>OY728143.1:1426294789-1436294789 GCA_963277665.1 Viscum album
AAAAGTCTATGACCCTAGTTTGGGGGTGGACACCCCCACCCCCTTGGACAACCACCACCACCTAGAAAACCCCACCACTTGGACAGACCGCGACCCAAATGGACAACCCCCCCATCCACCTGGACAAACCCCACCTCCCCTGGACACCCCCACCCATGCCTTGGACAACCCCCTGGACACCACCCCACCCCTGGACACCCCCACCGCCTGGAAACCACCACACCAACTGGGCATCCCCCACCCCCTGGACAGTACCACCCCCATGGCCATCCCGCCCACTCTCACTAGAAAGCCCCCACCCCCTAGACACCTCGTACCCCCTGGACTGGCACCACCACTGTGGACACCCCGTACCACCATGGACATCCCCACCCCCCATGGATAGCCCGCCCACCCACTAGAACCCCCCCCCCCCCAAAACCCCCAGAAACCCACACCCAGCTCGAAACCCCCACCCCTGGACACCCCGACCCCATTAGACAACCCCCACCCCAAGACACCCCAACCCGCAAGGACACCCCCACCCCGGTGGGCAGCCCACCAACACCCAGGACAGCCCGCCCAAGCCCCTGGACACCCCCTACCCCAATAGAGATCCCTCTAACCCACTGGACAGCCCCGTACCCCTTAGACACCCCACCCCATTGACAACCCGCCCACCCCTGGGAATCCCCTACCCCTGGACAGTCCCGCCAGCACCATGGAATGCCCAACCCCCCGCTTGGACACCTCGTCCATCATGGATAGTCACCCACCCCCGTGGGAACACAGTACCCCCTTGGATATCCCCCGCCCCCATGGACAGCTCACCCACCCCCACCCCACGGAGATCCCACTACCCTAGACACCACCACCCCCTAGACACCCCCACCACAGTGTACACCCCCACCCTCGGGGATAGCCCATCCACCCCAACCCCCCCCCCCCCCCGAAACACCCCCTACCCCTCTGTACAGCCCCACCATCCCTCGTGGATAGCCCTCCCACCTCCTTGAACACCATGCACCACCTAAATCCACCACCCCTATGGATAACCCCCCTGGACACCTTCACTACCACCAGAAACCCCCCATCCCTCGGACACCACCAACCCCCTTGGACAGCCCTCATCCCCATGGACAGCCCCCACCCATAGGCACCCTCACCCCGACGGAAAGCCCGCCCACCCCCCCAGGACACCCTTACCCCCTTGGAGAGCCCCCCCCCCCCCCCCAACACCCTGGACGCCCCACCTCCATGGACACCACCCCACCACATCGAAACCCCAACCCCCTGGACAACCCCACCGCTTGGACACCCCCACCCCCGTAGATAGCCCTCCCACCCCTTAGACACCCAACCCCTTGGACATCCCCCACCCCCGTGGACAGAACACCCACCCCCAGGACACCATGTACCCCCTAGATACCCAACCAACCCCATGGACCACCTACCCACCCCATAGACAACCCCCCATGGACACCCCCAACCATTTGACACTACCAGCCCCCTTGGAAAGTCCCCCCACCCACCTGGACAACCACCCCCACCCCCGTGGACACCCCACCCCCGTGGACAGCCCACCCACCCCCTGGACACCGCCAACCCCCTGGACTACCCTGCCACCCCTGTAGACAGCCCTCCCACCCCATGGACTCCCAATACCCCTTGGACACCCCACCCCTGGACACCCTGACCCCCCTTAGACAGTCCCCCACCCCCTAGACACCCCCAACCCTATGGACAACCCTCGCCAACCTAGAAATCCCACCCACCCCACTAGACACCCCTACCCCCTGGACAACCCCACCTTTGAGGGAATCTCGACCACTCCCCAAGAAACCCCATACCCATGGACAACCCCCCACCCCCGTGGACAACCCACCCACCGACTGAACACCCCTACCCCCTGGACAGCCTCACCACCCTCGTGGACAACCCTCCCACCCCTTGGACACCCCATACCCCTGGACATCCCCCCAACCCCATGGATAGCCCACCCACCCACTGGACACCCCCACCCCTCAGACACCCCCATCCCCCCAGACACCCCATGGACACCCCTGACACACTTGAACAGCCCCAACGCCCTGGATAGCCCCCACCCTTGGACACCCCCACCGTCGTGGACACCCCCACCGCCGTGGACAGCCCCCAACCCCCTGGACATCCCCCACCACCTTGGACACTACCCCACCACCTATACACCACTACCACCTGGACACCCCCACCTCCATGGACAGCCTCCACACCCCCTTGACATCACCCACAATCTCTTCCCCCAAGACACCCCACCCCATGTACATCCCTACCCCCTTGGATGGCCCCCCAACCCCCTAGACGCGCTCCCCACCCCCCTGGATTGCAACCCACCACATAGACACCCCACCCCTGGGACACCCCCACCCCCATGGACATCCCCCATACCCCCTGAATAACGCACAATCCCCTAGACACCCCCCACCACCTAGACACCACCCCACAACCTGGAAACCCACCCCCTTGACACCCCATCCCCATGGACAGCCCCCACTGCCCTGGACAGCACCCACCCTCTGGACACCGCCCCACCCCCTGGACACCCTTACCCCCTTGGATCACACCCCCTAACCACTGGACCGCCCCCACTCCCCATGAAACCATCCCACCCATGGACACCCCCACCCCTTGATACCCCCACCCCCCATGAACACCACCTCCCCCATTGGAAATCCCTGCAACCCCTAAACACCACCCCACCCCCGGGACACTACTCCACCCCCTGGACCCCACCCCCATGGGCACCCCCACCCCCATCAATAGACCCCACCACCCTGGACAACCCCCTCAGCCACCCCCATGGACACCCCCAGCCCCCGGACACCCCCACCACCTTGGACACCCCCACACCTAGACACCCCCTACCCCCTTGGAAAACCACCGCAACCTCCTGAACATCCACCCAACCCCCTTAATTTTTAATTTATTTCTTTATGTATTTAATTAACCTACGAATTATGTGTTAATGATGTATGGGTATACTTCTTTTAAGGGTATAATTTTTGTATGTGTATAATTGTTGTAATTACCTTAAAATTGAGAGTTAATTATGTATGTGTGTAGAGGGTAATTAAATATATAATTGGAGGTATTCCGAATTCTATATGAATTATGTTTTGTCTGAATTCTATATTTATTTTGCTGGTATTGAGAATTGTGTATGAATTATGCATAGGAGAGGCAAGCCTACTGGTGGACGCTGGTGGAAGTGCTACAACTACACCGGGGGAGGCCAGCTTTTTTGCTTCATGTACATAATGTCTATGCAAACGGTTTACAACAATTTACATATACGTAAAAATAGAACTTATATCAATAGTTTTATGTAAACCATTAGTAAAAGTATATACCAACTATTTACAAACTGTTGGTAAAGGTATTATTACATGATATTTACCAACGGTTTGTAGGAAAGCATTGGTATATAAACGATTTTTATATTACCAATGGTTTTAAACCATTGGTTAACATTTATACCAACTGTTTCAATCAACCGTTGGTATATACTCAATTTTTTAGACATATCCCAATATTTCTCATAGAACCAATGGGATATGCCTATCCCCATGGCTCATGAACCAATGGTTTGGAAAACTATTATTATAGTTTATACCAACGGTTCCAAACCATTTTTAAAGATTAATTTTCAAATAGTGAAATTAGTGGGAAAAACTCAATGAAAACATTTTTTTAGAAAATTAAATTTTAAAGAAAAAAATTAGATTTACTCTTATACAATGACTATAAAAAAATTAGACAAATATTCAAATATTTTATAAAATATATAATATATAAGATTCATTAAAATTATGAATCAAAACTTATTAATTTAATTTATTAAGACAAAAACTCATTTCCCATATAAAAATAGTTATTTAGGAAAACATAAATTTCATTTTCAATTAATTTTTTTCTTTGTTTATAATAAATTTATAACCAATGAATTAATTTTTTAGATATGTAAATAAAATTATTTTTATAATTTACATAGTCCCATTCATTCTCACAAATCCAATAGAATAGAGAAAATTGTCACATTAAATAATAATATTTCAATAGTATATTGCGAATCATTTAAACAATGTGTTGTGCTTAAAAAATATATCAATGAAGTCAATTTTTTTATAGACAAATATTTCATAAAATCATAACATATTAAATTCAATTTCCTTAACATGATTTTATCATTGAAATTCCATCGTCTTGACACAAACAAATTTGGATATCACTATTTCATCACATCCTCAGGTTCCTATGCATATTCTTTGAATGTTTGATTCTTAGAGAGAATATTAACCAGTTGATTAGTCTTGTTATGTGTCCCTTTATCTCCATGATCCAGGATTTATTCTTATTTTTCTTCATAGTAGTGTTCATTATCAAGTGGTAAGACCTATATGTCTAACACTTGTATTTGATTAGGTATGTACTTCATTGGGAGAGATAAATGAAACATATCAAGAATTTGAGAGAGGTTTGGTGGGAGAACCATGGAATAAGATTCCATCCTTACTCAATTAATAATATTGAAGGACCCAATATAGAAAGGGAAAAAATTTCCATAATTTTAAAATCTCATTACTCACTTTCATGGAAATGTTTACAAGAATAACTTCACACAAACTTTAAATTCCAAAAAATTTCAATAATTTTTAATATAAAATTTTTATAGAGTTTGAGATAAATTGAAATTATTCTAAATTAATTTGAATACGTACAAAATTACATAAGTTAGATTAGGTCATAATAAATTTTCTCACTCTTTTCATTCCACCATGTCATATTTGTACACTTCTTTTAATAGAGGTATTCATAAGCAGTCATTTGAATGATTGGGTAAAAGATATTGTTGTAAGAAAAATTGGCTGGATGATGGTATTAATCCCAAACACCCTTGAAATCCATAGAACATGTCCTCAAGAAATCCACATAGCGTTGAATTGTTCTCTTAAACTAACTATATATTTGATCATGATAAGCATCACTGAAACTCATCTCTATAGACAAAGCCTACTAAAGAATTAATTAGAAAATTGATGTATACCATGTATCACAATATGATACTATAAAATATAGTAAACAATGAATCTTTATGAGTTATTTAATGTCTGTTATGGAAATTGTATGAAGAGATAAATATTTTCTAATATAAATGATGTGTTTTATATTTTTAAGGTTATCAACTACAGCCCATGTAGCATTATAGCCTTAAGAATTTATGGGGAGTCTTATGACAAAATCCATGGTGATGTTTTTCACTTTCCATTATTATATAGATAATAGTTTTAGAATCCCCTTAGAATTATATCTATTATATATAAAATTCATTAATAGCATGAATTGAAATATATACACTGAAATAACAATCTTCAAGTTACCCCACCTTTGATAGTTATTGAAATGTCTATAGATCATCTTTTTTCAAAGATGAATAGGCAATATTGATCATTGAGCCTCATCCAACAACACCATATTCAAATATGGAATTAAAGAAACACATAAATGGTTCTTGAACCCTATAAATATATCATAATCAATGTTTAACTGAGTAACATTATTAACATTCATCAATAGTTCCACATATTTCTTATGTGCCTCTTTAATAAAAAAATGGATTGATGGTAGAACACTCATTTTAGAAATATTATATATCCTATATTTCTTACATATTCATAAACACATGATTTTAAATAAATAAATATTATTTATTTGGAGATCCTGTTAATGCTCTTTTTCATCATAGAGTCTAAACAAATGCAAAGGGAAATGCCTTAGCATAACAAAAACATAAAAAATTGACAAAGGAATGAACTAAGATTCAAAGGCACTTGGGCCGCGCACGTTCCCTCATGGATGTGCAAGTACACTTGTGTGCCGCATAATGGTTGCGCAAGTGACTTTCTCACCCTTTTAGAAAACCACCCGGGGTCTTCTCTAGCCTATAAATACCCCTGTGGGCCCCCATTTAAAAAAAGAAGAAAAAAATTCCAGAACCTCCAAATTGAGCTCCCATCGCCCAAGTCTCTTCTCAAAGATTCCAAACACTTATCAGGTAATTTTATACCTAGAACGGAAGATCTAAAGAGGAGGAGGAAGGCCTATGTGTTGAAACTCATCAACACTTGTGCGCCTGAGTGGCCAGCCCTTAAGGGATCTTGCCACACTTGCGCGCCGCCCTACTCCTTCACCAGAACATGTGGGCCATCTTTTAGAAATCCTCTAGGGATAATACCAAGGGTTTGACCCAAGTCTCTCCCAAGTACTACCCTAAGAGTTGAAAATCACGCAAGTACCCATGTTCCGCACAGGTATACCTGTGTGACCAGGACTTGCGCACCCACGCAGTACCTGCACACCTTCCAGGACTTGCGCGCCCCTATCTTTCTGGATTTCTCTCCTGCCTATTTCACTTCTCTTACACCTATCCACTTATCCTCTTCTGGATTAAGCATTTATAACTCTCTCCAAATTCATTTATGGCATGATTTCCTTGTTGTCTTCCTTATCTGAAAGAAATTCGGTGGAACATCTCTCAAAACCTAGTGATTTACACATCTTTACATCACTAAAGATAGAGAGTTCATTCATTCAACCTCATCCTTTAAAGATGAGACAATCTTTAACTTGGGCCTCCTTTTCAAGAGTAATCCCCAGTCCAAATTCTCATTAATATTTGGGCATCCTCCTTAGGAGTAAGCCCCATGTCCTCATTAATTTGGGCTTCCTTTTTAGTTATAAGTCCCAGTAATAATTTCGCTTAACATGGGCCTCCTTTTCAGGAGTAATCCCTAGTCCAAGTCCCCTTAATTCTGGGCATCCTCCATAGGAGTAATCCCCATACATAATTCCCTTAACCTGGACCTCCTTATCAGGTGTAAGCCCTAGTCTTAATTTCTCTTAACCAATCCTAATTTACTTTTGATTTGAGTTTCCTTTTCAGGAGTAAAATCCAATCATAAGTCTCCTCTTAATTTGGGAATCTTTCTCAGGAGTAAGCCCTAAGTTAGAGTATCCAAATCTCTATAAAGTACATATTCCTTTATGGAACCTATTTCTAGTTTTCTACCCTAAAGTAAATCCTAATATTCATTTATCTGGGTAGTCATACATACATAAGCCCCACATTATTTCCCTTGATTTCATCTTTCATGGCACAATTGTCTAGTTTTACCAATACCTCTTGTTTCTCACACCGAGAATGACTCACGTGAGCTTAGTGTGTAAAATTAATTATGAAATCTTTCTTTGAGCCATCAATCATACATAAAACACATACTCTATTACTCAAAATATGTGGGTTCTGATTCCTTCTCTAAACTAGGATACTTAGGTATCCTATCCGCTGGTGCGATCCCAACTTTGAAAGAATCTATATCGTTCTGAATGGAAATAAACTTCAAGTTCCCCACTGAGTGGATTTAAAACCAGCATGGTTATCATAATAACCAAGAGACTTCTATGTAATGTATTAAGGTATACCACTGACTAAGAATCTCTAAACAAACACAGATGGTTCTCTATCGATGAAGAACCTCGAATACATATAAAAGATTCTCTAAATTTTATACATATTTTTCATTGATTGATTGATCTAAAGGAAAGATCATTTTAATACATGGTAGTGTAATAAGGATTCACGAACATAACATAAATCTATAAAGAGAGTCCTGGAGTAGAATATAATTCCCCTAAAAAAGGTTTGATGAGTCTGACCTCCTATCCTATCGACCAATGAAAGTTCCTAAGCCTCATCAGTGCATAACTAATGAGCACCTGCCTTTGGAAAGTAGGTCCAAATGAATATGGAATCATTGGATGTTTCCTGTTATATGAACAAACCCGTTAGAAACCGCTTGGAATGTTTGAACCATAAACCAACAAGGTCATTCCCAATTCCAATGGGAAACAAAAAAATGGTGACCCCAACGTGAATCCAAAACCAAGTTAAAATGATAGTTTACCTAGATGTTAGGCCCCTATTTAAAACTCAATGAGAGGGCCAACTAGACAATCAATATCATATGAGTTCATCCAAAATATGTAGAGGCCCGAATTATCTTGATTACATCTGTTATATAAAACAGGCACTCTTTTCCAAGATCTTCTGCAATGGCTTCTCTTATGTTCACACTTGTGAATACTTCTATTGTGAATACTTCTACTGGGAAGGTCTCTGCTACTACTCCTGTTGGATCGTTGTCTACTCTGAGGACGACATCACCTACTCAGCGTCTTCAACACTGGGTATAAAATGCACTAGTTAAAGAGTACCATCAACATGGTACCATTCCAACTCTGGAGGCTGCTCTACAAGCCCTCCAAGTGAACAACTCACACCGGTCGTCTGGACAACGATGACCAATGATTAAGAAATAGGTGGTTCCAACCACTGTTTTCAACCGTTTCGGGTCGTTATCCCTGGAACGCAGTCACCAGTCCCTCACATATTGTAGGGAGGTGAATGAGCAGGCCCCTGAGAAACTTAATTCAAGGAGACATGAGTCCTTCCTGAAGTCTCCCATCAATAGTCGCTGCCAGACTCGTCCAGTAGTGCGCCCTCAACATGATGAGGGTGTCATCTCCAGTCATTCGGCTCAGGTTCCTCTAACCCTAGCAGGCAAGACGAATCTCCAGAGGTGAAATCCGGTCAACAGTGAGCAGGTTCTCATCTCTGCCATCTTTGGAGAAGTCCACCAACCTATCGTGGTGGAAAGCAATGAGCAGGCACATACACCCATCCATTTTAATTACGCTGTCCAGCAGACTCGTCTAGAAGCAGCACGCTAATCCCGCCAAGCACTTCCGGCATAGTATTATAGACCAGAACATAAACCTGTTTATAAATCATCAGCTAGTTTGCAGACTCGTTTGACTATATATGATGGATCCCACCTACCCAATGTGTTGACCACTTGTAAACAGGCACATACACCTGCTTACACTCCTCAATCCTGCCATCTGCCTCGTCGGTCGGTGTTGAAGGAAGCTCTTCAACCACGTTCGGAGGTGTTCAATCAGCAGGTACATACACCTGCTAGTATTGATCAAGCCTGCCAAAGGTATTGTTTGGTAGCACCATTAGAGGTCATTTGGAAAGCTACGACGACAAATTGGAGGCAGACCCAATGATCTGCCCCCACACATGAGTACTGTCATGATTCATTGATATGAAAAGGTGGACAGGAGAAGGAACATACACCTACTCCAAGAACGAAATGGACTTATATCCCCGTTCGGGCAGCTAAAGTCACAAAGAATATTCTATCGAGGGTGAAAGAGCAGAAGAAAATACCTGCTCATATTCTGGATGCCTGCGAGGATATTATAACAGCTTCAACAGCTTCTTAGGGAAGGACACATAAATCTATCCCTATTAGTGGAATAACACATCAAAAGATCACTCTGGAGAAGATACACACCTCTGTTCCAGTCCAAGAGGGTTGTGGGGCATACTCCCCCATATCATATGGACAACCAATTCAGGTACATACACCTGATTTGAGTGGAGATCATCAGCCTAACCTAGCCATTTCTCTTGATCAGGAACATACACCAGATTAGAGTAGCCACTTTTGTCAACAAGTGGTTTCCAAGTTGAGTAAGAAGGCGTCTAAGTTGAAGACCCGACAAGCACAGTCAAGAAATAAAGAGCCAATCTGTATCAAGGCCTTTCTCAATGTTGGAGTTCTTGATGCCCTCATACAGTTATCTATTGGAATCCAAGATCTACTCCTTCATTTCCCAATAGTGGGAACATTAATTCTGATGGTCTTCAGCAGACACTTCTTCATGAAGGCTTGCTTCATGAAAGTTCGGTAGATCTTGAAATTTCATCTTCAGATGAGAGCTACAATAACACTCTGTGTGGCCAGAAGACTAAGGATCAAGAGATCTCATATTTTTCTATAACCCACCATGGTGGTCCACCCCATGATGATGAATTTCACTGCGAAAGTCCTCTCCACAGTAGTGACGCACATGGCCCGGAAAATGCTCCAGTGGACAATGTAGTGTTGAGAATGCCCTCTTATCTTGAGAAACATGAAAATGTGAAACCAGTCATGTCTGATGCTTTACCATCAGCAAGTAAAATAATTTCTCAATCAGAAGATAGTCTGGGGTGTAGGTCATTCTCCGAACCACCCCTGGGTCATTTATCTTCTAGTTTGATCAGTGGATTCTCTACCAATCCTATTGAATCCGATGAAGCAACAAGGAATCACCAGCTCTAGTCAAATCATGTAGAAGAATCTTCATTGAATGATAAAGATGAAGTGCTGAATATGAGAAAACAACTGGAAAAAGGTGAAGTACCAGTCATGTTTTGGCCTTTGGCAGACTCTTAGTATGACATTCCAAAAGTGTTGACGGAAGATTGTATTCAAGATATTCATCTCAACAAATGGAAAAGTCATTGTTAGTTGAAAAAGAAAATATTATCTTATGATGAATTTGAAAATCATGTCAAGATAATAGAAGGGTTAAAACATCAAATTGACTTGGCATCTCTATCAGTCTCTCGATATCCGAAGGCTGAAAAGAAATAGAGAGCCCTTCAGCGTTCATGCCTGGGCTCACTAAAGAGATTGTGCCAGTTAATTGCCAATGTCCCATCTGGTATTCATATTACAGTATGGGGTGTTCATGGAGCACTACATTTCACTATGCTCTCCAGTCATCAAATCCCACAAAAAATGGTTTCATTCAATGTTATTGCCCATGCTCGGCCATAGTCAATGGGTTTTTTTGTAATCAAAAGCTTTCCCAAGAATAGGCTTCAACTAGTTCCTCTCAAAATCAGGAATATAGAGAACAAGTTGTTGAATTACTCCTGAATCAAGCGAATGAGAATATTGAACATGCCTCTCGTATAGAGGAAGCACATCATCAAGTGAAAGAAATGTCATAAATCATCCAATGTTCATATGAGCCAGGTGATAAAAGTAGATACAGGTTGATGCATCCAGCTAATTTCTGGACTAAATCCCGCAAAGTCAGGAGAAATTTTAAGAAAGTATCAGACATAGCATGTCAAGAGCCACCCCAACTTGCCAGACTGGGGACTCTTTTAAACCAACCCTCAGAATCAACAAATACGATTCAAGGAGTTGAGAGAGAACAACAGGAACATCCCTAGTCCACCAGACTTGGGACTTTTTCAAATCCTCAATCCCTCCCTCAGAGAAAGTCAGTCTTCTCTCGATTGGGGAAGAAGCCATAAGAGGAACGAAGAGCCAAGTTATCAGGAGATTCTCTCCAAATTATGGTTCATCAAGAAGTTCATGAGGGATCAAATCAACAAAAGGCAATGTCTCATAAAAGACATGGAAGAAGGAAATATCGCAGAAATTCCGATAGGAGGGATGAAATGCATTATGCATCAATAAATGTCATCAATGCCGTTGTTGCTGATCCACCAGATGAGGTTCAATAAGAGGGATCAGATGAAGAGGTTCCTGCTCAAGAAGTTGTATGCACAGAAACAAATGAAGAAGGTATGCGTACATGAAATAAAAGGATTACTTAGAACCTAGGTAATCCTTCAAATAACCCACTTCCCCCTCTCCGAAAGGGATCCAACAAGGGGAAAGGAAAGAATCAGGTCACATACCCTTCCTATAGAGAAGGCCAATCGCTCTAATTAGATCAATGATTTGCACAACAAGAGGAATAAATGAAGGAATTACGGAGGATGAATGCAGAACTACTTCAGGCTAGTCTTCCTCCTAAACGTGCTTGAGCCATTCAGCCAAAGGAATTTGTTGTGGATACTGTGATGGATCAAGAATATCCTCCTTTATCAGTATATCCTCACATGTCTAATACTACGGGTCAAGTGCAACAATAATCGGCAGTGCTGCCATTGGTTGCAGTACCAGCTATCATACCTGCCCAAGCTCTAGTCATTGAACCTGTTCAAGTCCAAGCTCAACCAGATTTTTCTCAAAAGTTAATAACTAATATTGTGTCATTGACAGCTCGATTAGAAGCTATGGAGGGAAAGCGTGCTCAAATTCAACCATAAAAGAGATCTTACCCTGAATGGGTTGATGCAATCCCTCCCCCATCATGTTTTGGGATCCCTATATTCTCTATTTTCAATGGATCAGGAGATCCTAAACAGCATTTGACACATTACGTGTCTTGTTGCGATCCTATGATGGGAACTCTAGAACATCAAGAAGCAGTGAAACTCAGATGCTTCATGCGAACCTTGTAAGAACCAGCTTTGGTTTGGTATACAAGCTTCAAATCATGGTCAATTACCGGATGGGAATATCTCCATAAACAATTCCTTATTCAGTTCAGATCAACTTTTCCAAAGACAATAGTTTTTTATCTTACAAACTTTAAAAAAAGGGATAATTAAAGGGTCACATATTTCATTTCTCGCTAGAAGGGATTAACATATTCCATGATCTTAGCACTCCCTCAGGAAGAATTGTTTCCAATTTTCATGGAAAATTTACGTGACATGTTGCGTATGCCTTTGAGCCCTGTGAAATAAACAGGATGGTTTTGAGACCTTACTTCAATCGCTCAGCAGATTGAACATTCCCTTATACAGACTAAGGCTAAAACTCATGTAATTCCATCAGCTCCAGGAAGAAGAATCGAAAAAGTAGAGACTCTTACAGTTATGCTTATGCATGCACCTGTACATGCTTCTACTTCAAAACCATCATCTTCCCAAAGGGCTCCACCTCTTGAGCATCAGCAACAGAGGCTGTTTATTCAAAATGATCAAATATATCAAATACAGAAACAGTTTGATGAGTTGAAGAGTAATGTTTATTCTTTCTGAAATGATAAAGTTCCTAGCTACTTCATTTGGGCTCTGGAAAATAATTTGGTTCAGTTTCCAATGCCCAAAAGGCCAAACAAGGAAGGAGATGAAGACCATCCCAATTATTACCCCTTTCATAAAATGTTGGGTCATCCCATCCAGGAGTGTTTTGTCTTCAAAGACCTCCTACAAAAGATGGTCGACTCGGGATATGTCAAATAAAAGGCTCTTCAGCCCAGGTAGCATGTGTTACTGCTATATATCTGTAGGAAGGAGGCAATCAGAAATAAGTCAAATACAAACATGCGTAGAAACATGATGATTGTATTGTTAAACAAATGATTAACAGAACTCATGCAATTTTGCTAACGCCATTGAAGAAACCAATTGTGTCTTATACTATAAATGCTACAGTGAAACCTCCATCAAAAGAAAAATCCTCAAAAGGACAGCATAATTCAGGGAAGGAAGAAGAATCATGAGAAGGTGATTATGTGTTAAAACCTAAGCTGTCTTTTACTCTGGAAGATTTCATGCCATCTACTTCGAAGCAACGAGCACCGTCCCACCAAACGACATAGCCGAAATTGGCTAGTCAGGCAGAGTCTTCATCAGATGAAGAATAGATCTTCAGTTCTATTAATATGATTCATTTAACATATCCTTATTCCAGTAGCAGTTTCATTTTCGATGAGCCTAAATTCCCTGTATCAGACAGAGGAATTAGAGGGAGTTCCAGGGGTCTGGGATACAGAGTAATATGTGGATATCCTAGAAGCCACTATTCCAATTCTACCCCTACTAGAACTTTGTATGTAGCAAAAACTCATGGAATAGCCCTTCAACGAGCTCAAAAAGAAAAATAGAGTTCTTCCACAAATAGGAAATTCAGTCCTGGAACAGTTGTTTTGGAGGATCGGTTAGGGATTTCACCTTCATCCTCTCAACAAGTAAATGGAGAATCAGTCTATCATTCTGATGCCATGAATATTGCCAACTCCTATCCCGATACAAGATGCATCAACTTCCAAAGTATCAACTTCCAAGGAACCTGCTAAACCACTTGTTCCTATTGGGAAACATAGACCTATGGATCAAAATTATGATGTATTGAAACACCTGGCCCAAGTACCATCCATGTTATCAATTTTGGATTCTTTGAATCTGTCAAAAGATCTTTGGGAGGCACTCATCGAGGCTTTGTCAAGTCCTCAGGAGTTTGAAACTGAAATTGCTGCAGCTGAAGTCTACCACGTAGAAAATAATCCTGCAGAATTCCATGCAGTGATATCTATCATAGATGAAGATGAAAATGATGTCGTGCATGGGATTATTATAACTTTTTACTTATCTGTAATCGTCAATGGTGTCGACATCCGAAGAGATTTCATTGATAATAGTTCAAGAGTCATCATCATTCCCATTCGTACACTTCGTTGATTGGGCCTCAAGGAATCTAATTTATCTCCTACTACTATGATGTTACACAGATATGACAAAAATGGACAATAACCACTGGGGAAGATTACACTCAGAACTCGGTTTGTAGATCTTGTCTCCAATTTAGATTTCATGGTTGTTGATCAAGACTCAGCCTTTAAAATCTTGATTGGAAGACCCTGGCTACATCAACATGCAGCTATCCCTTCATCATAGCATCAATTTCTTAAATATTGTTTTGATGGTCATGTTGGGACATTGTATGGTGATAAGTCCCCATTCAAGACATGTGAATATAATTACATTGAGGCAGAATTCTATCATAAGAAGGGAAAGGATAAATCCAAAACCAGGGAGATTACCAAAGTTAATACTCCATATATTTTGGAGAAGATTCCAATAAATCCATTTTCTCATGTGAGTACTGATTATGTGTTTCTTATCAGACAAATTGACAGGATATACCTAAATCAAAATAATATTATGGAAAGATCCATAATGTCAATTACGACAATCAAGTCAGAAAACATGGGAGAAATTGGTGATCCTCTAGGCAATGATGAAAGCTCAAATGGAGATGTCTTCATTTCATCTGCTGAAATCCAACAAGTCTATACTTCGCCAACCAGGCTAGAAGAAGTTATAGCAATACCAGAGGTGAACGATTATGTTGATTCTCAATCCATAATCTCCTCTTTATTACCCATGGAAGACCCTTCATCATCAATTGAGTCTGAAATGGAAGCCTCTTCTTCAAGATGTTCAAATTCTAACATCTCTTCTACTCATGGAAATTATTCTTCATCATCTACTATGCAATTTGAAATAGAATAAGTAACACATGTTGAAGAAGAAGAGGAAGATCTTAGAGATTCTCCTCCAACATTTGAAGAGGGTATCTCTACCATTGTGGATGAACTCAGAGAAATCAATCTGGGTGCAAAAGAAGATCCACGCCCCACTTTAATTAGTGCGGCCATGAATCTTGAAGAAAAAGATATGTATATTTCCTTTATAAAGAAAAATTGAGACATATTTACTTGGAACTATAATGAGATCCCCGAGCTTGATCCTGATGTTGCTACTTATCATTTGGGTTTACCAGAAGAACATCGAGGATTTAAGCAAGATGCAAGAAGAACACACCCAACTTATGCTTCCAAAATTGAAGCTGAAGTGGATAATCTTATCAAAGATAACATCGTTAGAGAAGTTCAATATCCCAAGTGGTTGTCTAATATTGTCCCTGTGATGAAGAAGGACGAACAAATTAGATTTTGCATTGATTTCAGAGATCTTAATCAACATTTTCCTAAGGATGATTTTCTGGTTCCGATTACAGAACATTTAATCGATGCAAAAGATGGATATGAAGCACTTTCCTTCATGGATGGATATTCTGGATATAATCAAATCCGAATGGATATAGAAGATGAGGAATCCACAGCCCTCAGGGCCCCTCAAGGTGTGTTTTTCTATCGGGTAATGCCCTTTGGCTTAAATAATACATATGCAACATATCAGTGCTCTATGCATCATATCTTAAATCCTTTTTTAGGGAAGTTTGTTGAATGTTATGTGGATGATTTATTGGTCAAATACAAACAACTTTCTAATCACTTGGTTGATTTGGAAGTCATATTCCACAAGCTTCGACAACATATTTTGAAGATGAACCCCTTAAAATGTGCTTTTTGGGTAACCTCAGAAAAATTTCTGGTTTTTTTGTATGCCATCGTAGTATTGAAGTCGATCCTGAGAAGACCAAGTCAATCCTTGGTATTTCTCCTCCTCGAAATTTGAAATAATTAAGAGGACTTCAAGGACACTTAGCCTATATTCGACGTTTCATCTCCAATTTGGTAGGAAAATGTTTACCCTTCACCAAATTGATGAAGAAGGGAGTCACTTACCCGTGGACTGAATAATGTCAAGAAGCATTCCATGTTCTCAAGAAATACCTCTTGAGTATACCGGTACATATGCCACCTGTTGAAGGAAGGCCACTTATCCCTTATGTGGCAGCCTTAGAGCGATCATTGGGTGCCTTTCTTTCTCAGAAGAATGATAATGGGAATGAAAACAGCCTTTACTATCTCAGTCGAACTATGATTGAAGTAGAAACCCGTTATTCAAATACTGAGAAGTGGTTCCTGGAATTAATCATTGCAGTCAGAAGTCGAGACACTACCTACAACATCACGAGGTCCAATTGGTATCTCAAAATAACCCTCTCAAATTCATCCTTAGTCGTCCAATTCTTACAGGACGTCTGGAAAGGTGGGCAGTTATTTTGCAGCAATTTGACATTCAGTATGTCTCTCAAAAGGCAATAAAGGGCCAAGCTCTGGCTGATTTCCTTGCTGAACATCCTTTAGTGGAAGACACATCATCAGATATTGAACTCCCTGATGAGGAAGTCTTCTATTTTCAAGATAGTCATCAGGTATGGGAAATGTATTTTCATGGTGCTTCCAGAAGTCCAACAGGGAAGAAAATGGAAAATCCTAAATTCAACAAGTTTGGATTAGGAGTTATTCTTATTTCCTAGGAAAAGGCAGTGTTACCTTACTCCTTCTAATTGTGGGAAGTTGGTACCAATAATGAAGCATAATATCGGGCCTTCATCGTAGGATTAGAGTTGGCGCTTCAAGCACAAGTGAATCACTTGATCGTGAAAGGTGATTCAGAACTGGTAATCATACAAGTCAATGGGGATTATGAAATCTGAAAAGAATAATTGATCCCTTTGTATGATTACGTCAGAGAGTTAATGGAATAATTTCCTACGGAACCGAAATTTTCTTATGTCTCGTGATCACAAAATGCTCAAGCTGATGCACTGGCTAATATAGCCCCAGCTCTGCCAGACCCAAATTGGGACAAAACAACCATCAGTATTGCCCACCGTCGTACAATTTCACCTTATCTTCGAACCAGAATAGAGGAGATAAATGGAATTAGTCCCATTTCTGAACCATATGTTCATACTATAGGATGGAAGACACCTATCAGATAATACCTTCAAAATGGAACACTTCCACCTGGTAGAGCCAGGAAAGAACAAATTTGGCGACGTGTGGTCAATTTTAATCATTATGATCGCCCAGATCACCTAGAGAAAATTCTATAAAAGCGTGGTTTTGATGGAGTTATCTTCAGATGCATTGATGGTGAAGAGACAATGGCTGTCATGAAAGAAGTACATGCAAGAGCATGTGGTGCCCACCAGTCTGGACATAGACTGCCTGTTCAGATTCGAAGGCTTGGATACTTTTTGGATTCAATGATACAAGATAGTGTTGATTTCACAAAGAAGTGTCATTCATGACAAGTACATGCCAATTTCATTCATCAACCTCCAGAGTAGCTTCATACAGCTAAATACTTGTGTCCATTTTCCACATGGGGAATGGATGTGGTGGGACCCTAACCTTCAGCTTCGACCAAGCAGTTTAAGTATATTCTTACTGCTACTGACTTCTTTTCCAAATGGGAAGAGGCAATACCTCTCAAAGAAGATAGTTTTAAAATCATTGTTAGCTTCATCAAGTCTAAAATCATTACTAGATTTGGTGTCCCTCATACCATATTGACGGACAATGGCACCAACTTTTGTTCATCTGAGATGAAGAAGTTGTATCAAGAATACAACATCAAATCCAACCATTCATCTCAGTATCATGCAGCAGCCAATGTCCCAATAGAATCCTTCAATAAGACTCTTTTAAAAATTTTGAAAAATATGGTGGATAAAGATAAAAATTCAGGGCGTGATAAAATCTTTCATTCTTTATGGGCATATCGGACTACCACCCGCACTGCAACGCGGTCAACTCTATATTCAATGGTATATGGAACAGAAGCAGTCTTGCCTATTGAAGTTAAACTACCCTCGCTCAGAGTAGCTATTTTTGATCAGTCATCTATAGATGAACATTATAAAAAGAGATTAGATGAATTGGAATGGTTAAATGAGAAAATATTGTGCACACTGAACCCCATGGATGTTTATCAGAATCAAATAGCATGAGCTTTCAACAAAAAAGTTCATCTTGGTTCATTCGTTCTGGGAGAACTGGTATTGGATCTCAGAAATCCAATGATACCAGGAAAGAAACCTCCCATGCTTGAACCAAAATGGGAAGGACCTTATTCAATACATAAGGTCTACTCTAATGGATCATATTCATTAATATCAATGGATGGAGAACTCATCACTACTCCAACCAATGCCAGATTTCTGAAGAAGTATTTTGTATAAACACAAAATACAATGTAAAGGTCCATACATATGACCCTAAACTATTTGTATTACTTTCATCCCACACAACGTTAAACTGTGACGTCCTAACTACATGACGCTAAACTGTACAGAAGTCTCTTATGTACACCAAGTCATTAAACTGAACCATCCACGGTCCATACATATGACGATAAACTATTTGTATTACTTTCTTCCTACATGAAATTAAATTGTGAAAAAATCCCCAATACGTCCAACATGACGTTAAATTGTGTCCTCTTTTGTACTTACTGCATGAAATTAAACTGCATAGTCCCCCTTCTGCCCATCATGACATTAAACTGTATTATCCCCATTGTCCTAACTACATGAAGCTAAACTGTACATAAATCCCTTAATACGTCCTACATGATGTTAAACTGTATTCTGTCCCTGCTACATGACACTAAACTGTGTAGCCCCAATAGTCTTAACAGTATGAATTTAAATTGCATAGTCCCTTCATATGTCCTACATGACATTAAACTGTGCATCGTTAAAGTTGTTTCTACCTCTTGTTTCTCCCACTGAGTATGACTCATGTGATCTTAGAGAAAACTTCAACCATAACACCCTCTCTGGGCCGCTAACCACGCGTAAGTCCCAATATAATTTTTAGGTCATTGTCCCCAAGAACAACTTGATAACTATTTCATTATTTAATAGAAATACACGGACAGTGATCCTTTCTTCTAGGATAGGTACGTAGGCAACCTCTGAAGGTTCAAGTCCAAAACCAATCTCTTCACATTGGTTCACCTTCGTCCTTGCTATACGACGTTAAACTATACAACACTTTGTCCTGTACGAAAATAAACTACAATATTCTTTGATTCCCTACCTTGAGAGGGAATCATTATTTACATTGATTTTCAATCATGTTATATTCCAAAGACTATGTACATACATGGAAATACCTGAACATTTTATCTTGGGTTAATACATCGTTGCACTAAAGTCCCCTTTCACCCTTCATATGTATGAACCAAATCTATACAGAGAGCATTCCTAGAACTACGTGGGCTTGATTCCCATCCTTATGGGATACGTAGGAATGTTTGAGTGTCCCTAGAATCCATCCCTAAGTCATTGGCCCTAATCAAAAATACCACTTCCAGTCCCTTGAATGAAAATTCACCATTAAAACACACACTGTGTATTTCTTATAATGGTCCGATATCTATGAACCTAAACTAAGATCTCCCATATTTTAGTTCAACATGACATTAAACTGTATTTCAAAAACTATGTATAGATTGATTCCCATCCTTATGGGATACGTAGTGAATTCTAGTATTTCAATTCAAGACCTAGCCACAACATGCTTATGGTTATCATTGAAATATGTATCTTTACATACATTGAACAATACCCATTTTTATGTGTCATAATCCTAACCTTAAATATTTTCAAGTCTTCATAACCCTTTTTCCTGACTTCTAATCACAAAATGTCCAAATTCTGAGAATTATTTTGCCTGACCATGCAACACGTTCCCTTAGGCGGCCTTGCATAAACAGTCTACATAACAGACCTGTCAGCCAAAAGATGCTATTATTTGACTATGCATCCAATTCTCTTAGGCAGCCCTACATAATTCAACCCCATAAAGGGTTTGTTAAATAATGGTAATTTCATTCCTAGGATGAAAACCTTCTTTTGTCCTTTGTTGTCTAAACGATGATATGTAGGGATTCGAAAAAATAGCCATTCTTTACATATTTGTCTTATAAGTTTTTTCATGATCTGAAAATATTCAAGTATATGGTTTTTATTTTCCCTTTCCTACGTTTGGGCCAATCCTTCGTAGGAGTGACATTCATACAGTTCTTAAAAAATATTGTTTGGAAATATCTTCTCCATATTCAAGTACCTCTTTCCATACAGCAAACTCTATACTTTGGAAAAGTTGAATCCCCATAAACTTTCACTGGCTTTTTTAGCAGTAGAAAGTAAATTTCTAAGAGTTCTTTTCCATGACTATGTAGCATGTTCCCTTAGGCGGCCGTGCATAAGTAGTCTACATAACAGATCTGTCAGCCAAAAGATGCTATTATTTTACTATACAGCCAATGCCCTTAGGTGGCCCTGCATAATTCAACCCCCTAATGGGTTTGTTAAATAATGGTAACTTCATTATTGGGAACTACAACTACTAATGCCTTTTAGCTCTTTTTCATATCATTCCTCAGATTCAAATTTTCTTAAGTCTTATTTTACATATTTTCCCTCATACTTGAGTATGGTAATATGTTTTCAGATAAATTTTCAAGGAATTGATTCAATTATAATTCATTTGGTCAAAGCTATTTCAACCTTAAACATAATCCTTTTTATGTCCGATGTGCATGACTTTAAACTTCCCACAAAAGACAAAGGAACTCTGTATAAAAGTCAAGTTCCAGCTCACTAAACATACATTTTGTATGATTTAGGTAATATTGAGCAATTAAAAGATTCAAAGTTTGTAGGGTTATTTATAATAATCCTAGTAAAAATAAAACTATGATTACATGGACCATTGGATTATGTAAAATGTAAAGCAGGTAGCAAGGAAATACGTGCACAAATGATCGTAGATGAAAAAGTTTTTCATTTGGTGTACACGAGATTAGAAGGACATCCACAGATTGGAGTCTCTTCTCTTTTGTAGGAAATTACAAGAGGATGTCAAGATAAGTCTTCACTTGATGAACAACATCCCAAACTTCACCAGCAGCTACTTGAATCTCATGCACTCAACCAACTTCACTCTTTTCAGCCTGATGGAGTGCTTTCATAGAATCCATGATGGACTTCATACCATTCATTTGAGCTCTATCTAATGAATTATTGAGTTGGTCAAGTTCCCCAGTAACAATGTCTAACTGTTGCTGAAGGTGCATTTGTTGGACGACTTTATCTTTGATCTTATGCTTCAGCTCCTTCATCTTGCCAGCATAGTCAGCCTCAGCTCGGGATACTGCAGCCACAAATACACTAAAATTGGTTGACAGTTTCACCATGGTCAGATCTTCATGACACTTTTTCTCTTGCTCCCTCCGGATAATGACCTGTTTCACCACGGCATGGATCTTTTAAAATCCAAAACCGCCAAGTCCCACTATGACAAATAGGGATGACAGCTGGGGAATCTTTGATGACAGCTCCTCTAGAGGCACTTCAGATATGATTTTCTAGATGTTCTACCATGCCTTTCATCATGAAAATTGTAAGGCCTTTTGAACTTTCGGGTCCGAATCAGCGTCACTTTCAGTGAGGGGAGTATAATCTGGGATTAATGCACATTGGGAAGTACCCTATTCTGCTCCTTCCCCCCTGACCCGAGCTTCTTCACTTTCAATTCCCATTAGGGAGGAGGCTGAGGCTTCACCTCCATATCTAGCCACTACAACAGATGGACCTGCATAATTAATTTAAAGCATTGGTTAGTTTCAAAGGATAAAAAAATAATCGGTTGTCTTACAAGTTAAGTACAATAAAAAATATTGTTATTCCTTACCCAACGGTATATCAGAAACCTTAGAAGGATCATCCCCATCTTTCCTAGCTTCGACAGGATTTTCAATATCAGTTTGAGGAACCTCTACTGGGTTCAGCTCCACTTGTGCTAATGTCTCTACAATGGTAGAGTTTTCTGTACCCCCTTCAGGGAGGGGTAGTTCAGCAGCTTTGTCAGAGAAAATTGCACATTTGAACCAATAATGATTAGACATGTAATAAGAAATTATTCTTAATAGGACTAAGGATAACACTCACGTCCATAATCTTCTAAATTACATGGTAATTTAACATGATTTATAAAATCTTAGAAAGATGTGTCAAGTTCCATCATTTCATCAAATGTCATATCAGAATCCCGGTTAGTCTCACCCGTGGTAGCATTTGATGTGTCTTCTTGGCGACCCTCATCTTGCGGTCCCTGACCCTGGACAACATCTTCGAATAAAATTGCAGTATCAGTTGCAATAGCCTCCAAAAGATCCAACGAAGGGGTTGAGCCTGAAGTATCAATGAATGAATGTCAGTAGATGTTTCATTCAACATTTTATGAAGCATTTTTAACTTACTAGAGGTGGGTTCTTCTCTTCCTGTAACAACAGTGTGAGGGATACTGGGAAAAGATGTTGGCTCTTTTCTAGGAGCAGCCAAGTCATCCTGAATTTTCGATTGTTCCACATCACCCTCTGTGGTCCTCAGAGGAGGATTAGTCTTCTCCCTCCGAGGGGAAATTGGAGAAGCCCCTTCAATCCCAAGGAAATGGGAAATCTTTTTTTCATGATTTAAAATTCATGATTATCTGAAGGACTTACCACTACTAATGAAGAGTTTAGCTATAGACACCCTCCTTCGTTTCTTTTGATTCCATGGAATTTTGGGAGTGTTGTAAATATTAATTAGAGGTACCTGAATTGGAGAATGGAAATCCATTGCTAGCTCCTCATCCATGTCCTACTGTCCTGGAGATATCTTGCCTGACTTGTGAGGAGATTCAGCAACAGCCCCGATGGCTGTACCACCAGGTATATACTATGGCGAAGGAATCTCATTAGTTCCTTTCATTGCAAGCTGAAAGATGAAGAAAATAACTTCCTTGAGTAACAAAGTATATACTGAAACCAAGTTGCAAAGACAATAAGGAAAGACAACTTACATCTTCAGGGGCCACGTAATCGTTCCACTCCTCATTAGTCCCCTCAGCGGCGCCATGATCTATCATTTCCTTCACCCGATTGGTGACAGGAATAGAATCATCGGTGGCATATATGAGAATTTTAGAGCTCTCTGATATAGGCTCGCACCTCATTGGGGATATCATTGAAATTAATATCGGTAGAAGCCAGAAGAGTCCCTATTCCAGAGAGATGTATCCCCTCGCATAAATCCATCCAGGTAGTTTCAATACCACAGTATAAGCTATACCATGTCTGGATAGCCTCTGGTCATAGATATTCAGTGTGTGTACCAGAAGGCTATGAGGAAGGTCCTACAATCTTCAACATCAATTTCTTCCCAGCTCCTACATCTATTGATAGGGAATAAGAAGATAAGACTTATTTCATTATAAAGTGTTGGTGATTAAATTACCAAAATGATGTAACTCACTAGGAGTTGATGGAGTATGTATTTTGATTCTAACCAGAGGATTATATAGGGCACGAGGACACTTTTCCACTTGTTGTTCCTCATCATCCCCATCATGGGAATTCGGTGAACCAGTCCTAGAGGAGGAATCTGGTGAATCAGCTTTAGGTGGGGAGGCATCACCTTTATGAGGAAGGGTTTCTTTCTCTACAGTCCTCTTCCTTTTCCCCACCTAATAAACTGGGTGATTCAGCACCCCTTTAGGGTATGATGCTATACAGTGCTCGGCATACCATGTAGTCAAGTTATGTGCCTCTCTTTCAACTAGTAGATCAAACACCGCCCCATTCTTCTCCATAGATGCCAGCAACCACAGTTCCCGAGCAACCATAGAATGTTGCTCTAACCTGACATGTAAAAGGGGAGATACAACGATTTGTTGCAAACACATGAATTGGCGTGCAAATCTATACTGAGAAAAGGCCTCACATATAATCTCTCCGTCAATCCTAGTGACTAACACACCATCTCTGCAAGCCATCATGTATGCCCACAAATCCAAGTGGGTTGTTCCATCATCAACAAACCACCTGGTTGGCAGATTTCCATAGGGAAAGAAGTTGAATTCCTTAAACATGCTCAGCCTCACTTTCATGTCATAGGCATTAAGATCTACTGGAGAAATTTTAGAGAATGCTTGCACTGATGACCTGAAAGAACTTCCAGGAATTTGTACTCCATTCTATACATTATAAGTCCTAAAGTGAGTGGTGTTCCATCCCCATAAAACATGGAATGGTCCAACTATTCTCAAAGGAGATTTACCCATAAAGACATGAAGTAAACTTCTGTGAATCTTTGGTAAAATGGGGGCAGCCAACCCAACCATTTTTCCCTCAGCCAACTTTGCCGCAATAATGAGGGTCCCCGGCCTGACGCCTCCCTTTGAGTCCCTGACTGGCAAGAGATAAACGCTGAGCCACAATTCCAAGAAGCCCGCCAGAAAAGTCTTCTTTGGGATCCATTGATTCACCTCATATCCCTATTTCTCAAACTCTCCTGCTTCTAGAGTTGGCCAGAATGTTCCAGGAGCACCTCTCTTCTCGGTTTTTGGGCAGGTGGTAGGACGGATGGGCCTCTTATCCTTGGATTTATTTTTCTTGTATCCTTTCTCCCTCGGCTCCGTATCCTTTGGCTCATTATCTTTCTTATCAATAAGAAATATATTCATCCACTCCTCGGGATGAATATCCTTTCTAGAATTAGTTAAGGAGGTATCTGAATTGTTGAGCATGTGGATGATTTTAAATAATTCCCGAGCCAAAGAAGGACTCTTCTCTGAATCATTCCAAGTCACCTTGGGAGAATGAATTCATCATACATGTCACCCAAAATTGGATCCCCTGAGATCCTGTGGACATCCCACTGACTGATTCCTACATCTCCATACGTCAGACGAAAATAATTGGTTTCTAGGCTCTAGTGGCTGAGTATCTCCAGAACGAAGTTATCATTTCTATAAACATATGTTTTCCCAACCCAGACAGCTTCATATATCGCCACTCCTTTCAAATCCTCGACAAACTCTGCACAGGTTTTTCACACCCAGTATGCCCAAATCCAAGTTGGCTTCACACCTCCCCCAGGATGGAATTCCCAACTTTTCTTCCATCCAATGGATTGATCCATCTGAGCATTTCAGAAGATTGAGGGATGACAATGTGGTTTCAGCTCGGGCTTATCAGGATTCAGATCTGGTGTACAAGGGCTGTGATGCATTATATGAGCCTTCTCCCCTGTTCCAGCATTTATAAATCCTCCTCCACATGATATATTTTATAAAGAAAAATTGGTGTAATTCTGAAACCTAGAAAATGGGAGATAGTTCATTGCTTCTGGAATAGTAACTTCTCGTAGATGACCATATCCATACAAAGGAAGATAAATGCTTTGGGGGAAGTCGCGATGATACTTATTCAAATACTTATCCAAATATGGGAGAGTGTTGTTGCAGACTGTATAGTAATCATGGCCAATTATTCTCATAATATCATCAAGTTACTTGCTTTCCAGTTCATCAGCCATTCTGATTCTCTTAGGATCCATTGAATCTGCACAAAAGTTGAATAAATTAACTCTTAAATGGGTTTATTTGTTATAAAATTTGTGAAGGAATTCAAAAAAATGGAAAAGGCATTAAGGAGCGCTAGCCTAATCTTGGCGTGCAAGTGTGGATGTGTCGCGAAGGTGTTAATGTGCCACGCAAGTTTGTGGTTCCATGGTATGACCGCGCAAGTCCAGATACCTTGACAGCAGCGCAACAGCAAAGCAACAACAGAAAATAGAGCAACCTGTTCGGAAAAGGTAAATTTTGTGGTGAGAGCTCGAAAATTCAAAATCCAGGTGCTTTGTGCGAGAATGGCTGCCTATTTATAGGCCAGGCCGCCCACCTACACGTCTAAATCCATTGTGCTCAAAATCCCTGCACGGCTCGCAACAACGTGATGAAAGTTGCGCGCTGAAAACTTGCGTGCCTCTTTCCCTTTGGTTTTCTTCTTTTCCTCAGAGTCACATCCTTATTCTTTTAGATCCAACTCTAAGGTTGTACTTTTGTTAACACTCCTTTTCGTCACAGATTCTAAATGAATGCAAAGGGAAATGCCTTAGAATAAAGTGATTCATCCTTTGACAAAAAAAACAAAAATTGAAAAAGGAATGAACTAAGATTCAAAGGCACTTTGGCCGCACAAGTTCCCTCATGGTTGCGCAAGTACACTTGCGCGCCGCCTAATGGTCATGCAATTGACTTGCACACCCTATTTGAAAACCACCTGAGGTCTTCTCTAGCTACCCATGTGGGCCCTCCATTAAAAAAACAAAAAAAATATAGTACCTCCAAATTGAGCACCCGACGCCCTAGTCTATTCTCAAAGTTTCCGAACACTTGAAAGGTAATTTCTTACCTGGAACGGAAGATCTAAAGAGGAGGAGGAATTCCTATGTGTTGAAACTCATCATCACTTGCGCGCCTGAGTGGCCAGCCCTTAAGGGAACTGGCCATACTTGTGCGTCGCCCTACTCCTTCACCAGAACTTGCACGCCATCTTCTGGAAAGCCTCTAGGGATAAAACCAAGGGTTTGAGCCAAGTCTCACCCAAGTATTACCCTAAGAGTTGAAAATTGCCCAAGTACCCATGTGTCATGCAGGTATACCTACGCGACCAGGACTTGAGCACCCATGAAGTACCTGCACGCCTGCCAGGACTGGCGCGCCCCTATATTTTTGGGTGCCTCTCTTTAATATTTCACTTCTCTTACACCTATCCACTTATCCCCTTCAGGATTAAGCCTTCAGAACTCTCTCCAAAGTCATTTATGGCATGATTTCTTTGTTGGCTTCCTTATCTAAAAGGAATTTGGTGGAACATCTCTCAAAAACTAGTGATTTACACATCTTTACGTCACTAAAGTTAGAGAGTTCATTCATTCAACCTCATCCTTTAAAGATGAGAGAATCTTTAACATGTGCCTCCTTTTCAAGAGTAATACCTAGTCCAAATTCTCATTAATATTTGGGCATCCTTCTTAGGAGTAGGCCCCATGTCCTCATTAATTTGGGCTTCCTTTTTAGGAGTAAGCCCCAGTCATAATTTCCCTTATCCTGGGCCTCCTTTTCAGGAGTAATCCCCAGTCCAAGTCCCCTTAATTATGGGCATCCTCCATAGGAGTAATCCCAAACCATAATTCCCTTAACCTGTGCCTCCTTTTTTGGAGTAAGCCCGAGTCTTAATTTCTCTTAACCAGTCTTCATTTAATTTCGATTTGAGTTTCCTTTTCAGGAGTAAAATCCAATAACAAGTCCCCTCCTAATTTGGGCATCTTTCTCACGAGTAATCCCCAAGTTAGAGTATCTAAATCTCCATAAAGCACAGATACCATTATGGACCCTATTTCCATGTCTCTACCCTGATGTAAATCCTAATATTCATTTATCAGGGCCGTCATACATACATAATTCCCACATTATTTCTCATGATTTCATCTTTTATGGCACATTTGTCTGGTTTTACCAATACCTCTTATTTCTCACATCGAGCATGACTCACGTGTGATAAGAGTGTAAAAGTAATTATGAAATATTTATTTGAGCCATCAATCATACATAAACCTCATACACTATTACTAGAATTATGTGGGTTCTGATTCCGTCTCTAAACAAGGATACATAGGTAGCCCATCTGCGGGTGCGATCCCAACTTTGAAAGAATCTATGTCCTTCTAAATGACAACAAACATCAAGTGCCCCACTGAGTGGTTTTAAAACCAGCATGGTTATCATAATAACCAAGAGACGTCTATGTAATGTATTAAAGGATACCATTGACTAAGAATCTCTAAACAAACATAGATGATTCTCTATCGATGAAGAACCTTGAATACATATAAAAGATTCTCTAAATTTCATACATATTTATCATTGATTGACAGATCTAAAGGAAAGCTCATTTTAATACTTCGTAGTGTAATAATGATTCACGAACATAACTTAAATCTATAAAGAGAGTCCCGGAGTAGAAAATAATTCCCCTCAAAAAGGTGTGATGAGTCTGACCTCCCATCCTCTCAACCAATGAAAATTATTAAGCCTCATCATTGCATAATTAATGAGAACCTACCTTTGGAAAGTAGGTCCAAATGAATATGGTATCATTGGATGTTTCCGTTTCTACGAACAAACCCATTAGAAACCGCTTGGACTGTTTGAACCTTAAACCAACAAGGTCATTCCCAATTCCATAGGGAAACAGATCCTTATCAAATATAATATAGAATTACCCTTTCGATAGAAATCATCGACCTCCATGTTTTTTTGACATTTCTATAATTTAATGATCATTATTTATATTTAATCAACTAGAACCATATTTTTTGTGAATATTCAAATATTTCTGATTGAATATATGTATAAAATTTATGATTTATATATATACCATACCATTCCCCATAAATATAATTCCTCTTTATATTTAATAAAAAAAATTTCTGCGACTAAGTCCAAATAAATAGTTGGTTTATTTTTCACATGAAACAATATTTAACATGGGGGATAATATTTCAGCATATCATTGTATATGAGGATTCACCGATTTTACTTATTCAATGAATCACTATAGATCACCAGCACACGAACATAGTTTGGCAATGTAAGAGATGTGTGGTGAATAACATTCTTATCAGTTCAATGATAATTTATTCACATTCAAATGTCTAAAGTAACTTGGATCCCATATAAGTTTACATGGTGAGTGGATTAAAATGTTGTGAAAATGTATACACAATGGCTTGATAATATCCATAAAAAATAATAAAACTATGGATATCAATCATAGTGGTTGGTCTTGGACAATGTTTAATAACTTCTATCTTTGGTTGATCCGTTGATATATCATCTCTCGAGAATATATGACCCAAAAAAGAAATATTTTTATCCAAAATTCACATTTTTTAATATTTTCATACAACTTTTCTTTCCTTAGGTTCTTTAATTCAATTCTAAATTTATCATCATTCTCTTCCTTACTATTAGAATATATATGAATATATTCTATAATAGCTACCAAAAATTGATCAATGTAATCAATAAGGACTATATCAATTAAATTCATTATGATAACATCGGTATTAGTAATAAATTACGACTTCACTATAAATTGATAGTTTCCATACCTTATATAGAACGCTATTTAGGGTATATAATAATTCATGGACCTAAATTGTTGATATCTAGAATGATGGTTAATCTTAAAAAAGTCTGGAGCTTTGAGATGTTGATAAAAATGCTAAAAATATGTGGTAGAGGAAACTTTTTTAGTGATCTTGTTTTTTTATCGATAAAAAGTGTTGATTTTAATTCTTCTATATTTCTTCTTAAAAAAATAAATGGTCCAAAACAAGGGGATTCACTTGGTTTAATGAATCCTACATCAAGATTCTCATGGAGTTTTTTCTCTGTTTCCAGCAACCTAATCGGAGTCATTATATATAGAGTCATAGAAATTGGGTTAGCACTATATATGAGTTTGATTGAAAACATAACTCCATAATTCAGCTAAATACAAGGCCAATAATCTAGAAATACGTCAACATACTCTTAAAAAATTGGAATATATTGTATGATGAGTTTATATCTAACCATATGAGAAAAAAACCACTTTTAAATAGGAATCTATAGTCATATAATAGATGTTATTTACATCTAAATGTAATATTTATTATCTAACTGATAAATGATCATAGGTTGGATCAAAATATTAAATGTGAATTCCCTTCCTAGAAAATTGATGTAGGATTTATATAAATAATAAAAATCCATGACTAAGATAAAAAAAATTAAACTAGAGGGAGAATAAAAAATTTTATTGGAGGCACACTACCACAATTTTCAAACAGATAATAATCCTTGACATGAAATGATATTAAGATAAAATTAGGTGTTCTGACTGAAAATTCAATGTCAAATCATTGATGTTGTACTTTTATACCGATAAAAAATTATACAGATAAAAAATATTCAGTTGATCCCGAATCAACTGTGACCTCATAAATTATATAGTGGATGGTAAGTGTATCTTTCACCAAATTTTTATTTCACTCCTAATCAATAATGAACTCCTAATATTTACCTTCTTCTGGGTATTAAGATGTTGTTTTCATCTAATATCATCACTAATATTTTGGTTCAAGCACTAGTTAACCAAATTACTATGGTATTTTCATTTAAAAAACATGAGTATAGGAGCTGTGTTATGTGGTTCATTTAATCCATCATTTGGTAACATATTATTCCAACCACTTCGGAATTTTATTTCATAATGACCTCCCATTCCTCACTTAAACCATTCACCATAGCGATTGTGACAATTTCCACATGGTTTATTCCACACTTTCTACATAAAGGAATACATATTTTATTATCTCCATGCATTTTAAAAATTTTATTGAATTCAAACAATATTTTATTATCATGACCCTAATATTTATAGGTAACTCTAATTCCATTTCCACCGTGTTAACAAATCAAAATATTTCTCCATAAACACTAAAGTCCATTATGGACAACATACTTCAGATACTAGACCCCTGGCCACTCAATAATCGATCAAGCTTACATTCTGGTTCAATTATAATAAGAGAAGTGTAACTCAAATCTATTATAAAACATTCCTCATAATTAAAAACAAACTCAAAAGCCTACATCCATAATTATGGGAAATAATATATTTTCATATAGAAAATATAAGGAAATTACTTATTGAAAAAATAACCATTTAAACTAATCCCACTCAATGGAATTAATCTCATCCCAATTCCTTATGTTCTTTATGAGACTCCACCATTGATATTCTCCTCGATCCAAATGATACACAAACAAAATGAAATTTTCACTATCTGAACACTCAAGAACAAAAATAATATTTTCAATGGTACTAGTCATTTTATAAAAAACTAATGGATAAGTAGATGAAAAAAATAAGGTTGTTGTTTCCTCATGAAGTACTCAATATAATGTTGTTCACTATTTTTTTTTAATTTGGATGATCAATATGATTCATGGCCTCTGAATGGTGTGTAGGCATAAAAATGAGATTTTTTATTGTTGCTTTCATTACATTAGGCTTCATTGGAGTAAAATAAATAGACTGAACATCACATATAGAACTAAAATAATTCAATAGGGTTCTAGAAGTTGGATAATTCTAAAAATTATATTTAAAAAAATAATCATAGCTGGAGACAACATAATCATGTAAAATCATTTATGAGATGTCAAAATCATGAAACATTATATTATGATACCTTATGTTTAAAGTAGTTCATTAATGTTCATTAACTATTCATATGTCTCATGATGGTTCATAAAGAAAATTTTAATTTTCCATAGATTATCACATGGGAGTTTCAAATCATGTATGAAGTATGGTAACACTCAATGTGTTCTAGAATGATTGCTAGGAAATGATTGACCAAATATTTTTTTGGGTTATTACAACTAGATCCATCTATACCAAAACAATTTCCACCTATATTATATTAACATTGACATTTTACTAAGAAAGACACACATTTTTTTACCATTATTAAGGACATTATCCTATACATTGTATAATCCTAAGTGTTACCGTAATATTTTTGTTATCCTAGTTTGAAAATGTAACTAAACCTTCCTCTGATACCAACAATATACACCATTACTTTTCTTACATAAATATTACATCATATTTGTTGAATATTAATTTCATATCATTATGATCCACACAATAATCATATAGGTATAGTAAATTTATAAACAAAGATACATAAAATATTGGTTTATAATAGTTAGACATTATATCCCACATAGTTATTCACAACTAACACCTGTCTTATACTAATCATACATAAAATGCTTCTTCATATTATTAGGAAGGGAAACATAATAATTTTTTAGATCAGATGATTAGTATGGGTAAACAAGGAATATATTAATGAAAACTTATGTATAACATGTTTATAAGGGTGTGTGATTATGAGCTTCAAATTTATAAACCTATCCAACAAACATATATCATAATGTTTAGTCGTGGAATAATTTTTTGTATTCAATTAGAAATGAATCCTAAAGTAATAAATGAACATGATCCATTAGAGAATAAAATTCCCATAAAGCATATGGTTGTGAAATATATATATAAAAAAAATTAGATTATTTCCTTAGTACCCAAGTTTCAATATCAAGACTATAATTTTAGATTGGGATCACTCCCTATTCCATTTTATTAGTCAAAATTCTCTCCCCAGACTATCATAGTGTATTGAGTTTCTTTGTTGAACACGGTTTACTCTCCATTCCATTCTTGATTATCTCATCAGATATCCATATTTACCCATTAAATTAGACTTATATATAATTCTAGTAATACACATCACATTATAATAATCTGTTAATATGTGTTCCATAAGATAAGAAATCATTCATCATATCATAATCGGGGAAAAGGAAATATGTTTAATAAAAATTTCAAGAATTCATCAGATCATAACCTCTAGAATATAAATGGGATTCAAAAAAATTTCATAAGAATAATAACAACACATAAAAATAAATAACAAGAATGGTATCATTAGATAATACCCCTATTAAATCATAATTATCATAAAAGGATGTTATCTTAGATTAATATTCTTCTATAAGATCTGCTAGAATATTTGTTAAAGGGAAAACCCTTTTCATTTTGAAATATCAATTTTAAAATTATATTATTATTATATAATTATATAAAAAAAATCTTTTTCAAGTAACCATGAAAAATTTTAAATGATAATTCAAAAAATTAAGTTGATATGATGGAATAAAATTCCATTCATACCACATATGTTTAAAGAATTAGTGTTTTCACATTTTCACTAAAAAGTAAAAAGTACTTCCTTCATAAAATAAATGGAATATTCCTTTTAAAACATTATGTAAAAAATAAAACATGGGTTAATATATTTTACGATGTAATTGGGGAATATTTAATAATTTTTTTAGAAATAAAGGTCAAGGATGTAAAATGGATCTCAACAAAAGAGTGAAATAAAGTTATTATTCTTTAATGATATTCCTTCATACTCATGAGTAATTAAAAAGAAAAATATGAAAGGAATATATATTATCAATTAAAATCCATAGGATTTTAAAAATAAATAAAAATTACTTTAATTTATATCATTAAATTTTATCATCATAAACTTAATCCTAAATACTCCCAATAGATAATGAGATCCCAAGAAAAAACCCTTACCTCATGTTTGACATTATTTAAAGGTTCTATATCCTATTTAATAATAAAATTATATTTATCAATATTTTATACCCAAGTCATTTATATACATATAATCTCTAATTTTATCAGTTATAACATTTCAAAAATCATTTATTCATAATTCTTCAATAAAATCATCATTTTCAGGAGGTAACTGTTACACTTTTCAGTAGAATTTGGCTTTAGTAGTTATATTCCTTGTAATTTAGTCTTGGTTCAATCAGATATATAATTTAATTTATTATATAAATATAACATAATATATTTAATCTTTATATAAATATTTTGATTCATCTATAAAATTTATATATTGGAAAATGAATTACACTATTCCTGGCGATGATAGGCTGTACAGAGGCATTAACACTATTTTCACTTATCGAAGGATAAAATGAAAGAATTGTAAATATTAATTTTATTTTACATAAAAATTAGTATATCATATATTTCAAATATATTCATTAAATATATCCTTATTACCAAACATTTAAAGAGGAAATGAAAAACTAATCATATCGATTCATGGAAGTTCAAGTAAACATGCACACTTTAGCAAAATTGTGGATTTCAAACGAAAAGGAAGATAAGATGGTAGATATGATATTATGATTCTAGAGTAATTGAATTTAACAAATATAATGTATAAACATTACACTCATTATAATAATCATCAATGAAAGATGGTGCTGAAAAAATGAAATATATCATTATGTGGATGTGGATGTCCACATATACGCATGATCAATTCATTAAATTACAATTTTATTTACATAAGGGGGGATAATGGTGGTTTCATGATAAGATTAATATTTTATTCTATTAATTATAGATAATTTATTATTTTATTAGGAAGACAACATATTTAGAATATTAAAATACAAATTAAATTAAAAGAGGTCAGGTAAGATGTTTACCAATTCTTCATGAGACCTCTATAATATCCTTTTTAATAGTCCCATGTTATAGTATTATAAGAATATTAAAAACTATATTTTGTAGCTAGGGATGTTGGGAATAAAATTTTATAGGTATCGGTCATGATATATGTTGTAATGTTGTGTAAAAATGAGAGGAAAGGTGTAAGAACACATGTTTTCATATGAGGTACGAATCCTTTTATTTTCAGCTTAAATGATTTTGTATGAACTTACTTATGTAACCATTTTTTATAACAGGTGTTCTGGAGGAGTTTGGGGCTTGTTTAGATCCTAAAACCATGTTATGGGCTAGAAGTAGCATGGCGCAATGATTGCTCCTGGCTTGCGCACTACTAGTCTAACCATGCATGTGGAGGTAGAAGTTTCCGCACGATTTTTGGAAACAATGCAGTATAGGCATCATGACCATGCGGTAAGTATGAAAAGTCATAGAATTTTTATAGATAGACCCACACAGTTACCACATAGTTAATCAGACCATGCAGGGTAAGCATGTGAAGGTCCCATTGGAGGTAGTGAGTTGCGCAAGGTTTCAGCACTGTTTGGGAAACCGTGCAGGTAAATCTTACAAGCCAGCTATGTGAGTGTTTTTAAAATTTTATTTGAAAAAAAAAATATTTTTAAATCCATTTTTTGGGTTTCTTCTTCAATGCATAACAACTCTCTCATAGAGCTCTTCAATGTAGTGCCTTGGGTAGGGATCAAGCCCTACTATCCATCTGATCTCCATTTGAAATGTGAATTGTCTCATTAGATCTCTATTGGTAAGGCATATATTTATTCTTAGACATATTAGATTTTTCATGAAATTTTTAATGATGTTTTATTTTTGGATCATATGCCCTAATATTATGTTCTTCTTCCAGTTTTTAAATCTCTATTAAACCATGATGAAGTAGGACTTGATACTGGATGAGATCACTACTACTATGATAAGGTAGGTGGTTTGTCATGGTTCCCTTCAAGTGTTAAACTTATATGCCTCCCACTGGACATTCTGTTGTAGCCCTTTTTTGAGTAAGCTACTCTTGATTGGCTTAGTCTGACATAGTGAGGATGCTTGTAGGTTCGGTTTAGGTGTTTTGGCAACCCATTTCTTTATTCAAGGTCACCAACAAGGTGTTCCATAAGGAAATTCCTTGTTTATGCCTATTTAAAAAAACAAAGGGGCATTTGATTATTCTTTACTTGTTATAGTAAGCTCGTTGATTCCTTAATGGGTTTGAATAGCTTTCTTAATAATTGTACTGCCTCCATTCATAGTTAGGTGTAGTGATTAGATGCAAGTTTTGATGGTTTGGATTAAATAAAATCTATTATATGGGTGGGTATAACTTTATGAAATGAATAATGTCATATTAAAAGGTCAAATGGTAGGGTAGTCCCATATGAATGGTGAATGCTAAATGGATTTCATGAGTTTGTATACTCATGGCATATGTTTGGTTATGTGAATAGGTATAGTCACATGGAACTGAATTTTTTAAATTGAATGCATTGAATTAATTGTTTGATAGATGCCATAGAATTCTCTCCATTGATCTGGAATGTGGTAGTGGATGCCTTAGGTTGACTCTACCCCTATGGTCTTTATTTTGTGGGATGCATTGAGCCTTTCTACCACGTGGATCCTAATTTCTTGGACATATGTAGGACATATTGGTACACATGATCCTAAGACTAACCAATTACTAGACCACGTTTCCCTTGGGATTCCCATGGGACATGATGTGGATGTCTTGGATGAGTTCCTTGGATCCAGAACATCATGGACTAGATTAATTACATGGATGCCCTGTTACATGCTACCATGGATCCGACACTGGTGGTATACACATCAATATACGACGTGTTTGTGGGATTCCTGACTTATTTATATGGTTTGGTCATGGTATTCCTGGTATTGATGGATTTATTGAATTTCCTTATGACTTAATACATTTTTATAGCTTCTTTGTTAAGAGATGACTCTTCCTGTAGGTAGCGTTGAGATAATGTTAGTTTTTCTCTTATTGTAGTACACTTATGCCATGGGAATGCAGACTTACTCTACAACATTGTTTACACTTTCTCACACTTATAGAAGTCCCGTTAGAACTGTATAGACCTTGGGTGGTTACCTACAAGTATTTTGATATCACATGTTGTTTCAGTAGCCTTAGGGACCACAACAGATTCTATGGTTCGGGTGATGATAGGTTCAAGTGCCCTGGTACCTGTTGTTCATTGCAGCCTATGAGCAGGGGAGCATAAGACCAATCGATGGCTTGTGATGCGACTGGAATACATTTTTGGACATTTTTATTTTTGGGGAATCATTACTATACTGTAATGTCATGTAATTATTTGGATTATTTCTAGATAAATGTATCATTCATATCATTTTGTATTTGAGGTTATCCTGGTTATGGATATGTAATCCTTTCTTGTCTTACTTTCTATTGACTACAATTTATTTGTCTTCCATTATTTATTATGTTATAATTCCACTATTATACACTATTAATGAGGGAATAGTAACCCCACTAACTCATATAGGCTCTCCCATCAAGTTGAAATCCTCTTGAATTTGGGGAGATGTGCTTGAGGCCATTTGTCCAACCAGGCTTGGGACACCTTTGGGTGACTTCTGGGTCTGATACATTACAATGTGACATCAGACGGAGGTTTTGGTCCTCCAACCTATGGGTAATGGGGCTACAAATATTCTTATTTTGTAACCATTGGTGGAATTTGATTGATAAATAAATGTTAAAGGAAAATGGAAACTTGAAATGATGGATATAGACTTGACCTTGACCCAACTTTTGATTGGGTAAGAGGCATAGTTTCTAGTGCATAAATGGATTATCTTAATTTAGTTTTTTAGGACCTTACCTCTAGATGTGAGTGGTACGGGGTCAGATCCATCTTTAGGTTTATGAGAAGTTTATTCTGCGCTACGTTAGCATGGGAGATGTAGTAGTGGATGTATTTTAGGCCAGGGCAGTGGTGTTTATAGACATGGTATCCAAACACCGTGTTCTCGAAGGCAGCAGGCTGGATCATCACAAGGTAGTCAGGCACTATCACAGGGTCATAATACAAGTTAGACTTATGATGTGAAATAGAACTAATAGGGGTTGGATCCTAGACAGTCCACGGTGAGAGATATGATCTTGGTATCTTCTACTATGGAATCTTCTCATTTTGATATAGGTGTGGCACATATTTTTATATCTACATGGGTAGTTAAAATCCATGGACTTGTGTCTTTTCTTTATGAGGGAGTTTTTACACTACACACATTGTTGGGAGTTTGAACGGGTGATTTGAGAAAGTGTATAGAGTTACCATTGAGTGTGAGGGTTTCACTTCATCAGTGATATTTACATCATCAAGATGACCTGGTTTGATGTTATCATTAAGATAGAATAGTTATTATCTTATCGATATAATTCCAAGAGATGAAACAGTATTCATTCCTCCTTATAGGATTTCCATGAAAGAGTTGATGAAGCTCACTAAGCAGCTAGAGGATTTGGAGGCAAAGGGTTTTATCAAACCTAGTACTTCTCCATGGGGTTTGCCGATCCATTTGGTTAAAAAGGGGGATGGTACCCTTTTTCTATGCAAGGTCTATTGGAAACTGAACCAATGGATGGTCAAAAATAGATATCTGTTTCGATGGATAGTTGACTTATTCAATCAACATTCAGTAGATTGAGTGTTCTCAAATATTAATTTGGGGTCAGGATATCACCAGGTACGTGTTCTACCTTTAGACATACCTCGTTTGGCCTTTTGTTGTATTTATGAGCTATACGAGAATATGGTTATACCGTTTAGTCTCACGAACACACCATTGGTTTTCATGGGACTAATGAATGAGTATTCCACCCTTACTTGGATTCTTTTATGGTGGTTTCTATGGATGATATCGTGGTGTATTCTCACAACAGACACTACCATGACAACCATCCTAAGATCATTTTGAATACACGGAGAGATCATTTTTTATATGCTAAGATTACAAATTGTTACTTTTGGATGGAGCAGATTCACTTCATGGGTCACATCATGTTCGAGATAGGGGGTTTTAGTGGACCCGGAGGAGTTGAGAGTAGTAGTTTCTTGGGAAAAAAACATAAGAACATTTTTGACTAATGGAGATTCATCGGGATACCTATTTACTACAGACAATTTATAAAGGACTTAACATTCTTAAAAAAACATTTATGAGCTTGAAAAAAAGGATGTTATGTTCATGTGGTCAGTTTCTTATGAGACATCCTTTGAGGAGCTGAAAGGGAGGTTAAAATCAGCACTAGTCCTAATGAGCAAGGAAAAAGTAACACGAGGTACTACTATGCTTTTTCTATTGGGATGGAGGTAGTGCTGATGTTGGGGGATCAAGACATGGAATATGGGTCTTAGTAGCTCGGGCCTCACATGATTAATTACCTGATGCATGTTCTTGAGATAGTAGTGGTTGTACAAACATTATTTTTTGGAGTCACTATTTACTCGGAGAGACTTTTGTGGTTGACATAGACCACAAAATCATCATATATATCTTTACATAGCATGACATGAATCAAAGTAAATGAAGGTGGGTGGAGTGCCTATAGGTTTTATACTATGAGATTTCCTACATTCCATGTAAATTCAATGCAGTGGATGATGCACTGAGGAGAAGAACTAAGATACAAGTAGTGCAGCTATCCAGTAGTGAGGGGTATCTTATGGCGTTGTTTCTTGACATGGATAAAAAGGTGCATGATGGGAATGGGTAGACATATTCTTCATCCACATCTATGAACTCTATGATAATATATAGGTATAATATGAGGAAACTATCAGATTAATAGGGCCTATTTCTATGGGATTGTATGGAATGTGAGGACCCTCCTCCGAGTTGGAGGGTAGGTGATGATTAAATCTTATGTATCCATTGAACTGTTTGGGTTCTAGAAGATATACACGAGGATTTGATGTGGTAGTTTCATGCTTCAGCATTGGAAGTGAATCCCAGTGTCACCAAGATTTAGGACTTATTTCGTCTATATTGGTGGTCGGGTATGATGTGAGAAGTAGCTATGATTGATACGAGGTGTTCCACATGTTAGTAGGCGAAGGAAGAACATCAACGACCAGCTGAGATTTTATAGTATTTACCTATTACAGAGTGAAAATTGGATGATGTTGTGATGGATATGGATTGTTGTGGTCTCCATGAGGTAATTATGTTGTGTGGGTTATTGTTGACAGGATTAGGAAAGTCACTCATTTCATTCCAATAAAGGAGACCATCAGTGTGGATGAGCTTTGGGGGTTGTACATATGTGAGGTGGTACGAATACATGGGGCCCCATGCACTATCATCTTAAATATGGAATATCAATTCAAATATCATTTATGTAATATTTTTAAGGTAGTTTTGGATACACAGGTGATTCTAGGTACAACATACCACCCTCAAACTGATGGCTAGTTTGAGCGTACGATATAGGTGCTAGAGGGCATGATGGGATCTTTCATCTAGGACTATGGGGGCTCTTGAGAGAGGAAAATTTCCTTGGTTTAGTTCTCATAAAATAAAAATTTTCATATAAATATTCATATGACACCATACAAGACTTTATATGGTAGGACAAGATGTTCTCCCCAGTGCTTTTTAGAGGCAGATGGTGCCATTAATTGAGACTATGTCTCGTACAAGAGAATTCTATGTAGGCATAGTTGATTTAAAAGTAGATGGATACAATGCAGTATCTTCATAATATTTGTACTAATTACCGTAGAAGAAATATATATTTCTAGGTTAGGGATAAATATTTCATGCATGTTTCACCAATGTTGGGACACATTCCAATAATGAGATAGGGTAAGATTTTACTGTGATATGTCGGGTCATTCAAGATTCTGTAGAGAGTTTGGTCAGTTTCCCATTAGTTATAGTTACCTTATAGGTGATGATCCATGCATGAAATCTTCTATGTATCTTAGTTGTGATGTTATCATTTGGACCCACCTCATGCTTTTGAGCCAGAAGAGGATGAGCTTTAGGTTGATGCTTCCTTTGAGGATAATCCAATTCATATCGTTGACAAGATCATGAAGTCTCTCTGAGGCTAGTATGTTCCTATATTATGGGTACTATGGTAGCTCAACCATTTATAGGATGATAATTTGGAATGGGAGTCCGAAGTACATGCTCAGTGGAAAGATTTTTTCTCAGATGAATATTAACCATCCTTTAGAGAGAAATTCAGGGATGAATTGCTATAAGGGAGGAATATTGTAAAAACCATAGTTTTTTATGAGGTACATATCCTTTTTTGTTCAGTATAAAATATATTTTATAGACTTAATTATTGAAAAAATTTTATCATAGGTGTCTTGGAGGTGTTTGGGGATTTTAGGGCTCTCAGAACCATTTCTTCAGCTTGAAATGGGATGACACACGATTTTCACATGACTTTCGCACAATTAGTCTAACCGTACAAATAGAGGCAATATCTTCCCTAGGGTTTTTGGAAACCATGTTGTAGAGGCCGCATGTTTGTATTGAAATTCTGAAAAGGTGGAAAATTTTTATAGACCAATCCACATAGTTACCACTTGCTTAGTCATATCTTGTGAGGTAACCATGTTAAGTTCCCATTGGAAGAAATGAGCTATGCAGAGTTGCTACAAAGTTTGGGAAATCTTTATCGTAAACCATGTGATCCTGGTGTGTGAGTTAATTTATAAAAAATATTAATTAAGAAAAGAAAATCATTTTAAATCCATTTTTTGGTTTCTTCATCAACGTACAACAACCCTCTCCTAGAACTCTCCCATTTTTTTCCTATGGCAGGGATCAAGACCTACTCTCTGTCTGATCTCTATTTGGATTTTCGATCATCTCATTGGATTCGTATTGGCATGACCTACATTTATTATTATCTATATTCGATTATTTAGGAAATTTATTGCACTATATTATTTTAGTCTTCTATGCCTTTATAGTTTGTTCTTCATCCGTTCTTCAGATCTTTCCTAAACCGAGACTAATCAAGAATTTATTTTAGATGATCTATCTACTACAGTTCCAATGCAGGTCATCTATATCTTCTTATATATTTTCTAGTTCCTTTTAGGAATTCAAATGATATGTTGACCACCGAAAATTTTGGTGGGGTGTCATTTTTGAGTGGCCAGTATTGACTATCTTAGTTGAACCTAGTGAGGATGGTTATTGGATTTTTAGGTGTGCTGGCACTAATTGATTGTTTCAAGTCCACCCACAAGGCACACCCTAAAGATATTCATTGTTTTTTCCTATTTAAACCACCCAAGGGGTGTATTCCTATGGTTTCATAGTTAGAGGAAGTATGTTGATGCCTTATTAGTTTTTAATATCCTTTTTAGGATATGTACTACTTCCACTCTTTGTTTTGACATGTTAATCCATGTCTGTTTTGATAGTTTTTCTTAAATGAAATGGATAATATGGGTGGATATACCATTATGAAATGATTAATGGCACGTTAAATTGTTAAATGAGAGGGTGGGCCCATTTGAATGGTTAATGATTAAGGGATTGCAAGAGTGTGTATACTCATAAATTGTGCATGGTTATGTGAGTGGATATATTCAAAAGGAATAGAATTGTTTAAATTTAATGAATTGGGTTAATAGTTTGATAGATTACATGGACTACTCTCAATGTATTTGGAACTTGTCAGTCCATCTCTTAGGTTGACTCTACCCCTTGGGTCTTGATTCCAAGGGATGCTTTGGGACTTGCTATATGATGGATCTAGCTTGCTTAGACTCACATAGGACATGTCGGTACACATGTGTCTAGGATTCCAACATGTTCCTAGACCGAGTTTCCACTAGGATTCCCATGGAAATCAATGTGGATGCCTTGGACATGTTACTTTGATCCAACCCTTTATGGTCTAGATTAATTACATGGATGAACTAATATATGGTTCCTTGTATCTGACCCTTGTGGTATACAATTCATTATAGGGCATATTGTTGGGATTTCTAACTTCTTTATACATCATGGTCATGGATTTCATGTTATGGATGGATGTACGGGGTGTTCTGGTGACTTTTAAAATTTTTTATAAGTGCCATGATAGGACCTTACTCTTTATGAAAGTAGCATTAAATGGTTGATAGTTTTTTTCTTATTATAGTAGACTTATTTTATGGGCATGTTCACTTAATTTACTCCTTTTTTTACACTTTCTAGCAATTATAGAATTCATTTGTACTGTGTAGACCATGGGTGTTTACCAACTGGGATGTCTAGACCACACCCCGTTTCATCCTCCATGGGGAACCAAAAAAATTATATGGTTAGAGATGATTATAGGGGAAAGTTCTATAGTATAGGTTGTTAGTTGTGGCCTTGTAGTAGGGGAGCATAAGAACAAGCTATGTCTTGTGATTCTATTGGGATATGTGACTGAATCCAGGGGCCAAATGGGCCCGGGGAACCTTTGCGGGGAATCCAGGTCTGAGACATTACAGAAGGGGTGTCCTTTTAAAAGGTAGGTAAAGTATACCCTAGGAATTATAAAAGTATTGAAATATAATTAAGTCGTTCACAAGATAAATTATTCAAAATTTCTATATATTTAATGAAAAAGTGTATGTGGCCAAAATATCACCATCCAATGAAATTTTAATGGTTTTAAAATCACTATAATTCTTATCATTCTATTTTACCCACTGGTTAAATAATTATAATCTTAAGAGTGATAATTACCTTTTAAATATTAAAGGGTTATAAATTTTCATATAAGGTAACTGTTATCTATAAATGGAATATCGATGAAATTCACATCCATTTCTCATCATACATGTCATTTTAAAATATTTTTATGATTTTTAAATAATATCATTAAATATTATTTAGCATAATATATCATTAAAGTTAGTTTTGACACAATTCATTTAATTTGAATCAAAGGAAAACATGATAAAAATATATTTAGAATGTAAAACCATAAAAAAGTTCTAGTATGTTATATTTATCTATGAAAACCATTGAATACAATAAATCACCCACATTTTAATACATTATGAAATTTTAATATCATTTTATTATTTTTCTACTAAATGAATAGATATTGTGCTGGCATTACATAAGAAATTATGTTAATTGTTCAATCACTAAAAATTTGAAATATAGTTTTGTGATAATTTTTTTTTTCAATGAATAGTTTATAACCAAACATATTCTATTTTTAATCATATTTCAAAAATTATAGATTTATTAACATCAATAGAGTGAAATGTTTTATATATTCATTAAATAATTTAGTATAATAGTCATAATCAATGAAAAATGCAACTATGTGGCCACATATAGGATAATTATAAGCTAATGAATGGAAAAAAAATCATAAAATAAGATAATATTTATTTTTTTAGTATCATTAAATCCTGATCACAATGTTAAAACATTATTTAAACCATATTACCCATATCGTGGTGACAAATAAAATACTAAGAATACTATTTATAATGGCCAAAAATAAAATGGAATTATAAACCAAATTTTAGTATCTTATGTCCCAATATGGGATCCATTTTTCAATATCCAATTTCTATAAGTTCATGAAATACATTTTGAAATATGTTCGCAAAACATGACAAAAACCACTTTTTAGTAAAATAAGTTTTTATGCCTAAAACTCGATTTATTATTATATCATTCCTAGAAAAAACACTAGGTGAAAGTTAAAACACTAGATTGAATATATAATATATAAATTTCATATATATAAATCATTAATGTTGATTAATTTAATTTATTCATATATAAATGCACAAACAAATTTTTTTGAAAAACAACTCTTTAATTTTCAAATGATTTTGATATTTATTTATAATCAATTGATAGATGTTGAATTCAATATATAAAAGTTAATTTTGTTTTCATAATTTAGTTATTATTATTCATAACCTCCAATAAAAATGCTGGGAAACAACTGTCTAATGAAATAATAGATTTTCAATAGTATATAAATATTTTTTTAAACCCATTATCTCATTTATATAAAGATATAAAAGAAATAAAAATAATTTAAAAATAAAAATATCTTAAAATATTAGGTTTTTATAGTGGGAAAAATGAAAATTAATCTAATGTTCACACCTTATTAAAAATTTTTATTTATGTAATGGTGATCACCCAATTATCGAAAAATCTAGACCATAAGGATCCTGAAAATGAAGGAGAGTGAGTTATTGAATTAAAAACCAAAATAATGTAATTTTTTAGGTAGATTTATTATATATTATATTGGAGTATTTTTTTAATAATTTTATTGGTTAGGATAGTGGGAGTAAATAATATTAATATATTCTTGTTCATGGTTTTCATGATATAACATTTGATGGTTACCAGGATTGTTTATCTAAACAATATATGTTCATAATTGTTTTATATACAAGAAAAATGGACTCTACTACATGAAGACACTAATGGGAAAATATAATTCAAAACCAGTAACCTAGAATTGTTTTAATTGAAACTTATTAGTTTTTCTATGACATTTTAATTAACATAATCTATAACTTGTGGTGGTATCCATGTTATAGTGATACAAAATTTACCACATAAGAAATTAATGATAGTGTATAATTTTATGAGACAATACCATCTAATAGTCAGTAGATATTTTAACTCAGTGAAAGCATAGGGATGGATTAAATCTCTAGAATTTTTTTTAATTCATTGAGTGATTTGGATAAAAAATGGTAACTCTTTATATAAACCATTTTAAGGTGAATGTGATAAATTGTCGTTAATTACCATTAATACAAGAGAAATAGAATATATTATTTATATATAATGGTAATAATTTAGTAATCCTTTCATTGTGATGTATTTTCTTATGTTTATTCTAAAAATTATGGAATATCAATAATGGGAATTGTGGTAGATGTAGGAATATTCACTACCTGGGCAGGGGTAAAACCTCATCGGATTTTAAAGGTACACAAAAAATTATGTCTAGGATCATGATTATAAAAATAATAAGTTTTAATAAATATTAAATTCATGATATTCATGATATTTGGGCCCTCACAATTTTAAAATATATGAAAAAACTTGTTTGTTGTGTCAAGAAGGTAGAAATAGAGACTATTCGTCCTTATGTTTTCTATATCAACAAAAATATATCTATGTGGATGAAAAATTGGAAGAATACATGAAATAAATCTGAAGTATATTAATTTATTTTAGTTTTTGATAGGTGTGATAAAAAGAACCTTGGGGAATTCCATACGAAAACTTTGGAGTGCCTATGATATGGTAAGATTACTAATATATCCCATGATGGTAAAAAAAATATCGTTGTAGTGGTAAAACCCATTTTGATAAATATTCAATAATATATTTTAAATTTAATGATATGTCTCATCACGAAGATCAACGTATGATGAAGAAAATAATTATGGAAACCATCGTTACTAGAAGAAAAATGGTGTGGTAAAATACATTACGACTAATTCATCAGATGTTGCGAAATTTAATTAAGAGGAAACAAATATATTTTTTATATTAATTAATTAATTGTCTTATTCCATTCAGGGTTTTTACATTGTTTCATTTGTAAAAAAATTGATGATGAAATGATAATTTCAACTCACGAAATGATGTAAATTGTTTTTTTAAAATTACATGGGGTAGTATTATAGTATTAAGAATTTAAAAATGTATCGTTGTTATTATATATTGAAAGGTTTTACTTGAAAAACATATTATCTAGAATATTTTATAATTTTATGTTATTATATATATAGATTGGATTTCACATTATCAAGATATTATTGATTTTAATGATAAATACATTATTTTTATAAATGATTTCACGTTTATATATACAAATTTGGTCATACCATTGATAAAATTTCAATTAGTTGAGAAACTACTACAAATGGTAATTGAATATATCTTCCTTATTTTATTGAAAATTTAAAAAAATATTAAATTGATAATGTGGTAGTAATAAAAGGATATATATATGTTTTTCATAATGATTCTATACTATTATACATAACTCGAAAGTTGATATTACATTTGAAATAGTTCATGATTCTAAGAAAATTTCAAAAAACCTTTTTAAATGACTCATGTAGAACTTATAGAATTGAAAGAACTATTATAGGAGTCACTTTAAAAAGGATTAATTCATATTAGAACATCACCATGGGATATTGTCTTATTTTTCATAATTAAATCGTGTTCCATGAGGATTTTCATTGATAATATATAATTTATTAACATCAATTTAATGAATAAGTATATGATTCATCATATTGATGACCTGTATGATCAGGTCCATAGAGCTCAATATTTTTTAAATGAAGATCTCATGTATAGGTACCATCATTTGAATGTGAATTGGGATGACATCCATATGCCAATTTTTCATAATCGCTGTTGGAATTTTGGGTTATTGGATATGATACTTGGGTTTATGAATGATCTAGATGTATTTTGGGATATTATGAACAGTGTTTTCCCAGAATATTTTTATTATGTTTTGGTTATATTTATTAATGATATTTTGGTTTATTCAAAAATTTATGAGAATCCTGAAAAACATAAAGTAATTGTTTTTAAAACCATGAAATAGAATATGTTATATGGAATATTTAGTAAATATGATTTTTTGTTACATAAAATTTCATTACATAGATATATCGTAAATACGGATTTTATAATTGTTGATCCAATTAATAATAAATTTGTCATTTAATGGAAAAGATGTAAAATTTTAACTAAGATTCATAGTTTTCATCGATTATAAGGCTATTAATATAAGTTTATTAAAAACCTAGATATTTATCTATCCCACAAATGAGGTTATCATATAAAGTTGTAAGGTTTATCTAGGGAAAGGAATTTGAAAAATTGTCATGCAATTTAAAAGAATATTAGTGAATGATCTAGTTTTTTACCTTCCATCTAAAAATAGTAACAATCTTTTCTATAATGTTTCCTTATTAAGGAGAATGGGTTGTGTTTTAATACAAAAATGATTTAGAAATTTTTTATTCTTCACATAAACTAAAATCTCTTGAGAAACATTATCCTACACATTAACATGATCATGAATCTAAAGAATTTGATTTAAAAATTTTGAGACAAAATTTATATATAGTAAAGTGTGTAATATATATACTACTCAAAAAATTTTATGTATACATTCCCTCATAAATTTGAACATGTGGAAAAAGAGATATCTTGAATTGATAATTCATTATGAATAATAAATTATTCACCATCAAGGTAAAGAAAATAAAAGAGCAGATTATTTTAGACCAAAAGATAATGCCATATTAACCATTAAATGTATAGAACATGATCATTTATTTGATGAAATGATGTATGTTTTATCAGAAATAGTAATTACATGAACATATTTTTACTATATTAGGTATTTATAAAGCTATATTTAAAATAAATAATTATTAAATCTCTAAAGGATGTTCATGTTTTATTAGATAAAGTAGAATTTATCATGAAGGGTATGTTTACGGAGCTGAATGTTGATGAAGAAGGGGTTATCAGTTTAGGAAAGTGGTTGTGTGTGACATTTAATTACCATTTGATGAAATAAATATTTATGGAGTCTTATAGTTATCCATTATTTGTTAACCCTTGTATTATAAAAAATGTATTTAGGCTTCTTGAAACAATTCTAGTGGAAATGAATGAAGCTAGATACCAATGAATTTACTATAAAATTTTTGACTTTTCAACATGTTTAACCCAAATGTAAATTTGAAAAAGGGTCCCTTTAGCCTTTTCCTATACCTTAATAGAAAGAGAATATATATCAAATGATTTCATGATTGGATTACCAAATAAATCTGAAGGTAATAATATGATTTGGGTAATTGTTGTTTCATTAATTGAGTCTATTCATTTTATTCCCATTCTAGATAATTTGTATTTGGATGAAAATTATCGCCTTTAATTTAAAAATATAATTAGATTACTTGGATTCTCATACTCTATTATATCTATTAATAATCCCATATTCACAACCATCTTCTTAAATGGACTTTATGAATTCAATAGGTAATAAATTAAAATTTTCTACAACATTTCATCCTTAATCTGGTATACATTCATAGTGTAATATTATAATATTTCAGGATATGATTCATATTTTTAATAGATAATCAGGGAATATGGGATCAACATATATCTATGTTCATGTTTTCTTATAATTAGAGTTTTTATTCTAGTATACATATGGATCCTTTTGAAGCATTATATGGAATGCATCATTAGACTCTAGCGTGTCGGGAAGAATTTATGGAAATAATTATTTTTGGACTATAAGGTTTTGAAGAAATATTTCTCATGATGTATATGATTAAAAATCACATGATAATGGCTCAGAGGATGCAAAAGTTTTACGCAGATAATGAAAGGAAATATCTTTCATTATAGGTTGACAATCAAGTTTTTCATACTGTTTCTCCATGGAAAATTTTTATTCCTTTTTGTAAAAAGGGATAATAATCCCTTTGGTTCATTAGATCATATTAAAATATAGATAAAATTGGATCAATTTTTTCCATGTTTCCAGGAATCTATTTTTATCTAATTTATATAAATATAATTCAAATATGATTTTATATAAACTATATAATATATTAATCTCATGTTTTGAGTGATAAAGCAGTTCAATTGGGAGAAACCATTTTTATTAGGAACATCCAATATTAATTCATGATGATAGATAGAAAGTGTTGTGGAATAATGAGATTTACTAAGTAATGACTTTATGGAAAACTAATATGGTTTAAGTAGAATAATGAGATCACAAATTGTATGAAGGTAAAATATCCTTAATTGTTTAAGTACTAAATAAAATTGCGAGGAGACAATTTTAAAGAGGGAAGAAAGTAAAAAATAGTTATGTTCAAAATAAATTATTTTACGGTATTATTAATATTATTTAATAATATTTTAAATAGTTATATTCTTTATAACAATATTAAGAAATTTTTTTGGCAAATGGAAACAGTTTTATTTCTAACCAAATTGGGTATTCATGAATTATAAGGATTTATTTAATTAACTAATTTACGAATTATAAACTTTAAATTAAAAAAAGCCATTATTAAATATATTATGAAAAAATTATATAAGTATTAATTTTGGATAATTTCCTAAAATGTTGGATTTTAATTGAATCGTGAAAAGTTCTTTTTCATTGAAAACATTCATTTATATTAACATATTTAGGAATTCACATTCATTTAAATATTATTTTTTAACAATAATATTTTTACATTTGTTTAAACATAATAAATTTTATTTTATTTAAATAAAAAATTATATTTTAATTTGGTAAAAAACATTTTTATACATAAAAAAGAATTGTTAAGAAAAACAATCTTTTATTGCCTCCTTTGGTTTTATTATAAATTAAATTCTTCCACATACATGAAATAATTTTTTTAAATTTTATTCCATATTTTTAATAATAATAATAATAATTAATATTAGTAAATAATTTCAACTCAATTTTCTGCCACAATTGATCGTAAAAACGATAAAATCTATTACTGTAGTTAAGGTTAGTGGGGTTAAAATTTAAATGATTTTTTTTAAAATGACATATGAACGTTTCTAAATTCCATGGATGGGTATATTTATATCATATATCATATATTATTTGTAAATGATCCTTTTTTGAGCCATTGTTTCTGTAATATATAAATATATTTTTATTATTTTGAAATTCCATGCGTTTCCTCCCCCCCCACTTATAAAAGGAAACATCCAATCCACTACATTATATACTTATATAACCTTTTAGTTCAATTATTACTTGAAAATATATCTTCATTTCATCACTCCTAAAATTCTAGAGTCCCTAGTTCGATAAAAAAAACTAGTAATGATTTAGTTATAAATCTAAAGATGTTGTCCAAGGAAGATATATAGTTCCAAATAGACTGTTTTTTAAAAAAAAATTCAACCACCATAAAATATTCATCAACCATGTTGAAATAATAGATCCAACATCTTTTATAGAGGGATATTTTTTATATATAATGTAACAACATGTATCCATCTCCTTCTTCTATCAAATATTAAATTAAACAATCATTCGTGTGTACAACAAATTACCATATCACAAATGGATGTAATTATTTCCAAGACAACCTATCCAAATTAGTTATAATGGTTCATTTAATTTATATATAATATAATAATGACATATTTATTTTTATTTAATGATATTATATCATCTAATTTCTTAATTTGCATCTGTTGATTTTTTAACGTTATTCTTGTGTACATGTGGATTACTACCTCCATGAAGCGATGTGATTATTTTTATAGGACCAAATCAAATGGATATATTATATATATATATTTAAATATATGATATTATAATTATTATACATTTATCATTATTCAAGTATTAAATAATACATATATTATTTTCATCATGTTAGTTGAAAAATAGAAATGTTAGTCATGCATATGTACGACCTATATTTTCCATTCTTGTGAAATAATTAATTTTTTATAATAATGTGTGATGGTTGATTTTAAAAGTATAATTTATGTACAAAAATGATAATTATTTCATAATTTTTATTCTAGATATTATGTAATAATGAATTCTTTGACCATGGTCAAATTACACAAAGTCATTTTTGACATATGAGCCAAATATCCTAAAACATCTCATATGAACTAAATTGATTAAGTAATTGTATATAAAAATGTAATAAAAAAAAGGATTAATAATGTATATAATTCACATAACTTTATTATTTAGGAAGATAAATAACATAAATGATGAGCCAGACTCAAGGTAAGGTACATTTTACCTTAAAAACCTCATTTTAAATGGATTCAATATTTATTTACAAAAAATATATTCTTCCATGTATAGATTATTAAAATTCTTTTATGGATTTATATATATATAAATAAATGAATTAAAAAGGTAATTTTATGTCACTTTTTTATTTCCTTAATTTATTTCAGAAGGGATATATTTACATATTTTAAATGGAATTATTTGAGAAAAAAGGAAATAATAATATTATTTTTAATATATACAGTGTTAGATATTTTCTCCCCCACTATAACCACTATTTGTCGTCTGGATTACTTTTCAAAAATTCATATTTTTTTTCAAAAAAAAACTCAATAATTGTTTTCTGGATGATTTCATAATGAGTTTTAAATTTAATGGATATTTCAAAATTTGCTTTTTTTCCTACAGGCGCAGTGAATATATTTATATGTTAAATGTTGAAAACAATGTATTTCATGTTTTTTAATTATTTTATAGTTCTTGTTTATATTTATAAGAACATGTGAGACTTATATCACTTATGATTAAGAGTGATCTTAATATATATTGTGATGACGGGTGAGATCGATAAAGTTATCCAATTTATTTGTTAAAGGGATGGATTTAAACATTCGGATTCTCACAAGATATTATTTTAATTTTATGGGTATGTTTTTGGATTTGAAATAGTTATTATAAGAGTTTAACAAAAATTATTTCCCATGTTACCTATATAATTTATATATTATTCTTATGGATTTTCATGAAAATATTTTATCTTCACAATGTATTCTAATTATATTATGATTAAAGGGATGCTTCTTGAAACTAGTTAAGAATGAAATGAATAAATGTTCGAATTTTATTTGAATGGTTTTTTATTATTTAAAATAAAATTTTATGATTTTTATTTTTATTTTATGATATGTTATGAAATGTTTTTTGAAAATATTTGGGAAGTGAATAAAATTTATTAGGTAATAAAATGTTTATTTTTTACCAAATATTTATTTTGAAAATGAAACTTCTAATGAGTTTTCATGGACTGATAGTTTTCATTCATTCTTTTAGTATGTCCCTTTTATGAGGTTTTTGAGCTCATATTATTTTTTAAAATTTTCTTAATAGGGTTTTCAGGATAAATATGTACAATGATTATGTAAAAATTAATAATGTAAAGATATGTAGAAAAATGTGTACTTTTTATATCTTAAATGATTCATATTATAGGAAAATGGATACTTAGTTGTATTTTCCACCTTATCATGTAATATATATTTATGTAAGGGTGATGAACTTTTTCTCTAAAATAATAATAATTAATGTTCATAAAATGTAATAGAGTGAATTATTGACTTAAAACATAAAATTTTGTAATTATTAAGGATAGGAATTTATACCTAGATCTTCCATTCCCTAAACAAATCCAATACTATAATCCCTAAATTTGATCTAGAGGTAATAGTTTGATAAGAAAAACCTTAGATGGCTTATGTTATAAGGCAAACTATGTTGTATAATGAAGAGGTATAGCTCTTAATCAGCTATTTTCATTTTATTTCTTCATCTACCTCCATAAATTATGTTCTAACCAATATCTGATAATATTATAAATATCAAACATACATTGATATGTAATTATTCCAAATAAACAACCATATCTTTCTCCATTGAATTTCATGCAAAACCATCGTCTATGTATACATGCGTACAACCACTTCTCGAAGCGATGCATTTTATTTTTCATCCCCACCATTCATGAATGGTTGTAATAGTGAATATATTTGTTTATTTATGATATATATAAAATAATAAGGATTCTAAAATTATAATAAATCAATTTTTTCTAAACCTTTATCCTGTCAAATAATTATAACTTTCCTCATGTGTACGTGTAGTCTACCAGTCCACGTAGCCTCATGATCAATTTTTTATTTCCATATTTATTGGATAATTATAAATACTTATAAAATTAATATATATATATATGTATATATATATTTTATTTATAGGTGATTAGAATTATTGAGATTATAGAGCCATAGTAATGATAAAAAGGTCTGAAACTACAAAACCCAATCAGATATGAAAAATAAAATAGTTAACAATAAAAGAACTATTTTAAAAATGTTTTATTAATAAATGAGTTTTGTAATGTTTTAAGTAGATCATATATTATATTATAAGTGTTTATATGGGTTTTTATAAAAGAATAATAAATTTAAAAATTTTATATAGTATTTTAAAATAACATATGAGGAATATTGTACCTGAGGTAAGGGACTTGTTTAAAAATATCATTATATTTAGGGAATGTTTATAATTAGATATAATTTAAGAAAACTATATGATACTAATATATTAATCCCCATCAATTTTATTATCCTTTGTTTATGTTTTTGGTTTATATAAGAACCAATATCTTTATTTTAGGTATGTATCTTGTTTTTTGTTGTTTTTATGAAAAGAGAATAATTTGAAAATTTTATAAATACACATCGTCTTATTAGGAGCACACACCATGTCTTGGGCATGTAACAGATGAGAAATGGTTATGTGGGGTGACATAGAAGACTCTTAATTGCGGTGGCTGGTTGAGGAAAATAAATGGTGTGTTCATTTATAGTACATGTCATGTACTTTTTTTATTTGAATAATCGGACTGGGGTCATGTCTATTCCTCAGAAACATCTTCTTCTAACTGTGTTTATTTCAAGAGAGTCCCAGAGAAATGATTCTTATCTGATCCATTGTTTCAATATACAAGGTCTTATTTGATCTTCGATGGGTACGTTGGAATCCCTTCGGTGAGTTATTCTTTCTTCATGAACCTCTCCTACCGATTTCATCCCTTTCGAGAGTTATTCAAGGTTGACTATTTTGAAATTTTTGTTGATCTATGACATTCTAGGGTGATTCAAGGGATGATGATCTATTGTATTCTTCATAAAATGTTGAGGTAGGGGGTTTTTGTTTTTCATTATTTTTCTTTCAGTTTATATGGGAAAGTGCTAATTAGCCATGTTTCGGGTATTTCAGGTTAATAAAAGTGAACCCTATTTTATCTACCTTTGATTTATTTTTGGATTAAGGATTTATTGAGATGATATTATGTGGAATCACATGTTTATGGAACACCCAATGGCTGCGTTTCCTTATTTGACTATTTTGGGCCATTTGGTCCCAGTTTTCTATGAGGCATACCTTGTTTCTTTTCCTTTCTCAATAAGATGGAACTGATTTTATTTTTTTTCTTGTAAAATTCCTATGATATGCATTGGAATTGTTTATCCATGTAATAGTTGAGACTATATTTGGTTGTTTGATATCATATATGCATGATTGAATTTCTCAGGGCTCTGAGAACCTTGTGTAGTAAGACTACATGGAGAATTGATGTTAAGTACTTCTCAGAGGGTTTTTTATATTTGACGCTAAAAGACCACAGGGGGGATTTCTGGTGAGTGATCCCTTATATTTTCTATACTTTAGGTTATGTGACCATAGGGGGAATTTATATGGAGTGCTTCCCCAGAGAGTATTTATTTATTATTAAACAACATAGGAGGGATTGATAGTGAGAGCTTCCTCATAGTGTCTTTGACTTTTCATTTCAATACATGAACAAAGGGGTTAGAATGTGTGGGCTATGTAGAGGGTTAATGTAGATATTGAATTATTGTGACACGTATGCCAAGACCAAGCACGTGCTTGGATTCGGTCACATTAGGTTGTAATCTGAGATACCAATTTGTGATACATACTTAATTAAATGATGAACATTAAATTCTAATTAATGTAAAAGGAAACTGTAGGATTGTTTACCATTGTGTAATCCTAGTTTCTTTGCTTCATTTCGATTATTACCTACTATATATACTCACTGACACTCAGGCACTAATATTGAGGGGGTTTCCTAATGGGATTCATCTTGGACCCTTTTTGGGAAATTCTTTAGACCCTAATATATTATATTGTTGTAGGTATAGAAAAAGGAAAGAACCCTTCTACTTCAGGTACATGATTGTTTTGTATCTGAAGAGCATGGGACAAAGATAAGGATTGTGATTATATTAGAGTTTAATTTTTTTATTATTCTATTGGTTTAGTACTGTATTACTAGTATTGCGACTTGTTTGGTTGTTTTCTTAGACATATATGACGGACATCAATTATATATGTGCTTCATTTGTTTATTTACTTTTATTATTCCTCTTGTTAATTATTTTACGGTATTATTGCTTTCGCTATTATTTATTATTTGTTATTACATTTTGTATACTCTACCAATGAGATAATAGTTCCGCCTCTATCACACCCATGTCCCTTACTACTAGTCGGCATCATCTGGTGTTCGGGGAAATGTTGTTGAGGCCATGTGACCAACCTGGTACGAGGCAACTTCGGGTGGCTCCTAGAACTAGGATGTTGCAAAGTGGTATCAAAGGGATTATTTTCCTATTTGACTTACTGTTTTGAGCCTATAGATAGGGATATTAAACAATGTGTAGTTGGTAATAAGCTGTGCTTGATAGTAGGTAACTCGAGTACATGGAAAATCCAATTTACCTCGATTATTAATAATTTTCTTATTTTTAACTTGGTACAGTTTATTTGATTTCACCGTTGGAGGATTCCCATGATTTGTGTTGTTGTGATTTATATCATTGAGGTTCTATTTCTGTTACAACTTGATGAGATGAGGGTACGCCATCTCATTCATCATACATGAATCTACTAGAGATCACAAGTCATGGATTCTTGTCATGCCATTTAGGGTGCATTACTGATTTCATGTATTTTTGATAGATATTGTGATAGATATGCATGTTTTTGTGATATATGCAATGATATAATACCTTATATTTGATAGGTTATCAGGATATGTAATGTTTAATTTGGATGGATGCCAATATTTGGTCTTTGAGGTGTTATGGCCCCTCTTGGATTAAAATATCATGGATAATGTTTGAATTTTAATTTAATTTTGTCAAGTTATGATGTGAATAAGGAAGAAAAACATTGATTCATGAGAGTATGGGCTCTCACGTGTAATAATTTGTCATACCTTTGACAATATTATAAGTTTTAAAGGGTTCAAAAGAATTTTCAGAGGTCTACTATCTAGAAACCCAGACAATAAGACATGTGATGTTATGAACATACCCCATGTGTTCTTCTGTTCTAGAGACAAAATTTCTAGTATACAAAATGTATTGTATATACACACCATGTAGTCTGTAACTGTGTGATTGAATATGTGGGTAGAGACATAGGGTTGGTAAATGTTTGGTGGAACATGCCATGTACTATGACTACAAACCATGTTATAGAGACCATGTATCCGGCTTTGTGACTAACAAAATGGTTAGATGAAGAGTAGGTTGTACACGCTCTGTCCTGTTATTACACAGCATGTATCTTCGACCGTGTCTCTGAGCGTGTGACTAAAGACATGGGTGGTTAGAACATAAGGTGTACACAACTTATCTAGAGTGAACATGATGTCTAGTGTTACCCAAAATAGAACCATGTGTTTATCCTTTTAGAGAAAACCAGGAAGGGTGGAAAGATTCAAGTACACATCGTGTCATAGGAGGAACCCACCATGTGTATGGGTGATACATGACCTGTTTTGGAAGAGGTATATTCCATTTTAAAAGTTGGTAGGGAAATGTAGTGTATGAGTCATATAAATCGTGTATCCATGTTTTTAAAAACATGAATGTTTTCTTTCTCATGTTCCTTTCTTGTACATCCAATTTTAAGTCCTTTATAATAATAAACTAAGGTGTGAACTTGAACTTGTAGAGTCATGAAACCCTGACTTCCTCCGGTTGTATGCCAGATACATGGAAATGATCCGGAATCATAAATGGTAGATCAGGGAATACTAGTAGATACTCCTTTTGTGCCTATCTAGGAAACAACTGTTATAACAGACATAGCTTCTGAGGCTCAGTTATGTGATTGATTTATGCGGATGATGCTGACTTTCCCGGTAACACTGCATCTTGTCCCATTTATGGGAGAACAGATGTGGGGTTTTCAGTAGCAGCATCCTCCCTCTTTCTCAAGGGATGGAGGAACTCAAGATTCGGATTCATGGTTAGATGTCCTGATTTCTATATTTGAGCATCTCTAGACACCTTTAGAGAGGATAGTGAAGCTCGCTACGTACATGCTTGATGATTTTTCTATGATATGGTGGGATGTGATATCACAGGAAGGACGCTCATGGATTATGGCTTGGGATGAGTTCTAGTAGACATTCGATGACTCCTTCTACCCAGATACCTTGAGGGACAACCGAGCCCGAGTGTTCAGGATCTTGGTTTAGGGTACACTCTCAGTTATGAAGTATTCTTATCGCTTTATAGAGCTGCATCACTTTACACTCATTCTGAGTTGGGGTGATGAGTTATTTCTAGAGAGGATGTTTTAGGATTCTCTCAGGAATTACATCTGATCTCAGGTGAACACATTTAGGTTGACATTTATAACTTCTATATTCAACTATCCAATTATCACTGAGAAAAACCTAATGGATTCTAGAGTTGTGGGATGGGGAGGTTCGTCATCCCGAGTTGGTACCATTCCAACTGATAGCAGGATACACTGCAGGGAGTCTACGCGTGGAGATCCAAGTAGGTGGGATTTTCTTTTAGGTAGCTAAGTGATATGCTACCAGTGTGGGGAGGGCAGACATAAGAGACCTCAGTTCCCAAGAGACCTAGTTGAATTCAGATATTACAGATTATGGGATATCTTCATTATTTCTACAATGGCCTCCTTCCAACATCTAGTGAGGGGGGGTCTTTTTTGACTCCCTATACCGAAGCAGGACCACCTTTACCACATCAAAATAGAGGATGGAGTTCTTCAGGCCTTTCAAGATGAGGTGGTGGTTGTGGCCACAGTGGTCAGAAATAGGGTTTTCGATAGCTGCTGGGTGGTTCTTCTCAGGGATCTCATATAGCTTCACAGGGCCATGACATAGGACATGCTATTGTGCTAGGGTAGATCCATTAGAAATAGGGTCTCTAACCCTCTAATTTAGAGGTATGATTTTGGTTTCCTCAATTTCAGTAAATACTCATTTCGATACAGCGGCTTCCCATAGTTTTATATTTTTACTAGTTGTGGAGATCCATAGGCTCTGTATCTTTACTTTTGTGGATATCATGAAGTTGGATAGTCCATTGGGTACTAGAACGGTTAGTGTATGTCAATTCCTGTAGTGACCTCTTGAGTTTGGTGGGTGTCACTTTTTATGGGACATTTCTGTCTCAGAGATGACGGTCTATGACTTCATTCATGGAATGGACTGGTTAGTTATTTTCTAGGCCTTCATCCATTTCTATTTCCATGTAGTCAGTTTTTCTAACACTTTCACAGGGGTGCGCATGTCCATCTCATTTGGGTGGATGGCTATGCTGTTTTGTTTCCCTGCTTTCCCGCTTTCCAATGGCAGGAAGCATTCAATTCTTATTTAGGGACTTTTGCTCCTTGATCGAAACAGGATGTTGGAATGTCAGTTCTTCCTTCTGTGGATTCCTTCTAGGATCACGTTACCTTGTCTGGGTATCCCTTATAGATTTAATACATTGATTAGGAAACTCTTACTAGGACAATATCTTCATAGACACCAGTTAATTAAACTGCATCTATCAGGACCATCCAAGGGGTCCGGTCGGGGCATCAAATTTTGGTCAGGGGAGTAGTCACGTTGGGAAACACAAGCGTGTCAGGGTGCTCGGGGATTGGCATGTCTGGATCTTAGTCCCTTGTTATACGGATTCTCGAGGGCACGGAAGCCCATGGAATCCACCATCGAACACAGGGAATCATATTCCATGGGCATGTATCTGAGGTTTTCCTCAGCTTCCCATGTTTATTATAGGGTATGCTGCAAGGTTAACGTCCATCGGAGACAAATCCGATTGATCAGAACACTGACTAGAGTGGATCAGATGGGTGCAACCCCTAGAGGGAACACTGATGCTGGGGCCAATGCATGGTCAACATCTCTGTTACTATTGAGGGGAATAGGGTATGAGATGGCATGATCCCACCGGGATGTGGCGGCCAGGGTAAGAACTAGGATGGATGATGAAGCGATTGAATGAAGTGAATATAAAATGGTATGGAACCGCCATGAGGATGACGATGGTTTTAGGCGTGAGCTTTGAAGCGGCTTCTTACGTATCCCTATGGTAGGTAATCAAAGTATTTATTGTTCTGTGGGATGATGGCACACCTGAGGAGGTGGCCCGTGAGGATGGATACATCGATGGGACCCTGAGGAAGTAGAAACTCTAGGGTGGGCCATGATCTTCCCCGAACACATGGGATCAAGGAATAGATCAGGATGAGACAGGGGTGATGGTCTTGTATCTCATGGAGACTTCCAACATACTGTACCTTAGCAAGGATCAAAGTCCGTGTAGTTCATCTGGTGATGACTTACCATCGATCAGGGACTTCAAAGGCTTACCGCCGAATGAGGTTGACAACATCTTACCGCTGAATGGGGTACACAATTTAACGTCATGCATGACGGGGGTGAACCGACGTGAAAGAGGACATGGGGCCCAGATAGATAGTGGTCTTGATCTTTACAAAGGCTTCCAACGTACCTCACCTTGGAGAGGATCAAATTCCCCATAGATTGGAATGGGGCATCGGTGAAACGATGTGAAAAAGGACCTGGGGTCCCATGGGTGGTGGGCTTGAACCTTGTGGAGGATTCCTACATACCTCACCTTAGCAAGGATCAAAGTCCCCATAGTATAGGTTGGGTGTTTGGAGCTTACACTCTAGGCCGCCCGAGGTGTTGGTGAACCGATGTGAAGGTGGTCAGAATGCTCAATGGGTGGTGGGATTGAACCTCAAGGAGGGTTCCTAGGTACCTTTCCTTGGCAAGGATCAAAGACCTTGTAGTTCAGGTTGGGTTTGTGGGGCTTACACACTAGGTCACCCAAGGTGTTGGTGAACCGACATGAAGGTGGTAGAAACGATCAATGGGTGGTGGGATTGAAAATTAGGGTGTCTTCCTACATACCATGCCATGGCAAGGATCAAAGACCTTGTAGTTCAGGTGGGCATCAGTGAGCCGACGTGATGGAGGACCTGGGGTCTAATGGGTGGTGGGATTGGACCTCGTGGAAGCTTCCTACGTACCATTCCGTCGCACGGATCAAAGTATTTGTAGTTTTGGATGGGTGTGGGGCTTACACTCTCAGCCGCCCAGGGAGGATTTCATGGTCGGTGCTTGGTCTACGACCACATGATTCATGCTCATTGTGAGAAAAAGAGGCAGTAGAGACCTGACGATCACGTCAGAAAAGGTGAATCCGTGAGAAGTGAAGTGGTGATTTCACGTAGTTAGCAGCCCGAAGAGGATGGGACTTACTCTGGGATGGAGGCACGATGGAGAAAAAGCCTAGTGGGAGTGGAATTTCACACCGAATAAAGGAGGTGTCTGCTATCCATTTCCTCCCCAAGTACTTGGAACCAATGAAAAAAGGAGGAGCATGGACGCTGTATCCTACAAGAAATCTAGGGGCTTACATTGAGGTGGTCACCCTTTCCCCACGGACAAACTCCATTCCCATAAGGTGGATATCATCCCTTGTGGATGAATATATCCTCCTCATAGATACCAATGGGTGTGGATAATTTCCAAGGTGGGGTGCCCTACGTGCGAGGCATGGGAAAAGGTCACAGTTTAACGTCATGTGCTATGGATGATGGTGCTTGGCAGTTTAACGTCCTGCAGCTCAGACGAGGTGGGTTTTCTCTGCACCCCTAGGAAATACATAACTGGTTCCCTATTCTCTTTGGTGATAAAAGGAGACATGAAATGTCGTGGCGAAGGTTTTTTATGGAGAGAACCATTAAGGGATCCATGTTAGCATGGATATGTGAATAAGCATTACCCATTAGCGCACCTATGCGAAGAAGCCTGAGGGAAATCAATGAAAAATGCATTATTGTCCAAGGGACTTTTAAATCACATCGTGCAAACCTGGATGGTTGTATGGGAAATGTAATTGCAAAGTAGAGGGATTTATAGGCAGGGGCCTTATGATGCTCTGTTGCTTTGCATAGAGGAGGGTGCTTACGAAGGGGTGTGCTTCGCGAAGTGGGGTGCCTCAGCCTAACCATACGGTAGAGGTGCATATGAGAGGTGCTTCACGAAGTGAAAAGGCATTCGTGGAGCACTGCTTGGCAAAGAAAAGGTTCCTCATGAAGCAAGGTATCATGAATGAATGTGCTCCGTGAAGTATAATGACCCTGCCTTGGCATGTGGATCATGTGTACATGAAGGGGGTTTTGCGAAGCATAAATTCTCCGCGATGACCCGTGTCCCCTTGGGGATCCCCTTCCTTCACGGAAGCCCTTAGGCTCCGCGAAAGGCATTCCCTCTCAAAAGAGGGGATCACGAAAAGGTAAGAGGGAGGGACTTCACAGATCATAAGTACCTCACACACCTCATGGCTTGCAGAGTAGAAGGTTCTTGGTGATTTGGAAGCTATGAAGTTGAAAGTTCAGATTTTACGCCCCCTCGACTTTAGGGGAGGTCGGTATTTATAGGGGAGAGGTACCGCAAAGCAGAGCTCACATGGCATAAAGATAGACTTGGTTTCTTCACGGAGGGCTCACAAATGCCAAATGCATTCATTGAGCATCCCACCTCCTTCCTTCATGGTGGGCTCGTGAATGTCAAATGCATTCGCAGAGCGTCCCGACACCTTGCTTTGCGGAGGGCACGGGGAAACTGGGGCTCCGCGAATGGTATTCATGAGGCAGCCTTTGGAGGCCTTCTGTTTCTTTTGTTTTCCTCCTACATTTTGGCGCCAACAAATTCCCCCCCTCAGACTTGTAACTGTAGACAAATCAAGGGTTGAAGTCTGAGTGTAAATATTTATAATCCTAAGTAGTTCGTGATGCTATGTCGCGAAGAACACTCACGAGGGGGATAAGGGACATGCATCCTAAGTACACCGCGAAGCTCGGTGCGAATTGGATGCACCGCAAAGCTCCGGAGGCTGTCACATATAAATATGGGAGCTTGCCTCTCTTTTGTTCTTTCCCCTCTCGACGATTTTGGATTTTAGTGCTCTCGATTCACGATGCTCCTCGTACTCTGGGATTTCTCTCTAAGAATCAGACCTTCTACTTCACGATGCATCAGCGAGTCTTTGACTTCATGTCTCATCGCTTCATGACTCTACACCTAAAGGGTGAGGTAGGGCTCCACGAACAGGCATCAAGAATGTTCTTCGTGAACGTCCTTCATGAACTAGCTTCACAAACCAACCCAAAAATCTCCCAAATTTCAAGACTTAATGTCTCATAAAGAAGCTGCCTAGGGGGTCCTTGCTGATGCTGCCTAGAGGGACGAGATAGTGAACTGTCTGGGTCTAGGGGAGTTGGTATGGAGCCACTCCGACCATGCATCACTGGTGCAGCTACTGTCAGAGAGCCATAATAACTACCCACTATGTAAGAGGTTTCCATTGTATGGCTTCGGGCTAAGGGATGATGTATTTATCTCGTAATGTGGTCGAGACGAACCAGCTTACTGGTTTAGGAGCACGTCGTGCCAGTGCCGATGGTTCAGGGTGGCCGACGGCCATGCCTGTAAGGACTTCACACCGGTTATCACTGATTTCTTACACAACCACTTGAATAATGTTGACGGGAAGAAATTATTGTCGAAGACGTCTCCCTCTCTGTACCAGATGATTTTGAAGGCAGCTTTGAGGAACCCGAGGAAGGCAGCTTTGTGGGATGTCCACCATATCTCGGGGGTCTTGATACTGGGGGCGATGTATGACGAATTCCTCCCCGTCATGAGTCTGTGGGAGGAGCTAGAGAAAATTCCACTGCTAGAAATAGAGTTGATAAAGCTCGTGCCCGAGGAGGACAAGGAATGAGTAAGGGAGGTCCACTTCCAGTGGTGTTTCAAACAATTCTAAACTTCCCGAGAAAAAGCAGTTTTTTGGAAAGACCTCGAACCAGCCTTAAGAGGGCTCGGAGTAAGGAGCACTCAAACTAGAAGCTTTTGGAGGACAGCGAGTGAAAGAAATGGGGATTAAATCTTAGCACTGATCAGAAACCCATAGTGGGGCTGGTAGCGTTCATCACGACTCTTATCTGTGGTTGGATCCTTCCAGTGGGGGATACCAATGTGGGAGTACATCCGAAAACGTTTATCATGGCGTCCACATTGGCGATAGGGGGGCGGGTCAATATAGGAATCCCAATGCTTTCCAAGCTGTATAAGGAGATGTTACATATCAGTGAGGGGAAAAGGCCTCAGAGGGTATGTGAGACATTCCACGTCCTGTACGGGTGGATAGTGGGACACATCAGGGGGGGTTTATGAATACCTGAACCATAACTCTCCTCTGGTCTCAAACATATGCACATCGAACCTAAATTTCACAGGGAGATTTCCGGCCAAGCTGACCGCACCGTCAGTTCTGAACTGGGTGTGGTGGGTGGAAGAATTCAATTTCCACCCATTCCTGCTACTGATGGGAGTATTTACTGATGACGGCCGGGGGATGGAAGGGAACCAGGCCTATATTCTGGCCTTTCGAGGTGGAGTCTTGGTTTCGAGGGTGCCCACTACGAGTCATATACCCCACACCGGTTTGCAAGGAAATTTTAGTGTATGCAGTGAATAACCCCATAGGCATATCAAGAGGTGCGCTATGAAGAAAACCTATGCGTGATGAGGTAGATGTGGCTCATGTTCAAATAATAAGATGATAAAATGAGGAACGAGTTGCTTCCGCTGACCGCCATCCTCAGGCTAGTAAAGGAATATGCCCAAACCTGGGAGGTTTCCTACCTGGGGGAGATGCTGAAGAATCCAACCACTCAAGTCAGTGATGGTGAGGTTACCCGACAATGGGTTTGGGTACAAAAGGCAGTAAGGGCATCCAGCGGTGGTGGGGCTGCCATGGCAGCGAGGCCCACAGTTGTTGAGGGGGAAGGAGTGGTAGCGTATCCAGTAGCGGCAGCCGAATCAGTGGTTCCTAAAAGGATTAGTTATCCAGAGGGGAGGCCGCCGAGAGGATTCCATAGGATACCCACCCAGGCTCTGGGGAAGAAGCTATGGAATATCGACATGCCAGAGAATGCAGTCTACCCAGAGGCCTGGGACATCTGAGAAGTCAACAAGAAATTCCTCGGCCCCGCAAATTGTGGCAGCACCTGAACCGTCTCGAGATGGATTTGTAGAGAATAGGCCCCTTCAGGACTGGCTTTACGGTGTCCCAATATGAAGGGGAACAACATCTGACTGACCTGGAGAACTTCATGCACTCCTGGGGTGCTCCTCATCCAATGGCAGATCGAGTCAAGGTGTTGCTCGATCTCACTACTCCCCCACAATTGTCGGAAATTATTTTAGAGAGCGCTTCCCACTTTTGATAGAATAATAAGAGTCCTCCTTCGAGACTTGCATTGAGTTTATTATATACTCCTTGATAACATCTGAATCGTTCAGGAGTGTCTTATACAGAGAACTCATTCTCGTCCCTCAGTGGATGCAGATGTAGGGCCATCCGTATCTACACATGTCGTCGTGTCTGATTCTAACTCCAACAGGGCAAGGATACCTGATGCGACCACTTCAGAGCTTTTAGACCTTCCGATAATATACGGGGGGCCATGATTTGGGGTCCTAATGACATCATCCCAATAGAGAGACTAGGGATTTGATCTCGGAAGGTCCCTTCTACCAATTTTATGATTGTCATCCCGTAACCATCCTTACTGACATCCATGCCCATTTTTGGCATGTACAGTTCATCAAACATCTTAGGTCTCCTTGGAGAGGATGGTTGGGGCTTCTTATGTCATCCTTCCCAAGGGAGTGCTGAGGATTATGGAGGCGGACCACCAAACCGACCGAGTGGCGGTGCTCCCAATCACTGGTGGGATCTTCAGTGGGGCTGAAACCAAGATCATTAAACTAGTATTCGATGAGGAGGACATGAAAGATAGCCCAGGTCCTGCCACGCTCGATCAAACACCATATGTGGACCTGGCTGAAGAGTTCCTGGAGGCGTTCCCCACGTTTGATCCTGCCAATCGTTCCGAATGGGATGCGACAACCTCTGACGAAGAGGATAGAAAGATAGTCCTACGCCGATCATGGAATCTGATCACCCGCTTCATCAATGACACCCCCAAGCACTATGGATGGATGAGATGGATAGACTTCACTCATGACTGGGAGTACTGTGTGCTGGGAGAGTGGATGCCCAATGTCCTCACATTCTCATCCAAGATCTTATGGAGGAAAAGATTCGGGAGTATGACTATGGCCTCGGTGTGGGGTGGAAGCGAAGGAAAGTGGTAAACATCAAGAGGCTCCAAGAGGATGAAGATGAGGTTTAATGAATTCAAGACTGAGTAGATGAGCATTCCTATTCCATTGGAGAGCAGTCAGATCTCATTTCATGGCTGAAAGCCTAGCTGGCAGAGGCCGAAGACGATGTGAAGTAGGATTATGAGGAGATGAACATCATTCAAACTAACGTAGAGTGGGACTAGATTGTGTCTGATGAATTGAAACCCATCGCTTCTGAAGAGGACTGGGAGCTGAACATGTGGTACTAACTCCTAGACGCCACTAGCCAGAGGGTGGCGGAGGTGCTACTCTCTTTTGACGAGGCTAACCCATCCATGGGGGGAAACAACCCTTGATTACGGTAATGATCAACAAACCCTCAGACATACTTTCATTATTTGATTTTTTGATGCCATAGAATGCATGAGTTCCGTTGTTACATTGGTTTATTGCATTCTTGTGATATTCGTGGAGCATCCAATGATCATTCCCTAAGCTCACGTGGGTCAGGCCTGATGTGAGAACCAAGGAATGACCACCTTATCACCCCCATCCAGATGTAGGAGTGGAAACCAAGCTTTAAGAATCTTCATTTTGAATAACCTACCTGGATTTCCTGGAGGAAATGGGAGAGACCTGACTGGAGAATGAAGCTCTCAGAACAGCCGAATTACCATTTTCCTAGTGTACTCTTTTAAATGAACGAGGTAACTCCAAAGGTGATGGAATCAATACGAATTGATGGGAACGAAAGGTGTGGATCACGATACCCAGGATTCAGAACACTATGGGGGTGGCATGACAATAAATAATAATTGTTGACCACATTCAAAACAAAGTATCCTCATTGTGTTAGCCTAGAATAGGGATAACAAATGAGGGCCAACCACTGACCAATTTCCAGACACGGGGCCTGACTAAAATGTCATCCATTAGTCTTCCAGAATGTTGGCCCAAGACAATAGGTGGGCCATAGGCTGAGCATCCATACTGTTAGGTGGTTCCCTTATACATGAAAGAGGATGATGATCCGAATAATGGGCACAAAATGCGTGGAATGTGGAGTGATGGTTTTTTGAACAAAATCCACCACTCAAAATTATGCCATCGTGGTGGAAGCAAATTAGATGGGCGCATCGGTTTGATCATGGATCATTCATTCTTTTAGATAGGACCACTCTAGTGAGGGAACTATCGCTTCCCAATGTCATCGTGGGGCATCCCGAACTTGATCAGGGAAAAGCTACAGTTACATGGTTCCCCACAAGGGGCTAGGCCAGGGGGCTAAAACTGAGGAGGAATAGGATTTATGATTCATGGGGCTAGACCCAAGGCGAAATGCCTGGGTGTCTCTACGAATCCCTTGAGGATGGGAATCAAGTCATGTATAGTTCTGGAAGATGTCGTGTAGTTTAACATCTTGCGACAAGGACGCAGAGTGGTCTTAGTTTATGGTCATAGAGCTCGGACCATGGATCAGTAAGGAGTGAAGGGGATAGATGGTAAAGTAATTATGAAACCCGACATGAATGAGGACATATTTCCATATTACCATGTGTTCCCTGGAAAGATTTTAGGTCGAGTGACCGAAAATGAGAGTTAATCTAGGCCTATTGGGGAAGCGCACCAGCATTCCTATGTATCTCATAAAAATGAGAATCAAGCTATACATAGTTCTATGATATGGAATAGTAAGGTACCAGTTCTAGGGATAAAAGGAGTGTGCGTATGTGGCCCTCACACCAAAATAAGTGGAATTCGATGTATCTTGTTTTTCCATGGTGGTTGTTTTTTTGTGAAGTGAGAGGCCTATGATAGCATGTCCTGACATCGCCACAAGAATCAAGTCGTAGGAAGAAGTTTACAAATGGTATGGTATGTGACTGATACTAATCATGGTGTCCCCTTGAGTGAGGATATCATGATGCAATGCAATTTTCCATCATGTGGCCAAGATGATAATATCACATTTTAGGGTCATGTGATGGGTCTAGGCCTAAATTTTAATTTCATGCGATACATACGTAGTAGAGATGAGGCTAAAGGGGTAATGTGCATGGTGAAATAAAACATTCCCCACATGAATGAGGACAAAATACCATACCACACCATATGCAATTATGTGAAAGAAACCTCGGGCCAAGGGGCCAAGATAGAGGTAAGAGGGTAAGGGGCAAGAGAAACTAGCTCCCAATTGAGCTGGACCCTAAAACGAGACGTCTGGGTGTTCTTACGTATCCCACGAGGACGGGAATCAAGCCACACGTAGTTCTAGAAGAGATATTAGTTTATGGTCTTATAGATTGGACCATGGAGAAAGGACTATCCCAAGTAAAAGGGAACCATAACCCAAACCCTAATCCTACATGAGTCGAACATAGTGTAAAAAAAGGGTGGATAAGGTATTTGCAATACGTGAAATATATGCAAAAGGGGAATTAGTGGAGCCCCGAATGACTACCTTATCACTGAATTTCCCTCCTAACATGCGGATCCACACTAAGGAATAATACCAATAATTTCAAAGTTCTACTTGGACATGATGAGGTGGAGAAGGGTGTGATTCATGTAACTGACATTTCGGGCTTAATGGGGTTGGTGTAATGTTGGAAGATGAATGTTGACCATGTTTGAAACACAACATCCATATCGCGTTATCTTGAAATGGGGAAAAACAAATGAGCATCGACCATTGACCAAATTTGCAACGTGGGACCTGTATCAAATTGTTTTTTGAAACCCTCGATGACGTTGGATCGTAATGGTAGGAGGGCCCTTGGGCCGAGAATCCATGCCATTTGGGGGTCCCTTTGGATGTGAAAGGTGATGGAAGCCCTAATGAGGGAGGAAATGAAGCCTGAAAAATGGGTGAAAGTATGTCCGAGTAGAGTCCAACATTCGAGGTATTAAACCAGAGTACCCTTAGGCACATTGGTGAATCGCCGAAGAGGGCCAAGGGGATCATCTTGAGAATGGACGATTTGAAAAGACGAGGATAATACAAGGGGATGGAAAACTCTAAAGAGGAGGATTTAAATGGAATGGTCATTACAACACCCAACGTGAGTGAGAGAGTAATCCCATACCAGAACATACATTTCAATATCTGGGGGAATTCGGGCCAAGGGTCCTAGATGGGGATGGACTCAAGGATGAACTTCCTGGGCAGTCCTACATATCCCATGAGCGGGAATAAACCCATACGTAGCTCTAGAATCACACATAGGGGTACAATACCCAAACGAGGGGGTGTATGACACAAAAAATAACCCAACATGAATGAGGACATAATCCAATACGACACTGTACAATTCCATGTATGATCTTGGGTCGGTGCCCGAGAAGGCCAAGGGTCCGGAAAAGACCAGGGGCCTAAAGATGGGCCTCAGTCAGAAATGCCATACCGGTTTGTAGTTTAACATCTTGCAGTGAGGATGAATATAGGATGGGGTATCTCATCCGGGGATGTGTAAGACACGGCGAGTAACCTGACATGAATGAGGACATAATCTCATACCACACCATAAAACCCTAATTTAGAACTTGGGATAGGGGCCAGAAAGGGGCAAGGGGATATAAAAGGACCAGGGGCCTGAGGCTGGGATTCTCAACCAATGGTAGCCATGTGACCTCTTGTGCAATCACAATCTCATCACAGCTCCTAAGACCACCTGATCAGTGCTCGGTGTGGGAAAAAAGGAGCTGTATTCTTCTCTTCCTGCCGTACATGGGTCTACTAGCTGGCATCGCTCGAGGGGAGTTTGTCACATCGATATACAATGGGGTAGAATGAACCATTGCACTCAATGTTTGGGACATATTTTGGTGGATCTAATAAAAAATGATAGCTGTTGACCAGGTTCGAAGCATAGTGTCTTTATAGTGACTTCGAATGGGAACAAAAAATGAGCATCGACCACTGACCATATTTGCAACGTGGGACTTGTATCAATTTTTTTCTCAACATCCTCAAGGGCGTTGGCTCGAAATGGTAGGAGAGCCCTTGGGCCTAGCATCCCTACTATTCGGGGGCCCTACCGGATGGGAAGTATGATGGATTCCCAATCAAAAGAGTGGGTAAAACATATCTATACCCATAAAGTTTAAAATCAAGTAGGGTAGTGAAAGAGGCAGACACCTCTGGTGAGTTGGACGTATGGCAGAATCGAGATGATCTTGACATGTCCTAAGGCAAGAACCTACACCACAGCATATGACTAGACCCCGAGGGGAGGTTCTGATGTTTGGGCTTCACCAACAGATGAAATGTTTGGGCATTCCTACATAACCCATAAGGATGAGAATCAAGCACTTCATATTTCTTGAAGGCCATGCAGTTTAACGTTTTGTAGTGAGGATGTGCGAGGATAGAAGAACGGGGAGCAGGCACATGGTGAGACCATTATTATCCTATCATGAGTAGGGATAAGGAAGTCTACACATATCATGAAATGATCCTCAGAGAGAAAAATAACTAGGGGGATAGTCAAAGAAAAGAGTTTGGGCTGGGTGCAAGACAAAACACTTGAGTGTTTCTACATGTCCCATGTGGATTGGAATCAAGCCATACGTAGTTCTAAGGGTGCAGTTTAACGTATTTCGGGGCGGTGAACAGTTTATAGTCATGTAGGACTAAACAGTTTAAGGTCATGCTGGATCAAATAGTTTAAGGTCGTGACAGACCAAATAGTTTAGGCTCATTACAGAATAGAATGTTTAGGGTCATTCCAGACCTGAGGGCTCAGGAAAGGTATTTCTTGCGGAATTTGGAATTTGTGGGAGGAGTGAAACGCTCACTATCCATGGTCGCTAGGGAGTATAAACCATTGGGGTAATCCCTGTGGATCATGTAATGTCCTTCCCATTTGGGCTACAACATGGGTGGTTTCCTTCCAGGGATCATTGGCACCCGGAGGGCCAATACCAAGTCGCCTTGCAAGAAAGAGCGGATGCGAACCTTGTTGTTGAAGGATTTATCTATTTTCTTCTAATCCCTTTCCAGAATGTGTAGGGAATGAAGCCTATTTTCATCATGTTCTTCCAATTCGGCCAGAAGGATTTCCGCAACCTTATCTGGAGCTTTCTAGTCATAGACCACTATGCATAACGAAGGTTGTTATATCTTTATGGGTAGGAAGACCTCAGCTCCATATAACAGGGAGTACAGGGTAACCTAGGTAGAATTACGAGTCATATTTTGAAAGGTCCAGAGGGCATTGGGGAGCTTGTCTAGCCAACTCTTCATGTTCTAACCAACCATTTTCTGCAAAATTTTAGGGAGGGTTTTGTTTAACACCACAATATTCCCATTTTCCTATGCGTGATAGCAGAAGGTATGGTTCAAACGGATGTTGTACTTGGCGTAAAATTTCTTCATCTCGGCTGATCAGAAGTTGGTTACATTATTGCTGAGGACCGTGTGAGGAACTCCAAACCAGTGGATGATGTTGGATCTCACAAAGTCAATGATATAATGATCCTTGACCTCCTTGAGCGGAACTACATATACCCACACAGAAAAGAAATCTATAGCGGGATGGATGAACCTGCATTGGCATGCTATTTTTAGTGGATATGGTTCTACGACATCGTGGCCCCATACCGCGAATGATCAAGAATGCTTGGTGGAGTGGAGAGGTTATAGCGGCTAATGCAAGAAGTTAGCATGAATTTAGCACGCATTACATTTCATGGAGAACTTAATGCAGTCATGGATCATGGAGAGATAGAAGTACCCCAGACTTTAGATCTGATGGTACAACTTCAGCCCAGTCTGGTGAGGCCCACAAGAACCTGTGTGAACCTCTTGCATGACCAGAGAAATCTCGACTCCTTTGATTCAATATAGGATAACACCATCGAACCCATGCTTGTAGAGGATCTACTCAAGACTGGGACCACTCTGGAGGGTAAACTATAGCGCACGACATCAGATTCACTCTCTCTTGGTCCGATCAGTAGGGAGGTAACTATTTTATAGATACTCGACAAAGGGGTCTCTCTAGTTGGTGGTCACATCAACCACTATATCTTAGGGACCTGGGGGTCTTGAAGTGGAGGCTCTTGCGGTAAGATGTCTTACTCATAGGACATCTTCATCCTCTATGGTGATTGGAGCAATGAATCTATGATGTGCCATGAGTATAATTAGGTCATCTTGCTCGGGTTCTGCATGCACTGTAGCTAGGCTGGCCAGGGCATCAACTCAACCGTCCTGAGATCGAGGGACATGAGTAACTTTTGGTCAAGATGGAAACTGGGCCATCAGCTCGAGGGTGTGCTCCAACAATGGTATGTGCTATGGATTTCTAACGACAAAGCCACTGGTGAGTTTCTTGATGACTATTTCGGAATACCCTTTCACATGTAAATGGGGAACATTGATCTCGAGGGCTAGCTCAAGGCCCATGATAAGAGCCTGATACTCTGCCTCATTGTAGGTGTAGCCTTCCAAAAATAGGATTGAATATGGAAGAACAACTTGTGCCAGAGTAATAAAGACAATACCCATGCCTAATCTGTTGATCCAAGGATCATTGGGTCTCCTATCGGTGGGGCTCCGAGAGGCACCATCAAAGTGCATCAGCCAACCTGGGATGGAAGGATCTACCAAGAGGATTGTGTAGTTGGGAAAATCCAGGTCCAAAGACTGGTCTACGGGGGTTGTATAGGAAGATAGATCATATAACAATTATTGTCCCTTGATAGACTTCTAAGGAATGGACCTGATGTTGAACTACTGGAAGATTACTGTGCACCATACTAAACGGCCGGTCAACATGGGCCAGTTCAGAATATACTTCAGTGGGTCTACCAAAGACACCAAGTCTACCTCGTGGTGATGTAGGTAATTTCAAAACTTCTTTATAGAAAATATGAGTGCGACAAAACTTCTTTCTATGAGGGAGTATCTTATCTTTGTATTGATGAGAATACAACTCAGGTAACAAAGACTATTTTCTATCCCCTCATTGTTTTTATGGGTGAGGAGGGTGCTGAGAGATCGTTCCAGGATAGTCACGTACAAGATCAGTGTTCATCCAGAGACAGGTGGCATAAGGACCGGAGGCTGGAGCAGATACTGATTGATTTCCTCAAATGTGGTCTAGTACTTTTCGTCCCATGCATACGCGGAGCCTTTCTTCATGAGCCGAGAAAAGTTCTTACACTTTCCAGTCAGATTCAAAATGAATCAGCGTATATAGGATAAGTGGCCTTGGAAACCTCGATGCTCTCAAATATTGCTCAGGGAAGGCATCAGGCTGATGGACTTGATCTTCTCTGGGTTGATACTGATGTCTCGGTATCTGACAACAAATCCAAGGAACATCCCAAAGGTGAACCCAAATGCACATTTCAACGTGTTCATCTTCAGGCGGCTAGAACAGAGGAATACAAACACATTCTAAAGGTCCTTGAGATGGTCCTAGCGCTGGAGAGATTTGACCACCAAATTATCCACATAGCATTCCACTAGTGTCCCAGTAATTGACTTGAAAATGTGGTGCATGGCCCACTGATAGGTACCACCTGCATTCATTATGCCGAAGGGCATAACCTAGTAAATGAAAGCACCTTGGGGCGCCCTGAATGTTGTGGAATCCTCATCCTCGGGGGCCATTTAAAACCAGTTGTATCCTATGTAACCACCCATGAAGGAGAGATCTTGGAACCTATCCATAATGTCGATCCACAATTCTTTCACCGGAAGGGGAAAATCATCCTTCAGATAGTGACAGTTGAGATCTCGGAAGTTGATGCAGACCATGATATGTCCATTCTTCATCACAACTGGCGCAATTTTGGCTAGCCACTTAGGGTACTGGACCTCCTTGATGAATTTGGATTTTATAAGATTTTCCACATCGGCCTCGACCATGGCATTGTGAGAAGGGTTCATCTTCCTAGGAGGCTGCTTGAACCCTTGATGGTTTGTCGGGAGACCGAGGTTGTGGACAGATACCTGAGGATCTAGTCCTGGAATATCATTTTAACTCCAGGAAACATGCCATGGTGTTGTTTAAGGAATTCCACGTACTGCTGCTTCTCTCCGGGGGACATGGAAGCACTGATCAATGTGGGTCTCAGATCTGCCTCACTAACAAGGTTCACCTGTACCAGTTCATCGACAATGGCGGAAATGATTTATTCAAAGGCGGGGGGAGCATCCTCTAGATCCTATTTTTCTCTTGCGAAGGAGTGATTCCCAGCGTGAGAATCATTCTATGGGTTATCATATTCTGACGGGGGGCTGGTACCCTCCTAGACAGTGGTGGACAACATATCTATAGATTCACATGTTGATGATACCATAGCAATGCAGATAGTCTATTTGATCCAATTTGGTCTTCATCCCAAGGGGTTGTGCTTGATGATATCAAAGCAATAATGGCGCATTGGATTGAGGCGGTTAATTCCATCCTAGTGAAACATACATGTAGGACGTACTACCATTTCCATGGGGCATACATTCGGAAACCGTACGGGGGTAGGAGGCTCTGGGATTACTTGAGCCAGGTTCATGTAGGAGTACGAGTTGATTTCCCACCGTCGCTTGGAAATGGGAATATTCCTCCCTCTTGTACCAGAGAAAACAAAAAATTTCCCCATGTCGGGGTTTGTGGCCTCCAATTGATGGATCGGAAAGACACAGGCATCTTCAAGACCTTCCCAGGGGTCAGTTGCAACCATGGTGGGCTCAACCTCACTTTCCTGAATCTGTTTGTCTTTTCCCTTGTAATAGTTAGAATCCAGGTAGTGGGCTTCACAAGAGGAAAAAGGAGATGCATCTCTTGAAGTACACCTACTCGAACATTGAGGGAGTACTTGAGGTCCTGGTGGTACGATGAGGGGACCATCGTGTGTAGGTGGAGCCATAGTCGGCCCATCATTGTGTTATATGCGGGATCCTGGGAGACAACCATGAACTCGGTGCTGGAAACTATTCCACCAAAATAGGACTTCAAAAGGATCTTACCAACTAGGGTTTGTTCTATCCTATCATTTCCCAAGATTCTTAAATTGGAGGGAGTTAGTTCATCTTCGGATAATCCCAGCTTCCACAGTGTCTGCTTTGTAACAAGGTTAATCCCAGAAACAGTGTCAACGAGGCAGTGGCGAACCTCCATGCCGTTAAATTGGTCGGTGATGTATAGTGGGAAGATGTTCTCTTATATTAGAGATCCTTCGTCTTCTCCCGAGAACAAAATGAGATCCTGGCATTCAGCATTCTCGACCGCTTCAGCATGAAAGGATTATACAGCTGCCACCTCCGTCTCAAACTGGAGGGGGCTTCTCAAAGCCTCTGTGGGGGACTCACGCATATCTGACACAATGAGAAGGGCCTCGAGGATAGAAAGCCTCACTGGGATGCTGAAATGGTTCCTGAGGACATCATATTTCTGCTCCAGGAGTGAACTTTTTCTTGCAGGAGGGAACTTTGGGATAGGAGGCAAGGCGGCCCCTGCCAGCTAGACTAACAGCTGGATGTTGCTGGGCATGTCCCGCTGTTCACTAGTCGAAGCTCGAAGAGAAGCTTCTAGATGAGGACAGGATGACTGAGATCATCCTGTAGCTGGGTGAGGCTGGTCGCAGCGTGGTCGATGTATCTATACCTGAACCGAACATCATAAACGGTGGTGGAGGTGGGCCTGACGACACCAGATGAAAAAGATGTGTGTGCTCAGTTCTATGCTAGGCATGTTGTCTGGTCTTAGTGGCATGCACGACCTGGCTGGAGGTGCCAATTGTTGTGCCTCGATGACCCATTTATTCGTGGCTCCACCGACATTGGCATCGGCTGGGGATGTGGGGGAGGTTTTACAGGCACTCCCCTAAGTCGGGAGTCATATAAGGGTTTACCAACTCTAAAGTATTAATTGAAGAGTATCCTTGACTATCACTTGAAGAGTCATCCATCACTGGGAAGATTCTGCGGGGAATCCCCATCATAGGGGGCATGAAGTCGCCGAGAGTGCGGGATAAAAATGGAATTGGTGGGGCGCGTTGCTTTCCCGTGCGTCGCCGATGCTTTCTCTTTTGGGAAGAGGTTAGCTGAGATGATGATGCAGAAGTGGTGTTTGTAGCTTTAGAAGGATTCGACTGATTCAGGTGTGCACAAATGATACAATGGGCATGAGAAACCATCTTTCGAGCCATCTAGTCATCATATATCTGGGACCCGTGGTTAGAAACCTGATTCCACTCACCTTCACTGTTTCTACTACTGTCTGTCCTTATAAAGACACCTACCAATTGTGTCAGGGTCGGGCCCTGTCAAACTATGTTGTTATCAACCTGGCCTTGAATGCAGTCTTTAAACACATATCACTAATTTAGGGTGTTCCCCAAGATCCAATGATAGGGGAAGTAGTTAGGGCGATCAGTGAGGTTTTCTTCTTCTGGCCTTCTGCACACAGGAAAACTCACGATCCCTTATTCCAAGGAACACCTAAAATAGTTTGGAACCTGATTCTCATTGAATGAGTAGGACCAGTTTCTTCTGTCCAGAAAGGGGATCCTTGGGGCCTTGCCCTGACGAGGAGGCAGAGCCTGGTTGTCCCACCTGGGTGGTGGTAGTGCATTCCGTGGAGGTGCTAGCCATTTTTGAGGGAGATGATTCTGAGGCATAGGTTGCACCTAAGGTGGAGGGCCTCTACGAGGATGTAGGGATGGGGCCACTGGTAGAAATTCTAGTTGCCTGGGGGCTTCTATTTGGGCCATCGCGGCGGGCTCGGCTCTGGCAGCCCTCCGTGCTGGAATTACAGGGGGCAATGGGCATGCCTGGTAGGACTATTGTAGGGCTTCCTCTAGGTACTGGGCCTTATCATAGAATTCTTGGAATCCTCCAGGGTCATTGTGGGTGATCAGAGAAGGAACCCACTCCATCATGACATTTCATACACACATCATCAGAAATTTCTTCTGAGTCAGTGGCATATCAAGGGAGTATGCGACCCCCTTCCAATGAGAGATAAACTCCAGGACTCAATAATAAGGAACTTTCTTGAACATGAAGAGGTCTCCGATGCTCGTTCTCTAGGTGGTAGAGATGGAATGTTATAGGAATTTCCTTTGATATCCCTCCCAGCTGGTTACAGATCCGATGGGGAGATGGTTGTACCAGACGAATGTCAGCCCCTCCAATGTCTGAACAAAACAGTGGATCTTGGCAACCTCCTACTATGCTGGAGTTCCTAACATGGTCCAAAACCTTGAGTTGAAGTGGAACAAGTGCTGCGGTGGGTCCCCTGTCCTATTATAGGGGGAGAAGGTGGGATTCTCAATACCCGGAGGTGCTGACATATCATCCCCCCACACCGGGTATGGCTTACCATCAGGTGGGATTACCACCTATCATGTTTCCAATTCCTCTAGGAGGGCTATGAGAACATCCATAGGATCATCTGGGTAGGGGTCCCAGTCCTGATGGGGATCCCTAACCACGAGCGCGTTGTCATGTTCTTCAACTTGGTAGATAGGCTCAGTGTCTTGTGGAGCGACTAGTGGAGTGACTTGTGGGGCTTCTGGGGAACCCGAGCTGGATTCCATGGATTTATGTGCTGTTCAGGAGGGTTTGGGGAGACATACCATTCCATATTGTCATGAGATCCGGCTTCAGCCCTGTCTACGGGAGTAGCATGATCTTGGTTTTCTGGGGGCATCTCGCCGAGGGGAAGTTGTTCCTGCCCCTACTGTACTGTCCTAGGATTTCCATAGTTGGGCCGTCACTCTTCAGCGCGTTCATCCAGGTGTTCGTCGACCAACCTCTTCTGCTCGTAAAATTGTTGGCGTAACGTGGAATTTTCAAGGTCCTCCTCCATCTTCTACACTGAGGAAGACATGTCATAATGTTTGATAGCTCCGACGTGCTCTTTGCATTTACCAGAATTCTTGATGAGTACCAATGCCCCGGTCGGCACAGGGAGACCTAGTAGGTTCTTCTGGTGCCGAGTAATCCTCCCTGATCGGTCTAATAGAGGTGGCATTCCCTCAAGGGATAAGTATCCATCAAGAATCTCCAGCTCATCCTCTTCATCCACTATGTTGGCCATGTTGACCGCGACCCTTCCCCGGGGCATGTCTTCGATGTCACCCAGCAAGTCGGGCTGCCACTGGAAAGGAATGAAGTGAAGGGAAGTATACTACCCCCATTAATTGATTTTAATGTGGGGGATATCCTCCTTGATAATTTTGTGGAGTACCTTGATACTCTGAATGCATTGCTGCTGGAGGGACGTATGGAGACCTGGTGACACAGGGTGCTGGGCCACGGGGAGTGCATCCAAATCTACTAGATGATAATTCATGCTGATGTCTTCGAAATGTGCTTGACTCTTGGTATAAACCACTTGATGAAGATGAAGACTAAAATGCATCACCTAGAGGGTGTGACAGAAACACTCAACATCCTCCGTGGAGAGGGATTCCGGTATGTGGAAATTCGGTGTTGCAATGGGCTAGAACTTCATGGGGAAGTGGTCCGCTATGAGGATGTTCCAAAAGAACCTCGGCTCATATTTGGGGTATGGCCCTTGATTTCCCAACTAATCAACTGGGGTTGGCTGAGGAACAGGCAGTGGTACAGAGCCGGACCACTAGTACGACAGGCTGGCCAGTGGAGAGCACGGTGAGTGGGCGGACTGGCCGCCAAATCATGGGCTTTCCTCTGAAGAGTGTAGTGACCTGGCTGTCACGTCACAATAAGAATGGCTCACAGGTACCATTCCTGGCTCAGGGGCTATGGATAATTTTGATAGGTCGTGATGTTTCTCACCCTCCATCGGTCTCCCAAATAGTTCTCTGTGATCTCTTGTCTAGGTAGAGAGTGCTTCTATTGAGGATGGTGGTGATTTCCTGACAATAACCTACTGGGTACCTATATTATCATCCTCCTGGATATACTTGGCAATTGAGGCAGTAATCCGATGGACCTCGCATTTCGAGAGCACCAAGCCGATGCACCTCGTCCCTGCCCCAGCCCTTGAATTAGATGAGCGAGAGGAGGGTTCCCGTGCTGAGTCGTATTCCACCTCAGAGTCCGAGAAGCGGACGGGTTTGATCTCTGTCCATACCATCTTATAATTCTTTTTATGGTGTCGAAGACCATCCTACCTGCCCCTAGGTGGTTCCTCGGTATAGAGCATATTTCTGACATGGATTCATTCGGCCGAACTAATGCTGGGGCGGAGAGGTTTTCCACCCGAGAAAGTGGGGGTGTAAGGAGCACTAGGAAAGATGTCAAAGGGGACATGGGGAGGACATCCATGGGTAGCACTGGAGCGAGAATGACCTCCGCTGAAACTAGCAGAAGCACGGGGAGGAACTCCACGCTTGTTTTACTGGGGAATCTCACTACGAAGAGAGTCCTTGTACTGGTCTATATGAACACGGTAGGACCTCCATGTTGGGTGTTGGTGGAGCTAGGATGGCCCTCACCCCTCAAGTTATCGAGGCGAGGAGGACCTTCACCAGTTTCTGAGAGGACATGGAGAGGATCCCCATATTGAAGAGTGACCATATGGGCGATGTCCCTACACCGACGGTCAGGGGCAGGAGAAATGAATCAATACACAGTGTAATGGGCACGAGAGAGGATTCCACATTGAGTATCACTCCCATGAGAAAGACCCACATTTAGATTGGGGGTGGCTGGGGGTGGACCTTATTGCAGAGCCTTGATGTAGGGAAGGCCCACGCTTTCTGTGGTAGTGGTACGAGCAGAACCACCATACTGGGTGGCATCACTGCGAGTTGGTTCTCGATGGCCACTTCTTGTGCCAGCGACCAAGAGAGTAAACCCAGCCTTCCTGTGGGGCGGTTGGTGCCTCGATCCCAGTCAGGAATATAAGTTCCCCTGCTCAGTGTATGCAAGGAACTGATGATATTCGTTGACAGTTGCTCGGGCCACAGTAGCTACTGACATTGATGACCCTTGGAGGGCATCCTCCTCAGCTTGCGCTCAACTCTAGCATCTGGTTGGATGAACTGGGGCCGGTGGTGCAGGGACGTAGCTTACCTGCTTTGCTTCCAGCATTATTGGGCGACATTGCTGACACGGCTAGGTGGGAGCCCTTGCTGGGATCCCCTGGAATGGGACTCTGACCGGGCTGTCTCAGACCTCACCAACCTCATCACCGTAGGGAGTCATCAAAGCATTCCAAGTAGAGTCTCCTGAAACAGTTTTATGTCAGGGGTGGGGGAGAAATGGCTCCCTGTGTGGCCCTTGGGGGTGGCGTTGGAGACGAGGCACAGACGCCTCCAGATCCAGGAGGGCCATATCCTAGGACAGGATTATTCCTTCTTCCTTATTACATCACCTATGGTCATTGATCACCCATCATTGGATGGCCTCAGATGGGGAGAGGGGGCATGGAGTCCCCAGGTCCATGGGAGTAGAGGTCATTGCAGAAGCAGTGGAACCACGCGAGACTACCATGTTAGTGCTATCCCTACACCGGCACCGCTGTGCAGGAAGTTATCGTGTTCTAGATGCAACAACCTGATTCCAGAGAGCAGAAAGATTAACTCATTAGTGATGAAAGGAAATGGAATCTATGACCAATTCCACAGATCAATCCCATATTCCATGGTCGGTATGAGGGATCCACACTGACAACTTCGCAGAATGGGATGTCCAACGTTCTACTTCCCAAACTTCTGGTGAATTTCACACCAAGCCCACTATTTTCTTGGTGGGACCCAGAACCGGATAACTATATCCAGTGACACGTCAATCCATTAATTCCCTGAGCGCTACTAATATCCTTATTGAGTAGAATAAGTTCATGTTGGGTTCACTATTTTTCTATTTCCGACACTTTCGCCGGGGCGCACGCATCCGTCTGTTTTGGGGGGACGACTGCACTATTTTGTTACCCCGCATTCATGATTTCCAATGGCGGGAGACATTCTCTTCTTATTCATGGACGTATACTCCTTGATCGAAATAGGATGATGGGATGTCGGTTCTTCCTTCTGTGTATTCCCCCTCAGATCTCGTTACCTAGTCAGGGTCTCCCTTATAGATTTAATACAATGTTTGTGAAACTCTTCCTAGTCCCATATCTTCATGGACACTAGTTAATTACACTAATTTTTCCAGCACATTCCAAGGGGTATGGTCATGAAAGCAACCTTTGGTTAGGGGAGTAGTAATGATGGGCATCATCGGTGTGTTTGGGCACTGTGGGATTGGCGTGTCTGGATTTCAGTCCGCAGTTATAGGGCTTCTCGAGGGCACTGAAGCCCAAGGCATCCCGCATCGAACACATGGAATAATATACCATGTTAATGTATATGATGTTTTCCTTATATTCACATTTTAAACACAGGGTATGCCGCAATTTTAATGTTCAGTAGAGACGGATCAGACTTATCAGAACACTGACTAGAGTGGATCAGATGGGTGCAACCCCTGGAGGGAACCCTGGTGATGGGGCCAACATGTGGTTGACTTCCTAGTTAATGTTGAGTGGAATGGGGTATTATATAGAATGATCCCACAAGGATGTGGAGACTCGGGTAAAAACCATGATGGATGAAGAAGAGATTTAATGAAGTGGATAGTGAATGGGATGGAACTTCCATGAGGATGATGATGGTTTAGGGATTGAGCCTTGAAGAGGCTTCTTACATATCCCCATGGAAGGGAATCAAAGTCTGTGTAGTTCGGTGGGATGATGGGATAACTGAGGAGGCGGACCGTGAGAATGGACGCATGGATGGGACTCAGAGGAAGTAGAACCTCCAGGTTGGGGCATGGTCTTCCCCGAACACATGGGATCAAGTGTTAGATCAGGGTGAGACATGGGTGATGTTCTTGAATCTCATGGAGGCTTCCTACGTACCTTGCCTTAGCGAGGATCAATGTTCGCGTAGTTTATCTGGAAAAGGATTGCCATCTATTGGGGACATCAACTGATTACCGCCGAATGAGTTTGACAACATCTTACTGTTGAATGGGGTAACAATGGCTTACCACTGAATGGGGTCCACAGTTTAACATCATGCGATACAGGGGTGAGTTGATGTGAACAGGACCTGGGGCCTTGATAGATGGTGGACATGAACCTTAAGAAGGCTTCCTATGTACCTCACCTTGGAGAGGATCAAATTATCTGTAGTTTGGAATGGGTCATCAGTGAACCGACATAAAAGAGGACCTGGCATCCCATGGGTGGTGGGCTTGAACCTCATGGAGGCTTCCTACATACCTCGCCTTGGCATGGATCATAGTCCATGTAGTTCAGGTTGGGTGTGTGGGGAATACAGTCTAGGACGCCCGACGTGTTGGTGAACTGACGTGAAGGTGGTCGGAACAATCAATGGGTGGTGTACTTGAACCTCAGGGAGGCTTCCTACGTACCTTGCCTTGGCAAGGATCAAAGACCTCATAGTTCAGGTTGGGTGTGTGGGGTTACACTCAAGGCCACCCGAGGTGTTGGTGAATCGACAAGATGGTGGTTAGAATGATCAATGGGTGGTGGGCTTGATCCTTAGGGTGGATTCCTATGTACCTTACCTTGTAAAGGATCAAAGACCTCATAGTTCGGGTGGGAGTCGATGAACCAATGTGAAGGGGGGCCTGGGGTTCAATGGGTGGTGGGCTTGGACCTCGTGGAGGCTTATGAAATACCTTGCCTTAGCAAAGATCAAAGTCCCCATAGTTCAGGATGGGTGTGGGGATTACACTCTAGGCCACCCAGGGAATATGTCATGGTCAGTGATTTCTCTAAGCCCATGCGAGTCATGCTCGGTGTGAGAAAAAAGAGGTAGTAGAGACCTACAGATCATGTCAAGAAAGGTGCGTCCGTGAGAAGTGAAGTGGGGCTTACACATAGTTAGGTACCCGAAGAGGTTGGGACTCACTCTGGGAAGGATTACTAGTGGTGAAAAAGCCCAGTGGGGGAGGGATTTGGCACTTAAGAAAGGAGGGGACTAGTGTCCATTTCCCCCTCTGGTTCTTGGGACCAAAGAAGGAAGGAGAAGCAGGGACGCTACCTCTTACAAGAAAGACAGGGGCTTACACTGAGATGGTTTCCCTTTCCCCACGGACAAAAACCCTTCTGATATGGAGGATATAATCCACTATGGTGGAATATATCGTCCTCGTGGAGACCAAGGGGCAAAGTGAATGTCCAAGTTGGGGGTACCCGACATGTGAGGCATAGGGCGAGGTCACAGTTTAACGTCATGTGATAAAGATGACGGTTCATTGAAGTTTAACGTCCCACAGCTCGGACGAGGTGGGTTTTCTCCGAACCCATAGGAATTACATATCCGGTACCCATTTATCCTTGGTGAATAGAGGAGGAAGGAAATGCCATGGAGAAGGAGTGTTATGGAGCGAACCGTCAAGGGGTCCACGTTAGCTTGGCTATGCGAAGAAGCAATATCCATTAGCATGCCTATGCAAAGAAGCATGAGGCGAAGCAACACAATAAGCAGTATTGACCAAGGGACTTTGAAACCACATCGTGCAATCCTAGAGGGTCACACGGGAAAAGGAATTGAAAAATAGAGGGATTCATAGGCAGGGGACTTGTGAAGCTCTGACGATCCGGGTGGTGGAGGGTGCTTGTGAAGGGGTGCGCTCCACGAAGTGGGGAACCTCAGCCTAAGCATAGGGTAGAGGGGCACATGGGAGGTTATTCACGAAGTGGAAAGGCATTTGAGAAGAACTTCCAGGTAATGAAAAGGTGCCTCTCAAAGCGAGGTATCATGAAGCAACGTGCTTCGCGAAGTATAGTGACCCTGGCTTGGCTTGTGGATCATGTGTACATGAAGGGAGTTTCATGAAGCATAAATTCCCCGTGATGACCCCGGCCCCCTAGGGGATCCTCTTCCTTTTCGGAAGCCCTTAGGATCCACGAAAGGCATCCCTCTAGAAAGAGGGGATCAAAAGAAGGCAATGGAGCTGCACTTAGCAGAGTAGAAGAACCTCACACAACTCATGGTTCGTAGAGCCGAAGACGCTTCATGATTCCTGGGCTGGGATTTTGAAAGTTCATATTTTATGCCCCCTGGACATGGGGGGGGGTGGTATTTATTTCGGAGAGGCGCCGTAAAGCAGAGTCCACGCTGTGCGAAGAGGGACATGGTTTCTTCATTGTGGGATCACAAACATCAAATGCATTTGTCGAGTTTCCTACCTTCTTTCTTCATAGTGGTCTCATGAACGTAAAATGCATTCGTAGAGCATCCCACCTATTTGCTTTTTGGAGGGCTTGAAAACATCAAATGCGTTCACAGATCGCCCCACCTCCTTGCTTCACGGAATGCGCAGGGGAACTGAGGCTCCATGAATGGTCTTCATGAGGTAGCCTTTGGAGGCCTTCCGTTTATTTATTCTTCTTCCCGCATTTTGGCTCCAACAGTGTGTTTCAAATTACTAGAGGGAAGATTGTTTCTATATAAGTGAGACTGGGATTTCTTATAGAGCATAGTAGGACCTGAGCATCACAAGTTGAGAGGTATTACAACCTCGATTGGTAGTCTGTATATGGATGACCAAGGGACTACATAGATGGATGTTCCTCTAGTGGTGGATCATTTCAGATATGTATTTGTAGATTGATTTTTAGGTTTACCTCTTTAGGGAGAGGTATATGTCTCTCCTGATATTGTTCCATGAGTAGCACTGGTGTCCATTTCCCCTTATAGGATGGCTTCACCAATGATTCAAGAGCATAGGAATTAGTTATAGGAGTTACAAAAAAAAGGGTTTCATCTGACCTAGTACATCTCCTTTAGGTTCAGCTGTCATGTTTATGAAGAAGGTGGATGGTACCCTCAGAAATTGTATGGATTATCAGAAGCTGAAGTAGATGATGTTTATGAACAGATATCCCTTATTAAAAATTGATGATCCTGAGTGTTCTTAAAATATTTACTTGAGATCCGGTTATCATCATTTGCACGTTATAACATCAGATATACCTCTTACAATATTTCAGAGTAGGTATAGAATATACGATAATGTGGTTATGGAATTCATTCTCACGAACGTGCCTACAGTTTTTATGGAATAGATGAACATAGTGTTCCATCTATACATGGACACTTTTATGGTGGTTTTCATAGACAATATGATGTTTTATTCTCACACTTGACACCACAATGATATCCATACTGAGATCATTTTAGGTACACTGAGATAGAATCATTTATTTGATAAGCTCTCAAAATTCCACTTTTGGGAGGAAAATAATCACTTCTTGGGTCTAGCCACCTCAAAGACTAGAGTATTAGTAGATCTAGAGAAAGTGAGAGTAGTAGTTTCTTGGGATCATCCGAAAAATGTCTTAGAGGATTGGAGTTTTATAGGCATTGATGGTTACTACAGATGTTTTATAAATGACTTTTCATGCATAGTAGTGCCATTGATAGGCCTGACTAAGAAGGGTGTGAAGTACTATTGGTTATATTCTTGTGAGTGACCCTTTCAAGAGATGAAAGGGTGGTTGAATTTAGCACCAATACTAGTTTTTATAGATCCAGTCAAGAGTTAAGCCATTTACTATGATGCCTCAGGTATCAGGTTGGGAGTAGTGCTTATGCAGGAGAAAAGATTTGTTGCATACAGGTCCAGATAGTTGAGGCCACATGAGAAGAATTAAACGATGCACGATCTCGAGTTAGTTGTAGTTGTACATGATTTGTTCTTTTCGATACATTACCTTCTGGGAGATCAATTTGTGGTGTACACATGCCAAAAAAGACTCAAGTATATCTTCACCTTGTGTGACCTAAATTTGAGATAGTGAATTTGGGTTGAGTGACTTTAGTCCTTTGACTTTTATCTTTCCTACACACTTGGGAAAGGCATCACAATGGCTGATACATTGGGAAGGAGGAATCAGATACAGGCATTTTAAGAGGCCAGTAGTGAGTGGAATCTTATGGTTCTATTCCCTAATATTCATTTGGAGGTGTATAACAGACAATGGAAAACATTTATTTCGTATGTAGCCATTACCTCTACTCTACTTGATCGAGTGTGTAAGTGGAATCTATCAAATTCATAAGGCCATGTAATAATGGAGAGTCGGTCAGGAGAGGACCGTACTCCTAGTTGGATCATAGGCGAGGACGAGGTCTTGGGTTTTCAGGGGTGCATATGGGTGTTTGCTGACATACGTGAGTAGCTTCTGCAAGATTTTCATTCCTCATATTGGGCAGTTCATCTTGGTGTCACCAAGATGTATCGATATATACACTGTCAGTATTGGTGGAGAGGTATGAAGAGGTATGTTGTTGGTTTTGTTATGAGATTTTCTACCTTTCAGTAGGTAAATTTGGAGTACAAGTGTCCAGATGAGATTCTACAATAGATACCCATTCCCTAATGGAAATGGAATGATGTTCCGATGGATTTAGTGATATTCTTACCAAGGTTGCCTCAAGGGAATGATGTACTTTGGGTTTTAATTGATATACATACAAAGTTCGCAAACATTTTACCAATCATGGAGACCATTAATGTTGATGATCTAGGTAGGTTGTACATCTGAGAGATTGTACGTTGGCGTGGGGTTGCAAAGTATATAATTTTCAACAAGAATGCCCTCTTTACTTCAGGTTTCGGGAAAAGGATACAGAAGGCATTTGGTACACAAGTACTTCTAAGTAAAACATACCATCCCCAGACAGATGGCCAGTTAGAGCGCCTGATTCAAGTTCAAGAGGACATGTTTCGAACATTCATCCTATATTTTGGAGGTTTTTGAGAGAAGCACATAACTCCTGTGGATTTTTACCACAATAATAGTTTTCAAGAATCTATTCTGATGACATATTATGAGGCTTTCTATAGTAGGCCATTCCAATCATGCCCTATGTTGTTGGAGTGTCTACGATTCCACCAAGTAGGTGGAGTTTACTCAGAAGTGGATGGCTACTGCACAGTCACAACAGACTTATACTAGTCAATAGAGATAACCTATAGAGTTTGAGGTCGGGGATCATGTTTTCCTATGAATCACACTGAGGTTGGGAGATAAGTGGATTAGGATATATGTAAAACATTCAACAATATATGTCTCACCATTTTTGGTATTAGAGAGAGTCGTGATGGTTTCCAATCAGTTGCAGTTGTCTCATAGGTACCAATCTATTGACAATGTCTTCCACTTTTCTTAGATATGACATTACTTCTCAGACCCGTATCATGTTTTTCAACCAGAGGAGATTGAGTTGGAGGTGGACATATTTTTTGTGGAGAATCCTATCCATATGGCTGATCACAGTATGAAGGTTCTCCTTGGCTAGTCTGTTCCTCTTGTATGGGTGTCGTGGTAGTATGGATCAGTATAAAACGAGACTTGGGAGAGGGAGACTGATGTGCGATCATAGTAGTCAGATCTATTTGAGGATCCTTTTTCCCCCTTGTTAGGAAAATTCGGGGATGAATTTCATTAAGGGGGGAAGTTTTAATGAACCTGAATTTTCATTCCTGGTTTGTATCATGTTTTTATGTGTTTTTAATAAACGGGAAGAATTTGGAAATTTTATTAGTACACACCATGTACATAAGAGTGCATGATGTGTACCTAGTTACTTCATACATATAATCCTTGAGCATTTAACAACTGAGATATGGCCATGTGGGGTGACATGGAAAAATTCTAATGTCAGGGGACGATTAAGGAAAATACATGGCGTGTTCATTAACAATACATACCATGTAGTTTTTCTTTTATTTGACTAATTGGACTGAGGTCACTTATAATCCTCAGACATGACTTCTTCTCACTGTGTTTTATCCAGGAGTGATCAAGAGAGATGATTATTCTCTGAGCCACCTTTTCCCAATCCAAGGTCCGATTCGATCTCCATTGGGTACATTAGAATCCCTTCAACGATTTCTTCTTTATTCTTGATCCTCTCCACCAAATTTCTTACCATTAGAGAGTTATTCAAGGTTAAATGTTTATAAAATTTTAGTATATCTACAATGTTTTTGGATGATTCAGGGGAAAATGTTTGAGAATTTTCTTAATACAACATTGAGGTTTCTGGTTTATTGTCTTTTGTTGTTTGTCTTTGATTTTATATGCCAATGTGACAATTAACCATGTTTCTGGTATTTCAGGTTAAGGAAATTGAACCCTATTTTATCTTCCATACAATAATTTTTGGATTAAGGATTTGATGAGATGATATTGTGAGAAATAATATTTTTAATTAACACAACATGGTTGTTTTTCCTTATTTGATTATTTAGGACCATTTGGTCTAGGTTTCTTGTGGGGAAGACCATGTTTCCTTACCTTGCATGATAGGACGGAACTTATTTTATTTTTCTTCTTGTTAAATTCTTGTGCTATGCATTGAAATTTTTTATCAATGTTATAGTTGAAATTACATTGGTATAATTTATATCATATATGCATGATTGAATTGCACAGGTCTGTGAACACCAAGTGTAGTTAGACCACATGGGAAATTGACATTGAGTGCCTCCTCAGAGTGTTTGTTATGTTTAACAATACAAGACCACATGGGGGGATTGACAATGAGTGCTCCCTCAAAGTATATATAAATTACATTACAAGACCACAAGGGGAATTGAAATTGAGTTCTTCCCTAAACAGTCTATAGTTATTGTGGAAAGACTATAGGGGGAATTGACAGTGAGTTCTTCCTCAAAGATTCCTTGCCTTTTTATTGCATTACCTGACCAGAGGGGTTTGAATATGTTAGCTACCCAGAGAGTTAATGTAGATATTGTATGATTGTGACGTGGATGCCAATCCAAAGCACATTCTTGGATTCAATCCTAGTAGGTAGTCTTCTAAGATACCTATTTATGATATGTACTTGTTTAAATTTTTAATATTAAATGCTAATGAATGTAAATGGAAACTATAGGATTGGTTACTTTTGTGTACACCTAGTTTCTTTTCTAAATTTCCATTATTTCCTGCTATATATACTCATTGAAAGTAAAACACATATATTATGGTGGTTGCCTACTTGGATTCGTCTCACACCCTTTTTAGGACATGCTTTTGGACCCAAAAAGATTATATTGTAGCAGGAATAGATAAAGGAAAATTCCCTTCTACATCAGATACATGAGTGTTTTGGAGCTGGAGATCATGGGACCAAGTTGAGGCTTGCGATGATACCGAAGTTTATTTTTTTTCTTTTTTCTCATGGATTTGTAATGTATTTATAGCATTGTGAATTGTTTGTGTGGTTTCCTAGACAAATGTGGCATGAATAATTTATATATATGTGCTTTAGTTTTTTATATAATTTCTATCTTCTGCAGTTTAATTTTTTTATGGTATTATTACTTACACTATTTTTTTATTATTTGTTATTACGCTATGAAAACTCTACCAATGAAGGCATAGTTTCCCCTTAATCACACCCATGGACCTCATTTCTAGTCGGTAGCCTCTGGTGTTCGGGGAAATGCTCTTGAGGCTATGTAACCAACTGGGTATGAGGCACCATTAAGAGGCACTCAGAACCAGTACATTATAGTTTACATTTTATAGTCCATTTTATCTCTTATTAGATATAGAATCAATAAGTGTGTTACATTAAAGTGATTTTATTTTTAAAAATATTATTTTGTTGTTTTGTACTATTGTTTTTACATTTCCATATTTTCATTAAAATTATTTGAATAATGTTTTAAATTATTTATAAATATATATTTACGTCCTTTAATCAATTCTTAAATGTATGAAAAAATGATTAAGAATGCTATTTTGTTATCATTTACCAATCAATGTACTTTTAAAAAAAAGGTGTGATTCAAATTCTTGGTTTAAGGAAGACCCCATGAATGACTTGTCATTCCATCATGAATGCTCTTTTATTTAAAACATAATTTATATGATTCCATGTTTATTTTTAGAGAAAAGTTTTTTCTCTAAGATTCATGAAATTTTTAAATTTTATATAAGTGACTTCAATAATAAAAGGGTTCTTCCTAAAGAAAAGTTAATTTAAACTTTTATAGTTATTTTATTCTCTGAAAACACTCATTTTTGTTAGTGGGGATATGATCCAATGATACCATATTTATTATTTATCTTAATTTTATGTCATTATGTGGATGATATCTTATTTATATTTTGGATTCAATATGTATAATTGATGACTTATACATCATTTTTAGAATGAATTGTATTGATCCTTAAAAATATGATGAATTAATTGGAAATGAAAGTGATGGTTGGGGCTTGATTATAGATATCCCCTTGATGCATCAATAAGTATAAGGAGAATTTTTTAATGATTTCATATTATAAGGGTATTTGATTTAAACCTACCAATTTATTAATTGTGATTTATTGGTAGAGATGCCTTGATAGTATGTTTAGTGGTATTTTATTTATGAGGCCATTATCATGAATTTATAAAATTATGAATAATATTTAATAATAATTTTATATCTTTTTTCCATGGGACTTCTATTTTGATAATATCCATGGATGTTCATTTAACTAAAGTTGCCGAGTGATTGGTTGTTTTTTTAACTTTTTCATCTACCAAATTGAATTTTCTATATTTACTAATGATAAAATATGATTTATGTTACCCCTATTGAGTATATGAAATCAACCACTATTTTTTTCCTTTCCACAGGATATGAAGAAGGATATTATGAACTATATAAAGGTTTTAAAAAATTAATTAGTAATTTTTGTTACATTTATAATGTAATTTTGGAGTCATATATGTATCTAGTAGACCAAGACTTCTAACACGAACCATTCTTCATGGGTGATCCCATGTATCTTTCTCCAATGGAATAATGTAATAAATAGATTCATGTTACTTGATTTAAGGTATTATAGTTTGTATAATATACATTTTAGTAGGAACATTGAGGACTAGGTTTTAACTGAACATAGATATCATGAGAATAATGATTATACCTAGAGATATTTAGGGTATTTTTTCATTATAGTGTTTTTATTTTTTGGATAAATATTTAAAATGATTTAGCTCCAACTAAATGTGTTCCATTGTTTAGAAATGGAACCAAATAGATAAATGGGAACCAACATCTATGATCAATGTAGGGATTCACCTACTGGGTAGGATAATTGTACTAGTGAAAGAACACGGAACATCATAACCATACTATATATTCTCAAACTTGTCATGATGAATAACATTAAATTTATGGAGACACTTGTTCTTTTATAGCATGATTCACCAATGTTTAATTTCGTCATGAGACAGAAGCCTCCATATTTTAGTAGAACTACATATCCATCGGTAGCTAAATAATTCATTATGTCCCTTGAAGTTAAATTTTTGTTTATTATAAGTAAGGGAAATATTTGTTTTGAATAACATATTTTTTGAAGGTAAATGATGATCAATGGTGGTTATTTATTTTAAACAATAAGAAGGTTAATTGAAAATGAAATATCTAATTGAGAACATTCAACATGATATTCATAAAGAAATACTTTCAATAATAATGATGCTATGAAATGGATATGATTTTTCTCACAATAAAGAAGAACGAAGAAGAAGGTGTTGTAGAGTATGTGAATATATTTATAATAGTATCTATCCATGATATGGAGTACATAAATAATAAAAATATAATGATTTATTTTTTATGGGATTAAGTTAGTCCCTTTAAGTTAAATATCATCCTAACAATGTCATCATTTTATGATATAGTATTTAGTGACATGATGACTGTGAAAAAACATTGAAGGTAATATATCTTTAATATAAATAAATAAATGAATTGGATGACTGATGATCAAGAGAAAAATATATGTTTCAATAAAGAATAAATGGAGTATGATATTTCAAACATGGGATAATTATGGAAATAAAATCCCCACTACATTCTTAATGGGAATAAGAGTTTGATTTAATTGTTGATAAAGGGGTGTTAATCCTATTTAATGTATTTAATATAAAGTAACCACTACTATATAGTTCTTAAACTATAAATAGATGGAGCATTATTCAAAACAATGTACGAAGATCAAGGGAACATTTCCTATAAGAGGACATGGTGAGAAGGTAAAGATTATGTGATTGATATTGTTGATAATGAAGTTACCATAGTTGTGGTAGAAGATACTTTGAACATAACATCAAATTTAGATAATTATATATCTAATTATTGATCATCACATTATTTTATATCAACTAGGGTTTTATAGAAAATTATATATTTCCCTAGAACCATGCGAAGGGTGTTTTTAATTAAAATCAGTGTGGAAATATTACTATAATAAGTATGAATCATTCTATTCCAATTATGAATCACAGATAGAACCTATGTTCAAACATGATAATTATTCATTTTATTGAATTATTTATAATCATTGGTATGGATTATATTTAAAATTACAATGAAAAAATTAATTGAAAATAGAAATACAATTTTTTTCGTGATGGAGTTGTGGAATCCTTTATCCTTAGGGGTGGGGCCTATGACATAGAAATCATATATATATATATATATCCACCATTGGTTTATCTTCTTAATGAAATTGTCGGAGTAGAAGAGCAGAGAGAGCTACAAAATTGGAATAGAATCCTTAGAATTGGGGGTGTAATGACTATGCAATAATACATTAATATATTTCTTAAATAACTTCTTAAACATCCACATAGTCATGAGGATATGTTTTTTATTGATTTCAACATGATGAAAAACCTTTATATAAGACTTCATATAAGATTACCATCGTAGAATTAGTGGAACTGAACAAATAAATACCAGAGTCATGTGATTAGGGATTTATATTCCATAGTGTTTCAAAAAGGGGGGCCTTGTTTATTTTGATATGAAGAAGGATGGGTCTATAAGGTTTTTCATCTATTATAGAGAAATCAATTCCATCATGATAAATAAAATGTATCATGTCCCCTTTATTGTTGAATTTTTTGATCAACTAAAAGGAACTCAATATTTTCAAGGATTGATCACTGTTCTAGGAGTCTTCAACTATGAATAATAAATGATTATATTACAAAGATGACTTTTTGAATGTGGTACATACATTGAAAATTCTTAATAATTTCTTTTGGATTGAATAATTAAACATTAGTATATTAGGATCATGTGAATAAAGTATTTATTGTTTATCTCAATAATTTCATTGTGTCATTTATTGAAGATATATTTATATGATCAAAAAGTTATGAAGAGAATAATATCCATTTACATATCATTCTTAATACTAATAGTGAAAATGATTTTTATAGATAATTTAGTATTTGTCATTTCTAGATTCATGATGTTTTTTTTCATGGCAATATTTAACCTAATGATAGAATATCAATTGATCCATCAAATAAAAAGCTAGTGGTGGAATATAAAACATAAAAAATATAACAGAGGTGCATAGTTTTATTTTATTTATATGTTACTATAAATTAGTTGTTAAATATTTTTGAGGATGCACTAACCTATTAACCAATTTGACATGTAAAGGGATTATGTTCATATATAATGTGTAATGATTTTTTTTTCAATTTATAGAGGAGAAAAATCAATGAAATGATATTAACATTACAATTGGGAAGGGATGAATTTGTGTTATATAGAAATAAAATCAAGAAGGGAGTTTGGTGTGTCTTTATGTGGAATGATAGATTCGTTTATAATTAATAAAATTTGTAAATGATCCATGAATATGATTATCCAACCCATTATCTTATGGTCAAAACTATTATATATGCATTGTAGATATTTAGGCATTACCATTATGGTGAGGAAATAAAAATATATGGATAAAAATAATATAAATAAATATTTTAATAAAAATATCTCGACACAAGGACAAGGTAAGAGATGTAATTACTCAATTATTCTAATCCCCAAAGCACTACCATCTTAGGAAGAAAAACAAGGTGTTTCATACGTTGGATACAAATGAATAAGTGATTTTTACTAAAATGAGGATTAAATGTGATCTTTTTTACATGGATTTAGTGAGTTTAGAAATGAAAAACATTAATGAAGGTAAAAAATCTATTTTATATGTTTTACAAACCATTCTTATTAGAGAAAATTTAAATTCCCATTTTTGATAAAAATAATATTAATAAAAAAATTAAATCCATAAATGACGTAATATTATTAGACATCAATACTGATGATAGTATGTTTTAATTTTGAAATAGGCTATGTGTTTTATTTATATTGGAGTGAATAAGATAATAATTAGTTAAATCTCATACATAAACATTAACTATTCACACTGGTGGAACCAAAATTTTTTGGGATTTCAATTCTCATTTTTTATCAAATAACATGAAATAGAAATTTTTATATTATGTATAAAGATTCTTATTTTTTTAATTGGTAATTTTTGAGGGAAACCGTCTTAATATAGTCATGAAACAACTAACTATGATTATTTGAAAATGGGATGATATCACAATGGAATTGTTCAATCGATTTACAAAGAATCGAAGAAAGAACTATTCCATATGGGTTATTATTGATCTGTTTATCATTTCTACACATTCCCTCACCATAAGAGAAGATATAAAACTTGACTGCCTCATGTGACACAATAGTTTTTATTTTATGAGTCTTTATGGTGAACCTATTTTGATTTTATCAGATAGTGACCCGTGATTTTCACTGAAATTATAGAAAAGTATTCATATATATCTCAAAAACAATATAATTTTGGGCAGTACTTATCATTCATAGATAAAATGATAGACTACAAATAACAAAAATGTTGATGACTTGATACCTTGACTTTAAGGTATGTGGGAAGAGTATTTATCATTGGTTGAATTTTAATTGAATAATAATTTCTATTCATGTAATGAATATCTACCATATCAAACATTGTATCTGAAATATTCTATAGGCCAACTTGTTTAGATGAATTTATTAAAATGATGTTTTTATTCCATGAACTTATTAAGGAGATCAAGAAAAATGTGAGAACTATTTGGTGCCTTATCAAGTAAGTTCAATGTAGAAAAAAGAGTGTTGCTGATTATTTCGTCCTTAGGTGCGTCATGAACCTTTTTGGTGGGGGAGATGGACGCACCAGACATGGGGAATATATCCTTCTTGTGTTATGATGTAGGTTCCACAATTAAGTGGTCCCATAGGGTGATTATAGGATTTTTAGTGTTTTTGAAATATTCTTACATCGGGTAAGATGTCATCATATGGTCTCCAACATGTTTATTCTCTGATATAGTAACACCCAACAACCATTTTATCCATAATTCATAGACCTTCTTTCTATGGGCATGCACTTATTGGATGATATGGTCAACAACCCTTAGGGACATGATTGGTCTATAGGATTTGAGGTCGGGCTCATCACACCCTTTTGAGGGGAATTACGACATATTATGGGACTCTCTTATAGATTTATGTAATGTTTATATGTTTTTTAATCCTTGGTCATTTCCCAAGAATATGTCTGTATATTACCCCCAAGTCATAAGATAAATAAAAAATATACATGGATTTAGAATCATTTATATGCATATGAGGTTATCAAACAATGTCACGCTTTTACACACAAATTAATGACCCTTTAATGTTTTACCCAAACAACGATGATTTAATCCATATGATGAGTTGCTATGGATTTTATCTTCATAAGGTGGGGATATAAGTTATTTTTATATCAGGATGAAACCCATAATATGGGATACCTACATATACTCATGAGAGGAATAAGATTCCACATAGTTTTGTGTTGTTTTACAGGACATTTCACCTTTTAGGGTCATGTGATAAGGACTAACACATTAAATTTAACATCATGTGTTAAAGATGTCTAGGTGATAGATTCCTAGTAAAACTTTCATTTGGTACTTACAAAAAGGCATTCAGATATGCCTAAAGGAGATACAGTTCCCTAAGTGAATATGAACCTACCTGGGATATGGCCCAGAGAACATTAAGGTGATTTGGGGGGTTGGGTATGGATGTTATAAAGGAATCTTATGTGTCCTAGATAGTTGGGAATAAACATCCCCACAGTTTAGTTTGAGTTGGGACTTACACCCTTGAGGTGACCTGTTTGTGGGGGCATGATTGGGGCTTACACTTGGGAGCTTCCCATCTGAGAGACACTAGTTGGGGATTATCCCTAAAAAGGAAGGCTGAATGATTTTGGGGGAATTTTATTGGGAAATAAATGTAATGAGAATATACCTTGAGCTTGGGTTTTAGGAAGGAATAATACATATCCCAATTAGAGTAAGAATTAGTGCTCTCACTGTTTATTTCAAGGACTTATGCATTAAGGCTGCCCAATGTGGTGTGGGTTGGTGTGTCTGCGGTTTAGTCGTGAGGAGAATGCCCACTAATCTCAAGCCTTTATAAATGTCTCATATATATATTGGATTGATAAGAATTTAGATTTCTCATAGTTTTTTGTATTTAGGGAATACACCTTCTAGGAGGAGTCCCATGCTTTGGGGTTTATGCAGATGTCATGATCACCACCAACCTCTAAGCCCATGTGAGTCATGATAGGTGTGAGAAACAAGAGGATATAGTGGATCTGAATATCGTACATCCCATATCATCTATTGATAGATGGTATTTAATCCCAATGATATAAGGATAAAGGGCTACTGAATGCATCAATTTCCCCCCTTCTTATTTCAGACCCTACATAGTTAGATTAACCTATCTAGGTATGCCCTAGGAAGTGGAAGAGAAGAGCACTTACAAAACCACCTACAAGAAAAGTTTTGATCTTACCTCAATGGGAGTTCCCTTTCCAATTTCATATGGGGTTCAACAGAGATTCAAATATCTTGGATGATGGCATAAAATTTTAATGTCATTTTAAAAGGAATAATAATAAACAGTTTACTATCTTGTGTCAGGAAGATAAATCATAGTTTATGGTCTTAGATTTTGGGCCACATTCCATAGAAATCATGATTAATTAGAGGATTATTTGAGCTAGGATGTTCTATAGTTCCTCAAGAATGTGAGGCAATTAATGTGTAAACCCTAATTCTAGGGGTTCTGGGATTAGGAGAAAGGATACATGGAATGAGATCCATTTGGGAGCATGGAAGTAGGAATGGCCTTTCCTAAAAAAAATTTAACTGTGGTTGACATGAACTTTTGTCGTCAACATATGCAGATCCATCATGGAATTTTTCACATAGTAAATAAGAGGTTTCCTCAAGACATTTAATTTACATTTCCAATTACGGATGAGGTTTATGATAATCCAAAATTTCTTGGGAAACAGAGTTTGATTGATGGAGAAATGTGTGTCAAAGAAAGCAATAAACATTAAGAAAATTTTAGTCCAAAGATTTATAGATCTGACCTGGAATATTAGGTAGGTGTTTAGGTTTTAGGGGTTTTATTAAGAGTTTCTTGACTCATGGAATTTAATGAATAGATGTTGGGGTAGCATAATGGAACAATTAAAAATATTGATGCCCCGAACTGAAAAGTTCATGGTGAGACTCTCCATTTTTCATGGGGTTAATGATGATAGTGAAGGGACATGACTGAATTTCAAGGACCATATCCTGATAGTGATCTTTATTAGGTGTGTAGGGATGTATCTCTCACCATATATACTAGTGGGTGTGAAAATTTTTTCTTATAAGGCTGTTCATGTAGGTATTGGCCACGTATGGATGACCACGTTGGAGCATCCATGTACGAGAATCCAGATAAGATCATCCACATACTATTGGCTTCATAATATATTCCACATAGGTGGTATTCCTTGAATTTTAGTCCACATATGATTTTCTACATAGTGGCGTTCACATAGGGGTGTCTGCATACCATCTTCCGCATAGGGTATTCCGTGAACTGTTTTCCACCACGAGTCATCCACTAACTATTTTTTATTCTTTTTTAGTGTCATAAAATTATGACTAGGTTATAATAATTACACTTCCCCTACATATTGTCTTCTGGGGAGGGAATTCCACCTATGGTTCATTTGGTGGAGTTCTGTGAAGGGCTATCCACATATGTTTCGCATGATGGTTTCCAAAGACTACTTCGAGTGTCGAAGAAATTTATCCTTCACCATCTACATTTTTATCCGTACATCAACCTTTTTTCTAACCATTCAAGAGATCTATTTTTCCTATCCTTTTTCATTACCCCTCAACGATCCTTTAAATAATGGATGGGGTGATGGATTGTTGGGACGTGTAGTTCATTTTGGGGAATCCCATGGTTAACATAGTCGTCAGGGGGATTCATTTGCGGTGGTTGGTGATGCCATATCATCCCACAAACAAATTACTTCGTGGGGGGAAATCATATATGGGGATAGAATTATATTCCTCTATTTTTCCAATGATATATTTTGAGGGATTTAGTGCCGTCATCTATATTCTGAGAAACATTTGGTTTGCAGATGAAATTACCGAGCCACAGACTATTATGCGGAGTGGCGGTCCGCAAACTAAATTTGGTTCAAAATGAACCATTTCCCATTGATAAGTTTTTCTTAAATATTATTCAACATTTTATTTCTATACCTTGATGGGTTTGGGGGAAATTTCTTAATCTTGAATGCCAAAGATTCAGGACCCAACACTGATAAACAAATGATGGTTTTAGAATTTAAATTGGAAGATCTTTTCTTCATGTTGGTATCTCTACGAAAGGGTGTTATAAGGTTCATCAAGAAATGCTTACAATGTCCCAGGTTTATTTGGCCTTTTAATATTCTGGAATGAATTGGATTTGTGTCTTACCATTTAGAAATGGCACTATTCACCTATATTGATCAGGATGTGTTCCAAATATACTAATCAAGGAAGTATATACCAAACCCAACGCATATTATAACCTTTGATTAATCATTATAGGAACCTGATTTATATTATTGTGAAAAGCCTATCCAGATTCTTATCAGTAGAGAATAAGTGTTTTTAAGTCATATGAATCGATTGGTTGGGGTACATTGAAGAAATCATAAAATAGAAGAGGAAATGTGAGAATCAGAAGAAATTATGATGTATAACTACCCATATCTATTCACGAGGATAAATTATTGATATTTTTAGTTTCATTTTTTAAGGAGGGATGAATCTAACACCTAATATTCAGTTATAGTAAGTAGTCTTTTATTTCTAAATAAATAATAAAATATTGAACATATCATTGTTATGGATAATGTTTGAAAGATAAAATAAACATTTTTAAAAAATTTATTCGATGATATTAATTTCATTTTTATATTAATTAAGACAAAATTGTTAGAAGATGATTTTTTGAAATTTCTCATATATAGTTGATATTTAGGTAAATAGTGGAAATTATAGATTTTACAAAATGGCCACATTTTTTAAATTTTAACGATATATGAATAAAATGATTTTTATGATTTTTTACTGAATAATTATATGTTAAAAAATTAAAATAATTCATATAAAAATATAATGTTGAATTTAGAAATATATCCCAAACATTTATGAAATTAAGGTACTAGTTTTGTTCAAATAATAATTGGTTTTAGGACTTCTTTTTTAATCAACTATTTATGAGGTACATTTCATGTTATCTAGTTTGAAAGACTAGTAATAAAATTTTAATTTAAAATAATATAATTAATTGGATTTTAGTCAAAATTATACTTTATTTTTTTGTAAAATCATTTTTTTTATTAAAACTAACTTTTTCCAAAAACATTTTTTATTCGGTTTTTCAAAATTTTAATAAAATAAATTTATACCACATAAAAGAGTTGAATATTATAAATTTTATTATATATTTAGAATAATAATAATTAATATTATGTAATAATATGAACTAATATTTTTTCATTATAAATTATAACCATGGTAAATATTTATGTCCTTTGTTAAGGGTAAAATGGTTTAAAATAGTTAAAAATAAAATGATAAGGCTTTTATATAATAGAAAACACCTTATTAAACCCCATTTGCTGGTTTAATTTATACATTACTATTATCATATCCTCATATGATTTTTTTTGATAAATTTGGATTTATTAAGATGTTAATATATTTTAACCTTCCCAAAAAGTCCAAGCATTTTCTATTTCTATCTAATACAAGAAACCCACTTCTCCATTCATATCTATAGTTATAACGTTTGATAGATTGACCAATACCTATGGAAAAAGTTTTTAAAATCCATACCCATGATATATATGTATTATTTTCACTAAAATACAATTCTAATAAGGATTATAGTGTAATATAAGAGGTTTTCTAAAGAATGGGTATAAATCTAAATCGTGTGTTTTAAATTTATTTATCCATATACATCCATTAATTTTATGGAAAACAAGATGACATAATAAAATTAGTTTCTATCATAGAATGAAATTTTATTATTCCTATCATGTATTTTTGTCATCTATTTTTCCATCAAATGTGAAATAATGGGATCTTTCTTCAGCATATATAGACTACTTCCTTACAAAGCGATGTATTACATTTTTTGCATAACCACTATTCATGGATGGTTATTATGATGAATAAAATGATTATATATGATATTTATAATATAAATAATATTCTAAAAAAATATATCAATTATCTATATGTTCTAGATGAATAAAAGGATAGAGTGGGGGTGAATTTTCCCTGAAAAAATTAATGGAAAACAATCCAGGTTTAAAAAAATTTCTTAATTGAATGAATAAAAAATGGAATAAAATATTTAAATAAGAAATTATAATAAAAAGTGGAATATTTACAATATTGGGTGATTTATAAGGTTTAATTTATTCAAATATATCAATAATCTGGTGAATAATCATTAATTGATGGATTAACGAATTGAATAAAAAATTGATAGAGAAGAATGAATGAAAATTAGAAAGTAAATGAGACACGTTATTTGAAAGGTATGTTTTGAAATTGATTCTAAAAGGAACCCCACATCAGAAACCATAATATTAATATTATTTAACGCATTAGTTTCTTGCATTTGTTGGTTTCTAGGATACCAACACTATCCCCATATTTTTTATAGAGTAATTAAAAATAAGAGAAAATGAATGCTAGCTTTCTAAAGGTAAGTCTATAAACATAAAAATAAATAATCCATTTAAGTTTTAAATGGAAATATCAGTAAATATATGGAAAATTAATTTAATTAGTCGAATAATTTTTTTTAGAGGAAGTAGTTAGAGATGAGATTTCTATGAAGCTATATATTTTAATATTAATCTTAATTACATGATGGATATTGTCAATATTAGGATAAAATTGAATATTATAAGTGAGTAAAAAGATATAAATATTTTAAGACACTATATAAAGAGAGAGAGTATTTAAAAAGAATATTATTTGAGGGAAATTGTGTGAAATCTGAGGGTATATTATTTGATGATTATTTTTTCGTGATATTCATTGGGTTGTTTGGTCATCATCCAAGTACACATAAGGTCTATATTTAAGGGATCAAAATTCTTTGGTAATGTTTTGGAATACCTCAAGGTTCATTATGTTAAATATATAAATGTTTGATGTAATTTTAATGCGTTAAATTCTTTCTTTGAATTATCCTAACGGACACCACTAGGTACCTAGTAGCCTAAACTGGGTATTTGGTGGACTTCATAGAAGTATGTGTTTGATGTTTACTACCACCAACGAGATGATGAACAAACACCAATTGGATGGTTTTGTGTTGTACAAAACATTCACACTCTTAACAACCATAAGATATTTGACGTTCAAGTGGGGGTTCCTCTTTATGGGGATAAATTATGGTATTCCATCGGATGGCTGTGGCACTTCACTAATGATGTTGTTCTTCTCATATCCTTTAGATTGACCAAGTGGATTATCCACAACCTTCAATGTGACAATGTGGAACTTCTATAAATCTTCAATGTCTATTAAACATCATTTAAGAAAAGGTAAAAGTTTCATTAAAGCCTACAAATAGATTTATAATGATGTTTTCATCATATCCACACAAAACATAAATGAAAATATTAAACACATTAAGGGGGTTTTATCATTAAAATCAATAAATGGTTAGAAGAGAAAAACTGTAAACATTTTTTTATGATTATATAAACATGAAAATTAATTCAATTAAAGAAACTATATAACTAGAAAGAGTTACAATATTATAGGGATATATAGATATTGTGATTTTCTCCCACTTTGAAAAAATAGATAAAACATCTCCCCCAAAAATATTATTTTTAATTAATCACCATATCTACATATAAACTCTATTATTTCTCCACATAATAAACTCTAAAATCTCGATACCTTTGATATTCATAAAAAGAAGTTAAAAATTGTTTTATAATGAATATTTATATTCAAAACTGTATTAATCATCATTAATGATCTTTATTAAGTAGAAAAAAATAATGTTTCTATGTTAGTTAAAAAATTGAAATGTATGAAAAATATATTTTTAATAATGATAAAAAATTGAATATTTTTTTAAAATGTTTTAATAGTTAAATAAAACAATGTATTTTTGTATTTTTTTCTATATTTTAAAAAGGTAAATATAATTTTTTTAAAAAATTAAAGAGATTTTTAATTTTGGAAAATTACATAGAAAAATAAATCATATCTTCTATATTCATTTCAGTATTAATAGGATTAGCTCGACAAACATACTGAATTTTTATAGTTTAAAGGGATCATCCCCCAAAAATAGACAAATATAAATAAATAAAATATTTAGAAAATAAATATTTTTCAAAATAATTTCTTAATTAAGGTTTAGAATAGATTATATTAAAAACCTATAGGAAATCCTCATGGGGGTTAACTAATGTGTTTTGTAATGGTCCACTCACCATGCCTATGATGGAGAAAGACTTAAAATATCAATAAAATCATTTTAGTATAAATAAATAATATAATTTTCACTATAACCACATCTACATATTTATATAAAAAAATGGATATTTTTATTATTGTATTATACTCACTATACATTTCAAAAATTATGAAATGTTTGAAAAACTATTTATTAATTTTAAATCAGTTTTGAAAGACAATTTTGAACACAAATTGAAAATACTCCTAGTTTCCGAGTGATTAAGAAAAAATTATCAAAAGATAATCATCCCTAACTATCATTTATGTAATTCATTGTAATAATGAGGAGTGGTTTAGTAAATATATTAAAATTTTGAAATTTGGGGTAATAAATGTAACACACCATCTCGATTGACTTTAAAACTATTTGTTATATCGATTGCCACATGGCCTCAATTGTAACTACACATATTATAGAGGTGAAAAACTAGAAGGAAAGGTCTAATGGTGTTATAATTGGTAGAATATACTCTCAATATCAGAGTATCACATGGGTATAATAAAACATAACCAATATACAACATAAAAGGTAGTAATAATAAACTATAAACAAGTAGAATATAATAACATAAATGATAAGTAAAAGAGAATCACAACCCCAAATACAAACATTTATGCATGTCCATGTGATTCTATAATAGTATAGAATATGTAATAATAGAAGGTGGTACAATAAAATATAATTAATGGTCAAGGAAAATAATAAAAATCCCGGTGGGGGATCTCCATGAGCATCCTAATCACTTGCTCGGTCCTGTTATCCTTTTCTCCCATGTATAATACACAACTCAAGAAATAATACTTGGACATGTGAGCATGAGGTTATCTTGGTTACCCTTGTATAGTGTCATCCCATTCCGGGTGTGAGATACACTTATTAGGACACCGCTTATAGTGTCTAAAACATAATATATTTTTAGAATAAAAATATATTAGTGTGAATGGATAATAAAAAACCGGAAGATAGATACATGAATAAACATACTAACTCAAGATCATGCTCATCAAGGACATCTGGAAAACTATACATGCTTCAAAATAAGCTAAAATTCCTTTGAGTATAATACATATACACACACATATATATAAAAATGATATACTGACATTTATATACATATTTATGGATATGTAGTATTAACCAGGACTTCAGTTGTAGCACAAGAGTCCATGCATAATAATAATAATAATAATAATAATGACTTAAGATATTAGATATGGTTCTTAATTACTTTTCATCATAAAGAAATATGTTACCACACCGAGTATCATAAATACAATTCAGATGGTCAAACCCAACCTCCAAATAATGGGGGATGGTACTTCATTCCAAGAAAACCAATTAACTTGAATTCCAAGACAACATCCTCGACCAAGGGGGTGTTACACATCATCGAAAATGACCCTACATGAGGTCCCTTTTATCATTATATAGTATACGGTAACTCGTTTTCCCTTTGTGATCTTATATTAACATTTTTTTAAAAAGGAAACCAATATCATAAAAGGTTCATTGGGTGGCTTTCATATAATAAATTAATCATTTAGAATTATTCCATGAGATAATACATTCCATTATTACTATTTATTTATAATTAAAAATAGAGGGAATATTTACCAATATTCCACATTAAAAGTCAAAAATATTCTAAGAGTTTCATTCCCACAGACCATTTCAGTAATTTCCATTGGTATCATTATTTAGTTCAAGCCATCAACATATATATAAGGGTAAGGTCAATTATCCATAGTATTTATCACCATAATTGAAAGAGACATAAAATAGGACATTTTAATATGCGCACCACATAACTATCATCGAGCATTTTTAATAAGTGAAGATCCCAACCACTAATGTTGTTGTTGTTTCACTAGGGGATAATATAATGGAGTTCCACCTCCATGAACATTATAATTAAATAACACATTCAAATTTTTGAAAAAAACACACCTAATTGAGGTTTTTTATTAAAAAAATAACTAATTAAATTCATTCAAGGGACTTACCATAGAGGGGTTTTTTAAACTTTATTTTCATGACCATCAACTATGCCAATTGATATTAAAGGGATTCTTGAATTAATGAATTAGGTTCAAAACATGCAATGCCATATTTTAGCAGTATCACTTAGAAATATTGGAACATTTAAGAAAGAAGTTCTTTATAAATCAACAAAAATAGGGAAAATATATAGAATCCCTACCAATTTCCAAGGATGCTTCAATAATCCAATATCAATTATTGAATTGATCCAGTTTGAGAGAAATACAAGAAACAAAATTGACCAGAAAATATGGTGGGTTAGGCTTCACATCAATATCTTCAACAACAATGAAATAAATGGAAAAAAGAAGAAAGAATAGTGAGTCTCTTACCATGGTCAGAACAAAGAGACCGACGTCACTCAATTCTAACACTCGATATAGAAAAAAAAATCCATGCCTAGGTAAGGAGAGGAGGGGGAACCCACAGAAACACATGTTGTGAATGAAGGAGAAAGAAAAATGAGGGGATAAGGGAGTAAAAATATTGAGGGAAAAATGGGGACATCGACATAATAAATGAAGTTCATGGTTTGGATGCATGGTTGGACATGTTCTTCACCAACCATGCATGAGACACCTCCCAAGAAGGAGTCCCATAGAGTTCATGTTCATGGTTTTGGAAACTATGGGAACACCGTCCAATTGTCCACTATCAAATAACCTAAAAAAAATACATGTACATGTGGCCTCATGTGCAAGGTTATAATAAATTCGGTAACACCCTCATCTCCTCTTAACATGCGGAACAGTTTCCTCTAATAGACTGCATTGTTTCAGACAATCCATGTGCCCAACTAGATTCTCTTACATCTCTGTTTTGAAAGCCTTCCACTCCTAAGACTCAAATGAACACCCATATCACCTATCATTCCTAAAACAAAGTACGAAAACATAATATTTGAGAATTAAAACCCTCATAATTTCATTATGAGGTCCTTTTAAAAAACTGTCCCACCGACCAAAAGGTAAAAATTAAGTTCTTTGTGAAAATTCATCCAGCCCAAAAATCATGGGATGCTAAAATATCCCCACATTTAAACATATCATCTTATAGAAGACAAGGGGACAAAAAGAAAACAAAACCCAAATCACATGGATCTTTATGTTTGTTTACAAATTTCCATGTTGTGTTTCCAATGTCCAACACACCTCCAATTATCACATTAGGCACAAGGCACGTCAGGTGTTAATACTCAAGCCAATTCACAAACACTGAACTCTAACATCGAGATAGATAATACTTGATACCATTAAACCAAATACATTATCACAACATCATCTATATAATATTTAATCACATGTAACTTACCACCGTGTTTCTTGACATTTAACGGCCAATTCCAATTCACAATTCTCTCCACCATCAGAATTTACTAACTAAGCATTACCAAAAAATTATAACATTGGTCACAAAATGATTATCACATTGAATGAACATTTTACTCCCACCCATACTCATTTATCAAGGTGAAGACATCTATTAATTAAAAACCTAGTGGAGCCACAAAATACTCATCTCATCTTAAGGACATGGCAGAAGTAGTAACTCACTGACCACATTTATCAAAACAAAATTAAGAATATCAATCCAATAAAATTTAACTATACTCCAAAATTGATCTCTTTACACCACCATCATAACAAAACCTAAAAAACAATGCCTTCTCCCAAGGAACCTCGATATTACCTCGAACAAAACCACATAATCCCATAACTAGCTTTTAGTGACATATCTAGAAAAAACATCCATTTTGCTGTCATATCCCAGAATGAACATAGATCAAAACAAGGTGTAGGACACTATGGTTGTTACCTTTAATACATCTCATTCGATCTTGAATGATGTCTATGATATTATTTGAATCATCAATCTTGAGTTCATAGAGCTCATCCAAGTTATTATATATAGTGGTGTTTACAATTGGAGCATTAGTAAAAAGTCGAAATATCCACATATAAAGAACAATGACTAAGCCTAACAACTATCAAGTTAAGGAAAAATAGTTTGTGACCATGATTCTATCCATTACATTCCTACATGGGATCTGATGGATCACTCAGGACAAACCATGACATTGAACTCATCAAATTATAGATGTGTAACTTCCATGAACTCTATTTCTTGAAACAATATGGAATTTTAAACATTTATATTCGTTTATAACTGATTCTATCTAGTGTATCGTAGAGTATATAAATACAAGGGACATGATCATCACTCAGAAAAGATTACAGAAATATGACATTAATAATTTCTAGGAATACCAGAGACACATGTGTTATTCTAATGATTAAGTTTTCAATAAGTTTTCAAACAAACTAAAAAAAATGACATGGACGAAGAACAATATTACCTCTATTGTTGACATCATTAAAAAAATATCAGATGCACCAAATATTGCATCATCATAACTTGAACATGATGTTTAATATAAATTAATCTCATGATTACTCAATCCCAACCATGGATTCCATCCATGAACAATTTTTTTTGTAAAGGATGCTTCTAATGCCAACCATATCATCATCGTGATGCCTTACAGGTACCGACACATTTGAAAGCTAAATATCCTCACAGGCATTTAAAAGTAGGGATGGAATTTCAAACTAGTCCTTCTTGGTCATGTTTCTTATAATTGTAAGTACACACATTTTCCAAATTGTCGACTAACATCCTACCTTAATAGATTCTTTATCATCACATTATGGGATATTAGAAATTTTCCCATGGACCACTCTCTATGAGCAACTAAACATGGTCTTAGATGTAGAAAACATGCTTTTAACAAGTGATGAAAAATATATTTAGACTAGATAATTTAAAGTGAAGTAAGATATATTTACTTTGGACATAAGCATGAACCTCCCCCAGACATTAATCTTCGGGAATAATAACTTTAAGAGTAGAATCAAAAAAAACAAACCATCATGTGAAAACAGTTGATCCATTTCTAACTTCATCCGAAGAATTAGAATTAGTATGTTTTTACATTTAATTCATAGGTCACTCTACCTCAGATATTACTAGAGAATCAATAATAGAATCTCAAGGATAAAATTATTATCATTGACCTCAACTAATTTTATATTCCACTTTATCAACTTGATGGGTACCATGTGTATTAACACATACTACCATAATATTTTATGAGGAAAATGGCACATCATTGATATTATATATAAGCATGTTGGAATATTCATTATAGTATATGCTGAACCATAAATGAACTATCCTAGATTCAAATAATCCTATATTTCTGTTAATCTAGATGAATACATACTATGCCTTCCAACATTAAAGATGAAGAATGCAACAAACCGAATGTTGATAACTAAAATTTCCCTTCGAATTTAAATTAAATTATTTATTTTATATCATGGTTATAGAAAAAACATAAACTTATTTGGTCTTATTATATACTATAGGACTTAAAAAACTACGATGAATCATTAACATTGATAATATATCAATTGAATATTGATCAAATAATTAGTAAAGATACATGTTTTTAAAAATACAATTGATAAAAAAGGAAGTGATGGCCTGACCCAGTAGAATCATACCTTACGAAGACAATTTACTAGAGATTCCAAGAGATAAAGTATCAATGGTATTTTCCCTTGACCGTTCCCAATACAAGATACAACAACTTAACCATGAGTGAAACCATTTATGGGAGAAGTTTATGCTCATCGGGATCACAACTAAAACCGTGTACATAGAACCACCCCATGAATGTCTCCCCATCGCGCATCATACTCTTAGTGGATTTTATATTTTATAAAATGGATATGTATCAAGATGATACAAATATGACTATTTATATTAGATAATGGTTATATTTACTCCTTATTTTTATTTTATAAATTGTTTTAATTTTTATATAATAAAAAGTCGAATATTTTTCAAAAATATTCAAATTCAATTAAGAAATTTAGTTTCATGAATTAATGAAATTTTGAAATAAATTATATTATAATAAAATATTATTATTAGATAATGATTATTCACTATAAATTAAAATATTATATTTATAAAGATAGATTTAATTTTTATAAGGGTTCATAAACTATTATTGTCAAAAAAACATATTATCTCATAAAAATAGAGGATCCTTATTTTAAAAGTGAAAATTCTAATATTTGAAAGACTATTTTTATAAAATTATTTTTATTTTTAAAATGAAAACATTAAAATTATCCAATTTTTAATTTTTCATAATTTTAAGAGATAATAAAATTTTCAGGTAAAAATCTAAAACCATATAAATATACTGTGTAAAATAAGACATTACAATGACCAAAAAGTGATGTAATAAATACTATAAAGGGTAACACTATAAGATAGAATTATACACTCATTTCCTATATAAACACACCCAAGATCCAATTTCTCTTCACTAATAAACATTGGAGCATGTAATTACTCTTATTCCATCTATATAGAGTCCTCCCAAGGTAACCGTAAGCTCTCACGAAGCTTCTACCAATCATTTGGAGTCACACTCTCATGGTAAGGGATCCTCTCCTCCACCTCTTTATTCATGTATATCCTTTATCTCATGCATTTTATCTTCATTTATAATTTTTTGTATATGTTATTCCATGTAACCCTTATTCTTCATTTTGTGTAAAAATGATGAGAGACCCCTTTCACTCTCATAAATCCTTCCCATGTACTTTTATATACCCCGTTATGCTGTTGAAATTGCACCCTGATTTTCCATGCCAAACAATTGTGTAGTGAATACCCATTCCCCATTTACTATCTAGGATGCTCTTCTTTATGAACATATACTACTATGACTAGGGACTTACATGAATGGATTCCATACTCGTTTATCATTTTATAAAATTTGACGAAGAATGAATCCATGTTGTATGATCTATGTGCCACACATAAATGTGATAATGAAATTAAAGTGATGGGAGCACCCAAAATTATGTATTTATACATTGAATTGTGTATTGTTTTAGTCTCATGAGACTTCATTCATGAGATTAAATAGTGAACCTAATCTATCACATGACATTTTCCATCATAATTCATTGGATGTTACCCATGACCTATGTTTTTATTTATTTTTTAAGTTTTTTCCACATTTATTATGATTACTTTAGGTTATCATTCTATATCATGCGTTATTATTCAAGATTATTATTCTAACCAATTTTATGATTCTCTACCCTTTCTTATGTATGCCACCATGTTATCCCATAGAGTGTTAATCAAGAAGGAATAATATGACCATGTTAAGAAGGTTTTCAATAAAGATGATATATTTCCATATTTAATGTTGTTATGCAATGTTTCTAATTACTAAAGACAATATAATTATCAATGATCAAGGTTGTATTATGTGTGATATTATGTAATAAATCATGAATTAATGTGTAATAAAGATAAGGGTTTTCGTATTTGGTATCAAATGAAAACTGTAGTAATTTTTGGGATTATGATTAGAATACTATTGAAAATTCCGTAGGGATATAACTTATTATTTGAAAGCATACCTAAATTTTGGTAAGTATAATGTAAGAAGTTTATTAAGAAAATAAATCCATGTATAGATAATATAAGTGTATGTGGCTATAGAATATATTTAAATAGGGTTTGAACCCCTAAATAATGCATTGATCTAGAATTAACGTAGAACTAGTGCACGATAATGGGCCTTATTAGACACCTAGATAGATGGTCCCAAGAGGAATGATTTGTTAAATTTATAAGCTCATTACAAACCATTATTTTGGGAACAAAAATTCCCATAAGAATCTATATTATGAAATAGATCATAGATAACATATATTGAAGCCTAGAAATTAATAATCTAAGAAGATTCATGTAATCTATATGTTATCTATTTAATATATTTAGATTCCCATTTATGTGTCTAATAGCTCATAAATAGTATTCCATAATATTCCATTTATTTTATCCAATGTCTAGAAGTAGGAGGAATAAGGTTAACAACCAATGTGAAGGGAAATGTGATTACCTCTTAATGATATTCCCAAATCGATGCGAGCAGGAATTGAGAAATTCGTGATGATACTATATCAACTGAATCAGGTTATGAATAGAAACCTAGTACAAGAGGTGCTCCCAAATCACCCTAATAATGAAATGGTTGTAATTGCGAACATTATGCAGTAAATCCCAATGAAATTCAATGGATCATCTTATTCCTTAATCGCAGAAGAATGGATCAACTCCATTGAGAATATATTCTCAATTCTTAAATTTTAAAAGAAAGAGAATGTTGTACTAGCTATTTATCATGTGGGGGGAGAATATGATTAGTGGTGAATAATGATCATGAATACAAATCCCAAGGAAGAGATCATATTAAATATGTTAAAGGGATTTCATATAAAAAATTTGAAAAATATTTTCCGCACAATAACCATGTTAATATTGAAATGGATTTTCTTGAACTCAATAAAAAAGAAGATGAATCCATCAGTGTACATGAAGAAAACATAAATGGAAATACATGATAAGCCTCCTCATTTATAATTACCCTCATGTGAAATTTTACCCTATTTTTAGTGGTCTACAACATATTCTAGGAATAGACCTTCAGATCTAACACATTGATAGCTTTGAGGAAATTATCCAATTTTAATTAAAAGATGAAATTGAAATTAGTGAATCTCAATGGTATAATAATGATAATAAGTCGAAAATGGATTTTAATTCTAGTTATGCGATCTAAAAATATAAAAGTGCTAATAAATTTCACCATCCCAATTGTCTGATTAATGTAATGAAGAACCCCCAGAATTGCATAAGGGTGACAAGGAAATAATTTAGGCATGGAAATGAAGGATTCCTAGATAGAGACTTCCAATGGAACAAATACATGAATTCGATGGAGTAAAGGAATTATCTGGTCAAACCTCTATTCATTTTTTACTTGTTCAACTATAAATAACCATGGAACTTTGCAAACCAATATACTATGAAAACAATTTTTTTATACAACCAATAACCTCTAAGGAAGGAAGGGAGAGATTTTTCCATCAAAACTATTGAAAATGATCCTAAAAAAAGTGGTAACAAGTAAACTACATATTTATTCAATAATAGAGAACATACTTTTTTATACTAATTCTATGAATTCCTTCATATCACGAATGTTTTGCAGAACTACTCAAACACCACCACAAATCATGGAAGTAGAACTTCTAGTGAAATTGGAAAATGGGTAATTTATTTCATCCAATGTATATAACTCCAACCTATAAAATTTTTGGGCTGAATATACTAGTGAACCGTTTAATACTCCCTTTAGTGGAATTTTATGCAATTCTTATCATCGATTGGATCTTCATATATAAGGAAAACATAAATTTACAAGATAAGTAAATCCCTATCTATGTCATGAATCGACCCCCCAATTTTGTACATGTGGAAGGAGGAGAACCAATATATTTTAGAAAAAACATCTCAATCAAGGATATTATATCCCTATAATAAATCACATAAAGCTAATATTATTGAGTATACAGATAGAATCAGCCGTGAAGAAATTCTCATTGTAAGGGAATATGCTGAGGTGTTACTTAATGAATTTACTGGTCTTCTTTCATTCCGAGTGGTTGAGTTTTCAATCAAACTTTTACTTTTGGTGTTACCGTCAACCAATAAGTTGTTTAGAATGAATTTTGTTTAACATAAGGTGATGAAATAATAATTATATTACAATATTTATAAAGGGTTCATATGCCTAGGCGCATCACCACAGGGTTGACCAATCCCCTTCGTCAAGAAGAAGGATGAGTCAATGAGACTTTTCATTGATTATTGTAAGATAAATAAAAAACGATAAATAATAAGTATCATTTTCTATAGAATGATTACTTATTAGATCTACTATATGGATATCAATACTTCTATATGGTGGATCTGTCGTTGGGATGTTACCAAATTAGTATAAAGAAGGATGATATCCCCAATATAACTTTTTGTACATGGTACGAGCACTATGGGTTTATAGTAATTTCATTTAGACTCAATGATGTTCCAGAAATATTCATTTAGTTGCTTAATAATGTATTTATATATTGACTAGAAAAATTTGTGGCATTCATTATAGATGATATTATAATATACTCCAAATGCAAGGAGGATAATGAGGAGTATCTGAGAATTGTGCTAAATACCATAGTAAAGAAGAAGATTTATTTCAAATAGAGTAAATGTGAGTTATTGTAAAAAGAATTTTCATTCGTGGGGAATATTATAACAACAAAAGGGATATTTATGTTCCCTCTAAGAATAGAAGTAATTAATGGATGGCCAAGGAAAATATCTATTGTAACATCCCATGTTTTAAATGTTTCTATGAATTTAATATTGACAACAAAAATAATATTATTAATAAAAAAATCATAATTAAATTATAAATTTCAAAAAGGGGTGTAAATATTGGACATCATTAAAATTTTAAAATTGATAATATTAAATTATTATTTTGAAAAATATTAATATATTTTTATATAAATATGTTATTAATTTAAATGGCAGTTTTGTGAAACTAAAATGTTTCTCAAAAAACAATATTTCATAACACATAATATTCAAAAACTATTTTTAAGAAACTAATTAATTATGAGATAATAGTTTACCTAAATAAATATAAATTAGATATATTTAAAATCATTTTAAAATTTTCATTATAAATGTTACTAATTTAAATTATATACATAATGAAGTATGAAATAATTTAAAATCAATATAAATTTTTATTTTGAATTTTATAATCTTGTAAAAAAATTATATATTATTATATATTATTAATAATTTCAAATATATAAATTTTATTTTAAATAGAAATAAATGAATAATAAAAAAATAAAATTTTGAAATGATGTACATGGTTTAGGTGGAGGTGCCAATCATTTAAGGATAGGTCTTCAAGGCTCAAACACATGTCTGGGAGCTGAATTCGAGGGTCAGTGTTGGTCTAGTGGGTCACTATAGGATGAAGTTTCGACTGCGAATATCATAGGAAAATTAAATTTTAGAACCGAGTAGTCTGGAAGAGACTAGTTTCTAATGAAGAGGATCCATGTTACGTCATTGGGATTCAGTACTAGGTTAGGGATTTCTGTCACCGGTGAATAAGATCCATGCAATATGGAGCTTAGAAAGGATAGATCAAGGTATAATAGGGTTTTTATTTCAGTTCTTCATCAACCTATCAGGATAGGTGTTTTTCTTTCACTTTTTTGGTTTTCATATTTCTTTTATCTAATAGTGAAATGATTTTTCATTTTATTCTTCTTAAATTTTTCTATTCCTTCTTTTTAAATTTTTTTACCTGGATCTGTTCAACTGTCCTTCATATCATTGTTTTAATTAATTTTTAATTACATTTATTTCCATTTATTTTATTTAATATAGAATATAATTTATATTGTTTATTTGTTGATGAATAATTTTGGTGTGAATAAAATCATACCCAAATCCATTGAATTTTTTTTGTTTATTGTGTTAAAATTTCCCAATATACATTTTTAACAAACTATATATATATATATATTAATACTATAAAAATAATTAATTAATCTTAAAATAGAGTTTTTTCTATTACACTACCTCTATGTTCATCACGTTGCTAAAGTCTTGCTCAAACCGTCGGGGGTCTAGAATACCCTATACAAGAACTGCATCTCCTGCTTGGTGTATCCAAACCTAGGTAAAAGGAAATTATCATATCAAGGTAAGTGGATTGATTTTTTTAATCTATTATGAATATATGTGTTTTAATTATAGATATATATATACAAAATACATTTATAATAATTATGCTTATAACCCTTGATTAAATTTCATTATTATAATCATGTAAAGGTTTATATTTTACTTGTTTCTCTTTTTAAAATTTTATGTCTCATGTATATGTTTATATATATAATATTTATATAACTAGAATTTTAAATTTGTGAATTATACATGTGAAATTTTAGGATTTTTTTATCAAACATATGAATATAAGTTTTCTTTATTAATTGAAGTATTATTTATTTCATTATGTTTCAAACATAGATTTATGAAAAGGTAATTTTATTTTATTTAAATTTCATTTCCCCTTGATTTTAATCATGTCTTTAAGGGTTTTATTATATATATATAATACCATGATTTATTACAATTAACATTTCAAGTAAATCATATATATCATTATATATATGTGCATATTATTTTCACTAATTTAAAATAATTGATGACACGTTATGATTATAATTTCATGAAAATATTATACATATAAATGATAAAAAAATATCATTTCATGTGATAATATTAAATAAGTCATTATTTCATGTGCACAATATGTATATGTACAACATATAATGTCATGCATACTTAGAGATTCCCATCATCTATTTATCTATGACATCTCATGTGTAATTATTCATGTATTCCTTTATCATGACATGAATTTATATTAATTGATTTTATATAAGAAAAACTATTTTAAAAATGTTGAGTTCTCCTAAGTTGGATTTTAAAAATTATCAAATAAAATAGTATTCCATCACTTGAAGAAAGTGGGCTTATTTTCTTCAAAAAGAAAATAATTTATGTAAGTACTATTTCAAATTGTTTTTAGTCATGAATGAGAAAGGAAGGTAAATTAAACCATTTCACAAAAATTTGTACTAGTATGAAAAATTTAATGTTATATTATGGGGACTGAACCCATATCCTAAAGGGGAAAATGTCTCACATGAGTTATAGCTAGTGGCCTTATGGTTTCTATTATGGTTTTTTGAGTATTATATCTATCCCATCTAAATTTATAATATAAAATAGGGAAATACCAAATATATTTTAATAATAACCACTTTGAAGAAATAATGGTTTATTAAATTATTAATATATTATACAAATGTTATGAAAAATATATTTTTAAGTTTTAAATTTTATTTCAATCAATGTTTTAAAAGAATTTTTTAATTGTTTTAAAACCACCTTTCTGGGAAATTTAATTTACACCTTATTTTTTGTAATTATTTTTCATAGGGTTTGTAGATCTCTCTAAAGAGGTTCACATCCCTTATAGAGTTAGTGAATGAAATGTATTTTTGTTTTTTATCTTATTTTGTATAGTTTTGTAAAATTATAATGTTTTTATCTGATTCAGCTTATCCTAGACATGTAAATCACCATGGTATGTAATACATGTTGTGTATTTATTTAATTTATTTCATTTATATATAAATACATATAATTTTAACTCTTGAGTCTAGAGGAATGGGATCATGGCATTATATTTGGTATCAGAGCAATGGAATTGATAACTTTGGAGAATATATATTTCCAACTATGTGGTATTGTCTATATGTTTAGAGGTCATAGTGTTTCAAAATTATAAAGATGGAAATTCAGAATTATCTAGAGTCTGATGAATGAATTACGAGGGCACAATTATTTTGAGGGGAAAAAATGTAACATCCCATGTTTTAAAGATTTCTCTTTATACAATATTATCAAATCATACTATTAATATTGTAAAAAAATCCTAATTAAATTATAAATTAAAAAATAGGTTAAATAAATGAAAATATTATAGTTTTCAAATTATAATATTGAATTTTTATTTTTCAAAAAAATAAGATGTTATATATAAATATAGTTTCATTTTAATTAATAGTTTTTTGAAACTAACAATTTTTTTAGAATATGACATTGGTTAAGAAATAATTTTACAAAAAATTATTTTTATTAAATTATGAAATAATGAAATAAAATTTTACATAAATGTATATAAATTAGTCAAATTTATAGTAATATTAAATATTTCATTATAATTTTAACTAATTTAAATTATATACACAATGAAGTATGAAATTATTTGAAACAATTAAAATTTTTTATTTTGAATTTATTTAATCTAATATTAATATTATATATGATAATTTACTGTTTTCAATTTTTAATATATTTATTTTCATTTTGATAGAATAAATTAAAAAATGAATTATAAAAAAATGAAATATGGATGTCGGGTTAAGGGTTTAGGGGGAGGTGTGGAACACATTTGGATGGGGCTTTGGGGATTGAGCTTAAGAAAGAGAGCCAAAGATGAGGGTCACATCTAGTCTAGTGTGTTGATGTAGGATGAAGGTTCAACTGTAGACGCTAGAGGAAAATTTGATCTAAGCGTTGAGGATTCCGAGCAGGACTGGTTGCCAATGAGGAGGATCTGAGTTTCTCCATCAGGTTTTAGTCCCCAGTTTTGGTTTTCAGTCACTAATTAATATGATCTGTGTGTCTTGGAGGGCAGAAAGGGTAGATCGAGGTAGGATAAGGATTTCATTTTAATTCTTCATGAACCTATCAATAAATTTTTTCTTATTTTACTTTTTAGGTGTTTGAATTTCTTCTATTTAACAGTGATATGATTTTTCATTTCCCTTTTCATCAATTTTTATTTTCATTGTTTTTCATATTTTCTACCTAGATATATTAAAAAATTCCTGTTATCATCCTTTTAAAAGAACAAATACCAACATTTTGGTTCGTTGAGTTTAATTCATTAGAATATAATTTATATGTTTGATTTTTTTAATGTTTCTTCTAGTGTGAATCAAATCATAACCAAATCCTATTAATTTTTTTATTATGTTAATCATCCCTAATACCCTTATTTTGACAAACTATATATATAAATACTATATAAAAAATGAATTATTCTTTAAATAGAGGGTTTTATACAAATATTCCTCTCCTTTCTACACATTACTAAAGTCTTTCACACACTTTCAGGGGTTATGCATACCCTACATGAGAAATGCATCTTTCTTTGGTGTATCCAAGCATTGGAAGAAGGAAATTATCAGATAAAATTAATGATATTTATTTTTTTAAAACTATTATGAATATATTTGTTTCCATTACATATATATATATAAACAAAAAAAACTTTTATAATCCTCAAGATTATAATCCTTAATTAAATGTCGTGTTTATAATCATGTAAATTTTTATATTTTACTTGTTTCTATTTATAAAATTCCATGTTTCATATATAATATATATATATATATATACGTAAAGTTTTTAAATTATGAACTATATATGAGAAATATTATGTTTTTTCTGAAAACTATGAATATAATTATTATTTACAAATTCATGAATTATTAATTTTATTATTTATAAAAAAAATTTATTTAAAAATAATTTTATTTTATATAAAATTAATTTCCCTTTGTTTTTAACTATGTGTACCATCATATCTCAAATAAAGGAAGGATATTTTTGTTGATGCACATAGTTCAACTTTCTCTACCCATATATGAAGCATAAATATGCATTTATATCTTCAAGAGAACTATTGGAGGACAATATGAAGAAGTAGATTGTGGATTATACATCAATATTCTTTTTATGTTAGAAAGTGAAGGTGAAAATGGAAAAAAAATCCAAGGGGTGGTGGTACTATTACACACGCGTACTTGAAAATGGGAATACACCACCATGGCCATTTCACTAGTCTTTAAAATACATTAATAGATAATAATGTTATATGTTTTGTGGTGGATCATCTTACAATGATTGTTCAATTCATTTCAATTCAAGAGGACATCTCACTTGATGAACATGCAAGTTTGTACATCAGATTTTTTTTGAGGATGTATGTAACTCAACCATCAATCATATATGAATGAGATCTAATATTTACATATATTTCAATGATGAGTATAAAAAATTATATAAATATTGAGTTTAACCTTATCATGAGTTATCAAGCTCAAACTGATGGTCAATTTGAGCAGACTATCCAGAAACTCGAGGATATTTCGAGAGCATGATCAATTGACATTAATGGAGGATGGGACCAACATCTTCCTCTGGATGATTTCTCATACAACAAAATATTACACTCAAGCATCCAAATGAATCCATATAAATCCATTTTTGCAAAGATGTGTAAAACACCTTCTCTTTGGATGATAATTGGAAAAGAAAAATTCTAGGAACTAAAATGGTCAAGGAAAGTCTGGAAAAGGTTAAGACCATTCAACTACACATCATGGAAAATTAGTGTCAAAAATAGAGCTATGATAACAATCATCGATGATACCTACAGTTTAATGTTGGACACCTGGTATTCCACCACATATCTCTATGGAATAAAGGATTGATAATTGGGAAGAATGGAATGATTTTTTCAAGATACATTGGCCCCTTTGAGATCCTTGATTGCATTAGAGAGGTGTCTTATCAACTGTCACTCCCACCCAGCCTATCTTAGGTACATGAAGTATTCTGTGTATCCATCTTGAAGAAGTTCATACCCGACCTATCACATGTACACAATCCAGTGGTGCTACCATTATAGAATGATCATTCCATTGAGTTGAATTCAGTGATGGTCTTAGATAATAGAGAAAAAGTTCTATGAAATAAGAAAATGCACTTACTCAAAGTTAAATTGATAAACCAAAAGTTTTAAAAAGTGAAATGGGAATCAGAGGAGGTGATAAAACAGATTTACCCTCAATACTTTTAGTGTGGGAAAATAAAAATTTGATGGGGAAATTTGTAAATGGGGAATATTATAAGGAAAAGAAATTTTATAAATAAAATTCCCCTTATAATAAAAATTAATGTCTAATTATGTATTATGGTTATAGAGAAAAACTTAAACATCATTGATTTTATTATATATTATTGGATTTAAAATACTAGTAAGCATCCTTAACTAGGATAATATATACATTGTATACTAATAAAATGATTATTATAAATATATTGTTTAAAAAAAACTAATTTTCACATATAAAGGAAGTGATGGTGTCAAGTAGTAGGATCATACCATAGGAAGAAAATTTATTAGATATTTTGAGGGAAATATAATCACTATCCTTTTCCATTGACCAAGACCATGCGTATATCCAATAACATAAGCACGAGAAAAAACATTTATAGGAAAATTTGAAGCACATTGAGATCATGACCCAAACCACGTACGTCAAACAACCCTATTAAATTCTCACTGTCATGAACCATACTATTAGAAATTTTTCTGGAGTATTAAAGGTATATCTATAAATACCCTAACAATATGAATATTTATATAGGATAACAATTATATTTACTCCTTATTTATATTTTATAAATGATATTGATTTTGATATAATAAAATACAGTTTGTATTTTTTTGTATCATTTAAATTCAATTAATGAATTTATTTTCATGAATTAATGGATTTTTGAAATAATTTATACATTAATAAAATCTTACTCGTAATTATTTTAAATATAAATTAGTATATATTTTTTAATAATATAAATGTAATTATTTTAATGGTGTGAAAACTATTATTGTCAAGAAACATAGACTATCAAAATAAATGTTGAATATTATATTAAAAGGGAAATGTAAAATATTTAGAGAAGTATTTTCCTAAAATGAATTTTATTTATTGAACCACAACATTTTAATTATATAATAGTTTTTTCAAAATTTTATGATACAATGGAGTATTTGGGTAAAACATAAATACCATATAAAAACATAGTGTGTATTATGAAATCACAATGACCCAATAGTGAAGTAATAAATACTATAAAGGGTATAAAAAACAAAAAAATGTTTTACATTTAAAATAATATTATTTTATGTTTATTTGATTAATTTTACAAAGGCATTATAAATCCTCTTAAACATATAAAATATTTTAAATATTTTAAGTCATTTCATTAAGAGTATGACTCATTCCACATCACTAAGCGTGTTATTTTAAAAATTTGGCCCATGGAATTATAAAATAATTAACTCCACCATTATTTATATGAAATCATGGTAAAAACATGGTATTGTTTTTGGTTATTTTACTATATAGAGTCTGAAACCTATGTTTGATAATTAATTAATAATTCTCCACACATATCTAATATAAACCCACTGAATCTCACATTTCCCTTCTCTAAAAATACTTTTATCATGTGATTAATCTTCTCTCCCCTATATAATGTCGTCCTAAGGATTCCCGAAGATCTCAAGATGCTATTAAAAATCATTTGTTGTCACACTCTCATTGTTAGGGATCCTATCATTCTCATCTTTATTCATGTATCTCCATTATATTATGTCTTTTATCATCATTCAAAAATGTTGCGATATGATCATATATATCTAACCATTTTATGACTAAATTATGGGATACCATTTCAATCTCACCAATACCTCCCATGAACATTCATTTATTGGATACGCATACCCATTTCTAGTTAAGGGTGTTAAACTTTATGCACTTAGACATCATGATTTGGGAAACAAAAGTATTGATTCCACACTCCATTTTCTTTGAATAAAATGTGATGATTATTGAATATATGTTCGTATGATATATGTGGCACTCATAAGAATTATAATTAAATTAAATTCACTAAAAAAATTCCTATTTAACATCAGTTTTTTATATATTAGCAGTTTAAACCATCGCTAGATGGTTATATAATGGTTTCAAAAAACCACTGCTAAAATTATGGTCGATATTCAACACATGGAAATTCCCACCATTTTGAAGTGGTTTATGGAAAGTGTCATAGAATGCGTATTTTTTGGTGTTTATTTAGTTTTAGTGGTGGGATTTTCTTAAAAAATAACTACGATCTAGCAGCGGGTTTTTACTGCCACTAAAGTCTGAACTTTTTACTGAAATAACATCCACTAAAATGGATTAAACCAATGATAATTAAATTTTTTCATATTTATAAAATGGTTTAACCCCTGCACTATTAGAAATATCATACTATAGCATCAATTTAAATTGATGCGAATAAAAATAATATCTTGCGGCGGTTTAAACCACTACAATATCATTAATTAAAAAAACAAGCTATAGGTTCTACAACCCTAGAGTATGCAGCCAAAACAACGCAATAGTAACACAGAAAAGTTTTCTAGAACATCAAATATATCATCAACATACAAAGAAAAAATCCTTGTTGAATCTAAAGAATCAATATACGTTGATTCTCACCAAAACATAACAAATCAACACAATAACCAAGGAAAACAAGACATTGAAAGAAATAATACATTTCTCAATACATTGAAATAATCAAACAAGACATAACACATTAAAATAATCAATAATACAAAAATATATTGAAATAATCAACACATTGAAAGAATCAATAATACATTTCTAAGTACATTGAATGTATCAATACATTTCTAAATACATTTCCCATTGAAATTACGTTTATTTTTTAAACTATTAAACAACACATTTCCAAGGAAAACATAAATTTAATAAATTTAAAACTATGTATAAATAACTAATGTTTATACATGATAATTAGGCTTCAAATGTTTAAACTAAATCCACAAAAATTACAAACACGATAAATTAATTTAATTAAAATGAAATAATTCTCAGAATGAAACCATCCATCGTGAATACCACTTTCATAAAATGGTCATTAATGATTGAAAAACAATAAGAGATGCTTATAAAAAAGATAAATCAGCCTAAATATCCATAAATGATATAATATTTCACAAGCGAGGATTAAAATGATCCTAGATTTATACAATGGGTAAATGATTAATGAAGTCATAGGACATCCATCATTGATTCCACCCTTGATGAGATCATGAAATAAAACATAGAGTTCACTATGTTCCTAGCCTTAAAAGAATCCACATAGTCGGAGTTAACACATTATATAATAATTACTAATCCACGACCAATATGTTAGTGCTCAAAAAACAGGGTCTATTCCCAAATAGAGCACAAAAATATCTCAAAATGGATATAACTCAACAAAACAATATTGAGTTCTAACCAGGAAGGTAAAAACAAGAGGATACTAAGTGGAAAGAGGGTTTGATTGATAGGGGTTATCCTATATGATATAATATTGAGATATCATTATATGGATAAGTGATATTTGACTTCATTTTGGTGAGAGATAACATAGAATGTTTCTTGGTCAGTAGGACTGGGGTAGTGATATGAGATTTTGAAAACGGTATAGATTATCCTATAATTACTGGTGTTAGATAGAGATTACTATATTTGAGAAAACCATGTTGTTTTTTCTCATGAATTGACATATAGGGAATCTACTTGGGACACCAGTAAGCTAAGAGTGACACCGCATGTTCACCCAAAATAGAAGAAGTGCTGGTGAAAAACACATGGTAAGAATAACACAAAAGTGGGAGGCTTTATCCTATTGTATGTGATAAAACACACACACATATACACACTCATCTCCATGAAATATTACAATGGTATAATAAATTAATACCTCTTGGTGTAAAATATTCATGTAGTACCCTCTAGGAAATACATCAGAATGAGAGACATGAATATCTAGGAATGGAAAAGGGTAAAATACATGCCTAAACAAGTAGAAGGAAAGTAGGTCCCATTCTAGAAACAACTGGAAGCTAAAATAAGATGATTTACCAACTCATGATCCCTATGTTTAACCACTAATAATGGTTATTTCCATCAATTACTTCTATGTTCAATAGATACTAGGTCCACTAAGGACACCATCTACCTGTTCTCTGTATAAAAAAGTCACGCATGCAAAGACCATTTAGTTGTGACGATAAAAAAATATAGTAAGGCACCATAAAAAAATAAGTAAATAATAGAATATAATAGTTAGATCAACCTATATGTAAAATAGTCAAAATAAACTAAACATCATTTATGATCATAAAGAAATTTCAATCTCTATAGCCAGTTTAAACACAACATGTAGAAACATGGTTATACAACACATACATAGGGAACCGGTTTTACCGATCCCATATAAAATATAATAACAAATAAAAAATACCCACATTGGATGTACTGATACTTGAATAAACCATATTCACTAATAATTTCTAAATGATGAACTCTACTCGTAACCCTCTGCATCTCTATCACTACATCCTACTACTAGCACCATTAAGACAATTATATTGAAAATTAAATAATGTTTTATATTTATATTTAAACTTAAATCTATAAATGTTTTCGAACTAAATGATTTTTAAGTTGTTTGATTTACATTCTCACCACCTATCATTAGTTTCAATGCCCGTTTTCCTTCCAAGACCTCATGTGGTACTAGTCCCAAACCTATCATGCACACTCAACCAGGATGATATTCCCCATGGAATTTACCATCTGGTCATCTGGGGATACTATGTAGGAATGTTTGGGATTGATATCCCATAGTTCATTGATTTTTACATATAAATCAAATATCAGTCATATTATAAGTAATATATATTATCATAGTTACAACTGATAATGAGTTTTTTAATTAAAAATTAATTTATACCCCAACTTCTTTAGGTGGCTCATTAACAAAACTCCCACCATATTTATTATGAACAATCAACCACACTTATATTTAGGATTGTTGGTGCTTAACTATGTGACTTCATTAGATGAAGATAAATAAAAAATTCAATATATTAAACTGAAAACATTTTGTCATAAATATTTAAACAAATGAAAAGATTAATAGAGTCAGTTAATTTATAAAAATACACTTTGACCCACAGTGTGGGTATAACACTTCCCCCATTGCACTCTTCTCATTTAATGAAATAAAATTAAATTCAAACCATTTTTTTTTTCAAAATTCACATGGAAGAAATTGAAATGATATTGATGCACAATACTAACTAATAAAATACACATAACAACAATAACAAATGGCTATACAAATGACATAAGTAGTTGATAAATGAATTGATAACTCTACATAAAATCATTTTTTCCTTCAATCATATCAGTTTAATATTAAATTATTACATTATGTATTTCATCAAATCTTTCTAGAGAAATATTTTAAATATCATTATTGAAAAATAATTCCACTTCTTTCTGTTGATGGGATTCAATTTTAGAGGTCAAATATTCCACTTCATCACCCACGTCATAGAAGTCTCATCGTTTTACATGAGAAACTATAATCCACCATTTATCCATTTCATGTTTCACATAATATACCATTCTACCTTCTGATGATAAGATATACATATCATAAATTCATAGTCACCAACATCCATCAAGCGAGAGAAGTTCACAGAAGTAAATTAAAAGGAATCTCTTTTAACACCCCTGATAATATCCACCCAATTAAATTTGAATGAAACAACAGAAGAATGTCTGTGGAAGATTAATTCAATAATATCTGTCATATTTCCATAGTATTCCACTTTATAAAATGTAAATATTCTACAGTTATGTGTTTTCAAACCCTCTTACAAATCATCCATATGGAATCTAAATCCATTAACATTGTAAGCATCGAACCTTGTAGCTTGTTTTAAAGGACGTCGATCACGAAACTTAAAATCTTCTGAAAACTCTTCTCGAGTACCAGTATTCGTGATCTAAAAAAATTAATATACATTATTATATTTAAAAAATATATTTATAAACCTAATATCCGTATTGATTGAAAGGTTTATGAACGTACACATCGTGAAAACCATTCTACATGATCTTTATTAACAATGTTTGTAATAAATTCACATTTTGTTTTCATACACACATTAATATAATTATTTATATCCCCAAATCATCAATAAATGGATCTGAAATTTCACCATTAAGTAGCCCATATCTGTGTGCCTGTAATAATTCCATTTCTGTTTTTGTAACATTTGAGCTCCCCTGAATAGATCAGACAATAACATTAATGATTTTTGACTTCCCATGTATTTCATATTGAGTCTATGTGTCATCAATAGGTCCTAAATGATTTAATATTATCTCAATATCAGTAATGTATCTATAATAAATTCTAAGTCATTCCTCCTCCAAATATCCCTCAAAAATAGAACCTTCTGGATGAGCTTTATTTTTCACCTTTGATATCAAATGCCCAAGATATCTGTGAAATAAAAAAAACATAATTATGTATTTAATTAATTGGAAATAATTTTTTACTGAAATTAAAAACATATAAATAAGGTACCTCTCAATTTGATACATCCATCGATAATGTATGGGTCTTCCTAATTTAGCTTCCTGAACAAAATTTACAGTTAAATACATCATGATAGTAAAAAACAGTGCATGAAAAATAATTTCCATTGAAGAAAGTGGAAATAAAAATCTCTCATGATGGTTTTCAATATGAAAAGGATATAGAATTTTCACACATAGTTTAAAAAATATGTAGAATAGAAGTACAACAGTGGAAACTTTTTCAAGTAGCAATGTCTGTGATGCCAATGGAACTAACTACTGTAACAAAATATGTGTATCATGGATTTTCAATCCAAGTATCCTATAAACATTTAAGTCAAAACACATTTATATGTTACTTGAATACTCATCATATATCGTCACATGTTTTAAAATTTGAAGGAATGTATATTTATACATATCATTCATTGAAAAAATTTCTATAGAATAATTTCAAATCTCATTTGGCTAGAGATCATGCTTTAATATCATTACCTATAAGTATTTAAGATCATTGAGATGATCCTTTGAATTTCCATGAATATTAACCAATGTGAAGGTCAAATCTACATAAGAATTCTTCTTAATATGCATCACATAATGATTATTCTGTAACAAATTAAATTCCTAATATGAACATTTTAAAATTTGATTTTTTTCATATATTTTTGCATTCTGATTTCACTTGATGATGCACTTTGAACTCATTTCTAACTATCATTGAAGTGATTCTCCTTTACCAATTCTATATCAACATTTCCAAGTTGTTCCTAAAATTTATAACCTATTAACATCCTTAGAGGTGGTATACAATAAATTAAACTATTGAATTTTGAAATGTTCATCCAAAATCTACGATATGAATTAAGAAATCATCAATGAAAAAGGAAGCACCATTTTCTATAGTGAGGTATCCATTCTGGATCAAAATCAATTTTATAAAAAGGACAATCCAAACTGGTGTAAGTGTTCTGACCAGCTAAATTATGAAGTCCAAGGAGGTCACTAATGGTCCACATTTGAGAGTCCTGCATTTTAAAAATTGTTCTAGAAGATGGATCATATGTCTTATCACCATTTCTCTTTAACTCCTATAATTAATAAATTAATGGATAAAATTATACATCAATATCATTTCGATGCATTTATATAAAAAAATAATCATCATGATGACAACATGCATTTGTTGCATTCAAATCCATAGAGGAATATAGTAAGTTATCAAAACAACTGACCAAATGCTACAATTGGTACTTTGAATCTAAAATGGGTTGAATCTATCGGTAACCAATCCCAATCAAACATTTCTAGGATCAGATGAGAAATCTAGATGTAATGAATAAAATTAATTCAACAATTGTGAAATTCATGGATGTCGCATTATCCCATCATTGATATTATCTACAGATTGTCACTTCATCTGTTCATCGGTTTTCGATAACATGAATAATCTTTGAAATCGAAGATTTAAAGGAATGCAGTGAAAAACCATTTCAGGTGTGTTTATTTTCTTCTTCTTCATGGTAGTATATTGATTCATACCTCCAACATCACCCATATAGAGCCCTATTGTATAAGAACATTATTTTCAATATTTTCTTCTTGAATCCTCTCCCCAATAAAGAATCTAATCATTTAGACACATAATATTTTTTATAATTCAAACCAAGATTGTTACCAATTTTCTTCATATCATAAAATTACTCAGGGTTCAATGCTCTAGGAAATGCATCACATAATAATTCCAATATCATGGACATACCTTTATTTTTAAGTCCACATAGGCATTTTATATTGTACAACATCAGTAGGAAACACAATTTTGAGTATTTCAAACATCCATTATTTAAATATTGATTTCCACTGTTAACTAATACATGAAACACATTTGTCTACTTTGTAAAGTTTTATATTAAATTAGTCTCTATAGAATCTAGAAGAGGATCTAATGATATGTTACAATCTTTATCTGGTTGTTCTATAGTCTCAAAAACATCACTTTTCATATTTCTATTTGTAGCACCCTCAACTGGTTTCTTTGATACGTTTCGATGATGATGTTGTTGTCTTGTAATTCCAAATGAATTATTTATAAGGTTTCTTATTTCATTGTCCATTATCGACAAAGTTGGGAGCTCATATTGTGGATTGACATTAGTGATCAACCTTCCTGTAATGTTCGATTCACCATGTCAAATCTAACTCAATGATTGATCCAATATCATGTGTTCATAAACTTCATATCAGTTCAACCACCTTCTAAATTTACCTTCAGGGGATGGACATATTATTCTCCCATAAACTGATCTATTGGAAATTTCATTATCAAAAAAATCTTTCAAGCCATTTTCATATTGAAATGTTTTCCTTGGTAATGTGATCAAGATTTTATCAATATATATCAAAATGTGCCTAGACATTATAAAAAATATAAAACCCAAAAATATTACTAAATACGAAAACATATTCATATATACTAGTTGAAAAAATATTAATATTCTAAATAAGGTTTTCAAAGATAAATTTGTATGGTGAATAATTAGTCATTTTAAAATGGATAATAAGAAACCATAAAGTATAGTTGTGTGGACAATTATGAGTAAAAGTGTTATATTGTTCAGTTAAAACCCATTAAATAATTCAATAAGATAAGTACATATCGAATTTCATTTTTAATAAAAATATTATTTTACGAAATCATTTTAAGAATTATCACAATCCAATGTCAATAATTGATTAGAGGACCAACATGATTCCAACATTGAAAATTATGTTGATAATGATCATGAATTCATGGGACATGCTAATGAGGAGTTTAGTGGATAAATGAAATTATCTAATAATGACAACACGAGTTCATGAAATAAAATTAATTCTAATAATATCATAACTATATTGAAGTACCAGGTACCACTAACAAAATGTTCCATATAAAATGAGAAATAAAATTGTTTTACTACATTCATTTCCCACTCGATACTTATATAAATTCAAACTGTTTCACAAAAATATTTTAAAAGAATACATAATTGAACTAGTGTAATTAATGAGGATCAATGTTGAATGAAAAATTACATATATTATTATTTTGTATAATCATAAGGAAAAAAATATATCTCCACCAATATAAATTTAAATATATAGAACCACATAAACGATAAGGGTTGGGATTTCTCATCCAACCACCTCTTCTTATTTTCTAATGATTTTGGAAACATAATAACATAATAATGATAATAATATAAAGTTAAAAATAATATACATTATTAGGACATAATTTCTTTTCATCAAAATCATCCAAGCCTAGTTTTGTATGAGCTGAAAATCCATATAGTGTACTTTTCTCCCATGATGTACCTTTCAATCAAAGATTTATGTCAAAACCCATCCTCTATAGGAAGAGGTGTATATATATATAAATAAATATTTTTCATGCACTTCTATAGTCATCATAGTTTAGAGACTACATCATACCTTTTGATGAAATATTTTGAATATCATTGTTTTTTTAGTTGGCCTCATCTTTTCATAGGAAGGGACTATATATTTATCATCCTTAATTTGAAGGTCTCATAATCTCATAACAGAGAAAATATTTATGGATAAAAAATACATATCAACAATATTATACATATATGTAATCCTTCTTATATAGAAGGACATTCCTTTTCAAAGGGATGAACATGATGTACATATAGACATACCTCTATGTGTATCTAGTAGACATGATTCAAGATGAAACGTATAAGATAATTTACAAATGTTTCATATGATATTCACAATAAAATCAAGGTTATACATGTGAAATTAAAGATAAAAAAACTAAGGAAATCACAATGAAATCAAGTAATGATAGAGAAACACATTGTTTTCCATATTTACATACTAAACATTCTATACGTTATAACCATAGACATTATTCATATGAAAAAATAAACATTCCCAATATTAAATGATTTTACATGTTTATTATCAAAATAATATATATATTATTATGATTTATTCATATCAAAAAAATAAACACGCTATTGAGGAAAACATAATTCACCTTCACACTCTACATTGTCGTAATACCAAAATAGCATGATAGAAACCAATATTTTGTATAATCATGTAAAATAAATTTAAATTTTCAAAAATAAAATATAGTAATGTAGTAGTAAAAAATAAAAATATTATTACATAAAATATATTATTTATGTAAAACTCAATACTTAATAAAAATCCAAAAGATTCTAGATTAGGAAAGATTCTTGGTACCAGCTGCAAGGGGCGAGGGATGACGAGGGTAAGGGATGAGGGGAGAGGGTAGGGACTGGTAGCTAGGGGGGTGAGGTTCGGAACCATCAGAGAGGCACTAAAAGGTGTGAAGAGGATTGAGAGTAGAAGATATGTACAATGAGGGTAGAGAATTAGGGGCTTCCGAGGGTCGGGGGTCATGGAAGAAGTTTCGAGTTTGTGGGAAAATTGTTTTAGTGGTGGATTTTAATAGACCACCACTAAAATCCCACAACTAAAAACTGATTTTGATATAGTTAATTAATTATTATTATCCAATTTAGTAATCTATCATCCATTTATTTCAATCCCCGATTAACTTAATAAATGTGTTGTTCATTTCATTAGATAATGAGACATTTCAATCAATAAAAAACTATTAATAAACAACCATGTTAATAAAAAACTACATAAATAATTATCCTACCAACTCTATGCTCTTACTTGACACATCATTACCACAACCAAGATCATCACACAACTATATCACACATCATACAACATCTTATCTCATTCCAAAAAACCATTTTTTCACTGATCAACACACTCTAACTCAATCCCAATTTCCTCCACTAATGTTAAAATACCAACAGGACCACTTAAACCACAAAAAACTCATCAACGATATAAATATTTAAATTATATTTTAGCATGCACAATACCACATTTCAAATTAAAAAATATTAATTGATTAAATGAAATAATTATTAAGGATTTTCATTTTATGTAATTCTATATTTCCATCGAATCAAATTACTTATAAATATATATGATCAATTTTTTTATTTAGTCTGATTTGAAATATTTTATTGAAGAATGGTTTTGAAATTATAACAAACTACAACATAATTACTCAACATAAAAACTATTGTTTTCAAAAAATTATTAAGAAAACATAATTCCATTTCAAATAACATAAAAATTTGCGAATTCATTTGAATAATGAACTTCTCATTCAATTTGGATTTTGAAAATTCATTATTTTATTACACTAACCTATTCATTCCAAAATAATTATGAAAAAAGTAATCATTTCCATTATATTTGGTAAACTATAGGGAAGGAGAATCCCCTACCATGATTAGATTTTCATGGAGAACTATTATTTCCACACCAGAATTTATTGATCAATCTACATTATGGTCAAAGGAAAAAATAAAAGATCCAAACCATGATAATAGAATCCCAAACTCAATAAATATTATTATAAAATAGAGGGGTTGTCATGAATGTAAATCCAAACAAAAATATAAAATGATAGAGAAAACGGTTAGAATAAGGAATCTTAATTAATGGGTATATGTTTTTTTATCTTCCAAGAGGTTATAATTGAAAATAGATATGATTAATGCAAGTGAGGGGTGGTGAGGCAGGATTAGGGTAGGGCATCAGAGGGTCAGGGGAGTGGGGGGGGGGGGGGGGGTTGGGGGGTAAGTGTTGATTTTCTGAAAAAGCAGTGGTTTTTAATAAACGACTTATAAATTATACAATCAAAATTTAGTGGTGGATAAAAAAATCATAGATGAACACTGATTTTTTTGTAGAGAGTGATGGGTGAACCAAGATTTATATAGCAGTATAATAAATTGGGTAATGGTTTAGTCTCTTGATACATCATTCAAGGTATTAGGTTGTGTAACTAATCCATCATGGGAAATTTTACATCATGATGTCTTGAGATTTCTCCTCAACATATGTGTATGATGTAGTATTTTAAGTTGTTTCCACATTTACCTTGTTACCATTATGTTCTCATACTATATCCCAGCTTATTATTCATATTTATGGTTATCAACCATTTTATTCCACAATGATATTCCTATTTTATAAAATGTATTACATTATTCATGCCATGAAATGTTTATCCCCTTATGGGGATTTATAGCTCACTCGTTTTTTATGCATGTCCCTAGGTTATCATATGTAGTGTTATGTATTAAAGAAAAATATGTCCATGTTAAGGTTGTTTTAAATAAATAGGATGTACTCCATATATTATATTTTGTTATTTAATGTACCTAATTTCCAAATAAAATAGACTTCTCGATATTATGAGTTGTATTATGTGTAATCTTTGTAATATATAAGGAATTAATGTGTAACAAAAGAGATGAGTTTTCATAAAGAAGAAGAAGGGTCACCCTACCTAAACAATAACCCTGATATGTCTAACCCCCAAAAACCAATTATTAAATGATGCCCTCCCCCATAACACATTTTATCATATTGAATGTACATACATAAAAAAAACTGTGTCATTTTAGAAACCAAGAGTCCTGTACAGAGCAAAGAACACCCAAAAAGTACAACGTGTCAAAAATCACATCAGGGAAATTAGTAATTCTTCATGTTCCAAAGGGATCTACCTAGCCAAGGATAACCCCTTAAAGATCAATGAAGAAAAAATCCTTAATGGTGGTCATGTATGATAATGTTCACTGCTCTATATAAACCACCATTTAGGTTCATGCTATTGAATAAGTGGCCTATGGAAAATAGTATCATATTTATTCTAAGGAAACACTCTGAGAATCATTTAAAATTCCCTTAGAACAGGGTTTCAAATAAAACACCAATTCAGTGTCCAATTTTAACCAATTCATTATTTTAAAAATAATCCTATACATTTGTTGTTTTGAGATAATGATAATGTTCCAGTTATAAGGAATATTGTACATAAATAATTATTTAGGAAATTTCACAAGGCACATAGGCAAGTTAAAGTAAAAATACATTCATAAATTTATTTATTTATCTTAATTATTTCCATTTTTAATAACATTATCAATTGTATTCAAATTTTTCATTTTATTTATCCAAAAAGCATCTCACACTTGGGATTATCTAATCAAAATTTCAATTGAAATCAATAGTTGAAAACACCCTTTCGGTTGTAATTAGGATTTTAATTAACTAATGTCTCATATAAGTATAACTAAATAGTTTATAATAGGTCATTTATTAATTATATAAGAGACTGATCAGGTAAGAAACCACTATATACATAGATATATATATTTAATACAATATAAGTGGTTTTATAGACTTTAAACTATCATAAACATATTGTTCAAACATACCCTAATGGGGCTAAATACTTAGGAATTGAAAAATAAAGGTGACCAATATTTGTACCATCATAGTGAAATTGGGTCAATAAACCACATAAGTTGATTTATTTATTAATATCTCAACACCCATAATGGGTTATCTCAAATGAAACATGCCCTAATTATCTATCATGGGAGTAGTTTTCCATTTAGGAATTTTTCTACACTGGTCATCCAACCCAAATGGTAGAGATAAAAGAATTTATAAATGGAACCATTTTCTAAAATATTTTCTATTTTATCATGCACATATAAACACTATGTTTTAGTTTAATTAATTATTATTCCAACGTTATAATGATAATTTCCTTATATAATAAAATTTTAATTCATATAATTGTAACCTTGTTTTGGATTTGATTTAAAAATATCATATGATTATATGTAATTGATTTCTTATATGGGTTACCCTTACCAGTTCATAAGTTCCTATACACCTTATAAATTTATTATTGGTTCCCTATTTATTCACAACTATATGTGTTTCAGTGCATGAAACCAATGATACAAGGCATAAACATATCACAATTAGTCAATTAAGGTGCCGCTATCAATATATATGGGAAAAATCCTTTTATATTTATGCATAAACATTAATAACCAAATTTATATAACAATTATAACTAAGAATTATATGAAAAAAATAAAGAATACACAAATATACATAGGTAAACATAGAGTCATGGTACATAGGCATGGCACACAAAATTATAAAGAAAAATGACAAATAATCAAGCATGCTAAATAATCACCTAACATGGTATACTAATAATAATGTTACACATAGTCCATTAATCACATTAATGATTTGTATAAGAAAACATGCTAAATAATGAATGAAATCTTGGAATATCACTCAATGAACATATCACTATGTCAATAAGTTGAAGAATTCAACCTAAACGGTATAGTATATACATTGACTATGAATCTATATGTGACTATAATGATTCATATAATTATATTTCATTTCCATACTGGGCTAAGGTTATATACTATAATCCTCAGAAATCTATAATTACCAAAAGTACACTAGTCACTAAAGGTGAAATATTAATCAAGTATTAAAATGAATATCATGAACAATAATCCCATCTCGAACCACATGGTCATTTCCACATGCATGGGTTGATCACTCCTATAAACAACTATTTACCAAGATCCAAAACATCCATCAAATCATGTTTAACAATCCAAAATTTTATGATGATGAAAAAAGAGGGCTTTGATAACTCATTGTAATGTATTGACCCGACTGACTATAAATAAAATAGCTGGACCTGTCGTCACAAGGCCTCAACTACGCCTCCCCATAAGCCTGATGCTACTAACTAGTTGCAAGGGTATAGTGGTGGTATGGGGGATAATATACTCTCATTATCATAGTATCAAATTTCTATAATAATAAAGAATCAATATACAAAATAATTATTAGTAATAATAAATAAAATAGTAGAGGAATGTAATAATACAGTAGATAAATAAAATTAATGGAAAACACCTAATACACCAATGTGTGCTTGTCCATGTGATTATATAAAGTACAAGAATGAGAAATACAGAAGGAGATATAGTATAATAAAATACATGAACATGGAAAATAATAAAAAATATTGAGGGAGATCTCTATGGGAATCCTATGGAATATCTCTTCCATGTATTCATAATCTCCCTTATACAATACATAACATAATAAAAAATCCATCTACTTAGTAACATGATGTCTTCTCAGGTACCTTAGTGTAATGGAATCCTAAAAAGTGTGTGATATACACTTAGTAGTCAACGACCAACCTTTTCTAAAGGATAATATTATCCATGAACATAAATATATCAATGTGAAGGGGTAATAAATAAACCAAATTTTGATAAATAAATATACATACCTAGTTGGGCTTAAGTCCCTACAGGACGCCATGTTGACCGTACCTTCATCATCCAAAGATAGAACGCCTCTAAGTATAATATATATAGGGGGATGTATATATATATATGTACTATAGATGTAGTGATATTTATATCCATATATATGTATAAGTAATATTGGCTAGGAAAATGGGCGTAAATCAGGCATCCATGCATAATAATAATAATAATAATAATAATAATAATAATAACAACCACAACAACTCATGGGAATACATAAGTGTCACCATTCCCCTAGGTCACAATCAAAACTGGCCACCAACTGAGTTTCATGAATACAAATAGGAGGGTTATACGAAACCTCCTAATGAGGGGGGAGGGGTGAAATATCATTCCGTGAAACCCATGTGATATAGAAATCATGACATCATACTCAACCAAGCGGGTGTGATACCTCATGGTCAACAAACCAACTCAATATCCATTCAATCATAATGTAGTATATAGTAATTCATTTATCCTATAATCCATTAGATTTATGTTCCATAAAAGGAAAACCAACATCACTCATGTTGCATGGGATAATTTTAATATAATAAATTTAACATTTAGAAATAGGCCATGTTCTCATCCATGCCATTGACACTCTCTGTTTGAGAATAAAAAGAGAGTCGATTTTTATCAACATGCCGCAACACAAGTCAGGTACATTTAAATATGGTCATTCCTACATACCATTTCAATATTGGACATTGGTTTCACTATTTAGGTCAAACTATAATCATGAATATAAGGTCCGAGTGGAATTTTCAATACTGTTAACACAACACATTCAAGAGACATAAAAAGGACCTGATATTATGCATACTATAGATGAATATTCCTGTTCATTTAATCATTGATGGTGAAAAACCCAAAAATTATGTGTTGGTAATGATGAGATAATATAATGGATTATGACATCCTACAACATTCCAATTAAATAATACATTTACATTTTTGAATACATCCCACCTCATTGAGGAGTTTTTTTAAAAAAATAACTAATTAATGGAATTCAAGGGACACAACATTGATGGTGATTCAAACATGAGGTTCATGAACATCAACAATTCCATTTCTTTTAAATATCTTCTATAATTAAGGATTTCGGTTCTATAAATGGAATTCAATATTAAAGTGGAATCACATAGAAATAATGGATCCCAATATAATGAAATGATTTATAAATAAATGAAACATTTAGGGAAAATATATATCACACCTACTATTTTAAGAAGGATTCATTAATCATCCAATATAAACACCTGATTGGAATCAGTTCAAGAGGAATTGATGAAATATACAGAAATCATAAAAATATGTTGAATTAGGTTGTATCTATAATCACTATAATGACAATGAGAAAATAGGAGAAATCAGAAAGAGAAGTGAATATTTTTATGAGTGATAAAAATAAGGCAATGATGATACATTATTTTGACACTAGATAAAGGAAATATATCCACGAGTAGGTGAGTAGAGGATAGGGAACTCAAAGTTTCCACTCATTCACACAAAGTAGATGAAAAAAGCGGGAAAAGGGTTTTAAATCATAGATGTCAAAATAAGAATTTAAACCTATTAAATGGTGGGAATGGTTTGGCCACACAGTTGAACAAACTGTGTTCCTACCATGATTTAGCCACAAACATAGAAGAGGGTACACAATGTTCATGTGCATGGTTTGGGAAACCATGCGAAAAATTATCATTTCCACTCTATCTAAAAACCTGCAACATATACGAAACCATGAATCCTGGTGCACATAGATAATCAAAACCATGAAATAACCCATCCTCTTTAAATAGTCTTTATGGTTTCCTCTAGTTGTCCACACATTTTTCCGAAAAACCGTTCATCCTACCATATTCTCCAAATTTTTCATTTTTGGAGATCACTGCTCCTAAAACTCCACAGAAAATATAGGAAACCTCTCAGGACATAATCCATATATAAAAACAAGCATATTTGGGACTTCCAACATTAGAAATGACATTCTAAGGATCATTTTACATTTCATCCTCCCCATCAAATGGAAAAATTTGATCTCTTTGGGAATATTCCCCTAGTCTATAAAAATGGGATGCTACAATTATTATAAAGAATAATATCACATATTTGTAAGATATATTGTAGAAAATAGATTATTATTTCAATGCTATTATCCTATGGTTTTTTGATGGGATATCTATAAATATTGTTTGGAATAGTGTTGTTTCCCATGAAAGGGATGCATGAATATGTAAGTACCATGTCCATAATAATATGTTTCATCCACATAACATGGGTCCAATAAATCCAAAAAGTGATGTATTCTTCATCATCTATATAAACAGAAAGGTATTTTTTATTATTACTACTCCAAGAGACAATAGATTTTATTATTAGATGGAATGTTCCATTAATAATTTCTCTATATAGTTGGCATCCCAAAAAATCAGCATCGAAGAAACAAGAAAGTCCAAATGATGTTTTATTAAGATAAAATAATCCAAGGATTTTATTTAATTCATAAAAATAAAATAAATTCATTTTAGGGCTTTATAATGTGATTATTTTCGATTGGATTGAAATCCAGCACACATGCATACAGTGAACACGATTTTTAGATGGGTCTCCATAAGGTACAACAGATATCCAATCATACATTCATAAATCATATTTTTAACAAATTGACATGCTTCATCATACATGATCTTACATGTTATACTCACAGGAATTCTGATTTTCATATAATTATGTATTCTTATGTTTTATTATAATTTAATTACTGTATTTACTTTAGTTTCATAATGTTCCATCTTAATTTTTATAAATTCCAAAATCAATGATAAATTTATGTTCTCCCATAAATATCATTTAAAAATATTTATTCATTTATCATATAATTCTTTACAAATAGTTTCTTTATTAAATAAAAAAAATAACATTATCAATATACATTTTAATAATTAATAATTCATTTGAAAATGTTTGGAGAAAATGTGTGGAATCATCTTATAGCATTTTTAAATAATCTGATAAAATGAATTCAGTTAACCCCTAATAATAATATCATGGGGTATGTTTTAAATCATATAGATAATTGGTTCAAATTAATACATAATATTGAAATTTTGGATTTAAAAATACTAATGGTTGGCCCAAATTAAGATTTTTGTTGTTAAAATAATTTATAAAAGTACTATTGATTTCCATAAGAAAATTCTTGATGAGTGGGGAATTAAAATAGGATTATGACGGATTAATGTCGATATGAGAAAATGTTTCTTTATAATTAGTACCCTCTTCACAAATATATCCTTTAGAAAATATTCGAATCATTATAGGTATAACATTTACCTGGTCATAAGGTTTGTTTAAAAAACCTACTCAATATCAATAATAGGATACATATTAGAATATTACATGAGATTCCAATCATTGTTAATTTGAAAAACATTTCGTTCCTATTTCATGAAAATTATCCAAATATCATTATCAATGTCATCATCAAGGGCATTTGGTTCTATATGGGAGAGAAAATATTGACATTTGACCACATTAAAATCAAACATTTTATTCGAGTTCCATATTGTAATTCTCTCATAACATTCTCAATAGGATGGTATTTTGATTGAATCCATGATTTGGATAATGGAGAGGATAGGGATTCAAAATAATCATCAATTAATCTATAATTTTGAGTTTTGTTAATGGTCAAATACTGTAGGTCAACATCATAATCATTTTTTGGATGTGATTTTGAAAGATTCTCAAAAAAATGAATTGAATTTTCTCTTATTAGGTCGTTATACTCTTATTTAACACTCAAAAGGTTATTACTAGAGTTATAGTACCCAAGTAAAATTTGTTCCATTAATTCAGTTTTAAAAAAATTATAGGTTATCTATGGAATTTAGGAAAATTAATTTGAACCTAAGACTCTAATAAAGCCATTATTTTTATTTTTTCCTCCCCAAAATTTATAAAGAGTTTTTCTTAAGATGGATCTTATGAGTAAATATTTAAGGATGAATAATGAATCATTGACCCTCTCAGACCAAAATATTTGAAGAAGAAAATACCCATTTAGCATAGTTGTATAAATTTCTTGGATGGTCTTATTTGATATTTCTACAATCTAGTTTTTGAGGTCTTATAGGTTAAGAAAAGGGTGATGAATACCCTGAGAAGCATAAAAATCATCAAATTCATTGTTATAAAATTCTCTAACGTTTTCACTTCTATGAGAAATGGGTTTGTAGCCTTTTACATTTTCAACATTACAAGAAAACATGATAAATAGATTACCCATATCATTATTACAATCCAAGAATAAAACCTATGAAAATCTTGCAAACTCATAGATAATTATAAAGGAGTAATTTTTACCTCTAATAATATAAGAATTAGTTGGTCTAAAGAGGTCAAGGGTGAATAAATCAAGGAATTTAGAAGAATAAAAATGGTTTTTTGGATTAATTTTTTTTTTCTTTCCAAGCTGTCAAGGATTACAAACTATGTTATCTTAAATAGTCTAGTTCTAGTAAATTTAATATTATTCAGTAATGGTTGACCTTGAAAAGAGAATTAATATTATAATTTCCACGGTACCAATGAATAAGAAAAAAATTGCTAACTTTTTCAAGAAAAACCTTTACATTTGGAATTAAAATGTATTTTGATTTAGTATTGTAAATCTTTTCAGTGTTGATTTGGAATATAAAATATTTTATTGAGAGTTAATAAATAAAAAATATAATTCAACAAATTAATTTTTGATACACAATCACATATTTGACTAATACATATTAAATTATGATTCACTCATTTAATAAAAAACATATTTAATCAACATAGTGTTGGAGAAACCAATTATTTCTTTACCATTAAGTTTACCTTTGGAATCACCTTCAAATGGGACATGAACTCCATCAAATTCATAAATATGAATGAATTTTGATGGTATATAAATAATTTTCCTTGATAACACACTATATATATACACCATGTAGCTTCATGGGTTTTCATATTTATTTTAAAAGGCTACAAAAATGTAGTTTTAGTACCCATCAATTAGGTCCGCTTATTTTAGATAATAATGACTTTGGAATCCATACTTTATTAGAGCATGTATTTCCATTTAAAATATGAGAATAAATATTAATGTTTATTTTTCCTCTATATCAACAGTTTTTCAATTTAATTTAAAGGTTGTATAACCCACTTTATTAGAATATTTAAAAAAATTAGTTCGAAAAATTCCAGATACAAAAGTAGCCATTTTTGATTTTATTTTAAAACAATTATTTTAAAAATAATATTAAGTTTATTTAAATTTTTAGAACCCAAAATCATATATACATTTTCGTACAATTTAATAAAATGATTGACCAAATTTTTATGATTATTAATTTGAAATTAAAGACTTTCAACATTTTTTTATCATCTAATTTTAAAATAAAATATTATTTTTCTTTTAAAATTTTATCTTTTTTTTTAAAAAAAGATTTCTCTTCCTTTAAATATATTTTAGTTTTCATTAAAGTTCAAAAATATGAAATTTGAAGTTATTTTTTTATTATTTATATGATCATAATAATTTGGAGAAGTTGTAGATGTAGTAGAGGAATAAGTAGTAAATGAACACAAAATAGAAGAATTTTTATCATTATGATCCATAGAATTGGTTATTAAGAACATGGTTCATTCATCCCTTGACTCAAATATTTATATAGAGTCCTCAATATATCTTCAAGATAATAACATTAGTGCTATATTATATTGATTCTTTTAATTGTACTATTATTGGTTCAAGGGACAACATGGATTGATATGTACATTTATTTTGATACGGAATAACATTACCTATAAATCATGAGTTTGTTTTCTATTTTCTTAGTGGATATCTTGTTTTTCATATACTTTTCCATTAACTAGTAAATTTTTTAAATGTCAGAGTTATTTTTTATGACTCACCAATGTTATCCGTGAAGACTATTTTTATTTCAGTTTCATTATCCTTTTTAGCCTCTTTCCTAGCATTACCTCTCACATTGATCTCATATTTCATTGGAGAACCAATGAGTTCTTCTAGTTAAATTGTTTTCACATCCTTAGGTTCTTCAATTGCGATGAAATTGGATTCCAAATTACATGGTAAGACCCAATGTATTTTCACTAAAAATATTTTATATAAATATAATCCAGAAGAGATTTCCACCTTATTAAAAATAATATGAAATAACATAATCATTTCATTGATAGATTATATAGGATGCAATTATAAAATCACATTATTTTGTCGAAACAAATCTAAATAGGTATCTTTAAATTTGTTATCTCGTTCATGTGTATCATCTAAAATATTACAAATTTCATGATGCATTTTTCATTTATAAATATGTGAAAATTCATATTGGTCCTTTCAAAAATTCAAGACATTCTAATATTTAGTAACTAATTCATAAGTAGAAATATCATCCAAGGTACATATTTTTCCTTTTCTATTATAGGAGTACAAACATGTATAAGAATTTTATGAAAAGATATCCTACAGATATTAGAGAATTATACAACAATATTTCTTGAAAATCATAATTATATCCATAGAAAATACAGCATGACGAATGATTACCCTTCTTGATAACCATGAGTTTTATAAAAATCTATTAAATAAAATTATATTTTCATGAACTATTATTTTAATATTTTGGAATAATTATAATTTTATTTGTTAGGAATTTGAAAAAATGAAATTAGAAAATAAAAACACCTTTAATAACAAAATTATGTTTGAGATAAGTTAATGGAAATTTGTAAGAGGGGGTGAATTCAAATTTAACAAATTAATTAGATAAAATTAAAGATTAAAACATTTCTCTCATGTAATAATAAAATTTAAAAAATATCAATAAAATATTCAATGCTAAAAATAATAAATAAGAAAAATATAAGAATTAAAAAAATGATTGACTTAAATAATATATTTTATTTGAATATAATAAAATTATTTTAACGATTATTAATTGGGGGTAAAAAAATTCAATAAATAGTTAGAAGTCATAAATAAATTAAATTTTATAATTTAAATGTGAAAATATATTTTTTAAGAAAGAGTGGAAATAAATCTTAAAAATATCCCCTAAATATACCACCTTGATCTCATGAGGATTTATTATATTAATTCACTAGATTTATTGGCATCCAATATTCCCAAAATGCCCCTTTCGTTTTTGGATATAGAAATAAAACATACGTAATAGACAGTAAATTTTTTTGGTAAATCTAGAAAACTCAAAATAAATAGGCCATTGAAATTTAAAATTTAAATGGAAAAAATCCAATATCCTTTTACATTAATGGGAGTACGAACAACTTTTAGAAGAAATATAAAGAGATGATATTTCTAAGGAGTGATCAATTTTATTCTTGTTCTCAATCCTCACAATTAATTTGGCAAACATTAATAGATAACGATAATATTAAAAGAGTGTTAAAATATATACAATTATTTCACACTCTCGGAAAGTAGAGAGATGATTTTGAAATACTGATATTTGTAATAAATTAAGTGCACTGGATTTGGTGATAACTAGAGAAAGAGAGTGGTTGAGTCATTGTGTTTTTTTTTCAATGCAACCCAAGGACTCATATTATAGGTTAAAAATATTTTGGTAATAGTCATCAATCCTAATATATTCATTAAGTTGAATATATCCATATTTTAAGTAATCTTACCTCATTAAATCTAGTTATCATATTGGTTTTATTGATCAATCTCAGTGCCCAATATCCTCTATAGGGTAGCTAATGGGAATTCTAGATGTAGGTGCTTACTGTCAGCTAACATCACCCAATTTGTAACGCCCGACCCTAGATACCCAGAGTCGGTGCATTATTACGTAACATTGGAATGATCACAAAGGATCAAGTCTTAAAAGACCGATTAGTTTAGTAGTCTTGGAAACACTAGATATATTCATAAGTCTTACATTAAATCATAAGGTAAAAAAAACTACAACAAAATCTTTTCTTCATATCCCCTCATACTATCCCTACAGGTCATTCATAAATTAATTCTTCATAATCCTGGGAAAAATAAAACATTGAAAGGGGTGAGCTCAGATGCACAGTAAGGATAAGATTATAGCAGAATCTTTCATAGATAAGCATAAACACTTAATGTAGTTTATAACTAAAACAAAAGCCTTTTAAACTTGAACTTCAGTATAAAATGGAGAAGATAAAATAAAATAATGCCATTTACTTACTCACATGGATATTCTACTAGTCGAATGATCACATGAAATATCAATAACCACTTTCATAATGATGGAATGCATAATGCCAGACTATCATAACCACATAGCCAAGGCATCGTTCCAAGACAACAAATAATATTTTGCCAAGGCCTTGTGCCAAGACACTAGTTTGTCTCATGAGACCTACCGATGCATCGAGGAGCTATAGCGGGCTCCACCCGTCACTTATTAAGTCCAATTCATTCCTCATATTAATAGGTTTAAACATAACATAAACATTCGTATTAAAACTAGAATACAAAATGTCAATACTTTAACCACAAACCATGAATGGTATAAAAATAGCACATCCATAGTCAAACATAACACATTTGATACAATATGGACGATTGTATTGTATCACATTATCCTAAATCAAGAATAATTATGTATGTTGACATAGATGAAAATAATTATCAAAACTATTTGAGAGAAATATCCCCCTTTTCCTTGAAGACATTTAAAAGTCACACTATTTGTCAAGAAGCCATTTAAAAATAGATTTTTGAATCAAAGTGTCCCATACCACTTTGAAACTTTTTAAAAGGAGTTTTAATTTTAAAACTTTAATGTCCATATAAATAAATCCTTAAAACCATTTTTAAAACATGGACATTAATGAGAAAGATTTAGATGAATAAATCTTTAAAACATTTAAAAATGGTATTTTAGTTAGAGATTCTAACCAAAAGAGAGACACTTGAATACAAATAATTGAGGTAATAAAAACATTTTAATATCATGAGAATAAAGGGATTCATGATATACTATGTCAAAGTACATTGTATACACTACATAAAAGTGATTTGGTGTATAACAACAAAGAAGTCTCAATTGAATTTAAGTTGAGATGAAATCTCTCATAAAGGCCGTATCCTTAGGTTAAGGATAATTCAACGACATAGTTATGTGTGAAAAATATAGATACACTAAATATGATTGGATATTTATTATAAAACAATCAAAGTACATTCAAACATAATCTTGTAAAAACAACACCAATGAATTGGATGTTTAACTCAACAAATGGAAAATGAGTTAAAATTACTCTTATCAAATTCATATCGATGACTTGAGAAATTATAAATGGAGTGATTATGTGTATAAAAATTATATCCACAGGAAGGGGAGTGGAAATTATGACATAATCAAATGAATAGTGAATCCACACATAATCTTGGAGTAATATAATCAATGAAATATGTGTAAAGCCGAATGAGTGGAAATTGAAATCTCAAATTCCCTTATCGATTTGGTAACTTATGAAACATGCACCCATGAAAGAAGGATCATACAATGATGATGTAAATACCCATAAATTAAAGTATATTACACAATGAATACAATCATGGTTATTACACAAATACCACATGCAATAAATAAGTGGTGAACAATAGAATTCTCACGAAATTAAGAGTGAGATAAGAAACCCCTTAGTTTGTACTTTTTCCTTGGTCGATGGTAGGTTAACCTACTGTATAATGGTAAAATAATTGTTATTGAATTATACAAGAATCATTTACATTAATATGATATCATATATGATCTTTTAACATTGATTTGTTAATAATATCTTAGTATTATTGTCATTTTGGGTGTTAACTTACTCATTTTCCTTTATATGTTTTGTTACGGAAGCCATTTTTTCATGGATAGGTTGTATCTTATTCATATCCAGAATGATATCAAGTCCATAAACATTATTTTTAAATCATAAAATGATAATTATACTTTATTGGATACGATAGAGAATGAATCTCCTCGCGTTCGTGGAGACGGTAGTCCGTACGTACGCATGAGCGACAATATCATTTTTTTGATATTAAAATAATATATAATTGGATGGTATATCAAATATACAGAATCATTATCATGTTATATTTATTATTTTAATGAGTTACACATCATTATTATACCCACCCAAATAATAATATATTGAATAACAATTACACCACGACGTGGAGACGGTAAGCCGTATGTACACACGTATGGTGACATGTTATTCAATGGGTGGATAGAATACATAATATGGTTGTACCATATTTATAATAACATCACAGTATATATGAGATACTGGAGTTATTATTTTAGAATGGTAATAACAAATAAAGAAGAAGTGGAAGAAGAAAGGAACTTGAAAAGGGGTGGTGAAAACATTACCTCTTCTTCGGGTTCTTCCTTTTGATTTGATCATAAGGGATCCATAGGTTGTCTTTCTGATCAAACTAATGCCTCTAGGATGTAGTGAGAGAAGTTGGTAGATTATTTGGGCAGTTTTGTTCCGAACCAAAAGGCTTTGAAGGTGTGGATAAATGAGATGTAATAGTGCCCTTTTATAAGAGGGGTTAGGGGCGCCTTTGGAAAAGCTAGAAATATTATTTTATAATAAATTCATATTCGGTTTCTAATGGCTAAAAAGTTTATTATTCAAATTTTAAGGTGGGGATAGGTCGAAACACATTCATCCAATATAATTTAGACATGTTTGGGTCACTATATTTACCTTATCGTTTAGTTTTAACTCTTAGTTAATTAGTTTGACATTTACCATGTCACTTTGTATTTTTATATTATATAGTTAATAAACATACTATATACATCCAAGAGACCCCCAAGTGGTCCATTAATTATATACCTATCATGATATAAGTCTCTTGGCCGAACCTTAGATTTTTTGGAATTTAATATAAATTAATAAAATAATATTTGTTTTAAAAACTCTTTTATGTCAATTTTGACACTATTCAATAGTTGATTTTTTTGAAACTCATAACAGAATTATTACTTCGAAAAAGGTCAATTAAATCAATATAATATGTCCTATTATCCTATAAAATTAGTGTAATTCATAAAAAGTCTCAAATTATATTTATTTGGCTATTTATATTATCAATTATTCTAATTTTTCACTATTATGGTAATTATTGCATCGTCATTGTGTCATAAATAAATTAACTTATTTAATGTCTAAAAATTATTAAAAAAATATTATTTTGTAGGAAATATTATTATCTTTATAATGAATATTTACAATCTAATTAATCTTATGGATAACCCTATATTAAAAATGTTTTAGAAAATAAACTTCGATTTTAACTCTTTTAAATCCTCTTTGAATTAAATAATAATAAATGTACTAATCTAATCCAAGTGGACCTAAATGATAATATTTTATTCCTAAGGTTGTTTTTGGTTGAGATAAACTTGTCCAATAGAATTAGGACATGTGTTAGAGTAATATTAATATCATTTTTACCCTTAATTACCCTATTTACTTTTAACCGTGGTAAATAAAAGTAAAAAGTTACTATTCACCAAAAATTATTTTCATCTCATTGAACCACATTTTACTTATTGATATTAACCGTGTCTCTCGGATTTTCGAAATTCCATTCACTGAAGCGGTAAAATTAAGTTTTATGAAAAATTTAGTTTTTTAACTACCACTTAGTAGTTTCACTATTCATCAAAAATTGAAGTTTTTCAGAACAATGCCAAAATTTCACCCTAATCTATATTTGATATCCCAGATTCAAAAATGATGTCTATTTTGCAAAATTCCAAACATATAAGTTGCATTAGTTAATTTTATAATTAATTCCCGCTGTCACAACAAATAGCATGTTTTTAAGAAACAATATATATCGAAAGATTCACAATTGTTTAGGTCCAATTTCTAAGTGAAATTAATTCTAATGAACACCATTGGATAAAACGGTAAAAATATATTCTAATTATACATTAAAACCACTCAATAATATAATTTATCAATATAAATTATTTTTATTTAAAAATTTGTTTTTAATTAAAATTTATAAATTTTCACTATTCATCAAAATATAAGTGTTATCCGAAATGTTCCAAAATATCACCCTTGGATAAATTTGATATTCCGAATCCAAAAATGAAGTCAATTTTGAGAGATAGAATTTATAAAATTTCAAAAATTAGGTATTACTATTCATAACGGCTAGTTTGATTGGTTGTGGTGTGTTAGAATCTCGAAGTTGCGTACAATGCACGCCATTACATTATTCGAAGGGAAACATACAGTGGAAGCTTGGGGTGTTACATTCTCCCCTCCTTCAATAAATTGCGTCCTCGAAATTTTTAAAATTGTGCTTGGGAATATAATGGAAAGTCCCACATCAGAAAAAGAGTCAATAAAACTATCACTTTAAAAGAAAGAAAGAGAGGTATAAAGGTCAACCAAGATAACCCATACCCGGATTCCATGTAGGATAACATGGATATGGATGATAAACTAAGTGTCATGTTCTGATGGAGTGGGATAGAAATCATGATCAGGCGAAATTTAACAATAAGAAAACCACAAACTTGTGTTGGGACAAACGACCATTAGTCTCCTAATAGGAAAGTAAACGGACAACATTTTTTTGTTTTAGGTTACATTAATTTATGATATTGACTAAGAATATAAAGACATATACTCACATTTTAGGTAGAGTTTCATTCTTTATTAAATTTCCACCACTAACTCAATTTTATTAAATGATGAGTATTCAAGAAGACTTGGTCACACTGGAAGATCTAGAGTAAACTTCTATAGAATCACATGATCCATGCAGGATGAACTATATATTTACATTGTCTTTAGAGATTAATCAAAACCAAAATGGTTAGTACAAGATCTAATGATCCCCCAAAAGGATATTCCTTGAGAGAAATAAACACTAATCTTAATTTCCAAAATTAAACCAACAATACCCCAAAGTTAAATAAATACCATTCAATAATCAATTGTCCTTAAAATCCTTCAATATAATCAAAACTAAAATTGAAAACCAAAACTTATTAAGAATGTAGTCTTCCACGTTAAATTGTATCTCCAAATGTCATTAATTACTCTTAAAGTCACATACTTAAAAGTAATTAACCTAATCGTTTCCATAAACAACCCAAATCACTATAAATCCATAATAAAAACATAGATAAAAAACCACCATTACTCCTTAAATGAAATCCCATACTATTCTATTTTCCTTGGGCATATAGTGTTCACACCAAAGCGAACAACTTCCAAAATAACATTTATCACTTAATCACCAAATCATTTTCCTATACTAAGGGTATTCATTTGATAAGACATAAGATCCCAAATCAAATTATTATTGATCAATAAAATAATTTAACTAAAAATAATAGTCACACTAACCAGGGAATTCACGTAGTCCAGTGGTAGGCGATAAATCCCAATCGCACTTTGGTTGTGGGTTTGATTCCCACAGCTTTGTTCGACGCGATGGGTTGTCACACGGTCTACGTTTTGTCCTTTTTCAAAAACTATTTTTTATAACATTACCAGAATGAGATAAATTTCTCAAAATAACCATAACATAATTTAACAACAAATTTTATATCAGACCTTGCATTTGCATCCCAAATTATAATAATTTGTAATTGCCTCAAACCTAATGATCATATAAAACCAAATGGTTATTTATAACTATATCCACAATAGAAAAGATAATTCTTCCATAAATATCATTCTCACATGGAAAACGTTAGGGTTAAAAATACAAGAGAAAATTATTCCAAAGTAAACCCTTCCACAAGGATCACTAATAATTTTTAAACATTTATCCAACCATTTATTTCCACATAGCTTCTTCTTTGACCAAGAAAATATCCTATATAATAGGACATTCACTCGGGTAATGGTCAGGTCCCCTAAAGTTACAGCAAATGACTGTAAATGGATTGTTGGGACTATTTTTATCTTCTTCTATATTACTATTCATTTTTCTTCGACAATTCTTCACATTACGTCCTTCCTTCCCGCACATAAAGCATTTCTTTGTCTCATTGAGACACTTTCCTGGGGGTCTCCTTCCACATTTCCTGCATGAGGGAAATTGAGTATTTCTTTCTCCATGGTCTCCACTATTGGAGCTCTTATCATTCATCACCTTTATCTTCTTTGTTGAGTCCGGTAATTGGTTAATATATATATTGTTGATCATATTTTTGGAAAATTGATTTGGCATAAAGACGATATCTTTTACACCTATCAACATTCCATTTTGTTGCTCATTGCCACCACCATTCCCACCTTGTACATCATTCTCAAAGTCACTATGACTTCCTTGGAATCCAGCCATTGACTAAAACCAGAAAGCATTGTGTGAGTAATAGTAGTCATACAATCATTTAGAGATTGACATGTCACCATATTCTCAATTTGAAACACATTAGGATTAACCAAGGTCATTTACTCTCATCTAATATATATAATACATTGAATCGGTTTGTAAAGAAAATGTAAATAATCCTAAGCATATCCCCCGGGAGTGTCGTAACCAAGAGTGCAGCAAGGCCCGTTGTCGTACACCAGTTCCAATTCGAGTCTATCTCAAAGCGGTGTTGTCGGGTTTTACCCCTAGGTACATCTGTGCCAGAGCTTCCTCTACCTACTCGTATCCAGACAGGGATGTATTTCTCAGAAAAATCACAAAATCTCTACAATACCAAAATTCTAGGAAGTTATTCTATACTAATCCTCAAATTTCATCTTAGGTCTACGTGCTCTAATCAGAGTTTATCTAAATCTAGCTTCCAAGGTTTCTACTAAACTTCCTCTGATACCAACTGTAACGCCCCGACCCTAGATACCTAGAGTCGGTGCATTATTACATAACATTGGCATGATCACAAAGGATCAAGTCTCAATAGACCGATTAGATTAGTAGTCTTGGAAACACTAGATATATTCATAAGTCTTACATTACATCATAAGGTAAAAAAACTACAACAAAATCTTGTCTTCATATCCCCTCATACTATCCCTGCATGTCATTCATAAATTACTTCTTCATAATCCTGGGAAAAATAAAACATTGAAAGGGGTGAGCTCAGATGCTCAGTAAGGATAACATTATAACAGAAGCTTTCATAGATAAGCATAAACACTTAAGGTAGTTTATAACTAAAACAAAATCCTTTTAAACTTGAACTTCATCATAAAATGGAAAAGATAAAATAAAGTAATGCCATTTAATTACTCACATGGATATTCTACTAGTCAAATTATCACATGCAATATCAATTACCACTTTCATAATGATTAAATGCATAATGCCATACTATCATAACCACATAGCCAAGGCATCGTGCCAAGACTACAAATAAGATTTTGCCAAGGACTTGTGCCAATACACTAGTTTGTCTCATGAGACCTACCGATGCATCGAGGAGCTATAGAGGGCTCCACCCGTCACTTATTAAGTCCAATGCATTCCTCATATGAACAGGATTAAACATAACATAAACATTCGTATTAAAACTAGCATACAAAATGTCAATACTTTAACCACAAACCATGAATGGTATAAAAATAACACATCTATAGTCAAACATAACACATTTGATACAATATGGAAGATTGTATTGTATCACATTATCCTCAATCAAAAATTATTAAGTATTTTGGCATAGATGAAAATAATTATCAAAACTATTTGAGAGAAATATCCCCCTTTTCCTTGAAGACATTTAAAAGTCACACTATTTGTCAAGAAGCCATTTAAAAATAGATTTTTGAATCAAAGTGTCCCATACCACTTTGAAACTTTTTAAAAGGAGTTTTAATTTTAGAACTTTAATGACCATATAAATAAATCCTTAAACCCATTTTTAAAACATGGACATTAATTAGAAAGATTTAGATGAATAAGTCTTTAAAACATTTAAAAATGGTATTTTAGTTAGAGATTCTAACCAAAAGAGAGACACTTGAATACAAATAATTGAGGTAATCCAAACTTTGTAATATCATGAGAATAAAGGGATTCATGATATACTATGTCAAAGTACACTATATACACAACATAAAAGTGATTTGGTGTATAACAACAAAGAAGTCTCAATGGAATTTATGTTGAGATGAAATCTCTCATAAAGGTCGTATCCTTAGGTTAAGGATAAATCAAAAACATAGTTATGTGTGACAAATATAGATACACTCAATATGATTGGATATTCAGTGTAAACCAATCATAGGACATTCACACATAATCTTGTAAAAACAACACCAATGAATTGGATGTTTAACTCAACAAATGGAGAATGAGTTAAAATTACTCTTATCAAATTCATATCGATGACTTGAGAAATTATCAATGGAGTGATTATGTGTATCAAAATTATATCCACAGGTAGGGGAGTGGAAATTATGACATAATCAAATGAATAGTGATTCCACACATAATCTTGGAGTAATATAATCAATGAAATATGCGTAAAGCCGAATGAGTGGAAATTGAAATCTCAAATTCCCTTATCGATTTGGTAACATATGAAACATGCACCCATGAAATAAGGATCATATAATGATGATGTAAATACCCATAAATTAATGTATATTACACAATGAATACAATCATGGGCAGTACACATACACCACATGCAATAAATAAGTGGTGAACAATAGAATTCTCACGAAATTAAGAGTGAGATAAGAAACCCCTTACTTTGTACTTTTTCCTTGGTCGATGGTAGGTTAACCTCCTGTATAATGGTGAAATAATTGTTATTGAATTATACAAGAATAATTTAAATTAATATGATATCATATATGATCTTTTAACATTGATTTGTTAATAATATCTTAGTATTATCGTCATTTTGGGTGTTAACTTACTCATTTTCCTTTATGTTTTTTGTTAAGTAAGCCCTGTTTCTTATGGATAGGTTGTATCTTATTCATATCTATAATGATATAAAGTCCATAAACATTATTTTTAAATCATAAAATGATAATTATACTTTAGTGGATACGATAGAGAATGAATCTCATCGCGTTCGTGGAGACGGTAGTCCGTACGTACGCACGAGCGACAATATCATTCTTTTGATATTAAAATAATATATAATTGGATGGTATATCAAATATAAAGAATCATTATCATGTTATATTTATTATTTTAATGAGTTACACAACATTATTATACCCACCCAAATAATAATAAATTGAATAACAATTACACCACGACGTGGAGACGGTAAGCCGTACGTACGCACGTATGGTGACATGTTATTCAAAGGGTGGATAGAATACTGAATACGGTTGTACCATATTTATAATAACATCACATTATATATAAGATACTGGAGTTATTATTTTATAATGGTAATAACAAAGAAAGAAGAAGTGGAATAAGAAAGGAACTTGAAAAGGGGTGGTGAAAACATTACCTCTTCTTCGAGTTCTTCCTTTTGATTTGATCAAAAGGGCTGCTTAGGATGGCTTTATGATCAAACTAAGGCCTCTATTTTGTATTGAGGGAAGTTGGTAGATTATTTGGGCAGATTTTGGCCGAACCAAAAGGCTTTTATGGTGTGGATAAATTAGAAGGAAGAGTGCCCTTTTATAAGAGGGGTGAGGGGCACCTTTGGAAAAGCAAGAAATATTATTTTATAATAAATTCATATTCGGTTTCTAATGGCTCAAAAGTTGATTATTCAAAGTTTAAGGTGGGGATAGGTCAAAAGACATTAATAAAATATAATTTAGACAGGTTCGGGTCACTATATTAACCTTATCTTTTAGTTTTAACTCTAAGTTAATTAGTTTGATATTTACCATGTCACTTTGTATTTTTATATTATATAGTTAATAAACTTACTATATACATCCAAGAGACCGCCAAGTGGTCCAATAATTATATACCTATCATGATATAAGTCTCTTGGCCAAAAAGTATATTTTTAGGAATTTAATATAAATTAATAATATAATATTTATTTTAAAAACTCTTTTATGTCAATTTTGACACTATTCAATAGTTGATTTTTTTTGAAACTCATAACAGAATTATTACTTCTGAAAAAGTCCATTAAATCAATCCTAATATGTCATATTATCCTATAAAATTATTATAATTAATAAAAAGTCTCAAATTATATTTATTTGGCTATTTAAAATATCAATTATTCTAATTTTTCACTATTATGGTAATTATTGCATCATCATTGTGTCATAAATAAATTAAATTATTTAATGTCTAAAAATATTAAAAAAATATTATTATGTAGGAAATATTATTATCTTTCTAATGAATATTTACAATCGAATATTTATTATGGATAACCCTATATTAAAATTTTTTAGTAAATAAACATTGATTTTAACTCTTTCAACTCCTCTTTGAATTAAATAATAATAAATATACTAATCTGATCCAAGTGGACCTAAATGATAATATTTTATTCCTAAGGTTGTTTTTTTTCAGGATACACTTTCCAAATAGAATTATTACATGTTTTTGGGTAATATTAATATCATTTTTACCCATAATTACCCTATTTAATTTTAACCGTGGTAAATAAAAGTAAAAAGTTACTATTCACCAAAAATTATTTTCATCTCATTGAATCACATTTTACTTCTTGATATTAACCGTGTCTCTCGGATTTTCGAAATTCCATTCACAGAAGTGGTAAAATTATGTTTTATGAAAAATTTAGTTCTTTTAACTACCACTTAGTAGTTTCACTATTCATCAAAAATTGAAGTTTTTCAGAACAATGCCAAAATTTTACCCTAAGCTATAATTGATATCCCAAATTCAAAAATGATGTCTATTTTACAAAATTACAAACATATAAGTTGGATTAATTAATTTTATAATTAATTCCCACTGTCACAACAAATAGCTTGTTTTTAATAAACAATATATATCAAAAGATTGACAATTGTTTAGGTCCAATTTCAAAGTGAAATTAATTCTAATGAACACCATTGGATAAAATGGTAAAAATATATTCTAATTATAAATCAAAACCACTAAATTATATAATTTATCACTATAAATTATTTTGATTTAAAAAGTTGTTTTTAATTAAAATTTAGTAATTTTCACTGTTCATCAAAATATAAGTGTTATCCGAAAAGTTCCAAAATTTCACCCTAGGATAAATTCGATATTCCGAATCCAAAAATGAAGTCCATTTTGAGAGATAGAATTTATAAAATTTCAAAAAGTATGTATTACTATTCATAACTGCTAGTTTGATTGGTTGTGGTGTGTTAAAATCTCGAAGTTGCGTACAATGCACGCCATTGCATTATTCGAAGGGAAACGTACAGTGGAAGCCTGGGGTGTTACACAATTAGTGCACCTCCACCGATGGGTCGGTGGTATCCTTTAGAAATATTCCCACTTTCCTTCACCACCATCTTTGTAGTATATAGTGGGGTTCTTCTAAATATGGAATATGTTAGGCATGCCACGAGTTGTCAATTGGAAACAAATGAGCTAGTCAACGCCTTCTGTGTCCTTTAGATTCACAAAACGTCTTCTCTAATTCCTTTACTCTACCTCCATAGAGATTTTATGCTTCTTAAAAGGATAGTGAACATCATTTGACACATATTCATGGTTTTTAAAAAGAATTTAGGTTATTCTCTAATGATGTTTAAAACCTAGTTTCAAATCAAGTAAATGTAAATATTAAAATAATTAAGAGTGTTTTTATAATTAATGTAAATTCATTATGAGAAGATTAAGATTATCTTCTTACACTACCACCCATTAAAAAATGACAAGGTTACTCATGCGTATGTGTGGAATGCCACCCCCAGGTAATGATGGATAATTATATATATAAATATATATAATTAATATATAATATATTTATATTATTAGTAAAACTATATTGATTATGTAACCATGAGAAAGATGCTAATATAGAAACCACAAAATCGAATCATACATGAAATATGAAATAGTTAACACACAAACTGATTATTTTACAAGGGAATTAGTAATAAATCAGTGTTGGAAAGATAAAAGGCAATCATATATGATATTATATATATGTATACGGTTATGGTATATAATTAAAATAAATATAAATATATTATACTGGAGGATACATCCACTTATATGGAATGTAAAACTTGAGGTAATGGATTTCTTTGGTGATATAAAATTATTTTGAGATTCTATTAGTTTATATTTCCTTTAAGGAGTTTAAATATCAAAATACCTTAAACCCCATAAATTTTGATCACCTATATTTATTTATGGGTTTTACATGGTTATATTATTTTCATTCTTTCATATTGAATCATCTTGTGAGTAACATATAAGGTACATTCATGTACAAAATCTTACTTTGAGATTTTAGTTCCAATTATTTTCAACAGTGCACATAAATTCATTAAATTACATTCAAGAATATTTTTATGATTCACTAAATTTCAATTAAATTCATTTTTACCAACTGTTGAATTTGTATAATTTTTTTATGACTAATCTTTTTAACATTTTTAAATAAGGTTGTTTATAAAAATGATGTGAATAAAATCATTATTTTAATATACACTACATGAATGAATTTTCCCATCATCATAACTATTCATTTAATTAAATATATCTCTATAAGTTTTTATTTTTATTTTCAATTAATTTTTTTTCCCAAATATTCACGATGTTTTTAGATTTTAAATATTCAATTTAAAAATTAATGGGTATTTTCATCAAGAAATTTTTTAGGTTTATTTTAGTGGTATTTTGATCTTTGAAAACACACAATAATTTCACTATATATATGATCCAAAGATACTATTTTTTTATAATTTAATTAGATGATTTATAAATACGATGATTAAATATCTTGTTTCAGTGTTCATGATTCAATAAGGATAATTATAGACTTATAAGGTGTTTTTAGAATGAATTTGAATGATCAATAAAAATACGAGGAATCCATAACTTGTTAATATAAAGTGTGGGGATTGATTATTGATATCCACTAAATGAATCAAATGGTCTTATGGAAAAAAATAGAACACAATCCAAATTATATGAGTATCTATTTTACACCTAATAATTTATTATGGATGATGTCTTGGTAGAGTGGTTATGGTTGTATGATTCATGATATGTTAGTTTAGAATTCTTGATCACGAATGTCTTGAAATATTATCTTTCTTAATTAATAATTGAGTTTCATTTATCAATGTTATTTATATGCTAATATGATCCATGTATGTTCATTGAACTAATGATTTATATTGAATAGAACATGTTTTGATTATCTTCTCTTACATCATTACTATTCCTTATTTACTAAATAATGATTCCAATGTATGCACCAATTACTAAGAATCTATGATCATCTTTTATTTTTTTCATTTCCTCATAATATAAATAATTATATTTTCAATGATATCAATAATGAAATAATATTTATTATATTTTATTTTTATATTTTATATGTAATATGGGAGTTATGTATGTATCTACTCTATCAAGAATTAAAAATTTATTAATCCCTTGTAGTGTGATCCCATGTTTATTGTACTAATGATGTAACCCCCTGACCACTGAAACCCAAAGCCCCTAAATTATTACCTTAAATATGAATGATTACAAGGAAAAAATCCCAAAGTAATGATAAGTTTAGTTTTAGTGGGGAAACTAGATACACACATGGAAACCATTTTACATTGGGAAAAGTAAACATAACAAAAGCTATTAAACTACATCCTTAAAAACTCAATAAGTGATCCCTTATTCATAATATGTGGAAGTAAATCAATTGAAAGGGGTGATATAAGATTCTCAGTAAGGGTTACATATAGAAAAATCATTAAACAATAATAATTGTATCATAATTAATTTTACATAATCAATATGGGATGGTGAAAAGTTGAAAAAACACACAGCATCAATAAACTGAGATTTTAAGTTAATCTATAGGTTTTTTCATATTGAAGACTTCATGGATATTAAAAACCTAATTTTAAATAAATAGAATTATTATTATTTTGATTTCATGTATCTGGAACATAGACCATTGTACCATCGAGACGGTTTAAGTCTATTTGTAGAAACCAGTCTGATTTTGGGAAACAAACTAGAATGGTTTATCACCAACGGATAAGTCTCATGAGACTTTTAGATGCATTAAGGGGAAATATAGGGCCACACCCATCACTTCTAGTACATATAATTATTTATCCAAATATTTAATACAAGGCCATTATTTCTTTTCAATATCTATGTTGATAATATGATACAAATTCATCAATATTTTTGCAGTTGAAGCAATATTCCACATAAACACTGTATATAAAATGTTATACAACTAATAAAACAATCACATATTTATAAAAATAATATGGAAATATAATTTAATTACTATTTCAAATGAAAAATGATCTCAAAGGGGTAGTAGTTACACCCCATAATAATGATTAGGTGCACAATGCCATGTAAATCACAATGAAATGGAAACTGAAACAAGGTCCCTTAAAAAATTGTAATCAATTGAGTTAATAATACTAAAGTGAATCATTTTATACCATTAATACAATTATAATAATTAAATTTATATCAAACGACAATAAACATAAATCAGATACAATAAATAAGTGGAAGATAATAGAAATCTCATGGAAATAAAAGTGAGATGAGAAATCCCTTACAATAACCATATCTTTATATTGAGGGTAAATAAATGTCATAATTATATAAAAAAATATAAATCAAATCAATATATATGGATATACAATAAAAAAAAATCATATTTAATTATCCCATATTCTCAGAAAAACATAACTAATGATATAGATGTTTACCTCAATAAAGGGAAATTGAGTTAAGATATCGCTTACCTTGGGTTCACTACCTTAAAATGTGTTAAAACTACTATATAATGGATTTTATTGTGTTATTCATTTATTATATAACTATAATAATGTTCACAATACCTTATATAATCTTCTTATAATATTTTCCACACATTTATTAACAACATTTCTTTATTTCCATAGATTCGGGTGTGTTATTTTCAGTGTTTCCATGGTCTATTTACTATGGTCTTCCTTGTCAAAATAAAATAATTAACCAAAATTTATAACATATATATATTTGGGTAATTTTTAACAATTACATGTGAATTATAACATCCCATCATTATGGTAATGTGAAATTAACACTCATCATTAACAAAGTTGGTGATTTGACACAACACGAACGATAATTTAATTATTTATGAATAGAAGAAAAAAATAAGAGATTTTATGAAGAATATACCATAAAAAAATTCCACTATATATTTTATAATTTTTTTTCATGAATAATTATATTATATGTTGGTATAAGGTATAAGTTTGAAAGAATTTTAAAGAGAAGAAGACATAATCTTACATCTTGAATATTTCTATTTTAAAAACTCTTTAGAGGCTCTTGAAAGTGGTATTTTTGTTAGACCCTAAGCCCAAGAATGTGTAAATGGAAGATGAGGATTAAATTTTCCATTGTTTGGATGAACAATAAGTCATTTGGTTATGAAAATTGTGAAGGAATGATACTTCTATTATAAGTGAGGTATGGGTAACATAGGAATTACAAAAAGTTTTTAAATACCATAAATATACTACAAGGGTTAATAATTATTAATGGACTATAACTAAAGTGGTATTACATTTTAGAAGTAATATTATCTTTTTTCATATTTTTCAGTATTTTTTGTATTTTTAAATAATTTAATAAAATATTTTATTCATGGAAAACAATTTTTTAAAGATGAAAACTATTCATAACTATGACTTACGACACATCAAAAAAAGTTTCATTATTGAATAAAATTTTATATTATGTCATAGAAATTTTATATTCATCTAGGAAATTCATTAATTAAATTAATTATATATCATCTTTGTGAAAGATATTTTGGTAATTATATGTGCTCTAAAAATTTGAAATAAAATTATATGATAAAACATAATCTTATTATCTTTGAAAATAGTATTCTTATTGAAATAAGACTCAATAAAAACCTTACATTAAGAATTTTATACAAACTAATGATTATATTGTGACCACCCTTTCTTACTTTTAAATAAAATATTCTACGGTCTAAAAGTGATTCTTGCAGGTCCAAAGTGTCCCTAAATCAGATATAAATTTATAATTGTCAAAAAATAATTGTATAATTTTTTTGTCAAAAATATCGATCATTTAATAATTCTTATAATTTTATTTATTTTTTTTATTTTTCTTATTACACAAGCACTACATCGGAGATTCCTAAGAATGAATGTTTATTATTTCATATATTAAAATGAAAACAAATTAATGTCATAAAAAATTAATTTTATTCAAAATATAATTCTAAATTTGTTTATTTTTGTATATTCATTCTTCTAAATAACAATACATCGTCTTAAATTTGTTATTTCATCTTTTCATTCTCTACACAATCTTTCCACAGACATTTCGATAATACTCATGTTATATAATACTAAAATTAGATATTAATAATAAAATACCTAAATAATACATGAATATTAATAAATAATTCATGAAATTAATTATCATCGCTCAATTATTATATAGAAGTTTCCAATTTTTACTTTATCAGTGCTTCATAGGCACTATATATACATTTATTATGATTTTTATACTTATAATGAATAAAATATACTTTTCATGTGGTAAATTAATTTTGTACAATATTACACTTGTTATATAATTAATTAAATATTAATTATATTACATAAATTTTTATAACATAATTATGTCCTGACGATGTCATAAAAAATGTCGTATTTTTTAAAAAACTATATTTTTTACTATTCCCCAAAAATTAAAATATTTCATAAAAATCCAAACAATTCATCAAAATCATTTTTCCACATATCAAATCTAAAAAGGAAACCTATTTTATGAAAATAATTTTCCAAATATGAGAAATTTAATTTTTAATTAAAATAATGATTTGCTCAAAAAATTCCAATTTTAATATTATAACTAATTTTATGACACATCAAATAATTAACTAGTATCTCATAAAATTATGTTACAATCATAGGAAAACAAAATATTTACTTACAAATACATTTTATAAAAATAAATTATCTTTTAAATTAATGTATTTATTATAAAATTTTAAATAATTATTTATTTCCTATAAAAATGCCAACACTTAGTTATTAATTATTAAAATATTCACTCTTATTTATAAGGTTCCTAAATTATTTTTATACTTTCATGGGTGATGTTACTATTCATAAGGATATATTATTCATTAGGGTCAAGTTACTATTCCTAAGGGTGCATTTCTATTCATAATTTTCAAGTTACTGCTCATAATGGTGCATTAATATTCGTAAGGTTCAAGTTACTATTCATAAGGGTACATTAAAATTCATAAGGGTCATGTTACTATTCATAAGGTTACATTACTATTCACCAAAAATTATATTGATCCTATATGACTCTAAATATCTCACTAATCACAACAATGTATGCATGTTTTTCAAAATTCAAAACACTGAAGTGGAACAATTATGTTTAATTTCAAGGTTATAACTATATTATAACAACACAGTGCTGTTTTATATTGACTCAATGTTGTCTGCATATAATTTATCTAATATATTTAAATTATTGTAAGAAGAAAATTCTAAACATCTTGGTGTTTTATTAATGCTATTATGTAAACACTTTCTTTGAGCTATTAGAGATGGGGTGTTACCAATGGTATGAGAGAAATATTAGTAGGAACCATGGGAACTATGTTTAAAATAAATTTAACTAACATGAGAACTATGATAATACCTTTATTTATTAGAGAAATTATACAATTAATGTTATTTTTATATTATGCCTCAATATTCCTGTTGATTATGGTCTTATATATAATCTTCAATTTTCTAGAGATGGGGCCTGTTTTAATAGAGGATGATACCCATAAACAATTATGGGATTTCCATGATGTGAAAGACAATACACCTGGAATTTAAAATGAGGTGATCACGACCATATTAGGGCAGTTATCTCAGGATATGATAAATAACCTTAACAATATGGAGGAACATGTTGTTTCACAATGTGATTCACCTATTATTGATTCATTCATTGGATACAAGACTCCATATTTTAGAGGATATACTAATACATTGGTATCTGAACAATTTATTATCTACCTCAAAATGATATTCATGCATTTGGGATGTAATAAATTGGAAGAGGTTATTTTGATAGTGTATTTTATTAATATATATGTTGATAAATACTGGTCATTAATCCATAAAACTAAATATCTTGATAAAATAGAAATTATGGAATGTGGGATATTTTTTGTGATATTCTTTGAGACAAATTTACGATGATAATACAAAACTGAAATAGAGAGGAAGTTACATAGTTAAATAATTAAGGAAGAAGAAGTTTTGGTAGAGTATGTGGGCAAAATTACAATAATTTAACGCATATTTTTGATTATATATAATTTGGAGAGATATATTTACCATTTTGTTAATGGGTAAAATTAAAATACCTAAAGAGCAATAGTTGTGAAATGTATTAATCATATGATGATATAGTATCATGTTCTATCAAGATATAGAAAGAAATTTGTTGGTCTTATTTATTCAAGGTTAATCAAGAAACAAAGTAGTTAACTCTAAAGAAAAAAATAAATGTTTCATAGAAGAAGAGAAGGATGATTATATATTCAACATGTGATAATTATAGAAAGAAACACCAAGGTACTCACTTAATGGGAACATGAGTTGTTTTTTCAATTTTAGAGAATGGGTTCATAAAGTTATTTAACTTAAAAAAAATAAAGAAATCACTAATATACATTACTTTATTTGTAAATATATGGTTCATTATTCAATCAAATATCCCAAGAATCATGGTAACATACCACAGAAAAGGGGCAGAGGAGAAGTATAAGAGTTTTCGATTACTATTGACGAGGTTGATGTTTTGAATTATAATGTGGGGATCACTATGGATGAACCTAAAAGTTTAATAATGTGTAATTTGATTCACTATTTTCAAAGTCCTTTATTTTATATATGTTTTCTATAAAAATTATACATTTTAGAATCATCCTATGAAGGGAGTTTCCAATCAAAACTCATCTTGAAAATATTTTCACAATAAAGATATGTCAGTCAGTTCCCATTACCACAAATATAAGTAACCACTTTACAAATTGGATTATTTTTCCAATGATTTAATATTATATAATTTTTTGTATGGATTATATATAAATTTATAAAGAAAACATTTATTCCCACGTAAATGATATTATGTATTTTGATAGATATATAGAATCCCTTATCATTAGAGGGGAGACTACATAATGGGAATCATGTCTAAATCCACCTCTAGTACTTCTTCCAAAATAAAATCATATTGGGAAAGATTATAATAAACAAAATTATTAAAGCGGTTTCATAAAAATATAGGATAGAAATACTGTTAGAAAAATACATTGAATTTTTTCCAAAAAATATTACTTAGACATATACCGAAGCTTGATGTTCAGTTTTAAAATGATCTCATAAATGATGTAAAATCCATATAAAATACTTTCTATATGATGGATGTTGTGGAAATAGTGTAATTGAAGAAAAAAATGTATTATTTGTCTGCTAATTGATTTATACACACAAGTATTGTTTTATGTAGAACCCATATTCTTTCTGTTGTAAAGAATGACAGATCTATGAGGTTATGCATCAATTAATGGAAAATAAATTCCATTTTTATAAAGATAAGAATCTTCTGCCCCAAAAAATGACTTGTTCGATCAACTAAAATTAAATCATTATTTTTTAAATATTTTTCTTCTTTCATTGTAATACCCATTATAGGATAATATTCTTGAAATTCAAAAAACAACATTTTTTATGAGGTATGAAAATAGAAAATTTACAAGAATTAGATTTGGATTGGCCTATAAACCCTATGTTATTTGTGGATCTAATGTTTAGAGTATTAATTTATTATATTTCTAATTTATTTATGTAATATATTAATGACATACTGATATAATATAAAATCTATGATTACCGTAAGTGAAATTTTTTAATCATTTTTAGGACTCTTTGATAAAATAATATATATTGAAAATTTATAAAAGATGATTTTTTGCTTCAGGAATTGACTTTTCATGGAAATATTCGTTGAATGGATAAAATATCAATTGATCCTTCAAATATAGTGGTTATGATGGACTGTAAAATGATAATAAATATAACATTGGTTTGTAGTTTCCATGGTTTTGGTGGTAACTATTAATGATTTTCTCAAAATAAAATGAAATCCATGAATGATGGGATGTTGGAAAAATTAAATTATAAAGAAAATCTTTTAAAATTTGGAAAGAGGACATTTTTTTCATATGTGTTGGATAAAAAGGATAATTATTAAATTAATATCATATGTCAACTTTCTCTTGACACCCTAATAGAACCAAAAGGTATAGAGATATAAAAAAACATTTTGGGCAGATAATATGTATCGAGAAATGATAAAATATATATCATGATTATTTTCAAAAAATAAATAAAGGATGAGAGAAAACATTATAAAGGATTAATTAAACATATACCTATTATTATATGTAAATTCGATGATATCATCATGTAAATTATAACTAGATTACAAATGAATCTAAGAAAGAATGATGTAATATGGGATATTATTGATCACATTTCCAAGTCATTACATATCTTTTCCTAAAGAGAATATCAAAGGATGAGCAGCTTAGATGGATATATATTAATATGTTGTGAGACTTCATGGATTACCAATTGGGATTCTATTTCATATTGACCGAAAACTTATAATGAAATTTTGGAATATTATTTCTAAGGATTTCAACACTGAGCTAAATTTGGACACTATTTATAATCCTTAGAAAAGATTGAAAGGAAAATTTAGACATTAGAAGTCATGTTTTTGTCAAGAATAATTTACATTTATTGTATTTGTGATTTTTATTTACATTGTATGGAATTTCCTTATAATGATATATTCTATTAAAGAAATCAAACAACAATGTATGAAGATATTTATAGAAAAATATTTGGCACACCATATTAATGAGATAATGTTGATGGAGGGAAGATTTTAGGAAGAGAACATGTTGAGGAGATAATGGATAACATCACAACTATTCATAGTCATATCAAGGATGCACAAAATTGGAAAACTAACTATTTTGATATCTTAAGGAAGTATAATTAATTTAAAGTGGTAGATCATGTTTTATTGAATTTATATATAAGGAATTGTTTTATATGTTTAATTATGAAAGGGAAACTAAGTACCATATACTCCAAGACTTCTAAAGTTATGGATATATTTAGATTTGTAGCTTGGCATAAGAAAATAAAAACTAGTCTCTCAAAATATTATGATGTGTTTTATATCTTTTCATTAAATATTCACATTAAAAACCCATCAAATGTAATAACTAGTGATAAAATTGAATTTTAACCTTATTTATCTTACCAATAAGTTCAAATCTATATTCATGATAATATGGAGAATTTTTTTTTGGGATTGGATGACTTGGTTAGTGAAGTTAGTTTGGGGAAATCATATAATAGATGTTTAAAAATCAGAACCTAAAAAATTTATTATGAAGAACAACACAAATATGTTCATGCGTTGAAATTATTGAATTTTTTTCATTGAATTTTTTAAATAGAGAAAATATTATAACACCAATGATTCAATTATATTATGTAATATTTTATTTCTAATGAAACAAAAACATAATTAACCTAGAATGATTAATGAATGTGATTAAATACTAAATAATAAATTTTGATAAATTAAACTTTGTGAAATTAAAATATTAATGAATTAAACTTGTAAAAAATAACATAGGATGTTTTTTTTTGATATTTTTTATGAAATTGATTATTTTTAGGTGATGTGTAAAAAATACCGATATTAAAAAACTATCACTTTTATGGAATTATAATGGTATAAGAATGAGTTGAAGGTTTTTGATTATATTTTTATATAAAAAATATATAATAATTAATTAACATAATTAAAATAAAAATATATTATCTCATATATTATTAACATTTTTAAAATCTATGTAATGTTTTTGTTCAAATAAAAACAATGTTTAATTCAGTTCTTATATAAAATAGTTTACATGGTACCATTTCTTTAGTTTATTGTTAGTGAAGAATATGACACACTTAATTTCAAATTATCAAATTAATTACACTGGAGATTATATTATTCTTTATTTTTCTATAAAATCAATTTTATGATTAAAACAAACATTTTGGTAAAAACATTTTTTGATTAATTTTTTAAAATTATGAAAATTAATTTATTCCACCTAATAGAGTTTAATTATGTAATATGGATTATATCCTTTAATCTTAATAACTAGTATTATCTAATAAGGTCTGATTAATTTTTGTTCATATTGAATAATATCCATGGGAATTATTTATTACCCTGGTTAAGTGTAAAATATGTTAATGGGTTAAATGTAAATGGGTAAGGCTTTTATATAACACAATGTAATTTAGTAATACCCATTGAATTGATTTATTTTGTCCTTATTGTTATGGAATTTTTTAAAATTCATTTTGGAACTATCTTTTTCAATTTAGGCATTAATATATTTTAATCTTTTTAAATATTCTTACTGTGTTTTCTCTGTCCCTTATTAAAGGACACAACTTTTCTGTTATTATATATTCTTAAAGATTATATAAGATCCACCAAGATATACCCAAATCACTTGATAATATACATACCCATGATATAGTTGTCCTATTCTTGTGAAAATATAATCCTTGGATGTATTAAGTGGTAATCCAAAGTAAGTTTTCTAAAGAAGAGATATAGTTTTAAATTGAGTGTTTTCATTTTAATTATTATTATACCTCATTCAATTATATAATAAGAAATATTAAATAAAAACATCATTATATGATATTTACTGAGGTAATGGTATGTAAATGGAAGAATATATGTTCATTACCCACTACATAAAATGGGAAAAGAAACAATATCCATGTGTATGTACAGACTACTACGCCATGAAGTGATGTGTGTCTTGTTTCATCCGCACTATTGATGGAAGGTAATTTTGATGAATATAATTCATATATTTGATATACATAACATAATTGTTATTATATATTTACATAAAATACATCATTTATATTCTTACCATTTCACTTTTTAAAAAATGATAATGTTGCTTGTGAACACCTGTGGGCTACCACCTCTATGAAGTGATGTGATCCATTTTTGATGTCCAAAATTCATGGATTAATCTAATGATATCTATATATATATAATTAATATTTATGATTATAATTTCATTATTAATTTAAATTATATTAAGGAACCATGATCAAGATATTAGGAATGAAACTACCCAACTGATACTTATATAAAAAACACAATAGTTTAAACTTAAAATAATGATTTTAATTAATATTTGATAATAAAGAGGTGTTATAATTTATTAATAAAATAATATATTTATTTATATAGTTATGTAATATATTTTTAATAAATAATTATTTATTATATAGGATGTTAAAAAAACTTATATGGAATTTCAATCATGAGGATAGATATTTATTTAATCGTCTCATTTTATTTAAGTGATTTTCATATTCAAATTTCATTTAAGAATAATATATCATAACAATATGTTTAAAAATATATATATTATTATCCATTTTATTTTCATGTTTTTTCATTATTATATTCAATTTAACATCATATTGGATCAAGCATCATGAAGTGTGTTACATGTAAGTGACATTCATTTAAAAACAAGTTTTTTTGAAATGTTCTTTGCAATAAATTTCTCTTTTTTCGATATTTATTTAAATACTTTTCATGAATTTTTTTTACTAATGTATTAAGATTTATTTATTTAATTTTATGGATTTTTAATTTATATAAAATTACTTAGAATTTAATCATGTAGTATTTTACCAGACAAGGTAATTTTTAACCATAATGTGAACATAATATTTATTATAACATACAACACATGAACAAATTTTCATACCATTAATAAACTAATTGATATAAATCATACATTCCATGTTTCCATGGTTATTTTAAAATTAATAATTTTCCTTAATATTATCAAGTTTTCTTGATTTTAGATAAGTGATTACAAAATGAAAAAGTTATTTTCTTTATAAAATGATTTAATGTGCGTTTAAATATTTTTTTCAAGGTCAAAACCCATTTATGTTACTAGAGATATGATCAAATAATTCCATATTTATTATTTAAGGAGAAGGTTTATAATTATGATGATGAAATATTGATTATCTGTAATTCAGATTCAATGTTGATAAACATTGACTTCCATAAATATTTTTTAGAGTGAAATATATTAATTATTAAAAATATAAACCATTAATAGGGTGTGCACGTGGAAGGTGGTGACCAGTTATAGATAGTCCTTCAATACATCATTTATCACATGAGAGAAAATTGTAGGAATGTCATATTATATGGGTATCTTGTTTACAACTACCCATTTATTAGGAATATTATCTTAGTATAGTGAACTTAATGGTAACATTAAGGATACCTTGGTTGAGAAGCCTTCATCATGAATATATATAATTATAAATGTCCATTATTATTAATTCAGTTTTTTATCTATGTAATTTGTTTGAGGATGTTATCTATGGATATTCATTTAACAAAATAAGTTTATTGGATGGAATGTTTTTTTATTATCCACTCCAAAATATTTATTATCCCATATTTACTTATGATATCTTCTATTATAGGTAATCCTTAATAGGAATTTGATATCATTATATATTTTTTCCTCTCCCCATGATATAAATAAGTATATTATGAATCATATCAAGTCTTCAAGAATGTTTCTCATGATATGAATTAAAATAGATATATTATATTAACTTTATTTCAGGACATATCAAATAATGATATAATTAATAAAACTCAAGATGAGAACGATTCCTAGTGTATTTGGGTAATTAGGTACATATAATATCAAAGGGAAATAATAATACTATAACACAATATAAAATTCTATGACATGTCTTTAATTTCCTCGGGTCGTCTAAAATTGCATGGGATATCCTGAGGATATAAATAAGAATGATATGATCTTTAAGGATCAGTAAGGGAATAGTCAAATAATATCATGATCAAAGTAATAAATGTGACTCAATATTTATATCAATAACAAATAAAAGGGGTGATAATAATAATCTTGAATAATGAGGCATGTCATAGAATGATATCATCAAGGAGACGTAAGAATTTTGAAATAACATAAAACACAACATTATAAGCATAAGTCAAGTTCAAACTCTAAAAAATAATTACATAGTGTGATTAGAATAACCTCAAATTCACTATAAAATTAATATCATAATATATAGACATAACCAAATGCATTGGAGGGTTATATAATTTTGAGCCCACCTATCAACTTGATATTACTAAAATACATAAGTGTTTAACATAGATTATAAAACATAAAGATATATTTCATCACTAATGACCCTAAGAATTAAATAGTGGGGGTTAATTTCAAATAAATACCCAAAAAATTAATGATTTTTTCAAATAGGTGAAAAATTTTGACTGGAAATGGGAATGACTATACACTAAATAAATGACTGGCATGGAAAATCATAGGATGATTTTAGAAGCATAACAGGAGTATATAATGATCAATAAAATTTTTAAACAATCCTAAAAGGGGTGTATGATCACTTTTAAATCATAATTAAAATAAGAGGAATGAATGAAATCATATCCTCACATTAACAATTGAAAACAGGAATAAGTTGATGAAGATTCATTAATAAAGAGAAGAATGAGATCACTTTCTTCGATAGGGTTCTTCCTAAAGCCTAAGAGGAGCTTCTTAAGAACTTGTGGCACAATGGGAGGTATATAGAGTGGGAATGAGGTAGTTACTTCATGATATAAGGGTTTTGAGTGAGGAGGAATGAGAAGATGGGTGTGTTTATATAGAAAATAGAGGTAAATCCATTATTAATTTCTTTACAGATGTTTGTACAGTATATAATAAATTAACCAAACTATATATTTTTCCATGGTTTTAGTCCATGTTAACTTCACTATTGAGGTGTATTTAATTATTTTATAATTATATGAACAAAAATCATTAAGATAATATGCATGGTGATGTGGAAGTGAGTTATGTTTATAAATAATTGATTTTCAATACATAAAATTTAATATAGATTTTGTATTATTCAATAATAGTTTATAAAATTATTGAAATAATATAAAAAATATATTATTTTTAAGGGTAGACATAATTTTGGCCATGGATACTCTTCATTGTATTTATTACATCACCTAAGGTCTTTTATTATGTAATAATTCAAATTGTATATTTAATCTGATTTTACTTTTCCCCAAAAATTATAATGTCTCAAAAAATTATGAATAATTAAACATTGTATAATTTATATGTTATGATTATAAATATAATATTTATTTTATAAAAAAAACTAAATATTTTAATTTAAACTTTAAAAAAACCCCCCATTTTTTTTAAATATGGGGTTTTTCAAATAACTATTTTATCAACCTAATAAAAATTACAATTAACTACATAAAATTCTATTATCATTTATATTTATGAAAAATTATTTATTAATAAAATGTTATTGAAATATAATTTATTTTATAAATTATTGAATTCATCAAAAAGAGTGACTTGATTGAAACGATCATTTCCCAAAAATAAAATACGTGCGACATCGTATCAATATCTAATACTTATTAACATAAATTTCTAATAATTTTAAAATTATTAATTAAAATTAATAAGTTTAATCATTATTTCCTGGAATAAAAATATATAAAATCATACTATTAGTTTCCTAATACATTTCCCTTTATTACATTAAAAAACTACCTAAGAGTAAAGTGTACAATGACAATATTTTATTGAGGTTGTTCGATGAATAGGGTTTGGTTGATGATCTCAAAAATATTGATTTCCCCCAAAAACGAATTCAATAATTCATTAATTGTGGAATCCAAGCATGGGATTGGTCAAAGGAAAACCTCGTGATGCAATCTCTCTTAGAAGCTCTAATAAATGGGAATCATTGGGTAAGATCCTTTTATTCAAGGTCATTACTTCATGCTTATGTGTCTATTGCAATTTATCATAACCATTATTATACTAATCCTAATGTTCTCTATACAATTACTATATTATCAATGGTTATGATACATAATGGTATTTTAAAATTGACCGACTATATAATGGTTCAAAAAAACCATTGTAGTGCATGTGTTTTCTATAACCACATTAATTAACAAAGCATTTATTAATTATAAAATATAATTTAATTTATAAACATTTGGTTCATCAAATTCCCCCCTTTATAAATTTATCCACAATAATTTTCATTCCATGAACTAAATTATATGATGGTACTTGTTCTTCATAATGTATTCCATTTCCCATATACCTTCCAAAAACTAATTGTTTCACCATAACACTTTTACCAGGAGAGTTATCTAATTTCATGGAACCCTTTCTCGAAAATTTACGAACATAATTAAATGATACTCATATGAAATATCATTATCCAATGTTATCAACATTGGATGCATAAAATTTTATGGGTCTTGTATGTATGTCCTCAACAATGATACATGGAACACATCTTATACTTGAGATTGGTTAGTTGAGTGTTCTAGTTGATATGAAATCAGTCAGATGTGATCAAGGATCTCCAATGGTATGCTGTGTTGTTGACTATGCATTAGATTATTCCAAAATCTCATGGATTTTTATGAAATGTTATATAAAGGATCAATTTATCTTAGACCACAAACTGAAGGTCTCATTTACAATAATATGCATAAATGTTCTATCAACTTTATGTATATTTTATAGGAAGAAAATTTGTTTGAACATTCTTTTTTATCTCATGGATAATGTGAGGTCCCAATATATATTCCCTTTAACATTATACAAGTGATATTGAGTTTTAATCATATTCCCAATAATATAATCATAATGTTTCATTTGGATTCAATAATAGAAACTATTGTAATTTGAGGACTCCACTATAGAAAGGTGTTGATCCAAACATCCTTGGAAATATATTGAACAGGATCTCAAAATATTATATAGAGTATAAATGGTTCTTTCCAACTATACATCCATTTGCGGGTGATAAGAAATGCTGATTCTCATCTCCATATCCAATGCTTTCTAAATACTTCTCTAAAACCTCAAGATAAACCTCAAATGTCGATAAAATACAGTAAAAAGTTTAACTGTAGTCTGTTTTACCATTTTCCTTTTGTATATAATGGATATTATTACAATTTAGAAAAATTACTTGATGGTGATGAAATGTGATTTCTTCGTAAGGTGATCGAAAATCACATAGATGGTGTTATTTTTTCTATGGGTCATAGGGTGTCCTATGAAAGAATATTTTATTATTTCTTCACATTCAAGTATTTTCATCATAATTTTTGGCATCATACCCTTAATAATCATTAATTCTACCTTTACATGTTTTCATACTTAGAATAATGATAAAATGTATATAATATAATTCTTTAGGTTATCCCACAAGGAGTTTTCCTTCAAATCACAATACATCATTTTGATTCCTGTTTGAATAAGGAAGGATGAGAAAATGCACATCATCAAGAATTTACCTCTATAGTTCTTTTTTTAAGGGGAACATATTTTTTTCCCACACATTATAACACTATTTTTATAATATTTGAACTCTATAATATTAACAGCTTTTTTCGGTAGCACCTCATTATCCTTATGAGCCTCTTTGATCCTTATAAGAATAGATGGATGAGGATTCATTCGATAATGTTTTGGTTATAATAATTTTATTATTCTAATTTTTTCCTACATATCCATGAATATAATATCCATTTCAATTATCACCATAGTTAGGGTTTCATGGTCCTTTTTAATTTGAGAATGTAAATCAGTTTTGGCCTTCCTATAAAGTTCATTGATTGAAAAATCATTATAATTAAATATATATAAAAAAATTAATTGTAGAATATTTGGATTCTTTTTTATGAATAAATTATTGAGGCTATTAGGATCCCTATATATTTCACACATATCCTCATAGATATAGTTTCCCTAACTCGTTAGTGAAATCGTTACAAATGAAAATTCTATATCTTGTGTTAGGTAGATTGCCTCATGAATCATTAATTGGTGAGAGGAATCAACTGTTACTTAGTAATCTTTCCTGACTAAAAAATAGAATAAATATTTTGAAAAGTCATTTTATATAAAAAATAATTTTCCACTAGGGGTAATATGAGAACATGTGAAATAATTAACCACATTAGAACTCTTTAATTCTCTAAAAAAGTCATCAGTCCAAAAAAAATTCACCATTATGAGGTATCCTAGTAAGTATTTATGACAACCCTTAGAAATTTCGGAAAAATAGATGATATTACTTAGCTAATCCTAGGTATTTATAGATTTTTTTCAAAGAGGTTGGTATAAAAAAACCCTTCAATTACCTCTTTTTTTGATGGATCCATAGATATCCACTTACGGTTGATAACATACACCATGAAAGATTCTTTATCCGTAGATATATATAATTTTATACTCCTTGAAAATAAATTTATCTTTCACAATGTCTTCAATGCATAACATAAATTTCCCTCCCACTCCTCCTTGATTTTTGAGTAGACTAGAAGATCAAATATAAGGACTACCATAAATTTTACAATAAAATTACTAAATAATCTATTAATTACGTCAATGATTGTTGTAGGAGCATTTGTGTTTACAAATGGCATCATTATGAACTCATATTACATGTACCTTTTACAAAAATGAGTCTTGTGGATCTCATCCTTCCTTATAATTACTTAATAATATACCAACTGATGATCGACCTTAGTGATGTTTTTTACCCCACATAGATGATCAATAAAGTCATCAATCAATGGTAGATTCTACTTTTTATTAATAATGTTGTAGTTGAGCTCATTAATATCAATGTAGAGGTAAATCATACCATCATTATTCTTGAATAAGAGGACTAGTGCAGCCCACAATGAAACACTTTAGCATAAATAATTTTTATTAAGATTCTCATAGAGTTGAAAATTTAGATCTTATAGTTCTACATTTTCATTTTTATATGGTGTCTGCTATATTTTCAATGATCTAGGTATCTGGTAGATTGATAAATGAACCACTTATATAATTTAAAGTCAATGAAATTTTTTGGGAAACACAATAGTTAATTTTCACATAATGAGAATGTATTCTAAGTCAATCATTAACTTAGTATAAGTTATTTGAGAAAGATATGTTTTCCTATATATAACTAAAATGCATACATGAGATGATGAGAGAAATGAATATGTATCCTCATCCTTTTAGTTTCATATAATTTGAGTACGACAACCAATATGGAGGATGTGTTCATTTTCTTGGATATGTAGGTTATATCTATATAAGGAAATAAAATTCATTCATATAATAGCATTGAATTCCACTAAAAGAAGCATTCATAGTCATACAATTAAATTCAACCTATAAATTTAGATAAAAGATGAGATATATTCTTTAGTAAAAAAATTGATCCTTTCGATGTCATGACCAATAATTTGACTTCAATGTTTTTATGAGGTTTTTAAATTGTTCTAATAAACATAAATGATATTAATGAATACATAGAAATATAATCAAAAATAATATTTTCTATTATTGAATGAATAACAAGAGTAATTTTCATAACATCATTATCAAGATCCACCATACTTTTTTTATGGCATAATCTTTAACTTTTTCTAAAGGCATTAGATGTGGTTTTTGTTGTTTATTGTCAATAAAACTTGGATTAATTCATTTATTCTGATAGTGTACCTGTTCGTTATAGTTAAAATATTAGAATATAAACTTATTTTTTAATGGAGTAATTATTTATTACATCATATTGGGGGGTTTATTCTATAAAAAATCACTATAAAGGTGCCCTTACATCAAATACTTAATGCACTTTCTTATCCTCTTTAGGAAATTCATACGGTGCTTGTAACAACAGTTTTGACAAGTGGGAGGTTTGGTTTTATTTTCACAAATAGGTTTCTCTATCATATAATTATAATTAAACAACATTTTCATCTTCTACTCCCAATGAGAAACATGAGATTTTATGATATACATTACATTTTTATGGAACATTAGTAATTTTTTTTAATGTTCAAAAGTGATAATGATTTTCATATACCTTGGTTTATCTCACCAAATATGATGATTAATTTACATTTGGGGGTAGTGAAAAAGTTATAGGCATGTCATTAAATTATTTTTAAGTACTCTTCATACACCTTGATGGATACATCATCCTTCTCTTAAGGCTAAAGTGACCCTATTCCTTTTTAAATTATAGAGTGAAATGAAAATCATTGTAAAAAACTAGTTTCTATAATTCCTACCACTTCATTTCTTTGATATCCTCTATATGATTTTTTTGCCAATATCCATCAGTGATCATCATCTCCTTCCATATGATAAAAAACAATCTTGACCATCTCTTTTTCAAAGTGATGATGTTAAGAGAATATATTTTAATTAGATTTTATCCATTGTTCTGTGATTAAATGATTGTAAGATCTATTGAAATTCAAATTTCTTTGTCACATAAAGGCATAAATGACATATTTTTATTTCCATTGTGGATTTTGGAATTCTTACAAATTAATGTATTTTCTTAAACAATGAATTAAGTGAGAATGTATTATGATGATGTTCCTAATTCCTTCTCTTTTAGGGTTTGACATCTCATTTTTTGTATCCATCACATTACACCTCACATTGGTTATTGACCCCATTTCACATATTTCAATCCATTAAATAAAAATAAATAAAAAATAAATGGTTTATTATTTTTAAATTATTAAATAAAGAAATTGTAAAACCCTAAAATTAAAGAGATAAATCATAAATGATTTATATTTCATAACATGTGAATATCAATGTTTTAATGTAAGTCATCTATTATGTATTTACTACCATAAAACATAAGATTATTTAGGTTTCCATAAAAAAAATTCATGATGAAATTTTGAATTAACCAAACCATATCCCCTAGGAGTGTTAAAGTATTTGTGTAGAAAGGCCCATTTTCTTGAAACATGTGACAATAGAGTCTAGATCAATGAACAATTTTCAGGTTTGTTAAAGCTTTATACAACCATACCTATGATACGTCCCCTTCTAGTATCCATATAGGGATTAGTTTTCATCAAACCAACCTTATTTAAAAATTATCAAAATTACAGATGTTTTACTATGTTTAGACTTATCTATAATGTTTTTACTATAGATTTATAATTATAATACCTAGGAATAAATAGAATTTTCTCTATTACTAAATATGATATCCTATATCTTGTATAAAAATTATTTACTAATTTATGACCTAAATAAACACTTAATAAATCCTAATAAGTTCATTATTCCTATTTTATTTGTGTAGTTAGGTACAAAAAATAAATAAATGAGATTGAAAACAATGTAATAAATAAAAACTCCATAACATTACCTTAATTTTTGTTGAATATCTAAAACCTCACGTGATAACCTAGGGATATACATATGAAAGTGTTGATAAATCAATCTCACTAACTAAATTAACAAATAATAACATTATGAAAGTAATAAATATGAGTAAATTGGAATATAAATGCGACCTAAATTGGTTGATAATCATATTCCTGAATAACAAGGCATGAAATAACATGATAACATCTAGGTAACATAGGAATGAAAAAAAACATAAAACAAGAAATAAAAACATCAGTCTAGGTTACGAACCATGAAATAATAATATAGTGTTCTTAGGATAACCTCTCATGCACCATACATGGAATATCTGGATATAAAATCATTATACAATGTATTAGAGGGCAATATAATTCCAGGTGTACCCTTCAAATTCTTATCATGTAAATGAATATGAATGCCACATAAATATCAACTCATAAGTATGTATTTCGTCACATTTAACCAAAAATTTTATACAACATGGGTTATATACATGGAAATCTCCAATCAATTAATGATATGTAATACTAGGTTAATACCTTTCTGTGGAAATGAGAAATGTTGTTCACTACAAAAATTCTTTTCTTAGAAAATTGTATAATAATTTCAATAGCATGAAAACGGTACATAATGATTCATATAAAGGTTAAATGATTTTTAAATGAATATATAATAACTTGGAAATCCTAAGTAATGTTAAAGGGATGATTGAAAAAACATACCAAGATGAAAAATAGAAAAAATGAATAAATTAAAAAAGGTACTCGAATAAAGAGGAGGAGAGGATCCCTTAACTTGAGGGGATTATTCATAAAGCTTGGTAGGGGATTATTAAGATCATGGGGGATCTTTGGGAGGGTTCTAGACAAGGATGGGAAGAGTGAGTTATTGATCCATGGGGTTTGTGTGGACATGAATGAGATTTTGGGAGGGTTTATATAACATAAGAGAAAGGAATTCATTATTATTTTCTTAACATATGTATTTAACTCTATATAATTAATTGGTCCATACCACAAACCATCTGAGGGGTTCCGCCCACATTTTCTTCCAAATAGGGGTGGATTTCATTATATAATAAGGCGATTAACCTATAAAGTTAAAATAATACCCTTGGTGGTGTGGAATTATGTTATGGTAAATAAGAATTTATTTTAAAATATTGAAATAAAATATTGGTTTTGGAGGAATCATTAAGGGATTATAAACACAATCAAATTTCAATATAAAACATATTATTTTAAAGGGGAAAAATAAATATGGTTTTGGATAATCTCTATAGTAGATATTATATTACTTTTTTGATATTATGATGTCATAGTATATAATTTATATTTACATTGTATTTAAAGTTTACCCAAAAATTCATCTGTCTTTAAAATGTATGATAAAATATATATTGGATTATTTAGGAAATATAATTTAAAAAATAATAAATACTTCAAAAAAATAATTATATATATATATATATATATATATAATTATCATTTCATTTAATACCTTGTGACTTTATGACTTATTTTTTTAATATATCAAATCTATTCGATAGCTTGTGATGCACACAACACCAGGTTAAAATGGAAATGCTCTATCAAAATCTTGTTTAATCTTGACCATTATAACCCTAAAATTAATTTATTAGGAATCAATATTAATAAATAAGTAATGAAAATTTTAAGGTTTGTACATGTATAAATAAATTTAAATATATATTAATAGATTAAAATTAAAATAAATATAATTTGAAAGAAAAAGTAATGTTTTTTTGAAAAATTATATATTCAAGAAACAAATTTCATCGCTTCATGAACACTTATGATAAAATTAATTTTTCAAACTTTTATAAATTTTATTTGTTTAAATGATCCTAATTTTTGAAATAAAAACATCACAATTATTTTTGGGTTATTTTTTTATATTTTTTGAAAAATTTCATTTTTCAATTAATAGTGAGAAATAACAATTTTTTATTTTAAACTTTATTTAATTGAAATTATTTCGAAATATAAATCATATTTTAATAAAATTAAATGTATAATTTATAAAATTATATTATATTCAAAACTCTTTAGGATATTTTATTCAATTTCATATTGAATTTTGATATCTAAACCTTTTATACTTACGATAATTTCATCATAAAAAACCCTCGTTTTCACCATGTCTTCAAGTAATACATTAAATAATATTTTAATTTTTTTATTGTTTTTTGGGAAGATTTTTTCTTATTTAGAATAATCATTATTCCTATTATCTAATAATGTCAACTTAATTTTTTACCAATATGGATAGTAAAAGAATTAAAACAATAATTACTGTTGTGAAGCTAAAAATTGAATTATTAGAGGTTAAAATAAGAAGATAAGGGTTAAAATGACATAATAACTTGTCCAACACCCATTTTATGGCCAAATTATGACCTTATAACCCTTATAGGCCGATAATGATCCATTTTGGAGCTTGTAACAAAATTTAATCTGGTGTGTAATAGTTTGTTTTCAATAATTATTTGTGTTTACTATCCCTCACTTTTAATAGGAAATCAACGTCTTCCACTCTTTAGAAATCCATCCTAGAAAGGTATTTGGCGAAACAAAAAATATGTTCCCCAAATAAGAGGTAATGTTCTTAAACCATCATTATAATTTTGTTTCTTTTACCACGTCATTCATATATTATTAAACCATTATAATATAAAAAAATAAGAATATCCCATATAACAAATTGTTATTATGTTAAGATAATGAACTATATCCATCTCGTCTTCCATCCAATGGGAAAAAAAATCATTGATTGTGTGTATAAAATACTACCACCTTGCGAACCGATGCAATTATTTTTCCATAAACACCATTCAAGGATGGGTATAATGATAAATTTATTAAATTTATATGTAATTTATGATATTTTTTCCTTATATAATTACTATATAACATATACATTTCTACATAAAATTCCATTTAAAATAAGCTAACATCACTCATGTGTATAGTGGAAAACAACCTTGTGATGTAATTTGATTCATTCCCCACTAATGATTTACATTTAAAGTAATAAAGATAGCTTTTATTGAAAAAATGTGATGTATATGACATGATACTGATTCTGTAAGATTAATATATCACCCATTTTTTTATTCGTTCACTATTTATGGGAATGATATCATTACTCATGCATATATATGGCCTACCTACTCCACGAAGTGATGCAATCTATATTCCATGTACAACTATAATTAATGATTATAAAAATGCATTGAATGAATAAATATGATATCTATAATATTAATAACATTATAAGGATTATAGAACTATATAATATACACAACAATCAGAAAATTAATTACATAACACGCATGAGAAAACAAGGAAATTAACACCCAAAACATTAAGAATAATTAAATACTATGAACAAATGGGTTGTAAAATGATATAATGGGGTGATATATGATATTATATATATGAATGTGGCAATGTTACAAATTAATAACTTGTTTAAAAAAATTATACGTGAGGTTAAATCATGTTCAATTAAAGCAAATCATGATGTAAGGGACTTCGTATCAATTTAACTTCATGGAGGCATATTGTAATATTATACAAATAATTTATTTTACATGGTTTATATAATTCACCTATAACACGTAATACAATTATTCTATTACCATTCTTTGTATTTTATGTTTTAATTTAATTATTTAATCAAATTGTATTTGACTTAAACATTACCAAGTGGTGAATGATATTATATAACACCACATTCATATGTGATTGTTAACTTTCAATAGAAACAATAAATTTATTGTTATCAATTTTATTTGAAATTAATTTTTTATTAAATATAATTTTTATTATTTGATGCATTTTATTATATTTTAAACCATATAGAATTTTAACATAGGTTGGTTGATTTTAATGTTATTTGATTAACTGGGTAAATATTGATACATTTGTATCCTTTACTCAATCATGAAATTTAATGTTAAGGACTATTAATTCATGAATTAAATTGATTATTTGATATATGATGAATTATTTGTACATGAATATACAATTTGATATTGAATATAGATATCCTCTCAATGCATTGATATGTCTCATGAAAAAATTTATTTATCCAAACGAGATGGATTTTTATATAGTAGTTTTATTCTTTCATATGAAAGGTCTTCACATTAGAAGAATAACGATGCTTGGGATCATGATGTTCAATAATTAAGTATTTCCTATATTTAAAATTTCATTGTTATTATTTTCCATGATATTTTTCCATGATATTATCTTTTTAATCATTTAATTTTAAGATTATTCAATAAATAGAATGAGTTTTCACTTATCTACCCTTCCCTATTTATTATATATTATAAAATTATGGAAATCATGTTATTAATTTAATCGATTTTGTGTTCAATTATTTACATATTTTTCTATTGATAATTATTTAATTATTCATTATTTGTTCTTCTACATGTAACCCTTACTAAGTATTTTAGATCACCCTTATTTTATTTCCTTTCCCACTATTATGAAGATGAATCCTCAGAATTAGTTTCAAGGATGCTGATAATTTGGTTTTATTATGTTAATATTTTTCTATATTCCCAAGGTAAAATGGGTATCTCGTATGTATATAGTTCTCCAAAACATCTAAACTGGTAGGTTCTTCGATATTTGACACCTTTCATCTAGCATAATGTAATAAATTATGCACTAACTCTGGGTTACTAAAGTCAGAGTCATTATGGTTGGTATTAGAGGGAGCTTAGAAGAAACTATGGGAACTAGATTAAGGAAAACATATGTTAGGGAACATAACCCTTTTATAGGATTTGAGGATATGTATATATGAACATCCTATAATTTTTTTTTTGTGGAAGATATTATGTTTAGTCTAATAGAAATTCATCCTTTTCTAGATATAAAAGTTGACCTGTTTCTATTATAGAGGTACCTAGGGGTAATAAATATGAAAATGGAACATTGGCCCTGACCGGATCATTACTTGGTTCATGATAACAATTACTATTGTGAACATATTTTGAAACTACTTGGGGTATTCTTAGGATAATTAAATATTTATTTAAAAATGATTTTTAATAAATTGAAAATAATGGTTTCCCTAAAGAAATCTAGATTATGAATCTGAGAGTAAAAATTCATAAATTTTAATTTTTACTATGTGTTGAACAATATTTATAAATGAAAATTATGGTTTAAAATTCATAATTTCATGCACTAAAATAATATATGTCATTTTTAGAAATGGAACCTAGAACGAATAAGTGTATCAATACTCCTTGCCAATGTGGATATTTCCCGACTGAGAGATCTAATACTAATGGTATTGGAATAGATAAAATTATAGCTATATTTGTGTAGCTTAATTAGGTTATTATTAAAAAAAATTCCCATATGGAGAAACCTATTCAAAAATATTATTGTAATATGTTGGATCTCTTTATGTGATAGAATAACCTATAATTCACTATAATTAATAACCTAATGTTATATGAGAAAAAGGATTAAGTCTCTAGAGAAGAAAAAGAAACCATATATTCTATATTCATTTCATTATTAATAGGATTAGCTCCACACAAATAATGAATTTTTATAGTTTAATGGGATCATCCCCCAAAACTAGACAAATGTAAATAAATAAAATATTTAGAAAATAAATATTTTTCAAAATAATTTAAAAATTTAGGTTTAGAAAATATTTTATTAAAAACCTATAGGAATTCCTCATGAGGGTCAACCAATGTGTTTTGTAATGGTCCAATCACCATGCCTATGATGGAGAAAGACCTAAAATATCTATCAAATCATTTTAGGATAAATATATAATATAATTTTCACCATAACCACATCTATATGTTTATATAAAAAAATGGATATTTTTATTGAAGTATTATACTCTCTATACATTTTAAAAATTATGAAATGTTTGAAAATCTATTTATTAATTTTAAATCAGTTTTGGAAGACAATTTTGAACAAAAATTGAAAAATAATCCTAGTTTCCGAGTGATGAAGAGAACATTATCAAAATATAATCATCCCTAACTATATTTTATGTAATTTAATGTAATCATGAGGAGGGGTTTAGTAAATATATTAAAATGTTGAAATTTGGTTTAATAAATTTAATATACAATCCAGATTGACTTTAAAACTATTATTTATATCAGTTTCCACATGGCCGAAATGGAAACTCCACATATTAAAGAGGTGAAAAACTAAAAGTGAAGGTCTTGTGGTGTTATAATTGCTAGACTATACTCTCAATATAATTGTATCACATCGGTATAATAAAACATAACCAATATACAACATAATAAGTAGTATTAATAAACTATAAACATGTAGAAGATAATAACATAAATGATAAGTAAAAGAGAAGAAAAACCACAAATACACCCATGTATTCTTGTATAAGTGATTCTACAATAGTATAGGATATGGAAAAATAGAAGGCGATACAATACAATATAATTAATGGTCAAGGAAAATAATAAAGATCCCTGTGGGTGATCTCTATGAGAATCTTAATCACCTGCTCAGTCCTGTTATCCTTTTTCTCCCATGTATTATACACAACTCAAGAAATAATCCTTGGAAATATGAGCATGAGGTTATCTTGGGTACCCTAGTATAGTGTCATCCCATTCAGGGTGGGAGATACACTTATTAGGACACCACCTATGGTGTCTAAGACATAATATATTTTGACAATATAAATATAGTAGTGTGAGTGGATAATAAAACACCAGAAGATAGATACATGAATAAACATACTAAGTCAAGATCATGCTCTTCAAGGACATCTGGCCAACTATACCTGCTTCAAGCTACGCTAAAATTCCTTTGAGTATAATATATGTAAATATATATATATAATAGATGTACTAACATTTATATACATATTTATAGATATGTAGTATTAAACCAGACCTGAGGTGTAGCACAAGAGTCCATGCATAATAATAATAATAATAATAATAATTACTTAAGATATTATATATGGTTCTTCATGCCTTTTCATTAGAACAATATATTTTACCACACCGAGTATCATAAATAAAATTATGAGGGTCATACCCAACCTCAGAATAATGGGGGGTGGTACTTCTTTCCAAGAAACCCAAGTGATGTGAACGCTAAGACAACATCCTCGACCAAGGGGGTGTTACACATCATCGAAAATGACCCTACATGAGGTCCCTTTTATCATTGAGCAGTATACGGTAACTCGTTTTCCCTTTGAGAACAAATATTAACATTTTTTAAAAAGGAAACCAACATCCCAAAAGGTTCATTGGGTGATTTTCATATAATAAATGTATCATTTAAAAATATTCCATGAGATAATAAATTCCATTATTACTATTTAATTATATTGAAAAATAGAGGGAATATTTACCAATATGCCACATTAAAAGTCAGATACATTCTAAGAGTTTCATTCCCACTAACCATTTCAATAATTTCCACTGGTAACATTATTTGGTTTAAACCATAAACATATATATAAGGGTAAGGTCAATTATCCATAGTATTTATCACCATACATGAAAGAGACATAAAATATGACATTTTAATATGTGTACCACACAACTATAATCGAGCTATTTTAATAAGTGAAGATGCTGACCACAAATGTTGTTGTTTTTTTCACTAGGGGATAATATAATGGAGTTCCACCTCCGAGAACATTCTAATTAACGAACACATAATTTTTTTAAAAAAAACACATCTAATTGAGGGTTTTATTAAAAAAAATAACTTATTATGTTCATTCAAGGGATACCCCCTAGAGGGTTGTTTAAACTTTAGGTTCATGACCATCAAATATGCCAATTAATATTAAAGGGATTCTATAATTAATGAATTAGGTTCAAAAAATGCAATGCCATATTTTAGCAGTATCACATGGAAATACTGGAACATGTAACATAGAAGTTTTTTATAAATCAACAAAAATAGGGAAAATATATAGAATCCCTACCAATTTCCAAGTATGCTTCAATAATCCAATATCAATTATTGAATTGATCTAATTTGAGAGAAATAAAAGAAAAACAATGACCTGAAAAATTGGTGGGTTAGGATGCACATCAATATCTTCAACAACAATGAGAGAAATGGAAAAAAGTAGAAATAATAGTGAGTCTCTTACCAAGGTCGGACCAAAGAGACCGATGTCACTCAATTCTAATACTCGATAAAGAAACAAAAATCCATTCCTAGGTAAGGAGTGGAGGGGGAACCCACAGATACACATGTTGTGAAAGAAGGAGAAGGAAAATAGGGGATAATGGAGTAAAAATATGGAAGGGAAAATGGGAACATCATCATAATAAATGAGGTGTATGGTTTGGATGCATGGCTGGATAATTTCTTCACCAACCATGCATTAGACACCTCCCAATAATGAGTCCAAAAGAGATCATGTACTTGGTTTTGGAAACTATGGGAACACTGTCCAATTTTCCACTATTAAATAACCTACAAAAAATACATGGCCATGTGGCCTCGTGTGCAAGGTTATAAAAAATTCTACAACACCCTCAGCTCCTCTTAACATGCGGAACAGTTTTCTTTAATAGCCTGCATTATTTCAGACAAACTATGTGGCCAACTAGCTTCTCTTACATCTCAGTTTTGAAAGCCTAGCACTATTAAGACTCAACTGAACACCCATGTCACCTCTCATTCCTAAAAAAATTATTAAAACATAATATTTGAGAATTAAAAACCTCATAATTTCATTATGAGGTCCTTTTTAAAAACTTTCCCACCCACCAAAGGGTAAAAATTGAGTTCTTTGTGAAAATCCATCCAGTCCAAAAATCAGGGGACGCTATAATCTCCCCACATTACAACATATCATCTAAGAGAAGACATGGGGAAAGAAAGAAAACAATACTTAAATCACTTGGATCATAGTGTTTTTTTTACAAATGTCCATTTTGTGTTTCTGTTATCCCACACACCTCCAACTATCACATTAGGCACAAGGTACGTCAGGTGTTAAAACTCAAGCCAATTCACAAACACCAAACTCTAACATCATGATAGATCATACATGAGACCATTAACCCAAATACATGAACACAACATCATGTATATAATATTTAAGCCCAAGTCACTTACCACCATGTTTCTTCACGTTTAATGGCCAATTCCAATTCACAATTCTCTCCACCATCAGAATTTAATAACATGGCATTCCCAAAGAATTATAACGTTGGTCACAGAATGATTATCACCTTGAATGATCATTTTAATCCCACTGATCCTCATTTATCAAGGTCAATCCAGCTATTAATTAAAAACCTAGCTGAGCCACACAATATATATCTCATCCTAAGGACATGGCAGAAGTAGTGCCTCAATGACCACATTTATCAAAACAAAATTAATAATGTCAATCCACTACAATTAAATTATACTCCAAAATTGATCTCCTTACACCACCATCATAATGAAACCTAAAAGAAATTCCTTCTCCCAAGGAACCTCGATATTACCTCAAACAAAACCACATTATCCCATAACCATCTTTCAGTGAAATCTCTAGAAAAAACATCTATTTTGTTGTCATATCCTAGAATGAAAATAGATGAAAACAAGGTTTAGGACACTAGGGTTATTACCTCTAATACACCTCATTCAAGCCTGAACGATGTCTATGATAATATTATAATTATCCATCTAGAGGTCATGGAGCTCATCCAAGGTATTATATATAGTGGTTTTTACAATTGATGCATTAGTAAAAATTGGAAATATCCACATATAAAGAACACTGACTAAGCCTAATAACTATCAGGATAAGGAAAAATAGTATATGACCGTGAGTCCATCCATGACATTCCTACATGGGATCTGATGTATCACTCAAGACTAACCAAGCCTTTGAACTCATCAAATAATAGATGTGTAACTTCCAAGAACTCTACTTCTTGAAAAAATATGTAATTTTAAACATTTAGATTGGTGTATAACTGATTCTCTCCACTGTATCATAGAGGATATAAATACAGGGGACTTGATCATCATTCAGAAAAGATTACAATAATATGACATTAATAATTTCTAAGAATACCCGAGACACATGTGTTATTCTAATGATTATGTTTTCAATAAGGTTTCAATCAAACCACAACCAATGACATGGAATAAGAACAATATTACCTCTACCAGTCGACAACATTAAAAAAACTCAGATGCACCAACTATTACATCATCATAACTTGACCACGACCTTTAATATAAATGAATATCATGATTAATCAATCCCAACCATGGATTCCATCCATGAACAAAAATATTTATATAGGATTTTTCTAATGCCAACCATATAATCATCGTGATGTCTCACAGGAACCCACACATTTGAAAGCTAATTATCCTCAAAGGCATTTAAAAGTAGGGCTGACAATTTCAAACTGGTCCTTCTTGATCATGATTCTTCTAATTGGAAGTACACACATTTCCCAAATTTTTAAGACACATCCTACCTTAATAGATTCCTTATTATCACATTATAGGATATCACAACTTTTACCATGGACCACTCTCTATGAGCAACTAAACATGGTCTTACATTTGGAAAACATGCTTTTACCATGTGTTAAACAAAAACAGTGATAAACTAGATAATTTTATGTGAACTAAAATATATTTACTTTATACATAAGCATAAACTTCCCCATACTTAAATCCACGTGAACTATAGCTTTAAGAGTAGAATCCAAAAAAACTAACCATCTTGTGAAAACAGTTGATGCATTTCTACCTTCATCCAAAGAATTATAATGAGTATGGTTTTACATTTAATTCATATACCACTCTACCTCAGAGATTACCAGAGAATCAATCATTGAAGCTCAAGGATAAAATTATTATCATTAAACTCAACTAATTTTATATTCCACTTTATCAACTTGATGGGTACCATGTGTATTAATGCATACTACCATGATACTTCATGAGGAAAATGGCACATATTTGATATTATATATAAGCCTATTGGGATATTCATTATAGTATGTGATGGACGATAAATGAACTATCCTAGAGTCAGATAATCCTATATTCCTGTTAATCTAGATGAATACATACTATGTCTTCCAACATTAAAGATGAAGAATGCAACAAACCGAATGTCGATACCAAAAATTTCCCTTGGATTTTAAATTAAATGATTTATTTTATATTATGGTTATAGAAAACACATGAACTTATTTGATATTATTATATACTATAGGACTTAAAATACTACTAAGAATAATTACCATTGATAATATATAAATTGAAAATTGATCAAATAATTAGTAAAGATATATGATTTTAAAAAACCAATTGATAAAAAATGAAGTGATGGCCTCACCCAGTAGAATCATAAATTATGAAGACAATTTACTATAGATTCCAAGTGATAAAGTATCAATGGTATTTTCCCTTGACCATGCCCAATACGAGATCTAACAACTTAATCATGTGTGAAACCATTTACGGGAGAAGTTTAGGCTTGTTGGGATCACGACCAAAACTTTGTACATTGAACCACCCAATGAATGTCTCCCCATCGCGCGCCATACTCTTAAGGTATTTTATGTTTTATTAAATGGATATGTATCAAGACCATACAAATATGAATATTTATATTCAATAATGGTTATATTTACTCCTTATTCTTATTTTATAAATTATTTTGATATTTATATAATAAAAAGTCTTATGTTTTTCAAAAATATTCCAATTCAATTAAGAAATTTAGTTTCACGAATTAATGAAATTTTGAAATAGATAATATTGTAATAAAATATTATTATCAGATAATGTTTATTCACTATAAATTAAAATATTATATTAATGAAGATAGATTTAATTTTTATAAGGGTTCATAAACTATTATTGTCAAAAAAAAACTCATTATCTCTTAAAAGTAGAGGATCCTTAATTTAAAAGTGAAAAATAAAATATTTAAAAGACTATTTTTATAAAAATATTATTATTTTTAAAATCAAAAAATCAAAAATATCTAATTTTTTATTTTTCATAATTTTATGAGATAATAAAATTATCATGTAAAAATTAAAAACTATATAAATATACTGTGTAAATTAAGACATTATAATGACCCAAAAGTGATGTAATAATCACTATAAAGGGTAACTGTGACAAAAAATATTTATTCCATTAAAATAATGTGATTCTAAGTTTATCAAGTTAGCTTTATAAATTATTTATTAATCCGCCAAAACCTATAATTTATTTTAATATTTTAAAAACATCTATTTAAGAGTATGAATCACTTCCACATCAGCAATGGTATTATTTTATAAGGTTAATCTATTTAAATTATAAAATCATAAACACCAAACTTATTTGGAAGAATCCATTTTAATAAACAATGTGGTGGTTTGTGGTTTGGTTATATTATTATATAGAGTCCATAACGTAATTTTTATATATAAGATAGAATTTTACACTCATTTTCTATATAAACACACCCAAGATCCAATTTCTCTTCACTAAAAAACATTTGGGGCCTGTAATTACTCTTATTTACTCTATCTAGAGTCCTCCCATGGTTACCACAAGCTCTCACGATGCTTCTACCAATCATTTGGAGTCACACTCTCAAGGTAAGGGATACTCTCCTCCACCTCTTTATTCATGTATATCCTTTATCTCATGCATTCTATCTTAATTTACAATTTTTGGTATATGTTATTCTATGTATCCCTTATTGTAAATTGTTTGTACAAATGATGAGTGACCCCTTTCACTATCATAAATCCTTTCCATGAACTTTCATATACCCCGTTATGCTGTTGAAATTTCACCGTGATTTTCCATGACAAACAATTGTGTAGTGAATACCCATACACCATTTACTATCTAGGATTCTCACATTTATGCACATATACTTATTTTAGTGTGGAATTACATGAATTTATTCCATACTCTTTTATCATGTAATAAAATTTGACGAAGAATGAATCCATGTTGTATGATCTATGGGGCACACTTAAGTGTGATAATGAAGTGAAAGTTATGGGAGCACCCAAAATTATGTATTACTACATTGAATTGGTTATTTTTTTAGTCTCATGAGACTTCATGAAAGAGATTAAAGAGTGAACCTAATCTATCAAATGACATTTTCCATCATAATTAATTGGATATTACCCATGACCTATGTTTTTATTTATTTTTTTAAGTTGTTTCCACATTTATTATTTTTTACTTTAGGTTATCATGATATATCATGCCTTATTATTCAAGATTATTATTCTAACCCATTTTATGATTCTCTCCCCTTTCTTATTTATGTCACCATATTATCCCATAGAGTGTTAATCAAAAAAGAAATCATATGATCTTGTTAAGATGGTTTTCAATAAAGAGGATTTAATTCCCTATTTTAGGTTTTTATGTAATGTGTCTAATTAAAAAAGACATTAAAATTATCAATGATCAAGGTTTTATTATGCATAATATTATTTAATAATTAATTAATTAATGTGTCATAAAGAGAAGGGTTTTCGTAGTTGGTATCAAATGAAAACTGTAGTTATTTTTGGGATAAGGATTAGAATACTATTGAAAATTCCATAGGGATATAACTTATTATTTGAAAACATACCAAAATTTTGATAAATATAATGTAAGTAGATTATCAAGAAAATAATTCCATTTATGTATAATGTAAGTGTATGTGGCTATAGAATAGATGTAAATAGGGTTCGAACCCCTAAAAAATTCATTGATCTAGAATTGACCTAGAACTAGTGCACGATAATGGGCCGTATTACACACCTAGTTAGATGGTACCATGAGGAAATATTTGGTAAATTTATAAGCTCATTATGAACCATTATTTTGGGAAAAATAATTCCCATAAGAATCTATATTATGAAACAGATCATAGATAACATGTATTAAACCCTAGAAATTAATAATCTAAGAAGATACATGTAATCTATAAGTTATCTATTTAATATATTTAGATTCCCATTTATGTTTCTAATATATCATAAATATATTTTCATAATTTTCCATTTATTTTATCCAATGTCTAGAAGTAGGAGGAAGAATTTTAACAACCAATGTGAAGGGAAATGTGATTAACTCCCAATGATATTCCCAAACTGCTGTGTGCAAGAATTGAGAAATTTGTGATGATACTATCTCAACTGACTCAGGTTATGATTAGAATCCTTGTACAAGAGGAGATACCAAATACCCCTAAGAATTAAATGGTTGTAGTTGAGAACATGATGCTGTAAATCCCTATGAAATTCAATGGATCATCTTATTCCATAATCCCGGAAGAATGGACCATCTCCATTGAGAACATATTCTCAATTAATAAATCTTACAAGAAAGATAATGTTCTACTAGATATTTATCATGTGGGGGAGAATATGATTAGTGGTGATCATTGATCAAGAATACAAAGCCTGAGGAAGAGATCATATGAATTATGTTAAAGGGATTTCATAAAAATATTTTCCGCACAATCACCACCATAATATTGAAATGGATTTACCTGAACTCAATAAAAAAGATGATGAATCCATCAGTGTATATGAAGAAAAAATAAATGGAAATGCATGATAAGCCTCCACATTTGTCGTTACCCTCATGTGAAATGTTAACCTATTTTTAGTGGTCTATAACATCGTCTATGAATATCCCTTGAGATCTAAGACATTGATAGCTTTGAGGAAATTATCCAATTTTACTTAAAAGTTGAAATTGAAATCAGTGAATCTCAATGGTATCATAATTATAATAAGTAGAAAAAGGATTTTAATTCTAGTTATCCGATCTAAAAATATAATAGTGCTAATAAATTTCACCATCAGAATTGTCAGAGGTATGTAAAGAAGAACCCCCAGAATTGCATAAGGGTGACAAGGAAATAATTTAGGAATGATAACAAAGGATACCTAGATAGAGACTTCCAATGGAAGAAATTCACGAATGTGATGGTGTAAAGGAATTATCGGGTCAACCCTCTATGCATTTTTTACTTGGTCAACTATAAATAACCAGGGATCTTTGAAAACCAATAGACTGCGAAAATTTTTTTTTTGTGAAAACCAACAACCTCCAAGGAAGGAAGGGAGAGATTTTTCCCTCAAAACTATTGAGGATGATCCTAAAAAAAGTGATAAAAATTACTCAACATATTCATTCAATAATAGAGAAAATAATTTTTTATAATGATTCTTTGAATTCCATCATATCACGAATGTTTTGTTGAACTACTCAAACACCACCACAAATCATGGAAGTAGAACTTCCAGTGAAATTTGAAAATGGGTAATTTATCTCATCCCTTGTATATAACTCCAACCTATCAAATTTTTGGGCTGGACATATTAGTGAACCATTTCATACTCCCTTCAGTGTAATTTTATGAAATTCTTATCATAGATTAGCTCTTCATATATAGAGACAACATAAATTTTCAAGATAAGGAAATCACTCTCTATTTCATGAATCGACCCCCCAATTCTGTACATGTGGAAGGAGGAGAACCAATATATTTTAGCAAAAAAATATCAATCAAGCATATTATCTCCCTACAATAAATCATATATAGATAATATTATTGAGTACACAGATAGAATCATCCGTGAAGAAATGCTCATTGTAGGGGAATATGATGATGTGTTACTTGATGAATTTACTGGTTTTCTTTCATGCTGAGTGGTTGAATTTTCAATCAAACTTATACTTTTTGTGTTACCATTAACCAATATGATGTTTAGAATGAATTATGTTTAACATAAGGTGATGAAATAAAAATTATAGGATAATATTGATAAAGGTTTCATATGCCCAGGCGCATCACCATGGGGTTCACCAATCCTCTTTGTCAAGAAGAATGATGATTCAACGAGTCTTTACATTGATTATAACGAGATAAAGAAAAACACGATAAATAATAAGTATCATTTTCTATAGATTGATTATTTATTAGATCTACTATATGGAGATCAATACTTCTATATGGTTGATCTGTAGTCGAGATGTTACCAAATTAGTGTAAAGAAGGAGGATATGCCCAATACAAATTTGTGTACATGGTACGAGCACTATGAGTTCATAGTAATTCCATTCAGACTCAATAATCTTCCAAAAATATTCATTTAGTTTCCTAATAATGTATTTATAGATTTACTAGAAATATTTGTGGCAGTCATTATAGATGATATTATAATATACTCCAAATTCAAGGAGGAAAACGAGGAGTATCTGAGAAATGTGCTAAATACCATAGTAAAGAAGATGATTTATTTCAAATAGAGTAAATGTGAGTTATTGTTAAAAGAAATTTCATTCCGGGGGCATATTATAACAAAAAAGGGATATTTATGGGCCCTCTAATAATAGAAGTAATTAATGGATGGCCAAGGCAAATATCTATTATAACATCCCATGTTTTAAATGTTTCTATGAATTTAATATTAACAACAAAAATAATATTATTAATAAAACAAATCATAATTAATTTATAAATTTCAAAAAGGAATTTAAATATTGGACATCATTAAATTTTTAAAACTGATAATATTAAATTATTATTTTCAAAAATAATAATATATTTTTATATAAATATGAAATCAATTTAAAAAACAGTTTTGTAAAACTAAAACGTTTCTCAAAAAAAAATATTTATTAACACATAATATTAAAAAAAATTATTAAATTGATAAATATTGAGATAATATTTTACCTAAATGCATATAAATTAGTTATATTTAAATTCGTTTTTCATTATAAATGTTACTAATTTAAATTATATACATAATGAAGTATGAAATTATTAAAAATCATTATAAATTTATATTTTGAAATTTTTTAATCTATTCACAAAATTATATATTATTATATTTTATTAAAAATTTAAAATATATTATTTTTTTTCAATAGAAATAAATGAATAAAAAAATTGTGAAATCATGTACAGGGTTTAGGGGGAGGTTCCAATCATTTAAAGATTGGTCTTCAAGGCTCAAACACAAGCATGGGAGATGAGTTTGAGGGTCGGTGTTCGTCTATTTTATCACTATAGGATGAATGTTTGACTGCGAATATCATAGGAAAATTCAATTTTAGCACCATGTAGTCTAGGCGAGACTAGTTTCTGAAGATGAGGATCCATGTTTCTTCATTGGGATTCAGCCCTTGGTTTGGGTTTTCAGTCACCAGTGAATAAGATCCATGCCACTTGGAGTTTGGAAAGGATATATCCAGGTATAATAGGGTTTTTATTTCAATTCTTCTTCAACCTATCGAGATAGGTGTTTTTATTTCACTTTTTCGGTTTTCATGTTTCTTTTATCTAATAGTGAAATGATTTTTCATTTTATTCTTTGTCAAATTTTCTATTCCTTGTTTTTACAATTTTTTACCTGGATTTGTTCAACTTTCCTTCTTGTCAATGTTTTAAATAATTTTTACCTACATTTATTTCCATTTATTTTATATAATATAGAATATAATTTATATTGTTTATTTATTGATGACTAATTTTGGTGTGAAACAAATCATAACCAAATCCATTGAGAAACATTTGTTTACTGTGTTGAAATTTCCCAATATACATTTCAAAAAAAAATGATATATATATATATATATATTAATACTATAAAAACAATTAATTAATCTTAAATTTGAGTGTTTTCTATTACACTACATCTCTATTCTTCATGGTGCTAAAGTCTTGCACAAACTTGTCGGGGGTGTAGCATACCCTATACAAGAACTACATATCCTGCTTGGTGTATCCAAGCCTAGGTAAAAGGAAATTATCATATCAAGGTAAGTGGATTGATTTTTTAATCTATTATTAATATATGTGTTTTAATTATACATATATATATATATATACACACAATACTTTTAGAATCATTATGTTTAAAACCCTCGATTAAATTTCATGTTTATAATCATGTAATGGTTTATATTTTAATTGTTTATCTTTTTAAAATTCTATATTCCATGTATATGTTTATATATATAATTTTTATATACCTAGAATTTTAAAATTAAGAATTATATATGGGAAATTTTAGTATTTGCTTATCAAACATATGAATATAAGGTTTCTTTATAAATTTAAGAATTATTTATTTCATTATGTTTAAATCTTAGATTTATGTAAAGGTAAATTTATTTTATTTAAATTTCATTTCCCCTTGATTTTAATCATGTGTTCAAGGGTTTTATTATATATATATAATACCTTTATTTATTACAGTTAACATTTCAACTAAATCATATATATCATTATATATATGTGCATATTATATTCATTAATTTAAAATAATTGATGGCACATTATGACTACGATTTCATGAAAATATTATACATATAAATGATAAACAATATCATTTCATGTGATAATATTAAATAATTCATTATTTCAGGGGCACAATATGTATATGTACAAAATATAATGTCATGCATGCTTAGAAATTCCCTTCATCTATTTATCTGTGACATCTCATGTGTAATTATTCATGTATTCCTTTATTATGACATGAATATATATTAATGGATTTTATATAAGAATTTTTTTTAAAAAAAGTTGATTTCTCTTAATTTCGATTTTAGAAATTATCAAATAAAAGAGTATTCCCTCACTTGAAGAAATTGGGATTATTTTCTTCAAAAGGAAATTAATTTATATAAGTAATATTTCAAAAAAAAAATTATTCATGAATGGGAAAGTAAGGTACATTAAACTATTTCACAAAAATTGGTACTGTTATGACAAATGTCATGTTCTGTTATGGGGACTGAACCCATATCCTAAAGGGGACAATGTCCCATATGAGTTACAACTAGTGGCCTTATGGTTTCTATTATGGATTTCTGAGTATCATATATAACCCAGCTAAATTTATAATATCCAATAGGAAAAAACAATGATATTTTAATCATAATCACTTTTAAAAAATAATGGTTTCTTAAATTATTAATATATTTTATAAATGTTATGAAAATTATATTTTTAAGTACGAATTTTTATTTCAATAAATGTTTTAATGGAATTTATTAATTTTTTTAAAACCACCTTTCTGGGAAATTTAATTTCCACCCAATATTTTGTAATTATTATTCACAGGCTTAGTAGAAATCTCTAAATAGGTTCACTTCCCTTATAGAGTTAGTGCATGAAATGTATTTTTGTTTTTCTATTTTATTTTATATAGTTTTGTAAAATTATAATGTTTTTATTTGATTCCGCATATCCTAGACCTATAAATCACCATGGTATGTAATAAATGTGGTGTATTTATTTAATTTATTTTATTTATATATAAATACAAAGAATTTTAATTTTTGAGTCTTAAGGAATGGAATAATGGCATTATTGTTGGTATTAGAGCAATGGAATTGATAACTTTGGAGAATATATATTTTCACATAATTGGTAATGTCTATAAGTTTAGAGGTCATAGTGTTTCATAATTATGAAGATGGAAATTCAGAATTATCTAGAGTCTGATGAATGAATTACGAGGGCACAATTATTTTGAGGGGGAAAATGTAACATCCCAAGTTTTAAAGATTTCTCTTTATTCAATATTAACAAATCATACTGTTAATCTTGTTAAAAAATCATAATTAAATTATAAATTAAAAAAGAGGTTAAATAAATTAAAACATTAAAGTTTTGAAATAAAAATATTGAATTATTATTTTTGAAAAATATAAGATGTTCTTATATAAATATGGATTCATTTTAATTAATAGTTTTTCGAAACAAACATATTTTTTAGAATACATCATTTGTTACCAAATAATTTTACAAAAATATTTTTTATTAAATTATGAAATAATGAAATAAAATTTTACGTAAATGTATATAAATTAGTCAAATTTATAGTATTATTAAATATTTCATTATAAATTTAAGTAATTTATATTATATACATAATGAAGTATGAGATTATTAAAAACCATTAAAAAAATTTATTTGGAATTTATTTAATCTATTATTATTATTATATATGATAATTTATTATTTTAAAATTTTAATATATTAATTTTCATTTTAATAGAATAAATGAAAAAATGAATTATAAAAAAATTAAATCTGGAGGTCAGGTTAAGGGTTTATGGGGAGGTGTGGAACAATTTAGGATGGGGATTTTGGGATCAAACAAAGGAAAGAGGGCCAAAGATGAGGGTCATATCTAGTCTAGTGTGTTGATGCAGTATAAAGGCTTGACTGTGGATGCCAGAGGAAAATTTGATCTAAGCATTGAGGATTCTGAGCAAGACTGGTTGTCAATGAGGAGGATCTGAGTTTCTACATCCGGTTTTAGTCGCCAGTTTTGGTTTTCGGTCACTAAAGAATATGATATGTGTGTCATGGAGGGTGGAAAGGGTAGATCGAGGTAAGATAGGGTTTTTATTTTTATTCTTCATCAACCTATCAATAAATGTGTTCTTATTTCCCTTTTTGGGTTTTTGAATTTCTTCTATTTAACAGTGAGATGATTTTTCATTTTCCTTTTCATCCATTTTTATTTTCATTCTTTTTCATATTTTATACCTAGATATATTCAACAATTCATGTTATCGTCGTTTTTAAAAAAATACCCACATTTTGGATCATTGAGTTTAATTCATTAGAATATAATTTATATGTTTGATTTTTTTAATGTTGCTTCTCATGTGAATCAAATCATAACCAAATCATATTAATTTTTTTATTATGTTAATAATCCCTAATACACTTATTTTGACAAACTATATATATAAATACTGTACAAAAAAATGAATTATTCTTTAAATATAGGGGTTTATAAAACTCTTCCTCTCCTTTGTACACATTACTAATGTTCTTCACACACTTTTAGGGGTCATGCATACCCTACATTAGAAATGCATCTTTTTTTGTGTATCCAATCCTAGGAAGAAGGAAATTATCATATAAAATTAATGGGATTTTTTTAACCTAATATGAATATATTTGTTTCAATTACATATATATATAAACAAAAAATACTTTTAGAATCATCAAGATTATAATCCTTAATTAAATTTCGTCTTTATAATCATGTAAATGTTTATATTTTACTTATATCTTTTTATGAAATTCCATGTTTCATGTATAATATATATATATATATATATATACCTAAATTTTTTAAATTATGAACTATATATGGGAAATGTTATGTTATTTACGAAACCTATGAACATAATTATTATTTACAAATTCATTAATTATTTATTTTATTATTTATAAAATATAGATATATTAAAAAATAATTTTATTTTATTTAAAATTCATTTCCACTTGATTTTAACTATGTGTACAATCATATCTTAAATAAAGGAAGGATATTTTTGTTGTTGCGCATAGTTCAACTTTCTCTACACATCTATGAATCATAAATATGTATTTAGATCTTCAAGAGCACTATTAGTGGAAATCTTGAAGAAGAAGATCGTGGAATATAAATCAAGATTATTTTTATGTTAGAAAGTGAAGGTGGAAAGAGAAAATTCCAAGGGGGTTATGGAACTATTACCCATGCGTACATGAAAATGGGAATACACCACCATGACCTTTTTCACTAGTCTTTCAAAGAAATTAATAGGAAATAATGTTATATGTATTGTGGTGGATCATCTTACAAAGATTGTTCAATTAATTTCAATTCAATAGGACATCACACTTGATGAACATGCAAGTTTGTACATTAGATAAGTTGTGAGGCTGCATGTAACACAACCATCAATCATATATGAATGAGATCTAATATTTACATATATGTCAAGGAAGAGTATAAAAAATTATATAAATATTTAGTTTAACCTAATCATGAATTATCAACCTCAAACGGATGGTTAATTTGAGAAGACTATCCAGAAACTCGAGGATATTTTGAGAGAATGATCAATTTTAATTAAGGGAGGATGGGACAAACATCTTCCTCTGGTTGAGTTCTCATACAATAAAAGATTACACTCAAGCATCCAAATGAATCCCTATAAATCCAATTATGCAAAGATGTGTAAAACACTTTCTCTTAGGATGATAATCATAAAAGAAAAATTCTAGGAACTAAAACAGTCAAGGAAAGTGTGGAAAGGGTTAAGACCATTCAACTACACATCATGGAAAATCAGAGCCAAAAATAGATCTATGATGACAATCAACGAAGATACCTAGAGTTTTATGTTGGAAACCTAGTATTCCTCCACATATCTCTATGGAATAAAGGATTGAAAATTTGGAAGAAATTGAATGATTATTCCAAGATACATTGGTCCCTTTGAGATTCTTGATCGCATTAGAGAGGTGTCTTATCAACTATCACTCCCACCCAACCTATCTTAGGTACATGACGTATTCTATTTATCCATCTTGAAGAAGTTCATACATGACCTATCACATGTTCACAATATAGTGGTGGTACCATTATATAATTATCACTCCATTGAGTAGAATTCAGTGATGGTCTTAGATAATAGAGACAAAGTTCTATGAAATAAGAAAATTCACTTACTCAATGTACAATTGATAAACCAAAAATTTGAAAAAGTTACATGGGAATCAGGGGAAGTGATAGAACTAATTTACACTCATTATTTTTCGTATGGGAAAATAAAAATTTGAGAGGTAAATTTCTAAATGGTAAATATTATAAGGAAAATAAGTTTTATAAATAAAAATCCCCTTACAATAAAAATTAATTTCTAATGATGTATTATGGTTATAGAAAAAAACTTACATATCATTGATTTTATTATATATTATTGGATTTAAAATACCAGTAATCATCCTTAACAAGTATAATATATACATTGTATACTGAAAACAATATTATTATAAATATAGTGTTTAAAAAAAACTAATTGCCACATACAAAGGAATTGATGGTGTCAAGTAGTAGGATCATACCATAGGAAGAAAATTTATTAGATATTTTGAGGGAAATATAATCACTATCCTTTTCCATTGACCCAGACCATGCATACATCCTATAACATAAAAATGAGAAAAAACATTTATAGGAAAATTTGACGCACATTGAGATCTTGACCCAAACCACATACGTCGAACAACCCTATTAAATTATAACAGTCACGAACCATACTCTTAGAAATTTTTCTGGAGTATTAAAGGTATATCTATATATACACTAACAATATGAATATTTATATAGGATAACAGTTATATTTACAATTTATTTATATTTTATAAATGATTTTGATTTTGATATAATAAAATACAGTTTGTATTTTTTAGTATCATTTAAATTCAATTAAATAATTTATTTTCATGAATTAATAGATTTTTGAAATAATTTATACATTAATAACATTTTAATAGTAATTGTTTTTATTAAATATAAATTAGTAAATATTTTTTAATAATATAAATGTAATTATTTTAATGGTTTGAAAGATATTATTATCAAGAAACATATAGTATCAAAATAAATGTTGAATATTATATTCAAAGGGAAAATTAAAATATTTAGAGAATTATTTTCAGAAAATGAATTTTATTTATTGAACCATAACTTTTTAATTATATAGTAGTTTTTCCGAAATTTTATGATACAGTAGAGTTTTTGGGTAAAAATTAAATACCGTATAAATACATGGTGTGTATTATGAATTCACAATGACCCTATAGTGAAGTAATAAATACTATAAAGGGTATAAAAAACAAAAAATTGTTTTCAATTTAAAATAATATGATTTTATGTTTATTTGATTAATTTTTCAATGACTTTATAAATCCTCTGAATCCTATTAAACATTTTATAAATTTTAATTAATTTATTTAAGAGTATGACTCATTACACATCACTAAGGGTGTTATTTTAATAATTTGGCCCTTGGAATTATAAAATAATTTACTCCACCATTATTTATATGAAATCATGGTAAAAACAATTGTATGGGTTTTGGTTATTTTACTATATAGAGTCCAAAATACATGTTTGATAATTTATTAATAATTCTCCACACATAGCTGATATAATCCCAAAGAAGCTCGCATTTCCCTTCTCTCAAAATACTTTCATCATGTTATTAATCATACATCCCCTCTGTAATGTCCTCCTAAGCATTCCCCAAGATTTCTAGAAGCTATTAAAAATAATTTTCTGCTACATTCTCATGGTAAGGGATCCTATCATTCTCATCTTTATTCATTTATCTCAAATATATTATGTCGTTTGTCATCATTAAAAAATGTTGGTATATGATCATATATATCCCCTTTACTAACCATTTTAGGACTAAATTATGGGATACCCTTTCACACTTACTGATCCCTCCCATCAACATTTTTATACTCTATTTTGCTCCCAAAATTTCATCATTATTTTATATGAATAACAATCATTTATTGGATATGCATACCCATTTCCAGTCAAGGGTGTTCACCTTTATGCACATAGTCATCATGATTTGAGAAATACATTTATTGATTCCACACTCTATTTTCTATGAATAAAATGTGATGATTAATGAATCTTTGTTTGTATGATATATGTGTCACTCATAAGAATGATTATTAAATTAAATTCACTAAACAAATTCCCATTTACCTGTGGTTTTTTATATATTAGCGGTTTAAACCACCTCTAGATGGTTATGTAACAGTTTTAAAAAACCACTGCTAAAATTAGGGTCGACATTCAACACATAGAGATTCCCACTATTTTACAGTGGTTTATGGAAAGTGTCATAGAATGAATATTTTGTGGTGTTTATTTAGTTTTGGCGGTGGGTTTTTTCATAAAAAAATAACTACGATATAGCTGCGGTTTTTTACTACAACTAAAGTCTGAACTTTGTACTAAAATAACAGCCACTAAAATAGATAAAACCAAAGATAATTAAATTTTTTCATATTTATAAAAAAATTAAACCTCTTCCATATTAAAAATATCATACTATAGAATCAGTTTAAACAGATTCGAAGAAAAACAATATCTAGCGGTGGTTTAAATAACTGCAATATCATTAATAAAAAAACAAGCTATAGGTTCTGCAACCCCAGAGAATGCAGCCAAAACAATACAATAGTAACACTGATAAGTTTTCTAGATCATAAAATATATCATCAACATAAAAAGAAAAAACTCTTTTTGAATCTAAAGTTTTAATATATGTTGATTCTCACCAAAATGTAGTGAATCAACACATTAACCAAGGAAAACAACACATTGAAAGAAATAATACATTTCTAAATACATTGAAATAATCAAACAAGACATAACAAATTAAAATAATCAATAATACAAAAATATTTTGAAATAATAAACACATTGAAAGAATAAATAATAAATTTCTCAATACATTGTATGCATCAATACATTTCTAAATACATTTAACATTGAACGTATATTTATTTTTTAAACTATTATATAACACATTTCCAAGGAAAACATAAATTCATTAAATTTAAAACTATCTATAAATAACAAATTTTTCTATATGATGATGAGCCTTCACAGGTTTAAACTAAATCCACAAAAATTACAATCAAGATCGATTAATTTAAATAAAATGAAATATTTCTCAAAATGAAACCATCCATCATGAATACCGCTTTCATCAAAATGGTCATTAATGATTCTAAACCAATAAGCGATGATTATAAAAAAGAGAAATCACCCTAAATATCCATTAATGATATAATATTTCACAAGTTCAGATTAAAATGAACATAGATTTATACAATTGGTAAATGAATAATGAAGTCATAGGACATCCAACATTTATTCAACCCTTGATTAGATCAAGAAAAACAACATAGATTCCACTATGTTCCCAGACTGACAAGAATCCACATAGTCAGAGTTAACTAACCATATCCCAATTTCTAATACAAGACCAATAAGTTAGGGCTCATAAAACAGGGTCTGTGTACAAATAGAGGGGAAAAATATCTAAAAATGGAGATAACTCAAAAAAACAATATTGAGATCTAACCATGAAGGTGAAAACAAAAGGATACTAAGTAGAGAGAGGGTCTGATAGATAGGGGTTATCCTATATTATATATGTTTGAGTTATAATTGTATAGATAAGTGATATAAGACCTTATTTTAGTGAGAGATAAATAGAACGTTCCTTGGTCAGTAGGACTGGGGTAGTGACATGAGATTTTGAAAAGGGAATAGATTATCCTATTATTACTGGGGTAAGATAGAGATTACAATATTTGAAAAACCCATGGGGTTTTTTCTCATGAAATTACATATAGGGAATATACTTGGGACACCAGTAAGATGAGAGTGACACCACATGTTCACCCAAAATAGATGAAGTGATGGTGAAAAGAACAGAGTAAGAATATCACAGAAGTGAGAGGCTTTATCCTATTGTATGTGAACACACACACACATATATACACACTCATCTCCATGAAATATTGCACTGGTATAATAAAATAAAACCTCTTGGTGTAAAAGATTCATGCAGTAACCTCTAGGAAAAAAATTATAATGAGATAGATGAATACCTTGGAATGGAAAAGGGTAAAATACGTGCTTAACCAAGTAGAAGGAAAGTAGGTCACATTCTAGGCACAACTGGAAGTTAAAATTAGAGGATATCTCAACTCAAGATCCCTATATTTAACCACTAATCATGGTTATTTCCATCACTTACTTCAATGTTCAATAGATACTAGGTCCACTAAGGACACCATATACCTGTTCTCTGTATAAAAAGAATCATGCATGCAAAGACCATGCAGTTGTGAGGATAAACATATATAGTAAGGAACCATAAAAAAATTAGGAAATAATAGAATATAATAGTTAGATCAACCTATATGTAAAATAGTGAAAAGAAACTAAACATCATTTATGATCATAATGAAATTTCAATCTCCATAGCCAGTTAAAGCACAACATGTAGACACATGGTTATACAATACATACACAGGGAACCTGCTTTACCGATCCCATATAAAATATAATAATAAATGAAAAATACCCACATTGGATGTACTAATACTTTAACAAACCATCTTCACTAATAATTTATCAATGATGAACTCTACTCGGAACCCGCTACATCTCCATATCTACATCCTACTACCAGCACCATTAAGACAATTATTTTGAAAATTAAGCAATGTTATATATTTATATTTAAACATAAAATCCATAAAATTTTGTGAACTAAATGATTTTCAAGTAGTTTGATTTACATTTTCACCACCTATCATCACTTGCAATTCCCGTTTTCCTTCCAATACCTCAGTTGGTACTGGTCCCAAAACCATCATGCAAACTCAACCAGGATGATCTTCCCCATGGAATTTACCATCTAGGTAATCTGGGGATACTAAGTAGGAATGTGTGGGATTGATATCCCATAGTTCATTAATTTTTACCTATAAATCAAATATCAGCCATATTATAGGCAACATATATGAACATAGTTACAAATGATAATGAGTTTTTATAATTAAAAATTAATTTATACCCCAAAATATTTTGGAGGATCATAAACAAAACTCCCAACATATTTTTTATGAACATTCAACCACACATATATTTAGGATTCTTTGTGCCTAAACAATGTGACTTCATTAAATGAAGATAAATAAAAAATTATATATATTAAACTGAAAACATTGTGTCATAAATATTTAAACAAATGAAAATATTAACAGATTCAGTCAACTTATAAAAATACTCTTTGACCCCACAGTGTGAGTTTAACACTTCCACCTTTTCACTATTCTCATTTAATAAAATAAAAGTAAATTCAACCCAATTTTTTTTCAAAATTCACGCAGAAAAAATAGAAATGATACTGATGCATCATACTAACTAATATAATACACATAAGAATGATAATGAATGGCTATACAAATGACATAAGTAGTTGATAAATGAATGGATAGCTCCACATAAAATCATTTTCTCCTTCAATCATATCAGTTTCATATTCCATTATTACGTTATCAATTTCATCAAATCTTTCCAGAGAAATATTTTAAATATCATGATAGAAAAATAAGTCCACTTCGTTCTGTTGATGGGATTCAATTTTAGAGTTCAAATATCCCCCTTCATCACCCACATCATATAAGTCTCTATGTTTTACATGAGAAACTATAATCCACTGTTAATCCATGACATATTTCACATAATATACCATTTTACCTTGTGATGATTAGATATACATATCATACAATTCACATTCACCAACATCCATCAACCGAGAGAAGTTCACAGAAGTAAATTAAAAGGAATCTCTTTTAACACCCCTGATAATATCCTCCCAATTAAATTTGAATGAGAAAACAGAAGAATGTCTATGGAATTTTAATTCAATAATATCTGTCATATTTCCATAGCATTCCACTTTAGAAAATGCAAATATTCCATTGTTATGTGTTTTCAAACCCTCTTACCAATCAACCATATATAATCTAAAGCCATTAACATTATATGAATCGAACATTGTATCTTTTTTTTGAGGACCTTGATCAAGAAACTTAAAATCTTCTGAACACACATCTCGAGTACCAGTATTCATGATCTAAAAAAATAATATACATTATTATATTTAAAAAATATATTTATCAACCTAATATATGTATTGATTGAAATATTTATTAACGTACACATCATGAAAACCAGTATACATGATCATTATTAACAATGTTTGTAATAAATTCACATTTGTGTTCATCCACACATTATTATACTTGTTTATATCCTCAAATCATCAGTAAATGGATCTGTAATTTCGCTATTCAGTAGCCCATATCTGTGTGCCTGTAATAATTCCATTTCTGTTTGTGTAACATTTGAGCTCTTTTCTACAGATCAGACAATAACATGAATGATTTTCGATTTCCCATGTATTTCATATTGAGACTATGTGTCATCAATAGGTCCCACTCTGTTTAATATTATCACACTATCATTAATGTATCTAAAAAAATGGTAAGTCATTCATCTTCCAAATATCCTTCATAAATAGAACCTTCAGGTTGAGCTTTATTTTTCACATGTGATTTCAAATGCCCAAGATATCCGTGAAATAAAAAAACATAATTAATTATTTAATTAAGTGTAAATAATTGTTTATTTAAATTAAAAACATATAAATAAGGTACCTCTTAATTTTATACATCTATAGATAATGTATGGGTCTTCCTAATTTAGCTTCCTCAATAAAATTCACAGTTAAATGCATCATGATAGTAAAAAACAGTGGATGAAAGATCATTTCCATTGTAGAAAGTTGAAATAAAAGTCTCTCATGTTGGTTTTAAATATGAAATGGATGTAAAAATAGTTTAAAAAATATGTAGAATTAGAGTATAATAGCAGAAACGTTTTCAAGTAACAATGTATCTGATGCCAATGGAGGTAACTAATGTAACAAAATATGTGTATCATGGATTTTCAATCCTAGTATACTATAAATATTTAAGTCAAAACTCATTTATATGTTACTTGAATACTCATCATATATCTTCATATGTTTTAAAATTTTAAGGAATGTATATTTATCCATATCTTTCATTGAAAAAATTTCTATAGCGAAATTTCAAATGTCATCTGGCTAGAGATCACGATTTATTATCATTAACTGTAAGTATTTAAGAGAATTGAGATGATCATTTCACTTTCCATGATGGTTAACCAATGTGAAGGTCAAATCTACATAAGAATTATTCTTAATTTTCATCACATAATGATTATTCCACAAAAAATTAAATTCCCAATATGAACATTTTAAGATATGATTTTTTTATATAATTTATCATTCCGATTTAACTAGACGATGCACTTAGAACTCATTTCCAACTATCATTCAACTGATTCACCTTCCCTAATTCTATATCAACATTTCCAAGTTGTTCCAAAATTTCAGAACCCATCAATAGCCTTAGAGGTGGTCTATGATAAATGAAACTATTGAATTTTGAAATGTTCATCCAAAATATACGAGATGCATTAAGAAATAATCAATGACAAAGGAAGAACCATTTCCTATAGTGAGGTATCCATTCTAGCTCAAAATCAATGTTATAAAAAGGACTATCCAAACCGGTTTAAGTGTTCTGACCAGCTAAATTATGAAGTCCAAGGAGGTCACTAATGGTCCACATTAAAGAATCTTTCATTTTGAACATTGTTCTAGAAGATGCATCATATGTCTTATCACCATTTCTCCATAAATCCAATAATTAATCAATTAATGGATGCAATTATACATCAATATCATTATGATGCATTTTTATACAAAAAATAATCATCGAGATGATAAACGACATTTTTTTCATTCAAATCCAAAGAGGAATATTGTAAGGTATCAAAACAACCGACCAAATGCTATAATTCGTACTCTGAATCTCATATGGGTTGAATCCATAGGTAAACAATCCCAATCAAACATTTCTAGGATCAGATGAGAAATATTTATGTAATAAACAAAATTAAGTCAACAATTCTTAAATTCATGGATGTCGTATTATCCAATCATTGATATTTTCTATAGAATGTCACTTCATCTGTTCAGCAGTTTTCAATAACATGAATAATCTTTGAAATCGAAGATTTAAAGGAATGCAATGAAAAACCATTGCATGTGTGTTTATTTTCTACTTCTTCATGGTATAATATTGATTCATACATCCAACATCACCCATATAGAGCCATATTTTAGAAGATTATTCTTTTCAATCATGTCTTCTTGAATCCTCTCCCCAATAAAGAATCTAATCATTGAGACCCACATGATATTTTTTATAATTAAAACCATGATTGTTAACAATTTTCTTTATATCAAAAAATCACTCATGGGTCAATGCTCTAGGAAATGCATCACATAATAATTCCATTATCATTGAAATCTCTTTATTTTTAAGTCCACATAGGCATTTTATATGGTACAACATCAGTTGAAAAGACAATTTTGAATATTTCAAACATCCAATATTCAAATATTGATTTCCACCATTAACTAATACATGAAACACATCTATCTACTTACTGAAGTTTTCTCCTATATTAGTCTCCATAGAATCAAGAGGAGGATCTAATTATATGTCATAATCTTTATCTGGTTGTTCTATAGTCTCAAAAGCATAACTTTTCATGTTTCTATTTGTAGCACCCTCAACTGGTTGTTATGACACGTTTCGATGCTGATGTTGTTGTATTGTAATTCCAAATGAATCATTTATCAGGTTTCTTATTTCATTTTCCATTGTCGACAATGTTGGGAGCTCATATTGTGGATTGAAATTAGTTCTCATCCTTTCTGTAATGTTCAATACACCATGCCAAATCCAGCTCAATGATTGATAAAGGAATTGATCCAATATCATATTTTTATAAACATCATATCTCTTTAACCATCTTCTAAATTTACCATTAGGGAATGGACATATTATTCTCCCATAAATAGATCTATTGGAAATTTCAATGTTAAAAAAATCTTCCAAGCTCTTATCATACTGAGATGTGTTCCTTGGTAATGTTATAATGCTTTTATCAATATATATCAGAATGTGCCTCGACATTATAAAAAATCTAAAACCCAAAACTATTACTAAATAGGAAAACATATTCATATATACTAGATGGAAAAATATGAATATGCTAATTAAGGATTTAAAAGATAAATGTCACGACCCGTACTCGGGGCCCGTGCCGTGACTACCCCAATCCCGCCTTCCATAGGCCAGGGGCTGGCGACTAGCACCAAGGCGTAAATCCCGAAAAAAGGGAAGGCATTGCCTTTGTAAAGTAAACAAGCACCACAGAGTAAGCAAGCGGAAAAAGTAAACACTAAGTAAAAACTGTAACAAGCTGTGCTGAAAGTGAAAGGGGCCAGAAATACAAACCCAATTGTAAAGTACAACTGAAAGGGGAAAACAGAAACAGAAAAGAAAAGCCGCAGCGTCGAGCCGTCCTCTGGAAGTCCCACCTGAAGGGTGGGTACAGATAGCCTCCGCTGCTCCTCGGGTCCACCTGGCCGCTCCGAGTACGTTCCGCCCAGTGGTCCACCTCCAGGTACCGTCCTGCTCCACAAGCCTCCACCACGATCAGTGCTGTCCGTCGTCTGCAAACAAAACAACGAAGTGTGGGCATAGCCCGTGCAGGGTTGAGTATAAGCTACTCAGTAGGGACCCCGAGACACCTGAAGGTCTCCCAGAATCCAAAAAGGAGAGATACAATCACGAAGTAACATCCGACACTGCTTAGGTATATGCCCATACATATACCTAAGTCATCAATTCCCGTTCGACTCCAACCTCCGAGCCCAAGCACAACCCAGTCCACACAGGAAAGAAAACGTAAACCCACACAGGATAACACAACATAATCCATGACGGAGAGAAAAAGTAATCCACATAGGATAGCTCAATACAATCCACAAAAGAGAGTAAACAGTAAATCAACACAGGATAGCTCAGCACAATCCACAAAGGAGAGTAACATAGGATTCGGCTCACACATGTATACATCTTCATATGACGATAAATATGATCACTGATCCATCTAAGTCATCGGACCCACAAAGGATCGAAAGGTACTAACCCCCCAAAAAGACCCACACAGGATCGGGCCCACACATGACCTATAGGCTTTGGCTCACAGAGAACCGCTGAGCGCTGACCCACACAGGATCGGATCCACACAGGATCTGTAGCACTGATCCACGTAGGATCGCTGAGTGCATTAGTCGTCGCAGTCCACTGAGGATCTCTGCACAGTCGTCGGAGTCGCAGCCAGCACTAGGGTTCCCGCACACAGCAAGCTCGTTCGAGAGGTTCCGCTCCATGAGCAGAGAGGCTAATACATCAACTGACAGAATGTTCGAAGTTGATGTATCCAAAAGTTCTGTATTGTCAACAGGAACTCAACGTCGCAGACGGCGCGTCAATCAGATGCCCGGTCTGAAAGATATTGGCTTTTTCGTCCCAGGGGCCCGGTTGGTTTTTAAGGCAAAACCAACCCGACGGTACTCCACCTGCATCCAAAGCTCGGGCGGAGTATGCCAAAAGATCCGCCTCACTTAGAGGTAAACAACAAAGTTGACGGCACATCGATCGGAAATCCGAAGCTCAAGATATGAGCGTTTCCGCTCCGAGGGCCCGGTTGGTTTTGTGTATGAACTAACCCAGCCAAACTCAAATTATTCCGAAACCTTGAGTGCGATACACCGAAACGAACGTCTAAATCCAAGGATCGTGTTTTCGCTGACGGCTAGTCGTTTGGAGGCCCGTAGCTCAAGTTACAGGAAAAATACCGAAACAGTCCGAAGACGGGGGGTCTGGGCCCAGGCCGACCCGGCCCCACCGCAACCCCTACCTCGTCAATTCGTCGCACACGCGTTCTTTGTGGAATTGATCGTCGCGGAAGGTGGGGATCATTGCGTCGTCGCGGTATCCGGTGTTGCGTCGACGAACTCCGAGGTCCAAGAAAAAATAGATTTAATTTTTATAATAATTAAATCCATCTTGAGTTAAAATCCACAAAGGAATTTAAAGAATCGCAAACTCTCACCTCAATGGTTGATCGAAGGTTTTTGTCGCGGTGGAAGGAACGTCGTAGAAGAATGTCGCAGAAGAGGAAACGTCGGCGTCGCGTCTTCGATTTCCGCGGGTTCAGCGTTCTTCGTCGGAGGCCGGCGTTCTTCGCGTTCTTCGCGTTCTTCGCGAAGGAGGATGAAGAACTCTTCGTTTCTATCAAATCCTCTCAACGAACATTTTTCCAGAAGTCGTGCGTTGGTCTTATTTTATTATTACGCCAACGGATTTCAAACAGGTAAGAAATGAATGAAATTAAATCATAAAATTAATTCAACGAAGAAAACCGCCCAATTAATTCAATGAATAAAACCACCCAACTAATTGGTGCATTAAGAAATTAAGAAAATGTGTCAGTTGACTTTCATAATGAAGGGTTTTCGCGGGTGAGTTACTTAGCAGAAAAGAAACGGTGGGGCTCGTGCGGGCCCCACCTCACAAATATCCTACCAAGAGGGTAGGATATTTTCGGATAGCACCCTATCCGCAACAACTCATCTTAAGGAGAATTAAGTGGCTTCCAAGAGGCTTAAGTGAAATAAAATAAATTTTGTCACACAACATTATTTTATTTCATAACTTTAAACCCAAAAATTAAAAACCACACCCGAGTAAACGCAATTCCGGAAGAGGCGTTTATAAGCAGTTACTGGTGCTGCGAGTCCATCGGTGCCCTGAGAATTTGATTCCGAGCACCAGTTCAAAAGTTAGAAAAACCCGCTCGTCCGTTCACTGAACGTACCCGAGCCGAACTTTGGAAAATGATTCTGGGCACATCGGGCCTCGGAATCAGGTGCCGTCAGAAACTGCGTTCTTGTAAAAATCCAAAGAAAATTAAGAAATAAATTTCCTTGAATATTTCGGGTCTTTACATCAGTCCCACTTCAGGGCTTTACATCCTCGTAAAGATACATCATAAACTAGGGAAACAAATGTGGGTACTGAGCACGCATCTGAGCCTCCCGCTCCCAAGTTCTCTCCTAGAGGTTCCCATGCTGCCATCTGATGCGCACAAGAGGAATCGATCATCCACGTAGGACCCGCTCTTGTCTATCCTCGATCTCCACCGGGACCTCCGCAACAGTCGCCCCATCATCCACGTCTAGCTCCCCATGGTCAATGATGTCTGTCGAGTCATGCACATATCTCCTCAGCTGAGATACGTGGAAGACGTCATGCACCCGGTGCAACTGAGGTGGTAGAGCCAGGCGATAAGCCACCTCCCCAATCCTGCTAAGGACCTGGAAGGGTCCGATGAAGCGTGGAGACAACTTTCTGCCTCATCCAAATCTCTGTAATCCACGTCGAGGTGAGACACGCAAGAAGACGTGGTCGCCATCCTCGAACTCTAGTGGTCTCCGCCTCCTGTCAGCATAAGACTTCTTCCGGCTCTGAGCTGTCCTCATGTGCTCTTGGATGACCTGGACCTTCTTTGTCATGGCCTGGACCATCTCTGGTCCCACAAGTGCTGACTCCTGAGGGTCTGTCCAGCCCAAAGGGGATCTGCAAGGTCTGTCGTACAACACCTCGTATGGTGCCATCCTGATGGTGGAGTGGTAGCTGTTGTTGTACACGAACTCCACCAAGGGTAGGTGGTCCTCCCAGCTGCGACCAAAGTCGAGGACACATGTGCGGAGCATGTCCTCGAGAGTCTGAATGGCCCTCTCCGTCTGACCATCTGTTTGAGGGTGAAAGGCAGTGCTCAAAAGTAGCCACGTCCCGAATGCCTCCATAACCCCTTCCAATGCCATGAAGTAAAGCGAGCGTCCCGATCGGAGATGATAGACGATGGCACACCGTGAAGACGTACAATCTCCTGAATGTAGAGACGCCCCAAGCTCTCCACTGAGCCCTGCTCCCGGATGGGTAAGAAGTGTGCCGACTTGGTGGGTCAGTCAACAATCACCCAAATGGAGTCGTGACCTCTGGAAGTGCGTGGAAGTCCAGTCACGAAGTCCATATATATCCCGTCCCACTTCCAGTCCGGGACCTCCAAGGGTTGTACCAAGCCTGCTGGTACCAGATGCTCTGCCTTCACCTTTTAGCAGGTGAGGCATCGAGAAACGAACTCTGCCACAACCTTCTTCATTCCTGGCCACCAGTGCTGTCATATGAGGTCCTGGTACATCTTCGCCACTCCAGGATGTACCGCCAAAGGAGAAGTGTGAAACTCTCTCAGCACCTCCTCCCGTAAAGCATCTGGTACCAAGGTACGTCCTCTGAAAAGGACGTCGTGCTCTGCTCCAAGGGAGAAACTGTCAGGTTCCTGTCCCGAGGATATCTGTGTATGCCATGTCTCATAGTCAGCATCCCCACGCTGTGCCTCTCTGACCCGCTATAGAAGTGGTGGAGAGACTGTGAGAGATTGAAGGAAGGTTGCTCCGTCCCTATCCACGAAGGATATCTGCAAGGCGGCTAGCTGCTCTGTTGCCTCCTCAAGTAGCTGAATGCCCGTCCTCCTGCTGAGGGCATCGGCTACTACGTTCCCCTTCCCAGGAGTATAGACTATCTCAAAGTCATAGTCCTGGAGGAACTCGAGCCATCGCCGCTGTCTCAGGTTCAGGTCTTTCTGAGAGAAGATGTACCTGAGACTCTAGTGGTCAGAAAAGACTGTAAAGCGCTCGCCCATCAGATAGTACCGCCATGTCTTCAGTGCGAAGACCACTGCTGCTAACTCCAGGTCATCGGTAGCATAGTTCTGCTCATGCGGCCTCAACTGACGTGATCCATAGGCGATCACTACCCGCTCCTACATTAGGACACACCCGAGTCCGGTCCCCGATGCATCGCAGTAGACTACATACCCAACTCCCTCCTCAGGCAACCTCAAGATAGGTGCACTAGTCAATCTCGGTCTCAGCTCCTGGAAGCTCTGCTGACATCTTTCTGACCACACAAAGGGTTTCCCCTTCTTCGTCAAAGCTGAGAGTGGTGCCGAAACTATGGAGAAGTCTAGAACGAATCTCCGGCAGTATCCAACTAGACCCAAGAAACTCCGCACCTCCGTCACAATCCTGGGTGGCTCCCAAGCCAGCACTGCCTCGATCTTCGCGGGATCCACAGCAACTCCCACCTAAGAAATAACATGCCCCAAGAAGTGGACCTCACGTAACCAGAACTGGCACTTTGAGAGCTTTCCATAAAGCTGGTGCTGTCGGAGTGTGTCTAGTAAAACCTGCAAGTGGTTGGCATGCTCCTCCTCCGTGGTCGAGTACACCAAAATGCCATCGATGAAGACCACGACAAATCGATCAAGGTACGGCTGAAAGATCCTGTTCATGAGGCTCATGAACACTGCTGGAGCATTGGTTACGCCTAATGGCATAACCAAGAAATCATAGTTTCCATACCGACACATGAAGGCCGTCTTCTGCACGTCCTCGTCTCGAACTCTGAGCTGATGATAGCATGACTTGAGGTCTATCTTTGAGAACCACCGCGCTCCCTTGAGCTGATCGAAGAGGTCATCAATCCTCGGTAGCGGAAACTTGTTCCTCATTGTCACCTGGTTCAGGCGACGATAGTCGACACACAGTCGCAAGCTCCTGTCTGCCTTCTTGGAAAATAATATCGGGGAAGCCCAGGGTGAAACACTGGGTTGGATGATCCCCTTGCCCTGAAAGTCATCCAACTGTACCCACAGCTCTCGAAGCTCAGCGGGGGCCATCCGATACGCTGGAGTGGATATCGGGTCTACCCGGGGTACAGATCAATATAAATGTATACCTCTCTATGAGGAGGTAGCCCTGTAACTTAATCGGGAAAGACGTATGCGTACTGATCCACCACTGCAGGAAAACTAGGACTCCACACATCAACTGCTCCAAGGATGAGGCTAGCCAACTGATGAGTGATGGGTTGTCCCCTCCTCTGCGAGAGTCCCTCCTGTGCTGAAAAGGCTCCCTTCTCGCCGGTGAAGGTGAACCTGCTCCTGTTGGTGCATACACATCGCACCTTGCGCCTAAAATAGTCAATCTGAGCATGGACTGTAGATAACCAATCCATGCCCAAGATGACGTCGTAAGGGCTCGACGCCGCTACAAGAATATCCCAACCGAATCTCTCACCTCCTAGAGTAATCTCACACTGCCGGAACCAATGCGTAATCGTCGAGTCTACTCCCGTAGGGGTCTCTAGCTGTAAGGATCGAGCCAACGACTCTATCGGAATCTCCGAGCTCCGAACAAGGGCAGCGGCTATGAAAGAGTGACTCGCTCTTGTGTCAATAAGAACTACAACAAGGGTGGAATAGACACAGATCGTACCTCGAATCATCTCTGGCGCGCCGTGGTCGTAGGCCTCCGCTGCCTGGAGTTGTGCCTGTCTCTGCCCGCCAGCTCCCTGTGGTCCGGGCGGGCCTCCTGGTGGTGGTGGTGGCAGAGCCTCAAAGCGTCTCCCACCACCTGCTGCTCAGCCAGCTCCTCTGCCTCGTCCGCCTCCTCCCTGCGAACAGCCACGATCGACCCTCTACCTCTGCCTGGGTGGCCCCTCCACCGTCTTCTGCTCCTCGGCACGGCGGGTCGGGCAGTCACGAGCCATGTGGCCCTGGCCGCCGCATGCGTAGCACTGCCTGCCTCTCGAAGACTGGCTCCGCGCTGTGTGCCCCGCACTGCTGAGCCAGTGTCCTGAGGTCGTCTACGAGAGGGTCTGGTCTGCCTGAAACCCTATGTCATCCGTCGGCTACCTACTGCCGAAGACTCCGCTACCTTCCGCCCTGCGGTAGGTCTCGCTGCTGAAGTAGACTCAGCAATAAAGCTCTCGATCAGAAGGTCTTGCTCTAGTACTCCTTCCTAGGTCGGGATGCTGAAGGAGATCAGCGATGCCCTGATCTCGTGTCTCAAACCCTGCTCAAATGTCCAGGCCCGGAATAATGGGTCCTATACCATATCTGTCAAGTAGCGAGAAAGATCGGTAAACCTCGCCGCGTACTGGGCGACCGTCAAGCTGCCCTGCCGCAGCTGATGAAGCTCCTGGATGCGCACCGCACGGAGGGTGGCCGGGCCGAACTCTGAGGGGAAGAGGCTCTCGAAGTCCATCCAGAGAAGAGATGCCTCATCGTGCACCTGGATCATCAAGCTCCACCATCGGCCCGCTGCTGCGTGTAGTAGGCTCGCCGCGAGGACCACCATGAGGTCTGCTGGTGTCCTCACTAGCCTGAAAACTTGTACGACCACCTCCATCCAGTCCTCGGATGCCTGGGGGTCCGTCTCCCCATGAAACCTGGGTGGTCGCTGGCACTAGAACTCGTGCAGAGCTCCGAGGAGACGTGCATAATCAGCGGTCGGTGCTAGAAGCATCGGGGGCTCGGAGGGTAAAGGTACCGCTGGTGCCTCTGCTATCAACAGGCCTTGTACCAAGGCCTCATCGCTCGGTGGGCTGTCATCACGCTCTACTCTTGGAACCCTGGCTGGCTGCCATCATGGGGCCATCCTGAAAAGGAAACAAGTGCGCCACGGTTAGAACAGTATACCTGGTGAGATGACACAAGTAATCACAAAGAAAACATAAAACACACATGAAATCAATTTTTTCGTGCATTAAGTCGGAAATCAGAAGTCAGGGTCCTGGTGTACGGATACGTCGGCCGCTGCACCAACACTGGACTCCCTGGACTGATAACCACACTCAATATGCTAAACACTATTGCTTCACATAGAGGAAAGATCAGAGACTGTGGTAGAACCGACCCCATTGATACCAATTTGTCACGACTCGTACTCGCGGCCCATTCCGTGACTACCCCAAGCCCACCTTCCATAGGCCAGGGGCTGGCGACTAGCACCAAGGCGTAAATCCTGGAAAATGGGAAGGCATTGCCATTGAATAGTAAACAAGCACCACAGAGTAAGCAAGCAGAAAAAGTAAACACTAAGTAAAAACTGTAACAAGATGTGCTGAAAGTGAAAGGGGCCGGAAATACAAGCCCAACTATAAAGTACAACTTAAAGGGGAAAATAGAAACTGACAAGAAAAGCCGCAGCGTCGAGCCGTCCTCTGGAAGTCCCACCGGAAGGGTGGGTACAGATAGTCTCCACTGCTCCTCGGGTCCACCTGGCCGCTCCGAGTACGTTCCGCCTAGTGGTCCACCACCAGGTACCGTCCTGCTCCGCAAGCCTCCACCACGATCAGCGTTGTCCATCGTCTGCAACCAACACAACGAAGTGTGGGCATAGCACGTGTAGGGGTGAGTATAAGCTACTCAGTAGGGACCCCGAGACCCCCGAAGGTCTCCCAGAATCCACAAAGGAGAGATACAATCACGAAGTAACATCCGACACTGCTTAGGTATATGACCATACATATACCTAAGTCATCAATTCCCGTTCGGCTCCAAGCTCTGAGCCCAAGAACAACCCAGTCCACACAGGAAAGAAAACGTAAACCCACACAGGATAGCACAACACAATCCATGAAAGAGAGAAAAAGTAATCCACATAGGATAGCTCAACACAATCCAAAAAGGAGAGTAAACAGTAAATCCACACAGGATAGCTCAGCACAATCCACAAAGGAGAGTAACACAGGATTCAGCTCACACAGGTATACATCTTCGTATAATGATAAAGATGATCACTGATCCATCTAAGTCGCCGGACCCACAAAGGATCGAAAGGTACTAACCCCCGAAAAGACCCACACAGGATAGAGCCCACACAAGATCTGTAGGTAACTAACCCCGCAAAGACCCACATAGGATCGGGCCCACACAGGACCTGTAGGCGCTGGCTCACACAGAACCGCTGAGCGCTGACCTACACAGGATCAGATCCACACAGGATCTGTAGCACTGATCCACGTAGGATCACTGAGTGCAGTAGTCGTCACAGTCCACTGAGGATCTCTGCAGAGTCGCCGTCGCAGTCCACTGAGGATCGTTGCACCGTCGTCGTCGCAGTCCACTGAGGATCCCTGCACCGTCGTCGTCGCAGTCCACTGAGGATCTCTGCACAGTCGTCAGAGTCACAACCAGCACTAGGGTTCCCACACACAGCAAGCTCGTTCGGGAGGGTCCTCTACACAAGCCGAGAGGCTGATACATCAACTGACACAATGTCCGAAGTAGATGTATCCAAAAGTTCAGTATCGTCAACAGGAACTCAACGTCGCAGATGACGCGTCAATCGGACGCCCGGTCTGAGAGATATTGGCTTTTTCGTCCCAGGGGCCCGGTTGATTTTTAAGGCAAAACCAACCCGACCGTACTCCACCTACGTCCAAACCTCGGGCGGAGTATGCCAAAAGATCCGCCTCACTTAGAAGAAAACAACAAAGTCGACAACACGTCGATCAGACGTCCGAAGCTCAAGATATGAGCGTTTCCGCTCCGAGGGCCCGGTTGGTTTCGTGTACGAACCAACCCGGCCGAACTCAATGTATTCCGAAACCTTGAGCGCGATACACCGAAATGACCGCCTCGATCCAAGGATCGCGTTTCGGCTGACGGAGAGTCATTTGGAGGTCCGTAGCTCACGTTACGGGCAAAAAACCGAAACGGTCCGAAGACGGGGGTATGGGCCCAGGCCGACCCCCCCCCCCCCCCCCCACCCCCCTTGGGTCGGCCGAACCGGGTCGACCCGACCCGGTCCAACCCGGTTGGACCCGGTCCGGCCAGGCCAGGGCGCGGCCCGGCTCAGCCTGCCGGTCCGGCTCAGCTCGGCCGAGCAGCGCGGGGGGCTTGCTGCCCCCGCGTGACAGCACCGCGGCCCCCGCTGGGGGGCCGCCCTGGTCAACGGATGCGACAAAGGCCATGTCCCGCATTGGCGCCGGACCCGGGCGGCCGCGGGTCCGCTAGCGCCGCTGCCGCCGCGGGTCCGCTGGCACTGCTGCCACCCGCGGCTTCAACTGCGACAGCGTTGTCCGTCGGTGGCTTCCGCGGGCCACCAGAGTTGCTCCGGTGGTCCGTTTTCCTTCCCGTCTGCACCACTGTTCCACCCGGGTTCCTTTCTTCACTGCGGGATCATCAAATCTCCCTTGCGTCACGTTTTTTCATCGCCTACCAAATCCTCACAACAAAGAAGAACGACGGAGGGTTGTCGGGCCATGTTCGTTTGGCCTGCACCCTCCGCGTTAGGCGATAACAATTGGGAGGATTAAACAACACATCAAACAACAATTTTAATAAATTAAAATTGTTCTTATGAAATCGGTTCTTCAATTTAAAAGAAACGTTCACGGGAAAATAAATTATTCACAATAACCCCTACCTCGTCATGTCGTCGCACACGCGTTATTCGCGGAATTGATCGTCACAGAAGGTGGGGATCGTTGCGTCGTCACGGTATCCGGCGTTGCGTCGACGAACTCCGAGGTCCAAGAAACAACAGATTAAATTTTAATAATAATTAAATCCATCTTGAGTTAAAATCCACAAAGGAATTTAAATAATCACAAACTCTCACCTCAATGGATGATCGATGGTTTTTTTTGCGGGGGAAGGAACGTCACAGAAGAACATCGCGGAAGAGGAAAGGTCGGCATCACAGCACATAGTGTCACGTCGTCGATTTCCGTGGGTTCAACGTTCTTCGTCGGAGGTTGGCGTTCTTCGTGTTCTTCGCATTCTTCACGAAGGAGGATGAAGAACTCTTGGTTTCTGTAAAATCCTCTCAACGAACATTTTTCCAGAAGTCGTGCGTTGGTCTTATTTTATTATTACGCCAACGAATTTCAAACAGGTTAAGAAACGAATGAAATTAATTCATAGAATTAATTCAACGAAGAAAAACTGCACAATTAATTAAACGAATAAAACCTCCCAATTAATTGGTGCATTAAGAAATTAAAAAAACGCGTCAGTTGAATTTCATAATGATGGGTTTTCACGGGTGCGTTAATTAGCGGAAAAGAAACGGTGGGGCTCGTGCGGGCCCCACCTCACAAATATCCTACCAAGAGGGTAGGATATTTTCAGATAGCACCCTATCCACAAAAACTCATCTTAAGGAGCATTAAGTGGCTTCCAAGTGGCTTAAGTGAAATAAAATAATGTTTGTCGCACAACTTTATTTTATTTCATAACTTTAAACTCGAAAATTAATAACCACACCCAAGAAAACACAATTCCAGAAGAGGCGTTTCTAAGAAATTACCGGCGTTGCGATTCCATCTGTGCCCTCAGAATTTGATTCCGAGCACCGGTTCAAAAGTTAGAAAAACCCGCTCGCCGTTCACTGAACGTACCTGAGCCAAACTTTGGAAAATGATTCCGGGCACACCGGGCCTTGGAATCAGGTGCCGTTAGAAACTGCATTCTTGTAAAAATCCAAAGAAAATTAAGAAAAAAATTTCCTTGAATTTTTCTGGTCTTTACAATAAATATGTATGGTGAATAATTAGTCATTTTAAAGATGATAAATAGAATCCATAAAGTCTAGTTGTGTGGACAATTATGAGTAAAAGTGTTATATTTTTCATTTATAACCCATTAAATAATCCAATAAGATAAGTACATGTCGAATTCCATTTTTAATAAAAATATTATTTTAAGAAATCATTGTAAGAAGTATCACAATCCAATGTCAATAAATGATTAGAGGACAAGCATGATGCGAACATTGAAAATTATATTGATAATGATCATGAATTCATGGGACATTCTAATGAGGAGTTTACTTTAGAAATGAAATTCTCTAATAATGACAACATGATTTCATTAAATCATATTAATTCTAATAATCTCATAACTATATTGAGGTACCAGGTACCACTAAGATAATTTTCCTTAGAAAATGTGAAATAAAATTGATTGACTACATTCATTTCCCACTCGATACTTATATAAATTCAAACTCTTTCACTAAAATATTTTAAAACAATACATAATTGAACTTGTGTAATTATGGAGGATCAATGTTGAATGACTAATTACATATATTCTTATTGAGTATAATCATATGGTAAAAAATATCTCTCCACCAATATAAATTTACATATACATAACCACATAAATGATTAGGGTTGGGATTACTCATCCAACCACCTCTACTTCTTTGGTAATGATTTTGGAAACATAATAACATAATAATGATAATAATATATAGTTAAAAAATATTATACTTTATTGTGACAGAAAATCATTTCATCAACATCATTCAAGTCTAGTTTTATATAAGATCAAAATCCATATTGTGTACTTTTCTCCCATGATGTACCTTTCAATCAACGATTTATGTAAAAACACATCCTCTATAGGAAGAGGTGTATTTATATACATATCAATATTTTTTTGCATTTCTATTGTCATCCTAGTTAAGAGACTACATCAAACCTTTAGATGATTTTTTTTGAATATCATTGTTTTTTTAGTTGGCCTCATCTTCTCATAGGAAGGGACTATATATTTATCATCCTCAATTAGAAGGTCTCATAATCGCATACCAGAGAAAATATTTATAGATAAAAAATACATATCAATAATATTATACATATATGTAATCCTTCTTATATAGAAGGTCGTGCCTTTTCATAGGGAGGAACTTGATGTACATATAGACATACCTCTATGTGTATCTAGTAGACATGATTCAAGATGAAACCTATAAGATAATTTTGAAATGTTTCATATGATATTCACAATAAAATCAAGGTTATACATGTGAAATTTACGATAAAAAAACTAAGGAAATCACAATGAAATCATGTAATGATATAGAAACACACTGTTTTCCATATTTATACACTAAACATTATATACATTATAACCATAGACATTCTTCATATCAAAAAAATAAACATTCCCAATATTAAATGATTTTACATGATTAATATCAAAAAAATATATATTATTATGAGTTGTTCATATCAAATAAATAAACATACTATTGAGGAAAACATAATTCACCTTCACTCTCTACATTGTCATAATTCCAAAATGGCATGATAGAAACCAATATTTTTTATAATCATGTAAAGTACTTTTCAATTTTCAAAAATAAAATATAGTAATGTAGTAATTAAGCATAAAAATATTATTACATAAAATATATTGTTTATGGAACACTAAATTCTTAATAAAAATCCTAATGATTCTAGATTAGGAAAGATTCTTGGTACCAGCAACGAGGGGCGAGGGATGACGAGGGTTGATTGTGAGGGGCGAGGGTAGGGACTGGTAGCGAGGGGGGGGGGGGGTGAGGTTCAGAACCATCAGAGAGGCACTACAAGGGGTGAAGAGGATCAGGACCAGCAGATTGGTATAGTGAGGGTAGGGCGTTAGGGGCTTGCGGGGGTCTGGGGTCATGGTAGAAGTTTTGAGTTTGTCGGAAAAATGTTTTAGAGGTGGGTTTTAATAGACCTCCACTAAAATAACACCACTAAACACAGATTTTGGTATAGTGAATTAATCATTATTATCCAATTTACTAATCTATCATACATTTATTTCAATCCCCGATTAACTTAATACATTTTTTGTTCATTTAATATGATAATGAGACTTTTCAATCAATATAAACTATTAATAAAAAACTATGTCATTAAAAAACTACATAAATAATTAACCTACCAACTCAATTATCTTACTTGACATATCATTACCACAACCAAGATCATCACACAACTATATCACACATGATACAACATCACATGTCATTCCAAAAAAACCATTTTTGTCACTAAACAACACACTCTATCTCAATACTAATTTCCACCACTAATGGTAAAATACCCACAGGACCACTTAAACCACAAAAAACTCATCAATGATATAAATATTTAAATTATATTTTACCCTACACAATACCAAATTTCAAAATAAAAAAAATTAATTGATTAAATATATTAATTATTAGTGTTTTTCATTTTATGTAATTATATATTTCCATAGAATAAAATTCCTTATAAATATATATGATATAAACATTTTTATTTAGTTAGATTTGAAATATTTTATAGAAGCATGTTTTTGAAATTATAACAAACTAAAAAAATTACTACACTTAAAAACTATTATTTTAAAAACATATTATTAAGAAAACATAATTCCACTTGAAATAACATAAAAATTAGCGAATTCATTTGAATAATGAACTTCTCATTCAATTTGGATTAGGAAAATTCATTATTTTATTACACTATCCTATTCATTCCAAAATAATTATGAAAAAAGTATTCATTTCCATTAGATTTAGTAAACAATAGGTAAGGAGAATCCCCTATCATGATTAGATTTTCTAGGAGATATATTATTTCCACATAAGAATTTATGGATCAAATAACATTATGGTCAAAGGAAAAAATAAAAGATCCTAACGATGCTAAGAAAATCCCAACCTCAATCAGATCTTATTACAAAATAGAGAGGTTGACATGAATGAAAATCCAAAAAATAGAAAATGATAGAGAAAACAGTTTGAATAAGGAACCTTAATTAATGGGTATATGTTTTTTATCTTCCATAAGGTTATAATTAAAAATAGATATGATTAATGCGAGTGAGGGGTGGGAAGGCATGATTAGGGTAGGGAATCAGAGGTTCTAGGGAGTGGGGGGGTCGGGGGATAAGTGTTGATTTTGTGAAAATGCAGTTGTTTTTAAAAATCCACCTCTAAATTATACAAACAAAATATACCAGTGGATCAAAAAATCGCTGCTAAACACTGATTTTGGTGTAGTGAGTGATGGGTGAACCATGAATTATATAGCAGTACAATTAATTGGGTAATTTTTTAGTCTCTTGATATGTCATTCAAGGGATTATGTTGTGAAACTAATCCATCATGGGAAATTTTACATCATTATGTCTTGAAATTTCACCTTAACATATGTGTATGATGTAGTATTTTATGTTGTTTCCACATTTACCTTGTTACCATTATGTTCTCATACTATATCCTGGCTTATTATTCATATTTATGATTATCAACCATTTTATTCCATAGTGACATTCCTATTTTCTAAAATGTATTAAATTATTCATGCCATGAAATCTTTATTCCCTTATGGGTATTTATAGCTCACTCATTTCTTATGCATGTCCCTAGGTTAACATATGCAGTGTTATGTATTAAGGAATAATATTTCCATGTTATGGATGTTTAAAATAAATAGGATGTATTTCATATATTATAAGTTGTTATTTAATGTGCCTAATTTCCTAATAAACTAGACTTCTCAATATTCTGAGTTGTATTATTTGTAATCTATGTAATATATAAGGAATTAATGTGTAACAAAAGGGAATAGTTTTCATAAAGAAGAAGAAGGGTCACCATACCTAATCAATAACCTTGATATGTCTAACCCACTAAAACCAAGTATTAAATGATTATCTCCCCCATAACAAGTTTTATCATATTGAATGTACATAAACCAAAACAAAATGTGTCATTTTAGAAACTAAGAGTCCTGTACAGAGGAAACAACACCCAAAAAGTACAACGTGTCAAAAATCACATCAGGGAAATTAGTAATTCTTTAATGTTCCCAAGGGATCTACCTAGCCCACGATAACCCCTTAAAGATCAATGAAGCATAAATCCTCAATAGTCTTCATGTATTATAATGGTCACTGCTCTCTATAAACCACCATTTAGGTTCATGTTATTGAATAAGTGTCCTATGGAAAACACAATCATATTTATTCTATGGAAACACTCAGAGAATCATTTAAAATTCTCTTAGAAGAGGGTTTCAACTAAAACACAAATTCATTGGTCTATTTAGGCCAATTCAATAATTTAAAATTTATCCTATAAATTTTTTTGTTGATATAATGATAAAGTTCTAGTTGTAAGAAATATTGTACATAGATAATTATTTAGTAAATTTCAAAAAGAACATAGGAAAGTTACAGTAAAAATACATTCAAGAATTTATTTATTTGTCTTACATATTGTCATTTTTAATAAAATTATCAATTGTATTCCAATTTTTCATTTTATTTATCTAAAAAGGATCTCACACTTCGGATTATCTAGACAAAATTTTAATTGAAATCAATAGTTTAAAACACCCTTTTAGTTGTAATTATCATTTTAATTAACTAATGAATCATATAAGTAAAACTAAATAGTATATAATAGGTCATTTATTAATTATATAGGAGACTAATTAGGTAAGAAACCACCAATATTTATATATATTTAATACAATATAAGTGGTTTTAGAGACAATAAACTACCATCAACATATTGTTCAAACGTACCCCAATGAGGTTAATTACTAAGGAATGGAAAAATAAAGGTTACCAATATTTGTACCATCATAGTGAAATTGGGTCTATAAACCACATAAGATGATTTATTTATTAACATCTCAACACCCATAATGGGTTATCTCAAATGAAAAATTCCATAATTATGTATCATGGGAGTAGTTGTCCATTTAGGAGTTTTTCTATACTGGTCATCCAACCCAAATGGTAGAGATACAAGAATTTATAAATGAAACCATTTTCGATAATATTTTCTATTTTAGTATGCACATATAAACGCTATGTCTCAGTTCAATGAATTATTATTCCATTGTTATAATGATAATTTACCTTATAAATTAAAATTGCAATTCATATAATTGTAACATTATTTTGGATTTGATTTCAAAATATAATATTCTTATATGTAATAGATTTCCTATATGGGTTACCATTACCAGTTCATAAGTTCATATACACCTTATAAATTTATTATTGGTTCCCTATTTATTCACAACTATATGTGCTTCAATGCAAGAAAAAAATGATACAAGGCATAAACATATCAAAATTAGTTAATTAAGGTGCCACTATCAATATATATGGGAAAAATCCATTTATATTTAGGCATAAACATTAATAACCAATTTTATATAACAATTATAACTAAGAATAATATGAAAAAAATAATGAATACACAAATATACATAGGAAACCATAGAGCCATGGTACATAGGCATGGAACACAAAAATTATCAAGAAAAATGACAAATAATCAAGAATGCTAAATAATCACCTAAAATGGTATACTGATAAGAATGTTACACATAGTACATTAATCAAATTAATATTTTTTATATTAAAACATTCTAAATAATGAACGATATATGGGAATATCACTCAATGCACATATCACTATGTCACTAAGTTGAATAATGCAACCTAAATAGTAAAGTATATACATGGACTGTGAATCTATATGTGACTATAATGAATCATGTAATTATATTTCATTTCCATATTGGGCCAAGTGTATATACCGTAATCCTCAGAAATCTATAATTACCGAAAGTACACTAGTCACTAAATGTGAAATATTAATCAACTATAATAATGAATACCATGAAAAATAATCCCTTCTTGGACCACATGGTCATTTCCACATGCACGGGTTTATCACTCCTAGAAACATCTATTTACCAAGATCCAAATTATTCATTGAATCATGTATACAAATCCAAAATTATATGATGATGAAAAAAGTGGCCTTTGATACCACATTGTAATGTCTTGACCCAACTGACTATAAATCAAATAGCTGGTCATGTCGTCACAAGGCCTCAAGTACGCCTCCCCATAAGCCTGATGGTACTAACTAGTATCAAGGGTATAGTAGTGGTATGGCTGGATACTATACTCTCATTATCATCGTACAAAATTGGTATAATAATAAGGAATCAATAAACAAAATAATTATTAGTAATAATAAGTAAAATAGTAGTGGAAGGTAATAACATAGCAGATAAATAAAATTAATGGACAACACCTAATACACCCATGCATGCTTGTCTATGTGATTCTACAAAGTACAACAATGAGAAATACAAAAGGTGATATAGTATAATAAAATACATGAACATGGAAAATAAAAAAAATATTGAGGGAGATCTCTATGGGAATCCTAAGGACTACCTCTCCTATGTATTCATAATCTCCCTTTTACAATACATAATATAATAAAAAATCCATCGACTTAGTAACATGATGTCTTTTTAGGTACCTTAGTGTAATGGCGTCCTAAAAAGGGTGTGATATACACTAAGTAGTCATCAACCAACCTTTTCTAAAGGATAATATTGTCCATGAACATAAATATAGCAATGTGAATGGGTAATAAATAAACCAAATATTGATAAATAAATAGACATACCTAGTTAGTCTTATGTCCCTATAGGATTCCATGTTGACCATACCTTCATCATCTTAAGATAGAACACGTCTAAGTGTAATATATATAGGGGGATGTATACATATATATATGTACTATAGATGTCGTGATATTTATATCCATATATATGTATATGCAGTATTGTCTAGGATAATGGGAATAACTCAGGCATCCATGCATAATAATAATAATAATAATAATAATAATAATAATACTAATAATAATAATAATAATAAAAGCAACTCATCGGAATAAATAATTGTCACAATTCCCCTAGGTCAGAATCAAAACTGGCCACCAACAGAGTATCAAGAATACAAATAGGAGGGTTATATAAAACCTCTTAATGAGGGGGGGGGGGGGGGGTTAAATATCATTCCCAGAAACCCAAGGGATATAAAAATCTTGACAACAAACTCGACCAAGGGGTGTGATACCTCATGGTCAACGAACCCACTCAATTTCTGTTAATTCATTAAGTAGTATATGGTAATTAATTTTTCCTATAATCCACTAGATTGATGTTCTATAAAAGGAAAACCGACATCACTCAAGTTTCATGAGATACTTTTAGTATAATACATTTAACATTTAGAAATACGCCATGTTCTCATCCATGCCATTATCACTCTCCATTTGTGAATAAAAAGAGAGTCTATTTTTATCAACATGCCACAACACTAGTCATGTAAATTTAATGATGTTCATTCCTACTTACCATTTTACTACTAGACATCGGTTTCACTATTTAGTTCAAAATATAATCATGAATATAACGTCCAAGTGAAATTTTCAATACTTTTAACACAATACATTCAAGAGACATGAAAAAGGACATCATATTATGCATACTATAGATGAATATTCGTGTTGATTTAATTATTGATGGTGAAAAACCCAAAAATGATGGTTTGGTCACTATGAGATAATATAATGGATTGTGACATCCTACAACATTTCAATTAAATAACACATTTAAATTTTTGAATACATCACACCTCATTGATGAGTTTTATTAAAAAAATAACTAGTTAATGGAATTCAAGGGACACAAAATTGATGGGGATTCAAACATGACGTTCATGAATATCTGCAATTCCATTTTATTTAAATCTCTACTATAATTAAGGATTTAGGTTTTGTAAATGGAAATAAATATTAAAGAGGAATAACATTGAAATAATGGAACCCAATATATTGAAATGATTTATAAATCAATGAACCATTTAGGTACAATATATACCACACATACCATTTTATAAGGATTCATTAATCATCAAATACAAACCCTTGATTTGATTCAGTTCAAGAGGAATTGATGAAACATGCTGAAACCATAAAAATATGGTGAATTAAGTTGTATCTATAATCACTATAATGACAGGGAGAAAAATTTAGTAATGAGAAAGAGAAGTTAATATTTTAATGAGTGATAAAAATAACGCAATGATGATACTTTATTATGACACCTGATAAATGAAATATATCCATAACTAGGTGAGTAAAGGAGAGGGAACTCAAAGTCTCCACTGATTCACACAAAGTAGATGGAAAATGGGGGAAAATGGTTTAAAATCTAAGAGGTGAAAATGATAATTTAACCCTATTAAAAGAGGGGAATGGTTTGGCCACACAGTTGGCCAAACTATGTACCTACCATGATTTAGACACAAACTAAGAAGAAGGCACAAAATGATCATGTGCATGGTTAGGGAAATTGTGCGAAAAATGATCATTTCCCCTCTATCTAAAAACCTACAACATATACTAAACCATGCAGCATGGTGCACATGGATAATCAAAACCATGAAACAACCAATTCTTTTTGAATAGTGTTTATGGTTTCCTCTAGCAGTCCACACATTTTTCAGAAAAACAATACATCCTACCATATTCTCCAAATTTTGCGTTTTTTGAGCTCGTTGCTCCTAGAACTCAACATAAAATATAGGAAACCTCTCAGGCCTTAATCCATGTTTAAAAACAATAATATTTGGGACATACAAAAATATATATGATGTTCTAAGGATCATTTTAAAGTTCATCCTCCCCATCATATGGAAAAATTCGATCTCCTAGGGAAAATTCCCTGAGTCCATAAAAACGGGACGCTAAAATTAATGTGAAGAATAATATAACATATTTTTAAGATATATTATAGAAAATAGATTCTTATTTAAATTTTATTATCCTGAGGTTTTTTAATGGGATATCAATAAATTTTGTTTGGACTAGTGTTGTTTCCAATGATAGGAATGAAAGAATTTTAAATCACCATGTCCCTAAGAATCTGTTTCAACCATATAACATGGGGTCAATAAATCCGAAAAGTGATTTATTCTTCATCATTTATATAAATTTAAATGTACTTTATTATTATTATTAATCCATGTGACAATATATTTTATTATTATATTTAATGTTCCCTTAATAATTTCTCTATCTAGTTGGAATCCTCAAAAATCATCATCGAAGAAAAAAGAAAGTCCAAAATGGGGTTTTATTAAGATAAAATAATCCAAGTATTTTAGTTAATTCATAATAATAATAAAACATAATTTTAGGGCTTTATAATGTGAATCTTTTGGATTGGATTCAAATCCATCACACATGCATACATTGAACATGATGTTTAGATGGGTCTTCATAAGGTACAACAAACATCTAATCATACATTCATAAATCTTATTTTTAACCAATTGAAATGATCCATCCAACATGATCATACATGTAATACTCATAGGAATTCTAATTTTTATATAATTATGTATTCCAATCTTTTATTAGAATTTAATTACTGAATTTAATTTAGTTGTATAAGGTTCCATATTAATTTTTATAAATTCCAAAATCAATGATAAATTTATGTTCTCCCATAAATATCATTTAAAAATATTTATTCATTTAGTCATATAATTCATTACAAATAGTTTCTTTATTAAATAAAAAATAACATTATCAATATATATTTTAATAATTAACAAATCTTATAAAAAAGTTTCGAGAAAATGTATGGAATCTTATTATTGCATTTTGAAAAAATCTGATAAAATAAATTCAGTTGACCCCTAATAATATGATAATGGGGTATGTTTCAAATCATATATATCATTGGTTCATATTAATACATAATATTGAAATTTAGGATTTAAAAAAATTAATGGTTGGCCTAAATTAATATTTTTGGAATTAAAATAATTTATAAAAGAACTATTGATTTCCATAAGAAAATTTTTGATGAGTGGTGAATTACAATAGTATTATAATGCATTCATGTCGATAGGAGAAAATTTTTCTTCATAATTAGTACCCTCATCACGAATATATCCTTTTGAAAAGATTCGAATCATTCTAGGTATAACATTTACCTGGTCATCAGTCTTGTTTAAAAAACCTACTCAATATTAATAAAAGGATGATTATTAGAATATTCAATGAGATTCTAATCATTGTTATTTTGAAAATGGTTTCAGTCCTATTTCATGTAAAGTATCCAAATATCAAAATCAATTTCATCATCAAGGGAATTTTGTTCTATATGGGAGAGAAAATATTGAAGTTTGACCACATTTAAAATCAATCTTTTTGTTCGAGTTCCAGATTGTAATTCTCTCAAAATATTCCCAATAGGATAGAATTTTGATTGAATCCATGATTTGGATAATTTAGAGGATAGGGATTCAAAATAATCATCAATTACTCTATAATTTTGAGGATTATTAAAGTTAAAACACTATAGGTCAACATCATAATCATTTTTTTGATGTGATTTTGGAAGATTCTCAAAAAAATTAATTTAATTGGCTCTTATTAGGTCGTTATCCTATTATTTAACACTCAAAAGTTATTACTAGAGTTGGAGTACCCAAGTAAAATTTTTTCTGTTAATTCAGTTTAAAATTTTTATAGGTTATCCGTGGAATTAAGGATAATTAATTTGAACCTAAGTGTAACATCCCAGGTAAATAATGAATAAAACATTTTCATATTTATTAATATTTATGAATTAAATATTAATTTTACTTTAAAGGGGGTTTCTATGTTCGATAGCATACCCGATACGCAACAAAGAGTTTCTTTGAAATCTTACGTTGCACAATAGTAATAAAATAATATTATTTTAAATGGTAGTTAACACATAGACGTTGTATTGGCGGGAATGGATATAAATAACTAAAATATGATTATATATGTTTTTTCAAATGTTTTTACTTTTATCTAATAAAAGAAAAAGGCTTAAAATACGGAATGAATTCAATTTTAGGGGTATATGCCCTAGTTTTCACAAAAGGTTCACTTATCGCTTTTTGATGGAGAACCGTCATTAAATATAGTTTTGTTCAATCTTATACATTCTATTGGATCCAATAGAACTCTTCTTTAGAATCGGGACATCAAAATTTACTTTGTGTAAATTTTTGGTATTTTTCTGAAAAAGTTCATTTTTTAATGAATAGTGTAAAATGTTGTATTTTAATTCAAAACCTCTTTTTAATCTAATTTATTTATATGATTAGATTATCTTTTTAATTGGTTTTAAAGTTAAATTAGAATATATATTTACCATTGAATCCAATAGTGGTCGTTGGAATTAATTTCACTTTGAAATCGGACTTAAACTAGTGTCAATCTTTTGATTCTTATTGTTTCATAAAAACACGCTATTTGCTCTGACAGCGGGAATTAACTATTAAATTAATTAATGAAACTTATATTTTTTGAATTTTGTAAAATGGACTTCATTTTTGAATTCGGAATATCAAATATAGATTAGGGTGAAGTTATGGTATTTTTTGGAAAAAACTTCAATTTTTGATGAATAACGAAACCACTAAGTGGTACATAAAAAAATTGATTTTCTGTTTAAATGAAATTTTACCACCTCTTTGTTTTGAATTTCAAAAATCCGACATAAATGGTTGTCATTAAGATGTAAAATGTGGTTCAATTGGATTAAAATAAGATTTTTGTGAATAGTAACATATTATGTTTTTAATCGCGATTAGAGATAATTAGTGTAGTTTAAGTTAAAAATAATATTTTAATAATATGTGATGAGCTTGAACCATGTCCTACCCTAATTAGATGTGTCATGGCCGACCAATAAAATCCATGGGTCAACTTGGGGACCCCATGGAGACACTTTGGTTGGGAAATGACATAAATAACTTTTTATTTATTGTTAAAGTAAAAATGAAACAAACATGAGATGTTTTACTAAACAAAATTTTACATGGGGTTATACAAGTCCAATTTTTTACTATAAATATTAATTATAAATATAACAATATTTTCTACATCATGATATTTTTTTTATAATTTTTAGACATTAAATAAATTAAATTATTTATGACATCATGATGATGAAGCGATTACCTCATTAATAAAGGATTTAAATAAAATGAAATGATAATGTAAAATCTAAGACCCAAACATGTCCAAAACCTATTGTATGGGTGGAATTCAAACCCTTATCACCTTATAATTGAATGACATCAATGTGGGACCATTAAAATCCGAAACTCATTCTAAAATAAAGTAACATTTCCTTACTTTCCAAGAGTGCCCCTCCTCTCCTCTTATAAAAGGCCCCCACCTCTACCTCCTTTCCCATACTTCCAAAGCCTTTGACTCAGCCAAACCCTACCCATTTTGTCTCTCCACATCCCTCTCTTACTCCTCGAAGCCTCAATTTTGGCAGAAGTCTTCCCAAGGAAGCCTTTGATCTCAAACCAAAGAGAGTTACCCGATTTTAAGGTAATGTATTCACTTTAGTACTTTTGTTTTATTTTGCTTCTCCAACCCCCTAAACTCTTTTTATACATTTCTTTTGTAACAAATATAGTATCTCCAATATACTAGGATATTGTTATAAGAAGGATTTGAGCTACACTTACACACACCTACATCTAATGGTTAAAGAACATACTGTTTCCGTGGATGGCGAATTTCTACCTCCCGAAACGATGATTGTTCAACATTCATTTAACACCTTCAAAGGTGGCCATTAAGATGAAAATATACTTATATATGATATATAATATGTTTATATTTTCCTAATGATTCTGTATTTTTCATTTTGGGAATACCTTTATGGTTTCCATTATGGGTAAACGTGATATCTTCATTTAAGGAAGTGTGGACTACCGCCCCCTCAAAGTGATTTGATTCGTTAATTCCATATGTGGGACGTATAAAGGATGGATTTAAAGTTATTATATATGATGTTATACTGGAATTATAATATACATCTATATCATTATTATTTCTTCCCATTAAATTATGAAATAGAAGTGAAAGTAGCGTTTATGCGTACGTACGGCTTACTGTCTCCATGAACGGTGCATTTCATTTCTTATCCCCAAATGTAATGTACTATTATAAGTACATATATATAATGGATATATATGATGTATGTTACATCTAAATGATTAATATAATTCTGTAATTAAAATATACATACCTCTCATTTAGTTTTAATTCCATTAATATGACATAGAAATGAAAGTAGCGTTCATGCGTACGTACGGCTTACCGTCTCCATGAACGGTGCATTACATTTCTTACCTCTAAAATATTATGTGATATTATAAATACATGTATATGATAGATATATAGGATATATATGATATCCAAATCAGGAATTCCATTCTGGATATAAAGAACCTTTGACCACACAAACAACATGTAATTGTAAGAAGACCACTTTCGACTTAAGAACCAAATATCGACAAGACAAACATTATTAACTTAATTGGTTAAATAATATTTATAACATGGAAATAAGTGATATAAAAGGAATAATGAACTTGAAAAATGTTCTTAAGAAATTAGAAATTAACTCAAGTTTATTATTCAGGACGTTAAAGAATGATCGGGTCAAGTCGGACCCGAGGTAAGGGACTTCGTCTCAATCTCCTTTCATTGAGGCATATTTCGTTTTATACACAAATTTCTTTTATATGGTGTATAAACCCCTTTGAATTCTAATTTTATTCAAAAGGAATCTTTTTATATGAAGCATTTTACTAAACGACAAAAAGAATGTTTCTTTTAATGTACACAGTGACAATGACTTTTTCTACCGCCGCGAGTATTATTTGGTCTTTGGCTTCCTAAACAATCCGTAATGTTTTTTAAAATGAGATAAATAATATATAATCTTTTATGTATGTTGGTATTGAAAATGGTTTTTATAGAGGATTTGTTATGTCGATATATTTAAGTGGTATATTGTGATCGAAATGTGGAAATGTTTTCTTTCCATTATATTTGTTTAATGACTTATGATTTTATAATGGTACTTGGACATTTGACGGGTGGTTACGTGATAAACCATATGACGGGTGGAGCCGTGAATACCAGGACGGGTGGTTATGTTATAACCTCCAATGCATTGGGTATGGAAGTCAGCCGTATAGCTATTCTATTAAATATGTATGGAAGTTGGTCGTATGGCTATTCCATTAAGTGATAAGTGTGGAAGTCGACCGAATGGTTATTCCACTTAAGTATGTTTATGTCCCAAGTTACCTTTTTATGTTATGTGTTCTTTATATGGGTTTTATGGTAATATTTTGGTTACAAAAGGGTTTGTAATGATATTTTATTCATTGAAGAGTTTTTTTACTACATCGAAAAGGTGAAAGGTATTACTTTGATAAAGTATACATGGTTTACTTATTGTTTTGAAAAACTAACAGTTTTCATTCTTTGTGTATCCCTTACTGAGATTTTTATGCTCATCCCATGTTTTTGAAATGGTTTTCACAGCACTTAACGTGGAATAGGGTCAAGGATGGGATCAGGGGAAAGTTATGCTACCTAAAACATGGAACTAGACATGTTTCTTTTTAAGAGTTTTTATTTTATGGAAACTTAGTAGAAGTTTATACTTTGTAATCTTTTTAGATGTAATAGTCATGTCCTAATTCTCTAAAACTCTAAACCTGAAAAGATCCTCAATGTGAATTATTCATTTAATTCAATATTAATTAAGGTTTAAGGCCGGGGCCTTATAGTTGGTATCAGTGGTCGGTTTAGACAACTATATGAGTTAGAAAAGTGTTAAATTATAATATGATTGAAATGATATAGCATTTACGGATTACCATGTTGCTTCGCCTAAGATATTTTTATGTTCAGAATGGTTTTCCGCAAAGGAAACAAGGAAGCTATGTTGGGATGACATGAGGAGGAAGACAACCTTCCAAATCAGCAACCTGAGATGGTCGGAATGGGAACTGAACAGTTTGTTGCAGTGATGGCACAATTGACTCAGGCTATAAATGGTGGTGGTATCCATGCACGAGATCAGCCAGATCAACCGCAGACGAACATGTCAGTGGTGGAACATTTCATGAGGCAACATCCCCCATCATTCATAGGATCATCTGACCCTGTGCTAGCTGAAGGTTGGATTAAAGCACTGGAGAATATTTTTGATGTAATGGGGTGTTCGGAACATCAAAAGGTTAGTCTTGCTGTTTACCGTTTTGAAGGAGAAGCTGATCAGTGGTGGTTGATGGTGAAAAATATCAGGGATAGTGATGAGATTGATGATCTTCACTGGGATGAATTCAAAGGTATGTTTCTTGAGAAATATTTTCCTAAGGTGGTTCATCTTAGGATGGAAAAACAATTTCTAGAATTGAGGCAGGAGGATGACTCAGTGGCTGCTTATGAAGCAAAGTTCACTTGACTAGCAAGGTATGCTCCAAACTTCATACGAGTTCTTGATAGTAAAATCAACCCTTTTTACTCAGAATTTAAGGTGAAGTATCAAATGGCTTTAGCTTCTCGTGAGTTCAAAAGTTATGAAAAACTTGTTCGATGTGAGGAGAAGGTGGAAATGGAGTTTTCCTATGATCAGGTGTTCTATGACAAACAACAGAATAAGAGGTCGAGTTGGCAGGCAAAGGGGAAGAATTCATCAAAGAAGCAAGGAGGTAATAAAACCAAATATCCATCCTATGAGAAGTCTGGTAAAATGCATCCTGGAGAATGTTTATCCAAGTCTGATAAGTGCTTTCAGTGTGGTAAGTCTGGTCATATTGCTATTAACTGTAAGGAAAATGATCAAGTAGGCATGAAAAGCCAGCGGTAAGATGTTTTAAGTGTAATGAAATGGCTCATTATGCAAATGAGTGTCTAACGAAGAACTCAACTGGGGGAAAGCAGCCAGACTACAAGCAGAAAGGGGTGGTGAAATCATTTTCAACAACTTTAGAAGATGTTGGGCCATCGAATGAAGTATTATCAGCTCCAGGGAGCTCAGTATTTTTCAAAGATTGACTTGAGGTAGGGGTACCATCAGTTGAAAGTAAAAGAAGCAAACGTTCTGAAGACTGTGTTCCGTACTAGATATGGCCATTATGAATTTGTAGTTCTGCCTTTTGGGTTAACTAATGCACCTTCTGTATTCATGGACCTTATGAATATAATTTTCCATGAGTTCTTGGATAAGTTTGTGGTTGTTTTCATCGATGATTTTTTGGTGTTTTCTAAAAGTAAAGAGGAGAATGAAAGTCATTTAAGGGTTATCTTCAAAACCATAAAAGAAAAGGAACTATATGGAAAATTCATCACGTGTGAGTTTTGGTTACAACAAATATCATTCCTGGGTCACATTGTTTCAAAAGATGGCATAACTGTTGATCCTGCTAAAACAAAATTTGTTGAACAATGGAAAAGACCCAAAAATGTAACTAAGATCCGTAGTTTTCTTGGTTTGTCCGGTTACTTCCGAAGGTTTGATGAAAATTTTTCACGGTTACCTAGTCTAATGACTAAGCTAACTTGTAAGGGTGTTAAGTTCATCTGGAGAAAAGAATGTGATGATTGTTTTTCGGAGTTGAAAAAAAGATTGGTTAATGCTCCAGTTTTGGCACTTCCTTCCAGGAATGGTGAGTTTGTTATATACAGTGATGCTTCGTTGAAGGGACTTGGTTGTGTCCTTATGCAGAATGATCAGGTAATTGCTTATGCTTCACATCAGTTGAAAACTCATGAAGTAAATTACCCTACACATGATTTGGAATTAGCTGCTGTTGTTTTTGCTTTAATAATTTGGAGGCATCATTTTTATGGAGTAAAGTGTTAAATATATACTGAACACAAAAGTTTAAAGTATATATTCACTCAGAAATAATTGAACATGAGACAGAGGAGATTGTAGGAATTAATCAAGGATTATGATTGTACAATTCATTACCATCCGGGAAATGAAAATAATGTGGCCGATGCTTTGAGTCGAAAAAGTAATGCTTCATTAACCATGCTACGTTTGGAATGAGATCCTTTGGTTTTTGATTTGATGAAATTTGGCATAGAAGATGTTGGTGCAGTAAGTTCTTCTATTTTGATTCAGGTATCAGTGAGATCATCCCTATCAGACAGAATTAAGCAAGCACAGAGGGAAGACAATGAGTTGTAGAAAAAGGTAGAGCTGGTTCAGATGGGTGAGTTGACTGAATTCAACATTGATAATGAATGTGTTTTGAGGTTTGGGAAGAGATTATGTGTCCCTGGTGATTAACTGTTGAAGAACGAGTTGTTATGTGAGGCTCATAGTTTCCCATTTTCAGTTCATCCTGGCAGTACTAAGATGTACAGGGATCTGCGGGAGTATTACTGGTGGGATGGAATGAAAAGAAATATTGCTGATTTTATAGTGAAGTGTTTGACTTGTCAGCAGGTTAAAGCAGGGAAGTAGTTACCGAAAGGGATGCTTCAACCTTTACCAGTGCCAGAGTGGAAATGGGAAAATATATCCATGGACTTTGTTGTGGGATTGCCGAAGACACCTCGAGGTAATAATGCAATCTGGGTTATTGTTGATTTCTTGACTAAATCTGCTCATTTCCTTGCTATATGAGATACTTTTTCCCTAGATCAACTTTCCCGTTTTTATCTTAAAGAGATAGTTAGGTTACATGGAGTTCCCCTCCCCATTGTATCTGACCGTGATCCTAGGTTCACTTATAACTTTTGGAAAGTCCTTCAGAAGTCGTTGGGTACTGAATTAAAATTTAGTATAGCTTTTCATCCTCAATCAGATGGGCAGTCAGAACGAACAATTCAGACCTTGGAGGATATGCTACGAGCTTGTTCGATGGATTATCAGGGATGTTGGGACCAACATATTTCTTTGGTTGAGTTTTCTTATAATAACAGTTTTCATTCCAGTATACAGATGGCACCATTTGAGGCATTATATTGGAAGTGAGGTTGAACTCCATATTTCTGGGATGAATTGGGTGAAAGGAAGTTGATGGGACCAGAATTGGTAGAAGAGATGGCAGAAAAAGTTCAGTTGATTCAGAAACACATGAGAACAGCTCAAAGTAGGCAGAAGAGTTATTCGGATAACCGGAGGAAGGATCTATCTTTTGAGGTAGGTGATCATGTTTTCCTCAAGGTTTCTCCATGGAAAAGTGTGATGAGATTTGGTAAGAAAGGAAAGCTGAGTCCAAGGTTCATTGGACCATATGAAATTATAGAGAAAGTTGGATGATTTGCTTACCGAGTGGATTTACCTCATAGTTTATCTCAGGTACACAATGTTTTTCATGTTTTGATGTTGAGGAAGTATATGCCAGATCCATCTCATGTTTTGAGTCCAGAGGTAGTTCAGCTGGAGGAGAACCTATCTTATGAAGTACAACCAGTCCAGATTCTTGACCAAAGAGGGAAAGTGTTGCGAAATAAGGTAATTTACCAGGTAAAGGTTTTGTGGATAAACCATACTGTTGAAGAGGCAATGTGGGAATCTGAAAATGCTATGAGGGATAAATACCCCCACTTATTTTGATAAGTGAATAAAATTGTGAGGACGCAATTCCCAAAAGGGGGGAAGGATGTAAAATCCCAGGTAAATAATGAATAAAACATTTTCATATTTATTAATATTTACGAACTAAATATTAATTTTACTTTAAATGGGTTGCAATGTTTGATAGCATACCCAATACGCAACAAAGAGTTTCTTTGAAATCTTACGTTGCACACTAGTAATAAAATAATATTACTTTAAATGGTAGTTAACACATAGTCGTTGTATTTGCGGAAATGGATATAAATAACTAAAATATGATTATATATGTTTTTTTAAATGTTTTTACTTTTATCTAATAAAAGATAAAGGCTTAAAATACAGAAAGAATTCAATTTTAGGGGTATATGCCGTAGTTTTCATTAAAGGTTCACTTATCACCTTTTCATGGAAAACCATCATTAAATATAGTTTTGTTAAATCTTATAAATTCTATTGGATCAAATATAACTCTTCTTTATAATCGGGACATCAAAATTTACTTTGTGTAAATTTTTTGGTATTTTCTGATAAAGTTCATTTTTTAATGAATAGTGTAAAATGTTGTATTTTAATTCAAAACCTCTTTTTAATCTAATTTATTTATATGATTAGATTATCTTTTGAATTGGTTTTAAAGTGAAATTTGAATATTTGTTTACCATTAAATCCAATAGTGGTCATTGGAATTAATTTCACATTGAAATCGGACTTAAACTAGTGTCAATCTTTTGATACATATTGTTTCATAAAAACACGCTATTTGCTCTGACAGTGGGAATTAACTATTAAATTAATTAACGCAACTTATATGTTTTGAATATTGTAAAATGGACTTCATTTTATAATTCGTAATATCAAATATATCTTAGGGTGATGTTTGGGTATTTTTCTGAAAAACTTCAATTTTTGATGAATAGTGAAACTGCTAAGTGGTACTTAAAAAAGTGAATTTCCGTTTAAATGAAATTTTACCACCTCTGTGTTTTGAATTTCAAAAATCCAATATACATGGTTGTCATTAAGAAGTAAAATTTGTTTTAATGGGATTAAAATAATTTTTTGGTAAATAGTAACTTATTATGTTTTTAATCACGATTAGAGGTAATTAGGGTAGTTTAAGGTAAAAATAATATTTTAATAATATGAGATGAGCTTGAAAAATGTCCTACCCAAATTGGATCTCTCATGGCTGACCAATACAATCCATGGGTCAACTTGGGGACCCCATGGAGCCACTTTGGTTGGGAAATTACATAAATAACTTTTTATTTAATGTTAAAGTAAAAATGACACAAACATGAGATGTTTTACTAAAACAATTTTTACATGGGGTTATACAAGTCAGATTTTTAACTATAAATATTCATTAGAAAGATAAAAATATTTAATACATCATGATATTTGTTTTATAATTTTTAGAAAATAAATAAATTAAATTATTTATGACATCATGATGATGCAGCGATTACCTCATTAAAAAAGGATTTAAATAAAATGAAATAATAATGTAAAATCTAAGACCTACACATGTCCAAAACCTATTGGATGGGTGGATTTCGAACCGTTATCACCTTACCCTCGAATGAAATCAATGTGGGACCATTAAAATCCGAAACTCAATCTAAAATAAAGTAACATTTCCTTACTTTCCAAGAGTTCCCCTCCTCTCCTCTTATAAAAGGCCCCCACCTCTACCTCCTTACCCACACATCCAAAGCATTTGGCTTAGCCAAACCCTGCCCATTTTGTCTCTCCACATCCCTCTCTTACTCCTTGAAGCCTAACATTGGGCAGAAGTCTTCCCAAGGAATCCTTTGATCTCAAACCAAAGGGAGTTACCCGATTTTAAGGTAATGTCTTCACTTGAGTCCTTTTGTTTTATTTTGCTTCTACAACCCCCTAAACTCTTTTATTAATTTCTTCTGTAACAACTGCAGTATCTTAAATATACTAGGATGTTTTTATAAGAAGTATTAGAGCTACACTTACACACACATACATCTAATGGTTAAAGAACATATTGTTTCCGTGGATGGTGAATTTCTGCCTCCTGAAACGATGATTGTTCAACATTCTTTTAACACCTTCAAAGGTGGCCATTAAGATAAAACTATACTTATATATGATATATAATATGTTTATGTTTTCTTTATTATTCTGTATTTTCATTTTGGGAATACCTTTATGGTTTCCATTATGGGTAAACACGATATCTTCATTTAAGGAAGTGCGGACTACCGCCCCCTCAAAGTGATTTGATTCGTTAATTCCATATGTGGTACGTATAAAGGATGGATTTAAAGTTATTATATATGATGTTATAATGGAATTATAATATACCTCTATATCATTATTATTTCTTCCCATTAAATTATGAGATAGAAATGAAAGTAGCGTTCATGTGTACGTACGGCTTACCGTCTCCATGAACGGTGCATTTCATTTCTTATCCCCAAATGTAATTTACTATTATAAGTACATATATATAATGGATATATATGATATATGTTACATCTAAATGATTAATATAATTCCGGAATTAAAATATACATACCTCTCATTTAGTTTTAATTCCATTAATATGACATAGAAATGAAAGTAGCGTTCATGCGTACGTATGGCTTACCGTCTCTATGAACGGTGCATTTCATTTCTTACCTATAAATGATTATGTGATATTATAAATACATGTATATGATAGAAATATATGATATATATGTTATCCAAATCAGGAATGTCATTCTGGATATAAATAACCTCTGACCACACGAACAATATGTAATTGTAAGAAGTCCACTTTCGACTTAAGAACCAAATATAGACAAAACAAACATTATTAACTTAAATGGTTACATAATGTTTATAACATGTAAACAAGTGATATAAAAAGAATAATGAACTTGAAAAATGTTCTTAATCAAGTATAAATTAACTCAAGTTTATTATTCAGGACGTTAAAGAACGATCGAGTCAAGTCGGACCCGAAGTAAGGGACTTCGTCTCAATCTCCTTTCATTGAGGCATATTTCGTTTTATACACAACATTCATTTATACGGTGTATAAACGCCTTTGAATTCTAATTTTATTCAAAAGGAATCTTTTTATACGAAGCATTTTACTAAACGACAAAAAGGAATGTTTCTTTTAACGTACGCGGTGACAACGACCTTTTCCACCGCCGCGAGTATTATTTGGTCTTTGGCTTCCTCAACAAGCCGTAATGTTTTTTAAAATGAACTAAATACCATATACTCTTTTATGAATGTTGGTATTGAAAATGGTTTTTATAAAGGATTTTTTATGTCGATATATTTAAGTGATATATTGTGATCGAAAGGTGGAAATGTTTTCTTTCCATTATATTTGTTTAATGTCTTATGATTTTATAATGGTACTTGGACATTTGACGGGTGGTTACATGATAAACCATATGACGGGTGGTGTCGTGAATACGAGGATGGGTGGTTACGTTATAACCTCCAATGCATTGGGTATGGAATTCGGCCGTCTGGCCATTCCATTAATTATGTATGGAATTTGGCCGTATGGCAATTCCATTAAGTGATATGTGTATAAGTCGACCGTATGGTTATTACACTTAAGTATGTTTATGTCCCAAGTTACCTTTTTATGTTATGTGTTCTTTATATAGGTTTTATGGTAATCTTTTGGTTACAAAAGGGTATGTAATGATATTTTATTCATTGAAGAGTTTTTTTACTACTTCGAAAAGGTGAAAGGTATTACTTTGATAAAGTATAAATGGTTTAATTGTTGTTTTGAAAAACTAATAGTTTTCATTCTTTGTGTATCCCTTACTGAGCTTTTTATGATCATCCCATGTTTTTGAAATGTTTTTCACAGGACTTAACGCAGAATAGGGTCAAGAATGGGATTAAGGGAAAGTCATGCTACCTAAAACATGGAACTAAACATGTTTCTTTTTAAGAGTTTTTATTTCATGGAAACTTAGTAGAAGTTTCTACTTTGTAATCATTGGAGATGTAATAGTCATGTCCTAATTCTCTAAAACTCTAAACCTAAAAATATCTTCAATGTGAATTATTCATTTAATTCAATATTAAGTAAGGTTTAAGGTCGGGGCCTTATACTAAGACTCTAAAAAAGACATTATTTTTTTTCCTCCCCAAAATTCATAAAGAGTTTTTCTTAAGATGAAACTTATGAGGAAATATTTAAGTATGAATAATGAATCATTGGCCCCCTCAGACCAAAATTTTTGAAGAAGAAAAGACCCATTTAGGATAGTTGTATACCTTTCTTGGAGGGTCTTATTTCATATTTTTAAAATCCAATTTTTGAGGTCTTATAGGATAAGAAAAGGTTGATGAAAACCATGAGAAGCATAAAAATAATCAAATTCATTTTTATAAAATTCTCTAACGTTTTCACTTCTATGGGAAAAGGGTTTGTAACCTTATACATTTTCAACATTCCAATAATACAAGATTAATAGATTACACACCTCATTATTACAAGCCAAGAATAAAACCAATGAAAATCATGTAAACTCATAGATAATTATAAAGGGGTAATTTTTACCTCCAATAATAGAATAATTAGTTAGTCTAGAGAGGTTAATGTAGAAAAAATCAATGAATTTAAAAGAATAAAAATGTTTTTTTGGATTAAAAGTTTATTTCTTTTCTTTCCAAGATATTAAAGATTACAAACAATGTTATATTTAATAGTCTAGTTCTAGTAAATCTCATATTATTCAGTAATGGTTGACCTTGAAAGGAGAATTAATATTATAACTTCAAAGGTACCAATGAAAAAGAAAATAATCGGTAACTTTTTCACAAAAAACCTTATCATATTGAATTAAAATTTATTTTGATTTAGTATTATAAAAAATTTGACTGTAGATTTGGTATATAAAATATTATTTTGACAATTAATAAATAAAAAATACAATTTTTTAAATTAATTTTGGATACACAATCACATTACTGGCTAATACATAAAAAATTATGACTCAATCCTTCAATAAAAAACATATTTAATCAACATTGTGTTGGAGAAAACAATTATTTCTTTACCATTTAGTTTACCTTTGGAATCACCAAAAAATGGGACATGAACTCCATAAAATTCATAAATATGAATGAATTTTGATGGTACATAAATCATTTTCATTGATAACACACTATATATAGACACTGTGTAGCTTCTTGGGTTTTCATATTTATTTTAAAATGTTGAAAAACTGTAGTTTTTAGTACCCATCAACTAGGTCTACTTATTTTAGATAATAATGACTTCGGAATATAGACTTTATTAGAGCATGTTTTTCCATTTAAAATATGAGAATAAATATTAATATTTTTTTGTCCTCTATATCAACAATTTTTTCAATTTAATTTATAAGTTGTATGACCCACTTTATTGAAATATTAAAAAAAATTCGTTCAAGAAATTTCTTATACAAAAGTATCCAATTTTGATTTTTTGTAAAACAATTAATTTAAAAACAAATACATAGTTAATTTTATTTTTTTAGAACCCAAAATAATATATACATTTTCATCTAATTTGGTAAAATGATATACCTAATTTTTATGATCATTAATTTCAAATTAAAGACATTCAACATTTTTTTACAATATAATTTTAAAATAAAATATTATTTTTCATTTAAAAGTTTTTCTTTTTTGAAAGAAACAAGAATTTTAATCTTTTAATTATATTTTAGTTTTCATTGAACATCAAAAATATGAAATTTGAAGTTACTTTTTTATTATTTATATGATTATAATTATTTGGAGATGTTCTAGAAGTAGTTGAGGATTAAGTAGTAAATGAACACGAAATAGAATAATTTTTATCATTATGAACCATAGAATTGGTTATTAAGAACATGGTTCATTCATCCCTTGACACACATATTGATATAGAGTCCTCAATAGTGATTCTAGATAATAACATTAGTGCTATATTATATTGATTCTTTGAATTGGACTATTATTGGTTCAAGGGACAACATGGGTTGATATATACATTCATTTTGATAGTAAATAATGTTACCTATAAATCATGAGTTTGTTTTCTATGTTCTCAGTGGATCTCTTGTTTTTCTTAAACTATTCCATTAACTTGTAAAATTTTTAAAAATCAGGGTCACTTTTTGATGAATCACTGTTGTTATCCTTTAAGAATATTTTTATTTTAGTTTCATTAACCTTTTTAGCCTCTTTCATAGCATTACCTCTTACATTAATCTCATATTTCATTGGATAACCAATGTGATCCTCTATTTAAATTGTTTTCACAACCTTAGGTTCTTAAATTAAGATGACATTGGATTCCAAATTACTTGGTAAGACCAAAATTATTTTCTTTAAAAATATTTTATATAAATATAATCCACAAGATATTTCCACCATATTAAAAATAATATTAAATAATGTAAACATTTCATTGATAGATTATATAGGATTCAATTATAAACTCCCAATATTTTGTCCAAACAAATCTAAATTGGTATCTTTAAATTTTTTTCCCGTTCATGAGTAACATCTACAAAATTACAAATTTCATGATCCATTTTTCATTTAGAAATATGTGAGAATTCATATTGGTCCAATCCAAAATTCAATACATTCTAATATTTAGTAACTAATTCATAAATAGAAATATCATCTGAGGTCCATTTTTTCCTTTTCTGTTGTAGGAGTACAAACATGTATAAGAATTTTATGAAAGGATATCCTACAGATCTTAGAAAATTATACAAGATTGTTTCTAGAAAATCATAATTACATCCATAAAAAATACAGCATGACCAATGATTACCCTTCTGGATCACCAAGAGTTTCCTAAAAATTAATTAAATAAAATCATATTTACTCGAACTATTATTTTAATAATTTGGAATAATTATTATTATATTTTTTAGTAATTTGAAAAAAATGAAATTAGAAAATAAAAAAAGCCTTCAACAACAAAATTAGTTTGGAGATGAATTAATGGTAATTTGGAAGAGGGGGTGAATTAAAATTTTAAAAATTAATTTGAAAAAATTAAAGATTAAAACATTTATCTCATGTAATAATAAAATTTAAAAAATAAATAAAATATTTAATGCAAAACATATTAAATAAAAAATTATAAAATTAAAAAAATTATTGACATAAATAATTTATTTTATTAGAATATAAAAAATTATTTTATCGATCATTAATTGGGGGTAAAAAAATTGAATAAATGGTTGGATGTAATAAATAAATTATGTTTTAGAATTTAAATGAGAAAATATATTTTTTAGGAAATAGTGGAAAAAACTCTTAAAAATATCCCCTAAATATACCACCTTGATCTCATGAGGATTTATTATATTAATTCACTGGATTTATTGGCATCCAATATTCCAAAAAATGCCCCTTTTGTTTTTGGATATAACAAATTAAACATATGTAATAGACAGTAGCTATTTTTGGTAAATCTAGAAACCTCAAAATAAATAGTTCATTGAATTTTTAAAATTAAATGGAAAATGTAACACCCCAATATTTCACGATACACTTCTCTTTCAATAATGCAACAACTTGCATTGTACGCATGTTCGAGATTCTAACACACCACGACCAATCAAAGTAGCAGTTATGAATGTAATACCCACTTTTTAAAATTATATAAATTTTATATTTCAAAATGGACTTCATATTTGTATTCAGAATATCGAAATTATCTTATGTTGAATTTCTGGTAATTTTCTGAGAACTTTCATTTTTCTATGAATAGTGAAAAATACTTAAAAATAACTTTTTTAATCAAAATAATTTATAGTGATAAATTATACTATTGAGTGGTTTTAAAGTATAATTATAATATATTTTTACCATTTTATCCAATGGTGTTCATTAGAATTAATTTCACTTTGAAATTGGACATAAACAATTGTCAATCTTTTGATATATATTGTTTCTTAAAAACACGCTATTTTTTGTGACAGCAGGAATTAATTATAAAATTATTTAATAAAACTTATATGTTTGGAATTTTGTAAAATACATATCATTTTTGAATTCGGAATATCAATTATAGCTTAGGGTGAAATTTTGGCATTGTTCTGAAAAACATCATTTTTTGATGAATAGTGAAACCACTAATTGGTAGTTAAAAAATGAATTTTTCGTTTAAATGAAACATTACCTCTTCTGTGATTTTATTTTAGAAAATCTGACATAAATGGTTTTCATTAGGAAGTAAAATGTGGTTCAAATGGATTAAAATAATTTTGGGTGAATAGTAACTTTTAAGTTTAATTAATCGCGATTAAAGGTAATTAGTGAAATTTAAGGTAAAAATGATATTATAAAAATATGAAAATACTGTTACACTTGTACTACACTTATTTTATGAGCCGTGTCTGACCAAGAAAATCCTTGGGTCAACTTGGGGACCACATGGAGCCACATGGGTAAGAAAATGACAATAATAACTTTTTATTTAAAGTAAAAATAAAATTGTCACAAACATGAGTTGTTTTACTAAAACAATTATTACATGGGGTTATATAAGGTAACTTTTCTACTATAAATATTAATTGGAAATCCAAAACTATTTCCTACATCATGATATTTGTTTTAAAATTTTTAGACGTTAAATAAATTAAAGATTTTATGACACCATGATGATGCAGTGATTACTTCATTAATTAACGATTTAAAAAAATTAAATGATAATGTAAAATCTAATACGTAAACTTGTCAAAAACCTATTGGATGAGTATATTTCGAACCCTTATCACCTTATAGTTTAAATATATAAGTTCGGGACATTTAAAATCCGAAACTCATTACATAATAATGTAACATTTCATGACTTTCCAAGAGTGCCCCTCCACTCCTCTTATAAAAGGCCCCCACCACTACCACCTTATTAACACCTTAAAAGCCTTTTGGATCAGCCAACGTCTGCCCAAATACTATCTCAACATCCCTCTCTAACTCCTAGAAGCCTCAATTTTGGAATAATTCTTTTCAAGGAAGCCTTTGGCTCAATTCCAAAAAAAGAGTTACCAGATTTTAAGGTAATGTCTTCTCTTATCTTATTTTGTTTTATTTTGATTCTCCAACCCCTTAAACAATTTTTATTACGTTATTTTGTAAAAAAAACAGTATCCTAAACATACTACTATGTTTTTATGATAAGGATTTGATTTAAAATTACACAAACCTTCGACTAATGGTTAAAGAACATTCTGTTTCTGTGGTTGGAAAATTTCTGCCTCATGAAACGATGATTGTTCAAACATATTTTAACACCTTTCATGGTGGACATTATGATGACACTATTTTTATATATGATATATATTATGTTTTTGTTTTCCATATGATTCTTTATTTTTCATTTATGGAATACCTTTTTAATTTCTATTATGGGTAAACGCGATAATTTCATTTTAGGAAGTGCGGACTACCGCCCCCTCAAAGTGATTTGAATCGTTAATTCCATATGTGGGATGTATAAAAGATGTAGTAAATGGTTATATACATTATATTATACTGGAATTATATTATAATTTTATATAATTATAACTTCATTCCATTAAATACGAAATAGAAATGAATGTAGCGTTCTGGCGTACGTACGACTTACCGTCTCCAAGAACAGTGCATTTCATTTCTTACCTCTAAATGTTATGTAATATTATAAATGAATGTATATACTGTATATATAGGATATATATGATATCCACATCATGAATATAATTCTGTAGATAATGGATATTCTACCACATAAACAACTTGTAATTATAATAAGTTTATTGTTGACTTAAGTACCAAAGATCGACAAAACGACCGTTATTAACTTAAATGACTACATAATTTTCATAACCTTGTAATAAGTGATATAAAAGGTATAATGAACATGAAAAAGGTTCTTAAAAAAGTAGATATTAACTCTAGTTTATTATTCATGAGGTTAAATAGCGGTCGAGTCAAGTCAGACACGAGGTAAGGGAACTTCTTAACCCAATTTCCATTCTTTGGGTTAATCTCCTACTTTCAAATTATGTCATTATATTATTATGTCCTATCTTTTATTTGTACTTTATTTATCTGTTCTTGTAGTGAATACACATAATAGATCTATTTTATTTAAAAAATGATCTTTGTATGAGTCTTCATCTCAATTTCCTTTCATTGAGGCATATTTTGTTTTATACACAACTTTATTTTATGTGGTGTATAAACCCCTATGAATTTTACTTTTATTCAAAAGTAATCTTTTTATATGAATCATTTTTACTAAATGAAAAAACGAATATTTTTTCTTACGTATGCGGCGACAATGACTTCTCTGCCGTCGTGACTATTATTTGAGTTTCGGCTTCCTCTACAAGCCATAAATGTTTTTAAATGAAAAATAAATACAAAGTTTTAATTTTATTTTATTTTGTTATTGATAATGGTTTTGAATGTGTTTTTTATCAATGTGTTGTATTGATATCTTGAGATTGAAATGTGGAAATGTTATGTTTCCTTTATACATGTTTTATGTTATACGATTATTTTATGGTTTATGATTTGTTTAAACCTGTTCATATGAGGAATGCATTGGACATAATAAGTGACGGGTGGAGCCCACTATAGCTCCTCGATGCATCGGTAGGTCTCATGAGACAAACTAGTGTCTTGGCATGAGGCATTGAAAAAATATTATTTGTAGTCTTGGCATGTGGCCTTGGCTACGTGGTTATGATAGTCTGGCATTATGCATTCCATCATTGTGAAAGTTGTTATTGATATTGCATGTGATTATTAGACTAGTAGAATATCCATGAGAATAATTAAATGGCATTATTTTTTTTTATTTTTTTCCATATTATGTTGAAGTTCTTTTTTAAAAGGATTTTGTTTTAGTTATAAATTGCCTTAAATGTTAATGTTTATTTATGAAAGATTCCTCTATATTGTTATCCTTACTGAGCATTTAAGCTCACCCCTTTCAATGTTTTAATTTCTCCAGGATGTGAAGAAGTATTTTAGGAATGACCTACATGCATAGTCTGAAGGGGATATGAGTGTGGAAAATGGATACTATGTTATTGTAGTTTTTCAATTTATGATGTAATGTAAAATTTATGAATGTATCTAGTGTTTCCAAGGCTACTAAACTAATCGGTATTTCGAGACTTGATCTTTTGTGATCATTCCAATGCTATGTAATAATGCAACGACTCTGGGTAACTGGGGTCAGGGCGTTACAGTTAGTATCCGAGGCAGTTTAGTACTAACCTTGGAAGCTAGATTTAGATAAACTCTGATTAGAGAACATAGCCTGAAGATAGACATTGAGGATTTGTATAAAAGAACTTCCTATATTTTTGGTATTATAGAGATTTTGTGAGTTTTCGAGCAATACATCCCTGTCTAGACACGAGAAGGTAGAGGCGGCTCTGCCATAGATGTACCTAGGGGTAAATCCCGAAAACACCGCTTTGAGCTATACTCATACGGGAACTGGTGAACGACAACGGGCCTAGTTGTACTCTTGGTTACGACACTCCCGAGGGATATGCTTAGGATAATTATCATTTTCTTTACAAACCATTATGAAGGGCATATGAGAATATACCTCCTCAAAGAAAACATTTTTATGATTATGGATTATATCCATAAATAGTTCAATTTATGTAATGTGTTTTACATGTATGGAATTATGTATTTTAATTCATAAACTAATCTACATTATGCCATTGTTTAGAAATGGTGCCTAGTGGGAGGAATGGAAACTGTATCAATGCACGCACTCCATGTAGGGATTGACCTCCTGCTCAAGATAATTATTGTGGAGCTGGAGATACAACTAGTGCTGATCAACTTATTACCATACTGAGAAAACTCACTCAGGTTATGAATAATAACCTTACACGTATGGAGCACCCTGATCCACAATGTGCTGGATCAATGTTAGACAGCTTCATGAGGAAACAACTGCCAACATTAAATGGGGGTACAAATCCATTTGTAGCTGAGCAATAGATAAACTCCTTAGAGAAAATATTCCACTCCTTGGGGAGTAGCGAAAGAGAGAAGGTTATCATGGCAGTCTACCGCCTCACTGGAGATGCCGATCAATGGTGGTCGCTAATACAAAACAAAAAGGAAGATGAATAAGTATCAAGTATGTAATGGAGGGATTTTAAGGAAATTTTCTTAGAAAAATACTTTCCACATGACCATTGAGAAGATATGGAAAGGAAATTTCTGGGTCTGAGGCAGAAGGAGGATGAGAATGTCGCAAAGTATCAGACCAACATTACAAGGTTATCAAGACATGCTGTAGATTATATACATAACCCAAGAAGTAAGATTGATCATTTCTTTGATGGGTTAAAACCATTTCTCCATCGAGCATTAGTATCAAAATCTTTCTCAACATACGAAGATACATTCTCGTGTGCTATCCAGAAAGAAAAGGAATTCTCTATGTCCTATGACAACAAAGTAAAGCAAGAGAAGAAGAGAACAGTGGAACAAGAGATAGATAAAAGGATAAAGGGAAAGAAGTATTTTCCATTATGTGATAATTGTGGGAATAATCACCCCGGTACATGCCTAAAAGGAATAAGAGTTTGATATAAATGTAGAGAAAAAGGTCACCAGGCTCGTGATTGCCAGGGAAAGAAAGAGGCTATCAATGTTGAATGATAAAATTGTAGAGAAATGGGGAATTATGCAAATGAATGTCATAAGCGTCAGAGAAACTTACCCCAGAAAAGGCCAAGGGATCAAGGCCACGCTTATGCTGTTACTATAGTTGAAGTGGAATAATTAATGTATTGGTTTTTTGGACTCAAGGATTATATTATGGTTATAAAAATAATGTGATATATATAAGGATTGTACTGTAGTAACTTTTGTTTTCATTAAGGTTTTAATATGATGAAGGTAATCATATTTTCATTATGTGATAATAAGAGAAACATTACCTTGTTTGGGGAATCTGATGTTACAATTGATTTTGGAATTTAGAGACCTTTTAGAGAATGTCTGGACAGAGGTATTTTGGATACCTATAAAGGTTTGAATTGATTAAATTTAACCTTTGATAGTATTTTTTTTATGGATAAGACATTTCTGAAGATTAGTTTTGGAATATTATAATACTATAGTTTAATGAAAAGGATAACCTGCAGGTCGGGGGATAACCCATCGCGTCGGTCAAAGCTGCAGGAATAGAAAACCACAAACATAGTGTGACATGCCTTTATTACCTACCACTAGCCTATATGAAGTCCCTAATTATTACAAAAAATTTTCCTAATCTAAATGGTATGTATTAATATTTGGAACCTTATACAGTTATGATAAATAGAATGTTTTTGAGTTCTATTACATTTTTGAGTGAAAGATGGGTTTGTCGTAAAAATTTATTAAAGAATGAAAGTCTACATGACAAGTATGTATATTCCCTTACATTCTTAGTAAATCTTCTAAATAAATTCCTCAACTTTATAAAAGGTAACTTAAAACAAAAACATTTCCGGTTAACTTTTCCAATTGGGGATTCAATGACCGTTTAACCAATCACAAGTTTGTGATTTTCTTGTGGTTAACATTCACCTAATCTTGTTTTCTACAACTCTCCATCAGAACTTGATGGTTTTTTTTCTTCAATATCCATATTTTCATAGAATCCTAGTATGGTCTATCTCGGGTGACCTTTGTACTTCTCTTTATTCCATTTAATGTTATATTTTTTTAACCCTATTTCCGATGTGGGTTTTCCACAAATGTTTTTTCTATTTTCAACCTATTATTTTCGAAGAACATTTTCAAATTTCGAGGACGCAATTTATTTAAGGAGGGGAGAATGTAACACCCCAAGCTTTCATGATACGCTTCTCTTTCAATAATGCAATAACTTGCATTGTACGCAAGTTCGAGATTCTAACACACCGCGACCAATCAAAGTAGCAGTTATGAATAGTAATACACATTTTTTAAAATTATATAAATTTTATATTTCAAAATGGAATTAATTTTTGTATTTAGAATATTGAAATTATCCTAAGTTGAATTTTTTGTAATTTTCTGAGAACTTCCAATTTTCTATGAATAGTAAAAAATACATAAAAACAACTTTTTTAATTAAAATAATTTATAGTGATAAATTATAATATTGAGTGGTTTTAAAGTATATTTATAATATAATTTTAACATTTTATCCAATGGTGGTCATTAGAATTAATTTCACTTTGAAATTGGACATAAAGAATTATGAATATTTTGATATATATTGTTTCTAAAAAACACGCTATATGTTGTGACAGCAGGAATTAATTATAAAATTAATTAATGAAACTTATATGTTTTTAATTTTTTAAAATAGATATAATTTTTGAATTCGGAATATCAATTATAGCTTAGGGTGAAATTTTGGAATTGTTCTGAAAAACTTCAATTTTTGATGAATAGTGAAACCACTAAGTGGTAGTTAAAAAAATGATTTTTCGTTTAAATGAAACATTAACACTTCTGTTATTTGATTTTCAAAAATCCGACATACATGGTTGTTATTAGGATGTAAAATTTGGTTCAATGGGATTAAAATAATTTTTGGTGAATAGTAACTTTTAAGTTTAATTAATCACGATTAAAGGTAAATAGTGAAATTTAAGGTAAAAATGATATCATAAAAATATGAAAATACCATTACACTTGTACTAAAATATTTGGATGAGTCATGGCCGACCAATAAAATCCATGGGTCAACATGGGGACCCCATGGAGCCACTTGGGTAAGAAAATGACAATAATAACTTTTTATTTAAAGTAAAAATAAAATTGTCACAAACATGAGTTGTTTTACTAAAACAATTATTACATTAGGTTATATAAGGTAATATTTCCACTATAAATATTAATTGGAAAGCCCAAAATATTTCCTACATCATTATATTTTTTTTATAATTTTTAGACATTAAAAAAATTAAATATTTTATGACACCATGATGATGCAGTGATTACCTCATTAATTAACAATTTAAATAAAATGAAATGATAATGTAAAATATAAGACATACACTTTTTCAAAACCTATTGTATGAGTATATTTAGAACCCTTATCACCTTATCCTATAAATATATAAGTGTGGGGCCTTTAAAATTAGAAAATCATTATATAATAAAGTAACATTTCATGACTTTCCAAGAGTGCCCCTCCTCTCCTCTTATAAAAGGCCCCCCACCACTACCACCTTATTCACACCATCAAAGCCTTTTGGCTCGGCAAAACTCTTCCAAAATACTCTCTCAAATTCCGTATATTACTCCCAGAAGCCTCACTTTGGGCAGAATAATTCCCAAGGAAGACTTTGGCTCAAATCAAAAAGAAGAGTTACCCGATTTTAAGGTAATGTCTTCTCTTATGTTATTCTGTTTTATTTTTCTTCTCCAACCCCTTAAACTATTTTTATTGCTTTATTTTGTAACAAAACCAGTATCTCTAATATACTAGGATGTTGTTATGAGAAGGATTTTATTTACACTTACACACACCTTCGTCTAATGTTTAAAGAACATACTGTTTCTGTGGTTGGAAAATTTCTGCCTCACGAAATGATGATCGTTCAATATTCTTTTAACAAATCTCATGGTGGCCATTATGATGACACTATTTTCATATATGATATATATTATGTTTTTTTCCTTATGATTCTGTATTTTTGATTTATTTCATACCTTTACGATTTCCATTATGGGTAAACGTGATAATTTCATTTTAGGATGTGCAGACTACCGCCCCCTCAAAGTGATTTGAATCGTTAATGCTATATGTGGTATTTATAAAGGATGGAGTAAATGACATTATACATTATATTATACTAGAATTATATTATACCTTTATATAATTATAACTTCATTCCATTAAATTCGAAATAGAAATTAATGTAGCATTCATGCGTATGTACGGCTTACCGTCTCCATGAACGGTGCATTTCATTTCTTACCTCAATATGTTATATAATATTATAAATGAATGTAAATATGGGATATATATGATATATATGATATCTACATCATGAATATAATTATGGAGATAATGGATATTCTACCACATAAACAACTTGTAATTAGAAGAAGTTTATTGTTGACTCAAGTACCAAAGATCGACAAAACGACCGTTATTATCTTAAATGACTACATAATTTTTGTAACATTGTAATAAGTGATATAAAAGGGATAATGAATTTTAAAAAGGTTCTTACGAAATTAGATATTAACTCTAGTTTATTATTCAAGAGGTTAAGGAGTGGTCGAGTCAAGTCGGACACGAGGTAAGGGAACTTCTTAACCCAATTTCCATTCTTTGGGTTAATCTCATACTTTCAAATTATGTCATGATATTATTATGTACTATCTTGTATTTGTACTTTGTTTATGTGTACATATAGTGAACACACAAAATATATCTATTTTATTTAAAAAATGATATTTGTAAGGGACTTCGTCTCAATCTCCTTTCATTGAGGCATATTTTTTTTTATACACAACTTTATTTTATACGGTGTCTAAACCCCTTTAAATTTTACTTTTATTCAAAAGGAATCCTTTTATACGAAGCATTTTTACTAAATGACAAAACGAATGTTTTTTCTTACGTATGAGGTGACAACGATTTCTCCACCACCGTGACTATTATTTGAGTTTCGGCTTCCTCTACAAGCCATAAATATTTTTAAATGAAAAATAAATACAAAGTTTTAATTTTCTTTTATTTTGGTACTGAAAATGGTTTTGAAAGTGTTTTTTTATCAATGTGTTGTATTGATATCTTGGGACTGAAATGTGGAAACGTTATGTTTCTTTTATGCATGTTTTATGTTATACGATTATGTTATGGTTTATGATATGTTTAAACATGTTCATATTAGTAATGCATTTGACTTAATAAGGGACGGGTGGAGCCCGCTATAGCTCCTAGATGCATCGGTAGGTCTCATAAGACAAACTAGTGTCTTGGAACGAGGCCTTGACAAAATCATATTTTTAGTCTTGGAACGAGGCCTTGACAATGTGGTTATGATAGTCTGGCATTATGCATTCCACCATTATGAAAGTGGTTATTGATATTGCATGTGATTATTCGACTAGTAGAATATCCATGTGAATAAGTAAATTGAATTATTTCATTTTATTTTTTCCATATTATGTTGAATTTCAAGTTTAAAAAGATTTTGTTTTAGTTATACATTGCCTTAAATGTTAATGTTTTTTATGAAAGCTTCCGCTATATTTTTATCCTTACTGAGCATCTGAGCTCACCCCTTTAAATGTTTTAATTTTTCCAGGATGTGAAGAATTATTTTAGGAATGACCTGCAGGGATAGTCTGAAGGGGATATGAGTGTGGAAAATTGAGACAATGTTATTGTAGTTTTTCACTTTATGATGTAATGTAACATTTATGAATGTATCTAGTGTTTCCAAGGATACAAAACTAATCAGTCTTTAGACAATTGATCTTTTGTGATCATGCCAATGCTACGTAATAATGCACTGACACTGGGTAACTGGGGTCGGGGCGTTATAGAAAAAATCAAATATCCTATTACATTAATGGTAGTACGAACAAATTTTAGAAGAAATATAAAGAGATGATAATTCTAAGGAGCGATCACATTTATTATTGTTCTCAATCCTCATTATGAATTTGACAAACACTAATAGATAATGATAATATTATAAGAGTGTAAAAATATATACAATTATTTCTTACTCTCTGAAAGTAGAGAGATGATTTTTAAATACTGAGATTTGTAATAAATTATGTGCACTAGATTTGGTGATAACTAGAGAAAGAGAGTGGTTGAGTCATTGTGTTTTTTCCAATGTGACCCAGGGACTCATATTTAGGTTAAATTTTTTTTTTATACTCATAAATCCTAATATGGTCATTATGTTGAATATTTCTATATTTTAGGTAATACTAACTCATTAAATGCATTTATCATAATGGTATTATCGATCAAACTTGGTTCCCAATATCCACTATAGGGTAGCCAATGGGAATCCAAGATGTAGGTGCTTACTGTCCACTAACATTGCCCAATTAGTGCACCTTCACTGATGGGTCGGTGGTCTCCTTTAGAAATATTCCCACTTTCCTTCACCACCATCTTTCTAGTACTTATTGGGGTTATTCAAAATATGGAATATGTTATGCATGCCACAAGTTGTCAATTGGAAACAAATGAACTAGTCAATGCCTTCTGTGTCCTTTAGATTCACAAAGTGTCTTCTCCAATTCCTTTTATCTACCTCCATAGAGCTTTTATCCTTCTTCAACGGATAATAAACATGATTTAACTCATGTTCATGGTTTTTGAAATGAATTTAGGTTATTCTCTAATGATGTTTAAAACCCAGTTTCACATCTAGTAAATGGAAATATTAAACAAATTAAGATTTTTTTATCATTATAATAAATGAATTTTGAGAAGATTAACATTATCTTCTTACACTTCCACCCATTAAAAAACAACAAGGTTACTCATGCGTATGTGTTGAATTCCATCTCCAAGTAATGATGGATTATTTTACATATAAGTATATACAATTAATATATAAGATATTTATATCCTTATTTAAACTATATTTATTATTTAACCATGAGAAAGATGCCAATATTGAAACCACAAAAACAAAACATATGTGAAATATGAAATATTTAACACACAAATTGATTATTTTACAAAGGAATTAGTAATAAATCAGTGTTTTAAAGATAAAAAGAAATAATATATTATATTATATATATGTATATGGTTATGTGATATAATTAAAATAAATATAAAGATATTATACTAGAGGATACATCCACTTACATGGAATGTAAAACTAGAGGTACAGGATTTCTTTGGTGATATCAAATTATTTTGAGATTGTATTAATTTATATTTCCTTTTACGGATTTAATTTATCAAAATACCTTAAACCCCATCAATTTTGATCACCTTTATTTATTTCTGGGTTTTACATGGTTATATTATTCTTATTTTTTCATATTTAATCATCTTGTGAGTAATATATAAGGTACTTTTATGTATAAAATCATACATTGATATTTTACTTCCAATTATTTTCAACAGTGTCCATAATTTTATTAAAATACATTCATGAATTTTTTTATGTTTCACAAAATAATAATTAAATTCAATTTACCAAATGTTGAATTTGAATAATTTTTTTATCTGGAATTTTGTTAACATTTTTAAATAAGGTTATTAATAAAATGAGGTGAATAAAATCATTATTTGAACATACACTACATGAATGAATTTTCCCATCATCACAACTAATAATTTAATTAAATATTTGTCTACAAGTTTATATTTTTATTTTCAATGAAATTTGTTCCCAAATATTCGAGATTTTTTTAGATTTTAAATATTCCATTTAAAAATTAATAGGTATTTTCATCAAGAAATTTTCTAATTTTATTTTAATGTTATTTTCATCTTTGAAAACACCCAATAATTTCACTAGAGATATGATACAAATAAAATATTTTTTATAATTCCTTTAGATGATTTATAAATACGATGATTAAATATCTTGTTTCAGTATTCATCATTCAATAAGGATAATTATAGATTTATAAGGTGTTTTTATAATGAATTTCATTGATCAATAAAAATATGAGGAATCCATAAGATGTGAATCTAAAGTGTGTGGATTGATTATTGATATCCCCTAAATGAATAAAATGGTCTTATGAAAAAAAATAAAACACAATCCAAATTATATGAGTATCTAGTTTACACCAACTAATTTATTATGGATGATGTCTTGGTAGAGAGGTTATGGTGGTATGCTTCATGATATCTTAGTTTAGAATTCTTGATCACAAATGTATTGAAATATTACATTCCTTTATTAATAATTGGGCTTCATTTATCAATGTTATTTATATGCTTATATGATCCATGGATGTTCAATTAACTGATGATTTAAATTTAATAGAACATGTATTGATTATTTTCTCTTACACCATTACTATTCCTTATTTACTAAATAATGATTCCAATATATGCAACAATTACTAAGAATCTAAGATCAAAATTTAATTTTTTCCATTTCCTCATAATATAAATAATTATATTTTGAATGATATAAAGAATGAAATAATATTTATTATATTTTATTTTTATCTTTTATATGTAATATGGTAATCATGTAAGTATCTACTCTATCAAGTCTAAAAAATTTATTAATCCCTTATAGTGTGATCCCATGTTTATTGTACTAATGATGTAACCCCCTAACCAATGAAACCCAAAGCCACTGAATTATTACCATACATTTTCTTGATTACTAGGAATCAAATCCAAAAGGAATGATCGGTTTAGTTGTATTGGGGAAACTAGATACATACATGGAACCCATTTTACATTGGGAAAAGTAAACATAACAAAATCTATTAAACTACGTCCTTGAGAACTCAATAAATTATCCCTTCTTCATAATATGTGGAGGAAAATCAAATGAAAGGGGTGATATAAAATTCTCAGTAAGGGTTACATATATAGGAATCATTAATCAATAATAATTGAATCATAATTAATTTGACATATTCAATATGGGATGGCGAATAGTTGAAAAATACACACCATCAAAAAACTGAGAATTTAAGTTAATCTATAGGTTTTTTCATATTGATAACTTCATGCATATTAACAACAGAATTTTAAATAAATAGAATTATTATTATTTTGATTTCATGTATCTAGAACACAGACCATTGTACCGTCGATACAGTTTAAATCTATTGGTAGAAACCAGTCTGATTTTGGGAAACAAACTCGAATGGTTTATCGCCAACTGATTAGTCTCCTGATACTTTTAGATGAATTAAGGGAAAATATTGGGCCCCACCCATCACTTCTAGTACATATAATTATTTATACAAATATTTAATATAAAAACATTATTCCTTTTCAATATCTATATTGAGAATAGGATACAAATTCATCAATATATCCATAATTCAAGCAATATTCCACATCATCACTGTATGTAAAATGTTATACATCTGATAAACTAATCATATTATTATAAAAATAATATGGATATATAATTTAATTACAATTTAAAATGACAAATAATCTCAAAATTTTCATAGTTACACCCCATAATAATTATTAGGTGCGCAATTCCATGTAAATCACAATGAAATGGAAGTTGAAATAAGGTCCCTTACAACATTGTATTCAATTGAGTTTATAATACTAATGTGAATCATTTAATACCATTAATACAATGAGAATAATTACATTTATATCATATGGAAATAAAAATAAATCACATACAATAAATAAGTGTATGAGAATGGAAATCTCATGGAAATAAAAGCGAGATGAGAAATCCCTTACAATAATCATATCATTAGATTGAGGGTAAATAAATGACATAATTATATCCAAAAAATATAAATCAACACAATATATTTGGATATACAATAAAAAAATCATAGTTCATTATCCCATATTCTCAGGAAAACATAACCAATGATATATATGTTTTACTCAATAAAGGGAAATTGAGTTAAGATATCCCTTACCTTGGGTTGGACTTCCTTAAAATGTGTTAAAACCTCCTATATAATGGGTTTTATAGTGTTATTCAGTTATTATAGAACTATAATAATTTTCACAATACCTTATATAATCTTCTTATAATATTTTCCACACATTTATTAACAACATTTTGTTATTTTGATAGATTTGGGTGGGTTATTTTCAGTGTTTCCATGGTCTATTTACTATATTATTCCTTGAAAAAATAAAATAATTAACCAAAATTTATAACATATATTTAGTGGGGTAATTTTATACTATTACATGTGAATTATAACATCCCATCATTATGGTAATGTGAAATGAACACTCATCATCCATAAAGGCAGTGATTTGACACAACACGAATGACAATTTCATGACTTATGAATAGAAGAAGAAAAGAGATTTTATGAAGAAAATACCATAAACAAAAAAAATACACTATATATTTTATACTTTATCTTTCATGAATCCTTGTGTTGTAAGTAGGTATAAGTTATAAGTGTGAAAGAATTTGAATGGGAAGAAGACATTATCTTACCTCTATAATATTTCAATTTTAAAACCACCTTAAGGATCTTGAAAGTGGTATTTTTGTGAGACCTAAAGGCCAAGAATGTGTAAATGGATGATGAGGATTATATTTGGCACAGGTTGGATGAACAATAAGTCATTTGGTTATGAAAATTGTGAAGGAAGGATACTTTTATTATAAGTGAGGTATGGGTAACATATGAATTACAAAATGTTTTTAAATACCATAAATATACTACACGGGTTAAGAATTAAAAAATGACTAAAACTAAAGGGGTATTAGATTTTATAAGTAATATCATCTTTTTTTCGTATTTTTCAATTTTTTTTGATTTGTAGACAATTTAATAAAATATTTTATTCATGGAAAATAATTTTTTAAAGATAACAACTATTCATAACTATGACTTAAGGCACATCAAAAAAAGTTTCAAAATAGAGTAAAATTTTATATTATGTCATAGAAAATCTATATTCATCTAAAAAATCCTTTAATTACATTAAAAATATCAAATTATATTTATTTTATTATTTTTAATATAATTAATTGATTTATTAATTAACTAAATTAATAATATATCATCTTTGTGAAAGAAATTATGGTAATTATATGTGGTCTAAAAATTTGAAATAATATTATATGATAAAACATATTCTTATATCTTTGAAAATAGTATTCTTATTGAAATAAGACTAAAGAAAAACCTTACATTACGAATTTTATACAAACTAAAGTTTATAGTGTGACCATCTTGTCTTAAATTTAAATAAAATATTCTACGGTATTAAAGTGATTCTTGTGGGTCCAAAGTGTCCCTAAATCAGATATAAATTTATAATTGTCAAAAAAATAATTGTATAATTTTTTTGTCAAAAATATGGATTATTTAATAATTCTGATAATGTTAATTAATTTGTTTTTTATTTTTCTTATTACACAAGCACTACAGCAGAGTTTCCTAAGAATGAATGTTTATTATTTAATATATAAAAATGAAAAACAAATTAATATCATAAAAAAATAATTTTATTCAAAATGTAATTCTAAATTCGTTTATTTTGTACATTCATTATTCTACATAACAATACATCTTCTTAAATTTTTTATTTTGTCTTTTGTTTCTCTACGCGAACTTTCCATCAACATTTCGACAATACTCATGTTATATAACACTAAAATTAGATATTAATAATAAAATAACTAAATAATACATGGAAATTAATAAATAATTCATGAAATTAATTATCATAACTCAATTATTATATACAATTTTCCAATTTTTACTTTATTAGAGATGCATAGGCGCTGCATAAATATTTATTACAATTTTTATACATATAATGATAAAAATATAATTTTCATGTGGTAAATTATTTATTTAAAATATTACAATTGTTATATAATTAATTAATTATTAATTAGTTTACATAAATTTTTATATCATAATTATGTCATGATGATGTCATAAAAAATGTCGTATTTTCAAAAAAACTCTATTTTTTACTTTTCCCAAAAAATTAATATATTTCATAAAAATCCAAACAACTCATACAAACCATTTTTCAAAATTTAGAATCTAAAAACGAAAACTATTTTATGAAAATAATTTTCCAAATATGAGAAATTTAATTTTTAATTAAAATAATCATTTACTCAAAATATTCCAATTTTAATATTATAACTAATTTTATCACACATCAAATAATTAATTATTCTCTCATAAAATTATGTTACAATCATAGGAAAACAAAATATTTATTCATGATTACATTTTACAAAAACAAATTATCTTTTATATTTTTGTATTGATTATAAAATTGTAAATCAATATTTATTTCCTATATAAAATGCCAACACTTAGTTATTAATCATTAAAATATTCACTCTTATTTTGAAGGTTCTTAAATTATTTTTATACTTTCACGGGTGATATTACTAGTCTTAAGGATATATTATTCATAAGGGTCACGTTACTATTCCTAAGGGTGCATTACTATTCATAATGTTCAAGTTACTGCTCATAATGGTGCATTAATATTCATAAGGGTCAAGTTACTATTCATAAGGGTACATTACAATTCATAAGGGTCATGTTACTATTCATAAGGGTACATTACTATTCACCAAAAAATATTTTGATCCTATATGACTCTAAGTATCACAGTTATCACAACCACGTGTGCATTTTTTTCCAAAATTCAAAACACTGAAGTGGAACAATTATATTTAATTTCAAGGTCATAACAATATTATAACAACATAGTGCTATTTTATATTGACTCAATGTTGTGTGCATATAATTATTCTAATACATTTAAATTATTGTAAGAAGAAAATTATAAAAATCTTGGTGTTTTATTAATGCTATAATGTAAACACTTTCTTTGAGCTATTAGAGTTGGGGTGTTACCAATGGTATGAGAGAAATATTAGTAGGAACCATGGGAGCTATGTCTAAAACAAATTTAACTATCATGAGAACTATGATAAAACCTTTATTTATTAGAGAAATTTTACCATTAATGTTATTTTTATATTATACCTCAATATTCCAGTTGATTATGGTATTACATAGAGTATTCACTTTTTTAGAGATGGGGCTTGTTTTAATAATGAGGATGACACCCATAAACAATGTTGGGATTTCCTTGATGTGAAAGACAATACACCTGGAATTTGAACCGAGATGATCATGACCATATTAGGGAATTTGTCTCAGGATATGATAAATAACCTTAACAATATGGAGAAACATGTTGTTTCACAATGTGATTCACCTAATATTGATTGATTCATTGGATACAAGACTCCATATTTTAGAGGATATACTAATAAATTGGTATCTGAACAATGTAATATCTACCTCAAAAATATATTCATGCATTTCGGAAGTAATAAATTTGAAGAGGTTATTTTCGTAGTGTATTTTATTAATATATATGCTGATAAATACTATTCATTAACCTATAAAACTAAAGATGTTGATAAAATAGATAGTATGGAATGTGGGACATTTTTTCTGATTTTATTTGAGAAAAAATTACGGTGAGAATAGAGAGTTGAAATAGAGAGGAAGTTCCATAGTTGAATAATGAAGGAAGAAGAATTTTTGGTAGTGTATGTGGATAAAATTACAATAATTTCATTTATATTTATTATCATATATAATTTTGAGAGAAATATTTACCATTTAGTTAATGGTTAAAATTAATATCCCTAAAGATCACTAGTTTCTAAAATGTATTAATCATATGATGATATAGAATCATTTTATATCAAGATATAGAATGAAATATGTTGGTCTTATTTATTCAAGGTTAATCATGAAAAGAAGTAGTTTACTCTAAAGAAAAAAATAAATGTTTCATAGAAGAAGAGAGGGAGAATTATATATTCATCTTATGATAATTGTAGAAAGAATCGCCAAGGTACACACTTAATGGGAACATGAGTTGTTTTTTAAATTTTAGAGAATAGGTTCATAAGGTTATTTAACATAAAAATAATAAACAAACCACTAATATACATTACTTTAATTGTAATGATACAGTTCATTATTCAATCCAATATTCCAAGAATCATGGTAACATACCATAGAATAGGGGAAGAGGAGAAGTACAAGAGTTTTCGATTACTATTGACAAGGTTAACATTTCAAAATATAAGGTGGGGATAAATATTGATGAACCTAAAATTTTGATAATTTTTAATTTGATTCAAGATCTTCAAAATCCTTTATTTCATATATTTTTTCCAAAAAAATTATAAATTTTAGCATCAACCTAAGAAGGGAGTTTCCAATCAAAACTCATATGGAAAATATTATCACAATAAGGATATGTCAGTCAGTTCCCATTACCACACATAGAAATAACCTATTTTCAAATTGAATTATTTCTCCAATTATTTAATTTTTTATAGTCCTTGGTATGGATTATATTTCAATTTATAAAGAAAACATTTATTCCCAAGTAAATGATATTATGTATTTTGATAGATATATAGAATGCCTTATCATTAGAGGGGAGAATAAAAAATGAGAATCATGTCTATATCCACCTATAGTACGTCTTAAAAAATAAAATCTTGCTGGGAAAGATTATAATAAACCAATGAATTAGAGTGGTTTCATAAAAATATAGGATCTACATACTGTTAGAAAAATACATTGTTTTTTTCTTAAATAGTTACTTAGACACCTACCGAAGCTTGATGTTGAGTTATAAATTGATCTCATAAATAATGTAAAATACATATATAATACTTTCTATATGATGGCTATTGTGGAAATATCATAATTGAAGAAAAAAATGTATTATTTTTCTACTAATTGATTTATAGACACTAATATTATTTCATGGGGAACCCATATTCTTTTTGTTATGAAGAATGACAGATCTATGTGGTTATGCACCGATTAATGGAAAATAAATTCCATTTCCATAAAGATAATAATCTTATGACCCAAAAAATGACTTGTTCAATCAACTAAAATTAAATCAATATTTTTTAAATAATTTTCTTTGTTCATGGTAATAACCATTATAGGATAATATTGTTGATATTCAAAAAACAACATTTTTTCTGAGGTATGAAAATAGAAAATTTACAAGAATTAGATTTGGATTGGCTTATGAACCCTATGTTTCTTGTGGATATAATGTTTAGAGTATTCATGTATTATATTTATAATTTAATTATGTAATATATTAATGATATACTGATATAATATAAAATCTATGATTACCGTAAGTGAAATATTGGAGTCATTTTTAGGACACTTTGATAAAATAATATATAGTGAAAATTTATAAAAGTCGATTTCTTGCTTCAGGAATTGAATTTTCATGGAAATATTATTTGAATGGATAAAATATCATTTTATTCTTCAAATATAGTGTTTTTGATGGACTGTAAAATGATAATAAATATAACATTGGTTTGTAGTTTCTGTGGTTTTGGTGGTAACTATTAATGATTTTCTAAAAATAAAATGAAATCCATGAATGATGGGAATTTGGTAAAATTAAATTATAAAGACAATCTTTTAAAATTTGGAAAGAGGCCATTTTTTTCATATGTGTTGGATAGAAAGGATAATTATTAAATTAAGCTCATATTTCAAATTTCTCTGGACAACCTAATAGATCCAAAAGGTATAGAGATATAAAAGAACATTTAGGACATATAATATGTATCGAGAAATTATAAAATATATAACATGTTTATTGTTTTTAAAATAGACAAAGGTTGATAGAAACCAATATAAAGTATTCCTTAAACATATACCTATTATTATATGTAAATTATATGGTATCATTATGTACATTATAACTAGATTACAAATGAATCTGAGAAATAATGATGTAATATGGGATAATCTTGATCACAATACCAAGTCATTAAATATCTTTTCCTTAAGGGAATATCAAAGGCCGAGCACCTTATATGGATATATATTAATCATGTTGTGAGACTTCATAGATTACCTATTGTGATTCTATTTCATATTGACCCAAAACTTATAATGAAATTTTGGAAAATTATTTTGAAGGATATTGACACTGAGTTAAATTTGGTCACTATTTATAATCCTCAGAAAAATGAAAAGATTGAAAGGAAAATTTAGACATTATAAGACATGTTTATGTCAAGCATAATTTACCATCATTGTATGTGGGAATTTTATTTACATTGGATTGAATTTCCTTATAATCATAGATTTTATTCTAGAAATCGAACAACAATGTATGAAGATATTTATAGAAAAATATGTGGCACACCATATTAATGATATAATGTTTATGGAGGGAAGATTTTAGGTAGAGAACATGTTGAGGAGATAGTGAATAACATCACAACTATTCATAGTCATTTTAAGGAAACACAAAATTGGAAAACTAACTATTTTGATATCTTAAAGAAGTATAAAGAATTTAAAGATATAGATCACGTTTTAATGAATTTATATATAAGGAATTGTTTTATATGTTTAATTATGTAAGGGAAAATAAGTACCATATACTCCAAGACTTGTAAAGTTATGGATATATTTCTATTTGTAGCTTGGCATAGGAAAATAAAAAATAGTCTCTCAAAATTTCATGATGTGTTTTATATCTCTTCATTAAAGATGCACCTTACAAACCCAACACATGTGATCACTAGTGATAAAATAGAATTTCAACCAGATTTATCTTATAATGATGTCCATATCTATATTCATGATAATATGGAGATTTGTTTTGTGAAATTGGATAACTTGGTTGGTGAAGATAGTTTGGAAAAATCATATAATAGAAGTTGAAAAATCAGAACCTAAAAAATTTATTCTGAAGAACTACACACATATGTTCATGCGTTGAAATTATTGAATTATTTTCATTGAATTTTTTAAATAGAGAAAATATTATTACACAAAAGATTCAATTATATTATGCCATATTTTCTTTCTAATGAAACAACAAAATAATGAACCCAAAATTATTAATGAATGCAATTAAATCCTAAATAATAAATTTTGATAAATTAAACTTGGGGAAATTAAAATTTTAATGAATTAAACATGTAAAAAATATCATAGGATGATTTTCTGATATTTTTTAAGAAATTGTTTATTTTTAGGTGAAGAGTAAAAAATACCGATATTAAAAAACTATCACATTTATGGAATTATAATGGTATAAGAATGAATTGAAGGTTTTTGAATATATTTTTATATAAAAAATATTTAATAATGAATTAACATAATTCACATAAAAATATATTATCTCATATATGATTAACATTTTTAAAATCTATGTAATGTTTTTGTTCAAATAAAAACAATGTTTAATTCTGTTATTATAAAAAATAGTTTACATGGTACCATTTTTTTGGTTTATTATTAGTGAAAAATATGACACACTTAATTTAAAATTATAAAATTAATTAAATTGGAGATTATATTATTCATTATTTTTCTATTAATTCAATTATATGATTAAAACAAACATTTTGGTAAAAACCTTTGTTGATTAGTTATTTAAAATTATGAAAATTTATTTATTCCACCTAAGGGAGTTTAATTATGTAATATGGATTATATCCTTTAATTTTAATAACTAATATGATCAAATAAAGTATGATTAATATTTGTTCATATTGACTAATAAATATGATAACTATTTATTACCTTGGTTAAGTGTAAAATATGTTAATGAGTTAAATGTAAATGGGTAAAGCATTTATATAACACAAAGTAATTTATTAAAACCCATTGGATTGATTTATTTTGACCTTATTGTTATGGAATTTTTTATAAGTCATTTTGGAACTATTTTTTTCAGTCGAGGCATTAATATATTTTAATTTTTGAAATATTCTTAGTGTGTTTTCTTCTTCACTTATCAAAGGACAACAATTTTCCATTATTATACATACTTAATGATTCTACAAGATCTACCAAGATATACCCAAATCACTTGATAATATAACTACCCATGATATAGTTTTCCTAGTCTGGTAAAAATATAAACCTTGGATGTATTACGTTGTAAGACAAAGTAAGTTTTCCAAAGAATAGATATAGTTCTAAATCGAGTGTTTTCATTTTAATTATTAGTATACCTCATTCAAATATATAATAAGAAATATTAAATTAAAACATAATTATATGAAATGTACTGAGGTAATGGTACGTAAATGTAAGAATCTATGTTCACTACCCACTCCATCAAATGGGAAAAGAAAACAACATCCATGTGTATGTACAGACTACTCCCTCATGAAGTGATGTGTGTCTTGTTTCATCCGCACTGTTGATGGATGATAATTTTGATGAATACAATGTATATATTTGATATACATAACATAATATTTATTATATATTTACATATAATACATCATTTATATTCTTACCATTTCACTATTCAAAAATGATAATCTTTCTTTTGAACACGTGTTGTCTACAACCTCTATGAAGTTATGTGATCCATTTTTCATGTCCACAATTCATGGATTAATCTAATGATATACAAATATATAATTAATATTTCTGATTATAATTTCATTACTAATTTAATTTATATGACAGAACCATGATCAAGATATATATAATTAATATTTATGATTTATTTGATGACGTTATCAATGGATTTTCATTAAGAAAAATAATTTGATTGGATGGAATGTTGTTTTATTACCCACTCCAAAATATCAATTATCCCAAATTTACTTATGATAGATTCTATTGTATGTAATACTTATTAGGAATTTGATATAATTATATATTGTTTCCTCTCCCCTTGATATAAATAGGTATATAATGAATCATATCAAGTATTCAAGAATGTTTCTTATGATATGAACTAAAATAGATATCTTATATAAAAATTATTTTAGGACTTATTAAATAATGATATAATTAATACAACTCTATATGATCACAATTCCTAGTGTGTTTGGGTAATTTGGTACATATAATATCAAAGGGAAATAAAAATACTCTAATAGAATATAAAACTCTGTAACATGCCTTTAATTTCCTCGGGTCATCTAAAATTGCATGGGATATCCTAGGGATATAAATAAGAATGAGATGATCTATAAAGATCAGTAAGGGAATAATCAAATAATATCCTGATCAAAGTAATAAATGTGAATCAATATTAATATCAATAACAAATAAAAGGGGAGATAATCATAATATTGAATAAAGAGGCATGGAATAAAATGATAGCATCAAGGAGACATAAGAATTTTGAAAAAACATAAAACAAAACATTATAATCACAAGTCAAGGTCAACCTATAAAAAATAATTACATAGTGTGATTAGAATAACCTCACATTCACTATAGAATTAATATCATAAGATATAAACCTAACCAAATGAATTGGAGGGTTATATAATTCTGAGCCCACCTATCACCTTGATATTAATAAAATACATAAGTGTTTAATGTATATCATAAAACATACAGATGTATTTCATCACTTACGACCCTAAAAAGTAAATACTGTGGGTTAATTTCTTATAAATAACCAAAATATTTAGGACTTTTCCAAATAGATGAAAAAATTTGAATGAAAATGGGAATGACTATACACTAAATAAATGTCTTGTATGGAAAATTGAAGGATGATTTCGGTATCATAACAATAGTATATAATGATTAATCAAATTGTTAAAAAATACTTAAAGGGGTGTATAATCACTTTTAAATCATAATTAAAATAGGAGGAATGATTGAAATCATATCCTCACATGAACAATTGAAAAAATGAATAATTTGATGAATATTCATGAATAAAGAGGAGAATGAGAGGATCAAATTCTTTGATAGGGTGCTTCCTAAAGCCTAAGAGGTGCTTCTTAAGAACTTATGGCACCATGGGAGGTATATAGAGTGGGAATGAGGGAGTTAATCCACGCTCCAAGGGTTTTTAGGGAGGAGGAATGGGAAGTTGGGTGTGTTTATATAGAAAATAGAGGGAAATCCATTATTAATTTTTAAACAGATGTTTGTACACTATATAATAAATTAACCAAACCATAAATTTTTCAATGGTTTTAGTCCTTTTCAACTTCACTATTGTGGTGTATTTAATTACTTTATAATTATGTGAACAAAAATCATTAAAATAATATGCTTGGTGATGTGGAAGTGATTAATATTTATAAATAATTGATTTTCAAAAAATAAAATATAATATAGCTTTCAGATTCTTCAATAATAATTTATAAAATTAATGAAATAATATAAAAAATAGATTATGTTAAAGGGTAAACATAATTTTTTCCATGGATACTATTCATTGTATTTATTACATCAGCTAAGGGCTTTTATTATGTAATAATTCAAATCGTATATTTAATCGTATTTAATTTTTCCTCAAAAATTATATTACCTCCAAAAATTATGAATAATTAAACATTTTATAATTTATATGTTATGATTATAAATATAATATTTATTTTTTTAAAAAAAATCTCTAAATATTTCAATTTACACTTTAAAATAAAAAACTCCATTTTTATAAAAAAATAAGTGGTATTTCAAATAACTATTTTATCAACCTGATAGAAATTCCAATTAACTAGATGAAATTATATTATCTTTTATATTTAAGAAAAACTATTTATTATTAAAATTTTATTGAAATATAATTTATTTTTTAAATTAATGAATTCATCAAAAAGTGTGACTTGATTGAAACGATCATTTCCAAAAAATAAAATACATACGGCATCATATCAATATATAATAATTATCAATTTCAATTTCTGATAATTTGAAAATTATTAATTAAAATTAATAAATGTAATTCTTATTATATGGAATGAAAATATATAAAATCATACTGTTAGTTTCCCGATACATTTCCCTTTATTAAACTAAAAAATTACCTAAGGGTAAAGTGTCCAATGATAATATTTTATTGAGGTGGTTCGATGAATAGGGTTTGTTTGACGATCCCAAAAATATTTATTTCCCCCAAAAATGATTTCAATAATTCATTAATTGTGGAATCCAGGCATGGGCTTGGTCAGGGGAAATCCCAGTGATGCAATCTCTCTTAGAAGCTATAATAAATGGGCATCACTGGGTATGATCCTTCTATTCAAGGTCATCACTCCATGCTTATGTGTCCATTGCAATTTATCATAAAAATTATTATACTAATACTAATGGTCACTATACAATGACTATATTATCAATGGTTATGATACATAATGCTATTTTAAAATTTACCGACCATATAATGGTTCAAAATAACCAATGCAGTGCCTGTGTTTTCTATAACCACATTAATTAACAAAGCATTTATTGATTATTAAATTGAATTTAATTTATAAACATTCGGTTCATCAAATCCCCCCTTTATAAATTTCTCCCTAATAATTTTCATTTCATGAACTAAATTATATGGTGGTACTTTTTTCATAAATTATTCCATTTCCCATATAACTTCCTCAAACTCATTGTTTCACCACAACAATTTTTCCAGGAGAGTTATCTAATTTCATGGAAACCTTTCTCTAAAATTTATGGACATAATTAGATGATCCTTATATGAAATATCATTATACAACGGTATCAACATTGGATGTAGAAAACTTTATGGGTATGGTTTGTATGTCCTCAACAATGATACATGGAACACATCATATAATTTATATTGGTTAGTTAGGAGTTATAGTTAATATGAAATCATTCAGATCTGATCAAGGATCTCAAATGGTATGCTATGTTTTTTACTATGCTTTAGCTTATTCCAAAATCTCATGGATTTTTATGAAATTTTATATAAAGGATCAATTTATCTTAGACCACAAACTGCAGGTCTCATTGACAATAAAATACATAAATGTTCTGTCAACTATGTGCAAATATTTATAGGAAGAAAAATTGTTTGAACATTCCTTTTTTATCTCATGGATAATGTGAGGTCCCAATATTTATTACCATTAACATTATCCTAGTAATATTGTGTTTTAAACCTACTCCCAATAATATAATCATAAAGTTTCATTTGGATTCAATAATAGAAACTATTGTAATATGGTAACTCCACTAGAGAAAGGTGTTGATCCAAACATCCTTGGAAATATATTGAACATGATCTCAAAATATTATAAAGATTATAAATGGTTCTTTAAAACTATACATCCATCTATGGGTTATAAGAACGCTGATGCTCATCTCCATATCCAATACCTTCTAAATACTTCTCTAAAACCTAACGATAAACCTCAAATGTTGATAAAATACAACAAAAAGTGGAACTCTCGTCTGTATTACCATTTACCTTATTTATATATTGGATATTATTACAAATTAAAAATATTATATGATGGTGATGAAATGTGATTTCTTGGTATGGTGATCAAAAATCACATAGATGGTCTTATTTCTTCTATGGGTCATAGGGTGTCCTAAGAAAGAATGTTTTAATATTTCGTCACATTCAAGTATTATCATCATAATTTTTGGCATCATACCCTTAATCATATTTAATTCTACCATTACAAGTTTTCATACCATGAATAATGATAAAATGTATATAATATAACTCTTTCTATTATCCCATAAATTGTTTTCCTTCAAATCACAATACATCATTTTGCTTCGTGTTTTAATAGGGAAGGATGAGAAATGCACATCATCAAGAATTTACCTCTATATTTCATCCTCTTATGGGGAAAATATTCGTTTCCCAAAAATTATAACTCTATTTTTAGAAAATTTTAACACTATAATATTAACTGCCTTTTTCGGAAGCATCTCATTATCCTTATGAGCCTCTATGATCCTTATAAGAATAGATGGATGAAGAGTCATTTAGGAAATTAATGGTGATAATAATTTTATTATTCTAATTTTTACCTACAAATCCAAGAATATTATATCCATTTCAATTATCAACATAGATAGGGTTTCATGATACTCATTATTTAGAGCACCTAAATCGGTTTTGGCCTTCCTATAATGTTAATTGATTAAAAAATCATTATAATTTTCTAGATATAAAAAAAATTCATTAGATAATATTTAGATACCTTTTTGTGAATAAATTATTAAGGCTATAAAGATCCCTATATATTTCACACATATCCTCATAGAGATAGTTTCCCGAACTCATTAGTGAAATCGTTACAAATAAAAATTCTATATGTTGTGTTAGGTAGATTGCCTCATGAATCATTAATTGGTGAGAGGAATCAAATGACACTTAGTCATCTTTCATTACTAAAAAATAGAATAAATTTTTTGAAGCGTCATTTTATATAACAAATCATTTTCCACTAGGGGTAATATGAGAACATTTGAAATAATTATCCACATTAGAACTCTTTAATTATCTAACTAAATACATCTTTCAAAAAATATAACACCCTTATGAGGTATCCTGGTTAGTATTTATGACAATCCTTATAATTTTCACAAATATCGATGATATGACTTAGCTAATCCTAGGTATCTATAGATTTTTGTCAAAGAGGTTGGTATGAGAAACCCTTAAATTACCTCATTTATTGATGGATCCATAGATATCCACATACGGTTGATAACATACACCATGAAGGATTCTTTCTCCGTATATATATATATATATATAATTTTATACTCCTTGAAAATAAATTTATATTTCACAATGTCTTCAATCCATAAATTAAATTTCCCTCCTACTCCCCCTTTCTTTTGGAGTAGACTAGAAGATAAAATATAAGGACTACCATAAATTTTACAATAACATTACTAAATAATCTATTAATTTGGTCAATGTTTATTGTAGGAGCATTTGTGTTTCCAAATGGAATCACTATGAACTCGTAGTAAATGTACCATTTATAAAAACAAGTCTTGTGGATACCATCCTTCCTTATAATTACTTAATAATATTCCAACTGATGATCGACCTTAGTGATGTTTGGTACCCCCCATAGCTGATCGATAAAGTCTTCAATCAATGGAAGATGGTAATTTTTATTAATAATGATGTAGTTGAGATCATGTACATCAATGTAGAGGTAAATTTTACCATCATTATTCTTGAATAATAGGACTAGTGAATCCCACAATGAAACACTTTAGCATACATAAAAAATTTTAAGATTCTCTTATAGTTGCAAATTCAGATCTTAAAGTTCAACATTATCCTCTTTATATGGTGTCTGGTATATTTTCAAGGATCTAGGTATATGGTTGACTGATAACTGAATCACATAGATAGTTGAAAGACAATGAAATTTTTTGGGAAACACATCAGTTTATTTTCGCATAATGAGAATGTATTCTAGGTTGATCATTACCATAGTATGAGTTTTTTGAGAATGATATGACTTCCTATATAGAACTAAAATGCATAAATGAGATGATGAAAGAAATGAATATGCATCCTCAGCCTTTCAATTTCATATAATTGGAGTACGACTACAAATATTGATGGTGAGTTCCTTTTCTTGGATATTTATGCTAGATCTATATAAGGAAATAAAAATAATTCATATAATAGCATTGAATTCCACTAAAAGAAGCATTATTAGTTATACTATTAAATTCAACCTATAAATTTTGATAAAATATGAGTTATATTATTTAGTAAAAAAATTGATCCTTTCGATTCGATCACCAATAACATGACTTCTATGTTTTTAGGAGGTTTTTAAATAGTTCTAATAACCTTGCATGATATGAATGAATACATAGAAATATAATCAAAAATCATATTTTCTATTCTTGATTGAATAAAAAAAATAATTTTCATAACATCATTATCAAGATCCACCATACTATTTTTGATGGAAAAATATTTCCCTTTTTCTAAAGTCATTAGCTGTGGTTTTCTTTGCTTATTGTCAATAACACTTGAATTAATTCATTTATTTTGATAGTGTACCTGTTTGTTATAGTTAAAATATTAGAAGATAAACTTAGGGTTGAATGGAGTAATTATTTATTCCATCATATTGGGGGGTTTCTTTTATCAAAAATCACTAGAAAGGTTCCCTTCCATCATATACTTAAAGCAATTTCTTATCCTCTTTAGGAAATTCTTACGGTGCTTGTAACAATAGTTTTGACAAGTGGGATTTTTGGTATTATTTTCATAAATAGATTTCTCTATAATAGAAGTGAAATTAAAAAGTATTTTTATCTTATACTCCCAATGAGAAATATGAGATTTTATGAAATACATTACATTTTTAGGGCACATTAGTAAATTTATTTTGTTTTTTTAATGTTGGAAAGGGCTAATGATTTTCATATAACATGGTTTATCTCACCAAATAAGATGATAAATTTACTTTTTGGGGTAGTGAAAAATCTTGAGGCATGTCATAAAATTATTTTTATATACTCTTCATACATAATGATAGATACATCATCCTTATCTTAAGGATAAAGTGACCCCATTCCTTTTTAAATTGAGGAGTGAAATGAAAATCATTGTAAACAAATAGTTTCTCAAATTCCTCCCACTTCATTGCTTTGATATCTTATATAGGATTTCTCTTTTGGCCATTATCCACCATTGATCATAATATCCTTCCATATGATAAAAAATCTTGACCATCTCTTTTTCAAAGCGATGATTTTAAGAGAATATATTTTAATTAGATGTTATCCACTGTTCTGTGATTAAATGAATGTAAGATCTATTTAAATTCAAATATCTTTGTCACATAAAGGCCTAAATGACATATTTTTATTTCTTTGGAGGATTTTGGAATTCCTTCAAATTAATGTTTTATCTTAAACAATGAATTAGATGAGAATGTATTATGATGATGTTCCTAATTCCTTCTTTTAAAGGGGTTGACATCTCATTTTGGTAGCCATCACATTACCCCTCACATTGGTTATTGAATCCATATAACATATTTCAATCCATTAAATAAAAATAAAGAAAAAATAAATGGGTTATTATTTTTAAACTATTAAATAAAAAAATTGTAAACCCTTAAAATTAAATAGATAAATCATAAGTGATATATATTTCATAACATGGGAATATCTATGTTTTAATGTATTTCATCTGTGATGTATTTTCAACCATAAAACATAAGGTTATTTAGGTTTCCATAAAAAAATTTCATAATGATATTTTGAATTAACCTAACCATATCCCCTGGGAGTGTTAAAGTATGTGTCTAGCAAGGCCCATTTTCTTGAAACATGTAAAATTAGAGTCCAGCTCAATGCACCATTTTCATGTTTTTTAACGCTTTATACAACCATACCCACAATACATCCCCTTCTAGTATCCATATAAAGATTAGTTTTCATCAAAAAAACCTAATATAAAAATTAACAAAATTTAGGGATTTTTTACTATGTATAGACTTATCTATAATTATTTTACTATAGATTTATAATTATAATACCTAGGAATAAATAGAATTTCCTCTATTACTAAATATGAAAACCCATATCTTTTATACAATTTATTTACTAAATTATGACATAAATAAACACTTAATAAAACCTATTAAGATCATTATTCCTAGTTTATTTGTGTAGTTAGGTAAAAAATTAAAAAATGAGATAGAAAATAATGTAATAAAAAAAACTATATAACATGCCCTTAATTTCTATTGAACATCTAAAAATTCACGGGATAACCTAGGGATATGCCTATTAAGGGGTTATGAAATCAACCACAATAACAAAATAAACAAATAATATAGTTATAAAAGTAATAAATATGAGTAAATTGGAATATAAATGCGACCTAAAATGGTTGATAATCATATTCCGGAATAACAAGGCATGAAATAACATGATAAAATCTAGGTAACATAGGAATGAAAAAAACATAAAACAAGAAATAAAAAAAATAAATCTAGGTTACGAACCATGAAATAATAATATAGTGTTCTTAGGATAACCTCTCATACAACATACATGGAATATAAGGATATAAAATCATTATACAATGTATTGTAGGGAAATATAATTCTCGGTGCACCCTTCAATTTCTTATCATGTAAATGAATAAGCATTCCGCATAAATATCAACTCAAAAGTATGTATTTCATCACATTTAACAAAAACATTTATAGAGTGTGGGTTATATACTTGGAAATCTCCAATCAATCCATGATATGTAATACTTGGTTGATACCTTTCTGTGGAAATGGGAAAGGGTGTTCACTACAAAAATGTTTTTCTTAGAACATTGTAATATAATTTCAATAGAATGAAAAGGGTACATAAAGATTCATATAAGGGTTAAATGATTGTTAAAGAAATATATAATTACTTGGAAATCCTAATGAATGTTAAAGGGGCGGTTGAAAAAATATACCAAGATCAACAATAGAAAAAAGGATTAAATTAAAGAAGGTACTCGAATAAAGAGGAGAGGATCCATTAACATGAGAGGCTTCTTCTTAATGTTTGGTAGGGGCTTATTAAGATCATGGAGGAACCTTGGGAGTGTTATAGATAGGGAAGGGATGAGTGAATTCTTGATCAATGGGATTTGTGTGAACAGGAATGAGTTTTTGGGATGGTTTATATAACAAAAGAGAAAGGAATTTATTATTATTTTCTAAACATTGGTATTTAACTCTATATAATTAATTGGTCCATACAACAAACCATCCTAGGGGTTCTGACCAAATTTTCTACCAAATAGGGGTGGTTTCCATATCTAATAAGGTGATGAACCTAAAAAGTTAAAATAATACCCTTGGTGATGTAGAATTAAGTTATGGTAAATAAGAATAGAATTTTAAAGATTGAAATAAAATATTGGTTTTGGAGGAATCATTAAGGGATTATAAACACAATAAAAATTCATTATAAAACCTATTATTTTGAAGGGGAAAAATAATTATGGTTTTAGATACTCTCTATAGTAGTTATTATATTACATTTGTGATATTATGATGTCATAATACATAATGTATATTTACATTGTATTTACTTTTTACCCAAAAATTAATCCATCTTTAAAAAGAATGATAAAATATATATTGGATAATTTAGGATATATAATTCAAAAAATAATAAATACTTCGAAAAAATAATTATATATATATAGTAAATTAACATTTCATTTAATACCTTGTGACTTTATTACTTATATCATTTTAAATATATTAAATCGATTCGATAGCTTGTGATGCACACAAGACCAGGTTAAAATGGAAATGCCCTATCAAAATATTATTTAAACTTGACCATTATAACCCTGACATTAATTTATTTGGAATGAATATAAATAAATAAGTAATGGAAATTATATGGTTTGTACATGTATAAAATAATTTTAATGTATATTAATATATTAAGATTAAAATAAATATAATTTGAAAGAAAAAGTAATGTTTTTTTGAAAATTATTTATTCAAGAAACAAATTTCGTCGCTTCTTGAACAGTTATGATAAAATTAATTTTTCAAAAATTAATAAAATTTATTTGTTAAAATTATCTTAATTTTTGAAATAAAAACATCCAAATTATTAATGGGTTATTTTTTTTATATTTTGTGAAAAATTTCATTTTTCAATGAATAGTGGAAATAACGATTTTTTATTTTAAACTTCATTTAATTGAAATTATTACGAAATATAAATCATATTTTTAATAACATTCAATTTATAATTTGTAAAATTATATTATATTCAACACTCTATAGGAAATTTTAATCAATTTCATATTGAATTCTGATATATAAACCTTTTATACTTATGAGAATTTCACCATAAAAAACCCTCATTTTCTCCATGTCTTCAAATATTACATTAAATAATATTTTAATGTTTTAATTGTTTTTTGGAAACATTTATTCCTTTATTTAGAATAATCATTATTTCTATTATCTAATAATGTCAACTTAATTTTTTACCAACATTACTAGTAAAAGAATTTAAAAAAATAATTACTATTATTAAGCTAAAAATTGAATTATTAGAGGTTAAAATAAGAAGATAATGATTAAAATGACATAATAACTTGTCCAACCTCCATTTTATGGACAAATTATGACTTTATGACCCTTATAGGTCAATAATGATCCATTTTGGGGCTTTTAACATAATTTAATCTGGGTTGTAATAGTTTGTTTTCAAGAATTATTTGTGTGTACTATCCCAAACTTTTAAAAGGACACCACCATCTTCCACTTTTCATAAATTCTTCCTAGAAAGGCATTTGGTGAAACAAAAAATATGTTCAAAAAATAAGAGGTAATGTTATTAAACCATCATTATAATTTTGTTTCTTTTACCACCACATTCATATATTATTCCACCATTATAACATTAAAAAAATAAGAATATCCCATATAAAAAAATGTTATTATGTTAAGTTAATGAACTATATCCATCTCATCTTCCATCCAATGGGAAAAAATTGTTGATTGTGTGTATAAAATAGTACCACCTTCCGAACTGATGTAATTATTTTTCCATCAACACCATTCATGGATGGATATAATGATAAATTTAACAAATTAATATGAAATTTATGATATTTTTTCCTTAAATAATTACCATATAATATATATATTTCTACATAACCTTCCATTTAAAATAAGATAACCTCACTCATGTGTACAATGGAAAACAACCTTGTGAAGTAATTTGATTCATTTCCCACTTATGATTCACATGGAATATAATAGAGATACCTTTTATTGAACATATGTGATATATATGACATAAAACTGATTCTGTAAGATTAATTTATCACCCATTTTGTTGTCCTTTCACTATTTATGGGAATGATATCATTGCTCATGCATATGAATGGCCTACCTACTCCACGAAGGTGTGAAATCTATTTTCCATGTACAACTATAATTAATGAATATAAAAATTCATTGAATGAATAAATATGATATCTATAACATTAATAACATTATAGAGATTATGGAACTATATAATATAAACAATAATCATAAAATTAATTACATAACATGCATGAGAAAACAAGGCAATTAACACCCAAAACATTAAGAATAATGAAATACTATGAAAAAATGGGTGGTAAAATGTTATAATGGGGAGATATATGATATTATATATATGAATGTGGTTATGTTACAAATTAATAACATGTTTAAAACCATTATACATGAGGTTAAATCATGTTAAACTAAAGAAAATCATGATATAAGGGACTTCTTATCAATTTACCTTCATTAAGGCATATTGTAATATTATACAACTAATTTATTTTATATGGTTTATATAATTCCCCAATAACATGTTATAAAATGATTCCGTAACTATTATTGGAATTTTATGTTTTAATTTAATTATTTAATCAAAGTGTATTTGAATTAAACATTACCATGTGGTGAAAGATATTATATAATACCATATTCTTTTGTGATTGTTAACCTCCACTAGAAACAATAAATTTATTGTGATCATTTTTATTTGAAATTAATTTTTTATTAATTATACTTTTTATTATATGATGCATGTTATTATATCTAAAACCATATTGAATTTTAACATATGTTGGTTACTGTGAATGTTATTTTATTAACTGGGGAAATATTGATACATTTGTATCCTTTACTCAGCATGAAATTTAATGTCAAGGACTATTAATTCATGAATCAAATTTACTATTCAATATATGATGAATTTTTGTACATGAAGATACAACTCGATATTAAATATAGATATCCTCTCAATTCATTGATAGGTCTCATGAAAAAAATTATTTATCCAAACCCGATGGATTTTTACATAGTAGTTTTAATCTTTCATATGAAAGGTCTTCACATTAGAGGAACAATGATTCATGGGAACATGATGTTCAATAATTATGTATTTCCTATATTTAAAATTTAGTTTTTATTATTTTCCATGATATTTTTACATGATATTATCTTTGGAATCATTTAATTCTCAGATTATTGAATAAATGGACAGTGTTTTCACTTATTTACCCTTTTATATTTATTATGTATTATCAAATTATGGTAATCATGTTATTAATTTTATCGATTGTGTGTTCAATTATTTACTATTTTTCTATTGATAATTATTTTTGGATTCATTATATATTCTTCTACATGTAACCCTTACTATGTATTTGAGATCACCCTTATTTTATTTCCTTTCCCACTATTATGAAGACGAAACCTCAGAATTAGTTTAAAGGATGCTGGTAATTTGATTTTATTATGTTTCAATTTTTCTATATTCGCAAGGTAAAATGGTTATCCCGTATGTATATAGTTCGCCAAAAAATATAAACTGTTAGGTTCTTTGATATTTGACCCCTTGCATCTAGGATAATGTAATAAATTATGCACTAACTCTGGGTTACTAAAGTCAGAGTCATTATAGTTTGTATTAGAGGGAGATTAGAAGAAACTATGGGAACTAGATTAAGGAAAACATATATTAGGGAACATAACCCTTTTATAGGCTTTGAGGATATGTATATATGAACATCCTATAATTTTGTTATAGAAGATATTATTTTTAGTTTAATAGAAATTCATCCTTGTCTAGATATAAAAGTTGACACATTTCTCTTATAGAGGTACCTAGGGGTAATAAATGTGAAAATGGAACATTGGCCCGGACCTGATTACTACTTGGTTCATGATAACTATCACTAATATAAAAATATTTTGAAACTAATTGGGGGTATTATTAGGATAATTAAATAATTATTTAAAAATGATTATTAATGATTTTAAAATATTGGTTTCCCTAAAGAAACCCAGTATATGAATATGAGAGTAAAAATTCATAATTTTAAATTTTCACTATGTGTTCAGCCATATTTATAAATGAAAATTATGACATAAAATTCATATTTTCATCCACTAAAATAATATATGTCATTTTTAGAAATGGAACCTTCAAAGAATAAGGGTATCAATACTACTTTCCAATGTAGAATTTCCCGGCTGAGAGATCTAATACTGATGGTATTAGAATATATAAAATTATAGCTATATTTGTGTTGCTTAATTATGTTATGATGGAAAACAATTTCCCAGATGGAGAAATCTATTCAAAAATAATATTTTAATATGTTGGATCTCTTTATGTGAAAGAAGAACCTATAATTAACTTTAAATAACAACCTAATGGTATATAAGAAAAATCATTAAGTCTCTAGAGGAGAAATTTATTTCATTGGGATGGGATGAAAATGAAAAGTTTGCACTTGCATTTTATTGTCTCATTACTCATATCGATTGATGGCTTTCACTGATGCAGAATACATGGGAGGAAGTGAAAATAGAACTCATTGATTGGAATTATTTTAAGGACACATAATTCATTAAATATATCAATCAAGATAAAAAAATTAAATGAAGATAAATTTCCACACCTTAAAAAATAGTGTAAAATGTCACAAATAATGAGCCTACCTTTGAATGTTTTTTGTAACAACCCGACCTGGGATCCACACACTGGTTCCCTAAGACAATAAGTTACACCACCTCAATCACACCTTCCTACATCCAAAAATAATTCTACATGAAACAAGAGGATAATATGAAAGACGGAGAGATGATACGATATTTATTATATTATTCCAAATGATGAAATAAATAAACAATAGCCAAATAATAATTTCCAAAAACAAAAATAATACAATGATAAAAGAAAATAATATCACAAGTTGAACCAAAACATGGATAACTAACCATAACTAAAATATTATACATGTTATATCATATAAAAGACAACTTCCAAATGAAAAACCCAAAATTAAATAAACTAAAAAATCGCAACGATATTCCCAAATAATGTCTGGCTCCCTCATCCCTGCTCCATCCCAACTCATCCATCTAACACAAAGATCTTTACCTTTTCCCATCCTGTAATCACGAAGTCTATTCAATTACTGATGATGAATCCTGATGAGGGTGTCAGTATGACTTAGTAGGAAATAACAAAAGGCATCTAAAAGAATATCCACTCTATAATAGTTTATGTTGTGTTATAAAGAATAATGTATATGTGAAAAAATACGCAGTTTACCAGAATAATTATTCTTTACATAACCACATAAATTTCCTGGGTTCATGATGTGAAAAAAACAACCAATACTTTATTTAGACAAATCTAGTGTTTGTACTTTCTCCAATGGATATCACATATCACATAAACAGTGGGGCTTCATTTATCATTTGGTTTCAATTAAAATATCACACCTAAATTGAACCATAGTCCAATGCCAACATTTTCGGCCTAGAACACCATATCTTGCACCCAATGTGTATTTAAAGAATTAGTATATGTACCATAACACGTTTATGTCACATATGGGATTTTTAAGCATTATTACATATACCACACTTTTATATCAATAAATCACATCAAATATTTTCATGCATCCATCCATGTCCCACACATATATATCAATCAATAACATATGGGATTTTGAAGCATCAATCCATGTCACACACACATATATAACAATATCACATATTTCCCATTATCACATATATCAACATATTACATTCTGATAGGTGAAGAATTATTATCCCTCTTATCAAATAGTCTCATTAATGTGTCTCATTTCAATAATAATACTAATCCTGGTACCTCACTTTAATCATATTGAATAATATGAAAAAAAAATATTAAATAAATTTTAAACATTTCAAAACATAAATTATTAAACCTTATAGGTTAATCAAAACATCCCATATCTCCCATTATCTATCAATTCAATATCCAATCAATTAACCAATTACACAATCCCATTAATTGAACAATTTTATAATCCTATTATCCCAATAATTTCATAATCACATATTTCCATTAATTAATTAACCAATTATTTAATCCAATTCAAAATACAATTTACAATCATGGAAATTAGTATTTCAAAAATCCATACACCTAATTATAATGAAGTATAGGATATATATAATTTATACCACCTACATCAATTTTGTTGATGATCATTCATCAAGATGGAAATCAAAAAAATTGAACTAAACTAACAATTGTAGAACAATGAATGGAATCTAGAATCAAACCATTGATTAATATAAAAAGGATTATGATATATAAAAACCAATATCTAAATACACCACCAACATAGGAAATAATCCCTTTAAAATATAAGAGAAATATGAGAGAGAGTGTGGGGAATGAAATAGAAAAGTGATAAAATAATAGAAGAGATGCATATCTAGAAAATGGATCCTTGATTCATCAATAAACGAGTTTGTGGAGCATTGTAATCTTCTCTGGGACCTCTTTAATTGAGGGGGAACATATTAGTTTGATTGTATGAAATTGTTGGTAAAATTCGAGGTGTTCTGGAATATTAAAATAAACATTCGAGGAAATTGATTCTTAATGCATAGTTTCCTCGGAAGGGGTGCATTGTTTTCCAAACTATATTACCCAACCATGAACCTATCATGAGTGGAACACATTTTCTCTTAATATGTCACACCTTTTGAAAAACCGAGAAATCCCCCTCTATATTGGGTCTGAACAATTTTTTTGGGGTAGGAGCACGGTTTGGGAAAACCGTGCGCCAATCGTGCACTACCCATATTCTTTTAGAATTCTAAATTTATCACCACAAAAACCCTAGATAAAACCCCACCCATGTTATACAAAAAATATGGTAATAGAGTTCTATAAAATGAGCTTAAGGAATCCCAAAAATTGGTCAGGATCATATAATATCCTCACATTATTAAATATCATCCTCCATATGTACTCCCAATAATATATTGGATTCCAATGTCAAAATATTAGAACCCAGATCTCACATATATGATTCTCTCTCACATGTTCAATACAAAACACATCCATGTTTCCATGTTACCTAAACTATTGGTACTATATTTACCGTCAATACTATCTCAATATGATCCACGACACGAATCTGATTCTTCTTAAAAGACCCATTGGTGTTTACTAAAACATCATCTACCTAGATCACATGATAAGGGATGGTTAAATACCATATAAATTGTGAAAAATGGAAAATTTTGTGTATAGAAATATATCTCTAAGGAAGATATAATCAGTATGTCCCCAACCTGATTCTATCTACAACCTCATAAGGTCTGAGAAACCTAGGCACAAAATTTCCCTATTGTTGAATTATATTGTGACCCAATATAAGAGACATCTGAAGGAATAAAAAATAACCTATTTTAAAATCATGGGGTCATTGATATCTATCAGAATATGACTTTTTATACACTAATACGTAGAGATACGTTCCCAAACTAGCTGAAATACTATAATGACTCTATCATAAGACTCGATCATAATTACTATGACTCTCCTACCTCTCTCCTGTAATGAGGTGATCAGCATGGACCATCATAAATATCATCATATGTTTCCGTCTATATAGTACACACATAAATGTTGTTATAGTTGATGTATACAAGTTTTAGGTGACACCCACTATACCCAGAAAATTCTAGGATTAAATCTCATAACAAATCCTATAATAAAATATACAATATGCTCCAAATTACCATATGTATAAGGGTGAAAATATGACATCTATAATACCTTTATACCCACAACCTTCTTTAATCTTTTATAGAAGTGAAAAGTAAAAAGTGATTCATGGTCTGAAACTATACTCTACAGAAACCCATGAAGACAGACTGTCTCTCTAATGTACAAGTCTCTCAACCGATCCATTTAGAATTTTTTTCATATAATAATGAAACGGACTAATTCTATAAATCAGTCCATTATAATCAAAATAAAATTATTATTCTAAGGTTTCCTCTGGTAAAAAACCATGAAATCAATGGTAACATCATCCCACATCAATTCCAGAATATGAAAAAACTATAGTTATCAACATGGTCATTGATTCTCTTCCTTCACCTGTTGATATGTGTTGCATCGTGTCATTATCCCTATAATATACTTTTTTATACCTGGCTACTAGTACTATTAATGGATTTTACAATACATTATATCTCGATATGGATTCACCTCCCACTATGAGTCATGAGATTCATGCATCATATCCCAACACAAACACATTTTAAAAACTACATGATTTTATAAATATCTGATCTCATTCTAATCTATGGTCTAATCGTAAGGTGACTCCCCACCATCAAGGATTTCCCTGGAGGAAAAAACTCTAAATTCTCACACCTCTCCATGATCCTTCTTAAAAGTGTGGATTCCACTGATACTGATATGATATTTATATTCTCCTGACCCTCATAAAAAAACAATGTGTTTCTCAGACAAAAAATTCATCATCTTCCAATCAAAACTAGACTCTTAAACTACCTGATTCTAAATATTCCATCTCAAATCATCCAAAACATTGTTTCCCTTATCGAGTGTATATTATATATCAATATCAAATGAATACATATACTCAATCCATATCCTCTACCAATGATTCGAATCTCATTTTGAAAATATATACTTTAAACTCTTTTGATTGGTATACACAATAATATTTTCACCCAATATAAAATTCGGTCGGCAATTCAAATCGTATACCACTACAGCTTACTTGAGGTTATGTGTAGTGTAATTAATTTCATGTAGCCTCAACTTATGTGACCCATAAACTACAAATTTGTCTCACTATATCAACATTACTCCATGTATTATCTATTATGTTTCAAAAAACATTGTATACTCCTCCCCCAGGTCTTGTAGTATCAATATTAGAGTAGTTTTGAAATTCTTATTCAACAATTGAAATGAATTCTAACATGATCCAAACTATTCAAGCACAAATCCAATTTTTTTCAACCATGAATGTTGTGGTTCTAACAAGGTTAGTACTCAATGAACCATTGATAGTATTATGATAATACCAAAAAGGTATGGATATAAAAAAAATTCATGGGCTGCTCCCAGGAAATAATTACCTTCATTGTCTTTGGGTCAACTGACACACATTCCACCGAGAAGATATGACCCAAAAAATATACCAGGTCAATCCAGAATTAAAACATTTAAACCTAAGTGTATTTTCAATGCTCTCTCAGTGTATTCATAATGATGTTATGGTATTTAAAATGATCATCATGAGTCATGAAGTACAACAATATGTTTTAGAAAACAACGAAAAATTGATCTAGGTACATGTGGAATATTCTGTTCATCAAGTCCCTAAACATAGTAGGTGCATTTGTTAGCCTAAAAATCATCCCAAAAACACACAAGGACATACATATGTCTAAATTCAATCCACAGTATATTAGAGTGGAAAAATATCAACTGATGATACTCTGACCCCAAGTGAATTTTATATTTCACACAATCTTCACTCAATTAGTCAAACAAATCATTGATACATGGAAGCAGATAATGATTCTTTTCAATCAACGAGTTCATCATCAGATAATAAACAAACAAGAACAAATTTATATCATCACACATTTTCAAACTGAGTTAGATAACCCCATAGAGAATAATCAGATAGATAATCCCACTATCAATCAACTCATCCAATTTATTATTGATCTCTTATAGCTCTTTTAGTTCCATTATGTTTCGTTTAATAGAATCCAGCATAGCTCAAGGAATTCCCTAAATATTAATATCCACACCATCTTAAGTGGAAGCCCAGAAAATCCATTAAGAAAGAAATCCTTGGAATTAGTCCACTAATGTTGTAAACAAATCCTTCTTTAAAACATTATCATCATGTAAAAGAATTCAAACTTGGTCGATGAGCACCCCTGTTCCAAATTAATTGGTGTTGGATGACCCACATTGATATCCCATTTTCCATGATTAACATAATTTTCTCCCTGAGGTGACATGAAATACACTCTCCTATAGTAAAAATCTATATGGGTTAGGTATTCTACTAACCATTTCATACCCAAGATCAATTAAAATCTTAACATAACAAAGATATCATGATCCCTTGAATAATAATATTCCCACACCACTAGAGAACACCCCTTTCATATGCAGATGTTTCTCAACCATACTCCCAATTGTGTACCAATTTTTATCAATCCACTGAGGAACTCAGTATCTAGAAACAAAAAAATAATAGGTTTTGTATATATAAAAGAATGAGATTTTATTGTATAAAATATAGAAATAGGAAGCATAAAATCTATAAGAATAGTAACACTAACTGTCGATGTTGAAACCTCACCATCCACTAGTGTAGCATGAACTGCATGCAACTATACTTCCCCTCACCTATGTGATACATCTAGAGTCCCCTCAGCTATAACACTATTTTGATATGGGATCTCTTGACTAGAACTACCACATCCAATACCTCAACATCCATGACCAGTAGAACAACAAATTCAAGACAAATATGGGGTGGAAGAGCCCATTATAGTAGACATATTCTGACTAGATCCCATTTAATTACCCATCTATATTGGTTCCCAATAGAACCTTTATAGATTTCCCATCCCACTGTAAGCTCGAAACTCTACCATTGGTTGGGGGAACTATCTAGCAATGTTACCCAACCTACCAAACTAGTGGTAGATTACTCGGGAATTTTCATGAGTAAATGAACCTCCCCATTGACACTCGTCTTTTTATCACACTAGTTGACATTTTCAAAGTGACGATTCTTACCCTCAAAAGACATAACTTCTCCTAATCCACAAAAAACCACCTGCATTCCATTGAAATTCTAATTCAGGTTCCCCTCTAAAATAAGTCTCAATTTAAAAACATTAGAAATTTTATTCAGTTGAATGAAATTAACCTAAGACTTAATTTCACAATGATCCCATCCTAAATCCATTTTTTTCAATATCCCCATCTTCTTCAAATTATTAGAAGTAATTTTTAAAACATTAAAGCGTACTACATACTCTATCATGAACTTAATCCCCTAGGTAAAACTGATAGACTCAAATATCCACTCCTACCTGAGTGTCTTAGAGTAAAAGTGATCCATGAACTTCTCCTTTAATTCATTACAATATATAATATCCAACGTTCCTACCTGAGACTGGATTTCCCACCAATTATTTTCTTGACCTTGGGAAATGTTAGTAGCTAGTTTGATTCTCTTCTCAACAAGATCCTCAAGTGGGAAAGAGTCCTCTGGAAAGTCTCAATCCAGAAATCACCTTCCTCAGGTATAACATCTCTAGTAAATGTTAGAGGGTGTTGTAATTAGAACTCTTATGTCTTTTCAGGTAAGATCTTCACAACCTTCCCTGGGACCAATTCCATAAACATCATAAAGTGAAAAAATTTCTCATGGAAATTATCTCCATCTCCCTTACCAGACACTATTAGTGATTGAGGTTCCACTACTGAAGGATCATTTATATCCAAGTCTCCCCACCATAATATCAACAAGCTCTTTCCTGGAAGCATATCTTTATAAATCCAAACACATCCCTTAGAGAACATTACACAAAAGTAGAACATTTATGTTAGATATATTCACATAAAGTCATAACTAGCCACCCCTTACCCTACCATATAGTCAAAACTGAGGCACTATCACTACCCAACCATCCCTCATCTTGGTAATGACTAACACAGGGTATAAATTTACATATTTTAATGTTTTTCATTAGACACCCATTTATATTTTTACAAATTATCATATTTTTCCACATTTACAATTTCAAATTTCATATTGTGAACTTTTTCATTTAAATTACACAAAAATGAAATGTATTATTCATTTAAACATTTTATCAAAAAAATCATTATTCATATGTACCTAAAATAATGCATGCCATAATAATACATAATTTCCTATAATGGTGCATGTTAACCCAACTCCCATTATATTCAGGGACACAATGAATAAAACAAAAAAAACTATAATGACATCACACAACTACTACGTCACCTGAGGTGAAATAACCTTCAAATGTAATAGAAACTAATAATAACTACAATCCAACCCTATGTACTTGGCTTTTACCACATACATTAGGTATCTACTCCCATGCATGAGATTTTAACCAGGGGACAACTCATCATAATCTCTTTTATACCTTTCCCAAATAGTAAGATAAAAAAAGAAAGAAAAATTTTCCCTCATATGACATTATAACATCCTATCCCTAGTTCCTCACACTAGTTCCCTAATCTGGTTAGTTACATGACCTTTAGTGTACGTCCATTGATGCCAAAGGCCAGTGAATAGGAGAAAGGGTTAATATAAAACATGTTGAGTCTATAACATCTTTATCAGAGTAATCTAATAGTGGGAATAAATAAAAAATATGCAAATAATAAAATCCAAAAACCAATATAATATCATAATCAATAAATCCAATATCACAAACTGAACGAAAAACATGGATAACGGACCATAACTTAAATAATAGATTTGTCATGTAATATATGTTTCATGTGTAAAATGAAAAGACCAAAATTAAAGAAACTAAAATCTTCCAATGTAGGTTCCAAATGATGTCCGGTTCCCTTATCCATGATCCATCCCAACTAATCTATAAAATGTAGGGCTATTTTCATTATCATATCCAATAAACCTGATGTTTATTCCGGTAATAATCAGGCAGCCAGAGTAGGGTGTGATTGAAACTCAGTAGGCATCAGGAAATGAATTATAAATAAATATCCATTCTATAATAGTGTTTTAAGATGTATAATGAATAAATTACAAGTGATAAAAAAATAAGTTTATGAATTTAATTGTTATGAAATTAACCATATAAATTACTCAAGTTCATGATGACACCAGAACCATCAATACAATATTTAGAACATCCCGGATTATGAACTATTTCCAAGGGATATCATATATCACATAAAATAGGTATTTTAATTCATTATTTCATTTGAAATTAAAATATCATGAATACATTTAACCATAGTCCAATCCGAACATTTTGGGCCTAGAACACCATGTATAGCACCATATAGGTATTTGAAACATCATTCCATGACCCACAAGCTATTTTTATTAAATATGGGATTTTTAATAATCATTCCATGTCCCACACATGTGCATTATTCAATCTCTTATAGTATTTTGAATCATCAGTCCATTTCGCACACACATATATCCATTAATCATATATGGGCTTTTAACGGATTAGTCCATGTCCCACATTTGTATATCGTATATATCACTATATCACATATGTAACAATATATAGATATACTATAATTTCACATTCATGAAAGTGAACAAGAATTAACATTCCTTTCAAGAATTATCATAAATGTTTCCCATTTCAGTTATAAAATTAACCATTATTCTTCATTTTAATAAAATGGAAAAATATGAAACAATAATTATTAAATCATTTTGAAACATTTAATAATTAATTTCATTAATGCTCAAGGTTAATCCAAATACCCCTTAATTACCGTTATGTATCAATTCCATATACAATCAATTAACCAATTACACAATCCCATTAATTTTTGATTTTTGTAATCCTTATATCACGGTAATTTTATAATGACATCAATCCATTAGTTATGTAACAAATTAATTAATAAAATTCTATATTTAATTTTCAATCACGTAAATTGATATTTTAAATTTACATACCTACCATTATTATAAAAAATCATGGATTTTTCATTTTAGAAGACCTTCCTCAAGATTGTTGATGTGCATTTTCCATGTCAGAAATCCAAAAATTGAAATAGAATGATCAATTTCGTAGTAAAGAATGAGATATTGAACAAAAAAAATAATATTATAAATTAAATTTTGATCTCTCAAAAACTAGATCAAAACCCATCATCATCATATTATATATCCCCTTAAAAATATGATATAAATACAGGATAGATAGATAGGGAGAGTAAATCAATTGGGAAGAGCTCACATACTAGAAGACGTTTAAATTAGTTAATCAGATCATTGATTAGAAAAAAAATAATTTCATGGAGGCTTGGAATCCATTCTGGGATATCCAAATATGAGGTAGAACATCTATGGTCGAGTGGGGGTGAATAAGGGTGAAATCTAAGTGGTTCAATAATTATAATATAAAAAATTTGTGGAATTAATTCCATGTGCATGTTTTCCAGAGTATGGGACACAATTTTCTAATATGTGTGCCCTAGAATTCACCTCTCCAAAGTGGTGGAATGTTTTTCCTAGGAGGGAGAATAGTTGTATAAACTAAGGGACAACTATATAATCCCCATCTACCTGGGGTGGCATAGTTTTTTGTGGGTAGGGACATGATTTGGAAAAACTGTTTGCTAACTATGCACTGGATCCTTCATTTCAAAATTATCAATTTCTCACATAAAAAATCCTGAGAAAAACCCCACAAAAGTTATAAAAAAAGAGGTGATAGAAAACCTATAAATTAACAAGACACAACCCCATAAAAGGTTGAGATCTAATAGTTTTCATCACATGCTTTGAGTAGTCATTTATCTCTAAAAACAATTGTTGGAAGTCTCAATGTAACAAAAATGTCTAGAGAAGTCCCGAATATGAAACATGAATGCGATTTATTTTTTGACCTTATCATCATAAACATGGTTTAATTTAATATAATATTTTTCATTTATTGTATTTCAAGATGTGGTAAAAACGTTTTTCACAAGAAAAAGTAAATTATGATTTTTGAGGAATATATAAAATTCAATTTCTTTAGAGAAAGGACGTCTTCATCTAAGAAGTGTCAAGATCCACCCATAGTAGTGATAATAAATTAAATACTTGGAATAGAATAGAAAAAATATAGGGATATAGAATGTATTTTTCAAATTGATGATTCACCTATTGTACATGAATAAAATAATTTATATTTAAAGTAATTACCTGTACATCCCCCAATGCATGAAGTTGGTTTTTTTATTGATTTAATCCTTGATGAAATGAAAATATCAAAAAATACCTATAGAATAATAAATAAGGAATTACCAGAATTGAAAAAAAATTAGTGTACTTGTGTGATAAGGGACCTATTAACCCTATTCATTCACCATAGTAATATCTTCATCAAAATGAATGATCGATCCTTGTGCCTATTAATTGATTAGAAATAAATGAATGTTATTAAAATAGAGAACAATTACCCATGTATGACATTGATAAGTTACTCAAATGGAATCAGGGATCCCATTCTATTTCAATGAATGAGCTTCATTCTTGGGTATTATTAATTGTTAGTAAAGAAGTTATACCTTCCAAAGAAAACATTTATAATGAGTTATTGGAATTATTATTTTATAGCAATTCCATTTCAATTGACAAATTCACCCTATATTTTTTTTATTTAAGGATCATATTACTAAAGGATTATATTTTTTTATTTTTTTATGGTATTCATTGATGATATATGGGTTTATTCCAAAATCTAGAAAATCCATGAAAACCACTAGATGATCATTCATGATATTCTTAATACGAAAGTTTAATATGGAAAATTTAGTATGTGTGAATTATGGATTCATGAAGTTTATTTGTTTGGATATATTGTCTCCATGTACCAAATATATGTTGATACTACGAAGAAAAAGGATGCTTGAGAAAAACCTATACCAACGAGCTGAACTGAGTTATGCAGTTTCATTGGTTTTATAGACTACTATCAATGATTCATTCAGAACTTTGCAGGACTGGATAACTTGTTAACTATGACTACATGTAAATCTGTTATATTAATTTGGATTAAGGAATGTCAATAATGTTTTGATGTTCTAAATTTTATATTGGTCAATGATTTAATACTTACCCTGCCATATGGGAATGAAGGGTTTTTGATATTTAGTTATACATTGAATATAGGAATTGGTTGTATACTAATGAAAAATAAAAAATTTATTATATATGAATCAATGCAATTGAAGACCCATGATCAGAACTGTCCTACCAATGATCTTTATCTAGAATCTATAATCTTCTCTTTGATGATATGGAGACATTATCTCTATAGTGAATGATATGAGAAATAGATAGATCATTAAAGCCTAAAATACATCTTTTCATAGAAATACCTCAATACAAGACAAAGGTAATGGATCAAGCTATGCATGGAGTTTGATTTCTTAATACGCTACCACCTAGGGAATGAAAATTCGGTAGATGATGCATTGAGTAATAAATATCATGTCTTTTTGATCCAAATAAGGATTGATTAAGATCCTATGTTCATGTGTCTAGTAAATATAGTCATGGAAACTATTAATTATCTAGATACATCAATCCCATTTCATTTGGTAATTTTATTTTGGAGAAATCACAAATGGGGAAATAAACATGGAAACTAAAGGATGTTATGAAGAAGAACTACCCTCATCTATTTAGAAGATAATATCCAAAAATGGGGGATGATATTATTATAGTAGGTATGAATGTAAAAACATGATACTTTATAAAATATTTCCTTTAAAATAAATTCAATCTCTTTGATAGCTTACGATGCACGTAATAGTTGGTTTATGAAGATAATATATTACAATATTTTCTAAACATAAACATTATAACATAGAAATGAATTGGAATTTTTGAAAAGTAAAAAATAAATAAAAATATTATATGTTTTATAAATTTTAAAAAAAATTAATCGACATTAATATATTTGAAATAATATAAGAGTCTTTTGATTGAAAAATAGATTTTTTCTCAGAAACATTTTTTTAATGAACATGGTTTCCTCTCTTCTGAAAAAATAAATCTAATATTTAATTTTTAACACCCCAAGCTTCCATGGTATGCTCCTCTTTGAATAATAGAGCAGCGTGTGTTGTACGCAACCTCGAGTTCTAACACACCGCGACCAATAAAAGTATCAATTATGAATAGTAATACCCACTTTTTGAAATTATATAAATTTTATATTTTAAAATGGATATCATTTTTGGATTCGGAATATCTAAATTAACCTATGTTGAATTTTTGGTATTTTTCTGAGAACTTCCGATTTATGATGAATAGTGAAAAATACATAAATTTTTTTTAATCAAAATTATTTACAGTGATAAATTATAAAATTTAGTGGTTATAAAGTGTAATTATAATAGATTTTTACAATTCTATCCAATGGTGGTCATTAAAATTAATTTCACTTTGAAATTGGACATAAACAATTGTCAATCTTTTGATATATATTGTTTCTTAAAAACACGCAATTTGTTATGACAACAGGAATTAATTATAAAATTAATTAATGAAACTTATATGTTTTTAATTTTCTAAAATTGAAATCATTTTTTAATTAGGAATATCAAATATATCTTAGGGTTAATTTTTGGTAGTTTTTTTGAAAAACTTCAATTTTTGATGAATAGTGAAACCACTAAGTGGTAGTTTAAAAACTAATTTTTCATGTAAATGAATCATTACAACTTCTGTGTATTGAATTTCAAAAATCCTACATACATGGTTGTCATTAGGAAGTAAAATTTGGTTCAATGGGATTAAAATAATTTTTGGTGCATAGTAACTTTTAAATTCTATTAATCGCGATTAAAGGTAATTAGTGAAATTTAATGTAAAAATGATATTATAAAAATATGAAAATACCTTTACAATTTTCCTACACTTATTTAATGAGTCATGGCCGACCAAGTAAATCCATGGGTCAACATCGGGACCCCATGGAGCCAATTGGGTAAAAAAATGGCATTAATATCTTTTTATTTAAAGTAAAAAATAAAATCGACAGAAACATGTGTTGTTTTTCTAAAACAATTATTAAATGGGGTTATATAAGTTAACATTTCTACTATAAATATTTATTGGAAAGATAAGAAGATTTCATAAATCATGATAATTGTTTTATAATTTTATACATTAAATAAATTAAATGATTTATGACACCATGATGATGTAGCGATTACCTCATCAATTATCTATTTAGATAAAATGAAAAGATAATGTAAAATCTAAGACATAAAATTGTAAAAAACCAATCGGATGAGTATATTTAGAACCCTTATCACCTTATATTCTAAATATATAATCGTGGGACCATTGAAATCTGAATATCATTTCATAATAATGTAACATTTCATGAGTTTCCAAGAGTGCCTCTCCTCTCCTCTTATAAAAGGCCCCCACCACTTCCACCTTATTAACACCTTTAAATCCATTTGGCTTGGCCAACATCTGCCCAAATACTCTCTCAACTTCTCTATATTACTCCTAGAAGCCTAAATTTGGGAATAATTCTTCCCAAGGAAACCTTTGTCTCAAATCAAAAAAGAGTTACCCGATTTTAAGGTAATGTCTTCTCTTATGTTATTTTGTTTTATTTTGCTTCTCCAACCCCTTAAACTCTTTTTATTACTTTATTTTGTAACAAAACCTGTATCTTAAATATACTAGGATGTTGTTATGGGAAGTAATTTATTTAAACGTACAGACACCTTCGTCTAATGGTTAAAGAACATACTGTTTCCGTGGTTGGCGAATTTCTGCCTCACGAAATGATGATTGTTCAATCTTCTTTTAACACCTCTCATGGTGGCCATTATGATGAAACTATTTATATATATGATATATTTTATGTTTGTGTTTTATTTATTCTTCTTTATTTTTCATTTATGGCATACCTTTATGATTTCCATTATGGGTAAACGTGATAATTTTATTTTAAGAAGTGCGGACTACCACCCCCTCAAAGTGATTTGAATAATTAATGCCATATGTGGGATGTATAAAGGATGGAGAAAATGATATTATATATGATATTATACTGGTATTATAATATAACTTTATATCATTATGATTTTATTCCATTAAATATGAAAAATAAATGAAAGTAGAGTTCATGCGTACGTACGGCTTACCGTCTCAATGAACGATGCATTTCATTTCTTACCTCTAAATGTTACGTAATATTATGAATGAATGTATATACTGGATATATATTATATATATGATATCTGTATCATGAATATAATTCTGTAGATAATGGATATTCTACCACATAAACAACTTTTAATTGTAAGATGTTTATTTTTGACTCAAGTACCAAAGATCGAAAAAACGACCATTATTAACTTAAATAATTACATAATGTTAATAACATGTTAATAAGTGATATAAATGGAATAATGAACTTGAAAAAGGTTATTAAACAATTATAAATTAACTCTAGTCTATATTTCAGGAGTTTAAAGAATGATCGAGTCATGTCGGACATGAGGTAAGGGAACTTCTTAACCTAATTTCCATTCTTTGGGTTAATATCCTACTTTCAAATTACATCATGATATTATTATGTCCTATCTTGTATTTGTAATTTAATTATGTGTACTTATATTGAATACACATAATAGATATATTTTATTAAAAAAATGTTGTTTGTAAGGAACTTCGTCTCAATCTTCTTTCATTGAGTCAAATTTATTTTATACACAACATTATTTTATATAGTGTATAAACACCTTTGACTTTTACGTTTATTCGAAAGGAATATTTTTATATGAAGCATTTTAGTAAATGAAAAAAGGGAATGTTTTTTTGTCGTATTCATGCGGCGACAATGACTTCTCCACCTCCATGACCATTATTTGGGTTTCAGCTTTCTCTACAAGCCATAACCTTTTTTAAATGAAAAATAATTACAATGTTTTAATTTTCTTTTATTTTGGTATTGAAAATGGTTTTGAAAGTGTTTTTTATATCAATGTGTTGTATTGATATCTTGTGATTGAAATGTGGAAATGTTATGTTTCTTTTATTCATGTTTTATGTGATACAAATATGTTATGGTTTATGATATGTTTAAATCTCTTCATATGAGGTATGCATTGGACTTAATAAGTAACGGGTGGAGCTCGCTATAGCTCCTCGATGCATAGGCAGGTATCATGGAACAAACTAGTGTCTTGGGATGTGGCCTTGACAAAATCTTATTTGTAGTCTTGGCACGAGGCCTTGGCTACGTGGTTATGATAGTCTGGCATTATGAATTCCATCATTATGAAAGTGGTTATTGATATTGCATGTGATTATTCAACCAGTAGAATATCCATGTGAATAAGTAAATGGAATTATTTAATTTTACTTTTTCCATATTATGTTGAAGTTCAAGTTTAAAAGGCTTTTTTTAGTTATACATTTCCTTAAATGCTTTTGTTTATTTATGAACGCTTCCGCTAAATTGTTATCCTTACTGATCTTACGAGATCACCCCTTCCAATGTTTTAATTTTTCCAGGATGTGAAGAAGTATATTATGAATGACCTGCAGGGATATTATGAGGAGATATGAAGACAAGATGTTGTTTTAGTTTTGTTTTAATTTATGATGTAATATAAGACTTGTGAATGTATCTAGTGTTTCCAAGGCTACTAAACTAATCAGTCTTTCAAGACATGATCTTTTGTGATCATGCCAATGTTACGCAATAATGCACCGACTTTGGGTAATTGGGGTCGGGGCATTACAGTTGGTATCAGAGGATGTTTAGTACTAATCGTGGAAGCTAGATTTAGATAACCCTTGATTAGGGCACATATCCCTAAGATAGACTTCGAGGATTAGTATAGAAGAAAATCCTAGAATTTTGGTATTATTGATATTTTTGTGAGTTTTCCGAGCAATACATCTCTGTCTGGATACGAGTAGGTAGAGGTAGCTCTGGCATAGATGTAGCTAGGGGTAAAATCCAAAAACACCTTTTTGAGCTAGACTCGAACAGGAACTGCTACATGACAACGGGCCTTGCTGCACTCTTGGTTACGGCACTCCTGAGGGATATGCTTAGGATTATTCTCATTTTTATTACAAACCATTATGAAACGTTTACGAGTATATACTTCCCCAAAGAAATGATTTTTTATGGATTATATCCATAAATAGGTTGATTTATGTTTAGTGTTTTATAGGTATGGAATTATGTATTTCGATTCATAAACTAATCTATTTTATGACATAGTTTAGAAATGGTGCCTAGTGGATGGAATGGAAAACGTATCAATACACGCACTCCATTTAGGTATTTCCCTCCTGCTAAAGATAATTATAATAGATTCGGTGATACAAATGGTGCTGATCAGCTTATCACCATACTGGGAAAACTCACTCAGGTTATGAATAATAACCTTACTCGTATGGAGAACCCTGATCCGCAACATGGAGGATCAATGTTAGACCGCTTCATGAGGCCACAACCAGAAAAATTCAATGGGAGTACAAATGCCTTAGTAGCTGAGATATGGATAAATTCCTTAGGGAAAATATTCCATGCCTTGGGGAGTAGTGAAAGGTAAAAGGTTATCATGGCAGTTTACCGCCTCACTGGAGATTATAATCAATGGTGGTCATTGATTTAAAATACAAAGGACGATGAAGAAGTATCCGGTATGGAATGGAGAGAGTTCAAAGATCTTCTCTTAGAAAAATACTTTCCACATGACCATCGAGCAAATATAGAATGGAAATTTCTGAGTCTGAGGAAAAAAGAGGATGAGAATGTTGCAAAGTATGAGTCTAACATTACAAGGTTAGAAGGACATGTTTCCGATTATATATGTAACCCAAGAAGTAATATTGATCGTTTCATTGATGCGTTAAAACCATTTCTCCATTGAGATTTAGAATCACAATCTTTCTCAACATACGAAGATATAGTCTCATGTTCTATCAAGAGAGACAAGTAATTCTCTATGTCTTTTAGAAACAAAGTAAAGCAAGAGTAGAAGAGAACGATGGAACAAGAGACAGATAATGGGAAAAAGGGAAAGAAGGATTTTCCATTATGCGATAATTGTTGGATGAATCACCCTGGTACTTTCCTAAAAGGAATGAGAGTTTGTTATAAATGTGTAGAAAAAGGTCACCAGGCTCGTGATTGCAAGGGAAAGAAAGAGGCTATTAATGTTGAATGATACAATTGTATGGAGATAGGGAATTATACAAATGAATTTCCTAAGTGTCAGGGGAACTTACCTCAGAAAATTCCAAGGGATCAAGGCCAATATTATGCTATTAATACAGTTGAAGTGGAATAATTAATGTATTGGTGCTTTGGGACTCAAGGATTATATTCTGGTTATAAGAATATTGTGACATATATAAGGATTGTACTGCAGGACTTATTGTTTTCATTAAGGTTCTAATATGATGAAGGTAATTATATTTTTGTATGTGACCATAAGAGAAACATTACATTGTTTGAGGAATCTGATGATATAATTGATTTTGGAATTTAGATACCTTTTAGAGAATGTATGGATAGAGGTATTTTGGATAACTATAAAGGTTGGAATGGATTAAGTTGAACTTTGGATAGTATTGTTTAAGGTTAAAACATTTCTGAATATTATTTTTTGAGTATTATAATACTATAGTTTTAGGAAAAGGACAACCTGCAGGTCGGGGGATAAACCGTCTCGTCGGACAAAGCTACAGGAATCGAACCTACAAATATAGTGTGACCTACCTTTATTACCTACCAATAGCCTACAGGAAGTCCCTGGTTATTACAAAATAGTTTTCCTAATCTAAATGGTATGTGTTAATATTTGGAACCTTATAAGATTAGGATAAATATAATATTTTTGAGTTCTATTATCTTTTTGAGTAAAAGATTGGTTTGTTGTGAAAAGTTATTATAGAATGAAAGTCTACATGACAAGTATGTATATTTCCATACATTCACAGTAAATCTCTTAAATAAATTCCTCAACGTTATAAAATGTAACTTAAAACAAAAACGTTGTTGATTAACTTTTCCTACTGGGGAATCAATGATCATTTAACCAATCACATGTTTTTGATTTTCTTATAGGTAAATTTCTTCTAACCCTGTTTTCTACAACTGTTCATCAGACCATGATGTTCTGTTTTTCCTCCATATCCATATTTTCATAGAATCCTAGTATGGTCTATCTTGTGTGACCTTTGTACTTATCTTTATTTCTTTTAATGTTATATTTTTAATAACCATATTTCTGATGTGGGTTTTCCACAAGGGTATTTTCTATTTTCTACCTTTTATTTTCAAAGAAAAAATTTAAATTGCTAGGATGCAATTTATTGAAGGAGGGGAGAATGTAACACCCCAAGCATCCATGGTAGGCTCCTCTTTGAATAATAGAGCAGTGTGTGTTGTACGCAACCTCGAGTTTTAACACACCGCGACAAATATAAGTATCAATTATGAATATTAATACCCAATTTTTGAAATTATTTAAATTTTATATGTCAAAATGGACTTCATTTTTGGATTCGGAATATCCAAATTATCCTATGTTGAATTTTTGGTATTTTTATGAGAACTTCCGATTTATGATGAATAGTGAAAAATAATTACAAACAAGTTTTTTAATAAAAATAATTTATAGTGATAAATTATACATTTGAGTGGTTCTAAAGTGTAATTAGAATATATTTTTACCATTATATCCAATGTTTGTCATTAAAATTAATTTCACTTTGAAATTGGACACAAACAATTGTCAATCTTGTGATATATATTGTTTCTTAAAAACACGCTATTTGTTGTGACAATGGGAATTAATTATAAAATTAATTAATAAAACTTATTTGTTTTTAATTTTTTAAAATAGACATCATTTTTGAATTAGGAATACCTAATATAGCTTAGGGTTAATTTTTGGTATTTTTTTGAAAAACTTCAATTTTTTATGAATAGTGAAACCACTATGTGGAAGTTTAAAAAATAATTTTTCATGTAAATGAAACATTACCACTTCATTGTACTGAATTTTAAAAATCAGACATACATGGTTGTAATTATAATGTCAAATGTGGTTCAATGGAATTAAAATAATTTTATTGAATAGTAACTTTTAATTTCTATTAATCACGATTAAAGGTAATTAGTAAAATTTAAGGTAAAATTGATATGATAAAAATATGAAAACACCTACACACTTGTCCTAAACATATTGGATGAGTCATGGCTGACAAAGACAATCCATGGGTCAACTTGGGGACCCCATGGAGCCACTTGGGTAAGAAAATTACATTAATAACTTTTTATTTAAACTAAAAATAAAATCGACACAAACAAGTGTTGTTTTTCTAAAACAATTATTACATGGGGTTATATAATTTAAATGTTATACTATAAATATTAATAGGAAATATAAAAATATTTCCTACATCATGATATTTTTTTATAATTTTTATACATTAAATAAATTAAATGTTTTATGACACTGTGATGATGTAGCGATTACCTCATTAATTAATAATTTAAATAAAATTAAAAAATAATTTAAAATATAAGACTTACACATGTCAAAAACCTATTGGATGAGTATATTTAGAACCCTAATCACCTTATCTTAGAAATATATAATTTTGTGACCTTTGAAATCCGAAAATAATTTCATAATAATGTAACATTTCATGAGTTTCCAAGAGTACCCCTCCTCTCCTCTTATAAAAGGCCCCCACCACTACAACCTTATTCACACCTTCAAAGCCATTTGGCTCGGCCAAAATCTGCCCAAATACTCTATCAAATTCCCTCTATTTCTCCTAGAAGCCTCACATTGGGCATAATTCATCCCATGGAATCCGTTTTCTCAAATCAAAAAGAGTTACCTGATTTTATGGTAATGTCGTCTCTTATGTTATTTTGTTTTATTTTTCTTCTCCAACCCCTAAATCACTTTTTATTCCTTATTTTGTAAGAACAACTATATATTAAATATACAATTATTTTTTATGTGAAGGATTTTATTTACACTTACACACACATTCGTCTAATGGTTAAAGAACATACTGTTTCTATGGTTGGCGAATTTCTGCCTCACGAAACGATGATTGTTCAATCTTCTTTTATCACCTCTCATGGTGTACATTATGAAGAATATATATATATATATATATGATATATATTATGTTTATGTTTTATTTATGCTTCTGTATTTATCATTTATGGCATTACTTTATGATTTCTATTATGGGTAAACGCCATAATTTTATTTTAGGAAGTGCGGACTACCGCCCCCTCAAAGTGATTTGAATCATTAATTCCATATGTGGGATGTATAAAGGATGGAGAAAATGATATTATAAATTATATTATACTGTAATTATAATATAACTTTATATCATTATGATTTCATTCCATTAAATATGAAATAGAAATGAAAGTAGTGTTCATGCGTACGTACGACTTACCGTCTCCATAAACAGTGCATTTCATTTATTACCTCTAAATGTTACGTAATATTATGAATGAATGTATATACTAGATATATATGATATATATGATATCTAGATCATGAATATAATTCTTGATATAATGGATATTCCACCACATAACCAACTTGTAATTATAAGAAGTTTATTTTTTACTTAAGTACCAAAGATCGATAAAATGACCGTTATTAACTTAAATAATTACATAATGTTCATAACATGGTAATAAGTGATATAAAAGGGATAATGAACATGAAAAAGTTTCTTAATCAATATGAAATTTTCTCAAATTTATTATTCATGAGTTTAAAGAGCGATCGATTCAAGTCGGACACGAGGTAAGGGAACTTCTGAACCCAATTTCCATTCTTTGGGTTAATCTCCTACATTCAAATTACATCATTATATTATTATTACCTATCTTGTATTTTCAATTTATTTATGTGTACTTATAGTCAATACACATAATAGATTTATTTTATTAAAAAAAAATTCTTTGTATGGAACTTCGTCTCAATCTCCTTTTATTGAGGTATATTTTTTTTATACACAACTTTGTTTTATATGGTGTATAAACACATTTGACTTTTATGTTTATTCAAAAGGAATATTTTTATACGAAGCGTCTTACTAAACGACAAAAGGGAATGTTTTTTTGTCGTACGTATGCAGAGACAATGACTTCTCTGCCGCCGTGACCATTATTTGGGATTCAGATTCCTCTACAAGCCATATCATTTTTTAAATGAAAAATAATTACAAAGTTTTAATTTTATTTTATTTTGGAATTGAAAATGGTTTTGAAAGTGTTTTTTTATATCAACGTGTTGTATTTATATCTTGTGATTGAAATGTGGAAATGTTATGTTTCCCTTATGCATGTTTTATGTGATACAATTATGTTTTGGTTTATGATATGTTTAAACTTGTTCATATGAGGAATGCATTGGACTTAATAAGTGACAGGTGGAGCCCGCTATAGATCCTCGATGCACCGACAGGTCTCATGAGAAAACTAGTGTCTTGGCACGAGGCCTTGAAAAAATCTTATTTGTAGTCTTGGCATGAGGCCTTGGATACATTGTTATGATAGTCTTGCATTATGCATTCCATCATTATGAAAGTGGTTATTGATATTGCATGTGATTATTCGACCAGTAGAATATCCCTGTGAATAAGTAAATGGAATTATTTCATTTTACTTTTTCTATATTATGTTGATGTTCATGATTAAAAGGATTTTGTTTTAGTTATACATTTCCTTAAATGGTTTTGTTTATTTATAAAAGCTTCAGCTAAATTGTATCCTTACTAAGAATCTGAGCTCACCCCTTCCAATTTTTTAATTTTTCCAGGATGTGAAGAAGTATATTATGAATGTCCTGTATGGATAGTATGAGGATATATAAAGACAATATGTTGTTGTAGTTTTGTTTAACTTTATGATGTAATGTAAGACTTATGAATGTATCTAATGTTTCCAAGGCTACTAAACTAATCGGTCTTTCGAGACTTGATCTTTTGTGATTATGCCAATGTTACTCAATAATGCACCGACTCTGGGTAACTGGGGTCGGGATGTTACATAATTTGTTATACTTTTAGAAGATATATGTTACAAAATTGATGTTTTTTTTATAAAAATCGTTTCAAAATTATATTCCTGTTATTTTTTTTTATTTTTGTGAGAAGTTTAATTTTTCTATGAAAAATGAAAAATACTGATTTTAATTGAAAACATACATTTCATTGAAATTATTCACAAAGTTAAATTACATTTAAAAAAAATTAACGTAAACTTATTTAAATTATATTATAATAAATACAATTTTTTTATTGGAATCAACTTTGTATTTAATTTTAATTTTAAAACCGTCTATAATTATGAGAATTTTTCATCGACAACCTAATTCTCCACTAATACAAAATATGTCTTTAAAAGAGTTAAAAATAACCATTTTTAGTGCTAGAGAAGAACAGAATACCAGATCGAGATTTAGAGTCACAGAATTATTTAGTGTTAAAAAATGCTGATAAAGGGGTACTAGATCAGTGATTATAGATGTTCTAATAAAGTACCATGTAGGAGTGTGGTGCAAGAGCACACTGCACCACTGGTGCAGTGTGCCGTAAAAACAATCCACAACACCAAAACACCAATAAATTATAAATATCAAGTAAAAATACATAATTTAAATTAAATAAAATTTACAACAAAAAATCTATATTATAGATATGTCCTACATTTGTTTATACATTTACAAGAGTAAAAATTATTACAAGCATTCAAAAAAGAATTCATCCATTTTCTTTTAATCCTAACCCTAGATCGAGAAAAAAAAACCTGTATACAAAAAGAATTCTAATGTTAGTAATTTTATAATTAAAATAATTAATAGAAAGATTTAATTTTTTACTAAAAATTAACTCATACCAGGAGCATTGTGTTTCACATTGGGTTGTGGTTGATTCTTACATGACACACCGAGTAGTTTGCGTCATCAAGAATTATATCTATGAAAATTTACTAAATAAATATATGATAAAAATGACAAGGAAATTAATTAACAAATATCAAATTGAATGACGAATAAAATCATCTTGTTTTCATGGTTTTGGTGATGTGATGCACATTTTAATCTAAAATGACACTTATATATTGAAAAGACACACATGGAGTCATACTGGTCTGACTGTGTATTAGATTTTGGTGATTCTAATTTATATACATCTCAAATGACATATGGACAATTTTACGAATTTATAAAAACAATTCAAATGTGTCTTCTTAGTTTCCTGTATGTCAATTTCCTTTTTCACTGAAATGCCATTTTAAAATAGAAACAAACAATTTTACTCATATCTGTGAAATAATGTGTCTGTTTGATATGACTACAATTCATACACGTCACAAATGACATATGATTAATTTTTCTAAATAACCAATACAATGTGAGTGTGTTTTATTTGTTTTTTGTTAGTGAGACTTTTTGAAACAAATTTCATATTTTAAACTGATAACGAACAAATTAAGTCATACCAGAGACAATGTGTATTATATTGAGGCAAGGATGATTCCTAAACATAAAATATTAATTATATATCATTTTACTAATGTATAGAATCATATGAATTCATTTTCTCACATTTTAATTGGCTAGTTTTTCGTTTTAATAAACATGATTTCTAATTTAAATAAAAAGATGTAATTAGAGTCTAACCAGTCCCAATTTGAATAATATTGAAGTTATTTGGATTTTTACATTTATAAAATGACATATATACCATTTTCCTAATATATCAAGATATTATTAATTCAAAGTTGTCAATTTTAGTAGGTCAGTTGTCCTTTTTAAAAACATTGTTGTCAATTTTAAATAAAAAGACACACACTAAGTCATAATTGTAACGCGATGAATCATATTGAGTTGTGGGTGATTCATACATGTCCAAAATTCCTTATGGATTATTTTCCTAAAGTATCAAAACAACCCGAATGGGTTTAATCTATTTTTAGTATGTCACTAGTCATTTCAACTAAAATGTCATTTTAATCTGGAAACATGAACTTGGACAGCTACCAATCAAATCGTGAATCACATTAACCTGATACGAGTTAATACATGTCAAAATTAAATTTGAATCAATTTACAATGTTTTCATGAAATTATTAGGGTGTTTGATTAGTTTTCAATGAGTGAATCTTTTTGAACTAAACATTCGATTCACAAATGATAATGAACATATTGAGTCACACTGGGCAAATCTTGTATCATATTAAGGTGAAGATGATTCATAGACTTCAAAATCGACTTGTGGATTGTTTAAATAAACTATAAAGACAATTTGATTGTCTTTTCTAGGTTTTGAATATGTTATCCATCTTTTTTATTATAATCTATGTCAATTTTAAATTAAAAGACACACTTGGAATCATACTAGTCACACCATTCCTCGGATTGGGGTGCAGATGACTCTTTCCCAACTCCAGTTATATATATATGTTTTTAATAAATTATAAAAACAATATTAATATGTCTCATAAGTTTTGATTGTGTCACTTACTATTTTACTGAAATGTCATTTTAAACTGGAATCATGTAGTTTGACTCATACTGATCACATCATGTACCAATTTGATGTAATACTAATTCATACATGTAAAAACTGTTTTATGAATCTATGTACTAAATCATTACAAAAATACGAGTTTGTTTTCTCTATTTCTAGTGAGTGATATTTTTTTGAAACAAACTACTGATTTTAAACTCATAATGGACACATTGAGTTATACAGGGAACATCATTTATCAGATTGTGGTACAAATGATTACTACACATAAAAATGACATATGAATCATTGAAATTATGTATCTACACAATATAAATCGTATTTATTGGCCCTGAGTAGGTCGATTTTCTAGTTTCCTAAAATTGAAGTGAATTTTAAATAAAAATATGCACATGGAGTAATATAAGTCACACAGTGTGTTGAATTCTATCCAAATTGATTTTTAAACATCCCAAATTATTCATGGAACATTTTTATAAAGTATAAAAATAATAATATTTCCGCTCAATTTTATGTATGTTATATTTCATTTCTACTAAAAATAATGTCTATTTTACATTAAAAGAATTATGAGGATTCATACAGGTCATGCCTTGCCTCAAGTTGATGTGTGGGGGATTCCTACAAATCCCAATGTCTCAAAAAAATCATAACTAATAATATTACCATTATTTACATTTGATTTCTATATCAAACTTCCAGTACTACATATTTACTCGATCATATTAGATAAAAAACATTTCTCATTGTTGACATCTAAAATAAAAGAGGAAGATCGTGTTCTCATTAAATCATGTGAAGTCACTACAATAGGTACACGAGCTTTCTCTACTCTTTTGGATTTCAGCAATGAAAAAGGTTATTTAGATAAAAAAATCAAATAAATACTTATTATTTTAATTTTGACAAAACAAAGGAATTGAAAATGGAAAACATGGTAACATTGGTAGAAAGAAAACATTTATCTCTTTTGTGGATTGTTATTTCTAGTTTCAAGAAAAACATGACTTCCCAAAAATATTTAAAAAAACTAAATAATTATTGCATAATGATGATATGTAAATTAAATAAAAAATAGTAGTTAAAATGATTAAAATATTAATCAAATATGTAGTATGAATTCAATTTTTTTAACAGTTTTATGGATTCCGGACACATTTCCTTTTTTTCATTATCTCATTTGTAGGCTCGAATTCAAATCCCTCATGAGCATTAGAATCTTCAAACAAACACCCTAACTCAAAAAAATAATAATCCACATGTACTATAAATAAATTATCATATGGGTAATTATTAAAATAAATAAATTAAACAATTATATGAAACAATACATTATTTTTTTATAATGATTTATTGTTAGAAATTTTTAGACCACATGGATATGATATAGGTAATGAATTAATGCTTATAAAAAAAATAAATAGATCAAACCAAAAAAATCAGTCAATATGTGGGGAGGACGAATATAAAATAAGATACCTTGAACAGAATTTTTGAATTGTCTTAGGGAAAGTAGAGATATCTTATTGAGTTAAAAAAATATCCATTCGTCACAATAAATAAATATATATAGATAAGACATTCATTATCATTGGTGAATGTATAGGTAATTCTTATATGGGAAACTCTACATTTGATTATTTCATAGAATTTTAGTATGCTTTCAAGAAGTTGTGTAGTTTATTTTTAGAAAAATATTACTCATCTATGGTATGTTCAATCCTATAAATTCATCCCAAGGTAAATGATATAGACAATTTTCACCTTCATTATCTGATCTTCCAAATAGATATTATTTCCTTTTGTTTCGTGGAAATAATCCTACAACACTTTTGCATATGAACCTATTTTTATTGAAAAACTCAAAGAATTAGTCATCCATATGAGGACTATTTATCAGAGTAGTAAAATAAATAAAAAAGACATGGGGTATGTGTCCCATAGAAAATTATAATAATACATTCTCAGGTGATGAAACTGATGAGGATGACATTTTTACACTCTTATGTTCTCTAAAAGGGGTAATGTCTCCAATTTAATAGAATTACATGGATGGTAGTATACGATTCTTAAGGGTGGAAAAATTGTTAAAGAATGATCTATTTTTCGATGGATTAAAGTAAAAAATATATTAATTTAATAGATGTGTTATGAAATAAATTCAGTTATTTTCAATAAGTATTAACTAGGGGGATAAAATTTCAAAGATAGCTATATTTATACAAAAGAATAGAAAAAAATTTGAAATTTTTTTGATTTGTGGTCTATAAAAATTTATGGTAAAAATATTTTAATGAGGAAATTTATTAATGGTATTAAAAAAAATTATTATATTAGATAGTGGGAGAAATAAATACTAAATTGAAAATGGTAGGTTAAGATTTTTTTTATGATGAAAAGATAAAATCGATTGATATTTATTACTAATAAGAATGGGGAGATTATTAATAATTAAAATAATGATGAAACATCAGAGGGAATTAATGTTGAATCGAGTAGCATATGGGGAGCACACGAAGCTGAGGTAGACTCAAAATAATACAATGATGGCGAGGAGAAATAAAAGGATTATCAAATACAATAAATACAAGAAAGGCTGAAATAAAATAATAAAATGTTAATCATGATCAAATAGTTTAAGTGAAAATTTAATGGAGTAATACTTTACAAAGAACACATTTTTTCGTATTTAGATCGTTAATCAGTTGTAGAGGCTAACATGAAAGATAATAAGATCAAATCTATGAAAGGGGAGCTTGATCCGAATAAGAAAAATGGGCCATGGGGAACTATTTCAAGGATGGAAGACATAAATGGTATCAGAACCAAGTGGGTGTTTAGTAATAAACTCCTTGAAAATTGAAAAGTGTTTCAAAATAAGGAATCGATATTGTGAAAGTGGAACTCCAATATCAAATGAATTTATATTTATGATAATTTGACCCCCATATCTTGGTTGTAAACTATTTTAATTTGATTGTCTAATTTAGTGAAAATGTTTGATAAAACTGTACTAAATGGATGTAAAATATATGTTCTTCAATATATTTCTTAAGGTGGTATACATTGACATACTAAACGGGTTTATTAAGGATGAAAATGGGAGAAATGTGTTCCAGTTAAAGAATTATTCATGTAAGAGTAAGAAATCACTGAGGACATAATATATGTGTTTGGATAAATACATATGAAATCTTGGTTTTTAGTGATGTAGATTTGATAACAACCTCTACATCAAGAATGAGAATGATTAGTCGATGTCGGTACTCATATATGTCGAATACATAATATATGAGGATTGGAAAAAGAAAAATGCAATATTTTGTGGATCTTATGAGGTATGATATCGATATGTCTATTATTGGTGATCTATTTTACTTGGATTATAGTTTAATAATGGAAAATAAATAACATTAAATTCTCAATAAAAATATGATAAATAGGATCCCGTGTGATTTTCATTGGAATATTTCAAACTAATGACATAACCGACTACTCTATGGATGATATTTTCAAAATGTGATGATTGAAAAGAGGTAGATGTCTAGTAATATAAGTTTGGGGAGCCGATTATACCTCACAACAACATAACACAACACTGTTTTTGATATATTTCAAGTTTTGTAGTACCTATGTTGACATAAGGGGATCCACATGCTATAGGGGAATATGATAATTAAATACATAAAATAGTGATTTATGGGTTGTTTTATTATATAATAATTCAACTGGATTTTTTTGATACACGAATGTGGGATGAGAAGGTTCATTGTACAAAATATGGGAGGTAGAGATATCGAAAAACATGGATTTCGTTTGACCCTTTATTTTGTTCGACAATTGATTCATTCAAGATAAGGATTTGAACTTTTAAACAGCCAGAGCCATTATTTCATCATAGATTAAAGATTGTATTCAATAATGTGGACCTCCTACAAGAGGTGGATTATATGGATGGCTTCAGATATCTCGAACAGGTTCATGATGGCTAGGGTTCTTAAAATAGATTAGGAAACTATAATCAGAGCATTTAAAAATCCCTAATAAAGATCCCTTTTATTAGTGTTATGTTAATAGGCATTGTTATAGGGAATATTTATGACCTATTTTTTATCACCAATAAAGATCGAGATTTATCAATGCTAAAATAATATGATAAAATTAATCTTTACCTGTGCTAAAATGGTAGCGTTGATAAATACTGATATTATTAGCACTTTTATAGAACTGATAAATCTATAACTTAATTAACGCTAAAATATCACTGATAAATTGTAACAGCCCGAGATTTTATGAAAAATTTTCCTTTTAATTTTATTTATGTCTTGTGTTGTATGCTACACCAAAAGGAGCTTGCATAACAGACATCCTTGACTTGCCTTGCATTACACGCAATCGCGACCTTCCTCGATAGCGTGTGTTGTACGCAACACCAAGTTTCGCTAAACAACGATATGCTATTAAGATATTATTAAAACTAGCTGTTTTGAATAGTAATAACCACTTTTTGAAATTTTGAAAATTTTATTTTTCAAAATGGACTTCATTTATGGATTTGGAGTATCGAATTTAGCCTAAGGTGAAATTTTGGTACTTTTCGGATAACTTTCATATTCTGATGAATAGTGTAAATTACTAAATTTTAATTAAAAACAAATTTTTTAATCGAAATAATTAATAGTGATAAATTATTAATTTGAGTGGTTTTAAAGTATATTTAGAATATATTTTTACAATTTAATACACTGTTGGTCATTGGATGTAATTTCACATTTAAACCAGACATAATCAAGTGTCAATCTTTTGATAGATATTGTTTCTTAAAAACACACTATTTGTTTTAACAACGGGATTTAACTATAAAATTAATTAATGAAACTTCTATGTTATGAATTTGGTAAAATAGACTTCATTTTTGAATTCGGAATATGAAATATAGCTTAGGATGAAATTTTGGCATTGTTCTGAAAAACATCAATTTTTGATGAATAGTGAAACTACTAAGTGGTAGTTAAAAAAACTAAATTTTTCATAAAACATAATTTTACCGCTTCTGTGAATGGAATTTCAAAAATCCGAGAGACACGGTTGATGTCAATAAGTAAAATGTGGTTCAATGGGATGAAAATATTTTTTGGTGAATAGTAACTTTTTACTTTTTTTTACCACGGTTAAAAGTAAATAGGGTAACTAAGGGTAAATATGATATTACTATTACCCTAACACATGTCCTAATTCTATTGGATAAGTTTAATTCGACCAAAAACAAACTTATGAATAATATATGACCATTTAGGCCCACTTGGATTAGATTAGGACATTTATTATTATTTAATTCAAAGAAGAGTTAAAAGAGTTAAAATCAAAGTTTATTTACTAAAACATTTTTAATATAGTGTTATACATACGATAAATTCGATTGTAAATATTCATTAGAAATCTAAAAAGATTTCCCACATAATGGTATTTTATTTGTAATTTTTAGACATCAAATAATTTAATTTATTTATGACACAATGATGATGCAGTAATTATCTTATTAAGGAAATATTGACATAATTGATGTTATAAACACCAAACTAAATATAATTTGAGACTTTTTATGAATTCCACTAATTTTCTAGGTTACTATGATATATTATTGTTGATTTAATCAACTTGGTTCGAACATATAATTCTGTTATGACTTTCACAAAAATCATATATCAAATAGTGTCAAAATTGACACAAAATAGTTTTTTAATCAAATATTATATTATTAATTGTTATTTTATTCCTAAAAATCTAAGGTTCGGCCAAATGACTTAGATAAGGATATATATATTAATAATAAACAATTTGGGGTTCGTTTGGCATGTTAGAGTAAGTTTATTAACCATATAGTGTAAGAAAACAAAAAGACATGGTAAAAGTTAAATTATTTAACTTAGAGTTAAATCTAATTGATAAGGTTAAAATAATAACCTAAACTTGTCTAAATCCTATTTGTTGATAGGATTTAGACCCATCCCCACTTTATCTTCGAAATAAGACCCTTTGGAACCATTATAAACCGATTTTGAATTTAATATAAAATAATATTTTGAGATATTCCTAAGATGCCCCTCTCCTCGCTTATAAAAGGGCACCTCCTCCCCCTCCTCCTCACACCAATTTGAGCACTTAAGCTCGGCCAACCCCTGCCATTTTCTCCTCTCCAATTCCCTAGAATAATCCTAGAGGTCCTGGTCTTCTTCAAAGACCAATATTAGTTCCCTAAGTGGAGGATTCAAAGAGGCGTTCCAAAGAAGAGGAGCTTCGGACACGTACAAAGAATATCGGACCTAAGGTAAGGGAAATATCACAATCTCATTTTTATCCGAGATTGTTTATTCGTAAGTATTTACTGGGGTGTATTTTATCATCCACATCAATGTTTCATCAATATGTAATATTATTTCCATCCACCTACAATTTTTTTTAAATCCATTTTTACCCTTCGGTGAGTTTTTAGTAAAGAATATGAAAGGAATCTTTTTTCGTTTTTCGTACGAGGTACTTTTTGACTTTTCTGACAAAAGTATGAAGAATGTTTTTTTTAACTTATATGGCATGAATGGATTTTTAAAACATTATTTCCAAGTAGCTTCCTTTACAAGTTTTCAAGTTTATTTTTAATCAACTTCTTTTATTTTAAAGTCGTATGACATGTTATGAAAGGAAAAATGTTTTTGACGTAGAAAGGATATTTTCCTCAAGAATGGAGTTCAAGTATTTTATCAAAATTATTTTCCATCTATGATAATAAAAGGGTTCTATTTTTATCCCTATTATTACATGGATTTGATTATGTTGTGATGGAAACATTTTTATGAATTCCTTTATCTTATATGAATTGTTTTATGATGTCATGTTGTTTAAGAATCCCATTTTTATTACATGGGTTACACTATGATGTATGGTTTATGATTATGTGGTACACATAAGAAAGGATTCATTATAATATGGGTGGGACCTATATCTCCCTCCAATGCATTGGGAAAAGATTTTATATCTCATGAGATAGACAGGGCTGGAACGGTAGGTTATACCGGTTCAGTGAAACAGGACTGAAACGAGGGTTACTCGATTCAAAAAGGGACTTTGTCCACTAAGATAGTCTTGGCAATGAGTCTTGACTAACAAGAAATGATTCTCTATGATTATGTGTGAATGCCACAAAGTTTCATGTTTTAAGTTATGATTATTGTGATTACATTTCACTGCCATGATTTACCCCATGTTATGAAATTATGATCTCTTTTGCAGGTCAAGATTTCCAAAAGTTATGTGCTTATGTATGTGATGTGATTGATATTTATTTTGTTTACCCTTACAGAGCATTTGAGCTCACCCTTTTATGTTTTCTTTTCCCCAGGATATAAAGAAAGGTTTTAGGTATAAAAAAAGGAAGATCTTTATGGGAGATGTTGAATAGCTTTCACCACGATTAGAAGATTACGTTCCGAGTTTCCAAAGACACTAAACTATTACGATCCTTGTTTGTGTGTTTTCGTTATGTACTAAGTATTCCGCAAATGTAATGTAATTTCAATGTACGTCAAGCTTTGGGTCTCTACAGTTGGTATCAGAGGAAAGGTTTAGTCAACCTTTGGAAACTAGGATACAAAAACGTTAGTGAGATCCCTAGAGATATTTCTAAGGTATGTCTAGGGATGTCCCTAAGGATAAGTATACGTATAGGATATAATCCTAGAACTACGATAACGATCTTATAATTTAACCTAAGATGTTAGATATTAAGGGTACTCCCCCTTTACTATGTTGTTTTCCCTAACATTATTTTGCCTCTCACACTATTCTGTTTGGGTTTTAGAAAATGGCTGGAAACAAGATGATTCACAATAATGGAGGATATGATGGACAATGGAATGATATTCTTCATGAGAAACCAAATGAAATGGGATTTGGATGTCCAAACATCATTATTATGCCGAATCAGAAATCTCATAATATGATCAATAAAGTAAAATTTGGTAAGTTTCCTGACTCGACTAATAAGGGAAAGATGGAGTTCCATGATGATCATAGAGGAAAGAAAGTTCAATTTCCCCTATGTAAATCATGTGGGAAGAGGCATCAAGGAGAATGTTTAAAGGGAACTGGAAGATGCTTTGGGTGTGGAAAATAAGGACACAAAGCAAGTAAGTGCAAATGAAAAGGGTCGGTTAACACCATGGATGAGGATAATGGTATTGCTACGACATCAAAAATGGTTAAGTGTTTTAAATGTGGAATGTATGGGCATTATGCAAACAAATTCCCTAAGGGAAAGACTCATGAAGAGAATCAGTATGGTCATATGGGTAGTATTTATGTGGATGATGATGAAGAGACTACAAATGATATGTGAGATGAAAGAATTTTTGAAGCTCGGTCAATGGTTTAAGAATGTAGTGGAATGATTACATGTTTATCATGTGTAATTTTGTATAAGTAATCTCATGCTATTATGGAATAAAGAGACATCTATGGATTGTTACACTGTTGTCTTTCCTTGTGTTTTGAAAGTGTATGATTAATGTTACCAGTATCCATGAAAGGTTATTCAAATATTTTTGTAATGTAGATGATATGCGCATAATGAAGGGATAAGGAGAAAATTAAATGTTTGATAGTATTCATGAGCTCATGATTGATATAAGGACTAAGTGATATCATGGTTTGAGTATATAGAATTTTGAGGATTTTGGTATGTGGAAAGTGTTAACTTTAAACTTCATTCATGTTTTCACTAAGTTATTCAAGAGAATACATGATTAAGGACTTTGAATGTTTAGAATGTGACAAACAAGACATATCTTATGGGGATCAACGATGGTATTAAATCTCTGGTAATTGTTTTCACTATATTATGAGAGTGGACTGCAGTATTATGGGTAAGCCTAAAGATTGTAATGGATTATGTTGGAATAAGTTAGTATTGTTTAAGGATAGAAGTTTTTTTCGATATTATTGATGGGATGTTATAGTAATATAGTTTTAGAAAAAGGACAACCTGTAGGACGGGCGACAGCCCATCGCGTCGGACAAGGCTGTGGGAATCGAACCCACAACCGAAATGTGACTGGCCTTTATCTCCTACCACTGGCCTACAGGAAGTCCCTGTTTAGTAGAAACTAGTTTTATTTTATTAAGCGGTATGATATATGAAGTATAAGTTCATTTTAGGAACCATATATGATTAATCTCACTATAGATCGACTTATGTATATAATTTTTTCTAACCTTTTGTTTGAGACAGATGGAATGACCCGTCATTCTATCACATGATCTGCTAACACTTCACGAATAACAAATTCAACTTCATTTATTTAATATATGAAGTGGAAATTGTTCTAGGCACGAACAACAGTGAGATTGTACCAAAATAAAGTAATTATTTATTCTAATGAAAATTTTCAACTTTAGGGAAATGATCTTGAAAACCAAAAATGTTGTCCTAGTGATCTTATACCTGATGAATCAGATGGTACCATATATCATCACAAATCTATGGATTTGTGATTACTGGATTTTCCATAGCCATGTTCTCTACCACTCTCCATCAGAACATGATGGTTAGATTTCTCTTCCATATCCATATTTCCACCTATGTGGAAACCCAGTGATTAGTTTATTTGGGTAATCGTTATATTTCATACTTTAGTTTTTAAAGCCAGGTTTTGGTATTTTTTTTACGATGTTGGTTTCTATTAAAGAAACTTTCGAATATTAAACCATTTATAACCCCGACGAATTTCGAGGGCAAAATTCATTTTAAGGGGGGTAGAATGTAACAGCCCGAGATTTTATGAAAAATGTTCCTTTTAATTTTATTTATGTCTTGTGTTGTAGGATACACCAAAAGGATCTTGCACAACAGACACCCTTGACTTTTCTTGCATTACACGCAATCACGACCTTCCTCGATAGCGTGTGCTGTACGCAACACCAAGTTTCGCTAAACAATGATATGCTATTAAGATATTATTAAAACAAGCTGTTTTGAATAGTAATAACCACTTTTTGAAATTTTGTAAATTTTATTTTTCAAAATGGACTTCATTTATGGATTCAGAGTATCGAATTTATCCTATGGTGAAATTTTGGTACTTTTCGGATAACTTTCATATTCTGATGAAAAGTGAAAATTACTAAATTTTAATTAAAAACAAATTTTTTTTCGAAATATTTAATAGTGATAAATTATTAATTTGAGTGGTTTTAAAGTATATTTATAATATTTTTTTACAATTTAATACACTGTTGGTCATTGGATGTAATTTCACATTTAAACCAGACATAATCAAGTGTCAATCTTTTGATAGATATTGTTTCTTAAAAACACACTATTTGTTTTAACAGCGGGATTTAATTATAAAATTAATTAATTAAACTTCTATGTTATGAATTTGGTAAAATAGACTTCATTTTTGAATTCGGAATATGAAATATATCTTAGGATGAAATTTTGACATTGTTCTGAAAAACATCAATTTTTGATGAATAGTGAAACTACTAAGTGGTAGTTAAAAAAACTAAATTTTTCATAAAACTTAGTTTTACTGCTTCTGTGAATGGAATTTCAAAAATCCGAGAGAAACGGTTGATGTCAGTAAGTAAAATGTGGTTCAATTGGATGAAAATAATTTTTGGTGAATAGTAACTTTTTACTTTTTTTTACCACGGTTAAAAGTAAATAGGGTAACTAAGGGTAAATATGATATTACTATTACCCTAACACATGTACTAATTCTATTGGATAAGATTAATTCGACCAAAAACAAACTTAGGAATAATATATGACCATTTAGGCCCACTTGGATTAGATTAGGACATTTATTATTATTTAATTCAAAGAAGAGTTAAAAGAGTTAAAATCAAAGTTTATTTACTAAAACATTTTTAATATAGTGTTATAAATACGATAGATTCGATTGTAAATATTCATTAGAAAGCTAAAAGTATTTCACACATAATGGTATTTTATTTGTAATTTTTAGACATCAAATAATTTAATTTATTTATGACACAATGATGATGCAGTAATTATCTTATTAATGAAATATTGACATAATTGATGTTATAAACACTAAACTAAATATAATTTGAGACTTTTTATGAATTCCACTAATTTTCTAGGTTACTATGATATATTAGTGTTGATTTAATCAACTTGGTTCGAACATATAATTCTGTTATGACTTTCACAAAAATCATATATCAAATAGTGTCAAAATTGACACAAAATAGTTTTTAAATCAAATATTATATTATTAATTGTTATTTTATTCCTAAAAATCTAAGGTTCGTCCAAATGACATAGATAAGGATATATATATTAACAATATACAATTTGGGGTTCGTTTGGCATGTTATAGTAATTTTATTAACCATATAGTGTAAGAAAACAAAAAGACACGGTAAAAGTTGAATTATTTAACTTAGAGTTAAATCTAATTGATAAGGTTAAAATAATAACCTAAACTTGTCTAAATCCTATTGGTTGATAGGATTTCGACACCTCCCCACTTTAGCTTTGAAATAAGACCCTTTGGAACCATTATAAACCGATTTTGACTTTAATATAAAATAATATTTTGAGATATTCTTAAGGTGCCCCTCTCCTCCCTTATAAAAGGGCACCTCCTCCCCCTCCTCCTCACACCAATTTGAGCACTTAAGCTTGGCCAACCCCTGCCATTTTCTCCTCTCCACTTCCCTAGAATAATCCTAGTGGTCCTGGTTTTTTTCAAAGACCAATATTAGTTCCCTATGTGGAGGATTCAAAGAGGCGTTCCAAAGAAGAGGAGCTTCGGACACGTACAAAGAATATCAGACCTAAGGTAAGGGAAATATCACAATCTCATTTTTATCCGAGATTTTTTATTCGTAAGTATTTACTGGGGTGTATTTTATCATCCACATCCATGTTTCATCAATATGTAATATTATTTCCATCCACCTACAATTTTTTTTAAATCCATTTTTACCCTTCAGTGAGTTTTTAGTAAAGAATATGAAAGGAATATTTTGTCGTTTTTCGTACGAGGTACTTTTTGACTTTTCCGACAAAAGTACGAAGAATTTTTTTTAACTTATACGGCATGAATAGATTTTTAAAAAATTATTTCCAAGTAGCTTCCTTTACAAGTTTTCATGTATATTTTTAATCAACTTCTTTTATTTTAAAGTCGTATGACATGTATTGAAAGGAAAAATGTTTTTGACGTAGAAAGGATATTTTTCTCAAGAATGGAGTTCAATCATTTTATCAAAATTATTTTCCATCTAAGATAATAAAAGGGTTCTGTTTTTATCCCTATTATTACATGGATTTGATTATGTTGTGATGGAAACATTTTTATGAATTCCTTTATCTTATATGAATTGTTTTATGATGTCATGTTGTTTAAGAATCCCATTTTTATTACATGGGTTACACTATGATGTATGGTTTATGATTATGTGGCACACATAAGAAAGGATTCATTATAATATGGGTGGGACCTATATCTCTCTCCAATGCATTGGGTAAATATTTTATATCTCATGAGATAGACAGGGCTGGAACGGTAGGTTATACCGGTTTAGTGAAACAGGACTGAAACGAGGGTTACTCGATTCAGAAAGGGACTTTGTCCACTAAGATAGTCTTGGTAATGAGTCTTGACTAACAATAAATTATTCTCTATGATTATGTGTGAATGCCACAAAGTTTCATGTTTTAAGTTATGATTATTGTGATTACATTTCACTGCCATGATTTACCCCATGTTATGAAATTGTGATCTCTTTTGCAGGTCAAGATTTCCAAAAGTTATGTGCTTATGTATATGATGTGATTGATATTTCTTTTGTTTACCCTTACTGAGCATTTGAGCTCACCCTTTTATGTTTTCTTTTCCCCAGGATATAAAGAAAGGTTTTAGGTATAAAAAAGGAAGATCTTTATGGGAGATGTTGAATAGCTTTCACCACGATTAGAAGATTACGTTCCGAGTTTCCAAAGACACAAAACTATTACGATCCTTGTTTGTGTGTTTTCGTTATGTACTAAGTATTCTGCAAATGTAATGTAATGTCAATGTACGTCAAGCTTCGGGTCTCTACATAAATACTTATAATACTTATAAAAATACATTTTAAAAAGTATAACAATTATATATAATTATATTTCATATAATAATACTTCTAATAATATAAGAATATTATAATTCCGTGAATACATTATTATTTATTTATAATTACACAAATAATTTATAATTTTTTTTATTTATATCATTAAAAATAATTATATAATTATATATATTTAATTAATAAATATAATTATAAATATAATAGATATATTCCTTATTTAAATAAATTGATAATATTTTTATAATTATTTAAATATATATAAATTTTTATTTTAAGCTATATAAACCAATTTTTTAAAACATATTATTTATTTATATATAATTACAAATTTATAAAAAAAAGTGAATATAAATTTATAAATATATTTATTGATAAATATTGTTTTACAAATATATTTTTAACATTGTTAAGAAATATTTAATCTTAAGTGCATACATGTTAAAGATGAGTAAAATTGAGTAATATAAAATTTATATATTTTAACCATATTGAGAAATTGGATAAGTTTGATTAATTAAATATAAGTCAATAATAAAAAGATATATATATTGAAATAAATATGAAACCATATTGAAAGTATTAAAACATAGTAAATAAATACATATAAAATAAATAATATAGATTTATTAAACTTCCAAGAAATATTTATGTGTGTGTGTTGTATATAAAAAATGTATTAATATTAATTATATGTGAAATCAATTTTATAAATTTGATCTATGTTAAATTGAAAAATCATATGACATTAAATTACCTCCATTACACGATTCATCTAGTGTGTATTTTTAATTCATATTAATTTTTAATTATAAACCATTATTCAGTAACTATATTGCAATTTAATATAATGAAAAAATATTTTTATTATATAAATAATTTATATATATACATTGATATAAATTTATATTTCATATATACTATTTACTAACATTATAGATGATTATTTAATTAAAAAAATGTTTAATATTTTCCCAATTTAATTATTTTTTATTTGCCTAATTTGAACATTACAAATATCTATATATTCAATATATAGTATTTATAAAAATTCATAATTTATATATTTTATACATAATTTATTTATTTTCAAATATATTTAACTAATTAATTATTTAATATATTTTAATAATGTTATATTTTTTAATTTATTTAATTATATAATTTTATTTTGACAATTATATTTTCTAAAAAAGCACTAATAAAGGATTCCGTTATCCGAACTGAAAATGAATCACTGCTAAAAGTTACCCTTTTGAGCGCTAAAAATAAACCGCTCATAAAGGGTGTCTGTTATCAACACTCAAAATAAAGCACTGATAAAGGCACCCATTTATCAGCACTAAAAAAATGCACAAATAAATGGTGTCATGTATCAATGTTATAAAAAAATCCCTAATAATAGGTACCAACTATTATCCTATGTTTCAACAATGTTAAATGGAACCTTTATCAATGCTTCTTTCTAGCGCTAATAAAGGCTTGCACTATTAATGGTCTATTTTGTAGTTTTGTTCACCACATCTGCATGTCAAACATTAAATTTGATTCTGCTACTTATATGAATTGAATTCGGAAAGAAGGATTAAATATTTTTCAACATTATAATTTATATTTTTTAGAAGTTATATAGAATTTTTTACCAATATGAATTATAAAATCAATAAACAATAATTACTTTGGTCATGGTAAAAACTGATTTACCTTAAGGTTAAACAGAGAAGGTAAAGGTTAGAAATGACCTACCAACAAGTCAAACTCCCATTTGGTGGCCATAGAGTGGCCTTATTACATATAAGGGTCTATAATTACATAATATTGAGGCTTTTTTACATGATTAAATTGTGGATGTAATTGATTGTTATCAATAATTCTATGTGTGTCCTCTCCCCCACTTATAAAATGCCACCCCATATCCTCCCTTCATCACACGTCCAAAAACATTTGGATAAGCCAAAAACTTCAAATTTTATATCCTTAATCTCCTAAAAATATCATAGAGCCATTTTTTGTAAAAATCCCACCATATGAAAGATTTGTTTGCAAAACAAATGAATTTCCCCGGAGAAGATGTAATGTTCTTAATCTAGCAATTTCCATTTGTTTATTCTACCAATTTTTTCATATCTTATTAAAAAACGAATATTAAAAAACCATGTATATACCAAATGCTGATATGTTATTACTTTATTTGAATGACCTATATACACCTCCTCCTTCATCAAATAAGAATTCATCATGTCGATCGTGTGTAAAACTAACTATCGGCCCTTAAACTGATGTAATGTTTTTCGTTAAACACCATTCAAGGAATATTTGTGTACGGGAGACTACCGCATCACGAATCCATGTTATTAGTCTTTCACATAAAATTTACATGGAAACAAATAAGGATAAATTTATGGAATATTTGTGATATATTTGAAATGGAAATGATTATTTAGTATTTATATATCTCATACATCTTTACCCTTTCACTCATTAATGAAATGATATCATTGGTCGTGCATACATAAGGCCAACCATCACCATGAAGCATGGCAATTCATTTTCCGCGTAAAAAATTAATGAATGTTTATAAAAATATATATTATGTGTATATATTAAATTTAATACATTAATATAACTATTTATATGATATAACTATATAATATTCCCAATGGATGGAACTTTTATGACAAACCACGTGTGACAACATAAGGATATTATCACCAGAAATTACGAAAATAATTAAATGTTATTGGACAAAGAGTGGTAAAATGTTAATAGAGGATAATATATGATATTTTAAATATTAATATGTTTATATAATAAGTTTATAACATACATGAAACCATAATACATAGTGTTAAGTCATTTTCAACTAAATGATTATGTGAGGTAAGGGAATTTGTCTCAATTTCCTCAAATTAAGGCATATTGTAATGTTATAAACCAAACATATTTTATGTGGTTTATAAAATACCCTCTTCATGTAACACCATGATTACATAATATTTCTTGGCTTTTATGTTTTAATTTCAATTATTTCATCCATATTGATTTGAATTGGAAATTACCATGTGGTAAAATTCATTTTACAATCTCAGTTTCTTTTTTGATTGTTAACATTCTCTTAAAACAATTAGTTTATTGTGATTATTTTTCATTGTTCATTATATTTATCTTAAATATAAATATTATTTTATGATGGATTTTATTATTTCTTAAATAGTATACAATTTTTACATATAATTCATATTTTGAAATTTATTTAACTTACTAGAGAATTACAGATATATCCATATTTTTACTCAATATATATATTTTCTTATAAGGAATATTGATTCACAAATTTACATCAATATTTGTTATATGGGGAATTATTTTGACATGAAGATATGGTTGAGGCCCAGTTATGGACTGCCTTGTGATGCATCGATAGGTTTCACGAGCCAAATCAGTTGGCCAAATCAGATGGTGTTTTACCCAGAAGATTTAAACTGTCCGGAGAAAGGAATTGAAAATAGAGTTATAATGATAAATGAGACCATGGAATCAAATAATTAATAATTTCCTCCATTTATAATTTAGTTGTTATTATTAACCATTATATTATCTATAGATTCATTTCATTCCAAATTTATTGATTAAATGCAGTGTATTTTTAGGTCTTTTCCTTTTCATATTGATTATTCATTATCCAATTAATATAGAAAAGTTATTAATTAAATACCATTTATGTTTATTTATTTTCCATTCTATGATGATTATAATCTATTGAATCATGTTAGATTTAGTTGAATATAACCCTTACTGAGCATTTGAGCTCACCCTTATTTTGTTTCCTTCACTAGTTTATAAAGATGAATTATTTGAATTCCTTTCCAGGATTCTGAGAATTTTATTTTATTTTTATTTTTTATATTCACAATGTAAAATAGGTGACTACAATTAGGGTTGTTTTATTTCATATCAAAAAATTCATTTATTAAAAAACATGGGTTTATTTGATAATAACTTGTTTTTTATCATTACGGAAATTAAATTAGACTTCATAAAACTATATTATCATTTTTATTTAACAAATATTATTTAATAAAAATAATTTATAAAAGAATGTTTATTTCAAGAATTAATGGATTTATCAAAATGTGTATCCTGATTGAAGAAATATATTTACCAAAAATATTTTTTTTCCATCATATCAAAATCAAATTATTATTATACTCATTAAATAATAACATTTAAATGAATAAAAAAGAAGTACAATTAAAATAATTATTTTATTAAAATAAAATATATAATTTTATTCTATTTGAGTCTAGATACATATCGCTTTATTATACTGGTGAATTCCCTAATGGTATGGTGTGTATTAGTGATATTTTATTTGGATGGTTCAATGAACTTGTTTTGGGTTGTGATCTTTATGATCTTGATAATTACTCACAAATAGTTTCTATCAAACATTAACTATTTAATATATTCTTGGGTTGGTGATGGGAAAATCCTAGATATACTATCTCCCAAGAAATTTCCAATAAATGAGATTGATATGGTATGATATCAATGGATGAGGCTGTCAATACTTCTATATTAATCAATTGGAAATTATCATGATGCATAATAAACTAGTATTAATGGCCACTATAAAATTATTATATTGAAATCACTGATTAGTCTTAATATTACCTAAAATCTGAAAACCATATAATAGTCTGAAAGAACCAAAGTAGTGTGTGTGTTTTCAATAACTATATTAATTAATAAATAATTAATTCAATCAAAAAGAGAATTTAATTTATAAAATTTAAGGTTGTCACACTATTTTTTTATATTTATGATGTAATATAGGAGTTATTTATGTATCTAGTTTACTAGGTCTACTTATTTAAGAGATATTTCATAGTATGCTCCCTTGTATGTTGTAATAATGTAATAAAGTAAATTTCATCATTGAGTTAATAGAAACTGGTGTTACATTAGACATCTCAATTAAATGTTATCAAAATATTTAACCCTTATTCCCAAAAAATTATAAATGTGATTATGTTTTAGGGAACTATGATATGTTTAAATTTTTTATAATTTTCCAGATATAAGGATTATGATAGGGTTTAATTGAATTGTATAAATAATTTTATCTATGAAAATTTATTTTTCATTTTTTTTCATATAGTATCAATAAATTCTAATATTCTTTCCTTGGCATATTTTTATTAAGACATCAATTAAAATTCACTTGATTATAAAATGAATATAATAAAATTAATCTCAATCACTTCATGTAAGAATCAAACATGCCCCATTTCTATTGCTGATGTGAAATGTGAAATGGTATGTAACATAACTCAATTTATGTAATCATTAATACTTGAATTATGGTTTTCAATTAATGAAGAATTTGTTCTTATCATTACTTGGAAATTTGAATTGGTGTCTTATTATTAATTTTCACAAAAAATCAATTTTATTAATGAATAGAATCAAATATCATATCCTTCCAAATAATTTTTCATTATTTAAATGTGGTGTTAATAGAATATTGATTTAATGTATGCAAACATTTTTAATTTATCGATGTGGGATAAAAAATCACGAGTCCCTCTAAAGACATTAGATATGACCCTAAATACTGAGACTATCTAATGATTTTTCTCATTTTTTTCATAATTAATGATTCTATAAAAATATCAAATAAAATATTTTGAAACAATTATTAAAAACATTTTCTATTTTATTTTTTATATTTGAGATAATATTAAAATGTAAATATATTTAAAACACATTGAAATTAGATGTTAAATTTTTATATATTATTATTTACTATATAATTATAACTTTTTCATGCATCAGTTTTAATATTTAAGAAATAAATTATATCAATGTTAACATCATCATGGGATATTTATCCTACATCTTGGAACATGTATCTCATGTTCATAGATACATTGTAACCTGATAAGAGATGGATTAATTGGTAATGAAGATGTATCCATAGGATTTTTACTTAGATAGATCACTACTATTGCTGGATCATGATGGTATTTTGGTGGATTCTCACACCATGGAATGAAAATAATTTGAGAATTGAAGATGGATATGTATATTAATATTAATTAGTTTAATGAGGACCCAGGTCAGCTGATTATGATAGTGGAATAAAAAAATCAAGTCTTACATCCACCACAGTCTCCATCAAATAAAAAGGGAACTATATTAACATAGAAGGATGTCGCTTCTTTAGTTATCTGAGAAACTCATTCCAAACCTATGATAATGAAGTCATTTCATATGGACGAAGATTATAACATGTAAACGTTTCAATAATTTATCCATATGAGACATCATGGTAGGAACATTAGCTAATGGTTCTAGGACATCAGATGCTCTAGTAAGAATATTATGAGACAATGACGCATCATATTTATATTAGTGAGTTTATTTATGACATTGTGGTAATGGTAGTGGTGGTTTTATGAAATAATTATACGAATGAACACCATTATCATGTATTTGTTGTTATATCTATAGATTTTTTTAGAAAAATATCATAAAGGCTACAGAGAGAATCTATAAAGGTCATGAGATCTTGATGAAAGACCTCTCATCTAAGAACCTCATCATCCCGATGACCTAAGATGTGTATAGAATGATCATGTATCTTCTTCTGTGAGTAGTATAAGATTTAATTTAGTTCAAAATAATAAATAAAACATAACATGCTATATTTTTAATGTACCAAGATAGGAAATACTATACCATGACATGTAAGGAAAATAATAGAATCATTTCTATACCAATACTCAAAGTCACACTGATTGGGTGCATATAGTAAAACTACGGGCTATCCATGATGAAATATAGTACGATCTATTCTTATATCACAATACTCTAACTAACAAACTTGATACCATACCCAATTTATATTCTATCTCCCAGTGAACACCATAGAATGTAAATTTTCATCCTATCATGGATCTTGATGAAAACACTGAACTAATCAAAATTATCTCGTCACATGCTCATGGTGATTCCACTAAACAATTTTGATATAAAATACACATTGATTAAAATTCTTATAAACTAACTTAGTGACATGAAATTTTCATACACCCTTGAAATCTCCCTTAATTTATTTGATAATATTTTTGGTTACATGTCCTTATTTAATGCCACCATTGTATGCCATCAACCACTTCTCTATTATAAGTTGCACCATGTAATCATTAAGTTCATAGTTTTCAATTATTATTCCTCATAGAAACTCAACAATTTAATTTTATTATGTTTCATATGATAAATTGCTGAAACAATTGTATTTTTATAATAAATTCTACAAAATATGATGAAATTGAATAAGTGATTAAAACATAAATTTTTTTGCAAATATTCTTCATAATAACCATATCCTTGAACTATATTCAAAAATTTATATAAATATTTATAATAAAATATTAGTGGTATACATGAGGTGGAATCTATATGAGGCCCTATTAATTTTTCCCCTTTTAATTCCTTGATGTTAATCGGAGATCAAGAAACCCCCTTTGAAATTTTTAAAAATTTATCAAATATAATCTTGAAACAATCTCATTGATGAAATTTTATCATTAATAAATAGAAAAAATGATAATGTAATTGGGAAATTATTTGTATCTCGTGTTGTGGAATAAAATTGTTTTCCCAGATACATTCCATTAAACAATTATCCATCAATTTGAATAAGAATCTTCTAAAGTTGAAATGATGATTTGGAAGGTAACAATTAAATGAATTGTCTATTAAATACAACCTTTGATCTATCCACCGAATTTTTCTATGTCACATACTCTATAGTATAAATTTTTGATATGAAATTATTATAGAAATGTATCATCTCTCTATATTTTGAAATAACTTCAAAGGAGTTGTTCTAGTCCCTATAATCATTCAAAATATACTTTTTTGTTCTTTCAATGCATTCATATTGGATATTTTGTATTTAAATATTCTTTCTAATCACTTCTATAAAATAGATACCCAAAAATCTGGGCATGTTCCTACTATTTATTCAACATCCGTTGAAATGAATTTAGGAACAAACATTTCATGATCATATGTAAGATATGGATTAACATAGGTGTTGAGAGATTTGTATTTGGAAATATTCCACTACTCAAAATTCTTATCAAATATTCTATGAAAATTAATTCTCTAATGTTTCCCAAAATTTTCACTCTAAATAATTTTTTTGCGCCAATTGATTCATCCATAACATATATGTAATGTTAATAAATGTGACGTTGCTTGATTATACTATTCATTGATTATTTTCATTTAAATTCCCTTTCTACATATAAATCATTATCATCAAACTATATGGTGTGACCAATAATACCGTAATATTATATTTTGTGTTTAATTATAGTCCAATCAAATTCTAGAAGTCATTAAATTCCTCCACAAGATCATGAAAGAAATAGATCAAGGTGATTTAATCCACAATATTATCCCATATTTTATGTTATTAACTATTATTCCTCATCATCATCATTTCAAAATCCTCAACTTCTATTCCAATATCATGATCTATATTTTCCATATAATCATACTCCACCATATATTAAATGGGTGGATGAATTTTTGCAATATATGAAATTACACATGATGGTGTCGTAGTTTTTGGACAATATGCCATAACAAAATGAAATGATAGGACAAAATAAACCGAAACATTATTGTTTAATGGATACAAAATATTACCATCATAATAAAGAATAGATAAATCAGCATATAAGTCCATCACATGAAATATCCATAGTTTTATGAATATAAACCCTATTTATTTCAATTATTCATCATAGGTAATTGTAAGAGAAACACACCACATACTATATTTACACAAGTGATGATTACAACTGATTGATCATATAACTTGTTCCTCTTATATCTGTATAATGTGAAGAATTATTTAATAATTAAATTTGATACTATTAAAATTACAAAAATAATGACCACTATAATTATACATAACAATCATTTAAAATATAAATTCATAAAACCATCTTATGGAAATGTGTATTTATAAATTTTTACCACTATATTAAAATAATTAAAAATGAATCATACAATATATTCAACATATATTTAACTTTAATATTAAAAAATAATAAAATTTAAATGTTGACTATAATAAGACCATTATATAATGTTAATTTTAAAAAAATATAAATGTACCTATAAGATATTATATTGTTTAAAATTATTATAGAAAAAACCCAAAAATAAATGAATAATAAAAAAAATGCATCAACTATTACAAAATCTATTAATTAAATTGGATATGTATGACAATATTATTTGATTTAAAATATTTAAAATTTTGGAAATTATTATAACAATAATGTTATTTTAAGATTCATTACATGTAAGAAAATTCAGTAATTTCAACTATGATTAAAACAATACAAAAACCTTAAAATTAATAATAAAATGTTAATTTGATTTAGAAAATGAATAAGAACCACATTGAGTGTGGATACGGTTAATTTCTATGACAATTGGATTTCAAAGAGATATTAATAATGGGGTTTCATTTTATATCCAATTTGAGTAAAATCATGAGACCTTGAGTGAGATAAAATCATGAGACCATCTCATGATTTTGAACCATATCTAGAATAGTGATACTATATTATGATTTTTTAAGCCCTTTATGTAAAAAAAATAAAACCTAACAACTTTTAAATATATTTTATAAGAAAATGTAAATTCATTATCAATTTATGATTATTTGTTCATGCATATTTCATCTACATATCCTAACTATTATGACCAGTCTATACCAAAAAATAATCCTACAAATAAATGTATAATTCCATCTAGTTGGAAAATATTTAGTTTCTTCTATATACATAATACCATTGAATTCCAATTTTTATACATTTAGATTTATACCCTTTAATGATTTCGCTATACAATCTACTACCAGTGACTATGATGATCACTCATTCTTTCAACCATATTACTCAGTATTCTTTCAATTTGAGAACCATTTAACTTTTAAATAATTTCTATTAAAATTATTATGATATATAGGATTGGATGGATTTAATTATAACATTTATCCTTATATTATTTATTAATTAAGTGATATTTTATCAATTAAAAATCCAAATTCTAGTAGAATTCTTATCATGAGATGTGTCTTGAAATGTTTTTCTACAAAATTATTGCTAAAGAAGCTTATAATTTAGAGTGTTTAATTCATTTTACAAAAAACAATTATTAAAAGGAGGTGTTATAGTTACCACAAATCAATTTGATGTTATTTTTAAGGAAAACCCACTTTTAATAGGTTTTGTCGGAACCTCACATAAATCAACCATCCCAAAACATCATATAAGAAATAAAAAAAACCAAATTTTCAAAATTAATGAAGATATCACATAAATAAATAAAAAACCCCTAAAAAACTAACCAATGAAATTATTCTCTAGGTGGTGATGAAGGAATGTTTCAGTGTTCCACAATAATTTTTGGGTAGAAGGGTTCACTCCAATATTTCTAAAATAGATCACTTATATCATTTCCCAGACAAAGCCAGTGACTATCTTCAATATCATAGGTAACAAGATTTAAGACCACTACATAAAAATTAGTAGATAACTAGTAATGGTTAGTATAATTGAAAATATAATTAAGTTATGAATTAAAACATTGATTACTTGGTTCTTCAATTCTTCGAGGAAATTTATCCTATGCCATTTTTATTATACCACCCCTTTTTGAGATTGTTGGTGGTATGGGATATAGTTCATTCGTTGGTGAAAACAAGATAAATTATAGGTAATAAGATTTCATTTTCCTAGAGAAATATAAGGGAAATGACAAATAGCCTATTCATTATATTCTATTTAAAATATTCAATCATCATTGGTTGTTGATCAAAATAATCCATCTTGTTACCCATCTTTATTTTCATTATAATCACCACAATAAACCATTTTAATTTCTCCCAGATGACTATTATTATCCTTATAAAGCTATTTATGAACAATATCTTCACCTTTTTTTACATTTTTTCCCAACAAAAGAAATTTTAACTCAGTCTCCATAAGTAAAAATCTATTGGGGACTACATTTTTTGGGTATTACTGTAGTTGGACTTAATTATGCATTGGTTTTATTAGGTTTAACAACTGATTTTCTGACCATGGGTTTCTATAATCATGAATGGTCCTTGAATTGCCTTAGGTTTACACTTTTTGATCAGAAAATTTCTATAATTACATATACCCTATTTTACATTCCTAAATCCAGGATCACGCTTCAATAAAACCTAATGATCCTATTCATATTATGAAGAGTTTAAAGTGCTTATTTCTTTGTCACATTACTCAAAGTTCACCTATATAATTAACCCATATTAATTTATTTTACATCTCATAATAAATGTTTTCCAACCGTCAGTTTCTAAATCCTCCCCTTTAACTCCAATCAATGTATTGATACAGTTTTGAGTTGAATCGATCATGGGGGATACCATAAGCAAGAAGACCCCTCCACATGAGACTCAATTGAAATCAAACATGAGAATTTATATAATTAATAAATAAGGTTTTAATCTTCATAAATGTCCATTTAAATACACCCATTAACACAGACATCAAACACCTTCCCATTTTCCTCACCTCGATCCTTGATAGAATCAAAAGGAAATGAATGAGAATTGGATGAAATAGTAGCATTAAATCTCAGTCACAAAATTTCCTAAATTCCTAGATTTACTCCCTCTAAGTCATACTTGAGACCAGTTATAACATTCCTACTCCTTGGTGATGGAATAACAGTCCTCACCCCTTCTAATGAGTATCATCTTCAAAAATTCCCTATAGATATAACATACCAACTAATAGACCTTCACTATTAATATATTTCCCATGTCATAATGAGGATGAATCATGGCCCAATAAGATACAATAATAACAGAAATAAACCTAGGATTTATATATAATTTGTTACTACCAATGAAACTCCCCTTAAACTTCAATAAATGGAAGTCCATTAGTTCCTTGGAATCATTGACTACAATGAAGTTATGTGGAGAAATGGTATGGCTGAAGGATATATCATAATTGTCAATTCAAAGGAAGTGGTATATAATATTACCAATAAAACAAGGAAATTCCATATTCTGAAATGAATGCGGCAAACCTTGAAGGAAAATCCAAATCATAGTGTTAGGAAGATTCAGTTATAGGTGGAACTCAGAATTCAATCAAAAAAGAGGGAAATGGAATCTATATAATGTACATGGAGTGATCAACAAGGTAGTGATGAAATATTCGTCAGATGCAATCCTATGAAAAATGGATGTGAACCCAGTCGACTAATGATCACCTAATCATAAAAAAACAAATTCTTTGAAAATGAACTTGTTGTAGGAGTCTACTAAGGGAAAATTGTTACCTACATGATCCAAAAAATTGAGATTCAATAATTAATATGTGTTTTTGAATTCCATAAGTGAATCTAAGAGATTAATAATGCCATCATGCACAATAAACATAAAGGATAACATCTATCTTCAGATAGTTTGGGAGAATTATAGTTCTGGGAATGGGGTATAATGAATGATTCTAAGAATCCTAGGGAGCCTGTGCAATTCCCCCCCGCCCCCCGGAGGAGCGGGAGCTAGAGGATCATCTATGCCTACTCATTTATTATAGGAGTAACCCAAATGACATGCAATAAGATATTTTCCCATACTGTGGTTGATTTAATTTAATCACATTTCACTAAGTTCTATATCCCATAATGTTTAAATTTGATATGAATCCCTACGCTAATAATAGACTTATCTCAAAAAGAGACAATACTAATATAAGGAATCAGTAGATTATGAAATTTTACATTATCAATTGAAAAAAAATTCACCATACTATGGAACAATCTATAATAATTACTAATATGTTGTGACAAATCTACATGAAAAATAAACTAAAATAAAACTATCCTTCTAATAAAAGTGAATCTCTTATAGTTGGAGGACTAAAATATTCACAGTAGGGATGTCCATAAATGGGTTCATATGAAATTTTTTTAGAGAGAACAATAATAAATAATCTCATTACCATAATAATTATCACAAAATGAATCATAATTTTTCAATAATAAAATTTAATAAAATTAATGTGTATTCATTCAGGTTGGTTGAGTAATTTGTTTTTGTTTATTTGTATATAAGTCTAATTTATCTATTTAAATTTTTACATTATCAATAATGGAGTAATAAATTAATAATTTCTACAAATATTATATAAATGACACTTTTAATTTACAACATATAATATATAAAAAATCCATGTATAATTTTATTTAAAACTAGAAAATGTTTATTCAAAATTATTTTTTATCTCAATAATAATTTTTATGATATATGAATTGTTGATCCAACTACGATACCTTGGTTTGTTAATAAATATTAAGTACCCATATTTTAATCATTTTTTTCTCTTTTTCTTAAACCATAAATTTTGATATTTTATTCTTAATTTATTAATGAATATTATCTCAATGTTATTTTTAAAGATTTTATATAAAACTAATTCATATTTAAAATACTAAAAATTACAAGAATCAATAAACCATATTGGGTAACATTAAACATATTCTTCTTGTTTATCTTTTCATAAATGTTTTACTAAAATTATAGTATCCGATAGAGCTATTTGGTGAAGGTATATCCTTATAGAATACCACAATCAATTTTGAATCAGTGTTGTTTTTTGTGTCTTTATATTCAAAAAAAAACAAAAACCAAATATTAAGAACTTGCAGATCCAATATGAATTTTTATATTAATTTGTATTTTCACAGTACTATTTGTGACAATTGTCGGGGATTTGATTGATTTAATTCTATTATATTCCCATGTGTTCTATTTAATTTAATATGGATTCCCTATTAATCAATGAGGATTCGTTAATGGGTTATATTTCATGAATTTTTATGGTAAGTAGCTATGCATGTGATTTTATTATGTGACTATTAAATAAATGATTAACATCCTATTAATTTTATCCAAAATATAATTATAGTGTAATTGATCCTCGTATTCAAAAAACATTCCCATGAATTAAACCTTAAATTTCTTAATATATCGATATTTAATTGTACGATTATGAATTTTTTATTTGAATTATCATCCATATTATTTCTACGACACATTATGACTTTATGATTCCCCCAAAAAGGAAAATTCTTATAAATGGTATGATTTTTGATCTTGTTCTTGTTTAGAAATTAAAAAACAATGGATGCAATTATGTTATTTATTTCACTAAATAAGAGTTTCTTAACTGTCATAATTTTTCAAACACACATATATATAATTATACATGTATATTGTAATATAAATGACATATATATATATACATATATATATTCATGTATATATAATTATAAATAATTATATACAAATATTCCTATATATAACGACAAAAATATATTCATAAATATTTACATATTTATAGATTTATGAATGTTTATATCTATTTATATATATAATTTTTTTACATAAATTAATATATAATTCATATATAGCTACACTTATATAGTTCCATATAATTATATATATATATATATATCTACATATTTTTATATATAATTATTAATGTAATTATATATATATATATATATATTTATAAAAAATATATATTTTCTTGTATGTACATATATATATATATGTATACATACACATATACACTTATATCTAATTTTAAATATATATATATATAAATTATATATATTTTAACGTATTAATTAACTATTATTAATATTTAGACATTTAGTGATTGTTTCTTTATACTAATATCCATTTATATTATTATGTCTTGGAATATTGTTAACTGAACTCTCCCTGCTCATGACCAATAAGCCCGAGGCTAGAGACCATCACCAATAAATCCACACAAATTATAGGATATATAATCTCAACATTAAACTTTTCACATGTGATGTGGATACATCATACACGATGAAATAAAGGAACAATACATTGAAAAATTAATCATATGAATATATAATAGAAAACATCATAATTGAAAATAATTTGATGAAAAGAATCACCAGATACATAAAAAACACAAAAAAGTGTAACTCCAAAAAAAAATGACATAGGAATTGTGTTGTGTAGGAAACTCCCATCCATAAAATATGCAAGGTCCTATGTATTTGAACCAAATGATATAAAATATGAATTTGAGTTTGGATGATTACTGGATTGGACAATTTTTAAACCAAGATTAGGAACATAATTCCGATATTTGGAATACTTAAATTTGTTTTTATGGACATTGGTAAAGTTATAAGATGTCCCTTGGGCATCTCGTCTAGTTTTGGTAGTGTTGGGGCCAGAAATACAATGTTTTGAGGGTCTATTGACGGTTTATGGTTCGTCTAAATACATGTGGCCCCTTTAGAAATCTATGTATCCTTGAACAGTGGAGGAGATGTTCCCCACACGACTTGTTCATAGTTTGACCAAGCCATGATTGATGCCCACATGGGCTTTTCCACATAGGAATTACCTAGACACAATTCATTACATGATTTTTACATGGTTAGGCCACTCGTGTGGAACAAATCATACACCCAAATATTTTGTGTGAAATGAAAATTTCTTACGTTAAATTATTTTAAACCTCTTTTCCCTTTTCTTTCTTCTCCCTCAACCATGTGGGGATTCCTTGTTGTGAAAATGAATCTCCCATGATCCTCCTCCTAGTAATTGTAATATCACTCTAGTATGAAGCATTATTTGAGCATCATCAGTTTCTATGTACCAGAAAATGTATGATATATATTCTATTTTTTCAGTTCAATATTTAGTTTGGTAGCAGATGTATTATTCCTATGAAATCTCTTTTGCCCTATATTTAGGGTCATTATCTTTTCTTCATTTGTCTCCCAATATGAGTCGAATGAGAGCTAATATCAGATGATATATCAACTATGGACTTGAGATAGGGGTTCTCAAGATTTTTCTATTTTCTAGCGGTTATATATATTATCATTGTTCTATTTTCCCAATTCTCAGAAGGCTCCTTGAAATGAGTTGAAATTCACTAATTGAATTGTTTATTGTGGCCTATGCAATGAAAGAGTCTTTTTTATGTTTCATTATAGGTTTAGAACAATGAATTAAATAGGACCACACCTTTTTCTATATTTTTTATATGGATGTACCACCTTGGGTGGCCTTTGACTTGGATACCTTAGGATTTCCCTTTTTCCCATTGCTTTGGGATGTGAAGACTGAAATGAATTTAAAATCAAATCAATGAATTGGGTTTTGAAATAAATTGTTAATTTTATTCAAATGTTTATTAATTAATGAGAAGGGGTATATGATCATGACCCTTGTATATTCATTGTAAATTATTTAGTAATATGGAATTACTATTTTATTGTTATATCAACGTGAGATAAGTGGAGTCAATTCCATTTAATAGTTTATTCTGAATGAGATAGTCGTTATATTCAAATTCTTATTAGAATAGTTATTTGGAAGGACTTATAATATTTTCTAATATAATTATCCATCCTAAGGTGATATTGAATTGGAATTCATAAATGTAGACATTGGCATGTTAAATGCTTTTGATTAAATATTACAGAATTGTTGAAGTATTTTTTGAATGAATTGTTTATGGGTTTTCCATATCAATGGTGAATTAATTGGATAAATTATACGCAATGTACTCCATGAACCTATACATTTTACGTATAATGAGTTATTTGAGAATGTGACCTTGCTAATATGTAAATTCCCACGAGTCATTTAATTGGATAAGACTTCTAAGCTTAGTCATGAATTGAGTTACCTTCTAAGATGTAATGGATTTGAGATGTACATGGTTTTGACCTTGAAATGATTAAATATATCTGATTAAAATAATTAATTTAATTATATTGAATTTATTAAGTTCCTATATTCCTTTGGTGAAACAAGGATTCATATGTCGAATGAAATGGATGTAATAATTTGGAATTTATCATGATATTTCCCATGTTATACTTGAAATCCTATATTGATTGAGAAGGATGGAATCATAGGGGGTTACTATAACATTCCTTGGGTTAAATAAGGATTCATATGTGAATTAGATGGATGGAATCATTTGGATATTACCCTGATGTTTCCCATTTTGTACTTGGACTTATGTATGAACTGATAAGGATGGACTAATAGGGGGATTACTATTATATATGGTGTGATACATGGATTCATATGAGATTTCCAAAGATGAATTCAAATGGAATTTTATCATTAAGCCATGGTTGATATCTGTTCTCCCTTAGCATACATCAAGGAATCGATTTTTAGTGATGTTATACCACACCTAGAGTGAAACTTGGGTACCTAAGAGGATCACCAGGTTTGGGATTCTAAGGTGTTTGTTGATATTATACCAAGAATAGTACGTAGATTCAGAATTTATAATTCCTATAATGGTATTAGGTTATAAATTGATTAATAATGAAATTAATTACGAAGTTTCTACCAAGACAAATCACATATATAGATTTGATATTGACTAATACCTTTGAGATGATCAATTTTGGTATCTATTATGCTTATATTTTACAGAGGAAATTGTTATTGTGTCGGTTATCAGGAATTTTATATTAAATGACATTGAACTATTTAGTGAACCTTTTTTGTTGATAAGGACATGACTATAAAACTACATATTTGTTTCGTAAATGAAATGACTAGAATAAAGTGGTTATAAATGAGAACATGATATTTATAGGTGGTTTACTTTTGAGTAATTTATTTACTTGTTTTATTTTATTTCACACTATATATATATATATATTCATTGACTAGAAGAACATACCTAGGGTGATTTCCTAATGTGATTATGTCTCACACCTTTCCCGGTCCACAGTTGCTCTGTGGTACTAGAGTAGACCTTTTGTTTTGATGACTGTGGACCCTTTCATGTGCTATTTTACTTATACATATGATTTAGGATCACAAGACCAAGCTGTAGATCGAGATACTCATAGAGATCCCCCATGGGGGTTTTTCATCTTCTTATTCGAGTATTGTATTATATATTATACATGAGTCATTTCTATTGTTTATCTTATATTATTAATTGGACACACATAAAAATCTATATATTGGAATTTTCCATCTGTTAATTTTACTTATTATTAAATTTCACTGATGTAATTGGTTTCTATATTAACTATAGTGATACTCTACTCTGATATTATGATTTAGTCTCCCAACTATCACCTTCTTAGACCCTCGCTGCTAGATGAAAAACTGTAGCATATGGGGTGACACGCTTGAGGCCATGTGGTCAACTGGGATTAGGGAAATGATAAGTGGCATACAGGTCCGAGACATTATAAATAGTTATCAAAGATATTTTTCCTTTTTCTTTCAATTTTGGGATGGAAGAGTTGAGGCTAATAATTTGTTGGTTCTTGGTAAATAGTTGTGTCTTCGGCTGATCACCCCACCTAAGGGGAAATAACCATGTGTCCAGGCCTGGAATTATTGTTTGATGTTAAAATTGATGTTATTTCACCTTGAGTGATTGATGTATTCTCCAATAAATATGGATTCTATAAAATAATATCCTTGTCCTAGTTTGTAAAGGACGTTTCAATACATGAATCATTATATGCACATAGAACTTCACATGCCATTCATGTTCCATGCCACATAGTTTCATTTGTTGGTTTCCTGCTAATTTTTATTGTGTTCCTTGGGTGTTATACCATGTTTTTGTTATTATCAAGATTGTTATATTTCATTTCAGGTATTTGATTTCCATGAATAGTTTTGTACTATGTTTAGATATTTCTTTAGCATGCCTAATAATGTATCATGCATGGGTGATTTATTCAGCATGTTAATATCGTTCTATGTTTAGGTAGTTATGTTCCATGTTTCTTGTTTATTTAACATGTTTATCATTTTAAATACATTAGAAAACATTCTAGTGTATTTTGGATATATGTAATTGATTACATGGTATGAACTTATTTCTTGCAATTTATATAGGAGGCAATTTTCAATTCTATGGTGTATGGGTACCTTATAATTTGAATTGGGTAACCCATATAATCAAACTATATCGTGACATTTATAAATGTTTTTAGACCATCGATATAATAAAAATCGGTAGTGTGATTGAGATTTTTTAAAGTGGGTTGAATTCTTTTAAAAGGGAGTTATAGTTCGGATTATAATGTGTATTGGTGATTTATAGAATCGGGCATGGAAACTTGTACACTCAATCATTTTGTGGAGAAAATTTATAAATTGAAATGATTATTAATTTGAGTTTTGTTTAATTTTTAACTCAAATGGATTGCTCAACTTTCAAAATTTTCAACTGGACTCAAGTAGGCCATTGGGTGCATGTTTTTATGAGATAGACTACCATGGATTTTTATTATTTCAATAGTTAACCAACTACTTTTGGGATGCTTTTTGATGAACCAAATATTTTTTAATGAGGCCATCATAGGTCTACTTATCTGCTATTATTTAATAATAATTTGTCTTATAAATTTCCTAACTATGATGTGATATATAAATATGATTTAATGTTTCATGTGGCATGGCTTAGAATGGAGATGGGAGCATTTATCAGCATGATGACTCTATTTGGTAGTGACATAAATATATGTATTTTGAGCCTAGTGAAATCTATTTTTTGTGACCAAATTATAGGTCTGACTCTTCTTCTTTGTAAAGGGTCATCCTGTGGTGGGTAACACCCTTAGAGATTAAAATTCACTGCTAGTACCATGAGTCTGTTGAGGCTTAGTGCGTTTAGGTGTAGTTTCCCCTTGTTGGATTCTTACTTCTTAAATTAATCCCTTGTAAGGATGGGTTTTCATTGATTGTTTGGCACTTTTTATGGTCCTGAGCATCTATTTATTCTCATTTTTATTTGGTTATGAATTCCTCGGGCATGGTTGATCTCTTAGTAGGTCCTGTGATCATGATTCATTCCTTGGGCGACTCATGAGGTCGTCAGTTGTTTTACAGTCATATGATGATGCGACATGGGAAAGTTATCTATGTGAATCACCTGATACTTTGGTGCATAGGGGTAAAAGCCTATGGATTGAAATGAGGCTGTGTTTACTCACTTCTAAAACATGTGGTAGTGTGAGTTGATATACACACTACCTATCGAGTTCTAAAATTGTGTAACGAACCAGTTGATTTCAGTTAAATCATTGAGCCTTGTGATATTGAGTACAATCTTAGGTCACATTTTTAGTAGAGTTACTTTGAAATAAAAGATATCATGTTCTTCCAAATTATTGGGAGAAAATTATAGAGACTTTAGTGATTTGACATTCTGGTCAGTTTGGTTTCATCTTTCATATCAAATTCCTGATGTGGTGATCATGGTTTTTGGAGTATCACATGTGATTTTAAGGTAAATGTAGGCAAAGTTCACTTATGAGCACGCAAATTTTATTTTCTTTTTATATATAGGACACTAATAATGTATTGTGATCAGTTAAATGAATATACGTCCATTATTGAATCAATGATTCTTCTAAAGAAGTCCACTAGTGGTGGTTTTACTAATATGATTCATGATATTTGGTATCAAATTATTGCACTCTTCCTTATGATAGGATGATGACCCCTATCATTTTATCATCCTATATGCACTAAGAGAGAATCATTCTTAAACCATGATAATGTTTTAAATGCTATGTTGTTATTTTGATATCCTTATATGTTTTTTACACAGGATGTGTGGTTCTTTGGAGGATTGGTTAGTTCAGAGTGATAATTGGGTTCCCAGGTATTAAGGCCTTTGATAGACTCTTGGACACCCTCCATTCCCATTAAAAAGACTATAAGGCAGATTTCACTCTAGGCTTTGTGAAGGTTTCGATGTGGATTTCTTGTCATTGTATCAATGTATCACATATATCATGGGGTAGGGATTACCTTGGGAGAGTTTTGTAAACTCCATAAAAATGAATATGAGGTTATCCCATACTTGTTGTCAGGATCAGAAGTGATGTTAAAACAGAATGCGGATTCTGGTGGTATGTATTTGGGTTACACCCATTTTTGTGCTTAAGCATGTCATATTTAGTGACCTGATGATGGTTCAGTCTCATAAAATCACTAGAAGTTGGGTATGCATATCAGCGAGCAAGATTGTCATTGATGAAAAATGTATTTGATGATGGTGTAACTATTCTGTTGAAAATTGGGCTGAATTTTTATGTTTACAAACTTGTTAAGGTTCATCTAGTAGAGTGTAGATTTATTCCATCTTACTCTACGTATGTGGTCATATGGAATCACTTAATCATACATAACCATCCTGAGATGAGTGTAGTGTAAAGGGTGGTTATGTCTTCCAAGAAAGCTAGTGTGGCCGGTTTCTCTTTGGTCAATCAAGATTCAATAGTTATATTTTAGTGATGTATTCTTACAACCACAGATGTAATTGGGATTTCCAAGTTAAATAAATCACATGATAATAAAAACTGGAATCATTAGGATATTCTCTCTAAGGAAATTCTAATGGTGCATGAACCATGACTTGGAATTTCACTTATAAAATGATAAAATCCTTTGGTGGGAAGCACCATTGCATATATGGTTAAAAAAATGATAACATTATTGTTTATAATGCTGAACAATATTGGGTATGTTCTTTTTGGATGTTTCAGCATGAATTATATTGCATTGCCTCGGGTTTTAATAACTTAAGTGTAGTATCCTTCTGTAAATTGTAGAGGTGTGCCTTGTATTCAGAAATGAAATGAGAATTTTTGAACTAGACATAATGTCCCTAGTAGGTTAGGTGATTTTCTCATTATATCCCCAAGTATTTTTGAGGATGATATGTTATAAGGTAGGGTGTTGTTATGGCCCCATGTTATTTATGCATATTAAATTCCAATGGAATTTTAGTTTTAGAGATTAATGGACTAGCAATTGTGTAATCCTAGATTCTGAATGAAATTCTGAGAGATTGAATACATAAATGTGTTTTTTGGACTTGGTTAAAGACCTGAGAGGTCCCCCATGAATCTAGTCATGTTTTAGGAGTAATGGGGTTTTGCAATCCCATGTTTTGGTGGTCTGTAGAGCCTGCATAGTTTGTCTGAATCCGTGCGGACCAGCAGAAAACTGTGTATCCTTAATAATTGGAGAATATGTTCCCCACACGACTATTTTATGGTTTGAACAAAGTGTACGTGTATCCCACATGGTTTGTAAAACATAGGCAGTATCTAAACACTATGCACTACACAATTTCCATATGTTTAGGATACCGATGCGTTACAAATTTTCTGAGGGGTTTTTTTAAGATAGGGGTGCCACATAGATGGTGCATCATTTGGACATACAATGTGATGAAATAAATTGACCATGATATTTTGGGTGAAATGACCATTTCAAATTAAAATTATTTTAATTGTTCATCCATTTCTTTCTTCCCCCTCATCCATATGAGGCTTCCTCCCTATGAAAATGGACCTACCAGGTTCCCCCTCATAAGCATTGAAATGTCTCTTTGATCAGAATCCTAATTCAAGTGTCGTCAGTCTCTATGGACCTTTAAGTGTAATTTATACATTTTTGTGTCATTCATCATTTAGATTGTTTTTAGATATGCTATTTAGGTTCTTGTCTTTTTTCTATATTTTTTGGGTGTTTGCCCATTTGTCTTTTTTTTTCTCCGAATCTGAGTTGAATTAAGAGATGCTATCAGGTGAGATATCAACTAGAATTTCTATGGTAGGTATTCTATTTATGTTAATTTAAAGTTGATTTGTTATATATATTGTCGTTGTGTTGTGCACCCAATTATCAGGCATCTCTGTGAATTGAGTTTAAATTTTTAAATTGAATTGTTTAGTATGGACTATCTCATTAACGAGGTTTGTTTATGATTTTCCATAGGTTAAGAACAGTGAATTAAAAGGTACCACCCCTTTGGGTGTGTTGGAAATATCGATGGACCTCCATGGGAGGCCGTGGATATGTGTACCACAGGGTGTGCCCTTCCCCCCTACATAGGGATGTGAATTATGAAATGAATTTTAAATCAAATCAATGAATTAGTTGATAAAGTTAATATTTAATTGAATTGAAATATGTATTGATTAATGGGAAGGTATAGATGACCATTACCCTTGGCCCATGCTATGTAAATTCATGAGTAAGAATTAATTACTTTTTGTTTTATATTAACATTCTGGTTATTTGGATTTTATTCCATGTAATAGTTTGATAAGGATGAAACACTCACTATAATGAACTTCCCAAGACAGTAGGTAAGTGGAAAGCCTTCTCTACATGGCCAATGCGATGAGCTACATCATGAGGTGAGATTGAATTGGATGTCCCTAGTGTTGTACTTGGAATGTTAAATGATTTACAATAAATGATATTTAATTTTTGATGTATTGATGGAATGAATTATTAATGAGTTTTAATATCAATTTTGAATTAATTGGATAATGAATAGGGAATGGATTCCATCACCCTTGAGCCTTCCCTTATAATTTCTTGTTTTATCATGTGGACCTTGTTATAATTAAATTCCCATATCACTTTTTTAGGATAAACCATATAATCTTATCCATTAATTGAGTTACCTTCTAAGGGGATATTTATATTAGATGTTAAAGGTTTTAACCTTGTCATTTTTCAATGTATTTTATTAGATGAATGGGTTATAAGATATTGAATTGATTATGTGATTATATGTCTTGGGTGAATCATTGATTTATTTGATGAATTCTATGGGCAGACATATTTGGAATTCATCATGTTAATTCCTTCATTTCCCACTATAACATAAAATATAACATCTATATTGGGATCATTTTGGAGAATTATAGAGTTGGGAAAGGGGAATAATGAATGTAGTAGTGAAACCTAGGGATCCTATGCGACCCCCCCCCCTCATAGGAGCGGGAGCTAGAGGATCATTCATGCCAACTCTCTTATTGGAGGAGGAACATAAACAACATGCGATATGATGTTTTCCCATACCATGGTGGTTTTAATTTAATAAAATATCACCAAGTTCTATATCCCATAATGTTTCAATGTGATATGAATCACTACACTAATAATAGAATTATCTTAAAAATAGACACTACTAATACAAGGAATTAGTAGATTATGAAATTTGATTTTATCAATTGAAAAAAAATTCACCATACTATGGAACAATATATAATATTTACAGATATGTTGTGGAAAAACTACATGAAAATTAAAATAAAACAACTATATTTCTATTCAAATTGAATATCTTTTGGTAGGAGGTATAAAATTTTCATAGTAGGGATGTCTGTTAATGGAATTATATGATTTTTTGGGAGAACAATACTAAATAATCTCATTACTTTATCAATTATCAAAAAATGAATCTTAATTTTTTATTAATAAAATTGAATAAAATTAATGTGTATGTTTTCAGTTTGGTTGAGTAATTTTTTTTGTTTATTTGGATATAATTCTAATTTATTTATTTATATTTTTACATTATCAACAATGGAATAGTAAATTCAAAATTTCTACTAATATTATATAAATGACGCTTTTAATTTACAACATATATTATATATAAAATCCTAGTATAATATTATTTAAAACTAGAAAATTTTTATTCAAAAATATTTATATTCTCAATAATAATTTCTATGATATTTGAATTTTTGATCCACCAACAATACCTTGGTTTGTTAATAAATACTAGGTACCCATATTATAATCATTTGATTTTAATTTTCTAAAATAATATATGTTGATATTTTATTCTTAACTTATTAATGGATATTATTTCAATAAGATATTTAATAATCTTATATTAAATGAATCCATATATAAAAAAGAAAATTCCAATAAACAATAAATCATATATTATAACATTAAAAAATTTATTCTTGATTATCTTGCCCTAAATATTTTAATGAAATTACAATATCTTATAGAGCTAATTGGGGAATTTTTATCCTTATAGAAGGCAATAATTAATTTTGAATTATGGTTGTTTTTTGGGTTTTTATATTCACAAAAACAAACCAAAAAACTAATATTAAGAACCTATAGATACAATATGAATTTTTTGAATTTTTAGGTTTTTTTCCCTTCTATATGTGATAAATGTGGGGGATTTTTTTCAGTTAATTCTAGGATATTCCTATGTGTTCTATATAATTTTTATGGATTCCCTATTAAACAATGAGGATTCTTTCATGGGTAATATTTCATGAATTTTTATGGTAAATAGCTAAGAATATGATTTTATTATGTGACTATTAAATAAATGATTAAATTCCTATTTATTTTATCCAAACTATATGTATAGTTCAATTCATTCTCCCATTCGAACAACATTCTGTTGAATTAAACCTTAAATTTCATAAGATATAGCCATTTAAATTTACAATTATGATTTTTTTCATGTGAATTATCATTCATATTATTTCTACAACTCATTAAGACTTTATGATACCCTCCACATGGGACATTCTTCTTAATGGTATGATTTTTTATATTGTCCATGTTTATGAATTAAACAACACTGGATGCAATTATGTTATTTTTTTCATCAAATCCTGGTTTCATAACTATCATAATTATTCAAAGACTTATATATATAATTATTCATATATATTCTTATATGAAATGACATATATATTAAAAAATTTATAAATATATATATATATATATTTACATATATTTATATAATTATTAATAATTATAGACATATATTCTTATATATAATGACTAAGATATATTCATAAATATTTACATATTTATATATTTATAAATGTTTATATATATATATATATTTTTTTTTATTTACATAAATTTATATATAATTTATATATAACTACTTCTATGTAGTTCCATATAATTATATAAATATATATAAATTTTTATATATATAATTATTAATGTACCCATACATACATATATATATATATATAAATATTTATATTTATAAAAAAATTTATTAACATGTATGTATATATGTATATGTTTAATTATAAATATAAACTTATATTGAATTTTAAATATATATATATATATATTATGTATATTTAAAATTATTAATTAATTATTATTTATTCTAATACATTTAGTGATTGTTTTTATATACTCATATCCATTAATATTGTTATGTCTTGGAATATTGTTAAGTGAACTATCCCTACTCATCACCAATAAGCCCGAAGCTGGAGACCATCACCAAGGTATCCACAAAAATGATGGGATTTATTATCCCTACAAAAAACTTTTTAGATGATATGTGGATACATCATCCACCATGAAATAAAGGAAAAATCCATGGAAAATTTAAATATATGAATATATAATAGAAAACATCATAATAGAAAAAAATTTAATGAAAAGAATAACCAGATACATAAACCCAACAAAAAAAATTGTAACTACAAACACAAATTACAAAGGAATATTGTTGTGTAGGAAATTCCCCTCCATCAAATATATATGATCCTATGTTTTTAAACCAAATGATATACAATGTTAATTTGTGTTTTGGTGATTACTGGATAGGTCGTTTTTTAAGCCATTATTAGAAACATAATTCATAGATTTGGAATACTTAAATATGTTTTTTTGAACATTGGTAATGTTATAAGAGGTCCCATGGGTGTCTTGTCGAGTTTTGGTAGCATAGGGGATAGAAATCCCATGTTTTTAGGGTCTATAGAGGGTTTATTGTTTGTCTAAAAACATGTGTCCCTAGTATAAATCCATGTAGCCTTGATCAGTGGAATAGATGTGCCCCACATGGCTTGTGCATACTTTGACCAACCCCTATTCCAAGACCAAATGGTTTTACCCCATAAGAAGTACCTAGACACAATTCACCACATGGTTGGTACTTGGTTACGACACTCATGTGGATCAAATCATACACCCAATTTTTTTGTGTAAAATGACCATTTCACAAAAAAAATTATTTTAAACCTCTTTTCCCATTTCTTTCTTCTCCGTCAACCGTGTGGGGACTCCTCCTTGTGAAAATGGATATCTCAAGATCCTCATACTAATAATGGTAATATCTCCCTAATATGAAGCTAGATTTGAGCATCATCAGTTTCTTTATACCCATAAAGGTATGATCTACATTCTTTTTGTTCTATTCCACATTTAGTTTGGTATCATATGCATTATTCATGTGAATTCTCTTTTTCCCTATTTTTAGGGTCTTTATCTTTTCTTCATTTTTCTCCAAATATGAGTCGAATGAGAGATGATATCAGATTACCAATCTACTATGGACTTGGGATAGGTTATCACAAGATTTCTTTATTGTTGAGTGGTTATATATATTATCATTGTTTTGTTTTCCCAATTCTCAAGAGGCTTCTTGAAATGAGTTTAAATTCATGTATTTAATTTTTTAGTGTGGCCTATGTAATTAAAGTGTCTTGTTTATGTTTGTGTATAGGTTTGGATCCTTGAATTAAATGGGCCCAAAACTTTTTCTGTAGTTTTTTATTTTGATGGATCCCCATGGGTGGCCTTTGATCTGGATACCTTATGGTTTTCCCTTTCTCTCATTGCCTTGGGCTGTGAAGACTAAAATGAATTGTAAATCAAATAAAGAGATTGGGTAATGAAATCAATTGATAATTTTATTGATATATTGATTGATTAATGGGAAGGGGTAGAAGACCACGCCCCATGTCTGTTTTTGTGAATTATTTCTTAATAATGAACTACTAATTTTATTGATATATCCACGTGAGATAAGTGGATTCAATTCCATGTTATAGTTTGGTAATCTTTATACACTCTTTATAATGAAATTACTATTATATTAGTTAATTGGATGGACTTATAATATTTTCTAGTATAATGAGCTATATCCTAAGGTGATATTGAATTGGATTTCTTATGTTTTGACATTGGCATGTTAAATGTTTTTGATTAAATGTTTCTGAATTGTTAAAGTATTTTTTGATTGAATTGTTAACAAGTTTGTCATATCAATGCATAATTAATTGGATAACAAATAGGAAGTGAACTCCAAGAACCTATACAATTTTCTTGTAATGACTTTTCTAAGAGTGCGACCCTTCTAATATGTAAATTCCCACCCAAGTCGGTTAATTGGATTAGACTACTAATCTTAGTCATGAATTGAGTTTCCTTCTAATATGAGATAGATTTGAGATGTACTTGGTTTTTACCTTGAATAGTTTAAATGGATTTGATTAAATTAATTGATTTAATGTTATTGAATTGATTAACTTCCTATATACCTTTGGTGAAACATGGATTCATATGTTAAATGAAATGGATGTAATCATTTAGAATTTATCATGATATTTACCAAGTTATACATGGACTCTTATATGGAATTTGAAGGATGGAATCATAGGGGACTTCTACAATATTACATCTGTGAAATAAGGATTAATATGTGAATTACATTGATGGTATCATTTAGATATTACCTTGATTATGCGTGAGTGATATTTGGACTAGTGTAAGGACTAATAAGGATGGACTCATAGGGAGATTACTATTATATATTGGTTGATACATGGATTCATATGATAATTACAAAGATGAAGTGAAATGGAATTGGATCATTAAGACATGGGTGATACTTGGACTCCCTTAGTGGACATCAAGGAAGAAATCAATTGGTAGTGATGTTATACAACACCTAGAGAGATACATGGGTTCCTCAGAGGTTCACCAAGAATGAGATTGTAAGGTGTGTGTTGATATTATACCTAGAACAATACCGAGATTCAAAATTTAGAATTCCTATGATGGTATCAGGTTTTAAATTGAATAATGAATGAATTGAATTATGATGTGACTACTAAGCCAAATCACAAGTATAGATTTGATATTGACTCATACCTTTGAGATGACTGATTTTGGAATCTACTATGCTTATATTTACAGAGGACATTGGGATTCTGCCGGTTCTCAAGAATTTTAAATTAAATGACATTGAAGTGTTTAATGAACCTCTTTAGTTGACAAGGACATGACTATAAAACGAGTTATTTTTTTCTTAAATGAAATGACTAGAACAATATTGTTATAAATGAGAACATGATATTAATACGTTGTTTACTTTTGAGTATTTTATTTATTTGATTTATTTGATTTCACACTATATATATATATTTTTTAATTTACTAGAGGACCATACCGTGGGTGATTTCCTAATGGTATTATGGCTCACACCTTTCTTGGGCCACCATTACACTGGGGTACAAGAGTAGACCTTTTGTTCTCAAGACCATGGACCCTTTCTTGTACAGTTTTACTTGTACATATGATTTATGATCAGTGAACCATGATGGGGATCAGGATACTCGTAGATATCACCCATGGGGTTTTTTCATTTTCTTATTTGAGTATTGTATTTTATCTTATACATACTTTATGTCTATTTTTTTCCTTGTATCATTATTTGGACACACATGGAAATCTGTATATTGGAATTTTCTATCCTTTAATCTCAAATATTTTTATATTTCACTAATTTAATTTGTTTCTATATTTACTATAGTGATACTCTACTCTGATATTATGATATATTCTCCCAACTATCACCTTGTTAGACCCTCACATCTTGATGAAAAACTCTATCATATGGGGTGATGTGCTCTAGGCGATGTGGTCAACTGGGATTAGGGAAATGATAAGTGGCATACAGAACTGGGTCATTATAAAGAGTTATCAAAGATATTTTTCCTTTTTCTTGATATTTTTTGGATGGAAAATAGGAGACTAAGAACTTGTTAGCGCTTGGTAAATAGTTGTGTCTTAGACTGATCACCCCACATAATGGGAAATAACCAAGTGGATAGGCCTGGGATTGTTGTTTGATGATAAAATTGATATTATTTCACCTTGATTAATTGAGGTATTCTCCAATACTTATGGATTTTATAAAATGTTATCCTTGTCCTAGTGTAGAAAGAAAGTTTCATTACATGCATCATTATAGGCACATATAACTTCACATCCCATTCATATTCCACACCACCTAGTTTCATTACCTGGTTCCCTGCTAATTTTTATCGTGTTCCACGGGTGTTATAAAATGTTTTTTATTGTTATAAATCTTGTTATATTATGTGTCATGTATTTTAGTTCAATGCAAATTTTTGTACTGTGTTTATACATTTCTTTACCATGCCTAATAATGTATCATTATTGGGTGATTTCTTCATCATATTAATCTGCTTCCATGTTTAGGTAGTTATATTCCATGTATCTTGTTTGTTTATCATGATTTCTATGTTAACACTTTATAAATCTTGCTAGTGTATTTGGATATATGTAATTGATTTAATCGGATGAACATATTTCTTTCAATTTATACAGGATGTAATTTTCAATTATATGGTGTATGGGTACCTTATATTTTGGATTGGGTAACCCATATACTCGAACCATATTTGCCCATTTATAAATGATCATAGACCCTCAATATAATAAAAATGTGTAGCATGAGGGAGAATTTAAAAAGTGGGTTGTATTCTGTTAAAAGTGAGTAATTATTCATTTTATAATGCGTATGTGTGATTTATAGTCTCGAGCATGGAAACCCATACAATCAAACTTGGTATGGGGAAAAGTAATAACATGAAATGTTTATTTATTTGAATCTTGTTTAATTTTTAACTCAAATGGATTATTCAACTTTCAAAATTTTCAACTAGACTCAAGTAGGTCATTTGGGGCATATTTTTATTTGATGGAATATTATGGATTTTTATGATTTGTATGGTTATACAAATACTGTGGGGATGCTTTTTAAAGTACACAAGATTTTATAATGAGGCCATAATAGGTCTCCTAATATGCTATTATTTAATAGAAACTTGTCTTATAAACTTTATAAATATTAAGTGATATATAAATATGATTATATGTTTCATGTGGTATGTCTTGGAATGAAGATGTGAGAATTTATCAGCATGATGATTATATTTGGCAGTGACTTAAATAAATGTCTTTTAGCCCAATGAAATTTATTTTTGTGACCAAATGATATGTTCAACTCTTATGCTTTGTAAGGGGTCATCCTGTGTCAGGTAACACCCTTAGAGATTAAAATTAATTACTAATACCATGAGTATATTGAGGATTGGTGCCTTTTGGGTGTCGTTGTCCATTTTAGGATGCTTACTTCTTAAATGAAACCCTTGTAAGGATGGGTTTTCATTATTTGTTTGGCCCTTTTTATGGTCTTGAGCATCGATTGATCCTCAGTTTTAGTTTGTTTTTCATGCCTCAGTCTTGGTCGAAAGCTTAGTAGGTCTTGTGACCATGTTTCATTCCCAAGGCAACTCATGAGGTCATTAGTTGTTTTAAACTCATATAATGATGCTTCATGAGAAAGTTCTCTATGTGAATAACCTGATACTATGATTCATATGGAGACAAACCTATGGATTGTAATGAATGTGTGTTTATTCACTTATAAAACATGGGGTAGTGTGATTTGATTTACACGGTGCCTTTCCAGTTCTATAATTTTGTAACGAACCGGTTGAGTTCAGTGAAATCATCAATCCTTGTGATATTGTGTATAGTCTCAGGTCACCTTTACCCTAGAGTGACTTGGGAATTAAAGGTATCATGTTCTTCCAAATTATTGGGAGGAAATTATAGAGACTTCAGTGATTTGACATTATGTCCTGTTTGGTTTTGGTTTTCATACCAAATTCCTGATGTGGTGATCTTGGATGGTGGAGTATCACACATGATTTTAAGGTGAATATAGGTAATGTTCACTAATGAGCCCCCATATTTTATTTTCCATTGATATATAAGACACTTCTAATTTTGGTATCATCATATATGTTTTTTTTAATCTTCCCTTCCAGGTAGAAAAAACACATTAATGTAGAACATTATTAATGGTCAATTTTTCTGGATTTCCCTTGAGGCTTTCATGTTTATATTCAGGTCGGTTCTTCCCCAAAAACATGAAGATTATATGGTTGGCTATGTATGAAACCCAGGGAAATAACCATTGTCCATGCCTATAATTTAGTTGAAATATTTTAATGATAATGGAAATCCCTCAGGTGGTAAATGCATTGTGATTAGTTAGTATACGTCCACAGGTGAATCCAATATTCTTCTAAAGAAGTCGACTAGTGGTGGTTTTACTAATCTGATTATGGATATTTGGTATTCTATTAGTGAACTCTTCATTATGATAATATCATGTCCCCTTTCTTGTTATCATCCTAGATGCACTAAGAGAGCATCATTCTTACACCATGATAATTTTTGAAATTCTATGGTGTTATTTTGATATCTCTATATGTTTTTTACATAGGATGTGTGGTTATTTTGAGGCTTGGTTAATTTAGAGTGATACTTTGGTTCCCACATAGGAAGGCCTTTGACAGACTCTTGGACACCCTCTATTCCCTACACAAGACTGTAAGGAAGATTCCATTATTATCTTAGTCCAGGTTTTGATGTGGATTTCATGGAATTGTTCCAATATATCACATATATCATGGGGTACATATTACCTAGGGAGAGTTCTGCACACTCTAGTAAAATGAATCTAAGGTTATCACATACTTGTGTTTGGGCTTTGAGGTTATGTTAAAAGGACAGGATTATTCTGGTGGTATGTATTTGGGTTACACCATTTTTTTTCTTAAGCTTGAAATATTTATTTACCTCTTGATGGTTCAATCCCAAAAAAATCACTAGATGTTGGGTATGGATTTCAGTGAGGAAGTTTGTCATTAATGAAAAATTAATTTCAAGAAGGTGTAACTATTCTATTGAAAATTTTGCTGACTGTTTAAGTTGAGAGTCTTCTTGAGGGTCATTAGGTAGTGACTAGACTTATTCCTTCTCACTCTATGTAAATGGTCATATGGAATCATATAATCATACATAACAAGTTTGAGATGAGTGTGGTGTAAAGGGATGTTATTTCTTCCAATAAAGCTAGTGTGGCCGGTTTCTATTTGGTCAATCATAATTCAATAGTTTTCTTTCAATGAGGTATTCTTACAACCTCAGATGTAATTGGGTTTTCCATGTTTAATAAATCACATGATAATCATAACTAGAATGATTATGACATTATCTTTAAGGAAATTTCAATGGTGTATGAACCATGACTTTGAATTTCCCCTTCTAAAATGATGAAATCCTATGACATGGACCACCATTGTCTATATGGTTAATCCAATGATAACATGATAGTTTATAAAGGTGAACAATATTGGGTATGTTATTTCTGGGTGTCTAAGCTAGAATTATATGGCATAGCCTTGGGTTTTAATAACTTATGTGTAGTATTCTTCTGTATTTTTTTGAGGTGCACCTAGTATTCAGAAATGAAATGAGTCTTTTTGAACAAGACATCATTTCCTTAGTAGGTCAGGTGATTTTCTCATTATTTCCCCAAGGAATCATGAGGATGTGATTTTCTAAGTTAGGGTGTTTTTAAGGCCCCATTTTTTTAACCAGGCAAAATTCCAAGGGAACTTTAGTTTTGGTGATTACTAGATGGGTAGTTTTTTAAAACTAGATTCAGAATGTAATTTCGATAGTTGGAACACTTAAATGTGTTTTTGGTACATGGGTAAAAACCTGAGAGGTCCCTCGGGTGTCTCATCAAGTTTTATGAGAAATGGGGTCTCTAAATCCCATGTTTTGGCGGTTTGTAGAGCGTGCAATGTTTTTCTGAACTTGTGCGGCCCAACAGAAAAATGTGCAACCTTTATAAGAGGAGAAAATGTGCCACACACAACTATTTCATGGTTTGACCAAACTGTACATCTAGCGCACATGGTTTGTAAAAAAAAGGCAATATCTAAACACTATGAACTACCAAATTTCCAGAATTTTAGGATACCCATACTATAAAAATCGTTTGAGGTGTTTTTTTAAGCTGGTGGTGCCACACAATTGGTGCATCATTTACAAGACAATGTGAAGAAATAAAGTGACCAAGATATTTTGGGTGAAATGACCATTTTTACTATAAAATTATTTTAATTGTTCTTCCATTTATTTCTTCCCCCTCATCCATGTGAGGCTTCCTCCCTATAAAAAACAATCTCCCAAGATCCTCCTCATAAGCATTGTAATATCTCTCTAGTATGAATCCCGATTCGAGTGTTGTCTGTCTCAATGGACCCATAGGGGTAAGTTATACATTTTCTGGTATCGTCCATCATTCATATTTTTTTTAGATATGCTATTTAGGTGTAGGGAAATTTTCCATATTTTTATGGTCTTCATCTATTTTTCTTTTTACTTTTAATATATGTTGAATTGGGAGCTGATATTAGGAGAGCTATCAACTAGAAAACCGATGGTAGGTAGTATATTTATTTTTATTTAATATTGATTTTTTATATATATTGTCGTTGTGTTGTGAACCCAATTATCAGTCATCTATGTGAAATCAGTTTAAATTTTTAAATTGAATTGTATAGATTGTCCTATCTCATTAAAGAGTCTTGTTTATGCTTTTCTATACGTGGAGAATTGGGAATTAAAAGGAAAAACCCACTCTGGGTGTGTTGGACATATCAATGGACCACCATGGGAGGCCTTGGAATTGTATACCCTAGGGTGTGCCCTTTTTTCCCCAACCCAGTGATGTGAATTATGAAATGAATTGTAAATAAAATCAATGAATTGGTTTATAAATTGAATTGTTAATTGAATTGAAATATGTAACGATTAATAGGAATGTATATATGACCTTTTCCCATGGCCCATTCTCTGTAAATTATTGAGTAATCATGAATTACTATTTTTATTGATATTAATATACTAGTTGTTTGGATTTTATTCCATGTAATAGTTTTTTAAGGACGAAACACTAATTATAATGATCTCCCCATGATAGTAGTTAAGTGGAAAGCCTTCTAAGAATGGACAACGCAATGAGCTACCTAATGAGGTGAGATTGATTTGGATGTCCTTGGTGTTGAACTTGGCATGTTAAATGATTTACATTAAATGTTATTTAATTTTTCAGGTATACATTGAATGAATTATTAATGAGTTTTATTATAAATTGTGAATTTATTGGATAATGAATAGGGAATGGATTCTAACACCCTTCATCCTTCCCTTATAATGTATGTTTTGATCATGTGAACCATGTTACAATTAAATTCACACACGATTGTTTTAGGATAAACCATATAATTTTCTCCATTAATTGATTTACCATCTAAGGGGAGATGTATATGAGATGTTAATGGTTTTAACCTTGTCATGTTTCATTGTGTTTTATTAAATTAATGGGTTATATGATAATGAATTGATTATGTGATTATCTGGATCCGGTGAATCATGGATTCATATGACTAATTCTATGTGCAGACTCATTTGAAATTCATCATGCTATTGCCTGAGTGATACTTGGTCTCTTATATAGACTTCTAAGGATATACTCATATGGGATGACTGTTATATGTCTTGGCTGTAACATAGATTCATATGATAATTCAATGGATATAATCATTTTGATATTTACTTGATTATTCATGAGTGATATTTGGACTCTTGTATAGACAAACTAGGATATAATCTTATGGGGATGACTATTATATGTTGAGTGATACACTAATACATATGAAAATTTTATTTATGAAATCAAACAGAATTTTACCATTATGTTATGGGTGATACTGAGGCCCCATAGTGGACTGCCAAGGATGGAATTGATTGGATGTGATATTATACCACACCTAGACGATACATGGGTTCTTGAGAGGTTCACCTTAGATGGGCTTGTAAGGATTTGGTTGATATTATAGCTAGAGTGATACATGTCTTTCAAAATAGGAAATACTTAAATCAGATCAGGTTCTAAATTGAATAATAAATGACTATAATTATAACATGTCTTCCAATAAAAATCAATTGATTGAATTCAATATTGAATTATACCTTTGAGATGACCAATTTAGGAATATGTTATAATTATTCTGTATAGGGGATGAAATAATTTCTATAGGCATCAAGACTCATAAATTAAATGACATTGAACTATTGATTGAACCTGGTTAGTTAACACATTCTTTAATTTTAATCTAGAGATTTGTTTATTAACTAAAATTATAAAGATAATGTGGTTATAAATGAGAAAATGAGTTTAATAAGTTGATTAATTTTGAGTACCTCTTATACTTGTTTTGTCTTCTTACACACTATTGTTATATATATATATATTCACTAACTGTATGGAACAGAACATGGGTGGTTGCCTACTGGGATTATGTATCACACCCTACTTGGGGTGCCGTGACACTAGGATACCCGAGTAGACCTTTTGTTCACAGTACCATGGACTCTAGATTTTTGTATGTTACTGTTACCTGAGAGTTAGGAGAACATGCCTGAGCAAGGAATCATGAAGTTCATGGAGATCTCCCAAGGTTCTTCTTATTTCAATATCATATTGAAGTATTGTACAACACCTTGTACATTCTTCATGTATATTATTTATATTTTATCATTATATGGACATACATAAATATATGTATATTTGAATTTTCCATCCTTGACATTTAGTTACTATTATCATTTTATATTAACAATTGTTTCATTATTTACTATATTGTTTCACTACTGTGATATGATGGTATAGTCTCCCGACAATCACCTTTTTAGACCCTCACTTATAGTTGGTCGGCTCTGACATTTGGGGATATTCCCTTGAGGCCTTGTGGCCAACTAGGGTCAGGGCACTTTTGAGTGGCATCTGGGGTCGGGACATTATAAACTATCATATCAAACGTTTTTCTCCAAACTATGACATCATATTAAAAAATAATCTTCTAATCTATATATACATAGAGAAAATTAATTCCATGGTATCATATGGGGTTGAGAAATAATATTCAGTATGGTTATATCATGAACTGACTTGTCTCTATGAACGTCTACTATTTACATTACTCGACATAAAAAAAACATTATGTAATGTAAAATCACCCTGAATTCATCATTAGACATTACAATATTCATTAATTTTTTTAACAAGTTTCCCATATATTACATTCATCTTTCTCACTAAAGAACAACATTTTTTTCGAAAAAAATTTAAATGAATTCAGAAAATACTAATTTTATCTCGCATACTTTTATATATTTCCCCCGTGATAGCTCAACAATGATGAATATATACATGATATATTAGAGGAAATAAATGTATCAACCTGTCAATGATGTATTGAATAGAATATTCATATATTGATTTTCAAGATACATTATTATCAATATTTTTTTTTCAGAAATACACATCTCTATAATTATAACAGTACATAAATATATATTGTAAAAGTAAAACAATCATTTGATATAGTTGTATATCCTGACCTCATAATTCCTAGTGTTTGGGGAAGGATAAAAGATAATGTTTGGATCATTATCTTATACCTTGATCCCAAAATTGTGTGATAGAATGACTATAAACACACAAGTAAATTACATTTCATTGCATTTTCATACATGGATTTGTATGAGAGATTCCCATATAGAACTATCTCATATATGTGATGCTAGATAAATTACCAATATTTTATTTTCATCAATCCAATATCCAATCCACAACATCCCATAGTTATTATTGAGTATGTTTTGATACATATATTAGTAATATTCATTCTATAACCATATGAGGTGGTGGTAAGGGTGAGGTTTTTGTTATCCCTCTCTATCTCTAATGTGAGGGTGAGTGTAAGGAAAGCCAGCATATTATCATATTCACATCAATTTTTACACACATAGATTTTACACTATGTTAAAAACTAATTTATTCAACATAAAATAACTCTTTTTCTGTACATCATAATGTTAGAATATACCAATAATATTTTCTTTGAGGCCATTTAGTAAAACGTATAAATAATAAAATTTATATCATTCATTACTATTAAAAACTAAACAATATTAGGATATAACGTTACATTAACATAGATAATTACTGGTGTATTACTTTTTTTTCACACATTCAACTTTTTTAATACCAAAAAACTCATACTAATCTATTTAAAAATATATTTCATAAAATATATTACTTCATGAAAGAAAATTTTTTATTTTTGAAAAAAAATCTTATTTAATTTTTAAGGTTATTTAATAAATAAAACATTAGTAACCTTTTTTGGTATGAATTAAATTTCATGGAGTAATATTAAAAAAAATATTCTTTTATATATATCACTATTTTTTTGTGAACTATTTCCCTTATATTTGAAGAAATATCATTGTCAAATAATTTTAATCTTGGATTATATATTTATATTCCTTTATTCTCTTAAAATATTATATAGAACATGATAAATTAAATAACTTTTATATTAAAACCATATCATCATATTTATTAATAACCCTAATTTTATAAAAAATTCACTTATCACATATGAAATATGAGATTAAAATACACATTTTCTATTTTATATTCACCTAAGAAATGAAGTATTCCATTGTATCCACTTACTTAATTTAGTAGAAATTTTATTCTTCGCATTAATTTAATATAAATTACTCATCAATCCATTCAATTAATTATAAACAACCACATTTCTATAATAATTTTGAAAAATATTTAATATCATATCCATTAAAAAATTGAAGAATATATTTCAATAACATTAATACCGAACATGTAATATTCATAGATTTTCATAAAACACAAAACTTATTCAAGATTTTTTTATCTAAAATGTAAAAAAAATCCCTCCTTCCAAAAACCTCATTGAAATTTTAATAACCAAGGATAAATATTGGACACTCTATTCTTGTTATTTTTAAATATTAAATTTAACATTTTTGATGTCAAAATAGTACTAGAGTTTAAAAATCCCATGTTCAACCTAGCTATCCTAAACATTGAGGCAATAAGTTAAAAAAATATCGAATTCATTTATACTATCAAAACATTAAAAAAATAATATTTAAAGAGGTCCCAAAATATAGTAAATCCTTATGAAACCCCATGTACATTTAATTCATTAACATACTCAATAATATTGAGTAAATGCGTGGATAATGAAGTTAAATTATCCATATTTTACCTAAAAGTTTCTCATGAAGTCATAATTGAATCGTTAAATACTTCATTTAAGCATGCAGATCCACTTGTTGAACAAATTCAATATTTAGATACACATGATGTGCTTATTCTAACACCTAAATTTTTTAATTTTACTTGATAATTATTCTTCTTCCCTATAATAGTGAAGTATATTACATTAAATATTATTATCTTTAAATATAATTCTTCATTAAGTGATTTTGGACGGTCAAGAATCCATTTTATCATAAACTCTTTTATCATACTGGAAACATGTTTTACATTCATTTAATAATAACGTTACTAAAAAATTTTTCTCATCAAAAATAAAACCACATTTAAAATTAAATCATTTATATTAGTGTATAAATATCCATGATTCATCGATTTTTGGGTCACATTGAAATTCAACCCATTACTTTTTTATTTATAAAAATATACAAATTATTATATAATGTATTAATCTTCTATAGTAAAAAAAAATTATTTTCCCAAATTAATCATTTGAATTATGTGAAACATATTCTTTAGGCATCCTAATATTATTATGTTTCCCTACTATGTTTGATCCATGTCTCATGATACACGTGGAAACCTAATCATATTATTATTAAACACAACTTATTTTCCATTGACTGGATAATCCAAGGGATAACCACTTTGGAATGTCATGCCCATTTTAATAATTAAGGTCTTAAAAAGTTCTAATTTTTGATGTATTATTACACTTACTGCTTTTTGGAGGATTTAAATATACCATCATTATCTATTTAAATTATTTTATATATCAATTATTTTTATGAATTTATTTTATTATATTATAAATTAAACCAAATGAATATTTTCAAAACATATAAATTTGTAAATATTTAAAAAAATTAATTATTTGTTTTACTTACTCTGAAATAAATTCCAATTTTATTCAAACATATCGAAATGAATCCCTTGTATATGGTATATGGATCCAATTCTTATGAAGACTTGGAATCCTACAGAACTAATTTCCTCACAAGGGCACGCATGGTGTAATAGAAAATCACTAAAACTTTTTAAATAGTTCCTTAGCCCCCCAAGATTGTGAGAAGTATGGACCCAATTATCACTATTCATGGATCACTACTTTTATTGAAAATAAATTACAATAAATTTCAAATACCTAATATGAATAAATTATAAATAACCATTACATTCAATATTATGATGCAAAAAAAATTATATTCATGGTTAAAGATAAGTGGATCTTATTTTAAACCTGACTTGTAACTCTTTATATAATTGTATGAAATTTATAAGAATCATTTTATGAAATTATACTAAATCATTCATCCTTTAATATTTCAACACATATATTCAAGAATAATAAATAAGTGGAAAACTTAATAAATATACAATATATAAATAAAGGTAGGATATTAAAATTTCAAAACGTTTTATAAATGAATGAATTATAAATACATAAATATTTACAAAATATTTATGAACAATAAATTAAATAAATAAATTTCACAATTTAAAATTTATTACAATATATAATCTTTCATACTATTATTTAACATGTAATTTAGTATAAAATCCATTATTTATCAAAATATAATTTTTTTATAAAAATATTTAATCATACAAAAATTTCATACTTTACATAATCAATTTATACTATAAAGATATTACATATTTATTTTTATTTAACTCATTCACTAATTTAATCAAAAATAATTTTTTTGTTGTTTATATTAATTTTTAAAATATGGATTTTGATATGAAAATTTCATAATATTATTTAGGATATTTTCAAAAAAATATAAACACTATTATATTTCACCTGGTTTTAAATTTATTCATAATTTATAATTCACCACCTAAAATCCTCATTAAATAAAGACTATATCAAATATTTTGTTGGTTTAGTTTGGAATCCTCCTCTGACTCAATATGATCAATTTTTTAATTGGAGGTTTATTTTTAAAAATACATTATAAAACATTTCACAATAATTTTGTAAGGAATGATATAGTTTATCCCATGTGAAATAAAATCACAATGGAAATAGAAACTCAATATTATTGGGTAAAATTATTTTGAAAAAAAACATGAAAAGTACAACTTATGAACCATTACATGGTATCACATGACAACATTTTGGTTGAACTATGGATATCTTATTTATATACTAATAATTAATATTTTAAAAGTAATCCATAATTTAATATAATTGTCTTAAGATATTATATTTTTTTGTACAGAATTTATATTCTCATTTTTCATAAACCACGATCTATAAAACTATGTAGCATTGACATGTAAAACATGTGTTTTTAGAGGAAAACATCAATAACTATGATACATTTTCACAAAACAATCTACCGTTCTATAAGAATAAATTTACATATTTTCTTAATCTATTAAAGATTCATAATCCAAAAAATATGGAAATTTATTTGATATCCCAAATTGGTTTTAAATATATAACTATCTTCCAAAAACAATAGGAACAATCATCAAAAACTATTTTATTATATAAGATCCTTCCATTTGAATGGATTTGATAAAATAAATGAAAACTTGTGGCTTTTATTTAAAAATAATAAATCTGAAATATTACTTAAAAGGGACACATAAAATCACCTAGAATAACAGTATATACTCTTTCTTCTTAGGGTATCCATACCACAGTTCATTGGATGATTTATCACAAACTTACAGTATACAAAAACCATTGAGTTAATGATAAGTATAGGGGGACTGAAGGAGGGAGGGAGTTGGTTTGTCTATGGATTTAAAGAAATGTGTGAAATGGCCATTGAAATTCACATGAAACTTATTTAAAAAAATATTCAACCTCCTTTTATAGACACATATGATGATCCATGGAATAAAAGTGTTTGTAAATCACTAATGAAACTTTTCATAGACGTTTCAAAACATCAAAATCTTATATATAATAGATAAAAACTAATAAGTATTGTTTATCGTTAAAAAATTATTATGGAAATTTAGGATCATCAAATCAACATCATAAGAGGATCAGGCCAAATATGATATATTATAGAATTAAAAAGATATTGAGTCATATATTATCACATAACTTATACACTTTTATTATTAAAACCACATGGAATTTTCACATAATAAATCATGATTTAAACTATTACAAACCATGATGTGGTTTGAATCACCATAGTAGGGTTTATTCATTAGTGAATATTTCAAATACGAAATCCATTGGTATATTTTATACATGTGTTTTTAGTGGGAAATTTTTATATTATATATGATGATATAAAGTTTTTATTTAAAAATGTTAATTCCTTCCATAGAAATATTTTGATAAACCATTGGTCATAGTTTAAAACATTGGGCCTATTGAAGGTGGGCATCCACGTTCAAAAAAATACTCATTTTTTCCACACGGGGAGTCTCAGTATGGTTATCATAACACTCAAACTAATTTATATCCCATATAAAGTCTCATAAAGTATGGGAAATGAAACAAACTACAAAAAATATAAAACAAAAAATATAGTAAAATAAAACAGATAATATTATCACTATAGGGAAGTATACATTGGTAAGAAAAAGTAAATGGAAATACAAAAAACCTTTTTTATGAATATATATATAAAAAATATAAATCAACAACTAAAATTAAAAAAACAAAATTATAAATATTAGAATAATATACATATATATATAATCACATTACAGTTTATACAAATATTAACTAAAAAATCGATGCATATCACATAAAAATTATATTTATATATATTACATAATTGTTTTTATATATCTATTTTTTTTATAAAACTAGTTATTAGATAATACAGAATGCATGTTTTGTGTTAAGGATCATTTGTTGTATTGATGTTCACTCAAAATTAAAATGGGATAAATTATTTTACTGTAAAAACATTTATATAAGGTAAAAAATGATTGTATTACCACAGTAACTAAAGTTAAAAATGAAGAACATTTTTTATGAGGAAAAATATATTTTTTTTGATATAAATTATAGAAAATGAAAAGACAAACAAAATTTAAGAATTAATCGTGTAGATTTTTTAATGTTCAAAGCAGAAATGATAAAATTTGTGTCTAATTATTCATAGAATATTTTGGTGGAACATTTTTAATGTGTTGAGATAATGTATGGATTGAAAAATATATTTTATATTTAAACACATATCCAAATATAGTCAAAAGACATAATATTTAATTACAAATTAATTTTTCAAAATTCATTTATTAATGAAGCACAAATACAAAATTAAAAAAAAGGGATGAAAGGGTTGAAAATTTCTAAGAATCAATTCAAAGTACGTATTATAAAATTTGGACTGAAGAGGAAACAAATCTGAGAGTCTCATAGAGTTTTACTTTTGAAACAATCCCATAATTTGACACAATTGAATTAATGTCTATAGGTCCTCTATTCCCAAAATTATGTCCCTATATATATTACCAAACACTCTCTTTCACACAAATCATCATTAAACCCATATGAAACTACACCAAAATCCACACTCTTTTCTAAACCTATCCACATACAATCCTTCACCCGACTATATACATGAAAACCCAATATTTATATGATATGTAACTAAAAAATGTAGAATATTTATTTTTATAAGGTATTTAGGGGGATTGATCCTCGACTATAATTCTATAAGAAAATGGGTTTAACCAGTTAAGCCTAACCTAATTTGTAGAGAGATGCTTCTTTATTTTCCCAGAATGACTTGAGATCAATGTATTATTAGTTGAGTGTGATAACTTCTGATATACCACTTAACACATTCAGGAATAACTATTGTTTGTATGAGTTAATTGTTATTCCATTCAAGTTGAGTAATTCATCAGTAGTGTTTATGGACTTGATGAAGTGAATCATTCACCCATAATCGGATCAGTTTTTAGTTGTTTTTGTGGATGATATCTTAGTATAATCTAAGACTCGCAATTACCATTCCAAACATCTTAACAATATCTTGAGTACACTAGGAGATAATATTCAATTTTCCAAGATACTGAAGTGTCATTTTCTAGATTGAAAAAGAAAATTTATATTGGCCAATCATCTTTGAGGAATGTGTTAATGTGGAATTAGTGAATGTGAATGATGTTGTATGTTGATAGAATCCCATGAATGTATTTGATTTCTATAGTTTTCTATGTTTGGAAGGATATTGTTGATGGATATTAAAATACGTTTATTACTTGGAAGAACCACTCTTGGATTCAATAATGAAGGTCATCATTTTTGAATGGTCAGAAGAATGTGATAATGATTTTCATGAGTTGAAGACGAGTTTTACTACCACACGTATTTTTATCCAACCTGGTCTAGGTATGTATTATACCTTGTTTCATGATGTATCAGGTATCGGTCTTGGGGAAGTGCTGATACAGGAAGATTAGGTTGTGGTGTATAAATCATGAATGTTGAGGCCTCATGAATGGTATTACCCAGAAAATGGTATTTAGTTGGTCATGGTGGTTTATTACTTAATGTGGTGGCATCATTACTTATTGAGAGAATGGTTTACTATGTATATAGATCATATGATCCTTAATTACCAATTTTACAAGTGGGATATAAATCATAGATAGGGAATATGTGTTTAGTATATTGATTTATTTGATTTTGTGTTAGTTTACCCACCATGAAAAGTAAATAATGTTGTAGATGATTTTTGATGGATGAATCAAAATTAAGCGGTTCCAGAATCATGTTCTGTGAAGAGGATGATGGCATTTTTTGCAGCAATGGATTAGGAGGTGTTGAATGGGATAGGGTATATATACCTTGAATCATTGTTACTTGATTCCATGATTATTATATGGATCAATGATAGTCGGTATGCGGATCTAGATTGTTTGTCTTTGAGGAGAAGTATTGAAGGTTTGCAGTCTCCATCAGGTTGGACTGCTGGCAAGGATGAAATGATTTATTTTTGTGGACATGTGGTCATGATGACTTGTATGCCGGAAGATTCGATGTGTGGATGACATGATTTGATGTTGGATTTACATCCTAGTTTAACGAAAATGTATCATGATCTACAATGATAGTACTGTTGGCCAAAGATAAATAAATATGTTTCTGGTTTCATTATGTGATGCTAAAATTTTAGCAGGTGATGGTCGTGAATCAGTGACTCAGTAGGTCATCATATTCTTTTTCAATTTTATAGTGGAAGTGGGATGTCATCATCATGGATTTTGGTTTGGGGTATCAAAATACAACATAGAAGAATGATGAAATTTGAGTAGTTGTGTATTAGTTAACCATGGAAGAACATTTACAACAGATCCAATAGAGCTTCCCATAGACTAGTTGGGTGAGTTGTACATTCAGGATATAAAACGTTTTCATGGTGTTCAGGAAACTATTGTTTATAATAATGATATGTGTTTTATTTGTGCTTCTCCAAGGGGTTATAAAAGTTGTTTGGTACCCATGTGTTTTCTAGTGTGTATTTCCTCCCACAGATAGATAGAATGTTTTAGAGTATAATTCAGTTAATAAAGGAAATGTTAATGGAATGTTCCCTAGAATTTGGCGGATCATGGGATAAGAACATGGAAAATATTGAATTTTCCATCCAAAATAGTAACCTGGAGACAATTTAGATGGATCCATAAGAAGAACTATTTGGGAATCCATGTATATCATTGTTATGTTGGATGGATTCTAGGGAATCTATGTTTTTGGGATTGAGTTTTGTTCAAGTGATTTTAGAATATGTTATGTTGATTCAAAATCATATGGATACATATCAATGTGGGTATAAGTAATATGAGGATTAGAGTGGTCAACCAATAGGCTTTTTGGTGGGTGACATGGTGTTCCTTCGGGTGTCACCAATATTGGTTCCCATCATATTTGGATGTAGTTTAAGTTAACACCCTTGTACGTGGTGCCATTTGAGATAGTGGAGAATATTGGGATAGTGGTGAAACAATTGGTTCTTCTATAGTGTTATAGTTTCATGCATGATGTTTTTAATGTGTCCCAACATCATCAGTATCACCCCATCTCACCTCATGTGATTTATTTTAATGACATTGATCTTGGGGTTGATGTTTCTTTCGAGGATACTCTCATTCATACTGTGGATCATTTAGAGAAAGTATTTTATTTTAAAACCATGACATTTTTTCGAGAGTTGGGGAATCATTGTAAAAATTTGGAAGAGACTTGGGAATGGGAGATAGAAATGTAGGCCTATTGGTCCAATCTATTTACCTAAAAAACTCAGTGATAGATGGGATAATAGTTTAAGGATGAACTTTTATAAAGAAGGTAGGTTGTAAGACACTAAAACATTATTGATGTATGTCATTGTTTAAATTTTGGTTTAAGACTGTTATTTTTTGATTAATGAATTGTTTACTTGGAGTATGATGAGGATCGAGGGTGTTCTGAGGATTATGGACTCAAATAAAGAAGAATGGGGCCATACAGTACATATTTCTTGGTTAGAATATGGTTAGTAGTAACTATGTACTCTAACTATGATTTCCTTATGGTTTGGTTCATGGTAGAGGAAATCATTCACGGTGTGAGGTGAATCCAAGAATATATGAATATAGCCAATCAACATAGTTACCACAAGGTTTTTTTTACCGTTAGTGCTCCATAATAGACATTGTTACCTAACCCCCTCTTGGACAGAGGACGATGCATGGTTGGTGCATAGTTTGGCCAACCATGTGGCCATATCATTCTCCCCAAAAATGTCGGAATTTCCCATTTTATTCAACTGTGAATTATGAACCCTTACCCATTTTTCTTCTTCCTTTATTCTCCATCATCTACTGTGACAACCCAAACTCTCCTATGATTCCCTATGATTGATCTACTTTATTTACAAGCAGTTTGGAGCGCTGTTTGGTGGAGATCAAAGCTCAGGGTGAGTATAACACTCTAATTCCTTCAAATTTCTAGATTAAGAATGGTGTAGCTATTCTTCTTCTTCAGAATCCCTATAAGCCTATTTCCCAAGAAGATCTTATGATGGGGCATAAAAGGGTGTTCAAATACTAATTGAAGGATATGGTTAATAGAACAGTCATCTTCGATATCATCATAGGTGGTCTATAAGTTATATCCCATAATATTGTTTATTTTTATGAGTATGTGGTTTTACATAAGTGTCTTTGTGTAGTCCATTTTGTTTTCCTTGGTAGAAATGATAAATTGTTTGCATAAACATTCAAGTGAACTTATCATGATCCCCATGGGATGCATTGAAGATAATTTGATTAGGGTTACAGGACGCCCATGTGGTGTTCCGCTCTGTGAACCTGGAAATTAAAATGTTAAATGAAAAAAATATAATTTTATTGGTATAGATCCCATGATAATTGTTATGATATATTATCTTGGTTTGGTAAATGGACTTAATGTTAACTATGTCTAGTTGTTAAGATGGTATAATGGGTTTTTGGTGTATAGTTATAGGGTGAAATGGTTTATGGATTGTAAGGGTGAGTTTTTTATTAGATAAGGCATATAAATGATATATTAGTTAATTGGGTAAAGGATTGTAAATAAAATTGTGTAAATGCACTAAGACAGAATGATGACTTATATATCAAATGAACTTTTGTTGTAAATGAGGAATCTGTTTCACAATTATAATTTATTTTTGGTACGTTTATTATGGTTAACGTATCAGGTGCACATGGGTTGGCGGTATGTGTTTTATTTTATTAAGTTTTAATTCCCATGGGTCAGTTTGGAATATAACTATAAACCGAACCCCTAGAATCCATGGGTTAGGTAGGTGGAATGAGGCTATATTCCCTAACAAATTTATTTGATGATATTACATGGATTGAGCCTCCAAAGTAAGTTTGACGTTATTGTTTTAGAAATGTTTTCCTTATTGAGATATGGATTATAATTTATCCCTATAGTCATAGTAATTGATCAACACTGTTCGTAGTGTAATTGATGGAAATGTAGAACCCTTGGTACAAATGATAAAAATGGTTTTAGTGATTTGTTGTTTTCTAGTAGTACACAGTTGGGACATGTGAGGCACATATATTTTTCATCCATACATGAATTTAGGACCCTTATGGGGACTTTATCAGTTGGATTTTTTTTTGGGTCTCCACACTCATGGCATTATATGACATGACATAGAATATTTATCATTTGGTTGTGGGCATGTAACCAGTTTTGGGAAGTGTTTGGTACACATGTTTATTTTTTATTTTTTATTTATTCCTTTTTTGTATAATATATATTGTCTATTTCTCTACTATTGAGGTTATACTCTCCCCACCCGATTGATAGACCCATGATTCTAGTCGGTATCCCTAGGAATATTGGGAGGCATGCATGTTTTAATCTAGTGGCTAGGATCGGGGTTCAGGTTTAGTGGATTCCTAGTTGGTGACATTACATTATGTTTTATGGGATCTAAATTGTAAAGGCATACATTATTCACTGTGGTTATATTATTACCAATTTCATAGTGATATCATATCACCTTTTCCTATGTTAATTATACTATATTATTTAATTTATTATGAATCATTATAAATAATATTATAGGATTTATATTTCACTATATAATTTATTGATGCATTCAAATATTAGACATTAATAATAAATTATTATCCTTGCTTAAATATCATAATTTTTTTATTTAATAAGATGAATCATATTTAAGAATCAAGGGAACATAAATGTTAAGTATATATTGAAATTTTTGGTAATTATTAATAAATAAAGCATTACTAATGTGTAATAAATTGTACAGATAACTATTATAAAATCATTAAGAGTATCCTAGTGCTTAGAAAACTGGAATAGGCATTAAGAATTCACTCATAAGTCTTATGATCCACTATTGAGATCTCTTTGTTGGTTTTTTCTATGAATATATCTTCCTAATACTTCAATTATCCCTCAAGATAATAGTATATCGAGGAAAAAAGAGAGTCTTGAAAACAGTTTGGAGATTCATATTATCCCATGTATATACCATGGATGTAGGAACGTGTTAGTTTCTCCTAATGGGGATTAATTAGATATTGTAGCTAAAGATCATTTAAATGTATGAAAAAAATGTAATGTATAATTTCATATTATTCACTTACAATATATATAGACTTAGATTCAATGCTTGGAGATCAAGTAATTTGTGTCTTATTATATCATTCACCGTTTAGGTTAAGTGTTTATTTATCCTTATAGACCTATAAAAAACATATTCTTATTGAACAAAAAATTTACATTATCATAATCTTTTCAAGTCCGATGATTATCTATTACATCTAACAAGATTTAGAGAAATTGTAATAATAATTGAAAAAACATACCATTGAGTACATGGCATTAAATGACACAAAACCATATTATGTGTTATGTTAATTAATATATAATTTTTTTGTGGAAATAATGGGTTTACGATTCTTTATTTTTTATTATATTTGTTTAAGAACATAATATATATGTTGTTACAAAATGAACACATATTTATAAATATATATCACAATACATTTTATTGATATAAAAAACTGTCAGTATATAAATATATTTACAACCTATAAAACATGACATATAAATATATTTATATAATTTTTTTGCATCATATTTTATATTATATACCCCTTAAATAAATATGTGAATAGATATATATGTGTGTGTGTGTGTGTGTGTGTGTCTGTGAAAATGTATATAAAAATAAGAATTTGTAAAATGTATTTATATTCAATTCCAAGACACGTTAAATTTTCTATGCAAATATGTTTTCCTTATTTTTGATAAAAATATTACATGTTTCTGGTTGTAGTGAAAAATAAAAAACCCTTAATATTATGTGTTTTGTAAATAACAGTATTCTATTATAGCACTAGGTAAAATATATTTTTCAGGTAAGTTATATGTGGATGTAAAAAATTTGTACTTCATGAAATATGTTATATAGTAATTAATATAAATGTTATATGAAATGTATTCTGTTTTGATTAATTGTATTTTCATTAATTTTATATATGAAAATTTCTTCTCATGATTATATATAATTATATAAATCAGGATAATATAATTATATAAATAAAAATTTTCAATGATACTATTATAATACATAATTTATACATATAGAAAATATATGGAATATATTTTTTCAATCGAGCATAACTTCTCCATGTTACACACACATAAATTATAATTTTCAAAAAAAATTATATAAAAGCCCCTATAAATATATTTACATATATAGTTCACATTCAATTTGTGTTTTTTGTGTGTATATATATAATGATGTAATTTTTTTGAAATATCATTATATTTGTACTAGGGTGGGTTGATGTAACATATGCTTAATGTTAATTGTTAAAATATTTATATTGTAACACCCCAACCCAAGTTACCAAGAGTCGGTGCATTATTACATAACATTTTGATGATACAAGAATCATGTCCTGAAAGATGGATCATTTTAGAAGCCTTGGAAATACTAGACACATTCATTAGTTTTACATTACATTATAAATTGTAAAACTACAAAAAACATAGTCTTTATATGACACACTCATATCCCTTGGACTATCCCTACAATTTAGTCATAATATACTTCTACGCATCCTGGAAAAAATAAAACATGGAAAGGGGTGAGCTCAGATGCTCATAAATGATAACAATATAGTGTAAACTTTCATAAATAAGCATAAAAATTTAAGGCAATGTATAAGACTAAACCAAAAGCCTTTTAAACATTAACTTCAACATAATATAGAAAAGATAAAATCAAATAATTCTATTTACTTATTCACATGAATATTATAGTAGTTGAATTGTTACATGCAATATCAATATCCACTTTTCTATTGATGGAATGAATAATGCCAGACATCATAACCACATAGTCAAGGCCTTTTTCCAAGACTACAAATTAGATTTTGTCAAGGCCTTGTTTGAAGACACTAGTTTTTCTCATGAGACCAACTAATGCATCGAGGATCTACAAAAAGCTCCACCCATCACATACTAAGTCCAATGCATTCCCTATATGAAAATATTTGATAACAACATAAACATTCATATTAAAAATAGCATACAAAATGTCAATACTTTATTCATAAACCATGAATGGTATAAAATTGAACCACACGAATTCAATCTTATCATAAAACCATAAATACAATATTAATGATTTGTATCATAATAAATAAACTTCAAACAAGTGTAAAATCTATAAAAGGATGTTGACATAGATGAAATGAAAACTATTTGAAAAAATAACTCTTTCTATTTTGAAATAATTTAAAAGTCAAATAATTATAAAATAAAACATTTATTTTGAAAATATTTATATAATCTTATATGGGATTCTTTTAATGTGTTATAATGGTGTAAAATAGCCTCACCCTCCATATATGTAAAAAAACATTCTTTCCTTAATTTTGTTGAAAAGGTGTTAAAGTACCATGTTTGGAAAATGACATAAAGAATACATTATAAACATATTATAAAAAGTCAAAAAAATGGGTATAAATAACTTTATCACATAGTATAGGAAATATTAAAAATGTTTTGAAATTCATTTTAGGAAACATGGATGTGGATTATAAAGAGGTGCCCATAGATACTTACGTAAAAATTACCTCGGATAGTAAATAGATTTTGAAATTAACCCATAGCATGTACTTTTCCTTGGTCTAGGGTAGGTTAACCTCCTGTATAATGGTGATATAATTGTTATTAAATTATACTCGAACAATATACAATAATATGATATCATATATGATCTTCTGATATTGCATTGATAATGATATTTCTATAGTATCATCATTTCAGGTGTTAACTGATTCGTTTTCCTTTAAATTATTTGTTACATAATTAATGTTTGTTATGTATAGGATCAATCTTTTTCATATTCAGAATTCTATTAAGTCTTTATAAATTATTTTTAATCATCTAATGAAAATTAGTCTTGAATGGATATGATGTGGAATGAATCTCATCGAGTTTGTGGGGACGGTAATCCGTACGTAAGCACGAGCAACAATATCATTCTTTTGATATTAAAATCGAATATAATTGGATGGTATATAATATACACGGAAACAATATCATATTATATTTATTATTTATATCATTTATACACATTATTATACCCATCCAAATGATGAAGTGTTTGAATAACAAACTACACCACGACGTGGAGACGGTAATCCAGATGTACGCATGTATGGTGACTTTTTTTCATCTATAGGATGAATAGAGTAATGAATATGGTTGTAACATTTTTATAATAACATCATAGTATATATAATATACATTTGTTATTATTTTATAATGGAAACAACAAGGAAAGAAAAAGTGGAAGAAGAATAGAACTTGAAAGAGATGATGAAATATTTACCTCTTATTTAGGTTCTTCCTTTTGATTAGATCAAAAGGGCTCCTTAGGTTGGATTTAGGAATTAAGAAAAGGATCTAAGATGAATATAGGACAGTTGAGAGGAAATTTGGGTCTGTTTTTTCTAAGAAAAATGGCTTTGAATTTGTGAATTTGAGAGAAGGGGAAGCTCCCTTTTATAAGAGGGGTGAAGGGCACCATATGAAAATATTGAAATAGTATTTTATAAAAAATAATTTTCGGTTTATAATGGCCCAAAAATTAATAATTTAGAGGATAATATTAGGATGGGTCTAAATACTTTCATCCAATAGGTTTTAGATAGGTTTAGGTCACCATGTTAAACTTATCTGTTAGATTTAACTATTAGTTAAATAGTTTGACATTTACCATACCTCTTGATATTTTTATATTATATGGTTACTAAACTTACTATAAACTTCTAAGAGAACATAAAGTGGTTCACTAATGACATATATAACAATATTTATTTCCTTTTACCAAAACTTAAATTTTTTAGAATATTATTTCAATTAATAATATAATAATGGTTTTAACACTCTTTTTTGTCAATTTTGACAGTATTTGGTATTTTGTTTTTGTTAAAGTCATAAAAACATTATTTATTCAGAAAAAATTCATTTAATCAACCCTAAACTTTCATATTAATATATAAAATTATTTTAATTCATTAAAAGTATAGAATTATATTTATTTGGATATTTATAATATCAATTATTTTAATCAATCATAAAAAGGTAATTACAGCATCATCATTGGGTCATAAATAAATTTAATTATTTAATGTCAAAAAATTATAAATAAAATACCATTATGTAGGAAATACTTTTATATTTATAATAAATATTTATAGTCTATTTTATCTTATGTATAACCCTATATTAAAAATTTTTTAGTTAATAAACATTGATTTTATCAGTTTTTACTCTTCTTTAAATAAAATAACAATAAATGTCCTAATCTTATCAACGTGGACCTAAAGGATAATATTTTATTCCAAAGGTTGTTTTTGGTCGAATTACACTTATTCAATAGAAATAGGACATGTTTTAGGGTAATTAGTTTATCATATTTACCCTTATCTACCCTATTAACTTTTAACCGTGGTAATTAAAAGTCAAAAGTTAATATTCAGAAAAAATAATTTTCATCTTATTAAACCAAATTTTACTTATTGATATTTACCGTGTCTCTTGGATTTTTGAAATTCATCCCACATATGTTGTAAAATTGTGTTTTATATAAATTTGGAAATTCTCCTAGGAGTTGGGTAAAAGACGATAAAAAGTTCGATAATATATTATATATATATAATTATTATAAAATTACACTAATGAATTATGTTGAAAATATATAGGTATTATGTATCTATTTTTACCAAAAATAAAATAAAATAATATAACTAATTATTTAAAATCAAAAATTGATTTAACCAATAACGTATTGTTTTTCACTATTCATCAAAAATTGAATGTTTTCAAAAAAATTCCAAAATACTTAACCTAAGTTAATGTCAATATTCTAAATCCAAAAATGAAGTCAATTTTGAAGGATAGTACTTAAAAAAAATTCAAAAAGCGGGTATTACTATTCATAACGGCCAGCTTGATAGGTTGTGGTGTGTTTGAACTCAATGTTGCATACAACATAAGAAATTATATTATTCAAAGGGAAATGTATCGTGGAAGCTTAGGGTGTTACATTATCCCCTCCTTCAAATTATTTCATCCTAAAAATATCTAGAATATTACTACATAAATAGATTCATGCGTTTCTTCATCATTAGATACTTGGGTTCCCATGTTGCCTCTTCCATCTTATGGTTTCTCCATAGAACATTTACAATACGACATGTTCGGTTTCTCAACACTTGTTCTCTTCTATCAAGAATCTTGATAGTCTCTTCACAATAATTCAGATCATGTTCCAGTTCTAATTCTTTATAGGTGAGTACATGCGTTGGGTCAGGCATGTATTTTCTCAACAGTGATAAGTGGAACAAATCATTAACTTTGGAGAGACATGGAGGCATTGCTAAATGGTAATATACAACCCCAATTCATTCTATAATTTCTAAATTTCCGATGTACCTGCGACTCAATTTACCCTTCTTACTGAATATTAAAATTGTCTTCAATAGAGATACCTTCCTGAAAAAATGATCTCCTACCTGAAATTCCAAATCCTTCCTTCAGTTATTAACATAGCTCTTCTGCCTACATTGAGCTTCTTTGATGTGGTTTTGGATTACCTCTACCATTTCTATTATTTCCTCAACATGTTTTGGACCTACATGATTTCTTTCACCAAAATATTCCCAACAGTTTGGTGTGCGGCATCTCTTTCTATATAACTCTTCATATGGTGCCATTTGAATACTTGAATGGAAGCTATTTTTATTGAAAAATTATACCAGATGTAAATATTGATCCCACACACCTTGAAAGTCAAGTGACCAAGATCTCAAAATTCTTTATATGGTTTTATTAGTCTGTTATGATTGTCCATCAGTTTTAGGGTGGTAGGTAGTGCTCAAACTAATTTCATTATCCATGGACTTCTGATGAATTTTCATGAAACGTGATGTAAAACGGGGATCACGATTAGAAAAAATTGATAGGGGTACTCCATGAAGTCTTACAAATTCATTAATATAATGTTTTTCTAAATGTTCAAGTGGTAAATCTTTTCTTATAGTAAGAAAATTTGCTAACTTCATAAGACGATCAATAATGACCCATATTGTATTATTCCTTCTAGATGTCTTTCGTAGTCCCATGAAAAATTACATCGTAATATTATCCCATTTCCACTCAGATATTGGATGAGGTTTCATGACTCCTCCAATCTATTGCCTTCCATCTTTCAATTGTTGACCAACCATACATCTTAGAACAGAATTAGAAATCTCCATCATCATGTTGTCCCACCAAAAATGTTACTTCAAATCTCTATACATCTTGGTGCTCTCAGAATTTATATAGAAATTGGAGCTATGAGAATCATCCAACCATTCCCTTTTTATATTAGATATGTTAGGAACACAAAGTTTTTTCCTAAATTTCAAAATTTATTCTACATATATGAAGTCGATCAATCTCCCATAGTTCACAGCTTTAATTTTCTTTTGAAACTCCTCATTATCATCCTAATAAATTTTTATCCTTTCTAGTAAATATGGTTTGACAACCATTTGAAAAAACATTTATGTTTCACCTTTCATTATTTTTCCCAAATCCATGTTCACTAGATTCATGAAAATATGATCCCTTTCTACTATCATCTTGTTAAAAACTCCATGATCCTTTCTGCTCAAAGCATCTGCCACCTTATTTTCCTTCCCTGGGTGGTAGTGTATTATGAAATCATTATCCTTAAGTAGTTCAAGCCATCTCCTTTGCCTCATTTTGTGTTCTTTCTGTGAGAAAATATACTTAAAACTCTTATGATCGGTATATATCTCACATTTTTCACTATAAAAATAATGAATTCATATCACCAAAGAAAATATTACAGCTGCTAACTCAAGATCATGAGAGGGATAGTTTTTCTCATGAATTTTTAGTAGTCGTGATGCATAGGAAATAACCCTATAATTCATCACATGGACACAACCAAGTCCATTATTTGATGTATCCCTATTAATAACACACCCATAATTCCGTGATGGTAGATTCAATATTGGATCATTGAATAATATTCTCTTCAATTATTCAAAACATTCTTCACACTCTTTCTTCCAAAAATATGTAACCCCTTTATGTGTGATCTTGGTTAATAGGTTAGGCAGTCGGGAAATTGTTTGGAAGAAACAGAAAAAATAACCTACTAAACCAATAAAACTGTGTACCTCAGTTATACTTGTCGGTGTTGGCCATTCCTGGATTGCTCTTATCTTAGAAGGATAAATTGCGATTCCATCCTCAGAGACAATATAGCCATGAAAATAAATATCCTAAAGAGAAAATCCACACTTGATAAACATCCTGTATAATCCATTTCTTCTGAGGGTTTTAAGAATGGTGCGCAAGTGATATTCTTGAACATAATATATTTTGGAGTATAGTTGGATATCATCAATAAATACCACTAAAATTTCATCATGATATTCCTTGAAAACATTGTTCATTAGATCCATGAAAATAGATGCAACATTAGTCTGGCAAAAAGGCGTTATAGTAAACTTGAAATGTCTGTACCTGGTTCGAAATACTGTTTTCGGAATGTCTTCCTTTTCACACACACAACGGATAATATCCAGATCGTAGGTCAATCTTTGAAAAATATTGAGCTCCATAACACTGGTCGAATAAATCATCAATGCGAGGTAGGGGATACTTGTTCTTTATTGTTATAACATTGATATCCTTGTAGTCAATACACAACCTCATTGATCCATATTTCTTTTTAACAAAAAGGACATGGTTTCCCCATGGAGAAACAGTAGGGTGAATAAATCCCTTGTTACTAAATTTCTCAAATTGTTTCATTAGTTCCACTAATTCAACAGTGGCCATTCATTAAGGGGTCTTTGATATGGTCCTTGAACCAAGAATTAAATGAATAGAAATCTCAATTTCTCATTCTTGAGGATGTTTAAGTATGTTCTATGGAAACAAAAAAACATATTATTGCACAGTAGGTACGTCCTCTATTAGAACATTATTTTCCTGACCAATCGTTATTTCAATATCTTCTTCCCAAATAATTGAATTTAGTTGAGCTAATAGGGGTAGATCTAGATAAGAATCATATGGTGATGTTTCTTCTCTAAATATAAGGTACTTCTTATCAAAATCGAAAATTCTAACATCCTTTTTCTTACAATAAATTTTCACATCATGGTATGAAATGCAATTCATACAGAGGATTATATCAAATTCAATCATGAGTATAATGATGAGATAAGTAGATAAATAATGTTTATATTCCTTAATGGGAACTAATTCACAAAATATTGTTTCAATGATACATACCTTTGGTGTTTTTATTGACAACTCCCTTGTTAAATAAATTAGAAATATCTAATTTTCCTATTAAACTGGGAATATATAAAACAATCCGATGATCTACAATCAAATAAAGCGTTGGATAAACATGACGAAACCATTAAATTACTTCCACCACATCTTTTGGAGCTTCAACCTCAACAGTAGTGATGGAATAAGAATGGCCATGATCCTTTGGCCATTTATGAGGTATATTTCCTTGTCTCTTAGGATATTAATTTGCATAATACCCCCTTTCTCTACAATTTTAGCATTTAAAATTGACAGCCACTTTCTTCCCCTTGCAATCAAGATCTTGGTGGCCTTTTTCACCACACTTGTAAAAGACACCCATTTTCATCAGGAAAGTATTGGGGTGTTTCTTCCCACATTTACTGTAGGATGGATATTAAAATTTTCACATATTATCCTTATTTCCATTCCCAGATTATTCAACAGATATCTTTTTTTCTTGCTTTTATTTTAAATTGTATGAATTAGAGAATTCATTTTCTGTCTTGATAGCACATGAGACAATATCCTCATACAAAAGGAAGGATTGTGAGACTAATTCTCAACAGAGAAATGGTTTTTACCCATCAATGAAATGATAAATATTTCTTATAGTTTTATGTATATAATCTGCAGCATGCCTTACTATCCTTGTAATGTTAGCCTCATACATTGCGACATTCTCATCCTCTTTTTTCCTCAAACTCAAAAATTGTATTTCCTTAACCGCTCGATGGTCATGAAGAAAGTAATTGTTTTAATAAAATCTCCTTAAACTCCCACCACTCCATATTTGATACTTCTACATCTTCCTTTGTGTTTTGAATCAATGACCACCCTTGATCTGCATCTCCCATGAGGAGAAAAACTGCCATGGAATTTTTTCCCTTTCAATACTCCCTTGAGCATGAAATATTATATCTATTGAACTTATCCATTGATCAGATACAAATGGATTTGTAGTCCCATTGAATTTTGGTTGTTGATTCCAAATGAAGTAGTCTAACATTGATCTTCCGAATTGTGGATCAGGGTGCTCCACACGTGTAAGGTTATTATTCATAACCTGGGTGAGTTGTCCCAGTATGGTGATAAGCTAGTCTTCACCAGTTTCTTCACTAGCTTCACTAGAATTATCTTTAGTAGGATATAAATCCCTAAATGTATTAAATGCATTGATAAAGTGTCCATTCCTTCTACTAGGCACCATTTCTAAACAATGGATTACACTATATTAGTTTATGAATCGTAATACATAATTCCAAACTTGTAAAAGGGTTAACATAAATTGAACAGTTTATAGATATAATCCATAATCATAAAAATGTTTTCTTTGAGGATGTATATTCTCATAAACCCTTCATAATGGGTTTTAAAGAAAACTAAAATTATCCAAATCATATACCTCGAGAGTGTCGTAACCGAGAGTGCAGCAAGCCCTGTTGTCGTGCACCAGTTCCCATTCAAGTCTAGCTTAAAATGGTGTTTTTAGGTTTTACCCCTAGGTAAATCTATGCTAGAGCTGACTCTACCGGCTCGTATCTAAATAGGTATGAATTTCTTGGAAAACATACAAGATTTATACAGTACCAAAATTCATGGAAGTTCATCTATACTAATCGTCAAAGTCAATCTTAGGGAAATGTTCTTTAATAAAATTTTTTTTCTAAATCTAGAATCCAAGGTTTGTACCAAAATTATTCAGATACCAACTGTAACACCCCAACCCCAGTTACCCATATTAGTTGCATTATTACATAACATTGGCATGATACAAAGAATCATTCCTTGAAATACTGATCAGTTTTGTAGGCTTGGAAATACTAGATACATTCATATGATTTACATTACATTATAAAATGAAAAATTACAACAACATAGTCTCCATAGACCACAATCATATCCCTTAGACTATCCATGTAGGTCATTCATAATATACTTATTCAGATCCTGCGAAAAATAAAACATAGAAAGGGGTAAGATCAGATGCTCGGTAAGGATAACAATATAGCAGAAGCTTTCATAAATAAGAATAATCATTTAAGGCATTGTATAAGATTAAAAAAATATATTTAAACATGAACATCAGCATAATATAGAAAATATAAACTCAAATAATTCCATTTATTATAAGGCCCCGGCCTTAAACATTACTTAATCTTGAGATACTTCAAGAATACACTTTGAGGATCTTTTCAGGTTTAGAGTTTTAGAGAATTAGATCATAAAACATGTATTACATTCCACATTTAAGAAAAGTGGTTACATAAAAGATAGTATTCATTATATCAAGAATGGAATTAATGATGTAGATATCATATATATCATATATATCAAGTACAACCATGCATTTATAATATTACATAACATTTAGAGGTATGAAATGAAATGCACCTTTCATGGAGACGGTAAGCCGTACATATGCATGAACGCTGCTTCTATTTCTATTTCATATTTTATGAAATAGAATCATAATTATATAAAGGTATATTATAATTCCAGTGTAATATCATATATAATATCATAAATCCATCCTTTATACGTCCCACATATGGTATTAACGAATCAAATCACTTTGAGGGGGCGGTAGTCCGCACTTCCTTAAATGAAGATATCGTGTTTACCGATAATGGAAACCATAAAGGTATGCCCAAAATGAAAAATACAGAAGATTAAGGATGACATAAACATATTATATATCATATATAATTATAGTGTCATCTCAATGGCCACCTTTTAAGGAGTTAAAAGAATGTTGAACAATCATCGTTTTAGGAGGCAGAAATTCGCCATCCACGGAAACAGTATGTTATTTAACCATTAGATGTACATGTGTGTAAGTTTAGCTCGAATCCTTCTTATAAAAACATCCTAGTATATGTAAGATACTGTATTTGTTACAAAAGAAATGAATAAAAAGAGTTTAGGGGATTGGAGAAGAAAAATAAAACAAAAGAACACAAGTGAGGACATTACCTTAAAATAGGGTAACTCTCTTTGGTTTGAGCTGAAAGGCTCCCTTGGGAAAACTTATGCCCAAAAGTGAGGCTTCAAGGAGTAATAGAGGGATGTGGAGAGACAAAATGGGTAGGGTTTGGCCGAGCCAAAGGCTTTGGAAGTGTGGGTAAGGAGGTAGAGGTGGGGGCCTTTTATAAGAGAAGAGGAGGGGCACTCTTGGAAAGTAAAGAAATGATACTTTATTTTAAAATGCATTTCGGATTAAAAAGGTCCCACATTGATATAATTCTAGGGTATGGTGATAATGGTTCGAAATCCACCCACCAAATAGGTTTTTGACATGTGTAGGTCATAGATTTTACATTATATTTTCATTTTATTTAAATCATTTATTAATGAGGTAATATTTGCATCATCATGATGTCATAAATAATTTAATTTATATAATGTCTAAAAATTATAAAAAACTATCATGATGTATGAAATCATTTTATCTTTCTAATGAATATTTATACTCAAAAATCTGACTTGTATAACCCCATTTAGAAACTGTTTTAGTAAAACAACTCATGTTTGTGTCGTTTTAATTTTACCATTAAATAAAAAGATATTAATGTCATTTTCCTACTAAAGTGGCTCCATGGGGTCTCCAAGTTGACCCATGGATTGTCTTGGTCGGCCATGACACATAAAATAAGGTTATTACATGTTTCTAGGTATTTTCATTTTATTATAATATCATTTTTGCCTTAAATTGTACTAATTACCTCTAATCGCGATTAAAAACATAAATGTTACTATTCACCAAAAACTTATTTTAATCTCATTGAACCACATTTTACTTTTTAATGACAACCATGTATATCAGATTTTTGAAAATAAAATCACAGAAGTGGCAAAGTTTCATTTAAACGAAAAATCAGTTTCTTTAACTACTACTTAGTGGTTTCACTATTCATCAAAAATTGATGTTTTTCAAAAAAATACCAAAACATCACACTAAGCTATATTTGATATTCTAAATTCAAAAATGATGTATATTTTACAAAATTAAAATCATATAAGTTACATTAATTAATTTAATAATTAATTCCCGCTGTCATGACAAATAGCGTGTTTTTATGAAACAATAATTATCAAAAGATTGACAGTAGTTTAAGTCCAATTTCAAAGTGAAATTGATTCCAATGACCACCACTGGATTAAATGGTAAAAATATATTCTAATTTTACTTCAAAACAAATTCAAAAGATAATCTAATCATATAAATAAATTAGATTAAAAAGAGGTTTTGAATTAAAATACAACATTTTTCACTATTCATTAAAAAAATGAACTTTATCGGAAAAATACCAAAAAATCACACTAAGTAAATTTTGATGTCCCAATAATAAAGAATAAGTTTATCTTGACAAACACAGCTTATAAAATTGTCAAAAGTTAGATTTAAAAAAGGTTTTCCATCAAAAGGCAGTAAAACAATCTTTTAAAAATATTAGTGTATTCCATGATTAAGATTGGATTTATTTTCATTTTAAGCCTCTAAAACACTCTCTAATTCACAAATAGACATAGATAAAAATATCTATTATTCATTACTTTCTTGGGATGTTACATCCTTCCCCCCTTTAGAAAATTTCATCCCCGCAATTTATTTACTTATCGAATAAATGGGGGTACTTATCCCTCATTGCATTTTTAGATTCCCATGTTGCCTCTTCAATCATGTGGTTTTTCCAGAAAACCATTACCTGATTAATCACCTTATTCCATAACACTTGATCCATGTGGTCAAGAATCTGGACCAGTTGTTCCTCATAAGATTGGTTCTCTTCTAGCTGAACTACCTCTGGACTGAAAACATGAGATGGATCTGGCATGTACTTTCTCAGCATCGAAACATGAAAAACAATATGTACCTGAGATAAACTCAGAGGTAAAGTCACCCGGTATGCAACTGATCCAACTCTATCCAGAATTTCATATTGTCTAATGAACCTTGGACTCAACTTTCCTTTCTTACCAAATCGCATCACACTTTTCCATGGTGAGACTTTGAGAAAAACATGATCACCAACCTCAAAAGATAGATCCTTCCTCCTGTTGTCCGCATAACTCTTCTGCCTGCTCTGACCTGTTCTCATGTGTTTCTTTATCAGCTGAACTTTCTCTACCAACTCTTCTACCAATTCTGGTCCCATCATCTTTCATTCACCCACTTCATCCCAAAAATCTAGAGTTCGACACCGCTTCCCATATAATGCCTCAAATGGTGCCATCTGTATAATGGAATGAAAACTGTTATTATATGAAAATTCAACCAAAGAAAGATGTTGGTCCCAACATCCCTGATAGTCCATCGAACAAGCACTTACCATGTCCTCCAAAGTCTGGATCGTTCGTTCTGATTTCCCATATGATTGATGATGAAAAGTTGTACTAAAATTTAATTTAGTACCCAATGACTTCCGAAGGCCTTTCCAAAAGATAGAAGTCAACCTGGGATCACGGTCAGATACATTGGAGAGGGGAACTCCATGTAACCTGACTATCTCTTTAATATACAAACGAGAAAGTTGATCTAGGGAAAAATTATCTCGTATAGCAAGGAAATGAGAGGATTTAGTCAAGCGATCAACAATAACCCAGATTGCATTATTAACTCGAGGGGTCTTCGGTAATCCCACAACAAAGTCCATGGATATATTTTCCCATTTCTACTCTGGCACTGGTAAAGAATGAAGCATCCATTTCGGTAACTTCCACTCTGCTTTAACCTGTTGACATGTCAAACACTTCATAGTAAAATCAGAAATATCTCTTTTCATTCCATCCCACCAGTAATACTTTCGTAGATCTCTGTACATATTAGTACTGCCAGGATGAACTGAAAACGGAGAACTATGAGCTTCACATACCAACTCTCTCTTCAACTGTGAATCACAAGGCACACAAAATCTCTTCCCAAATCTCAAAATGCAATCATTATCAATGTTGAATTCAGGCAAGTTACCTTTCTGAACCAGCTCTACCTTTTTCTGCAAATCACTGTCTTGCTTCTGTGCTTTATTGATTCTTTCTGATAGAGAAGATTTCACTGATACCTGAAACAAAACAGAAGGACATCCTGCACCAACAACTTCTATGACAAAGTTCATCAAATCAAAAACCAAAGGATCTTGTTCCAAACATATCATGGTTAATGAAGCATTACTTTTCCGCCTCAAAGCATCAGCCACTTTATTTACTTTTCCCGGATGGTAATGAATTGTACAATCATAATCCTTGATTAATTCTAACCATCTCCTCTGTCTCATGTTTAATTCTTTCTGAGTGAATATATACTTTAAAATTTGGTGATCGGTATATATTTGCCACTTTACTCCATACAAATGATGCCTCCAAATTTTTAAAGTGAAAACAACAGAAGTTAATTCCAAATCATGTGTAGGGTAATTTACCTCATGAGTTTTCAACTGTCGTGAAGCATAAGCAATTACCTGATCATTCAACATTAGGACACAACCAAGTCCTTTCAATTAAGCATCACTATAGATAACAAACTCACCATTCCTGGAAGGTAGTGCCAAAACTGGAGCATTCACCAATCTTCTTTTCAATTCCTGAAAACAATCATCACATTCTTTTGTCCAGATAAACTTAACACCCTTTCGAGTTAGCTTAGTCATTGGACTACATAACCGTGAAAACTTTCTAACAAACCTTCAACAATAGCCTGTCAAACCAAGGAAGCTACGTATCTCAGTTGTATTTGTGGGTTTTGGCCATCCTTCAACAACCTTTGTTTTTGTCGGATCAACAGTTATCCCATCTTTAGAAACAATGTGACCAAGGAAAGAAATTTGTTGCAACCAAAACTCACACTTGTTGGATTTCCCATGAAATTTCTTTTCTTTTAAAGTTTTCAAAATAACCCTTAATAGTCTTTCATGCTCCTCTTTACTTTTATAAAACACCAAAATATCATCAATGAAAACCACCCCAAACTTATCCAAGAACTCATGGAAAATTCTATTCATTAGGTCCATGAATACAGCGGGTGCATTGGTTAGCCCAAAATGCATTACTAAAAATTCATAATGGCCATATCTTGTACGAAACACAGTCTTCATAACATCTGCTTCCTTTACCTTCAACTGATGGTACCCCGATCGTAGGTCAGACTTTGAAAAAAACTACGCTCCCTGGAGCTGATCAAACAAATCATCGATATGATGCAAATGATATTTGTTCTTAACAGTGATGTTATTCAAGGCTCTATAATCAATGAAAAGTCTCATAGAACCTTCTTTCCTTATAACAAATAAAACAGGGGCACCCCATGGTGATGTTCTTGGTCGAATGAAACCTTTCTCTAATATATCTTGTAATTGCTCCTTCAACTGTAAATGTTCTATTTGAGCCATTCGATAAGGGGGTTTTGAAATTGGATTAGCATCAGGAACTAAGTCAACAGTAAATTGAACTTCCCGATCTGGTATTATTCCAGGAAACTCATCAAGAAAAAAATCAGGATACTCATTTACCACTGGCACATCATTAATCTGAACAGTTCCCTTGTTTTCAACAATATGTACATGGTAACATTCATTTCCATATTTTACAAGTTTCTCGGCCTCTTGATAAGTTATCAACATTAAGGGATCATTCTTTTACAAAAACTGAAAGTCTTTCTGAAAAGAACCTTCTTTATCTCTACAGTCAATCTTAGCAGGGTAAATAGAGAGGCAATCCATACCCACGATAACATCAAACTCTACTAGAGGTAGAACAATAAGGTTTGAAAGTAGGTTCTTTCCACAGATAAGGATAGGCAGATTCATATAAATTCTTTTTGCCTCAACATTTCCCCCAGGGGTTTTTACCACAAGTTCATGAGTTATTTCTTTAGATGGTATTCCCATTTTACTAGAAAAGGTTTCAGAGATGAAAGAATGTGTGGACCCTGAATCAAACAACACACTGGCATAATCTGAAAAAACAAACAAAGTACCTGATACAACATCATTTGATGGCCCGACATCTGCTGAAGTAGTTTCGAAGGATTTCTCCACCCCTTTCTTCTTGTAGTCGAACTTCTTCTCATCACTCAAGCTCTTTGTCAGACACTCGTTTTCATAGTGGCCCATCTCATTACACTTAAAAGATTTCACTAACTGTAAATCAAATTTGGACTTACCATCACCTTGATCTTTTTTAGTTCAATCACGAGCCTTATGTCCCATCTTACCACATTGGTAGCACTTTCCAGAATTCAGAAGACATTCCCCAGCATGCCTTTTACCACATTTATCAAAAACTGAAAACATAGTTTTCTTACCATCAGACTTTCTTGAAGAATTCATCCCTTTCTCCTGCCACCTCGGTCTCTTCTTCAGCTGGTTATTATAGAACACTTGATCATCGGAAAACTCCATTTCCACCTTCTCATCACATCGAACAAGCTTTTCATAACTTTTAAACTCACGAGAAGCTAATTCCCTTCGATATTTTGGTTTTAATCCAGAGTAAAAACGATTGATTTTACTATCAAGGTCTCAGATAAAATTTGGAGCATACATTGCCAATAGAGTGAACCACTCTTCATAGGCAGCCACTGAGTTTTCCTCTTGCCTCAATTCCTTGAATTTTTTTTCCATCCTACGTCGAACAGCCTTAGGAAAATACTTCTCAAGAAACATAACTTTAAATTCATCCCAGTCGAGAGTATCAATCCCATCAGCATCCCTGATATTTCTAACCATAGACCACCACTGATCTACTTCACCCTCCAAACAGTAAATAGCAAGACTAACCTTTTGATTGTCTGAACACCCCATGACATTGAAAATCTTTTCTAGTTCTTTAATCCACCCTTCAGCTAGCACAGGTTCAGATGATCCTCTAAATGATGGGGGATGTTGCCTCATGAAATGTTCCACCACTGACATGTTCATCTGTAGTTGATCTGGCTGATCTCGTGCATGCATAGTGCCACCATTTATCGCATGAGTCAACTATGCCATTGCTACAACAAACTGTTCAGTTCCAATTCCGACCATCTCAGGATGCTGATTCGGAAGGTTATTTCCTTCTGTATGCCTTCCTAGCACTGCATCCCTGTTTCCTCTATGGAAAACTATTATGAGCAAACATGTCTTATATAAAGCAACATGGTAATATTAAAATTCTATATCATTTCAAAAAAAATATTTTTGGATAATCATTTAATAGGATTCTAACACCTAAAGTTATCTAAACTGACCTTTGATACCAAATATAAGGCCCCGACCTTAAACATTACTTAATCTTGAGATATTTCAAGAATACACTTTGGGGATATTTTCAGGTTTAGAGTTTTAGAGAATTATATCATAAAACATGTATTATATTCTACCTTTAAGCAAAGTAGTTACATAAAAGATAGTATTCATTTTCCCCATCAACGGAAACATATTTAAAATAAAACATGGATTCTTTCTTGACACTTCCTTGACACTATCATCATATCATGTACCTTTCCCTTTTCCTATGAACAACATTTCAAAAAACATTGGATGAGCATAAAAAGCTCAATAATTGTTATAAAAATATGGAAAAGAAAACATGAGTTCATATATACATAAGAATGAAATCATACTTTACCCATAAAACATATGCACTTTAACATACCTCATCAAATCATGAATAAATCATAGAAATCATAAGACATAAAGGTAACTTGAGGCATTCATAACATTCTTACATAGGGTGTAACCCTCTTGGTTACGTTTGGATTACCCATCACAGTATATTCCATAAATATCTTTGGAGAAACCATAACTTTTCACTCCTTCGCGTTACCCAATGCATTGGAGAACTATATCGGGCTCACCCGCCCTTAGTTTATCACGGAACCACCCGTCTTCATAATCATTCCCAAGAACCACAACATAATCGAATCACATAAAACATGCATAAAAGAAACATAACATTTCCACCTTTCAATCACAAGATATCAATACAACACAGTGATATAAAAACACTATGAAAACCATTTTAAATACCAAAATAAAAGAAAAGTAAAACATGGTATTTATTTTTCTTTTAAAAAAAGTATGGCTTGTAGAGGAATCCAAAACTCAAATAATGGTCACGGTGGCAGAGAAGTCATCGTCGCCGCATACGTACGAAAAAAACATTCCCTTTTGTCATTTAATAAACACTTCATATGAAAAATATTACTTTTGAATAAATGTAAAATTCAAAGGGGTTTATACACCATATAAAAGAAGGTTGTGTATAAAACAAAATATGCTTCAATGAAAGGATATTGAGACGAAGTCCCATAACTCGGGTCTGACTTGACTCAGTCGTTCATTAATCTCCTGAATAATAAACTTGAGTTAATTTCTACTTGTTTAATAACATTTTTCATGTTAATTATTCCTTTTATATCACTTATTTCCATGTCATGAACACTATGTAATTATTTAAGTTAATAACAGTCGTTTTAACGATCATTGGTACATGAGTAAAAAAATAAACGCTTTATAATTACATGTTTTTCATGTATCCATTATATCCAGAATGGTATTCATGATTTAGATATCATATATATCATATATATCCAGTATATGCATGCATTTATAATATTACATAACATTTAGAGGTAAGAAATGAAACGCATCGTTCATGGAGACGGTAAGCCGTACGTATGCATGAACGCTGCTTCCCTTTCTATTTCGTGTTTTATGAAATGGAATCATAATGATATAAAGGTATATTATAATTCTAGTGTAATATCATATATAATATAATAACTCCATCCTTTATATGTCCCACATATGGTATTAACGAATCAACTCACTTTGAGGGGCGGTAGTCCGCACTTCCTTAAATGAAGATATCGCGTTTACCCATAATGGAAACCATAAAGGTATGCACAAAATGAAAAATAAAGAAGCTTAAGGAAGGAATAAACATATTATATATCATATATAAATATAGTGTTATCTTAATGGCCACCTTTGAAGGTGTTAAAAGAATGTTGAACAATCATCGTTTCAGGAGGCAGAAATTCTCCATCCACGGAAACAGTATGTTCTTTAACCATTAGATGTAGGTGTGTGTAAGTGTATCTCTAATAATTATTATAAAAACATCCTAGTATATGTAATATACTGGTGTTGTAACAAAATAAATGAATAAAAAGAGATTAGGGGGTTGGAGAAGCAAAATAAAATAAAATAGCACAAGTGAAGACATTACCTTAAAATCGGGTAACTCCCTTTGGTTTGAGCTCAAAGGCTTCCTTGGGAAGACTTCTTCCCAAAGTGAGTCTTTATGGAGATATAGATGTAAGTGGAGAGACAAAATGGGCAGGTTTTGGCCAAGCCAAAGGCTTTGGAAGTGTGGGTAAGGAGGTTGAGGTGGGGGCCTTTTATAAGAGGAGAGGAGGGGCACTCTTGGAAAGTAAAGTAATGTTACTTTATTTTAAAATGAGTTATGAATTAAAAAGTCCCACATTGATATAATTTCAGGGTATGGTGCTAAGGGTTCTAATTCCTCACATCCAATAGGTTTTTGACATGTTTAGGTCATATATTTTACATTATATTTTCATTTTATTTAAATCGTTTATTAATGAGGTAATCGCTGCATCATTATGATGTCATAAATAATTTAATTTATTTAATGTATAAAAATTATAAAAAAACTTTCATGATGTAGGAAATATTTTTAGATTTCTAATGAATATTTATAGTCAAAAATATTACTTGTATAACCCCATTTTAAAATTGTTTTAGTAAAACAACTCATGTTTGTGTCATTTTAATTTTAACATTAAATAAAAAGATATTAATGTCATTTTCCTACTAAAGAGGCTCCATGGGGTCCCGTAGTTGACCCATGGCTTTGCTTTGTCGGAAATGACACATACAATAAGGGTAGGACATGTGTCTAGATATTTTCATTTTATTATAATATCATTTTTGCCTTAAATTGCACTAATTACCTCAAATCGCGATTAAAAACTTAAAAGTTACTATTCACCAAAAAATTATTTTAATCTCATTGAACCAAATTTAACTTCTTAATGAATACCACGTATTTCAGATTTTTGAAAATAAAATCACAGAAGTGGAAAAGTTTCATTTAAACGAAAAATCAGTTTCCTTAACTACTACTTAGTGGTTCCACTATTCATCAAAAATTGAAGTTTTTTAGAAAAATACCAAAACATCACCCTAAGATATATTTGATATTCTGAATTCAAAAATGATGTCCATTTTACAAAATTCAAATAATATAAGTTACATTAATTAATTTAATAATTAATTCCCGCTGTCATGACAAATAGCGTGTTTTTTTGAAACATTAAGTATCAAAAGATTGACACTAGTTTAAGTCCAATTTCAAAGTGAAATTGATTCCAATGACCAACACTAGATTAAATGGTAAAAATATATTCTAATTTCACTTAAAACCCATTTCAAAATATAATATAATCATATAAATAAATTAGATTAAAAATAGGTTTTGAATTAAAATACAACATTTTCACTATTCATTAAAAAAATGAACTTTATCGGAAAAATACCAAAAATTCCCACAAAGTAAATTTTGATGTCCCAATCATAAAGAATAAGATTATTTTGAAAAACATAGGTTATAAAATTTTCAAAAGATATATTTAAAAAAAAATCCATCAAAAGGCAATAAAACAATCTTTTAAAAATATTAGTGTATTCCATCATTAAGATTGGATTTATTTTCATTTTAAGCCTCTAAAACACAATCTAATTCACTAATAGACATAGATAAAATTATCTATTATTCATTAAATACTTGGGATGATACATTTACTTACTCACATGGATATTCTACTTGTCGAATAATCACATGGAATATCAATAGCCACTTTGATAATGATGGAATGCATAATGCCAGAATTCATAACCACATAGTCAATGCCTTATGCCAAGACTACAAATAAGATTTTATCGAGGCCTTATGCAAAGACACTAATTTGTCTCATGAAACCCACCGATTCATCGAGGAGCTAGAGCTATCTCCACCCATCACTTACTAAGTCCAATGAATTCATCATATGAAAAGAGTTAAACAAAACATAATCATTCGTATTAAAACTAGCATACGAAATGACAATACATTATCCATAAACCATGAATTGTATAAAAATGACACATCCATTGTCAAAAATATCACAAAACCTTCAATACAATATGAAATATTTTTATCATAATAAATAAACATCAAACAAGTGTAAAATTCATCAAAGGATGTTGACATAGATGAAATGAAAACTATTTGAACGAAATCACTCTTTCTATTTTGGGATAATTTAAAAGTCAGATAATTATAAAATTAAACATGTATTTTGAAAATATTCTTATAATCTTGTATGGGAATCTTCGAAGGTGTTGTAAGGATGTAAAATAGATGCACGAGGTGTACAAGTTAAAAAACTGTCTTTCCTTAATTTTGACGAAAGTGTCGTAAAGTACCTTGTTTGGAAAATGATGGAGGGATTCCACTATAGGAATATTATAAAAATTTTAAAAAGGCTAGAAATTACTTTAACAGATAGTCTAGGAAATAGTAAAAATGTTTTGAAGAATAATTTAGGAAACATGGATCTAGGTGATAAAGAGGTCGTAGTAGACACTTACGTAAAAACAACATCGGATAACAAAGAGAATGTAATTAACACTTACCTTGTACTTTTCCATGGTCCAGGGTAGGTTATCCTCCTTTATAATGGTGAAATAATTGTTATTAAATTATAATATAACCATATACATTTATATGATATCATATATGATATTCTAATATTTCTTTGCTAATGATATTTCTGTAGTATCATCATTTCAGGTTTAACTGATTCATTCATCTTTATATGGATTTTTACGTCAGGATTTTTTGTTATGGATAGGATGTATCTTATTTATATTCAGAATGATATTATGTCTTTAAAAATTAGTTTGAATAATCAAATGAAAATTAGTCTTGAATGGATACGATGGGGATGGAATCTCATCGTGTTCGTGGAGACGGTAAACCGTATGTACACACGAGCAACAATATAACTATTTTGATTTTAAATTAGTATATTATTTGATGGTATATCATATATAAATAATAATTATCATGTTATATTTATTATTTAAATCATTTATACTCATTATTAAACCCATCCAAATGATGAAGTTTTTGAATTACAAACTACCCCGCGGCGTAGAGACGGTAATCCGTACGTACAAACGCATGGTGACTTTGTCATATATAGGGTGGATAGAATAATGAATATGGTTTTATAAATTTTATAATAACATCACATTATATAGAGGATACAGGTGTTATTATTTTGGAATGGAAACAACAAGTAATGAAGAAGTGGAAGAAGAAATGAACATGAAAGTGGTGATGGAATATTTAACGCTTCTCCAGGTTCTTCCTTTTTATTTGATCAAAAGGGCTCCTTAGGATGGATTTATGAATAAGTAAAAGATTATATAATTAAGTTATTAAAGTTAAGTGGATATTTTGGTAGGGTTTGGCCGTTCCAAATGGCTTTTACGGTGTGAATTTGAGATAAGGGTAAGTGACCTTTTATAAGAGGGGTGAGGGGCACCTTAGGAAAAGATTGAAATATTATTTTATAAAAAAATAATTTTCTATTTATAATGGATCCAAAATGATTTATATAAAGGCTATGGTTTGGATGGGTTTAAATTCTGTAATCCAATAGGTTTTAGATAGGTTTAGTTCCCCATATTAACCTTATCATTCATATTTACTCCTTGTTAAATAGTTTGACATTTACCATGTCTCTTTGTATTTTTATATTATATGGTTAATAAACATAATATAAACTACAAGAGAACCTCAAGTGGTTCATTAAAGAAATATATCATATTATTTAAGTCCTATGGCCAAAACTTATATTTTTATGAATAATATATCAATTAATAATTTAATATTTATTTTTAAAACTCTTTTAGGTAAATTTTGAATCTACATGGATATTTTTTTTTCTTAAAGACATAACAGCATGATTACTTCAAGAAAAATCATTTAATTATCCCTATCATGCTTTATTAACAACAAAAATTAGTTTAATTTAATAAAATTCTCATATTATATTTATTTGGATATTTATAATATCAATTATTTTAATCAATCATTAATAATTCAATTACTGAATCATCATTATGTCCTAGATAAATTAAATTATTTAATGTCTCAAAATTATAAATAAAATAGAATTATGTAGGAAATATGTATTTCTTTCTAATTAATATTTATACTCGAATTTATCTTATCTATAACCCATTATTAAAAATGTTTGAGTTAATAAACATTGATTTTAACTCTTTTCACTCTTCTTTAAATAAAATAATAATATTTTTTCTAATGTAATCCAAGTATATCTAAAGGATCCTATTTTAATCCTAAGGTTTTTTTGGTGGAATTAAATTTATCCAATAGAATTGGGACAAGTTTTAGGGTAATTATGATATCCTTTTTACCCTTAATTACGCTATTTATTTTTAACCGTGGTAAATAAAAGTCAAAAGTTACAATTCACCAAAAAATATTGTCATCTTGTTTAAAAAAATTTTACTTACTGATATTAACCTTGTGTCTCGTGGTTTTTTAATTAAACCCACCGATGTTGTAAAATTACATTTTATAGAAATTTGGAAATTCTCCTAGGAGGTGGTTAAAAGACGGTAAATTGATCGATAAAATTTAATATATCTAAAATAATTATAAAATGACACCAATGAATTATGTTGAACATATATAGGTATTATGTATATATTTTTACCTAAAATAAATAAAAATAATATAAATAATTATCTAAAAAAACTTCGGTTTTGACCAATAACGCACTATTTTTCCCTATTCATCAAAAATTAAAAGTTTTCAGAAAAATATCATGAAATTACCGTAAGCTAATTACGGTATTAAGAATCCAAAAATTAATTTAATTTTGATAGATAAAAATTATAAAATTTCAAAATTTGGTTATTTCAATTCATAACGGCTAGTTTGATTGGTTGTGGTGTGTTTGAACTCAAAGTTGTTTACAAGACAAGCTATTTCATTATTCAATGGGAAACATACTGTGGAAGCTTGTGGTGTTACAAATAATTACATAAATAAATGTTGTGGGAAAAAAACATCATCATTGTGTGTGCGTTAAGAATAAATTTCTATGAATGTGTATATGTGTGTTAATAGGTCATGGGTTATTTATATATCATAAGAAATTCATGTTTTGATTTATATAAATATATGTGTTACATGATTTATAAAACATTAAACATTGATATAATGTAAAATATATATATATATATATATCACAGAACAATTATATTACCCTCAAAATAAACTATGTCATCTTATATTAAAAATTCAAAAAACTTAAAATTACTATTGATGTTATAATGATAGTAAATATAGGATAAAAACAATCCCAATATATTACGTAGAATATGTAATGCAACCCATGGAATTTCTTATTATTAATAATATGTTTTCCAAATTTCAAAAAAATATCAATTTTTCCACACCTGAGATAATAAATCAAATGAAAGTATCATTTTATTAAGAACATATAAAAATATTGTGCACATAACATAAAAATACGAGTTAAGGTATATAACATAGAATATAAACCACACAATTAATATTTATAGAACATAAATCAAACTTATAATATGTTTTCCTTAAAAAATATTAATTTAATGTTATTGAAGAAACCCTAAAAAACATATTTTAACTTTATTGAAAAAATACTAAAAAATAGAAGTCTTTTTTACATATGATTTGATTTTTTATCTGTTTGAATATATTTATTTTTTCAAAAGATTATGTTGAGTCATGAATTTATTATTGATGATTCTTCAAAGTCTCATTTAATGTTTTAATATATTTTATTATGTATAAGATTTTATAATTCAAAGATAATGATGCACCTCATAATGGTCTAGTCTCATATATTGTGGGAATCCACGTAGTATTTATTATATAGGTTCCAAAATCACATCATAAATCCATATATAATTAATGAAAATGATAATATAGTTTATTAATAGATGAATGTGAGGTTGTTATATTACATGGTATTTGAGGTTATCTATGATAAGAGATGGAGAAAAGTGTGAGATGAATAAATTTAGTATATCTCTTGAGAGAAGAAGAAATCATGGAGGATTTATGTGACCACGTGTTGGGGAGGATTATGATTTTTGAATGAGATTAAATAAATAACCTATATTAATACATTTAGTTTTTATCTAAAAAATTACCAAATTATATGTCAATATTTTTTATATCATAAAATTTATACATTATTCAATGGTTTAAAAACCAACTATAACCAGTAATTTTCCTATAAAGGTGTGGAGTTCAAAATTTCACATTGGTGATGAAAGTTTTACTTAATAATTAGATTAGACCACTTTGAGAATACAACATCAACATTAATTCATGTATGTATTCGTTGTACCCACATTTTATGATATATAATAATTGAAGGGTTTGAGGATAATGATGTTTTATACACATTCACCATTATACATAAACTTATATTTGGTTTTTCATTTTAATAAGCCATGAATAGAGTGGTTGGGTATAGTTTTGATCTTGTGGAATTTTTTCATATATAATATATAAACTTAACTCCTATAGGATAAGTATATAATTTAGTACCATTATTGAGAAAGATTAAGAAAATTCAAGGGTTTTCACAGAAGAGTGATTTGTCACATGTTATTATATATGTATGGATAGAATGTGAAGTTTTTATATATTTTCATTAGCTTAATTAATGTTTTTAAGGAATAATTTAACCTAGATGTAACATATTGAGTTTTTAAAAGGTAACACATTGTTCAATATCATTCATGATACTCTAAACATAGCTTAAATACACAACATAATATTATAATTTAGTAAGGTAGTTTTCACACAACCATAAGAATAGAGGAAATGAACATTATTCACTGAATTATGAAAATATGGTTGACACATGTGTATATAATTTATTCTTTGGTGAAAAATTAATTATTAATGAAAGGAAATATTTTTCTGAAACACAATTTAAATGTGCACATGTGTGTTTTATACAAATATATTAATAAATAACCCATGATGATTTATGTTAATGATATATATATATTGTTTAATATAATTTTAAACATTAAATTTATGTGATTGATTTATATTATATGATAACAAATCCAATTTCATGAACAAAAGTATTATTGTTCAAAAAAGGAACCTTTGCCACAATTTGATGAAACGCCAATTTAAAATTAATTTTACAAATTTTATATACTATATTTTTTAAAATACACTCTATTTTGGAATTTGGAATGTCAATATTATCATTGAGTGAATTTTTGGTATCTTATGAAAATACTCATTATTTGATGACTAGTGAAAAATATTGTACTGAAGTTAAAAACTAATATTTCATTATAATAATTATTCTACCTTAAACTAATTTTTTAAAGTAACAATAGATCGATAATACATATATTTGTCAAATTTAGTTTTGTTGAATAATTTTTATTTTAAAATTAGATAACAAAACTTTTTGATATTTTGAATATATTGTTTATGGGCCTTCTCACAACTTCTGTGGGATTAGTGTTAAGCTAAATTTATCTTGTTCCGTGAAATAAATTGTTTAAAGAAAACATAGATGTTGGTAATCTGTATGAAAACTGTGGTCTAATAGGATGAAATTTTTTTTTGTGAATAGTAGCTAAGCTCTATATATTTGTTTTATTCTCATGCAACAAATTATTTTGGATTCATTGGTTAGGTTGGTTTTGGGTTGTTTCATGAGAGAAATTTCTTTACACAGACATGAAAAGTGATATATCTTCTTAGTTATTTGTTTTTCGGTGGATTCATGATAGTAGTTATAGTTGTGCAAAACATAAATTCTCTGATAGTTTTTTTATTCTTTGAGGAGCAAGAGGGATATGTTATCTAGGTTTGATCCATAAAGGATTTTCATTTTAATTTGTAGGAGGTTGTTTCTGAAAAATAGTTCAAATTGTTTTTTTGGGATTTCATCACAATTTTTAATGTAACCTTGTTTGGACCTAGATGATGAGTTTTAATGATTTATATGGAATCAAGGTTTTCAATTTTTGGGTTTAGATCCCTTCATATGTTCTTCACTGGTTTCCTCTCCACTGATTTGTGTTTTTTATTATATTTGTGTAATATTTTTCATTATATAGTCCGAGAAAACTACATTTACCTCATATTTATTATTGTAATAGTATTTTTTATAAATAAATTTTTTTGTTTTATGATTGGGGTTACAAATTCATATATCAATTTTCTATAAAATAAAGTATTATATTTATCAGGGTTAAGGGTAAATCAGGTAATTAATGGTAAAAATAATATTATAATATTATAAATTTACCCTATAACATGTTATAATTTCATTTGATGGGTTTTTTGACCAAAACCAACCCTAGGACAACATTATAACATTTTTTATACCACTTGAGTAAGAATATGAAATTTTTTATATTTTATTTAATGATAAGTTAAAAACGTAAAAATCGTATTTTTATTAAGAAGATAATTTTTTATATAGTGTATTATAGAAGATAAAATTGAATATAAGTAGTCAATTGAAATCTAAAATGTTTATCTACATCATGAAAGTTTATTTATAATTTTTATAAAATAAATAATTAAATTTAAATGTAACACAATGATGATATAATATTGATTTATTAATGGACGAATAAATTAAATGATATTAATAATAATAAAAGAAATAAAATTTGAAAACATTTATTCCATACACTAATTATATAGATTAATTTGACATTTTAAAGATGAGTTTAATTATATTTTTTAATGTAATCCAGTTGTTATTATTTTTTAACCACTCAAGTAATTAATAGTTTTAAAATTTACATAAATCAAATCATAAAATTTAAAATAATTAATTAAATGATAAAAAATTTATAAAAATATATTTTTAAGAAAACAAGGTATGATAAGTCAATAAATATTATTAATAACACAATTATTTTTCTTTTTTCATGTTATGGATATTATATTAACTCTAAATGTATAAATTATTTGATAAAATTGTAAGAGTTAAAGGGGTTAAAACAAAAAAGATAAGGATTAAAAAATAATTAAAACTAGTCTAATTTTAATTTTGATGAATTTTTTTCAATCCAAAATCATAATATATTATAAATAATTTATTTTGGATCCATTTGAAATGAAAATGAATTTATATTAGTTTAACATTCTAATAATAGTCGGAGTACCCCTCACCTCTCCTATAAAATGGAACCCATTCATATGTATTCATTATATTTCCAAAAATATTCCGTAGGGCCAAGATATTCCCAAACTCATTCCTATAATCCCTTTATAAATAATAGAGGCCCTATTTTAGGTATAAAAACCTCTTTATCAGAGTTAATATGTTAGTCAAAAGTATTCATTTGAAGGAAATGTAACTTTTTTAATTAAGTGTTTCTATATTATTTATTCATACAATTACTTCAAATATTATCAAAACATGACGAGATAACAACTATAGTATCCTCAACATACTGAGATGATGTTATGTTAATATAATAACCTGAATTCTTATTTGATTCCATTAAATGGGTAAATAAATAATCATTCATGTGTACTGGTCAAGTATCACCTCCATGAACTGATATAATTCGTTTTCCATTACCATATTTCAAGATAAGTTATAATGATGAAATTTATATTTATATATATGATATTAATTATGTAATAATCATTTATATATAATAATATATCATTTATTATCTTACCTTCCAAGAACATAAATATGATAACTTCGTTCGTGAATACTTGTAAACTATCACCTCCACGAAGTGATGTGATTATTTTTTTCACCACATCAAATATATTATATATATATAAATATAAGTAAATTAGTAATATGATTTTACTGATATTAATATCATTCTTGAAATATAAAATTAAAATTACCTTCATTCCATAATTATCATTATAAGATGGAATCATTACCCATCTGTACATCTGACCTACCTTCTATATGATTATAATGTTGTTCATTTTTCATAAAAATACCTAATTGGATCTATTTTATGGTATAAATAATTAATAAAATTGGGTATTATTTCCTAAATAATATTATCAAGATGATGGAATAATGAAAACTTTAACTATTAATATCATACATAATTCATTTTGGACTCGAGTAAAGAATATATCTAAACATCCATCCTGAACATAAATAATTATGTAATTGTTATAAAATGGTAATAAATGATATAAAATAAATTATAAACAGGAAAATCTTATAAAACAAGTAGAAATTAACAAATATTAATTATTCCAAAATATAAAGAACATAATGTTGGAATCATATTTGAGGTAAGGGTCTTCATCGCAATCTCATTTCATTGAGGCCTATTTTTATGTTATACACCACCTAATTTTAGGAGGGGTATAAACAAACAATTAGACTCATCATGCAATTAATTAAATTCTTTTCATGTTACTTATTTTTCTGTGAAATTTTATTCTTTTATGGAGATAAAGAATTAAATGTTCCATGTGTAATGTGACACTTTGAATGTTTAAATATTTAATTATCCAATCTTGTCTCCAATATTCTTGATATAATTTTAGATATCAATTTATATGAATATTAATATAATATAAATGAGTTTTCATTTCTATTTTGAATTTTATTGAGAAAAAATAAAAAGGTACGCTTTTTATTTTTTTATACAAAACATTTTGACAAATGAAAAATGGAATGTTTTTTTATCATATACGGTGAAAATAATGTTTCTGCCACTATGACCATTATTTGAAATATGGCATCCTGTATAAGAATTTATATTTTTTTAAATGAAAAAAAAAATAATATTTATTACCCTTTCTGGGTATTTTTTATATTGAAAATGGTTTTTAAAATTTGAGGATTTTTTTAATATATTGAAATAATTTCATGATATTATAAATTAAATTTTCTGAGTAAAATGATGAAAACTTCAATACTATATGTCCAAGATTATATAATGGTACTTTTACATTTGAAAGGTGGTTATTTAATAAAATAAGAATGGGTGGTTATGTTATTAATGAAGGAATCATGTATGCATTATATCCTCCAATGAATTGGCTATAGAAGTCGAACATTTAGTTATTCCATTTTATAAGAGTGAAATGTATGGATGTTGACTGCATGGTTATTTTATTTATGTATAATTCGGTCCTAAGTTACAATTATCTATTATATATGATATTTATTATTTTTATTGTAATCTAATTATTATAGAAAATAAGTATGAATTGATATTATATTCAAAGTAATGTATTTACTAGTTCTTAAGTGTGAAAAGAATTACTTTATGATATAGTATTCTCTGATTTTCATGTTTTCATAAACCAAAACATTTTCCTTATTGGTGAATACCTTACTGATATTTTTATGATCAATATATGTTTTTAATTTTTTTCACAGGATTTTACATATAATAGAGAGAAGGATGAGATCAAGAGAAACATTGTAATGATTTAACATTAAAAGAAAACATGATTAATTTTAAATGTTTTATTTTTATAGGGAAAATGGATATTGAGTAGAAGTGTCTAAATTTAAATGGTTGAGTTGTTATGTATGATTTATGACCTAATTCACTAAAACTCTATACTTGAAAAGACCCTTGATGTGAATGAACATAAAATTATTGACTTGACTCAATATTATGTATCATTTACAGTTGGGACCTTATAGGTGGTAGGTTAGGATGGTCGAAAAACAATGGATATTAGTATGTCTTCTTAAGAGTTATGAATATCTTCATGATTTTATAATTTTAGGTTGACTGTATATTAACTTTCTTAGATACGCCATTTTAGGATTTATGTTATGAAATATAAAAGAGATTAACGATAATTTGGATTTGTTTAGTTTTTGAGGAAAATATGGGTTATTTACTTATAGGATTAATAATGAAAGGTATGAGATAACATTTTAAGTTAAAAAATGTTATTTTTATATTGATGATTTTATTTTTGGAAGGTTTTAACTTTTATTTATTTTTTATTAAAAGGAAACCCCATAAGATGGGGAGAACCCCACGTGACATACAAGGCTATGAGAATCGAACCCATACCAAAGGACGATGATGGTGCATCTCCTACCACTGGCCAACATGATGTCCTGGGTTAGTATGTTTTTTTAATTTTTCTAAAATAAGTTGATGGTTAAAGAACATTTATATTTGGTGAATATATGTCTTATCAAATAGATAACCATGAGATTAGAAAATGATTTAGTGATTAAGTGATTAATGTTAGACATTCACTATTTTGGGAACCCTATATGATTAATGATAATAGAATACTATGGGATTTTATTTTAGTAATTAAGGTTGAATTATTTTTTGGATGAATCTATACTTTTATTATAGGGTTATATCATCGAGATAATGTGAATTTAGAAATTAAATTTGTTTGTATGAGCCATTAAGTGTGATTGATGACATTTGGAGACAAATTTTAAAATATATCTTGGAGAAGTATATGATCAGGTCATTTTTGGGTTTCAAACATAGTCAATAATATTTTTTATGAATATTAAAGATATTTATTTGTTAATGGTATATGTTGTTCTTTCAGATCTACTATTTAATTTTGGAGATTATAATTAGTCTACCTCCATTTAAAGGATTATTATTTTTGGGGAATTATCTTATCTTATCATAACCATTTTTCTTTTGTTTAGTTATTGAAGATAGGATAAATTGCTTTTTAATATTTTTTGGATTATGTGATTCTATATAATTTTATTCTAGTTCTTCAAGAATAAAAATATCATCTTGAAAACTCTGAATTTAGAGAAAAGATGAGTTTTTTTGAATTTGATTAATATATGAAGATCATATTTTCATGTAAGTGTATTTCCTTACATTCTTAGTCCATGTGTAAAATAATTCATTATCTCTATAAGATGGATCTTGTGGAAAAACATTATCTATTTATTTTTTTTAATATACTTTTGACACATAACATATTTATGTCATTGTGATGGTCTACAATCCATAATCAAGTTCTCTATCACTCTCTATTATTCTATTATAGTTATTTTTCTCTTCAATGTCTAGGTTTTTCTACATGGAACTCCAGTATCTATTATCTCAGGTGACCAAAGTACATACATTTCATTCCTTGAAAGTGGATGTCTTATTTATCCTTTTTTTTATATTGTATTTCAACATAGGTATTTTGAAAATCTAGTACCCTAGTATTCAATATTGAGTACAAATTGAGAAGATATAATTTATTAAATATGGATAATATAACACTCCTTGTTCTTTATAGGAAACACTATGTTTGATGAAATACATGATACACTAAATTTAGCTTAAATTAATAATATAATTTTGTTATTAAATATGGTAGTTATCACATAGTATATAAATGATAGGAATTCATAGGATTTAAAAGAATATGAAAATATTTTTTACACAAGTTTATATAATTAATTCACCAGTAACTAATTAATATTAATATTTCTTTTCAAAACAATTAAAATGTGCACAACCGTGTTTTATGCCAATAAATTAATAAATCTGCGTTATTAGATTTGGTTAATAATATATATGTATAATATATTTAATTTAATGTTTAACATTCATATTATGTGTTTTATTGATACAATACATGAAAAAATCCAATTTTACAAAAAAGTAGTACTTTACAAAAAAAGGTAGTTTGTCGACCTTTTGTTGGGGAACTTATTTAATATTTAATTTTTTCAACTTCTTATTTTATATTTTTCAGGGTAAAAATTATTTTTGAAATTTTAATATGAAAATTATCTTATGGTAATTTTCTGGAATTTTTCTGAAAAATGAAATTTTTTAATGAATAGTGAAAAATACATTATGAATAGTGAAAAATACATTATTATAGTTAAAAACTGATTTTTTGTTTAAATAATTATTATAATTATACTTATTTGTAAAATCTAAATTATTCAATAATACATTTATTAATCCATTTTAGGTCCTTATAATAAATTCTATATTGAAATTTGACATGAAAACATAATGATATTTTGAAATACCTTTTTACCTCCCTTCTTGCCAAATCTACAAGATTAGTGTTAAACATAATTTATCCACTTCGATGAGTTGAATTTTTGAAATTATTACAAATATGTTTGTAATAATTAATAAAATTTTTTTCTAATAAGATCAAAATATTTTCTAGTGAATAATAACTATATTATTTTATTTACAATGTTGAGTGTAAATCTAGTAATTAAGAGTTTAAATAAAATTATAACATGATAAAATTACTCTAAAACCTGCCCTAATTTCATTGGATGGGTGTTTTTTGAATAAAATAAACCTCATTTTAAAAGATAAACTTTTTAAGTGAATTAGATAAGAATATAAAATTTATTATATTTTATATAAAGATAAGTGAAAAATGTAAAACTCATATTTTTATTAAATCACTGATTTGTAATATAATATTTTTTAGAAGATAAATTATAATATAAATATTAATTTGATAAATGAAATATTTTTCTACATCATTATAATTTATTAATTATTTTTATACATTATATTAATATATTTAATTGTGGATCAATAATGATGTTGTAATTGATTTTTGGAAGGAAGATACAAACAAATGATATTAATAGTATTAAAATAAACATAATATGTAATAATTGATGTCATTCATGAATTTTATGGATTATTTTGACATGTTATACATTAGATAAATTAGTTTTCTAGAATTAATAATGTTTTTTTTATTTTTTTAAAAAGTCATGTAATAAATATGGTCACAATTGACATAATTCATATCTTAAGTTATAAAATATTAAATTTTATGATATAAAATTTCTAAAAATATTACATTCTGATAAAAAGTTTATGTAATTTTATAAATTTCATTAATTACTCTTTAATCTGTCGTCTAGAATACCATGGAAAATAAAGTAACCCACAAATTGAAAATTACATGATAAAACATTAAGAGTTAAAATGGTTTAAACAAAAGTATAAGGAAAAAAAACTTGTATAATTTTAATTGTATGAATTTATTTCCAAAAAAAATAATGCTAAATTATAAATATTTTATTTTGGATCCATTTTCAATAAAATATGAATTTATATTAATTTAATATTTTTTATAATTCAATGAGTGCCCCTCGCCTCTCCTATAAACAGGCATTCATTCATGTAAGTTACTTACACTTATAAAACCAATTGGTTTGTCCAAGGTCAACCAAAATAAATTACTAGAATCCCTAATCACATTATAGAGGCCTTATGTTAGGCATAACACCCTCTTTATAGGTTTTTAGTTGTTAACCAATGGTGATTGTCCGAATGAAATGTAACATTTTTAATGAAGTGATTCTATTTTATTTCTTATTAAAATTCCATGAACTATTCTCCAACCAAGTTGAGATAATAACTACAGGATCCTAAATATAATGAGATATTTTATGTAAATATAATCACTTAAATCCGTGTTTTATTACATTCATTGTGAAAATAATTAGCCATCTGTGCGTACGTGTGAACTATCACCGCCACGTACCGATATAATTTGTCTTCCATTACAATCTATAAAGACTTGTTATAATGAGTAAATTCATATTTATATATTATTTTAAGGAAATATTTATCATTTTTAAATAATAACATTTTATTATTTTTCTTATCGTCCATGTACATAAATATGATAATGTTTTTTGTGTGTATGTGTGAAATATCACCTCCACAAAGCGATGTGATCCATTTTTCTCCACCACATCACATATATGATATATAAGTATATATAATTTAATAATATTATTTAAACTATAAAATTATAATTCATGGATTTTAAAATCAAAATTACTTTCTTTTCATAATGGCCATTGAAAAATGGAAACATTACTCATGCATACATATGACCTACCATCTCCATAATTATAAAGTTATTGACTTTTTGGTCCAATACATAAATATATTGAATTAAAAGTATAATTGATGAATAAAAGTGATTATTATGTCATGAATATTATTCACTAAATGATTTACTAAGGACAACTTTGACTATTGACATCATTCTAAAGTCATGTTGGATTCAAGTACTGAATATCATCCAAACATGCAGTGTAAAGTTAAATAATTAAGTAATTGTTGTAACCTGGAAATAAAATATAAAAAGGAATAATAAAAATAAAAATTTTATCAATAAATAATAAATTAACATTATTTCATTATTTAGGAAGATAACTAACATATGAGAAGAATCCAAGTTAAAGTAAGGGACATCGTCTTAATCTCATTTCTTTGAGGAATATTTTGGTGTTATACACCACATAATTTTATGAGGTGTATAAATAACCCCATTGACATATAATTTAATTAATTTATTCATTATCATGTTATTTAATGTTTTGTAAAATTTTATTATTTTATGTAGATTACTATTAAAATGTTCCATGTGGTATGCGACACTTTTAATGATCAAATATTTAATTATCAAATTTTTTTCTCCATGTAAATATTCTTGACAATATATTACATATTTAGTTATGTAGATAAAAATTATTATATTGTAATTTTTATTCCTACTCTTAATTTCATTCCATATTTTTTATAAGGGAATCATTTTATTTATTTTAAATAGAACCTTTTGTAAAATTACAAAAGAAATGATCTTTTTATCACATACGAAAACGAAAACGTCTCTAATGGAATATCCATTATTTGATATATGGGTTCCTATATAATCTTTCATGTTTTTCAATGAAAATAAACCCCTTTATTTACTTTTTATTCTATTTGTGTATTGATTATTTTTGAAAATGGAATGATTATTTCAATATCATTAAACAGTTTCTTGTGATGGTAAATGAAAATTTGTAACTAAAATACTGAAAATTGAAATCCTATATGTGTTATGAATATATAATTTTACTTTTAAATTTTATGGGTGGTTAAGTGATAAACCAAGGGTGGGAGGTTATGTTATAACCTCCAAAAAATTGGGTATAAAAGTTGACTGTTTGGTTATTCCATTTTGTAAGAGTGACATGTATAGAAGTCGTCCGCATGGTTATTCCATTTGTGTATAGTTATGTCCCATGTTACCTTTATGTGTTATATATGATTTATGCGGGGTTTTTAGAAAACTATTGATTAAAATATAGAGTAATAATGAGCTTATTTTCAAAGAAAAGTATTTACTACTTCTTAAGGTTGAATGTATTATTTTTATGACAAAGTATTCATGGATTTTAATGTTTTGAAAAAATAGTTTTCCTTCTTTGTGTATCCCTTATAAAGATGTTAATTCTAATTTAATGTTTTAAATGTTTTCTAGGGGATTTAAGGTTTTTAATGAGAAGGATTGGATCAAGTGAAAAATTATGACTATTGAACATGATAAGAAACATTGAGTCATTTTAAATATGTGCAGTCTTTCCGAAAAAATAGATATTGTGTAAAATTGTCTAATTGTAATATTTGAGTTATTATGTTTTAATTATGAACAAATTATCAAAAACTATAATCCTTAAAAGATACTAAATGTATAGAAAATTAAATTTTTTTTTAATTGACTCCAAATTATGAACCTTTTAAGGTTCGATCTTTATAATTGGCATTATAAGATGATTTAGAAAACTTTGGATATTAGGAATTCTTCTTAAGAGTTAGGCATATCATAATGAGTTTATAATTTTTAGGTTAATAATAATTAATTTTTCTTTATAACTAATTTTTGTGATTTTTGTCAGTTAATTTATAGATGATTAACACTATTTTTGGAGACATTTTTTTTTGGGAATTAAGGATTATTACTTTTTGGGATGCAGAATAAAAGGAATGAGAAAATTTTGAGGTTATAACATGTTATGGTTATTTTTAAAGATTTTATATTGGGAAGGGTATAAGTATTATATAGTTTTAGAAAAATGAAAACTCATGGGATGAGAGACAACCTGGCCTGTCAGAAAAGGTTATCAGAATCGAACCCACAATCGATGGGTGACAAGGGTGTATCAGCTACCACTAGCGAACAAGTTGTCTTGGGTTAGTATGACATTTTATTTTTAGTTAAACAAGTGTATTGATTATAAATATGTATTTTTAGGGAATATATGTTCTTTAAAATAGATAACCATTGGTTTAGAAATTCATTTGGTGATTAAGTTATTAATGTTAGATGTTCACTATTTTGGGAACCCTATATGATTATTGTTAATATAATACGAAGGTATTTTATTTGAGGAATAAAGGATGAATTATATTTCTCATGATTCTATGATTTTATTTTGGAATAATATCATTGCAATTATGTGAATTAGGAAGTTATATTTTTTGGTGTGAGACATTAAGAGTGATTGAACATATTTGGAGATAAATGTTAATTTTTTTCGAATATTATGTGATCAAATAATTTTGATGTTTCAATATTATTATAAAATATTATTTAGGAATTTTAAGGGTTGTTATTTTATGAATGTTCTATGTGGATATTTGGGAATTATGGTTTAATTTTGGAGATTAAAATTAGTATTTATTCATTTAATGTTTTATTTTTTTTTGGTAATTATCTTAACATATAATAAATATTTTTTTGAAAATGTTTCAAGATAAGAAAAATCAATAGATAATCTTTTTTGAATTATTTGAATCTATAGAAGTTCATTCTAGTGCATCAGGCATGACAAATTCATCTTTAATACTCATCATTTTGATAAAAGGATGAGTTTATGGTAGAATTTGATTGATGTATTCATCTATACATTTCAGTTAAGTAAATTTTCTTTAGGTTCTTAGTTCATGTAATAAAATAATTCCTCAACACTATGAATAGTATCTTGAAGAAAAATCATTATATTATAACTTTTATCAAATTAATTTTCATACACCACCTATTTATGGAATTGTGAGGGTTAAATTTCTATGGTAAAGTTCTATGTCACTATCTATTAGTATATGAGATTATGTTTTCTCTTCTATTTCAAGGTTTGCAACATGGAAACCTAGTATGTCTTCTCTCATGTGACTATCATTATTCCTTTTCACTCTTTTAAAGTGGAACTATTGTTAATCCTTTTTCCAATGTGGGATTTCAAAAAAGGTATTTTAATATTCAAACCCCTAGTTATTTATTCTGAGTTCAAATGTCAAGGATGCAATTTATTTATGGTGGGAGAATGTAACTTCTTTAGTTTTTAAAAAGAATGAGTATGTTCAATAGCATACATGATTCACCCCATTTAGATTAAATTAATATCTTTATGTGATTATTTAATATGGTAGTTATCAAAAAGTCATTAGAATGGAGGGAGTGAAAATGATTAACTAAATTTTGAAAATATGGTTTATGTATTTGTATATAACTATTTCTATAGTGAGAAATTAATTATGAATAAAAATAATATTTTTTTTCTGAAAAAATATTTTAATTTGAATAAGTGTGTTTTATGCCAATTAATTAATAAATCACCATTTTAGGATTAATATAATTATATATATAAATATATATAGTATTTAATTTAATTTTTATCATTCATTCTGTGTGTTTTTTAGAGATGATACAAGAACAAATCCATTTTTACAAAAAAGAGTATTACATTTCAAAAACGAAAATTTTTCTACCTTTTGATAGTGTAACTATTTTGATTCTAGTTTTTTACACTTTTAGACCACAAGATTATAAACAATATAAATAATATCAATCAAAAATATTGTACTTTCCATAATATTCAATAATGGATATGAAAAAAGTTGGCACAAAAAAATACGGTTTAACATTTAAAATATTTAATAAATTAATTAATTTATCTATAGAATAACATAATAATATTTTTAAAATAAAAAAACGTTGTCATACATATCCTGTTTATGCCTATACATAGAAGTGGAACATAATCTTTTCACCAAACCATCACTTGGTGACCCAATTTGACTATGGGGCATAAGACAATGATATGTCCCATGCCCTTATATGATGGTGGTACATCCTACTAAGTTGCATCCCACATGAACATGAACTCATAAAACATCAATATGTCTATAAGATATTAAAAAACCAAATTTCTTTAAATAACCCTTTTAATAAATTTTTACAACATGTTTTTGGTGACACATAAATCCAAAATTGCATGGACCAGCTAGAATTTGAAAATAAAATTGTGTTTGAGTTGGGAAAAATCATTTGAAAGTAAAAGATAATTATTTATAGAAACCTATGACATTTTAAATTAAAATAAAAATGGAAATAATGAAATACCCCATACCTCATATTCATTTATTATAACAATTCAAAAAAGATCTAACAAAACATACCCCTTCGTTCAATTTCCTTAAAAACTACTAAGTAAAACCAATCAGAACTCATATAATCCAATATATACATGTAAAATAAAATGATATAAGATTATTAATACCTAAATTATATATGTTAATGATTAAAAAATATCACATAAGCGAACCCTAGAAATTGAGATCCTAGGTTAATAGAGGGAGAATGTGAATTTTAGTCAAATTTCATGTTTTAAAAACAATTTGTGTCCAAATTATTTCCCATATCATATTCCTTATTTTTTTGCAATCCATGTACTAATTTAGTGATCAAATGTGTCGCAAATAATTCCTTGTTCCATGATTATGCACCTGTATTTCTCAAAGCACGAACCAACTTAGTGACCGAAAATACATTACACATTTATCTAGAGACTAGAGAATGTTTTCTTCTAATTATGATGAAACAATTCACCTTTGAAAACTATCATAAAATAATTTTAAACCTTACAAACACTTATTGAGTCTTACCAAAAAAATTCCTTATTATAAAATAAACCATAAAAACTGAAAACACCTCAATCTAGGCGTTTTAAATTATCCCCACCATTGGGATTTTCATCCTTTGAAATATGGAATAGGTTTGAACACTACACCTGAATGAACATTTATTATTCCCATGTTTCCTATTGAATTTTACCTTATATCCATAGTCTCCATAATAATGATATACTTTTACCCTATGTGATCTTCTCTTGTCTATTGACTATATAATGTATTACATGGATAAAAATCGAAATTGTTCAATAGTTATATGGTCCAAACTAATAATATGGATGGGATATTAGGGATAAATCTTCATTTTATGAATATATATGACATTATGGACATCGCAGAATCATGGTGGTAGGAATAAATTATAGAAAACATTTCTATTCCATTACAAAATCTCGAACAGTTCTACATACCTTGGGGCCAACTTACCATACCATTACAAACAATGATATCCATGTTTCAGTGACAACTTCAAGAATACATGAGCATACACATTAGAATCAAAATGTGGATGATGATGAACAATATAAGTTTTTATCATCTTTGATCCACACCCATTCACTACTATATTATCCTGATATTCCCCATATTCTCATGGCCAAGACTAGATCTAATTAGTCATGTATCTCCTATATTAATCAAACACAGTGGCTATAGGGGACGATTACCGTAAGATTCCTCAAATTATCCTATATGTATCATCAATTAGTATTTATTATTATATTAGAGTTAAATTAATGGAATATGATCTTTTTTGAGCCACCAAAGTCCATTGCATACTCCCTGGTCATATCATCCAACATAAAAATTTTGTGTTTTGACTATCTCTCAGTTTGAGGATGATATGTTGTTCTCCTATAAAATTGAGTTATCATATCCAATTTCAATCATTATTAAAACCATGATGTGAATTGAGGATCTCAATTATAGGCCATCGAAAAAGGAACTCCATGAGTATTGAAAACTCCCCAATTATATGACTTTTCCAAATCCGCTACCATATTGAGCTATTTTTTGAGTGGAAGTGATCCCATATGGTGAGTCTTTCCATAATAATATATACATCATGGAGATTTAAAATATTACTTGGTATACCAAATAATATATATAGATATAGATATATTCCCTCATCCATAAAGGGGTATGAATATATTATATCACAATAGCCTATGATGTATACTCATCCTTTAATACTAAAAAGATATAAATTTTTTAACAAAATAGAAAGTCATTTCTTTTGTTAATTTCTACCAGAAATGATCATTAATTATATAGTAAATTTTTTGAATACCTAGATTAATATCACATTTGGAGTGTTAATATGTCAATAGAATATGTTCGTGGAAATTCCGAGGGACTCTAATTCATGGTTGAAAGTGTGAAAATGATTTTCTATGGTCTCATATACTATCATAATTCTTTCTACCATTTATTCTTGACTCAATGGTGATGAAATAATGGGATGATATTAGAGTTTATTTGATAAACTATTTTAGGTTATTATTATTTTGGAATGGAAATAATTTATTTCTCATTCTATTCAGCACAGTTCAGCTTCATGTATGCAATAAAACTCAATAGTATTTAGTCATCACAGGATGCCATGATATGTTTATTTTACTAATTCTGACAGAAATATTATTCAATATAATTCCTTCTTCCATGGGTATACACAATGTAACATTAATAATTTTTTAGATACCTTACCCATCAACATTGACACATTTTCATATCTTAAAAATAGATGATATATTTTTAAAACAAAGAGTCAATGAAGACTCTAATATTTTCTCAAAAGATAAAATGATACAAAGTTTTTTATGCATGGGTAGTAGAAATTAATTCTAGTTATTGTGTTTTGTATTTCCTCTCATGTGTTTTCAACTACCATTATTTATATGTCACAACATTATCCCCCTATATGATTACATAACCAAAACTAGATCAAGAATCATTAGAATATTCCACATAGCCTTGCACCATCTATGGTAAGATTAGAATGGTTTCTTATGTGATTTGGGCATTAATATCAAAAACTAATTTCAGTTATTACACATTCAATATTAATGGAATATCATTTATTGTCAAGGATTTTCTTGGACAAAAAATCCTTGAGAAATCATTAACCAAGTAATGAAAATATCCCGCTAATCCCAAAAATATTTATACATAAAAGATATTCATTAGTGGATACCAAGAGATATATGCTTTAATACTCCATAGGGAAACCATTATTTATTATTTAGCAATTACCTCTACAAGGAATCATAATTCTTGGAACCATAATCACAAATATAATATTTGGTATATAATTAGTGATGACACAATTTGATCAGTATAATTTCAATGTGATCCACATTTTCATTCCTAAATTGATAATCAAACAATCATATAGTAACAAAATACCATAATAATAATTTAGGTACTTATTAATGTTATTATTCATCAAGTCCTTGATGATTTACAGTGAATATTTTAGACAAGAAGAAATAATTTATTATTTTTAGTTAATATATTGAATTTAGAATGCTATCTTCAGAATATCCACATCTAAAACATTGAACGGATGATATCCAAATCCCAAATGAATCATGGATTACTATAAATATCCTTTTAATTGATCAAATAGATCATTTATTCAAGATATATAAATCTACTTTTTATCATAAATTGATTCTGTTTCTGAAAATAAACACATAGTAATAGGGACCATCCTTCCTCTCTATGAATACAAATGGTGCATTACAAGGTAATGTTCTAGGTTAGATGAATCATTGACTCTAAAATTAATCTTTATCAACCGTTATTTATAGTAATAGAGTTGGATCCCTGGTATATGTTGGGTGTTAAATAGGGCCTAATCCAAGGTGTATATTGATAGGAAATTAATTTTCCTACTCAGGTGGCCGAAAAAGTTTCGTGTCTATGTCTATTATGATAAGAAGAAAAATATTTTTAGCTTCATCAATATAGAAGGGTCATTTATGATATCTATCTAGACATGATACAACCAATTAAGATCAATGGTACCACAATAATTGAAATTATTTATCAATTACATCTGAATAAATTAGAAGTTCCATATGAGGATTTTAAAGTTTGAGGGTACCAATAAATATGGGATTTAATTTATAAATTCAAGACCATTATAAATATTACCTCAAAAGTATCCATCTGTAGGACCATAAACACCCTAAAGAATTACACTATATTATTGTCCATGGAACATATATGTAACATGAATCCTCTAAAATACCTCTTTCCAAGGGGTGTCTTGAAACTCATTGTGTGATACAGAATTTCCATATATATTCAAAATTGTTTAACTATAAAAGAAAAAAGGAAAAAAATGTGATTCCCACGTTTCAAATAAAAAATGGATAATAAATAAGAATAAAAGGATAGTAAAATACAACATAAAATGACTAAATTGATCAATCATTGTAGCCTTCACTTCTCTATATAGCTATTGAACATAACTCATATGATAATTATTACTTCTTATCTAAGGCATTAATTTCAAATATGATGTATTCATTGAAATATACTGGTTCAGTTGGTTATGTCGATCAGATGTATTCGGATGGGATTGTTCAATTTGAGCATTTATATCTAAATGCTAATACATTACAATTGTAAATGATGATTCTAGAGTTTTTTGGGAAATACTCCATGAGATTCCCTATCTTTCCATTGTGTAATACAATCCTCCTTTCTCTGCATACATGATATTTACTAGAGATATCCTAGTTCTTTTATACATAGTGGTTTATTAGATACCAGTTTAATATATTAATTCTATGATTCCTTATTTCACTTGGAGTAATATTTCCTCATTCGTTTAATACATGTATTGAAGTTTCCACTAATAACTTGATGAAAATTGTGTCCCCTCCAATGGTATTTCATTCAATATCTATATCCATAATTAGTTCATTGTAATATTTTTAAGTATAGTTAGTAATATATAATATTATAAACATTGAGGTAACCTCAAGTCAGAGACCACCTTAAATGATTCTAGCAATCTATATGTCATAGGTTTCTACCACCAAGGAAAGTAAATCATGATGAGGAAATTTAGAGACATATATATTCACATGCATAAATCGTTTTTCTTAGAGAAATAATTCTATCATATTCCATATTTGTAAGGTATATAGGAATAATATTTTTTAAACAAGAGAACTAATATTTTCTGTATGAAATATGATTCCAAAATAGATTAAAAAGCTAATTCCTGCCATGTTAGAGCTAGCCCCCCATACATATTCATTGCTAAATTGTCCTTAATTTAATCTACAGACCCCACGATTTCAAATATAATATCATCTTAGTAATCCACACATATTTTTTATCAAGTCAATAATCACCATGAAATCATGGTGGGTTCGATATTAATCAACCACAGTATGAGGTATTTACCTTTTTTCAATTTATTTTTATTTAGGAACTATTTATTTCTAAAGAATAGTATTTTTCTAAAATAATTCATAATTTTTTGGGAGACATTTTTTTAACTGTGTGAGTTCTATTAGTAGAATAAAAAATTATGTCATTTTGAAACTGCGTGAGTTTTTTGGGGGTGACTGGGCAGGCATATGGTTGTTTCATGGTTTTGAAAAACCATATTTCCAAACATGTGATAACAAATTCATTTTGAAAAATTATATTTTCATGGATTGAACATTATTTTTTATAATGTATTACCAAGCAATCCTATTGGAAATAATTTGTATGGAATTGGTTTTAAAACATGAAACATCCTAAAAATATCGTAATTGTTCCTCTATTGACCCAGGTACTGAATTTCACGGGTTCCCTATGGATATTTTGAAATAATAAATATATGAACACAGATTTCTATGATTCATCTATAATGTGATTAATTAAATCAATTGTTTTGTCCCCATTGTTTCTTCTCATGATGGATATCCATGGTTTTTTCTAAACAAAAACATATATCATAGTTTCTATACATAGATCTATTTGTTTTGATGATTTTTGTTCATTTCATATTTGGTTTTTATAGATATAAATATGGAATGGGTTTGATTAGAAGTATCATATAAGAATCATTCTCCCCAACAGACATGTGAAATGTGGGTTTCCCCCTTTCTACATTTATTTTAATAATAAGGCCCTTAGGGTTTTTAATGAAAAATCTTCTTCTATTAAATGATTTTACCCTGATAATAATGTAATAAATTTTATATTTCTATTGGTCAATAAAATATTTCATGTGGGCATCTCCCACAACATGTTTGATTCATATTTGGGTGTACCGCCATCTAATTGGTTCAGCAAGTGAAAAATTGATGATATAATGAATCCCCAATCAGGAGAATATGTTTTTATACTTCATGTATAAATAAATTTGTGTATGATTATAGAAACATGAGTTTATAATGTGAAATTTTAATTAATTTCTTTATTCTACGATATGAAATTTTTTATCTGGTGTGTTGAATATCATGGTAACTGCTTTATCTTCTTGGATATTGTTAAATCGATTTTATAATAATTTGAGGTAACCTATTTCTTGTCTTAGTGGTTTGTAAGAATATTCTCTAGGGAGTTTCCTAATAGTTATGATTACACACCCCCTACAAATGAACTTTGGTGCACATAAAAATATTGTTTTCTGGGACAAAATAAATTTGTAGGTTACATACTAAACTAACAAGGTTTGTTGATGATGTTGTCATAGTTTATGGTGATAGAGAATAAAATTGGTTTGAGTGTTGGTATATATTGCCGCATCCTTGGCACTACAATTATTTAATGATTTTAAACCATAGTATTCTTATTTTCACATTTTTTTTACTTTCTGTTTGGTTCTACTAATAATTATATTTATATGTTTTAATGCATGCATCATTATTATAAAAATACATATTATTTTACCAATATCATGTATTTAATGTGTGTGTGTGCATATTTATATTTAAGGTAAACATTTTCCCATGGTACTTTATTCTTAAACCATTGGAATTTATTCATAGAATTTTGTTTTTAGGGAATGTAACCTAAATTTATTGCACATCTGACCTTATCCCGTCAAATTGGATCTAATGGGATATTAAAATGGTATCAATTTGTACAATCCAATTTTTGGATGGAAGTAACAATATAAGAACATTTTGGACATGATATTTATAGAATAAAAATTCTTATCTAAACCATTAATGACAATAATAAATTTTCTAGGGTGCTATGGCTATAAAACATATTGTTAAGAACATGTATTTCTTATTTACTCATCATCATGGTTTTTGCCTATGAGATCTAAAAATCATGAATTATTAAATATATATTTCCCACATACCACTAAGACAATAAGCATGGTATCTCATAGAATTATAAAATAGATAGGAATAATATCAAATCAGTTGTAGTGGGTTCCACAATATTTAATAAAGTATATCAAATTTGTTTCCAAAATAATATATCAAAGATGGTTTTTCCATTCAAGAGTATGATATATTCATTAATATGACTTTGGAATATACCTAAACTATTTCACACAAACACACACCATTAAATTTAAATAATGGAACTTCTAATACTCTCATGCGTGGAGTTATATTTTCAACAAGATGTATCTTGGTGAACAATATAGACAGTTTTAATTTGGACCATGATCCATCCCAGATGCACTAGAGGACAGATAACCCAACTTACCCGTGAACACAAGTATAAAACCAATGGTCTTCCTGAAATTACAAAGGATTATACAAAATGGTATATGTGGGGAATGATTTAACTTATTCACAAACACAAATAATATATACAAGAAAAATATGAAATAAATAAAACAGTGGAAATATATAATAATGAAGCATGCAACAAAACCATCGATAATTAATGAAACGAAAACAAAATCATAGTAATAATGGAATAATGAAAATAAGAATACTAAGAATCCAAAATAGGAAATGGATTTATCACTAATGTGTAACCAATCAATAAAAATAAATAAATAAATTCAATTCCCTATCTCCACTAACTATGAAAAAAACAACAAAAAGAACAACCCTATAAGTAATAAACCTAAACCATTCCTATATCATAGAAAATAAAAATCATCATTTGAAAAAATGTTTAGATAGGCATGGTGAGTAATCATACCCATTATTAAATCCAATTTCAAATTTATTATATACCACTAATACTAGAATTTTGTTTGCTCACAGAATTATGACACATAGGAAGAATGTCAAAAGTATTTAAATTATTTTCCACAACATTCAATAAATTAATTGAATATATTTTACAAAAATAGTATATCCAAATATGGGTTCTCATTTCAAGTGTAGAATAAATTAAATAATTCCATTTTTCCATAATGATCACATGTTTTCATATTCTCACAAACAAGTACATGCATGATTTTTACCTCCCCATACATGCGAGTGGGGAGTCACCCATTCATGACAATATCTTATAGGGATGAAATTTAGTAGTTGTACATCAAAAAATGATCCATAAATTATATTTTTATTTGATTTTAGTACATCAAACTATGATCAATAACATATCCACATGAACACACCCATCTTATGTATTCCAATAATTTAATTCAAAAAATAGTATTAAAAAACAAGTAATAAAATTTTGAAACATATTATGGGAAACTCCCAGAACCCATAATTGAAGGATTAAACAATAAGATAAAATATAGTAGAGCTTTATTAGCGTAAAAAAATTTGAATCAAGAATATGCAGTTTTAACGAACCCTAACTGCCTTAATATCCAAATTAAGGTGGAAATGTGGAAGACCCACCTATCGTGGATTCATTCATTATTAAATTATCTGTATAATCTTGTAAATTTGAACCATAGTTCTATTTATATATAAAATATGAATACAAATCAACCAAATTAGATCTAGTCCTTGATATTCGAGTATTAAACCCTCAATATATGATTTTGTACATAAATAACTGAGGAGATCAAAGATGGAAAAGGAAAATCTGGTACGAATATTTGATTTCCATGATAAAAAATGGAAATAATCAATGAAATCAAAGTATAGTTATTTCATATAGCCTTCTATCACCTAAAGTAACCCTATAAATTATGATTATAAGTTAGTGGAGAAATTATTCATATTTTTAGTAAAGTTTTATTTATTAAAACCTATTTCCATTCTAAATAATTTTTTATTTCATGGTTAGGCCAAATATGTTAACAAACTATGGGAATTTTCTCTATCCTAAATAATTCATATTCACATAATTAGGTATAGAGTTTGTTCATACCACACCTTAAATTCTATCCTACTATGTGACCTCAAACTCCACACAATGTTTCTCGGAGAGATGAGCTTGCTTTCTACCAATAATTCGAAAACCATTCACCATTTTAAAGGTTTCCATAACCTATAAAAACATTATATAATCATCTATATCCGTAAAATTTAGACTCGTTATCATAAAATATTCTATAAAAATGTTAATACCTTAAAAAATAGTGTTACACATTCTAGGCCATAAATGGTTTCATTAATGTTGAGTCAGTGTACCTTTCCAATATAATTCAGAATATATATTCTAGAAACTATATATTTCTAACATAAATATATTTTATCTTATGTTATTATAAAAAAAAAATAGGATATATTCATTAGGAACCATTTAAAATTTTCATTTACAAGGATTTTAGTTACATATAATAATTTTGATGTTTGGATTATGAATATATTAATCCTTAGAGAATTGAAATTATTATTTTTTGGTCATCGTAAAAAAATATTGTGATATTATTTCTATATTTCTAATAAATTAATTGTGCATGAGGAATAATATGGTGTTTTCGATGATAATATTAATAATAACATAGGAAGTAGTGTGAAAATGCCACTTAGAGAAGTTTTAATATAATAAAATTGAATTTTTTTCTCAGATAGAAAGTGAGTTTGTCATTTAAAGAGTTATGGATGAAATGATATAGGATACATAAGAAAATTGAATGTCATGTATGATTATCCATGTTTTTGAGATATATTTATTTCTAATATAAATTGATGATGAAATAATATTCATTGATAATGAACCAAACATCTTTAAACAACTCATTTAGGGTTCTAATTCTGTGAAATGGTTAGATTGCATGAAATCTATGAAGGAATATATGAGCACTGACCATGTTTTGAACCTTTTGGGTGTACCTAATAGAGTTAGTCTAATAAAAAATCAGAGGGGTTTCTATAATAAAATTGATAGGTATAATAGAGTATATTTACATAATGTATTCAAAAAGATAAAAGGCTAGAATAATATTCATCGTATTTTCTATGAAGATAACTTTTCATCAGTTGTGATAAAAAATTATATTCAGTTATTATTGGCCATAGTAGCTACATATTATTTTATGATATATCAAATTGATATAAAAAATCCTCAATGCAAATTTAGTCATGAATGAAAACATGTTATAGTTTTTTGTGTTTAATGTGAAAAATGAGTCTATTATGGATTTCAAGTCTCAATTACCCATTTTGGATTGAAATATAAATCCTAGAGTTTTAATATTGATTATAATGATGAAATAAATGAGTTTATTTTCATTAATAATGAAAATTATTCTTATGTGTAATAGTATTTTATGGATTGTTTCATGGTATTTCAAATATTTTATGTGCATAGATTAGTGCTTATCAAAAATTATATTCCAATAATTTATTCAATAAAGGTACAGTTGGGAAAGCATTTCTTGATGAAATAGATGTGTGAGGTAGTCTATATAAGTTATTTAATATATATATATATATATAATAGTTTTTTTGAACTTTGTTGACCTACATATACTGGTAAATCACTAAAGTGGTATATCATAGAGAAAACTCCAACAAGGTGTCTTTAATAATATTACATGGAATGGATATTAGGAAGATTTAAGAATCTATCCACAGTAAAAAATTATTGAGAGAACTCCTTATTCATCCTCAATATGATATATCATATATTTCGTGTTATATACTCAACATATTATCACATATTATTTGAGAATAAAAATTAGATCACATTCCAATAATAATGAGATATACTAGATTACAATGAAGAATATCCTCAATTACAAGAAAATAAGTAATGATAATTTTAGTGTGTTTAGTAGTGAGTATAAGCACATTTTAAGGGGTTATAATAATTTTAGTTTTATAAATTACATTGTTGATTATATATTTCAATTTTTTTTATTTTCTCAGTGGAAGAGATAATAGTTAGAAGTGTTCAAGACAAAAAAAACAATATCAGATTCTGAAGTAGATGAAAATTACATTGCTACATGAGATGTAGTGAAAGAATATGTTTATATTAATATGTTAATGAGTAAAATAGGTTTATTTCATATGATTATGAGAGTTATTGAGCTTCTCTATTATAATAATATATTCATTTTTTAGGGATAAGGATTGGTGGTATCACTAAAACCCATGACACATCCAATGAAAATACCTTATCATTTGGAATTCATTAAGAAGAATGATGTAAATGTATATTCACTAGAAATATATGAAAATTTTACAATCCTTTGAAATAATAATTAACATATAAGAGGAATGAGGACTATGTTGAATACTTTTGTATTATTAAAAATTGATATTGGATATGATAGTTATAAAAAGATTAATGGTTTTATAATAAAGGAAATATCCATTTTAAATTATTTTATGTGTCCTGTATATCTTACATAAATAGTGGAACAATATAATCTATTCAAATTATGGCATTGAGTTATACCAAATAAGTAATTACTACAATACAATATAGGTTGTGATGATATGTAAATATGTCCATGGGTATTTCCTGTAATTGATATATAGGAGACTCATTGGGAAATAATTAGAGGCTTATTTTAAATATTAACCAATGAAAATATATCAAATGATATTTTATATTTTAATTGATATACATGGGGTTTTAGGATAAATATTTTTCCACATTACAAAAGAGATGATACTTTAACAATGACAAACATTGGTAATGTATAATTAATTTTTGTGTTGGGTACGTTTTTGATTATTTCATTGTATTTTTTAACTAAGAATTCATTTTTCCTATTATTTAATATATATGAGCCCCATATTATTATTGAATTACATTACTAAAATTCTTATCCAAAATAAGTTATGTGACATGTAATGTGATCATCATATTGGATGGATGACATATGATGTGTTTATTGAATATGGTTTTTCTATTTTAGATAATTATGAATGTGTGAGGTAGATTATTCAATATTGAAATGTTTGAAATTAATATGTCACCAGATGGCTAAGAAAAAATTATTATACTGGTAGGAATTGATGTATAGAGATATATCTTGTGGAAAACAAGTTCACATACAGAAATAGTAATGTATTATTGATATGAAACCAAAACCCTTTGTGGATTTAGTTGTAATGATATTTTTTGTGATACTTCTATTCAGTTTCTATTATGGTTTAGGGAATTCAGAATTTTTTATGATTATAAAATGTATTAAAAAATAATATATAAGGCCTTATTATGGGGAATGATTTTGTTGAAAAAATATTTTTCCAAAACATTTAAGATTTCTGGACAGTCGAATGATTTCAGATGACTTCAAAAAGTGTTTTGAGGGCTTTTCACAATGTCTTCAATGATTTATTTTAATGGGGAGATTGTTCGATAATTTTCAATAAAGATCAAAACCAAACATGGGAAATCCACATGTTGTGGTCATCATATTCTATAATTTCAATATAGGAAATGAAATATAATATATATATGGGCGTGAAGTGTTTTAATGTATATGAATATTAATTATCATCAAACTCACAATGTATGTTGATTAGAATTTGTCATTTATAATGAAATTAGAGTATAAAAAGTAAATATATTAGAATATAATGGTTATGATACACACAATAAGCATATCAGAAATAATAAAATCAATAGATGAAAATATACTCAACTAAAACCAATACTTGGAGCATCAGATAACATTTTCAATAAACCATAATGTATATTATTTTATCAAAAAATTCTAGTCATGGAATTATTTAATTATATTCCAAAATTTAAAGGGTATTATTAATCAAATTCAAGGTATACATGTTATGATACCTGTAACTTTGTCATCATATCCCATCATAACCGATTAACATATACACCAAGAATATCATTAACTATGAATCAATATAATGAAAATCAAACTTGGGATCATCTATAATATTGTTTTTTAACAATAATATCCATCAGTGAGATTCATTAAACATTCCATGCATTATGAAGACACAAGTTTCCTTTCCTGATAAAGTATTCAATCAATTAACTCTTGAAAATACCTAGGTTCATTTCCCCAAAATTTCATTGATCATGTAGGAACATATTTAGATCAATTAAAAACTGAAAAAATGATTATTATAATAAAAAAATCACATAATAAATTTTTCTAGAAGAAAAAAAACTTAACATTTTTCAATTATAAGTGTTATAGTAAATGAGTAGATACAAGCTACAAATCTATTAAAAATGTTCCTAAACATTCTCTTCCTTACTAAGAAAAATATCTTTTATATATGGATTTATAATAAAAATAAAATGGTAATCTTATTCATGTATCAGATTTAGTAATAGAATTATCACAATCATGATAAATCCTTACACATTGTACAATTTTGTACAATCACAAAGCCCAATCATGTTTTTCATGTAAAATGGTTTACATTCATTTACCAGAACATGAAAAATCATAAGTTTTGTCTACAAAACACAATTTTTGACCATATTTAATGTAATTATATGTAATGAAAGGAGTGTGTTTAGAATCATAGAAATAAAATATTTAGAATGATGAATTTAATTGACCTCCTATTTATTCCCCCTTTTAATATACCAACTATATGAGATTGAAAAAAATCTCCAAATATCTCCCCAACAATCTCGATTTTAAATAATTTACAAAAAGAAGGATTTATGTATATCCAAGAAATGAAGATCAGTCCCTTAGGAATAAATTATTATAATTTTCATTTAACATAATATTACTAAGAATTTGTCATTATATGAAAAAAATTTGAATTATCATTACCCCTTTTGGGATGATTCTCCCCCTTTGGGTATGATTTTACCTCTTGGGGTTTTAAAAGATAAATTATATTTCTCCCTATTTTCATGAAACAATAATGAAACATTGTTTATTTTTCTAAAGAGGGTATTTTTCATACTTCCCATGATTTTTTATTTTCAAATAGACCATGTAAGAATAAATTGATTTAATTTTATTAACCCTTTTGTAATTTTAAATGATCACCCATGGATATAATATTATTTTGTTTTAATGGGGTTCATTTTTTTCATTCATAATTTATTCAGATTCCTAAGAGAAGTCTCCGTTAAAATGTAATGATTTCTCATTTAGTATGAAATTCATGTCCCTATCCCCCTTTCTAAAACCTTTTAAACAAATAGAAAACCTCTATCTTCCACTAGGAATAGTGAAAATAAATAGGCAATTAAAAATAATAAAAAGTGGGAGATAAGAATAAAATTAGTGAACCCTCCAAAAGTTATCTTTTTATTCATATGGATGGCCATATTCAAATGAATATGGTTCTATATAATGTTATAAATTAAATCTCTTATCTTCCAATAGATAAATTATTAAATTATTATTCCAAGGTAAATAAAAAACTCTCCCTTCATCTGGGGTTAATAATATATATATATATATATATATATATATATTTTTCTAAAGTAATAAATCTAATGTATGAGTGAACATTATATATGACTTGTTAAATTTAAAAATGATATTTAAAATCACATCCGTAAAATATTTCTAAATATAAGATATTCATATGAATATGTAAGATATTTATGAATTTATATATATTATAAAATTATAAAGGCATTAATATTTTTTTATAAGATTCCCAGTTATAATATTTTTTCATGAAATTAAATTTTTTTGTAGAAAATGATATAAAAAATAGTGGGTCTTTATGTGAGAATAAATAATTAAGTAGATTTAACCTCTCAAAAGATAATTACCATGAAATTAAACTATAAAATGCCAATTCTATTATAAAAATTTATCGAAGATGTTCAAAATACATCTATTAAATTTAATTCAATTAACTAAAAGATAATATATAGTTACCAAATGAAAATGTAACATAACTATAAATTTGAAATAACCCCTCACTTATTGATGAATTTTCAACATTATGGGATATTTGATCATGAAGAAGAGTATATGATCACATTGCATTAACTATACCTAATACTAATTTAATATCTTCAAATATATCAGAAGTTATTTTCTTATAGAATATACAATCATTTTGATCCAATTTATTATTAAATAATGAATAATATCACATTTTTTGTGTGTTTTCATAGAGGAAGTGGTTTTGAATATCAATAAATTTGGATTTTAAATAACATGGTGGGTTTATAGAAATGGAAATAGGACTTGTTACATAAATCCAGACATAATATACAAGGATATTACATCCTTTTTATGAATATTCTGTACATTAAAAAAATAAATTCCCGAGGACTATAATTGTTTAGTGTATTTGGAATCATGGAAACAAAATATTCTATCCGAGTGAAATATCTTCACCATTTCCCATAATTTTCTCCACATTTATTAATTCTACCTAAAACCATTATTTATAACTTTAGGAAATGAAACATAAGAATGGGGTGAGCTCAAATGATCAATAAGGGTAAACATGGGAGATATGTAAGAATTATTGTGAGCATAATGGTATGAGAACATGATCATAAAAATATTTGATCACACATTTCACATAAAATATCACATACACAAATCATGGAATAAATTAGTGCAATTCATAAGACATGAATCATATGAAAATAAAGAACATAATCCCATAAAGGATAACATATGAATAAGTCATGGAACTGTGTAATACACAAAAATATATATAATGATTTACATAGTAGTCAATTAATTTCTATTGAGGTTATCTGAGTGGATGAAGTCCTTTACTGAACATGGTTCATACTACATTCCATCCCTATATTACAGAATCATGTTCACTCCTCATTCCAGCCTTATAATAATGAACTGAGTTCAATTATTGTTCCAACCCTATAATATTGAACCATAGAATTTTGTCATTCTAGGCATGTATATATCATGAGATGAAAATCTTTACCCAATGAATGGGAGGGATATATAGGTCCCACTAATTTAAAAATTAAATCATACAATCATGTCAAAAAATTCATAATGAATAATATCATAACCCATTCAATGAAATGGGTATTATAAACATGTAATCATATCATAACATGCGAAAAAAGATATGGTTTTCATAATCTTGTCAAAAAATCATTACCTATGAAAGAGAAATAGATTACATAAGTATAAAACCCATGAGAGAGTGAATAGTTTCATTAATACCATGATCTTAAGAATAACCCATTAATTGAAAGAATATGAATAGAACCATTAGATCATTTCTTATAAGGGAATGAGTAAAATCAACAGATTTCATCTTAAATGAAAAATAATTTTGACATATCCCTCAAAAAATATTCATGACAAAGATATCCTTTCATCATTGAAAAACGTTTTTTAATGCATAAAAATATTTGAAAATATTTTTCCAAGAAAATACCTTGAAAAAATATTAATAAAACATGAAATAAATTGGAATCATATTTTCTCTGAAAACTTATAATATATTATTCAAAAAAATTTAAATACATTTTTCTTTGAAAACACATTGAAAATATATAAAAAATATTGAAAATATCTTAAAAGTATTTTTACAGGAAAACATATTAAAGGAGTATGAATGATGTTTTGAAAAATATGTCATTTAATATACATTGAAAACATGTAAGGAAATATTGAATTTTTTTTGAAAACCCTTTTTTCTTGAAAACATGCGAAAGGACGTTGAAAATATTTTCAAAACCATTTCTTTCAAAATACTATTAATACAAATAAATAATAAATGAAAACATTAAAAAAATTCCATGAAAACATATAAAAGAATGTTGAAAACCTTTTTCAATCAATTTTCCTTTAAAATCCCTTTTAAAAATATATATTGAAAATTATCCTTTTAGAAATGATAAGGAATATTCCAAGAAATAATGGAAGGTGAATCCATTCATGTTATACATTGTAAAAATAACATTTATTTTAAATGGTAAAAAGTTTATAAAACTGAATTGTTTGGAAAGTGTCCTGAATATTACATTAACGATAATGGTAAAACTCAAAATGGTAAGTTGGTATTTTAATGATTATCATAGAATGGCACAACATTCCATGAAACCCTCTTTTGAAACCATAGGTTTCTGTTTGAAGAGACGGTAAGGTTGGGAATTATTAAAGAATATAATTATCCCATGTACCAAATAGTATAAAAATGTTACCAATACATGAATATATAATGAATGAATAGAGGAGTGGAAAATTCGAGAATGTCTTGAGATTTGGGTTATTAGATTTCATCAATAGAAGCACAAAAATAAACAATCTTGAAAAGTGATGATATTGTTTCAATAAAAAATTATAAATTAGTAACTTGGGATTGTAATAAAATTATAATAAAATGAAATAACATGAAGAATATAATATCATGAATATATGTATATTCATGATATATCATATAATATGGAAGTATACACACCATAAAATGAATTTAGGCACATAACCAAACATGATTCTCAAATATGGTATATTGAGTCAATACTATTTTACTGATTCGGTAACTTTTTAAACATATAACCCATGAAAGAAATATCATTAATTTGAAATGTGAATACCCATAAATTTAGGTATAAGATACATAAAATAAAATCATTGGTAGTATATACACCACACATAAGGAAAGAGTGGATAATGTAGCATATATATCACAGAAATAAAAAGTGAAATGAAATCCCTGTAACTTGTGTCTTGAATATCATCATAATCATTCAAAAAAACAATATAATAATTTTAAATATATTATAATCTTTTATAAAAATATATTCTTATATATATGGTCTAATTATGACCTTATATTACCTACTGGTTCACAATAATATGTGAAGGATTCACCTCATATAATATTATTTGTATTCTCTACATGTGTCTTAATTTGTAATATATTTGGTATTTATAATGTATATCATGATATAAATAATTTAAAAAATGACATAAATATCATTTATTTATAAAATGTTTGTATTATAATAATCTATAGAATATATAATTATGAAATAGAATACACCTCTCATGGAGACCGTATGACGTATGTATGCATAAATGAAATTTTCATTTAATTGTCATGTTGAATGAAATAAAGAAAAAGAAATAAATGTATATATAGTTATATATATATATCATTATTAAAAATTATTTATGATATAATATATTTTTGGGAAAAAATCCCTCAAGGTTACATTGCATCATTTTAGGGATGATTGTGTTTGTTGATATAGCATGTTTCCGTAGTGAATTGTCGAGTTCCAGAGATGTTGTTGACAATCGTGTTGACAAAGAACGATGAAAAAGGAACATACGATCTGGAGGTGGTACAAAAAGAGCATTACAAGGTGGCACTATTTTCCAGTGTTTGCCAAATTTTTGGGGCCCAAAATTTTGAGTTTGGTGAGCATCTCGAAAAGTGGATATCCTTGAAGATCTTATCAAAATATGGAAAAGGCGTGAATTTCACGAAGATAGGTTTCATGGCTTGGATTTCAAGAAGACCAGAAAAATGATGGTGGTGATTCTTCATGATTACATCAGGATTCGTGAACGACAGAGTTTAAGCGCATCGAGGTAGTGAAGGTAATTTCGAGGGAGCTTTGTGGTGAATGCATGAAGGGATTGATAGTGATTCTCTATGATTACTTCAAGCTCTGTGATCGGAAAATTGTCGTGGTGCTTCTCGATTTTCATAGAATTTCTATGGGAACTTGAGAGCTTCGCGATTTGAGATGACGTGGCATTGAATTCATGAGGATTGTTCGAGGGTCGGTGGAATCGCCAAAAAATAGTCTTCTACCCCTTCAAGAGAAGTAGAAGAGAAAGAGAGAATTTTTAGAGAAGATCTTTTTCTCTTGTTTCGCGATGGTAGTTCGCATTGCCAGTGTGCTTCATAAAAGAAGAGCTTCGCGGTGTCTATTCTAGCTCAATGAAAGTCGCGAGGTCTGTGTTGCCTCAGTGTGATTCATGGGTAAATTCACTTTGCGATGACTTGATCTTAGTGAGAGTGCTTCCCGAGAGTGCTTCGTGAAAAGGCAGGACCTTCGCGAAGTCTTGTTTATGCTTCCGAAAATTGCGAGCCTCGTGAAGTAGGGCAGTTTGCGAATGTATTTCCAAAGAAATTTCCTAGTGTTCAGAGGCAACGGGGTATTCATCTATGGATGAAATTTGGACTTCAACATAGCATCTATCAATAGTTGAGGATGTATGTATTCATGCAATTGAAGAGACCTACAGGTCTATAAACTGTGAGTGAATCCATTCTAAGAGCAGTGAGCAAAGGAAGAGGAAAAAGGTTATCCATTCTACCGGCAGTGAGCCAAAGAGAGAGGAATAGGAAGTGACCCTTGGGAAGTAGTGATCTGGCCCTAAAAATCTTAAATGCTGTGATCCTGGGCCTAGAATGGATCTAGCCCTAACTTTATTGGAAGCTAGCTTTAGTGGATTTGGTACAGCGGCACATCGCAGTTGTATTCTCCTTGGACGTAGCCCAGTGAGGTTGAACCAAGTAAAAATATCTGTGTCGGCCTAGTTTCTTCCCTTCATTGTATCTAAAGCATAACTATTAGATAAAGATAAATATAAAATTAATGGATCAACATAAACATATAAGATCAAACAAAGTGACCCTTGTAATAAAGTTGTCAAGATCCAGTGGGGCAGGAAGAATTTTAGAATAGAATATCTATACCGTAATTCACCATCCCCCCTCTCAGGGTATCTAGGCCCCTTTTGGACCTAACACATAGGTATTTTATATTCACTAAACCAATCATTAATATTATCCATGTAGTGTATGAATAAATGACATCGCTTTGAGGGGGTGATAGTTCATACTTCCTCAAACAAAATTATTGTATTAAAACAAAATGGGAAGAAAAAATATTTGTATTGTAAAAGGAATAAATAAGATTAAATAAATAATAAATATAATATATTACAAATATAAATATATTTTCCATCATAATTTCCATCATGATAGTTAGTAAGGTAAATTGAATAATCATTATTTAGTAAGGTGGGAGTTCTTTGTACACATAAACAATATGTTCATAATCCATTAGATAGATGTGTGTGTAAGTGTAGGTTGAAAGCTCATAAAACAACATCCTAGTATATTGATGATACAATTTATGTTATATAATAATGAAAAAAAGTTGATTGGGTGGTGATATAAAATAAAAGAAATGACTTGAGAAAAGATGTTACCTCTTAATCGAGTAAATCATTTTGGTTTGTTGCAAAAGGATTTCTAGGATATATTTATTTCAAAGGGTAGGATTATATGATAAAGGTAATATTTATTTAAATAGATACTAGAATATCTTGGTTTAACCTATGAGTTTTGAGAGGTGTGAGTATGTTGGAGAGGTGGTGTCCATTTATAGGGAATGAAAATGACTCACATGGAATTTTTAAAAACAAGTTAGGTGTACACATTCCCTTACCAAAATAAATTAAAAAAAACTAGTAATAGAAGGATTATGGCCAAAATATATCCATAAAATGGATTTTGGACAAGTTTACAAGTCATTTTTGTCTTAAATGTTTAGTTTACTACATAGTAAAACTTAATTTTAACTAAATCTATGTAATTAATTTTAATTACTTTCACAAATATTTTTTATCAAAAACTAATTTTTAATTATTAGAAATTATAAATTATTTTTATTCCAAATATGGAAATGGTTTTTCTAAATTCCAATCATAGAATTGTCCCAAATAAATTTAAATGTAATCATACAGTCAGGTTGACAATGAGTGTTATTAATGTAGAAATATTCGTAAGTATTCTAAGTTTTTATATACAATTTCAATGTGAAATTAATTATAATTACCATAATTTTATTAATTGATAAAAATAATATTTTTTTTAAAATATTGAACCAATTTAAAATATAATTTAACATTATAAATAAATTTTATGAAAATTTATTTTTGAACTAAAATTTAGTATTTTTAATTATCCATTAAAATATGAATCCTTACAGAAAAATTGAAAAATTTTATCCTAACCAAATTTTTATTTTTTGCATCCAAATATATATTTTAATTTTAAATATAAATTCTATAAATATTCCAAAAATTTAATTTAAAATGGGGTCCCCAGTAAATGCGATAAAAATACTTTTATATAAGAATATGTTTTTATGCAACAAAATTAGGATTGTTCTTATCTTATATCTATCAAATATGTTAGACAAATTCCAATTTTATTTTAATGAATATATAACATATATATTAAATTAATATCACTCATAAATTACATTTAATTTATTCTATTGTAGTAAAACAACATATAATAATAATAATAATAATAATAATAGTTTCCTATATATTCAATCGTTTTTCATATTCATTTATAATTAATTAGTGACCTATGAATTCCATTTTGTAAACTATATATTTTAATAAATTAGTTAATGAAATTAATAAATGATAATTTTAAGGAAATTTTATATCTTATTATCTTAAATAATAAAATTTTAATGATGTACTATTATTCAGTTAAACTCAGTCATGCGGGTTACACAAACCATCACTGAATAAAATTGTTTTGTATAACGCAAGAAAATATTGGTATTCTGTTTGGAGAAAGCTAATATTTATGTTTCATTTAGTAAAAATTTAACATTGTTTTGTGTATAACTAAAACCAAACATGGAACTTTAATATAAAATAAAATATTTTATTGTGGGGTGAAAGGAATAATATCGAAAAGGATAAATTAATTCAAAAAAATTCACACAATCTCAGGGTGTTACATTTGTGATGTCACAAATAATTATATATTTAGTGAAATGAAAACTATTAATCTCTAAGTGTATTCTTCAACCTGAAAAAGTGATTTAACAAATTCCAAAATACCATTTATTCATCTCCAATACTGGTGAGTAAAACTGAATGTTTCTTATAATTATACCAAGAAACCAAAATATAGCTAAGAACTTGAAAAGTTCCAAAAGTGTTCTTACGATCCAACCAATATCCTCAAAAATAACTATTCAAGAGAATTTTTATAATAAAACTTATTATAAAGAATAAAATATAAAATATTCGTATTTTTGTTTAAATTATCACATGATTATATTCTTAACTCCAAAGATTCAATTATTGTGAGTAAACAATTGTTTTTAAGGAATACATGAAATAATTGACAACAATTTATATAAAAATGTGACTAAAATCTAAAATCTGGAATTTCAAAACTATAATGTGAATAATTTAAAATATTTTTTAAAATAATCATGATAACATTATCTTAGGATAATTTTTTTTGATATTTCTTAGTGTTAGTTGATTTTTATGTGAATAGTGAAACTTACAAATTTTTTAAAATCGAAGATTTTAAGAAATTACAAGGAATTCTGAATAACATCAATATTTTTAAAAAAATTGATTAGAATAAATATATATTAAATATTTAATAAAATTCATGAAAAATTATAATTACAAACTTTTAAATATATTCTTACCCTTTGTAAAATATATGTATAGTTTTTATTCAAATCAAAATGGGATTTATTTTACATCATTAAACCCTGTAATTAAAACATACATTTGAGTTTTCGTTTATATTAACAAAAATATGTCGACATTGTTTTATCATAACCTAATAAATTATATTATCATTCATAGTATATTTTATTTTTTTGTAAAATAAATTTTATTATCAAAACAAACATTTTTCTTAATATGGTTTACATTTTGATTAAAAAAATAATATGAAAACTAATTTATTCAAATTATAAGTGTTGAATCATGTAAAATAGATTCCATATTTAGTATCTAAAAAATATATATTATGTAATAATATTATCTTAATTTTTTTTCTTAATGAATAGTGACCATGTTAAATATTTATCACCTCAGTTATTGGTAAAATAAGAAAAAATGGTTAAAATGTGATAATGCATAAATATAACACAAAAACATTGATAAAACATAATTGGATGTTTTTATTTCATCTTTATCCTTATAATCATCAACAATAATAAAATTTGGAGCAATCTTCACAAGAAAATGTCTTTATATTATTAAAATCAATAATTCCATGTGTGTCCCCACCCTTACATAGGAAAAGGTACCTCTTATCCTCCCTTATTTAAAAACATATTACCATCTAGGTCACCCAATCCCTACCCAAAATCCATCATATCTTCATCAAGATCAATATTGAACTCTTGTTCTGACTCAAAGAGTGTCCGATGAAGGATTAAGTTTTAAGATGAAGGATGCATCTCAAAGAAGAGTTAATCATCTTATAAAACACTCTCATTGTTAATTTCTTCTCCTACTTGCTAAAAATCACTTTTATGCATCCTAAAATAATTATTTTAGTATAGAAAATATATTGAGATATTATTATTAATATTTTAAAACCATTTATGTCTCTTTTCCATCGTATAAAAAATGAAAAAATCACTTGTACGTACATACAGCCTATCGTATCCACGTAGTGGTGTAATTCATTTTTCATCATTGTTTTAAATGGAATGTAATAAATGTTGAATTAATAAAAAATATATAATATTTACGAAACTGTAATAATTTACAAATTGTAATATATCATTAAACATAATACCCTTCTCTCTAATAAAAGATAATAATGTTTCTCAGGCGTATATATGAATCGCCACCTTCACGAAGCAATGTGATTAGTTAGTCTATGAGCAGTTTTCATCAATTATTCTAAAATTAAATAAAATGAATAAAAAATTTATTCGTGAAATTATTGTAATTTTTTTATATGATGTATCCATTTCATATATCAGTAATCAATGAAAAATATATTGATGATATTTTGGAAAAATTAATCAAACATCCTTAAGTGGATGATTTTTGTAAGAACTTCAAAATACTAGATTTAAATTTATCATAAAAGGACCCAAACATATAAATAATATGAAAAAGGACACTAAAAATGTATTTAATAAATTTAAATTCATTATACATTAGGATTAATCATGTATGACTATGAAGATACTCAAATTAATAGATCTCATTTACAATGTCATTTTATTTTGGGATTGTTTCGGTAAATATTTCCTTATGGGATGTTATGTGATCCTAATCTCTAAAAACCCGTATATTTTTATATCATATAATTTTGTTTGGGTAATCATTTTTAGAATTTTTTTTGAAATTACTGGATCAATAATCAACTGAAGGTAACATGTATGAGACTATCAATTAAAAATATAATTTTTATGTATTCCTTCATACTCATTTTCTTCCATGACCATATATCCATTAATGTTTTATGTATGTTTCTAAAATAATCCAAGGAATTATTAAATTAATATTTACAAACTTTTTAAATTAAATAAAATGCATCAAAAGGAATATTCTTGTGTTTTTCCAAAAAATGTACTTTTTTCCAAACGTGTGAACATAATGTTTTGTTAAAAAACAAAAAAAACTATTATTTATGCTTTGATGACTTATCCTACCATTGAATCATATGTTACATTATTCAATGGTTATTCCCAAATAAAATATTTTCATGAATATTTTTTTAATTTTTAATTAAAATTATTTCAAAATAAAAGTATACTAATTTCATAATGGAATGTAATTAATATTGAAAATTTATTTCTAATTCCGTTTTATAAGAAGTTACATAGTATTTATTTTTAATTTAGTAGTTGTTTTTAATATCAATATGCATGGTTTTATTGTAAAAAGTTTTTTTATTGAATTCATAGTCTTTAATCCCCTTTTAAAAAATTAGTATAACTTTTTTGATATCAAACAAATTATTGTGGTGATGTTCATTATCTCAATTCAAAATTAATTTCAATTTTCCCCCATCAGGTCAATATATTTTTATATATCATGGTTTAATTAAAAATAATTTTTATAACATTTATGTGGTTTCAACGATATAAAAACTCATTATATGGTATAAGTTGAATAAATAATTTTAGTTAATTTATTTCATTTACAAGGGAAATATTGATATTCTGTATTTTTTATTCAATGTAGATATTTGATGACTTGTAAGAAATATTTAGAATTAATTGTATTTATAATTAGTATTATTGTTTATTTATTTTTTGGTATTAATTATTGATAATCCCTTTATGCATCGATAGGTTTGATGAGACAAAATAGTAAATAGGATATATTTATGGGTGTCTAAATTACACCTACCCATTTATGAGGAATTTTGTATTGGTTGAGTGGGTATGATGATGAAATTCATTGTGTCACTATTGAGTGGCCTTGGTCATGAATTTATTGAATTATTAATTTCCATTGTTAATAATTTAGTTTCCATTATTGTTGTTATAGATATGTTGATATTTTCTATACATTTTCACTGAATATAAGTTGTTCAGTAATTCAAATTTCTTTAGATTATAAACTCTAACATAAGGATTACACCTTATTTACTCATGATTCATTCCAAATTATGTAACCACTATGGATAATATAAGACAACAATTTATTTTATTTCCTTCCCCATGATATGAAGAATTTTATTATGAATGAGTTGAAATTTATAAGAAATTTTATTATCTTATTTTTATAATTATAATGTAACATTGGATTCATGTATATATCTTGTTTTCTATGATTACTAAACTGATCGATCCAATGTTAGGAGAACCATTATATCCATTACCAATGTAACATTGTAAACACCATATTTGAGATACTAGAGTTAAGGTGTTAAAGTTGATATCAATGGAATTGTAGTAGGAATATTGGAAATAAGATTTGAAATGAACCTAGGTAACATGAGAATTATAATAATCTATTAATGCCTTTTAAAAATCTTACCATGAAAGAGTATATTATTTTATGACTCAATATTCTTGAGGATTTTGAGATACTTATGTGTCTATTATTGTTTAGAGATGGATCATAGTGGAATGAAAAGGAATCAACAAAAATAATAAATAAATAGATTGATACGCAGGGAAAGAAAATGAATCTACTGTTGAAATTAAGATGATTATTCCAAGATTAAGGATGTTGAGTCATGATATAATAAATAAAAGTGCCCATATTGAGAATCGCGTTGTTCCATAGCATTTTTAACCTGTGTATAATGACTTCATTTAAAATAATATTCCATAATTTTGTGGAAATGATAATCCATTGATAGATGAAATATGGATTAAGCCCTATGAAAAGATATTTTTTGGTATGAGAAGTAGTGTAAGTGAAATAGTAATTATGTTAGTGCGTTGACTGAAGGGACATACTGACCAATAGTTATCATTGATCCAAAACACTAATGTGGTCGGTTGAATAAAAATTAACGATTAATTTTTTTTAAACTGATATTATTTGTGAAATATATTCTTCGAGAACAACGAGAAGAAATGAATAGTCATTTCCTCACCTGAAAGGATTAGGAAGAACAACATATTTTAGAGTATAAATGTAAATTAAATGATTAAATAACCATGATAAATACTATATATATAACCTAAAAAACAAGAAAAACCATATAATTTATATTCCTAAGATGAGTCTTCAAAGAGAACTAATTTCTCAATTGGTTTCACCAAATGATTATATAGTATCATGTGATATATATAAAAAGAATATTTTTCAGATATTATATTTCCATGTGAAATAAACCATAGATGATTTCATCTAAGAACCCTTAAAAGATTAAATGATAAAAAGAAGAATAAATGGAGGAATAGATTTCTTACATGTGATATCTGAGGAATAAAAAACCCATGTACTAACTTAATAGTATTATGATATTGTTTCAAGTGTGGATAAAGGGGTCGTATGGATATAGAATAAAATAAAATGAAAGAAAATATAGTTATCGCATACTTCATATATATATATAGTAAATTTTTAATCCAATGTCACATGCATCAATAGATTTTAATATATAATAGGTCAAATGGATAAGGACAAGATTATGTGATTAAAACAATGGAGGTTGATGTTCCCAAAGATAAAGTGGAAGGTACATTAATCATAACCATAAATTTTTATAATTATTTATTATATTATTTTTCTTCACTCTCTTATATATTAAATGTTTACAAATAAAAATAGATATTTACCTTGCACCATATAAAGGGAGTTTTCAATCAAGACTTATAGTGGTAAAATTATTGCAATAGGGGTTTCTTATTAAGTTCAAATTATTAATCATAGAAGTACCCTATTTGTAAACATGATTAGTCTACTTTTGTTCAACATTGATATAATCCTTACTAGGGATTCTCTGCCAAATTTTAATGGGAAAAAATTATTTTCAAGATAATGAGAATATGATTCCTGATGGAAATGTGGATACCATTATCGTTATGGGGTAAAATATATAATCTAAATCATATAAAATTATGAATATATTATATCCAGTTAATTAAATTATTAGAGAATAAAAGCTAAGAAATCCTATAAATGGTAAATGTAACTATATAATTGAGGATGTGAACAATTTTAAAGAATAAATTTATTTTTTTCTTGATGAAATACATAGAAAATATTTCTATGTTTAATGTTGAGTTTCATACTAATCTCATACATGATGAAAAACCTATATCTATGACTATATAGTGTATGGCCAGTGTGTTGTTTTTGTAATAAATAAAAAACTACCAGATTACTGTGGTATGTGTTTTATATACCCTAATATTTCTACATGGGTAGTGACTATTATTTTTGTTAAAAATATAGATTGTTTTAGGAAATTTTTTATCAATTGTTTGGAAATAAATTCCATTAGAATAATGGAAAAGTATCATAGACCCCAAATTGTTGACTTGTTGGATTAAATTAAATGAGATATTTATTGTACAAATATTTATCATTGATTTGGTTGTCATTAAATATGAGTAATAGAGGGAGAAATTCCTAACACAAAAATTTGAATGAGGTATAGAAGTCATAAATTTAAATTAATTCCATTTGGACAAAATAATTTACCCTATATTTTATGGATATTATGAATATAATATTATGGTGTTATATCAATAAATTCATTTTGATATTATTTTGACGATATCATGACATAATATAAAATATATAATGTGTATAAGAGTAATTTGTTAAAAACAATTATGACTCATAGGGAATTGATGTTATATGGAAAATTTAGAAAATAAAAATTATAGTTTCATGATGTTTCTTTTCTTGCTAATATTGTCTCTATGCAAGTAATATGAGTTGATATTTAGAATATGATTATATTGAAGGAATTTCAAATTAAAAAACAAAAAACTAAGGTGTGCAGTTTCATTGGATTTGTAAGTTACTATCGCTGGTTTATTAAAACATTTCTTTATTAGATGACTAGTTAACTAAGTTCAAATATAAATGGGTGTAGCTCATTGCGTCAGAATATGGTAATGAATATTTTTAATAAATAAAGTGACAATTGGTAGATGTGATAGTATTAAATTTACCATCATTAAGGGATGATGTTTTGATATATAGTGATACATCTAATAATAGACCTTTGTTTTTCCATATATATAAATTTAGTGTGGTTTTATATGTATCAAGGGGGATAAAGATTCATGAATTGAATTATCCAACCCATGATATGGTGTTGGAAGTAATTATTCTTACATTAAAGATATAAAGGAATTTCAATTATGGTGAAAATATTGAAATATGCATGATTCAAAATATTTGAAATACATATTCTCATAGAAGGAAATATTAATGAGAGAAATATGATGGCTGGAATTACTCAATTATATTTATTTATTAATACAATATAATCATGGGAAGGAACGTAATGTGGTTGATGTGTTATGAAGGGAATAAAATTGGATTCTAACTAAAATGATGGTTGATAAATATCTAATATCCATGGATTTAAGAAATTATAATATTGGAGTACATATGGAATATAGAATAATTTACATATTCCTATTTGATTGAAAACCATTCATTATTGGATTAAATAAAAAGTTTCTAGCCTGATGATAAGAATATTAAAATTAAAATCATATACATGAAAAACTATATCTTGGTATACATAAACTATGAAGCTTTTATATTAAAATTTTGAAATTTTTTATGTGATCCATCTACGAATGAGCTTAATAATGAATTATGAGATCAAAATCTTATCAAAAATATTTATGTAAACCCTATTAGAACAAAAATGTATTAGGATTTTATGAATTAAAACCGTGGGATAATATGAAACAGGAAATTCATAACTATGTATAATAAAGAGAGGTTTTTTCATAGGTAAACTATTAAAGGTAATAACATAATGGATCCAGAAATCCTCCACCTATTCCAATGTCAAAAAGGGGTGAAATTACTCTATACTTTGTCACATAAATTTTCATAGACACAAATAATGAATTTATTTATAGGTCTAATTTTTTATAGCCTTACCAAGTCTAAAAATTTCATCAATATTAGGTAAGATATACCTCATGTATTATAGAAAAATTACTTAAAATATATGGCAATAAATATTTCTGAGTAGAATGTAATATCTTCCTCTTCATTGAACTACACATCTCTATAATAATGTTGTTGTGAGACTTCATAGTACATACCTTTTGAATGAATATAATGATGATATATATATATTTCATAGATAAGTATAGAAAATTATATCGACACTAATATACATTGGAGAAATACATTTCATACTTATACAGATAGATGGTTAGATGGGTCTATTATAAAATTTGGAGAAATATTTCGGTATACCGACATGACATTCATGGTATATGTTATTAGTATTTACCTATAGTGGAATTTTAGTATATTTATAACATTAATTATAGCATGGAAATTGGACCATATAAATCATTTTATTGAAAAATATATCCTAATCGATTTTTTGGGATGATTTTGGCGAAGGAAGCTCTTAAGCCTTGAAATTATTTAGAGAAAATAATGAATATGATAATTAGTTTGGGTCATATCAATGTAGTTCAATGTTATTAATATAGGTATATAGAAAAATAAGTAAGTATTTGTAATGTCCAATGAGAGATAATGTTTTTTTGAACGTTTCTCCATGGGGATGTCTTATAATGTTTATCAAGAAAGGGAAGCTAATTTATAGGTACATCGAGTTATTTGAAATTTTGGGAAGAGTTAGAGCTTTAGAATACTTTACTATAGTTCTCAAAGCCTCTATAAATTTCCTGATGTGTTTCATATCCATTTAATTAGGAATTAAATTAATGACCCATATCACATTATCACCTGTAAGGAAATATAATTAAAAAATGATTTTTCTTATTTAGAATTGCCTATTTAGATTCATGAAACTAGAGAATTTGTGATGTAAAACTAGAGGATATATTTTTTATGGTACTACATAAAAATAATAAAATAGTTGATGAAAATCGGTAACATAAATAATTTACAATGATAAACTAGCCACATATTTTTAAGAGTATATGTTTTGAATACTGTGAGGATGAAATTTCTTAATGATAGAAAAATAAAACACACTAAATTAACTTATATTATGTGAGATTTTATTTATAATTAAACTGTAGCATAATGAAAATATATTTATTTAATAATGTGATTAAAACCAATATTTCAGTATTTTATAAATATAAATTGAATAAATTAGTTTTTTTGTATTTTTGATAAACTATTGATTTTAATTTGAATAATGATAATACTGAATTTACAAAAATATCACTTGAAGAACAATATAATGAGACAATAATAACAATAATTTTTATTAAAAGTTATTTCCTGACGAAATATATGTTAAATAAATCAAATAATTCATATAAAATATAATTTAAACCATATAAATATATACAAATCATTTTTTAAATAAATGTTATGTTTTTGTTCAAATAAAAATATTTTTTAGTTTTCTTCACTCAATCATGTATTTAAAAGTTACTTATCATGGTTGGTTTGTTTTAAAAGACATATATGCCTAATTTTTATTAATTAATTCAATTATTTTCAAAAATATCACCATTATTCTTTTTTTTAATTAAATAATTTTTATTTTAAAATTATACATTATTCTAAATATCGGTTTTATTGAGTTTCAAAAACATATATTTAAAATAATTTCATAAAATTGTAGGAGTTGAATAATAAAAAATTTATTCAATATTTAAAATCATAATAATTAATATTATATTATATTTTCAACTAAATATTTGGTCATAATGACTAGTACCCATGGTAAATAATTATCACAAGGGTCGAGGGTAAAATCTGTTAAGGGCATTAAAATACTAGGTTAATGCTTCATGATAAAACAAATTTACAAAAATCATTGGTTGGATTAATTTATTCAATAAAAAAATTATATTTTATTATATGGAATTTTTTTCTACATTCAGAAGAAAAAATACTTTATCATATTATAATATTTTAAATAATTCGATAGGTGTCCCTCAACTAATATTCAAAAATATTATATTCTACCCCATTATTCACAAATATTAAGGCACATTTCATGACCAATATAATCCCATAAATTTTAATTGATACCATTAATTTTTTATTGAGTCTCTTCTCATACCCTAATACCATATCAATAAGGATTCGGCTTTAATACGAAGAAGGTCTCCCAAAGAAGATGTAATTTTTTAACTCGACGCCTTCCATGTTTATTTATTCTCCTACGTAATCTATATTGATTATATCTATCATAACATAGTGAATCTAGTATCAAAAATTCATTGAGATGTTATTATTACTATGGGGGAATGGTATTCCTTTCATTTCCATCATATTAAAAATGTGAACATTGAATATATGTATATATAGCATATTATATCCTCATAGTGGTGTAATTAGTTTATCACACAATTTTACATGTATTGTTATAAAGGATGAATTAATAAAATATATATTATATTTATGATAAAATTATTATTCTTATATATAGTATATTATCTATATTATTACCCTTCCATCAATGATAAAATGATAAATTTTCTCATGCATACATGGGTACTATAAACTCTTTTATGAAATGTGATCCATTATTCTATAACCACCACAAATGGATGATAATAAAAATTTATATATTTATGAAAACATATTTTCATGACATTATTAATATTCTATACAATATGTAACCATTTTATAACTCTATTATCCATGAATAATATGCTAAGAATATTTTGGAATAATGAACCGAACAAACTGAATTGGTTGATGTAAGGAATATCACTTTAATGAATTTATATAAAATGATAATTAAAAAACCATAAAAATGTAATTAATATTTAAATGGTTCATAAGAAATTATTTTACAAATATAGATAAATTATATAGGATTATGAACAATTTAAAACTAATAGGATGCCAAAGGTATGGTATTTCTTTTACAATCTCATATTATTTAATTATTTATAATATATAGATATCATTCCAATAAATTATATAATAAAAATTCCTAATTCCCCATATTTATTGATATAATATAGTTATGTTTCTTTTTTACATTTTTTTATTATATTTATTGTCTTTTTGGATCAACAATCAACAAATATGTAACATTTAATGGACATTATTTTAAAAATATTTCTTTAATGTTCTTTTTCCCACTCTATTTCTTCAATGATCATATTTTCAGTAAACTTATTTCAATAATATTATTACTATTATCTAGAAATTTACTAAAGGGATTTTTATCAATGTTTTATTTTATATAAAAATGTTTTAAAGGATTAGTATTATAAATTTCTAAATGAGATACTTATTAACAAATGTGTGAAGAAAATCATTGTCTTAACATACACCACAGATGAAAAATTTCCACCCTCATGACTAATATTTTATTTGATGATTCAATTAAAATTTTATATGGTTATTTGAAAATAAAATATTTGTATAATTATTTTTTTATTTTTATAAATTATAATGAAATGAAATGATATTATTTTTATAAAGGAATAAATATAAATTTTAAAAGTGGTTTATAACTTCATTATTATAGGATCATGCATGGAATTTATTTTTTAAATATTCATTTTTTTTCTAAAGGCATGGTTTTACTAAAAAATTATAGTTTTTAATATTTTATAGTTCTATATAAACCTTTATTGGAAAAGTATTAAACAATGTTTTGAAATATCATTATCATTATTATGATCATGTCCTCTAATACTATAAATTATTAATTACATAGTATTTTTATCCTTTATGTCCTTATTTTTTTCTTCTTCAAAAACATGGATTTATATAGAACCATTTTTATTACATTGATGATTTTTAAACCATATTCAAATTATATATATATATATCATAAATTGATGTAATCTTATTAATTAAGTAATTTTATTTTCTGGGGAACTATTGATGTTTTTGTTATTGATTAAATATGAATAATTATTGATTTTTAAGAAATTTTGAGAATGATTTATTTTTGTCATTTAATATATGAGGAATGAATAGGATCTGAATGTTATGGGTGGGGCCTAGTTAGAAATATCCCCTCGATGAATCAATAGTTATAATTAGAATAATTAACATTAATTCTATATTATATTAATATCTATTTTACACCTACATTTTGGAAAATAATGATGTCTTCACTTAGAGTCCTTAATTTTAAGAATCCTAAAATATTGTTTTAAATGACTTGATTTGTAATATACATCATTATGAATTTCCTTTAAAAAAAATTAATTTTCTAATATCCATGTGATATCTACGTGAATATTAAACATTATTTTTTATTAAACTGATGATTTTTATTGAATGGAATTCAATTTTATTATCCACCATGGCATATTTATTATACCATATTTAATAATGGTATTATTAAATGTATGTAACCCTTACAAAGAATCTGATAACACCGTTTACGTTATTTATATTCCCTAGGATATAAAGAAGGATATTATGAATTATTTTAAGTATTCAATAATGTTTCTTTTTATATTTCCTTACAATTCAAATATAATTGAGAAATAATATAAGTATCTAGTCATCTAGGACCTCAAACATGATAGATACAGATTATTGAGGACCTTATATAATATACCCATGTAATGAAGTAAAAATATGATCTAGGATATTAGAGTCAGGGTGTTATGATATTAATGTCTTTAATATGGGATTCATTCAAATTCAATTAAAAAATAACTCATAGGTAAGTATAGTACATAATATACATTTGACTAGCTATTAGGTAATGTACACTTCTGATCATCCCTCTATAATGTTTTTAATCTATGGGTTTCCCAAATTCATCCAAATCAAGATTAAAGGATGTACATGTAGAAGTAGAACTACATGAGAAACTATTAAAACCAAATCATTTATTTAATTTTTACATACAATTAAGTCATGAGAAAGTGGTTTCTTGTTAGATTTTAGTTACTTAAAAACCAATTAAGTGAATGAATTCTCCCATCATAGTAAAATAAAAAGAAATTTCAATAAATTCTAAAAATAAATTAATTGTTGATTGATAAGATATTCATAAAATAATATCATCAATAAATTTTTTTAAAGATTTTTTTCATTAAAAACATCTTGATATAAGGATTTGTATATTTTTCCCCTTAACAAAGTCATTATTAGGTAAAAATATAGATATTTGATCATATTTGTATCATGGGTTTTCTTTAATAATGTAGAGTGTATAATAATGTTTAAAAACATATTTTGGAAATTTGATATATTTTAAATGAGGGTATTATTAAATATCACCCTCCTATTTAACATATATATTAATTAAAGCGCACTTAACAGCCATTTAGAATAGAGTTAATTTCATATGGTCCATGAATGTTACTAGAGTTAGAATATATTCATGTATAACTACTATTGTAAATATCATACCATAATATATTCCTTTTTCATGATTATAAACCTTAGAATGAATTACCATCTTATTCTAGAAAATAATTTCATTTGCATCACACTTAATTAAAAAGCCCACTATACTTTTATATCAAAAATATTTCTTAGAAATTCAACCGACATCCAAAAAATTATTCTTTTTATCTAATTACGATCCTCCTACATAACCCTTATCCAAATATCCTCACGCAAGGAATCAGTATCGAATTTATATTCTAATTGTGATAATATTTCATGATATAAAATATCATTTTTTAACAATCTTATAGTGTTAGACCATTGATCTAAATATCCAATGATATAATATGTGGGATAATTATTTAGGATCATGTGTTTTTTAAGAAGAAGTAAAATTGTTTCTCTATAGCTGAATGTATCACATATATTATTTTATCTTATGTAAAAATATATTTTCTCAAAGTATCCTTGGGAAGCGTAACCATAGATTGTTGTGGTTCTATTTATTATAACAAAAAATATGAGGTTTAAAAAATAAAATAAATATTTGTTTCTTATATACATTTTCACATCATATACGGAACTTTTTCATAAAACTTGTCTACACAATTTCATCAGTAATATTTTTTAACTTATTCAAAACATGATAAGACTTACTATTAATGTAATAACAAAGGATAATTCATACATCTTCCCTTAGAAGAAATTTATGACTATTATCTTTTATAATCAAAATGAACACATAATATTAAATTAATTTAAAATAGGTAAAATCTTCTATATACCATTTTAATATTTTTATTGTGCCTCACCAAATCCTAGGTGAAGTACGAATTGATTTATAGTGTAATAGTATATGTTGACTAATTATAGAAAAAAAATGGAACATTTTTTAAATAAAAATATATCTAAGATATCCTAAAGGCATCTATTATATTGTTAAAATAAGAATTACTTTATAGAGTTCACATTGCATAGAAATTGTGATTAATTTACCTTCATCTAAAAATGTATGGAATATTTTATTTATAAATCATCAATTTTTGACATTATGGAATGAGAAAATAGGATGGTTTTTCATATGTTGAGCAGTAGATCCAAAATTTATAAAAGAAGAGTGGGATTATAAATTTACCAAAAAAATCAATGGTTTTGTAGTATAATCATGCACGAAGATATTCATATTTTGTTTTCCTTTGATACAAATTGTTTTTTTGTTCAAAAAATCACATGTGCAATGGATTTATTGATTTTTATGTTGATACTTAACATGTATTTTTAAATCATGACTTATTTTCCTTATTATATTTTCATAAAACATATGATCTTGTTTATTTTATATTATATTCTAAAAAATTCCTCAAAATAGATCTCAAGGAAATTTTCACTATATTTCGATCATTTTAGACACAAAAAAAACCATAAAAACCCATGGAAAATCCATAATGACACTAAGAAAAGAAATTATTATGAAAATAATGTCTTCTAGTGCTATTGTGAAAACATTATCATGACATTCAGTGAATAATATGTGGTTTAATTTTAAAAATTTATGGATACATTTATAATTTTTGAATTTCATGGAGTTACCCTAAAATTATAAATGACTTGTAATGATAAGGTTTTAGTTATTTTTAAAAAATATTAAGAAAATTTGGAATCTAAAAATTAAATATAAAAGTGAAATCACATATTAATAAAATCATCACATGTGATTTTTCTCCAAATATTATATTCCCACCCATTTTTTTTAAGTTGTGTTACTTTGACATGTTTGCAATCATGTATCAAGATCAATTATTTTCCTTATGATTAAATTTTTAAATACATATACTCAACCTTTATTCCTCAAAAGAAAGAAACTATGATATTACAGACCAATCATTCTTTTATCTAATAGTGTTAGAAAATAATGTCTTCGTAACCCACATTGGACTAACCATTTAGTGTCAAAAACTAGTACCTATTTAGAAATAAATTCACTATGAATTATGAGTGATTAAATCATTCTCAATGAACATAAACCCTTCTAGTGAAATTATTTTTTAAACTTAGTGAAAAATTATTCACTCTTTCGAAAAAAATTAAATAGTAAATGTGAATTTCAAAAAATAATGCAAATTTTAAATGATCCTATTAATGATTTTAACTATATTTAATGCATATAAAAATTATCCCCAATAGAAATAAAATTGGATCTAAATTTTTTCATTCCATTTTCCTATGAATTTTTTTTCAAAACAATTTTATGGTTAATATAATTTGAAATAAAAATAGGTTTTGAATCTAAATATGATGGATATTTAGTAATAAAAAATTATGCCTTGAAACAGTGTCATATTTTATTGTATGGAATGACATTGAATTATCAATGTCAATATTATACGTTTTATATTTATTTTCTAGGAAAGTCACAAGCCTACAATGTTTTAAAAAAGATGATATATAATCATCTTATTTCGATGAGGTTGTAATAACTTTATCACCCAGATTGAATGAAAAATTACCAGTATGAAATGACTGGGTAAATGAGGTTTGAGTTTACGTTCCAATAAAACACATATCCTTGTGTGGTTAATTTTTATAAAATTTATTAATATTTGTTCTATCACTTCTTTCCATGAAACTATTTATTTATAGATACGGATATTCTATATCACTCCATGTATTAACCATAAATATAATTACCTTCATTCTATTTATTTATGAAATTATATTTTATTCTCTATCCTTCATCTTTTTTATGTATTTGATTGATTTTTCCAATATTCTTACACATATAATAGATAATTTGTACATAATCATTCTTATCATAATTAAATTTTCTATATTTCATAAGATCTTTCTGTAAGTCATCATCTTGGTAATTTTTTCCATCCATCATTCATATTGATAATGTTCACATTCAATAATATCGGGAAGACTAATATTTTAATCACATTTAAAAAGTCACATAATAGAGTTTTTAGTATTAGTGGTGTTAGTATAAGATGTTAAGGCATTAGACATTGATGAAAAAATTTATTTCTTTTCATTTTCACCACATGAGTTCCAATAAATACATCATGAATAATATTTTCTGAATTCATTGTTCTATCAAATGTTATCCACATAGATTCCAACTATTTTAGAATAATTTCAATAATATTTTCAAATTTTTAAAAATCATTTATATCAGATAGTGAAAAAAATTCATATCTGATGTCCTTTATCAAAAAATGGATTTTTTTAATGTGGGAAATCTCCACCTTTTCTTATATTAAATTTTCTATTTCATATGGAGAAATTTGATTATATATTTTTAAGGGGGAATATTTCCAAATGGGGTGTGCATGAGATGCATTCACCCGAGTTTCATATATGATTTGATTAGATTTAATAATTTTTAATCAATATTACTACATCAATTCATTTGAGTATATGAATATTAAATGTGCCAATATTCAAATGGATCAAATTCATTTACATTGTGCTTTATTAATATGTTACATGACATGTAATGAGTGATTGTAGTTTCCATTAATATTATTAGTGCATTCTCTATGAAATGTACTCACACATTAGAAACAAGTGATATAATTTTTTAGTAGCTGAAGTGAATCATCTGCAAGATATATAAACCACTATTATATGATGGTTTTCTTATGTAAAAATATGATGAATCCACACTGAAATCAGCAACTATTTTTTTTTTTATAATCACTATAAAACCAAAAAAATATTCTTCTTCTTACATTTCATTATTAAAGGAGGATCCTACATGTAGGGTGTGTGATTCTGATTGTCCCAAGGATACCAACAGAGATGAGACACATTCATTTTCCATAACTATGATCTTCATGAAACATATCATACAATTATCAAGATGGTTTTTGATGTGTCATCCATTCTTGTCACACAATTTATATAATCTTCTTAATTTTATTTTTATATGATTTTATTGTTTTTTTTATTTTATGTTTTGAATATTATTATCCCTCCTTATATTTTATGTTAATCATTGTTTTTAGAAGACAAATTTTTACTATTTCACTATATTTTCATAATATCATTATCTATTGTATTGGGATTTTTACAACTCCGATTTTCTATAAAATATAAAAAAAATTATTTTTAGTGTACAGAATTTTCATAAGGTTTATTTCAGACTCTAAATTTTTTTACATTTCGTCCAGACATGCTGCATGAATTTAGTGCTATATCAATTCTAGTTTATATTTTCTTAGTTATTCTATGATAACTTGGGATGCACAACCCATATATTCATGAAATATTTTTATTTAGATACCAAATAGATTTATTTACATTCCATTAAACTAATTATATGTTTAAAATAATTTATTTATCTCCCTAAAAATTCCCATTGATATTGCAATAGATTTGGAATTATAAAATTTCTATAATTTTATATAATCTATTTATTAGTGATCTATCTAGTTATATACCTCAGAATTAGATTATGTTTATTGAGACAGAAATATATGGAAATTATATTTATTTTATTCAACTACATGAAAGGATGAAAATTCCATTTCCATAAAACTAATAATTGATGAAGGTCTGTAGTATTCCATTGATTGTTTCTAGAGTTTTTAACATAGGTTTTTACTTTTTTTTCAACCATATAATTCTCATTATAAGTCATATTGAAATTCTATTTTATTAGTTATAAATATCTTGAATTTTTATGCTTTCTTATAAACTGTATAAAATGTTAATTCTTCAGTTTAATGACTCAAAAAATTGGTTGTGGTCTCTGATATCAAGATGAAATAATTATTCATTTACTTTTTATCCCTACCTGTTGTAGTTTTTACAATACCTATCATGAACTGATATCTTTATACAAACCCTAAAATCATTTTTTTCAAATCTACATTGAACAATCCATCTTAAAAATGAATTGGATTCGATCAACCTATGTCACAACATGTGTGTGAAGATACCACATAAATATTTTTAATCATACATCAAGAAACCTATCAGCATTCTGCAAGAATAACACAACATCATGTAATCTTGAAGATCACACCTAGCCTTATATACACACAGTGTAGTAATCCAATCAAATGATGAGGTGTTATAAAGTCATTTTATTGTTTAGGTATTGGATCAATAGTTAATCCCGTTCATAGTGTCATAATATATTGATTACAACAAATTTAGTTGCATACCATATGTTATATTCGATTTATAAGTGTTTATAATGATGTCAAGGATGGTAAAATACTCTCACATATTAACATCAAAAACCATATGTGCCCTCATTGTATGAATCTTAATGGGTAAATTATTTTACTAAACCTACCATAAGAATATAGTGACCACACACTGATCATAGTGACCACATGATAAGTATAGTTTCTTTACGGTATGTGTACCTAAAACATTTTATGAGTATCCACATAATAAATATACTGGACTCATGATGATATGTCAACATTCCATGCACTCACAATCAATATAGTGGCCACATGATGTATTTAGTGAACAAATGATATAATATTCACACAATCACTATACTAACTACAAGTCAACATGAGTCAACCCCAGACATTGGACCCATGATAATTAAGGTAACAACACATTATAATCCTATTGTCATAATACCAATCATAAGAATATTTAGATCATATAGTATAATCATACATTATTTATTTTTACTAAAATCTGTGATTTTTCATTATGCACTAATTTTCATTGTTTTTATGATAATATTAATTAAAATATTATTTAAATTAATATATGTAATTTATTTATTTCCAAACTTCATATATAATATTAAAAACTAATGAGATTATTTTTTTGAAATACTTTTACCTATTTTAAAATTTTATTTAATTTACTATTTCTTCAGCTATACTCAAACCAAATATATTCCCAATATCTATGTTAATATATTTTTAGTTGATTTATTTGTGGTATTATTTTATTAATTAATATTTAGTGATATTTATATTATTCAAAAATATATTTTTTATTTAATGTAGTATAATAAATTTATTTAATAAATACTAGTATCATTTTAAAATTTATACAGTCAAAGTGTTATATGATTTCGATGGGATTGCATTGAAAAATTATTTTGGATACTATTTGAATTATTTAATGACTAATTAAAATTATTTGAAATTAGTCTTTATGTTTTTATACAAATTAATTCATTGTTTTAAATATTCGAGAATGATAATTTTCTCTCTCCTAGATAATTATTTTGATTGAATTTGAATTAAACTACCTAGTCAAAGATTAGATAATTAGTATTTATATATTATATTTAATGTCTTTGGGATTAATTAAATGTATACAATGAAATAGGTTATGACAATACCAACCATTTGATAAACAAATATTTCTAATAAACACTGATGTTATATGTAAACCATGTCTTGGTCGGTCATTTCATTATACTAATGAACAATATCTCAAGGGTAAAAAAACACTAACAAATACTTCTTCTAGCATGATAAAATTTTCATGATAATCTAACTCAACAAAAAGTACCTATGTTTTATTCTTCTTCAATCCATTTTGTTAGGGTTTTTTGAGTCTATAATAACTCTTTTTATCTCACATACAATCACTTTTTTGTTTATTCATTAACATAAAAAATCATTTCTCTTCTCTTACATTGGGTTGTGACCCTCTGATTCTATTAAAAAAACCATTTATTGTTTCAATCATATAGTCTAAATTTAGTGTTGAAATTGGTTTTTGAATCCCCATAATAAACGATAGGTTCCATGGTTAATTTTTTCACTAGATAAATTAGTTTTTTATAGTTCTATGATTCCCCTTCAAATATAATTTTTTGGATGAAAGTTTCTCTCACAATATAGAGATTTATAACAATATAGTAGCCTAAATTTAGACCAAAACAATATCAGAAAACGTCATAGTGCTCTTTTCATTAATTTAAATTTTTCCACTACAATTTAATTCCATTAATTATTGTTAAAAATTTCTTTTGATAATTAATATAATTCTTTATGAAATTTTTTATTGTCTATTATAACTTCTAGACCATATAACATTAAAAATTATAAATTGAAAATTGGGATGAATGGATGGAACATATTAATAACACATTAGTGAAATTATTCATTTTACTTGTTTGTATAGTTATTTTTAAAGGGTGACCCTATTATGAATTTTCTTTTAAACTCTATTTTCTATTTTCTATTTTTGATTCATAGGAATTATGAATGTGAAGAATAACCTATGAGAAACATTAGATATTATAGTACTTGTTAAATTAGTCTTCTCTATAGAAAAAAATGAAATGGCACATAAAGTTGGTATCCATTGAAGAAATAAATAACATCATAGAGTATAGTCTTGATGATTTTTTGGATCAATACTTTAGTATGAATAATAAATTGAGGTAGATAACAGAAGTGGAAAAAAATAAATTTTGTAGAGTTAAAATATGAAAATTTTGTTTATTATGAATATTAATATTCAATATAAAATGATAGTTAAAATGGTTGGTATGGCTCAAAATGTAAATGGAATCAAAGAAATAATGAAATATCAAGGATTCAAGAATTGATTTTGTAGAATCCCTTAATAGAAGATAACCAAGGGAGATAAGAAAAGATTTAATAATTATAACACATAAAACATCACATGTATTAAGTGCATAACGAAAGTGAATATCAATACTGATTGATCAAAAACTAAGGAATAAATACAAATTTCATACTAAATAAATAAAGAAATTGATTACTACTTAGATTTGTACCAAAGAATCTTATTCTTGTAAAAAAATCATGAAGTGAGAGAGAATAGTATAACATTTTGTTCATGGATTCTCTGAATGATCTTTCTGATTCATGTTTTAATTCCAGATATTCTAAATCTTACTAAGAATATGATAATGTGAATGTTTATATGATTTATAAATAAATTAAAATACTAATTAAGCGTGTCTTCAAAGATGCATATTTATATTATTATCTAAATTAAAATAAAGGGAAGTATTTTTTTTAAATAAAGTTCTTTTTCCTGAATATGAAAAACTAAGTAATAATTCTTCTTCTTCTCATCATTATTTTTATGATTATTTTAAATCTCATTAGGAATTCAATGAAATTTTTGGAAAAGGAAGTTGAATGTATTAATAAAATTATGTATGATTTTATTCATTGTTGCAAAAAATATCTTAAGATTATGTTTTTGAATGAAAAATAAAAATAAATATTTTAATTTCTCTAGTATGAGATTACTTCAGATTCATCAAAAGTTTATTTTGTTAGAATTAAAAATGTTAGTAATATTATTAAATGTTATCAATGTGACATAAAAGATCGCCTTCCATATGAATTTACTCCATGATTTAAATATTATTTTGTTTATATTGAGACTAAATTTTTTTAATATTTTTTATCTAGAGTAACAAAGAATAATTATTCTAAATTCCATGTGGGTACCTCAAAATTGTTTTACAAATCAAATTAGACCCATTTTAGCTTATGTTGAGTCGACAGGGTCTCCCTATGACTTTTCCATTCCTCTATGTTTTGAAAATCTGAAATACTTTATCTTATAAAAAATTATCTTACCCTATGGATTATTCTCTTAAAAAAACTTTTCTTTCTCTAAGAAAATTTTTATCCTTACCTTGGTTTTCATTTCCTTGTTTTATGTTCTCTTAAAACGAAGTTCATTTTATTACAAAGTAAAAAATTAATATCCTTATAAAAAACCAATAAATATTATAGTTTCTTATATATTTAGTCTTATGAAATTTAGGCTCCAAATTCTCAAAAATTCACACTCAAAATTCTATGAAATTCAGACTCCAAAATCACTGAAATTAAGATAGATAATTATTGGAAATTCAAACTCCTAATTATGTAACATTTAAACACTACATTATTTGAAATTAAGACTCAAAATTATCTAATATTCAGATTCTGAATTCCTAAATATATAGACTCCCAATTACTCAAAATTTAGACTCTGAATGCCTCAAAATTTAGACTCTAAATCCCTCAGAATTAAACTGGAAATTCCTCAGAATTCTAACTCCAAATTACATAGAATTCAGAATTCCTACTCATCAAAATTAAGACTCCAAATTCTTTGGAATTCAAACTCTAGAATCTATATAATTTAGATTCCACATTCATAGAAAAACATTATCGGAATATCCATGTTATCTAGAATCATATTGATTATATGATTAAACTATGAATTATTTTTTTCATTAGACTCTATATTTTTAGATTTGATAAAGATAATCTATTTTCCGTACACATGGTTTTATAATAATAAAATGATGTTTTAAAATTTGTTTATAACTAGGAACTGGTTGAGTGACATTTCTATAGCTACCTCCAAAATGTGAGGAAAAATATTACCATTAGAGGATGGAGCCGACCATTGAACTTTTTCCTATAAATAAGATCTCTTTTGAATGAGATTGTTTTTTATAGATATAGAGATTACAGGATGTGATGTTGTGAATTGATTTTTGGAGTGGGGGACTCTCATTACTTGTGTGTATTCATGATCCTCTTGTTCAGTAGTGAATATCTTGCTCAGATTTCTTCGTGCGACTCTTACTGTTGCTGAGTACGATCGACATCTTTTAGGGATAGGAAGAAAGAGGTGCTGACTAACATAATGGTCACGGTCTTGAAGGGATAGAAAGACATACTCCAATATTTATATCAAAGGATTATACAGGTGTGGGTAAGACTGACTTACTTGGAAGTTTAAATCCAGGGGCCTTTATCCAAGGTTGTTGGATACCCTACTCTTTAGGTTATAAAATTACTTACTTATTACTTGTTATTGATTAATGTTTTATTTACAATTAAATTTTTTAAAGAAAGAAAGTAATATTTTTTATTCATTATTCTACTTGTATACTATGATAAATAAAATTCTATACACTTTCAGGTAAAATATATTGTTATGAAAATATTTCTTAAGATTCATTTTTGGATCCATATTTCTGAATCCTAAGAATGTTTGTTTTATTTTTATAAACTAAATTGGGTATATGAATTTACCATGTTTAAAATTGTAAAACATATTTTTACTTAAGGTTAAAAACAAAAGGATTTAAACATAAAATTCACCCCAACTTGTAATTGAGAATCTATATATAATATTTTGATCCTACAGCTTGGGCACCCAAAATAATAAGTAATTGATTTTTGGAGGAAAAATCTCTTGTATGCCTAAAAATCAAATATGATACATGTATAGTGGATTCTATTAGAATATGAAATGATACACATAAAATTTTATCACTTAAAAAAATAAAATAATGGCACAGTAACATTTAGAGAATTTCAAAGGTAAAGTAAAAGGTATTGTTAGTGTTTGTATTTCTAAATATAATTTTATTGACAAAATTTTATATTTTTAATATTTAAAAAATAATTAAATTAGTATATCTCAATTATGTGATGATGGAGTTAAGAATAATTTCAAAAAGATAATTCTTTAGTTTTTAGTGATGATCCTTTATTATTTTGTAAATTCACAAGATATATACTTTAGATATTTTTAAATATTAAATAATATTTATGTTGGATTATTTTCGGAAACATATATGTGATAATTTCTCTATATTTATTTCTTTTTTTCTAATTTAGATAAAAATTATAAAGGTTATATAATGGTTTCAATTCCTAGAGAGAACTTATATAAAAATCATAACATAAAATTTATATTTTTAAAAAAAATTATTAGATATTTTTTATATGTTTTCTTATCCATAAACACAACATGAAAATAGTGTTAAAAAATGGAAATATTAATCTATTATTAAAATGGATAGAACTATATTCAATGAAAACAGATTTCCTTAATATTGTTGGGTTATTCTCCTTTGTCTTCTAATTATATTTCAATTAAAACAATTATAATACCTCAGCTGAATATAACTATAAATGAATTTTTTAAATGTAAAATAACTAAAATTGGGTATTTTAGAGTTTTTGTTATCATGTTTTGATTTTTAATTCAATGGATAATTTAGTTAAATTTGATGGTAAAAGTGACGAAGGTATTTTTGTTTTTTATTTTAATAATAACACAGTTTATATAGTTTATAATAAAATAAATGTGTTTAATACTTAATATGTTCGTGTAATATTTGATTAAAATAATGAAACATTTAATTCTTATTATATGGTTTTTATGACAATTTTATAGATTTTATTTTTGGTGACCTAAAACTGTAGGATATGGATCAATATATTGTGGTTGGGGGGACTACTCCATCATGACCTAATTCAACATCATGGATGATTTAAAGATATCAACCTATGGAAAAAATTAGGTATTGGTGAATTTGGTAATAAGATTGAAAAATATGATTAATTTTTATTTGAAAATTCTACTAATATTTTGTTATTTTATTTTAATAATTATGATTATTCATTAAATGGTTATAATTTTAACATTTATATACATGATGTTATTCATCAATTTTCAAGAAATAATTTTTGAGAATAGTCATTCAACCTTTAGATGAGAATATAATTTGATCTAAATGGATTTTTTAGAAATAATATGGATAAATATGGATAGTTTCTTTATAATTATGATATATTTAATCCTTAATGTTATTCGCAAGTATAATATAATGATTTTAGCACATATATTTTAATATATTTCAGGAACTGAGTCTATTATAATTTTTTTCTTCTATTTCAACTTTTTGAGGTTCTAAGTTATTTCAAATGTATGTTGAAATTGAAATTTTAAATGGTTTTATTTCACATGCATATCATATTTCTCAACCTATTGGTTTTGAAAATGAAAAATTTCCTTAAAATTTTTTCATGTTATCAGTATATTTTTATAGACTTAAGAAAGTACCACTTATATGTTATGACATAATAAAATGTTCTCTATGGACAAATGATTTTGATAAATGTAAAATAAAAAATACATTGTTGATAAAAATAACATCAAATGAAATTTTAATGAAATATTTTTATAACAAATATTTCTTTTAATATTCAAATTATTTGTATTTCATTGTGTTTTCATATTTTATTGAAAACTAATTTGACATGATTTTTATGGGAGAATTACAATTATTTATTAGACTTTAAATTTTTGAATTAAATGATGGAATATTTTTGAATCAACCTAAATATTGTAATAATTTAGTAAATGTTTTGGTCTAGATTCTTGTAAATATATTAAAAACCCAAACTTTTTTAGTTTTAAATTATTTTATGAAGTTTCTCAGAAACTTTTCATTATCAAATATTTAGAGTCATTATTGGAATTTTTTTATTTTACTTCTTCTACACCCAATATAATAGTTAGTCTTTTTTATGCACTCACTTTTAATCAAATCCTAAGGAATATCATATAAAAGGTATCAAATTTATTATTATATAAGTTAAATGAACTGTTAATTTTGGATTGTTTTTTCTAGAAAATATTATTTTGAATTAATTAGTTACAATGAAATTGATTTTAATTAATATATTCTCTATATCAAAAGAATCTCAGATATGTGTCACATTCTTGGTAAGGTTTTTTTTGCGTTTAAAAAAATAGAACTCCATTTCCCTACCAACTGCTACAAGTTGGTATATCTCTAATGCATTTTATTTCATTGAATCTTTACGTATTAAAAAACATTTTGAAATTATGGATTTATTTTTTAAATAATTCATCAATGATGAGATAAATTTTTACCTATTTTTATACAAAAATAAACTTCATTATAATTAATTTAACTCTCTAGCCCCATAAATTTATGTAAATTTTGTTATATAGGTTCCCAAAGGGGGACCCAAATATATTAGAGGACTCTAGGGGGAAACATGGGTTGTTTTGAGAAGCTAATGATAGTTCTTATCACTTTCTCTTGATGATATAAAACATAGTATAAATGTAGATTTAGATGATAACCCATGATGATAGCTCATTACTGTACCTCCTAATCATAGTAGACATAGTATAGAAATACCTCCTAACAGATGCTCCTGATGGTATCTCGTAATGGTAACTGTTAACTACAGAAGACATAGTCTACCATTAACTTTTTATATTATCTCATAAAGGCTTATATAAATGTTTCTCCTTATGGTAGTACATAATGTATGACCGTAGATTCAAATGGTAGCTATTAACAAAACATCACGATGGAAGCTCTTGAAGTTATCTCATAATTGTAAAATACATAGTCTAGTATTAGCTTTTGGTGGTATATTCTAAAATTATCTTCAAATAATCGCTTATGATGATATATTATGGAGATATAATATTATTGTAACATCTAATAGTAGTTATTAATTGTAGCTCTTGATATTATCTCATGATGGTTGCCCCTGATGGCAGTTGCTGGCAATAACACTTGGCAGTAACAAGGCTTTGTTTTCCATAATTTATAGTTTTCCCCTTTTATGTTCTTTTTGAAATAATATAGTGTTAAATACATGAGTTTTTTTTCAAAATTTAATATTTATATCATTTATTTCATAAAATTATATATATTTTAAAGGAATCTTTCACATTTATTTCAATAAGTCAAAAATTTAATGTCAATTAAAATCATATCTAAAATATAAAATATCGATTATTTCATATCTTTAAACTCTAATATGATGATATTAATTATTTAATAATTGATTTATTTCTCATGAGATAGAACATTTTTGAGCCATACCCTTGGTATCATGAATTCACGTTTCTTGTGTTGGTTAGTCTTCTTCATACAATGGTTCTATCCTATAGGTGAAACGCCTTTTTTGATGTAGCAACATCACGTGAAGATTTTATATTCATGGATGGGTATCTTATGTCTCTCTTTATGTAGTATAATATAGGATAGTTATGTTATTATTGTCCCTATAAAGGTGGTTTCTATCAGGTTAATGAAGATAATTAATCGTTTTTATTGACATTGAAGGGGAAGTGAATGGTTATTGTTTTAAAAACATTTTATTGATACTAGATATTGATCTTATTGATGATTGTTATACCATTGAAAATCATTGATTTTGGGAGCCTTTGTTTGTGTTAAAGTTTCGGGGTTATGAATCCAATGTTTTTATGATTTTTTTATATGTATGTGTTAAGTTTTTTTAGTTAGGGATCCTATGTTTTTATAATTGTTTTATATCACGAAAAATTGAATTGGTTAATCACATACATATGGTTAATAAAATGATTTCCCCTATAAAATTATTCTTGTCTGATAATACACGAAAATTAAAATATAACCTGATGATATTTAAATGAATGAATATAAATAAAATGATATGTTGTCTTATTTGGGAAGTGTTGTGGTGTGTGCATAGATGTTGTGTTGTGTGTCTATTCTATGGGGAGATCATGACGGAAAATAGAGGTGATGTAGGAGTTGTGTCAAGGTGGTGGTTTTGGATATGATGATTGTTGTGTGGGATTGTTGGAATGTGGACAATTGATTATTTGTTGTTGTTTGATACTATGTTATGGTAGTTTCCTCAGTAGAAATGAAATTAACAAATAACATAACAGAAATAAAAAATTTTATTGTTTGGTTTTGAATATGGTTTGAAAAGAATAGTGAAACATAAATTGAAGTTGGTTGTGTTGTATAGATGTTTAATGTATATAAATGAATAAATTTTTTCTTTAAATGGAAAATTAATAGAAATGTAAAATTTAAAATAATGGATTTAATTTATATAGTTGATGAAATGTGGTTTTTGTCCTGTAGTTGACGTTATGTATTTAGTGTTGGTATAAAAGATCCAGAGATTATTTCATGATGTGGTGAAGTTATAAATGGGTTGATGATGTTTTTGGGAACCCATAGGTATATCTTAGGTGTTGTGATATTATATATATATATATATATATATATATTCCTTTTGATTTTCTATATGTGCCCCACCCATTATGAGAACCTAGTATTGAAAACAAACTTTTTGGGTGTGTCTTTCCAATATCTGGAAGGTGAGGATGGATGGTTAGGAACCATCTCTTCCCTACTCCCTCCTCTGGGAGAAGATGATATATATGGTATATTATTTCCATGTGATAAAAGTTAATTGTTAATATTTGATGTGATGTGGTGGCCTACGTGTCTTTGGGAGAGGTGTGATGTGATGGACCATGTATTTTCTATTGAGCTGATGATATGGAATATGGTAAGGGTAATGAATTGTAGGAAGAGTGAATGACAATTATTTCCATAATGTTCCTAATACCCTACTCTTTAGGTAATGGATTTTATGTTATCTGATGGCCAAGTTGTCTACTAAAAGGATTTCGTGTGATTTGATGTTTTTTTATATTACATGGATGAGCCTGAGGAACTAAGATGTACTTCGTTGAGGTGTGAGAGTGGATAAAAAATGGAAAAGTGGTGTGGGGTACCCTATCATTGATATGATTTACATTATGTTATTATACTTCAATGTGTTATTTGGTGAATGATCCATGTTGAGGTTGGGTCTTTGTTAGTTGGAATGTTTAGGTTATCTTGGTTATACTAATTTCTCATGGGTGCATTAGTATGATTCTTTCAAAATTTCATCAGAGAAACTTGATTTCTTAATGAGTATACATGTATTCTCACCCAATGTATATAAACAATTTTCCTAATTCTAGGATTATTATGTTGACCTTCTTGATATTACTTCCTCTATACTTTGGGTTGTTGTGGTATCATAGTTTTATTTCTTTTCTTTGGGTATATATTTTGGAGAAATTTATCAGTATCTATTTTATCAATACATTCATTTTCAAATGATTCATGAATTTATTTAAAAAATTTCATGTATTTTCTTATGGTTGGTTCATCATATATCAGGATCGTATATTATTAGGGAGGGAAATTTCTCTAAATTGTGTAATTTTTTATACACTTAGTTCTAGTCTCCAATAGGGTCAAATTGGATATGAGACTCAAGGGTCATCTTCTCACTACCTCCATTTCTATATCTTAAGAGGAATGGGTTGATAAAAACTAGTATCATAGGCTGATGGTGGAGATATATGATAGTGTTTTGAGTTAGGCGCAATGATGATTATATGGATTGGTTTGGAAACACATCTAGATGATCATATTTCATAAAAAATTCCAATGATACAAGCTAATAATGGATATATTAGGGCCCCCATGACTTGATATAGGGACACTAAGCCTATTGAATGGCCAATAGAGGTTATGCCACTTATAAGGTAGAGTCTTAGGAGAGGTACATATATCAAGATTACTCATGTTCATATTTGAAATTTTCTAGTTTTGGGGGAGATAAAATTAATTAATAAATTAAATTAACTATTATAAAATTAATTAAAACGTTGAATAATAAATCCTTATTTCCCTTGAAAATACAAATCACTATCATCATTCATGTGTATCATAGGAAGTGGAGGGTTAGAAGTATGATTGGATTCATTGTTAGAGGGTTGACCTAGATGAGGAGGAAGATTAATGGTACATGGTGTTACATAATTTTTAGCAACATAAATTTGGGAATTACACATGTAGTCTTTCTAATGTGGAGTCATAAAGTATGTTGGAGGACCTAGTGATAACATTAAATTTGATTCGGGCCTTGGTAGAGTACTTGGTTTGGTTGGTAGTTAGTCAAATGTGAGGAGTTCCATGATAGTGTTGGAAACTATATCATGGTGAGAGGAAGTGGTATATGTGTTTTGGTTGAAAATTTAGAAAGATTTCTAGTCAGAGATTATTTCATCAATCTTGAAGGATGTGATGTGGCATGATCAACTCTATCATCCTTGGAGGATCTTGTTTGTGTGGATGTTTGGGATCATGTTTGAGAATATTGAATGAGTTAATCCATCCATCTATCAACTATGAAGTTAATCCTTTCACATTTTGGATGTATCTAGGTGTTCAAAAGAAATAATAAGTTGTTTAGTAGATGAACCCATATGTAGTTTTACTATAAGAGGGGAGCCACCAGGGTTCCATGAGGAGTATAATTGGAAGTTGAAGGTCATAAGAACCATGTCATTTGAGGTTTTAGTTATAAGGGAGTAAAACAAAGTAGCTTCCCCTATTGGATTCAATGGATAGTGGTTTACATGATTTTCATAGGGGATTGGGGAAAGTATATTTCATTTGAGGGGTTGGTGGCCAGCATTAGGATCGGTTCCCAGTGGCTTCTTCATCTTATTTTCATAGTTGTTTGTAGGTATAACACTAGACTTATCTAGAGAGGCATCAAGATTAATCAGTTCTCAGAGGGGATGAAGAAGCTATAGGCCAAACTCATGATGTTCCTCGAGTATAAGGACATTGAACTAAGCATTGTCGTAGTGGAGGCCATCAGTAGAGATGTATGGGAGTTGGTCACAGTTAGTTGTATGAATTGGTGGAAGCATATCTAGAGGCCCCATAGATCATTCATGAATTTCCCAACTTATCATATACTCTAGTTTTTTCATTTTCCGATTTTGGTGGTTCACACTACATTGCTTCACCTGATCTAGTCCATACCCAAGGTCTAGAAATAGAGAAGCTTCTTGTTCCCTTGGTGTTTACTATAAAATTTAGAGGCTAAAACTTCTTATTTGATTTGTGTTGGTGGTATAGAACACTGATGGGACACATTTGTCCAATGGGGATCTACTCCTGAACTAGATATAGCTTTATGATTTCCTCATTGGTATAGATTGGTTTTAGACAATCCATGGTATCATCGACTGCTTTATGAGGAGAGTCATGTTTTCAGATGTGGACTAAAAATAATAATATTTCATTCCTAAGTGGAATTTTCAGTTGGGTAGTGGATTAATGGATCTAGATATTAATTTTATGGCTATGTTTTATATGGAATCAGGGAATTTCTTGGTAGAGGAGGCTCATGCGAATGTTAGGGAGTTTTTGGATACTTTTCTTGAAGAGATTGTGACACTACCCCATCGAAGTGATATCTAGTTCGAGATTTATTTATAGCCTGGTGCCTCTTTGGTTTTTATGGATCATTATCAGATGCCACCTTGTGAGATGAGGGAGTTGAGGATACAAATAGATTATCTAATTTTGAATAGTTTCATTCATCATAGTATGTCACTGTCGGGTGATCTAGTGTTATTCTCCCTAAAGGTTGATAGATGTCTAAGTTAGTGCATATATTACTGGAGGCTAAACTAGGAGACTATTAAGAATCCATATCCTCATTCTAGGATCTATAATGTTTTCAACCACTTGAGAGGATCTATGTGGTTTTCCAAGATTGATCTACAGTCTGGATATCAGATTGTGAGGGTGATGGAGGTGATATCACAAATAATTCCTTCAAATGTAGGTATGATAACATTGAATTTATGGTCATGAAATTTGGTGTCATGAATGTACCAGCTATGTTCATGGGGCTCATGAACTCTATAATATATCAACTCATGGACTAGTTCTTAGTTGTGTTCATTTATGTCTTATTGGTCTACTTGAGCTTAGATTAAAGTCATGTAGGTCATCTCAGAGCTTTATTACTAGTTTTTTATGCCACCTACTATATGGAATAATTTTAATATTCGTGTTCTCGGTAAGATAGTTGAAATTACATGGGTAGGTGGTTTCTCAATATGATGCAGTAGTGTAACATACAAATGTTTAGGATGTTATTACTTTCATAACACCCAAGAATGTGGGGGAGGATGACCATTTCCTTGGTCATTATGGATATTATTGGAGGATCACATCATACTTCTCAAAGATTGAGTAACAATTTAATTCCAAAACTAGGATGGACTAGGTTGTCATCAAAACAAATTATTTCCAGGAAGTGATTGATTATCTGAAGGGGAAACGGGTAATGTCTCATGTTCTTTGGTTTCTAGGAGTTGGTGTGTCATTTGAGGTTCTTTGTGATGCATCCCATCTAGGATTAGGAAAAACATTGATGTATATGAAAGAAGCGATCGCCTAAGGGTCTAGGAAGTTATTCTCCCTTGAGATTAACTGTTACAAAAATTGATCATGAGTTAGAAATGGTTGTGATTTCAATGATTCTTTGGTGACATTACGTCATTGGGGATCTATTTTTGGTCATCACAAATCATATGAGTTTGAGGGGTATATTTTCTCAAATTGATATAATATTGTAGAAATGGAGGGTGGTGGAGATTCATTAGGATTATGATTTTTGATATTTATGGTACCATAGAAAGTGGAACTTTTTGGGCTGACACATCGAGCACGATGCTATAGAATGATGTGGTTAGTGAGTATGTAAATGTTTGGAGTGAGATGTAGTTGTTGGTATCTCTATGGTCTTGAAAACATCATAAAGTGATGTAATACTCCCACAAGAAATTTTAAGAAGGAAGTAAACATTACCAAAGTTCCATCAAAGAACATGGATGCAAATTGAATTTAAATTTTGATAAGAAACTTCAAGATATCAAATTTCTCATGTGTTTTATCTGAATCGTTTAACATCACTGAGTGAGGTTCACAGGGAACATGAACCACAAATCATCAGTACATGGTACAACTCATGAGGTGCCAGCCCATGGGGAATGGTCATCCAAACCAGGACACTGCAAACTATGTCATCCATGAAATCGATCATGGGGATGCCGTCCCCATACCATCCCATGAACTCTGATGTTCATGGATGAAGCAAGATGGAAGGGTTTAGAAAACCACAAACCATGAGCCATAGTCTCCTCAAACCCCGGTTGACCAATTCTTCCACACGTTGAGAATCATTTTTATGGGATTCAGAAAATGGTGTTGCACATCCATATATATGATTTCCCCAATTCTCTATAAAAGTATAATAGGAGAAAGTGAAGAGGATGGATGAAGAAATCATAGAGATGATCCCATAGGTTCTAAGAATTAATTCAGATGGGATTCCGACATTGGTTTCAAATCATTGATGAAGTGAAAACTGTGAATCATGTTTCCATTGGAGTTACCTACCATGAATATTGAAAAGAAGGAACAAAATAATAATTAGTGAACTGAGAACCTACCGGGTGCTATCACGAACCATAAATTATCCACATATTAACTCCCTACGAACCATGGGATCGTAGTCACTTATCCTATATGATGTTCTCCATTGTGCATCACTATGAGGATTGAAAACTACATTTCGTACTTCATCTTTACACTGGTGGAACCCATAGAGACGTGGAAAGACACTTTTGAGACTGAGTACCACACCGTTTGGAGGTGATCCACACCTATGTCTGTATATTACTTTGGTACATGGACAGCCCATCTTCCCACATAGCATTATGCTTTGTGGGTCTCGTCCATCCCACAGGAGAAACAATTAAGTGAAATGGGGTGTCACCCAGTGTCCTTACCTCTGACTCCAACCTTGCCCATCCACTACAATCCAGTCCTCCATTGATTCTCTATGAACCAGTCCACCGAAATCAGGCCATAGCCTCTGAAGTGCCCAGATCAGTGTGAATCACTGAGAGGGGGAGGGGTGAATCATTGATCCTTTAAAACTTTTTACTAATTGATTCTTTATCAATTAAACCTCTATGGCTTGTTAAGGCCTCAATCTACTCTTCTTGTATCTCTCAGCCTTTCCTCGAGTGATGTAGTAAATGTAAAGGCACATGACACAAGGATTTATAGGGTTCGGCACCAAAGGCCTACGTCCTTGCCATGTTGGTTATACACCCCAACATGGTTTCTCCATTATAACCTGTTAAAATTACAATGGTCGATACAGAGTCCCACTGTATCTCTCCTGAGTCTCACAAGAGGGTGTTTATACTGCGTCCCACAGTGTTACCAGAGTCCCACTGGCCTACTCCAGAATCCTACTGAAGACTTCCTCCACCCTGAGTCTCACCGGGGGCTTCTCCTGGCTCCTCGAGTCACACGAGTAGATCTTCTTCACTTTATGCTTCTTCAAGTATCTTCAGCAGTATGGGATAAAGACTGATGGCCTTGCTCTTCACTTCTGATCACTTGATCAGGTCTTCTCGTCTTGCTCAGGATTTATCTTCTTCTTCTCAGGATTACCTGGCCTCTATCTTAAAGAATCTTCAAAAGCCTCTGATAAGGTCTGTTGGTCTAGCTCAAAACTTCTGATCACTTCTGTTGATCAGGGTCTTCTCAATTACTGAAAACTCAGGCAGCTGATGTCTTTAACATCAGTCTGGCTTCAATCTCACATCACATCAACTTCATGCACTGAGTGCATGGCAACTCTTCTTCCTCATGCACTGACTTCATGGCCTCTCAAAATCTTCTTCAAGAACTTTCAGTCTTGTACAACTCAAAATGTACACAAGCAGATTCAACTTGTTCACGTGTGCACGTGCAGGAATGCAGGCATGCACTCCCATTCTCTTTCTTTGGTGTGATAAACCATCAAAGGGTGTAATTCTTTTTGCACAGACAACACTTTTTCCTTCACACACGTTTTTCAATTTTCTCACACACTTAAAAGTGTGTTCTCCTTTGGTGTGGGTATCCTTTACTTCTTCTTCAAAATGTATACACTTTAATTGTGCACACACTAGGTTCGGCCTTTTGTTCTATTGAACACAAACCACTAAGGTAAGTCTTTGGCCTTCTTCCTTCACTTTGCACACACACAAAATGTGTGCTCTTCACTTGGTGCTTATGCACACACTTGGGTTCTAAGGCCCTCTTGTCTTCCCACTTGGCTACAGCCTTCCTTTTATCACACACACAAATCTACGTCGTGGGGCCTTCGTCTTCAAAGCGCACAAGTGAAATGGGTGCAAGGGCCACTTCTTCTTCAACACTTCCGCACAAGGTGCACTGGCCACAGGCGCACAAGTACCACTGTCGCGCAGGGGGTGTGGTGCACAGAGGGAGCGCGCAAGGTCGTGCTGGCCAACCTCTCCTTCCTGTCGCGCAAAGGGGTAGCGCGCAGGGGACCTCCCTTTCTTCTTTCGCACAAGGAGTGCGCAAATGGAACCTCACGGAGCCTCTGATGGCTCTGGACTTCACTGCCGCACAGGGGGCACGCAGGGTGTTCTTCGCGAGGCTTGAAACACTCACGGGACGACAAATTTTCAATAATGGATCAGCAAGCAAAACCATCGCCTTAGACTCTCCTTTTATAGGCAGAGGCGGCTATGTCCATCCGCATGGGATATAACTTTGAATCCCCGAAGATTTCGAGAATTCAAGATTCTCTAAATCTTCATTTTCTCTACTTCCAAAAGTGGGTTCCTTCTTCTTTATTTTTCTCCTCCACGTGCATGCTTCGAACATGTGCATGGCCTTCATTTAAGCCCAACCCATGCATAGCATGAACACATGAAGCCTCGGCAACGTCGTTTGCCTTAGCATTCTTCGAAATCTTCCAAACTTTTCATGCTTTCCCATTTTCTGGCATGATCATGTTTGTTACGTCGAGACGAACCCAATGGATCCTTCAGCTCGATCAATGGTGGTTGGATGCTCAGAAACCATCCTTGGGAGGTGCTTGGTACACGGCGAGGCCATGGGAGTGACACGGCGTGTCCTCAGCTGGCTAGAGGTAGATGAAAAGCATACAGCCGTTGGATCTCCACTTAAATGATCGTCGATGGATGTGATTAGATCACAACGCGACGTGATGAGATGAGCGGCATAGATCGACGCGCGATGGAACGAACGACCGCGATTGGATCCCCGATGAAAATAGCATGTCCCACATCGAAACATTCCGTGGTTTTCTTGAGGCTTATCAAATTTCCGCTGCCGGAAATACTTCGATTGAACTTCCAACCTCCACGGTGCCGCCCCGCACTATGTTCTCTCTTCGGGCGCGCTCTTGCGCCCACCCCTGCTCCCTGCGGGGGCGTGCCACTGGCGCCCACTATGCGCTCCTCCGAGTGCGCTGTGCCTTAGGGATGCTGCCTTGCCCTTGAGGACTCCCTTGAGTGCGGTTGACCCTTGGGTCCCGCATGAGCTCGAGGTGTTGTCCTTGGCTGGCCTCCTTGGTGGATTCTTTTTGCTTGAATATAGAACAAGTCTTTTGTGTAAAAACAAAGTGACCAAGTTCAAATGCCAAATGCCACATCTCCCTTTCTTTTTCATTAGAATTCATCAATCCTCCTTAACATATAATCTAGACTTAGGAGGTGGAATTCCCAAAGGTTCTTCATCATCCGAAGCTCCCAAATCACATAACTCTTCAATTTTCTTCATTGATCCAATCAGAGATTAAGTTGGATCATCTTCTATTTCACATGCACTAAGTGATAGTGCATGGAATTCAAACATTGTTGTGACATTGTATCCACTTGATACAAGTTCTTGGAACTTAAGAACAGTTCAACAATTGTCAGATGTAATGATGCTCCATCATCATTCATTCTTCAAGTGTTGTCACCTAGTATCACCTTGATACAAGTATTGAAACATTAAGGACAGCTATACAATTGTTTGATATTACTAGAGAATGTTTCAACCATCATCTCCTATGTCACTTAGTGAATCTCCTAAGTGACATTCCTCTATGGTCTATGGCCATTCTCCTTTCATCACCACCAGCATCACATCCTATGACATTCACATCTTGATGCTCCTTGACATCCATCCATTCCATGTCACCTTTTGACAACAACATACATAATTGACAACAAAAAATAATTGACAACAAATGCAACACAGTGCACTTCAGCCTCATCAAAAGATACCATACAATTATGATCATATTACCAGGTGCATTAGTGCACCCCTTAGATTCTACATAACCATGGTATGTAGAGTCACAAATGTTGTCCCAACAACAGTTCGAACTCCCATGATGTCAGTAAGTCTACATTCCTATGGTAAGCCAGATTCCAACCATGGGATGTGGACATGAACCTCCCAGTTATAGGTATTAAGGGAGATCACATTATTTTCCATTAAATGATGAACGGTGATCAGTCATGGTAATCAGGATCAGTTTTCCATTTGATGATAAGGAACATTCCTCCCCATTCCAAGAGCGCATTCTGGGGTACTTCCACTGAGGTAAGTCACTAACCTTATGAGATCCTTCTTACATGACCACCAATTTCATCCCACATTGAAGGGTTCATTGATCAGCACCCTCACCCACTGTTCCCTCTACTCCTTCCACACCAGCATTGAACTCTTCCATCAGTTGAAGAGAAGATGTGTGGTTTGTTTCATATCACCCATCCACTTGTTTCTCACAATGAGCATGAATCACATGGGCTTAGAAACATCTGATGATACAACATCCACATGGACAAAACAAAATGAACTACATGAACTCTGATTCATTTTCAATACAAGATATATAGGATGCCTTCTTAAAGGCCCGATCTCAAAGGGGTTCCCTTCCAATGGGTTCCACCCAATTATGTCCCCCCAAATGGTCATCCTCCAAATGTAAGCCCCACATAAAATGAACTACATGAACAATGATTCCTACTCAAAAGAGGATACGTAGGATTCATGATTGAAGGCCTGAGCTCATAGGGGTACCCTTCCAAAAGGATCAACCCAATTATGCCCCCAACAAATGGGCCTCCTCCCTGGTCCAATCACCAAGATAAGCAAACTACATGGGATCTGATTCCACTCAAGATGATATGTAGGATGACCATAATATTGGTCCGACCCCAATATCAAACCACCTTCAATATCTCTTGGATAATGATAAACTATAGATTTTCTTATTACATGGCATAAGTAATAATTTCCTCCATAGAATAAAATCAATGTATATCCATGATGACCCTATAACATATGGCTAGCCCATAGATAGACTCTTAATGAATGAACACAAGATTAATAAACATATGAACCTGACTTAAATCAATAATTTCATCCCAGATTAGACAATAATTCCCCTCAAAAGGGTGTGTTGAGCCCGACCTCCCATCCACTCGACCAATGGAGTCCATAGGTGTTGTTGGCCAAATCATTATCCTATGAGTGACTGCCATTGGAAATCAGTTCCATTAATTATGGACAATAGGGTTGTTGGGTTTTTATGGTTCCACGAATAAACATATTAGATTCCATATAAGGAAATAATATCCTAAGAGGACTGATTGAAAAAACACTTAACCATGTGAAATCCACAGCTGGGGAAATTTTGATGTAGAAGATACATCATAATATCGAAGGGGAAAAATTTCATAGTCCCCATGGGGTCAATCCAATCCCCCCTGAAGGATAACGATGGGGATCAGGTCGAAACAATGGAAGCGATGTAAAATACACTATAATAACAGACAAATTCTCATCACCCATCAGACCATTTTACATTTTCCCCAAATGCTTATGCACGTCACCTTGGATCTAAACAAATATGGTGAGCCCGATGTGAATCCTCAAATAAGTTGGCACTTTTACCCCACTAAAATCCATTCATGTAAAAAAGAATGAATGGGGATAAGTCAAACCTTCAAATATTAATATGATCAGGAGACGCTAATTTGATGGTATTTTGTCTTTATATGTCATATACACGAATTCATGATTTCCATAGAGAAAACATTGATCCAAAAGGATTCCTGGCAACCAATGAAGATATGCACCTATGTGATCTCACAAGCTGCCAAGGCCTTGATTAAGATTTGGACCCCCTAGCCAACCCACCATATTCAACATTGGGTATCCAACATGATGATTAGAGAGTACCCCCTAAATTATACACTCCCCACAGTGGAGTCTGCAAGAAAATCCCCCCGATATGAAAAATCATGCCAACCGCCAACCAAGCCGCGGTTGGTACCTCAGCACCAGGGAACCCCATTGGTAATCTCAAACCGTTTAGGGAGCCTATCCAAAGAGTGACAACAAGTTCCTCCCTTATATCTGGGAGTCATATGAAGTCGACATTGATGACATCACCTCAATTGCACAAGGGTCCTACTCACGGGCCCCTTCAAGAGAGCGTCGACACCAACACTGGGTAAAAAAAGTATCCTCACCCAAAAGAGGATCTTATACCGAGGGAACTTGTTAATGAACAAGATCCATGGACCCCTTAGTCCTCTCACTGAGGGTGTAAGATTTACAATCATGGGAAGGAAATCAACCTTATTATTGAGGAAGAAATATTCCACACAAATTCAATGGCGTTCAATTGGTGGATGTACAACTCTACCACTTACACTCAATCCCACCACAAAAATAATGTGGAAAAATATGAGAAAGTTCACATCCCTTCCTCTGTTTATCTATCCCTCCATGTAGACAGAGCAGAAAAATATTGGCAGATGAAAATATCTACAAATGCACAAGAATCCCGTTACCTAAATAAGACGGAAACCAGCTACATGTAGGCACAAATTCCTTCGGATGCATATCATGACCACCATCCAAATAGTGCAGAAAACATATATTAGTAGATTCAAATTCATATGGATGCATACAATGATCATGAGAAAAAAACAACAAAAATAGAGTAGATAAAAATTCATGATCATAAATATGAATCCCACTTGTCAAATACGGTGGAAACCGAAGACGATAACTAGTGGAAGACTCATACCTCTTTCACAACACAATAGAACTGCTAGTATCTAATAGAAACCTATGGAGGACCCGAGTTGGCATAAAATCTTTCTCTAACATCAGAATGGTATTTTATACTCATTCCATCCAATGATGTGTCTCAACACATCCTGAAAATGATGGAAGATCAAATGTGAATTCCAGACCATATCCTCCATACATGACAAGATATCATTTCATAAGTTGTAAAAGCAGTGATCCAGGAACACAACATGGTTTCCTTGAAAGGAATGTCTTACCTGCAAAATAAGTTATTTTCATTGGAGCACGTATGCAACCCTCCCCCAGTCTAGGAGGGTCGATGAAAATACCCCACGATACATAGAAAACCAGAATGGAATAAAATACTCGTTCTAACTTGGGGATGGTGTTCCAATGTCATGGCCTCTCCAGGGAATTCATATATCCTAGCCATAACTCTTGCTGTATTTTGGAATATCCCTACAGAATCACGAGAAAAAACAAAATAGGGACTGACATATAAAGTCCATTACCAACAAAAGATGACAACAGTTACCCATAAGATAGTGCCCAAATAATGATTTGTAACCAAGGTAACCAGACTATAAAAATCACATTCATGATTCAACTCTTCTGGAAGATGGAGTTTATGACTCCCTAAAGCATATATCAGAAATGGATTAAGACCATGTCAGTGCATTACCAAATTATGGAAATGGATGCAGTTGTTGAGAATTCCCTCCCCATAATCACGCTACTAGAAGATCTTAAGGTCGTCCCCAGAGCATCCATGGGGGCTTATGATTTGGGTACGAAATGATTGATCACGACAACCTATCTCGTAATGCTTGTCAAGGAAACCCTCCAATTTACTATAAGATCAGACAAAAAGAAGGTCCTCCCCTTGATGTCGTCTACCCAGATGATCCTCCACAGGAAATATGTTGTAGATACGCTTCTCCTTTCCATCAGACGTCACGTTATAATGGTATCACTCTCCATGATGATAGCCATTATGATGAACCTCCTTGATATTGTGGCAGTTGCGAAGGTTCACCCCATAGATACATAAAGCAATGATATGATCCTCCTCTCATTGTATTATATCAGGAAGTACCTCCCCATAATGTACACTACATAAATTATCCATGCTTCTAGATATCAAGTTGTGATAGTTCTCCTCGCTGTCATGGTAGTCATCAAAAATGCCATCCCCTATGTGAAGTCAAGCAACAAGAAGGTCCTCTCCTCACTATAGCTCTCCATGAAGGTCCTAAACTAGGGTATATGCCATAGGGACATTACCTATATCCATACATCATGTTGAAATGGTGTCCCCCACCATTGTAGCACAAATTTTGAATTCCCTCCCTGCTATCAAGATTCACGTTTGGAAGATGGTCCTCCACTTGCTATGAAAAATTTGAGAAATGCATCCAATGCTATGGCACTTGAAAAGATGAAGTAAGACATTTTAGACACTATATCTATGATGAGATATATCCTTTCTCAACTAGAGGGCGTTCTGGGGCCACAATAATCTTCTAAGCCCCCCCCCCCCCCCCCCCCCGCTATGTTCACATATCAAAGATGCTCCTACCATCCCGACTAATTGGAACGAAATCTTTAATAAGTAGTCAAGATGTTCATATAAAATAGAGGATACCCAGAAGAATAACAACATTATATTTTTCTCATGAGATGAAAACATACTAAGGATAATATACCTATTACTTATTGGCCCACAACTGCTTCTCACTATGATATACCAAGGGAGTTTCCTGAGGAATGTATGCATAACATTTGCCTCAAAATTTGGATGAATATTAACTAGATAAATGAAAATTTCCTTCCCTGTGAAGGGTTTTCAGACCATGTCAACATATTAGGATTGGTTTCCCAAAAAATAATACTAGATTCCATCCAGTCTACATGTTAGACTCAATCATAAAGGTAAAATAAAAACCATGAACACTACTGCTTCCACGTGTTGCATAAGCTGTGTTGCCACATCAACGACACCCAATCAGAAGTTCATAATCAGAAATGGGGAGAACATGGAGCTTTTCAGTTCACCCCATGTCCCACCCAACCATCCTCTTTGAAAATTTCATCTAGAAATATCATTACCCAATGAAAATAATCAAATTAAATTGCTAATCAGGAAAGATTGAACTCTCAACAAGAACCAGCCTTGAGTAAGTCTTAAAAGCATCAGACCTGATGAGATCAAGCCATCGAGAAGCTCCTGATCTAAGAAACAAAGAACATTCATATGCTCCCCATTTTAGGGAATCCAACTAGCAAGAAGTTCTCAAGTCCATCAATGTAAATATATTTCATGAAAAACGAGTTCCATACTCTGATAACACCTAAACAGAAATTTTTAAAATCAAAAAAGTGTCCATAGCAGTAGTTGCCTCTATAATAAGGGAAGAGCCCCATCCTATATGGATAGGGAAATATTTAACTCGAAATACCTTATAAGACCAACAAATCTGGGCCATAGTTCATTAATAGATTAATGGGAGTAACACCAGCACAGAGGGTTTGGGGCATTTTTACCTCAAATTCATCCACACTAAAGGTATTTCTTCTCCCGTATGGGAGGAACAATGAGATGGGAGGACTCCCATTCAACCCTATCTCGTGGTTCATACCCTCTGAGATGAAGGAAAATTATGAGGTCAGATTAAGGCTCCCTTTTGGTAGATCTTCACCAATAAATCTGAAGAATTCTATATAATGGATAGAGAAAGTCCAACAAAGGGTGAATTAATATCTCCTATCATTCAGCACTGGGTACACCGCCCCCAATAAAGTATCCATCAGTCAACATGGTAAATTTTATTACCAAATATCACCTAGTAAATGATTCAAATATAGTGGATGAAAGGGAAACATGTTCCCTCTTGGAGGCATCCCACACTAATCCTGTTGATTTGCATACCCGTAACCATAGAGCTACACTAAATTTTAGTGCACCCTCATAAAACCCATTACTACCTGCCTTGTGAATCACATACAAGGAGAAGAGTAAATCCTATAGTGTATATGACTCACCACCTTATCTCCATAAGAATGTGTCCCTCACACTCAAGGAAATATTTTCTAAACAGAATGGAGAAATGAAAGAGCTCATGGGAGTCAATGTCTAGTTATTTCAATGAAGCTATCCTTAAGGATGTGTTCCTCAAGTGGAAAATCAATAGGTGCTCCCAAAAGATGTTCCCCTGCCATATGCACTCATCTCGATAAATGAAACTAAGCTCATATTCTTGTCTGATACAGAACTGTGACCATTATCCTACTTAGGTCCACCATTAAAAATACATCAAGGCTTTCCTCTACTAGGAAGGTATCCATAGTATATTTAGGTGAACCCACAAATGATACCCCTGGCTGCGTATCAATCCAAAATATCAGTAATGATAGAACATACTACTTTTCCCCCTGCGGCACTCACCCATGCTCATTTTTGATAGGATATTCTTCAAGGGATCTTGAATATAGTCAATCAACTAATAGCTCGACTCAAATCCATGGAAGGGTTTCATGCTCTGATACAACAAAAATGTAAACCTATGATGATTGAGTGATAAAAGTTCTACCACCTCTGAAACTTGGGAACCCCTTGTTTCCTGTGTTCAATGGTTCAGGAGACCCAAAAAAACATTAAATGAACTAGGTGTCTTACTGTGACCCCATGATGACCACCTAGGAGCTGTAAGAAGTAGTGAAACTAAGGTTATTCATGCGAACTATGTAGGGTTCAGCCTTTGTCTGGTATATTAGCATTCTAGATAACTCAATCACAAGCTGGGAGAACCCCCGGTGATAGTTTCTATTCAATTTTAGCATGAAATATCCTAAGACAATAGTTGGTGATCAGATGATCTACATGTAGTGATAGAATGTAAGAGTTTCATACATCATCTCTAGATGGAAACGTCTGACTTACTCCCTTAATATGCCACTCCCCTATAATGAAGTGCTCAATATGTGAATTGATAATCATCATGGAGAATTGTGAACACCGATCATCCCCGTGATGTACACAAGTGGGTTCTGAGATTTTTCTTCAATTTCCCAATGGATAGAAGGCTCCTTGCTGGCAAGAAATATCAAGTATCAGGTGGCCACATCAACCCTTGGGAAAGAATAGGAAAATTTGAAGAGCATTTATTCATTCTTAAGCCACCCCCAGCACCATATACAGTTGTTCAGACTGCACCAAAATGTGCAGGACACCATAGATATCAGCAGACACCCCAATATCAACAAGACAAGTGAAGGGGTTATAAAAGAAATTAGTCCTACAAATGGAGAAATAAGGTCTACTAATTCTAATTTGACCATGTATGTTGCTACATCATTGCCACTATCAATTGCAACATGATCCAGATATAAGAGCTAAAGAGAGAAAATAAGTGGGTCTCAAAGACTATCTAATTTATTTTTCATATCACCGGATATTGGGGAACACCATCCAGGATTGCATCATCTTCAAGGATCTATGAAAAAAGATGTTGGATTCTAGAAAATTCATGACGGGTTAACTGTCAGCACAAGATGCACATTTCTCGACCTTATACCCAAGAGAGTTAGGGGGATGGAAAATTTTCACTGGTAAAAAGAAGCAAACATAAGGGCACCACACTTCCAAATAAGAAAAAGGGAACCATACTTTCAAATAGTATATCCAGAACCACCCTTCCAAATGAGACAACAGGAACCACTCTACCGAACGAAATAATGGGAACTACACGGCCAAACATCACCATCAGAAAAATAAAGTTATACATAACCATTATTGGATCAAGAAATGACCTTAAACTCCATTAATTTCATTCATATGATGGACCACTTATTTTAAAGAGACTATGACCATAAACCCAAATTCCTTTCATTCAACCAGATAGCTTTAGGAAGATGTTGCAGAGGCAGAGGGTTTCCAGGAAGATGTGGTCATGGATGGAGTCAGATCCCTGATCACACCTTATCTCAAACCGTTAAAATTGTGGAAACTCGTAGAAGAACCCTTCATAAGACACAACAAGATTGTGAATGTTCCACTTCTCCTACTGAAATAAATCCAATCCCAATCATCTTGTAATATTCATTAGAGAAATATAATATGACTAATCTCCCATGGTGTAAACCCAGACCAATTGTTCCAAACGCAGAAAGGACAGTAACACCATCATCCCTGGTAAAAAAGGAAGAACCATCTACCTCAAAATATCAAGTCCCTAATGTCCCCCTAAGAGATATTCCCAAATCCAAGAAGCCCTGAACAGTAGAGAAAAAACATGATATTCTAAAATAGATAGCCACAGTATCAGCAAATCTATCGATCTTGGATTCCTTGAGTCTATTAGAAAACCAAAGGGAGCCACTCATCGGATCCCTACTAAGTTCCTATGAATTTTAGGACAAAGTAGAAGCTTCTAAATAATTTCAGATAGAGACCCATCCGGAATACTTCCACGTTATCATCTCCTTCACAGATTAGGATGAAGGCCACATCATTCAAGGGAACACTAAAACCTTATATGTGTCTGGAAAGATAAACAACACTGATATTTAAAGAATTTTCACTGAAAATGGCTCTAGGGTAAACCTCCTCCCACTTTGAAGAATTCATATTTTAGGCTATGAAGAGGAAAATCTGATACATTTCAACACAACTCTACTGGGATATGAAAAAAGATAGCATAATTCATTGCGATGAATCAAACTCAAAACTTGTCCTGGTGACCTTGTGTCCAACTTAAAGTTTTTGTTAGTGCAGTAATGAATGGCCTTCATCATATTGTTGGGGAGGCACTGCATGCCTCAACATGCTAAAATTACCTAATCATACAATTAGGGAGTAAAATATTGTGTTCATGGAAAAAACATGAGATTGCATGCTAATAAATCCCCATTTGAACCCTATGAATTGAAATACATCGATGCAGGGTTTTAGGAATCGAAATATAAGCAGTCTTTGACAAGTTATTTTGATTGGGTAATCATCCCAAATGTATTAGAAAAGTCTTTGTATGATCCCATCAAACATCTTGGGGAAGAATTCATACTTCCTATCAACCAGGTTTAGTGCACATGTTCATGCTCGGAGATAGACTCAGCTGTTTTCATGATTTCTGTTATCACCGCCAAGTCCACTAAAACTGAAAATCACACTAGCCCCTGTGATAATGGGGAGGGACCAAACAAAGACACTCCCAGCCCATCCCCAAGAACCTAATCAATTCTTTCCTTAATCACTAAGGAAGAAGACGATGTCATGTCACTAAAAGAAAGTAAGGAAATTCCATTCTTTTTAGAGAACTCACAAAAATTTTATGGGGAAAAAGGATTTGTTTTAATCTCTATAGATCATAGTTTCAATTCCCCTTCTAATTTTATAATGTTCATTTCGGGAATCCTCTATCCATCAGAAGAGAATGAAGATGAAGAGGAGGAATAAGATGAATATAGGGTGAAGAAGAAGAAGAAGAAAATGAAGAAGCCATCAAATTTTTCCATCCCACTTTCAAAGAAGGTGTCTTCACTACAATCGATGAAATTAGAGAGATAAATCTGGGAACAGAAGATGACCTTCAGACCACTATGATTAGTTTGGATATTCCCTTTGAGGAGAAATAAGAATATACATCATTACTAAAGAAGAATCAAGATGTTTTTTTCCTATAACTACACAGAAATTCTAGTTCTCAATCCTGATGTCACCACTCATCACCTATGTTTTCAAGAAGACCATCGCAGCTATAACCACAGTACCAGAAGGACCCACCTAAAGCATGATTCCAACATCAAAGTCAAAGTTGGAAAACTGATCAATGTGAACTTCATTTGGGATTTATGATTTTCGATCTTTCTTGAAAACATAGTCCCTGTCAAAATTATGAATAGACAGATTAGTGTCTGCATAGAATACAGAGATATCAATCCGTAAAACCCAAAAGATGATTTCATGGTCCCGATCACAAAATTGACGATTGAGGAAACCACTAGATATGTGGTAGTATCTTTCATTGATAGTTATTATGGATACAACTAGATCAGAATGGCCTGAGAATATGATAAAGACACTATTTTCCGGGCCTCCCACGGAGTGTTATACTATACAGTGATTCCATTTGGTTTGAAAAATACCACCACTACAAATCATCTCACCATGAATCACATTTTTAATCCCTTATTCGGAAATTTAGTCTAGTGCTACATGGAGGACATGGTGTTTATTTCACTATAATTCTCGAACCACCTAAAAAATATTGAAACTGCCTTCAATAAACTGTAAAGGAACATTCTAATGATGAATCCCATAAAATTTTCCTTTACCATATCCTCCGGAAACTCCTCGACCTCTTCATACACCATAGGGGAATCAAATTATATCCTGAGAATATAGAATCCATCAATGGATTGTCTCAACCTCACATCCTCATCGAGTTGAGGGGTCTCTAGGGGCACATGGAATACATTCGATGCTTCGTCACCAACCTTGTAGGTATGTGTTTTCCTTTCACTAGGTTGATGAATAAGGTGGTCGCATACGAATGGGATAAGGATCATCAAGAAGTATTCAGAAATATCAAAAGGAATCTTCTAATCCCATTGGTGTTGATTCTTTTAGTTAAGGGAAATCCCATCATATTGTACGTAAACTCCTTGGAATGGTCATTAGGTGCCTTCCTTGCATAAAAAATGATGATGGTAGTTACACCAGTGTCTATTTCCTTATCCAAACAATGATTGGCATTGAGAATAGATATTTATGGGTCGAAAATATTTTCTTGGTCCACACCTCTAGGGTTCTGAATGATCGGCATTACTTCTAGAACCGTGAGGTCCATCTGGTCTCATGTGGTAACCCGCTCATGTATATCCTCATCCATCATATTCTAAGAGGACTCCTATCAAAGTCAGAAGTTGTTACGACCCGATCATTTGAATAATATTTTTTCTCAAATTTGAGTTTTATTTTAGTTTATACTCAATAAAAATATATCCTTTAATTAATGAAGTGGGTATGATTAAAATGATACTATTGGGTTTCGAATTTATATGACCATTGGTCAATATGACCATTGGAAGATATAATGTTATAATTATTGTATCTAAATAGAAATGAGCATGGTTTTTTAAAACAAAAATAAGAGTCGATGGCCTCATTCAGTAGACTGGGGTCCTTTTGAAGCCCATCCGTCGGAACTTGGGAAGAAGGTAGCATCACTAGGATTTTCTCTGGACCACGCCCAAGCTGAACTTCAACATGTGAAGCTTGAACGTAATCAACTAAGGAAGAAGTTCAAGCTGATAGGAATCACCAATTGGGAAATTTTGTCCAAGCCACCCAAAGATTTTATCACCATAGCACACCTTACAATGAGGTCCAATGCATGTGTTATAAGGGGATATGTAACGAGGCCTTAGATACATTTTGTAATCCCTTGGTATAAATAAAATTGTTATATATTATTATGGTAAAATTGGTCATTTCAAAATCTATGAATAAGTTTATGATGAATATTATTAACGAGTTAAGGAAAAAGGAATTTTAAACTATTTGTGTAAACTATAAATAATTAATAATTTGAAATGATTTTCAAAAAATGGTCTTCTACAGTTATGATCAGTAAGAGATTTAGAGCTTAATAAGATGAACATATTTTTTAGTAAATAGTAATTTATGAATAGTAACATACCCTTATGAACATACCCTTATGAACATACCCTTATGAATAGTAATGAATAGAAAATTGACCAAATAAATTTAATCTTCACCCGAGAATGTATAAATACAATTTAGACATCTTAAAAGTGAAAAACATATCATAGTATATGTTTTGGTATTTTTGTATGTCATAAATATTTTATTTACAATTTTATAATTAATTTTATAATTTATAAAGGAAATGGGTTTTAATAAAAGGTAATCACAAATTTTTACTTTATTGTCTTATGGTTATATGAAAAATTTATGGGACATTGATTACTAATCAAGGTGATACAAAACAAGCTATAGTTTTAGAGTTATTTTTTTGAATAAATAATTTTTTTATTAAAAAATTAAATTAAAAATATTTAGAAAATTATTTTAATAAAATGGGGTTCATTTTTTAATTCCGAACATCATTATTTTGTTAGGGTGAATATATGAGATTCTTATAAAAAAATTATATGTCGAAGGATAATAAAAAAACAATTTTGAGTTTCAGGGTGTTTAATGACATCATTAAAGATGTAATCATTATTTAATAATTCTAGTCTACTTTTAAATCATAATATATGTTCTGAGGTTTCCCAAGTGTCCAATAACTTTGGAAAATACCATGGGAAAGCCCATGGATTTGTAAATATCACTAATGAGGTGTACCTTTGAAATTAAATAAATCATCCAATAGTTTTGCAATAAATACCAAGCCATTCCTTCCTTAATTTCATTACAAATTACTCATAAACAAAGATATATTATTTTCACCAACCAAAGAGTCCTAAAAAGGTTCCCTCAAACCTTCCAAGGTCCTAACCATTGAGCTTTCGATGTTATTCTTTGTGGTAAGGGAACCTTTCACCCTCCTCTTTTAAGTCATGACTTCCTTTATGTTATGTCTTCTAGTTTCCATCTTATTATGTAGGGTTATGTTCTTATATATCATTATAATTTCCCATTTAATATAAAATAGTTAAGATACCCTTTCCTCTCTCATGAACTTTTTTTCTAAATTATATGTGATGCTGTTAGGCTGTCAAATTTTCCTAAAAGAAATCAAATTTTCTTTTTTCCTTTCATGTTTACTATTCATGTGGTATGTCATTAAAATGTAAAAAAATTGTCTTATTTATTTATATTATGCCCATATACTATAAAATTATTCATTTATGGATTGGATACCCTTTTCCCCTCTCTTTTATTTATTTTATAAAACCATGTTATATAGTTGTTATGCTGTAGAAATTTTGCCTCAAAATTTCTCTATCTTTCTCTCAAAAAAATTCTTCGTTTTTATTTAAGGGAATAACCATAACAATTATATTTATATGGTTGTTCATAAATACAAAAAAATGGTATATTTTATTCTATAATTAACATACCTATAACCCTCACTCCCTTTCCATGGGTAATAAAAGACATAATGATCTGATTTTCAAGCACTTTTAAAACGTCACTATTTTGAAATGAAACCCATTTCATTAATTCTCTTTGGATTATTTATGAAATTTTTTATTTTTATATATTTGGACCACATGAAGGTAATGAAATATTAAGGGTGTGCCCTGGTACCACTCCATTACATTTGGAAAAGAATTTATTCTCTAGAGAGGACAAGTTTCACGATACCTTGGTGAATAACCGAGGTAATTTTTAAGACACCTTGGGGATGAACCTCGGTGAAATGTTCATGAATGTGTAAATTAACTTTTGTAGAACATATTCAAGATAAAATTCAAGTTATTTTCATTATTGTATGCCTAATATTCCATTTCACATTAATTTATTTTTTTTATCACGTTCTTATTGATATAACACGTAAACCGATTTCCTTGTATTCATTACAACGCCTTCTGCTCACCCTTTCCATTGATGTATGTCTCCAGGTTTTGAGATGCAATAATTGTGCTTAAGATGAACTGATGAAGAATCCATACATGCGGATTAGAATGATGTTTCAAGTTTTTTATATATATTTTTCTTAATTTCCACGACACTGGACTTTAAAAGATCCTCTTTTTGTAAAATGTAAAGAAAATTTATGTAATAAAAAGACGGGATTCCATAATTGTTATCAAAGGATGGTTTAGTTATTTATGGAAATTAGGCTATGAAAAAAATTAGGAATAACCCTATTGAGAACTTTAAATTTAGTAAAACTTCCAGGTATTTTGGTGAAATATTAAGTAAGTGGTTTCCTAACATATACATCTATGTCTGGATATGAACAAGTGGATGTGGATCTGGAACATATGTACATGGGTTTAAAACCCAAAAACACTACATTGAGATAGACTTGAATGGGAACTGGTGCATGAAAACGGGCCTTGTTCCACAACCTTTTTGACACTTCTAGGGGATATGTTTGGCTAATCATAGGATTTTATGAATAATTATGAAGGATTTATAGGGAAATGTAATTTTTTCCGAATAAAGTTTAAAGACATTAGATCCTTTATAAATAAAAGATTCATAAATTTAATAATTTTCTCACTATGCTTTTTTTCTTTTAAAAATGGCTGGTAATTGAATGAACCTTGCAAGTGGTGATTGCAATAGACTATCCACTGACAACCCTTCGATGGAAGCCGGAATGGAAACATTCATGCGAATGATGAACCAACTGAATCGAGATATGGGAAATAACTTTAATCAAGATGAGAGACTGATCTCACCATGAAGGGAACAACATTCTTTTGTGTCCTTTATGCATCAAAGAACACCAACCATCAGTGGATCGACTGAACCACTGATTGATGAAAAGTGGATCTGCTCTATCGAGAAGATCTTTTAGGTGCTCATCTATTTTAATCAAGAGAATGTGACCCTTTCTATTTACCGCTTAGAAGGAGAAGTTGATCAGTGGTGGGATCATAATAAAAACATAAGGCCAAGGGTGGAGGTTGAAGCTACGAGTGGGAAGAGTTCATAGGGGTCTTCTCTAGTATGTATTTCCCTCAATCCATGAGAAAAAGAATAGAGAAGGAGTATCTCTAGCTGAAGTAGAAGGAGAATGAATCTAGGGGATGCTATGAGATGAACATCACAAAACATTCTCATGGTACCTCATTCTTTGTCATGGATCCTAGTGGTAAGGTTGATTGATTCTTCAGTGGACTGAGACCTCATATTTGGAAGAATCTAGAAAACCAAGACTATGATAGCTATGAGGAGATCATATGGAGTGCAATGAAATTCGATCTGTATTTTGGTGAGACGTAGTGGCCGCATAAATCCAACGATAAGAAAAGATCAATGGAGTCAATCATAGGGTATACTTTTGATCAGAGAAGAGGAAAGAAACAGAAACATCCCACGTGTAATAAATGTGGGAAGAATTATTTGAGGAACAGCCTGCTTGAGAGAAGGAGGTGCTACATGTTTGGATGAGATGGCCATATGATGTGGAATTCTCATAGTAAGGTGAAGACTCAACATCCAAACATCAACGAAAAGGGGAAGATGGTGTAAGACTTACCTGATGTACAGTGATATATGTGTGGACAACTTGGGCACTTTTCTAATCATTGTTCAAATTCATGGCCTATGGAGAAGAACAACCATCAGCCTCAGAAAAGGACAATGGAGAAAGGTTGTGCTTTTGTTATCACGAAAACTGAAGTTGATGCTCATAATTATGTGGTAGTGTGTACCCTTGTTGTTCTCTCTAATATAAAATGTGCATTGTTTGATTTTGGTTCCACGCATTACTTTATTTCCACCATGTTTTCAAATAATATATAGTCAACCACTAATTTTCTTAAAGTAGAGTAATTAGTCAAGACTCATGGTGGTATTATCCAAGAATATTCAATATTTAGAAACTCTAGTATTTACTTTGGTGATCACAATTATATCACAAATCAAGTAGTCATTACCGTTTTAGAATTCGAAATTATACTAGGGATGGACTGGATCTCTAAGTATAATGCTTAAATCAAATGCAGAAGTAAGGAAATCTTAGTAGTCTTGAGTGGAAAACCTACAGTTATCATCCAAGGAGAGATATCTCATACCTGAATTTTTCTAGGAGAACCTCCTATATACATCATTATGGAGTTCATCAGTGAGAAATAAGATGGATATAAGAGTTTCATAATAAAAAATGCCTATATAGTCCAAGAATAGGTTGATATATTTCCTGAGGAGTTACCCCAAGCTCCCCCAGAAAGAGAGGTGGAGTTTTCTATTGAACTCATACCTAGATCTCATCTGATATCAAAGACCCTATATAGGATAGAAAATGTGGAGCTGGAATAATTAAGGAGGAAACTCCAAGATCTTTGGGAGAAGTGGTTTATCTGACCGAGTGTTTCTCCATGGGGGAGCACATGTTATTTATGTGAAGAAGAGTGATGGGTCAATGTGGGTATACATTGATTATATGGAACTAAACCGAATCACAATAATGAACAACTACCCTCTTCTATGAATTGATGACTTATTTGACCAACTTCGTGGTGCTCAATTCTTCTCTAAGATTGATCTTCATTCTGGTTAACATAAATCGAGGGTGAAGAAAGAAGATATTCGAAAAAATATCTTCCGATAAAGATATGAGAATTATGAGTTTGTTGTAATTCTCTTCATACGGGCCAATGCACTGGCTATTTTTATGTATTTTATGAATACATTATTTAAGGAATACCTTGATAACATTGTGGTAGTTTTTATTGATGATATTATGTTATATTCTAAAATTAATTAGGAGCATGAAGATCATCTAAGCGTTATTTTTCATACTCTAAGGAAGGAGAGGCTTTTTGGGATGTTCAACAGATGTGAATTCTGGTTACAATAAGTTGCATTCTTGGGGAACATTATAACCAATGAAGAAATCCCAGTTGACTCTGCAATGACAAAAATTTGTTGAGGAGTGGCCTCAGCATACAACAATAACTGAGATTCATAGTTACATTGGATTATCAGGATATTATAAGAGGTTTGTGATATAATTTTCATGACATTATAATCCATTAACCATGATAACTCGAAAAGGGGTCAAGTTCATCTAGACAAAGGAGTGTGAGGAATGATTCTAAGCGGAAAATAAGAGATTGGTTACTACACCTGTGTTAACTTTTCCCTCATGTGGAAAAGGATTCGTTATATTTAGTGTTGCATCTGAATGGTCTTGGGTGTGTCCTCATGAAAAATGAAAATGACATTGCTTATGCATCATGATAATTGAAGTCTCATTAGCATAACTATCCTACGCATGATATGTAGCTGGCTGTGGTCGTTTTTCCTTTGAAGATACGAAGGCACAATATTTATGAGGAGAAATGTGATATATGCACAGACCTTCAATGTTTGAAGTATATTTTCACCGAAAATGAATTGAAAATGAGGAAAAGGTGATGGTTCAAACTATTTAATGACTATAATTGTTCAATTCATTATCATCTCGGAAGAGTGAACAAAGTCACTGATGCATTAAGCAGGAAATATCCAGTTGTTCAGTCAATTATGAGGATTCAAAGAGATCCTTTGATCAATGTCCTTGTAAAGTTGAACATGGGAATTATAAGGGAAGGGGCATCATCAACCCTAAAAAAATGATTTATCAACCTTCATTACTATATAATATCTTGAAAGAAAATAAAGTGGATACTTTTTTACAAAAAAAAGTTAGAATCTATAAAGGATGGAAAGAATCCTGAGTTCAATATTAATCAAGAAGGTGTACTGAAATTTCATTAAAGACTACGTGTTCCATCATTTCTGAAAATAAATATGGATTCGTTGGTTGTTGTTCATAGTTATACGTTCTCTATAAATCCTGGAAGCAATAAAATGTATAGGGACCTTCATGATCATTATTGGTGGGATAATATCAAAATGGAGATTTCTGACTACACTTCAAGGTGTAGGGTATTTTAGAAAGTGAAGGCAGAGTGACAACTTCCTAAAAGGGTATTGTGACCAATACCCATACTTGCATGGAAGTGGTACAATAACATAATGGAATTTGATGTTGTTAACCCAATAAAATCAAAAGGAAACAATGTGATTTGGGTTATTGTGGATCGTCTCACAACGACTGCCCATTTTGTCTCTATTAAAGAAGATTTCCCTCTTGATTAACATTCTAGGATTTACGTGATGGAAGTGGCAAGGCTGCATGGAGTTCTAATTTCTATCATGTCAAATTGTGATCCTAGGATCAAATAAAAATTATCAATAAGTATTCAACAAGATCTTAGAACTTAATGGAATTTCATTATGGGCTATCACCCCTAAACTGAATGCCAATCTGAAATCACTATTCAAACACCCATGGACATGCTGATAACATGATCAATGGAATTTAAAGGTGGATAGGATCAGTATATCCCTATAGTTGAGTTCTATTACAACAAGAACATCCACTAGTGCATTCAAATGGAACCATTTGAAGCTTTATATGGGTAGAGATGTATAAAACCTACTTTTTGGGATGAAGCTGGTGAGAGAAAGCTTCTTGGTCCTAATCTTGTACAAGAGATGACAGAAAAGGTCTATTCCATCCAAAAACACATTAAGGATGCTCAGATTCAGAAAAGGAGCTATGCTGAAAATCATCTAAGGGACTTGGACTGTGATGTTGGTGACAAGGTCTTTCTTCTAATTTCACCTCGAAAGAGATTAATTATAGAAACCCAAGCCTTTTACATAAAACATTTCATGATATTAAGCATAATTAATCATCAGAGTACAATCCATGGATCGTTAAGTCTAGTGTCTTGGAAGACTAGGTACATATAACATAAAACATGGGACTAAAAATATTTCATTATTTAATCTCCATAAAGATATTCTAACTTCCTTTGAGCTCTTACATCTGCATTGGGTACCCTGGGGAACACATGAACAATGGGATGAGCTGAAAAGCCTAGTAAAAAAGTGAACATAAGGATACATCTCAAGCACATGAGTTAGGAGTCATGACATAATGATATCCAAAGCATGAACTTATAAAATAATTTTATATAATCATGGGATCATATAAAAATGGGATAATATAAATGTGGAAGGATCATAAATCATATGTTTAGTACGTTTCAAGGCTAACCGCCAATCCTATTTCCCATTTCAGTACGGGTCAAGGCTAACAGCCAATCCCGTTTCACATCGCATCTCATAAGAATAAACCTTACCCAATGCATTGGAGCGCTATCTGGGCACACCCATCTCAAAATATTTATGAATATTCTTTCCACATAAATAATCCTTCCACATAAATAATCATATATAATAATCCTTAAATAAACATAAGGGTACCCATGGAAATAATTGGGGACCATAATCATGACATAAAACATATCCAATGGGTGTATCATGAATGTGTCCATGAAACGAATGGATAAGAACATACATGGACATTAATAGGGTAAATATGCATATAACATGGTAACTAGTGTCAAATATTAGTGACAACAAATTAAAAATGTATTTTAGAAACATTAGCATTAAAACATTTTTGTGTAGTTTTATGGAAAACATTTAGATATTTTTTAATAGAAAATAGAACATTATTTTATATAATACCAGAAATAAACAAAGAATGTTTTCATAATAAAAATACTGATTTTAAAAATTAAATGGTGTTTTAAAACATAGGATATAGTGAACATAAAATTTGGGTAAAAATTCGGGAAGTCCACTTAAAACAGCTTTGCTTATCGGAATTTCTGAGGGAATCATTCAAAATCATGTATATCCCCAAAAGAATGTTATGGAAAGGGTCTTGATATAAGAATCTTGTACAACTAACCAGAAGTCATAAGACTCACATAGATATATAAGATAACACCATTTTTAAATAATGATAAGGCATCCCGAAAGAACAATGAAGGTTCGGGAAGAATTCGTTATGATTTTATCGGCATGGTGTCGGGTGTGACAAAGAAGGATTGATGAGAATGAAATGGGGTTTCTAATCACTTTTAAATCTAGATGGAATTATGGGGGAGGTTCTTAATCATACCCCATAATTTTCTTGTACACATATAAAGGAATATTATAGAGGACAATCTTGATTAATAGAGAAAAGGAGAGGATTCCGGAGGAGTTCTTCACTTGTTATTAATGACCTGAATAAACAAATTAGGATTATTAATTCATAATTCCAGAACCTCTTATATATGTAATTTATTTTTTATAACCTTTTTTAGTTCATTTAAATACTTTTTTATCAATTACAAGGTTCAATTTCATTGTTCGGGCTCGTTTATTTACATGGCTTTAAAAGATCGGTTCACTTATATTCAAGTTTGGATTGTATGCAAGATGAAAGTTGTTGTCCAGGACCAAAGTTATATTCTTTATTTCAAATCTAGGATATTACAAGGTTTTTTTAATTAGTTTACTTAGTGTTATGTTGAATTATTACATATATGACCTTAGTTATAACCGTTTTTGTTACTTGGTGGGTTTGATTACAACGAATGTGTTTTGATTGTAACATAATTCCATTTGTACCAAAAGATTACAGAACCAAAAATATGATATATTACATATATATTTATAATAATCTGGTTCAACCATAACTCAAATTGTTTTATGACCAGAATTAATGATAATAATAGAAATTGATAAACTATTGTCCTTGAATGTGCTAAATTAGCACATCTCAAATAGTGCGTTAATTTCATTCAAATAAAAGGGTGGTAAAGGAGAGAATATAATGAAATATACCACTAGCATGAAGATATTACATAACATTTATTTTACTAGATTTTTCATACTATTATGGTGAAGGGAGGTGAGGAAAAAATAAAAAATAAAGAACTTGAAAGAAAAGAAGAAGTTTTGGAAGAGTGAATTTACCTCTTGAGACTTCCTCCATTGAGAACATCTTAAGGAGATAGGTTTTTGTATTTTGAAGATGCTGCGAGCATTTGGACGTGGGGGGGACCTTGGGGAGAGATTTGGGCTCAAATTAGTGAAGGAATGGAGCTTGAGAGGAGTGGAGAGAAGATGGAGTGAAGGGGGGTTTTTATAGTGGAGGAGAGGAGGGATTTCAGGATATTATATTCACTAATTTATTATTTCTTCACAAGAAAAAGAATAGTAAGTATTACATGACCAATAATAGTAAATGGGTCATGTAAATTCTAACCATGTGGTCTTACATTAGCCGAACATCATTGATGACTCAATTAATCCATTATTTAGCATTTATTGTGAATTATCAGATACTAGTATTCCTAAAAAATTGATGTATTTCAGAGAAATTCCAAAAATTCACCCTAACCATTTTTCGACATGTAGAATCAAAAAATGAAGTTCTATTTTCAAAAATAATTTTCTAAATATTATTATTTTAATATTTAATTAAAAACATAATTTATTATCAAAAACCAGATTTAAAACATGCATTAACTCATTCTAAAACATAGGTATATTGTACTTCCCTCACGAATATTATTTTTGGACTATAAAAGGTGAGATTAATATTCATTAGGGTATATCACTATTCATAAGGGTATGTTACTATTCATTAGGGTATGTTACTATTCACCAAAAATTATTTTTGTTTTATTAGACTCCAAAAAACACCTTGAACACAACCATGTATGTCAGATTTTCAAAATTCAAAACATAGAAATGAAAAACTTATATTTAATGGTCTCTTATCACATAGTAGTTCATTATTATGTGATTTTATGGAATATTTATAAGAAGGTAATTTCCATTAAAAACATTGGTTCGTTACATTCTTCCTCCCTTAAGAAATATACCCCTCGAAATTTCATTTTACATTCTAGGACAAAAACAGATGTGGGTACTTTTCCTTCATTTCTTTCTCCAGTTCCCATGTTGCTTCCTCAAACTTATGGTTCCTCCACAACAAATTGAAATTATGGGTTTTCTTGTTGCATAGAACCTTATCTCTCCGATCTAGAATCTTTACTGGCTGCTCCTCATAGGAGAGATCATCTTCCAGCTGCACCACCACTATGTTTAGTACATGTGAGGGATCAGGTATGTACTTTCTCAAGAGTGCTACATGAAAAACATCATGAACTTGATCTATATTTGTTGTTAGTGCAAGCCGATATGCCACAACTCCTATGCGTTCAAGGATCTCAAATGTGAAAATATAACTTGGGCTTAGCTTCCCTTTCTTCCTGGATCACATGACTCTCTTCCATAGAGATATTCGAAAGAAGACTTTATCTCCAAAGTTTATTTTAACTCCCTTCGATGGTTGACAACATATCTCTTTTGCCTACTTTTAGTAGATTTGATTTGTTTTTGGATGACTTGAACCTTTTCTATCATCTCATGAATGAGATCATGTCCAAGTAACTTTCATTCTCCAACTTCATCCCATTAGGATGGAGTTCTACATCGATTTCCAAACAAAGATTCATATAGAGAAATCTGAATACTCGAGTTGAATCCATTATTGTAGGAGATCTCAACAAATGAGAGATGTTGATCCCATCAACCATTGAATTATAGAGAATAGGATCTATGAATATCTTCAAGTGTCTGAATAGTTCTTTCAGACTGGCCATCAGTTTGTGGGTGATGGGCCCTACTGAAATTTAATTCAGTACTCAAATAATGTTGAAGGCTCCTCCAGAATTTAGATGTGAACCTTGGATCACGGTCAGAGACAGTTGACAGTGGAACACCGTGAAGTCTCACCACTTCCATCAGATATAACTTTTCTAGTTTTTCAAGTGAGAGATATTCCCGAATAGCGATGAAATGGGATGTCTTGGTGAGTCGGTCAACCACAATCCATATCGCATTATTTCCCTTCGATGTCTTCGGGATACTTGTGATAAAGTCCATAGTAACATTTTCCCATTTCAACGTGGGCATGTGAAATGGATGCATCATACATTTGGGATTTTTCTCTCAGCTTTAAATTGTTGACATACCAAGCACCTTGATATATATTCCGCAATCTCCTTCTTCATGATATCCCACCAGAAGTGTTCTTGAAGATCTCAGTACATTTTGTTGCTCCAAGGATGGATAGAGATGGTCGAGCTATGTGCATCATGCAATAGCTCCTTCTTTATCTCTGGATCAGATGGTACACATAATCATTTCCCAAATCTTACAACTCCTTCCTCAACAATTTTGAAATCGACAGATTTCAAATTTTTAACTGCTTCCACCCTTTTCTGAATTTCTACATCCTTTATTTGAGCAACCTTTATTTTCTCCAAGAGGGATGGTTGAGCAATCATTAGAGAAAGGATTGATGATGTTCCTCCCTTAATGATTCCATTGTATATCCGTTGCAAATCCAAGAAGATCAGATCCTTTTAAATTATCATCATTGATAATGTTGTAGGATCTTTTCTACTTAGATCATCCACGACCTTGTTTGCCTTACCAGAATGGTAGTGGATTGAGCAGCCATAATCCTGGATGATCTCCATCCATCTTCGCTGGTGCATATTAATCTCTTTCTGTGTGAATATATATTTGATAATCTAGTGGTCAGTATATATCTCAAATTTTCTCCAAAGAGATAATGCCTCCAGATTTTCAATGCAAATATCACAGCCGCCAACTCCCAATTATGTGTGGGATAGTTTTTCTCATGGATTTTCAACTGCCTTGAGGCATAGGATATCACTTTATCATTTTCATTAGCACACAACCTAAGACTTTCTTAGAAGCTTCACTATACACCACAAAGAGTTATCCGCATGAAGGAAGTGCGAGTACTGGTTCAGTTACAAGCCTCTTTTTCCACTCCTTGAAACAATATTCACATGGCTATGTCCATACGAACGTTACCCCCTTCCGTGTCAGCTTGGTCATTGGGTTTGGCAATCATGAAAAGTTCTTCACGAATCGTCGATACTACCCAGCTAGACATAAAATGTTGTGGATATCCGTTATAGAAGTTGGCCTCGGCCACTCTTTAATTGCCTTCATATTGTAAGGGTCCATAGATATCCCTTTCCTGGTGATAACTTTCCCCAAGAATGAAACTTCCTCCATCCAGAACTAACATTTACTCTACTTTGCATAGAACTTCTCCCTTCACGATTTTTTTAACATAGTTACCAAATGATCATCATGTTCCTCCTTGCTCATGGAGTATATTAGAATATCTCAATAAAGACCACCACAAATTTGTCGATGTAATCTCTAATGACTTATTCATTAAATCCATGAAAATTGATGGAGTATCAGGGAGTCTGAATGGAATCACTAGTAACTCATAGTGTCCACACCTCATTCAAAAGGAAGTCTTGGGAATATATTCCTTCCTCACCATTAGTTGGTGATATCATGACTGAAGGTCCACCTTAGAGAAATAAGTGGCCCCACTAAGCTGATCAAACAAGTCATCTATCTATGGAAGGGGATACTTGTTATTTATAGTGATTTTATGGAGCTCACGATAATCAGTGCAGAGGCTCATTGATCCATCCTTCTTTTTGATGAAGATGATTGGATCACCCCACGGTGAAGCGCTTGGGCGTATAAATCCCTTCTCTATATTCTCCTGTAACTGATTCTTCAGCTCTTCATTCTCTACAGTGGCTATTCTGTAAGGTGTCGTTGAGATTGGCAGAGATCTAGAGATAAGTTCAATTGAGAACACAACCTTTCAGTCAAGAGGAAGGCCATGAAACTCTTCATGAAATACTTCAGGGTAATCCCTCACAATGGGCATGTCTTCAAGAATGATTCTATCCTTGGTCCCAATCATTTGAGAGATATATGCTTTCTCACAAGGAAGCAGTATCCAAACATGAGATGAATATTCTAAAGGATACTCATCTTCCTCCTGGCACTTGTAATGAATCAGAGGATGCTTCGGGATGTGAAGAGTAATCTCCCTTTCCCAGAAGTTGATGTTAGCCTTGTACATGATATCCAATCCATGACCAAGATAGCATCAAACTCTACAAAAGGATGTATGACAAGATTTGTTGGGAGGTTCAGTCCACAAACATTAACTGGGAGGGGTTATAAACCATGGATGCAATAATTTCCCCATTCATTGTTCTCACAAATAACTTTTCCTCCAAATTTTGTGGTGGTGTTTGAATAGTTATACTAAACTTGCAAGATATTAATCAATGCGTAGAACCAGAATGAAATAGTACATTCGCTATTCTTGAATGAAAAATAGGTGTACCTGTCACCACATCATTTTCCGGCTCCACCTAAGTAGTAGTGACAACATAATACTTTACTTGTTTCCTTGGAGTTTGTTGCAGATTTCATTCGACAACCCTTGTCTTAGGGAAATTGTTTTCATAATGCCCATGCACCTTGCAGTGAAAACACTGCACTGCCGGATGAGGGTTGATCGGAACCATCCATTATTTTTCAAAATTTGCGGGATTTTTTATATCCATTCAGCATTTATTGGACAGATGACCAATCATTCTGCATTTGAAGCAATTCCTGGTTCCCTTGAGACAGTCACCAAGATGCTTCTTCCCACAATTCTTGCAATGGGGAAAGTGAGGCTTTTTCCATCATGGGATTTGTTTGATGAACCACCCATGTTGTTCTCCATTTTCCACTTCATGTCACTAGGCCCATGAGACCACTGAGAGTCTGTAATCTCCATTTCAACCTTGAGGGAACAACGAACAATCTCCTCATAGCTGTCGAAGTCTCAAATTGCCAGCACTTTTTATAGACTCGGCTTTAGTTCGCTAAACAAGCGATCCACCTTGCTTTCAGTGTTCATGACAAAGCCAGAGGCATACCTTGCAAGACTTGGAATGTTCGTTTTATACACCCCAATGGACTCATATTCCTTCTTTCTTGAGTCCAAGGAACTATCTTTCCATTTTGAGATGGAGGGTTCGAGGAAAATATTTGTTAAAAAAAATCGTCTTGAATTCATCCCAATCTATGGAATAAATTTACTCTTGGGACATTGTATTCTTGATCACTGTCCACCACTGATCAGCTTCCCCATCAAAACGATAGACTGCCAACACAACTTTATCTTCATCCAAGCACTGTAGGACATAGAAAATATTTTCAATGGAGTTAATCCATTGTTCTGCGAGGAGGGGATCAGAAGACCCTCTAAACGTGGGAGGCCATTGTTGTATAAAGTATTCTAAGGAAACATGATCTTTCCATGGAGGAGGGGGATGTTACACCTGATTCAAATTATTATTCATAACTCGAGCCAGCTAATCCAATACTTCCATGATGTTTTGAGCACCCACTTCTTTCACATCAGGTATGTCATTAGGGAAATCCTCACATTTCCTATCACATTGGTTGTTAAAACATGTTCTTTTATTTCCTGCCATTAACTAAGAAAAAGGAGGTATAATAAGAGGTCTTGAATACAAAGATATTGAGCATAAAAATGAAACTTTGAACATTAAAGGATAAACTTATAAAGATAAAGTAAATCCTAACTTGTGATTCCTTTGGTTTATATCTAGGTTATCCTTGACTTATGGGATTTTTCCCCCTTAATAATGGTTTGTACTATGATCATGAATCTACCAAAGAATATACCTCAGGAGTGTCGTAACCAAGAGTGAAGCAAGACCCGTTGTCGTGCACCAGTTCTTGTTCGAGTCGAGCTCCATGCGGTGTTTTTGGGTTTTACCCCTAGATACATATGTTCCAGAGCCGCCTCTACCTACACGTATCTAGACAGGGATGTATTTTCTTGATAAACCATTTACCCTATACTCACCAAAATTTAGGATTGTTCTCTTATATTAGTCTCATCCTTAAGTTTCTCACTAAGGTGCTCTATTCCTAATCTCCAAAAATAACTAGACCATGCTCTGATAACAACTATAGAGAACCAAGCCTTTTACATAAAACATTTCATGATTTTTAGCATAATTAATCTTCAGAGTACAAGCCAAGGATCATTAAGTCTAGTGTCTTGGATGACTAGGTACATATAACATAAAACATAGGACAAAAAAACATCTTTATTTAGTATCCATAAAGAGTTTCTAACTTCCTTTGAGGTCTTACTTCTGCATAGGATACCCTGGGGAACACATGAACAAAGAGATGAGCTAAAAATCCCAGTAAAGGAATGATCAAAAGGATACATCTCAAGCATATGAGTTAGGAGGAATGACATAATGATATCCAAAGCATGAAACTTATAAAATAATTTAATATAATAATGGAATAGTATAAACATGGAATCATATAAATGTGACAGAATCATAAATCATATATTTAGTATGGGTCAAGGCTAACCGCCAATCCCGTTTCCCATTTCAGTACGGGTCAAGGTTAACCGCCAATCCCGTTTTACATTGCATATCATGAGAATTAACCTTACCAAATGCATCAGAGATCTATCTGGGCACACCCATATCAACATATTCATTAATATTCTTTCTACATAAATAATATTGACACATAAATAATTATACATTATCATCCATTCTTAAACAGAAGGGTACCCATGGAAAGAATTGGGTACCACAATCATAACATAAAACATATCCAATGGGAGTATCATGAAAGTTTCCACAAATGGAGAGGATTAGAACATAAATGGACATTTATAGAATAAAATATTCATATAACATGGTAAGTGGTGTCAAATATAAGTGAAAACATATTAAAAATGTATTTTAGAAACATTAGCATTAAAACATTTTCGTGAGGTTTTAAGGAAAACAATTAGAGCTTTTCAAATAGAATAGACGACATTCATTAATATAAAACCATAATTGAAAAAAGAAGGTATTAATAATAAAAATAATAATTTTATAAATACAATGGTGTTTTAAAACATAAGATAAAGTGCACATCAACTTTGGGTAAAAATTCGGGAAGTCCCCTTAAAAAAAGTTTGATTATCGGAAAGTTCTATGGAGGGAATAATTCAAAATCATGTATATCCCCAAAAGGATTTGATGGAAGGTTCTTGACATAATAATCTTCTACAAATAACCATAATTCATAATACTCACAAAGAGAGATAAGATAACACCATTTTGAAAGAAATATAACGCAACCCGAAAGAACAAAGAAGGTTCGGGTAGAATTCGTTACGATTTTATCGACATGGTGTTGAGTGTGACCAAGAGTGATTGATGAGACAGAAATAGGGTTTATAAACACTTATAAATCCAAAAGTAAGTATGGGTGAGGTTCATAAGCTTCCCGCATCATTTTCTAGTACACTTATAAAGGCATTGTATATAAGAAAATCATGATTAAGAGAGAAAAGGAGAGGATCCCTTACCTTAAATCTGGTAATGTTCTTCACTTGTTATTAATGAACTGAATAAACAAATTATGATTTTTAATTAATAATTCCATAACCTATTATATATCTAAATTATTTATTATAACCCTTTTTAGTTCATTCAATGCCTTTTTGATTAGTTAGAAGGTTCAATTTCATTGTTTGGGCTCATTTGTTTACTTTGCTTTAAAAGATCGATTCAATTATATTCAAGTTTGGATTGTATTCAAGATGAAAGTGGTTATACATAAATGAAGTTATATTATTTATTTTATATCCACAAGATTACAAGTTTTTAGTTTTAATTAGGTTACTTAGAGTGAAGATGAATTATTACATATATAACCTTAGTGATAACCGTTTTTGTCACTCGGTGGGTTTGATTACAAAGACTGTGTCTTGATTATAACATAATTACATTTGTACCAAATGATTACAAAAAAAAACTAGGATATATTAGATATATATATAATAATCTTGTTCAACCATAACACAAATGGTTTCATGACTAGAATTAAAGATAATAATAGAAATTTATAAACTGTTGTCCTTGAATGTGCTAAATTAGCACATCTCAAACGGTGCTTTAATTTCATTCAAATAAAATGGTGGGGAAAAGAGAGAATATAATGAAATATACCACTAGAATGAAGACATTTTATTACATTTATGTTACTTTATTAGTCATACTATTATGGTGAATGGAGGTGAGGAGTGAAATAAAAAAGAAAGAACTTAAAATAAAAGAAGAAATTTGGGAAGAGGAATTTACCTCTTGAGACTTCCTCCTTTGAGAACCTCTTAAGGGGAGAGGATTTGCTAGTTTGAGGAGGATGAGAGATTTTAGACGTGGGAGATGACCTTGGGGAGAGATTTTGGTAGAAATTAGAGAAGGCTTAGAGCTTGAGAGAAGTGAAGAGAAGAGGGATTGAAGGGGTGTTTTATAGTGGATGAGAGGAGGGATTTCATGATATTATATTCATTAATTTATTATTTATTGAAAAGAAAAATAATAGTAATTATTTAATGACCAAGAATAGTAAATGGGTCAGGTTAATTCAAAACATGTTGGCTTTCATTAGCAGAACATCATTGACGAATCAATTAATCCATTATTTAGCATTTATTGTGAATTATCAGATTCTTCTATTTCTCAAAAATTCAGGTATTTCAAAAAAATCCCAAAAATTTACCACTACCATTTTTTGACGTGTAGAATCCATAAATGAAGTCCATTTTTCAAAAATAATTTTCTAAATATGATTATTTTAATATTTAATTAAAATCATAATTTATTATCATAAACTATATTTAAAACATGCATTAACTCATTCAAAAACATACGTATATTGTACATCCAACATGAATATTATTCTTAGACTATCAAAGGTGATGTTACTATTCATTAGGGTATATCAGTATTCATAAAGGTATGTTAATATTTATTAGGGTATGTTACTATTCACCAAAAATTATTTTTGTTTTATTTGACTCCAAAAAACATCTTGAACACAACCATGTATGTCAGATTTTCAAGATTCCAAACACAGAAGTGACAAACTTATGATTAATGGTCAGTTATCACTTAGTAGTTCATTGTTATGTGATTTTATGGCTTATTTATACGAAGGAAATTTCCATTAAAAACATTGGGTCGTTACATTCATGAGGTTTGGGAAGAAAGGGAATCTCAACCCAATGTACAGTGGCCAATATGAAATCCTTGATCGTGTATGATCAGTGGCCTATAGGCTTTCACTTCCTCCAAATCTAGCACAAGTTCATGATTTCTTCCATGTATCCCTCTTGAGGATGTACATACCTGACCCTTCACATGTAATAAATCTTGATGTGGATAAACTGGAACATGAACTCTCTTATGAGTAGCATCTGGTGGAGATCTTAGATCATATGGACAAGGTTTTATGCAACAATAAAACCTACCTAGTTATGGTGTTGTGGAGGAACCACAAATGTGAAGAAGCCATGTGGGAACCAGAGGAGTCTATGAGGAAATAGTTCCCACACATTTTCTCTTCTGAGGGTATGAGTTAAAATTTCAAGGACAAAATTACTTAATGGGGGATGAATGTAAAGACCCGAACTTTTGAATAAAATTTGATTCCCAAATTTTTGTGTTATTTTATTTCATACTCAAAAAAATATCCTTTAATTAAGGAAGTGATTATTATTAAAATGAGACCATTGGGTTTTTACTGTTATATGAACATTTTTCCATATGACCATTGGAAGATATTATGTTATGATTATTGATTTTAAATACGAATTATCATGGTTGATTAGTATAGAAAGAAGAGTCGATGGCCTTATCCAGTAGACTCGGGCCATATGAAGCCAATCTGTTGGAGCTTGGTAAGGAGGTAGCATCACAGGGAATTTTTTTGGACCAAGCCCAAGCCGAACATCAACATGAAAATCTTGAAAATAATTTCCTAAGGGAGAAGTTAAAACTAATAAAAATCACCACTTGAGAAATGTCGTCTGAGCCACCCAAAGATTATATCACTATAGAACACCTTAAATATAGGTCATATGCATGTGTTATAAGGGGCTATGTAACAAGGCCTTAGATAAATTTGTTAATCCCTTCTATTTAATAAAATTATTATTTATTATTATGGTAAAATTTGTTATTTTCAAATGTCCAGATAATTATATGATGAATATTATAAATGAATTTTGTGAAAAGGGTATTTTAAAATATTTAAGTAAACATTAATTAATAAATACTGTGAAATTATTTTTTAAAAATTTCATCTACAGTTGTGGTCATTAAAAAAGTTAAATTCTAATAAAATCATGTTAATTTTTTAGTAAATTGTAATGTATGAATAGTAAAATACCCATATTAATAGTAATGACTGGTAAGGAAGAGTAAATTGAGAAAAAAATAAAAACATCACCCTTGAATGTATAAATACAATTTAGACATCTTAAATGTGAAACAACTATCATAGTATAATTTTTGGTATTTTTGTATGTCATAATTATTTTATTTACAATTTTATAATTAATTTAATAATTTAAAATGTAAATGTGTTTTCATAAAATGTAGTCATAAATTTTAAATTTATTGTCTTATGGTTATACAATTTATTTATGGGACCATGATTACTTCTCAAGGTGTTACAAAACGAGTTATAGTTTTAGTGTTGATTTTTGAATAAATAATGATTTTATTTAAAACATAAATTAAGAATATTTAGAAAATTGTTTTCATAAAATGGTTTTCATTTTTTAAATCAGATCCTCGATATTAGGTTAGGGTGAATTTATTGTATTTTTATAAAAAATGTTTTTTTGGTGAATATAAAAATAAAGTTTTGAGTTTTAGGGTATTTAATTACATTATTAATGATGTAATCATGTTGTATTAATTATGGTATACTTTTAAATAGTAATATATGTTATGAGGTGTCCCAAGTGGACTATACCATAGGAAAATACCATGGGTAGGCCCATAGGTTTGTAAATACCAACGATGAGGTGTCCCTTAGAAATTAATTAAATATTCCCACACTTTCGCGATAAATACAAATCCATTCCTTCAATAATTTCATTCCAAACTCCTCATAAACGAAGATATAGTCTTTCTACCTCCCAAGGAGTCCTCCCAAGGTTCCCTCAAGCTTACCAAGGACCCAACATGTGAGATTTTGAAGTTATTATACAAGGTAAGGGAACTTTTCACCCTAATATTTTAATTCATGACTTCCTTTATGAAATGTCTTATAGTTTCCATATTATTATGTAGTAGAATGTTCTTCTATATCCTTATTACATTCCATTTAATTTCCAATTTATTAGAGGAACTTTTTTCTCTCATAAATTTTTTCTTTGAATTATAAGTTACATTGTTAGGCTTCCAAAATTTCATAAAAGAAGTCACATCTTCTCATTCCTTTAATGTTTTATTTTCATGTGTTATGTGATTAAATTGTACACTCCATGATCTTATTTTTATTATTATGTCCCTATAATGTAAAATTATTCATTTATGGATGGGAGATCCTTGTCGCCTCTATTTTTTATTATTTTCTAAAACCATGTTTTATGGTCGTTATGCTGAAGAAATTTCACATCAAAATTTCTCTCACTTTCTCTCAAGAAACTCTCTTTTTTTACTAATGTGAATACCCAAACCATTTTTTTCTATGGTTGTTAAAAAACAAAAAAATTATATATTTTATTATGGAATTTACATACATATAACCCCACACCCTTTCCATGGGTTATAAATGACACAATGATCTTATTTTTATGCACTTTTAAAATGTCACGATTTTGAAATGAACCCAATTTATTTTATTCTCTATGGGTTATTTATGAAATGTTTGATTATTATCTATGTGGATCATAGGAAAGTAAAGACATAATAACTGTGCACCCTAATAGTGCTCTAATTCATTGGGTAAATAATTTAGTCTCTAGAGATGACAAGTTTCACAATACCTTTTTGAATAACCATGGTAATTTTTAGGACACCATGGGGATGAAACTTGGTGATATGTTCCAAAATTTATAAATGAAATGTTTTAGCAACATATCACTAATAGTATTCATGTTCTTTTCATTATGGAATTATTAAACTTCTATTTCTCGTGGATTTATGTTTTTTTATCAAGTTCTTACTGACATCACAAGTAAAATGATTCCCTTGTTTTCTTTACTGGGCCTTCTGCTCACCGTTTCCGTTGATTTATTTCTCCATGTTATCAGAAGAAGTGATTGTACTTAGGATTAACATATGATGAATCCATACAAGTGGATTAGAAGAATGTTTCATGTTTTTTATGTATATTGCTCCTAATTTCCAAGACACTACACATTAAAGATTCTCTGTTTGTAAAATGAAATGAAATGTTATGTAATAAAAAGGGGGGATGCCATATAAGTCATCATAAAATAGTTTGAAATAATGTATGTTCCCCAAAAAGACATCATACGATAGGAATTAGAATACTTCCTGATGGATCTACCTGCAGATGACACCAACCCATTTTATACTTAATTTCCTGTTGAAGAGGAATTCTCCACCCAAGAAGGCCCCCAGGCATGGGAAATGTACTTCGATTGTCCCTCTAGAAGACCAATAGGGAAAAGGATGTAGTATACCAAGATCAAAAGTATAGGAATGGTTGTTATAATCATATCCCCGGAAAAGGTTATCTTTCCTTACTCGTTACTCCTCTCAGAGGGGTGCACAAATAATGATGTTGAATACCATGCTATCATTGTAGGCCTAGAGATGGCACTTCAAGCATGATCCAAATCCCTTAAGAAAAATGTTGATTCATAGATGGTCATCAAGCTTTCCAATGGTGATTGTGACTTTATGAAAGATGTATCGGCACCCTTGATGAAGCATGCCCGAGAGATTATGGAAGAATTACCATTACAACCAACACTGACTTACATCACCGAGTCAAAAAAACGCTCAAGATGATTCATTAGAAAATACTGCCAAAACCCTAGATTATCCAAAAATGGATGAAATAGTAATTATCATTTCCCACAATCAGATTGTATTGTTATTCATTCAGGACAATATAGAGGAAATAAGCAAGATTGTCTCCATTTTTGAGCCTTATGGTCACAAAACTGACTAAAGGACTCCCATTAAAAATTACCTTGAGAGGGGGACCATAAACCAGATAGGGTGAGAATATAATAAATCTAGAGGTGGGAAGTAAATTTTGTTCTGTATAATGGTACAAACTAGAGAGAAGTCATTTATAAATGAGGCCTTGATGGATTTCTTCGTAGGTGAATTGATGAAGAAGTGACTGCTATCCTCATGAAAGAACTGAATGTTGGTGCTTATGGAGAGGACCAATCAGTAACAATGATCTCCCATAAGATTCAATGAATTTGATACTATTGTACTATTATGATACATGACTGTACAACATTCACTAGGATGTACCATTCCTACAATGTTCATCCAAATTTTACTTAGCAATTCCTGATGCTACTTTAGACAGATAAGTACTTCTGAACATTTTCCTTATGGGGAATGGATGTTGTGAGACTGTATCCTCCTGACACGACCAGACAATTCATGTTCATGCTCATAGAAACCAAAATTTTCTCCAAATAGGTGGAATCCACACCCCTCAAAGGGTCTGGGGAAAAATCATAGTTAACTTTTTTAAAGAAACCATCATTCCCAGATTTTGTGTCCCTCATACAATACCTGTAGACATGGGAACCAACATTTGCACTACTGAGATGGACAAGTTATACCAAATGTATGGAATCAGAGCCAACCATTCATCCCACTACCATGTAGAAGCCAAGGGATAGATAGTGGATTTCAGGAAGACTATGTTCAATATAATCGAGATGATGGGGGAAAAGGATAAGAAATCAGGTAAAATAATCTTTTTCATGATTTATGGGATTACCAGACCACGAGTTGCACTGCTATCCGGGAAACCCTGTACTCAATTGTATATAAAACATAGGCTATTTGGCCCATCAAAGTTCATGTTCCATAACTCTGAATTTCCATTTGTGATCAATTGTCTGTCGATGAGAAATCATAGAAACGATTTGATGAGTTGGATTGATAGGATGTGAAAAGGTTTCACACTTTGCACCATTTGTAGTATTACCTAAATCAGATCGCACGAGCCTTCAACAAATAGTTTTTCCTTCATAATTTCTTGAAGGGAGATGGTGTTGGTCCTCATAAACTCAATGATACTCCGAAAGAAACACCCAAAGCATGAGCTACAATGGGTTGGACCATATGTCATACATATGGTCTACTTAAATGGAGAATATTCTTTGATAATAAGGCATGGTAAACCCCTCACAGAACCCACAATTGCTGAGTTTTTATATAAATACATTGAATAAATAAGACAAAATTGGTCCTAGCTATAAGATTTTAAACCAAAAAGCATCAATATTCCTAATATAACGACGCTAACCTGTAGGGTCAAAATTTTCCTAACCACGTGAAATTTAACTATACAGAGTGCATAGTTACTACAAGATGTTAAATTGAATTGTTTTTAAAGAACTATGTATGGATAGATCCCTACCCTTACAAGATACATAGTTACTCCTAAACCCTCAATCTTTTCATAGCCAGTACATGAAACCAAATTCCCATACTCCTATACCCGAGTCAAATCGGCACATGGAACATGTTGAAATAAGCATGGCTAGATTCCTTCACTTGAAGGATAGGTAGTGATTCCTAAACATGACATTCGATTCCAGCCACCCAAAAGAAAAAAATATCTCCTTCCTCTGTGTATAGGTCATACTTTCACATAATAACCCATGGAAGGTCCAATCCCGTACAACATTAAAATGCAAGGTTCCTCAATATTTGTGTCTGGATCGATTATCAGTGTTACGAGATCCTGAACATGACCCCAATTTCTTACACAATGAATCTAAAGATATCATATAAATTTAAAGTCAAAATTTAAACACCTAAAATGAGTTAGAAGATCATTCATTCCCCAACATATGAGTCAGACCTATGTGGATGCTTCTGTGATTTATGGTTAATAATGGGATCAATATTTCTTTCATTCCTAGAATAAAATTTATAATTTATCAAACTCCATATTATGGGAAATCATAGATCTCCATAATCCTCCATGTTCATCAAAGATTCCAGGATATTTCCCCTTAGAACCCATTTTTGAATATTCGGATCATGCCCCGGTGAATCTGCCAATGTTTCCAACAAAATGACTATCATTCAATGGAAAATTCATCCCTTAGAGATTCCTTTCCTATATCCATATTCCAAATCAATTTAAAGCACCATGTTAGTCCTCCTGATCCATATCCCCTTGGAGTATGGTTTACACCTTATATCAGAACTAATGTCTAGCGAATGCCAGAATATCCCGACCATGATTAAATCAAATCTATTAAGGGATTTTTCAATAAGTTTCCTCTGATAATCAATGGTAAACTATATTTTTAATGTCCTTACCAAAATACACTAATCATTGAGGCCAAAAATGTCCTGACTATCTGACATTTAACTACACCACTCAATGATAATTCTTTTAGTCTTATCTTGGCTCAACCCCTCAAAAAAATGACTTTCCTTGTTGTGTATGTTCTAGACTTCCATAAGGGATGTTTTTCGGAATTTCTGTGTAACTCGATTCCCCCTAATAAATGTGTGGTAGAATTGAATCTGATTATTCAGACTCCTCCATAGAAATCTTTGAAATGTTCTCTTTTCTTTTCACAAATTGAATCAATGAAAATAATCCCCTGACAAGTACAATCTACAGGTTTGCTTAATGGTAATCATATATCCATTTTTTCACATTGCTATTACCCAACGTCGACCCCACATGATGATAAATTTTGTATAATTTCATCCTTTCTAAATGATATTAAACTTCCTAGCATAGTTCTAGGTATACAATTATCCCTTCCATTTATTGTGTTATTCTTATGTGGTGACTCGGAATCCTCAAAACCCCTTGTTTCTCACACTGAGAATAGATCATGTGAAATTTGGAATCTCTATAAGAGATCCACTGTGACATCATTTTAAATCATTCAAGGAGTTTGGTCATAGAATCATGACCCTAAAAGGCATGTTATGGTTCCCTTCCCATAAGGAACCACATGTCATTGTTGTACGATATAAAACTTTAGAGACTCCAAAGATGGGATGGATGCCTTACACTATGTAATAGCTAGATCCATGTAGGGGATTACATAATCCCATGGGATAATCATAGTCTTGAAATTTATAATATATATTGATACTCTCCTGGAACACCTAAAACTTCATGGATTGAGAAATCGTGGATCCCCAAAGTCCTCCATGGACATCAAAGATGGATGAACATTTTCCTACAAACACCCTTGTTTGTCTATGCGCATCATGACCCATTTGATTTACATATGTTTCCTACAAAACAACCTTTATTAAAATGAAAATTCATCCTAAGGGGATTCCTATCCTACTTAGGTAAGCCTAACGACATCAAAGCCCAATGAAAAATCTCTAGATTCCAGAACCCTCATAGTCCTAGTTTACAATCTCATTCCTACCATGTCCAGGATATATCAGAAAATCTTGGCCTGATTTAGCTCTGGTCTCTCTTGAGGTTTCTACTAAACAAATATGCACTATACATATGCACGAATTTTATCCACGCTAAAAAACAATAAAATTATGCCACCCATTTATGGTTTTCCCAATAAATGTTCAAATAATGATATGCCTGTTTTCATGTTTAGGAACACCACATTTCATAATCCATACATCGTGTAAAGAAAGGTCCCAGTCTCCATAAACATATATGTCCATCAGAGATGGAAGGCTAGTGTCCTATTAACACATATTTTTGACAATTTGCATCATGCCTTGGTGGCTATACATATTCCACCTATATTACTATTATCAATAAAAATAAAATTCATCTATAGGAGAGTCCTTTCAAGATTTTGTATGCTCGCATGGAATTTATGTCTCCTTCACTTCCCGAATTCAGAAACCCATTGTATTAATGATTACATATTTATCACCTTCCAAATTACCAATGTTGAAAATCATTTCTAATGGAACAATGGAATCATCTACTCTCCCTTGGTTAGAGAAAAGTGATCTATCGTAATATGTGTCAATAGTTTTTGTTGTATGACATTAAACTGTACCATTCATCAGCTCTCCCTTATACAAGTTAAATTCAAGTGAGAGTGGTGTCCCATTCAAATACAATAAAAATTCCCCTAATACATTCAAACATCATCCCTCAGAGAGGTCAACTAATGTGTTCCCAGTGCTCAAAACAAATTCAATGTGTTTTAAATCCTCTTAGGCCATCAGAACTGGAGGGATAATGTTCCGTAGAAAAATTTTATTGACTATTTACATCATGACCTAGTGGCTCTACATATGTCTCCAACCAAACAACAATCAATAAAAGTAAATTCGTTCCCCTAGGGATCCCTTTCCTACCTCTGTACGCCTAAAATGGCTCCGAAGCCCTATATGCCTCCAATACTCAAAAATGAAGGTTAAAAAAATACCTCATTCATGTTTGAGAGTTACTAGGATGTTTTTGGATGATGAACCCCAAATTGGGGCTCCATATCTGTTATGTTTTTTAAAAGTTGTTTGACCTAAATCATCAGTAAAAAATATTGATTTGAAATACAATAAACCGCCAACAAAAAAAGAGATGCAATACTCAAACGAGTGAAAACCCCTAAAGGGAAACCATGGGTACAAGTTTAGTACCAGGTCGTTGAACCTATACTATGTACAGTTTAGGTAAAAGAGTTGATATGTCCAGTACTCGAAAAAGAAAAAATCTTGGAAGGTTGAAACCCTTTGAAGGGAGACCTTATAAAAAAGTCAACTTATACCCTCTAATCCTGTATCAAATATAATTATGAATTTTTTGTGAAATAATGGAAAATAAAAAAGGTCATGAGGTCTTCCATATGACCCCAGGAGGAGTCATACTATGCATGCTGAGTATCGTGGCTTAGGGAAAAAAGTAAAGGCTGATTCATTGATTCCAGTTTACTAGTTTCGAGCCACTATTTAAAATTAACAACAGATTGAAGTGATGTTTATATGGTATATTCTGATAAATAAAAACTATATGGAAAAAAGAAAATAAGAAGTATTAGAAGGAAAATTAGATCCATTAAGTTAAAAAAATCGAGAAATATCCCCAGTTCAGAGCCTATCCATACTATAAAATGGAAGTGAGTACATCATGGTTTTGGAAAATTATAGTGAGACGTGGGTCTCCCTTTCTAGAAAAATAGAAATCTACTACTGTGGGCCATCAGGATTTCACTCCAATGTAGCTTTATTCTCATCCTCGACTTCACCCATCAGGCACAACTGTTCCATGACGGCTATAAGGACCCTACTTACCTTCTTGGTAGCTTCATAATTGGAACCCGAGGTTCCCTATTGATCCTTCAACCTTGCCAGATGAGCCTTGAATTCTCGTAGCTCTTCTTTCTGGGTGACCACCAAGTCATGGTCACTCACATCCTAAGTCATTAGATGATTGAGCTCCTCATAACTGTCTCAGAGGGTCCTTGCCAAACGATGTGAAGAATTTAATCTCTTAAGAATGTACAAAAAAAGAGAGGTTATCTGAGGCTATAAAAATCTGGTAGATAAGAATGTGTAGGTGCTGGTAATCAATGATACCCAAGACCAATTCGAAAAATAATCACAAGAAGTTTTCTATTTCAAAATTAAAGTTAACAAGAAGTGTTTCCATGGCAAGGGCCCATAACTGACGCCACACCTATTTCCGCTCTGCTGGATGCCTCTTTGCGGCACCAAAGCCTTATTCCTACCCTACCGCAAGAAGTTTATTGGCATGAAGCATCAAAATAGTAGTGGTAAGAGAGTAAATATAGGTTTCTTAGGAAGGAAGGATCTCCCTCCCCGTGGATGGTTTGACCCCTAGAGCTGGACATGAGGGATTGGCTGTGACTTTAGGGAAATCTGGGGATACTTTACTAAGGTCAGCTTCATTAGATCTTTTAACAGTATCCATAAGAGGGGATTGGTCTTAGTAAAACCCTATCGAGATAGGTTTCACAAATGAAACACCATCAATCCGCATCTAACAATGTATCGATCACATTATCACCACTGAGATAGGAATATATGGTGTAACCATCATGGCCACTGCATGTAAAGGAATATATGGAAGGGTCATCGAGGTCAAGGTGGGGAGAAGGATAGTTAATGGATTTTGGACTTGTAAAATTGGTTTTCCCCTCACCCTATTCTGGTAATAGTCCCTCCATAGTTTGGAATATTCTAGTGATAGAAAATTGGATCTCGTTGTATTTCGGATGACAATATATGTGGTGGTCCTTTGTCACATTATTATGATCTTTAATTGGTGAATTATTGTGGGATGGGATTCACCAACCAAATTAATGTTTGGAAGAAGCACAGCTTGTTAAAGGCTCAATTTTTTTTTGGAGAACCAGTAAGCGAGGTATGGATCCAAATAGATACTCAATCAATGTGATTAGTGTGAATCACATCCAAAAGCATGATAATGTATGAGTGCTCCTATGAATAACGTCATATGTACCCCTTAGTGACCCATGAGGGGTTGGTTATAGTGAAAATGAGAAGAAAGTATCATAATTTAGTAGCCCGACCACATCAATAACGATTAAAGTCCTAGGACAAACAATGTAGATGTTAAGAAGGGTGGGTAAAAAGTCAGAATAAGGAACCCTTACTGTGTGTTGATATTCATAGAATGAGAAATGTTCAACTATCCACCCATAAAAAATTGAAATGGTCCACTGAGATGCTGAATGGTATTACCTTCTTGAATCTTCACAAACATATCATAATGTCGAGAAAGAGTATGAGTGTCTAGATTAATTATTCAATCCTCTTCCAGCATAGTTGCAATCATGAAATTACAAACTCTAACCCCGGTATATACGTCACGTGATGGGATGATCCATCCACATAGAAACATTGTAATGAAACATGATAATCTAATCCCAAATGAAATATCTGGTCAAATATCATATTCCTTAGTACTATATCATCCCCCATTGAGGGTGGTACAATATGACACTGAAAATTACCGAGACTGATGGGTTTGATGAGTTCGATTGTGGGGAGCCCTCAGATTAGGCATGTTCACCTGCATAAATGACCATTTTCAATCCTCAAACAAGATAAGAGAGAGAGCCTGGAGAGCATGATCAAGAAGTCCCTTTTCTATGACATGTAATCTCCTTGTCAATTGGGACCCATGGTTGCTATTGTCCTAAATAGTGGCTTCCAGAAGAAATTTTTCATACATGTTTCCAAGAACGGGGAGTCCTTCATGCTCGTAGTTGTCCCATAATCTAATCCTCACACCTCCATGACATAAATAGAATGTATTTTTAATTTAGCACTAGTGGATCAGTAGTTCATATAGGATTTAGCATGGGGAATAAATATAAATTGGGAGACCCAAGATACCTGATTGAATTTCACTACATCCAACTGATTAGGGGACTCCTAATAGATTTTATGTGCCAAGAAATCCTAGACCAATTCATTGGAGAAGCATCCTCTAGCTCTTAGGTCCCATCTGGTGCTCGACCCACCAATAGGGTATTCTCGGGAATGGTTGATAATATAGGTGTTCTCCATGGAATAAAATCTCAAAGAAGTGTTGTTCCAACTGCGATTACATAGAGCCCACACTGAGCCTTATAGCATGAAAAAATTCAATTGTATAGGATTAGTTATGATTTCCACTATTTGGGAAATATTATCTTGACAATTCCCTTAAGGTGCTTCCAGGAGAATGAAAGGAATGTTATGATCATTCAATGATAGAGGGACGACATCAAAGAGACCAAATTTGTATAGCAGATCCTGCATGGTTAATGTGTAATACATAAGCTTTGGCATAATAAGAACATTTATGAAACTATCGTGGGGGATAATGAATGACTAAAGATGGTCCTTAGTGTCCTCAACTAAGGATAACCACATCTTGGTTGATTCTATCATGGTGTGTGGAAGATCCATTGTAGTATGGAAAGAAAAAACCAAAAGGAAAAAAAAGTCTATCTAATGGGGACATTTTTGGATAAGGGCCCCAATAATGGACAAGAAACATAAAAGAGAGTCTGTATAAGTCTTTATATACTACTTATGATGTTGGTAAATAGAATCCATTTCCAACGTACTAACGGTACACATGATCCATTTCCCGCATACGACATCTGTATTAAAAAATATATAGCCCACATACATCTTTAGAATATAGAAGGCCTATGAGGTGTTGGCCTGTGGAGTGGTAGCCAGAAAACTGAGGGGTTTGTGGAAAAAAGAAACCATGAACCAAGGCCATTCCATGTTGATGTTCAAAGTGCACTGATTGAGATTTTAATGTTTGTATTAAACAGGTTTAATGCTCAATTCACTGATTTATGTTCAGTGTGCAGAACATGTGAGTCATATATCGTTATCCTACACAAATGTTCGAGATTATGTTCTATATTACATGGTGAAATTTGTGAATCCTAATATGAGGTTCACAAAAAGAAGTAATTGGGATGTGTTCGGTCCACGGAATGTACAAAGTGGTTGATGAATACAAATTTCACAAAAGTGTTAGTACGCTGATGAAGAGGAAGTCGAGGGATGGTCAAGAGCAGATTTCACCACAAGAAATTGATATTGAAAAAACTTGGGCCCCTATAAATAGGTTTGGTTTCCTCAAATTGTATCTATCTTCTCTACCGCTAACCTCTTTATTTCATGACCGCTTGTACATCAGAATAGCCTCTTTTTCGTTCCGAATGGACCCCATTCCCATGTGGGCCATTTGTAGGGTCCTAGAAACTTTTCCATGGGATGTAAATACTCCAAAATTTACTTTTTAGATGGTATTTTACATTCCCATAGGTACAGTAAGGAAAGAAGACACAAATTGGAATGAAAAATTGAGAAAACACTTGATGAAATAAAAATTTTCAACTATTTTAAGTGAACAATATACCATCACTAAAAAACGTTTTCAGGGTGAATAAACCACCAACCATCAGTACATGGAACAAATCAGGAGGCGCCAACCCATAAGTGATGGCCAACTAACAAAGGATGTCGTGAACCACATAACCGGTGAAATTGATCATGGGGATTCCATCTGCATACCATCCGACAAACTCTGTAGTTCACAAAAGAAGAAATATAGAACGGTTAAAGGAACCACCAACCACAATCCATGATAATCGCAAACCTTGGTTGTCCAAGTCTTCCATAGGATGAGATGTATCATCATGGGATTCAAAAAATGGTTCTATATGCCCATAGATATGGTTTCCCCAAATCTCTAGAAAAGGATATCATGTGGAAGTGAAGAGGACATTTGAGAAAAGAAGAGAAAAGATCCTAGAGGTTGTAAGAAATCTTTGAGAGTGGATTCCGACTTTGGTGTTGAATCATAAAAAAATTGAAAACCAGGAATCAAATTTTTGCAGGAAAAACTAGCTGCGATCCATAAAAATATGGAACAAAATAATATTTAGTGAACTGAAATTCTAATTGGTGCTATCGTAATGCATAAATTCCCTACGGATGAAGTCCTCATGAACCAAAAGTTCCAAGGCCCTTCTTGTATATGACGTTCCACATAGTGCATCACTATGCAGAATGAAAACTATGTCCTATACCGCATCATTATGCAATTGGAACTCAATGTGGCCTGGAAAACAATGTTTAGGACTAGATACCACTTCAGTACGTATTGGTCCACAACAAACTCTGCATACTTCTTTGGCACGTGGAATGCCCCTATACATTCATATCACCAAGGAATCTAGGGATCCCCCCACCACGCATGATAAAATAGTTAATGTAATAGGGAATCTTCAGGTGTCCTCCTCTCTGGCTCCATCCTCTCCCCTCTACTACTATCCATCCCTCCAAAGATTATCTATGAACTACTCCAATAGCACCAGGACAAGGCCTCCCCCATAGCCACATGACCCATATGGTCAGATTACCAGGTACATTAGCATGCCCCTTTGAGTCTACATACCCATGGTACGCAGAGTCACAAATTCTATCTCCACAATGGTTCATACTCCAAGGATTTCTGTAAGTATACATTCCCATGGTAACCCAAAATCCATCATTAAGATGCTGATATTAACCTCCCCATTCTAGGGATTAAGAGAGATCACTTGATTTTCCATTCAATGATGAACAATGAATAGTCGAATGAATCATGCTTGTTTTTCTTTTCAATGAGAAGCGACATTCCTCCCCTTTCCCAGAGATCATTCTAGGGAACTCCCAATGAGTTATGTCCCCAACCTTCATGAGATGTGAGTCGCATGACCTCTAATTCCATACTACATTGAAGGTTTCATTTTTATGCACACTCACCAATTGTCACCTCAACTCCTTATACTATTGGTCTAACGTCATCCATCAACAAAAGAAAAGTTGTGAGATTTTTTGAATCTCTCACATACCCTTGTTTCTCATACCAAGCATGGATCACGTGGGCATAGAAAGTTTGTGTTGATTACAACATCAACACGACCAACCCAAAATTAGCTAAATGAACAGAAATTTCTTTTCAAACTTGGATAAGTATGATGTCTTGATGGCCCAATCCCAATGGGGTTCCATTCCAATGGGCCCCCAATCATTTCCCCCCAAACGGGAAACCTCATTGTGAAATCCACACCAAAACAAACTACATGAACCTTTATTACAATTAAAACAAAGATACAGTGGATGCCTTCTTGAAGGCCTAACCTAAATGGGGTACCCTTTCAAAAGGGTCCACCAAATTATGCCCCAAAAAATGGGCCTCCTTCCTTTTCCAAGAACCAAGATGACTGAAATATGTGGGCTCTAATTCATCTCATGAGGATATGTAGGAAGCTCATCATATGGGTCTGAACCCAACATCAATCCATCTTCCGTCTCTCATGAATTATGATAAAATAAAGTGGGAATTATTTCATTGATTAAGTCAACATTTCCTCCCTAGAATCAAATCATTGTATATACATGATGAACCTGCAACCTTTGGGGTATCCCATAGACAAAATCTTTTGGAATGAACCAAGGATTCAAAAAAATATGAACATGAATTCAATCAACAATAAATCCTTAGAATAAGAAACAATTCCCCCCAAAAGGTTGTGATGAGCTCGACCTCCAATCCTCTCGACCAAAGGAGTCCTTAAGTGTCATTGGAAAATCATCATCCAATGAGAACCTTTAATTGGAATGTAGCTCCAGGAATCATAGAAAATAGGTCCATTGGGTGATTTTGGATCCATGAAAAAACACATTTATGGCCATCTAATGAAATCATATCCTAAGAGGACCAATTTATAAAATACTTAACCTATTACAATCGCCCGCAGGGGCCATTTGGTTGTGGCATCTCCTTCGTAATACGGTGGGGTACAAATTGTCCAGTCCCCACCGTGTCGATCCAATTACTAATAAAGGATAATGATGTAGATAGGGATTACACAAATATGAAAATTTGGAAGTATCTATAATTATTGAAATATTATAGTCACTCGTTGGACCATTTTTCATTTTCCCAAAATGTGTACGCACGTCACCTCAGGTTGAAATAGTATTCCTAAATATATATGTGAGGTTTCTTGGGGGAGGAGGATTTTTGTTTCTTATTAAATGAAGTCTTATTTTTAGTGTAAATAGATGATTCTTGATGGGGAGACTCATAGGAATAGGTGATGTGTTATTGTGTTGGCTATGGTGATGGTATAGAGGGATGTTCAGATGATGCTCAAATCCATAAGTTTTTTCTACGGAGGCTATTTTTTTTTTATTTTGATGCTTGAGAGAGTCCTTCATGGGTTTAATTTCACACATTTGGTTATACAAATAATGGTATAAAAAAGTACCCTAACATGAGGATGTAGTTTTCCTGGACTTGTATAAAATAGGATGTGGCAGATTTTGTGACTCAGTGTTTGATCTACAAGTAAGAAAAGGTTGAGAATCATGTTTCGGGATGTTTTTTGTAGCCATTGGATATTACAAAGATTAAATAGGATAACATATCTATTGAAATAATTAAATGGTTATCCCAATATTAGGGAGGTTGCAACGTGAAATGGGAAATCATGGATCATCAAATTAAAATTTGCTCACTTACTAGAGATCAAAGTGTTTGGGGCCATTAATTTTCATGGGTGGAGTTTTGTGGATGAAGTAGTGCAGTTTCATGGAGATCCAATGTCCATTGTATTGGATGAGTATTCAAATTTTACATCATTTCTATAAAAGGGATTTCCATATTTTTATGTAATTTAGTTACATCAAATTATTTCATTCCACACTAAGATGTATTGGATGAAGTGGTGGTCTATCCATGCATTGGAGGATATATTATGGGTTTTCATTTTTGAATTTAGAGTATTTTTGAAAAACGATTCCTTTGCAGAGTGTTATTATGAAAACATATATCACACATATATTGAAATCTCACAATTTGAAGCATTTTAAGGGAAAACATGTCATTTTATTCTATGTTGGGTTGAGGTTGGGGAGTTAGCAGTTCATAGACCTAATGTGGTATAAAGAAAAAAGATAAGGTTCATATTATTCATGAGAGGTTGAAAGAAGTAGATGAATATAATATATATTATGATGAGCAGAGGATGATTCCCCTAGATCTCAATTTTAGGTACTATGCATTACTGAAGGTTTCCCCTCAATGTATGTAGTGGAGGTTTGGTGGTGACAGTAATACAATTCACCAATTTTGTTGGGGTTTGCAGTTGTTAGGATGCATTGGGAAGGTGTAATACCAATGATAACATATTTGAAAACTAAATAAAATTCAATATGTACTCAATGTCTCTCACCTCCATCAGTATATTCATGATAAATCACATGTCAATGAATAGGGAGAGTTGGATATAGAGGATGACATAAATCTATGGAGAGGATAGTGAAGATACCAGATCATCAAAAGAAGATTTTTTAAGGATAAAACATTACTTTGGTTTTTGTTTTTGGAAGCATGGACTCCCAAATGATAGTTATTGGGAGTGTGATATGTAGATGCATTCCTAGTACCTTGATTTTTTTGATCTTTTCTTATTTTTCGTTGATTTATTGGGTAATGTGATGTTTCGACCTTAATGTTTTATATGATATTTACTTATTAATTTTTGATATGATGTGTGATTAATGAATCAATGAATATGAATAATAGAAAAACAATTCCCTATTCAAGAAATGTTATACCTTGAAATTATTGAAACTATGCGGGTTAGTTACTGTCTACAAATGGTTATAGTATCTTAACATGATATATGAACTACATTTATTTGTGTACATGTAGATTTTCTATGTGTTTGGTGTGGTATTTTTATAGAGTCTATGAAGGGGTTCAATGGTTTGTGTAACGACCCAATGTTTTATAAATAGAGATTCCATTATTATAAATATTTCAAATAATCAAATGAAATCACAACATAATGAACTAATATGTGTTATGTGACTGTTAGACATAAGTTTGTCACTTATATGTTTTGAATTTCAAAAATTAGACATACATGGTTGCGATCAAAAAATTATTTGGAGTCCGATAAGGAAACTAATTTTTTTGGTGAATAGTAACATAACCATATAAATAATAACAAACCCTTAGGAATAGTGATATACCCTAATGAATAGTAACCTTTCCTATGATATTATAAAAATATTATTCAATGGGAATTATGATGTAAGTATATTTTAAAATAAGTAAATGAATGTTTTAAAGCTCGATTTTAAATAATAAATTACGATTTGAATTAAATATTAAATTAATCATATATATAAAATTATTTTTGATAAAATTTATTTTAATTTTGGATTCTACATGTCAAATTATGTTTAGGGTGAATTTATGGGTTTTTTTCAAAAAAACACGAATTTTTGATGAATACTAAAATATGAAAATTCACAATACATGTTCAAATATGAGTTTATGCATCATGATTGAGTCATGGATGAAGTAAATGGACATTGTTTTGAACTCAAAAGCATTTAATACTATTCTTGGTCATGTAATCATCACTATTTCTGGTCACAAGGGAATTAATAAACTAATGATTGAAAAATTATGAAAACCCTCCTCTCCCCAATTATAACCCCCACCACACTCCCTCTTCTCTTCACTACTCTCAAGCATTGTGCCTTTCTAATATTCTTCCCACTCATCTCCACAAGATCCTCCACCACGTCCATTATCCCATATTCTCTTCAAAATACCAAAACCACTGCACTTAATAGGTTCTCAAAGAAGACAAACCCAAGAGGAAAATTCCATTGTCCAATTCTTTTATATCTTTTATGTTAATTTATTATCTTTTATTTCTTTCCTCAAATCCCATCATCAAAAAGTTAGGATATCTATAGTAAAATAAATTTATTGGAATTATATTTTTCTAATGGGATAGTAAAATATCTTCTCTCCTTTCCCCATCTTTAATTTGAAAGAAATGAAAACACATTTTGAGATGTGTTAATTTAACACATTCAAGGACAACAGTTTTTCAATTTATATTATCATCTTTATTTCTAGTCATGAAACCAATTTTATTATGGTTGAACTTGAATATTATATATTTAATATATCCTATTTAAGGTTCTATAATTATTTTTCACAAATTGTATTATGTTTTAAATCAAAAAATGTTTTTTGAAATCAAAACCAACCAATTAACCAAAACCGTTAAAACTAAGGATTTATATAATAATTCATATTAAATCTAAAAAAATGAATTCTTATAACCATGTAGTGTACTGAATGATCAATAATGACATAAAACTTCTATTCTAGAAAAAACTCTTTCATCGTAAATGGTTATCTGGACATGAATATATGTGAACTGATCATTAAAACCAAGTACGGAAAGGGACCCAAACAATGAAATTGGACTTTATAACAAATCAAAAATGTCTTTAATGAACTAAAAAGGGTTATAATAAATCAATTATTTATATAATATTTTTTGGAATTATTAATTAATAAACCTATTTTTTTAGATCATTAATTACAAGTGGAGAACACCACCAGACATAAAGTGAGGGATCCTCTCCATTTAAATTTTAATCAAGAATATTATCTATGTTTTTCATTTTCATGTGTAATCCAAAATTATGGGGTTTGATTTTCCACCTGCCACCTCTGACCTCATGATGTATAAGTGATGAGAAACCCCTTTTCTCTCTTATCGATCTCTATTAGGTACACCCGACACCATGCCATTAATCCGTAATAAATTATACCTGAACCTCCTTTGTTCTTTTGGGTTTACTTATATTTGCTTATATCAAAATGAAGTTATCTTATATGTTTATTTTCATCTTATATATTCTATTTTGTTTTACATAATTCATTTATCATGTCCCTTTCATCACTCTCTTTCATGGATACATTTTTCTAAATGATTCCCTCCTTAGTACATTCCGATAAGCCAACATGTTTTAAGGGAACATGCCAAATTCTTACACGAATTCAGTTGCATTATATATTTTTTAATCATCCATTGTATTTAATTGTTAATAATTTTTATAATGAAAACATTCTTGGTGCATTTCCCGTTTTTTATAAAATATTTTCACCTTTTATATTTTAAAGGCTCTATAATGTTTCCTTAGAACCGCACAAAAATGTTTTAATGCTACAATTTCTAAAATACATTTCCTACATGTTTTCATTACTCTTTGAAATCACATAACATGATATATTAATATTTTACCTTATGAACGTCCATGTATTTTTTAATTCCTTTATACATGTACACGTTCTTGTTATGCCAATTGTTTATGTTTTATGTCATGATTATTGTACCCAATTCATTCCATGGGAAACCCACATGATTGAGTAAGATTTATTATTTATGATTCATTATGTGGAAAAAATATTAAGGAAATGTAATGTGTGTGCTCTAATATTTTTCCCCAATACATTACGTAAAATTATGTCTTAGGAGATTCTGAGTCCAACGGTCTTGGTAGTTAGGCTTGGCTTGTGCTACTTTGCAAAACGGGATTGGCAGTTAGCCTTGACCCATACTAATATGGGAAACAAGTTTGGAGGTTATCTTTGAATAGTAATAAAGACATGTTTTATGTTTCTCCTAAATTTTTATGATTCAATGTTTATATGATTACATGTTTATATTTCATGATTCAATATGTACAACGCTTTTGACACCATTATGTCATTTCTCCTAGAACATGTGCTTAAGATTTATTCTTATGTTCAGTCCCTTAATAGTATTTTTAGTTCATACCATTGTTCATGTGTTCCCCTGGGTACCCTATGCAGATATAATCGATCAAAGGAATTTAAGAGCTATTTATGGATATTAAATAATGATGTTTTTTTAGCCCCATGTTTTATGTTTTATGTACCTTGTCTTTGAAGACGCTAGACTTCATGATCTTTGGCTTATACTATGATGTATAATTATGATTAAAATCATGTAATGTTAGGTGAAAAAGTATAGTGTCTCTATAGTTGGTATAATAGGATGGTCTATTTATTTTTGGAGATTAGGAATGGAGCACCTTAGTGAGAACATTAAGGATGGGATGAAGCATAAGAAGATATTCCTAAATTTCTTTTACGTATAGAGTATGTGGTTTATCATGTAAATAAATCCATGTTCAGATACAAAGAGGTAGAGGCTGCTCTAGAACAGATGTACCTAGGAGAGAAAACTCTAACGAGGAGTTCCGGGCTTGACCTGGGGTATACTGGTACACGACAATGAGCCTTTCTACATTCTTGGTAGTGACGCTCCTAGGGGTTGTGATTTGGTAAATTCATGTGGTTAGTACATAACATTATTAATGAAATTTAAAATAACCCACATTAATATAAGTTAAGAAACAGATCAAGGTCTACATAGGTTGAAACATTGGGAATAAAAAGTTAAGATATACTTTTCCTTTAAAATTTTAACCTTTTATGGTCATTGTTTGATTTTTTATGTTCAATAGATAAGTATTAAAGACCTATAATTATATATTATTTTTCATAGTTAATGAAGGGAAATAGATGAACATGTTTTAACTACCAATGTGATAAGAAATGTGAATATTTTGGTAATTTTATGCCTAATATGACTGAAATAGGTGCTCAAAACATCATGAAAGTACATGATCAGCTAGCTCAAGTTATGAATAATAAATTGAATAATGTAGAACAACCTCCTACTCCATGGAAAGAGAATGTTTCTGTGAAATCTTTCATACATCAAAGGCCTCTAATCTATAGATGAACATATGATCCCTAACTCACATAAAAGCGGGTTAACTCCAATGATAATATATTCTCTATCCTCCAGTGCTCAGAAGAAGAGAAAGTTGTACTAGAAGTATATCATTTTGTTGGAGAAGGTGATCCGTGATGGAAACTGATAATGAATACAATGTGCCAAGAGGAAATTGATTCCATGGATTTACTGGAATTCAAGAGGATGTTTTTCAATAATGTTTTTCTTAAAAACCTCTACCACAAGGGAAAAAGTGAGTTCCTCGCACTGAAGAAGAAGGAAGATGAGTCCATTGGGGCATATGATGTAAACATTACAAGGCTTGAAAGTTACACCTCTGGCTTTGTCATGAACATTGAAGGTATGGTGGATCACTTCTTTAGTGTTCTAAAGCTACGTCTATGGAAGCTATTGGCGATCCAAGACTTCAAAGGTTATGATAAGACTATATGTTGTACCTCAAGGTTGAAATGGAGATGGAAAACTCTCATGGGTCTTGTTGGCCTAGTTACATGAAGCGGAAAATGGAGAACAACAGAGGTGGTTCAGAAAACAAACACAATGATATAAAGAATCCATAATGCACCCCTTTTAAAAGTTGTGGGAACAATCATCCTGGGAACTATATGATGGAAACAAAAAATTGCTTCAAATGTGGAATGTTTGGTTATCTGACTAAAACCAGCTGATGGGATATGAATAATTCTTCTAAGACAGAAGAATAAAGGAAGGTATAGATCAACACTCAGCCTTTGGTGCAGTGTTACAACTGCAAGGAGTATGAACATTATGGAAACAATTTATTGAATCCATGGGTTATCGGAGAAAATCATTGACAACCTCCACAGTAACATGGAGGGGATTATTCTATCACTACTACTGAGGTAGATTCGGACAACTATGTGGTGAAAGGTACACTAGTTATTCATTAAACAATATGTACATACTTTTTGATTCTGGGTCTATGAATTCTTACATATCTTGAATGTTTGGTAGAACTATTTAAACACCACATCATAATTTGGATGAAACGTTATTTGTGAGAACAACGAATGGGAAAGTTATTGCATCCATGGTTTTAAACTCCTCCCAAGCTAACGTTTTTGGACAGAACCTCCGAAAAAACACTTTATACATCATTTACTAGAGTTTGATTCAATATTGGGCATGGGTTTTCTATCTTTATACAAATACAACTTCAACTATCGAGAAACAAAGATCACTCTTCACATCTCGAATAATACTATTAATATTTTCATGTTTAAAGAAGATGATGACTCTCTTTTAGAATAATTTTCTACAGTGTGGATATTAATTCCTTATGAGAAACAATTTTTACTTCAAATGATTGGGACAATGGAGGGAATTATGATTGATGACATTCCCATTGTGAGGGATTAAACTTCTATATTCCCTGAAGATTTTCTTGGTCTTCCTCCTGATCGAGAGGTTGATTTCCCAATTGAACATATTCCTGGATCTCTAAATTTATCAGAGAAACCTTATAGAATGGAAATCATAGAGCTAAAAGAGTTGAAGAATAAGTTACAATAGAATCTGGAGAAGGGTTTCGTACCCAAGAGTGCATCATGTTGGTGTACGCCTGTCCTCTTCATAAAAAAGATGGATGGATTAATATGCCTATGAATTGATTATCGTGAGCTCAATAAAATCATGATAAAGAAAAATTATCCCCTTACAAGGATAAATGACTTGTTTTATTAGCTTCGTGGGGACTGTAATTTCACTAAGGTAGACCTTCAGTCGGGATATCACCAATTAAATGTGAGAAAGGGACAAATTCCTAAGACTACATTTCGAATGAGGAATAGACACTATGAATTCATAGTGATTCCCTTAAGACTTAGTAATGTTCCAGAAATTTTCATGGCTTTAATTAATAGAGTCTTTAAAGATTACCGTGACAACTATTTTGTAGTCTTTATTGATGATATTCTGATATACTCAAGAGTGAGGAGGTACACGAGGAGTATTTGAATACTCTCTTAAAGACTATGAGAAGGGATAAGTTGTATGAAAAGTACAATAAATGTGACTTATGGATAGAGAAAGTATCATTATGGTGGCATGTTATCACCAACAAAGGGATATCTATGGACTATTCCAAGACAAATTAATTTGAAGAGTGGCCCATGAAAACATCTGTAATGGAGATCCATAGCTTTTTGGGTCTAGTTGGGTTTTAACGACTCTTTGTGATGAACATTTCATGATTTTCAAAACCAATGACCACGATTACATGGAAGGGAGTAATGTTGTTCTGCACTTAGAAATGTGAAGACCTTTTTACGGAGTTGAAAAAGAAGCTTATCATTGTACCAATATTAACCCTCCCAACACGTGGAGAACTCTTTGTGGTGTACAATGATGCTTGAATGAAGGGAATATGATGTGTGAAAATAAAAAAATGATAATTTGATAGCCTAAGAATTAAATAAGATAAAAATCTATTTGAAAAACTATCCCAAACATGACCTACAGATGGCGGTAGTGATCTTTTCTTTAAAATCTAGTGAAATAACCTTTATGGAGAGTAGTGGGAGATATATACCGACCACAAGAGTCTGAAATATATATTCACACAAAAGATCATTATATGATCTAATGAAAATGGATAGATCTCGTTAGGGATTATGACTACTCAATCCACTACTATATTTGTAAGGAAAACAAGGTGGCAGATGCTCTATGTTGAAAATATCCTACATCTTTAACAATGATGATAATTGAAAAGTACATCATATTCTTAGATATGCAGAAGATGGAAATTTTGATCATTAAGGTAGGAACATCATCAATCCTTTCTCAAATGATCTGTTAACTATACCTCATGGAGAAAATAAAAAATTATTAAAGAAAAGATGTGGAAATTCTGAAAATGGTGGAACCTATCAAAAATGGGAATTCCTCAGAGTTCATGGTTGATAAAGACGGAGTTGTAATATTTGGGGAACAATTATGTGTACCCTCTGATCCAAATATAAATGTGTTTGTGAATGATGAACATAGCTCAACCTTCTCTGTCCACCCAAGGAGCACAAATATGTATCGAGATATTTGAGAAAACTGTTGGTGGGACAATATGAAAAGGGATATTGCTGAATATACAACAAATTGTCTGGTATGTAATAAAGTGAAGGTTGAGAAGAAAAAGTCTAAGGTGATGATGCTACCACTACCTATACCAACATGTAAGTGGGAGAAAATTACCATGGTCTTTTTCACTGGACTTCTAAGGATCCAGAGGAAACAATGAAATATGGGTTATTGTGGAACATCTTACAATGATATCTCAATTTATCATGATTTGAGAGGACTTCTCATTGGATAAACTTGCACTTGTTTTTATCAAAGAAGTGGTAAGGATACATGGAGTACCACTATCTATTGTATCCGATCGTGATACAAGATTCACCTCAACGTTTTCGAAAAGTCTCTAACATGCTCTAAGCAACAAACTGATCTTCAGTACGACCTATCATCCTCAAACAAATGGCCACTCTGAGTAGAATATTCAAACACTAGAAGAAATGATAAGACCATGTTCTGTAGAATTTAGAGGAGGATGGTAATGACATCTTTTACTAGTTGAATTATCTTATAACAGTAGTTTCCACTCAATCCTCTTAATAGATCCATATGAATCCCTTAATGGGAAATAGTCCAAAACACTGGTATGTTTGGATTAAGTCTGTGAGTGTAAGCTTCTAGGACAAGAAATGGCCAATGAAATGGTGGAGAAGGTGAAAACCATTAAGAAGCATATCAAGGTAGCCCATAGTCAACAGAAGAGTTATGCTAAAAATCATCTATGAGTCCTTGAGTTAAAATTTAGATACAATGTATTTATACATATATCTCCGTGGAATAATGTTAAGATACATGTGAAGAAAGGGAATCTAAGTCCTAGGTATATCATCCCATTTGAGATCCTTGATCGAGTCAGATCGGTGGCCTATCCACTAGAACTTCCAACAACCATGTTGAAAGTACATGATGTCTTTCAGGTATCCCTCTTAAAAATGTACATACCAAAGCCTTCACATATACACTCTTTAGAGGTGGTAATGTTTTTACATGGAGAAACTAGTGAAGATCTTGGATCGTAGAGACCATGTTATATGCAACAAGACTACTCATCTGGTCAAGGTACTATGGAAAAACCATAAGTGTGAAGTGGAAACATAGGTTCTAGAGAAGGTAATAAAGGAAAAGTACCCACAATTGTTTATAGATTATGATGTAAAATGAAATTTCGAGGGTGAAATTTCATAAGTGGGGTTGAATGTAATTACCCAATGTTTTATAAATAGAGATCCCTTTCTTATAATTATTTCATATAATCACCTAAAATCACAAAATAATGAACTACTAAGTTCTATGTGACTTTAAAATATATGTTTGTCACTTCTATGTTCGGAATTTCAAAGATCTGACATACACGGTAGCGATCAGTAAGTTATTTGGATTCTGATAAGAAAAACATAAATTTTTGGTAAATAGTATCCTAACCTTATGAAAAGTAACACACCCTTATGAATATTTATATACCATAATGAATATTAACCTTAACTATGATATTATAAAAATAGTATTAATGTTATATTACGATGTACCTGTATTTTAGATTAAGAAAACTAATGTTTTAAAATTAGTTTTTAAATAATAAATTATGATTTTAATAAAAAATTTAAATTAATCTTATTTAGAAAATTATTTTTGAAAAATGGGTTTCTTTTTTAGATTCTACACAAAAAAAATGGTTAGGGGGAATTTTTGGGGTTTTTTTAAAAAAAACATAAAATTTTGATGAATACTAAAATATGATTATTCTAAATAAATGCTAAAACCTGAGCTTCTACATCACGCATGAGTCACGGATGATTTAAATGGCCATTGGATCGAACTCACATGCATTTATTATTATTCTTGGTTATGGAATCATGAATACTACTGGTCTTGAGGGAAATTAATAAATTAATGATTAAAATATTATGAAAACCCTTATCTACTCCACTATAACCCCCCCCCCCCCTCACTCCCTCTTCTCTTAACTACTCTCAAGCCTTATGCCTTGCCAATATACTGCACAAAATTTAAACCCAAGCTCTTACCCCACATCTATCATCCCCTAGTCTCTTCAAAATACAAAAACATATCCCCTTATAAGTTCTTAAAGGAGACAAACTTAAGAGGTATATACCTCCTTCCAATTCTATTATTTCTTTTATGTTATTTTTTTTTCTAATTTCATTACTAACCTCACTTCACGCAAATGGTATGATAACTCTAGTAACATAAATGTACTTTAATTCTATTATAAAAATAATATAATTCATTATCTTCACTCTTTTTCCCATCTTTTATTTGAAAGAAATGAAAACACCATTTGAGATGTGTTAATTTAACAAATTCAATGACAACCGTTTATCAATTTATATTAACATCATTAATTATGGTCATGAAACCATTTTTGATATGGTTGAACCTAATTATTATATACAGAATATATCCTAGATTTTCTTCCGTAATTATTTTGTAAAAATGGAATTAATTTAGGATGAAAAATAGGGTTGTTGTAATAAAAACCCACCGATTAACCAAAACAATTGTCACTATTATTATTTTATATAACAATTAATTTTCAATCCCAATAACCAAATAAATTAATATAAAAATGTAATCTCCGAGATGTTCACTAATAACATACAACTTCAATTTTAGACAACCACTTTCATCTTACATGTATATCTGAACATGAAAATGAGTAAATCAATCATTTAAACCAAGTAACCAAACAGACTTGAACAATGAAATTGAACCTTATAACCAATCAAAAAGGTCACGAATAAACAAAAAAAAGTGTTATAATGTAAAATAAATTATATAATATGTGATATATTTTATTAATTAATATAAATTTTTTTATTCAGGTCATTAATAACAAGTAGAGAACACCACCAGAAATAAGGTAAGGGATCTTCTTCATTTCACTCTTAATCAAGATTGTTCTCTATGATAAACAATTTAATGTGTAATAAAATATGATGAGGCATGATTTAACACCTCACAATTATTAACTCATCTTTTATAATTATTATAAACCCTTTTTTCATCTCATCAGTCCCTCTTAGGTACACTCGACACCATGCTGATAATCAGTAACAAATTCTACCCGAACCTACTTTATTCTTTTGGGTTGCCTTTTCATTCATTATATCAAAATAGAGTTATATTAACTGTTTATTTGCATCTTATAAATGATTTTTAGTTGTAAAAAAGTAATTTATAAAGAACCTTTATTCACTCTCTTTCATGGATACATGTTTTTTAAATGATTCCCTCCTTAGTGCATTCCCATAAGCAAACCTGTTTTAAGGGAATTTCCCAAATTCTTACCGGATTCGAAGTGCATACTATATTTTTGATTTAATACACCATTGTATTTATTAGATCTATTTTTTTATTATTAAATCCTTCTTGGTTCACTTTTGGTATTGTATAAAATATTTCCACTTTACTATTTTAATGTCTCTATTGTATTTTCCTTAAAACCACAAAAAATGTTTTATTGATCTAATTTATCAAATACATTTATTACATGTTGTCATTTCAGATTGAAATCACTAACCAGGATAAATAGAAATTTTACCTTATGAGAGACCATTAGTGTTCTAATTCCTTTCTTCATGGAAACTTTCATGATACACCCATTGGTTATGTTTTATTGTGGTACGAAATTCCTTCCAAAGGCAAACCATATGTTTGAGTAAGATTGATTATGTAGGATTTTTATGTGGAAACAATATACATGAAATGTAAGATAGGTGTTCCTAGATAGATATCCAATGCATTGGATGAAGTTATGGCTCATGAGATTCTATTTGAAATTGTCTTGGTAGTTAGCCTTTTCATGTGCTACAATGGGAAATAGGACTGGCGGTTATCCTTAACCCGTACTACTGTGGGAAATAGGATTGGCAGTTAGCCATGACTCATAATAGAGGGATGTTTTATGTTTATTACACATTTCTATTATTCCATGTTTATATGATTCCATGTTTATATGTCTTGATCCCATATATACCATGACTTTGATAACATTTTTTCATGCCTCCTAGCTCTTGTGCTTAAGAATTATTCTTATGCTCATTACCTTACTAGGATTTTTAGCTCAACCCTTTGTTCATTTGTTCCCAAGGTTACCCTATACAGATTTAAGGGATCAAAGGATGTTAGGATCTCTTTAATTATATTAAATAAAGATGTGTTTTTTATCTCCATGATTTATGTTTTATGTATCTAGTTTTCAAAGACGCTAGACTCCACGATCCTTGGATTGTAATCTGATGTCTAATTATGCATAAAATCATGTAATGTTATGTGAAAGTGCTAGGTTCGCTATAGATTGTTATAGTGGATATGTGTAATAGAAGAGTCATGTGGTTATCAGGGATGTTGTGGTTTTTATGGTTGGTGTGTTTGGTTTGTGCGATGTTTTATATGTAACAAAATTCGTGAGAGGTATATCAAGGGATGGATGTTCAAAATTTTCCATCTTCCCTTCTAGGTCAGTTTGGATTCTTGAGGGTGGGAATAGCTGGAGAGGTATCTCGTGTAATGTCCCAGACCATAAACACCATTACATTGGGATAAATATGGTTATAATTGTTCTTAGTGGAGGTCCTAAAGAGTTTTAAGGGTTTTAAGTGGAAATAGGGAGTTACTTATATGATGATAGAATATCCTGAAGATTGAATACTTTTCCAGATGGTAGATCATAACATTATCTTCATACATTAGATCTAGTTAATGTTCCTAATGATTGAATACTTAGTATGGTTATAGATCCTAATTGTTGCTCTGGATGGCAGCTCATGATGGTAGAAGACATATATTTGTGATAACTTCTTATGGTATCTCTTAACGATATCTCTATAAGGTAAATCCTAATAGTTTCTCCTCATAGTAGTAGACATAGTTTGGTGGTATCTTATGATAGAATCTCTTTATGATAGATTCATATGGTATCTCCTGATGGTATCTCTGGATAGTATCTATAGATAGTATATTGTAATGGTAGTTTATGTTGTTCTCTCCTGATGGTAGCAGACTTAGTATGATGGCAGATGAAGTAGTATTTTAGTTGATTTTGTAGGTAACATTTAATATTAAATTTTGAGTATAGATTCTGATTTTATTTTCATGAAGTGAATTATGATTGTAGAATATGATGGTACCTACTTATGGTAACTTACAATTGTAGATACTGATGGTTGATATAGGTATTAGAACTTCAAAGTAGAATGTTCCAATTTTTTGGAATTTAGGGGTTTCCCTCTTTATGTTCTTTTGGACCTAAATTGGTTTAAAGGCCTTGATATAGTGAATAATGAGTTATTTCAAAAGTGGATATTTATACCCACTGTTTAATATTATAATTATTTTAAAATGGTCACATGCATGGGATTTAATAAGATCTTCACTTATAGTCAATTAAAATCATGTCTGTGATCTAAAATCTAAATGGTTTCATATATTTTAATTCAAATATAACGGTAATTCCTTTTTTTCTCTTCATCTATAATAATCTTATGTTATGAAATTTTGAATCCATTCTACTAGAGTCATCAAACTCTATTTGAATCTTGGTTATTTTCCATCCAACATTGGTTATATCCTATGTTGGTTACCCCTATTTTGGAACAATACACTGCATAAATTTTAATTCTTCTATGTAAGGGACCCATCATCTCTCATTAAGCTGTATCATGTTGGACGGGTTTGTTTTTTGTTAAAAATTTAAATATGGGTTCCATATGTATTAATGATGATAATTAACCAGTTTAAATTGAAATTGATTGATATGTGAATGATTCACATATTTTTAATTCTTTTTTTGATACATTTAAATTAAGAATATCTATTCTTATTTTACCAAAAAAATCATGGATTTTGGGAGACTTTATTTTTACTATTTTTTTGGTGTTAGGGAGCCCATGATTTAATGATTTTTTTATTTCACCAAAAATGTAATTGGTTAATCACTTATTTCTAGTTAAAGAAATGTATCCACCGAGAAAATTATTCTTCTTTGAGAATACCATTAAAGGCAAATTGGATGTCAATGAAATCCCCAATAACATATGCGAAAAGAATCACGTGTCTTTGTTTGAAATGTGGAGTAATGTTTGAATGTGTTACATGTTGTGTGGTTATTATATGGATGGATTTTGATGGAATGTGGTGGTTATTTGGAAGTTGTTATGAGGTGGTATTGATATGGTATTACAAGCATTAGGATGATAGATTTTTTTACAGTAGATATTGTGATACAATAGTTTCCTGAGTAGTAATATAAATTTAAAAAAATTAATTAAAAATGGAATGTTCTTGTTTGGAATATGGGTTTAAATGAATCAAGACAAAATAATTGATGTGGGTTTTGTAGTTTATATGTTTAATTTTAAAAAATTAAAAAATATGTTTTTAAAATGTCAACTAACTGTTAGTGTGAAATTCTTAAAATTCCTAAAATCAGGAAAGATGATAAAATGGGGATTGTGTTCAATGGGGGGGATTATTAATTCCATGTTGGTATCAATATTTGAAGAGGTTTTTATATGATGTTGTGATTTATGAGTTCAGATGATGATAATGTTGTGAACCCATAGGTTTGTCTTATGTCTAATTACATTATATATATAGTATTTCCTTACGATTTTCTACATGTAACCATCTCATGATTGGAACCTAATGATGACCACCAAAAGTTTGAGTATTGTTTTACTAACTTCCCTATAGTGAGGAAGGATGTTTGGACACCTAGTATTCCCCCTCCCTATTCAAGGTGATGATGACACAGATGGTCTATGATGACTAGAGGTCAAAAGTACAGTAATGATATGTGGTGTGATGCGGTGGATTAGGTTTATTTATGAAAGGTTTACTGTGACGAAATATGTGTTTTTGGGTGATATGATGAAATATTTTATAGAGGGGGTCACTCCGGGAAGGATGAAGGCATGAGATTGATATCCATCATATTCACAATAGCCTACTATTATGGTTAGGTCTTTGATATGATGTGATAGCCTAGGTGTATGTTGGTGGGATGTGATGTGATGCAATGTGACATTATATGGACGTTGTTGGAGTTCCATGATGTACGTCATTTTAGTGTAAGAGTGAATAAGTAGTGGGGATGTGATATAATGTACCCTATCATCTATATGATTCATGTCATGTTATTATGATTGGATGAATTATTTGTTGAGTGAGTTATAGTGAGGTTGGGTCATGGTCTATTGACTAGTTTAGGTGTTTTTGGTTATCGTTTTTATCTAACGGGTGCATTAGTATGATTTTATCATACATGTACATGGGAGAATATGGATTTTCAACCAAGTATACTTGTATGATCACCCTATAAATATAAATTTTTTTCAGGTTTCCAAGAGGATTGCATGGATTTTTTTCTAACATGATAAGCTAAGACATTTAGACAATTGTGGTGTTGTTGCCTCAGTTTTTAGTTTTTCAATATACATTGGATAATTTTATGTATATCTATATTATTTATACATGAATGTGGGTGATTTGTTTATTTATTTTTCTATTATTTCAAGAAGTTTATTATGGTTTATGTGTCATATCTCCGGATCAAATATTATTAATTTTGGTAATGCCACACATTTATGATTTGTTATACCCTCAATGTTATCCACCATCTTAGGGGCTACTATAGGAAGCACTTAGGGGTCATGATCTCTTTTCGTCCATTTTGGTCTCTTTAGAGATAAGGTTGCATGAAATAAATTATTTCCCAAACTATGCCTACAGACATACCTTTTCATTATTCATTTGATTAGTCTAAAAAATATGTTGTTATTCATGAATATTCCCATTAAATGCAAACTAATAGATATTTTTCCAAAAAAGTGGATGAATTTTTTTTTTGAAAATTAAAAATGGACATGGAATCATAAAAAAGTAGTTTGAAAAATTTATATTAATTTCTTAACTTACCTTAATATGAATTTGGTAAGGAATATTTTATCTAATTTCAACCATAATTTTTTCACTTTTGTTTTCAACACGTTTATATGTATATATATATATTTCAATATATTGTCTATAAAAAATTAATAAAATAGTTATAATTTTATATAATCATGTTTCATTTTTTTAAATTTAAAAAATATGGAGTTTTTTGTTGTTTGATTACATTTTATTTTTAAAATTTTACAATCCCTCTAAATATTTTATGATAATAATTTCTTGGTAGAAGTATTATTTTTTTGAATTCATAATATTTTTATAATATCTTGAAAATTATTGATTATAAATTTATAATTTCTATTTTATATTAATGATTGGAAATTCATTTACATTATATTCAACTAAAAAATAGAAAAATTTACTCCCTAAAATTTTCACACATTTGGTTTGACCATGCTATATTTCTTTTGTTTAATAACAATTTATTGTTTAATATTTTATTTAATTAATATTTTATAACATGAGATACATAGATCAAATTTTAACATAAAAAATTTTGTTTGGATGGAAAATGTATTTATTTACATTTAAATAAACTAATAATACATTTGAAATCATTTTTTAGTGATTGAAAAAATTCCCAATGTCATTGTAATAGTTTGGTAATTTTACAATTTTTATAATTGAATATATTTTTTATTTTTATGATAACTCTAGTTATAGATAAAAAAATCATAAAACTATTTTTTGAGTTGAAAATATAAGGAATTTATATTAATTTCATTAAACTGTATGAAATGCTAAAATTCTAATTTATAAACTGTAATTTATGTCTAAATGTTTTTAATAATTCTGTAATTTGATTGGTATTTTTATTATATTTTTCTACCCTTTTTCAATCATATAGTTCTTTATATAAGTAATAAGTAATATTTATTTTATAAACTAGGAATATGTTTAATTTATCGCCATTTGTTTCAACTAAATTGAATTAATATTCTTCTTTTTAATGACTCTATTATTTTTTAAAGTATTATATATTATTATATACTATGTTTTCAGTGTTTTTCAACCTACTATGGGTTTTACAAAACCTACCATGAACTCATGTTTTCAGGTCTACCATGATCTAATTTTTTATAACCTACAATTATTCATCATACATACCAAATGATGTGCATTTTATTAAAATAAAATAGTTCATATTAGGATTAATGTAATGAATTTATATTCCAAAATTTTTAATATCCATAAAAAATAAGAATAAAAAAATTTTATTATTCGATTTTATTTTTGAATTATTCATAAATTATTATCACATATTTAAATATTTATAAATTAAATTTGTTTAAAAAGTTACTTCTTATTGTATTTATAGTTATAAATTATTTATATTGTAAACATTGAAGTATACCTAAATTTATGAAATGGGTTTATTCTATGATTGAGCCATTCATTATGCATGGTATACTAATTATTTTATTTTTGTATATAAATTGAACTCACTTTATAAATAAATTTATGATATTATATTTTGTAATTAAATATAATTTTCATATATTAGGTCTGAGAGAGATCTAAAATTTAATTCTCTTTTGATTAATTATCCTTAAGGAGAGGGAATTGGGGTTAGACTACCTAAAATCATAAAGGCTTATGCCTTTTTCAAAAGTAGAATGGGGTTTTCTATCAGTAACTCTATGCCTATTGATATACATATTTACAATCTATAATAACCCAAGATGTTAACATAATGTTTTAAGGTTATTTTTATATGAGATACACTTGGATATGTCTTAATATACATGAATTCTATTTTTAGGTAAGTAACATAGACCTTCCAGTTGGGTAATGGTTTACAAATCACTATGGTTTGAACTTATTGGTTTTGTGGAGGTAATATGTACCAAACAAAATTATAATTATACATATATAAAATAAAATAAGATGTGATAAAATGGTGAGAATAAATACTATTCAACAACTGAGTGTAAGATTCCTTCCTAAGAGGCACCTATCAAAACCTTGATCATTCAACCAAGTTGGTTCATCCATGGCAGGGTGACCTTAGAATATCATGTATAAGAAAATAAAGGATGGGTGACATTGGATCATCCTTGAGTAAGTTTTTCGAAATAAGGGTTCTCCTAAAGATTCATTTGTTACCATGGTGTTGGAATTGGATTTGGGATAAACTTTAATATGAAACAATTTTGAATTATATGTGAGGAATAAATATCATTTTTTTCATATATGGGATTGTGAATTGGTTTATATAATAAACTATTAATGAGTATCATATGATATTTTTTGGATTATTCCTTACATAAATCTACAATGTGGTGTGAAAAATGAAAATGTGAACTCATTCTAATTTTGAATATGGATCTTGGACCACTAATGAGTGTGTTATATTTTTGATAAAGTGGAATAATTTAAATGGGTTCCCATTTAATGTAATTAATTATTTAATAGTTATAAAACATGATACCCATCAATTAAAAACTTCTACTATTGATATAGAGATCCATTATCATATAGTTTAATCAGGAGACAAGCTCTTGATGAATAGAACATGAATGGTAGAGACTTCTTTTATTTGTGTTGGAATTTGAAAATAGGTCAAAAATAGTAATGAAAATATAATTTGGCTGAATAATATCTACATGTAGTTTTATCTAGTTGTGTAGTCCAATAATGGATCTAGATAATTTTAATGAACACAAAAAGGATGAACAAGATCACAACAATCAAGCTAGTTGCCATGGAGTCTAATAGTAAAAAATAAGATGAGAATCAAGATGAAATTTGGATATTAGGTAACCTGAAAAGGCTCTATCATGAGAAAGTAAATCATGAACTACATGGAGTTTTTAATTCTACATTCAATGATATATAATTTATGGAACCTCATTCTTCACTCATGTACACTATATTTTTTGGAATTCTAATTACTTAGAGGGTCTTATTTTACTTCTTAAGATTATTTTGGTAACAAACATCATTCTGTAGTCTATACTATAATAGTTTTAGTGTGTTTTTTTTTGAATTATAACACGAATATCATATGTAAACCAATTCTTTATATCCTAAATTTGTTGAGGATTTAGGAGATGGACATCGGTTTCCAATATCATGTTTCTATATAATAGTTTAAGAAACCATATTTAATGGTTTTGGAAATATGAGATAGAATATTTTTCACATGGAGTCCACTTATATTGCTATACCAAAGAAGGCATAGGATGGAAAGTTCTTTCATTTTTCTCAAACTTGTCATTGGAAAATAAATAGCATGAATCCCCTAATTTGAGTTAAAAATAAAAGTAGATAATTAATATCATCTATAAATGTAATTTAAGTATATTATATTATTTTTTTTGATATATGAAATCAGCTAGGTGTTTTATAAGTGTTCTAAATATATATCTTGTAAAATGATGATGAGTAGAAGGTAAATGCTTCAAGAGATTTCAAGTAATAGGGAAACACTTTCTACATTGATAACAAGGATGCTTCAAGAATTGATAAATTTTTCATAAATTTCATGTCATATAACCCATTTAAACTCTTGAGAAGAGTTTGAAAATGATTTTTTTGATACGATGATATGTTTTTCCTAACACCGAATGTTTAAAATTTGTTTAAATAATATAACATGATTTCAAAGAGACATACAATGACTTGTTTTAGGAAGATAATTTGCCCTATTTTTATTCATGGAAGTGGTCTCTCAATATGAATAAGCATAGGATAAATTAACCTCATATTCTTAATGATTTTTGAATATAATAACTAGGAATAAGATATATTGGTTCGGTTACTATGTGAATAATACTAAGAGATAAAATTTCAAACTATAAGAATAAATACTTTTCTATGAGTTCAAATTGGATTCATTAATTATCCAGTCAATAAAATTCACACATAAGTTTTTAGTTTATAGGAGTAATTATAGTGACCCAATTTTTTATCAATGAAATTACTTACATATAATTATGTATTATAATATAATCATATAATTTAACATATTGAACAGAATACAAACCATATAAATAAATAATTAGTTAAACAAAAGGTATCTCTAGAAGTTACTGAAAGTATATTGATGAAATAGTAGTTTGACCATTGGAATAGTAATGCTGCCCTTATGAATAGTAAATGGGATAATTGATTAGTAACCTCACAAATTAATGTATAAATAAAATTTATCCATCTTATATGTGACACTCTAATATAACTATATCATAGTATAAGTAAATAATTTTTAAATTTTTTTAATAAAGTGATTGTATTTTTGTAAGTCTTGTATATCTAACTAAATGTTTTTGATTAATTTAATAAATTAAAAGATAAATTATTGTCATAAAATAAATTCATAAATTATTAAATTGATTTATTATGATCATAATATAATTTTTAGAGACCTCAATTAATTTTTCCACGTGTTAGAAAATCAGTTTTAATTTTTACATTTGTATTTGTAAAGTACAATATGATTTTGATTAAAAATTGAATTTCTCCTATTTATAATATTATTTTTGAAAAATGGAGTTCATTTTTGGATAATAAAAATTTAGCAATGGCTTGGGTGAATTTTTTGGATTTTTATGAAATACTTTATTTTTTATGAATAATGAAATATGATAATTTCTGATAAATTCTAAATACATAAATTATGATGTAATCAGCTGGTGTATGGCTGTTGTAAGGACATTACCTCGAACTCACATACCCACTTACTATTTTTTTTCCAAAATAATCAATACCACTAATAGTTTTGAGCAAACATATTAAACTAATGATTAAATTAATAGGAAACCCCACTTATCCCCAAATATAAATACCCCCCCTCTTTAACTCTTCTCATCAATCATGTAAAGGAGTATGTATTTCTTTAATTACACTAAAATATCCTCACCAGCTCCTAACCATGTATATCAGGACATTTTGGTTTCGAAATACAAAATCCTTTCCTTTAAAGAGGATATCAAGGAAGATATATTCAAGAAGTAAATTCCTCTTTCAAATTATTTTATATTCTTTCAAGTTACATTATTTATTGATCTTTCCTCACCTATTTTTATACAAATGTAATGATAACTCTAGTAACTTACATATAATATAATTTTGTTTTGATAATAGAATAATCCCCCATCATCTCTCTTTTCCCCCACCTCTAATACTAGAAATGAAAACCCCATCCGAGATGTGTTAATTTTTCACATTCATGAATGACAAGTTTCCAATTTCCATTATCATATTTAATTTGAGTAATTAAACACTTTTTATTGTTGAAATAGAATAAAATATATTTATTATATCTTATTTTCATTTATAGTATCTTTTTTACAGATGTTATTAATTTATAATCCAAAATGACTTCATTGTGATCGAAGAACCACCAATTAACCAAAATGGTTATCATTAATGTTTTATAGAATGATTCATATTCATAAAAGACAACCAAATGAATCTCATAACAATGTAATCATCTATATATTAACTAATAACATAAAACATAAATTTTTTAAAACCATTATTATCTTAAATGTTTATCCTTACATGTATATAATTAAACCACTCATGAAAACCAAGGAAAGAAACACTCCCAAACAATGAAATTGAACCTCCTAACCCATTAAATTGGTCTTGAATGAAAATAATAAGGTTATAATAAATCAATTACAAGAATGAAAGGTTGTTAAAATATTAATTAATGAATTTAATTTGGATATACAGGACATTAAGATCATGTGAAGTACATCATCAATATTAATGTAAGGGATTCTACCCAAGCCTCCATTATTCCTTTAGGATTATCTATATTTCTTTTCACCCAAATGATGTTATCTGTTAATTTTATGTACATATTATAAATTATTTTTTACATTATCTAAAATCATGTATCAATATCCAATAATTATTCCCCTTTGGTGATATACATGTTTTTTAATGGTTTCATCCTCAATACTTATCGGAAAGCAATCACGTTTTATGGGAACTACAAGAATTCTTAATCAATTTCAGGATCATTCCATAATCTTTTATAAGACACCATTATTTTTATAAAACTAAAATTTTTATTTTGAAAAAATTATTGGTTCATTTCTGGGTTTATATAAAATATTATTTCCTTTTCTAATTTAAATTCTCTTTAGTATTTTCCTTAAAACCGCATTAAAATGTTTTAATGCTAAAACTTATTAAATACTCTTCTTAAAAGTTGGAAATCATATTTGAAATTACATACCATTTTATATTCTGATTTTCCCAAATTAATTTCCATTTATTCTTTAATTATTCTCTTTCATAGAGACATTTATGATACGCCCATTCATTATGGTTTATGACATAATTATGATATGCATTTCTTTTAATGGATATCCTAATATTTTTTTATGATTGATTATGTATGGTTATTTATGTGAAAGTAATATTAATGAACATGTTAAGATGGGAACACCCATGTTTCACTTTAATTCATTGGGTATTGTTTAGTCTCATCCTATGTTATGTGCAACATTTTGAAGGTTAGCCTTGACTCATGCTACCATGTGCAATGATCCTAGTGTTTAACCATGAATGGTGCTCCTCTATGTTAAAAGAGCCTTGACTCATGCTAAATTAATGTTTCATATCACCACCATATTATTATGAATCCATGTTTATATAATCCCATGTTTATATTTTATGATCTGTGCCATTATATATCATCATGTCATTCCTTCTAAACCATGTACTAATGGTTTAATATTATGTTTATTCCATTAAAAGGTTTTTTTGGTCATCACTTTCAATATGTTATCACTGGTTTATCCTATGAATATGTATCATTATAATGGAAGTTCTTATCTCTTTCCGATGATTAAATACAGAAATGTTTTTTTATTCGAATGTTTTTAGTTTTATGTACCTAGTCTTCCAAGACACTAGACTTCATGATCCTTGGCATGTAAAATGATGTTTTAATATTCTTAGAATCATTTAATTATATGTGTAAAAGGATAGGGTTGCTATAGTTGGTATCATATGATGGTCTAGTTATTTTTGGAGATTAGTAATAGAGCACATTATTAATAACATTATGATTGAGACAAATTATAAGAAAAAGTCTCTAATTTTTTAAGTATCGAGTAAGTTTTTCAACAAGAAAATACAACCATGTATAGATATAAACAAGTGGTGGTGGATTTGGAAAATATTTATCTAGGGGTAAAAAATGAAAACGCCACTTTGAGCTAGAATATAATGGGAATTGGTGCACAATAATGGGCCTTGCTTCACTCCTTGTTTGACACTCTTAGGGGATATGCTTCGGTAAATTCATTAGATTTTTACAAACCATAATTAAGGAAATAAAAATAAAATAATCCATTTAAAATATATGTTAGTAAATAGATCATGTATAACCTAGATTGAAACCTAGGGAATCAAAAGTTAGGATATAGTTTTATTTAAGAGTTTTTCCTTTTATTTTTCACATTTCATTTTTTATGTGTAATAGATATGTATTCAAGATCCATAATTGTACATTATTTTTCATAGTTAATGGCATAAAAGTGAAGAACATATTCCAATAATCAATGTGATAGGAAATGTGACGACTTCTCTAATGATAGTCTAGATATGAAGAGAACATGTGCTCAAAACATTATGGTAATACATTCTCATCTGGCTCATGTTATGAATAATTATATGAATCATGTGGATCATCCTCCTCTTCCAAGGAAAGAAAAATTTGTTGTTGAATATTTCATGTAGAAAATGCATCCCATGTTTAGTGGATCTTTTGATACCCTCCTCATGGAAATATGGATTAACTCCAATGAAAAGATATTCTCTATCCTCCAGTGCTCATAAGAAGGGAAAGTCACACAGTAATTCAATAGTTTTGATACAGAAGCTGATCATTGGTGGAAAATTATCAAGCCTATGAAGTTCATGGAGGAAATAAAATACATAGATTGAGAGGAATTAAAGAAAATGTTTTTCAATAATTATTTAAAACAAAACCTACATCTCAATATGGAAAGAGTGTTCCTCAGACATATGTAGAAGGAAGACAATTCCGTCAGGGTGTATATAGAAAACTTCACAAGGCTTGCAAGTTATGCCTCTGGATTTTTCATGAACATCAAATGCATGGTGGGTCGCTTATTTTGTGGAATAATGCAGAGTCTATAAAAAGTGTTGGTGATTTTTGACTTTGAAATTTATGAAGATATTTTTCATCATGCCCTCATGGTTTAAATGGAAATTGGATACTCTAAATGGTCTCATGGTCCGGGTGACATTGATAAAAAAATGTAGTCTAATATTGGTGGTCTGAAAAATAAATACCATGATGTAAAGAAGATCAGACATCCCACATGTCAAAATTTTGGGGAGAAGAATCTGGGGATCTATCTAAAGAGAACAAAAAATTCCTTTAAATGTGGAATAATATAAAATCTACCAAAAACCTGAGAAAGGGATATGATGAATCCCATTATTGTGGAAGAATAAAGGAAGGTTCAGATCAACATTGAGCCTATAGTGCAGTTTTACAAATTCTAGGAGTATGGGCGTTATGGGAAAAAATTTCCTAATACAACGGTTTTTGGAGGAAATAAAAAACAACATACTTGGAGGAAAGGAATGGATTATGTTTTCACTACTGATGAGGAGGATCTGGACAACAATGTGGTGACAGATACAAAACATATTCATTCAATAATAGCAAAAAAAAATTGATTCCGGTTATATTCATTCTTTCATATCTTTCATGTTTACTATAACATTTAAAAAGAAACCTAACAATTTGGTGGTTGATTTATCTATGATAAAAGAGAATGGGGAAATATTTCACCCAATTTTTATAACTCCTCCATAGTAAATGTTTTTTGACTGAACCTCATAGAAAATCTCGTCATAATTCCTTTAGTGGAGTTTTATGTTATCATGGTCATGGACTATCTATGTTTTTACAATTCCAACATCTACTTTCAAGAAAGGGAGATCACTCCACACATACTAAATAAACCAACAATTATATAAAAGTTGTAGGAATAAGATTAAATTCGTTTAGAATCATTGTCTCATGTGTGGATATTACATCCTTTTGACAAAGAATGTTTTCTCAAATGATTCAGAAAAAAATAGTTGATACTTCTCAAAGATATGACTATCATGAGGGATTACAATAATATTTTTCCAAAAGAATTGTTTGGTATTCATCCTGATCAAGAGGTTGAGATCTCAATTGAACTTATTCTTGGATCCCTATCAGTATCCAAGAGAACTTATAGAATGTCTATCATTGAGCTGGAATAACTAAAGAAGTAGTTATAGGAAAATATGGAGAAGTATTTTATATGCCAGAGTGCTTTTCCATGTGGTTAACTAGTCAAATTTTTTAATAATAAGTATGGATCAATGTACCTATGCATTAATTTTCACAAGCTCAATTAAATAGTGATAAAAACAAGTATCCTCTTCATTAGATAGATGAAACGATTGATTAGTTATGTAGGGAAAATTATTTCTCAAAGTTAGGCCTTCAGTTGGGATATCACCAATTAAAGGTGAGGAAGGAATATATTCACAAAACTGACTATAGATTGATGTATTTAAAAAATGATATCATTTTAATTAAATTCATAATCACTAATGTTCTGGTCATATATATGGATTTAATGAATAGTGTCTTTAGAGATTCCCTCAACAAATTTTTGTTAGTCTTTACCAATGATATACTAATTTAATCCATGAGTAATGGGGAACATGAGGAGTATTTGAATACTATGATGATTTATTTTCAATGGGAGAACATTTATGCAATTTACAATAAATGTGAGTTCATGATGGAGGATGTTTAACTCTTAGGGAATGTTATCTCTTGAGAAGGAATATCGGTGGAGCCTTCCAAGAAAAAGGAAATTGAAGAGTGGCCTAATCCAACATCTATAACAAATATCGACATCTTTCTGGATCTACCCAGGTAATAACGAAGATTTTTTATGATCTTACCATGATTGTGAAACATAATGACTATGCTGACACGGAAGGGAGTGATGTTCAGCTGGAATCAGGAATGGGAGGAAATCTTTTTTGATATAAAAAACATGCTTATCACTGCACCAGTACTCACACTTCCAATAATTGGTGAACTCATTGTAGTGTTGAATGATTCTTCAAATAAGGTATTAGGGTTTGGGATGATGTAAAATGATAAAGTTATAACCTATTCCCCAAGGAAACTAAAAATCCATGATCCAAACAATTCCACACATGATCTGGTGTTAGCGGTTGTGATCCTTGCATTTAAAATCTAGTGGAATTATCTCTATGGGGATATGTGTGAGATATATAATTATCATAAAAATAAAAAAATATATTCACATAGAAATAGATTAATATGGGCCAACGAATATGGTTAGAGATCATTAAGGATTACGATGGCTCAATCCACTTCCATCCCTGTAAGGAAAATGAGGTTTAAGATGCTCTAATTAGAAACGATCTTGATTCGTTATCAATGATGAAACATGAAAAGGATCCAATATTATGAGATTTGAAGAGGACAAAATGGGAATAATTAAGAGAGGGACATCATCAATACTTTCTCAAATGGTTTCTCAACCATCCCTCGTGGAGAAAATAATTGATGATCAAAGAAATGATGTGAAAATTATACAAATGGTGGATGCTATCAGAGATGGAAAATCATTTGAGTTCAAGATTGATGAGAAAGGAGTTGTAAGATTGGGATTATGATTATGTGTACCAGCTGATCTAGAGATAAAGAATGATATTTTCAATGTTTCACATTGATAAACCTTATCCACTCACCTAGGGACCATGATGATGTATTATGATCAACAAGAAAACTTTTGGTGAGACAATATGGAGAATGATATTGAGAAATATTAATCAAAGTGGCTCGTATATCAGTAAGTGAAGGAAGAAAAACAAATTTCTAAGGGGATGATGCGACCACTATCCATGCCAACTTGGAAGTGGGAAAATATTACCATGGACTTTGTCACTGGACTTCTGAGGATATCCAGTGGAAAGAATGTTATATGGGTCATTGTTGATCGTCTTACAAAGACAACACACATTATCTCAATTCTAGAAGACTACTCATTAGATCAAATATCCTGGATATATATCAAAGATGTGGTTAGAATTAATGCAACACCACTCTCTATTGTATCCATTAGAGAGCTGAGATTCACCTTGAAGTTACAGAAAAGTCTTCATCAAGCTTAAAGTAGTGAACTAAACATTAGTACGATCTTTTATCCTAAAACTAATGTCCAATATGAGTAAACTTTTCCAAAACTGGATGATATGTTGATAGTTTGTTCCATGGACTTCAAATGAGGGAGGGACCAACATCTTTCGCGTGTCAAATTCTATTACAATAATTGTTTCCACCCAGTTATCTGAATGGCACCATATGAATCCCTTTATGGGAAAAGCTCCAAAACACTAGTGTGTTGGGATGATGTCGGTGAGTGTATGCTATTAGGACCTAAAATGGTTGATGAAATGGAGGTGAATGTGAAGATCATTTAGATGCGCATTAAGGAAGCCTAAATTCCATATTAGATTTATGCAGAAAATCATAGATGAGACCTTGAGATCAATGTTGAAGACGTGGTATTCCTCTGTATATCTCTATGAAATAAGGTCACGTAGTTTGGGGAGAATATAAAGTTAAGACCTTGGTACATCATCCCCTTCACGAATATTGATTTTTTGGAGCTATGTCATATCTACTAGTATTTCCACCTCCCCTGTTAAGGTACACAATGTCTTCCATGTATTATTCTTAAGGAAGTACATACTAGATCCTTCACATGTAATGTCTTCAGAGGGGATAAAATTGGAGAATGATCTTTCATATGAGGAGTAGCCAATGAATATATTATATAATAAAAAATTTTCTATGAAACAAGACTACTTACCTAGTCAAAGTATGATGGCAGAACTATAATTACAAAGAGGAAACATGGGAACTGGAGGAAAAAAGGAAGGAAAATTACCAGCTCCTTTTTATGGATTATATATTAAAAAAAAATTTGGGGGACAATTTTCATAAAGGGGGAATAATGTAAGAACCCAATGTTTTACCTATAAAATTCCATTATTATAATTATGTCTTATAGTATAATCATATTATATTACATAAAGAAGATAATATAAAACATAAAAATAACTAATTAGTGAATCAAAAGGTATATCTACAAGTTAAGGAATGTATACCAATGAAATATTAGCTTGAAATTTGGAATAGTAATGTCACACCTATGAATTATAAACTGGAAAATTTAATAGTAAAACCAACAACGAAATATAAAATAAAATTTATTCATCTTATATGTGACACTATGATATAATTATATCATAGTATAAGTAATTTTTTAATTATTAATTAAGTTACAGTAATTTTTTGGGCCTTGTATATTTTAATATAATGTCATGATTAATTTAATAAATTAAAAGAAACATGATTTTCATAAAATTAATTCATAAATAGTTATTTTTATGTCTTGTGATCATAATATAATTTTAATAGACACTAAATAATTTTTCAAAGTGTTAGAAAAGCAATTATAATTTTAAAATTCGTATTTTCAAGAAATTTATAATTAAAATTAGAAAATAAATTTCTCATATTTAGAAATATATTTTTTAAAATGGACATCATTTTTAAATTCTACACACCGAATAATGGTAAAGGATAATTTTTTGGATTTTTCTGAAATTATTGAATTTTTGAGGAATAGTTAAATATTATAATTTGAAATAATTGATAAAACATGAATTATGATGTTATAAAATGATGCATAGATGATGTAAGACATTAGATCAAACTCACATTCCCACTAAATATTATTAGTAAAAAAAATAAATACTATTCATAGTCTTGAGAAAAAATATTAAACAAATGATTAATATAATGGGAAACCCCTCCTCTCCCCCACAATAACTACCACCCCTCTTTACCTCTTCTATTTACACCTATCAAGCCTTGTGTCTCATAAAAATTCTATTAAAATCTCCCCCAATATTTCTCCCCACGTACACAATCCATTTTTCTCTTTATAATACCAAAACGTCTCCCTTATGAAGGCTCTCAAGGAAGATATATTCAAGAGTTAAATTCCCCTTTTTATAAATTTTATTTTCTTTCATGTTCCACTATTTATTTTTCTTTGATCACCTACTTTCATAATCATTTAATGATAACTCTATTACCTTACATGTACTAGAATTATATTATTATAATGGAATAATTCATCAACATCTCTCTTTTCCCCAACCTTTTATACTAGAAATGAATACACTATTTGAGGTGTGTTAAATTATCACATTCCAGGATGAAGGGGTTTCAGTTTCTATTACAATCTTCAATTATAGTCATGAATTGATTTTTATGGTCGCACCGGACAATAAAATATGCATTATATCTTATTTATATTTCTATAATATATTTTACACATGTTAACAATTTAAAATGAAAAATAAGTTCGTTGTGATCAAAGAACTGCCAATTAACCCAAATGGTTATCATTAATGTGATATAGAATGATTCGTATTCACAAAAAATAAAAAAATTAATTTTATAACCATGTAATTTTTTATGATCACTAATAAAATAGAAATTCATTTCTATACAACCATTCTCATCTTACATGTTTATCCTTTCATATATATAAGTAACCCAATCATGAAAACCAAGAAACAAACACTCCCAAACAATGACATTGAACATCTTAACCCATCAAAAAGGAAAATAATGAACTTAATTAGATTATAAAAATTAAAATAAATTAATAATAGGTTCTTGAAATATTAATTAATGAATTTAATTTGGTTACCCAGGACCTTAAGATCATGTGAAGGACACCATCACTTGCAAGTTAAGGGATTCAACCCAAACCTCCATTATTACTTCGGGTTACTCTATCATTATTTTTACCAAAATGAAGATATATTCTAGTGTTATGAAAAATTATAGATGATGTGTATATTCCACAAAATCAAGTATCAATATGCAATCAACATTCTCTTTTGGGGATATACATGTTTTTAAATGGTTCCCTCCTTAATACATCCCATTAAGAAAACTTGTTTTAAGGGAACTTCCCAAATTCTTATTTAATATAAATATAACACTAAGATAAATGTTATTCAAAAATTACTTTTATAAAACCACAATTTTTATTATGAAATAATTTTTCATTTACTTTGGGTTTTATATAAAATATTACTCACTTTTCTATTTTTAATGCCCTTTAGTATTTTAATGAAATTCACGCTAAAATGTTTTGATGTGAAAATTTCTGAAATACTCTTCTTGCATGTTGTGAATTATGTTTTAAATCCCTTAACATGATATATATTATTATTTTACCTTATGAATTTCCATGTATTTTTTAATTTCATTTTTTCATGGACACTTCTATGATACTCCCATTCATTATAAATTATGACATGACTATGATACCAATTTCATTCTATGGGTACCCTTACCTTTATGTATTATTCTTCTTGTTTAATGAATATTCATAAAAATATTAATATGGGTGCACCTAGATAGCGCTTCAGTGCATTGGGTAATTTTTATTCTCATGAGGTCTTATGTGAAACGGTCATGGTGGTTAGCCTTGACTCGTGCTACCATGGGAATAGTCATGGTGGATAACCTTGACTTGTGCTCCTATATGTGCAATGATCATTAACATGTGAAAACTTCTAGATTTATGTCTCTGAAAAATTATTATGACTGAATCATTATATTATACCATGATTGATTTTTATGTTCCATGCATTTACATATCATCTGGTCATGCCTTCTAACCCACGTGATAAAGCATTATTATCCTATTTATTCCCTTACATGGGTTTTAGTTCATCCATTTGTTCATGTTATCCCTTGGATATCCTATAAAAGATATATCATGATAGTGGATGTTAGGATCTATTTATGAATATTAAATAAATAAAATTTTTATTTAGTCCCATGTTTTCATTTTTAGTTACCTAGTCTTCTATGACACAAGACTTCATGATACTTAGGTTGTAATATGATGTTTGATTGTGCCTAAAATCATGTAATTGTATCTGTAAAAGTATTGGGTCTCCTTAGTAATGATTACATTTTATGGAATTATTATTCAAATATGAAATGTTTTCTGAAACACTATATAATTTCCTTTTCATATATGGATGTTATACCAAATAATTCATCCATCATAAAAGAAAAGTGACACAAAATATATATTTCACAAATGTTTTATATATATAAAAATCAAAATAAAAATTAGAATTGGTAAAACATGAAGTTTTCATTGAATTGGTGTAATATGGGTTGTTGCATCAAATATTTGAATTTAACGAGTCATGTTGAGATGACTCTTTGTAAAGAGTGTGTATCTTCCTTTCATTTCAATTACATTATAATATAAATGGTTTTATAACAAAGAGTTTCTATGAAAAAAATTACAACCTTAGATGTCTACACATAATTTAGGATTAAATATATTCAATATCAAGTTTTTAGAATATGATATGGATAAAAAAGTGTTATTGAGGTTAAAGAGTTCAACCTAATTTTTATTATCTTTTTTTCAAATGTCAAAATATACAAACACATATAGTTCACCATATAAGACATGAAATAATAGTTTATTGGTTAAATATTCCCTCAAATAGATAATATGTTTTATATCTTAATATAAAATTTTTATCTTTTCAATATTATGAAGATATTATAAGTATAATATATAATATTAGAAACCGGATTGAGGTTGTTTTAATGTATATATTTTCAAAATATTAAAAATAAAAGATTATACCATTTCTAGGTAAAACTATTTCCACACATTATGAAAGATTTTATGATATCCAAATGTTAATATAACTATTTCGAAAATGGTTTAGGACATCATAGTAAAATAGTAATGCCAAAATTACAATTGTTTAATGGAATTTAATAATTTTTTCTTGAAGAGATCTTTCCAAGGATAACGATGATTAAATTTGAAAGATTTATTATTAGAAAATGGAATTTAACAACATAATTTTTAATATTGTCAATTTACTAAATTTGTATATGTTCATTTTCTTCAATGTTATGAATACTATTCGAAAATTTCACCAATATTTAAATAGGAATACATCATAGATGGTTCTCACTAAGGGGATTAGTGCGAGGGTTTTATCCTATGATCATAATTAAATCTCATGAAAACAACATATGCTATAATGAGTTAAAAAAACCCCTAAAAATGGAGAATATAAAAGGATTATTTAGTAGTATTTTATATATGATACGATAGACTGATGTATTTTTTGGGTTTGTTTAATATCCATCAAAGTGTATTAACTAAAAAAAAAGTATTGTTTGTGAAGATACTGTCCATGTTATCATTTATAAGTTGGAAGTATATATATATATATACATTTCATTGACTGACCTGATAATTTTACTCTCAATGTATGACATTGTTATATCTCTAACCTTTTTTCATCATGGTGTATTATAGGTTATGAAGAAATTTTAATGTTAGTATACGTATGATTCTTGTATAGAGACACAAAATATTATCATGAGGAAAAAAAGTAGTTATTTATATTGTATCTCCAAATAATTATTCCAAAAATATTTTCATATAGATTTAATTGGTATACTAGAGGAAAATTGATCATATTTCCCACCTAACTACTATAGGATAGTGGGACACATAGTACAAGAATCTTTATACTTTGATATCATACTCATTCCAGTTATCAAATTGACATAGTTAATTAGGGGGGTTTTATCCTTTTTGTTTACCATGTTACAAGTCAACGATAAATTAGATATATAATTTGTCCAATAATATAATGAGTATGAAATATGGGACCGAGATTTACTTAGATCATAGATCATATGACTGTATTTTGATTCTACACGTGATGTGATTAAATATTAAAATGATGTATAAGTGATGTGATCTTCCATTTATATAAATTACTTGTTATTTATTCATTGATAATGCCAGTCTATACTCAAATAATATAGATTGTATAAATATATATTGAGGGATTAACATCTTCTATGTCCCATAATCACTTGATCTCTTATACAAATGGAAAATGTGTGAACACTTATGCACATCATATGATATTGGTGGATAGAGGTATGATGATAAAAATGTTTGATGAATATCATGCTAGGCCCATTTATACAAATTATCAATTTAGTTCTTTAAAATTCTTGTATTGGAATATTTATACGACCGAAAGATTAATATTTTTTATGGAATATTGGATATTCCGGTAACAATTATTGGTTGATGGAAAATAGATTAATTTTTACTAAGATAAATATTGTAAAAGTGTTTCAGATTAAAGTCAAAAGTTTTTTGTATTGGTATTGAAACGTTATTGTATATGATTTGATGTTAATGATAGATTCCTAAAAGTGTTTTGTAAGATCTATAACATTAATTTAGGATTCAGTTCTAAAATATATTGTATATGATCCAATATAATTCTAAAAAACACAATTTGATTTATGTTTTGCTGAATGTTGTTGATTATGGGATGTATATGACCAAAACCCATGTATATGGGATTTATATATTCATGTGAAATATAAAATATGCATGTATGAAATAAAAAATGTTACATTATCTTATTATATTCAGGCAGGTTCCATTATTCATTTGAGTAAGCAGATATGATTTTTTTTACATTATAATTATTGAAAATCACAAAATCATTCTTTTATTGACATGTTCTATGAGGTGTAATGAGTGTTTATTGATTGGATTCATTTGATGAGATCATTATTTTTGGAATTTATCCATTCATTATAAACACATGATTAAATTAATAACCCATCAAAGATAATCACCGACAGGTTATATGAACTACTAATATATGATGGATGTGGTATGTGGAGATATGGATGAAGCGATACAAAACTTATGTATCTTCTTTATCTTCCTCATAATTATGAGGATTAGTATGCCTTGGTCAAATGAAGGAACCAACATTTATTAATTTTCATTCATAATGACATGTGGATAAATACAAAGGTCGGAGAATTATTTTCCACCCATATTCGTCAACCATATTAGATGAAGAAAAATAAGGAATATAAGCCATTATTGGTGAAAGGTTCACCATTAAAAATTGATTATTAATTTCAATTTAATTTTTTTCATCTTTATTCCATATAGATTAGGTTAAAAGTGATTTATTCTTTTTCACTATATCTTGTAACAGTTATTAGACCCCTTTAAATCCTTTCAAATATTCAATTCCATTAATCATATTAAAGTATTCCAAACATTGTAATTAATTATAAATTAATATTTCCCCTAAAAATAAATTATACTAATTTAATCTCATAAATTATGTAATTTATATTAATTAATTTAAAATTATCCACAAAAGTATTGATAAAAAGCCATTATTTTACCCTTATTTTATTCATAATCAAAAAAATAAAATTTTGGTGATTTATCTCAAATAGAAAATATTTAATGTTTTGATAAGAGTTTAGTATATGATAAAAAAATTAATTTAAAACATATTTATCATGAATAAATTAAGATAATTTTTCATTTGTAAAAAAAGATAAAACACAAGATCAACTATAAACGTTGAGGAATTCTATATTTCCATTTGATTTCCTAGTATAAAATAAAATAGAAGCAATAAGAATTGGGTGAAATATAACCAAAACATGACAATCAATTTTCATCGCAATAATAAAGTATAATAATTGGATTTTTTTAATTTCTAATCAAATATTTATCATCCTATAATGATTTTTTAGGAAATACGTCAATCATGTTATTATTATTGTCTTTGTTTTTGGTGCATTTTTGGGCTTCTACCCGAGTTTAAAAAACAATGGAAGTTATTTTTGTTATTTAAATATAATCTAATATTTTGAATATAGGTTGGATTTTTAAGGAAATTTAATGATTACAAGTTATGTAATTTTATTTATGTAGATTTCATGAGTCGGTTCAAGGTGTCAAACATTTACAAGACAGGAATAAAGTTCACCTCACGTAATGGTCACTGGGAAAAAAAATTAGTTGGTATAAGGTGTGAATGTTTCACACACCATGAATCAATTTCATGTCATATAATAGTCGCCAAGAAGACGAAATGAAATGGTTAAGTACATCGTATAGTTACATGTTGTGAATCAGTGTCACATCATTTAATGTTTGAGGGTGATATTTTTAATCCAAAAAGATGTTTTTTGGTGTATTTTTAATTGAAGGAATCACATATCATGAAAGGGATTGATGATATATATATTTCATATATAGTGGTTTTTAGAATATTTATTAGCCTAATTTTTGTATTTAGTGTTATGCATCCTTTATTTTGACCTTGAACTCTCTAAGGATATTTTTTATGATCTTTTCCTCTTCCTATTAATTATTTCAGCATTGAGTATTATTGAAATAGTGTTGAATCTATCTAGGTAAAAGATATTTCTATATAATATTTTACATTGGTTGTAGTAGTAGTATCGGATGTGGATTTTCTTCATATTTATGATCCCTTAGTGTCTTATATTGATCTGTTGCAGCTTTATATCATGCCATAAATTTCTATGGTAGATCCATGGTTTGTTAATATCATTTTTCAGAGGTGGATTCATTTCCATAATTCTTAATGAAGTTGAGTATATGAAAGTGTTCATATTTCATGATTATATTTATTTTATTGATGAAATGGATTTGATTTCATGAAAATGTGTTTAAATTATATGTGATATTGGATTTAGAAATGATTTTTGAACAAAAATAGAACATTAAGAACCTTGGGTTTATCGAGAAATAGACATTGGTGACTATAATTTGTGTGGAACCACTACATATATCTTTTTTGGTATCAAAATAATATGTAAGTAATCTATATCTATTTGGTTTAGGTTTATTTTATTTCTAGTATGTACTCCAATTGGAAAGTGACCAAATGGCATGATAGTTATTTCATACCAGGTAATTTACATGATGAATTATTTCATGGATATTTGATAACATGGTTGATTTACCTATTTTTTATTATACTTGACATATTCCTATTTGGTGAATGTGTTATAAATTTATGTAAGTAAAATGAAATGTATAAATATTGTATTATTTATGTAAATTATTTATGAACTATATTATTATTTTAATGCTAGAACATGTGCATTATTGATATTATAACTTGTAAATATTCCTTGTAGGTGTCCTACTATGATCTATGTTCACACCCAAATTTTTCATTTGGGTATTTTTAACCTTTTTTTCATGGCTCAGGGAAAGGGAGTAGAATAATGTAGCATTTTGGGATCTCTTATTGTCAGTTTCATTCATATGAGGATTGTTTGTAAGTGATGTATAATCATGTGAAGACTCATTAGTCTTGTTCGATTCATAATTTTAGGTTTTATACTATTTAGATTGGACTATATGGATCTTTCTATTTTTTATAAAAAAAAATATATGGATGTATTTCTTACATTGGTTATACTCAATACTTGATTATTTTATCAATGTTTTACCTCACCACAATGAGCCAAATATAGTGGATTTTATAGTTTTCCCAGGTTGGTTTGTTAAAAAAAATTAATAGAGGGATTCTCTACAAGAATTATAATAACCCTTTTTTAATGTGCTTCTATTTCATGGGTTGATAAGAGTTTGGAACCTCGAAATTTAGTTTGTAATTTTAGGAGGGAGCCTAGCCAGCTCATTTATATGTTTAAATTAATGTTTTATTGGGTGGTCATTAATTTTTTAACAAGTTTGACACATGGTGTTTGAGGTCATTCGAATGCACTACATGGTATTTTTATTTAAATGGACCTCATATTTTATTAAGGAATTTTCATTTTTTAGACAATTAATTTTTCTTTAATATTTTTTCATTTTATAGATTTCATATTAATACATGTATTTGGTCCTATAATTTTGGAATCTCCTCGTTAGTGTTTTTTTGGTCTTATGATTTTGAGATAATGATTCTTATAATAACTCTTCTAAATAATAGAGGGGAATCTACATGATAATATTAGTACAATAATCCTCCTTTGGGAACTCCTTCGGTATAATCTTTAATTTGAACCATTTAGAGTCTGGGTAAAATATCTTTTAGGAACCAGTGATGATCAGTGGAACATAGATAAAAATTTTAGAAGAAGAATCCACCAACCATTTAACATACCAAGTAATTAATTAATAATATATATTCTTATCTATTTCTATTTATGAATTAGATAGTGTTTTAGATGCTTAAAATGAAAATAAATCCAATCTTAAACATGGAATAGACAAATATTTTTAAAAGATTGATTTAATGTCTTTTGATGGAAACCCATTTTTAAATCAATCGTTTTAAAATTTTATAAGCTCTATTTTTCAAAATAAACTTATTCATTATTATTGGGAAATTTAAATTTACATTGTATAATTTTTTGGTATTTTTCTGACAATATTCATTTTTTAATGAATAGTGAAAAATACTGCATTTTACATCAAAAATGTTTTTTCATATAATTTAATTATATGGTTAGATTATATTTTTAATTGGTTTTAAAGTTTAAATAGATTACATTTTTACCATTTCATCCAATATTGTTCATTATAATTAATTTCACTTTGGAATTGGGAATAAACTAATGCCAAACGTTTCATAGATATTGTTTAAAAAAAACCTGCTATTTGTTTTGACAACAGGAATTATTTTTTAAAATTAAATATTGAAATTTATGTGTTTTTAATTTGGTAAAATGGATTCCATATTTGTAATAATATAGTCCAAATTATTTATATAATACCCTTTTGTTTTTTGACTTTGTGAATAGTAATGACAGTAATTATCGTTAATTATCTTGATTAATTAGTAATCAGGTAGTTAAGGATAATAAAATAATATCATAATAATACAAAATGACAACAACATGTGTCCTAATACTACTTGTTGTGTCATGACCGGCCATGGAATGCCTTCTTCCAAACTTGGGGACCCCATGGAATCATTTTTGTGTGATAATGACTTTTTATCTTTTTATTTTTGTAAATAATTTTAATATAACAAAGAATGTTTCACCTGAGTAAAACATTTTTAATTTTGTCTAAATAAATTATCTCTAGGACTATAAATAGTAATTGGAAATCTAAAATTATTTACTACATCATTGTATTTTTTTATTATTTTTAGAAATTAAATAAATTAAATTATATTTGAGACCATGATGATGCAGCGATTACCTCATTATTTAATGATTTAAATAAAATGAAAATATAATATAAAATCTAAGACCTACAATGTCAAAAACCTATTGGATGGGTGGATTTAGAACTCTTATCAGCTTACCCTTGAAATACATCAATTTGGGACCTTTAAAATCCGAAACTCATTTGAAAATAAAGTAACATTTTATACCTTTCCAAGAGTGCCCCTCCTCTCCTCTTATAAAAGGCCCCCACCTCGACCTCCTTACCCATACCTCTCAAGAATTTGTCTCGGCCAAGATCTGCTCATTTTGTCTCTCCACATCCCTCTCTTCATCCTAGATTCCTTACCTTAGGCAGAAATCTCTTCAAGAAACCCTTTTGGTTCAAACCAAGAGGAGTAACCCGATTCAATGGTAAAGTCTTCTATAATGCTCTTTTGTTTTATTTTCCTTATCCAACCCCCTAAAATCTTTTTATTCATTTATTTTGTAACAACAAAAATATCTTCAATATAATAGGATGTTGTTATAAGATGTATTTGATCTACACTTACACACACCTACATCTAATGGTTAAAGAACATACAGTTCCTGTGGATGGCGAATTTCTGCCTCACGAAATGATGATTGTTCAACACTCATATAACACCTTCAAAGGTGGAAATTAAGATGTAACTATATTTATATATAATATATAATACTTTTATGTTTTACTTAAGCTTCTGTATTTTTCATTTATGGCATAACTTTATGGTTTCCATTATGTGTAAACGCGATATCTTTATTTTAGGAAGTGCAAACTACCGCCCCCTCAAAGTGATTTGATTTGTTAATACCATATGTTGTACATATAAAGGATATATTTAATGATATTATATATGATATTATACTGGAATTATAATTTACCTTTATATCATTATTATTTCACTTCATTATGTAAGAAATAGAAATGAAAGTAGCGTTCATGCGTACGTGTGGCTTACAGTCTCCATGAACGGTGCATTTCATTTCTTACCTCTAAATGTTATGTAATATTATAAATGCATATATATACTAGATATATATGATATATATGATAACTAAATTAAGAATATAATTCTGGATATAATGGATATTTTACCCCATGAACAAGTTGTAATTATAAAGAGTTTACTTTTTGACTCAAGTACCAATGATCGACAAAACAACCATTAAAAACATAAATAATTACATAGTGTTAATAACATGGTAATAAGTGATATAAAATGAATAGTGAACTTGAAAAAAGTTTATATGAAAGTCAAAATTAACTCAAGTTTATTATTCAGAAGGTTAAAGAAAGATCGAGTCAAGTCGGACCCGAGGTATGGGACTTCATCTCAATCCTTTTTCATTGAGGCATATTTTGTTTTTTACACAACTTTATTTTATACGGCATATAAACCCCTTTGAATTTTAAGTTTACTCAAAAGGAATATTTTCTATACCAAGTGTTTACAAAACGACAAAAGGGAATGTTTTTTTTCATATATATGCGGCGACAACGACTTTTTCGCCGCCGTGACCAATATTTGAGTTTCTGCTTCCTCTACAAGCCATACCTTTTTTTAAATGAAAAATAAATACCATGTTTAAATTTTCATTTATTTTGGTATTGAAAATGGTTTTCATAATGTTTTTATATCGATGTGTTGTATTGATATCTTGTGATTGAAATGTGGAAATTTTATGTTTCCTTTATGCATGCTTTATGTCATACGATTATGTTATGGTTCTTGGGAATTGTTTATGAAGACAGGTGGTTCCGTGACAAAATAAAGGTGGGTGAGCCCGATATATCTCTCCAATGCATTGGGTAACGTGAAGGAGTTAAATGTTAAGCTTTCTCCGAAGATATTTAGGGAATATACTGTTGTGGGTATTCCAAACGTAACCATGAGGGTTACTCCCTATGTAAGAATGTTATGAATTCCTCAAGTTACCTTTATGTATTATGATTTCTATGATTTATTCATGATTTGATGATGTATGTTAAAATTATTATGTTTTATGAGTAAAGTATGATTTCATACATGGACTAATGTTTTCTTTTCGTACTTTTATATCCCTTACTGGGCTTTTTATGCTCATCCCATGTTTTTGAAATGTTTTTCACAGGTCAAGGGAATGGTACATAATGTGATGATAGTGTCAAGGAAGTGTCATGAAAGAATCCATGTTTTATTTTAAATATGTTTCCGTTGATGGGAAAATGAGTACTATCTTTTATGTAATCACTTTGTTTAAATGTGGAATGTAATGCATGTTTTATGATCTAATTATCTAAAACTCTAACCTTGAAAAGATTCTCAACTTGTATTCTTGAAATAACTCAATATTTAGTAATGTTTAAGGTTGGGGCCCTATAGTTGGTATCATAGGCCAGTTTAGATAATTTTATGAGTCATAATTCTATTAAATGATTATCCAAAAATATTTTATTGGTAAAATTGAAATGATATAGCATTTGAATATTACCATGTTGATTCATCTAAGACATGTTTGTTCAGAATGGTTTTCCACAGAGGAAACTGGGAAGCAGTGTTAGGAAGGCATACCGAAGGAAATGACCTTCCAAATCAGCATCCTAAGATGGTCGGAATTTGAACTGAACAGTTTTTTGCAGTAATGTCGCAGTTGACTCAAGCGATAAATGGTGGTGGTATCCATGCACGAGATCAGCCAGATCAACCGCAGAGGAACATGTCAGTGGTGGAACATTTCATGAGGCAACATCCCCCATGATTCAGAGGATCATCTGACCCTGTGCTAGATGAAGGGTGGATAAAAGCAATAGAGAATATTTTCGATGTCATGGGGTGTTCATAAAATCAAAAGGTTAGTCTTGCTATTTACCGTTTGGAGGGTTAAGGAGATCAGTGGTGGTCAATGGTTAAAAATTTCAGGGGCGCTGATGAGATTGATGCTCTCAACTGGGATGAATTCAAAGGTATGTTTCTTGAGAAGTATTTTCCAAAGGCTATTCAAATTAGGATGGAAAAACAATTCTTGGAATTGAGGAAATAGGAAGACTCAATGGCTGCTTATGAAGAAAGGTTCACTCGATTGGCATGGTATGCTCAAACTTTTATCCGAGACCTTGATAGTAAAATAAATTGTTTATACTTAGGATTAAAGCCAAAATATCAAAGGGCTTTAGATTATCGCGAGTTCAATAGTTATGAAAACCTTGTTCGATGTGCTGAGAAGGTGGAAATGGAGTTTGCTGATGATTAAGGGTTCTATAACAACCAACAAAAGAAGAGACCGAGGTGGCAGGAGAATGTAAAGTATTTTTCAAAAAGGTATGATGGTAAGAAAACTAAGTATCCAGTTGGTGATAAATGTGGTAAAAGGCATGCTGGGGAATTTATACTAAATTCTGGTAAGTGCTACTGATGTGGTAATATGGGACATAAGGCAGGTGATTGCACTGAAAAAGATCAGGGTGATGTAAGAGCAAATTTCATTTACAGTTAGTGAAATGTTTTAAGTGTAATGAGATGGGTTGTTATGCAAACGAGTGTCCAACAAAGAGCTCGAGTGATGGGAAGCAGTTAGACTACAAGCAGAAATGGGTGGTGAAATCCATTGCAACTACTTCAGTAGATGTTGGGCCATCAAATAAAGTGGTATCAGGTAATTTTTTTGTTTTTTAAGATTATGTGAGTGTGTTGTTTGATTCAGGGTCTACACATTATTTCATCTCTGAAAAGTTTTCTAGTAAAATGGGAATAACATCTCAAGAAATGACTCTTGAACTTGTGGTAAAAACACCTGGTGGAAATGTTGTGGCAAACAGAATTTATAAGAATCTTCCTATACTTATCCGTGGAATGAACCAACTTACAAACCTTATTTTTTTACCTCTAGTAGAGTTTGATGTAATTCTGGGTATGGATTGGCTCTCTATTTACCATACTAAGATTGATTGTAGATCTAATGAAGTTTCTTTTCAGATAGACTTTCAGTTTGTGTACAATAATGAACCCTTACTGTTGATAACGTATCAAGAGGCTGAGAAACATGTAAAATATGGAAATGAATGTTACCTTGCACATATTGTTGAAAACAAACAAATTGTTCAGATTGATAATGTGCCAGTGGTAAATGAGTATCTTGATGTTTTTCCTGATAAGTGTCTTGGAATAATACCAAATCGGGAAGTTGACTTTACTGTTGACTTAGTTCATAATGCTAATACAATTTCAAGATCCCCTTATCGAAAGGCTCAAATTGAACTTTTAGAGTTGAAGGAGAAATTGTAAGATTTATTAGAGAAAGGTTTCATTCGACATAGCACTACTTTATTTGTTAAAAATAAATATGGTTCTATGAGACTTTACATTGATTATAGAGCCTTGAATAACATCACTGTTAGGAAAAAATATCCTTTGCCTCATATCGATGATTTGTTTGATCATCTCTAGGGAGCTCAGTATTTTTCAAAGATTGACCTGAGATCAGGGTACCATCAGTTGAAAGTAAAGGAAGAAGATGTTCCAAAGACCATGTTTCGTACAAGATATGGCCATTATGAATTTTTAGTAATTCCTTTTGGTCTAACCAATGCACCTGTTGTATTCATGGAACTTATGAATAGAATTTTCCATGAGTTCTTGGATAAGTTTGTGGTTGTTTTCAATGATGATATTTGGGTGTTTTCTAAAAGTAAATAGGGGCATGAAAGACATTTAGGGGTTATTTTGAAAACCATAAATGAAAATAAATTGTATGGGAAATTCAGAAAGTGTGAGTTTTGGTTGCAAAAAATTTATTTCCTTCGTCATATTGTTTCTAAAGATGGGATAACTATTGATCCTGCAAAAACAAATGTTGTTGAAGAATGGCCAAGACCCACAAATTTAACTGAGAATCATAGCTTCCTTGGTTTGGCAGGCTATTACCAATGGTTTGTTAGAAATTTTTCACGATTATCTATTCCAATGACTAAGCTAACTCGGAAGGGTGTTACGTTTATCTGGACAAAAGAATATGATGATTGTTTTCAGGAACTGAAAAGAAGATTGGTGAATGCTCCAGTTTTGGCACTATCTTCCAAAAATGGGGAGTTTGTTATCTACGGTGATGCTTCATTAGAAGGACTTGGTTGCGTCCTAATTCATAATGATCATGTAATTGCTTATGCTTCACGACAGTTGAAAACTCATGAGGTAAATTACCCTACATGTGATTTGGAATTTTCTGTTGTTGTTTTCGCTTTAAGAATTTGGAGGCATCATTTGTATAGTGTAAAGTGTGAAATATATACTGATCACAAAAGTATAAAGCATATATTCACTTAGAAAGAATTGAACATGAGATAGAGGAGATGGCTAGAATTAACCAAGGATTATGATTGTACAGTTTATTACCATCTGGGAAAAGAAAATAAAGTGGCAGATGCTTTGAGTTGAAAAAGTAATGCTTCATTAAAAATGTTGCATTTGGAACATGATCCTTTGGTTAAGGATTTGATGAACTTTGGCATAGAATTTGTTGGTGCAGGATGTCATTCTGTTTTGATCCAGGTATTAGTGAAATATTCTCTATCAGACAGAATTAAGCAAGCACAGAAGCACGACAACGAGTTGCAGAATAAGGTAGAGCTGGTTCAGAAGGGTAAGTTTCCTGAATTCAACATTGATAGTGATTGTGTTTTGAAATTTGGGAAGAGATTGTGTGTGCCTTGTGATTCCCATTTGAAGAGAGAGTTGTTATTTGAAGCTCATAGTTCTCCGTTTTCAGTTCATCTAGGAAGTACTAAGTTGTATAGAGACCTTAGGGTGTATTTTACTTGTGGGACAGAATGAAAAGAGATATTGCTGATTTTACTGGGAAGTGTTTGACATTTCAACAAGTTAAAGCAGAGAGACAGTTACCAAAAGGGATGCTTCAGCCTCTACCAATACCAGAGTGGAAATGGGAGAATATATCCATGGACATCATTGTGGGATTACCGAAGACACCTCGAGGTAATAATGAAATCTGGGTTATTGTTGATCGTTTGACTAAATCTTCTCATTTCCTTGCAATACGAGATACTTTTTCCCTAGATCAACTTTTCCGTTTGTATCATAAATAGATAGTCAGGTTACATGGAGTTCCTCTCTCCATTGTATCTGACCATGATCCCAGGATCACTTCTATCTTTTGGAAAGGCCTTCAGAAGTCATTGGGTACTGAATTAAATTTTAGAACAGCTTTTCATCCTCAATCAGATGGGAAGTCAGAACGAACAATTCAGACTTTGGATGATATGCTACGTGCTTGTTCGATGGATTATCAGGGAAGTTGGGACCAACAATTTTATTTGGTTGTGTTTTCTTATAATAACAGTTTTCATTCCAGTATACTGATGGCACCATTTGAGGCATTATATGGGAAGCATTGTCGAACTCCAGATTTTTGGGACCAAGTGGCTGAAAGGAAGTTGATGGGACTAAAATTGGTAGAGGAGTTGGTAGAAAAAGTTCAGCTGATACAGAAACACATGGGAACAGCTCAGAGCAGGCATAAGAGTTATGCAGACAATAGGAGGAAGGATCTCTATTTTGAGGTAGGTGATCATGTTTTTCTTAAAGTATCACCATGGAAAAGTGTGATGCAATTTGGTATGAAAAGGAAGGTGAGTACAAGTTTCAATGGATCATATGAAATTCTTGAGAGAGTTGGATCAGTTGAATACCGAGGGTCTTTACCTCCGATTTTATCTCATGTGCATAATTTTTTTAATGTTTCAATGTTAAGTAAGTACATGCCAGATCCATCTCATGGTTTGAGTCCAAAGGTGGTTCAGCTGGAAGAGAATCTATCTTATGAGGAACAACTGGTCCAGATTCTTGACAACAAGGAGCAAGTGTTGCGGAATAAGGAGATTTATCAAGTAATGGTTTTGTGGAAAAACCACATGAGTGAAGAGACAACATGGGAATCTGAAAATGCAATGAGGGATAAATACCCCCACTTATTCGATAAGTAAATAAATTGCGGGGATGCAATGTTCTAAAGGGGGGAGGATGTAACATCCCAAGTAAGTAATGAATAATATATATTCTTATCTATGTCTATTTACGAATTAGATAGTGTTTTAGATGCTTAAAATGAGAATAAATACAATCTTAAACAGGGAATACACTAATATTTTTAAAAGATAATTTTACTAGCTTTTGATGGAAAACCATTTTTAAATCAAAAATTTGAAAATTTTATTAGATCTATTTGTCAAAATAAACTTATTCTTTATGATTGGGAATTGAAATTTACATTCGATAATTTTTTGGTATTTTTCTGACAATGTTCATTTTTTAATGAATAGTGAAAAATACTGCATTTTACATCAAAACTGCTTTTTCATATAATTTAATTATATGGTTAGATTATCTTTTTAATTGGTTTTAATGTGTAAATAGAATATATCTTTACCATTTAATCCAATAGTGGTTATTATAATTAATTTCACATTGGAATTGGGAATAAACTAATGCCAAACGTTTCATAGATGTTCTTTCAAAAAAACCCGGTATTTGTTTTGACAATAGGAATTATTTTTTAAAATTAATTATTTCAGTTTATATGTTTCGAATTTGGTAAAATGGATTCCATATTTGGAATCAGAAGGTCAAAATTATTTAATTAAGACTTTTTTTGGGACTCTGTGAATAGTAACGATGGTAATTATCGTTAATTATCTTGATTAATTAGTAATCAGGTAGTTAAGGATAATAAAATAATATCATAATAATAAAAAATGAACCAAAATGTGTCCTAATACTACTAGTTGTGTCATGGAAGACCATGGTATGCTTTGTTCCAATCTTGGGGACCACATGGAATCACTTTTATGTGATAATGACTTTTTATCTTTTTATTTTTTTTAAAAGTAAATATAACAAAGAATGTATCACCTGAGTAAAACATGTTTAATTTTGTCTATATAAATGATCTATAGGACTATAAATAGTCATTGGAAAGGTAAAAATATTTAATACATCATAGTATATTATTTATAATTTTTAAACATTAAATAAATTAAATTATATATGAGACCATGAAGATGCAACAATTACCTCATTATTTAATGATTTAAACAATATGAAAAAATAATGTAAAATCTAAGTCCTACACATATAAAAAACCAATTTTATGGGTGTATTTAGAACTCTTATCACCTTATCCTAAAAATACATCAATGTGGGACCTTTAAAATCCGAAACTCATTTGAAAATAAAGTAACATTTTATACCTTTCCAAGAGTGCCCCTCCTCTCCTCTAATAAAAGGCCCCTGCCTCTACCTCCTTACCCACACCTCTCAAGCCTTTGGCTCAGCCAATATCTTCTCATTTTGTTTCTCCACACCCCTTTCTTCATCATATAAGCCTTACCGTAGGTATAAAGCTTTTCAAGAAACCCTTTTGGTTCAAACCAAGAGGAGTTACCTGATTCATAGGTAAAGTCTTCTCTAATGCTCTTTTGTTTTATTTTGATTCTTCAACCCCATATACTCTTTTTATTCATTTCTTTTGTGACAAAACCGGTATCCTCAATATACTACGATGTTTTTCTAAGAATTATTCAAGCTACACTTACACACACATACATCTAATGGTTAAAGAACATACTGTTTCGGTGGATGGAGAATTTCTGCATCACGAAACAATGATTGTTCAACACTCATATAACACCTTCCAAGTTGTCCATTATGATGTAAATATATTTATATATGATATATAATATGATTATGTTTTACTTATGCTTCATCATTTTTCATTTATGGCATTCCTTTTTTGTTTACATTATTGGTAAACGAGATATCTTCATTTTAGGAAGTGCGGACTATCGCCCCCTCAAAGTGATTTGATTCGTTAATACCATATGCGGTACGTATAAAGAATATATTTAATGATATTATATATGATATTATACTATAATTATAATATACCTTTATATAATTATTATTTCACTCCATTAAGTAAGAAATAGAAATGAAAGTAGCGTTCATGCGTACGTACGACTTATCGTCTCCATGAACGGTGCGTTTCATTTATTATCTCTAAATGTTATATAATATTATAAATGCATGTATATACTGGATATATATGATATATATGATATATAAATCATGAATATAATTCGGGATATAATGAATATTTTACCCGATGAACAACTTGTAATTATAAAGAGTTTATTTTTTGACTCAAGTACCAATGATTGACAAAACGACCATTATTAACATAAATAATTACAGAGTTCATAACATGGTAATTAGTGATAGAAATGGAATAATTAACTTGTAAAAGGTTCTGAAGAAATTATAAATTAACTCAAGTTTATTATTCTATAGGTTAAAGAACGATCGAGTCAAGTCGAACCCGAGATATGGGACTTCGTCTCAATCTCCTTCCATTGAGGCATATTTTTTTATACAAAACATTCTTTTATACGGCGTATAAACCCCTTTGAATTTTACGTTTACTCAAAAGGAATCTTATTTATATGAAGTGTTTACTAAATGACAAAAGGGAATGTTTTTTTTCGTACGTATGCGGCGACAACGACTTTTCTGCCGTCGTGACCATTATTTGAGTTTCGGCTTCCTCTACAAGCCAAAACTTTTATTAAAAACATGAAAAATAAATACCATGTTTTACTTTTCATTTATTTTAGTATTTAAAATTGTTTTCATACTCTTTTTATATCGATGTTTTGTATTGATATCTTGTGATTGAAATGTGGAAATTTTATGTTTCCTTTATTCATGTTTTATGTGATACGATAATGTTATGGTTCTTGGGCATTGTTTATGAATACGGGTGGTTCCGTGATAAAATAAGGGCGGGTGAGCCCAATATAGGGCTCCAATTCATTGGGTAATGCGAAGGAGTTAAATTTTATGGTTTCTTCGAAGGGATTTAGGTAATATACTATGATAGTATTCCAAACGTAACCATGAGGGTTACTCCCTACGTAAGACTGTTATAAATGCCTCAAGTTACATTTATATCTTATGATTTCTATGATTTATTCATGGTTTGATGAGGTATGTTAAAATTCTTATGTTTTATGAGTAAATTATGATTTCATATATGGACTAATGTTTTTTTTCTTAATTTTATAGCCCTTACTGTGCTTTTTATGATCATCCCATGTTTTTGAAATGTATTTCACAGGTCAAGGGAAAGGTACATGATGTGATGATAGTGTCAAGGAAGTGTCAAGAAATAATCAATGTTTTAATTTAAATATGGTTCTATTGATGGGAAAAATGAGTACTATCTTTTATGTAACCACTTTGTTTAAATGTGGAATGTAATGCATGTTTGATGATCTAATTCTATAAAACCCTAAACCTGAAAAGATCCTCAACATGTATTCTTGAAATAACTCAAGATTAATTAATGTTTAAGGATGGGGCCATATAAACCATCAATGGTAACAAAGTACTGTAGGAATATAGAGAATATATTGTGATTATTGAGAGGATATATTAATTTACAATGATTCTTTTGGAATCTATAATGGTGTTTTTCACATATATGATCTATTGATCAGGAACTAGATGAAGGGACACTATTCTGAAAAATATGTTGCATGAGAATCTTACCTAGGATTCTTGGATGAAAATTTTAAATGGTTAGTTTCATCCTAGGAAAATGCATGTGTCAAATACCATATAGTTTTTGAATGGGTGTCAAGGAGAGAGTACCTATCTGTATTATTGCACCTATTTTTCTAAGCTGGTGCATCTGGCATCAGAGCATTTCATTAATGAGAACCTAAAGGCCTCAATGATTGATTTTGGAATGACATGAAATGTCCTATAAATTTCTACTCCTATATACCTTCAAACCATTATGTTTGTTAATGATAATGAATATTCAGATGAAGATTATATGGTTGGGAATTTATGTTTGGGAGGAGCATCAGTTGGTGATTCTATTATCATGGATGTATATTTTATCCAGAAAAGGAAGGTTGAAGGTTTCCATTTCTTTAATGACTAGTTTCAAGGTATTTAAATAGTTATTTTCTATCAATTAGGGTTCATTAGTCTTACCATGAGTTATTTTTCGGATACACCAAGGAATATTCATCATTGTGGAAAAAAATATATCTAAAATGTTTTTTTGATAGGATGTACCAAGATAATATGTTTGGATCCCCATTCATCAAGTGGTCATAGGTTCATACTAAAACTTCCAAGCGATGTGGGTATTATCCATTGGATATGTGGGATGTTCACGTGGATATGAAATCTCAGGTAGGAGATGAGAATAGATGTGTTTAGGTAATGGATTTTTAAAAATAGGAATCTAATGCAGGGCCATATATTGTCATAGATACGATGTTTAGCTCATCTTATATAGTGCTATATTTTTTTATACAGTTGATAATTATTATTTTTCATCATAAAATCTAGTTGACCTTCTGGGAATTAATTTAGATCATATTCCACATATTAAGGATCTATTCATTCTTCTATGAAGTATCTTTGAACAATGTTTGAGGTGTCCCTCATATCAGGTGATGATAGTCAATGGTGAGGTTGAGTGGGACATCATAGTGGTTTCCCTTGATATCATCAACTAAATTATTAGCATGGATTGGATGATTAGTGTTATGTCCCATATACAATGTTATTTCCATCAAGTAAAGTTCCTATATTTTGATGGTGCCACTCATGTTTTTCAGGGTGAATGAGCCTCTAGATTGGGAAGGGCGGGGCATCTTTTTCGTTATACTAGGGTAATTATATTCCAAATCACAATGTTGTTTCCTAATGTTGCTAACCCTTTATGGGTTATTCTTATACCTATGGAAGTGTGTGAATACCCCTAATTCTTTTAGGATACTTTTTTATTTTTTTCCGTCATACGGGGAAGTAAATTTTACCATTGCCTGCTACCTAGTATGATTACCATTTCTATTCCATCATAATATATGAATACTAATGATTTGGTAGAACATAGCATCCAAACTGAAAATAACATGCATAAGAGAATTATTCATCCAAGTATTTAACTATGAAATTCACCTATTATCATTCCTAATAAGAAAAATGTGAGCCACAATCATTGTATTAACTATAGGATGTCAAATCTGGTTACCGTCAGGAAAAAATATCATTTTACCAAAAATGTGGATATATTTTATCCTATTATAGCAGTAATTGGTTTTGAAATATTAATATTTGATAGGTTTCCACTAGTTGAGAGTCTGGGAAGATGATATAACTAATATATCATTTAAGATCCGGTATGGTAATTTTGAGTTTCGGGTTATGCCTTTTATCCAAACTAACACCACTATAGAATTTATGTAATTGATTAGCTAGATGTTGTGTTAGTTCATATACTTTTTTTTATTTTAATGGTTGATGTTTTAGTTTACTCGAAGTCATAGGAGGACTACATTGAACATTTGGATGTCACTATGAAACATTTGAGGGAACATTGCATGTAACATAATTTTTTATAATGGGAAATTTTTATTCAAGAAGTAATGTTTTTTGTGGAATTTTATTTATGATAGGGACATATAAATTGATCCTAAAAGGTACATACAATTATGTCTTGGTGGAGACCTAGAAATGTGTTTAAGTTTACAATTATTATTCGGGTTGGATGGTTATTATAGGATATTTTATTGGGAAATCTCAATCCATTTATATTTGATGCTATTTCAAACCCATATGGGTGTAATGGATCAGGAGAATGAAAAGTGTGTGTGATCATTGGAGGAATTAATAGAGAGATTGAATTCAACCCTAGTACTGATAATTCTAGACAAGATCATGTTAGTATTTTTAAGAGATGTTTCATGAATGATTTTGGGGTGTTTCTTGATATGGGGGAGATATGTGGTATCATATGGATCTTGAATGTTGTACAGTGATTAGATGAAATACCCTTCCAATGATCCAGATTTGGAAGTGGTTATGTGTGGACATACAACATGGCATCACATCCTTTTTGGGGAGAGATATATGGTATATCCTGATCATTAAAACTAGAGGTATACTATCACTCAGATGTATTTATACACATGTTAGATACATAAGTTGGATTATCTCAAGATTCTTGATTTTGATATGGATTATGTTCCTCAAAAGTGAACATAGTCGCTAAACATTGAGTAGGAAATTGTCTATACATGTAGTTTAAGAATGGCCTTTAAGGAGTATGTTTTCTATGATGAGATTTGGAATGTATGATTTTGGTGGAATGGAATGACTCTCATAGGTAAAAGATGAACCATCTTTTGGGGAGTGGGTTTTTCCTAAGAAGATATCTCAACCCATGTTCCAGAGTTTTAGTAAAATAATTTATGATGGGGATACCTCAAGTGATTGGTATTGGTCTCCATGTAAATATTTGTGCTTTTATAGAAGGTTGGTTGGTCTGGTAACCATTAGGTAGGAGTTTATGGATTGTGTAAACCATTCATGTTTTCTAATACTTCCAATTAATACCAATATGTATCATGATTTGAGAATTTTTAATTTGTGGGATGGAATGAGCTGATTGACTACAAATTTTATATCGTAGTGTATTATGTTTCAATTAATTATTTTGGAACAATAAAGGCCCATAATTTGGTTACAAAACTTACCCATTTTTATATGTAAATTGGATTATATTTCAATGGATTTCATCTTTGGTTTACCATGGAATCCTAATGGGAAGTGTGTTACTTTGATGATCATTGATCAACTCATCCAATTAATGGATTTTCTATCTATTAATGTGACGAAGATGGTTCATCAATATGGCATTTTTTCCTAAGCGATTGTGGTACTTAATGGGGTTCCCTATATCGTAATATCTTAAAAAGATGTAAGGATCAAATATATGTTTTAGAATGTATTAAAATAGGTGATGGGTTCCTAGTTGAAATTGAGCTAAACATTTATTCCATAGAGATATGGATAGAGAGATATTTCCATGTTTTTTGGATATTCTCTATTATTTTTTTATTGATTTCAATGTTTATTAAGAAAATGATTTTACTTTAATCAAGTCTTTCTAAAAAATTGTTATCTTCCCTTTATCAGGATGAAACTCTTCAAGGATTTTTATAGAAAACCATGTATATCTCACATTTCCTAACCATATTTGGGAGAACGGTACTTGGTTAGGCCGAGTATTTTTCAAGAGAAGACTGAGAGGGTGTGGTTTATCTATAAGAGATTGAAAGTGACACAAAGTGTTCTTTAATCTTATACCGAACATCGTTGTTAGTCAAGGTAGTTTAATGTTAGTGATTTGGTCTTTCATAGAGTTTCACATTTCTTGGGTCAACATTGGTTGGTTAAGTAGTGAATGTTAGAATTGAGGTTTGTGGGACCCTTTGAGATATTTTGGTGAATGGGGAGATATACAATCAATTATACATAATTTATTTTTTGACTTCAATCCATGATGTGTTTCATGTTTCCCTACTGATGAGGTATCAACACTATCCTTTCCATGTGATTTAATGTGATGATTTCAATATTGATCCCAACAAAATTCTGTTTCTGAAACACGTTTAGACTGTGTGTCCCCACGAGAATGTGCTTCATAGTAAAAAACATTCCTTTGGTCTATGTGCGATGGAATTGAGGAAACAATTTTCATGATATGCGTGAGTGGTAATGATTGATAATACAATAATGGACATCACATTTTTGAGTTCAATAATATGAGGAATTTCTGGTGGCATAAACTGTTTATTCTAGAAAGATTGTAACAACCCATTGTACTTTTCATGTACCCCTCACCCATATTTTGTTTGTCTTATTATATTGTGTCAATTTTTTGGCTTCTCATTGACTTCATAGAATGTCATAAGTTGATAAATAATCATTTTTTATTGTCTACTAGACATTTACACATCACATTATGGTTACACATCAGGTAACAGTCATCTTGATAAAGTAGTATGTGTTTTAATGGCATGAAATTTTTACATTCCATAAATAAATTTCACATCATATAATGGTTATGGAGAAGATGTTGTGAGTTGGTTCAAGGAGTGTATGTTTGATATTTTTTGAATTAATTTTACATTGCGTAGGTCTCCATGAATACAACGTGAACAGTTGAGTGTGTGAGAGGGTTACACACTATGTATTGGTTTCACATAATTTAATGGTCAAGGATGATATTTTTAATCCAAAGTGATGTGTTTTTGAGAAACTTTTTAATTCATAGAATTACACATTGTGGAAGGGATTCGTTATGTGTGATGTCACACACGGTTTTTTTGCCTTCGTATTGATCTGGTCCATTGGAAATCCCGATCCTTTTCATGGGTATTTGGTGAGATGAATCCTTAGTTTTGAAGTTTCATATATTTATAACCACCCTAATTTCGGATCCCCATTGTTTTTTTGTAGTTTTTGAAGAAAGGGTGGTTACTTCATGATTTGGGCCAACCGTGAGCCCATTCCCAGTTTAAAAAACCGAATTTGTTTCTTTTATAACACTTTGTTTTCATCCTTTTTCACCCATTAAACTTCCCTCTTGTCCTATACTGATATATTAATACCTATTTATCTATTTGGACCCATTAGAAATTCATAAGCAGGGTGAATTTGGGTTACTTATTTAGGTATTGGGCTAGCCCATGGGCCCATTTCCTGTTTTAAAAAAAATAATTCGTTTCATTTATATATTTTTCATTTTTTTAATATTTTTTGGTGATTCTACCTCCCCCTAGAATCAAATAACTCTATTATAATCCTCATAATCTATTTTACCTCTTTGGAGCTCATACGGGTCTCGGATTAGGGCCAACATTCTCAGGATACCTCAAATCATCCAGAATTGACAAGGTAAATTGTATCATTCATAAATCAATCAATTATTACTCTTTTGGCCACCAATTTTCTTTACCTGGCTCTTCCGGACATTAGTATTCTCTCTAAGAATTTTAATGTTATTCCTTTCTCTCTAGGGCTGCAGATCTAATGGAAGACGAAGAGTTTTCTAGGGTGAAAGGTGAGATTCCTCTCTCCTTTCTCCTTCCTCTTCCCCCTCCTTTCATTATTTCTTTGATTTATACTGTCTCGTAGTATTTATTGACCTAGGGTTTTGTAATACCATGTTTTATTGATGGTTTTTCGGTTTTTTAGGTCTGGGCGTTATAGTTTTAGGGTTTATAAACCCGCAGCGGGTGATTTCGGGTGTGCATTTCAATTACGCCAAAGATTTGAGGTAGGATATCCCCTGCACGTGCCTTTACCATTCAAGTTTCATCATTTTAATATTCTCCTAAACTGATATATATGTTTATTATTTTTTTAAGCCCTTGGATTGTTTTTGTGGTGTGAAAAGTGGTTTTTTAATCATTGTTTTGTGAAAGGTAGTGTTGTTTTGTCATGAAAGTGCTCAACAAGTGTTTATTTAAAGGTTCTGTTATCTTTTGAAAATATTTTGTGAGGTTTATAATCTGGTTTATGGTATTTTTAACATGTTACAATATCTTGAATTAAAATATGGCATTCAATTGGTGTTTTATTCCTTTTCATGTACTTAAAATTAATTGTTTTGTTTAAAAAGGGCATGTCAAGTGTTCGGTAAATTGCTCGGTTGGCTTTTAGGTGTGATATGTGATTTAAAAGGTATTAGTTTGGATTTATAAAGGGATTGGAAGAAATAGAAATGGTATTTTTGGGTACTTATATGGATTTCCAATTTGGATTTATTTTTACAAACAATTCGGTTTTGATTTACAACATATTTTGGCCCGAGTTGCCCAAAAATGGACCGTTTCACATCTTTATGAAAATGGTTGTGTTTTGAATATGTAACCTGAGTATTACAAGAGATTTATGAATGTGGTTTGCTACATTAAATGGTTTTTATTAATATAGTTAATAAAATTAAAATTCATACCTTCTTCAAAGGCTAGTTTTGAGAAAATGTTTAAAGGCACGTTTGGCATTTCCTAGAAATGAAGGAGTGTTTTACTTGTATATAACAATTTGTGCAACTGGGATTGTTTTATGGTAAATTAAATGATTTTATAAAATTTTTATTGGTCTGCCAAATATTAGTTGGTTTTTTTGATGTGTTTTTATAATTTAAAGAGTGTTTTTGAAGGAGTTTTATGTGCAAAGCGTAAATACACTTCATGAAATTGTTTTACCAAAATATTTAGTGTTTTGTTGATTAGTCTAATAAACGTGAAGAAGGATTCTAGGTTGTTTGTGTTTTTTTTGATTTTTGAATGGAATATGGATGTGAAATGTGTATTTCATAATATGTGTAACTTGATTGGGTACTAAAGGGAATCTCGGGTATCTAGGTGGGCAGACGTGTACTTGTATGCTAGTGTTTCTGTGGGGGTTGGCCTCTGTTTCACATAGCAAGTTTGACAACGACAACACTAACTAAACTATGTTGATGATGACAATTTTGGACCACTAGGTTATTGGTATGTTTCCTACTAGTGTCTCATGCACGAGAACAGATATTTATTATGGTTACATTCACCGAGATATGAGGTACCCGGGGCTCACAACTACCTAGTTCCTAGGGGTATTCCCGTGACTATTGCTCATTGGCTATTTTGTACTCACCATCATCATACGGTGTGTTTGGTTGGAAAAGTCGGTAGTATTTGTTATGTATTTAAATGTTAAAATTCTTTAAAGCAGCCCTCTTGAAAACTATTTTCATTTTGAAGTTTCACCTCTTTGAAAAAAATTGTTACTTGAATTTTTGTTTATTAAACATGCATGTTTTTGTATGATAATTATTATAGCATCGGACCTCATTTGAAAACCATAATTTCATATCTTGAATTTAAATACTATAAATTGATGTTTATTTTATTTTAAAGGAATGTGCATTGGGAATAGAATATTGGGCTTACCTACTGAGTTTTAATATTCGCGCCTATAGTCTTATTCTTTTTTTTATCCCTTGTCCAGGTTTCATCTTTAGTTTGATCACCTTGGGTGACATTTGATCATTGTGTTGGAGAGTGTCCAGAAGTGTCACATGGATTTAGTTTTTCATCGGGATTGTTTAGTTGATTTTTTTCTACTTTTAGTTTCTTCTACAAATAATAATTAGTTCAATTTTTATATAAATTCATTTTGGGCTCTCTGTTTATTTCCGCTATTTGTTTGATTATTTATATATGGGAGAAATCGTTCCCTTTTGTACTCTATTGATTCCCTTGGTGCTCCTCACCATCCCGGGAGGATCGGGAACGCCTCTCGGGACTTGTCGTGGGCTGGCTTGGGTTACTGGTTCAGGGTCGACTTGGGATGGTTCGTGACATGTGATCTTGGAATCGAACATTTTTTAAGGAATGGATCAATTTAATTTTTTTCATTAAGTGAACATCCTCTTCTGACATGACCTACAACTCTCCTAGGTGATATTGGAAGATCTACTATCCTTATGGAAAATATTTTGATTACTGATCATATTTCTAGGGGTGGTGTATCTTTATAGGTAATATATCATTTCACTTCTTTAATTCCATAATTTTATGCTTCAGTGTAGGTTGTGGTTTTCATTCAGATCTAGGATCAATTGGTGTTGTCTATCGATCATTTTATAGAATCATGTTGTACCCTATCTTCTGAAGGCCAATTCATGGATTCCCAATCTCCAATAATAAATTTAAATAGTTTTACACAAGTCTTATGGTAGATGGATATATGAATGAGTTTCATATTCATGATTCATTATAGGTTCCTGATGAAATTGTTTTTATTTGATGAAAATGTTTTTAAAATAAATGTTATCATGGTTTTTGAAATGTTTTTTGAACAATTGTTGCCCATTTTGAACCTTTGGTGCATTTTGAAATGTATATAGGATACCCTAGTATGGTGTAAACACTACGGGTTTCTTCTATGGTAGTGATAGACTATATTTTGACTCGATTTCATCTAGTTTTGGGTTTCTTTTTTTCTACTACATATTCCTTCAGGCTCCATCCCAAATAGTGTGTGTTTTCATTTATACCTATATTATCACATCATGGTTAATTTCATGGATACATGATCACATGTTTGATTTACCATTTCCCTTTTATACAAGTTTAATTCCTACTTTGTGAATATGGAATTCCTTTATCGAAATTATTGGAAGTTATCAAAAATTGTTTATATTATGAAAATGTTTTATGAACTATTTTTTAAATCTATAACATGTGATTTATGGATATTTGAACATGTATATATTATTTAATGGTATCATATTGTGATATATTTTCACTCCCTAAATTTTCCATTTTATGGATAAATAAATATTTTATAGGACTTAAGAAAATGAAATGGAATCATGTAGAATTCCATGTACTCTTGGCATTCGATGCCTTCGTAGTAGGATAGTTTATAGGTGATGGATAGTAACATGGAGAATCGTTGGTCTTCTTTATTCACATTTTTCTATTTTATCATGTTTAATTTGAATTGTATAGAACTTGTTGTTTTTCTTTCTTCCACATTGTGATATGGTTTTATGTATTTTTTTATATTCAAGGATGATTTACATTATTTATTTATACATCACTATGATTGGACATCTGGGGTTTCCTGTCTAGTAAACCCTTGTTATTTCATTAGAAAATCAATATATTCAATGTATATATTGAGGATTTTAATGAAAATACACACAAAACATGAATAAAAAATTAAATTCACATGTTAAATAACTACTTATAAAAAAATCACTGAGTTTTAAATAAAAATATGAATACACATTAATTAATATTATATTACTAAACACTTCTAATCCAATCTGAATTCAATTTTATTCTAAAGAGAAAATATAACCTTTAACCATAGCCAAGGAATAATTGTTTTCATACATATATATTTACCATATTAATCCATAAGAAGTTATCAATATACACAAAAAAAATTATTAGACATAGAATATATAGTATGAAAATGGATCAGATCTCTTCTTTGATCTCCTCAATTGTGGGAATATTCTACCACTAAGAATCATCAAACACACCAAGAATTAAGAAGACACTAATATCAAATCCCCAAAAACACATCATTAAATATGATTGGAATATTACTAGGTTTAATCTCTATAACATCCTAACTCAGGATGGAAATAATTAGATGTATTACAAATGGATATTATAACGGATTTTATAATGAAAAACCCCCACAATCAATATCACATAGAAAAATAACAATGAAAAAATTACAATCGGAAGCACATTGGTTAATGATTTGATTCCAATTTTATAATGATTCATTGTGTTGAAATATATTATATTGTAGTATCCAAAGTTGTATAATTAATTTTAATAAAATTTTGTAACAAAATAAAATTGAAATTTTTTTCATTCAATATATTTAGTTCCAACAAAATCAAAATCTTGATAAACCCATTATTAGAATTAAATACGGTGGAATCGTAGGGATCTATCATGTACTAAACATTCAATAATCCATTTTAGTTTACTTTAAAATTAATAATAAAAATATAAGATTTCATGAATTAATATTAACAAAATTTCATGTTATATTAGATTATAAAATTATTGTGCCTTGATTTCTTAGTAACAAAGAGTGTATAAGATTAAATTAAGGAACCACCTCAATATAATTATGGTAATTTATACCAAATAATTGTTCTCACAAAGAATGATATCTAATATAGTTTTATTCACTATCATATGTTAACTAACATGATGTTTCATCTTATTGACACATCATATACTAATATATAGGTAAAATAATAATTTTTAAAATATTATAAGAATATGATTAATTAGTGAGGAGTAATGTCTATGGTCAACCATTTCTAGAATTATGATAAATTAAAACTATAAAATAATCCTTTATTAAATGAATTAGACCCATTAAATTTATTTTTAGGTACCACATTTTGTGATAATGGAGAAGATTATTTCTTTTTTTAATCACTATAGATTTATATTCTTGGAATTTTCTTTTGAGGAGGAGACACTGAAACAAATTTGGGGAGAGAAATACCCACTGGATATTTTGATGACATTATTAGCTGTTGGATACCATAATTAGAGCAACCCATTAGTTTATATTTATATAAATTGTTCCCACATTATTACCTGAAAGATAAATACAACGGAAAATTAGTTACACTTATTTTATTATTGTCTTCCATCGTCTTAACAATTCCACTCTTACTCAATAATGGAATTGTTTTTGTGATTACATTATGTACTAGTATGAGGTTAACCAATAATTTTATACATAAATATTACAAAATTTTTATGAATACTAAAATTTTGACATAATAATTTATACCCTAGGATCATAATGTTTTGAATTACCTATATACCACATAGATGATGAATATATTCCATTAATGATCTTCCAAATATCCTAAAAATTTCTTATCACATAGTACCCATATAAGATATTATATGAATAAAACATTTCTTCATTACTAGGGTAAAAGTAAACACTAAAAAGGGTGAGCTCATATTTTCAGTGAGGTTAACTATGTGAGATATAAATCAGTGATCATATGAGAATCATATTATAAGATGAACGATATAAGATCATGAACATAACATGAAAAAACAACACTCAATATCCCATAGATACTAAATCATGACTCTTGATATGAAGAAATGTTATTTCAAAATACTTGTGCCATAAGGCTAAGTAATCCTCATTAATCAATCATGATCTATGAGAGTATATAATAAGAATTATAACATGTTATGTGAATTTTATAGATCAATAATATTGATAGAAAATATTAATAATATCATGGGAATCAAAAATTCATTGTGGAATTATATAAACATGATAATTACAAAATTCTTATAGATGTAACTTTTATCAAGATAACTCTATCATCTAATGATAGTTTATTAACTGTGTTCTATTTTAGTATTTTATTATTATCATAATCTGTTAGGATTTTTTAAAATAATTCATATCTTACGATCTCATTAACTCCATCTTTTGTACCCAATTCATTATATGGATTTCCATATCTAGAAACACCCTTCACATAATTAGAATAATATATTTGTTTGTCCCAAAATGAATAAACATTAATAAGATCTCATAACATAATCTATTGAAATAAGTAGGCTTTGAAAAAATCATCATCACATAATCATAGGTCATCAATAAAAAATAATTGGATTGTATTATATAATCATTCATTACCTTTCCACAACTTAATTAACACTTGCGATAGAAAAATGAATCCTGAAATTATCACTAAAACATAAAATTTAAAAATCATCCATAGAAGTTCATGGTAATAAAGATCATATCAAAATGAATCCTAAATTTACCCAACTAATTTTCACATAATTAAAAATTTTCTTTTATAAAATCATTTAAAATAATATTCAAAAATCAATAGAAAAAATTATATTTTTATTTTTATCTTTTAAAAAAAATCCCAAGAAAATTTAATATAATTTTATTTATAAATTCATATAAATTTTTATTGTAATATTCATGATTATTTAAATACACAATTATGGGAAACTCCCCTAATGAGATAAAATAAAACATTCCTTTTCAAACTTTTTTATAAAAATGTTGAAAGTGTGCCATATAAAAAAACATTGAAATGATTCTTCTTAATAATTTGAAAATAATGTAAAATAAATTATAAATAACCATTATTATATATTTAATTATATAAAAACTTTAATAAATCATTTTTAATAATAGATACCTATAGGAGATATATTCCTGAACTAAAAGATGAATAAAGGATAGAATATCAAAAAAACATTTTTCAATTTCTTTTGACTACCAAATAGTGGATATAGGTTAGAAAAACCTAAACAATCAATTAATATCCAGAATAGGTGATATTTTACTTGGTTTAAAGGATAATGATCATATTATTTCACTTACTATAAATCTAACAAATACAATCTTGAAAGTAAATGATATTGTATCGTAATTCTCTTACCTCAAGTCACTTCTTGATCCATATCTATTCAGTCATCCAGTATAATAAATTTAGATTTATTATAAAACTAAATTAGAACCATATTCAAATATATATATATATAACTATTTATATTCTCCTTATAATATCCAATTACCCTTTTCATAGTATTTATTTATCAAAATCATTACCTGGGTGACAAAAATTCATATTTTCCAGGATTGTTTTGGCCTTATTTTTATAATAATTATACATTGTAATTGGGATCATAATATAAAATACATTTATCATTTAATAAATATAATATTTATTAAATAAATATAATTTTATAAAAACTCAGAAAATGTGGTTCTGAAAATTAAATTCATCACTTCATGGAGACGATAGTATGTACAAACACAAGGGTGAAGATTCCACTTTTTGATTGACATAATGAATGATCGGTAATGAATAATATTTTATTTTTTGAATCATTATTATACCATAAATATTATATATATTAATTTAATATATCCTAATTATAGTCCATGAAAAATTGAAATGAAAAATGAATCACATCGCTTCATGGTGTTCGTAGTCCAAACATACACATAAGAGACAATATCATTTTACAACTGAGGAAAGAGTAAATATATAGATAAAATATTTCATATCCAGATTCATTTTTACCTTATTAAAATTATATAGATCTATTAAAATTTTTAATAATATAATCCAAGAAAGGAATTGATAAAAAGTAAGACACATTTATTTAGGGAGGCCATCGTTTGTACATAAGCCTGGGGGATACTTATATTTCAAACTACATATAATCAAGTTATAAATTGTTTTAACTACTAAGATATTAGTAGATTTATGAAAATAATATATCCATTTATATATGGTTATATAATATTTAGATGGATTATAATAAGAAACAAACATGAAAAAAATTAGGAAGAACATATACCTCTACCTTGAGAATCATTCTTTGAATCTCTTCTTAAGGACCATTAAATTGGAAATTTAAGAAAACCAAAAACACTACGATGTGGATATAGGAATAATAATTCAATAGATTTTGGTATAGTTCAAGGGATCATGTTTTTTGGAGAATAAAAGATATGTGAATCCCTTTTATAAGCTAGGTGAGTGGCACATTTTTAAATATTAATAATATTAAAATATAATAATGATAATTTCATTAGTCAATAGACATAATGTGACTGCATTTATATGATGAGATATGATAAAAAAAATTAAATAGGACTTATAAAAGTTTTAAGGTTATTTTAAACCATATTTCTTTAGTTTAACCCCTCCTTTACCCATTTTACCCTCTACTGTTGTATGAAATTTTTACAGTAGTTCTGATTAATAATGAAAAAAAATTAAATTAACCAATTTAATTTTATTTGGAAAATTTGATTAAAATTATTTAAATAATGGAATCAAAAAATATTTCTATAAGTGTATGAATTTTTTAAGGTAAGCGCTCAAAACATAATGAAAATGGTTATTAAAATTTTTTTTTTTTAGAATAAAATAAAATAATATATTTTTTCACGAGAAAAAACAATTTTACTAATGTTAATATATTTTATTGAATATATAGTCTTAAAATTTAATTAAAAACACTGCTCAATATTAATTAGAATAATTTATTAAGATAAAATCATATTAGAAATATAAAATCAATTTTTTATAAAATTTTATCTTTACCATTAAAAGATTTGTTAATCATATTTAAGCACTTCGTAACCACTGAATTAATTTTTTAAAAGTGTGAAAAATATTTATTAAAAATTTTAAATAATATAAATTATATTTTAATAAATATAAAATAAAGTATAAATAAAAAATTCAAAATAATGTTATTTATTTTGTATTAGATAATAATTATTCACATAAGACGAGTATTTCTGGTAAATAAATTTATTAGACACTTCATATTTACAAAAAGTAAATATATCATGTAATATTTAAGTTTTACACTCTAAAAACCTATAATAATTTCACCCATGAAACAACATTACTCTAATAATAATAACTGAGGATTATTTTTATCAGTATGTCCTCAGGTTCCCATGTAACTTCTTCAAATTTATAGTTTCACCACAAAATATTATTTAGGAGAGTGGTCTGGTTCTAAACACTTTTAAAAAATATATATAATCAAAACTAGTTCTTCATCATAAAAAATATCATTCTATAAATGTAAAACATATGAATTTAGTATATGCGCATGATTAGTTACGTACTTATTCAAAAGTAGTATGACAAACATGTCATGAACTGGATATTGATTCAGTGGAAGATCTATGTAATAAGAAATCATCCTCACATGGAAACAATTATCATAATGGAATATATATATATATATATATATATATAGTTGGGGATGCCCTTATTTTTAAATCACACAACATTCCTCCAATGTCTAATCTGTAGGAATACATTTCCACTGACTTTAAACTCTAGATATCATTAATTGTTGTAAGGAATAATATTTCTTATAATCTAAGAAACCATGTGGTGTAGCATAATGGATCTGGGCTTATTGGAAATTTCCTTATATATCATAGGTTGCAGTAGCTTTAATTCCCTAGATTCATGATATTATGATAATTATTTTCACTTCCTTACATAGATAGATTCATAATGATCCATATGAATACTCAATTAAAAGATACAATTGTTAGAATTCTACACTAGTGGAAGGATTTGATTTCAAACTCATTTCAAATTCATTGGAAAAGATCACAACATGTCTTTTAGTGTTTGAGTGGTTCCCTCAGACTGACCATATATCTTAGGATAGTATACAAAGCTATATCTCAACACTAAATTCAATTCTTGTTGAAGACTTATCCATAACATCTTGTTAGTCCACATATCCTGGCCATAAATAGTAGGACATAATACTCCATTAAATGTTTTAACATGTCCTAATTTATATCCTGAAATTTAATCAAGAGTGAAATATTCTCTTATGTCAACAAAATATCATGATTTTATAAGGACATTGACTAAAACACAAATATATTCATGGACCTAAGATGTTTTTGGGGGTCTAAAAATGAAATCCATTGTTATTTATTCCAAATCATTTATAGTATGGGTATTATTGGTGATATACCCTTAAACTTATGTCCCTCGGTCTTAAATTAATCAATACCTCACATGAAGATACATGCTTTGTTTTGAACCAATTCATGTTGTCCAAACACAAGTACTCTTATAGATCATTATAAATCATCATACATATAGTATTAATATAATATTTTGAACTTTGAAAATCATACAAAAGTTCCTTATTCAATTATGGTATTTAAGGGGAACAAAATTTATTCCTGATCCATAACATTTAATCGAAATCATTGATTATGTAAAAAATATTTATCACCATCTTCAACAATTTCAAATCCTACTTTTATTCTTCTTTAATACTCAGATGGATTTATGGATTGATAATCACGTTGAAAATATATTATCTTTAATTCATCATAAAATAGTTTATAAACACAAATTTGTCTCCTTAATCCTCATATTTAAGTAGCAATAGGAATAGTTTCTTTACTCCAATAAATTATAGAAATATATTTTGGGTATAAAACTTAGTTAAGATATCAAACCATTTATACCAATGATTTTCCTCTTCAACTCAATTCAATAATAATTTTCTCATTAACAACCTATTATACAAATAAAAAATTTACCAAACTCCATAAGAGGGTTTCCCCCATGATTTTTCCATACATATTGGATTGTAAATAATTAATATTATGTATTATATAGGTCTTAGTAATATAATTTCATTGAAATTATATATTTATATTATTTTCCCCTAAAATATTGTAAAATTAAAGTATCACATATCTATATATATATTGGGAGAACATCTAATTATTTATTTGTAGCTATAAAAGTTCAATATAGACAATTCCATTCAAATACATAGTCTGAAGACAATAATTAATGTGCCAACATTTCTTATCGGGTTGATGAAAAAAAACTAATGTCTTCCTGGAATTTTCTATTAAATATTCTTCATAGGTAATGATGGATTTATTACAATTTTTTTCAATTAAAGTAATCACTTATTCATTATTTAGTAAAGTGATTGAGGATAATACATATTGGAAAGTACCTCTTTACATTCTTCACATATCATGAAGTCAATTAACTATTAAAACCTAATATTAATCAAAAGAGTCAACCATTAATCAGCTTCACTATGCAAATGATACAAAAGAAAAATAGACTTTTCATCCCTCGCACACTAATGAAAATTAATGGTGATTTTTATTGAATTATTCCATTTCACAATAATAAGATTATTGAAGAACCATATGTGGATGGTGGATGTTTCTGTATAAAAGACTTAATAGTGATTTGATCCTTCCTTTGTCGATATACAAATTCAATATGATTCATGTTACCATTCATTTTCTAAGAGATTTTAATGAGAATAGTTGAAACTTTTCAAATCCTAGATCCAATTTCACTTGTTTTCTCATGGGGATAATGGTTTTTATTCCATCACATTCTTTATTTTTACAATTCCTCTATATCACATCCATTTAATGAATCCAAAAATAAGAGTTTAAGTTTCATGACCTGACCCACTGGGGACCTTCCAAGGCGATTGGTAATTTTAGAGTGATACCACAATCATATCTCCAATAGGACAAGGGATGGAGACTACTTCCAAGAATTCAGACCATTGAAATTAGTATATTTAGCCTAGGGAATTAATATAAATTCACACAACTAGCTCTAAAAAATGTTTTATTTATATAAGAACAAAAAATTGGGCTTCTTGTGGGTAGTTAATTCCTGAAACAACCCCTAGGAAAATATAATAGTGAAGTGAAGTAATAAAAAATATACAATGGTTTAAAATACACACCCAACACAAAATGTAATCTACAACTGAATATGATTGTAACAAGTGAAAAACTGAAGAGAGATAAGATCAATAACTCCAAAACTAACCACCAAAAATAGCTATAACCTCTATATACCACTATGTGCCTATAATTCTAAGTCCTTCAAAGCCATCATTGACCCCTTATCATCCTCATAAGATATAAAATGTGAATTCATAACCCATTAATGATTTAGAATAAAATTTCTCTGTAGGATTCCCCTAAACATTGAAGGGAGAAATATAATTAAATTGTCATTTAAAACTATAAGGAAAAAGGGTAAAAACCTAACATAAAATATCCTCACAATGAAATAAAAATAAAGATATAATGGGTATTTACATCTTCAAAACCAGTTAAGATTGATGATGAGTCTATATGATGTTCTAAATGTCCCATATATGGTTCGTGGAACCCCACACAACCTCATAAGAATATTGTTGTGGGCTCACTGCTCTGCACATCATTATATAGTCAATGGAGTACTTTCCCATTATATGAACCCTCCCCAGTTTAGCTTGATGAAAAGGGAGTACCATTATGTAAATAGAGTACATACACCATCTGTATTGTGGGGATGTATTGACAGTACATATATAAAAAGAATTGGGGATTGGTACCCTAGTCGATTAAGGGGGTACAAAACATGACAACTCTCTGATGATCAACCACAATTACTATCATTAGAAATGTAAAGCTAGAAGAAGTATCTCACTTGATAAACATTAAATAGTATCTATGAAACAAAAATTAATTCTACCATCATGTACTACATGTAAAAAAAACTCAACATAGTATACTCATGGTCTAAAATGTGGGTCCAAAAATGAAGATACATAATGTAGAAATGTCATGGAAATTTAAGTGGTAAGTATGTATAGTAAAAAAATGTGCAATATCTCTTGAGGGATTGGGTGTGACCTTCATTCGAAATGGATATTTTTTCCACGTTTCTCCATGAAGGATGTACATAGGTTTACAAAATGTTTGACTTAACCCATTAGCAATGGAATTTTTTTCCAAGGCAAGGCAAAGAAAACAATGTGGCACTACATGATCTGTCGAAATAGGTACACGATGTGTCGGTTTACTTTTGTTCCTGGGTGTGTACTCTTAGAACATGGCTCTAATAACTAGGTAGTGTCACAGGGTGTTTGGGACCAACCACATGGAGTGTTATATTTAACATTGGTTGAAGCCCTGACCATTATGAGAAGAATAGATACATGGAAAGGGTTCCTTCTAGATTCACAATGTGTATTTATGTTTTTCATAGATACTGAAAATTTGTCTTCATGTGGTTACCAGGTCTTCCATTAATGCCCCCTCAATTTCAATTTTACATTCCAAATGTGTCCTAATTTATATCGGATGGAATTAAATTATTGAATCCATTCCTCTTGTTTCGAAAAAACTGAACTCAAATATATGAAGTTGTAGATGCTACAACATTCATCATTACACAGTGTCCCAGATTATTAATCCATTACCAAGATTCTTAATATATTTTTCAATCCATCAAAAAAATATTTATCCCTACTTGTGTTCTGCATCTATCATGATTCAAGGGGTTGGATAAATTTGTCCCATCCATATTCAAATCATTGGCCCCATGGGGCTACAATAATGAATATGAATAAAAATGGTACAAAAACATGAAATAAGAAGGTTTATCATTGGCCGATGTGGTCTTGAAAAATGAAAAAAATTGTCATAAAAAGAATTGTGAAATAAAAGAAATAAATTATCAAATAATAAGAAAATAAACACTAATTTAAAATAATATTATAAAAATATAAAGATTCATTTTAATTAAGTAAAAAATATTACATACATAATAATTAAATCAAAAGGGTAAAAAAATATAATATAACAATCCATACATCTACAGTGTATTGATTTTTGGTGGAGAACACATCTATTTGAAATTATAATGAATATCCCACTATGTTCTTCATTTTTATCACTAATTTCATTGAACATTCATTATCAATTCAAATTACTGAGTATTTCAACATAAATAGGTTCCATCTTCTTCCACCTTTCTAATCTCTTATGTTTTTTGGTTAACCATATAAATTTTAAATAATATAGTATAAAAATAGGATTAGATTAGGAATTTTATTTTTATAAATTAAATTAAAATATTATTTTGTTTATTTAATGTTTCCACTGACACCTCACATCCATGGAACATTGGACACTGAAAATAATTATGTTACCCCAACGGTAAACAGTTCATCTTAGAAAAAACTATGGTCTATGATGTTCCATTTTCTGTCCCGATCAATATGAATACTATTTATTATAAACAATTTCAACCATGTTCTTTACTATAAATTAATATTATTAATATATTAATTTTAAGGTCTTGTGACACCCAAAACAAATTTCCATATACAGGGAAAATGGAATGGTATATATATATATATTAAATGTATCAAAAAATAAAATTATAGTTGTTTCATTCTTCCATCCGTCAATTATTTTATCTCTAAAAAAATAGCTACATAAAAGGTGGGGGTATAGAGCCCAAATTAGGATCCCATGCTAAATGAGATCTTCTATATGCTCCCATACTATCAATTCACTAAAACAGGAGGAATGATACTTCTATATAAGATCTTCTCATGTTCATTCTTCATTGTCACTATTCTCTAAGAATGTGTATCCATCATCATTGTCTACCTCACCCCATTAAATAACCTATGTTAGTTCATTCCCATGTATTTTCAACTAAGAAACGTGGAAGGAATCATGCACTCATTCCAACACTAGGTTGATTTCAATGAAATAAGAAGCATTTGTAACCCTCTATAGGATGTGGAATGGAGAGATATTCCTTAGAGATAACATTATTCCCAAAAAAATATCAATATTCATATTCTTGGAGTCTCTTATGAAAACATGGTATCCTTATTAAAACTCCAAAGTCCTAATATATAGTGATGAATAATATTTATATCAACTCTGGGTTGTCCTTATATGCTCAAATATCACCTAAAACTTCTCTGTAGTTTCCTATACTAGGTCTGGCTTGATAAAAAGTGCATCTCCAATTTCAGTCTAACATATGGGTGAACTCAAGGATATCCAATATATTAACTCTAAAGGTTACACACATATATTGAAATGATATATATTCTATTATAGGTAATCTCCAACTATTAAAAGTGATCCACACAGCTCAAGTGAATGTAAAACACATAGCCTCTCAATATAACATTCATAATAGGGATGATACATTTTCCCTGGTTATCCTTTAGGGGATGAAACACTATGTTCATCCATAATTTGGTCTCAAAAGTATCATGTAGTTCCTTCCAAAACTATGATTTGAACAAGACATAACTTTTAGAAGTGAATTTAATGGGTAACCCAAGATGGTATAAAATATTGTGCAAATACAACCTCCCCAAACTCCCAACCTAAAAACACACTTTAATGGTATAAAAGTGTTGAAAATTTTTACATCATTTGAAAATAATCTATACTATATCCTAGAATCATGCATTCCCTAGAATCAACATCTAAAAAATCATGATTATTCCATACCACTTCTATTATGGTATCTCAAGAGGGTCAGTCAACCCTGATGGAACCTAACAACCAACCTTTACCTTTCGACACATGAGTAATCAAGAAATAGAATCAGAAACACTCCCCTTCATTACATACAACTAAAATATCATCAATGTTAATTGTACATGTTTTCCATTCCTATATATATATATATATCCTAGAGTGAGGTATGATACTCCCTCAACACCTCATCATGTAGCATGATTCGAACCACTTCCCATCCATGAAGAAGAAGGTTGAGCTCCACACCATAAAAATATCAATCTAGTGTGTATCTTGAGGATATTTTATCACATATATCTTCAATTTTTAAATCTCCAAAGTGAGCCTCTATCACATGAAAAATAAGTGTTACTGTCACCACTATAACTTGTATGTAATATTTACGCCTCTCCTCTACCGAGGTTGGCTGTAATGAATCCAACTACTCTGATGCCTCCTCTACCAAGTGAGAATGGTATTTCATGATAAGGTATTCATCCACAACATTTAAATTCCATTGAGTTTATAATTTCTTGATGTTATAGTCCAATAAGTACTCAAACCAAAGCCTCTGTTTTGGGTTAGATATATCTAGGTGAAGATGTATTGATGAAACTAGTGTTTTGAGAAAATAATATTACACTAACCTAGTATATAATACCTATAAGGACCTGGCCTTAAAAATTAAATGATCTGAATTAATGTTATTAATTCACATTGGGGAACTTTTTAGGTTTAGATATTTATATAATTATGTCATAACATATACATAACAACTTGGATATTACATGTTGACACTTCTACTTGGTATCCATTTTTTCATAAAATAAAAACTCTTTGAAAAAAAGACTCATGTCCAGTTCCATGTTTTAGAGAGAATGACTTTTCTGTGATCCCTTCCTTGACCCTATTCCACATTATATCCTATGAAAAACATTTCAAAAACACGGGATGAACAAAAAATCACAGAAAGGGATACACAAGGTATGAAAATTATTAGCTTTTCAAAAAAACAAGTAAACCATGTATGCATTATCATAAGTAATAATTATCACCTTAATGAAGTAGAAAATACTCTACACTAAATAAAAGACCATTTCAATCCATTTTGTAGAAAAAGGTTTACCATAAAACCCATATAAAGCACACATAACTTATTAAGGTAAATTGGGACATAAACATACTTAAATGGAATAAACATACGGTCAGCTTCCACACATATCACTAAATTGAATAGCCAAACAACCAACATCCATACCCAATGCATTGGAGGTTATAACGTAACCAATTGTCCTGGTTTATCACAGCACCACCCGTTATTTGGTTTATCAAGTAATCACCTGTCAAATGTCCAAGTGCCATTATAAATCATAACACACAAAATATTTCAAAAATAAACATTTCACTAATGACATTTTGTCTTCAATCACAATAAATCATTTCAAGATATTGAAAGAATGAAACCATTTCAAAAAAAATTGTCAATACCATAACACCCAAAAATAGAATAAGGGGTTTCCTTTTTTTTCATTTTAAAAAACATTACGGCTTATAGAAGAAGCCAAATAATTATTATGGATGTGGAGATGTCATTATTCCCGCAAACGTTAAAACCAATTATATTTTCATTTAGTCAAATGCTTCATAGAAAAAATATTCCCCTTGAATGAAATTTAAATTAAATGGTGTTTATATATCATATAAAATAATGTCATGTATAAATCTAAATATGCCTCAATAAAAGGAGGTTGAGATAAAGTCCCTTACCTCACTTCCGACTTGACCCGTTCATTATTTAATTTATTTAATAATATACATAAGTTATTTTCTACATTCATAAGAACCTTTTTAATTTTTATTATTATTTTTATATCACTTATTACCTTATGATATGAATTAGTTAATTATTTGAGTTAATAGTAGATATTTTGTCGATATTCATATCTTGAGTTAAAAATGAACTTGTTATAATTATAAATTTTTCATGTGGTCGAAATTCCATTATCTCCAGAATGATTTTCATGATTTATATATCATATATATCATATATATACAGTATATAATTATTTATAATAGTACATATCATTTATATATATGAAATATAAATTCATCGTTCATAGAGACGGTAAACCATATGTTTGCATGAACGCTACATCCATTTCAATTTTTTTATTTTAAAAGGAATGAAAACCAAATGATAAATAGTTATATTATTATTGTAGTATAATATCAAATATTATATTTGATACATAAGTTCATTAACACCATCCTTTATATGTTTCATGTATGGTATGATGGTGTCATATCACTTTGTGTGGCGGTAGTCTCCACTTCCTCAAATTAAATTATCGCGTTTAACTATTATGGAAACCATAAATGTATGATAAAAATGAAAAATCTATAAGTATAGGGATAATATAAATATAATTTATATCTCATATAAATATAGTTCGATTTTAATTTCCACTGTGAGAGGCGGTAATAGATAATTGAACAATCATCATTTCGTGAGGCAGTAGTTCACCGTCCTCAGAAATAATATGTTCGTATCCATTAGATTGAGGTGTGTGTAAGTTTAGTTTGAATAATTATCATAAAAACAATGTAGTATATTGAGGATACTGGTTATATTGTAAAATAAAGGAATAAAATGAATTTAGGGGGTTGGAGATGTAAAATAAAGGAAAAGAACTTAAGAGAAGACATTATCCTTAAATCAGGTAACTCCCTTTGTTTGGAACCGAAAGGTTTACATGAATTTCCTTTTTTCTAAGGGAAGGGTTACAAGAGGTTAATAGGGATTCAAGAAGCTTATTTAGGCAATGGTTGGATGTCCCAAGGGGCTTTAGAGGTGTAACACCCGATACTTTTATGTGAAATATTTTGTTTTTATCTTATATAAATCATCAAAGTAATCTTTCACTACACACAACACTATCTTGGCTTACTTTACACGAAATTGCGACCTTCCTCGATAGCTTGCGTCGTACGCAATACCGAGTTTCACTAAACAACGATATACTATTAAAATATTATTAAAACTAGCCATTATGAATAGTAATAACCACTTTTTGAAATTTTATAAATTCTATTTTTCAAAATGGACTTCATTTTTGGATTCGGAATTTCGAAATTACCCTAGGGTGAAATTTTGGTATTTTTCTGAAAACTTTCAATTTTTGATGAATAGTGAAACCACTAAGTAGTAGTTAAAAAACTGAATTTTTCATAAAACATAATTTTACCGCTTATTTGAGTGGAATTTCAAAAATCTGAGAAACACGGTTGATTTCAGTAAGTAAAAGGTGGTTCAATGAGATGAAAATAATTTTTTGGTGAATAGTAACTTTTTACTTTTTTTACCACGGTTAAAAGTAAATAGGGTAACTAAGGGTAAAAATGATTTTATTATTACCCTAACACATGTCCTAATTCTATTGGACAAGTTTAATTTGACCGAAAACAACCTTAGGAATAAAATATGACCATTTAGTCCCACATGGATTAGATTAGGACATTTATTATTAATTTATTTAAAGAAGGGTTAAAATAGTTAAAATCAAAGTTTAATAAGTAAATCATTTTTAATATGGGGTTATACATAAGATAAATTCTATTTTAAATATTCATTAAAAATATAATAATATATCATACAGAATGACATTTTATTTGTAATTTTTAGACATTAACTAATTTAATTTATTTATGACACAATGATGATGCAGTAATTATCTTATTAATGAAATATTGACATAATTGATATTATAAATACCCAAATAAATATAATTTGAAACTTTTTAAGAATTAAACTAATTTTCTAGGTTAATATGACATGTTAGTATTGATCTAATTAGCTTATTTAGAACTAATCATTCTGTTATGATTTTCACAAAAATCAATTACTAAATAGTGTCAAAATTGACATAAAATAGTTTTTAAAACAAATATTATATTATTAATTGTTATATTATTACTAAAAATCTAATTTTCGGAAAAATGACTTAGATATGGTTATATATATTAATAATAAACAACTTGGGGTTCGTTTTTCTTGATATAGTAAGTTTATTAACCTTATAGAGTAAGAAAACAAGAAGACACGGTGAAAGTTAAATTATCTAACTTAATGTTAAATCTAAATGATAAGGTTAAAATTGATACCTAAACTTGTCTAAATTCTATTATATAAGAGGATTTAGACCTATACCCTCCTTATTTGCGAAATATATCAATTTTTAGCTATTAAAAACCGAATTGGACTTTATAATAAAATAATATTTTTAGTAATTCCAAAGGTCCCCTCTACTCCCTTATAAAAGGGCACATCCTCCCCCTCTTTCTCATACTACATTGAGCCTTCAAGCTCGGCCAACCCCTGCCAATTTCTCCTCTCCACTTACCTAGAAATATCCCAGAGGTTTTTATCTTCTTCAAATACCTATTTTAGTTCCCTAAAAAGAGGTCTCAAAGAAGCTCTTCAAAGAAGAGGTAATGTCCGTTACCGATTCTTTCATCTTTATTTCTTCTTCCACTTCTTATTCTTTAGTTGTTTCATTATGAAGTAATAGAATCAGTATCACTCTTATACTGATATGTTATTATAAGTATGAAATAACCCTATTTCACCATCTATTCATCCTACGTAAAAAGAAATCACCGCGCGTGCGTACATACGGAATACTGTCTCCACGCCGTGGTGTAATCTATTTTCCACCACCACCTTACTTGGATGGGTATAATGGTGTAAATAATGACTATATATGACTATTATAATGTGATACTGATTCTTAAATAGTATACATACACTCCAATACAATTTCACGATCATAGGAGCGATATCATCACTCGTGCGTACGTACGGAATACCGTCTCCACGATGTGATGCGACTCGTTCTACATGATCTGAATTTCATAATGATTATATAAATTAATTGAATGAATGAATATGATATATATTACACTAATACCATTCTGTAAATGAGGTATCTATATCCTAAAGAGAAGAATAAGAATTTATTCAACAAAACACGCATAAGAACAAAAAGTTATAAACACCCGAATAACAAGTAGCAATGAAACATTACTACTAAGAAGCTAAGAATATGACCATATATGATATCATAAAAATAATTATGATTCTGTAATAAGTCAATAACATTATTTAAATCATTATAAACGAGGTTCGGACATGTACAAAGCATAGAGGACCTACGGTAAGGGAAATATCACAATCTCATTTTTATTTGAGATTGTTTATACTTTGGTATTTACTAGGGTGTATTTTATCATCCACATACATGTTTCCTAAACATGTAATATTTATATCCTTCTACAATAGTTTATATCCAATTTTACCCTTCGGTGAGTTTTTAGTAAAAGATATGAAAGGAATATTTTGTCATTTTTAGTACGAGGTACTTTTTGACTTTTCCGACAAAAGTACGAGAAGAATGTTTTTTTAACTTATACGGCATGAATGGATTTTAAATTTTTTTTTTCCAAGAATCATCCTTTAGAATTTTTCAAGTTTTTTTAAATCAACTTATTTTAGTTTAAAATTTTATGACATGTTAAGAAAGGAAAAATGTTTTTGAAGTAAAAAGGATATTTTCCTCTAGAATGGAGTTCAAGAGTTTTATTAAAATAAATTTCCATCTAAGATAATAAAGGGTTATTTCTCTATCCCAATTATTACATTGATCTGACTATTTTGTGATGGAAATATTTTTATGAATTCCTTTATCTTATATGAATTGTTTTATGATGTCCCAATGATTAAGATTCCCATTTTTATTACCTGGGTTATGCAATGATGTATGATTTATGATTTTGTGGCACACATAATAATGGTATCATTATGAGATGGGTGGGACCTATATCTCCCTCCAATGAATTGGGTAAAGATTTTATATCTCATGAGATAGACATGGCTGGAATCGTAGGTTATACCGGTTCAGTGAAACAGGACTGAAACGCGGAGTGAAATCGGTTCAGAAATGGACTTTTTCCACTATGATAGTCTTGGCAATGAGTCTAGACTAATAAGAAATGATTCTCTATGATTATGTGTGTATGACACAAAGTTTCATGTGTTATGTTATGATTATTGGTATTACATTTCACTACTATGATTTATCCCATGTTATGAAATTATGCTCTCTTATGCAGGTTACGATTTCCAAAAGTTATGTTCTCATGAATATCATGTGATTGATATTTCTTTTGTTTACCCTTACTAAGAATTTGATCTCACCCTTTTGTATGTTTTATTTCCCCAGGTCAGGAAGAATGTTATTAAGTAGAATATGCCAAAAAGGGACTCTAGATATGATAAAATAAATGGGAGACAGTGTAGACGCTTTATGATCCAGTTGTTTATGTTTCCCAGTTTCTAAAGACACTATACCTATATGGTCCTTTCGTGGTTTTGTTATATGTTGTAATAAGTATGCTCAAATTTTGAAGTATTAACAATGTATGTAAAGTATGTTCGTTATAGTTGGTATCAGAGGAAAGGTATAGTCATCCTTTGGAAACTAGGATGTGAAAGCCTTAGTAAGAACCCTAAGGATAATTCTAAGCATACAACACAATCTTAATGTTTTAGAAATGGCCATGAATAACCTAGGATAAGACCTTATGTAAGAAATTTTATTCTTGATTATGTGGTTTTCCAATTATAATTAGTGTTGCTCACACTATTCTTCTTGTTTTAATCAATGGCTGGAACCCGAAGGAACCGTGTTAATGCGAAATGCGACGGGCAATGCAATGATTGTACCCCTGAGAAACCGAACGTTATGGGAGCTGGAATGAAAAATCTTGTAGCCATGCTCACACAACTTTCTCAAGATATGAATCATGTAGGACTTCCAAACGAGCAAAGGAAGGAGCAACATTCTGTTGAATCCTTCATGAGACAGCGTCCACCTTCATTCAGCGGGTCTACTGATCCATTAGTTGCTGAACAATGGATTAGTACTACTGAAAAGATATTTTCAGTTCCTCAATGTTCTGAGCATGATAAAGTCATCTTAGTATTGTATAGTTTGGAAGGTGATGCTAATCAATGGTGGAATCTTATTAAGAATATGAGGCAAAGGGATGAAATTGAGTCCATGGAATGGGACGAGTTCAAGAACTTATTTTTCAATAAGTACTTCCCTCGTATTCTCCGAACAAAGATAGAGAAAGAGTTTCTTAAACTGAAGCAAAATGATGATGAATCTGTTGGAACCTATGAAGCAAATTTTACAAGACTTGCAAGGTACGCTTCGGTATTATTATCCAACCTGAGAGTAGGATCGATCGATTCTTTAGTGTCTTAAAACCAATTATTCGAAGAGCCTTATCCATAAGGGACTTCAATAGCTACGAGGAAATCGTTCGATGTGCTCTCAAAGTTGAGATGGAGATTGGAGTAACCCATCAGTCATATGGGTTTGATAGGAAGAGGAAAATGGAATTCAAAGGAAAATCTAAAGATCACACTGAAAAGAAGATGAGCTTTCCCTTATACTCAAAGTGTGGAAAGAATCATGGAGGGAGTTTTCTTAAAGGGACAAGTAAATGTTTCCAATGTGGAAAGGATGGTCATCGGGCATTTGAATGTCGCGATGATGGGAAGAAGATGTCTAATGATGCAAACAAAGGAAGGGATACACAGAATGAACCTACTACACTTAAATGTTTCAAGTGCAAGGAGATGGGAAATTATGCCAATAAATGACCAAATCCAAGGGTTGATGATGATGGTCGACGTCAACAAACTCTTAGGGCTAAAGAAAACGGAAAGTCACATGAAATTTCTATCAGCGATGTGGAGTACGATAATGATGTGGTGAAAGGTACACATACCATCCACTCTAAAGTAGCAAATGTTTTATTTGATTATGGATCCACCCACTCCTTTATTTCTGAATAATTTTCTAAGGGTATCACCATATTACCTCAAAAATTAGATGTTGAGTTAGCGGTGACAACACCTAATGGCACAACAGTTGCATCAAAATTTTATAATTCTTCTCCGATTGAAGTATGTGGCAAAGTACTTCCTGAAAATCTTGTGATCCTTACTATAGAGGAATTTGATGTGATTCTTGGCATGGATTGGCTTTTTCTACATGGAGCTCATATCAATTTCCAAAGAAGGTAAGTCACATTTCATATTCCAGATCAATCTATGATCGTCTATCAATGCAAGGATGAACATAACATTCCTGTGGAAATTTCTTCCATTTATGGGTATTGTTCCCACTAAATGAAGGTTATTTATCTCAAATGGTTGGTGAGAAACTCACGATTAAGAATATTCCCATTGTATGGGAGTTTGATGATGTCTTTCCGGAGGAATTACTGGGTCTTCCACCAAATCGTGAAGTTGAGTTTTCAATAGAACTCGTACCGGGTGCTTTGCCTATTTCAAAGACACCTTATAGAATGGCCCCAATTGAGTTGCAGGAATTGAAGAAGCAACTCCAAGAGAATCTTGATAAGGTATTCATACGCCCTAGTGCGTCACCTTGGGGAGAACATGTTCTATTTGTAAAAAAGAAAGATGGATCAATGAGACTCTGTATTTATTATCGATAACATAACAAAATCACTATCAAGAACAAATATCCTCTCCCATGCATTGATAACTTATTTGACCAAATATGCGGAGCTCAATACTTTTCCAAGATTGATCTTCGTTCAGGGTATCATCAATTAAGGGTCAAAAGGGAGGATATACCAAACAAGGCTTTCCGTACAAGGTATGGACACTATGAATTTATAGTGATTCCATTTGGTGTTACTAATTCCCCTACTATCTTCAGGGATCTGATGAATAGAGTCATTAGAGACTATCTTCATCAATTTTTGGTAGTCTTTATAGACGATATTCTTTTATATTCAAAGATAAAGTAAGAAAATGAAGATCACTTGAGAATTATATTGAAGACCATGAGAAAGGATAAGCTTTATGCCAAATTTACCAAGTCTGAATTTTGGCTTCAAAATTTGCATTTTTGGGTTACATATTCTCAAAAGAGGGGATATCTGTGGATCTAGCAAAAACAGAGGTTATCGAAAGATGGTCGAGACCAACAACAGTAACCGAGATCCGAAGTTTTCTTGGCTTGGATGGATATTATCAACGTTTTGTGAAAGATTTTTCAAGATTATCTAATCCACTCACCAAGTTGACTCGGAAAGGAGTTAAGTTTGTTTGGAATGAGGAATGTGAAGAGAAATTTAAGGAGTTGAAAACAAGGTTATCTAGTGAACCTATGATCACACTGCCTTGTAGTGGAGAAAGGTTTGTGACCTACAGTGATGCATCCAAGAAGGGATTGGGGTGTGTTCTTATGCAAAATGATATGGTGATAGCTTATGCCTCACGATAGTTGAAAATACATGAGAAAAATTACCCAACACATGATTTGGAGTTAGCTGCAGTAATCATTGCATTAAAAATTTGGAAGAATTATCTTTATGGAGAAAGGTGTGACATTTATACTGGTCATAAAAGTTTAATGTATATTTTAACACAAAAGGAGCTGAATATACGTCAAAGAAGATGGTCGGAGCTGATTAAGGATTATGACTGCTCAATCCATTACCACCCTGGGAAAGCAAACAAGGTGGCAGATGCATTAAGTCGACAAGAACATTCCAGTTTATCCATGATGAGGATCACAAAAGATCCAATATTTATGGATTTACAAAGGATGGATCTTGGAATTATAATGGAAGGGGAAAAATCTTATCTTTCTCAAATGAATGTTCAACCATCTATACATGTGAAGATTAAAGAGGCACGGAAAGAAGATGTCGAGTCAAAAATGAAGGTGAGAAATGTTCCTAAATTCAACCTTGATTGTGATGGGATAATAAAGTTCAGGAATCGAGTTTGTGTTCCTCCCATCCCGGAATTAAAGGAGCTGCTGTATGAGGCTCATAGTTCTACATTATCTATTCATCCTAGAAGCAGGAAGATGTATAGGGACCTGAAAGGGTACTTCTGGTGGGATGGCATGAAAAGAGATGTTGCTGAATATGTCTCTCGATGCTTGGTTTGTCAGTAAGTAAAAGCTGAGAGACATAAGTCTAAGGGGATGTTACAACCATTACCTATACACGAATGGAAATGGGAAAACATCACTATGGACTTTGTCACAGGACTTCCTAAAACATCCAAATGCAATAATGCTATCTGGGTCATAGTTGATCGTCTTACCAAGTCTGCACACTTCATTGCTATTAGAGAGGATTTATCTCTGGATCAGCTTGCCGGGATATATGTAAAGGAAGTGGTAAGATTGCATAGAGTACCACTTTCTATTATATCTGATGGGGATCCGAGATTTACCTCGAAGTTCTGGCGAAGTCTTTAGCATACTCTGGATACAGAGTTGAGTTTCAGCACTGCTTATCGTCCTCAGACAGACGGTCAGTCTGAGAGAACAATTCAAACTCTAGAAGATATGTTGAGAGCTTGCTCTATGGATTTCAAAGGTGGTTGGGATCAACACCTACCTTTGGAGGAATTTTCATATAATAATAGCTTTCACTCTAGTATTCAGATGGCTCCTTATGAAGCTGTCTATGGAAAGAAATGAAATACTCCAACATGCTGGGATGAAGTTGGGGAAAGAAACCAATTAGGACCTGATCTCGTTGATTAAATGGAAGAAAATGTCAGATCTATTCAACAACACATAAGAGCAGCTCAGAGTCGACATAAAAGTTATACCGACAACCGAAGAAAAGACCTAGAGTTTTAAGTGGGGGATAAAGTGTTCTTACGAATATCTCCCTGGAAGAGAGTCATGAGATTTGGAAAGAAGGGGATGTTGATCCCTAGATATATCAGTCCTTTCGAAATACTGGATCGTGTTGGGAAGGTAGCTTACCGATTGGAACATCCACTGAATCTCTCTCAAGTTCACGATGTCTTCCATGTATCTCTACTGAGAATGTACATACTTGATCCTTCACATGTACTTAGCTCAGAAGTTGTACCGCTGGAGCAAGATCATTCTTATGAAGAACAGCCGATAGAGATTCTGGATCGTAGCGAAAAAGTCCTACGAAGAAAGACCACTCGATTGGTGAATGTTTTATGGAGGAACCACCAATTAGAAGAAGCTACATGGGAGCTTGAGGATATGATGAGGGAGAGGTATCCTCATCTGTTTGTTACAAAGTGACGAAATTTGATGGCGAAATTCATTTTAAGGGGGGTAGAATGTAACAACCGAGACATTTATGTGAAATATTTTGTTTTTTTTGTTATATAAATCATCAAAAAAATCTTTCACTACACACAACACTAACTTGGCTTTCTTTACACGAAATCACGACCTTCCTCAATAGCTAGCGTCGTACGCAATACCGAGTTTCACTAAACAATGATATACTATTAAAGTATTATTAAAACTAGCCGTTATGAATAGTAATAACCACTTTTTGAAATTTTATAAATTTTATTTTTCAAAATGGACATCATTTTTGGATTCGGAATATCGAAATTATCCTAGGGTTAAATTTTGGTATTTTTCTGAAAACTTTCAATTTTTGATGAATAGTGAAACTACTAAGTGGTAGTTAAAAAACTGAATTTTTCTTAAAACTTAATTCTACCACTTCTGTGAGTGGAATTTCGAAAATCCGAGAGACACTATTGATGTCAGTAAGTAAAATGTGGTTCAATGAGATGAAAATAGTTTTTTGGTGAAAAGTAACTTTTTACTTTTTTTACCACGGCTAAAAGTAAATAGCATAATTAAGGGTAAAAATGATATTATTATTACCCTAACACATGTCCTAATTATATTGGAAAAGTTTAATTCGACCAAAAACAACCTTAGGAATAACATATGACCATTTAGTCCCACTTGGATTAGATTAGGACATTTATTATTAATTTATTTAAAGAAGGGTTAAAATAGTTAAAATCAATGTTTAGTAAGTAAATCATTTTTAATATGGGGTTATACATAAGATAAATTCGATTTTAAATATTAATTAGAAATCTAATAATATTTCATACATAATGACATTTTATTTTTAATTTTTAGACATTAAATAAGTTAATTTATTTATGACACAATGATGTTGCAGTAATTATCTTATTAATGAAATATTGACATAATTGATATTATAAATACCCAAATAAATATAATTTGAGACTTTTTATGAATTCCACTAATTTTATACGTTAATATGACATTTTATTATTGATTTAATTATCTTTTTTCGAACTAATCATTCTGTTATGATTTTCACAAAAATCAATTACTAAATAGTGTCAAAATTGACATAAAATAGTTTTTAAAACAAATATTATATTATTAATTGTTATTTTATTCCTAAAAATCTAAGGTTTGGCCAAATGACTTATATAAGGTTATATATATTAATAATAAACAACTTGGGGTTAGTTTGGCTTGATATAGTATGTTTATTAAAATTATATTGTAAGAAAACAAGAAGACACGGTGAAAGTTAAATTATCTAACTTAAAGTTAAATCTAAATGATAAGGTTAAAATTGATACCTAAACTTGTCAAAATTCTATTGTATGAGAGGATTTCGACCTATACCCACCTTATCTTTGAAATATATCAATTTTGAGCTATTAAAAACCGAATTGAACTTTATAATAAAATAATATTTTTAGTTATTCCAAAGGTGCCCCTCTCCTCCCTTATAAAAGGGCACATCCTCCCCCTATTTCTCACACCACTTTGAGCCTTCATGCTCGTCCAAACCCTGCCAATTTCTCCTCTACACTTCCCTAGAAATATCCTAGAGTTTCTGGTCTTCTTCAAAGACCTATTTTAGTGCCCTAAAAGGAGGTCTCAAAGAAGCACTTCAAAGAAGAGGTAATGTCCGTTACCGATTCTTTCATCTTTATTTCTTCTTCCACTTCTTCTTCATTAGTTGTTTCATTATGAAGTAATAACATCAGTATCAATAATATAGTGATATGTTATTATAAGTATGAAACAAACCTATTTCACCATCTATCCATCCTACGAAAAAAGAAATCACCGCGCGTGCGTACGTACGGAATACCGTCTCCACGCCGTGGTGTAATATATTTTCCACAACCACCTTACTTGGATGGGTATAATGGTGTAAATAATGACTATATATGACTATTATAAAGTGATACTGATTCTGAAATATTATACATACACTCCAATACAATTCCACGATCATAGGAACAATATCATCACTCGTGAGTACATACGGAATACCGTCTCCACGATGTGATGCGACTCGTTCTACATGATCTTCATTTAATAATGATTATATAAATGAATTGAATGAATTAATATTATATATATTACACTAATACCATTCTATAAATAAGGTATCTATATCCTAAAGAGAATAATAAGAATTTATTCGACAAAACACGCATAAGAACAAAAAGTTATAAACACCCGAATAACAAATAGCAATAAAATATTACAACTAAGAAGCTAAGAATATGACCATATATGATATCATAAAAATAAGTATGATTCTTTAATAAGTCAATAACATTATTTAAATCATTATAATATTAATATTTCTTTAAATAAGAAAAGGTGGAGATGTTTGAGGATTTAAAATACCATAATGAGGAATTTTTTTATGAAAAGATGAACTAAAAGATAAAAATTAATTTAATGGAAGAGTAACTTATTTTTAGAGTGTTGTAGACCCCTAAATTGAGTAAAAATATGAACTTGAAGTAGAATTTTGGAAAATTTATACAAATAAGTACATTCCATTTGTATAAGGAACTAAACTCTACAAGACATGGAAACATCAAGATAAAGATGGTATTAAGTTAAAAATGAATATGATTAAGTCTAAAAATCTAGGAAATTTAGAGAAATGTATGGGGATAAATATCATTTTTAAGTAACAAACCCATATAATGCATTGTTTGATGAATATTCTGAATTAAAGAGTGAAAAAGATTTATGGTCTTAAAGAATATGTCATCAAAATGTGGTGAATTATCATATTCTAAGAAAATTCACTGATTTGTGAAATGATATTTGGATATTAGATCATAGTGGATATAAAAAAGGTAACGTAGAAGCATTATTATATGATAAATAAGTAATGGGGATACCCATGCAAACAATGATATTAAAAAAATGAAAAAAAAAGTTGTGGGGATTGAGTATAAGAAAAAGTCATCGTGGTTTTTGAAAAGCCACAAGAACCCACTCAATGGATGAATTTAGACTTCAATGGAACCAAAAATACCATTTAAGTGAAAATTAAGACACATAATACTACAATAAAAAAAATTTGTTATTATTTCAAAAGGAAAAATCATACAAAATAAAAGTGTTCCATAGTAAATAATAACAGTAAGGAATTTTTAAAATGATTTCATTTTGAAAAATCATTATAACCAATATGTTTTTATGAATTCAATTTTATGTGATAACAATATGGAAAATAATAGTTTAATAAATCTTAATTGAAATGATTTAGTTTACCAAGGGAGAGCCAACGCCATGTGGAAAAGTGGATTAATGAATCATCAAGCCTATTAAAAATGAAAATTTGAATAATAACATTGTAAGAATATGAGGATCCATCATATTCAATGGTTGAATAATCATATCAACCATCAATAAAGGTGAATTAACATGATTGAATCAATAATAAAATAGATAGTAAGGGGTTTGGAGAAAAATATTTCTTTCCAATTAGTAGTCTGATTTGGTATTGATTTATAATAGGGAAATCAATTACCATAAAATGAGAAATATGTATCTAGTCACATGTGTTAAATATAATAACGAATGGTTCTTACGATTTTAAAATAATGATGTCCTGAAAATTTGATGCATTGAAAAATAAACAAAAATTGGAAAAAATAAATGTGAGAAAAATATTTATTAGAAATTAAAGGACATTGACTTGAATTAATATTCAAAATTCATGTTTGTTACTTGGGGCATGAAACACATTTCACCATAACAGTTTGTACTATTTTGAGAAAATAAAATGTAATTATGATGCATGAAAGTTTATGAATTGGTGTTTATGATTGGTTTTTATTGATCATCCTATGATAAAAGAAAAAATAAGAAAATATCAAAAACTAGTTGATCCATCTAAAAGAAGTCAAAATGTAAATAAGACCATGAAATAGAGAATAATTATTTTGACTTTGTATAATCCATTCACTTCAATGATGGTAGGATAATTCAGGAGGATGATCAGGTAATGTTGTTTCTCAATGACTACTACCTCTAATAAGGTGGTGACACCAGAAGCTGGATCTTGGTTCATAACCATATGATACCCAAGCTCAAAAAATGGGGTACTTATTCCTTCTTGAGACTGATAAATGATCATCTGAAAGATAAGGAATATAAAATCATTTCATGAATCTTTGGGTCAATAATAGAATCTAATGATTGATCATCCACCATCACATAAATAAAGATAACCCATTCTTATTACATAGGTAATTCCTGAAACTCCATCGTAATTAGAGAATGTGTTGGATAGAATTGTGTTTCATCAAACAGAACCCATGAATTATGAATCATTAATGAAATAATTGATATTGTTTAGTAATTAAATTTAAATAATTTTCTACATGAATTTTTTATTTATAAAACTAATTTTTCAGGGGATAGAGATATAACCATGTGGCACTACACATGATATATTTCATATATACATGAATCATATTCATGTATACTATATGAAAAAGTTTTCTTTTAAACATGAATCACATGCATGTATACATTTTACATAATATGCTATATAATATATATTAATCATATGAATATAGTATAGAAACACTTTATATGGGATGATATACTATTTATTACTATGAGACTAATGTTCATGCATTATATGAATATATATTTTGGTTTTTATCCCACAATTTCCCATAAGTACTAAAATCTCACTATGAATTAGTTATAATCAATAAAACTCCATTAAAATACACCCAATCACTTTTGGATATGGGTTTTTTGGTATTTTTATAATGACATTTTCTTTTCTAATTAATGAGAACCCAAAAAAACAAGAGATACTATCATCAGGAATCAAATGACTTATTATTTTCAAAAAATAGAGAAATAAGACACATTTCTATCTTTCATGAGTAACAATAGCTTCCATCATCATCAGTGATACTATTATCATAATGATGATCCCTAAGATAAGTCGAAAATTACCTTATGCCTTCATGAGGAGAAAATATAGGGACACATTCCGTACAAATGATAGGGTGAGAGAAAATGCTCAGTAAGTGTCAAAAATAAAGAAATCAAGTGTCACATTATTATATAATGAGAGAAAGGGTATGATAATATAGTCATTAAAATTAAATATCACACATATTATAGATCTTGACCTGATCATAATCATGGTTTTTGCCACAACTGCCCCATGCCTGCCTCCATTGGCCAGGGGTGGGAGACCATTTCTAAAGGCATAACAATCATGAGATGGAATTTTCATAATTTGCTATATACACACAAAATACAATATTGATTGAGAACTATATAGGAATAAGAGTAAAAGATGAAAAATGTAGAGGAATAACCATGCATGTAAAAATTCTAGACAGTACAAGAGTATGAGTGTAAAAATTTAAACGTAAAGGGGAAAAATAAATGTATAAGCAGAAATAGGTCACAAACATAAAAAATAGAAAGGAAGATAGTGAGAGATCATAGCTCCTAATATGTAAGATGTGAACACCATACATGGCCTAGTGTACTAGGTATCCCTAGGATCCTTTAAAATAAAATATAACCTATCTGTCATCTATATAAGACATGAAACATGTTGGAAAATTCCATACAGTGGTGAGAATATAGATAACCCGTAGGATGAACCAAAAGATAAAGGGGGATAAGTAAGAGAAATAATTGAAATACATATAAAAAACATAGTAAATAGGATACAACTCAACCCAAATAAATAGAAATCGTAAACTCTTCGAAGAACAAGGGGCTCAACATGGTGTGTGGACAGACTAAACATTGATTCTTCGACACCCAAAGTTTGAGAGCATCTTCATCCAACCCTGAGAAATTAAATATAGAAATGTAGTGGCATACCACATGTATTTGTAACCCATGAAAAAAGAGTATCTAAATCCAAAGGTTTGGATATAGATGTTAATATATATATATATATATATATATCTATGTGTGTGTGTGTGGGTGTTTGTGTGTGTGTGTGTTCTTAGTAAAAAGGATCCCAAAAGGGAGAGAAATGAGGTCTCCATATCATACCTCAACCCATGAAAAAGAGTCTCCCAAAGTCACAAAAGTACATCAACGATGCCCAACATCTCATGCGCCTTTCCTCAAGTAACTGTGTGAAGTTCCACACCTCACCACTATGCAACACAACTGAGGGCCACGAACTCCAAGTATAGAACCCATTATATAGTGCTTCCAAGGGGTTCCACTATGTATGTATCTACAAAGAACATGCACCCATGCTACAATGGGTTTCCACTATAGTGTCACGATCAGCCATGCACTGTCAGATAGGGGGTTCCACTTTGTATGTATTCATTGAGGACCCATTACCTAAGGCATCTTGGGGGGTTCCACAATAGTATCATGAGGACCCGTTCCGTATTCGATATGGTTTTCCACTCTATAGATATACGACCCATGCGAATGATGGTGGTAGGTTCCACTTTTTTGGTAGAGTTCCCGCACCTAAGATAATGAGGGGGGTTTCTACTCTAGTCATCGAAGAATCACACCCTTGAACGCAATTGGGGTTCCACTATCATCATTGAGGACCCAAACTGTATCTTATTATGGGGATTCACTTTTTAGATAGATGAACAATGCCAATGTATTTGGGGACTTACACTCTAGCGTCTCTTGTGATCCTCTGCCTAATCAATGTCCTAGTTCAGATTCACCTAAATTCGAATCATTCCCAGAATATTTTACATATTATAATAAAATACATAATTTAGGGAACCATATTTCTCTACATGAAAAATAATCATGATATGATACTTATGGGCCAAAATCATAGCTCTATAAAATGAGAAATGGAATATTAATTTTCCCTCAAAAGGACCCAAGGGGTACTCGGCTTGTGAGGGGACCCAAATTAAATTTGGTCCTGCTCCATCACCTGGTCATGTACCTAGATGTACATTGATATCCAACCATGTGGTTATACATGGTGTTTAAGGGATACATATGGGATTACCATGACACTCGAGGTCCCATCCATGTGATTGGTTGTGTCCGTGTATCCATGAGATGTCAATATATTTTACCCCATGTCTATATACATTGGTACACGACCATGTGTCTAGATTTGTACTTCCACAAGGCTTGTGTGCTCTTCCACATGGATTATCCACATAGGGATGTGGTACATGTATTATATAATGGCTAAACACCATGATATCCTTATACTATTTTGAAAACATATCCCCCTAAGTCGAGGCCCGACATGCTACGTGTTCTAAGAACTACACAATGTGTAGTCATTATTTTTTTCACAATAACGATATTATCTTCACATTTTAGAAATATTCATTATTCTTTATATCTAAATTTATTTATTCCAAAAATCAATAGATCTATTTTTTTGTCATTTTTTGTCATCCAATGGTCGGATATCTTATCATGTTGGTCCTCAACGGTTCATCACTCAACCAATTTGTCGTGTTGTCCACTGGTGTGCATGATTCAACTATTGGCCATAGAAACAATATCCAATTACATTAAAAAACTAGATCTATATCCAATTCATCGGTCCATACGTCAAATATTGTTTCATCTAGATTCTAGAGGTCTGATTTGTGTTCATTTCTGCAGAAGTGTTATTTTCATATTTCCAAATGGTTTAACCCCAACGAGTATAGTATAAGTAAGGGGTCAATACATTGGGATAAGAAGTTATTATTTTCTATCTTATCTAGCTTTTATTTGATTTAGTGAATTATTATGAATTTTATTTGATTTTTTAATGTTTACATGAAATGGTTATTGGATTTTAATTTCATAGAAAATTACATAAAGGATAAAGGAAAACATGGTAATTTGGTTTTGAAAAATATTTGGACAGAAATGCATCAGGTAGGGGATATCAATAGTGTTAATATTAAATCAAATTGATTATGAGGCTATATTTTTCATGAAAATTGACATCATTGGGATTAATTCTGTAACAGAACCTCCTTTGTCTGGTATATTTTGTTTAAATTAATAGAATTCAATTTCATTGGTCCAGAAATTTCTTTTTCTTAATTTATATTAATTGGAGACCTTTTGGGATGATTAAAAAACACAATGTCCATGGATGTTTGTTGAACCAAAATTCCATAATGGACCCTATAAATCCCATTTTTGGTCTGATAAGAGATTTCAAGTGATATTTGAAAAGGTTTAATAAGGAATTATGAGGAATAAAAGTTGGACAATATGATAACAACATCACAATTGATAAATTATTAAATTAATTTGTCCACAGCCCCAAAACATATAAAATTTAGCAACACATGGAGTGGATATTAATTAAATAACTTGTGGTATCTGAATACATCCTCTTAAAATCTTTGGAGTTAAGGTAATTTGGAAGGTAGAACGGAAACACCTTCATTTCTCTCTTCAATACTCTTCTTTCACTCTCTTCTAGGCCATAACTAGAGTGCTCTCCCTTCCAATTGAACGAAATTCGAATGAATGGTTCACTAACGCCTGAACTTGGAGGGAATTCCACCTATATAATGGTTTTAGGAGTAAAAAAGTGTACCAGAAAGTACCTGGAGTGTACTCTTGTCAACATACTTTTCCTTATTTTTCTCCAGCAGTGAGTGACCTAACACATCGTATTTGAATTGGAACATAGATCTTATTGGTAGGTGGAGGTACACGGCATGTAGCGCCTCCATAAAATGTGTATACTCTCATTAATACTCGACTGATGGCTTCTAGAAGGTCCACATGGCGTGTAGACTAGTGTACATAACATGTAATGGTCTGCAAAAAACATGGCTTTGTAGACATCTTCTCAGTAACCAACCACTTCTAGAAGATGATACCCAAAATGTTTTTGATGTACACGGCATGTATGTGCTTCTAGTAACATGTGCATATACATTTCCTGGCGAATCTATGTCAGGGTTTCTATACATAGTGTGCATCTAAAAGTACATGGCGTGTTGTTTGAATTTTTGATCAAATTTCCCCTAATTTGTGTCTTTGTCATGGAAATCCATAAAAGCATTATGATCACAGAATTAAAGCACATTGTCTCCAAAAAGATTGTATCCAGGGAAAAAATGTTTTAAAAACTCGATAAAATGCATGAAAATGTATACACAAATCAGGAACATCAAACTCCACCATACATAGTCTTTTTCTTGTCCTCAAGTAAAATCCCAACATCTAATCGACAATATCCAAATTCCAAAAAGGGAATCATTCAACTTTAATTATACACATAAATACAATAGGGGTAGCAATGGATTTTATTAAGACACAAAAAAATATTTCAATTTTTAAATTATATTCTAATTATTCCTCCATTATAGTTTTAATTATGAATCTTTCATTCTATTTTATGCACAACATTCAGTATTTCATAATTACATATGCCACATGATGATTTACATCACCATAAAATAATAATCTCATCACTCATGATCATTTTATCAGATTTTTTCCCAATCATATGTACCTGCACTCTACCCATAGTCTTTCAAGTGTTCTCTTTATATCCATTAGATATTTAAATCACAAAAATTGTGAGGGATTTCATCAAGGTTAAAATTTTTATAAGGCTAAGGGTTGGTAGGTAATAATGTGGAAAATAATCTCAGAGGCCTGAAAATGGAGTCTAAATTCATAAAAAACAGTGCTAGATATTAAAAAATTATGGGTCAACGAAAATCCACACCTAATCAAGATATCTTATTAAGGATATCATTACCACAATAGTCTTTTGCCAAAATGGGTCCATCAACCATCAGTAAAATGTAATAAATAAATTTGGTCCCTCTTTTTCATTTTCAATTTTTTTAATTTTTTTTATAAAAGTGACCACACAAAATACAATGGATAGTAGGCTATGGAACACTTTTTCCAAAATAAACAACTGAAAAACTCCCCACACATAATTTCATGGTTCATCAACAAAATTTAGCATGAAAAATCAAAAATATATCTCCAAAGATCAATTTAATATTCATGAAAAATTATAAAATAATTTGGGTAAGAAGGGAAAATAGGCTGGTAATGTAGCATCTTATTAATGAAGTTCATGGTTTCTAAGCATTTACGAAGTTCATATTTTGTGTAGTCCTCAACGACAAATGAGTTGAAAAGAAAAAAAATTCATCAATCATTTTAATGAGACTAAAAAATCATCATGTTTGGAAGATAAATCATGAAAATTTTGGTAGTAATGGATATACAAAGAATTTTTCAAAAAAGAGGGTACAAGAAGGAATGTGATAAATTGGTTTAGAATACCTATCAATAATGAGGAAAACGATAATGGGTCAATCAGTTCATCGCATGAATATAAAATACTAGTCTAATAACTTTAGATAGCCAAATATTTATGTTGGAAAATCAACCACATCAGCAATCATTTTAATATAATTTATTAAAACTCTAAAAAAGAATGTAACTTCTAAAATTATAAACTATCCTATAATTATTTACAATTATATGTAATAGAATATTTTCCACATTTTAAAATTTTTCATCTATTAATGATGTATCCTATATTAGTTCATGGAAAAATAGCAGTGTAGGTAGAGAGGCTCCCCACAATGAAAAGAGAACAACATCCCCCTAGTCCCACGGAAAGGCGGAGAAGGTAATGTGGGGACACAATAATTGACAAAGATGAGGGAAAGTAACAGACAAAGTAAAACTAGAAAAGAAAATGGAAAAATGGATTGCAGAAAAACAATACTCCCCTCATGTCTAGGTGAAGAAAGGTTATAAGTGGTGGATAAGTATAGCCCAAAGCGTGCAAGAGTACCTGTGACGGTCGTGGAGAGAGAAAACTGAAAGCATTCACAATATAAAAAATTAAAAATATAACACAAAAATATATATTGATAATGGAGGAAATGTGCTCAAAAACTAGTCAGGGGGTCTCCTCAGAAGATGTGTCATCTTGTACAGAAGCAGATGACAATGAAGGTTCAGTAGTCGTGGAAGCTGCAGGCTCGGAAACTGCCATCGGAATAATATTTTTAGTCGTCGGAGCCATAGGACCTTGACTAGGAACAGAAGGATCGATAGGGATCTTATGACTGGTAGTAGTAGTCGTAGCAGTCTTTCTAGTAGTGGAGAGGAGAAAAAAATTAGTGGCTACTGTTGTAAACAACGATGGAACAACAAATGAAGGTCCAAGAACCAAAGGAGGATCTTGAGATGGGGTTTGTGGAATGCCATGTTGCTGGAGAAGCCCCGAAATATTCTCGAGCCAGTCTAGATGATGATCCTAATGATGATGGTGTTGTTCCACCGCGGCTAGGCAGAGGGGAAAGGAGATATCGACTGATTGTGCAGATGGAGGTGGGGATAGAAGGAACAAAAGAATACGGAATGTGGTTAGAAAAAGGAGGGACGAAATAAGGGGGTGGGGTGGGAAAGGAGGTGTAGGGGAAGCCTTGGGGGTATGAGGGTTGGTAGGGGGTGGTGGTGGGGCCTGAGAGAGGATGTAAGTGCCCATACAAATAGACCTATCCCATGAAAATAAGCATGAGAATTCCATCCGATAGGGGTACCTAATCGTTCATGATTAATGGAAATCTCGAAAATGCTGAGGTGGTGGGAAAGGCGGGTGGTGGAAAACCCACCATTAATGTTTCCCTGACATCCAGTGAACATGGCATGGAAGTGGTAGACAGTAATATAGGGGAGGTCCGGGTAGTCCTGTCGGATGACATAGGTGAGCAGCTCCATGTCACAACTGGTTACAACCCCCATATACTCGTGGTGATGAAAAATATGTTCTTAAAGTAGTAGTGGGTGAAGAGAATGATAGGTTCAAGGATGATGGTACTATTCTAGGGAGTGGGGGTGTAGTGGTGGTTGGGCCCAGCAATATACCACCACATGGTGGTGAGCTCAGAATGCACTGGTCGGGTCAGGGTGGAGACAATGGGGGGTGGGTGACTCTATGGGCATAAAAACCACACCCTCCACAAAACTCAATCATGGTGAGGGAAAAAGGCTGACCTCTCAACCAAAATAGGACCACCAGGACAGTGTATCAAGGTTCTTCTTGGTACTAAGACCCATCAAACTCTAAGGAAGTATCAAACTCCAATAATAAATCTCTAAAAATAAGGGTGTTGAACAGAAAGATAATGAGTTAAAGTGTTTTTTTAGGAGCTCCTCCAACTCCCCCTGATACCCATCTTCTGAGTACGTTGCTTTCAATATAACGTCTGCTCAATTTAATCAGGAGGTGAGAGAATAATCGAACTCTATTGTGCACAAGGTTTGTAACCGAGAACAACATGCAAGGAAATAGGGTACCCACAGGGGCTGACCAAGGTGGTGAAGAAGAAGGGGCTGGCTCTGTTGGTAGGGTAGCTACAGTAGAGGAAGGCCTATGGGATGTGGCAACTGATGAGGGATTATCTACTACTCTGGAGGGATTATGAGGATTGGCAGCTGGTTGTGATTAATGGGTAGTGCTTGGAGGCTTTGTGTGGGGTGGTGGAGGTGCGGTACTTGTTCTAGCCACTGTTGAGGCGGTGAGTGGTGGCATGATGGCCAGTGGAGGAGGTTGGTACTATAGAAAGTATGGGGCTGGTTTCGTCGTGGTCTGGAGTAATATCTTAAAAAAATTGGTCCTCTCACCCTCATTATTGGATGGTGACTGAATCCCATGTGCATGGTCTCTGTCTTCCATATCCTTAAAAATAATGTAAAACAAAACAAAAGAAAAATAAATGAAAATGAAATAAATAGAAAACGTGAAAAATCCATAAAAGTAAACCCACACGACGTGTATATCCAGAGTACATGGCATGTAGTATAAGTGGGGTAGCATCTTGTGTTCTTTGGATAGACACACCGAGTGGACATGTAATAGACTAGGGAAGGATGCATGCCATATATGGAACAAACAGTGCGTGTATGTGAAAATTAGTGTCTGGTCGTGTGGTTTAAAGAAATTACCTCTATCTAAGTTGATCTAAAAAAATATTACACGCCTTATTAAGGTACAACTCCGCGTTTTTAATAAAAAAGGGCGTAGGGCCGTGTGAAGTGTTGTACATGGGTGAGCCCATAGAATGGGGGTACACAGCGTGAACCGAAAAAAAATTTGTGTGAAAACATTTGTTGTGTGGTAGTGTGAATGAGTTACACAGGCAAGATTCCTGATTACACACAGTGTGTACCAAATAGACACACTATGTAATTTAAAATTTTTAATTTTCTAGTCTATGGTCATGTCAAAAAGTACATGGTGTGTGTTCTTTATGTCATGCATATGTATTACGGGAAGTGAAACCGGCATCCGATGCATAAGACACCCTAAACATTATGAAAATGGGGAAAGAAGGATTGTTGAATGACATTCCTAATGTGAGGATCAAAATGTAGAAGAAATCAGACAGAAAAATGGATGAAAATGGCAGTTTAGAGGAGGAAAGTTCGTGAGGCTTCAGGGAGAAGAAAATGGTGGGGGGGTCAGTGCAACACAGGGTGTGGCTGCGTAGGGTTTCCAGATATTATAGCCAGGGTACACAATGTGTAGTAAAGAAGACATGTCAGGTAGTACGTTTTTTTGAATCTAAATGTATAATATAATTATTATAGTAAACTATATAATAATTAATATTAATATATTAAAATAAAATAAATATAAAAATAGTTAAATAAATTTCTAAAAATAATGTTAAACATGTAATGTATCGGGAAAATACGTGTCATGTTTTCAACGATTGGAAAAACAGTAGTACAACATTTGGTTCGGTTCTTGGGGCGAGGTTCGAACCAACGATCAGTCATTCCAAACGGAATCCCTCAACCACTGGAGAAAACGTTGTACTGATTCTCATGTTTGTTAGTTATTTATATTTAATTTACAAGGCCGATACTACATGGAAGAAAGAAAATTGCATAGTGTGTGGTTTTTAATTAGAATAAAAGGGATTAATCATGCAGATTAGCTGAGTTCAAACTCGTGTTTTTTTTAGATCTGGGGCTGAGACTCTGCGAATCTACCAACATCACACTCATGTATTTTAGTATTTCAAAAAATATTTAAATTATCATTTAAAACCATGACGCAAATGACGTATATTGAAATGCATACCATGTGGTGTTATTAAAATGAAAAATTATGGAAATGGGTTGGTTGATTGGATTCGATCCCGGGTCTTTTGAACACCGGTATACAATCATGGCCAGCCGGTCCATCCCCACCAAGGGTTTTATTTAATTTAACAATAGTTATATATTATTTTTAAGAATACCACACATGTCTTGTAAGAAAACACAAGTATTAAAAGAAAAAACCTCATGTTGAAGGTAGGTATGGAGGGATTCGAACCGGTGAACGATCAGATAAACTCCAGTGACATTACCATAATAACTAACATTATACATGTATATTACCTAGTAATATATTTATATTATTACAATTAATAATGAAAAATAATTAGCACACACCATGTGTATAGGGGGTACACGGTGTGTAACCTTTGAGTTTCCTCCGAGGAAGCGCATTTTTTTAGGTTGTTGGCTCGATCGACATACCACAACATACCTAAGATGAACGATGGGGAGTGTTCCCATCATTTCTTCCATGTGATGGTAAGTCATCAACCACTGTCTGTTCACCTTGAATGGTTGAACATCCTCTACAGAAATTTATACAGCTTCATGGCTGAATAATCGTATGACTCAGAATGGTCCCGACCATCTTGAATTTATCTTTCATGGGAATAATCCAAGATGGGATCTAAAAATGAGTACCGGATCATTGGGTTGGAATGATTTTGTCAAATTATCCGGTTGCTGATTGCTCTAATCTTCCCCTTGTACAGCTCGACATTCTGATACACATTCAATCAGATTTCAACCAGTTTAGACTGTTGGAACATAGGCTTTTTGTCAGCTTCCTTCAAAAAAAATTCGGGTACTTGATTGCCAATTATGTTTTGTGCTCTAACAATACCGGTAGATGACATGGATTTCCATATATGTGGTGGAATGGGGACATCCACAATGGCATCGTGAAAGTGGTCCGATATTCCCAGAAAGCATCCTCTAGCTTCTAGGACCAGACATTCATTGATGTGTTCACCGTTTTCTCTAGAATCCGCATGAGCTCACAGTTTGAGAGCTCCACATGTCCATTGTACTGGGGATGGTATGGAACCCACATATGATGCTTCACTCCATACTTCGACAGTATGCCTATCATCAATGTGTTGTCTAATTGGGTCCCTCGGTCTCTGATCGGTACCCAGGGAACACTTAACCTGCTAAAAATGAATGTCTATAAAAGGGACACAACCTCCTTAAACATGTTGTTTGTTGTATTAGTGGATTCTACCCACTTAGAGACTTAGTCGACATAGACCAGGATGTATGTTTTCCCAATGTTTGGGGGGAATGGCCCCATGAAATATATTCCCCATATGTCAAAGATATCGACCACTAAGATGTGTTGATGGGGTATCTCATCTCTGTTCCTCACATTACAAGTCTACGACACCAATCACAATGGTAAAAAAAGGATTGGACATCTCTATGAATGGTGGCCTAGAAAAACCTAGACTGCATGATATTTGCTATAGTACGGTTTGGCCCATGATGTCCCCCAACTAGTAAGGGGTGACAGAATTATAGGACTCCATGATCATCAGTTTCTAGGATTCAACATCAGATCAACCCATCCCCATAGGTTCTAAGTAGTACAGGATCTTCCCATAAGTACCTCTTCAAATCAGAGATAAACCTTTTCCCCTACTAGAAGGAGAGGTCGGGGTGGATGGAACTGATAACCAAATTTAGAAATATCAGCATACCAAGGTCTAGGTGATTTTTTGACTGAAATGAGGTTCTCATCAGAGAAATCCACCTACATCTCTCAATCATCCTCCTTCTCAAAATGAGGCAGCTCTTTGCCGGAGAGATTATCCACAACAATGTTATCACTTCACGTCATGTCTCAGATCTCCAGATAAAATTCTTGTAGGAGTCCCCAATAGATTAATTGTGACTTCAAATATTTCTTATTCAGTAGGTACATTAGTGCTGAATGATTAGTATAAAAAATATCTTTAGATAGAACTATGTAAGAATGAAACCTATCAAACATCAACACCACAACAAACATATCTGTTTCTATGGTAGTGTAGTTAATTTGTGCCTCTTTGATTGTCCTCCTGGCATAATAGGTGGGTCAGAAAATTCAGTCAAGCTGCTAGCCCATGACTTCTCCCATTGCGTAGTCACTGGTATTGCACATAACATCAAATTAATCTTCCTAGTATGGAGAAATCATCAGTAGAGCTTACACCAAGGGTTTCTTCAGGAGTGCAAAGATGTGGTGCATGCCTCATCGAACTCAATAACAACATCCTTAGTGACATGGTTGGTGAAGGGCTGATCTATATTCAAGAAGTTGCAGACAAACCACATGTAGAAACCTAAATGATGTAGAGAGCTCTGGAAGAATCTGACGGAATTCAGAATAGGATGTCCCGAAATGACTTCTATCATTATGGGGTCTACCTCTATCCCCTTCGCCGAGATTCTGTGGACAAGTATGATGCCTCTCTGCATGATGAAATGACACTTTTCCTAGTTCAAAACAAAGTTAGTATTCTCACAACATTCCAAAACCTTTTCCAGGTGCCATAAGCAAGTGGTGAATGATATTCGTAAATGGAAAAATCATCCCTAAAAACATCTAATATTTGTTCCTTCATGCCATTTAGTATCTCCAGCATACATTGTTGGAAGGTTGCAGGAGTGTTGCACATTGAAAATGACATCCTTTGATATGAAAACTCACCATAAGGGAATGTAAATGTGTTATTTTCTTGATCTTCTATAGAAATGGAAATATGATTGTATCCAGAATAGCCTTCAAGGAAGTAGTAAAAAAAATTCCCCGCTAGTCTCGGAATTAAAATATGAGGGCACCGATGAAACCGCAACGCCGATAATTGCTTAAGGGGACCCTTACCGTAGTTTTGTTCACAATGTAGGAGGAGGTATTTTTTGGGGTTTATTAAAAAAGTGAATAAAAATTGTTGGAATAATTTTTATTTTGTTAAGGTGGTTATTCCCTCCCATGGGTAGTTAAGAGTGGGGCCCACATCCACTTAACTACCCAAGTGGGGATGTTAGATCGGTGGGGGCCCACAGGAGCCACACCATTTAATTCCCTCTAATATCTTAAACATTCCCTCATTAATTTGGAAAACCTCCATTAAATGTCACCTCAATCCATTAAATTTTGTCAACCCATAATTTAATGAGGAAGCTTCCTCTTTCTCCCTTTAAAAATTAACAGCCAACACGTTTAATAATGGGGAACCATCTCTCTCCCTTCTTAAAATAAATATCAAGAAATTTTAATTAGTGTGGTGAATTAATTAAGGGAGAGCTTCTTTGTGTGTATAATAAAATAATAGGGGAACCTATTATTTTATTAAGGAGGAGAGCTTCGTTGTGCGAGGAAGAACGCCAGCCTCTGATGAAGAACGACGAAGAACGCAGGCCTACGACGAAGAATGCCGGTTGCTTGGAGATCGATGACGCGCCACCCTTACCTTTCTCCATGGAAAGAGAGGAGATGTCGCTTCCTCCTTGGCGTGCCCCGATGACGCCTACAATCCTTTCCCCCCACGACACCGACGATCGTCTTCCGTGTTGAGGTATGGGAATTTGAATAATTTTTCCTTATGTGATTTTATATCCCCAAAATGGCATGCAATTTTTGGTAATGTTTGAGCCACTAACGCGGTGGGTGAGGACTAATGAACAAGTGCGAACTCACTGATAGATTGTTCTTGATGCACGGAATTATTGGCGATGATGAAATGGGACCGAAATGGTGATTGGAGGCCTTCGTAGTAATCTACGGGTCCCGAGATGACCGCAGGCGCATATAGGAGTGAGAACGGACCACCGGAATGACTCCAATGGCCCACAGAAATCTCCGGTAGTACAGTTCGCCGGCGCGGTGGTGCTGGTGGCCAGAGGCGGCGGGGCCCCGGCGCGCCGCCTACAGGAGCCGCCATGGCTGAAGCCGCGACGACGAGGAGCTGCATCCCGCAGCCGCGTGGGATTCTGGGAGATGTGGCATCAGTTGCCGCGTCTGCGGAGCACAAAGTGGGGACTACATCCCCCCTACTCGGCCCACTGGCCGAGCCAACGCACCCCCCCGGCCAGGCCGGGGCGGGTCACGCGGATCGGGCCGGGTCGGACCGGGCCCAAACCCCCCACTTCAGACCGCTTTCGGTCATTTTCCCATAACATGAGATACGGACCTCCTATCGACGCAATGTCAGTTGCGTGGGAATCCATGCATCGAGACGGTCGTTTCTCTATATTACACTAGAGGTTTCGAAAAAGTTTGTGTATGGCCGGGTTGGTTCAAACTTGAAACCAACCGGGCCCTTTGAGCGGAAACGCTTATATCTTAAGGACTGGGCATCTGATTGATGTGCCATCAATTGCGTTGCGATCCGTTGGTTGAGACAGTGCTTTTGGATTAATCTGCTTGAGGTTTGGATGTACCTGGGGTATGGTCAAGTTGGTTTTAGCTTAAAACCCAACCGGGCCCCGGGAACGGAAAATCCAACAACTCTCAGACCGGGCGTCTGATTGACGCACCGTCTGTCGCATCAGGTTTCTTTTGATGAGATGGAACATTGGTATAAATAAACTCTGGACTTATTGACAGTTGATGTATAGAATCTCTATCTTTCTCGAGGAGTGGATCATCCTGTAATCGATCATGATATGTGCGGGAACCCTAGATCCGACTGCGACTGTGAAGATGACGAGTGTACTTGGATCCTTTGTGGGTTCGGCAGTGAGGACGACTGTACTCGAATCCTCCATGGGTTCGACGGCGATGAATACTGTTCTTGTATCCTATGTGGGTCTGATAGTATTTCACCTCTGTACTTGTATCATGTGTGGGTCTGGCAGAGTAGCTGGTCTTGTATCTTTTGTGGGTCCGACAGCTTAGCTGGTCTCGTATCCTTTGTGGGTCTGATAGCTTGGATGAATCAATGGCTACATCTTATCATCTCCATCTCCTTAAGAAGTGTATACCTTTGTGAGTTGAGTCTTGATTATCAATCATTATCATTGATGTGGTTGACTTGCTTTCCTGTGTGGATTGAGTTGTGCTTTCCTGTGTGGACTCGGTTGTGCTTTCCTAAGTGGATTGGGTTGTGTTTTCCTATGTGGGCTGGGTTGAGCTTGGGATCAATAGATGGAGATGAATTGTAACTGATGACTTAGGTATAAGTTTGGGCATATACCTAAGTATTGTTGTTTATACTTCGTGATTGTATCTTTACCTTTGTGGTTTATCCTTCGTGGATTCTGAGAGACCATCAGGGTCTTGGGGTCCCTACTGTGTATTGTGTACTCTCCCCTCCATGGGCTATGCCTGCACTATGTTGTTTTGGATGCAGAAGACAGACATCACTGATCGAGGTGGAGGCTTATGGAGCTGTACGGTACCTAGAGGTGGACTACTTGGCAGGACGTATACAGAATGGACAGCCAGACCTGAGGAGCTGAGGAGGCTATCTGTACCCACCCTTCAGGTGGGACATTTAGAGGATGACTCGGTGTTTCTTATTTACTTTCTACTTTTGTACATTCCTTTCATTTGTATTGTACTTTCAGTTGGCTTTGTATACTGGCCCATTTACTTTTCAGCACTTATCTTTTACCCAGTTTTACTTAGTTCTTACATCACTTGCGTACTCTATTGTGTATGTTACTTCATAAAGGCAATGCCTTCCCTTCTTTTGGGATTTACGCCTTTGGTGCTAGTCTCCATCCCCTGGCCGATAGAAGGAGGGCTCGGGGTAGTCATGATACGGGCCCAGGGGGATGGGTCAAGACATCTGATCTTTGAAGGTAAAGGGGAAATGATCCTTTCTTGTGGAGTCATTATGCTTTCTCTAGTCCACATAGACTCTCTAGAGTATGAAAATTAATGTTGGTATGAGCCTGTTCTTTTCATTTGAAATCACAGTGATACCCTCTTTTGGGTACCACTTGCAGGGGACACACCCGCGGACTATCTAAGATAGGGTATTTGATGTCTTCATCCAGCTATTTGATTACCTATTTCTTTACAACTTACTTCCTGGGGGGTTCATCCATCACTTTGGTTTCCAAGATGGATTCGATCCTTCTTCGACCAACACCTTGGGGTGAAAATGTTAGGGGTGATTCCCTTCATGTCTACAACTATACACCCAATATCATGTTTCCACTGCTTCAAAACCAATAGAAGTGCATCCTTCTACACATGTGACAGTGGTGCACTATGTATGATTAGAAATATCTGATGGGGTCCCCATACCCATACATCATTGGAAATGGGAGAGTCTTCAGTTCTAGTGTATGCACATTTAGAATCAAAGGTACAAGTGGTTGTACCTCTTACCACTCTATAATTTCTAGAATAACAATATGTTTCCAGTAGTGGCTGCCATGGACTTCTCTAAATTTCTAGTCCTCCTGTGATTTATCAACTAGAATGTCTTAAAAAACCAAGTCATCTTAGGGGAAAAACATTCTAGATTCTATCATTTTCTTCTCAAGTGATCATCCATGGTGGTCACTAGAAAGCATCCCTCATGCCCAAATAATTATGTTTTTTGATGGATTTGAGGACATTGTATGGGTCTCTTTGGTCGCATACTCTGAAAATCATCTCCTGTAGTGTACGTCAATCAATACCTTCCCAGTGTCCATGAAGGGCCTCCCAAGATGAGAGGTTCCTATTTGTATTATTCCATGGAAAGGATGATGAAATCTACGGGGAGGATTAGCATGCCCAACTTTACCAGCACGCCCTCTAGTAGACCCTTTTGATATTTGATGAATCAGTCATCATGCTGAAGGTATACTCATGTATGATTAAAATCATTGAGCCCTAGCTTCTTAAAAACGCCGAGGGGGCATGAGGTTGGTGTTGGCCCCTATGTCGTAGAGGGCCTTACCAAACTCACATGGTCCAATAGTTCTTGAGATATTGAAGCTACCTGGATCCTGAAGCATGGGAGGAATCGTATGTGGTATTATTTCTAAGTAATCCTTGGTCAGTGCAATGGTTCCTAAATCCTCTATCTTTTTTTGTTCGAGAGGATCTCCTTCATGAATTTCTCATACGTGGGCATCTGGGTTAGTACTTCTACAAATAGAATGTTGATGTGTAGCCTCCTGAACCATTCCATGAGTTTTCTGAACTGGTGGTCTAGGTTTCTCTTCTTCAACCTCTCCGATAAGGGTATGTCATGATCAAAGTTTTTGACAACCTCTTTTATTTAACCATAGGGAGCCTCTTTTGCTGGGATTTTGGATGAGGAAAGGTCTATAACTAAACCTTGTTCATCAGAAGGGGGTGTAAGTGCACCTGGATTTGCCAATTTAATCTGTTGTATCACTATTCCACTTAGTAGTATGGAAGCATGGTCCTCCCCCCTCAGGTTATTCTTAGTGTTACATGATAGTGTAATGAGATGCCTTTCTGAGATTTGTTTTTTCTGTTGGCCATTTTTTTTCTCTAGGACTCGAATGGAAGCCTCATGATTTTGGATTTCGGTCTCAATAGTCGATATAAACATGTTCATGATATCCTATAATATTGATGTGTTCCCCTGTTGAGGTTGATGTGCAGCTGGTGGAGATGGTGGTTTCCTCAACTGTTGTGGGTGAGTGTTTTTTACCATTGATACTTGTATGAGGCTTGCTGTGGATGTTATTGCCTCGGGTACTAGAGCTAATAGTGTGGCTGACTGTAGTCGAGTAGTCGCTGGGCAGAGGATTCTGCTTCTGTTGGCCCCAACCTGGGTTCTAATGATCATGCCATGCCGGGTTCTGGTAGTGCTGTTATAGGTTCATCCCTTGGATTTGAGAAATATATCTCACATTTCTCATCGAAAGGCCGACTATAGGTCCTGATAATTCCCCCATAATGTGGTTATCTCCAAATTTGATTCATGTCGGATGGTCCGTCGCATGTACATCGGATGCACCCTTTAGATTCAACATGTCGATCTTTTTGGACACAACATTCAACTTGGCAGAAAGCATATTAGTAGCATTGATGTTTTTCATATCTCATTTTTTTTCCTTGATCATAATGACACTGTAAGCTATTTCCAGACATGTCGTTCATTAGTCTGAAAATATCTTTAGGGGACTTCCTCATAATTGTACCTCCTGCAGTAGCATCCACCACAGACATTGTATTCATCATCAGTCCTCCATAGAAGGTCTGGACCTCCATCCAGAGTGGGAGTATGAGTTTTGGGAATTTTTACAACATCACCTTGAAACACCCCTATGACTCATACAAAGACTTTGAGTTGTGCTGCTGGAAGTTGTGTATTTCATTCAGCAAGGTCACCATTTTTTAGGGTAGAAATATATTTGGACCGGAATGAAAGGAATTGCTCTTCCGAGTTGAGGATATATCACTGCAGAAAAACTTTTATCCAGTCTTTCACCTTATCCCTTAGAGAGAAGGGGAATAGGTAAAGACAAATGGAATTTTTGGATACTTCATGGTAGCAGAATGTGTCATAGACCTCCAAGAAATTGGAGAGATTGGCATTGGGTTCATCACTAGGCAAGCTTCTGAACTGAACTGTTTTTTGGATCAGCTACATGATAGCAGGATTGATCTCGAAGTGTTGGGGCTAAACCGGTGGAGGAACGATGCTTGTGTAAGCTCTATTCATAGATATAAGGATGCACTCAATGAAAGTATGGTGTGGAGGTGGCTGCTGAGGGAGTGGAGGAGGAAGATATTTCTACTCCTACGGGGTGAAGTACGGCCCCTGACTAGGCTATAGGTATGGAATCCTCCTCGATTAGAACTGTTGGAGATGATGTGGGGAATATCATGAAGTATGTAGAGCTTACTGGTTCTGGATGTCCTCCGGGCCAAATGTCTATCAAACTCCTTGGACCATAGATTCATCTCCCTCTTTTTTGTGTTCCATGGGATTGTATTGGTTGTTCTTGTCCATGAGGGTAAGTCATCTCCTTAAAAGAGTCTATTTATTCTCTGGGTCAGTTAAGAGAATCATCGATGACTCAGTGATTTTGGATTGAGTAAGGTGGACTGTCATACACCAACAAACCTACACAAGACTAAAAACCCCAAGTGTAAACGAGGATGGTGAATGAGAAAAAAATGTGGTTATAAAAGAGATATTTGGGAATTTTTAGTTTTTAATTTCACTAAATTTCATAAAGACTTGATTTAAACAAAAAAACTGTAACTCTCACTTCCCTGGAAATGACTCCAAAATTTGGAGTTTGTTTTAGCTGAAGTGTTATATTCAGCTTTCCAAAAATTTTAACCCTAACTAGTAGAGTTCCATTAAAGGGTATATCGATCAAAATAAGTAGTTATTTTTTTCTTTCTTATATAGTTTGTTATTGATTTAGTTAAGTATACTGAATTTAGAGTTGATTTTTTAATGTTTTTATGAAAACGTGATTGGATATTAATTTATTATCAAATTAAATAAATGTTAAATAAAAACACATGAATTTGGTTTTGATGAAAATTTAGAGGTAAATGCGTTGGGGATGTGGAATTTAAGAGTGTTGTTATTAAATCAATTTTATTATGATGTTATGTTGTTCATGATAATTCACATGTCTAGGATTAACTATGTAACAGAACCCCCTTGGTTCAGTACGTTTTGGTTAAATCAATGGAAATCAATTTTGTTGGTCCATAAATTGCATTATCTTAATTTATATTAATCACATCCCTTTTGAGACAATTAATACACCCAATGGTCATGGATTTTTTTTAACTATAATTCTTTTAAGGATCCCTAGAAACACCATTCTGGGTCCGACATGATATTTCTAGTGTTATTTGAAAAGGGTTAATAAGGAATTACGAGGTTGAAAAGATAAACAATATGATTAAAACAAAAGAGTTGATAAATTAAATCATTCATTTGTCCACAACCCCAACACATAATAAATATTGCTACACATTGTGTAGATTTTAATTAAATAACATGTAGTACCTGGACACATGTTCTTGAATGCCTTGGAGTGAAGGTCATCAGGAAGGTGGCATGGAAGCACCTTCCTTCATCTCTTCTCTCAACTTCTTTATCTCTCTTCTAGGCCATACATTTAGTTTTCTCTCTTCTAATTGAATGAAATATGAATGAATAGATGAATAGATCTAGAAATTGGAATGGCTTCCACTTATTTATAGGTTTTAGGAGTACACAATGTGTACTAGAATGTACAGGGTGTTTACTCTTTTCAACACGCTTTGACATCTTTTTCTTCGTTGGTGTGCAACCTAAGACGCCGTCTTTGACATGGAACATGAAACCTCCAGGTAGTTGGAGGTACATGTTGTGTATTGACTCCATACATGGCATGTACTCTCATAAATTGGAAACCAAATTCCTCTAGAAGGTCCACAATATGTGTAGACTTGGGTACACGATGTGTAAAGGTTAGCCGACAACATGGGAATGTAGAAATATTCTAAGCCACTGACCTCTTCTAGATGTGGATACATGGCGTGTTTTTGATGTACATGGCGTGTACATTCTTCTGGTAACATGGGCATGTACTTGGCCTGGCCTATCTGTGTCAGGGTTCTGGTATACGGCCTGCATCTGAAAGTACACGGTGTGTAGTTTTTAATTTTTGATGAACATTCCCCTGATTTTTGTCCTTGTCAGGGAAATACTGGATAATCATTATGATCACCAAATTACAGAATTTTATCTACAAATGAACATGTATCTAGTTAATAAATTTTTTAAAAACTCGATAATATGTACAAATTTTTTTACACAAATCAGGCACATCACTGATCTTGCTCGGTACGACCCGTCAATGTCAAAACAGGACCATGGGGTCTGAAAAGTGAAGAGCATGAACCAATTAAAGGATGAAAGAAAAATAAAAAAGGTATAACTCATCATTTTGTAAGGATTATTTTTCAACTCTCATGAATGGGGATGTGAAATTGAGTAAACAATATTAACCTAATATAAATTAATTGAATTGGTACTTGAGTGTAAGAAAAGTCCATAATTGGCATAGATCAAAGGAAGAGATCAATTTGAAAAATCAATTTAATAAAAATGGTGTAATACATAAATTCATGAGTCATTCCTTGAGATTGTTTTTATTATCATTTGAATAATATTCCCAATAATGAATGGAAAATGTTGTTGAATTTTTTGAGATCTAATATGCATTGACTTAGAGTTTCATTTTCGTCAGATTTGATTCACCAATGTATGGAGGAATAAGACGATCTATAATCAATCCAGGGTCTATGAGGATATCCTAAAAGGATTCACCATAGTAGTGTATTTATAAACATTTGAGATAGGTTAAAACAATGAATTAATTAATTTAATTTAATTAACTTACCAACTGAAGGTACCTACAATGGGTGAGATATCCAAAAGTCCCATGCCAACAATTTTTTAGTAAATCCAATGGTAAACAACACATTCTAAAATCTACCATGGTCTTATTTTTATATAATCGTCCATTTAAGGGTTATCACATTTTATTTATGAAAATGTGTGCTCATAATATAAAATATAATTATTATTTTTAAAAAGTTAATTTTGGAAACACCATCTTAGTGACTAACTTGGTAAATATATGTAATAATAATTCAAAGTGATATGAGGAAAAACCGGTTCTCTACATCATTTCCTCCTTCATGTTTGTTTCCCCAAAATGAAAAAGTAATCAAACAACTCGAGATAGTAAGCCCAAATCTGGCCATACTATTTCAAGGATCTATCAAGAATGTTCATTTTCTAACTAAACACTTAAACCAAGGGTATGGTCCATCTATATAGGGTCATCTATTTTTGATCCTCAATTTTCATTTGGTTCTCAATAATGGTGGCTCTATCATTGAGATTTGACACAATGTAGTTGAGGATGTGTGTAGGGTCATGCAAGTATCTCCTCAACTGCAACATACAGAAGAAATTGTGTACCCACTCTAGTTGGGGGGCTATGGGAGGAAGTAAGAAACCATTCGAAACCTCTTAATAATCCTTAATGACACGATAAATCTCTAGGATAACATTAAACCCTAGAAAAGCCATATCAATACACATTTTAAGGAGACTCTTAGAAAGATGTGGAATCCTTGATTGAACTCCAAGTTCCCCCAGTGACAATATACATATGATTACCACCTCCACTGAGCCATCCTCATCCATTCATAGATGACCTTTACCTTCTTCTTCATCACCTATAACAAATTTTTACCTATATGAGATGTCTCAATAATCTTGGTCTAGAATAAGGGTGACTTTTCGGGTGTCATGTACCTATCCTTAGATTGTTCCATGCTGATAGTATAGTAGTTTTTGTTGTTGTTGTAAGAAAACTCTAACCATAAAATTTGGTCATCCCATCACTAGTTCATTAATAAAATGAAAGCCCTAACATATTTTTCATCCCCTGGATAATACGTTTAGTATTCCCATCGATCTGGGGGTGAATGTATGTAATCATCCTTATATGGTTCCCCAATTATTTCTCCAGGACTCCAAAAAACCATAATATAAATTTTGAATAATGATCATAGGAAATTGTTGACGCCACTCAATGGATGGAAACAATCATCCATATAAACAACTTCCCTGTAGTCTCCACTGAACACTACACCTTGATATTAATTAAGTCTTCCCACTTAGTGATTCTATCAACATTCACCTAGATGGAATCATGGAACTTTGATATTCATTGAATACCTAGGAATATTTCAATGAATATGCCATCCATCACACACTTTGGGATGTAAAGGGGTGAAACAAATCTGGAACTTGGTGATTATATTTCACCTAGAAATAGTTGAGGGATTATGAGATAAACATTGAAACAATTCATCTCATATCTACCGAAATAAACTTCCACTAAAGGTACTTTTATATTTCCCAAAAATGGTATGCAAAACTAAGGGAGAAGTGTCGAACAACAGTATCACCTCTTCCCGCATCGTGACTGGGACAACCATCCTTCCCTAGAAAATGATGATGTGACTCCCTCCTTTATAATATTCATCTGGTAAACCCCCCATGGTTCTCTGGTCATGTATGAACTCATAATCGATGTCTCCCCATTGGGATTTTGTCACATGCTCGAGAAGCGGAAGAGTCAACACCATCTACTAAAGAAAACATGTACCCCATAATCCACCATGTTCAGATGCAAGGAATTCAACTTCTCAAAATCATCATACACTCTAGGAGATTGGGAATTCCAATAGTGTTTATCTACCACTAGGATTCTGTTTCCTATATTATATATATTGTTGAATTAATATCCTTATTGGAACTCCAACCAGTGCTTATATCTTGGTTTCATGTATTTCTTTGTGAAGACATACCTGAGACTGTGATGGTATGATTAAACTATAATGAGCTCCCCCAAAAGCCGGTGACTCCACATCCTAAATGAAATTTCTACCACTACTAGGTCAAGGTCATGAGTTTCATATTTCAACTCGTGGGGTTTCAACTTCCTCTACTCATTTCTGATAATTGTCTACCCTTGCATCAAACACATAGCCAATCCATGATCCTAAGGCATCACAATAGACTATAAAATTTACACCCTCCTCTATTAGAATCAACACATGACCACTCTTCCACATCAGCATCAAATCCTCAATGTATCTCTAGCACTTCTCAATCTAGGTAAAGAACATCCCATTCCATTCCAAGGAGATCATAGGGGATGCAATCCATGAGAAGTGTACATCAAACCTCCTATTGTACCCCACCATGAAAATAATGTTTGACACATATGAATATCACTCAGGTGTCTCCAGAGAAATAATTCCATCAATCATCATTACATCCATCAGTAAAACATTATCAAAAATGAAATTCACTAGAAATTAAGACTCATGAATATAGAACTAGATATTCGAGAGATTCCCATAATAATGTTCTCTTGAAAAAAATCTTAAACCATAATGAAATTATGTTCATGATATTCCATTGATATAATGTAGATTAGTAAATTATTTATGAAAATTATAAAAAATTGTTCAATGTACAAATGGATGATCAAATTAATCAAGGACATAAACATGGTGGGGAAATTCATCATGCCAAAGAGAATCACTAGGAACTAATAGTGTCAATAGAGACATTAGAATAACATATTTGGAATATATGCATCACAAATCCCCAATTTGTTGTATCTCGACTAGGGATCGATTTTTGAGAACCATTTTGTTCCTTTCTACTGGTCAAAGTGGTCATAAATCCTCAATAAGGGATACTTGTTATTTATTGTGGCCTAGTTCAGTTGACTATAATCCCTAAAAAGACACAATTTCTCTTCTGGATTTATGATCAATAACATTGATGATTCCTATGAGTGCAAAGTGGACCTGATTAAAGATTTATCTTAAAGGTACATTAACTATAACCATAGCTCCCAAATATCAATAGGTTCCATTCAATATACTGAAAAAAGAAATATTTGTTGTCATGGGATTCATGTAGATGAAAAAACCATATCCCATCTCAGAGGTATTCCCAGAACATACATGGCAAAAACATCCATATAATCCTCAACAACTGAATGTGTCCATATGTTTGAATAGACTACAACACCAAAAGTAATAATCACAAATTGATGGGTGATTAGATGAATCGTCATTCTCATACAAATCACTCATCCTATAACAAAATATATTTCTATCATAAAGGTAAATATAATCCCATATTTTTAGAGGCATCTAACATGTATACAGTGGAAATAAATATGGGATTAGACCATAGGCAACTAATACTTAACAATGATGATTTCATAGAGTTTCATTGGGTTGACTGAAAGGTCCCACATAAACCTCTCTCCATGAACAGAAACTTCATACTATCGATAGATAAAAGATACAAGGGAAGTGTATCATTTAGAAAACATAAGATGAATCTTCTAGGCTAGTGCCTCACTAAAAGCTCAATCTTTCACGCCATAAGTTTAGAGAAAAAGAGTGATTTGATCCTATGTCTACTAATACTAAATAATGGGTTTAAAACACATAGATCATACCTCTAATAATTTCATGCGCAATGTGGTCATAAGAATCTAGAGCCTATATCTATCTGCAGCCCCATACATCATAACCATGAGCTTAATTTGGATTCCTTGTTAGTGGTGGTGGAATGATCTCATCTTGTCATCCACCCATCATATCTCCTCCTTATATTACAGCTCAACCTCCCTAGGGGATTCCCTTACCTCACCTAGGAGATCCCTAATCATGGAACATCCACTAATATTGTTTCCCATCAACTACCTTTCATAACTATTTAGCTCGTCTGGTCAAAAAGCCTTGTTCCATTTGACATGTACCATCAGAAGCACAAAACAACCCATATCCAAGATTCCTTGACCCTATACTCAACCCATTAATAGGCTCTTGATTCAGATGATGGTGTGGACTTCTATATTGATATCCCATCATATGGTGCTTCCAGATGTTGAAGACAACTCAACCATATTACAGCCACTTCTAGATCCATGTGAATATAATCCATCGGAATATAATCTCATCGACACTAGTACCCTATTCAACACCTATAATTGGCGGGGATGAACTAGGATACAATATTGGAACAAATATCTCCATAGTTTCTGTACTCAAACTTCTGTTCTTGAATTTAACAATCTAGGATCATGTTAATTGAGTACCAAGTAAGGCATATGAACCTCATTTCATAATTTACCACTGTATCCCCTCCCTTATAAAGTAACTAAATATATTGGGTCCATTTTGTGTACAAAACAGATGAGTTTTATTCTCACATAAATGATAGTATATTTCGGGCAATGAAAATTCCAACTCATCATGTATCTGGGTGACGAGACTCCACCAGTTCCTAGATTTTCTATGGATGTGGACATATTATAAAAAAATCACATATTAATGTAGAGTCTATATGATACAGATGACATAGAACCCGGAATCTAAAAAACCCTTTACTTCCTAAGGATCTGGTTCGTCATGAAACCCGAGCGGCCTTTGATGCTTGAACATGTGGAGTGAGATGAGTCTGAGCACATGCTCAGCCTGCATTGATGGTATAATATTCCACTCAGCAGGTGGTGGGGATGCTTCCTTCCCACCTAGAGGAAGGCGTTCATTGCATAGACCCTGAGCTGAGGCATTTTCGCTCATCAGATCATCTTGGTGATCTAGAACTGGTATCTTGGATGGGTTTCATGATGGAGGAATCATGGAATTTAATTATGAAGTACCATGGTGAACCAATCATGTATATGTTTATATATATATATATATAATGTGGAGAATTCTAATGATTTTTTATCAAAGACTTGATCTTCTATAATTCATGAACCATTTATCCTTTCAACCAATGTCCCATTATGAAATGTCGATAAGTGTGTAGTCACGGTCGTGCTGAATAGATATATTTATTTACCATACCATCACTGAACTCCCTATAATGAGATCCATACTCAAGACACTCTTACTCTATTTCTATAATAACAACAAAATCCTTGTAAGGGGGATACTGTAAACAGCACCCTAATGATCGAACTACATCAGATGCCAATCTATCAATACCGAATTGAAAAAATGTTTGAGCCACAACTACCTTCAGCCAACCTCCATAGGCTAGGGCCTGGAGAGAACCGCGAAAGGAATAAATAACACAAAGATGAATTTTGATAAGTTATTTTTTGTACACACACATCCATATAGATATACAAGTGTAAAGGAATAATATTAAAAGAGGAAAAACCATGGGAAAAAACATGCATGTGAAACCTATATATAGTTAAAGAGTACGGTAGTGAAAAATGAAAATTATTGGGAAAAAATACCGGCCCAACTTAGAAGATATCCCAACCAAAAAAACTGGAAACTAAAATGCTGAGATGTTGTAGCATTTGATCTCGATGCTATAGACACCATATGTCTTCTGAAGCACTAGGTATCTATTAGATCCCCTTCAGTGCCTTCCAACCTATCCATCATATTTATATGAGATGGCACATGGGGGAAACCCTATGAATGTGAGAGTATATACATACCCTGCAAGAACCCATGAAAGCTGAAGTGGTAGAAATAAGAGATACAAGAGGAATATAATGATAGTAGATGGTAAACATTTTTCATCTGAACCCAAATCAATATAAAGAGTAACCTCTACCAATCAAAAGTGGATCAACATGATGTGTAGATAGAATACAATTCATGTCTTTTCCACTCACAGTAGGTGAGTAACCTCTTCTAACTATTAAAAACTAAACTTAGAAAACAAGTTCCATAACTCGTACATCTTTGCAACCAATGTATGTAATGTATCCAAATACAATGTAATGGATAAATATGTGTATATATATATATATATACGATCAATCAAAATAAGACTGAACAGTAGATGAAGGGAATCTTTATATCACATCTTAGACCAAGAAAAAGTGTAAACAATAGTACCAAAAGTCCATCAACGATGCCCAACATCTCACAAATCTTCCCAGAACTAATTATGTGACGGCTCATACATCTCCACTGTGTCACCTACCACAGGGGTCACAAATTAAAATTAAAGGAACCATACCCTAGTGGGTAAGGGGGTTCAACTATATAAGTATCCATATAGAACCCACATCCATGATGATGGTGGGGGGGAGTTCCACTATAGGTTCATGAAGAACCATGATTTTTTCAATATGGAGTTACAAAAATTATGTAGCTGAGGAGGACCCTTGCCTCGATGAATCTATCGGGTTACACTCTAGTGTCATGAGGACCCACACCGTATTCGATAGGGGTTCCACTCGGTAGGTAAATGATCGGCACCTGATCTTATGGGTGATCCACTAGGTATGTAAAGTACCAACACCCATTCGGTTAAGGGTTACAATATATAGGTTGAGGACATGAACCCTATTTTTATAGGGGGTCCACTCTTTTCATCGAGGACCCACTACCTATCCAATATGGGGTTCCACACTATAGTTTGAATACCCACTCAAAAGATGATTTATTGGTCACACTCTAGTGTCTTTGGTGATCCTCTTCCTAATAACAGTAGTTGTTGGGTGTTTCCTAAATAAAACAATGCCTATAAAATTTCACATCATATCCTAAATTCTATAAATAATTTCACCATCACACTCTATGTGGAATAACTCTTAGGATAGACTACTCACAAGAAAAAATATGAGTTCAAAAGAAGTATATTCAAAAGAATGATGTTCCCAAAAAAGGAGATAGGTGGTACACGACATGTGAGGGTACCCACACAGCGTGTGGTCCTACTCAATCATATAGTATTTTCTTGTAGGTTCATGTCTCACAAAAAATGTAGGGAGACACAACATATAGGGGATATAAATGGTGTTCCCATGACACTCGGGGTCCCACTTATTTTCTTGGTCATGTCCATATATCTAAATCGTGTTTGTGTAATTTACCTCATGTTTATGTACTTCAGTACAATGTCATGTGCATAGCCATGTATGTCCACAGATGGTCTTTCTTATGCGCTCCCCCACATAGCTAATCCAACTCAGTATGTAGTACATGACATGTAAAAGTGATACATGTCATGACATTCTTATAATTTTCATAATCCCTAGTCACCAAATCCAGGGCCCAAAACTCTGTGTCATTTCAAACTACAATGAATGTAGTCATGATTGTTTCCACAAAACTGAAACTATTCTCTATGTTTTAGATATAGTATTCTTCTATTTAATCTTGATTTAAATTTCATCTGAAAGTGGACGATATAGTGTTTTTTAATTATTTTTTACCATCTGATGGCTGGAAATTTGATCTCATCTCTCCTCGTAGGATATCAGCATGAGTCATATGTTTTGGGGTCCTCTATCAGTGAAGATTTCACTACCAATAATTGAAATTATCTCCAATAGGCCACAACCAACACATTTATTTTTCTTTTATTCGATTCATCCCTCAAACATTGTTTTATCACAATTATGGGGGTTTGATCGGGCTTAGTATAAACCAACAATGTCGAACTGGGACCACAAGGTCCTACTTGTAAATAACGTGAACCGATAGAGGGGGGAAAGACCAAAAATAGGTTTAATCAATTTTCAGATATGAATAGTTCGAAAATTCTCAAGAATTGGAATAATAAAGTTATTAATCAAGAATAACCACATAATATTCAATTGAATCCGAACTCAAGCGCATGAAAAGGCCATAGTTGATACTAATCAAAAGAAGATATTTATCTACTCAATCAATTTAATTAAAAATGATTTAAACCAAATATTAAAGATCATTGGATTAAGATTGGATAATTATTCATCAAAGAACGAACACACCAATGAATAAACTAAGTTGTGTAATTTTCGGCACACTGATATGCTTCGATCTAGAGTTTCATCATCATCAAATGTGATTCAAAAATAGAATGAGTAAGAAGAAGATCTAGAATCCTACCAATGTTTTTGTGGAAAACCTGGAGGCTTCTCCATAGTAGTGAAATTATAAAAATTTCAGTTAGGTTAAAATAATCCATTAATTATATTAATATAATTACTAATGAAATGAACTTAACACTAATATGTTAGATATCTGAACACCACGTACAAGCCAATTATAGGTCGATCTTAGGGTAAAAAATATGTCATAGAGTCAACCATGGTCCCAGGTTTTAGATATGATATTCCATTTAAGATTTGACTTATTTATTTTTTAAAAATGTGTCTGAATAGTATAAAATATATTTAATATTTTAATGTAATTAATTTTGGTCACATCAGGCATTCGAATCACACACCTTCTCAGTAAATTTCAATGAAAACATGTGTTGAAGTATTTTAAATTATTACGAGGAAGAAACTAGGTCTCTACATTATATCATAGATAATAATCTTGAATCATTGAATATAACATGAAAATTCATAAGACAAGAGACATAAAGGAATAATATAACAGGATTTATGTGAGTATAAAATTATCATAATACATATGTTTCTGGATTGTACATGATCATAGAAAACACTTACATTAGCCAAGGATCATTTTTAAGTGAATATTAGTGGATTATGTTCACTACCAATTCCATCATATCCTTATTCAATGTTAACTCCTATGATTGTATTTGTGAGGTAGACCCTAACTGAACTGTGTTCACTCTGAATTCATTTCCTTATTATCTCATGATATATCAATTGTTACCCTATTTATTAGAAGGATATTTAGTTATAGGCCCACCCATCAAATAATTTAAATAATATTGACGGCTTCAATAAGATCATAAAACAATCATCATACCATATAACATGAAAATGAAACATGATTACTAAAAATATAATCATTTCATCATATATTAACCCATGCAAATGTAGAAATTTTCATAACGGTTTCAACCTTACTTAAGTAACATTTGGTAACTAAACTAGAATCATATAATCATAAAAAAACCTTAGTCATCAAAATCCATCAAAAAAGTAAAATTGGACTATTTAATTAGATCTTATACCTAGTAAAACATAAGTTACATCCAAAGATGTTATCATAGATTAAAACTGCCATGAAATGATCACTGGAACATTTGGGGAGGAAAATACCCTTTTGATTTCAAAAAGAACAGAATTAAAATAAAAATAATTCCAAAATATGAAGGAAATAATGTATTTTAAATGATACATGGAATATTATAAATTATATTCAAAATCATTGAATAATCAATATGGTTGAAAATTCTATTCATTTATTGTAGGCTAAAATAATAATCCCATTTACATTTTTCATAGAAAGACAAATGTATATTTATTGGGAAAAATTACATGAATATTCCATATAATTTTTTTAATTGATTAAACGTGGTTTTAAATAAAATAAATATAATTTGAATATATTAAATATATTTTGTAATTTTTTATGAAATTATGTTCATGGAAGAAAATTTATTTTTCAACCGGAGATAGAAATAATGTTAGATTTCATTAAAAACATTTTAGTCTATTGTAATGAGGGAATAATGAACAACAATATAATCAATATAAATTTAAATTGAAGAATGAAATTCCAGTGATTTTGGGAAGTTACATAATTAAATTTCACCATCACAATCTTAATCATACACAAACCTAGTAAACAATGAGATTATAACATAAAACACTTACCTCAGCTTCAACTGAATTAAAAAAATTTATAACCGCATTTGTAGTAAATTAAAATGTTGTGTAATTATATAAAAAATAATTTTCATAATTTTAATATCATATATGATATTATTGAAAAAAATTATCACACATTTATAAATAATTCATTATTAAAATTATTGTTTTCAGGTGTTAGATTGTTTGTTTTCTTGAGAGTTTTAGTTTGGTAGTTCTAGTCATTTATATTTGATAATGTTTACATAAACAATTTAATAACAATAAGGATATTAATATATTATATATTAATTATATATATTCTCATATTTATCCATAATGTGTATATATATAAAAATAAATTTCACCATTCATGGTGATGGTAGGCCATACTAACACGTGAATGTTTTTTTCACTATTTGATTAAATTAACAAATGAAATGTAACTAAATATTTATCATTTTAAAATCAATATTATATGATATATATCATATATATTCATTAAATTCATCATTATTACAATCTATGAAATAAATAACTGAAACATGACTCACATTGTATCATAAAGGTTTTAGTCCACACGTACATAGAGGCAATGTTATCATTTTTCGGTGGATTGGGAGAACTATGATAATGGTTATTACATAATCAAAAATATATTAATTTTATTGAAAAAAATGAATTCATTATATTATAATTTATGTCATAAATTTATAGGAGTCGTAAGAAGGGATGAAATTTAAAAACTCAGTAAAGAGTTACACATCTTCATTGAGAAACATCTTTTGTATTACAGATTATTTCTTGAAGGTATGAACTTTTGGAAAGTCCAAAATCACTATAATGTGGATAAGAAGTCTATGATGGTATTACAAACAGGATATTTTGATATATAAGGATAAAAAATTATGAATTATTAAGGAGATGATGTTCCACTTTTTATGTGAGGGGAGATGCTACCTTGGAATTACTTAAATTATAATGTCGATATAAAATAATATTTTTGGTCAATTTCTCCAAATTAAAATAATTATGACATAAGATATGGATGAGATGAAATATATTCATATAATTAAATATGGAAAATTGTTTTTAATCTTTTCAACCTTCTCGCTTAGTTACATATCCCGTTAAATTTTTTGGATAATTACCATTATAAAAATGTTAGTTATTGTTTAGGGGTTAAAAAATTAACTATAAATAGAAACGATACAATTAAACGGACCATAATTCATATTTTAAACAACATATAATTCACCAGGGTTATGTTAGGTATTTTACGAATGTTAATTTATTTTATAGAATATGATTTATTACAAAATATCATTAATGATATTTTTGAAACTTTTCATTCAGTTTGAATTTAAAAAAATATTAAATAAAAGGTTTTTGAATTTAAGCATTCAAGAAAATATTAAATATTTATATTTGTATTAATAATTATTGGATCACTATAAGCCACCCAAATTTTGTTTCCTTGAGAATATTTAAAATAACTTAATTTATTTTTATACTCTAACACATGCATTGTGTCAGCATTACATTAGCTTGCTTGAAAATTAATTTTTTTTAATTCAAAAAAGAAAATATATAGATGTACAAAAACCCTCCACACTCATATGGGCAACAATTATGAATACTGATGTCATATCCTGTTAAAACTGATTGACAATTCACAGGTAATGACCTAACCCCAATAAAAATATAAATATTCTCACCTGGACTCACTTTTCATGCCAATGCATTGGTAAACATAACAATAAATTTAAATGATAAAATAATATCATTCATATTTAAAATAAATATTTGAAAATGAATATAACTTTTTTATCCATGTCAAAAAAATTATTATAGCTATGAAATTAAATAATGTGACATTTCAAAAATTATCTTTTATATAATATTTTGATGGTAATAGTCAATGTCAAATGAAAAAATATAATTTTTTTAACAATTTATGATTATGGAATTAATATAATCATGAAATTAAGTAATTTAATATGTTTTACCAATTTTAAACTGTTATCACATTACTTATAGCCCAAATTATCCCATTTTAGTTTTATGATTGTAATGAAATTTACTATTGTTAGTATTCATATTGATAAAAAATAAAATGGAAATGTATTACAAAGTTGAACATATTTATTCCAAATATGGAATAAATTTTTTAGGAATAAATTTATATGATTTTTATTAATTAATTTTAATGTAAATATAAAATATGAAACAAAAATTATTTTAAATTTTTTTCACTTATATAATATGTTTTCGTAGAAAAATAAAACATAAATTTAATTATTATTTTTACAATGGGATTGTTCATAATAATGATAATTTTTATATTAAGAAATATAATTGAACAATTTAATTTATTTAAACAAAATATAGTCTTAAATAAAAAGAAAAATTATTAATTATTAATCAACAAATCAACCATTTCTAAAAATTTAAAAAACATCATTCTAAGATAATTTTTAAATGATAAATTGAAAAATACCGTTCATTTATTTTATTTTTCTAAATGAATAAAAAATTACATTATTTTCAAACTAAATGAAATAAATTTAATTTATAATTTCCTTAAATATAGAAATTATTTACAATGAAAATTAATATTTATTTTGAATTATATATATTTTTTCAAAAAAATTATAAATAATTTAATAAAATTAGTATTTATTATTCACTATACCAATTAAATAGTTTGGTTATAATATAATTCAATGTTATCATTCATTTATACATGATATTGTGTGCTATATAAGCCAACGGAGAAAAAAATTAATTATAGGAGAAATATATCATAAATTATCGTGGTGTTAGCTTATACAGAACGTAAAATAATTTCAACCTAAAAATTTTATCACTATGGTAAAAATACAAAGGAAATTGTTTCCTCATAACATTATGGGGTTCTGATGAATCTTCTTTAAATTTATAATATCTACAGAGAAATTTAACAGGGTGAGTTGCCCTGTTCCATAGCACATTATATCTATGATAAAAGATTTATACCAACTATTCCTCATAAGATATATCATTATATATTAGAATAAAATATGAGTTATGAAAATATGAAAGTTCATGAATATACTTCCCTATGATTGAAATCTGAAAACATCATGAAAATGATAGAATTTGTGGAAGTGACTAATGATAAGTTACCATACATATGAACACAGTAGTCTAAAAATGGTAAATACACATAGGTCATTGATTTTTATTTTTTTAATATCACCACATTTATCCACAGAAAAAATCACAGGACTACATTCTCAACAATTTATACCTTCATATTTTTATAATGATTTTCCATATAACCTTTTGGTATATTATGGAAATCAATGAAGAGTTGTTGAATAGCATATCCTTATCTTCTATTTCAATATATAACTTTGTTACCAATTTATTTCCCTATCTAACATAATCCTAGAATTTTTGAATTCTAAAATTGATTCCTTACATGTAGTCATAATGATCTCTAGATATACTTATGTTATTTTTTAAGAAGAAAATATTAAAGGATGTTGTTGAACCAAACCAATGATGAAATATATAAAACATGTACTCATCTTATCCTTCATGGATTGAATGGTTCTCTCGAACTAACCATTAATCTTAGGATGATAAAAATTTCATAAACAGAACTCTGAATCTAAATATTTTTAATGACTTCATAAGAATGTTGAGTTAAACTTGAGATTTTGATATGATATAACAGAATATGGTACTCCATAATACCTTACCACTTCTTTATTATAAAATATTATATACAAATCAAGAGTGAAATTTTATCTGATTGGAATGATAAATTTTGACCTCTTATGTCGAACTGCTACAACATAAATAGAACTATGTCCTTTATATGTTTTGGGAATATAACGAAAAAAATCCATAATGATGCTTTCCCATCCCCATTCTTGTTTGGGTAAAAATTAAAATAACTCTTTATAAAATTTTCAAACATCATTAACATGATAACATACGAAGCACTGCGATTCTTACATTACAATATCTCTTATCATGTTATCCCTCTATAAATACACCTCCTGATCTCTATAAATCTTCATTCTTATAGAATTATTAAAGAATGATGAACTACAAGATTAATCTAACAGATCCTTCTTAAAATATGGTATGGATAGAACATATAAACTATTTCGAAACATTATCATTCTATAAAAATAAATTTTATGTTCAGAAAATTTCCAATGTTCTTTTTAAACTCTAAATTATCCTTTTGTTCCTCTTTAATAATCACCTAAATAGATTTTTGAACACTTTTTTAATAAATATAGGATTTATAACTTTCATGTATTATATATACATTATTTATAAGTCAATATATATTTGATATTTTATGATCCTAATCATAGAAAAGCTACATGGTCCTTTTGGATCAAATAATTATACACCTTGTTAATTTTCATAGGGGGTAAGTTATTGAGAAGTCATAACATGTAATAAAATCCAACCATAATCTCTATTAAATATTCAATGCATTCTTATTGAATATATACATTAAACATTTTGAATAATTATATATTTAACACCTTTCTTCATAAAGATTATTCAACTATATCACCAATGAAAAAAAACACTATAGTTAACACTAAATCTTTTATTAGGTAATTTTTATCAGGAATGTTTAATTATCACAAGTAATAAGTAATCAAGATATCATTATAATAAAGAAGGCATCCTAGTTCTATTATATATAAATAACTAATGATAAATACCTTTTATCAACTATGAGGTCTTGTATGTAATGGTGTGTTGACTTCCATTGTCTCCAGTTTGTGGAAATTATTTTTCAGATTCATCTATCCAAAGGGTATGTCAACCATATCGAGTTTATTATGTGAGTGGATTACATTTCAATTACAAATTATTTATAAGGCCTCAATAAGAACCCTAAAAATGAAATATATATATTAGTATTACTAGTTGTTATATTGCAATTTTAAATAACATATTTCATTAATAGATCCATCGATATACCCTGACATGAGGTTACATGACCCAAAATTGAAACATTCTATTTAAAAATAATCAAAAATGGTAAAATTTCAATACAAATTATAAATTATTAGGGTATTCAGTAAAATTATTAAGTGATAAACATGATCATCCTTTATCTTTTATAATATAATATTATTATCTAAAAACACTATCACAAAATAATTATGGTTCTCTTCAAAGACTATATTAGTAAAAAACAAATAATATAGTGGTGAATTACTAAGAAAAAAAGTCATTACAATAAATACATAGTGTCTAGAAAATAAATGGAATGTTATGCTAGGTATATCCTCTTAATTTACCCTCAATTAGTGATATCTAGAATGAAAGTTAATATTTGAATATTATAGATCTCTGTATAGTTAATAAAAAATGTTATCAATTGGGGTAGAGGATGCTTGTAATTGATTTTGATCTTATCCACCTCATGATAATCAATGAAGAGTCAGATTGATCAGTCATTATTCTTAAAAAAATGAATAGTTTCACCCCATGGTGAAGCATTTGGTATAATGAATACCGTACCAAGATTCACCTAAGTTTTCTTGATAAATTCCTACAAATCATTCAGGGCCATTCTATATAGAGTCTTCCAATGGAGAGTTTCACAAGGCGAGAGTTCTATTGAAAACTCAAAATTATCATTCGAAGCATAACTTGGAAACTATTATAGAATTAAATAATTTTTTTAATAATATAAATATGTTAAATATATAGAATCTCCCTAACCATCTAAGATAAAAACCCATTTTGTATTTGAATCAAGATAGATATAATTGCTGAAATTTCCATCGGATTATTTTATTTGATATAACACTGATAGATGATCATATGTCTGTTTATAATATCAATCAATAGTTCCCTTACATGTTAATTGATATTGTATTTATATACAGAAATATAATCAATTAATAATTTCACATTAAATTTCAATAGATGGAGAATAATGATATTTGATGGTAGAACATTCCCTCAACCATTATCAATATAAGAATCATAGATATGAGATTTTAGTATCATAAAATTATAGGGTTTCACTTTTAATTCAATATTTAATTGTTTTTGTGGTACTATAATCCCATTATAATATTATTCATATATAAAAGTGTGTTTAGATCGAGAATCAAATAATAAAATATAGGTTCTAGAGTGGATTATATGTGTACCTTTCACCACTTGATTATCCACCCCCCACATCTGTAATAATGATCATATAAGAGATTACATTGTCTTTGAACATAAGAGGTTGTAGACATCGATTATCATCATCAGTCGAAGTTAGTAATAATAATGCACGTAATCCATTATTTTGAACCCCTAGAGTGTGGGTGGTGCATTTTATTGGGAATTATCTCCATCATTATCTAAAGTATTCTTCCCATCACTTCATCAATCAATTTTATACTTATGGTACCATCTATAGATAAAAATTTAATAATCCTCTTAATAAAATTACGTCCATGTTTCCTTTTAAACATACAACATAGGGAAAAGATCACCTTTTTTACAAGAAGTTTTTTATTATAATTTTATTTGAAAACTATATTTATTTTATTATCATAACTCTGAGGTTGATGGGAAACTATATTCCATATCATCACATTGGTATCACAATTATAGATTTCATCATAGCTAATAAAGTCTCTTATAACTAAATCACTCCAAATACATGTTTTTAAGCCACTAAATTTTACAGAAATATTATATTTAGTATGGATTATAATACTAGAAGAATTCATCACATGTCTAGTCAAATTTTCCTCAAAAGTAAAAACCGAATCATCATCCTTATAAATTATCAAAATAAATTCCATCTATATTTTTGTATGATTAAAACATAGAATTTACATAATGAATAATGAAATTTTAAACTCTTCCTACTCGATTGATTAAATTGTTTACTATTCCATCATTTTCATGATAAGTGTAAATTATTGATCTACTTCATATTACAAATGATAACGACATAAAAATTATTTTTCATGTCCCTAACATTGGATAACAAAAAATATCCATTCCTTATTACTTATTCATTGATCAAGAAATATTGGATCCATTGAACCACTAAACGAACATGTATTTTCCTCATGAGTGGATTAACACAAAATTATTCCCTACATTTCTTTTTTATAATCTCAACATGATTCAATACTTGAAAATTTTGATCAATCATAAAAAAAATCATTTCAAATATTATTACATTTTGTTTTTTATGTTATCAATTATTTCATTCCCTTTTATATTCACCATTTCCAGAATTCTTTAAGGTGTTAGACACTATGTAAAACCAAAATCATACATTAAGAAACATTAATCATAGTAATAAACAAAATTAACATGGGAAATAAATTATAAAATATATAATTTAGAAAACCTCCATCTCAATATATATAACCATAGTTTTGACCTATATTGTCCATGATATTTTACAAGAAATTTTAATTTAATCCTATACATACACATGTCTAAATACTTTTTACAAAAATTCTCTAATCATTTTATCTAATGATTAATTAAACCCTTATCTAATAACAACTATAGTGACCCATACATTTGATACATAGATATTAAATTTTATTAGAATGATATTTAAAGAATAACATTGTGATCCATTCTATAATCGTATAAGACTATTTTATTTAGAAACATTGATATATAAACTAGTTGTTCACAATAGACATACTTCATCTCCCACATAGTGCATCCCCAAGTTGAACCCTTCTTTAACATATAATTCATAAAATATTTATTTATATATGTTAAAGGGAAACATAAGAAAAGGAGAGCTCATATGCTTAGTAATGGTAAGAATGAAAGATATCTAAAATAATTTAACCACAAATTTATCATAAGTTCTTGTAAAAATTAACATAACATTTTAAAACCATACCCAAAAAATAATATATCATATTATTTAATCATTTCATTAATCAGGATAGTTAATAAGACAAGAATCCTAATAGAATCAATAAATTTTATATGTGAGAGAATGACATAAGAATTAGAGAAATATTAGTTGCGGAAAAATTTCCATACTATATCATGTCTTTAGACAAACATAATTGACAATAATATCATTGTGGATTAGGGTCACTCCACATTATATTATATCTTTTGTCATGGTTCACTCCTGAGTATATCATAGTAGATATAGAACCTTAATAAAGTAGCTTCACTCCCCATCGTAGCCTTTATTATATAATGATATATATATATATACCTTATTCATTAGGGGGATATATAATTTCCTAAAAACATATTAAATTAAGAAAATACTATATATGTGTTCCATGTAATCATAAAAAACTCATCCTCACGTAACACATGAAAAGGAAATTATTTTCATTAACATTTCATCATTTCATCATAGGATAACCTATGTAAAATAATTGGGCTTCATAAAGGTTTTATCATAGCATACACAACCAGTGGAAATGAAACTTGTTTGATAGAATAATCGTTAAATCATTATAATTATAAGACATCTAAAAGAATAATATGGATGGCATAATTTGATCATATCACCAGTAATGAAAAAGTAAAACCATTTAAAGTTATCTTTTATGTAAAATATCTTAAAAATATCATTGAAATAGTTCTTGAAGAAAATAAAATTTTTATAGAGAAATCACTTCATAAATATATTATCATTTTCCAAATATCAAGGAAGTCAGTTTCGTTGAAAATATACTTGGAAAAAGTTTTTATTTTCTTAATATAGTTTATTAGGGATTTTGGTGAGAAATTACATTAATGTTGTTTATGTTAAAACAAATTTTAAATTCATAATTTCATTAAAATGGAAAAATTACCTTTTTCCTAAAATGTAATGAATATTCATTTTATGAATTTGTTTTAATATGTAAAAAATGGGTGAAATAGACATTAAAAAATCATTTCTGAATATTAAAAATATTCATTAAAACTTTTTCCGATAACAATACATTAAAGAAATATTATTATCGACTAAAGAAATAATTAATGTTTCATTTCACAAAAAATTAATTTTTGGTCTCTCAATTCCATATAGAGAGGGATATATTGGCCTTATCCCCATTAACTAACCCATTCATTATCCCTTACTTTCCTAGCATTCACCTTCACCCAAATGCAATGTCCCTCCACTGATGGGTAAATTTTCTTCCACTCTCCATATAAGAGTTCTCAAATGTGATGTATATCTATGTTTTGTCTCTAATTGACTAGTTTTGGTAGTGATATCCTTCTCCATTAAATGTCAATTGTTTCATCAATGGATATTGTTACATCATCAACATGTCATCGTTGACATTCTGGATCCACACGGATTTCATCCATGGTTTAAATATTATGAGGATTTTTTGGAGGCGTGGTCCAAGGCCTTCATTACTTTGAAGGGTCTTGATTATTTCTCCTTAGATAGAGCTACTGATTCCATTCAGAGATGGATTCCCCGATCATAGTGAATCTGTTGAGCTTATTAGGTATTCCTATACCATTTCAAAATATTGTTTCATTTTTCAAGTATATTTCCTTCCACTATGGTCAATATAAGGTTAGTCCCATATATGAATCAATGTAAGGGTATCTTGGGTCATGATGTTTCTGATGTTTGTCCCACAAAAATTGTTGGGTTGGCTCTTTCTATTTCAATTGAGTATAGGAATCCTTTTAATTTGAAGAATAATTTGACTGTGTCAATATAACATGTTTCGGTGTAAGTGCATCTTTGTTTCAATTCATCAGCTATGATCCCTCAAAACTATAATATTATGCCTATCGAGGGGTTTAGATTGTAGGAGCATATTGTGATCCCACATTCCTCTACATTAATGGGGATATTAGTGAAATAGGTGGTCTATAGCACAACTCCAGTGTATGAGTCCTATGATTCGTGTGACTCCCTTGGTTCATCCCGACACTAGATTTGTGTGGGTGAAAACATGACCCCAATAAAGGATTCTTCTGATCACTATGTATCATATAGATTTTTCCAACTACCGACTTTCTTACAGGACATAGCTAAACCGATTGTTTATGTTCCACTTCATTAAGGTTACAAGATAGTAATCCCAAAGTGTAAATGGAAGATTAATGGTTCTAAGGATTAGGTTTGTCTAGAGACATGTGTTCATAGAATAACTCCTTTATTAGATTATATGTTGATCAAGATAGCCACATGACTAGGGATGATACATCCATTCATGTATATTTTGACAATGCTGGTCAAATACATGACAGAGGTATTTAGAGCCCTTTTAAGATGAGGGCGGAGAATGGGTCTAGGGATTCAGATATTCTTGTGGTGCATAATGGAAGAAAAACAAAAGGTCATATGGATTATTATTACTAGCCCAAACCATTGGGGATAAACTCACTTATGAAAGGTGGGGATAACAAGAAAAACAAATAAAAGGTGAAAATATAGAGGTAGTATCAAGAGTAGCACTACAATACCCATGTGTATAATAACTTATTAGCGGTTGAGGATTCTATGGTCCAAAATTAGGCATCCAAGCCAACACATTACTCAATGAGAGCGTCAAAAATCATGGTAGCAAACAATGAAAAATGCCTCAAGCTCATTCTCCACCACAGAAAAGACATTCCTAAAGGATCTTTTAATATTAATGATCCAAAAATATGAGGTGAAAAGTATCTAGGAATAAATTATCCAAGTTGAATTTAATTGGTATAAAATTCTACGGATCAATAAACATGATCAAATTCTAGTATGAGGAATCAAATAAAAAAATATTAACATAGAGGAATAAAATCATACTTGGGAGAAGTTGGATCATAATTTTGAAGATATCATCAATGAATAACAGGATACTATGGTAAAAAATTTATAATGGGGATTATATAGAGTGACTTGTTCTAATAATCTTAACCTTTACCTTAATGATTTTTTTTATTCAATGGTTAATGAATCTTTATTTCTCCCTTGGGAGGTTTCCCACATTTTCCATAAAACTGATTTTTTAAAAAAAAAATAATTTTCAATCAAATAATAAAATATTTAAAAATAACTATAGGGAAATAAAATAAATTAAATTATTAATAGTTTGATAATTAAATTTAATTATTATAAAGATAATAATTAACAATCATGGTAAACAATGAGATTGTGGAAATAACACGTACATCTGGTTTCTAATATTTCAAAAGAATTGTACATTACTATATAATAAATTTTAATTTATTATCATTCTATAAAATAATAGTTTTTATTCATATAATATAATATATGAGAATATAATTACATTTTTATATCTATTTATAAAAAAGTCCGTATTAAAATTTTCATTTTCAAGTGTTAACAGTTTTTTTTCCCTGAGAGTTTCACTTTGACAATTCATATAATTGAATATTGATCACGATTCAATAAAATATTGTATTTTAATGAGGTTATAAATAATACATATATTCATTATATGTATATTTGTTATTATCCATAATTTTTATAGATGGATAAAATATTTATACTGATCATGGAGATGGTTGGTCGTATATATGCATTAATGTTGTTTTCTCTTTTCTAATAATGGAGGAAAAAAATGTTAATTAATAATAATGTTTTACAGAATCATTAATATATCATATATATCTTATGTATTCATGAAAATTTTCCTAATTATATTCCATGTAATATGTAAGTTAAAAATCGAATCACAACCCTTTGTGGAGGTGATAGTTTATGAATACTCCCAAGTGATGCTATCATTCTCCAACAGATTGGAAGAACTTGGATAACATTTTTTCTTCCTCATAATAGTTATTTAGTATTTTGTATATGCTTAATTTTTTTTATAATGGGTACATTTGATTTATAATAAGCATAAGAATAAATAAAATAGAAAATTCTTGGTTAAGAGTTATAGTTCTTATTTGACAACCCTCTTTTGGATTACACTGTAATATTTGAAAGAATAGGCTTTTGGATAGAATAAATTCTATAGGATGTGGTGAAGGATGTTAATAAGACATAACCTTAAGGATTTTCTAATATACAATTTTTTTTAATAATGATGGATATTATGTTCTCTTTTATATGTGATGTGTGGGGAACCCATTGAATGATCTTTTCTTTTTTTAGGTACATCCCTCCCTATGGTTTTCATTTGAGCTCTGATGGATGAGTCATGTTCAAATATAAAGTGTAGTTTTTTGGAAAATTAATTAAATTTAATGGATTTATGTTTTTTTAATTAATGGATTCTATATATAAATGTTTTCAATGGGTTTATGAGGGTTTCCCATTCTTTGGATTGATTTAGTAGTGGGTTGAGTTACATCCATGGGAAATGGACTATAGGTTGTCTAAAAAAATTATACAACATGTAATAGAGTTATATTATGTGTAACTATTTTAATGCACAATCAATGATCCTATTTCATGACAAGATAGTAATACACATTGTGAAGATATTAAATTCTATGAAATTTTCTAGCAATGTTAAAATTCACATGAGGCGATGCAATATTTTTTGTATCCCTTTTAAAATGCATACAAGTTGTCTAGTTGAATTTCATACCATGTATTTATTATCAATGGTGATTTTAATTCTACTATGCATTTGATATTATTTCATTCTCATGTGAATCATTCCTCTCTCGTCCCAGGGGTGGTTTTGGGTGATATTAGAGAACCAATCTTGATTCTATATTCCCTGATAATGCATTCGGTCCCTGGTGAGTGATTTTTCTACAGTTTTCCCTTCCCTCCCTTTTTCTTCTCCGGCCATTATATTGTAATTTCTTGAAATTGGTTGTGTTGTTTTCTTCCTGGTTAGTTACAATCTAGCATACGTCTTATGATCATATGGACCATTGACCTTGTTGGTTAATCAAGTTGTTTGTGGTGGTTGATCAATAGTAAAAGGTGGGTTTCTAAACCATAACCCTATCGTTTGTTTAATTGAAAATCATGTGAAATATTACAAATGTTGAAACATATCACGTAACTAAATTAGTTAAATTATGATTATTTTTATTCTATAGAATCCCTCTGGATCCAGTTTTTATTGACTTGGCATGTGCCTACCATTCTATTGAGAAATCCCTGGATTATAAATGAATTCTATAACGGATAAACTTGTATTTATAATGAGATGAGATTTGAGGTGATCACATAATAAATCTTCACCTTCACCTAGAATGTTCACTGAAATGGCTAACATTTTATTAGTTTTTACCAAATTATAAACACAAAGTTAGATCAATAGAAAAATGGTAATTTTATTAGTTTTACAATAATACCTAAGATGTGATATTGTAATATCTTTGGTTTTATTCCCAGTGATACATGTTTTAATTCATACATATTATTCTATGTCCAGTAATTGATGTTGAGAGGATTATATATCAGGATTGGTCCTAATACATGCTAAAATAATTATATAGAGGGTTGTTCTCAATGACACTTGTTGAAATGATTATATATCGGGCATGGACGAAAAGATGAAATTCTCATTTTTCGGTCTTTGACCAGACACATTTAAAAATTATTATACACTAGGATCACACAATATTTCTTTTTGAAATACTTATATAGAGGGTTCGATCTAGATTTTTATGTTTTACCATGGTTATATGTTTATGTTGGAATGGTTATGAGACATTCTCAGAGACAATCTAGCATGATACCGAGGAATGTTTTGTTTTACCCAGATTATATGGTAATGGTTGGCATAGTTGTGAGGAATAATTAGATATAACATGGGATGATGCAGAAGCATGTTGATATGGCATTAATTTAATTTTTTAATAAATTAATGCACTAGTTTATTTAATTATTGAATGAAAAAGTTATTAGGCCGATTATGTTTAGACAAGGTGGTGTTGACCTTCATTGTCATAATCTCGCCCTATTCATATAACTATTTGGAAGGTAATATGATTACATTGATGCGATATTGGAAAATGGAATGGGATCTATTTAATTGTTATTTATTTCTAAATTTGATGGAGTTTAGAGATGGGATCTACATTATGTTCTGGACCAGTGAATTTTGAGTATCTACTTGAGCCACTTAGAAATTTATTTGTATTGCATCTGGCATGACATTTAGTTACATTCTCATATGAAATTACATTATTCCTTAATTATGTATTTGATTAATCTATGGGATATTACTATTTGGTTTTCCACTATATTTTATTGTTTCTATTATTTCTGATACTTTGATATTTATTTATTATTGGTATACAATTATTTCGTTCTTTTGTAACTCTATAACTTGGGTTTATAGTCTTCAATATATATATATATGACACCACTAATACTTTTTGGTAGCCTCTGGAATATAGGGAGGTGTTCTTGAGGTCTAAAAACCAACCACATTCAACTATATGAGAGGGTTCTAGACCAGGGAATTTTATGAAGTGGTATAAGGGCACACAAAATTTATTTTCTATTTCTTTAGTTTTATGGAATGGTATAAATAGACTAGAATGTGTCAAGACATGGTAATTAGATTGTTCATAGGAGTAGTTTACCCTTGTACCATGGAAAATCAGAGTTCTTGGGTATGGATTTCAATTTATATTGTTTTCCTATTATATTTGGTGTTATTTCACCATTGGTGATTTACATGTTGTCTGAGGTTATTATTTCATAATAATTTTGGTTCTTTATATTTATAATCATGGCCCAGTATTTCTTGTTATGATTATGCATGTATGATAATAGGCATATTTGGATAAAAATTGAAATGCATTTTTCATGATAGGGACATTTTATTACATGTCATGTATAATATTTTATTTGGATTATGATATAATATTACCTATTATATCTTATAAATTAAATGAAACAAGATGATATTTCATGATAAAGGACTTGTAATCCATGTTAAGATAGACAAGGATTAAGGGTTATTTGTTCTTTTCACCTATTGAGGTTTTCATTTTATTTATATACATTATTCCAAAGAGTGTGTCTTTCTCGTAGAGATAAGGAATCCTTGTCATCATTGAGTTGAGCATCATGAGAGTTCCAATCAAGGCACTCCTAGAATATCTGATCAGAGATTCATATAGTTATTGGGGGTCATATGAATGTTCAGCTTCATGATAGATTCCCCAGCATCATGTGATCCAGGGAAAGAAACATTGTTCACAACATCCCCTCAATTACTATGAAGATGAGAGAGTTCTAGCTACAACATCTTCCTACATTAATTAGGGAGGAAGGCCCCTAGGAAGTCAAGTTCTGTATCATGTATTTCTATATTATCATTAAGTATCTACATATGCCTATTAAAAGGATGGTGAAGATGGATACATATATGCTATGTGAACTATCTATGATTTTGGGGGATATTATGGAGAATGTTAGAAACTAGGGTGAGATATCTTTGAAGGAATTCAACAATATTTTTATTATCAATTTTTATCCCAAGAAACTATTGAATGGGAAGGATCATGAGTTAATTCTCATCACATGTTAAATCATTCCAGTGATGTAATATGATTAACATTTCACCGAGTTACAACAATTTTCACCATTTTGGAAGCTAATAAGACCTCTATGGAGAGATATTTTTATGATTTCCTTCTCTTTGAGATCAGTTCATAGGTGAACATGTTCCATCTAAGTAGATTAACAAATGTGATGAATTGGGCACTCATCACATAAGGGAAACTGAGAGGGGACCTTAGTTGATGTTGGTTTTCTTTTGATTAGGGGAACTGTGAACACTTCTCCTAATTGAAGGATGAGTCACTATAGAAAATTATTCCAAGGAAATAGTGGTCAGGGCAGTTTGGGTATTGGTATCCATAATTGGATTGTGTTCTATTGTATTGATATTAGTTTCAGAATATTGACCACAAATGACCTCAATTTTCATACCCCACTATGGAGTGTCATTTCTGTTGGATATTGGGGCACATATAGAGGTTATCTATGATAATATATGTAATGTCCCGGTTCCAGAAGCCACCCAGAGGCGCCCCGTACCCGGTCAGTCACATGACCTCAAGCGCGTTACCCCAAATGCCAGAGGCTACAGACTAGCAGTGAGGGCCTTAGGGAGTTGGTTGGGAAACTATTCCCTCATTCGGTATGATATACAGTGGAAGAACAACAAGACACAATAGCAGAAATGATAAACAGCATACAACAACTGAACTGAATAGCGGAAGCAATGTATAAAATAATAATGATGCAACATGGTGAATATGTCTATGGAATGAAGTAACCTAACCAATGTACTGAAATACAACTGAACACATGTACTAAAGCAACAGAAAAGGAAAATCAGATGAGAAACTCCTCAGAATCGCAAGCCTCGTCTTAGTACCATGCTCTCCAGCTCCAGTGAAATCAAGAACCTGAAGTAGAAGGGAACCTTCTCTTATTTATACCTGCAAAAACATAGTCTGTTTTGGCCCAAAAACATGGCCCCAACATGGTGTGAGACAGAGTCCCAGTAGGAAACCACCCAAAGATATGTTCCTAACAGTCAATGAATATATGGCACATAAAGTACAGTAAGCAGTAAACAAGATAATACAAAGCAGTAACAATCCACAGATTCTAGCATACATACTACAAACAAGTACAGCTACTCAAGCAAGTAGAAAAAAGGTAACCTCTGAATAGTTCTCACAGTATAACCCATAAGGTTCAACCTACAAGTACTAGCAACCCTCTGGGAGGCACACACAGTATCACCCCTCTGGTTAAGCTAAAGAATAGACTCTCTGGGGAATCACTCACCGTCAATTCTCTCTATAGTCTCATATCCTACTAAAGGCTCTCTAGGGAATCACTCAAAATCAATCCCCCCTATGGCCTACGTCATGGAACAACAGACTCTCTAAATAAGAACTCAAGGTCAATTCCCCCTACGGCCTCGCATAGTAATTAAGGACACTCTGGAGAAGCCCTTCCGTCCATTCTCCCTATGGTCCGCTAAACTAGGTTCTCACAGCCCTGTGTAAAATAAGCATGCATAGCATGCGTGTATCGTTCAATTAAACCTCAAGAACTACTTGGCTATCATTCTAAGGCTCAATTGAATAACAAATCAATAGTTACACTATCCTACAACTAGGCATGACAACTGGAAAAATAACAAACAAGAAAAACAAGCATGGAAAACATCCAGAGTACTGTAAAAAATGCCATATTCGGAGGCAAATACATCTACTAAATCAATTAAGCAAAGAGGAAAAATAACTTGGGAAAAACATGAACACGCAATACCCCATTCAAGGGTATTGGTGGAATGTTTCACAAAATACTCAAAGATATTCTATAGAATGGAACAAACCACCTACCTTGATGCTAGGGGATCGATGTACATGAACCACAATGCCTAATTCTCCGTAGAACAGTGTAGATCTATGAAAACACACAAAATGTACAACTGATGATAACTTGAGAAAGAATAGGAATTGAAAAACAAGGCTCAAGAAGAAGGGAGAACTCACTGCTGCAATTCCAACGCAATCTACCATGCTCGAATTGAAGAACGGATGGAGGAACGGTGGATCGTTGAACATCCGCGGTCGTACGGTCTCTCTCGGATGAAGAACCTGGAGAAGGGGTGTGTCTGTCCATCAGGCGCGACCCTGGTGTGTTTAGTGAACAAAATATTGTACTCGGCGTGTACATTTAGAGTACACGGTGTGTACTAGTTCTTTTCTATACTCCGCCAAAATCAGCCTCCACGTCACCCCTACACAACGTGTGTGTGGCCTTGACATGGTGAACACACAGCTTCGAGCAGGAAAAGAGTACACGACGTGTACTCAAAATGTACACAGTGTGTAATTCAAAATTTTCCAGAAACTTTATTTTTACCAAAAACTTCAGAAAAATGAAAAACATACCTGAAACAAAGATCCAGGTTCTTAAAAACTTCCCCCCATAAAGAAATTCGTCTATGAGTTTCCCTAGCGATGCATAGAAGAAGGAACCCCGAACAGCTCCAGCCATTGCGATCGTACATTGGCCTCCCTCTCCCAAGTCTCTTCATGTACTATCCCGTGCTGCCATAGAACCTATATAAGAGGAACAGACCGCCCATGGAGAACCTTCGTACTACGATCGACAACCCGGATGGGATGCTCCTCAAACGATTCATCTGCTTCGAGCTCAACTTCCTTGGCCTGAAAGACATGAGGCGGGTCTGAAAAGTAACTTCGGAGTAGAGAGACGTGGAATAGGTCGTGCATAGCCTGGTACCTATGAGGTAGCTGCAACCGAAAAGAAACTGGCCCAATTATCTCCAACACCTCAAACGGCCCGATGTACCGCTATGAAAGTTTACCCCGCCTCCAAATCATCTTGTGTCCCAACCTCGGTGTGACACACAGGAAAACCTGATCCCCGACCTCGAACTCCAGAGGTCGTCTCCACTAATGCGCATAAGAATTCTGTCGAGACTATGCTGTAGCCATCCTCTTTTGAATCAGTTCTATCTGCTCTGAAGTATATTGAACAAGACGAGGACCCAGCAAAGCTACCTCTTCTACCTCCAGCTAGCATAAGGGTGATCGGTATGGCCTACCGTACAAAGCCTCGTAAGGGGCCATATGAATGGTCGCCTAGAAACTGTTGTTGTAGGAAAACTCCACCAGAGGGATATGCTTCTCCCAAGAACCACCAAAGCCTAGAATGGAAGCTCAGAGAATATCCTCAAGCACCTGGATCATGCACTCGGACTGGCCATTAGTCTGGGGATGGTATGTTGTACTCAAAAATACCTATGTACCCAAGGACTTCTAAAGCCCCTTCCAGAATCGAGAGGTAAAGTGTGCATCCATGTATGAAACAATATATTGTGGAACTCTATGCAGACGAATGATCTCACTAATGTAATGTTGTCCTAGATCATAGACACTAAAGGTATCCTTGATCGGTAAGAAGTGAGAAACCTTTGTAAGCTTGTCGATGACAACACAAATAGCATCGTTCCCTCGAGGTGACCTTGGAAACCCAGTCATGAAGTCCATCACGACATCGTTCCACTTCGACTCAGGAATGGGTAACTGATGTCAAAGGCATGCTGGTCACTGATGCTCCGCCTTCACCTGCTGACAGGTGGAGTATCTCATGAAAAAACTAGCAACATCCCTCTTCTTACCTGGCAACCAGTACTGGCGATGAAGATCTTGATACATCTTGGTGATGCCAGGATGAATTTCCCAAACTAAGGGATGATAATCCCACATTATCTCCTCGCGTATGTCTACTGGCACCCATACACGTCCCTGGAAATGCAATATCTCATCCTCACCCATTGTGAATCGAGGAAGAGGGTCCTCTCCTAACACACTCTCCCACAAGACTAAGCCTTCTGAGTCTGATAGCAGCCTCATCTATACCCGATCAAGTAGTGTAGAGGTAACAGCTACAGAAGAAATGGAACGCCCCGACCCTAGTTATCCAGAGTCGGTGCATTATTACATAAAATTGGAATGATCACAAGAAAGATCAAATCTCGAAAGACCGATTGGTTTAGTAGCCTTGGAAACAGTAGATATATTCATAAGTTTTACATTACATCACAAAATGAAAAACTACTACAACAACATAATGTCTCCACAGTCCACACTATTATCCCCTCATAATATCCCTGCAGGTCGTTCATAACTTACTTCTTCACATCCTGGGAAAAATAAAACATAGAGAAGGGGTGAGCTCAAATGCCCAGTAAGGATAACAATATAGCGGAACATTCAAAATAAGCATAAACATTTAAGGCAATTCATTAATAAAACAAAAGCCTTTTAAAATTGAACTTCAACATAGTATGGAAAAAGTAAAATGATATAATTCCATTTACTTGTTCACATGGATATTCTACTAATCGAATAATCACATGCAATATCAATAACCACTTTCATAATGTTGGAATGCATAATTCCAGACTATCATAACCACATAGCCAAGGCCTCGTGCCAAGACTACAAATAAGATTTTACCAAGGCCTTGTGCCAAGACACTAGTTTGTCTCATGAGACCTACCGATGCATCGAGGAGCTATAGCGGGCTCCACCCGTCACATATTAAGTCCAATACATTCCCATATGAAAAGGTTTAAACATAACATAAACATTCGTATTAAAACTAGCATACGAAATGTCAATAATTTCACCATGAACTATGAATGGTATAAAAATAGCACATCCACAGTCAAACATATCACAAAACCATCAATACAATATATATGTTTTGTATCATAATAAATCAACTTCAAATAAGCGTAAAATCCATCAAAGGATGTTGACATAAATGAAATCAAAACTCTTTTTAGAGAAATATCTCTTTCTATTTTTGAAATCATTTAAGATCCATATAAAATAAAACATTTTCTTTGAAAATATTCTTATAAGCTTGTAAGGAAATCTTTGAAAATTTTATAATGGCAGAAAATAACCGCACCCGCCGAATATGTTTAAAAAAACATTCTTACCTTAATTCTGTCGAAAAGGTTAAAAAGGAACTTGTTTTGAAAACGACGGAAAGATTCCTCTTATAAAAAGTCAAACAAGGGTATAAATGACTTTAACCCATATTCGTTTAAATAATAGAAATGTTTTGAAATACATTTTAAAGAAAACATGAATGTGGATGATAAAGAGATCCTAGTAGATTATTACATATAAACAACCTCGGATAATGAAGAGATTGTGAAATAACCCTTACCTTGTACTTTTCCTTGGTTGGGGTAGGTTAACCTCCTGTATAATGGTGAAATAATTGTTATTAAATTATACAAGAATCATATACATTAATATGATATCATATATGATCTTTTTATATTGATTTGATAATAATATCTTAGTATTATCGTTGTTTCGGGTGTTAACTTACTTGTTTTCTTTTATATGTTTTGTTATGTAAGCCATGTTTGTAATGGATAGGTTGTATATTATTCATATCCAGAATGATATCAAGTCCTTAAACATCATTTTTAAATCATCAAATGATAATTATACTTGAATGGATACGATGGAGAATGAATCTTATCGCGTTCGTGGAGACGATAGTCCGTACGTACGCACGAGCGTCAATATCATTCTTTTGATATTAAAATAATATATAAATGGATGTTATATCATATATACAGAATAATTAACATGTTATATTTATTATTTACATGAGTTACACATCATTATTATACCCATCCAAATAATAATACATTGAATAACAATTACACCACGACGTGGAGACGGTAAGCCGTACGTACGCATGTATGGTGACATGTTATTCAAAGGGTGGATAGAATACTGAATATGGTTGTACCATATTTATAATAACATCAAAGTATATTTGAGATACTGGATTTATTATTTTATAATGGTAAGAACAAAGAAAAAAGAAGTGGAAGAAGAAAGGAACTTGAAAATGGGTGGTGAAAACATTACCTCTTCATCGGGTTCTTCCTTTTGATTTGATCAAAAGGGCTCCTTAGGTTGGCTTTCTGATCAAACTAAGGCCTCTAGGTTGTAGTTAGGGATGTTGGGAGAGTATTTGTGCAGTGATTGGCCGAACCAAAAGGCTTTGAATGTGTGAAGAAATGAGAAGGAGGAGTGCCCTTTTATAAGAGGGGTGAGGGGCACCTTTGGAAAAGCTAGAAATATTAATTTATAATAAATTCATATTCAGTTTCTAATGGCTCCAAAGTTGATTATTTAAATTTTAAGGTGTGTGTAGGTCGAAAAAAACTCAACCAATAGAATTTATACAGGTTTGGGTACTTATATTAACCTTATCTTTAAGTATTAACTCTAAGTTAATTAGTTTCACTTTTACAATTTCTTTTTTTATTTTTATATAATATGGTAAATAAACTTACTATATACATCCAAGAGACCCCCAAGTGGTCCATTAATGATGCACCTATCATGGTATAAGTCTCTTGGCCGAACCATAGATTTTTAGAAATTTAATATCAATTAATAATATAATATTGGTTTTAAGAACTATTTTATGTCAATTTTGACACTATTCAATAGCTGATTTTTGTGAAACTCATAACAGATTGATTACTTCGAAAAAAGTAAATTAAATCAATCCTAATATATCATATTATCCTAAAAAATTATTTTAATTCATTAAAAGTTTCATATTATATTTATTTGGTTATTTATAATATAAATTAATTTAATTTTTTACTATTATAGTAATTAATTCATCATCATTGTGTCAAAAATAAATTAAATTATTTAATGTCTAAAAATTATAAATAAAATATAACTATGTCGTAAATATTTTTTTCTTTCTAATGAATATTTATAATCTAAAATCCAACATATATAACCCTATGTAAAAATTGTTTTTCTAAAAGATGTATGCTTGTTTCATTTTTGTATTCATTTTAACTTAATTAAAATAATGTGTCCCTATCACCTACAAGTGGCACCATGGGGTCCCAAAATCGACCCAAAGATGCCTATGGTCGAACATGTATCAACCAATAAGGCTAGGACACGTTTTAGGGTAATTTAGTATTATTATAATATTATTGTTTAACCATTATTTACCGGATTTACCCTTAACCGTGGTAAATAAAATATTTACCGCAGTAATTATTCGAAATATCTAAAAATAAAAGTTACCTATTTACACAATTTGGACATCCTGATTCCAAATATGGAATCCATTTTTCTAAATTCAGAACACAGAAGTGTCAGAAATTAATTTAAAAATAATTCCCGCTGTTAAAACAAAAAGCGTGTTTTAAGAGTTAATAACTATCAAAAGATTGACACTTGTTTATGTTCGGTTTAATTGTAAAATTATGTCCAATGACCAAAATTATATTAAATGGTAAAAATTTATTCTAAATATACTTTAAAACCACTCAAATTTATAATTTATCACTATTAATTATTTTGATTAAAAAAGTTGTTTTTAATTAAAATTTAGTAATTTTCACTATTCATCAAAATATGAAAGATATCCGAAAAGTACCAAAATTTCACTTTAGGCTAAATTCAATATTCCGAATTCAAAAATGAAGTCCATTTTAAAATATAAAATATATATATAATTTCAAAAAGTAGGTATTACTATTCATAACGGCTAGTTTGATTGGTTATGGTGTGTTAGAACTCGGTGTTGCGTACAACACGCGCTATCACATTATTCAAAGAGAAGCGTACCGTAGAAGCTTGGGGTGTTACATTCTCCCCTCCTTCAAATAATTTCATCCTCAAAATTTCTAGAATACTACCGCATGAAAAGACTCGGGTGGTTCTTCATCATAAGTTCCTCGGGTTTCCACGTTGCCTCTTCCATCTTATGGTTTCTCCACAAGACTTCTACCAGACGCGTCGTCCGTTTTCTCAATACTTGTTCTATCGTATCAAGAATCTTGATGGGCTCTTCTCAATAAGACAGATCGGGTTCCAGTTCTAATTCTTCATAGGTGAGTACATGCGTTGGGTCAGGCATGTATTTCCTCAATAGAGATACGTGGAACACATCGTGAACTTTGGAGATACTTGGCGGCATTGCCAATCGGTAAGCTACAACCCCAATTCGTTCTAAAATTTCGAAAGGTGCGATGTACCTAGGACTCAATTTTCCTTTCTTACCAAAACGTATGACTCCCTTCCATGGAGATACCTTCAGGAAAACATGATCACCGACTTGAAATTCCAAATCCTTCTTTCGATTATCGGCATAGCACTTCTGCCTACTTTGAGCTGCTTTGATGTGATTTTGGATTACTTTCACCTTTTCCACCGTTTCCTCCACCAGTTCTGGGCCTACAAGTTTTCTTTCACCAACGTCATCCCAACAGGTTGGTGTACGACATCTCTTTCTGTATAATGCTTCATATGGTGCCATCTGAATACTCGAATGGAAGCTACTGTTATAGAAAAAGTCTACCAGTGGTAAATATTGATCCCACATACCCTGAAAGTCAAGTGAGCAAGATCTCAACATGTCTTCTAAGGTCTAAATGGTCCGTTCTGATTGTCTGTCTGTCTGAGGGTGGTAAGCAGTGCTCAAATGAAGTTCAGTATCCATGGATTTCTGAAGACTTTTCCAAAATCTTGAAGTAAATCGGGGATCACTATCAGAAACAATCGATAGGGGTACTCCATGAAGTCTCACAACTTCATTAATATATAGGCTTGTTAGATGTTCCAGGGTTAGATCTTCTCTTATATCAAGAAAATGTGCTGACTTGGTAAGACGATCAACAATAACCCATATTGCATCGTTCCTTCTAGGAGACTATGGTAGCCCCATGACAAAGTCCATCGTAATATTGTCCCATTTCCACTCCGGTATGGGAAGAGGTTGCATGACTCCTCCAGGCTGTTGCCTTCCAGCTTTCACTTGTTGACAAACCATACATCTTGACACAAAATCAGCAATCTCCCTCTTCATGTTGTCCCACCAAAAATGTTCCTTCAAATCTCTATACATTTTGGTGATCCCAGGGTGTATAGAGAAATTGGAACTATGAGAATCATCCAATAATTCCCTTTTTAGATCAAGTATATCGGGATCACAAAGTCTCTTCCCGAATTTCAAATTTCCAACTTCATAAACAAAGTCTCTCAATCTCCCATCATTCACAGCTTCAATCTTCTTTTGAAATTCTTCATCATCGGACTGAGAACTCTTAATCCTTTCTAGTAAAGATGGTTTGGCAACCATTTGAAAAATAATTGATGTTTCACCTTCCCTGGTTATTCCCATGTCCATCTCCACTAGATCCATGAAAATTGGATCCCTTTCAATTCTCATATTGTTCAAAACTCCATGGTCTTTTCTACTCAAAGCATCTGCCACCTTGTTTTCTTTCCCCGGGTGGTAGTGTATCGTGAAATGATAATCCTTGAGTAATTCAAGCCATCTCCTTTGCCTCATGTTGAGTTCTTTTTGTGAGAAAATATACTTCAAACTCTTGTGATCAGTATAAATCCCACATTTTTCACCATAGAGGTAGTGCCTCCATATCTTCAAAGCAAAGATTACAGCTGCTAACTCGAGATCATGAGTAGGATAGTTTTGTTCATGAATTTTCAAATGTCGTGATGCATAGGCAATAACTCTATCATTCTGTATAAGGACACAACCAAGTCCTTTCTTTGATGCATCACTATAAATAACGAACCCATCATCCCCTGATGGTAGAGTCAATATAGGAGAATTGACTAATTTTCTCTTCAGTTCTTCGAAACATTGTTCACACTCTTTTGTCCAAACCAATAAAACTACGTACCTCAGTTATACTCGTAGGTGCTGGCCATTCTTGGATTGCCTTGGTATTAGAAGGATCAACATAGATTCCATCTTTAGAGACAATATGGCCAAGAAAAGAAATCTCATGAAGCCAGAATTCACACATTCTAAAATTCCCATATAATTCATGCCTCCTCAGAGTCTTCAAGATAATGCGCAAGTGATTTTCAAAATCTTCGTAGGTTTTGGAGTATACCAAGATATCATCAATAAATACCACCACAAATTCATCGAGATACTCCTGGAAAACTCTATTCATCAGATCCGTGAATACAGAGGGTGCATTAGTCAATCCAAACGGCATTACAGTAAACTCGTAATGCCCGTACCTGGTTCGAAATGTTGTCTTCGGAATGTCTTCCTTCTTCACACACAACTGATGGTATCCAGATCGAAGGTCAATCATTGAAAAGTATTGATCTCCATGCAGATGGTCAAATAAATCATCAATGCGAGGTAGGGGATACTTGTCCTTTACCGTTATAGCATTGATCTCCCTGTAGTCGATACATAACCTCATAGATCCATCTTTCTATTTAACAAAAAGAACAGGGGATCGCCATGGAGAAACACTAGGGTGAATAAATCCTTTATTACTCAATTCCTCTAGTTGTTTCTTTAGTTCGACTAACTCTACAGTGGCCATTCTGTAAGGGGTCTTCGATATAGACCTTGATCCAGCAATTAAATCAATAGAAAACTCAACTTCTCGTTCTGGAGGATGTCCAGATAAATCTTCCGGAAATACATCTAAAAATTCTTTCACAACAGGTACATCCTCTATTTGAACATTCCTTTCCTCACCGATAGTTATTTCATTCTCTTCCTCCCCAATAATTGAATTAAGCTGAGCTATTGGGGGTGGATCTAAATAAGAATTAGGTGGTGACGATTCTGCTCTAAAGATAAGGTGTTCCTTATCATTATCATCAAGAATCGTAACCTCTTTCTTCTTACAATAAATCTGTGCATCATAGTCCGAAAGCCAGTCCATACCGAGGATTATATCAAACTCAATCATAGGTATGACGATGAGATCAGTAGATAAAAAACATTTATGTGCTCTAATGGGGACTGATTCAAAAAACATTGTTGCAATGATACTTCCCTTAGGAGTTTTAACTGACAACTACCTTATTAAATCAAATTGGAAATATCTAATTTTCTTAGCAAACTGGGAAGATATGAAACAATGCGATGATCCAGAGTCAAATAATGCATTTTCTAAACTTGAGGAAACCATTAAATTACCTGCCACCACGTCTTTCGGAGCTTCTACCTCAGCAGTAGTGATACCATAAGCCTGGCCTTGATCCCTTGGCCTTTTCTGAGGTAAGTTCTCCTGACGCTTAGGACATGAATTTTCATAATGTCCCATCTCCCTGCAATTGTAGCACTAAACGTTGGTAGCTTCCTTCTTCCCTTTGCAATCACGAGCTTGGTGGCCTTTTTCACCACACTTGTAACAGACTCCCATTCCCTTCAAGCAAGTACCGGGTTGTTTCTTCCCACATTTACCACAGGATGGATATTCAACCTTTCCTTTATTCCCCTTATTTCTATTCCCAGATTGATCAACAGGCCTCTTCTTCTCTTTCTTTGCTTTAAAGTCATATGACTTAGAGAATTCCTTTTCGGTCTTGATAGCACATGAGACAATGTCTTCGTATGATGAAAAGGATTGTGAGACTAATTCTCGACGGAGAAATGGTTTTAACCCATAAAATAAACGATCAATCTTACTTCTTGGGTTACATATATAATTTCCAGCATACCTTGCTAACCTTGTAATGTTAACCTCATACTTTGTGACATTCTCATCCTCCTTCTGTCTCAGACTTAGAAATTGTCTTTCCATATCTTCTCAAAGGTCGCGAGGAAAATATTTTTCTAAAAATAGATCTTTGAACTCCCTCCATTCCATATTTGATACTTCATCATCTTCCTTCGTATTTTGAATTAATGACCACTATTGATCAGCATCTCTAGTGAGGCGGTAAACTGCCATGATAACTTTTTTCCTTTCATTACCCCCCAAAGCCTGAAATATTTTCTCTAGGGAAAATATCCATTGCACAGCTACTAAGGGATTTGTACTCCCATTGAACGTTGGTGGTTGTTGCCTCATGAATCGATTTAACATTGATCCTCCACGCTGTGGATCAGGGTGATCCATACGGGTAAGGTTATTATTCATAACCTGAGTAAGTTGTCCCAGTATGGTGATTAGTTGATTGGCACCAGTTGCATCACCAGCTCCACTATAATTATCTTGAGTAGGAGGGAAATTCCTACATGGAGTGCGTGCATTGATACAGTTTCCATTTCTTCCACTAGGTGCCATTTCTAAACAATGGCATAAACTAGATCAGTTTGTGAATCAAAATACATAATCCCATACTTATAAAACACTTCACATAAAAAGAACTATTTATGGATATAATTCATAATCATAAAAATGTTTTCTTTGAGGAAGTATATACTCATAAACCCTTCATAATGATTTGTAATGAAAATGAGAGTTATCCTAAGCATATCCCCCGGGAGTGTCGTAACCAAGAGTGCAGCAAAGCCCGTTGTCATGCACCAGTTCCCATTCGAGTCTAGCTCAAAGCGGTGTTTTCGGGTTTTACCCCTAGGTACATCTGTGCCAGAGACGCCTCTACCTGCTCGTATCCAGACAGGGATTTATTTCTCGGAAAACTCAAAAAATCTCTACAATACCAAAATTCTAGGAAGTTCTTCTATACTAATCCTCAATGTTCATCTTTGGTCTATGTGCTCTAATCTGAGTTTATCTAAATCTAGCTTCCAAGGTTTGTACTAAACTTCCTCTGATACCAAATGTAACGCCCCGACCCTAGTTAGCTAGATTCGGTGCATTATTACATAACATTGTCATGATCAGAAGAAAGATCAAATCTTCAAAGACCGATTGGTTTAGTAGCCTTGTAAACACTAGATATATTAATAAGTTTTACATTACATCATAAAATGAAAAACTACTACAACAACATAATGTCTCCACAGTCCACACTATTATCCCCTCATAATATCCCTGCAGGTCATTAATAACTTACTTCTTCACATCCTGAGAAAAATAAAACATAGAAAAGGGGTGAGCTCAAATGCCCAGTAAGGATAACAATATAGCGGAACATTCAAAATAAGCATAAACATTTAAGGCAATGCATTACTAAAACAAAAGCCTTTTAAACTTGAACTTCAACATAGTATGGAAAAATTAAAATGAAATAATGTCATTTACTTGTTCGCATGGATATTCTACTAATCGAATAATCACATGCAATATCAATAACCACTTTCATAATGTTGGAATGCATAATGCCAGACTATCATAACCACCTAGCCATGGCCTCGTGCCAAGACTACAAATAAGATTTTGCCAAGGCCTTGTGCCAAGACACTAGTTTTTCTCATGAGACCTACCGATGCATCGGGGAGCTATAGCGGGCTCTACCCGTCACATATTAAGTCCAATGCATTCCCATATGAAAAGGTTTAAACAAAAAATAAACATTCGTATTAAAACTAGCTACAAAATGGCAATAATTTCACCATAAACTATGAATGGTATAAAAATAGCACATCCACAGTCAAACATATCTCAAAACCTTCAATACAATATAGACGTTTTATATCATAATAAATCAACTACAAATAAGAGTAAAATCCATCAAAGGATGTTGACATAGATGAAATCAAAACTCTTTTTAGAGAAATATCTCTTTCTATTTTTGAAATAATTTAAGAGCCATATAAAATAAAAAATTTTGTTTGAAAATATTCTTATAAGCTTGTAAGGAAATCTTTGAAAATTTTATAACGGCGGAAAATAACCACACCCGCCGTATAAGTTAAAAAAACATTCTTACCTTAATTCTGTCAAAAAGGTTAAAAATGAACTTGTTTTGAAAACGAAGGAAAGATTACTCTTATAAAAAGTCAAACAAGGGTATAAATGACTTTAACCCATAATCTTGTAAATAATAAAAATGTTTTGAAATACATTTTTAAGAAAACATGGATGTGGATGATAAAGAGATCCCAGTAGATTATTACATATAAACAACCTCGGATAATGAAGAGATTGTGAAATAACCCTTACCTTGTACTTTTCCTTGGTTGGGGTAGGTTAACCTTCTGTATAATGGTGAAATAATTGTTATTAAATTATACAAGAATCATATACATTAATATGATATCATATATGATCTTTTAATATTGATTTGATAATAATACCTTAGTATTATCATTGTTTCGGGTGTCAACATACTTGTTTTATTTTATATGTTTTTTTACGTAAGCCATGTTTGTAATGGATAGGTTATATATTATTCATATCCATAATTATATCAAGTCCTTAAACATCATTTTTAAATCATCAAATGATAATTATACTTGAATGGATACGATGGAGAAGGAATCTTATCGCGTTCGTGGAGACGGTAGTCCATACGTATGCACGAGCGACAATATCATTCTTTTGATATTAAAATAATATATAAATGGATGTTATATCATATATACAGAATAATTAACATGTTATATTTATTATTTACATGAGTTACACATCATTATTATACCCATTCAAATAATAATATATTGAATAACAATTACACCACGACGTGGAGACGGTAAGCCGTACGTACGCACGTATGGTGACATGTTATTCAAAGGGTGGATAGAGTACTGAATATGGTTATACCATATTTATAATAACATCACATTATATTTGAGATACTGGAGTTATTATTTTAGAATGGTAAGAACAAAGAAAGAAGAAGTGTAAGAAGAAAGGAACTTGAAAAGGGGTGGTGAAAACATTACCTCTTCTTCGGGTTCTTCCTTTTGATTTGATCAAAAGGGATCCTTAGGTTGTCTTTATGACCAAACTAAGGCCTCTAGGTTGTAGTGAAGGAATTTGGAAGAGTATTTGGTCAGAGTTTGGCCGAAAAAAAAGGCTTTTAAGGAGTGAAGAAATGAGAAGGAGGTGTGCCCTTTTATAAGAGGGGTGAGGGGCACCTTTGGAAAATCTAGAAATATTAATTTATAATAAATTCATATTCGGTTTATAATGGATCCAAAGTTGATTATTTAAATTTTAAGGTGGGGATAGGTCTCAAACAACTCAACCAATAGAATTTATAAAGGTTTGGGTACTTATATTAACCTTATCATTAAGTATTAACTCTAAGATAATTAGTTTCACTTTTACAATGTCTCTTTGTATTTTTATATAATATGGATAATAAACTTACTATATACATCCAAGATACCCCCAAGTGGTCCATTAATGATTTACCTATCATGATAAAAGTCTCTTGGCCGATCCTTAGATTTTTAGAAATTTAATATAAATTAATAATATAATATTGGTTTTAAGAACTCTTTTATGACAATTTTGACACTATTCAATAGTTGATTTTTGTGAAACTCGTAAAAGATTGATTAATTCGAAAAAAGTCAATTAAATAAATCCTAATATATCATATAATCCTATAAAATTAGTTTAATTCATTAAAAGTTTCATATTATATTTATTTGGGTATTTATAATATCAATTAGTTTAATTTTTCACTATTATAGTAATTAATTTATCATCATTGTGTCATAAATAAATAAAATTATTTAATGTTTAAAAATTATAAATAAAATATCACTATGTAGTAAATCTTTTGATATTTATAATTAATATTTATAATCCAAAATCGAACATATATAAACCTATGTAAAAATTATTTTACTAAAAGATATATGCTTTTATCATTTTTGTATTCATTTTAAATTAATTAAAATAAAGTGTCCCTATCACCTAAAAGTGGCACCATGGGGTCCCAAAATCGACCCAAAGATGCCTATGGTCGAACATGTATCAACCAATAAGGCTAGGACACGTTTTAGGGTAATTTAGTATTATTATAATATTATTTTTTAACCCTTATTTACCGGATTTACCCTTAACCGTGGTAAATAAAATATTTACCGCAGTAATTATTCGAAATGTCTAAAAATAAAAGTTACCTATTTACACAATTTGGACATCCTGATTCCAAATATGGAATCCATTTTTCTAAATTCAAAACACAGAAGTGGCAGAAATTAATTTAAAATTAATTCCCGCTGTTAAAACAAAAAGCGTGTTTTTAAGAGTTAATAACTATCAAAAGATTGACACTTGTTTATGTTCGGTTTAATTGTAAAATTCTGTCCAATGAACAAAATTATATTAAATGGTAAAACTATATTCTAAATATACTTTAAAACCACTCAAATTCATAATTTATCACTATTAATTATTTTGATTAAAAAAGTTGTTTTTAATTAAAATTTAGTAAATTTCACTATTCATCAAAATATGAAAGTTATCCAAAAAGTACCAAAATTTCACTTTAGGCTAAATTTGATATCCCGAATCCAAAAATGAAGTCCATTTTAAAATATAAAATTTATATATAATTTCAAAAAGTAGGTATTACTATTCATAACGGCTAGTTTGATTGGTTATGGTGTGTTAGAACTCGGTGTTGCGTACAACACACGCTATCACATTATTCAAAGAGAAGCATACCGTAGAAGCTTGGGGTGTTACAAGAAAGGCAAGTCTATCCCTGTCTGTCGTGAACCTCTAGATGCATCTCAAAGAACAGATCCATAAGCTACCACTCACTACTGGCCTCCGGAACCGCATGAATTTGAGTTCTTATGCTTAATGCATCTTCTACTGCATTGCCCTTTCTCGGCATATCCACAAGCTCGAAATCAAAAGACTGAATATACTCGACCCCCCTGCACTGCCTCAGATTTAGATCACGCTGAGTAAAGATATACTTTAGACTATTGTGTTCGGTGAATACCACAATGTGCTCTCACAAAAGATAGTGTCTCCAACTTCATAAGGTATGAACAACAACTTCCAACTCCACATCATGCGCCGGGTAGTTCCTCTCTTGTGTCTTTAACTGCCAAGACTCGTATGCAATGAATCCATCTCCCTGCAAAAGCACAGATCCCAGCCTGTTACCTGAATCATCACAGTAAACAATATAGCTCTTGCCTTGCTCTGGAAAGACTAGTATCACTGCCGACATCAACCTCCCCTTCAGCTCCTGAAAGGCTGACTCACAAGAATGTTACCATAAAAACGTCGCCCCCTTCTTGGTCAGACCTGTCAACGGTGCAGCTAGGCACAAAAAGTCCTTAATGAAGCGTTTTTATTATCCAACTAACCCTAGGAAACTCCGTACCTCAAAAAAATTCTTCATCTGCTCCTAGGAGACTTTAGCTCTCACTTTCTCTGGGTCCACATATACTTCTGCCTCTGAGATGACGAAACCCAAAAATTGAATCTGATCCATCCAAAAGTGGCACTTCGGGAGTTTATCATAAAGCTGATGCTCTTTCAGTGTACTCAGAACGATCTAAATATGTGTGGCATGGTCTCGTCGAGTGTGAGAGTACACCAAGATATCGTCCACGAAGACCACGACGAAGGAGTCCAAGTAAGGATGGAACAATCGGTTCATCAGTTCCATGAAAACTGTAGGTGCCTTCGTGAGGCTGAACAGCATGACTGTATACTCGTATAGATCATAGCTGCTCCTGAAGTCTTTTAGAGGTATATCTATTTGTCTAACGCCCAACTGATGATAATCGGACCACAAGTTGATCTTCTAGAACACTTGGACTCCTCAAATCTGATCAAATAGGTCATCGATCCTCGGCAAGGGATATCAGTTCTTGACCGTCAACTGGTTCAGCTTTCGATAATCCACACAAAGCCGTAGGGTACCGTCTGTGTTCTTCACAAATAGGACAGGCGAACCCCAAGGAGAAGTACTGGGTCGGATGAAACCCTTAGCCTATAGCTCCTACAACTGCTTCTTGAGGTCCTACAACTCAGGTGTAGCCATCCTATAAGGAGGAATGGTCACCGGTGCTGCTCCTGGCACGAGCTCAGTAAAAAAGTATACGTCATGCTCTGGAGGCAAACCCCAAAAGTCCTCTTGAAGGACGTCACTAAAACGATCCACCACTGGAATAATATCTAGCTACGAAGTCCCCTGGTCATCCAGATAAAGACTAGGAACTTGGGTTGTCACCCTTCCTAGCCCATGATGCTCGAGTCCTTATCAACTCACCTGAATATCCCATTCGCCTCTGTGAAGAAACGATTCACCCTCTAGTGAAATGAAACTCACTCTGCGGTGATAATAGTTGACGACTGCCTGGAAGGGAACCAACCAGTCCATCCCGAGGATGAAATCATAGCCTATCATCTCTAGGACATAGAGAACCCATAAGAAATGATACCCTCCAACCTTGAGCGGGCACTCTCTAAACTGGCGTACACTATATGTACTCATCCCCAAAGGTGTGTCTAGTGTCAACAAGTCGGTAGAAGAAAAGATACAGAGCCCAAGGCTCTACACAACATCAATAGGGTTTATTCTATGTTTTTCACCAGTATCGAAAAGAGAATAAGATAAAACTGAGGCTACTAAAATCGTACCTCGAATGGTAGATGGTCTGGGATCCTGCTCTCGGTGGGTCTGCTCCACTGCAAAGGTCTGGCCTGCCCCGCAGCCCTGTGGCCCTGCCTTAGCACTCTGAGTTGATCCTACTTGTAGGAACTGAGGGACTAGTGACTGACTGCCACGACCTCGACCTCCACCCCGGCCCGAACGGCCGAAAGAACTCCAGTTCCCTAACTGGTGAGAAACTGGTGGTGGTGCTCCAAAATGAGGATTCATGGAAGAACCCCCGTCACCAAAAATTAGAGATAAAACCTGGAAGAAACGCTGAAGGTGACCCATATTGCCGCAATATCGGCACTCCACTAGGTCTCTCTGGCACTGCAGCCTCGTGTGCCTTGCCCTTCCACACTGTTAGCATACTACATGGCTTCCGAAAGATGTATCTCACCTCCTTGGATCACGACGTTTAGGCTCCCTACGGCGCTTCCTACTATAAACTGGAGGAACACTAGCTCGTGATGCAGAACCACCATGGCTCACAGCTCCAGAGTCTCTCAGATTGCACTCTGCAATCAGTGCCTGGTTGACGATGGAAGTGATGGAAGTCAACTAGAATATATTCACCTGCGAGCAGATCTCCCGCCTCAGACCATCTTCATACTTCCTTTCCAAGAACACCCCACTTCTATCCCAGAGGGCTATGAAACGCTGCAGCTTGGTGAAACGAGAGGAATACTCCATGACAGAAAGACTACCCTTCTCTAGACTCATGAACTCCCGGGATCGATCGTCCCACAGGGTCTCTAGGTAGAATTAGTCGTATAATACATTCTGTAACTCCTCCCAAGCCATAACATGCTGATGAATCGCATGTGAGATCACGTCCCACCACCTCTTGAAGGAGTCTCAGAGAATGTAGGCAGTGAGCTTGACCCGCCTCCCAGGAGGTGTCTTTAGATGCATGAATATAGTCAACATGGATTCCATCCATGACTCTGCAGCCTGCGGGCCTCCTTCCCCCGAGAATGTAGGAGGATGCTGCTGTTGGAAAACCCGCAACAAGTCTTTCGTAGTCATGTTAGGAGGAGTTACTCGCTGAAGGGTCTGGATCATCCTCATAAAACCTTCCCGAAACTATGAATAAGTGTCTGTAACGATTATAACTACTGGTGAGAAGGCTGGCACAGCAGGAGGATCTGTAGGAGGTCCCTGATCGGCCATAACCGGTGTATGATCACCGTTCGACAACTGAAGAACAATCGTAGGTCATCTCAGAGGCATAACTCTGAAGGATTAAAATCATGCCTCAGATCAGGGTTAACAATGAAAGGGAACACAAGAGTAAAAAACGGGTACAAGGAAAGAAACTACTATGTTTTACAAAACACTACACGGTGTGTATAAAAACTACGTGGCGTGTCTTCTTAAGCCACTGACATGGGCGTGTACCCCTTCCCTACAGGTCGTGTAACACTTCAAACTACACGGCGTGTTGACCCCACACACTGTGTGTACTCTAAAACTATTCCCCTACCTGATTCTCTTTACATAGCTAAAATACACGGTCGGAATCAACCCAATACTACACGGTGTGTTCTGAACAAACACAGTGTGTAGTAGGCAAGGCTTCGACGACTCATGTTTTAAAATACACGGTCGTCTACACGGTTGAACCTTACACAGAGTGTTCTGAACAAACATGGAGTGTATAGGTGATGGTCACACCATCCCGTGTTGTTCATGATAGGACCGGGTACTCGGGAAAGACTACACAGTGTGCTCCGAAATCAACACGGCGTGTCTAAGAGAAGGCAACGCTGACCTGTGTTATTCGTTACATGCTCGGGTACCTAGACAGGACTACACGACATGTTCCTTTACAACAAGGCGTGTTCTACTCGAGCTTCCCTGACCCGTGTTGTTAGTGACATGGCCAGGTACAGGTCTCCGAACTACACGGTGTGTACCAACCGTACACGGCGTGTTCCTGAAGTTACTTTCACGACACCTTGTTTCTGCTAACACAGTTAGTGACACGGCCTGAAAACTACATGGTGTGTATCCAAAAGTACCCATCGTGTATTCATGGTATTTCTGGGCAGTAGCTCAGAAACTGCATAGAAGCCCAGAAACACTGAAAAAAAGGTAAAGAGGTGACAAATTATGATCTGTGAGGGCCCATACTCCGCACAAATCAAAGCTTGGCATCTCATCTAGTCATATACAAGAGAAAACATGATCACGATCCACAAATTTCTGATTAATGAGGGACCATAACACCTCAAGATCCAAAATTTGGCATTCATTTTAAACAAAGCATGAAAGAAACTGTTCTCTAACACAACAAAAGAGATTCTATCAAGCATCTATCACAACAACATGCATAATCTACACAACATCTATCACAACTACATGCAGTTACTAATGCATCCTAGATGGCATGGTAAGAATGCATGGCAGGTGATTTCTAACAAGTTCCAATATGATGCATGAGATGGCATACCCTAATCTCCTCAGGTTGCAACCGAAATAGAACTGTAATATCAAAACAATAACAACACAAGTCATGTGAATCACTCTAGGTGAAATCATATCAACCATAAAATCTCAAAACTAGTAAATTTCAATAATAGAGGTAGCATGGAATTTAATTGTACATGGGTTTGCTACTCTCGAGCACATCTTAATACCAAGTACCAAATCCATATTATCCCTGGCTAAAGGCTCCAAACATTAAATAAAGGGAAAAAAACTCCTCTGATACAAATGTGTAACGTCCCAGTTCCGGAATCCACCCAGAGGTGCCCCGTACTCGGCCAGTCACATGACCTCAAGCACGTTTCCCCAAATGCCAGAGGCTTCCGACTAGTAGTGAGGTCCTTGGTGAGTCGGTGGGGAAACTATGCTCTCATTCGATAAGGTATATAGCTGAAGAACAACCAGACACAATAGTGGAAATGATAAACATCATAAAATAACTGAACTGAACATCGGAAGCAATGTATAAAATAATAATGATGCAACATGGTACATATGTCTATATAAAGTACTAAACAAACCAACGTGATGAAATAAAACTGAACACAAGTAGTAAAGAAACAACAAAAAAATTCAGATGAGCAACTCCTCTGCATCGCAAGCCTCATCTCGGTCTGATTCTGTCTAACTCCAATGCAATAAAGAACCTGAATTAGAAGGGCGCTTTCCCTTTTCTATACCTGCAAGAAAAAAGTCTTCTTGGGCCCAAAACATGGCCCAAACAGGGTGTGAGATAGAGTCCCAGTAGGAAAACACACAAAGATCTGTGCCTAATAGTCAATGAATATATGGCAGGTAAAGTACAGTAATAATTAAACATGATAATACACAGCAGAAACAATCCACAGATTCTAGCATACATACTAGAAACAAGTACAGATACTCAAGCAAGTAGAACAAAAAGGTAACCTATGGGTAGTTCTCACAGTCTAACCCCTAAGGTTCAACCTACAAGTACTAGAAACCCTATGGGAGGCACATACAGTCTCACCCCTTGGGTTAAGCTAAAAAATAGACTCATTGGGGAAGCACTCACTGACAATTCCCCCTATAGTCTCGTATCGTACTAAAGGCTATCTAGGGAAGCACTCAACGTCAATTCTACTTGTGGCTCGCGTCGTGGAACTACAACCTCTCTAAGGAATCACTCAATGTCAATTCCCACTGTGGTCTTGCATCTTAATTAAGGACACTCTGGAGAAGCCCTTCTGTCCATTCTCCCTATGGTCCGATATACTAGGTTTTTGCAGCCCTGTGTAAAATAAGCTTGCATAGCATGCGTGTATCGTCCAAGTAATCCTCAATAACTACTTGGCTATCATTCTAAGGCTCAACAGCATAATAAAGAAACAGTTCCACTATCCTACAATTAGGCATGGCAACTGAAAAAATGCCAAACAATCAAAAAAAAGCATGGAAAACACCCAGAGTACAGTAAAAAATACCATATTCACAGGAAAATACATCTACTCAAGAAAACAAGAAAAGAGGGAAAATAACAGGGGAAAAACAGGAACACGCAATACCCCATTCATGGTTTTTGGTGTAAATTTTCACAAAATACTCAAAGACTTTCTACAGAAAGGAAAAAAAACACCTACATTGATGCTTGGGGATAGATGTACTTGAACAACTATGCCTGATTCTCCTCAGAATGGCGTAGATATAAGAAAACGCACAAAACCTATAACCGACGATAACGTGAGAAATAAGAGGAATTGGAAAACAAGGCTGAAGAAGAAGGGAGAACACACCGCTGTAATTCCAACGCAATTGACTATGCTTGAATGGGAGAATGGACCGGGGAACGGTGGCTTGTCGAGGATCTGTGGACGAACGGTCACTCTCGAATGAATAACTTGGAGAAGAGGCGTGTTCTGTCCATCAGGCATGACCCTGGTGCATTTAGTAAAAAAAATAAAGTACATGGCATGTACCTTTAGATTACATGGCGTGTACTAGGTCTTTTCCGTACTCTACCAAAATCAGCCTCCACATCACCCCTACACACCGTGTGTGTGGCTCAGACACGGCCAACTCATGTATTCGAGCAGGAAAAGAGTACACGACGTGTACTTCAAAATTTTCCAGAAACATTATTTTTCGCAAAAACCCCAGAAAAAGGAAAAACATACCTGAAATGAAGATCCGGGTTCTTACAATATATTAGCAGATAAGTGGAATGGGATCATGAATGATACTTTTGTATAGGAAGGACTCATCTATTCCTCACCAGATAGGTAGCTGAGGTTCCATAGGAATTTCTGGTCGAGGTAAGGGATGTGGATCCCTAGTTCCTATATGAAAATAACAGGAAAAGTGAATATCTCAGAGGATTATAGCCAGATACCAGTGAAGAGGAGTTGGTCAGATACACATTATACTGAATACATAGGCTATTATGGATGCAATTCTTCATAATGTCAGTGGTACAATTCATGTATCAACTACTCTTTCTTGTTGTTTTACTGATATAAGAGAATCAAATTCCATTTTATCTACCGTTTTTATATTTTTTATTGGGATTTCATGTTTAAATCTTGAATGGTGTTTTGACTATTAACAAAATGTTGAGAGAGACAACATCTAGTGGTAGATCATTTTAATGATGTTTTTTGTAATGGGTTCTATGGATTACATACCAAGCCAAAGATAGTGTTTAATATCAATTTGGTGCATGATAAGAGAAAGTTTCTATCTTAAATTATATAATAGAAGATGTAGTGCATCAAAACTTGAAATTTATGGTCTAAGATCCCAAAAAAATGGGTTTCATATGGAATAGTATATATCCTTGGGGTTCTCTAGTTCTCTTCACCAAGAATGCTGAGGGGACTTTGTGTCTGTGTGTGGATTGATGGTGATTGAACCAGATGACAGTCAAGAACCAGTATCATCTTATATGCATCAATGATATCACTAATTAGATAAGAGGTTTTATGAAATTATCTAAGAATGATTTAATATCTAGATACCATTAGTTTTGTGTGAGTCAATCAGGCATAACACAGACTTATTTTTTGGAGTAGCTATGTCTTAGATGAGATCATATTGATGCCGATTTATTTTACTAACATATGGGTGGTATTCATGGACATGAAAAATTGGACGATTCATCCTTTTTTAGATCGGTTTGAGTTAATTTTTGTCGACCAAATAATAGTGTATTCCTAATCATCATATTATCATTCTCAACATCTTGACATCAACATTAGTACATTGAGAGAGCATCAAATTCATGCTAAGCTAACTGAATGCTATTTCTAGATTGATAATGTGAACTTCATGAGCCATTTCTTCTTAAAGGTACTAGCTAAAATGGACGCAATGAAATTTTTATCCATGTTATATTGGTTTAATCCCGTGAATTTCATGGAGATAGGAATATTTTTGGGTTTAGAAGTTGAATATTGTTTTTCAATGAATACTCCCATTTGGAAACATAGATGATTGGGATGACCAAGATCGAAGTGAAGTTTATTTTTTCAGATTCATACAAGAGTCATTTTCTGATGCTAATATGAAGGATGACCTCAACGCGTATCCTCACACAACTTGTTCTAGGTAAATCACATACTATGTATATTGACACATCCAATGCTGCACTAGGAGTAGTCTTGTTGTTGGAGGATCAAGTGGTTGCCTATGGCTCCAAACTGCTAAGACTGCATGAGGAGAATTACCCTACTTAAGATTTGGAGTTATATGTATCCATACATTACTTGAGATTAGGGATGAATTATGTCATGGGTGAGAGGTTTGTGGTTTATGTTGTTCATAAGAGCCTCAGGTACACCATTTCACATTGGGATCTAAACCATTGGCATACAAGGTGGTCCGATTAGCTATATTTTTTTGACATTGAGTTGGCCTATACACCTAGAAAGGGGAATTATGTTTCTGGTATATTGAGATGGAAGATTAAAAGATGGGTAATGAGGGACTCTGGGGACAAGTGGAGAATTATTTCTCTCTTTGTAGAAATTCATCTTGATGTTTAAGAGTCCTAGGGAAGAGTATCTATGACCCTAACATCTTTTGTACCCATGCTTCTGGATTTGATAAATAATGATTAGTTATCAGATCATGAGGGATTAGTTATGTTAGAAATCAATTATGGTGGGTAGACACAACCATGATGATTTCTTGTAAATGGAAATTCTCTCCTTTATTCCTGAACTAGTACGGGTTCCTATAAGTTTACATGAGAATATGATGAAAGATTTTCATGATTTTATTTGAGAGGTACATCCTGGTATTCCAATGATATATCAAGATCTCCACAAACAATACTGGTCATCAGGGATGAAGAAAAAATTTGCAAGAATCATGGCTATATGTTTCATATGTTAGCAGGTGAAAGTCAGGCATCAAAGCCATTTAGGATTTTGTAGCCTTTTGACATAGCTAAGTTGAAATGGGATGATGTCACTATGGATTTTTGTGATAGGATTACCCCCAAAACTATAGGAATTATGATTTTTGCGTGATTTTTGATTGAATCAAGAAATTAACCCAATTTTTTCTTATTTGATAGACCTTTATAGTTGATGATCTAGGAATTGTTTACATGTGAGAGCTACATAGGTTTCATGATGTTTTGAGATGTATCATTTATGATAAATATCCTTTTTCACATTAAACATTTGGTAGTATCTTTATAAGGCTTTGATATTGATTGTTCTTCTATGTATGACATATAATCCTTAGATAGATCGTCAATCTTTGTAGACTGATCAAGTTCTAGAGCATATGTTTTTATCCTGTGTTTTTTATTTTGGTGTTTTATTGTAGTAACATATAGAACTCATGAAGTATTAATATGTTAAAATCATCCATACATCAATCCATATGGTACATTTTGATGAATTAAATGGAAATATATTTTTTTAATATTATTTGTTAGAGGAAAGTGAGTCGACATGTTTTGGGAAAAGTCTTATGTAGGATATGTTTGACCATGTTTTGTTTATCAGACAATGGTTGTTGACCATGTAGAATATGAAAAAATATTAAGTTGACCATCTATGTTGACCTATATACTTCAAGGTTGGTCACCGTTTCTTTCTATAGTTGTCACCGAGGATGGAAAACTTCTATATTATTATTCCATAAAACATGGTAGATTGGTTGGTTGGGATATTTGAGATAGTGACTAAGTTTGGTCCAGTGGCCTACCTCTTATCCCTTCCACAATGATATAGTTCCATGCAAGATGTTTTTCACACATAATAGAATCAATGATATTATCCACACAAAACTCATGTTATACTAATAGAGATCAAAAATTTTATTGTTGGAGAGCCCTTTTAGGAGCATCTGATAAAGATTGTAGACCATTGTGTGATGTATCTCTATGGAAGGGTGATTCCTTTGGTTCGAGTGTTGTTACCACATGGGATAGTTTAGGAGGATACTTGGGATAGAATGTGTAATATATAAGTATAGTGCCTTGAATTCTCTATGAAGACCCCATAGTGATGCTTGGAGAAGCTCGTGGATGATCTATTATCTGGTGGGGAGGTTATAGGAACCCATAATTTTTTAGGTATTCCCCTCCTTTAATTTTTCATTTGAGCCATTTTGAATGAGTCTTGTTTGATGATGGGGGGAATTTTTTGGGAGAAATTAATTAATGTTTGAGTATGTTTGTGGTTTGAATTAATGGGTTCTGTATATAAAGGTTTCAAACGATTCTATGAGAGTTTCCCATGATTTAGATGGATTCAGACATGGTTCGATATCTTTCCAAGGTAAATAGGCTGTATGAAATCTACAGATAAATTAAACACCTTGTAATGGAGTTACAGGACATGTAACTATTTCAATTAAAAATCCATTATCCTTGTTCATGACTTGAATTATATACATATTGTGAAAGTATTAAATGTCATGTAATGTTTTAGAAGTGTTAAAAATCACCCGAGGTGATGAGGTTTTTTTTATCCCTTTAAAAAAGAATACATGGAGTCCAAAGGAATTACACCCCGCGAATTTATCATGAGGGGAAAAATTCTTCCATGCATTTGTTTCTTTCGCATTCTCACATGTAGTTAGAAGCATTGGTTGATTATTATTTTATGGTAGGGTGCCTGAGACATAACCCTATGGTCTATTTAATTGAAAATTTCATGAAATCATGAAATTTAACCAACATAATAGAATCCTAAATTAATTAAACAGTGGATCAGATTATTCCTTATAACCCCTTTGGTTACAATTATTTATTGACCATTCTTATGGCTACTTTTTCGGTGATCGAACCCATGATTATAAATGAATTATCTAATATATTGATGTGTGCATAAAATGACATGATTTTTTTGGTGATTAATTACTATATATTTACCATGGCATGTATTCTTATTGAAATTATTTTAATTTCATTGGTTTTTAACAAATGATAAACAAAATTTCCATTTTTTAGAAAAATGGGGATTTTTATAAATATCCATTAAGTAGTATAATGTTATATTGTGAGATCCTTGATATTATTTCTAGTGACACATAATTTAACTAATATATAATGGGTCATGTTAAGTTATTGATATTGAAATTATTATATACAGGGATTTGCCTTGATACATGATGAAATTATTATATAGAAGGATATTCCTAGTGATATATGGAGAAATTCTTATATACCAGGGTTAGCTATGAGACATGCTAAAATGATTACAGACCAGGACTTGTCCTGACACATGCGGCGATGATTACACACAAGGATTGACCCTTATTTATTGAAAAAATGCATATATATAAATGAAATCCTTGATTTGTGTGTATTTCTATGGTTATATGGTTTTTTATCAAGGTTTTAAGACATGATCAGAGACATTCTATTATGGTTTCAAGAAAGGTTATGTTTTGTCATGGTTATAGGGTAATGGTTGGTATGTTTGTGAGATATTCTAATAGATATCCCGACATGGTTCTGAAGAATGTTGATATGGAATTGATGTAAATTTATTATTATTTAAATCACCTTTTTATTTCATTATTTCATGCCCCCGTTATGTTAAAGGTTTTGTTTAGACACAGTGGTTTCAACCTACTGAGTTATAATCGTAGCCTATTCAGGACTCCCTTTGGTACATGAAATGATTACATGGTTCATGATTAGATAATGGAAGTGGACCTTTATATATAATTTTTCTTTATGTATCTGTCAATGTTTGGAGATGGGTTTGGCTAGGGGTTCAGGATTGGGTTATTTTGTGTCTTTATTTTGAGTCATCCACACATATATTTTTATTAACACTATCATGAAATTTCATTACATTTGAAAATGACATTAGATTATTCCTTAATTATATATTGTATTGTTATGTTGTCTTTTATTATTTGGTTTTCCACTATATTGCACTTCATCCATTATTTATTTTAATTTGATATTTGTTTACTATGTTTATGTAAAAAGTATTTTTTATTATGAAATTGTAACTAAAATGAAAGGTCCCCCCAATAGATATTCATCACACCTCCATTAGTAGTCCGTAGCCTCTTTCATATTTTGAGGTGCACTTAATGTCTCATAAGCAACCTGATTCAGCCAAGTTAGAGGGTGATATATTACTTGATGTTATACACTTGGAATTAATAAACTTATTTAATTAATATAAATAATTTTTTATATTCAAATACATCATAATTGATCCATGTTTTAAAAATAAGGATAAGTTGAAATATTATAATACAATAAGTTTTTAAAAATATTTGATTATTCTTTCATATTTATCATTAATTTATAACTCATGTTAATCATTTTTAAAATTATTGTGATAATTGTTTTCTTCTTTAAGGTCCAATAAAGTAACAATATAATGAAATGTGGATTATAAATGGTCCATGGTTAAAATATTCATTCAAATACAATAAATGATTATTGAAATCATATTTTTATTAATTTTAAATCATTTCATAAAATATTGTCTGTCAAAAAAGATAACTAATTTTATTTTTGACACTACTCATTTAACTTTAAGTTGTGAAAAACTTGCAAAAAATGTAATTGAAATATAATAGTATAAATAATTCATAATATGTTGTATTTATATATATAATTCTAATAACATTATAAATCAGTTATAATTAATCTTATTTAGTTCTTTTAAAATGATTTCCTTGATTTTTCTATAGCTTTAAAGAGAAATCTGTTAGTCCAATATAACAATTTACAGTAATAAATTCATAAATAAAAATATTAAAAAATTATCAAGATTAAATATATTGATCTTTAAAATAAACATATATAATAAATAAATATGGTTTTTATACTTATCAAAAAATATTATATATATTAAAATCAATAAATTTTCATTTTTGACTTTATTGTCTATATAAGTATTACGAAGGTCAAAATATGTGTTAAATGAAAAAGTAATATTTTTGATGTTTGGACGATTATAAATGAAATAGAACCATCCAATGAAATAAATTTGTCTATTTTCCATGATTTTCAAGCCTTATCACAATATTTTCAACCCTAATTAACATATTTCACTTTTTCCATGAATTTATTTCATTATCTAATGATTATACAATGAATATCTTATTTGTATCGCTTATACAAATATTTGTGTTGGATGTAGGATTCTATTCATTCTAATTATTACAATAAATCATAACCCATAATATACAATGATTATCATCAATTAGGGACAACATAATGTGATAAATTAATAGGATATCATCATTCATCCGTTCATGTAAAATAAATTTCATCACACAAGAATGAATTGTATCAAGGATCTCGTTTATTATAAAAATATGAATCATTTTACAACTATTACATTAATATTGGATCTATCGTATACTAGTATATTTAAAATGATCCCCATTCTTATGCTGTAATAATATTCTCATCAATGGTATAGCTATAATATATTCTCTAGCCAATGGACTAATATTTAAGTCACACCAATTAGTTAATTACTATAAAATATATTGTTTAAAAATGTGGTGTTTAGTAATTAGGTAGTATTTTGTTTCATGAAATTTGGAAACCACACCACTATTATAACAATATAAGTCGATTTATCTTTTGATACTAGGAAGCACATAATGTTTAAAACACAACTTCTGGATTCAAATAGTTTCTTTAATAGCATATTAATTAGTAATTTATACTACATCTATTTTCAAGTCCATAATGATGGTTTTCATGAAACTCAACCATCTATTATCTACACCATTTATGAAAAACATGAATCTAGACTGAGATTTCATATCATTATTGTCAGATTGTAAAATAGATTCTGTGTAAGCATTTACATAGAGTTTACCATCTCTTATAAAGAACAAGAACATATATTTAGTCCTTATCAAGTATGTTTCAATGTTCATCACAAAAATCATGTAACTCGAACCAGGATTTGATTAGTATCTACTTGTTATGGACAAAAAAATAAGACCCATCAGGTTGAATACACAACATGGAATACATGATATATCATATTGTTGAAACAAAAGGAGTAATATCAAACATTTATAACTCTTTAGATAGAATGTAAATCTTCTAAAGATACATTCCACAAAACACTATTAAATATCTTTTTTAGGATTCTTTATGAAAAACCACATTATCACTTTACTAATATATGTATTTTGATTGAGCCTAAAAACATGTTAAATCGATCACTATAGATATTCATACTGTATATATATTATTATTCACAAAATAATTTCACTACGAAATATTTTTCTACCCTTATATTCAACGAATGAAATATTAGGGAATCATTTTTGAGAAGTAGTATCCCATCTAAATTTCATAACATAAATACTACAATACTTCCAAGAAAAATATTTTATAAATATGAATAATAAATATTTTTTAGTAACCCAAACAATTTTATCACAAATTCAGATCATATATTTCATCTTCAAGAATAATTCTTCATTCCATAAATGGATTTTTCTAACATACAATCCTTATAAGTGTCATTTTGAACATTAAAACCACTGGTTTTTACCAGATACATTTCCTCTCTTATAATCATATCAATGAAATATTTTTTGAAAACCATATGAAATAAATCACAATAAAAATGGGATTTTTTATCCTCAAAAACAAAAATAAATATTATCATAACAATAGGTGAGAAGGTTTCATAAAATTCAATACCATGCATTTTTCTACAACCATGTGCCACCCTGAAATATTTATAGATATAAACACTATTATAAATTTAAATACTCTTATGAGGAACTAATTTATGACATATGGTTATTTCCCTTTTAGGATCACCCATCATGATCCAAACATTGTTAGTTTACATGGATTCAATCTCATATTCCATCTATTTTAATGTTTTCTCAAAATAATAACAGTAAATAACATCATGGTAGGATATAGATATTTCTCATATGAATTTTAATACATAGTTATTTTTTATGTGAAATAAATATCTAAATATATAGTTACAAATCATACCATACCATCAATGTTGTTATGTAACAATATTCATTTATTCATAAAAAATAATTTAATTACATGCACAACCTCTATCTATGGAGAAAATCCTATATTTTGGTCATGAAAATATATAACATTAATATTCCTCTCACAGAATACTTTATTTATAAATTTATTCTCAATGAATGAAGAAAATCAAACCCAATATAACTTTTCATGTTATGAATATCGAAATAATAAAAAATAATTTCATTTGGGTAAAATATAAAAAATAATTTTTCATACATACGAACATATTTTTTTGAAGAAAATCCTAATACAAATTCTTCAAAAACCAAAATCCCCATGAAATAAAAAATGTCGAATTTCCCATACAATATTTCATGTGGTGTATTTATGAATTATTTATATATAATGATGTTTATTAACAACTCACCAGTTTCATGTGACTAACAAATGAATGAAATATTATGGTCACACTGAGTCATCATTGAACAAACCATGACCATTATGAAATGCTTCCCCCTTTAAAATACACCATTACATTACAGTGTTCTCCGAGGAGTGAGTTATAGAAGTATTCTCTAATTCTTTATGTGTCTAAAAAAATCATTCCAAAATCCTTCAAAACCCTAATATATTTAGATAACAGTAATAATCATGACCTATTAATTTTATTCATTATATTTAAGCACATTGAACAATTCAAAAACATTCATACCTATGTCTTATAAAAAACACATAACCAACCAGACTAAATTAATATTTAAAAGTTATAATGTACCTAAAACCAATTTTTTTTTAATAATTATTGGTATACATATATCACTATGTATATGATCCAATATTCTACTAACCCTATCTAATATTATCCAAAAAAGAGACATTTTAATATTCAACAAAAAACTGATTCACATGTTTTCATTGATTCATAATCGAATGAGTCCAAAAATCCATATATATGGATACATTAAAACCATTTCTCATTTATAAATAGATTCAATAATTCAAAATATATGTGGGATAGAATTATCCTATATAATCATTAAATGAATAATTTAAATATTATTTTACATATCAATATTATATAAACCATTTATTATATTACCATGATTATAAAAAAACATCTCATATATAAATAAACCCTTATTCACTATAAAAAATGAACATAATTTATTATCAACATAATATATAGAGGTAAAATTTAACTTTTCTGAGGAAACATAATAATAATCTTTTAATTATATTATCAATAGACTAAATAAAATCATATCATAGTTGGATACATCTAATGAAATAACTCTTTCTCTGTTACTAAAATGAAGAAAAAAGTCACCCTTACCGATTCTTTCATATCTCTAAGTATGTACATTTTAGAAAAAATATTTGATGAAAAACTAATATCTAATACCCATTATTTCAATATCATTGAATTTATCCACATGAAAATCACATTTCTACGATCAAAATGTTTATTCTAGAGAACAATTAAAAATATTTTATACTAATCATTACTTTCTCATAGTTTATACACATTAGACATATCATAATTATTAGTGTGAATTATTCCTCTATCTAAAAATATAAATAATAGTGGGAGAAACCATTTGTTATTATAGAGAATACATGATCAAGGTCACTTCATGTAAGAAGAACAACAAGGATATCGAGGTATGTTGTATTATTATTTAATAATACAATTTCCACTCATAGAGGATCCAGACATGGTTATACTGTTTATATCCACTGCCAATAGAAATTAATATGTTAAAAACTCATTAATGACTACTTACACACTTTAATACAATGGATTTTGTATATTAGAAAAATTATCGTAAACAAATTTTATTTGAGATTATTTATATCATTATTGTTGTAATTATAATGAGGAATATTGAGGGTGATCCAATGGGAAATGGGAACAAAATGAGAAATATAATTAAAGGTTATAAATACTAATTTTATTGGGTATGAAAAAAATAAATAGAGGATGGATATATAATTTAACTATTTTAATCAAATATAAAATGGGGAAAATGAAATTCTAAAGGGAATATTCCACATGCATGCATTCGATGTGGAATGATTTTCCACTTTGTGGTGAAGTGTCACAATAAAATTTGAGACAAATAATAGAGAATAAATGAAAAAATGATCATTAAGATATGAGAGAGATATGAAAATCACCATTTAAAAATACTTATATGAAGAATAATTTTCTTTTATAAGAGGAATATAACTCAAAAGAAATATTCAGAGAGAATATTGAAAACTAAAAAGGAAATAACAAGGATGTCATTGTGGATTTTAAATATAACCCAAAAACTAAGGAGTAAAAAAATTGCGGATAAAATTAAGTTGATAGTGTTTTACACCTAAATGATGAGATATAAAGTGTAATTATTGAAATTGAATTTTGGAGAGTGGAGATGTAGAATGATTTTTTTGTATGTGACTGTAAAATTTATTATTGTGGAAATAATAGAATAATGTTTATTTAAAATTTAAACTATATAACATTAAATATATAAATTTGTAAATAAAAAATAATTTTGTTCCACCTGACCTCAATTTGGAGTAACAAACCCAAATCTGTGATTGTTAGAACTATATAGTGAAATAATGGATCAGAATGATTGATTCTCTTAAAAGAGAATGTAACAACGTATGATTAATGAATTATGAATTTTTTAATTACTTTAATCTTTATGAATTTATAATTTCAAAAAACACTATATATATATTTTTTATATTAAAAAATTTATTTTGGATTTAATTATATGAAACACTAATTTAATCATATACTACATGCAACATAATTTTTATCTTTCTCTATATAGAAAACTAAGGTATGATTATGTTACACACCAAACTGACTTTCCAAATGGCTTGCATAACACGTTAGATGAAGTTTTAATGAATAATAATATATTAATAAAAATATTATTATTTAATTTATTAAGATATAACCTATAAATTCAGTTTATGGTTACCAATATCATTAACTAATTAATGTAAATACATTATTGAATTCATTATTTAATAATTAATTAGGAATGAATATAAGAACCGGTTGAACATAAAGGGAATGTTTTTATAAAAACTTATTTTCTGATCAAAAAGAAATTTTATCCAAATAAAATAAATTAATAACCATTGGTGAATTATATCAAAAAAAATTTCATTTATATATTCCTCCAAATATTTTTTTTCATTCAACTATTATATTTTATAAGCATAACCTAGGAACAAACTCGATAATACACATAAAAAATATTTTTTGTAAAAGTGGTTTTACTTCCATTTAATGGGGAACATATTTTAAATATATACTTCTTCACTTATATAAATATTATTGGTCAAAATAAACCTATACTTTTAAATAAAAAAAATATTAGGGTGAATTTAGGGTATTTTTCTGTGAAGTTTCATTTTTTTGATTCATTCTAAAAATAATGAATTCGAATTAAAAACTTTTTTCATGTAATTTATTTATAAGGTTGAATAATTTGTATAATTGGTTTATGTATAATTATACCAATTATACATAATTTTGTCAAATTTCTAACATTTTAATCAATTTTTCATTGAAATTATATATAACAACTTATCAAACTATTGGACATTTTTAACTTTAAAAACTCTCATTACATTGATGTATGCTGTGTTAAATTTAATTTAATTTCTTCCAATTATATGATTTTAATTTTTAAAAATGTATTCCATAATTATATTAAGAATTATTTATAATTTATAATATGTTATACATAGTTTTGACCTGAAATATTAGTGAATTTAGTTAAAATTCATTACAACAATTAAGTGGAAAATTATATTAACAAGGAATTAAACCTGTAACCAAATGTCCAAAATGACATAGAAACTTGTCCAAATTACACTATTTGTTAATATTTTTATCATAAAGCCGATTTTATTGATGCTTTTTTGTCATTGGATCCACTTTTCATGGTGAAAACAAGTAACGCCATAGAATGATAAAATATTAAATGACAAATTTATATGAATCATGTATATAAGGTGCACCATCCTCTTCTGGAGTCTACATGATTAGAACTCCATTGTTAAAAATTCATTGCCTAGAGTACTAATCTGGATAGGTGAAATTCTTGGATTTTCATTAGGGTGTGTGTGAGTGATGATAATGCACACTTTAGAGGACATGTTTTTCCCTATGGCATAGTTATGAGTAAAATGACCCATTCAGGCACATGGGTGGGCCCCAAGTTGGGGACCATGTGTCTGCGGGGCAACTGGTGGTACCTAGCACATTAGGAACTGATGACCATGTTTAAGTGGGGTGTCTATGCAGTCACTAGGGCCCAATTTCCACAAATGGAATCAAAGGGAAGTCGAATTTTAGTGTACATTGCTTTTTAGAGAACAAATCATTAGTTGGGTATGTTATGGTAGAATGAGTAGGTTTGGGAGTATCATGGTGTATGAATGATAAAGACTCCCTGAACCCTCACTCGTTCCAAACCTCAAGGTTCAATGGGATGTCGGGTAATGTTGGTGTTCCTTGATTTTTGTGAATTTATTTATGTTGGCAAATGAAAAGGGTGTTGGGAATGTAACCTTGTGAGCTCGCATGTCTTGGAAATCCATGTGAAGCTGGGGCATTTCCCTAGACTGTTCTCTATGATGGTGGTGTGGCTAGACTATGGCCACCAACCATGTTTCTGAGTCACCCAGCAACACTATTATTCCTTGGGGATCATTTTTCCATAATTCTGAAAGTTTTTGAAATGCTCGGTTTGGGTCAATGGACAGATTCAGTTAGACCCTTGGATTCTTTGATTTTTCTAGAGTGTACCCCCATGAAGAATCAATGTCTTTTTAGAATGTGATCAGGGGGACGTCCCCAGTTGTAAACCTTCCAACTGATCAATAAAGGGATTTCAGTATTTGAATTTGGAAGTCAAATATGCCTCTTTCCTTTTTCAGTTGAGAAGATCCTCCTTTAGAGGAAGTGTGGTAGTGAGTTTGGTCATAAAAAGCTATTTTGGCTATTTGTAAGAATCTTGTTTTGTCTCGGACGTGGGATAAGATCCCATTCCCAATAATGTTTTCCTCGGTTGTAGAGGTCATGTTCTGTGATGTCTGACAGTGTTTCTCTATCTTTTAAAGAAAATGGTTGATGTTGTGGAGACTTTTTGGGACATCCATGTTGACAGAAGTGAACCATTCTTTCATGAATGTTGTTTGTGATGCATTTCGAGCCAAAAATAATCCCTGGTTGACTTGTATCATGAGTTTGAGTTTGTGTTGGTAAGATGTTGTGGATGTGAGTTTTGTTGTAGACAATATTAATATTTTTATTAAAGAAGTTATTGTTGTTATATTATTATTATTGATATTTTTTTGTTATTATTAATACAATTGTTGTTGTTATTATTATTCGTATTATTATTGTTATTATGTTTTTAGTAATTTTTATTAGGATTTATTTTTTTGGTTTGTTTGTGGTTCCATGCCTCATCCCCCACCCCCCTTTCCCTCTCCAATCACCCACTCTCTCAACCATATTTGCATGCAACACCTATGGAGCCCTACCATTGAATCACCCCTCATCTGCCTTACGCTGCATGACACAATGGCCAGCCATCCATTGTCACGACCCGCCCTCGGGGTCCGTGCCGTGACTACCCCAAGCACGCCTTCCATAGGCTAGGGGCTGGCAACTAGCACCAAGGCGTAAATCCCGGTAAAAAGGGAAGGCATTGCCTTTGTAAAGTAAACAAACACCATAGAGTAAGCAAGCGGAAAGTAAACACTAAGCAAAAGCAGAGTACAACTGAAAGTGCGGAAAAGTAAATGGGCCAGTATACAAACCCAAACTGAAAGTAAAGTACAACTCGAAAGAGAAAACGGCAACTAAAAAGTAAAAGCTGCTACACCAAGCTATCCACTGGAAATCCCACCTGAAGGGTGGGTACAGATAGCTCCACTACTCCACGGGTCCCACCGTCCGCTCCGAGCACGTCTCGCCCAGTGGCCCACCTCCAGGTACCGTCCTGCTCTGCAAGCCTCAGTTGAGATCAACGCTGTCCGTCGTCTGCAACAGACACAGCGTAGTGCGGGCAAAGCCCGTGCAGGGGTGAGTATAAGTTACTCAGTAGGGACCCCGAGACCCCTGAAGGTCTCTCAAATCCACAAAGGATAAACCACGAAGAAAGGTACAATCACAAAGTAACAACCGACACTGCTTAGGTATATTCCCATACATATACCTAAGTCATCAAATTCAAATATGCTCCAACCTCCGAGCCCAAGTACAACTCAGTCCACACAGGAAAGTAAACGTAATCCACACAGGATAGTACAACGTAATCCACACAGGATAGCACAACACAATCCATACAGGAAAGCAACAGGATTTAGCTCACACAGGTATACTTCTTCAAAGGACGATAAAGATGATCTCTGATCCATCTAAGTCGTCGGACCCACGAAGGATCGATAGGTAACTAACCCCCGCAAAAGACGCACACAGGATCGGGCCCACGTAGGACCTGTAGGCGCTGGTTCACATAGGACCGATGAGCGCAAGGACCAACACAGGATCGGACCCACACAGGATAGGGCCCACACAGGACCTGTAGCACTGATCCACGTAGGATCGCTGAGTGCTGAAGTCGTCGTCGTCGAATCCACACAGGATCTCTGTACTGTCGTCGTCGCAGTCACAGTAGCAGTAGCAGTAGCAGTAGTAGTCACAGTAACAGTCACAGCCAGCACTAGGGTTCCCGCACACAACAAGCTCGTTCGGAGGGTCCGCTCCACGAGCCGAGAAGCTGATACATCAACTGTCACAAAGTCCAGAGTTGATGTATCCAAAAGTTCTGTATCGTCAACAGGAACTCAACGCAACAGACGGCGCGTCGATCGGACGCCCGGTATGAGAGTTATTGGCATTTTCGTCCCCGGGGCCCGGTTGGTTTTTATGGCAAAACCAACCCGACCGTACTCCACCTGCGTCCAAACCTCGGGCGGAGTATGCCAAAAGATCCTTCTCACTAAGAGGAACACAACAAAGATGACGGCACGTCAATCGGACGTCCGTAGCTCAAGATATGAGTGTTTCCGCTCCGAAGGCCCGGTTGGTTTCGTGAACGAACCAACCCGGCCGAACTCAAAGTATTCCGAAACTTTGAGTGCGATACACCAAAACGACCGTCTCGAAACAAGGATCGCGTTTCCGCAGACGGTTCGTCGATCGGATGTCTGTGGCTCAAGTTATGGCCAAAAGACCGAAACTGATTCGTAACGGGGGGGTCCGGGTCCGGGCCGACCCGGCCCGACCCCCCCTTGGTCGGCCCGAACCGGGTCGACCCGACCCGGGTCCGAACGACCCGGTCCGCTGGACCCGGCCCGGCCGGTGGCGGCGCGGCCCGGCCAGCGGCGGCGCGGTCCGGACAGCGGCGGCGCGGCCAGCGTGCCGCGCATGTGCTGCACGCGGGGGGGTGAAACCCCCCCTTTTTCCGGATCACGGACGGCTTTTTCCGGCCGTTTTATTTAACCCACGGGACCCGCGGGTCCCGCCTTCTGACCGAACAGGCGGCCGGCGAGGCCGGCCGCCTTCTGGCTGCTCCGCCGCGGCCGTAGGGCCGCGACCTTCCTGATCTCCGGCGCCGGCGAGGCCGGCGCCCCTGGTTGCTCCGTCGCGGCCGTAGGGCCGCGGCCCTTCTCAATCTCCGGCACCAGCGGCCCGGCCGGCCGCCGGTCGCCTCCTCGTTCCGCCGGTCGCCTCCTCATTCCGCCGCGGCCCATCTCCGGCCACGGCCTCTTTCGTAAACAACGACGCGGTGCGTCGGCACCGCATTTCATTATCGGTGCTCGCTCCGGCCATAATTTCTTTTGTTCCTGCGCGGTGTGACGACACCGCGCTGTCTCCACTAATATCAACATGAAAGATTAGAAGGGGGGGAGAATCGGCCGTGTTCGTGCGGTCCGATCTCCTCCCGTTATAACGATATCAGTTGGTCAATCGTGTAAACACAACAATGAACGTTTCACAAATTTTTAATAAAATTTGGAACTATGCCCAACGGAATTTCTTTCATGCTTGAGGGAAAGAAAACACGTAATTTAAAAAGGACAAACCCCTACCTTTGTTCTGGAACAAAGTTCGATGATCGACAATGATTCGCGGAAGTCGAGCGTCGCGGAAGAAGAACGTCGATGTCGCGGTTATGTCGTCACGGGAGACGGAGAAAAGAGGAGCGGCGTTCTTCGTCAGAGTTCGAAGGTTCTTCGTGTTCTTCGTCAGAGTTGAAGAAGAAGAAGAATAAGGAGAAGCTCCAAAATTCCTCTCAAGGTGGTAAAAGAATTCTCCCAGAATAAAATAAGCTTTAAGCTTATATTATTACACAACATTACCTCATGAATTTCAAAGGTTTGAATTTGAACAACTCACCTCAATTAATACTTAAAGTTGTCAAACATTAATTAAAAGGAGAGTTAAAGGGAGATGGAAGGTTGGGTTTCGTGTGGGCCCCACCTCACTTAATCCTCCCAAGGGAGGTTAAGTGGATGTGGGTCCCACTCCCAACTCCCTTTGGAAGGATTTATAAAAAAAACATCAAGTTAAAATAAAATTTGTATTTCACAAATTTTATTTAACTTAATCTAAAAACCCAAAAACTAACTTTCAACCCGTAATAAACGCAACTTCCGAAAAGGTCTCCTTAAGAGAATATCGGCGCTGCGAGTTCATCGGTGCCCTTGGATTTCAATTCCGAGCACTGGATCAAAATTTAGGAATCCACGCTCGTTCGTTCACTGAACGTACCCGAGCCAAACTTCAGAAATTGATTCCGGGCACACCGGGCCTCGGAATCAGGTGCCGTCAGAAACCGCGCTCTGGTAAAATTCCAAAGAAAATTAAGAAAAAATTTCCCTTGAATTTTACGGGTCTTTACATTACTCCCACCTCAGGGCTTTACGTCCCCGTAAAGATACATCAAAAACTAGGGAAACAAATGAGGGTACTGAGCACGCATCTGAGCCTCCCTCTCCCATGTGCTCTCTTGGAGATTCCCGTGCTGCCATCTGATGCGTACAAGAGGAATCGATCGCCCACGCAGGACCCGCTCCTGTCGATCCTCTATCTCCACCGGGACCTCCGTAAAAGTCGCCCCATCGTCAACGTCAAGCTCCCCATGGTCAATGATGTGCGTCGGGTCGTGTACGTATCTCCTTAGCTGAGACACGTGGAAGACGTTGTGCACCCGGTGCAACTGAGGTGGTAGAGCCAGGCGATAAGCCACCTCACCAATCCTGCTGAGGACCTGGAAGGGTCCGATGAAGCGCGGAGATAACTTGCCGCCTCGGCCAAATCTCCGAATACCACGTCGAGGTGAGACCCGCAAGAAGAGGTGGTCGCCATCCTCGAACTCTAGTGGCCTTCGCCTCCTGTCAGCGTATGACTTCTGCCAGCTCTGTGCTGTCCTCATCCGCTCCTGGATGACCTGGACCTTCTCTGTCGTGGCCTGGACCATCTCCGGTCCCACAAGTGCTGACACCCCAGGGTCTGTCCAGCACAAAGGAGATCTACAAGGTCGGCTGTACAACGCCTCGTACGGTGACATCCCGATGGTGGAGTGGTAGCTTTTGTTGTACGCAAACTCCACCAAGGGTAGGTGGTCCTCCCAGCTAGGACCAAAGTCGAGGACACATGCACGGAGCATGTCCTCGAGAGTCTGATTGGTCCTCTCCGTCTGACCATCCGTCTGAGGGTGAAAGGCTGTGCTCAGACGTAGCTGCGTCCCGAACGCCTCCTGTAACCCCTTCCAAAGCCGGTAAGTAATGTGGGCATCTCTATCGGATGCGATAGATGATGGCACGCCGTGGAGCCGCACAATCTCTTGAACGTAGAGACGTCCCAAGCTCTCCACTGAGCCCTGCTCTCTGATGGGTAAGAAGTGTGCCGACTTGGTGAGTCGGTCAACAATCACCCAGATGGAGTCGTGACCTCTGGAAGTGCGTGGAAGTCCAGTCACGAAGTCCATAGATATGTCATCCCACTTCCACTCCGGATCCTCCAAGGGCTGTACCAAGCCTGCTGGTACCTGATGCTCTGCCTTCACCTGCTGGCAGGTGAGGCATCGAGAAACGAACTCTGCTACTGCCTTCTTCATGCCCGGCCACCAGTGCTGTCGTCTGAGGTCCTGGTACATCTTTGCCACTCCAGGATGTACCGCCAAAGGAGAAGTGTGAAACTCTCTCAGCACTTCCTCTCGCAAAGCGACTGGTACCATGGTACGTCCTCTGAAAAGGATGTCGTGCTCTACTCCAAGGGAGAAACCATCAGGTGCCTGTCCCGAGGATATCTGTGCACGCTGTGTCTCACAGTCAGCGTCCTCACGCTGTGCCTCCCTGACCCGCTGCAGTAGTGGAGGGGTGATGTGAGAGACTGAAGGAAGGCTGCTCCATCTCTGTCCACGAAGGATATCTGCAAAGAGGCTAGCTGCTCCGTCGCCTCTTCAAGTAGCTGAATGCACGTCCTCCTGCTAAGGGCATCAGCTACTACGTTCCCCTTCCCAGGAGTATAGACTATCTCAAAGTCATAGTCCTGGAGGAACTCGAGCCATCGCCGCTGTCTCAGGTTCAGGTCCTTCTGCGAAAAGACATACCTGAGACTCTGATGATCGGTAAATACTGTAAAGAACTCGCCCATCAAATAGTGTCGCCATGTCTTCAGAGCGAAGACCACTACTGTTAACTCCAGGTCATGGGTAGCGTAGTTCTGCTAATGCGGCCTCAACTGACGTGATCCATAGGCGATCACTTCCCGCTCCTGCATCAGAACACATCCGAGTCCGGTCCCTGATGCATCGCAGTAGACTACGTACCCTACTCCCTCCTCGGGCAACCTCAAGATAGGTGCGCTAGTCAATCTCTGTCTCAGCTCCTGGAAGCTCTGCTAACATCTGTCTGACCACACTAAGGGTTTCCCCTTCTTCGTCAAAGCTGTGAGTGATGCCGCAACTCTTGAGAAGTCTGGCACGAATCTCCGATAGTATCCAGCTAGTCCCAAGAAACTCCGAACCTCAGTCACGCTCTTGGGTGGCTCCCATGCTAACACAGCCTCAATCTTCGCGGGATCCACTGCAACTCCCGCCTCAGAGATAACGTGTACCAAGAAGTGGACCTCACGTATCCAGAACTGGCACTTCGAGAGCTTACCATAAAGCTGGTGCTCTCGGAGTGTGTCAAGTACAACTCGCAAGTGATAGGCATGCTCCTCCTCAGTCGTAGAGTAAATCAGAATGTCGTCGATGAAGACCATGACAAACCGATCGAGGTATGGCTGAAAGATCCTGTTCATGAGGGCCATGAACACTGCTGGAGCATTGGTTACGCCAAAAGGCATAACCAAGAACTCATAGTGTCCATACCGACATCTGAAAGCCGTCTTCTGCACATCCTCGTCTCTGACACTGAGCTGATGATAGCCTGACCTGAGGTCTATCTTCGAGAACCACCGTGCTCCCTTGAGCTGATCGAAGTGATCATCAATCCTCGGTAGCTGATACTTGTTCCTCACTGTCACCTGGTTCAGGCGACGATAGTCAACAAAAAGTCGCAAGCTCCCGTCCGCCTTCTTGGAGAATAAAATCGGGGAAGCCCAGGGTGAAACACTGGGTCGGATGAACCCCTTGCCCTGCAAGTCCTCCAACTGTACCCGTAGCTCTCGAAGCTCAGTGGGTGCCATCCGATATGCTGGAGTGGATATCGGGGATGTCCCGGGGTACAAGTCAATATAAAAGTCTACCTCTCTGTGAGGAGGTATCCCTGGAACGTCGTCGGGAAAAACGTCCGCAAACTGATCCACCACTGCAGGAAAACCAGGACTCCGCACGTGAACTGCTCCAAGGATAAGGCTAGCCAACTGATGAGTGATGGGCTATCCTCTCCTCTGCGGAATTCCATCCTGTGCTGCTAAGGCTCCCTTCTCGCCGGTGAAGGTGAACCTGCTCCCGTCGGTGCATACAGATCGCACCTTGCACCTAAAACAGTCAATCTGTGCATGGACCGTAGATAGCCAATCCATGCCCAAGATGACATCGTAAGGCCTCGACGCTGCTACAAGAAGATCCCAGCCGAAGCTCTAGCCTCCTAGAGTAATCTCACACTGCAGGCACCAGTGCGTAATCGTCGAGTCTGCTCCCGTAGGAGTCTCTAGCCGTAAGGATCGAGCCAACGTCTCTGTCGGAATCTCTGAGCTCCGAACAAGGGAAGCGGCTATGAAAGAGTGACTCGCTCCTGTATCTATAAGAACTGCAGCAAGGGTGGAATAGACACAGATAGTACCTCGAATCATCTCGGGTGCGCCGTTGTCGTAGGCCTCTACTGCCTGGAGCTGTGCCTGTCTCTGCCCGCCAGCTCCCTGTGGTCGGGGTGGACCTCCTGGTGGTGGTGGTGGCAGAGCCACAAAGCGTCGCCCACCACCGGCTGCTCGTCCAGCTCCTCTGCCTCGTCCGCCTCCTCCCTGCGGACCGCCACGGTCGACCCTCTGCCTCTGCCTCGATTGTCCCTCAACCGTCTACTGCTCCTCGGCACGGCGGGCCGGGCAGTCACGAGCCATGTGGCCCGGCCCGCCGCACGAGTAGCACTGTCTGCCTCTCGAAAGACTGGCCCCTCGCTGTGTGCCCCGCACTGCTGAGCCAGTGCCCTGAGGTCGTTTGACCGAAGGTCTGGTATGCCTGGACCCCTGAGTCATCCGTCGACTGCCTACTGCAGATGACTCTGCCACGTGCCGCCCTGCGGTGGGTCGCTGTGCTGGTGTAGACTCAGCAAGGAAGCTCTCGATCAGAAGGGCCCGCTCCAGTACTCCTGTCTGAGTCGGTATGCTGAGGGAGATCAGCGATGCCCTGATCTCGTGTCTCAAACCCTGCTCGAAGGTCCGGGCCCGAAAGAATGGGTCCCGTACCATGTCGGTCGAGTAGCGCGAGAGATCGGTGAATCTCACCGAGTACTGAGCGACCGTCATGCTGCCCTGCCGCAGCTGAAGAAGCTCCTGGATACGCACCACACGAAGGGTGGCTGGGACGAACTCCGAGCGGAAGATGCTCTCGAAGTCCGTCCAAAGTAGAGATGCCTCATCGTGCACCTGGAGCATCAAGCTCCACCATCGTCCTGCTGCTGCGTGTAGTAGGCTCGCAGCGAGGATCACCATGAGGTCTGCTGGTGTCCTCACTAGCCTAAACACTCGTACCACTGCCTCCAGCCAGTCCTCTGCTGCCTGGGGATCCGTCTCCCCGCGAAACCTGGGCAGTCGCTGGTGCTGAAACTCATGAAGTGCACTGAGGCGACGTGCATCGTCAGCGGCAGGTGCTGGAAGTATCGGGGGCTCGGCGGGTAGAGCTACCGCCGGTGCCACTGCTGACAAAGGGCCCTGCACCGAAGCCTCGTCGCTCAGTGGGCTGTCGTCACACTCGACTCTCGGAACCCTAACTTTCTGCCATCGTGGGGCCATCCTGAAAATGAAACAGGTGCGCCACGGTCAGAACAGTATACCTGGTGAGCTGATTTATAAGTAATCACAAAGAAAACTTTGAAACACACACGCAATCAATGTTTTCGTGCATTAAGTCAGAAATCAGAAGTCAGGGTCCTGGTGTACGGATACGTCTGCCGCCGCACCAACACTGGACTCCATGGACTGATAACCACACTCAATACGCTAAACATTATTGCTTCACATAGAAAAGATCAGAGTTCGCGGTAGAACCGAATTCCCCTGATACCAATTTTTCACGACCCGCCCTCGGGGTCCGTGTCGTGACTACCCCAAGCCTGCCTTCCATAGGCCAGGGGCTGGCGACTAGCACCAAGGCGTAAATCCCGGTAAAAAGGGAAGGCATTGCCTTTGTAAAGTAAACAAACTCCACAGAGTAAGCAAGAGGAAAGTAAACACTAAGCAAAAGCAGAATACAACTGAAAGTGCGGAAAAGTAAATGGGCCAGTATACAAACCCAAACTGAAAGTAAAGTACAACTTGAAAGGGAAAACAACAACTAAAAAGTAAAAGCCTCTACACCAAACTGTCCACTGGAAATCCCACCTGAAGGGTGGGTACAGATAGCTCCACTGCTCCACGGGTCCTGCCGTCCGCTCCGAGCACATCCCACCCAGTGGTCCACCTCCAGGTACCGTCCTACTCTGCAAGCCTCAGCTGAGATCAACGCTGTCCGTCGTCTGCAACCAACACAACGTAGTGCGGGCAAAGCCCGTGCAGGGGTGAGTATAAGCTACTCAGTAGGGACCCCGATACCCCTGAAGGTCTATCAAATCCACAAAGGATAAACCACGAAGAAAGGTACAATCACGAAGTAACAACCGACACTGCTTAGGTATATGCCCATACATATACCTAAGTCATCAAATTCAAATACGCTCCAACCTCCGAGCCCAAGTACAACTCAGTCCACACAGGAAAGTAAACGTAATCCACACAGGATAGCACAACGTAATCCACACAGGATAGCACAACACAATCCATACAGGAAAGAAACAGGATTCAGCTCACACAGGTATACTTCTTCAAAGGACGATAAAGATGATCTCTGATCCATCTAAGTCGTCGGACCCACGAAGGATCGATAGGTAACTAACCCCCGCAAAAGACCCACACAGGATCGGGCCCACGTAGGACCTGTAGGCGCTGGTTCACACAGGACCGCTGAGCGCAAGGACCCACACAGGATCGGGCCCACACAGGACCTGTAGCACTGATCCACGTAGGATCGCTGAGTGCTGAAGTCATCGTCGTCGAATCCACATAGGATCTCTGTACTGTCGTCGTCGCAGTCACAGTAGCAGTAGCAGTAGCAGTAGTAGTCACAGTAACAGTCGCAGCCAGCACTAGGGTTCCCGCACACAGCAAGCTCGTTCGGAGGGTCCGCTCCACGAGCCGAGAGGCTGATACATCAACTGTCACAAATTCCAGATTTGATGTATCCAAAAGTTCCGTATCGTCAATAGGAACTCAACGCAACAGACGGCGCGTCGATCGGACGCCCGATATGAGAGTTATTGGCATTTTCGTCCCCGGGGCCCGGTTGGTTTTTAAGGCAAAACCAACCAGACCGTACTCCACCTGCGTCCAATCCTCGGGCGGAGTATGCCAAAAGATCCTTCTCACTAAGAGGAACACAACAAAGCTGACGGCACGTCAATCGGACGTCCGTAGCTCAAGATATGAGCGTTTCCGCTCCAAAGGCCCGGTTGGTTTCGTGAACGAACCAACCCGGCCGAACTCAAAGTATTCCGAAACTTTGAGTGCGATATACCAAAACGACCGTCTCGATCCAAGGATCGCATTTCCGCAGACGGTTCGTCAATCGGAGGGCCGGGGATCAAGTTATGGCCAAAAGACCGAAACTGATTCGAAACGGGGGGGGTCCGGGTCCGGGTCGACCCGGCCCGACCCCCCCGGGTCGGCCCGAACCGGGGGGACCCGACCCGGGTCCGACCCGAACCGGGTCGGACCTACCCGGTCCGCTAGACCCGGCCCGGCCGGTGGTGGCGCGGCGGCGCGGCCCGGCCAGCGGCGGCGCGGTCCGGCCAGCGGCGGCGCGGCCAGCGTGCCGCGCTTGTGCCGCACGCGGGGGGGTGAAACCCCCCCTTTTTCCGGATCTCGGCCGGCTTTTTCCGGCCGTTTTAATTAACCCACGGGACCCGCGGGTCCTGCCTTCTGACCGAACCGGCGGCCGGCGCGGCCGACCGCCTTCTTCTTCTCCGTCGCGGCTCTTCCGTTCTCCGGCGGCCGGCGAGGCCGTCCGCCTTCTGGCTGCTCCGCCGCGGCCGTAGGGCCGCGGCCTTCCTGATCTCCGGCGCCGGCGAGGCCGGCGCCCCTGGCTGCTCCGCCGCAGCCGTAGGGCCGCGGCCCTTCTCAATCTCCGGCGCCGGCGGCCCGGCCGGCCGCCGATCGCCTCCTCGTTCTGCCGGTCGCCTCCTCGTTCTGCCGCTGCCCGTCTCCGGCCGCGGCCTCTTTCGTAAACAACGACGCGGTGCTTCGGCACCGCATTTCTTTATCGGTGCTCGCTCCGGCCATAATTTCTTTTGTTCCTGCGCGGTTTGACGACACCGCGCTGTCTCCGCTAATATCAACACGAAATATTAGAAGGGGTAGGAGAATCGGCCATGTTCGTGCGGTCCGATCTCCTCCCGTTATAACGATATCAGTTGGTCAATCGTGTAAACACAACAATGAACGTTTAACAAATTTTTAATAAAATATGGAACTATGCCCAACGGATTTTCTTTCATGCTCGAGGGAAAGAAAACACGTAATTTAAAAAGGACAAACCCCTACCTTTGTTCTGGAACAAAGTTCTATGATCGACAACGATTCGCGGAAGTCGAGCGTCGCGGAAGAAGAACGTCGATGTCACGGTTATGTCGTCACGAGAGACGGAGAAAAGAGGAGCGGCGTTCTTCGTCGGAGTTCGAAGGTTCTTCGTGTTCTTCGTCAGAGTTGAAGAAGAAGAAGAATAAGGAGAAGCTCCAAAATTCCTCTCAAGGTGGTAAAAGAATTCTCCCAGAATAAAATAAGCTTTAAGCTTATATTATTACACAACTTTAGCACATGAATTTCAATGGTTTGAATTTGAACAACTCACCTCAATTAATACTTAAAGTTGTCAAACATTAATTAAAAGGAGAGTTAAAGGGAGATGGAAGGTTGGGTTTCATGTGGGCCCCACCTCACTTAATCCTCCCAAGGGAGGTTAAGTGGATGTGGGTCCCACTCCCAACTCCCTTTGGAAGGATTTATAAATAAAACATCAAGTTAAAATAAAATTTGTATTTCACAAATTTTATTTAACTTAATCTAAAAACCCAAAAACTAACTTTCAACCCGTAATAAACGCAACTTACGAAAAGGTCTCCTTAAGAGAATATCGGCGCTACGAGTTCATCGGTGCCCTCAGATTTCAATTCCGAGAACAGGATCAAAAGTTAGGAATCCCCGCTCGTTCGTTCACTGAACGTACCCGATCCAAACTTCATAAATTGATTCCGGGCACACCGGGCCTCGGAATCAGGTGCCGTCAGAAACCGCGCTCTTGTAAAATTCCAAAGAAAATTAAGAAAAAATATTCCTTGAATTTTACGGGTCTTTACATCCATCCTCTCTTTCTGGCGTAGTTCCCTTTGTCTGGCACACCGCCCTGATGTGGCCTCTCGTAGTGCATAACAGGCTCCGGGTCGAGGCCCCTCCAGTAGTGTTCGTCTTCTCCAGCCAGCTTTCTGGCCACTCTCCTCACCCTCAAGTGGTCTTCAAGCCGCACGGCCCCCTGTTAGGGGTTGTGTCCCAAGAACCAACAGTTTGTACATTGATTATATGAATATTAACTTATTATAAACTATTCATTGTTCTGCATGACTACAATATAATAATGTCATGGATGATTTTTTGTATTGATAAGGTCATGGAAGATCCCCGCTATGATGAGAACCTTGAAATCCTATAAAAATATTCTTAAATAAAGTTCTAATGTTGGATTGAATGCAATGATATGACACATAGTGTACAGAATGTCATGTACATGTACTCGTAAGAGGACAAGACTCTCTCTCCTAGAGTTTTCACTTGGTAATCTCCAAGAATGGATATTATGAGAACAGACATGCTAGTAGTAATTCCACATGTTTTGTATACATCATACATTGCTATCTGAAAGCTTGTGTAATGGTCCTTAGACTAGAATATTATCATTAACTCATATCATGAATCGCACACTTGGATTTGCTGACAAAAACCGCCACGAAGATAGTTGGCGGGAAGTATGGTACGTTGGGTGCATCACTAATGGCATATTTTTAATGGATAATTTGAGAAAGGATTAGTATCTTCCCTCTTTATGGAAGTAAATATCTCAGACCCCTTGATTGAAATAGAACTTTCACCTAAATTTCATGGCCATGGTGTAACAATGAGTTTATTTCCAGAAGTCAAAGAATGACTGATCCAGCATATAGGTTTATTAAACTACCATGAAAGCTACTTGATGTGATATTGAGACAAAGGGATTAAATTAAATTGTAAGCATTCGTATGAGGAGACACTTCAATGCGGCGTCAACTTCTTTCTCTTGGGTGACTTAACTCGTTGCTAGACATTAATCTTGGACTTTAGGCAAGCCGGCCTAATGCCAATGAGAAAGAGGCCTAGAGGGTCACACACTAAGTGTATTCAAGTATCTCAAGTAGAATAAATATTATTCCCACATGTGTGTTAATATTTATTCATGGAATACTAAATCATTTCAATGTTGGAGGAAGAATAAAATTAAAACAAGTACACGGCGTGTATTAATGATTACACGCCGTGTAGTTTTTATTTTTAAAAAAAGTACACACCGTGTATTAATGATTACATGTCGTTTAGTTTTCATTTTAGAATGGAAATGAAAAAAATGAAAAAAAGATATACACGCCGTGTACATTGAATGTACACGCTGTGTAGTTTTCAATGAAAAACAAGTATACACCATGTTATTATGATTACATGCCGTGTAGTTTTTCTAGTCGGGATTTTGAGGAAATATCATTTTATTAAATGATATTTATTATAATCATCGTGGATGCATGTCAAGGAATTAAGGATTCGACATTGGTTTTCAAAAGAGACAATGAAATAAATAAAATTCATAATGAATTTATTTATTGTCATAACTCTACAACCTCTAACCCAATCATAAATATCCTCATAATCCCAACCCTTTTCAAAAGAATCATTACGTACAAAAATTCTAGAGAATTCTCTCAAAACCAAAAGAACTCCATCCTCCAAGAATGCTCTAAAGACTGGGAGAGATTTACCTCCATTGGATCAAGGTGATCTAAGGTAGACAATGCATGAAAAGGATTCTCCACTCTAGCACGAGGAGATTCCTTTGGCGAAATCCACAGATACGTGGTGCATGTGTGGATCACCGCTAAAGGATGTTTACACATGGATTCTGTAATGAAATGAAGAATCACATCGGAACATGATCCGAAATATCAACGAATAATGAACTCCATAAAAGTTAATTCTTGTCAATTAATTAAATTAATTATAATGAACCTGTGATGATACTTCCTTTATGGTTCTGGTAATTTTCTTATTCTTTGTATATTTCTATAATTCGATCCATGGAGACTGGTGTTTATCATCGTATTGATCTTAAATTGATCATTACAAAAGACAAAAATCCAAGTGGGCACATCCACCCACAAGCTTCCGTTGTGCCTGGGACCTTCAATTGGTATCAAAGAAGGTCATTGTGTTGATTATAGTTATTTAATTCTCGTTGATAATTTACGCAATTATATTTTATTCAATTCAAGATAAAGTTTTCTATAAAACTAAATGAACTAGATCTGATCTTCCTCCTTCATTTATCGATTCACATCACAAAAATGAACTTTTAATTTCAATTTTGATCGAATTAAAAATGAGGAACTCATCTGGAGGAGCGGCTCTTTCAGTCTGTACAACACAAGAATACACAACGTGTAGTGAAAACTATACACCGTGTACTTAGGTTCAACGAACTGGTACTAGTCCGCCAAACCATGCCGAGTGTATTGAGTATACCTAAGTATTCATTACATTGTGTTGACCAGAAATGAATGTCATGTGGGAACCAGAATACACGGCGTGTATGTTGAATCAACACGTCGTGTAGTCTGATCCGGTCCAAGTGAAACCGTGTACAAGGAGAACTCGTGTTCCTTGTAGACGTGATTACCATGTCAGTAACCATTTAACAAGTATGTACACACCCTGTTAGATTAATCTAAATTTCATATACTCCAAAACATCCAATGTATAGAAAAACACATCAAATCCCTCAGCGTGTACTTTGGATAAATGATGAAAAATACACTCCATGTAATATACATTACAGGACATGTACGTTAAAAAATGGAATTTCAACGGGTTTCCTCAAAAAGAATAAAGACCTGTACAGGGAATATGGATGAGAAAAATCTCAATGAAATTCAAAAAGGAATTTAAGATAAAGAATTGATTAATTTTAAGATCATAATTAATTGAATTCAAGTGTGACTTATCTTCAATAATAGAACGATTAAAATAATTTTAATTCTAAATATGCGTAAATGTTGTTACATGCTATGGATGATCATGAGCTAGACCAAAGTCTCTTTGAATGTGTGTATGGTGTCATTTAATTTGTTTTAATTTAAATTCATTTTCCTACTAGCCTTCTTCTAATAAAATGTAAGTCATGCGTGACCATGGTTTCATTAATGTAATCCTCATCTATTGGAGGATCTCCCAAGCCAGTGGAGATGATTCATAAATATAAATTTGAGCTGAAACCAACCAAATAAGATGCAAAGGTGGATAGATGGGAGCTACAAAACATGAACCATTGGGTTTAAGGTGGTTTCCCTAGGTTAGGGTTTTCTAATCAAAACCTCAAGATAAGCTAACCAACAGAATCTCATGATCTTTCCATCTTATTTTATTTCTATCTAATTGCATGGTTTATTTATTTTGTATGTGTTGTCGTATTCACATAATTAATGAAAGAAAAAAGCCTGCAATGATGGAATAAAATAAAAACCAGACTATGGGTAAACATTATCAAAACATGGTTAATCACATAAGAATGAATCACATAATATAAACAAACATGTGATAAAGAAAAACTGGGCATAAAGAATAAAATTACTCAAATAACATATTAAGTCAGACCAAGCTTTCTGTTACTTGATTAAGGTAATGCCTCAATAAAACTATGTGTTTGGCCAACCCTTGTTTGGACACTTACTTTTATAAAGGAAGATCTCATGAATGTTTCCTATTGACTTAAACATTTTACATCAATAGGAGTATCCCTTTCTAGACTTGTTTTAAAATGGAGGAAAGTGTTGAGGAAATCGAAGTTAGGATTTTAGGATTGGGGAGTCCACTCAACAGATCATGGAACTGTAAGCTGACAGTTGGAAAAGACATGACTACCTAAATACATTCAAATAGTTTGACCAAAACATGTTGGGGTTATGAAAAGGGGAATATGGATCCTTTCCACTAGAATGTCCATGATTCTAGAAATTCAAAGTTCAATGGCGAGGTCCATTTTGACTTGATTTAATAGTGCGAGACTTGATAAAATTTATTATTTCTTAAAAAATGTTATAAAAAATTAATGATAAATCTGCTCTTTTAATTTGTAGATTCAATATGATAAACTCGTCAACCACCTTTTCTCTGCGATCAATCCTGGATAAAGAAAATATCATCACTGGCAGTAACATTCATGAATGGTTTAGGCACCTTTGGGTTATCCTACACCATGAATGAAAGTTTTACGTCTTAGAGTCCTCACTTCCTGATTCTCCTGCCCTCGGGGTGAGTGATGAAGATTCCCAGGTCTATGATCAATATTTGAGTGATGCACTTGAAATTCAATGTTTTATGCTATAATCAATGTCATGTGAGATCATAAAGTCTCATGAATACATGTATTCCTACAACATGCTCGAGCACCTCCATGGTTTATACTAGGAGAGAGAAAGATAGGAAAGGTTTTAGATCTCCAAATCTCTATTTTAGAACATTATGGGAGAGGGTGCCGGTAACACCCGAGACTTTTATGTGAAATATTTTGTTTTTATGTTATATAAATCATCAAAGAAATATTTCTCTACACACAACACTAGCTTGGCTTGCTTTACACGAAATCGTGACCTTCCTCGATAGCTTGCGTCGTACGCAATACCGAGTTTCTCTAAACAACGATATACTATTAAAATATTATTAAAACTAGCCAATATGAATAGTAATAACAAATTTTTGAAATTTTTGAAATTTTATTTTTCAAAATGGACATCATTTTTGGATTCGGAATATTGAAATTAGCCTAGGGTGAAATTTTGGTATTTTTCTGAAAACATTCAATTTTTGATGAATAGTGAAACCACTAAGTGGTAGTTAAAAAACTGAATTTTTCATAAAACATAATTTTACCGCTTCTATGAGTGGAATTTCGAAAATCCGAGAGACATGGTTGATGTCAGTAAGTAAAATGTGGTTCAAGGAGATGAAAATAATTTTTTGGTGAATAGTAACTTTTTACTTTTTTTCCACGGTTAAAAGTAAATAGGGTAATTAAGGATAAAAATGATATTATTATTACCCTAAGACATGTCCTAATTCTATTGGACAAGTTTAATTCGACCAAAAACAACATTAGTAATAATATATTACCATTTAGTCCTACATGGATTAGATTAGGACATTTATTATTAATTTATTTAAAGAAGGGTTAAAATAGTTAAAATCAAAGTTTAATAAGTAAATCATTTTTAATATGGGGTTATACATAAGATGAATTCTATTTTAAATATTCATTAGAAAGATAATAATATTTCATACATAATGACATTTTCTTTGTAATTTTTAGACATTAAATAATTTAATTTATTTATGACACAATGATGATGCAGTAATTATCTTATTAATGAAATATTGACATAATTGATATTATAAATACCCAAATAAAAATAATTTGAGAATTTTTATGAATTCCACTAAAATTATAGGTTAATATGACATGTTAGTATTTATTTAATTAGCTTTGTTCGAATTATCATTCTGTTATGATTTTCCCAAAAATCAATTACTAAATAGTGTCAAAATTGACATAAAATAGTTTTTAAAACAAATATTATATTATTAATTGTTATTTTATTCCTAAAAATCTAAGGTTCAGAAAAATGACTTATATAAGGTTATATATATTAATAATAAACAACTTGGGGTTCGTTTGGCTTGATATATTATGTTTATTAACCTTATAGTGTAAGAAAACAAGAAGACACGGTGAAAGTTAAATTATCTTACTTAAAGTTAAATCTAAATGATAAGGTTAAAATTGATACCTAAACTTGTCTACATTCTATTTTATGAGAGGATTTCTACCTATACCCACCTTTTCTTCGAAATATATCAATTTGGATCTATTAAAAACTGAATTGGACTTTATAAAAAAATAATATTTTTAGTTATTCCAAAGGTGCCCCTCTCCTCCCTTATAAAAGGGCACATCCTCCCCCTCTTTCTCACACAACCATGAGCCTTCAAGCTTGGCCAAACCCTGACAATTTCTCCTCTCCACTTCCCTAGAAACATCCTAGAGGTTCTGGTCTTCTTCAAAGACCTATTTTAGTGCCCTAAAAGGAGGTCTCAAAGAAGCACTTCAAAGAAGAGGTAATGTCTGTTACTGATTCTTTCATCTTTATTTTTCTTCCACTTATTATTATTTAGTTGTTTCATTATGAAGTAATTACATCAGTATCACTCATATACTGATATGTTATTATAAGTATGAAACAACCCTATTTCACCATCTATCCATCCTACAGAAAAAGAAATCACCGCGCGTGCATACGTACGGAATATCATCTCCACGCCGTGGTGTAATCTATTTTCCACCACCACCTTACTTGGATAGGTATAATGGTGTAAATAATAACTATATATTATTATTATAAAGTTATATTGAATCTGAAATAGTATACATACACTCCAATACAATTCCACGATCATAGGAATGATATCATCACTCGTGCACGATGTGATGCGACTCATTCTACATGATCTTAATTTCATAATGATTATATAAATGAATTGAATGAATGAATATGATATATATTACACTAATACCATTCTGGAAATGAGGTATCTATAACCTAAAAAGAAGAATAATAATTTATTCGACAAAGCACACATAAGAACAAAAAGTTATAAACACCCGAATAACAAGTAGCAATCAAATATTACTAATAAGAAGCTAAGAATATGACCATATATGATATCATAAAAATAAGTATGATTCTGTAATAAGTCAATAATAGAATTTAAATCATTATATAGGAGGTTCGGACATGTACAAAGCATACCGGACCTAAGGTAAGGGAAATATCACAATCTCATTTTTATCCGAGATTGTATATACTTTGAAATTTACTGGGGTGTATTTTATCATCCACATCCATGTTTCCTAAATATTTAATATTATTTACATCCACCTACAATTTTTTAAATCCAATTTTACCCTTTGGTGAGTTTTTAGTAAAAGATATGAAAGGAATCTTTTGTCGTTTTTTATACGAGGTACTTTTTTACTTTTCCGAAAAAAGTACGAGAAAAATGTTTTTTTTAACTTATATGGCATGAATGGATTTTTAAAACATTATTTCCAAGAAGCTTACTTTAAAATATTTCATGTTTATTTTTAATCAACTTATTTAGTTTAAAATTGTATGACATGTTAAAAAAATGAAAATGTTTTTGAATTTGAAAGGATATTTTCCTCAAGAATGGAGTTCAAGTGTTTTATCAAAATTATTTTCCATCTAAGATAATATAGGGTTCTATTTTTATCCCTATTATTAAATTGATTTGATTATGTTTTTATGTAATTATTTTTATGAATTCATTTATCTTATATGAATTGTTCGATGATGTCACAATGTTTAAGATTCCCATTTTTATTACATGGGTTATGCAATGATATATGATTTATGATTTTGTGGAACACATAAGAATGGTATCATTATGAGATGGGTGGGACCTATATCTCCCTCCAATTAATTGGGTAAAGATTTTATATCTCAAGAGATAGACATGGCTAGAACGGTAGGTTATACCGGTTCAGTGAAATAGGACTAAAACGGGGAGTGAACTCGGTTCAGAAATGGACTTTGTCCACTAAGATAGTATTGGAAATGAGTCTTGACAAATAATAAATGATTCTCTATGATTATGTGTGTATGCCACAATGTTTCATGTTTTATGTTATGATTATTAGGATTACATTTCACTACTATGATTTATCCAATGTTATGAAATTATGCTCTCTTTTGCAGGTTACGATTTCCAAAAGTTATGTTCTTATGAATATGATGTGATTGATATTTCTTTTGTTTACCCTTACTGAGCATTTGAGCTCACCCCTTTGTATGTTTTATTCCCCCAGGTTAGGAAGAAGTTTATTAAGTAGAATATGCCAAAAAGGGACTCTAGATATGATGATGTAAATGGGAGACAGTGTAGACGCTTTATGAACCAGTTGTTTATGTTTCCCAGTTTCTAAATACACTATACCTATATGGTTCTTTCGTGGGTTTTTTATATGTTGTAATAAGTATGCTTCAATTTTGACGTATTAACAATGTATTTAAAGTATGGGTCATTATAGTTGGTATCAGAGGAAAGGTATAGTCAACCTTTGGAAACTAGGATGTGAAAGCTTTAGTAAGAACCCTAAGGATATGTCTAAGCATAGAACACAATCTTAGTGTTTTAGAAATGGCCATGAATAACCTAGGATAAGACCTTAAGTGTGAAATTTTATTCTTGATTATGTGGTTTTCCTGTTATAATTAGTGTTTGTCACACTATTCTTCTTGGTTTTAGTCAATGGATGGAACCCGAAGGAACCGTGTTAATGAGAAATTCGATGGGCAATGCAATGATTGTCCCCCTGAGCAACCAAACATTATGGGAGCTAGAATAAAAAATCTTGTAGCCATGCTCACACAACTTTCTCAAGATATGAATCATGCAGGACTTCCAAACGAGGAAAGGAAGGAGCAACATTCTGTTGAATCCTTCATGAGACATCATCCACCTTCATTCAGTGGGTCTACTGATCCATTAGTTGCTGAACAATGGATTAGTACTACTGAAAAGATATTTTCAGTTCTTCAATCTTCTGAGCATGTTAAAGTAATCTTAGAAGTGTATCGTTTGGAAGGTGATGCTGATCAATGGTGGAATCTTATTAAGAATACGAGACAAAGGGATGAAATTGAGTCCATGGAATGGGACGAGTTCAATAACATATTTTTCAATAAGTACTTACCTCGTATTCTCCGAACAAAGATGGAGAAAGAGTTTCTTGAACTGAAGCAAAAGGATGATGAATCTGTTGGTATCTATGAAGAAAATTTTACAAGACTTGCATGGTACGCTTCTGGTATTATTATCCAACCTGAGAGTAAGATCGATCGATTCTTTAGTGGCTTAAAACCAAGTCTTCGAAGGGCCTTAGCCATAAGGGACTTCAATAGCTATGAGGAAATCGTTCGATGTTATCTCAAAGTTGAGATGGAGATTGGAGTAACCCATCAGTCATATGGGTTTGATAAGAAGAGGAAAATGGAATTCAAAAGAAAATATAAAGAGCACACTGAAAAGAATATGAGCTTTCCCTTATGCTCAAAGTGTGGAAAGAAACATGGAGGGAGTTGTCTTAAAGGGACAAGTAAATGTTTCAAATGTGGAAAGGAAGGTCATCGGGCATTTGAATGCCGCGATAATGGGAAGAAGATGTCTAATGATGCAAACAAAGGAAGGTATACACAGGATGAAATTACTACACTTCAATGTTTCAAGTGGAAGGAGATGGGACATTATGCCAATAAATGCCATAATCCAAGGGTTGATGATGATGGTCAAAGTCAACAAACTCTTAAGGCTAAAGACAAAGGAAAGTCACATGCAATTTCTATCAGCGATGTGGAGTATGATAACGATGTGGTGAAAGGTACACTTACCATCCACTCTAAAGTAGAAAATGTTTTATTTGATTATGGATCCACCCACTCCTTTATTTCTGAAGAATTTTCTAAGGGTATCACCGTATTACCTCAACAATTAGATGTTGAGTTAGCTGTGACAACACCTAATGGCACAACAGTCGCATCAAAAGTTTATAATTCTTCTCCAATTGAAGTTTGTGGGAAAGTGCTTCCTGCAAATCTTTTGATCCTTCATATAGTGGAATTTGATGTGATTCTTGGCATGGATTGGCTTTCTCTACATGGAGCTCATATCAATTTCTAAAGAAGGGAAGTCACATTTCTTATTCTAGATCAATCTATGATCGTCTATCGATGCAAGGATGAACATAACCTTCCAGTGGAAATTTCATTCATTTTATGGGTATTGATTCCACTAAATGATGGTTATTTATCTCAAATGGTTGGTGAGAAACTCATGATTAATAATATGCCTATTGTACGGGAGTTTGATGATGTCTTTCCGGAGGAATTATCGGGTCTTCCACCAAATCGTGAAGTTGAGTTTTCAATAGAACTTGTACCGGGAGCTTTTCCTATTTCAAAGACACCTTATAGAATGGCCCCAATTGAGTTACAGGAATTGAAGAAGAAACTCCAAGAGAGTCTTCATAAGGGATTCATATTCCCTAGTGCATCACCTTGGGGAGCACCTGTTCTATTTGTTTAGAAGAAAGATGGATCAATGAGACTCTGCATTGATTATCGAGAACTTAACAAGATCACTATCAAGAACAAATATACTCACCCATGCATTGATGACTTATTTGACCAACTACGTGAAGCTCAATACTTTTCCAAGATTGATCTTCGTTAAGGGTATCATCAATTAAGGGAAAAAAGGGAGGATATACCAAAGACGACTTTCCGTACAAGGTATGGACACTATGAATTTATAGTGATTCCATTTGGTCTTACTAATTTCCATTCTATGTTCATGGATCTGATGAATAGAGTCTTTAAGAACTATCTTGATCAATTTGTGGTAGTCTTTATAGATGATATTATTGTCTATTCAAAGGGCAATGGAGAACATGAAGATCACTTGAGAATTATATTGAAGACCCTTAGAAAGGAGAAGCTTTATGACAAATCTACCAAGTGTGAATTTTGGATTCAAAAAGTTTCATTTTTGGGTCACATAATCTCAAAAGAGGGGATATATGTGGATCCAGCAAAAACAGAGGTTATCGAAAGATGGTTGAGACCAACAATAGTAACTGAGATCCGATGTTTTCTTGGTTTGGCTGGTTATTATCGACATTTTGTGAAAGATTTTTCACGATTATCTAATCCAATCACCAAGTTGACTCGGAAAGGATTTAAGTTTGTTTGTACGGAGGAATGTGAAGAGAATTTCAAAGAGTTGAAAAGAAGGTTATGCAGTGCACCTGTGCTCACACTGCCTTGTAGTGGAGAAAGGTTTGTGATCTATAGTGATGCATCCAAGAAGTGATTGGGGTGTGTTCTTATGCAAAATGATATGGTGATAGGTTATGCCTCACGACAGTTGAAAATCCAGGAGCAAAATTACCCAACACATGATTTGGAGTTAGCGGCGGTAATATTTTCATTAAAGATTTAAAGGCATTACCTTTATGGTGAAAGGTGTGATATTTATACTAATCATAAAAGTTTAAAGTCTATTTTCACACAAAATGATCTGAATATGCGCCAAAGAAGATGGTTGGAGCTGATTAAGGATTACGACTACTCAATCCATTACCACCCTGGGAAAGCAAACAAGGTGGCAGATGCATTAAGTCGACAAGACCATGCTAGTTTATCCATGATGAGGATCACAAAAGATCTAATATTTATGGATTTAAAAAGGATGGATCTTGTAATTATAATGAAAGGGGAAAATTCATATCTTTCTCAAATGAATGTTCAACCATCTATACATGTGATGATTAAAGAGGCACAGAAAGAAGATGTCTAGTTACAAAATAAGGTGAGAAATGCTCCTGAATTCAACCTTGATTGTGATGTGATAATAAAGTTCAGGAATCGGGTTTGTGTTCCTCCCATCCCGGAATTAAAGAAGGAGCTGCTGGATGAGGCTCATAGATCTTCATTCCTTATTCATCCTGGAAGCATGAAGATTTATAGGGGCCTGAAAGAGTACTTCTGGTGGGATGGCATGAAAAGAGATGTTGATGAATATGTCTCTCGATTCTTGGTTTGTCAGCAAGTTAAAGCTGAGAGACAGACGTCTAATGGGATGTTACAACCATTACCCATACCCGAATGGAAATGGGAAAACATCACTATGGATTTTGTCATAGGAATTCCTAAAACATCCAAAGGAAATAATGCTATCTAGGTCATAGTAGATCGTCTTACCAAGTCTGCACACTTCATTGCTATTAGAGAAGATTTCTCTATGGATCATCTTGATAGGATATATGTAAAGGAAGTGGTAAGATTGCATGGAGTACCACTTTCTATTATATCTGATCGGGATCCGAGATTTACCTCGATGTTCTGGCGAAGTCTTCAGCATACTCTGGATACAGAGTTGAGTTTCAGCACTGCTTATCATCCTCAGACAGACGGTCAGTCTGAGAGAACAATTCAAACTCTTGAAGATATGTTGAGAGCTTTCTCTATGGATTTCAAAGTTGGTTCGGATCAACACCTACCTTTGGTGGAATTTTCTTATAATAATAGCTTTGACTCCAGTATTCATATGGATCCTTATGAAGCTCTCTATGGAATGAAATGCAGGAATCCATCTTTCTGGGATGAAGTTGGGGAAAGAAAGCTATTAGGACCTGATCTCGTTGATGAAATGGAAGAAAAGGTCATATCTATTCAACAACACATAAGAGCAGCTCAGAGTCGACAGAAAAGTTATGCCGACAACTGAAGAAAAGACCTAGAGTTTGAAGTGGGTGATAAAGTGTTCTTACGAATATCTCCCTGGAAGAGGGTTATGAGATTTGGAAAGAAGGGGAAGTTGAGCCCTAGATATATCTGTCCTTTCGAAATACTGGATCGTGTTGGGAAGGTAGCTAACCGATTGGCGCTTCCATCGAATCTCTCTCAAGTTCACGATGTGTTCCATGTATCTCTCTTGCGAAAGTACATACCTGATCCTTCACATGTACTTAGCTCAGAAGTTGTACCGCTGGAGCAAGATCTTTCTTATGAAGAATAGCCGATAGAGATTATGGATCATAGCGAAAAAGTCTTACAAATCAAGACCACTCAATTAGTTAAAGTTTTATGGAGGAAACACCAATTAGAAGAAGCTACATGGGAGCTTGAGGATATGATGTATCCTCATTTGTTTGTTACAAAGTGACGAATTTTGAGGGCGAAATTCATTTTAAGGGGGGTAGAATGTAACACCCGAGACTTTTATGTGAAATATTTTTTTTATGTTATACAAATCATCAAATGAATATTTCACTACACACAACACTAGCTTGGCTTTCTTTACACGAAATGGTGACCTTCCTCGATAGCTTGTGTCGTACGCAATACCGAGTTTCACTAAACAACGATATACTATTAAAATATTATTAAAACTAGCCGTTATGAATAGTAATAACCACTTTTTGAAATTTTATAAATTTTATTTTTCAAAATGGACTTCAGTTTTGGATTCGGAATATCGAAATTAGCCTAGGGTGAAATTTTGGTATTTTTCTGAAAACTTTCAATTTTTGATGAATAGGGAAACCACTAAATGGTAGTTAAAAAACTGAATTTTTCATAAAACTTAATTTTATCGCATATGTGAGTAGAATTTTGAAAATCCAAGAGACACAATTGATGTCAGTAAGTAAAATGTGGTTCAATGAGATGAAAATAATTTTTTGGTGAATAGTAACTTTTTACTTTTTTTCCCACGGTTAAAAGTAAATAGGGTAATTAAGGGTAAAAATGATATTATTATTACCCTAACACATGTCCTAATTCTATTGGACAAGTGTAATTCGACCAAAAAAAACCTTAGGAATAAAATATGACCATTTAGTCCCACTTGGATTAGATTAGTACATTTATTATTAATTTATTTAAAGAAGGGTTAAAATAGTTAAAATCAATGTTTAATAAGTAAATCATTTTTAATATGGGGTTATACATAAGATAAATTCGATTTTAAATATTCATTAGAAAGATAATAATATTTCATACATAATGACATTTTATTTTTAATTTTTAGACATTATATAATTTAATTTATTTATGACACAATGATGATGCAATAATTATCTTATTAATGAAATATTGACAAAATTGATATTATAAATACCCAAATAAATATAATTTGAGACTTTTTATGAATTCCACTAATTTTTTAGGTTAATATGACATGTTAGTATTGATTTAATTATCTTTCTTATAACTAATCATTCTTTTATGATTTTCACAAAAATCAATTACTAAATAGTGTCAAAATTGACATAAAATAGTTTTTAAAACAAATATTATATTATTAATTGTTATGTTATTCATAAAAATATAAGGTTCGTCGAAATGACTTAGATAAGGTTATATATATTAATAATAAACAACTTGGGGTTCGTTTGGCTTGATATAGTAAGTTTATTAACATTATAGTGTAAGAAAAACGAAGACACGGTGAAAGTTAAATTATCTAACTTAAAGTTAAATCTAAATGATAAGGTTAAAATTGATACCTAAACTTGAATAAATTCTATTGTATGAGAGTATTTATACCTATAACAACCTTATATTTTAAATATATCAATTTGGAGCTATTAAAAAATGAATAGGACTTTATAATAAAATAATATTTTTAGTTATTCCAAAGGTGCCCCTCTCCTCCCTTATAAAAGGGCACATCCTCCCCCTCTTTATCACATCACTTTGAGCCTTCAAGCTCGGCCAAACCCTGCAAATTTCTCCTCTCCACTTCCATAGAAACATCCTAGAGGTTCTTTTCTTCTTCAAAGACCTATTTTAGTGCCCTAAAAGGAGGTCTCAAAGAAGCACTTCAAAGAAGAGGTAATGTCCGTTACCGATTCTTTCATCTTTATTTTTTCTTCCACTTCTTCTTCTTTAGTTGTTTCATTATGAAGTAATAACATAAGTAACAATAATATACTGATATGTTATTATAAGTATGAAACAACCCTATTTCACCATCTATCCATCCTACAGAAAAATAAATCACCACGCATGCGTATGTACGGAATACCGTCTTCACGTCGTGGTGTAATCTATTTTCCACCACCACCTTACATGGATGGGTATAATGGTGTAAATAATGACTATATATGACTATTATAAAGTTATATTGATTCTGAAATTGTATACATACACTCCAATACAATTCCACGATCATAGGAACGATATCATCACTCGTGCGTACGTACGGAATACCGTCTCCCCGATTTGATGCGACTCGTTCTACATGATATACATTTCATAATGATTATATAAATTAATTGAATGAATTAATATGTTGTATATTACACTAATACCATTATGTAAATGAGTTATCTATAACCTAAAGAAAAGAATAAGAATTTATTCAACAAAACACGCATAAGGACAAAAAGTTATAAACACCCGAATAACAAGTAGCAATGAAATATTACTACTAAGAAGCCAAGAATATGACAATATATGATATCATAAAAAATAAGTGTGATTCTGTAATAATTCAATAACATTATTTAAATCATTATACAGGAGGTTCGGACACGTACAAAGCATATCGGACCTAAGGTAAGTGAAATATCACAATCTCATTTCTATCTGAGATTTTTTATACATTGAAATTTACTGGGGTGTATTTTGTCATCCACATATATGTTTCCTCAATATGTAATATTATTTCCATCCACCTACAATTTTTTAAATCCAATTTTACCCTTTGGTGAGTTTTTAGTAAAAGATATGAATGGAATCTTTTCTCATTTTTTATACGAGGTACTTTTTTACTTTTCCGACAAAAGTATGAGAAGAATGTTTTTTTAACATGTACGGCATGAATGGATTTTTAAAACATTATTTCCAAGAATCATCCTTTACAAGTTTTCATGTTTATTTTTAATCAAATTCTTTAGTTTAAAATTTTATGAAATGTTAAAAAAATGAAAATGTTTTTGGATTTGAAAGGATATTTTACTTAAGAATGGAGTTCAAGTGTTTTATCAAAACTATATTCCATCTAAGATAATATAGGGTTATGTTTTTATCCCTATTATTACATTGGTTTGATTATGTTGTGATGGAATTATTTTTATGAAATCCTTTATCTTATATGAATTGTTTGATGATGTCACGATGTTTAAAATTTCCATTTTTATTACAGGGGTTATGCAATGTTGTATGATTTATGATTTTGTGGCACACATAAGAATGGTATCATTATGAGATGGGTGGGACCTATATCTTCATCCAATGCATTGGGTAAAGATTTTATATCTCATGAGATATACATGGCTGGAATGGTATGTTATACCGGTTCAGTGAAACAGGACTGAAACGGGGAGTGAACTCGGTTCAGAAATGGACTTTGTCCACTAAGATAGTCTTGGAAATGAGTCTTGACTAATAAGAAATTATTCTCTATTATTATGTGTGTATCCCACAAAGTTTGATGTTTTATGTTATGATTATTGGGATTACATTTCACTACTATGGTTTATCCCATGTTATGAAATTATGCTCTCTTTTGCAGGTTAAGATTTCCAAAAGTTATGTTCCTATGAATATGATGTGATTGATATTTCTTTTGTTTACCCTTACTGAGAATTTGAGCTCACCCTTTTGTATGTTTTATTTCCCCAGGTCCGGAAGAAGGTTATTAAGTAGAATATGCCAAAAATGGACTCTAGATATGATGAAATAAATGGGAGACAGTGTAGAAGCTTTATGAACCAGTTGTTTATGTTTCCTAGTTTCTAAAGACATTATACCTATACGGTCCTTTCGTGGTTTTGTTATATGTTGTAATAAGTATGCTTCAATTTTGAAGTATTAACAATCTATGTAAAGTATGGGTCGTTATAGTGCCCCAGCTGGGCCTCATGTAGTCAATCTCATTGGCTACATTGAGCACTTGGAAGTTATAGTGTTTAAACTCCCCGATGTACTGTGTACCGATCTCATTCTTGCATCACTCCCACTAAGCTTATCTATCTTTGTTGTAAATCTCAACATTGAAAACCTTGAGAAGTCATTATCTGATCTTCTTAGCCTCATTACCCTAGTGGACAATGATATTAAGCCTGAAAAGCGTTCTATCCTTGTGCTGAATAAACGGAAACAGAAGGCGAATAGCTTTAAGCGCAATGATTCTTCAAGGCCTTCCTAGAAAAGGAAGATCAAAGGGGAGGAAAAAGAACAGGAGGCTGTTTGTTTTTCATGTGGCATGAAGGGCCACAGGAAGAAGAATTGCACCCATCCAAGGAAGCAAGGGGAATCAGTAAGTGTGTCTGTTATCGAAAGCAATGTATCTGTTTCTACAAATTGGGTATTAGAAATAGCTTGTGGTACTCACATATGTATCCAAATATATGAACCAAGTAGATTAAAGAAGATTGATTGAGGGGAGGTAGATATACGAGCAGCCAATGGAGCCAGACTTGTTGTTGTAGCTGTCGGGGACTACCACCTAACATTGCCAACTAGAATGATCTTGGTGTTAAAGGGTTGTTATTACATGCCATCTATTACTAAAAACATTTTTTCAGTATCTAGATTAGATATTGATGGATTCATCATAAATTTTGGAAATTAATGTTGCTACATTTATAAATATAGAATTTTTTTTGGGTAGAGCACATTTTTATAACGTCCTTTATGTGTTGGAATACACAAACCAAGTAATGGAAATTGATGACAATGTTAATTCACCTGACTCATATCACACCCAAATTTGGCATCACCGGCTAGGTCATGTCAATGAAAAACATTTGAAAAAATTACATCAAGATGGTTATTTAGATTCTTTCAAACTAAAACCACTTGGTGTATGTCATACATGTATACAAATAAAAAATGACCAAATCCCCATTTATTGGGAAAGGTGAAAGGGTTAAATAGATTCTATAATTAGATCACAAAGATGTATGTGGATCATTTCCAATTGAATTAAGGGGTGGGTTCTTGTACTTCATAACTTTTACTGATAATTTTAGTATATATTGATATATTTACTTAATGAGGTATAAATCAGATTCTTTTGATCGGTTTAGAGATTACAGGATTGTAGTATTGAACCATCTTGGTAAGAAGATTAAGAATCTCTGCTCAGATGGAGGATGAGAATAACATAATCAAGAGTTCATTGATTTCTTATGAGAGTTTGGTATTCTATCACAACTCACTTCTCCATTCATGCCTCAGGGGAATGGCGTAATTGAAAAGAGGAACCACACCCTGTTGGACATGGTGAGATCAATGATGAGTCACACACGCCTTCCATTATCCTTTTGGGGATATGCATTAAACATAGAAGAACACATACTAAACCAAGTACCAACTAAATCAATAAATGGAATTACATACAAATTATGGAGTTGACGCAAATCCATGTTATCAAATTTACATGTGTCGGGTAGTGAATCATTTGTTAAGGCCTCTTTAGGTAACAAGCTTGCACTATGAGTCACAAAGCGTACCTTTATAGGATATCCCAAGGAAACATGGGGATATTGTTTATACAGCCCCTCAGATAAAAAAGAAACAGTGGAAGGACATGGAATATTCCTTGAAATGGAGAACATATCCAAAAGAGACAGTGGGAGTGAGATAGACATTAATGAAGTCAAGGCTCAAGATACATAGAAGTTGGTACAACAATCGATTCCACAAATCCCCATGGAAGAACAATCTATTCTTGAGACACAAGAACTGCGTAGGATCACGAGAGAGGTAATAGAAACACAACGATATAGTTTCATTATCACCGAGGATTGTGAATCATTATTGGTTGAAAATTATGATCATATTACCTACAAGGAAGTAGCAGAAGGCACAGAAATTTCCAAGTGGAAAGAAGCCATGAATTCTGAAATGGATTCCGTGTACCAAAACCAAGTTTGGATTTTCATAGATCCTCCATTTTATGTAAAGCCTGTTGGTAATAAATGGGTATTCAATAAGAAACTGGACATAGAGTGGCAATTCATCACCTATAAGGCACAACTGGTTTCAATAGGTTTTAGACAGCCTCAAAGAATTAACAATGATGAAACCATTTCACTGGTTGCGATGCTAAAATCTATCAAAATCCTATTGTACAATTCCACTTAGCATGACTATAAAATTTTAAAAATGGATGTCAAAACATCATTCCATAACGAAAACCTCCATCAAGATGTCTACATGACACAACATGAAGGGTTTGTGACTCCAAAGGATTCCAACAAGGAATGAAAGTCACAGAAATCCATTTATGGATTAAAGAATGCATCAAGGTCATGGAGTATTCATTTTTATGAATTCGTAACAGAATTTGGATTTATTAAAAACGAATGTGATCCTTGTTTCTACAAAATTTTTAGTGGAAGCGTACTTTTTTTCATAACAGTATATCTTGATGACATATTAATAATTGGAAACAATGTACTTGTTTTACAGTCTGTTAAGGAATGGTTGGATAAAGGATTCTCTATAAAAGGCTTGGGTGAGGCAGCATATATTCTTGGTATCAAGATTTATCTTGATAAATCTATGATAATGCTGGGCCTATGTCAAAGTACATACATTGACAAGATACTGAAGAGATTCAGTATAGAACAGTCCAATAGGGGATTGTTTCCAGTGTCACATGGAATTCATCTTTCTAAGAAAATGTTCCCTCTGACACATGATGAAAAAAAGAAAATGGAAAGGATCCCTTATGCTTCCATGATTGGGTCAGTCATGTATGTTATTCTATGTACAAGGATAGATTTTTCATACCCATTAAGTGCAAGAGGTAGATATCAAGCTGATCTAGGTGACAACCATTAGATGGCGGTCATGACTATCCTTATGTATCTGAGGCGTACTAAGGATATGTTCCAGGTTTATGGAGGAGATGAGAAACTAGTCATCAGAGGACATGTAGATGCTAGTTTCCAGACTTATCCAGATGACATGAATTCATAGATCGTATACATATTTAGTTTTAATGGATGTGCAGTGAGCTGGAAGAGCTCAAAGAAAGATGTGTTTTCAGATTCTATAGTAGATTCTGAGAATATCGTAGCTTCTGAGGCGTCTAAAGAAGCAGTATGGATGTAAAGCTTCATCCAAGAGCTGGATGTAGTACCCAACACTAAAGATACTATCACACTCTTTTGTGATAATAATGGAGCAGTGAAACATGCAAATGGGCCAAGTTCACATCTGTGGACAAAGCACATACTACGGATGTAACCTCTCTTGAGGGATTTTTCTTAGAGAGGTGAAGGTTCAGTGAGCAGTATTTCTATCGAAGACAACATGGAAGACCCCTTGACTAATGAATTGACTCAGCAGAAACATGATCATCATATGAGGTCTAGCGAAATAATAGTCATATGTAGTTGGCTCTAGTTCAAGTGGGAATTTGTTAGGGTTAGTGTCCTGAGAACCAACTGTTTGTACTTTGATAACATGAATGTACACTAATTATATATTTTTCATTGTTATGCATGACTATAATATAATAAAGTACTAGAAAATTTGTTGCATTAATTAGGTCATAGAAAATACCCGCTATGATGAGAACTTTGAAATGCTATAACAACATTCTTAAATAAGGTTCTACGGTTAGATGACATACTATGATAGGACACATAGTATACAGACTGTCATGTGCAAGTACCAGTAAAAAGTTGAGACTCTGTCTCATAGAGTTCTCACATGGTAATCTCCAATATGTGAGATTATGAGAACAGACACACCAATATTAATTCCGCATGTTTTGGTTTCATCAGACATTTCTATCTACGAGCGTGTTTAAGGGTCCTTAGACTGTAAGATTATCATAAACTCATGTCATGATTCATGCGCTTAGATTTTCTGACGAAAACCATCACAATGATAGTTGGCAGGATGTTGGGTATGTTGGGTGCATCATGAATGACATGTTGTTAATGGATATATCAAGGAAGTATTTTCCCTTCCATGTTTATAAAAGTAAATATCTCGGTCCCTTTGATTGAAATAGAACTATCACCCAAATTCCCTAGACATGGTGTAAAAACGAGTTTATTTCTGGAAGTCAATGAATAATAGATCAAGCATATAGGTTTATGAAACATTCATGAAACCTACATGACAATATATTGAGAAAAATGTATTAAATTAAATGGTAAGCATTCGTATGAGGCGACACGTCAATGTGGCGTCAACTTCTATCTCTTGGATTCCTTGACCCGTTTCTAGACAGTAATCTTGGACATTAGTCAAGCATGCCTAATGCCAATGAGAAAGAGGCCTAGAGGGTCACACACTAAGTTTATTCAAATATCTCAAGTAGAATAATGATTATTCCCAAATTTTGTTTAATAATTATTCAAGGAATCCTAAATTGTTTTAATTCTAGAGGATGAATAAATTGAAAACAAGTACACACAATGTATTAATGATTACAAGCTGTGTAGTTTTTATTTTGAAAACAAGTTCAAATCGTGTATTAATGATTACATGCCTTGTAGTTTTAATTTTAGAAATGAAATGGAAAAAATGAATACAAGATATAAAGGTCATGTACATTGAATGTACACGCCCTGTAGTTTTCAATGTAAAATAAGTACACGCCGTATATTAATGATTAGAGGCTGTGTAGTTTTTCCAGATGGTATTTTGAGGAAATATAATATTATTAAATGATATTTATTATAATTAGCGTGGGTGAATGTCAAGTAATTAATGATTCAACATGGGGTTTTCAAAAGAGTTAATGAAATAAATAAAATGCATAACACGTTTATTTATTGTTATAACTCTACAACATCGAACATGATTATAAATATCCTCAAAACCCCAAATCATTTCAAAATAATAATTGTGCACAAAAATTATAGAGAATTCCCCCAAGATCGAATGAAATCCATCATCCAATAACGCTCTCAGGGATGAGAGAGATCTTCCTCCATCGGATCCAGGAAATCTAAGGCGGACAATGCAAGCAAAGGATTCTCTAAGATAGCAGCCAGAGATTCCTTTGGCAACATCCAGAGATACGTGGTGCATGTGTGGATCACCACTAGTGGAAGTATACACTTGGCTTATGCGACGCAACGATGAATCAAATCAGAACATGATCAGAAATATCAAAAAATAAATAATTCCATAAAAGGTACTTCTTTTCAATTAATTAAATTAATTATAATCAACCTATGCTGATCCTTCCTTTATGGTTGTAGGACTTTTCTTCTTATTTTTTTATTTCTATGATTCGATCCATGGAGATAAGCATTTATTGTCGTATTGATCCCGCATTGATCATTGCAAATGACAGAAATCCACGTGGGCACATCCACCCATGAACTTCCTATGCACCCGATACCATCACCCCCCACCTCTGGTAGTTGTTTCATCAATATAAGGGGATTAATTTTCTCCAAAAAACCTAGATTTTAGGATTTTAATTTTATGGTTAGATCCATATTTTTTTAAAATGTTGTTTTAGATTGGTTCTTGTCTTCCTCAGCTGCAGAGATAGTGTGGAGGATGTTTCAATGAAGGTTTCAAGTCATTTCCCCAATTTTGAGATTGGAACCCCTTACATGTTATCTTGAATTAAAATGACATAGATTTCTTTTTTTTTCACAACATTCATAATTCTAAATTAGACAATTAATTTTAGTAAATTAATTGTATCTTTTGAAATTTGTTGGTTTCCCCAAGATTATATGTTGTTTTGGATTTGATGTAGAGGTTTATCTTGCTTGATTTTTTTTTTCAAATAGATTGGTTTCCACTTTAAGGTGAAAATTTATTTATAATGGAATGATTTGGTTTTTTTAAACCTGTATTGATGTTAAAATGGCGAATTTGGTTTTCAAATGGGATTTTTTCACGAAAACATAGATTATTAAGGACCATTGGATTTTTAAACGTGTTTCTTTTCTATTAGGGGATTAGATTATAAAAAGGGGTTGTGTATATTTTTATTACATATATTATTTCATGAAAATTGTGTGAGGCTCGTTTCCCACTTTATAAGTCGTTTGGTTGTGCAATGGATACTACATGTATATAAAATTATGGTTTTCTCTTATGAACACATTCTGAACATAAATTGGGTATTTTAGTCTTCAAATAGATTTTTCACAATATCTTTTTAATGGTATATGACCCTTTGGCCTTTGTAAATGTGTCCATGATTTGAATGATGGGTTGGATCATTGAAGTGTGTTCTAATTTGGTTGCAAAATTGGTTAGAGTATGGTATTTTATGAAATGAATTATATTTTATTGATAATGATGGAAATCATGTTTTACACCGTAGGATATTATTTTTGTTTGGGTTTGTCTTTAAAATGCACTTAGGAACATTTTTGTTGAGTCCTTGGTCTAAGGGCCCGTTTTACCAGGTTATTATAAAGATGATTTTTTAGTTATGTTATGAAAATATTTTCTAATTTTTAAGGTAAATGGTTGATCATTGTGAAGCTAAAGGAACATATCAAATTTTGAAATGGTTTTTGAAAACACCACTTGGGTTTGGTATCTTTCCTTTCAGATTGGTAATGGGATGAGAGGGTCCTCAGTATAATACCTCCTTTGCATAATTATTATTTATTGTGGGGGACTAACCAAGGGGTGGTTGGGTTGGTGCCTGTTTGAGTGATGTGTTTGGTTATATATAACAGGATAGTTGTTTAGATGTGTGGCACAACCCCTTGAGAAATATACATGGGAACATAACATAAAAAATAGGTTTATCAAGAACACTTTCTTCATTGGTTTCGATTATTCAATAGATAGTTGGCCATAGTAGAGGGATGTTTGGTTTCTATTACTATGGTATTGGGCCCCTTGACCAGGCCAGGTATGGCGATGGTCGGGTGTTTGGGCGGTATGATGTCATTAAGTAGGGAATACATTTAGTATGAGTCACATGTATTTGTAATTCGGGTTTCCCTATGAGTTCCTAGGATTTCATATCTTCCATTGACATAATAACAATTAGTATTATTGCCCATGGTATATGATGTAATACCCCATGACATAGTTATGGTGTTTTCTAGTAAAATTTTAAATGTGTGGTGTGATAATGTGAATATTGAAAAAAATGTTTTCAACAAGTAATCTCTTCTTCATTTTTCATGTTTATAAAAATTTAATAATTCCTACTTGGTCTTCTTTTCTTTCCTCCTCCCCTTGAACCATATTTTTTACTCGAGGGATATGGATTATGATTTCATTTTTTTACGTTGAAATGAAATGTGTAGAAAATATTTTCTTTATAAAAAATTTTCAAAAATAGAATAAATGTCTTCTTAAATTAAATAATTAAAAATGAGAATAGAATTGGTCGGGCCTACATAATGACTTTTAAAACTCATGCGTATAGTGTTTTCCTTGTTTTTGGTTTCTATTATAGGTTCTAGATCTGGTTTGGATCACCTTGGGAGATGTTTTCTCTTGGTATTGGAGTATAACCCATGAGGTTACATAGATTATTAGTCATGTTTTTTGTCATCTTTCCTTCCCTTCCGTTAATTTATCATTCATTGTTTTATTTTATTTCTACTACATAGTTCATTCTCATTGGGAGAAATAATTCTCATATCTACTAAATCGATACCCTGGTGCTTGTCTCCCTCTTGGGAGGATCGGTAAATGCCTCTCGGTCCTTTCCATGGACCGTCATGGGTGACTGGTTTAGGGTTGACCCAGGTTGGTTCGTGACTCAACATGTGTGGAATTATCTTTTTAAAATTTTTTATGAATACCACTCGTCTAATATAAAAATAAACTCACCCATACTAGTTATTCACACCTATAGAGCCCTTTTGGTCACAAAAATAATCTAAAATAATATCCAAAATAAATCCCTTCATCATTGAGTCTTTACTTTGGGTATAAATCCAACCAAGAAAGCAATTTTGTGCAAACCATAAGGAGTTATCCAATGCAGAGGTAACATCCCTCCTCATGCACCTTTCTTTAATATTATATATCCACAATATCAAATATTATTTTAAAATTTTTATATAATATAATAATTATAATAAATATAATGATATTATTTTATTATTACTATTTTACCTATACTTATAAACACTTTCATCTATTTTGTAACAGACATAGAGTTTTTGTGTACGACAAACTACAGCTTCACAAAATTCTATTGTTCATTTTTCCTTTACCACATATCATAGGTGGAACTTATGATGTAAACACTATTTTTATATGATATTTATTATATTTATGATGTTTTTATACTTATTTAGTTATTATATAACACATAACTTTATGTTTGTTATTTTTTTAAATATATTTATTTCATCTGGGGAATTGTGGACTGATGCCTTCTCCAAGCGATGTAATTCATTGACACTATACATGGAATGTGTTAAGGATGTGTTGAATAAACATGTGTTATATATAATGTAATAATTATAATCTAATTACTATAAATATGATATAAATATATTTTATTTAAATTAATTTATTAAAATATGATAATTAAATGAATGATGCATTTATGTGTACGTACGACCTACCATCTACATGATTGTTTTATTTTGATTAATATTTCTGTATTTTATATAATTCTATAAATATTTATATTATGAATATATATGGTATATAAATAATTCTTCAAATTATCTAAATAATTAAATTATGATCTATTTATGTGAATCAAGAATAAATAATCAAATCACGAACGATAAACAAATCAGTTATTACCAGAATCTTTACTTTGAGAAGGAATTGTTAATAAATAGGTAATATAAAGTTATAAGTGAAATATTTATGGTATTATATATATTAATATTTTATGTGGTATATTTATAATATACTTATATTTAATATATAGTAGTTTTAAATGTGTATAAAGAATGTCAGGACTTCAGTTAAGGGCATTTCGTCTCACTTTTTATTTTAATGAGATACATGGCATATTCACCATTCACATAACTGCGTGGTGTACATACATCCATATAAAATTTTATATAATTAATTTAATTTACATAACAATATTTAAATATTTAAATAATTTTATTTTCTCATGGGGACCACAATTTTATTATTATTCAATAAGTAAGGGTTTTCTCATCTAAATTTTTAAACAAGTGTGATACATGCCATGTTCAACACACAATTATTTGGTATGGTGATTATACTAACCATTAATGTAATATATGATAATTAAAATTAAATTTATTATTATTTACATATCCATTTAATTATCTTTTGTTTCATTGGGTTTATGGTTCAAAAGATAAAAAATCTGTAAAGTAGTATTGTCCCAGTTTTGATTCTCTGAGACACATGGCATGTCATGTACCTATATTCTTCTAAGATGTGTATATAATAACATTTGAAATGATATAAATTGAATATAAATTATTACATGATATTTTATACTCCATTTTATTTTATTTTCATTAATGGGGAGTATGATTTAAGGTTACAATGTGTGAAGACATTATTGAAACAATCTCATCATTTATCAAGACTGTTTAAGATTATGATTCCCATGATGAAATATTATAGTCCATATATAACAAAATATCATTAATTTTATCATCATCTGGATATATATGATATATCCATGAAATAGTTACAATTTTTTACTCTTTCTTACTCATGATAATTGAGCAAATGTGTTTATAAAAATCATACATCATTTCACATTTCGGTATGAAATTTATCTTCTTTCTAAACTATGTTTTATAAGAATGTTTTCTAATATAGTTTATTATTATCCTATGATATTTAATGGAAATATTTCCCCATGTTTTAACTATTTACAAATTAGTATTTTATAGTAATATTATTTTCATTTTCCGAGTGAGGAACATTTTAAAACATTGACAGTTCAAAAAAGAATTTTTCACATGTATGGATATATCCAACACTCTGACCATACATTATTTGAAGCTTAATATTAATGTTTACAAGATATAATTTTTTGATAAATTATTTTCCTAATATTATGGTCCATCAACTCTTTATAGTGGTTTTTATATTAAATGTTTCTCAAAAAGAATTATGATTGAGGAAGCGTTTTGAATTATTCTCAGGGATTACATTAAATGACTCAAAATATATTTCCAAAGATAAAGGATTAAAGTGACGTTTTTCATTTAATAAGGGGTTAAAATGATTATAAATTAATTTATAATTTTTCATGGAAAACTATATTCAATAATTTTTAAATCATTTTTTATAATTTTTATTGGAAAATGGTTTTCAAAATATTTTCAATCTTATTTTTTATGGTTTCAAGGAAAAGTTTTTTCCAAACTTTTTCAAGAATAATTTAAAAGATCTCATGGAAAATGGGTTTCAAAATGTTTAATAGATTACCTATGTGGTCTTCCTGGAAAATTTTATTAATTTTTTTCTTTATTATTTTATAAGTTTTCATGGAAAATGTTTTTCAAAACATTTTCATGATTCCTTTATATGTTTTAAATAAAATGTGTTTATGGAACATATTTATAATGAAAGGATATTTAACAAAAGAAATGTTCCATGTGATCTTTAAAAATAGTTCTCCATCTGAGTTGAATTAATTTATTGTAGTTTTTGATTTATTGAGTTTGTGATCAAAGAATACCATTCAAATTATTTCTTGATTTGTTTTTTGATGTAATATTTTATATGACACATGTTTCCCTTCAATATGTTACATGCTATCGAAAAACGGTTCTTTTCATTGGTTATGCTTTGATGAAATGATTATGAAACATATATATTTTCTATATGAAATGTTATGATAAAATTTTTATGATACAAATATCATTTCAGGGGTTATTATATGATGTTTAAGAAACACATCTCTTTTTATGGGTCACTATATGATAAAAGTTTTATTATCCTGTAGCACATATAAATTTGAATAAATTATGAGATTTTTGAGACCTATAACTCCCTCAAATTAATTTGATAATGAAAAATATTTTATGATCTAAAATGGTGCATGGGTTGATAGACAACACATAAAATAATAAGATACATGGGTTGTTTCCCAAGCCTAAAAATTAGAAGGTACAATGTAACACCCTGGCCCCTCTAGGTTGGAGCTGGTGCATTACTTGTAATATTTCAATGGTTAGAAGGAATGAAAACCCCCAAAGGAATGATCAGTTTAGTATTATTGAAGAAACTAGATACTTATATGTTACACCAATTGCTTTGAAAAAGTTTACAATATACAATACATAATAAAACAAAAAACTGCAACCACATGAACTCAATAAATGATCTCCTCTATGTCACCTGTTGAAAGAAAACAATGAAATGGGTGAGCTCAAATGCCTAGTAAGGGTTATAAATAGTGGAAGAAGGAGTACAATAATAAGTGAATCATAATCAATCTGACATAATCAACATGGCATAGTGAATAAATGAAAAACTAATGCCATTAATAAAATGAGAATGAATCTACATCCACAGATTTTGACATAGTGAAAACCTCATGGATAATAGTAATAACTACTAATGAATAAAGAGAATTCTTATTAATTGGATGTCGTGTATCTGGCACATGAAACCATAATACCACTTAAACCAATTTAGTTCTGTGGTTAGAAACTCATCTTATTTTAGGAAACAAACTTGAAGGGTTAGTCTCCAAACTGATTTGTCTCATTAGACCCACCGATGCATTGAGGGGCTATAGAGGGACCCACCCTCCACTGAATGTCCAAAGCATTATTTATATATTGATTCAATTCAAGAGAAATATGCCTTTTCATTATCAGTATATAGTAGAGTATATGGATTCATCAATACTTCCATAATTAACACATTACTAAGAAAATGGCCAATAGCGACTGCCAATGGCAGTTACTATAGGCCTCTAGAGGCCACCCAACGACCTCCAATGGTGGTTGATTTAGGTCTGATGTTGTAGGCCTACATCGACCACCATTGGCAGTCACTGAAGCTGTCCGAAAATGCTGGTTTACAATGACCGCCACTGACGGTCTCTGAAGATGGCTGAAATGACGGCCTATAGTGACTGCCACTGGCAGTAGCTATTTGTCTGAAGCACCGGCAATGGCAGTCGCATTTGAGGTTAGCAGGAAACCTATAGCGACCACTGGCGGGGGTCGCTAAACTAGAAATATTTAAAAAAATTAATTATACAGAATAAAAAAACAATATATAAATTATAAAAAATGGAAAACAAATCCAAACACCATAAACATCAAGATCATCATAATTAATAAATGATTGATGTGCTTCAACGATCCACAACCATCTTCTTTAGAAACATACAATAAGATACAAATAAAACAACTAAACAAAACAAATGTAAATTTTAAATATTTATTCATTTATTATATACATAAAATAATATGAAATTTGATAACTAATGGGTGCTATAATAATTCAAATCCCCCAATTTATGAAATGTTTACATTATAAGATTTTTTTTCATGTTTGGGTGTGTTTGTTTTAGTTTCTAAAAGTGTTTTATTTTCTAAAAAGGAATGTTTTTTTCATGTATCTCACGTCCTATGGATGCGTTGTCTCCTCCTACATGCCATGAATAATATCACTATTGTTTTTGTGTGGTTTCAAGTTATTCAGAGCACGTTTTCTCTGAATTTGACCGTGACATGCGGTTTTGGTCTATTATTAATCTGGGAACGCGTTTTCGATCACCGCTATCAAATGAAACCTCCAATTGACATTCCGTCTGCCTGACCATTTTAAAATTCACACCACAGTTGTTGTCGTGTTTTTTTGACCACCCAACGCACCCTTATAGAGTGCACCGAACTGGTGAAAATGACATGTTCGGTTGTACCACATGCACCGCATGTCCGATGGACGTGACTTATCCTCCTACATGTCACAAATAATATTCCTATTGTTTTCATGTGGTTTCATGTCATTCGGAGTACGTTTTCTATGAATTCGACCATCACACACCATTTTGGTCTTTTATGACTCCGGAATCGTGTTCTTGATCACCATGGTCAAATGACACCTCTAATTGACATACCGTATATCTGACCATATAAATATCTACACCACGATTGTTTTTTTATGATTCCCTGGCATTCCGAGGACTTTTGGGGGGTTTTGACCACCCAACACGCTCTTTTATAGAGCGTTTAACTGCTGAAAACGACACATTCGGTTGTACCGCATGCACCGCACATCTGATGGATATTTTGTATCCTCTTACATGTCACAAATAATATTCCTATTGTTTTAATGTGGTTTTAGGTAATTTGGAGCACATTTTCTTTGAATTTGACTTTCACACGCCATTTGGATCTTTTGTGACTCCAGAAACGCATTTCTGGTGACCGCGGCCAAAACACATCTCTGATTGATGTGTTGAATGCCTGAAAATTTAAAAATTCACACCAAGGTTGTTTTATAATGATTTCATGGAGTTCCGAGGTCGTTCAGTTGGTTTTTACCACCCATCGCTCCCTATTAGAGCGCACCGAACTGCTAAAAACAACACATTCAGTCATACTGAATTTACTGCATGTCTAATGGATGTTCTGTCACCTCGTACATGTCACAAATGATATTTATATTGTTTTTTTTGGTTTTAGGTGATTCGGAGAATTTTTTCTCTGAATTAGACCGCCACATGCCGTTTTGGTCATTTAGGACTCCAGAAACGTGTTTCCGGTCCCCGAGGTCAAACAACACATCCGATTGATGTACCTTTTGCCCGAAAATTTCACAATTCACACTACAATTGTTTTTGTATGATTTCATAGAATTTAGAGGTTGTTCAGGTGGTTTTGAATACCAAACGTTCCCTTTTAGAGCGAGTTGAACTGCTGAAAATGACACATTCGGTCGTACCGCGCGCACCGCACTTCTGATGGAAGTGCCTAATCTACCTACATGTCTCGAATAATATTCCTATTGTTTTCATGTGGTTTCACATCATTCTAATCATGTTTTCTCTGAAGCGGCTAATGTCATAACCACTAATTGGCCTAATGGCCATTTGTTCTAACATCTAATTGAACAATTGGCCAATTTCCCTAATTTCCTAATAGCATAACAACCAATTGGTCTATTATGTAGTTCCTCAATTGGGGAGGGGGGATTTCTATGGGTGGGTGTGATTTCTGGGGGTTGGGGGGCTGTCCAGGGGTGGGGCGGGCAGTCCGGGGGGGTGTGTCCGGGGTGGGGTGGGGGGCTGTCCGGGGTGGGGGATGCCTGGGGTGGGGGTGGGGGCTATTTGGGGACAACAAATAGTGAACCTGAGATCAATCATCAAAAATAAGTTTCATGGTTTATATTAGGAACCACATGGTTTTTTCAAAACTATTATAGAACATGCAATTTAAAACATTAAAGAATTAAATGAACAAAAAATATCCAAATCATTAATCAGTTTCTTGGTTACATCTCAATTCGTGCACACAAACATTACATCAGGCCAAAACACACCTTATACCCACAAATCACAAAAATTATCACTATAAACACATCATAAACATCAATAACAACCTCACCAATAAAAACAGAAAAACACCTCGTGAATAAGATGTGTCATGCGTGGTCTTGACTACTACCTCCATCCGGTGGGCCAAGGGCCTAAAACAAATAAACATTATGAATAAATTCATAACAAAAATATTATAAAATAAATAAATAAATACAGTATAAACCTGCGTGATATGATCCCATTCACTATCACATGAACGCACATATTCCCGTTGTGCTCTAACTTCAGTGATCAATTGTGCATTTACCTCCTCGGAAGCGCGCAACCATTCCTTGAAATCTAACAACTGTTGTGTAATCTGAGAAAAAACAGGACCGAAAACTATTATGCGTGACACTACAGGATGAGGAATCCCTGTTCCATAGGTCAAACTATATCCATGCCCATCTTGAACAATATTGTGATGAATGATCTCATCCCTTCCCATGGGAAGTTGTCGCCGGTCCTCTAGAAGATGTTCTAATTCATCTTCAAATTGAGCCTATGAAATATTTAAATATATATACATATATATGTTAATATTTAGATTAATGTAAGTATTTTTAAGTACAATAACTTACTATCAATGCTGAAGCCTCTGGATCATTGTGATCACGAGTACTCATCCACACCAACATTTTATCAGTCAGTGCCGCTTGCTCCCGCAACTATATATGAATAGAATCTAAGCACAAAATCATATTTATTAAAATATTAAAGAATGAATTATAAATACCTCATGTTAGATCTGAGACACGTGATGAGTCCCAAGCTTGTGAGGTGGTCCCTGCAATGCTCAATTCTCATAATGGCATGCTGACTCCTCCTACATTCAATTCATTCAAATTTCAATCAAATCACACATTCTTGAAAATATATATACGATAATAAATATACAAAACACAACACCCCCAGTTGACCAATATGCAACTTAGTCATGCCACCGAGCAGGGAGGACACCTCTCAGGACTTTTTCCAGAATGTATGGGGCACCCACATTTGGTACCCTGTGGTCCCTCTTCACTTTTCCTTTATAGTCTTTCCACATCTCATGGAATTTTCTCATACACACGGGCTGAAACTTATCATGGAATACTTTCAAATTTTGATATTAAAGAAAAAATCACACAAATTAGTATTTTTTATACACAGGTAATAAGGTAAAATGGTCTCTTTACCAGAACCTCCTCCAAAGATGATCTAATGTATCCTGAGGGATAGAAGCCTAGTCACGCGTTGTCAATGGAAATCGATGTGGGTCACCTATGATATGACATAGCTGACGAATAAATTCAGGGTCATTCACTCCCACTTGATGAAATACCTCATCAAAGGATACATCAAATGTCGTGTCGGAATTCCATGATAAAATTCCATGACCAGGGCCTCTCTTGCGAGAGGAAGAAGTAATCGAGTCTGATCCTGTTGAAAACAATTTTATATATAATTTGAAAAATGATATAAATATATATTATATATTTATCAACTACATAAAAATAGATATAATGACATTCAAACATACCTCAACCCCTAGACATAGATTCCCCAGATAGATGATGTGGATCTTCTGCCTCTTCCCCTGACATGCCTGCAATCATATAAAACATTAGTAAGGGGACTGTCCAAATTTTCCAAAAGATAAAATTGATTGTTCTGAAAAAAATTCAAGGTTTCACAGTTGCTAATCAAACAAAAAGAGATTGAATAATTAGTTGTTAATGAATTTTGAAAAATTAGAAATTTAACTAAACAGATATACAAATTATGTACAAAACCAATCAATTCATAGCCAAATTTCATATTGAAATAATAAAAATTCAAACAGCACATGAACCATATGAATACTACCTCAATGGGAAGATAGCCTGACAATAACTTCAATATACCAAGAGTTAAATAAACCTAAATATTTATAACTGAATAAACTTCCAAAAGTGAGGATTAAAACATACAAGGATTTATAGGATGGTTAAATAATTTCTGATACCCTAGGACATTAAATACTGAATAGTGGGAAAAACGTTATAACTTTCATTAAGCATGAAAATTGAAATGTTCCCCTTCAACAACCAATTAGACCCAATAAATATCTTCTTCACATTGAACTACGGTATGTTGATCAAGCTATTGGGAAACAAACAAAACAGTCTCGGGTTAATATTCTTCAAATAAAAACACTCCTCGCCGAGATATTTTGACAAAAACTTGGAAACTTGGATTCAAAGGCAAAGTAACGAAGAATACATGTTCCACTTGTGATTTCAAAATGAAAGGATCATTCCAAACTCGTTCATTTCTGTATAACATATTGTTAAAATTCACCAATGAAAACTGATATTGATCGACTTTACATCCATACACTGGATCAACCTAATTACACTTTAAAAATATATACTTCAATCCGTGTGTGTATAAAACTTCAATGATGTATATCAATTGATTATAGTAATAACCAGAATCAAAAAATGGACAATCGATGCCACTGTTTTGTGTTTCTCGTTTTTCATCAACATCATTAATGTGAAATAGAAAATCATTACGTTCTATAGCTTTATAACAATGAGCCCTTATAGATGGACTATCATCCAGTTGGATAGATTATTTAGTTTGCGTGGGGTCCCCTAACTCCCTCAGCTTATGACCCACCATAATTCATAAAATTTAATGCGTAAATATGTAGTAAGAAATTAGTATAATATTCACTCATAATGAAAATCAATTTATATGAACATAATCCTTGAACCAATCATGAAATGATGCATTATGAGATTGTTGAATTTGAAACTCATTCGCACGATACATCTCTTCTCTTATCTCATTAATGTGTTTCCTTGAAATGATAATGTGATGTTAAAATGATCCAGTTATGAAAACGAAACATTAAAAAGATAAAAAATAAAAGTGATAAGATAATTACTGCATTAATGGTTCCACTGATGTAGTATTGAAAAAGATATATCGATGTGCTTGTATCCCCTCGATGTTTTCCATATCAAATGTGGTTCATTCTCTAACTAGACCATCATGAATCTGAGAGGGATTATCTAATTTTGTTTCAATATCCGTAATATATTCTTCACAAAAAGTAGTACACTCATCCATCAAAGAACCATTGGCTATTGATGCCTCCGGACAAGTTTTATTGTGTACTAATAATTTCAATGTACTCTAATACTGCTCAATATGATACATCCACCTGAATTGAAATAGACCAGTAGCCATTACTTCATTAGTTAGGTGCACTATCAAATGGACCATAACATCAAAAAATAATGGGGAAATAGTTTCTCAATGTTACAAAGCGTATGTACAATTCGGTCCTACAAAATTTTTAAATCACTGATTTGTTAATTTCTTAAAAAAATATGTCTAAAAATGTTACTCATCTCAATCAACGGATGAACAACATTGGGGATAAACAGTCGCAAATTGCAATTGGAATCAACTACTGAAGTAGTATGTGATTTTCATGACTTTTCAACCCTTGTAATTTATTGCTCGTCATATTCACACACTTTGAAATATTATAAGAGTAACCATCAGGCACCTTGAGCATCATAAAAAGGGGAATAAATTTCTCTTTCTCCTTTGTAGTCATCGTATAATGTGAAGTAGGCATATATGAATTGTTTCCCTCAGCTAGTTGTAATTGAAACTATTTTCTTAAAACCATTTCTTCCAAATCACGATGTGATTTAACATGGCCCTTTGATTTTCCACTAACACCTAAAATTGTCCACAATATGTTATAAAAAAAAAATTCAATGTTCATGGTATCCAAATTATGCCTCAGCATGATAGTTATCCAATATAGAATACTACAAAAAATAATTTTCTTTTTCCAATTGTGACTGCGCTGCCTACCAGCAGAACAAATATTATGTTAAGGATGAGCCACTGAATCCTGAATTTCATTTACCATGTGGATGTTTTCTTCTTAAAATTTCGATAACATTTCGACTCCTGTCATGATCTTTGGTGCTGGGTTGATCTCTCTAGAACCATCAAATTCCACCCTATCCTTTATGAACCTTTACTGAGGGGGGAGAAAACTTTGGTGACCCATGTATGCCCATTTTTTTGAATTTTGAAGTCATACAGATTTTTTTTTATTTTATTGCAACAAGGGAAAGAAAATTCCCCTTTTTTACTCCAATAAGATAAATTTTCATAAGCTGGGAAGTCATTGATTTTCCAAAATAAAGTATCCTAGATTTTAAAAATTTCATTCATTTCACATTCATATGTCATCACACCATCTCCCCAAAATTCATTCAACTCCTCAATCAATGGATGAAGGTAAACATCAATCTTATCTCCCAGACTTTTAGGTCTATCAATAATAGTGGAATGTATTATAAATTCTCACTTCATACAATGCCATGGAGGAAGATTATACAGAACCCACACCACCATCTTGTGCTATGAGTTGCACCAACCATAGATTTGAATGTATTGAAACAATCTACCTCCAATCGCAACCGGACATTCTGAACATCTTTAGCAATGTCGGGATGTCTCTTATCAAAATCCATCCATGCATGAGAGTCTGCCAGGTGGGATTACATATCACTTTCATGAACTCTTTCTGAATTCCATCTCATTAAATTATAACATTTAGATGACATAAAAAATCTTTTCAAAATCGGTTTAAGTTGAATGTAATGCATTTTCTTTATGGAAATCGGTTTCCCCTGTATCACAATCTGAATTTGATGAGTCTGATTTCTCCTATTCTCTTTCACCCTGGAAGCTCCAAAAACTGTATAAATATCCAAATGGGTAGTTTCGTTTCTAAACAACATAAATTTGTTTGCAAATGCATCTATGGAATCATATGTAAAACCAAAGTTAACTGTCAAATTACAAGCATACGAGCAAGGTAATATGACTCGGGAATCTAAGCATCGATAAGAAGAACCTTTTTCAATAACACCAAAAGCATGTCGAATGATGTGTCTAACCAATGATTCAATATCTTCAAAAGCAACAACTCCACGATAAACGTCAGTTTATTGTAAGAAGTACATCCAGGATATAATTCTGTTTTTGCATAATCAAGTGCTTCATAATACCTCCTCGAATCACGATCTCCACCAGAGAGAAGATTTATCACATTGGTCTCAAGATTCTGGATGTCAATGACTACAGGATCCAACCCACGTTCAATTTCAGTAAGCATTTCATGCATTGGATCATTCATCCTTGCATCAACATCCATCTTAACTGCATTCATATTTTGAAAATGAACATATTCTTCTCCACGACGAGTACAACTCTTATATTTTTTTCAGAAATCTATTAAATAATAAGATCTCCCTCACAGTATCTCATGTGAATTGATATATGTTAGCACATTTTCTACATGGACAAAAAATATAGTAACTTTTAAATACTCCGGTGAAGTCAATAAAATGCTTAATGGCAATGAAATATTCTCTAGACGTTCGATTTGTATGATCAATCCAACTCTTATCCATAATAATATCTTTATAAAAAACATTTACACAATACTTATTACATTTTAATTATTAAATAAACTATATTTAAAATAAATACTAATCAATTGTTTGCAAAACATTGTAAGAATAACATAAGTGAAAGCCCATGTCATACCTGATTGTGCAACAAACCTAGAAGGGAGGGGAGACGAAGGCGGTGCTATGAGGGAGAGGAGAGGCAGTGAAGGGGAGCCGGAGAAAAAGGCGGTGTTGCGAGGGAGGGGAAGGGCAGCGGCGGTAGTGGGGAGCCGGAGGAGAGGAGGTGGTGAGGTGGGAACGGTGCAGCGAGGGTGGGACGATGAGGGAGGGGACCAAGGACAGCGGGAGGCCGGAGTGGACGGGCAGGAGTAGCAAGGGGACGAGTATTGACCATGAAGGGAGGGAGGGGACCGGGAAGTGGTGGTGTGTCAAGGAAGGGGACAATGAGGGAGGGGATGAGTGACAGTGGTATGGCGAGGGAGCGGGACAAAGAGGGAGGGGACAAGGGATGGCGGGGAGACGGAGCGGAGGGCGGTGAGGGGACGGGGGATGGGCAGCGAGTGGGGGGGGGGGGGCTGTCTAGGGTGTGGGGGTGGGGGGTGTCTGGGGTGCAGGGAGGGCTGTTCGGGGTGCGAGGGGGCCTGTAAGGGGTGCGGGGGGGGGGGGGGGGTGTTCTGGGTGGGTGAGTGTGCTGTCTGTAGTAGGGGGGCTGTCCGAGGTGGGCTAGGGGTGCGAGAGGGCCGACGGACGAGGGCGGAGGTCGGATGGTGGAGGCCAGAGGGCGGAGGGAAGAGGGGTCAAAGACTGGAGGGGGCAGAGGCTGGAGGCCAGAGGGTGTTGGGACGCCAGAGGGGATGGAGGGTAGGGATAAGGATGGCCGGAGGGTGGAGGGTGGCCGGAGGGTGGCCGGAGCCGGAGGGCAGAGGGAAGAGGGAAGGAAGAGGGTGGAGGATGATGAGGGTAGAGGGTGGAGGGCGGCGAGGGCGGTGAGTGGTGGAGGGCGGCGAGGGCACGCGATGACGGGGGAGGGTGAGCAGGGGAGGGCGGAGGGTAGAAGGTGGTGACAGGGGAGGGTTCACGGTGAGGTCGAGGGCAAGGGAGGAGGGATTGCAAGGGGAAGGGGGCGCTGAATCCCCCTTTTTTGGAAAAGCTCAGCGCCCACTATAGGCGGTCGCCCGTGGGAGGGGGCTTCAAAGCCCAATATTGTACTAGTGACATAACTTACAAAATAAACACCGTATGTAAAATGGTATATTGTTTACACAACAAACAGATCCGTGATATGAGACTATGGATATTTAAAATAAATATAATTTCAAATGAAAAGTGATCTCAAATGGGTAGCAGGTATACCACATAAGGATTATTAGGTACACAATACAAATATAGTCACAACGAAGTAGTAGTTGAGGAAAAGTCTCTTACCACAATGTAATCTGTCAAATCATATGACCAGAACATAATAACCCTCAAATGAATCATTGAATAACATTAATATAAAGAGAAACATGTTATTATATACCATTTTACCTCTAGAATTGGTTATGACCTCGTTGATTTAAGGTTCAAACATATCCAATCACTTTCTAACAGGTTTGTTCATAGAACCGGAAGCATCCAATGATTCCATATCCATTTGGACCTACTTTTCAAAGGTAGGTGCTCATTATTTGTGGACCGATGAGGCTTAGGAATTTTCATTGGTCGAGAGGATGGGAGGTCAGACTAATCACACCTTTTTTAGGGGAATTATTGTCTACTCCGGGAATCTCATTATAGATTTAATTTATGTTCATGAATCCTTATTAAATTACTAAGTTTAAAATGATCTTTCCTTTAGATCTGACAATCAATGATTAATATGTAGTAAATTTCAAGAATCTTTTATATGTATTCCAGGTTCATAATCAATAGATACTCCTCTGTATTTGTTAGAGATTCATAGTCAATGGTATCCTTTAATACATGATATAGATATCTCTTGGTCATTATGATTACCATAATGGTTTTAAAGAAACTCAGTGGGGAACATGAAGTTTATTGTCAATTAGAAGGACATAGATTATTTCAGAGTTGGGATCGTACCCAAAGATGGGCTACCAACGTATCCTTTATTTAGAAAAGAAATCATAACCCACATAGTTCGAGTAAGGGAGTATGATATTTATATATGATTCATGCCTCAAAGAATGATTTCATAATTACTTTTACACTCTAAGCTCACGTGAGTCATGCTCGGTGCAAGAAACAAGAGGTATTGGTAAAATCAGACAATTTTTCCATGAACGATGCAATCATAATAAATGACGTGGGGCTTATGTACGTATGACTTCCCAAATAGATGAAGATTTAGATTTACTTCAGGGAAGAAATCCAGGAACAGGGTCCATAAATGTATATGTGTTTTATAGAGATTTGAATACTCTAATCTTGGGGCTTACTCCTAAGTAAGATGCCCAATTTTGGAGGTGACTTATGATTGGGTTTTACACTGGAGAAGGAAGCCCAGATCAAAAGAAAATTAGGACTGGTTAAGAGTTGAGATTGGGGCTTACTCTTGAGAAAGAGTCCCATGTGATAGGGATTTGAAAATTTAAGGGACTTGGGGTTTACTCCTAAATAGGATGCCCATATTTCAGACTTTGATTGTGGCTTACTCCTCAAAATGAGGCACATGTTAAGATAATTTGGTTGGGGATTACTCCTGAAAAGGAATCCAATATTTGAGAACTTGGACTGGGGATTACTCTTGAAAGGGAGGCCCAGGTTAAGGGAATTATGACTGGGGCATACTCCTAAGGAGGATGCCCAAATTAATGTGGACTTTGGGATTACTCCTAAGGAGGATGCCCAAATATTAAAGAGAATTTGGACTGGGGCTTACTATTGAAAAGGAGGCCCATGTTAAATATTCTCTCATCTTTAAATGATGAGGTTGAATGAATGAACTCTCTAACTTTAGAGATGTAAAGATGTGTAAATCACTAGGTTTTGAGAGATGTTCCACCGAATTCTATTAAGATAAGGAAGCCAACAAGGAAATCATGCCATAAATGGATTTGAAGAGAGTTTTGGAGGATTAATACTGAAGAGGAGAAGTGGTTAGGTGTAAGAGAAGTGAAATAGGCTGGAGAGGCACCCAAAAAGATAGGTGCGTGCAATTCCTGGTAGGCGCGCAGGTACTGCGTGGGCGCGCAAGTCCTGGTGCGTAGGTTTACCTGCGCGGCACATGGGTACTTGAGTGATTTTAATATGTTAGGGTAATAGATGGGTGAGACATGGCTCAACACCTTGGTATTATCCCTAGAGGCTTTCCAAAATATAGCGCGCAAGTTCTGGTGGAGGAGTAGGGCGGCGCGCAAGTGTGCCCAGTTCCCTTAAGGGCTGGCCACTCAGGCGCGCAAGTGCTGATGAGTTTGAACACTTAGACCTTCTTTCCTATTTTTAGATCTTCTGTTCTAGGTAAGAAATTACCTTATAAGTGTTTGGAAGCATTGAGAAGAGACTAGGGCGTCGTGAGCTCAGTTTAGAGGTTCTGGAATTTTTTTCTCGTCCTCGAAATGGGGAGCCCACAGGGGTATTTATAGTCTAGAGAAGACCCTGGGCAGTTTTCAAAGAGGGTGCGCAAGTTACATGTGTGACCATTAGGCAGCGCACAAGTGTACTTGCGCGACCATGAGAAAACTTGCACAACCCAATGGTATTTGACTCATTCTTCATGCCTTTGTCGATTTTTTATGTGTTCTTCAAAGGATGAATCAATTTGTGCTAAGGAATTTTCCTTTCCATTATTTTAGACATTGTGATGAAAAGGAGAATCAACAAAAGTCCCCCCTCAGAGTTGGATCCAAAAGAATAAGGGTGTGACTCTAAGGAATGGAAGAAAACCAAAGTGAAAGAGACGCGCAAGTGTTCAGCGCGCAGCACTCATTGCGTAGGTGCGAGTCGCACAGGTGGGCAGCCTGGCCTATAAATATGTGACCATTTGTCGTGCATAGCACCGAATTCCGGATTTTTGAGCTCTCTCCATGAAAGTCACCTTCACCACGCAAGTTGCTCTTTCTTTCTCTTTTATTCACTGTCGCGCTGCTGTCAAGGTATCTGGACTTGTGCGGTGATACCTGCGCACCAAAAACATGTGTGGCACATTAACACTTGCGCGACACATCCACACTTGCGTGCCAATATTAGACTTGCGCGCCTTAACGCCTTTTCCATTTTTTTGTCCTAATTCCTTCACAAATTTTATGAAAAATAAACCCATTTAAGAGTTAATTTATTCAACTTTTTTTGCTGATTCAATGGATCCTAAAAGAATCGGAATGGCTGATGAACTGGAAAGCAAGCGACTTGATGATATGATGAGCATCATTGGCCATGATTACAATACTTTCTGCAACGACACTCTCCCATATTTGGCTATGTATTTGAAGAATTATCATCGTGACTCCCCCCAAAGAATTTATCTGCCTTTGTATGGATATGGTCATCTACGAGAAGTTACTATTCCAGAAGGAAAGAACTATCTCCCATTTTTTTGGTTTCAGAATTACACCAATTTTGCTTCAGCAAATATCTCATGTGGAGGGGGATTGATAAATGTCGGAACAGTTGAGAAGGCCCACATGATGCATCATAACCCATGTATTCCATATCTAAAACCTCATAATCCCGAGCTGCAACCACATTTTCATCCCTCAATCTTCCGAAACGCTCAGATGGATCAATCCAAAGGCTGGACGAAAAGTTGGTACTTCTATCCTGGGGGAGCTGTGAAGCCAACTTGGATGTGGGCATACTGGGTATGACAAACCTTTGCAGATTTTGTCGATGATCTAAAAGGATTTGCGATATACGAAGCTGTCTGGGTTGGGCAAACATATGTTTACAGAAATGATAACTTCGTGCCGGAGATTCTCAGCCATTGGAGCCCAGAAACAAATTATTTCCATCTGACTCATGGAGAAGTAGGCATCAGTATTTGGGATGTCCACTAGATCTCAGGGGCTCTTATTTTGGGGGACATATATGATGAATTCTTCCCTCCCAAGGTGACTTGGAATGATTCAAAGAAGACTTCTTCTTTGGATAAGGAATTATTTAAAATCTACCACAGGCTCAAGAGTTTAGAGACCTCCTTAACTCATTATAGAAATGATATTCATCCGTAGGAGTGGATGAGTATATTTCTTATTACGAATAAATAGAAGGAGAAAATGGAGAAGGATTCTAAGGAGAAAGGATCCAATAAAAAGAAATCCAAGGATAAGAGGCCCACCCGTCCTACCACCTGCCCAAAAACCGAGAAGAGGGGTGCTCCTGGCACATTATGGCCAACTCTAGAAGCAGGAGAGTTTGAGAAATGGGGATATGAGGTGAATCAAAGGATCCCAAAGAAGACTCTTCTGGTGGGATTCTTGGCTTTGTGGCTCAGCGTTTATCTCTTTCCAGTCAGGGAGTCGAAGGGAGGTTTCAGGCTAGGGACCTTTATTATTGTAGCAAGGTTGGATGGGGGAAAAATAGTTGGGTTAGGTACACCCATTTTAGAAAAGATTAAAAGGAGTTTATTTCATGTCATCATGGGTAAATATCCTTTGATAATAGTGGGACCATTCCATGTTTTGTGGGGATGGATCACCACTCACTTCAGGACTTATAATGTACAGAATGGAGTACAAATTCCTGGAAGTTCCTTCATGCCATTAGTGCAAGAATTATCTGGAATTTCTTCATTAGATCGTAATGAATATGACATGAAAGTGAGGTTAATAATGTCTAAGGAATTAAATTTACATCCCTATGGAAATCCGCCAACCGGGCAGTTTGTTGATGATGGAACAACCCACTTGGATTTGAGGGAATATATACTGGCTTGCAGAGATGGTGTACTGGTCGCCCGGATTGACGGAGAGATTATATGTGAGGACGATGCTCCATATAGATTTGCATTCCAATTCAAGTGTTTTCAATAGATTGTTGTATCTACCCCTATACATGTCAGGTTAGAGAAACATCCGATGGTTGCTCGGCAACTATGGTTGCTGACGTCTAGGGATTAGACTAGGGCAGTGTTTGATCTACCAGTTGAAAGAGCCGCACATAACATGACTACATGGTATGAAGAGCACTGGATAGAATCATACCCTAAAGGGGTGCTAAGTCACACAGTTTATCAGGTGGGGAAAAAGAATAGGACTATAGAGAAAGAAACCCTTCTTCATGAAGGTGATGCTTCCCCACCTGAAGCTGATTTTCCAGATTCCTCCTCTAGGACTGGTTCACCGGATTCCCATGATGGGGATGATGAGGTTCAACAAGTGGAAAAACGGCCTCGTGCCCGATATAAACCTTCTGTTAGAATCATAAGACCTACTCCATCAACTCATGGTGAGTTACTTCATTCGGGTAATTTAATCATTACTACATTATAAAGCAATAAGTCTTATTTTCATATTCTCTATCTGTAGTTGTAGGAGGTGGGAAGAAATTGAAGTCAATGATTGTAGGACCTTCCTCGCAGCATTTTGGTACGTGCACTGAATATCTATGTCCAGAGGCTGTCCAGACATGGTAGAGTTTATACTGTGGTATTGAAACTGCCTGGCTGGATTTATGCGAGGGGTTACATTTCACAGGAATAGGGACTCTTTTGGCTTCAACTGATATTACTTTCGAAGATAGCCCCGATGACGTGCGAGCTTATATTAGAGAGCTAGAAATGCCCATATATACCACCGATGATTCCATTCCTATCACTAAACGGGTGAAGGAAAAGATAGATCGTGGCGCCGCTGAGGGGACTGATGAGGAGTGGAATGATTACGTGGCCCCTGAAGATGTCTGTTTTCTTTCCTTATTTCCTTTGAAACATGGTTTCAGTATAAGATTTGTTACTCAACGAATTTATTTTCTTCATCTTTCAGCTTGTAAATAAAGAAACTAATGAGGTTTCTTTGCCACAGTATATCCCTGGTGGTACTGCCATCGGGGATGCTGCTAAATCTCCTCCTGAGTCATGCGAGATATCTCTAGGCCAGCAGTATATGGATGAGGAGCTGGTAATGGATTTCCATTCTACAATTCATGTACCATAATGGAGACTTCCGACACTCCCAAAAATCTAAAGAATAAAAAGAAAAAAAGGAGGAAGTCCACAGCTAAATGCTTCATCAGTATTTGTAAGTCTTTTGAATAATCATGAATTTTAAATCATGAAATAAGATTGCTCATTTTCCTTTGGATTACACGGGATTCTTAAATTTCCCCTCTAAGGGAGAGGACTAATCCTCCTCTGAGGACCACATAGGGAGCTCTGGAACAATCACAAATTCAGGCTAACTTGGCAGCTCCTAGAAAAGAGCCGGTATCTGTTCCCAGTATTCCTACTGATGCTATTGAAAGAAGAGAAGAACCCTCTTCTGGTAAGTTAACAATTCTTAATAAATTGTTCAGTGAAACATCTACGGACTTCCATTCTATGATACTACAAGTTCAACCCCTGCATTGGAGCTTTTGGTGGCTATTGCAACTGATGCCGCGATTTTATCTGAAGATTTTGTCTAGGGTCAGTGACCGCAGGATGAGGGTCCCAAAGAAGACACATCAAATGCTCCCACTGGTGAGACTAACCAGGATTCTGAGATGACATTAGATGAAATGATCGAACATGGCGCATCTTTTGAAAAATTTATAAATCACATTAAATTACCATGTAATTTAGAAGATTATGGACGAGATTGTTATCTTTCATCCTATTAAGAATAATTTATTATTATATGTCTAATAATGATTGGTTCAAATGTGCAGTTATGTCTGAGCAAGCTACTAAACTACCCATTCCGGAATGGGGTATAGAAAATCCTACCATTGTAGTGACATTAGCACAAGTGGAGATGAACCCAGTAGAGCTTCCTCAAACTCATCCTGAAAATCCTGTCAAATCTTATAAAGTTGAGGAGGAGCATTATTAGGTTGTTGATCTACCATTGGGTAAAGAATATCAATATTTGTTATTGTACTTAATTTTCAAGACCACCGATTCTTTTGTTATCCTTTGAAACTATCCAAAGCATTCAATTAATTATGCAGGGTCATCAATTGCAGTGGCTGGATCTGGAGGAGATCCCTCAACCTCCACCCCAATGAGAATTGAAAGTGAAAAAGATCAGGTCAGGGGGAAGGAGTAGAACAGGGCACCTCCCTATGTGCATTAATCCCAGATTATACACCCCCCTGTGACAGTGACGTTGAGTCGGACCCAGAATTTCAAAACGTGTTCCAATTTTCACGATGCAAGGCATGTCAGAACATATGAAAAATCATATATGAAGTGCCTATAAAGGAGCTTGCATCGAAGATTCCCCGACTTCCATCCCTATTTGTCATATTGGGACTTGGCGGTTTTGGATATGAAAAGATCAATGCCGTGGTGAAACACAGGTCATTTTCATGAGGCTGTAGGAGAAAAAGTGTGGTGATGATCTGACCAGGGTGAAACTATCAGCCAATATTAGTGAATTTGAGGCTGATGTATCTCGAGCTAAGGTTGACTATGCTGCCAAGATGAAGGAGCTGAAGCATAAGATCAAAGATAAAGTCTTCCAGCAAATGTAACTTCAGCAACAGTTAGACGCTGTTACTGGGGAACTTGACCAACTCAATAATTCATTGTATGGAGCTCAAACAAATGGTATAAAGGCCATCGCGGATGCCAATAAATCAATCCATCAGGCTAAAAAGAGTGAAGTTGGTCGGGTGCATGAGCTTCAAGTAGATGCTGATGACGCTCTGGATGTTGTTCATCAAGTGAAGACTTATGTTGACATCCTCTTGTAATTTCATAGAAAAGAGATGAGACTGCAGTCTGTGGATGTCCTTCTAATTCTTGTGCATCAAATGGAAAGATTATTTCATCCTCAATCACTTGTGCATGTATTTTCTCGCTACCTACTTTAAATTTTACATAACACAATGGTCCTAGAAAGCATAGTTTGATTTTTACTAGGATTATAAAAAATAACCCTACAAACATTGAATCATTTAATTGCTCAATATTACATAAATCATTCAAAATGTATGTTTAGTGAGCTGGAACTTGACTTTTATTCAAAGTTCCTTGGTCTGTTTTGGGCAGTTTAAAGTTATGCATGTCAGACATAAAAAAGGCTAATGTTTAAGGTCGAAATAGCTTTGACCGAATGAATTATAATTGACTCAATTACATGAAAATTTTTCTGAAAACATATTACCATACTCATGTATGATGGAAAATATGTAAACTATGACTTTAGAAAATTTGAATCTGAGGAATGATATGAAAAAGAGCTAAAAGGCATGAGAAGAAGTAGTTCGCAAGAATGAAGTTACCATTATTTAACAATCCCATTAAGGGGTTGAATTATGCAGGGCCACCTAAGGTCATTGTCTTCATAGTCAAATAATAGGATCTTTTGGCTGACATGTCCGTTATGTAGACTACTTATGTAAGGCCACCTAAGGGCACATACTGCATATTTGGGAAATATAACTATCAGAAATTTACTTTTCTACTGCTAAAAAGCCAGTGAACGTTTATGGGGATTCAACATTTCCAAAGTATAGAGTTTTCTGTATGGAAAGAGGTACATGAATATGGAAAACATATTTTCAAACAAGATTGTTTAAGAATAGGATGAATGTAACTCCTACGAAGGTTTGACCCAAACGTAGGGAAGGGAAAAAAAAAACCATACACTTCAATATTATCAGATCATGAAAAAGAGTATGATACAAATGTGTAAAGAATGGCTTTTTTTTGTGTATGCCTATATATCATTGTTAAGACAAATATGGAAAAAAGAGGTTTTTGTCCTAAGAATGAAGTTACAACTATTTAACAAACCCGTTAGGGGGTTGAATTGTGTAGGGATACCTAAGGGAATTGGCTTAATAGTTAAATAATAGCATCTTTTGGCAGACAGGTCTATTATGTAGACTGTTTATGCAAGGCCGCCTAAGGGCACGTGCTGCATGGTCAGGCAAAATAATTCTCAGAATTTGGACATTTTGTGATTAGAAGTTAGGAAAAAAGGGTTGTTAGGATCTGAAAATATTTAAGGTTAGGATTATGAAACATAAAAAAGGGTATTGTTCAATGTATGTAAAGATACACAGATCAATTCTAACCATAATAATGTGGTGGTTGGGTCCTAAATTGAAATTTTAGACTTCACTATATATCCCATAAGGATGGGAATCAAGCCATACATAGTTCTTGAAATACAGTTTACTGTCATGTGGGACTAAAGAATGGGAGATCTTTGCTTAGGGTCAAAGAACTCAGACCATTATAAGAAATACAGAATGTGTGTTTTCATGGGGGCTTTTCATCCAGGGGACTAAAAGTGGAATTTGGGGTTAGGACCAAAGACTTGGGGCTGGATTCGAGGGACACTCGAATGTTCTTACATTCCCCATAAGGATGGGAATCAAGCCCACACAGTTCTAGAAATACCCTATGTACAAATTTGGTCCGTACATGTGAAGGGTGAAAGGGGACTTTAGTGCAATGATGGTTTGACCCAAAATAAACGGTTCCGGCATTTCCATGTATGCACATAGTCTTTGGAATAATATGTGATTGGAAATCAATGTAAATAATGATTTCCTCTCAGGTGAGGGTATAAAATAATGTTTTAGTTTATTATCATACTGGACAAAAATATTGTACAGTTTAACGTCATATAGAAAGGACGAAGTTGAACCAATGTAAAGATATTGATTTTGGGGGCGGTTTCACAAATCAACATCGTACGAGATGGAGGTGAACCGATGTGAAGAGAACAGTTTTGTGCTTGAACCTTGGGAGGATTCCAACGTTCCCAGCCTAGAAGGCAAGGATCAATGTCTGCGTAGTTCAATTAAAGAATGAATTAGTGATCAAGTTGTTCTTGGGGACAATGACCTAAAAAATGATATTGGGACTTACGCGTGGTTAGCGGCCTAGAGAGGGTGTTATAGTTGAAGTTTTCTCTAAGCTCATGTGAGTCATACTCATTGTGAGAAACAATAGGTAGCAACAACCTTAACGATGCATGATTTAATGTCATGTAAAAAATATGAAGGGACTATGCAGTTTAAAGTCTTGTAGTTGGGACTATTGGTGTTGCACAGTTTAGTGTCATGTAGTAGGGACAAAATATAGTTTAACGTAGTGCTGGATGTAAGAGACTTCTGTACAGTTTAGCGTCATGTATTTAGGACGTCACAGTTTAATGTCATGTGGGACGAGTGTAATACAAATAGTTTAGGGTCATATTTATGGATGACAGATGGTGCAGTTTAATGTCTTACTGAACATAAGAGACTTTTGTACAGTTTAGCGTCATGTAGTTAGGACGTCACAGTTTAACGTCGTGTGGGAAAAAAGTAATACAAATAGTTTAGTGTCATATGTATGGACCGCATCAATTTATTTTTTGTTTCTAAAAAAAATTTATATAGAAATATGGAATTGGTTGGAGTAGTGATGAGTTCTCCATCCATTGAGATTAATGAATATGCTCCATTGGAGTAGACCTTATGTATTGAGTAAGGTCCTTCCCATTTTGGTTCAAGCATGAGAGGATTCTTTCTTGGTATCATTGGAGTTCTGAGAACCAATACCAATTCTCCCTGAATGAATGAACGAAGACAAACATTTTTGTTGAATTCTTGTGCTATTCGATTCAGATAAACATCCATGTGGTGAAGTGTGCACAATCGTTTCTCATCTAACCATTCCAATTCATCCAATCTGTTTTGAGATTTTTCATCTGTAGATGACTGATCAAAAATAGATACTCTAAGATAGGGTAGTTAAACTTCAATAGGAAAGACTACTTCCATTCCATATACCCATGAATATGGAGTTGACCGCGTTGTAGTGCGGGTGGGGGTCTGATAAGCCCAAAAAGCATGAAAGAGTTTATCAGGCTATGAATTTTAATCTTTATCCACCATCTTTTTTAGTATGTTTTAAATAGTCTTGTTGAAGGCTTCTATCTAGCCATTGGATGCTGCATGATACCGAGATGAATGATTGCATTTGATGTTGTATTCTTGATACAACTTCATCACCTCGGATGAACAGAAGTTGGTGTCATTGTTCGTCAATATGGTATGAGGGACACCAAATATGGTAATGGTTTTAGACTTGATGAAGCTAACAATGCTTTTAAAACTCACATAATTGAGAATTATTTCCTCTTCCCATTTGGAAAAGAAGTCAGTAGCAGTAAGAATATACATAAACTGCTTGGTCGTAGCTGAAGGGTATGGTCCCACCACATCCATTCCCCATGTGTCAAATGGCCATGAGTATTTAGGTGTATGAAGAAACTTTGGAGGTTGATGAATGAAGTTGTCCTATATATGGAATTAATGACACCTCTTTGTGAAATCAATACAATCTTGTATCATTGAAGGCCAAAAGTACCCATGAATTCGAATCTGATCAGACAGTCTATGTCTAGACTGGTGGGCATCATAGAATCCTGCATGCACTTCTTTCATGACAACCATTATCTCTTCACCATAAATGCATCTAATGAGAACTACATCAAAACCACACTTGTAGAGAATTTTCTCTATGTGATCTGGGCTATCATAAAGTGTAAAATTGACCACAGGTCGCCAGAGTTGTTCTTTCCCGGCTCTATCAGGTGGAAGTGTTCCATTTTGAAGATATTCCCTAAGAGGTGTCATCCATCCTATAGTATGACCACACAGTTCAGGAATGGGAGTAATTTCATTAATTTATTATGTTCTGTTTCGAACATAAGGTGAAATTTCAAGATGGTGGGAAATACTGATGATTGTCTCGTCCCGATTTCGATCTTCCAGGGTTCTGGCTATATTAGCCAATGCATCAGCTTGAGCATTTTGTTTTCGCGGGACATAAGAAAATGTCAGTTCCATAGGAAATTAAACCACTAACTCTATAACGTAATCATACAAAGGGATAAATTCTTCTTTTCTAATGGCATTATCCCCATTGACTTGTTTGATTACTAGATCTGTATCACTTTTCACCTTTAAGTGATTCACTTGTGCTTGAAGTGCCAACTGTAATCCTACGATGAGGGCTTGGTATTTTTCATCATTATTGGTACCAACATCCCACAATAAGAAGGAATAAGGTAACACTACCTTTTCTGGGGAAATAAGAATAACTCCTAATCCAACCTTTTTGAATTTAGGATCTTCCATTTTCTTCTCTGTTGGACTTCTTGAAGCACCATCAAAGTACATTTCACATACCTGGGGACTATCCTGAATAGAGAACACTTCCTCATCAGGGAGATCAATATCTGAATATGTATCTTCTACTGAAGGATGTTCAGCAAGGATATCAGCTAGAGCTTGAACCTTTATTTCCTTTTGGGACACACACTGAATGTAGAATTTCTTCAAAATAACTGCCCACCTTGCCAGAAGTCCTGTAACCATCGGATTACTAAGGATGAATTTGAGAGGGGTTATTTCGAGATACCAATTGGACCTCGTGATGCTGAAGGTAATGTCTCAACTTCTGAACTACAATTATTAATGCCAGGAAGCTCTTCTCAATATATGAATACTGGGTTTCTGTTTCAAGCACAGTATGACTGAGATAGTAGAGGATGTTTTCATTCCCAGCATCATTTTTCTGAGCAATAAAGGAACCTAATGATCGTTTTACGGCTGTCATGTAGAGGATAAGTGGCCTTCCTTCAACATGTGGCATATGTACCAGTTGAATCAAGAGGTATTTCTTGATAATATTGAATGATTCTTGACATTATTCAGTCCACTGGTAAGTGACCCCCTTCTTCATCAATTTGGTGAAGGGTAAACTTTTGTCTTCCAAATTGGTGATGAAATGACAAAAATTGGCTAAATGTCCATGAAGTCCTCTGAATTATTTCAAATTTCAAGGAGGAGACATACCAAGTATTGACTTGGTCTTCTCAAGATCGACTTTGATACCATGATGGCGTATAACAATGTCGAGGAATTTTCCTGAGGTTACCCCAAAATCACATTTTAAGGGGTTCATCTTCAAATTATGTTGTCGGATGTTGCAGAATATGACTTCCAGATCAGCCAAGTGAATAGAAATTTTTTTTTATTTGACCACCAAATCGTCCACATAACATTCAACAAACTTCCCTAAAAAGGGTTTGAAGACACGATGCATGGCACGCTAATATGGTGCACCTTCATTCTATAACCATAGGGCAATACTCGATAGCAAAACACACCATGTGGGGATCTGAAGGCTGTGGATTCATCATCTTCTAGATCGATTCATATTTGTTTATATCTAGAATATCCATCCACGGTGGAAAGTGCTTCATAGCCAGCTGTTTCATCAATTAAAAGTTCTGTAATCACTACTGTAAAATCATCCGTAGGACAATGCTGATTAAGATCTCTAAAATCGATGCAAACTATAATTTGTCCATTCTTCTTCTTCACAGGGTCAATATTAGCCAACCACTTGGGATATTTAACTTCTATGAAAAATTTAGTTTTGATAAGCTTATCCACTTCAGCTTCAATTTTGGAAGCATAAGTTGGGTGTATTTTTCTTGCGGCTTGCTTAAATCCTCGATGTTCTTCTGGTAATCCCACATGATGAGTAGCAACATCAGGATCAAGCCCGGGCATCTCTGTATAGTTCCAAGAAAATATGTCTCAATTTTTCATTAAAAAGTAAATATACATCTCTAGTTCTTCAAGAGTCATGGCCGCACTGATTAAAGTGGGGTGTTGATCTTCTTTTGTACCAAGATTGATTTCTCTGAGTTCATACACAGTGGTAGAGATACCCTCTTCAAATGTTGGAGGAGCATCTATGAGATATTCCTCTTCTTCTTCAACATGTGTAATCTCTTCTGTTTATACTTGCATAGTAGACAATGAAACAGAATTTCCATGATCAGAAGAGATGTTAAAATTTGAATATCTTGAAGAAGAAGCTTCCATTTCTGACCCAATTGATGATGAAGGGTCTTCCATGGGTAATAAAGAGGATATGACGGATTACGAATCGACATCATTGTCCACCTCTGATGTCGGTATAAATTCTTATAGCCTGGTTGGTGAAGTATAAACTTGCTGGATTTCAGCAGATTAAATGAATATATCTCCATTTGAGCTTTCATCATTTCCTGGAGGATCACCAATTTCTCTCATGTTGTTTGGCTCGATTGTCGTAATTGACATTATGTATCTTTCCATAAGAGTTTTTTGATTTGGGTTTATCCTGTCAATATGCCGATAGGAAACACATAATCTATACTCACATGTGCAAATGGATTTACTGGAATCTTTTCCAAACCATATGGAGCATTAACTTTGATAATCTCCCTTGTTGTGGATTTCTTCATTCCCTTCATGTGATAGAATTTCACCTCAATGTATTGAGACTCACATGTATTGAATGTGGCATTATCACTGTTCAATGTACCAACTTGACCATAGAAACAATATTTGAGACATTTATGGTATGATGAAGGGATATCTGCTTGTTGATGTAGCCAAGGTCTTCCAATCAAGATGTTGAAAGCTGAGTCTTGATCAACAACCATAAAATCCGAATTGGATACAAGATATCTAAACTGAGTTATGAGTGTAACTTTGCCCAGTGTTTCTTGTTCATTTTTATCATATCTTTGTAAATTAATAGTAGAAGGAGGTAAATTAGATTCTGGAAGGCCCAATCGATGAAGTGTATGAATGGGAATGAGGTTGACTCTTGAACAATTAGCAATGAAAGCTCTTCGGATATCTACACCATTGTCCATTCTAGATAAGTACAAATGTATAATATGATATTGTATGGAATCATCTTCATCTTAATCTATGAAAGATATCACTGCATGGCATTTCGCAGGATTATTCTCTACATGATAGACATCAGTTGCCGCAATTTCAGTTTCAAACTCCTGAGGACTTGACAAAGCCTCGATGAGTGCCTCCCGAAGATCTTTTGACAGATTTAAAGCATCCAGAATTGATAACATGTCCGGTACTTGGGCCAGGTGTTTCAATAAAACATACTTTTGATCCAGATGTCTATATTTCCCAATAAGAACATGTGGTTTAGCAGTTTCATTGGAAATTTATGCTTTGGAAGTTGATACGTCTTGTATCAGGATATCAGTAGGAAATATTCCTGGATTTGTAAGATTAGACTGATTAGATCCATTTAATTGTTGAAAGGATGAAGATGGAACCCCCAACCGATCCTCTAGAATAACTGTGCCAGGACTGAATTTTCTATTGGTGGAAGAACTTACTTGTTCTTATTGAACTTGCTGAAGGCTCTGCCGCGAGTTTCTACTGTATAAACAGTTCTAGTAGGGGTAGAACTGGAATAGTGTCTTCTGGGATATCCACGTCTTCCTCTGTATCTCAGAACCCTATAACTTTCTCTAACTCCTCTATTTGATACAGGGAATTCAGGCTCATCAAAATCGAAACTGTGACTGGCTTAGGGATCTGTTAAATGAATCATGTTAACAGAACCAAGGATTAACTCTTCATCCGATGAAGACTCTACCTGATTAGCCAATTTATGATGTGCCGTTTGGGGGGACGGTGCCCGTGGCTTAGAAGTAAATGGTAGGAAATCTGCAAGAGACAAAGACAGCTTAGGCTTTGACACATAATCATTTTCTTCTGATTCTTCTTCCTTATATGAACTATGCTGCCCTTTTGAGGATTTTTCTTTTGATAGAGGTTTCACTAAGAAATTTATAGTAGATGACACAATTGGTTTCTTCAATTTCATTCGAAAAATTTCATAAGTTCGATTGATTGTTTTTCTGACTGTCCGATCATCATATTTCTGCGCTTTTTTTCTTTTGACTTCTCGCCACTCTTCTCCTTCCTCCTGATATATAACAGTAACACATGATACCTGAGCTGAATAACCATTCAATTTAACTTTTCCTGAGTCAACCATTTTTTGTAGGAGGTCCTTGAAGAAAAAAAACTCTTGAACGGAATGCACCAATATCTAATAAAATGGGCAAAAATTGGGATGGGCTTCATATCCTTCCTTGTTTGTCCTGTTGGGCATCGGCAGCTGAACCAAATTATTCTCCAGGGCCGAAATGAAGTAACCAGAATCTTGTTCATTTCAGAAAGAATAAACATTACTCTTCAACTCATCAAACTGTTTCCATCTTTGATCTCTTTGATCGTGTTGATCAAACGGCCTCTGTTGTTGATTCTCAGGAGGTGGATCCCTTTGGGATGATGATGGTTTGGAAGTAGAAGCAGTTATAGGTGCTTTCTTAAGCATAACTGTAGCATTTTCTACTTTACCTATTATTCTTCCTAGAACTGATGTAATTACACTAGATTTATCCTTAGTCTATATAAGGTAATCTTCAATCTGGTGAGTGATTAAAGTAAGGTCTCGAAACCCTCCTGTTTATATTACAGGGATCAACAGCACGCGTAATTCGTCACACAGATTTTCCACATAGATTGGATAGAGTTCTTCTTTAGGGAGTGCTAAGCTCAGGGAATATGTTAATCCATTCTAGCAAGCAATGAAATCTGAGACCCTTTCATTCTCCCTTTTCTTACAGTTTGTAAGATCAAAAACTATTGTCTTTGTCAAAGTTGAGTTGAACTGAAGAATAAATCATTGACAGAGATCTTCCCATCTGGTAATTGACCGAGATTTCAAGATTATATACCAAACAAAAGCTGTTCCTTGCAAGGTTCACACGAAGAATCTGAGTTTCATTGCTTCTTGCTATTCCAGAGATCCCATCATAGGATCACAAAAAGACACAAAATGAATCAAATGTTGTTCAAGATCAACTAATACATTTAAAATAGGGAATACAGGTTCCCAAAACTTGATGGGGGGGGGGATTGAATCTACGCATTCAGGGTAAGATCTTGTTTCTGGTTGAACCTACACATTTTTCCCTTCCATAGTCTCCAACCGAGCTATTAATGACTCCATGTATGTTAATAAATTTTGAGAAACATCGGGTTGAACTTGGACATGGGCAGGTGCAATGACTGTAGCTTGGATAGGTATGACAGGTGGTACTGCAACCGATGGCAGCACTATCGATTTTTGTTGCACTTGACCCGTAGGATTATACCTTTGAGGGTGTACTAATAAACTATGATATTCTTGATCCATCTTAGTATCCACAAAAAATTCCCTTGGCTGACTGGCTCCAGCACGTTTAGGAGGAAGACTACCCTGATGTATTTCTATATTTATCATCCTCAATTCCTTCATTTCTTCTTCTTGTTGTGCAAATATTTTCTCTAATGAGAGCGATTGACCAACTCTAGTGGAAGTATACGTAACTTTATTCTTTAATTTCCCCTTGTTTGATCCCCTTCGGGGAGGGGGAAGTGGGTTACTTGAAGGAACACCATGATTTTGGGTAAGCCTTTGATTTCATGTACGCACACCTTATTAATTTGTGTATGTGCGTACAATTTCATGATCATGAACCTCTTCATCTGATCCCTTTATGTGAGACTCATCTTGTGGGTCAGAAACAACGGCATTGATGACATTAATTTATGCATAACGTATCGCATCCCTTCTATCAGCATTTCTATGATATTGTCTTCTGCCATGTCTTTGATGAGACATTGCCTTTTGTTTATTTGATCCCTCAAGAACATCTTGATGAACCGTAATTTGGAAAGAATCTCTTGATAACATGGCTCTTCGTTCCTCTAGGGGAATCTTCCCCAATCGATAGAAGACTAACTTTATCTGAGGGGGAAATTGATGATTTGAAAAACTCCCCAGTATGGTGGACTAGAAAGGTGAGGTGGATCTTGACATACTATGTTTGAGACTTTCTTAAAATCTCTCCTGATCTTTAGGACCATGTTTTGGAAATTAAGTGGATGCATCAATCGACATCCACTTTTATCACCCGGTTCAAAAGATTGCTTGATGATTTCTGACACCCTGTCACTTGATGATGTGCTTGATCCATACGAGAGGCTTGTTCAATATTCTTGTTTGATTGATGCAGGAGTAATTAAACAACATTGTCTTCTTATTCTGGACTTTGAGAAGAACCTTTTGAGGCCAATTCATGGGCATGCCTTTGATTTCACACAAAACCAGCCAGATGTGACCAATTTTGGGAGATAAAATTTCATTAAACCACCTTTGGTGGGCTTTGTTGATTTGAGAGTATAGTGAAATGAGGTGCTCCATGAACACCCCATCCCCTGATATGAATTCCAGATGGGTCATTGGTAATTAACTAACACAATCTTCTTCGTACTCCAAGGCATGAACGATGAAGGGATCTCTACTTCTTTTCAGCCTTTAGAAATCGAGAGACTGAGAGAGATGCCAAATCAATCTGGCATTCTAATCCTTCTATCATCTTGACATGATTTTCATATTCATCAGAAGATAATATTTTCTTTTTCAATTGACAAATATTTTTCCATATGTTGAGATGAATATCTTGAATACAATCTTCTGTCAACACTATTTCAATTTCATACAAATAGTCAGCCAAAGGCCAAAACACGACTGGCACTTCACCTTTCTCCAGTTGTTTTCTCATATTCAGAAATTCCTATTTATCATTCAATGAAAATTCTTCTACTTGATTTGACTAGAGCTGGTGCTTTCTAGTTTCTTCATTGGATTCAACAAGACTGGTAGAGAATCCACTGATCAAACAAGAAGATAAATGACCTAGGGGTAGTTCGAAGAATGACCTATGCCCCGGGATATCTTTTGATTGAGAAAGTATTTCACTTGCTGATGGTAAAGCATTAGACTTTACTGGTTTCACATTTTCAAGTAACTCAAGATAAGAGGGATTTCTCGGCACTACATTGTCCACTAGAGAATTTTTCGGGCAATGTGAATTACTACTGCGTAGAGGACTTTCGCAGCGAAATTCATCATCATGGGGAGGACCACCATGGTGGGTTACAGAAAAATGATGAGATCTCTTGATCCTTGGTCTTCTAGCCACACATAGGGTTATTGTAGCTCTCATATGAAGATAAAACTTCAAGATCGACCGAACTGTCATGAAGCAAGCTGTCATGAGGAAATGTCTGTTGAAGACCATCGGAATTAATGTTCCCACTATTGGGAAACGAGGGAGTAGAATCTTGGATTCCAATAGATAACTATCTAAAGGCATCAAGAACTCCAGCATCGAGTAAGGCCTTGTTACAGATTAGCTCTTGATTTCCTGACTGTGCTGGGTGGGTCTTCATCTTAGACAACTTATTACTCTCCTTGGAAACAACTTGTTGATGAAAGTGGCAACTCTGAGCAGGTCTATGTTCCTGATTAGGAGAAATGGCCAGGTTAGTCTAACGATCTCCACTCAAATCAGGTGTATGTGCCTGACTTGGTTGTCCGTATGATATGGGGGAGTACGCCCCACAACCCTCTTGGACTGGAACAAAGGTGTGTGTCTGAGTGAACTGTTGATGTGTCACTCCACTGGTAGGGATAGATTTGTATTTCCTTCGATGCTGCTGAAGCTATTATAATATCCTGGAAGAAATCCAAAATATGAGCAGGGATTTTCTTATGCTCTTCCACCATTGACATAATGTGCTTGGTGACTTCAGCTACCGGAACGAGGATATACATCCATTCTGTGCTTGGAGTAGGTGTGTGTTCCTGCTATTGTCCTCATTTTCCTATTAGTGAATCCTGACAGTACTGAAGTGTGGGGGCATGGAATTGAGTCTGTCTCTTGTTTGTCTCTGGAGCTTTCCGGCTGAATTCTCCAAATTCATCCAAATGAGACGGTTGGTTGGTTTGATCAATACTAGTAGGTGTATGTGCCTACTAATTGCACTTCACCGAACGTGGTTGACGGGATCCATCATATGTAGTCATACGGGCCTACTTACTATCCGATTATTAATAAATAGGTTTATGTTCCTGTCTATAGTACTCTGCCAAAATTTCCTTGCAGGATTGGCGTGATGCTGCAAAAGGAGTCTGCTGGACAACAGGATTAAAATGGACGTTTGTGAGTGCCCGCTCGTTGCTTTCCACCAAGTTAGGTTGGTGGACTTCTCTGGAGAAATCAGAGATGATAACCTGCTCACAGTTAAGTGGATTTTGCCTCTGGTGATTCTTCTTGCCTGCTCGGGTTCGAGGAACCTGAGCCGAATGCCTAGGGATGATACCCTCATCATACTGAGGGCGCACTACCGCACGAGCCTGGCGGTGATTATTGATGCGAGCCCTCGGGATGGAATCTTGTATCCTTGAATTAAGGAACTTATTGGCCTCCCCATTCACCTCCCCAAAATATGGGAGGGACTGGTGATTGCGTTCCGGGGATAATGACCTGAAACATTTGGAGACAGTGGTTGGCACCACCTGCTTCATAATCACTGGTCGTCGTTGCCCGGACGACCGGTGATATTTGTTCACTTGGAGGGCTTGTCAGGCAGCCTCCAGAGTTGGAATGGTACCGTGTTGAAGGTACTCTTTAACCAGTGCATTTGATACCCAGTGTTGAAGACGCTGTATAGGTGATATCATCCTTATAGCGGACGATGATCCATCAGGAGTAGGAGTAGATGCATTCACAGCAAAAGTATTCACAGGTGTGAACTTGAGAGAATCCATTTCTAAAAAGTAGAAGATCTTGGAAAAGAGTGCATGATTGATATAATAGACATAATCAAGATATGTTCGGCCACTACATTTTTTGGAAGAACACATATTTTATTGATTGTCTTTTTGGACCTCTCATTGAGTTTTAAATAGGGGTCTAACAAGTAGGTAAACTATCATTTTAACTTGGTTAAGGATTCACATCGGGTTCACCATTTTTTGTTTCCCTCTGGAATTGGGGATGACATCATTGATTTAAGGTTCAAATATTCCAATCGGTTTCTAATGGGTTTGTTCGTAGAACCGGAAACATCCAATGATTCCATATCCATCTGGACATACATTCCAAAGGTAGGATCTCATTAGTTGTGGACAGATGAGGCTTAGGAATTTGCATTGCTCAAGAGGATTGGAGGTCGGACTCATCACCCCTTTTTGAGGGGAATTATTGTCTTCTCCAGGGCTCTCATTAGAGATTTAAGTTATTTTCGTGAATCCTTATTAAATTACCAAGTATAAAATGAGCTTTCCTTTAGATCTGACAATCAATGATTAATATATAGGAAATTTAGAGAATCTTTTATATGTATTCGAGGTTCATCATCAGTAGAGAATCATCTATATTTGTTAGAGATTCTTAGTCAATGGTATCCGTTAATACATTATATAGATATCTCTTGGTCATTATGATGACCATACTAGTTTTAAAGCCACTCGGTGGGGCACTTGAAGTTAATTTTCATTCAGAAGAACATTGATTATTTAAGAGTTGAGATCGTACCACAGATTGGATACCTACGTATCCATTGGTTAGAAAATGAATCAGAACTGGCATGGTTCGATTAAGGGAGTATGATATTTATATATGATTCATGCCTCAAAGAAAGATGTCAAAATTCCTTTTACACTCTATTCTCACATGAGTCATGCTCGGTGTGAGAAACAAGTGGTTTTGGTAAAATCAGACAATTGTGACATGAAAGATGAAATCATAATAAATCATGTGGGGCTTATGTATGTATGACTATCCAAATAGATGAAGATGAATATTTTACTTCCGGGATGATATCCAGGAACAGGGTCCATAAAGGTATATTTGTTTTATGGATATTTGGATACTCCAATCATGGGGCTTACTCTTAAGGAAGATTCCCAATATAGGAAGGGACTTATGATTGGGTTTTACTCCTGAGAAGGAAGCACAAATCAAAAGTAAATTAGGACTAGTTAAGTGTTGAGACTGGGGCTTACTCCTGAGAAGGAGGCCCAGGTGAAAGTGATTTGAAAATTTAAGGGACTTGGGACTTACTCTTAAGGAGGATGCCCATATTTTAGACTTTGGTTGGGGATTACTCCTGAAAAGGGGGCCCAGGTTAAGAGAATTTGGTTGGGGCTTACTCATGAAAAGGAAGCCTATATTTGGGGACATGGACTGGGGGTTACTCTTGAAAAGGAGGCCCAGGTTATGGGAATAATGACTGGGGATTACTCTTGTGGAGGATTCCAAAATTAATGAGGACTTGGGGCTTACTCCTAAGGAGGATGACAAAATATTAATGAGAATTTGGACTGGGTCTTACTCCTGAAAAGGAGGCCCAGGTTAAATATTCTCTCATCTTTAAAGGATGAGGTTGAATGAATGAACTCTCTAACTTTAGCGATGTAAAGATGTGTAAATAACTATGGTTTGAGATATGTTCCACCGAATTCATTTCAGATATGGAAGACAAAAAAAAATCATTCCATAAATGGCATTGGAGAGAGTTCTGAAGGCATAATCTAGAAGAGGAGAAGTGGATAGGTGTAACAGAAGTGAAATAGGCAGGAGAGGCACCCAAAAATATAGGGGCATGCAAGTCCTGGAAGGCGTGCAGGTACTGCCTGGGTGCGCAAGTCCTAGCCGCGCAGTTATACCTGCACGACACATGGGTACTTGCGCGATTTTCAACTCTTAGGGTAATACTTGGGCGATACTTGGCTGAAACCCCTGGTATCATCCCTAGAGGCTTTCTAGAGTATGGCGCACATGTTTTGGTGAAGGAGTAGGGCGGCACACAAGTGTGGCCAGTTCTCTTAAGGTTTGGCCACTCAAGCGCGCAAGTGTTGATGAGTTTCAACATTTAGGCCTTCCTCCCTCTAATTAGATCTTCCGTTCTAGGTAAGAAATTACCTTAGAAGTGTTCAAAAGCATTGATATGAGACTAGGGCGCCTGGAGCTCAATTTGGAGGTTCTGGAATTTTTTCCTCATCCTCAAAATGGGGAGCCCACATGGGTATTTATAGGCTAGAGAAGACCCCAGGAGGTTTTCAAAGAGGGCGTGCAAGTTAACTGCGCGACCATTAGGCGGCGCGCAACTGTACATGCACGACCATGAGGGAACTTGCGCAACCCAAGGGTATTTGACTCCTTATTCATGACTTTGTCGATTTTTGATGTTTTCTTCAAAGGATGAATCAATTTGTGCTATGGCATTTTCCTTTCCATTCTTTTAGACAATGTTATGAAAAGGAGTGTCAACAATATCAGATGTTAGTACACATATACAACATATTAGGAATAAGTGGTGAACAATGCTAATCTCACAAAAATGAATGTCAGATGAGAAAACTCTTACAAATATTTAGGCATGGTAATGAGTGTTATTGTGAGGGATTAATTATAGGTAAAGGGGTATTCAATTGTTTATATGTCACAAAGGAAATATGGGGGAGGTTCTAAAACATACACTATCATTTGGAATTAAAAATAAAAGGGAATAACATGGAGGAGAATCTTGTACCAAAGTGAGAGAGAGGATCCCTTACCTTATGCTTGAAGGTGTTCATGACTTGTAATTTAAGACCTGAATGAACAAATTAGGCTTGTTAATTCAAAATTCCATAACCTCTTATATATTTAAATTATTTGTTATAACCCTTTTTAGTTAATTCAAGGGATTTTTAATTAGTTATAAGTTACAATTTTATTGTTTGTGTTTGTTTGTTTACTTAGTTTTAAATGATCGGTTCACTTATATTCATGTTCTGATAAATATATAAGATTGATGTGGTTGACAAAAAATGAAGTTATATTAAATTAGTGGACATCCAGATGATTAATGGTTTTAAATTTAACTTGGATACTTAGAGTGAAGTCAAATTATTATATATATAACCTTAGTGACAACCGTTTGGGCTAAACTGTGGGTTTGATTACAATGAACAAGTTTTACATTATAACTTAATACCATTTGTAACAAAATATATCAGAACTAAAAATAAGATATATTTAATTTATAATAATTTGGTTAAACAATAAAACAAATGGTTTCTTGACCAGAATTAAATATTATAATAGAAATCGATAAACTTTTGTCCTTGAATGTGCTAAATTAGCACATCTCAAACGGTGCTTTCATTTCATTCAAATAAATGGTGGGGAAAGGATAGAAGGTAATGAAATATACCATTGGAATGAAAAAAATCCATTACATGAATTTAACAAGATTTATCGTACTATATGGGTGAGGAATGAAACCAAAAGAAAAGATCATAAAAGAATAGAATGAATTGGAAAGACGAATTTACCTCTTGAGACTTCCTCCTTTGAAAATCTCTTAAGGAGAGAGGTTTTAGTATTTTGAAGATTCTAGGAGCTTTTGGACATGTGGGAGGATCTTTGGGAGAGACTTGGGTATAATATTGTCGTGGAACATGGCTTGAGTGGTGTGAGAGGAAGAGGGTGTGAGGGGTCAGTTATATTATGGAGGGGAGATGATTTTTTTTAATATTATAATCATTAATTTATTATTTCCTCTAAAGAAAACCAATTTTGAGTATTCAATGAACAAGAATAGTAATATATTCATGTGACTTAGAACCAATTTGGCTTATATCTGTAGATCATCATCAATGACTCAATTAATCTGTTATTTAGCATTTTTTGTGAGTTATCGGATTTTACTATTCATCAAAAAAATTAAGTATTTCAAAAAAATACCAAAAATTCTCCCAAACCATTTTTTGATTTGTAGAATCCAAAATTGAAGTCCATTTTTCAAAAATTATTTTATAAATATGGTTCATTAAATATTTAATTAAAATAATTATTTAATCAAAAAATATAAACAATTAAATTATTCATCATTATTTTTAAGGTGCATAAATTCATTTATACATTCAAGGACAATGATACAATTCATAAGAGTTATATTACCATTCATAAGTGTATGATACTAATCATAAAGGTAGATTACTATTCATAAGTTTAGGTTACTATTCACCAAAAATTAAGTTATTTCTATTAGACTATAATTATGATCTTTATCACAACCATGTATGTTAGAGTTTTAAAATTCAAATCACAGAGCTGACAAATTTATGTTTTATGGCTAGGTTTTGGATACCTCCTATAAGATACCATGTTTTGTTACATATAGGCTCAGTGATTCTTGATATATAGACTGAAAACTAAAATGTATTTAAGAGAAACTTACCATAAAATTTTTGGGGTATTGCATTATTCCCTCCTTCGGAAATTTTGTCCTGAAAACGTATTTGTATGAAACTCACCAAAAAGATATGGGTGGTTCTTTTTCATGAAATCCTTTGGTTCCCATGTTTCTTCTTCCATATTCTGGTTCCTCCAAAGAACCTTTACAAGGCGAGTTGTCTGATTTTTCAATACATGCTCCCTTGTGTCAAGAATCCCAATATGCTTTTCATAGTATGAAAAATCATGTTCCAATTCAATTTCTTTATAGGTTAGTACATGTGTTGGGTCTGGAATGTATTTCTTCAACAATGACACATGGAATACATCTTGGACTTTGGAGAGATTTGGCAGCATTGCTAAATGGTAAGCTACTACTCTGATTCATTTCAAAATTTCAAATGGTCTGATATACATGTTGCTCAGTTTCCCTTTCATACCAAACCTTAAGACACCCTTCCATGGAGATACTTTCAGAAATACGTGATCTCCCACTTTAAATTAGAAGTCCTTTCTCTGATTGATAGAATTACCCTTCTACCTACTTTGGGCTGCTTTAATATGGGCTTGTATTTTTTTCACCTTTTTCATGGTCTCTTCAATTGTATTGGGCCTATACGTTTCCTCTCACCAACTTCGTCCCAAAAAGTTTGAGTTAGACATCACTTTCCATACAATGCCCCATATGGATCCATCTTAAGACTATAATGGAAACTATTGTTGTAGAAAAATTCCACCAAAGGAATGTATTGATCCCACATACCTTGGAAATCAAGAGATCATGATCCCAGCATGTATTATAGATTTTGAATAGTCTTTTTAGACTATCCAGTAGTTTGGGGGTGATGAGTAGTACTCATACGAAGATTAGTATTCAAATACTTCTAGATATATTTCCAAAATATTGATGCAAACCAGGGTTCTCGATCAGAAACAATCGATAGAGGTTCACCATAAATTCTTACAAATTCATTAATATAAAGTATTTCCAAGCTCCCAAGTGGAAAATCCTCTCTTATTGGAAGAAAAGGTTCTTATTTTGTGAGCCGATCAACAATTACCCATATTGCATCATTCCATCTAGGTGTCCTTGGTAGTCAGGTGACAAAATACATCGTAATATTGTCCCACTTCCACATAGGAATAGGCAGTGGTTTCATCACTCCTTTGGGATGTTATCTCTCTTCCATCACATGTTGAAAAACTAGATATCATGGCATGTTTTTAGCAATTTCCTTCTTCATATTATCCCACCAGAAATATTCTTTCAGATCTCTATACATCTTGGTTCTACCTGAGTGTATAGAAATATTTTAGCTATGAGAATCATATAATAGTTCCCTTTTTAGCTCATGTACTGATGGAACCCATAACCTCTTCCCAAATTTCTGAACTCCTTCTTGATACACGAAGTCAGCCAGTCTTCCATCCTTGACAGCATTAAATTTCTTATGCAAGTTATCATCATCAGATTGAGATCTCTTTTACCTTCTTTAATAATGATGGTTTAACAATAATTTGGAAGATGAATGATTTTTCCCATTCCATAACAATTCCTATATCCATATTTAATAGATCAAAAAATATAGGATGTTTCTCAATCCTCATTTGAGTCAGAAGTCCATGATATTTCATACTTAATGCTTCTTACACATCATTCTCCTTCCCCAGGTGGTATTGTATTGAACAATCATAATATTTGAGAAATGCAATCCATCTCCTCTACCTATATTAGAGTTCCTTTTGTGTGAAAATGTATTTCATACTCTTGTAGTCTGTATAAATCTCACATATCTCTCCGTAGAGATAATGCCTCTATATTTTCAGAGCAATGATTAGGGATACTAACTCTAGATCACGAGTTGGATAATTTTTCTCCTGAGACTTCAACTGTCATTATGTATATGCAATAACATTATCATTTTGTATAAGGATGCAACCCAATCCACTCTATGATGCATCGTTGTATATTAAAAATCCACCACTTCCAAATGGAAGAGTCAAAATTGGAGCATTGACCAATCATCATTTCAATTCATCATAGAATTCAATACATTATTTCATCCACACAAACATAACTCTTTTACATGTGATCTTGGTTAGAGGGTTATCCAGTTGAGAAAAATTATGAACAAAAAGCCGATATGAACCTGCTATGCCATTAAAAATATGTACCTCAGTTATGTTTTTTTGGTGTGGGCCAATCTTGGATTGCTTTTGTTTTTGCAGGATCAACTAGGATTCCATCTTTAGAGACAATATGGCCTATAAAAGAAACTGATTAAATCTATAATTATCATTTTCTAAAAATCTCATATAGTTTATTGCTTCTAAGAGTTTGCAGAATGACCTGCACGTGATTCTCATAGTCTTCATATATTTTTTAGTATACGAGGATATCATCAATGAATACCCCAAAAAGCTGTCAAGATATTCCTGGAAAACACTATTCATTAAATCCATGAAAACAGAGGGTTCATTTTTCTGTCCAAAAGGCATTACTGTAAACTCGTAATGCCCATACCTGGTCCGAAATGCTGTCTTAAGAATATCTTCCTTCCTTACATGAAAATGATGATTTCCGGATCGAAGTTCAATCATTGAAAAGTATTGAGCTCAATGAACACGATCAAATAAATCATCAATCTGGGGAAAAGGATACTTATTATTTACTGTAATAGCATTGATTTTCTTTTAATCAATGAAAAGTCTTATGAATCCATCTTTCTTCTTAACAAAGACGACTTGGGATCCCCATGGAGAAACACTAGGTTGAGTAAATATTTCTTCACTCAAATCCTCTAGTTGTATTTTTATCTCTACTAATTCCACAGTATCCATTCTATAGGGAGTTTTGATATAGGTATTGCATCAGGAATTAAATTAATAGATAACACAACATCCTTCTCTGTAGGATGTCTAGGTAAATCCTCTGGAAATACATCAATGAATTCTTTCATTATTTTCCCATATTCAATTTGATGATTTATTTCCTCTCCCATAGATATTGGTTTATCTTCCGCTCCAAGTACTGCATTTAGTAGAGCTATGGGGGGTGGTTCTAGAGAAGAATCAGGTGGCACTATTTCCTCCCTAAAGAAAAGGAATTCAACACCATTTTCAAAAATTGTAACTTCCTTCTTCTTACAGTAAAATTCGCATCATAATTTGATAGCTAATCCATACCAAGAATTAAATTAAATTCAGTCACTTGTTTGATGATAAGGTTAGAAAATAAAGCATGTTTTGGTGTATGGAAGGGGGACTAGTTGACATGCCAATGTTGCAATGATACATACCTTGGGAGTTTTTCCTGACAACTCTTTTAGTAAATAAAATTGGAAATATCTAATTTTGTTGGAAAACTAGGAAGATATAAATGAATGTGATGATCCAGAATCAAATAATGTGTTGGCTATGTTTGAGGAAACAATTAATGTACCTTCCCCCACATCATTAGGAAATTCAACCTCTATGGTTGTAATCACATAGACTCTCCCTTTTTCTCTTGGCATTTTCTAAGGCATGTTTCTTAGGCGCTTAAGACACTCATTTAAAATGTATCCCATCTCTATCCAATTGTAGAATTGAATATCATTGATTTGTTTATTCCCATTGCATTCATCAGATCAATGACCCTTTTATCCACAGTTATAGCAGACTCCCATGCCTTTCAGGCATTTCCTAAGATGATTCTTTCCACAGCTCTCATATAATGGGAATATATTTGTTCCCATACTATTTTTTGGGGAATCTCCTTTTCATTTGTAAACAGAGTACAACTTTTTATCTTGGTTTCCTTTGAAAAGATTTGATATAGAAAATTCCCTTTCTGTTTTGATGGAACTTGATATAACTTCATCATATGATGAAAATGATTGAGAAGCCAGTTCACTTTGAAGACTTAGCTTTTGAACTTCAATGAAATGATCAATCTTGTCCACCAAGTCATGTACGTAATCTAAGACAAACCATGACAACCTTGTGAAAGTATCCTTATACTCTACTACACTGTATTCATCCCTTTGTTTTATGCTAATGAATTTCCTCTTCATTTCAATTCATTTCTCACAAGGGAAATATTCATCGAAAAATATTTCTTTAAAAGTCTTCCAATCCATATATTATATTTCTTCTTCCTCTGTGGTATTCTGAATCAAGTACCACCATTGATCAGTGTCACCCTTGAGGCAATATACTGCCAGTACTACCTTTTCATTTTCATTGTATCTTAATTCCATGAATATCTTTTCAAGGGACTTGATCCATTGCTTAGCTACCACTGGGTTAGTAGTCCCACTAAACGCTGGGGGCTTCAGCTGCATGAAACGATCCAACACAGGTGTGGAATGGTTATTCATTACAAACTGTGTAAGTTGTTCCAATATGACCTGGATCAGACCTGCTCTAACATTGAGTCTGCTAACTTGATCAGTAGGGAGATCCCTACCATGCCCACAATTATTGATTCCCCATCTCCCGTTAGATTCCAGTTCTAAATATTGGGATACACTAGATTAGTTTTTCAATATCAAGGTGAAAATCACTCAACATAGATTGAAATTCTATGCATAACTAATCTTATAAACATGGGTTCTCTTAGGAAAAATATCTATTAAACTCCTTCATAATGTCTTGTAAAAAAATGTGAATTATACTAAGAATATAACTCTGGAGTTTCGTAACCAAGAGTGCAGCAAGGCCCGTTTTCGTGCACTAGTACCCATTCAAGTCTAGCTCGAAGCGGGGTTTTTGGGTTTTACCCATAGATACATCTATTCCAGATCCGCCTCTACGTGCTCGATCTGGATAGGGATGTATTGCTTAAAATATCCACATAATCGATTCCATACCTAAATCCAAGGACATTATTATAAGTTTATCCTCAAATAATACCTTAGGGATTTATTCCCTACTATACATTTCCTACTCTAGTTTCCATGTTTTTACTAAACTTACTCTAATACCAACTATAACACCCCGACCCCTCTAGGCTGGAGCTAGTACATTACTTGTGATATTGGCATGTCTATAAAGAATGAAAAATATTAAAGGAATGATTATTTTAGTATTATTGAAAAAACTAGATACATAGATGTTAATCAAATTACATTGAAAAAGTTTACAAGATACAATACATAACAAAACTAAAAACAGCACCCACATGAAATCAATAAATGATCCCCTATTTGTCACCTGTTGAATGTAAACAGTGAAAGGGGTGAGCTCAAAAACATAGTAAGGTTTACAAACAGTGGAATCATGAGTACAATAATAAGTGAATAAAAATCAATCTGACATAATCAACCTATAATTGTGAATGAATGAAAACCTAATTCCATTAATAAATAGAGAATGAAACTGAATCCATAGATTTTTTCATAGTGAAAACCTCATGGGTAAAAATAATAACTGATAATGAATAAAAATAATTCTTATTAATTGGAATTAATGTATCTGGATATGAATCCATAATACCGTTAAAAAGTATTAGTTCTATGGGTAGAAACCCATCTAATTTTTGGAAACAAACTCGAAGGGTTTGTCGCTAAACTGATTTGTCTAATGAGACCTACCGATGCATCGAGGGGATATAGCAGGACCCACCCACCACTGCATGTCCAAATAATTATTTATTCATTGATTCCATTCAAGAGCAATATTCCTTTTCAATATTCGTATAGAGTAGAGTACACAGATTCATCAATATTATCATAATTAAAAGAACTTTCAAAATAAACAATGTATGTAAAATGGTATACGGTTTAGACAACAAACATATCCATGATATGAGATTATTGATATTTAATTTAAATATAATTTCAAAAGAAAAGCTATCTCAAATTGGTAGTAGGTACACCAAATAAGGATTATTAGGTGCACAATATAAAGTTTGTCACAACGATGTAGTATTTGAGACAAAGTCTCATACCTCAATGTATTCTGTCAAATCATATGACCAGAATTTAATAAACCTCAAATGAATCATTTAATAACATGAATATAAATAGAATCATGTTATTATATATCAAATTTCAGTACACATATACAATATATAATAAATAACTAGTGAACAATAAAAATCTCACAGAAATGAAAGTTAGATGCGAAACCTTTTACAAACATTTAGACATGGTAACAAGTGTTATTGTGAGGGATTAATGAGAGGTAAAGGGGTATTAAATTATTTATATGTCACAATGTTATTATGGGGGGAGGTTTGAAAACATACCCCATCATTAGTAATTAAAACTAAAAGGGAACAACATAAGGGAGATTCTTGTCCAAAAGTGAGAGAGAGGATCCCTTACATTATGCTTGAAGGTGTTCTTGAATTTTTATTTAAGACCTGAATAAACAAATTAGGATTATTAATTCACAAGTCCAGAACCTCTTCTATATTTAAATAATTTATTATAACACTTTTCAGTTCATTCAATTCATTTTTGATTAGTTATAATGTTCAATTTTATTATTCAGGCTCCTTTGTTTACTTGGTTTTAAATGATCGGTTCACTTATATCCATGTTGTGATAAATATATAAGATGGATGTGGTTGTCTAGAAATGCAGTTATATTCTATTAGTTAACATTCATATGGTTACATTGTTTAAAATTTAATTTGGTTACTTAGAGTGAAGTCAAATATTTATATATATAACCTTAGTGACAACCGTTTTGGCTAAAGGGTGGGTTTGATTACAATGACCATGTTTTACTTTATAAATTAATACCATTTGTACCAAAATATTTAAGAAATAAATATTTGATATATTACATATATCAAAATCTGGTTCAACCATAACACAAATTGTTTAATGGCTAAATTAAAGATTATAATAAAAATTGTTAAACTGTTGTCCTTGAATGTACTAAATTACAACATCTCAAACGGTGCTTTAATTTATTTCAAATAAATGGCGGGGAAATGAGAGAAGGTAATGAAATATTCCATTGGAATGAAAAGAATACATTACATGTATGTTACTAGATTTATTGTACTATTAGGGTCAGGAAAGAAATCAAAAGAAAAGAACATAATAGAATTGAATGAATTGGAAAGAGGAATTTACCTCTTGAGAGTTCCTCCTTTGAGAATCTCATAACGGGAGAGGTTTTGGTATTTTGAAGAATCTTGGAGGTTTTGGACTTGGGGGAGGATATTGGGGAGATACTTGGGTAGAATAATGTCAAGCAACAAGTCTTGATTTGTGTTATAGGAATAGAGGGTGAGGGGTTCTTTATATAGTGGTGGGGAGAGAAGTTTTCTTAATATTATAATCATTAATTTACTATTGTCTCTCAAGGCTTCCAATAGTGGGTACTACAGGACCAATAATAGTAATATTTTCATGTGACTTCGAACCAATTGGGCATAAATTAGCAGATCATCATCAATGACTCAATTAATCCATAATTAAGCATTTATTGTGAGTTATCAGATTTTATTATTCATAAAAACTTTAAGTATTTCCGAAAAATCCCAAAAACTAACACTAACCATTTTTGATCTGTAGAATCCAAAAATTATGTCCATTTTTCAAAAAAAAATTATAAATATTATTAATAAAATATTTAATTAAAATAATTATTTAATCGAAAAATATAAACACTTAAAATATTCATCTTCCTTTTTAAGGTGCATAAATTCATTTATACATTCAAGGGCACAGATACCATTCATAAGATTCATATTACTATTCATAAGATTATGTTACTATTCATAAGGGTAGATTAATATTCATAAGGGTATGTTAATATTCACTAAAAATTAAGTTAATTCTATCAGACTTTAATTGTCATATTGATCACAACCGTGTGTGTTAGATTTTAAAAATTCAAATGAAAGAGGTGACAAATTTATGTTTTATGGCTAGGTTTTGGTTATCATTTAAAAGTAACCATGTTTCATTCAATAGAGTCTCATTGATTATTGATATATAGGTTATACCTAAAATGTATTTAAGAGAAACATACCATAAAATGTTTGGGGTCCTACATACATGAGTTATTTTCCCAATCCTAATGTCTTACCGTTAGTGATTATCCCAATCCTGAAATGTTATAAAGGTCTTGTAGTGTACCATTTATATATGATTTTCTATCCTTATGTGTAATCCAAAAATTCTAGACCATAATCTTATGTTATTATTTCATGGATTACACACTTGGTTTCCTTATAATTCAGGACTTATAAACTATTAACAAATATTACATGACTCATGTATATGTTATGTAGGGTATTATATTTTTATTTTTTTCTGATGTTATCGTACCCATATGATCATATTTATTCTTAATTATCTCCCTTATTTATCTTTACTAATCATATTTAATCAACCATTATAATATATAGCTCCCATGGGTAAGAATATATATTTTATGTATGGTGGTTATATTAATGTTTATGATCTTGGAAAACCTAGGGGAGATAATGTATCTCACTCTTGTATCAGTGTTTAAATTTCCATGTTTCCAATGGAAATAAACTAATATGGTATTTGGGATTATGTTTTAGTAATGTTTTTTGTATTCTAAAAAATTTATGTAATGTATGTGTATGTTATGGTTTGTTTATTAAATGGAATTATTTAAAATGGCTAAAAACCTCAAATATGAGGACATCCAATGATATTTTGAATAAAATTTGGAATTTTGAATATGAAAAAATGGAAATGGTAAAGGAGATGCATGATAATGCAATGTATTTGATGAAGAAAACCCTACAAAAATAATGGAATTAGAATGAAAGAAAATCATTAGTGTGGATTAATCATAAAAACGGTCGTCAAGGTTGGTTCAAATCCAAAAGAACACAGTGTATAGAAGAAGAATCAATTGGGAAAAATTCAAATGGAAATGAAGAACAAATGAAGACAAAAAAACAACAAATCATATGTTATTATTTTAAAATGATATTGTATATATATTATGTGTTGTACATAGTAAATATAAACTTTAAGGTAACATGAAAAGGATAGAAAACAAGTTGAAATCAAAATAATCAGTATTATCTTTATAACTATTAAATTTTTTTATGAGTGATACATACACAAACCCATGAATTTATCAACAAGGATATGAATGATTTTTCCATTATATATTTAAATTGATATAAAAAATTCACTCATAAAATCATCAAGTAATATAAAAATAAAAATTCAATTCATAGAAGTGTAATATAATGAGAAACCATTATATTTAGAATATCAACTACCACATTAACCATAAATGTATGTGAATCAACATAATTGGATCAAGAGGATATATGATGTGATTTTGTTAGTAGAAATGAATTATTATAGTAAAATAAACTGAGTTTTTGAATGGATTATTGATAGTAGATTCACTTCCCACATGTTGGAAAGTAGCGATCTCATCAGGGGAATTAAATTTGATACAAAATGAATAATATAATTCTAAAAAAATTATTTCTTGAAAATACATGGATTAATTAAAAACATAATGTGAGGAAAAAAATGAGGGAATTTTTTTAGTGATTAAAGTGAATTATAATGATATTAAAAGTACATGAAAACTATGTGACATAGGGAATGTCATTAACTTTACTATGAAGACTTGTACTTTCAAGGATAAATACATTGAATATTTGATATAAGGAATGTTCAAGAATAGAATTATAATAAGGGGTTTTATGGATCATCATATGAAATATGAATATGGAAGAAACCCCCAAAATACATTATCTATCATTATGATTTAATTTTTTAATAAAAACCCATTAAATCAAGAATATATGGTTTTATTCGAAGCCATCCATGTTAGATATCACATGATAATTCTTGAGAAAGATCACAATGATTAGTTGATGAAATCATACTATTAATGTGGGGGTCTTGGATGCTGGGTTGCAGTTAATAATTGTAGGACACCCATTTTTATAAAAGGCATGGTAGTTCCTTATTGAGATAGATTAATAATGCTTGGGAAGAAATAGATTATAAAATTACTTAAATAAAACTCGTGATCAAAAATAAAATTAAATAACCAATCATCGTACACACATTAATTAATCGAACAAATTCTATTTATGTATTAAAATCCTAACGAGCCTCAACATATAAAGAATTCATTGACCAAATATACTATTATCAAATGGAACCCATTAGTTATGACTCATTTATGAATGCATTAAAATAGTTCAATAACAAAATGCAAATGATTTTATCGATTCAGAGTGGATTAAAACAAACAAAAATCATGCCGGGATGAATTTATCACTATTTGGTTATAACGAAGTTTAATTTTATTAATACATGAATTATATGTTTCTATACAACATGAAATTTCCTACATGTATACATTTATTTCAACCATGTATGCATTATGTTTTATATACATGATAATATATCAGTATCATAATCCTGTATTATATGGGATATTTATACATTATCATGAATAATATATTAGTATTATTTTAAAATTCATGCATCATATGAATGAAAATTTTATAGAACATCAGAAACATCACACTTATACTAAAATATCATCAAGACATTGTAGAAAACATCAAAACACATTATGAATCCATAATAAAGAATTCGAATATTGTTTCCTCATGAAATATTCATTTGTTTAACAAACACTATTTCAACGATTTATTCTTATTTAGGGGCCTAGATGTGTTACTATATTTTCATACGAACATTTTAAAAAATAAGAAAACTTTATTTAATAGAAATATGAAAACATAATCCTCTATTAAAGAATAAATTCAACTCAAACTACTAAGGGTTCTATTGTGATATTCATCATAAAAACTCATGTCCATATATGATCGGGTCTTCCACATGATATATTATATAAAATTTATATATATATAATAAATTTTTCCATTATATCGAACTACAACTAGACATAGATCATGTCAATAATGTATAGTCTATCTAATCATTTATTGATTCATTAAAATAGTATAATCCGGTGGATGAAAATATCACAGTTTGGTTTGGTGTGTGAAAAGTTTTTTGTTATTGTTTTAGGAACATCATTAAAAAATAATTCTGAGTATGAAATGATATCTCAGATGGTGACATTTACATAGAACAATAGAATATTCTGGGATGAGGCTAGAAGAAGGACCATTATATGAAATAATTATAAATTGATGGATTTAAATGGATGTAATATGGTATAATGAGAATAAACTACATGTATCCATTGATTTAGTGTAGTGGAATGTAGCATAATGTAGTTTTCGAACTAAAAGGTGAAGGGTTCTAAATATCATGGACGGAGTCTATAATGTTCTTATTGGAAAAAATCAAGAAAATATAAGGTGAGTTTTTTTTGTATCTAAATTAATTTATCATGTTATTTGTATGAATCATGTTGTTTAATTCACAATGATAAATAATACAGTAAATGTGAACCATTGTAATCAAGTCTTATATTTTTTTAGAATCTGATGTTTTAGAAAATCGTTATTGGAAGGTTTGGAAGGTGACACTCATTATTCAATGGATATTGGTGGTTTATGAATTTATTCCTACAAGTAATTATAGGTCGCTCAAATAAAAATTGTAATCCAAGAATTTCATATGATGGTGGTGATTGGATGACTATTCAGTAATTTTATAAGAAAATAATTTTCCAACCAATATTGGGTGAGACTATATAGAACTGAAAATGATTGAAAATTATATGGTGACCCTCTAGTAAGGGGATATAACCTAGGTGAACAAATTTTCTAAAATAATCAATGATGATGGAGAATATTTATGATCTATATGGATGAAAATTAAAAAAAAATATTATCAAAATATTAAAAAGGTTTAAATATTAATAATTTGTATTCTTTTAGTTTTATTATGGTGATCAAAAGTTCTGTGTTTAATTATAATGATAACATATAATTTAATCACTATGTCTTTTTCATTATATCATTGATGTAGAGAAAAAAAATTTCATATAAGTTAATTCTTATTGTGTATTATTCTTGTGTCTGTAATTTCATGTTACAGTGGATACACTTTAATTCTTCGTTTCTATGGAGGCCCCAAACTAACTTTTAATGGTTTATATAATGTGGTGGTTGGGGTTTTTGGAATTCTTAGTTATATAATATGATATTAGGGGAGTTTATTTGAATTTTTTTTATTTTTTTATTTTTTGATTGTGTTTCATCATCTGATCAATGTAATCAACATACACCCCAGTTTCCAAAATGTTGTATCGAATCATGGATTTAGTTTTTGATTTAGGTTTTTTATGTTATTATATTTAAGTCACAAGAATATTTTGATAGGACATGGGGGATATTGAGTTTTCCAAAGTCTATTTGGTTGTTGGTGTCTAGTGGTATGTTCCATTCATTGGGCAACATGATGGATCTTTTTGGAAGACTATTAGAAATTATTATGATGCCATCACACAAGTAAACTATAATTCGGGTTCAATTTAAAAAAGGTAATGTTTAAATGGTATAGAAACTAGAGTTATCATTTAGTAGTTGGGGATTAATATTATGTTGAATAATGGTGTTTCTACTCTTAGTCAGTTTCAAGTGAATATGGATGGATATTCTACTAGAAGCTGGAAGTTCAATGAAGTCCATTATAATACGAATAAAGATATTATATATTTTTTAGTTAGACATATGATGATTTAGTTTCTTAGAAGAAGAAATCAGATAAATATTTTAGTTATCAGTTCAAGTGTACGGGTTTCTGCAATTTCTCATGTTATGCATAGTTTTTTGGAAGGAAACATAGATTTTAGTAGGACTAATAATGATCATTTCATATAATTTTCAAATTAAATATGTTTTAATAACATATTTATAATAAAGGTGACTAAAATATTTCTAGCTTCTTTTTTTCACATCTTGTAAAAAGGTTTTGTGTGACATTTTTTCTCTATTCAACCAATAATAATCAGATAATGTTAGAAGATTATGGATGGGAAAAAAAATTTTGTTGGGGTGGGGTATTCATTATTTTCGGGCTAATTAATAGGATTTAAATCATTAGAAGGTGATGACCATATTGAGTGATGAAATTAATTTTATGAAATGACTGAAATATGAGTTCTGAGGTATAGTAATCATGAGTTCACTAGACGGAGAGAGTTGTAAAAAATGTATATACCAATTCGTGTAAAGTACTATAAAGAATTTATGGAAGAGTGTGATATATTCTATTGAAATTATATATGTTCATGATCCATCATTTTACTTTTATTAAACAGGTAGAAAGTCTTGTTCTAGTGGTGTTCGTCTCCTAAAAACACATTTTACTTCCACGTACATTCAATCATAATAACCATGATGCTAGTGGACTAGAAGTTGGTATATAAAATGAGAATGTGGTAGCATGGATGTTTCAATAAATTAGAGTTATTGGTGTTTTCTAATAACTGTTCCCTGTGTGATGTTCGTAGACCATATAGAATATAAGTAAGGATCACCCTAATTCCTAATTCATGTATCTTTACATGGAATTTAATATTTTTGGACCTGATCTTTTAGTGGATCGAAATTTTTTTGTAAGTATCTGTTGAAAATTATAGACTCATAAAAGGGTTGGGACCTGATTATTTAGTAGAATAAAAGGAAATCAAAGCCCTCAGTTACACTAAATTAATTTTTCATAGGGGTTCATTATAATAATTACATCAAACTCCTTGAAAATTGTATTTTTTTGACATAGGTATGTTCATATGATGCTATGGATGTCTGATGTACAATAATCTATTTTAAAATAGTGCATTAGAATTATGAAACAATGTTTAGGAGGGAATGCATATTTTGTAGAATAAGGATATAAAAATTTTGACTGAATAATTATTTTTAATGGAAAATTAAATTATTTGTATAACAAAAACTTAGTTAGTTATTTGATAGGATGAATTAAATAGATTAATTCAGAAAAGTGTTTGTGGATTCATAAGAATGGTAGCTCATGGTGTTCAAGGACAAAATAGATTCATTGGTGGAATCCATGATTATTGGAATGAGTATAGATAAGAGCACCATGAATCTTCTATGGAAGAATGTTAAACAGAAGTTAGAAAGTATTACTTTGGTGTGAGCATGAGAATGGTCATCAAGTTAAATATTACTGGGACCAACCTCTGAAAAAAATTCTGCAGTGGTAGATTTTTGGATTTATTAACTGAAATGTTTTCTTGATAATGTGATGGAAACATAATAAGTAAAATCTCTGAGAGTAAAACATGGTAACCTATATGGTTTCATTTCATAAACACCACAAAATTGTTCATTATATGGCATGTTGAAGGACCTGCAATAGTGGAACATCAATATATGGATGTCCATAGATACAATGTGGTTGAATTTTCGTTCACTAGAAAGAGGATTTGTGTTTGTATAGTTGGATGTATCATAATGGTTACCATGTACATGATGGGAAAAAATTTTGAATTTATCAAACATATTTGTTCATTTTTGGGATTTTTGTAGTAAATTGAATTGAAGTGTTGGCTCCATATAGCCAAATAGTGTTTTAGTGGTTTTTGGTGAAGTGTAATATTGAAATAACTATAATTTAGAAGAAACTATGGAATATAGAGAGATGTTATCTTTTAATATTTTTAGAAGGATATATTATGTAGAATAATTAGTTTGTGGTTAAGAAGGATATGTGTGCTATTTATTATTTGTTAGTGTTTCACTTGGTGATTTCAAAAGGAAATAAGTTGTTGCTCACATCAAAAAAATGTTTTTATAAATATCAGAAAATTGTGATGATTGGATGACAGGATAATACCTCTATTAAAGGACTATTATTCCACATGTGTTTAAAAGGACTGAGTTGAATGGATGATAGTTAATAAGGGCAAGGAAACTCTCTCTATAGGGTCTAATAACTGTGTACACATATCAAATGGATTAGAGTTGAAGTTAGGTTAATGTGATTTATAATTTATCATGTTATCAAATATAACCATTTACATTTTCTTTATTATCATAATACAAACCCTTTATGAATATAAAGTGAAATTCACTTTGAAATTTGAAAAACACAATCCATTGTGGAATTGATATATTATAATTCTATGAAATCTAAATATAACATTTTTTTTATTTATAATCACACATCCAAATCCATATATGATATAAGAGAAAATAAATATATAATTGAAAAGAAAAAACAATAAATTATTAATTATTAGCATTTCTATGTTCCAATATAATTTTTGTATCCTTATTGTAACTATGTTATTTTTATAAAATCTATCCATGAATAAAAAAACCACATTGATTTTAAGAAACTACAGTTATTTCCCTTTTAAAAAAATAATTTATAAATAAAATATTATTTCCTTATAACATATGGTATTCTATGATTTTAGAGAATTTCATTCAGTGATAATAATTATTTATAAATTAATACCATTTATTGGAAGTGGGAACACATTTCAAAAAATTTTAATAAAAAACTGGATAAAAACATTAAGTTGAATAAAATATTTCAATCAATGTCGTGTTATAATAAATATTATACAATATAATATATCATAAATCATATGTTACAAAATAATATTATATATTTTTTATTTTAAAATTGAGTTTTAATTAAAATAATATCATATCTTGATAAAAAAATTAAGATATGCGTCATTCACGTTGATTTATATGATCTTGACACAATCCAATATATTCAAATCCTTAACGTTACATTTGTTTCTTTATCTACTAAATGTAAGTTAAAAGGTATATAAAATTTTCATTTTATTTTCAACTCAATCAAATTTACAAAACATTTAAATTATAAATTCCAAATTAATTTCCTTTAAAAATTGAATAATTTATTTTTATGAAATTGATTCCTGATGAGGAAATTCTGTGAAGCTTTCTAAAATCCTCTAGATATTCTAAAAAATCCCATATTATGGAATTAATAATCTTGTATCCAATAATGTTAGGATTCATTGATATTGGCTAACTTCCCAATTAATCATTTCTAGAGTTTTCAATCTAGTTGGTATTCTTCTAGTTTTATCTTTTAATGACCATTATAGTATATGTAGTACCAAAACATAGAAATAATATATCTATATTCTATTATAATAACTTTGACAATATTTCATAAGAATTTCTTGAAATAATTCAGAATGCCAAAATATTTCCACTTATGATAAAAAAATTAACTCTATAACCGAAATGAGATTTAAGGAAACCTTTAGTCCCACCAAGTCATTGATATACTAAATCACATTGATTATATGATTGAAGACTGGATTTACTTTGACAATTATCATTTAATGCATTGAAGACATTTAATAAACATTATATTACTCCATAATAATCTATATAAACATGTTGAACACTCTCTACCCATGGTTACTCAGGATGTAACTAAAACAGAAAATATGTCATTTAGAACAATTTTAATATATAGATCTTAGGTGTTGCTTTTATTAATCATAACCTTCAAAAGTGATTATTCTCAACATTATGTTTTATGATGATGATGTTTTTTAATATATAATATAATATTTTGTCATATGAGAAAAAAATTTCATTATAACTTTTAATTATAGATGGTTTATGGAAATTAAACCCACTATAATTTAACATCAAGTACATCATATTGAACTAGTGAGAAAAGATCATCATTTTACAAAGAAAAGTGTTTAATAGGGGTTTTGTTTCAAAAAAAATATCTAGTTTGAGAAATATCACAATCATAGTAGTTTTTTGTCTTATATAGCTGAGTAGATAACTCTCTATCAAAATACATAATATATATTAAAATATTTTTCCCCATTCTATCTTATTATGGGTTTCCAAGTGAATTATAACACTAAGTGAACATTATGAATAAACTAAAAAAAGTTAATCCAGAGGGAATCAGATTTGGAATAAACTACCCATGGAAAATCCAATGTAATCCATTACTTTGGTTCCAGGTAAAAAAAATTCTGGGGAACTCTTATTTGTTAGAACCAACCTTGAATAATAAACATGGTCCTGAAAATTCCACATTGGATGGAATGTCACACATAGTATTTGAGTTATTTTAAGGTATACAAAACAAAGTATAAATAATATGAATATTAAAATTATTATTTCATCATAATATATTTTTATATTCTCCTCATTTTTATTGTGTGATAATGAGTATGATGATTTAGTTCTATGAATCCCTCTTCTAACTTCAAAATTCGTGTGTTCACACAATATTAATATGTTACTCATTACAACCATCACATGATTATGTTAATTACCAAGAAAAAACATTATTATATTCATATATATCTAAATTTAGCATATGGTTCATTTGAATGATCTTTTTTTGTAATGTGGTAGAGTTATATGAGATTGATAATAACCTCATGCCTAATCCTTGTGTGATAGAGAGCCAACCCCATAACCGTTATAAAAAAGGAAAAAACCTATAAGATGGTGGGTAATTTGAAACCAAGTCCCTATTCCCAATAATAAGTTAACCAAGAGAGAATTCAATTAATTATATCATTAATACCTAATAGAAACATACTATATTCAACAACAATTATTTACCTCATAACTCCAAAAAAAACTAACATCTACACAGATGAAATATAAATTTCATGGACTCATACCGAGCATTTAATGCATGGAAATATCTCATAAAATATATTAATATAATACCCTGATATTTTATGAAATAATATTTTAAATTTAGTTTATGTTCATTGATTGATCTCATTACATGCATCACAAAGATTAAAAAACCATGATTTACTATTAAAATTGTTATAATTCAATATGACCATTATAACCTATTTTTTAAATTAGAGGGTATGAATAAGGATTATTGATTCATGAAATAAATATAAATTTATTATTAAATATAAATTTATTGGTTAATTATTAGTAAATATGCACCCAATTTTAATTAATGTTATGTTACTCTTCAAAGAAACACATTTTCTTAAAATATGGGATATTTTTATTTATTGATAAAATAATTATAATTTGAATCGTGAACATTTAAAAATTTTATTTCATGAAAATTTAATCTTTTCATAATCAGTATATACAAATTATCTTTTGAATAAATGTTAGTATGATTCTAAAAAGATTGATTTTTTAGTGAATGGTAAAAAGTATTCATTTTAATAAAACAATCAATTTATTTTCAATAAAATTTATCATTATTCTATTAATTTTATATCAATGTAAAATTACTATTATTTATCAAGATAGAATCAAATTAAATTCATTTTAATCATAATTATACCATATTTTGGTATAAGTGTTTTTTGGATTAATTAATTAATTTTTCTAAAAAATATTTTTTTCTGCGTTTTACACATATACATTAAAAGTAATTTCCTCCACATCTAGAAATTGAAAAATTGGAAATTGATTCATGATTTGAAATTGGGGGCCCATATTTTATAATTATTTCAATTTTTTGTACATTTTTAGTAGTAATTTTAGTAATGTTGTTTTAATATCATGGTGTTAATCATTATGTTTTGGTTAAAAATAATATGATAAGTACTTATAAAACACCCTAACATGTTTTTAAAAATTAGTTTATGCATATATATCATCCATAATTATCCCAAATTAAAATATATATCATTTTATTCAGTTGGAATTTATTTTTATTAATTACAATTCTTTTATATAATGATAGGTAAAAATTTAAAATTCATTTATTTTATTATCTTTAAATCGTTAATAAAGGTTAAAATTACAGATATGTTTAGATATAAATATTAACCTAGGTTTTGAAATATTTATTGATCAAGGTATTTTATTTTTGAATTTAAATTATTAAACAATTATTTAAATTCTTGTGAAACTCTAATTAAATATTTCTTCAATTAAAAGAAAAATAAAAAAATTATGTTGAAAAATATTAAAAGTGATATAATTTGTATGTGTTAATGTGAACAAAAAAAATTATAGACATATTTGAAATCCATGTTAGTTTTTTTATCATTATATTATAATTCCCCTTTAATCATGATTTATGTAAATTAATATTTAATAAATACTGTAAAAATGATATTAATGATATTTTAAAAAAAATTAAATTTTAGTAAATGATAGTAAACTAATAAAAATAATTATATAAAAAATGAATAGGAAATAGTTTTAAATATAAACCATGGTTCATTTATGGGTTTTTTAATTTAATATAAACATTAATAACTCTAACATTGTAACACCCCAGGTAAATAAAGAATATGACATTTTTATATTTATCCCTTTTTGTGAAAAAAATATTAATATTACTTTAAAGGGAACTCTATGCATGATGGCGTACCCAATACGCGACAACGAGTTCCTTTGAAATCTTACGTTGCACTCTAATAATAAAATAATTTTATTTTAAATGGTAGTTAATTCCTAGCCATTATAATGGCGGGAAAGAACAAAACTAACTAAAAAATGATTATGTATGTTTGTCAAATATTTTTACTTTTTACAATTAATGTTAGAGGATTAAAAATACGAATGAATCCAATTTTTAAGCGTAAACATTCTAATATTCTTTAAAAGGACGATTAACCACCTTTTGATGACAAACATCTTTTAAATCCACTTTTTTAAAATATTATGTGTTATATTTGACAAAAATAAATTCTTCTTTAGAATTGGGACATCAAAATTTACTTTGTGTAAATTTTTGGTATTTTTCCGATAATGTTCATTTTTTTATGAATAGTGAAAAATGTTGTATTTTAATTCAAAACCTCTTTTTAATCTAATATTTTTATATGATTAGATTATCTTTTGAATTGGTTTCAAAGTGAAATTACAATATATTTTTACCATTTAATCCAACAGTGGTCGTTGGAATTAATTTCATCTTGAAATTGGACTAAAACTAGTGTCAATATTTTGATACTTATTGTTTCATAAAAACACTCTATTCTCTTTGACAGCGGGAATTAATTATTAAATTAATTAATGTAACTTATATGTTTTGAATTTTTTAAAATAGTTATCTTTTTTGAATTCGGAATATCAAATATATCTGAGGGTAAATTTTTGGTAATTTTCTGAAAACATCAATTTTTAATGAATAGTGAAACCACTAAGTGGTAGTTAAAGAAACTGATTTTTCATTTAAATGAAACATTACCACTTTGGTGATTTGAATTTCAAAAATCCGACATACATGGTTGTCATTAAGAAGTAAAATCTGGTTCGATGAGATTATAATAATTTTATGTGAATAGAAACTTTTAAGTTTATTAATCGCAATTAGAGGTAATTAGTGTAATTTAAGTTAAAAATAATGTTTTAATAATATCAAATGACCTCAACACATGTCCTACCCTCATTTTATGTGTCATGGCCGACCACGACAATCCATGTATCAACTTGGGGACCTCATGGAGCCACTTTGGTAGGAAAATGACATTAATACCTTTTTATTTAATGTTAAAATTAAAATGTCACAAACATGTGCTGTTTTACTAAAAATATTTTTATATGGGGATATAAAAGTCATATTTTTTACTATAAATATTCATTAGAAAGCTAAAAAGATTTCATACATCATAGTTTTTTTTAATTTTTAGAAATTAACTAAATTAAATTATTTATGAAACCATGATGATGCAGCGATTACCTCATTATTTAACGATTTAAATAAAATGGAATGATAATGTAACATCTAAGCCCTAAACATGTCCAAAACCTATTTGATGAGTTTATTTCGAACCCTTATCACCTTATCCTTGAATCACATCAATGTGGGACCTTTAAAATCCGAAATTCATTCTAAAATAAAGTAACATTTCCTTACTTTCCAAGAGTGCCCCTCCTCTCCTCTTATAAAAGGCCCCCACCTCTACCTCCTTACCCACACCTCTAAAGCCCTTGGCTCGGCCACACCCTTCCAATTTTGTCTCTACACATCCCTATCTTACTCCTAGATGCATCACTTTGGGCAGAAGTCTTCCCAAGGAATCCATTAAGCTCAAATCAAAAAGAGTTACCCGATTTAATGGTAGTGTCTTCTCTTGTGTTCTTTTGTTTTATTTTGCTTCTCCAACCCCCTAAAATCCTTTTATTGTTTTCATTTGTAACAAATAAATGGTCTTCAATATACTAGGATGTTGTTATAAGAAGAATTAGAGCTACACTTACACACACCTACATCTAATGGTTAAAGAACATACTGTTTCTGTGGATGGCGAATTTCTGCCTCATGAAACGATGATTGTTCAACACTCATATAACACCTTCAAATGTGGCCATTAAGATGTAACTATATTTATATATGATATATAATATGTTTATGTTTTACTTCAACTTCTGTATTTTGCTTTTGTGGCATGACTTTATTGTTTCCATTGTGGGTAAACACGATAATTTCATTTTAGGAAGTGCGGACTACCGCCCCCTCAAAATGATTTGATTCGGTAATGCCATATGTGGGATGTATAAAGGATGGATATAAAGTTTTTATATATTATGTATGTTACATATAAATGATGAATATAATTCTGGAATAAAAATATACATACCTCTCATTTGGTTTTAATTCCATTAATATGACATAGAAATGAAAGTAGCGTTCATGCGTACGTACGGCTTAGCGTCTCCATAAACGGTGCATTTCATTTCTTACCTCTAAATGATTATGTAATATTATAAATACTTGTATATTATGTATATATATTATATATATGATATCCAAATCATGAATATCATTCTGGATAAAATGAACCTTTGACCACATGAACAACATGTAATTGTAAGAAGTCCACTTTGGACTTAAGAACCAAATATCGACAAAACATACATTATTAACTTAAATGATTACATAATGCTTATAACATAGAAATAAGTGATATAAAAGGAATAATTAACTTGAAAAAGGTTCTTAAGAAAGTTGAAATTAATACAATATTATTATTCAGGACGTTAAATAACAATCTAGTCAAGTCGGACCCGAGGTAAGGGATCCTACCACTCTCTTTCTTTTTATGTACACTCTTTTATGTCATTCCTTTTAAGCTTATATTTCTTATGATTGGGATGCTATTTTATATTAATCATTCTGTAATTTTTATTTTCATATGATTAGAGACCCTATTTTCTCTCACCAATCCATTTTGGATGTTTTGAGTGGCGCCGTTAGGCTGCTGAATTTTTGTAAGAGATCTAACTTCTCTCTTTCTTTTTAAGTACTCTCCATTATGTCACTTCTTTTAAGCTCCTATTTGTTATTATGGGGGATGTTCTATTATATTCCTCTTTCTGTAAATTTTATTTTAATATGATGAGAGACCCTATTTGATCTCATCAATCCATTTTTTTTGAAGTTTTATGTGGCGCAGTTAGGCTGCCGAGTTTTCGTAATGGATTTTTCATCTCACTTTTATTCCCATGACATTTATGATACGTTTTCCTGTATTTTATTTTGAGTGGTGGATTTACTGCCAATTATTATACACTTTTTTTAGAATAATATCATTTAAGGGTATTTACATCTTCATGAGATGACACTTCTTCCATGGGGTGTATGTTTCAAAAGTTACCCAACTCGGTAAGGGGACCTTTCACCCTCCTCTTTTTAAAAGACTTCTTTTGTTATGTCCTTTAATTCACATAATATTATGATGGGATATGTTCTTATATATCCTTATTTATGTAAATTTTATGTCCAAGTGATGAGATCCCCTTTATCTATCTCATCAACCCTTCTTGTAAAATTTTATGTGACGTCGTTAGGCTGTCGAATTTTACCAAGGGAACTTCTTAACCCAACTTCAATTTCTTTGGGTTCAACATGTAGTTATTGAATATGTAATCCTTTGAATATGTGTTAATGACATTTGAATTTTTTACACTTAATACCCACTTATATTGGGTGTATTTATATTTTCCACACATAATTATGAGATTCATTTATCCTTAATTTAAGGATACCTTCTTTATAATGGATTTCATCTCGTTTTACATTTATTTTGAGACTTCATTGTTGTTATGCACCAATTAACTCTTATATGATGTGTATACTGTCCTTTGACATATTATATCATGAATCCATTTATTCTCATGATATTATAGAGTTCGGATTAAATGTTATTCCACAATTATTTGTATTCAATAGTCTCTCATTTTGTTAAAAACTCTTTAACAAAAATATCATTTTAAATGTTTTAAAAATTTATTATTCTAAATCTTTATCTTTAATTTCCATGTTTTCAAAATGGTTTTTAGTATTTATTTATATGGAAATTAATGTTTTAAAATTGTAATTCTAATAAAAGCTTCAAAGTGGTATGGGACACTTTGATACCAAAATCACTTTTAAATGATTTTTGAAAATGGATTGATTAATTCAATAACTTGGAATTAATTATTTTGATAGAAAATGAAATGTTGCTATTGAAATATTTATATTTTCAATATTTTCTATGTAATGATGGTACTTGTACATTTTACGGGTGGTGTCGTGAATACCAGTACGGGTGGTTACGTTATAACCTCCAATGAACTGGGTATGGAAGTCGGCCGTATGTCTATTCCATTAAGTATGTGTGGAAGTCAACCGTATGGTTATTCCATTTAAGTATGTTTATGTCCCAAGTTACCTTTATATGTTATGTTTTCTTTATATGGGTTTGATGGTAATCTTTTGGTCACAAAATGGTAAGTAATGGTCTTTTATTTAGTGAAGAGTTTTTACTACTTCATAAAGGAGAAAAGTATTTCTTTGATAAAGTATTCATGGTTTACTGGTTGTTTTGAAAAAACAAATAGTTTTTCTTCTTTGTGTATCCTTTACTGAGCTTTTTATGCTCACCCCATGTTTTTGAAATTTTTTTCACAGGACTTAACGTGGAATAGGGTCAAGGATGGGATGAAGGAAAAGTCTTGCTATCTAAAACATGGAACTAGACATGTTTCGTTTTAAGAGTTTATTTTATGGAAATTTAGTAGATGTGACTACATTGTAATATTTTGAGATGTAATAGTTATGTCCTAATTCTCTAAAACTCTAAACCTGAAAAGATCCTCGATGTGAATTATTCATTTAATTCAATATTAAGTAAGGTTTAAGGTCGGGGCCTTATAGTTGGTATCAAAGGTCGGTTTAGATAACTTTAGAGGATATGGTATTCTTTAAGCATAAGTTACATTATGATAATGGTTTGGATTTCAGAAAGTGTCCTAGTTTTAGATAAACTGAATGAGTAAGTATATCTTAGTGTTTATCTTCATCATTAGTACATGATTGTTTTGTTGATATACTCACACTGACATTTCTGTTTTTAGTGAATGGACATATCTAGTAGGAACCAATGTGACAATAAGTTTGAAGGAAACTGTGGTGGTTCTCTGATTAATAGACTGGATGAAATGGGGGATTCAATGAGGAAACTCGTGGTTGTTCTAAACCAACTATCAAGGAGTCGTGATCAAACACTTGTACCTTGGTATGTTCTGTAATGCATCATGTACGAGATGACCAATCGATGTGGAAGTTCAGGAAATAATTATAAAGGTAACCATTAGGGTTTTTATGATCCTTATTTTTGAGGTAATTATGGGTTGTTATATATTATGATGCAAAACGAAAGTCATGAGATAAACATGAGGTTAAAATATGTTATGATCATTTTTGAAGTTTTTATCTCATTTTTGGGAATTTTTTAAGAATAATGTAGTTTTGGAAAAAGGACAACACGTAGACCGTGTGACAACTCGTCGTGTCGGACAAAGCTGCAGGAATAGAAGCCACAACCAATGTTTGACTGGTATTTATCGCCTACCACTGGACTACGTGAAGTCCCTGGTTAGTTTGACTGACTCTTTTTAGTTAGATGAATTTATGAATTAAGTTTAAGTTGATTTTGGGTTATCTATGGAAATTATTAACCTATCATGGATGATATGTGATTAGGTTAACTAAATTTCAATGTGAGAATTTAAGTGCAACTGATGTTATTTGGAGATAAAAGTTAATTTGTATCTTGGAAGACTTTTTGATTAAATCCTACAAATATTTGGGTTTCAATCTTAGTTTGGTTTACTTTGATGAAATTTATGGACAACTTTTTATCGAATGGTCTTCGTTGAACATTGTGTTTTTTTGGACAAATTTTAGAGATTTAAAAAAGATTTTCTTTTTATAAAGGATTATACTTTTGTGGATTATCTGATCTCGTACTAACAATTTTGGTTTTGGATTTTGTCTAAATACATGGGAAATATATAGTTATCTTTTGTGGATTAGGTGATTCTCAAGAAGTTGATTATAGTACTCTTAATGCAAACAAGTCTTCCTAAATACTCGTATTTTGGAGAAAATATGAGTTTGATTAAGGAATATAGTAAAAGTTGAAATTATATGTGACAAGTAAGTATGTTTCATTATGATCTTGTTAAGCTCAAAAATAAATTCCTCAATGAAGAATAACATAAAACAAAAATGTTGTCTGTTAACTTTTCCTACTGGGGAATCAAATAACGTTTAACCCATCACAGGTTTGTGATTTTCTTATGGTTAACTTTCTCCTAGACATGTTTACTATCACTTTCCCTAAAAACATGACCATTTGTTTTTTTCCTCCATGTCCATATGTTCATACTTGGAATCCTAGTATGGGTTAACTCAGGTGACCTTTGTACTTATCTATCTTTATTTTAAAGTTATTGTTTTACTAACTCTTGTTCCGATGTGGGATTTTCAATGGAGTTTCCAAGCCCAATTTTGAAATTGCGAGGACACAATTCCCAAAAGGGGGGAAGGATGTAACACACCAGGTAAATAAAGAATATGAAATTTTTATATTTATCCTTATTTGTGAAAAAAAATATTAATATTACTTTAAAGGGAATTCTATGCTCGATGGTGTACCCAATACGCGACAACCAGTTCCTTTGAAATATAACATTACACTCTAATAATAAAATAATTTTATTTTAAATGGTAGTTAACGCCTATCCATTATAATGGCGGGAAAGAATGAAACAAACTAAAAAATCTTTATGTGTGTTTGTCAAATATTTTTAATTTTTACAATTAATGTTAGAGGATTAAAAATGCGAATGAATCCAATTTTTAAGCATAAACATTCTAATATTCTTTAAAAGGTCGATTAACGGCCTTTTGATGACGAACCTCTTTTAAATCCACTTTTTGAAAATTTTAAGTGTTGTATTTGAAAGAATAAAATTCTTATTTAGAATCGGGACATCAAAATTTACCTTGTCTAATTTTTTGGTATTTTTCCGATAATGTTCATTTTTTTATGAATAGTGAAAAATGTTGTATTTTAATTAAAAACCGCTTTTTAATCTAATATTTTTATATGATTAGATTATCTTTTGAATAGTTTTCAAAGTGAGATTAGAATATATTTTTACCATTTAATCCAATAGTGGTCGTTTGAATTAATTTCATCTTGAAATTGGACTTAAACTAGTGTCAATCTTTTGATACTTATTGTTTCATAAAAACACGCTATTTGCTCTAACATCGGGAAATAATTATTAAATTAATTAATGTAACTTATATGTTTTGAATTTTGTAAAATCGACATCATTTTTGAATTTGGAATATCAAATACAGCCTAGGGTAAATTTTTGGTAATTTTCTGAAAAACATCAATTTTTGATGAATAGTGAAACCACTAAGTGGTAGTTAAAGAAACTGATTTTTCGTTTAAATGAAACTTTACCACTTCTGTGGTTTGAATTTCAAAATTCTGACATACATGGTTGTCGTTAAGAATTAAAATGTGGTTCAATGGGATTGAAATAATTTTTAGGTAAATAGTAACTTTTAAGCTTATTAATCGCAATTAGACGTAATTAGTGTTATTTAAGGTAAAAATAATGTTTTAATAATATGAAATGACCTAGAAACATGTCCTACCCTCATTGGATGTGTCATGGCCGACCAAGAAAATCCATGTGTCAACTTGGGGACCCCATGGATCCACTTTGGAAGGAAAATGACATTAATACCTTTTTATTTAATGTTAAAATTAAAATGTCACAAACATGTGTTGTTTTTCTAATAAAAATTTATATGGGGTTATACAAGTCATATTTTTGACTATTAATATTAATTGGAAAGCTAAAATTATTTCCTACATCATTGTGTTTTTTAAAATTTTTAGACATTAACTAAATTAATTTATTTATGACACCATGATGATGTAGTGATTACCTCATTATTTACCGATTAACATAAAATGGAAAGATAATGTAAAATATAAGACCTAACCATGTCCAAAACCTATTGTATGAGTGTATTTAGAACCCTTATCACCTTATCCTTGAAACACATCAATGTATTTCCTTTAAAATCCGAAAATCATTCTAAAATAAAGTAACATTTCCTTACTTTCCAAGAGTACCCCTCCTCTCCTCTTATAAAAGGCCCCCACCTATACCTCCTTACACACACCTCTTAGGCCTTTGGATCGGCCAACCCCACCCATTGTTTCTCTCCACATCACTATATTACTCCTAGAAGCATATCTTTGGGCAGAAGTCTTCCCATGTAAGCCTTTGAGCTCAAATTAAAAAGAGTTACCCGATTTAAAGGTAGTGTCTTCTCTTGTGTTCTTTTGTTTTATTTTGCTTCTCCATCACCTAAAATCTATTTATTATTTTCTTTTGTAACAACTACAGTATCTTCAATATAGTAGGATGTTTTTATAAGAATTATTAGAGCTACAATTACACACACCTACATCTAATGGTAAAAGAACATACTATTTCTATGGATGGTGAATTTCTGCCTCACGAAACGTTGATTGTTCAACACTCATATATCACCTTAAAAGGTGGCCATTAAGATGTCAATATATTTATATATGATATATAAAATGTTTATGTCTTACTTAAGCTTCTTTATTTTTCTTTTGTGGCATACCATTATGGTTTCCATTGTGGGTAAACACGATAATTTCATTTTAGGAAGTGCGGACTACCGCCCCCTCAAAGTGATTTGATTCGTTAATGCCATATGTGGGATGTATAAAGGATGGATTTAAATTTTTTATATTTTATGTATGTTACATATAAATTATGAATATAATTATGTAATTAAAATATACATACCTCTCATTTGGTTTTAATTACATTAATAAGACATAGAAATAAAAGTAGCGTCCATGCGTACGTACGGCTTACCGTCTCCATGAATGGTGCATTTCATTTCTTACCTCTAAATGATTATGTAATATTATAAATAATTGTATATTCTGGATTTATATGATATATATGATATCCAAATCATGGATATCATTCTGGATATAATGAACCTTTGACCACACGAACAACTTGTAATTGTAAGAAGTCCCCTTTCGACTTAAGAACCAAATATCGACAAAACAAAAATTATTATCTTAAATGATTACATAATGCTTATAACATTGTAATAAGTGATATAAAAGAAATAATGAACTTGAAAAATGTTCTTAATAAAGTGGAAATTATCTCAAGTTTATTATTCAGGACGTTGAAGAACGATCGAGTCAAGTTGGACCTGAGGTAAGGGATCCTACCCCTCTCTTTCTTTTTAAGTACACTCTTTTATGTCATTCCTTTTAATCTCATATTTCTTATGATTGGGAAGTTCTTTTATATTACTCCTATTGTAAGTTTTATGTTCATATGATGAGAGACCCTATTTTTACTCACCTATCCATTTTGGATGTTTTGAGTGGCGTCGTTAGGCTGCTTAATTTTCGCAAGAGATCTAACCTCTCTCCTTCCTTTTAAGTACTCTCCATTATGTCACTTCTTTTAAGCTCCCCTTTGTTATTATGGGGGATGTTCTTTTATATTCCTCTTTATGTACATATTATTTTAATATGATTAGAGACCCTATTTGATCTCATCAATCCATTTTATTGAAGTTTTATGTGGCGTCGTTAGGCTGCCGAGTTTTCGTAAGGGATTTTTCATCTCACTTTTATTCCTGTGACATTTATGCTACGTTTGCCACTATTTTCTTATTAGTGGTGTATTTACTGCCCATTATTATACACTTTGATTAGTATAATATCATTTATATGTATTTACATCTTCATGGTATGACCCTTCTTCCATGGGGTGTATGTTTTGAAAGTTACCAAACTCGGTAAGGGGTCCTTTCACCCTCCTCTTTTTAAAAGACTTCTTTTGTTATGTCCTTTAATTCACATACTATTATGTCGGGATATGTTCTTATATATCCTTATTTATGTAAATTTTATGTCCAAGTGATGATATCCCCTTTATCTCTCTCATCAACCATTCTTGTAAAATTTTATGTGACGCCGTTAGGCTGTCGAATATTACCAAGGGAACTTCTTAACCCAACTTTGATTTCTTGGGGTTCAACATGTAGTTATTGAATATTTCATCCTTTGAATATGTGTGAATGACCTTTGATATTTTTACACTTAATACCCACATATATTGGGTGTATTTATATTTTCACACATAATTAGGAGATTCATTTATCCTTAATTTAAGAATACCTTCTTTATAATGGATTCCATCTCATTTTACATTTCGTTTGAGAATTCATTGTTTTTATGCACCAATTTACTCTTATATGGTGGGTATATTGTCCTTTGACATATTATATCATGAATCCCTTTATTCTCATGATATTATAATGTTCGGATTAAATGTTATTCCACAATTTTTTCTATTCAAGAGTCTCTCATTTTGTTAAAAACTCTTTAACAAAAATATCATTTTAAATGGTTTAAAGATTTATTATTCTAAATCTGTATCTTTAATGTCGATGTTTTCAAAATGGTCATCAGTATTTATTTATATGGACATTAATGTTTTAAAATTATAATTCCAATAAAGGCTTCAAATTTGTATAGGACACTTTGATTCAAAAATATCTTTTAAATGATTTTTGAAAATGGATTGATTAATTCAATATCCTGGAATTACTTATTTTGATTGAAAATGAAATGTTGGTATTGAAATGTTTATATTTTCAATATTTTATGTGTAATGATGGTACTTGGACATTTTATGGGTGGTTATGTGATAAACCATATGAGGGTGGTGCCATGAATACCAGGACGGGTGGTTACATTATAACCTCCAATGAATTGGGTATGGAAGTCGTCCGTATTGCTATTCCATTAAGTATGTGTGGAAGTCGACCGTATGGTTATTCCATTTAAGTGTGTTTATGTCCCAAGTTACATTTATATGTTATGTGTTCTTTATAAGGGTTTTATGGTAATCTTTTGGTCACAAAAGGGTAAGTAATGGTCTTTTATTCAGGGAAGAGTTTTTAGTACTTCATAAAGGTGAAAAGTATTACTTTGATAAAGTATTCATGGTTTACTGGTTGTTTTGAAAAAACTAAAAGTTTTCCATCTTTTTGTATCCTTTAATGAGATTTTTATGCTCACCCCAAGTTTTTTAAATGTTTTTCACAGGACATAAAGTGGAATAGGGTCAAGGATGGGATCAAGGAAAAGTCTTGCTATCTAAAACATGGAACAAGACATGTTTCTTTTTAAGAGTTTTTATTTTATGGAAATATAGTAGAAGTGACTACTTTGTAATCTTTTGAGATGTAATAGTTATTTCCTAATTATCTAAAACTCTAAACCTGAAAAGATCCTCAATGTGAATTATTCATTTAATTCAATATTATGTAAGGTTTATGGTCGGCGCCTTATAAACATTCTACTAAATTTTAATATTACGATAATTATAAAAAGTGTTTAAAAAGGGGTAGTATAAAACTATAAGGGTAAAATTTGATCCAAGATTTTTAAAATTATATTTTATAAAATTATTCTAACACAACATTAACATATATTCAAATAATATCAATTTGGTTCCTTTTAGGGGTTATAATTAAATTATATAAAATTAATATTTTATGAAATTCCAAGAGGACCCCTACCATTAATTATAAATGGGAACCCCTTATTTATCTTCTTCACACCACCATGAACCTTTCATATTGACCATATCTTGAATACATAATGTATCAAATTAGTGATCCACGTAATATTGTTTTCTGTATTTCAAGAAGACCAACCCTATAGTCCATAAGTGGAGATCTAAAAGTGTTATTTCCAAGAGGAGGTAACCGCGTTAACCAACCATATTATTATTATTTATTATATAACCTATTATGAATCTATTATATTTATAAATAAGTAATTAATTAGGAATATAAAATATATTTGAAATTTTATTATTATTATTAAACAACCATTATTCATATCTTTCCATCAAATAAAAAGTTAAATCATCGCTCGTGCTTATGTATGGATTTCCCTCTCCATGATGAAAAAAACATCTCATCACTATATTTTATTAAAGGGTAATATAAATTGATATATATATATATAATAAATATGAAATTATTATATTTATGAAATTTTATTATCATATCTACCTTTATTCCTTCCAAACTGTTGGAAAATAATAACATCAATAATTCATAAGTGTGATGAACCACCTCCCCGAAGTGAGGTAATTCGTTTTCGATTTCTATTATACATTAATGGTAATAAATAATTATTTAATAAATATATATGATATATTTTATGAATTATTATTATATAAATATGAGCTATAATTTTCCATTAAATTGATCCATCTTTCAAAAATAATTAAAAACCTTCATGTGTACATACAACCTACCATTTCTAAGAACAATATAATTCATTTTTAATTATATATATATATTTTATGAATGACTATAAAAATGAATATATTGATTATATAAGATATTTATATAATTAAAAACATTATTTAGATTATGGAAAATTTATGAATATACAATTACTAAAAATACCAAACTAGAATATACATGAAAAATGAATTTTATATTACCCATAAAAATGATTTTAAAAAAGAAGTGCTAAAAAACTAGTGATAAATGGTTACACGTAAATAATAGATTTTATGATATATATTATTTTTCTTATGTAATATATTTATAATATATATGTATTTATTATACATGAGGTTCTAATGCGTATGAAGAAATTTGAAACAAAGGTAAGAGATTTTCATCTCACTTTTAATTTTGTGCTGCACTTGATTTATACAACACTAGTTTAATTTTTGTTTTGTACGAAATACCCATGTTTTTTGTGATTAGTTTCATGATATATATAATATATAAATATCCATATATGGTTATTTATTTCATTTTTATTATCATTCCAATGTTACCAAAGAACTATGATTTTTATGATAAAGTCTCATTTTTTATCAGCATTATTTATGATTTTGATTTTGATTATGAAATGGTATGATCTAACTCTTATGAAACTCAAGAATTTTCTTTTAATATGGTTATTTATTGGAAATAAATTTTACCCTTTCATTTTCATCAACTTATTTACTCAAGAGACTGAAAATATTTATTTAATGAAAATCGAATTTATTTCTCTCTTTATCTGAAAAAATGTTTCTTCACTATCAATGATTAAAAAATATATATATATATTTTTCCTAAAAAATTTCATATTATTTTTTAAATAAAATTTTATACATGTTATAATTTGTTTTAAAAAATAAAATTTAAATTTTTGAACTTTATTCTAAATGTGTTATATTTTGACTTTTTCTTGAAAAGCATGAAAGGAATGATTTATTTTAACAAATATGGCATGAAGATAATTTCCTATGACCCTGAAATATAAATTATTTGAAGAATTATTTATAATATTTAAATTCTAATTTCAAATAATATACTTTCCTTTTAATTAGGATATTTTTAGGTTTTATAAAATCTATATCGAATTAAAATGTATATATTTCTCAACAAATATTCCCCGTGATGTTCACAAATAATATTCTATCAAAGATGAAATCATTAACATTAATTATTTTTTATTGGGGATATAAATGTATAATACTATTATTAATACATATATTGATGTTTAATGTTTATATTTGTGATATTATTATTTAAATTTTTTTTATTCAAGGATTATGCTATAGTGAATTGTTGAAGTGTTTTTGAAATATGTTTTGTTAGTTTGGGTTTTGATGTAGCGATATGATGAGTCTTTTTTTGTCTTCTAGAGAAAATATATTTGAATATCATTATATTACAGTGGTTAAATTACAACAATGAATGTTTGTTACATTATAATAAATATGGGTTTTACATTATAATCAAATAGGGTAATTATGTTATGACTGAAGGAATTGTTAATGTTATAACAAAGGATGGTCATTAATTTATAACCAAGTATGGTGGTCATGTTATAATAAAAGACGGGTTATACCTATTTCTCCCTCCAATGAATTGTGAATATTTTTATATCTCATGAGATAAACAATAATAGAATAGGTAGTGAATCAAATTTAGTAAGGTTGTTTTTCCACTATGATAGTTTTAAGAGTGACCCATGACTACTACAATGGTTCGGGTAGTGTACCCATTCTACAATTGTTTTCTTGTAAATTTCCTTTGAATAAAAAAATTATTTTCTATGATTATAAGAATTTCCTGAAATTATGTCTTATGATAATTTTATTCTCTTATATAATATGTTTATTGATTTCATAATGACTTTTTTCCTCATAAATTTCTTGTTTTATGCCATGAATCATGATTTTGATCTATGATAATAAGGAAATTCTTTCCAAATGTTTTGATGATGTTATCATAACCTTATGTTTATATTATTCTCAAGTGATAATTGAAATATACCTTATTTAACCTTACTCAAATTCCGAGCTCACCCTATCATACGTCTCCATTCCATGGGTTATGTATAAAGGTAATAAGTACGATATGTATAAGAAGGGTGCTAGTTATGCTAAACAGAGTGAGAGATGATACAGATATTTTATGAAAATACTGTTTAAATTTCCATGCTTCCAATGGAAGAAGTCATATAAGATTTTGGAATTGATCAATAAATTATATAATTAATATTCATATATTAAAGTAAATATATAAATAAATGAATAGTTTGTGTTGCTATATTTTGTTATATTAATTTAATAATCCACATTGTTAAAATTCTATAAGAAAATTATAAAAAATAAATAAAGTAACATTTTATAAATTTAATCATTAGTTTTTTAAGAATTAATCATATAAAAATATTAAAATTAAAATTTTATAATTGATCCAAACATTATGAAAATTAAATAATTGCTGTTATAAACACTTTATGTTGAGTTTCTATACAAACCCTCTCATATATTGTAATATGTTGAATTATTATATGATATTTTAGAAATTATATGAATTTTTTATAAATTAATTTCTATTATATTAACATTTCATATATTTTAATGTTATATACATCACATTACTTAAAACTCGAATGAAATAAATAATAAAACCATTTTTGTATGGTCTAAGTAGATTCACAAATAATGACTATATATTTTTGAGAAATATAAAATATAATTAATTGTGAAAAATTAATATTTATAAATGTAAACATCTTTAAATTTGTCCTTATTTATTTAATTTTTATACAATTTTTAAATTACCATTATAATTTCAAAATAGACTATTTATTTGGAGATCTTAAGGAATGATATATAATATGGTAATCATTATTTTAAATATTATCATTTAATATCTTAGAAAATAATTGATTCATAAAAATATATTTAATAATATTTAAACTCATGTATAATTAAATTATTCTCTAAATACCTTATATAATGATTTATAAACCTCTCATAAAACCTATTAATTATTTGATATCAAAAAATAAATATTTTAAGAACTTTTTTTGACCTGACGCTGAGCCCATATTCTATATAAGGGTAATTTTTCATGATCTTTACACAGAGATATTGTGTAAGGTCAATATTTATTCACCTTAATGAAAACGCATCTATGAACTGGTAATCTCTGATTACCTGTACACAAATTCATCTTCCTAAAGATCAATCGGTTTGAACATTATATAGGTTTTTTTTTATAAATTTAAACTCTAATTACCATAATAATGACCCATTTCAAGATGGGTTTCTGTTATAACAATTACTCATACAATTCCATGTAAAGGTAAAATAAGAATACCATAATGTAAACTATGTTAGAGTCTATAAAAGTGTATCTTAAATAGTGTTTTACAATTATACAGAGACATTTTTTATTGTTTTGATATTCCTAAAAAATGAGTTAACAAATTAAAATTTTTATGAATCCCACTCTGATACTAATGATTGGTTTTAATTAAACATCCCATGATACAGTGAAGTGGTACAAAATCCAATAAACATCTAGTTTATCCAAAAAATTAACACGTAAATAAAACACATAAAACATACAATACCTATTTTGTGTTTTAATTGACCTTTTTATTTCTATATATTAAGACAATTGTCATGGAACATCATGATGGGATGATGATCGATGCCTACTACAACTATGTACAGTACCTGACCACTAGATATATATTAGTAATAGAAGGAAACCAAATCTCACAGAAGGGGCGGTAGTACATTATGAAGAATGATTAATGTGGTACATAAATAAGTGGATTATACCAATTCTATCTTGATATTAATGTCCCCAAATAAAATGAAAATAATTATCATAAACCCACACATCAATTAATATAAATCATTGTCTTTATATAATAAAATTGTAATATAATATTCTACAAATAAAGATCATTTTTTCCAGAAGTGGTGTCATTAAAAGGAAACTGTGAGTTATTCCATATTTATGATTTTATTAAACACATGAAATGGACAAATGATAAACCATTAATCCAATAAAAATGGGTTCAAAGAAGAAAAAACCACATGGTGATGTTGTTGCATAGATGTATAAATATATAGGATGTATTTATTGTATACATGAATCAAATGAATGTATACTGCTTTGAACCTCATTCACATATAACTACACAGCATGCATGTAAACTAAATTAATCATATGCATGATAATATACATGAATCGTATGGATAATTATATACATGAAGCATATACATGTGTGGTATTCGAACAATACACTCAATGACAAACTATATATTTGTAGGAGGTAAATATTCCTATATTATTTACATGTACATTTTAGTACACATCCAATAGCCTCTATCTCATCAATAGAAGTAGAGATATATGTTTTCTATCCCTAGAATACAAAACAATTGGCACAAATTTCATAAAATATTGATAAAATAATTTATAAATGATTTAGTGAAGTTTGATGCAGATTGTAATATTTCTAATACAACACATGTTCATATTTATATGGGTGATTTTTAAAAAAATTGGGAGACCATTTGTAATATCTATAATTCAATGTAGAATAAATTGATACATTTGTTGTATTTGGTATTTGTTATCATTTTATAATCAATATCACTAAGGTCTACTATTTTAAAGATTTATAAAATACAATATATTAATCGATATAGAATAATGGTATAGTTGATGGTGGTCACACAAAAGTCCATGGTGTTTAATTTCATAACATATGAATAGAGATTAGTGGAGAAAATATATGAATATAAAATATTTAAATTCAATATATAAAATAGAATTTCTTTTGGTAATAATCAAGTGGGTCATTACTCAGAAAGAACAAGATAATTCATCGAGCCTCTATGGTTAAAAACTAATAATAATACAATATAGTTGAGATGAAAAATCTACTAATAAATATCATGACATAAACAATTATTATAAAAAGAGACGCATATTAAATTTTTGAAGGTATGTGGCCTTTTAATTATTCCATATAGAGTATATATTTTTTATTGCGAGAGGAGGATGTTGTATAAAATATATCGAATGTGAGGATGTTTTCATTGAAATACTTTCATATCTTCTGGATTGATTTTTTTTCAAAGAAATGATTAGATACAATAGAAGGATGAATATATCAAAGATAAATAATTTCATAGATAATAATCAATGATAAATACTCTAAATTTATTTATCAATTTTATTTGAAAAAATTACTCAAACTAAAAATTATATTACTATAGATAAAGAGAAGATTATGTGAACAGGTGTTGAGAATATTCAATAAGAAAAAGTTAATAATTTTAGATACTTATTGTGAATGAATGTTGATGATGATTAATATGAAAAATATATAAATGAATTGAATTTTTAAATAATTTCATGAACTATTTTTATTTTATGAATCAAGGAATAATTCTATTAGAAAATCATTTTTGGGGAAATGAATATAAAAAACAGAAATATAGAAATCTATAAATTATAAAAAACATTTACAAAAAATATAGCCTAAATTTATAGAATATTTTAAAAGTTTTTATAGATGTATCGAGGCTATGAATGTAGTTTATTCTCCAATTTAGTGTAATAAAATGTGGGAAATTATTTCAAGGATTAAATATAAATATTTTATCACTACCAAGTGGGTTTTCCAAAAGAAAATTGAATGAAAAATATACTTTTATTTGAAATAAGTAATATAAATTGTATAATGTCTATTAATATATTAATGGTAACAATGTGGATGAATTTTTTAGCTTGTTTCTATGTTAGAAATAATATGATTATTTTCCCTTATAGAATTGAAAGTATGATCAAGATCATCTAAATGAATGTTAAATATTCATTTCTTAATAGATTCAATGAACAATATGTATACATTGATTATATCAGTGGAATTATTATACATAAATATAAAAAAGTTTATAGGATTTTGAAACAACATTAAGAGATGAAATAAGAACAAGAAGATCCATACTATTTGTTTTATCAATGTTAGTAAAGATTGGATTGCAGTATAAAGGGTTTTATCATAATCTCCATGTTAATAGGGAGGATGAAAATATGATGGTGTTTTATATATTGGTGGTGTACATAACAAATACAACACTTAATGAAGTTCAAAAAAAGGATTTTTCTGAGTTAATGATATTATATTTTAAGATATAAATGATTGGTGAAATTATGTTAATCCTTGTTTTTTAGGTGATACGTAGAAGGCATAAGAATTTTATTTTTTAATCCAATTATAATAAGTGGTTCAAAATTGTTTTTAAATAAATGTTATCAAATTCATAAAAAGCTAGTTTCTAATGAGATGATTCTTTTAATAGATTAAAATTGAAAATAATATTACATTACAATCAATATGAAAATATTTAGAAGCCTATTGTACATAATAGCTCTAAGAATAGAAATTGTGTTTGATACATTTCATGTTTCATGGTATAAATGTTAACCAAAAAACCCAAAAGTTGTTACTAAAAATAATACATAAATTTAGTAAAGGAATTTTTCATTTTAGACTATTTTATAAATGAATATTACAATTGTAGTAATTTGGATATAGAGTTGTGGATTGGGCGGGTTAGTGGATTATAGGAAGTCTACATATGGTAGTTGATTTTATCATTGATATATATATATATATATATATATTAAAAGTGAAGATGTAATATTTCATATCACATTCACTGTGAAATTTGTTTTCATAATTCTAACTAAATTATTTACACGTCTCATATATCTTTGAAGAAAACAATTTAATGCAACAAACCTACCTGGGTAAACTATACATGTACCCATAAATGGACTATCACATGATATAGAAAAAATAGGATAAATATTCATCCTAATTATAAAAAAACAAGAAAAACATATATATTATGAAGAGGAAACATATAAGATACCCTATATACATACAATCCCTTGCCAAAACTGGCTAAACGGGAATGTAAGTAAAGATCCCACATGACCAACTATAACATCTAGAACAACCAAAAATAGAATCATCTCTAAAAATAGAACCTATGATTTTACAAGAAGCTCTTAAATTTACCCAGACCATATAACAAAATATCAATAAAATCTCAAAGGTATAAGTAGGTTCTGACCAAAATCCCATTAATATACCACCAATATTTCTATACATGGTCTAATATAAAGAATATAATAATTATATATTTTAATTTAAAAATTTTTAAAATGAGTTTTAATTAAAATATATCCAGTTATAATATATTCATTGGTTCTAAAAATATATTTTCATATTTTATAACTAGAAATATTATATGTAGAATGATAAAAATAGGAAATCATAACCATGAATCAAGTGGTAAAAAGGTAAACACATATCCATGAAGAATCTATCATTGTAAGATATGTGATACATTGTTGAATATATATAATTAACTATGTGAAAAAATCCATAATAAACAATCATGTGATAAATAACAAAGAATGAAAACTGAAAATGCACCAAGTATTGGGATCTAGCGTATGGGACATTTCATACTGGACACTTAAAACCCTAAAAATGAATAAGTTGGATCCAAAAGATATTGAATCCTACCAATTTATATAAAAATGTTACATCATTATAGTTAAACACACTTTAAGGATACTCATGACCCTATCCTAATGCACCCATGGTTCCCAATGTGATTTTTTCCAAAATTCAATTCAAAACCATGATCACAATATTGTAAAATGTTCTCAAAGACAATCTAATCCAATTCAGAGTTTGGAAACCCTTTTCTAAATCCATTAAATCCATTTCCATAGAAAAAAACTTTTTTGGAATTATATTCATTTTCAATAAAACATTTGAAACCATTATTCTATTAAAATTATTGAACAATCCAAAGGAAGTTATCAATTACACAATTAAATTCTTCAAATTAACCCATTTTATAGAAACTCTCACCTAAATGAGATAGAATCCTAGTTGGTGTTGAAAATGGTCACCAGAAACCAAGAGAATGACCTTTGAAAAAATCGAAGGAAAAAGAACCAATAAAGGGTTATTAAAAAACACTATCCAACCAAAAAACCATAGCCAAACCATTGCCTCCACCAAAACCTAAGAAGATAGATCAAAATTACATACACAAGGAGAATCAATCCAATACAAATGGTGAATAATATCAATATCACTAATAAAAATTGAACCATTTGTGACAGGTTATTTTTGACGAGAGACCTTTGTAAATGATTAGTTGTAGAAAGTAGTGGCGCAAATAGTACTTTTTTTTTGTTTCATCATAAAAAACTATTTGTGATAGGATAATTTCTAGGAATAAAATTTTTATATAGTTTTAAAAAATCCCCATCTATGATGGGTTCATTGCAAACAATTATTTGAAAATTGATTAAACACTGATCCAAAAAATAATTTAATAAATAAATAATATTAATAATATTAATAAAAAAATAATACTAAAAATACAGATAATAATAAAATAAAAATAATAATAAATAATATAATTAACATAATTAATATAAATATAAATAAAATAATCAAAAATTATAGAATAAAAAATTATAAAAAACACAATATTCACCAAAATATAAAATAATAATAATAGAAATTACTAAATAAATTATAAAATAAAAAATGTAATAAATAAATAAATAACAAAAGAAAAAATATATTGAAATATTCATATAATAAAAAACGCAATGTTCGGGATAGTATAAAAACACACTATATAGAAATGTAAATATATGAAATAAAAAAAATTAAAAAAAATGTACTTTCAAATGTTTACAAGAAAATAGAATATAAATCACTATAGAGGAGGGTTATTTGGAGGACATGGAAAATATAGTTGTGGGAATTCCATCACTAGGTCATGAGTCAAAAATCACATGTACATCATCATCATCTTATGCTGCTACTATAACCATCAACGCATCCCCTCATCCTAATGTTTCTACTATCGAAGGAGCTCTTTCGGCTCCCTACGCATGGTCTTATTACGCTCAACATGAGCTCAGAACTTCTCCTCATATTGTGAAGTAGAGGATTATGACTCTATAAAAGATCCTCTAGAGTCATGCGCTGACATTGTTGTGGTGCCATAATAAATCCCAAGCAACAATCGAGTTATGATACCAATGACTCGGCCATTCTCAATGGCATACTATGTTGCCTACATCCATGTTGCATCCTCAAATACTACTACACTGGAGTTTTTATCTTGGTTCATGGCTTCACTCTCTTCCTATTTCCGATAATTCATGGCCTCATATGAATACTTCAATTGTAATTTTAAAATCAAATAGTTAAAATATTTTTTAAAGTTAATTTTAGAACTTAAAAAGAAATTAAACTATCCTTGATATGATGTTGGCAATCACCTCTAGTCAATCTAGTGACATGATCACTATAAATTCTCATATAAATTTCGAAATCCATAATATCATGTTTTTTGATTGATTATATGATTAAAAAATAACGAATTTATATTAAATTTTATATAATATTAATTAAAAATTACAGACCATATGTCATTGATGCATACTAAATGTATGACTTCCAGATTGATGTGTCACCATCTTTTGACCTAATGACTATATCCTCTAAAAAATTTCTTCTGTCCAATAGGATCATAATCCATCCCAAACCTCAGGTGAGATGTTAAATGGTCAGTAGGCACAACAAGACTAGTCAAATTTTTTTAATCCCTCTTTCTATATGGTTGTCCTCTTCAAGTTGTGTGAAAACTGATGGTAATGCCCTGGCATATATATCTCCCATACCACCCTTATAGATTCATGCATTATATCATCTCTAAGAGAGAACAAACTGTATAAATAATTTATATTATAAATTAAATTAATTATATAAATTTCAAAATAACAATTATTTATTTACATCCCATCAAATTCTCGAACATACATTACTGAACATCGATGGAAATTGGATCCCATGTCACCCACGCTCCATAAATATAATTCCACAATATAGAACTCCATAATAAAATAGATATATGTAAAAATATATGAAAAATAAAATCAAATAATCAAAAAATTAGTGTATAAATAAATTAATGATAATTTATGAAAACGATCTACAATATAAGTGTAAACATACGTCCACATGCATCAATCGAAGTCATGAAATTGATGTCGCTTGGGGATATAATCCAGAATCAAAAATATGGAAAGACCATGACCCCTCCAAGTCATTGCTTCACCACAAGAAGTCTGAGTGTCATACGACGAAAGATTATGCTTGTCACGAGGTAGATCAGCCTCCCCCAAATCACAAAATAGATCTGAGTCTATCTAATACATGAAATTAATGTTTTTTAAAATAATTCAAATAAACTATTATATATATATTATATTATTATAACCAACATGTAACTATGTCAATATTCATCTCAATTATTATATTCAAATATGATGGTGTAACTATATTTAAATTACTCCTTAGTATCATCAATTTCCATAGAAGATTCAGTTTCATCAAATATTAACATTTCAAATTCATTTGTTGCATTAATAACATCATCATCACTATAATCAATTAATTATGCAGTGTCATCATCGATATTCGAGTATCATTATGGAATAGATGGATCTGTAGTATTATCTATAAAATTTGCAATTTCTTGCAATTTAGCAAAACCACATTCACTTTGAATCAACTTATTTTCTAGATATTTCATTTTTTTATGCTCAACCAATCACTTTACTCTTTTTAAGTAACACAGAAATTTTCATAATAAATTTTATGTGCCTGATACGCCAATAAAAATTTCCAATTATTGCAATAAAACTGTATATTTAATATTAATGATTCCATTGCACATATGAACTTGAAATTTTATCATATTATCTGACCTCTAACATTTAAACATCATTATTTAATTCTATCCGAGATAACCGAGTTCAATTATTTCTTCCCAAAAGTCATAAATGTCGACATCACATTCTCTATAATGATATACTCTCATGAAAACATCATTATTCATTTTTTTCTGTATATGTATGTGTATAGAATTTATAACCATTCACAATATATGAATTATAAAATTTAACCATTTTGGATGGTGGGTAATCAAACACACAAAATCGATTATCAATTTTATCATCATGTTGTGATAATTTAAAAAATGTAAAACAACATAAAATGTAATAAATATATTTTTAATATTAATCCATAATGAATTTTTTTGTTTATAAAACTATTAGGAAAAATTAGTTTTTTAACGGTCTCTGAGAGAAGTTGTAGTAATTTTTTGAAACAAAATTTTAATATAATGATCATACAATCAACAAATAAAATAATATTAATTTGGTATAAAAATGATTATAGAATAAGTGATAGGAGAAATCACATTACCAATGATGTCATTTATTCATAGTTGATGAGAACATGTATATGAGCCCTACAATGTTCATCATTAGAAAGACGTCATTCATGAACTCCATGAGAGCCAAGTTCAGGATAAATAAAAACTAATAATTGATTACGCATTTCATCATTAACATTTACCTCATTAAGACCCATGTAGTAATGTTTTGAGGGATATTTATATTGAAAATAATGAGATAATAAAAAAAATATTTCCTCATACACATAAAATTCCTTAATTTATCCTTCAATATATGCTTTATTACATGGATTTTTCTTCAATTTTTGCATACATCTCTCAAATGGGTACGTCCATAGGAAATGTACCAGTACTCTAAATTTTTCTTCATATAGAACCATTAATATAAAATGTTCTATTGAATCAAATAAAGTCATCTGGATGATTATATATACTTTAAATAAAATTAAAAGAACATCTTATTGAAGTCAACATAGATAACAATAGTCTGTTTTCATGACAAAAAAATATCTGAAAAAATATGATATTTATATTCATGCATCCTAAATCATTGAACATAATAAACCTCTATATATGATTTGTAGAAGCCTTTCCATTATAATATGACAAACATGACTTTTTAAACATGTAAAATTACCATTATAGAACATCTAGCCAAATGGGAAACATAACCATCTGAAAGAAACAAATAGTCAATCACAAAATAATAAATTCTTCTCATTTAAAACTATGTATGTTGTTTTTGGATTCATTAAATTTTTTGATCATTTATTTTCAAACAGTTCAAATTATGATCACTTGAAAATTCGAGACGTTATAATCGTGCATTTATATTATCCTTGTACTTAGCAAGTGTATCCAAAATTGTATAAAATATATTATCAAAATACTTCTTGTCAATATTCATGACATCCGACACGAGATGAACCAATAAATCAGACCAATGTGGATGATCCCAAAAAATTATCTGTTTAATCCAATTTTGTTCTTTTCCAATTCCATTAATTTTTTTTAGTTTATAGTGGGTCCAATGGTACTGAGATGCATGGAATAAGAAATAGATTTTTACTAAACACATGATATCATTTTTAGATGTCAATCTCTTTATATTAACCATTTCTGAAATGATATCTATTCCCCTAAAAAGGATGATCAGAAGGAAGAAATAACCAGTGATGGTCTAAGAAATAGGGTTCCCATCCATTAATTTGTATAAACTCTTTTTATCTCTCGTATAATATGGACATGATTATTGATCGTTTGTACTCAAGTGAGATAATATTCTATATGTTGGGAATTCCCTAATTGTCTATATTAATGGAACTTTAATTGGGATCTTTTTGCAAAAACAACATACGTACTAACATGATTACTCCGCAAAATATTAACTAAACAATCAATGTATTCAAATTATCATTGATTTTAATTTTATGTTTTCTTGGTATTCATATGGTCAAAATAATTATGTGTGTCATTAATCAGCATCCATTGAGTTAAATTGTGTATAGATTTAATGATGGGCTAACAAGAATATTGACTACCATAGGAAACAAATGGGCATAAACTATCTGTAGAAATACCCAATCATAAATTTTTAACTTGTAAAGTAAAAGATATATGTACTTGGTCAAAATGTTTCAATAAATATTCATCAATTGGATGGTTTATGCCTTTACTAGTTGAAATGTTTGTTTTTTTCCAAGACATAAATGATTATGTGTTTTAAGACATAAATAAATGTTAGAATCATTATGTAATCATGAAATACATCAATTATTTTATAGGAATCAATCTATATTTACCATGTTGAGTCTCTAGGTAACATACCATCATGTAACATTTGTTTAACCAAAGAGAATATATGATCAAAATAGTTATTTGGAATTTTTTTATGTTATTTAATAGCCATAAATTATGCAACTGCTTAAAATTTTCTTATCTTTCTATCATGATATAATGCATCCTCATCAAATTTCAAAAAATCATAAAATAGGGAGGCTTTAAACTCTACAGATAATCAATATCATCTGATGATTTAGTTTGATGAAAAGACGGACCAATTGGATCATGTGAAAAATTTGGAAACCATTACATACATGGAAATAAATTATTTGTATCCAATCTAGATCTACATTCACCATGTTGATACAAAAAATAATCGTTTTGAAAAAAAATATCAATAAATGCACTTGAATGATGTCAAATGTGTTAAATATCCTTATATCACATTTGTTTCATGGAAAATTAATTTTCTCCTCTGAAATAACTTTGGGGTTTCATGATGAAACTAACAAAAAAGATTCAACACCCCCAATTAAAACTTGATTTACACCAGAAACATTTGGATTCTTATAATGATTTATCCAATCTTGTTCTTGTAACAGAGATAGTTGTGGAATTACTTTATCTATTTTAATATATAAAATTAAAAATATATAATCCATTTATGATTAAGTTTATATATGAAAACGATGATCCAAAAAAGTGTAAAAATAAACAAATGAAAATTTACTTTAAAATATTGTCGATTTTAACTATTTTCCACTGAGTTTTACTAATTACCATTTCTATTTTTACTGATTATGGTGATTAAGTGATCATTTCTACTAATAATTTTTTATTACAAAAAAAATTTACTAATTTTTTCTAATTGAAACTGAATTTTCAAAATCAAAACGATTTACCAATAATTATTAGTAAATTATCGCTAATATTTAATACTTTATTCTAATAGAGGCCATGATTGTCATTGCACTAGTTTTTTTAAACCCTGTAATGTCCTCAACATATCTCTCCCTACTGTTGTTGTTTTCATTGATGCATCACATCATGTTTGTCCTGATTCTGGTGAAACAATGACAAATATAGACATGGTTGGCATAGATTGGTCATTTGAAATCACTAGAAGATTTGAAATTGATTGAATTGCTAAAGGTATTAAACATATATTTTTTAATCACCAGCTAATGAAACCAATCTACACCAATAATGTCTAAATTTCTCATTACACAAATTAATGGAAATTATGTCATGTCATCTACGTATGTCCTCCTCCTATTATTACTGCCATCAACATGTAATAACATATCTGTCCCAGTTATGGTTACGTAATGGATTATTTGGAGATGATTGGCGTAATGTGGTTATTACTAATTTGTTTGAACCAAGAATGTACAAATTTGTGGTTAGCGTAAATTGGTCATTATTTTCAGCCATGTACATTCAAGTTTTTTATTTCTTATGGGATGAAAATTAATCCTTATTATTCATAATTATAACTAATTATAACTAATTTTTAATATTATCTTCTATTAATCCATATTTATATTTTTTATCCCTATTTATCCTTATTTATCACTATTTATCATTATTTTCCCTTATTTATCCCTCTTTATTACAAACTAAAATTAATTGTTGTTACTTACTACTACTTACTACTAATTACTCCTAATTATTCATAACAATTTATAATTAATCATAATTATTTTTAAGTATTTCTAATTATTTCTATATATTCAAAGTTATTTTTAATTATTACTAATAATTCCTATTTATTAATAATTATTAATATTTATTACTAATTGATACTAATTATCACTATTTATTACTAATTACATATAATCATTACTAATCATTTCTAATTATTACTAATTAATACTAAATATTATAAATTATTACTAATTATTACTAATTATTCCAAATTATTAGCAATTATTCTTTACAATTACTAACTACTCCTTATTGTTACTAACTATTCTTATATATTCCTAATTAATACTAATTATTTCTATTTGTTAGAAATTATTTCCTATTATCACAAATTATTACTCATTATTTTTAATTATTTCTAATGATTAATCACTATTACTAATTATTACTTATTTTATCTAATTCTTACTAATTATTCCTAATAATTTCTAATTATTACTAATTACTCTTAATTATTTCTAATTAGTTTTAATTATTTCTAAATTACACTAATTATACACAATAATTTCTAATTATATGAATTGTCACTAATTATTTCTAATTTTTACTAATATTTTCTAATTATTTCAAATTATTACGATTTCATCCATATTATTAGAAATTATTCCTAATAATAATTTTTTTAGTTATTAAAAATAATTATTAATTATTTCAAATTATTCTTAATTGTTCATAACTATTCCTAATTATTTTTATTTATTCATATCTATCCATATTTATTCGAATTTATTACTAATTATTAATATTTTTAACTAATTATTAATAATAAATATTAATTATTCATAATTATTCCTATTTATTCATATTTATTCATATTTATTAATAATTATTATTAATTATAACTTATTAGTACTATTTACTACTATTTAATATATATTATTACCATTTATTACTAATTATTTTTTATTATAACTAATTATTACTAATTAGAAAAAATTATTAAAAATTATTTCTATTTATTACTATTAATTACTATTAATTACATGTTATTTGAAATTATTACTAATTATTACCAAATATTACCAACTATTTCTTATAATACAAAATTATTACCATTTATTATTTTATTTATTAATATTTATTACTATTTATTCAAATTGTTAGTTATTATTACCAAATATTACAAATTATTTATTACTATTTATTCCTATTTATTAATATTATTTATTACTATTTAAGGTGTTAATAAAATTTTTGGAGAAATTTTATTTGGTTTATGTATATATAACCAATAGGTTTAACCAGAATAATTATTTGAGAAGAGTATAGTTACATTTGGGGGATGTGAGAAAAATGTATGAGGTAACCATTTTTATTAAAAACTTCTATAATATTTAAGTTTTTTATGTTATTTTTTAGAATTTAATGATTAAAAAATTCACGAATGTGTATGGGTATATAAATTACATTTTCTATATTAATTTAAACATGAAATAAATCATTTCATGTTTTAATGTTTTTTTTATGAATATATAATTTTATTTAAGATTGATATAAATGGTTCAAACACAACCTTCTTATCTCTTCAAGAGTATTTAATCATTACTATTATGGAAGAATATTTATCAAATTAATTTGAATACTGTTTGAACAATCAAATTTCATATAATAAAGAACTGGATCTGTCAATCACCTATTAATTTAATTATAATTTATATAGATTATGATATTTAGTTTAATTGATTTTAAATTCTCAACTCATCCATATCAATTACAAAGGTAAATACCACCCTCTAATTTAATATATATTTTCTACAAATATGAATATCATGTTGGAAGATAAATGGGATATTTAAAAAAATAATGTAAGGCCATGATGTTGATATTTATGGTATATGATATTTTATTATATTCTATTTATTAATCATGAATCAAAATTTAATATTTCATATCATTGAATAAAAAAATACATGTTTATTTTTTTTAAAATAGTTTTAATGAAGAATGTGTTATCAACGATATTCTGGCATATTCAAATATAATGTAAATTATGATTAATTCTGTAATAGATTTTGATTTCAAAATTTTGAAAAAAAATATACGATGAAATATATTACATTATAAATTTTTTATATAAAATAAGTGATAATTTTTTAATACAATCATTTAAGTACATATGATAAAGGGGAGAATAAACCTTTGAGTTAAAATTTGTATTTTCAATGATATTTAAGATTATTATTTAGGGAAGATAATTTCATAAAAACTAAAGGTAATATTTTTTTGATGATTAATGATATATTTTATAATGTTAATCACATTTATAAAAACGTTATAAAAGTTGTTTTCATATTGTTTGGGTAAAATGGAAACCCACCAATCACGTGACAACCCATCGCATCTAGTAAGTTCATGGGGATGAACCCCAAACTAAAAGGTTATAATGGTGGACCAACTACCATAGGAGTATAATATTTCGTAGATATAATGAAATTAAATAGAAATATTTATTTGATAATGGGAATATATTATCGATATTATAAATGAAAATGTGACTGAAAAGTGACTTTGTGATTATGTGAATTTTAAATGAAGAACACTTTTTTTTTGGGAAAATTATATGATTAAGGTAAATAGAATATTATATAATTTAAACTGAAGAATCAAAGTTAAATTATATTCTATAAGAATATATGGTTTTATGTTTCATTATGGTGATTTACTATATTTATTGAAATTTTTAGAATATTTTTGACATTACATGATTAGAGAATATACATATTTTTCATTAAGACATAACGAGCGACTAAAGATGATTGAAGAATTTTTTTAAATTAATCATAAAAGAATATGTGATCAAATCCTTATGATTTTCATGGTTAAAAATTTCTTACACATTTATTTTTTATTTTTAATATTTAGTAATAATAAAGTTATATAATTTTAACTTTGGATGTTATAGTTGAGTTTGGGACATAAATATACTATTTCATTATATGAAGATTTATTCATTTCAGAGAAAATGTTACTTTTGAAAAAACATTGGTTTTGGTTATTGTTGAAACATATGATATATTGATTTTTATCATTTTGGGAAGTATATTATCTGATGGATGGTTATTTTAGTGCTTCAGGTGTTAAAATATTCATCTTGAATCCTTTTCAATTAGAGAGAAAATCGGAATGTTGTTGAAACTAATTTAAGGATAGGACTCTACTTGTCAAGTAAGTATATTTCAGTATGATCAAATTATATATGGTTATGGAATTACTCAAAACATGTAAAATGATTTAAAAAAAATTTATCCTATTATATTTATAACTGATGGCTCAGTAGTCTAATTCTCACCTTGTTAGTTTAGTTTTTTTTTAGTTTTTGACATTTTTATGACCATTCATATTCTTGGAATCAATGGCCTTTATCACATTCCATTATTATTTAGATGTTTTTATTTTCCCCTATATCAATATTATTAATTTCTATTAATTATTTCCAATATGGATCTGTGTTATGAGTTATCTAGAAAGACTTATTTTCACCATTTTAGACTTCTTAAGAGTTTGTTTTATATTCCCATATTACGATGGACGATTTTAAATTTTGTATTTTCAAAGGGGATACAATGGAATATTGAGTTCTGTTTTATATTTATAGGGTGGAATTTTTTAGATTTTTTATAATGTAAAAAATAAATAATTAATAAAAGGATATTACATTTGAAATCATGTATGAAATGAAACAACTAAGATTATATAAACTTTGAAATATTATTATTTAAATATGTTAATTATAACCATGAAATTGAATTGGTGGGTATTAATAGGATTATATAAACTAGTAAGTATATATAAAGGTGTTTATAAAAATAAATAAATTGCTTAATACTTCATAAATAAGAAGTCAATTTTCAGAAACGTTAATTTATGCTTGTGCAAGTAGTAAAAAATATAAAAATTGATTGTAAAAATTCTAAAAATTATTATTTCTTGTGAATTATAGTTTCCAAGGAAATGTTTGGATATGTATAACATATTTTACGTGTTGAATATTTTTTTATTGAAATCACTTCTTTTTACTGATGTTTTCCAAGTTATATTAAATGAATAGATTCAAAATTTTCATTAATGATATTATATAATAAATAAATTTTTTTGTTAAATAATTTACAATTCCACATAATATTATTATATAGTATGTTAATGTGAATTTTTTTATTATAAAAACCATGTTAAATTTATGTATGTTGTTACATTATTAGTAAATATGTTGACAATTAATGGGTAAAAAACATTGTTATCATTGGATTTATCTAAATGGTTAATTGGTAGGATAAATAACATCATGAAAAAATGACCTAAATTTGTTGAAATATTATTGGATGAGGGTATTTTTGCTAAAAATCTTGATATATGAAAAAATATATCTTTTTGGAGACATTTTTTTCAGGGGATGTAATTTATATTCATTTCATACTTTGATTAATTAAAAAAAACCCACCCTCTCACATGTAAAAGGTGTCCTCGTCTCATTCCATATTAAAAAATAAAAAGTCTTTTATTTCAGATAATAACAAACAAAATACATTACTACAATATCTCCAATCATTCTAGAGGTACTTCTATAGGAAAAAAAATTATCCTTAGTTGGAATATTTTTTATAGAAAAGGGAAATTTCCCTAGAAGATATATATTTTTTAAATGATTATTTTATTATTATTTCATCTTCCAAATCATTAAAATATTATTCAACCATGAATATATAATAAATATAACATTATTCAAGTAATTAGATGGTATTATTTTATTTTAATAAACATTTTCCATATCATATTCCATAAAATGGGAAAAGAAACCACAATTTTTATGTATAACACCCTACCACGTCATGAACTGATGCGACTCATGTTTTTTCACCTTCTATCATGGATATAAATACATATGGATTTAATGTATATATATATATATTATATTCATGAAATTTAAATAATTATAAAATATAATATATCAAAAAATATATTATAATTAAATTCACTAAAAAATGATATCATTGTTTGTGTGTATGTGTGGACTACAACCTATACGATGAAATGAGATCTATTTTTTCATCAGCAAATCACATGGATTATATATAAAATTATATATACATAAATAATATGGACTTTATGATATAATTTTAGTTATTTAATGATAAAAACAATAACTATCCTATTTTTATAATTATTTTTGAAAAATAGAAATGTTACTTATGAAAACTTATGTCTTACCATATCTATGATTGCAACATAGTTCATTTTTCATAACCATCAATGATAGTTTTTAATAAAATTATAATATATGTATATAAATTATAATTATTTCATGATTCATATTTTTGTGATGATGTATTAATGTCCTCTTTGACCATAGTTGTAACACCCTGAGATTACATTAGATATACTATTTTTAATTTCCTTTACATCTTGTGTTGTACACATCACCAAGATTAGCATGCACTTTATGCAACACCCTAACAGTTTGTAGTATACGCAAACACTATTTATGGCTTGTGTTGCACGCAAGAGCGACCTTCCTCAATATCTTGTGTTGTACGCAATACCGAGTTTCATTAAACAGTGATATATTATTATGAACTAGATTTTATGAAAATTATTAACTAAAATTTTAATTTTAATAAATAATAATTAATCTTACACATATTATAGAACATGGTATGAGAACAAAATAATTGTTTTGGGTAAAATAAGTATTTTTAAAAAATTGTATTTTTTCCGCCTATTGAAGGAGCACCCATATTAAAATGAGTTTTGACACGTATATAAGATAAATTTTATAAAATAAACTTATTAATTTCCATAAGGACTTAAAAATTAACTTTGGATACTTTTTTAATATATTTCTGGTAACTTTAATATTTTGATGAACAGAAAAAACACTTTAATTTTAATTTAAAAACATTTTTTCATCGAGATAATTTATATAGATAAATTATAATTTTGAATTGTTTTATAGTTTTAGTAGTATATATTTTTACCATTTAATATAATTCATGTAATTAGAATTAATTTTACACTAAATTTATAGGTAAAAACTTTTCAATATTTTGAAATGTTTTAACCTTTAAAATTCAGTTTCTCAATAGCAGGATTAATTTTAAATTAAATACTACAACTTATATGTTTTGAATCTGGAACATGGATTCCATATTAGTAATTTGTAAGTCCAAATTATGTTAACTGGCTACTTTTTAATTTTAGACATTATTAATAGTAACTATGGTAAAATTTATTTACTATAGTTAACGGTAAATCATGTAATTAAGGGTAAAAATAAGATTATAAAATTACCCTAACACCTGAAAAAATTCTATTGGATGAATAAAATTTTACCAAAATCACTTAAGGGTTGAAATAGATTCATTTAATGGACTTTTTACCATGAAAATGATGTAATTATTATTAAAAACAAAGAAAGTGACAACATGTCACTCTCTTATATCTTATATGTGTAATAATTTTAATTTAGTGATAAAAATTTTAAAACATCGAACATAAATATTCAACCGAAATATAATCAAAATATATACATCATGTGAATTTATTTATAATTTTTCAGGATTAAATAATTATCATTAATGGTCACATAATAGTGATGGAGAAATTGATTATTTTGTGAAAAATCAATTATACCATTTTTATTAAACTAATAGTGGCCATAAAAGGCCCAAAAACATGAACAAAACATATTGCCCATGTACATGTAAACCATAATCATCCAATAGTCGAATATGTGACCATTTGGAGAATTATAAAAGTTATTATGAAACATATCTCATTTTATTTTAAATGATGTCAAAGTTGTCACCTTCATGATTTAATAAATATAAAAATTTAAATGTTGTGATTTTAAGATGATAAATTCAAGTAAAAGTATTATTATGGAATATATTAGATTTATATGCATCATATTATATTTATTTTATATTTTTATATGATAAATAATTATATTAAATAATTATACAAAAATGTTGTAGTTATTATTTTATTAAGGTAAATATCAAATAAAGGGTTTTAAAAATATTAAAATAAATTTTATATGAACAAATTAATGTTCTCCATGACTGTTTTAGATTAATATGACATGACATGAATCTATTGAATATTTTTGTTCAAATATATCCTCTGTGTGGATTTTATTAGAATTAAAATAAATGAATAGTGTCAAAATTGACTCTATTTTTATTTTATAAAAATTACATATTATTAAATTGTTTAAAAATCACAAAAATATTTAAAAATTATAAATGGAAATTTATATGATCTAAAATGTCATAAAGTATCCAATTAAAAACAATTCAAAACACACAAGTAATTATTTATAACAATATAAAATGTAGAATTTTATTACAACAAATAAAATAAAATAGATTAAATAAGGATAAATCAAGTTGATAAGGTTTAAAATAAATTCAGAACATGTATAAATTTTCTCTTTTTATGAGATTACAACCCTATCTAATCTCATATTCGGATTTGAGTCATTTTTGGAGGTTTTTTATCGGTGTCGATTTTATTAAAAATTAATATTTTAGAGGTTTCCAAAAGTGCCCATCTCCTCCCTTATAAAAGGGCACATCCTCCTCCTCCTCCTCACAACATTTTGAGCCTTCAAGCTCATCCAACCCCTGACCATTTCCCTTATTCACTTCCCTAGAAACACATTAGAGGTCTTGGTCTTCTCAAGAGACCAACTTTAGTGCCATAAGAGGAGGTTCAGAAGAGGCGCGTCGAAGAAGAGGAGTCTGAGACACATACATAAGAAATTGTACATAAGTTAAGGGATAATTTTGTAATATCCTTTATATCTAAGATTGTTTATATATATATATTTACAAGGGATATATTTATTATCCATTTCAATGTTCTAGAGAACTGTTTTGATAAATTATTTACTATTCTTCCATGTATGTTTAATGTCAGGTTTACCCCTTTTGGACTTTTACTATATAGTATGGAAGGAATCTTTCTTTTTTTTACAATACGAGGTACTATTTTAATTTTCTATAAAAAGTAAAAGAAGAATGTTTTTTTAAAATATACATTGTGAATAGATTTTTACAGTTTCATAATGAATTATTTCAATGAAACTTCCTCTACAAAATGTCATGATTATATTCAACAAAATCCTTTTCTTTTAAAATTTCATTGCATTTTGAGAAAAGAAAATTATTTTGAAGAAGAAAGGATATTTTCATTAATAATTAATTTCAATTTTTTTTATCAAATCTGTTTCCCATATAGGATGAAATAGTTTAGTATTATTATGTTCCAAGTATAATGTCTCTATTTTTTACATGGTATGGTTTTTCTTACGATGAAATGATATCCATTTATTTTATATGGATTATGTTATGATGAGATGATGGTTATGAAAACCATTTTATTATTTGGGTTATGATCAACGATTCATGTTTATTTTATGGCACACGTAATAATGATTAAATTATGAGATGGTTGGGACCTATATCTACCGCCAATGCATTTTTTATTGATTTATAACTAATGAGATAGACATGGATGGAATGGAAAGTAAATCTAGTTCAATAATATATGGCTGGAAAGACAAGTAAACCCAGTTCAGTAATGGACATTGTCTACTATGATGGTCTTGGCAGTAATTTCCTGTCTACTATGGAAATATTATCATGTGCTTAACAGTTTTCCACAATTACATGTTTTATTCGCATGTTATTTTATCATGATTGTTGTTCCATTATGATCTATGCCTTATGTACTGCCATGTTTTATGTCACAAATCATGATTTTGATGTTCAATCTTTATGTTCATGTTTTTAAGTTCAAATGTATATGGTTTATTTTATTTTTTCAATTATTACCCTTACTGAGCATTCGAGCTCACCCTTTATATGTTTTCTTTTTCCCAGGATATAAAGAAAGGTTATTGGTAAGAAAACAAAAGGCGAATATCTTTATGGGAGATGTTGAAGATCATTCAGCATGATTAGAAGATTATGTTCCGAGTTTCCGAATACTCTAAACTATTATGGTCCTTGGGTGTTATTTTTTTGTTATATATTAATTATTCCACATAAGTAATGTAATTACCATGTACGTCATGCTTTAGGTCTCTATAGTTAGTATCAGAGGAAAGTTTTAGTTAACCTTTGAAAATTAGGATGCAAAAACTTTTGTGAGATCTCTAGAAATATTTCTAATGTATGTCTAGGGATGTCCCTGTGGTTAAGTATAAGTATAGGTTACAGTCCTAGAATTATGATAACTATCATGAATAACCATGGATTAAACCTATGATGTTAGAGATTGAAAGTACTTCCCTTGATTATGTTGTTTTCCAATCATTATTTTTTCTTCTCACACTATTTTTTTTGGGTTTTAGAAAATGGCTGGAAAGTGGAAGATTCATGTTAATGGAGAATATTTTGGACAGTAGAATGATATTATTCCTAATCAACCAGTTGAAATGGGATTTGGAAGGTGAAACATCGTTATTATGCCTAATCAACAATATCATACGATGATCAATAATCTCAACTTTGGTAAGTTTCCTGACTCAGTTAATAAAAGAAAGAAAAATGTTCATGATGATCATAGAGTAAAGAATGTTAAATATTCCTCATGTAAATCATGTTGGAAGAGACATAAAGGATAATGTTTCAAAGGTACTGGAAGATTCTTGGGTGTTGAAAAAGACGCAAAGTCAGCAATTGCAAAGGAAACGGTTCAGTTAACACTATGGACAAGGATAATTGTATTACTAATATCAACAACCTATAATTTTTTAAAATGTGGAATGTATGAGCATTATGAAAACAAATTCCCTAAGGGAAAATCTCGTAAAGAGAATCAGCATGGTTGTATGGGTAGTATTTATGTTGATGATGATGAAGAGACTACAAATGATATATGATATGAAGGAAGTGTTGATGAATAAAATGATGTAGCTCAGTCAATTGTTTAAGAAGGTAGTAGAATGATTTTATGTTTATCAAGAGTAATTTTGTATTTTTAATTTAATGGTACTTTAGAATAAAGAAATATCTAAGAATTGTTACACTATTTTTTCATAAAGTATTTGAAAGTATATGTTGAATGGTATTGGAAACCATGAAAGGTTATTTAGATATTATTGGAAAGCAGATGATATGTTCATAATGAAGGGATAAAGAGGAAATAATATGTTAGATATTATTAATGATCTCATGATTGATATAAGGACAAAGTGATATCATGGTTTGAGTATATAGTATTTTTTGGATTTTGGTGTGTGGAAATATTCAACTTTTAATTGCATTAATGTTTTCACTAAGGTTCTATGGTAATTTATGATTAAGGTATTCACATGTTTCGAATGTGACCAACAAAATATATATTATGATATATGGGGGATAAATGATGGTATTTACATGCTTGTTATATAACCTTTCTAGTAATCATTATATTTGTACTATGAGTTTGGATAGAAGTATTTTGGATAAGACTAAAGGTTGGAATGAATTAAGTTAGGCATCAGATAATATTGTTTAAGGCTAAAAAGTTTTTTTGATATTATTTCTGTAATGTAATAATAGTGTAGTTTTAGAAAAAGGACAACCTGCAGGACGACCAACAACCCGTCACGTCGGACAAGGTTGCGAGAATCAAAACCACAACTAAGTGAAACAAGACATTATCGCCTACCACTAGCCTACAAGAAGTACCTTGTTAGTAGAAACTAGTTTTTTTATTAAGCGGTATGATATATGAAGTATAAGTCCATTTTTGGAACCATATACGATTAATCTCCCCAAAAGATGGACTTATGTATATAACTTTTTCTAACCTTATTTTTGAGACAGATTGAATGACGTATAATTTTATCACATGACCTTATAACACTTCAAAGAAGACAAATTCAACATTATTTATTTATGAGATGAAGTTGAAATTGTTCAAGGCACAAACAATAGTGAGATTTTACCAAAATCAAGTATGTATATCTTTTAATTCAATAATTCTTCATTATTAGGGAAATGATCTTGAAATCCAAAAATGCAGTCTTAGTACCCTTATATCTGATGAATAAGATGGTACCTTAGATCATCAAAAATTTATGGCTTTTTGATTGTTGGATTTTTTATATCCATGTTCTCTACCACTCTCCATCAGAACATGATGGTTGTATTTCTCTTCCATATCCATGTTTTCACCTCTATTCTCCTCTGTGGAAGCCCAGTGATGAGTTACTTTGGGTATCCATTATATTTCAAACATTAGATTTTTAAAATAAAGTTTTATTATTCCTTTTTATGATGTGGGTTCATATTAAAAAGTCTTCCAAGTAGTAAATAATTTAAAACCCCGACGAATTTCGAGGGAAAAATTAATATTAAGAGGGGTATAATATAACCCCCTGAGATTTTATGTGAAATACCATTTTTTGTTTCATTGAAATCTTATGTTTTACGCTTCAGTAAGATTAGGTTGTGCTTTACGCAACTCCGTACTAGCTTGTAGTATACGCAAACACTATTTTTGGATTGTGTTTCACGCAAGAACGACCTTCCTCAATAGCTTGTGTTGTACGCAATACCGAGTTTCACTAAAAAATGACATATTTTTATGATCTAGCCGTTATGAATAGTATTAACTACATTATTAATTTTATTACATAATAATTCATCTTAAAAATCTTCTAGAACATGGTATGAGAAGAAAATAAATTTTTCAGGTAAAATAAGTATTTTTAAAAAATTGCAGTTTGCCGCCTTTTGATGGAGTACCCACATTAAATCTAGTTTTTAACAAATTTATTAGTTTAATTTGACAAAATAAACATATTAATTTAAATAAAGGTATTAAAATTAACTTTGGATAATTTTTTAATATTTATCTGGTAACTTTCATATTTTTATGAATAATAAAAATATGCTAAATTTTAATTAAAAATAAGCTTTTTCCTTGAGATAATTTATATGGTTAAAATATATATTAAATGGTCTAAAAATATAAATAGAATATGTTTTTATCATTTAATATAATTTAATTCATTATCATTATTTTTACACTGAATTCATAGGTAAAAACATTTCAATCTTTTGCAACGTTTTAACTTTTAAAACCCATTTTCTCTATAGTGGGACTAATTTTAAATTATATAATTCAAATTTTTTGTTTCTAATTTTGAAAAATTAATTCGATATTTGGAATCATTAGGTCTAAATTTTGTTAATAGGCTAATTTTTTTTAGACATTATGAACAGTAACTACAATAAATTTTATTTACTACAGTTAAAGGTAAATAGGGTGATTATGGGTAAAAATAAGATTATAAAATTACCCTAACTATTTCAAAAATTTTATTGGATGAATAAAAGTCGACACATATCAACTAAGGGTATAAATAGCTTTATTTCATTGAATTTTAACTCTAAAAATTATTTAATTATTACTAAAACCAATGAAACTGACAACATTTCACTCTCTTATATGTTATAAGTTTAATAATTTTAATTAAGTTTTAAACTTATTAAAAATTCAAACTTAAATAGTCACCAAAAATCTAATATAATTATATAAATCATGTAAAATTATTATTATTTTTATGTCTTATATAATTCTCATTAATGGAGATACAATAGTGATGTAGAAATCGTTTATTTAGTGAAAAAATCAATAAAACAATTTTTATTAAACTAATAGTGACCATAAAAGTCACAAAAACCAGACCAAGACATATTTTTCATGTAAATGTAAACCATAATCATCCAATGGTCGAATAGTTAACCATTTTAAGCCTTCTAAATTCGATTATGACACTTATATTGTTTTATTTTAAATGATGTCAATGTTGTCACCTTCATGATTTAATAAATACAACAATTTAAATGTTGTGATTTTAAGATGGTAAATTAGATTAAAAGTATTATTATATAAGATATTAGATTTTTCTACATCATAGTATTTTATTTTTAATTTTTATGCAATAAATAAGTATATTAAATAATTAAACAAAAATGTTGTAGTAATTATTTTATTAAGGGAAATATTAAATAAATTGTTTTAAAAATATTAAAATAAATTTTTTATGAAAAAATTATGGTGTTCCATGAATATTTTAGATGAATATTACATGTTATGAATCTATTAAACATTTTTTTTGAATATATCCTCTGTGTGGATTTTATTTAAATTAAAATAAATGAATAATGTCAAAATTGACTCTATTGTTATTTTATAAAAATAACATATTATTAAATTGTTTAAAAATCCAAAAAATATTTTAAAATTATAAATTATAATTTATATTGTCTAAAATATCATAATGTATTTAATTATGGACAATTAAAAACACATAAGTGATTATTTATAGCAATTTAAAATTTAGAATATTATTACAACAAATAAAATTAAATAGATTAAATATGGATAAATCAAGTTGATAAAAATTAAAATAAATTACTGCCATGTCTAAATTTTAATGGATAATGATATTACCACACTATCTCATCTCATTTTTATAATTGCGTCATTTTTTTTTGGTTTTTAAGATTGGTTTCAGTTTATTAAAATTTAATATTTTAGAGATTTCCAAAAGTGCCCCTATCCTCCCTTATAAAAGGGCACCTCCTCCCTCTCCTCCTCACAACATTTTGAGCCTTCAAGATCCGCTAACCCTTTCCCATTTCCCTACTACACTTCCTTAGAATCATATTAGTTGTCTTGGTCTTCTCAAAAGACCAAATTTATTTCCCTAAGAGGAGGATTAGAAGTGGCGCGTCGAAGAGAAGGAGTCTCAGACACATACGAATGAAATTGGACATAAGGTAAGAGATAATTTGGCAATCTCATTTTTATCTGAGATTGTTTATATGTATGTATTTACTAGGGTTATATTTATCATCCATTTCCATGTTTTAATGAAATGTTTTCATAAAGTATTTACTGTTCTTCCATGTATGTTTAAAGTCATGTTTACCCATTTTTGACTTTAACTATATAGTATGGATGGAATCATTCTTTCATTTACCATACAAGGTACTTTTTGAATTTTCTTGAAATATTATGAGAAGGATGTTTTTTTAACTTATATGTTGTGAATGTATTTTTACTATTTCATAACGAATTATTTCAATGAAGCTTCCTCTACAAAATTTCATGATTATTTTCAATAAAATCCTTTTCTATTAAAATTTCATGGAATTTTGAGAAAAGGAAATTATTTTGAAGAAGAAAAGATATTTTCCTCAAGAATTCATTTCATGTTTTTTATCAAATCTATTTCACATATAAGAAGACATTATTTAGTATAATTATGGTTCAAGTATAATGTCTATATTATTTACATTGTTTGACTTTTATTATGATGAAATGATATCCATTTTTTATATGGATTGTGTAATGATGGGATGATGTTGATGAAACCCATTTTATTCTTTAGGTTATGATGATTGATTTATGTTTATTTTGTGGAACACGTAAGAATGATTTCATTATGAGATGGGTGGGGACTATATCTCCCTCCAATGCATTGGTTAATGATTTATATCTAATGAGATAGACATAGCTGGAATGACATGTAAATCATGTTCAATAAATTTATGGTTGGAACGGCAAGTAAATCTAGTTCAGTAATGGACTTTTTCCACTATGATGTCCTTGGAAGTAATGTATTGGCTACTATAGAAATAATATCATGTAATTAATGGTTTTCCACAATTAAATGTTTTATTCCCATGTTATTTTATCATTATTGATGTCCCATTATGATCTATGCCTTACGTACTGCCATGTATTATGTCACAACTCATGATTTTTATGTTTAAACTTTATGTTCATGTTTTTAAGTTCAAATGTATATGGTTCATTTTATTTTCTCCATGATTACCCTTATTGAGCAATCAAGCTCACTCTTTATAAGAAAACAAAAGGGGAATATCTTTATGCGAGATGTTGAGGATCTTTCAGCAAGATTATAAGATTATGTTTCGAGATTTCAAAGACACTAAACTATTATGGTCCTTTGGTGTGTTTTTTTGTATGTATTAAGTATTCCACAAAAGTAATGTAATGACCCTGTATGTCAAGATTTGGGTCTCTAAAACAGTCAACTTACTAGAGACATTTTGGACATATGTACCAAATATCGTCAAAATTTCCTTCATGATATTAATTAAGTAATTAGTTATATCTATTATAGTATTAAATAAAATAAAAGGAATAATTAACCTAAAATAGATTCATAATAAATTAAATAATTAATATAGTTCTTTTATTCACGAATATAGATAATATGTATGATGAGTTACACCTAATATAATAGACTTTCTTTAAATAAAATTATATTATAATAATTACCTTAAAAACTATTTCTTCCTTGTACATATTTTTTTAATATTTTTTATAGACATATTTATTTTAACATAAATGAATTATAAATTTTTTTTATTTATATTTTAGATTTATTTTAATGTTTCTGAAACAGAATCTGTTTTTTGTAATTTATAATAAAAATTTTAAAATTATTTACAAAAGAATAAATGAACACTCATTGTCAATGTATATGATGAAATTGAAATTTAAAAATGAAATAAACATTATTTAATATTTTCATTAATTTATAGTATTAAATTTATTTATCAACTAATAAACCCACTTAACTATATTCTAGTAATTTCCAAATAGTGCTTTAAATTGGAATGGATATTTGAATATACAGAAACGATTACTTTTGGGTGGAAATAATATTTTTATTACTGTAAGAATATACATGTTATTATTATGTTATGGTTCATGGGAATTTTTCTTGTTTAAGGGTAGTTCAATGATTAAAATATAATTAATTCGTTATAGTTATGTGAAAATTTATCCCCAAGTTAATCCATCTTTAAGAGTGATGTGCAAATAATTCCCCAAGTTTCCTATATGATTTATTTATTATTTCCACGGTATTTAACATAAGTAATACTATTTTTCATTTTATTATAAAGAGTTTATATTTAAAAAAATTATTTTTTATATTTTATGGATGAAAAGTATAACTTTGTGAAAAAGTGTTCAAGAATTTTTAATGATTGAAATTAATCCTTTATGTTTTTTATTTTTTCATTTATTATTTCATATGAATATTTTTCAACAACATTGGAAGAGTATCTTATTTCATGGGAAAAAATTTTTTTTTTCAGTATAAATATTATTTCCAAAAAAAGGAATGTTTTTATTGGTAATCATAGACTAATAGTTTTATTATTTATTTTTTATAAACATTACTAATAATTGTTTTCACTTATCATGACTTAAAATTGTTTTAATAAGGATTGTGTATGGGTAAAAACAAATAATTAGTCATATTGAAATTCATCATGATCTTCCATTAAAATTATACATTTTAATTTATAAATTTTTTATTTTGTGTAAAAAATGGATTCCGAATATTAGTATCTATTTTATAATATACTTGTTTTTTATGTAAGGGTTATTAGAAAAATCCCTAAAACTCTAAAATATAAATATATTTGAGAATAAAATAAGGTTATGAATATTCTAAAGAAAGTATAATATTTAATGTTTAAGTATATTTCCTCACAATATTGATCACTAGAACCAGTGTATTCTATGGATAATTCTTTGAAATTTTCATGTGTAAAAATTTCACTTAATCCTAATATATTATGTGAAAATTTTTCAAGAGGTCTCGATTAACCTCTTGGTTAATTATAATAAGCAATTAGAGGACTCATTTATCTCATTTAACAAGAAACTCGTAGCTTCATTTGTGGAATCATTCATTCTTCATAAAAATACAATGAAAAAATTAACCAATTATAGTTATTCTATTTAGCGTGAAAATTATTATCTTATAGTTAGAATGGGAGTGTAATTATAACTTCTTATTTGACCTTTAATAATCCTCATGTTATCTAGAAAAGCAATCTAAAATTATTTTACCAAAATTCGACGATTGTCTCTCTCTCTCTCTCTTTCTTCTACTGAGTGATATAATTTATATGATCTAGTTATTATCCAGTTATATTACCATTATCACATGTGTTGTATATACCATTTTAAGAGTCCTAATTAAATATTAAATTATCTACAAGTATTGGGCTGTTTATTATTTCATTGGTAGGAATTTAATTTTTAATAAAACATCCCCCAAGAAATCTCCATGTATCTAAGGGAGAAACTAAAAAAATATCATTATATTATAAAAGATATAACATCATGATAATTTATAATTATTCCAATTTGTATTTCAAAAAAATAAAGCTAACTAAATTTTCAACCATGACGTTCATGGTGTGCGGATTTACCCTCTATTTAAGGATAACCAGGCAAATTATCTTCATTAGCTGATAGGTAGGAATTATGAACTATCCCCTTATAATTGTACTTAGTCTTTTACAAATTATCCATTTGTACCATCTTGAATGATCCTATCATTAAATATGACTATATCCTTACATGTTCCTCTGAATGATATATTAATGTCTTAAAGGGGACCAACATATTAAAATTCCTAGAGGCAAACATCAATGTTGAAAAATACTATATACCCACATGTGATGTCACCAAAATTGGAGGACATTCACATAGAAAATTTTCTATCTTATTCATTTCAGAATACGAGTATATTGACTTAACTATTTTAGATGTGTATCATAAAAACATATATATTCAATCCACATACTTAATTTTCATGAACTTCCAACATCTTCACCTTTATTATCAAATAGAAGCCATACAAATCTATATAGGTATTGTGGAAAAAATCACCCCCTTTAGAGCGGTTGAAAATAAACCAAAAATCCCATGAGTGGATAAATTCATGTTGGAAAACACCATTTTTCTATATGTGTATCCATTAGATACAAATAATTAATTTTATTCTAATGCGATCCATGGTTGGTGTGAGAAACAATAATTTAGTGAAAATTACTTCACAACAACCTTTGATTCCTCCCGAATACCATATACCACATCACTCCCCCTAATTATCTATTAACCTATTATCCCTTATTCAATTAATTATACCCCATCCAAAAAAATATCTACATTTATTCAACTTTGGTAGTGAAACCAAAGTCGCCACTTATTTGACAATTTAATAAGAGATCTAGATAAATCCAAAACAGTTTGATAAAACATACATTCCTCATGAAAGAAAGAATGGTCTATGGGGGGGTCCAATTAAAAATTATGTGTAAGAATATGGTTAGACTCTAGGAGTCAACATATATTTCTAAAAAAATACTTTTGGATTTTCCATTATCAAGATATCATACACTTAATATTGAATTATAACATACTCCAAAATAAAAATTTTATTCCCCACCTTCCCCTTTGTGATGTAAATTTCATTCTCTATTTTATTATTCTATGAATGTTTCATATAAATGTTTCTAATATTGAAATAAAATATTTTATAGCACCTAATTAGAATTGGATAAGTCACATGATAGAAAATTCAATCATGTATTTTGTATTTAGAGAAATTTGGTGTATACTTGAGTGGTTTCTATGTACTTGACCTCTATAGTTTTCAAGGGCATGAAATCCTACCACACACATTTCCATGATATACAAAAAATACAAAGATAAAAAAAAGAACCTTAAGTTTATTTTCAGTCATCTATAAAACCATCCCAATTTGCATCACTAAATCCCAAAGAAATCATCTTTGAATCATTATGATATAATGACCCATAGTTCATCATGTCAAGGCTATATTGAAGTATTATTATCACATCTTCCCTGTGGAATTCAATGGTATTACACTGAAGATGAGTGACATGGTAAGTGGAAATATTATATATGGTAAAGTGGTAGTAAAATTAAAAAAAACAAATAATTATTTTCATATATGAGGTCAAATCAGCCTTATTTTCTTATATATCATATGATAATTTTAGTCTTGTATATGAGGGAGTTACCATTGGCCTCAAATCATCCATCTAAAATATTCAAAAAATTTATTTGTATAATTATTTTTGGTGATAAATATCCCATTATTTAAAGAAAATATTTCAAATAGAAGTTCTAATTGATGTCAACAATGACTAAATGTCTTGTATATACAAAAAATATCTTATATTCTAAAGGCCATTCAATGAAAATAAGATAGATGTGAAGGTTTACATCTAAACAAGGGAAAATGTGCTCATGAATTTGAATATTTAATCAACGATGATCTGAATATAAAGGTTAAATCACTTTATTGGGAGCTATATCAGGAATGTGATTCCAATAATGTTAGCCTCATTTTTAATGATTTTAGAAATTTCCTACTATGTTTTCTGATCCTTATAATTAGACTAGTTCGGTTTCAAAAATTATCCTTAAAGTTACATTTGGTATAAGAAACTATATTCAGTTCAGATAAATATCATATATACTCTTTGGATAATATATAATTGAACAAAAAATAACAATTTAACAATTATAGATATCTCCAATTCATAGATGATGAGTTTTGTAAACTGAGTGCACTAGCTCTCGTATGAGTTTCACAAATTATGTCGCCAATATAAATAAAAATCATAATTCACAATGAATATTCCAAACTTATATATTGGTTGAGATCCAATCATCCTTAGGGAAAACCATGATTCTTTTGACATTGATCTAAAATTGATAACAATTCTTTAATTTCTTATTTTTGGCCATTCAATGTGATCTTTAACAGACATACATATCCTTCTTCTTCAATGATGAGAAAACTATAAAGTTTCTTGATATGAACATCCTCATCCATAACACCATTCAATATATAGGATTTGATGTCCATTTATTATACATATAATCCAATTTGAATCTCAATGTCTAGAAATAACCATATAGTTCAATACATTATATAGGCAGATACATATCATCATTGTCAATTCCTTTAATTTTGGAATCCCCCATGCATTGAAGTTAGTATTTTTTTGAAAATAACGATTCCTTATTCCTTATTTTTTTTATTTTAGAACACCCAATTTGTTCTAATTACATTCTTTTCACATGGAAATTAGGAAACGTCACTTTTATCAATTTTATCTATTTGATCAATCTCTTCATTCAAATCCTTGATTCATAACTTGAAAATTTTACCAGTCTAAATGTATTTTTTCAACTAATGTTAATAATGTTACCAAAAACTATGAATTCATTCATATAGTTTAAAATATTGTTTTATGATCTCCAATAATGTTTCATTTGGTGATTTAATCCCAACACATTTTTCTTCATGATCATATTCAAATTTCATTTTATTATACTTAACTTGAGTCCTCATAAAATTTTATTTATTCTTTATATATCACATTGATTCTAATTATTATTCATCACTTTATGACTCAAAAATCCATTGGGAGATTTATGAAAAATATGTTCTTTTTGTACATTGATTTTATCACTTATGTCCACCAAAAAATAATTTATATCAATTAGTTTTTTATTTATCTTATCCTAAAACATATAATATTTATATTTAGAGGATATCCATGAAATATGTATTCATCTACAAAAAATTATTTTTTTATCTTCACCTTATTAATGTAAATGAATTTCCTCCAAAATCAATTATAAAACGTTAGTGTAGTTTTCTATCCAAACCAAATTTTATATGAAATTAACCATTAATTTTCCCATATTTTTCACTAAAAATTGATTATTTACATGTCTTTACATAAGAAACATATAAATGGACATTATTAATGATAGGTTGTCGATTATGGGGCTTAATCTTTTCAGAAAAACATTTTTCGGGTTATCTAATAGCCAAAAACTATTTTTAATTCCATGTTCCTATAGAAATTCGTTGTCTTGATGATTTGAAAATTTTGTTATATTTTTAGTAAGTAATTTATAAATCAACACAAAGATAATATTTTCACTAGTCCTTTAATGTAGTTTAATATGTATAAACACCCCATTCTTGTGTGTGATAAGAATAATTAATTCCATCCTTCTCAAATATTAAACAAACAATACACTGTTACTTTGTACACCTACTTATTTGGATGATATTAACACATAAACATCCACATGTATAAGTTTTATCAACATTTATCACTTTATTTTCCTTTTCTTATAAGGATTCAAGATAATTTTATATTTTTTCACATTAATCACATATGTGTGTGTGTGATAACATGTGAAGTGGGGATATCATGGTATCCACTTCTATTTATTATTATCTCCAGATATATTTGTATTAAATAGACATTCCTATTATACCATATCATGTTCTCCAACTCTATAGATAGCATAAAAAATCTTCTTTGACATGGTTTTGATTTCCCATTGTTATTCTTATCTATTGAACAAGTGAACTATGTTGATCATTGAAAATACAAGACTTTTTATTGAACTACACCACATATCTGTTTCCAATAAATTTGTTAACATGGCTAGTATTATGAATTATATCATACATATAGATAAATTCATACCCACTAATATAATTTTTTTAATATTTTTTTAGACCCATAAATATTATTACACTCATCGATTACCAAATGAATGACAATGCATTTATATTACTCAAAATTCACGATGAGGGATTTGGATTTGGTTATATATGATGTGAATATACTATCCTATATATATGAGTTTTACATATACATCACCCTTTATGAAATATCAGAAACATTACCTTTATCTAATAATCCTTTTCATATTCATACATTCGATGCCAATTCATAACGACTTCTTCTAGCACCTCAAATCTCATCTCTCTATAATTGAATGTTTATCTAAACCATCAATGATCCAGGGATATTAATCAATTTTAATTTTTTTATTTAACATTATTCATTGAAATTCATGAATTTTTTATTTATGATTTTATTCTTAGACTTCATATATAACTGTTATTATTATTTTTATTGTATATTGATAACAGAATCATGAACCACTACATTGATCTTCTTAGTCATTCCCCTCTTCATGTAATGTTCTTCAAGGGTTAGCTCATGTTTTTCATACAAATACACCAATAAAACAACACATAAATTCCCATTATCATTGTTTATTATGAAAATAAGGTCATAAACATGATTCTAGGGGGTTTATTGTTGTTCCAAAATTGTTCATTTTGGGTATACCATTTTTGTTTATGCACCCACTTTCTGGTTGTTTCCAAAGGGGATAATTTTTTAAACTAGAAAAAAAACAATAGTTTCTCTATCCATGATACAGACTTGCATTTTAAATGCAGGTGATCGCCAATCATTTTTTAAAACATTTTTAAAGATTAAATATTTTTGATAATATGGGGTTTAGGATAACCGCATCCTTTTGTGGAAGATTATTTCCTTCATCAAGATAGAATTGTAGATTTTAAATGTATTTATGAATCATTCCAAAAATATATGTGGGATTTATTTCAACAATGATGATGAACTGATCAAGAAAATGTGTTTTATATTAAACTCTATATAAATAAGAGATTCACCATATTATTAATATAAATTCATTATAATTTGTTTTAATCAAGACAATTGAAACATCTTCTATTTATTTATGTCTATGGGAGAAGTAGGGGTTTTAAATTTTAGATTTAATCTCAAATTGAAGATCTATATATCATATGAAAATAAGAATCAAAACCAACACAGTTCTATTTAATGATTGATCTTTACACCTCAACAGAAGGCCTACAATAGAATCTCATTAATTATACAAATGGAATGATTATCAAAGATCTCTACACCCATATGGGTTATTATTAGTCTGAAAAATCAGAGATAGAATATTATTACTCAAATTTTATGAGGGAGTTCCATTAGATATGAATCTGGGGATTATGGATGAGTTTCCTAGAGATGATTACTATTACATAGAAGGTTTGAAAATATAAAATTAGTTTTGGTTTACACTTTAGCTAATATGAGATACCTTATATAGAAGCTGTATCATGTAAGGGATTATTTTGAGGACTTCACTCTGGAAGATTTATATGATGATAGGACCAATATAAGTACCTTGAATTAAGGTGAATACTAGTAACCATTAGGTTCATCTTGACTAAATTGTAATTCTATTAGTTTTTTGGGGAATAAACCTAGGAGTAAGACATTATTTCCAATAAAAATAGGATAATATGGATATAATGTGAATAATGACAACATTGTGGAGTACCTCGACTCAATTGTAATTGAAATAATTGGTTAGGGAATATATACAAGAGGGGACCCATGATTTTGAATCCAATAAGAGTATCTCGACTCATGGTGAATAATTATAACCCTAAAAAGTATCTTGACATAAATATATATGAATTATTTGGTTGGGGTTTACACCTTTAAGGATAGTGATGATGTAGATTTGGATCTTACATTAAGTTGGATGTCAAAAAATTCCTTCACTTTTATCCTGGTTGTAGGATGAGTAAAGTGGAATAATGAAGTTATGGAATAAAATTAATTAGAGGCCCTGGTGCATCAAGATGAGGATAAAAACTAATAAGGTGGAATATGATTCATGTTCATGAAGTATCACATTTTGACATAATAGTTTCTATATAGGTATTCAAAGAGGATGGAATATTTATAGCAGAATCATATTGAATTTAATTAGGGCTCCCCACATAACACTTCACATAAGATTGGCCACATATAATTCCACATAGATCATTCCACATAACATTTCACATAGTGCTAAACACATGGCATTGGACACATAGGAGGACCAACATAGGTTCCCTGTAATGGACATCCACATAGAGTTGGCCCTAAATCATTTCACATAGGTCATGTCATATAAAATTTTGTGACTTTTCTTTCAGGAAGAATTTCTTTTTGTAAGGACTTATTCATAAGATTAAATCACAATGGACTCACCCATTTTAAAACTAAGGAATTTTACCCGAGTTATTCCATGAGATGGATTCCATTCCAAGCATTTCATAGTGTTCTCCCTGTCTTCGCTAAAAAAAATCACTCTAGAACATAAGTGGGTTTTGATATTAATAACCAGTGGTGAGTAAATAATTCCTTGAAATAGTCATATGTATAAAAATTTTCACATTGAAATTGGTGGTAAGATATAAATATTTTTTAAATATCATTTTATAACACAATGTTGGAGGTTGAAATTCACTACCTTAGATTCCATAGGTACTCAGTTCATGGGAGGATAAAATGTATTTCCATGGACTGAAAATGACACCATTTGTTGGGATGATTGTTTCACAAATGATTCAATTAACCATATAGTTAGTTAAAATTATTACTTGGTTTGAGTAATTTAATACCACTTGGACAAAAATGACCTATGGTTCAAATAATTGCGTAAATACATCAAGGATTGAAAAATTTCCTATAGAGGGGCTATACATGATGATTAATTTGCATAAGCATTGAGGAAATATTCCAAATTTTTTCATTGTTGATTTTCCTTTAGGATAAAATTAAACATTACATTTAATGGTGAAATAATTTTGTTTTTAAATCTATTTGGGCTCAAATTTTAGTTAAATAAAATAAATCATGGTGAAATATGCCCCTATTCTACTCTTTATAAACCCTTGTATGATGTTTTTTGATGAGGTAAATTTTGTTTAATACCAAAAAATGTGGTCTTTATATCTTAAAACCCTTATTATCATAAATTTTATTAATTTAAATCCTACTCATAGAGGGAGGCTCTCACCACCATAAGACCAGTTCATGTAATGTTTTTGAAGACTTTCAGTCCCTCAATGTGTTAGTAGCCTTATAGTGCCTGTAAATCAAATCTATTTTTTTGGACTAGATACAAATTTCATATCAATATCAACATGTGTATTATATTTGATGATAATATCATCATTTATGTGAGAAATTACATGGAATGAAATTTACAATTCCAAAAAAACCATCTCATAGTTAGATTCATTCATAATTAAAATAATGTTATTATTTTGTAATTATAATGAACTTTGATGAATTCATATGATAGTTTGATTTGTATTTGTCTCACTAGTGGGAAGATTATTTTCAAAATGAGGTTTTTTAATTAAGTATTTTAAATGTCACCAACTATAGAATATCAACTCATGGAATTTCAGCAACCAAAAAGAATAATTTACTTGAGTAATTTGTTATTCCAACAAGTTTTATCTTTAGTCCAGGAATGTATATCCAAGAATTTGAAATTTATGAATTATGTGGTTAATTAAATAAGAGGGAATTAATGTTTATTAGTTGTTGAATCCATAATTGGAGAGCTGTATGTCACTATTTATCCCAAAAGAATGGGAATCAAGCCACATGTAATTATTTTAAAGATTCATATATGTAGATCAAAATCATATATTGAAGGATAGAGTTTTGAGTATAGGTTCATTGAGGGAGAACACTATATTGAAAGATCTTAAAAATAATTAGATCAAATGTATAAGTTTTATTTCACCACATTACTATGGATTCATTTGTATGGAAACAATTTTCCAATGGGTAATTTCATATATCTGACTCTCATGATTATTTATAGGCCATACGGATTATTCCACTCTATATAGTTTACAGTCATTTTGGATAGACCAAATAACATGAATTGTTTTTCATAAAATAAGAAGTATCTACCCTTAGGCTGTTCATAAATAGAGAATATATTCTATTATTTTTTCTTATATCAATGGAATTAGAGTTTAAGACATGAATATTCTTGGGTAGAATATAAATACTTTTGAGTTTTATTTATTTTTACTTTCAACATAATTTTATTCCTAATTCAATAATGGGGAATCTTAGTGAGTAGGAACTCATATTTTTAATTGGTATTCCCTTTGTGAGTTTTTGACCTGATATATTTCATTCCCTTTCAATTTAATTCAAATTCTGATGATTTCTCTATGCTGTATGGTGTTTATGAATAGAGAGTTGAATCTCAACTAGTTCACATGACTCCCGTTTGGGGTTTTAACATAGTAATTACTATTTCGCTTTCCATTGAAAATTTATGGTATTGAAAATTGACCAATTTAGATAACGTATATGGTTTGAAATCTTCACCCACATACTACTATAGTATAAAGTCACATAGTTTTAACACAAATAGTGGTTGAGTTAGTCTATTCAAAAAAGGTTAATATAAATCATGCATGAATTAAGAGTTAAATTATTATATATATGAACTCGAGGGTATATACACTTTCTTTAATTTCATATTGCTTGGAATAATTGGTTGTTAGTGTAAAATTTCATACATATTTTACTAATGAGTGGGGATGTCTAGGTAGGGAAGAAAAGGAATATCCCAATGTTGAGAAGGGCCAAAAACTATTAAAAACATCCATTGAAATGTGATATAATTTATTTTATAATCATGTAGGTTAGAAGATATTATGGATATGAGTTTCCAAAAGTATAATCTAAACTTATGGATTTGGGGTCTCCGTTGGAGAGGTACACTAAAATAGAAAGGAAATATATATATATTTCACAATATTTCATTGAAAAATAGAAAAATGAAATGATCTATAACCTTCATGGTATTTGAATCATCTTGAATAGTTACATTTTTTATGTTTTAAATCATGACCTATGAATGTATTAATGAAATATAAATGGAGAGTAGTGGGAATATGAGAACTATTTGTAATAATGGAAATATAATTATACTATCAGTCAGTGGAAACCATTGGGAGTGGGAGAGTAAGTACTGTATTCATTCTAGAGACATAATATAAGATTCACATGGAGATATAAAGTATTATAATGGCCATTAGTAATGGTATAAAATTAATTTCACACACAATAAATGGAAACTAGAGTCATTTAACCAGTCATTACCACAAATATTCTATACCTATGATTTATTTTTATATAAAGGAGTGATCTAAGAGGAATTATCAACTCATGTTTAAGGGATTCTAGGAGAAGTATATCATCTAATGGAATTTGTTACTATTGAATCAAACATCAGATATATGAATTTTGTTCATTGAAAATAGGAATATACATGAATGGTTAGAGCTCTTTGAAGGTTATGATAAAGAATGCTGAATACATTATTAGGGTGAAGGGATACAACATTATATTTCAGAGTACCTAATCACTAAAATTTTATGTATAATCAATGTAAATGGTTATTAATATCTAAAATGACATGGTAAATATGGGAATGGAAAATATAATCTAAAATATTCGAAGACTAGTGGTCTAGTGAGCAGATAAAGGATTCCTATAAGTTGACTTTTTATACACCACAATATTTTGGATTTTATTATGCTATAAAATTTTTCATAAACCTTAAAATCGATTAACTTGGCAAGTGAAAGCTTAAATTTTTATCAAACATCCCTTTATTTATTTTTATCTTGAAAAAGCTTACGGTATCTTTTGATTTGTATTTTATGATCTTCTAATTAGAACTGTGAGTTGAAAAAAATTAAGTCCTTATAACATTGACCAATTTTTTATGTAGTTCAAGGAAACAGATATTATATTAAGAAGGTTAAAATTGTAACAGCCCTCTTTTTTAAGAAGTTTTATTTTTTAAATATATTAAATTTATTTCATCACTTGAATTGAAAGCTACACCACTATATGATTTCTATATAGACAAAAAAGTTAATATTGTGCTATAAAAACACATAGATTAGCTTGAGGTGCACACAAAGATACCCTTGGCTAGTGTTATAAATAATGTTGAGTTACTTCAATATATCTTTTTACACACAAGGAATTGTTTAATCGAACAACAATATTATCATTAAAATATTATTTAGTTATCCATTATCCATTGTAATGGATGTTATGAATAATATTAAGTAAACTATGAAAGTATGGTTTAATTATTTATATAGCATTTATCTTCTGGTTATCAATTAATTATAAATGTATATAAGAAATTTTTGAAAAATAAAAATTTCCCTCTCAAAAAGATTATTTTTATATGAATAAACATGTTTTCTCTCACAATATTTAAAAAAAATTGATGATTAATTTTAATTAAAATTATATATTATATATTTAATCAGTAATTTAAAATTAGTATTATTTTTAGAGACTAGTGGTAATAATAACTCAAATTTTTGGAATAAAATGATATATTTTTCTAAAATAAAATTTTAAAACTTTAAAATTGTGAAAGTTAGTTAAAAATAAATTTTAAAACTATTAAAAATTATAAATGAATATATAACATAATTTTTAATATATTAATTTCAAAATTATCTTTTTTTTTAATTTTTGATATTTTTCTAAAAAGCTTTATTTTTTGATGAATAATGAAAAATAGTGGATTTTAATTGGAATCAACATTTAAAATAATATATATATATATATATACAATTAAATTATATTTTAATATTATTTAAAGACTTTTTAGAAAATATATACAAATAATATTACAATTTATATTAGTGGAACTATGTTCTCATTGATATTAGATATACAATAATTTCAAATTTTTTATCTTTTTACATTAATTTTTTTTAATATCATCTAGGTTTTGAGATTAATTTCAAATTAATTTAAGTCACTTATGTGATTAAATATTGAGAAAATGGATTAAAAATTTGGAATCAGAATAATTTATAAGTTATTTTAATTTCAACAGAGTTTTTTACCAAAAATATCAGTGAAGTAATTTAAAATTAATAACAACAATTAAGGTAAAAATGCATTTACTTAGTGGTAGAACTTCCGTTTAGCGGCCAAAAAACAAATACATAAGGACAAAATCCATTTTACGTCCAAATTCACACCATATTCAAAATTTTATTAAATATTTACCAATATTGGAGGAAATATATGTGAATGATACTTCTTAATATTATTTACTTTTTTTAATAAACAAGAACGACACACCACCTCCCCTATAAAAAGCACTCATCCCCCCCCCCCCAACTTAATCAAGCCCATAAAGCCATTTGAATGGACCTAAATCATCCCAAATATCCTCCCCACTTCAATAAACTCATATTAGATGCCTCACATTATGATTAAAGAAAACCAAGGATTCCCTTTGGTAAAATAAAAAAGAGTTGCCCAAATAACAGGTAACATCATTCAACAAGCACATTTGTTTTATTTCTTTCTACACCCACCGAAACTATTTTTATTACATAAATATATAAAAATATTTGTATCACCGATATTTTTTTATTTTTTTCTGTTATGTTTATGACATAAACTCATAGACACTTCTATCTAATGTGGGACACAATCATCAGTAATGGGAACAGAGGACTATCACCTCGCAACCTGATGTGGTTCATTATTCCAATACTATATCTCAAGGTCTGAAATAATGATGGAATTACTATATTATAATATATTTATAAAATTTGTGATGTATTTGTGATTATTAATTATTATATAACACATAATTTCATGCTTTCCATTTTGGGGGAATTTGATAACATTGTTTCTAGACACGTGGACTATCCCCTCCTCATGGTGATGTAATGTTTTCATGATTAACATGGAATGTATCAAATAATTTTTTTTTTAAAAATAAATGTTATATTTACAATATAATAATACTAATTTTGTTTTATAATATATACATATATTAATCATTTACAGTAATATCATTTAGTACAATTATAAAATTCATACAACCTCCATGCTTACGTATAGTCTACTATCTCCATGAACGTTGTATTTCATTTCTTCATTCTATACATTATATATTATTTTCAATACATATATAATGAATATAAATTATATGATTATAATGTTTTATATGTTGGAAATAAGTTTATCATGATCCAATTATGGATACAAATAATGAAAAACCCAAACATGTGTGAAAAACAAAGAAGTTATTACTAAAACCAAAACATTAACATTGAATTATTAAAAAATTATTAATATAAAGTAATAAGTAAATAATATATGGTATGATATAATTTAATTTGGTTTTATAATATAATTATAATAAATTTATATTTAATTTAAAGGGGTTTTAAACATGTGTGATGACAGTCAATACATAATGAAATGGAATTTCATCTCACTTTTTATATCCATAAGATACAAGTCATATTCACAACTTGTTTATGTAATTTGGTGTGTATAATGAACTATGAAATTATATCTCATGAATTTAATTTATTTCATTATATTTAATGATCAATTTTTATTATTATTTCATGCGTATTATGATTCAAAAGATACTTATGTAGTTTGTGGATATCTAGTATCACTTCTTTCCAAGAGACATATTCCATGTTAACCACTCATTTATTTAATGTTGTTTATATAATACCCATGAATGTATTTTAAAATTAATATATTTAAGATTTTTTGTATTTAACTATCCATTTTATGAATTTTATTTCATGGGGTTTATGGTTCAAAAGTTACAAAATATTTTAGATAATTTAATCTCAATTTTTTTATTTGAGACAAATGTTATGGTATGCACCAATTTTATTTTAAAAGGATAAAATAATTACATTTTTCATGTTTTATAATGAATCTCATTTATTTTTTTAATATTTTAATAATATTTTAAAACAATTATTTCATGTGTAATATTTTTTAGTGTTACCAAATTGGTATGTATTTCCTCTTATAATCTCATTAAATATTTAAATGTTTTATGATTAAACATAAATTTATAAACTATTATAATGCATATCTAAAAAATATGGAGGGAATTTTATTCCCCTATATATTTTCAAGGAATGTAAAATCAATGTTAGAATTTTTACTCTCTTTTGTATATAAGATACTAAATATTTTTTTAGAAAATATTTATTTATCTCTCACATTGGAAACAAATTTTATTTCTTTCCAAAAAATTATTTAAAATTTTTTTTCTTAATTATGATATTATTCACCTATAATCATTAAAAGAAATTGTATACCATGTTTTAAGTTTTAAAAAAATCATTTTTTCAAAAAGTAATCTTCTTATCATATTTCTATTGATGAACTTTTTTAAATTTCTTACAGTGAAAAAAATTTTTCAGCATATACGGATTTATCTTTCATCATGACCATAATTTATTTGAAGCTTCCATTTGATGATTAAAATATTAATATTTTTTAGAATTGTTTTTTTCTAATAATTTAGGAATTCTATGTTTTTAGAGTGGTTTTCAAAAATTATGGATTCGAAAATGTTTTTATATTCATAATCTGTTTTAAATGATTTTCAGATATTCTTTTACATGTTTTTAAAGTTGTTTAAATTTATTTTTTGAAATCAATATTATGTTAAAGAAGATTTTTAAATGATTTTTCAAAATTTTATTAGATGATTAAAAAGGTATTTTAAAAACAATTCATAAATTTTATGTCGTTTAAAAAGTTTATTAAATGAATTTCAAAGATTCACTTATACATTATTAAATGTTAATTTGAAATAAAATTATTTCAATGATTTCAAATATTCAATTATTAGTTTCAAATCTATTTTCATATAAAATGGTTTTCAAACTAATTTATATTTTAAAGTGTGTGTTTTCAAAAATGAAATGGATATTTCTACGATAAATTGTTTTAAATGATTTCAAATGCTAGCATAATAGGTTTTCGATGTTGTTTAATATAGAAATTTTTAAAATGTTTAATTTCTAAAAAAATGATTTCCAGAGAAAGGTTATTTAAATTGAGAAAATACCCAAGTGATATTTCAAAATCCATCTCACTATAAGATGAAAAACATTTTAATTGTTTATTATTTTAAGGTTATATAATCCAAAACACCATTCTAATATTTCTATCAATGCTTTATGTTTATGAATAAAAGATGTTTAAGAAACTTAATTATCTTCTACGTGTTATACCCTGATATAATACTTATGAAACCTAGTTCTTTTATTGTGTTATAGTATTATGAAATGATTAAGAAACCTATATCTTTTTCATAGGTTATGAAATGATTAAATGTTTGTGATACCAATTTAATGTATGGTAATGATATGGTTTTTATAAAACCCAAGTCATTTTATGGGTCCTGATATGATTAATTTATTATTTTGTTGTGACCCACATATATATGAGTTCATTATGGGATGGTTGTGACCTATAAATCAATCTAATTATTTGGGTAATGAATTATATCGTATGAGATGTACATGGCTAGAATAAGGATTGAACTCGGTTTAATAAAGGAATTTTTCTATAATGATGGTATTGTGGGCGATCATTGATTACTAAGATGGTTTCTGGAGAAAACAAATTCTACTATGAAAAATTTGTAATTTAGCATTGACTATTATGGAAATAATTTTCTATTTTTATGTGTCTTCCATAATTCAATTTATTATTAATCTATTATTCTCTCGTTTATTATGCTATTTATCCCATTATTATTCATGTCTTATAAACTAGAAATATTTATTCCATGACTCATGTTTATTATCTTTTATATGTTTGTTATAATCTATTAATGTTCTCATCGTGTTGTCATACCCTTATGCTCATGATTTTTCATACATATCTCCCTTGTTTACCTTTACTATCCATCTGAACTCACCCTTTTCTATGACACCATTCCCCACGATCAAAAGAAGTGTATTATGTATAATGATTCTAAGAATGATTATAGTTATGAAGAATATATTGGTAGATGATGTCGCTCACATATGGACCAAAGTTTTTTATGTGATTCCAAAGGAACTAAACTAATATGGTCAATATATGTTTTCTTCTATAATTTATTATTGATTATGAAATATGTTATAATTTCATTGTATTATAAGGGGTTTCATAATATATGGTATTAGAATAAATGTTTAGTTAACCATTGGAAAATAGAATAGGAAAGCCTTAATGAGATCCATGAGGACATGTCACTAAGGATGATTCGAAGGATGAGTAAATTTATAAGAACATGTATAGGAATGTTTTTAAAAGTTATACTAATTACATTCCTTGAAATAAATCTTTTTATGGATATTACATGATAATGTGGCTCTCTCACAGATGTACATATGGTTAAAAAACACGAAAAAACTATATTGATCTAGAGTCGATCAAGGAATGGTGCATAAAAACGGGTTACGCACCTGGTTTGACACTCCCATGGGATATGCTTGGAAAATTTAAAAAATCGTTATGGAACATCATAAAGGGTTTGAATATAATTTTTCTATACATATGCTAGTATAAACATATGGTGTCATAATTAAAATATGTTTTCAAAATTTATAGATCATATATGTAATTATATGATTTTTTGATTTCCCACATTGATTATTATTTCATACTATATGATTTAATGTTTTAGTCAATATAGGGAAAGATATAAAACGGGTTTAACATTTAATATAAGAAAAAATTTGCTAATGAGATGTCAAATGGCAAGATCACTATAGTGATGGACATTGTGATAACGTATAACCAGTTTTCATGGAATATGACTAAATTTTTTTTAACTTAATCATATTTCATACTCAACATCGAAGGGAAGAAAAGTGTTAAGGGAGAATTCATGTAATTGACACCACAGACGAAAGACAATTCAGTTACATATATGGGGAGAATGTGGGAAGAAGAACCCAAGTGAATTTATTAGATGAACATGGAGATGTTTTTACTGTATAAAATAAGGAACAAAATAAAGTAATATAAATGAGAAATTGAAAAGTTTATCTAACATAATGAATGATTATAGTGGTCCCCTAAGACATCATCGAGAGTTTAATGCTTTTAAATGTGGAATGAATGGGAATTATGAAAATTGATGTACTAAGTGTAATGATGATGAAGTAATCAAGGTGGTATGTTTTATAGTTATATTAATAATGATGATGATACTATAGGTGAAATTGGAATGGAAATTAGTAATAAGTAATAGGACATGGTAGCTTTGTTATTAGATTTTGGTAAATGTAATTGAAGTGTTGTTTTTTCTTTTATTGGTGATTTATGTCACATGAATTTTGAAATATATAAAATTGCTCATTCATCATTTTTTATATAGAATTACAATAATATGTTAAATAGTTATTTATGGGATGAAAAATTGATTTAATGGAAATGTAATATTTCTATTAAATAAACATAACCCTTATATGTTCCTGATCTTGAGTAATTTCTCTTAGATTGGATAAAGAGATGATTGATATAGATAATGTAAATTGGATAGTATTTATGGCCTTATAAAATGATAAAATATTTTTACAAAAAGTGTTTTGTGCTCTCATGGATGGAGATTATATATATTTTTGATTTAAATAACATATCCAGTGATCTTTGGAATGAGAAAGAAAGCATGTTTTCAATATAGATTTATGGTTATTTAGGTTATTACAATGTTCCAAGATAATATATGATAAAGGTATTCAAATTTTTTGTACATGAAAACTAAGAGATACTTTAAAATATATGTAACATCCCATGTAAGTAATGAATAATAGATATTTTTATCTATGTTTATTAATGATTAAGATAGTGTCATAGAGGCTTAAAATGAAAATAAATACAATCTTATGCATGGAATACACTAATATTCTTAAAAGATTGTTTTACTGCCTTTTGATGGAAAACCATTTTTGAATCTATATTTTGACAATTTTATAAACTTTGTTTGTCAAAATAAACTTATTCTTTATGATTGGGACATCAAAATTTACCTTTTGTGAATTTTTGGTATTTTTCTGACAATGTTCATTTTTTTAATGAATAGTGAAAAATACTGCATTTTACATTAAAACTGCTTTTTAATATAATTTATTTATATGATAAGATTATCTTTTGAATTGTTCTTAATGTGTAATATGAATATATTTTTACCATTTTATCCAATGGTGGTCATTGGAATCAATTTCACTTTGAAATTAGACTTAAACTGGTGTCAATCTTTTGATACTTATTGTTTTGTAAAAACACGCTATTTGCTCTGGCAGCGGGAATTAATTATTAAATTAATTAATGTGACTTGTATGATTTGAATTTTGTAAAATAGACTTCATTTTTTAATTCGGAATATCAAATATAGCTTAGGGTGAATTTTTGGTAATTTTCTGAAAAACTTCAATTTTTGATGAATAGTGAAACCACTAATTGGTAATCAAGCAAACTGATTTTTCAGTTAAATGAAAGTTTACCGCTAATGTGTATTGAATTTTGAAAATAATACATACATGGTTGTAATTAAGAAGTAAAATGTGGTTCAATGAGATTATTATAATTTTTTGGTGAATAGTAACTTATTAAGTTCTTAATCGCGATTAGTTGTAATTAGTGTAGTTTAAGGTATAAATAATGCTTTAATAATATGAAATGACCTAGACACATGTCCCAACCTTATTGGTTGTGTCTTTGCCGACCAAGACAAGCCATGGGTCAACTTGGGGACCCCATGGAGACACATTGGTTTGGAAATGACATAAATAACTTTTTATTAAATGTTAAAGTAAAAATGACACAAACAAGAGATGTTTTACGAAAACAATTTTTACATGGGCTTATAAAGATCAGATTTTTGATTATAAATAGTCATTGTAAAGATAAAAAGATTTCCTACATCATATTTTATGATTTTTAGACATTAAATAAATTAAATTATTTATGAAATAATAATGATGCAGCGATGACGTCATTATTTGACGATTAAAATAAAATGGAAATACAATGTAAAATCTATGAACTACACATGGCCAAAACCAATTGTATGAGTGGATTTCGAACCCTTATCACCTTATACATGAATTATATCAATTTTGGACCTTTTAAAACCGAAAAACATTTTCAAATAAAGAAATATTTCTTTACTTTCCAAAAGTGCCCCTCCTCTCCTCTTATAAAAGGCCCCCACCTCTACCTCATTTCACACACTCCTCAAGCCATTGGCTCGGCCAACCCCTGCCCATTTACTCTCTCCACATCCCTCTCCTCATCCTAGAGGATTCCCTTTGGGCATAATCCATTCAAAGGAAGCCTTTAGGCTCAAATCAAAAGGAGTTACACTTTTAATGGTAATTCATTCTCTCATGTTCATTTGTTTTATTTTTCTTCTCCAACCCCGTAAACTCTTTTTATTTATTTTTTTTGTAACAACAAAAGTATCTTCAATATACTAGGATGTTGTTATATGATTTATTTGAGCTACACTCTCACACAACTACATAAAATGGTTAAAGAACATACAGTTTCCGTGGATGGCGAAATTCTGCCTCTCGAAACGATGATTGTTCAACACTAATTTAACACCTTTAAAGGTGGCCATTATGATGTCACTCTTTTTATATGTGATATATAATATGTTTATGTTTTCCTTAATCTTCTGTTTTTTTCATTTTGGGCATACCTTTATGGTTTCCATTATGGGTAAACACGATATCTTCATTTTAGGAAGTGCGGACTACCGCCCCCTAAAAGTGATTTGACTCGTTAATACCATATGTGGGATGTGTAAAGGATAAAGTTAATGATATTATATATGTTATTATACTGGAATTATAATATACTCTTATATCATTATGATTACATTCCATAAAATATGAAATAGAAATGGAAGTAGCGTTCATGCGTACGTACGACTTACCGTCTCCATGAACGGTGCATTTCATTTCTTACCTCTAAATGTGATGTAATATTATAAATACATTCATATGATGAATATATATGATATATATTTTATCCAAATAATTAATATCATTCTGGATATAACGAACCTATGACCAAATTAACAACATGTAAAGTGTAAGAATTCTATTTTTGACTTAAGAACCAAATACCGACAAAATGAACATTATTAACTTAAATGATTAAATGATGTCCATAACATGGTATAAAAGGAATAATGAACTTGAAAAAGGTTCTTAAGCATGTAGAGATTAACTCAAGTTTATTATTCAGGAGATTAAATAACGGTCGGGTCAAGTCGGATACGAGGTATGTGTCTTCGTCTCAATCTCCTTTCGTTGAGGCATATTTTATTTTATACACAACTTTCTTTTATACAGTGTATAAACCCCTTTGACTTTTACGTTTATTCAAAAGGAATATTTTTTATACTAAGCGTTTACTAAAAGACAAAAGGGAATGTTTTTGTCGTACGTATGCGGCGACAACGACTTCTCCGCCATCGTGACTGTTATTTGAGTTTCAGATTCTTCTACAAGCCATACCTTCTTTTTAAAGGAAAAATAAATACCATGTTTTACTTTTCTTTTATTTTAGTATTGAAAATGGTTTTCATAATGTTTTTATATCAATGTGTTGTATTGATATCTCGTGATTGAAATGTGGAAATTTTTTGTTTCCTTTATGCATGTTTTATGTGATATGATTATGTTATGGTTCTTGGGAATTATTATGAAGACGGGTGGTTCCGTGATAAACTAAGGGTGGGTGAGCCCATTATAGCTCTCCAATGCATTGGGTAACGTGAAGGAGTGAAACGTTAAGGTTTCTCCGAAGAGATTTTAGGGAATATACTGTGATGGGTATTCCAAACGTAACCAGGAGGGTTACTCCCTATGTAAGAATGTTATGAATGCCTCAAGTTACCTTTATGTCTTATGATTTCTATGATTTATTCATGATTTGATGAGGTATGTTAAAGTGATTATGTTTTATGGGTAAATTATGATTTCACTCTTATGTAGGTATGTACCCATGTTTCCTTTCCATGTTTTCATAACCCATACTGAGTTTTTATGCCCATCCCAAGTTTTTGAAATGTTTTTCACAGGTCAAGGGAAAGGTACATGATAAGATGATAGAGTCAAGGATGTGTCAAGAAATAATCCATGTTTTATTTTAAATGTGTTTCCATTGATGGGAATGAAGAATATTATCTTTATGTAACCACTTTGTTTATATGTGGAATGTAATGCAAGTTTTATGATCTAATTCTCTAAAACTCTAAACCCGAAAAGATCCTCAATGTGTAATCTTGTAATAACTCAAGATTAAGCAAGGTTTAAGGTTGGGGCCTTATATTTGGTATCAGAGGTCGGTTTAGATAACTTTAGGATTTAGAATTCTATTAAATGATTATCCAAAAATATTTTTTTTCGAAATGATATTGCATTTAAAGATTACCATGTTGCTTCATCTAAGACATGTTTGTTCATAATGGTTTTCCACAGAGGAAACAGGGAAGCAGTGCTAGGAAGGCATACAGAAGGAAATAACCTTCCGAATCAGCATCCAGAAATGGTCGGAATTGGAACTGAACAGTTTGTTGCAGTAATGGCGCAGTTGACTCAAGCGATAAATGGAAGTGGTATCCATACACGAGATCAGCCAGACCAACCGCAGAGGAACATGTCAGTGGTGGAACATTTCATGAGGCAACATCCACCATCATTCAGAGGATCATCTGACCCTGTGCTAGCTGAAGGGTGGATTAAAGCACTGGAGAAGATTTTTGATGTCATGGGGTGTTCAGACAATCAAAAGGTTAGTCTTGCTATTTACCGTTTGGAAGGTGAAGCAGATCAATGGTGGTCTATGGTTAAAAATATCAGGGATGCCGATGAGATTGATGCTCTTGACTGGGATGAATTCAAAGGTATGTTTATTGAGAAGTATTTTCCTAAGGCTGTTCGACATAGGATGGAAAAGCAATTCTTGGAATTGAGGCAAGAGGAAGACTCAGTGGCTGCCTATGAAGAAAGGTTCACTCGATTGGCAAGGTATGCTCCAAATTTTATCCGGGACCTTGATAGTAAAATCAATCGTTTTTACTCAGGATTAAAGCCAAAATATCGAAGGGTACTAGCTTCTCGAGAGTTTAAAAGTTATGAAAAGATTGTTCGATGTGCTGAGAAGGTGGAAATGAAGTTTGCCGATGACCAAGTTTTCTATAAAAACCAGCAGAAGAAGAGACCGAGGTGGCATGAGAAAGGTAAGAATTATTCAAAAACGTCTGATGGTAAGAGAACTAAATTTCCAGTTTGTGATAAGTGTGGAAAAAGGCATGCTGGGGAATGTCTATTGAATTCTGGGAAGTGCTACCGATGTGGTAAGATGGGACATAAGGCTCGTGATTGCACTGAAAACGATCAAGGTGAAGGTAAGAACAAATTTGATTTACAGTTAGTGAAATGTTATAAGTGCAATGAGATGGGTCACTATGAAAACGAGTGTCCGACAAGGAGCTTGAGTGATGGGAAGCAGTTAGACTACAAGAAGAAAGGGGTGGTGAAATCCTTTGCAACTACTTCAGCAGATGTTGGGCCATCAAATGAAGTTGTATCAGGTACTTTGTTTGTTTTCTCAGATTATTCCAGTGTGTTGTTTGATTCGGGGTCTACACATTCTTTCATCTCTGAAAACTTTTCTAGTAAAATGGGAATACCATCTCAAGAAATGACTCCTTAACTTTTGGTAAAAACACCTGGGGAAGTGTCGAGGCAAAAAGAATTTATTAGAATCTTCCTATTCTTATCTGTGGAAAGAACCTACTTGCAAACCTTATTGTTCTACCTCTAGTAGAGTTTGATGTTATCCTGGGTATGGATTGGCTCTCTATTTACCATGCTAAGATTGACTGTAGATCTAAAGAAGTTTCTTTTCAGAAAGACTTTCAGTTTGTTTACAAGAATGAACCCTTACTTTTGATAACATATCAAGAGGCCAAGAAACTTGTAAAAGATGGAAATGAATGTTACCTTGCACACTTCGTTGAAAATAAAGGAACTATTCAGATTAATGATGTGCCAGTGTTAAATGAGTATCCTGATGTTTTTCCTGATGAGTTGCCTGGAATAATACCAGATCGGGAAGTTGAGTTTACTGTTGACTTAGTTCCTGATGCTAAGCCAATTTCAAAACCCCCTTATCGAATGGCACAAATTGAACTTTTAGAGTTGAAGGAGCAATTGCAAGATTTATTAGAGAAAGGTTTCATTAGACCTAGCACATCACCATGGGGTGCTCCTGTTTTATTTGTTAAAAAGAAAGATGGTTCTATAAGACTTTGCATTGATTATAGAGCCTTAAATAATATCACTGTTAAGAACAAATATCCTTTGCCTCATATCGATGATTTGTTTGATCGGCTCCAGGGAGCTCAGTTTTTTTCAACGATTGACTTGAGATCGGGGTACCATCAGCTGAAGGTAAAGGAGGCAGATATTCCGAAGACCGCGTTCCGTACGAGATATGGCCATTATGAATTTTTAGTAATGCCTTTTGGGCTAACCAATGCACCTTCTGTATTCATGGATTTAATGAATAGAATTTTCCATGAGTTCTTGGATAAGTTTGTGGTGGTTTCCATTGATGATATTTTGGTGTTTTCTAAAAGTAAAGAGGATCATGAAAGACATTTAAGGGTTATCTTGCAAACCTTAAAAGAAAAGAAACTGTATGGGAAATTCAGCAAGTGTGAGTTTTGGTTGCAAAAAATTTCTTTCCTTGGTCACATTGTTTCTAAAGATGGAATAACTGTTGATCCTGCAAAAACAAAAGTTGTGGAAGAATGGCCAAGACCCAAAAATGTAACCGAGATTCGTAGCTTCCTTGGTTTGGCGGGCTATTACCAAAGGTTTGTTATAAATTTTTCACGGTTATCTAGTCCAATGACTAAGCTAACTCGGAAGGGTGTTAAGTTTATCTGGACAAAAGAATGTGATGATTGTTTTCAGGAATTGAAAAGATGATTGGTGAATGCTCCAGTTTTGGCACTACCTTCCAGGAATGGTGAGTTTGTTATATACAGTGATGCTTCATTGAAAGGACTTGGTTGCGTCCTAATGCAGAATGATCAGGTAATTGCTTATGCTTCACGACAGTTGAAAACTCAAGAGGTAAATTACCCTACACATGATTTGGAATTAGCTGCTATTGTTTTTTCTTTAAAAATTTGGAGGAATCATTTGTATGGAGTAAAGTGTGAAATATATACCGATCACAAAAGTTTAAAGTATATATTCACTCAGAAAGAGTTAAACATGAGACAGAGGAGACGGCTAGAATTAATCAAGGATTATTATTGTACAATTCATTACCATCCGGGAAAAGAAAATAAAGTGGCTGATGCTTTGAGTCAAAAAAGTAATGCTTCATTAACAATGTTGCGTTTGGAACGTGATACTTTGGTTAACGATTTGATGAACTTTGGCATAGAAGTTTTTGGTGCAGGATGTCCTTCTGTTTTGTTTCAGGTATCAGTGAGATCTTCTCTATCAGATATAATCAAGCAAGCACAGAAGCAAGACAGTGAGTTGCAGAAAAAGGTAGAGCTGGTTCAGAAAGGTATGTTTCCTGAATTCAACATTGATAGTGATTGTGTTTTGAGATTTGGGAAGAGATTGTGTGTGCCTTGTGATTCACAGTTGAAGAGAGAGCTGTTATGTGAAGCTCATAGTTCTCCGTTTTCAGTTCATCCGGGCAGTACTAAGATATATAGAGATCTGCAGGATTATTACTGGTGGGATGGAATGAAAAGAGATATTGCTGATTTTACTCTGAAGTGTTTGACTTGTCAGCAGGTTAAAGCAGAGCGACAGTTACCGAAAGGGATGCTTCAGCCTTTATCAGTGCCAGAGTGGAAATGGGAGAATATATCCATGGACTTTGTTGTTGGATTACCGAAGACATCTCGAGGTAATAATGCAATCTGGGTTATTGTTGATCGCTTGACCAAATCTGCTCATTTCCTTGCTGTACGAGATACCTTCTATCTTGATCAACTTTCCCGTTTGTATCTTAAAGAGATAGTCAGGTTACATGGAGTTCCTCTCTCCATTGTGTCATATCGTGATCCCAGGTTTACTTCTAACTTTTGGAAAGGCCTTCAGAAGTCGTTGGGTACTGAATTAAATTTTAGTACAGCTTTTCATCCTCAATCAGATGGGCAGTCAGAACGAACAATTCAGACATTGGAGGATATGCTACGAGCTTGTTCTATGGATTATCAGGGAAGTTGGGACCAACATCTTTCTTTGGTTGAGTTTTCATATAATAACAGTTTTCATTCTAGTATACAGATGGCACCATTTCAGGAATTATATGGGAAGCGGTGTCGAACTCTAGCTTTCTGGGATGAAGTGGGTGAAAGGAAGTTTATGGGACCAGAATTGGTAGAAGAGATGGTAGAAAAAGTTCAGCTGATTCAGAAACACATGAGGACAGCTCAGAGTAGGCAGAAGAGTTATGCGGATAACCGGAGGAAGGATCTATCTTTCGAGGTAGGTGATCATGTTTTTCTCAAGGTTTCTCCTTGGAAAAGTGTGATGAGATTTGGTAAGAAAGGAAAGTTGAGTCCTAGGTTCATTGGACCATATGAAATTCTGGAGAGAGTTGGATCAGTTGCATACCGAGTGGCTTTACCTCCGAGTTTAACTCAGGTACACAATGTTTTTCACATTTCGATGTTGATAAAGTATATGCCAGATCCATATCATGTTTTGAGTCCAGAGGTAGTTCAGCTGGAAAAGAACCTATCTTATGAGGAACAACCGGTCCAGATTCTTGACCACAGGGAGCAAGTGTTACGGAATAAGGTGATTAAGCAGGTAAAGGTTTTGTGGAAAAACCACATGATTGAAGAGGCAACATGGGAATCTGAAAATGCAATGAGGGATAAGTACCCCCATTTATTCGATAAGTAAATAAATTGCGGGGACGCAATTTTCTAAAGGGGGGAAGGATGTAACATACCAAGTAATTAATGAATAATAGATATTTTTACCTATGTTTATTAATGATTAAGATAGTGTCATAGAGGCTTAAAATGAAAATAAATACAATCTTATGCATGGAATACACTAATATTCTTAAAAGATTGTTTTACTGCCTTTTGATGGAAAACCATTCTTGAATCTATATTTTGACAATTTTATAGACTATGTTTGTCAAAATAAACTTATTCTTTATGATTGGGACATCAAAATTTACCTTGTGTGAATTTTTGGTATTTTTCTGACAATGTTGATTTTTTAATGAATAGTGAAAAATACTGCATTTTACATTAAAACTGCTTTTTAATCTAATTTATTTATATAATTATATTATCTTTTGAATTGTTCTTAATGTGTAATATGAATATATTTTTACCATTTATCCAATGGTGGTCATTGGAATCAATTTCACTTTGAAATTAGACTTAAACTGGTGTCAATCTTTTGATACTTATTGTTTTGTAAAAACACGCTATTTGCTCTGGCAGCAGGAATTAATTATTAAATTAATTAATGTGACTTGTATGATTTGAATTTTGTAAAATAGACTTCATTTTTGAATTCAGAATATCAAATATAGCTTAGGGTGATTTTTTGGTAATTTTCTGAAAAACTTCAATTTTTGATGAATAGTGAAACCACTAAGTGGTAATCAAGCAAACTGATTTTTCAGTTAAATGAAAGTTTACCGCTAATGTGTATTGAATTTTGAAAATCCTACATACATGGTTGTCATTAAGAAGTAAAATGTGGTTCAATGAGATTATAATAATTTTTTGGTGAATAGTAACTTATTAAGTTCTTAATCGCGATTAGTGGTAATTAGTGTAGTTTAAGGTATAAATAATGCTTTAATAATATGAAATGACCTAGAAACATGTCCCAACCTTATTGGTTGTGTCTTGGCCGACCAAGACAAGCCATGGGTCAACTTGGGGACCCCATGGAGACACTTTGGTTTGGAAATGACATAAATAACTTTTTATTAAATGTTAAAGTAAAAATGACACAAACAAGAGATGTTTTACAAAAAAAATTTTTACATGGGCTTATAAAGATCAGATTTTTGATTAAAAATAGTCATTTGAAAGCTAAAAATATTTCCTACATCATAGTAGTTTTTTTATGATTTTTATACATTAAATAAATTAAATTACATATGACATAATAATGATGCAGTGATGACATCATTATTTGACTATTAAAATAAAATGGAAAGACAATGTAACATCTATGAACTACACATGGCCAAAACCAATTGGATGAGTGGATTTCGAACCCTTATCACCTTATCCATGAATTATATCAATGTGGGACCTTTTAAAACCGAAACACATTTTCAAATAAAGAAATATTTCTTTACTTTCCAAAAGTGCCCCTCCTCTCCTCTTATAAAAGGCCCCCACCTCTACCTCATTTCACACACTCCTCAAGCCTTTGGCTCGGCCAACCCCTGCCCATTTACTCTCTCCACATCCATATCCTCATCCTAGATGATTCCCTTTGGGAAGAATACTTTCAAAGGAAGCCTTTAGGCTCAAATCAAAAGGAGTTACACTTTTAAAGGTAATTCATTCTCTCATGTTCATTTGTTTTATTTTTCTTCTCCAACCCCCTAAACTATTTTTATTTACTTCTTTTTTAACAAAACCAGTATCTTCAATATACTATGATGTTGTTATAGGATTTATTTGAGCTACACTCTCACACAACTACATCAAATGGTTAAAGAACATACGGTTTCCGTGGATGGCGAAATTCTGCCTCCCGAAACGATGATTGTTCAACACTCATTTATCACCTTCAAAGGTGGCCATTATGATGTAACTAATTTTATATATGATATATAATATGTTTATGTTTTACTTAAGCTTCTGTTTTTTTCATTTTGGGCATACCTTTATGGTTTCCATTATGGGTTAACACGATATCTTCATTTTAGGAAGTGCGGACTACCGCCCCCTAAAAGTGATTTGATTCGTTAATACCATATGTGGGATGTGTAAAGGATAAAGTTAATGATATTATATATTTTATTATACTGGAATTATAATATACTCTTATATAATTATGATTCCATTCCAGAAAATATGAAATAGAAATGGAAGTAGCGTTCATGCGTACGTACGGCTTACCGTCTCCATGAATGGTGCATTTCATTTCTTACCTCTAAATGTGATGTAATATTATAAATACATGCATATGATGAATATATATGATATATATGTTATCCAAATAATTAATATAATTCTGGATATAACGAACCTATGACCAAATTAACAACATGTAAAGTGTAAGAAGTCTATTTTTGACTTAAGAACCAAATACCGACAAAATGAACATTATTAACTTAAATGATTACATGATGTCCATAACATGGTATAAAAGGAATAATGAACTTGAAAAAGGTTCTTAAGCAAGTAGAGATTAACTCAAGTTTATTATTCAGGAGATTAAAGAACGGTCGGGTCAAGTCGGATACGAGGTATGGGACTTCGTCTCAATCTCCTTTCGTTGAGGCATATTTTATTTTGTACACAACTTTCTTTTATACAGTGTATAAACCCCTTTGACTTTTACGTTTATTCAAAATTAATCTTTTTTATACGAAGCGTTTACTAAACGACAAAAGTGAATGTTTTTGTCGTACGTATGCGGCGACAACGACTTCTCCGCCGTCGTGACCGTTATTTGAGTTTTGGCTTCCTCTACAAGTCATACCTTCTTTTTAAAGGAAAAATAAATACCATGTTTTAATTTTCTTTTATTTTTGTATTGGAAATTGTTTTCATAATTTTTTTATATCAATGTGTTTTATTGATATCTCGTGATTGAAATGTGGAAATTTTATGTTTCCTTTATGCATTTTTATGTGATATGATTATGTTATGGTTCTTGGGCATTATTATGAAGACGGGTGGTTCCGTGATAAACTAAGGGCGGGTGAGCCCGTTATAGCTCTCCAATGCAGTGGGTAACGTGAAGGAGTGAAACGTTAAGGTTTCTGCGAAGAAATTTTAGGGAATATACTGTGATGGGTATTCCAAACGTAACCAAGAGGGTTACTCCCTACGTAAGAATGTTATAAATGCCTCAAGTTACCTTTATGTCTTATGATTTCTATGATTTATTCATGATTTGATGAGTTATGTTAAAGTGATTATGTTTTATGGGTAAAGTATGATTTCACTCTTATGTAGGTATGTACCCATGTTTCCTTTCCATGTTTTTATAACCCATACTGAGTTTTTATGCTCATCCCAAGTTTTTGAAATGTTTTTCACAGGTCAAGGGAAAGGTACATGATAAGATGATAGAGTCAAGGATGTGTCAAGAAATAATCCATGTTTTATTTTAAATGTGTTTCCATTGATGGGAATGAAGAATAAAATCTTTATGTAACCACTTTGTTTATATGTGGAATGTGATGCAAGTTTTATGATCTAATTCTCTAAAACTCTAAACCCGAAAAGATCCTCAATGTGTAATCTTGTAATAACTCAAGATTAAGAAAGGTTTAAGGCTGGGGCCTTATAATATATGAGTTATTAATGTTAACCATATTTTGGTGAATTCAGTGATATTTTTACTTAGGTTTTTGATTTTGACCTTTTGGATGGGTTGCAAGAATAGCCATTTATGGAACAGTTTATGTTTTCCATTGAATATTGTTTTATTTTTTAAAATATTATATATATATATATATATATATGAGTGTTTTTGTATATTAGATAACATATTATAACAATTTTTATGTCATTATAACTTAATACACCCATAATTACTTATCATTCAATATTTGGATATCCTGACCTGTTAGTGTTTTAGAAAGAAAAAATAACTTTCATTCACAAGGATAAATGTTAATGTTGGAATTGATTATAGAATAACAAAAGATTGTGATTTTTAATATGGAATTGAATGAAATTAGGTCTTTATATATTTTTTTGAAAATTATTAAATGTTAGTTGATGTTTCCTGAATTAGTTTTTATCCAAGTACATTCATTTCCAATTAATCAAATGCTCCATTATATCATTCTATATTTATGGTTTTGTGATTGTTAACTTTCTCTGGATCTCCCAATTCTGCGAATAAATATTATCAATCACTCTCCCTCAGAACATGACATATATATTTTTCTTCTATGTCTCTTCTTTCAATTTCCATCTATGTTATCCTATGTAGAAAACTAATTATGATTTACTTTTTGAAACCATAATTTATTTGAATGTTTTATTTTAATTTTAAGTGTTAATATTATTGATGTGGGATTCTATAAAATACAATTTCATGTACTAACCCTTAGATAACATAGATGAATTTTGAGGTTGAGATACATTTTAAGGGGCTAGAATGTAACATCATGAGTTTTTATGAATTATTGTTTTAATATATTAAATATCATTTATGGATTGCGTTGCACGATACAACATTTAATATATTAAATTTCGTTGATGTATTTCGTTGCAAGTTATAACGATTTATTTATTATTTATAAACAAATCCAATTTAATACTATGTGATACTCAACACTTAGACAAGATTTCATTTCACACAACTCTATTTATGGATTTTTTTATACATAATTTTGACTTTCATTAATATCTTATGTTCCACTTAAGAATGATTTTTATCGAAGAACAATATTTTTTTTAAAATATTTTTATAGTTATGACATAGTCATGGAAATGGAAGTTAAAAATATAATTAACTAAGTTATGAAAAAATATATTACACACATATATATAATTAATCCTTTGGTTACCTATTATTTATAAATGGGAGTTATAACTATTTAAAAATATTGAAATTCTATTTATGAAGGAAAATTTTTCTATGCATAAACTAATTTTAACTCAAAAAAATTTAAATCCCAATTGAAATGAATGTTTTTTATATAAATAATATAATATATACTCAATCATATTTTAAAAAATCATCTTATGTTTTTTCCAGGAATCATATACAATGAAATCAACTTTTAGGAACCAAAAGATATATTTTTTTTCTAAAATATAGTTTTACATCATTTTAATGGCACACAAATTTTAAAAATAAATTTTGAAACATTGAGAAGTTATTTTTGATAAAATAATTTTTTATAGTAAAACATCAATATTATCTTTTGGTGAATTTTTGATATTTTTTTGAGATGTTTAATATTTTGATGAATAGTGAAAATAATGAATTTTAATTGAAATTTCTAATTTTTTTCTAAATTATTTATATAGTCTAGGAATATTTTAATTTGGTTTTAAATTTTCTCTAGATCAATTATACGTATATTAATACAATTAAGTTCATTGGAATCAATTTCACATTTATATGGGATATTAAAACATTTTATTCTTTTAAAATTGTTTAAATTAAAAACATGTCATCTCATTCAGTTTGTGGGATTAATTTTAAATTAATTTATTCCCCTTATGTGACTAGAATTTATAAATATAGATTCTATATTTTTAATTATAATAATTTAATTTTTTTCATCTTAGTTTTTTTCAAAAAATAGTAGCAAAAGTAATTAAATTTAATTTCATCGATTAAGGTAAAAATGAGTTCACTTAGTGGTTGGACTTTTTCCGAAGGGGAAAAATAACCTAGAAACATGTAATAAAGAATTTTTATGTAAAAATTTAGACAATTATACCCCTTTTATGGAAAATTGATTATTATAGGGGGAACATAATGTAAGGGACACATCTCAAAAGTGTTTACCTTTTTGTATTTTCAAGAATGCCACACTTCCTACACAATAAATGGGGATTCACCCACTCCCCTCTCATATTAAAACCTATAATGACCTTTGGATCAGAAATAATCTACCCAATTACACTCCATACTTCCCTCACTCTATCATTGAGGCATCAACTTTGGAATAATTCCATACATGGAATCCCTTTGGTGGAAACCACAATGAGTTATCCAAAGAAGAGGTAACATCCTTCAACAAGCACTTTTGTTTTATTTCTTCAAACACGCTTTAAATTATTCATATTAAATGGTTATATAATAAAAATAGTATAATAAATATACCTATTTTTTATAGGTTAAAATTATAAACTATACTCATAGACACATTAATCAAATTGGATATGCAATCACCATTTGAGTGTTTGGGGAACTACCATCTCACATACCGATGTTGTGCATTCTTCCATTACCACCTATAAAGGTTTGTAACAATGATATAATTAATATTTTTATATGAAATATATGATATCTATGATATATTTATTCTTTAAAAATAATTATATAACATATACCATCTTGATTTATATTTTTTGGTAATACGATAACATCGTTTGTGGACGTGTGGACTACCACCTCCTCAAAATGATGTTTTCCATTCATATATTACATATAATGAGTTATGGTTGGGTTAATTTGAAATATGTGATAATTATTACTTAATAATTATATTGTGATGATAATATATATATATATATATATGTAAATCATTTACATTTCTCTCTTTCAATAAAAAAGGAAAATAGAAGCAATGTTCATTCATACGTTTGACCTACCATCTCCCTGAATGGTGTATCTCATTTCCAATTAATATATTTTATATATATTTTTAAATATTTATATATTAAATATATATATTATATTAATATATTTTTTAACATTCTATAAATAATGAAATCAAGATCTATGTATGAGAACTCAGAATGAAAATTAAAAACATGTAAGAAAAACAAAGCATTTATTACCCAAAATAAAACATTATCATGGAATTTCTACAAAAGGGATAATATAAATGTATAATATAATCATATATGGCATGATATAATTGATTATTTTTGTGTAATATATTTAAACTAAATGAATATTTATAATAAAGGAGTTTCGAATGATTACAATGAGAGTGAAGACATAAGTTAAAGGGATTTTATATCCCTATTTATATATGTGAGATACATGTCATATTCACCACTCATTTCTTTAATGTGTTGTATATAATATGATATGACATGTTATATCATGATATTCCTTTATTTAATTGTATTTAAATTTTCAATTTATGTTATTCTTTCATGGGGATCAGGATTCAATAGTTACTCAAGTGGAAATGGGATTTCTAGTCTTACTATTATTTCTGTATGAATTATTCCATATTCACCACACATTTCATTTATATGGATTTATAATACCCATAAATGTATTTTATTAATATGTTTATTAAATTTATTTTTATTTACTTATACATTTTATGACCTCTATTTCATGTAGTTTATGGTTTAAAAGTTACAAAATGTTTAAGGTAATTATTTTTCAATATTCTTTAATGGAGAAAAATGTTATGTTATGAATATATATTATTAATAAAGGATTATATTTTACCCTTTGAAATGTTTTATCATTAAGCAACATAATTTCCTAATATTTTTTTCTTATTTTAATCCTTTTATCTCTTAGGGAATATAATTCAATGTTACTAAAGTGGAATGATTTTATTTCTCAAATTTCATCATTTATTATGATTGGATATGATTATACTAATTGATTAAATATTATAATACATACCTCAAAATACTCATGAAATATCTTCTCCTATGGTTATTCATAATATATTCAATTAATGGTACCATTTTAACAATCATTTTTACATAAGATAATTGTGATTTATTTTAATACAATCAAACATTATCTCTCCCTTTATTTGAAAATCTGTGTTCATTTAGAACTATGTATTCTAAAAATGTTTTTGAAAATTTTATACTATTATACAATGTTTTTTTTAAAGAAAATTTAACTAAATTATTAAATTTTAATCAAAATGTTTTTTAAATATACAATATTCTTGTCATTTTTTTATTGCGCAAATTTCCTAATCATTTTATGGAAAGAAGTACTGTTCAGTAAGTTTATTTTTTTCCACCATCATGAAAATGATTTCAATGAAACATACATTGATAGATTACATGATTGGTTTTTTTAGGAAATTATATTCATAATAATTTTGAAATTAATTTTTTTAGGTTTTTTCAAAGAAAAATATTTTCTAATTTTTTGTATTATTTTATTGTTATAAATTATTTTTATATATTCATTTATATGTTTTAAATTAAACATTAAAATAAAAATGTTTTCAGAAAAAAAATTATGTTCAGGAATTTTTTTTAATGACTTCCAAAGATCAATTTATAAGTTTTTTAGTTTATTTTAAAAGGAAACTACCTTTAAAAAATGAATCATATTTAAAAATCATTTTGATTGATTTTCAAATATTCCGTTATGTGATTTAAAATTTTATTTTCAATGAAATGGATTTCAATGATTTCGAATATTTTTTTATAAGTCTAAAACCCTATGTTGAATAAAATATGTTTTTATAATTATTTATGATCCAAAAAGTATATTTTTAATATAAAAATTATATTTCCACAATGAAATGTTTTAAATTATTTTTTAATTCATAATTAATTCATTTTCAAGGTTGTTTTTATATAATATTATTTCAAAAATATTTTTGTCTTAGAAATGGATTTTAAAAGAAAGGTTATTTTTCTAAACAAATAATCCAAGTGATATATTAGAATCCTTATCCATATAAGATCACCACATCTATTATAGTTTATAATTTATTGGGTATTTGATACAAGGATACCATTCTTATCCTTCCATTGGATGGTTTATGTTTATAATTACATGTTATTTATGAAACCCATTTTTCTTCCATGGGTTACACCATGATAAAACTCTTATGAACCCCATTTCCTTTTTGAGGTTAGTATACTTTGAAATTAATGTGAAATGAATCTCATTTCCAGGTGGTATGATAAATTGAAATGTTTATGTCACCCATTTCATTTCATTTGTTATGATATGATGTTTATAATACCTCTATACTTTTCATGGGTTATGATATGATGAATGTTATAATATATTGTTGAACACCTATGTATTGTTTCATTATGTGAGAGGTGGTAACTATATCATTATCCAACGCATTTGGTAAATGTTTTTATCTCAAGGGATATAATTTTCTTAAAATGGGGAGTGAACTTGGTTCAGTAATGGAATTTGTCCTCTAATATGGGTCTTTGAGTAAACCATGGCTATTAAGATGTTTGGGTAGTGAACCCATTCCACTAATAATGAATTGGAATAAATAATTGGATACTATAAAAGTCATTTTATATATTTATATGTGTTCCAAAATAACATATCTCATTCCTATGAATGCTTTAATGAATTATTCTCTTGATTACCTTATGATTAATGTATTGAAGACATCCAATATTTTTGACATGAATGATTTTTAGGTTTCTTAACATATAGGGTATGATATTATAATGTTATGATCACATTATAGTACCCTTATACTTGTGATTATGCTAATATATTTCTCTTGTTTACCAATACTAATGATTTGATCTCATGTTTTCTTATGTTTCCTTTCACTAGGTTGTGATGATATGTTTTAGGTTTAATGTGTCAAATAAGGGTGATAATTATGATAAACATAGTGGGAGATGATATAGCTCACTTATGGATCAGAGATTATGTTTCCAAGATTCTAAAGGCACTAAAAATATATGTTATTTGGGTGTATTTATGTATAGATTATGAGGTATTATTAATTTTTTTAATGTATTTGTTTGAGAAGAGAGGGTCACTACAGTTATCGGGCCTAGGATATGGTATATTGACATCATTATTTATCCCGTTATATGGAAATCCAGGAAAAAATTGTTATTTAGAAGGAAATGGGTCCTAATCACATATTAGACACTAATGTAGGGAATGAGGATTTTAATATCTACATGGGTCTATCAATGAAAAAATTTCATAGGAATTTCTTGTAAAAATTTGGGTAATATTCCAGAAGTACAATATTAATACTCTTGGGAAGAGATGGGTTGTGTGATTAAAAAATCTACATAGATCATGATCTCATGTGGTGATGAAATAGGCCGTAGGAATTTTATATCTATGGACACCTCAGAGACTTGTTTTATAGACTTATACACCACAATTTAATGATTTTTAGTAGGTACAATGTTCTATGTCTTATATTAAAATGAATCTCAATCATTATTTTCATTGAGACATAATAGGTTATCTAAACATAGAAGATTCATTCTTGGTCTAAGAAATAGGAGACATTCTGGAAAATAATTTGAACTATTTGTGAGTGCATGATAGGGAACCTCTAGGGTGGGGGAATTTTCATATTTTATCTAGGTATTTGATTGAAATAATGTGAAGCTATATATATATTACCCAATATTGGTGAATCATTTTTCTGATAAAAGGTGTTTTTAACCCTTGTAATGATTTATATATAGGGATCATAAACCACATACCTTTAATTATATCTATTTATCATGTAGTAAACTGGTCCTATAAAATGGACCATGTGTCATGTAGTTTAATTTCATAATACAGGGACTCAAATACTATATAGTTTAGGGACATGTGATGAGGACCTTGATCCATAATTTGTCTTGATGAAGTTGGGATAAATGTATTTTAATTTAAAATAAAATTACTAGGGAATTGGATAAACAATTTTAAATCACATTGTGGTGAAATTGATTGCGAAAATTTTAACGTCAAATAGAATGGACTGATTTTTGATCCATTAATAGTATTTTATATATGACTATTGAGAGATGAAACTAATGGACAATGAAAAGAAAACCTGAAGTAAATTGAGGGTCCAATGTGGATCTAATTTCCACATAATAAATATCACTAATGGGAGTGAATTTAATGAATTGTACCAGTATAGGTTTATTAAGGGTATCTATATATCCAACAAATGGGAATCATGTCACTTAAATTTCCAAATAGTGTTGTGGTAAGAGACTGATATTGGGATTGTAGGTACTGTTATTTGAGGAATACTGCAACACACAATTTTTCATGAACTAGTCTAGGTACTCTGGTAACCCTGTAACAGATCCATTATTGACATGTACTGAAGGGGGTTCCCAATCCGCATGGTTTGGAGAAAATCACCTTGAATCATAAAAAATTAATGTAGGATAAAATTTCCCAAAATTTTTTTCAGAAGAAAGATAAATAAGTCATTTTATACTCAATAAAAATTCCACAAGGAGAACTATAGTAGAAGTAAAATAGGTAAACAGACCCAATGTAATACATATAAGTAACATTAAATTGGATATATAACCCAATTCCAAAAGTACACAACTCTCAAAGGCCAGGGGTCAACAACTACTACCACCTCTAAGTGGATCCTTAACCACTCATGAACCTTTTAGAATGAAATCTACATTCACATGAACGCACATGTTGGGTTTGAAAGAAAATCTTAGTAGGGTCTCACTAAGTATTCCATAATAATTTAATAACATTAAATTAACAAGATAATGATTTCAATTTTAAATAAATAGGCATGAAAGTTTAAAAGAATATTTAAATAAAATCAAACAGTATATTTGAAAATAAATAAATAATTTAATTAAATGGCTAAAAGAAAAACATTATATTAAACATTGTTTATATATTGAGTTTTAATATGTAATAATTCTTATAAAACAATGACATATATGTCAAATACAACCCATGTGAATCATGGTCATCTACAAAAAGGAATGATAGTTCCAGGTTATGGGATCCTCACAAAATAATGTGATCAAAACCACAATGTATACATATATCCCTAAATACTAGCCATAGAGGACTCATAGACATAATAAATAAGAATATGATGTGCTAATAATGTTTTGTTAATATTGAAAATCATTAATCCATTGGAAGGTCAATTCCAACCTAGCGTGCCAATTTTAAATAACTCACTTACAACCTAGGATTTAATGTTCTATAATAGAAACCATTGATGGGAAATTTATTATAAAACTACTTAAAATAAAAATCATCCTGCTCCCCATTTCCATAAGCCAATTACTAATTTAAAACCATCATAAGTTATTGTAATCAAGTGGTTCCATTTTCCAATATAAAACCAAAGGGTTTCTAACAAAAACTTTTTAATCCATTTTCATCAACTACCTATTTGAAAAAAAATAATCAAATAAATTTCTCAGTGTAAAATAAAAAATTTAAATTTTACAACTTTCTATCTATTTCACAAACACACACCAACTGAAAGGAGTATGCGTTTTTTCCAAATATCATGGAAAATAAATACAAAACCCCAAATTCAATGGAGTTTGGTTTTTAATAAATCAATTAAAATAAATTTATTAGAAATATAATCATTATATTTAAATCAAAAAAATGAATTTAAATCAAAAAACCATGGTCAATAATAATTTTCCCTCAAAATAAAACAACATACCTTAGGATCACTGGATTTGAAAATAAGTATCCCTAATTAATAAACACCAATAATGAACAACAAACGTAAGGATCATAGAATAAAACCTACATTCAATATCTAAAATATAAGGTAATATAGCATCTAATAACCCAGAGAGACAAAATACTTAGGTAGGAAAGGAGGGAGAGCATAAGAAAGAGAATGAGAAGAGGAAACCCACCAGTTAGAGATCAAATGTTGGTCACTATTTTTTGATCCTCTTTTTAATGGGTTTAGAGGGACAAAAATTTAATCTTGGGATCCTTAAAGGATGAATAAAACATATGAAGATGATATAGTTTGATTGGTAACTTATTATTGTAGTTTCATGATTTTAATATTAAATTTTTGGATTAATTAAATCCTCGGCATGGTTTACTTTTAAGGGACGCATGCTTAGAAAAACAGTGCACCATAACTTTGTGCCCATTTTATTATGATTGCATAGTTTCTACTTGGTGGAAGTATGGTTTTTCAAATCATTATCCATCTATGATAATCCCCACCATATGGTTTTTCCTAGTTTCCATTTATAGGCCAAACGTTTTAGGAAAACTGTGCACCAATTGTGTGTAGCCTAGAAACAATTATAATTTTATAAAAAATTAGTTGAAACAAACCTAAAAGAAACAAAACCAACAATGATAAATATAGGGGTTTAGAAATACCTACGATTAGTTACATGATCTTACCCCCTCACCACCATATAAATTTTATATTCCCAAATATACTACATAGAAGCTTCTGTGTCAAAAAGATGATTCCACTACACTATCATCATTTCCTCCCTCTCTTATGCCCCTTGTAAATAATAAATGTGCGTCCATAGAACATAAAACCAAGGTATAATAATCTCATGAGGTAAATTCGATTCATAATCAACTATCCTAACTGGAATATTATTCATAATTAATTTACCTCCATCCACAAGATCACTCTCCCAGAACAAGATATGGATCAGGTAGGTAATTTCATAGTTGAGAAACATGAAAAATGTTATGTACCAACATCAGCTACTATGGAAGTGGTCACTATTTAGAAACATATCCCACCTACTAAACAACCTCAAAAGATCTTAGAAAATAAATATATACTTTCCCTTGTCTCCCATGTCTTCAGTGACCCAAATATGGTGAAACATCGAAAAACACCTAGTCACCAACTGAAAATTCCCAAGGAGTACATCAAAAATCATGATAAGACTTATATCCACTTTATGCCATCAAAATTTTCTGATGATTCAACTAAAACAATTTTGTCACCTCTTGAACCATGTATAATCTGACCAAGTCAAATTCACCATTCTCCAACCAATACAATATAGATCTGCATGGTTTGATATACTACAGATCAAAATGATATATTTTTATCATTTACTAGTAAATATTTTTAAAATAAAACTCAACCATCCCCAGATGATCATTTTAATTTCCCCAAATATCCAAAAAACAAGCATGAAGCATATCATAAAGAATCTATATAGCATTTTTTATTTGGAAATCCAACTAGGGATAAAATCCCCTACTCAAATGGACTTCAGATACCAGTTCTTATTGAAGGCCTCTCCATAAGTGATTTGTGAACCAAATATCTCTATCATAGACTACAGTATATGGAAGTCCAGGAAAACGAAAACTCTATTTCACATTGATATTTACCAACTCCTCAACCTTGGTTGTATGACAAATCGGTATAAAGTGAGATGATTTATTAAGCCTTTCGATAGAAACCCATATCACATTCCTCATTCTCTTAGTATGATGAAACCCAAACAAAATCCCCATAGAGATTTAATCCTACAACCAAGTAGGCATTGGAGGGGGCTGAAGAGATCTTTAAGAATTCTCGTTCTCTACCGTGACCTATTAGAATTTATAATAGTGAGAGAAACAATTTTCAATTACTCATAATATAAATAACCACTAGAAATTACACCACATATCAAATAAAAGATTCATGGTTTCAGGGTGCATTGTCCATGCTATCTTAAGGTAATCCCCCATCACAACATTCATTAATACTTAAAACACAACAAAATGATTTTGATAGAATAGTATTCCCTCAGTGGAGAATGACCAGTATGACATTGTCTCCACAATACAAAGATAGTTCGTAATAATATTGAATTCATCATCAGGCCATAGTTCATGAATAAATATCTTGAGGAGAAGAGAAATCAACTGAATACTATCCAAGGAAACATTCTCCACTGATTTTTGGACTCAAATATGCAACTATGCAAGGAGACCCATCAAATTAAACCCTTATGATGATTATTTCATTGCCTAGTTTGGATTTTTCCTATTTAAATCATATGTGATTACATTTAAATTCCCTTAGGTATAAGGGATATCAAAATCTTAATATTATAGGTACTCCACCCTACACCTCTAGTAGGGATGGAAATCTATTTTAGAGATTATATAACTCAATATCTTATAGTCAAAAAACATGGTGAAACCTTCTAAAAAATGTAGTACTTTCACTCTTAAGAGTATTCATCATAACTACAATTTTAAGGTAATGGGTTGGGTAATTTTTCTCTTGTGTTCTAAGTTTCCGAGTTCCAAAAGCAATGATATGATCACCCTGAATTAGAACACCAACCCAACCAAAACCAAATGCATCATAAAAACCCAAAAAACCATTCTTGGCCTCTAGAAGTGTTAACATGAGTGATTTAATAAAAATATGTTATATCTCCCAAAAATAATCTTGATTTTTTTCCTTTTAATCGCAATTTAATCAATTATATGATATCATAGTCATTGAAGAAGCCAGGTTTGTGAATTCCTATATGAACTGGCAGTAATACCCAGCCAAACCTAAGAAGCTCTGAATCATGAAAAAATAATTTGTTTCTCCCTCATCAAAAAATATTTCACCTTATTAGGAACAATTGATATACCATGTTCCCAAACCAAATGACCCATGAAATAAAATTCCAAAATATAGAAGTTAAAATTTGAAATCATGGAATATATTAGTTTATTTATCAAAAAATCTAGAACTACTCACAAATGATGCACATGTTCCTAATCAAACAAAAACTGACCGAGGATTTCATCCACAATTTCTACCATGAATGTATCAATGCAATAAAGGAAAATACTATTAATTAAGGCCATAATTACTTTAAGATCACGAGTTAAAACAAATATAATGAAATGGGGCAGATAATAGTCATACCTACCCAGAATGATAGTGTTCTAAATGTCATATACCTTTATTGTCAACTTATAGTAATTGGACCGAATATCAATATTTGAGAACCAATTCACCACTTTCAACTAGTACAATAGATCGTAAATATATTTTAATAGATAAATGTTATTAAAGGTAACTTGATTGGGATTTCAGTCATCAACACAAAGGAGAAGGCATCCATTGAAATTATTTGGATAGAGAATTGATGTTGTCCAAGGAGACACAATCAGGCATATAAATCCTTCTATAGAAGATAATTGTACTGATTATTCAACTCGGTCATCTCAACCAATTCTATGTGGTAAGAAGGAATGAAAACCGGTTGAGCACTAGGTCTGAAATCGATTAAAAATATACCTCCCTTAACTGTGGAAAACAAGATAATTTAGAAGGAAAATAGTGGAAAATCAATGAAAACTAGAGGTAGATCACCACTAAAAAATTCCCTCTCCAGATAAAAATATAACATCAATATAACTTTTTGAAAGTATTGATAAAAAGGTATATCTCCACTCAACCTCAAATTCTATTCTCCTTGAAAACATGGAAACCCACATCAAGTGTAGTAACGAAGACCCATCAATGATAACAATCAGTCTGTAATTAATTTGAAATTATCCAATCCATCCAGAATATGACATCAAGAGGATTTATATCAAGAAATAGAAAACTCCATGAAAGATCAACATTTTCTAGAGAGAAATAAACAGCACTATGAAGACCCTTCCCACTCTTTGTTCTAAGGGGTGTAGCAATACCCCTCACATAAGATAAAATATTCATAGAATGATTAATCATATTCAAAACATGAGTTAAAAAACCATTGATATACACCAGTACCAAATACAGTAGTTAATAATGATGAAAAAATAGTGATTGTACATCCAAAAGTTGATGGGATTATATCTTCTACCTCTGTATACTCATCCATTATGGTAAGAATATTCATTCTAAATTTCTATGGCTAGAACCAAATTTCCTTGAAGTATCTGATTGCACAGTATTTTTAATAGTGTCTAATGAACCAATGCCACTACGTGAAGTGGGATAATCCTAAAATATGTTTTTTATGTTTCATTAGTGTCTGTAGGAGAAATGTATATTTGGCGCTTCAAAACCAACTCACCTAGATTTACCATGATCCAGACACTAGTATTAAACTATACAATCTCTACCATGAACTGTATGAGGTCAACCCAGCCATACTTTCAAGAACCACCAATAAATTCATTTTTAATCCTCTTTAATTTATTGAAATTAACACTACCATTTTAAGAATTAGAAACTCCAAAAACCCTAACTTAAAAGATAGTCCATTTTGACCATTTGTTCTTCATACAACATAGAAACATAAGAGGGATGATTAAAAAGAAAAATATGATAACAAATACCAGCCTGAAATCCCATCTACAATCGTCAAGTCTTAATATTCTTTTTTGATACTCTATTCGATGAAAACTACACATTCTCATAAGAGTAGTTTCTATACTTTTTATGGCCCTTTTAGCCTACTTGATTTAAAAAATAATCAATATCCTTAGCCAATAGCATCGAATATGGATAGAACTAGTCAGTGAAAATAACTGTGAAGTCTTTCCATTCTAAGGTATCATACTTATTTTCCATCACTATCATGTCCCACTATATCATACTCAGTCTTTCCCTTATTATGTTGGAACTCATAACCTTGATTTCTTCAGTGGTCTTCAAAAACTCAAACAATTTCTCCGTCTTACTTGACCATTCATATCCCTCTCGAGGATCATTGGAGCCTTTGAAATCTGGTAATTTTTGTTGAGGGGACACTGAATAATTATTCCCTAAATCATCCCTCTAAGGTTCCATAGAAGGAACCTAAACTGAAATTGGGATGGGTGTCAGTCTCACAACTTAGAAAGTATGCACAATCTCCTCAACTACAATGTTGTCCAAAAAAGGATTCGCTAACTATTGTTAAACATCATCCTCTTCCTAGATATGACTCACACATCTTCTTAATGGTTTGATCATACACAATCTCATCATAACACATTAAATACATAATATTATCACTCAAATATAATAAAAAGAGATAATAATCCCAATAGAAATAAAAAATATAATATCATTTCAATCTATCCAAATCAAAAGCAAGTAAATGACTAGAACTAGATATAAAGGGATAATTCCTAAACCACCCATGGTGAAATATGGTTTTTTATGGTGGTATTTTGCAAGGACATAATAGTTTACAACCTCCTATGTCCAAACAAGATTACATGAATGCAACCCGACACCCATAAAAGAAGATCAACCAAGAACTCTGATACAATGGTTTCCTTAACTATCTTGGGTACCCTAGAAAATAGATAACATAGAAAACACTAACATATCCCAAAGGGCGTTATAAATCCCCATGGTTTTGTGAAAAGCACCCAACATCATACAAAATGAATTTGGGAATTAAAGATCCACTAACATTGCGAATGAAATATAAAAAAGGAATTATGTATGAAATAAAAACTCCATCGAGAGATCTGTACCAAAATTCAAAATAGGTACAGAAAAATCATAGTACAATAGAAATGCACTATAAAATATGATAGATAACCTAATTCACAACAAAAAAACTCTCCAATCCCAATGTTCATCATCCACTACCACCTCCATGTTGTGCTATACCATTGATCAAACATAAAAGATGTAAATTTATAGACACCCGAAGTCATATCTCGGGTTCTGTAAGATGTAAAGGTCCCATAATATGTGACACCCACTAACCTCAAGAGGGAACTGCTTCAACTGACATACACTAGAAATTATAGTCCCCAACAGAGTTTCCAGTGTCAAGACATCATCATACGAAAAGATACAGATCCCAAGGCTCTCGACAATAGCAACAGATATGTTACTATAGGAAGAACCTGTATTAAAACATCGAGAAACTAATAATGGGGAAACTAGAATAATACCTCTAACTATAGAGGGTAGTCGATCCTACTAATGATGATGCTTATTCACTAAAAAAGTCTATATTTTTATGCATACTGCGACCCTACATGTCCACCCTATGCTAATCCACCTTGTTGTCGCGAAAAGCCAGCCTACTGGATACCACAGATGTGACCACCACCTCAGCCTAAATGGCCAGAAGAATTGCAGTTCCCAGATTGATGAGAAACATGTAGTGCTTTTCCTGAATGTGGAGTCATATATGAACCATAGTCACTAGTTTCTAGTGAGAAAAACAAATAGAACCACTGAATATATTCCATCGTGGAGCAAGATCGGAACTCCACTGGGTCTTTTGGGCTCAATGGTCTCATATGCCCAACCTTACCACACTAGTAGCAGACCACCTGGCTACTAGAAGGATCATTCCTCCTACTCGAATCTCCACATGTATACTCCTTGCGGCGCTTCCTACTATATGTCGAAGAAGAACTAACTCTGGCTACTGAACAGCCCCGGCTCACAATTATAGAATCTTTCATATTGCGCTCTATGATCAGTGCCTGATTAACAATAGATGATATATTAGTCAAACTTTTGATGTTCACCTACGATCTGATGTCATTCTTAAGAAAATCCTCAAACTTCCTCCCTAGGAATAACTCATCTCCGACTATATTGGGCATAAAGTTATGTAGCTCTATGAAATAAGAAGAATAGTCCATGATTGAATGAGTAACCTACTCCAAACTCATAAAATCTCAGGCTCGATTGGACCTCAAATTCTTTGGGTAGAATTAATCATAGATGGTATGCTGAAAATACTCCCCAGACATACCATAATGGCATCATGCCTCTGAGATCATATCCCACCATATCTTGGTAGAATTATGAAGAATATACATAGAAAGGTTTCCACTTTTATCTGGAGGCATCTCCAAATGCTCGATGGTTTTAATAATGAATTTCATCCATGAATCTATAGCCTGGGGTCCTCCATCGCTTGATATAGTGGGAGGATTTTGTTTTTGAATGTCCTGCATCAATACATCCATCAATAGGGCAGGTTGCGGTGCTCTCTAGAAGGTATTCATAAACCTCCTCAAGACCTCTCAAAACTGTACATTAACAACAGTATCTAGAAATATTTTAGCATCCAAGACCGGAAGTACTGGAGGATCTACTAGCAGTCCTTGATCATCCATGTATGTTGTATGATCACTGCCCTATAACTGGCATAAAATCAGAGGACGTATCAGTGGCAAGACTTTGCAAGTTCAAATGCACACCTTAGCTCTAGATTATCATGGACTGAAACATAGAAGTGAAAAAATGGAATAAGAGAAGGAGATCATTCTTGTTTCCCAAAACATGGATACACGATGTGTATAACCACTAAATGGAGTGTTCCCTCAAGCTTTTACATGGGTGTGTACTTTTTCCAACCATGGTTGCCCAACACCCCATATAGACAACGTGATCATCCAAGACATAGCATGTACTTGAATTGTTTTCCCTTTCCCGAGTTCTTCTTCATGACTTAGACCACATGGTTATCCTAATGAAATACTAAAAACTGTGTTTGTGCTAGACACGCTGTGTAGTAGAAGGATTTCACTAACTTGTATTATTAGTCACACGAACTGTAACACTACTAACTCTACACAGTGTGTTTGTTCCAGACACGACTTGTACTAGCTACCCATAATCCACTAGTTTCATTAGTCACATGGCCAGACACATGGTATCTACAACACATCATGTACACTCGGTACTCATCGTTTCCACCAAAAGATTTCCCAAACCTATGTCTCTAACTATATAGATAGTGACATGGATACATATTATAGGCCATGTACATAAGTACATTCCATGCAATTAAGATAAATAGTTTCTTTCCAAATAGATGGACACATGGAGTGTATATATCATTACACACCGTGTATTTGGGGGTTTTCGGAACATTAAGCCTTAGAAACTACTCCGGAACCACATAAAAACACTGAAACGACATTAAAGTGGAATATTATGATCCGTGTGGGCCCATACTGTAATGTCCCAACCAAAGTTATCCAAAGCCTATGCATTATTTTAGTATATTGGCATGATTAAAATGAATCATGTCTTGAATGACCAATCAGTTTAGCTGTCTTGGAAATAAATTACATACATGGACATTAAATTACATATTAGAAAATAAAATAGAACAAAAATGATCCTTTGAGAATGCCATTAATCCCTTAGTTTAACCCTACTTATCAATTATAAAATACTTATTCACATCCTGGGAAGAATAAAACATAGAAAGGGGTGAGCTCAGATGCTCTGTAAGGATAAAAATATAACCAAACCATTCAGAAATAAGAAAAAACATTTAATGCATCATATTACACTAAAACAAAATCCTTTTATACTTAAACATCAGGATAATATGGAAAAGATAAAATTAAATAATTCCATTTACTTATTCACATGGATATTCTACTAGTCGAATAATCACATGAAATATCAATAGCCACATTCATAATGATGGAATGTATATTGCTATACATTCATAACCACATAGTCAAGGACTTGTTCCAAGACTACAAATAAGTTTTTTTCAAGGCCTTGTTCCAAGATACTAGTTGGTCTTATGAGACCTACCGATGCATCGAGGAGCTATAGAGAGCTCCACACGTCACTTAATAAGTTAAATGCATTCCTCATATGAAAAGTTTAACAATAACATAAACATTCATATTAAAACTAGCATACGAAATGTCAATACCTTATCCATAAACCATGAATGGTAGAAAAATAACACATCCACAGTCAAATATATCACAAAATAGTCAATACAAAATGGAATATTTGTATCATAATAATTCAACTTCAAACAAGTTTGAAAACCATCAACGGATGTTGATATAGATGAAAATGATTTTTAAAAATCATTGAGAGAAATATACCTTTTTCATAGAAACATTTAATAGTCACATAATTTAAAAAGGAAGATATTTAAATACATTTTTTAATCGAAGTGTCCTATACAACTTTGAATCTTTTGAATGGAATTATCATGTTAAAAACATTCATGTCCATATAAATAAATCCTTAAAAAACATTTTAAGTACATGGAAATTAATGAGAATGATTTAGAAGAATAAATAATAAAAAAAATTAAAATGATTTTTTAGTAAAAAATGTCGCTTAAAAAAATAATCCCTTTGAAAAATATTTTATGAAACATGGACATGGATAATAAATTTTTCCCAGTATATAATTACATAAAAACAATCTTGGATAATAAAGAGATTATGAAATTAAACCTTATAGTTAACATTTCCTTGGTTGAGGATAGGATAACCTCCTACATAATGGGGAAATAATTGTTATTAAATAATAAAAGAATCAGATACAGTAATATGATATCATATATCATCTTTTAACATTGCTTTGTTAACAATATCTTAGTATTATCGTCGTTTCAGGTGATAACCGATTCATTGTACTTTATATACATTATTACGTAAGTAATGTTTGTTATGGATCAGATGTATCTTATTTATATTCAGAAAGATATTATGTCTTTAAACAATATTTTAATGCATCTAATAAAAATTATTCTTGAATTGATACGATGGGGAATGAATCTCATCGCGTTCGTTGAGACGGTAATCTGTATGTACGCATGAGAGACAATATCAATATTTTGATATTAAAATAATATATAATTGGATGGTATATCATATACACAGAGTCATTATCATGTTAAATTTATTATTTAAACCAATTACATAGCATTATTATACCCATCTAAATAATAATGTATTGAATAACAATTACACCATGACGTGGAGACGGAAAACCGTACATACGCATATATGGTGACATGCCATTCAAAGGATGGATAGAATAATGAATATGTATGTAATATATTTATAATAAAATCACAGTTTATTGAAGAAACTGGAGTTATTATTTTATAATGTAAACATCAAAGAATGTGGAAGTGGAAGAGGAAAGAAACATGAAAGAGGTGATGAAATATTTACCTCTTCTTTGGGTTCTTCTTTTTGATTTGATCAAAAGGGATCCTTAGGTTGGATTTCTATTCAAGGAAGCCATATAGGATGAAGGGAGGATATTTGGGAGGATATTTGGGCTGGGTTTGTCCGAGACAAATGGATTTGTAGGTGTGAAGTTAACAGAAGGGGAAGTTCCATTTTATAGGAGGGGTGAGGGGCCCCTCAGGAAAAGCTAGATATATTATTTTATAATAAAATAATTTTCAGATTATAATGGCTCTAAAATGAATTATTTAATGTATAAGGTGGGGATGGGTCAAACAACACTCAACTAATAGGTTTTAGACAGTTTTGGGTCACAATATTTTCATTATCTTTTAGATATAACTCTTTGTTAAATAGTTGCACATTTACCATGTCTCATTGTAATTTTATATTATGTGGTTAATAAAATTACTATAAAGTTTCAATAGAATCCCAATTTGTTCATTAGTAATAAACCTATCATTATATAAGTCTTTTGGCCCAACATTATATTTTATGGAATATAATATCAATTAATAATATAATATTTTTTTAAAAACTCTTTTATGTCAATTTTGACACTTTTTTTATTTTGTTTTTTTCTAAATTCATAACAGAATTATTACTTTGAAAAAAATTTATATAACCAACCCTAACATGAAATATTAACAAAGAAAATTAGTGGAATTCATAAAAAGACTCAAATTACACTTTATCTGGATATTTATAATATCAATTATTTTAATACTTCATTAATTACGTAATTACTGAATCATCATTGTGCCATAAATAAATTTAACTATTTAATTTCTAAAAATTTTAAATTAAATAAAATTATTTATGAAATATTTTTATCTTAATAATTAATATTTATTTTAGAACTTATCATATGTATAACCCTATATTAAAAATGTTTTTGTTATTAAACATTGAATTTAACACTTTTAACTCTTCTTTGAATTAATTAATAATAAATTTCCTAATCTAATAAAAGTGGACCAAAGAGGTTCATAGTTTTTTCCTAAGGTTTTTTTTGGTTGAATAATACTTATCCAAATGAATTAGGACTTGTTTTAGGGTAATAATAATATAATTTTTAACCTTAATTACCATATTTAATTTTAACCATGGCTAATAAAAGTAAAAAGTTATTATTAACCAAAATTTATTTTCATCTTATTGAACCACATTTTATGTAATGATATCAACCATGTCTCTCAGATTTTCGAAATTCAACTCACAGAACTGGTAAAATTATGTTTTATGAAAATTTTCAAATGCTCCTAGGAGGTGGGTAAAATAAGGTAAAATGTTCGATAAAATTTTTATATATCTAAAATTATTATAAACTAAATCCAATGAATTAAATTGAATTTATATAAGTATTATGTATCTGTTTTGACCGAAAAAAATTTAAATAAAATAAATAATAAAAATTTGGTTTTAAACAATACCTTAGTGGTTTTCACTATTCATAAAAAAGTTAATGTTTTTAGAAAAATACCAGAAATTCACCCTAAGCTATTTTTGATATTATAGATTTTATAATGCAATATATTTTACCAAATTCAAAACATGGAAGCTGAATTTATTAATTTAAAATTAACTAATGTTGCCAAAACCAACAAAACGTATTTTTATGACATAATAACTATTAAAGATTGACACTTGTTTATGTGAACTTTCAAGGTGAAATCACTTAAAATGACCAGAATTAGATTAAATAATAAAAATATAATCTATTTATACTTCCAATCCATTAAAATGTATCATTTTACACTATAAATTATTTTGATTAAAAAAATTGTTTTCAGTTAAAATATAGTATTTTTCACTATTTCGCTAAATATAAAATTTATAAGAAAAACACAAAAAATTTATTGAAACTAAATTATTATGTCCAGATTTAAAATATGATGTTTATTTTGTCAAATTGAGTATATTAATGTTTAAAATACTATATTTAAATAGGGTTTTACATTAAAATGCTATAAAAGTGAATTTTTTTTGAAAAATACATCTTTTATCTAATAAAATGAATATTTTCTTAAATTATGACTAAGAAAATCAAAATATTGAGTCTAAAATTATATGGATTATATAATGTTCAAAATTCAGTAAATACTATTCATAACCTCTTTTAATGGCTAGTTTGGTAAGTCATAGTGAGCTAGAACTCAGTGCTATGTGTAGTGAAAGTTATTAAATTACATTAAAGAAGTGACGTACTATGAAATCTTGTGGTGTAATATTCTTACCTCCTTCAATAAATTGCGTCCCCTCAATTTGAATTTTGTTTTCGAAAATATAAGGTTGAAAATAGAAAATAACTTTTTGGGAAAACCCACATCGGAAATTGGGTTAATAAAATTTAGTCTGAATAAGAGGAAAAGGGGAATGAAAATGTCACCACCAAATTATGATCTCTATTAGGAGAACACTAGTTTCAATAAGAGAAACATAATTGGGAGGAAAACAAAAATATTTATATGGAGTGATTGAGGTCAACAGTCACAAACAAATGTAGAATTGAGGGCCTCAATGCCATCAATCTATGATGATTTAATATATGATCAGTTCAACAAAACTTAAGGTATTAGGATAACAAATTTTTAATTTTATGATCCCTCAACTAATGTTTAAGAATTAATTTCATCATAGAAGAAGAGAAGAAAGAAAAAAATATATTCTTGACATGTAGAGTTCCATCCTTTAACAAATTTCTACCACAAACTCATCTTTTACTCAAAAAGATAATAGAACATAAAGAAATTATTATATTTATCCTATTCATATAGTGTTCCAAAATAAATGACTTTATAATTCATCAATGAGACCTTTTAAAAAAACTATATTATTTAATATAGGACATCACGTAGGTCAGTGTTATGTGATGCACCCTTATCGCCCTTCGGTTTCAGGTTCATCTATCGCGGCCTTGCCAGACGCAACTGGTGGTCTCCCCACCACTAGGTTGTCCGTTTTATGAAAAAACCAAAAATAACCTTAACAATTGTATCAAATTTCAATCTTAATCAATTCCAACCTTTAGAATTTTCCAAAATACATCTATCCTAACTCACAATACAAAATTTATAAGGAAGGTAAACACAATGATGATTCTTTTTTCCATGTAATAACATGTGAACACCTTCATCATGTATTCTATTAAAACACTGAAACATCCTAAATTACCATAAAACATTATTGATTACATTCATGCTCCCATATTCCTTATATAATATTGGATATACTCCTTCTATCCAAAAAATTTTACACTCCAACAATGATGGAATATACAAATACTTAATTTGTTTCAAGGTTTTCAAGAATATTCAATATAATTTATCCAAATAAATCATGTATTATTCCAAAAAACACTACCTCGGTATCAGAACCACATTATGGTTTATTTTTCTATCAACAATATATTATCTAAAAAATTTAACCTGCTATTGAGTCACTTTTCTTGTTTCCACACAATCTCAAGTCCTTAATGAAATAGTACATCAGTACAATCCTTATATACTCTATAATTCGTATAACTTGTACATCATTAATACAATACTCAAGTGACCCAATACTTTAATATAATAACTCTTAATCATTCCTCTTCATCTTCTATATTATCAAAACATGATTATTATCAAATAGCAGCATTTTGGGTATACTATGATGATTTAGACATTGATTCGCGTAGTGTCTGAACTCCTTGTAGAAGAATCATTGTACATTTGAAACCTTTTTCTCACCCTTGAAATCACGTACTTATTGTCCCTTTTCTCCACACTAATAATAAATTCACATTCCCTTCATACATTTACCAAGGTGATTCTTTCCACATTTACCACATGTGGGAAAATCCTTCTTTTCCTTATCCCCTTTATCCATCATTCTCTCTTACATCCTTTTCTTCTCTTGCTTCCCTTCAATGCCATAGGAATCAGAGAATTCTTTACTTATCTTATTAACACAAGATACTATTTCTTCATATGTTGCGAATACATGGTATACTATTTACAAACCATATTTTTGGATTAACACCATGAAAAGTATTATCTTTCTTACTCTTTGGATCATACGTATTGCTGGAGTTGACATTCCTTATACTGGGCACCATTTATATACAATGGAATACACTAGGTCAGTTTATTAATTTCAATGAATAATTCCAAACTTGTAAAATACCAAACATAAATTGAATAGTTAATGGATATAATCCATTGTCATAAAAATATTTTCTCTGAGGAGGTACATACTCGTAAATCCTTCATAATGATTTGTAAATAAAATGAGAATTATCCTAAGAATATCCCCATGGAGTTTTGTAACCAAGAGTGCAACAAGGCCCGTATTCGTGCACTAGTTCCCGTTCAAGTCTAGCTCAAAGCAGTCTTTTCGGGTTTTACCCCTAGATACATTTGTGACAGAGCTGCCTCTACCTACTCTTATCCAGACAATGATGTATTTTCATGGAAAAACCACAAAATATCTACAGTACCAAAATTCTATGAAGTTCTTCTATACGAATCCTCAATGTCTATCTTAGGGCTATGTGCTCTAATCATAGTTTATCTAAATCTTATTTCCAAGGTTTGTACTAAACTTCTCTGATTCCAACTGTAATGCCTCGACCCTCGTTACCCAGAGTCGATGCATTATTTTAATACATTGTCATGATTACAAGGAATCATGTCCAAAATGACAGATCAGTTTAGCAGTCTTGGAAAATATATTACATATATTAACATTAAATTACACAATAGAAAATAAAAAAAACATAAATGATCCTTTGAGAATTCCATTAATCCCTTATCTTAACACTGCCCATCAATCATAAAATAATTTTTCACAAACTAGAAATAATAAAACATATAATGGGGTGATCTATGATTCTTAGTAAGCATAACAATATAGAAAAAACTTTCTTAAATAAGCATAAACATTTAAGGTAATGTATTAGACTAAAACAAAATCCTTTTAAACCTAAACATCAGCATAATATGGAAAAGATAAAATCAAATAATTCTATTTACTTATTAACATAGATATTATACTAGTCGAATAATAACATGAAATATCAATAGCCACATACATTATGATCGAATGCATAATGCCTAACTTTCAAAACCACATAGTCAAGTCATTATGCCAAAACTACAAATAAGATTTTGTCAAGACCTTGTGCAAATACTGTAGTTTGTCTCAAGAGACCTTCCAATGCATCGAGTAGCTACAACAGGCTCCACCAATCACTTACTATGTCCAATTCATTCCTCATATGAAAAGTTTTAAACATAACATAAACATTCGTATTAAAACTAGCATACAAAATTTCAATACATTATCAATAAACCATGAATGGTAGAAAAATAACTCATCCATAGTCAAATATATCAAAAAACATTCAATAAAAAATGGAATATTTATATCATAATAAATCAACTTCAATCAAGTTTAAAATCTATCAAAGGATGTTAATATTGATGAAAATTATTTGTAAAATTATTTGAGAGAATTATCCCTTTTTTATAAAAATATTTAAAAGTCACACAATTTAGAAATGAAGACATTTAATGAAATTTTTGAATTAATGTGTCCCATACCACTTTAAATCTTTTTAAAGGAATTAATATTTTAAAAACATTAACTTCCATATAAAGAAATCCTCAAAAACCCATTTTGAAAACATGGAAATTAATGAGAACGATTTAGAAGAATAAATATTTAAAACATTTAAAAAGCTGTTTTTGTAAAACAAAGTCCCTTAAAAAATAATCCCTTTTAAAACACTTTTGTGAAACATGGACATGGATAATAAATATTCCCCAGTAGATACTTACATAAAAACAAGCTCGGATAATAAAGAGATTGTGAAATAAACCCTTATCTTGAAATTTTATTTGGTCGAGGGTAGGTAAATCATTTGTATAATGGTGAAATAATTGTTATTAAATTATAAAAGAATCAGATACATTAATATTATATCATATATGATCTTTTAACATTTCTTTTTTAATAATATCTTAGTATTATCATCGTTTCATGTGTTAAGTGATTTGTTTTCCTTAATATGCATTGTTACATAAGTAATGTTTGTTATTGGTAGGATGTTTCTTATTCATATTCTGAATTATAATAAGTCTTTAGAAAATATTTTTATTCATCTAATGAAAATTAGTCTTGAATGGATACGATGGAGAATGAATCTCATCGTGTTCGTGGAGACGGTAATCCTTACGTACGCACGAGAAACAATAAATTTTTTTGATATAAAATAATAAATAATTGGATGTTATATAATATATACAGAATAATTATCATTTTATATTTATTATTTACATAAATCACACATCATCATTATACCCATCCAAATAATAATGTACTGAATAACTATTACACCACGACGTGGAGACGATAAGCCGTACGTACGCACGTATGGTGACATGTCATTCAAATGATTGATAGAATAATGAATATGGTTGTACCATTTTTATAATAACATCCTAGTATATAGATGATACTGGATTTATATTTTATAATGGAAACAACAAAGAATTAGGAAGTGGAAGAAGAATGAAACTTGAAAGAGGTGATGAAATATTTACCTCTTCTTAGAGTTCTTCCTTTTGATTTGATCAAAAGGGATCCTTATGTTTGCTTTATGTCTAAAGGAAGACCTCAAGGATAAATGGAGGATAGTTGGGAGGGTATTTAGGTAGGTTTTGAATGATCTAAATGGCTTTGGAGGTGTGAATTTGAGAGAAGGGTAAGTGCCCTTTTATAAAAGGTGTGAGGGGATCTTTAGGAAAAGCTAGAAATATTATTTCATAATAAAATAATTTTCGGTTTATAATGGCTATAAAATGAATTATTTAATGTATAAGGTGGGTATGGGTCGAAAACCACTCAACCAATATGTTTTAGACAAGTTTGAGTCACTATATTGACATTACCTTTTAGATTTAACTTTTAGTTAAATAGTTTGACATTTACCATGTCTCTTTGTATTATTATATTATATGTTTAATAAAATTACTATAAACTTTAATGTGAACCCCATGTAGTTTATTAATGATACACATATCATTATATTAGTCTTTTTTTGATCCTTAGATTTTTTGGAATAGAATATCAATTAATAATATAATATTTGTTTTAAAAAACCCTTTTATGTCAATTTTGACACTATTTGGTATTTTGTTTTTTCTAAATTTATAAAAGCATTATTACTTCAATAAATTTTTATCTAACCAAACTAATATGTCATATTAATCTATAAAATTACAATAATTCATAAAAATACTGAAATTAAATTTATTTGGATAATTATAACATCAATTATTTTAGTATTTCATTAATTACGTAATTATTTGCAGCATCATTGTGTGATAATTTTTTTAACTATTTAATTTCTAAAAATTATAAATAAAATATAATTTTGTAGTAAATATTTTTATCTGTTTAATGAATATTTATATTTGAACTTATCTTATGTATAACCCTATATTTAATTTGTTTTAGTTATTAAATTTCGAATATAACACTTTTAACTCTTGTTTGAATTAATTAATTATAAATATCCTAATCTAATCCAAGTGGACCAAAGAGGTTAATATTTTATTCCTAAGGTAGTTTTTGGTCGAATTATACTTATATAATAGAATTATGACATGTGTTAGGTTAATAATAATATCATTTTTACCCTTAATTACCATATTTACTTTTAACTGTGGTAAATAAAAGTAAAAAGTTACTATTCACCAGAAATAATTTTCATCTTATTGAACCACATTTTACTTATTGATATCAAATGTGTGTCATGGATTTTTGAAATTCAACTCACAGAAGAGGTAAAAGTATCTTTTATGTAAATTTGCAAATGCTCTTAGGAGGTGGGTAAAATATGGTTAAACGTTTGATAAATTTTTTACATATCTAAAATTATTATAAAATGACTCCAATGATTTACATTAAATTTATATAGGTATTATGAATCTATTTTGACCTAAAGTAAATTTAAATAAAATAAATAATAAAAAGTCGGTTATAAATAATAACTCAGTGTTTTTCACTATTCATCAAAAATTGATTGTTTTCAGAAAAATACCAACAATTCACCCTAAGATAATTTTAATATTATGAAATAAAAAATGTAGTCCATTTTACCAAATTAAAAACATAGAATATTCATTTATTAATATAAAATTAACACACATAGTCAAAACCAAAAAACTGTATTTTTAAGAAATAATAACTATCAAAAGATTAACACTTGTTTATGTCCAATTTCAAAGTGAAATTATATACAATGACTAGAGTTTGATTAAATTGTAAAAATATAATATATTTATACTTCCAAACCATTAAAATTAATAAGTTTACAACATAAATGTTTTTTATTAAAAAAGATATTTTTTGTAGAAATATATTATTTTTCACTATTTACCCAAATAGGAAAATTATAAGAAAGACATCAAAAATTTATTGAAACTAAATTCTTATGTTCCTATTATAAATTAGAAATTTATTTTGTCAGATTGAATATATAAATTTTTCAAATATTGTATTTAAAGATGGTTCCCCATTAAAAGGCGGTAAAATTGCATATTTTTTAAAATAATTATTTTATATAAAAAATGAATTTGTTCTTACATTATGTCTAATAAACTCACAATATGGAATCTAAAATTATAAGTATTATATAAAGTTAAAAATTCAGTTAATATTATTCATAACCGCTTTTGAACCGCTAGTTTGGTATGTCATGGTGTGCTAGAACATGTTGTTGTGTGTAGTCAAAGTTATTGAATTAATTTGAAGAAATAATGTACTATTAAATATTGGGGTGTTACACATACTCCCCATGAATCAAAGGATGGAATTATATTCATGTTATATACAACGAGTAACAAGGCAATGATCCACTGAATTCTGATCTATTAGTGCACATAACACCTCAAGAACCAAAGATTGGTGCTTGTTCAAACAAAACCTTACAAAATTCAAAATCCTATCAAACAATAGGTATTCTATCATGGAATATATCAAAAATCATTAATATTTTTCACAACGTCTATCCCAACAACATGGAATTGGTAATTCACCTACAAGGCATGGTAAGAATACATGACATGTGGTTTATAATAATTTCTTATATGATGCATGAGAGGTAATTCCCTCATCTCATTGTGTTGAACAAAAAATAGAACCTCAACAAAATCAACATTAATAGTTAAAAAAACATGTGAATCACCCAATGGTGATATAAAATCAACTATTAAATCGAGAACCCAGAAAATTGAAACAATTTATGTAAATTAGCTTTCCACTGTACACAGGTTATGTACCCCTTGGCATAGTTTTTTAAAAAATACATATCATATCCTATCCCTGACTATAGGCTCTGAATAGTAAGTCTTGAAGAAAATAATCCCTCTAATACAAATTCGTAATGTCCTAGTTACTAGTTTCACCCAGAGGTGCCTCGTACCCGGTTGGTCATGTGGCCTTAAGAGCATTTTCCCAAATGCCAGAGGCTGCCGACTAGCAGCGAGGGACATGGGTGTCATAGTCAAAAAAACTATTCCCTAATTAGAAGAGTATAGAATTCTATCTAAATAGATAACAATGTCGGAAAGTGTAATAACATTAAAGAAGTAAACACTAGAAGGTTGAAAGTAATAAACAACCATGGAACTATGATGAAATGTAGTACAAAATCAATGTACAAAAGAAAATCTAGTAAATATCTCCAAAAAATTGAAAGCCTCAACATGGTCCCATGGGCTCCAGCACCACAATAATAAGTTAATAAAGTAGAAGCGTGCTTTCCCTTATCTAGACATGAAAAAATATAATATGTTTGGGCCCAAAAGCAAGACCCGAACAAGGTGCAAGAAGAATTCCAGTAGGCAACCACCCAATTATCTTTTCCTAACAGTCAGTTAATATATATATATGGAGGGAAAAATTCAAAAGCAGTAATTAACAAGGAATTACTCAAAAGTAATCAATTCTAATGTTTTAATTAAAATCAATTACATTTAACAATTTAGGCAACCAATTACAAATACATGCAACCCTCTTGGAATATTTTCATAGCCTATCCCCTCTTGATCAATTTACAATAAGGATAAAATGAAGAATCTTTTACAATGTACTCTCCATCAATACCCCCTATGGTCTTGTGAAATCAATGACTCTTTGAAGAAGTACTCACCGTCAATTCCCCCCTATAGTCATTTAATGATATACTATAGGAACTCTGAGGAAATACAAAACATCAATTCATCATGTGGTCTCATAACGTATCTATATACTATTTGGGGGGAACTCAACGTCAATCCCCCCTATGGTCTCGTAGAATTATATGTATAACAGACACTCTGGAAATGCCCACAATGGCAGTTTCCCCTATGGTCCCACTACACCAAGTTCCCAGAGCTGTGTAAAGAAACCGTACACAAATGATAAAATGTAGGCAAAGTAAACCTTAATTTATTACTTTTCTAATTAGCTATAAGGCATAGTACAACATATAATATAAACAATCACTCCATCTAAACAACACTGGGAATGGGATACCAATAGCCTGACATGAAGGGCTAGAACAAATGTATAAAATCAAACATGTATGGGAAAACACAACCATTGCATGGAAATTAACCCTATTCACAATCAAATAACTTTTATTCAAACATATTACTCATATCATGAATTAACATGGTTAAAATTCCTTAAAAATTAAATACCCCGAACAGGTCTATTGGACACTTTTGCATATATAACTCAATGACTATCTATAGAAAGGCTCTAACCACCTACCTCGGCATTTTAGGAGTGATATATGTGAACCAAAGACCATAAATATTCCTGTAATTCCTTAGATAAAAAGAAGCTAAAAATGTTCAACCAAGGATATCTCATTATAGTTGAGAAATCATGAACCAAGGATCTATTATAATGAAGTGATTACTGTAGAGATTCCAACTCAATCGATGGTGGTCGATTCAGAGAATGGATGGTGAGTTGGGGGTTGGGAGAAGATTTGTGCCAAACAGTCACTCCTGGATGAGAGCGGTGGAGAAGAAGGTATTTTTTTGAATGTGATGCGACCCTAGTCTTACATATGAATTAAAATGAAAAATTACATGATGTGTTCTTTAAAAGTACATGGAATGTACATTCCTTAACGGGCATTTGCTTTAGGATTTATTTTGGTCACCACACATGGACATTTAATTAGCCATTACATAGATAATACATGGTCACCCACATAAACCAGGTACACGGTGTGTACTTCTGAAATCTCAAAAAACTCCTCTTTTTCTAAAAAAACCAGAAGAAAACTCATAACTGAAAATGAGGTTCAGGTTCTTAAAAAACTATCCATGATGAATGCATTTAAAACATACATAGATATTCATAAGCTAAAATAGGAATATATCATGAAAATTGGAGTCATCTGTAGTAAATACATGTAAAATTACTGTTTATGAAGCATTACAAATAAAACATTTTAGTGTGTTTTAAGGAAAATATTAAAAGACTTATAAATATGAAAATTCATACTATTTTATATAAAAATAGAATTGAAACAAGATTGTTTTTCATGATAAAATGACTGAATTTAGAAAAACAATTATGGATTAAAATATATTATGATGTTCACTTGAAAATGGGTAAGCAATCAGGATGTTCCCTAGAATTGGGTTTCATTGTAGATAAGTATTGAGAAGGTCCATTTTTTAAAACACGTATTACCCTAGAAAAGAAGGATAATATGATATGGATACATCATTTTTTAACATATAAACACAATTTATGGGAATTAAACTTATATAAATAAACATTACATTGGGTTAAATTAAGAGAAATTGTAACCCGAATGAAAAATGGAGGTTCGAGTCGAATCACATACCTTATGTCTAAAAGTGTTCTGCACTTGATCTTAATGTTCTGGATAATCAAATTATATCCATTAATTAATTAATATAATACCATTTACATATTTAAATTCTTTATTATAATTTTATTAAGATCATTTATATACATTTTTAGGAGTTATAAGATACAATTTTATTGTTTGGTAACATTCATTCCTTGGGTTTCATGATCTGTTAGTTGTTAAAACATTGGGAAAATCAAGTAAAATGAAAATATTTTTTCATATATGAAATTTAATGTTATTAATAAAATTATAACATAATAAATGATATTAAAAATTTATTTTTATATGGTATGAGGATAAATCATTAGGTTATCAGTTAATGAATATAGTTTAGGTTAATTTTGGACGTGTTCGATGACAACGAACTTGTTTTGTTTTATCCTTTAGTATTATGTATATAAGCTATCTACAAGACATAAAGAGTGTTATAAAATACATTTTGAATTAAATTCAAATCATTATAATGATTTTAATACAATACGTGAAGGATCTATTGGAAATTGAAATCTCATCACCCTTGAATGGTCAGATTAACACATCACAAATGATGTTCTCATTTTTTAGAACAAAAAAGGATGGGGAAAGAATTGACAATGTATTATCACATAAAACTAATAAATATACATTATATTTTAGTGACTATATTTACAATTCTATTTGGATAATGTTATGTTAAGAGATAATATGAAAATAAAATAACTTCAAAAAAATTAATGAAAAGAAATATGATTTTACCTCTAGAATTATTATCCTTGAGAATAACATTACATAATATTTTTGTTTTATTTTGAGTCAAATAGATCTTAGATATGGGGGAAGGATATATGAAGATATTTGAGAAATAATTGGTCAAGGCTCCAAACATATTGATTTGGGAATATAGATGCCGAGGGATGGTAAATATTGGGTAGGATAAGGGTATTTTCTCATGATTGTATTATTATTATCATGAAATGAAATGTGAGAATTATTGTGAATAAATACAGTAAAAAGAGAAAGTGATTTTGAACCAATGTTCACTTTTATCATCCTTGACATAAGTATGACTAAAAAATTCATATATTTACATATTCAATAAATTACGGTATTTCAATATTCACCAAAAATTCAATAATTTTACAAAAATAATAAAATGTAACCCTCACCATTTTTGGTTGTGTAGAAATAATAAATGTGATCCATTTTATGAAAATAATTTTATAAATACATGAAATTTAAATATTTATTAAAATCAGCATTTAGTTGAAAAATACTATTTTGAAAATTACAACTATTTTTTTAAAAAAATTAATTCTTGTATTCTACGATTATCTTATAATAATAACAAAAAAATATATTAACTTATGAATAAATTTTATGAAAATGAATATTAATTTAAAATGGTATATTTATTCAAAAATTTAAAAAACACTTAGGTTTTATAAAAATATCATCGCGTAATTAATAATTTCTATAACATTTATTTACTTATACTATGATACAATTATATAATATTCTCAATTATAAGATCCCACATTTTTATTTGTACTTTCATGTGTTAGGTTAATATTCTATTGGATGGTTTACTATTCATATGGGTCATATTACTTTTCTTAATGTTTTTTATTCCATTTGTATAGCTTCCTAATTTTCAAAAAACACCTCTAATTTCATTTATAATGTTTTTAATGGTTTCTTAATGTGATTTTATGTTATTATACTATGTGAAATTGTTATATGAAGGAAATTTCCATTGATAAAATTTTGGGTCGATACATTATTCCACCCATATGAAATTTCTCCCGCAAAATATCATTTTTCTTTCTATGTCAAAAATAGATGAGAGTACATCACCTTCATCACCTCCTCTGGTTTCCATGTTATCCTTTATAACATATGGTTTCAAAATAGTATTGTAAACATATAGGCAGTATTTTTTCAATTGAAAATTATCTCTATATTCTATGATCTTCAATGTATGCTCCACATATGAGAGATCATTTTACAACTGTACCACCTCTAAATTTTTTATAGGAGAAAAATATTGTATGTACTTTATAAAGTGGGATACATAGAATACATCATGTATATAAGGCATGAAAGGTGGAAGTGATAGTCAATAGGTCACAGCTGCAACATGATCAAGGGTCTCAAAGGGGCCATTGTACTTGGTACTTAGTTTTCATTTATTCCAAAATCCCATTATCCTATTCCATTGATATATGGGTAAGATTAGCATGTCTCCAAACATAAACTCAATATCCCATTGAAAATTATTTTCATAGCTCTTCTGCTAACTATGGGATTCCTTGATGTGATGTTAAATAGTTTTCACCTTCCCCACCATTACATCAACAATTTTAGGACCTAGATTCTTATATTTAGAAACTTCATCCAAGTATGCTAATATTTTTCACCATTACCCAAAAATGGCTTCATAAGGTGTTATTTGGATACTCGAGTGGAAAATATATTTGTAAAAGAACTTGACGAGTGGTATATATATTGCTCCCATACTCACTTGAAGTCTATATAACATTATATTAACATATTATATAGTGTATGTATAGTCAATTTAGAATGTTCAGTAGTTTGAGGATGATATGCCATGCAGTATTTTAGCTTAGTGTTTAGATCATGTTGATGAATTTTCTGGAACATGGAGGTGAATCTATGATATCGATCAAATAAAATCGATATCAGCACTCAATTAAATCATACCACTTATATTATTTATATCCATTAAGCTGATTGAGTGTGATATTTTCTTGAATTATGATAATGTGATTTGTCTTTGTGAGATGATCCATGATCACCCATATAACATTATTCCCTGTAGATGTCTTTAGATGTCCATTGACAATGTACACTATAATGTTCTCCCACATTTGTGATGGTATGGATAATGGTTGAATCACCCCTTTTAAAATTTTCCTTTCTACCTCAACTTACTGACAAAATAGACATTGATGTATATTCAGTAATATCCTTCTTCATATTGTCCCACCAATAGTAGCCTTGGTGATCTCGATACATCATTGTGCTCCCTAGATGAAAAGAGAGGGTTGACCTATGTGTTTCATTCAGAATATCATTATTTATTATTGAAATGGATTGTACACATAGTTATTACCAAAATATGATTACTCCTTACACATCCACTTAGAACTTTATATATTTTTCATTTCTGATATATTCCACCATTTTCAAAATTTCCACAGTATTTCGTTGAGAGTTATTTATTTCATTCATAAGGGATGGTTGAGCAGTAATTTGAGAAAGGATTGATGATGTTCTTGATTAATGATTCCCATGTCCATCCTTTTTAGGTCTAAAAAGATATTATCCTATTAAATTGTCATCATTAACAAAGATATAAGATCCTTTATACTTAGAGCATATATTACCTTATTTTGTTTACTATGATGGTAGGGGATTGAGCTATTATAATATTTTATAATCTCTAACCATCTCCACGCTCTGATATTAAGATAATTCTATGTCGATATATATTATAGACTCTTGTGGTCAGTATATATCTCAGAATACTCCCCATATAAGTAAAACCTCCACATATTAACACAATGATCCCAACTAACAACTCGAGATCTTATCGGGCATAGTCTTGATAATGAATTTTCATCTTCCTTGATTAATATTCTTTAAAATTATCTTTTTTCATTTGTACGAATACTAGGAACTTATATAATGAATCATTGTCCACCAAAAAGAGTTCTCTACTTCTTTTTTGTGTGCGCCCTGGTGATGTGATAAGCCTCTATTTCAACTATTTAAGCAGTCTTCCATTTTACTGGTATAAAAAACATTTTCCCCCTTCTGAGTCAGATAGGTTATTGGGTTTCATAATCATGATATGTTTTTCCCAAATCAGTATAAATACACCGTTATACCAATGACACTATATATGTTTTTCCTCGACCCGGAATCCACTTAACGGTGCGCCGACCTGGTTGGATAGATTCCCTAACCCCCCCCCCCCGGTACTCTAGTGGGTGATGACTCACAGCAAGGGTATGATAAGTCAGTATTGGTATACCCTCCTTGTTTAGAGAATACAACAACAGATGAAAATATCAATAAAAAAGTGTGGAAGTGTATATAAAAAACAAGAACAATTCTATGACATTTGATTGTCAAATCCCAAATGTACAATAATCAACTAAACGATAATTAGTTCTATGAAAATGTAAGTTCCAAGTGTATACAATTAAACTCAAAGTAAAGACACAATGAATCCAAAACACTGGTCCCAAACAGTGTTTTTTCCCTCTCCCGTGCACAAATCCCAAATAGCAACATAACCTAAGGCCTTTCCCTTATCATGTACTGTAACAAAAATATCTGCTCAAGTGACGATCATGTGGCCCAAATAGGGTGTGGGTAAAACTCAGTAGGTCACCACAAATGGTGTCTAAAATGAGTCCAGTGAACAGATAGTGCATGCAGTTTCAGGAATAAATAAATACAATGCATAATTTAAATAGTTAACACATTTTTTTAATGTTTAATCATCACGTTAGGCCTTGTTCAATTCATGTTCCTGTTTGAATCATCATTCATTATCATTAATCATTTTTTGTAGGTCATCATGCCCAGCACCCAAAATCTCATTTGATTAATCATTCATTGTTATTGTTAATCATTTTCTGTAGAATGTCATGCCAAACACCACAAATCTCATTGAATATAGGATGTCATTCCTAGCACTCCATTTCACATTTGGTGTAGTTAATCATTCCAAACACTCCAATTATCATTAGGTGTAGGTCATCATGCCTAACACCATTACATCTAAGCGCTTAATCACTATTGGGGAGGAACGCCATGTCCAAGTTACAACTTCTATAAGGGCCTATGATTCCATAAATAGAACCATAAAATCTCATCCATTTAATCATTATTTAATTCAAAATAATTTTCCACGTTAATTACTTACTAATCTAATGATTATTTTAACATTTCAAAGGGAATTGGTTAATTCCACAATTAACTAAGAACAGAATCAAATAATTAATTCATCAAATAAGTAATCAATCAAAACCATTATCATTAAATAATTAATTTAATATCTTGAATACAATACCAAACCTTAAAAAGATCAATTTTGGAAACCCCCTTCTTTTTTTGAATGTGGTGTACTGGTAAAAGACCCAAAAAAATTATTACCAAGGAAATAACAAGAGAGGATTACATGAGTCTAAAATAGGTCATTTTTTGAACATCCCTGACATAAATAGGGAGTAACTCAAGAGGGAGGTCATCCCTCCAGAATTCCTCATGATTAACTCCCATATTGGCATGTCCATCAGCGATATTTCTTGCTTCTTGGTAAGAATGGGTGAAAATGAAGTTGAGATCTGATAGAGAGTGCAAATAGTCCATCCCGTGGGGGGTTAGAGTCAAAGCTAGGTGAACGATTCCATTCCAGATGGACTAGACAATTGTAGTTGAGTTTCTCTCGATCTAGATGTTGTTCCAGTTATGCATCATGGAAAAAGAAGTATCATGAATCACACTCATCATCTCAGCTTCTAGGGAAGACGCGAAGCCGCGAGATCCATAGAAACAACCTAGAACGTGGTCCAAATGGTTTCTGAAGATGGCACCACATCCCACGGGACCTGGGTTGCCTATAAAATCCCTATAGTCATTGATTTTAATCCAACCTAGAGGTGGAGCTTTCCAAAATACATCCATGGTGTATTTAGGAAGAGTGTACCTCCCATCTACAATGATGCGTTTGAGAATCCCAAGATATATAACTGAGTAGTTGTAATGATCCTTCTGATGCAGAGAGGCCTCCTGAATAACAATGAGAATTATCATATTACCCTAATTAACCTTAAATGTGTTATTGGCTTAAATAAAATCATTTTTTCCATACCAGATCACAGGTAGGAGCTCCGCTGCAGCTGAAATAAAGAGATTCCTAATTTTCAGGGAGTCATGTAAGTCCACACATCGCTGCAACTGAGATGTTATAGAGCTATAAGGCATCCATCTGCACTCAAAAATATCAAAAATGTAATTCCATAGGGAAATTTCTGTATCACAAGAAAGGAATAGGTGATTAATATCCTCACAATTTTGATTATACATATGACATTTTTAACAGATATTTATCCCTAAATATTGTAAAAAGTTATCAATGGGAACTGTACCATGAGGAATATGCAAAATGATAGTGAGTCTTTAGGGCTTTAACCAATATTTATTAAAAAAATTTAACCAGTTTAAATTATTATCATAATTGTTTAATAAATTGTTGTAGTAGATTTTGGAGTCAAGCATACCACTTTAAGTAGGTTCCCAGATTATAATATCCTCGGTAATAGTGAAGGGATAAATTTCCACAACATGACAAATATTTTTGGGTATGTAAGGGTTTTGAATTTGTAAAATTTCCTTAATTGTATCATTAGTATGTTCTAAACATTGAGTAATATGTGCCAAAGTGATGAGAGGAGTATCGGTCCAGTTATCACACCAAAACTTTAAGCTAGAATCTTTGTTATCCATCCATCTAGAGTTTGTCATAATAAAAATGAAAGTATTCCTGATGGAGGTCCAGATAGAGGAGGTCAAATAATTGAAATTTTTATTTCTTAATTTATCAAGGAAATGTGACCTAATAAAATCAATGGAAGTAGAATTGTTGTGAATGAGGTTCCAATTGAACTTTTCTTGAATGGATTAATTAAAATTATTGAGGTTATTTATTCCAATCCCACCTTTTTCAATTAGTTTTCTATAAGAGGACCAAGGAACCATAACAAGTTTTCTCTCAAGAGTACTCCTTGTCCAGAAATGTTTTTTAATTTACACATTAATGAATTTTAGAAGTCCATATGACCATTTATAGATCATCATGGACTAGACTAGTTTAGAGACAATGGTAGATTTGACAAGGAAAATCAGTCCTGCCATGTAGAGGTTTTTTCCTTTCCAAGATGAGAGTTGTTGAAGGGTCTGGTCAATGATGGGAGAAAAGTAGATAGCCTTAGGCTTACCCCAAAAAATAGGTACTCCAAGATAAGTGAATGGTAGAGTACCCTCCTTGATCCTCAAAGTATTGACAATGTCACATTTTTTGCTAGGGAGATATCCCTTTCAAAAATAAATAAACGATTTATGCCTACTGACATGCTAACCAGAAACCTATTCTTAGTTATTGAGAATGATTTTATGGTTATTAGTGTTTCTTTTTCCCCCTTAAGGAACAAAATATTGTCATCAGCATAATGAAGATGTGAGGTGGGTTTTAGGTTTCTGGAGGCATTGATCGGAATGATCCTGCCTTCTTCCACAGACTGAGTGAGTAACCTACTAAAATAGTCTTCACCGATTGAGAAGTGAATAGTAGATAGAGGGTCTCTTTTCCTGACACCCTTATAACATTTGAAGTATCTTCTAGGAGAACCATTTATAATATTTGAAAAATGCGCAGAGTTAAGAAGTGTATTAATTCTGTTGATAAAGGAATCATTAAAACCGATAAGCATAAAGACCATACAAATAATGTTCCAATCAATGTTTTCAAAAGCCTTTGTAAAGTCAAGGTTGATGGAAACATTCTCACCATGATTTTTTCTATTCAAATGTTTGCGGGGTTCAGAGGCAAGGAAAATGCAGTCCTGAATTGATCTATCTTTTAAAAAACCAAATTGGTTCCAATAGAAAATTTTATTACTGGTGGGATAGATTATATTAGAAATAATTTTAGTGATAATTTTGAAAAGAGAATTTCTGAGAGAAATGGGTCTAAAGAGATGAATTTCATCAGCATTCTCCATTTTATTAAAAAGGGTATGAAATTTGGAATTTAAACCATGAGGGAGAATGCCTCTAGAAAAGAAATGTTTAACCAAGCAGAATACATCGTCATGAATAATATCCCAATGCTTCTAATAAAACCTATTATTCAAACCATCAGGTCATGGAGAACTATCAGAGTTGAGGATAAAGGTGGTGTCTTTGATTTCATGATCCAAAGTGATGCTTTAATGTAATGATTTTTCATCTCCAGACACCATAGTTGGAATGATATCTTGAAGAAGATCCCTATAAATGCAAGGACTATTGAAGATATCAAAGAAGTGGGAGACCAAAAAGTTGGCAATATCGTCATCATTGTCAATAAGATGCCATTAATTTCTACTATAGTACAGAGGATTAAAATATTTTTTAACTATATGAATAGAGTTATAGAACATAGTGTTCATATCTCCATCATTGAGCCATCTGGTTTTAAAGATTTTTTTTGTTATCCTTAATGTTAAGTAACATGACCAGCTTAGAAGAAATGTTGATTTCATGATGGGAATTGGTGGTGAAGTTTGAGGAGGTATTATTATTTTGAATTTGAGTGAGATCATTCCCCAGGAAGGAAATTTCATTGTCTATTTCTTTAGATTTATTTTTAGACCAATTCATTAAGACTTGATTAAGATTTTTCAATTTCATAGGACAAACAAAAGGGTCTTTTTGATCATACATATTAGTCCAGGAGTTTCTGATAATATTCACACAGTTAGGATTAGAGGAACATGCATTGTTATATTTGAAAGGGATCCTAGGTTTGATGATATTATGGGAATAATTAATCAAAATAGGGTGGTGATCAGAGGAAACATTCGGTAGGGTGATGCATGAAATTTTGTCCCATTTTTCCAGGGATTGATCATTAATAAAAGCCCTATAGAGCTTACAAGCCATGACTCTATAATAATTGTGTCTATACCTGGTAAATTTGTCACCAGATAAATTTACCTCAATGAGATTATTAGATTCATTGAAAATTATAAATTTACTAGAGGAAATAGTGGAGTGAGAAGGGTGCAATTTCTGACTTGGGGATAAAATGGCATTGAAGTCTCCAACTATGAACTACAGATTTTGAATAGTGCTACCAGGTTGAGTGAGCTCATTCCATAAGGACCTCCTATCATGATATCTATTATTTTCATAGACGAAAGTAATAAAAATAGGAGAATGTTAAAATATGAAATCAAAAGTAATTCATTGATCTATGATAGTATGGATGTTCACATTTTTCATGGAATTAGGAGAAACAAAATAGAGGGTTTCAACACCCTTTCCATTATTTTAGGCTCCTACAAAGGAGTATCCTGAAGGAAATATATGCTGGAATTTAGAAGAATAGTTAATTTTTGGTTCAACAATGGAAAAAAATGAAGACGGTGAGTGAAAAGAAATATTTTTAAGAGGTTAATGGTGTCAGGGTTTGCAATGCCCTGTCAATTCTAGAAAACAATATTCATTTGGAAATTTTTTTGGAGGGGATATCCCCTTTATTTTTTGTAACCAGTTTCCATTGCTCTGGTAGTAATTCGAGAAGGCTGATTTTGTTTATTATTGCCTTGGTTCACAAGTACATATGAGTCCAAAGAGGTGTTAGTAGAACCTGCACCTGTACAGACAATTAAAAGAGAATCAACATCACCTAGAGGGTAAGGATCCGAGCCCGGCAGCTTTTCTAGATATAAACTTGGATCGGTTTGGACAAATGCATTGGATACATTCTTAATAGCAGATTATTTTCCTAGAACTGTATGACAGGTAGGATATGAAAGGTGGAAAATCGTACTATCTATCTCCCTAGGCTGAATATAACCTTCAAGATGGATATCATCACTTTCCTGTTGATTACCCATGATGTTCTGGAGGGCAGGGATGGACCCATGCTAAAAAAGGATAGAAAAATTCTCTTGCTGATCTAGGGGGATCTTGGGTTAAGTGATGGAAATATGAGCACTGAATTCCATAGCAACATGGATGAGATGAGGGTTGTAATCGGTGCAAGGTGGGTCCACATTGTTTGAGAGGGCATGGTGAGAATTCACCCCTTCAAAGAGATTCAAAGGGGGGTCATTTCTTTAAGAAGGTTCAGAAGAGGAGAATAGGTTTCTAAAGAGTTATAGGAGGGACCAGAACAAGAGTGAGAGTGCATGATTCCATAGATTTCTGTTTCAATGTCTTTCCTAATGACCTGTTCAATATATTCCAAATATTGTTCCTCAGTGATATCTACCCGTGATTTCGCATTACCAGCTTCCAATTGAAATGAGATATTGGGTTTAGAAACCCATTTATCCTCTTTCCTACTAGATGATTCAATTTTATCAAAAGAAGGTTCTATATTCTTGTTTCTTTTAATTTCTGTCCATTTAGAATAATTTGGATGAGGCGATTTTTTTTCACAATCCTACATTTGAGGACTGAGTATCCAAAAACTTTGCAGTAGTAATAGTAGGGGGGATGCCTTTTATACTAAATTTTCACCACTGTCTATACTCATTAGCATTGATAACTACAGATCGTGGGCGCTTACATTCACAATTAACATCAATCATGACCCGAGAAAAGATACCTAGTCTACATTTAGTGTTCTTTGATCAATTTTGAGGGGGGTACCAATGCAGGAAGAAAAATCATTAAGAATTTGTGGGTGCTAGAAAAACAAATTAAGGTTTTTCGGCCTAACCCATACCTGAGCCGTGATGTTCCTATGGTTGTTAGGATCATTTGTTTCATGATCAATCATCAATTAACCCCCGAGGAAAATAAAAAGTCAAAACCATATTTCTAATTACTCCAATTTAAGAATTACCTTAACATGAAAATCATGAAAATTCATAAATTCATATGCATATCATAAATCGTGACTATGGGAGTTTGATTTAGACAACATACTTCATTTTATTGACATATGTTATCCCAACAGAAATCCCCAAAATCTGAGTGGCACAATTTCGTCGACCAATCTTCGATTCTAAATCACTAAAACCAAAATTAAGATCCAAGCCATCAAGACCAGGAAATTAGAGATCTTGATCAACAATCCTATATCTAGATCTCAACTACTAGGTTTAGATCTATGGAAATAGTCTAGATCATCCATGAAAATATTATGGGAAGATGGTGGATAAATGGGAGATGCAATGGGATGAAATCCAATTACCGTTATGAGAGAGAATCTTCGATACTAGATTTAAATCTCAAAGAGCGGTGTTTGGATCACCATTTAATCCCTAAGAAAGTCTATGGAAACTCATTTAATTTTTCAAGACTGATCCAAGGTCTAAATATGGTAGCCTCTGGGGGGTTCAGTAGGTTTTAATAAATATTTTTGGATCTTAATAACCATGTGCACGGTTAGACAAACAATGTTCCAACTGTGTGGACCTTTCTGTCCCAGTTTGCATAGTTGACATCGTCTGGCCACATGGTTTGTCAAAATGCGCACAAACTGTGCAGAAGCCCATGTCCAGTTTTTCCCACTTGGCACTGTTTGGTCACACTGTTAGGAAAATCGTGCGCAAACTGTTCACAACCCACTATCCTATAGTTTTAATTAAATGTTCATCCAAATGCACCCCAAGACACTACTCCATGTTAATGGTTCATTAAAATCTTCAAATGTACCTAAAAATGTGGCCAAGATGACTCCAAAAAAGTCCAAGATCTTACAATAGATATCCATTATAGATTTCTTTCTCATCCACTCATCAATTAACTTTGTCTTGGAACTATCTAGAGATATCCATTTCCTGGTTATTCCATTCCCCACGAATGTTTCTTCCTCCATCTCAAAATCATATTTTTGGTACCTTTAATATATTATATCCCTTCACAATTTTTTTAGCATAATATTAAGATGTTACTCATGTTCTTACTTTCTCTTGGTGTATTTCAAAACACCATCTATAAATAAAACCACAAATTGGTCAAGGTAATCACTAAAGTCTCAATTGATTATCTCTATGAATATTATTGGAGCATTAAAGAGTCTGAAGGGAATCACTATAAACATATATTTTCCAAGCCTCATTCAAAATTATGTACTAGGAATTTCATCCTTTCTCACCATTAATTAGTGATATCTTGACTGATAGAAAATTATTATTTGTATTATGAAAACATTTTTGGGTGAATTTGGAAAACTACTCAATAAAACATTATAATAATAAAAAATTCATAAAAAATAATAAATTGAAAAAAATAACTGCCCCTCCCCAACAACTCCACCATGATGATAAGCCATCCCCAAAGTATGTATTACGTCTTACAATCCCATGCATAAGTTCACGAGCATGGAATCGAAGGCATAACCATACCCTCTAAATCATCCAAATTTGAATGACATGCACTAGTGAAGACTTCATGCTCTGATCCCCATCGGAAGCAGCTCTATGTACCACCACCAATCCAAATATATAACTGGTCGAAGAGAAGACATAAATCTCATTATAAAACCTCTATAATATTCCAACCAAATAACCAACGTAAACAAAGTCATTAAACAGTAACATGGGATTACTAAAATTAGGTTTCCTATAAAAAATTAGATAAAGATGAATCCTAGGATCCTATGACCTCCATCATTCTCTTTTCAAACATAGAATCCAACTTATCCCAAGACTAAATATAATACATGATGATGATCTTCCATTTAATGAATCCCCCTATCAAAATCATATCATGCTTTTCAATCCATGATTATTGTTCCTCATTGAGAGTCACAGATAGCGACTTGCTCATAATTTTATCTACACCATCTTCAGTTGCATTAAGAAGTAAGACTTTTTCAATCAATTCTTATTAAAAGCTTAAAAGAAAATCCATGGCTAGATCTCCCTGGTCCCCTGGTCTCTCATCACTCAATGTCTCAATGGATATCTTCTTGTCTTTTATCATTTTCATAGAGTGAGTCTCTAGAGGAGGTAGTAAAGAGGAGAAATCCTTCCTCCCCTTCCTCCTCATTAAAATCTTATCACTATTTGGGGTTGATTCTCCAACTTTCAATTGATCAAGTTCACTTTCACTGGGATCCTTCACAGAGACCTCATAATGACAATCCATTTTAGCTAGATCGGATCCCAAAAAACACATAGAAAGGCCTTCAAACATGTTAATCATTTGGAAAGTGGTCTGGATCAAGTAATCTGAACCCCATGTATTCCATATTCCTGTTAGATTATCCACATCAATAGAAAAATCCTGCCTCACCTTAAAAAAATCACTTATTCCTGACCATAAAACCTTGGTTCAAGGAGGATAGTGACAAAGTCTTCACCATCTATTATCTACTTCATAACCATTATTCTCCCATTCAACTGGTTTTCCATTCATCTAGCCTCATACTATACATGACCATCACCCGTTGGCAAGATATTGGAAGGTCCATATATATTATGCATCAACTTGTGGAGCACCTCAGACACTTGTGAGTTAACCTGAGTTATTGAGGCATTATTCACCCGATCAGTACTAGAAATTTCCAAAAAAATGCATTGTAGTCTACTGGGGCACTTCTGAGTTGTTCCTCCTCAACCATTCGCAACAACTGAGATCCTAGACCTCTCCCCTCTATACCATTTGTCGTCTATTCTAGGCCATATTAATCACATTCCTCTGGAATATTACCACTGCCTCCATCCCCCACCGTTCCCCGGAACAAGTCTCCCTAATAGGAAACCTCCATTTAGTGGCCCGATCACATCCAAACAGAATTGAATTCATTACCATTTCATCTACCAATTAGTGTTGTAGAAACCCGATGACAAAAAAAACATAGAGTGTCCCAAACACTACTAGGTAGAATAGAAATATGTCCACTTTTCATAAATCACATGCTATTTACATTTACTCCTTGCCGATTGAAATCCATAAATATTCAAAAGGCATTCTAGATGGGACCACTTCCAAAAAAACTCATGGTTTGACCGGGTGAAAAACATCCATAGTATGACTATTGGTGCATAAAAATCTACCAACTAGATTTCCAATCACACTAATAATAGAAGGATTTTGAAACGGTGATAGAAGATTTGGAAAACCTACCGAAACCATAGTGGATGAGGGATCACACTTCATGTGGAATTCGAAAGAACAACAAAATTGGAAGAATCAAATTCCATCAAAACTATGGAGGGTGCTCGATCATGCTCTAATGAGGTCCTCCTTAGAATAAAATCGAATCATGATTTGTTGATTGTCGAGAAAACCCACTATCCCCCTCCCATAAAGATCACATGAACTGAAGACGAACCTATCGAATTAATCAACCAATGGTATCCTTTTCATAAATTGATACACCATGGTGATGTTCAAGAGAATAATTTTTTCCAAAAACATTAAAGATAAAATCAGGAAATTAGGGATACCGTCGATGAGATCCACAACTTTAGGGATTAGAAAAGAATTCAGAATGGGAGGAAAAAACCAGGGTTTGAGAAGGGGTGGAATGAGGGACCTTCTCTCCTATTGAACATTGGTTTTACCACCCCCACCAGGGGAGGAGGGACCGACACTGTTTCCTCCATCGTCACTGAGAGGTTAAGGGTATCATAATAGGGTTAGCGCTTGTGATATCCTAACTGAATGTCAACCTTTGGTAAGTAATTGTTCCCACATAGCTAATAAATGAAGTCATCTATCTCTAGTAAGAAATAATAATTATTTATTATGATTATGTTGAACTCATGATAATCTTTTTAGAGGTTTATTGATACATACATATTCATGATGAAGAGGAATGGTGCACCCCATGGTTATGTACTCGTGCATTTAAAACCCTTTTCCATATTCAACAATAATTTCTTGTTTAGTTTTTATAGCTTAATTATGTCCATTTTATAAGAGGTATTTGATATATGTTGAGATCTGGTAATATGTTCAACTGATAACCCCTCCTCTTGATCAAGTAGAAGACTATTAAATTCTTCAAGGAAAACATCAGTATAACACTCCACGATGGGCATGTCTTTGAGAGAGATTCTCTCATTTTGTTACAATAATTTGATCATGATATTTTTTCTTATAATATAACAATATGCACTATTTAGAGGATGATTCTAACAGATTTTTATTTTCCTCCTTACACATATTTAGAATTAGTGGATTCTTTGTGAGGTGAAGAGTGATCTTCCTTCCCCATCAGTCGATCTTGGATTTGAATAATGATAGTAAATCCAAGCCCAATATAGCATCAATCTATATGAAAGGGACTAAGAAAATATTTTCTAGTAGGTTCAGTCCAATAAAATTAATTGTGGAGTAGTTAAAATTTGTATTTAATAATTTTTTATTTTTTTGTTCTCATAGAAAAATAAACCTCCATAATTTTATCTGATCATTGTATATATATACTAAAAAATTAATAAATGAACAAATACATAGAACCATATATAAATTTTATATTAACTATTCATTAATGAATAACTAGCATACCTATCACCACTTCACTATCGAGCTCCACTTCAATGGTAGTGATTGAATATTCCATTCAATTCTACCATTATGGATGTTGTTATTGATTTCCTCCAACAACCCCTAGCATAGAAAAATAGACCACATAAATAAAATGTTCCTTGTAGCTGAAACACTACAAAATAGTTAGCGTTTTGATATTAAAAATCTATTCTTCTTCCACATTAGTTGGATTCTTCACATACCATTGAGAGTAATTTTCAATATTCCATTCTCTTCAAAATTTCAAACAGATCATGGTTCCCATTATAGAGTTCCAAGATGATGCTTCCCCCAATTTTTACACAAGGGATTTTGGGTCTTCTTTACATCATAGTATTTATGTAACACCCCAATCTTCCATGATACGCTTCTCTTTCAATAATGCAATAGCTTGCATTGTACGTAAGTTCGAGATTCCAACACACCGCGACCAATCAAAATAGCCATTATGAATAGTAATACCCACATTTTGAAATTATATAAATTCTATATTTCATAATGGACTTCATTTTTGAATTTGGAATATCGAAATTATCCTAAGTTCAATTTTTTATAATTTTCTGAGATCTTCCAATTTTTTATGAATAGTGAAAAATACTTAAAAACAACTTCTTTAATCAAAATAATTTATAGTGATAAATTATAATATTTAGGGGTTTTAAAGTATAATTAGAATATATTTTACCATTTTATCTAATGGTGTTCATTATAATTATGTTCACTTTGAAATTGGACATAAACAATTGTCAATCTTTTGATATATATTGTTTCTTAAAAACACGCTATTTGTTGTGACAATGGGAATTAATTATAAAATTAATTAATGAAACTTATATGTTTGGATTTTTTTAAAATAGAAATAATTTTTGATTTCAGAATATCAATTATAGCTTAGGGTGAAATTTTGGCATTGTTCTGAAAAACATCAATTTTTGATGAGCAGTGAAACCACTAATTGGTAGTTAAAAAAGTGGTTTTTCATTTAAATGAAACATTACCACTTCTATGATTTGATTTTCAAAAATCTGACATACATGGTTGTAATTAGGAAGTAAAATGTTGTTCAATAGGATTAATATAAGTTTTTGGTGAATAGTAACTTTTAAGTTTAATTAATCGCAGTTAAAGGTAATTAGTGAAATTTATGGTAAAAATGATATTATAAAAATATGAAAATACCTTTAAACTTGTCCTAACCTTATTGGATGAGTCATGGACGACCAAGATAAGCCATTTTTCAACTTGGGGACCCCATGTAGCCACTTGGGTAAGAAAATTACAATAATAACTTTTTATTTAAAGTAAAAATAAAATTGTCACAAACATGTGTTGTTTTACTAAAACAATTATTACATGGGGTTATATAAGTTAACTGTTCGACTATAAATATTCATTATAAAGATAAAAATATTTCCTACATCATGATATTTGTTTTATAATTTTTAGACATTAAATAAATTAAATTGTTTATGACACCATGATGATGCAGCGATTACCTCATTAATTAACGATTTTAATAAAAAGGAAGGATAATGTAAAATATAAGAAATAAACTTGTTAAAAGCCTATTGGATGACTATATTTTGAACCCTTATCACCTTAGCATCGAAATATATAAGTGTGGGACCTTTAAAATCTGAAACTCATTATATAATAAAGTAACATTTCATGACTTTCCAAGAGTGCCCCTTCTCTCCTCTTATAAAAGGCCCCCACCACTACCACCTTATTCACAACTTCCAAGCCATTTTTCTCAGGAATCCTCTGCCCAAATACTCTCTAAACATCCCTCTCTTACTCATTGAATCCTCACTTTGGGAATAATTCTTCCCAAAGAAGCCTTTAGCTCAAATCAAAAATTGTTACTCGTTTTAAAGGTAGTGTTTTCTCTTGTGTTCTTAAGTATTATTTTGCTTCTCCAACCCCCTAAAATATTATTATTCATTTATTTTTTAACAAAACCAGTATCCTCAATGAACTAGGATGTTTTTATTAGAATTATTAGAGATATACTTACACACACCTATATCTAATGGTTAAAGAACATACTGTTTATGTGGATGGCGAATTTCTGCCTCATGAAACGATGATTGTTCAACACTCATATAACACCTCTCATGGTGTCCATTATGATGAAACTATTTTTATATATGATATATATTATGTTTTTTTTCCTTTTCATTCTGTATTTTTCATTTATGGCATACCTTTACGATTTCCATTATGGTTAAAAGCGATAATTTCATTTTAGGAAGTGCGGACTACCGCCCCCTCAAAGTGATTTGAATCGTTAATGCCATATGTGGGATGTATAAAGGATGGAGTAAATGGTATTATACATTATATTATACTGTAATTAAAGTATAACTTTATATAATAATAATTTCATTCCATTAAATACGAAATAGAAATGAAATTAGCATTCAAGCGTACGTACGGCTTACCGTCTCCATGAACAGTGCATTTCATTTCTTACCTCAAAATGTTATGTAATATTATAAATGCATTTATATACTAGATATATATGATATATATGATATCTACATTAGTAATATAATTCTGGATATAATGGAAATTTCTCCACATGAACAACTTGTAATTATAAGAAGGTTATTTTTTACTCAAGTACCAAAGATCGACAGAATGACCGTTATTAAGTTAAAAAACTACATAATGTTCATAACATGGTAATAAGTGATATAAAACGAATAATGAACATTTAAAAGGTTCTTAAGAAAAAATAAATTAACTCTAGTTTATTATTCAGGAGGTTAATGAAGGATCAAGTCAAGTCAGACACGAGGTAAGGGAACTTCTTAACCCAATTTCTATTCTTTGGGTTAATCTCCTACTTTAAAATTATGTCATGATATTATTATGTCCAATATTATATTTGTACTTTATTTATGTATACTTATAGTGAATACACATAATAGATCTATTTTATTAAAAAAAATGATCTTTGTAAGGGACTTCGTCTCAATCTCCTTTCATTGAGGCATATTTAGTTTTATACACAACTTTCCTTTATACGGTGTATAAACCCCTTTGACTTTTACTTTTATACAAAAGTAATCTTTTTATACGAAGCGTTTTTACTAAAAGACAAAAGGAATGTTTTTTTATTACGTATGCGGAGACAACGACTTCTCCGCCGCTGTCACTATTATTTGAGTTTCGACATCCTCTATAAGCCATAACTTTTTTTAAATGAAAAATAATTACCAAGATTTATTTTTTTTATTTTGGTATTGAAAATGGTTTTCAAAGTGTTTTTTTATTATATCAATGTGTTGTATTGATATCTTGAGATTGAAATGTGGAAATTTTATGTTTCCTTTATGCATGTTTTATGTTATAAAATTATGTTATGGTTTATGATATGTTTAAACCTATTCATATGAGGAATGCATTGGAATTACTAAGTGACGGGTGGAGCCTGCTATAGCTCCTCGATGCATTGGTAGGTCTCATGAGACAAACTAGTGTCTTGGCACGAGGCCTTGACAAAATCTTATTTGTAGTCTTCGCACGAGGCCTTGGCTACATGGTTATGATAGTTTGGAGTTATTCATTCCATCATTATAAAAGTGGTTATTGATATTGCATGTGGTTATTCAACTAGTATAATATCCATGTGAGTATGTAAATGGCATTATTTAATTTTATTTTTTCCATATTCTGCTTATGTTCAATTTTAAAAAGTCTTTTGGTTTAGTTATAAATTGCCTTAAATGTTAATGTTTATTTTTAAAAGCATCCGTAATATTGTTGTCCTTACTGAGCATTTGAGCTCACCCCTTTCAATGTTTTAATATTTTCCAGGATGTGAAGAAGTATTTTATGAATGACCTGCAGGGATATTCAGAAGAGGATATGATTTTGGACTATGGAGACTTTGTTATTGTAGATTTTCACATTATTATGTATTATAACATTTATGAATGTATCTAGTGTTTCCAAGGCTACTAAACTAATCGGTCTTTCAAGACATGATCTATTGTTATCATGCCAATGTTACGCAATAATGCACCGACTCCGGGTAACTGGGGTCGGGGCGTTACAGTTGGTATCAGAGGCAGTTTAGTACTAACCTTGGAAGCTAGATTTTGATAAACTCTGATTAGAGCACATAGCCTGAAGATAGACTTTGAGGATTAGTATAGAATAACTTCCTCGAATTTTGGTATTATAGAGATTTTTTGAGTTTTCCGAGCAATAAATCCCTGTTTGGATACGAGCTGGTAGAGGCGGCTCTGGCACAGATGTACCTAGGGGTAAAACCTGAAAACAACGCTTTGAGCTAGACTCGAACGGGAACTGGTGCACGAAAATGGGCCTTGCTGCACTCTTTGTTATGACACTCCCGAGGGATATGCTTAGGATAATTCTAATTTTCTTTACAAACCACTATGAAGGTTTATGAGTATATACTTCCTCAAAGAAATTTTTTTTATGATTATGGATTATATCCATAAATAGTTCAATTTTTGTAAGTGTTTTACAAGTATGGAATTAAGTATTTTAATTCATAAACTAATCTAGTTTATGCCATTGTTTAGAAATGGTGCCTAGTGGGAGGAATTGAACTGTATCAATGCACGCACTCCGTGTAGGGATTTCCCTCCTGCTCAAGATAATTATTGTGGAGCTGGAGATAGAACTGGTGCTGATCAACTTATCACCATATTGGGACAACTAACACAGGTTATGAATAGTAACCTTACTCGTATGGAGCACCCTGATATGCAACGTGGATGATCAATGTTAGACCGCTTCATGAGGCAACAACCATCAACATTAAATGTAATTACAAATCCCTTAGTAGATGAGCAATGGATAAATTCCTTAGAGAAAATATTCCACAGCTTGGGGAGTAGTGAAAGGGAAAAGGTTATCATGGGAGTTTACCGCCTCACTAAAGATGCTGAACAATTTTGGTCATTGATTCAAAATAAAAAGCAAGATGAAGAAGTATCAAGTATGGAATGGAGAGATTTCAAAGATCTTTTCTTAGAAAAATAATTTCCCCATGACCATCGAGCTGATATTGAAAGGAAATTTCTGAGCCTGAGACAAAAGGAGGATGAGAATGTCGCAAAGTATGAGGCAAACTTTACAAGGTTAGCGAGGTATGCTTCAGATTATATATGTAACCCAATAAGTATGATTGATCATTTCTTTGATAGGTTAAAACAATTTCTCCGTCGAGCTTTAGTATCACACTCCTTATCATCGTACGAAGATATTGTCTCGTGTGGTATCAAGACAGAAAAGGAATTCTCTAAGTCTTATGACAAAAAAGTAAAGCAAGAGAAGAAGTGAATGGTGGAACAATATATAGATAAAGGGAAAAAGGGAAAGAAGGATTTTCCATTATGTGATAATTATGCGAAGAATCAGCCCGGTACTTGCCTAAAAGGAATGAGAGTTTAATATAAATGTGGAGAAAAAGGTCACCAAGCTCGTGATTGCAAGGGAAAGAAAGATGCTATCAATGTTGAATTCTACAATTGTAGGGAAATGTGGAATTATGCAAATTAATGTTCTAAGCATCAGGGAAACTTATCTCAGAAAAAGACAAGGGATGAAGGACAATTTTATGCTGTTACTACAGTTGAAGTGGAATAATTAATGTATTAGTGATTTTGGATTCAAGGATTATATTCTTGTTATAAGAATAATTTGATATATATAAGAATTGTACTGCAGTACTTGTTGTTTTAATTAAGGTTTTAATATGATGAAGGTAATCATATTTTTAGAATGTGACAATAAGAGAAACTTTACTTTGTTTGGGGAATATGATAAATTGATTTTGGAATTTAGAGACCTTTTAGAGAAAGTCTGGACAGAGGTATTTTGGATAACTATAAAGGTTGGGATGCATTAAGTTGAACTTTGAATAGTATTGTTTAAGGTTAAAACATTTTTGAAGAATACTTTTGGAAAATTATAATACTATATTTTTAGGAAAAGGACAACCTGCAGGTTGGGGGATAACCCGTCGCATCGGACAAAGCTACATGAATCGAACCCACAACCATAGTGCAACATGCCTTTATTACCTACCACTAGCCTATAGGAAGTCCCTGGTTATTACAAAATAGTTTTCCTAATCTAAATGGTATGTGGTAATATTTGGACCCTTATACAATTAGGATAAATAGAATATTTTTGAGTTCTGTTACCATTTGGAGTGAAATATGGGATTGTGGTAAAAATTTATTAAATAATGAAAGCCTACATGACAAGTAAGTATATTTCCTTATGTTCTTAGAAAATATCTTAAATAAATTCCTCAACATTATAAAAGGTAACATAAAACAAAAACGTTTTCGGTTAAATTTTCCAACTGGGGATTCAATGACCATTTAACTAATCACAAGTTTGTGATTTTCTTGTGGTCAAATTTCTCCTAATCCTGTTTTCTACAACTCTCCATCATACCTTGAGGGTTTTTTTCTCCTCCATATCCATATTTTCATTGAATCCTAGTACGGTCTATCTCGGGTGACCTTTGTACTTCTCTTTCTTTCTTTTAATGTTATATTCTCATTAAACCTATTTCCGATGTGGGTTTTTCACAAAGGTATTTTCGATTTTCAACCTTTTATTTTTGAAGAACATTTTCAAATTGTGAGGAAACAATTTATTGAAGGATAGGAGAATGTCACATCCCAAGCTTCCACGATACGCTTCTCTTTCAGTAATGGAATAGCTTGCATTGTACGCAAGTTCGAGATTCTAAAACACCGAGACCAATCAAAATAGCCATTATGAATATTAATAACCACTTTTTGAAATTATATAAATTTTAGATTTTAGAATGGAATTCATTTTTGTATTCGGAATATCGAAATTATCCTAAGTTCAATTTTTTGTAATTTTCTGAGAACTTCCAATTTTTTATGAATAGTGAAAAATACTTAAAAACAACGTTTTTAATAAAATAAATTTATAGTGATAAATTAAAATATTTAGTGGGTTTAAAGTATAATTAGAATATATTTTTACCATTTTCTCCAATGGTGTTCATTAGAATTAATTTCACTTTGAAATTGGACATAAACAATTGTCAATCTTTTGATATATATTGTTTCTTAAAAACACGCTATTTGTTTTGACAACAGGAATTAATTATAAAATTAATTAATGAAACTTATATGTTTGGAATTTTGTAAAATATACATAATTTTTGAATTCAGAATATCAATTATAGATTAGGGTGAAATTTTGGCATTCTTCTGAAAAACTTCAATTTTTGATGAATAGTGAAACCACTAAGTGGTAGTTAAAAAACTGATTTTTCGTTTAAATGAAACATTACCACTTCTGTGATTTGATTTTCAAAAATCCGACATACATTGTAGTCATTAGGAAGTAAAATGTGGTTCAATGGGATTAAAATAATTTTTTGGTGAATAGTAATTTTAAGTTTAATTAATCGCGATTAAAGGTAATTATTGAAATTTAAGGTAAAAATGATATTATAAAAATATGAAAATACCTTTACACTTCTACTAACCTTATTGGATGAGTCCTGGTCGACCAATAAAAGCCATGGGTAAACTTGGGGACCCCATGGAGCCACATGGGTAAGAAAATGACAATAATAACTTTTTATTTAAAGTAAAAATAAAATTGTCACAAACATGTGTTGTTTTACTAAAACAATTATTACATGGAGTTATATAAGTTAACTTTTAGACTATAAATATTCATTGGAAATATAAGAAGATTTCCTACATCATGATATTTGTTTTATTATTTTTAGAAATTAAATAAATTAAATGTTTTATGACACGATGATGATGCAGCGATTACCTCATTAATTAACGATTTTAATAAAATGTAAGGATAATGTAAAATCTAAGAATTAAACTTGGTCAAAGCCTATTGGATGAGTATATTTCGAACCCTTATCACCTTATCCTAGAAATATATAAGTGTGGGACCTTTAAAATCCGAAACTCATTATATAATAATGTAACATTTCATGACTTTCCAAGAGTACCCCTTCTCTCCTCTTATAAAAGGCCCCCACCACTACCACCTTATTCACACCTTCCAAGCCATTTGGCTCGGCCAACCTCTGTCCAAATACTCTCTCAACATCCCTCTATTACTCTTTTAAGCATCAATTTGGTCATAATTCTTCTCAAGGAATCCTTTGGCTCAAATAAAAAAGAGTTACCCGTTTTAAAGGTAGTGTTTTCTCTTCTGTTCTTATGTTTTATTTTGCTTCTCCAACCCCCTAAAATATTTTTATTCAGTTATTTTGTAACAACAACAGTATCCTAAATATACTGGATGTTGTTATAATAAGGATTCGAGCTACACTTACACAAACACATATTTAATGGCTTAAGAACATATTGTTTATGTGGATGGAGAATTTCTGCCTCACGAAACGATGATTGTTAAACACTCATATAACACCTCTCATGGTGGCCATTATGATGATACTATTTTTATATATGATATATATTATGATTTTTTCTTATGATTCTTTATTTTTCATTTATGTCATACCTTTACTATTTCCATTATGGGTAAACGCGATAATTTCATTTTAGGAAGTGTGAACTACCGCCCCCTCAAAGTGATTTGAATCGTTAATGCCATATGTGGGATGTATAAAGGATGGAGTAAATGGAATTATACATTATATTATACTGGAATTATAGTATAACTTTATATAATTATAATTTCATTCTATTAAATATGAAATATAAATGAATGTAGCGTTCATGCGTACGTACGGCTTACCGTCTCCATGAACGGTGCATTTTATTTCTTACCTATAAATGTTTTGTAATATTATAAATTCATGTATATACTGGATATATATGATATATATGATATCTACATTAGGAATATAATTCTGTATATAATGGATGTTTCACCACATGAACAACTTGTAATTATAAGGAGGTTATTTTTGACTCAAGTACCAAAGATCAACAAAATGACCATTATTAACATAAATAACTACATAATGTTCATAACATGGTAATAAGTGATATAAAAGGAATAATAAACATGTAAAAGGTTCTTGAGCAAAAATAAATTAACTCTAGTTTATTATTCAGGAGGTTAAAGAACGATCAAGTCAAGTCGGACATGAGGTAAGGGAACTTCTTAACCCAATTTCTATTCTTTGGGTTAATCTCTTACTTTAAAATTATGTCATGATATTATTATGTCCAAACTTGTATTTGTACCTTATTTATGTGTATTTATAGTGAATACACATAATAGATCTATTTTATTCAAAAAAAATGATCTTTGTAATGGACTTCGTCTCAATCTCCTTTCATTGAGGCATATTTGGTTTAATACACAACTTTCCATTATACGGTGTATAAACCCCTTTGACTTTTACTTTTATTCAAAAGGAATCTTTTTATACGAAGCGTTTTTACTAAAAGAAAAAAGGAATGTTATTTTTATTATGTATGCGGCAACAACGACTTCTCCTCCGCCGTGACTATTATTTGAGTTTCGCCTTCCTCTATAAGCCATAAATTTCTTTAAATGAAAAATAAATACCATGATTTAATTTTCTTTTATTTTGGTATTGAAAATGGTTTTGAAAGTGTTTTTTTATTATATCAATGTGTTTTATTGATATCTTGTGATTGAAATGTTGATATGTTATGTTTCCTTTATGCATGTTTTATGTTATACGATTATGTTATGGTTTATGATATGTTTAAACCTGTTCATATATGGAATGCATTGGACTTAATAAGTACCGGGTGGAGCCCGCTATAGCTCTTTGATGCATCAGTAGGTCTCATTAGAAAAAATAGTGTCTTGGCACGAGGCCTTGACAAAATCTTATTTGTAGTCTTGGCACGAGGCCTTGGCTACGTGGTTATGATAGTATGGCATTATGCATTCCATCATTATGAAATTGGTTATTGATATTGCATGTGATTATTCGACTAGTACAATATCCATGTGAGTAAGTAAATGGCATTATTTAACTTTATTTTTGCCATATTATGCTGAAGTTAAAGTTTAAAAAGTCTTTTGTTTTAGTTATAAATTTCCTTAAATGTTAATGTTTATTCATGAAAGCTTCCACAATATTGTTATCCATACTAAGCATCTGAGCTCACCCCTTTCAATGTTTTAATATTTTCTAGGATGTGAAGAATTATTTTATGAATGGCATGCAGGGATAGTCAGAAGAGGATATGAGCGTGGACTATGGAGACTTTGTTAATGAAGATTTTCACTTTATGATTTAATGTAACATTTATAGAAGTATCTAGTGTTTCCATGACTACAAAACTAATCGGCCTTTCAAGACTTGATCTTTTGTGATCATGCCAATGTTACGCAATAACGCACCGACTCCGGGTAACTGGGGTCGGGGCGTTACAATTTATCTTTTTATTCACCAATATTAATATCCATTTTCTTCTTTATTCCCCTTAGCCTATGAGACCACTGAGAGTCTCTTCTCTCCATTCTGTCCTTATGGGTACAATAAAATATCACCTCATAACTGTCGATTTTTTTAATCAATAAATATTTTCACATAATTGTCTATATTCCACAAAAGAATTGATACACCATAATTTTAGTATACATTAAAATGTTTGAGGCATATCATTCAATACATTGATGTTTCTCTCATACACCCCGATAGACTCATCTTCCATCTGCTTCAGTATGAGAAATTCCCTTTCCATCTTGATATGGAGTGTTCAGGGAAAATAATTATTGAATAATATTTTCTTGAATTCCTCCCAATCCCTAGAATCCATTTTCTGGTAAGAAATTGTTTTCTCCATTAGTTTCCACCTCTATTCAACATTTCCATTAAAATGATAGACTACCAGAACAACATTCTTTTCTTCTGATCAATAGAGGAAAAACAATAAATTCTCGATCGAGTTAATCTATTATTATATTAGTTGGGTATTAGAATATCGACTAAACTTTTGAGGAATTTTTTACATGAATGATTATATGTACATTTTCTATTTGTTAGAATATAGAGGTTGTTCCACACAATTCAAGTTATTATTCATAACCTGAGCCAATTGGGCATGCACTATCATAACGTTTTCATCACCCATTCCCATCATATTATTTATATATTTTTGAATATCCCCACATTACAGATCACATTGATTATTGGAATTAGTTATTATATTTATAGACATTAACTAAGTAAAACAGTGAACAATTCTGGGGTTTTAATACATTGATAATAAGAAAATAAAAAGGAAGCATTGAACCTAAGAAAATAAACTAGTAAATGAAAATTATATCCTAACATGTGATACCATAATTTCCAGTATAGGTTTTCCATGATGATAGTATTATTCTTAGGGGTTACACTAAATATACCAATTACTAATCTACAATAATAACTAAACCATGATCTTATACCATCTATATCATTAATATACTTTTACACGTCTTATTTCATGATTTTAATATTAATAAAACATAGAATCACAATCCAAGGATCATAATGTATTCTGTATTGTAATATTAGGAAGATAATTAATCACCACAAAATAAAAAATAAAATATATTTCATTTGATATTTAAAATGAAATCATAACTCCATTTGTGCCAATATAAATTCATAGGATAACCAAGGGGATATTTTAACAAAAGGTATGAGCTAAAAATCTCATTAAAGGCGTAAGAATATGAATAAAACATAGCACAATGGTTTGATGGAATAAAATGATGAAAAAGGCATTGAGAATGAATAAAAATAATGATGAATAATATGTAAAACATACTAAAATAAAATCATGGAATCATTGGAATATGGAAAAAATATATAACAGGACATAAACATGAGTCAAGGCTACCTTCCAAGACTATATCACATAGTGGACACAGTCTCATAAAGGAACCAGGTTACCTCTCCATCCGAACATGATGTCTCATTTCACTAAACATTAACAAATGAATGGGAGCACTATCTAGGATCACCTGTAAACATGTTTTCATGAATATGTGTTCCACATGAATAATAATACATAATGAATCAAACATAAACATAAATGTTACCCATGGAAAGACATGGGTCTCATAATCATGTCAAAAGTTATATCCAAAGGGAATATCATAAATGTGTCCACAAATTAATGGATTTAAATCATAAATGGTCATTAATAAGATAAAAATTAATATATCATGATAAGTGGTGTAAAACTGAATTTAATGAAACTAATATTATTTTTTAGGAAACATTATAAATAAAACATTTTAGTATGGTTGAGGAAAATATTAATGGTAATTTAAAGAGGAAAATTCATAATCATCTATATAAAACCAAAATTGAACCAATATAGTCTTTGATGATAAATTGAGTGATTTTATAAAGATAATGTTGTATTAAAATTTATTATGTAGTGAACATGAAAATGGGTATGAACATGGGATGTTCTGATGAATTGGGTTGGTATATATAGGAGAATTGAGAAGGAAACCTTATTAAAACATGTATTTCCTGATTAATGAAGGATTATATGATCTAGATACATTATTTTGTAATATATAAACATAATTTAGAATAATTAAAAAATTAAAGAAGCATTACACTGGGTTAAGGAGAGAGATAGAGTAACCCAATAGAAAAAATAAAGGATTGGGTAGAATCTTTTACCATATGTCTGAAAGTGTTTTGAAATTGATATTAATTTAATGGATATTAAAATTAAATAAATTAATTAAATAATAAATATTATTTTATAAATTTATTTTATTTATTATGATTTTATTATTTTTGTTTATATACCTTTTTAAAAGTTATAAAATACATTTTCATAATTTGGGAGCATTCGTTTCTTTGGTTTATATACTCAGATACTTGATTAAATGTATGGAAAATAATATAAAAATAGAATATTTCCCTTTATTTTTAATTATATATTATTAATGGACATACAAAATATTAAATTATATGATAAATTGTTTTTATATTTTATGAGTATGAATCATTATATAAATAGTTAATGATAATCATTTATGTTGATTTTGGTAGTTTTTTATCATGAGGAACTCATTTTCTTTCATCATTTAGTATTATGTATATAAGTTAGCTAAAAAACATAAAGATGGTTATAAAATAAATTTCATAATACTTATAAACCATTATAATTGTTTTGAGACCAGCCTTAAAGGTGGTAAATGAAAATGAAATCTCATCGTTCTTGAATGTGACAAATTTACACATCACGTTAGTTGTTTTCATTTATAGAAAAAAAGTGTTGGGGAATGAATTGATGGTGGATTATACTATAAAATTTTAATATTATATTATATGTGATTTAATTGAGTTACCATGACACATGTATAATGATTGGTGAGTGTAGAATATGAAAATAAAATAAATTCAAAATGAATTAAAATAAAAAAAGAGGCGTTTACCTTTTGAATTCTTCTCCTTGAAAACCTACTTATGGAAAAAAATTTCTTCATTTATTAAGACCAATGGATCATGTAAATTAGAGTGTGGATAGGGAATATATTGTATTATAATTTGGACAAGGCTCAAATCTTGAGAGTTGTGAGGATTAGAGGTGGTGAGGGGTGGAATTTGTAGTGGGGGAGAAAGGTGTTTTCTAATTATTTTATTCAGTTGTTTATTTTTATGATCAAGACAAGAAATAGTGAGTATTACCATGTATAAATATAGTGATTGTTTCATGTGAGTTGAAACCAATTTCCAACTATATAATCCATGACTCAAGAATGATTCAAAAAATCATTTATTTATTTATAATGTAAATTACAATATTTTACTATTTACAAAAAATCTACTATTTTAGAAAAATCCCAAAAAGTCCTTCTGTCCATTTTTAGAAATTTAAATTTAAAATATGTAATCCAAATTATGAAAATAATTTTTTAAATATAATAAATTTATTTTTAATTAAATAACCATTTATTTGAATAATACCATCATTAAAATTATTACTAAAAAAAATTTGAAAAATGCATTTAGGTCTCATAATATTGTATTATTATCATAAGATAACAAAATATTAATTTATGAATAAATTTTTTGAAAATAAATTTGATTATACAAAATTATATTTATTATAAAATTGAAAATAAACAGTTTTGTTTTATAATTGTATCAACCCTTAATAAATAATTTCTAAAATAATTATTTACATACACTATTATATAATTATATAATATATTCATTTATAAGATTCATAAATTTTATTTATAATTTCATGAATGATACTACTATTCTACTGTCTAGTTTAATGTTCTTAAGTGTCATATTAATATTCAAAAATCTATGATACGATTCCATTAGTAACGGTTCCTTAATTTCTAGAAATATCACTAATATCTTTTATAATGTTTTTATTGAGTTCTTAATGTAATTTTATATGATTATAATAAATTTCATAATTATTAAGAAGAGAATTTACATTGTTAATATTTTCAGTCACTATAATTCATGTATATATTATATGGAACTAATTTTATAATTAAAAATCACTTTTTATATTTTGAAACATGTTTAGTGAATCGAATTGGATAAGCGGATAAATGTTTAGGCTCACCAAACCATTTTGAGAAAGATTAATTCATACACTAGGGTTATCTTAAAATTTTAAGACGTATTAATTAATTTTTCCTAAATCCAATTACGTTACTGGTTACCCCAGTTCCTATGATCTGATCAAGGCCATGTGTTTTATGTGAGCATATTTATCAACAAGATAAATGACAAGATTCGATTATTAATTAGTGTCGATCTGTTTCAAATTAGAAAACCCATATCTATGGATTATATTTCCATCTATGCAATTAGATGGTGTTTTGGAGAAGCGATTTATCCTTAAAGAGGTTTCCTACATATCGTGTGAAAACATGAATAAAACCCCATTATGATGGATTGAATGGCCAAGAATTATGCCTTAATAGGAGGACCATAATATAGTTAAATTAATCTTGATAATGGAATAATAATTATAGATATATAATCTCACATGAGTCATTCTCAGTGTGTGAAATAAGATACAAAAAAAGATTATTCACATCACATGAGAGAATATCATTTGATTAAAATGTGAGGATTACATATGTGATTTAGTGAGATGATTATATGCATTAAAAGCGGGAAATATGAAATAACTCGGGGAATACACATGTTTTTACATGAGATACCATACCTAGTAAGTGGGTTAGGTATTTTTGACTTTGGGCCTTACATCTTGTAAGGTTCTTCTAATTCAAAAATGAAGAGCATAATATTGACTAATAATGAATAATGTTAACCATTAGGAGTATCTTGACTCAATGGTTATTGAATTATTTTATTGTGTAATAAAACATTAGGTATTTCATTATCATTAAAACTAGAAGGATTTCTTTACACAAGGTGAATAATTATAACCATGAGGTGTATCTCATCTCAATGGTATTAGAATGGGTTTTCCAGAATTGTGCTTTGAGGGATTCTACTAAGTCTTAAAAAAATGGGAGTATCTCAACCCAATGTGAATAATGAAAATCATTAAGAGTATATAAAATCAATTTAATTAGATATATTTGGTCTAGTATTACAACAATGAGGATTCATGTGATGTAGATATGGGGATTACACAAGATAGGATGCCCAAAACACTCATCCCCCATCTCATTGTGATAGGATGCATAATTTATATTTTTAAGGTTGGGACTGAAAAATATTTGGTGGCCCTCATGGATGTGTTTGGGGAATACACCTAGAAATCATTTACATGATTCAAGTTCATGACATATAAAATTATTTGATATGATATTCCATGAATGAATTTTTGATGGAGGGGATCCGCATCAGAGCATCATATAACATCTTTTGAGGGATCTATACATATCACTTAGTATAAGACCCAATGCATAAATGTTTTTTATCTGGATGACTTCATAGAATTTTAAATTGGGATAAACATCTTTAATTTTATGTATATGGGTACTAACATATTTTCCCCTCAATAGACATCCATGTAATGCTTCCCACATAACATTTTTCATATGGTTGGTTTCATATTTTTTTAAAATAATTATTATTGATGGGGGTACTTTGTGGAAGGCCTTGTAGGACAACCCTCATGTAACTATATTATTATATTCTGTTTTATTTAATTTTACCTTCATTGACATTATGTTTTTGTCATATTAGGGAAATAATTTCGGTTTTTGGATTCTTTTTCTAAAGGGGAATTGTAATCCTTCATAGTGATAATTTACCATGAGGTTCCCCTATGGGTGGTGAAATATTCATTTTTCAAAATATCAGTTGAGTTGAAAAAACATGTGGGGAACCCCATGATGCCTTGTAGGTTTGGTGGTGTGTTATATTTGTGTTGAATGGTGTTTTTGAACTGTGTGGACTGTCATTGGTAACTGTGTGAAGTTTTTCCTAGAGAAGGTAGATGCAGAAAAATGCTTGGCATTAGATTTGGAAAACCATGGGGCCAAACCATGTTGTCTTTTTCGGTGTGAGAATATTTTGACTTTTTAGTTTTTTTCCTCTATATTCTAATGGGATTTATCCCAATACATTACCTTTAAATTTAATATCCCCTTGGGAGCTCATGTAGGAGTTTTTTCCTCCCCTTCATTGGATTCTTTCTATTTAATTTATGATTTTTATGGTATTTGAGTTGCACTATTTTTATCTATCACTCCATACTCCTTATCCCATCCATATCTCATTGATATTGATTCCCATATTTACCATATTTATCATGTATATTGATTTTAGGTTTCAAGTGTATCTGATGATAGGTATTGTGATTTCTATGGGTTTTATACATTGTTTCAAATACCATGAGTTTGTCAACAATGTAGGTTCCATGCATGAAGAAGTACCAACTTTGTTTTATTCTCTTTGTGGTTGGTGTTACTATTAAATTGTTTGTTTTTGTAATTCTAATCATGGTTGTCTTTCTAAATTCTATTTTTATGAATGTATAATTTAATGTGATATCTTTTTTTTGTATTAAAACCATTTATTTATGTTTGAATCATAGAGTAATTGTTTTTTCATGTGAACACCATGTTTTTTCATATTTAAATGGAATATTGAATGTTTTTATGATTATATGAGGTCAGTGTGGGTTTTAGAAATGTTTTCCCCATTTTACAAATGGTTTGATTCTATTTTGGCTTTTAATGTGTGAAAAAAATTTCTAATGCTAATTTTCATTGAATTGAGGTGTTGAACTAAAAAAGGTTTGAAAAAGGAATTCTATTGTGGACATTAAACAGTGATTAGAAATGTCTGTATAGATTTCCCCATGTGAAATTACATTGTGTATTATTTTCAATTATTTGATTGAAGTTGATTTACTTTAATATTTTTGGGTTTTCAAAAAGTAATACCCTTATCAAAGGGTCACATTAGAATTATATAAAACAAATTCGTGATTTCATTGAACCTTATATATTTATTGAAGTAGATCATTATGAAATATGTGATAGAAATGAAGTCTCTTGGACATGTTTTATATTTTCAAAGAAGAAATCCCTCATGTAAGGGTTACCTTGAAATGTGTTTAATTCAATTATGTTTTTAATAGTTTTAAAAATGAATTCATAAGGTATTTTACATAATTATAAAGTTATTGAAATTTAAAAAAAGTCATGTATTGGTCTTAATGTCCCATTTTCAACTTTTCATAAAAAAATTACGAGAGAAGATAATTTATTATCCATTTTTTATTTACCCCTTGTGTGGGTTTATGATGAAAATTTTATACTTATTTGATCCTATTTTATAAAAATTTCTATATTATACCTTGAGTGAATATTTTCAATGGATATGAGGTGTTACATCATTGGCTATCAGCAGAGAGGATGGTTATTGTTATTCCATATAGGTAGAAGTTTATTATTTTATTATGCACAAAAATTACTTATTTTACATGTTATATTGAGTACTATTTGGAAGATATTACTTATTCCTTTAGTTTGTTCTCAGGCTACTAGTTTCCCACTAATCTCGATGGGCATAAGAGAATGTTGGGTGTTTTTCATTGATAAATTGATTATTTGGGATTTTTGAATGAAATGTTGGAATTAGTGTATAAAAATATCTATTTCATGTGTTTATTCAATTATATATTTAGATTCTTCACACATTAGTAATATCACAGTAGAGCCCATGGCACATTCAATTGCATAATTAGTTTGTTCTTGAGAGGATTTTAAATTATTTGTTGATTTTATCATTTCCCCAACATTAATTATCATAGAACCACATCTTATATTTCATCTATTTTATTTTTATATTCTTATTAAGTATGTTGATTACTTTTTGATTTTTACTATTATGGGTTTTTAGCTATTTTACAATGAAAATGAGTTCTCAATGATTTTGAAAATATATGCTTGGATATAAAGGTTTTTGTGTGTGAGTAATTTAAATTATATATCATAATGTCTGTTTGTATTAATAATGTTATTTAGCTTCTAAAATGTTCCAAAATGGTATTTATTTCGAATTAATAATTTTGGTGGTTTTATATAAAATGGAAACGGGTGTGCATGGTTAGAAATTAGATTCTGTATATGAATTTTTTTTCAAAGCGGTTGTCTTTAGTTTTGAAAACAATGTGAAATATATTTTATTGTGGAAAGTGATGTGACTGTATTTTTGTATGTGTTATATTCTAAAATCATATATTGTTAGTTTATTTTGAAAATATAATTAATGAAAAACCTTCTGAATGATATTTAATTGTTTTGGTGGGTATTGGTGGAATACTAGGATTTTAACTCACATTTTTACATTTTAGAATCCAGTTTCTCAATATTATATTCTCGGTACATCATTTCTCATTTGGAGTGACATGGGTGGTGGTGGGAAACAAATTTTTTTGTGGATATGGTTCAAGTTTCCATTGATTTAATTTTTTTAGTTTCGGTTAGTTTTATATCTATTCTACCTAGTTGTATCTTTTGTTTTTGAATATTGAGGATGTATATTCCAATGTGTTGGATCATTATAGTTGGTTATAACCTATTCAAGTTATTTATTTATTTTGATTATTGTATTTACTTTTCTAACTAAATTTATATTTTTTTTAGAAAAATAATTCCTAAATAGATTATTATGATGCCCAGGAACTAGATTCATGGATATGGGGATTGAGAATGCTCATTATCCCCAAGGATGGGATGGATCACGTACTGGGTCCGATGAGAACCTTGGAATGTTACTAAAAATTTTCTTTCAAGGATTTGGGTTTCCCTATAGTGGGATCATAAGAATTATATAAATCCCTTTTGATTTGGGTATTTTCTATTATAATTAATGTTAAAGTTGTTGGATGATGATATGAAAGGGTGGGGTCTTTATCTAGTTCTTACTTATCTCAAATATCAATCTTATATTGGTTGTTTGTTTTGGAATTAGGAATTGTAATTTTCATTTATCAATTTCCTCTAGATTTAAAAGTGTTTGACATAACATAAATCCCATTTAGTTATGTATGTGTTATTGGGGACTGCTATTGGATTTTGGGTGAAGTGGAGGAAAATTCATGCCACAAATTTGGTCCACATGGCATAGGAAACCATGTTGTTCTACTTTGGTTAAGATATCCTTCTATATTTTGTGTTGTATAGATAAAACTTATTCACAAATAACATGGATCTCAATTCATGTATAACACTATTTTTATTTAATTAAATAGTTTTAACAGCTCTTGATATTGGATTTCTCTAAATGTTTATTTTAGATTTTAGAACAGGAATAAAGATTGTCTTTTTCAATATTTAAAATTTTTTTACAATCCTTTCAGGAATAATTTAATAGTGATGTTATGGTTCATGATTTTTACAAACCTATTTTTTAAAATAAAAGGATTATTTGGAAACATTTATTAAAATTTTTTTTGAATAAATAGGACTGATAAATTTTTAAGGTTTAATGAAATTTTTATAATGTGGTGGTTTACCATGAGGTATTTGGAAAATGAGATGTTTTAAATGGGAGATTTTCCTTTTTAAATAGTTTATAAATGTTTTGAAAATCGATGTAGGTTTTGAAAAGAATTTTGGATTCATACTATTCAATTTTAAATGATATTTTGAATAGAATTTTCTGGACTTTATTTTTTGGGAAAATTTGTGTTTTACACCAAGGATATTTAATTTTAAAAAAAATGATGGTTGTTATTTTTAGTATACACATTAGTTGAAGTTTAATTTCATAGTTCCTTAGTGAAATTGTGGTTTTTAAATGTAAATTTTCTTTTTATGTTTTGGTAGTGTGCCTAATTTTATGGTTTGTTTTTGTGTCCTTGATTCCTCCCATATGGTGGAATATTTTTGGTTTTAATTTTCCAGACATGGATTGAAGTAGTTCTATTAATTTCTTTTATATTCCACAAGAATTGTCAAACTTATTCTGTATTTCTAATGCATACCATGACTCCATGTGGATTGGTGGATATGAAACCTTTGATGAGATTAGAATCTAAGAGGTAGTTATATGATATTGGGATGATCCTCTATTATCATGGGAGACCAAAATCATCTCATTTGAGAGATGCTCGGTATGTTTTAGTTGAGTTGGTAGGAGTTTTGGTTCATCCCTTACTTTGTGAAGTTTTCCTTTGGTGTTTTTATGGAGACATGAATCCATTGGTTCTTCTGTAGGTTTTAAATGAATAGAAAGTGTTTTGGTATCCTTGATTTTACATTAATTGTGGTCTTTGGGTCATTATTAGAAGTTATGCATTCTTGGTTTCTGAATGTGGTCATGGGTTTGATCCTTTTAAGGTGGGTTGTTTTGTTTGTTTTATAGGGCTATTTTGATTGGGTATGGCCATATATTTTGAGTTTCAATTATCATAGCATGATATTGTTAGTGTTTTTTCATATTTATGATCTTTTTTTGGATGTTATGAATTCTATTTTATGGAATAATTTATTTTTCATGTGGAATTTGTTTCTCACTTATGGTAGGTTTTTGGAGTTTTTTTCGATATTTCCTTGTGTGTTGTGGTGGTTCATGAGTTCTATTTAGTGAAGCCTCATTTTTTCATTGAATTTTTTTGAGCATTTTAGTTCATCACGTTCACTTTTTTGTTATTGGGTGCTCATTTATTTTACATGAGGGAGTCCATGGATACACATTTGGGTGACTATGGTGTGTGATCCACTAGATGGTTTTTGTACATAAATTTGTTTTCAACTATTGGTGAGGGGATTCACTGTGGTAGGGTGATCATGTTTTGACACTTGGATATATGTATACAGTGTGACCTATGGTTATCGATTATATCATTATTTTGTAGATTCTTGTTGTTGTTCGTCCTTTTTATGGGTTTTGATGTGATAATATTTTTGTGGTCATTCATTATCTAGGGATACGTTTCTAGTATCCCACTTCATTTCCACCATTTTAGAGGAACTATAAATGGTGGGGAGGTAATTTTTGAAATTCCAATTTTATTTTTTATGGAGAAGTTATCCTATTTATGGATGATCAATTTGAGAATTTTGAGGATTTTGGGTGTCTTATTGGAGGTTCTATGGTATTGACTGGCTGTGTGGATATGTAATCTTAATACATTACATTATATGTTGAATTTGATTTCAAAAGAGACATTATGTTGGAAAACTGATATATTTGGGTGTTTATGACACTTATCATGTCATTGTGTTAATATTGTAAATATTAATTCATCATAATGTCTGTTGGATTGATTTTAGTTGGTTGCAGGATAAATTTTTTGTTTTTTGGTGTTTTTGGGATGGAGTATGGTAATCCTGTAATGTTTCTACTAACCATTCCATGCCTATGATTGTGCTGACAGAGACATTTTTACAGTAGCTGTATGGTTTGAATAACTATTTGGGTAACCATAAAAGATTTTGTGAGGTCTAGGGTGTATTAGGAGTTTGGTACATGGATTTTCCAATTTAGATAACCTCTGAAGGGTAACCATGGAAGTTGGTTCCTGACCAAGGTAGTGGAAGTGAATTCTTAGTGCATGGTTTTGAAAAATGTGTGACTAAACTAGGCAATATACCCTTGTATTAAAATTTAATTTTTGATGAAGTCCCTCTTAGATTTATGGGGTTTCACCAATATTATTTCCCTTCACATTTGCCAACCCCTTGGGATCTCATGGAGGAGTTCCAACCTCATCCACTATGGATTATTCCACTTCATATAATGGTTTATAAGATATTTCAGGCATGTTCTTCCTAGATTTCTCTCCTCCTTCCTTCATCCACCCTTTTCTATTGGAATTTATATTTCCCATGAACCCAATTATCATGTTTCTTGATTTTAGGGTTTCAGGTGAATCTAATAAAATATATTTTGGTGTCTAAGGGTGGTAGACACTGTTTCTAATATCATGGGTGTACTCAATGTGGAAGGTGACTTGATTCAAGATGTTTTGTCTTGGTTTTATTCTAAATGATGTCGGTCTTACTATAAAAATGTTTCATATAGGAATTATAATAATTATTCTGCTTTCAAAATGAAATTTTTATGAAAGTATGATAAAATTTGATAGAATTTTTTGTATTGAAACTAAGAAGATTTAAAAAGGGATCATCATTAGGATTTCAAATGGTGATTTGAATTTTGTGTGCGAGATACCCCTTGAAAAATTCCACATTGGATTGTATTAAATTGTTTGATAGATATAGTTGACTTCTGTCGTTATTTAAATTTTTTTAGGAAGATCTGGGTTAATGTTTAGTTTAAGAATATAAGAATGGAAATGGGATATTTCATTAATCCTTTTAAAAATATTTATGTGGTGTATAAGAAAAGTCTTATGGAAATGAAGGTGAATGTAAATTATATATAATTTCCAATAGGTTATCATTCTTGAAAGGATAAAATTGAAATGTTTTTATTTGTGGGTGATTTATGTAATTTTGGAAAATGCCTTCTTAAATTATTTTATATAATATAATTTTATTTTAATTATGAGTCATGATACTTTGTTAAAAGAATAGTTGGAAAAATGGTTACTAAATTGTTAGAGTCAACCCTTGATTTACCCATGCATGTTAACCCCTTGTGTGGGTTTGTGATCACTATGTGATTCTTGTCTTCTCTCCTTGTGTGGGAATGTTAATGTTATTCCTTGAGTTTATTTTATGTGTAGATATGGGGTGTAAAATAATTGGATGTTAAGGGTTTGGATAGTAATTTTATTCCTTCTGAGTATTTTTTTTGTTTTATTCAACACCTCACATTCTTATTATTCATGTGATATTAGGTACTAAGTACAATACTTAGCTTATTCCCCCATTTATATCACAAACTGCCATTTTCCCCTATTGTTTCGGGAATATGGGTTATCTCTAAAGAAAAAACCTTAAACATTACATAATGTTGAGTTTTATGTCTAGAATTTGTTATCTTACATTTCATGATATATTCCGGTTTAGTGTTTTAATGATTTAGGAAATAATTCAGACATAAAAACAATAAAATAAAAAGTGGAGACATTCTATTAGTATCACTTTATACAGTAATATATTACCTTTGAATTTAATCCTGATTTATTTTCATAGAAAATCTCAAGGACTTTCAAAAACAATTCTTCATTTCCCTTAACCACTGTCAAATCCGAAAATAAATTAAAAACATGGGATGATCCCAAAAATCCAATTAAATGATAAAAAAATGATAAAAACGTTAGTCTTGTGAACACATGGATTCTTATATAATGCTTACCTTTATATTCAATTTCTTTGATCATATGAAATAAAGAAATCATATTAAAAAAACATTTTGTACTATGAAAAGGCATTAAACCCTATTAAATCAATTAAAAACTCTTTTGAAGACTTATAGAATCATATACCTAAAACCATTTCAAATCCCTTTTTAATTGTAATAACAATTTGGTAAGCATCCGAAATTTTCATTTAGGATTGCATTCGAGAACTTAAATGGGTATCAAACTTTATACAATCTATATAAGGATCAATTTGGAGCTATAATGGGGATTAACCATTCATAAAATCTATATTGGTCACACCTATTTTTCTTGATTTAAAACAAGGTTAAACCATTCATACAATCTCTCTTGGGATCACCTATAAGCTATAATGGGGCTCAAGTCATCGCATAAAATGTGTTAGGATCACTTATTTCATATAATGGACATGTCCCATATCATTAATAAATGAAATTAATTGTAAAACCTTTTGAGAAACTATAGTTAAATAAATATTAAAAAAATGAATAAAGATACTCTTTTCTTTTGATAATGCATTTTCAATTCCTAAACCAAATTTTATTTGAAAAAAATTCAACGAAAATATAAAAAAACCTAAATATGGTTTTTAATTTAAGGAAACAAGAAATATTATAAATAAAGAGAAAATAAAATAATGTTCATAATAGTAGAAAATTCAATGTTTCCTTGTTTATTAAGAGTAAAACATTCATTTTTTCTGTTTTTCAAAATTTTCTATATATAATACGTAAAAAGCATCTTTTTGAAATAATTTTATAATAAAGTGAATAGATATAGAAAATTTAATTTATAAATATTTTTTGTAAATTTATAAAAATTGATAAATTAATTTTAAAAACACGGTTGTTAAAGTTAAAGAGTTGGAAGGATGGCACTAAAAAAATATTTCTTTTAAACGAAAAGTCTTTATCACTTGAGAAATAATTAAATAATAAAACTCATTATATAATAACATTAAGAAAAATATAAATACCCTGATATTTGTTAAATTCCATACATAACATGTCTATGTGGTTTCATATAAATATTTTACAATATCAAATGTGCCTAAAACAAAGATATGTCTCAATGAAAGGTGAATTAGATGAACTCCCATTCCATGAGTTTGATTATTCGTGTGTGTCTTTCTCAATCTAAATAATTATATTTTGTTAATTATTTTCAGTATTTAGAACCGTTTAAATGTTTATTATTTCTTTTACAACACTTTTAACCCCTTTATATACATTTACATATTAAATTAAGTTTATGTCATGAGCTTTGGATATACTAATCTTAAGTGACATATAAGAATTTTTTAGGATGATTCTATTCAATCATGTCATTATTTAAAAATATACTAAAAATTAATAATGAAGTAATTATAATATTTTAAAATTAACTATCTTTTAAAATTAATCATGAATGATGGTTATGAAAAATCAACCAACATTATGGTTATGGAGACGGTAAGTCATACGCACATATGTGTAAAACCACCTTTTATCAATGATCATTATTGAAATAAATTAACATATATCTTTACTGAATATTTATTATATCATAAATAAAATATTTATCAATTATATTTATTTATATATATCATTATTTTTCTGTGGGGATGAAAAAATAAGAATTACATTGCTTTGAGGAGGCGACAGTACACACATCCACGAATGATGTTATCACCTATTTTGTGTACAAAAAGGTAAGAATATGATGTTATATTTGGACATATAATATATAATTATATTATAAATATCATTATTATGTCATTAATATCACTTATATATATATATTATATTTACCCTTATTACCTTCCATGTAATACATTAGTGAAAAAAACATCATATCGCTTTGCGAGACGGTAGTCCACCATACACATAAGTGATGATATCATATCAATTATAGTATGAAATTTAAAATTATTTTACAAGATATAATTAATATTGATGTATTATTATTTAATAAATATAATAAATATCATTTATAATCATTATTTTTATCATAATTCAGAATAGAGAGTGGTAGAAAATGAAAAAAATGGCATCGTTTTGCGAGACGGTAGTCCACATCATACACAATTAATGACTTTATAACCCATTTGATGGAATTATTTGTAGGTTTAGGTAATAAATAAAACATAACTACATCATGTTATATTTTTTTATAATAAGGATATTATAAAATAATTATATAATAATAAATAATGGGGTGGAGAATGAAATAAAACAAAAGTGATCATTGATGTACGTTATCTCTCCTCAAGAAACTCCATTTTGTTTGTACAAAAAGTCATACTCCATTTTATTCATATAAAAAAATATTGTTTGATAATTGTAGGTATATTATGAGATTACTTTATCAGTTTTTTAAAAATCCAAAAGCCATGAGACGAGAGAAGGACGAGGGAGAGTGAATTCCTTTTTATAATTGAGTACTGACACTCTTGTATATAGCAAAAAAGAACTATTAAGAGGACTCCATTTCATTTTTTCCTCACACAATAAACAATGTTTTATAATATATATGATATGGTCAAAATATTTCAACTCAATGGGGTTTTTACATTATATTATGTCATTTATCCGCTTAAGATTAAATATTATCCACTAAGTAAACTAGTTTTGTATTTTAATCATTGTAATTAATTTTAGTTGTTTCACTGATTTTCATGGTCAAAAACAATGTTAAATGTACTAGAAATTATTAATTATTCTAATTATAAATATTTAATAAATTGTTTGAAAATTCCATTAAAAAAATTGGTATATTTTAATTTAAATTTAATCCCATAGACTGAATGAGAACGCATGTTTTTATAGTGAAAGTGTTCATCCATTTACTATGTTTTTATATACAATTTCAATATGAAATTCATTAAAATTACATATATTGGATTAGATTATATATAATTGATCAATTTTGAGTTTAAAAATAAATAAAAATAAAAATTAATATCTTAAATTTTTTAGAATAAAATGATTTTTTAATTAAATTTTATTATTATTCAATATTCATCAAAAAAAGAATATTCTCATAAAATTACCAAAATATGAACCTAAGATAATTTTTTAAATTTTATTTCAAATAATAAGTTTACTTTTTATAATAAAATTTATAAACGAGTAAAAATTTAGTTTAATAAAATAGTCCACTAAAAGGTGGAAAATCATATTAGAAAAATATATCTTTTTATGCATAAATTTGGATTTGTTATCATCTTATGAATGTAAATTTTATTTCATGAATGTAAAAATATTTTATTGAATATATAATAAAAATATATCATTAATATCATTAAATAATAGTAATATATTTAAATATTTATGATAAAATTCATTTGGAAACTAAAAAACATTTCCTTTATATTCCATTGTTTTATATTTTCTTTTTGATTAATTAGTAAAATTAATTTTATAAACATGTTTAGTCCATATTTTTATAATGTATTTTCTAATTTCCATTCCATAAATTATAATAGAAAGGTGATAAATATCATTTCAAATAATATCATTAATTGTATATTATTATCCAGTGAAACATGGCCATACATGTAACACATGTTATCGAAGAAACTCATTGCTACGTGTAACACATGATAAACATGGTGTATCTTATAACGCAAAAACAAACTGTGAATTTATTGTAACTCAAGATATCTATGAATTTAAATTAATTTGAAATAATATATTTCACATATTCTTGGGATGTTATATCCCTCTACCCTTAAAAAGAAATTCTCCATCAAAATTCCTCTTGGTAATCTATGAATTAACATTATTAAAATTCCTTTTTAGAAACCCAAAAAATAAAGGGTTTGTAAAAAATAATTTTTAAAATAGAAAAGTATTTATTATTGTCATCTTGGATAACAAATTCTATATTTCCAAATAATAGTACATAGGTTGGAAATAGAGGAAAAGCATAAATAATTATATGGAGAGACTCAGGTAATTGATCACATGAATGTGAATGAACAATGGGAAATTGAGGGTCTCGAAACCACAAATATATAATGATAAATAATACCATTATATCCTAAAAAATGAATATATGTGGATAAAGATTTTGATTCACGAAACTTTTTTATAGTTAAAGACTTATTTTATTATCTATGAATTTATGGAAATATATTTACTTTAAATATTTCAATTTCATAAGAATAATTTAATAATCGTAAAATTCACATAAATATGATAAAAATATATAAAAATAATAGTAGTCAACAAAGATAATATGATCCTTAATGTTTATAAATACCATAAAACTAATGTTCATAAATAAAGGCACACATCTTGTTAAAAAAAATCCATACATAAACATAAACACAAAAAATGATATCCTAAAAAATTGTTAATATCATTTTAATCTAATCACCTAAAACCTCAAAAGAATTGTTTATAACTTTAAACATATGGTTAACCGTCAAAAAATACCATTCTCACTAAAGCTATCACCACTTCACCAGATGGGAAAACATAATCTGTAAAGGTTAAAAGTGACTTTTACACAGATTGTTTCTTCTCATCACTAGGATTTACCCCCTGGGTATGTATATTAAGACACCTAATTGAATAATATCCCAATTAATTAAAAAGAAAATCTCACTGATGAATGGATATATTTCATCTCATTATTGAATTGCTCAAGATAATATTATATATAGTTGGGAAAAACTTAACCAAATATACCACACTAGTGACACATTTTAGATTTAGACATACATTCGTCAAAATGTATTTTACCTAACATTGAAAATCATTGGGGCTTAAGTATATAAATCATATTTTTTTCTTCTCCATTTCCTTCCACCTTGACCTTTTCTTACTCTTTTCACCTCATGAAACATTAGTGTTGGAAAACTCCATATCAACATTCTCATCAAAACCCACAACATTTTCATAACATTTAAATTATCATGTGGAAAACGTTATTCCTATAATTTTATTTCGATCTCGAGTAAAACCAATAAATTTTTATATTAGTGTTTCGAAAAAAACCGGAACATACCTGACTAATGTTTTGAATTTTTCTTCATATGCGAAAAATAATCATTGTTTCTTGCATTTCAAGGAATTTCTTTCAATATAGATTCTAGCATCCCTTGGAAAATATTTCTCAAGGAAAATATACTTGAATTGTTTAGATTCCATAGAATCAAAATCATATTTCTCATTTGTATTCTTAACCGAATACTACCATCAACCACCTCCACCTTTCTATTGATTAACAGAAAGTGTTATGTTCTGTTGTTCTAAATATCCCATGAAATGAAATATCTTCTCTAGGGAATTGATCTATCTTTTAGCTACCACTAGGTCAGATGATCTGTTTAAATATTGGGGTTCTTTCCTAAGGAAATTCTCTACAACAACGATGTTTTTTCATTGTTAATCATGTTCCTTTTTAGCATGTATAACACCATCGTTTATCACTTTTTTCAATTGATCCATCACTAGAAATAAATATTATGTTACAATTACATCCATATTGAGATACTGATCGTGAAAACTATTCTCTTATTGGTTACTTGTGACTATAACAACCCTGTTTTCTCTATAGAAAACCTTTCTGAAAAGAAATGTTTTCGTTGAAGAAACATGGAAATCATTAAATTCCATACCATTTTAATTTAACCATAAATTAAAATCTTCTATTGGTATTTTACTGACACTATCCTCAACTCTAATGTTTTCCAAATTTTCCATCGACAATAACTTTAAATACCCATAATTAAGCATTAAAAAATATTGAGTTTTACGTTATTAATTCATTCATTAAAATTTCAGAATCCTATCTAATTTTTTGATTTATAAAATAAGACTATAATTTATAAAAAAACCATAAAATAAAAACTGGACACTTTTTATTATTATATAATTTTCACTTAGTATAAGAAATTAAAAATATAGCATTATTTTATTTCATGGAAAATATTTACAAAATTCAACCTGAATTCTACGTTTTCCCATACCCATCGTTAAGTACTACATAAATTAATTAAAAATGTGGCTTGATCACAAAAATCTCAGTAAGGGATAGAAAAAGGAGAAAACCATTAGTCCAATGAAAAATATTATTATTTTTACCTTTACATTCATGTTTATTGAGCTAATGAAATGAAACCATTTCATATTTAAAAAGAAAAAAAAATTCCAGATAAAATTTATTAAAACCCGTTAAATAAAATTAAAACCTCTTTTAGTGACGTAGAGCATAATATATATAAAAACCCTTACAAAATAGTTTTTTAATTTGAATAAACATAAACCTGACTTCAACAATTATCATTTTCCAATTCATTTATAGATCTATAATGGGTATTATCATTATTATAATATATACTAGTCTCACCAATGATCTAAAATGTGGAACTACCATTCATGTAAGCTATATAGAACCGACATATTTCATAAGAGCTATAATGGATCTCAACCCTTCTTATAAGCTATATTAGGATCACATATGAGAAATAATGGGGCTTAAACATTCTATATTATATTTTGGGATCACACATTTAATATAATTCTCAACTAAAATATTATGAATAAAACATATTCTTTATAAAAAACTTTGAAAAAAATAATTAAACCCATATGAAAAACACTTTCGGAAAACATTATATTTTATATTGAGGACCCATTCTAAATACCAAAAATTATTTTTCTATGAAAACCAATTTTCAATACTAAAAAAATAATTATTTATCATTTATGGACTCCTAAAATATTTCAAAGGAATAAAAAAACTAATATCCATGGTGGTAGAAAGTTCATTCTTTCTAATTATATTTGTAATAGAACATTCCTTTTGTATTCTATAAAAACATTCCTTATAAAAAATGTAAAAAACATTCCATTTTAAATCCTATGAAAATAAATTAAAAATAGAAAAATTAATTTATTTATAAAAATTATATTTCATTACAAAAACATTTTTTAAATGATTTTAAAAATAAGTATATGGAAGAGAATGATTTTGAATAAAAATAATAAATTGTGTATCTTTCAAAAATAAAAGTCTCTTATAACTTGAGAAACAGTTGAATCATAAAAATAATTATAGAATAAAATAAAATAAATAAATTTCATAAGAATAAACATATTCATGATATAACATGTCAAATGAGTTGTATATAAACATAATAATTCATTAATGGGGAATAACATCAAGATATGTGTCAATGAAAGGATATTGTGATGAATTCACATACCTTGAGTATACTTCATCATATGTGTATTTATCTTCCTAAATAACAATATTTTTCTCATTATTTATGTTCTTTAAAACATTTTAAAATTTATTTTTACTTTTACAATAGTTATTATCATGTTTTATACATTTACAGTCTTATAGTTTTAAGTCAGAAGATTTTTCCGTATTAAGATTATGTGCATAAAAAGTGTGTAATTAGACTTTGTTAATGATGTAATTATTTAGATGTCTTAAGAATAATAATAGTGAAATAATTATTATATTTATAAATAAATTATACTTTGAAATTAAATCATGAAATATGGATATTATAAGTGAACCAATGTTACATTCATCGAGATGATAAGTTATATGTACACATGAGTAACCTTCATATTTATCAATGATCATTATGGGAACCATGTAACATATAAATTTAATGAATGATAATTAAATAATAAATTAAATTGTATATAATTATATATATATGTGTGTGTAATTCTGGTGACCTAGTGATGAAAAATAAGAATCACTTCAATTCAGGAGGTGGTTGTCCACACATCTAAAAATGACATTACCACATTATTGTGTGTTAAAAGGTAAGAATAAAATGATTTATTATACATATAGAAACATAATTATGTTCTTAATATCATAATTATGTAATAAAAATCATATATATTAATTATAGTTACACATATTACTTTCCAAGTAACACGTTAATGAAAATAGTATTACATCACTTTTTGAGGTGGTAGACCACCATACTCACAAGCGGTTTTATCGTATCCCACATGGTATGAAGGGTAAAAATTTTGTACCTAATATAATTATTATAAATGAATTATTATGTTATAAATATCATAACTATCATATATATATGTGTTATTTCCATCAAAATATTTAACCATGAGAGGTTCTAAAGGAAAAAACAAATGATAATGTTTCATGATGCGGTTGTGTTCTGTACACAGTAATGATGATTTCATAACTCATTTGATGTAAATATGTGTGGCTGTTCATCATACCATTAAATAGTTTTCAATATACTATAAATGATTTGTTTATTAAACTACAATGGTGTAATAATAATTGAATGGGAGTAGGTAGTATTAAAAAAATTGTTAATTGATGAACATTACATCTTCTTCATATAATAGATTTTGGTTTTTACAAAAAACCTTTCCTTGGTTGTATTTTATACAAAAAGATTCTAGAATAAGTGGAGGCACATTGGGATTTTATGTTTTCTGGTTTTTACGATCGATAAGGCTTGAGTGGTGTGTTTAATGGGGGAGAGTGATTTCCCTTTTTAATTGAGGAGTGACATTCTGTTAAATACCAAAAATGTAACAATGCTATGAGGTATCTTTTACATCATGTGCATCCAATTGGGGTCTTTTTTTTGGATAAAATATGGTATATGGTATAAATATTTCAATAAAATGGTTTTTGGAAATTTTTATTGGTATGTTGACCCCTGATATTAATTTTTTACCACTAAATAAGCTCATTTTTACATTAATCATTGTAATCAATTTTTTTATTTCACTTATATTTATTTTAAAATAATAATTTGACCTTAATATTAATTAGAAATTTTATTTATTAAAATTATTTAATAAATTTATCCAAATTAAATTAATATATTTGGTAGAATTTTATTTAAAAATAATCATACAGATTGAATGAGAAATAAGGTTTTTAATGTGAAAATGATAAAAATTTTAGTATATTTTTATGTCAAATTTTAATATGGAATTTATTTAAATGAATTTTTTTAATAATCATCATAAAATGGATATATTTTAAATTTAAAAACAATTTATAATATAATTTAACACTATAATGCACTGAGGCAAAATTTCAATTTTCATTTAAAGTTTTTTATTTTTCACTATTCACAAAAAATGAATATTCTTCAAAAAATACCAAAAAAATACCGTCATATTCTTTTAAATTTTAAAATTAATGAAAATAATTTTAGTTATTCAAATAATATGTATACCAGTTTTAAATTTTATTTTTAGAAAAATTATTCCCTTAAAAGGTGACAAAACTATCTTTTAGAAAAATACATCTTTTATGAGTAAAACTGGACTTTTTTATCATATTAAAATATTATATATTGGAAGAATTTAAGATTATTTTATTAAATATATAATATATATTTCATTAATTTCCATAAAAAATATTAGTATATTAAATTAATTATGGTAAAAAACTTTTGGCACCTAATAAAATTCCATTTAAATTCATTTAGTTTTAATTTGTATTTCTAATTTATCAAACACATTGGAATTAAATTTATAATAATGTGTATAAATTTTTTTATAATTTAGCTAATCATATTAATTTCTAAAATTCCAATGTAATGGTGATAATTTACTTGTTAAATGATAGTATAAAGTTTATATATTTGTTTAGTAAGACACTACCTCACGTATAACAAAAGATATCAAAGAAACTCAATGTTATGTGAAATGAAAGCTAATCATAGTGTTGTGTATAACAGAAGAAGATATATTCATTTTGTGTAGCACATCATATCAATGAATTGAAATTAATTTGATAGTTTATATTTCATAAAATCTCACGATATTAAAATTTCATGATTGTCTAATCATTGTGTGGCATGTGTAGTCTTGTAGGAACATGAAATTGAATTTTAATATTTCAGTAGATATTTTAGGTGGTCATACACTTATGTATTAGGATTCTTCAGATGTTAGTATTCTTTTTATAGATCACCTGACATTTTTAATAGTTTGGATGGTTAGTGATCGAGGGGAGTTATATCTGGGGATAAATTGTATCATTTACCACTCTTTTAATATTATCCCACTTCCTATGGTGTTAATTTAATTCCATTGTTATATTCTTGTGATTTTTGGTGCCAACTTATTGTGTTTGATCTATCTGGGTGTTGATATATTTTCCTTTTAAAATGTGTTCTCAATGATGTTGTTTAAACCTGTTTTGGATGTAAATGATCCTTTTTGGGTGTACATTAAATTTTATTTCAAAATTGGTTTTTGGTTTAATAAAGGTATATGGCTAGTAACATAATCTTAAAGGTATCAATTTTATTTCTTTAAATCATGTTAATTATTTTAAAAAAATGGAACTTTTGTGTGTTGTTTAAAAGTACCTTAGGAAAGTGGATTTGTTTTCAAAATAAAATATTTTTTGTATAAAATATGAACATTATTTTATGGTGATTATATAAATGATTGGATTTCATATATTATTTATTTATGAACCCATTTTCATTATTTATTTTAAATAGAGAATTGATGAAATTAATTTTGAAATACATTAAATTGTTTTGTAGTGTAGTCATGACTTACTGGTATTTTCAATTTATGCCTATAAATTTCATGTTGTTGTGCCTTAGATTGATCATTAATTATCCACTATGGTCGATGTTGGGTGAGTTGGGTGGTGTTGAGAAACCAGAGGTTGTGTGGAAATGGTTTTGGATTTGGTTGATTTTGTTTTTTTTGTGTTTTTTTGTTTAGTGCTCCTTCCATTCCTCCTAATTATATTTCATGATAAAAATATTTATAATGGATATAAAAATGGGTTAGATTAGTTTTTTTGGTTAAAACCAGTTTGGATTGTTTTTTTGGATCTTGTATTTAATTTTTTGGCTACATTTATCTAATTTTTGGTGATATTATTCCCAAAGGGATTCTTGTGATGTCTAAGCACTATTTTATAGCCTATAAGGATCATGAATTTTCTTTTGTCCTTGTGAGGGATTAGGGTAGGTGTTGGGTTAGATAGATTCCTATATGGATATGTAAAACCTAATTCATTATAAAACATCACAATATGTTTCCCTAGATTTAAACTATACTATATTACAAGAGTGATACACAAATAGGGAGTCCAGTATAAGTTTTCATTCCAATCCTCCATTGCTCTACTACTAATTTTTTGATACTTGTCCTAAAGTGGCTATGGATATCTATAGATAGCGTTGAATAACTGGATCCTCAAAATAGTCACCCACATATCCATAGGATCATAGAAAAAATAGGTCACATAGTAACATATTATAGAATATTAATTTTTTGTGGTAGGCCAGAATTAATCAACCCATATAAAACACTTCAATTCTCAAGAGGCCAAATTTTATCTCTTTTGACCAAAAATGTATTGAGATTTTGGATGAGGGTTTCACATATCTTTTAACGAACCATGTACTAAGTGAAAATTAAAACGTGTTTAGTTAAATACATAGACTCTAAGAAGAAAATTAAAATTATTTTTTGAACTAGTTGAAATTTATGACTTATGGATAAAATTGAAATGTGGGAGAGGAAAATGTTTTTCAGTTCACATATGTATTGATGTGTTATTCTTAATTTTTGACTTTGATTATTTCTCTTTAAACTAAAATGAATACCTATATTGATATATCAAAAATATTGATCTATAAATCCATTTAGGCTCTTCGAGAAGTCATGTTAAACCCTATGAATCATTCTACACCCTATTTATATAGTATATACACCACATTTGGATGATTTATGATGCCAAAATGTTCCAATAATACCTTCAAAATTCGGTTTCTGGAATCAAATCATTAGAATCAATAACTTCTAAAATACATTACCAACTCTTAGGGGAGGTTCTCACTACCACATCACGGGGTCATGTAAAATTTATGATGAATCTAAATCACTGGGTTCATGATTAGTCTTTATATCCAAGGAATCCAATATGATTCTTCTTCTAGAATGGATGCACATTTCCACTCAAACACGAAAATTATATTCTATTTGAGGATAATATCATGTGTCATTTTGAAAGGTGTATGACATGAATCTTCATATTCCATTAATCACTATTATAATTTCATGTCTTATTTAAAATATTTATCAACACACCTTCTAACATGAAAAATTTAACTTATTTAATTGTCACCAAATATATTTTCATCTATATAAATTAAAATGTTCGTATTTGAATGTCTTCCGCTATAAATTCTCAATTTCATCGGTTATCATAATATTAAATTATTTTTTAATTATTAGTTTCCTAAAATTTTATAGGACAGTTAGCCATTATATTTCCCACCTTACCAATATTGAATAAATAAATAGAATTTTTATCCTTAATCCTTCGTCTTCATCTCTTATGGTTATATGAAATAAAGGAAGTAACAAAATAATCATCATAATCATCAAGATTATCATTTATTGAGATCTTCATAATAGAAATAAATCAATAATAATAGGTAAATTACTTCATTATTGATTCATTTTATTCTTTTATCATATCATATAAAATAATATTACAATGAAATGTATCAATGAAAATGCATTTCAAATCATTATCCTCATGAACTAAAAAACATTATATCCAATGGTGATGGAGTCTTATCATGATCCCTCTTATGATATTATATTAATTAAGATCATCAATTAGTCATAATATATCTTATATAAGAACATTATATAATAAAAAAGGAATAAACATTATTCTTTCAATTCATTTTTAAATATTTGTAATTTTTCCCCATAACTACTACATTACCTCAAAACCATTAAATGTTATTCCTTAATATTCTGAATTTTTTACAATATAACATGAGCGGTATTAAAAGATATTGAATTTTTTGAAATGGGAGTAAAAATAGAATATTCCAATGAATTTATAGTTACTGCATCATTATCCAATTCTCACTGATCACTCCCTATAAAATAACAACAATAAATTTTACAATTTATTCCAAAAATAGAGACTCTGTAAATGTCTTTTCCCAATGATCTGAAATAATAGTACATCCCACGTATCCAAAAATATAAATTTATGACTTTGATGTTAGGGATTCCATTATATTTATCAAAGAAATAACTTTTTATAAAAAAAGTGTAAAATCCTTTTTTATACGACTTGTTAGACCACTATAGAGGGTTACACAATGAAGTGTGGGTGGGGTGAATCTATGAATATAAGTCATATTCAATTCTTATTTTTTTATGGGAACCCTTTTATATAACATTAATGGACACATAAATATCTCTTTATCTTTCATCCCAATGAGATATAAAAGAAATAAATAAAAAAGGAATTTTACTTCGACAAACAACAATGGATTCATCTGAGGAGAATGCACAGTAATTAACATATTCACCAAATTCACTAACACACATTTCTTTTCTATTTACTATCTTTGAAAAATATCACTAACCCTACTAGTTCCCACCAAGAACAATTAGAGAACTCTGCGTTCTCCTTCAAGACGAATCTCACTGCATTGTCTATTTAATCTTTTATTCTTCACATAAATATTATTTAAACATACAATATTGAAAATGTTTCTCTTTAGAACAAATAATGTCAAATTCCAATGAGAAATTTACTCATAAAATAAAACGTTGACTGAAATATTTTCTTATATTTGATATATTTCTAATCCGTTAGAAATTATGCCCCAGTAATTATTCATATATATCACCTTCTCTTAGTTAATATGGCTGAGAAATTTATTTTATATGATCTAGATGATCTTCAATTTGGATGAAATTATAAAATGGTAAGTAAATTCTATTTTAAGAGTCATAAATTACTTTAAAATTATCCATACATCTTTTGTAATTTATTATAAAATGGGAAGAAATCAATTCGCACGATATCTACCACATTATTATCTACATGTATCTTGGGATATAACAACATGAATATTCTTATATAATCAAATATAATTACTCGATACATTTTTCTTCTTCAAATTTATATTTTCCAAAAAATATAAAATATTCAATGTGCACCAACAAGGATCTTGTTCTTTATGTTTACCATGCATTTGACGATAACCCCACACATTCTTTATGTTTACATTGAAGTAGTACTTACAAAATTTCATCATGTAGTAACACATAGTTTAATAATTCACATCCCCTAGTTCCATGATGTATGTTTGCTCTTGGAAATATGCATGTGCCCTTACTCAAGCCTCCAAAAAAACATTTATTATGTTTAATGGGGATCTATATAGCCGTATTCACATAGACAAACATCAATATAGTTGAAATAAACATTCATGATTGGTGAAATATCCAATTATATTGGATTTTCTTATCGATGATTATATCACATTTTTTTTGGATATATTTCAGATTCACGCAGCCATTCTAGCCATATTACAAATTTTCTCACACAGATATTATGGATATATAGTAGAATCAAAACGTTATTCTACATATGTAATTGATTCTATTTAATACATACTTAATATGGGTTTTCTCAGCACATATATATAAACTAATTTATATACCTATTAATAAAAAAACATTTATGAAATATACATAAATATAAAAAAATAAAAGTATATGAAATAATAAAAATATAATTAAATAAAAATAAAGTCTTTTATATATATATAACAATAAATAAATATACAGATATATATATATATATATTAATACAAATAAATAAATATACATATACATAATTAAATATAAAATACCTGAGTTCAAATTCAGTTAGGGGAAAATTATCATTTCACATAAACAGTAATATATCATAGTAGAAGTGTGTAAACTGTAGAATGTAATATACTGAGAAACTGTAGTAGTAGTAGTAATATTCACATAATTTGGCCATTTTCAAGTATATTTGGGCCTTCAGAAAATGTATCTTTTGAGATACATATTTTGGCCCAATATGATTTATAAGGATGTGGATTTATGTTAAATAGAGTGTAAGATAGTTGAATGGATGATCTATTTGGGGCTAGTTGGGTGTAAAAGGGCGGTTTTTTGGGGATAATCCTACTGATATTCTGTAAAAACCCACATACACATGGGTTCTAAGTATTTGGGAGATGATTAAATTTTTTTAGATGGAGGATGGTTTATTATTTAAACTTGGTGATATAATATAATCTTATGGGTTGTTACTACTAGAGAGGTAAATTCGCTTACATGGAATGAAGTTCTATTTTGTGTTCCAAGGATTAAGATTTTTCTTTATGGAATGAATTCTGGATGTTGGTTTCTTAGAATGGAAGCATAGGGGACATGGTTCATGCATTGATAGTGCTAGCTTTGCACCTAACCATGTTCTAGTTTGGGAAAGGGGAGTGGTCTATTAAACCAAGTGGAGGGAACATATAACCATTATAATAATTTCATTAGATCCACAATATATATTTTTGTGTTTTCAAAATTGTGGGCCATAACCATGAACTGTGGAGAACATTGGGGAGTTTTGGGCAAGGAATTAGAATTACGTTTTTGCACTAGAAACACTATAAAATGTAATGATTGAGTATTCCCAAACCAATGATGATTTAAATATCCATCCCCCATTTTTTCTCCTCAATTTCTGAGCACGGCCCTAAGAAACTCCCACTTCATTGAACCTTTAATGACATTATATTTTTTGTGATCTTGGATAGTATTTTTTGGGTAGTTTTCCATAAGAAAATCCCTCAAGATGTGTCATTTATTAATTTTATTATTCCTCTCTAATTTATATCTTATAAACATTAAGTTATGATGGATATTCCACTAGATAATGAAAAAATATCTTATTTCTCATAGGGATTTTGGTTGGAATGCCTAGAGGATATAGTGAGATTACATTCACAAATAGTTTCATGGAATTTCATCAATTATTTGAGGCTATAGATGGTTTTTCTTAGGGTATCCATCAATTTGGTTTTAACCTTGTTTATATTTTACCCTATTAATGATTTGTCCTATAATGGGGTTAGTGTTATTCCATTAGTGATTGGCAAGTTTTTGGTGTGAATTTCAATAAAGTAGGATGACCTAGTATGGTTATTAGAACTATTTGAAGTTGAAATTTATTAAATTAATTAATTATAATGGATATTAATAATTAATCATTAGATTCTTCGTAGGTTGTTATAACTATTTTAGAGAATGTGAGATTATTTGGATTTCAATATGTTTTTTGACGGTTCATTGAGCCTGAGAAATGTTTCCATACATTTTGAATGTTTGGTAAATGTTCATTAATGAGGTAAGTGGTCTAATATTTTTTCTTATATTATAGATGATATATTTTCTATGGTAGGTACTATATTTAATCGAAACATTATGTGGGTTATTTTCATGCCTTGTTAAAAAATAGTTCTAGAGTTTAGATTAATGCCTTAAAATATCCAAATACCCTATCTAATTCTTTATCAATTATAAGACTTGATTTAAGAATTCACAGGGAGTGTTCCAACCCAAGAAAAATGAATATTTTGATACGATGAGTTTTAAAAAAACTAGATGAGTCTTTTGGAATCTATATAATTGTGTGGGATGGATTTAACTACTAGTTATTGTTTTAGTGAGTGAAAACTATGTTTTAGAGTATATATTCCTTTAAAATTTGTTTTTGACCTCCATTTTGTAAAAAAATCGGTTTTTAAATTGAAATTAGAATTTTAATATTAAACAAGTGTGGGGTATCTAGTTTTTCAAAATTTCAAAATTTCTATTTTAATGGTTTTGGTGGAAATAAATGATTTGTGATTATTTTGAATATTAGTGGGGGAGAAAAATATGTCATTAGTGGTTTTTAAATTTCATAAATTAATGTTTTATTTCCCTTGATTTTTCCCTAAAGAGTCTTTAGATTACATTAAATGGTATAAGAAAGGGGATTGACATTCGGATCCATGTTGTGGTGTTAATTGCCTTTTTGAAACATGGTAAATAATGATAGTTTGAATGATTCATCTTGGATTTTTAAATGTTTTTTTATGGTTATGGTTTTGACCCATGGATGTGGGTAAATAATCAGATAATTGAGATGTTGAAATTGGATATGGGAACCAGTCGTATTTTGTATGGTTTAGGGTATGGGAAATGGAGGACTATATCCCTATATTTGGCTAAAGGACATGGTTCTCTATATACTATGATTATATAAATGGATATGGGGATCCACATCCAAGATTAACTATATGGTACATAGTTCTCCACACCATTTATTAGGGTATATTATATGGAACTCCACATCCCTTGTTTTGTTTATTAGACAAGATACTTTGTGATCGTGGTTTTATTACTGGACTGAGACTCTGAGAACTATTAATTTGATGTGTGGGTTAGATGTTGAACTAACACTCACGAAACATTTAGTTCAAAATAATTCTATGGGTAACCTGAAATGTTTCTTTTCGATATTATGAATTACCAAATCAATGGGAATAAATTTAATTTAATTAATGTATTTCACTACAACAAAACCGGCCCCTAGCGGCGATTTTTTTTCATTTGGCGGCGGTTTAAACCGCCGCTATAGGGTTTGGCGGCGGTTTACAAAAACTACCATGAAATTAGGTGTCAGCAATCTATTAGCGGCGGTTTTTACTATTTCGCGGCGGCTTAAGAAAAGCATCGGAGATGCCTCTTTTTGCGACGATATTTGTCTATTTCGCGGTGGTTTTATGCGTAGATGATACTTTTTTTTCGCGGCAGTTTTAACCACCGCTATATTCTGGCGTTTGATGCGCCTATGTCACAGAGTTGAAAACCACTGCTAAATTTAAACATAATACATTTAGCGGCAGTTATAACAACCGCTAAATACTGACCAATAAGGCATTAGCGGCGGTTATAACCGCCGCTAAATTCTGACCAGTAAGGCATTAGCGGCGGTTAAACCCGCCGCAAAATTTTGACCTGGAAAAAAAATAATTCTGCTCCTACCACACCACTGCCCTGAAAAACAAATCAAACCAGAATATTGAACAGGAGACACCATACAAACAAATAACATGGTAGTATTCATTGAAAAATAGGATATGGGCAAATGTTGTATGTTATAGAGTCCAACCTAAGGAAAGGTATGTATCACAATTTGGTGAGTAACCAATCCATGTGACCCCCAAGATGTATATGTGTTTTTAGGTTCATTAATTTCTTATGTGATTTAAGAAGGGTTGATTTATATTATATGGATACTAATACTCTATATAATAAATGGTTATGAATTTTGATACAATTTATGTGATCATGCTAACCATGGTGATGTGTAATGATATGTAATTGGTTATGCTCTAAGTTGGCCGATATAAAATCCAAGGGTGGATTGTGATAAGGGTTGGGTTTTTTTAACAATGGATTTGTGTTATGGGATAGAACAAATTATGTTTATATGGGTATAGAATTTGTTCCAAAGATGGATGTTTGAGTAGTTATAGAATGTATGTTATAGTATGGTTTGTTGTGTGATTTGGGTTGGTTATTAATGCCTACTATAGAAAAATGGTAACTTGTGAATTGGCGTGTGTTTTTGGTTGGACAACACGCTAATCGTGTATAGTGCTTGAGAGAGTATGGTTTATGATCTTGTAGGTTATACATGATTTCAATTGAGGATTTGAGTTATGTCATTGGATATGAGATAAGAGTTTCATGTATACATCCCAAGATGGTCATCATATTGCAGGTTGGATGGGATGCATCATGATATAGTTGTTATTGACTTCGTTAAAGAAAATAGGTTTGAGTTTTTCAAAATTTCAACAACTTATCTAATGTTTTCCTAAATACCTTATTCGTGGAATTATACTTAACCAAACCAAATGATATTTATTTTTCACAATAGTTATTATCATAAGATAATGTCATTAATATATATGTGCATATATGTGATCTTTATCCTTCAGGGGAAGTATGGTGTGTCGATTTCTAGTTAGGATTAGTAACCTAGATTTCATAGTTGGATTGGGTATGGGATTTGTGATATGCATGAGAACCCTCGAGTGGGTATATTGGCCTATGATTTTCCTCGTGATATTTGAGATGGGTTCATAGATGCTTCTCCATGAGTTGTATCCTATATAGGATGTGACATGTGAACTAGGGTTGAGAGAGACTAGTAATATTGAGATGTATCTTGGGATATTGGTGATTGGAGTGTTCTAATCAAGTGAAATAACAATTCTCATTTCCACCTGATGAGGGTTTTCTTGTATGTATGTAATCCAAGAGAGGACTTATCCTAGGTCTATGAGTTCATTAAAAAATGAAAGTATGTTTAGACACTTTGTTCTATAGTGATGGTATATAGGTGGATTGTGGTTTGGTATTCAGTTAGTAATATCATTGTATTTGGTATTGTGAATGTAAAAGCATGGGTAGTGCTTGTGTTTTGTTAAGTCTAATAGGAATAATTGACATGGTTATTTTGGGGATAAGTTAAGTTAAACTATGATTATTTGGATGTTATTGTAATGATGCATATTAGGTGTTTTAATAGAGTGTATACATGCTTAGATTCATGTTATACTGGTAACGGTTAAATTTAGGTATTGTGGGAGGCTTCCAAGATACACTCTTTCCATGTCAGTAAGAGCGTGAGTTCTTTATCAGCATAATTGGTATGTTGGTTGTATAGTCTATGATTACCCTGTCAGGTGGGAATTTCTTCATGCCTGTGTAATGTGTTGTGGCTAATTGGGCCTTGATAGTGATGGTATGAATTGGGCTTACACAGCTAGGATACCCAGTTGATGCTATGGAGCAACAATAATATGAATGGGACTTACACAGTTGGACTGCCTAGGTACTTCTATGAATCAGTTATGGTATGAATCAAGCTTACACAATGGGGCTACCCAAATGCTGCTATATTGTAGAAATGGTATGAATATGGGTTACATATATGGTATTCTCATTGGATGTGGTACCAATTCAAACACAGGCCTAAATGGAATGATGTATACCACACTCGAGAAATCAAGACATAAAATGAAGCATCATAAATAAATAAAATGCATAGAAGGAAACATGAGAAATCAAAAAAATGTTAGGACATGGAAATGTTTGGTGGAAACTATATTCCATATACATGTTACATATACAAACCAACTGTTCTCATACTTGTTCAACACATCAACAACACTACTACTCATCATCTGATGCTACATCGTCACCCTCTCCACCTTCATCTCCACTACCTGCTGCCACCTATAAGAACATTATATTGAAAATTAAATATTGTTTCATATTTATAATTAAACCTAAAACCAAAAAAAGTGTGCAAACTAAATGATTTTGATTTTTTTGTGATTTACCTGCTCACTACTAGCCGATGCACTACCACCGGGGGCATATCTGCTCATATGCTGACGTATTTCAAGAAACTCTTTCTGCAAAGCAGATATCTGATCCCCCTGCTGGTGAACTGTGTTTCATAGAGAAGACATCTCCCTCTGAGTATCTTTAGGTATGAAATGACTATAACCAGGAGTAGATGTAGCCTAAATCCCTGATGGCCTGCAAAAGACCTCAGATGGTACAGGTCCAAAACCCATCCCGCGCACTCTACCAGGATGCTCCTTCCCAAGGACTTTACCAACCGGGTCATCCTGGGAGACTGAGTAGGATTGCTTAGGATTGACATCCCATATTTCTTTAATTTTTACCTATAAATCAAATATCAATATATATTAACACAGTAAAAACTGATAATCAGTTATTATAATAAATAATTGACTTCATACCCCAACTTCTCAGGCAGGTTCATTAACAAAACTTCCATCTGTTTTTTTATGAACATCCAGCCATAGTTCTGTTCGGGATGCTTCATGCCCTATACTCTGTGACTGCATTAAACAATGATAAATCAACAATTAAATATGTAAAATATATAATATTTTCTTATAAATATTTAAACTAATTAAAATATTACCAATGACATTCGGCTTCTAGAAAATATATTTGAGCCCGTAGTGTGCAGGATGACTTGTTTTGCCCGGTTTGATGCATTCTGTCTTGAGAGATCCTGAAATAAATAAAATTAAATTTAACAATAATCTATTCAATGTCTACTCCTCTTCATGTACATGTATAAATTTATAATTCGGATAATATAATAATATATATTTCAATACCATCCGCTTCTCATCATGATGGCTATCGACAAAAACTTTCCACTGTTTTTTCGGTACCCCACTGGGTAGCTTCTCATACATCTGCTGCACGGTCAACGAAGTTTCATTGGCATCACACCACAACCTCCATTTGAAATCTTTCCATTTTTTCCAAGATTTTTCAATGTCCACTTCCGTGCTATCACATCAGCAACGGTAAAGTGGAAGAACATCTGTATACAGAAATTCATTTTGAATATATTAGTAACATGACATTCAATTAAACCATAATGTAATAAAATTACCTTTATCTGAGAATCAAAAACTTCATTTTTCCAGTTTGGAGGCATATTCCTCCAATCATCATATGAAATAGGCAGGGAAATGGGCTCCGCTGCCAGCTGACCTATAATCTGACCAAGTAAACCTGCCGCGTCATCCTTCGGGACCCATTAAGAATCAAATGGCACCCCTATCTTCTCACCATTCATGTTCCAAACATCAGAACTTTTTAAGTGTTTTTCCACAGTTGCATTTTTTCATCTGCAATTAGAAAACAATTTCTATAAACAAAATCCAATAAATTAATTTAATTAAAATTTTTACCTATGACTGTAACCCTCCAGAATGTCTGTGATGAACTGGAAGGGGCATGTCGCTACCTCACTGCTGAGGCTCCTGTAGGGGGAGGCGATGACTCATCCTCTAATGAGAAATCCACTGACGGTGTCAAAGATGGTGCAGGGGGAGATGATGCAGGGATGTAGGCAGCTGGTGCCTCAGATGCCTTGGGGACAGACGGATCGTCATCTGTCGCAGAAGTAGATGAAATGGTGTACCGCTTCTTCCTTGGAATTCATGTCATTTAATCAAATAAAATTAAGTTCAGATTATATATTTCAAAAAATTTATGCAGAAAAAAATTAAAAATGATAATAGATTCCCAGTACTAACAAACAAAATATATATAACAATGATAATGAATGACTACAGAAATGAAACAAGTGGTTGCTGAATGAATAAATAATTGTACATACAATCATTTTCCCCTTCAATTATGTCGGTTTCCTGCTCCATTTCTTCATCTACTTCATTAATCCTTGCTAGACTAATATTTTCAATAACATGATGGAAAAATAATTCTGCTTCCTGTTGATGATGAAATTCAATTGCAGAGGTCAAATCTTCCACTTCATCACCCATATCATACAAATCTCTTTGTATTACGTGAGTAACTACACTCCACCCTTCATCCACAACATCATTAACATAATATACCATTTTTGCCTGCGATGCTAAGATATATGGATCATGCAGTTCACGATCACCAACATCCATCAAGTGAGAGATGTTTACAGAAGTAAATTGCAAGGAATCTCTTTTAACACCTCTGATAATATCGACCCATTTGCATTTGAATAAAACAACAGAAAAATTCCCGTGGTAGTTTAATTCAATAATATCATGCAACTTTCCATGGTATTCCACTTCAACAAATGTAAATATACCACTATTCTGTGTTTTCAAACCCATTTCTCGATCGACTGTACGAAATCTAAAACCATTCACATTATAAGCGTCGAACATTCTAACTTGTTTAATAGGACTTCTAGCAAGAAACTTCAAATCTTCTGAAAAGTCTGCTCGAGTATCAGTATTCATGATCTGAAGAATAAAAATATAATTTAATAGATTTGCAAATTTTATGTGTCAAACTAATATTCGTATTTATTGCAATATTTATAAACTTACACGTTGTGCAAACCATTCTACCAGCTCTTTATTCACAGCTTTCGTTATAGCTTTTTCATTTCGTGTTCGGCCTCTCATTCGTCTCTTTGTTTGTTTCCTCAACTCTTAAATAAATGGATCTTCAATTTCACTATTCATTATCACATATCTATGTGCCTGTAATAACTCCAATTCTGTCAGTGTTGCATATGAGGTCCTCCCAACTGATCGGCCAATAACAGGAAATATTTTTGAATTATGATGCATTTTAGATTGATTTGATGTGTCGTCAACACGTCCAACTCGATTAAATATTGTCTCAATATCATCCAAATATCTGGAACAAAAGGTGAGACACTCCTTGGCTAAATAGCCTTCAACAATAGAGCCTTCTGGTTGAGCTTTATTTCTCACGTATGCTTTCAAATGCCCAAGATATCTGTGAAAAATAATAATAATATTATGCATTTATTTAAATTCCAAATATTGTTTACATAACTGGAAACATATAAATAAAATACCTCTCAATTGGATACATCCATTGATAATGAACGGGGCCTCCTAATTTAGCTTCGTCAACCAAATGCACAGTTAAATGCGTCATGAAAGTAAAAAATGATGGAGGAAAGATCATATCCATTGCACAAAGGGTCAATAGAAACCTCTCATGTAGGTTGTCAAGCTGTAAAGGATGTAGAGTATTCTCACATAATTTCCTGATAAATGTTGAGAATTGCAGTACAACAGCAGTAACGTTTTCTGGTAATAATTTATGCAATGCCAATGGTAGTAACTGTTTTTACAAAACATGTGAATCGTGACTTTTCAATCCATATAACTTACGATTCTTCAAATCAACACTCCTAGAGATGTTACTCGAATACCCATCATATACCTTCACATTCTTTAAAATTCCAAGGAACGCATCTTTATCCCTATTTTTTATTGAAAAAATGGAAGGAGCATACTTTTCATTCTCATCTGGCCAGAGATCACGTTTTATGTTCATTACTTGTAAGTCTTTGTGAGCATTGAGATGATCCTTCGACTCTCCATGCTCATTAAGTAATGTGAAAATCAAATTATCACATACATTCTTCTCAATATGCATCACATCAAGATTGTGGCCAAAGAATTAAATTCCCAATACGAAAGTTTGAAGAATATACTTTTTTTCTTCCATTGTTGTGTTCTGATTTCACTTGACGATGCACTTCGCACTCGTTTTCCGCTATCAGTCAAATGATGAACCTTCCCAAATTATGTTTTAACATTTTCAAGCTATGTCAATATTTTAGAACCGGTTAACAACTTTGGAGGTGGTCTATGATCAATGGAACCATTAAATTTTGATTTGTTCAGCTGAAGTCTATGAGATGCATCAAGAAATCTTCGATGGCACAAGAAGCACCATTTTCTACTATGAGGTAGCCGTTTGTGCTTGAAATCAAAGTTACTAATAGGTCAAGCCAAACCCGTATAAGTGTTCCAACCACATAAATTCCCAAGACCAGGGAAGTCACTAATGGTCCACACTAAAGCAGCATGCATTTTGAACATTGTTTTAGAAGAAACATCAAATGTCTCAACACCGTTGCTCCATAACTCCTGCAATTCTTCAATCAAAGGCTACAGGTATACATCAATATCATTTCCAGGCATTTGTTTTCTAAGAATAATCATTGAAATGATAAAATATGTTTGTTGCATACACATCCACAGAGGCAGATTATAAGGGATCAAAACGACTGGCCAAATGCTATAACTCGTACTCAAAGTATCAAATGGGTTGAATCCATCAGCAGCCAATCCCAATCGAACATTCCTAGGATCAGCTGAGAAATCTGCATGTAATGAATCAAATGTCTTCCATGATTGGGAATCTCATGGATGTCTCATTAACCCATCATTGTTATTATCTACAGAATTCCACTTCATGTGTTCGGCGGGTTTTGATGACTAGAATAATCTTTGCAATCGAGGCTTCAAAGGAAAGTAACGCAAAACTTTTGCAGGTGTGTTCCTTTTCTTCTTCTCCATGAAATTATGTTCAGTCATACTTCCAACATCACCTTTTGACTGCCATCTGGAAGAAGAAAATTTCTTACAATTCTGTCTACTTGAATCCTCTCCCCAGTAAAGCATACAATCATTGGGACATGCATGTATTTTTGTATAATTCAGACCAAGCTTGTTTACAACTTTTTTCATCTCATAAAACGATTCTGGTATTTTTTCTTCAAGAAATGCATCACGAATCAATTCCAATAACATGGACATTGACTTATTTGTAATTCCACATAGATATTTTATATGGTACAACTTCAGCAGAAATGAAATCTTTGAATATTTCAAACACCCACTATACAACTCTTTATTTCCATCGTCAAATAAATCATGAAATGCATTTTCCTCACTGAAGTTTTCCTTTACATTTTAACCACATAATCAAGAGGAGGATCCAATGATATGTTACAATCTTGATCTTCTTGTGTTATAGTCTCAAAAACATCACTTGTCACGTTTCAATTTGTAGCACCCTCTTCTGGTTGTTCTGATATGTTTTGATGGTCATAGTGGTGTCTTGCAGTGCCGAATGCATCATTTATGAGGTTTTGCATTTCATTTTCCATTGGCGACAAACTTGGGACCTCATTATGTGGATTAACATCAGTCCTCAATCTTTCTGTATTGTTTGATTCTCCATGCCAAATCCAACACAAATATTGATCAGGGAATTGCTTCAGTATTAAATGTTCATAAACTTTATCTCTCTTCAACACTGTTCTAAATTAACATTTAGGACATGGACATCTTATTCTCCCTTCAACGGATCAATTAGAAATTCCAAAATCTAAAAACTCATTCGAACCCTTAACATATTGATGTGTGTTCCTCGGTAATGTGATCCAGATTTTATCCATGTATATCACAATGTGCCTACACAAAATATACGATAGTGTAATATTACAGAAACATAATATAATAAAGATGAACCATTGAGCATAAAGTATGCATAATATAATAAAGATGGTTCATTGATCACATTTACCACTTCAGACCAACCGAACAAGTCTGGTCCATAAGAGACAGCGTCAACACCTCATTGAGTAGAAATAAGAATATCGGGTTACACACTTATCATAACATTATCTACCCAACTATTTTTTATGGTTTCCAATGGGATATGTTTACAGAACATGAACCACCTAATTAATTCATTATCCATGATAAGACATGTCATTATGGACCAAATTTACAAGGGAGAGAAGTCGCATGGATTTTTGTAAAATAAACCATTGGAATTGAAATTGGTTTATAGGATGGGATTTAATCTATTGAACATATCTATATTCTTGGAAAGAGTTGAGGTGTAAATAATATTAAGTGATATCCCAAAGGAACCAACAGCTCAATATAAATTCCAAGAAATTACTATGTTTTTAAGAAAAGAAATTTACACAGAATTTCTTGGTCTTTACATAAAATAATATTCAATTATAGAATATTAAAAACTATGGTCATAGTGGGGAGGAAAATAAAAAACACTCAAAAAATAAACTATTATGTCTATAAAAACCAATAACAAACTACTATTCTACACCATGTAACCCCCAAAAATACATTTATAAACATCTTAAAAAATATAAAATAAAAATCCCCAAAATAAATAACCCAAATACTTAAATAAATCAAGATAAATATATACCCAAAATAGTGACTATATATGTTATCAGTGAGGAAATTGAAATATTACATGTAGAAATATTACACAAAATTAAATGGATATGAATTATATATCATTACAATGCACAGTAAAATAATGATGATTTAGTTTCATTGGGAACATGGATACATAAAACTTCTGTACGTAAATATTATAAATCATCCTTATATTAGTTCTTCATAACATGCATACTTTTTATACAAATCAAATGTAAAAAAATTCATCACATACTATAGAAGGTGAAACATGTGAATGGGTGATCATAGATTATCAATATTAATAAAAAGGCTTTTTGCCAAATCAATGGTCATATGTAAGAAGATAATGATAATAATGGTACAAAAAATTATCATTAAAATTTAAATTGATAATGAAAAATTCAAAAATCACTATCACGTTTCATGGAAAAAATATTGTAAATTCTTAATAAATGATACATTATTGAGTGAAATAACACGATGCATTATATATTAACATTATTATATGATTTTTTCACAAAATGTGGCATAGTTTAATAATAATATTTGTGTAAATATTATGTCAATGATACCCCGAAAAATATGAATCACATATTAGGTTTGGGATAACATCATAAGTTCTTACTTTTGGTTAGTGATAGGCTACCATGTAGCCATTTTTGGAATGGTCTAATGACTTGTGTAGCCTATTATAGGCATGTGATAACTACTTGAATATGCTTTGATCTGTAAAATGATTAATTATTATAGAACTCATTAAAGGGATAAAACAACACCACTAATTACATAACCAAATTCAATTCTTATGTACACTAAAAGATCATTAAAACATTTAGAATTTCATAAGTGATTAACTCATGATTAAAATAATACATTTCATTAATATTTAATGATCATAATAATAAACCGTCTAGAGAATGAATAATTATGGTAACATTGGATCATTTACCTATTAATGTATAAGAATCAATTAATTAATTTTTAATATATTTAGAAACATTTATATGATCACAAAATCATTTTATGGAGGAAATACCATTATCATTGTAATATCACTTTTTTTGAAATATAAAAAATTAAAAAATATTTATAGAAAAAATATTAACAGTATTGTAGAATTGAAACATTCATCGTAAACATATATGAATGGTAATGTCCTAATGAGAAAATTTTTCTTTCATGTCGTGTATATAAAACCACGATTATATTTTTTTATTCAATAGAAATAAAAAAACAATCCAAAAAATTATACGGAGTATTTTTACTAGTTAATATTTGAATTGAAAAATTTATAAAAATGAATTTACGAAATATTTGTAGAATAATAGACGTATTCATGAAGATATTTTATATAAAAAATATATATATTGATTAACATGGATAATGAAATAATAGAGAAATGATGTAGATTTTTATTAAATGGAATCGTTTATATTTATGGAGTACTTAATTAGAGGTAATTATTGATAAAAAGTAATATAAGAAACAACCACAGTTTAATAAAATACATAATATTTTAGAATGATAGATCATATTACTTATATTATCATATATTTAATCATGTGAAATCCTAGTAAAAGTGAAATTTTACTATAAATCTACTACCAAATGTTCTTATTTATTTATAATTTCTCTAGACTTCTATATAATAAATTTAATATAATTATACTTGTATACCAAAACCATATTAATACCTATAATACCATAAATAGACCACCTATAACAGTAAATTGTTTATAATTATTTATTAAAATCAACCTTTATGTGTAATAAAATCATTATTTATAATTAAATATAATATTAATCATTAATGAAAATATCTATATTAGAACAAAAGAGGTGATTCAAAATTCATAATGCTAAAATCCAACCATTAAGATAATAATTGTTACGATACATTTATACCATGGCCATTATTTTTAGGGAACTAAGAGATCACAATGAGGATATATATATATATATATATAAGTAAAATAGATAATGGAAATGAATCAAAGAGATTGGGAGGATAAGTCATTTTATAACCAATAATAATTCAATATGGGATATAAATATGAGAGGATACATAATTGGGATAATGCATTGGATTTTTTGTTTGAGGTGGGGAATGAATGGACTCATACTCTAACTATAATTTTATAAATGACCCAAATATCATCCTTATGTTGGGTTGTGTGTTTTACAAATGTAGTTATCCAAATAGTGTAGAAACCATGAAAATAATGACTTTTGAAAATAGATGAAAGATAAAAACATAGATTTTACGGTATAAATAACAATTGAAAAAATACAAGTCTAGATTAATGTCTATAATTTTAATTTTTAGAAGAACTAAAAATTACCAAAGTCGAAAGGGGTCGAGGGGGGCACCGGGGGGTGCGGGGGTCGCCGGAGGCCACGGGGGGGGGGGGGGGGGGGGTGTCGGGGTCATCGGATGGCACATGGGGCGCGGGGGGGCGTGGGAGTCGCCTGTGGTCGAGGGGGGCGCCGGGGGGTGCGGGTTTCGCTGGAGGGCGCGGACAGTGCGGGGGGTGCGGGGGTCGCCGGAGGGTGTGGGGGGCGCAGCGGTCGCCGAGGCCGGGGGGGATCGGGGTCGAGGGTTTGGGAACGCGGTCGGGTGGGGGAAAGGGTCGTGGTGTTTTAAAAAAATTTGGGTTTCACGGCGGTTTATTAAAAACTTCCGCGAAACCTTCACCGAAAATGTTTAGCGGCGGTTTTGTGAACCGCCGCCACAAAACCGCCGCTAAACCCAGTTTTTTTTGTAGTGTTTCTAAACCTATGATATATGAGTTAGAAAACCATTATAGGGTAAAGCTAGTTTTTTCTCTCCAGTACAACATTATGACATGAGGTCGAATAGGTTAATTAATGAAAGGTTGTTTGAGAACTCATATTATTATTTATATTTTTTATTCTTCCTATGTCTATATGCATACAACATTCTCAATGATTATATTTGTTTGTACATTGTTGGTGGGGGACTAATGAGTTTTACTCAAAACCTTATGGGGACACCATAGTATGTGGGTACTTGAGAAGATCACAATTGTTTATTATCCAAATAATTTTGGGCTCAGACTTGATTTGAGTTTTTCATATCAAGGATTTTTAGTTAAAAAAGAATGAGGATACATAGTGAGATTCATCTCAGATATTTAGTGGAGGAAAGTAGATTTTTTTATTTTATTTTGACATAATTATGTAACCTTCTTAGTAGGTTTCCTGTTGTATGGAAGAAATGGTTGTTCATCCCTTTAGTGATTTTCATTAGTTTTATAGTTATATTTATACGTAGCATATTTTTTGGAGATAATATTGAGATGTTTATATTTATTTATTTTTACATAATATGATTCCTATCATAGTTATATGATAATTTTTTATTTTATCATTTATTTCCCAATCTAATCAAGGGTCTCAGTCTCCTTAATATACTAACCTAGACCCTAAAATCATGAATAAAAGTTTAGAAATATGTGTAGGTTCATTTGAGGTTATTGGGAAATTTTTTCTGAATACAGTTATTGTTTAAACTATGGAAGAATGATTAAAAGTAGTATTAAATCATTTTCATTCCTATTTCGGACTATTTTTTGATCTGATATACTATAGATTTTGTAATGTGTTGGATCTTTTGATGGATATTTTTATAGAATATCTGGAATAATAATTCTACTATGAAATCAAGGTTATCATGACCTTTGATTTAAGTTTATTTTATTATATGTTATAGTTTTATATTATTTTTTCTATGTGAAATTCATATGTGGTATGGATTTAATTATTGTTTATGGATATTTGGGTCTTGGTCTGATGGTGTGAGGGAAGAGAGCTTATTTTTACTATTTTCTTCACAACCAATTTTTTATTTTTATCTTATATTTTGGTTTAAATTTTTACCCTTAATTTTCAATTGATACTTTTTTTTCATATTGAATAATTATTTTTGTTTTTTTTCCTATTATATAGTTTGAGTGCACAGTTATGCGGAAATCATATGGCCCCGGATGTAGAGTCCCGTGATCATTCATTTTCCTCTCACATGGTTTGGGTTTCATGTGGTTGTGAATCCTTGGATTCAAATTGTGTGGCTCCCAAGAGTAACTGTGTTGGTTTTGGGGTTTCATTGGAAGGGGGTTCACTACTAGAGAACATCTAGTCCAAAACATTTCAGAAAACTTTCCATGGTTATATAGTTTTGGAAAAAACCAAACTGCACAGTAGGCATATGGTTTCCCAGATCATAAGGACAATCTATATGGGTTTCCATTGATTATAGGAATAGATACATATTTAGGTTCACATTATCCTAATCCATTCATCCTATCTATGTACAGTGCCCATAATCAATGAAAATAGACTATTACCATTCCACCCCTCACGATTATAAACCCTAAAACAGTTCTTTTTCCCCTTAATTTTTTAATGAAACTCAAAGGGGGGTTCTCCCTTCTTTTCATACTTCTCCCCTTCTCTCCCAATATTGATTTCAAGTGGAAATAATCATGTTATGTGGTGATTTCTCAGTATAATCCCCTCATTCTTTCTCCCTCTTTATTCTTCTTCCATCTTTTTCTTGTTTATTATTCCCCAATTTCACCTTTAGTCAATGTTCCATATTTCTGTAGGCTTATTTTACGTTGTTTATCCTTTTTAGGTTCCTCTTTGGTGTTCCCACCTCTCTAGACCCATGTTGATTTTTTTTGGTTTTTATTTTCAATGAACCTTGATTTTGAGGTAGGCTCTCTTTTTTATTCTTCCATTCAATTATTAAAATTTATTTTTCATCAACTTCACATTGTTTTAATATTAAATATTGATATGTGATTCTTTATAATAAATATTTAAAATTAATTCATTTTGTTTTATTCCTGAAATAAATTTTTTGGAATGGTTTTATTTGTCCATTCTCATCAAGTGTTCAATAAAATAAATGTCTAGACCTTATGATTGGTTTGTCCTTTATAAATATTTATTTTCATCCTGAAATATGTTTTACTAATTTTAGGAAATTATAAAAGGTTGTTTCTTGGAATTCTTGGAATGCATTTTCACTTAATGGAATTGGGATTCCAATTTTTCTATTTTGAAAGTGGTTCTTCTTTGTAAAACATCCCTAGATAACGTTTTTTTGCCTTTTTGATATTTAATGGGATAGGGAGGCCCTTGTCACGGTGCTCCCCATGTAAATAGGAGATCAAATGGAAAAGGGATTGTTCCTCGCGGTGATTTAGCAGTGATTATTGGTTGGGTTACTCTTACAGTGGTTTTGTTTACAAATTATATATATATATGGTCGTTTGTGAGGTATTTCTTGGATCACCCCAACATTAAATATAACATAGAAGCCTAAAAATGGTAGCAGAATATCCAAGAACATTTTAGGAATTGGTTATGGGTTCTGATTTCGCTACTCGCCCCTTTGGTTAGACATCCTCTTATTTTGGGATTATTCTCCTCTATTAAGATAGGTAGGGTATGACTGAGTGTGATGGTTGTCGGTTTCCTTTAGTCACAGTGACAAGATGGATCATGAAATAATATGTTTTAGATTTTCCCTTGAGCACCTAATTATTAAAATATACAGAAGAATATATTTATCTTTAATGCATAATTTAGGTTCCTCTCATTATATGGTCATTTAATTGTTACATCCCCATTTCCCTTTATGGGGGTTTTCCCTGTCAAGTTTCCTTTTTGAAATTAAATGATTTGTTTTTCTTAAATTGTTTTTGAAAATAGTTTAGAAACATCATTACCTCTATCCCGAGATTCATATTTCTTTTAAAAATTACTAATACTCTCCTTTTATGAAAAAACTATTTTAAATAAAGATCATAATTAAAATATCTTTTTTGAATATGGGGGAAAATATGTTTTTACAATGTATAACAAACTTATTGTTATGAATGTTAATTTAAATTAAATTCATAAGTAATATATTTCTTGTAAATTCTTATTGACTTTTAATACCCACTCCTATAATTATAAATTATTTTTTGTATTCAGGAGTAGGTTATATATTTTTCTTCATCAATCTAGAGTGATTCTAGGTTTTGGAATTGGCGAGTGACCCAAAAGGTCACATGGATATTTGTTTTGTCATATGGTTTTTCTTTGTATTTTATTTTTCTTATGTTTTATTATTCTTATTGTTTAGTTTATATTATTATAGGTTAATCATTTATCATTATATTTAGTTTCTTATTTATGTTGGGTGAAATCATTCCCACTAAATACATTTGATGCCCATGGTGATTATTTCCACACCGATGCGATTGGGCCCATTGTTCGGGGAAGTCGCGGACTAGCTCATGAACATATTTTGGGCCTACCCAGGTTGGTTCATGATGAAAGATTACCATAGTATAGGTTCTTTGAGGAACTATATTTCATAGATCCATTTTGGTTTTTGGTTTTTCAATGTATAATGAGTAGTACTATGAGAATATAGGGTATAATATGAGGAGATTTCTAGCCAAAAGTTTCAATGTCAAACCAAAGGTTACCATATAATGCAGGTATTTAAGTTTTTGTATTTTTATTGCAGTAATCATTATTGCATATGTATAACTTGTTTTGGTTTATTATGTTTAGAGTAATGATATTTTGTATAGTTTTTATGAGTTTTTATTATGCAGGGGTAATGAAATAATAGAACTTCAAGTTATTTATGTGATCTTGTTGGTCTTGGAAAACCAATAGATGGGGAAATGGTCCAGAAGAACTATTTACGGTTGTAGTGTGACTGAAATATATCCACCAACCACATCAAAAATTCACCCAGTAAAACTAATCCCCTGGTAATTTATTTAGGTTCTATATTTATTTTTAAAGAAAACCTAGTGTTGGATTATAAAGCTATGATTTCAAATAGTTATTTTATTTGGTTTTTGGAAAGGATAAATGAGTTTTTCTAATTTATTTAAGCGATTAAAAATGGTGTTTTGAAAAAATTATATTTTTACACCCTTTAATTGGTTTTTATTTTATTTAATTCTTTTCATGATTTTGGATCTTTTGTATGGGGTGTGGTTTGTGTTTACAAAAAAGAAATTTTTAGTTTTGATATCTCTCAGTGGATTTTGGCTTATGTACAGTTTCTTTTGAATGAAATGGTGGTGAACTCTGTCACCTATTAAGGCAAAAAATGTTTCGACTTAAAATTATTCATTCATGGTTTGACTTTAATGGTTTTGGAATGGATTTGAAAAAAATATGGGAGGCCAATGACAAACTGTATGGATTGGGGGTTGGTGTCAAGGGAAGTGGCATGTCCTGCCCGTGGATAGATGAAACTGTATGCAAAGAAAGAGAGTGGTTTTTCAGTTTTCATAGTGTTAATTTTCACAGTTGGCTAAATGTTTCCAAAATTTTGTGGCTAAACCATGTGATGTACCACTCTTATCTAGTTGGGTGCACACAGTTGGTATATGGGATTTCATACTTTGTGGCCAAACCGTGCATGTTTCCTAAGTAATTAAAAGTGTGTATTTAAAATATATCCCCTATCATTTTAAAACCCAAATCATGAATCTTCAACCTTATTCAACCTATTATCACTAGGGGGATCTATGAAGCCCACCTACCTTACTCCAATTCCCCAATTTTTTCTCTTTAATGGTTCATATGGATGTTTCTGGGGGGAGGGTGTTGATTTATTCCTATAATCATCCTTCTCTCTTAGTTATTTGGTTTTTCATTGGTGAGATATCCCTTTTCAAAACCACATAACAACGATTGGTTAATGTGGGTTTTTATTTTATGTTAGGGCATTAGGATTTTACCTTGGAGTGTGTTCATCCCTCTTCGAGAGTTTTGTTGTATTCTCACCTTCATGAGGTAGGTGTTTCAGTCCATTTACTACCTGACGCATTCTATTTTATGACTGAGCTTTCTCAAATGGTTTTCATTGGATTTTACTTTACTGTTGATGTTTTAGTATTATTTTATTAATGTTTCCATGATGAAAAATTGATAAAAACTATTTTTCAATGGGTTTATTTAATAATTTCTATATGAAAATGCATGTAAATTTGATAAAATTCCAATTTACATTTTTTAAAAGAATTTGGGAATTCTAAAAGTGTGGTTGGATTTGGTAATGTTATTTTTGGATTAGTTTTATTATGATATGTTACTTTTTTATGTGTTGTGTTTATTTTTATGAATTGGATGTTATGTTTTGATTTTGGTTGTTTTATGGATTTTGGCTTATGGATTTTATTGTTTGGTGATAAAGAAAGTGGTGTGTCTTTAAAATGGTTATTCATTGTTCACTTTGTTTTCAATACGTTTTACATTTGATGTAGTCACTTTTATATGTGCATGGTGTTATCATATAGATGGTCACATTAATGGTAAGGTTCATAGATAATATTTTTCATAAAAAACAATTATTTCTAAACACATGAAAATTTTTATAAACAATTGGCGCATTTAATAAATGTCGCTTGGTTTTGAATGACTCAAGTTTGGTTTCAAGTTGGCATTTGAAATTTTGGTACATTATGTACTTTGGGTTATGGGTAGATTCAAAATGGTATGAATTCCTATTTGGAATCTTTATGTATGTTGTGAGTTTTCATATTGGTTTTTGAATTGGATTTTGAAATGTAATTGGATTTGGAATCTAAGGCACAGTTGGAACTTTGAGATGTTATGGATATTTTTTTAAATTCAAGTGATGTGAAGGCTTGTTTGTCATCTTCTAAGTTTTTTGTAAAATGGTTTAAGACAAAAATAATTTGACGGACCAATTGAAACATGTTTGTGGATTTACATGAGAGATTGAAACCTCTTGGGTAGATCATCAGAGGGAATGGTCATCAGATAGGTGGTGTGAGTGTTTCAGATAGGAAACCACGATGAAATTGGGTTTGAATTGAACCAAACATGTGAGGATATACCAATTCAAGGAGAACTATTATCATGTTATTCATGGACCTCATATAGAGGGTCGAGTGATGGTTTCTTGTCAACACCATTTGATGGGAGGGTAACCATTGGATTTGATGAGCGTCCAGGTGAGATGTGCCACCAGATTGTCATGTTTAGGGAGTCCATTTAGTTAATGACTGTGGAGATACACCAAACACAGGCAGGTGAGTCCATGATAAGTACATCTAAGGTTTGTTTCACTAGATTTTTAGTAAATTCCAATGATCTAACTATCTACATATTATGTTTTCATCTGTTTCGTCTTCGTTGTTAGTCATGATAGTTTTTTCATTCTTGTTTTGTTACCTTTACTATCATCTTATCGCATTTTTAACTTGTATGGTTATTTAGTTTGATTTTTGTTTTGTGAAAATGTTTTTGAAATATTTTTTTTAAATATGGAACATAGTGTGTGTGTGTGTTGTTTTATAATAAGAAAGACGTGTTTTGAAACTGAAATTGATAAAAACATTATTTTTTATATGTATGATTGAACTATTATTTATAGACTATTTTTAAGAATGTAAATGCATGGAATCTATGGTGATTGCTTATCAATCTATTTCATTCTCATGCCACACTTTTTCCACTCAACTTCGGTAAGCATGAGCTATTTTTTAGGTGTAAGTTTCTAGTTCTAGTGTATATATTTAGAGGCAGATAGTATTGTGGTGGGTGGTGACCAGATGGTAACATTGTAAGAATGAGTTATTTTTAGTTTTTTATTCATATTTTTTAATTAGTATCTATTAAATATAGATAACTTATTTATTTATTGATGTTAAACTGTTATGGGTTATGTTGTGGTACCAGTTTGGTTATTGATCCTATTTTGTTGTAGAAAAAAATATTTCACATTTTAAGATTAATGATGCCTGAAACTAGTGTGCAACATGGGAGGATCCATAATTCCTCTCGAGCCTTGTCTTGGGCCATGCAAGGTTTCGTGTTGGATGTAATCTCATCCTATATATAAAAAAATGGTATTATAGAATCCCTTTGTAATTTTTGGTGTTGGGTTTACTAGAGATTATGTCTTTTGGAACATAAGATGTGGTTATATCAAGGACATCATGAACCCTTTCTCAATTCAATCCTCAGGTTTCTAGGGGTAGTCCATGATTTGATTCTTTGTTTTGGTATTAGATTGTGTGAATGTGGAATAATAATAGAGATGAACTGATGACATGTTGTGATCTCACATGGTGTAGTGACCCATTTGGAATCTACATTCATGGTTCAACATCAACCTATTTATTGGTGAATTCCTATATCTTGGTCCACTATCCATGTTTTAAGGTATTTCATAAATGTTAGTTCCTGATCCAATGTGTTTTTTCATCAGCTATATTTTGGTTTAATTTTGGTTCGCATGGGTCTGTTTAGTATTAAAATTTTTTTGTGACAAATTTTATTCAATATGGAAAATTATTTTTTTTGTTAATAGTGGACCTAGGTGTTGAAAATGGAATTAAATATATTGTTTTTTTAATAGTGGGTTTGTTTTGGTGAAAAGTTTCTTTTTGTTCTTGTATATTGGAATTGGAAAAACTTGGTTCTTGAAATTGGATGGAAACAGTATTATTCAAAATGAGAATTTTTTTTGTTTTTGAATTATTTAGAATATGATCAGGTTGTTTTTAATAGTAAGGGTCTTTTTGGGTATTTATTGGACGTTTAATGGTGTCTCATGTTTTAATGTAGTTCGTATTATCTCACCATAATATTTCAACATGATTTATAGTGAGTGTCTTTATACTTTGATCTAAACCTAAGCTCCAAGTGGAGTGGAATAATCAAGTTATTCTCAATCATTTATGGTCTTCATTGATTTATGAGGTCCATTAGAGGTTAAAGAGTGTATTTAGGGTGATTAGAGTGTCTTCATATCATTGGCAACTCCCCATGCTATGAGAATTCATGCTATTTTGAATTCATTTGAGGGTGTAGTTATTGATCGATGGAAGGTGATAATTCTATCAACATTTCATGTTAGGATGGTGTATGATTTGATTAAGACCATGTTTTTTGGGGTTTTACACCTATTGTGTTTTAGATGGGGAAGGTGGTAGATCTCATGAATTTACAACAATGCCATCAGATAGTGATGGAATATATTGACCACTTCATGGAGAGGGTTACATTTTATCCATATGTAGAATAGTAAGATCAATTGAAATCATTAATTTTTATTTTAGGTCTTTATCTAGAGATAAATTAGGAATTACTCTCACATGGTAATGTTTTTTCTAGATATTGGTGGATGTGCCATTCTTAGATGAGTTGGTTCCAAGGTAATAATAGTGACCTATCTGAAATGTAGATTATGTTGGTTCTCATTTTATATCTACTGAGAAGTATGTTCCAGAGGATCCTATATTTTAGAATCCTATTTCATCAGTTTAGGATTCTCATTCCTCAAACTATTCACTTGTGTGATTTCAATTCAGTTGGTGAGGACATTTGAATCCATCCTGTCGAAATCCACTGATGGTGTATCGTTATTGTGGATGTATGGGAAATCTTGAGAAGTTTTTTATAAATTTTTTCTAGAACAAGAATCCTCGATTAGAGGGTTTCATCTCTTAACCATGGGGAATTATATTCATATATAATTAACGGATATATCTATAGGACCCATAGTGATTCTTTTCAGGAAGTCAATAAACACTAGGGGTGGGCAGAACCTTGGACGAACTTCTGTCTCCAGTGTTGGGGTGGAGATGACTAATTTTCATGTAATAGTTTTAACTATTATTTTATATTCCTTATTTTTTTGAAAAATATTGATGGTTTTTTTTATTTTTTTTATTCAAGTGGTTATGATTATCCGAATGTGAGTCTTTGAATTTATTTTCCTCTATTGGATGTGTTTATTCATTCTATATATTGGATCTAATTCTCTATCTCTCTCATTTTGTAGATGATTATTTCCTGTGACATTTATGAATTTTTGTTTTTTCACTGACTGGATAGATTTAATTATGTGGTTATCCACTTGTGTTGGAAATTTTTTGTTTAGAGTGGGAATTCTTATGTTAGTGATACCATGTTGGGATTTTCGTGGTTTATTTTTCTAGTTAGTTTCCTGTTGTAGGTAGAACATCCTCTATGGTCCTATTCATTTTTTTCTTCCTTACAGATGGCCCAACATGACTTTTTGATTAAGACTTCACCCCAATTTTTGTACTTTCATTTTCAATAATGGTGGATTGGGATTGGGTTTTGTTAATCATTTGTCTTTAAGACATTATAGGATTAAAAAGTTTTTAGGGTGGGGGGAATTATCACACCTTAACCGTAGTTTTTAAGTTATTTCATTATTTTATTTTTTTGGGATATTCTTTTAACTTTGGGATGAGTTTTAAGTTTAAATGTTTTTAGTTTTGATGTTTCTGAGTGACTTTTCGGCATGATCATGGTTAGTATGTATGGTTTGGGGGTTAATTGTTTATCATGTCAAGGTAGAGGATGTTTCTAGTTCAAATTCCACTTGCACAGTTTGACTTTCACTATTAATTGATGGATTGGGACAAACCGTGTGAGTCAACTGATAAATTGTTTTGGCTTAGGGGGTAGTTTTGGGCTAGGTGCTTAGCATGTGCATGGTTAGAGGAAACTATACAGAAAGCATCTGATGGGTTCTGTAGTTTTGGTAGTTTATTTTTGAATGGTTGGCGTACAGTTTACCAAACCATGCATACAAACCATGGGAGGTACCCACACTTCTTCATTAGGGTAAAAATGGTTCTTCAAATCGTGTGGGTTTCCCAGGTCATTAAAAGTGTGAAATTTAAAAATCATCCCTCTCGTGTTTTAAACCCAATCTGGGATTTATGTCCTTTTCTCGACCTAGGAACACTGGGGAGCTCTGGAAAACCCTCCCCCGTTTCTATCTTTCCTCTACTGAAGCTCCATGGAGGTACCTAGACAAGTTTCTTGATTTTTTTGGTTGATTTCTTAAATAACTCTTCCTTCGCACATAGTTATTTGTTTTTTCTTCGGTGGGATATATCTTGGACTAATCATAGAATTCAAGTTGGATAATGTGGGTGGTTTTACATGATATTAGGTAATTTTTACTTTCACTTGGTTTTTGTTATTATTTCTTATAGATTCTTGTTGCATTCACAGGTCTTTGAGGTAGGTGTTTCCATCTATTTAATTTATCGAACATTCAATTTGATTCTTGTGAATTCTTAAATTGTTTCTATATGTTATTCTCTTTCTTATGATGTGGTAGTATAAATATTTTTAAGTTTACATGATGTAAAATTGGTTCCAAATTTTTTTCAATGGGTTTCATTAATTATTCCTATAATTAAATGTATGTGATTTGTTTGATAAAATTGTAATTGACACTTTTTAAATGAATCTGTGTTTTTTGATAGTTTGGTTGAATTGGGATATGTTTTGGTGGATTGGATTGATTATGATATTTCCTTCAGTATGATTTGTGGTTACTTTTATTTATTTTTCATCGTGTGTGGATTTTTATGTTTTAATTACTTGGTGTTTATGTGTGGCTTGTTATGTTTGTTGATAAAAAAGGGGTGTTTATTTAAAATATTTTTTTTTGTTATCTTGTTTTTTAATGAATGTTATTTCAAATTTGGGAACATCCATTGTTCAGTTGGTGGACATATAAGTGCAAAAAAAATGATAATGGTCATAGATAATCATGATCTTCCTAAAACCCATATTTCAAAATGATTGTACATTTCTTCTAATCCATTGGTGTTTTTAAAAAATATACCTTTGTTTCAAATGACTCAAATGTGGTTTCAAGTTATTATTAGAAGATGGGTCTTCTTCAGTACAGTGAGAGATGGTTGGTTTATGAGTTGTATGAATGCATGTTTTGAATATTTCTGTATATTGTGTGTTTTCATAATTTTTTTTGAAATTACTATAGAAATGGAATAGGATTTAAAAACATAAGGCCCAATTGTCACTTTTAGATATTTTGAAGATTTTTTTGGAAACTCATGTGATGTTAAAGATGGGTTGAAAAATTGTTGTATTTTTGTAAAATGTTTTAAGACTCAAATGATGTGATGGCCTTGTTGGATCATTTTTATTTATTGAAATTTGAGATGGGGACCTCTATAGTGGATACTCCAAGGGAGGGGTAATCACAAAGGTGATGTCAATGTTTGTGCAAGGAAAGCATGGTATAAGTTGGTTTTAGAAGAACTATTAATGTGAGCACCTCCCCTTTCACTGAGTACTATTATAATGGGATTTATTGGCCTTGTCTTGATGGTTGAGTGATTGTTTCATATCAATATATGTTTGAAATGTTTGTATCCCATGGAATTACGAAGAAGTAGGGTGGGATGTTCCACTGGATTTTCTATATTATTGTGGCCAGTTGGTTATTGACTACAGAGAATCAGCATATACATGCTGGCAGGTCCTAGTTGACTACATCCATGGATTTCTACTAGATATGTTTAGAAACATCCTATAATTTAACTATTTGAATGTTCCATTTAATTATATTTAATATTGTTAGTTATTCGTACCAGTTAGTTCTTACAAGTTATGTTTCCATTTCTATTTATAAATCCCCTTTTTACCTGGTATGGTTCTCTGTGTGGGTTTTGGTTTTTTGAACTAGATTTTTAAATTGAAAACTCTTTTCAAAAAGTGGAAACTAGTGTGTATTTGTGTTATTTTAATGTGGGAATGACCTGTTTGGATACAAAAATTAGTAAAAACCCTATTTTATTATCTACCTTAAAACTTGTATTTATTGATTGTTTTATAGAATTTAAATTCATGGGGTATGTGGTTATTTTCTATTGATATTTTATATTATCATAGACAGATTGTACCACTTAGTGTTTCTAGAAACGAGTTATTTTGTATATGTATGCTTCTGGTTCAAATGTGTCCCTTTGGAGAGGTTGGTATTGTGGTATGTTGTGAACAGGGAGTTACATGAATATCATGTTAGCATGGTTTTATTTTAGTTTAAGATTCATATTTGTTTATTTAACACTATTGTATTTGGATCTGTTTTGTATTTATTTTTGTTTTGTTATTATTTATTATGTTCCATTTTTAGTTTGATTATTGATACTAGTTGTATTATTAAAAAAATCATTCCCATTAGAAATATCTGATGCCCAGTGCTACTATACATCCCTAGAGGATTAGGAAAGGATCTCAGGCATTTTATAATGCCGGTTCAGGTGTCATGATGGATACCATCATGAACTAGTTCTTGAAAATACTTGTTAATAAGTAAATTAGTTTTTTGTATATTGGATTTTTAAAAGTAAAATTTTATGTTTTTTATAAATTAAATGGTCTAATTTTGAGGTTCAATAGTTTCATAAAATAATGTTTTGGTGTTCGGAGGGTTTTTTGAAATGTGAAATGGGAGCTAAATAAAAAAATGAATATCTGGGTTAAATGTTTGATTTTGAAATATATATTACTTGTTTCAACATTGGTATACTTACTAGTGATCACATATATGGGTGTGTGTGTGTGGAAGTGGATGGTTATTGGTATGTGTTGATGGGTTCTTGAGTCGGTATGATAATATACATATATGCGGGGCTTCATGAAATACCATTTATTAGTGCCCAATTTATTATTCATTATTTTCTTTTCAAACATGTTTCAATAAGAGGAATTGTGATGATTATATAAATAACTGTTGTGTGATGATATATTTTTTATTTTAGTGATTTATTTTTTCTCTATTTTTTGGTTTTGGGTATAATTTGAATTCATTTAGTATTTTTTTTTGTTTTTGATCATGATTTAATATTTGGATGTGGAATATTGATTTATGATGTGTTTTGGCTTGGCCGTATGCTTAGTTTTTAAGTGTACACCCAACCAAAAATTAAAATTATATTATTTGTGTAACTACATGTGGTTCCCCATTAATATGCCATCCAATTGATCAACCTAAATAATTTCCCTATAGTTTCAGAAGTATGACCCTCCTCTATTTTTATGTCAGACAGATCTTTTCATAATAGAAATGATTTTATGAAACATCGAAAGGATCTTCAGTATCCATGAATTTATTAAGTCTATAAATTTTATGTTCATTAACATTATGATTAATGGATTGATGTAGATGTGGTGGAATTTTTTCTTTAGAACCAATCCATGGGATGACCTATCCTAGGAATTCTTGAATGCTTCCTTTAGTAAAAAATACATCTCTGTGGTAGTGATGGTGGTGAAGGTGATGGAGATTATAACACTCATTCCATTTATTACACAATGATTCAAGATTTATTACATTATATTAATCATAATAAAACCTAGAAAACCGATATGTCTAGTTTCTTTAAAAATTATATACATTACATTATATTTTAAAATAGGTAAAAATTCATCATTATTTAAAATATCTTTAACTAGCTTGCACATAAAACTATATGGGATAACCTGGGGACATGCATAAAAACGGGGTGATCTATGAAGCCCTCTAAGGGAATAAACATGTAATAACATGAAACAATTAGTATAGGTTAGACAATATATATATATATATATATATATATGGGGAATAAATCGTTTGTGAATCATAAATATGAATAATAGGGCCTGATATAGCATGATTATCATAAAAAAACATGGTAAACGTTGAAACAAAATAAAACAGTGCATCATAAACCTAGGTAAAGGATAAATACCAAGAAATTATGATGTAAAAACTCCAACAATGGAATAATGTTCACTACATATTCCAACATGATGTCCCATGAGACTAAAAATTACCCAATTCATTGGAGGGATATATATTTTTGGGTCCTCCCATCACTTTTATTTCATTCTCATGCTTATGTATGCCACATATATCATGAAACATGGATTCATTTGTCATAATATTTTAATCAATTATCATGTATTGTGAAATAAATTCATGTAAGTATCAATTAAAATATGATTAATTTTATAATGGCTTACACCCTTTATAAGAAATGGGTTTGATATTCAATATATAATTTTTTTGGAAAGGAAAATCTCTGTGACATTTCAGCTGTATAACAATGTCAAAAAAAATTTATAAATTGGGTTGATGAGAGATAAAGGCCTATATAAAAATGTGGCAATAAAATGGGTTGAAATAAGGTCATAAAAAATATATCCCATCATTAGTAATTTGAAATTCAAGGGATTAGATAATAAGGAAACATAGAAAATGAGGAATGGATGTATCCCTTACTAAATTTCAACATGGTAACTACTGTACATGGATGATCAATGTAGGTATAATGAGAGTAAAAGGGTTATATATTAATTTTTACATAAAATTGATAAATGTTGTTGGTGGAAAACCTATCAAAATAACCACAAATTGAAACTAATAATCATTACATAAAATAGGTTCTTGAAAGCAAACAAGAAGAGATAAATCTCTTACTAAATTTTATCTTGGTAACAGGTATACCTAAAGGTTCATAGGAGCCCTTAATTAGAGTGAAATGTGTCTCTCATATTCTATAAAAAAATTTAAATTATGCTGGATATTGAAGTACATATCCCAACAAGATGACATATTATATAATATAAAGAAGATACTTGAATAAAGATGAGAAAAGAAAAGAATCCTTTATATATTTTATCATGGTAATGGGTGTGTATATAAGATCATGTGATTGCTTAATGAGAGTGAAATGGGTATATCATAACATGTTAATCCATATAATAGTAATTTTTTGGTAAGAAATAATAGTCAAATTACAAAAAATGGAAACAAAAATTAATAACATAAAAGAGGTTCACTAGTAGAAATTAACTTTTTAACATAAAAAATAAACCATTAGTATCATGTAAACAGACAGAAAATATGTTTTTGGAGACATTTTGGAATTGGTTTTCATTAAAAATTTAGGAAAATAGGATTCTAATTGATATTTTTTGAATAATTGTTTTACAAAACCGATGCCAAAAAATACACATCGAATTAATTTTTAGTTGCAATTTTTTATGGAACCGATGATAAAAAGTAAAAAAGAATATTTTATTATATCAATTATTAAAAGAACTTACACCAATAATTATATAAAATTTATACAATGTTCTATATGACATCAAAATTTTGATTTTTACCCGGTCGTGGAGAGAAATCAGAGTTACAGATTAAAATTTATGATCATCGGAAGTGGAACATCATAATAATTTTAAGATTAATTTTTTTAGAACCAATGTTAAAATCCTACACCAAAGTAAAAAATTGCATTAAAATTATTTTCCTGGATTTTTATAATTTCATAATATTAAATTTCACTGGTTGTAGAGATCAAACGGAGTTATGAATCAAAGGTTATGGACCTTAATATTTGGTCTTATTTAAGACTTCTCTTAGGGAAGATAAACATACGACATTGATGAATGTTTATCCGTAACTAAATTTTAGCTTCATGACATTTAAAATCTAATAATAAAAAATGAACTAAAACATAGTATGTATTTGTAACTATTTTTTTTATTTTTCTTGAAAACTAATTCCAAATATATTTTTTAATACATTTTGTATTAGATTCTTTAAAAGCTGAATCCAAAAATGATACCAATGGGTATATTCGGTGTTAGTTTCGTAAAAAACAAATGTCAATTACTTTTGTCATCAGTTTATTTAAAAACCAATTCCAAAAATTAAACAAATGGGTATTTTTGGAATTTATTTTGTAAGAAACTAAGGGAAAAAAGGATCCATAAATATGCAGGATTGTTATTTCAATTTGTTCACAATTATTGTTTCTCATTTTATAATCACACCTAAATTTTAATACAAATCCATTGAAAATAATTTGTTTAATACATATAAATCCATTTTATATTTAATTATTTATTTTTGGCCTCATATAATCAAAAAAACATTCAACATGTCTTCAATCAATGATTTGAAAATACTATATATTATAATTGATTAATAATAATATTATTATTTTGATTCATTACGAAAAATATAGATAATACTCCTTATAATTATAATTTATTCTCATGATTGAGTTATTAATATAAAAAATCCAGATGTTATTTACCAACCGAGGTGAAAAAGTCATTATTGGTCACCCTTTTCAGTGGCACATGAGGTCTACCCTAATGCTAAGAGATATAAAGATAAACAACATATAATTTTGGAAAAAATTCCTTAAATAATTGAACTTTGGTCAAATCCTTAGTTTTATTTCATTTAATATTTTTTATGTACTTTTTATTCTTGTTTCTCATGTTTTCTTTTAAATGAGTTGTATCTATAGAAAATTTGAGAATTCCAACTTCCAACGGCCATAACATTTGATATATAAATCTATTTTAGGCCAACAACCAATCAAATTTTAGTCTATGAAATGCACTAAAACAGTATGAAAATATTATTTTATTATTGGAATCAAGATTTTTAAAAAAATATTCCAAGAATATTTTTTTCTTTTTTGATTTAGTTTCATTGAAAACTGATGACAACAAACAAATGTAAATCCTCTTTGGCATCTATTTTAAACAGAACAAACATCTAAAGGTAAAAATATTAATTTTCCATTTCGGTTTATATAAAATGATGTTTGAAGCCATATTTTTATATCTTTGCATTAATAATCATTCAAAACCCTATGCCTAAATTTTAAAAAAACAAACATTAAGCCCTATTTTCATTCTATTGGTTTTTGAATAAAAATTGGAGTGTAAAATCCCTTACCTTTAGAATGTTACTTAAAATGATTGGGATAGGATTCTTGAATTCTTTTGGGCTTCTTGGGAGGAAAAAAGAGAGTTTATTGATGAGAAATATTATTCTCCAAGTATTTTTAGTGATGATAAATGGATTATTGGGTGGGTTTATATGTGAAATGAGTTGGGATCTCTTTATTATTTCTCAATCTTATTTTTTGGATTCTATATAAAAAAATAACTGAAACCACAAACATTAACATAGTTTTCTTCAATTATTTCTACAAAATTGGAGTTATTTACATTTTTTATATTGTTAATGGAAAAAAATAATAAAATAATAACTTATATTTTTTGTAAGAGAATAACACTCTTAAAGAAATGACTTTAAACACATAAAATATATTAATGGTTTTGGAGGAATCACAATAGCTTTATAAAATTAGTCAAATAAATATAAAATAAAAATATTTTAATATTAAAACATATATTTGGGACCTCATACCCATTTTAGTATTTATTACATCACTTTTGGGTCATTATTATTTCATAATGCACACCATATATTTATATTGTTTTAAATTAACACCCAAATTTTGATTGTTTTAGAAAATTATAAAAAACATAAAATTGGATAATTTTAAATTTATGATTCATAAAATAATATTTATTTTTCTAAATAATTTGATAAATATTTTCATTTTCATTTTTAATGTAATAAAATACATTTATTGAGAAATGCAGGGTTTTTATTGACAATAACAATTTTTAAACCCCTATAAATGATTCATTTCACTTCATAGAAATAATATTATTTTTTAAAATTGATAAATATTATTTAACAATTATATTTTACTATAATAGTATTTATTTAAAAAATTAATTAAATTATAAATATAAATTATTTAATAGAATTAAAATATTCCCAAAAACCATTTGTGTTTTATTTTTTGAAAATATAATTTTTATCAAACTAATTACTTAGTCACATATAATGTAAAAATAACAAGGAATAAACATAGTAATAATTTCAATTAAAAAGACATAGAAATATTCATACTATTAAAATTAATTTGTTTCAATTATTAGTTAAATTATTTTTACCCTTAATTAACATATTCCCATTTTTTGATGCTAGTAATTATTTACTGAATTTTCTATTAGTATTGTTCAAAAATTTGTTGATCATGTTACCTAATATTAATTATTATGAAAATATATATAATATATTTTATCAAATTTAATTTCTATCTGATGAAGAATTTAATTTAATATAAAACATTCATGCATGATCAGATACAGTTTCTTTGAAAAACACATTTTTTCTAAGGAAATGATGATTTTACATTAACTCTATAACTAGTAGTATTAATTATATAAATTCCAATTATTAAAGATTGATTTATAATCTCAGTATATAATATAGATAATTTCACATTAGGTACTATTTTAAATAATTCAAATTTATAAACACTATTCATTTTAAAATAGTTTTCATAAAAATTCATTTATAATCAAAAAAACAAAAATATAAAAAAAATACAGTGAAAAAATTATTCCAATTTTATTAATGGAATTAAATATATATATAATTGAAACTTATCACCCTAAAATAATAATAAATGATTAATTTGACTTCTATATTAATTATTTTATAAAAGGAAATGATAATTCTACATAAAAATTGTATTTGCACGATTCTGTGAAAAATATATATTTTTCGTAAAATCCAAACATTTCACCCCATGTAAATTTTTATATGTTGATATGAAAAATAATTTTTTATTTAACAAATAAATTTTCTAAATGTTCTATAAAAATATTATATATATTTCTTTTCATATAAAATAAATAAAAATCTTCTTTGAAGCAAAAAAATTTTAGAGAATGGAAAGACAATACCAAATATAAATTAATTATTTACTAAGAATTTTTTGACATGTTTGGGAAATATATATATATATATATATTATATAATATAATCCTAAACATATCCTAAAATATAATTAAAATGTTAATGTGTTCATATTTAAATAATTTTTATTTTTTTGGGTTCGATGTAGTGTGTCACATGTTCTTTTAAAAGTGGTGTTCTGTTTTAAAAAAAATGTGATGTTACATTCTTCCCCCATTTATTAAAATAGTTTTTCATAATTTATACATGAAACTGGTAAGAAATTTTTTCAATCCTAAAAATATCTTTCTTTTAAACACACATCATAAAAATAGTTAATAAAAATACTCTTAGAAAAAGTTGAAAATAAGTTTTCAACTCACCAAATAACATGGTTTCCATGTATGAGAACATAAGAGGGAAGTGAAAACATTAAAATGGAAGAGAATTTAACCCAAAAGAATTAATAGAGTGTGATATATAACATGGAATGAATACGGTCAATGACAATAAAACTATAAATATATGATGGGAGATAAGACAATCAATTCATTAGAAATTGTCATAAATGGATAACTTATAAATGAAATTTATTCTTAAATTTTTTAATTTCTAGTTTTTAGCCTTTGTTCTCTATGATATATTTTCTAACATAGACACATATGTTCATTTAATTTCTTATAATAATGGGTTATAATGGGCTTATGAATTAAAAAAAGCATATCCCTTAAGAATGTCAAACAAACTGTGTAGAATGGCCTACTATCATGCACCTATTCTTGATTGAGTCTAGCTCAACATGGTGTTTTCAAGTTTTACCCCTCTGCCCATTTTTACAAAATCCACATCAACTTTTATTATATAATCATGGATTTATTCTCTTTATAAACAACTTAGTTTATACTTACCAAAATTTGGGTATGTTTTATTATACATCATCATATCTCTAAGGATTTCCTTATAGTTTTCTAATATTAATCATATAAAAAAACTAAAACTTTCCTTTGATACGAAATCTAACAACTATGATATATATCAAAAAAATAATCCATTTTATATTAAATAACATTCCACTTAATACAACCTATAAGTTCGATAATTCTAGTGTATTTAATAATTATGTGAATTACATAACAATTAAATACAAGGAATACCATCAACTTTATGGAAAACTTCTTTAACATTATCTCACTTAAAACTGCATGGGATAACCTCATGACATACATATGAAATAGGTGATCTATAAATCATAGAAAAAGAATAAAAATGTCATTTAATGAAAAACTTAATACATGTTTTAAAATATTCATATCAATGCAGCATAAAATTAATGATAATAATAAATATTAATTATAAGGCATGATATATCATGATATTCATAAAGGCAACATGGGAAATGTGGAAACAAAATAAAACACTGCATGATAAACTTATGTCAAGGCTGAGTACAAAAAAATTATAATATTAATGGTCTCCATAATTAATTAGGTTCACTCCCTATCCCAAGAAGACATCTAATGAGACTTAACATTACCCAATATGTTTAAGCACAATATAATTTTGGGCACACCAATCACTTTCAATTCATTATCATACTTATTTCTTCCACATTAATAATACATCTCTGATTCATTAATCATCATATTTTAATCTATGATGAAGGATTGGGGAATAAAAACATATAATTCCCAGTTAAAAGAAGTGAAAGTGTATAAAGGTGACCACTCTTGATAGAAAATGGGTATGGTATTCACTACAAAATTGTTCTTCCTAGAAATATCATTTTTTGATTTAAACATGATAATAAAATCACTAAAAATTGATAAAATTGGTTGATGAGAGTGAAAAGAGTATATCATAATTTGGACATCAAATGAGAAATTATAGGGACATTTAAATACATAACAAATCATAAGGAATTTGAAATATAAGGTATAGGACAAAAAATAAACTTGAATAAAGGAGATAATTAAAATATCCCTTACTAAATTCTTGAGTGGTAATAGGAGTACATAAAGGTTCAAATGATATATTAATGAGATCAAAAGTTTAATATCATAATTTATAAAAAAAACATAAATCGGGTTTTAGTAAAACATAAACAAACAAAAAAAATATTCAAATAGTCATAACACAAAAGAGGTGCTTAAATGGAAATGGTAATGAATAAATCACTTACTAAGGGGTACATTTAATTAAATATTCCAACATGTAGATAGAATACATAAGATAATGAAGAAACTTCAATAAAAACAAAAAAGAAAAAAACCCTTACTAAATTTCGGCATGGTAACGAATGTACATAAATGTTAATAGGAGGGATTAATCTGAGTTAAATGTATATATAATAAAATTGAAATAAAAATTAATGTAATAGGGTCATATTTAATCAATAAAAAACAACTAAAAATATAAACTAAGAGGCATAATAGAAAATAGGTTCTTGAATAAAAAAGAAGAGAGGAAACTCAGTTACCATGGGAATGTGACTTCAAATGATTTCTAGAGGATTATTAATAGATTGGGAGAACCTATTTATTAATAAATATTGTGGAGTTAAGAGTAAGGATCATATCAATGTATTTTTAGTGAATTTAAATGGGATCTGGTGTGGGTTTATAAAAGAAATGAGTGGCGATTTATTTATTATTTACCAAACATTTGTTTTGGACACTATACAATAAAAAACAAAACCACAAAACATACCTTGTTTTCTTCCCATCATTTCTTGAAAATTGATTTTATTAATTATTTAATAAGGATCTTGGATTAAATTAAAAAAATAATACTCTTTATTATGTGGATGTGATTCATAATTTTAAAGGGTTGATTTTAAAACATTAAAATTTATTAATGGTTTTGGGGGATTCAAAAATGATTTATAAAATTAATTAAGTAAACATAAAATCATATAAATGAAAATTTAAAACATATAATTTTTTGTGGATAACCTTTATAGTATTTAGAACATCACTTTTGGGTCATTATGATGTCATAATACACATTGTATATTTATATTGTATTTAATTGTTTCCAGAGAATCCGACTCTCTTAGAAAATAACAAAAAAACACCATTGAATAATTTTGAAATTATGATACCAGAAATAATATTTATTTTATAAAAATCCTTTTATTTATAATTTTATTTCCCGATTAAAATAATAATTGATATTTATTGAGAAACGCAAGGTTTTTTGAGAATAACAGTTTTCGAATACTTATAAAATTTCATTGGAATTTATACAAATTATATGTTCATTTATATTTTGAAAACATTATTTAATAAGAATATTTTATTAAAATAATCTTTATTTCAAAAATCCTTTATTTCACAATTATTAATTTCTTAATTGAATTGGAATATTACCCAAAACAATTTGTGTTCTATTATATCAAAATCTAATTTTTATCAAACTAATTACTTTATCATTAATAAAGTAAAAAAAGTAATAAATATAAAAAACAATTCAATTAAAACTGATTGAAAATATTCATAATATTTGGGTTACATCGCATCAATTATTTGTTAAATTATTTTTAACCTTAATTAACCAATTTTTATTTTATAGTGCTAATAAGTTTTTAGAACATTAACCTTTAATATTGTTCAAAAATTAACTTGATATTTGTACTTAATATTAATTATTTTTATTCCAAATATGAAATCAATTTAAAATGGTGAAAGAATTTAATTTAACATAAAACCGGTATGAGTGATGGAAATTGGTTTTCTGAAAAATACATTTTTTATAGAAATAATGATTTTAGTTTAAAACATTAACTAGTAAAATTCATTATATGAATTTAAATGCATAAATATATATGGATAATATAAATATATCATTCATTTAATTTGTAATTATGGGTTAATTTTAAAAAAAAATTGAGAAACATTATGCATTTGAAAACAATTTTAAGAAAAATGCATTTACAATCCTAAAAATATACTTAAAGTAAAATCTAGAAAAAAGATAATTTAAATAAAATTAATTTAATGAAAAATTTATAATTATTACTTATACTTTGAAATATAATTAAATTAAATTTATTAATTTTAAATAAAATTATTTATCAATTGAAATGACTGTTCTACATAAAACGGTATTTTTCACTATTCTCAGAAAATCAATATTTTCTGAAAATCCAAATTTATCACCTGAAGGTAATATTTAGTGATGATACCAAAATGGAGTTAGTTTTATAAAATATATTTTTTATATTTAAAATAAAATAATTTTATATATTTTATCATAAAAATAAATAAAAAACATTTTTGAATAAAAAATATTTTGAAGAATAAAAAGACATTACAAAATATGAATTGTTTATTTACTAATAATTTATCAAAATGTTTAGAAAATATAAATATATATATATAATTAATATAGAAGTTAATCATATTCATATCTACAAGTTTAATTGAACGGATATAACATTCATATTTAAATAATTATTGTTTGGATTGGTTCATTGTAGTGTGTTGCATATGCTTTTGAGTGTATTGTTCTGCTTAAAATAAATTAGGGCATAGAGAGACATTATACCTTTAAAAGGAAATGTGTTCAATGTTTGAATTATTATATCTTTTTTTTTGTATCTAGTCTTTAATCTCTCACAATGGACTAATGGCGATTCACTGAAATATCAACATTTTGTTAATGAGATTTTTCCTAAACTTCAGTCAAGTGTGTCAGAATTTAGTCTTACCAAATTTTCTAATATGGTATGGAAAGTAGTTCAGATTGAATTTGTGTAAAAGGCATTCTTGTGTTACACTATCATCCTTCAATATTGGAAAATGGTGGTTGGAGATCCAATAAATAGATTGGGAAACAACCTGAGGTTGGTTATGTTATTGGTCGAATTAAGAGACCTTACAATGTTTCATTACATTTTTTTGGGTATAAATCCTATGTGTCTCATCAATTTGGAAATCAGGGTCACAATAATAATTTATAATCATGTGTTCTCAAGAAATTTCATTTTTTATGATTTTTAATACATATAATTAAATTATATAGTGGTGTTTCATTAATGAAGAGTTATATCGTATTCACTTCCAAAAGGAATCATATATTCTAACTAGATAAACATGGGGCTGGTGTGAAATTTTTTTTAGGTTTTTATGTAAATAATTATTTCATTATAATGGTTTTATCTTTTAGTTTATCCTTTTATTTGGTAGGAAAAAATGAACTTTTTTTATCTTTTTGGTTATTCTATTATAATCGAATCATCATTTTAGATTTTTTGAATTTTCTCATTTTCAGTGAAGTGTGTATCATTGGGTTTCATGTTCCTGTAGTTCCATTGGGGGGTTGTGTGTGGTCATTCCAATTTAAATTTTATTTTTCCATTTTTAGTTTTGGATTGGTACCTGATATTAATTCTAAACTGCTAGGTATTCCACCATACTCTCCCATTTTTATGTACATAATTCATTTATCTATATCTTATTCATTTCCATGTTTTCCATTGACGAGTAGTTAGTTGGTTAGATTTATCCTTTGGAATCATCAGAATTTGAGATTCCCTTTTTCGTTAGAACACATTGGTCCCTTAGTGGAGTTCCAATGTATATGGTGATGGTAATGTGTTTTTCTTTAGTCTTAGGGGTTTCATAATCCTTTAATAACGGATTTGAGTTCAATGGGTTGTTTCTCTTAAGGATGTATATTTTTTCTTAGTGGTTTTCACGTTGTTATATGGTTATATATGTGGAATTGTGTGAGACTATTGACCATTTTCTTTTACCTGATCAACTAGAAACATTGGGGCTTTCTTGTTGATTAAATCGTGTTGGGGGAGAGATTTCTCACACCTCATTTTTGTAGTTTTCTCTATTAAGTTTTTTATCTATTTATCCCAGGATTTTCTGTTGAATGTTATTTAATGAATTTTTAGTGTTTGTTTGTTTTCCCCCATTCCATGTTTTGGGCACAAGGTTAATGGGAAATTGTGTGGATCCTTTATGTTGAGCCCCTTTTAAAAATCATTTTATTCTTCCATGATTATGGTTTTAAGAGTAACACATTGTTAGATTAAAACTATGTAGCTCTAATTAGTAACAATGTGGGTATTGGGGTGTCCTTGGATGAGAGAGCATAACTTGATAAAAGCTAGCCCAAACTATGTAGGAAGCATGCACATGGGACTCTAATTTTTAATAGAACCGAACTACATGATTGAAACATTGTTTCCAAAACCATGTAGCCAAACCATGAGGGTGTATTTTGACTTGAGTATGAAATACATTATTGGTGCACTGTTTCCGAAATCATGTAACAGAACCACATGTAGTGCATGGATTCATTGAAAAAAACTTTTTCCTTCCTAAAAATATCTGTTTTTAACACCAAACCACATCTCCAACCCCCCCCCCCCACCATTTTCCTAATTCAACTCAAAGGGTGCTTCTCTCTTCTTCCTCACACCCCCACTCCTCATACCATGGGGATTTAAAGTGGAATTATTCATTTTTTGGGGTTATTTCTCAAGGTAACCCCATATTTCCTTCTCCCTCATCTTTCTCCACTCATATTTTTCTTGTTTCATCTTTTCACATGGTTACTTCTATATAGGGTGCACGTTTCATTGGTTTTATTTTAGTTATTATCTCTTTTTGAGGTTTCTCTTTGGTGGTCTTTCCTATCTATCCCCATTTGGGGTTGTTTTGTGTATCCATTGTCGAAGAACGTTCAGTTTGAGATAGGTTCCCCTTTTAAATAATCCATTAAATTTAATAAAAATAAATTTCATGCTATTCAGAAAAAATTCATGTTAATTACTCATATATTATGTTAAAAGTAATTATTTTAAAGAAAATAATGTTGTTTCCCTCCAGGAATTTAATTATGTGGAATGATATTATTTGGACTTGTACATAACATGTTCGATAAAATGCATGATTGGATGTTATTATTTGTTTTTTTAAATCATTCATTGTATTTACAAAAGAGTTTTAATTATTTATAAAAGTTATAAAATTATATGTTTTCACTTTTTTGAATTTTTTTCCTCAATATAGTTGTAGAGGGCTGGTTGGAACTTTTGGAAGTGGGTTTTCATTGAAAAAATTACCTTGGGATACTTCTATTACCTTGTTAACTGTTAAATGGAATGTAAGATCCATAGAATGGGAATTTGTAAAAAAAATTATGTTAGAAAGGAAAATGGATTTTTCTATTGGGGTTCATGGGTGATTCTTAATTTTGTGACTATTGTAGTGATTTATAATTATTATATATATATCCATTTTTTTACTTTGATCACTACCAATTTAGATATTACATGGGAACCTAGCATATGTAGGAATATATTCAAGAATAATTTATTCAATATTTTTTATTACACTTTGGCTAGATGTCCCTTAGTATGGATGCACTCTAAATTGGGGATGATTCCCCAAAGTTAGTCCATGTAGGGTATGAATGAGTGTAAGAGTTTTTTGATTATATCAAGCACACTGGTAGGATAGAAATGGTTATAGTATGTTATTGATTTTACCCTGAGATTTAAGGTATTTCAATGTACAAAATCACTTATTTATCTACAGTGGATACTTTTTTTCCTCATATGGTATTGTCATTTTATTATTTCTTTCCCATTTCCCTCGGTGTGCATTTTTAATTTTAGGTTTTCCTTTTATGAAATTAAATGTTGTGTTTTTCATAATTTTTTTACATGAAAACTATTTTTAAGGACCATACACTGTATAAAACACTTGCTCCTTCATTTAAAAATACATAAGGCACTCATTTTATGAAATAAAGTTTTAAAATAATTAGTAAAATAGACCATGATTTATTTTAAAATAAATTTGTGAAAACTATGGGATAAAACATTTTATTTCAAACATGAAATTATGAATCCTTATTCAAAAGAAATTGAATTTTAATAGATTACTTTGATATACCTAATGATTTTTAATAATAATGCATTTAAGTCTAATCTTTTTTTTATGAGTAGATTCCATCATAGTCATGCTCATTGTGGAGGGATGTTGTATTTTGGGTTTGATGTGTCACCAATGGGGTGACATAGAGATCTATTTTGATATTAGGTTCTATTTTGTTTCATCATTGGTTTATTTTTTTCAATGTAGTTTTCTTTATAGTAGGATTACGTTGTCTATTTCATATACAATTTATTATTTATTTCAGTGAAAAATCATTCCCCATAAATATCATTGGTGCCATAGGTGCTTTTCTCAATCCCATTGTGATTAAGATTGTTCCTCAGTGATGTCAGGGGTCATATTCGGTAACAAGTTTGGGGTCAACCCTATTTGGTTTGTTACACATAGCCTGTAGAGGAAAGGGGAATCCCTCACATCATGCAAGGAAGGTAGGATTCATATGAAATAAAGGATAGTGAGTATTATTATTATATTTGATGATTAAATCCCATTATTTTAATGTTTAAAACTACACATATGGAGTTTTACAGTATTATAAATTGTTGAAATTCAACATAGCCTCACTAATACATATATGTGCTTTATTCTTATGGAAGGTCTTATGAATTAATGGTGAGATTCTCCATGAGAAGGATGCTGATGATTTATTCATCACACATGAAAGGTACAGTGAAACTTTTGGATAGAATGGAGTGAATACACGAATATACCCACTTTATGATTTGATTTATTTTTCAGGTTCGTCTAGGTGTCCTGGTTCTCCATGGAGTGGTTTTATGTAAAGGTTCATTGAGAGGATTGGTAACCTTATTTTAGGAAGTTTTTTTGGAGTGTAGAAACATTAATATCTTAGACTTTAGTGATTATTTCATTGATATGTTAATGTTATATGATGTCATAAATGGATAGTTCTTAGTTCCCCTTGTGTTGTGTCCCTATATGATTCTACCAAGACCTATGTGGTTGTACATAGTCGATTTTTTAGGCGTTATCAGTAGGGATAATTCGGAGATCCTATATACCATGTTGACATGACAAAATTATATAGAGTTGATGCCATGTGAGATTATAGTTCTACCTATGAGGTGGTTTAGCTGATAATTTTGTTCATTTGGCTGTATGAGGAGTCTGAGGTAGTTTTTTGGATTTTGACAGTGGATCATAATGGGTTCTGCCTAGTATGAGGTATGGGAATGTAGGATTCCCTTAATTTAAGAGTAGAATATGTGTTCCAATTATTCAGCCAAGTTGATTATATTATAATGGGAATTATATTATGGGTTTCAAGTATGGGAAAAATATATACATATGGGAGGTACCGGGTGGTTATGAGTTGGATCTCGGGAACAAAATGTGAATGAGAGTATGTGGTTTTAGGCATGAAAGTTTTCCTTAGGTAGTGATCAAATATGGGAGGATGAACTGGTTAATTTAGGGATGGGAGGATAGTTATTTTTCTTATGGATTATGAAATCCATAGTGAGGGTTTTGGTATAATAAATTTGTATATTCTTGGTTTTATAGAGTTGAAAATGACTTGGATTACTGATGCTTCGGTAGCACTAGTTGTTTCGAAGGGAATCAAAGGTTCTTTTTCAAGCCTAGTCAACTATGGATGTATATTACGGAACATGGATAGAGAGCATGTAAACCTAGTGGATATTTTGAATGATGATCATGTATTTTGTAGTTGTGAATGTGTTTTTCATTATGGTGAGATATCATTGATTTTGAAAATCACCAAGAGTGAACATCACTGGGTAATATAAATATATAAGAAATGAATGGAAAATTGATAAGTCTTATGTGACACATTCTTATCATATGTGACTCAAAAGTGTTATAAATTGGTTTTTATTTTGTTGATGAAGGGTTGTTTAACAATTAACCATTAATGTATTCACGATAGAATGGAGACATAGTAATGTGTTGTGTCATTTAAATTATTGGTAGGTAATTATAGAATATTATTTATATGATAATTTAATAATTAAAAGTGCTATGATTAGGCTGATAAATGATGTGGGTTTTATTGAAATCTTGAGGGTGCGGTCTATCATGGGTCTCCAAAGAGAATCAAAATATTTGGGGTTTGGGAATGGGAATTTGGTAGGATTATGTCCAAAGTCATGATTGGCCATGTTTAAACCAAATTGATAGTGTAATAGGTTTAAAATTGAGGTATGGAATAATGTATTGTGGGTAGTGATATGTATGTCATTTTGGTGAGACCATACATGTTAGTTCACTGTGAAGTGGTTAAAAATAAACTGGTTTGTGCGGAGTACACAAGGAGGCATTTGAAACTATTAACCATGTTTTTTGATGTTTTTATAATATGTATTATGATTGATGTCCCCATGGGTTTTGATGTGGGTTTGGTTTCTTTTTGGGGTTTTATGATCAGTGGTGAGTGATATCAACCATGAACTACTATTATATTAAATATTTGATGGAGTGTGGGTCATGGAGATGGGGAATTATGTCTTGGGTGTGATGATATAGATCATCTTGTGATTGGTATTGGGATGTTAGTCAAGATAATATGACTATTATATGAAGAAATTTAGAATTTAATGATAAATATCAATTGAAAATTCTTGTGTAATTATTATATTCATGTAATATGTGGACCTGATAAAACAATGATCTCTAATAAATGGATGGTTATTAATCATATGTTCTTGTGGATGACGATAGATTGACAATATCATGCTTAGATGGATTAGGTGATAATAGTAAGATCAAAATGATATTATATCATTTATCAATGTTTGGTAAGATGATTGAAATGGATAAATGGTAGATCAAGCATGGAATGTAACAAGAATTTAGGTTTTGACATTGGAGTTTTCTTTTAGGTGATTTCATGATATTTTTGGGTATGAAGGTATCATGATCAGGTATGTCGGTGTCATAATTATTGTTGCATTTGAGTATTTTTTGGATGATTCAGATGAGGATAGTATGAAATGGGTTATAATATGATATGGATGTGGTTATTTGGGAACCATATTCATTGTGTCGTTACGTAAATGATGGGTTCTATTCAGAAATATAATTAGTCATTTAAGAAAAGTCTATTTATTCTTAGTTAATGTATAGGCAACGGGTATGCATCCTTTATATTTGGGTTTTTTATGATTAGTATGCATTCTAGTGCATGATTGTTTTATTTATTGAATTATTGTAATGTTAATATTAGAAGAATAATAGTCAGGTTTTTGTTGAGTGAGTTTGAGATTATAGTGGGTTTTTTCATTGGAGCAGTTTCCAAGAACCCAAAATTGGTAGTTTTAAGCTAATGATTATGTTGGGGAGAACTATAGGAATGATGGGTAAAAAAGTATTTCAAAAAATGTGTTTTTTTATATATCATCAGTCTTAAATATCAGTTTGGTTTTTTTTACAATGAATATTGGATCTGGTTTTGGCAGTTTCACAACCTTGAGTTGGAGGTTATCAATTAAATGTTGTTTTGGTAAAAATAAATAGAATGGGGTATTTGGCATTAAACTGGGTAACCAATTTAAGTTTGGAGTTTTAGAAATTTACCAAAGGGACTTGTTAGGGATGATATATATTATATATGGGAGATTTTAAATCCCCTCAAACATATGAGGTTTCTGTAATTGAGAAAATGTTAAAATGTTCATGATGATGGAAGATTCGTTCTTCTAAATAGGCATTAGAAAGTAATACGAAGTGCTAAAACTTCTAAAAATACCCATTTTGATATGGAATTAGGTTGTTACCAGTTTTTTATGTTTCAAATGTTTCTATGTGGTTTTAGATTGATTATCAATTGTTTGTAGTTACAATGTAGTGTGTATAGTTAACACACAATTAGTGTGAATTGTGAACCATGACCATGAGGCTTAGTTTCTAAAGGGGAACCATTTTTTGAACTGTTAATAGGGTAAGAAAATTTATTTTATCACGTTTTTCCGAATTAAATGAGTCACAGTAACACTGTATTATTTTATAATTCTTCCACTTTAAAAATATATATTGTTAGATTTATTATACCCATAATCGAAGCAAAATCAAACCACGAAATAATATCATATAAATATAAAAATTATTTACCAAGACAATGGTTTGGTGAGTATTTTTTATGAATTTATTCATTATGAAATATATATAACTTATTACAGAATAAAATTTAAAAAAAATCATTTATCATTGATTTGTTATAAATGAAGATAATATCATTTGAGGTAAAATATATATTTCTATAAAAACTATTTTGGTGGGTGTAATGTATTTTAATCTTATTATATTTAACTTATATATATTTATAAATTATTATAATGAAATATGAATCTATTATATAAAATGTTGAGTATTATTTTTCAATTAATTAATGTTATTTGGAATTGAATTATAATAAGGTCAATTAATTCTTTTAAAATAATTTTCCATCCAAAATATATTTTAGATCATTTTTTTGTATGTATAATATAAATAATTTATATAAATTATATAAATTTAATATTCTAATAATGATATAATTTTTTTAAATTAGGAATTTACAATTGGATTATTGTTATTTTTTGGAATTTTCGAAAGGGTTAATATTTTAGTTAATAGTGAGAATACAGATTGTCATAGAAAAATGTCATTTCAGTTCAATAATTTTTAAAAATATATCTTGTTTCATAAATAGTTTATACTGAAAATTGGTTAATTTATTTTATGAAAAATCTCTTTATGGTCAATTTAATATATTTTATTATTAATTTTGGTTTAAAAATATTTTTCTGAATAAGACATTTTTTATTGAGAACCTATTTTCATCACTTTTAATAGGTTTAAGTTCAACTTAAATTATTCTAATTATAATAATTGATATGAAAAATATTGAATAAGTATTCTAAATTTGAAAAATTATTATTAGGTAATATGGTATACATAATTTCTAGTAATAATTAATTGTAAATGAAATAAACATTTGATACAATTTGAATTTTATACATATTTACTTGGGGATAAACTAAAGTGATAATGGATAAAGTGGACTAAAAAATCAATAAATACTATTTTATTGAAATATTTTGACCATAAATCATTCAATTTTTATAAATTCTCTATTTCAAATTATTCTTTGAAGACTAATAAATAAATATATTTTAATCTTTTTAAAAAATAGAAGTGTGTCCCCTCCCCCATTTATAAAGGGACACTACCTATACTCAACTATCATCAATTAATGATAAATTTAGATGAAAAAAATACCTAACCAAATACATTCATGACATCCCTCAACATTTTCTAATATAATTATTTTATAAAAAATTCCATCCTTATATAGCTTAAGGTGTAAATAAACCTATGTCTCCCAGAAAAGAGGAATACTTCTTAACCAAGAATTTTTGAATTATTTTTCCATCAAGCTCCTAAATACTCATATATCTAGTATTATATAATAAAATTTTATCACCAATATAAAAATATGTTATTATATTTATTTAAGTAACTTTTTCCATTTCATATTCATATATATAGGAAATGAAACTAAAGACCAAGTGTACGGAAGATTGCCTCCTCATGAACTGATGTATTTCATTTTCCATCGTTTCCTCTCACTATATGATATAATAATAGATAATATATATATATATATATAAATTAAATAAAATGAAAAATAATCATTATTTGATGATAATATATCATCTATTTGAATAACTTTCCAACCATAAAAATATAATAACATTGTTCTTGTGTACGTATGGATTACCACCTCTATGAAGTGGTGTGATTCTCCATTCATTACCACATCACATAGTTGGTAAAAATAAGAATATTTAAATAAGTAATTATATATATATATGAAATTAAATTAATTAAATAATTATAAAATAATACTAACCATCTTTTCATCACGATCATTGAGAAATGGAAATGATACTCCTTTGTATGTATGACCAACCATCTCCATGATGGTAACATAATTCATTTTTCATTACAATATATTATAATTTTGATTAAATTTATATTTAATATATTAAAATTATTATATTTTCATCATTATTATTATTTACATATGAAAATAATTTGTGATTGTTTCGTAAATATGTTTTGTATATATTGAAAAAAAAAATTATTGAATTTTTTTTTTATAAATAGGTTCTTGAATGATTTTAAGAAAATTTTGTTATAAATATAATTGAAATGTGGATATTAATAAAGATTGAAAGATGTACAGTTAACTCAAAATTTTTAAATTACCTTATAACTATATGAAATGATGCTATGCTGATGTAAAAGTTCCTAACATTATGAATTTTTTTATACATTCTATTGACCAATGGGGAAGTTGAAGTTTTCGAAAAACATATATGTAAATACAATTTTTATGTGAAACTATTTATTTGATATACAAGTGTTAAGTAATTGGGAAATAGAGGTTCTTATGTTTTCTGGGGGAAAATATTTTTACAAGGGCATCAAAAAAATAAATGTTATCAAAAAAACCTTCCAAATGATATTTTTCAAATATTTATAGATTTGTAATGTATTTGATAAGATAGAACAGATTTTGAGCTTATACAAAGGTAGGTTTTCATAATTTATTTTAACAATAAAATTCTAAATGGAATTTATTACAGAATAAAAATATAGATCACCAGACAAACATTTCTAGAATATAATGAGTGAACAAACCATTATGTACATTGATGCAATGATTTGTAGTCTAGTTATAGAAATGTGAAATGTATTTAACAACCATAAGAATCCAAACACATCTCACTATATGACATATACCAGATAGAATAGAGCATGTACTAAATGATGGTGTTTTTCATGAGTCATGAGACATAAGTTTTAGAAATTTTGTTAAAAGGAAATTATTGTTACTAATTTTTTATGGTTTCATAATATGAGTTTCCATATTTTAGACTCAAATGGGAGAAAAATAAAATTGAAACAAAAGGATAATATATAATGTAAAATAATGGTGAAGGTGATTATATATAGAGATGTCATGATGAAAATTATTGTTAAATATGTTTGACGTATTTAGAAGATTTAAAAATAAAGTGAATCAAATATAAAGATTTTTTATTAGATATTTAGTTGGTAATGAGATACAGAAATAGGTAAACAACGTTTCATGGTAAATATTTTTTATGAAGTATCAAGTGTATAGTATTATTAAATAATGTGTTAAGTTCGTTGTTGAAAATTTATGAAGTGATTTTATTAATTAAAAAAATAAAATATACTTTAATATCAGGAAAATTTCCATGAAATTACCAAAAATTAACATTTTTTATGACATGTGTAAAGTATTAGAATAAGGAATGTTGAATGGACAGGGTCAACCAGATGTTTTAAAATAAGGAAGCATTGTTTTTTTATTAGATACTATTTTCCCTCAAAACCATTTCATGATAGATATTTTCATTGGGATACATTACATATGTTCATAAAAATCCAAACTCTTGTGACAATGAATGAGTTACTTGGTTTATTATTTAAATTAGTTTAATTTCCTGATTTTATGAAATATTTCTATTTATAGAGAATTCACGAAGTGTCATGAATATTTGAGAGGACTCAAGGATTCTTTAGAAGTGCTGAGTGAATTGGTTTCAGTTGGAAAATAAACAGGGCTTCTTACAATTCCAATTATGGGAGAACCTATATAAAGGGGTGAAAAGTACATCATAATTATTATATATTATTGAAAATAACTGATGCATTGAAGGATATGAATAAGGCCTCGACCTTAAACCTTACTCTATATTGAATAAAATGAATAATTCCCATTAAGGATCTTTTCAGGTTTAGAGTTTTAGAGAATTAGGACATAACTATTACATCTCAAAAGATTACAAAGTAGTCACTTCTACTAAATTTCCATAAAATAAAAACTCTTAAAAAGAAACATGTCTAGTTCCATGTATTAGATAGCATGACATTCCCTTGATCACATCCTTGACCCTATTCCACATTAAGTAATGTGAAAAACATTTTAAAAAACATGGGGTGAGAATAAAAAGCTCAGCAAGGGATACACAAAGAATGAAAACTTTTAGTTTATCAAAGAAACAAGTAAACCATATATACTCTATCAAAGTAATACCTTTCACCTTTAGGAAGTAGTAAATACTCTTCACTGAATAAAATATCATTACTTACCCTTTTGTAACCTAAAGATTACCACAAAACCCATATAAACAACACATAACATATAAAGGTAACTTGGGACATAAACATACTTAAATAGAATAACCATACGGTCGACTTCCACACATACTTAATGGAATAGTCATATGGATGACTTCCATACCCAATGCATTGGAGGTTATAACGTAACCACCCGTCCTGGTATTCACAGCACCACCCATCATATGGTTTATCGTGTAACCACCCGTAAAATGTCCAAGTACCATCATTACACATAAAATATTTAAAATATAAACATTTCAATAAAAACATTTCATTTTCAATCAAAATAAGCAATTCCAATATATTGAATTAATCAATCCATTTTCAAAAATAATTTAAAAGAGATTTTTGAATCAAAGTGTCCCATACCACTTTGAAGCTTTTATTGGAATTATAATTTTAAAACATTAATGTCCATATAAAGAAATAATTAAAACCATTTTGAAAACATGGAAATTAAAGATAAAGATTTAGAATAATAAATCTTTAAAACATTTGAAACGATATTTTTGTTGAAGAGTTTTTAACAAAATGAGAGAATCATGAATACAAATAATTGCAGAATAACATTTAATCTGAACTTTATAATAGCATGAGAATAAAGGGATTCATGATATAATATGTCATAGGACAGTATACACACCATATAAGAGTGAATTGTTGCATAACAACAATGAAGTCTCAAAAGAAATGTAAAATGAGATGAAATCCATTATAAAAAAGGTATCCTTAAATTAAGGAAAAATCAATATCATAATTATGTGTGACAAATATAAATATACCCAATATATGTGGATATTAAGTGTAAAAAAATCAAAGGTTATTCACACATATTCAATGGATGACATATTCAATAACTACATGTTGAACCCAAAGAAATCGAAATTGGGTTATGAAGTTCCATTGGTAAAATTCGACAGCCTAACGGTGTCACATTAAATTTTATAAAAAGGGTTTATGAGAGAGATAAAGGGGATCTCATCACATGGACATAAAATTTACATAAATAAGGTTATAGAAGAACATATCCCAACATAATAGTATGTGAATTAAAAGGCATAACAAAAGAAGTCTTTTAAAAAAGGAGGGTGAAAGGTCTCCTTACCGAGTTGGGTAACTTTTGAAAAGTACACCCCATGGAAGAAGGGTCATACAATGAAAATGTAAATACCCATAAATAAAATTATACTACACAGCATGTATAATAATGGGAATTACATACACCACTCAAAGGAAAATAGTGGAAAACATAGCATAAATTTCACGAGAATAAAAGTGAGATGAAAAAAATCCCTTATGAAAACTCGGCAGCCTAACGACGCCACTTAAAACTTCCAAAAATGTAATTATGAGATCAAATAGGGTCTCCCATAATATTAACATAAAAATTAAAGTATGAGTAATATAAAATAAAATCCCCAAACATAAGAAATATGGGATTAAAAGAAATGACATAAAAGAGAGTACTTAAAAAGAAAGAGAGGGGTTGGATCCCTTACCTCGGGTCCGACTTGACTCGATCATTCTTTAACGTCCTGAATAATAAACTTGAGTTAATTTAAACTTTCTTAAGAACAATTTTGATGTTCATTATTCCTTTTATATCACTTATTTCCGTGTTATAAGCATTATGTAATCATTTAAGTTAATAATGTTTGTTTTGTCGATATTTGGTTCTTAAGTCGAAAGTGGAATTCTTACAATTACATGTTGTTCGTGTGGTCAAAGGTTCATTATATCCAGAATGATATTAATGATTTGGATAACATATATATCATATATATCCAGATTATACAAGTATTTATAATATTACTTAATCATTTAGAGGTAAGAAATGAAATGCCTCGTTCATGGAGACGGTAAGACGTACGTACGAATGAATGCTACTTTCATTTATATGTCATATTAATGAAATTAAAACCAAATGAGAGGTATGTATATTTTAATTCCATAATTATATTCATCATTTATATTTAACATACATCATATATAATAACTTTAAATCCATCCTTTATACATCCCAAATATGGCATTAACGAATCAAATCACTATGAGGGGGCGGTAGTCCGCACTTCATAAATTAAAATTATCACGTTTACCCACAATGGAAACCATAAAGTTATGCCACAAAATAAAAATACATAAGCTTAAGTAAAACATAAACATATTATATATCAAATATAAATATAGTGACATATTAATGGCCACCTTTGAAGGTGTTATATGAGTGTTGAACAATCATCGTTTCGTGAGGCAGAAATTCGCCATCCACAGAAACAGTATGTTCTTGAACCATTAGATGTAGATTGTGTAAGTGTAGCTCGAATTATTCTTATAAAAACATCCTAGTATATTGAATATACTGGAGTTATTACAAAATAAAATAACAAAAAGAGTTTAGGGGGTTGGATAAGAAAAATAAAACAAAAGATCACAAGAAAAGACACTACCTTTAAATCAGGTAACTCTTTTTGATTTAAGTTCAAAGGCTTCCTTGGGAAGACTTCTGTCCAATGTGAGGATTCTAGGAGTAATATAGGGATTTTGAGAGAAAAAATGGGTAGGGTTTGGCCGAGCCAAAGTCTTTATAGGTGTGGGTAAGGAGGTAGAGGTGGGGGCCTTTTATAAGAGGAGAGGAGGGGCACTTTTGGAATGTAAGGAAATGTTAATTCATTTTAGAATGATTTTAAGATTTTAAAGGTCCCACATTGATGTATTTCGACTATAAGGTGATAGGGGTTATAAATTCACTCATCTAATAGGTTTTGGACATTTTTAGGTCTTAGATTTTACATTATCTTTCCATTTTATTTAAATCGTTAAATAATGACGTAATCGCTGCATCATCATGGTGTCATAAATAATTTAATTTAGTTAATGTCTCAAAATTATAAAAAAACTACTATGATGTAGGAAATAATTTCAGATTTCTAATTAATATTTATAGTCAAAATTATGACTTTTATAGCCCCATATAAAAATTATTTTAGTAAAACAACACATGTTTGTGACATTTTAATTTTAACATTAAATAAAAAGGTATTAATGTCATTTTCCTACCAAAGTGCCTCCATGGGGTCCCCAAGTTGACCCATGGATTGACTTGGCCGGAAATGACAAGTCAAATGAGTTTAGGACATGTGTCTAGGTCATTGCATATTATTAAAACATTATTTTTACCTTAAATTACACTAATTACCTTTAATCGCGATTAATAAGCTTAAAAGTTACTATTCACCAAAAAATTATTTTAATCCCATTGAACCAAATTTTTATTCATAATGACAACCATTTATGTCGGATTTTTGAAATTCAAATAACAAAAGTGGTAATTTTTCATTTAAACGAAAAATCAGTTTCTTTAACTACCACTTAGTGGTTTCACTATTCATCAAAAATTGATGTTTTTCAGAAAATTATCAAAAATTTACCCTAGGCTATATTTGATATTCCGAATTCAAAATTTATATCTATTTTAAAAAATTCAAAACATATATGTTACATTAATTAATTTAATAATTAATTCCCTCTGTCAGAGCAAATAGCGTGTTTTTATGAAACAATAAGTATCAAAAGATTGACACTAGTTTAAGTCCAATTTCAAGATGAAATTAATTACAACGACCACTATTGGATTAAATGGTAAAAATATATTCTAATTTCACTTTGAAACAAATACAAAAATATAATCTAATAATATAAATAAATTAGATTAAAAATTGGTTTTGAATTAAAATACAAAATTTTTCACTATTCATTAAAAAATGATCTTTATCGGAAAAATACCAAAAATTTACACAAAGTGAATTTTGATGTCCCGATTATAAAGAAGAGTTTTATTAGGTCCAATAGAATGTATAAGAGTGACCAAAACTATATTTAATGACGGTTCGCCATCAAAAGTTGATAAGTGGACCTTTAGTGAAAATTAGAGTATATATGCCTTCTTTTTGTATTTTAAGCCTTTATCCTTTATTGGATAAATGTAAAAAAATTTCAAAAACATATATTATCATGTTTTAGTTATTTATATTCATTCCCTCCAATACAACGGCTACGTGTTAACTAACATTTAAAATAATTTTATTTTATTATTAGAGTGCAACGTAAGATTTCAAAGGAACTCGTTGTTGAGTATTGGGTAAGCCATAAAGCATATAGTTCCCTTTAAATAAATATTAACATTTTATTCAAAAAAAGGGATAAATATAAAAATTTCATATTCTTTATTTACCTGGGGTGCTACATCCTTCCCCACTTTTGGGAATTACGTCCTCCAATTTTAAAATTGGGCTTGAAAACTTCATTGAAAGTCCCACACCGAAACAAGAGTCAGTAAAACAATCACTTTAAAAGAAAGAAAGATAATTACAGAGGTCACCCTAGTTAACCCACACTAGGATTCCATGTAGGAAAACATGGACATGGAGGAGAAACCATAGGGTCATGTTCTGATGGAGAGTGATAGAAAACATGTTTAGGAGAAAGTTAACCATAATAAAATCACAAACTTGTGATGGGTTAAAAGGTATTCGATTCCCCAGAAGGAAAAGTTAATAGACAAATATTTTTTTATGTTACATTTTATTGAGGAATTTATTCATAAGGAAACATAATTACTTATCATGTTGACTTTTAACATTTATTAGATTTCTTACACAAACTCATGTTTTCTCCAAAAGACGAGTATTTAGGAAGACTTGTTCACATTAAGAGTACTATAATCAAATTCTAGAGAATCACCTAATCCACAAAAGAGAACTATATACTTCCCATGTATTTAGACTTTAACCAAAACCAAAACCAAAAAGGATAGTACAAGATCAGATAATCCAGAAAATGATAACCCTTTATAAAAAGAAAATCTATTCTTAATCTCCAAAATTTGTCCAACAAAACCCAAAGTTCAATGAGGACCATTCGATAAAACATTTGTCTATAAAATTATTCAATGTAAACCAAACTAATATTGAAACCCAACTATTTGAAGGATTTATTCACATAGTCTTCCAAGTTAAATCGTAACATGTATCTCAAAACAACATCAGTTGCTCTTAAAGTCTCGTATTGAGAAGTAATTAACCTAATCACATATCCTCCATAACAGGTTAATAAATTTCCATAGATAACCCAAAATAAACTTACTCTTAATTCATAAAATCATCTAACTAAAAATAGTCTGTCAAACTAACCAGGGACTTCACGTAGTCTAGTGGTAGGCGATAAATACCAGTCGCACATTGGTAGTGGGTTTGATTCCCGTAGCATTGTCCGACGCGATGGGTTGTCACATGGTCTGCATGTTGTCCTTCTTCCATACTATATAATTCTCAAATCATTCCCCAAAAAGAGATAAAATCATCAAAAATGACCATAACATAATTTAACCTCAATTTTATCTCATGACTTTCACTTTCCATCATAACATATAGTAACCCATAATTACCTCAAAAGTAAGGATCATATAAACCCAAATGGTTCTTTATAAGTATGTACAAAAATGAACAGAGAACTATTCCTTGATTAATATTTTCATATATCAAACATCAGGGTTACACATACTATAAAAATTCTTCTATTGTAACCCCATAATCAAAAGATACTTAATACTATTAAGAATTTCACCATAACTCCAGAAGCCCTTAAATGTTGACTTCTTACTCATTAAACATTCTTCATGATCAATTAACAATTCCATTCCAACTTATTCTAAATTACTTCTTTCCTACAAACAAAATCATGAGTCATAACCTAAGATTCCAAAATAGGAAAACAAATGTTATGAAATAATCCATACCTTTGACTGGTCATTGTCAGTTTCTTCATCCTCAATCGGAATGGCATTAGGTATTGGTAAACGAATATTTGTACGATCATGGTGATCCCATTCCCGAAACTTCTTCATAGGACATGTGTTTGAATAATGACCATTCACACCACATTTAAGACATTCAATTGATCCCTCAAGAAGAACTTCTTTCCATTTCCTCAAGTCAACTGGATGCTTCCTTTTTCCATGGAATGTTCTTTCTTTATGACCTTCATTTCCACATCTATAGCATATTTCTGTCCCTTTGAAACATTTTCCTATGATTTTCTTTCCACATCTTTGAGACAAATGTTTTTTGACACACTTACCTTTATGATTATTACATGTAGTTCCATAGGGATTTTTTTTCTCACATATATGATTCCATATAGAAATCACCAAGGTTTAGGTGGTCAATCATGACTCCAGATAGTTGGTTGAGGATAAACACAAGAGTTCTCATTGCAGCTCCCATATCATTCAGTTGCTCACTCAGAAAACTGTCACAGTTTCCTTCATATCCACTGTTACATTGGTGCTTGCTAGATCCATCCATTTACTAAAACAAAAAAGGTCAGTGTACGTATATCAACAAAACCATCATGTACTAATGAGAAAGATAAACACTAAGATATACTTACTCATTCACTTTATCTAAAAAGAGGACTCTTTCTGAAATCCTAACCATTATGGTAATGTCACTTATTCTTAGAGAATACCCTAACCTCTAAAGTTATCTAAACCGACCTTTGATACCAACTATAAGGCCCCGACCTTAAACCTTACATAATATTGAATTAAATGAATAATTCACATTGAGGATATTTTCAGGTTTAGAGTTTTAGAGAATTAGGATATAACTATTACATCTCAAAAGATTACAAAGTAGTCACTTCTACTAAATTTCCATAAAATAAAAACTCTTAATAAGAAACATGTCTAGTTCCATATATTAGATAGCATGACTATCCCTTGATCCCATCCTTGATCCTATTCCACATTATGTCCTGTGAAAAACATTTCAAAAAAACATGGGGTGAGCATAAAAATCTCCGTACGGGATATAAAAAGAATGAAAACTGTTAGTTTTTCAAAGCAATAAGTAAACCATGTATACTTTACCAACGTAATACCTTTCACCAGTAAGAAGTAGAAAAAACTCTTCACTGAATAAAATATCATTACTTACCCTTTTGTAACCAAAATATTACCATAAAATCCATATAAAGAACAGATAACATATAAAGGTAACTTGGGACATAAACATACTTAAATGGAATAACCATACAGTCGAGTTCCACACATACTTAATGGAATATCCATACGGTCGGCTTCCATACAAAATGCATTGGAGGTTATAACGTAACCACCCGTCCTAGTATTCACGGCACAACCTGTCATATGGTTTATCACGTAACCACCCATAAAATGTCCAAGTACCATCATTACACATAAAATAATGAAAATATAAACATTTCAATAACAACATTTCATTTTCAATAAAAATAAGTTATTCGAAGATATTGAATTAATCAATCAATTTTCAAAAATCATTTAAAAGAGATTTTTGAATCAATGTGTCCCATGCCACTTTGAAGGTTTTATTGGAATTATAATTTTAAAACATTAATGTCCATATAAATAAATACTGAAAACCATTTTGAAAACATGGACATTAAAGATAAAGATTTAGAATAATAAATCTTTAAAACATTTAAAAAGATATTTTTGTTAAAGAGTTTTTAACAAAATGAGAGACTCTTGAATACAAATAATTGCGGAATAACATTTAATATGAACTTTATAATATCATGAGAATAAAGTGATTCATGATATAATATGTCAAAGGACAGTATACACACCATATAAGAGTGAATTGGTGCATAACAACAATGAAGTCTCAAAAGAAATGTAAAATGAGATGAAATCCATTATAAAGAAGGTATCCTTAAATTAAGGAAAAATCAATATCATAATTATGTGTGACAAATATAAATACACCCATTATAAGAGGATATTATGTGTAAAACAATCAAAGGTTATTCAGACATATTCAATGGATGACATATTCAATAACTACATGTTGAACCCAAAGAAATCAAAATTGTGTTAAGAAGTTCCCTTGGTAAAATAAGACAGCCTAACGGCGTCACATAAAATTTTACAAAAAGGGTTGATGAGAGGGATAAAGGGGATCTCATCACTTGGACATAAAATTTACATAAATAAGGATTTAGAAGAAAATATCCCAACTTAATATTATGTTAATTAAAAGACATAAAAAAAATAATTCTTTTAAAAAAAGGAGGGTGAAAGGTCCCCTTACCGAGTTGGTTAACATTCGAAAAGTACACCCCATGGAAGAAGGGTCATAAAATGAAGATGTAAGTACCCATAAATGGAATTATACTGCACAACGTGTATAATAATTGGAAGTACATACACCACTCAAAGGAAATACTGGAAAACGTAGCATAAATTTCACATGAATAAAAGTGAGATGAAAAATCCCTTACGAAAACTCGGCAGCCTAACAGTGCCACTTAAAACTTTCTAAAATGGATTTATGAGATCAAATAGGGTCTCCAATAATATTAAAATAAAAATTAAAGTCATAGGAATATAAAATAACATCCCCAAACATAATAAATATGGGCTTAAAAGAAATGACATAAAATAGAGTACCTGAAAAGAAAGAGAGAGGCTGGATCCCTTACCTCGGGTCCAACTTGACTCGATTGTTCTTTAACGTCCTGAATAATAAACTTGAGTAAATTTAAACTTTCTTAAGAAACTTTTTCAAGTTCATTATTCCTTTTATATAACTTATTTGCATGTTATAAGAATTATGTAATCATTTATGTTAATAATGTTTTTATGTCGATATTTGGTTCTTAAGTCGAAAGTGGACTTCTTACAATTACATGTTGTTCGTGTGGTCAAAGGTTCATTATATCCAGAATGATATTCATGATTTGGATATCATATATATCATATATATACAGAATATACAAGTATTTATATTATTACATAATCATATAGAGGTAAGAAATGAAATGCACCGTTCATGGAGACGGTAAGCCGTACGTACGCATAAACGCTACTTTCATTTCTATGTCATATTAAAGGAATTTAAAACAAATGAGAGGTATGTATATTTTAATTACAGAATTATATTCATCATTTATATGTTACATACATAATATATAATAATTTTAAATCCATCCTTTATACATCCCACATATGGCATTAACGAATCAAATCACTTTGAGGGGGCGGTAGTCCGCACTTCCAAAAATGAAATTATCGTGTTTACCCACAATGGAAACCATAAAGTTATGCCACAAAAGAAAAATACATAAGATTAAGTAAAACAAAAACATATTATATATCATATATAAATATAGTGACATCTTACTGTCCACATTTTAAGGTGTTATATGAGTGTTGAACAATCATCGTTTCATGAGGCAGAAATTCACCATCCACAAAAACAGTATGTTCTTTAACCATTAGATGTAGGTGTGTGTAGGTGTAGCTCGAATGCTTCTTATAACAACCTCCTAGTATATTGAAGATACTGTAGTTGTTACAAAATAAAATAATAAAAAGAGTTTAGGGATTTGGAGAAGCAAAATAAAACAAAAGAACACAAGAGAAGACACTACATTTAAATCGGGTAACTCTTTTTTATTTGATATCAAAGGCATCCTTGGTAAGACTTCTGCCCAAAGTGAGGCTTCTAGGAGTAATATATGGATGTGTATAGACAAAATGGGCAGGTGTTGGCCGAGCCAATGGCTTGAGAGGTGTGGGTAAGGAGGTAGAGGTGGGGGCCTTTTATAAGTGGAGAGGAGGGGAACTCTTGGAAAGTAAGGAAATTATACTTTATTTTAGAATGAGTTCCGGATTTTAAAGGTCCCAAATTGATGTTTTTAAAGAATAATGTGATAATGGTTCGACATCCACTCATCCAAGAGGTTATGGACATGTTTATGGCTTATATTTTACATTATCATTCCATTTTATTTAAATCGTTAAATAATGAGGTAATCGTTGTATCATCATGGGGTCATAAATAATTTAATTTATTTAATGTATAAAAGTTATAAAAAAATACTATGATGTAAGAAATTTTTTTATCTTTCCAATGAATATTTATAGTCAAAAATCGGACTTCTATAACCTCATATAATTTTTTTTTTGTAAAATAACACATGTTTGCGACATTTTAATTTTAACATTAAATAAAAAGGTATTAAGGTCATTTTCCTACCAATGTGCCTCCATGGGGTCCCTAAGTTGACCCATGGATTTTCATGGTCGGAAATGACACATCCAATGATGGTAGGACATGTGTCTAGGTCATTTCATATTATTAAAACATTATTTTTACCTTAAATTACACTAATTACCTCTAATCGCGATTAATAAACTTAAAAGTTATTATTCACCAAAAAATTATTTTAATCCCATTGAACCAAATTTTAATTCTTAATGACAACCATGTATGTTTTATTTTTTAAATTCAAATCACAGAAGTGGTAAAGTTTCATTTAAACAAAAAATTAGTTTCTTTAACTTCCACTTAGTGGTTTCACTATTCATCAAAAATTGAAGTTTTTCAGAAAATTACGAAACATTTACCCTAGGCTATATTTGATATTCCAAATTAAAAAATGTTGTATATTTTACAAAATTCAAAACATATAAGTTACATTAATTAATTTAATAATTAATTCCCGCTGTTAGAGCAAATAATGTGTTATTATGAAACAATAAGTATCAAAAGATTGACAGTAGTTTAAGTCCAATTTCCAGATGAAATTAATTCCAAAGACCACTATTGGATTAAATGGTAAAAATATATTCTAATTTCACGTTTAAACCAATTAAAAAGATAATCTAATAATATAAATAAATTATATTAAAAAGAGGTTTTGAATTAAAATACAACATTTTTCACTATTCATTAAAAAATGATCTTTATCGGAAAAATACCAAAAATTTACACCCAGTGAATTTTGATGTCCCAATTCTAAAGAAGATTTTATTTGGTCCAATAGAATGTATAAGAGTGACCAAAACTATATTTAATGATGGTTATCCATCAAAAGTTGATAAGTGGGCCTTCAATGAAAATTAGAGTATATATGCCTAAAATTGAATTATTTTCGTATTTTAAGCCTTTATCCTTTATTGGATAAATGTAAAAACATTTAACAAACATATATAATCATATTTTAGTTATTTCTATTCATTCAAACCAATACAATGACTACGTGTTAACTAACATTTAAAATAATTTTATTTTATTCTTAGAGTGCAACGTTAGATTTCAAAGGAACTCGTTGTTGCGTATTGGGTAATCCATCAGGCATATAGTTCCCTTTAAATTAAAATTAAAATTTTATTAAAAAAATGGATAAATAAAAACATGACATATTCTTTATTTACCTGGGTTGTTACAACATTTGTCTTAATTGAATATCCAAATAAATTTCTATTTCATATTGAAGATGAATTTTAGTTAGAGGACTTTAATCATATCATTAAAAAAGGATTCCTTAGTAATTTTTCAGATATATATTTATAGGGGAAATTAAATTGTTTTATTTTTCTAATTAGAATGAGGTGGAGTAGTTTTAGGAAATATTATAAAATACATACATAGTAAAAAGTTTCAGTTATGTGGGGGTAGCATATTTAAAACTCTAGACATAGATATTGGAACACTCTAGAGATGTTTTTGGATAAAGAAAAATGGATGGGGAATTTGGATAATATTTCAGAAAGAAACCTAACAGATTATGTTTCAAGTTTTTATACAATTTATTTTCTCATGTTTTGTAATAAAATCATTTTAAACTGATATGTATTAGTATAATCATACATATTGGTAGGTATACGGAATCTAACTATAGTTAGATCAATTTATATTCACTTATTTATAATAGTTAATTTCCATGGCCCAGGGGAGTGGGAATATAAAGGATATATGTTCTCACCCAAACTTCAAACCTTATAAATATTGAACCCCAAATTTACATTCCTTTATTTTAATTCTATTGGTAATTTTAAAAAAAATTTGTTTGAAAACCCACTATAAAATGTTAATGTGTTAAAATTATATAATGTAATATATTTCTAAAAATACCTTGAATGATATAACTCATCACATAGAAGTTCAATGATCGATAGGGTATTAAATTAGTATCAGAGTCATGGTTACTCATGTTAAATTCTTACACTGATAAATTTTAATATAATCAATTTCAATGGTATTCAAACATTCAATTGAATAAATTATCATGGATTGAAAATGAGAATGATACCCTATCTTCTATATATTCGAGTAGAGGTTATTGATTTTGTTAATATAGAGTTTACACTAATTGAGAAAAAATATCCCATAAATTTTTCTCATAAGAGAAACATTGAGGTTCATGAAAATGATTATTATCCATTGTTATGTAATTCTTACCCAAATGTTTTTATAAAGGTGATGAGACTGCAAAATACTGAGAAACTTTAAGAAAATCATGAATGTATTATCAAGGGGAAAAAATTAAAGGAGGAAATGCTACAATTCATGTGAATCAAGTTCAAAGACATCAGAATGATAGATAAATAATCTATTGATGTGTATTTAACTAGAGTTAATAAATTTTTTTGAATCATCATTGGTTTTAGATATTTCCGGGAAGATTCTGGAATTTTTATGAAACTCATTAGAAAATTCCCTAATAAGATTGAATCTAAATTTGCAGAATTATAAGATAAATGATATGTGTCACCTGATGAATTTCATAACATTATTGTTTCTTATGAGACCATAATATCTCAACTATTCAACAATAATTTCATAGTGGACATATATTATGAATTTATTATAATTATAAAAATTAAGTATTGTGAGAATTTTTACTATATAGTTTTGGATGATATAGACAATGTTTAAATGAATAAGATTATGATGTATCTTATCACCAAAAATTATTGAAGGGGAAGTTGAATGTATAGAGGAAAAATTCATCTAAAATGATACTATCTTTGAGGGATTCCAAATTTTTTATTAAATTTATTAAGAAATAAATTTTAGATTATTAATATTATTACGAAGAAAGACAACAATGGAATAATATTAAAAACCATCTATTTATGATAATATGTACTATTATGGTAAGAAAACTTTCATTGGAATTGAAGAATATTTTTGAGCAAGAAATTCTATTATGAATCTACTGTAAACAGTTCTTTAGGTGATGAATGTTTATATATATTCATAACAATTATTGAAAATATCAAGATAAAATATGATTCACAATAACATGAATAAGAATAATTTGGTGAAGAAATATATACATATATAGAATATTATCTCAAAGAAGAACTTGTTGAATGTCTTGTGTAGAATACTAAACTTAGTAAATAATTAAGAATGATAAAGAAATAATGTGTAATTACTGATGATGGAAGTAAATATTTCATCAATGTGTAATATGTGTATATCTGAGAGATTCAATCCCATAAATGAAAATATACTTAACAAGGAATATTATAGGATGATCTCTGTAATAATATGGAATCTATGGATGTTGATGTTTATAAAACATAATTGATACTTCTTAAGGATGATTGTTCATAAATAAAAGTGAAAAATAATATCAACAAGGTTTAAGAGATGAATCTTCAATCATGTAAAGATGTTATGAATTCTCACTCCTAGAGTAAGGTGAAATCCCCAATAACTAAAAATATAATTTTATCTAATATTTCTAAAAATGCTGGATTTAGAAGAAATGTAATAAAATGAGGTATTTGTATAGTATGTGGGAATAAAATATCATGTAATATTTTTTATAATAAACACCACAAGAATGTTGAAAATGATATGTGGATCTAAAGAAAAAAGATGTTATGATCCTTGGTAAAATGATTGCATCAAACGATCATATCTCCATAGAAGATAAATCATAAATTGGAATTGTTGGTTTTGGGGTATATTTGTTCCTAATGTGAATAATTTTTGGAATAATAGGTATCTTTTGGAATTTAATTATAAAATTATGGAAAGAAACATATAAAAAAAGTATTTAAATTTCTATTCTTCAATAATATGAAAAAAATCATGATGTTAGAAAATTTACAACACAAAACTCTTTTGATTAACTAGAACCATTTAGTGGAAGATTTTTCCATTATATTAACATTGATGAATAATTTGTGAATACTCTTCTCAGAAATAGATCTTCTTCTTGTAAAGAAAAAGTATCTGGAAAGAATAAATTGTCCAAAAGATCATCATTAGTTGAGAAAACCCTAAATGAAAGATAAACTATCAAACATTAGATTCATGATAGTTGTTGTTACATTTACATTAATGGGAATTTAAAGATAATAAATGATATAGAATATCATAATGAAGGATTATTTACATTCTAAAATGATAGTTATTTAAATATATGGGTAATAATAACATCTTTGATTCTAGCTGAGAAACACAAATCGATTGATGGTTTATATGTTTCTGGGCTCTAACACAACTCACATAGTGTATGTAAAATTTTTTATGATGGAAAGTAATTAATGTTCCTAAAATATTCATTTATCATCACATGTGTGAGATATGCTACTTTTTTTACTATGGGAGAAAGAACCTTGGAGAATATTATTCAAATTATATAAAATCATAACTCATGTTATTTGATTAATGAATATGAGAATGAGTTGTGTCCATTTTAGGATTTGACAGTTTGGATATACAATTATAAACCATAACTGTAAAGAATATTTTAAAAAAACATTCCATCTGTAAAAATAAATAATTGAATGTTTTTATAGTGTGTCAGAAAGAGATGAAGATTGGGGGAATTCAAAAGAATTATTAAATTAATTTTATAAAACCTATTATGACTGTTCAATATTATTTATTTTGGAATATTAGACATCAATAAAGCACATGGTATTTTCAAATTTTCACTTCTGTGTATGATTTCACTTAGATAATCAATATCAATTTTATGAAGAACAAATATGGGGCTACCGATAAGATCAAATATTTTAATATTAATTGTTGGAGAGAAAAGGGTTTTATTGTAATTATGATTATAAATAATAATGGAATAGAATGAAAAAGATATTATTTATAATCCTATATTTATAATCATAGAATAAAACATTTTTATTGTGCTCTATAAACGCATCCACAAAATGGAGTATTGGAAATGAAAAATTGAATATTGCTGAAAATGAAAGGAATCATGCTAGAAGAATCTAAAAATTATTTTTTGGAGAGAATCTATTATTACAGTTGTTGATGTAAAAAATGTATATGATTGGATGTATCTAATACGACTCCCTATGAAATATGGTATAAAAGACCGTTAGTTATATTTTTCAAGGTGTTTGGAAGTCCCTGTTTATTAATGATAAAAAATCCGGATCGTGAAACATTTTATATAAAAAATAAGGATCAAATAATTGTGTGATATTCAATAACTGAAAAGGATATAAAAGTTTTATTTTTGTTTTACAAATTTCTACAGATTCCAATTATGTAAATGATGTTGAAAATCTATCATTCTTAAAAATTTTAATTGAGAATATTGTTGTAGATAAGATAAATATTTCCATCGAGAAATATATAAGTGAAGATGAATTTGTTCAAAAATTGGTGACCAAAGAATCTATAGAATCATGTGGTGAAAAATGTAAATATGGAAGAAAATATCTAAAATAAAAAATATATAAAGGTATTAATAATATGAAAATTTTATTGGAATGTAGAAATATACAGTTCAAAAATGAAGAAATCTGATATTAGATAATAATACATTACATATTTCAACATTTGAACCAGAATCAATTTCATAATTACCTTAGCATAACTTTTTTTTTAATTCTAATAATGAAAATTTATCATATATAGAGAAAAAAGACTCCAACAACCTTGCTCTATGGATAGTAGGGAATAATATTATTATGATAGAATTTTGTTTAGAAACATTAACAATGAACAAGGTGATTTTTCTTGAATCAAAACAAGACTTGTTTGTAAATGATATTCACAAATGGAATGTGGGGATTTTGATTAACCTTTTAGCATCAACTTAATATTAGAGACTAGCAGGAAGTTCCTAGAAATTACTACTCGTTATTTTAATAATGTTTATATTATGGATGTTATGAAATCCTTCTTAAATAGTGAAATTGACAATGATGTTTATATTTTTCAACATTTTGGCTTCTTACATAAAAAATATAGAATAAATGTTTTTAATTTGAAGAAAGCCATAAACGGGTAGTGACACCTTCATGATCTTGGTACTCTAAACATGAATGTTGTATGAAAAATATTGATTTATCTAACAAAAAGGTTAAATAAATTACATTTGAAAGTGAGTAACGTGATTAAGTTTATTTTTATTATTAGTTCTTATTAAATGATTTTTTTAAACTGGATAAAGAAAATTCCTGTAATTTTTTTACTATATAAATTATGGTATATATTCAAATGTATGTGTGTGGAGAATTAAACTTTTTTTTGGTTTACATGTTCAAAAAAATTAGAGATATACATTGATATATCAGGAAAATAATACTCATGAATTTTTAGAAATTGTTTGTGTGTAATTGTCTAAATAAGCCTTTGTATATATTTTGTTTGGTGTAAAATTTTTTAATGATAACACCATGCATAGTTTTAAGTAGAATAATTTTTGAAAATTGTGGTCTCGAATATTATAAATAAGTATTTATACTATTATATTGTCAGGTAGAAATCAATGTGATCTAAAGTAATATTTTATGTTGGTAATGGAAATTATTTTGATATATATGGAAGGAACATATTCTTATGGTATATAATTCAAAATATGTAGTGATATAAACTCTCATGGATAAACTGATGCTGATTAGACAAGAGGTTGCAATGGTAGAAAATCTAGTTCAAGATGAACATTTTCCATCATAGAATTTTTTGTGATTTATAATAGTAATAAATAGAGATTAATATATTTGATCTCATGAAAGGAAAAATATGTTTCCACCACCCATGCTTGTATGAAAATGATATGTATGAATGTATAACTAGAATATATAAATATAATTGTTTCTAGACTATTGATGATTCATTGTGATAATAATAGGACAGTACTTCTTCCACAAAATATGGTCCATCATTTGAGAACAAAAAAAAATTGATATAAAGTATCACATCAGAAAAGTGAAATTTTCATGGGGATATATTATGCTAGAATTCATTTCTATAAAATATACAAACACATATATTTTTTAAAAAAAATTATTCCATAGGATATAATTGTGTAATTGAGAATAGAAATTAATGATCAACCTATAATAATAAATTCCTAAAATATTTCAAGAAGGTTTCCACCCATTCGTGGAATTATATAGAAAAAATAGAGAAAATGTACAATGATGACCTGAAATATGTACACAAGATATATATCATTAAAAAGTATTATTAATATGTGGTCAATAAAAAATATTGGAGAGAAAACAAAGGGTGAGTAAAAAATTAAGTGTTTAAAAATTATACATTATGTGTAAAATGTAACATTATGTGGGATTTTATCATAACATGGCCACAAATATTTTTTTTACTGAGGGTTACAATTATTCAAAATATATTACATTATATAATAGTTTTCTTTCAGGACATTGTTATTTAAAGAGGTTGTGTTTTCATAAATCATGATAAAAAGTGTGTATTAAAAAATGGTTATTAAAAACATGAGTGATGAAAAATTATGAGTTGTGAATGTCATTAATTAATGATGGAAAAACAAAAAGGGATATATTGGAGTCCTAATTTATTTTTTTCTTGATAAGGGTTTTCATAATTCAGTAAATAACTTTTTTAAGGAATTGTATTAGTAAATTGGTTGTAGAAAAATTTTAAAAAATGTTATGTTATAATGTTTCTAGAGAAAAAGTATTTTAAAATGTCAAAAAGTTAGAAATTTTACATACCTTTATTAAATAACAATATAACTAATTCAAATTATTATATGAAGATGTAAATTTACATAACATTAATAATAATATAATGATACAATATTATGACCTAAGGAATAGTTGATGTTCTAGACAAATAGTTTAGGACCCACCGTTCAGATGTATGACATTTTATTGGGTGCATCATTGTAGAGTTACATGGAAAAAGAGATTTTGATGTTATATCACATTAAATTATTGATCATAGTTATTAGATTAAAAACATAAAAATTTATAGAAACACCATCCTATAGAATATTCATGCTTTTATGGAGTTGTAATGTTGGTGATCAGATAGACCAAAAGATGAGTTTGTATAAATGGAATCCATCCCAATGTTTCTAAATGAAACAACATAAATAAAATTAATTATACACCACCAACATTTATTACCTAAAAATTTTACAGATAGTTGTGAGAAGATAATACCTTGTGGACATATATATATAACTATGATGTCTATGGGAATAAATGGAAAATGTTGTTAAAAGACATTGGAAACCAGGCACATTTCATCTGATGTATCTAATAGTAAAAACCATAATGGTTTATAATTGATAGATTTTTTCATGATCCACTATATATATGTTTTGGAACAATATTTGGAGGATTTTTTTAGTTGTTACATTTTTATTATTTCATAAAATGTGTTTTCTTTTTTCATGAAAACAAGGTAGAAACCAAAATGATGATTAAAGGTTTATCTAGATTATAAAATAATAGTGTAGGTGATAATAGAAACAAATATCACCATAAATACATATTTTAATGTGCTTAAAATCATTAAAAGATGATACTATGTAGTAAACCATTTTGAGAGAGATTTTTAGTAAAATGTATGTTGTTCAAGAGACATAAACATAGATAAAGTGAGTTTCTGAAAAAAAAAATGTTTATATATAGTTTCACATAATTTTTGTTAAGGATTTAGTGATGACCAATGATTTAAATTCATGATGTTTGTTTTCGAAATAATATAGTAGAATTTTATATAGATAATCAAATAAACGACAATTAATTTTCTGAATAATTTTTTTGAAGAGTCATATAATGGAATAAGATAATGCATGATGAACATAAATAGACGACCCAGTGTAACTAAATAAAGATGAATTTTTTTCAATGGATAATTATTACTAGAAAAAAAAATTCTTGAAATGTATGTTATTTGATATACACTGAATAAAATTGTAAATTCTAAAAATGTAGTGAAAATAAATAATATATTTAGTGTGCTTATTACATTAATCTTTTTTTATTTTAGTTGAGTGTAATAAAATTTGTAATTTCTATATAATTCATGAAGATTAACGACTATTTTAAAAGACTAGTTAATTAATGAGAATAGTTCAACGAATTGGTTTGATTTGGAAATTGAAATAAAATTCTCTCTTTATCGATTCTTGGAGAATATATACAAAGGGGTTCAATGTATATCACGATTTTTATTGTTTACTGACAAAAAATTGTTTATTTAATGGATTTATTCTAGAAATGAGTCTCTAATTGCTATTATTTTTTTATTTGAATATGAATTCTAGACATGGGTTTATGTCTCAAATATCAAATATCAGTCCTTACTATGTTGCCTTCTATTTAATTACTTAACAGAGTCATAATAATGTGTTTTTTGAGAAATGGGAGTCATATATATTTTGATAGATTAAATTTCATAAAGACATAATAATTGGCTTAAGTTATGTGAGGTAAAAACCCTAAAATATTATATATATATATATATATATATATAAATGGTTGCCCTAGAAAAAAGTTTTTTGATGAATGAAATGGTTTGAAAGCCCCGAAAAAATGCATTGATGAAACATGGAAGATATATTTTTCCAAGAATCATACATTTATGAAGGCTCGTGTATTGTAATCCTTACTTTTAAAACTCATGTGAGAATCTATATTTATATCTTTCAAGATATTGTAGGATACTAATAGGACATGACTAAAATTTGTATTCAATTCTATCTAATAGTAAATTTCCTTGCACCCATAAGAGTGGCCATGGATTGGATGCAGTTTCTTACAATTAGACCAAACCTTTTAAATATTGTGTTCTTTTGTTACATTCAATTTTTTATTATTGTGAGACTATTATAAATATTGATTTGGAAAATACCTATAACATGTTTCTATGGATAAATTTTATAAATATTGAAATTTTTAAAAATACTACGACAAATTCATCACCCCCATTAGTGGATCAACAAACACTAGACACCTTGAGATGATTGAATAGTTACCTTTTTGACCTAGGTAAAAATATAATTTTATTTTAAATTTATGAACCAAACATACTCAAAACACATGATGTGGACATAACCGAATAAGTAATTAAATATTTACTCTTAACAAATTAATTAAATGATTAAATGGTAAGTGAATAAAGATGGAAAGTGTTCATAAAGAAGTAAATAATTTATATAAGTTAATTAAGGATGAGTTAATGATTTTATTTGTAATTTTGGAGATGGTGTAAGTGATTTATAATCTCTATCCCCTTTCATTGATATTTTAGATATTTACACCACATGTATTATTATGATTGTGAAAAAAATGCCTTATGGGTGTATTTGATCATTTTTTATAATATTAATGTACATAAAAATCTAGTGGATGACTATTCCATTATTTTTTCCTCTAGATCAATTTCTATCATGTCTTATGGGATTCCTTAAAATAAAACCTCATTGTAAATTTTTTGAAGATCTATTTTTTATATATTTTATTCCGAGTCTATATTATTTAAAAATAATTTTTATTAATGTATTATATGGAAATAAATGAATCGTAAAATAAATTTTATTCCTCCTTTAAAATTATTTTGAATGTTCCCAAAACTAACATTTTTCTATATTATCTTGATTAATTTTTGAAATTCTATACAAAATAGAAAAAATAATATTTTATTTTAATTTTAATAACATCAATGGTTCCTCCCATTACTGTAATCATTATTTTATGTTTTCTCTCATTTACATGGGTTCATGTATTCTTCAAATAAAAATAGTCCATCCCATTGCTATTGATGTTTTAGGTTTGAACATTGGTTTTTAATATAATATGATATAATAATATCAAAATATCTTTTTTTCATGTGTTGTAAAGTGTATTCTTTGGAGTTTGATGATGGAAATGCATGATTTTATTTTGTTAATACAATTTGTGGTCCATGAAAATTATTTCTGATCAGGTGAACCTGGTATAACTCTCCAATTTAATTGGTAATGATTATGATCACTGAAAAAATGTATTGTTTGTTGACTAAGTATGCTATTCCAACAATAAGGATTATTATAGTGGTATTTATAATTCCCCGATGAAGATAAATTCCCAACCTATATAAATTAATTTCATATTCTTGATAATGTGTTTTAATTTATAGCACTTTATTTCATAAGCTATGCTAATTATATTTTTTTTAATGTAATAATTATTACCTTCAATGTTAAAATGTATGTTTTTAAGAATTTTATTTCATTGGTTCTTGTGTTTTCATTTAAAAAAATGAGAATTTAAATTTTCTTTAATATTTTCATACCATGTATTATTATAAAACAATTTGTTAGTAAATCTGAATTCCTGAATAATTAAATATTTTTTAATATCAATGAATATTATTTTAGGGTATGACATTGTTAAATGATCTCATTGATTTTAAAATTAACAACAACTATCATTTTCTATATAGGCCTATTATTGATATTTTTTGAACTCATTAGATATTTTAAAATGATTTTCATAGATCTTATGGATGACTAGAAACAATAATAAATGCCTTTGGGGAATTATTGTAAAGTTTCATGGAATGAAATTGTGTTTCTTTTTAAAAGTATTTTATTTTTGTAAAGTTTTTTTACTGAGAGGAATTGTACAACTTTTAATGTAAGGGATTGTTATGTAAGAGCTATGACATAATTTTCTGAAACACTAAAACTAAAATGATCTTTAGTATTAAAATAAAATGATTTATTATTAATGAAATTATGGGTTGAATAAGGGTCTATTACTTATAGTTCATATAAAAATAAATTTTTTTATAACATTAGAGATTATTGAGGGAATTTTTTTTTGAAAACCTTGTGGATAAGTCAATGATAAGGATAACATACTAATTTTTTTTAAATTAGAGATTGTTTGATTTATTATAATTTAAACCCCTATCCCATTAGATCCATGAGGATGTGTGTTTAATATATATGCATCTAGGGTTAATAACTCTGAATGTGAAAAAAATATTATTAACTCGATATTCAACCAATGGACAAAGAGTGGGCCTAAAAATGGAAAACTAGCTAGAATCTCATAGAGGATGTGCATGGGTTAATTTAATTAATTTATATGACCCTTATAGAGTATTTTAACAGAAGGATACATAATATAATGATAACAATGGATGAAATTGTTATATCCTATGGTGATATAATTTAAACCCAATGGTTTTTCAAGGTAATAAATTAAAAAATTTATTTTGTTATTCACTATGAGCTCCTTAATGCAATTATGAGTTTTTAACTCAAAAAATTCTTTCATCTGGGTAAAATATATTCTGTATGATGGATAGATATAAATCAAACAAAACCATCATTTCACTTCCTAAGGATTCACTTCCAATGATAATTGAAAATTGATGTCGTTTAGACACCTTCTTTGGTATTCAAAATATGTAGAGACATTTTTTTTAATATTTCCCAATACTAGTTTATAATTAAATATCACCAAAGACCAAAGGATATATCTGAATTTTTTTTGAAAGGAAACCTGCCTTATAATACTCATTTTCTAAAATACTATATATTACAATATCACGTTTTTATAATGGGTCAGCTAGAAAAAGAATTTTCAACACTCTAATCAGCTATAATGAAGAGAAAGCTTCGAATAAATAAGGAATTAATATTATTTTTATTTGTTTATTTATATATATAAACTCTAAAACTTATTTTAAAATTTAATTTCAAACCACATCCTAATGTATTATATGAAACAAGTTCAATGTGATGTCTTGAGGATATATATTCAAAAAACATTGTTTTTTAATAATATAATTACATATCAACATCCATTTAAATATTTATTTAAAAATTTTACATGGAGAAAGGATATATATAAACCTGTATTGTTTTTTGAGTCATTCGAGAAATTTATCTAGTAGACCTCATAAATGAAAGAATTTATACCTTTGGAATTGGGAAAAAAATTAATCGTGATAAATATATTTAATTTAATATTTATTTATTTTTAAATTTTTAAATAATAATATAAAGAGATGTATTAATATTAAGACAATATTCACATATTTTTATTATAGGAATTAATTTTTCAGGGTTTATGGAAGAAAATAATTGATAATGGATATAAAAGAACATTGAATAATTGAAAATGACTATATATAAGGTTTTATGAGTTATGTTGTAGTGGTGTTTTATTTAATGGTTGTTAAATTTTGGAATTATATTATATTAGAAGGAATTAGTGATTTATCGGGATTTTATGGTAGTACATTTAGAGTATTCTATTTAGTTTAATATTTTTTTTATATTTTTATCAATTAGGATAAATTTTATTTATTTAAATGATTATTCAAAGAATATATTTTTAATACATTGTGGAATGAAGATTAAATTTGGTAATAACCTTTAATTTATATAATATAATGGATTTCTCAGTACTAATTTTAAATTGGGATTAAAGGGTAATTACATTTTGGGAACATAGGTTTAATTATATAGATAAAAATGTGATTGAAAAGTGATTTTGTGACTATAGGATTAATATTTTTTCAGAATATTTTTACTATATTTTTATTTAACTTTATATTAAATGATAAATGTAAATTTTATTATTTATTATTTTATTATATTTCTGGAATAAATATTGAATTAACTTTTGAAGGTATAACTGATTTTTTTTATTAATAGTTATTGAGGTAATTTATTAAAAAATATACCATATTTTAGACATTATATGATTATTAATTAAAAAAATTTGGGTATATAATTTTATGAGTGAAAAAATTGTTTAAATAGAAATTTTTAATTGATATCAAACAAATATATATCACATTCTAATTATTTATGGGTTATGAAATTAGTGATGAACACGTTGAATTTTTTAAAGGTTGGGTATTTACAAAATGATTAATGTTTATCATTGGTTGTTATTATTGAGGATTTTGAAATTACTTTAGTATTAATTCTTTTAGGCTATTATCAAAGCTTGTGATAAAAAATTCTTATTTTTCACTAATGTATTGAAGCTGGATATATAAGTTTTCATCGCTTTATAGATATTATCATCCATTAAAACTTTTCTTTCTTTAAAAATGAATGATCAATCTTGAATATTCATTTAATGGAATAAGAGATGAGTTCGTTGAGGAAATTGATCAAATCACGACCTAATGATGAAATTTTAATTATGAAATTGAATGAAATCAATAATGTATATTTTTTCTGGATATATATCTTGTTATTAAAATAATCCATCATCTACAGGAAAAGAATATTGAAATTATAATTTTATCATTATAGCTTAATTTATGATGACTATATTTTTATCTTTATCCCATATTGATTTATGGTATTTGTGGTCATTAACTTATCCATGACATTGTTACATATCACTATTTATTACTCCATCGATATTATGTTTTATTTATCTATATTTTAACTTCATGCTTATTTTATTAAAATTACCAAGGATATTATGAAATATTTTTTAAAAGTGGAATATTTAAATATGAATGTAACATATGATAAAATTAATAGAGAATAACTTCTTTAAAGGGGTAAAATTTTACACCCCATGATTTTAAAAATTATTTTCTTCAAATAGTACATTTTATAGATTATCTTATATGTTACACTAAACCTTAAAAACCCGTAAAATACTATTATTTAAATATATCCATTATTTAAAAAACTGTTTGTTTGAAGGGTATGACTACAAATAAAATTATTTTGAAATATATATTTATTGTTTTTCCTAAAACAATTATCAATTAAATGATAAATTTCATTAGGTTTGAAATGAAGTTAGCTTATTTTAAAATAAAAAGAAATTATTTTCATAAAACCTTTTTTATGGGTGCACTTTATTTTAAACCTAATATATTATATTTATCACAATTACTAAATTATTATTGTAATATAATTATATTATATATTAAATATAATGGTTAATCATTCATTTAAATATATTTATTAGGAAATGAATAATAATATGGTCATTTTTTTCTTTGAAAATACTATTTATTTAAAATTAGGTTTTATTGATTATTTTGTGCGTGAGTAATATAATTAATTTATGATTAGTTTAAATTTTTATTTTATATTAATTATATCATTATTTAAATACATTGGATAAAATTATATTGCAATTATTATTTTTTATTTTTATTAAAATATTTTATTGAATAGGGAATATATTTATTTTTATAGAAAAACATATTTTCATTTTAAGAATTCAAAAAATGAAATTATGGTTCTTAATTGGTTTAGAACTAAATTTATTTAATTTAATTTATGAATAATCCAATTTAGCTTTTTGAAATCAATTTTAAAAATAATTTTGGTACACAAATGTTTTATACAGAAGAACAAACATTTTATGGAAAGCTACCTTTTGTTTCATTATAATGGTATTTATTTATATTATATTCTTTTTGATCGATGAATTAAGTATTTGAAATGGAATTTATATTTTGAATTAGAATAATTACTACTATTTAATATAGACAATTTAATTTTATTTCGTAATGAATAATAAAAACAGTAAAAATTTAATACAATGGTTAATGTTAAAATAAGTTCACTAAGGGTTAACCCAAAGTGATGAGAAAAAAATGGAATAAAATTTATCAAAATACTATTTTTCAATTTTTTGAGAATTAATCATATATTTTTCTAAAATGGTCCATTTTTTGGAGCTTTTCATGAGTAATTATTTACTATATTTTATTCTTTTTAAAAATTCTTGTTTTTTCCCCTCCACCACATATAAAAATACTCAACCTCCTCTCATATCCTATTATAAGGTGCCATTTATTTCAGCCAATAACTATATAAATACCTTCTAAAAAACACTACCCATGTCTTAAAAGACTCACTATTGTAATAATACAAATCATTGAGTGATTAAGATGTAAATAAATTTGCGTTCTTAGAAGTATATGTATAGTTCTTAATAGACTATTTTTGTTTTAATTATTCTTCTACATCCATCAATACTCTTCTATCAATTTTGATATAATAACATAAATATCTTCCATATACTAATATTTGATATTTTTTATTTATTAACTGTTATCCATCTTATCTTCTATCAAATGAAAATTAAAATCATCATTCTTGTGTATGGTGGACGACTGTCTCTCAAACCGAAGTAATTCTAGTTCCATCACAACTTCTCTTGACTAGATATAATGACAAATTATATATATGTTATATTTTTTAAATAATTATCATTTTATAATTATAATATATAATCTATTCAATTATAATTTCTTCCATTGAAAAAATGATATTGTAATTTTTTTTGTACATGTGGATTACCATGTCCACGAAGCAACGTGATTCAATTTTTATCACTACATCACATTGAAAGTATATTTGAGTGTATTTATTGAAAAATATTTGATATTTATGATTTCAAAATTATTTTGTAAATAGAACATAATACTTAAATTATTTCTATAATTTTTATTTAAAAATGGAAATGTTAGTCCGCTATATATACAACATAGAGTATACATTATCTTAACACAATTCATTTTTCAAAACCATCATTCATGGTTTGTTATGAAAATATAAGTTGTTTCATTGGTGAAAATGGATGGTTTCCAAACATTTTTATTCCAATGGTTTTTTTGAACCATTCGTATTCTATTTATAGATTAATCATTTCTAAAATTTTGAAAAAATTATTGGTATACTTGTTTTAGAATCCACCTTCCCCAATAGTTTGAGTAAACCATTTAGAAAGATTTAAATTTCATAATTTATACCAAGGGTTTTTTAAAACTATTTATGATGAATATATTTCCCCAGATAGCAGCTCGAGTTCCCCGATCCACGCAATTAAAGCCCTAAAAGAAATCTCTCCAAGAGAACTCTTTTTTCCCTAGGCTGTGAAACTCATTCCACTTGATAGATCAATTTTTAATCAAATAATTTTTTATTTCTATACATAAGATTTGTAATTTCTACAATAGTTTTAATGATCTCCATATTTTTTGTTTTATGTTTTGATTTGGCCAAAACCAGAGGTCTGTGCTATCTGTGGAATGGTAAACCCAGAATGTGAACTTTTATTTTTTTTTTCAGTTTTTGTTATACAGTTCATGTGTCATGACTGTGCGAATCAACTTTATTTGAAGTCACCATAGCCACTCCTTATGTGTAGTGTTAATGAACCAGATGAACTAATGGAGGTTCTATTGTATCCCCACTCAAAAATGGTATAGGGTTTGTTTAGTAATATTGGATCAATGTGGGTAATTGATATTATGATGATCCATGTGAAGGGATTGTGGACCGTTGGGGTAGTGGTGTAGGTGATATTCCATTTTTTAGTGTGGGTGATATGGTAGTTTCTATGGACATTTTTTTTGTTGAAAATTGGATTGAGATTTTGTATTTATATTTTTTGTTCAAGAAATAAGGGGAAGGGTAGTGATATTAAAAATGAATTGGGTGTTGGTTGGGTGATGGATTATAATTATGATGTTGGTTGGATTGGGTATACGTAATTTTGTAGGTATTATAGGGGTATTTCCTCCCCCAAACCCCCACCCCACCCCACCCCCAAACCCTTGGACTCCCCCTCCTCAAACCCCCCCCCCCCAACCACCACCACCACCACACTGGAAACCTCCTGCACACCCCCCCCCCATTGGACAACCCCCACAACTGTACACCCCACCCCCTTGGATAGCCCCCACAACCTAGAAACCCCCATCCACATAGAAAACCCCCCACCCATAGACACCCCCACCCATGGACACCCCTCCCCTGATAGACATCCACCAAACTCCCCCACCCCCCTAACCCCCCAACCCCCTCCCCCCGTGGACACACCCAACCCCTGGACACCCCACAACTTTGGAAACCCCCACCACCTAGACACCCCCACCACAAGGATACCCCCACCCCATCGACAACCCCACCCCAAAGACACCCCCACCCACTTGATACCACACACCCCCATGGACACAACCCCACCCCTGCACATTCCCCCCATCCTCTGGACACCCAACCCCTGGGAAGCCCCCTGGACACCACCCCACCCCACTGGACAACCCTCACCCCCCAAGGATCGCCCCCCCCCTCCCCCACCCCCTAGACACCCCAACCCCAGGACACCCCTACCCCCTATACACCCCCACCCCCTATAGATCCCCCAAACCCCTGGATATCCCCCCTAGATAGACACCCCACCCCACCCCATGGAAACCCCCACCACCTGGACACCCCACCCCCAATGACACCAACACCCCCTAAACACCCCCACCCCCTAGAAAGCCTCCACCCCCTTGGAAAACCTCCCCTAGATAGTCCCCCACCTCTAGAAACCCCCACCCCCTTGGACAACCCCCTGGACACCATCCCACCCCTAGAGACCCCCGCCAACTAGACAATACCACCCCTTGACACCCCACACCCTGGAAACCCCCACCCCCATGGGCAACCCCACACCCCCTATACTCCCCACCCCCTCGACACCCTCCACCCCCTTGGAAATCCACACCCATTGGATAGTCCCCCACACCCCTAGACACCCCACCACTTGGGACACCTTCCCTGGACACCACCCACCCCCTGGACACCCCACCCCTAGACACCCCCACCCCTGGAAACCCCCACCCTTTGGACAACCCTCCTCCCACTGAACACCCCCACCCCCATGGACAAGTCTGCCTCCCCCTAGACCACACCCACCCCTAGAAACCCCCACCACCTTTGATATACCACCAGTCACCACCCCACCTCCTATGTTCTTGGCCCATTTTTTAAATTCAAATTAGCCATGTAGGTGATTTATCATTTCCCAAATAACATTTTCTTAGTGACCCATAGAGTCTTATAAATTGAATTTGTCATGTTTTGATAAATTGAGTGGTTATTGTTTAATGAAATGGATAATAAATGATTATTTTTCTTTCTAAAGGAATAAATTTGTTAAAAATAAAATTATCCAATGGTGGGTGTAGGGGGTAGGGGGTTGCCCAAGTGGGGGGGATTTCTAGGTGGGGGTGGGTTGTCCAAGGGTAGGGGATGTAGGGGGTCGGAGGCTTCACTGGGTTGGGGGGCTCCAGGGGTGTGGGGGAGGGGGTGTGGGTGTGGGCTGTCCAGGGAGGGGTGCGGGCTGTCTAGGGAGGGGTTTGGGCTGTTCAGGGGGGGTCAGGGCGGGTTATCTAGGTGGAGGGGGGGGGGGGGGGGGCTGACCAAGTGTGGCGTGGTATGTCAGGGTTTGGGATGAGTGTGGGCTATCCAGGGGGAGATGGGGGTGGGATTTCCATGTGGGGGGGGGGATGGGGGGTGTTGGCTGTCCAGGGAGGTGGGTGGGTTTTCCATGATGGGGCGGGTTGGGGTGGTATTTGCAGGGGGTGTCTAGGTGGTGGTGGTGGGGAGGAGGTGTGGGATTTGTAGGTGTAGGGGGGTGGGGACTGTCCAGGTGTGGTGGGGGGGAGCTATTAGGGAGGGGTTGGGTGGTGGATGTCCATGAAGGGGTAGGGTCTATGTATGTGGGGTATGGGTGGGGGAAGGGGTTGTCCAGGTGGGCTGGGGGGGAGTTATCTAGGAGGGCAGCATGATGGTAGGGGCTATAGGGGTGTGGTGGAGGCGGCTATCTATCCACGTAGAGGGTGGAATATCCAGGGGTGGGGGTGGGATGTCTAGGTTGGGGAGGGGGTGTTGATTATCTGGGGGTGGCTTATCCATGGGGGTGGGGTGGGATGTCTAGATGGGATGGGGGATGTCGAGGTGGGGTGGGGGCTATCTATGTTGAGGGGAGGGCTGTCCGGGGGGGGGCTTCTGTTGGGGGTAGGGGACTGGAGGGGTGTAGGGTGGTGTGGGTGGGATGTCTACTTCGATAATCTACTAAAAAATAGAAATAAAATATAACTAATGTATTGTTTCATTCACAAGTTAATACTTTTCATGAAGTTTCATACCAACACTCAATCTTACCCTTCCAAGAAGAAGATATCTCTATAAAGAAATCTCACTCAGGTTATTATTCACTAACTATATTGATCTCATAAAAATTTGACATTCGTAAAAATCCATATCACATAATGATATAAAAAAGATCATACTATGATGAGTAGTTTTCAATCTAAACATGGATCATATGCCTAAACAACAAACATAGGATCATATTTGATGACACAAAAATTTTTGTAAACATATAAAATACTCCCCCCCATTGGACAACCCATTCATGGGTCACCCCCATCCCACAAGACACCCCTACCCATTTGGTTAAACCCCAACCCTCTGGACAGCCCCCACACCCCCTGAACACCACCCCACCCCCTGGACACCACCACCCCAATGGACAACCCTCGCCCACTTAGGCAGCCCCCACCCCTGGAAACCCCCACCCCCTAGACACCCCTACCCCCTTGGATAACCCCAAAAACCCTAGACAGCTCCCCCACCCCTTGGACAACACCCTACACAAGGACACCCCAAATCATTTATATCCCCCACCCACTAGATATCCACCCACATCCCTATGACACCTCCACAACTGGACACCCCTACCGCATTGGAAAACCCACCCCTCACCCCCCCCCCCTCAACCCCTTGGACAACCCCCACCCCCCATATACACCACCCCACCCCCTGGACACCCCCACCTCCTAGACACCCAGACACCCATGGGAATCCCCACCCCTAGACAGCCCCCTCCCCACCACCTTAGACACTCCCACCCCCTAGACACCACATTCACCCTTGGATAGCCCCCCCCCCCCCCACCCCCATCGATAGCCCCCACCCACCTAGACACCACCCTGCCACTAGGACACCCCCACCCCCTATACACCCCACCCCATTGGACAACCCCCCCCCCACCCCACAGACACAACCACACCTTGGACACCTCCCACCCCTTTTACAGCCACCCAAACCACTAGACTACCACCCTATACACCACCCCACCCCTGGAAACCCCCTGGACAACCCCACCCCCATGGACAGCACCCCCCCCCCGGACAGCCCCCACCCACCGAGATACCACCACCACCTGGACAACCCCAGCCCCGAGACAACCCCCACCCCATGGACACCCTCCATGGACAACCCACATCCCCCTAGAAATCCCCAAGGACACCCCCACACCCTGGACACCCCTACCCCTTAGAAAGTCCCCCAACCCTCTACACTAAGACCACCCCTTGGACACCACCTCATCACATGGACACCCTACCCCCTGGATACCCCCCATGGATAACCCCACCCCCTAAATTTCATCCCCAAACCCTAGACACCCCAACCCCTAGACATCGCCCACCCCCATGGACATCCCCCCTCCATGGACACCACCCCCTCCCCTTGGAAAACCCCCCCACACCCCCGGAACAATTCCACCCCCTTGGGATTCCCTCAGATACCCCACCCCCATGGAAAACCACCACACCCCCTGGAAACCCCATGGACACTCCCACCCCCTTGAACCCCGCCACCCCTTGGATAAAATTTTCAGGTGTTGTGTTTATGGAGATGTTTTTTCGTGGCGTACTTGTTTTGAGTGGTGTATTTTGTTGGGTTTATTGGTGTTATTCTGAATTTAGTATAGTGTACTACAATTTCACTGGTGTTATTCTGATGGAATACTATATGTGTCATATTTTTCTTCCTTCGTGTTATTTTGAATTTTTTATAAAGTATTGCAATTGCAGTTAATTGCATATGTAATTGGATGTATAGGATTGTTATTATCGCCTACTAGTACTTCCTGTTGAATTTTAAATTCTCTCTAGGTAAGTGATTGTTAGAGGTAATTAATTATTATTTATGTATTGTTTTATTAATTATAAATTATGTATAGAATTAATTATGAATTTTGTAACTACAGAAGGGTATGTTGGTACTGATGCTGGAGCTATCGGAAATCTATCCCAACAGTTTCAAAACAGTTTGTATAGATGCGGAAATCAAATTTATACTAATGGTTTCATAAGACCGTTAGTAAAAGTCAATACCAACGGTTTACAAATTGTTGGTAATAACCTGTTAACTAAATTTTTAACAATGGTGTCTTTGAACTATTGGTAAAATTATTTACCAAAGGTTCAGAAAACCATTGATATATATATAAACTGAGTTTTATTGAAACATTGCAAAACCATTGTAAATAATTTATACCAACGGTTATAAGAAACCATTTGTATAATTTGATGTAACATGAAATTCCCAAATGGTTTATGAATAACTATTGGAATATTTATATTACTAGGGCTTATTTTCCAAGGGTTTGGACAACCATTGGTATAAATTATACCAACAATTTTCCAGCCTATACCAATGGTTTAAAACAATTGGTATATCATAGATTTCCAATATTTTTTATAATAATGATAATTATGATAAAATTATTATTTTTGATATTATGTAATAATAAATTTTTTGAAAATGATGAATATGCTAACATCATTTTGAAATTATTTACTAAGAATCCTCAAAACACCTAATGTGGAATTACCCAATTATATAAGTAAATATGTCGCTAAAAAAAATTATATTAAAGAATTAATTTCAATTGATTAAAATTTAATAAATTTTTCAATATATTAGTAATTAATAATACTTTTTTATAGAAGAGTCAATAACAATACATAGAATATTTGGAGATGAGGTATATGATTTCTAATATTGATTCCCTTTCGTCGAGACTTAGTCTATTTTAATGAAATTAATGAGTCATTTATAAAATGTCTTATGAAAAAAAAATTATTAACACTTTATAAAAAAATCCATTATAATGTGATTCAATTTTATATCAATCAATGTTTCATCACTAAAAAATTTATGATTTTATAAGGGATACATTAACATAAAACTTCCTTTTAAATATTGTAAAATTTCATTCTGAAAATATTTTTCATCCATGTCCCTATTTTTCATAATCATTTTAGTAAAAGTATTAATATGGATATATATGAATTAGAATATAAATGTTATGCCACTATTTTAAATTCTTTTCATTTTTCAGAAATGTTAAATTTTTTATGATTCATATGCATAATGTTTTAAACTTACATACAAAAAAGAAATAGGAATAGTTAATTTTAACCTATAAGAAGTCAATGGAATCTCCCTCCACCATAAATATTATTTTTTTTTATTCCAAAACATTATTTCATTTTTCCAACAAATGAGAATTCACATTCCAATTGTTATTGGTATTTTATTTTTTATAATTTGGTTATAAAAGAACAATAGATATCAAATTGTGGAAATATTTTTGTTATGGACAAAAAAGTATATTCTTCTGAGTTTGATGAAGGAAATTAATGATTTTATGTGTTTTAAAAAATTTGTATTCCATAACATCTTCTTATGAATAGTTTATCTTGGTATAGATCCTTAATTCAGCGGTTTATGATCATGTTCACTAAATAATTATTTTGGATATTGACTGTATTGTTTATTCCATTTGTTAGAGTTACTGTTATAGTTCTGTAAACATAATTTTCGAAGGAATATAATTGGATTTTCTCTTGTGGATGATGTTTTATTGAAATATTTTTTTATAAGTTAATATACTTTTTTCTATTAAAATTATATTTTTTACAATAACTGTAAAACGACATTTTTCAATGAAAATGTTTTTTATTGGTACTCAAATTTTCTTAGAATCACTAAAAAAAATTATTTTTTCCTTTATTTTTTTATTGTTGTTACTTTTAGGAAAATATTTGGGTAGTATATCTGATTTCATTTTTAAGTGATACTTTTTTTGAACTGTATGTTTATTATGTTAAAATAAAACTCCCTTTAAATATCACATGGAATTTATGTGGACTAGTGATCATAATTAATATTTTTTTTAATCTGTTACTATTATTATTTTTCTCATCCCAACATTTGAATTGTTTTTATAGGATTTATGCATGAGTAGGTAAAATAATAAAGTCATGACTAGATCCATAATATTTTCATTAAAATATTACATAATTAATTTTAAATTTTTTTAACTTGGAGAAAATTTATTCTATGAGTAACTATAAAAAATGTTGTTTATGTGTTTGATGCATGAGAGCTATGACCTAAATCAATATAATAATAAACATGAAAATATATTCAGGAAAGGAGAAAATGAAATATTTTTTAACATAATTTTTTGTTTATAATCATTAGTCTTTTATAGTCGCAGAAAATTATTATATGGTATAGAAAACTATGTACCATATCCATGTGAGTTGGAGAGAATCAAGGCAGTATCGGGCACACAGTTAGAGCATGGTTTTTTAAATCATACGACCAATCCATGAACCCATTATAAACTATATAATGACCAACCTAAATCATTTAAGTCCCCATCCTCCATTTATCCTCATATCTTATATGAATAACCCCATGTAGCAACCTCCACATCCAACATTCAACCACCTTTAACATCGAGGGATTATGGATCATTAGATAAACATTTTGAGGTAAAAAGTAACCTATAGCATCTTTAAATCCAATTACTTTCCCACCACACTTTTTTTACATTCCCTTGTTCAATTTTTTAATTGTGGCTTCCCTAGATAATTGTAGATTCCTCTTTTTCTCAAGGGGATTTTTTTTCCATTCATAGTGGATATCTCAATATTATTTCTACATACATTTATTACAATTTAATTAATGTATAAAGCCATGATAAGTTTCTTTTCTTCATCAACTATATTTATTAACCATATAAAATGTGTCTATTATTTTATATTTTTACTGAAGTGTGGTATTGGTTATGTGATGGGTATTTTGTGAGTGGTTTTATTTGGTTTCAGTTAATCATGATGACATGGTATGTCTTCCTGCATTATACGACGTTCAAATTTAAAAATATTGATAATTATAATTTTTATAATTAATTAAAAAAAATTTCAATTGGTGAGGATAGAACAAAGGTTTTTATATACTATTTTTTTGGATAATGGGATTTAGGATAAGGCTTATAAAGGCTATGAAAATTAAAAATAGAAATGGGAATAATTGGTAAATCTTAGTTAATGAGGTAGATGGTCTAGTACCTTTTTCTAGAGTCATGATTATTTATTTTCTTGTGTATGAGGAATTTTTAATAGCACCATATCATTGTGATTTTTACCCTATGTTTTGAAAATTTCTTCAGATAATTTATTAATTCCTTATACCCCATTCATGATATCTCATAAGATTAATTAGTGATTATGAGACCAATAATATGACCACCAATGGGGTGTCTAGGGCAATTAAATTGGAATTATTTTCTATTTAAGGAATTTTGAAATTATTTTAAGGATTTCAAAAAGGTTATAATCACTCAAGATGATTTATGATTTGTTTTTTTGTTTCAATGAGTGAAAATTATCTCTCAATGTGGATTTTTTTAAAAATATTTGTTAAAAACCATGTGATTTGAAAATGGTTTTTTAGATAAATTGTACATCATTATTTATAATTAATATTGGGTGGAATTATTTTTTAATATTCTCAAATAAATTATTTAATTTTTTTGATGTAAATGAAGGATTTTTATCGCTTGGGATGTTAAAGAGGGAGACCCCTAGGTTAACGGTGGGTTTGAAATCTTTTAAATTAAAGTATGATTTCTATTGAATTTCCTACAATGAATTTTTGGTTTGTATATTTATGTTATGTAAAAGGAGATCGAAAATCAATTCCATGATGTTGAGTTAAAGGCCCATTAAGAATATGGTAAATATATAAGGTTTGAGTGGCTCTTTCTATGTGTTATAAACATTTTGAATGGTAAACGTGTTGAACCTTGTATGTGGGTACGTAATAAGATGGATTAGAAATCTGACTATGTTTCCCAACACTAGTGGTATGTAATATGGTTTATTTCATTTGACATGGAACTCTATGTCCATGGTTTAGGTATTAGAAATGACACTCCATATTCGTAGTATGAAGAATTGTGATTGGTTCTCTAAATCACTGGGTTAGGGTATGGTACATAGTGATCTATATCTCTAATTTATGGTATGGAACATGAAACTCTATATACTCAGTTAAGTGTACTATACATTACACACCCCATTTATTTTTTATGTACTATACTAATACTATGGTCACATTTTCTTAATACAAGGGTTAGATGTTAAGTTGGTTCTCTATGAACTAATACTACACAAACAAGGTATGTGTACCTGGGACTAGTTCTTTTAGGTACAAAGAGAAATATAATCAATGGTAATGACATTTTTTTTATCTATACATCACCATATCATAAATGGATCATAACACTAGTTTTTCCATAACCAGTTTGGTTGTCCTAAGTATTTCTTTATGACCTAAGGGACATCAGGTTAATAAATAAATAATTATTTTAAAACATACATTTTCTTATGAAATGGTTTTATACCCTTATATATCAGTATATGTTTTACATAAAGTAGATATTTCTTTAAACTCCACTTGTGGTGGTCTAATGAGATTTAATCACACCCATATCGTTCTTCCATTCCATGTGGGAACCTGAGTGGCTCTATCACATTTATTATCAGCACAAGTTTGGGAAAACCCCTAGATTATGTTTTTTATAATCAAAGGATGTTATATTCAATGGTATTATAAGACTATCTGAGATTAATAATAATGATATACTGGATCCCTTTAGATTTTTTTATTTATTATTTTTTATGTTTATACAACCGACCTAGTGGGTGGTCTAGTGTGTGGATGACATGGTTGTGAAAACTCTTGAAACAATTCATTAGTTGTATAGTAATTTTTTATTTGTCATATACTATTTCTGTATTATTTTTTGATATGAATATTTTTATAGTCATTCATAATCCAATTCTTATCAATGGGATATATTACATAGTTATATAATCTATTGTTTTTCACTCTGATCAGAGGGTATAGTCTCCCTAATGTACTACATAGGATACATGTTTCTATTTGGAATCCTCAAGAGAATAGGGAGGCACATATAGGGTCAAGTGGAGAAATGTTCTGCTTACTTTTATAGAGTGAACAAGATTGAGACGATACAAGTTTCATTATCTTATATGTGGTGGTGATGACAGACCACATAGGCTACTTTGAGGTGAATTTTTTGTGGAAGATGGTAAGAAGGTGATCATGGGTTTTTTAGGAGTATGGTACAAGGGCCACTTTTATGGTCATCATACCCCTTGGAATTTAGGAAATCTATTCTGAAGGCCTTTATATCCCTTTTCCATTGGTCCATTTAAGGGCTCTCTCTCAACCCTATTAAAATGGTGAATTTTCCAAGAAAATATAAAAATTCGTGTCATTTGGATCTTGGTAATATATATGCAAAATGAAATTTAAATGATATTATATATTAATACATAAATATATACACATTATCATTATATGTATAAATATAAATTTAATTACACTTACTTTTAATAATATAGAGAAATTCATATTAATATATATATATATAATAAAATGTTTTTTAGTATATAAAAATATGAAAAAAATATAAACTAATACATATAAATATCTATAAACACAAATAAATATATCAATATAAATATATATATATAAACATATTTAAATATACATATATATATATACACTCACATAATAAACATATATATAAAGATAAATATATTTATATATATGTACACATATAATTATATAAAAATATTCTTAAATTTACATAACTATATAAATATAACTAAATATACATAAATACATATAAATATCAATAATTATATATATAACTATAAATAAATTTAAAAAATAATATATAAATACATATACATATATAATTACCTTCCACGGATTGTAATAGTGATTTTATGTAATGAGACCAAGACATTTTGTTTGGGAATTAGGTCATTATCGAGTCCAGACATAGTAAATGTTACATAGAGATGATCAAAATATAGATAACAAATTTGACCTAGGAAAGGCATCATGTGGTGCTTTCCCATTGCCCATAATCCATAATTATAACCCCATGAGATTTTCTGAAATAATTTGCTTGAAAATAAATTTAATATTTTTGATATTTTGAATTACACACCAAACTGAGTTATTCTTACATTTTACAAACCAATAATATTATCTTACATTACATGAAACACTGTGATTAAATTATGTCACACGTAACACTTATTTTATATAAAAACTATCATAATCATAAAATGCTTTTATTTAATATGATAGTTATCGCCTAGCTATTTGAATAGAGGGAATGAATAAGATTATATAATTAATAAAAATATATTGTTTACAGAAGTATATAAAATTAATTATTTTCTTTACATTAAAAAAAATAAAAAAACAATTTGAAATTAAAGGAAATCATTTTTTGAAATTAAATTTTTGTGCGCCAAAAAAATGATTTACATCAATAAATTAAAAATATATATATAGTAATGATTATATATATATATTATTCAATAAATTGTTAACATTCATATTATGTGTTTTATAGGAATGATATTAGATTAAATGAAATTTCATGCTTAAAAACTATATTTAAAAAAATTTGTTTTATCCCTTATTGAGTACTTATTCTTAAATTTATTTCATGGAAATTTTGGAAACTTTATTCGAAAAAATTATTTTTTAAAAAATAATTAGTAAAATTTTATCTTAGGGTGAAGTCTGGAGAACTTTTTTAAAATATAATTTTGAGATTACTTATTTTTATTATGAATTTTTATTACTTTTAATGAATTTTAATATATCTAAAATAATATAAGATATTTTCAAAGTAACAATATATCAATAATATGTCTATTAATAAAATACATTTCATTAGAGTCTTTTTAATATTGAATGTTGAAATAAAAACTTTTTAAGAATTGGTAAACCTTTTTTCTTCGCATTTGTGGGATTAATGTTAAACAAAATTATGTGACGTTGGTGAATAAAAGTAGTAAAAATTGTATTAATATTAATATTGAAAATAAATTATTTTATCTAATAATTTGAAATAAATTTTTTACTAGACTAAAGTGAAATAAAACAATTAATTTCTATGGTTAAGGTAAAAATGTGTTAACTGAGGTGGTAAACATAAAAATATATGGCTTCAAAGTAACCCTATACTTTAAATAAAACATTGTATAGAACTATTTAGACCTAATATCATATAGGATCAAAATTTGTCAATTTTGGATCCTTTTTGAATGATTAAAATGTGTCCAAACCATTTATTTTCAATAATTACAATAATGGATATCAGATGACTTATAAAAAGCGACACCTTCTCCTATCCTCTTCACAAATAAAAAATATTTTGATTCTAAAAATACCCATGAAAATAAATTCAATAATTCAATACTATAATCCTATAATCCCTTATTTTAGAAATATATCCAAAGATAGATTTAAGTGCAGACAAAAAGATGTTTTCTGTAAAATAGGTAACGTCCCTAACTATGTTTTTTAATTTTATTCCCTACATGACCACTAAAAATCCTTATTAAAAAATTTGGACATAATAACCAATGTATCATCTATATAATTAGATTTTTTATATTAATCTCATGACCTACATCGATCTCCACTGTAATTAAATGGGAAAAAAATAATGTCTCTCATGTTTACGATGGACTACCTCCTCAAAAAACGATGTGCCACATTTTTTGTGAACACAAATAAAAGTTGGATTTGATGATGTATAATATATATATATATATATATATTATTTTTAAATAAATATTGTTTTGTAATTATATTACCATATAATCCTTTTTTACTTTACCTTTTGTAGTGGATATGATAACACAGATCATGTGTACAGTAGACTATCACCTCGCAAAGGGATGTGTTTATTTTTTCATTAGTGTTTTACATAGAAGGAAATAATGGATAATATTTATTAATTTATTTGATACATAATATGTCAATATTATTCATCATAATTAAATATTATTCCCCTTTTTTTCATCTATCAAGAAAATGAATACAATATTCACATGTAAACACGACCTACCATCTCAATGAATATTGTATTAAATTTTTTATCTATAACATTCATGGACTACTCTATATACATATATACTGAATATATTTGTTAATTATATTATTTTTATAATTAATTAAATTATGGTACCATGACCAATGTATGAGTTTAGAAAATACCAGATTAAAACGTACACCAAAAACAGAGAAGTTATCACCAGAAACCTAATTTCAACAAAGAGTTGTTAATAAATGGTTAATGAATAGTCGTAAATAAAACATGTTTTTTATTTTATATATAATTAATTTTATTTAATATATTTATAATAACATTATATTTATTATAATATACATTGAAATGTTTACAAATGAATTCGAGACTTAAGGTAATGGATTTCGAGTCATTATTTTTTTTCTGGGAGACTTATGCCATATTCAACACTCCTTAATTTTTTGTTTTGCATATACTTCCCCTTTTGGATTTCATAACTTAAATAATAATATTTCATGTATATTGAATTTTTAATCTTTTTATTCATTAATAGGAATGAAAACTCAATATATTACCAAAGTGTTATGATATTTTTGTCTTAATTTTTCTTCATTGGGACATATGGATTGTTATGAACCTATCTTAATTTAAGAGGTATATATACAGCCATTTGACATTTTATTTCTTGAATATACTTATAATAATGATATTTAATGTTTCCTTTTATTTTATTATTTTATTGTTATTAGAATGAATAAGTTACCAAATTATGAAGTGTATGATGATGCGATGTGATTGTTTATCAATATTGTTTATGATTTTACTTTTTATGATGAAATATTATATTCCATCACTCTGGAAAATCATGAATTTTATTATTATATTATTATTGAAAGATAATATATATTTCCTATTCATTTTATTCTCTTTTTATACTCCTGGTTCTATATTAATGTCTTGAATGATAATTGACATTATTTTTTCTATCTATCTAGAACCCTTTTTTATTCTTTGTATATGTTTTCTTCAAATGTATTCTAAAAATGTCTTCATAAATGTATTATTATTCAATTAAGACTATATAATTTTTTTTAACATTTTATTATTTTTTCAATAATTTTATAAAATGAATTATTATTTTATTTTGAAAACAAGGCTTGTTTTGGTTTTACTAATAACGTGAAATTAATCGTTATATTAAAGTTTATTAGATGAACCTTATTTTACTTCATCATGATCACCCATTATTTAAAATATAATTTTTTTAAGGCTCTATGGTTATTTTGAAAGAAAATTATTTCGATATTTTTTTTTGTATTTAAAACTATCATTCAAATTGATAATGTTATTTTTCTCATGATATTTTTTAATTTATTTTATGCTTCATCTATATGATTGAAATGTTATTTTAATCAAAATGGAATTTGAAATTTTTTTATGTTTTAAAAAGTTATTCATCAAAAGTAGAGGTTATTTTCAAGATGAAATGTGTTAAATTCTATTTAATGATTCATTTATAATATTATTTTCTTTTTATAAATTAAATTTATTTTTAAATTGATTAATGTTTTAAAATGTGTTTTTAAAAATTTAGAGCATATATAAAATAAATGTTCCAAATAATCTATCAAAAATATTTTCCATATATCATAATTTCATTGGATGTTTCTTATTCCTTACTAATGTAATGATACAACTATATCATTCTTATTATTTATCTAGATGATATATTTTTATGATTACGTGATGTGAATGATTCATATATTTTTCAAATGGTTAAGCTGTGATGAATTGTTTTATGAATGCCACATATTTTAATGGGTTTTAATAATTTAAATTTTTATTATAACGTCACACAAATTAATGATTTTCACTATTTTACTGGTTGGACCGACATATCACTCAATAAATTGGTTTGATATTTAAATCTCATGAGATTAAAATGAAACAAATGTGTAGTTAACATGGTTTAGTAAGGGGATCCATCCAGAATTATAGTTTTGGAAGTAAACCTTAGTTAATAAAATCATTTTGAGAGTGCACCCATTCCACTATTATATCCTTATAAATGAACGATTATTATTATGGGAATTATTTTCTATGCATATATGAATGAGAAAAATCTATATCTTATTCCTAAGATGGATTATGTTTTTTGATTCTATTAAAATTCATGTCTTATGAATGGACAAGATTTATACAATGACTCATTATTATAGTATATAATATAAAGGTAATGGTTTTTAAATGTTATTATCATATTATCACACCTATGTATTCATGTAATATGGGCGTATCCTTTATTTACCCTAATTGATCATCTGAGCTAACCCTAAGTTTTGTTTTATTTACCTAGGTAATGATGAAACCTTTTTGGAAGGGTATGTTTAAGAATAATAATATGTTGAATGACCATATTGGGAGATTATTAATATAATTAAATGAAGAAGAATACAGTATTGCTAGTATTTAAAGGAATTAAAACCATATCCTCAAGAAATATTTTGTGACAGATATCGACATTTATTCTCCAAAGATGTAATATTAATTTATCTAAATCCTGGTTCCTTACACATGGTGTTAGAGTAAAGGCATACTTAAAAATTTCTAAATAAGATGAGAAAACGTGAGTTAGGCACCTGAGGACATTTCATTGGATATATCTCGGAATATGTTTAAGGATATGTCAAATGATTATTCACATTAATGTAAATATTCCTTGAATTTTTTTAAAGGTTGGAGAAAATGGTTTCTAAAAATTTACATCCAAGTATGGATTCAACTACTGGATGTTTCTCTATAACATAGGTTCCAATGGGAAATAAATCTAAAAATGATGAATTTTTCAGTTAATAATCTTTAACTAGTAAAAAAAATTCCTTGAGGCTCACCTAATTTGACACTCCAAGATGACAGGCCTTGGAAATTCACAAAATATGAACCATTATGAAATATTCAAATAATAACATAGGGGTATCCCAAGTTAACATCAATTGAATATAAATTCTTGTAAATTATACACTCTATATATCTTTTTATGATAATTTCTTTCCCACAATGATAATTGTTTCTCACACAATGCTTTTGGGTTTTAGTAAATTTTTTGAACTATACGGAACTGTGTTAATGCTGAATGTGATAGATAATGTATTCATGAAAAAACAAAGTGGGTGATGACTAGAATAAAGTATATTATTATTATTTCTAATCATTTATCTAGATATATGATTAACAACTTTCAAATTAACCATGTATTAGAATAATAAATGAAGTGAATGAAAGAGTATAATGAGACCTCGACTGTTGATTACCATGGATGAAAGAGGATACAATATCTTATATATTGAAAATGTGGTGATAATTTCTTTAGGGAATATCTTGATGGAATTTTGAATTTTTTTGATTGAGTAAAAAAAGGACACAATGAAATTAATTTCTATATGAAAATGAATTGTCCAGGTATTATAATGGATTAAAATAATGGTATCCCTAAGGTATCATTTATTGTTAAATGTTTTAAATGTAGAAATTATATGAAAATAAATGTCGTAAAGGGAAATATCATGATTTGAATAAGAAAGGTCATGTCATTAATGGTTTTACTGATGATGATGATGATGCTGACGATAATGAAACCACAATTGGCATGTTAATAGAAAGAGGTATCAAGGAATAAAATAATGAGGCCTAGTTAATTATTTTTTAATGAACTGGAAAAACATAAGTTAATATTTATAATAAGTCAATAATTATGTTATATGAGTCATGAAATATGTAAAGATTGGTTTTTAAATTTTTTTATTAAGGATACTCAACAATATGATGAATGGTACAGATGAACTAGAAAATCTATTTAATGGAAATGTGAAAATTTATGAAAAATGCATGATTAGGAGAAGATAACCCTTCATACTTTTTTGATTTTTATAAAAAACATTCTATTTTTGATAAATATATTATTGATATGGATAAATAAATATTGAATGAATTGATAACCCCACCACTAATTAATGCTTTTTTGACAATTTGGTAAATGTTATCATTGATGGAGTTTACATGTTTTTTTTGAGATTTGGAGTATATTAATTAATATGTTTTTTTATTTTAGTAATGAGGAAGAAACTATGGTTTCAATATGTTTTTATAGAAATTATCTTTATTATTAGGATTAATGAGAATATATGACCAAGGTATTGGAATATTTGTTATGTGACAATTAAATGATACATAATGATATATGTGGGATTAATGTTATGTTGACTAAGGGAAATATAGTGACATTATGTATAGATTTTTAATTTTATAAATTTTATAAAGATATCCATTTGTGAAATGGTTTATTATGGAATTTAGAAATTATTTAAGAGAATATTTTTTTATCTGTTCGTGATTTATCCATATTAGATAACTTATTCTAAACATTAGGCTTTGATGGTGACTATAGATAAAAAGAATAACTTATTATTTTAGTATGAATCTTATTATACATTATTACATTATGGAAAAAATAATCATTTTGTGGAGTATGAAATGATGGGGAAATTGTTCGAGGTATAGCTAAAAATATGAAATTTATCATGTTATATAAAGGAAATGAAAGACATAAGTATATTGGTATATTTTAAATTATTTATTGTATTGGGTTGGTATAATAGTGATTTTATATTCCACCAAACCTCTCTCAAGTTCATGATTAATTCCATGCATCTCTTCTGAAGAAGTACACACCCGGTCCGTCACATGTATTAATTTCAAAGATTGTACATTGAATCGAGATCCTTCATAGAAGGAATAATTAGATGAGATTTTGGGTCATACAGATAATGTTCTATGAAATAATACAACTCATCGTATCAGTGTTTTATAGTGAAAGATTAGGAAGTAATTTTGGGACCTATGGATGTAATTAATGACAAATATCATTGGTTTTCAGTACTAATATGACAAATTTTGAGGGGGGAATTCTTCTTAAAGGGGTAAAATGTTAAAACACGAGATTTTGTGAAATATATATTTTTAGTATAAATTTAATCATGTAAATATAATTTATTAAACAAAACAATGAGTTAATATTAAATTACACATAATAAATAGTTTATCTTTCATTACTTGAAGTTACAATTTTAGCTTTTATTACACATGACACTTAGTTTATGGAAAACATGAAAACTAATAAAATATTATTATTTAATATATTAGTTATCAAGTAATTATTGAAATAACAGATATGAATATGATTAATTACATTATTAAAATATATGGTTTACACATGTATATATAAAAAATTCATTGGTTACCAATTAGTTAGATATGAAATTATTAAATGAACTATTTGGAAATAATGGAAAAACTTTTCTAAGGAAATATTTTTATTCGAAAAAACATGTTATAACTCAAAAAATAAAAAAATTCACTTTTTTTGAATTATTATAACAAAAATTATAGAAACTATATTTTAAATAAATTTTTTAATATTCATCTTAGGTCTTTTCTTGGTAGGAAATATAAATAAATTAATATTTATTCTAAAAATGTATTCTCATAATAAAAAATTTATCAATTGTTTTGGAATTCATATTTAAAATTAATATTAGTAAATCATAGAAAATTTATTTAGAAAAATTATATTCATTTTCTAAATTTTTGTGAAAAAAATTCTCCTTGGGTGAATTATTTTATAATATTCTAAAAATATGAATTGTTTATTTAATAGTGAAAAATATTGTTTTTCATTAACAATTTTCATTTATTTTAAAACATTTAGAAACATCCAAAATATTTTAAAATAGTTTTAAAAGTAAAATTAGTTTAATTATATATCAATTAATAAAATTTATTTCATCTTAATTAATTTTATTCTGAATATCCAAATAATTTTTAATACATTTGAAACGTTTCCCACTGGAAAATTTCTTTTGGGTTTATCTGAGGGATTAATTTAAAATTTAATTTTCCAAATTTTATGAATGTGATTTGAAAAAATTGATTAAAATTTTTGAGTTATAATAATTAATATTATCTAATAAATTAAACATAATTTATGGCCATAAATACAAGAAAAAAGTAAAAATTAATTACTCTAGTTAAGGTCAAGATTGGTCTACCTGGGGTTAAACAGACAAATAAGTATTATAAATGAACATAAACTTCTCAAAAATCCATTATATGGCCTTATTTAGACCTTATACCTTATAAATAAATACTAATATATTTTTGATCCTTTTTTAAATAAATAATGTGGCTACATGATTTTCTTTTTAGAAATTATAAGTGTCTCACTCACCTCACTCATAAAAGGCCACCCCCTATTCTCCCCTCTTCATAATTTTGGAAAAAAACAATTTTAAAATAACATACCAAATAACTTCCATTATTACCTCATATCATAAATTAAGACTTCTTATTTTCATAAATAAATCATAGTAAGTCTTTTATTTCAAATGAAAATTAGATGTCTGAAGAAGATAGAACATCCATAACACATCATTTTATTATACATTTTCCACCACCTCCTTCAATTTTTGATTAAAACATGATAATTTTATAACAAAATTAACATTAATATAATTATATTATTTCACCTCTAGGTAATTAACTATATCAATTTAATATTACACTATATTGAAAATGATAATGTCTCTCATGTGTGTAACATGATACCCCCTCACGAACTGATGAAACATGTTTTCCATCAACACATCTCACTGTTGGGTATGATGATATATATATAATATATATATATATATAATATATATATATATATGATATTTTTAACATAAGTATTATTATGGTAAAAAAATTTCATATATATAATTTTTATATTCCATTCCTTGGGTGACAGAATAATTTTGATCGTGCATATGGTGGACTACAACTTCATGTAGAAATGTGATTTATTTTCCAATTAAATTTTACGTAAATGGTAATATGGGATATATTTAATTAATATATGAAATATATAATAAATATTTTTCATTATATAGTAATAATTATTATTTGAATTTATTTTTTTCATCAATCAAGGAAATGGAAATAGTGTTCAAGACGACGTATGACCTACAATATCCATGAATAGTGTATTTCATTTTCAATATATTTCTTTTATGAATTACCATATATACATATATAATGAATATATTAAGAATTTATATTATTTTTAAAATTTTGGAGATTATGGAACTATTGTAACCATAAGAGTACCCAAATTTCCAAATAAAAACAAACTAGAAAAACATAGAATTTTTTTCCATAAAACATTATTATAAAAATTAATTGTTAATAAAATGGAAATGAAAAGTCCAACGTAACTCATATATGAAATTATTAATATGTCTATGGTTCTATAATATATTTAAAATAAACTTATATATTTTTTACAATAGGTATGAATGCTAATAAAGGAAGTTGAGACTAAGGTAAGTGATTTCTAGTCTCTCATTTATTTATGGGAGAATTAGGTGATATTATCCACTTATTTATTTTGTTTGATTTTAATCAATAACCTTTAAAATTTATATAATTGGTATAATTATTATCATGATAATGACTATTTAATTTTTTTAATGTTTTTATGTGTCTGAAAATTGATTATATTACTAATGTGGTGAGATATTTCTGTCACAATTTGTCTTCTTTGGGACATATGATATGTTATGAACCTATCTTATTTTATTATGTGTATATACCGACAAATTTATGTGTTATATATTAAATATAATTATATTCATGAAATTTAATTTTTATTTTTTTGTTATTATTTAATTTATTTTATGTTTCAAAAGTTACCAATGTGGTAAGGGTGTGATGTTATAATATCAATATTTATCGAGGTTGTTTACGATTGAACATTTGATAGTGAAATATAATGATATATCTGTTAATAAACTCATGCTTTTTCATATCCTATGGTTATTTAATGATAAAATATATTTTTCCTTAATTATACTATTTATATATATTTATTATTTGAAAACGATATTTTCAATTAAAATGAAATTTATCTTTCTCATCAATTGAATAAAATTATTTCTCCCACACCCAAGATTTGAAAAAAAGTATTACAATTTTTTTTATTTTTCATCTAATTTTTTTTAAAATTAATTTTTAACCTTTAATAAAATTGTTAAAAAAAATTATAAGGAATGGTCTTTTTGTTTTCCAAACTAGTACTATTTTGATTTTATGAAAAATTTGATACCAGTCTTAATTTTAATGTGTACGACATTAACGATATTTTCAACCATAAGGATTTCTCATTATTTTAAATAATCCATAATAATTTTCAAAAATTATTTTAAAATAAGATTATTTTTAATGTTTTTAATATTAAAAAATATTTTCAAATTGAAAATGTTTTTCCCAATAATATTTTTAATTAATTTGAAATATTCCTTTAAAATTATCCATAGTTATTTTCAATGAAAATAATTTTGACAAGCATTTATGTTTCACAAAAATACCTTCAAACCAAAAAGATTAATTTTCTCATGAAATGTAATAAATGTGTTTCATTGCTTAATTTATTTGTTTACAATGTTATTTTAAAAAAAATTCAAATTTTGTTTTCAAATATTTTTTTTCAATGTATAGAGGTTATTTTCCAAAAAAATATTGTTCCACTATTCATTAACAATTATTTCCCATATAAAATGACATTCATTGATGTTACTTTCTAACATTATAAGGGAATGATCCAAATATACAATTATGACTATTTCTCTAAATGGCTTGTGTTTATGAGGAAAATATTTTTATAAAAATTGTTTATATTACACTAGTTAATCTATGATGAATTTTTTTATGAAATTTGTTTTTCATAGGTTATGGTATGATGAATGTTTTGTGATCATGTAGTACACATATATATTATTTCATTTATCTTACTGGTGGTACCGATATATCCTTCCAATAGATTTGGTATAAATTTAAATATCATGAGATAAAGAGAATTGGAATGGGGAGTTATCCTATTTTAGTAATAGTCATCATCAACTATGATAGTCCTGGGGGAGAACCATGACAACTACTAGTGTTGGGGGAGTGAACCCATTCAACTATTAGAGCCTTGTTAATGAGCCTTAACTACTATGGGAAGTATTTTTTATGCTTATATGTATGTCATAACACCTTGTCTTATACCTAAGATTTATTATGTTCATTTATTCCTTTATAATTCATATCTTATGAAATACTATGATTTATGAAATGTATCATTTTTACTATTTATGATATTAAGTGTATGAGTTTTAAATATTATCATCATATTCTCATATCTGTATTCTATTGTAATATTGATATCTCCCTTATTTACCCTTACTATTCATCAATGATCAACATTTTGTATGTTTCCATTAACCATGTAATAATGAATTTGTTTAGGTAAGGTATATCTAAGATGAATACTGTCTGAAAATATATTAATGGATTTTTTTAAATTAAATTCATGAAATAAAATATTGTGTGTTACTCTTTCAATGATACAAAACCTTTACAGTCTTCGAGAGAGTTTTCGTGACATGTATTCAATATTAATCTAAATTTATGGGATATCAATTTAGTTTAATCATACATTTTTACTATAATTCTATTTGAGTTGGGGGATATCTTGGGTGGTAAATTCACATCATAATTCTTTATATGACCTGAGTTCAAACCCTTGAAGAATCTCATTGAGGATATTTATGTTCCAATTATGGATAATCATGGAACTAATGATGCAGTCATGGTGGTAGACTGAAGTACATGTTTGTTGAAATCCAGACATATGTAGTGGGGATTTATGTTCGGATTAAGGGGTATTTAGGCTTCAAAATTATTTTGATATATCTATGGAGTGGTTAAATCAATTGAAGTGGTTTTATCAATCCACATATGCTCATGTTTTTATGTGTGTGTGTAATTTCATTTATTGTAACCTCCAAGAGTATAAATATAAATTAATAAAAAAATATGTAATTAAATCAAATTATTTTTTATAGAAGTATATATTAATATATATAAATGTATATAAACATACATATTTATACTCATATAAATATCTATTTATATAAGCACCAAAAGTAAATATATATACACATAAAGAAAAATAAATACACATAAATTCATATAATTATCAATAAATAGAATGAAATTAAATTAAATTTATAAAAATATGCATAAATATATATATATATGTATATATTTGTGTGTGTGTGTATGAACAAACAATATAGGAAAAATTACATTGATCAAGGATGAATGGGCCCCTGAGCCATAAAATAGTTGTCAATTATACATCAAAATAGGGGGTTCGGGTTTTATAAATATAATGTGCTATCATAGGATTGAGTCAACCCTATGAGGGTTATAGTACATCCTTGCTAGACCATGAGTGGTTATGTTTTGTTTACGTTATTATAACTATTCAAAACCTATTATGAATATATATATAAACATATATATCTGTGTAATAATTCGATATTAATTTTACATTATTAATTGAAATATAAAATCATAGAGACACACATATACATAATTAGAAACAATTAATATTGAATAAAAAATAGTTAAAAATAATTAATTATGAGTTTATAATTACTATTGAATTTCATCAAAAAAATTACAAACTAAAAAGAAATAAATAATAGTGAAAAATCAACTAATTATTAATAATTCATTATTAATTAATAGTAATGAAATTTAAATTTAAAAAAACTTAACATTTTATATATTAATTATATTTAATTATTTTAAATTAAAAAATATTTATAACCAATATATTTACATATATGTATAAATAAATTATTATTAAAATTATTATATTTACATATAATTAGAGATGGTTTTTATGAAAACCACATAGAAATAAAATAATCAACAGAAGATTCAAAAAAGAACTTCACAAAATAAATAAGAATGAAAAATTTGTATTTAACACTAATTTTAGTTATGTTTACCAAAAAGAATGCTATGAAAATAAATAAAATAATTTATTAATACATTTGAAAATTTCTACAGCCATTTTTCTTGTCAACATTGTTGATAAAAATATTTTAAATTAGTCATGAAATAACTACATATTTATTTCCTATTAAGATTGTATAAATATTTTTAAAATTTAAATTGAGAGAAAAAAATACATGTAATAAAAACATATAATACTCCATATGATTCATTTAACTAAGTAGAGCATTTTTGATAGATGATTTTTTATTACATAGTTGCAGGTCATAAGAGTTATTTACCACGATCAAAGAGAAATTCTAGAGTAATTATGACACAGAATAATAAAAGGACTATGTTGATATTGTCTCATAAAATGAACCCCTTTCTTTTTTAGAGTAATTCGATAAGAATGGTTTGACACTATGTATTATTTGAATAAGGTACAAAAAATATTAAGAGTCGTGTTTTATAGATTTGGAAACACACTCCCTATGGATGATTCTAGAATTTTGGGTATCCCAAATAAGGTTATGGTTACAATATAAGGTTCTAGTCAAAATTATTTTTATAAATTCTAAAACAACATGAATATCAGAGTATAAATTGATCATACATAGGGTTTCAGTATAAAAAAAGGTATTATACCTTGATGTTTATTTTTATTCTCTAGTAGTGTCAATTCCAACAGATTTTAATGATGTTTATTCTTATATCAAATTAGGGATATTTAAAATTTATTTTTATGAGAGAATATTAGAGGTGAGAATTCTATATTGAAATTAAAATATTTCATTAGGATGATGATGATAGAGAAACATTTCCTCTCTAGGGATGATGTTGTATATTTTTTTTCTTATAGGATATTAATGATTTACCTTGGATTAATAATATGTAATTTTAATTTAAGAGATAAATTTGATCTAATTTTCTTGAGGGTTATAAACTTAGAGAAAAAGTGATTCCACTAAAAAATGTAATCATAATAAGGGTTTATATAATTAATTTGTATACATTGAAACATCATCTGGTGTATGTTTCATAAATATTTCCCAGTGCAGTTGAAAATGTAAGATCGCTTAAATCTTTTTATTCATTACCACATTAAATATTTGGTGATAGAAAATACTTATTTATCAAATAACCATAAAATAAAATCACTATGAAGAGACAATTTAATTTACCACATCTCAGTTTACACCAACGATTAGGGTATCATTTCTTTTATGAGTCCAACATGCAGTTCTTCACATATTTCATTTTATTCACCTCTGAAATCTCTCAAATGACATTGGATAATTATTTTATTTTAATAATATTACATCTATCATGTGTAATACATTTACAACACTTATCATATTTTATCTAAAAGCCATAATTGTATTTTGAATGGATTATTACACAATGAGACTACTTAAAACGTTAATGTATTAGATTTAAAAAAAATGAAATTAATTAAATAAACACAACAATATTATTAAATAAAAAGATAAAAGATAATTAATGTTTTTTTATACATTCACCAAAATTACCTAATAATACATGATCAATGTAATGATATAAACATTTACATAAGGACTCAAAACAAAACCTTGGATAACAAACATCTTTCCACAAGTTGCATTGAAGGTAAAACCAAATGGTAGATCATAATTGATATTTTATATAATAAAAAAAATTTATATAAAAAAAATTCCATTTGAAGTGAATGATATTATTATTTATTAATGTAGTGGGTAGTTAAATATAAGTAGTATTTGTATCATTTCTAATAGAAATTTCTCATTCATAATTTGTTTATGGATTTTTTAAATTCATTTTTATCATGATAACATTAAAATTTCCCATATATCATTTTTATTTCTATAATATTTAACAATAAATAAATATCATGTTATTCCATAGGAAACATTATTGTCAATAGATAGTGTTATGAACAACTTATGATTGATCGATGACATGGGATGATTCATTCTATAGAAGGATATAAATAGGTTTTTTGTGACATTATTTGAGGATTGATTTCTATATTTTATACACGTAACATAGTACTTGTGGGCACCAGTTTGATTCAATACTCTATCTCCCTATTCCTTGTGTAATATATGTGTATTTTATATGATACATTATCTATCCAGCTACGGAAAAAGGTTTCTACCGAGAGTTATTATTAAATGGGGCATATATATTATCAGTGAGAGTCGTAATTATGTAGAGAGAGATTCTTATGCTACCTCATGAACATCACAATGAAAAAATTTGATATTATATTTTTTATCTATTAGTTTTCCATAGTATAGAACCATATTTACTATTATCACAGAAGATTTAGCTTTCATCAGATAGAAAGTAAAAGATTTTCCTTTCAATAAAGAGTGGCATCATGGATACTAGAGTTTTTCATTTGGGTAGAAACTAAAACACATCACTAACCAATTGGATACTTTATCCCATAGAATATTGGACACTTCTAGTATAAAGATTCCTTTAATAGTTGATAATTATTGAGATTCATCCCTAATGATTTTACATTACTACTTATAAAGTGATAGATATACTTTTACATTGAATTACACCCTGGGAACATGCTTTCCTGAGACAAATTGGCCGACCACTGCGATGATCCAGGATTAGAGGGTGTAGTTAAAGGACCTTTAAGAGAATTAATTTTCAATCCTAGGTCATCCACCAGAAAAATCCATTTTTGTTCATGAGGAATATGGGTGTGATCATGATGCTTTGAATTGATTATAATTTCCTAAACAAGGTGGAAAAAAATTATATACCTCTTTTGAGGATTTATGACTTCTTTGATTAGTTTAGTGGGGGAAATTAGTCCTTCAACAATGAACTTATGTCCAACATCCACATGCTGAGGGTTTTCAAGTTTGATATTCCAAAGACGTTATTCATATGTCACTATAGACACAATTAGTGATTGATGATTAATTTTTGTTTAAATAATTCCCCAAAAATATTTATAGATCTTATGAATCATATCATTTATCCATACTCATAACAATTTCTTGTTTTCATTATAGATGACATACTCATATACTTTGTGACATAGGAGGGGCACACAGATCACATGTGTATGGTCCTAGGCCTAATCTAGAAGTTCCATCTTAAAGGTAATATGATGATGTGATGGTTTTGGATCCCTGATGTTATTTTGTGGAGAATTTAATTTAAAATCATAGATCAAATATGGATGTGGTGACGATATATGTGGTTCATTATTAGGAGAAACCCATGAGAATGTAAGATTGGGTGGCAGCATTTTCTTATCTTGTATAAGTACTAAATGAGATTTTTTGGTTCAATTGTCTAGTATTTCACCCCCATTTACCACCTACAAATGGAATAGGTATCAAATTAACAAGACTAAGATGTTTCAGAGAGCCTTCATTGGTTTATGGCTAACGATTACCAATAGTCTTGTGTTAAAACTATGATAGGTGGGAATGGAAGTTATAGTGTTTGGATATGCCTCTGAAGATGAGCTCATTTGTGTATTGATGTAAAAGAAGGTAGTGATAACATATGGGATGTGGTTGTTGAAACCCCATGAAAATAAATATAAGAATCATAACCTAGAGTTTTTAGTGTTAGTATTCACTCTGAATATGTGTAAGAATAATCTTCTCAGTGAGAATTATGTTACTCACATATACAAAAAAAATACTCTAGAACATCTTCAATTAAAGAGACATTATCCAAACATAGTGGCATAGGTTATATTATTTATTCGACCATGATATGAAAAAAAATTACCCTTAGGACGGGAAATATATTGTAAGATTCAATTATTAGGATGTATAATCCCCTCATGATAGAGAAGGTGTCTAAGATGTTTTATTCTTTGCAGTTGAACCAGGTAAATAAGGGAGGTTCAATTTTTATTCAGTCGATGGTGGAGACTTGTCCACATATTCAGTTTTTGAGAGAGGTTCAGTTCGGATACATAAAATGTGACTTTATATATGACCAGATATCCTAAGGATATATAATACAAGGATTTTTTATGGTGGGGAAAATGTAGTAATCTTTTAGGGAATGGTGGTTGTTCATGTTGCATTCTGTGAGGATGTGATGAGATAGTTTCACACTTTCATTTTGGAAGTACATCACAGGGTGAAAATTTTTTTACAATGACCATAAACATTAGTTTTTTTGGTCTATCATATAGAAGTGTGTCCCAAAATTCATTTGTTTCGTCACACATAACAATAGTTAAAGGATGAGCACTAGGTTCTTATAGTTTTGACACAACCTCTTCAGATCCCATAGTAGAAATGGGATGAAATGTACATGAAATATATGGTTTGGGATACACGTAATGTGAGAGGCCATGATGATAAATAGTTATTTTTTATGGACTCATGATTTTAGAATACTTCATTTCCATCAATAGAATTAATTTTTGGAGTTTCTCGTAGTTGTACAAGTGATATATTGTTTGGATTCATAGGATACCCTATATAATTGACTCTAACTATGATTATGGTTTCAAATAGAGGATTTAAATATATTTTCATGAGGCCATAGAGACCCACTTGATGTTTATTACAACATTTCCTCAAAAAAATGGATGGGTTAACTAAGAAGAAAATCTAGGTATTGGAGTACATGTTAAGAGTTTGTGTGTTAAACTTAAGCTAGATTTAAGAGTATCACTTACCATTAGATGAGACATCTTTTGAAAACATTCATCATAGTAGTATTAATATGGAATCATTAGAGACACAATATTGGGGACCCACCTAGTCACCCTTCGGCAAGACTGAGGTTAGTAAGATATCTCTTATTAGGAAATAGATTGTGAAGGTGACAATATAGGTGGATCAAGTGATCCATTTTTATATCAGCGAATCACAATGTATACATAAATATTTTACATATTAGTTATATGGTAACATGGGTTTCAATTAAGGGGACCATGTGTTCTTATGATTCTCACTATGGTATGGATTTCATAGGGTTTTTCATACAGGAAATATATCCCCAATGGTTGTCATGTTTTTCATGATTCTATGTAGGGTTGTTGAGGCTTCTCACCATGAATCCCTAACCATAGGGTTAATTGAGTGTATGAAAGTTTCCATATATCATAGATATTGAGATACATGTATAATATTATAGACATTATTTTCATGGGTCAGTTAGACGTTAAGGATGGACCTTCCTTTAATATGTACATTGTGGTGATCAATGATTGGTATGAGTGGATCTTGTATGGTTGTAATATTCAATTGGTTTGTGTAATTTTGTAGTATGGTTGAATGTTATAGATATCCTGGGATAATTTAATCTAGTTGTGAGATTAGTACCCCCACATTTATCAATTATTTTAATCTTTTCTGGTAAAAATTCATGAAGGAAGAAAGAATACAATGAATATGGTTTTATAATATTTCCCACTGAATGTTTCATTATATAAAATTAGATTTATCATTATAGTTGACATGGGGTTTGAGTTTCTCTGGACCCCAGATAAAATATATTGAATATATTGATGTATTTTAATGAAATCACATGAATTATTTTAGTGTAACAAAATTTAACAATTGTTCGAGACCTTAGATTAAAAATTCGAGACTATTATTTATTCATGAACATGATGTTTACACTATGAATAAGTTATTTAAATTTACCAAATTTGAGGGATGCATTACTCATACCCTCATCCATGATATTCATTTGAAAAATTGATTAAATGTGGTTAATATAGTATCAATGGTGAACATTATGTAGTTCCTTATAAGACCCATAAAATTTATTACCTAATTAATTAATCAATGAAAATATGAGGTCAAGAAAAAAATTACAAATTTTTTGTTCTTTATCTAATGAAATCCAGACACCAACTCCTGTATCTAGTGTTCTCTGTCTTAATGATAATATTATCCAAAGGACATGAAGACTATTTTTTATATTTTATGGAAGAATCTAGCAGTGTTCCACAATACATTCCAATAGTGTTGAGTTCAACTTTCATAAACATCAATAAATGTGTAAATATGGACAAAATGTGGAAATAATTCCCAAATTAATCTATCAAATTCTACATTAAACTAATCCAATAAATTTTTTTATGTTACATAAACTGAAATATATAAATAAAATATGAATATTATTTGTAATTTAATATTCCAACATTGTGTTAAAACAAGAATCTATTTTTCATACTCCCCATATACATCTAAAAATCTTTTTTTATCATGAAATCCACTCTTTCATAAATGTGATTAGGTACTTCAATTACAGTTTCACTCTCTATTAACAAAATATACTGTGAAATTATTTCAAATATGTACCATTTCAATAATAATAGTTGAAATGAATTTTCAATCCTTTTTTATATGTCAATTTGAGAAACATGGACTAACACAATGGTATATAACATCAACATTGAAAATCCATTAGCATCAAAACATCTTACTGAATATAACTTAAACATGACATCGATTGTCATTCCATTTATTATAGAACAGAATAATGTATTTATCTCAATTTTATTCAACATAAAAAAAACTATAATGTTAATCAATGTGATTTTTTATGTACTGTTTTTTTAATTTTTTATAATAAGACTCCAAACTAATATATAAAACATCATTATCATATCATTGGGTGTCACAAATAATTATTAAGAATTCTATTTTGCGGATAATTGCAACCAAATAAAAATATACTATTTGCGACATTTTTTATATGGATATGTTGCTAATTTAACTTAGTTATTCATCCCAAAGTGTAACTTGTGTTTTGAAATTTCTAACTATTCATCAACGTATTCATTTTCTTCAGCATCCTTAAATTGTTTCCAATCATCTGTGCCATTATTATATATGTAATAATCTTCCACCATATATTCAATGGTTGGTGGGAACAAAAGATTTCACATTCTATCATGACATTAGATATTTCTATAAAATATTTATCATATCTATTGGTCAACTCTTAGATGTAATTGATTATGAATTTTTTACCTTAACATCATCAAATTTTTTGAAATATATCAAATTGGAAACAAATATATGAGTTATATTATAATTTGATAACTGATCTACATTTACAAATTACACATTCCAAAGAATATATATATATGTATGTCATGATTATCTACAAAACATCATAATATTTTAATATCATCATAAAACAGTGAAAATATGAATACATATTTTATCAAAAACATTTATTATGAATTCAGAACTATTATTTCAAATAATATAACATGAACATCTGGAAAAATTAAAAAATATATGACAATTCAAGATTTTAATAATTTTTCTGATTTATAATATTGTGGATATTTAAATTATATCATTAGTGATAGGTTAAATTAAACATACTAACATTTCAACTATAAATAAATCAAACCAAATTAAAAAGTATAGTTTTATTTTTTAGAAAACATGTTAACATAAATAAAATTGCATCATACTATATATATATAAATTATTTAAAATTAAAATAAATGAGGTATGGAATTTATTTTTCAAATATTATAAAAACAATTACTAATGTTAATTTTTTTTAAAATACTATCGATGTTCAGAAAATTATAACATAATAAATTAATATATCATTTAACATTAAAGTAAATTAGTAAATAAACTATACATAAAATACTACAAAATCACTAAATATTTTGAATATTTATAAAAATAGAATTTTTTCTATAAAATAATAACATTTTTGTTAAATTATTATAATATTGTAGTTATTTAAACATGTATATCATATTAACAAAAATTAAAATTATACATAATAATAATTTTAATTAAAAATTCGTATCCATAAAAGAAATAAATATAAATATCACTAAAGATTTAATTTTTTATAAAATGAAAATATATAAATAAGAATATATGAAATTTTATATTTAGATAAAAAAAATAAAAAATAAAAAATAATTTTGAAAAATAATTTTCATTAGAAAATTCATAGTACCATCAACGGTCATATAAAGATGGAATTGTTTGAGCATTGGGGTTGAAAGTGATATTTTATGGGGGATAAAGAGTGTATTTATAATAAGAGAAAAATTTTGAGAATGTGATTAAATAAAATTCATGAGAACATATCATGATTTTTCTTTGTGGGGAATAATCGGAGACCGTCTTTGGATTTTGAAAACTATCTAAAATCAAGAGATTGTATTTTGATTCTTGATTCACATATATTAAATAGAAAAACCTATACTGATTTTAATGTATTTATTAGAAACTTTTTTTATGATTTTATCCTGTAAAAATCGGTTTTTGTAGAGATAAATGTTTTAATTTAGTAAAAAATATTAAATATATGGAAAAAATAATTTTTAGACAATATTCTTTATAATTACATGGATTCTATTATTTTAATAACATTTTAAATCAAAATATATTAAAAATATTATTATTATTATTTGATGAAGTTGGTTGTATTTTACTGTATCGCCCCACCACATTCCCTCAAACCCTTCCAAATAATCCCCTTGTTGGTTATATAATGGTTTCATGGGTGGAATATGAAGTCTAGAATTTCATTTCCACTAAATGGTTACAACTAGTTCTTTTATTTTCCTTATGGGTAAAAATACCCCATATGACAAAATATCAAGATTGAAATAGATAGATAAGGATAACAAAGAACATAATTACATAAGGATTCATCCATTTCTGGATAATAGATTGCCTCATTCATTCACGTTATTCATTTCGATCAGAACCTTCATTGGTTGATCTAAAAATTAATCAACTTTGAAAATACACAAGAATTTTTTATTGGAGGACTCTATATTTTTATTGTAGTAGGGTTGGTTCATCTAGAGACATTTTAAAATTCTAAAAATTGTCACAATAACAATAATGGTCCCATAGTGAAATAATATCTACATTAAATCCAGTAACTATGATGGGGGTGATGTAGATTTCTAACCTCATATCTCTATCTTTGGAAGTGAAATTCCTAGAAAAATTCTGATGAAGAATCATGTAGAATCCTTTATAATTTATGTTTAATGTACAACCCATATAATAATATATAGTGGCATCCATATTCAAATTTCATTCATCTTTACACAATTTATATAATGTAGTGATAAAATGTTTCCAATGGTAAAAAATTTATAAGAAATTTCCATATGCATAGGAAATCTATATTAATGAACTTGATCATATTTTTCTTCACGAATAAAAAAATGATTCCACTACCATGCACCATAAAATATTTATCTTTTTTTTTTATCACGTAATCATATACTTATTTTTTTCCATTTATATTTTATTCAGGCATTCCTCCATCTTATCTCATTGATGATCATATACAATGATTATGAAATAATATGAAATTTAAAATGTATTATATAAGAAATGATGAAATTTTATAGCTGAGGAATACATTCCCAAATTGATGATCAACTTATTAAAACATTAATCTTTGAAAATAATTCAAACATTACTTTTAGTGTTACTAATGTAATATTGATTTCAACCTAAGGTTGGATCTATATAAGACTATACAAATTAATTTCCGCCTTAATTTCTCAATAATTATATGAAATTAAGCTAAAACCTTTTGTATTTTTGTTGTATTCTCAAATAATAACAATAAACCATCTCATAGATGAAAAGTTTTTCCTTCTAAATAAGAAAACATTCTAATTTCACAAGACCACTATTTTCATCATGTGTTAGGGAAACCAACAACATTACAATGTATGAGAAATAAAAATATTTCTTCAATTTGAATATACGTATTAAAATGTTTAAATGTCCCGATGTAAGGTATGAATTCTAATAATATTCTATCAAATACAGAATTAGATAGATCCAAATGATTTTATTACATCACAAACTCTATATTTTATAATTATTAATTTATCAAGTTATTATTATTGGGAAGTTCTATATGTTTTGGGACCACCTAAAATGACTTTTCCCAATCCCTATAATCATATGAAATCCCTATTTTTAGGCCACCTAGGTCTTCTTATTTAAGATATTGTATTTGAAAAACCCTCTTACCCTCACTTAATTAAATGTAACAAGAAAAGTGATTCATATTCTAAACATTTCAATAATAAACATTTTAATGAATTTGGAATCCAATTTTGTATGGTCCTGATTATGATGAGGATAAAAATGGGTTTTAGATAATAAACATTGGATGTCGTCTAGTAGTCAAGATTCATATAAAATATTCATCAAACACACATCTCTAAATCAATCTCATAATCATTAAGGCAAATAATTTATAAATATTTTATTGATCCTAATAAAAATAACTATATTTTATATCAACGTGGTATTGTTTTACTACATTATTCATTTGTTATTTTATTTTACTTTCATTTACAATATATAAAACAATATTCACATAACATTGGGTATCAATAATAATTCTTAAAAATTTTATAGTGGGTATGATGATAGAATACTCATATTATAGCAAGTGTGATATTCAGTCTTAATAAAACAATGTGAATAGAATTGGATGATTCTGCCCATTTTTTACAATATTTGACATTTATAACTTTTCCTCCTCGTCATCAACAAATTCAATATCCTCAAAATCTATCCCATGTCATTTATTTTTAGTATACATATTCTCATCTTCCATCATATCTTCATAGGGTGGATGAAATTTTTTAATATATATAAATCAACTTGAAGGTGAATTATTTTGATGAAATAATGTCAAATATGTTGCGGAAATATAGAAAATTAAATTAGAACCACGTAGTTGTTTCCACCTCATAAGTTTCTATAAAACTCACTATTAGATAAAATAATATATAAATCAGTCATTGTACTTTTAAATTATTTCCTAAAAATTGAAATTTCTTATAGATAGTATTCATTGTGGATAATGGGTTATACTACATTCCATGTCATGTATTTTTACTAATGATGTTAATAACTAATGGACCATATCTACATCCAAACTAAGATATAACTGATTTTTTTCATAAAATAATCAAACTTTTTACAATCATTTACATTATTCATCCAAACAATTTGTCCTGCACAATAAACTTCACAGTCTACATTGGCCACATCCCCATTTCGATGAAAATATTTAGATGTTGTAGTTATCCATATAACATATTTTTATAATACTACTACCATGATGCGTTAAAAATATGAATACATATTACATTGACATATTTTCTATGTAACTCATTTGTATTATTTCTTTTAACACAATATGAACATATATAGATAATTAAAATAAACTAATTAATACATGGAAAAAAAGAAAATTAATAAAATTAATAATAATGTGACAATTAATATTTTGTCAATAATGATAACTAGAATTATAAATTTAAATCATTTCATCAATAAATGTATCAAACCAATTTTTTAAAAATTGTAGTTGTAATTTTCTACCATAATATTCATACGATTAAACATGTAAGATATGATATATTTACATAAACAATTTTATATTAATCTCAATTAAAAATAGACTTTAAATATTAATTATTATAAAAATAATAACAAATGATAATTTTGAAAAGACTAATGTAACTTAAAATTTCATATTAAAAATTATTATAGTTGTAAACATTATAACACGTTAATTATAAAAACCAAAACTCAAATATTATAAATAAATAATTAGAGTAAATATTTATAATAATATTTATGTGACTATAAATAAATATTTTTCTAAAATTATTAGAACATTAATGATATTTAAATGTGAAATATAATAATTACTATACATAAAATTATGAAATATTATAATTTCAAGTAAAAATGAATAATCAAAAAAAAATATACAAATCACTATAAATTTAATTAAAATTGAACATTAAAATAAATACATAATAAATTGGTGATATTAAAATATGATAAAAACAATAAAAAAAAAAAATTAAATAAATAAAAATATATTTGACTTAGAAAATTTATAGAAACTTCATTGAGCATTAAAAGATGGAATCATTGTGAAAAATATAATTCAGGGACATATCTATGATGGGGAGTGGTATTATACATTATTTCCATGTGGATAAAAAACAATGTATTTGGTGTAATATCTCTAGATTTTAAAATAATAGTATGTTTGAAAGAATATAGGTTACACAACATAGATTTTAAGATAATCACAAAATACTATTTAAATATTACTATTTAATATAACTGTTATTTCATAGCCATTGAATTCATATTTATATGTAGTATTAAATAAATTATTACATATATATAAATTACATATACAATATAAATTCACTAATTAACAGTTGGTAGATAAATACAAAACTTTTATTAAATTTATTTTATGTTCAGAATTTTGTTTTCCTAAAAAATCATATTAATTAATTCTTTTGAGAAAATATTATATAAACTTTTTCAAAACAAAATAAATTTTAAATTATAAAAATAATTTATAATTTTAAATATTCATAAAAAAATTATCTGAGGGTTTCATTTTATTAATTTCATAAAAAGAATTATTTCCCAACTAATAGTAAAAATACCATTTTTTATTAAAACCAATATCATTGTTTCAAGAATTAACAAAGTTAATGATTTTAAAAAACCTTTCCAAAATTAAAATAATTATCATATTATGAATATTGTGTAACACCCAAAACTTCCACGGTACTCTTCACTTTGAATAATACAGGAGTGTTTATGTACGCAACTTTGAGTTATAACACACCACAACCTATCAAACTAGCCGTTATGAATAGTAATACCCACTTTTTGAAATTTTATAAATTTTATCATTCAAAATGGACTTCATTTTTGGATTTGGAATTTCAAAACTAGATTAGGGTGAAATTTTGGTGCTTTTCGGAAAACTTTTATATTTTGATGAATAGTGAAAATTACTAAATTTTAATTACAAACAACTTTTTTAATAAAAATAAATAATAGTGATAAATTATGAATTTGAGTGGTTTTAAACTATATTTACAATTTATTTTTATCATTTAATACAATTTTGGTCATTAGACGTAATTTCACATTTAAACCAGACATAAACAAGTGTCAATCTTTTGATATTTATTATTTCTTAAAAACATGCTATTTGTTTTGACAACAGGAATTAATTTTTAAATTAATTAATAAAAATTAAATGTTTTGAATTTTGTAAAATAGACATCATTTTTGAATTCACAATATCAAATATATCTTAGGCTTAATTTTTGGTATTGTTCTGAGAAACATCAATTTTTAATGAATCGTGAAAAACACTGAGTTATTGGTTAAAAATGATTTTTTATTTAAATAATTTTTTATTTTATTTAAATTAATTTATGTCAAAATAAGATAAAAAATTATTATATATGTTCATTGTAATTCATTGGGGTCAGTTTACAATAATTTTAGATATAGAAAAATTTTATTGAACTTTTCACTGTCTTTTACCCACCTCCTAGAAGAATTTGGAAATTTATATAAAACTTAATTTTACCGCTTCTGTGAGTGTAATTTTGAAAATCCAAGAGAGATGGTTAATATCAAGGAGTAAAATTTGATTCAATAAGATAAAAATAATTTTTGGGGAATTGTAACTTTTTACTTTTATTTACCACAGTTCAAAGTAAATAGGGTAATTAAGGGTAAAAATGATATTAATTTTACCATAAAACATGTCCTAATTCTTTTGGAAAAGTGTATCTTAACCCAAAATAACCTTAGGAATAAAATATTATAATTTATCTCCACTTGGATTAGATTAAGACATTTATTATTATTTAATTCAAAGAAGAGTTAAAAGAGTTAAAATCAAAGTTTAATTACAAAAACATTTTTAATATAGGGTTATAGATAAGATAAATTTGATTGTACATATTCATTAGAAAGCTAAAAGGATTTCCAACATAATGGTATTTTATTTATATTTTTTAGTAATTGAAACGGAAAACATATATATGACACAATAATGATGCATTATTTTACTTATTAATGAATGAATCAAATAACTAGTATTATAAATGTTAAAATAAATATAAATTGAAAGTATTGATGAAATAAACGAATTTTATTGGTTAATATGCCATTTTATTATTTCTTAAATTAATTTTTTTCTAATTCTTTAAAAAATCAATTATTGAGTAGTGTCAAAATTGCCATAAATGAGTTTTTAAAACAAATATTATATTATTAATTTATATTCCATTCCTAAAAATCTAAGGTTCGGCCAAAGGACTTATATCGTTATTGGATTATCATTAGTGGACCACTTTGGGGTCGCGTGGATGTATATAGTATGTTTATTAACTATATATCATAAAAATACAAAGTGACATGGTAAATGTTAATCTAATTAACTAAGAGTTAAAACTAAAAGATAAGGTTAATATAATGACCCAAACGTGTCTAAAATCTATTAGTTGAAAGGATTTCGACCCATCCATACCTTAGACTTTGAATAATCCACTTTGGATCCATTAGAAACCGAATATGAATTTATTATAAATTAATACTTTAAGTTTTTCCTAAAGAGCCCCTCCTCCGCCTTAAAAAAGAACCCAACATCTAACAAATTATTCACACCTTCAAAGTGTTTTGGATCTGCTAAAACCTACCCAAATACTCTCTCAACTTCTCTCACTGCAACCTAGAGGCCTTAGTTTGATCATAAATCCATCCTTTGGAGCCCTTTTGATCAAATCAAAAGGAAGAACCCTAAGAAGAGGAGGTTAAACGTACCCTCGACTAAAGGAATGTGCAAGGTTAGGGGTTTTCATCACACCACTTATTTCTATGAGATTTTTTCCATATTTCAATTATTACCTTTTTGTGGTGTATGTACTAACCATAATTGTATTCTTTGTCTAATAAACTTTAATATATATATATTTACATATTCATTGTATGATACCTCTTTCATGATTTGTATGATTCATATGTTACCAAATTGGTAATGGTTAAGTTCACAATCTCTTTATTATCAGAGGATGTTTTTACGTTAGTATCTACTGGGACATATTTATAATCCATGTGCATGTTTTATGAAAATGTTTTCAAATGGATTCTTTAAAGGGACTTTTTACTAAAATATCATTTAAAATGTTTTAATGATTTATTCTTCTAAACAATTCTCATTAATGTTCGTGTTTTTCAAATAGTTTTAAGGATTTATTTCAATGGACATGAATGTTTCAAAATGTTAATTACTTTAAAAAGTTTCATAGTGGTATGGGACACTTTGATTCAAAAATGACTTTAAATGTCTTTCTTTCTAGATTATGTGACTTTTAAATGTTTTCATGAAAAATGATATTTTTCTCAAAGAGTTTTACAAATCATTTTTCATTTATGTAAAAATCCTTTAATGGTTTTTAAATTTTTTTTGAAGTTGATTTATTATGATAAAAATATTCCATATGGTATTGAAGGTTTTGTGAAATGTTTGACTGTGGATGTGTTATTTTTCTTCCATTCATGGTTTATGGGTAAAGTATTGACATTTCGTATGCCAATTTTAATACGAATGTTTATGTTATGGTTAAACCATTTCATATGAGGAATTCATTGGACTTAGTAAGTGATCGGTGGAGCCCGATATAGCTCCTCGATGCATCGGTAGGTCTCACGAGACAAACTAGTGTCTTGGAATGAGGCCTTGACAAAACTTTTATTTGTAGTCTTTGCCCGAGGCCTTGGCTATGTGGTTATGATAGTCTGGCATTGTGCATTCCATCATTATAAATGTGGTTATTGATATTGCATGTTATTATTCAATTAGTGTAATATCCATGTGAATAAGTAAATGAAATTATTCTGTTTCATTTTTTCCTTATTATGATGATGTTCCAGTTAAAAAGGCTTTTGTTTTTATTATTAATCTCCTTTAATGTTTATGCTTATTTGTGAAAGTTTCTGCTGTATTATTATCCTTAATGAGAATCTGAGCTCACCCCTTTCTGTGTTTAATTTTTCCCAGGATTCCAAGAAGTGTATTGTGATTGATATACAGGGTTAAGATAAGGTAACAATGGCATTCATAAAGGATTATTTATGTTGTTTTGTGTGTTATGAAGTGTAATGTATCATTCATGTATTTAATCTATTTTTCGAGACTTCTAAACTGATCGGTCCTTCAGAACTTGATTCCTTGTAATCATAACAATGTATTAAAATAATGCACTGACTCTGGGTAACTGGGGTCGGGGCGTTATAGTTGGTATCAGAGTAAGTTTAGCAATAAACTTGGAAACTAGATTTAGATAAAATATGATTAGAGCACATAGCCCTAAGATATATTTTGAGGATTAGTATAGAAGAACTTCCTAGAATTTTGGTATTGTATTGATTTTGTGAGTTTTCTGAGCAATACATCCCTGTCTGGATACGAGCAAGTAGAGGCGGCTCTGGCATAGATGTACCTAAGGGTAAAACCTGAAAACACCACTTTGAGCTCGACTCGAGTGAGTACTAGTGCGCGATAACGGGCCTTGCTGCACTCTTGGTTATGACACTCTTGGGGGATATGTTTAGGATAATTCTCATTTTCATTACAAACCATTATGAAGGGCTCATGAGTATACACATACTCAAAGAAAACATTTTTATGATTATGGATTATATCCATAAACTGCTCAATTTTCATTAGGTATTTTGCAAGTTTGGAATTATTCCTTGAAATTCATAAACCGACCTAGTTTATGCTATTGTATAGAAATGGCACCCAGTAGAAGGAATGTGAACTCCATTAATACGTATGATCCAAAGAATAAGAAGGATCATATCTTCCATGGTAGTAAGCCATCATTTATAAGGGAAATAGTCTCCCATGTATTATCATCATATGAATAAATAGTATCATGTGTTGATTAGATAAGTAAAGATTTAACTGAGTCATATGGATTTGAAGGTAAGAAAGAGACGAAAAGGATGGAAGAGAGAAAGATGGATAAAGGGAAGAAGGAAAAGAAGAATTTTCCCATATAAGATAACTGTGGGAAGAAACACATTGGAACATGCCTGAATGGAATGAGAGTTTGTTATAAGTGTAGAGAAAAAGGACATCATGTACGTGACTACAAGGGTAAGAAAAAGGTTTCAAATGTACAATGATTCATCTGCAAAGAGTTAGGACACTATGCGAACCAATGTCCAAATCCTTAGAGTATGCCCCAAATGATGATATTGGATAATAATCAAGTTATGATACTACCACAGATGAAGAGGAATGACTAGTGTTCTTATGTTGTTATTAAAGAATTATTTCATTTGAGTTTTGTATCAATGATGTACTGGTTATATGAATTATGGAGATAAATAAGGATTGTACTGTAGTACTATTTCATTGAGGATGTGAGATGTTATGGTAATATGAAAATTGAATCAATAGCAAGTTAAACTTTTTTTTAAATACATGGTTGAAGGAAGCTAATCCTAAATATGGTCTTGATACTAAGGTAGTAATTTTGGAATAAGAGATGTTTGATTTGGATGAATTATATTGGATATTCTTGACTACCTTGGAACTGATTAACGGTTTGTTTATTTCATCATTTTTGGAATATTAATAGTTTTTGAATATAAGGAATATATCTAATATTCTATATGTAATAAGGGAGCATTAATGTAATCAATAAGGTTTTATGGTAATTCAGGATGTTGCAGTGTTTTAAAATAATACATGATGAAGGTGCTCACATGTTATTACGCGGAAAAAAGGATCTTCATTATGTTTACATTCCTTATAAATTTTGTACTGTGTGTTTGGACAGAAGTATTTTGGATAATTATTTTTTGAGATTAATTTTGGATTTCCATAAAAGGACAACCCAGAGGTCGAGCGGAAACCCGTCACATCCGGCAATGCTGCAAGACTTGAACCCACAACCGAAGGGCGACAAGGGTGTATCACCCACCACTAGCCCACATGATATCCTGGATTGAATAATGTAGTTTTTCTAAAGAGTCTGATATGTGAATTATAAATTCATTATTTTTGGAACCCTATATGATTAGGATAAATAGAATATATATATTTGTATATATTTAATCTTTTAGAGTAAAAGATGAGTTTGTTGTAGGAATTAGTTGAAGGACGAAACTCTACTTTTCAAGTATATATATATATGTATATATATATCCTCTTATTTTATGGATAAAATAATTATTAAAATTTAAGGAAGGGATCATAAAACCAAAAATATGTTATCATAATACCTTACGTTTTGTTTAATCGATTTTATTTTAAATCATCATAGATTTGTGGCTTTGAGGCCCACAATTCTACAATTGTTGGTGATTGATGACCTCAATCACTCCCTATAAATATTTACATTTTCCCTCCAATTACGTGTCTTTAATTCCCACCAATGTTCTCTTAATCGAGATCATAATTTTTTGGTGACCCTTTCATTTCTCTTTTCCTCTTTTTGAGACGAAATTTTATTAACCCAATTTCTGATGTGGGTTTTCCCACGAATATATTTTCTACTTTCAACCTTTTATTTTCGAAGAACAATTTCAAATTGCAAGGATGAAATTTATTGATGGAGGGGAAAATTTCACACCCCAAGCTTCCACGGTACTCTTCACTTTGAATAATACAGTAGCGTTTGTTGTACGCAACTTCGAGTTATAACACACCACAACCAATCAAACTAGCCGTTATGAATAGTAATACCTACTTCTAGAAATTTTATAAATTTAATCATTCAAAATAGACTTTATTTTTCGATTCAGAATATCAAAAATATCTTAGGGTTAAATTTTGGTGCTTTTCAGAAAACTTTCATATTTTGATGAATAGTGAAAATTACTACATTTTAATTAAAAACAACTTTTTTAATCAAATTAATTAATAGTGATAAATTATGAATTTGAGTGGTCTTAAAGTATATTTAGAATATATTTTTACCATTTAATACAATTTTGTTCATTATATGTAATTTGACATTTAAACGAGACATAAACAAGTGTCAGTCTTTTGATATTTATTATTTCTTAAAAACATGCAATTTGTTTTGACAACGGAAATTAATTTTTAAATTAAATAATTCAACTTTAATGTTTTGAATTTTGTAAAATAGACTTCATTTTTTAATTCATAATATCAAATATATCTTAGGCCGATTTTTGGTATTTTTCTGAGAAACATCAATTTTTGATGAATAGTGAAAAACATTGAGTTATTGGTTAAAACCGATTTTTTATTTAAATAATTATTTACTTTATTGAAATTATTTATTGTCAAAATAAGATACATAATACTTATATAAGTTAATTATAATTCATTGGGGTCAGTTTATAATAATTTTAGATATATAAATATTTTATTGAACTTTTCACCGTCTTTTACCCACCTCCTAGGAGAATTTGGAAATTTACATAAAACTTAATTTTACCCCTTCGGTGAGTGAATTTCGAAAATCTGAGAGACAAAGTTAATATCAAGGAGTAAAATTTCATTCAATAAGATAAAAATATTTTTTGGTGAATAGTAACTTTTTACTTTTATTTACCACGGTTAAAAGTAAATAGTGTAATTATGGTTAAAAATGATATTAATATTAACCTAAAACATGTCCTAATTCTATTGGATAAGTGTATCTCGACCTAAAACAACCTTAGGAATAAAATATTATCATTTAGGTCCACTTGTATTATATTAGGATATTTATTATTATTTAATTCAAAGAAGAGTAAAAAGAGTTAAAATCAAAGTTTAATCACCACAACATTTTTAATATAGGGTTATACGTAAAATAAATTCAATTGTAAATATTAATTAGAAAGCTACAAATATTTCATACATAATGGAATTTTATTTATAATTTTTAGACATTGCAAAAGTAAAAATATATATGACACAATAATGATGCAGTATTTTCCTTATTAATGAAAGAATCAAATAACTAGTATTATAAATGTTAAAATAAATATAATTTAAAATTTTTATGACATAAAAAAATTTTATTGGTTAATATGGCATGTTAGTATTGCATAAATGATTTTTTTTTGAATTAATAATGTTTTTAAGACTTTAACAAAAATTGATTATTATGTAGTGTCAAAATTGACATAAATGAGTTTTTAAAACAAATTTTATAATATTATTTTATATTCTATTCTTAAAAATCTATGGTTTGGCCAAAGGACTTATATCATTATTGGAGTATCATTAATGAACCACTTTGGGGTCACTTGGATGCATATATTAAGTTTATTAACTATATATTATAAAAATGCAAAGTGACCTGGTAAATGTAAATCTAATTAACTAAGAGTTAAAAATAAAAGATAAGGTTATTATAATTACTCCAACCTGTCTAGAATATATTGGATGAAAATATTTCGACCCATCCCCACCTTAGACTTTGAATAATACACTTTGGATCCATTAGAAACCGAATATGAATTTATTATAAATTAATACTTTAAGTTTTTTCTAAAGAGCCCCTCCTACCCCTTATAAAAGGACCCAACTTATAACCAATTCTTCACACCTTCATAGCCATTATGTTCGTCCAAACCCTTCCCAAATAATATTTCAACATACCTCACTTCAACCTGGAGGCCTTAGTTTGATCATAAAGTCAACCTATGGAGTCTTTTTGATCAAATCAAAAGGAAGAACTCGAAGAATATGAGGTTAAACGTACCCACGACTATAGGAAAGTGAAAGGTAATTGGTTTTCATGTCACTCCTTATTCTCGTGAGATTCCTGACATATTGCCACTATTACTTTTTCTATGGTTTATGTACTACCCATAATTGTATTATTTGTCTAATACACTTTAATTTATATTTATTTACATATTCATTGTATGAAACCTCTTTCATGATTTGTATGATTCGTAAGTTACCAAATTTGTAAGGGTTAATTTCACAATCACTTTATTATCCGAGGTTGCTTTTACGTATTTATCTACTTGGAAATATTTATTATCCATGTACATGTTTTATGAAAAGTTTTCAAATGGATTCTTCAAAGTATCTTTTTACTAAAACATCACTTTAAATGTTTTAATGATTTATTCTTCTAAACCATTATCATTAATGTCCATGTTTTCCAAATGGTTTTAAGGATTTATTTCAATGGACATGAATGTTTTAAAATGTTAATTACATTCAAAAGTTTCAAAGTGGTATGGGACACTTTTATTCAAAAATGTATTTAAATGTCTTTCTTTCTAAATTATGTGACATTTAAATGTTTTCATGAAAAAAAGATATTTTTCCCAAAGAGATTTACAAATAATTCTTCATCTATGTAAAAATACTTTAATGGTTTTGTTTTGAAGTTGATTTATTATGATAAAAATCTTCCATATGGTATTGAAGGTTTTGTGAAATGTTTGACTATGGATGTGTTATTTTTATACCATTCATGGTTTATGGGTAAAGTATTGACATTTCGTAGGCCAGTTTTAATACGAATGTTTATGTTATGTTTAAACCTTTTCATATGAGGAATGCATTAGACTTAGTAAGTGATGGGTAGAGCCTGCTATAGCTTCTCGATGCATTAGTAGGTATCATGAGAAAACTAGTGTCTTGGCAGGAGGCCTTGACAAAAAGTTTATTTGTAGTCTTGGCATGAGGCCTTGGCTACGTGGTTATGATAGTCTGGAATTATGAATTCATTAATTATAAAAGTGGTTATTGATATTGCATGTGATTATTCAATTAGTGTAATATCCATGTGAATAAGTAAATGACATTATTTCTTTTCATTTTTTCCATATTATACTTATGTTCAAGTTTAAAAGGCTTTTTTTTAGTAATACATCTACTTTAATGTTTATGCTTATTTATGAAAGTTTCCGTTGTATTATTATCCTTACTATGCAACTAAGCTCGCCCCTTTCTATGTTCTATTATTCCTAGGATTCCAAGAAGTGTATTTTCATTGATATGCAGGGATAAGAAAAGGGAATAATGGTGTTCATAAAGTATTATTTATATTGTTTCGTATGTTATGAAGTGTAATGTAACATTCATGTATGTAATCTAATTTCCAAGACTGCTAAACTGATCGGTCCTTCGGGACTTGATTCCATGTAATCAAGCCAATGTATTAAAATAATGCACCGACTATGGGTAACTAGGGTCAGGGAGTTACATATTATATTTATTTTAATATTATTCAATTTCATTATTTATTTTTTTATATAAAAAATTTATGTATAATAAAATTTTTTCTGGAAATCATTTTTTTGTTTTGTTTGGAGTATTTATTTTTAAATTAATTTCATTAGTATAAAGTTATTTAATTTAGTAAAATTAAATATTCATTTTTAATAATTACGTTTATATTTTTTATATAATACACTTTAATTTTTAGGCATTATGAATAGTAACTATGGTAAAATTTATCAGCCTGATAAATGTTAAATCCAGTTAATCATGGTTAGAACTATATGATAAGGCCATAAATTTTCATCCAAATTCTTATCGGATGATATAAATTTTACACTTATATCCTTAAACTAAAAATTTATTTTCATAATGGATACATTACAATGAAAATTAATATATAATATTTAAATTTTTGAAAGATTCAAAATGTCACTCTATTAGTTTAAAATTTCTCTCTTATGTTTACAGAGGGAAAAATAATTTTTTGAAAGATTGAAGATTTTTCATTTTATGAATAATAAAATTAAATTATTGATGATAATTTATTTTGGAATTTTTGTAATTATATATTTTCCTTGATTTCTAATGAAACTCTCAAAAAATATTTTGTCATTTAATAGAAAAATTAAATAAATGAATTTAAAAATATTAAATTAATATAAACTATGTTATTTATAGTTTTACAAAAAAATTATTTAAATAAATATAAAATATTAGTTCGCTTTAAATGAATTATATTTGAAATATTTTTTTTTCTTTATGGATTTTATGAAAAAATACATGAATAGTGTCAACATAAACCTTATTAATATTCTAAAATAATAATATATTGTTAAATTATAAAAAAAATATAAAAATACTGAAATTAAAAAATTAAAATTTTAAATGATAAAAAATTTCATCTTTTTTCCATTTATCATTCATTATTTACAATATAAGTCAAATTATAACTCTTTAAGGGATTTGATTCGCCTATAAGGATGTCTGACTTAGGGTTTCTTCTCCCCGCCGCTGCCTTCTTCCCCCTCGCTGTGGGCTAGCTATGATCTTCTCCTCAACGCTTGGTGAGCTTGTGGCAGGTGGTGTCTCTTCCTGTGGCAGCGTCTTCTTCGTGGGCTCGTTCATCTCGGCAATTCTCATGGTTTCCATTCTTCCACAGTCTGGAGAGGGCTTCTCATGGTGGAGCAGTGATGATCTATATTTGAGTTCCATCTACTGCGGTGGAGGTTGACGCTTCGTGTCTGAGCAGGCTTTGGTTACGTTGGGCGGATCTGGTCATTGGGTGCAGTTTCGAAGGTGGCGACAGGTTTTGTGGTTCAGGTTTGTGGATGTCATGGCGATGGTGTTGCGATTACTCGAAGGGTTGGATCTAGTTCAGTTTTTCAGTTTTCTGTCATCTTCAATGGGTTTGATTCTTGTTCGGTGTTGGTTCTATTTATGGTTGGGCCTGTTCTTTTCTGGTGATGGTTGTCCTTCATCATCCTCTTTCGAGTGATGTTTGGACGGCTTGCTGGTCTCCTGATCGGTATTGGTCTATCCATTGTTTCATCCTGCACAAGCCGGTGTTTTCTCTTCTCTGGATCCAGGATTCCATCATTCTAATTGAGGTGGAGTTGGTCAGTGGTTTCATGGATCATTGGGATGTGATCTCGAGTGGGAAGTGTAGGTAGGGTGATGGTGATGACGTTCGATCAGCGACGACAAGGTATAGTAAGCCTATGTTGTTGATGATGATGGTTGTTGGTAGAGAAGCTTACGTCGATGTATGTGCGATGCTAACAGGCATGCAGTTTGTGATCACTTCTGAATTTTGAAAATGGTTAATTTGGCTATTGGTGGATGATCATGGTTGTTTTTGAATGTTTTTTCATACTGTGGAGGTTGTATTGGTTTGATGTTCTGCATCACTGTTGGCTCTCATTTTGCGGTGGTTTGTTTTTGTTGTGGCCTCGAAGGTCTTCGGTTCAAGGATTCTGTAATCAAATCATTTACTTGAGGCTGCTCCCGATGAGGTTTAGGGAAATGAGTTTTCACTGTACTGGTGCTTTTTTTAATTGGATGTTAGAGAGGGTATGGCTATGGACATCGGTACGAAGCCCGTAGATTTTTTTCATGGGACATCTAGCTGATAAGCAGTGGAAGGTGGAAGCTGGATTTCATGTTTTCAATGCTGGAAGGGGATTTTATCATGTAGTGTGGGTTGTTTTTTCTTGGACTTTTGGACTGTTGGGGCATTTTTGACTTGTTTATGTCTTTTAGGTCATGGTGGTTATTCCCTTTTCCCTTAAAAGATGGTTTATCGTAATAAAAAATTATTTTCAGTCAATAATATAACTCTTTAACGGTGGAAAAGTTTCTATAGTGGTTTAGATTAAAATAAGATAACTGTGGGGTTATACCAAATTGAATGGTTTAAAATAAAACATAAACCGATAAAAATATCATTGGTTGGAGAAATTTTAACAATTTCAACCTTATCATTAGATATTTGTCTCTTTTGATGTATGTTTCTCGGGAATGACAAGGTTTTATTTTAATCTATCTAATAATTCGAAGTGTGTCCACTCTATCCCTAAAAAAAATACACTCATTTACTAATTAACTTCAAAATTATATATCTATATATTTCCACCAATCCGTAAACATTCAAATTATTAACATACTTATCCTTTTTTTGGAGGTCTTTTCTGCCAAAAATACCAAACATAGGTTCCTTAATAACATATCTAACATAGGACTCTCGAAGAATATGTAATTTTCAAACTCAACCTCTATCAATTTATTTCATCATCTAACTACTCAATATATATGGTATTTATCATAAAATAAAAAATTAAATATCATAAATTTACTAAAATATTATTATGATTATGAAACTACAGTTATTCACATTATTTCCCTCAAATTGATTGTGGAACTATCGCTTTTGTGTACATATGGCTTACAGTATCCATGTAGCGATACAATTCATGTTTCTTCACTCATTTGTATGGATGTTTTTTGTGATATTTTTAATGTTTATATAAGATGAGTATACCGTAATTATTCTCATGAACTTATAATATTGCATCTACCTTCTTACCATCCATGCTTTTCGAAAACTATAACGTCCCTCTTGCACACATATAGACTACCACATCCATGATGTGATGTGATTCATTTTTCATTTTCACATTATATTAATAGTGATCAGGATTGATTTTATAAATATATTTTATATAAAAATAATTCCATAATTTTAAATTATTATTTACCTTTTTTTTGTTCTATCTTTTGAAAATCGAAAATTAAGTTCATGCATAAGTACGGCAAGCCATCTCTAGGAATATTGCAGCCAATATTTATATATAAATTCTTTATGGATTACTATAAAAAATATATAACGAATATATATTATATTTATATCATCATTAAAATAACGTAAATTATGAAACCCTATTAAATTTATAAGGACCACATTTATCAAACGAAATCACACATTTAAAAGTATATAGTTATTACATATTAAAATTATTTTTACAATTTATTTTTAATAAAAAGGTGGCTAATGATAAAAATTAAATCATATATGGAATTTTATATATGCCTATTGTTTGGGAATATAATTTTTATAAATCTATAATATTTATATATGTGATCACTCACATATTAATGAATTCTATCCTAATCTAATGGTTTATTTAAAAATCTCATCATTGTTCAATATAGATTTTATTTTAGTCTCTCTTGGGGGAAATAATTATTTATTATAGATTAAAATAATTTTCTTATTCTCCTTTTTTTATATCTATAAATTACATGATTTTCCTTTTTTTCATAACATTATGTAACAAAATACTGAAATAATTTTAATTAATGAATACCAAAAATATATTGGCTACCTTGTATAAAATATGTCCCATTTTATGCACATATTCCCCTTAAAATTAATAAGACGATGGTATCAAAATTGTCTTATAATTTATTAAAGGTATACTAAACAAAATATTAATTATGAGAAAATTGATTTCAAAGGAATATTTTGTAAATTTATAAATTAGGTCATTTTTACCTTTTTACATTAGTGTGAAAGAGATTGTTTTATCATATACAACTTGAATGGAATTTACCACCCTCATGAATGCTCTTTCCATTGAAGGTCACATTACATGTTTAAATGTTTTTATGAAACAAAATGTTTTTTCTTAATATTTTATATATTCTAATATTTAAAACAAGTTTCTTAAATGTGAAAATGGTGTTTCCCCCATGAAATTTTACTTTTAAATTTTAAAAGTACATTCATCAATGTTTAAAATGTTTTTTATATCATATAATTTACCATGGTAAAACTCTTATGATTCCACCATCCATATTTATTTAGATGGTTTATGATCAGAATGATTTGGTGATATATTGATATTTTATATTCTAGTCCTTACAATATTGATGGATGTTTAATATTAAGTAATGATGTTTATATTTTTTAATTTATTAATATGATAAAACCATGGTAATTATTAAGTGACTGGTGTGTCCTAGTATAACATATCTTCTTGAGGAATCAGTTGACCGACTGAGACAAACTATGCATTGAATTTTTATAAGGCCTTACACAATTATTTAGATTTCATGGCTTGTATCCTTGATGTAATTTTTACATTTCATTGAAAAATGTCTCAAAATTTGGTTTTAAATTTCTATATTTATTTATTACATAATTATGAAATCATATAAAAATGAACACCAGTTTATTTTGATTAATTTTTTATGCATGGACACATTTCAGGCTCATGTGATTATTTACAAGGAATTATTTGATCATATTTTAATCCATAAATATTTTTCATGAATTAGTTATCATATTCTACATAAATTCCCTTTAACATATTTAAACATACCATTTTTATATGTTTCCATCCATGGATTCCAGGAGTTTTTTTATGATTGAAATGTAGGGATATGTTAGAGTTAATAAATATGATAACATAAAAACTATTATATCTTATTAAATGTTTTTAAATGTAATTTGGGGTTCAAATATGATTCTAGATTCACATGAATACTAAACTATCATAACCATTAGAATACGATAATTTATATTTAGTACCAATTTAATAATATATCCAATAGCTCTTGGATACTTTGGGCATGTTCATTATGGTTGGCATTAGATAAAGTTTGTTAGAAAACATTATAATTTGTTTTAGGAAAATATATTCAATAGTTCGTAACAATGTGATGAAAATTTATAACATTCCAAAAGAAAACAATAATATTATTTTATCCTTAACTATACCTAAATTTTCAATTTTTCTTAGGTGTTTCACGAGTTTTTAAATTATACATTTTTATGAATAATTTATTTATTAATATTGGGTGTTCCATTGTATAGAATTGTATCCTATAAGAATTAATGGAATCTGTATTAATATAGTTAATCCATTAATGTATTTCCCTCCCGGTAAGGATAATGAAATTGGAGATAGAGATAAAATAGGAGTTAAATCAATTAAAACCATATTAGGGAAGGTAACTCATGTTCAATCCAATAACCTTCCCTATATGGATTAATATTCTAATCCACAATGTTGAGTAATATTGTTTTACTAAACTATGCATTATAATCCTCTATTATTCAATGGGGGATGAAAATCTTTTTTAGATTAGTAATAGATACATTCCTTAGAGTAGATATTTAACACTTTATGAATTAATTAACGGGAAATAGTTCTTATGGATGTTAATTATCTCGTAGGGGATAAAAATTAATTGTGGTCAGGGATTCAAATCACTAGGGATGTGGAGGAAATAAGCATGGAGTGGAATTATTGGAAGGAACTATTCTTAGAGAAATATTTTACTTGTGATTAATGAAAATATATGGAGATAAATTCAAATTTTCTAGGAAAAAATAATGTCGAAAATGATTCTTAGTTAGAATAAGTCTTTACAAGGTTTTAAAGGCATGTTATGAACTATGTACATAATTCAAAGAGTAGAAATTGTAAATTCCATTGATGGGCTTACGTAATTTCTTCATATATAACAAGTCTCCAAAACATTCCCACTATATGAGGATATAACATAATTTTTTTATTAATATAAGTAACGAATTATAAAAGTCTTATGTATTTTAAGGATACAATGAGATGATGTATACATAAGATAAAAAATTTATAGGGGGAAGTAGAGAAAGGAGGATTTTCTTACATTTAACAATTGGGTAAAATACCCTCATAAATTATTGAAGGGAATGTTATTTTTCATATATAGTAGAGATGAAGGGACTATTGTATGTGAATGAAAGGGTATGAAAAAAAAATTAAACTTTGGTGTTATAACTATAAAGAGATAGGGGAACAATGCTAACAAATGTCCCAAGAAGCAAGAGAATATAACTCAGAAGAATCTCACTGACCAATCTTATGTTTATGTTTTTACTATAGCTAAAGTGTAATGATAAATGTTTGTGTGTGTGTTTGGAATCATGGATTATGTTTTAGATGTATATTATCACTAATATTTCGGTTATAATAATCATGGAATAAGTAAGGATTTTACTGTAGAATTTTTTCCATTGTGGGTTTTATAGCATATGTTGACTGCTCATGATAACAACGAAAATTGACTTTTTGGTAACGTTATATTTTTAGTTATTAAATAATAAATGTAAACGTATTAATTAATATGTTCCTAATGAAGATTAAATAATTTTTTTGGAATAAATGGAAGATTACCATTATAGATGTAAATGGGATAAGATTAGAGACAATCATAACTGTTTTTGATTTTATGAAAATGATTTTTATATTATCATTGATGGAGTTTTCAATTTTTTAGATTTATAGAATATATTTTATAATTTGGGATTCTTTTAATGGGATGAGGAATAACTTGATATTTTGAATCATGTATGTGTTTTGATGATGTTTTATTGTAATTCTATTTATTACCATGTTTCAAGGGAACTTGTGATCAAGGTATTCATATATATGGTATTTGAAAATTAATAGAAACCTTATATTATATTTGGGATTTACGTTTACTATATATAGATAACCACTTTCTGAATTTCTAGTTTTTGAATTTGGTTAGATATATTTTGGTTGGTTCATAAGGTTAACCAATTAGTTGTTGATTATATTGATTTTTGGGTGTTATTGTTGATGTTTAGGAAATTAATGAAATATTTGATGATTTTTTCAAACCATTTTTATTTTGAAAATTTTAAAGATAAAATTTTCATTCCATTTCTTTTTGGAACTTCCGATTGAATAAATTTTAATTATAATGCTTTTGGCGTGAATAATTCAGCTTGAAAATTAATGTTGTCGAGTAATAGATAAAGATGAAATTGATAGAAGTGAAACAAGAGGATTAAATTTACATATTAAACTAAAATAAGCCATTTAAGTGTATTTTACAATATATATTATCATTATAATAAATTAATCCCTCTACATTAGGAAAATAATTTAGAATTAAAAATGTTATCTAATTACCTTTATTCATTATGAATTAATAGTCAACTCACCACTCACTAATCGTGAGTTTTATAGTCCTTAACATTATCCGGACCATATTTTCTATTATTGTCTATTATTACATAAATTATAGTGTTATATTAAATATTTATATTTTTTTATTCCACCAATATTATCCCTATCTAGGGATACAAATAAATGATATTTTGGATTCCCATTATGTTTATCACCATTTTCTTAAATGAAGTTTTATTATCCCTCTGTAAAATGAGGGTTTGAAAAAAAAATCCAATGATTACCTATAAAAAATTTAGGTTTTTTTATATAATGGGTTAGATTTTAATATTTAAGGATTTTATGAATAATACAGTGTTCGATAGCATACATGGTACACCAAACTATGTTTAAGAGAACTATAATATTCTATAAAAATATTATTATTTAATGTAAAAGTTATTTCATTTTCATTGAATTGGAAGTTATTAATGTTATTTATATATAAATATAAAGGTCTTATTCAATAATGTGAATTTACTAATTTTTAGGAAATAATTGCTCAAGTTTTCAAAAAGTTATTTGATGATTCAGATATAATTTTTGTTCAAAAGCAATTTGTATTATTTTTTGAGAAATTATTAAAATTATTTTTGAGAAATTATATATACATTATTTTATAAAAAAATATTACTTTTAAAATCATCATATCTGAATTATCTTAGTGGGAAATATTAAGATGTTTCTGAAAATGGAAGATTTTCCCACGAATAGTGATGTATACCGATTTTTATTGAAAACAATATTATTTCTACATGAATTTAGAAAGATCCATTTTGTATTAAAATTATTTACGTATAGTATTAGTTATATTATAATATGAATAATCCATTTATTCTTATTATAATCAATCTAATTATTTCATTTAGTCTAGATAAAATTCGATAAATAAAAATCAATTTTAGGAAAAAAATCAACGAATTTTTTATTTTTATTTTTAAATTAACTTATACCAATTATATATTTTTTAATATGGTATAATGGATTCAAAAATTTTAATAAGGTTGTTCGAATTTGGTAAATATTTAGATTTTATTTTTTGTAATAATGGATAGTATCCATTGAAAATTTTTTCTGTATAGTTAATGGTAATTCGGGGGAGTATGATAAAGTCATAATTTTCTATCGTAATTCTTATTGGATAAAGTTAATCCAGCCATTATCACCTTTGGCTAAAATGGATTTTATTTATTCGCATATGTCTATGAAAGTGACTTATGTAATTATTGATGCCGGCTAAATGAGAATCGAAAATTACTGAATCGACGAAATATATGGATTACGCTTGTTATTTTCTCCTCATGGAAATGGAATTAGATGCATGGATATGTAATGATAGGGTTGATAGAACATGTGAATAACATAATCCCTTAGAGAAAAAATTGATCACGTTTACCTTTTAAGGACACACAGATGAGTCATGCACTTCTCTGGATCTAGGGATGATCATGTGAAGCCCCTTTGTCATGTTCCTATGACCATACGGAGAGCCATAGGTAATCCCTCCAGTTCCAACAATGGGGTCTTGACAAGTACATATTATCATGTGAAGGATTACCTGTTATATCTTATGATCATGGGATATATCAGGGGATATACATCTTAATATCAACAAAAACCCATTATCAAATAAGGAAATAAAGCTGAAAAGACAAAGGCTTCATGCGGTCAAAGAAACATTTTTTCATACGGAGGGGTTATGCACCTCCTGTGATCAGAATTTTTCCCATAGAGGTCATTTATAATTCCTTATTGATCTCATGAAATCTCTTTAATAATCCGTTTTGATATTGAGAATTCCTCCATACAATTATATTTATACAGTAAAACCCCTTAAATGGGTGACCTGATATCATGAGGACTCTCAAACATGTCATCCTAGGATTTAGGAATCTATTTGACATGTCAATTGCATCATATAATTCCTTACATATAATAAGAGATACATCACATGGAAATTTGTTCATGTTATCATAGGATCCATGATGATCATGTTATTCACTACCAGAAACACAATGTGAAAGAGAAATAATCCATGTATAATAAGGAATAAAAGATAGAGAAGTCAGAATCATATCATTAATGGGAGATATGATAGTCTTTCTTTGAATAGATTATGCACCTCGTGTGATAACTATTAATCACATTAAGGGCACTAACAATCCATATTGGTCATGAGAAGACCCTCTACCAAGCTATCTTGGTCTCAAGAAGACCCCTTGACAAGATATCATGGTCCCACGAATATTCTCTAACAAGACAACTTCATCATGCAAAGACTCATTAACATGTAATCGTAATCTATCCAAGTATATTTTACATGTCATCATTACAATGATAAATTCCCTTGAAAATATAGGCGTTGAATAAATAAGGTGATGATGGAGTGTACTCATGATCACTGAATATAATGAGAGTCCATGGGTGACCCACAGGAAGATAATGAAGAGCATGTGATCCCATACGACCTCCATTGACTAAAGAAATATCTCCAATATAATCACTATTAATGGTGATATAGAATATGGTTTTTGAGTCCTATAAATAAAACCACATTGGCATAATAAATAATTACATGTTGTGATAAGTCACACCAATGAGAGAGAGAAAGAGTGAACTTCTCAAAAAAATCAATGTGAGCATAAATATCCTTGATATATAAAATAAAAGAAATGACCTAAGGGGTTTTATGATATTAATATGCACATAATGTGATCACCTTATTGATCATGCGATTAACTTTTAGTAAGATAGAAAGATTATATGAAATAGTTTCAATGTGTTGACTTAGATATGTGGAACCCAAAAAGGATAAGGATTGAAAAACATTGAGTCATATAAGTTATAAAGAGTAAAAATATGGAAGATATAAATAACGAGGGATGTACTAATTATCATTCAAAGGAATCGTGTTCTTTATATATCCTATATAGATAATGATACAACACCAGAAAATATTAATATAATCACACGATAGTTCCCAGACAAGTCAATTGAGTCACCCAAATTTCTTCGGACATGCCATTTGAGTGACATGAAGTCCTCTAGAAATGCAATTCATGTCATGTGATGTTATCCATACTTTTCAGCAATTTATTGAAAAGTCCTCTAAATATATAATCTAATTCATGTGACATTCCTCAAGATATGTTATATAGACCATGCGAAATAACTTCAACATGGATGATTAAACCATATGAAGCTCCTATAGATTTGTATTCATTGTTAGAATGAAAATGAGGACATGATAAAAATTAAAAATTGGACATTTTATATAGAAAATTAGTACATGTTAGGATCAATCTCAGGACTTGTGGGGCAGACACTCGAAACATGTTAGATAGTCAACTATGACATATCTAGCGGACACCCCCAACATGTCAAGCACACTAGGTGGACACGCTGGGACATGACAAACCAATTTGGAGAACACATATTGTCATACACAAATTAATCTATGAGGAATTTGATACCTATTAAAATATGATACATAAAACACATAACTATGTCACAATTTCCTATTTAAAATAAACCTCATTGTAATTCCCCCCATATTTGATGAAATATAACCCATTTAACCCAAACTCTATTATGGTATTTAATGATTACTCATCTATCACCAGATTTAGAAGATGTTTGAATTGTGAGGAATCTAATTCTAACTATAAAAATTATATGTTGGATTCCTACCAATTGCTTGATTTCAATATCAAAGGCACCCAAGTGTGTAATTTTCATATCTTTATAGAGTGAGTCTAATAACTTGTTATCCCTTTTTTCACTCATAGGTAATGGATAACATGTTCTTAGGGAAATTTAGTGATCATATCACTCATATAATAATATTTCATAGTTAGGGAAACCACATTGTGTATGACCGATTCTTCTGAATCTTATAATTTCCCATATAAAAGGGAATCTACCTTAGTTTATGTCCTAGAGGAATTACCATATTGGAAAATCATGGGGAAATAAACCATATGGGAACTGATCAAACTAAGATGATTCTAATTCCTAATATAAGAATGATTCATATGATACATTCAAATAGCTCATGGTTAATACCTAGTGCCTTTGTTCCCCAGTATATTTACTTTCCGACTGATGTCAAACTAAATATTATAAATAATCTATTTGGGTTTTGATTTATGTTATAAGAAGGATATGTAATATGACATGTAAAGTTTCAATATCATCCTCAAAATACTTATTTTCATCCTAGATGAGTGTAAACTATAGATTTACTATTCATATAGATTAAAAATATTGATAGTTGAACATTTTATAAAAATATTTGGAAGATGAGAGGGATCCTTGAATACATTCAAATGGTATCCTTAATATAACCCCATTTACATATAAAATGATTCAACACCAAATCATTTTATTAAGGTGAACGGTCTCATATCGTTATTTGAAAGAGATACATGAAAATATAGAAAATATATTTATGAGAGTCCTGGAGTATTCCATAATTCCCCAGAAAATGGTGTGATGATCTTGAACACCTATTCTATCATATCTTTGTGTTATACAAAGTTTTATTGGGTTTGAAAACCTAATTGACCAATTTCATTTAGAATGGATATTTGTACCTTGTTATGGACATGGGAATCATTGGGACATTAGATAAAAAATGAACATGGTACACCTAATGTGATTAAATTTGAAACAATAATCCCCAAAATGAATCCACAAATAGGGACTAAATATATTGAACCTAGAATGAAGAGTGTAATTGAAAAATAAATGAATTATTATATGAATTGGGAATCATGTATCCCGAATAATGGGGATACTTATTATCCATCATTTTTTGAAGGAAAAAAAATGGTGCACCCAATAAAAATCTCTTATATTATAGAAATGATTATTTGATAATGTGTCAAACCATATTTTCTCATTTATAAATAAATGGTATAGTTGATGTGAAAGAATTCATAATTAGGGTGCCTAAAAAATAATTCTATTCTCAATGTGAAAATTTCACATAAGATAATAGGCTGAACTTATAAAAATAAATGAAAATTTTGTTACCTATTTATAACTGATTGAGAATGTTTCAAACTTATGATGATACACTATTCAGTGACCTTGATCATCATTGTATTTTTTATTTTAGATATACATCTCACATAAAACACATTGACCTGAAATAATTTTTTCATCGGGAAAATATTCCGGAACCTCAGCCATGGTAGTGACCTTTACAGGTTTTAAAAAACCCCACCAACCAGAAACCTTCATCATTGGTTGGAGAGTTTTCTAGATCAAGAATAACAGTTACCTGGCATGATATCGATCCTCTAGGATGCATGTAATGGTCTCTAGGAATTAAATCCATAAGGTCTACATCATTCAAGGAATGTTGCAGTGAAACTAGTCGAACCTATCACCACCACAGATAAATTTTTAATATTATCCATGAAGGAAAAAATTAGCACCTACCATATCCTAGTTTAATGGAATAATACTCTTACTATGGATCCATCCTGGTACTGGAGATTTTGAGGATGCATTTTTTCTAGCCAGTGTTACTAGCATCATACAGCTGGTGCCCTTCAGTCGACTGATGAGTGAACCAGCAGATAAATTTTCACCCTGGAGACTCATGAATGGGTACCAAGGATGTGTTGACAGGAATTTAAAACTATGGATAACTAGGATATTTATTATATTATAGCTTCAAATTAAGTATCCCATCTTCATATTTTGGTGGTAATCAGCGAGCAGTATCAAATCCCTCCTCACTGAGATGATGTATGCACGTATATTCGTACAGAAAGCATTGGGGAGGTACATATCATATTCCCTATGCATGAATCCCATCATTAAATTATAATTTCATAAGAAGGATAGAAGTGGGTTTATATCCTCTCATAAATCAAACATATATGTTAGTAGAATTCGGAGACTGAAAATATTTATACATAAATTCATTCACAAACATTACAAATGTGTTACTACATTTTAGGAATGGCTGAAGAACTACATCTACATATTATGGAATTGGTACTGATAGAGGTACATGCACATATTCGTATCCTGAAAGCCATAGTATAACATTCCAAGATCATTACAAATAAGTGGCTACAACATAAAAATTTCATATTCATTCCCCGATCCTGGAAGATTATCGATAGACTCTGGTAAAGGATGAGGTACAAGACGAGGCACATATCCATTATTCCAAAAATGGACCCCCCCCCCCCCCCCAACACAGTTTCAAATATGATATGGGACATGAATACTTGTGGAAATTGAAAACTTCCAAGGTCCAAACAATATTCTCATTCCAACTAGGGCTCACCAAGTAGAAATGGCATATTCCACGGGACAAACTCATATTCCAATAAAAAAGACTCATGGAATTAGCCAATATATTAGGATCAGGATCATATACACATTCAAATTATGGTTTTCCAAAATAATATAGAAATCTCCTCAGAGAAGGAACATAACCCTTCTAATGAAGATACATGACATATTCCAGCAGCTCAAGGAAGCCAGGCTCATATCCCTGCATCCAATGATGAGTTACTACACCAACATCCATAGGGGGACATCGATGAAGATTGTGTACCTTATACAAATCAATAGGTATTGAATAATATTTTAATAGGATATTCATATTTAAACCAATATCATTTCCTAGATTCATCCAGGATTGACAAGAAATTGACAGAAACCACCAAAAAGAAGGATCATATTCTTCCTAGAAATATTGAATATCTTGTACCTACTCTTGAAACGACTCATAAATAGGATAATATACTCACATCCATATAAATTAATCATAATATTCTATAAGATTTCATACAGTTGACTTGAATCCATACAGAAACCCAAAAGGATGGTCGGAAAATTCTATCCACGATGTAGAATGGGGCTCATATCACTGGTCTACTATATACCAGTGTTTTTGATACTATTAGATGTATATCCACAAAACATAAATGGTATTTTGACTCTTCAATATAAGTATAATTTGGTCACAATCTTGATAGTCATCCTCATTTTAGTGTAGAGTTGGATCATGGGGACTCTACTCATAAATTATATCATTGTCAACCTACCGATGGTCATATCTCTCTCAAAAAAGAAAATACTCCCATTTTCAAACCCCTCTATATAGATTGGTGATCAAAACAGAAACACCATAATATAGAAAGTCTCTTCAATCAATTTTTTCAGTCATATATAGTGCCCCAACAACCGTCATCAGCACTACACCACAATCAATAGGTGACCCAGATAAGCATCTTCTATAATTTGACCAGGTGGAGGCATATCAATATCATAAAGAAGAAGTATACATGTATATATGGATATAGTAACCAAAAATTAAATCCAATCCATGTTATGTCCCATCTCATCTTTGGACAATGAGATCCCAGAAGTTCTAGATAAGATGGTTGTTTCTTATCTAGGGAAAGATATATGGGAAACTCTTTAGTGGTTGAAGGATAGACACCACACCCATATAGGATATAAGGGTCACCTGTAGACCCTAAATGTACTATATTTTAAATTGGACTTCGATTTTTTCTCCATGTCCTAGGTCCCAAAACCAAAAAACCACAATGAATATCTACAAAAGTATTTTTTTTATTTCACCAAAATAGTTCAGAAACCGATAATTGATGCCTCATTATATATATGTATCTAATGATGGATAATGCATCAAGAACATTAATTCACTGCATCCCAACAGATACATAATTCACCAGATATGATTTCTTGTAATGTCACTACCTTCAGTGAAATTAATGGATAAAAAAAATCTTTGCCCAGTTATTTAAAACTATAAAATTACCCGACATTAAATATGAAAAGAAGTCATGAATTGAGGGATATGTTATCCAACAGAATTATAAGATGGGCCTCAAGAAATTTGGAACACATTTTGGACATAAAAGAATAAATTTTGGCCCACACAGCAACATCCCTTAGAAACTATATCCCATTATATGTTTCCATTTCACCTAGCTCATACCCGAGAATAATTAAATCGAAGAAAAATGATCACATTATTATTTTTCATATCATGAATCCAAGGTTAAACCTTACCTACAGGAAAGTGTGAATTTTTTCCACAAACATAACAACTCGGATCCTCAAACCTTGGGTGGATTCATGAAATATCGACAGCTTGTGGAATCCAACCCAAATAAACATGGATGCATGAATTTTTATCTCAATAACCTTTGCTAGGTTCGTCAAACCATCAGAGTGTCCTAGAATAATCTATAGTGTTCTAGATAAACTCAATCCCATAGGGATGGTGGTATTTATTTCGCAATTTCATTCTCCTGATCCAATGAATATTTAAATGGATTCAGAAGATACTCAACAATAGAATCAAAATGTGTTAATAATGGCCCTGAAATGACCACATCCTGTAGGGATATGGTAATTATTATCATTATCATCCCCATAAAGAAAAACTCTTCTCTAGGGTGGTAGGTAACTATTGATGTCCAACATCATTTCTATTCCTCCCATCATATGATAATCTTATTCTATATTGGGTTCATTCCGAAAATATGACCATACACTCCCATAAATTCACTATTCGTAGACTACTAATTTAGAAACGTATGGTGATGTTAATAAAAACCCATAAAGGTCATAAGAAAAAAATTTCTAAATATGGATAGGTTTAGAAAAATAACCCTGATGAAACCAGCAATAGTAGAGTTAATGCTGCAGAGTCACCACATTGTATTAGTAGTGATGGGATAACTACCATTGCATGATACACCTTAGTGAATGTTGTCACCATTAACACAATAGATTATGTTGACTAGGATAAAAAAGTAGAGTGGTGCAATGTATAAAACATACCACAAATGGTGGGTGATTTGTATGCAACAACATAGCATGCATGTATGTGGATTCTGAATATTATCTAAAACCTATCTCCTCTAAATAATTAATTTACAGAACTATGGAGAACACTATGATGGATAAATGGAATGTTGTGTCTACATAACATACCCCGCCCAGATGAGAAAAAATTCCTTCTATTGAGGAACTACTACAAAAATATGGGAATGAGATGTAGAATATTATATAGGATAATGAGGAACTATGAAGAGGAAATATTCCCACTAGGTATCATCTTCTTACATAAGAAAAATATCCCTCATTCCCCATATCCAGAGAGAGAAAAACCACTTAAAACTGTGGAATCAAATTTTTAATATAGTGTTGGATCCAGGAAGCTATTCCGTATAAATGAGGATGTTGGAGATGATTACAATCTTCCTCTATTATGAAAAAAACCTCTTCCCCTTTAGGGTTTTCATTCAATATAATGGTTGATTGAGAATCCTCTAGAAATAAAAACCATTCCACCACATCAATCCTACCCCACTCCCTACATATAAGACATTTCACATTCATTGGTACCTCTAAAAATCACCAACTCCTTTTAATCCTTGTTCTCTCGAATATAATCCATTAAACAGAGGTTCAAACGGATGTAGTCAGATAAGAATCCATATCCAAGATGGATGGATGACATGTTTCCTCGACCCAATTCTTGGAATCCTAATATATAAAAATTCGATAGTTTAAGGGACCCATAAGAAAATCTCATGTACTTTGGGTCCTAATGTAGCTCAATGATGGGCCATTGAGTACATTATACGGTGACCAAACAAGAATTATTTTAGAAACAACGGTGGTGAAAACTTTTTTTTTGGTATAGTAGTCTTCTAGAAAGATCTATTGTGGTAATATAATACTTTTTTTGTTAATTAATTTATCTATTTAGCTATGTCCTAAGTAAAAAAATGCAATTACCATAATAAAAACTGTAAAATAAAGTGAAAATGTGAGATTTTATGACATCATCACTAGATGGAAAGGTTTAACATATTCACTCATTATAGATCACTCAAAATAGAAAATATGGGAACTCTCTGCTGAAAATCTCTTGGATGAATGAATAACACCATTAATCGTAATAATGTATCCAGATGGATTCCATGGGTTTTCAGAAAATTCATAATTCATAGAAGATTCTATTTAGTAGACTTGAGCTAAATATTCCTCAATTCCCTCATCATTGGGAAAATGGATAGGTAAGGAAGAGACTTCATCAGTTACCCTAAAACCAAAACCAATTCACATGCAAGCTCCCAAGAAGGCCCCAAACTCTTTGAATCTATCCATTTAGTTGTAGAAGTAATAAAATCACACTCATGTATCATCAAAAAGGAACTTATGTCTCCCACTATTTGAGGAGTTTATGAATTAATGATACACCATCCGAAATTAATAGGTCATAGGTTATTTCATTATTACCATGGAAAATAACCTTCTTGAGAAATAATAACCAAAGATAACCAGTGATTTCGACCTCACATATCATCCAAATTAATACTCTTTTCATAAGAGGATGGGTCACACCATCCAAAATTTATTTGTTTTAAAATACATTCTCCAATGGTTTATTGATTATAGATTGGTGATTTCGTATAATTCCCCAACATAGGTGACATGTGTAGTTGTTTCCATAATGAATTAGAGGGTGATTAGAACGATATTTTCAGCCATGTGTGGGATGAATTTTGACAACTGGATGACTCGTAATACAATTGACTGAGATCATTACATATTTGTAGCCCAACATCACAAAACAATGAAAATACCTAAAACTGGGGATGTAACATTGAATAAACCTCACATTGGTGGATTTAATCATTATAAATAAGAAAATACATTATAAAATACTAATATATGACCCCCATACAAATTCTGACTCTTAAAGACTTCATTCCTTCACCATCTATGGAACACGCACTACCTCACCAAATGGAATCCTCATCCAATGAATAACTAATTTTTGGTTTTTTTATTTATTTCGATTTATATAACCCCTATATTCTGTAATATATACCTCTAGTACATCTCCCACACATCAAATTAGGGAGTTAGAAACCATGCATGCAGTAACATAGTGTATGGGTAATAACATAGGTGTTCTAGAATCTAATATCATTCTTATATCACTGATGATGTCATATATATAGGAGAGTCCCATGGGAGTGAAATATAGAAATCCAAATAAAAACAAGAGGTTACATAGATAACTACATCATTTTTCCCATAGCAGTCATCTTACACGATCAAATGGAGGGGGTGCAATTTTCTGTTTAACAAAATAAAAGGGGACGGTCGGGACGACCTATATTGCATGCAGTATATTCCCCTTAAAAAAGTACTCAAGAACTACACCAATACAAATCAAACACATCATATCCTGAGACTCATAATAACTTGATTCCCTACCAAATAAAGTATGGAACAATGGATGATATGTATAAAAATATAGAAAATTAGAACAATTTCACAAAAATATCTCATTTTTGAATGATGTCTATCATTCAAAATAGCTCAGATATACACTCATAAAAACCTCCATAGACCAAACAAGTTTGATACATAATTCATTTATGTCATAAATTATTGAGTAGAGACTATACCATCTAAATTCATTGTCACCATCTCCTTTATAGAATGATATTGGGAAGACATTTTCCAGAGATATTTTTTAACTCTATGTGATTTATTTGAACTCAAAAATATCAACATTCTATGGGATATGAGTGAAAACGGTTCAAGGATAAAAATAATTCTGATTTAGACCATTTGAATTTTTTTATATTGAGAGGGAGACTTATATTTGAAAATTAATATCATTTAATTGATTGATAAGAGAAAGTAAAGTCATTTTAAGAAGATAAAGAGAAAGGATCAGTTTTGGCATATCATATCTATCACTGAGTTCATGTTAATCAAGAAAGACACATCATATAATGTCCTCTATGGATAATAATGGATTCAAATAAGTGTGGTGTTACATTAATCATTTTATATGTATCTAAAATACCCCATCAGTAGGACGGTCAACATAATACATGGTGACAAAAATCCATTCATGTCTTGTGAATCCAAATATCCCAATGAAGGTTACTATAAAAGGGAAGGTAAATAACCAATAGTAAATGATAATATGTAGGTTTAATCCCCCAATGTGTTGTTAACCACACTTGAGAATACCTAGAGTATGTTCTTTGGTGATTATGTGATGCCCAAAATGTTGATTGAGGCAACAGACTTAATTCAAGTTGTATGAGCTCTTATTTACCATAATTGTCTCTTGAAAAAAAAAACAATCTGTTCTAGAGTCTCTCTTCAAAACTCTAACAGTTCAAGATAAAAATGCCTCATCTCATGGACTCTATTACCTTTAAAGTGATAAATATTCACCAATATTATAGACTATGTCTTCAAATTCATCCATGGACTGAGTGATGGATGAAGAAGATGATTACCTCAGGAATTCCTCTCACACATTTGAGGAAGGCATCTCCACCCCCATCATCTAGATCGGGAAGGAGAATGTGGGAATATAAGAAGACTCATGAACTATATTGATTAGTGTTTATATTCCTCTCTTGGATAAGGATATGCATATTTCATTTCATATGAAACATCGATACATGTTAACATGGAATTATATAAAAACCCCTAGGCTGAATCCCATAATTGTTATGCCCCATCTAGGATTACCTGAATACCATCGGGGGTTTAAAAAGGAAGTTAGGAGGATGCACCCCAATCATGCTTCTAATATATAATCTTATGTTTATAAGTTGACCAATGAATTTTTTTTAATTAATGTTTAGTACCCATAATTGCTCACCAAAATCATCCTCGTCAAGAATAAGAAAAAGAATATTAAGGTTCACATCGAATTTAGACCATAATCGACATTAACCCAAGATATTTTTCCCATTAACGATCACAAATGTTTTCATCAATTTAATAACTATAATCAGGGATGTCTCTATCATGGATGTGTATTAAGGGTATAATAATATGAAGATAACCCACGAAGATGTGGAATCCATATCATTTTTAGCACCTCAACTAATGTTTTTTTCATTTGGTCATGCCCTTTAGATTAATGGACAATAGATATAATTACCAATGTTCCAGGGATCATACATTTAGTCACTTTCTGATAAAAATTGGTTTTTTATTTTTTTTGAATTTGTATTCAAAACTCCATAGTGATGAAATCACTTCATATACCATCAATCAATCTTCGACATGTTGTAGTAATATAATTTGAAGATGAATCTGGTGATCTTATCCTTCAGTGTAATTTCAAGAATGTTTCTTGGCATTGTGGTATTCAACCATAGAATCAAGGATGACCCAGAAAAGAGTTGTACAGTCCTAGCAATGTCAAACTTTAGAATGTAAATGAACTTACTGGAATCCAAGGGTACATCAATTACTTGGGATGTTTAATAACAAACCTAGATGGAAAATATCCCCCCCCCCTTCAAAAAGTTAGTTAATAAAGTTGTTTCCTATCATTGTGTCGAGGAATACCAATAATACATTGAGAATATAAATAAATAAATGGTACACCGACTGGTCTTGATTCCGCAAGTAAAGTAAAGAAGATTATCATATATGTGGCCTCCAAGAAGTGATCACTTGATATTCACCACACACAGCAAAATGGTGTTGGGATTGAAAAAAATAATATACTATCTTAGTCAGAATAATCCTTGTTAGTGGGAATTGATAATTTTATGTTGATAATAACTCCCTCCTTCTCATCTTTTCAGTGGATTGGTTGATACATAACTTGCTGCATCAAGAAATATACTTGGTATCTCATATTGAACAACTCAATTATATCCAATGACACCCTATTAGTATTAGGTGTTTAGAAATATGGGAGGTTATTTGGAACAATATGAAATTCAGTTAATATCAAAAAATGAAATTTCAAAGGGTAGCTATTGGTTGATTTACTTATGGAATGTCCCACATAGGAAATAACACCAATCGAAACCTAACATCTAGACGAAGAGGTATTCTATGTACATGAAACTCCCCTATCATGGGAGATTTATTTTCAAGGATCCTACAAAATTAAAATTTTTAAGATACTGGAAACCCTAAAGATCCCTTGGTTAGTGATGGTATTGTATTTTTTTCATCAGAAAATAATTGTTCGCTACTCCTTCTCACTATAAGAAGTCTAAACTAAAAATAATGAAATGTATAATTCCATCATTATTCTCTTGTAACTATCTATAAATCTATAGATATCCTTCCTAATCATCAAATGGGATTCAAATATAGTGAAAAAACAATTCAATGTAGAATATTCTATCAACAATGATGAATTAGATCCTATCATCAACTATATCCTAGGAATGAGGGGGGAGTTCTATTTTTAACTAAAACTACATCATGTCAATCGATCACAAAATTATCATGTTGATACACTAGATAATACCTAAATAGTCTTGGCTAACCCTGATCAGAATAATGTAATCCTCTACATATTGCACTAAAGGATTGTCTCATCAGTCACCATCTCTAACATGGAAGAATAAATTATGTCAACACTACTACAATTATTGATGAAATTATATACCCCCTTGTATGTATGTATCATAAAGTTGATTAACTCAATTGTGGGATCCTTCGATTAGATCGACCCAAAAGATAATATAGCCAACATTGGGTATGGTAATTTACCCTTAGGGGTTGTGCAAATGTGAAAAAATCCGTCTATAAGTGTAGCTTTGATAGAATCCTCCCCATATGCATTATAAAAAAGAAATATTTCTATTTTCCTAGAATTAGTACATGAAGGATCATGCAATTATCATCACTCTGGGACTAAAATATCTAATCATATTCAAAGGCTAGTTTATTACCCACAGAAAATGATACATGGCTATATAGAATTCACTAAAAAATTATATGTATTTCGTATTTGTGAAAATATCAATTATAAACCCCAAAAATTTCAACGTACATCAAAATATTACATATCCTTTTACCTATGGGTGAACGATTTTGTGGGGAAATTTCTCCCAGCCACAACTAAGATGCTTAAGATCATTATTACTACTACCAACTTCAATTACAAATATGCTAAGAAAATATCACTCAAGGATGTGAGTATGAATAGTATCATTACCATTATAATGTTCAATATAATAAATATATTTATAGTCCCTAAAACGATATTGACAAACAATAGAACAAAATTTTTATATGATGAATTAATGAAATTTTAATGGGAGTAGAAAATCAAATCCATCCTCTCAAACTTCAATCCTGTAGTTAAAAATGAAAAAATAGAGTCATAAATTAATTATCTTTCAAATATACTAAAAAATATAATATTAAAGTACAATAATCCCAAGACGGAGAAGATCCTTCATGATTCTTGAGCTTACCACACCACCACACTCACGACCATGCAAGAAGCCCCATATTCATTTTTATTAAAAACTGATGTAGTGTTTCCAATAGTAGTCATGTATCTTATTCTGTGGATAAATATCTGTAGAGAGCTATCAAATAATAAGGAATTAAAAATTTGGTTGAAGGAGTTTTACCAAATTGATGAGAAAATTTTTCTTACACTATACAACTTTGAAGTTCATCAGAATCAGATCACATAATATTTGAATAAAACGGTTCCCCTCTTTTTGTTCCATAATGGAAATATAGGATTAGATCTAAGAACCATAATGTTACATGGAAATAAAACACCAAATTTTTAACCTAAATGAGAAAGGCCTTACATGACACTTATGGGATATTCCAATGGATTATACTCATCATCCACAATTAATTGGGAACATGTTATTCCCCTATCAATGAATGGGTTTTAAAAACGTACCCTTCATAGCATCCATTAATTTTCTATTATATTGATTGTATGAAGTTAAAATACATGTGAGGTTGTAGTTTTATAACCATAAAATGGAATATACCATTTATTACTTTTTTTCAGGATGTTAAACTGCACAATATATCCTTACAGCATGAGCTAAATATGTATGGTTTCCTTGAAAAACATAAATCTTGGTCCTCATTCTAGTAGGCTGGTTAGTGATTCCTAAACCCTATATCATGGAACAACTACTACATGATACAAAATAAACCAATCATTTTTAATCAACTTCATGTCATGAATTAATCCTTTACGATTACACATTTATCACACTGCTCATAGTTCATGTGGGATTAGGAATTTTGGTAAGGGAATCCCCACATGATCAATACATATCTGTTCAAATCATGGATAGAATAGTCTTAGATGTAGGACCCTAAATTGATCACTAAATATTAATACCATATTATGTTAAACTACATCATTGGCATATATAACATGACCTAAAAATATTCATTACTATGGCCCTTTCATGAGAGGACCACTATCATTGGTGTTAGTATCTCACCACACATCCATTTAAGATCTACATGTGGATTTATTCATTACGTCACATTATATGTAGGGAAACTAGAATGTCCAATCCTCGGTTTATCCATAATAATCAAAGGGGAAAATGCATCCCTATGCATATGGGTCATATCTACCTAGAGAATTTTCCATTCATTAACTATGTTTGTCTTGATTCCTACCATCACAGTATATACAGGTAAACCATGATCTCTAATCATGGTTCTATCCACATTAATAATTGGGAACAATCCCCCCTTTATGTGAGGGTTCAGACCTGTCTGGAAATTATCCAATTCAATTACTATGTGAGCCTTGATTCCTATCATCACAAGATACATAGTGACACCGATATCTCTAATAACTCCTATATCCCAAAAAATAAATGGAAACATTTCTCCTTTTTGTATATATTAGACATATATGTTGATTTTTAAAATTCAATAACTATTTGAGTCTTGATTCCTATAATCCCATGATACATAGTAACACCCATATTTCCAATCATGGGACTATACACAATATCAATGATCTAAAAACGATACCCTACATATAGGATACACCTATTTTGGTAATTATCTTACATTTGTACATCATGATGTTAAACTATGAGGAAAATTTTCTTGTCAAGTGACATTAAACTAAATTATTGATACATAACAACACCATGAAATTAATGTGTGAAAACTAGCTCACATCAACATTCTTTATCAATATACCATGAGATCGTAATCTCATTAATCCAAAGTATGGGTTTCTTCTTTTTTATTTTATTCCCATCAATCCATAAATCATAGTCTATGTCATGAGAGCATTGAGTTATCACCAACCATCCATGGCCCTTGTAAAACGTCACCTGGAATCAATGTACCCTTCATTATAATAGACATGTGTGTCTCTTGGTCCTGCATACTAGCTCATTGACATCAGTTTAATGGGAAAATAATTTTCAAAAATTATTTATGTTCATTTTGATCATTGAAATCATCGAAGAGGAACTCATCATCTTGGGGTTTTTGTGTCTCTGTGGCATAATTATCCCAAGGTATTACTCTTGAACGTATATCATTGATCCATGATTTCCAGAATTTTCATATCCATATCAAAAGTGTGTTGGGGTACTTTTGAACCTATGAATCCTAATTAGGATATCGGGTAACATTACCCTTATATAAGATCCAAATGTGATATGACCATGAATTACATGACAGTTTGTTAAAGCTTTGTGACCTTAAACTGTATCCATTGATGGTCCAAATCAATAGATCAAAAAACTGTTAGTTAAAGAAAGATATCTCTTTTCAATATATAAACTATAAAATGGTTTCATGTGCAAAATTCAATCTTTTTCTATCTAAAAATTTCATATGTTGAGTTTATAAATAATTTTTTGCATAAGTAAATAAGAAAAAAAGCTCATTCGTCCCTATTTATAGCCATATTAAAATTCAAGCCAGACTTTCTAGATCCCTTGGTCCATGAAGAAGCTGGAGTAATAATTTTAGACATCCCCACACTAAGATAACGTGTTCAATAAATGTTCAATAAAAATTTAGGGTGATGGAACACTTAGAATATTATGTTTTACACTAACCAACATTATGTAATTAATGTATGTATAGAAAAAAATAATTCACCTAGTAGATATCCTTCTCTTGGAAACCCACAGACCTTGGTCTCTCTTATGGATAGTTCTTTTATATAGAAAACTGGTAACAGGGACTGGGTAATCCAAAAGGACCCACATGGATTCATTGGATATTTCCACCCATACAAAGATCTTGTGTCTAGGTAATGATCGTGCCTGGGAATTTCAAATTAAATCAAGGATTCATTATCCTGAATCAAGGAATATGGGTTTCCACCAATATTAATTGTTGAACTTTACTCTCTATTTACATCTCCATTTAACTAAAATATTTCAAGACATTGATTTATAGTAAACAAAAAAATATTATTGAAGTAGATTCAGTATATTTGTCACTAATCCATATTGTATTACACCTTATATCAAATATGTTATGAGAAACTTCCATACTTATCCTTCTAATTGACACACCATGTGACTCGAAAACACATGGAATATTGCCTAAGACATCCAAAAATATATATGCATTCCTAGGGTTCCATAACCCCTCCCTGATACCTCTTTTCCCCATACTTTCTTTCATTATCCACAAATTTAATTCATCAATAATATTCCATGGCCCTAGGAAAAGAGTGGGTATCCCCTTTACATGAATACTCATGTAATCTCTATGGGGCCATGCATAAGGGCCTCTAACCAACAAACTAGAGGAATATACTCCTTGCATAAAAGACCTATAATCCTCATGAATTGTATAAAATCAATTGCTGAACTAAGAACCTTAGGGTGTTTTGGGTAATCCCCAAATTTCTTTCCTATTATAAATTAATCAATTCAACCTACTACTCATGATTTATGACACCCATATTCCAACAATCTTGTTGGAATCAGGTCACTAATAATTTTCCATAAAATAATATAGTTTTCACAAATATTACATGTAACATGGAAAATAGAGATACCCTTTAATTTACCAAGATTGTAAGCCCATTGGCCGCATTAATAAGTCCATTTGACCTACCATATAGTAGAATATAATCCTGATAGGAAAGGTCCTATAATACTCATGATCCTTGACAACACCACCATAGAACGCAACACCATATGATGTTTTGGGTCATACTTGGTTCGTTTGTCCCATTCCACTCATGAGCATCAACAACACCATGGTATAAGTAATCACATTAGGGTGTTTTGGGTAATCCCTAAAATATATGCCTTGTTCCCTTATACATTCGAACTCATGGAAACAAGACACTACATTTCACAACCCATGAAGTTTTTGAAGAATAAAATTAAACAATAAATCATTTTTTTATTACTAAATGATGTTGAACTGTATGGAGGATATCCATACTGCATGACGTTAAACTATATAAAAGTCATTTTTATCACACTATGTTAAACAACACAGAGATAATTAACTCAAAAAAGTGTATGACTATGAATAGAATCTATGTTTTAGAAGAACCTAAAATACATGAAATTAATGGTCTAGTTTTAGAGACCTCAAAAAACCAATTAAAAGGGACTTGATGGTATCCTTGTTGATAACTAAAAAAGAAAACCTAGGGAAATGATGTGGGGCTACATACTAGAATGAAATATATGTGATCTATTTATCAATGATCATATAAAAAATGGAAAATTACTAAAAATATAAGGAAAAAATCTAGAAAAATGGTGTAATGAAAAAATTAGATGTACACACCCTTTAAAAATTTCATATTAGAAACTAAAACTAAAGAAAAGTCAATAAAAAATAAGATACACATATTATAATATCATTATGTTCTAAAAGAAAAAATTAATATATTCATTCTATTTCAATTTACATATGTATAAAATAGAGCAATCTCTATATGGGAAATGTATTTCATCCAAATTAATCTATTTAAACTAAGTGATTCCATAAAAACCAGAGGAGATACATCATCGGGGAATTTTATATGGTTATAATTCATGAGAAACTCTCATTAAAAAACTTTTCTATTTAAAGAATTAAAATTAGAAGGTTTAGGTTTATATGTAATTTTACAAAGGATGGGGATCTTTGATGATCCATATAATATCAAGGCAATTAAATATCATGCACATCATGAACTAAAGGTGACTAGATAATGACATGTAATGTTATGAAGAATTATTCATTAATAATGTGAAAAATGAGGAATATCAATATTATAGAGACACTCCATTGATTAAAAAAATAACATGTGATTGAAATAATATAAAATTCAATCAGTTTAATTTTCAAAATCATTTAGAGTCTTTTAATATTATTCAATTGAGAACTGAAGTTCCATTTTCTCTGCATCTTTTGTTGCTTCTTAGAGAATAAAATTCTCAATAAAAGAGTCTAAATATTTAACACCATTATGAGTAGTCACTAATAATGAATAAAACAATAGAATAGTGTATCTCAATTTATATATCCATGTTTATTGTTCAATTATTCTTCCAGTCATGACATACATAGGAGTATGTAACATAGGAAATATTTGTTGTATCTGATTCAGTATATTTGACACTTCCCTTATTAACTATGTTAGTGAATTTTTTTTATCAATGTTTTTTAGGCCCTTGTGACAAATAGATAGTTATTTCTAAGAAAATAAAATATTCTATATGATATCATAGAATGGATAATAGTCAAATACACATTTCATTAAATATGAAAATAGATGGTGAAGGCATTCAACTTTTTTATAAAACTTCTCCTAGGATCTCTTAGTGATCTTGGTGTAGATTTACTACCAGAAGATCCTTAATGGTACTTGGTTTTCTAAAACTACTAGGTTAGATATCTCCAAATAGGTTATGATTTTATAATTCAATAATAATGTAAGATAAAATGTCTCTTATGCTCTGCCATTAATTAACCCATCACAATTCATAGGGATCAAAGGTCTAGGCTCTTCAAAAAACAATATTACACTAACATGGTGTTTTTTATCATGATGTGAGTTCCTCCTTGGATCTCCCCCAAGTCATGAATCAAATCCATTCCTATCACTGATAAGGAGTTCAATGTAGTATATGTTATAGCGATCCAATCTTCTTATATAGAGAAATTACATAATTTCGTTGAAATATTCATTACATTGCACAAACACATGCTTAATGAGTATATTTGTTCTGTGTATTTGTAAAGAAGGAAACATAAAAACTAGTAATTAAGTGAGCTACGTTATCTCCCACAAGGTTCTCTATGACTATAACCTTTCTTAGAAACATCATAAATTATACATTTTATCATAACCAATGAATTATAAACATAATAATGGTTGAGCTCAGATGATTTTTAAGGGTAAACAATGGAGATATGTAATAATAATCAGGAGAATAAGGGTATGAGAAGATGATTATTACATTATAAGATCATAACCTGAATATAAAAGATAAAATCAATGGTCATGGAATATAGATTTTATGTTCAAAAGACAAAAATTATAATGGAATCAGTGAACATGATCCATTGAAGAATAAGACATTGAATTTGTGGCATAATCATAAGCATATAAAATAATTTCGATATTTGTAAATTTTCACTACCAAGACTATAATAGTAGAAAAAATTATTTATGGAACCACATTCACACCCCATTCCAACCATGTATCATGGAACTGAGTTCACATTTCATTCCAGTCCTATAATAATGATTTGAGTTCACTTAATGGTCAATTTATGTCTATATCATTAGATATAAATCATTTCTCAATGCATTATAGGGAGATATGTGTTCCACCCATTACGTAATGATATCATAAATATGTTTTCGCCAAGATAATAAAACATTTATCATATCCTGAACCATAAAAAGTGATGGGTTTCATTAACATCATATCATAACACATTAAATGAACTGGGTATCATAAATAGTTCATCACATCATAATATGTATAAAAGAGACAAGATTCATAACAATTTCATCATTCAATAACCAATTAAAGTAATTTTGATTCATAAGTGGTTTATAATGGTATCTCCTATAGAAGAGAACTATATTTCATAAAGAAATTGTCATCTTAATCAAAAACAATTCAATGAATGAAAAAAAATTGTGCCCTTGGATAATATACCCAAAAAATAATAAACTATATCAAAGTATTTAATATCATATGGAAAAGTATTTTTAATGATAATAAAGATCATTTCAGAGTGAAAATAAAATTCCTTGAAAATCAGTTTTTATGATATAAAAGAATTTCAATATACATTTCCTTTAAAAAATATCTAAATTCATACAACGTAAGATTAAAAATCATTCAAAATATTATTGAAGAAAATATAATTTCCAATATTAAAATTATTTTTCAATCAAAAAAATTGAAATACTTTTTATTTGGAAATATACTTGAAAACATATGAAGGATGATATGAAAACCATATTAAAAACATTTAAAACATAAAAAATTAAACCCATTTTCCTTGAAAATGAGATTAACTGGTCATTTAGGTACATTTTTTAAATTCTTTATGGAATACATGTTTTTTTGGAATAAAAGATATTTTTGACCGAAGAGAGAAATAACGTCATATTTTCATAAAAACTTGTCTTAATTATCATTAGTGAAAAATAGTGGAAGTTTAGCACCATTACATGAAGATATTTGAATAAACAGACGATAATTTATGTCATGATAATTCTTGATAGATGGATCATAGGATTTCATCAATTGAAGCATAATATAAATAATCTTAATAAATTATGAGATGGTGAATCATAATAAACTTGTATGAGTAACCCAAAATGAAAGTGGAAATATAACAAGGATGATGAAATTCAATATATTACATATCAGACTGGAAATATATACCCCTCTTTAAATATTATATGTGCAAAAAAACATATATCCCAAAGAAGTTAAATTTATAAAAAACACCACATTCTTGTTTTATAATGTTTTAATCATAAACCATAGAATAGAGTGATCTGAAAATTGATACATAAATACAAATAATTATCATTGGAACAATAACAAAAAATATCTATTTGTAAGTATACACACTTCATACAATAAATAAGAGGTGAATATAGCATGTGTCTCATAAAGATACAATGTGAGATGAAAATTCCTTACCTTATCCCATGATTCTCAATGTACTCATTCAAACCTCTATTATAATAAATGTTATTTTATTATACATATATAATAATCATTATTCATAAATATAATAACATATAGGATTTAAATATGAATTAATATTACTTGTTATTTAAAAATTCTATATCAAAGATATATTTCTGGTATAACTTCTTTATTTGTTCATACATGTTTTGAATTACTATTCTTTGTCATCTTACATAGATCATGATTTTTTCAAATCATAAATGGGAAAATGTTATAAATATAATATATATATTAATATATTTATTATATCTATATTTATAATAATTTTTAAATAATAAAAATGAGAAATCTGATACACCTTTCATGGAGACGGTAAGTCGTATGTATGCATGAATGCTATTTTCATTTCCATTTTTAATTAAAATATAGAATTATATATGATATAATATTAATAAAGATTTTTTTTTCAAATATATTACATATTTTTATTTAAAAACCCTTAATAAATTCGTTGTAAATCGTGAATGAATAACATCACTTTGTGAGGCGGTAGTTCGTCGAACACATGAACAGTTTTATCTAATTCCTCCAACAATTGAAAGGATGAAATTATGTGTTATCAATAATTAAATAATAGAAAAATAGCCATTAATATTATAAATATCATATATAAACTATAAATACATCATCATATACAACCATTTGAGGTGGTAATGGAAGAACACATGACATCATTACGCGTCGCCATAGTCCGTCGTACACATGAACTAAAATTGTATATCACATTTAATGGCAGTGTGTGAAGTTATAGGTCCTACCATTAACATAAAAATATATCATTATATTTATGAATATTTTTTTTATATAATAATTATATAAAAATAATTTAATCAGATTATGACAGAAGCAAAATAAAAATGTTCATTGATGAATGTTTCCTCTTCTTTAAGTATCTACTTTTGGTTTCATCAAAAGGATATCGTTGGATGAATTTAATCCAAAAAACGAATATAGGATTAAGGGTGGTATGTGGAGAAGTTATTTTTGATTTTTATGGAAAACCCATTTAATTTTGATGGTTTTATGATCTTCGATGAGTTGGTTTCCTTTTATAAGTGGTCGAGAGGACACAATCAACATTTTTGAAATGAATGCTAGGTTTAACCACAGTTTTACATAAAAATAGATTCTATAATTTATAAAATTAAATACACGAAGTATTATGGTCAATATATGTCCATCCAAAGGGTTTTTACAATTCTGAGGTGCTTTTGTCCATTTATTTGAATGTTTAGTCTATTGGTAAACTCATTTCTCTCTTAACCTCCATAGCTAATTTTTACTATTTTTAGTAATAATTTTGTTAAAAAAAATTATTTCCTTATAGAAAATTAAACACTATTATGATAACAAAAATGGAATCCATTTTTCTAAATTCCACTCATATACATGGAATAAATTAATTTAAAATTTATCCTGCATATAGGATGAGACAATGGGTTTTTTACATGAAAATGGTCTAAAGTGTGAAATGTTTTTATATCCAACAACAATGCTATCTTTTTGCAACGAATTTTTTTCCTCTTTTATTTATTATTTATTCATCGAAAAAAATTAATATATTAATTTAACTATATAAATAATTCATATAAAAATGGGTCATTCATTTAAATGTTAGGATGTTTCACTATTCAACAAAAATGAAACTTCTCAGAAAAATCCAAAAAAATCACGACAAGAAAATTTTAAAATTATTCATTAAAAAGGAACATATTTTTTTAAGATTAAATATATTGAATTGTTCAAAATTATATTTAATATATGTTCTCAATCAAATGTCAGTAAAACCGCATTTTAGAAAAATACATTTTTTTATGTGTAATGTTACATTTATTCATATCTATTTTTTAGAAATCATAGGTCATGAATCATAAATAATTGATTCAATATAATATATATAATTTAAATATTTCATGACAAGTGGTTTGTTTAATTTATTGATACAAAACTTGTTTTTTCATATAAATATTATTTTTTATATAAGGAATTCCTTAATTTTTCAAATAGTTAATATTTTCATTTAAAATAATTTTTAACCAATGAATTCATTTTATACACCTGAACACAACATATTTTCATACTTTTTTAATCATATTCATACCATATATTACAAATTCTTGTTTTAAAATATCATATTAAATAATAAAATTAACAGTATATTTTAGTTCGGTACGGCTCAGTCTCGCGTGTAACAAAAGCTATCAATGTAAATCGATATTGTGTGTAACACAAGAAAAACATGGTGTTGTATATAATGAAATATTACCTTAGTGTTGTGTGTAGGGAAATCATAAATTGGTGTTGTCTATAATGAAATCAAAATTGATTGTAGTGTTAAATGTAAGACATCAAATAATATTAATTTATTCAAAAGAATAATTCATAAAAACTTTTGGTATTTCATTAATCCTCCTTTAAATTGAATGTTTACCTCAAAAATAATTTAGGTATTTAAATTTTCAATACTTGATGTTCCTTTCATAGAAACCCGCATCATAAAAATTAATAACAAAACATAATTTAAAAATGTAAATATAGAAACAAAATGGTTACCCAAAGTAACTCATAACTAGGTTTTCACAATCGAGAGCATATGTTGGAATTAAAGATTTCAACATGAATAAACACATGGATAATTTTAGAGACTGTTCGAGATCACAGATCAAAAGAATGTGGGTGATCATGGGAAACGTAGTTATTATAACACAACAGACCAAATAGGTGTGAATATGTCATTTATAATATAAAAAATTATGAAACATGGGAAAAGTTTATTTTTGAAGCCTTTCCATAAATATGATGACTTTTCAATAAAAGATATAATATTTTTTTCATTCCATTACACATACTCAAACTAACCACTTGGTTGTGCATTTATCATTTTCCAATTCATTTTTGACTCTAGAAAATGAATTTCAATTTTTCATTCATAAATCCCGAATAGATCATGATATCCATACTCTACAATCCATGGTTTTATTTATTGAAAATCCACTTTGAGGGTTATTGGAAACCAATAGAAATTCATCCAGTGTTTGGAAACACCCTCACAAACAGAAATTATAAATTGCACATTTCAAATTTCCGAAAAACACAAAACCATTAACCACAATAAGACCATAAACTACACCCTATTTAAAAATTCAAAATATACCATCCACACAACAAATCCCAAAATTTTTACATATATACAGCCTAAGAAACCTCGCATGTAGCCCCACATCACATTTCCACCATCATTATATTAGCTATGAATCAACATCACCTCCAATATGTCTTAACATCAATATGTTCACCATCATCTTGTTATCATCATTGTACTCTATTAGATGTCCACCACCTGAATCAGACACCATCATCATTGACATCACCTCCCACATAATCCACCATCACCGGAATGGGGTATCCCACAAAACCAGAGGCAAATCAAACCACAAAATCATCACCAACCAACTCCTAACACAAAAAAACCACACTAGAAGTGAAATCTGCAACCAGATCAAACCATAAACGCATCGCCAACTATCACTAAACATGAAAAAAAATAAAATCATAAGTGAAAATAAGAACATAAGAAATAACTAGATTAACTTAAAAAAATAACACAAACCTTCACCAAATCCAGAGTTAAAAAAAGAACAATTTGATGTCATTGGATCAAACACTGGCAGAATACATAAACATTCGAACTGGATACATCTACATCAAAGAGATTAATCAAATGAGCAAAATCGCAGGTCAGAAAACATCGGCTGCCAAATCTGACATCCCAAAATCCTTTGGATTCCATCATTCCATATCTGACTGGGTGAAGAGAGGTGGAAAGTGGGGAGGGGTCAGGTTAATTATTTGAGCAGCAGAGGGATTCGATCCATCAAATTCTGAAACACTAACCAAAAACCTCTTTGTTACCCCTGCTCCAAATCTACCATGGAGAGGCATATATGAACCTGAGTTTAGAGCGGGGTTGTAGTGGCCATGCATTTCAGCATTAATAATCATCGTCAAAATCATCAAAACATTCCATGGTATCTTCACCAATAATAACATAACCACCTGAATGAAGAAAAAGATTAAAGAATAGGGACACGGTAGGAGGATATAGATGGAAAGAGGTAGGGGAAGGCACCAGCAATGAAACCTCCCCCACCAGCTCACAACAAAATGGTTAGTACAATTTATCAAATATGAATAAATCCTCATATGTAGATATAAAAATTTAATTTTAAAAAAATCATTAAATGTTTAACATAAACCATTCCATAATGGTTAACCTTTTAACCCTTCCAAAAGATGAAAATCTAAAACATTAGAAATAATGTCACTAAATTTTTAAAAATCACCTTAACATTGACCTGATTGTATTGTATAGTAGTTCATGGTAGTCATATTCCAAAAATGTTAATAATTTAATCATGTATTATGTAATAACATGGTAATTTATCAAATTTTCATAAACCATTATTGAGAACATCCCTGATATATTATTCCAAATATCATTTTATATATTCCTTAAATCCAAAAATAATTTAAACTCTATACATGATAAATTAAATCACGTTATCAATAAATCATTAATCTAATTCAATTGTGATCGTAATTATCTAATTATGATTTTACTTATCCAAAAAATATTTATCCAAAATAAAAAAAAATTTATAATCATTAAGAATATATTTGGGTTACCTTCCCTTAATTATGTGATAACCATAAAATATAAAATAATAATTAAATAAATTTTCTAAAATAGTATTACCATTAATCATACTTTTTCAAATCCATAAAAAACATATACTCAACACTTCTAATATATTTCAAAACCACATAATTCTGAATCTAATTAAATTAATTTCTCAATCCTTCCACTTCAATTGCAATAATTGAATAGGTCCTTCCTTGGTCTAGATGTAAATTCTTCTATTAGGTCATTGATTTCGGTAATTACCATGTACTTTAAATATAATACGTTAAACTCATCTTTATTTTTCACAATATGAACCTTTTTTCCACAGAGATGAAATCTTCATTGAATTTGAGATATTCCCTAATGTTTTTATTCATATATTCTTGATATGTTGGGATCCAAGATGTAATTACCCAACCATAGAATCAAAGGGCATGAGCATTATGTTTTTACATTGGTGTGAATATATGAAATCAAAATATACTGGGAAAATAGTTTATTTGTATCAGTAAACTAGATATATTTATGAAATTCACCTTATAATAACAAATATAAAATATAAAGTGAAATTTAATTGAGAATGAAATTAATCTCACATAATAGTCATAATAATCTTCCCAGAAACATGTTTTAAAATAAAAAATATGAAATAGGTGAGCTCAAATGCTCAATAATGGTGATAATAAAACCGAATCTTTGAGTAAATATGGCATAAAAAGTATGTAATAGTAAATAAGTGAAACCTATTACATTTAAATAATAACATATTCTAGTAATTGTAACCATTGATAACATATTAGTACAATAATCACATTGAATATCAACAAAAAAAATCTATCAATGATGGAAAACATAATTCATAACATATATACAACAAATTTCTATCCTTAAGATGATTACTATAATGAACAATCCTTAAAATAGTTTTTGTATGTGGGTAGAAACCCATCTGAGTTGTGTCATGATCTTTATTCTTGACAACATAAAGCTTCTTGGAAACAAATGTAATGGGTTCATCACCAACTCATTTCAGATAATGATACCTACTGTTGACTCGAGGGTATATAATGGTCCCATACAAACACTTACTATGTACAATTCATTTCTCATATTAATGGTGTGTAACATAAACAATATATAAGTTTATATTAAGATAGTCATGTTAAATTTGTATGATTTAACTATAAACTATGAATGGAATCAAAAAATCACATTCATTTTCAATCCCAGACATAAACCATTCACTGAAATATACTAAATGGTATCAAAATAGATCAATCCTAATCAAGAATACTATCCAGTATTGTATTTTCATGTAGATGAAATTAATATTTTTAAATCAACAAAATTTTCCAGAGAAAAATACCCTCTTTTAATTTGAAATCATATATTCCAAAGTTGTGAATTTATAAAAGAAGAAATTTATAAAATATATTTTTGAATCCATGTGTCCCATACCACATTGAAACATTTGATAAAATTTGAAAATTAATTTCATAAGAAATTAATTTCATTATAAAAAAATACAGAAAACCTATTTTTAATATATGTACATGAATCAAAATTATTTAGAATAATAAATATTAGAAACATTTAAAACGATGCTTGCTTTGAAGAGTCCCATACATAAAATATGAAAAATATTCATTTGGAAAAATCATGATTGAAAATAAAAGACTTACCTAAAATTTAATTTAATATTCTCTTATATCCAACTACATTAATAAGTAAAATAATATCATGAATATTGATATTGAGAAAAGCATGTGATAATGAAATATTTAATCATTCAACGTGTCTCATACCACATTGTACATTTAAATCTAATGCATAATCATGGAATAAAATTTAAATAAACATAATAATAAATAAATTAATGAAATGATAATTGAATGGAGTTGTATATACATATCATAAAGTAAGGTTGGGGTATAACATGAAAATATGCATCAATTAAATGATATTGAGACAAATACCCTTATATTACTCTTCCTTTTGGGTGAACATCCATTTAACCTCCTCTATAATCGTTTTAGAAAGTTATTAACTTATACCGGAACCACACTATTATTTATAATATCATATATTAACTTCTTTTACTATCTTATTACTAATTTGTTAACAGGCATTCATCATATTCACTATTTTGGTTGTTAATTTCCTAGTTCTTCGAGTATGTTTTGACATGTTATGTTTTCTTATTCGTATGTTGATCATGATTTCATCATATCTAGACTATACTAATGATATAATTATTTTATATATTAAGTGTATATGTATTTATAATAATCCATAAATTTTTTATAAGGAAAATGAAATGAACCATTCATGGCGATTGTAGGTTGTACGTACTCAAGAAGGATACTTGAACTTCATTTTTGGATTAAATGTATGAAAATTAAATGATTTTTTTATATAATAACTCCATTATCAATTTTATGTATTTTATGCAACATATTCCTATTTATATTAATTTAATATAGTCCTTGTATAGTGGGAACAAATCACGTCATTTTGAAGAGGTGGTAGTCCACACGTCCACAAACAAAGTTATCATATTTACAAAAAATAGAAGGTATGGAGTTATGTGTAATATAAAAATATAAGAAACATGGAGAAATCATATATATCATATATATTCTATAAAAACTGAATTTCTTTCATTATTCCAGACTGTGGAATGTGTCAATGTGATAATTATTTACATCATTTCTCGATGCAATAGTTTTTCGTTCATACAAATGATGATTGCATATCCCATTTGATGGATGTGTGTGTGAGTGTAGGAGGAACCCATAATATAACAATATATAAGTATATTTGAGATACTTTTTTTATTATATAAACATGTAATAAAACAATTTAATTTGTTTATGGATGGAATAAAACAAAAATAATGTTTTTTTATAAATGTTACCTCTTCTTTAGGTATCTTCTTTTTGATATAAACCAAAAGAGTAAATTGGATGCCTTTATGCACAAATTTATTATTCTAGGAAAATGGTAGGGGTTCAGGAGGATATTTTTACATATATTTTGGCTGAAAAAATTAGTTATGAAGTGTGAAGAGGAGATATGGAGATGTTCTATTTTATAAGAGATGGGAAGGGAACACTTGTAATATTTTAAAATATTAAATATATATAAATTGACTTTTTATTTCAAATAGCCTTGAAGTGAGTTATTAAGATTTAAAAATGTTGGTGTGTCAAAATAATCTAAATGAAGGATTTTTTTTACATGTTTAGTTCATAATACTAACAATATCTTTTGGCATTAACCCGTAGTTAAATCCTTTAACTCTTACCGTGACAATGTGGATTTTTACACTTTAGGGTTAACATAGTGACGAAAAAATTTCAAACAAATATCCAAAATCGGTCTTTTATGAATTATTTCACCCTATTAGCATTATTTGGACTAATTAAATGTTTTTTTTATTTTATATCATTAAAAAAATTATAAATTATTTTAAAGTGTCTTTTATTTCTATTCTAATACTATTAATTATATATCTTTTAAAGAATATTAAAACAACATGTTAACTCGTATAAAACCTTTAAATATATCTACATAAAGTATTTTTTATTTATAAAGTTTTTTGATGTCATTAATTATGTAAAATTATATTTATTTTAATATTTTTGAAATCATTTGTTTGAAATTTCTATTATGACAAAATTATTGAATCATTATTATAGAGGAATTTAATTAAATTATTTCTCACATAAAAATAAAATATAAATTACCTTGATGAAAATAAATTTATTATATTTCAAATTAATATTTATAGTCAAATTTATCTAGTATATATTCATTCTAATATAAATTTAATACTTATTAATAAAAAGAGTGAAATTTTTTACTTGTCATTTAATAAAATATTATAAATGGAATATTCTTACACAAGTGGCATAAAAAGGTTATAATTTCAGAAAAATGTTTATTTTTATCAACAACAACTCATCCATTTAAATTAAGACAAGTTTTAGGGTAACTTTTTAATGTTATGATATTATTTTTATCTTTAATTACCTGATTTACCCTTATTGGTGCTAAAAAACAAGTTTCTAAAGTTACTATTTATAATAACCAAAAAAATTAAGATGATACTATTAGAAATTAAATATAATAATTATTAAAACCATATATGTTAGTTTTTCAAGATTCAATTCATATAAGTTGTAATATTATATTTCATACTAATCTCACAGACGCAGTGGAAAATCACGTTAAGCAACGCATTAAATTTTCAATAACTTTTGATATACAATTTAATATAAATATGATTCAATTTAACTAAATTAAATTAATATATTTATTATTGATATAAAATGAACTTAAAAATCAATTTAAAATAATTTTATACCTAAAATGTGTTTTAACTATAATGCAATTTTTTCACTATTCCTCAAAAAATAAAGCTGCTCAAAAATATAGCAAAAATTCACCCAAAGTATATTTTGGTATCCAAATTTAATATGAGAAGATTATTGTTTTAGATAATAAATATAAAATTTTCAAAAAAATCATATGAAAATGGTTCACTACTAAAGGGGAAAATATCTCTTTTAAAAAAATATAGTTTATTAATGCGTAAAATATGATTCATTCTTATTATATGCATAAATAGTAATTAGGATGAATGTAAAAAACATTATTAAATTTATAATTTATAAATTTCATAATATGGTTAATAATATTCATTCTATCCTAATAAATTATCACGACCAGACCCTACCCGGGCTCGAGCCGCAACTACCCCAAGTCTTCCCCCATAGGCCAGGGGCTGGTGACAAGCACTGAAGGATATACAACTCAGGAAGGCCTTTCCCTATGTACATGTACACACACATGCTTCCCACTCAATGCAGAAGTGCATAGTAAAAGGAAAAGTAACGTACCAACTACTATAAACAAACCAACAAGGTGCATCGACCTCTAAACAATAAAAAGTGAGTGCTGAAGGTAAACTAAAAAGAAAAGGGCAAAACACATGCCCAAAAAGAAAAGTGCCACAACCCGGCAACAGGTAAACAAAAGTAAATAGTTGGGAGTGTCCCACACCTAGAACCTGACTATGACCACCACACGCGTTCCAAGCTCCCGAACTCCTAAGATTCACTATAGTCATGAGCAACATGTATGTCGTCTGTAAGGGCACACCAAGTACGGGTAAAGCCGAAGCAGGGGTGAGTATAAAAATACTCAGTAGGGTACCCCAAAAGCTTGGGGAAGCAACAAAGGAGGTACCGAAGGGTGAGTAGTAGATTGAATAGGGAGTAGTATAGGAGTACAATAGAGAGTGTAGTAAAGAGTACAACTCGACCCAACAAGAGGGAGGAAGTAGACTCGTCCTAACACAAAGAGCTAGAAACGGTGAGAAGATGAACATCCTGACGAGCCTTCACTGCCTATAGGAGGAGAGTAGACTCGTCCAACCACGAGAAGATAGACATGGAAGGCATGTTGCATTACCCTTGCGTCTTCACCTCTTTTGGAAGGAGAGTTACCAAAACCCATGAAGGGGGTACTGGAACAAGGTATATAAATATATATCCATATGCTCAAACAAGAATCTCGAACAAGATATTAATGGGATATACTTATAATAGCTCATCCCATGAATGTGAGTCACCAACAGTCCCAGAAGTAAACACCATCGATTCCTAGTATCCAACACGTCTGCCCCGAACTACAATTCAAGGGGCTCAAATCACCGCACCTTTACACTATCCGCTTTGGGCGGTGCTGACTCACCCACACAGTATTAGGTCGTTTCACAATGAAGCGTCTCGGTGGGGAAAGTTCCCCTCATTCCTGAGAGTTTTTGGGAATGTCAAACCACACCTCGTTATTGTCACACAGTCGAGAGGAGTTCTAAAAGTCGAAGCTGTCACATCACTAACCCGTATAGCCAAAGGTCCCACTCTGGTAGTTATGGAGAAAATCCACAGACTAGCCTAGTAGAAATGACTGATTCTGAGAGATGTCATCGGGTAACCCACTGGCCAGCCCAGTAGGAGGGTAAGACCTAAGAGGGCGTTGGGTAACCCATGGCCCAACCCTGCTGGAGGGAAACCCCTAAGAGGTCGTCGGGTAACCCACTGCCCAGCCCCGCTGGAGGGTAAACCCTAAGAGGTCATCGGGTAACCCACTACCCAGCCCCACTAGAGGGTAAACCCTAAGAGGTCATTGAGTAACCCACTACCCAGACCCGCTGGAGGGTAAACGCTAAGAGGTCATCGGGTAGCCCACTATCCAGACCCGCAGGAGGGTAAACCCTATGAGGTCTTCGGGTAACCAACTGCCCAGCCCCGCTGGACGATAAACCCTAAGAGGTTGTCGGGTAACCCACTGCCTAGCCCCACTGGAGGGAAAACCATAAAACGTGTTCGGGTAACCCATTGCACAGCTCTGCTAGAGGGTAAACTCTAAGAGGTCATCGGGTAACCCACTGCCCAGCCTCGCTGGAGGGTAAAACCTAAGAGGTCGTTGAGTACCCTACTACCTAGCCCCGCTGGAGGGTAAACCCTAAGTGGTCATCGGGTAACCCATTGTCCAGCCCCATAGGATGTTAAACCCTAAGAGGTCATTGGGTAACCCACTACCCAGCCCCTCTGAACGGTAAACCCTAAGAGGTCGTCGGGTAACCCACTGCCCAGCCCCGCTGGAGGGTATCCCATAAGACGTCATCGGGTAACCCACTGCACAACCCCGCTGGAGGGTAAACTCTAAGAGGTCGTTGGGTAATCCACTGCCCCGCCACGCTGGAGGGTAAACCCTAAGAGGTTGTCGGGTAACCCACTACCCTGCCCTGCTGGTGGCTAAACCCTAAGAGGTTATCGGGTAACCCACTACCCAGCCACGCTATAGGGTAAACCCAAAGAGTTCATCGGCTAACCCACTGCCCAGCCCCGCTGGAGGGTAACCCCTAAGAGGTCGTTGGGTAACTCACTGCCCAGCCCCGCTGGAGGGTAAACCTTAAGAAGCCTATGGGAAACCAACTGCCCAGACCTGCTGGAGGGTAAACCCGGAACAGCTCTGGCCATCCCTAATATATTGAACAACACTGGCCAAAAGATCACGGAGTGGGTATCATGCAATGACCCAAATCCAGAACAACTCACCTAGGATAGGTTCAGCGCCTGTGTATTGTGGGTCACGCCGATACTTGTAACTCTGCCTAGGGAAAGACAACATATTATATTGAGAAAGGAAGATATGACCTCGATACTCGGCTAGGGAGTCTGCACCAAGGGCTCACTGGGCTCCGTACCCTACTGGAAACAACATCCTGGGTAGAGGATCGGTACCCGCATAAAGTATTGGTCACACCGAATCCACAATAACCCTACCAAGGAACACGAAGGGATGTGATACTAATAGCTCACATGGATAAAGAAAAAGGGAAACCCAAACAACTTCATAGATAAAACCGTCGAGGATAGAACCAGGGGAAACCACTCCACCCTACAAGTCAAAACAATCATTAAAAGAAGGACCCTCTGTGTCAGGAGATGTCAAAGGTACGTAAAGTAGAACATAGTACATACATGGGGCCCTCACGACATGTGGCCTTATCTCATCTCCAAACCATGTACAGAAACATTCATTGGTAGAAACTACAACATGTATCTCCAGGCAAACCCGTATACTCCTAGAGTATACCAAATTTCTAGCCTAATGTCTATCGTGCACATGATGTCCAACATCAACGCAAAAATTGTTAAAATTTATGTTCTCAAACTTTCAACCACCACGGCCCTAGCATAGACAACAACACCTCTTCAAACATTCAGTTCACTCTCACAAGAGTTCTCACAATCACACGCCAATGGTTCTCTGAAAAATCCATGGGCAGAACCTCCACCTGTACACCTTTCATGACTCCACATTTAATGATATATCGAATTCATCTCCACACATCCAAATGGATCATTTCATTGAAATCCTCACAGAAAAGCACGTGAGATAGACTATCTACTCAGCTCAAACTGATATCGGACGGAAAAGTTGATCAACACCGCATTACGCCCGAACGGTGTCCCATGGTCCTGAGCCTCGGTCTCGAAAACAGTCAAGCGCATCGCACCATTGCGATCCCCACGAAAAAACACGTCAAATTAAGTTCTTACATGCCTGGAACAAATATCTAGAAACAAATGATGCATTTTGTCATACTGCACATGAACAGTGCTACGTGGAACCCACTTCACTGTCCCGAAGTGCTGCCAATGGATCACACCAATGCGATCCTCTCAAAGAAGCTCCCAAGATTGACTATTCACTTGTCTGAAATGGAAACCTGGTGAAGAGGATTGAAATCACCGACAACACCCAAAACGACCCCCGGGGGGCCAGCTCCACCATGAATAATTAAAGCGGGCGGATTTCTCCATTACAATGCCCTCAGAAAAACATCCAGAATCGACTACTCGCAAGCCCAGAACGAACATCCAATGAAAAAGTTTCTAATTGATACTCGAAGCTTAAAAAACGGGTCGTGGGCCCATGCATCAACTCAAGTTTCAATTTTTAAAACCACCTTGGAAAACTCCTCCTCGGTGCCAGGTTCCCAACGCCACTGACATCGCTCAAAACGGACTCCAGATGTGTCTGTGCCACCCAAAACAAAACCCTCAGAATAACGCTAATCCACTTAACGGGAGTGTCATGACACTGAGGCCCCTGGTCTCAAAAATCAAAACCCCCCGAAACCATATCAATATGTTCGTCTCGATTCCAGGACTGTGTCTCCACAGACGTCACACGAATCCGACACCTGTCCTGAGTTTTATGCTCGTTTTAATTTTTAAAGGACCGAACAGGTGGGCCGGGCCGGTTCGGCCGGCCTCCAATATACCTGAACCGGCCCGCGGTTCACCACGTGGGCCAGCCTGCCTCGCCCGGACCAGATTATGCTAGTCTAGCATTACCTCCATAGGACCCGCGTATTCCGGGTCCCTTTTTGTTAGCCGGGGTCTGAAGACACCAGTCTCCCGTGCATGCTGGCCGACAAAAGACCGTCTGGCCGCATCGTCGCGCCCCGCTGGCACCCCCCTCCGCTAACGCCCCCTCCTGCTGGGTCCGGCTCCCACTCTCCCACTGCGGCAATACCTCCATGCCTGGTCTCCCTTTTTCCAAGCCGCTGAAGACACCTCGGCTGACCAAGCCCCCGTCTGGACCCCCGCTGCGACGCAGCCTGGCCCCGATGCGCTGCCGCTGAGCCTCATCGGACCGCAGGAAAAACACCCAAAAACACAAAAAAGTTCGCCGAATAACTATGGTCGCCTCAGAACTTGGATTTTAAATCCTAAAAGTGAAGAGTCAAGCTCAAGATATAAACTAATAAAATATGGTCTTGGATTGAAATTTAAACAGTGTTTTGACATCATTAATTTAGATCGAAGATAATGCGGGAAATTGCAATGGAAACGAGAAGATCCTACCTCTTGGCCTTAGCATGTCGCTTCGCAATGATCATCCGACTGCAATAGCTTATATAGGAGGAGGAGATGGAGATATTGGTGTTGTTAGGGGAATCATGGTTGAGTTCCGCGAGAGGATGAAAATTGGAGGGATGAGAGGGGTTATGACTTAAGTAGAGAAATAGGTCAATTTAAAATTATTTAACTTTAATCCCCCACCAGTAGGACCATACCCGAACACTTAGTGGTGTCGATATTAAGCCTCTATTAGGGTAAAATCTATTCCATGAGCACAGTGGAGGTCTCAGAATATTAATCTGGGCCTCTGATCGAATTTTATAAAACATAATGCCCGTGGTTGCCAAATTACGAAAACGCCTCTAGTGGCATTTTCCACTGATGGGTCGCGCCCATGAAAAATACAACCCTCATAGGGTAAATGGAACGCACCAAACTCAATGGTTCCATAATTTTTCCAATCCTAGCTTCCATTTAGGAGATATCTTATTTTTTGGCGTTCCTAGTGTGAATGCACTGAAAAAAATTAATTCTGACTACATCGGGGCTCGGAATCGCACTCCGTCTGAAGGTGCTGCTCTAGAATAACATCAAAAATTTTCCAAAGTATTTTATAGAAAAAACAAGGTTCTTATATCATTCCTTCCTTCAATTTTTCATCCCCGAAAAGCAAAACTATGGAACAAAATAGGGTACTAAGCCCTCACCTAGCTCTCCCGTACCTATGAAAAACTCGTTCACAGTTTTGCGCCACAACAAATAAAGGAATTCATTCATTCTCTTGAGTTCTGCCCTCACTGATGATGTGCATAGGATAACACACACATATCCTCAGGTATGCCACGTGGGAGGCATCTTGCACATACTCCAGTCTTTGGGGGGTTAGGACAAGGTGGTAGACAACCTCACCATCCCTTTTCACAGTCTCAAATAACTCGAAGGCCCTTGGCGGTAGCTCACCTCCCTAGTCAAACCCCCACATCGCACTCCATGACTGGAATCGCCATTTGGACCTGGGACAATGCCCAGTGATTTCATCCTTAAGAATATCCATATGATGAAACACTGAGGGATATCTGGTCACGCAAGGTTTCACTGTCGATGTCACGCGACCAAGACTCTCTTACATGATCGGAAAGAAAATGAGTTGATACCATCAACTAAAGAAAGGGGTTCCACATATTTTACTCTACTGACACAGGGTTAAAACGACACCCCGTGTCATCTAGGAAACACCTCAAACCGAGAGTAGGGAGAAATTCCTTTCACATATAGAGTCTAAACATTCTACTGCAAAAATTAGGAGAGCTATAGAGTATACCTCTTATCACCTCAAGATATGCAGGATCATAGACATCCAAAGATCGTGGTTGTCCACGGTCCCAACTGTCGACACCCAAATCATTACGTGGAGCACTTGTTGGTGATGGGAATACCTCGTAATGTCATCCCCCACTTCCACCTCCTCCCGCTCCTCTGCTAGAACCACCTCTCTGGGCACTACTCTGATCGCAGCGCTGCCTCTGTCGTGGTGGTGCGCCTGCTACCAAACTGACGTTCTTAGCATACCTGGTCAGGCAGTCTCATGCGAAGTGACCTCACCCATGATAAGCATAGAGCTAGAGCTCTCAGGGCTGCCCTGGTCCCCTCCGGTTCCACTGTGGTGTACGACCACATCCTAGAGTCCACACACAGAAGGGTCTCCTCGGCTGAGGCCCTATGCTTTTCCTCCACAGTGGTGCATGACCATGTCTCTGAAACTGGTGGTGGTAAGGCCACATGCATCGAGGTTCTTTCATCTAGCGCCTGATAGCTGCGGCAGACTCTTTGATCTGTCGTGCCTAGTACCATAACCAACTGTAAAATGTGACAGGAAGCACTCTGTCACCAGTGCCTAATCTAGCACCTCAGTATAAGTGGGGATGCACAAGGGTACAATGATGGAACGAATCCTTCTGCGAAGACCCTGCTAGAACATCCGCTCTCGGAAGTTTCCATCATAGACCATGTTCGGGTAATAGCGTGCACGGTCTACAAAACTAGTCATGTACTCAATCACCATCATCCCTCCCCACCAAAACTGCAAGATCTCTTGGATACAAACAAAGCGTTAGCAGGAGGGGTACGACTCCTCATGAAACAATAGATGAATGTCGTCCCACGAAAGTGATGACTCATCGAGTAACTGAGTCACCAGACTCCACCAACGCCCATCTTCTCCATGGAAAAGGCTGGCGGCCAAAGACACCATATGATCTGTCGGCGTCTGCACAAGCCGGAAGAGGTGAACAACTGTCTCAAGACAAACCTCTACTGCCTGAGGTTCTAGCTCACCGCTGAACCTCAGCTGTATCTACCCCTGGAACTCACAGAGCATGCTCAACATGTGCTCAAGATCAGTCAGCTCTACTGAGGATGTCTACTTCTCACCAGGATGGGGTGTTGCTACCAGCCCATTCAGAGAAACAGACTCACATTTTGGGTCCTAGAATGAGGCCTCAACGCTCACATGGTCATCTTCAGGAACCAATGCTGGTACCATGGTTGGCTGTCTGCACAGAGGCATCTTGAATGTTATCAAGGATCACTGCGATCAGATGAGCATATATGTATATGATAGTAACAAAAATGGAGAGATGACTCAAGAAGGAAAGTCAAAAACTAAATACTATGTGATGCACAAACCAAATTTTCCCTACAATGTGGGTCTCAGCATGCCAAGTCGACAAGTGGGTTATCAGGGTCCTGGTGAATGGATATGTCAGTCGCCGCACTATCACTAGACTCCCTGGCCTGAGAGCCATTCTCGAGACACGTTGACATTGATTCCCTAGATCCCAACCAATTCATTTTTAGGGACGTCCGAACAATGTCCAAAGGAACGAACTAGCACTGATACCACTTTTTCACGACCTGACCCTTCCCGAACTCGAGCCGCAACTACCCCAAGCCCGCCTCCATATTCCAGGGGCTGGCGAAAAGTGTCGAAGGCTAAATAACTGGGGGATTCCTTTGCCTAAGTACCTGTACACACACACATGCGTCCCACTCATTGAAGAAGGGCAGAGTAAAAGGAAAAGTAAAGTACCAACTGCTATAAAGAAATTAACAAGGTGCATCAACCTCTAAACATTACAAAGTGAGTGATGAAGGTAACATGAAAATAAAAGGAAAAAACGTTCACCCAGCCAAAAATGTTCCATAACCCGGAAATGGGTAAGAAAAAGTAAAACAGCTGGGAGAGTCCCAAAACTGGAACCCTAGTACGACCACTACACGTGGTCCAAGATCTCGAACTCCTAAGATCCTCTGTAGTCACGAGCAACATGTCTGTCATCTGCAAGGGAAAACCAAGTGTGGTAAAAGCCTATTTTGGGGTGAGTATAAATATACTCAGCAGGATATCCCAATGGCTCGAGGGAGGAAAAAAGAAAGTACCAAAGGGTGAGCAGTAGATCTAACAAGGAGTAGTAAAGGAGTACAATAGAGAGTACAGTAATTAGTACATCTCGACCCACCAATAGGGAGGAAGTAGACTCGTCCTAACACAAGGTGCTAGAAACAGTGAGAAGATGAAATTCCCATCAATCCATCGCTACCTATAGCAGGAGAGTAGACACGTCCAACAACAAGAATCTAGATATGGAATGCACTTGGCATACCCCATGTTTCTTGGCCTCTCTTGGAAGGAGAGAAACCAAAACCCATAAAGGGGTTACAGGAACAAGGAATATACATATCCATATGCTCAAACAAGAAACTTGAACAAGATCTTAAGAGGATCTCCATCTCATAGCTCCACCCAAGAAAATGAGTCACCAACAGTCCCAGAAGTAAGATCCATCGATGACTAGTATCCAGCACATCTACTGCGAACTAAAATTCAAGGGGCTCAAATCACATCACCTTGACTCTATTTTCTTTGGGTGGTTCTGAGTCGCCCGCACTATTTTAGGTCACATCACAAGGACTCGTCTTAGTGGGGAAATTGCCCCTTGTTCTTGGGAGTTTAGGGAAAAGTCAAACCACACCTCATCACTATCACACAGTCGAGAGGACTTTTCATAGTCAAAGTTGTCACATCACTAACCCGTGCAACCAAGGTTCCTACTCTGTTAGTCATGGAGAAAAGCCACAGACTAGCTTAGTAGAAAGGACGGAGTCTGAGAGAAGTCGTCGAGTAACCCACTGCCTAGACCCACTAGAGGGTAAACCCTAAGAGGTCTTCGGGTAACCTACTGACCAGCCCTGCTAGAAGTTAAACCCTAAGAGGTCATCGGGTAACCCACTTCCCAACCCCACTGGGGGGTAAACCTAAGAGGTCATCGAGTAACCCACTGCTCAGCCCCGCTGGAGGGTAAACCCTAAGAGGTTGTCGGGTAACCCACTGCCTAGCCCCACTGGAGGGTAAACCCTAAGAGGTCGTCGGGCAACCCACTTCCCAGCCCCGCTGGAGGGTAAACCCTAAGAGGTCGTCGGGTAACCCACTACCCAGCCCCATTTGAGGGTATACCCTATGAATTCATCGGGTAACCCATCGCCCAGCCCCACTGGAGGGTAAACCGTAAGAGGTCATCGGGTAACCCACTGCCTAACCCCGCTGGAGGGTAAACCCTAAGAGGTCGTCGGGTAACCCACTACCTAGCACTGTTGGAGTGTAAACTCTAAGAAGGCGATGGGAAACCCACTGCCCAGCCCCACTCGAGGGTAAACCCAGAACTTCTCTGGCCATCCCTACTGGATGATAGAACACTAGCCAACGGAACACAGAGTGGGTATCGCGCAATGAACCGACTCCAGAATAACTCACCTAGAAGGGGGTCAGTGCCCGTGTATTGTGGGTCACGCTAAAACCTGGAACTCTGCCTAGGGAATCCTGTCATTTTAGATTGGGGAAGGAAGATATGATCTCGATACTCGGCTAGGGACTCTGCGCCCAAGGCTCACTAGGCTCTGCACCCTCCTTGAAACAATCGCCTGGGTAAAGGATCGGTTCCCTTGTAATGTATTGGTCACACCGAATCCACAATAAACCTACCAGGGAACACAAAGGGACATGATACTGAAATCCCAAGCTGCTAAAGGAATCGGGGAATCCAAACAACATCGCATATCAAACCGTCGAGGACAGAACCAGGAGATATAACTTCACGCTGCTGGTGTAAACCATCATTAATAGAAGGTCCATCTACACCACGAGAGGTAAAAGGTAAATAAACTAGAACATGGTACGCACATGGGGCCCTCGCGATGTGTGGCCCTATATCATCTCCAATCTATTTACCCAAACATTCTCGGGTACAAACTACAACATGTGTCTCCAGAAAAACCTGTATACTCCCAGAGTATACCACATTTCCATCCCAAAGCCTATTGTTCACACAATGTCCAACATAAACAAAAAAAGGATGAAAATGTAATTTCTACAACATTATTCCACCACATCCCTAGCACGGCCAACCACACCTATTCAAACATTCACTTCACTCTCATAGGAGTGCTTACAATCACACGCCAAGGGTTCTCCACAAACACTGCGGGAAGAACCACCACTCGTACACCTTTCATGCCTCCATAATTAATGAGATCTCTAATGATGATCCGCACATCAAACAGATCATTCTGTTGTAATCCTCATTGGAAAAAACTTGAGATAGACTATCTACTCTCCTAAAAAGGATATCTGACAGAAAAATTGTCCAACATAGCTTTACGCCCAAACAACATCATGTGGTCTCGAGGCTCAGTCCCGAAAATATTCGGGAACATTGCACCATTGTGTTCCCCTTAGAAAAACACCCAGAATAGACTGCTCTCTTGCCCTGAACAGACGTCCGATGAAAATGTTTCTAAATGTTGCTCGCAGCTTAAAAAGGCAGGCCATGGGGCCCATGCCTCAACTCCGGTTTCAATGCCTGAAACCACCCTAGAAAACTCCGACTCGGAACCAAGGTAATAACATCGCTGACGGCGCCCAAAATGGACTCCGGGTGTGTCCAGGCCGCCCAAAACAAGAACCCCTGGTATAACGCCAATCCACCTAACGGGTGTGTCGTGCCATCGAGGCCCCCCGTCTCGAGAATAAAAAAACCCTGAAAACATCTCAAAATGTTCATCTCAAATCCAAAAACATGTTGTCGTAGACAGCATGAGAATCCAACACCTGGCTTGAGTTTTATGGTTGTTTTATATTTTAATGGACCAAACGGGTGGGCTGGGTCGGTTCGACTGGCCCACCATATACCTGAACCGGCCTGCGGTTCACTGTGCGGGCCGGCACGCCTCACCCAGACCGGCTTAAGCTAGTCCGGCTATATCTCTACACGACACGCGTATTGCAGGTCCCTGTATGCTAGTCGGTGTCTGAATACCCTGGTCTCTCGTGCATTCCAGCTGCCAAAAGTCGGTCTGGTCGTGTCGTTGCACCCCGCTGGCGCCCCCTGATATCGGGTCTGGCTCCAGCTTGCTCGCCACGCCGATGCCGCCTTGCTCGGATGCCTTGCTACCGAGCCACTGAAGACCCCTTGGCCGACCAAACCTCCTCTTGGACCCCCTCCATGCCACCGCCGGGCCACGTCGCGCTGCCTCTGAGCCTCGCCTGACCGCTAGAAAAACAACCAAAAACTCCCAAAACATTGTCGGTTAATTGTAGTCACCCCTGAACTCAAATTTAAATTACAAAAAGTACAGAGTAAATATCAAGATATAAACTACGCAAATATGGGATTCTCTTGAAATTTAAATAGAATTTCAACACCATTAACTTAGATCTAAGATGGTGCGGGAAAATGCATTGGAAATGAGAAGATCCTACCTCGGGGGCTTAGCATGTCGCTTCGCAACGATCCGCCTGCTGTAACAGATTTAAAAGGAGGAAGAGATGGAGAGATTGGTGTTTATAGGGAATCCTTGGTTGAGTTCCACCAGATGATTCAAATTGGTGGGATGAGAGAGGTTATGACTTATGTAGATACTTAATCCAATTTTAAAATAATTAACTTTAATCCCCAACCAGTAGGCCCTTTCCTGAACACTTAATGGGGTCGAGATTAATCCTCTCCTAGAGTAAACGCCACACCCAGAGAACAATGGAGGTCTCATAATTTTAATCCAGCCCTTCGTTCGAATGTAAAAAAAATTAACGCTCGAGGCTGTCAAATTACAAAAATGCCCCTGGTGGCATTTTCCACCGAAGGGCTCCGCACGTGAAAATTACACTCCTCCTAGGGTAAATGGCATGCTACGAACTCAAATGTGCCCTCATTTTTTCAATCTGACCTACTTTTTAGGATTTCTCCTATTTATTTGGCATTCCCAGTGTGAACGCACTGAAGAAAATAAATTCTGGTCACACCAGGGGGCAGAATAGCACGCCATCTGATGGCGCAGCTTTGGAATAACATCAATAATTTTCCAACTTCTTTTATAGAAAAAAATTGGTTCTTACATAAATAGAAAATATTAAAATTATAATATTTAATATTATATCACTCTTTGATTAAGCTCAGTGTTTCATATAATGTACGTTATCAATGAAATTAAATTTATCTAAAAGGTGAAATATCATAAAATATTGGGGTTTTACATCCTCCCTTACCTTAATAAATTTGGTCCCCATAATTTAAAATTTCACTTTGAAAATAAATGGGAGATAAATGAATATTACTTTGTGGGAAACCCATATCAGAAATAGTTTTTTTAAAATATCCTGTTAATAAGAGGGAAAGGGAAATATGAAGTCGCCAAAAAATTAGGGTTTCAAATAGGAAAAAATTTGTGGGAAGTGAAAATTGGGATACAGAAAATTAATCAAACGATCAAGTTTTAATGGAGATTCATAGAGATAATTTTCATAAAAAATTATACCATTACAAAACTATAAATATCTAATGGGTTAAGGATACCATTTTTTATCAGTAAGAATATTAAATGAAGAAAAATATTTGTTAAAAATTACATTCTTACTATAGAGGGATTATTTTTAAATCTTAATAAATCACTCAACAAAATAAACTTACATGGTAACATTCCATCTTATTAAAATAATATCATCCTTTGGCTGTGATTAGATATATTTCGACATGATTTATTAAAAAAAAGATAAATATTCATGATGAATTTCATTCCTAAAGAACATCTATCAAAAGATCTTTATGTCGTTCCTTCCACCATTAAATATTATCAAAACCAAAATGGTTAGTTGAGGTTATCTAATAAATTATAATATAACTCAAAACATAATATACAAAGTTGAACTTAATCCATTACAACCTTAAAACCCGACCAAAAAAATTCTGTATAAATTTAGTGTCCATAAGGTTCAATAAATTTCCAAAATCAAACTTAACCTCATATTCCCAAACAACGTACTGTAGGTATTATTGTGACACACAAAATATTTAGTCTCCTAAAATGATAATGTGAATTTTCATGCTTCCAAATAATTAAAGAATAAGTATTGTAGTAAAATCCTTATATATATCATGATTCTTATATTCAGTGCATAATTGAGGAAATAAATCTTCAATACAAATACAAAATAACATTAATCATTCAATACCATTCTTAAGAAACTAACTATGCTTCATCGTCTTATTCCTTAATATATCCTTCCTTTTTTGGTAGTATCTCCACCATTAGTAGAATAACCACATCTTGTATAACCACATTGATTCTAACCATCTTCCAAACCCCAAGGCACAATGTGAAAAACTGTAATCATAGTGTTAAATCTTTGAGGAATCATTTAATGGATGTCGAAATCAGGGTACATTTTTATAAATATAGGATTCCATATGATTAACAAAGGTTAGAAATTATTATTACCAAATCCATAGGATTGTATTATATAGTTTTTATTGTCATAAAATTCATCTATAGGGTTGAGTTTTTTAATCTATGATATCATTAATCTAACTTCAAATGTTTTTATTAAACTTTCTCTAATGTAAACTGTAACACCCTTAAACAAGAAACCTAGATTCAGTGCATTAATTTATTTCATTAGCATGATTACAAGGAATCAAATCCCTAAGGACCAAATATATAAGTAGTCTTAGTTACTAGATAATACATGAGATTCAAATTATAATAAAAACACAAAATAAAATATTATTTTCTTTCATAAATCCATTATTCTCCTAGAATAGCCTGCATACTAGTAATAATAAACTTCCTCTATACCTAACTAAAAACCTAAATTAAATGGGTGAGTTCAAATGCCCAGTAAGGATATGATTAAAAATTAATCTATGAGTAAATATGAAATAAATAGTATGTAATGGTAAATAACTGAAACATATTCCATTTATATAATCACATGAGTTGGGAAACATGACCATGAATATTCTACTAGTCAAATAATCACATAGAATTTCAATATTTTATCTCATAATGATGGAATGAATAATTACAGATTTATGCAGTATCATGATTTATCCTATAAATACTTAGTTTTAATATCTATCCTTAGTATAGTTTAATTTTGTGGGTATAGACCAATTTTATTTGTGTCAAGATCTATCTTCCTGACTATTTAAAACTTCTTAAAAACAGTAACTAAGGCTTTTTCACCAACAGATTTTGTCTCATGAGACCTACTAATGCATCTATGGGCTTTTGAGGGCCCCTCCCATCATATACTAAGTCCAATTTATTCCTCACATGAATGGAGTGATATGTAAATGACATATAAAATCATATTAATACTATCATAAGAAATGAGAAAATATTAACCATATAATATTAATAGTATCAAAATAGCACATCCATATTCAAACCAAATAATAAACTATTCAATGGTATAAGGTAAATTGTACCATAAGAGATCCAGCTCAATCATGAATAATCTCTATCAAATTAAGTTTAAATATATGAAAATATTCAAATAAAATAAATAATTTCTTTTAGATAAATACCCTTTTTAGTTTGAAATCCTGTTTCCAAATGTCGCACATTTATAAAACACGACACTTAAAAAATTGATTCTTCAATCAAATTGTCCCATTACACTTTGGAAAATTCTAAAATTATCATATTAAAACATTAAATTCCTAATAAATAAACCTATAAAACCCTTCTTGAAAACATTGAAATGAATATGAAATATTGAGAAGAATAAATCTAGGAAACAATTAAAACATTGGTTTAGTTTAATAGTCCGCCACAGAAAACCGTAACTAGATTCGTATTGAATATAGAGGAATGAAATTATAAATATATATATAATTTCCTTTTATATAATTTTATATCCATAAAAATAAATATGTAAAATAATATCAATAATATTGACATGGAGAAAAAGATGTGATCATTAAAAATTTAAACAAGAAAGGTGTATCATACCACTTTTAATATTTAACTACATTGAATAATGATAGAATAACATTAAAATAAAAAATATAATAAATAAATTAATGATGTTACAAGTTGAAGTTGTTTTAAATACATATATTAAAATAATTTTGGTGTCTAACATCAAACTATACCTCAATGAAATAAGATTGTGACGAAGTCCATTAACATGCACTTCCTTTTGGCTGAAATCCATTTTCACCTCCTGTATAATTGTTTTAAGAATGTAATTAACATGTAAAAAAACTATAATGATATTTAAAATATCATGTATTAAATTATTATAATATATTATTTCTAATTTGTTGACTAATATTAATTATATTCACTATTTTGGGTGTTTTTTGCCTAGTTTTTTAGTATTCTTGGACATGTTTATATTTTTAATCTTTCATTCATCATGATTTAATAATACCAAGAATTTAAAAAATGTTTTAATTATAATATATATTTGTTATATATTTATTTATGATAATACATAAGATTTGGATACCAAAAATGAAATCCACCATTCATGGAGACGGTAGGTTGTACATACGCATGAACACAACTTTAAATTTTTTATTGTATTAGAAGTAGGAAAAGTAAAAGACATATATATATATATTATAATTAAAATATTAACATTAGTTATTTTATGTCACGTTTTTATATTACATAATCATTAATACATTCCATGTATTTTGTGAATGAATCACATCGTTTTGAGGAGGCGGTAGTCCAAACGTCCAAAAACGAATGTTATCATATTTAGAGAAAATGGAAAACATGGAGTTATATTCAATATAATAATAAATATTCATAAATATCATATATATGTTATAAAAACATAAATTAAATAATTATTCTCGAACATGGAAGGATTCAATAGAAGAGTTGACGACATCGGTTCACTATGCGGTAGTTAGCCGTACACATGAACGATGGTTGTGTATCCCATTTGATGGAAGTGTGTGTGATTTTAGGTAGAAAACATAGTATAGAAACATATCATTGTAGTTAAGATATCTTTTATATTATATAACTATGAAATAAAACAATTTAAGGGTTTATAGGATGGAATAAAACAAAAACATTTGTTTATTAATGTTACCTCTTCTTTAAATATTTCATTTTTATTTTCACTAAAAGAGTATATTGGTTGGATTTATGACCAAACTAATTATTATAGGATATATAGAGGGATCTTAGAGTGATATTTTTACTGATTTTGACTAAACCAAATAGGTTATCAAGTGTGAAGTTAAGGGAAGGAGAGGTTTCCTTTTATAAGAGAGGGGGCACTCTTTGAATCCTTTAATATATTAAATTAATGTAAATTTATTTTGGATTTAAAATAGATAAAAATCATGTTGTTTCGAATATAAGATGATTATGTCTCTAAATCATCAAAAATTAATATTTTTATACATGACTAGGTCACAATATTATCTTTATCATTTTTCTTTATATATTAGTCAAACTCTTTAACTCTTACCATGAAAACTTGGATATTTTACTCTTTAGTGTTAATATTATTATGAAAAAATTCCAAAAGAACACAAAATGGATAAATTATGACATATTTAACCTTATAAAATTTATTATGACTAATTTTATATATATATAAATTTTATATCATTTAAAAAGTAATTATTTATCTTAAAGTATCATTTTTGTGAGTTTTGATACGACTCATTTTTTTAATTTAAAAAATACAATACCATCATGATAAATTAGAACCAAAAATAAAAATATATCACTAAAATTTATAATTTATCTATAAAATTCTTGTGTTTCATTAATTTTTTGAAATAACTTTTTTTAATATCATTAATTTGATATTATCATTAATTAAGCAATTAATGCATCATTATTATGAAAGCATCAAATTAAATTATTTCTCCAATAAAATTTTAAAATAATTTATCATCATGATGATAAATTTATTATTTTTACATTACTATTTTTATTCGAATTTATATTCTATATAATCATCTAATAAAAATTTAATACTTATTAAAACTATGAGTATGCCATTTTTAACTTATCTTTAAATAAAATATTATAAATTTAATATTCATACCCAAGTTTTTTAAGAAGGTTATAATTTCTTCCAAATTTTGATTTTGGTTAAATACAACTCATAAAATTAAATTAGGGCAAGTTTTAGGGTAAATTTATAATATTATAATATTATTTTTACATTTATTTATATATTTTTTCCATTACCGTGCTAAATAAAAAAAATGATACAGTTCCTATTAATAATATCCAAAAATTATAAGTTGATCCTATTAGAATAAAAATTTCATACTTGTTATAATTTTTTATTTTAAATTTTTATAATTCAATTCATAGAAGCAGCATAATTAATTTTAATACAAATCCCACAGGCGTGGCGAGAAAGAGGGTAAAAAACATTCACATGGTCAACATGTTTTTATATCCAATATCAATATAAAAATAATTAAAATTATATAAATTATATTAATATATTTATTATATATCTATCATGACGTTAAAAATAAATTTACAATAAATCTTAAATAGAAATTTAGTTTTTAACTACAATGCAGAATATTTCACTATTTATCATAAAATAAAACCTCTTAGAAAAATAATAAAAATTCACCCAATGTAAATTTTGGTATCCCAATATCCATGAAGAAGTTAATTTTGTCACATAAAATTTCTATAAGTGTAACAAATTATATTTACAATATGTTCAACTTTAAAAGGTAGGAAAACTTCCTTTAGGAGAATATATATTTTAAATGGGTAAAATTAGATTCATTCACATCATATGCCTATAAAATCATTTGTATGGATGTAAATAAATATAATTATATATATAATATATAAATTTCCTAATTTTATTTAATTCTATTCATTCCTTCCAACATAAAGTCTAGTGTTTAAATAATAATATTTAATAATATAACATAGTTTCATTAAGTGCGGGGTTGCATGAAATGTATGATATCAATGAAATTATTTTTATTTAAAAGGAGAACTATCATAAAATAATGGGGTGTTAGATGTGTAATATTTCCCATATGTTTATTTCCATATGAAATCTCCTAAAATTCCTTCTTTTTATTATTCATTGTGCATGGAATTTTATTGAATTTCATGTTGTCAATCATATATTGTGATAGTCGATTGTGCATTGTGAAAATATATTTCACTCCTATAATCATACAATTTTATTCCCCATAACCGCAAAAGTTTCTATCAGATTTAATGTTAACATGATTCCTTTTGGTTCTATCAATTGACTACAACATAAAGCATATTGTGAGAACCACTAATCATAGTTAAAACCGCAATATAATGAAAAAATAACTTATATAATGTCTAAATAAGAACTCCACCTGTTTTATCTATGAAACCATATGTTAATACAATTTTATTGATTTTCATCATCTATTTAAATCCTTCATGATGTTTTATATAGGTTTTGTGAATTTTTAAAGTAGATCCCCTAGGAGTGTCTCACCCGGTGTGCAGCATAGCCCATTATAGTGCACCTGTTTCTAGTTAAGGCCATCTCATAATGGTGCTTTAGAGGTTGTTACCCCTATGTTAATCTATTCTCGATCCACATATACTTTTATTATCAATACATGGTTGTATTTCTAGGATACCATTCACTATATCCTTTACAAAATTCTAGTAAATGTTCTTATACATTTATTCAACTTTAAACATTTCTTTCAACATGTCCTTTGAGATTTCACTAAGGATTTATAAAACTAGTTTCCTTAACTAAACCTTATCTTTGATACTATATATATGGACCCAATATTCTATTATATAGACATTACATAAATATTTCTAAATATTATTTATATTACACAAACACACCCATATATCGTATTAGTAACTCCATTTGGAAACATGGCAATAAAAACAATAGTTCATAAGTGAGCTACATTATGTCCCACAAGGATCTTCATGACTAACACCCTTCCTATACACATCATCAATAATACATATCCTCAAAACCTATTCCACGGAAACCTAAGAATGGGTGAGATCATATAATCAGTAAGGGTATAAAAGCGAGATATTTAAGAATAATCATGAGCATAATGGTATGCAAACATGATAATAAAATTATAAGATCATACCCAAAATATAAAAGATAAAAATAAAAAGTTTTGAATAATGATTGGAAGTTAATAAGACTTGTATTATTAGGGAAACAAATAAAATGATACAAAATAGAATAAGACATACAATATTTCGAATACCCTTGATCATATAAAATCATTTACTTATTAGTCAAGGATAATTTACAATACCATCATTGTTGAAACAATTATTTTTTGAACTGGGTTTACACTATATTCCATCAATGTATAACTGAATCAAGTTCAATATCTATTCTATCCCTATATTATGGAATATATTTTACTTCCCATTTCAGTGTAATGAGATATAAATCATTACAGAGTACATTAGCAGGAGATATTTTTCACCCATTATATAATGAAATCATACATTCATGTTCCATAAGATAATAAAACATACATAATATCATGAACATTATCAAGATATGGGTTTCATAAGCATCATATCATAACCCATGAAATTAATTGGGTATCAAAATGATTTTATAATATCATAACATATGGAAAATATATAGGTTTAATAATCATTTCATTAATTAATAACTGATGAAGGGAAGTCAGTTTCATAATCCTTTTATCATGGTATAGACATGGAAGAGAAATGGTATTAATAAACAACATGAAATATTAAACATAACTTTAAATAAATAATTATAATTTTTTTATTATATCATATACCCCCATAAATAATAAAATATATCAATTTATTCCATCTTATATAGAGAAATAATTTAAAAGATAACATGGAGAATTTCATAAAGAAAAAAATGATTCTGTGAAAATTAGTTTTTATTAAATGAATAATTTAAAAATAATTTTATATAAATTAAATTTCAAAATATATTTTATATTATTTAAAAATAATTTAATAAATTTCATGAGGAAATTATAGTTTATTATTTTCAAGTACATTTTAAATAAAAAAATATTTTTCAAAACCTTTTGATCTGAAAATAACCTAGAAAACCTATAATAAAATATATAAAAACAAATTGAGAAACTTTAAAAAAATTGAAATAATTTTCCATGAAAATTATAGTAAATGTTCATTTATTAAAATTTAATTTTTTTAGAAAACATGTTTATTTTTGAATAAAATATATTTCCAACTAAAGAGAGAAATAAGGTCGTATTTTCTTTAACATAGTTTCTTGATTATGTTAAGATCAAAATAGATAGAATATCAAACTGTTACATAAATATATAATGAATAAGAATAGGAAAATAAAAATCATGTTAATTAAATAAATTTGGATAAAATTATTTCATTAATTTAACAATAATAATAAAGATTCCGGATAAATGATGATATTGTTGAAATAAAATCCTACCACTTTGTTAAATATAATTCATCAGTCCCATTAAAGAAAAACATAAAAAAACATAATCTTTTACTAGAATAATAAATGATGATGTGTTGATGAACATTACCTCTACTTTGGGTATTTCCTTTTGGTTTTAACCAAAGTACACATTTTGTTTGATTTCATCCAAAAATAAGGATTCTAGGTTGAAGGGATGATATTTTAGAAGTGATTTGGGTAGATATTGGATTAAATAATTAGTTCTCAAGGATTTGAAGGGAGGGGAAGAGGCGGTGGTTGTTTATTAGTTAGAGAGAGGACACAAGTTGAAATTTTGAAAAGAAATTTAGATGTAAAAATGTTTTTACATTAAATAGGATTGAATAAAAAATTATATATTAATTCTTATGGCCAAAATATTTCCATACAATGGTATTTGGACATGTTTATATGTCACTTTTACATTATGTTTAATATTTAGTCATTTTCTAAACTCATTTTTCATTTAATCTATATAGTTTATTTTAACTTTTTTCACAAATAATTTTTGTAAAAACTTATATTTGAATTGTTTGATGATATTAATTATTATGATTCAAAATATTCAATTTATATTTCCCATTTCCAATAAAAAAAATTTTAGAAATTTATTTCAAATTTATACCATATGTGGGATTAAAAAATAGGTTTTTAAATATAAAATGATCAAAATCATGAAATGTTTTTATATATAATTTTAATGTGAAATTGATTCCAATGAAATGAATTTTACTGATTGATTTATAAATGATATAATATTACATTAAAACAAATATAAATTATAAATCAACTATATAAATAAATTATGAAAAAAAATTTCATTTAAACATCATAATTTTTAACTATTCATCAAAAATTGTAAAATCATTGAAAAATCCTAAAAATTCACCCTAAGATAATTTATAAATAATTAATAAAATGAATATTATTTTTTGAAATATAATTTATAATATTTTATGAAAATATATTTAATATAAGTTCAACATTAAATAGAGTTCAAACTACCTTTTAGAGGAAATAAATCTTTTTATTCATAAAATTGTATTTATTCTTATATTTTCTCTAGAAAAAACTTAATATAAAATATAAATAATTGATTTAATGTAATGTATATATACATAATTAAAATAATTCTTCAATATTTTTGTTTAAATTATTTATATAAATCATTTTATTCATATATGTGTAGTTTCTTAGAAAAAAATTCTATATTTTTAAATAGTTCTTATCATCATTTCTAATTAATTTGTCACCGAAGAATTTATTTGGTAAAGATGAATTAACCATTTTTTCATAATTTAGATAATTATATTCTTACATGTTGTTCTTGCGGCTAGGATTAAACTATCATATTAAATAATAATATAAATAGTACATTGTAGATCAGTATGACATTATTGTGCGTGAAATTAAAGATATCGAAGGAAGTCAGTATTGTGTGTTACATAAGAAAAAATCAATGTTTTTTTAAAAAATATAGACTTCGGGGTTTATATATTATAATATTAACTTTTTTTTCCTATAACCCAATCTTAACATAGTATAGAATATAATGAAATCCATTAATGAATTTCAATTTATATGAAAAATTATAATCCATATAAACTCTAGTTATCACACATGAGTTTTCTAAATGATGGACCGATTGATTCAATACACCATGTCATAATTCATCAATCTTGTCTCAAGAATTTTCTAAAGGCATGAATATCTAGTTATCTATTTGTGAAAGATTTATCTCAACATTTGTGTCTTTATACATCACCATAAGCCAAAATTGGTGGATATGTCGAGGATGTCATTGTCCCTGAACACCATCAAAAGTACTAGGAGGAACCATTTAAATAAATCCATATAACCAATCAAACGAATAGGGGTTATGTGTATCATAAATAATATACTCATTTATATGGTATAAAAGAACCCCATCATGGGGTGAGATTTTATATGACCCCTCATCAAGAGATCCATTTTAGTTATCAATTGTTATCCCAATTGGTACATGATAGGGAACTATATTGATAAGACCATTCTTGTTAAAAAAATTAATGACCTCATATAAACCTAGTATAATTTTTTTAACCCTAGAATATTTCAATGGAATGGGATGGAATGAAGTATTTGGGATTCATATAATGTTATGATATATGTAACTGTGGAAATTCTCTCATATATGTCTAAATAAAAACATAAAGGGGATTATAATTTTTAAGGGATTCTACGTTACAAGATATTACCATATAGTAGATAAAGGAAAGAAATAGATGTAATGGATTGATTATTAAGGAAACCCTTTAGCAATTAGGGATCCATCACTAACATGCCAACTCCAATATAGAAGAATTCATCCCCATACAAGATATTCTATATGGTCAAAATCATAGATAAAACGTTGATAGACAAAGGTTTGTTGATACATGTAGTCTCATGTAGAATCACTAGAGGGTATACTCCCTAGTATCATGGATAACCAATAATATCCCACACTGTCACAATCCTATCAGTATGGGAATCAATGAGAGAATATATCGGTTGGTCGTGTCTCACTTTGGTATAGGAAGATATTGATCCAATCATTGAACAGAATGAGAAATAATACATTTATATCCTTCTATAACCTCTCTTTAATGATGGTGAGAATGTCCCTTGATAATGATAGTGTTTTTTTAGGGTTATCCCATACATATGTAGTGGGTTGAAATTATTAATACATCCTCCCAAGAGGATATATTCCTCACATGTGGTAAATATCCTAATGGATGATCCCTACATCCTTATGGGATACAAATAAGGAATTAGTGGTTGGACACCAACACCTAATTATATGTTTATGAAGATTAAATTTTTGAGAAATGAAGAACTGAGATGTTTATATCACATCATAAAGATAAATAGATTGTAATGGGCAGGAGAATATAGAGTAGCTTTACCTTGACCATAACGACCAGGACCAATCATAAAAGAAATTGCCTCTTGGTTGGAAGTCCCACATTGAGCTCAAACTCTTCTCATATTATTCATTTATGAGGTGAGTATTCTCAAATAATTTTTTTCAATTTCATGATGGATAATATTTTTTCCATCTATACATTTAGGGGAGTTATTCATGATATAAGATAATGCTTAGAGTGGTGAGAAAAAAATTCAACCTCTTCAACGATTTTTTTCAATATCATCAATATTATATGATAACCCATGAGATAGAAGATTATAATTCAGTTACGTTTTTGTGGTATCATCTATCCAAATGAATCGATACAAATGAAGCAAGTGAAATAAAGGATAGATATGGATTTTGTTCAAGAAAGGACCCTTCATAATATCATTGTTATTGGACAGTTGATACCGATGGTTGGAATTTTGATTTCCCAAAATCCCAGTACTATGCCCAACCACATTTAAAAATGACAGAAAATACGAAACCCTCTATTAAAAAAGGTATGTACATGTCAGATGAGTGAGAAGACCTGCCAAAAAGTTAATGACTTAGAAACAATCACCTGAATTTCATGAAACATACATGTATTTATGACCACATGATCTCTTATATGTATTTATAATATCATGACCCACATAGTATCTAATGATTGTATAACCCATTGAAATAATTTCAATCATGTAACCCTGATATGGTCATACAATCCACAGAATGATGAATATATCATGTGTCCAAATTGGCTGATCATGTTAAGCCTATAGAACAACAGTGAAACGAAAACATGTGTTATGGTTAAAAGTGGTTAACATAAGTTGATTATCATATTATTTAAGTTATTATTTCATATTAAATAGTCACATTTTGAGTTCACGTGATCAGATCTCAAGAATTGCTTCTTGAGAAACAAATCTTTTGTTGAGGACTTATGAAGTAGTCACACAACATAAGAAATCAAAATGGATTTCGGTGTTCAATTCACGAGTGGAATGAGTGGCTCCCTCAATACCCTTTTTAAATGATTACCAATGGAATACCAAATGTATCCTAGAATACAAAATGTTCTCTGGGACACCTATAGCCAAAATCCTCAAGGACTCAGGGGGAAATTTATTGTACTCATAATAACGACCTTGTCCATGAAGACCTTACTATTGATGGGGAAATTTATTGATTCCCACCAAATGGGAATTATAAAGTATATAAATCAATAAATAATATAATCATTATTATTATTTTATCCCCATGAAATAGTAATGAGAATCATGGTTACCAATATATTAGGTGGATGGATCATGCGAATTAGACAATCCCCATGAGGACGAAAGATCACATGACCCAATGAAATAAATGAGAAAAAATACTATGCATAACAATAATTATGGATGATCATGTGAATCCACCTTTTCAAGTCACTATGATTATCCAAATCCCTATAAGAAATACCTCATGATCTTGTGGTGGAGTTTGAACAAGAGTAGATGATTATGTGGAGGCTTCCCGATGAGCTCCTCTGATCATGTGACATATCCTAAATAGATTCCTAATAATTTCAAAAAATCCAATATAAAATAATGAAATAAACATGAAGAAGTTAGAGGATTCAAGTGGTTTAACATATGTTGTTTTTTTTCAAGAAGGGGTTTTGCAAATCGTGTGGTCACCATCACCCATGCAGAATCACTATGGCTTGTAATCTTGATCTCTTGAAATATATTTTACAAGACATATTGATCAAACAAAGTGTCCTATACAGGTTTCCTTGATCCTGTGAAATTCACCTCAATAGGTGACCTAATCTCATGAATTCTCGAATATATAGCAGTTTGGTATTGATGAAGCCCTTTGACTAGTCAATTTGATCATGTAGTGGATCAAAAACTAGAAGAGAAACATTACATAAAGATTTTTCAATTTAGTCTCGAGAGACTCTAATGATCATAGGATTCCCTAAAAAAACAATAGGTAATTGCCCAAATCCTTGTATAAAATGGAATAAAATATGGATATGGTTGAATCGTCTCATAATGTGAAGGAACACAAATCCTCATGAGAAGGGGTTACATTCCTTGTGTTATTTTTTTAATCATGCGAAGGGCTTTGAAAACCCATCATGGCCTCATGAAGACCCTTTTGTTGTACCTCTCGTTCCCCTCGTTGTTTGATTTTCATGATCACAATCACCTTATTTTTTGTCTAACCTTGTTTTTAAGTGTTGTGGATGATAGGCAAAAGATTGCCAAAGGATTGGCCCAAGAAAGCTGGCAAAAATGGACTGAATTTCAGTCCACCGGCCAACCGGTGTGATAGCACCGGCCAGCCGGTGGACTTGGCAGAGGCATTGCCCACTGCCAGGCTCCACCGGTCAGCCGGTGGCTTGACCACCGGCCAGCCGGTGGAATCCAGTCAAACAGTGGCAGCTACTGTCTGCCCACCGGCCAACCGGTGGCTCTGGCACCGGTCAGCCGGTGCTGCCTGGGCAGAAGGCCTTCTCAACATCCAAGGCACCGGCCAGCCGGTGGCCCTGCACCGGCCAGCCGGTAGCCCAGTCAAACTAGTCGTTGGCTTTGACTAGTCAACTCCCATTTTGCCTCCAACGGCTCTTTAAGCCTTTATAACGGCTCCGAAGACTCCCCAAGGGTTCCATGCCTATAAATAAAGGCCAAGGAAGCCCCGGACACCTACCGGATCATATACGAAGCCAACGGACATATTTTGTATCAATTGGCCAACCTCCAGCGACTTCCCTCAAAGGAACCTCAAGTGCTCCAACAACTTCCACATCCAAGGAGCTCCATCAAAGAATCTTGGAATCGGCCTTCAACATCTCCAATCAATCAAAGGCGCCCAAGGCTTCTCCCAATACGGTTTTTATTGTATATTTATTTTGAGCTTTAAATTTGGGTTTGTGCCTACAAACCCCAACACCTTTTCTCATCCCTCTTTCTTTTGGGTTTCACATCACCACTAAGGTGTGAAGAGGTTTCTTCAAGCCTTTCCTTTTAAAAGGCTTGTGTCATAGGTGAGCTATCCTTCATCTGTAAGAAGGATAGTGGGTTCTTGCTAAACCATTAAAAGCAAGTGGGTTATTGCTCAACCACCAAAAGCAAGCTGTAATAGGTCCTACTGCTACCTCAAAGCCTAGTGGGTTTCTTTCTAAAACCATTGAAAAGCAAGCGGTAGTAATCTCTCAACGGTTGAGTTGGGAGCGGAGACATAGGCCGGGTTTTTGGCCGAACTCCGTTAACAATTTCTTGTGTGATTGCCTCTTTATTTCCGCTGCATTTTTACTTTGATTTTTAATTTGTTATTCATTTTTTAAAAAGCAATTCACACCCCCACTTGCCATCCTTCCCGTTTTTCTCCGTCCAACAATTGGTATCAAAGGGAATATTTGAATAATTCCCTAACCGGTTTCAAATTAAAGATCCTTTTTTGATGGCATCTACCTCTTTCTCCCCCGAGGGCTACTCATTGGGTCGGGCTCCATTTTTTGATGGGACCGACTATAATTATTGGAAAACCCGCATGACCACTTTTTTAAGAAGCATAGGATATCCTATTTACAAAATTTTCATGCAAGGTTATACTATTTCTACCCCCGACGAATCCAAATGGACCCCCGCCGATATTAGAAACTTTGAGCTTGATGGCAAAGCCATGAACGATCTACATTGCGGCCTTGACCGAAATGAGTTCAACCGAGTTTCCACTTGCACCTCATCTCATGAAATTTGGAAACTATTGGAAGTGACCGATGAGGGCACTAACAAAGTTACGGATACTCGGTTAGACATGTATAGACAAGATTTTGAAAGCTTTTCCATGCATCCAAATGAGTCTATTTCTGAAATGTTTACACGCTTCACTAACGTTTGCAATGGTAGAAAATCTCTTGGTGATGATGTTTCAGCTGAAGCAATGGTCAAGAAGATTCTATGGGTCCTTCCGAGCTCATGGGAACCTAAAGTGACGGCAATCCAAGAAGCTAAGGATGTCAAAAACATGCCGGTCGAGGAGCTCATTGGATCCCTAATGACGTACGAGATCACGATGAGGAGGCAAGCTCAAAAGGAGGGCACACCAATCAAGACACTAAAGAACATTGCCCTCAAGGTACAAAAATAAGTAAGCTCCTCCTCGTCATCCTCATCTTCCTCATCTCCTTCATCTTCAAGCGGCGACTCGGAAATGGAGAATATCGCCCGCCAAATGCACAAGATTATGAAGAAGCACAAGAAGAAGAAATCTCGCAAGCACCGAAAGCAAGAACCCACCGAAAAATCCGAGACCAAGGTAAAATGCTATGGGTGCGGCGAAAAGGGCCATTACAAGCCCTATTGCCCACTCAACAAAAAACGGGCCACGCAAAAGGAAAAAGGAAAGAAAAAGGTCCCCAAGGAGACATGGAGTGACACCTCATCATCCTCCTCCTCCTCCTCCTCAAGCGACCAAGGTACAAAATGCCTAATGGCAAAACATGAGGTATCATCATCCTCTTCCTCTTCTTCCTCCTCTAATTCTTCTAATTCTTTTAATCATTTATCATATGAAGAACTCCAACATGTGCGAGACCAACTTGAAAATGGTTTTCATGAACTCTCTTCAAAATTTGTTTCTTTAAAAAAGAATTTCAAAAAGCTTTCCTCCGAAAAATACCAACTTCTCAAAGAGAAGGAGGAACTCTCCCTAAAAATATAAAATTTCCCAAATGTTGATTCTTTGGAATCAACCATCAAGGACCTTAGAGAATCCCTAGCCAAATTCACCCAAGGGGAACAAAATCTTTCAAAATTGCTTGGTTCCCAACGAATTTCAAGAACCACCCAAGGGCTAGGATATACCAACCAAGATTCCTCCTCCCATGCTCCAACTGTTTTTGTAAAGGGGAGCCCTTGTTTTAAATTTTGTAATTATTGTAAGAAACCCGGGCACCTCATTTATGAGTGTGATTGCAAAAATGCCTGGTACGGTCAACCCAAATCTATTTTTTATTCGGACGAGTTTTATAGGAGAAGACCCGCCATGAAACAAATTTGGATTGAAAAATATCTTTTGGCAAGTCTCTCCGGGCCAAAATTAGTTTCGGTTCCAAAACCCTTTCCCCGATGATTTTTTGTTTTATTTAGGGGAAGAATGTTTATTTTTTTGTTTTCAAACATTCAATTCAAACTGTTATTCAATCCTTTAATTTCAAAAATTTCATTTGGTTTCAAAATTCAATTGGTTTTTTCAAAACATTAAATTCAAACTGTTATTCAAATATTCATTTCAATTTCAAAAATCTCAATTGATTTTTTAAATCTCCATCTTGTTTTTCAACGCTTTCCCTCAATTAAGTTTTATGCCCCATTCTATTTTGATAATCACAAAGGGGGAGAAATTTCTTGATTGATTGGGTGAGAATCTTTCCTATCATGCTTTGATTTATTTTCAAAATTATCCTTTAATAATGTCTTTAATTTCAGTATTTTACTTTAATTGTTTTGGTGATTGTGATCATCAAAATAGGGGAGATTGTTGTACCTCTCGTTCCCCTCATTGTTTGATTTTCATGATCACAATCACCTTATTTTTTGTCTAACCTTGTTTTTAAGTGTTGTGGATGATAGGCAAAAGATTGCCAAAGGATTCGCCCAAGAAAGCTGGAAAAAATGGACTGAATTTCAGTCCACCGGCCAACCGGTGTGATAGCACCGGCCAGCCGGTGGACCTGGCAGAGGCATTGCCCACTGCCAGGCTCCACCGGTCAGCCGGTGGCTTGACCACCGGCCAGCCGGTGGAATCCAGTCAAACAGTGGTAGCTACTGTCTGCCCACCGGCCAGCCGGTGGCTCTGGCACCGGTTAGCCGGTGCTGCCTGGGCAGAAGGCCTTCTCAACATCCAAGGCACCGGCCAGCCGGTGGCCCTGCACCGGCCAGCTGGTAGCCCAGTCAAACTAGCCGTTGGCTTTGACCAGTCAACTCCCATTTGGCCTCCAACGGCTCTTTAAGCCTTTACAACGGCTCTGAAGACTCCCCAAGGGTTCCATGCCTATAAATAAAGGCCAAGGAAGCCCCGGACACCTACCGGATCATATACGAAGCCAACGGACATATTTTGTATCAATTGGCCAACCTCCGGCGACTTCCCTCAAAGGAACCTCAAGTGCTCCAACAACTTCCACATCCAAGGAGCTCCATCAAAGAAGCTTGGAAGCGGCCTTCAACATCTCCAATCAATCAAAGGCGCCCAAGGCTTCTCCCAATACGGTTTTTATTGTATATTTATTTTGAGCTTTAAATTTGGGTTTGTACCTACAAACCCCAACACCTTTTCTCATCCCTCTTTCTTTTGGGTTTCACATCACCACTAAGGTGTGAAGAGGTTTCTTCAAGCCTTTCCTTTTAAAAGGCTTGTTTCATAGGTGAGCTATCCTTCACCTGTAAGAAGGATAGTGGGTTCTTGCTAAACCATTAAAAGCAAGTGGGTTCTTGCTCAACCACCAAAAGCAAGCTGTAATAGGTCATAGTGCTACCTCAAAGCCTAGTGGGTTTCTTGCTAAAACCATTGAAAAGCAAGCGGTAGGAATCTCTCAACGGTTGAGTTGGGAGCAGAGACGTAGGCCGGGTTTTTGGCCGAACTCCGTTAACAATTTCTTGTGTGATTGCCTCTTTATTTCCGCTGCATTTTTACTTTGAATTTTAATTTTTTAATCATTTTTTAAAAGGCAATTCACCCCCCCTCTTTCCATCCTTCCCATTTTTCTCCGTCCAATACCTTTTACAAGCCATGTTTGTCTCATGAATCCACTTTGACAGGCCAGTATGGTCTTGTGAATAAACACTATCTAGAAAACATGATCTCTGAAAGACTCCGAGACATTTTATCATGATCATATGAAGGCTCTTTGATAGGTCAACAAGATTATGATAATACTATTTAATAAGGAATCAGTCCAATAAATATTGAATTGATGGATTGTTCTTGTTATCACTATTTATAATGCAATTTCAATAATGGAATGTTGCAAGATCGTGCGATGAAAATGATTGGACACTAACTCTACCGAATCAAGTCTATATCTGTGACATACTCTCTATGAAGGGAAAGATAGAACTTAGGTGGTGAGGCCTATAAATTCCTCTCCATGAAATTAAAAATATATATAAATAGATAAATATTATTCACCAATGAGAGAACAAAAGTGAGGAATTGAGGGAATATAATTCCACATGATCGTAAGCATCTTCCACTAGGTAAAATATGAGTAATGACTAGTGTGGAAGTCCACATGTTCAAAAGAATCTTACACCGCGTAGAATATGATTAATGACCTGAGGGATTATGTGGAATTAATATTTTCTTCACGTTATCACCATATTCATCTCATAATTGACTTTTGGGGCACTAACTAGATTATATGAAAGAGATTTCCAATTTTAGACTTGGTTACATGATACCTCAACATGAAAATTCTTGAAAACTATAACGAATATAAAAAAAATGATTGAAAAATATGAGAGACTTTAGAAAATTTAGATACAATTAATTTCTTGAAAAGTCATCATGAATATCACCTTGGTTATGTAGAACATATGATGACTCCAGGACATGCCTAACAGATCACACTATAGTACACAAACATGTTATCTGAAACCTGTGATGTCCTCCGTACATTTTATCTAAGTCATGTGAAGTCCTTTGGATTAGTCATTTTTATCTAAGTCACATTAATTTTTTGGACATTCCATCCTTGTCTTATGAAGTCTTGCAGACTTTCAATCTAAATATTGTGATGTACCCTAAACATATTGTCTATATTATGGGATCGTACTCCAGTCATATCATCCAGTTCATGCAAAAGGCCTCCTAAATTTATTATTCAATCATAGAAAGCTCCCTGAAACGAGTTATCTTTTTCATAAAGAAATGCATGACATGTTAGATAGAAAATAAGTAAATGTTAAATATAAAATCTGTACAAGTTAAGAATAAACCCAGGTCTTTTTGGCCAGGAAGTCTAGACATGTTAGAAATTAAATATATTCATGTCTAGAAGACACCCCCAACATGTCAGGAATTTCAGGTCGACACCCTAGGACATGATAACCATATATAAAAATAATAATATAGATATATAGAAATTGAACTATGATGGATCTGATTCCAATTCAAATAATAATTATAGGATTCGTACCTAATTCCTGAGCTCTAACTAGGTATCCACCTTATTTTATGTGCCCCCATATTTCAGAAACTCTAACCCATGGATCCCATAATATCATATGGGGTTATGAGTCTTCCTCATACTTCAATGGATTGAACAGATAATATAACTAAGAGTAATATGATTCCTACAATAAGTTGGATATGTTGGATTCCTTCTCAAGTAATGACTCTGTATTAGGACATCCCTAGTGTGTAATTACCATATTTATATGTAGTGTGTTTCGATAAATTTTATCCCCTATTTCTCAAACTCATCATGGATCACATGTGACTAGGGATTTTCAGTAATCATATAACTCACATCATAAGTTTCCTAGTAAGGGAAACCACAGTGTGTATGCCACGTTCATAGTTATGATATGATTTCCCACATACAAGGTTATCAATCCTGGTCTATGTCCTGAAGCCATTCCTATATTGTTAAAATATATAGAAATAACACTTAATGATGTTAATAAAACTATTATGAATCTAATTAATGTTATAACTAGGTTACATAGGATTCCATCCAATGGATTGATCTCAATACATAGTGCCTAAGATCCCTCATATATATCTTTTCGATATGACATTAAACTGCATGGATTTAAAAAAACTATGTGTTTCTTGATTCCTATTATAAATAGGATACATAGGATGCCTTGGGAAGGTTCACTAACATCATATAAATTTCAATATCATTCCTAGGAAACTATAAACTCTAGAGTTATAGGTTATATGGGGTAAAATTTTTGATAGCTACAAATTTCAATGAATAAATGAGAATTATATTGAGAACATCAAATACATACATGTGACAATACTAATAGAAACCCCCTTTACATGATTAAGGATTAAACAGTTGGTCATTATATTGGGGTAACTTTTCCCATATCGATATTTAGAAGATATTCACAAACATACCTCGAATCTATTATAGATTCCCTAAATAAGAAATAATCCCCCCCCAAAGGGTGAGATCAGCCTCACCTCCCAACCTTTCGAACAATATGAGTTCTTAGGAGAAGTTGGATCAAAACCCCCAATTTACTACCTATTACTAGAAAGATATTATATACCTATTTATGGATGTGTGAACATATGGGGTATTCTATAAGAGATGAAAATGGTAAACTCAATGTGAGTGATTATACAACAATAACACCACATAATAAATCCTAAAATATGGATTAAATATTGTGAACACGGTACAAAATCATGTAATGAAATAATAATGGAATCATTATAATCATTGATAATCATGTCTCTTTATCACCAATGATAACCATAATCTGACATATTTCAAAGAAAAAAATAATATTTAATGAAAATCAAGTTATAAAATGTAACACTTATAGTTTAACATATTCTGTATGTGTTCAAATATAGAAAAAAAATATGAATGAATACATATTTTTATTTTTATTATATGAAATTATTTTCATGATTAAAATTAATTTCGTGTTTTTTTATTATATAATTAACATAAAATCATATACAATGCTGAGAAATTATTTCTTCAATTAATAGTAAAATTTAATAAATATTTTTAAAATACTAAATATAATATTTTTGAGTGATAAATAATGTTCCATTAATTTTTTTATAAATAATACATATTAATTATGTTTTAAGGGATTATATACGAAAATATTATTTTTTATTATTTATTTTATTTCAAATTAAATGATTAGTGAAAAATTTGACATTAATGATAATTGATTATAATAATACATTATCAAATTATTTAAAAATTATAAAAACAAATAAACAATAATATTATGATAATATATAGACTAAAATTTCATCCATTTTCAATTCATTTTTCAATAATTAAATTATTATTAAAAATATATCCATTTAGAAGTGAAAAAAAATTGTTATCATGGTTAAGGTTAAAATATGTCAAATAAGGGGTTAATACAAATTATACAGTTTCAATGATCACATAATAAGAATGAAATATTACAATTTGATAAAATATGTACCATATAATACCTTATAATCTAATATATTTCCATTTTGAATCATTTTTCTTTATAATTAATTATTCATTTTTTTCTTTTTTTAAAATTACAAGTGTGTCATTTCCTTACCTTATAAAAGGACATAACATACTTAACATTATTAAACCATATTCACAAGTTGAATTGACCAATATATACCTACTTATATTCCAAAAATTCTTATCCATTATTTGGAGTTTATTTCCTTCCCAAAATCTTAATCATATTTTTTTTAATAAATGATCTAAATTAGGTCTCTCAAAGAAGTGATAATCACCTTAACCAACCTATTTTATGTTATTTATTATCTTACAAACACTTCTTATGTGGTATTTATCATAAAAAATATCTTAAGTTTCATCAATATACTATAATTTTATTATAATTATGGATCTATAATTATCCACCCTATATTTCATCAAATTGAATGTGGAAGTATCATTCGTGCTTATGTACAATATACCTTCTCCACGTAGTGATACAATTAATTTTTCATGTCAATATATTATGGGTGGTTATTATGATAGGACAATTATTTGTATATGATATTAATGAATTAATTATTAATTTTTTTAAAAAATATAATATATGCCTTCTTACCATCCAATCCGTAGGAAAAATAAAATTACGATTAAACATACATGTGGACAAAAACCACTATGATGCGATGTAATTTGGTTTTCATTTCCATATTATATTGATGGTAATAAGTATGGAATTAATTAATATATGTTTTTTAATATGATATAAAAATAATTCTACAATGGTGAGATATAATTTAATTTTTCTCTCTACTTGTGAAAAAGTGAAACCAGTGTTAATGCATACATATATGTAAAGACCCTTAAAATTCAAGGGAAATTTTTTCTTAATTTTATTTGAAATTTTACAAGAGCGCGGTTTCTGACGGCACCTGATTCTGAGGCCCGGTGTGCCCGGAATCATTTTCCGAAGTTTGGATCGGGTATGTTCAGTGAACAAACGAGCGGGTTTTTCTAACTTTTGAACCGGTGCCCGGAATCGAATTCTGAGGGCACCGATGAACTCGCAGCACCGATATTCGCATAAGGAGACCTTTTCTAGCGTTGCATTTTTTCGGGATGAGTGTTAGTTTTGGGGGAAATTAGAAGAAGTTAAATAATTGTGGAACACAATTATTTTTAACTTTGTTGGTTAATTCCTCCCAATGGGAGTTAGAGGCGGGGTCCACATCCACATAACCTCCCTTGAGAGGATAAAGTGTGGTGGGGCCCACACGAGCCCTAACTCTTCAACTTCCCTTAAACTCCCCAATAACTCCACTCTAATTAATTTGACATCTTGTGTTATTAATTAAGATGAGTTACTTAATTTTCAAAACTTTGAAATTCAAAGAGGTTAGGATGTGTAAATAAAATAAGGCTTGGACTTATTTTATTTTGGTTAGTTTCTTTACAACCTTGAGAGGATTGGGAATCTTTCTTCATCTTCTTCAACCTCGACGAAGAACGCGAAGAACACCGTTCTTCAACGAATAACTTCTCTGCCGAAGAAAATGCTTCTTCCGCGACTCCATGTCCACAACGCGATGTTCTTCTTCCGCGACATCTCTTACGCGATGGTTTTCCGCGATGAAATATCCATCAACAACTTCGAATCCTCGCTTCGTGACGTCGACGTTCTTTCTCCGCGACGCCCGACCTCCGCGATGCTCGTCTTCCGCGGGCCGTTGAAGAACACCCTTCCTGAACCGAGGTAGGGGTTTGTTTTCAATTATTTATATTTTTTTGAGAATTACGACATGATGATCATCGTGGTTTAAAACCATTTGTTATCGAATTTGAACTTTGTGGTTTAAAACCAAGTGATAACGAATAACGTGAGGGGGTCGGACCGCACGAACACGGCCGACCCTACTTCTTTTTTTTCGTGTTGGTTCTTTGTGGTTCGATGCGGGAGACAAGGTTTCATTGCACCATGTGGAACCTTGCGACAAGAAAATGTGAGGCGCCGTCGCGCCGCGCCGTGAAATGAAGAACAAGAACGCGACGCTGTCCCGCCACGTCGGAGATACCCGGAAAATACCACGGCCAGTACGGGGCCGCGGTGGAGGGGTGCGGTGCAATCGCACCACGTCGGACGAAAAGGGTCGTGGCCGGTTTCGCGCTGCGGCGGAGCAGGGTGACCGGTGGCCGGCATCGGGCCGCTGGCGTTGGTGCAGGAAGGGGGACGGGCCGTCGCCGGTCCCATGGTGCAGGAACCGGCCGGCCATGGCGGGCCGGCCGGACTTGGAGAATCGGGGGAATTAATTCCTCTGGCCGGCTAGCAGTAAGCGGCCCCATTAAGGGTCCACGGTTTCGAAGGAACCGAGGGGGCAACGCCCCCCCCCCCCCCCTGTGCGCGGGCAACCAAAACGGTTCAGCAGTTTTGGCAGAGCGACCGGCCAGCGCGCCCAGTGCGTGGGTCCTCGGGTCGCCGGGTCGGGCCGCGCCCAGCCGGGCCGGGCCGGACCTACCCAGACCGGGGCGGATCGACCCGGTTCGGGCCAACCGGGTGGTCTCGGGCCGGGTCGGTCCGGGCCCGAAACCCCCGTTATCGGACTTTTGGGGTTCCAATGCCCATAACTCGGGCTACGGACCTCCAAACGATGCGCCGTCAGTGGCGATGCAATCCTTGGATCAAGACAGTCGTTTCGGTATATCGCACTCAAGGTTTCAGAATACTTTGATTTCGGCCGGGTTGGTTCGTCCACGAAACCAACCGGGCCCTCAGAGCGGAAACACTCATATCTTGAGCTACGGACATCCGATTGATGTGTCGTCGGTTTTGTTGAGTTCCTCTTAGTGAGACGGATCTTTTTTCATACTCAGTCCAAGGTTTGGATGCAGCTGAAGTATTTTCGGGTTGGTTTTTCCTTAAAAACCAACTGGGCCCCTAGGACGAAAAAGCCAATAACTCTCAGACCGGGCATCTGATTGACGCGCAGTCTGTTGCGTTGAGTTACTGTTGCCGATACGGAACTTTGGGATACATCATCTCTGGACGTTGTGACAGTTGATGTATCAGACTCTCGGCTCGTGGAGCGGACCATCCTAAATGAGCTTGTTGGGTACGGGAACCCTAGTGCTGGCTGCGACAGCTACTGTGACTGCGACGACGACTGTGCAGAGATCCTCAGTGGATTCGACGAAGACGACTACAGCACTCAGCGATCCTATGTGGATCAGTGCTACCGATCCTGTGTGGGTCTGATCCTGTGTGGGTCAGCGCTCAGCGGTTCTGTGTGAGCCAGCGCCTACAGATCCTGTGTGAGTCCGATCGTGTGTGGGTCTTGCGGGGGTTAGTACCTATCGATCCTTTGTGGGTCTGACGACATAGATGGATCAGTGATCATTTCTATCATCTTTCGAAGAAGTATACCTGTGTGAGCTGAATCCTGTTTGCTTTCCTGTGTGGATTGTGTTGTGCTATCCTGTGTGGATTATGTTTTGCTTTCCTATGTGGAATACGTATTCTTTCCTGTGTGGAATAGGTTGTACTTGGGCTCAGAGGTTGGAGCATTTTGGAATTGATGAATTAGGTATATGTATGGGCATATACCTAAGTAGTGTCGGTTGTTACTTCGTGATTGTATCTTTCCTTTGTGGTTTATCCTTTGTGGATTTTGGGAGACCTTCGGGGGGCTCGGGGTCCCTACTATGTATCTTATACTCACCCATGCACGGGCTATGCCCACACAACGTTGTGTTGGTTGCAGACAACAGACATCATTGATCGTGGTTGAGGCTTGCAGAGCAGGACGGTACCTGGAGGTGGACCACTGGGCGGAACGTGCTCGGAGCGGACGGCGGGACCCGAGGAGTAGTGGAGCCATCTGTACCTACCCTTCAGGTGGGATTTCCAGTGGACAGCTCGGTGTAGCAGCTTTTACTTTTCATTTGTTGTTTTCCTTTTCGAGTTGTACTTTACTTTCTGTTTGGGTTTGTATACTGGCCCATTTACTTTTCCGCACTTCAGTTGTACTCTATTTTTACTTAGTGTTTACTTTTCTTCTTGCTTACTCTGTGGTGCTTGTTTACTTTACAAAGGCAATGCCTTCCCTTTTTACCGGGATTTACACCTTGGTGCTAGTCGCTAGCCCCTGGCCTATGGAATGCGGGCTTGGGGTAGTCACGGCACGGGCCCCGAGGACGGGTCGTGACAAATTGGTATCAGAGGATTTCGGTTCTACCGCAAACTCTGATCTTTTCTATGTGAAGTGATAGTGTTTATCGTATTGAGTGTGTTTATCAGTCCAGGGAGTTCAGTGTTGGTGCATCGGTCGACGTATCCATACACCAGGACCCCGACTTCTGATTTCCGACTTAATGCACGAAAACAATGATTGCGTGTGTGTTTCAAGTTTTCTTTGTGATTACTTGTATCAGCTCACCAGGTATACTATTTAGACTGTGGCGCACCTGTTTCCTTTTCAGGATGGCCCCACGACGGCAGCCAGCTAGGGTTCCGAGAGTCGAGCGTGATGACATCCCACCGAGCGACGAGTCCTCGGTGTAGGGCCCTTTGTCAGTAGTGGCACCGGCGGTAGCACTACCCGCCGAGCCACCAATACTTCCAGCACCAGCCACTGACGATGCACGTCACCTCAGTGCACTGCATGAGTTCCAGCCCCAGCGACCACCCAGGTTCCGTGGGGAGATGGACCCCCAGGCAGCCGAGGACTAGATGGAGGTAGTCGTATGAGTTTTCAGGCTAGTGAGGACACCAGCAGAACTCATGGTGATCCTCGTGATGAGCCAACTGCACGCAGCAGCAGGACGATGGTGAAGCATGATGCTCCAGGTGCAAGATGAGGCATCTCTACTCTGGACAGACTTTGAGAGCCTCTTCCTCTCATAGTTGGTCCCAGCCACCCTCCGTGCGGTGCGCATACAGGAGCTTCTTCAGTTGCGGCAGGGCAGCATGATGGTCGCCCAGTACTCGGCGAGATTTACTGATCTCTCGTGCTACTCGACCGACATGGTACGGGACCCATTCTTCTGGGCCCGGACCTTTGAGAAGGGTTTGAGACACGAGATCAGGGCATCACTGATCTCCATCAGCTTTCCGACTCAGACAGGAGTACTGGAGCATGCCCTTTTGATTGAGAGTTTTCTTGCTGAGTCTACACCAGCGCCGAGACCCACTGCAGGGTGGCACGTAGCAAAGTCTTCTGCAGCAGGCAGTCGACGGATGACTCAGGATACCAGGCAGACCAGACCCTCTGGAAGACGACCTCAGGACACTGGCTCAGCAGTGTGGGGCACACAGCACGGAGCCAGTCTTTTGAGAGGAAGACAGTGCTACGCGTGCGGCGGGCAGGGCCACATGGATCGTTACTGCCTGGCCCGTCGTGCCGAGGAGTAGTAGACGGTTGAGGGACCATCGAGGCAGAGGCAGAGTGTCGGCCGTGGCGGTCCGCAGGGAGGAGGCGGACGAGGCAGAGGAGCTGGCCGAGTAGCAGGTGGTGGGCGACGCTTTGAGGCTCTACCACCACCACCACTAGGAGGTCCACCCCGACCACAGGGAGCTAGCGGGCAGAGACATACACATCTCCAAGAAGTAGAGGCCTACGACCACGGCGCGCCCGAGATGATTCTAGGTACTATCTGTGTCTATTCCACCCTTGCTGCAGTACTTATAGACATAGGAGCGAGTCACTCTTTCATTGCCGCTGCCCTTGTTCGGAGCTTGGAGATTCCGACAGAGCCGTTGGCTCGATCCTTATGGCTAGAGAATCCTACAGGAGCATAATCGACGATTACGCACTGGTGCCGGCAGCGTGAGATTACTATAGGAGGCGAGAGATTCGGCTGGGATCTTCTTGTAGCAGTGTCGAGGCCTTACGACATCATCTTGGGCATGGATTGGTTATCTACGGTCCATGCACAGATTGACTGTTTTAGGCGCAAGGTGCGATGTGTACGCATCGACGAGAGAAGTTTCACCTTCACCGGTGAGAAGGGAGCCTTTGCAGCACAGGATGGACTTCCGCGGAGGAGAGGACAACCCATCACTCATCAGTTGGCTAGCCTCATCCTAGGAGCAGTTGACGTGTGTAGTCCTGGATTTCCTGCAGTGGTGGATCAGTTTGCGGACGTCTTCCCCGACGACGTTCCAGGGCTACCTCCTCGCAGAGAGGTAGACTTTTATATTGACCTGTACCCCGGGACAGCTCCGATATCGACTCCAGCATATCGGATTGCCCCCTCTGAGTTTCTAGAGCTATGGGTACAGTGGGAGGACTTGCAGGGCAAGGGGTTCATCCGACCCAGTGTTTCACCCTGGGCTTCCCCGATTTTGTTTGCCAAGAAGGCGGACGGGAGCTTGTGACTTTTTGTTGACTATCGTTGCCTGAACCAGGTGACATTGAGGAACAAGTATCCGCTACCGAGGATTGATGAACTCTTTGATCATATCAAGGGAGCATGGTGGTTCTCGAAGATAGACCTCAGGTAAGGCTATCATCAGCTCAGAGTTCGAGACGAGGACGTACAGAAGACGAACATCAGATGTCGGTATGGCCACTATGAGTTCTTGGTTATGCCCTTCGGTGTAACCAATGCTCCAGCAGTGTTCATGGCCCTCATGAACAGGATCTTTCAGCCATACCTTGATCGATTTGTCGTGGTCTTCATCGACGACATTTTGATCTACTCGACGACTGAGTAGGAGCACGCCTTCCACTTACGAGTTATACTAGACACACTCCGAGAGCACCAGCTTTATGGTAAGCTCTCGAAGTGCCAGTTCTGGATACATGAGGTCCACTTCTTGGGACACGTCATCTCTGAGGCGGGAGTTGCAGTGGATCCTGTGAAGATCGAGGCAGTGTCAGCTTGGGAGCCACCCAGAAGCGTGACGGAGGAGCGGAGTTTCTTGGGATTAGCTGGATACTACTAGAGATTCGTGCTAGACTTATCTAGAATTGCGGCACCACTCTCAGCTTTGACGAAGAAGGAGAAACCCTTCTTGTGGTCAGACAGATGTCAGAAGAGCTTCCAGGTGGTGAGACAGAGATTGACCAGCGCACCTATCTTGAGGTTGCCTGAGGAGGGAGTAGGGAACATAGTCTACTGCGATGTATCAGGGACCAGACTTGGGTGTGTTCTGATGCAGGAGTGGGTAGTGATCGCCAATGTATCACGAAAGTTGAGGCCGAATGAGCATAACTATGCTACCCATGACCTAGAGTTAGCAGCAGTGGTCTTCGCTCTGAAGACATGGAGACACTACCTGATGGGAGAGCACTTTACAGTCTTTTCTGACCATCAGAGTCTCAGGTATATCTTCTCGCAGAAGGACCTAAACCTAAGACAGCGGTGATGGCTCGAGTTCCTCCAGGACTATGACTTTGAGATAGTCTATACTCCTAGAAAGGGGAACGTAGTAGCTGATGCCCTCAGCAGGAGGACGTGCATTCAGCTACTTGAGGAGGTGATGGAGCAGCTAGCCTCTTTGCAGATATCCTTCGTGGATAGTGATAGAATAGCCTTTCTTCAGTCTCCCATAGTGACTCCTCCACTTCTACAGTAGGTCAAAGAGGCACATCGTGGGGATGCTGACTGTGAGACGCGGCTTGCACAGATATCCTCAGGACAGGCACCTGATGATTTCTCCTTTGGAGCAGAGCACAACAACCTTTTCAGAGGACGTACCATGGTACCAGTTGCTTTACGGGAGGAGGTGATGAGAGAGTTTCACACTACTCCCTTGGCGGTACATCCCGGAGTGGCGAAGATTTACTAGGATCTTAGACGACAGCACTGGTGGCTGGGCATGAAGAAGGTTGTGGAAGAGTTCATTTCTCGATGCCTCACCTGCCAGCAGGTGAAGGCTGAGAACCAGGTACCAGCAGGCTTGGTACAGCCCTTGGAGGTCCCGGAGTGGAAGTGGGACGGGATATCTATGGACTTCGTGACTGGACTTCCACGCACTTCTAGAGGTCACGACTCCATCTGGGTGATTGTCGACCGACTCACCAAGTCGGCTCACTTCTTACCCATCAGAGAGCAAGGCTCAGTGGAGAGCTTGGGACGCCTTTACGTTCAAGAGATTGTTCAGCTTCACGGTGTGACATCATCTATCGTCTCTGATTGAGATGATCGCTTTACTTCCCAGCTTTGGAAGGGGTTGCAGGAGGTGTTCGGGACGCAGCTATGTTTGAGCACCGCCTTTCAGCCTCAGACGGATGGTCAGACGGAGAGGACCATTCATACTCTCGAGGACATTCTCCGCGCATGTGTCCTCGACTTTGGTCGTAGCTGGGAGGACCACATACCCTTTATGGATTTTGGGTACAACAACAGCTACCACTCCACCATCGGGATGGAACCTTACGAGGCATTGTACGGTCGACCTTGTAGATCTCCTTTGTGCTGGACAGACCCTGGGGAGTCAGCACTTGTGGGGCCGGTGATAGTCCAGGCCACGACAGAGAAGGTCCAGGTCATCCAAGAGCGGATGAGGACAGCTCAGAGCCGACAGAAGTTATACGCTGACAGGAGGCGGAGGCCACTAGAGTTTGAGGATGGTGACCACGCCTTCTTGCGTGTCTCACCTCGACGTGGATTACAAAGATTTGGATGAGGCGGCAAGTAATATCCGCGCTACATCGGACCATTCCAGGTCCTCAGCAGGATTGGCGAGGTGGCTTATCACCTGGATCTACCACCTCAGTTGCACCGGGTGCGCGACGTCTTCCACGAATCTCAGCTGAGGAGATACGTGCACGACCCGACGCACATCATTGACCATAGAGAGCTTGACGTTGACGATGGGGTGACTTTTACGGAGGTCCTAGTGGAGATCGAGGATCGACAAGAGCGGGTCCTACGAGGACGGTCGATTCCTCTAGTGAGCATCATATGGCAGCACGGGAACCTCCAGGAGAGAACTTGGGAGCGGGAGGCTCAGATGCGTGCTCAGTACCCTCATTTGTTTCCCAAGATTTGATGTATCTTTATGGGGACGTAAATCCCTGAGGTGGCAGTAATGTAAAGACCTGTAAAATTAAAGGAAAATTTTTTCTTAGTTTTATTTGGAATTTTACAAGAGCACGGTTTCTGATGGCACCTGATTCCGAGGCCCGGTGTGCTCGGAATCATTTTCCGAAGTTTGGCTCAGGTACATTCATTGAACGAACGAGCGGGTTTTTTCTAACATTTGAACTGGTGCCCAGAATCGAATTCTGAGGGCACTGATGAACTCCAGCGCCGATATTCGCATAAGGAGACCTTTTCCGAGGTTGCGTTTTTGCAGGATGAGAGTTAGTTTTGGGGGAAATTAGAAGATGTTAAATAATTGTGGAACACAATTATTTTTAACTTTGTTGGTTGATTCCTCCCAAAGGGAGTTAGAGGCGGGGCCTACATCCACATAACCTCCCTTGAGAGGATAAAGTGTGGTGGGGCCCACACGAGCCCTAACTCTTCACCTTCCCATAAACTCCCCAAAAACTCCACTCTAATTAATTTGACAACATGTGTTATTAATTAAGATGAGTTACTTAATTTTCAAACCTTTAAAATTCAAAGAGGTTAGGATGTGTAAATAAAATAAGGCTTGGACTTATTTTATTTTGGTTAGTTTCTTTACAACCTTGAGAGGATTGGGAAGCTTTCTTCATCTTCTTCAACCTCGACGAAGAACGTGAAGAACACCGTTCTTCAACGAATAACTTCCCCGCCGAAGAAGACAGTTCTTCCGCGATGCCATATCTGCGACGCACCGTTCTTCTTCCGCGACATCTCTTCCGCGACGGTTTTCCGCGATGAAATTGTCGTCAACGACTTCGAATCCTCTCTTCGCGACGTCGACGTTCTTTCTCTGCGACGCCCGACCTCCGCGATGCTCGCCTTCCGTGGGTCGTTGACGAACACCGTTCCGGAACCGAGGTAGGGGTTTGTTTTCAATTATTTATATTTGTTCGAGAATTCCTACTTGATGATAATCGTGGTTTAAAACCATTTGTTATCGAATTTGAACTTTGTGGTTTAAAACCAAGTGATAACGAATAACGTGAGGGGGCCAGACCGCACGAACACGGCCGACCATCCTCCTTTTTTTCGTGTTGGTTCTTTGTGGTTCGGTGCGGGAGGCAAGGTGCCGTCGCACCATGCGGAACCTTGCGACAAGAAAATGCACGGCGCCGTCGCGCCGCACCGTGAAATGAAGAACAAGAACGCGACGCCTTCGCGCCGCGTCGCAGATACCCTGAAAATACCACAGCTAGTGTGAGGCTGCGGTGCCATCGCACCACGCTGGACGACAAGGGTCACGGCCGGTTCTGGGCCGCGGTGGAGCAGGGTGACCGGCGGCCGACATCGGGCTGCCAGAGTCGGTGCAGGAAGGGGGACCGGCTGTCGCCGGTCCCATGGTGCAGGAACCGGCCGGCCATGGCGGGCCGGCCGGACTTGGAGAACCAGAGGAATTAATTCCCCCGGCCGGATGGCAGCAAGCGGCCCCATTAAGGGGTCGCGGTTTCGAAGGAACCGAGGGGGCAACGCCCCCCCGTGCACGGGCCGCCAAAACGGCTCAACCGTTTTGGCTGAGCGACCGGCCAGTGTGCCCAGCGCGTGGGTCGCCGGGTCACGGGCCGGGTCGGGCCGCGCCCCAGCCGGGCCAGGCCGACCCTGTTCTGGCCAACCGGGGGGTCTCGGGCCGGGTCGGTCCGGGCCCGAAACCCCCGTTATCGGACTATTTGGCTTAAAATGCCCATAACTCGGGCTACGGACCTCCAAATGACGCGCCGTCAGCGGTGATGCGATACTTGGATCGAGACGGACGTTTCGGTATATCACACTCAAAGTTTCAGAATACTTTGAGTTCGGCCGTGTTGGTTCGTCCACAAAACCAACCGGGCCCTCAGAGCGGAAACGCTCATATCTTGAGCTACGGACGTCTGATTGACGTGCCGTCAGTTTTGTTGAGTTCCTCTTAGTGAGACGGATCTTTTGGCATACTCCGACTGATGTTTGGACGCAGGTGGAGTACGGTCGGGTTGGTTTTTCCTTAAAAACCAACCGGGCCCCTGGGACGAAAACGCCAATAACTCTCAGACCGGGCGTCCGATTGACGTGCTGTCTGTAGCGTTGAGTTCCTGTTGACGATACGGAACTTTTGGATACATCATCTCTGGACTTTGTCACAGTTGATGTATCAGCCTCTCGGCTCGTGGAGCGGACCCTCCCGAACGATCTTGCTGTGTGCGGGAACCCTAGTGCTGGCTGCTACTGCTACTGTGACTGTGACGACGACTGTGCAGAGATCCTCAGTGGATTCGACGACGATGACTACAACACTCAGCGATCCTATGTGGATCAGTGCTACCGATCCTGTGTGGGTCAGCGCTCAGCGGTTCTGGGTGAGCCAGCGCCTACAGATCCTGTGTGGGTCCGATCCTGTATGGGTCTTGCGAGGGTTAGTACCTATCGATCCTTTGTGGGTCTGACGACTTAGATAGATCAGTGATCATCTCTATCGTCTTTCGAAGAAGTATACCTCTGTGAGCTGAATCCTGTTTGCTTTCCTGTGTGTATTGTGTTGTGCTGTCCTATGTGGATTACGTTTTTTGTTTCCTGTGTGGAATACGTATACTTTCCTGTGTGGACTGGGTTGTACTTGGGCTCGGAGGTTGGTACGTTTTGGAATTGATGACTTAGGTATATGTATGGGCATATACCTAAGCATTTTCGGTTGTTACTTCGTGATTGTATCTTTCCTTTGTGGTTTATCCTTTGTGGATTTTGGGAGACCTTCGGGGGTCTCGGGGTCCCTACTGAGTAGCATATACTCACCCCTGCACGGGCTATGCCCGCACTACGTTGTGTTGGTTGCAGACGACAGACAACGTTGATCGTGGTTGAGGCTTGCAGAGCAGGACGGTACCGGGAGGTGGACCACTGGGCAGAACGTGCTCGGAGCGGACGGTGAGACCCGAGGAGCAGTGGAGCCATCTGTACCTACCCTTCAAGTGGGATTTCCAGTGGACAGCTCGGCATATCAGCTTTTACTTTTCTGTTGTTGTTTTCCTTTTCGAGTTGTACTTTACTTTCAGATTGGGTTTGTATACTGGCCCATTTACTTTTCCGCACTTCAGTTGTACTCTGTTTTTACTTAGTGTTTACTTTTCCGCTTGCTTACTCTGTGGTGATTGTTTACATTACAAAGGCAATGCCTTCCCTTTTTACCAGGATTTACGCCATGGTGCTAGTCTCCAGCCCCTGGCCTTTGGAAGGCGGGCTTGGGGTAGTCACGGCACGGGCCCCGAGGACGGGTTGTGAGAATATAGCCTACCGTCTCCATGATCAGTGTAATTAATTTTATATGTATTTGTCTTTAATGGATTAATGTAAATAAATATCTAATTTAAATATATTATATATTTATCATTATTGATATTTTGGATAAAATTGGAACCATAATCAATATAGATATTCCACAACCATCGAACAAAAACATAAATGAAAAATGAAGCATTTATTACCCAAAAACATTATTTTAAAAATGATTTATTATTACATTGGTGATAAAAGATCATATCTAAATCATGTATGGTATGATGTAAATTTCTTTTGTTCTATAATATATGTATAATAAATTTATTGTTATTATACATGATGTTTTGAGATATAAGATGGAATTTGAAGCTGAGGTATGAGTTTATTTCACAATCTATTCGATATATATGATTATTTATTATCTTGTATCCCTTGGGGAAATTAATTTCAATTTATATATTAAACCATATATTTTTTTTTCTCCATTAGTTATTTATATATATTAAAAGTTTTTATTCGTTTTAATCTCTTTTAGTACACAATATATTGAAATAATGTTTTATATGGAAAATCGACCATGTTTTTGCAACCAGGCTGGAATTCTCTCACTTCGGTGCCATATTTTACTTAAAATGTATAATATAATGTTTTTAACATTCTAAAATTATTATTTAAATAAATTTTTTGACATGTTTTAGTTTTTTAAAATTAATTCAATATAAATTGTTTTTTCATTTTTTTCTAAAAAGGTAGTTATTGAGCTTTTTACGAAAGTCTGAAAGGAATGTTTTTTTAAAATATTAAACAAGATGGTAATTTCCCACTATCATGAAAAATACAATATTTAGGGATACTTAACCTGTTTATAAGATATTTTTCAATGATTTTTTTTAGTATTTTTTAATTTCATAGATTTTTTATGTGTTTTATGATTAATAAATGTTAATTTTATAAGGATATTTTCAAGTGGGATTTTGAATGTATTTTCATATATATCAATATAATTTTTAAAAAAAATTATTATTAGAGGTTATAATATTATGATAACATTCCTAATATTTATATTTATGGTTTATGATCATCTTGACTATGTAATGTATTTGTAATAAATATTCTAGATATTTCAATACATAAAATCATTGAGTTGTAGGGTATGTTGATTCAATTATGTTATTTATTCATATGATGAATGAATTTTAAAAATTAAGTGACATGTGGGGATCAAAATTACACAACCCCTTTCCGAATCGATGGGTCTCATGAGATAAAATATAGTTGTTATTTGGATGAGGCCTTAGTAGTTAATGTATATGTCTTAACATTAAGCCTTGAAGATATTTTTTGATTTCATGGAATAAGGACTCAATGGTATGATGATAATTTATTTCAGGATAAATTTAATAAATATGAATCTATTTATTGATTCCCATGTATTTATTGGAATTTATTATGTTCCTTTATTTTTTTCAATCTCGTATTATTATTTATGTGTCATTATTTGATCATTATTTATTCCAAACATATTCTTCATGTATTAATTAGGTTATGACATATAGAATCCATTACTAAGTATATTTGGTGCCCCATTATTTTGTTTCTATTCCCTAGTATCTATTGAAGTCTATTATATATGAAATTAATGGATATACAAAAGGTAATAATGAGTATCCCAATAAAAATAATATTTTTTATTTTATGTTTTCATATGTATTTTTGTATTCAAATATGTATCTACTATACCAACACTACTATAAAATTCGTCCCATTATTATTTGATTTATTCAATTTAGAACTAATGGAATAAAGTAACCATTATCTCTAACTACAAGGGTTAGGGTATATTCACTATGAGTCCAATTTAATGGTGATGCTATGTGACAATACTTTTATGTTGTGAAAATCATGAGACCGCCCCATGAGGTATATAGTTATCTAATATTGTAAAATTAAAACTTGATTTTTAATCCCCTTTTATAAATAAAAATACATAAATCTATTTAAATAGATTTATTAAAATCATATATTAATATTTTATTCTAAAAAAAGTGTCGTTGTTAGTGATCATCATTTATTTTTTATATAGGATTTTATATTCTGAAAACATGATTATTGTAAAATATAATTTTTTATAACATTTAATTTTGGTTATTCAAATAAAATTTAAATAAGAAAATTGTTAAATATATATTTTTATTTATTGGGGGTTCTTTTATTTTTGGGTTTAGTACTTCCAGTTTCCCTCTAACATTACAAAATTTTTCCCCTCCTCTGTTGTATTGAGAAATTTGGTGTGGTATTCGATGTATAGAATTTCATTTTTTCTAATGGTGACCAATCTTTATTCTCCTGGATTTTAATCTAATTTCCACTCTATTAAAAAAACATTCAAGAGGTATAACTACTTAATTTTTTTCATTATGAATTTCTTTTCATCTGAATAACCATTCAAATGATATCTTCAGAGTATAGATAATTTTAATCCATAATTTGTTTTGTACCACAATTCATTAGGCTGAACTATTTTAAGATTATTATTCCCTTAAAGTGGATGTTTTTATATTTAATGAAATTTTTGTGATCATGACAATTTTAATAAAAAATTAATTGATAATTTTACCTTATTTATTTCACAAAATTCTAGTTTTTTAACCATGATACCCTAACAAACAATAATTTCTTGGATATTCACATATAATCAAACACTGAGAACGATTGGAAACATGATGAAAAAATGATGGTAGATTCTAAATGGGTTTAAATATTAATAAAAAATTATTATGGGGTTTAAATATATAATTTTACTCACTACTCAATGTTTTTTATGTCATTTTCTAGTAGTTCGTATATTTATTTTTTTTCTTTTCATACATATTTTTAGTTCTCTTAAACAGTTTTTGAAGAAAAATTGTGATGATTGGAATATTTTTTTTTTGAACGTTATTATTCGAAATTTTATCTTTAAAATATTTTTACCAATAATTATGGGTGTTTTAATTTAATTATATTTTGAAAAAAATAATAAAACCATAATGATATTCGATTACACGGAAAATTTTATATGAATTGAAAAAATATGGCTGTGGTAGGGGAAATTTAATTTATAGTGAAGGGTTTTTTTATAAAAAATATGTCCAATAAAGAATTCAGACACCTTTATTGGCCATTTCATATTACAGTTAATATATGGTTGACTTTAAAATTTTTTTTTTTCAATTTTTTGGATAATAAGATGAATTATCAAAAAATATTTACAATTGATATCGGTTATATCATTATTTTTATCATTAATATTAATATGATGTAATAAAGGGGAATTGTATTGCTGTTTTTTGTATTATTTTGTGTGATATTCATATTATTCTTCCATCTAAACCATCGAATTTTTAAAACTTCATCTATTTATAAAAACTGTTTTAGGATATGTTTAAATATTATAATTAAAAATATAAATCATTTCCCACATGCAGATTTATGTTTTCAGGCATTAGAATTCTTCTTTTTTTTAATTTTATAAACTAAATTTATATTTTAAAATTACTAATATTGTATTTCCACTTGATGTTTGCTATTCAATTTAAATTTAAATTATATTATGATGTGATTAGCCTAATTGTGGAATGGTTTATTTTTTAAAGTATATTTATTTAAGTTGGACTATATGTATTGAATTTTCATGTAGTGGGGATGAGATGGTGATTCAGTTAGTAATAACGACCATTAGAGAAACTACTTTATGTTTTCCCCATGATTTGTGAATATAATAAAATATTGTTCAAAAGTTTGAGTATTTACTTCAATTGGAATAATTCTTGTTTATTTTGGGGGGAAAAGTACATGAATTGCATCACTATATCTAATTGAAATATTGTGAAAATTTTGTATTATTATTATTTTTCTAAATGATATCACTCTATTGTAAATAGGGAATTGTCCACTTTCATCATTGAAGGAATGTATTTATTTATTTTTAGGCTGTATCTACCTATTATTACTGTATTTTCATGTCATCTAAAAAAACAGTAAAAAGGGGATTTACATTTATATAATTATGTTTCTAAAGATATTCCTCATGAGTAATTTTAAATTTCAATAGATTTATTTCCAAGTTTTTTCCCATTATGAATCTTTTAATTAAATGAATATTGGAATAGGTATCCACTTTTCTTTCCCAATTTGTGGACTTAAAGGTACACATATATAAGTAAAACTAGGATTCCTTTTATTATGGGAACCTCTACAACAAATTTAATAATGTTTTGAAATTTTTTTTTATTAGGATGGAATGTGGGTGGTGTATTTCTATATAAAAAATAAGGGCAAATAATATGATGGAATTTACAAATGAAATAAAAAAATTATTATGAATAAAAAATATTATATAATGTAATTTTAAAATGTTAAATAAAATCTATTGATGAATGTCTTCAATAAATATTTAAAAATTATGATGATTTTTGGAGAATTATTATCAATTAAAATAAATAAATATGTTCATGATAAATTTGATACAGATTATAAGATATAATTTTGTATGAAATTTAGAAAGGATTGGATTAGGATTAAGCATATCAAAATTATGAAATGTGTGATTTAATATTACAATAAAATATGAATGTTAAATAAAATAGAGGTAGCGGGATTTGATAAAGTATTTAAAAACTTATTGATGTGAGCACTTGTATCTCCTCCCCTTAGGTAGATAGGTTTTTCTTATTAATCTCATTATTTTAATAGAGATCAAGAAACTAATTAATCACTTTCATTTTTATGTTTTGATATGAAACCCACTTCCCTCATGTTTTTTTGATAACCCTATTGAACATCATTGGTAGACATGAAACATTAGCCTCACATTTTTGGTAGTGAGAACCCATTTTAGAATAGGAATCTAGAAAACAAATACATGGTTTATATAAAAACAATTACAATCATATCACTTATCTCTCAAGAAGGATAGAATATTTTGAGTGAGATATAATGGGAAAATGATATGATATTTTTTTTGATTTAGAAATTAAAATGGATCACTGAATGAGGACTTGGGGGTGATAATTTTCATTCATTATTGGAACAATCCAAAACATTAGTTCAATACACATTTATGATCATTATTTAATTTTGTGTCTTCCAAACCACCATGGTTCTCCATTTATATCCTCCAAATATGAAAGGATATATAAATAATTATTCTTGTTCATTAATAATTATCTATAAAAATTTAATAAGCGCTTAGTAAAACAAATTGAATAACTATGTATTGCTTAATTCCCTTCACTTCCTAGACAGTTATACCACTTAACATCCTTACATTTCTAAGTACTCCACTAAAATGTTCCTAATTTTATGTGGCCAATTAGTCTCTTTTTGAATAGAATGTGGAGAATGAATTGTTTCATTATCTATCCAATTCTCTTCCCCTAATTGGCTGGTGCCCAGTCACTATTTGGGTGATGAACTTCTTGTATATTGGACCATATGTCTATAAGGAACTATATTATCGATGTCATGTACCAGCTATATAGTGTATACTATAGTTCTCAATTTCTCACATTATCTCTTTTATGTTCATAATATTCCTTCATTTTAGGTAATTTAATCCTTCTATGAAATCATTACATCTATTAAGACTTCAATTGATACAACAAAACCAATTAATTTTACCTGATAACTATACTTAAATTGAATTGTATTTCATCAGAAAACATTGAATTTATGGGAAATATAAACACCAAAATAGATATAAATGAAACGATTTCATGAAAAATTTAGAAATTTTAATAATGAAGACACCATGAAGTATAAGAAAGAGTAACACGAAAATTGAATTTAGAAGAGATTTTATGGGAGTAGTGAGAATTCATAGTGCTCTATAAGAATATTTGATGTGGTGGAATACTATAGAATAGTTGGACTATATACCTAATTGGGTAAGATATTAAAATCATTAAAAAAATCATAATGGAGGCACATTAAGGAATAGGTATACTGAAATCAGAGTCCTCTGTTGGTGGGAATTTGTTTCAGTGTACTTGTAAGGATCAATATAATAATGAGAAAGAAAATCTGGGATCATTTCCTTGTATTCATATTGTATTAATAATCATTAATGAATAATTCAGTAATGTGTTATGTTTTCCAGATATGAAAGATAAATTCCCAATATTTTCATGAGATAATCATATTTCAAATATTTTCATGTCTATTATATATTTTCTAATCCATTGGGATCATAATAATATGGTAGTAAATATATAATAGATTTTCATAGATACATTTATATAGCATATGAGGTTAGCACTTTTCAAACTATTAATAATGCTAGACTGGGATAACATGATGAAATTGATACATGATACTTTTGGATTCATTATAGAACAAAATTTGTTAAACAATTTTAAAGGTATACATACAACTGAATTAGTTTATGAATATATAACTAAATTTGATTGTGTCACCATACAAGTTATTTTTCTTCTTGAGTCATGGTATATTTGTTTTTATTTAGAGTATTGTAGGTGTAAAATGAGAGTGTAGTTGTGATTCATGACCCCTAAAATAGGGGAAGTATTATTTCCCCAATTTAGAATATCGAGTGGGATATAATTTTGAAAAGTGTAATTTTAGATCATGATATATGATGGTTCTGTAAGAGTTTGATATTTTACATTAATGAACTAGTAGTTCCAGATATAAGTGAGTATATGATATAAGTGTCACAAAAAATCCCAAAAATGTCATCATGTTTTCCACCCTAGTGATAAGGTGGGTTTCCAAGTTGTTGGAAATGTCAAGCATGTGGGGTAAGTTTGGGGTATTATTAAGTTATTTAATAAACTAATATGGGGATAGATAAAATAATATATTAACGGTAGTTGGAGTTTTTATTAGTTGGCAGGATATTAATTAAAGGGATATTTTATGATAATGGGGATCAGGGTATTTTTTGTTGTATTTAATAAACCACTACTTTTGTTGCGTGTAATTATATTTTAGTATAAGTTCAGTAACAATATTTATGATGTCAAACATTTATTGAAATTAAATGTGGGATAGGTGGCCATTTTTTAGCCTATGATATATTGTAAGAGGAAGACCTACATATATCACACCATGATGACATTGACTATCATAACATATTCAACACATTAAAGTAGGATTTCACTCTTGTAAATTTGTTTACCAATTTTATAAATTTTCATAATTTTTTTATTATATTTAAATTTACTACAATAATTACTAGAACCAAATTATACCAAAGATTATGGAAATCAAATAAAGCCTAATGTCTTATTTTATTTTTCTAATATTCATTTTAAATAAAATATATATTGATCGCTATAGATTTTTTTTAATTCTGTGATGTATGATGTAGAATAAAAAGAGTTGAGGTATTTACGATAAAAAATTAAATCCATAAAGGAAAAGGAAAATCAAAAATGATAATATATTGATATATGTATAACAAAATTATAACAAACAATAATACTCAGTCAATGACATGATTATTGAAAAGGATTTGATCAATGAATAATGAGGTAATCAATTAATGTGAATAAGAAATGATTTTTTAATGTTTTACTATTAATGATATAGAATTATGATAATTTCACAATGAATAACATTTGATAATTTCAATGTCAATAAAATGATATATCATAACAGATTATTTTTTTTTAAATGATGTGATTACATGATTTTGTTTTAATATAAATGGTGTACATTTTAAATTAAAAGATATTGTCGACATGGATTGATTAATGAGTTAAATTATATCATGGTGTGACTTCTTATATCACCTCCCTTTGGGTTACACCATTTATTTTAATAATGATAATGAAAACATTTCCTCCATTTAAATGTTGAGGCTTTTAGAAGAAAGTCATTTTTTGTTATTTTATAATCTTTTATAAAAACCCAGTTCCCTCACTATAGTGGTAGGGGGAAACGATTTCCATTAATTTTTAAAATATAAACCAAAAACCCAATTGTTGATGGATTACAGATTAATGGAAAATCATATAGGTGAAAATCTCTTAACATGACACTATATCATTTATCAAAAAAATGAATTGATAAAATAATGAAGAGAGATGTGATACAATTATAGATGAGATCCAAAGTGATTATGAATTGAGATTTGGATTATAGACTGGATTTTGTGACCTCAATTGATTATCTAGAGTTTAAATGTTAAGAAATCCATGATTTAACCAAAATCATTTCTTCCTTATATCATTGAATATAATATAATTCATCCATGGATCCGTGTTCTTATATTTGTAACTTATAATAGAATGGAAAAATTATTGAGTCCACTTGTATCATTAAGCATCATAAAATGAATGTTAAGAGCTATGAGGCCCACTAAGGGTAGTAGCTTTGATGGTCTATTTGAGCACCACCAGGTACAATGTATAGACTACTAATTACTGAGTGATATACCTTGACTATAGATATTCTATAAATTCTCCATTGTTTACCCACTATTGGCCTATAGTGGGATAGTTGACTTATGAAAGTACAGGGAAATATGGATTCAATAATGGAATGGCTGGAGCATAGCCGGATGATAGGATTCCTAGGAATAATCCATTATATATTATCATCACGGAAAGGCCAACACCTATATAATGTGTATATGGTTCTATATATAGATATAATACTTCACCATGTTCTATAAAGACACTTCCCATGCATCTATTTGATATAATAAATTCAACTCATGAGATCAAAATATCCTTCGAAATATCAATAGAGATAGTTAATTGTCTTTAAATTCCCATAATTCTTTAATTTGAATTATGATTGTAATGATGATTCTATCATATTTATCATCATGGTTTAATTAAATTTATCTCTTCGTATAATTATAAATCAACACACATGAAATTATTTTATATATAATTGACTATTTTTATCATGAAAACAAAATGAGTGTCTGATATGTATATAAATATCTATTTTTTAACTCAAATACTTAGTAAAAATACATTTCAATTGAAAATAAATATTAAATCAAGTTTTCATATATTTAATGATATTTAAAACAATATATTTAATATTTTTAGGAAGACATATACATGTCAATAAATTAAATATAGTTAAAAATACATCAACATTAAATGAAATGACATTCCCCCTTTAACCATAAACATATCTCTTTTAAACAAATAAAATCCCCCCATTGTAAATATAAAAATGAAAAATTAGAGGGATATAAGAAGATATTTTAATGAATATGTAAATGGAATATAATGTAACATAATAATGACATGGAATATTGTCGCCCCTTAATTAATAAAATAATATTAAATAAATATTATTAAAAATTAATACATTTAATTAAAAACGACGATAAAAGTAGAAATAATTTTAGTAGAAGTGGTTAAATGGATATAAAACATCAATGTTCACACCAACACTATTACGTTCATATTCTTATAATATAAGTGATGATAATTAAATTTTAATTATATTATTGATAACGTTGAATGGATATTATTGTGAATGGAAATAATTTAATAAAATTGATGTAATAGATAGTAGGGAATTTAGGTATTTAAAAATATATAATAAAAGTTTTTAAAATGTAATTTTAAAAAAAGACATATTTGAATAATAATTATATTATCGGGAGATAAGTATATGATAAAATTTTAAGATAAAAATATAGTTATTTTGAAATAAAATTGAAGATAAAAATAGAAATATAGAAATAAATCAGTAAAAATTCTAAAAAAATAACATCTTCAATTTTAATAATAACAAAACATTAACACGGGGATAGATGAGATAATGTGAAATTATGTTTAATAGGGGTAGGAAAATTTTAAATTAAAAAATAACATTTCCAACATGAGATAAAATTCTATATTAATAAATATGGTTCGATCGTACAATATTGGTAAATTTAGTCTCTATGGATCATCTATTAATGCAATAAACTACATTAGAGTTGGATAATAATTTATCTTTTGAGTGACCATATATAATGTTAATTAATGACTTCTAGTGTAAAAAATACATAGTAAATGAATGTTACTTATTATAACCACTTGGGTTTGGGTCTAGTTACAGTAGCTAAATAATTATTTGATATTAAAACAATGATCGTTCCACTAATTATTGATAAAAATTATTTTCGAACCAGAACTTGTTTTGAATGAGATTCTCTGTGGAAAATATTTAATTGAATATGAATATTTTATTTTCATATATATGGAATTTATTTATATAAAATTTTCTAATGAGGCTTCAGTATTTTACACATTAATTAAGAAATTTATTTTGGGATCTTCCTTAACTAATTTTTTTTATAATTCATTAAAAAAAATTTTTACATGAAAATTTTATTCCATTTTTTAAAAAGGATGAGTAACTAAATTAATATCTAAGAATCTATTACCATGGTTGAATTTGTATATATGAAATTTATGTTATTTGATTTTAGAATCTAAAAACCCAACATTACATTGATCATTTAATTTTGATGATAACTCATGATATTATTAGATTCATGTTCGATTTCATTAAAAACATGTTTAAATATCTCTTTTTATACACTATAGAAAGATAGAATTATATAAAAATATTCTTAATATTCATCTTTAGTAAATTTTATCTGATTTTAATTAAGATTATCTAATGTCTAAGATGAAGAATATGGGAAAGAATAATATAGTTAACTGAACATATCATTCACATCAAGATGATCCATAAGGAATTTGACACTACTGTCTCTTGAGGAGGTAATGGATGTTGACATGAGTGAGTCATCATTAAAACTCTAGGATGAATCCTTAAGAGATTTCTTATTTTATTTATTATCTTCACAAGTTTTAATGAATTGGACATTCTAGATTTATGTGTCCATTATTATTTCATTAATAAAATGTTATATAATGTCATTTTTACTTTTATTATTATTATTATGGATTTATTTATTATTAATTTTGAGGTATTTAAATTTCAAGGACAAAAGTTCCTCTCAATATTCACATTTGTATGAGTGTTAATAATCAATGGATTTGAAATAAATATCCTTCTTTAATTATTTTTCATCCTTATCTTCTATGTATAGTTTATCATAATAATGATTTATAGTGATCTAATGTGTGATAAGAGATCCAGTTAGTTCTTTGAATGGTTAATTTTTAATTTATTTCATTTCTTGTATAAAGACCACATTGTGTTCCCAAGAGCTAAAAAAGTGAAAAATAATCTGATTCACTAAATTTTCTATAGTAAAATCATTATGAATATAATTTTGACCATTGAAAGTGTATTTAAATAAATTAAACATATCAATAAAAAATCAATTGGATTCATTGTAAAACATTAAAATTATTGTCAAAACATATCCAATCTTGTATAATAAACATTAATTGTACCTTCTTGAGAGGCTTATATTACATTACAAATTTCATTGGCAGTTTATCAAGTAGATATAAAAATAAATTAATTTGGTCAATGTCGTAATAGAGATAATTCTAATATTTTTCATTATTATGAAATGTTGTAATATCTTACAGAGATCAATTATCTTTTAATTATATTTTATGAGTGTATCAAAGATTATTTGTCTTCCATATAGGATCACCTATTATATTCTGAATGATAGATGTTATATTTTTGAAATAAGTGTAATTTAATCCATTAATGAATGGTGATCACACAAAATAATTTTCATTTAGATCACTTTGGAAATATGATGATTTCATCATCCTATAGTTTCATTATTTGAATCTGATTATGGTTTGTAATTCAAATATCAATTTAATAAAAGATGATGTATGAGGTAATATATCTGGAGGTGGTGGGGGTTAATTTCATTCTAATAAATTAAAATGTTAAATGAAAAAGGAAATCATGTGTGACAAGATAATATGATATGAACAATGTAAATATTTTTAATAATGATACACAAAAAATGAAATGGTTAATGAGATGCATGGAATCGGTCAATAATGAAAGAATGAATGAATATGAACCAATGATAATTGATTATGGAGTTAATAATAATTATATGGAATTAGTATAATTTTAATAAAATTAAAAAATGATAATTGAAAAGTAAATAAAATGTGTATGTGTTGTGGATTTTAGGCGTATCAAAATTATGCCATTGTGAGAATCATTAATTCTTGAATTATGTAATGAATAAATTTATGGAGGGAGAGAGAGTAGTCTGATAATTTATTTCAATAATTTATTTATAAGATCCCTTATATCTCATCCCCTTGGGTTGATAATTTCATCATATTAATTCCATGATTGTTAATGTGGATTAAGAAATTTTTTTAAAATGTATTTTGTTTTGAATCCTCAAATAAATATTCTTTTCAATGGAATACTACATTAGCAAAAAATAATAATATATATACCTTTATAATTTATTCATTGTTTTGGTAGTTATAAATTGTTGTAAAAAATTATGGAATATTTTAAAATTTATATGTATAAATAAAAAAATAAATATGCTTTTAAATATAAGAATAATTAGTAAAACTATGAAAATAGTAAAATAATTCTAATATATAATGACAAATAATTATAATAAATATTTTTATACATAAAAATTAAAACTAGATTGCATAATAATATATATGAAGAAATTGTTAATATAAAAAGGTTATTTTCAAATAAAAATACTTTTTGTCTATATATTATGTTTTTAATTAAAAATTATAATTATAATTTTTTTGTTATTAATATGTAAAAATTAATATCATGTTTGAAATAATCATTAACATAATATCATAATACTTGTTTTTCTATTTTCATAAAAATATTCATTTTTTCTGAATAGTGATGATTGCCAGTACTCTATGTATTAAGAATGTTATGAAATTATTATTATAAAGGTATAAAATTGAAATTAATGATAAAGTTCAATAAGAAATAATATGTGTCTTATAAGTTAATTTTAAATTTTAAAATTGTTTGTTTTTATTTATAAACCCAAATTCAACATTTTAGAATGATAATTAGGTCTTTACTATAATGTTTTTAGTACAATATATATTTCTTGTATTAAAATTAATTTTTATCACCATTATATATGTAATTAAAAATTATATCAAAATTATAATCTTTTAATCTGATTTATATAATAAGGATAATTTTATTTTGGGGCATAAAGGAGAAATTACCTAGGTAAAATTTATCTACCATTGTGAAAATCAAAATGGAATGATCGAGTAACTTAAGAGGTAAAGGGAAAAAATATTAACAATATGTTTTATATTGATTATTAGAGTTTTTTACATAAATTATTCATTATCCTAAATAATATTTCATAAATTTATATCCATTATACTTTAGAGTGTCTTCCAAATTATAAAATGTTTTGGGTCTTCAAAAAAATTTCAACACTATTCATTTATAATAAAGGCATTCCTCTCGTCCCCTCCCTTCACCCTAAAATGCCATTTATTCTGCATAAATTTACCCCACCATATCATTCACAATCCTAGACACCATAAATTTTTTTTTCTTCCCAAATTTCAGTCCCTGAATGTTTATATAACCTTTACAAATAGGATAATACAAGAAGAGATGCATAAGATTCTATCCAATCATTATATTTTCTATTTCATTATATAATTATATTCTTCCTCAAATTTAATTTCACCAATATAAAATTATAAATTACATAAAATTAATATTCTTTAATTTTATTATAATTTGTGTTTATGCTTTAAATACCCATCCTTTTTCTGTTATTAAAAATGCACAAGTGAATCGTGTGTTGTGCAGACGACCACCTCCTAAAATAAACGTGTTCTATTTTAGTTGACATCCTAACATGGAAATATTTCCTTATTTTATTTTATATTATGTAATATATATATATATGTGAAATATATAAAATTTAAAAAATATTTTCATATCAATTAATGTAAATATTATAAAAATATAATCCATCAATATTACCAAATAACCAAAATCTAGTTAGTCTCTATTTTCATCATCATGAAACACCTATGAAGTTACCATTTAATGGAATTATAACACTACATGTCACTATTTATAATCAATTTTTGTAACATTAATTGTTCAAAATGATTATCATTAGTAGGAAAAGAAATATTAACACCACATTTATGATCCTTCTTCAAATCAGTGAAGATTATTTACACCTGATATTGAAAAAAGATTACTAAAATATACTAAAAGAATGAGAATTTATAATAATACAAAATTGTAAATGGAAGTGAATATGAATAACATTTTGAAATATGTAATTAATATAATTATTTTTCTATATATTTGGTTACTAAACATCTTTAGAAATTATGGGAAACAAAATGGGAACTGGTAACTCAAATATCTTCATTGAGTTATTCACCTTTTTCTCAATTTTCATTCACTTAAATTTATTATATTTTAAATTTTAAATTATGTTATATATTTATTTATTATAAAAATATTTTTTTGATACAAATCCATTTCCATTGACAGTTTTTTATTTTTCATAAAAAAAATACTTTGTGATAGAGGTTCATAACCATCACTTTTAAAACTGTGAATAAAAATTATTTTCAAAAATAAATTTTCATGATTTGGTTTTTATTATCCTCTAATTAGAAATCTCTAATGGAGTTATGGATCAGTTTATTTAATATTTTTTATTTATTAATGTGATTAATTTGGGTGATCATGTTTTTTCGACAAACCAATTTCAGTCATGATGTTATTTTAGACAATGTTACTAGAAAAATTATTTTTTATTTTTATTATTTGAAAAAGGAGTACAATATCATCTAGGATGTATGTAGAAGTGGAGGCCTAGAGAATAACCAATGAAAATATCTAATCCCCATAGGGTAAGGGATCCAAAACTATTAATGATCACTGGGGGGACCTCCTGGGAAGCCTTTGAATCAAGAAAATTAGCTACTTGGTTACCGTATTTCAAAGTATCTGAATGCTCAATGTCATAGGTGAAGAGCTACCATAAAATTTATCTAAAATGTGTGATTTACTACGGATTGTAATAAATAACGTTTAGTGAGATACATATAATCGTTGAGCCTATATCTAAAACATACTTGGATATTTTTAGAGATGTATAATTCATGACCACTGAGAGTGGACATTGCTTCCACTAGAAGTTAGTTCCCAGCCCCATATAAATAGGGAAAACTAATAACCACCAAAAATGTGGGGTCACATACCACACTAACTCCCCACATATTCCATTGGTTTCATGATCCATCAATATTTGGTTTATGTCTGAGAGGTGGGGTGTCCATCTCACCCAATGACCCCACCGGGTGGGGATGAGAGAGATTAAGGGGCTACCATCAAGCTATAAAACACTTGAGTGAAGGACCAACCTACCATTGGTTCTGTATACTAGAAAAGATCACTATAAGGAATAAGTTTTTCACAATTACATCCATGTAATAGAGAGGTACTTTTTCATGATTGATTTCTCTCATCCTAAAAACACAAGTTACCTATAGAAAGTAGGAGTGAATTGGTCCTCATCTCCTATTTATTGATGATTTTTCCTCTAAAACATTACTGGAGGAACTCCTCAATGGAATACACAACTTAATTTTATTTTAATAAATCTCCAATCATGCTCCACACATTCCAGTCCCAGTCACATTGAAATAATATGACTGTTGTAGTTTCCTCATTCGAATTCTTGTAATAGGATCATTTAGAGGCTATATAGATTCCATTGTGTTTGATCTATAGTTAACTAGGTAGAGAATAATTAGGGATAAATCATATCAGAATGTTGATTTTCATTTGGTTAGCTATTCCACCTTAAACTCCACCCCACATATCATTGGCCCCTTGTGATGATGTCATGCTTTTATATTCTCTAGAAGTGAAGGCACATTAAGCAGCACCTATGAATATAAAAATATTAGGTGTATCATCCATTATAATAACATCAATGGCCCTCATTGACTAGGATCAAGGATATTTTGGATAAATTATAGGAAAGATATTGCCCATTTGAAATTCAAATTACGCACAGGGTTCCTTAGATAACACAAAACCACACCTACCCAATTTCAATCCCAAATGTCAAATTCTACACATCCAACTAGAAAATGAGAGTGTTGTTGCAATACCATAAATTGAACCCATATATAAATACATAATAAGGAGGGGTGAAATATATTAATTCTCATATCATTTACATATTTTTTGATTCCAAATTAACAGGAAAGGAGGTTCCCTCAATTACCTCGTAAACAAATTTTCCTTGAAGTTGGTGAATTTCTTCCATCACATTCCAAACCATGATACCCCCATTGTCCATCTGAATTTTATGTTTCGTTTGGAAATCCTATTGACACCTACCCTCTCATTTTAGTTCCCAAATTAATGTACTTAGAAGATTTTTTATTTACTTTATGACTTATTTTGGATCCATGATCTCTGAGAGAATGTTTAGGGGTATTGATTCTGGTGCACAGTTGACAATGTAAAATCATCCATCGAGGTATAGGAAAAGCTTTTTCTAGTAAGTAATATGAATAGTGATCTTTCTAACCATATCATCAAATTACATAATCTAATTCCTAATATTGACGATATTTTCTCCCGTATAGTCTTCATGGAAGTGCTTATTCTGTATCCCCAACATGGACTCAATCCTATTCATCTGTTTGTTTGAGTGTGTTGGTTGTAGGAACACATGAATTTTTCTTTTGAGGACAATTTTATCACTAAATATATTTTATTATTCCATAATATTGTTAAAACACTTACTAAAGATATGAAACATTTTATTGAAAAGACCATATCAGTGGCAACGAGAAGATGAGACACCCCAGATAATTGATCCCAACAATGGAAATGTTTGGTGATTCCATGATGAAAGAAAGAACCAACAAACTAATTAAGGGAATATTAGGTCATTATGTATATTGTGGGAGGAAGGATGACACCTTGTCTTATCCCCCTAATATACTTAAGGAAACCGGACTACCTCCTTAGGAAATTAAGGTTGAACTAGGGGGAGATGTAACATTGAAAAAGAAGAGCGATGCTCCATTATAAGAACCCCTTGATCCTCATAACCATAACAATGAATCTCCATTTTAAGGAGATCATTTGTTTTCATCGTGTATAGGTTGATGAAAATGTTGGAACCCAACACCTTCCAGTTTACACCCTCAACCCTCTATTTGGAAATTCTCATTGCACCATTGATGGACAGAATGTGGATAAAAGCATGTTTCTCTTTAAAGACTAAGGAAATACATTTTTTTTTCAGACACATATATTCATGATAGAGGCCAAACCCATGTAGGACACATTGCACATGATAGTTGGGGAGACCCTCCTTGGAAGAATCCTTGAACAACTTCAATGTGTCCTTCATAATGAATCTTGAGGAGATGATATTGAAGGAACTGATGAATCAATACAATCTTGGTGAAGTATCCAGGAAAATATATTTTGTGGTGTCTCAGACATCATATTCTTCTGTATTTCTCTAAAGGAGTTCATTGAAATTTGATGAGATCAGATGCAGGGTCGAATTGAAAAGCTCAACCTACCCGCTTGGTTTATTGTTCTACATGGATGGGTCAAAATTTCATTATAAATAGATAAAGTGAGATTCCACCATAACCTCAATCACATTTGGATGTTTAGAGTAGGATCTATCATTCAAGTGGATGTTTTGGGCTCTAACTTATTGTTTTACTACATACATGCATGGAATAAGTTAGTGTTCTAATCACCTTCCTCAAGCCATATGGCACAAGACCTTTCATATAGTCACCTTTCATGATCATTTAATATCTTATTTAGTTATTACTTCTTGACCCATAGAGATAGAAAATACTCATTGTCCCAAATATATTCTAGTTTTAGTTCAGATTAATCAATCTCCCTCTTAATCATGTCCATGTTATGATATCCAGAAGTAAGGGAGTTATGCCAATCCTTTATGTCATTTTACATACGGCACTTATTATTTTAGAATCTAATCCATAACCTTCATTGAGTTGGTTTCTATCAAGAGTCATGTTCCTTAGAAAGGAAATCATGATGGTGCAACCACTAGTTTGATAATAAAAAGATCTCTCCCATTTCATGACAATTTATAATATTTATGAGAATAGGGGAATTATCTAAAACTCAATAGACCATATAGGTGATCTATGTGTTGGTAAAGGAGGAGATAGCTTTGATGTTTCCAAAAAATGTTCCAGTCCAGTGTAAGTCAGATAACATTCTATCTATTTATTACACAAAGTGAATATGTTTCCCAAGAAACCATGATCCATGAGGCCCTCTTGAGAAGCAAAGGATAATAATGCAATCCATTACCTATGAGGAGTGAAGAACCAACCTATTTTTTTGAAGATTCCAATATTGTGTTGAAATGATCTCACACAAACCATTATACATCTCTGGAACTAAAATAATTGAGCTCAGTATAAAATAATTCTTGAATTATTCCATCATACTTTTCATAGATGAAGGAAAAGAAGAAAACCTCATTATCTGTATCCAGTCTAGGAGATCTATGCTGATCAAAGACCACAATCTTCTCCACTGACAAGTTGGATATGATTATAGAGGTAGTCAATTTTTGCAGAGCTTTTCAATTTTTGTAGGAACCTGGATCTTCATTTTAGTTATAGATCTTCATTTTGAGTGTTTTTGAGAAAAAAATATATAATTAGAAAAATTCATATATACATGTCGTTTACTTAGGTGTACATTCCATCTACCCAATTATCATGGGTATATATGTACTGGCCATGTAATGGCCATGTTAATGGTTTTGTGAGTTGATCTAGAGATGGTCTAAAGCAGGGTATTGTTAAGGCATGTACACGGTGTGTACATTAAATGAAAACATAATGTACACTTATTTTTATCTGTTAAATTGGTCTGGGGTTGCGTTAAATTCCTAGAATCATATTCTTCTAACTCCATCATGTCCAACAGTTAATATTAGTGTTGATTCATCTCTGAGCCACCAATATTCCAACTATTCACTGAATTAAATAATGTCGATTGCATTGGAATTACCTTGGTGGGTTCTTCCTTCTTCTAGAGCCTCTCCTCTTGATTTCTACTATTTCCTGATTTATTCAAGGTTGATAATTTTTTTAGAAATATGATGTTATAAGTTTATTCAAAGGCTAAAGTTCAACTATATCAATCATAACACATCATGGTAGCTGGTTTGTGTGTTTCCGTAGTATTTTTGGATTATAAGCGCAGAAAGTGCCCAATACCCTAGTTTACAGTATTGTGCGTTTGGAACTATAACAATGTGTAGTGCTTGCTATGGTTTGATAGATTGAGATAAGGTTTTTTATTATGAATTATGTTTATTAACTTTTATTTGGATGTGTTTTCCTATGTTTTTTTGATATTGGACATTGGGTCTATAACTGCATGTTAGGCTATTTTGTTTTACATTACTGGTGTTGTTAGGATGTAGTTGATACTATATGAGATGCATGTGATATGAATTGTAACTATTAGCCATGTATTATTTGAGACTACATTGGGCTACATGATATCATATGTGCATGATTGTATTACATAGGGTGGTGAGAACCTGGTGTAGTTAGACCATAGGGGGAATTGACCTTAAGGGATTCCCCAGAGAGTTTGTTATACTATTAAAACTGTGAGACCATAGGTGGGATGGACATTGAGTGATCGTTCCGAGTGTCTATATTATATCCTTACGAGACAACATGGGTAATGGACGTTTAGTGCTTCCTCTAAAAGTCTATTTTTATCATTAAAAGACTACATAAGGAATTAAAGGTGAGTGATTCTTTAGGGAGTCCTTGTGAAAGTCGAACCAGATGGGATAGACTGCGAGAATATTCCCATAGGGTTTCTTGTGAATGATTGGTTAAATAATTAATAAATACAAATAATTGTAGTTGAAACTATACGATTGTTTACATTTGAGTGAATCCATGTTTATTACAACATTTTGGATAGTGCCTACTATATATATACACTGACAGTTAGGAATAGATCTTGTGATGGTTTACTAATGATATTCATCTCACACCTTGTTTGGGTCATGATTTTGGCCTAAAAAGATTACCTGATTGAAGGTATAGATAAGGGAATGTACCCTTCTACTTCAAGTACATGATTTCTATGGAGCTGGAGAGCATGGGACCAGGCTGAGGCTTTTGATGCTGCTGGAGGTTACTTTTTATAATTGTACTTTGTTTTAGTACTGTATTTCAATAATATTTACTTTTTCAGCTATATTCCTAGACATATGTGACAAGTAGCATCTATATATGTGCTCTAATTGTTTGTTTTTAGTTTTCTGTTGTTTACTTATTGAATGATATTACTGCTTCTGTTGTTGTATATTATTTCTATTCTATTATGTTACTTTTACAATGAGGGCATTGTTTCAACATTATCACACCCAAGCCACTTACTGCTAGTCAGCAGCCTCTGGCATTCAGTAAAATTCCCTCAAGTCCTTGTCACTAACTGAGTATGGGGCACATTTAGGTGGCACTCGAAACAGATACATTACAATGTGGTATTAGAGGAGGTTATTTATTTCATCGACTTACTTTTTGGATCCTATAGATAGGTATAGTAAATAATATTTAGTTAGTAATACCTTTTCCATGGGAGTAGTTAACCAATGTGTAAGGGAAAGCCTTGTTACCTCTATTATTGAAATTTTTTATGGTTTCGAAATTATTACCGTTGATTTGATTTCACATTTAGGTGATTCACTTGTTTTGTGTTGTTATTGTTGATAAAATTGATGATCAATTTCTATTACAACCCAATGAGATGAGAGTATTCCATCTCATTAATCATACACTAACTCGATAGAGATCACATGACATGCATTATTATCATGCCATTTAGGGTGCATTACAGATTGCATGTCATTCTGATATATATGGTTCTAGATATGCATGTTGTTGTGATAGAACCCTTAATAAAATACCTAATATTTCTTACGGTATTATATTGTGTAATGTTTCATTTGAATGGATGCAAAATCTTGGTCCTTCCGGTGTTGTGGGCCCTCTTGGATTAGAATTTGTTGGATCATATTGAACATTAACTGATTTCTACTAAGTCATGATAGAAATATGATTCCAACCATTGATTTGCAGGGAGTATGGCCCCCAAGGATGGGAATTTGGAACTTTATTGTTTGTTTTAGTGTTTTTATGGGGTTACATAGTAGTTTCTAATTCTTTCTGTCTGGAAGAAACCTAGAATACACAATGTTTGAGGATGAATATATTCTATGAATTCTTCGGTTCGAGAAGGAACAACTTTTATAAGGTATACATAGTGTATTATGTTTAAACAATGTGTAGTCCATAGACATATGACTGACTGTGTGGGAAGAGACATAGGGTTTGGAATTGTTTGGTGGAACACCCCATGTATTGGGAGTATACTCTATGTTGTAGAGTCCATTTATCAAGCCATGTAACTACCAACATAGTTTGGTGAAATCCTTATAGTACACGTCGTTTCTAGCATAAACACACATTATAGTTTTTTTTCTAAGAGAATGATGTTGTTTATCCATGTAGAGGAACTCGGGCAGGGGGGATGATTCAATTACACTCTGTGTCAAAGGGGAACATAGTGTGTGTCTGTGGTGTTACATGACTAGTGTTGGCATAAGAACAGTCCCATTTAAAGGTTTAAGGGACACACCATGTAGGGTTCATATATTTTGTGTATCCATGTTTTTATAAACATGAATGTTTTTTTCTCATGTACCGTTATTTCAATTCTATTTTTCAATCCTTGATAATCTCGAACTAAGGTGTGTGCTTAACCCTGGAGAGTCTTACCATCGTGACGCCCTCTGGTTGTACGACAGTTATAGGGAAACATTCAGACACCAAACATGGTAGATCATGGACTACCAGCAGACCCTCATGTCATGCCTGTCTTGGTACCATCCATCATTCTGGATATATGTGTCGATGCATAGTTCTGAGAAGGCTTCATGAGATTTATGCAGACCTTCTAGGGAGAACCACATCATTCCCTATCAATGGAAGAGTTGATGTGGGTTTTTTCAGTTGCATCATCCTCCCCCATTATTAGGGAAAGGAGGAACTCATGCTATAGGTTCATGGTTAGAATCCATGATGTCTATCTTAGAGCATCTGGAGACACCTCCAGAGAGTACAGTGAAACTCACTACGTACATGTTTCATGATTCCACCAAGAGATTGTGGTATGTGATATCATAAGCGGGATGCTAGTGGACTATGGCATTGGATGAGTTATATAAGTCCTTCTATAAATACTTTTACTAGAATAATTTTAGGTCCAAATGAGCCTGAGAGTTCATGAGTGTAGAGGAGGGCACACTCTCAGTCATGGAGTATTCATCTTGCTTCATAGAGTTGCAGCACTTCACACCCATTCTAGGGGTTGATGCGTTATTTCTGGATAGGATGTTCGAGGATGGCTTATGGAATGGAATCTGATATCAGGTGAACATCATCATGATAACATCCATAACTTAATTATTAAAAAGGGTTATGATCATAGAGTGAAACTTGTGGGATTTGGGAGATGTGGTCTAGGGGGTTCAGTATCCAGAGCTGGTACCCTTATTATTGACAGTACGAGGTGTCGTAGGGAGTCTATGCGTAGAGACCCGAGTAGGCATGATAATCATTTAGGTAGTTAAGTGGTATAGTTCTAGTGCCTGTAGTGTAGTAATATGAGACCACATTTCCCGAGATACCTAGTTGAGTAAAGATCTTGCAGTAAGATGGGTCATCTTTAGTGTTTCTATCAGTTTTTTCACCAGCTCGTAGTGATAGGGGTTCTGTTTTGACTCCTCATAACAAATCAGGACCACTGGTCCTACATAAGGCTAGGGGCTAGAGTTCTTCAGGCCATCGAGTCTGAGGTGGAGGTTATGGGTGTAGTGTTCAGACAAAGGGTTTTCATCAGCCGCAGGGTGGATCAACTTCGGGGTCATAGAATGCTTCATAGGTCCACAGTGTAGGATAGAATTTGGCACTGCAGAAGACCCAGTATGATCTAGATCCCATACCCAATATGGTTAGAGGTACAATTTGGTTTCCTCAATTTTTAGATTTCATTCTTTCTAATATAGGGGCATCCTGTAGATTTATATTTCTGCCTATTGTGGATAGCCAGGGCATTGTATCATTACTTATGCTTGTATCTTGACATTAGATACTCTATTGAGGATTAGAATGACTAGTGCATGTTAGTTGAAGGAGTAATATTTTCAGGTTGGTGGGTGTATCTTATTATGGGACCTTTCTATCATAGAGATGACGGGCTATGACATCATTCTCAAAATGGACTGGTTAGTTCCCTTCCAGGATATTGTCAATCTGTACCGCTGTAGGTTAAGTTTCATGTCACCAGAGAGTGGACTGATTATAAATAAGGGTGAATGGGATGTCCAAGAGATAAGAGGGGGTTCCGAGCATCATAGGTTTGTAGGATTTATAGCCTCTATTGCTAGTTTATTTATGGATGACCCGGGGACTTCACGGATGGACTTCCCCCTAGTGGTTGATTATTTCAGAGATATCTTTCTATAATAACTTTCAGGTTTACCTCTGGAGGGAGATGTTTATTTATCTATTGGCCTTATGACATGGGTGGAACCAGTGTCTATTCTTATTTATAGGATGTCTACACAAGTGTTATAGGAGATCAAGAAGTAGTTAGAGGATTTATAGGTGAATGGTTTCATCTGACCAAGTACTTCTCCATGGGGTTCTCCTATCTTATTTGTGACAAAGGCAGATGGTACCCTCAGACTTTGTGTGGATTATCAGATTCAGAACTAGTTTATGGTCAAGAACTAATATCCTTTGTCAAGTATTTATGATATTATTAATAAACATTGAAGAGCCCGGGTGTCCTCCAAGATTTACATACAATCCTTGTATCATCATTTTCATGTTAGGACATCAGATATACCATTTAAATCCTTTGGACCTCGTATAGTATATATGATTATTTTTTATTCAAATAGGTCTCACAAAATCACCTACAGTTTTAATTTCACTAATGAACGTAGTGTTCCCTCAATACGGGGACTCATTTTTTTGTGGTTTTCATGGCAATATCTTGGTCTACTATCACACTCAGCACAATAATGCTACCCATCGAGAGATCATTTTGATTACACTAAGAGAGAATAAGTTATATGCTATGCTCTCAAAATGACACTTTTGGATGGACTACATTCACTTCATGGATCATGTTATCTAAGAGACATGAGAATTAGTACACAGAGAGAAAGTGCGAGTAGTAGATTCCTGGGAGAAGATGAAGAACAGCTTTGATGTACAGAGTTTTCTTGGGCTGGTTGGTTACTAAAAAATTTTTATATAGGACTTTTCATGCTTATCAATTCTACATGCGTTCCTAAATAAGAAGGGTTCAATGTTCTTATAGATATGTTCATGTGATTCAACCTTTTTGATGATTAAAGGGAGGTTTAATTCAGAACGGATAATAGTTTTTCCAGATCAAAGAGAGAGTAATACTTTATACTGTGATGTTTCAAGTGTCATGTAAGGAGATGTGCTTATGCTGGGGGGAAGGAGTCGTCATGTACATGTCATTACAGTTGAGACCACATGGGAGTAATTACCGGACTCATGATCTCTAGTTAGCTATAGTTATACATGCTTTGCGTTGTTGGATACATTACCTTTTGGGAGAGAATTTTGTAGTGAACACTAGCCACAAATGTATCATGCATATCTTTACCCAGCGTGACCTAAATTTGAGACTATGATGCTTGGTTGAGTACCCTGAGTACTTTGATATTTTGCTTTCTTACACGCCTAGGAATGAAAATGAAGAGCTTGATGAGTTGAGTAGGAGGACTAAAATATTGGCAGTTTCAGGGGCCAGAAGTGTGTTGAATCTTATTGATCTATACTCGGAGATGCATTTGGAGTTTCATGGCAGATAGGGGTAGATGTTTCTTTCTTATGCAGTTGTTACCTCTACTCTACTTGATCAATTTTGGATGAGGTAGCTATAATATTCGGAAGTCCTAGTTCTTTGGGAGTGTTTTTCATGATAGGAACCTAATCCTAGATGAACTATAGGCGAGGATGGGATATTGTGTTTTCATGGGAGTGTGTGTGTGTCAACAGACATACACGAGGTGATGATATAGGATTTTCAGTCCCTAGATTGGGCAGTTCATCCTGTTGCCACCAAGATGTATAGATATCTACACCTTCAGTAATGGTGTCTCGGTATGATGATTGATTTTTCTGGTTTTTTCATGATATGTTCAACCTGTCGGTAGTGATGGCGGAGCCTCAGTGACTAGAATATCTTTTTCAGTAGTCATCCATTCCTGAGTGGAAGTTTAATGATGTCACGCTGGATTTATTGATAGTTTTTCCAAGGTTTCCCTGAGGGAATGATATAGTTTGGGTGTCGTTGATAGACTCAAAGAGGTTTCTCAAATATTATCGGTCATGGAGAACATCATTGTTTATGAGAATGGGAGGTTTTACATATGATAGATTGTACGGTTACATGGGGTTCTACACTGCATCATTTCAGAATGGGATTCCCATTTTACATCTCATGTCTTGCAGGGAATACATTGGGCTTTGGGAATATAGGTACATCTGATTACTTCTTACCTCCCCCAAATATATGGCTAGTCCGGGCAGAAGATTTAGAAGCTGGAGGACATTCTTCGAGAATGAATCTAAGATTTTGTATGTTCTTGAGAGAAGAACATACATCGGGTGGATTTTTCATACAATAATAGTTGTCAAGAAACTATTCAGATGAAACCACATGAGGACCTATATGGTCGGTAATGCTGATCACCCCTATGTTTGATGGACGCTTAATAGGTAGCTATGTTGGGACCTCGTCCTGTCCAGAAGACCATAGAGCAGGTGGATTTGATTCAGAAGAATATAGCTACTACACAGTCATGGCAGAAGTCCTGTGCTAATCGACAGAGACCACCTCTGGAGTTCTAGGTCAGTTTTCAGGGTTTCATACATGTCAACCCGAGGTTGGGACAAAAGTGGATTAAGATATTGGTGAATCTTTCACTGAGATATGTCAGGACATTTGAGGTTTTGGATAGAGTCTATCTGGTTTCCTATTTTTTGATTGTACTTCAGAGGTATTGGGATATGTTTGACGTCTTTCAGGTTTCATCGATACAACTTTACTTCTCATATATGCCTCATATTTTTCAACCTCAAGAGATTTAGTTGGAGGTGGACACATCATTTGAGGATAATACTATCCAGATTTTTTATCGAAGCACAAATGATCTCCATGGCTAGTATGTTTCTCTAGTAAGAGTGTTGTGGCAGTATGGACGAATACATGACAAGACATTGGAGAGGGAGACTGATGTGCGATCACAGTGGTCAGATATATTTGAGAATTCTTCTTTTATGCCACTTTATTTGGGAAATTAAGTGATTAATGTCTTTAATGGGGGATTTTTGTAAGAACCCAGATCATTATTATAGGTATGTATCATGATTTTGGGTGTTTTTGAGAATAAAGGGTGAATTTAGAAAATTCATAAGTTTAATTCATGTACATAAAAGTACACACCGCATACCTAGATGTTGCGAGTAGCCATGTACTAGCTGTGTAATGGCCAAGTACTGGGCTATGTGAGGTGATATATAGACTGCCTAAAGTGGGGGTCGGTTAAGGCATGTGCACAACATGTACATTAAATGAACACAAAATGTACTTCTTCGTTATTTGTTAAATCGTACTGGGGCCACATCTCATTCCCAGAATCATCTTATTCTTTCTTCTTTGCGTCTAGGAGAAACTAGAAGCGATGATTCTTCTCTAAGCCACCGATCATCCGCCCTTTTTCAGAATCAAACACCGTCGATTGAGTTGGAATCGCCTCAGTGATTTCTTCCTTCTTCTAGAGCCTCTCCTCTTGGTTTCTCCTCATTTATGAGTTATTTGAGGTTGAGAATTTTCTGACATTTTGGTAGATCTACAACATTCTAAGTCGATTCAAAGGCTAACGTTCAACTATATCAATATTAAAACATCAAGATAGGTGTTTTTTCATTTCCATAGTTGTCTTTGGATTATATGTGTGAAAAGTGACCTATACACTAGTTTGGGGTATTGCGTGTTTGGAATATTAACCTTTTTGATGATTTCTATGGTTTTTTAGCTTTATGTAGTGTTTTTATTATGAATTAGGATTATTACCATGAATATGGATGTGTTTTAACATGTTTTTTTGATATTGGATGTTGGGTATAGAACTGCCTATTAGGATGTTTTGTTTTCCATGACTAGTGTTGTTAGGACGGAGTTGATATTATATGATATGTCTGTGATATGAATTTGATTTATTGGCCATGTAGTATTTGATATTAATTTGGGCTTCTTGATATCATATGTTCTCTATTATATTACACATGGATGTTTGAACCTGTTGTAGTTAGACCATTGGGAGAATTGATGTTGAGGGCTTCTCTAGAGTGTCTGTTATACTTTTTCGGTTGTGAGTCCATAGTGGGGATGGACATTGAGTTTTCTCTCACTGTTTCTATATTTTACCATTATGAGACCACAAGGGGGAATGGAAATTGAGTGCTTCCTCATATATTCTGTAGTTATCATTTAAATACCACTTGGTTAATTGACGGTGAGTGATTCCATAGAGATCCTTTGTCAATGTTGAACCAGAGGTGTCATACTGTGTTAAATTTCCTAGAGGATATCTTGTGACAGATTGGTTCAACAATTAATAAATAAATATATATATATTTGAATTTAGTTGAAACATTAGGATTGTTTAATTTTGTATGCTTCTTTATTTATTACTTCATTTTTCATGTTTCCTACTATATATATACACTGATAGTTAGACACAAATCTTTCGGTGGTTCGATACAAGGATTAATCTCACACCTTGTTTGGGTCATGTTTTTGGCCCCAAATAGATTAAATGGATGCAAGTATAGATAATGGAATGTTCCCTTCAACTTTAGGTAAATTATTCTCACTACTTGAAATATATATTTTCTCATTGTTTTTCTACCAATCGTTTGATGAAACCATTGGTATACTATAAAAAATGAATCATTTACTGACAGTTTGTTAAAACCATTGGCAATGTGTTGTTATAATTAAGATTTACCAATTGTTTACTGAATCCATTAGGAAATATATAATTTATCTAAAATATACTAACAGTTAATTAAAATCATTGTTAAATAAAAAATTTCCCAATGGTTTTTAAAAACTATTGGGAATGTTTTCCCCCAAATACACAGTAGCCCAGATCCTACTTCGCCTAATTCCATACCCATATCCGAAGCTACTCTAGAAGCTGTCTATATCCTAGGTCGTGAAACTCCTTTCACCCTTATATTCACCTTAACTAACGAAATTTTTTATTTCTACACTTCTAATTAGTCTGTGATACCTTAGTTTAAATGTTTTGAATATTTTTTTGTTCTGATTTCTATTTTGATTTGGGCCAAATCAGAGTTCCATCTGTCTATGGAATACTGAACACTTTGATTTGTATTCCATTTTATTTTCAACAATTCAATGATGGTAAAGGGTTTGTTTAGTAATATGGTCTCAAGGTGGGTATTAGATACATGGATGGTCCACGCGAAGGGATTAGGGACAGTTGGGATAATGGTGTAGGTGGTTTTCCAGTTTGTTGTGTTACGGTAGATTCTATGGACTATAGTTTAGTTGATAATTGGATTTGGATTTTGTATTTAGAGTTTTTGTTCAAGGAATAATGGCAATGGTATTGATATTTAGGATGAATAGGATGTTGGTTGGATGATGTATTGGAAATGTGATATAGGTTGGATTGGGTACAGATAATTTTTAAGGTATTATATGGGAATTTCCACCCTTGAACACCTCCATCCCCACTCCCTAGACAACCCCAACCCCTGGACACCCCCACCCCATTTGACAACCCCCCACCCCCACACCGCCACCCCCTTAACACACCCACCCCATTGTACAGCCCCCCACCCGCCACCCCCTGGACACCCCCACCCCCTGGACACCACACCCACTGGACACCCCTCACTCCCATGTACACCCCCACCCCCTAGGCACCCCCACCCCCCAGACACCCCCACCCTCTATACACCCCAACACCACTTGGACACCCTCCACCCCCTGAACATCCCCCCACACCCTTTGACACCCCCCCGGACACCATCGCACCTCCTGGACACCACCGTACCACCTATGTGATTGGCCCAATTTTTAAATTGGAATAAACAATGTAGGTGAGTTGCCATTTATCCAATGACATTTCCTAAGTGACCTATAGAGCCTTATAAATTGAAATTTTCATGTTTTGACAAATTTAATTTTTTAGTTTTTGATAAATTAAATTTGGCATGTTTTGATAAATTTAATGGGTTTTTGGGAATGAAATGGATAATTCATTCTTGTTTTCCTATCATAATAAATAAAATGGTTTTAAAAAAAATTACACTATGGGGTTGCAGGGGGTTGGGTGGTTGTCCAGATGTGGAGGGTTATCTAGGTTGGGTGGTGGTTTGTCCAGGTGGGAAGGGGGCTTTAGGGGTAGGGGATACATGGGTTTGGGGGAAGGGGTATGGGATACCCAAGGAGGGCGTGGTCTGTCTCGGGGGTTACGGTGTGGTGTCTATGTGGGGGTGGGGGTGTGAGTTGTCATGTGGGTGGGATATCTAGGGGGTGGGGTGGGCTGTCTTTGTGGGGGAGGGTGTGGGATGTCCAGGAGGCTGGGTTGTCCAGGGGATGGGGTAGGCTTTCCAGTTGGGGGAGGGGTTGTGGGTTGTCCAGGGGGTGGGGGTGGGTGGGGGGATCTCTAGTTGGGGGTGGGGTGGGGGCTTTCCAGGTGTGGGCCTATAAAGGTGGGGGATATAGGAGGTAGGGGATACTAGGAATGGGGTGTGGTCTATCTAGGGAGGTGGGTGGGCTATCCAGGGGGTGGTGGGTGGGCTCTGTAGGTGGGGGACTTCATTGTCAAAGAAGGGGTGGGTTGTCCGGGGGGCTGTCCAATTTGGGGTGGGTGGTGTCCAGGTAGGGGTGGGTTGTCCATGGGAGCTGTAGGGGTTAGGGGGATATAGGGGAGGGGTGTGGGCTGTCCAAGGAGGGTGTGGGTTGTCCATGGGGGTGGTGGGTTGGCTATCCAGGTGGGGGAGGGGTGTGGGCTATCAAGGTGGTGGGTTGTCTAAGGGGGTGGGGTGCGCTGTATATGTGAGGGAGGGGGTTTTGTTTTCTAGGGATGAAGGGGTAAGCTTTCTAGGTGATGTGGGGGGTATCCAGGTGGGTGGGGGAGCTATCCAGGTGGGGGGTGCAGGGGTTGGGGTTGTAGGGGTTTTTGGAGGGGTGTGGGATTTCCAGTGTGGGGGTGGGTGGTCCACTCTGATACTCTGCAAAAAAAAATAAGAATCACATTTTACCAAATTATAGATTCTTTCACACATTAATATTTTTCATGAATTTTCATACCAACAATCACTATTTACCTTCCAAGAAGTGATATCTACAATTAAATCTCACTATGGTTCTTATCGACTGTCCATATTGATCTCATACAAATTAAACATTCGTACAACTCCACATCAACTAAAAATATAGCAAGGATAATACTCCATGAGTAGTGTCCCATCAAAAGATGGATCATATTCCCAAACAACATACATAGGATCATATTAGACACACAAAAAAAAATTTCTAAACATAATCCCTCAACCAAAACCTAGAGAGCTCTTAAGTAGCCTCTCAGGGAATCAATAAGCCACATACCTAGCTCAAATTTTGGAGGTGCTTTTACAATTAAGTGTGTTTTTTTAGAATTAATGTATAATATTTTTAGGGGATTATAAAATATAATCAATGTATGATATTTGGAGGTGTGTTTACAATTAGGTGTGTTGTGATTTTTATGTATGATATTCGTGGTTGACACCAATAGTCTTCTAGGTCATATATTTAAAGGATTCAAATCATTCTACAATTGGATAGAGATTGGATTCTGCAACCCTAGTTTGGGGGAGGACACCCCCACCCACTTGGGACTCCCCCGAGAACCACCACCCCCACCCCCCCCCCCCCCCCCCCCCCGACACCACCACCCCAATAGACACCCTGAAACCCCCCAAAGATAGCCCCCCATTCTACTGGGCAACCCCAACTCCCATGGACACCCCCACCCACCACCATGGACAACCCCCTGGACACCCCCACCCCTAGACCCCCCACACCCACTTGGTCATCACACTTGGATATCCCCCACCCCCTAGACATCCCCACCCCCTTGGACAGCCCCCTCCCCCCCTCGGACACCAACCCACCCCCTAGACACCACCCACCCTTGGATACCCCCACCCCTGGACACCAACCCACCCCTGGGATAGCCCCCCACCCCCTAGACAACCCCTAGACACACCCATCCCCTTGAAAAATGTATGTGATCACTCAAATAATGTACAAAAATATAAAACTTCTTCAATTTAAAGTTTACTCAACTCCTGAATAATTCTCCTTCACAAGTGTACATGATCGTGTACACTCATGAATAGTTATTCAAATATTTTTTTTATAAACATAGTATTTTTTTCCTTTTATATTACGATTTTCATATAGAGTAGTTTGTTAGTTGTGGTTTCATAAAATGTTAAGAATTTTCATTTACTTAAATATATTTTCGATGAAAATTTAATCTTATTGAATTTATTTTGATGAAATGATTTATAATTTTTTTACCTAATGGATTGAATTTGGATGTATTAAACTGATCAAATCACAAGCGATTTTCAAAACAATTTGTATAGGTTTTTAAATTTTCATTTCATAATGCTTCGTATAGTGGACACATACAGATCCCCTATTACAATTTTGTTGTTAGACCTTAGTTGAGATGTGAAGAAGTCAGCTAGCACATAACCAAATATGGTTTTCAAGAAAAATAATTTGTGTGGTATCACAATGGGGAGAAAATGATATCTCCAAATCCTAATGATCCAAATGAGAGGACTATATTCAAGAATTTGGTATAGGATCGGTTTTCTATTTATTTGTCATCATGACAAAAGAAAAGATTCGTACATAATAATAATTTGATATGAGATCACATGATGTGCCTAATGAAAATGATGATGTTTTCAGGGTGAAAAAATTGAATGACACTGCCACTACTCTAGTATATGGACAATGCGGGAAAATGATAATTTGGAATTTTTAATCTGATTGTTTCATGGGAAAACTATGTATGAGATTTCTAATACTTCCATCAATTACATTCTTACCTTCTTGAAGTAATTTATTCCATAATATGTAGATATTCTATCAAACAACTATATGGTGTAGAAGTTAGTTGAATAACATGTATTTTAAAGAAACAAGATTAATGCTTTCCAGAATGATTGCAGTTTATTCTAGGAGAGAACTTCTAAGAAAAATTATTGTATAAGATGTAACACATCGCTCTAGAAGCCAAAACTTGTGGAACACCATACCGTGTGCCAAAGAAAGTAATTTGTAACTTTCAATTTATCCCCAAACACCATAATCTTTTTACGTTTGATGAAATATAAAAAAATGTGATTGAATGATACTGAGATAAAGAAGAATAATGATGGGTTGGTCCACCCTACAGATGATTTTTCAGAGAATAGATTTGTTGATCAATATCTTGATTTTGTAGCAGACAAGTGTAATGTGAGGCTGGGTCTTTCATGTGATGGTTTTAATATACTTGGGCATATGCTTACTTTGCACAACACATGGCCAGTTTTTATACACATTTATAACCTTCCCCCAAGGTTGTGTATGAAAAATACTTTCAATTTCCTGAGTATACTCATACATGGCCCTTCTAATCCAACCAATAATAAAGACATATACATGAAACCTTTAATGAAATAGGTGAAACTTTTTTGGGATGTGGGTGTGAACACTTATAATGCATGTTCAAAAGACATATTTCATATGTGTGTTGGACTCTGGTGGATGATCAATGATTTTCCAACTTATGCAATGATGTATTCATGGAGCACAAAGGGAAAAATATCATGTTCATTTTGTATGAAGAATACATGATCCCGAAGACTAAAACAACATTTTTGTGTCAGTTTTATATGACATCAATGATTCTTTCCAATGGACTATCCATATAGAAATAATCATCGAAGATTTGAAAATACCATGGAGATCGATGACCCACCTTAGCTGTAAAGACCCGTAAATTTCAAGGAAATTTTTTTATTAAAATATTTGGGATTTTACGAGTATGCAGTTTCTGACGGTGCCTGATTCTGAGGCCCGGTGTGACCTGAATCAATTTCCTAAGTTTAGATCTGGTACATTCAATAAATGAATGAGCGGGTTTTTCTAACATTTTAACCGGTGCAAGGAATAGAAATCTGAGGGCACTGATGAAACTACAGCGCTGATCATTTCTTATGAAGGCCATTTCTGGAGTTGCGTTTTCTCGGGAGGAGTTGTTAAAAAAAGTGGATTAAGTGTAATGTGAAATAAAATTGTGTTAAAATTTTATTTCTCTATTCTAAGTGGTTTTATCCTAAGTATGGGAGTTGGGGTGGGACCCACAAGATCCTAACTCCTCTTGTAAGGATATTTGTGAGGTGGGTGCCACACGAGTCCCACCCCTTAAAATTCCTTTAACTCCCTTAAACCCTCTTAAAGTTGAATTCTCCTCTTCTCACATTAATTGATTTTCAACACTCTTTTATTCAATTAATTGAACCCCTTTAATTAATTGAATCAAGTGTTTTGAATTTTTTTGATGTTTTGAAATGTTGGCAGGAGTAAATAAAATAAGGAAAAGCCTTATTTTATTTTTGATGGATTTTGGTTGTGAAAATAAAAGGGGAGATATCTCTTGAGTTATTATTTTTGAAGAGCTTCATCCTCCCGCGAAGAACAACACCCATCAATGAAGCACGCCGTCACCACAAGGAGAGATGACGTGCCCTTCCTTCATCTCTATGCAACTAGTGTTCAACGCCATTCCATACTTGGACGCACGCCTACTCCATCATCGAAACCTCACCATGTGACGCCATCAACCGTGACGCCAACTTTCATCATCATTGTTAAGGAAGGGGTTAAATTCATTAATGGTGAATTAATATTGTCTTTGATTTAACATTGACGTATCTCGATTAATGTTTCCAATTTTTACCAACGTAACGGGAGGAAATCGGACCACAAAAACATGGACGATTATCCTCCCTGTCTCTTGTTTACTAACAATGCCGTTTGAGGCAAAGACCGCACGGAGCTGTTGCACCGCGCAGGAACGATGAAGACCGTGGCCGGAGCGGGCCACGGCGGTGGAGCGCAGTGCCATCGTGCTGTGCCGGTGAGGCCGAAGGAGGCCGTGGCCAGGAACGGCCCGTGGTGGAGGGGCGCAACCCGGTCACGCCGCGCCGAAGCACTAAGGGGTGCAGCTGGGGAGGGCAGCGGCAGAAGGGCGCAGAGCCATCGTGTCGCGTCAGTCGGACAGGGGTCATGGCCTAAGGTCGCGGCGGTTTCAGGGGAGGCGTTCAGGCTCAGCCAGCACCGACACACTAGGAGGATGGACCGGCGGGTCCCACGGCAGCCACACCGGCTGACGATTTTTACAGGTCGTTTTAGGAAATACCGGGGGGTTGAAACCCCCAGCCAGCCGCCTAGGGCGGACCCCGACAGATGGGGGCTGCCATTTCAAAACAAATGGGGGACTCCCCCCCCCCCTTCGCACCTCGCGGCCAGCTTCCGAGCCGGGCCGCCGCGCTGGGTCGGGCCGCCCGTTCCGGGCCGGACCGCCCACGCCGGGCTGGGCCTCCAGCCTTGGGCCGGCCCGCGCTCAAATAGGCCAGACCCGAACACGGTTCGGGCTGCCCCAGGGGGTATTAGGCCGGGTCCTACAGGGCCCAAAACCCCTATTTTCGGACAGATCCGTTTAAACGCCCATAACATGGGCTACAGACCTCTGATCGACGCACTATCTATTGTGTTGGGATCCTTGGATCGAGACAATTGTTTCGTTATATTACAATAAAGGTTTCAGAGAACATTGGGTATGGTCGGGTTGGATCAAACATGAAACCAATCGGGCCCTCGGAGCGGAAACGCTTATAACTTGTGCTCCGGAAATCCGATTGACGTGTCGTCGACTTTGTTGGATTCATCTTAGTGAGATGGTTATTTTGGCGTACTATGCTCGATATTTTGACACATCTGAAGTACGGTCAGGTTGGTTTTAGCTTGAAAACCAACCGAACCCCTGGGACGGAAAAGCTAATATCTCTCAGACCAGGCGTCCGATTGATGTGACATCTGTTGCATTGAGTTCCTATTGACGATACCAAACTTTATGATACATAAAATCTGGAAATTGTGACAGTTGATTTATCGAACCCTTGGCTTGTGGAGAGGACCCTCCCGGAATCAAGCATGTTGTGTGCGGGAACCCTAGAGCTGGCTACAACTGCGACGACGATGAAGACTGTACATGGATCCAACATGGGTTCGACACTGAGGATGACTGTACTTGGATCCTCCATGGGTTTGGTAGTGATGAAGGCTGTACTTGAATCCTATGTGGGCTCGGCAGAAATGGTTACTCTACATGGATCCTACGTGGGTTCGGCAGCGACAACATTTGTACTTGGATCTTACGTGGGTTCGACAGAGGAGATGATTCAGAGGCTACATGTATCATCTCCACCCCTCTTTGTGAATAGTATACCAGTTTGAGCTGAGTCTTGATGTTCAATATTTATCATTGGTATGATTGTCTTGCTATCCTGTGTGGATTGGGATGTACTTTTCGTTGTGGATTGAGTTATACTTTCCTGTGTGGACTGGGTTGTACTTGATCTTGTGAGTTGGTGCAGAACTCGAATTGACGACTTAGGTATATGTATGGGGATATAACTAAGTAGAGTTGGTTGATACTTGTAGTCATATCTTTCCTTTGTGGTTTATCCTTTTTGTATTCTGGGAGACCATCGAGAGTCTCGAGGTTCCTACTGAGTATCACATACTCACCCCTACACGGGCTACTCCCGCACTACGTTGTGTTGGTTTCAGATGAAGGATAGTGTTAATCGTGATTGAGGCTTAAGGAGGGGATGATACCCAGAGGTGGTCTATCAGGTGGGATGTACATGGAGAGAACTGCCAAACCTGAGGATCCGACGAGACTGTCTGTACTCACCCTTCAGGTGGGAGTTCTGGAGGACGACTTGGTGGTTACTGCTTTACTTTTCAGTTGTTGTACATTCTTTTTAGTTGTACTTCACCTTCAGTTGGGTTTGTATCTTGGACCATATACATTCCATCACTTAGTCATGTATTCAATTTACTTAGTGTTTACTTCATTTTGAGTACTCTATGGTGTTTTTTTTCTTTTGTAATGGTAATGCCTTCCATTTTATCAGGATTTACACCTTTGGTGCTAGTCGCAAGCCCCTGGACTATGGAAGGCAGTCTTGGGGTAATCACGACATGGGCCCTGAGGATGGGTCATGACATTAGAATATTTCTAGAACTGATGTGTTTAAAGAATTGAAATATTTCAGTTTTTCATTCGGGAAGGGTCTAATGAAATAAGGAAAGAGAAATAATGTTTCCACTGAAACATGTTACAATTGGAATAATATAATTATCTTCTTTAATTTTCCTTATTGGTCAACCAATTTGATACATCATTTTATAGAAATAATTTAAATTAAAAAAAAATATAGTTGAAATGTTTCTTTTGGTTATTCTAAATGTTAAGGGAAAGAAAAAAAGATGATTTATGGACTCGACTTGGAGTGTTGGATTAGGGCATCCGACCAGAATTGAACCATGGGTGTATAAGTGAAAATAAATTAAAACTTCCATGTTATTCTTATGTGGTTAAACCTACAGGGAAAAAATTATGGAAGTACTAGATACTATTAAATTTCCTTATGGTTATTCAAGAAACATATCTAAACGGTTTAAAAAAAGACAGTTGGAGCTAAAATATTTGAAGAATCATGATTATTACATCCTTCGTAATGAGTTGATTCCAATATAAATACATCATATTTTGTTCATTAATGTAAGGGAGGCTGTTATTTGGTTGTTCTATTTGATTAAGATCATTAGGCTATGAATTATTCCATGCCATTCTTGGTAAATATGTTAGAAGATGCTCGATTAATTTAAAGTGAGTTAGAGAAAATATTTATTCCATAATTTTTCACATACATGTTTCATCTTACTATACATATTCAAATAGAAATACTTCACTGAGGACTTATTTATTTTCCTTGGATGTATCCAACTGAAATAAATATGTACCCATTAAATTATTATGTCTGAAATAGGAATCAACCCAAAGGTCCTATCATGAACGGTTACTTTGCTCAAGTATGTATGGAATTTTTATCTATGTATTTGATTGATCTTATTACAATAATGAACATAACAATGAGAAACAATGAATAACATCATGAGATAATTTAACCCAATATTCCATCACTTCCTCAAATAAGCGGAATTCTTGGATCATATACATTGAAGACATTAAGACTTGATGAGTTGGAGATGTCACATCGCACAGTTTTCTTAACTGTCCTTTTTTTGATGACTACATATTGTAAGTAAATTGAATATGTATATTATATATATATATATATATTTGTGTGTGTTAAAATATTCTTATTTCTATCTACAAGGAATATAATGCGATGATAAATATAAACCATTGTTTCTTATCATTGAGGAGAGGGAGACATCGTATAGAAAAGAGTTTTCTTCTTGGTTAAAATTGATGATAATAATATTAATGTTTAAAATCATCAAAATAGCACTTAATTATTTTTAAAATTCATTTATATTTTAGGTATTGAGTCTCCCTGCTTACTCTATATATGATGAAATAATAGCTGTGAATTTTGGTCCAAATACCGTGGTTCATGACTATAAATCCATTATTATCAATGGGTACATATTTAATATCAATAAATGAGCACAAAATATGAGAACACAACATTATGGTGTTTTGGTTACTACCAGAACAGACTATTATGTCAGTGCATCATATAGTAGACCATGATTTGAAAATGTAGGTTATTATGGTGTTGCTGAAAAAATAATAATACTGGAATATTACACTAATGGAAGAGACACGATGATGAAATGAAAGTGGTTTGATTCAATGACGAGGAAGAGAAAATTTATTTATGATTTTGGATTTCAAGTAATTTATATGACCCACAATCTTTCTACCAATGAAACATATATATTTGAATCAGTAGAAAAATATGTTTTTATGTCAAAGCATGTCTTTGACCTGAATTTGGTTTCATTATTGAAGTAATTTAATGAAATATTTTGGATGATGGTGATGATGGAATTAAAACCATCCCTACTACCATTGGAAATGATCCATTTAATACTTTTTATGACTCTAATAGCTCAATGGTCAGATTTGATTGTGAACATGATGTTATGGTCAGAAATATATAGAATCATTCATCTATATTCTCCATTCATTTCTTTTCTCTTGACTCGGGTTATTAAGGATGGTAATATTCAAATTGGTTTAATATTTATTATATATATGTTATATCTAACTTGACCATTATGTGAATTTTCAATATTTATTGGTTGCAATTTTATTTGAATTGCATTTTTTAATTTGGAATTGAACTCTATTCAACACTATGAAACCAACATTTCTAACATGGGGAACATTTTGATTCTTTATTTAACATGTATAAAATTACTATAACTCTTAGAACTACCTTTAACATTTCACCAGATAATGAACATGATGGTTAGTCTTCTTCTGCTAAACATGAAATGAATCCTCCATCATCGACCTGGGCTAATGAAATTAATATATCCCTTAATTTCAGCAAGTGTTTTACCAGTAATAAATATTTTAGATAAATTATCCTTGTTCATATGATTATATCATAATTTATAACAATATTAAGGGTCTAATCATTCATAATATATAGACTGATGACACTTAGTAAATAATGATCCAACATAAAATTAAATATTTTTATTACATCTTGTATGGTTTAGTGAATTCATTATATATCCATTCAAGATCACCTAAAAAATAGATAGTTAAATTATTCATGAATCCCCATTTTCCCTCTCATACATTTTTTATTTTGGGTTACTCATTATTTATCGATTTCTAATTACTTCCATATTTGTTTTAAAATGCTGGTAATGAATCCAATTGAAGATTGGTGACCAAAAAAGATGATAGACAACAATCGTTGCATGGATGAGATAGGTATTCCAACACTAGTGCATGTTGTGAGTTTTTTATTTAAAATATATATATTTATATATTATCTAATGTCATGTGATTAATTTGGGTTTAAACATTTTTTTAGGATCCACCTATCAGGAGTCAATTATTTGAAGAGTAGCCTACTAGTAGAACTAGTTCACAGGGTGTTCGTATGAGGTGGGGTGGTATGAGAGCTAGCTGATCTAGTCTGTGTACCCAGTTAGAAATTTCTCCTCACACTAACATACCATCTATCCCAAATTCTGATCCCATTGTGTTGTTAGAAACACATGGGATATTAAGTCCTCCCATTTTTTCACCAACCTTTACAACTGAGCCTTGTCACTCGTCTTTACCATATCCGATGATGATTCCCACTGCCCATCCAACATTTGTCCAACCATATGTGTCATATTCTTTTACTTCTTCTTCCTTCTATCCATTCTTTTATATTCCATCCTTGTCGAATAATTCTCCACCATAGTCTGTCCCTGTGGAGCATACATTGGGACCCATTCAACCTGTACAGGGTGTTTGTGCAGTTTCTGTGGATCCAGCGACGCCCATTGATCAGACTACCACATGTATATTTATACAACCATAACAAAATTTTGTACCATTATTTTTTTTCATTATAATATGTATTTAAAAAAATTTGTTTTTATTTCATAACAGATACATCTACTGATAGGAGGAGGGGGCGGGGGCATACATGCATCCATGTAGTGTGGAACCGCTTCACGTAGTTGATGTTGGACTACAGTGAATATAGTCAAATGATTGAAAAAATAGGGTACCAATGTCAGATTTTTTCAGAGATGCTTTCCAATACTCTGAAATCATTCATGTCAGCCCACTCAAATGGAGAGTGTTTCCAAATGAAATCAAGGATAATTCTTTGGAAGAGACATGGGTAAAAAAATATGTTGTATTTAATGCTATATATTATTTTTTGTATTTATATGAATAAATATTTTTGTGACATCTTCAGTTTAATTTCCTCGATGGTGATGGTGCATGGCCAGAATGTTAATAATATTTAGGTGGGATTTATTGATCCTATAAGCATGGGTTTTATATTTTCAAGCATGATAGATTTGGAATAGAGTTAATGTGGTCCCTATAGTTGATGATTTTCCATTAGAACATTATCATAAGATGATTTCTCATTGGACGACTACCCAGTTAAAGGGAATTGTCAAATTTGACGTATATAAATGAAAAAATTTATGTTTTTCATTAATAATATCTTTTTTATTATTTAAATTTATTAAAGAATAATTGGGATGAATTTAAAAAACATTGATACTAAACAATACCTCCACACATTGGGACGTACAACGATGCGAGATTATGAGAGGAAGCTGGTATACAAGTTGTTTATATAATTGTAGTTGTGAAATTAATTACTAGTAAACTATTTTTAATTATGGTTTCTTATATTAAATGTAATTTTAGAGTAAAAAATTTACTTTTTAAGGATGTGAGACTTGAGGTAAACTATTTTTATCGAGTAGAATGAATAAATATGGAAGTGCGGGCAATAAACCAACTCAACAGCAGATTGTAAGTTTTAATTTGTTGATTTATAATTTTAATATCTTTTTTGATAATTAATAATCTATTAATTTTTGTAACAGGCTCCATTAAGGGCCCTTTAAGCCCATAAACCTGATAGTTTAGGGTCAAACGATCATTTACATCAAGTGTTGGGAGATGATAACCTAGGCGGAGAACATTGCCAACCTGGGAAGAGTATAGTCCCGAAGAGGTATTAGCCCTCCTAGGGTATGAGTTGTATTGAAACTGAGTTCCATAAGGTAACAACATTAACAGAAAAGGCTGAAAAAGGTCCATAGATATAGAATAACTGTTTTCTTGGGAAAACACTGCATTTATGAAACTGATGGCATTTTACATCCAACACCTCCACCAGAGTCCAACATAGCTAATGATGAATATATGTCATCGATGCATTCTATATATGGGGCACTAGGTGGATGTTCTAGTGGTGGTGTCGACAATGGAAGACGTGGAGGGTGAGGAGGAGGAGGAGGAGGGTGAGGAGGAGGCCGAGGCGGAGGAGGAGGGAGAGGAGGAGGAGGTGGCTAAGGAGGAGGCTGAGGCGGAGTATGATGGCAAGGGAGAGTGTATTGAGGAGGGTGTGTATGATGATGGGGATGACGATGATGATGGAGTTGATGTTGATGATGATGGGTATGGTAATTATATTTATGAGAGGCAAATTGATCTGTTACATTTTTATTGATATTACTGACATTTGATGTTTGATTACTTATTTTGCCTAAATGTATGCATTATTAGGTAGGTCACTGTATCATTATTTATTTATCTATAAATAATAAAACTTGACTTGATGATTTCGTGTGATTCATTTATCCCTCCCATGGATACACTCCACCCACTCCACCCCCACCCCTTGGACACCCCCAACCCCTTGGACAGCCACCACAACCCCTGGACAACTCCCTGACCCACTGGACACCCCCACCCCTGGACACCCCTACACCCTTTGATAGCCCTGAAACCCATGGACACCTCCAACCCCCCCCCCCATACAGCCAACCACTACCACCACACTTGAACAACCCCCCAACCTCTCGAGAATCCCCCCACCCCTAGGCACCACCCCACCCCAGGACACCCCCACCCCCATGGAAAGCCCTAACACCCACTAGATAACCCCCCCCCCCCCCGAACACCACATAAACCATGGATAGCCCCCACCCCTGGATAGAACCCCACCCCCTAATGCTTAACCCCTTCCTCTAGACATCACCCCACCCCCTGGAACACCCCCCCACCCCACCTTCCAGATTTCCCCCACCCCCTGGACCCCCACCCAGCAGACACCCCTGAACCCCTTGGATAACCCCCTGGACATCCCCTCTACCCCCCTGGACACCACCCCACCCCCACGAATACCCCCACCCCCATGGATATCCCCACCCCACCCCCCGAACAACCCCTTCCCCATATACACCACCCCAAAGCATGGACAACCCCCAACCCCCCATGGACACCACCCCACCCCCTAGACACCACACCCTCTTGGACAGCCCCCACCCACCGTAGACACCACCCCACAACATGGAAACACCCACCCCCAAGACACCCCACCCCCATGGACATCCCACCACACCTTGGACATCCCCTACCCCCTTCGACAACCCTACACCTCATGTACACCCCGCTCCACCCCACATAGACACCCCCACCCCTGGACACCCCACCCCCGGGACACCACCCCACCCCGGAAACCCCCACCCCCTAGACACCCCACCCCTGAACACACCCCGGAGACCCCTACCACCTTGGATATCCCCCAACCCCATGGAAAACCCCTCCACACCCCATGGAACAACCCCTCCCCCTGGACATCCCCCACCACCCCCTGAACACCCGAACCCACACAAAAAGCCTCGTGGATAGCCCCATCCCCCAGAGACCCCTACCCCCTGGGACAGCCCCCCCAACCACTGGATAACCCCTCCACCCCCCTAGACACCAACCCATCCCCTAGACACCCCCCCCCCCACCAGAACCCCATGATACCCCACCCCCATAGACAGAACCACCCCCTAGACCCCCCACACCCCCTGAAACCCACACCACTTCATGGACACCCCACCCCCATGGACACCCCGTCCCCACTACACTAGACAGATCCCACCCCCTAGACACCCCCATCCCCCCAGACACCCCCACCCCCTGGACAACCCCTCCCCTCCACCCCTGGACAACCCCCACCCCTTGACATCCCTACCCCTTGGATAGCACCCAAACCCCCAAGACAACCCCCAGCCACAATGTCACATTACCCCTTAATACAACTTCAAATTCCACATTATGCAAAAATTCAAATCTCATCTAAATTCACCAATGCCTATGAACAACAATTCCATATTAAAAAACTGAAACATGATTTTATTATATATGGGTTATTACTTTCTGAATTCTGAATTCAATTATGTATGTGTTATAGATAATTCAATATTTTTTGTATTCAATTAAGAATTATGTATTTCATAGGGAAATTGAAATCTAAATTATGATTTGAATTCTATATATGTTAATTTTTGAATAACTTCTGAATTATGAATTTTTTATATATGTAATAAAATACATAATTAGATGTATTTAGAATTTTGTGTTGTACAAATTCATAAAAAATTATATATGTATTCTATGTGTGTTGATAATTCTTTATGAATTCTACACAGGGGGAGGAAAAATTGTTGGCTGAAGTGCTGCAGTTTCATAGAGGGGAGGTGTCTTGCTACATGTGTAAAAGGAATATGCCAACGGTTGTAAACCATTGGTATATGTGTCTAAATAGAACATATACCAATGGTTTCATGTATACCATTGTAAAAAGTATATACCAATAGTTTACAAACCGTTTGTATATAACATTTTACATGACATTTAAAATGGTTTTTGGGGAACCGTTGGTAAAAGTCTATACAAATGGTTTGAAAACCATTGGAAATAAAAATGATGTTTGATCTTTCCAATGATTTTAAACCTTTGGTAATGATTTAAACCGATGGTTACATTAAATTGTTGGTATAAAATTCTTTTTTTCATTCCATATCCCAACAGTTATCATATAGCTGTTAGGATATATCTATTCCAATGGCTCCACACCTAATGGTTTTGTTAATTGTTGGTACAGTTTATACCAAAGGTTGTGTAGCCATTACAAATAGTTTGAAACCATTGATAAAGGATGAGTTTCTTGTAGTGTGTTGTGGATCTAGAGAATTCTAATGTAGTTTACTTTTTTTCTTTGTACTTTGGTTTAGTACTATATTTTATTTATTCTGGAATGTTTGGCTGCTTTCATAGACATAATTGTTAGGCATGTGTTATATATGTGTTGTAGTTGTTTATTTACCTTCAGTTTTCCACTGTTTACTTATTGTATGGTATTATTGCTATTCTGTTATGTTACTATTCCAATAAAGGAATAGTATCCCCATTATAATAGCCATGGACCTTTCTTATAGTCATAATATTATATCATTCGAGTAAAGGAACTTGAGGCTATGTGACCAACTTGGTACGGGAGACATCTAGGATGCACCTGGAACTGTGATGTTACAACTTTCACCTGGTTAACCATGCCATGAGAATTCATGATGATGAGATAGATCATGGTGGGAGGGGAATCTGGGATCTAGCCCTAGGTGAGGAGATCCCCTTGTTTCTCAAAGGAGAGCCAACTCACAACCAACTCCTTGAGATATAGTATTCCAGAAATTCAGCTGTAGAGTTGGAATGGAGGTGTTTTGGAGCTCATTCATGACGGATAGGGTATATAAATGAAAACCTATAATAACTAGGGTATATGATATGGGCTTTCAAAAACATATGTTAAAACATTGTATCTGTAAGATAGAACAACCAGGGAAGACATAGAACATTTTTCAAGAGGGAGAGTGGCCTCATGATTTGATATGATACACATGACCTTCTTCTATTTAGAATTTTTTCAATAATTCCCTAAGAATATGGAAAGAGTACCAAAATCTTATTTATGCATAGAGAGGAAATAAATGAAGGAGACCATATACATTCATGAGGGGAGTGGGGAATATCTGAAATATTAGGGTAGATGAAGTGAGGGCACTGGCACTGCTAAAATCATGGGGTCTCCAGCCACTTCACAATCCACCAGAGCCACATATTCCACTAGATGGACTTATTCATCTATTATGGGAAGTCATTTTTTATGACCACGTGGTTATTATAATTATTTGACAAATTATGAGACCAATTACTAATTTTATTTTTAACAGGTATGTATGGATGTTGATGGGTGGTCCATAATCTTTCCTCCAATTCATTAGTTTCTATTTATATCTCATGAGTTAATCAGGAAATGAGAAAATGAGATTTAATTTAATAGTGTATACAAGATTGGCTTTCACACATTTTTATGAATGGAACTAATAAGTTTTTTGACATAGGAATATGAATAATGTGTTTTCTCTCAATTTTTATCATGTCCCTAAGGTTGTGAAAAAAACCAATTGTGTTTATCATGTTAGTAGAAAATTTCATGATTTATTTCACTTCCATGAAATTCCACGTTTTCTTGATTTAACATTAATTTTAAATTATTTCACACTTATATTTCATGCTGTTATATTATATGATTATTATTATTTATTCATGACACATATTATATGCTTTCTTAATGATTTTTTTATGATCATATGTTACCCTAACATGTTTTATGACTATTATAAAAGGTATTTTGATCTTTTTATTATGATAATTATGTATTATCCATGTTCCCATCATGTTATGTTATGGCATTCCCTTACTGAGAATCTGAGCTAATTGAATTCATAAAAATACATTTCCCCAATTTTGAGGATGATTTTCTCATGAGATATGTATAAAAAATGTATATAATAGAATTCTTATTGACTAGTGATCACATGTGTTGCAAAATACTATGTGTATATAGTAAATCTATAAGACAGTATCATTTAGGTCCTTGGGTTTGTGAATGTTTATGATAAGTATTTTTTAAATAATGATAACATTGTATTAGTTAAGTCATTTTTATATTAGGTATCCTTATATGGTATTAGATAAGGGTTTATTTATTTTTAGATATTAACATAGGGAAGATTTGTGAAAACCCGAGGCAGAAGTCAATGGGATGATTATAAATATAGTATAATGTCTCTTTAATTTATTAAATTATATATTGTGTGATTATAATAGAAACTAAATCAAAGCTATGATACTGAAAGTTGACATAGAATCTGGAATAGATGTACTATAAAATTATAACCCTAAAAATGTCTATTTGGTATTAATAGAATAGTGACCAAATGCTGGAAAAAGAGGCCTAACTGCATTCCTAGATTGAACTTCCATAGTGATATTCATTGGTTAACCAATTTATATTTAAAATTTATTAATTTTTTTTAATATATATATATATATATATGACTAGATTAACTATAATTCTAACAATTTAATACCTATATTGAAAAATAATGACTCATAGGCTAATGTTTGAGTTTCATTTTTATAATCCTCCTAAAACATTATAGATTAATTTTATGTATATTAAATAAATTATGTATACTCATTAAAAATATTATTTTAGTAATGGTATTTTTATGAAATTGAAAAAACCAAGTTAACAATGGTACCTCGTGACTGGACATGGATTTAGACTTTTCTTGGGAATATATTAGGAAATGAGTCCTTGGTTTATTTTAAAAATAATCATGATGTATTTCTCATTGTGATACCTAAGTGTATTCAGAAAAATTAAACATATGAGAAAATTATTATAGTAATATATCATTAGGGTTTATTCCTGTCATTCTATGGTTATATGTGAGTAGCCTTACTAGGGGACCAGGGTTCCTAAACATTAGTATTGACTAATATAGGATTATGTAATTTTTTTGTATGTTTTTAGTACCCCCTCATTTCATGGATTTACCATTGGTACTTTTTTGTCATATTATGCAGATGTTTATTTGATATTCATACATACTCACTAGATATTATTATCAAATAATAATGGTTATAATTATTTATCTTTTGGGCCTTCATGAATAAATTTTATGTCCTAATGACTTCATAAAATAAATTTAATATGTATTTTTAAATAAAAAATATGGATTTTTTTTATATGGAAATAATTTTTCTTCTTAATTATTTTTTAGTCTATTTTATACAAGAACTAATAGATTCATGTGGATAGCTATTATATATATTCATTTTGGTATCCTACTGGAATTTTTTTTATGAAAACCTGGGTATTTCATTGAGAGTATGAGGACATGGTTTTCCAATATACTAGTAAAGTAAAGAGCCTCATATATACAATTAATTTTCTTGATCATGTTTCATTAATGTTGGTTATGATAGTGGTAACATATGGTCATGTATGGAAGGTCCCATTAGTTTCTTCAAGATCCATGTTGTCATCCTTTTAATTTCTCTCTCTAGACATTATTATCCTATTTTTGGATGTTACATTAATGTTATGGTTTTTCTGGAAATGATATTTATGGATGTTTTTTATATACTATTATTGTTTTTATATAATTATTTTACTTTTGGATGGAGAAATAATTCCCATATTTCTTTTAATGATACCTAGGTTCTTGTCTCTAAATGAAGGAGATTAGGAATTCACTTTGGGTCTTCTATAATTCCATGTCGGGTGACATTATGGATTGACCCAAGTTCATCTATTACAAATTGGAATTAAAATAGTTTATCATTAAATCCATATCTCATAATTTTGTATCACCATATTGTGTTTGGTAGTTATTTATTGACATGTGGTAGGACCTTCATAACCGAATATGTATGTGAGTGTGTGCCGGTATAACTCATTTACATGAAAAAATTCAAATTTCATTGGGATGTCCAGATATATCTAACATTCTTATTTAAAATTAATTCATTTGGATTAATTACTAAAAAATAATCAATTTTTTGGCAAATGGATTGAATTTCTATTTTAAATTGTTTTAATTCTATTTTCTTTTTATAACATTCCTCCATAATTAAAACTATATCTGAATTTGAGATATAATTTTATTGTGAAGTCCCATTTGAAAAATCTCTTGTTGAATCCATATTGGTTTACAATATATTGTGAATGATCTATGACTATATCTATGTATTTAATAATGAAACATAATGGAAGGGAATATGATTTTGAAATAACTATGATGAATCAGTCAATATATTTTGGTGAAAAGGTATCATTATAATCAAAAATATAATCAAGAGGAGTGAGATGATTTCTCACCTCTATAAAACATTGGCAAAATCAATGGCTGGGTTTTACACTAATATTATTGATGGTTTGTTAAGGATGTGTTCGAAATTTACTATGAAAGTGATGTTTCATGAATATGTCACCTATTCTCATTTAAAGAAATCCATCAATCAAACATTCTTTCCTAAAACATATAGAGTTTTAAAGGAATGATATTTAATTAATATGGAGTAGGTAGACAATTATATCATATATATTTTAGTGACCTTATATCTAGAGCTTGTTTATAATGACTATCATATGGCCTGGAGTTATGAAATATTCTTAATGTAAGATATTTTGTCTAGATTTATTATAATGTGCCTATCCACCTTCATAGATGTTAAATAGAAGAATACTATGGTTGTGAAAATTATAATTTGTAAAGAAAGGTATGGTATTAGTGACAGATGGAGGTAGCCATTGTTTTTTCTACTAAAAGATAAATTGAGGTGAGAAACACTAAGGTGGTAGTATAATTACATAATAGATTTTAGGGAAGGGACAAGTAGACTTCTATCAGGGTAGTTAAATAGGACACCTAAAAATTGATTATAATATAACACCCATAGTATGCCAATAATTTGGGAAATATTGTAATATTTATTTTCTCTATAAGTGACTATACTATAATAGTATATTCAGATGCACATTTTTAAGGACTCATGGATTTTCGATAATGTAAAAAAATGTGTTGGTATCTCCACAACATTCCTTGGGTCATGATTTTGTTGTGATGAAATTGTAGAATGAGGTAGGAAATATCTTTGTAGTGGAGTTTGAACCAGAGGATTCATAGGTACTACCATCTACCATAAGAGGTATGATGTTTATTTTATTTGATATGGTTTGGAAAGTATTTTTTATTTATGTAACTCATTTATTTATCTACTCCATTATTTTTAGGTGTTTTTTTGTGTATAGAGAAAATTTCACTAATAATGACTCTTTACACTCCTTAGAGAATAATTTTGGTGAAGGGTCTATGAGAATCTAATGTCAGGTGATGCTTATATAACAATAAACAAAACAACATTTTCTAGTTCTTAATGTTGGAAAATTTAAAATCATAATTGAAATGGACCAGAAAATTTTCCATAAATGATCGACTGAATTCTATAATCATATGGTTGTGTTTTATTATTATAATGGATTCACTCACGTCTGTTAGGGTTTATGGTTTTATATGTATGTTATATAAGGTCTTGTATTCCTTAGCGATGAAATGATCTCCTTCTAGTTTTCGAATATGTCTCATGATGCTATTGATCCATGCCCTAGTGGCCCAAATCCTATTATAGTGTGTTTGTATCCATTGGTTTTATAGATGATTAATCTGGGATTTCCCCTAAGGGGGATGTATAGTTTACTATTGAATTAAATTTTTGGACACTTACCATTTCAGTACATTCATAATGATTGAAACTCAATTGAAAATATTAATGGTTTGTTATAACTCTCAGTAGGCTAAGGGGATTCGTTTTCTAGCGTTTCACTGTGGGAATATCCAGTTCTGTTTGTCAAGAAGTTATAAGAGTGTATACAACAATATGACTAGTACTAAATAATCAACTAGGTAATAGTTATGAATAAAAATATCATTCCTCATAATGGAAAAAATTTAATCAACTTATGGGAATATCTTGTGTTTCAAAAAATAATCAGACAAAGGGAAACCATAAGATGATTTTCTAAGAATTAAATATTCCTACGATACATTTTTTTATATTTGATTGGAATTATGATTATCTAGTCATTCCATTTGAAATTTATAATTCTCTCTCTATTATATATTTAATGAGTCAAATATCCCATCAGTTCTTGGATAATTTCATGGTTGCTTTGGGGATGATATTCTTGTTCATTATATATTTGAGTTGTATCATGCTGCGAAATTGAATATTTTCCTTGAGATCTTTAATGATAACTATATATAGTGGAATCCATACACATGCTAGTTCTGTAAGTAATAGGTAAAATTTATGGCCTATTTTATTTTTGAGATGGGTGTACTAGTGGATCCATCAATTATTCAGGCAGTGATATCTTTATAGAAGCATAAAAATGGGTTTAAGAATAATAGTTTCTAAGAATTATTTTGTTATTATAGGAAATGTTTTCTAGGATTCCACGTTATGTCATATCCAATGATATATTTTAACCATAAATGTGTCAATTATCTTTATATTCAATAGTTCTAATGATACCTTCTGGAATTTTATGTGATATTTACATCATCCCTAGTCATGATCCATACAGATTGGAATTGGGATAAAAATTTTACTACGATGCATCATGTATATGTTTAGGTTTTATTATAATTCAGGGAATATATATATAAGCTTATAGATTATTTCAATTATTATAACATGTAAATAACAACCAAATCATTATATTGACATGGTGTAGGTAATTAATTCTCTTAAGACATGGCACCATTACCTGTTCGGGGAGTGGTTTAAATATTTATAAGACCATAAGATTCTGAATCACAAAATCACTTTGTGGTATCTCAATATGAGATAGGGATTCTGGTTAGAGTACCTATAGAAATTTTAATTTTATGATGTATACAAACCCAAAAAAGGAAACATTTTCTCAAATTCATTGTATAGAAAATTAGTGACTCAGTTCGTGAAGGAATCAACACATAACAAGTGATTGGTGTGAATGTTTTCTAAGATTATCCTAGATGAAGGGATTGATGAAATACATGTACTTATTTCATTACCATAGTGTAAATATACTATGGATTGTCAAATTAAACTTATAATTTCTAAGTTTGTAGAGTTTTAGTGATTTATTATGATTATTTATAGTGGGATACATTATGTGAGTACTCATAGTCTCTGAGTGGGGTTGTTTTCATCCTAGAAATGATAAATGTTTTGATAAACCTATGATAGAAATTAATGTATTTTTGAAACTAATACAATATCTATATTAAACATTTATCTAAGAAGATATATCATGACCTATTCAATCGATATTGGTGGATTACAATGAGATGATCGATTGTGGATTTTGTTTACTGATGCATCACATGTCATAGAATTAAGGTGGAATGTCATAGGAATCTATTTTTAATATATAATTTACTCATTATTGTATATAAATGGGATTATATATCCAAAACATTTATAATTAATATATTTTATACAGCGAGTAGTAAGGATGTGAAATGGGTGACTATTGATTGACTCCAGCAATTAGTGCACATACTACAATGGAAGAAGTAAATTTAGGTTGAGGATCAAAGGAACTTCTATGTAATAGTAGTTTTATAACTCTATAGTGTTACATAAACTGTCATTTTGGATTGTGAAACTCACTTCACATGTAAAGACCCGTAAATTTAAAGGAAATTTTTTCTTCTTAATATCTTTGAGATTTTACGAGTACGCAGTTTCTGACGGCACCTGATTCCGAGGTCCGGTGTGCCCGGAATAATTTTCCGAAGTTTAGCTCGGGTACGTTCAGTGAAAAGACGAGCGAGTTTTTCTAACTTTTGATCTGGTGCTCAGAATTTAAATCTGAGGGCACTGATGGAACCTCAGCGCTGGTAATTTCGTAACAGGAACTTTCCCAGAGGTGCGTTTTCTCGGGAGGAGTTCATAAAAGTTGAAGATTAAATGTGAAGTAAATAAAATTGTGGTACAATTTTATTTTCTATATCAAGTAGTTATATCCAACGTGTGGGAGTTGGGGTGGGACCCATTAGTTCTTAACTACTCTTGTTAGGATATTTGTGAGGTGGGGCCCACACGAGCCCCACCCCTTCACATTCCCCAAAACCGCTTAAACTCCCCATTAAACCTCTTTTGTAATTAAGTGTGTGACTTCTTCTCTTCCCACTTCCCCTCATTAAACCAGGACAACACATGTTCAATTAATTGAATTAAGTATTTGAATTTTGTAATTTGAACCCATGGCATCTTATAATAAAAAAAGAGGAGCTTATTTTATTTTTTGGGGTTATTTTTGTTGTGTTGAGAAAAGGGAGGAGAGATCTCTAGCTTTGGAAGAACATCATCTTCCCAGAAGAATGTCTCCACTTCGATGAAGAACTTCGATTCGGTAGTTCCGGTTTTCTCCATCCTCTTCTTCCATTGCGACAAGGAAGGAGATGCCAATGACGATGAAAATTATGCCAACGTCCGTGATGATTCACAATTGCAAACCATCTTCAAGGTAGAGGTTATATTTATCCATGTTTAATTCATCATTCTCGTGAATTAAAATATGACTGCTTGATATTGTTGTAACGGGAGGAGGTCGGACCGCACAAACACGGCCGATCCTCCTCCCATTTTTTTCTTGGTCTTCGTGAACCATTGCGGTGAAGGAGGCGCGGTGCAGTTGCACCGCGTGGGAACAAGGAGGGCCGCGGCCAGAGCAGTCCGTGGCGGAGGATGCGTGGCGCCGTCACGCCGCGCTGTTGAAGCCAAAGGAACCACGGCCGGAGCGGGTCGCGGCAGTGGTGCACGGCGCCGTCGTACCGTGCTGGAGAACCCGAGGGAGCCACGGCCGGGGCGGGCCGCGGCGGAGGGGCGCGGCGCCGTCGCGTGGGTCCGGTCAGACGGAAATCGCGAACTTAGGCCGCGACGGTTCAGCAAGGGGGCTATCAGACTCAGTCGGCCTCCGGCGCACCAAAAGGCGGGATCCGTGGGGGTCCCGCGGCAGCTCACCGGCCTGCCATAAAGGTCGGACGTTTCCAAATAACCAGGGGGTGTAACCTCGGTTTTGCTTAAGGAGGACCCCACCAGAAAGGGGGGTCACCGTTTCGGAAATCAGTTGGTTGCGCCCCCTTCCACATCCGCTCGGCCCTCGGGCGCCCGCGCAGGGCCGGACCGCCCGCGCTGGGTCGGACTGCCCGCGCCGGGCTGGACCGCCCACGCCGGGCCGGACCTCTGCGTCGGCGGGGCGGGGCTGCGCCAGCCGGGCCGGGCCACGCCCAACTGGGCCGGACCGAGACCCGGGTCTGGTTACCCGGTTCGGGCCGACCCAGGGGGTATTGGGCCGGGTCGGACCGGGCCCAAACCCCCTACTTTCAGATAGATCTGTTCAAACATCTATAACATGAGCTACGTACCTATTATTGATGCACTGTCAATTGCGTTGGGATCCTTGGATCGAGACGGTCGTTCCGGTATATTACACTCAAGGTTTCGGAGAACATTTTGTACGGCCAGGTTGGTTCGAACACAAAACCAAACGGGCCCTCAGAGCGGAAATGCTCATAACTTGAGCTCTGGTCGTCCGATTGATGTGTCGTCGACTTTGTTGGATTTCTCTTGATGAGACGGATATTTTTGGTATACTTAACCTGAGGTTTTGAAGCATTTGGAGTATGGACGGGTTGGATTGTACCCGAAATCCAACTGGACCCCTAGAATAGAAAAGCTGATAACTTTCAGACCGGATGACCATTTTGGCGAACAATCAGTGGAATTGGTAATCATGTTGAGAAATGGTCACTATGAGTATACCCTCTGAGAGTTTGGGGTATTGTTGATATATGGTCTGGTTGGTTGTACACGAAACCAACCGGGCCCCCGGGACGAAAAGGATAATAACACACAGACCGAGCGTCCGTTGGACGCACCGTCTGTTGAGTTCAGATTCATATGTTGTGGAAGAACCTTGGGATACTTTCTCAGGGGACTTTTTGATACTTGGAGTATTGACCAGTAGCTCGTGGATCGGACCCTCTAGGTGACGAGCGAGTAGAGTGCAGAGACATTGTAGCTGGCTGAGACTTGAGGATTGCAGATTGATTGACTCGGAGTGATTTGGATAGCCCAGTGAGAAGCGCTTAGTTGTAGCGATAGACCCACAGTGGAGGAGTGCTTGGTAGTATTGGTATACCAGTGGTACTCGATAGAAGGAGTACCTCTGTAGGCTGTGAGGGGGTGCGCTTGGTTGTAGTGACAGACCCATGGTGGGAAGCGCTTGGTTGTAGCAGCAGGCTCACAGTACTCGACTGGTGGAGTATTTCAGCAATACAAGGATTGTGGGAAGCACTTGGTTGTAGCGGCAGGCCCACTATACTCGACAGAGGAGGAGTTCTCCAGCAGTTGGGGTCTCTACATCATGAATAAAATCTTTGTTTGAGCTGAGTCATTGACCATTGTGATTTCCTCATGATTGAGATGGGTTACTTGATAACTGAGGTATATGTATGGGAATATACCTAAGTATTGGTTATCCGTTGATTTCATATATGTGTGATACCTATTGATTGATATGGGTTACTTGATAACTTTGGTATATGTATGGGATTATACCAAAGTAAGGGTTATCTGATTAGATCCTACTTCGTGGTTATCCTTGTTGGATTTAGTGAGACCATGAGGGTCTTGGGGTCCCTACTGAGTATCTTTATACTCACCCCTACATGGGCTATGTCCTCACCTTGTTGTGTTAGATTCAGACAAAGGATAGCACAAATGGAGGCCGAGTGTTCGAGGAATGGATGGTACTCGGAGGTGGACCTCACGACGGGTCAGTATCCGGAGGTGGACTTCACAACGAGACGGTACTCAGAGGAGGTTGATGAGTGAGATCGTTGAGGAGCTGCACTTTCTGAACCTACCCTTCAGGTAGGATTCGAGGTGGACATCCCAAGAGCAACTTCTATTCTTCTAGCTGATTGTCTTTTCTGTTGTACTTTTGTTCATTTGTAGCTGTAAATTTAATTTGGGTTTGATATCTGCCCATTTACTTTTCAGCACGTTCTTTTGTACTTAGTGTTTTCTTCCGCTTGTACTCTGTTGTGTTGTTTCCTTTTATAAAGGCAATGCCTTGCCGTTTTATTGGGATTTATGCCTTTGGTGCTAGTCACCAGCTCCTGATCTATGGATGTCAGGCTTGGGGTAGTCACGGCATGGGCCCCAAGGACGGGTTGTGAAAATTGTTGTCAGAGGAGTCGGTTCTACCACAGAACTAAGGACTCTGATAATTTCTTCTATGTGAAGAAATTTTTTTAAGTGTATTGAGTGTTTTTATCAGTCTAGGGAGTCCAGTGTTGGTGCGGCGGCCGGCGTATTAATGCACCAGGACCCTGACTACCGATTTTTGACTTAGTGCATGAAAACACTGATTGCATGTGTGTTTCCAAAAGATTTAAAAGTCACCTCAAACCAGGTCAGCTCACTAGGTATAGTCTTTGACTGTGTCGTATATGTTTCTTTCAGGATGCCTCCCCACGGACAACCAGCTAGAGCCCCGAGATTTATACGTACTGATAGCCCACCGAGAGATGAGGCCTCAATACTGGGACCTCTTTTAGTTGAGACACTAACAGAGGAACCAACGGTACTACCACCCATTGGTCCACCGATGCCACCAGCCCCAGCAGTAGAGAGTGCACGTCGCTTAAGCGCACTACACAAGTTCCAACGCCAAAGGACACCTAGGTTCAGGGGAGAGATAGATCTGAAGGCAGATGAGGATTGGATGGAGGCTGTTGTGAGCGTCTTTAGGCTAGTAGGGACACTAACAGACTTCATGGTGATCTTTGCTTCCAGCCACCTTCAGGTAGCAGTAGGTAGATGGTGGAGCCTGATCCTCCAGATGCATGACGAGGCAACACTTCTGTGGGCAGACTTGGAGAGTCTGTTTCGGGAAGAGTTTTTACTAGCCGCACTTCTTGAAGTGCGTATACTGGAGATAATTCATCTTCAGTAGGGTAGAATGATGGTGGCGCAGTATTCAGCGAGGTTCACCGGCAAGAGATTAGAGCTTAAGTTGTTTCTCATAGCATCCCGAGACAGACAGGGGTGTTGGAGCGAGCCCTCTTAGTGGAGAGTTCCCTTGCTGAGCAGTCTCCAACAGCAGGACCCACCACTATTCGGCATGAGGTAGAGTCTTATACAGTGGGAAGTAGATAGATGACGCAGAGGTCCAAGAGAACCATACCTACAGGTGGTCGACCGCATGACACGAGATCGTGTGTGCGAGGCACCCGGGGTGGAGAACAACTTACCAAGAGTAGACAGTGTTACCCCTGCAGTGAGGTTGGTCACAAGGAACATGACTATCCGGCTTGCCATACATATGACCAGCAGATAAACGAAGGACCTCCCAGGGAGAGGCAAAAATTCGATTGAGGTGGACCGCAAGGAGAAGTAGACCGAGGCATGGGAGCTAGTCGTGCAGATAAAGGTGGACGACACTTCAAGTTGTTTCCACCACCACCCCCACCAGGAGGTCCACCCTGAATACAGGGAACATGTGGACATGGGAGAGCTTAGCATTAGGCAGCTAAAGAATATGACTATGGAGCTCCAGAAGCAGGAGAACAAGAGAGGGACTAGTTCCAGGCATGGAGACCTTTGGTCTTGGTGCTTCTAGTTTCCTTGTTGTCATTGTTGATGATTGTAGTTTCTATATGTCTATGTACTTCAAGCTACAGTAATAAAATAGACTTCTCCTTGTGACATTTGCTTCCATACTTTTTGTGTACTAAGAAGTTCTGGTTTAAACTGTTGACTTGGCCCACACTTTTGATATTCCAACTGGAGGAGACCCAGTGACCACACACAGATGCCGATAGTGTGACTCAACCCTTGGAGGCGAGAGTAACAGTTGGATCTCTTGGTAGTAGTGTCTAGGCCTTACGACATCATCCATGGCATGGATTAGTATCATTCATGTCAGGATTGACTGTATTAGGCAAAGAATGTGGTTCATCAAGGGGATGAGACCAGATTTCTCTTATCGGCAATGGAGAAATTTTAGCAGCTCTTGTAGGACCAGAGATGGTTCAGACTACGACGGAGAAAGTGCAGTTCATCTAGGAGAGGATGAAGACTGCATAGTACAGATAGAAGTTCTAAGCTGATAGGAGATAGAGACCACTAGAGTTCGAGGATGACGACCACGTTTTCTTAAGGGTCTCACCTCGACTTGGATTACATAGATTTGTCCCGGGAGGCAAGTTATCTCTGAGGTTCATCGGACCCTTCTAAGTCCTCAACAGGGTAGCCGAGGTGGTTTACCGCTTGACCCATCCACCTCAGTTGCACCGGGTACATGACGTCTTCCAGGTATCTCAGCTGAGGAGATACGTGCACGAACTGACCCATATCATCGATCATGGGGAGCTGGACATCGATGATGGGGCTACATTTAAGGAGGTCCCGGTGGAGATTGAAGATCGATAGGAGTGGGTCCTACGAGGATGGTCGATTCCTCTTGTGCACTTTCGCTGCAGCACGAGAACCTCCAGGAGAGCACATGGAAGCGAGAGGCTTGGTTGCATTCTCAATACCACCTTTTGTTTCCCTAGTTTATGATGAAGAATTACATGGACATAAAGACCTGAGGTGGGAGTAATGTAATAACACTTAAATTTCAAGGAATTTTTTTTTCTTAATTTCATTGAGATTTTACGAGTATGCAGTTTTCGACGGCACCTGATTCCGAGGCCCGGTGTACCCGGAATAATTTTCTGATGTTTAGCTCATGTACGTTCAGTGAACGGATAAGCAGGTTTTTCTAACTTTTGATCCGGGGCTGAGAATTGAAATCTGAGGGCACCGATAGAACTACAGTGCCGGTAATTGGTAAAGAGGACCTTTCTCGGAGGTGCATTTTCTCGGGAGGAGTTGATAAAAGTTGAGGATTAAATGTGAAGTAAATAAAATTGTGGTACAATTTTATTTTCTATATCAAGTGGTTATATCCTAAGCGTGGGAGTTGGGGTGGGACCCACTACTTCCTTACTACTGTAGTTAGGATATTTGTGAGGTGGGGCCCAGAGGAGCCCCACCCCTTCACATTCCCCATAACCCCTTAAACTCCTCATAAAAACCTCTTTTGTGATTATGTGTGTGACTTCTCCTCTTCCCACTGCCAACACTTGTTCAATTAATTGAATTAAGAATTTGAATTTTGTAATTTGAACACATGGCATGTTATAATAAAATAAGTGGAGCTTATTTTATTTTTGGGGTTAGTTTTGTTGTGTTGAATAAAGGGAGGAGAGAGCTCTAGATTTGGAAGAACTTCATCTTCCCGGAAGATCGTCTCCACTTCAACGAAGAACGTCGACTCGGCGGTTCCGGTTTTCTCCATCCTCTTCTTCCTTCACGATAAAGAAGGAGACGCCGACGATGACGGAAACGACCCCAACATCTGTGATGCTTGAAAACCTCAAACCTTCTTTCGAGGTAGATGTTATCTTTATCCATGTTTAATTCATCGTTCTTCGTGAATTAAAATTTGACCACTTGTTATCGTTGTAATGGGAGGAGGTCAGACCGCACAAACACGGCCGATCCTCCTCCCTTATTTTTCTTGGTCTTTGTGAACCATTACGGCGATGGCGGCAGGGTGTCATTGCACCGCGCAAGAACGAGGAGGACCACGGCTGGAGCGGGCCGTGGGGGAGGATGCGCAGTGCCGTCGTGCTGCGCCGGTGAAACCAAAGGAATCGCAGCCAGAGCGGGCCGCGGTGGTGGGGCGTAGTGCCATCGCGTCGTGCCTGAGAACCTAAGGGAGTCGTGGTCGGGGCGGGCCGTGGTGGAGGTACACCGTGTCGTCGCGCCGCGCTGGTCAGATAGAAGCCACGACCTTAGGCTACGGCGGTTCAAAAAGGGGGCGGCCGGACTCAGCCGACCGCCGGCGCACCAGGAGGTGGGACCCACGGGGGTCCCGTGGCAGCTCACCGGCCGGACATAAAGGCTGGCCGTTTCCAAATAACCGGGAGGCATAATCCTTGGTTTATCTTAGGGTGGACCCCATCAGAATTTGGGGCTTCCGTTTTGTAAATCAGGGGGGCGGAACCCCCCTTCCGCGTCCGCTCGGTCCTCGGGATCCCGTGCTGGGCTGAACCGCCCACGTTGGGTCGGACCGCCCGTGCCGGGCCGGACCGCTCGCACCTGGCCAGGCCACACCAGCTGGGGGGGTCGGGGCATGCCTAACTGGGCCGGACCCGGACGTGGGTCGCATTGACTCGGTTTGGGCCGACCCAGGGGTTTTGGGCCGGGTCGGACCGGGCCCAAACCCCCTACTTTCGGACTGATCCGTTCAAACGCCCAAAACATGTACAACGGACCTCCGATTGACACACTGTCAGTTGCGTTGGGATCCTTGGATCGAGGCGGTATTTTCGTTATATTAAACTCAAGGTTTCGGAGAACTTTGGGTAAGGCTAGGTTGGTTCGAACATGAAACCAATCGGGCTCTCGGAGTAGAAACGCTCATAACATGAGCTCTGGATGTCTGATAGATGTGCCGTCGACTTTGTTAGATTCCTATTAATGAGATGGATCTATTGGTATACTTCACCTGAGGTTTGGATGCAGTTCAAGTATGGACGAGTTGGAATATACCCAAAATCCAACCGGACCCCTCGAATGGAAAAGCTGATAACTTTCAGACTGGACTACTGGTTGGCGAATTGTCAGTGTAGTTGGTAATCATGTTGAGAAACGGTCCCTATGAGTATAACATATGAGAGTTTGGGGTACAGTTGAGATGCGGTCATGTTGGTCGTACACGAAACCAACCGGGTCCTCAGGAAGAAAAGGATAATAACACACAGACCGGAGACGTCCGTTTGACGTGCCATCTGTTGTGTTGAGATTCCTATGATGTGGCAGACCCTTGTGATACTTTTTCATGGGACATTGTGATACTTGGAGTATTGACCAGTAGCTCGTGGAGTAGACCAACCCGGTAACGAGCGAGTGGAGTGCAGAGACCTAGTAGCGGGTTGAGAATTGATGACTGAAGATCGAATGACTCGGAGTGATTTGGATAGCCTAGTGGAAAGTGCTTGGTTGTAGCAGCAGACCCGTAGCGGAGGAGTTCTTGGTTGTAGCGGCAGAACCACGGTACTCGACAGAAGGAGTACCTCTGTAGGCTATGAGGGGGTGCACTTGGTTGTAGCGGCATACCAATGGTGGGAAGTTCTTGGTTGTAGCAGTAAGACCACAATACTCAATAGGTGGAGTACTTAAGTAGTCCATGGATAGTGTGAAGCACTTGGTTGTAGCGGCATTCCCACTATAATCGACAGAGGAGGAGTTCTCTAGCAGCTGTGGTTTCGAAATCATGAATAAAATCCTAGTTTGAGCTGAGTCGTTGACCTCTGTGATTTCACCATGATTGATATGGGTTACATGATAACATAGGTATATGTATGTTCATATACCTAAGTAGTGGTTATATTTTGATTTCATATTTGTGTGATACCTCTTGATTGAGATGGGTTACCTGATAACTTAGGTATAAGTATGATATTATACCAAAGTAATAGTTATCTGATTAGATCTTGCTTTGTGGTTATCCTTGTTGGATTTAGTGAGTCCATGAGGGTCTCGGGGTCCCTTCTGAGTATCGTTATACTCACCCCTGCACGGTATATTCCCTCACCTCGTTGTGTTGTATGCAGACGATGGACAGCGCAGACGGAGGCCGAGTGTTCGAGGACTGGACGGTACTCGGAGGTGGACCTCACGACGGGTCAGTATCCAGAGGTGGACTTCATGATGAGACGGTACTCGGAGGAGGTTGACGGGTGAGAGAATTGGGGATCTTCACTCTCTGTACCTACCCTTATGGTAGGATTCGAGGTGGATGTCCCAGGAGCTACTATAATTCTTCCAGCTGCTTGTCTTTTCAGTTTTACTTTCGTTAGTTGTAGTTGTACTTTTCAGTTGGGTTTGTATTCTGGCCCATTTACTTTTCAGCACTTTCTTTCGTACTTAATGATTGATTCCTCTTGTACTCTATTGTGTTTTTTATTTTTATAAAGGCAATTCCTTCCCGTTTTATTGGGATTTATGCCTTTGGTGCTAGTTTCCATCCCCTGGCCTATGGAAGGCGGGCTTGTGGTAGTCACGGTACGGGCCTCGAGGACGGGTTGTGACATCACATCCTTATTTTACAGTGGATTGCAAGAATTTATGGTTTCTCAATTGAATTTTACCATAATATAACATCCCCAAGAGGAAATCCTGACAAAGTGAGCCAACTATATTCAGGATGAAATGATTTGTGAATTCACGCATGACTTCATTTTATCATGGGAGAAAAATATTACTTTATTTTATTTTCTATAGATTAATAGTTATCAGTCTTTGATCAGGATGGATCTATGTGTGGAGTTGTATGGAAGGCCTTATAATTCACCTATATGTTGGTATGTGTTGAATGATTGATCATCAGTTTGACCAAACATTGCTTAATAGATGGAATATATCATGAAATCGATTAGGTGCACGTTCGTGACAACTCATAGCCTCTAAAAACATATATTGAATAATTATTCATCTATTTTCTTCTTAGGAATGTGATAAGTTTTTTTATTATATTTTCACCTTGATTTGGATATAAATATTTGAGGAGGTAGACTATGTTATCACCACATTATGTTATCTTATTTGAGATTATGGAGAAACATGGAAAGTTGTACTATTGATTAGATTTACCAGGTTATTATAATTCTATCAGTGATATGTTCCATGTTTCCCAACTGGAAATGTATCAACTAGATCTGTCAAACGTGATCGAGAAGGATGATTCTATAATTGAACATGACACCCCATTAATAGAGAGTCCAATTCAAATATTAGTTCAACGAGATAAGGTTTTGTGTGTTAAGATGATCCCACCGGTTTGACTGAGTTGGTAGTGAGGATGTGATATCCATGACACGTACGGGCATGAAAACATAATGATGCATCATCAGTAGTATTTATCTACTGGTTTATGATAATGATCCTTTATGGTTGAAGAATGGTTTTATAGTGTAGAGAATTATCACATGGTGAAATATAATACAAATTAAGGAGAAACATTCGACTTTCTATTTTTAGTTTTAATCCGTTTATGTTTTGGAAGTTGAGGCATTTGAATATGGTGGTAGAAAGGGGCCACGATCTATCTCGTAATGTTACACTGGCTATATAGAACATAATGGTAGGACACCTATAAGAATCCAGGTGCCATCATATTTCCTATGGTGAACTGTAGGAATTGAAATACAACTAAAACCAAATATCCAACCACTTTAATACCATATATTCGAAGGATTATCAGCCATACATTTGACCACATACCTGAAAATTTCTATCCATTAGCGCACTAGTAATGTATATGGATTCACAGTTAAGTAAGGGCTTAAATGTTATTTATCCCTAAATCATAATGTAACTCATCTAATCTAAATATATTGACCCTAATATGGTTCTATCTGATCTCAGGACATATTTTTTATGATCTTGGATATCTCCCTATCTCTATTGGTTCATCATCATGCATATTAAAAGATTAGATATCTATCGATTTTAATATGGTGAGTTAAATCTATTGTAATATTTTTCATCATATTCTTGTACATGGATTCAAAAGTTTTTGAGACTATATTTCGATCTAGAGTATAAAAATGATGAATGGGAATTGCTTAAATTTGATCTAATTTCGTTAGGATATGATCAATTCCTCTCCCATCAACAGTTATGGAGGAAATGTGGAATTCATTACTGTTAAGGTATCTTTTCTCACTCTATAGTATATCCCTTGAAATACTTGTGTTCTTTGGATTCAAATTAAATCCATAATATTGAAATTAATCTTTTTTAAGATCAATGATAGGAGATATGATATCTGTTTTCAACAAAATTGTTTTCAACAAATATTTTCCATTTTAAATATTGATTTTATGAAATGATTCAAATGAAAAAAAATAATTGAAAATAGATCATAATTTTATCTCTTATTTTTGGAATTTCCATGAAAATGGTTCAGAAAATTTGTTATTAGATTTCATAAAAAATAATCATGTTATTTATTATATGGGAGACTATTTTAAATGATGAAAATATTAACAGATGATAAACATAGTGAAGTAATTTACCACTAGGGTAGGATCTCTTGATTATAGGGGATATATTTGGTAGAATTATCAGAAGGCCAATGTTCTCAAACTATAGAATTCACTTATTCTATTCAACATTCTTTTACGTATCTTAGTTGTGTATACCCTCATGATGTCGATTTTATATTGGTTCTTTAAGGATTCATTAAATGCTGTTTCTGTATAAGCTTACTAAACCAAATGACATAGTTATCAATATATGAATGTGTAGGTTGGTTTCATATTTGTGTATGATGGATATATGATATTTCAAAAAATTTTACTTGCAAGAATATTGTATCCTTTTTATTATAAAACCCAATAAATATTCAATATAAAAAATGATTTCATTAGAAAAAATTTTTGAATTGTATTTTATATAATAACTAATAGTTTTAAGTGGATTGATATTGTATAGATTCATGGAGGTACTATAGTAGTCTATTTTTTCTCTGACCCTTCCTATTCCACAGGGTATATATGGACTTGATGATGAACGATATTGTTAAAGGGAAGTGTTTCATGTGGAGAAAGACTCTCATGGATCGTGCAACCTTATAGTGGGAAGGGATATTGGTGATATATAGTCACATGAATATGGATATATGTGTGTATTTATGTTACATTTTTTTATTCTTTCAGTGTTTTTTTAGGATAATGATTTATAGTAGTTGTATACAACCATTATTGTTTAGTTATTTGGTCATATGATGTGTGATGAATATCCTATATGATACTATAATTGTTTCTATGAGATAAAATGTTTATGGAAGGATGAAATAATTAGAATAATTGTTTTATTTATACCCATATTCATGTCACCATCCCTTGGTGATCATGAATTCACTTCATGCCACATGGAAAGAAAATTCACGTGACATTATTGTTTGACCTAGGTTGGTTTTTCATTAATACTCTTAATTCTCCATCTGCTCATTATGATATGGTTATGAGTAAGTTTATATTGAATTATTTTATATGGATGGTTATGTGTAGGTCATATATCTCACTACAATACATATTATTCAATTTATATATCATGATATAGTCAGGTGTGGACAAAATTAGAATGTTTTCATTGGAATGCTCATGATGGGGATTTTTAACATTTTGAGTCATTGGGATAACATTTTTTTAAATATACATGGAAATAATGGGTTTTCTCTCAAATATTTCCCTATTTGTATTGTTTTACCACATTTATATGTTGTTTATAAAGTTATAGTAAATTTTATAGATTCGTTTTTTTCAATGAACCTCTATTTTTTCATTATTCTGAATTATTTTTTAATTTATTGCACTATTTTATTTCATCGATACATTTAATATGATTATTGAGATGTTTTTTATTCCATTTCATAACTTCTATCCTTAATTAAAATCATTTTATGGAAAAATTTCACAATAAAATGTTTCACTATTATCAACTAAGTACATTTTTTAATTTATTATGACATTTATGTCTTCCTCATGTTATCTTCGATGTTATTAATTGTTTTTACCATAGCGAGAGTTTCTTATCACCCATTTATTATATTTAAATTCCTTGTGTAATGATTAATATTATTTAATTAGAGACTGATATATTGAGAAATGTTCACATTTTTATTAAAATAAGATGTTTATATAGCTAATTTGCAAGCCACTATACATTTAGGCCCTTTTTTGTGTGACCGTTTATGAGATGGTATTTTTTAATCATGAGAATAATGAATTATTTATGAAATGATTAATGTGTGTATAATAATATTTATTCCATATTCTTATCAATGTTTGGCTAACAATCTCATTTAACATTCCTTTTCATGCTTTTAGATCTAGATATTCCACCCCCACTTTGGTTGTATTAACACCAAACATCCTTGATTTTCTGTGGGTTTCACCAGTAACCTATTGTATATGTTTATTGGAAGAAGTGAATTTTTCTTTGTGAAAATCTTTTTCAATTCAACTCCATTATCCCAAAAGAATTATTATATAAATAAATAAAATAGATGGAGATATAATTAAAGGACTGAGACGAGGATATTTTGAAACCGGATTTGGTTCGTAGAGAGGTGTTGGTGATCTCTAATGGTTCTCTATAGATTCATCAGTGGAGCATAATTTTTTTGTATATGTTATTTCATTCCTTAATTATAGATAATTTTATTCTATAATTACATTAAGGTCCAATTTTTACACTATGTAAAGCATTAGAGAAATTCTATAATCCATGGAATTTATTAAGAATCATTTAAAGTGAAATAAGAGCTACAAATTTAAATAGTATTTACACCATTATAAGTATATTCTGATTCCATCAGGTAGTAGGTGGAGCACTTGGTCTCGAGAGATTCTAAAAATACTCCTCTAACAATCCACTACTACAAAATGGTGAACATATGATGTGCGAGAAATCCCATATTTATATAATGATTTTTGGTGCCTTTCCACTAGTTTTCAAGTGGACATCCTGGGGATAATACATTCAGGATAACTACCAAAGGCTCACTGATGACTATGTGCTTTTTAGTAGCTAGTTCATACAGATGTATGACATTACCATGTTCCTTTACGATTATTTCCCTGCCTCTACTATATCTAGGAACTTAACTCCCTATAATCAATACATCCCATGAATCTTTAATAGAGAATATAAATTACCATTCAATGTTCATTATGAGATTAGTGTGATTTTTTATATTCAATATTATTCCTTAATTTGAGTCACCATTTTTTAAAATAATGTATCCATTATAGAAACTGAAATAAACTCATGTTAAATGATAAGATTCATAAACAAGTGTTTGTGGCCATGAAAACACCATGAGAGAGGGATAAATGTACAATAATGTCTAGTTTATTTTTAGATTGTTTTACTCAGATTAGAATTATGGTAACATAGAATAATTAATGAGATAAATATTGAAATGATATGTTTATTTCTTGGTAATTAAAATTTTTTTTGAATTTTTTTAAGAAATTTATAAAACTCCCATGGGTAGAACTGTAATATACATTATAGATTAGGTGGGGGAATTAATTAGAGATAAGTTATAAGGTACTATGTACTGGTCATTTTTTATTGTTTTATAAATGTTTTGTTTAGGGAGTTCTAAGACTAAGATATATGGGTTCCCCTAATGAGTTACCAACCTTATTTTAATTATACATATTCTATTTTTCTATAAATATATAATTTCATGTTATTAAGATACAACTGTAATAAATTAAAATATTATAAATATTTTTTTACCTCACTCTAAAACCAGTGGAAGTAATAGTAATTTTGCTCAATTTGTATGGGAAGGAAAAAAATTAAACTATTTAATATTCTACTATACATGTAAATAGAATGTCAATTTATTATATTGATATCCTAGACCGACCCCTGATTTACATCATAATTATTATCTCCACTTTTACATTGAAAATATAATTCCCGAGGGGTTATCCATTCCATATATAAATAATATTCATGAAAAATATAATTAAACATAATAAATATAGAATATTTTAAGCAAGAAAATAAATCATAATGGGTGTTTTGTCATCAAATAGGAAAATTACCATTGTTTAGACATAAATAATTGTTTTTAACCAAATTATTTTTTCAACAACAAAATAAAACTTCTAATAGAATTTTTTTCCTTTGATAAACCTAAAATACAGAGCTGTGTGTGGAAATTAAATCTATGTAATTTTTTTATATGGAAGGTGGAAGCATGATTTCATAGGTCCTTTTTTAAATGTACGAGAGTAACCTATTAACAAAAATATATCTAATGAGAGTATGTATCCTTTATTTATTGATATTAATGAAGATGGCATAATACCAAATTTTAGATGTCCAATTAAACAAAACAATCCCTCAAACACGCCCCTCAAAATATGTGTATCTATAATAGATATATAAAAACCTTGAAATATCTCCTAACACTACTAATGTTCACCCTTAATATGGACTTTGCTAAATTGAATTCATAAATACGAACAAAAAGAATATAATGCTTCTATTTTATCCTAAGAGAATATCTCATACTTGGTGGGGGAGGCCCTCGTGATGGTAAAGATGAGAGTGCCCAATTAAAATGAGAAATGGTTTATGGTGATTTGTGCGAGAAACCAATATAAGACTCAATATAATATATATATATATAAATATTTATATGAATTATTTTCGGATAAATGAAAATTGATGAACAATTTAATGATTAATGGACTATTATAAGAATTAATTGTAATGAAAAAATATAAAAATCAAGGATATATACCCGGTTTCCACATATAACCATTTCTAAACATTAATATAAAAAAAGAAGTCAACTGAATTTTTTCAACATTACATTCAAATTTTATACTATATTGAATTACATGAGCTAGCCCCATTGGAATCCCATCTGGTTGTGCATTGAGATAAAAATACTAGAACTAAATCTTTTCCCTAATATCCCAAGGAATGATTAACAATTCTAAAATAGAAATAACATAAATTTTAAGTGACTTATTTGACTCAATTCTTGTAAAATAATGGATAATTGTAATAAAATCATATTACCTCCTCAAGACTACCAAATATATATAAGATTCATGGCATGTAAAACAACTAAAACACATAACAATGGGTGATATCAGAGAAAGTATTATTAAAATCAAGATTCCAAAAATTATGAAACTTGAATTATATCCTATCATTATTTATTGAGACAAAAATGTTACAAGTGATATGAGGTTTCCTGAGGATAAAAATACAAACTAAATAATAATTAAAACATTCTATTTATATGAGAATTTATATAGTTATCAATTTTATATTATTTATAAAATATTTCATCTGAAAATTATTATCAATGGATTGAGGGTATTACTGAATTTCAACTCATTCTTTTTGTTGAAAATATTTTCAAGATAATTTGAAAATAAAATTCTCCGGATAACTGATTTTTGAAAGAACATTCCAGAAGCCTTCTCATGATTTGAAATAAACAATATTTCATAACTATGCAAAAATGGTCAAACCATTCTTGAAGAGATTACTTGGGGCCATATAAATATTGTCAAATATGATAGACCATAGATGAACTACTAATAAAAAAGTTAATTTTTGACATATAATTAATGAATATACCAATTTGATTTGTTGTGGTGGGTGAAATAGGAAGATAATAAAAATAATTTTTACAAATAGATAGAATTTTTCAATGATATTAATTTCAAATATCTAGTAATACCCCAATATGAAATGTTTGCTTTGCTATTTATTGAATAAACCATATCTATTTACACAAATAATACATATTATCATTCATGCATGACACACAATAAATATAAAAGTCCTATGTGAAAAACCTTAATGTGAAGTACCTAAAAAATGAAAATATTTATTGATCATTATAAAATTATATTTAATTGAAAAAATTTATAAATTTTAACATTGATGACACATATAATGTATAAAAAATATATTATTTCAATAGCTTATAAGTCATACAAAAAACATGTAATCCATAATATGCCATATAAAATACTAATGAACAAAAAGATAAAATCCTATGATATTTAAGGAAAATTATTCAGTCATTATCACCCTAAAAATCATGAATATATAATCCATTTTCATAATTATAAATATCAAAACATAAAATAAAAACACGAGACATATAACAATTAACCAAAATCCAAAAAATTACTTTTAGGATAATTTGACATGAAAATAGTTATAAAAAATCACAAGAAATTGAGAATTGATAAAATAAAAATATATCATTACATATTTAAATAAAATATAATGAAAAAATAAAAAATATAGTATGGTTCAATTAAAAAGGAAAAAAAAGAAAAATATACTTGTTAGGATTGAAAAAACAACATTATTGATTATAAACTATGAATAAAATAAAATTTCTCAACTAATATTAAATAATTTAAGGAGCTATAAATAATTAATTTTGGAATAACCAAATGGTTGATAGGTTGATGGAATGTTTTAATTACTTGATAGAAAGAAGTAAAATTTTCCTAGGATATATGTACCTAGATTTCTAGGTTCTTATGTTTTTGGGAATAATTTTGTTTCGTTCTTGGAAACATGTTGGGTATGGGATTTATTAAAAAAATGAATGTTTTTTGGTTTTTACAATTTAAAATCCATTCTAGTTACGAAGAAAATATGATGTTTTATATTTTATCATAATTAATTATGTAGAATACTACAACATGGAATGATTTTGATCACACTAGGATAAGATATTTCAGAATGAATATTACGCATATATGGGATTATATAAAGGAGTTTATCACTATCAAACATGATATAACATGATATTAATAGATATTTATAAATATATCTATCAAGAAAAAACTAATTTCTTAAATAAAGTACTATAACATAACTTCCAAATGTGTTTGTTCTTTAGGGAAAAAATATCAGCAATATAAATTGTTGTAATCTAGGATGGGATTGGCCTCTTCATATGTATAATGAAAAAATGTCAAATCCAATATTTAAATAATTATAATAGTGAAAACATATAGGATATCATTATAGTTCATGTAAAAATGATATTTATGCAATGTCAACATACCATTTCAAAGGACATCATAGAAATCAGTAATGTAAGATAGTAGGGTAGTAAAAAATCATGATTAGAGGCACACAAAATCAATGTAGGAGTCACGTCATATGTGTGATGAGTATAATTATGATCGAAAATAGACACATATATAGTATGAGGAGGTTGTGGGGGAGGTGTCACCTATGTACTATTACTAAATTAAATACTAGCTTGCTCAATAGGAGAGAGTGGAGGGATTATGGGATAATTAATAAATAATACACATCGTTTGCAATTATGGGTTGTGATTTGACAATGATCTAGATGTTTTAAAAATAGGCATGTCTCAATAATATTCACATTAGTGGAACATATATTTTTTCCCATGTATAGTAATAATATATAATGTCTTTAATATGTGGTAATATTACTAGTAATTATGTATATGAGGGAACAAACATCAATCTTAGTTTTAGAAGGATGTGTGTTCAATATCAAGTTGTTATGTCCTATAAATTCTACATATTGTTCATCAAGGTGTAGTTACTTGGGTTTGTTGTCCCTGATGATTTAAATTCTATATATGGTGATTATTTTATATATTTTTCTTCCATGTCTGACATTCCTGTAGAGTTTTATTTGGTTTTACTATTTTGAAGTTATTTGTGGACATAACATCACAGATATAAATGGTAAAGAATGAGGATGACCATTCAGGAATCCGTCTTTAAACATACTAATAGATAAAAAATTATTATTTACGAAGAATAAATTTCATAAAATAATGTGTTACAAAATTTTCCAAAAAAATAAATAAAAAAATAGAAATGTTATGGGTGATCCATTGACCAATGTAATTGAAACAAAATTGGATTTCATGTGCATATGTTATATAATTCTTTTAGTATTTTTATTGTGATCAAAATAACTAGTGTTAATAGGTCACATGTTAGGTAATTTAAAAATATGTACGTTAGTTATGACCACATGAGAAAGGAATAAGGATTTCAACCTGTGTTGACCATGTATATGATAGTGTTATTAAAATTTATGAATAACACATAAATATAATTCCTAGACACTTGATATTACAAAAAAACATATTTCACAAAAAATAAATGTTCACAACATACATTTCCCTAGAATCCATGATACAATCCTCACTCATACAAAAAAAGGTTGACTATGAGTAAATAGTATATCCAAGAATTAGAAGGAAAATATTGAGATATCAATGATAAAAAAAATTTATTACTTACTAAGGTAAATATATTCTTAATTAACATTTCATTATGTAGTTATGTGTTGTTGGGAACCTCCTCTTAGCAGTAGTCCATCTAATATTCCTATTTTGACAAGAAATGAAATTAAAACAATTAAATTCGCATTCTGTACATAAAAAGTAACTAATATTTGTAAACCACACATATAAAAAATTGAATAATATTTATTTATTTATTTTATTTATTTATTCAAAATAAAATTAAAAATGATAATTTATTACTATTTTTTGAGGTAATTCAAAAATAAATTTGGTAAAATAAAATTACAACACAAATTTAACATAGACTGTTTATATTCCACTACATCATATAGACGATTCACATTAAATATTTACATAATTAATTGATGTGTATAGATTATATTGATTTAACTATTTTGTTTTGGTTTGGGTCACTAACTTAGTCACTCTCATTATTTTAGTCTGATAATGAAGAGTGACTCACATAGACCATGTCATTTAGTCCATGTCCCACGGGTTAATTCATGCAGTAGATACAAAATCAGTTGGGATATTTCCTTTAAATATACCTATTTATGTTTTAAAAAATATATAATTTTTTTTTGGGAATATTAACATACTCTTGGAGAGTTAATAATATGAGAACCATCCATTTGTAGACAACTCCTCAAAGTAATTTGGGGAAATATTAAATGGAATTATGAAAAAATTGATGATTTGTGTGATGGGTTCGTGTTAACTATACTCCATAATCTTCCTTTGATCATGTGATCCCATTCACATAGAGAACATATAATTTGTGTCCCAATGATAGTTTAGTTATGCATTCATTTTAAGTCATGTTGAATTCCTTTTATACATGACTTGAGGAGGTGGAATTTCCTTTGTCACTCGAACCCACCTAACCACCACAAATCCCAATCATGGAGACCTCATTTCATGGGAACCACTTCTACCATATTAACCTATTTATTTGGGCACCCAATTTTACTGCAGACTACATCAATCACCCAAGACACTCTCTTGATCTCAACACATGGAATACCCTTCATATGGGAAATTTACAGAAATGGTCTTTTTGAATGTCACCTACTTGGTATCCCTCCAGTACAAACTATGGTGGATCCACCAAAAATTATCAATTGAGTTCACTATAGAGATATAGTGTTGGGCCTTGGAATTGGTCCCTCAACATCTATCACTACCCCCACCCCCAATTAAAAATCGAGAGTTTCATCATATACTTATTGAACTAGGTAAAACACAATTTATGTTATGAAAGTTGTGACCCCACTATAATACCATTATATATTCTTAAGTTCATATTATACTTCTTTTATCCAATCATATTACCTTGAATCTATATTATAATTTTTTTTTCTTATACATTACCTAATGTAGAGATCACTCATAAAGGATTCCCATTATATTGTCTCAAGATAATATTATTATCATGGAATCACATCGTATTACCTCATGTAAATATCAATACTCATATACTTCCATATGTTTCTATGAGTCAATATTATCATCCTAGAATCCCATTATATTTCCCTGAATCAATGCTATCCTCTTATCTTCCCATCATATATTCTCATGTCAAGAATCATCCGGGTGGCTTCCTAATTTCTTGTCATGTGCCTAAAAATCAATCATTTATTCATCTATATATGGGTCTTCTACAAGGAGTAAGGCCAAACCACATCCATATAGGGGCATATTTTATATCGTAACCCTAGAAATCTAAAAGGTTAAATCCAAAAACATATCCATATATAGACCTCCTACTAGGTGTAGTCCACAATCATTCAACAATCTTTCCTTGACTTTTTAATAATAGGTGGGAGTTAGACTCATATAAAGGGACAAATACAAGGTTTGGACTCAAATATATCATCTCATAATTAGATACCTATTAGTATTAAAAACCATATAAATTTTATTTGCAATGCATAAGACCCATTATATATATTATGTTATGCTATCTTAAAAAAAATTACATACTTTCAAATTATGTTTCAAAAAATGAACATGGCTCACATAGACATAAATATTTTACTTGATAACTTCCCTATAATTAATATGGAACATACATAATAACATTTGGTCATTGAAACATTATCATGTGGGATACATGGAATTCCTCTATGAGTTTCAAACCAAACACCAAAAAATATACCATTCCAATATGTGATAAGCATATAAATCCTTATGTGATGATTATATTATGAACTATTTATCCCCATGTCCCTTGATTTGAAATCAATACTCTTTCTTTCATCATATTTTCCTTAAGTTGATATCCCTCTTCTTGGTTTCCTCTTATGCTACACTGAGTGGATATATTCTTCTTTATTCATATAAATCACCCACCTAGACTATCTTCTATTGATAAACCATAATGATCTATATCATAAAAAGTAATAATTGGATTATTAAATAGTTTTCTCTACCAATGGGTGATTTTACATGGATAACTTTTAATATTGATTTACATCGTTTTTTTATATAAATTTATTTTATATTTATTTATTACTAACTAGGGATCAATGTTATATGTGATTCATGTATTTTGTGAGAAATTTAATAATTTAATGTTGAATTTAAAAAGGATTTAATTAATTTTAAATTATTTCATTTTATAAAATTCTTTAAGGGGGATTTATATATGGATTTATATTTTAAAAAAAATTTAATGGAGCTTATCATCTTGAATGGTGTTTGGATAATATGGGAATGATTAGTTCATAAAATTGGCACTTTTATGACTTTAGGTGTTGCAAATATTATAGCACATGAGAGTCCATGATTATTTGTGTGGGTGAAATAGATGATTGGATAATTATATTATGTCATGAAAAAAGGTATAATGTTATCCATGTGAGTAAGGATAACCATGGGAGGAAGTCTAAGGGGGCTTCCAAAATGTGGCCTTATAGACTAACAGATCCCAAAAGTTATTATTTTTCCTAGTTAAGACCGAATGAGTGTGGAGTCTTGTTATAAATTCTAAGTCCCCTATATATTGTTTAGACTAGTTCATGATAAAACCATTGGTTATAATACTTTATTATTATAGTTTTTGTCTTATTTAATTGGAATTCCCATGAATTTATTATTAATTTTTTATAGTATATGATGTTTCTTATGATAATTTACGTGCACATGGCATGATTGGATGTTTTAGTCGTGTTGATGTTATGATTGATAACATAAATTTAATTGATCTTGTTTTACACAAGGTTATGATTTGTAAAATGCTATAATAAAAAGATGATGGAATATATATAATCTAATATGTTTTCAATTTTACATAATTCAAAAGTGAAAATTGTTTAAAAATGAATTTTCAAACTATATAGGTAGATTTCCATGTATAAATTCATTATATATATTAATTGTGGTATGCAACTAATCATTATATCTCACACCCTGGATATTCCATTTGGAGTATGCATACCATGTTTTAGAGGACAAATGTAAATGAATGGGTACTATTCCCTTTAGGGGATACTTTTGATTACCTTTGTTCATCATTTTTTAATATAGTGGAGGTACCATCTCAAGAGGTTTATGATCAATTTTAAGGGTAAATTGTTGTTTTTTATGATATATAACTTTATTTACTATTAGAATTACTCTAATTATATAAAATTTTGAATGTTTATACCACATTTATTGGCATGTATTTCTAACTCATTCATACATCATGTTATATTATGAATAGTGAAACTATTCAAAAAAGATTCATTTTGATGCCCTAGTACTTCATGATCAGGAACATGCTTCTTCCCTTATAGTAGAGTGGCTCAGGTGAATGTCTGGGTTGACACTGGTCGATAGTATATTAAACGGTATTATAGATCTCTTTTTTTGGGGTCCCATGGTAGACTAGAGTGATTACCATCATATCCCAAGTGGTTGGATCGAATGATTTCTTGGACAACACATCGTCATGTCGATCATTATGATTCCATGAGTGGTCTGGGATTTAATTTAAATATTGAACTGAGATATTTTTTATGGGTTGTAATATTTTTTAACAATTGATTTTATGTTATTAGGTGTTCCCATGGGTTGTTTTTTATTTATGGGAAAACAGGTACGGAATGATGGAGTAACGTAGTTTAGGTGAATGGTTAGTATTTTTATATATAACATGATTCTTTTTCTCATATCTTCATGTGGAACATGAATAGTTGATTCAATTCTTACCTAATCTTGAATCCATATTTTTCATAATATAAAATATAAATAAAATTATATTTTCACCCATTATAGATTTGTAATTGATGTTAATACATATGTGGTTTGTTTGAGATTTATTTTGGGGGTATATTTTGGTTTAATTGATATTATTTGAGATTAAGTTATATGTTGAATGATTTTATACCTTGTGTTTGGTACAAAATTCCTCCTACAAGGAACTAAAGTATGTAACATGAGGGAGAATTGGATAATGTTAAAAAGGAAAAACATTTATTTGACCCTTTTTTATAGAATTGATGATCTACATGATCAAAACCGTAGGATGCGAGTGTAGTCTAGATAATACCCAAATGGTATAAATTTCTTATGAGTTCACTAATAATAATCATACAATAGTCTATGGTGATAATGGAACCCAGGAACCAAAGGTGTTTATATAATTAATTAGGAATTTAATTTCGTTTTTAATGACCCTTAAGACATTCAAGGATGTATTATACACTTATATATTCATTGTTTCATGTATAATGTGGTGAAAATCCATCATGATAAAAAAATATGCATGAGTTCCTCCCATAAAAAACATAAACAAACATGTTAAATCAGTAGTTCTATATTGAGAAATTATAATGTTGAAGGCTATTGAGTTCTTAATGATAGAGAAAATATATTTTCTAGTTATTTATTATGCTACACAGTTTTATTTGTTAGTTTATTTGTTTTCTGGTTTCATCATGAATTATTTCCTAAAATCATAACATTTTGAAATGGGAATAAATGATAAGATTATGATTATTGCTACCCTAGCATATGAAACAATACTGATCAGTCATTAAAGAAGTTATGGATTAGGGGGGCCGTGTCTAGTGTATATGGAATGGTTTTTTTCTTTCAGTAGTAGGGGGTCTACAAACGTCTACTTTAAATAATTGAAATGAAGTGTAATGAACCTTATTGGTTTAGTGCTACCATTTCTTAGTATTAATAATGTTTAGAACCAAGGGTTTCTTCTAGAGTATGTGAGTTACATGTCATATGTGTGGTAGTTTTGTACATAAAACTTCTATTTTCCAATATGTGTCGAGGGAATTCCAAAAGTGTGGTCTTTAAGTTAATATCATGCTATATGGATATCCCTTAATAGTGTCGTGTTGTTTATTATTTATATAAAAGTTTAAAGGAGTAATATGATTCTTTCAATGGTTTGGGATCACACACTTTTGGTTATTGAGAAAAAAACATAGTTACAGAGACACATGTTAGGCATTATTCAACTCATATTTATGTAAGATATATAAAATATGTGGGATAAAAATCTATGATGACCATTGTGAGATATATAGTTCTTATTGATTCATCAATTACAATTTTTTTTAATATGGGTGTTTTCGGGTCCATTATCTCATTAATGATTCTTTATTATTCAATTATAAAAATGCATCGACTTTATATTATGGTGAATTGTCTTACCCCAATGGGAATGAAGAATAAATAAGGTTTTAACAACTTGGGTTTTTGTTTCTTAATCATAGAACTAAACGTTTTGTATAATTATAATTGTTGGATATATAATTTTTTAATCTATTTGTCACTATGGATTTGGTGATTATATTCAAGGATCATATTGATTAATACCATCGAATTAAAAACTTTATATCTCATAATGGGAGAACTCATGGTTTCCATGGTGAGTGAGATCAGTAAGCAAGGCGATAGGATCAATTATTCTAGAGTTTTAAATTATTGAACTCCATATATCTAGGTTTTTATTTGATTTTATATATCATATTTAAAATTTCCATCTTATAATTATTGTGCATCCATACCCCGATGTGTATGTAGATGAATTTTCTATGTGGCCACCCCAATAATAGATTTTTAATCATGATCTACATCATGGGATGAGTCTTATTTACTTAAAAATACATTATAATGATCCAGCTATTATTAAATGTTGATTTCTCAGCTATAAGAAGTTAAGAGAAAATGGTATATTCATCCGACCATGTCACCATGGGAATCAAATGTTTTATTTTTGATGTTTGACGTTGATATCATACAAATCTTTATATATTTATGTAAGCTCTATCATCTAATATTAAAAAAAAATCATATCATTGGATTTATAAATTTTATATTATATTTAGATGTAACACTCCAAACCCAGTTACGCAGAGCTGGTGCATTATTAATTAAATTTTAATGGTCATTAGAAAGTCAAATTTTGATGTATTGATCAGTTTAAGAGCCTTGGAGAAACTAGATAGAAACAATAATTGTTACATTACATCGTGAAATGAAAGAAAACATAAAAAATCATTTGAAAACATTATTATTACTTTTCCAAATCCCTACAAGTCAGTAAAAATGAACATATTCACATCTTAGAGAAAATAAAACAAAAGAATGTAGTGTGTTCAGATGCTCTAAAAGGGTAAATAATTCATCAGAAGTTATCATAAATAAGCACAAACTTTTGAGAGAAGATGTATAATAAAAACTCAACCATTTTAATCATAAACATGAACATAATATCGAATGAATAAATCAAAGTGTACCATATAAATATGGACAATGGTATTCTACTAGTCAAATAATCACTTGTAATAACAAACATTATAATAAGGCAATACATAATGCGGGACATCTAAAACACTTTTAAGGCATTTTCCAAGACACCATACAAAATTGAATTTGAAATTAGAAAAAACCCCAACATAATTATCTCATGAGACCTACTGATGCATCGAGGGGCTACCGAGGGCCCCTCCCAACATATACAAAGTCCAATGCATTCCTCTTATGAATGGGGTAAATCATAACCAAAATAAACATTCATATTAAAACTATCATATGAAATTTCTATATATAAACCATAATCTATTAATTATATCAAAATAGAGTATCCCTAATAAATCATATAATAAAACATTCAATATAATATGTAATATTGTATCATAATATATAAACCTTAATTAAGCACAAAATAATCAAAGGATGTCGACATAGCTGAATGTGATCTAACAAAATCATTAAAACTCTTTTTAGAAATACCCCTTTTAAAATTAAAATCACTTAAATTCCTGTGTAAATATAAAAGAAAATATTACATTGGAAAATATTTTAGTAAGCATGTAAATTATTTTTCAAAATTTAAATGATCGTAATAGTGGAAAATAGCTGGTCGTTCTGTATAAGTTAAAAAACATTCTTTCCACAATTTGTCCAAAGGGTCTTATAGTATCTCATTTTGAAAATGACAGAAATATTCCTTTCATAACATTTTATAAAAATTCAATCATGGATAAAAATGAATTTCAACAATAATATAAGAATATAAATATTAATTTGAAATATATGTATATAAAACATGGATGTGGATGATAAATATTTCCCAATAGATACTTATGTATAAAAAATCTCGGATAATAATGAGATTGTGAAATTAACCCTTGCCTTATAATTTTTATTATTAGAGGGTGAATTAACCTCATGTATAATGGTTAAATATTTTTAATAAAATATTATAGGTCCATATATGTATCTATTATATAATATTTGATACTTTTATCCTGTTTTGATAATAATATATAAGTATTAACATTATTTTGGTTTTAAATAATTTTTTTCATATGCATGTTTTATTATCTATGTCATGTTTCTTATGCATATGATATATTTTATTGAAATCTATAATGTTATTAAGTTCATAAATATATATTTTCTTTTCAAATTATGTTTATAATCAATCTTTAATGGTTAACGTGGAGAACAAATATCATCGTGTCATGGAGACAGTAGGTCGTACCTACGCATGAGCAATGATGTCATTCCTTTAATGATTAAATGATATAGAACTGGATGTTATATTAATTATAAAAAATCATAATCATGTCATATTCATTATTTGTTTATATTATGCTCATTATTATACCCATCCAAATAATATAATGGTGAATAAAGAATTACACTATAGCATGGATATAGTAAGACATACAAACACACATATAGTGATATTATTATTCATATGATGGAGAAAATGATTAATATGGTTATACCAAGATTATAATAACATCTAAATATATGGATGATATTGGATTTTTTTCTTTGGTATGGAAATAACAAAGAAATATGAAGTTGAAGAAGAAAAGAACATTGAATGAAGTGATAAAATGAATAACTCTTCTTTAGGTGTCACCCTTTCATTTGCACAAAATGAATCCATATGATGGTTTTATGCTCAATGGGTGGCCTATATAAGGAATTTAGGGATGTTGGGATCATAATTGGGTAGTTTTGGGTTGATTCAAATGGTTTTAGATGTTTGAATTGAAGAGGAGAAGTGTGCTTTTATAAGAGAGGTGAGAGGAACTTTAAGATAATATTGAAATAGAAATTTATGAAATATTGATTTTCATTTTCTAATAGCACAAAATTAATTTATTTCGAAGCTTAGATGAGTATTGTTTATAATAATCTCATCCAGTATGATTTAGACAAGTTACCGTCACAAATTTAACCTTATATTTTGCATTTAACCATTAGTTAAATAAGTTAACTCTTACCATGTCTTCCTTTATTTTTATAATATATGGTTAAAATAAATACTATAAAATGCATAGAGAATATATCAAGTGGAAAATGAATAAAAAATTTAGCAGTATATCTTCCATTTTTTTAATATTAGATATTCATGACTATAATATCATTTAATAAAATAGTGTTTGTTTTAAAAACTAATTTATGTAAATTTTCCAGTATTTAGTAATTGATTTTTTTAAAGTTGTAACAAATTGATTCTTTAAAAAAAGAATTAACCCATCCCTAACATGTTAATGTTATCAAAAAAATTTTATGGAATCAAAAACCTCATATGAAATTTATTTTAATATTTATAATTTCATTTAGTTCAATCACTTGTTAATAAGGTAATCACTGCATCATTATTGTGACATAAATTAATTTATTTATTTAATTAGAAATAAGATAACATAATTTTGGAAATAATTTTAGATTTATAATTACTATTTATTGTAAATTACAACATTTATATATTCATATAACAAATGTTTTTATTAAAAATATACATGTTTATGTTATATTTCACATTACATTAAATTAATTATTATAACATGTCATTATCGCACCCAAGTGGCTCCTAAAGGCCAAATATGAGTCTCAAGTGCCTTATTGATCACCCATTACTCATCTAATAAGATTTGGATACGTTTTGGGATAGTTTTATATTATTATGGTATTATTTTTACCTTTATTCATCGAATTTACCCTTCAACCGCGTTAAATAAAAATAATTACAAATGTTACAATTCATAATGCCTGCAAATAAAAAGGGAGATATTTAAATAATTTATAAATACTGGTCACAAATACAGAATCCATTTTTATAAACTCAAAACATAGATGTTTTAGTAATTAATTATAATTAATCCTCACTGTCCAAACGAGAAAACATCTTTTTAAAAGTAATAATCATCAAAATATTGATACATGTTTATATCAAACATCAATGTGAAATTAAATCCAACGAATTAAATTAAATTAAATAATAAAATATTAATATAGTTTTACATTAAAACTAACTAAAAGGACAATCTAAAAATATAGATAAATTAGATGAAAAGCATATTTGAATTAAAATGCAATATATTTCACTGTTCAATAAAATTTGAAAGTTATCATAAAAACACTAAAAATTAATCTAAACTAATTTTATTCCTTATTCAAAAGAGTAAATTCATTTTTTTAAATTAAATTTATAAAATTATTAAATATTTGATATAAAAAGATTTCTCCATTAACTGGCGAAAAAACAATATTTTTGGAAAAATACTTTTATTATATGAAAAATTGAATTTGTCATTATATTATCTATTTGAAACACATATATTAATGCTAAAATTATATGGTATATGTTAAATTCAAAATGTGGTTAATACTATTCATAACCTCTTTCTAAACAGCTACTTTGATAGGTTGTGGTGAGCTCGAACATGGAGTTGCTTATAGCACAAGCTATTATACTATTTAAAAAGAAGCATACAATTGAAGATTGGAGTTTTTAATTCTTCACTCTTTCAAATAAAATTATTCATCAAAATTTAGAATAGGGATTGAAAACTAAAGGATTGAAATTTCAAATTATCTTTTTTTAAATCCCACCTTAAAAAATGGATTAATGAGACATCTATTTTAAAATAAAGAAAGGGAATTATGAATGCTACCATAAATAAGACATACTAGGATTCCATGTTAGAAAACATGGACTTGAATGAAAATTTTGTCATCTAGTTCTGATAGAGAGTGATATAGAATGTTATTAGGGGAACGTTAACAACCAAAATGAAATAAATATTTGATAATCCAAAGAACCATTTGATTCATCACAAAAGAGATTACTAGGAAAATATTTCCTGTTTTTTGATCATTTTCCAAGTGTTGAAAAATTAATTTACTTTATATAATAATAACATATGGAAGAATACATAACTAATAAGTATAGTTTCAAATAGTAACTAATTTCTAGAACAAAGTCATTTTCTCTCTAAAAAATAATAAATTTCAAAAAAATTCAATTTATCATAATAATATATGGTTCAAAATATAATCTTATACCATTTAAATAAATAAAATTATGTTATACTAACTATGAACATTCTGCAGGTCGATGGTATATGATACATCCTTGTTTCACTTCAGTTGTGAGCTCGATTCCCGCAGCCTTGTCTGACATGATGAGTTGTCTCCTGATCTGAGTGTTTTTATATTTCTCAAAATATATTATTATTTCATTCCAGAAATATCCTTAAGCAAATTATTAACCTAAAAAATTGTTCTAATATAAAACATAATCAATTTCAACCTTAATACCTTTTCAAAATATGTCCATCCAAACTAACAGTCTAAAAAGATCTCTAAATTCTGGAAATCAATTATAACACCAGATTCCCTAAACAATGCAGTGTATCTATTATTGATAAATACATTTATAACCTCAAAAGACTTAATGATAAAAATTAATTTATCTGAATCCTTAAAGAAGAAGAATTGTAGTTCAAAACAATATATATTAATATATATCATGAAACCAAAAACATAAATACATTAATTTTTCCACTTCGACTATAGTAATGGCATAAGATTGACCTTGATCTATTTTCTTCTTCAGAGTAATATTTCCTTGATGCATTGTAAAATCATTTTCATAATATTTCATCAATTTATAGTTATATCATTGCACATTTACACTTCTTTCATTCTTATACAATCACGAGCATGGTGACTTTTTGGTCCACCCTTGTAAAAACTCCAATTCATTTTACGCATGTACTAGGGACTTTCTTTCCACAATTATCACATATGGGAAAATCAATATTTTCTTTTTTACCATTATATATCCCTTGATCCACTTTCTCTTCTTTTCATTATTTATATTATTGTCATAAGAGCTAAAAAATTCATTTTCCATCTTTGTATCACAAGATATTATATCTTCATACAGTGAGAACGATTTTGAGACTACTTCCCATTGAAGGAATGTTTTATCCCATAAATGAATTGATCAATCTTACTTCACGGGTTTTTTGGTAGTCTATAAATTTCCTTTTTAACATTGGAATGTTAGCCTCATAATATGAATCATTCTCATCCACTTTTTTCCTCAGACATATAAATTTTCTTTCCATATCAGCTCGTTGTTCATGAGGATACTATTTTTCTAAGAAATGTTATCTAAACTCCCACCATTCCATATTTTATTCTTCACTATCCTCCTTCGTGTTTTGAATTAAAGACCACCATTAATGTGCAGAATTTGAGAGTTGATATACAGCCATGACAACCTTTTCCCTTTCATTACATCCCAGACCAAGATATATTTTATCTATGAACTTGACCATTGCACAACTATAAATGGATTTGTAGTCTCATTTAATTCTTGAGGTTGTTGTCTCATGAATTGGTATAACATTGATCATCCGTAGTGTTGATATGACTTCTCTATATGGGTATGGTTATTATACATAACCTAAATCAGTTGTGCTAGTACGGTTATAAGATGTTCAACAGCAGATTTGGCACCATATCTACAATCATTATCTTTCATTTAAGAGGATTCCATACATGGATTACAGACATTAACATGATTTCCATTCCATCAACTAGGATCCATTTATAAACAATGGAATATAGTATATTAGGTTATGAACCATAATTCATAATTCTAAAGTAGTTAACACCTAACCTAAATTAAAAAATTTATGTCTATCAAATCCATAATAATAAAAATGGTATCTTTGAGGACATAGTTAATCATAAATCTTTTATAATGGTTTGTAATTAAAATATCAATTGTCTTAAGTATAACCCATGAGATTGTAAAACTAGGTGCGCATTAAGTCCCATTTTTGTATACCAGGTAACCTCAAGTCAAGCCTAGAACACCATGTTGGATTTTTCACCTCTAGTTACATCTGTGCAACAACTACACCCACTTTTACTATCCATACATGGATGCATTTTCTTTTGAATTCCCAAATAATATCTATAATACCAAAATTCAGGGATTGCCTTATATACTTATCATAATAGTCTATGATAGGGTAATGTTACCTAATCAATCTTCTTCTATATACAGTATCCTACGATTATACAAAACAAGCTCTGATATCAACTATAACAACCTGAAATTAGTTTCTTAGAGATGGTGCATTATTTATTACATGGGAATGATCATAAGAATAATGAATCCTAAAGTATCTCTCAATTTAATATCCAAGGAAAAAATTGATACAAACCTAAATTTTTATATTACATATTGTAATGAAAGAAAACATTAAAAGTACTTTGAAAACATTCTTATTCCATTTCCCCATCATTATAAGTCATTCATATTGCACATATTTACATATTGGAAAAAATAAAGCATAAGAATTGGGTGAGTTTGGATTATTTGTAAGGGTAAATAATTCAGTGGAAGCTATCATAAATACAAATTTTATTTTAAGGAAATATGTATTATAAAAAATAAGCCATTTATACATAAACATGAACATAATAATGCATGAATAAATCGGACAATACCATATAAACATGCACATAGATACTATACCAGTTCAATAATCACATGTATTAAATAAACATATAAAGAGGGAATATATAATTCGAGGCATCTTAAACACACCGTTAAGGATTTGGATGAGACACCATTGATAATTGGGTAATACATTAGCCAAAACCAAATCATAATTCTCCCATGATACATATCGATGAATTGATGGGATATAGTGGGCCATGCCCGACACTTATGAATTCCAATGAATTCCTCTTATAAAAGGAGTAAAACAAAACCACCATAAACATTCATATTAAATCTAGCATATGAAATTTAAATATATAAACCATATGTTATGAATGCTATTGAAATAACACATCCATAGTCAAACATATCATAAAACCATCAATAAAATATGGAAGATTAAATCATAACATATTAACCTTATTTAATAATAAAATCAAACAAAATATGTTGAAATAAATGAAATTGATCTAAAAATTAAAAAAAAATCTTTTTCAAATATCCCTTTTTTATATTGAAATATTTTAAAATTCTGCGTAATTATAAAAGAAAAAATGTCATTTTATAAAAACCTAGTAATATTATATGGAAAGCTTTAAAATGTTAAGGCAACATAATAATAGAAAATAGCTATCGCGCAATATAAGTTAAAAAAAATATTTCATTAATTTTCCAAAAATTTCATATTGTACATCGTTTGGAAAATGACAGAATGATTCCTTTTAAAATAAAATTTTTTAATTTAAAACATGGGTATAAATCACTTTCAACAATATTATAAGAATATAAATGTTATTTTGAAATAAATTTTTAAGAAACAAGGATGTGGTTGATAAATATGTCCCAGAAGATACTTATGTATAAATAATCTCGGATAATAATGAGATTGTGAAATTAACACTTACCATGTAAAATACATTATTTGAGGGTGTGTTAACCTCCAATAGAATGGTTTATGATTTTCATTAAATTATTCCTTGACCATATACATATTTATGATGTCATATATGATCATCTTATCTTGGTTTGTTAAAAATATTTCAGTATTACCGTTATGTTGGGTGTAATATACTTAGTTTTACTTTGAATATTTTCTTAAGTAATTCATGTTTCTTATGAATATAATATATTTTATTCAAATAAAAAATGAAATTATGTTCATAAATATTATATTCACTTATTATATGATGTTTATAATCATTCATGAATGGTTAATGTGGGGGATGAATCTCATCCCGTCGTAGAGATAGTAGGTCGTACGTTCACACTAGCGATGATATAATTCCATTAATGGTTAAATGATATAGAAATTGATGGTATATTAATTATATAAAATAATAATCATGTCATATTAATTATTTATTTCTATTATAATCATAATTATACCCATGTAAATATAGTAATGTTGAATAAAAATTTACACCATATCGTGGAGAGGGTAACTCTTAATTACGCAAAAAATAGTGATATTATTATTAATAGGATAGATAAAATGATTACTATGGTTTTAAAATGACTATAATGAAATATAAATATACTTACGATACCTTATTTTTTTACTTTGTTTTGTAAACAACATAGAAATATTAAGTAAAAAAAGAAAACAACTTTGAAAGTTGAGATAAAAGAATTATCTCTTTTTTAGGTGTCTCCTTTTTATTTGAACAAAAGGACTCCATAATTTGTCTTTATTACCGAAGGGTAGAATTTAGGATGAATTTATGGAATTTATAAGCATAATTGGTTAGGTTTTGGATGATCCAAAGGGCATTGGAATTTTTAATTAAAGATAAAAAGAAGTGCCCATTTATAAGTGAGGTGAGGGGTAATTTAGAAAAAACAAGAAAAATTGATTTACTAAAAATTGATTTTCAGTTTCTAATAGATCCAATGTAATTTATTTAGAGGATAATATAAGTATGGGTTGAAATAGTCTTGAAAAATAGTTTTTTGAAAAATTTAGTTCACAAAATTAACCTTCTTTTTTGGATTTAACCCTATGTTAATTTAGCTAACTCTTACCATGTAATCATTTAATTTTCTAAAATATTTTTAATATAGTTATGATAAATATCCAAGAGAGACTCAAGTGGATCATTAATGAAATTTTTAACACTATCTATGTTTTTTTCGGATGAATATTACATTTTTATGACTAATAAATCATTTAATAAAATAGTGTTTGTTTTAAAAACTCATTTATGTCAATTTGCACACTATTTAATAATTTATTTTTTAAAGTCATAACAAATTTATTAATTCTCAAAAAGCCCTAAATCATCCCTAAAATTTCAATTTTATCCAAAAAAAATCATGGAGGTCATGAAAAAGATCAAATTATAAAATTTTTAATCTTTATAATATCATATATTCCTATAATTCATTAATAAGGTAATCACTCCATCCTTATTGTCTCATAAATACATTTATTTATTTAATATCCAAAAATTATCAATAAAATACAAAGATTTATAAAATGTTTTTTATATTTATAATTAATAATTATATTAAAAGATATCAGATATATAAACCCACATTAAATTGGTTTTAGTAAAAATGTACATGCTTATGTAATTTTTCCTTACATTAAATTACTTATTATAACATATCATTATCACACCCAAGTGAATCCCAAAGGCCAAATTTTCATAAGATGTGTTAAATTGGTCTCCCATTACTCTGAAAATAGTATTAGGACACGTGTTAGAGTAGTTTGATATTATTATAATATTATTTCTACCTTTATTAACTGAATTTACCCTTTAACTGTGGTAAATAAAAATAATTACGGAAGTTATTATTCATAAAAACCAAAAAAGGGACCTATTTACATAATTATGAAATTTTTATTTGAAATATGGAATCCATTTTTAAAAATTCAAAACATAGAAGATGTATTAATTAATGTAAAATTAATCCCCATTGTAAAAATGAGAAAACATGGTTTTAAAAGAAAGAACCATCCATATATTGATACATGTTTATATAAAATTTCAATGTGAAATTACTTCCAATGAAATATATTATATTAAATGAAAAAATAATATAATTATACATTAAAACCAACAAAAAATACAATGATTCAATATAAATAAATTAGAATAAAAAGTAATTTTGAGTTAAAATCCAGAATTTTCCATTATTCATTAAAATATTAATGTCATCATAAATACACTAAAATTTTATCAAAAATAAATATATATTTCTAGATTCTAAATATGAATTTCTGTTTTTTAAAATTTTATATATAATATTGTCAAATATTTGATTGAAAAAGGGTTTTCCATTCAAAGGAAGAAAAAATTGTGTTTTTTGAAAAGTACTTCTTTTATCTGAATAATTAAATTTGTACTTATATTATGTCCATGAAACACATAATATTAATTTTTAACTTAGAGGGGATTTATAAGATAAAAAATTTAGTTGATACTATTCCTAACCTTTTTATAAATGGCTAGTTTAATAGGCCTTGGTGCGATCGAACATGGTGTTGCATGTAGCGCAAGATATTGAATTATTTAAAAAAATCATTCCATAAAAGCTAGGGGTGTTACACTGGTGGTACCAGTGATTTAAAAAAAATTATTGATATTAGGATACAACCAGTTTATGGTTAGAGAAAATGATGTTCCCAATAAAATATTCGAAATCGTGTATAATTGTTTTTAGTATATTTTATGCAGTTTTTCCAAAACAACACTCATTATACCATTATGGAAATGAGGAACCATATAATTAATCACTTTATAGAATCCATATTTTTCTTTTTTTAATTATATATTTTGGTATTCTGAGAGCGTGGGGGACCTAATAGATCATCTTGGGGTTTTCTTGGAATATTTACAGATTATAATATATATTCCATTTGTCTAAATACATAATTTGTATCAAAGAGGAGAATTTTTTTGGGTCATGTGATTTTTTAGAAAGGGGTTTCTGTGAATTCAAAAAAGATCCATGCTTTCATGTACTTTGATTGGCACAATAATTTCTTGTAATTAAAATGATTTTTGAAAGTAGATAGTTATTATAGAAATTTTTTCGTTGAATTATCCTAGATAAATTCACCTTTTATAGAATTTATTTTGAAGAGTGATGTTTGAGTTGAATGATAAGTGAACAAGTTATTTTTATGAGGCTCAAGCTCATTTAACATCAACTACAATTATGATTCTACCTGAGCCCATAAAATTTTATGAAGTGTAATATGAGTCTATAGGTGTAATTTTGGGGTTTTTGCTGATATAGGAAAACAATATTGAGGCCAGTAATTGTCTTCAGTAATTCATACATGAATGTTACTACCATTCCCCTAAACTACATTTGGTGCTTATGATTATTTCAATAAAACATATAATTATTACCTCTTCGAGTAGCGTTTTACCATCTATATAGGTCAATAGAGCTGAAAATATGTTTTTACCATGACGAACTAGAATCTAACGTAGATCGGATGGGTGGTGTATCTTCATTCTATGGATTCATGATATCCTACACCCTTTGGAATAGTAACATATTAACTGATTCCTTAGGTAAGAATGTATTGGTCTAAACTGTTTAAGAAGTAGTGAATGAGTTTGTTGAGCACCCCTTGTCAGTGATAAATGGATGGTCAGTCTTAGAAGAAAATACAGAATTTTAAAAAAATATTCTATGCATTTCTGCATGGATTTTAGGTTTCATGGGAGAGGAATAATTTGTAGGATAAATATTAATACAAAAATTTTAAATGAGAATCGAGCCAGATGGCCCACATTGATGTGTTGTATTGTAGGTCATGTTAGTCCCTGTTGTGTTGGGCTAAGGTGGGATATAATTCATTTTTGAGGTAGAGTCTCATCCTGGTGATGATGGATAAATTTTAATATATTTAGACTATGATAGTTATAACTCATGGAAACCATTAATCATATACTGATCAATATCATTTCCCACTAGAGTTTGAAGATGGAATTCTTGTGTTTCAATCGATATCTATTATTATGGTTCATCCTCATATGGGAAAGTCAAGGAAATATGAATTACCTAATTTCAACAGTTTCTCTTTGAGGCACATCATTGAATGATTGAATATCAGTGGAATTTTCAACCATGGATTCTATAAGATCATGATATCTTTTATATATCCTTGTTTTAAATTTATCATTGAGACCAATATCATGTGATATTTTAATAGGATTTGGCAATGTACTCAGATCTCATTTTTTTAAATCTTATTGTATTCATAGATTATAAGAATAATGAACTCCAATGAAAATCAATCTCACCGATCTACATGAGTTTGTAGCATGGTGGAGATATACATAATCCTTGAGATTCTGAATCAATGGTAAGGTATCAATGGCCTTACCTATGACAACCCTTCACTTTATTACACATTAATTCATGATTTATTACATTATAGTGTACATAATATATCCTGGAAGATTATTACATATAATTTATTTGGGAATTGGGTACAACAAATAAAAAATTTCAATAGTAAATAAATTCTCTTTATTGAATAATTCATTTACATTCTCATATTAATCATTCAAACATTAAACTACTTGGGATAACCTAGGGACATATATAAGAAATTTATGAGCTATAAATCCCAGAATGGGATGAAACATGGAATAACATGAGGAATGTAATACATATTAGAAAATAAGAACATCAATGGGGCATAAAAGGAGGTAAAATAAAAAACATTAATAAATATTCATGAAATATCATTATAATCCAAAAGGAAACATGTTAAATGTGAAAAAAATGTAAAACACTACATGATAAAAAATGTTCAAGGATAACTTCCCTGACATCATGCTGAAAAAAGTCTCATAATGGATTTTATTAACTCACTAATGTCTTTAATGACATCTCATGAGACTAAAATACTACCCATTTCATTGGATTTCTATATAATTCCATGTGCACCAGTCACCTTCATTCCATTCTCATGATTAAGTGTGACATATTGATAATAAATCATTGAATCATTTATCATCACTTTTTATTCCATGATCATAGAGTGTTGAATAAATACATGAAAGTCCCCAATAAATAAACTATATGTTCATAATGGTTAAAATCCTTGATAAGTAATGGGTATGGGTATTCACTACATAGTTTCTTGGCCTAGAATATAACGAAGAAATTTTTTTTTCATAACGGGGGCGTATGAATGGTAATGAAATTGATTAGTGAGAGATAAAGGGGTATTTAATCATTTAGGAATCATACTGAAATTACAAATAGTAGGGGATATTGCATCCCAACAAAAATAGAGATAAAAGGAATATAAAAATTGAGATGCTAAAATAAATAGAGGAGGACGAGATCCTTTACCTTACGACTATGATTCCAAAATCTTGTGAGGTGTTTCATGCGATATTTGGGGACCACAATAGGAATCTAGATATATGAGATCATATTAATGAAGTACTCAAAGGTTTTTTAGTGGAGATAAATGGGAACTTATGTGGGTTTATAAAGTAAATTATGTAGGAATTATTTGTTATTTCTCAAACATTGGTTTTGGACTATATATAAATACATAACCAAAACCACTAACCTTTCCAGGGTTCTTGACTATGGTTTCTTCCAAATTGGGTTTTTTCATTTCTTAATTAGGCCATGGGAAGAACATATTAAAATAATACCATTCTTTATGTACTAGTGAGTCGTGTTTATAAAGAAATTTGTATGAAACATAAAAATATATTATAGGTTTTCTAGGATTCATAAAGGATTTATAAAATTAAAAAAATAATCTTAATACTAAATAATTTTATGGTGGAACATATTTTTGATCTTCTACACCAATTATAGTATTCATTACATCATTTTTTGGTCATTATGATCTCATAGTACACACCATATATTTATAACATATTTAATGTTTTCTTAAAGATTAGATTGTTTTAGAAAATTTGGAAAAATTAAATTATTGATAATTTCAATGTTCAGATCCAAAATACAATATTTTTTAAAAATAATAATTTCAAATTAAAAATAACAAATTACATTTATTCTGAAAAGTTATGTTTCTTTACAATAGAATTTATCAGACAATTATAAAAATTTCATTTGAATTTATTAAAGACATAAAATCTAATTCCCCGACCCCAGAATCCAAGAGCTGATGCATTATTTTAATACATTGGCATGATTTCAAGTAATAATGTCCAGAAAAACCGATGAGTTTAGAAGTTTTGGAAACAAGATACATACATATGTTCAACATTATAACTAGAAAATAAAAATCAACACTAATTTATTCCATTAGAAATATTCAAGCTTCCAAGATTATTCCTACAAGTCACTGATAACCAACTTCTTCATATCCTGGGAAAATGAAACAAGTGAAAGGGGTGAGATCAAATGCTCAGTAAGAGTAAGAAATAAAATGGATGATAACATAAACATTAGGCATGGTGAATAATTAAAAAATAAATCCTTTACAAATAATAAACATGAACACTTTATGAAAAAAATGAGCTGAGTAAATAATTCCATAATTAAACATAGGAATGGTTATTATAATAGTTGAATAACCAAATGAAATATCAATAGCTAATCTCATAATGAAGGAATTCATAATGTCGGACATTCTGAAACATTTTTTCAAGGCCTCTGCCAAGACAGATAAAAATGATTAAGGCCTCGGCCAAAACCATATATCAAAAATTGGGATATGTCTCAGCCAATTAAACGACTAATTTCCTCATGAGACCTACTGATGCATCGAGGAGCTATAGTGGCCTCCACCCATCACTTATTAAGTCCAATGCATTCTTCATATAAAATGGGAGAATCATAATCTAAACATTAATATTAAAACTAGCATAAGAAATGACAATACATTAACCTCAAACCATGAATGGCATAAAAATAGCACATCCACAGTCAAACATAACTCATTCATTACTATATGGAAGATTTTATTATAATAGATTTACCTCATTTGAGAATAATGAAGGATATTGACATAGATTAAAATAATCATAAAAAATATTTGAGAGAAATGTCCCCCCTTTTTTGAAAATATTTAAAAGTATCACTACTTATCAAGAAGATGTTTAAAATAGATTTTTGAATCAATGTTTCCCATACCAGTTTGAAACTCATAAAAGGAATTTTAATTTTATATAATAATGTCCATATAAATAAATCCTTAAAACCATTTTTATAACATTTTTATTACTGAGAATTATTTAGAACAATAAATTTTTAAATCATTTAAAATGATATTTTAGTTAGAGTTCTTAACCAAATGTGAAACAATTGAATAAAAATAATTTAGGAAATAAAAACTTTATAATATCATTAGAATAAAGAGATTCATGATATACTATGTTAAATTACAGTGTATACACCAAATAGAAGTGATTTTTTGCATAATCAACATAAAATTCTCATTTGAATGTAAATTGTGATAAAGTTCCTTATAAAAAATTTATTGTTATGTTAAGGATAAATCAATGACATAATAATGTGTGAAAAATATAAATACACTCAATTTATGTTGATATTATGTGTAAAACAATCAAATGTTATTCACAAATATTCATAGAAGGAAATAATCAACAAGCATAAGTTTAACCCAATGAATTAAAATTGATTGAGGAAGTTTCCTTACAGAAATTTGATAGCCTAGAAGTGTCACTTTAAAATTCAGAAAATCATTTGATGAGAAATATTTAGATGAAAAAAAAATTAAATCATTTATAATTATATTTTAGTTAGAGTTCATAATGAAATGAGAGACACTTCAATAAAAATAATTGAGGTAATAAAAACTTTATAATATCATGAGAATAAAGGGATTCATGATATACTATGTCAAAGTACAGTATATACAAAAAATAAAAGAGAATTGGCGCATAATCCACAAAGAAGTTTCATTGGAATGTAAATTGAGATAAATTCTATTATAAAGAATCTATACTTAGGTTAAGAATAAATCAATGACAAAATTTTGTGTGAAAAATATAAATAAACTCAATATAAGTTGATATTAAGTGTAAAAAAATATGATTTTATTCACACATATTTATATAATGACATAATCAACAATATAAGTTTAACCCAAAGAATTGAAATTGTGTGATGAAGTTTCCTTATAGAAATTCGACAGCCTAATGGCGTCACATTAAAATTCAGAAAATGGGTTGATGAGAGTTAAAAGGGTATCTAATCACACAGACATAAAATTTACAGCAATAAGTATATATAAGAACATATCCCAACATAAGAAGAAGTAAATTAAAATTCATAACAAAAAAGAAGTCTTTTTAAAAAGAATAGGGTGAAAGGTTCCCTTACTGATTTGGTAACTAATGAAACGTAAATCCCATGAAAGTAGGATCATACAATTGAGATGTAAATACCCATTAATTAATTTATATTACACATGGAATACTATCATGGGCTGTACATATACCACATGCAATAAATAAGTGGATAATAATGGAAATGTCGCGAAATTAAGAGTGAGATTAGAAAACCCTAACCTCATGTCCAACTTGACTCGTTCGTTATTTAATCTCCTGAATAATAATCTAAAGTTAATTTATACTTTCATAAAAACCTTTTTAAAGTTTATTATTCTTTTTATATCACTTATTACAATGTAATAAACTTTATGTAATCATTTATGTTAATATTGGTCATTTGGTCTATATTTGGTACTTGAGTCAAAAATGAACTTGTTATAACCACAAATTGTCCATGTGGTCAAAATTACATTATCTCCAGAATGATTTAAATGATTTAGATATCATATATATTTTTTATATCCATTATATATATGTATTTATAATAGTACTTAACATTTGGAGATAAGAAATGAAGTGCACTGTTAATGGAGATGATAAGCTGAAATACGCATAACACTACATTCATTTTTATTTTGTATTTTAAAGGAATTAAAACATAATTATAAATAGGTATATTATAATTATAGTATAATATAATATTATATATGTGTTACAAAATTTAATTAACTCCATCCTTTTTATGTTCCGTGTATGTCATGAAAGAATCATATCACCTTGAGGGGGCGGTAGTCCGCACATCCTCAAATGAAATTATTGAGTTCACAGATATTAGATAGCATAAAAGTGTGTTTGTAAATGAAAATTACATAATAATAGAGAAAAAATATATATCATATATATCATATATAAATAAAGTTCCATCACAATGGCCACCATAAGAGGCGATAGGAGATAATTGAACTGTCATCGTTTCGTGAAGCAATAGTTTGCCGTCCACAAAAACAGTATGTTATTTTCCCATTAGATGGAGGTGTCTGTAATTTTAGATCATATAATTCTCAAAAAACCAACCCAGTATACTGATTATAATGCTGTTGTTATAAAAGAAAGTAATAAAAATATTTTAACAGTTTTGAGATGTAAAAAAAAGAAGATAACTTTAGAGAAGATGTTACATTAAAATTGGGTAACTCCCTTTGGTTTGAACCAAAATGACTTCTCCAAGTGACTTATGACTAAGGTAAGGATTATATGTGTAAGAGAGGTATCTTGAGATCATATTCTGGTAGGGTTTGGATGATCCAAGGGGCTTAATAGGTGTGATTAATGCGTTATAAGTGGTGTCATTTTATAAGGGAAAGGAGGGGCTCTTTAGGAAAGTTTGAAAATGTTATTTTATTATATACTTATCTTTGGTTTCAAAAGGTCAAAAACTCTTTAAAGTAGATGATAAGATGAATCATGTTCAATATAAAATCATCCAATAAAAATTTGATAGGTTTCGGATATTTTTTTATATTAATAATCTTATTTATTTAAATCATTTATTTATGAGGTAAATATTGCATCCTCATTGTGTCCTAAATAATTTAATTTATATTATGTCTAAAAATTATAAACAAAATCCATAATTTATGAAATATTTTTACCTTTCAAATGAATATTTATAGTAAAAAAGATGACTTATATAACCCCATGTAAAATTTGATATACTAAAGGATATTTGTAAATGCCATGATTGTCTTGAAGTTAATTAAAATAAAGTGTCATTTTCACTCTAAAGTGGCTATATGGGGTCCCAAAATCGACCCTAGGATGCCCATGGTCGGCCGTGACTCATCCAATAATGTTTGGAAAATTGATAAGGTAATTTTTGTTATTATTATAATAATATTTTTACCTTGAATTACCCCATTTAACTTTAACTGTTGTAAATAAAAGTAAAAAGTTACTATTCACAAAAATTATATTTATCTTCTTAAACCAAATTTTACGTACTAATAACTTCCATGTATATTGTATTTTCTAAATTCAATTCACATAAGTGGTAAAATTTCATTTAAATGAAAAAAAATCATATTTTTAACTACTCCTTAGTGGTTTCACTATTTACCAAAGATTGATGTTTTTCAGAAAAATACCAAAAATTCACCCTAAGTTTTATTTGATATTAAGAATTCAATATTGATGTCTATTTTACCAAATTCAAAACATATACGTTTGATTAATTATTTTAAAATTAACTCTTGTTGTCTAAATAAATATCGTGTTTTTAAGAAACAATAAGTATTAAAAGATTGACACTTGTTTATGTATAATATCAAGATGAAATTAATTCAATGACCAAAAATTGATTAAAAGTTAAAAATATAATCTAATTAATCTTAAAAACCAATTTAAAATTTTATATAATGATATTAATTTATTAGATTAAAAGGAACTTTTGAATTAAAATACATTATTTCTCACTATTCTTAAAAAATGAATATTATTAGAAAAATACCAAAATTTCATCCAAAGTAAATTTTGAGGTCCCGAATCTAAAGATTAATTTTATGTTATAAAATTGAATATATAAATGTGTCAAATATTGCATTTAAAAAGTGTTCACCATTAAAAGGTGGTAAAATTTCAATTTTTTTAAAACTACATTATTTATCTGAAAAATTGAATTTGGTCATATAATATGTCATAGAAACAAATAATACACAATTTAAAATTTTATGGAGTACATAAAATATAAAATCCAGTTAATACTATTCATAACTGTTTTCTTAATGGCTAGATTGGTAAGTTGTTGTGCGCTCAAACTCATGGTTGTGTATAGTACAAGTTAATGAATTACTTTGAAGAGATATCATACCAAGAAATATTGGGGTGTTACATTCTCCCATATTTCAATAAATTGAATCCTTACAATTTGAAATTTTTATTCGAAAATAAAAGTTTAAAAATAGAAAAAAATACCATTGTGGAAAACCAGCATTAGAAATAGGGTTGATAAAATTTTGTCTTATCAGGAGGGAAAGGGAATGAAAAAAGTCACCAACAAATTATGATCTCGATTAGGAAAACATTTTTGGAAATTAGAGACACATAATTGGATGAAAAACATAAATATTTATTGGTATTGATTGAGGCCATCAGTCAAAATCATGTGTAAAATAGAGGGCCTCAAAGCCCCCAATCTTTGATGATTTAAAATGTCATCAATACAACAAAAAATAATGCTTTAGGATAAAAAAAGTTGTTTTAAGATCCCTTAAATAATATTTAATCATTTATTTATTCATAGAATAAGAGAAAAAATATATTCTTGACAAGTAGAGTTTCATCCTTCAGCTACTTCTTACTACAAACTCATCTTTCACACCAAACAATTAGGATTCAGGATGGCTTAGTCACACCTGAAGTGCTAGAATCATATTATAGAAAATCACATAATTCAAAAATGATGAAAAATATATTTCCCTTATCATTATAGATTAACCAAAACCAAATTGGATAGTAAAAGATCAGATGATCCCCTAAAAGGATTATATTTTATAGAAAGAAATACTAATCATAATTTCTAAAATTAAACCAACAATAACCAAAGTTACATAAATACCATTTAATAAAAAATTGTCCATAAAATATTTCAATATAATCCAAAATAATATTGAAACAAAAACCACAGAAGAATTTTCCTACGTAGTCTTCCACGTTAAATTGTATCTTCAAATAGAATCGACTACTCTTAAAGTCTCATACATAAAATTAATTAAGCTATTTTCATATTATCTATGATAGTTTAATCATTTCCAAACATAGATAAAAACCCATCATTACTCCTCATATGAAACCCCATAGTATTCTATTTTCCTTAGGCACATAGTGTTACCAAAAGAGCGAACATATTCTATAATAACAATTATCACTTAATCACCAAATAATTTTCCTATACTAATGTTAAATAATATGTTCCAAAAATCAAAATATTCTTGATCCATAAAATCATTTAACTAAATGTAATTAGTCATACCAACTAGGGACTTAACGTAGTCTAGTGGTAGGTGATAAATCCCTATTTCACTTTGGTTGTGGGTTTGATTCCCACAGATTTGTCAAACGGGACGGGTTGTCACACGGTCTGCCTGTTGTCATTTTTCAGAAACTATATTTTTTATAATCTTCTTAAAAGTGAGATAAATTCCTCAACAAAACCCTAAAACATTTTAACAAAAAATGTTATCTCATACCTTGAATTTTCATCCTAAAAATTAATAACCTGTAATTGCCTCAATTTCAATGATCATATAATCCTAAATGGTTCATTGTAACTACATCCACAAAAGAAGACATAATTCTTCCTCAAATATCATTTTCACAAAACAAACTGCATGGTTACACATACAAGAGAATAGTATTCCAAAGTAATCCCATACATTTAAACATTTCACCATCCATTTCTTTTAACATAGGTTCTTCCTTGACTTAGTGGTTATCCTATAGAATAAGGAATTGACTCAAGTAATGCCAATGTCCCTTGCATTTTTGGAAAATTAATGTAATTGGATTCTTAGGATCATTTTTTTTCTTCCAAAATACTCTTCATTTTTGCCCAGCAATTCATTAAAATATGTCCATCGTTCCTACACACAATGAATTTTTTCTTCCATTAAGAAACCTTACTAGGTGTCTCCTTCTACATTTCCTGTATGATGGAAAATGAGATTTCTTTTCTCTGTGGTCTACACTGCTGGAGCTCTTATCAATCACCCCCTTTTTTATCTTTATTTATTTCAGGAGTTGTTTAATATATATTTTGTTGATCATATTATTGGAAAACTAATTCGGCATTAACAAAATATCTGTTACACATATCAACATTCCATTTTGTTTCACTTTTCTACCATTGTTCCAATTTTGTACCTCATCTTAAAGGTTATTATGAATTCCTTGGAATCATACCATTTACTAACACAAGAAATCATAGTGTAAGACATAAAATCATTTAGAGAATATCATAACACTGTATGTTTAATCTAAAACACCATAGGATTAACAAAGGTTGTTTATTGTCATCTTATATTAAAGTACTTTAAATAAGTTTGTAAAGAAAATGTGAATTATCCTAAGAATATTCCCCAGGAGTGTCGTAACAAAGAGTGCAGTACAGACTGTTTTCATGTAATTGGATACCATGGGTCAAGCCTGAAACTCCATGTCAGTGTTTTCACTCCTAGGTACATTTGTACCAGAACTGCCTCTACCTGATCGTATCTATACAGGGATGCATTTCTTGGAATACTCATAAAAACTCTACATTACCAATATTCTAGGAAGTTCTTCTATATTAATTCTCAATTTCTATCTTAGGGTAATGTTGTCTAATCAGAATTTATCTAAATATAGTTTCCAAGGTTTGTACAAAACTTCCTATGATACCAACTGTAACACCCCAACCCCAGAATCAAGGAGCCGGTGCATTGTTTTAATATATTTTCATTATTACAAGGAATTAAGTACCAAAGGACCGATCAATTTAGTAGTCCTGGAAACAAGATAAATACATATTTTCGACATTAAAACTTGAAAATAAAAACAACACTAATTTATTCTATTAGAAACATCCATCTTCCATGATTATTGCTGCAAGTCACTCATAACTAACTACTTCATAACCTGTGAAAATGAAACATGAGAAAGGGGTGATCTCAAATGCTCAACAAGAGTAAGCAATACAACATAATATAACATAAATATTAGGCATGGTGAATAATTTATAACACATGCCTTTACATATAATAAACATGAACACTATATGGAAAGAATATGAGCTGAGTAAATAATGCCATAATAAAACATATTCATGGGTATTCTACTAGTTGAATAACCACATGAAATATCAATAGCTAATCTCATACTGAAGGAATGCATACTGTCGGACCTTCTGAAACATTTTGTCACGGCTTCGGTCGAGATGTCTAAAAATGATTAAGGCCTCATCCAAACCCATATATAATAAATTGGGAAAATCCTCGGACAATTCCACATCTAATTGTCTCATGAGACCTACTGATGCATCAAGGAGAAGTATCAGGATCCACCCTTCACTTACTATGTCCAATTAATTCCTAAGATGAAATGGGGGAACATTATCTAAACATTCATGTTAAAACTAGAATATGAAATGTCAATAATTTAACCTCAAACCATGAATGGCATAAAAATAACACATCCACAATAAAAAATATCTAATACAATACAATATTGAAGATTTTATTATAATAGATTAACCTCAATCAAGAATAATATAGGATATTGACAGAGATGAAAATAATCATCAAAATTATTTGGAAGATATATTCCCATTTTTCTTGAAAACATTTAAATGTATCACTATTTATCAAGAAGTCATTTAAAATAGCATTTTGAATCAATGTGTCCCATACCACTTTGAAATATTTAAAAGGATTTTTAATTTTAAATCATTAATTTCCATATAAATAAATCCTTAAAACCATTTTTATAACATGGGCATTAATGGTAATGATTTAGAAGAATAAAATTTTACATCATTTAAAATGATATTTTATTTAGAGTTCCAAACCAAATGAGAGACGATTGAATACAAATAATTGAGGTAATAAAAACATTATAATATAATGAGAATAAAGGGAATCATGATATACTATGTTAATGTATAGTATATACACCAAATAAATGTGAATTGGTAGATAATCAACAATTAAGTCTCAATGGAATGTAAATTGAGATAAATTCTCGTATAAAGATTGTATCATTAGGTTAAGGATTAATCAGTAACATATTTATGTGTTAAAAATATAAATACACTCAATATAATATGATATTAAGTGTAAAACAATCAGATTTTATTCAAATATATTCATAGAATGACATAATAAACAAGTAGTAGTTTAACCCGAAGAATTGAAATTAGGTGAAGAATTTTCCTTATAGAAATTATACAGCCTAACAACATCACATTAAAATTAAGAAAATTAGTTGTTGAGAAAGATTTATAAGAATAAATTTTTAAATAATTTAAAATGATATTTTAGTTTGAGTTCCAAACCAAATGAGAGATGCTTGAATAAAATTAATTGAGGTAATAAAAACATTATAATATCACGAGAATAAAGGGATTCATGATATACAATGTCAAAGTCAAGTATATACACCAAATAAAAGTTACTTGGTACATAATCTACAAAGAAGTATCAATTGAATGTAAATTGAGATAAAGTCACTTATAAAGACCGTATCCTTAGGTTAAGGATAAATCTATGACATAATTATGTGTGAAAAATATAAATACACTCTATATTAGTTGATATTAATTTTAAAACAATCAGATGTTATTCCCACATATTCATACAAAGACATAATCAAAAAGTAGAAGTTTAACCCAATGATTTGAAATTTGGTGATGAAGATTCCTTACATTATTTCGACAGGCCAACGACATCAATTTAAATTTGCAAAAATGATTTGATGAGAGAGAAAAGGTTATCTCATCACATGGACGTTAAATTTAAAAAAATAAGGATATATAAGAACATATCCCAACATAATAATATTTAAATTAAAATACATAACAAAAATAAGTCCTTTTAAAAAGAATAAGGTCAAAGTTTCCCTTACCGATTTGTTAACATAAGAAACAAACAACCCATGAAAGAAGGATCATACAATGAAGAATTAAATACCCATAAATTAAAGTATATTACACAAGGAATACAATAATGGGCAGTACATAAACCACATTCAATAAATAAGTGAAAAAAATGGTAATCTATCGAAATTAAAAGTGAAATAAGAAACATGTTACCTTGTGTATGACATGACTCGTTCATTCATTAATATGATGAATAACTAAAGTTAATTTTTACTTTATTAAGAACAATTTTCAATTTCATTATTCCTTTTATATCACTTATTATTGTGTCATAATCATTATGTAATAATTTAAGTTAATAATGGTCATTTTGTCGATATTTGGTACTTGAGTCAAAAATAAAATTCATATAATTACAATGGTCCATGTGGTCAAAATTAAATTATATTTAGAATGATATACATGATTTAGATATCATATATATATATTATATATCCAGTATATATATATGTATTTATAACAGTATATAACATTTGGAGATAAGAAATGAAATGCACTGTTAATGGAGACAGTATGTCGTACATACGCATGAACTCTACCTTCATTTCTATTTTCTATTTTAATGGAATTAAAATATAATGTTTCATAGGTATATTATAATTAAAATATAATATAATATGATATATTTGTTACATAATTTAATTGACTCCATTCTTTATATGGTCCATGTATGTCAAGAATGAATCATATCACCTTCAGGGGGCGGTAGTCCGCACTTCCTCAAATGAAATTATCATGTTCACACATATTGGAAAGAATGAAGGTGTGTTTCTAAATGTAAATTACATAAGAATAGAGAAAACATAAAAATAATATATATCATATATAAATATATTGTCATCATAATGGCCACCGTAAGAGGCGGTAGGAGATAATTGAACAATCATCGTTTGGTGAGGTAGTAGTTCGCCCTCCACATAAATAGTAAGTTCTTTTCCAATTTGATGGAGGTCTGTGTAAGTGTATCTTGAATAAATATCATAACCAAAACCTAGTATGTTAATGATACGTGGGTTTTTATAAAAAAAATGTAATAAAAATTGTTTAGGGGGTGGGAGAAGTAAAATAAAATAAGAGAACTTTAGGGATGATGTTACCTTAAAATTGGGTAACTATCATTGGTTTGAACAAAAATGACTTCTTGAATTGACTTATACCTAAGGTAATACTTCTAAAAGGAATAGATAGATCTTGAGAGCTTATTATGGAAGGGTTTGGATGAGCCAAGGGGATTAAGAGGTGTGAGGAATGGGTTATAAGTGGTGTCCTTTTATAAGGGAGATGAGACGCTCTTTAGGAATGTTTGAAAATGTTATTTTATTATAAAATTATCGCCAGTTTAAAAATAACCAAAACTCATTAAAGTTGAAGATAATGTGACCCATGTTAGAAATAAAATCATCCAATAATAATTGGATATTTTTTGGATATTTTTTTTAATATTAATAATCTTATTTATTTAAATAATTAATAAATAATGTAAATACTACATCATTATTATGTCATAAATAATTTATTTTATTTGATGTCTAAAACTTATTAAAAATTTCATAATGTATCAAATATTTGTATCTATCCAATTAATATTTATACATGAATATATGACTTCTATAACCCCATGTAAAAATTTATAGACTAAATAATATTTGATAATGTAATTTTTTTCTTTACTTTAAGTTAATTAAAATAAAGTGTCATTATCACTCTTAAGTGGCTCCATGGGGTCCCAAAATTGGACCAAGGATGCCCATGGTTGGTCATGACTCATCAAATAAGTTTAGAACAAGTGTAAAGGTATTTTTTTATTATTATAATATTCATTTTACATTGGATTTCCCTATTTACCTTTAACCACGGTTATTTAATGTCAAAAGTTACTATTCACTAAAAATTATGTTCATCTTACTTAACCACATTTTACTTTCTAATAACAACAATTTTTGTTGGATTTTTGAAATTTAATTCACAGAATTTGAAAATTTTCATTTAAATGAAAAATCCGGATTTTTAATTACTACTTAGTGGTTTCACTATTTAACAAAAATTGAAGTATTTCTGAAAAATACCAAAAATTAATTCTAAGTTATATTTGATATTCTCAATTCAAAAATTATTTATATTTTACCAAATTCAAAATATAGAATATGTATTAATTAATTTAAAATTAATCACCATTGTCAAAACAAATAGCATTTGTTTAGGAGACAATAACTATCAAAAGATTGACACTTGTATATGTATAATTTGAAAGTGAAATTAATTACAATGACCAAAATTGGATAAAATGGGAAAAATATAATCTAATTACACTTAAAACTAAATTTAAAATATTATATAACCATATAAAAAAATGAAATTAAAAGGTAGTTTTGAATTAAAATATAGTATTTCTCACTATTCATAAAAATTGAATACTATTAGAAAAATACCAAAGTTTCCTCCAAAGTAAATTTTGTTGTCCCAATTCTAAATAAGAATTATATTTTGTCATATTTAATATGTAAAATTGTAACATATTGGATTTAAAAAGGGTTCTCTATTAAAAGGTGGCAAAATTACATTTTCATGAAAAATAAATTTTTTTCAGAATATCTGAAATTATTCTTATAATATATCTATGAAAAACATAATAAATAAGTTAAAATTATATGGATTATATAAAATTAAAAATCCAGTTAATAATATTCATAAACCATTTTTGAATGGCTAGTTTGGTAAGTCTTGGTGCGCTCAAACTCAATGTTACGTATTATACAATTTATTGAATTACTTTGAAGAGATAATGTACCATAAATATAAAGGTGTTACATAAAATAAATTTTATTTAATAAACATTATTTAATAAAAATATTTTATTATAGTATTATTTATTTCATTATTCCATTAATTCATCAAAATTAATTCCTTATTTGAATTTTTGTTTTAACATAAAAAACAATTTTTGTTTTATTGTATCAAAATCAAAATCATTTGTAATGCAATAATAATAAGAGGTAATTATATTCATTATTATACACAATATAAAAAATCATATTTTTATGGTATAGAAAAATATACATTTATTACAACTGGAAATTCCATAATGGTAAAGTGTGTGACTGTTAGACTCCTATGGGGTAGTTCAGTGTACATAGTTTTGGTCATGAACTCATTGAGCATGAAAATATCCATTAAATGGTTTCAATCATGATTATATTGTTTGATCTCTTCATGGGTATGGTAAAGGGAACATCCAAGATATTATATATCCCTTAGAATATCAAATAAAATGGATTCATAGGGTACAGTCATACTGTTTGAGGTCATCACTTCTTTCTCCAGTATCAATTGGAATAGATAAAGTTCAATACTGATACTAGTCATGTGATCATTATTCAATGACTATATTATAAACATAAATGATACATAATTGTATTTTAAAACTATTGGGATATAATATATCAAAATAGCATCATGTTTATTCTACAACAATGAAATGTAATAAGATATTTAATTCAACCATAATGGGAAATTGATTTATAACATTTTGGGTCAGTACAATCATACCACTAAAAAAAATTTCCACCAAAATTTCCATTTCACACACTATAATGGATTAGGGTATTTATTCATCACTTACTCTAGTTCCCATATCACCTCTTCAATCCATTGGTTTCTCCATTTCACTTTGTCTAGAAGAGTTGTATTATTTCATAGAAAATTACCTCTGTGATCTATGATTTTCACAAGATTCTCTTCATATGAGAGATCATTATATAATGGTACAACCTCATGTTAGAGTAAATGTGAAGGGTCAACTTTTTTACTTCCTTAATATAGCAGAATGGAATACATTTTGTACATTATATAGGTTAATTGTGAGTGTTAGTCAATAAGTCTCCACTCCAACATGATCAAGGATATCAAAGGGTCTGATGTATCTTGGACTAGTATTTCCTTTCTTTTGAAATCTCATGAATTTATTCCATGGATATATATGGATGAATACAATGTTTCTAAACTAAATCTCTAGGTATCATCAATGAATTTCATCTCTACTCTTTTATAGACATTGAGAATACAAGATGTGCTACTAAATGGTCTCGATCTTTTTCACCATTTCCATGAAAATTTCTAGACCTATTAGTTTGTGTTCCCCAACATCATCCAAACATATAGGTGTTCTCAACCTCTTCCCGTAAAGGGATTTATAGGGATCCATTTGGATGCATCAGTGGAACATGTTGTTGTATGAAACATGATAAAAGGAATTTTTTTATCCTCTCAACCGTTGAAGTCAATTGACCAGGCTCTCAATATTTCCTCGAGTTTATATATAGTCTTCTCATATTAACCATTATTTTGAGTGGGATGATATGTTCTGATGTTCAACTCGATATTTAGGGAATGTTGGATACACTTAAAAACATAGAGGTAAATCGTTGATCTTAATCAAATACAATCGATTGTGGTGCTCCCTACAACCTCACAACTTCTCTAATGTATATCCTTGTAAGTTTATTGACTGAGAATTCCTGTAAAATTTCAATGAAGGGAGTTGTATTTTAAAGACAATCCACCAAAACCCATATATCATTATTTTCATTTTTATTTATTTAAATGACAAACGAAAAATTACATGGTGATTTTTTCCCATTTCCATGTAAGTGTGGGGAATGGTTGCATCATCCCCTTGTATTTTTTACCTTCCTCTTTCACTTGATAATTAAAAGACATCATAATGTATATTCTATGATATTCTTCTTCATATAGTCCCACTAATAGTTCTCTAAGAGGTGTCAATACATCTTTCTGTTTGTTGTAAGGATGGTGAAGTTCAAACTATTTGCATCATCTAATAGGTTATTCATTAACTCAGTATTTGATGGTAAACACTTTTCTTGGCTCAAATATTACATCTATTTTCTTATTAAAATTTAATTCCAAGGATTTCCCTTTTCTTTTAGCATTCAATATTTTTTTGATTACATACACATATATGTGAGAATCATTTTTCCTCTATAAAAAGGAATGGTTGAGAAATAATTTATGGAATAATTGATGAGGTTCATTCCATTATTATTCTAATTCCCATAATTTTCATGTCTTAGAAGATCATATAATTTTTAATTATCATCAAAAATAAAAAAAATTAGATCCTTTTTTACATAGAGTTTCTTCCAATTTATTTTATTTCATATGATGGTAGTGGATTGATTATTCGTATTCCTTGATCATATCTAACCAAAATCATTGGCATAAATTCAGCGATTTCAAGGTAATGTATACAAGAGGCTTTTATGATATGTATGTATTTCACACTTCTTCATAAAGATATAATTCTTCCATATCTTTAATGCAAATATCACTAAATCCAACTCCAGATCATGAATTTGGTATTTCTATCCATGAAATTTCAATTTAATTGAATCATAGGCTATGAATTAATCATTTTTCATTAACACATGACCAAGACATTATTTGAGGAATCGCTGAATACAAATAAATGTTCTACACTTTTGGGTATCATAAGTACAATTGCAGTGATAATCCATTTTTTATCTCCTTAAAGATATATTATCCTTAATATTTGTAAATAACCTTGACTCCCTTATGAGTTATCTTGGTCAGATGGTTCGATAGTCATGATAGATCTCTCACAAATCAATAATATTACCAAGATAATCCATGAAAACTATGGATATGTATCATAGATGTTCGAATTATAATTATTTCAATTTCTCTAGTCACTAAAGGCTCTAAAAATAACCCATTTCATGTGATTATATTCCCCAATATTGACACATACTTTAAATATAAATCACATTTTTTGTTCTTTTCATAAAGATTCCTGTTTGGTAGTGTTTTTAGAAATGTGGTTAGATTCTTCTCATTATCCTCCTTTCATTTGGAGTATATTAGAAATTAATCTTTAAATAACACCATAAAATTATCATGGATATATATAATTAAAATATTAATCAAGTCCATGAATATTTATAGAGTATTATAAGGTTTGAATGGAATTAAAATGAAATCATAGTCCTTATAACACTTTTAGAATTATGATTTGTGGATATCATTCTTATGCCTCACAAGATAATATCCTGACTATAGATCAACCTTTGATAACTATTGGGATTCACATAGCGATCTAACAAGTCATCAATCCATGGTAGATGATACTTTTTCATTATAAAGATTTTTTTAGCTCATGATAATCAATGAAAAGGTGAATTTACTTATCCTTATTCTTGGAGAAGAGGACCGGTGCACCCCATGGTGAAGCACATGGGCATATGACTCATTTATCTAAATTATCATGCAGTTGTTTCTTATGATTTTAAAGTTCCAAAATTGACATTATATATGGATTTTCATATAATGTAAACTTCCCGGAATAATCTTGAATGAAATTTTTACCTCGTAGTAAGGAGGAATACTTGAAAATTCTCCAGGAAACAGTTCATTGTAACCCTCACAATGGGAATGTCCCTCATAATAGGCATGTCTTCAAGGATGATCCTTTCCATAGATTCAATAATTTGAAATAGATATTTTATTTGTATGGGAATAATATTCATTCTTAAGATGTGGGTGAAAAAGTAGATTCATCCTGCTCTATGCACATGTACCGAATTTAGGTATGATTCACAATACAATGATTTTTTTGTTCTCATATAAATTTATGTTGGCTCCTTATAGAGAAAGAAAATCCATTACTAGAACTGAATCTAATTCCAATAAATTGTGTATCAAAGGGTTCACTAGGAATATAAGAACATAAATTTTGATAGTGGATGATTTATATGCATGTGATTAAATAATTTACCCATTCAACATTTTCATTAATAAATCTACTTCCATTCTCACTGTTGGTGTTTGAATAGTTCTACTAATCGAGAATTATATGAAGGAATGAGTAGAAACAGAATCAAAATGTACATTTCCTATTCTTGAATAAATTACTAGTATACCTATCACCACTTCTTTTTAAGGATCTGCTTCATCTATTTTGATGACATAACTCGACTATGCTTCCTAAGAGGTTGTTGGTTGTCTCTGAAAAACCTTTTTATAGTGCATTGATTTAAAAATTTCTACTGTTACTTGAAATTTAAATAATAAAATTTGTTATGAGTGTTGAGTGGAGTATTCCTTTAATCTATTTCATTAGTGTGTCTCTCCGATTGGAAATCACTGTCTTGGTCCCCTTCCAACACCTAATATATTTCCTCGCCCCCATAGGAAATTATTAGGGTGATCCTTTCCATACTTTTGACAAGTGAGATGTTAAAATCTCATAGCACCATTATATTTCTACATCGCACTACCAAAATTAAACTCCATATTCTACATATTATCCCTCTGATATCCTTGATATTTTATAATCATATTTTTTACTTTGAGGGTACATCAGGCTATTTAAAAAAAATATCAAGGTATATTAATTCATATAATTTTATTGCAATAGGTTTTAAACAATCCAATAAGCGGCCAACATTTCATTCAAGGGTAACAACAAATATGAGGGTGTCTCATGCAATTCTTATGATTTTTTACTCATACACATTGATAGATTCATCAACTAATTTTCTTGTAGTATTCTAATTTAATTTTCATTTTTATATGGAGAGTGTGAGGAAAATATTTATTAAAAAAATTCCCATAAGACCTTCCAGTCCATCACCTTAATTTATTCATCACAATTTTTATCCTTGATCAATGCCAAAATTTGATCATATTTTCCCTTTATACTCTAAATAAATATAATAACCTTCACTTTCTCAGATCATTGAAGTATGAATAAAATATTTTTAATAGATTTTATCCATTATTTCATAATTGAGGGATCATATAATCCATTAAATTTAAGAGGCCATTATCATATAATGTTCTAATTTTCATCTTGTTCATTATTGGGGGGATTTGGTATCTCCTTAGGATCTGGTTTTTTATTCATAACCTGAGTCATTTTAGAGTTTATCATCACAATGTTCAGGATTCCTGCTCCCATTAGGTTGGGTGACTTATTTGGGAATTCATCACATTTCCCATCACATCAGTTGTTTTCTTGGTGCCGCTTATTTCAGCCCTTGGATAAAATAAAGTGAAAATTAGGGATGATTTTTTTTAACTATTAAACACATAAATGAGAATCTAAGGACAGTAAAAGGAAAAATTAGAAATTATATTTATTTTATAACTCATGAATTTCAAAGCATCAATATATGATATCAATGATATATTTCCTAACATATACTCTTATGTGAATTTTTTCAGTTAATTATAAGTCATAATGAGGTTGTGAATTTAGCATATCATATCCTTAGGGATTGTCAAAATTGGTGTGTAGTAAGAGACATTATTGTGCACCATTTCAAAATCGATTATCGCTCAACACTACATTTTCAGGTTTTACCACTATATAAATATGTTCCAAAGTCACATCCACTTTTAGTATCCAGACATGGATGTATTTTCATGAAAAAATATAATCATTATTTTATAAATAATTAAGGATCTATACTTATGTTTATTCTTATTCCTATTTATTTATCAATAGCTTTATAATCATAATCCCAAAATAACTAAACTTTCTTTTGATTCAAACTATGACAACTATGCTCTTTATTACACAATAATTCATGATTTATTGCATATGAGTACTAATAATAAAATACAAGATAGATAATTATAGTTTATCTGGGAATTTGGTATATTTCATAACAACATAGAATATAGATTAAATAATTTTTATTGAAATCTCCTTTAATATACTCATATAATTCCATCCTACTTAAAGTTGTAAAGGATAACATAGGGACAAACATAAGAAGGGGTGATATATAAATCTTGGTAAGGGGAATAAGCATGAAATTGTGTGAATAAAGTAATATATTTTATAAAATAGGCAAATAAATGGGGCATAAATGAGTGAAAACAATAATTATGAAAAAAGATGCATGATATAGAATGATATTCATAAATGGGAAATGGGAAATGTGGCATGAACTTACAAAAAATCAACATAAACAGAGGTCAAGGATAGATTCCATGAAATAAAAATAGTAGATGTTCTATGATGTATTAGGATCACTCCATATTCACTTTCATTATTTCTCATGAGACTAAAACATTACCCATTAAATTCAAGCTCAATATAATTTTGGGCACACCCATCACTTTCATTTCATTCTTAGGCTTATGTGGGCCACATATAACACATAACATAGAATCATTAACCATCATATTTTATTCCTCAATAATTTATTATGGAATAAATACATTTTTGTTCCTAATAGAATAATTATTAGTGTATAATGATGAATACCTATGATAGAAGATGTGTATGGTCATTCACTATACAATTGTATAACATTGAAAATTGTGGACAAATGTTTTCCACGTAATATTGAAATATAAATTTTAATAGAAGGACTTAATGAGAGTGAAAGGGGTCTCCCATAATTTAGGAATAATAGATGATGTAATTTTATTATGGTAGAACATATCCCATCATTATGAAGTGGATATAAAATGTATAATTAGATAGAGATGCTTGAATAAAGAGGATACGAAAGGGATCTTTTACTATTAGATGATTATTCCAAAATCTTGGGAGGTTCATCAAGAGAGAATGGGGGAACCATAGGAGGAACCTAGAGAGTGGATAAAAGAGTAATAAAATTCCCCAAGGTTTTTGAGTGAAGATAAAAGGAATATTTCATATGTTTATATAAGAAATTATTGGGGAATCCATTATTATTTCTCAAACATATCTTTTTGGATCTATATAATAAAATGATTGAAACTAACAAAATTAAAATGGAATTTGACCATGTTTTCTTATAAATAGTGGTGGTTATAGTTATTATATAAGGAAAAGGTCTTAATGTATTGAAATAATACACTTGTGGGTGTGGAAGTGATTCATCCTTATAACAAAAATAATTTAAAATTGTATTGTATATTATGGGGTTTGGTGGATTCAAAAAGGATTTATAAAATGAATCGGACAAAATTAATATTTCATTTTTATAAAGATGAATATTAAATTTGGTCTGGGATACCCATTATTGTATTTATTACATTATTTTTAGTTCAATATGATGTAATAATACACATCGTATAATTACAATGTATTTAATATTAACCTAAAAATACCATTGTCTCAAAAAATTATGGAAAAATAACCATTAGATAATTTTGAGGTTATGATTCCAAAAATAATATTTATTGTATCCAAATAATTTTTTAAATATGTTAATTTTCAATATTTATTTAATAATAAACATTTATTATGAAGAATTGGTTTTTTACAATAATAGATTGTAGATCCTTATAATGATTAAATTTGACTTTATAAAAAATTTATGATAATTTATATTTAATAAAATGTATTTAATATTAATATTTTAATAAAACATTGTTTATTTCATGAATCTACTAATTAATCAAAATGAATTCATAAATTTAATTTTAGTGTTATAGAAAAATAAATTTTGTGTTTTCACATGTAGATATTTCGACTATAGCCACAGTCCAAAATTGTTGCTATAGGGGTAAAAATGATGGCTATAACCTATATCTACGGTTCTAGTAGTCTGTGGAAGCTATTGGTGAGGATATGTAGAAACACTATAGTCATGGTTTCAACTATGGAAATAGACCCTATATCCATGGTTTTGGAAATCTGGGTAATAAATCCACCATGAAAATATGTCTATAGACACAGTTTAAACTATGGCTACAAGGTATATTACTATAGTTGAAATCCATTCCTATAGACCATATAAACTGTGGCTATAGATTGAAAATATATATCTCCCATCTATTTTGGATCTCCTTACCTATGCTACCATATACTTAAGGACTTAAACTACACTACATATATCTTTTGGTATATATATATATTTTTTGATATATATATTCTTATGAAAATTGAAAATAAAAGAAAAAATCCTTGATATAGCTCTTCTAGATATTTCCTGGAAAACAAAATTCTCACGCTGTTACAGGAAACCTATAGCCCTGATTTCTTAGAACGATGGATATAGAAATTTATCAAATACCCATATAGCGACATTTAAGAAAACTCTGGTTATAGCCTTTGTATAAATACTTATATCCACATTTTTCCAAAACTATGGCTATAGGTCCATGGAAATATCCCAGTTTTCCAGTAGTGTTTATTTTATCAAAATTCAAATAATTTATGAAGTAACAATAATGATATGAAAATATATTCAATATTCTATATAATATACATATTTGCATTATTAGTGTATTGATACATTTCCATTTATTACAAAGAAAAAGTCCCTCAGGGTAAGGTTCATGATGGTGATACATTCATGGTGTGGTTCTATGTACATGGTTTGGGTCGTGATCTCGATGATCTTGAACTTCTCCCATAAATGGATTCTATTATACATTATTTGTTGGATATCATCATGGGATTGGTCAAAGTAAAATCCTAAAGATTCTATCTCATTATAATCATTTATAAATGAGCATCGTAGAGTATAACCCTACTTTTTGAGGCCATCACATCCTTTTTTCATGTAATTTGGAATTGTAAAAACCTTATATTTATACAAATCATATTATAAATGCTCGACGACTATATTATAAATGGTAATGATACATAATATTATTTTAAATTCAATATGATATAGTAAAACAAAATATGTGCTTGTGATTTCTAAAATTGTGACACATAATAACACATTTAATCCAACCACTAAAGTAATCTCATTAATAACATTTTGGGCCATTAAATTACATGTTTTCTTCTATGTAATCCAGAAAAATTTCCAAGGGAAATATGTTTTATGATGGGGATTTTTATTACCATAATTGGGTAATTATAACATATTATTTAGAGTTTTATTCAATCATTTAGTCATTATTGGTGTTCCATGACATAGGGGAGAGGGTCAGAGTGATTTATCATTGGAGAAATAGTCCCTATGGCATTGTGAGTGCACTATTTTATTAATTGTGGGGTTCAACTTGAGAGGGGAGTATTTTTGTAGACATAGTAATTTTTTACATATTTGGTGTTGTTAAAAAAATTATAGGGAATTTTTTAATAATATTTTGGAATTTTAATGGGGAGACAGTGGCTCACTCATGGTTATCACACTATTAGAAAAACCATGTTGCAAAACTATGTGGTTTGTAAATTTTATTGAATATTTATTATATTTTCCTTTTTGACCATATCATTTTCAAGTCTCACTATAAGGCCCCAGCCTTAAACCTTACTTAATATTGAATTAAATGAATAATTCACATTGAGGATCTTTTGAGGTTTAGAGTTTTATAGAATTAGTATATAACTATTACATCTCAAAAGATTACAAATTAGACACTTATACTAAGTTTCCATAGAATAAAAACTCGTAAAAAGAAACATGTCTTGTTCCATGTTTTATAAAGAATGACTTTCCCTTGATCCCATCCTTGACCCTATTCCACATTAAGTCCTGTGAAAAACATTTCAAAAAACATGGGGTGAGCATAAAAAGCTCAGTAAGGGATACACAAAGAATGAAAACTGTTAGTTTATCAAAACAAAAAGTAAACCATGTATACTTTATCAGAGTAATACTTTTCACCTTTATGAAGTAGTAAAAACTATTCACTGAATAAAAATAATTTCTTACCCTTTTGAAACCAAAAGATTACCATAAAACCCATATAAAGATCACATAACATATAAAGGTAATATATGACATAAACATACTTAAATGGAATAACCATACAGTCGACTTCCACACATATCACTTAATGGAAGAGCAATATGGCCGACTTCCATACCCAATGCATTGGAGGTTATAACGTAACCACCTGTCCTGGTATTCACGGCACCACCCGTCATATGGTTTATCATGTAACCACCCATCAAATGTCCATGTACCATTATAAAATCATAAAACATAAAACAAATATAATGGAAAGAAAACATTTCCACACATTGATCACAATATATCACTTAAATATATTGACATAAAAAATCCATGGTAAAAACCATTTTCAATACCAAAATACATAAAAGTTCATATGGTGTTTATTTCATTTTAAAAACATTACGGCTTATTGAGGAAGCCAAAGACCAAATAATACTCACGGCGACAGAAAAGGTCGTTTTCACCGCATACGTTAAAAGAAACATTCATTTTTGTCGTTTAGTAAAACGCTTCGTATAAAAATATTCATTTTGAATAAAATTAAAAGTCAATGGGGTTTATACACTATATAAAATAAAGTTGTGTGTAAAACAAAATATGCCTCAATGAAAGGAGATTGAGACGAAGTCCCTTACCTCAGGTCTGACTTGACTCGATCGTTTTTTAACGTCCTGAATAATAAACTTGAGTTAATTTCTACTTGCTTAAAAAACTTTTTCAAGTTCATTATTACTTTTATATCACTTATTAACATTTTATAAACATTATGTAATCATTTAAGTTAATAATGTTTGTTTTGTCGATATTTGGTTCTTAAGTCGAATGTGGACTTCTTACAATTACATGTTGTTCGTGTGGTCAAAGTTTCATTATATACAGAATTATATTCATGATTTGGGTATCATATATATCATATATATCCATAATATACATGTATTTATAATATTACATAATCATTTAGAGGTAAGAAATGAAATTCACCGTTCATGGAGATGGTAAGCCGTACGTACGCATGAACGCTACTTTCATTTCTATGTTATATTAATGGAACTAAAACTAAATGAGAGATATGTATATTTTAATTCCATAATTATATTAATCATTTAGATTTATCATAAATCATATATATCCATTATATATATGTACTTATAATAGTATGTTACATTTGGTGATAAGAAATGAAATGCACCGTTCATGGAGACGGTAAGCCGTACGTACGCATGAACGCTACTTTCATTTCTATCTCATACTTTAATGGAAAGAAATAATAATGACATAAAGGAATATTATAATTCCAGTATAAAATCATATATAATAACTTTAAATTCATCCTTTATACGTCCCACATATGGCATTAACGAATCAGATCACTTTGAGGGGGCGGTAGTCCTCACTTCCTAAAATGAAGATATCGTGTATACCCATAATGGAAGCCATAAAGGTGTGCCATAAATGAAAAATACAGAAGCTTAAGTAATAAATAAACATATTATATATCATATATAAATATATTAACATCTTAATGGCCAACTTGGAAGGTGTTAGAAGAATATTGAACAATCATCGTTTCGTGGGGCAGAAATTCGCCAACCACAGAAACAATATGTTATTTAACCATTAGATGAAGGTGTGTGTATGTTTAGCTCGAATACTTCTTATAAAAACATACTAGTATATTTAGGATATTGTTTTTGATACAAAATAAATGAATAAAAAGAGTATAGAGGGCCCGAGAAGCAAAATAATACAAAAGGACACAAGTAAAGACATTACCTTAAAATCGGGTAACTCTCTTAGATTTGAGCACAAAGGCTTCCTTGGGAAGACTTCTGCCCAAAGTGAGGATTATAAGAGTTATATAGGGCTGCGTAGAGACAAAATGTGCAGGGTTTGGCCAATCCAAAGGTTTTGGAAGTGTGGGTAAGGTGGTAGAGGTGGGGGCCTTTTATAAGAGGAGAGGAGGGGCACTCTTGGAAAGTAAAGAAATGTTACTTTATTTTACAATTCTTTTCGGATTTAAAAGGTCCCACTTTGATATAATTCGATTATAAGGTGATAAGGGTTCTAAATATACCCAACCAATAGGTTTTAGACAAGTTTAGGTCTTAGATGTTACATTATCTTTTCATTTTATTTAAATCGTTAAATAATGAGGTAATCACTGCATCATCATGGTGCCATACATAATTTAATTTATTTAATGTCTAAATATTATAAACCAAATATCATGATGTATGAAATCTTTTTAACTTTCTAATTAATATTTATAGTCAAAAATCTGACTTGTATAACACCATTTAAAAATTGATTTAGTAAAACAACTCATGTTTGTGACATTATAATTTTAACTTTAAATAAAAAGGCATTAATGTCATTTTCCAACCAAAGTGGCTCCATGGGGTCCCCAAGTTGACCCATGGATTTTCTTGGTCGGCCATGACACATCCAATAAGGTTAGGAAATGTTTATAGGTCATTTCAGATTATTAAAACATTATTTTTACCTTAAACTACATTAATTACCTCTAATCTCGATTAAAAACTTAGAAGTTACTATTCACCAAAAAATTATTTTAATCCCATTGAACCACCTTTTACTTCTTAATGACAACCATTTATATCGGATTTTTAAAATTCAAAACACAGAGGTGTTAAAATTTCATTTAAACGAAAAATCAGTTTTTATAAGTACCACTTAGTGGTTTCACTATTCATCAAAAATTGAAGTTTTTCAGAAAAATACCAAAACTTCACCCTAATCTATATTTGATATTCCGAATTCAAAAATGATTTATATTTTAAAAAATTAAATACATCTAAGTTTCATTAATTAATTTAATAATTAATTCCCGCTGTCAGAGCATATAGCGTGTTTTTATGAAACAATAAGTATCAAAAGATTGACACTAGTTTAAGTCCAATTTCAAAGTGAAATTAATTCCAATGACCACTATTGGGTTAAATGGTAAAAATATATTCTAATTCAACTCTAAAACCAATTAAAAATATAATCTAATCATATAAATAAATTATATTAAAAAGTGGTTTTGAATTAAAATACAACATTTTTCACTATTCATTAAAAAATGAACTTTATCGGAAAAATACCAAAAAATTACAAAAGGTAAATTTTGATGTCCCAATTATAAAGAAGATTTTTATTTTGTCCAATATAATTTATAAAAGTGACCAAAACTATATTTAATGACGGTTCACCATCAAAAGGCGATAAGTGAACCTTTAGTGAAAATTAGGGTATATATGCCTAAAATTGAATTCCTTCCGTATTTTAAGCCTTTATATTTTATTGGATAAATTAAAAAACATTTAAAACATATATAATCATATTTTAGTTATTTCTATCCATTCCCGCCAGTACAATGGCTATGTGTTAACTACCATTTAAAATAATATTATTATATTACTAGTGTGCAACGTAAGATTTCTAAGAAACTCATTGTTGCTTATCGGGTACGATATCGAACCTAGCAACACCTTTCAAGTAAAATTAATATTTAATTCGTAAATATTAATAAATTTGAAGATTTATTATTCTTTATTTACCTATAATGTTACACTCCCTGCATCATTTATTCCCTTAAAATTAGTTAAAATCTCACCTATCTTATAGTTTCCCCATATAACATTTTTAGAGGATATTCTTCTGTTACTAGTGGGTTAGGATTAGGAATTATTGATTCGTCATGACACCTTATTCCATTCCCCTTTGTCATATTTATTTTTTCCATATCCATGTGAGTTGGATACCCTAGAATAAAATTGGATCAAAACATGGTATTTAAATGAGTGATATGTGATGTTTAACTATGGTTTATGGGTTTGAGAACTCAACATACTAAAATAATATTTTATTATTCCATGGTGACATGTTTGAATTACATTATAAGGAATATGAATATATCTAAATAATGATTCCCATGGTTTACCATTAATTCTCTGTTTCTATTGGTTATTTTTTGTTATATTTCATTTATATTAATTTTTTATTGATAGTGTATCCAGGTTTTATGTGATTCTAGGATTTGTTAGTAAATATTATGGTTTTTAGTTCCATTTATAATTGAAGTGGTTTAAAATATTTTTTCTATATTAAATTCTACATGGAATATCTATGACTAAAAATAAATTTTAAAATGAGTTTTTGAAAGGTATTTCACCTTTTGATTTATTTTAGATAAAATGTACTAGTTTATTTTTTGTAAGTTAAAAATTATAGAAAATTATTCAATTGGAGTTATTTAGTGCATGATAGAACATGAGTGTGTGTGTAAGTTATATAGATGACTAAAACCATGGATTAATCCATGGACTAGATATGATGTGTTATCCTAGAGACAGATAGATCCCTTTGAGGGATGATAGAGGGGGATTCCAAAACATGGAACTGAAAATTGAAAGTACCTATTGAATATATTGGTGTTCCCCAGAAATACTAAGTGAGCTTCAAATCTAGTTATAATTTCATATTAGGATAAGAAACTATTTCATATACAATGTTAATCTAGACCTAATGGTTCGAGATCATGATGATTATTTCTATTTTTATTTGATATTTATAGCCTAAGATTAATTATTAAAACCATTTTCTTGTATATGAAGAATATTATACTCATGATTATACATATAACATGTATTTCTATGATAAAAAATTTCATGTTGGGTGTCCTGACATCCATTTATTTGAGTCTAGTTTAATCATGGCTATGAGTCATGATTTTTTTAAAAAAATACAATTGGATTTCTAGAATTAAAATGTTTTCATGTGAACATAAATTATTGTGAACTTATCTTTGAAATGTATATTTTATAATAGATTTATTTACATTTGTGGATAATGTACATAAAAATATTAATGGCTGTATCCTTTGATATTTGTGCCTCACACCCTACATATTATATTATGTATATAAGGACCTTGTTTCACATAAAACATGAATAAGAGATTACACCATTAATTTTAGTTCCTCATATTGACTACCTTAATATATGATTTTTTTATGGTGGAGATGTGGTCTCATGTTGTACATCTTATTTTATAGCTTCTTTAATATTTTGTATAATTTATGATGTTCTGTATTGGTATATTTGGTCTCGATCCATAATCTGAGATTTAGGAAAAGGATATCATGTGTATGTTTGTTCATAAATGGTAACTTGATACTAAATATGATAGATTATTTTTTTTTACTTGTAGTGTTTTCATTGATTATTTGTACTTTTTATGATGATACTTCATTGACTAGAATGGATTCCCACATCCTAGATGATTTATAGGAATTTTTTAAATGTGAAAATCATTACAAAGGATATTAATTGTTCCCTAGTGTTTCTATATTTCTTGTAGTGACCAAGAATTTGATTCATGGATTTTTTAGGAGTAGCATGAGTGATAGGCTGGGCTGTCATGGGTTAGTTCAATACACACGTGGGATCTGATTCATTTCACATTGATCTTTAATAAACAAATCTTGTGGTCTCTATCCCAAATATCCAGTAATTCTGGCCTCCTTTTAGAGGAGTCCAATTCCTTCCTAGACACTAATAAACTTTAAAGTTAATTCCTACATAACTCAAAAATATAAGGTAACAAGACACATGATTGTGTAAGTGAAAACATGATTACCAAATTTAGAGCCATAAAAAATGCATGTTTCTAATCAGTAATTTTTTAATGGTAATCAATTGTGTTACTAATTTAAAATGGTAAGGATTCATGAATATGACATAAATATATATTATTTTCCTTGATTAGAAAGTAATCCCCCTAAAAATGATGTGGTGAGCCTAACCTCCCATCCATTCATCCAATGTATACCACAAAGATTCATAAGAACACCCCAATATTCATTTTCTTATGGAATGTTGGACAATTAAAAATAATAACCAAAGTATATACAATACTATTTCAATTTTTTCAAATCACTAATGAAATTGTTTCAACAAAATATAGTGGAATAGGTAGATGCGAGGTAGATGGATGGTTATCTAATTTTCTTGTATCCAACAATTTATTGGTGATTTTGGGTTTATTCTCATTATCTTTATTATTTGTTTTGAAAGGATGAAATTTGGGAAGCAATCATAGAGGATAGGTGATATCTCCCTAGAATCCTTTACAATCTGTAAGTAATGGGTTCATATAATTTATCCCTCCTTGGTTCCTCTTACTATATAACATATTAATTTTTATAAATTTTACATAGAGTAATGGATTCTATTTAACATTAATGTAAATATTTCCATTTTTTAATAAATTTTCTCACTGTAAAAAATTATTATATCATGAACTCAATTTTATAGATATTAATTTGGTGATAAATATCTAAAGATGGGTTTGGATAGTCAGTATATACTACAAGAGTTAGATGATAGATGTTAGAAATTGTAGGAGTGTCCTGAAGAGCATAAATCTATTAACTAAAAACTAGTTTGATCAAGGAATTCATAGTGAGTACACAATTGAAGAGCATAACCATGACCTCTATGTCAAAAACAAAACCCATTAAGGATTCCAAATTAAATGAACCTTGAGAGGAAATGGAAAATTTTTTGTATCTAGTAATTAATTTTATGTATTAAACCTAATTATTTATTCAAATAAAAAGAATGTATTCCATTGATAAATTAAAAGTTGGTCTACTAGACATGTTAGTCATGGTAGTGAATTTTTTTCATATTAATCCATTAAATAAGTGATGGTTTGAAAATTTATTCATATTTTTTTCACGTGTTATTAGGTGTTTTATTGATGTTCCATAACCCTAGGATATTTTTCATTATTACCTTATATATATTTTAATATTTTGAGATTAAATTTGGACACAATAAAAACGATGTGAAAACTCACAGAAAAGATCCGTGAAAATATAGAAAATTATTCAACATGGAGAATATGATAATTATTGAAATTAAATTCTATTAACCAGTAGATTCATTCTTTAAAATATGTCTGATGTAATAATTTATTTAATTCAGTAGATGTCAATAATATTATTTTTCCCTAATTAATGGATGAGAGATAATTCGGATTAAGTGGGAGACTATAATAATGGGATTAAGAAATCATATATTTTGATAATATTACTAGTATAATTCATCATATAGAGAATATTGTGAAATCAATTTAATTATCAACAATCCATGTAGATGAAGAAAATTATTTCTTTAGTATTCCTTTAATGTCATTCCACATGTGACACACCCAGCATATCCTGCCACACTAGGACGTCAATTTCATTTTTTTATCAATGAATTAAAGTATATGATCAAATTAAATCCACTCATAAAATTATCATTTTAGGATACCATGAAAAATGCTCTTAGATTGGAACAACCAATGGCATCTTAAACATGTGGGGTTAGTATTGGTGTGTTTTCCCTTATGATCAAAACTTCAAGAGTTCGCCAAGTAAAAAACATCATAAGAAGAAGTCTCAATGCTTATGATCCCAAAACACTTGATAGTATGACACCAATAGTACACAATTAGTGTGATATATCCAGACCATATGAAATATTTTTAAGATTAATGTCATAATATTTCATGATACTCATTATAATATAGGAACTATTATAATCATTTGATATGTCAACTAATATTTAAAATCTACTTTGTAAATATGGGATGTAGAAATATATACACTATTGTGGTATGTGTGCATCATGAATATCTCATTGTATACAAGATATGGTAATAAAAAATTATTGTGCATGTTATGTACTAAGTACCTACTATAATAACTCTCCAACTTTCTCTTAATCCAACAATCTAACTACCTTGTTAGCACTCACATGATAGTAACATGTTTCTTCAATATTTTTTATTAGTCATTAGCCTTCCATAATTTGTCTGTATGGAAAATTTCTTATCAGCGTGTTAACCAACTTGTGTAATACATATCAAAATATTATTTCCCCTTGTATATTATTAAATCCAACTATTAAAACAAAAAATATTTGTGGGTACTAGTTGTCAAATTATATTAATTTTATTATGAAAATTCATTGCATACTGGGTGTGATTATATGAATTCGAACACATACTTTCATATTAATCACTAGTTCTTTAGTTTCCTAAGAAGCCTCAACACACTCTTTATTTCTAGATATGGATTCTACTGGAATGAATGAGATTGTCTTGTACTTAACCTTCTTCTTATTGTGATGTTAGATCAAACCAATATGTAGGAAGACTAGTTTTTCTATTAAAACATGTTTCCCTTTCTCTCCACATACCAGTTATATAACTTTTTTTCTCATTATGTTAGAATTGTATTGTTCGGACTACTTCAAATTTAATTCACCAAGATATAATGGATATCTATTAACCATTAATAATATTTTGATAATATAATATATATTACCTAACATAGATAATTTGATTGATCCATTGATTAAATTTATGGATCTCTGCTAAAATTGTTATTCTCCTCCTATGAAACATTTATTTATTTTTATAGATATCTATTCCATGTTACAATGGAAAAAATTCTCTATCAATTTGTTCAAAAAATTTCTTCCAAATAAATTTTTAATAAATGCACTTTTGAATTAGGTTAGTAAATAATTAGATCTACCTTAGTATATCACGTTTCCTAGAACATCGGTTCCTATATTAATTCAATCAATGAATTGTTACTTTCATTCTATTATTACCTAATCGTAAGGCCAATAGCCTATTTTAAATTGTTATCAAAAATATTTTACTTGGATAGTGGTGGAACTCTCAATACCATTCCATATACATATGAGACAAATTCAATAAAAATGAATATTTTATGAATGTTTTCTTACATCAATCCAAAACTAGAATTTATTACTTTCACCCCTTATTGGTATTCTATAGTGTCACCAACCCTTTATGTAAGAATCCTATAGAGACTTATAATTATTAACTGTATTAATATCAAATATCCAAATTAATGATCTTAAAATGAATGTATTAAAATTAAATTTTCAAATTATTTATGAATAAAAACATGGTATTACTAATAGAGCCTCATTGGAACCAATCATGTACCATCCATGTACAGTATCACTTGAATAAACACTACAATATTTAAAATAATAAGCCCCTTGTACTTTTATACAAGGAATCCATTATTAAGTTTTAATTGATATTTTCAATCATCGCATATTGTAATTTAATTATTAACTATATGATACATTATTCTAAATGAATAATTTATCACAAGATATGGTGGATATAAATAAATGCCATGGTTTTATCATTTCTATATATTATGTGTCTCTAGAACATCCCATTTCCATAGGCTCTTGTATAACATTTTACTATGTCAACTATTTTGGCATCTTTGGCATTAAATAAACCGAAGTCAATATTTTCACCATTATTTCAAATTGAGAAGTGAACCATTTTATATAAATATAATATATCACTTGGGTACAAATTTTCTATCATTAGTATATCTATAATATCCTTATAAAACATTAGGATAATTACTTTAGATGCACACAATTGTTTTCTTGATGCTAGTTTTTTAATTACCATAAAGAACTAAATACATATAAAAACATTTTATTTTGACATAATGAAATAATGAAATATTGTAACTCATATGATATAAATTTTCATTCTAATTTCCATACAAGTTTTGACTAATGCCTTTGTTGTTGTAGAATGGCTTAGAAAATAATTCGAGTCACTATAATGAATATATTACTCAACATTGATTCACATTATTCTAATGTCCAAAATCTAATGTGTACAAGAATAAAGAGTCCTAATAATTTTTAAAGAGGATTGTATCACCATGAGGGGAGGTTTAAATCACTACTAGACACAACATGTAAACTTTTTCTCATAGTTTATAATGTTCCAAATTCTTAATTCACTACAATGGAAGTCCCTGAAATAAATATATTCTATAATATTACACTAAGTTGAAACTACTAGAAGAGTTCAATGTTCTGAATTTCTTTAGTGGTGATTCCTCTTCTACAGACTTCCTCTGATATTTCATCTCTATTGATTAGTGTCTTTCTCGATCTATTATTCTCTGAAAAATTCTTCTACAACTAAATTTCTTATGTGTTCTTTTCTGAGGATTGGCATTCCAAAGGCTCCTTTATTGCTCCTTTCATACATGGGTTGTTCATGGTGATGGTCCTAAGAAGACGTATCTACAATATTATGTATATGATAGATCTGTGATCTTCAGTTAGTCATGAAGCCCTCGAGAAGAATGATTTGTAGTCTTCATTCTTGATCCCCCAAATAATATGGGTCTACAATATTATGTTCATGGTGAAGGACCCAATAATTTATTGATGGACCCAATAATACTGATATTTTTGTGGCAGCAATGTCTCAATGGGATGTATCAATTGATAGACCCATGAACAAGTATCTACAATCTTCTATTGAAGATATTTGGATTCATGAAGTATCTTGGGGTTCTGTAATTTTGACAGACATGTGACAAATATATGATATAACCAAGAAGGTTTTGATATACAATCTGTATTTTTGCGAAAATTCCATTATATGAGATATGTTTTTGGTGTTCCTTACATCCACCAATGTTTTTTCTCTTGTTTGAGATGCGATATTATGGATCTAGATCTAAAGAACCACTAGAAAAACCATTCATTGACAGACAAAGAGAAAGAGATGATCATGACAACGAAATGTAAAGATTTGTTTCTCTCACACCATTTGAATCTAGGGGTCATCAAAAAATTGATAAGTGATCGATATTTTCATAGGTTTCTCTAAAAATCATGCTGAATATTTTTTCCTATCTTGATGAAGTTTTGTACATAAGAGAAATGGGATCAAGTTTGATGATCTTTGAGTTCTTCAATGAGAGAGATAAACAAAAGGTTCTACAAGGAATGACATGGTCCTTTGAAAACCACCTCATTATTATGGAAAAAAAATGAGGGTTGTGATATCTAGCATTTTGATTTGTCCAAATCCCCATTCTGGTTATGGCATAAAGGGAACCCTTTCTATGGTATACTTGTGTGTGTTATGCGGGGAATTGGAAAACACATATGAGATTTTTTTTGGGAATGGGATACATCAAATCCTATTAATTGGGCTTCAACTATAAGAATAATGGTGATGGGTGATGTAGAAAAACAACTTATAATGGGCCTTTTCATGAAGGCATAAGAAACTATTTCCTGGATATCTTTCGTATTTGAAAATCTATGGATTTTTTGTTACTTTTGTGGGTGTGTCTAGCATAAAAAAAACAATATTTCATGGATGGAAGATGAAGAATGTAACGTATTACTTCAACATGGTCTATGGATCTTTGCAAAAAAACATTGATATTTTCCACCCAAAAATCATAAAATAAATGTTACCATGAAAAACATTCTAAATCCTATGCTAAAATATTCGATCAAAGAAACACTAATATCATTATGTTAAAGCCTTAAGGTTCTTCTACAGTTCAACTTGAGGTTTTCTGACTGATATATAGTGTGTTCTATATGACAGTTGTGTGATTGGGTAATCATAATGATGGGAAAAAAATCCAGGGCTTGGTCCCTTCTCACATTCCCCCCAAACAGTACTCTTGTAAGCAAAGAGGGACCAGGTATACGTTATTATTGTCCAAAGTAACTACGCTCAGTCCCTACTAAAATCTATTCTACCTCAATACTCTAATACCAAGTGCATCTTTCAATTAATGTGTTAGTCTCAACTAAATCATAATTTATAGGTTCATCAACATCACATAGGATGATGGTGATACTAGGAGTCAAAAATGGGGTTGATAAAGGGTCAAAATTATGGGATAAAAGAGAAACTAGAACGTTTGTGGAAGTCCCAATGGTCTAAAATAGATCCACCATAATATGGAATGTGGTGGGAGATGGATATTTCATTGAATGTTTAGAGTCATAGGCTAGATTGAGCCAGCCCGACATATCCCCATGAAAATATTATGCTCGAACTGATGTCGGCTTCGAACCCCGCAATCAGTTCGAATGCTATGACACTATTGTGATAAAAGTAGACCATATATGGTTTTCTTGTTTGAAACCATATTAGAATGCAAGAAAATATATGTATTAGACAAAAAATATGGACTCACTGGTATCTTCTCGGTCTCTCAAAATGGCCACATAGTGGGGCTTAGTCTGCTCTAGAGGGATGATGTGGATGTGATAGTTAAAACATTCTCTTCAAACAATATTGGCATGGTTATTCATCATACTGATGCCCCTACAAGGTCATTTGTGGGTTATTATAGTTGTGCCTCACAAAGAGAGAAACGGAAACCATGGGATCTGATTAAATATTAATAGGATATTCTTCCTAGACCTCTCCTTTTGGTGGGTTACAATAATATTACTTTGTTATAGGATGAAAATATCGAGGGTTCTCACATTCCTTATACTAATTTTGAAGAATTTTAATAGCTAACAAAGTTGGATGTGCCCTCTAATTTGGGTTTTTGCGTAACTCTTTTACATGGTTTTTTGTGATTTAGGCACAAAACAAAATTTCTGATAGATTGGATAGTTTTTTTGGAATAGTTGACTAGATGAGGCTATTCAATTCTTTCCATGTTTCTCATCTCACCCTTGTAACCTCAGACAACATTCCAATATTGATTGACACCTCACCTAGGTCTGGGATGATCAAGAAAGAAAGTATTTTTAGGTTTGAGAGTTTATGGGTGGATTATATGGAATGTGAATATATTTTTTTCTTAGGCTAAGTGAATGCGGAGCCGAACATCGAAAAAAAATTTGTTAAATGTATTCTAGGTTGCAATGTTTGAGTAGTTGAAGAATTTTTCAACTGAATTTACAATTCAATGCTATCGAAAGAAGGATAAATTCATTTTATTATCACCCCCTTATGACCCTATCATATCCTCCATTTAATGTTTGGAAACTAATCATTATTCTTTTCTCATAATCATTGAATGTTATTGGGTTATTCTCACCCATGAATATCCCAACAAAGAAGATGAATCTAATACCCGATATTTTCACTAGAAGGATTATGAGAGGAGGCTAAGGAACACCATCCCATGTTTTTTTGACAATTAGGCTAGATTTTTCTAAAACATCATGAGGATCCATGATCTTATTATGAACATTTACGAGTACCCCAGTATGGTATGGTACTTAACAATCCCCCTAGACATTGAGGATTGTATTGACCATGTGTTCTCAAATATGATGAATGATTAGCGGACATATGAATTATCTAAATCCAAAATTCTTTTGGATCTAAAGTAAATTCACTCCACCAATTCACTTGGATCATATGGACCACATGCCATGTTCATTATGAAATATTGGTACATTTTTGGAACTGACATTTTGGAATTCATTCAAAATCTCAGGGAAGGAATATCCAAAATTTTCACCCTTAATGATACAATTATTGGGATTATTCTAAAAATTGAATAACCCACTTGGGTATCATATTTTCAAAAATCATTTTATGCAATGTCATGTACTAAATACTTTCAAAAATTTCTATAAACCACCTCCGACCACTAACTCATTATATTATATCTGAAAACCAAAGTGTATTTGTCCCCAAGAGACTGATCTGTGATAATTACTTTGTTTTTCATGAGTTGTTTCAATCTATTAATACATGATAAGTCTCTAAAAAAGGTATGATATCATGGAATATTGACATGAAAAAGGATTTTGATAGAGTCGGATGGTCATTCCTCCAAATGATTATGAGAATTAGGGGTTTTTTATCCCAATGGATTGATTTTTTTATGAATTAGGTTTCCTATAATTCTTCTAGGATTAAAATCAATGGTGGACTCTCATAGAGAATTCCCCCCACTAGGGGTTTGCGACATGGTGATCATTTTCCCCCCTTTCTTTTTATTATTATTGTTGCTAACATTTATAAGATTTTATCGATTGCATCAAGGGAAAACCTGGTGCATGGAGAAAAGGTCTATCGGTGGGGCCCCCTATTTCCCACAATTTCTTTACATGTGACATCTTAATTTTAAATAGAGCTACATTGGAAGAATGTGGTGTTAGTCTCAATATTATTCTTATATAATATATGGCTCTAGGGTAATCGATTAACACATCCAAATCTAATATATCTTTTATTTTTGGTTTCCCTCTTGTAAGGAAGGATGAAATCCACACCGCTTTGGGGTTCTAGGTAGTTGATAAATGCCATAAATATCTTGGGTTGGATATGTTATTTGGTTGATCAAAAGAAGATATGTTCTCTAGGATTTGGGATTGGGTTACAAAGAATCTCTAACGGTGGACCAACAAAAGGGTCTCAAAGGCAGGTAATAAGATTCTCATTAAGTGAGCAGCCCATGTTATCCTCAACTATGTGATGTGGATTTCTAAATTCCCTAGTTATTTTATTGGCCAATTTCATTCCATATTTGAAAACATATGATGGGGCATGAATAATGGATTTCATAAGTCCCATTAGAGGTCTTGGAATAAACAATGTGTCCCTAAGGCATGCGACGACTAGGGGTTTTGTTACTCTGAGATTTTTAATGATTATTTACTCTCCAAGTGAGGATGGTAGCTTCTAGAGATTCAATTATTAATTTGTTATAGTTTTCTATAGGAAAAATATTTCTCACACTCGGACTTTAGAGGCTCCAGTCATGGCCCCAGCCTGAGCATCCTATGGAGGAGCCAGTGTGGATACCATGATATTATGATTAAACTCAATTACTAGAGGATGAGGGACGATGCTAGTGTTGATATTTGGATGGACTTGTGGATAGTGGATGATGATCACTCTTTGGCAATGTAAATTGTTCATTCAGGTATAGAAAATTAAAGGGGACATTCTTTGTTGAATGAGATCATAAATGTATAGAACACTAAAACATTGAACAAGAAATTTAATGAGAGAGATCAGAACATTATTTTCATTAATCCAATATTATGGGATATGGGGTCCATCAAGCTCTATTGAATAAGTACATCCCCAAGATCATACTTAGTGTAATATGGCTATTCATTGGCTCTTGGCTCCTCAGAACCAAAATCAGTGGCACTTTGGTTCACCATTTTGTAGTTTTTGATTCCTCCTCAGACTCACTTAAGCTGGTGGAAATGATACAATGGAATTCTATATATTATTGATTTACTCAAGGATCTATATTCTTCAAATGATACAAATTGTCTGATATGTAAGGTGACAACTGAATTTGACATGCATGCGATTTTTGAATGCTTAAGTGCCAAAATCCTTTGTTATGGGTGGGGAAAACTAGGATGGTTTATTCCTGGATCCAATGGATTACTTCCTTGAGCACCCATTAATGTTTTCTTCATCCCTGCCTTCATAAATTATTAATGCCTTAAGAACCATGATTTGGACGGTTTGGGTTCGAAGAAATGACTTCCTTTTCAACCATATCTGATGACCACATTTTTTCCGGGCCGAGCGCACTCCTCCTAGTTGTCCAACTGAAAGAATGATGTCTCCCAACCTATGGGGTGAACCTAGATATCTTTCATAGAATCGACACATAATATATTTGATAAAAATTAATTTTGATGCATCTGCTACTGATGGACCTTTCTTCGGGGTGGGTGTGATTGGTGATGACTCCTATGGACCTACCATGGTTGTAGGATACATTTCATTCTATGCAAGGTGGATCCCACCTATTGTAGAGGCTCAAATAATCATTTCTACTATATAATTTTCCCTATATGGAGGATGGAATTCCATCATCTTAGAACCATTCTGCATTAAAATTATCATTTTAATTTCATTCCCGGAGATCGGCCTCCATCTGTTTGTCCCACTGGTTGGAAATATCCACTATGTTCACCTGATCTTCTCTCGATGTTCCTTATAATTCATCAAAAGAGAAGACAATATAAATGCATACCTTATAGAGACATGTGGTCTCTCAGGTAATTCCATTATCTGGTTTCTTACTTTCCTGTTGTTTCTGAACACTATCATGCTGCCAGATTGTCGATTTTCTTCTTAATGATTACATTCCTTTCAAAAAAACTCATCACACTCATAAGAACTCAAAAATAATAGAATTCACCCAAAATAAGGATGAAATTAACCCCATAAACCCATTTCTGTTTATATTTGAGCAATGAATGGTGTTCATGACGTAATTTTTAAATAAGGGTTTTCAAATATTTTTGATGAATACAATCGATTATTATAAATCATGTTCATAATCTTTTGTCACACTCACAAATCAATATGCATTAACAAAATAAATCATCGATTGTTTTGGAAAATTTATATCTATAATGTTTTGTGCTTCCACATTAAACATATTATTATATGAAATAATAAAAAATTCATTAAAAAAATAAATTACCCGACACGTATTGTGAATCTAATATTTCTTGATCCATTTAAACTCTATGGACCAACCATGACCAATGTGTATAACAAATGAGCTGGATTTTGGCATGTATCGTAGCTCACCCGAGATCCTGTGTTTCCACATCTCATCTGGGTAACCATATCATCTTAGCTTGGTCAATGTATTACATAATCATCATTATGAGTAAACATACACTTTCTCATTTTGTAGGGGGTCTTAGGAAGCACAATATACATAAACATTATGATGGATGTGTGAGCCCTTATACATATTGAATAAAAAATATGTGTCGACCATAAAAATATGATAGAAATCACAAAACAAATAGTTATAATTATTTTAATAAAATTAAACAAATCAAACAAAGTGGTTTTCACTTCTCAAGACCAATTAGTGAGAAATGTAAATGCATAATAAAATAAAAAAGAAATAAAATTATGTTCAAAAACATAAAAATAAACTAAATGAATTATTCATTTAAAATATTCTATTTTTTTCATTTAAGAAATAAATGTATTATATTAATTCTAAAAAGAAATTTATCAATTAAATAAATTAAATACAGAAAATAAAATAATATCTAAAATAATAAAATTATTATTATTTTTAATCAATAAAATTATAAATAATTTTTTAATTATATTAATACTTTATCAGACCTATAATGTAACGACCTGAAATTTTGAATAAATTTTGTTTCCTAACTTTGTGTGTTATTTTATTTTGTACTCAACAATACTATTTTATTTAATAAAATAGGTATAATTAAAATAAGACTGTTGGGTTTCGACTGTTATATGACCGTTGGTCAATAAGACCGTTGGAAACTAGATGTTGCGATTATTATATATAAATACAAGTGGTCTTGATTAATTAATATAGAAAAAAGATTATATGGCCTCACCCAGTATACTCGAACCATATGAAGCCCATTTGTCTGAGCTTGGGAAGGAGGTGGCATCACTGGGCTTTGCTCTGGACCAAGCCTAAGCCGAACTCCAACGTGTTAATCTTGAACGGAATCGCCTATGATTGAATTTCATGTTAGTGGATATTTCTACTAGGGAAATGTTATCCGAGCATCCCCAAAATTCTCTCACCATCGCACTCCTTACCCTGAGGTCGTATGCGGGTGTTTTAAGGGGATATGTTTCAAAGACCTAATATGTAATCCTATATATTTAATAAAATTATTGTTTCATCATTTCTGTGTTATAACTAGACTTTTTTAAATAATATATTAGTTTATTAAGACAATTTTGATAAATTTAATTTAGAAGTTAAAATGGTATTTCAAAGATTTCCCTTACATAGAGTTTTTATGGAAAAAGGACATCATTTATGAATTAAAAATGTCAAAATTAATCTTGGCTGAATATTTGGATGTTTTCTAAAAAGATTCATTTTTGATGAGTAGTTCTTGATGAATAGTGTTTTTATGAATAGTAAAAAGATGTATAATTGTTAAATAACTTTTTTTTTGAATTGAGTTTCAAAAATATGACAAACATGGTTGTAATTAAGGTGAAAAATGTGGTTTATTGAAATAAAAATAATTTTTGGTGAATAGTAATTTTTACCCCTATGAATAGTAAATTATGAGTAGTGATTTTACACTTATGATTAGTAATGTGATAAAATGGATTAAGTAACCTCACTTAAGAAAGTATTAATACAATTTAGCTACCTTGATTATGTAATGTGATTCAATAAAATAGGAAAATAACTATTTCAGAAATTATTAGTTATGTATTAGTTTTTTCAGGTGAATAGTGTTTTTTATTTGAAAATTAAATTAAAAATATTTAGAAAATTATTTTCATAAAATGGAGTTAATTTTTGAAATCATATCATCGATATTTGGTTAAGGTGATTTTTTTGGATTTTTATGAGAAAGTTGAATTTTCGGTGAATAGTGAAAATATAGTTTTTGAGTTTCGGGTGTTTAATGACATCATTAAGGATGTAATAATCATGAAATAATTCTGGTAGACCTATGAATAGTAAGATAAGGTATGAGGTGTTCTAGGGGGCCAATACCAAGGGAAAATACCACGGTCAAGCCTATGGTTTTTCCAATACCACCGATGGGGTGTCCCTTGGCCATTAATGACTTGTCCCCTCACTTTTCCTATAAATACCAAGCCATTACATCATTCATTTCATTTCCAAATCATTCCCAACGAATTTCTGGTTTCTTTACCTCCCAATTAGTCCTCCCAAGTTTCCTTCAAGCCTCCCAAGTTCACAATGTTCAAGCTTTCGAAGTTACCCTTTAAGGTAAGGGATCTTAACTCTCTCTTTCTTTTCAAGTACTCTTTTGTATGTCATTTAATTTAATCCCCATGTTGTTGTTTTTGGGGATGTTAATTTATATTCATCATACTCCCCTTTTCATGTTCATATGATTAGATATCCCCTCTTACTCTCATCATTTCGTTTTATGAATGTTTAAGTGGCGTCGTTAGGCTACCGAATTTTTTGTAAGGGATTCTTTCACTCTTCCCATTTCCAAAGTCCTACTTTCATGTCAAGTATTTCGAGTTCCTTTTTCCCATGTTGGGGTATGATCTATATATTCATCATACTTACCTTTTATGTTCACATTATTATATTCCCTATTTAATCTCATAAATTCATTTTTTTGATGTTTTTAGTGACGTCGTTAGGCTACCGAATTTTTCATAAGAGAAATCTTATTTTTCTCTTCCTTTAAAGTTTTTCATTTCATATGGTATGTCCTTAAAATTTCATTACAATGTTCTTATATCCTTTATATTGTGTCCCTATACTATTTTATGGATCATTTATTAGTGGGTAACCCATGTCCCCACTCTTTTCAATGTTTTCTAAAACCCTACAACGTAGCCGTTATGCTGCCAAATTTTCATCTCAAAATGTCTCTCTCTTTTTTTCAAATCCTTTTGTATGATTAAATGAATACTCCAAACACTTTATTCTACAGGTTTATTAACATCTATATCAAAATTCTCAATTTAAAATTCTGGGATTTACATACATGAGACCCTGTTTCCTTTTCCGTGGATTTAAAGTGACATAAAGATCATGTCGTTAAAGTAGTTTTTAAAATGTTATGACTATGAAATGAAACCAATTTCATTTATGCTATATGGGTTATTTATGAAATTATTGATGATGAAATATGTGAATCAAATGATAATAATGAAAAATTAAGTGTGTGCCCTGATAGCGCTCCAATGCATGGGGTAAAGACTTAATCTCTAGAGATGATCATTTTAACAATACCTTGGTGAATAACCTTGGTATATTTTTTTAATAACACATTGGGGATTGAACTTGGTGATATGGAATTGATTGTATATGTTAAATTTTGTATCCAAATCTTCAAGTTATGAAACATGTTATCTTTTTTATTTTGATATGTTTCTTGATCTCTTTCTCATGCCTAAATGTTATTTATCATGAATTTATTGATGTATCTCAAGTTCACATGTAAAATGTTACCCTCGTTTCCCTTACTAGGCCTTCTTCTCTACCTTTCCATTGATGTATGTTCCCAGGTTATGAGATGCAGTAATGAACGTAGGATGAACAAATGATGAAGCCTTTTAAGTGTTTAAGAAGAATTTTTTTATGTTGTCATGTATTACGTTCTTGGTTTCCAAGACACTAAACCTTAAAGTTCCTCAGATTTGCATAATGTAATGAATGTTTATGTGATAAAAAGGTGGGGTGTTATAGTTGGTATCAAAGGATGGTTTAGTTATTTATGGAAATTATGATTTGAAAACATTATGAATAACCCTATAAAAAAGTTTAAATATGTCACGACCCGTCCTCGGGGCCCGTGTCGTGACTACCCCAAGCCCGCCTTCCATAGGCCAGGGGCTGGCGACTAGCACCAAGGCGTAAATCCCAACAAAAAGGGAAGGCATTGCCTTTGAAAAGTAAACAAGCACCACAGAGTAAGCAAGCTGAAAAGTAAACACTAAGTAAAAACTTTACAAGTTGTGCTGAAAGTAAAAGGGGCCGGAAATACAAGCCCAACTATAAAGTACAACTGAAAGGGAAAAACAACAACTGAAAGGAAAAGCCGCAGCATCGAGCCATCCTCTGGAAGTCCCACCTGAAGGGTGGGTACATATTGCCTCCACTGCTCCTCAGGTCCACCTGACTGCTCTGAGTACGTCCTGCCCAGTGGTCCACCTCCAAGTACCATCCTGCTCCGCACGCCTCCACCACGATCAGTGTTGTCCGTCATCTGCAACGAACACCACGAAGTGCGGGCATAGCCCGTGTAGGGGTGAGTATAAGCTACTCAATAGGGACCCCGAGACCCCCAAAGATCTCCCTAAATCCACAAAGGATAATCCAAAAAGGAAAGATACAATCACGAAGCAACATCTGACACAGCTTAGGTATATGCCCATACATATAGCTAAGTCATCAATTCCCGTTCGGCTCCAACGTCCGAGCCCAAGAACAACCCAGTCCACACAGGGAAGAAAACGTATACCCACACCGGATAGCACAACACAATCCACAAAGGAGAGTAAACAGTAAATCCACACAGGATAGCTCAACACAATCCACAAAGGATAGTAAACAGTAAATCCATACAGGATAGCTCAACACAATCCACAAAGGAGAGGAACACAAGATTCATCTCACACAGGTATACTTCTTCGGATGAGGATTAAGATGATCACTGATCCATCTATGTCGTCGGACCCACAAAGGATCGATAGGTAACTAACCCCCGCAATGACCCACACAGGATCGGGCCCACACAGGACCTGTAGGCGCTGGCTCACACAGAACCGCTGAGCGCTGACCCACACAGGATCGGGCCCACACATGACCGGTCCCACATAGGACATGTAGCACTGATCCACGTAGGATCGCTGAGTTCAGTAGTCATCGCAGTCCACTGAGGATCTCTGCAAAGTCATCGCCACAGTCCACTGAGGATCTTTTCCCGGTCGTCATCGGAGTCCACGGAGGATCTCTGCACATTCGTCGCTGTCGAAGAAGCAGAGTCAGCCTGCACTAGGGTTCCCGCACACAGCAAGATCGTTCGGGAGGGTCCACTCCACGAGCCGAGAGGCTGATATATCAACTAACACAAAGTCTGCAGTTGATGTATCCAACAGTTCTGTATCGTCAACAGGAACTCAACGTCGCAGACAGCGCGCCAATCGGGCGTCTGGTCTGAGAGTTATTAGCGTTTTCGTCCTAGGGTCCCGGTTGGTTTTTAAGGCAAAACCAACCCGACCGTACTCCACCTGTGTCCAAACCTTGGTAGGAGTGAGCCAAAAGATCCGTCTCACTTATAGGAATTCAACAAAGCTGATGGCACGTCAATCAGACATCCTTAGCTCAAGATATGAGCGTTCCGATCCGAGTGCCCGGTTGGTTTCGTGTACGAACCAACCCGGAAGAACTCAAAGTATTCGGAAACCTTGAGTGCGATATACCGAAACGACCGTCTCGATCCAACGATCGTGTTGCCGCTGACGGCGGGTCGTTTGGAGGCCCGAAGCTCAAGATATGACCATTTGAACGAAAACCGTCCGAAGACGGGGGGTCCGGGCCCGGGCCGACCCGGCCCGAACCCCCCATGGGTCGGCCGAACCCGGTCCGACCTGGTCCCACCTGGTCCCACCCGGTCCCACCCGGTCGTACCGGTCTTGCTCGGCCCGCCCGGCTCGGCCCGGCCGAGTGACCGAGCGGCCGATGCGGGGGGAGCCGACTCCCCACGTGACACCCCCGCGGCACCCGCGGGGTGTCGGCCAGACAAACGGACGCGGCTGAAGCCGCGTCCCGAGTGACGCGGGGGGAGCCGCTGCCCCCGCGTGACACCCGCGGGGTGTCTCCATGGCGCCAGACGCGGCTTCAGCCGCGTCCCGCGAGCGCCGCCGCCGCGGCCGGTGCGGCGACTGTCTCGTCCGGCAGCGCGCCGAGCGCCGCCGCCTCCGGGCGCCGGCGCTGCCGTGTCGGCGGCCCGTGCCGCCGCCAACTTCCGCGGGCCTCCGGAGTCACTCCGGTGGCCCGTTTTTCTACCCGTCTGCACCGTTGCTCCTCCCGGGACTCGTTCTTCACTGCGGGGTCATAAAACTTCCGTTGCGCCACGTTCCGTCGTCACCCGTCAAATCCTCACAAGAACGAAGACCGGTGGAGGGTTGTCGGGCCGTGTTCATTTGGCCCGCACCCTCCGCGTTAGATATAAACAACAGGAGAATTTTTCTTCCACAAAGGAAACAACAATTTTAATATGTTTAAATTTTTTCACAAATCCAGTTCTTTAACTTTTTAAAGAAACATTTACGCGAATATAAAAAGGGGATAATTCCAAAATAATTCCCTACCTCGGAGTCGTTGCATGTGAGCGTTCTTCGCGGAATTACTCGTCGCAGAAGAGGGGGGTCGTCGCGTCGTCGAGGGAAGGCGTCGCGTCGTCGCGGAATCTGGCGTTGAGTCGGCGAACTCAACGGACCAAGAACAACATATTTAAATTATAAATAATTAAATCTGTGTTTCGTTTTAAACCAAAAAGAACTCTTAGATGAAACCCGAAATCACTCACCTCAAATGGTTGGTGATCGGAGATCGGGGTGGGGAAGAACGTCTCGGATTGGGCATCATCGATTTCCGCGGATGACGGTGTTCTTTGCGTTCTTCGCATTCTTCGCGTTCTTCGTGAAGGAGAAAGAAGATACAAGGATTCTGTCAAATCCTCTCAACGCGCAAATAACCAGAGGTCGTGCATTGGCCTTATTTTATTATTACGCCAACGAATTGAAAAATGTTTAAGAACCGATTAAATTAATTCGTTGAATTAATTCAACGAAAGAAACTGCCCATTTAATTCACGAAATAAACAGCCCAATTAAATGTTCTGTTAAGAATTTAAGAAAACGCGTTAGTTGACTTTCATAATGATGGGTTTTCGCGGGTGCGTTACTTAGCGGAAAGAAACGGCGGGGCTCATGCGGGCCCCACCTCACAAATATCCTACCAAGGGGGTAGGATATTTCTGGATAGCACCCTATTCGTTTAAACTCAGTTTAAATGGCTTTCAAGTGGCTTAAGTGAAATAAAATAAAGTTGTCAAAAAAATTATTTTATTTCTTAACTTTAAGCCCGAAAATTAAAAGCGACACCCGAGAAAACGCAACTCCGGAAGAGGCGTTTCTAAGCGAATACCGGCGCTGCGATTTCATCGGTGCCTTCAGAATTTGATTCCGGGCACCGGTTCAAAAGTTAGAAAAACCCGCTCGCCTGTTCACTGAACGTACCCGATCCAAACTTTGGAAAATGATTCTAGGCACACCGGGCCTCGGAATCAGGTGCCGTCAGAAACTGCGTTCTTGTAAAATTCCAAAGAAAATTAAGAAAAAAAATTTCCTTCAAATTTACGGGTCTTTACATTACTCCCACCTCAGGGATTTACGTCCCCGTAAAGATACATCAAAAACTAGGGAAACAAATGTGGGTACTGAGCACGCCTCTGAGCCTCCCGCTCCAATGTGCTCTCCTGGAGGTTCTTGTGCTGCCATATGATGCGCACAAGAGTAATTGATCGCCCACGTAGGACCCGCTCCTGTCGATCCTCTATCTCCACTGGGACCTCCGCAAAATTCTCCCCATCATCCACGTCTAGATCCCCATAGTCAATGAGGTGCATCGGGTCATGCACGTATCTCCTCAGCTGAGATACGTGGAAGACGTCGTGCACCCGGTGCAACTGAGGTGGCAGAGCCAGGCGATAAGCTAGCTCGCCAATCCTACTGAGGACCTGGAAAGGCCCGATGAAGCATGGAGACAACTTTCCGCCTTATCCATATCTTCGCAAACCACGTCGAGGTGAGACCCGCAAGAAGATGTGGTCGCCATCCTCGAACTCTAGTGGCCTCCGCCTCCTGTCAGCATAAGACTTCTACCGGCTCTGAGCTGTCCTCATCTGCTACTGGATGACCTGGAGCTTCTCTGTCGTGGCCCGGACCATCTATGGTCCCACAAGTGCTGACTCCCCAGGGTTTGTCCAGCACAAAGGAGAACTGAAAGTTCTGCCGTACAACGCCTCATATAGTGCCATCCCGATGGTGGAGTGGTAGCTGTTGTTGTACGCGAACTCCACCAAGGGTAGGTGTTCCTCCCAGCTGCGACCAAAGTCGAGTACACAAGCGCGGAGCATGTCCTCGAGAGTCTGAATGGTCCTCTCTGTCTGACCATCCGTCTAAGGGTGAAAGGCAGTGCTCAGACGTAGCCACGTCCCGAACGCCTCCTGCAACCCCTTCCAAAGCCGGGAAGTAAAACGAGTGTCCTGATCGAAGACGATAGTCGAAGGAACACTGTGAAGCCATAAAATATCCTGAACGTAGAGATGCCCAAAGCTCTCCACTGAGCCCTGCTCTCGGATGGGTAAGAAGTGTGCCAACTTGGTGAGTCGGTCAACAATCACCCAAATAGAGTCCTGACCTCTGGAAGTTCATGGAAGTCCAGTCAAAAAGTCCATAGATATCCCGTCCCACTTCCACTCTGGGACCTCCAAGGGTTGTACCAAGCCTTCTGGTACCTGATGCTCTGCCTTCACCTGCTGGTAGGTGATGCAACGTGAGACGAACTCTGCCACAACCTTCTTCATGTCCGACCACCAGTGCTGTCGTCTGAGGTCCTGGTACATCTTCGCCTCTCCTGGATGTACCACCAAAGGAGAAGTGTGAAACTCTCTCAGCACCTCCTCTCGTAAAGTAACTGGTACCAGGGTACGTCCTCTGAAAAGGACATCGTGATCTGCTCCAAGGTAGAAACCATCAGGTGCCTATCCTGAGGATATCTGTGCACGCCGCGTCTCACAGTCAGCATCCTCACGTTGTGCCTCTCTGACCCGCTACAGTAGTGGAGGGGTGACTGTGAGAGACTGAAGGAAGGCTGCTCCATCTCTATCCACGAAGGATATCTGCAAAGAGGCTAGCTTCTCCGTCGCCTCCTCAAGTAGCTGGATGCCCGTCCTCCTGCTGAGGGCATCGGCTACCACGTTCCCCTTCCCAGGAGTATAGAATATCTCAAAGTTATAGTCCTGGATGAACTCGAGCCATCACCGCTGTCTCAGGTTCAGGTCCTTCTGAGAGAAGATGTACCTGAGACTCTGGTGGTTGGAAAAGACTGTAAAGCGCTCTCCCATCAGATAGTGTCTCCATTTCTTCAGGGCGAAGACCACTACCTCTAACTCCAGGTCATGAGTAGCGTAGTTCTACTCATGCGGCCTCAACTGATGTGATCCATAGGCAATCACCACCCACTCCTGCATCAGGACACACCCGAGTATGGTCCCTGATGCATCACAGTAGACTACATATCCAACTCCCTCCTCAAGAAACCTCAAGATAGGTGCACTGGTCAATCTCTGTCTCAGCTCCTGGAAGCTCTACTGACATCTGTCTGAACACACAAAGGGTTTCACCTTCTTCGTCAAAGCTGAGAGTGGTGCCGCAACTCTGGGGAAGTCTGGCACAAATCTCCGATAGTATCTAGCTAGTCCCAAGAAACTTCGCACCTCTGTCACGCTCTTGGGTGGCTCCCAAGCTAGCACCGCCTCGATCTTCGCAGGATCCACTGCAACTCCCGCCTCATAGATGACGTGCCCCAAGAAGTGGACCTCGCGTATCCAGAACTGAAACTTCGAGAGCTTTCCATAAAGCTGGTTCTCTCAGAGTGTGTCCAGTACAACTCGCAAGAGGTAGGTGTGCTCCTCCTCAGTCGTCGAGTAAATCAAAATGTCGTCGATGAAGACCACGAAAAATCGATCACGGTATGGCTGAAAGATCCTGTTCATGAGGCTCATGAACACTGCTGGAGCGTTGGTTACGCCGAAGGGCATAACCAATAAATCATAGTGGCCATACCGACACCTGAAATCCGTCTTCTGCACATCCTCATCTCGAACTCTGAGCTGATGATAGCCTGACCTGAGGTCTATCTTCGAGAACCACCGCGCTCCCTTGAGCTGGTCGAAGAGATCATCAATCCTGGGTAGCAGATACTTGTTCCTCACTGTCACCTGGTTCAGGCGACGATAATAGACACACAGTCGCAAGCTCCTGTCCGCCTTCTTGGCGGACAAAATCGGAGAAGCCCAGGGTGAAACACTGGGTCGGATGAACCCCTTGCCCTGAAAGTCCTCCAACTGTACCCATAGCTCTCGAAGCTCGGCGGGGGCCATCCGATATACTGGAGTGGATATCGGGACTATCCCAGGGTATAGATCAATATAAAAGTCTACCTCTCTGTGAGGAGGTATCCCTGGAACGTCGTCGGGGAAGACGTCCGAATACTGATCCACCACTGCGGGAAAACTAGGACTCTGCACGTCAACTGCTCCAAGGATGAGGCTAGCCAACTGATTAGTGATGGGATGTCCTCTTCACTGCGGGAGTCCATCATGTGCTTCTAAGGCTCCCTTCTTTCCGGTGAAGGTGAACCTGCTCCCGTCAGTGCGCACACATTGCACCTTGCGCCTAATGCAGTCAATCTGAGCATGGACTGTAGATAACCAATCCATGCCCAAGATGACGTCGTAAGGACTCGACGCCGCTATAAGAAGATCCCAGCCGAAGCTCTCGCCTCCTTGAGTAATCTCACACTGCCGGCACCAGTGCGTAATCGTCATGTCTGCTCCCGTAGGAGTCTCTAGCCGTAAGGATCGAGCCAATGGCTCTGTCAGAATCTCCGAGCTCCGAACAAGGGCAACGGCTTTGAAAGAGTGACTCGTTCCTGTGTCTATAAGAACTGAAGCAAGGGTGGAATAGACACAGATCGTACCTCGAATCATCTCTGGTGTGCCGTGGTCGTAGGCCTCTGCTGCCTGGAGCTGAGCCTGTCTCTGCCCGCCAGCTCCCTGTGGTCGGGGCGGACCTCCTGGCGGTGGTGGTGGCAGAGCCTCAAAGCGTCACCCACCACCTGCTGCTCGGCCAGCTCCTCTGCCTCGTCTTCCTCCTCCCTACGGACCGCCACGGTCGACCCTTTTCCTCTGCCTGGGTGGCCCCTCCACCGTCTGCTGCTCCTCGGTACGACGAGTCGGGCAGTCACGAGCCATGTGGCACTGCCCGCCGCACGAGTAGCACTGCCTTCCTCTCGGAAGGCTGGCTCCGCGCTGTGTGCCCCGCACTGCTGAGCCAGTGTCCCGAGGTCGTCTGCCGGAAGGTCTGGTCTGCCTGGAACCCTGAGTCATCCGTCGGCTACCAGCTGCCGAAGACTCTACTACCTGCCGCCCTGCGGTAGGTCTCGCTGTAGACTCAGCCAGAAAGCTCTCGATCAGAAGGGCTCGCTCTAGCACTCCTGCCTGGGTCGGGATTCTGAGGGAGATCAGCGATGCCATGAACTCGTGTCTCAAACCCTGCTCGAAGGTCCGGGCCTGGATGAAGGGGTCCCGTACCATGTATGTCGAGTAGCGAGAATGGTAGGTAAATCTCGCCAAGTACTGGGAGACCGTCAAGCTGCCCTGCAGCAGTTGAAGAAGCTCCTGGATGCGCACTGCACAGAGGGTGGCCAGGACGAACTCTGAGCGAAAGAGGCCCTCAAAGTCTGTCCAGAGGAAAGATGCCTCATCGTGCACCTGGAGCATCATGCTCCACCATCGGCCCGCTGCTGCGTGCAGTAGGCTCGCTATGAGGATCACCATGAGGTCTGCTGGTGTCCTCACTAGCCTGAAAACTCGTACAATTGCCTACAGCCAGTCCTCGGCTGCCTGGGGGTCCATCTCCCTGCAGAACCTAGGAGGTCGCTGGCACTGAAACTCGTGCAGAGCTCCAAGGCGACGTGCATCGTCAGCGACTGGGGCTGGAAGCATCGGTGGCTCGGCGAGTAAAGGTACCGCCGGTGCCTCTTCTGTCAACGGGACCTATACCGAGGCCTCGTCGCTCGATGGGCTATCATCGTGCTCTACTCTCAGAACCCTAGCTGGCTGCCGTCGTGGGGCCATCCTGAAAAGGAAACAAGTGCGCCACGGTCAGAACAGTACACCTGGTGAGCTGACACAAGTAATCACAAAGAAAACTTTAAACACACATGCAATCAATGTTTTCGTGCATTAAGTCAGAAATCTAAAGTCAGGGTCCTGGTGTATGGATACGTCGGCCACCGCACCAACACTGGACTCCCTGGACTGATAACCACACCCAATACGCTAAACACTGTTGCTTCACACAGAAGAAAGATCAGAGACTGCAGTAGAACCGACCACCTCTGATACCAATTTGTCACGACCCGTCCTCGGGGCCCGTGCCGTGACTACCCCAAGCCCGCCTTCCATAGGCCAGGGGTTGGAGACTAGCACCAAGGCGTAAATCCCAACAAAAATAGAAGGCATTGCCTTTGAAAAGTAAACAAACAACACAGAGTAAGCAAGCAGAAAAGTAAACACTAAGTAAAAAATGTACAAGCTATGATGAAAGTAAAAGTGGCCGGAAATACAAGCCCAACTGTAAAGTACAACTGAAAGGGAAAAACAACAACTGAAAGTAAAAGCCGCATCTTCGAGCCGTCCTCTGGATGTCCAACCTGAAGTGTGGGTACAGATAGCCTCCACTGCTCCTCAGGTCTACCTGACCGCTCCGAGTACGTCTCGTCCAGTGGTCCACCTCCAAGTATCGTCCTGCTCTGCACGCCTCCACCACGATCAGCGCTGTCCGTCGTCTGCAACCAACACCACGAAGTGCGGGCATAGCCCGTGCAGGGGTGAGTATAAGCTACTTAGTAGGGACCCCGAGACCCCCGAAGGTCTCCCAAAATCCACAAAGGATAATCCACAAAGGAAAGATACAATCACGAAACAACATCTGACATGGCTTAGGTATATGCCCATACATATACCTAAGTCATCAATTCCCGTTCGGCTCCAACATCTGAGCCCAAGCACAACCCAGTCCACACAGGGAAGCAAACGTATACCCACACCGGATAGCACAACACAATCCCCAAAGGAGAGTAAATAGTAAATCCACACAGGATAGCTCAACACAATCTACAAAGGAGAGTAAACAGTAAATCCACACAGGATAGCTCAACACAATCCACAAAGGAGAGGAACACAAGATTCAGCTAACACAAGTATACTTCTTCGGATGACGATTAAGATGATCACAGATCCATCTAAGTCGTCGGACCCACAATGGATCGATAGGTAACTAACCCCTGCAATGACCCACACAGGATCTGGCCCACACAGGACCTGTAGGCGCTGGCTCACACAGAACCGCTGAGCGCTGACCCACACAAGATTAGACCCACACAGGACCGGGCCCACACAGGACCGGGCCCACACAGGACCTGTAGCACTGATCCATGTAGGATCGTTGAGTGCAGTAGTCATCGCAGTCCACTGAGGATCTCTGCACATTCGTCGCCGCAGTCCACTGAGGATCTCTACACGGTCGTCGTCAGAGTCCATGGAGGATCTCTGCACATTCGCCGCTGTCGAAGAAGCAGTCACAGCCAGCACTAGGGTTCCCGCACACAGTAAGATCGTTCGGGAGGGTCTCCTCCACGATCCGAGAGGCTGATACATCAACTGACACAAAGTCCGGAGTTGATGTATCCAAATGTTCCGTATCGTCAACATGAACTCAACGTCGCAGACGACGCGTCAATCGGGTGTCCGGTCTGAGAGTTATTGGCTTTTTCTTCCCAGGGGCCCAGTTGGTTTTTAAGGAAAAACCAACCCGACCGTACTCCACCTATGTCCAAACCACTGGAGGATTTAGCCAAAAGATCCATCTCACTAAGAGGAATTCAACAAAGCTGACGGCACGTCAATCGGACGTCTGTACCTCAAGATATGAGCATTTCTGCTCTGAGGGCCCTGTTGGTTTCATGTACGAACCAACCCGGCCGATCTCAATGTATTCTGAAACCTTGATTGCGATATACCGAAACGACCGACTCGATCCAAGGATCGCGTTGCCGCTGACGGCGGGTCGTTTGGAGGCTCGTAGCTCAAGATACGGCCATTTGAACGAAAACCGTCCGAAGACGGGGGGTCCTGGAACGGGCCCACGCGGCCCGACCCCCCTGGGTCGGCCGAACCCGGTCCGACCCGGTCCGACCCAGTCAGAACCGGTCGGACCGATCTGGCTCGGCCAGCCTGGCTCGGCCCGGCCGAGCGACCGAGCGGCCGATACGGGGGGAACCGCCGCCCCGCGTGACATCCCCGCGGCACCCGCGGGGTGTCGGCCAGACAACGGGACGCGGCTGAAGCGGCGTCCCGAGTGATGTGGGGGGAGCCACCGCCCTGTGTGACACCCACGAGGTGTCTCCCTGGCGCCGGACGCGGCTTCATCCGCGTCCCGCGAGCGCCGCCGCCGCGACTGTCTCGTCCGGCGGCGCGCCGGGCGCCGCCACCTCCGGGCGTCGGCGCCGCCGTGCCGGCGACCCGCGCTGCCGCCGGCTTCCGCGTGCCGCCGAAGTCGCTCCGGTGGCCCGTTTTTCTTCCCGTCTGCACCGTTGCTCCTCCCGGGACTCGTTCTTCACTGCAGGATCATCAAACATCAGTTCCGGCACGTTCCGTCGTTGCTCGCCAAATCCGCACAAGAACGAAGAACGGAGGAGGGTTGTCGGGCCGTGTTCGTTTGGCCCGCACCCTCCGCGTTAGATATAAATAACTGGAGAATTTTTCTTCCACACAGGAAACAACAATTTTAATAAGTTTTAAATTGATCACAAATCTGGTTCTTTAAATTTTTAAAGAAACATTTACGGGAATATAAAACGGGGGTAATTCCAAAATAATTCCCTACCTCGGAGTCGTCGCGCGTGAGCGTTTTTCGCGGAATTGCTCGTCGCGGAAGAGGGGGGTCGTCGCGTCATCGCGGGAAGGCGTCGCGTCATCGCGGAATCCGGCGTTGAGTCGGTGAACTCAACGGAACAAGAACAACAGATTTAAATTATAAATAATTAAATCTGTGTTTCGTTTTAAACCAAAAAGAACTTTTTGAAGAAACCAGAAATCACTCACCTCAAACGGTTCGTGATCGGAGATCGGGGCGGGGAAGAACGTCTCGGATTGGGCGTCGTCGATTTCCTCGGATGGCGGCGTTCTTCGCGTTATTCCCGTTCTTTGCGTTCTTCGCGTTCTTCGTGAAGGAGAAAGAAGATACAAGGATTCTGTCAAATCCTCTCAAGGCGCAAATAACCAGAGGTCGTGCGTTGGCCTCATTTTATTATTATGCCAACGAATTGAAAACTGGTTAATAAATGATTGAACTAATTCGTTGAATTAATTCAACGAAAGAAACTGCCAATTTAATTCACGAAATAAACTGCCCAATTAAATGGTCTGTTAAGATTTTAAGAAAACGCATCAGTTGACTTTTATAATGAAGGGTTTTCGCGGGTGCGTTACTTAGCAGAAAGAAACGGTGGGGCTCGTGCGTGGCCCACCTCACAAATATCCTACCAAGGGGGTAGGATATTTCTGGATAGCACCCTATCCGTTTAAACTCAGTTTAAGTTTCTTTCAAGTGTCTTCAAGTTGCATAAGTGAAATAAAATAAAGTTGTTGAAAAAATCATTTTATTTCTTAACCTTAAGCCCGAAAATTAAAAGCCACACCCGAGAAAACGCAACTCCGGAAGAGGCGTTTCTATGTGAATACCGGCGCTGCGATTTCATCAGTGCCCTCATAATTTGATTCCTTGCACCGGTTCAAAAGTTAGAAAAACCCGCTTTCCCGTTCACTGAACGTACCCGAGCCAAACTTCGGAAAATGATTCCGGGCACACTGGGCCTCGGAATCAGGTGCCGTCAGAAACTTCGTTCTTGTAAAATTCCAAAGAAAATTAAGAAAAAAAATTTCCTTGAAATTTAAGGGTCTTTAGAAAATATAGGAAATCTTCCTGGTATTTTGGTGAGTATTGAGTAAGTAGATTATCAAGAAAATACATCACTGTCTAGATTCGAGCAGGTAGAGGTGGCTTTGGCACAAATGTAAATAAAGGTAAAACCTAAAAACACCGCTTTGATCTAGACTCGAATGAGAACTTGTACACGACAACGAGCCTAGCTGCACTCTTGGTTACGACACTCCCGGTGGATATATTTGGTTAATATCAAGATTTTTCTTAGTCATCATGAAAGAATTATATAAAAAAAATTAATTTTCTAAGCATGAAGTTTTACGACATAAAATACTTTTTAGTTAAAAGAATCAGAAATGAAATAGGTTTTTCACTAAGGATATATTCGTTTAGAAAATTTCCCCATTGTTTAGGAATAAGTTGACGTATTTCATGAGGAGTTACCCAGACCTCCCCTAAAAAGAGAGATAGAGTTATCCATTGAACTCATACCTGGATCTCATCTGATGTCAAAGTCCCTATATAGGATAGAAAATGTGGAGATAGAGGAATTAAAAAAACAACTCCGAGATATTTTGGAGAATGGGTTTATCCGACCAAGTGTGTCCCCTTGGGGATCACCAGTTCTCTTTGTGAAGAAGAAGGATGGATCGATACAGTAATGCATTGATTATAGAGAATTTAATGGGATCATAGTGAAGAACAAATACTCTCTTCAAAGAAATGACAACTTATTTGACCAAGTTTGTGAGACTCAATTCTTCTCTAAGATTGATCTTCGTTCTGGTAATCATCAATTGAGTGTGAATAATGATGATATTTCAAAAAATACATTTTGATAAAGATATGGACATTATGAGTTTGTTGTTATTCCCTTCGAACTGACTAATAAACCTGATATTTTTATTGATCAATAATAAGTTTATTTTGGAAACATATGTTTTATCAAATGGATTTACATTGTATAGGAAAATGATTTGGTTATTAAATGATAAAGGTTATTTAGGATGTTGTTTTCTCTTTTGAAGTATTATATGCCTAAGGGAAATAAAATACTACAAGATTTAAATTGAGGAGGAATGGTTGATTTTATTTATTTATTAAGGACATATAGTGATTTGGGTTATTTCTGAAAAATTATGAACCTAGCATAGAGAATGCGCGAATAGGTTAATTAAACATTATTATGAGACGTTAATAGTTATCGATGTTATTTGGAGATAAATGTTAAGAATTTTTTTGGGGAAGACTATGTGATTAAATCCTTCTCTGTTTTGGGTTCCAATATTAGTTTGGATTATTCTGAAGAATTTTAAGGATGATTGTGTATTGAATGGTCTTTCTATAACTTTGGGTACTTTTGTTGGATTTTGGAGATTAATAGTCATATTTCTTTTTATAAACGATTATCCTTTTTGGGGATTATATGATCTCGTACTTACCTTATTAGTTTTAGTTGCTGACTAAAGATAAGGGAAAAATATATTTATTCTTTTGTGGATTATGTGAATCTCTATAAGATGATTCTTGTTCTTTTGATGATACCAAGACCTTTTGAATGCTCATTTTTTAGAGAAAATATTACTCTTGGAGGAAAATTATTAAGGGATGAAACTATACTTGAAGGTAAGTATATTTCCTTATGTTTTTATTATATATAGTAAATGATTTCCTCAAAATTATGAAAAGGATCGTCAAAAAAACGTTGTTGGTTTATGTTTCCTACTTAGTAATCAAATATTGTTTAACACATCCTATGTTTATGATCTTATTGTGGTTAATTTTCTCATAATTATGTTTTCTATCACTCTCCATCAGAACTTGACCCTTTGTTTTCTCTTCCATATCCATGTTTTCCTACATGGAATCCTAGTATGGGTTAACTCAGGTGACCTTTGTACTTCCCTTTCCTTCTTTTAAATTAATAGTTTAACTGACTCTTTTTCTGATGTCGGACTTTCAAGGAAATTTCCAAGCCCAATTTTAAAATTATGAGGACGCAATTTCATAAGGGGGAAGATTTTAACAACCTAGAATTTTGAATAAATTTGTTTTCCAAACATTGTGTGTTATTTTATTTTATACTCAACAAAACTATTTCATTTAATAAAATTACTATAATTAAAATAAGACAATTGGGTTTTGACTGTTATATGACCATTGGTTAATAAGACTGTTGGATTCTAAATGGTACGATTATTGTAAATAAATAAAAGTGATCATGATTAATTAATATGGGAAGAGGATTCGATAGACTCACCCAGTAGACTCGAACCGTATGTATCCCATTTGTCTGAGCTTGGGAAGAAGGTGGCATCACATGGCTTCGCTCTAGACCAATCCATTGACGAACTCCAACATGTTCAGCTTGAACAGAATCACCTACGGGAAAAGTTCATGTTAGTGGAGATTACTTCTAGGGAAATTTTATCTGATCCTCCCCAAGATTTCTCACCATCGCACACCTTACCCTGAGGTCGTATGCGGGTGTTTTAAGGGGATATGTCTCAAATCCTTAATATGAAATCCTATAGTTTTAATAAAATTATTGTTTCATCATTTCTGAGTTATAACTAGTTTTTTTAAAAAAAATATTAGTTTATTAAGTCAAATTTGATAAATTGAATTTAGAAGTTAAAATGGTATTTCAAAGATTTCCCTTACATATATAGTTTTAATAGAAAAATAAACATCATTTTGGAATTGGAAATGTCAAAATTAATCTAGGCTGAATTATTGGATATTTTCTAAATAGTTTCATTTTTGATGAATAGTGCTTGATGAATGGTGTTTTTATAAATATTAAAAAGATGTTCAATTATTAAATAAATTTTTTTGTGAAGTAATTTTCAAAAATCTAATAGACATGGTTGTAATTAAGGTGAAAAATGTGGTTCATTGAAAAGTGTGATCAATTATATAAACCAGATGCATTTGACAGTTCGATTCATAATTGTCACAATAGACCAAATAGTAAGCCCTCTTTGACTCTTCTATAACATAAGAGTAATGTCTTTCATTGTGATATTGTGTTGTAACGTTTTCCATTGCTTCATTGCTCTAAAAAACTCTTCTAATATACAATACACCATCATTTAACACTCTATTTGTGCCACCAATGATTTCTAGAAATTTTGAACTGGGAGTAATAACTGCCCAATCAAATTCTAGTAAGAGATTCATGCCTTTAGTAGACCATGAATCCAATAGTGGAGGATGGTTCAATGGTAGGTTGAACCTCACATGAGTGGGCACAGAATGATCTTCTGCATTCTCTTCTTCGTCTTCTTCTTCAACTTCTTCTTAATATTCTTCTTCAAAATTGTCATCATCCTCAAAATCATCGACTAATGTATCAAATTTATGTTGGGGACTATCCATTGAAACTGTGGCCATTTGAAATGATGGAAAAACTGCTAATGCGGATGGAACTTCTTAATGTGTAGTATCATATTACATAGTCTCATGAATTTGAGATGGGCCAACTTCCAATGTTGATGGAACCTCCATTGTAGCTATAGTGACATACAACTCCATCATTTGATTCCCATGTAAATACATAACCAATGAAGGTACATATTCCCAATCATCATAGTCATTTACCAGATATGAAACATTCCAAAACCTATCTATATATTTCATATGTCTGGATGTGATCGACTATATCACTTTATTCCTCTATAGTTTTAACTTTGAATGAATTTTCCTTTGCACAACTTCTGATGTAGTACATCCTCCAAGCATTACAACATCTTCTGGATGTATACTATAACTAATTCCTTGTTCTGTCTCAGTTATTGGACCATTGCAATAAATATACACAGAAACCATCTTTTCTTATCTAAAACAATCCATTGTTATTAATTAAATATGATTATAGAATAAATTTATTTATGGATTGTTCTGGTAATTCACGTTGGAATCTTTATACCTCCATGAAATAAATATGTTCAAGCCATATTGATGTGTAACTCTTTACCAACCCACAAGTTTTTGTTACTTACCCAATAACAGAATTCAAACATATTCATACTTATCCACATGTATTATATGCATGAGGTACATGAACACATCATGTGAAATCATGGAGTTATATGTAATTGAAAAAATCCACATGAGTAAGACTGGAGTGATAGATATCCAAACCCATTCAATTTCCTAGACAAGGAAAGCCTCCAGTAATGTTGGTGGTCTGACCCAAATCCCCTATACCCGAGGAAACATTACTCAAGAAAGCATTATTTTCATGACAACTCTAACACTTAATATTCAAGAAAATATATTCACCTAGAAAATTATAGTTCATAACATCAATTACAAAATGATGAAAAGGTATATGGAAAACTATATTCATTATCATAGATAGAATGTAATGTAAGGGTATATTATTGAAGCAATTTATAACTACATCTCTAAATAAGATTACTACTTCGCTAATTAATATAACTACTTCAATTCAGTACATATTTATCAATTAATTACATAGTTACCTCAAATTAATTACCTAATTAAAATTTCATAATTACTTAATTATAATTACATTATTACCTATTTTTAATAACTTAATTATCTAAATAGAATTACTTAATTACCTAATGATAATTATATAATTACCTAATTATAATTACTTAATTACATAATGAGAATTACATAATTACCTAATTACAATTAATTAATTACCTAATATTCTTTAATTAATTTCCTAATTAGATTTAATTAATTGCCTCATTACATTTAAGTGATTGCCTAATTCCCGTAAAGTAATTTCTTAGTTAGGATTAAGTAATTTTCTAATTGGAATTTAAGTAATTTCCTAATTAGATTTTAATTCATTCCATATTCACATTTAAGTAATTCCCTAATAAAATTTTTGATATTACCCAATCAGATTTATGTAATTCCCTATTCAGATTTAATAAATTGTGTAATCATAGTTAATTAATTACATAATCATAGTGAATTAATTGGCTAATCATAGTAAATTAATTTCATAATCAAAGATAAATAATATCCTAATCTCATTTAATTAATCACTTAATCACATTTTATTAATTTGATAATCTCAATTAATTAATTTTCCTAACCTTAATTATTTAATTTGTTATCCACATTTAAATAATTATCTAAAAAAATTTAATAAATTACATAACAATAATTAATTAATTGTCTAATCATAATTAATTAATTGCATAACCATAATTAAATAATTTCTTGACCATAATTAATTAATTTTTTAACCACATTTAATTAATTGTCTGACCACATTTAATTAGTTGCATAACAAAAATTAATTAATTTCCAAACCATAATTAATTAGTTTCCTGACCATAATTAATGAAGTTTATAATTATCATTATTTAATTTCCTAACTATAATTAATTATTTTCCTACTTATAATTAATTAATTTCTTAATTACAATTAATTAATTACATATTTATAATTATTTATTTACATACTTATAATTAACTAACTACCTAATTAGAATTAATGAATTACCTACTCATAATTAATTAATAACCTACTTAAAATTAATTAATTAACAAACTATATTTTAAAAAACTATTACTATATCTAAATATAAAAAAATAATTATAAACTAATTCTATGAATTAAACAAATAATTAAAAAAATAAAAATATTAAATAAATTTAAAATAAGGATTTCCTCAAATTTTTTGAGAGTTGGCTACACGGGCAGAGTAACTAAAGTAAAGAGAACCGAACTAGAGAGAGTATAAAAAACTACAGAGCAAGAGTGAGGAATATTGAAAAACTAGAGAGTGTGAGGAGGGTGGGAATTATGGGGGGTAGCCGCTTTTATAAGGCATCCCATTCCTCGACGCCACATGAAGTGTTGCAGGTAGTCTAATCCCAAAGGGATCAGCCCCACTTGATGTGGCATTGATCGTGTGTACTGTACATGCTCAGTGCCAGTTGAAGTGGTAATATGATCTTGCAATATCTATAGAGGCTCTTTAAGTGGCACTTTTAACCCATATCTGTTATTATTTTAACCCTAAAAAAATTTATTAATAAAAAACCCATACTGGAAAATTAGTCGATAACAGTGTCAGATATCTGGAAGATGGGGTGGAATGGCTCTAGGGTAGCCACTAGATGGAGGTGGTGGTAGCTGGAATCTTCAAGGCGATATATTGCAGGGATGTAACATCAATGAAGAATTTCTATTTTTGTTAAATATTAATAATGTTTGTTAAATTTAAAAACAAAATAATAAAACTGGTGGTTGTTTTTATTATTTTATTCAGTCTCCATGTTACACTGCTCATCTGCTCAAAAACCGAATGTATTCTGGCCACTGAAATCAAGTTGGATCTAATCAGGAAACAAATGTGTCACCGATATTACCTATGTCTACCACATTGGGAAAAAATAATATATATTAATATATAATTTTTTTCAAAAATTAACCTGTAATAGTTGTGTTTTGGATTCGTATTAAAACTTTTGAATGATCGTAACTTTTCAATTTTACATCAGATCAACATGACATCAATTCCATTGTACCGAATTAAATCCCTCTACATCAATTTAATTAAATTTTAATTTTCATGTCATAGAAACACCACTGAGTACCTCTGACACCAATTCAATGTAACAGGGCATGAAGTGAAGTTTAGTGGACAAGAGATATGAAATTATTATCGTTGGACTGATGAAAATTCATCATCTATGTTTATCCGGCCATAGTAGAGGTCTGAGGATCTATTTTGGATTTAATGATAAAAAAATTAAAAGAATTAATATCTCGTTCGAATCGTCTGTGCATTCAATATTCAGTCTTTTTAAGTTATAATTGCATGAATGATTTAATATATAACCCCTCTAGATCATCAACATATTCTTCAACAGTACTTGTGTATACCGATTGACTAATTTCGGGTTCTAATGCGAAGCTCGAATGAATCCTTTGATGTCGCGATGATCATCATGACTCTGTTGAAACATTCCACGAAGAAGTTCTTAGATCTATCTCTTGGTTGATATGTATATATATATATATATCTAAAATTTCATAAGAGGATAGAGGTTCTCTCAATCCATTGGAATGAACATTTTATGTAAGGAGATCTCTTCACTTCTTTTTATAGTGTATTTTAAAATACCTAGAATATTTTCCATGGCCATCATATATCTATCTCCCACAAAATAATAAATTAATGACATGTTATGAGAATCTATATACATCCTAATAAATATTTATATTATATTATCTACTTGTAATTTATAATTAATATATTCTGTAATAATAATAAGTTATCATCTTGGCCTATAATTGCTACAATATTAAATCAATCATTAATTCTATACTAATGATTATTCTTATAATATTTTTCCACATATTCAATTAATTCATACAATTTTTTTTAATAAAAACCTTTTTCCCACTTAGTATATAATAAAATTGTAATGATTTTTTTATTTATTGGTGATCATTAATACTTAAACACCTCTCAAACCCCATTATAGGGTCTACCATGTCTTATACACCAATTCAACAGAATATGATATAATATTGAACACAAAATTTTGTAATACCCTTTATCCCCTATACTAAATAGTAGTGAATACAATTCATAGACCAATAGAGAAATATAGAAACCCATCAAGGCCTCTAATGATATAATGATTAGTTATAGGATTTAAAACCATCCTACAAATAATTACATGAATTATAATCACTTTGTATTGTGATATCTCATAATGTAAGTGACACATGTTTTTTCATTATAATTTATTTCATTATTATTCTTTGAACATACTAGATAAACTTTCCTTCTTATATCATCGATATGGATTTAGTGAAGTTAGTAAATACCTGATCGACTAGGACAAGGATATCTCTTCCTATCAGATGTGAAAAATACTTTATTGACTATTAAATTAATTTCATACCACTAACATCACACCAAACACATTCTAACTCTCTATGAATTCGATAGAATTGTTTATCACTACATCAATTTATTTGGTAAAATGGAAAATACGAATAATAATATCAATTAACAATACCATTACATGTGTAGGAAAGTAGGAATAAACATTGAAACCCAAAACTGGTGGTGTTCTAATTATTGGGTCCATCCACAAGATATAACCAACTAGAGATCACCAAGTGTGAACTTCACGATAATAAATCTCAATTCTTATAACCATCCAACTGATAATAGTAGGAAATCATCTGTGTTCAGTAAATATAATGTATCTAGTCCATTGGACATATATTTATGATTAATTTCCATGTATTTAAAGGTTCTCATTTGTCTGAGGAAATGATATAACTATTTTATACAAAAAATATAACTAAATTAAAATGTAAATAGTGGAATTTTAAATATAAACATAATTATGGAATGTGTACATCATGCATATTTCACTTAATATGTCATATGGTAATTTAAAATTACTATACAAGTTGGGTCCAGGTCACCCACTATTATAACATATATATGACAGATCATGTCAATCATAGAGAATAGAGATGCACCCTCATGAAAGATATATAACAATTATAACATATATTTAACATTATTTAGTTATTATTTAATCCAAAAATTCAAATCTAATATCCCCTAAACATTAATGAATAATTGATCTAAAATTATTCTTGAAACCTCCACTTGAATCCAAAAACATGTCTCCCTATTAATAAGTACATAATTTCATAGGTCTCGTGATTTGTTTAAGGAGAATAAAATTTCTTAATACGATAATCCAATGTACTAAAGAATATCTACATGGCATATCCAATAAAATATAAATATGTATGTAATGATACATGTTTAATGATAAGAGATCCTAAAGAAAGACACCACTGCACATCTTTTTCAGTCACACATGTCCTCTTAATGTATCCTAAGGGATCAGGAAATTCAAACTATCACAAAATAGTTTATTTAAGATTTTTATGTTACTCACATATGAAAACTGAGGTAATGACTTACCACACTTAGTCGAGAGGATTGCCTTCACCAATACAAAAGACTCAGAAACAAAAAAATCATCTTAGGCATCATCACCGATTATATTTGGATGCATGTATGACTTTCTAATAAGGATATAAATTTCATCAGTGTTCATATAATATGGATTCGGAAAATGGTGGGTCTTTTTGCAAATATTTCATGTCACATTCACATTCCAAATTATTGACTCTTGGTTAATCTATTTGAGACTTATCCTATCTCCACCATTACTACACTTCCTTCGGATTTAGTGGTATACTAATATCAAATTAAACCTAGAATTTCCTGAAACATAATCTTTGGTGTTACACTATACCTCATGTGTTTTTTCTGTTCAAACACAAGGGAGCATATATATATATATTGGAATCATTTCTATCTGAACAACAATATTTATAATCAATCAAATGGAAAACATATCCTGATCATATAAGTTACCCACAAGCAAACATTATATTTCCTAGTAGTTCAATCTGAATTTTGTTAGACTCTCACTACACATGATGTCATGATAAGAATTCACAGTCAATATGGGTCTCCTGATGATAAAGTGTAATCTCATCAATCCAACTAATACACTAGGGATCATAACTACCAAAGAGATACCTAAAGACATGTTTTTTAAGATCACATATTAAACTTGATCAACACATTATAGTTAAATGTGTCCCAAATCTTGTTGTGATCTATCTATAATACAACCACACTTTTTTGTATTCATTTTTAGTCAACTAGGTTCTAATTTGTTACTACTAGTTTTTAAGGGTACCTTAACCCAATTGTTTATTATATTCTTCTTTCATCTGAATTTTAGTAAGTTTTTTCTTTAAACTTAAGTGACAAAGTATTTTATAAGACGATCGAGTCCAAAATTATGGTTCTGACAACCTATAATGAGAATCATAAAGTGTAAAAATAGTGTGATATTTTCTATACTACATCATGATGACCCTTCACCTTAAAATATTGTGCCTTCAGTTTCATTCAATAATATATGAAAGGCAATACCCGATGAAATGTTGCTTCATCAAGTAGTTCAACGCATAGATAAAGTAGAACGGCATATCATGATAGAGAAGAAACTTCCCAACATGGAATTAGATTCCTATAATAGGCATTCCATGCTCCAGAAAACTAAAATGGATGTATAGTTGAGATGATGAAACATACTGTGATTTAAATCCATATTAATGGAGTCCATCCTTTTTATTACATAAACATTTAATTACATTATAAAAAATAGATGGTCTTTTAAAACATAGTTTCATGGAAAAAAGGTACATAATACATGAAAACATAAAACATTATTCTAATCCACCTATTAGGATTTATCATATGTTCATCCTATGTAAAATTACTGCATCTCATAACCTGGGAACATACATAAAAGTAAAGGGAGAGCATTGGAACACCCTATATTCTTATGAGAAATATTATGTTTTTATGTTATATACATCATTAAAGGAATATTTCACTATACACAACATTATCTTGGCTTTATTTACACCCAATCGTGAACTTCCATGATTTCTTGCATTGTACGCAATACCGAGTTTCACTAAACAGCGATATGCTATTAAAATATTATTAAAACTAGCTGTTATGAATAGTAATACCCACTTTTTGAAATTTAATAAATTTTACCTTTCAAAATGGACTTCATTTTTTGGATTTGTAATATCGAAATTATCATAGGCTGAAATTTTAGTATTTTTCTGAAAACATTCAATTTTTGATGAATAGTGAAAACTCAGCTTTACTATTTAAAAACCAAATTTTTATTTAAATAATTATTTATTTTATTTAAATTTATTGTTGGTAAAAATTGATAAATAATACCTATATATGTTCAATGTAATTAATTGGAGTCATTTTATAATAATTTTAGATATATAAAATTTTATTGAACTTTTCACCGTCTTTTACCCACCTCCTAGGAGAGATTGAAAATTTATATAAAAATTAATATTACCGCTTCTGTGAGTGGAATTTTTAAAATCCGAGAGACAAGGTTAATATCATGGACTAAAATTTGGTTCAATGAGATGAAAATAATTTTTGGTGAATAGTAAATTTTTACTATTATTTACCACGATTAAAAGTAAATAGGGTAATTAAGGATAAAATTGATATTATTATTACCCCAACACATGTCCTAATTCAATTGGATAAGTGTATTAGTCCAAAAAAACCTTAGGAATAAAATATGACCATTTAGGTCCACTTGGATTAGATTAGGACATTCATTATTAATTTATTTAAAGAAGGGTTAAAAGAGTTAAAATCGAAGTTTAATAACTAAATCATTTTTAATATAAGGTTATACATAAGATAAATTTGACTATAAATATTAATTAGAAATATAAAAATATTTCATACATAATGGTATTTAATTTATAATTTTTATAAATTAAATAATTTATTTTATTTATGACAAAATGATGATGCAGTAATTATCTTATTAATGAAATATTAACATAATTGATGTTATAAATACCCAAATAAATTTAATTTTAGGCTTTTAAAGAATTCTAATAATTTTCTAGGTTAATAAGACATGTTATTATTTATTTAATTAACTTGTTTCGAACTAATCATGCTGTTATGATTTTCAAAAAAATCAATTTCCAAATAGTGTCAAAATTGACATAAAATAGTTTTTAAAACAAATATTATATTATTAGTAATTCTATTCCCAAAAATCTAAGGATCAGACAAATGACTTTGGTAAGGTTATATATATTAATAATAAACAGTATGGGGTTCGTTTGGCTTGTTATAGTAAGTTTATTAACCATATAGTGTAAGAAAACAAGAAGACACGGTAAAAGGTAAATTATTTAACTTAGAGTTAAATCTTAATGATAAGGTTAAAATAGTAACCTAAACTTGTATAAAATCTATTTTATGAGGTTATTTCGACCCATAACCACCTTATCTTCAAAATAAATCAATTTGGAGCTATTAAAAACCGAATATGACATTATAATAAAATAATAAGTTAAGTTTTTTCTAAGGTGCCTCTCTCCTCCCTTATAAAAGGGAACCTCCTCCCTCTCCTCCTCACACCACTTTGAGAATTTATGCTCGTCCAACCCCTGCCGATTTCTCTTCTCCGCTTTCCTAGAAATATACTAGAGGTCCTGGTCTTCTTCAAAGACCATCATTAGTGCCCTATGTGAAGGTTAAGAAGAGGCGCTTCAAAGAAGAGGTAATGTCTGTTACTGATTCTTTCAACTTTATTTCTTCTTCTACATTTTATTCTTTAGTTTGTTCATTATGAAGTAATAACATCAGTATAACTCATATACTTATATTTTATTATAAATATGAAACAACCCTATTTTACATTCTATCCATCCTATGGAAAATGAAATCACCGCGCGTGTGTACGTACGGAATACCGTCTCCACGTCGTGGTGTAATCTGTTTTCCACCACCACCATACTTGGATGGGTATAACTATGTAAATAATAACTATATATGATTATTTTAAAGTGATATTTATTATGAAATAGTATACATACACTTCAATACATTTCCACGATCATGGGAACGATATCATCGCTCTTCCGTACGTACGGCCAACCGTCTCCACGATGTGGTGCGACTCTTTCTACATGATCTTCATTTCATAATGATTATATAAATGAATTGAATGAATAAATATGATATATATTACACTAATACCATTCTGAAAATGAGGTATCTATGACCTAAAATAAGAATAATAATTTATTCGACAAAACATGCATAAGAACAAAAAGCAATAAACACCTGAATAACAAGTAACAATGAAATACTACTAATAAGAAGCTAAGAATATGACCATATATGATATCATAACAATGAGTAAGATTATGGAATAAGTCTATAAAATTATTTAAATCATTATAAAAGAGGTTCAGACACGTACGAAGGAAATTGGACCTAAGGTAAGGGAAAATATCACAATCTTATTTTTATCCGAGATTGTTTATACTTCATAATTTACTGGGGAATATTTATCATCCACATACATGTTTCCTCAATATGTAATATTATTTCCATCCACCTACAATTTTTTAAATCCAATTTTACCCATTGGTGAGTTTTTAGTAAAAGATATGAAAAGAATCTTTTGTCGTTTTTCGTATGAGGTACTTTTTTGACTTTTCCGGCCAAAGTACGAGAAGAATGTTGTTGTTTGACTTATACGACATGAACAGATTTGTAGAACATTATTTCCATGAAGCTTACTTTACAAGTTTTCAAGTTTATTTTTAATCAACTTCTTTTATTTTAAAATTTTATGACATGTTAAGAAAGGAAAAATGTTTTTGAAGTAAAAAGGATATTTTCCTCAAGAATGGACTTCAAGCATTTTATCAAAATTATTTTCCATCTAAGATAATATAGGGTTATTTTTTTATCCCTATTTTTACATTAATTTGATTATGATGGGATGGAATTATTTTTAATATTTCCTTTTATCTTATATGGATTATGTAATGATGGCATGATGTTTAAGAATCCCATTTTTATTACATGGGTTACGCTATGATGTATGATTTATGATATTGTAGAACACATAAGAATGGTATCATTATGAGATGGTTGGGACCTATATATCCCTACAATGAATTGGTTTAAGATTTATATCTCATGAGATAGACATGGCTGGAATGACAGGTTAAACCGGTTTAGTGAAATATGACTAAAACGAGGAGTGAACTCAGTTCAGAAATGGACTTTGTCCACTAAGATAGTCTTGGCAATGAGTCCTAACTACTAAGAAATTATTCTCTCTGATTATTTTTGTATGACACAAAGTTTCATGTTTTAAGTTATGATTATTGGGATTACATTTCACTACTATGATTTATCCCATGTTATGAAATTGTGATCACTTTTGCAGGTTCAGATTTCCAAAATGTTATGTTATTATGAATACGATGTGATTGATATTTTTTTGTTTACCCTTACTGAGCATTTGAGATCACCCTTTTGTATGTTTTCTTTTCCCCAGGTCAGGAAGAAGGATATTAAGTGAGATATGCCCAAATGGACTCTGGATATGAGAAAATAAAAGGGAGACAATGTAGATGTTTTATGAACCAGTTGTTTATGATTCCCAGTTTTTAAAGACACTCTACTTATACGGTCTGTTCATGGTTTTGTTATATGTTGTAATAAGTGTGCTTCAATTCTGAAGTAATAACAATGTATGTAAAGTATGGGTTGTTATAGTTGGTATTAGAGGAAAGGTATAGTCAACCTTTGGAAACTAGGATGTGAAAACCTTAATAAGAACCCTAAGGATAAGTCTCAGAATAGAACACAATCATAGTGTTTTAAAAATGGCCATGAACAACCTATGATAAGACCTTAAGTGTGAAATTTTATTCTTGATTATGTAGTTTTCCTATTATAATTAGTGTTAATAACACTATTCTTCTTGGTTTTAGTCAATGGCTGGAACCTGAAGGAACCGTGTTAATGCGGAATGTGATGGGAAATGCAATGATTGTCCCCCTGTGCAACCAAACGTTATGGGAGCTGGAATGAAAAATATTGTATCCATGCTCACACAACATTCTCAATCTATGAATCATGTAGGACTTCCAAACAAGCAAAGGAAGGAGAATCATTCTGTTGAATCCTTTATGAGGTAGTGTCCACCCTCATTCTACGGGTCTACTGATCAATTAGTGGCTGAACAATGGATCAGTACCACTGAAAAGATATTTTCAGTTCTTCAATGTTCAGAACATGATAAATTCATCTTAGTAGTATATCGTTGGGAAGGTGAAGCTGGTCAATGGTGGAATCTTATCAAGAATATGAGGCCAAGATATGAAATTGAGTCCATGGAATCAGACGAGATCAAGAACTTATTTTTCAATAAGTACTTCCCTCGTATTCTTTGAAAAAAGATGGAGAAGGAGTTTCTTGAACTAATGAAAAAGGATGATGAATCTGTTGGTACCTACGAAGAAAATTTTACAAGACTTTCAAGGTATGATTCTGGTATTATTATCCTACCTGAGAGTAAGATCAATCAATTCTTTAGTGGCTTAAAACCAAGTCTTCGAAGGGAGTTAGCCATAAGGGACTTCAATTGCTACAAGGAAATTGTTCGATGTGCTCTCAAGGTTGAGATGGAGATTGGAGTAACCCATCAGTCATATGCCTTTGATAAGAAGAGGAAAATGGAATTCAAAGGAAAATCTAAAGAGCACACTGAAAAGAAGATGAGTTTTCTCTTATACTCAATGTGTGCAAAGAAACACGGAGGGAGTTTTCTTAAAGGGACATGTAAATGTTTCAAATGTGGAAAGGAAGGTCATCGGGCATTTGAATGCCGCAATGATGGGAATAAGATGTCTAGTGATGCGAACAAAGAAAAGGCTACACAGAGTGCACCTCCTACACTTCAATGTTACAAGTGCAAGAAAATGGGTAATTATGCTAAAAAATACCCTAATCTAAGGGTTGTTGATGATGATCGATGTAAACAAACTCTGAAGGCTAAATATATAGGAAAGTCAAATGCAATTTCTATCAGTGATGTGGAGTACGATAACGAAGTGGTGAAAGGTACACTTACCATCCACTCTAAAGTAGAAAGTGTTTTATTTGATTCAGGATCCACCCACTCTTTTATTTTTGAAGAATTTTCTAAGGGTATCACCGTATTACCTCAACAATTAGATGTTCAGTTAGTTGTGACCACCCCTAATGGAATAAGAGTCGCATCAAAAGTTTATAATTCTTCTCCGATTAAAGTTAGTGGGAAAGTGCTTCCTGCAAATATTGTGATCCTTCCTATAGTAGAAATTGATGTTATTCTTGGCATGGATTGGATTCCTTCATATGGAGCTCATATCAATAACCAATTAAGGGAAGTCACATTCCATATTCCAAATCAATATTTCAACGTCTATCGACGCAAGGATGAACATAAACTTCCAGTGGAATTTTCTTCCATCTTAGGGGTCTTGATTCAACTAAATGAAGGTTATTTATCGTAAATGGATGGTGAGAAACTCACGATTAAGAATATTACCATTGTATGGGATTTTGATGATGTCTTTCTGGAGGAATTTCTGGGTCGTCCACCAAATCGTGAAGTTGAGTTTTCAATAGAACTCGTACCAGGTGCTTTTCCTATTTCAAAGACACCTTATAGAATAGCCCCAATAGAGTTGTGGGAATTGAAGAAGAAACTCCAAGAGAATCTTGATAAGGGATTCATACGCCCAAGTGCATCACCTTGGAGAGTACATATTCTGTTTGTTAAGAAGAAAGATGGATCAATGAGACTCTATATTGATTATCGAGAACTTAACAAGATCACTATCAAGAAAAAATATCCTCTCCCACGCATTGATGACTTATTTGACCAACTACGTGGAGCTCAATACTTTTCCAAGATTGATCATCATTCAGGGTATCATCAATTAAGGGTCAAAAGGGAGGATATACCAATGACGACTTTCCGTAAAAGGTACGGACACTATGAGTTTATAGTGATGCCATTTGGCCTTACTAATGCCCCCTGCTATCTTCATGGATCAGATGAATAATGTCTTTATAGACTATCTTGATCAGTTTGTGGTAGTCTTTATAGATGATATTATTGTCTATTTAAAGAGAAATGAAGAACATGATGATCACTTGAGAATTGTCTTGAAGACCCTGAGAAAGGAGAAGATTTATTCCTAATTTAGCAAAAGTGAAGTTTGGATTCAAAAAGATGCATTTTTGGGTCACATAATCTCAAAAGATGGGATATCTGTAGATCCAGCAAAAATAGAGGTTATCGAAAGATGGTCGAGACCAACAATAGTAACTGAGATCCGAAGTTTTCTTTGTTTGGATGGATATTATCGATGTTTTGTGAAAGATTTTTCATGATTATCTATTCCAATCACCAGGAAGACTCGAAAAGTAGTTATGTTCGTGTGGACGGAGGAATGCCGAAGAGAATATCAAGGAGATGAAAAGAAGGATATCCAGTGCACCTGTGCTCGCACTGCCTTGTAGTGGAGAAAGGTTTTTGATCTATATTGATGCATCCAAGAAGGTGATGGGGTGTGTTCTCATTAAAAAATGACGTGGTGATAGCTTATGCCTCACGACAGTTGAAAATCCATGATCCAAATTACCCAACTCATGATTTGGAGTTAGCTGCGGTAATCTTTACATTAAGGATTTGGAGGCATTATCTTTATGGTGAATGGTGTGATATTTATACTGATCATAAAACTTTAAAGTATATTTTCACAAAATGGAGCTGAATATGCACCAAAGAAGATGGTTGGAGTTGATTAAGGATTAAGAATGCTCAATTCCTTACCACCCTGGGAATGAAAACAAGGTGTCAGATGCATTATATTGACAACACCATGGTAGCTTATCCATAATGAGGATAAAAAAAGATCTAATATTTATGGATTTACAAATGATGGATCTAGGAATTATAATGGAAGGGGGAAAATCTTATATTTCTCAAATAAATGTTCAACCATATATACATGTGAAGATTAAAGAGGCACAGAATAAAGTTTTAGAGTTAAAAAAGAAGGTGAGAAATGTTCCTGAATTAAACCTTGATTGTGATGGGATAATAAAGTTCAGGAATCGTGTTTATGTTCCTCCCATCCCCGATTTAAAGAAAGAGTTTCTGTATGAGGCTCATAGTTCTTCATTCTCGATTCATCCTGGAAGCACAAAGATGTATAAGGACCTGAAAGGGTACTTCTGCTGGGATGGAATGAAAAGAGATGTTGCTGAATATGTCTCTCGATGCTTGGTTTGTCAACAAGTTAAATCTGAGAGACAGATGTCTAAGGGGATGTTACAACCATTACCCATACCCGAATGGAAATGGGAAAACATCACAATGGACTTTGTTACAAGACTTCCTAAAACATCCTAAGGCAATAATGCTATCTGGGTCATAGTTTATCATCTTATAATGTATCCACAATTCATTGCTATTAGAGAGGATTTCTCTCTGGATCATCCTGACAGGATATATGTGAAGGAAGTGGTAAGATTGCATGGAGTACCACTTTCCATTGTATCTGATCGGGATCCGAGGTTTACCTCAATGTTCTGGTGATGTCTTCAGCATACTCTTGATACATAGTTGAGTTTCATCACTGCTTATCATCCTCAGAAAGATGGTCAGTCTGAGAGAACAATTCAAACTCTAGAAGATATGTTATGAGCCTGTTCTATGGATTTCAAAGGTGGTTGGGATCAATAGCTAAATTTGGTGTAATTTTCATTTAATAATATCATTAACTCCAGTATTCAGATGGCTCCTTATGAAGCTCTCTATGGAAAGAAAAGTAGGACTCCAACTTGCTGGGATGAAGTTGGGGAAAGAAAGCTATTAGGACATGATCTTGTTGATGAGATGGCAGAAAAGGTCCGAACTATTCAACAACACATAAGAGCAGATCAGAGTTGACAAAAAAGTTATGCCGATAACCGAAGAAAAGACCTTGAGTTTGAAGTGGGTGATAAATTGTTCTTACGAATATGTCCTTGGAAGAGAGTAATGAGATTTGGAAAGAAGGGAATGTTGAGCCCTAGGTATATCGGTCTTTTCGAAATACTGGATCATGTTGGGAAGGTAGCTTACCGATTGGAGCTTCCACCAAATCTCTCTCAAGTTCATTAGGTGTTCCATGTATCTCTCCTGAGAAAGTATATACCTGATCCTTCACATGTACTCAGCTCAGAAGTTGTACTGCTGGAGAAAGATCATTCTTATAAAGAACAGCCAATAGAGATTCTGGATCATATCGAAAAAGTCCTAAGGAACAAGAACACTCTCTCAGTGAATGTTTCATGGAGGAACCACCAATTAGAAGAAGCTATATGGGATCTTGAGGATATGATGAGGGAGTGGTATCCTCATCTATTTGTTACAAAATGACGAATTTCGAGGGCGAATTTCATTTTAAGGGGGGAAGAATGTAACACCAGAGATTTTTATGAGAAATATTTTGTTTTTATGTTATATACATCATCAAAGGAATCTTTCACTACACACAACACTACCTTGGCTTGCTTTACACGCAATCACGAACTTCTTTGATAGCTTGCATTGTACGCAATACTGAGTTTCACTAAATAACGATATCTTATTAAAATATTATTAAAACTAGTCATTATGAATGGTAATACCCACTTTTTGAAATTTTATAAATACTATCTTTCAAAATGGACCTCATTTTTGGATTCTGAATATCGAAATTAGCCTAGTGTGAAATTTTGGTATTTTGGTGATAACATTCAATTTTTGATGAATAGTGAAAACACTGGGTTACTATTTAAAAACCGACTTTTCATTTAAATAGTTATTTATTTAATTTAAATATATTTTATGTCAAAATTGATACATAATACATATATAAGTTCAATGCAATTCATTGGAGTCATTTTATAATAATTTTAGATATATAAAATTTTATTGAACTTTTCACCGTCTTTTATCCACCTCATAGGAGAGTTTGAAAATTTATATAAAACATAATTTTACCACTTCTTTGAGTGGAATTTCGAAGGTCAGAGAGACAATGTTAATATCAAGGACTATAATGTGGTTCAATGAGATGAAAATAATTTTTGGTGAATAGTAACTTTTTACTTTTATTTACCACAGTTAAAAGTAAATAAGGTAATTATGGGTAAAAATGATATTATTATTACCATAAAACATTTCCTAATTAAATTAGGTAAGTGTAATTCGACCAAAAACAACCTTAGTAATAAAATATTACCATTTTGGTCCACTTGGATAGATTAGGACATTTATTATTAATTTATTTGAAGAAGGGTTAAAATAGTTAAAATCAAAGTTTAATAACTAAATAATTTTTATTATAGGGTTATAAATAAGATAAATTTGTCTAAAAATATTAATTATAAAGATAAAACGATTTCCTACATAATGGTATTTTATTTATAATTTTTAGACCTTACATAATTTAATTTATTTATGACACAATGATGATGTAGTAATTATCTTTTTAATGAAATATTAACATTATTGATGTTATAAATACCCAAATAAATGTAATTTGAGACTTTTTATGAATTAAAATAATTTTATAGGTTAATATGAAATTTTAGTATTGATTTCATTATCGTTTTCTAACTAATAATGCTGTTATGATTTTCACAAAAATCAATTACCAAATAGTGTCAAAATTGACATAAAATAGTTTTTAAAACAAATATTATATTACAATTTGTTATTTTATTCCGAAAAATCTATGTTTAGGCTGAATTACTTAGATAAGGTAATATATATTAGTAATAAACAACTTGGGGTTCGTTTGGCTTGTTATAGTAAGTTTATTAACCATATAGTGTAAGAAAACAAGAAGACACGGTAAAAGGTAAATTATTTAACTTAGAGTTAAATCTAAATGATATGGTTATAATAGTAACCTAAACTTGTCTAAAATCTATTGGATGAGGGTATTTTGACCCATACCCACCTTAGCTTCGAAATAAATCAATTTGGAGCTATTAAAACCCGAATATTACTTTATAATAAAATAATATGTTAAGTTTTTTCTAAGGTGCCCCTCTCCTCCCTTATAAAAGGCACCTCCTCCCTCTCCTCCTCACACCACTTTCAGCCTTTAAGCTCGGACAAACCCTGACAATTTCTCTTCTCCACTTCTCTAGAAATATCCTAGAGGTCCTGGTCTTCTTCAAAGACCATCCTTAGTGCCCTATGTGAAGGTTAAGAAGAGGTGCTTCAAAGAAGAGGTAATGTCTATTACCGATTCTTTCAACTTTATTTCTTCTACTATTTCTTATTCTTTAGTTGTTTCATTATGATGTAATAACATCAGTATAACTCATATACTGATATGTTATTATAAATATGAAACAACCCTATTTCACCTTCTATCCATCCTACGGAAAATGAAATCACCACACGTGCGTACGTACGGAATACCGTCTCCACGCCGTGGTGTAATCTGTTTTCCACCACCACCTTACTTGGATGGGTATAAATATGTAACGAATTACTATATATGATTATTGTAAAGTTATATTGATTATGAAATAGTATACATACACTTCAATATAATTCCACAATCATGGGAACGATATCATCGCTCGTCCAAACGTACGGCCAACCGTCTCCACGATGTGATGCGACTCGTTCTACATGATCTTAATTGCATAATGATTATATAAAAGAAATGAATGAATAAATATGATATATATTACACTAATACCATTATTAAAATGATTTATCTATGACCTAAAATAAGAATAATAATTTATTCGACAAAACACGCATAAGAACAAAAAGCAACAAACACCCGAATAACAAGTAACAATGAAATATTACTAATAAGAGACTTAGAATATGACCATATATGATATCATAACAATGCGTACAATTCTGGAATAAGTCAATAACATTATTTAAATCATTATACAGGAGGTTCAGACACGTACGAAGCAAATCGGACCTAAGGTAAGGGAAAATCTCACAATCTCATTTTTATCCGAGATTGTTTATACTTCATAATTTACTGGGGAATATTTATCATCCACATACATGTTTCCTCAATATGTAATATCATTTCCATCCACCTAAAATTGTTTAAATCCAATTTTACCCGTTGGTGATTTTTTAGTAAATGATATGAAAGGAATCTTTTTTCATTTTTAGCACGAGGTACTTTTTTGAATTTTCCGGCCAAAGTACGAGAACAATGTTTTATTTAACTTATACGACATGAATGGATTTCTCGAAAATTATTTCCATGAAGCTTCGTTTACAAGTTTTCAAGTTTATTTTTAATCAACATCTTTTAGTTTAAAATTTTATGACATGTTATGAAAGGAAAAATGTTTTTGAAGTAGAAGTGATATTTTCCTCAAGAATGGAGTTCAAGCTTTTTATAAAAATTATTTTCCATCTAAGATAATATTGGGTTCTATTTGTATCCCTATTTTTACACTGATTTGATTATGTTATGATGGAATTATTTTTATGAAGTCCTTTTTTCTTATATGGATTATGTTATGCTGGAATGATGTTTAAGAATACCATTTTTATTACATGGGTTATGCTATGATGTTTGATTTATGATCTTGTGGCACACATAAGAATAGTATCATTATGAGATGGTTGGGACCTATATATACCTCAAATGGATTGGGTAAAGATTTATATCTCTTGAGATAGACATGGCTGGAATAGCAGGTTAAACCGGTTCAGTGAAACAGGACTAAAATGAGGAGTGAACTCGGTTCAGAAATGGACTTTGTCTGCTAAGATAGTCTTGGAAATGAGTCTTAACTACTAAGAAATGATTCTCTATGATATGTGTTTATGCCAAAAGGATTCATGTTTTAAGTTATGATTATTGGGATTACATTTCACTACTATGATTTATCCCATGTTATGAAATTATGATCTCTTTTACAGGTTAATATTTACAAAACGTTATGTTATTATGAATATGATGTGATTGATATTTCTTTTGTTTACCCTTACTGAGTATTTGAGCTCACCCTTTTGTATGTTTTATTTTCCCCAGGTCAGGAAGAAGGATATTAAGTAAGATATGCCAAAAGGGACTTTAGATATGATAAAATAAAAGGGAGACAGTGTAGATGTTTTATGAACCAGTTGTTTATGTTTCCCAGTTTATAAAGACATTATACCTATATGGTCCATTCATGGTTTTTTTATATGTTGTAATAAGTTTGCTTAAATTCTGATGTAATAACAATGTATGTAATGTATGGGTCGTTATAATCATAAGGCCCTATAAAAAACATGGGAAACAATTAACTTCTTATCATGAGGAATATATATAAAAAATTCATGAAATAAATAATATAATGCCAAATAGTCATATAATTATATTTAAAATAGAATTTATTGGTGATTTGGTTAAAAATTTTAATTCATTCATTCATAATCATTTCATGATTTTTCATCTTTGAGGTGTCATAAAAATTACCATGTTTATTCCCCAAGGTATCATAAAACACATCATCAATATAGATTAAATTCATTACCCAATATGTGGAAGCACTATCAGGGATCAACATAAATATGTAATAATTTTTTTGATCCTCATTGAACATAATAACAAATTTCAGAAATAAATCGTGGAGAATAAATGAAAAAAATGTATATTAAAATCAGGACGTTTTTAAGAAGTTCTTAAAGACAAGATCTTTATATCATTATGAACCAATGAAAAGGAATTGGATTTCCATATAAGTTTATCATAGAAGAAAAAAGATCATTTTGAAATATAGGTTAATACCCCTATAAGGGAAAAAGGATAGGATATTCACAAAAGAAAATAAGATAATTTATAGATAAAAAGAGAGAAATTTTTAGAAGAAAAGTCGTTAACATACAGGTGTGAAATAGGTTTTAGATAACATTAAAAATGGATTGAAAAAAGATATAACATTTGTAAAAAACTTTTAATATAGTAAATGGATATAATAAGATAGATAGATAATTTTTTTAAAAAAATTTAAATACATACCACAAAAAAATAGAACTTAAGAGGAAAAGAGAACTTGATATTTCTCTTACCATGAAGAGTAACTCCTAAACCTCAAAGATTGTGACCTTGGGGGATTGAGGAAACTTTTATAGGGATAAATAATAGGTAAAAATATCAGATAATTTTTTAGGATTGTTTGGTAATGAAATATAATTTATAGATGGGTGGGTATGTATAGAAAAAGAGGATGATTTTATTTATTAATTTCCTTGGACACCTACGTAGTGTTAGATTCCAAACCATGGTATTTCCCATGGTATTTTCCCATATTATAAGATAATTGGGACACATATTATGTTTGTATAATTTAAAATATTCTAAAAATATATATATTTCTTACTAAATCATTATCATGTCCTTAAACATATAGAAAACTCAAAATTGTATTTTTACTGATCAACGAAAAATAAAATATATTTGAAAATTATCATAAATTCTCCCATACGTAATTTTGATGTTCCGATTTCAAAAACGATATTTATTATGTCATTATAATTACTTATGTATTTGATATTTATCATGTAAATTTAAAAATAATTATTTATTAAAAATAATAGTGGATAGAAAATGTATAGTAAACTTTCCGACACATGAAAAAATATAATTATTTTATCATTTAAATTTAAATAAGTGTGTTTTAATAATAATATTCAATTAAAATTAACCTTATTAATAATATCTTAGTTTATTATAATAATTATATATTTTCATAAATGAATAATTTCTATCTGATAAATAAATTTATCAAATTCTCTATATTTTTATGAAAAAACTAAACTCAAAACTCACCTGATGTAACCACAATTTAATTTATACAAAAGGATTATAAATTAAGTAACTAAGGCCTTAATGATTAACCCATTATAACTTATACATATTAGCTATGGGTATGGGGTGTTATGGTTATAGATTCATGGGGCGGCTCAGCTAACATCGTCCGATTGTTAATTTAGACTAACTTGAACTTCTCTCGAAGGTGATTTCTTTCAAGCCTTACTTGTTGACGATTGTCTTAGGATTGGTAAATATATAATTCCAGTGATTTTACCTCCATACCAAGTGCTAAAAATATCATTTTTAAAACATGATTCTATTGGATGATGCAATTGACTCTTCTTTTCTGCATTAATTTTCTATTGACATTTCTACATAAAAAAATTACAATATTAAATTTACTATTTAAGAGAATTGATTCCAATAGTCATATTGACCAATAGTCATAATGACCAATGGTTATAATGACCAATGTCCATAATTTAAAAATGATCATATTAATATTGATACATAATGGTCTTGTTTCAAAATATACTCAAATCATTATTAGAGAGACATAATATTTTATGAATAATATAATATAACACATATTTTAGGGATACAATTATCATTAAAAAAATTTGGGTCATTACATTCTTCACCCCCCCCCCCCAAAAACTTTTCCCTGAAATTTCAACTCATAACCTTGGTTGACAAAAGGTGAGGGTACTTCATCCTCACTATTTCCTCTGGTTGCCCCATCACATCTTTATATTTTTGGTTCCTCAAAAATTCATTAATGTGGTAGGTAGTATTATTTGGTATAACCTTTTCTCAATTGTCCATGATCTCTATCAGATGTTCCTCATAAGAGTGTTCATGTTACATTTGTAACACATTAGGATTCAATACATGTGATGGGTCAAGTATGTACATTATTAAAGGAGATATGTGGAATACATCATGAACATGAGATAGATTTGGAGGAAGTGAAGGTCAATAGACCACTACTCCTATGTGATCGATGATTTCATAAGAGATAATGTACCTGGGGATAATCTTCCCTTTCTTTCCAGACCACATGACTCTCTTCAAAGGTGAAATCCAAAGGATGAAATTTTCAAAAACATCAAAATCAAAGTCCCTTTGACAGTTGTAAACATATATATTCTGTTGACTCTAAGCATCCTTTATGTGTTGTTGGATGGGATAAACCTTATATGCCATCTCTTAAACAAGATCAGTCCCATGAAGCTTTCTCTCACTCGCTTCTTCCCAACAAGTAAGATTTCTACAAAGCTTCCCATATAGTGCTTTATAGGGTTCCATTAGAATATTATAATGGAAGATTTTTTTGTATGATAACTCAACTTATTAAAGATTTTGATCCAATCCACCTATAAATTCCATTGAGCATGTTCTCAACATTCCCACAAGTGATTGAAGAGTCATTTCAAATTAGCCATCAATTTTAGGGTGATAGGTCATACTGGAATTCAATTCATTGTTCAAATGATGTTGAATACATCTCAATAATTTTTATATGAACCTTGGATCATGATTAGAAATGATAGAATTTGGGGCTCCATACATCCTTAACACATCATTCACGTATATCATGGTGAGTTGGTCAAGAGTGAAATATTCCTATTTAGAGATACAATGGGATGTACTGGTGAGATGGTACACTATAATCCAAATCACAGTAATTCCTTCGGATGTTTTTGAGATACTAGTGATAAATTTTATAGTGATATTTTCACACTTCAATGATGGTATAGGTAGTGGTTGTAATAAACCTGTTAGAATTTTCATCTTTGTCTTCAATTTTTGACTCACCAAGCACCCTATAGTTTATTAAAAAATCTCCCATTACATGTTATCCCACTAATAATGATCACAAATGTCCCAATACATTCTAGTGATTCTATGATGTATACATAATGTACAACTATGAGCTTCATCCATCAAATATTTCTTTATTTCTAGAATAGATGGAACAAATAGCCTTGTATGAAAGTTTAGTACACCTTCTTGATCAAAATTTAACATAGGAAACATACTATTCCCCAGAGCCTCAATCTTCCACTATAATGTCATATATTCACATTGATATTTCTTGATCTTTTATAGTAGATTTGGTTTATATATAATTTGGGATATGGTTGATAATGTACATTCCATTATGATTCCAATGTCCATTTTTAATTGGTCTTGAACAAAGGATCTCCTTGAATCCTCATCATTGCCAAAAATATGGACATTCCTATTTAATGCATCAGTAGCTTTGTTTTCAATTATTGTGTGATAATGAATTGAACAATTATAGTCATTAAGAAGTTACAACCATCTCTTATGTCTTATATTCAACTCATTTTCATGAAAATATACTTAAAACATTGATGGAATGTTTATACATCAAATTTATCCCCATAAAGATAGTGCATCTACATCATCAGATAAAAAACAAGCACAACAAAATCCAAGTCATGTGTATGATAGTTCTTCTCATGAGGCTTTAATTGTTGAGATGCATAAGAAATTATATTTTCATTTTTCTTATTGATGAACCCAATCCCTTTTAGAGATGCTTTGTTAAAAATAATGAATCTTTATCTGGTAGGGGTAGTGTTAACTTGGGTGCAGTAAATAGTCTCTTTTTCAGCTCATAGAGGCTTTCTACACAATCCTTTGTCGAGACAAACATGGCACATTTTCATGTTATCTTGGTTAGTGTATTATAATATTGTGAATTTTATTTCACAAACCTCCTACAATATCACACCAATCTAAGGAAACTATGAATATTAGTTACATTTTTTAGGATGAGAACATTTTCCCATAATCTTTATCCTTGTAGGTTTACCATAGATTCTATCATTGGTTAAAATGTGCCCCAAGAAAACAACTTGATGTAATAAAAATTAACATTTTTTGAACAATAAAAATAACCTATCTTTTCCTATAGATTCAAATATTACCCTTATATTATCCTAATAATCCTCAAGACATTTGATACATATCTAAATATCATTAATAAAAACTACCACAAAGTTATCAATGTAGTCCTCAAAAACTCTATTAATCAAATCCATAAATATAGTTGTATCATTATTTAATCCAAAGAGCATAAAAAATCATAACTCCCATATCATGATCGAATGGTGGTTTTTGGATTATCATATTTCTTAACCATCGATTGATGATAAAAAGATTGAAGATCAATTTTGGATAAGAATTAAACACCTTGAAGTCATTTAAATAAATCATCAATTATTGGAATACTGTACATTCTCTTTACTATAATCATGTTATGTTCATTAGAATCAATGCATAGAATCATTGAAAAATCAATATTCTTCACAAAGATATCTGAAGCTCCATAAATAGACACACATGGACTGATAAACCCCAACACTAAAAGATTATGGAGTTTCTATAGTTCCTCAAACTCTACATTTTCCATTCATTACAGGGTCATAGAAATCAGGTTAGAACTATGAATGGGATCAATGAAGAACTCTACCAATTTTTCATGTGGAGGTCCAGGTAACTCCCCATGAAATACATCAATGCATTCTTGAACTATGGGGAGTTTTCCTATTTATATACTTGTATTTATTTCTTCACATAGACAGACCATTTACTTAAATAATGACAAGAGAGGTTCTTCTAGAAATAAATCAGGTTGACATATCTCTCTATTTAAAACAACTGTACATTATCCATTCAAAAGTACTGAGAGTTCATTACTTATGTTGTTGATCAGAGTATTATACTTTTAGAGCCAGTCTATCCCTACTATAATGTTGAATTACTAAATAGGAATGGATTCTATATTTGCAATGATTTTATGCTCAACAAAGTAAATACTAGTGTTTATTTTCATTGTTTATTCATGGATAATCCGTCCAGGAGTATTAGAAAAAAGTTTTACATATAGTAGTTCATGGATTGATTATATATTTTTTTCAAACATGGAAGTAATAATGGAATTGTCTAACCAAAATCAATGAGTGTAATTTTTATCTTTGATAGAAAAACAAGAGTACCTACTACAAAATCTTTTAGAGCTATAACTTCATCTATCATGATATCATATTCCCTACCATTATCCCTTGACCTATGATGAGGTTGATAGTGATTCCACTCCATTAAATTCATATTTGTACTTAGATTGGAACATTTCTCATGATGTCCAAACTTGAATCTTTGGATCTCAAGATGGGTCTGCACCGTTTACCTTTTTTTATTAGTAATGAGAATTTGAGGCTTCACCTCACTACAGTAGTACTAGGAATTATGGAAACATCTTCCACACTTGTAACATTTCATGGTCTCGAAAAAGTAGTTCCTATAATGCTTCATCAAACATTTGTTTGTGGGGAATGTTTCACTTTCTTTTTTCATCTTACATTGTCTAAGTTAATACTTAATATTGAATCCATTTATTTCTTATTTTGAAATGATTTTTGAGACCACTACGTCTCACCAAACTCTAGTTCAACCTTCATAGAACTTCATACTATCACCTCATAGATGTCATATTATTTCTTGGAATGAGTCATATTTAGATGGAGTCTTAGTGAAGCTAATAATATATTAACCATTCCATTAGGATTCATGAATAATATAAAGGTTTAACAATAATATCATCTGAAGTTTATCTCATAGCTTCTCACATATTCAATTTACATCTACTTCATCTCTAGTGCTTCATTCCCCATTTTATTCATTTATCATGCTAAATATTTTTGGAAAAGGTTTCCCCTAAACTCGTCCCACTCCATTTCATCAATATCTCATCTTGGATTCATGTTCCTTACAAGTTTCCACCACTGATAATCTTCTCCCTCTATGTTGTACACAACCAAATTTACAGTCTTATTTCGAAAAAATGACATACCATAAAGAACATTTCTATAGATCGTATCCATTGTTCATTAATAAATGGTTCAGTAGATCCACTGAAAGAAGGTGGCCATTGATTCATTAATGTTTAAATAAAAAAGTTATTCCCTTCACATTGAATGTGGTCTCTCTGCTTGATTAAATTTATTGATCATAACTCGAGTAAGTTTATTGAACATTCTCATGATGTTTTCCATTACATATTCCATTATAAGATTGACAGCAGCTGGTCCTTCAAACACACAATTTATGTGGTTTCTCATATTTCACAACATTTTATAAAATAATAAATCGTTAGTGAGAAATGTGTTTCATTTAAAAATATTATAATTCTAAATGAAAGTTTTTTTCTTAAATAATCATGAATAAATATGTTATTATTTAATTACAATTAAATTTTATATAAATGACTCATAATGGTTTATAAAAAGATCATGGTCAACCAAACATATCCCCCATGAGTGTTAGAATATGTGGACAGTAAGTTTCATTGTGGTGTACTAGGTTACAATAAGTAAGACCCAACCAACACCGTCAGAGGTGTTACACTTATGTTATCTGTTCCAGAACCATTACTACGTGTTCATATATAGACATGGATTCTTTTCTCTGAAATCAGTTAATTATTATTTCACCAAAATATCATGATATTTTCCAATAATTAATTTTTTTCATAAGTTTCTTCCTAATGTTTTCAAATCATAATTTCCACAAATAACTAAATAGTCCTTTGACACCAACTATGGAATCCTAAATTTTAATTACTGAAACATTTTATTACAATATACATAATATAAGTCATTTTAAAATTTAGTTTCTCATAAAAATGTATATAATATATGAAAACATAAAACAATATTCTAATCTACTTGAATAGATACATCATATGTTCATAATTTGTATAATTACTTCATCTCATAACATGGGGACATATATCAAAGAAAATGGTGAGTAGAAGGACCATTAAGGGAAACCCAGGTGAAACAATTTACTTTTGATCATGAGGAGTATCAATAAAAATACGAGGAAATAAATAAAGACAAGAAAAAGAGGCATATATTAATAATAAGAAAAATAATAACAACTTATAAATTAGGATATAATATTTAATTGATTCATTCATAAGAATATCACCATGGTTTATCACTGAGGTGTCATAAAAATATCGAAGGTTATTAACCAATGTGTTGTAAAACATATCATCTATTGAGATTAAATTAATTTACCAATGAATTAGAGCATTATCATGGGGAAACCATTGTATTTATTAATTAATGTGACCATGATAGATCATAATAAAATACATCAAAAATAACCCATGAATAATTAAGAAATAGGGTTTATATCAAAATCTGGATGTTTTTAAAGTTGTTCTCAAAGACATATCGTTATGTCAATATTATCACGTGAAATTGAATGAGGGATTCAGGTTTGTAAATTCCCAAATAAAATAGATAATATCTAATTCTAGGCTAATACCTATGGAAAATAAATAGGTTTGGGTATTCACAAAAAAATAAGACAATTTCATAAGAAAAAGAGATAAATTTTGAGAATAAAATTCGATAGCATAACTGGTTTGAAATGTGGTTTTATAAAAAATTAAAAAGAAAGGGGAGAAGGGTATACCATTATTAAAATAATATTAATATATTAATGGGATATAATAAAATTAATATAATAAAATAATTAGAAAATTTGAGAGACATACCACATAAAAATGGAACTTGAAAGGAAAGGAGAAGTTTGGATTTCCCTTACCTTGAAGAGTGACTCGTAAAACACAATGATTGGGACCATGGGGGCATGGGGACAATTTGGGAGGAATATATGGGAGAAAAAACAATAATATCATCATGGATGATGAATTTATAATGAATTATAATGTAGAAATGGTTTGGTATTTATAGAAAAAGTGGAATATTTTTTTATTAATTTCTTTGGACACATAAGTAGAGGTAAATTAAAAAACCTCAGATTTCCAACTGTATTTTCCCATGGAATGGGACAATTGGGACACTTATTATGTTTTTTGGATCCAAATTAGTAGAAAATGTTTTTATATTACTTATTACATCATTATTATTTCATTAAACATGCCAAAATATCCAAACGGTATTTTTACTATTCACCGAAAACAAAATATTTAAGAAAATTCTCATAAATTAATCCTAATATAATTCCAAAATGATTATTTCAAAAATTATTTTTATTTAATCCGAATTATTTTATATGTATGATAATTTTATATTTTAAATATAAAATTATTTATTTACTAAATATAACACTAAATAGAAATTGCATAGTAAAATTTCTGATACTTGAAAAAAATAAAAAAAAATTCATTTAAATATATATAAAAGTTTTTTAATAAAAATATTTCATTAAAATAATTATCAATAATAATTTCATATGTTATTATAAAAATTATAACTTTTCTAAAATGTACAATTTCTGTCATAAAAATCAATATATCAAATTCATAATATTTTTAAGAAAAACATTACTCAAAAAGGATTCAATGGAACCAAAATATTTTTTATAAAAATGTATTTTAAATCAATTAACTAAGGAAATGAAAAGTTAACCCTTAAAACACCTACATATTACATATGAGTTGGGTGTGTGATGGTGAAATATTTATATTAGGACTCGTCTAACATCTCCCAAGTAGTAATTTCTACAAATGTGTACTTATCCTAACGGTCATTTCATTCAAGAAAAAATTATTGAAGATCATATTGGGCTTGGTAAATAGTGATTCCTAATGATGATACCACCTTCCCATGTTCTGAAAAAATGGGCTACATACGACACCACGCTACTAGAGGAGGTCATCGACTCTTATTTCTGTATTAATTTTCCTTTCTCATTTCTACCGATAAACAATAATTATAGTGATAATATTATACTTTAAGAGTTTAATTTACAATGGTAATATTGACCAACGGTGATAATTCTATAACATTCATATAATTTTCGAATCCCGATTGTCACATTTAAAGAAACATCACATCATTATTAGATAGATATAGTTTTGTAAGGTCTAATATAATTTAGCACACATTTTTAGAAAACAATTATCATTCATAATGTTAAGGTCATTATAGTTTAGTTCACAAGAAGAAACTAAACTAAAAGTAGGATATTGAAATTTCATGTATTCATTAATACACTGACACCCCACACCCTAATGAATGAACATTATTAACTCTATTGTGAGATGTCAACATTATATTGTGTCAGACCCTTTCAAATCCTGATTACTATCATGTCATGATACGTAAATATCTCCACTCACAAACACTGAATGTGCACACCATTATATCCCATGAAATTAGTGTTTGTCATATTTTTATCAAAATCCATGTAATATATTGGTTTATCATGAAGAAAATCGTTCCATGAAGACCCATGCATGACAGTGTAATTCATTTCATAATGAAAAAATCCAAAAAATATTTAATTTCACATCAGGTTAGATCTAGTATTCCATGCATATCACCTATAAACACCATCTTTATGGCTTAATGATTATGATAGTTATTGTATGATAATATATTTCTTGTCCGTATTCCACTGATAATTGTGTATTTCTTATTTTTATAAAATTAATTCCCTATAATATTTATGATTTATATTTATACATAATTAAAATATAAAATTTTCAATTGTAGATATATGATTTGTTTTTCCTTTGATCAACACATAGGTGGTATCTATATAATGTTGTGAAATACTATATCTTTATCACCACATATAAAATGGGGATTAGGGTTGGATGAATATTTTGGCCAATATTCAAAAAAAATTGAAACAAAAAGGGAAAAATTTCAAGGCAGGTATTTCAATAATTAGTAGTTTATCTAGGATATTTTCAAACAGTGATTCAGATATTAAAAAAACTTGTATACTAAAATATTTCATATTATTTTATATTTTATTGTTTTGAGTGTTTCTTCATACTTAATAGTTTTCATAACATTGATGATGTGGTTTTGTGGTTACTAATGATAATTATACTACATTTTTTATACCTTTCCCAAATAATTGAAATCCCAAAAAAAATATTACTTATCCACAATGAAAAGGTTAAAATATTGATTAGATTATTTCTATTTTTTTATCATAAAAAAATTAAATCAATATTAATATTTTACATGGTTAATCCATATTTGACCCTTAAAATACATATTTTCTCCCTTAGAAACCATTTATGGTGTGCATTATTTATGATTCATTATGTTTCATCATACAATCTATATACATGATAATGAATTTACTAGTTAATTATTTCATTGTTTTAAAGTATTTAATAATTTAAGAGATTACTAATAGTTGTTTCTATCGTTAACATGTATTGGGACATTATAAAATCTAAGGAAATCTGTTTTTTATTTTTGAATTCAATAATTTTGAGAAAAAGATATTGGATTTATATATAGAATTATATTTATTGTTATTGGAATAAATAATTTAACTAAAAACATCTATATTTAATTTTATTGTTGAAAAATATGATGAAATTATTTCCCATGTGGTTATGTTACAATTATAAATTTCATTCGATATGACTAGGAACATCGAATTTGTTTTAGCGACTCTCAAATTGAAACCATTATTTAAAAATAAATATTTCATTATTTTTTGTTTTTCACAACATATCATCAATCATTAATCTAAAGATCATTATCAGTGGAATACATTTCCTGTCATTGAAGTATGATTATTTTATAGAAATTACAGGACCTCTGTAAATAGTTAAAATTGATCTAAGCATGCTACCAAAGAATTTCTATAAATTTGGGAAAATTTAAAGTATTGATAACACACTTTCCAATAATTAATATCTAATTTCATCCAATGAACATCTTGATAAATTTTTCAATTCATGGTGTTTCATATTTCACTCACACAGTCTTTCATTTATCCATATAAGAAAATATAGTGATAAATTTGCTTCATAGTAAGGTGTTTTGGTTGAATCATGTCATATTTTTAAGGTGTCAATTTATATTAACTCTATCATTATTTTTTTATCATCTATTCTCTCATGTATTGATCAGATGTTTTGGAGATACTAAATTTTATTGAATATAATTTTAATGTTTGTTTCACTATTTAAACATTAGAAGAATTTGTAAATTAGGGGTATAATAAATGTGATTTTATTATTCTCTATTACTGAATTGTTTATTGGATGTAAAGGGGGAAAATAATACCTTATTTATATGTATTTTTTAAATGTTCAAATATAAAAGGATATATTTATTCTTTAAATTGTTTTTCATAGATATGGAAATGTGGGGGTTATAAGGTTATCCCAATGTTTACTCTGTTCCTAAATTGTTTTATTATATTACAGTATTTTTATTAGTACCATGTTGGTCATAAGGAGTTGAATATTAAAATTACATTCTTAAACCCATTAATTTAAAATAGATTTATGCATTTCTATTGTGCGTGAGTTTTAATATTTTAGAGTAAAATGAAATATATTAATTTTTTTAGAATCGGATCTACAATCACCATATCCTATTATATATAGTCTACATAAAAAATCTCTTGTAAATTTTCTTAATTTAAACCGCATGTTGGCCTCAAATAGGGTTTACACTACTATATAATAACTTGTAATTTTCAATAGTTGGATGGACCATAATTATTAGTGACTAATATAATCCTTTTTTCAAATATGTTTTCAATTTTAGGTTATATTTTGAAAAACAATAACATTAATTGAGAATTATTAACCTTTTTGGATTTTCTTTTTCATGCATTAGGTTTTAAAAACTGCTAACCCAAAATTTATTTTAGATTACATTTTTTTCATATATATTTGATGTATACATGGTAGATTTTAAGTATTCAGATGATAATTGAATTTAAAGTGTCAAGGATTGTATTGAATTTAAATTTTTACACCATTGAATAATTTCATGTTATATGAACTACATGAACACACCTAAACAATTAGTAGATAATCCTCACCAATTTTCAATTTGTTGTTTTATAAGAAAATAATTCTTTATATTAGTATTTTTTTATTTTATTCATATGTATTACGAGTGATTTCCATTTTTTAAATATGATTAACTTTATTTTAATATTTTTAAAACGTTTAGAGATTTTTATTCATGAATCAATATTTTAGAACTATCAAAACTTATATTTCAATTTGTATCTGAGTGATTTCAACCTGGTTTTATGTATAAATGATAAATATTAAAGATTCTAACTAGAATGGAATTTAATTTTTTGTTTATTGCGAGTCCTTACTATTTTTTGTATTTAATTGGAAAGGGATTTAATTTTTTGTAGTTTTATGATAATTTTAGTTGTTGTATGAATACATGGTGGTTTATGATATCTAGAATTATAAAAATTTTCAATGATTTTTATATGATTTTTGTTCTTCCATTGAGTAGGAATTCTGTAGTTGGGTTCATATATTTTATGAATACTTTTATTCTAATTTTATATTGATATTTTGAAATAATTTATAGATGATTTATCTTTGTGATTCATTTTGATATAGGAAGGTTTTTAGGTATATTTTTTTTGTTAAAATAGATTATCAAAATTATGTTCTTCTATAATTTCTCTAGACGGACTTCATATCATTCAAAACATGTCTATATTCAAGGTTTTATTCACTGTATTTGTGTTTTTAGTGTATATTAAATATTATTTCAAATTGAATGTCTTAAAAGTGCAATTATTCATTGTGTGCCAGCTGATGTGCGACCGAATGTTACTAGGAGATTCATTTGGTAGATTTTATCAATCATATATTTAAAAATTTATCATAGTAAATTTATTAAAACAAGTACTAATGAAAAATTGGAATTATAACCATATTCTGAAACATGTTGGGACAAAAAGTTAAAATTCTTTTTTAAATGGTTAATGCTAAAATTATACAAATTTCAAACGTGGAATTTTTAATTGTTAATATGATTTTAAAATTTTCCTTTACCTAATGATTAATTTTATTAACAAAATTAATGTTTTAGGTATAATAAGATCTTGAATATTATATTATAAATTCATTGGGTTATATTAGTTCATTGTATTGGTTTTTTCAAAATATTAGCAAAATATTGAATGTTGTTTTTTAATCTCTCTTAAATATAATATTTTAAATCTATTCATGAGTTTTTTGTCCAAAATTCTAATTTATAATAAAAATTTATGATTTAAAAATCTATTGAGGATGGTTTTAAAAAAATATATTTAATTGAGAAATATATAAATTATATTTAAATATATTAATATTAGAGAGATCTTTTATCATATAATTTTGTTTTCAATGATATAAAAATAGTTGAAATAGATGCCTAGGAATGATATGTTATAATAGTGATTTTAAATAACTAATAATGTTTTATTACAATTTTATTCATTTTGGATTTAGGTATACATTTATGGTTTCTTGTTTGATTAGGATGATTTCATCGATTTTGGATGATGGTTTAACTATAGTCACATATTACACATTTATTGGAATGTTATTGGAAATTTTGTATAATTAGATTAGAGATTTTTAATTTGTATAATATTTTGTTTTGCTGATAATAAAAACCCAATGTGTGTTAATTATTTTAGGTTTTTTAGGAAATACATTTATTCAATCTATATTTATCATTATATATGTAAATCATATTTGGGACATCCCTTACATTTGGAATTTTTATTGATAATTAATAACTCTAAATTAATTGTTTTCTATGGGATTACATTAGGCTTGAATCTTATCATGGTCCAATTTTATGTTATTTGTGTAGTTGATAAAGACAAGAGTATAGACATCTAAGAAAAATATTATTTTTAATTCAGTGGGGAATCAATTATATATGATATTTAATTTTTTATGGTCCCTATTATTAATTTTTCTGAACTTCAATCCTGTAAACTGATGGATTAAAGAGTCTTTTGATAAAATTAATGAAGTTATATAACAAATTGTTTGTGAATCATTATGTGTGATGAAATGTGGGATTATAAAATCTTTGATCTATAAATATTTATTTATGGAGGTCATGATTGTAGATTCTTCTTAAGAATTACTTATTAATACAAGTTGTAGACTATTATTTAATGATAGTAAAATTTTAATATCAACCTCAATAACACATAGAATCACTTAATAATATTATTATCAAATTTTAATTTATTTTAATCAAACTTATTTTCTTATAATGTTGATTTTAGGTATCCAGAATTTATTTTGTACAGTGTTTAGATTTGTTTAAAAATGTATTATCAAATATGGGATTAAAACTCATTTTATTTTATCTTCTAATTCTAATTCATATTTAACTCTATTAAAAAATACATTACATGTATTTTAACGGTAAATATATTATATTAATTTTGGGGGATTGATTCATTATTTAGAAGTTTAAAATCTTCAACCATTAAAAATGATATATTGATATGTTTTTAAATGCTTAATGTATCTTTCTCTTTTAATTACAACATCCAATCATTTATCTATAACTATAGTATTGTTAATTCTCATTTCATTATTGTATTTAAATGTTATTTAAATAGTTTAAGACCTTTATTTTTTCTCCATTACATGAAACATTTAGTATGTGTTTATAATTGTGAAACAATATGATATTTCTATGTCAACTAATGAAAATAATTTTTTTTGAATGAAGTGAGAGATAAAAGGAAAAAAATCCTCATTATGGATGAAATTAAAAAATTCTAGGTGAATCTCATTAAATTGTATTATTAAAATCTAAAGGTAAAGAAAATATACTATGATATAAGATACAAGGTTCACATTAATCTCCTTTGGAGGAATGAAGCTCCACTATATTAATAACCTCATTCAATGTGTCAATATATTTCACTCTTTAATGAAGTAAAAATTGAAAACATTATAGTATATGAATAAATCTTAGGACATGATGTATTTCTAGTTAATAATATTATGAGAATAGATGAATCTACTTCAATTGTAATAATAATTTTTTTGTACGTCTTACATAGACTAATTCGATTAACAATAGATCCAGCTTCATCAAGAATTGAGGTTCCCACCCTATAATATCATGTTCTTTAAATAGAAATGCAGTTGGAACTATCCCAAACAAGTCCCACTCCTCAATAAAGCACTTTTTTGAAACACACAACCATGGAGAGATTTATAACATGTTGACTGGCCTTCCCTAAAAAACATGAATCTAAATTACCTTTAGAGACTATGGATTATTTGTTAGGAGGTCTTGAAATCACACTCTAAAAAATGGTTCGGTGGTTTAACTTCATTAAAAATTGACTAGAGATAAAAATTTAAGATATAACTATTGATATAAATTACATGGAATTAGGAACGTTTCCTTTATTCTAGGATACATTCTGAACATTTTAGATGATAGTGAAACTATTAGGTAGTAAAATATTTCGAACATGGATGTTTAAGCTACAACCGACATTAACACTGATTCTAAACTCAAAAAATTTTCCAAAGATTCATTTATTCCACCCTTGCAACCTATAAAGTTATATATAATGGTTTTCCACTCAAATTTAGAAAAATGGTATAGGATGGACTCAACTTTGGAATTCGCATTGGAAACTCACATTGATGTAAGATTGATTCATGATCTTTGAAAATAGTATTATGTGGGAAATGAAAGATTATAAAATCACCAAAGTTTGAAAGTATGTTTATTAAAAATAAATTTCCTCCAATTAATATTAGATAATGGTACCAAGAGATTGTGCCTATGAATGAGGTTACCAAATTCAAAAAAATGGAAATTATGTGAATTAAAGTTATGAAGAATAATTGATTTGAATTATCCTCCATCTAGATACCACTGAAGATCTATTTTTGTGGATAATTAAGAACCACCTCTATATTTTTAGTTTATGTAGAAGCCTTATATAAGTAGATATAAGAAGGTTAATATCCATGTAAATTCAGGAGAGTACTAACCCAATTATCAATCCTTAAGTATATTTTTCCAATATTAAAGATCCATAATGATAAATAATGAAAAATTATATTCAAATAATGATGTATATGCCAATATTGGCAACCAAGAACTTCTTAAATACACTAGAATGATGATCTATAATATTTGATCTCAATGAACATGGACCAAATATATTGATCCATGATATCCTCCATAGAAAATACATCCTAAATAATAAAAATATGTTTTTAATACATTTTATTTTGATTCCCCCATTTACAAATGGTTTGTATAGTCATTCATAGTTCTTAAAATTACACTGACCATCTCGATGGGAAACATAAATAAAATAACATAGTATTTACCAATTCCATTGATTACTTCCGTATGAGTATTAAAAAAAATAGAATATTCATAGGGAATGATGAGAGAACACTATTATCTATGGTGATTTGAAGATGGGTTGAAACACCCCAAGTAAATAAAGAATATGAGATTTTTATATTTATCCCTATTTGTGAATAAAATGTCAATATTAATGGAATGCTATGCTCGATCGCTTACCCAATACGCAACAACGAGTTCCTTTGAAATCTTACATTGCACTCTAATAATAAAATAATATTATTTTAAATGGTAGTTAACGCCTAGCTGTGTATTGACAGGAATGAATAGAAATAACAAAAATATGATTATATATGTTTGTTAAATGTTCATACTTTTATCCAATAAATTTTAGAGGCGTAACATACAAATGAATCTCATCTTAAGCATTGAATACAGTAGTATTTTTAAAAGATTGTTTTACTACCTTTTGATGGAAAACCATTTTTTAATAAATATTTTGACAATTTTATAAGCTCAATTTTTAAAAATAAAAATATTATTTATTATTGGGACATTGAAATTTACCTTGGGTTAATTTTTGGTATTTTTATGGCAATGTTCATTTTTCAATGAATAGTGAAAAATACTACATTTTACATCAATACTGTTTTTAATATAATTTAATTATATGGTTATGTTATCTTTTTAAATTTTTTTAAAGTGTAATTAGAATATATTTTTACCATGTAATTCAATGATGTCCATTGGGATTAATTTCACTTTGGAATTAGGCAAAAGCAAGTGCCAAACTTTTCATAAATATTGTTTCTAAAAAACCCGCTATTTTTTTTGACAACAGGAAGTTTTTATTAAATTAATTATTGCAATTTATGTGTTTGGAATTTGGTAAAAATGAATTACATATTTGGAATCATAAGGTTCAATTTTGTAATTAAATTTTTTTTTTGGACATTATGAATAGTAACGACGGTAATTATCATTAATTATCTTGATTAATGAGTAATCGGGTAGTTAAGGATAATAAGATAATATAATAATAATACAAAATGGCCACAAAACGTGTCCTAAGGCTACTGGTTGTCTCATGGACGACCATGGTATGCCTTGTGCCAAACTTTTGGGCCCCATGGAATCACTTTTGTGAGAAAGTGACTTTTAATCTTTTTATTTTTTAATGAATGTTAAATGTAACAAAGAATGTATCACCTAAGTAAAATATTTTTAATTTTCTATAAATAAATGATAATTTGGACTATAAATATTCATTGGAAAGCTAAAAATATTTCCTACATCATATTATTTTAATTTTTAATTTTTAGACATTAAATAAATTAAATTATTTATGACATCATGATGATGCAGCGATGACCTCATTATTTAACGATTTAAATAAAATGGAAAGATAATGTAAAATATAAGACCTAAACATGTCCAAAACCTATTGGATGGGTGGATTTCTAACCCTTATCACCTTATCATCGAAACACATCAATTTGGTACCATTAAAATCTGAAACGCATTTGAAAATAAAGTTACATTTTATACCTTTCCAAGAGTGCCCCTCCTTTCCTCTTATAAAAGGCCACCACCTCTACCTCCTTACCCACACTTCCAAAGCCTTTGGCTCGGCCAACCCCTACCAATTGTGTCTCTACACATCCCTCTATAAATCCTTGAAGCCTCACTTTGGGCAGAAGTCTTCCCAAGGAAGCCATTGAGCTCACTCCAAAGGGAGTTACCCGATTTTAAGGTAATGTCTTCACTTGTGTCCTTTTGTTTTATTTTGCTTCTCCAACCCCATAACCTCTTTTTATTCATTTATTTTGTAACAAATCTAGTATCTTAAATATACTATGATGTTTTTATAAAAAGGATTCGAGATACACTTACACACACCTACATCTAATGGTTAAAGAACAAACTGTTTCTGTGGATGACGAATTTCTGCCTCACGAAACGATGATTGTTCAACATTATTCTAACAACTTCAAAGGTGTCCATTGAGATTACACTATATTTATATATGATATATAATATTTTTAAGTTTTACTTAATCTTATGTATTTTCCATTTATGGCATACCTTTATGGTTTCCATTATGGGTAAACGCGATATCTTCATTTAAGGAAGTGGGGACTACCGCCCCCTCAAAGTGATTTGATTCGTTAATATCATATGTGGTACGTACAAAGGATATATTTAATGACATTATATATGATACTATAAGGGAATTAAAATAATATTATGTATCATTATGTTTTAATTCCATTAAATAAGAAATAGAAATGGAAGTAGCATCCATGCGTACGTACGGCTTACCGTCTCCATGAGCGGTACATTTCATTTCTTATCTCAAAATGTTATGTAATATTATAATTAGATATATAAAATGGATATATATGTAATATATTACATCTAAATTATGTATATCATTCTGGAATTATGACATATATATATATATCTCATTTTGGTTTAATTCCATTTTTATGACAAAAAAATGAAAGTAACGTTCATGCGTACGTACGGCCTACCGTCTCCATGAACGGTGCTTTTCGTTTTTATCTCCAAATGATATGGAATAGTATAAAATTAATATTTACTGGATATATATGATATTTTAATCATTAATAATATTATGGAAATTATTTACTTATAACTACATGGGCAATCATTTTTCAAACAAGTTCATTTTTGACTCATGTACCAAACATCGACAAAAACATCTAATATGAACTAAAATTATTAAACAATTATTATAACATTATAATATGTGATATTAACTGAATAATAATCTCAAATAGTGGTACTTCGGCAATTATTAATTGACCAAAGTTTATTATTCAGGAATATAAAGAAACGAACAAGACAAGTTGGACTTGAGGTAAGGGATCCTACTCCTCTCATTCTTTTTAAGTACACTCTTTTATGTAATTCCTCTTAAAGCTTATATTTCGTGTTATTGGGATGTTATTTTATATTAATCTTACTGTAATTTTTATGTTCATGTGATGAGAGACCCTATTCTCTCTCATCAATCCATTTTGGAAGTTTTGAGTGGCGCCGTTAGGCTGCCGAATTTTCGTAAGAGATCTATCCTCTGTCTTTCTTTTTAGGTACTCTCCTTTATGTCACTTAATTTTTTCTCCTATTTGTTATGTTGGGTGATGTTATTTTATATTCATCTTTCTATACAATTTATGTTAATATGATGAGATACCATATTTGATCTCATCAATCCATTTTTGTATGTTTTTTGGGGCGCCATTTGGCTGCCGAGTTTTCGTAAGAGATTTTTCATCTCACTTTTATTTCCGTGAGATTTATACTACATTTGCCACAATTTCCTTTGAGTGGTGTATTTACTGCCCATTACTCTACTATTTGTGTAATATACATTCGTTTATGAGTATTTACATCAATGATGTATTGTCTTTCTTTCATGGGGTGTATGTTTTGAAAGATACCCAAGTCGGTAAGGGAACCTTTCACCCTCCTCTTTTTAAAAGACTTCTTTTGTTGGGTATTTTAATATAAAAATTGTTATGTTGGTATATGTTCTCATATATCCTTATTGATGAAAATTTTATGTCCAAGTGATGGGATACACTTTTTATCTCTCATCAACTCATTTTGATGTGACGCCGTCATGCTGTCAAGGGAACTTCTTAACCCAATTTTGATTTCTTTGGGTTCAACATGTAGTTATTGAATATGTCATTCTTTGAATTTGTGTGAATTACCTTTGATTATTTTACACTTAATATCCACTTATATTTGGTGTATTTGTTTTTCACACATAATTATGTAATTGATTTATCCTTAAACCAAGGATACCGTCTTTGTATGTGACTTCGTCTCAATCTCCTATCATTGAGTCATATTTTATTTTATACACAACCTTATTTTATACGGTGTATAAACCCCTTTTAATTTTACGTTTATCCAAAAAGAATCTTTCTTTATACGAATCATTTTACTAAACGACAAAAGGGAATGTTTTTTGTCATACGTATGCGGCGGCAACGACTTCTCCGCCGCCATGACCATTATTTGAATTTCGGCTTCCTCTACAGGCCATACCATTTTTTAAAAGAAAAATAAAAACCATGTTTTACTTTTCTTTTATTTTGGTATTGAAAATGGTTTTCATAATGATTTTATATCAATGTGTTGTATTGATATCTTGTGATTGAAAGGTAGAAATGTTATGTTTCCTTTATGCATGTTTTATGTGATACGATTATGTTGAGGTTCTTGGGCATTATTATGAAGACGGGTGGTTCCGTGATAAACTAAGGGTGGGTGAGCCTGATATAGCTCTCTAATGCATTGGGTAACGTGAAAGAGTGAAACGTTAAGGTTTCTTCGATGAGATTTAGGGAATATACTATGGTGGGTATTCCAGACGTAACCAAGAGGGTTACTACCTACGTAAGAATGTTATGAATGCCTCAAGTTACCTTTTATGTCTTATGATTTCTATGATTTATTCCTGATTTGATGAGGTATGTTAAAGTGACTATGTTTTATGGGTAATGTATGATTTCATTATTATGAATATATGAACTCATGTTTCCTTTACAAATATTTATAACCCTTACTGAGATTTTTATGCTCATCCCAAGTTTTTTTTAAATGTTTTTCACAGGTCAAGGGAAAGTTACATGATATGATGATAGTTCAAGGAAGTGTAAAGAAATAATCCATGATTTATTTTTAAATATGTTTCCGTTGATGGGAAAAAAATTAATACTATCTTTTATGTAACCACTTTGTTTAAATGTTGAATGTAATGCAAGTTTTATGATTTAATTCTCTAAAACTCTAAACCCAAAAAGATCCTCAATGTGTAATCTTTTAATAACTCAAGATTAATTAATGTTTAAGGCTGGGGCCTTATAGTTGGTATCAGAGGTCGGTTTAGAAAACATTGGAGGTTAGGGTATTCTTTAAGCATAAGTGACATTACCATATTGGATAGGATTTTAGAAAGTGTCATAGTTTTTAGATAAAGTGAATGAGTAAGTATATCTTAGTGTTTATCTTACTCATTAGTACATGATGGTTATGTTGATATACTCACACTGACTTTTTTGGTTTTACTAAATGGCTAGATCTACCAGGAACCAAAGTGACAATTGGTTTGAAGGAAACTGTGGAGGTTCTCTGATTGAGAGACTGGATGAAATGGGGTATTCAACGAGGAAACTCGTGGTTGTTCTAAACCAACTATCAAGGAGTCATGATCAACCACTTGAACCTTGGTATGTTCTATAATGCATCATGTATGAGATGACCAATCGATGAGGAAGTTCATGTAATAATTATAAAGGTAACCATTAGAGTTTATATGATCCTTAATTTTGAGGTAATTATGGGTTATTATATGTTATGATGGAAAATTAATGGAATGAGATAAACTTCAGGTTAAAATATGTTATGTTTATTTTTGAAGATTTTATCTCGTTTTGGGAAATTTTTTGAGAATTATATAGTTTTGGAAAAGGGACAACACGCAGACCATGTGACAACCCGTCGCGTCGGACAAAGCTGCGATAATCGAACCCACAACCAAAGTGCGACTGGTATTTATCACCTACTACTGGATTACGTGAAGTCCCTGGTTAGTTTAACTAATTAGTTTTAGTTAGATGATCTTATAAATCTACAATGAGATGATTTTGGGTTATCTATGGAAATTATTAACCTATCATGGATAATATGTGATTAGGTTAATTACTTTTCAATACGAGACATTAAGAGCAACTGATGTTGTTTGGAGATAAATGTTACGATTTAACTTGGAAGGCTATGTGACTAAATCCTTCAAATATTTGGGTTTCGATCTTAGTTTGGTTTAGTTTGAAGAATTTTTATGAAAAAATTGCTTATCGAATGGTCCTCCTTGAACTTTGGGTTTTGTTGGATAAATTTTGGAGATTAAGAATAGATTTTCTTTTTATAAAGGGTTATCTTTTTCTGGATTATATGATCTTGTACTAACCTTTTTGGTTTTGGTTTTGGTTAGAGTTTAAAGACATGGGAAGTATATAGTTCTCTATTGTGGATTAGGTGATTCTCTAGAAAATGATTATAGTACATTTAATGTGAACAAGTCTTCCTAAATACTCGTCTTTTGGGGAAAATATGAGTTTGTGTAGGGAATCTAATAAAATTTGAAAGTCAACATGATAAGTGATTATGTTTCCTTATGAATAAATTCTTCAATAAAAAGTATCTTCAAACAAAAAAAATTTCTATTATCTTTTCCTATTGGGGAATCGAATACCGTTTAACCCATCACATGTTTGTGATTTTCTTGTGGTTAAATTTCTCCTAGACATGTTTCCTATCACTCTCCATCAGAACATGACCCTATGTTTTCTTCTCCATGTCCATATTTTTCTACTTGGAATCCTAGTATGGGTTAATTCGGGTGACCTTTGTACATATCATTATTTATTTTAAAGTGACTGTTTTACCAATTCTTGTTCCGATGTGGGACGTTCAAGGATGTTTCTAAGCTCAATTTTAAAATTGCGAGGATGAAATTCCCAAAAGGGGGGAAGGATGTAACACCCCAGGTAAATAAATAATATGACATTTTTATATTTATCCCTATTTGTGAATATAATTTCAATATTAATGGAATGCTATGCTCGATGGCTTACCCAATACGCAACAACGAGTTCCTTTGAAATCTTCTGTTGCACTCTAATAATAAAATAATATTATTTTAAATGGTAGTTAACTCCTAGCCGTGTATTGACAGGAATGAACAGAAATAACTAAAATATGATTATATATGTTTGTTAAATGTTTTTACCTTTATCCAATAAATTTTAGAGGCTTAAAATAAAAATGAATCCCATCTTAAGCAATGAATACACTAGTATTTTTAAAAGATTGTTTTACTACCTTTTGATGGAAAGCCATTTTTTTAATCATACATTTGACAATTTTATAAGCCCTATTTTTCAAAATAAACATATTATTAATTATTGGGACATTTAAATTTACCTTGGGTTAATTTTTGGTATTTTTCTGACAATGTTCATTTTTCAATGAATAGTGAAAAATAATGCATTTTACATCAAAACTGCGTTTTCATATAATTTAAATATATGGTTATATTATCTTTTTAATTTTTATTAAATTGTAATTAGAATATATTTTTACCATGTAATTCAATGATGGTCATTGGGATTAATTTCACTATGGAATTAGGCAAAAACAAGTGCCAAACTTTTCATAAATATTGTTTCTAAAAAACCCGCTATTTTTTTTAACAACAGGAAGTTTTTTTAAAAATAATTATTGCACTTTATGTGTTTGTAATTTGGTAAAATGAATTAAATATTTTTAATCAGAAGGTCCAAATTATGTAATTAAGAATATTTTGTTTTTGGACATTATGAATTGTAACGACGGTAATTATCTTTAATTATCTTGATTAATGAGTAATCGGGTAGGTAAAGATAATAAGATAATATCATAATAATAAAAAATGACCACAAAATCTGTCCTAAGGCTAATGGATGTCTCATGGCCGACCATGGGATGCCTTGTGCCAAACATGTGGGCCCCATGGAATCACTTTTGTGAGAAAGTGAGTTTTAATCTTTTTATTTTTTAAAGAATGTTAAATGTAACAAAGAATGTATCACCTAAGTAAAATATTTTTAATTTTGACTACATAAATGATCATTTGGACTATAAATATTCATTGGAAAGATAAAACGATTTCCAACATCATAGTAGTTTTTTAATAATTTTTAGACATTAAATAAATTAAATTATTTATGACATCATGATGATACAACGATGACCTCATTATTTAACGATTTAAATAAAATGGTACGATAATGTAAAATATAAGACCTGCACATGTCCAAAACCTATTATATGGGTGTATTTCGAACCCTTATCACCTTATCCTTGACACACATCAATGTGGGACCATTAAAATCAGAAACGCATTTGAAAATAAAGTTACATTTTATACCTTTCCAAGAGTGCCCCTCCTCTCCTCTTATAAAAGGCCCCCACATCTACCTCCTTACCCACACTTCCAAAGCCTTTGGCTCGGCCAACCCCTTCCCATTTTGTCTCTCCACATCCCTCTATAACTCATTGAAGCCAAAAATTGGGCAGAAGTCTTCCCAAGGAAGCCTTTGAGCTCACACCGAAGGGAGTTACCCGAATTTAAGGCAATGTCCTCACTTGTGTCCTTTTGTTTTATTTTTCTTCTCCAACCCCCTAAACAATTTTTATTCATTTATTTTTTAACAAATACTGTATCTTAAATATACTAGGATGTTGTTATAAAAAGTATTCGAGCTACCTCACGAAACGATGGAGAATTTCTGTGGATGGAGAATTTCTGCCTCACGAAACGATGATTGTTCAACATTATTCTAACACCTTCAAAGGTGGCCATTGAGATGACACTATATTTATATATGATATATAATATTTTTATATTTTACTGAAGCTTCTGTATTTTTCATTTATGGAATACCTTTATGGTTTCCATTATGGGTAAACGCGATATCTTCATTTAAGGAAGTGCTGACTACCGCCCCCTCAAAGTGGTTTGATTCGTTAATATCATATGTGGTACGTATAAAGGATATATTAAATGATATTATATATTATACCATATTGGAATTAAAATAATATTATGTATCATTATGTTTTAATTCCATTAAATATGAAATAGAAATGGAAGTAGCGTTCATGCGTACGTACGGCTTACCGTCTCCATGAACGGTACATTTCATTTCTTATCTCAAAATGTTATGTAATATTATAAGTACATATATATAATAGATATATATGTAATATATTACATCTAAATTATGGATATTATTCTGGAATTATAACATATATATATATATATCATTTTGTTTTAATTCATTAATATGACAAAAAATGAAAGTAGTGTTCATGCGTACGTACGACCTACCATCTCCATGAACGGTGCTTTTCATTTTTTATCTCCAAATGATATGGAATAGTATAAAATGAATATTTAATGGATATATATATGATATTTTAATCATTAATACTATTCTGGAAATTATTTACTTATAACTACATGGGCAATCTTTTTTCAAACAAGTTCATTTTTGACTCATGTACCAAACATCGGCAAAAACGTCTGATGTGAACTAACATTATTAACCAATTATTATAACATTATAATATGTGATATGAACTGAATAATAATCTCTCAATGTGGTACTTAGGCAATTATTAATTTACCAAAGTTTATTATTCAGGAATATAAAGAAACTAACAAGACAAGTTGGACTTGAGGTAAGGGATCCTACTCCTCTCTTTCTTTTTAAGTACACTCTTTTATGTCAATCCTTTTAAAGCTCATATTTATTGTTATTGGGATGTTATTTTATATTAATCATACTATAATTTTTATGTTCATGTGATGAGAGACCCTATTCTCTCTCATCAATCCATTTTGGATGTTTTGAGTGGCGTTGTTAGGCTGCCGAATTTTCGTAAGAGATCTATCCTCTCTCTTTCTTTTTAAGTACTCTCCTTTATGTCACTTCTTTTAATCTCCTCATTGTTATGTTGGGGGATGTTCTCTTATATTCCTATTTATATAAAATTTATGTTAATATGATGAGATACCCTATTTGATCTAATCAATCCATTTTTGTAAGTTTTATGTGGCGCTGTTAGGCTGCCGAGTTTTCGTAATGGATTTTTCATCTCACTTTTATTCCCGTGAGATTTATGCTACATTTTCCACAATTTCCTTTGAGTGGTGTAGGTAATGCCCATTATTCTACTCTTTGTGTAATATTCTTTCGTTTATGAGTATTTACATCAATGATGTATTGTCCTTCTTTCATGGGGTGTTTGTTTTGAAAGATACCCAAGTCGGTAAGGGAACCTTTCACCCTCTACTTTTTAAAAGACTTCTTTTGTTGGGTCTTTTAATTTACATATTGTTTTGTTGGGATATGTTCTCATATATCCTTATTGATGTAAATTTTATGTCCAAGTGATGATATACACTTTTTATCTCTCATCAACTCATTTTGATGTGACGTCGTTAGGCTGTCAAGGGAACTTCTTAACCCAATTTCGATTTCTTTGGGTTCAACATGTAGTTATTGAATATGTCATCCTTTGAATATGTTTGAATGACCTTTAATTATTTTACACTTAATATCCACTTATATTTGGTGTTTTCATTTGTCACACATAATTATGTAATTGATTTATCCTTAAACCAAGGATACCGTCTTTGTATGGGACTTCTTCTCAATCTACTTTCATTGAGGCATATTTTATTTTATACACAACCTTCTTTTATACGGTGTATAAACCCCTTTGACTTTTACGTTTATCCAAAAGGAATCTTTCTTTATACGAATCGTTTTACTAAACGACAAAAGGGAATGTTTTTTGTCATACGTATGCGGCGACAACGACTTCTCCGCCACCGTGACCATTATTTGAATTTCGGCTTCCTCTACAAGCCATACCTTTTTTTAAATGAAAAATAAAAACCATGTTTTACTTTTCTTTTATTTTGGTATTGAAAATGGTTTTCATTATTTTTTTATATCAATGTGTTGTATTGATATCTTTTGATTAAAAGGTGTAAATTTTATGTTTCCTTTTTGCATGTTTTATGTGATATGATTATGTTGAGGTTCTTGGGAATTATTATGAAGACGGGTGGTTCCGTGATAAACTAAGGGCGGGTGAGCCCAATATAGCTCTCCAATGCATTGGGTAATGCGAAGGAGTGAAACTTTAAGGTTTCTCCAAAGAGATTTAGGGAATATACTGTGGTGGGTATTCCAAACGTAACCAAGAGGGTTACTCCCTATGTAAGAATGTTATGAATGCCTCAAGTTAAATTTTATGTCTTATGATTTCTATGATTTATTCATGATTTTATGAGGTATTTTAAAGTGCCTATGTTTTATGTGTAATGTATGATTTCATTCTTATGTATATATGAACTCATGTTTCCTTTCCAAATTTTTATAACCCTAACTGAGCTTTTTATGCTCATACCATGTTTTTTTTGAAATGTTTTTCACAGGTCAAGGGAAAGGTACATGATATGATGATAATTCAAGGAAGTGTATAGAAAGAATCCATGCTTTATTTTTAAATATGTTTCCATTTATGAGAAAAAAATGAATACTATCTTTTATGTAACCACTTTGTTTAAATGTGGAATGTAATGCAAGTTTTATGATCTAATTCTCTAAAACCTTAAACCTGAAAAGATCCTCAATGTGTAATCTTGTAATAACTCAAGATTAAGTAAGGTTTATGGTTGGGGCCTTATATGGGTTTTCATATGTTGTAATAATTTCAATATTTCAATATTTATTTTATTCATGTATAGTGTCTGCTTTTTTAATTATATTTATTTAAATATGTAATTGTTAAAGAAAATTACATGGAATGACACTTTTTACATACTTGGATTCAATATATGTTTTCAAATTAATGATATCATATTCATGGATAATATATTTTAGTGGGATTAACGAGTATATTATTTCATTATTACCAATGATTCATACTAGAAATTTAATTTATGAACTTTTTATATGTCCCATTTCACAATTTTAATATCATTTGTTTATTTATATTATCTATATTTTCAATTTTTAATACATACAGTTATATTTTTCTTTCAATTCTATCGTGCCTCATAATATATTTCACGATTTTTCATGTTATGTCTATATGACCCATTAAAATATAATATAATTTAACAATATTGGCTATTCTTATTTAAAATCCAATAGATAAAACTATTATTTTTAAAGGAAATATTTATATTCAATCAGTAAAATATGTCCACAATGATGTAATATTTCCATGTTTTATTGATTATTAAAATGGAATATTATATTCTATAAAAATATCTAATGAAATACAAAAAAACTGTTAAAAAAATAAGTAAGCACATTTCTTTTAATTAGGGAAGAATGTTATTTTTGCACTGGTGCTACCCAATGAATTTTTTAGATATTATGTAATAGTCAAATGTGTACTAGAATTTGGTTCATTAGATTAGTAGTATTATAAATAGTTTTTCAACTTTAGTTTATTTCCAAATAAATATACTAAACTGTAATTTTATCTGTAGACATTATTTGAATCATGTTTATTTATGTTATTGTTTTTCTGATGGATAATGGATTATTTTTGGTTATATTACCATATATTAAAAAAATTTTAGAAGAGTATAATATTAAATTTTTTTAGTGATTATAGTAATATACTGTTTGTATCTCATTCATCTATATTAGGTATCATAACAATCCATAGTTCCAGTACATCCATGATCAATGGCATATCCATATCCACCTATGTATAGACCTCAACCATAGTATCCCGGAGATGGTGTCTGATTTTTTAAATTTTAATAAGACAAAAGGAATCAAATACTTATGAACCAAATAGATTAATAGTCATGGTAAAATAGATATACACTTGAATCATTCATCACATTTGAAAACAAAAATTACAACATAATTTTTTGAGAATGACATTGTTCCCTACAGATAATCCTCGCATATCAATCATAGTACATTTCATTGATTCTAAATAAAGGAAACAAAATATGTTTCATTTAAAATTCTCATTATGGGTTAAGTACATTGGATTAAATCATGAATCAATTGGCATAATCATTTTGAAGTGGTGAATAAAAAACACGCATTCCAGGTATTCAATAAAATAAGTAGGAAGTTCATACATAGATAATATCAATGTTAAAATATCATTGATAATAATATGTATGGGAAGGAATATAACTGAAAACACATTCAATTTAATCAATAACATGACTATCATAACAAGGTAAGGATAAATAAATATAGAACGGTCAATAATTGTAAACACAGGAAATTTAATTAATAACTGAGAATGAAATGCATCTAAAGATATTATCATTGAATATTTTCATGGGTACTGTTATGTAAATTCTAAATGAAGGAAATACATAATTACTGTATTTTATGTACTCAGAATCATGATACCTCTAGAATTTGGACCTTTCAAAATATAGTTTAAAACTAATGGGGAAAAAATCATAGTGTTTGGCCAACTAATTTATTTCTAGCTTGCTGATTTTCCTTATGTTCCTACAAATGCATCTACGATATCAATATAACCAAGCACCACCAATTCCTGCATGTCAAAATTATTCCAGATATATAAAATAATCTATTTAATTCATACACAATTTGACCTATCAACAAATACCCTTATTGAGTAAAGAATAAATATTTACCAATATTACCACAAAAAAAAAATAACATTCAATGTATAACACCTTATGGATAAATGATACATGTTTTAAGAAATATACGTATACATGATAAATACTATAAGTTTTTAGGGTAAATTTAATGTCCATTTACCACAAGAAAGTGAATATTTCAAGGGAATTCTATTGACTATAAAAATGGATTTTAATAATTTTCTAGGTCAACATGATCATAAAAACACATAGGAATATTAAGGATATAATAATTATAAAATGTACCCATTTAAGTATGCACAAATTGTTCTTGTCATTGATGAATATAAATACAATTACAAGTCCATTAAAAATAATATTTATGAAAATATTCATTTCAATTTGAAAATAACATTTTAAAACTAATATTTAACAAAAAAATGGAAAATAACTATCTTTTAAAAAATTCATTGGAACTTATAAAAAAAGTACTAAAATATAAGGGTTTTCATGGTTGCATGAAATTCTGTTCTTGTTGTACCCATTAAAACAAGTATTTTGTTCACTTTCGTATTAAAAATAAAATTGGAATTATTTTGAAAATAGCATGAACATTACTATAATAATATTTTATAAAATGTAAAAAAAGTATAAAAAAACTTTATTAAATAATTTTAAAAAGGTGAAGACATTTTGGGAATCATTTTTTTTTTGAAATCATTGCTTCGGAAGAAAAAGGAATTCAAAAAGAAGTTTGAAATTAATTTAGGCATTTTTAAAAACATTTAAAATTATTTTAGGTTCCAAAGAGTTTAAAAAGTGAATATTTACATGTAAAAATCATTAATAAAAAGAGGAGAATAAAATTAATTTGCTTCATTGTGAAATTGTTACATAATTTCTTTCAACTAATTTTAAACCATTAAAAATCATTATTTGCAATTGATTCTGAAATAAACAATACAAATTATAATAATGTTGAAGTGAAAATTATTTAATGAGTATATTATTTGTATCAACTGTAAATACAGAAAAAGTAGAAAAAATATGATCATTAAAATTTAATATACACATAATCTTAAAATATCAAAGACAAATAAAACGACATGTAACACAATGAAAATAAAAATGGGTTTTGAAATTTTTTACCACTTGGTAAATCTTAAGTCAAATCCCCATGGATGAAATAATTGAAATTAAAATGAAAAATACAATGAATTATTTACTAATACTGACCTTAAATATCAACATTGATTTATATACAGAATATAAAATTGAATTGGTTTATAATAACAATTAAGTCTTAATGGAATATACATTGAAAAAAAATCCATTATCACAAACATCCTTTTGGTTGAAGGATTTTATATTACAATGTATTCAATTTAAAAAAGTAATAATGTTTTCAGTGAATCAAATTAGTGTTTATAATATCATACATGGTCTATTAATATCATCTTAGGAGTCATTCATTAATAATCATTCATTATTTTCATTGTTTATAGTGTAAATCTCCTTGTTTTATTATGCGTGTTTTGTCATGAAAGATCCAGTTCATGAACATAAAATATAGTAATATCATAAATTAAATAATATTTATGACATAAATATCATATTAACAATCAATTATTATTTTATTACGAATCATTTATGTCGGTTTTGAGAAAATAATTTTGTTACAATCATGAAGATAATATATCATGTGTACACATGAGTAATGTTCCCATTTTTCAATGATCATTATGGAAAAAAGGTTAGTAATATTTTAGAATTCCAGAATTATCATAATATAATAAATAATATATTATTTCATTAAGTATATTATATGAATAATCCATGTGGTGTGTTTCTGAAAAGAAATTCACATCGCTTCGTGAAGGTGGCAGTCCACACGTACACTCAGGATGTTATCATCATTCAGTGAGTGAAAAGAACAAAAATTGAATGATATATATTAAATTTTACTATTGATAAATATTTCTAGAATATAACACATATGTTTTTATATTATATATATTAATTAACTTTATCCTTATCACCATATATGGAAAGTGTTAGTTAAAGACGAATCACATTGCTTCCTTAGGTCGTAGTTTTTCATACGCATGAGCGACATTATCAATTTCACCAATAGAATGGTAAGATAAAAGTTATATATGATATAATAAATAAATTGAATAATTATTTTATAAGTTTTATATATTTAATTTATATTAATCATCATACCTAACATTGATTGGTGGCAACAAAAAAATGAATGAAATCTATTCGTGAGGAAATAATCCACAGGACACCTGAATGATGATTTCGTATCCAATTTGATGTATGTAGAGATGGTGGTAGGTTATAAGATTAATATATAAATCAGATATATATAATATTATTATATTATTATACCTCCATGGTTTAATAAAAATACAATTATGTGGAGGATGAAATAAATTAAAAATTCTCGTTGAAGAAGATGACCTCTTCTTCAGGTATCCTTTTTAGGTTTTCACCAAATTCAATCCAAGTTTAGATTTTTTCCAATAAATAAGGCATAAAATAATAGTGAAGTAGATTTGGGATTTTAATTTGTGAGTTCATTTCTGAACCAAGATGGTCTTATGGATCAAAGAATTGGGGAGAGGCAATTTCCTTTTTTAAGTGAGGTGAGTAGAATATTTGTAATTTGTTTGAATGACTCAATCATACCCATGATTTTATCATTCCACAAGCCTCCCAAATGCGAAATTATAGAAATTAGAAGTTAAATGCTTGAAATAATTCCAAAACAATTGGTGTTTTACAAGTTGATAGGTCAACGTTTTACCCTTATCCTCTTAGTTTAACTCCCGATAAATCCATTTTAAGCTTAACCACAATAATTAAATTTTATTGATTTTAAAATTTATATGGTTAAAACTATATATTGAAAATATATAAAATTATAAATTATAATGAATAAAAATATGTAATCTATTTAAAAAAATTAATTTCATTTAATTTTCTACACTTAATTTAAAATTAGTCTCATAGACGTGATGAGAAAGTGAGTTTTTCCATAGAAAATGTTCAAATATTTACACTATTTTCAAATCAAAATTTAATACGAATATGATTTCAAGGAACTAAATTGGACCAATAGATATATAATTTAACTAATATTATATTAAAAAATATTTTTAATATCTTTATCATTATAAATAATTTCATCTAAAAGGCGGGTTTCAATTATGATTTACTATTTTATCACTATTCATCAAAACATGAGATATTTCAAAAACATCCAAAAAAATTCATCCTAACGTATGTTGGATATGATGATTTAAAAAGTGAAGTGTATTTTGTAAAAAAATTATAAAAGTGTTAAAATATATTTTCAAATTATGTTTATAATGCATGACTAAACCATATTTTAGAAAAAAATTTATTATTATTTGAAATTTGTTTCTTTTTATTTTATATTGTAATTATTTTATTTATAATAAATATATAACCATAATTTTAATATATTTTTAATACTATTGATACCTTCAAATTTAATTAATAGGTTATAGTATTGTATCATATTATAGTTTATTTTGACTTGGGGTCGCTTGTTTAACAACAAATCAAAGTGGTTAAATTTTTAGAAATATAATTCCTTGGTAACTTAAGCACATTGTATTGTAAAGAACATGTTTCGAATAATTTTTTTTATAATTTCAAGGTTTTACATTCTCAATACCATAAATAAATTTCAACCTCTTCATTTAAACATGATCTGGGAAATCATGGGTTTTATATTTGAAAATTCTTTGATTAAAAACCCACACTTTAAAAAGAGTTAATAAAACTTATCTTATATACGAGAAAAGGATGTAAAATAGTTGCATGAAACAAAAAATAAATAGGTTTTCCAATTATTATAAAACTAGTGGCATGTGATAATATGGATATTAAACAAAAGTTTTAATAATTAAAGAGAGTGATTGAGGTTATTGATCCCAAGTAAGTGAATGATTCATGAAATCCTAATGGGATAAAACCATAAATATATGATGATTTAAAAGAGAATATGATTTAGTAGGTATGAATGGAATATTAAAACATTTCTTTCTCAAGGTATTTTTCTTAAAATTGAGGAATTCATTTAATATCTATGAATATATAAAAATATACCTACTTTTAACATTTATATTTTATACGAAAAATTTAATCCCAATGTGGTGCTTTGAGAAATTTTAAATTCATAGCTTAATCCAGGAAATAAATATCAAAAAATGAATCTCTTATGCATGAAATTCTAAAATTCACCTTTAATGGATCATATAATCCATAAAAGAGTGAAATGTTCTTCTGTTATCCTCTAACTATTTTCTAAATCCAATACAGTTATCAAAGGTTATCCAATATAATATATTAATATCTAAAAATAAAATGTAACACCATTGGTTCATTAATAATATTTATTATTAAAACCATTTAACTAAAAAAATAACATATTAACCATAGAATCAAGTAGGTGATAAACCCTTTTTGTAATTTTCACCCAGTGTATATGATTCTATTTTTCTAAACTATATTAATATAATTCCTATAAAATTAAAATAAAAATTATTGAAATCCTTGAAATAAAATTAATCATAAAATAAGCTTTTTATTAATATTTGTAATACAACCTTTTTTCATAAAGTCTAATAATGTTATTTGAATCCTTTTAAAATTTAATTAATGATCATATTAATCATAAAGTTATCAATACTCATAAAACCATGTCTTTAAAATGTAAAGGTGTTATTCCTCAAATAATTGTTCCACTAAAACATATGATTTCTTTAAATTTCACCAAAAATATCTTTAATCTTGGTCAACTCTAATCACATAAACCCACAAATTGGGGATCAATTTTTTTTACATATGACCAATATTGAAATAATTAACCCATGATGGTATCCATAAATCTAATGTTAATAGGGACATATATTCTTCTAAAACGTAACAGAATCCAATGAATTTTCACGATTATTATAACCAAAATACAATTTATGAAAAAATTCCTACAATTTAAATCACGAATATCAATATATTAATACTTCATCCATTTTATTTCCACATAGATACTTCCTTAGTTTTTGTTTTAACCTTTATAACATGTAATTGAGTTGCATAACGCATAGGATCCCCACACTTAAGACAGAAAACTCTAAATGGATACCTAATATGAGGGTTTTCTCCACTAATAATACTCTTAAATATTTCTTTGACAGTCATTAATTTATTCCATTATATTCCACACACAAAATATTTTCAAATTCAATTAATGAACCTTCATTTTCAATCTATGACAACTGAGGATTAACCTAGTTCATTTATTTTCATTATATATTCAAATTCTTCCTAAATGCTCATAATGAAAAACTGAATTTTCCTTAGATTATCACCATATATTGTCAAACCAAGTTTAATTAAGGCCCTATTTCATTCACTAGGTGATGATATAGTCAAGACCAATACACCCTTTTAGGTGTTATTAAATCTAGGTATATCATGTCTAGAACCATATCTACTTTTAGTATCCATTCATTGATGTATTGCAAGGAAACCCCACACAATTTCCACCTTATAATTTCATGGATTTATTAAAAGGAAGAACTTCATAATCTCTACCTTACCTAATCATTAAGATGTTATTCATCACTTATAATAAAAATATATCATAGGGATTTGATCACTAATAATATTTTTCCTTATTCTAGTTCCAATTGGTTCTATTAAATATCATATAATGCTAACTGTGGTGACCCTGATCACTGTATCCTAGAGATGATGCTAGGTTTATTACATTGGAATAAGGTAAATAGATTCTAATCCTAGATAATAAAATATTTTATTAGGATTGGTAAAATAGACACAAACATGTCTCTTGAATTACTTTTGAAAAAAAAAAATTAAGAAATAATTTTTTGAGAATAACATTGTTCCCACTGCAATATACATTCATATCAAACACAGTAAAATTCATGGTTTATTGAGAAATAAAAAATAATAATTATGAGATAAGATTATTTGTATTGTTTATATACCATATAAGAAATTATGAATCAATATGCATAATTAATATCGATAGGGAAATATCTTACCACACATTCCATTTAATCAAAAAATACAGAAGTAAGTTCATACATTGATATTATCACTGAGAAAATGTAATAGATAATAATCAGTAAGGAAACATAAAAAACATAAAACACATTCAATTTATCCAATAAAAAGTATATCATAATTGGATAAGGAATAATCAATATTGAAAGGGAAATAATTGAAAACAGTTTCCATTTAATCAATAACATATAATGAAATGCATTCGTAGATAATATCATATGAAAAATATTATCGATAATAATAAATTAATTTTGAATTCAGGAAATGTTTAATTATTGGACTTCAATAACTCATGATCATGATACATATACCATCAAGAACAATCAAAAGTTATTTTAAATCTAATAGCTGAAAACCTAAAGTATCTGGAAAGCTAATTTTATGCTAGCTTTCAGATTTCGAGACTACCTTTGCATTAGGGGCTATCTATAATCGGGCCCACCCATGTCTCCATATCAACAGGTTTCCATATATATATTTATTTATATATTAAATAATCTATTAAATTCTTGAAAAATGTGACTTATCGTAAAATATCCAAATTGGATAGGGAATAAAAATTTATCAACATCTCCCTAATAAGAAGATAATTTTTACTGTGGAACACCATATGTCGAAATTATATACAATTTACTAAATATTAATATCCATGACAAATAATATGGATATTTAGGGTAAATTAAATGAATAATGATCATAATAATGTTAATATTTCATGGAAAAGTTCATGTAAACAAAAATTAATCATGAAAGTGAATTTCAATACATTTAGTGGTAAAAATTATCATACACCATTAATATAAATAATAAGGATGGTTTCAATAAATCATATAGAAATTATAGTAATAATAAATGTCTGATTTCATTAATGAATTGAAATAACACAAAAATTTCTTTAAATACATTCTAGAGGAAAATAGAATATTTAATTTAAAAATCAACTATTAATACTAAAATTAAAAAAAAATTGAAAATAATTTTCTTTTAAAATAATATTTCAATAACTATTGTGTGGCACTAACATATACCTTGTTATACATATAACACATTTAGAAGAAGTTTTTCCATGAGGACACATTAATGTTGGCTTCTCCTAATCCATGTTGCTAGTGAAAAACGTGCTTATCCATCCCCCACCAGTGGGGGAGGGACCATAATCATCCATAATTGAATGGGTATCCTCTTTTTTACACTTATCTAACCCCTATTTTATTTCCACATTCCCAAAATTCTACCTAAGACCTAATGTTACATATATGTTAACTAGAAACCATATACATATGAATTCAATCATGGAATTAATTGAGGCCTTGGATCTTCAAAGTTGAACATTGATTGATCATTTGATGTGAAAAAGTCCCTCTGTGGACTCTTTGGATTAATAGGTTTTATGTAAATGGTATCTGCAAGATAAGGAAAATATACTTTTTATTGATAATAAGAACATCATGATCCCATTCATGTATGAGGAATATTTGATCAAGGATTAGTATAGTGCACCTCGTAGTTGTTAATGTCCCTAGTTCTTTCTCTCATGGAGGACCTATGACTTCTATATGATGTGGGACTCCCCATTGGTGGTGACATGGGTAATCTTCCCTAACCATCCATTTCCATTTTAAAACCCAACAACTGATAAAATTTTAGGGAATCGTGTAGGTGTTTTTCTACCCTCTTATAGCACGACTAGAATCATGATTCATCATATTAATCATCAAGTCTGGGTGGAATTGGATACATCTAGATTGCTTCCAGATGTTGTTTGGATCACTGTAGGAAATGATTTTTTTGTAGGAAGAAGGTGATTTATGAGTCAAGGGATAATTTTAATCTATTTTCAAAATGTTGAGGTATTCATTGGTGAAACTCAGGAGTGGATCTGGAATATATAAGTAGGTTTATTTGGGAATATGCAGTGATCTGGTTCCTAATATTGTAAATGGATTCCATGGAAAATTGTAATAAATCCTAGTGCACTCCCTGGAGGAGCATATGTTCCATCACATGGTTCTCTACATGGTAACATGAATGAATTTGTTACAGTTGAGGATATCCCACTGCTTGGAGATACCTAGTGTGACAATGGGCATATGGATTTATTGATGGAAAATGTTTTAAGAGTGAAGAAAAGAATTCAACTACCTCTTAATGTGAAGGTCCAAGATGTCTTCAAGATATTGTCCAGTGATATTAAAGGAATAGAGAACTTAGAGAAAGATTCCCATATAGGAAATGAATTTTCCTTGGGTGATTCTCAAGAATCCAATCCTATAATACAATCTAGTGATTCTATCCACCGTTGTAATAGGTAAAATGTTTTGGAGTCTAAGGTGTTCAGTTCTGAGTAGAGGGGAACCTAGCATGAATAGAATATTTTAACAGGGAAGACTTCTCATTGGAATTCCTCTGTTGATATCTACATGATTATTGAAATGGCCAAGAAATCGGGTCCATCTAACCCTCTAAATAATGTTAATACGAATGAGGCATTCTGTGAGGATTAGGTCACTAGGGATAAACCTTAATGCTTAGACTTTGTTGACACCAATATAAAACAGCATTTAATGGGTTGGGGCTATGTGGAAGAGGAGTCTTAGAACATCTATGGTGCTTTGAATATCTATGAAAATTTGGGTAATTTAAATTATGCGGATAAAGAGAATAAATGTTTCACTCCCAAGAGGAATGGAAAATCATATTTCAATGATAAAGTTATGAATGGGGTAAAAGGTATAATTTGACCCATTATGATATGTATTTGTCTTATGGGAGTGATTTTGTTTTATCGTTTCCTCTATGTACTCTGAACTTTTTTCATTAATTAATTTGGGCGACCAGGCATGCTTGTTCTTGTGAATTCTTCTATATAATGGATTCTTTGAAACATTTTATTGTACATGGAGACACGAAATTCCATTCATTCCATACATGTTAAAATAATTATCCCATTTAAATTTTTGGAAAAAGGAAAACATGAATTGTTTGTAAATTGAAATGAAGATTATTTTTAAAATATATTTTAAAAATTAGAAATGTATTTAAATTTATTTCATTAATCATTTTCAAAATGTTAAAACATTTTTTAAATCAATTTTTTTTTCTAAAAATGGGTTTTAAAGAAAATACATTTCTAATTGAAGAGAAAAATAATGTCGAATTTTCTTAAAAACATTTTCTCAATTATTTTATGTACAAAAGAGTTGGAAAATAGTAATATAATGTGAAAATATAATAAATTACTATATACTAATAAAATTAAATTCGTTTTTTAATAAATACATAGTTATTTCATTCAACTAGAATTTAAGAATAAATATTCCCAATTAAAATAAGATTACGATGTAAACTATAACATTGATCATATTGTTGATGTAAAAATTAATAAATGAATGAAATTATGTGTAAGAAGTTTAAATAAACAAAAAATTTGTCAAATTGAAACATAAATTAATTAAAATTTATTAAACACACAATTTTAGAATACCAAAGCTGAAAATAACTAATATAACCCAATGAAAATAAGTTGAGTTATAAAATTATTCATTGCGTGGTAACTCTTAAGTAAAACACCATTCGATTAAATAATTCAAATTGAAAATAAAATATATTTAATTTTTAATTTATCAGGATATTACATATCAAAGGTTTAGTAAATACACTATATAATAGTTAATTGGTGTATAAAAAAATAAGACTCAAGGTAATTTAAATTGACGTGAAATCAATTACAACGTGATTCCTTTAGTTTGAACATTATTAATAATCCTTTATAGTGGTTTCAAACAAATTATTTATTTATTATAGAACCTTATATGTATTCATAATATCATATATGATCATCTTATAAGTTATTATTAGTTGTTTATTAATAATCCATCTTTTTTAAGTATCTATGATGTTAATTACCCTATTTTATCACATTTGTTTTATCATGAATGATAATTTTCAAGAAAATACAATATATTTATACCATCTAAAATATAATATTAAAGAAAATTTTATCATATTTATTGTTCAATTATATTTTTACGACCAGTCATGAAAATGGTGTAGTGAAATGAAGTGTGTTACGATCATGGAGAAAGTAGGTTGTATTTAAACATGAGTAATGTTTCCATTTCATAAAGATAATTATGGAAATGATGTAAGTAATATTTTATATTTTTAGAATGATAAAAATATTGTAAAAAATTATATTTTTGGAAATACACTAATATGTATTATACATTTTTGTTGTGGTGAATAGATTGTCACATATATTCGTGAATGTGGTAGTCGACACATACATAATCGCTGTTATCTTATTTCAATGAGTGAAACAGAAGGAATGAAATTTTATATATTATCCTTTAATAATGATTAATATTTATTAAATATAATAATTATATCATTTATATAACATATTTTAACTAAAATTATCCTTATCCAATTCCATGTAAACTGTTAGTGAAAGATGAATATGATTTCTTAGCAAGGCGGTAGTCCGTCATACACATGAATGACATTATCGTGTCACCTAATGATTGATAATAAAAAATTTATATATGATATAATTTCCAAATAGTTTTACTTTTATTATAAATATAATATATATGAAATTTGTATTCATCATTATTCCTAACTATTAGATGTGGTAGTGGAAAAACGAATGACATCAGTTAGCGAGGTAACAGTCCATTGTACACATGAATAATGATTTTGTAACCAATTTAATGGAAGTATAGATGGTTTTCATTTATTCCATTAAATAAAAATTATAATATTTAATATATTTATATTATTATACTATAAATTTTTAATAATAACTAAATGAGGTGGATAAAGAAATTAAAAAAATGCTCAATGAAGAACAATAGTTCTTCTTTGGGAATCCCTTATAGGTTACCACCAAATTCATTCATATGTTGTATTTATACCCAGAATAAATATTCTATAATTTTCTGATGGATGTTGTGAATTTATTTGGTTTGTTTATATTTGATCTAAAAGTTTTTAATGTTTTAAAGTAGTGGTTGGAGTGGGAGGCCATTTATGAGTGAGGTGAGTTGCAGAATTGATATTTTTTTGAAAATATATAGTTATAACCATGTTTTTATCATGAAAGAACTCTAAAAACTGATTTATTATAGATCCTTGTAGATATGAAGTCAAAATAATTCAATAATATTGTTTTGGATAAGTCGGTAGGCCATTTTACCCCATATATTTGTTGTTTAACCTCTGCTAAATCCATTTTTAACATCGTTGGAGTAATTAATTTTTAATAATTTCACTATTCATTTTGGGAAAAAATTTAGTGACCTTTTTAAAAATATTAAATAAATAGGATTCCAGATATGTATTACTTTATTTTCCTAATTTAATAAAAAAATGAAATTTTTATTTTAAAATTAATCATATAGTTTTGATGACAAAGCATGTTTTTGAAGGGAAAATTTCCAAAAGATTAAAAAAAATTATATCAATATTTAATTAGAAATAATTCTAATGAGATAAATTACATTAATAGATATATATGTGAACTAATTTTACTTTAATATAAATTTAGAATATAATTTTTCAATATAAATAAATTAAATTAAAAGGATGTTTTCAAATAAAAATATTTATTTTTCATTATTAATAAAAAAATGAAATATTTCTGAAAAATATGAAAAATCAAACATAAGATAATTTTGATATTATGATTTTATATATTAATTTTATTTTTACAAATAAATATTATAAAATAGGAAATTATTTTTAAATTTCTTTCACAATGCATGACTAGATTGTCTTTTAGATAAAAATATAGTATTTAAAAAACATTTTTATTGTTTTTAATTAGTGGTATTTTATTTTTAATAAATAAATCACCATAATTTAAATAATTAAATGTGTACTACTAATACCCATTAATTTAATGGTTTAGTTATAATGGTATTCTATATTAGAGATAATTTTGAATCAGGGTCGCATGTTCCACAATCGCTCAAATAGATTAAATTCAATGAATTGTATTTCACGGGTTATTTATGTGTAGTGTTGTTTGTCTAAAGCACTATAAAATATAGTATTATTTTAATATAATTTATTTTTGTTTCAACCTGAATGTATTATCATGTAAAATCTTATTAATAATAATAATAACGATGAAGAAACATATTTCCTGTTCTAATGAGCTATTTTCAGTTTTTTAGCACATAACACTCTAACAAAATTATTATAAATATCAATAAATACAGTAAAAATGGTTATTCAAAATCATCATTTTTATGGATGATACCTTGTAAAGAATACATAATGGGTTTAAATTCTGTTTTAATGGGATTATAATATAATATAATACTCTATTGTAACTAATGTTGTTCAGTGTTGGATTTTCTGACTTTCAAAAGGATATTTTATTGGAATAAAATGTAGGTATTGGATTGTTTGTAGAGAAATGAGATATGAAACTATATTTTATGAAAATTAAAAATTCAATAATTTTTTATGTCAATTTGTGAAAGGGATATTTTAAAATAGAGGTGCACTTGATATTACAAATGGGGAAATTAAAAGGGACACTATGTTATCTCTTTAAATGTTATAGACATGTTTTGAATGGGCATTGATGATTTATGAATTGATTTTAAAATGATAAAGATACTTTGAGGATTTTGAGTTTGATAAAATAACCATGACATAAGAATATGAGCCACATCATGAATTAATTTTCAATTTAAAAAATGATAATGTTTCTTTATTTTTACTAAATTTTATGGTGTGAAAAAATTAATGGATTTATCATCACCATTATATTCATAATGACATAGTTTATCTAGATAATCCATCATGAATTAGACATGGATGGATTAATTTTACCATTTTGTATTCATATAATATTACAATAAAATTTATTTTGGATATCCATCACATGAACATAGAAGAAGAAGGAAAAACCATATATATTAAATATACTTGATATAATAAATAATTAATATAAATAAAAACATTAGAGAATTCATACCAATATAGTTTATGTATTATCCTTCATCTTTATAGATCTTTTGTTGATGAATATCAAAAGAGTATCCAATGAATTCCTCATTCCCCCAAGGATTTTATACCAGCCTGTGGATCCTAATTTTTAACGAGAGGTCCCCAAAATGATAATTCATAAGAATGATATATGACTTATGATGTTGTGAAATTCTAAAAAAAATTATATCATAATTATTTTTTATACATCATAATTCAAGATTAGAGTTTATGATATTATCTTCTAACAATATAGGAATGAATCATGCTGTGTAGCTTATTGGAAAATTTAGACAGTCTTAATATGGTTTTGGAATTGATGGGTTAGTTGAATTTTAAAGAGTCTGTCACAATATAGTGTGTGATGGAGAGGAGTATCATTGTGACATGACAAAATGGTTTCATTAGTTCCTCCATTGAAATCATGGGAGAATTTATGTATTCAAAATATTACTAAAATCTAAATGAGTGTAGTATGTGATATGTATTTGGTGAAATTCACAAATATAATTTTAGAAAACAGAAGAAAATAAGAGGGAATATGGGAATGATGTAATGTGATTTGAGAAAAATAAAATTGAAAAAATTAAAAAGTTATAAAATTATAGGGTTTTATCTTAGTGAGGAAAATAATTTAATTATTACAACAAGTTTATTTGGAGAGCTTTGATTAAGAGAGTTCATGGTCTAGTGTAATGTATCTCTAATTTTATAAATATACACATTCAATGGATAAATAATAAAGTTAATTAAAAATGAATTATGTGACCCAATAATAATTATAAACACAGTCACCTTGAGTCATAAATTAATCATGAATGATTCAATGTAATTAGTCATTTCAAAGAGAATAATTTATTCTTCAATTTTAATAATGGTCATGCAATAAATAATTTTAGATAGGTAAAGAATTAAAACATGAAATCAACTACCCAAACATTAGAGAAAATAAATGTTCTCCACTAACACACTCCCCCATTAGTATAACACTTTCCATGAAACAATCATACCCGTGGATTTTTTTCATAAGGGAATATAGAATTAGATAGAACCTAAAATAAAACATCACGCTTAGTCCTGGTCAATAAAAAATGACTATGTCAAGGACCCCATTATATAGTGAAATAGTTTTCTTCATTATCTTAGTGTCTCATAATTTATAGTAGTACTTCATGATACTCAAATTTATCGGCATAAATACCCAATGTTTCAGTATTTTTATTGAACATTTTCTTCAAACTCTTCATATACATTATTGAGGATTCAAATTCATTCATTCAACAATATCACATAAAATTTAAAAAATAAATTTTCTTAAAATTTTATTTTTTGTAATTTTAATGGAATTAAAGGGTATTGATAATCTGTAATTATTTTCATATTCTATTTTTTATGTATCCCCATGAATTTTCCATGATTAATACTGGTCATGACAAGTATTATATCACTCATTATGTTTTACAATAATTTTTTTTTCATTTTTTATATGCATTATATCATCAATGCATGAAATATTCATATTCCTCCATTATTTCTTCATACTCAGACTATTTTCATGATGTAAATATAATGATGAAGTGAGCATGTGATCTCTAATTCACTATTATACATGAATGTATTCTATATTTAGTGTGTATACTCATGTCCATGAACTAACTCCCTGGAATGATATATTTAGAGAATATAATTATATTCAATAAATGAACCGATCAATTGTTTCATGAGTTGTTTATATATATTCTAATACCATGAAATTTAAACCATCATTCATAGTGCATCATACATTTACAACCTCATGAAAATTTTATGTTCTCTTCATACATACTAAGAAAAATCTTTAACAACAGTATTTACTATTAAATTAATTCCCTTATAATATATAAATCTTCCCAATACCCTTACAAATACATTTTTATAATGTGTTCTAGTGAGTATGCTCTTTGAATTGTGTCATTCTTATATAGGCATCATTAGTAACCACTTTTAAGATTTTTAATAGTTTAGGTGAGAACCCAAGTAATTAGACCAATACCTAGTGTCCTTCTCTAGAAACATTTAGTGATGTAATTGATATGGTTACTTTGATTTGGATTAAGAATTGAGATAATATTGATTTATACAAGAAGGATATTAGATGGGACCGTATGGAGGGGGATATATCCCTTATAATAAGGTGTGGGTGGATAAGAGGGAGCTAGTGAAAGAGTATTTTGGAATAGATGTCCAACATAGTCATGAGAATGAGGGAAAATCGACTCTCATGTCAGCCCTATACTATTATTACCATACATTCATCTTTTTGTTCTTCTTATCCCTCTTATAATGTTTGTCTTTTTTGATAAATAAAAATAATCAATCTCTATGTATGATTATATTATTAATGATGGTATCTGGTAGTTGTTTGGGTCATTTAACAAACTCTTAGGGGTGAGCTTAAGCTTCTAGAATGTTGTCCAGAGTGGATTTCATTATTAGGATTTTGATATAATAAAGTTCACTCCTGAAAATAGTGATGGTTCTTATATATGGGCATGTGCGATGCGAGTTGTGGTTGGAATTACATCATATTAGTATATAGGAGACATATGCCGAAGATGAGTCCCAATTGATTTTTTGATGCCTTGGTGCTAGTTCTTATACCTGGACGTGGAATTATGTGCCAAAAATGTACTATTTTTTTAAAGTGACCCACACTATTCATATATATATATATATCACATATTAATTAATGAATAATCATTACCAAGCCTAATGATCCATGAAAGAATTATATATGTCAACTGAAATTGGAAAATTAATACAGAAAGAACTATTTCGTATGTGAACTACATAATCTCCCTCTATAAAATTCATAACAAGAACCCCTCTTAGGAATATCATAATCAATACATTTCTTTATAATAAAGGGTAATGAAACATATGACTGGGTGAACTTAGCTTATTGGAAATGTTAAATAAGTGACATATAATTGATAACTTAAATATTACAAGAGAATAAATGTGTGAGAACACGAAAATAAAATTTCAAAACCACACCCTTTATATCATATATCAAAATATTGTGTCATGGAAAAAAGCATGGGAACTAAAAAGACATGAATCAAAATGGATTTCTTGATCATGAACCATGAGAGGATAACATTGACATAAGAGTTGGATTTTTTTCCTACACAAATAATGGAAAATTTTGTTTTTACTATTCAACGATTATTTATAATTATATCATAGTGCTTTAGATTCACTACCCAAAACATCATAATAATCAAGGTTCACTCTCAGGACTATCATAATGGAAAGAGTCCCTTAATGGACGAGTTTCACTCCCTATTCAAGTCACATTTATCTAATTTGATATCCATCTTTATAAATTCTTTTGAGATATTTATAATTCTATGACCATGTATCATATAATGAAAATTAAATAGATGATTTCCTAAAAATCATAAAACATTAATCAAATCATAACCCATGAAATGAAATGGATTTCATGAAAATTTCATAAGAACATAACCCATGTAAAACTAATTGGTTTCATAATCATTTATATAATTAATAATAAATTATCCATAGAAAAGATATAAGTTTTATTAACATATTAGAATCATAATAATAATCAATTGATATAAATAATAATTATGGTATCATTTTTTTGTATCCCATTTAATGATTATAAAATATTAAACGTTTTAATCTTATTTGGAATAAACTTTTAAAATACTACTTGGAAAATTTGATAAGGAAAATATCCATTCCACCTTGAAACAGATAATTAAATTATAAAAAAATAGCAAATATTAAATAAAACATATTATTTGAAAATAAAGATGGAAACATAAAAAAATATCTTCAAATTATTGAGTGGTCATGACAATAGAAAATTTAATTCATGTCATGATCATTAAAAAATATTACCTCCACATTATTAGAAAAGTGTAAAACGTTCTTTATTTAAAAAATGAAAATATTGTTCATTTTAAACCATTTTTAAGACTAAAATATGGGTAAAAATAATAATAATAATCATATAGGAATATTAAAAAATTCTTGAAAATAGCTTTAAAAATTGATATGGTAGAAATAGTTTTTTCTACCAAGGAGAGAAATAAAGTTGGTTTTCCATTAAAACATTATTTTGGACTAATGAGTAAATAATGTGATTAAATTGAAAGGGATATATTTTATTTTAAAAATTAATATAGGTTAAAAAAATTCATAAAACTCGAAAGAGGTACACTTTGAAATTTTATCATTTGAAGCATAATCATAAATAATCTTAATAAACAATGATATTGTAATATTAATCCCTTACCATTTTGGTAATTTTTGAATCATAATCCCAATGGTGGAATTATGATAATATAGATATTTAAATCCCTATAAATTCTATAATAATCATTCTAATATTCAATCATGTGAATTATATACAACGTATTAAAGAAACAAATGGTGAATATGGAAGGTGTCTCATAGAAATAAATATGACAAAAAAATCACTGGTGGAATGTTTGAATTCAATTATACATTTTTAAACCTCATATATAATAAATATATATTTGTTATAAAAATATTATAGAACCATAATCTTAAATATCAGACCATGTATTTAAATCATATGTATGGGTGACAAGTACTTCATTTTTATTGTATTTTTTGTTTCAATAGTTTTGTGGAATTTTTAATTAATTTTTTCCATAATTTTTAAAATTATAATCATTGTATTAATATCATATATATTAATTATATTCAAATTTAGGAACATCCATAGAAATTATAGATGGAATAATGAATTACAAAATTCAAAGAGATGGTAGGTCATGCGTATAAATAAAAATTGTTTCCATTTTTTATTTTGGGAATGAAATACGTAAAACCCCATTATTTTATGTTATGCATCTTTTTAAATTTAATTTTTTTCAATATCATACATTTCACACAACACCAAACACAATCAAACAACGAAATATAATTATAGCCAAATCGTTAAATAGGTGGGATTGAATATTATTATCCATATTATGAAATTATATACTATATATTAAATAAAATGTTTTGAAATTGAAGCAATATATTTTATAGTCATAAGTTAAAAAAATCTAATTTTATGCAATAAAAAATGTATTTTTTAATGCAGTTTTGTTGCCATTTTATGGGTCACTGGTTTTAAACAAAACTTTTGACACTTTTATAAATTATATTTGAAAAAATAAACTATAGTATTATAATACTAATGTATAAATTATTTCAAGGTAATTTATTTGTATTTTTTAGAAAATATTTATTGTCCTGTGATTAGTGAAACAATTAGTAATTTTTATAATACATTCAATTTGAATTAAAAAGAATATTTATGACTTATATTTGATCTCCATGTAACATAGTAAATATTTTTTAAGATATAATCAAACTTATTAAATTTTAACTATCCATATACCACATTCTTGTATAAGTACATTTTTTGGATTAACAATGTATTCTTCAAAACAAAAATTGTTTCATTGTGTTTTGTGGGATTAATTTCAAATTAAATAATGAAACTTATCTGTTTTGAATTTTTAAAAATGGATGTTATATTTATATATTGAATTTATAAATTTAGTAAATATATCCCATTTATCTCTTTCTGAAATAAATAGTATCCTTCTTGATTTTTGTTACCATGGTAAAGCGCTAATTGGGTAATTTAGGTTAAAAATATAATGATAAAAACTATAAAATGTCCATAAACCATACCCAAATTTTATTTAATTATTCCATTTCATATATATTAAGTCATGGATTGGTTATAAGATCATTTATGGCCATGTGTATGAGGTTATTATATTTATAATATTTTATATAAAGATATGTCAAAGTTGTCACATTCATATTTATAATAACTATAAAAATTTTGATAAGGAGATATAAAAAATTCATCTTTGAATATAAATAATATTTTTTTGAAAAAAATTAATTTTAGTCATTAGTGTAATTTATTTCTAATTTATAGTTATTAAAAAAGTGCCTTAAATGTCGATCCGGGGTTGTTAAGTGGTACTGTGTATGGCGGTCACTCCATGGAAGGGGAACTGGTGTAGGTTTGATTCATACCAGAGTAGAATTTAGATGGGGGAATCTTGTGCTTAGCTATCAAGTTAGTCCCAGGACAACCTTGGTGTAGAGCCCACACATAACTTGTTACACAATAATATGTTTGTCATTTGGGTGTTTCCTAAATGGTAACCCCATAATCCTACATCAAAAATATCATGGTTCAATTCCTTGAAACCCCATTGGGTGTATTATATCATAAGAAAAAACATAGGAATGACACAGGAGGATTGTGACTTAGGCATGATTTAGGTCTGGTGACACAAACATGATGATTCTAGCATGATGTTGCACTTGGCCATCATGCTATATTCACTGGCGACGTGGACTTTGGCCTAAGATCTTTGTTATGGGTCTACCTATTCCCAGTTAGAAATATGTAATTTATTTAATAATAAAAAGCGGTTTGAACTCCAAATTTAAAAATTAAATTCACATTAAATAATTACACAATGATGGTTTAATAATTATTTAGTTAATGAAAATATAAAAAAATGATATTATGAATAATAAAATAAATACATTTTGAATTAATTAAGGTGATCCATGTATTTGTTTCATTAGTAATACATATAAGTGGTGTCCTAAAGTATTTTAATATAATTTATCTTCTTGAACTAATTTTATTGAATTCAATGTGATGAATAGTTTATAAAATTAATATTATGAATTTTTATAGTAAATAATATTTGATAAAATATTATATAATTATAAAGACAATATATTAATACAAATAATTTGTATATGGTTTAAAATTTCAATAATGATCCATTTATGGTTATTTTTCAATTTTATAACAACTATATTTACCATAAACGAGTAAAAATTCAGCTTGTTATGGTAAGAGTTAGATTCATTAAATAAGGGTTAAAACAAAAAAATTAAGTGTTTAACCATGACATAAAATCATCATAAAAAATTATTATATTAATAATATTCAACCCTTATTAACATAGTCATGATTTTGAGTTATTTAATGGACAGTTCTCCAAGAAAATTTCTTATATATTTTTTATTTCAGAGATAGTTAAAAAATGTGACTTTATTTGTATTTAAAAAAAATTTATGTGTCCAAATTAGTTATAAGTAATGATATTAAGGAATATGAATCTATATTTGTATAATAATTAAATTAATTTCATTATATAATTTTCATTAATTTTCTGAAATTATATAACTATAATAAAATCTCAGGAAATTATAATATAATAATTATTTAAAGAAAAGAAAAATAAAATAATTTTTTTAAAATATTTATTATTTTATAGTTTGAATGAGTTAATGTTTGAAACTAATTTTAGAGATCTATAATACTATTAAAGTATTTTTGAATCATTTTATTCAATATTTCCCTTTTCTCTTAACATATAGGATTTCAAATTAAATTAATTATCAAAATATATATTAAGGGGAATTAATCATAATAATATTTTTTTATTTATTTAAAAACTATAAATATATTATTTTCATCCGTGTGATTGAAATTTAGTTTAAAAAAACATAAATTTACCATTTATGAGAATATTTTTCTATGTATAGTAACATTATTAACAATTTACAATTAAGATCGTTGATATCATGGTTAAGGATAAAAAACAACTAATTATGGTGTAAAATAAAAGCATAAGGTTTAAAATGAAATGAATAGTTTTCTAAATTATATTATATTATGATATTACAACATTGTCCTATATTATCTTTTAATACATTTAAATTTGGAGGCATATGGAATGATAAAATTATTTAATACTATTTAAAATTTAGGGAGTTTACAAAAGTTACCCTCACATCTATTATAAATGGAAGTTCTTCCGTCACTTCTTCACAACACATTGAGCCTTATAACTTTACCATCCCAAACCCATTTCTCTCTAAAACATTTTTATCTATTATCTGGAGGTCATTTTCTTCAATGATGTCCAACCCTAGATCCTTTTAAAAAAGACAAAATGGAATTACATTGAAGAATTGGAGGTAAAATAACATTAAACTAAAGGAACGTTAAAGGTTAGAGTTTCCCATCTCACCTTTACTTCTATGATATACAAGAATTATTAGCCATTAATTTTTTATTTGTGGTATATATAATTCAACATTGAAATATCATTTCATTAATTCCTTTATATCAATTTTATTCAATGATTCATTTTATAATTATTACATTCATGGGGTGTATCATATGATTGGTTACAAAGTATTAAGGGATATTGTAACTCAATTTACAATAATTAGGTTAATCTTCTAGAACATTGATTGTTTTGTGTTCATATTTTTTATGGAATAACTTTTAAGTATTATATGATGTATTTCTTCTAGTTTTATGTGGATTTACAGCTGATATACATAATTTATTCATTTTATTATTTCCCAAACCATATACCATTTTTACATATAGTGTTTAAATAGAATGTTATTTGAGTAACCGGGTAAATAATCATAAATATTTATATTTTATTTAATACATATATTTGATTATATGTCTAATTGTATATGAATTAAATCATTTATTAGATATATGATTAATTATTTGGGCATCAAAGACATGGACTGGGGACTGGCTAAAGAAAGCCCCTCAATGCACCAATAGTCTAATGAGATGAACCAACCAGATAAAACAGATAGGTTTCTACTCACAAACATAAACTAGAAAGAGTACGTATCAGGAAAGTAATTATCTGGATGATATATCATGATAGTTTAGACATCCAAAATTATGCATACCATCATTATAGTTATTACATGTGATTAATCAGTATTCTATATTATGCATGGTCAAGTTATAAGATCATGTGATTATTTAAATAAAATTTTTTATCATTTTTTATTCCTCACATATATTTACCAAGTTATTAATTAATGGTGTGTGTGCTTGAATATTTACATCTACATTAGAGCATTCTTTATACATGAACCATTCTAATCATTTGAGATAAAAAAAATTTGTTTCATTTCCCCATGTTTTGAAGAAGAGATATTTGAATGAGTTTTAAATGATTCATTTTATTAAATTTTGTTATGTATTATGTATTTTTCCTTTTAACAGTTTAAAATGAGTTTCATGTATCTAATATGGTTACAAAAAATAATAAACTGATCATTCCATTGGGATTTCAAAAAATTCAACTTTTCAAATGTAATAAATTAATCAATAGAATATGGGCTACTGGAGTCTGGGTCATTACAGTTGGAATCAAATAATTTTTAGTAAAAAACATGGGAAATATTTTTTATAAAATCGATATTAGGGAACATTACCCTCTCACTAACTTTTAGGATATCTATGTGTATCATAACTCAACCATTAGATTTGGTAATGAAAATCGATAAACCTCTTCAAACAAAAGGATTCATAGATTGGGAAAATATCATGATTTAGACATCTTATAAATGATTTCTTCATGGCTATATTAGTCTAATTAGTATTACACACACTATGGTTTTGATTATATCAATGGTTAGACCTATAAGAAACTGGGTTAAGGATTAATGTAATGAAAAATGTGTTTATGTGAAAAAATGTGATAATGACTAGAATAAAAAATATTGTTATTATTTTATATTATTGAAAAAATAAAGCTTAACCAACTATCAAACTCACCAAAGAAGATTAGGAAAGAGTTTATGAAGAAATTGGTGGAAATACTATGGAGGAAATAAGATTCAGTTTCATATATATTGAAAATATGAGAATGAAATCCCAAATTTATGTCTCAAATGAACAATAATATGCCACGGTTGTATAAAATATGCACATAAAGTCAGTAATTTTTTAGGAAAAATAAAAAAAAATTAATAATGGTTTCTATAAGTTATAATTGAAGGTTAATTGTTTTAAAAGTAGAAAATCTTGTCATTATGAATACCTATGTAATAGGGTTAAAATCAATAATAGAGTCATCATGGTTATGAAATTAATGGTTACACTGCTAATGATGAGGATACAATAAATAACAAATGAAATGAAGGAGGTATTATAAAATAAGGTGATGAAGTATAGTTAATTATATAAAAATGATATATGGTGATTTAAAGACTTGTGTACATGGATGCAATAATTACATATCGATGTTTTATTTATAATAATCATGAAATTTATATGGATTTTACTATAGTAATTATTCTTTAATGATTTCAAATAAAATGATGAGTAGTATTAGTAAACAATATTAGTGATTTTGTTGCAAATTGATCTTTTAATAAACACCTGATTTGTGGAAGATAATAGTAATTATCTTCCCAATGATGAATATATGTTTATGAGATAATATTGATGACCATGAAATTGGTTAATGGTTTTATTGTTTATGTTATCTCTACTGTGTATTCTATATGTTGGGATTTATGAAATATACCCATGATTTTATTTTTAGATGCATGCATGTTTTAATTAATATTTTAACTTGATCAAGTTATTCATATATTTGATTAAAATAGATACATTATATTATTTGGGTAATCTAATATTAAGTTTATTTTGTAAATTTAGTGATTGTACTTATGAATTTATTGACATTCAATTTGGAGATATGTATTTTGGATGAGTATTAAGGTTAACTATATATGCAATGGATTAAGGATATTATTATTTGAGGTAAAATTATGATTTATTGTATTAAAAGTGATGTGATATCAATTTTAATTTCAATAATTATTTAAAATACAAAGTATTTTCTTGTTAATGTTATGATTCTTTAATTTTTTTTCATGTATACAAAATCATCATGAACATTCATATCTCAGTGTATGTGATGAAGTGAAAATAGATCAATGAGTGATTAAATGATTAAATATTCTTATTAAATGTAAATTAATAAAGTATGATTATGTTACCCTATAGATACCTAAATAGTAATAGAATATATCAACTCCAAGAAAAAATGGGAACAAAAATATTATCTGTTTACGTTTCTATTGGTTAAATTAGTTTTCTTTTAACTAATCATATAATTATGGATTTGTGATGCTTAAATTTATATTGATCATTTTTCTATCACTAATATTCAGAACATGATAGTCATATTTCAAACAAAATTTTTGGTTTTAATTTCCTACTAATGTTATCATACTCTAAAGAATAATTTTGAGGGGACCATCACATTTCCCTTTCCCTATTATTAAGATAATTTATTGTTAACCCTATTTACGATGTGGGTTTTTAATAAAGAAATTTACATATCTAAACCATTTATTTGGTAAGTGAAATATCAAATTTTTAGGATGCAATTTATTTAATGACGGAATAATTTAACACTCCATAAGTTTATGGTATTTATCTTTTTAAATTTAATTTCCATATAACTTACATTACACCCAACTCCCATCCTTAATGAACAATGAAATATTATTACTACATAGCCGTTAAATTTTATGGGATTAATATTTATCATAAAAATTTGAAATTATATATTATATATTTAATAAATCTATTTTACATCCATCCAATAGATTTCATTGGCGTAAAATAACAATAAATCTAATTTTGCCGATAAATAGTTGTATTTCTCTTAACGGATTTTTGTCACATTTTAAGGGAAGACATGTTTAAAAACAAAATTTTGATACTTTAATAAATGATAATTGTAAAACTAAACTTTATATTTAAATGTTCAATTTCAAAATTTTATTAGGGTAATGGTTTGTTAATTTTATGAAAATATGTTTTTCCAGGGAATAGTGAAATAATACTGATTTTTATAAAATTTTTAATTTATATTAAAATGTATAATTATGTTTTAAATTAAATATGAATGTAAATTAAGAACTATTGTATTCTATATAATCTAAATAATTAAATTTGAATCATCCTTATTACTTATTTTGATATGTGTATAATTTTAGGCTTACGAATGCTTTTTTCAAAAAGAAATCATTTTCTCTTCATTTTATAGGGTTAATTTTAAATTAAATACAACAACATTTTTGTTATGAATTATGAAAAATGAATGATTTTTTTGATTCATAAGGTCTAAATTTTGAATGTGTATACCTTTTATTTTTTCCAATATGAATAGAAACCTTTGTCATTTTTTTCCATGATAAATGGAAAATTGGTTAATTTAGGATAAATATAAAATGATATAACTTAAAAATAACCATTAAACATTCACATATTTAATTTTATGATTTACTTTTTTCCATAATCATTAAGGGTTAGATAAATTTCCATTTAATAACATTTTTAGGATGGTATTATATTTGTAATATTTTATGTAATAAAAAGTCAAAGATGTCACATTCATATATTTAATAAATATAATATTTTTATTATGTTGAAATACAGAAGGTATCATTGACTATGAATATTATTTTTAATGTTAAAGGGACCATAAATAATTTCTTAATTATGACGGAATAATTATTCACTTAATAAAAATAAAAAATAAATTTTATTAAAAATATTAAAATAAATATAATTTTAATAATTAAGGCTCTCCGAAAAATTAATTTATTCGTATCACATATTATGGGTGTATTAAATAATTTTTATCAAATTTATCATCTTTTCTTAATTTTATTTAATCCAAATTAATTGAATTTCATAAAATTGACATTATTAATATTTTATATTCATAAATTGTTTAATTAAATAGTATAAAATTAATAAAAAAACATATTTATGAAAATATTTAGAATAAGTTTTTAAATATTATATATGCTCTATTTTGGGGTATCATTCCATTTTATAGTAATTATATTAACCCTAAAAAATCATATAACTATTGTCATGGTAAGAGTATGTGTGGTTAAATAATGGTTTAAACAAAACGATAAGGGTTTAACTATGACACAAACATTTTAACAACCCGATTTTTCCTTTGAGGTATTGTCTCTTCATTCCTTTTTTCTGTTGAGTTGTTTTGGAGAAACCAATTGAAATTTGGGAAAAGTACTGGAATCAGGGGTTACACGCTATGTTATATTTTTCACACACCACTTAGTATGCCAAAGTGTGAAGGGAATACATTGAATGTGGTATTTTTGGCATGAAAATGAGGAAAATACCACTTCACGCCATGTACATCATAGTATATGAAGTGTAGTCATGTCGATAGGTCCTAGAATGTAATTTAGAAGAAGTCAGCTACTAAATGAATATTTAAATGATATACACACTATGTATTCGGGTTTACATGCTGTTTAGATTATGTTTCTCTATTAAAATGATAAATAGACCTGTTTTCTATCATTTTCGATAGATGAGGCACCATGTTCTCAAGGCAATAGTGTCGGATGGGGATTTGGTTCCTGGATCTCCATATGAACTTCATTTCGATCACCGTCAGTCTTGTATGAACCCAATTATTGAGTTCATGTTTACTCTCGAGCCGTTCTTGGTGATTTTGGTTCTTGAATATGTTATTTAAGGTTAATTGAATATCCATGTTTCATATATATACACCTTTCTAGAATGAATTACAAGTTGAGTATGGACGATGAGAGTTATAATACGCCGAGGTTGGTTGTCTCTTTCTTATTTCTTAATTTCAAGTTGTTTATATGTGTCATTTTTCCTCATAACCATGTTTGGGTGCCTTTTTATTGAGATTTTTACTAGTGTTAATTCCTAAGGATGTTTAAGTGATTAATTACAAGAATATAAGCATACTGAGGCTATTTTTTTTATTAGAGTCCAACCTATCAGTTCGTTTCCCATGCATAATGGTGATGGGTCTTTTGGAATAGGATAAAAGTGGTTATGCCTCTATTTTCTCTCTTATATGTTGTTTGAAATTAATTGGATTGTTAAATTATTACTAATTTTAATTGTTTCCATCTTAACTATCTTATAGTGTAAATGTTACAAGTGATTCCTGATGCTGAATTGCTTATCTGTTGGTTTTGGCCCTGTTGAATTATTCTTCCTGTGGGAAGAGATTTTTTTGCCTATGTGAAAGGTGTTGTATGATTGTGGGATATGTTTTATTATACTTGTCGAAAATTTATTTTTGGGACTGATTTTTTATTTTTATGGACTACTTGAGGGAATTATTTTTTACTAACATTTGACTATAGTAATGACTTATGATGGATCTGCCAAGATAAAGTAGAAGCATAGATTCAATTTTCATTTTTATTGTTAGATTTCAAGCTGAGCTATCTACTATGTTATCTTTAAAATTGGATTGACATTCTCTTTCCAGATCCCAATAAGTTATGATTAGAGGTAATTGAATTTATTAATGAAAATTAATGGTATAAATGGAACAATACTTGAATTATTGTTTATAATTGAGTACATACTAGTATAATGATTTCATAATTATACACTACTATTGCATATATTCACTAACATATTGGCATAGCCCTTTTGGTGGTTGAATTTAAGGATTTATTTCAAACACCATGTTTGAGCCATGTTTTTGGACTCAAACAGACTATATTGTTCGAGGTGTCGATTAGGGAAAGGCTCCTTATACAAGTACTTTATTGCTGCTTTGGTGTATGATAGAATGGGACTAATCCAAGGCTTGTGTTGATGCTGTGTTTATTTTTCTGGCGTTTTTAGAACTTTAGTACTATATTGTACTTGATAGTTGTATATCCTATTTTATCTTCATTTTTAGAACACGTGACATATTGAATCATTTTGATATTATATGCCTTTTGGTTATCTTTATCTTTCAGTCTTTCATACTTTACATAAGTATAATGATGTTCACTGCTTCCACTGTTGTTATTAATTATACCATTGTGTTATACTATACCAATAATGGAATAGTTTCCCCACTATCACACCCAAGGTCTTTGCCGCAAGTTTTTAGCCACTCACATTTGGGGAAATGCGCTGGAGGCCATGTGGCTAACCGAGTATGAGCCACTTTTACTAGAAAAAGGATCTAGAACATTACAAAGTGGTATTATAGGAGTTTATTTTAGAGTATTCTTTACTATTTTGTGACAATATAAATGATATGGAATTTGGTAATTAGCTTAGTCTTGGAATAGCAACCTCATGCACATGGAAAATCCAAATTTCCTTGAAATAAATTGTTATTTTGGATTTTGAGCTATTAAAATTGATACAATTTTACCATTGGGTGGAACACTTGTTTTGTAGTGTTATTATAGATATTATTATGTTTCTATTTTGATAAAACCCAATGATAGGAGGGTATCCCATCTCATACATCATATAGACACTTGTAAGAATCACATCTCATGCATTATTCCATGCCATATAGGATGAATTAGATAGTTCCGGATATTTTCAAAGATGTCATGAAAGAGATTCATGTTGTCATGATATTGACTTGATAGACATGCATGCTATTGTGATAGGTGTATTGGTAAGTGGTATGGTTCAAATTGGATGGATTCCAAACATTGTTCTCTCAGGTGAATGGGTCCTCTAGGATTTTAATGGGGTGGATAATTATGAAACCTTTTGTATAGAATTGTTTTGTGACATGATATTTGTGGGTTCCAAACATTGATTTACGGCGAGTATGGGACCTCACGGATTGGAATTTAGCATGCCACTCATTGGGTTTTCTATAGAACAAGGGGTTTTTTGGGAAATATGGAGAATATGTCCTCAAAAACCTAGGTTACATGGCGTGTAGTTTAGACTAACATGTTGTGTATTCTTCCTTTGTGGGGAGGAAGTGGTTCCAAATGTTAAGATTTACACCCCATATACTTATATACATGTCGTGTACTATATGACTGTGTAACGGGTCGTGTGAGAGAAAACACGAGTTGTGTAGTTTTGATCAGAACTGGTAATGTATTCTTTCTACACATTGTATACCCTACCCAAGCAGAACCTGAATAGACCTGGTTGTATGGGAGTATATGGATAAAAGGATAGAACTATGTACAAACCATGTTCTAGTGGAACACGCCGTGTACTTGGCGTTGATACATGCCCAGGCTGGAGGTGTAACAAGAACATGTGACAATGCAAGGGAACACACCATTTATTCTTTCTAAATGCTGTTTAAACGCTTTTTGTCAGATATTGAAGGTCTTTTACTACTTTATTTTGGCGCTATTGAAAATAATACATTGATGATGATCCTTATCTAAAGAATGTTCTTAACCATGTAGAACCATGCCGTTGCGATGAACATGATCAATACACCAGGAGAGTGGTCATTATCATACTCTATAAATGGTAGGCCATGGCCTACCAATGGTTCCTCTAGTTGTGCCAGCTATGGTACCAGCTGTTATTGAAGATTCATGTGCAGATTCACTATTTCGTGATGGTTTTGTGTGGTTTATACAGACCTCTCAGGGAGCAACGTAGGCTGCAACATCTATCGAAGAGCTGACACATGTCTTCCAGCACCAACATCCACATACTTTTTAAGGAAATAGTGGACCAAGAGATACATAATAATGGATGTAATTAGTGATGAATATCATCAACAATTTGGAGAATCCTCCCAAGAGGTTGGTCAAGATCACGACATATATGATGCATGTTTCTACCAAGATATTGTTTGATGTTATCACTCAGGTAAGGATTCATTAGGATATGACATGGGAATATTTTCAGTTGGCCTTATATGAATATTATATTCCCATGATGTTGAGGGCTGACTAAGCACAAGAGTACATACACCTGGAGTACATGAAATTGTCATTTATTGACTATTCTTCCCAGTTTACTGAGCTTTAGTGATACACACCAATTCTGATGAGTGACGTCATATTGAAATAAAAACGATTTGAGAATGGTATCATGTTTTATATTCGATAAAAGTTGAATGTGTTCATGTTTACTTGTGTCTCAATTATTGTGAATCATGTGATGATCACCAAGCGCAATCTACATGAAGCTAGTGGTGTGATCCCGAGTATTTTGACCTCGGTTTAGTGTACTATCTCATGTAGCAAGGGGAAGAATCATGTGGAGTTCTCCATGATGACATTAGAAGCCATATAATTTTCTATGGGGGCCCGGTGACGTGATACCAGTTCGAAAAGGTTGGGCACAACAGACCTCAGTGTGAAAAGTTCCCAGTTGAGTACTGAGATTGTTGTTGGATGGGCCATCTAAAATGCTACAAAAGGGAATTTCCACCAGAGGCTAGTGAGAGGGGTTTTGTCAAGACTCCATGTGCATGATCAGGGTCAGTTGCTTCTCAATAGTTTGGAAACTGGAATACATCGGTGTGTTTAAACCAAGGGGGTGATCATGGCCATTATTTTCAGACACCAAGATCTCAGTGACAATAGGGCCGGTCAACTCAAGGTATCCATTGAGTGTCTCATGGATGTGGTGAAAGTCAAACTTATATAGTGAAACAGACCCAACATGAGAATGATCCCATATGTTATATTTTTATATGTACTATTCTAGTCACATATGTTTAATCATCTACACTCTTTGATACTGGTTCTATGCATATTTTGATATATGAGGCCATTGTGGAAGGCCATGGGATTTTTTATACTTATTTTTATGTTTTGACACTAGACACTCTGTTAGATATTAGAAAGGAATGTATGGGTCATTTCATGGAGTTCCCCTTGAGATTTTTCGGTGTCACTTTCTATGAAACCTCTATTTTTTATAGATGATTGATTTTTATGTCATTCTTGGAATATATAGGTTGTTTTTTTTTTCAATCCATTGTTGGTTTCTATCACTGTAGGGTGAGTTTCAAATCACTAGAGTGTATGAATTTTCTACACAAGGGGAAATTGGATGTCTAAGCGAGCTGAGATAGACCCCGAGCAATATGGGATTGGTGGGATGATATTTAAGATTGCATGTTTATATCATGATGACCAGGGAACATGTCTAGAAGATTTCCCCACATTGGTTGATCATTTTAGGGACATTTTCCCAAACTAATTTTTAGGATTACCTCCAGTCAAAGAGGTGGTGTTAACTATAATGATTGATCTTGGAGTTGTATTGGTATACATTCCTCTTTATAGGATGGCTACGATGGAGATTCCAGAGCTCAAGAGGCAGTTGGAAGAAATGGAAGATAAATATTTTATCTGACCCAATTGTTCTCCTTGGGGTTCACTTTTCATTTTCACAAAAACGGTGAACAATACCCATAGGCTATGCGTGGACTATCGAAAACTTACTCAATTGATGGTTGGAAGATTAAATGCCATGTTATAGACAAATTTATTATTAGATCATTTCTGAGGAGGTTGGAAGTTCTCGAAGATTGACATGAGGTCAGGATATCAACATGTACATGTTTGACCTACATAAATACCATGTACCACATTTCATTGTAGGTATGGTCTATATGAGTACTTGGTTACGCCATTTGTTCTCAAAAATGTGCCAGCAGTTTTCATGGGGCTGATGAACCCACTATTCCATACTTACATTGCTTTTTTATTGTGGTCTTCTTGAATGATATCTTGGTGTATTATAATAATTGAAATGACAATGCAATTTATCTTGGGATCATTTTGAATACACTGACAGTGCATAATTTATATGCCATTCCCACAAAATTCCACTTATGGATGGATCAAATTCACATCCTAGATCATTTCATCTCAGATACTGGAGTATCAGTGGACCTAGAGAAGGTGAGAGAAGTAGTTAAATAGGATAATCCAAATAATATTTTGGGGTAAAAATTATCTTAGGGCTATCTGGTTACTAAAATATTTTTATATAGGACTTCTCCAGCCTAGCATTACTAATGAATGGATTCTATAAGAAAGGCATGAAGTTTGAGTGGTCATATTCTTGTGACACAACTTTTTAGTAGTTCATCTGATGTTTGAATTCTATGTCAATACTGATATTTATAGAGATGAGAAAGAGTTACACAGTGTACTATGATGCATTATGTATTGGGATGGGAGTAGTGATTATGTAGGGGGATTATGTTGTTGTGTATGGGTTTTGGTAGTTGAGACCACATGAGAGGAATTACCCGACGCATGATCCCAAGTTACCTGCATTTGGCCATGCTTTGGGCTATTGGAGACATTATTTATTGTGAGAGAATATTTTTGTAAATAGACCAAAGAAGTCCCAAATTGATCTTTTCATAGATTGATCTGAATCTGAGATAGAGAAGTTGGGTGGAATACCTTAAGTTGTTCAATTTTGACCTTGTCTATACGATTGACAATGGCAATGCAGTTGTTGATGCACTGAGTATGTGGAAGGAATTACAGGATTTGAAGGAGGCCAGTGGTTAGTGGAAACTTAGGGATTAATTTTCTGAGATGCATTTAGAGGTTAACAATACTTAGGGGTGGACTTATCATTTATCTTTGTTTGTTTCCTCTACACGACTGGACCGAGTGAGGATGAGGAAGAAATCAAATTTTGAAGGCCTAGTTCTATGGGAGGGTGAGGCAGGTGAGGGCCCTCATCCTAGATAGAAGACAGGCATGTATGATTTTTTTCATATCCATGGACGTGTGTGGGATCCATGGAATATAAACAAGGATCTGATGTAGATGTTTCATGATTCGGCTTGCGTAGTTCATCTCAGAGTCACCAAGATGTACCGTGACCTACACTGTCAGTTGTGGTGGCTATGTATGAAGCGAAAAGTAGTTGGTTTATCTATGATATGTTCCATCTGTTAGCAGGAAAAGGTAGAACATTAGAGTCTAGCTGGGTTTTTATGGAAGTTACTCACTCCGGAGTAGAAATGGGATTATGTTGCAATATATTTTGTTATGATATTACCGAGGACTCCTAGGTGAAATGATGCATTATGGGTCTTAGTTGAAAGGATTATGATGGTCAGAAACTTCTTATTGATCAAGGAGACCTTCGATGTTGAAGATAGTAGAAATATTTTTATCTGATAGGTGGGACGACTTCATGGGTTCCCTTATAATATCATTTCAGATAGGGATGCCAGCTTTATATCTGGTTTCTAGTAGAGTTTATTGAGTATTTTGGGTACAAAAGTTCTTATAAGCACTATATACCACCTTCGAGAAGATGTCCAGTAAGATAAAATGATACATGTGATAGATGACATGTTGTGTGCTTGTGTCCTAGACTTTTGGGGCTCATTGGAGAATCATATTCCATTGGTCGATTTCCCATATTGTAACAGTTTTCATGTGACTATACAGATGGAGAATTAGAAAGCTTTATATGATAGGCCATGTCATTCTCCCATGTTATGGTAAGAGGTTTGTGAGGCAGCCTTACCAGGACCTTGTGTCGTGTCTAAGACTTCTGAGAAGGTCCACTTGATTCAGAGATAGATGGCTACTACTCAGTCTCATCAAAAATCTTATGTCGATCACCATAGATGACACTTGAAGTTTGGGGTCGGGGATCGAGTTTTCCTACGCGTCACACCGAGGTTAGGACACAACCTAATCAGGAGATAGGGTACGATTTCACAGAGATATGTTGGAGTGTTTGAGATTATGGAGTGAGTCGGGTCGGTTTCCAATTATTTATAGTTAACTTAGAGGTATTGCGCCATGCATGTCCTCATACATGTATCTTAGCTATACCACTATCACTCAGACATGTCTCATTATTTTCAGATTGATGAGGTTGAGCTTCAAGTTGATGTAAAATTTTAGGAGCATCCTATTCGTATAGTTTATAGGAGCATGAAGGTGCTCTAAGTCTAGTCAGTTCCTCTCATATGGGTGATATGGCAGCATGGATGAGTACATGATGGGACATGGGAGTGGGAGATGGACATACATGCTCAGTGGATTGAGTTATTCTCTAATGTTCCTTCACCACCCTTAGATGGGAAATTTGTGGGTGAATTTCTTTAAGGGGATAAGTTTTTAGGAACATGGTTCTTCCATTGAGGTATGGATTCTTATTTTCTTTTTTTCCTTCATGCTATTTTCAAGAAAAAAATGGAAATTTAGTGAAATTATTGGAATCTGGGGTACCACGCCATGTAAACATACACACACGCCATCTACTATGCCCATGTCTACAGTTAATACATAGAGTATAGGAATATCAAAAAGGAAAAGAGGAAAAGAAAACTACACATTGTGTACTTCCTAGTACAGGTTGTGTAGTCATGTCAACGGGTCCTAGAAAGTATGTTGGTAGAATTTATCCACCAAAATGAATTGTTAAGTGATATACAGGACATAAATTTGGGATTACACGCCGTGTAGTCTATTATTTTTTTCTTAAAACAGGCAGTGTCTTCATTTACTATACTTTTTCATAGTAGAGGCACCTGGTTCGCGAGGGAGTTGTTCTATAAGGGGATTTGGTTCCTAGTTGAGCATTAAAACTTCGTTTTGATTACCGTTGGTCGTGTTTGAACCCAATAGATGAGTGATCATTTAATATTGTTCCATTATTGGTAAAATATTTCACTAATATTTTATTTAAGGTTGAATGAATAAATGTGTTTTGAATATATATACCATTCTAGCATGAATTGGAAGTCGATGCTGGATGAAGAGATGCATACTACAACATGGTAAGTGGTCTCGTACTTATTTCTTAATGTCATGTTTTGTATGTTTGTCATTATTCCACACACCCATGTTTAGGATGTCAATTTTTGAATCATAGAAAATTGATAATTCTTAATGATTTCTAGGATATTAATTATAAGAATTGAAGCATGTTGAGATATATTTTTTTGATTAGGGACCACCCGGTAGGTGCGTTTCCCTTGGATAACTGTGTTAATCCTTTTTGGATTAGGACAATCATGGTTATGCCTCTGTTTTCCCTATTATAGGTTATTTGAAATGAATAGGATAATTACATGATTACGGATGGGAATTTTTTCCTTGTTATACATGTAATAGGGTAAATATTACATGTGTTTCCTTATGCTGAATTACATATATGTTGGTCTTTCCCCTATTGAATTATTCTACATTGGGGAAGATATTTTTCATGTCTGTGGGAAAGATTTTGTGTTCCTATGGGCTAAATTTTGTTATGCCTATAGAAATTTCTTGTGGGAAAGGATTTTTTATATCTTTGGACTACCTGACGGTATGGTTTTAAACTGTGTTTTGACTATTGTAATATCTTATGATGTGTTTGCTAAGCTAAATCAGAAACATGGATTTGAATTTCTTTTAACATGATAGATTCCTTACTGAGGTATTTGATGTGTTTTCTTTAATAAGGGATTGACTGGATGTGGCAGGATCCCAAGAACATATGATTCGATGTAAATGATTTGATTAATAAAAATGAACAGTATAAATGGAACAAGACTTGAAAGATTATTTAATTTTGAGTACTTCTTAGTTTAATGCATTCATTATTAAACGCTTATACTACATATACTCATATATATAGTGGAACTGAAATTTAGTGGTTGCCAACAATGATTTATTTCTCACACCTTGTTTGAGCCTTGTTTTTGGGCCCAAACATACTATATTGTGGAATTCTTCAATAGAGGCAAGGTTCCTTATACAGGTATATGATTGCTGCAGTGAAGTATGAGAGAATGGGACTAAGCCAAGGCTTGTGATGCTGATGTGTTTCTTTTTTGTATTGTTTTACATTATTATTTTATTTTACTTTAGTGTAGTGTATCCTGTTTTCAGTAATATCTTATAAGATCTGACATGCTACATCATTTTGATATTATATGCCTTCTGGATATCATTACCTTTTAGTAATCCATAGTTTACTTCATTTTCATGTTTTTTACTGCTTTCCCTATAGTAATTATTTATTCATATAAATTAAACTCATCCAATGAGGGTATTGTTTACCCAATATCAGACCTTAGGCCCTCGTTAATGGTCAGCAACCTTTGTAATTTGAGGAAATTATCTTGAGGACATGTGGCCAACTGGGTATGAGGAAGCTTTTAGTGGATGCCAGATCCATAGAATTACAAATCTATCCAAAAAAATAACATGATGTATAATATTGTACCCTTATTAATAGAGGTTCGAATTTTTGTTATTCAATGGACATTTTTCATTAAAATGACTTATAAAGTATTTAAATAAAATGTAGTTTCAAAATTTCAGTCAATTTGTATTCAATATATTTTATGCGCCCATATAGGGAAAGAATAAATATATGAATGAGAAAAAATGTAAATAATTATCATAATGAAATTAATTTCACAATAGGTTATTAATTTTTTTAATTTATATAATTACCTTATATTCTTATGAAATCCTAATAATATATATATATAATTAAAAATATAATAAAATATTTTTTAAATATTTATTTTTAAGTAATTTGAATGATTTATTTTTGTTAATGAATTTTAATGATCTATAATAAATATTATATATGTGTTAAATCATTATATTCCAGTTAACATCTTGAATTAATATTTATTAAGTCAAATTAAATTAATAGTGTCAAAATTGACATCAATGATAATTTATCAAAATAATATTTTATATAACAATTTAAAATTCATAGAAATAATATATTCTTCAATTTGAAAGGAATATAGTTTAAAAAAATTAATCATATCCCATTTATGATCCATTTTACCATTTGTAGTAACATTATTAACCATCTATGAGTAATATAGTTGTTTCTATTGTTAAGATTAAAGAAAAAAACCAAGGAGTAAATCAAAATGCTAAAATTTATGGTGACACCAAAACATGTAAGAAATATATTGGTTGATGGGATTATAACCTAATCATATCATATATTCTAATACCTTCCCATATTTTTAAAATTTTAATGGAAACTTAATTTATTGTAATTTAATATTCAGAGTGTTTCCAAAAGTGGCCCCACCTCAACTATAATATGGAACCTGCACCTTCACTTCTTCTCACCACATTGAGCCACAAAGTTGGACCAACCCCTAAATATTTATCTTATAATAATAATTCTCCGTGATTTTCATGACCTGGTATTACAAAAATAGAAACTCTAGATAATTTAATAAGATATATAAAATGATTCCACTGAAGAAGAGGGGGTTAAAGCACGTTCAACTAAGGGAAAGTGCAAGGTAAGGGTTCCTTATCTCACTTTTAATTATATGAGATACATTTCTTATTCACCTAATAATTATTAGGTGTTAGATATATAATATCCCTTTGATATATTATATCATCAATCCCATTATATTCATGGTATTTAATATCTCATTTATAATTATTACTTTTGTAGTGTGTATGGTTTGACTGATTACAATGTGGTAAGGGATTGGAACATTCAATTTCAAATCATTGAGTTAAACTTCTACTTAATTGATTTATTCATGTTAAACTTATGTGTGAAATGAATTTTTATTATATTATGTTTTATTTCTACTTTTTTAATATTAATTTATAGAATATACAAAAAATTTATTCATTATATTACTGCCAGAATTGTATACCATTTTTCTATACGGTGTTTACAATGAAAATTGTTTAAATAAGTGTGAAATAATATTAAATATGAATATTTTACATAATATAGTTATATTATGACAAGTTTCCTTGTTTATAAATTAAATCCACTATTCCTGAAGTGAGGAATGCTTTGGAAATTAAAGAAATGAGTTGGGGGTCAATTAACGAAATCCCCATGTTGCATCAGTAGTCTCATGAGGAGAATTAGTTGGCCAAATTACAAGGATTTCTACCAAAAGACTTAAATTATAAAGAGGATTGATATTTATTGTACCTATATATATGATATATATTGATATATTAGACATCCATAATCATTAATTACATCATTATTTTAAATCCATTAGATTAATTTATTAGATAGATTATCCATGGTCATATTCCAAGATCTTGTGATTATTTATATAGAATTATTTGGGAATCTTTTATTTTTATCATATTATGCCCCATTTAGTGATTAATGGTATGTGTGATATATTATTTACCATTAAATTGTTTCTTTCTCTATACATGACCCTTATTGAGTATTTTATCTCGCCCTTATTTTGATTCTATAGCACAGGTTATGTAGATTCGATATTTAAATGAGTTTTCAAGGTTTTTTATTCATATATTTTGTTATGTATTATGTTTTATTTTCTTTTCAAAATGTAAAATGGGTTTCATTTATGTAATATGGTTTTTATTTATAATAAAATCATAAGTACATTGGGTTTTGAACCATGTATATATGGAAATTTTACAATGTATGGAATATGCTAAGGGCATTGGAGTCTGGTTCATTGCAAAAGAAAGGTAAATTCAAATTTACATTCCAAAAAATATTATATCATACGAATCATAGATAGTAATGAAATCCATAATTATTATGGCCAATGTAAAAAAATTAATGAAAAAAATCACATTCATTCATAGAGGTGATAGTCCACATGTAAATACGAGTAGAATTATTATTTTTTAATACATTGGAATACTACAAGGTAGTGATGGAATTATAAATCCTTGAGTATAATTATGTCAGAAATAAAATTTATAAATATTAAAACTATAACTATATATATCCTTTATCGGTGGTGTTGGAAAAAAATTATATGAACTTTTAAGGTATTATTTTACCTTATGCATGAGTAAAAATTTCACTTCCCATTTGACATATGAGGAGATGTATATATTTTCTTAAATTAACATAATAAAATATTATAATATATAATATAATCATGTTTTTGTTTTAGTATATTTTAATATTATTTTTTGGAGTTAATAGAAGAAAAAAACAAAAACACATGGTTATGAACTATACCCCATCTTAGGAAAACCTATTTACGTTTATAAATAAAGCTATACAAGTATGATTTTATGATTCAAAATTCGAATTAGAGTCACATTGACAGATGATAGTATTATAATTGGTATTTTATCAGATAAAAATAATCTCTCAATGTTTTAATATATCATGGGAGTTGGTTCCGTTTTATATTTTAGGTGAGTAACACACTTGTAAATTATTAAGGATTTATAATAATGTTACATCATTTTATTGGGAAAATCGATAAAAAATAGACAATTAATAAACCTTATATTAGAGGAGGTCAAAATATTTCAATCCAATTTAAATTATGATAGTTTTTACTTCATTCAAACAATAACAATTTTTGTATAACCCATATTAAATCTACATTAACATTAGCCAGAGTAACCAATATTCACTATTTATTATATAAATTATGAAAAAATAAGATTATCATATAAAATTATATTAACCACTCTTATTAAAAATATGGAATCAATTTTACCAAATTTAATTTAATTAAGTGTAAAAATAAATTTTAAAATTATTCATATAAACGTGAAAAAAATTCCACATAAAAAGTAATCCCAAGAATAAAATGTTTTTAAATCAATATTAAATATAAATATGTGTTAAATTACCTATACTAGAGTAACCATAATATAATTTAATTTTTTTTCTTTTAATACCATCAAAAATAAAATGGTTACTTATAAATTATTAAATAAAATGACATGTTTTAATGATAATATTTATTTTATAATTCATAAAACAAATTTCAGAAGATTTCTAAAAAATTTAATCGTAGATAATTTTGAAATTTTTATCCCAAAAATTTATTTCAATTGTTCACTTAAATTATCTAAAATTATAAAAAAAATTATTTAAAAATAATTTAAAAAAACGTGATGAAACCACATTTCGGTAAAAATAAATGTGTTAAGAATAAAGGTTTATTTTTTTATAATTTAATGAATGATTTTAATCTTTGATTTTTATTGATTGATGTTAAATTATTATTGAAATTATATAACTTTCCAATGTTACCGCATGAAATTATTTTTCTTCTCTTTGTTATTGTTATTTGAACCATAAGTGATGATGGTGTTCCTGGGTAGGTGAATGTATAAATTACAGGTTTCCCTTCCATTAGTTGTTCCGGTGAAGTATGTCATCCCTAAATAAGATAGGGATATGTTACATTACCATTCCAATCGATGGTAGTAAATTATATTCTTTTTTCCCCTAGAACGTAGCATCCATATGATATTTACCCCATAATTATCATTTTACATTATCACATATATGATTGATCTTGTATTGGAAATATTTTATATATTTATAAATTTATATCATTTTATTTCATTCATGATCTTTTCCCCTCATTCATAAAATGGTAATTTTATTATTTGAAAAAAATATATGTTTTAAACGTTATTTAAAATTTAGGATTTCCAAATGGTTGTTTTATTAAAGGAGTCTATGTCCTAAAAAAATTATTTCAAAGTGATTGATTTATTTTGAAGAAAAATATAAAGGAAAGGTAAATTAAAACATCATTCCATGTTTGATATTTATATAACATAAAATAAAAAAATTGATACTATATAATTAGTTTAAAACGAGAAATTAATGGATCCTTTATTTAATCCTAAATAATGGGGAGCGGTTATTTTCCATGTCTACGGAGCTTATTGTTTTCCCTATATTTATCATCATAATCATTATTTCTTGTTCATTTAAAAACACAAAGAAATAATTTATATTTTTATATTAGATAGTGAATTGTAATGTTAGAAAGAGTTGATTTAGTTATTTTATTTTATTTGGGTTTCTTTACTGCATGAGCTATGTAGACCATTTACAAATATCAATTATGTTTTTGGAGGTGGATTTTAATTGTGGATGTCAGGAATGACATCTAGATGCAACCATTTTATATAGTGGTGGTATTTTTGAGTGAGAGGATGGATTTTTCTTATTTTTATTGTTTTTTCAAACATACTTTCTAATATAAATGGTTCTTATTATATGATTTTTATTAGACATCTGAATTACTGATCCGACATACCTATTTTCAATTATCACTTCACTTTGATTATTATGATAAATTGTTCCCAATGGTTATATTTTTAAGCAATGACACTAGTTTCCATCCAAATGCAGTTGTGAGCACAGATCATGTATGTCTCAGGCTGGATTGAGTTACCATTGGAGGGATATATTTGGTTAGAATATTAAAAAATGAAGAAAAAATAAAATCATATGATACATGTAGTATGAATAATAGAAATAATAGAATTATTTATTAAAAAAATATATAAATAGTAAATGGAGTATCCAAAAACACTTTGAGTACCCCATAATTTATATTATTTCACTAAACACTTTTATCCATATAAGGCATTACATTTATCCCAAAATTAGAAGAAGAACCTTTTCCAAATCCACGGAATAATTGTTCTGAATCTAAGAACATTGTTAACGTAAACCATTGGAAGGTATAAACCTCCACACTCGAAAATTCATTAACTAAAATTCTATTATAGGAATCTAAATATTTGTATCCTGTTATATATTTACAATTGGTTTCAATATTAGTCCTCGAGAGTCTTAAAATTATATAAGTATTATAAAGATACGAGCTTCCATACCCAGGAAACTGATTGATCAACATAATTAGAAAATACACATATTCTAGTCCCCAAAACCTCCTAGATAATTTAGGATAATATGTATAACTAAAAAATATGTAAATTCTATGTTCTATTTTAACAAAAACATTGCAATATTAAATTCTCTTTTTTAAGATAAACTAAAAACCAAACTATAATACAATGTTCAATATAAAAAATAGATGAAAATTAAAATCGATAAAGAATGATCCGCTAATTTATCATCCCTTCCTAAAAAATACCATTAATACAGTTACCAAATCCATTCATACTATTATTACATTATTTTTAATATAAAAATTATTAAATTACAGCCCAAATATAATTAGGTATAGTGTATTTGGAATAAAATAACCATGATACTTCGAAAGGAAACTAAAACATGAAATCCATATTTTATTCTATATAATGATCTCCTATGACCATTTAATCTTCTAAAAATACGTTGGATAACATAGGAAATATATCAATGAATGGTGTGAAAAAAATTCCTAAAAATGGGATAATAATCCTAAGGAAACATGACTTGTGGGTTAGTTGAACAAAATGATTTCATAAAAGAAATAGATCACGGGTAATCACATGGAATCATCACATAACTAAAATGGTTCCATATGATCATTTTAGAAAAGGAATTGTGGTAAAAACATATAAATGACATATAAAATCTTTAATTATATCCTTATAGACAATATGACATGTTGAAAAATTTCCCATATTGGATTAGGTTAACTCCATTAAAAAATTCATGGATCCTTATTAGACTAATGATTTAGCCATTTAATGATAGTGTTATATGGGTTCACCCTTCATAAAATAATATTTATTTAAGTGTAAAACATATAGGAAATTAATCATATGGAATTACATAAGAATTGACCATGGAATGAAAATGGGTTTTTTAATCTTTCCACAAATTATATTCAATGGAAATTTCCAAATGAAGGAATTTTATAAATGATCATAAGGAATGAATTACCCCATATGAGGAATAGGAAATAATATAGGTAAATTTTTTAGAATCCTATATAATGAATTTATAATTTCTACATAATATTAAAGTTTTTGATAATGAGAGTCATAAAGGTAATTTTCATAACCAAAATGAATAGGTGGTTTAGAGAGTTCCCTTACCTTGATCCTGATTCATCACATCAGTTCATTATATTCCAAAATAATAAAAATATGGTTATTAATTATTTTCTAATGAATTTTGTACATATTTTTTATTTTTTTATTTTTTATGATGTTATATTCAATTATATGCTCTTTTAGTTTCAAGTCATGTGTTTTTACAATGTTCAGCTCATATATCAAAAATCAAATCCCAAAGTTATCAACGATTAATGAGACTATTATTTCATTATATGTAGAATAATTATCATGATATATTTTTCTTTTTTATAATAAAAATATTCTTTTTTAATCAATCATGAAGAATGATTATGAAAAATGAACTATGTTACGATAACAAAGATGTTGGGTAGTGCATACACATGAGGAACATTTCAATTTTTCAATGAACATTATGGAAATAAGAAAATTGATACATAATAATTTCCAAATTATAAATATATCATAAATAAAATATTAATTATTTAAATACACTTATATATATCATCAATGTGATGCGATAATTAAAATTGAATGACATCGCTTCATGGATGTGGTAATACTTACGTACGCATGAACATCATTTTTATTTTTATAAGAATATAAACGTAAGAAAATATATGTTATATTAGTTTTAAAAAATTATAAATATTTCATGAATATAATATTTATACAATATATTCATAAAAACCAAATAATTTTGTTGGTTGTAATAGAAATGAATTACATTAGTTCGTGATGCGGTAGTCCAGCGTATATATGAACAATGGGTTCATTTCCAATTTTATGGAACACAAGATGGATTTAAATTATTCAATTAAAATAATAACATATTATTACATGGGATATAATAATTTTATTATACCATTAAAATTTAGTCTCTTTTGAAGGAGTTTGAAAAAGAATTAAAACAAATATACTCGGTCAAGAATGATATATATTATTCATAATTCCTCATTAGGAATGTACCTACAGCCCAAATAGATTACATTTATGATCAATGTAAACACTATAAGAAGGGGGGATGGAAGAATAGAATATATATTTTTTGGTATTGAATGATATAAATATTATTTCTTGTGTGTTATAGAGATGACAGGAGGTTCGATTTTAGAATTTAGTGGGAGTGACATTTTGGTAAATACCCAAAACTATTCTGTAATGGGTAGTCACTCTCAAGATATGCACATTAATAAATGATAAATAATGTAATTTACTGGTGATATGTTTAATAAAAAATTCAACCATTTTGAAATTAATATTTTATAAAGATGTTGATCCCATTACCTCGTCAGTTTAACCCCCATTAAATAGGTTTTAACAACAACCATCATGAAATATGTTTACTATTTTTAATATTCAATATGAAAAAACAAGTTCAAATTATTATATAAAATCAATAATGATGATATAATATATTTAATCCATTCTATCAATTCCAATTCACAAAATTCTAAAAATATTATTCAAAATTAAACCTGCATAACGTGTCAACAAAATATTTTTTAAAATATGTAAATTTAAATCATAAGATGAACATAATTTTACTATAAGACTAGTAAACATTACTATTTTTTATTTAATTCCTATAAAAAGTCATATAATCTGAATATTTCAAATTAATGATTACTTAATAGGTTTAGCGACTCAAAATTTTTTCCATTGAAATTCCATTCTTATAATTATGTCGAATAACAAATATCACATAGAGAAAAAACATTATTCTCCTAACATAATAATGATACATTACTCAAAAATTAAACTAATAATAATTAAAAATAATAGATTGGGATAAGAAAAAAGAAAATAGTATAAAAAAATATAATAATTTGGAAGTGTTTGATCCCCTAGTATGACTGCACTCACGAGAAAAGATATAAAATGAATCATAATGTTAAAAATATAATATTAATTTTTAATATGAATGTATATATAAAATTGATATAAAGATGAAGTTAATTAATAATTAATGTAATAACAGGTATTTATAAGAAGTAAAAATCCCATATGACCATTATAAATATAACCGTAGTAATAGTAATCTAAACATTACAATAGTGGCCAGATAGTTGGAATAATAATATGATCATTATAATAGTATCCTCACTAATGTAAATGTAAAATAATATTTAGTTATCAAATAAACTTAAAATTTGATATATTTAAACCATAATACATGAAAATAATTTTTTTTAAATGATAAATTATTTTTTTTATATTTAATACACAAATGTTTTAGGAACACTTTTATGATAAATATAATAATTTAAAATAAATTTCATTTATTTATTTATATTTATAAATATAAAGATTTTTTATACTGATTTTATAATTGTATGTGACCATAATTAAATTTTCAAAGGGTTATAAAATGGATTATAATATTAAAATTAGTATTTTTTGAACAAAGGAATATATTATTTAATAATTAAAAAATTCATATCAAGTAAATAATTGTAACAAATTTATTTTATTTTTAAAAAAACATCAATATATAGTTAGGGTGATTTTTTTAGATTTATTAAAAATAGGTGAGTTACTGATGAATAGTTAAATATGATAATTTATGGTTATTAACATTATAAAATGAATACATGAAATTTTTGAGTGATAAATGATGTAATAAGATATTAATTTGAAATAAGATAAAAAAATTTACTTCATATAGTCACAAGAATAAATTATATTAATATTACAATGTCAAAAAATAATCTATTGAATATAATAGAAAAAACACCCCTTTCCTCCCAATTTAAATACAACCCTCACCACCCTTTATCCATACACCTTCTAATACTTGGATATTTTCAATATTATATCCAATTACCATTCCACAAATCCTCCCCACATCCTAGTGTTTCTAGTCTCACTTATATACCAATTCCTAGTTCCTTAAGGAGGTCCTTAAGGTGACAAAATTCAAGATATAAAATCCTAGATCTCCCCGTTTATTTTTTTTTTCTTTCCCCTAACTTATCCCCACCCCTATAAAAAGTCACAAGATAATGATAGTGTCATATATATATTATAATTTTATACTGTAAATTTAATATCAATCTTAAAATATTGTATCTTCTCCAAATATTCAAAAAATCAAATCATCATTTGTGGTATATCGATTCACCGCTATCATAGATGATGAGTTTTTGTTTATCATTACCATTTTCATGGATGGTTTAAATTCACATATAATTTTATAAAATTAACTAATTATTTAAATATATTACATATTTTTTCACAATTGGAAATTAATATATGGGCATAATATTATATACAACTATTCTAGTTCTTGATGGTCGGTAAAACTACAAAATTGAATGAACCAAATAACCTTTATGTTATTACAAAACGAAAGACCCATAGATATGGGAAAAATTGATATTTAATAGAATTAAAATTTATGGAATGTAATGAGTCCACTTTAAATACACTTATAGTGTTCTATTCCTATTTTAAAAGACAAATAAAATAATACATAAATTATTTGACTATAAAACCAAGAAACAAATTCTCCCCAAATGGCAGAATTGAACATTATAACTCATCAGACTCACCATATATGAACTCAGTGAATTATTATAAATATAATATAATTATAATAGTTATAAATTATGTAATTAATTAATAATTTTATATTATCCAAGAAATTATGTGAATGTTGATAATAAAATCAGAAATAATGGAAGGGATATCTCTGAAGATCTATATTTTCTTTCGGTGACACTTAACATCCATTTTCCTCAATTTAAAACTTCATTTATCTTATATAATTATAACATATTATATAAATATGAACAAAAAGTATATAATTATCTTAGTGTATCTTTATTTGATGGGAAATACATGTATTAAAATGTTCCTATATTATTTCCTCTCAAAAAGAAATCATGATTAAAGGGAAATTTTCGGTTTCTTTCCCATTTTCAAGTAAAATACACATATTTTTTTAAGACAACAATATTTTATAAAATCATTCATTTTTTCATGATAAACAATTTTATATTATTTCTGGTTTAATGGAACTAACTATTCCTTCATCATCTTTAAATATTCTTCTATATTTTCCCTAAAAATATATTTAAGTGACACATATCTAATGTTATTAAACCACTTTTTTAATGTTTCAAATATAGCGGGAATTAATTATTCATGATCCATTGTTGAATTACATTTATAAATTTACAAGAATAAGTCAAATCCCTTATTTTATATATTCCTTTAATTTTTGGACTTTGGTTATTCCTTATGACATGATTATAAATGACATTTTTTCTCTTTGGCAACCCCAATGATATTTTGTTTAAATTTTATTTAGTTTTTTATAATATATATGCATGTAAATGTATTGATGGATGTGCTTAGATATCACTATAATTTGTTGGGTAATGATTTAGTTTAATGAGATGTCATGTATGGGATTAGGGAGTAAACCTAATCCATTATGAGAACCTGTCTACTATCTGATATCGTATTAGTAGTTAAATTTGACTCATGTTTATGTCATGATATATGTTGCGTCCACATTCTAATATTTACCTGGTCAAATTATTCCATGTTCGATATGTTTTTCCAATATATTCTTATCCACAAACCATTACACTAAGGTTATAATGGTATTCTTTCTGACACATATTTTATGCATCATTTCCCTGTTTATTCTATTACTATTTATTTAGATAATACATTTTGTCTATATATTCACCCAGATATCCTATTTATATGTATGAGATGAAAAAGTGTTTTGAGTTCATTATCGAGGAAACAAAAAATATTTTTTTTATTCTAGTTTTATATCAGAGGCATGATATATTTATTTTTAGGGTTACTAATAGAAAAATTTATTAAGAAACATTGGGAAAATTCTATCCCCACGGATAACCTATATTGAACCATTGAGATTCACAGTATTTGATATACTTTTCATTTAAATTTTTATGCTTCTATGATCATATACTCCTTTTTATATTCTAATTTTGAACATATCAAAACAAACTAATTTAATTTTTTTCATTAGTTACTGGCATTAAATAGGTGGACAACTTCTAATAACTAATGTGATAGTTAATTTGATGTTTTTTTAATGAGATGAAAAACTTGATGGGAATGAGATCTCATAACATCATCATGTTATATTCTATTCAAGATCAAGATATGAATAATAACATTAATCATGTAGAATGTGATAATTATAACAATAAATTACAATTTTCAATTTAATTCATTATGAGAGAAAGCAATCCTATATTTAATGGCTATTCTAATCCCCTCATCGTAGAACAATGGATTTCCTACACTGAGAAGATATTCTATGACCTCTATAAGAGTAATTTTTTTGGAAATCTATCATTTTGTAGGGAAGATAATTATTGGTGGAATTTATAAATAGAATGAATTATAGAAAAGAATTTGATTCCATGGGATGTGAATTATTTAAGGAAATTTTTTTCAAATTATATTCCCTTGTCTCTTTAACATAAGATACAGAAACAGTTCGTTGGGTTGAAGTAAATTGAATATGGGTATATTAGAGAGTATGAGGAAAGCACTACTAGGATTGAATGGTATACATTTGGAATTTTCATAAAATATAAGAGAAAGGTGGATGACTTATTTAGTGGATTAAAGATGAGAATTTAAAAAGTATGGTCAATTAGGGACATTGAAAGGAATGATAAGATTTTTTTGTTTTTGCATTAAATTAAGATAGTTATTGGAGACACTCAGTGGTCTCATGATATCAGAGGAAAAATGGTAAAATGGATTTTAATGTGGGGTGATCAGTAGATAATTCCTATAGATGCAAGAATACCCAACATCTGACGAGTCAAAATTGTGGGATAAATAATTCGATGAATTATCAAAGATATCTAAATGATTCTTGAAATTTTAAAAATTGATGAATTATGATGATCATTACTGAAGGAATTTTATGAAGTCCACTAATCAAAATGTTGAAATGAAGGTTTAGATCGACCCTCATCCTACTATATAGTATTTCAACAACAATGAACATTTGAATTATGCAATCGAGTTCCCTAATAAGGGTTGTAGGATACAATCAATGACAACAACATCAAAGGTAGAAAATAAGGGAATACTCTATAACAATTGCTGAGGTGTATTGTAATAGTGATTTGGTGATGGGTACACTGATTATTCATTCAATAATAGAAAAAATACATTTTGATTTTGGTTTTAAACATTCATTAATATCCCAAATGTTCAGTATAAATTTTTAAAAACCACCAAATAATATGACAGATGAAATATCTATGAGAACATCGAATGGGGAAATAATTAAATCTAAAGTATAAACATCTCCCTAGTTAATGTTTGAAGACCAAACAAAGAAGAAAATATAATTATACATACTTTATTGTATTTTTATGCTATACTCGTCATAGATTAAATATATTTATAGAATTCCAAAATAAATTTTTCAAATAGGGAGAACACTCTTCCCATCCCATGACATCCATCAATTATTCACAAATGTAAAGGTGTCAAGAAACATCCTGGGTCGACCCTGAACCAGTTAACCAAACCAATATATGGAAAGGCCTGAGAGGAATTCCCGATCCTCTTAGGCTGGCAATAAGCGCCAGGGAATCAACAGAGACTATGGGAACAGTTTCCCCCAATATAAAAAAATATAAGAAGAGGAAATAATAATGAGCTATGTAGAATAAATAATCCATGTAGACAACTAAAAGATAACTCAATAATATAACACTAACCAATCTCGAAGACCAAAATATCTCCATGTGTCCTAGTGGGTCACTCTCAGACTCAACTATTAAGAATCTCCCAAGAGAATCGCACCCAATATGGAACCTTCTAAAACACTAGAAACAGAAAATAACTATAGGTGTGGGTATTAAGACTCAGCAGGACATCCCGATAATCTATTCCCAATGCGCTACCATTAAAATAAAAGAAACAACATTTCATGTTTGAAACACTATTTATAAAAGTATGTTTTATAAATATTTTACATAAAACCAAAGTAATATCCCTTTCCTTTAACCATTTTCCAATCTAGGATCATCTCATTTTTGTCAATGAAATTTTAGATAGGGTAAGTGATGTTTATCTTTTCAGATTTGTACGAAGAAGATTAAAAAAAGTCATTTGAAAACCATTCTTAGAAACATAATAAAAACCAGTTTACCACTTCTTATGGAAAACAATACTAAGAAATGCCCCAAAATAAGTACTCAATAAGGGAAATGTAGATATACATACAAGTACCATATTTATCACTGCATGTAACTGAAAGTCAATAGAGATGGGTGAACCTAAGAGATCAAGAATAATCCAGAAGACACCAATATATGAGATCTCATCCTCATTGACATGTCCAACACGATGAAATAAAAATGCTAAAATGCTCAGCTATCCATTATCAGGTAGGCCGAGGGAAAATACCATATCATAGAACGGAAACATATATGCCTAATATTAGCCTCTGGTCAATACCATAACATTCCAATGTGGTAATCATTCTCAGAATATCCTATAAATATTCATGTTTCCCGTGTCTTAAGTACATAGAAAGAGGGTGATCCAACCGATAACAACTGATCATCCAATTATAAAATATATAATAATAATGAAGAATAGGTCTCACCCTGAGTCTCCCTTAGGAACCTTCTCAAGTCTTAAAATAAAACAATTACAATGGGTTCCAACCGAAGAACCCAGGCAATGGATTCCATGAATCCCCAAAAATGACCTCCCTCCCTTTTCAAGTAGTCAGGGCATAAGAATCACCCAACGAGGGTTTTCATAATTAATATTATTCACAAATATCACCTAGGTTCCAAACAGGGCTTAATTTTTCCACATAAAAACATCATTTCTAAGAGAGTTAATCTATCTTTTAGAATGAGTGTAAACACATCATTTTATATTTCATAACCACTCATAAAATAGTCCATTTAAATCCCTCATACAATTTCTAAAATCCAAAGCCTTATATTGAAATGAAAAATGGGTCACAATCCTTTATCACATGTCAAAACACTATAAAAGTCAAAATCACTCAACTTTATATATGAAACTAATTGAATCACTTACATGAAAACCTTTTAAGAAACTCAATTCACCTCTTACTCTTCCACAACAATTTATGAAATCTCATTTCCATATAAAATGAAAACCATTGTGATACCATTGAAGGAGACTCAAAATACTACTTCTCATGTTGCCAATATTTTTACAAAAACAAACCAAATCATTTTAAATCCCAAATAAACCAGAAGCTCCAACCAAGCAATTTATCAGGGACACATGAAGCATTTACTAAAACTATTTCTAAATAAGACCCAACTAGGTCAAACACAAATTTCATGCCAGAAACTTATTTAAATTGATAAACCAGGATCTGAGAATTAAAAATAAACTGTGATTTTAATAAAAAATTCAATTGAACAACTGGCTTGCGCTAACATAACAAAACTAAATCATTTTGCACACAATAGGAATTAAATTATAAATTTTCATATAAAATGAATTAATTAAGAGTTTCACAATAATATTTAAAACATTTATAGGGATAAAACATTAGAAATTAGATGAAACATAAATTCTTAATGGTATTTCAATGAGAACATACCTCGAGATTGAATTGTGATGATAACACAACTTCAAAACCAAGGCACGACCAAAACACCGACTCGAAAAAGCCCTATGGGGGTCTCAAAATATTAAACCTACCCAGAAAAACCCTTAATTAACAAAACCCCTAATCAAACCACAATAATATATATATATATATATATATATCAAATAGAAATATCAAATGGATCATGAAAGAAATGGGTATACCATGGTTTACCCATCGGATGGGAGTTACACATGCTGGAAGAAGGGGTCGGGCGCTAGGCGCATGATGGTGAGGCATTTAGAAGCTTGTGGAGGCGGATGGCCAGTTGAAAAATACACCGGGAAGTTGGGGGTCTAAGGGGGTGTTGAGTCATACTGTAACGGAGGGAGATAGGGTTGAAGGCTTCTATGTGGTATGAAGAAGTCTGGGCTGCTGCACGGGGAGAAACAGGGGAGGATGGGATGTTGTACGTGGAAGTAGGGGAGGCCGATGGCATGGATAAGGATGGATGGAAACACTACATTAAATGGAGGGGGAGGATGTCAGGGTAGTGATAGGAAGGTGAGGGGCAGCGGTGGTTGGTAGGTTGGGAGGCTGGCGACATAGATTGCTCGAGAGCAGCAAGGGAAGAAAAGGGGTGTTTCCAAATGGGTGGATGAGCAGGGACGACTGGGGCACACTGCAAGTGGAATGGTGAGACGGCGGTGCTGCAACGAGTGGATGGGAACAGGTGAGAGAGGTAGGGTGCAGCTGGGTAGAGCACGTGGGGCCAGAGACCGAGGGACAGGATGGGGGAAGAGGCATTGGGTAGCACTGCACAGAAAGGTATGGGGTGCTCTAATGGAGAGAAGAACCCTAAAAATGATAAAAAATAAAAAAAAAATAAAAAAAATTCTATTTATTCATTTATATATTTTAAATTACACAAATAATATCTAATTAGAAGTGAATCAATTGATAAAAATAATAATAACAACAACAATATTAACAAAAATAAAAATAATAAGAACAATAATCATAATCATAATGATAAAAAAAGGGTATTCATGTCATTTAAATAGTAATAAAATTTTTGATGATGGTAAATATTTTAAATGACACAACAAATGAACATTTATTTATTCACTCTAATTCCTCAAAGATGATAAGGCCATACATTTTCCTTGGAAAATATGTGGGCCATCATGCTCCGCCTATGCGTCCAACGCCTTCAAACCCGAAATGAAATTTTTTTAATATAAACTCATAAACATCGTCTGAGACTCAAATCAGACCCTTGAAAAAATATTTATTGGTAGAAAAATAATTAAAATAAAATAATATCATAGGTCGAGATGTGAAAATGTTGCTCACCAATACTCTTTCCTCCCCCAAAAAGCCAAAACACTATCTAGCTGATTGAAAAACACCTAAGGATTCCACATAAAATATATACAACCTCTTAACCCAAGAACATTCCACCGACCACTAATGGGACAAAACCCGATTTCCTAATATAGATCACCAGTAGAGGGGAGGACTAAATGGACTCCCCCACCATAAGAACTCAAATTTGATCAGATAACGACTTTAGGGAAAACCAAAAGAGACTCACAGTTAGTCTCCCCACCATAAAGAACCAAACTATATAGGCCCAACTGAATATCCAACTTAGACCCACACAGAGCCTTACTAAAGCTAAAAGAATCACAAAACGACCATTTAAACCACTCACTCGCATACGAAAGGCGATAATAGATAAACTAGAAACTACGAACGAATCATAAACCTTCACCCCATGAGTGGGGAGGGAAGGCCCAAGGATTGGATCAATGAAACTACGATGGAAAACTACTGACAACTGATCACTTCGGGATAAACAAAAACCAAAACTGCAACTGATTCACATGGGTGGTCCATGCAAGGCCACTGATCAGAAACTCGCATCCAAAAAGGAAAAATTACTGACATTGTGTGATGGATAAGTACATCATGCTACATGTGAAAATAAAAAATTTATAATTATGTAGAAATAACAACAAAAACACTAAAACTGTCTCACCACAATGATAGAGGCACAAACTGAACTCGACTCCTTAAAATCCCCCCAGGGTTCCTAACTATGCGATGTCTTCACTCCGAAGCCTTTTGGCTAGATCCCTGATGGATGAAGCATCTCCTTCCTCATAGTCTAGTTTTGATAATCCCAATAATAAAAACACTATTTTTATTTGGAAAATGAATGTATAGAATTTAGAATTAAAAACCACACTGACATTGAAAACACGAGATCATCAAAAGACCCACAACATTCCCCACCATTCAAAACCCCAAAACACTATCTGAACACCTACCTTGATAAGAGATCCCGTACATTGAAAGGAAACAAAATAAATAAACATTAAACAAAAACCCAACATTATGTCACTTCTAAGAACTTCCCCCACGATGATTTCTAGAAAATCCCTCACAAAATTGTTGGAAGTGACCCAAAAATTCACAAGCATGATAGGGATTATGAGTACCTGGGTAGGACATCCTCTTGTGACCCAACATGCCACAATGTTAATACATGGGGATCACTCGCCCCGAAGATGTTGATAAAAGATCCTGAGGCTTTTTGATTCCACAACTTGCCATATCCAATTCCAATTGCTTCCTCATCTCCTTTCTAGAATCTTCACCACTATTCATTGGATTTGAAGGAGGGAGGGATACCTCATAGACTCCTTCCATAATGGCATTGTCATGAAAAGATTGTCTTTCCACATCGAGAAAATATGTTATGTTGGAATCTGACACCTTTTACTATTGATCGAGGAAGATACCTGCCTCGAAACGTCGAGACTTCATGGAGTCATCTGTGGAATACCCTAAATCCTAAAAGACTAGATCCATAAAGCACTGGAAATATTCCAACATGGATCTATCTCCCTGTTGAAGATATCACATCTCTATCCCCTTTCTCACCATTTTTTCCTCAGAGAAATAATGACAAATGGAAAATAACTTGAAAAACTCCCAATTAAGCTCTTGATAGGGCGTGTTTCGAGACACCTACATCCACCACATCCATGTTGAACCTTCAATCCTTAATGTTACAAACATTACCTTCAATGGATCAGGGAACCCAAAGAGTTTAAAATCCCTTTCAATCATCTGCATCCACTCCACTATAACATAAGGGTCTTCTTGACCATGAAACACAAGCTAATCTACCTTTCTAAACTCACACATAAAATCCATAGTTTGATCAACCACACTAAGATCACCCATAGAATCTTCAAGGGGGAAACCACTAGCCAAGAAAAGTCATGAAACTAATCATGGCCCTATAAATAATTAAAAATCTTCAAAATCAAACACTACATATGTGGCACGTTTGAACCATAAGAATAGAAGGTATCATAATATAAAAACACCCCCTTTTGACAACATAAATAATTTAAAACATGCTTTGTGGGTTAAACCCTTGAAATTGGTATTCTTTGGAGTTTCACCCACATGTGTGTATCTATGCCACCTGACGCATCCATCTTCCATAACAGACATCCGTTCACATTTCCACATATCCCTATGCATTTGAGCACCCCTACGAACACCAAGGCCAAAACAAAACAGCTTAAATTTCCCAAAACAAATCATTCACCCCATTTATTTTCACACAATCCATAGATTATATATTTTATTTCGAACAACCATTTTTCTAAACCAAATTTTCTGATTCAATCCACTTTCAGATGACAGAGGAGACCCAAAACAATTCAAAAATGGAACTAGTGTTGGTGGGAAAGATGGCCATATGGTTGGAGGCCGTATACCAAACATGTCACCGATATAGAGTGCCTTTTTGGACCACTCCCCTAGCTCCTCATGACTTTCCTGGCCATGCGGCTTAGGAAGACTATTATCCCAACTCCCTTTGTTTTATCTCAATTGAAAAACATTATATAAACCTAAAAGAAAATAATAAAACTAGACATCTCATGGATTCCCGAGGATCAAAATGAGTAAGAGTTTGTGAAGCCTTCCCAAACCAACCCCTCAAGTCCCGACAATCCTATGTAATCTACCTTGTAACCATAAATAACAAAGGGTGCTCTGAAAAGTGAGTTCTACTATGAGAAGACCTGCTTTGAAACCATTTTTTCATGAACCAACCAGGGTTGACCCTAAACTGGTCACTTGAGTCGATCCGCGACAAGGCCCAAGAGGCATTCTCGATCCTCCTGGGCTGGTGACAAGAACTAGGGCATCGACAGAGACTATAGGAAAGGTTTCACCCAATAAAAATAAATAAAATCAGAGGAAATAATAAAGATCAGTACAGAATAAATAAACCAAACACACAACTAAACATGAACTGAATAATATAACACTAACCGAACTCGACAACTGAAGTATCTCCGTGTGACCTTGTGGGTCACTCTCCGACTCAACGATCATTTGTCACCCAAGGCAAGTTCACCCAATATGGAGCTCCCACAAACACTAAAAATAGAAAATAACTATAGGCGTGAGTATTAACTCAGTATGCTACCCTGATAATCTATTCTCAATGCGCTTCCTTTAAAATAAAAGAAACACCATTTCAAGTTTGAACTAAAATTTATAAAATTATGGTTTTCTAAATATTTTACTTAAATGAAATGTATGAACCATTTCCCTTAACCATTTTAAAATCTAGGTTCATCTCATTAGTTTCAATGGCATTTTAGATAGGGAATGTGATGTTTATCTTTTCAGATTTTTAGGAAGAGGATTAAACAGAATGATTTGAAAATCATTCTTACAAACCTAATCATAACCAGTTGACCACTATCTAAGGAAAACAATACACAAGAATTCACAAACATAAGTACACAATAAGGGAAATGTTGATATACATAGAAATACCTTATTCATCACTACAAGTAACTGAATTTCAATTGACATGGGTGAACTTAGGAGATCATGAATAATACAGAAGACAATAATACATTAGATCTTATCCTCGTTGACATATCACACATAATGAAACATAAATACTCAAACGCTCGACCATGCTTTCTAAGGTAGGATGAGGGAAAATCCCATAGCAATGAACCAATAAAAATCTACCTACTATGGTCCAATATTCATTACAGTGACCTACCAATGCGTAAATCATTCTTGTAATATTCACTCTATTTTCTAGCTTCACAAGTCTCAAGTACGTAGAAATAAGGTGAGATAACTGATGCCATTCAAGCATCCAATCACAATATATAAAATAATAACGCACAACATTTATCACATTGAGTCTCCCATAAGACCCTTCTCATGCCTTAAAATAAAACAATTACAATGGGTTCTAACCAAATAACCATTAAATTAGATTCTCAGAATCCCCAACAAGTACCTCCCTCACATTGCATGCAGTCGAGGTAGGATAAGGAGCCAATGAGGGTTTTCATAATTAATATTTTAAAAAAACTCACCAAGGTTCCAAAAGGTCCTTATGTTATATCCACAAAAATCCTCATTTTTAACAGAATTAAACTATCTTTCAGAAAGAGTGTAAACACACCGGCTTACATTTCATAACTATTCAAAAATTAGTCCATTTAAATATATCATACAACGTCTAAAAACAATATACATTTTTATTAAAACACCAAATGGGTCACAATCTAATATCTCATGTCAAACCACTTTAGAATTAAAAAATACACTTATTTAAATATAAAACTAATTGAATAACTTCCATGAAACCCCTTTAAGAAACTCAATTCACCTCTTTCTCTTCCACAACCATTTATGAAATATCTTTTCCTTATAAAACCAAAAACCATTTGAAATCATTTAAGGATCCTCAATATACTACATTTCATGTTTCCATTTTTTATGAAAACAAAACAAATAATTTTATATCCCAAATAAACCATAAGAGCCAACTGGGAAATTTATCACCAACACATGAAACATTTATAAAACAATTTCTAAATACAACTTAACCTGGTTCAAACCCAAATTTTTTTACATGGACATATTTAAATTGATAAACTAGGTTCTAAGAATAAAAAATCAAGTGCAATATTAATAAAAAATTTAATGGACCAACCAGCGTACGCAATCATAAAAAAATGACACCATTTTACACACAACAAGAATTGATTTATAAATTCACATAATAAATGAATATATAACAAGTTGCATAATAATATTTAGCACATATATATAGGGTGAAAACAACAAGAAATAGATGAAACCCAAATTCTAAAAGTTAATATAATGGGAACCTACCATGAGAACAAAGCGCGACGACAACACAACATCAAATCCAAGGCACGATGACAAAAACCAGTCTGAAATGCCTCGCACGGGTCCTAAAATATTAATCCTACCAAAAACAATACTTAATTAACAAAAACCCTAATCAAACCATGATAATATATATATATATAGTATAAATAAAAAATAGATTATGAAACAAATGGGTATACCATGGTTTACCCATCTGATAGGTGTTGTGCACGCTGGAAGAATGGTTCGGCTTCTCGGTGCATGATGGGGAGTCTGTTAGAAGTTCGGGGTGGTGGTTGGCAGGTCGAAAAAAGAACTTCGGGAAACAGGGGGTCTTAGGGGGTGTGTTGGGTCGTGTTATAAGGGAGGGAGTCGGGGTAGACGGCGTCTAGGACGTAGGAGGAGGTTCTAGATGATACACTGGGAGAAGTATGGGGTGGTCGAGAAACTGGTCGGCGACACTGCTGTGAATATAGGGGGATGAGGACTGGGGTAGTAATGGGAAGGTGATGGCCGGTGGTGGTAGAGAGTTTGGGAGGATGGCGACTCAGCATGATCAAGCACAAAAGGGAAGAAAAGGGGGTGTCACCAGGTTGGTGGTTGAGCGGGAAAGACTCGGGCACACTCTAAGGGGGAAGGGGAGTCTGTGGTGCTGCTGTGAGCAGAGGGGAAGAAGCTGGAGAGGATGGGTGTAGCTTGGTGGAGTGCTCAGGGCAAGATACTGAGGGTCGGGATGGAGGAAGAGGTGTTGGGAGCACCAGAATGAAAGGTAAGGGGGTGCGCTAATGGAGAGAAGAACCCTAAAAAAGTTTTAAAAAGCCAATAAAAATAAATACCTATCTGCCTATATATATATTTATGTATATTAAATTACACTACTAATAACTAATTATTTGTGAATCAATTAATATAAATAATAATAAAAATAATAATAATAAATATAATAATAATAATAACAATATTAATAACAATAATAATAAGAATAATAATAATCATCATCATAATGATAAAATAAAAATAATAAAGGTATTCATGTAATAATTAATAATAATAAAATTTTAAATGAAAATAAAATTTTAAATGACACAATTAATGAAAATTTATTTATTAATCTAAATTCCTTGAAGACGATAAGTCTATACAGTTGCCTGGGCGAAGCCATGTGGCATCATGTTCCACACGGGCGTCCAACGTTGTCGATCCCACAATGCAAAATTTTTAACATAAACTCGGATACCTCATTTGAGACTTACCCTAGACCCCATCAAAAATATTAAACGGAAGAAAATAATTAAAGGAAAATTATATAATAAGTTGAGATGTGACAAAAGGAGAGAATGAATCTTCTTTAGAATCATTAACTAAATTGTGGATATTATTTTCTTTTGAGATAGAATAACTATCTAATTTTTTTGTGACAAATGATAGGATAATTCTTGATGAAATTCCCATTACGTGGGAATACACTGATATGTTACTTGAATAATTTGTTTCTGTTACTCTTGAAAGATAGTTTCAAATCCTAATTTGAACTTATACCTAGATCTATAACCCAATAAAAGAATCATTATATGATGACCACCATTGAGTTGGAATAATTTTAGAATCAATTAAAATATAATATTAATAATGGTCTCATATAACCAAGTGCTTCTCTGTGGGGTGAATCAGACATCTTCATCAAGAAGAGGGACATATCATTTCACATATGCATTGATTATTGTGATCATAAAAAAATGAACACGTATCCCCAAACATAAATATGTCTCTTGTTTAATCAACAATGTGGGGACAAATAATTCTCTAAGATGGACCTTCATTCTAGATATTACCAATTAAAGGTGAAGAAGTAAAAAATTCACAAGACTACCAATTAAATAAGTTATAGAATCTATTTGTTTATAGTTATTCATTTTATACTCAGTAATGTTCCAAAAATATTAATGGACCAAATGAATAAATTATTTAAAGATTACCTCAATAAAATTTTTCTATCATTTATTGATGATATTATGATATACTCTATGAGTAAGGAGGAGAATAAGGATCATTCTAACATTATGAAAAATACATTATGAGTGTATAAACTATATTAAATGTTTAGTAAATGTGTGTTCTAGATGGAGGAAGTATATTTTTTTCAAATTTATCACCCGCAAAGTGATTTCTAAGGACCCTTATACGAAAAAGGAATTTGAGTAGTGGAATTGATAATCCTCTGTAAAGGAGGTCCGTATTTTACATAGTCCATCTGAGTATTACTGAGGATTTTTGAGGACCTTATTTAAATTATTAATTAGACTAACCAAGGTTAGTCTAAAAGGAATAATTTATTTCTATAGAAATTAATGTGAAAATTTCTTCAATGAGATAACAAATATTTTGATCACTATACTACAACAAAAGATTCCCAAAAGTGGGCAAATCTTAATGTTATATTGTGATCCATTATATAAGGTCTTAGGTTGTGAAATGATTAAAAATTATATTGTAACAATATAATTATCAAGGTCTCTTATAGTTTATGAGAAGATATAAAAAATTCATAATCTAGATTTGGAAGCTATGATCTTCCCAGAAAAATATAGCAGTATTATATGTATGGTGATAAGGGTGAGATTTACACTGATTATAATAGACTCAAATATATATTCACAGAGAATAATCTTAAAATGAACCAATTTATATTGTTATAGATCATCAAGGATTATGATTTCTTAACCCACTACCATCCTGGTAAATTAAATAATGGTTTATATTCACTATGTCTAACGGATACTACTATATAATCAATGATGAGAATTGAGAAGGATATAATCTTCATAGACCTGCAATGGAAGAAAATTTAAATAATAACATAAGTTAGAAAATTATTAATTTCTTAAATAAATTATAAACCATCCATTTTATAGAAGATAAGGTATTTACAATGCGATTATATTGAAATTCAGAGGAATGTGGAAGCCATCATATATGTGAAATATTCATCATTAAAAGTAATAAAGATGTAGTTGTAAGATTTAGTTCATATATATGTGTACCATCTAATCCTAGGATGAATAATTATATATTGAGTTATGGACATAGCTCGACCTTGTCTATCCACCTAGGATGTACAATTATTTTTTGAGATCTTCGAGAGAACTTTTGGTGTGACAATATGAACAAGGATATCACCGAATTTACATCAAAGATCCATGTATTTCAATATGTGATGGTTGAAAGGGAAAATTTTATGGGTATTCTTAAACCATTATCCATACCCAAATGGAAATGGGAAAACATCACCATGGACTTTGTCATTGGATTTTTGAAAAAATACAAAGGAAATAATGCAATATTTGTTTTCTTGGATCATCATAGATATACTCTCCACATTATCACATTCCTAGAAGAATTATTAGTAAATAAACATTTATAGATATTAATATAGGAAGTGGTGAGGTTTTATGGAGTATCATTATCGATTTTATTTGATTGTGATACATGTTTTAAATCTACGATGTGGAATATTCACCAACATTCTATAAACACTAAGCTGATCTTTAGTACGACTTATCGCCATCAAACTGATGGATAGTTTGAGCGGACCATTTATAATTAAGAATATGCGGTGAGAGCATGATAAATTTACTTCAATGGTGTATGGGTTCAACATGTTATACTAGTCAATTTATCATAAAAAATTCTTACCATTCAAGCATTCAAATGGCTCAACATGTAGGCCTTCGTGATAAGATATGTAGAAAATCATTATGCTATGATGAATTCAGTGAACCTAAGCTACTGTGACATGAAATGATCGAAAATGTAGAGATCATTCAATAGTACAACATGAAAACTTAAATTCGACAAAATATCTATTTAGAAAATCATTTATGGGAACTAGATTATTATGTTATAGATAATGTAGTCCTAGACATACCGCCATGGAAGTGATTCATGATATTGGAAATGAAGGGAAAGATTTGTTCCAGGTAAATAAGATCCTTTGAGATTATTTTCACATAGAATTTGTAGCCAAAGGACTAGGACTTCGACCACCCATGTCTCATGTACATTATGTATTTCACGTATCACTATAAAGAATCTATATAAAAAATGAATAAATTGTTCTAAATTTGAAGGCGGTACATTTGTAAATGATTATTTTTATGAGGATCAGCTGAGGAAGATCTATGACTGAGGATATAATATTCTACACAATAGGATAACTCACATGGACAATGTAATATGGATTAACCATTAATAAGAAAAGGTGACACGAGAACCATTGGAATTCATGAATTAGAAGTAACTTCCCATGTTTTCACCTTATAATGTAAGACAAAGAGTAATTGGAGAACCTTCATTAGGGGGAAGATATAATGGACAAAAATTTTATCTATGGAAGTTTCTATATAATAATTATATGAAATCAAAAACATCACATAGAGAAAACAAAAAAAATATTATAATAAGTGATGAATGATACAACAGAGTGAAAATGAACCAATAAGAATGTAAACTATTATAGAGGTATAATAAATAGAAAAATAATATGGTATTTTGGTTCTGACCGATCTACTATAACAAAATCACTCATCAAAAAAGATATAGAAATAAAATATAATATTAATAATAAATTATTCATATTGAAGATGAAATTATATCTAATATTTAGGGGAAAATTGACTAAATAATTAATAAAATAAGAGTTATTTACAAGAATTGGGAAACACATATGACTATTACAAAATTAATAGTTGGAATAGTTATACGACTTTTAGAATAGTATCATGACTATTGGAATTGTAATCAGATCATTATAAAAGTAACTGAACCTATTGAAATGTAAAATAATATTTATGATTCATATAAAATTAAAATTATATATATTTATACCATGGTAAAAAAATAAATTTTTTTAAAATGAAAAATTATTTCTTTTTATTTTTGTTAAATATAAAGGTATTAATCACAATTTTGTAAAAAATAAAATGATTTTAAATATTCTAATTTCATAAAATTCTTTGATAAATAAATATTATATAGTACATTCATGATAATATAATTTAATTATACCATCATTAAATTTTAAATGGTCATAAAATAAATAATAATGTATTAAAATTATAATTTTTTAATAAATGAGGATATGATTTTTAAATTATATATCCCATACATATAAAACAATTTTAATAAAATGGATTCAATTTTTGAAATATATATATTCTAAAATTATTAGGGTTAATATTCTGGACTTCTATAAAATAGTTGAGCTTTAAATGAATAATTAAATACTATAATTTAGGGTGTTTAACATTATTAAATATATACATAAATTAGCGAGTCATGAATGATGTAATAACCCATTATTTAAAAATCACATTACCCATTTATTTTATAATGTCAAAATAAGAAATACTATTGATTGTCCTGAGAGAAAATAATAAACTATTGAATATAATAATAAAAAAAATCCCTCTCCCCAACTTATAAATACCACCCCTGACCATTCCTTCTCCTCTCACCTTTTATGTTTTTTATAATTCCAATTTTCAATCCAATTATCTCTCCAATAATCATCCCCATGTCATAGGGTTTCTGGATTAACCAAAGGATCAATTCTAGGATCCTTAAGGAGGTCTTAAAGGAGATGTAATTCAAGAGGTATAATCCTCCAACTTCCTATTTTTAATTCATTCGTTAAAGTACCTTATCTGCTACCCATACCCAAATAGGTATAATTACTCGCATATCATTTATATATTGGAATTTTGTTATGAAAATGGAATATACACCATTAAATATATTCTCTTTCATGTTTATTCTAAAAACCAATACATCTTCCGTTGTATGTTGTTTCACCATCTTTGTGGATGATGGTTATTTGTTTCCCATTACTGCTTTCATAGAAGGTTTAAATTCAGATATAATTGATTTAAATTTACTATATATATATATAATATTATATTACATTATTGAATTAATATATGGAATAATATTATATAAAATTAATATACTTTTTGATGGTCAATAAAACTACCAAAATGAACAGACCAAATAACATTAATGTTTATACTAAAAAAATCATCCCTATATATAACCAAAAAATTATATTTTGTGTCATTAAAATTTGTTTTAAAGTGCGAAATACTATTTCATTAATCATTTTGTTTTTCCTTATTTTACCAGAACAACTATAATAAACTCGAAATGATTCGAACATTAATCAATGAAACAAACTCTCAAAAAAAAATTGAACATTATAACTCCTCAAAATATCCATAAACGAACATGAAAAAATTAAAATAAATAAATTTTATGTAGAATATGTTCTGAATTAATAAATTAATGAATATAAATGTATTATCTAGGATATTTAGGGAATGTTTTTAACTCATTCACACATAAAATAAGGTATATCTTCGAACCTCCATATTTCCTTTGGGCAACACATTACGTCCAATTTTCTGAATTTATCACTTCATTATTATTATATAATTATATCATATATATATTTATATATATGTATGAAACATATATATCTATCTCAATTTATCTTTATTTTATGCTAAACAAATGGTTTAAATGCTTCCCATGTCAATTCCACTCGACAAGAAAAACTGATTAAAGGGAACATCCATGTTTCACACTAATATTAGTGTACACTACATAAAAATTATTTAAGATAAAAATGTCATGTAATATCACTAAATTTATTATGAAAACTAATTTCTGTTAATTTAGTGTTTTATGGAAATAATTATTCATTTACAATCTTAAAACCCTCTTGATTCTTTTCTATAAAACTATAATTATGTCACACATTTCGAAAGATACCTAACCACACTTTTTTATGTTTCCACTTAACATGTACTCAATCATTCATAATACATACTCATTTTACCTTTATTAATATTCAATAATAATTTATATACATTATTTCATGGACTCTATTATGACACACCCTTTAGTTATTCCTTATGATGTGCTTCTAAAACCCATTTTTTCTCATGGGTATCCCTTATCCTTTTTTTATTTATGTCTCATTAATTTATATTTAAAATTTATGTATTTACATGTTATTATGGGTGAACCCAGGTAGTGATCCAATGCATTTGGTAATTTTTTATCCTTGTGAGAAGTTATGTATGGGATTAAGGAGTAAACTTAATCCATTATGGATTATTTTCTGCTCTGTGATATCATCTTTGAAGTCAACCTTTACACATATTTATGTCATGATATATATTGATTACACATTCTTATATTTCCCCAATCATCATTTTCCATATTATCATGTTATTCCCCTATAAGTTTATTCATGTTCCACGCCTTTTACATTCTCTTGTTATGTCTTCTAAATCTTATATTATGGTTATTTTTCATGTTTATTATCTTATTTACATTTTTAACTCATCCTTTATGTCTATGTATTCCCCAAGTTATCATATGTATCTTTAAGAGCTCAAAAGGAGTTAGGAGATCATTATGGTGATTAATTAAATGTTTTTTATATTTTCTTGTTTTCTTATTATGTTCCTATTATTACAAAGACACTAAGATTTTTAATCCATGGTTTATACATGATGGATAATTATTCCGAAAATCATGTAATAATATTGGTAAAGAGATAGGGTTTTTATAATGGGGTGTTTTCATTAATTAAGAAAAATATATTTTATACACATAAAAATAGTTTGTAGACAATTTAGTTTCTGAGCATAAAAAAACATTATACTACAACAAAGAAGAGTTGATTATTCAAATGATATTAATTATATTATTATAAAAAATGGTAAATATTTCAGTTGAAGATAAAATCCAAAATATAATGCATATTTTAAATTAGTTTATTTAATGAATAGAAATAATTGTATATAAAAAATCAATAATTTTTAGTAACAATAGAAAAATAATTCATTTTAAAAAAATACATATATTTCACCCTAATTAAATTTTCATATGATGATTTCAAAAATTATTTTCATTTTATAAAATAAAATTGCTACTGTTTTCAGAAATTAATTACAATATCTTCTCACTAAATAAATAAAAATCAATTATATTGAAAACATTTTTAAAGAATAAAATTACTTCATCAAATATTGAGTTCATAATTTTTGAGCATTCATCGATAACTTTTTTTATATTATGACATATATATATATATCATAATGTATTTAATATTATTTATACAATCTAATTTAACAGTAAGGTTAAAATGGATATAAATAAACATGGATTGTTTAGGGTGAATGTTGAATGTCCTGTATGCTATTAAGAATCATTTTCCTTTTTAAAGAATATGGGTCATACATTTTATTTATAGAAGATGCTGTAAAAACAGAAATTACACACTTGTGTGTATTTCATATTTGGTTTCATTAATATAAAAATAATTATGGATAATTTAGTAGATGTAATAATGTATCATCCCTACACCGTAAAATGTTTTGTAATTTAAATAGAGTATAATACTTTATAAGAACATGATCAATAAAAATTTATGTTTGTACCACAAAAGGCTTACTAAAATCTTGTACAAATTAGTAATAAATATAGTGTGTAATGATTGCTAAAAACAGAAGAATCTAAAAGATGTTGTTAAGTAACCTGCTGATAAATATCTACCTTCTTCATAATCGAAACCACAAAAAAATTAAAAAAAATAATTTTAATAGATAAACCTAAAAATATGCAATAAAAATGTAAAAATAAAGGATTCAAGTAAATCAATTAAATTATGAAAAATTATTATAGAACAACTACATAAAATATCCTTGAATATTACTATCCTCTAGAATGTTTCAGTATAAGTTGAACATTTATAAAATTATTCTCACCCATTAGACATACTTATCACCATTTAGGTATAATACCCATATCTTTGTAATTCTATGAATAAAATGTACATCTCTATTTTTTATAAAATATAATTATCAATAAAAATATTTCTTATTTTGATGTTATTTACATAACTTTTTTCACCATTTTTATTATGAAAATTAATATGTAATAAAAATTAAAATAAATTTTTTTTACCCCTTTGTAATTTATGATAGGGAACTCTGGATATAATATTTATTTTTCATACTGGGATGTATCTTATGCTTGAAAATTTATTTTGATTCATAAAATTAATCACAACCTTAAATGTGTATATTTATTCTTGATGATAATATTTGTGTTATTCCCCCACTTACAGAAATTTTATAAGTAAATAAAAATAACATTTAAAATTGTATTAGAAAAAATAAATAGATAGTTATTAATTTTAAACAATGGTTAACTGGATTAAAATTAATTAAACTTTAGGATGTTATTTTATAATTCCTATAAATGATCTTCATCTAATGAATATGAATCTGGGAAATTTTTTAAAGAGGTTTTCTTATTTTCTATTCTATTAATGAATAGAAAATTATGCATAGATAAAAATCAACTCACCCTTCATCAAGGGTCAGTTAGATATGTTTCAAAATTATCTATATGAATAAAATATAATGTATGAGATAATATTAGATTTGACTACTTAAATATAATAATATCATTGGAAACAATGAGATTAAAATATTTCAATTTATATACAATATATATATATATATGTATTATATTTATAAATAGCATTGAATTAGATACTTAGGAATAAATAATAAATTATGTAAAATATTTCCATTTATATGATAGTTATATGAAGTGAAATACATATACAAACAATGAAATATAAATAAACAAGTGGTTTATCACATGAGAATAAAACATGAAGTAAATTGTATATCTGATAAGTTAATTAATGTTAAATTCATCTATTAATGGAATCATACCACAGGAATAGTTCCATAACAAGATCAAAATGCATCTAATATATTATGTTAAATGAACCAGTAGATGTTATAGTGTTCCTGTATGAAATGTTTTTATATTTATAGATAATAAATTTCTAACCCCTTTCTTAATGTTTTTCTCAATTTCAGCAGATAGTTGGACAAGTGGAGAAACATATAATCACTTTTCATTAATCCAAATTATAATCTATTTAAAATATTTAAAAATTTAGAATCATATTGAAAATGTTATTCATGTCGATTATATGTTATGATATAGTGAATAACAATATCACCTTTTTAGGTGTGTTATTGAATTATGTAGTGTTTTATATCTATGTAATTATATTGAAAATGATGTGTTTGGTTTTTAAAAAAGAAAATAACAATCCTATTAACATGATGAATTTAATATTCAATTAATCTAAAAGAAAAATAATTGATTGTGTGTTGAATCCAAAAAAATGATCCAAAAAACTCAGAGCTACCTCATAGGAGAGTTAAATAGACTATTTATTTTTATTAGGAAATGAAACTATAACATATAAAAAAGTGACAAGTTTGAAAAATGATTTTCATATCCAGAAAATACCCTCCAAAATAATCATATCAGTATCTATTTAGAATAAACCTAATTTCCATTATATAAAATAGTAATTATTTTTAGGTTTGTTTAAGTTATAATAAGATCCTCCTAGTATCATTTTTACAGGATTCCTTAAGTTTATCTTAAAACCTCACATGAAGATAAATATATTTAACAATATCATTTCTAAAAACAATAATGTAATGAAAACATAAGATTATCACTACCTGTATTTTTTGATCTATAAGATTCTTATATTCAACCAAATCAAGCTTACTGGTGGTACCAACCAGTATACTAATACTTGAATCATTCTCAAATCCAAATCATTCAATTAAGTCTTTTATATTATTATGTTGAATTGAAGTGGTTCTTTCTGTTATCTGAGTTATTTAAAAACTACGGATGTGACTGAGTCCACCCATCATACTCATCTCAAAATAATGATAAATGTGTTTTGAAATACTATAGACTATAATTTTGAGTTATGGAAATGATTTTTCAATCCATGCTTTTTTTACAGTGATAGTGTCCTTAGAAAAGTTCTTGATACAATATTTTATATCAACTATTCCCATAAAAAATTAGTTCTGATGTAAAAATGTTGATAATTTATCATATATTTTTCGTGGTGATTGTTTAATATTTATGAGTTAATTTGAATGTATAATATTTATTTATAAACATGATATCATCAAAACTAGTGTTTTTTTATCCTAAACCTCCTCATAAACATATATACTATATAAAATATCATAATATATATTAGGAATATAATAAATATATAATATGTAATAAAATATATATAATATAATTTGATTCAATCATAGATAACCGTGTAATAACCATAGAATAAAATATTCATTCATCCATGTTGTAACCCATACAAACTAATCTCACCTTATTTTGGAGAATAATTACACTTTCACCACATATGTTTAGATAGTCCAAAATCACTTCTAAAACTAAAATATCACAAGAATGTTTAAACATGATCTATAAAATGTTACTTTTTATCTAGTTATTCCATTCTTATATATCATTTATCCAAAAATACTCACTAAAGGCAACGTATTCATTTTTTATTGAACTGTGATAATAATGAATGATATTCAAAATAATTTCAATATATGTTTTTAATTTAAATATTTGACCAAATTCTCCAATAATATTATCAGTGGGATAATTTGATTTAGTGTTCTGTTTATAATATAAATGGAAAAATTGAATCACAACTACTGAATGTATTGTTTTCAACACCTTCACCAGGGCACACACATCTGTCACATAGAGGACGTGCAGCTCTAACCCCACATTCCCGCATTCCAAAGGCGAGTGGCATCCACTCTATATTCAGTAACATCTGCTCCTTCGTCGAAACAGGATGATGGGATGTCGGTTCTTCATTCTGTGGATTCCTACTCAGAGCTCGTCACCTATTCTAGGTCTCCCTCAAAGATTTAAGATGTTTTTCAGGAAACTCTTCCTGATTCATTATCTTCATGGACACTAGTTAATTACGCTGCTTTTATCGGAACATTCAAAGGGGTCCAGTCGGTGCAGCAAACTACAGTTAGGGGAGTAGTAACGATGGGCACCATTTGCATGTCTGGACACTAGGGGATTGGCATGTCTGTCTTATGTCCCTTGTTATAGGGCATTTTTCGGCCGCGGAAGCCCGAGGAATCCCACATAAAATGTGGGGAAACATATTCCATGGGAATGTATCTGAGTTTTTCCTTAGCTTCCTATGTTTAACACAGGCTGTGCCAAAAGTTTAACATCTAGAAGTGACAGATTGGACTGATCAGAACATTGATTAGAGTGGATCATATGGAGAAACCCCGGGAGGGAATGCCGATATTGGGTCCAACACATGGGTGGCTTCCTGAATGTTTTTAAACGGAACAGGGAATTGGGTGGAATTATTCCACCATGATGTGGTAGCCTGGGTAAGAATCAGGGTGGATGATGGAAGGTCCCATGATGTGTATGGTGAACAATATTGAACCATCATGAGGGTAACGATGGTTTTGGGCTAGATCCTCGAAGAGGCTACCAACGTATCCTCATGGTAGTGAATCAAAGTCTGCATAGTTTGATGAGATGATGGGACACCTAGGGAGGAAACCTGTTAGAATGGATGGGTGGATGGGACCCAGAAGAAATGGAACCTCTGGTTTGGGGCATCAGCTTCCTGGGAAGCATAGGCTCAAGGGAGAGATCAGGATGAGACGGGAGTGATGGGCTCTAACTTCATGCTCATGGACGCTACCTATGTATCCTCATGGAAGGGAATCAAAGTCCACAGTGTTCAAGTGGCATTTGGGGCTTATTCATTGAGTTGGCCCATGGGGTCAGTAAACTGAGGTGAAGGTGGACCTGGGGGCCTGATGGATGGTGGGCATGAACCTTGTGGAGGCTTCCTATATACCATGTTTTTACATGGATCAAAGTCCCCGTAGTTTTGGATGTTTTGGGGATTACACTCTACGGGGGCCCAAGGTTTTGGAGAACCGATGTAAGGATGGTAGTAAAGATCGAGTGATGGGCTTGAACCTCATGGAGGCAACCTACATACCATTCCATGACATGGATCAATGTCCCCATAGTTGAGGATGGATTGGGACTTACACTCTGTGGTCGCCCAAGGTGTTTGGGGAATGACCATCGTGGAGGCTTCCTATATACCATGCCTTGACATGGATCAATGTCCCTGTAGTTTGGGTATTATTGGGGATTAAACTCTAAGGCGGTCCAAGGTGTTTGGGGCTTGAACCTCGTGGAGGCATCGTATGTACCATGCCTTGGATTTTATCAATGTCCCCATAGTTCGGGATGGGTTGGGGATTTGTCACGGTCGGTACTCACTCTAAGATCACGTGAGTAATGCTTGGTGTGAGAAATAGAAGATAACAGAGACATGTAAATCACATCACGAAAGGTTCATCCATGGGAGATGGAATGGGGTTTACGCATATAGCGGCCCAAAGAGGAAACAGGGGATTACGCGTGGTTAGCAGCCTAAGAAGTCCATAATTACTCTAGGATGGAGGTCCGAGGGCGACAAAGCGCAGCGGGAGAGGGACTCAGTACCGAGGAACGAAGAGGAACTGTTTCCCACCACACCCTTCATTTTCCTAGGGCACTGAAGATGAAAGGAGGAGCAGAGATGTTTGCTCCTCTAAGGAAAGTTAGGGGCTTACACCAAGGTGGATGGCCTTTCTCCACGGAAAAAACACCACTCCAATAAATAGGATATCATAACCTATGTGGGGTTATCCCATTCCCATGGAGATGAGTGGGGGTAGATAATGTCTAAGGCGGGGGGCTCAGCATACGTGGCATGGGGTGAGGTCACAGTTTAACGTCATTTGTTGAGGACGATGGTGCTTGGCAGTTTAACGTCCTACAGCTCGGATGAGGTGGGTCTGCTCCACACCCCTTGGACATAAATAATTGTTACCCTCTGCTCCTTGTGGAAGGGAAGGCATCGGAAATTCCGTAGCGAGGGGGTGCCCGAGAATGAACTATTGAGGGGTCCACGTTAGCATGGATACGCGAAAAAGCTATAGCTGTTAGCATGCCTATGTGAAAAATAGTAAGGTGAATCAATGAAACATGAAGAATCGTCCAAGGGACATTGTAGTTAATTCTTACGATCCTAGAAGGTCGTACAAGAAAACTATGCATGATGTGCATGCTTGGGGGTGAGAGACACCCACGAATGGAATCCGCGAGAAGAGCATCGGACACACTCCCCGAGGTATGCCCTAGGTGAGGGGTCCCAGGAAATTGCATGCAAGCTTTGATGTTTACGTGTGAAATAAGAATCCTTGCGTGAAAAACACTAGGCTGGAGTCAAATCAATCAGGATTATCAAGAAAATGTTGTCGAGGTTTTGCACGCAACTGAAAGGATTGCGCACAAGGAATACACATTGCGAGCAATTGGAAGAGGTTGCGTGAAACGACTGGGGTGCGCGCAATTGGCCGGCCTGCACGCAAGTGGAATGGATTGCGTGCAAGGGGCGGACCACAAGGGATTGATATTCAGCCTTCAACCAAGGGGATCTCGGGCGAAGGTGGACCCTGAGGTGACTTGGCGCAAAAAAAACCATAACTCAAAGAAATCTTTTCACGCGTGGAAGGTAAATTTTATGCATGAGAGCCGGTTTAGATTCTTAATCCCAGAAATCAAAGGGGGTCGCATAATTTTTATAGACGTTTGGTGGCATAGAAAATAGGTTGGTGTGAAATAATGGCACACTGGGTGTGGCGGTAAGAAATGTAAACCTCGTGGGGCGGGGTGCAAAATTTTTCATGACTCTGCCACAGAACTCTCACGAATCCCAGAACATTCCACGCAGGGCCTCAATTTCTAGTGCACTTATGCATTTGTTTTCACGCGCCTCCTCCCCTTCCCCGGACTAGGTCCCCGAATCTGACTTCTCTTTGTTATTTGGAAACTTTCTTCATCCCTTGAGCATTTTTCGGCGTCTAAAAATCCCCCCCCCCTCGAAATTGGATCTGAGAGGGGTCACAATAGTCAGATTCGGAGGGAAACGCCAAAATGTAGGACTATGGGGACTCCATGCGCGCAAAAGACCTAGGCATCATGAAAAAATCAAGCCAGTGTGGAATCCTCTTTTCACGTGGGCGTGTAAAACAGGCTTTGTTAATAAAATCTGCAGCAGGCCCCATGGTCTGTATGAATTTTTTTGCACGACATGCTCCAAGCTCTTGTGTGCAAACATTCCTCTAGCCCTGCATGAAAAACTACTCCGGCTGCGAGCAATTCCATCGAGACCAGATTTCATTTTATGCGCAAACCTGGGGTTTTTCACGCCGTTGTATTATATTTCACGATAGTCGCTGAAATTTCGTGCCACCCTCTCATTTTCCATGCCAACCACTTGACCACTTGCCAGAAGAAGATAGCCGCAAACCAGGATGATGAGGGAGAAGCCGCTACTCGAAGGGCTGAAATGGTCGCTAACCTAGAGGTTTATGGGGAAAAAGGGTTGATTCCAATAACCATTCCCATTTCAATATGCTAAGCCCCACCCAAAAAGAGTATACCATGTCCAACAATGTGCCTCTATAGAACATCGGTATCCTAGGGGAGGTCCCTTTACCTGGTTTTGAGGTAGATACCCCGCAGTCATGGGTGACCCGTGAGGACGACCTTCCCTAATACAATATCACCAACAATGGTCATCCCACCTTGGAATCCAGTCATATGGATGTTTATGTCTTGAATCCTAGGACTAGGACCATGTTAGGGAGTGAACCTGTTGTGGAGAGATACTCGGCCCTCTACGCAAGCACCTTCCATCAGAGCATCACTGACGAGGCTAAAGGATGGTTGCAGGACTGGGACCTGCGGTCTGTAGGCAACTTCACTAGAGAATGGGCCTAGGCATACTAGTTTCACCATATATGTGACCAATTTAGGGCCAAGCTGTGGCATATTGACTTATTCAGGGCGGTGTGGACATCGCAATTTCACATATACCACCAGCACAAGCTCAGGACAGAGTTGTTCACTCGGTGGTCCCCTGATACCAACACCTTCCATCTCCATCACGGGGAATTCAGTATCAGTGTTTGAGACATTCACTATATCGGGGGTATCCCTTTGGAGGGACACCAATATGATAAATTCCTTCAGCCAATGAGCACCAGGGGTGACAGATCATGAACCCCCCATACTGACGTGGCATCTGTTGGTGATGGAAAAGGAGAAACAAGGGGTCATGTATTTTTTGAAAGACATCACTTAGAAGGAATGGTTTAGCTTTCTCCTCTAAAGGGACCCAGAAGTTAAGATGCCTGGGAGACAGAGACGGTGTCCAACCGTGGCATAGAGGAGTAAGAGTGGATCATACTGGAGGATCCTGGAGGCGGGGCACCACCAGTCGTGGTTCTATAGCATAAAAGAGAGTTGGGACCCGCATGTTCGGTATGCCGGATCATTCACCACATTTCTTAGAGGGTGGATCTTTCCAGTGAGGGACGCAAGGATGGGAGTCTGTCCAGCGACCCGGGTGATGGCTGGCATCATGGCTGCTAACAAAAGATTCAATCTGGGGGTCCCCGTTTTGGCTCGTCAGTATGCCATTTTGGGACGCATATCGAGAGGGGTGTCACTTAGGAGAATTTTTGGCCTCTTCCAGATCTTCTATGGCTAGGTTGTGGCTCATTAGGGAGGATATACCTTCTCAAATGCAATCTGTCATCCAGGTAATGGCCTACGACCTTCCCATCTAAAAATTGTCAGGGTCAGACCATTGATTCTCAATGAGGAAGGAGTAAGGATCAGAATTGATATCCATGCCAACTTCACATTCATCCCATTTCCCACCTCGACATTCTAGATGATAGACAATGGGAAATCCACACTAGAGCAGTAGGAGTACATCCAGATCTTCAAAGGCGGGGTGCTAGTGGCCCAGATTGATGGGAAGATCTTCTGTGAGCCTTATGTGCCATCCAGGTTTGCTAGGAAGTTTTGGTGCCTCTAGAATATGCTGAAAAAATTCTTCACAGATGTCCGAGAAAGAAATGCATCATTGCATTCTTCATCAACTGTGGTTGATGTTCATGGCCTATGGATCCAGTGACGTCATCACATTTTGTACCATCGGAGTTGATGGTGGCCTCTCGACCGAGTATGCCTAACATTGGACCATAGCATACCCAGAGGGGCTTTTGTCAAAGCGTGTTCAGCAACTCAAGGGCACCTGTGCGGAACCCGGGTGCTGAGAGAGCAGGGCGAGTACTGTTAGAAGGGGAAGGGTGAAAGCATGTTGGACAATAGGGCCCGCACAGGCCAGGACCTCAACTATGGGGACATCGCATGGAGTGGACACGCCCTCATCACCTAGGTGAGAAGGGTCCCACAAAGAAGCCAATGAACTTTCCATGAAGAAAATAAGATATCTGCTTCAACCTTCTCATGACACAATCTTCTCGGCACTATGGTCGGCTTGGATAACCCTACGGTAGTTAGTGAGTACCGAAGCCCTATGGCAGAAGATAGTGCGAGATGGGATACAGCTTCCAGAATTCGGGCTTGTTCGGATTGTCGACAGGGTGAACTTCCTTCGATGGCATGCGTATCTAACAACCATGGACTAGTACACACACCAACATTGTCGGCGTGTGGAGCCACCTTTCTTGGTTAAAGTGATTCTCATCCAAGAGCATGATCCGGAAACGATGTCCTCAGTTGATGATGACTGCAATGATGATTCAGAGGACAACGAGACATAATAGGAAGAGGTAGAAGTATAAGGTGAAGGAGAAGAGGAGCCCGAAGGTGAAGGGTCTCAGGGGGCGTGCCACCAAGGGAGTCTCTGAGAGAGTGGCGAGATCATCAGCTCTAATATAGATGTGACTGCGCTACTCGAGGTATGCTTCAACCCTTATCTATCCTCTTCCTTTTATCCGCTTTCCTATTCAATCCTTAATCCACCCTATTTATCTTACTCAGGAGCATATTGGTGCTAATCAAGAGTATCCAGTCGAAGGAGGGGGGAAGCGCCAATGGAACAAGGTTGGACACCGAATCCCATTATCGATCTGACGAGCATTGAGGGATCCCCCTCTATGACAGCTCCCATAGCTTCCAGAACACTGGAGGCTGAAGCCTTGGGTTTCTGTAAGTTCCTTTCTTCGATACTGGTACTTACCGTTAGAGGAATCAATTGATCAGGGTGCTCCTCGTCTATAAAGTGATTATGAAATTGGAGGCATGTCATGCTGCTGAGCCTAGACCACCTGTGAGTGAGTCTACAGAAAACATACCACCCATTCCAATACATGCTTCCCAAACTGAGTCGGCCCCAAAAATCGGCAAGCAGAGAGCGCTGGACACCAGTGGTGCTGTCGTTGGGGTAGGGCTAAAAGTTGACGAAGGTTCGACCAAGGTGGAGGTGAGAGAGGAAGGTTGATCAAACACTAAAGATCCCAACCCCTTGGGAGAAATATCTGAAGAAGACCCTATGGCCAGCCTGTTGGCTTTTTTTCCTTTCTATTGGCCCATTGATCCCAGTGAAATTGATGATTCAGACTTGGAAGCGGCCAAAGAGGGACGGATGAAGTGACAAAAAGCGTGGAAGTGCATCCGGAATTTTATCAGTTAGCCTCAGGTGGAATTTCTGATGCGGATGGGATCTCTCCACACCTGGATGTGTTTCATGTGTACTAGTGGGGAAGATACTCAAGGCCTTTACTCGATAGTCCGAGATTACATGGCTGAGAAGATGCATGAGAGAAGCCAGTGCTACGACATCACCCAGTGTTGGGAGGAGTCAGAGAGTACATGAGAATTTCTGAAGGTGGAGCAGGAGGACTGATGCCTTGAAGAACAGGCGAAAGAAAAGGAGATATTCATCGCAAACTATTCTGAGCTTGTGGAGCAGTTGGGGGGGCCAGCTAGCAGATGCCCAAGAGCAACTAGTGTAAGCGAGTCACCAAATGAAAAAACTTCAAACTGAATAGGCACAGTCATGAGCTAGGTTCTGTAAACTTCACTCTATGGCCGCTGAAGAATATAGGGTCCTCAGGGGATGGGAAGTAGTCCTGGAGGCCACCAGCCAGAAGGTAGCATCGTTGGAAAGATCCATCCATGAATCTGACCCTTAAGGGCCCTATTTTGGGTGAACCCATAAACTTATTTCGCCTTACTGCTTATTATTTTCAACTATATGGATGAAGAAATTTATTTACTTTTCCCATTGGTTTAACATGCTCAACCATAATCCCGAAATAAATAGCAATTCATTCCTAATATAACTTGGGCCATACCCGGTGTGATAAACAAGGGATTCTCGTACAATTACTTCATTTGATCACGGGAGCGTCAACCAAGCTTCGGGAATTCAATATTCAAATCCAGATTTTCGAGGATAGGAGGGAGGCCCGATCAAAGTAAGAGGACTGCTGACTGGTCGATGTATCATCTTCTCAGCGTGCTCTAGTGCACGATCGGGGCAATGACAGGGGCATTGGAATCATTCCGAACATAGGAGAATGAAGAATGTGAATCACCTTACCCCAAATTCAGAACACTGTAGGATGGGCATGGTGATAAATTACAACTGTTTATATTGTTCAAAAGATAGCATCCTAATTTTCTTAGCCTGAAATGGGGACAACAAATGAGGGTCTAACTCTAACCATGTTCAAAATAAGGGTCATAACTCAAAGTGTCATCTAAGTCTTTCTGTGCGTTGGCCCAGGACAGTAGGTGTGGTGATGCAGCATGGGACCAGGACGTTAGGGGTCCCATTAGACATGAAAGAGGATGAAGGTCCGAATAAATGGAACGCAAAGCATGGAAAATGAAGTGGTGGTTTGTTCAAACAGAATCCAACACTCTTGAAATTATGCCACCGTGGTGGAAGCACATTAGGAGGGTGCATTAACATGATCTTGGATCATTCCTACTTTGAGATAGGACTTATTTGGTGAGGGAACTGTCACTTCCTAATTTCATTATGGGGCATCCTGAACTTGTTCATGGAAAATGGTGCAGTTAAACTACTCCCAAAGGGGTCAGGCCAAGGGGACGATGGTGAGAAAGGATGGGATCAGTGATTTCCATGGATGGACCTGAGACAAGATGTCTAGGCATTCCTACGTATCCCATGAGGATGGGAATCATACCATATGTAGTTCTTGAAAGGGTCTTAGTTTAAGGTCTTAGAACTCGGACCACAGATCGGTAAGGAATTCAAGGGACACATGGTAAGGTTATTATGGAACCCAACGTGAATGAGGGCATATGTCCAAATTACCATGTGCTCATTTAGGTGGATGGACCGAACATGAAAGCTAGGATGGGCATGTAGGGTAGTTCTCGGGCATTCTTATGTATCCCATAAGGATGGGAATCAAGCCTTACATAGTTCTGGAAAGTGGCACGGTAAGGTACTAGTGAAAAGGATGAAAGAGGCGTGTAGGTCTGGCCCTCACACCAGAAGAAGCGGTATTTGATGTATCTTGTTTGTCCTTTAAGGTGAATGGTTTTTTTTTGCGATGCAACATGCCTGGGTTAGAGATTCTCGGTTTCTCCACAAGTATCAAACCATATACAGGCATTGAAAAATGATATGGTGGATGACCAATAACCAACATGATGTCCCCTATAATTTGGTTGTCACAATGTGGTTCCATTTTTCGGTATGCATCCAGGATGATATTATTAGAGTTTGGGGTCATGTGATAGGACTATATAGAACAGTTTAAAGTCATATGGCTTGGACATGTAAAGTAATGCACACGACGTGATAAATCATACTAGACGTGAATGTGGACGAGGTCCACATCATCACCATGCGCAAGTTCGAGAAAGGAGCCTCAGGCCAAGAGGCCAGTAAGGGTTTGAGGATAAGGGGTAGGAAAAGCAAGCTCCCAGCGAAGCTGGACCCAAAAACGTTATGTCCGGGCGATCTTACGTATCCCATGAGGATGAGAATTGAGCCACACATAGTGCATAGAGATGATCTTAGTTTATAGTCTTAGTGCTCATACCGTGGGAGCCTCGAAGGACACCGTATTGCAGCTTCTCCCCCTAAATCTGTTGAGGTTCACTGAGGGATATGTTGGGACCAGGTTGAATGAAGATGAATGTTTGAAGAGTTAGCTTTTGCAGAGTGTTGTATTTTGTTGTCAAAGGCGACAAATCAATTAACTTTGTAGAAGGATCATAAATCAGACGATGCTTTTCTAGTATGTATTTCACACAAATCATGAGTTAGGAGAACTTGTGATGCAAGCCTTATGAAGGAAAGGGGGAGAAATGATGATTCCAGTCATATAATGTTTTGATTGGAAGGAATGATGCTGTTGGAAGATAGGAAAGATTCAATTCCCATTGCAACTCTGACGATGCTTAAGCTGATCTATCAAAGGATAAATATCACGATAGTGGGATTCATGATAAGAGCAGAAGAATGGCTATGGGAAGCAGTAAAGAGATAAAATGGCAAAGCAATAGACAATCTGGGGATGGCAGAAAAGCACAGTTTAAGGTGGCGCCGTTTTCCAGTGTTTGCCAAATTTTAGGGCCTGAAAATCGGGAGTTGAAGAAATGTGCTTGGCAATGGATGTTGCACATAAGATTGAAGATGGTTTATACGTGAAAAAGAGTTATTCAAGGTCAGAATGTTGAAAAATGACAAAGGAATGGAGTGCACGGAAATTTAGGCATGTTTCGCGCAAAAATAAAGTGGTGCGCGCAATATCTGCGGGATGCGCGAAATAGTAGCGGGTTGCGCGAAAAAACTGCGGGATGCGCGAAATATTGGCATGGTGCGCGAAATTGAGGAATGAAGTTTTCGCGCAAATGATGGTTAGATATCAGAAGATGAAAAATTGGCAAAGGCATAAAATGCGCGAAATATTGGAGTAGTGCGCGAAATATTGGAAGAGTGCGCGAAATCTGATGTTGCAGGAAAGATTGGGTTTGCGCGCAACGTGGAACGCGGTGCGGAATTTTGCGCGCAATTGGTGCTTCATGCTTAGAAGGATGAAAGATGGAAAAGGCATGAGGTGCGCGGAATATTGAAGCATGGCGCGAAATATGAAGTTGCATAAAAGAGTTTTTACGCGCATGGAGGAGGTTTTACGCGTGGATTAGTGTTTTTCGTGCGGATTCAAAAATGCCTATAAATATGAGTCTAATCCTTGTTAGTTGTTAATTCATGACACTTAGAAGAAATCTCGAGCTCTGGTGCGCGTAAATTATACGCTAAGTGAGTTACGCGAAAAGGAAGAAGTTTGCATGAAAAGAGGATAGCTGCGCAAAAACTTGAGAAGTTGCGTGAAAAGAGAAAAAGTTGCGCGCAAAAGGAAAGGTGCGCGAAAACATTTTTTGCGCCAAAAGGGTTTTACGCGCAAGTCATTTGAATTGCGCGCAAGTCACCCTAAAGGCTGCACGAAACATTTGGGGTCTTCACACGTATTCAGTTTTGCGTAAGAGGGTTCTTACCGGCTTCTAGGTAAGAAAGTGAAGATTTTTACTTCAAAGAATACATCTGTTCAATTGTAAAGAAGCACTGAAACATTGTGTTACCCTATTTGTGCTAAGAGGGAGCACAAGCACTATTAGATTGTTTTTAAAGTGCTGCACGAGTGTAAGGGTATATCCTACTCGTTGTATTCCACATCAAAGGATTGTTTTCTAGTGGATTGTGTGGTACTGGATTGTTTCCGTACCATACCAAGGATGTAGCTACTCTTGTTGAGTAGTGAACCTTGTAAATCTTTTGTTCCTGTGGTTGTGTGTGTTCAGTAGGGAAGAAACTCTTTAATAGGAGGCGAAGGTTGTTTCAAAAAGGGGGAAACTTAAAAAGAAAAAGATATCACTGATTCACCCCCTCCCCCTCTCAATGATACTTAGATCATGATTGGGAACTTCAGGATAATGCTAGGAGTGTCGAAATTCTACTTGGACATGACGGGGTGGAACATAATGTGAATCATGTAAACAACATTCAATGCCTGATGGGATTGGCATGGCAGCGGAGGATTACTGGTGAACATGTTCGCAACACAACATCCAATCGTGTTAGACTGAAATGGGGAAAAACAAACGAGCAATGACTGCTGACTATGTTCACAACGTGGGACTTGTATCGATTTGTTGTCTGAAACCCTCTGGGCGTTGGCCCATAATAGTAGGACATCCCTTAGGCCTAGCATCCATATCGTTTCAAGGGTCCCTTCGAGTTTGAAAGATAATGGAAGCCCAAATGAAGTGGAACACAATGCCTGACAAGTGAATGGAACTTTCCCAAGTTGAATCTGACACTCCAGGTCCTAGACCAGAGTACTCTTGGACAAACCGCCAAACCACTGCAAAGGGTTGAGGGGCTCAACTCAAGAGTGGCCAAGAGATGGCAAACTCCAAGGAGAAAGGGGTGGCATGGCATAATTTCCAAAAACCCCATGCAGAGGAGAGCATGACCCTGTACCACACCTGTATATACCTTTCATGGAAGGGAACAAGCCAAGGGGACTAGGTGACCATGAGATCTCTAAGATATGGGGTTGGACCTGAAATATAAATGTTCGGGTGGTCCTGCATATCCTATAAGGATGGGAATCAAACCACACATAGTTCTTGAAGGTGTAGTTTAATGTCATGAATGATTATTGAGTTTAATTTCATGATGTACCAGCATGCAATTTAGGGTCATACAGGACCAGCATGTAGTTTAGGTTCACACGGGACTAGCATGCATTTTCAGTTCATGTGGGACCAGCATGCAGTTTAGTGTTATGTGGGACCAGCGTGCAGTTTAGGGTCATGCGGGACCAGCATTCAGTTTAGGGTTCTGTGGGACCAGAGTGCAGTTTAGGGTAATGTGGGAAACACATGCATTATAGGTTCGTGCGGGATCAGCATGTAGTTTAGGGTCATGCGGGACCATCTTGCAGTTTAAGTCATGCGGGACTAGAATGCAGTTTAGGGTCATGCGTGACCAGCGTACAGTATGGGGTTATGCGGGACCAGCGTGGAGTTTGGGGTCATGCGAGACCATCGTGCAGTTTAGGGTCATGCGGGACCAGCGTGCAGTTTAGGGTCATTCGGGACCAGCGTGCACTTTAGGGTCATGCGGGGCCCGTGTGCCGTTTAGGGTCATGTGGGACCAGCGTGCAGTTTAGGGTCATGTCGGACCAGCGTGAAGTTTTGGGTCATGCAGGAAAAGCGTGCTGTTTAGGGTCATGCGGGGCTAGCCTGCGGTTTAGAGTCATGTGGGACCATTAGGCTCAGGCAATGTATTTCTTGAGGAACTTGGCATTGATGGGAGGGGTTACACACTCAACATCCATGGTCACCAGGGATTATTCTCCATTGGGATAAACATTATGAATTATTAAAGGTTATTCCCATTTGGGCTCCAACATGGGTGGTTTCCTACCAGGTATCATTGGTGTTTTCAGAGCCAGCACCAAGTTGCCTTGTAGGAAAGAGAGGAGGTGAACCTTCTTGTTAAAGGCTCGAGCCATCCTACTCTGATGCCTTTCTATATTGGGCAGGGTACAGATCATATTCTCGTCAAGTGCTTCCAATTCAGCTAGACGAATTTCATCCATGCTATCTGGCGCTTGCTGATCATAGACCGCTATGCGCAATGAGGGAAGCTGAACCCCGATGGGCAGGAAATCCTCAGTTCCATACACCAAGAAATATGGGGGCACCTGGGTGGAATTACGAGTCGTCGTCCGATAGGCCCAAAGGGTGTTGAGGAGCTTATCTGGAAAAACCTTCATGTTCTGACCAACCATTTTCAACATAATGTTAGAGAGGGATTTGTTGAACACCTCGATCTACCCATTTTCCTGCACTTGATAGTGGGAGGTATGGTTTGAACAGATGTTGTACTTGGCGTACAACTTTTTCAACTCGGCCGCTCGGAAGTTGGAACCGTTATTGGTGAGGACGGCGTGAGGTACTCCAAATCGGTAGATGATGTTAGAGCTAACTAAGTCAATGATAGAATGGGCCTTGACCTTTTTGAGTGGAACTGCTTCTACCCACTTGGCAACGAAATCTGTAGCGGTCAGAATGAATCGGAATTGGTGATTCGTTGTCAGTGGGTATGGTCCTATGACATCTATTCACCAGACTGCAAAGGGACAAGAGTACTTGGTAGTGTGGAGAGGGTCTGGTGGCTGGTGCACAAAGATATAATGAACTTCGCATGCATGACACCTCTTGGAGAACTCGATGCAGTCGTGGATCATGGAGGGCCAACTAATCTCCGGATCTGGTGAGACAGTTTTGGCCCAGCCTGATGGGCACCATAGGAACCAGCGTGAACCACTTGCATGACCTATGGAATCTCAATCCCCTGAATGCAACAGAGAATAATACCATCATTCCAGTGCTTGTAGAGGATCTGGTCAAGACTAGGACCACTCTAGGGGGTATACTGCAGCGCGCGGCATCAGATCCACTCACGCTCTGCCTAGTCTGACAGGAGGTTATTTTGTTGGAGGTATTCTACAAAGGGTGTCCTCCAATAAGAAATCATTTTGATCACTGCATTTGGACAACCCAGGGGTCCTAACACAGAGGCACCGATGGTAAGATAGCTAACCTCTGTGTCATCATCGCCATTCGGGGTAACAGGAGCTATGTCTCTTCGATGTGCCACGTGGATAATAAAATTGCCCTATTCAGGCACTACAAGTGATACAACTAAGCCGGACAAGGCATCCACTTGACCGTTTTGTGACCGAGGGTTATGGTTAACCTCTGGTCGAGAAGGGAACTGGACCATTAGCTGGAGGGTGCACTCTAACAACAGTATGAGCTCGGGCATCCTGACAACATAGTCACCATTGACCTGCTTAATGACTAGATCAGAGTCCCCTTTCACGTGCAAATGGGGCACGTTGATCTCGAGGGCCTGCTCAAGGCCAGTATTGAGGGACTCATACCCTGCCTCATTGTTGGTGCAGCCTTTTGACAACAGGAATGAGTATGGCATAATGGCTTGTGTCGGGGTAATGAAGATGATACCCAGGCCCACTCTGTTGAGTCAGAGATCATTGAGACTCCTACCGGTGGGTCTCTAGGAGGCACTGTCGAAGTGTATCTGCCAACAGAGGATGGAATGATCATCCATGAGGATTTCCTCATAGGGAAAATCCAAGTCCATGGAATAGTCTGTGAAGGTTGGATGGGAAGCTATAAAGTCATTCAATGCTTGTCCCATGATAGCCTTCTGATGGACGAACCTGATATTGAATTTCTTGAGGATTAATATCCACCATGCTAGATGGCCGGCCAACATGGGGCGATTCAGGATATACGTCAGCAGGTCTACCTGAGAGACCAGTTGTACCTTATGGTGTTGCAGGTAATGTCTCAATTTTGGTACAAAAAATACCAGCATGAGGCATATCTTCTTGATGGGGGAGTATCTAGTCTCTGTATCGAGGAGCATGTGTTTGAGGTATTAGAGACTGTTTTCCATCCCCTCATTGTTCTTTTGGGCGAGAAGGGAACCGAGATATCATTCCATGTCAGTGACATAGATGACCAGCGGCTTCCCGGAGACAGGTAGAATCAAGATAGGAGTGTGGATCAGATACTTCTTGATTTCCTCAAAGGCGGTCTGGCACTCCTCATCCCACTCATAGGCAGAGCCTTTCTTCATGAGCCGGGAAGAGGCCTTACATTTTCGATCCAAATTCGCAATGACTCATAGTATATAGGCTAAGTGGCCTTGGAAACCCCAAAGCTCCAAAATATTACTCAAGGGAGGCATCTGGCTAATGGAATTGATATTCTTTGGGTCGATCTCGATACCTTGGTTCCTGGAAACAAATCTAAATCACTTCCCAGAGGTGACCACGAAAGCACACTTCAACGGGTTCATCTTCAGGTGGCAGGAAAGTAGGAAGCTAAACACTTTCTCAAGAACCATGAGACGGTCCTAGCGCTGGAGATATTTGACCACCAGATCGTCTACATAGCATTCCACCAATGTCCCAAGGATTGGCTTCAATATGTGATGCATGGCCCGCTGATTGGTGGAACCTTCATTCTTCAGGCTGAAGGGAATAACCTGGTAACAGAATGTACCATGGGGTGCCCTAAAGGCTGTGGAATTATTTTCCTCGGGGTAAATCGAGATATGATTATACCCAGAGTAGTCATCCATGAAGGAGAGGGCTTAGAACCCATCCGTAGCGTCGATCAACAATTCTATCACTGGAAGGGGAAAATCATCATTCGGAAAGTGGCGGTTGGGATCGTGGAAGTAGATACCGACTCTGATCTGTTTGTTCTACTTCTTGACAGGTACAATGTTAGCCAACCATTTGGGGTACTGGACCTCCTTAACAAAATTTTCCCTGATGAGCTTGTCAACTTCGGTCTTGACCATGCCACCGTGGGAAGGGTGAATTTTTCTGGAAGGTTGTTTAAACCCATGGTGATTTATTGGGAGACTGAGTCGGTGGACGGCTAACTCAGTATATAGTGTTGGAATCTCATCTTAACTCCAGGAAAACACGTCACGGTGCTGTTTAAGTAATCCTATGTACCGCTGCTTCTCTTCGGGGGAATGGTGGCACTAATTAATGTGGGTCTCGGTTCTACCTCGCTTCTGAGGTTCACCTGTACCAACTCATCGACCGTGGAAGAGACGCCTTCTTCAAAGGCAGGGGTCATCCTCTAGATCCACTTCTTCTCTTGCTAAGGAAGTATTTCTAGTGGTAGAAGCTTCCTCTAGGTCAGAAGAACCTGACGGGAGGCTGGTACCTTCTTGAGAAGTAGTGGTTATTGCATCAGGGAACTTTGATGCTGCAGAGACCATAGCAACGAAGGCTGTCAACCCGATCTCATTTGGTCTCTTACCCAAGGGGTCACACTTGATAATATCAAAGCATTAGTGGATCGTTAGACGGAGCCAGATTATTCCTCCTCGACAAAATAGACATGTATGACGTATTGTCGTTGCCATGATTTGGACGTCCCAATACCTCATGGGGGTTGGAGGCTATGGGATCTGTGGAGCCTAGTTCATATAATAATATGAAGTGAACATCTGATGCTGTCTGGATTTGGGAGCATGGTTCCCCATTTTCCCAAAAATGAAAAAACATTGCCCTATATCGTGGGTTGTTGCCTCTAACCGATGGATCAGGAAGATGTAGGCGTCATTCAGGCCTGCCCATGGGTCGGTTGTAGCGGTGATGGGCTCAACATCACCTTCCTGGACTTGTTTATCCTTGATCTTTTAGTATTAAGTATCCAAATAGTGGGCTTAACAAGAGGCGAAGGGTGATGCATCGCCTTGGAGTACACCTACTCGACCATTAAGGGAGTACTAGAGGAATTAGTGATACGATGAGGGGATCGTCGCATGCAGGTGGAGCCATGGTCTACCCATCAATGCATTGTACATGATGTCATGGGAGACAACCATAAACTGGGAGCTGGAAACTAGGCCACCGAATAGGGTCTTCAAAAGAATCTTCTCAACTGGGGTCGTCACTTTCCTGTCGTATCCCTGGATTCTTAAATCTGAGGGAGTCATGTCTTCCTTAGATGGCCCTAGCTTTTGTATTTTCTGTGTCGGGATAAGGCTGATCCCGGAGCTGGTGTCAATGAGACATCGGCGAACCTCCCCGCCATAAAATTGTTCGGTGATGTATAGTGGGCAGATGTTCCCCTGTATGGGTGGGCCTTCATCCTCTCGAGAGAACTAAATGATGGACTGACATTATTCATTCTCAAACACTTCAGTGTGGAAAGACTCTGCAGTTGCTACCTCTGTCTCAAACTAGAGGGGAGTTCTTAAAGCCTCGACAAGAGATTCGCGCATATCTGGAAACAAGATAAGGGCCCCAAGAATGGAAATCCTTGATGGGATTCTAGCGAGGTGCTTGATAACATCATATTTTCGTGACATGCATGAACTTCTACTTGCGGGGAGCCGCTTTGTGATAGAAAGAATGGTGGGCCCTATCGTCCGGACAGGCAGCTGACTGGTACTAAGAATATCCCGCTTATCACTAGTCGAATCATGGAGAGTCACTATCGGATGAGGATCAGACAGCTGACATCGGCTTGTAGCAGGGTGAAGCTGGTCACGGCATGGCCGGCATGGTTTTGCCTGAGCTCGTATCACAAACGGTGGTGGAGGTGGGCATTTCGGCACCGGATAGATAGGCTTCCAATGCTAGGTTTTGTACTGGGCCTACTGTATCGTCTTAGTGGAATGAACGGCCTAGCTGGAGGTTCCAACTGATGTGCCCTGACGACCCACGTGGTCGCACCTCCAACGATGTTGGTGATGGTTAGGGATGTTGGGGTGGTTCGCTTGGAGCTCCCCCACGTCCAGAGCCATATAGGGGTTTACCAACACGACGGTGTTAACTGAAGTGTACCTTTGACTATCACTTTAAGATTCATCTATCACTAGGTGGACTCTGAGAGGGATCCCCATATCAGGAGGCATGAAGTCATCGAGAGTGCGGGACGACGATGGAAATGGCATGGCACATTGCTTGTTCTTGCGTTGTCGATGCTTGGTCTTCTGGGAAGAAGATTGATGAGATGATGATGTAGAAGTGGTGGTTGCAGCTTTTGATGGCTCTGGCTGATATAGGCGTTCCCAAATGATTCCATAGGCATAGGAGACTACTTTTCGGGCCATTGAGTCGTCATATTTCTGAGACCCATGGTCCGAAACTTGCTGCCACTCGCTTTTGCCATGACTACTGCTATCTGATAACATGAATACACCCTCCACTTGTGCCATGGTCGGGCCCAATCTGATTATGTTTTTGTCAATCTGGTCTTGGAGCCAATACTTGAACACATAGCATTTCTTATGGGTGTCCCCAAGATCTGGTGATAAGATCAGTAGTTGGGGTGATCATTTAGATTCACCTCTTTAGGATTTCATCACTTAGGTAGTGATAAAATTCCATGCTCCAAGGCGTTTTGGAATTAACTGGGTACTTGAGCCTCATTGAATGATTAGGTTTGATTTCTTCTGTTTGGAACGGGGGCTCTAGAAGCTTGACCCTGAAAAGGGGCCGAAGGAGCCTGTCGTGGAAGCGTAACATGATTATCTTGCCTAGGTGGTGGAGGTGCATTATGCGGGGGCCCCTATCGGTTCTGGGGATGATACTGAATTGGAGGTTGTGCCTGAAGTGGAGGGCCTCTGAGAGGTTGTGTTTCCAGTTCTACTGGTAGAAATTCTAGTTTCTTGGGGGCTTCTATTTGCGCCACTGCGGCGGGCTCGGCTCTCGCATCCCTTCTTGCTAGGATTACAGGGGGTAGCGGGCGTTAATGGATGACTTGTTTCAGGGCTTCTTCGAGGTGCTGGGCATTATCTGAGAAGTCTTGGAACCCTCTGGGATTGTTCTGAGTTATCTGGGAGGGAATCATCTCCGTCTTGACATTCCCCATGCACATCCTCAGTAATTGCTCATGAGTCAGTGGCATGTCGATGGAGTGTGTGAGCCCCTTTCACCAGGAGATAAAGTCCACGAATCGTTCATCGGGCCTTTTTTCACTTGAAGATGTCTTAAATACTCTTCTTCTAGGTCGTAGAGCTGAACTGGTAGAGGAATTGCCTGCGAAGGTCCTCCCAGCTTGTCACGGATCTGACGGTGAGATGGTTGTACCGGACGAATGGCGGCCCCTCCAGTGTCTAAACAAAAAAACGGAGCTTGGAAGCCTCCTACTATGCTGGAGTCCCTAGAATAGGCCCAGACCTTGAGTTGAAGTGGTCTAGGTGCTATGGCAGGTCCCCCGTCCCTTTAAAGGGGGAGAAGGTGGGGTTTCCAAATTTTGGAGGTGCCGACATGTCATCCACCAAGGCTGAGTATGGATTGACATCAGCTGGGATTTCCACTTTTCGCATTTCAAATGCCTCTAGGCTGGTGATGAGTTCCGCCATTGAATCACTTGTACTTGGTCCCTGTTTTGATGGGGATCCCTAACCATGAGGGCGTTGACGAGTTCTTCAATGTGGTAAGCAAGATCAGCTGCTCGTGGAGCGGCTGGTGGAGCGATCCTTGGGGCAGTTGGTGGAGCCCGAGTGAGGTTTCTTGGATTTTCGCGCCACTCATGAGGGTTTGGAAAGAAATACCACACCCTATTTCCATGAGCTCCGGCTTCCGCCCGGTTAGTAAGTGCGGCATGATCAGGGTTTTCGCTGGCCAGCTCGCCAAGGAGTAGTAGTCCCTACCCCTGATGCCTTGTCCAAGGATCGCCGTAATCGGGTCATCCCTATGAAATGCATTCATCCAGGAGTTCATCAACCAACTTCTTCTGCTCATCATGTTGTTGGTGCAATGTGGCTTTCATGGGGTCCTCCTCTGTCTTCTGTACTGAAGCAGACAGGTCAGAGTGCTTGATTGCTCTGACATTATCTTTCCCCTTACCAAGATTCCGGCTTAGAACTGATTCCACGGTGGGCATAGGGAGACCTTGGAAGTTCCTCGGCTAATGAGTAATCCTCCACGATGGGTCCAGTATATGTGGCACGTCCTCAGGGAGGAGGTCCCCATCAAGACATCCCGACTCGTTTTCCCCTCCTGAAAAATCAGTCACGTTAACCGCAACTCTTCTCGGGTACATGTCTTCAATGTCGCTTAGAGAGTCGGGCTACTGGAGAATAGCACTGAAAAGGAATAAAGTGTACTACCCCCAACCATAGACTTTCACGTGGGGTTTTTCCTCTATAACAACCTTGTGAAGTACTTGGAAACTTTGAACGCATTGCTGTTGGAGGGCCCTATGGTGACTCGGGGTGATAGACTGTGGGAAGCATAGCCAGGTCAAACAGACGACATTGTTCACTGATTTCTCTAAGGTGAACATGGCTCCCAGGATAGGTCACTCACAGGTGGCGTAGACAAAATTGGGTTTCCCAGAAGGTTTGGCGAAAACATTCAAACTCCTCTGGGGTGAGAGATTCCAGCACACAAAAATTTGGTCCTACGATGGGCCAAAACTTCTCAGGGAAGTGGTCCACTGCAAGGATAGTACAGAAGCTCATTGGCTCAAATTCCGGGTCTGACCCTTGATTGACCCACTCATCTACTGGAGCTGGCTGTGGAACTGGCAGCGGCATTGGGGTAGATCGTTGGGACAGCGGACTGGCCAGTGGAGAATACAGCAAGTGGGTTGACTGGTCGTCGTACCTCGGGCTGTCCTATGAGGATTGTAGTGACATGGACACTATATCACGATAGGATAGACCGATGACCAAAGCTCCTGACATAGAATTAGCGCCTAACGAGGGTGAGACATGTTGCAGCTCTTCTGCCATTGGCTCCCAAAATAGCTCTCCATAGTCACTAGCCGAGGCAGAGGGCGCTTCTGGAGATAACAGTGGCGACTTTGTGGTCAGTCCCTGAGGACATTTCAGGTTCATGTGCTCTTGTATATACCTTTTATGTGAGAATGGGATATTATGAACCTCACATTCGAGGAGTACGAGACTGATGAGCCTCGTTCCTGCCCCATCCCTTGACTTGGAGGACAGAGGGAAGGGCTCCAGCGTGGAGTCATACTCCACCTCATAATTCAAGAAGTGGACTGGTTTGATTGCTGTCCGACCCTCCCCTGAATTCCTCTTCCGTTGACGACCACCTGCTCTCCTCCCCTTGGGTGGAACCTTGGGGAAAGGTCCACTTTGGGCATGATGAGTTACTTCAGCTATACTGGTGTTTGGGTGGAGAGAGATCCCGCCAGGGTGGGCCGCAGTGCGAGGAGCACCGGGGAAAATGTCATAAGGGGCATGAGGAGGACCTCCGTGCTGGGAATTGGTGAATTAAGGTTAGCCTCCACCTCTCCAATTACTGGGGCGAGGAGTACCTTTCACTGACTGTCATGGCGAAATGGGGATGAACTCTATGTTTTCGAGTGATCGGGCGTCCAATATCTTCATACCTGCGGTCTGCGGCAGGGGGAGTGAGCCTGTACCCAGTGTAGTGAGCATAGGAGAGACCCCCATACATAGTGTTCCTTTCAAGGGGGAGAGCCTAGCATGGGTTGAAGGTGGCACGGGGAAGACCTCCAAGCTGAGGTTGGATGTTGGGGGGCCCATACCTACCGTAGTGGCGGTACAGACTGGGCCTCCACACTGGGTGGCATTGCCAAGGATTGGTCTGCAGCGGCCATCGCTTGTGTCAGCGTCCGAGAGAGTCAACCCAACCGTCCCATGCGGCGGTTGGGGCCCCAATCTAGGTATGGCATATAACTACCCCTGCTCAACGTATGCAGGGAGTTGGGGATATGAGTCAGGGTGGCTCAGGCCCCATTAGTCATGGATGTTGATGCCCCACAGAAGGCGTCCTCTTCCATTTGCGCCCGACGTTGGCACCGGGTTAGGTGAACCCAATAATGTGGTGCAGGCTCATGGCCTACCTACTCCATGGCTCAGGTAATCAGGCGGCGGTATTGACATTGCCTGGTGGGAGACCTATACGGGAGCCCTTGGAGTGGGACTCCAATCCGGATGACCCGGACATCCCCAACCTCGTTGGTGTAGGGCAGGGTGTTTTCAAGGCATTCCAAGGACAAGATTCCAAAATGATTGAATGTCGGGGAGGGGTGCAGCGGATCCCTACATGGCCCTCGGTGGTGGCGTTGAAGGCGGGGTGCAACCACCTCATGATCTAGGCGGCCCATATTCCTGGTGGAGATGATCCCCTCCTCCTCGTACCTGCGTACATTACCATTAATAACCCTTTGCTGGATAATTTCTGATGGGGAGATGGGGTGTCCGCGCCCGGCAGTCATGGTAGTCAAAGCCGTCACAGGTGAGGTGGAACCACATTGGGTAGCCGCATCGATATAGCCCCTGCCCCTACACCGATGGGTAGGTGGTGATCGGGTACCAGATGCAACAACCTGATTCTAGAAAGTATGGAGATGAACTCATTAACACTGATAGGAAAATAAATCAACAACTAGTGCCCCAAAGTGGGTCCATCTTTCGTGGATGGTAGGAGGGATCCATGCTGACAATGTCATAGAACAGAATGCTCAATGTCCTGACTTCCCCAACTTCTGGGGAGTTTCATGTCAGGACCGTTATTTTATTGGTGGGACCTGTTGCTAGATGATGGGGTCTAGTGATATGATAATCCATTAGTTCCTCAAACGTTACTAGTCTCTATATTGAGGAAAATACCTTCAGGTCGGGTTCACCATTTTTGTTTCTGACACTTTTGTCAGGGTGCATGCATCCGTTATATAGAGTACATGCAGCTCTAACCTGGCATTCCCACTTTCCAAAGGTGGTCAGTATCTCCTCCTTATTTAGGAACGTCTACTCCTTGATTGAAACATGATGATGGGATGTCGATTCTTCCATTCATTGATTCCTCCTCAGAGCTTGTCACCTAGTCCAGGACTCCTTCATAGATTTAAGACGTTGTTCGTGAAACTCTTAACAGTTCCATATCATCATGGACACAAGTTAATTACCCAGCTTCTGTCAGGACATTTTAAGGGGTCCAGTCGGGGTAGCAACATTCAGTTAGTAGAGTAGTCACTTTGGGCACAATTGGAATGTCTGGACACAAGGGGATTGGCATGTCTGTCTTTTTCCCCTTTTTATAGGGCTTCTCGAGGGTACGGATGGCCAAGGCATCCAGAAAAAGAACGCAGGGAATCATATTCCATGTGAATTTTTCTAAGGTTTTCCTCCTCTTCATATGTTTAACACAGGGTAAGCTGAAAGTTTAACGTCCAACGGAGATGGATCGGACTGATTAGAACACTGATTAGAGTGGATCAGATAGAGAAACCCCATGGAGGGAACACTGGTATTGGGGCCAACAAGTGGGTTGCTTCACGAATGATGTTAAAAAGGAACAAGGAATGGGGTGGCATTATTCCTCCGGGATGTGGCAGCCCAAGTAAGAATCGGGATGGATGATGGAAGGTCCCGTGAAGTAGATGGTGAATGGGATTGAACTGTCATGAGGATGACGATGGTTTTGGGCTTGAGCCTCGAAGAGGATTCCTATGTTTCCCCGTGGTGGGGAATCAATGTCCGCATAGTTCAATGAGATGATGGGACACCTTGGTAGGCAACCCGTGAGAATGCACGCGTGTATGGGACCTAGAAGAAATGGAACCTATGTGTTGGGGCATGTGCTTTCCAAGACGCATAGGCTCGAGGGATAGATCAGGATGAGATAGGAGTGATGGGCTTGAACCTCATGCTCCTGGGGGATTCCTATGTATCCAAATGGTAGGGAATCATTTTCCACGTAGTTCAGGTGGAATTTGGGGATTATGCTCGGAGGCGGCCCATGGGGTCAATAAACCGACATGAAGGTGGACTGGGGGTCCTGACGGATGGTGGGATTGAACCTCGTGGAGGCTTCCTACATACCATGCCTTGACATGGATCAAAGTTCCCATAGTATGGGATGGTATGGGGATTACACTCTGAGGTTACCCGAGGTGTTGGTGAACCGACATGAATATGGTCGGAATGACCAGGTGATGGTCTTGAACCTCGTGGAGGCTTCCTATGTACCCTGACATGACATGGATCAAAGTCCCCATAGTTCGGGATGGATTGGGGCTTACACTCTGAGGTGGCCCAAGGTGGTTGGTGCTTGAACCTCGTTGAGGATTCTTACATACCATGCCTTGTCATGGATCAATGTCCCCATAGTTCGGGTTAGATTGGGGCTTAAACTCTGAGGTGGCCCAAGGTGTTTAGGGATTTATCCTTGTAGAGGCATCGTACGTACCATTCCTTGACATGGATCGAAGTCCCCGTAGTTCAATATGGGTTGGGGATTTGTCACGGTCGGTGATCACTCTAAACTCACGTGAGTTATGTTCGGTGTGAGAGACAAGAGATAGCAGTGAACAGACGATCACGTCACAAAAGATGAATTCATGGGAGATGGAATGGGGCTTATGCATGGAGTGGTCCAAAGAGGAAATAGGGGCTTACGCATGTTTAGTAGCCCAATAAAGTTGGGGATTACTCTAGGATGGAGGTCCGAGGGCGACAAAGCGCAGCGGGAGAGGGACTCAGTACCGATGAAATAAAAAGCATTGTTTCCCACCATTCCCTTCGCTGGCCCTGTAGACTGAAGATGAAAGGAGGAGCATAGATACTGCCTCTTACAAAGAAAGATAGGGGCTTACACCAAGGTGGATTCCCTTTCTCCGCGGACAAAATCCACTCCAATAAAGACGATGTCATCCCCTGTAAGGGGTGATCCCATTCTCGTGGAGACGAGTGTGCATGGGGAATGTCCAAGGCGGGGGGCCCTCCGTGCATGGCATGGGGCGGGGTCACAGTTTAATGTCATGTGTTGAGGATGATGGTGCTTGGAATTTTAAATTCCTATAGCTCGGATGAGGTGGGTCTGCTCCGCACCCCTAGGACTTACATAACCGGTACCCTCTGCTCCTTGTGGGAGGGAAGGCATCGGTAATTCCATAGCTAGGGGGTGTCCGGGAAGGTACCATAAAGTGGTCCGCATTAGCGTGGCTATGAAAAGAAGAAATATCCTTTAGTGTTCCTATGCGCAGAAGCATAAGGAAAATCAAATAAACGGGAAGAATCGTCCAAGGGACTTTGAAGTTAATTCGAATGAGCCTAGAAGGTCATACGGGAAAATGATGAATGATGTGGATTCCTAGGGGTGAGAGATGCCCGCGAATGGAATCCATTAGAAGAGCATCATACACACTCATAGAGTTCTGCCCAATGTGAGGGGTTCCGAGAAATTGTGTGAAACCTTTGAGGTTTGCGTGAAAAATAAGTGGAATTGTCTGAAAAACACTAGGCTGGCGTGAAATAAATGAGGATTACCACGCAAATGGATTTGAGTTTTTGTGTGCAACTGAAAGGATTTCGCACAAGGAATACTCATTTCTAGAAATTGGGAGAGGCTGCACAGAACCACTGGGGTTCGCGCAATTGAAGGGGATTGTGCGCAATTGGTCGGCCTGCATGCAAGTGGAATGGATTGCGCGCAAGCAGCAAAACTCGAGGGATTGGAATTTAGTTTTGAAACAAGGGTATCTCACACGATGGCGGACCCAAAGGTGACTTGGAGTGAAAAGAACCATGCCTGAAAGCCATCTTTGTGCACGCAGAAGGAGAATTCTGCGCACGAGAGATGGTTCAGATTCTTCATCCCGAAAATTGAAGGGGGTCGTTGTCTATTTATAGACATTCAGCAGTATAGAAAATAGTTCAGCGTGAAATAATTGTGCGCTGAGGGCAGCAGTGCAAAATTTCAACCGTGTGGGGTGGGGCGAGAAATTTTTCACACCCCCTCCGCAAAACTCTCACGAATCTCAAAACATTCCGTGTGGGCATCATTTTTTCTCACACTTCTGCATTTTTTTCGCGCACCTCCTCCAGGCCCCTTAGACTAGGTCCCTGGATCTGAATGTGGATATACATTGTCGTTTGGAAACATTCTTTATCCCTTGATCTTTTTTCGGCGTCTACATGTAAACCATTTTGAAGTATAGATTCTAGACACATAACTTCTGTTAAACTAAATTATGGATATGTAACTACTAATAATTTTGGATTTATTTAGAGTAAAATATTAGGGGTTTTTTATATAACATTTTATATATGTAGCTTATAAAATATTTAACCTAATATAATTATCAAATTAATAATACATTATGGGTATAATATCATTAATGATATATGTTCATTTATTGGAAACTCCATAATCCTTACAATTTGTTTAATAAATAATGAAAATTACAACATCTTCCCTCACATCATATTTATGATAATTATCATTAATATTCAAAACAAAAACATCAAATTCAAACTCACTGTAGTAGTTAACAATTAGCTTTTTAACATTCCAAAATTCACAAGGTATTGAGTTTTCACGAAATAATGTCTTATCACATTCCTAAAGGGTCTTATTCCTTATTTTAGATACACTATTATCTCATAAAGTTATTTTCAAAATGAAATTATGAGAAATTCTTCTTTCAGTATAAAATGATTAAAAACATGAATTTACAAATTATCCCTCTATAACCCTATATAATAAAAGCATAACTATTTTTTATATTTATAATAAGGGTATAATACATTTTCAAATCAATGAGTGAATATTTTTTGATGTCTATAATTTTTTATGTTTACCTACTATAAACATGAACTGATACCAGCACAAAGTTTCATCCACTAATTCTCAAGGGTTTTGAATGTATAATAAGGTCCAAGTGCACTAACTATAATATATTTATGGTTGAGAATTTACATTTTTAATTAAATTTTAAAATGTGTTTCTTAACATTTCGTAACAATGACATACCTTCTTAGAGTTGAATATATGTTCCATATGATCCACTGAAATACCACACAAATAATTTTTATCGATGTTTTAAACATTTTAATGTTCTTACATTTTTTTCCAAACCCGTTTAAAGAAATCAATGACACAAAAAAAAATTTATATTCTATAAACAAACATCATTTTGTCTATAATGTAAACATTGTCATGTCTATCGATAGATAAGACATGTTATCATTTTTAATGATTAATGATAAATTAATCATTTAAAAATATCATAGAGTTACTCACATCATATAATTAATGTATTATGATAAAGTTGATCTTACTTTGTAAAATATGAATAAAATATGATATCAATGTAATACCAATAAAAGGGATATCCCAAATTTTCACAATATGTTAAAGAGAATTATCTCAAAATATAACATGACCACCCATCAATTTTAATAAGTTTGATATATTGGACATCATTCATACAATGTTATTAGAATATGTTTAGTTATTTACTATGTTTTCTTACTATTGGACTCTTCATTCCTTATAGAAATATGTTGAACTAAGTTACTAGAACCAAAACTATCTAGGGTCTAATAATGTCAGAAAATAAAACATTTATAACCATCTTTTATCCAAAATATTAGTGTTGACCAACATATAGGTCTCTAGAAATAAAATAACTATGAATTATAATTGATTGATCCTTGAAAAACTAGTATCAAATCTTTGTCCGACATTTTCCTTTACACTGCTTTGAATCTTGTACACTCGGGAGAACAAAAAAACATAGATGGAAAATTTTACTAAATGAAATTATGTCCAATTTTGAATGATATTCAAGATGATTGAAACTATATGTAATGATTAATAAAATATCCATTAGAGATGTAAATTTTTATATAAATATTATCAAAACACTGACCATCGAGTTTAGTTTTAAAAATGCGCTCTGATCATTAAATATTAAATAGAAACTAGTATTTAGATCTAATTCTGATGAATATTTAGTAATATTGAAATTATGTCTTCATAATCTTTCATCTTTTTTTGCAAGGTAGAACTTAAGATGATCATATTCTATCTTATTTTTTTTATTTATAGGAAAGACCCATACATATCCTTTTCATCAAATGAAGGAATATTATCGTCATCTTCAGTTGAAATCACAATGATGTCAACAATAGGATTGAATGAAAAATTATCATCAATAAATAACTAGATTATTGAGTTAAGAGAAAAATTTCTAATAAGGAACATATCTTGCATGGAATTATTTTTATAAAATTTAATATTGAAGTAGTTGATGTCTCTTTCCAAGCCACTATCTCTTTATAAATATGGATATTTTATAACACCACATGTATTGTTCATAGCTATAAGAACCTTCATTAATTTTTCTTTTATATATTCAATTGAATTCACATTCCATAAATATTTTTTGGATAATCGATTATTATATATCTAGGATCGTTACAATAAAGAAGATAATTTTTTTAGTATCATTCTAATTGATCTTATCCTTTTTTCCATCGAGTTAATATTTGTCAAAGTCATTATTCCTATAAATTTTGTAGATCCATCATTCAAGTGGATAAGGTTCAACATTTCAAATATATGAAAAAATTATATCTAAATTAATTTTATAACATGGCTTATTTGGTGTATTATGACTACTACTTGTAGTCCCTAAAGATAAATAATTATAAATTTAAACAGATACTACTATATTATCATTATTTTCCTTATTAATAGTTCCTTCTGAATATTAAAAACTCTTCATTTTCAAATGCTTCAATTCATCGATTTCTATATGCATGAGTTCTAATTATATCATAACCATTTAAGTAATAATTTCTATAATACAATCATTATTTCTCTATCATATTCACCAAAGATCATAACTCTTATCTTTACAACACATTGGATATTTTATATCTTGTAATCTCTCACTTTTTCATGATTCCAATCATAGTTTCACATGAAGATATTTGAATATATATGATCTATGTCATTAACAGTAGTAATGTATTTTAAAACCTTTAATTGTATGGATATTAAGGGTTTTATGTGTTAGATAATTCTAATATTTATTTCTATGTAATTATATAATATCGTTTGGTCATTATAAAATGATCCACAAAATTATTATTAACAATGGTATTTATAAAATTTAATTGATATTTACAATCAAAACCATCAAATATTAGTGATATATTTTCATTAAATTCTCTAATGTTTAAATCGGTATACCTATAATTAAAAATCAATGATACATCCTCTAGAAAAATGGCTAATGTGAGGAAACAAATATATGATCAATTGGATAAAAAAAGGAAAAATAATATCTATGTCATTAGTGAAGAATCAAGAACCAATATATATTGATGTACCAATTGAAAATGAATTCGAAACTACCAAGGATTAATTATAGTTAAAATTTAATTACTATATTTCTTCCAACTAAAAATTCAAGTTGATAATAAGTTATATTTTTTAATAAAATTATAGTATATAAAGTAAATGCAGTATAATTTAAAGAATTTATTCCATGAAACTAGCCTACACAAATTAAAAAATAAGAAGTCGAATAAATTTAATGCTATAAATAATTCACAAAGTATCTGATAAAAATCCAAATACCTCAATAGGATATTTTATTACCAAACACATTGTCTATCAAAAATATTTCCTTTCATACCAAATAAATATAATTACATTTAATTATAGACATGGAATCAAAGTTATGATGTCATGATCTTCATCAGATTAACATGTCAGAAGTTATCATGATCCAAAAAAGTAACATATTTTAATTGATATCTTTATTATGAAAGTAAACCCAGATATCCTCTATAATATCCTCAATATTTTCCAAGCACTATCCCTGAGAATCATCAAAAATTCCATTAATTTAGTGGATACATGTTTTTTAGGCCTAGAAACCCATTGACTAATATGATTAGACAAGACCAATGTTCTTATCCATGGAACATCCTCACTCATACATGATTAGTAGTATAACTATTACAACAGAAATTCTAAGAGATCTTATAATGAAATGATCCCATAATAGACACATAACGACTCAAAAATTAATCAAAGGAATTTCACTTCCTATGTTTATTTTAAATAATATGAATCATATAAAACTACATAGAGAACATAATATAATAATTACAAATGAATAATAAAAGAAATAATATGTATTTATAGATGATAAGGAACCTATACATATGAAATAGTATATTTCCCATAGAAATAGTAATGTGTCCCTTATGAATAATTAATCCACCAATAAAATAGTATCCTAAACAATGAAATTATATATAAAATTTGGAAAACTTATAAATGAAATTAGTATTTAATTATATTATAGTGTAAGTAAATAAATATTCTAAAAATTCATATTTATGTGTTGGTACTTCTTTATGTCAAAAATTTTTAATTAAAATATTATAATTCATAATAAGATTTTAAATAAAATTAATTTTCATAAATATTGTTCATAAATAAATATATTATTGTCTTATTATTTTAGGCTAATTATATAGGACCTTAGTTATTTTTTGAAATCATTATAAATTTGAAACTGTATTTTTCAAGTAAATAATGTTTTTAATTAAAAATTAAATTTATCATATTTAGAATATTATTTTCATAAAAATGATTTTATATTTGAATTCTAAATGTAGAAATATTGTTAGAGATAATTTCTTGTATTTCTATGAAATACAATAATTTTTAGTGAAGAGTGAAATAGATTAATTTACAGTATAAATATATTTTATGATAAATACACTATTCATTGAGTCATGGATAATGTAAAAAACCATGGTTATAACTAAAATGAAAATATTACTATATTTATTCACAAGAATTAATATTATTGGTTGTATTTAAAGAAATAATAATTTAATGAATACAATAATGAGAAATAACCCCTCTCTTCCACTCAAAAAACCCCCCTCACACCCTCTTCTACTCAATAAAATAAGCCTTGATGATTATCAATGTTCTACCCAAATATTATTACGTAGTCTCTCCACACCTATAGGATATCATTTTTCTAGGAAAATACCATAAATCTTTCCATAAGGTGGTTCTTAAGGAGGATAATTCAAGGGGTAAACCCTCTTCCTTTTTCCTTTTAATTACATTTCAATTTATTTTCATATCCTCTCCTCACCTCACCTCCTATATCCAAATGTTCTTTATTACTCTCTATTAATATATATATTACAACAATATCATGTTAATTTAATATCCATAATCAATCTCTTTACTCTCTCTCTTTAATTAAAAAAATGAAATCATCATTTGGGAGGTGCTGATTTACGACATTCATGGACGATGAACTTTCTTTCTTAAATTTTTCCTTCAAGGTTCGTTACGAAACCATTTTTATAGTTGAAAAATATTATAAAATATTTATTATATCTTTTTAAGGTTTTGTAACCATTTTACTTACATAATTGTAAATAATATAACAAAACTACTTCATTGTGATTGAAAAACGACTATAATTTATCTAAACGATTACCAATAACATGTTGTCTAATTATTAATCCTCATATATGGAAACAATTATAATAAATAAAACCAATTATACTTCTATTTATTCAGTAATAACATGGAATTACAATTTAATATAATTATATCTCTTTTACCTGAACTTCATTACTCATATAAAAGTATACCAAACATGAAAACTAAGGAAAGGAACGCTCCTATGTGATAAAATCGTATATTATAAGTCCTAAAAAATAACATAAATTAACTATATAAAATTATATTAAATCAATTAAATGTTTATTTGAATATAAATTAATTTATAAATGGATTTATGTTCATTATCCAAGATGTTATGGTCAAGTACAGAACACATTCGATCATAAAGAAATGGTTTTTTTTCCCTGAACCTCCAATTCCATTTAGGTTACATTTTTTCCCTCTTTTCCACAAAGAAATTTTTAATTATTCTTGTGTAATTATGAAGTTAAATATATATATATATATATATGTACAATAATAATACTTATTTATTTTGTGGGGAGTTACATGTTTTAAAAGGATCTTTCTCAAATTTATCCTCATAAACAAGCACGATTCAATGGAAATTATCAAACTCTTACAAATTTTAAATTGAACTCTGTAATGCCTCGACCCCCGTTACCTAGAGTGGGTGCATTATTACATAACATTGGCATGATCACAAGAAATATCAAATCTCGAAAGACCGATTGGTTTAGTAGCCTTGGAAACACTAGATATATTCATAATGTTTTATATTACATCATAAGGTGAAAAACTACTACCACAACATAATGTCTCCATAGTCTACACTATGATCCCCTCATAATATCCCTGCAGGTCATTCATAACTTACTTCTTCACATCCTGGGAAAAATAAAACATAGAAAATGGGTGAGCTCAAATGCCCAGTAAGGATAACAATATAGCGGAAACTTTCAAAGATAAGCATAAACATTTAAGGCAATGCATTTCTAAAAGAAAAGCCTTTTAAACTTGAACTTCAACATAGTATGGAAAAAGTAAAATGAAATAATTACATTTACTTATTCACATGGATATTCTACTAATCGAATAATCACATGCAATATCAATAACCACTTTCATAATGATGGAATGCATAATGCCAAACTATCATAACCACATAGCCATGGCCTTGTGCCAAGACTACAAATAAGATTTTTCCAAGGCCTTGTGCCAAGACACTAGTTTGTCTCATGAGACCTACCAATGCATCGAGGAGCTATAGCGGGCTCCACCCGTCACAAATTAAGTCCAATGCATTCCCATATGAAAAGGTTTAAACATAACATAATCATTCGTAATAAAACTAGCATACGAAATGCCAATACTTTCACCATAAACCATGAATGGTATAAAAATAGCACATCCACAGTCAAACATATCACAAAACCTTCAATACAATATTGATGTTTTGTATCATAATAAATCAACTTCAAATAAGCGTAAAATCCATCAAAGGATGTTGACATAGATGAAATCAATACTCTTTTTAGAGAAATATCTCTTTCTATTTTGAAATCATTTAAGAGTCATATATTTATATAATAAAACATTTTCTTTGAAAATATTCTTATAAGCTTGTAAGGGAAGCTTCGACGATTTTATAACGGCGGAAAATAGCCGCACCCTCCTTATAAGTTAAAAAAAATATTCTTACCTTAATTTTGTCGAAAAGGTTAAAAAGCACCTTGTTTGGAAAACGACGGAAAGATTCCTTTATAAACCTCTTATAAAAGTCAAACAAGGGTATAAATGACTTTAACCCATATTCTTGTAAATATTAAAAATATTTTGAAATACATTTTTAAGAAACATGGATGTGGATGATAAAGAGATCCCAGTAGATTATTACGTATAAACAACCTTGGAAAATGAAGAGATTGTGAAATAACCCTTACCTTTGTACATTTCCTTGGTTGGGGTAGGTTAACCTCCTGTATAATATTGAAATAATTTTTATTAAATTATACAAGAATCATATACATTCATATGATATCATATATTATCTTTTAACATTGCTTTGTTAATAATATCTTAGTATTATCGTTGTTTTGGGTGTTAACTTACTTCTTTTTTTATATGTTTTGTTACGTAAGCCATGTTTGTAATGGATAGGTTGTATCTTAATCATATATAGAATGATATCAAGTCCTTATATACTATTATTAACCATCAAATGAGATTTATACTTGAATGGATATGATGGAGAATGAATCTCATCGCGTTCGTGGAGACGGTAGTCCGTATGTACGCACGAGCGACAATATCATTCATTTGATATTAAAATAATATATAAATGGATGTTATATCATATATACAGAATCATTAACATGATATATTTATTATTTACATGAGTTACACATCATTATGATACCCATCCAAATAATAATATATTAAATAACAATTACACCACGATGTAGAGACGGTAAGCCGTACGTACGCACGTATGGTGACATGTTATTCAAAGGGTAGATAGAATACTGATTATGGTTGTACAATATTTATAATAATGTCACAATATATATATGATACTGGAGTTATTATTTTACAATGGTAACAACAAAGGAAGAAGAAGTGGAAGAAGAAAGGAACTTGGAAAACGGTGGTGAAATCATTACCTCTTCTTCGGGTTCTTTCTTTTGATTTGATCAAAAGGGCTCCTTAGGTTGGCATTCTGATCGAACTAAGGCCTCTAGGTTGTAGTGAAGGAAGTTGGGAGAGTGTTTGGGCAGATTATGGCCGAACCAAAAGGCTTTGAATGTGTGAAGAAATGAGAAGGAGGAGTGCCCATTTATAAGAGGGGTGAGGGGCACCTTTGGAAAACCTAGAAATATTAATTTATAATAAATTCATATTCGGTTTCTAATGGCTCCAAAGTTTATTATTTAAATTTTAAGGTGGGTATGGGTCGAAAACCACTCAACCAATAGAATTTAGACAGGTTTGTGTACTTATATTAACCTTATCTTTAAGTATCAACTCTTAGATAATTAGTTTCACTTTTACAATGTCTCTTTGTATTTTTATATAATATGGTTAATAAACTTACTATATACATCCAAGAGACCCCCAAGTGGTCCATTAATAATAAAAATATCATGATATAAGTCTCTTGGCCGAACCGTATATTTTTAGGAATTTAATATCAATTAATAATATAATATTTGTTTTAAAAACTCTTTTATATCAATTTTTACACTATTCAATAGTTGATTTTTGTGAAACTCATAACAGAATGATTAATTCGAAAAAATTTAATTAAATCATTCCTAACATGTCATATTAACTTAGAAAATTTATTTAATTCATAAAAAGTCTCAAAGTATATGTTTATTTGTTTATTTATAATATCAATTATTTTAATTTTTCACTATTATGGAAATTACTGCATCAACATTGTGTCATAAATAAATTACATTATTTAATGTCTAAAAATTATAAATAAAATATAATTATGTAGAAAATCATTTTATATTTCTAATTAATACTTATAGTTGAAAATACAATATATATAACCCTGTGTAATAATTGTTTTTCTAAAAGATATATGCTTGTGTCATTTTTGTATTCATTTTAACTTAATTAAAATAAAGTGTCCCTATCACCTACAAGTTGCTACATGGGGTCTCAAAATCGACCCAAAGATGACTATGGTCGAACATGTATCAACCAATAAGGTTAGGACACGTTTTAGGGTAATTTAGTATTATTATAATATTATTTTTTAACCCTTATTTACCTGATTTACCCTTATCCATGGTAAATAAAATATTTACCGCAGTAATTATTCAAAATGTCTAAAAATAAAAGTTAACTATTTACACAATTTTAAAATCTTGATTCCAAATATGGAATCTATTTTTCCAAATTGAATACACAGAAGTGGCAGAAATTAATTTAAAATTAATTCTCGTTGTTAAAACAAAAATCGTGTTTTTAAGAGATAATAACTATCAAAAGATTGACACTTGTTTATGTCCAGTTTAATTGTAAAATTATCTCCAATGACCAACATTGTATTAAATGGTAAAAATATATTCTAAATATACTTTAAAACCTCTCAAGTTCAAAATTTATCACTATTAATTATATTGATTAAAAAAGTTTTTTTTAATTAAAATTTAGTAATTTTCAGTATTCATCAAAATATTAAAGTTATCCGAAAAGTACCAAAATTTCATCTTAGGCTAAATTCGATATTCCTAATCCAAAAATGAAGTCCATTTTGAAATATAAAATATATATAATTTCAAAAACAAGGTATTACTATTCATAACGGCAAGTTTGATTGGTTATGGTGTGTTAGAACTCGGTGTTGCGTACAACACATGCTAGCGTACCGAGGATGCTTGGGATGTTTCATTTTAAATTTTTGATGTCCCCATTTAGTCAAAAAGTTTAAAATATTGTATTTAAAAAGGATTCACTATTAAAATTTGATAAAAGTGCAATACTGAAAATGAATTTGTTCTTACATTATGTCTAAGAAACTCATAATATGGATTCTAAAATTATAAAGATTATATAAAGTTTAAAATTTAGTTAACACTATTCATAACCTTTTTTGAATGGATTGTATGGTAAGACATGGTGAGATTGAACTTGGTGTTGCGTGTAGTGAACGTTATTGAATTATTTTGAAGAAATAACATACTATGAAATCTTGGGGTGTTACATTCTCCCCTCCTTCAATAAATTGCGTCCTCGCAATTTGAAATTGTTCTTCAAAAATAAAAGGTTGAAAATAGAAAATATCTTTGTGGGAAAACCCACATCAGAAATTAGGTTACTAAAATTTAGTCTTAATATGAGAAAAATAGAAATGAAAGGGTCACCACCAAATTATGATCTCTATTATGAGAATATTGGTGGCAATTAGAGACATATAATTGGAGGAAAAACGTAAATATTTATAGGTAGTGATTGAGGTCATCAATCACAAAAAAGTATAAAATTGAGGTCCTTAAATTCATCAATCTATGATGATTTAAAATACCATCGGTTCAAAAAAAACTTAGGGTATTGTGATAACACATTTTTGATGTTTCAAAATATCTTAGTTGAAATCCCACATCGAAAAATGAATTCATGAGGCCTCTATTTAAAATAAAGAGTGGAAAGTATGAAGATTACAGAAAATAACACATACTAGGGTTCCATGTTGGAAAGTATGGATATGGAAGAGAAATATAACGATCAATTATCTGATGGAGAGTGGTAGAGAACATGGCTATGAAAAGGCCAACAATCCCAAAGCCATAAAATAGTTATGATTTAAGGTACTATCTAGGACAAAATTTTTGTTCTAAGTTCCTTTTCTTAATGTTGAGGAATTTATTTATGAGATTGGCCAAGATCATAAGAAGATATACTTACTTTATAATTAGAGTTTTATCCATTAATAAATATCTACCACAAACTCATCTTTCCCTCTAAAAGATAATAGAACGTAAAAAATGTTCTATTTATACTATTCGTACAGGGTTCCAAAATAAACGAATTCATAATTCATCTACCATATCTTTTAAAAAAACTACATTATTTAATCCAAGACATCTCATGGGCCGGTGGTAGGTGATAAACCCTTGTCGCCCTTCAGTTGCGTTTTCAAGTCTCACGGCCTTGCCGGTCGCGACAGGTTGTCGCCCGACCTCCGGGTTGTCCTTTTATGGGAATCCAAAATAATCCAAACTAGAAATATCTAAAATAATTCTGTCCAAACTCACAGTCCAACATTTATAAGGAAGACATAATGTAGATCCTTTTACCCCGTAATAACATATCAATACCTTCATCATGTATTCTTTTAAAACACTGAAACTTCCTGAATTACCATAATCCTTATTGATTACATTCATGCTCCCTTATTCCATATAGAATGCAGGATATACTTCATCAATCCAAAAATGTTTTAAACCCCAACAATGATGGAATATATAAATCATTAATCATCTTCAAGGTAGTCAAGAATATCCAATATAATTTATCCAAATCAATCATTTATTATTCTAAAATCACTACCTCGGTATCAGAACCATATTATGGTTTTTCTTTCTCTCAACCATATATTTTCCAAAAATTTAACCTGCTATTGAGTCACTTTTCTTTGTTCCACACAATCTCAAGTCCTTAATGAAATAGTACTACAGTACAATCCTTATATACTCCATAATTATTATAACAAGTACATTGTTGATACAACACTCAAATGACATAATCAACATAAGAACTCTAATCATTCCTCTTCATCTGTGGTAGTATCATGACTTGATTATTATCCAATATCATCATTTGCGGCATAGTCTAATGAATGGGACATAGGTTTGCGTAGTGTCCAAACTCCTTTCAAATGAAGCATTGTACATTTGAAACCATTTTCTTACCCTTGCAGTCACGTACTTTGTGCCCTTTTCCTCCACACTTATAACAAAATCCCATTCCTTTCAGGCAAGTTTCAAGGTGTTTCTTCCCACAGTTATCACATATGGGAAAATTCTTCCTTTCCCTCTTCCCTTTATCCATCTTTATCTCTTCCATCCTTTTCTTCTCTTGCTTCCCTTCAAATCCATAGGACTCAGTAAACTCTTTACTTATCTTATCAACACATGATATTATTTCTTCATATGATGATAATACATGTGAAACTATTCTCTTATAAATTCTGTCTTAAGACCATGAAATATATGATCCTTCTTTATCTTTGTATCATGTGCATTGCTAGAGTTCTCATTCCTTCTACTGGGAACCATTTCTAAAAAATGGCATACATTAGATTAGTTTATGAATAACAATACGTAATCCCAAACTTGTAAAACACATAACATAATTTAAATAGTTTATGGATATAATCCATAATCATAAAAATGTTTTCCTTGAGGAAGTATATACTCATAAACCCTTCGTAATGATTTGTAAAGAAAATGAGAGTTATCCTAAGCATATCCCCCGGGAGTGTCGTAACCAAAAGTGTAGCAAGGCCCGTTGTCGTGCACCAATTACCGTTCGAGTCTAGCTAAAAGCGGTGTTTTCAAGTTTTACCCCTAGGTATATCTGTGCCAGAGCCACCTCTACTTTCTCGTATCCAGATAGGGATGTATTGCTCGGAAAACTCATAAAATCTCTACAATACCAAAATTCTAGGAATTTCTTCTATACTAACCCTCAATGTACATCTTAAATCTATGTGATCTAATCAGAGTTTATCTAAATCTAGCTTCCAAGGTTTGTACTAAACTTCCTCTGATACCAACTGTAACACCCCGACCCCAGTTACCTAGAGTCGGTGCATTATTACATAACATTGGCTTGATCACAAGAAAATCAAATCTCAAAATACCGATTGGTTTAGTAGCCTTGGAAACACTAGATATATTCATAAAGTTTTACATTACATCAAAAGGTGAAAAACTACTACAAAAACATAATGCCTCCATAGTCCACACTGTTATCCCCTCATAATATCCCTGCAGGTCATTCATAACTTACTTCTTCACATCTTGGGAAAAATAAAACATAGAAAAGGGGTGAGCTCAAATGCATAGTAAGGATAACAATATAGCGGAAACTTTCAAAAATAAGAATAAACATTTAAGGCATTGATTTTCTAAAATAAAAGCCTTATAATCTTGAACTTCAACATAGTATGGAAAAAGTAAAATAAAATAATGCCATTTACGTATTCAATGGATATTCTATTAATCTAATAATCACATGAAATATCAATAACCACTTTCATAATGATGGAATGAATAATGCCAGACTATCATAACCACATAGCCAATGCCTCATGCCAAGACTACAAATAAGATTTTTCCAAGGCCTTGTGCCAAGACACTAGTTTGTCTCATGAGACCTACCGATGCATCGAGGAGATATAGCGGGCTCCACCCATCACATTTTAAGTCCAATTCTTTCCCATATGAAAAGGTTTAAACATAACATAAACATTTGTATTAAAACTAGCATACGAAATTTCAATACTTTCACCATAAACCATGAATGGTATAAAAATAGCACATCCACAGTCAAACATATCACAAAACCTTCTATACAATATAGAAGTTTTTTATCATAATAAATCAACTTCAAATAAGCGTAAAATCCATCAAAGGATGTTGACATAGATGAAATCAAAACTCTTTTTAGAGAAATATATATTTCTATTTTGAAATCATTTAAGAGTCATATATTTATAAAATAAAACATTTTCTTTGAAAATATTCTTATAAGCTTGTAAGGGAAGCTTTGACGATTTTATAACAGTGGAAAATAGCCGCACCTGCTGTATAAGTTAAAAAAAATTCTTACCTTAATTTTGTCGAAAAGGTTAAAAAGCACCTTGTTTGGAAAACGACAGAAAGATTCCTTTATAAACCTATTATAAAAGTCAAACAAGCGTATAAATGACTTTAACCCATATTATTGTTAATAGTAAAAATGTTTTGAAATACATTTTTAAGAAACATGGATGTGGATGATAAAGTGATCCCAATAGATTATTGTGTATAAACAACCTCGGAAAATGAAGAGATTGTGAAATAACCCTTACCTTTGTACTTTTCCTTGGTTGGGGTAGGTTAACCTCCTGTATAATAGTGAAATAATTGTTATTAAATTATACAAGAATCATAAACATTCATATGATATCATATATGATCTTTTAACATTGCTTCTTTAATAATATCTTAGTATTATCGTTGTTTCGGGTGTTAACTTACTTGTTTTCTTTTATATTTTTTGTTAAAAAATCCATGTTTGTAATTGATAGGTTGTATATTAATCATATATAGAATGATATCAAGTCCTTATATACAATTATTAACCATAAAATGAGACTTATACTTGAATGGATATGATGGAGAATGAATCTCATCGTGTTCGTTGAGACGGTAGTCCGTACGTACGCACGAGCGACAATATCAATCTTTTGATATTAAAATAATATATAAATGGATGTTATATCATATATACAGAATCATTAACATGTTATATTTATTATTTACATGATTTACACATCATTATTATAACCATCCAAATAATAATATATTTAATAACAATTACACCATGACGTGGAGACGGTAAGCCGTACGTATGCACGTATGGTGACATGTTATTCAAAGGGTGGATAGAATAATGATTATGGTTTTACCATATTTATAATAAAATCACAGTATATATATGATACTGGAGTTATTATTTTACAATGGTAACAACAAAGGAAGAAGAAGTGGAAGAAGAAAGGAAAATGGAAAAGGGTGGTGAAATCGTTAACTCTTCTTCGGGTTCTTCCTTTTGATTTGATCAAAAGGGATCCTTAGTTTGGCTTTATGATCCAACTAAGGCCTCTAGGTCGTATTTAGGGAAGTTGGGAGAGTATTTGGGCAGAGTTTGGCCTAACCAAAAGGCTTTTAAGGTGTGAAGAAATGAGAAGGAGGAGTTCCCTTTTATAAGAGGGGTGAGGGGCACCTTTGGAAAATCTAGAAATATTAATTTATAATAAACTCATATTCGGTTTCTAATGGCTCCAAAGCTGATTATTTAAATTTTATGGAGGGGAAGGGTCTAAAACCACTGAACCAATAGAATTTAGACAGGTTTGGGTACTTATATTAACCTTATCTTTAAGTATTAACTCTTAGTTAATTAGTTTCACTTTTACAAAGTCTCTTTGTATTTTTATTTAATATGGTTATTAAACTAACTCTATACATCCAAGAGACCCCCAAGTGGTCCATTAATGATACACCTATCATGAAATAAGTCTCTTGGCCGAGCCTTAGATTTTTAGTAATTTAGTATCAATTAATAATATAATATTTGTTTTAAAAACTCTTTTTTGTCAATTTTGACACTATTCAATAGTTGATTTTTGTGAAACTTATAACAGAATGATTACTTCGAAAAAATTTAATTAAATCATTCCTAAAATGTGATATTAACTTAGAAATTTAGTTTAATTCATAAAAAGTCTCAAATTATATTTATTTGTGTATTTATAATATCAATTATTTTAATTTTCCACTATTATGGTAATTACTGCATCATCATTGTGTCATAAATAAATTAAATTATTTAATGTCTAAAAAAAATAAATAAAATATCATTATGTATTAAATAGTTTTATCTTTCTAATGAATAGTTGTAGTCGAAAATACAACATATATAACCCTATGTAATAATTGTTTTTCTAAAAGATATATGCTTGTGTCATATTTGTATTCATTTTAACTTAATTAAAATAAAGTGTCCCTATCACCTACATGTGTCTCCATGGGGTCCCAAAATAGACTCAAAGATGCCTATGGTAGAACATGTATCAACCAATAAGGTTAGGACACGTTTTAGGGTAATTTCGTATTATTTTATTATTATTTTTTAACCCTTATTTACCGGATTTACCCTTAACCATGGTAAATAAAATATTTACCGCAGTAATTATTCAAAATGTCTAAAAATAAAAGATACCTATTTACACAATTTTAAAATCATGATTCCAAATATGGAATCCATTTTTCCAAATTCAAAACACATAAGTGGCAGAAATTAACTTAAAATTAATTCCCGTTGTTAAAACAAAAAGCTTGTTTTTAAGAGATAATAACTATCAAAAGATTGACACTTGTTTATGTCCGGTTTAATTGTAAAATTATCTCCAATGACCAAAATTGTATTAAATGGTAAAAATATATTCTAAATATACTTTAAACCTATCAAAATCATAATTTATCACTATTAATTATATTGATTAAAAAAGTTGTGTTTAATTAAAATTTAGTAAATTTCACTATTCATCAAAATATTAAAGTTATCTGAAAAGTACCAAAATTTCACCTTAGGATAATTTCGATATTCCGAATCCAAAAATGAAGTCCATTTTAAAATATAAAATATATATAATTTCAAAAAGTAGTTATTACTATTCATAACGGCTAGTTTGATTTGTTATGGTGTGTTAGAACTCGGTGTTGCTTACAACACACGCTAGCGTACAGTGGAAGCATGGGATGTTTCATTTTAAATTTTTGATGTCCCCATTTAGTCAAAAAGTTTAAAATATTGTATTTAAAAATGGTTCACTATTAAAAGTTGATAAAAGTGCAGTACTGAAAATTAATTTGTTCTTACATTATGTCTAAGAAACTCATAGTATAGATTCTAAAATTATAAGGATTATATAAAGTTTAAAATTTAGTTAACACTATTCACAACCTCTTTTGAACAGCTTGTTTGGTATGTCATGGTGCGATTGAACTTGGTGTTACATGTAGTGAAATTTATTGAATTATTTTAAAGAAATAACACACAATGAAATCTTGGGGTGTTACACACTCTACAGTCCATTTTAATCCAATTTTTTCACAAAATCTATAATTTTCTTATGAGAATAATATAATAATTTAGGTATGGTTTTATACAATTATTTTTACAAAATAACAAATCTTTTCAATGAAAAAGAGTTTCTCTGAAGAATTCCTTGATGATTTAATAAGAGTATTTTTATATTTTTCATCACCCTTGTTGATTTTTAGGTTTAATTTGGATTTATATTTTATGATATCATCTAAAATATTTTATTTAATGTTTTATTCTTAGTCTAATTTTTTATGTGCTACCTTGACACCTTTCACCTTATTACACAGAATGGTTAGTGATAATGTTTATTGATTGGGAGTGTTATTTATATTTCATTTGATAGTTTCATTTTGAATTATTATGTTTATTATGTTTCACCCATTTCATATAAGGAATTCATTTTATATTTTATGTGATGGGTGAGGATCCCTATATCCCCTCGGTGCATTAGTAGGTCTCATGAAGAAAAACCAACTCGTGTTTTTACCCATTATGTATGGTGTCATGGCCAGGCCCATGACGGTATGATTATGATGTCCATCATTATGGATTCCATCATTATGAAGCTATTAATTGTTTATCCATGTGATTGTTATATTATTAGTATATCTATGGTTATGTTTTTTATGTCGTTATCAGTTTATAATTACCACCATTTTATACTCAAGATTTTTTTATAATGGAATGTGTAATTTTAGTTACAAATAATGCTTTAAATATATGCTTCCTACGTATTACGTACCCTTTCTGAGAATATTATCACCCCTTTAATATGTCATATTTTTCACAATATACAAAGATGTATTGTATAAATGAAATTCAAGGATAATCTAGAAGTTTATTGGTGTTTCTAATATATTTAATATGGTTCACTTCATTTCATGGTGTAATAAAACTATTATTCTTGTATATAGTTTTTCAATGCTTCTAATCTATCCATTCCTTTAGGATATGACTTCATTGATTATATATAAATGTAATAAAATAATGCACTGGATCTGGTGAATTGGGGTTAGGGTCTTTATAATTGGAATCAGAGGATGTTTAGTAGAATCCTTGGAAACATGATTTACAAAACATAGATTTTTTTAAAAAAACCATAAGACTGACTTTGGGGATAAGAATATAAGAACATCCTATAATGTTGGCATGTTTTAGAATATGTGGATATTCCTATAAAATACGTCTCTATCTAGATACTAAAAGTGGACTTGGTTCTGGAACATATTTATCTAGGTGTAACAACTCTGATAAGGTTTCTTGGGCCTTGACTTGGGGTAACCTGGTACACGACAATGTGCCTTACTAGTAACATTGTTTGACACTCTTTGGTATATTCTTAGTATAATTCAAATTTTATTTAAAACCCATTATGAAGGATTTAATTGTAATTATGTCTCCAAAGAGTCCAAACTTATTATTATGCGATTAGATATTCATGGGATCTCAATTTATGTTATGCATTTTACTAAATTTAATTGTAATTATTTCTCCAAAGAGTCCAAACTTATTATTATGCGATTAGATATTCATGGGATCTCAATTTATGTTATGAATTTTACTAGTAAGACATATACATTATTTTTCATAACCTAATTTATTTTATTCTATTATTTATAAATGGATCGTAGTTGAAGGAATGAAAACCACATGAACATGCCTATATTATGTAGGAATTCAATCCAATGCAAGATAATGATGTTGGTTCTAGAGGAGAGAATGTGCTGAGAAACATATTACTATACTAGGACAGATGACTCAGGTTATGAACAATAACATTACTCATATATAGCATATGGAAAAACAACATGGAGAATAAATGTTAGAATGATTTATGAGACAACAACCTCCATCATTCAATGGGACTGAAATCCCACTTGTATCAGAGAATTATATTATTTCCCTAGAAGATACATATCTATCTTTGGGAAGTAATGAAAGGAGGAATGGTGTCATGTAAGTTTATCATCTATCCATATATACAGATCAATGGTGGTCACTAATTCAAAACATATAGGTGGAAGAGACTAAAAATATGGAATTAAGGGATTTAAATGAAATTTTCATATAAAAATATTTTCCTAACAAATAACTAGGTGATATAGAAAGTAAACATTTTTATTTCTAAAATATGAAAGATGATATCATTGACAAGCAGGAAGCCAAAATTACAAGGTTGTAAAGGTATGTTGTAGACTATATATGTAATCTAAGGAGTAATAATGATCAATTGTTTGATGGTTTAAGACCATTCCTCGAAAGGGAATAGGTTTCCCCAACATTCTCATCATAAAAAGATATAGTCTCATGTGAAATAAATATATAAAATTAATTCACTCTGTCTTATGACCATCAAGGAATGAAATAGAAAAAGAGGGATGTTGAACACTCCTGGAAAAGAAATAATTAAAAAGGGAAAAATAGAATAGTTGATTTTCCATCTTGCGATAATTATTGGATGAAATACCCTGACACTTTCTTAAAGGGTGTGGGTGTTTGTTACACATGTGGATGAAAAGTTCAAAAAGTCCATGATTATAAGGGAAACAAATAATATACCAATTGTTAATGAAACAATTGAAAATATATATGACATTATACAAATTATTGTTTTAATCTTCAAGGAATCTTCCTGAAAAGAAGGACATGATAGAAATACCATTATTATATAGTCCAAATAGCTGATTTAGAAGTTTCTAATGATGTAGTTGAAGGTAATTTAACAATTTCCTCAAGAATATCCAATGATTTATTTGATTATTGGTTATCACTTTCTTTTATATATTCCATGTTTTCCAGGAAAATTATTTATTTACCGTTTTATTTAATAAATGATTTTTCAGTAAAATCTCCTAAGGTAAGTATCATTTCAGAAAATAAGTGTCAATCAGTACCCTTTATGACACATAAATGTTATTTATTTGATGACTTTATCCTCATACACATAATTTATTTTGAAAAAATAATCAATAAGAATTTAATTTAAAATTATGATGTAGAGATCTATTGCAATAGGAATAAAGTTACAATTTTTTTTATAATGATGTGGAGTCCATCTTCTTTAGAGAAGAAAAATTACCATATGATTCTTATCTAGATCCACCCCCAAATATTTATAATCAATTAAATTATTGGGGAGGAAGATAACACAATATCTATTCATGAGGAAATAAATGTTCTAATTGACGATATACTTATTTTTAAAGAATACATTGATGTATGTCTAGAGTATTAACCTAGATATTATTGAGGGTGGGAAATTTATTTTTTTATTGATTTAATTATTTATGTGTGGCTTATATGAATGGATCCTTATAGAGTGTACATTGTGTAATTAGTGGAGTTAATGAAAAAATTAGAAGAGTTAATTAATAATGGGTTTATTCACACTTGTGTTTTTCCATTTGGAGATCCAATTAATTTTGTTAATAAGAAAAATGGGTCTATGGGGATATGAATTTAATATAGGGAGATCAATGCTATTATGATTTGGAACACATATTCTCATGCTCAGATTGTTTATTACTTTGATTAACTTCAGAGAGCCTATTATTTTTTGAAGAATAACATTAGATATGGATATCATCATTTGTGTGTTAGACTAGAAGATATTCCAATGACAACATTTCTAATTGTATATGTAAATTATGAGTTTAAAGTTATTCATTTTGGTCTAACTAATGCACCCTATGCTTTCAAGGATATAATGAATAGAGTTTTCAAGGAAAACATGATGGCTTTTTGATGGTATTTAATTGATGACATATTGGTATACTCAAAAAGCTAAAAATATTTTGGAAATCATTTGTGTCTTATTTTGAATACTCTTAAATAAAGTGAGTAATATGGTATATTTAGCATGTTCTAATTAAATCATCAAATAATTTCATTTCTTGGACATGTTTTCTCTAAGGATGGAATATTAGTTGATCTAGAGAAGACAAAGGCAATTCAAGAATGGCCTACACCAAATAAAATAACTAAGATACATAGATTAAATGGTTTAGCAGGTTATTATCGACATTTTGTTCCACACTTAACTTGGTTAGCTTACCCGTTAACCGAAAATACATGTAAAGGGGTTATGTTTTTATGGAAAAATTAATGGGGTGAATATTTCAAAGAATTGAAAAAAGTTTTATTAAATGCTCAAATATTGACTCTACCATTATAAAACGGTGGATTTTTGATTTATAGTGATGTATCAATGAAAGTAAATGATTTTTTACTTATGTAAAATTATAGAGTTATTTCCTATGCATAAAGTTAGTTAATAACTCATGAAAAAATATATCCCACTCATGATCTTGAGTGATAATCTGTAATATTTACTTTGATGATATGTATACACTATCTATATGGTTAAATATTTGATATATTAATGGATCACAATATTTTGAAATATTCCTTCTCAAATATGGAACTCAACATTATGCAAAAGATATGGCTCAAACAACACAATGATTAGTATTTTTCAACAAACTATCACTCATATAAGGAATATAAGGTATCATATGAATTGATCAATAAGTAAAATGGAGTTCAAAAAAAATGTGTATAGAAAGGTATATTATTTAGATGGATCTTGAAAAGATGGATATGGGAATTATCAAGGACCATGAAACATCAACATGTTTTCAACAGGTTAAAAAACAACTTAATTGGAATGATTAAAACATTCTCAGTGATATGTTGAGAATACTTAAAGTAAACATAATGTTGTGAATGATATGATGTTTATAGACATCAAGTGTGAGGATGAAATTCCTAAATTTTGGAGGAAGAAATGGAATCCCAATATACAAAAGATAGAAATGGAGTTACTATCTGATTTTCATAGATCAAATTTCTATATATACCCTTGTATAAATAAGACGTATAAGGATCTAGAGGAAAATTTATGGGGGATAATATAAAGTAGGAAATTGAAAATTATGTATCATGATGTTTAGTCTATCAATAGGTGATGGCTGAAAGAAAACATATTAGAGGTTTCATACAACCTATTAAAATTCCTACGTAGAAAAGGGATGAATTCTTTATGGATTTTTTCATTGGATTACCAAAAATTCCAAGATGGAATAATGCAATATGAGTGATTATTGATCTAATTACCAAATTTTTACACTTTCTCTCTATAATGGAAGATTTTCCACTAGAGATCCTTACAAAGAACTATATGAATTAGGTTTTATGAATTCATGAAACACCTCTCTCAATTCTCTCTTATCTTAATTCAAGATTTACATAAAAATTTTGGAAATGTATCCCGAAAGATTTGGATACTAAGATTCATTTGAGTTCATCTTTTCACCATCAAAGTGATGGGTAGTAAAAAAATATGATCCAAATATTTGAAGACATGTTGAGATCATGATCACTTGAGTTTCAAGTTATGTGTGGGATGTCCTGAACTGCAATCCACAGAATAGTTCCTCGAGCTGGGTGGCTACATGCCCACAAACACTCCTCCCCGTATACCAATGGGTGCCAACTAGCAGTGAGGGCCTGGTAAGTAAGTATTAGGGAGACTATACCCCTTTTATCAGAATAAAACACCAATAGAAGAAAATAAAAATAACAAAGTGAGGAAGATTATAAATAACCATAACAAATACATGTCATATGAAAACAAAAATATGAAAAATACATTAATCAACTGAAAGGTAAAACAATATTTCACAATGATACTGTCAAGTGTCTACAATAAAACTAAATGTAAAGACACAACAACTCTTAAACAGGTCCCAAACCACACCTGGTTCCCTATTCCATGCCCCAATCTCAAACTGAATCATTTCCCATGGCCTTTCATTATCCTGTCTGACAATAGTAAAGTCTACTAGGGTGCCGATCGGGAATCCCATATATGGTGTGAGTTCAACCCATTAGGCCACCCCCAACGATGTCTAAAATTAGTCCAATAAAAAGATAGTGCATTCCGTTTTTAAAAAGCAATAAATACAATACATAATTTAAACAGATATGACATTATCATATAATATTTAATCACCAAATTATGCTATGTTTCATTTCATTTTTTCAATTTGTATCATCATTCATTATCATTAATCATTTGCTTTAGGTCATCATTCCTAGAACCCCAAATATTGTGGAATATTCATTAATTGTTATCATTGATTTGGTGTAGGTCATCATGTTAAGAACCAAAAAATCATTGAGTGTAGGTCGTCATTCCTAGCATGCCTTTTCTCATTAGGTGTAGGTAATCATGCCCAAAACCCGATTATCTCAATCATGGTTATCTATTGGGGAGGAATGCTATGTTCATGTACCAACTTCTAATTGGTCTAGAACACCATTTCTACAGCACAAGAATCTCATCCATTTAATCATTAATTAATTAAAAATTCTTTACCACATCATTCCAATACTAATCTAATGGTTAGTTAAAAAGTTCAATGGCAATTAGTTAAATCAGATATTAACTAAGAACATAAAACATTAATTAATTCACCAATTAATTAACTAATCAACAAAATTCTCTTTCCAAAATTAATTTGTCCCCATAAATTATCCATATCAAATATCAAAATTTCATAATTAGTATTCACAATTTATTATCTTTGATAATATATTGGAATATAATGAATTATCTTAAATAACTATATTTGGTCAACATCATGGCACATAATTAATTGTCACAATTAAATATCTCACATAGCCAATATCATTGTTTCTTAATTAATTTCCCCCAATTAATTATCATAACAAAACATTCCAATATCTCAAATACAATATCTCAACCCATAAAAAATCTTAAAAATATATAATTGGGTAACCCCTGCCCCCCCTCTCCCCGTCGTTTCTTCTGTGATTCAATTCTCAATTAATCACCGAGGAAAAATAAACTCAATTAAATATTCCTAATAAATCCAATTTAGGAAATAAATCATGATGGTAATCTATAAATCCATAAAATCACATTCATATATCATAAATCATGACTTTTGGTGCTCAATTTATACCACCTACCTCAGTTTATTTATGGAATTTAGGCCAAAGAAAATCCCTAAAATCATAGCCGCACAACGTTGTTGATCAAGCTCCACATAGAAATCCCTAGATCCAAATTTAATATCAAAGTTATAAAGATAATGAACATAAATATCTAGATCCACAATCCTAGATTTATATCTTAACTAATAGGTTTAGATCTAAGAAAATGAGGGATATATTCGATGAAAATAGCTAAAAAAGATATGAGAAAGAATGGGAGACACGATGGGATAAAATCTACATACTGTAACATGAACAGATCCATGATCTGGGATTTCTATATCAATTAATATTGTTCATATCAACTTGGAATCCTTCAAGAAGAATCTGAGATCACCCTAAAATCATCATGCCTAAGCCTATGTCGAAATAAAGAGGTTTCAGGGGTTTGGGTGGTTTGAAAATAAATTTTCCGAATAAAATGCTCTATGTGCATGCTTTTCCCAGGCAGTTTGCATGGATAAGACAAAAAATTCTCTAACTGTGCATCATTCCACTACCCACATGGCTAGATGGTGCATGGTTAGGCAAACTGTGTGCTAACCATACAGACCTCCACTTTTCACACGTTTAGATTGTACACGATTTGGTCAAACCAGCAAACCATGAATAACCCCAAGTCTTCTTAATTCCTTATAAACATCACCAAAACACACCCAAGGTCATAACCCAACCCATGTTACTTCATAAAAAAAGTTCCTAAAAAACATATCGAGAATGCTCTAGAAACAGTCAGGATATTAAAATCTCCCCACATTTTAACAGCTCATCCTTGAGATGCACTCCAAAACTTCTCTATGATTATGAGCCAAAAAGATTGGGCCATTGATCCCTCAAGTCGAATTCATGTTCCCAAATTTCAACTTGAACACTTCCATGTCTCCATAACACATGAACTAACATCAATATCATTTCACATAACACATTCTCACAGTGACCCAACACACATATCTGATACTCCTCGGAATACGTATCTAACTCGAGGTGAACCTCCTCCAGATCAATCACATTAGAAGGGTATATGTGATAATTTTGAAGTTATGACACATGCAAAACATCATGAATAGAACTTAATTTATGTGTATATGATAATTTTTACACCACCGGCCCAATTCTCTCCATCACTTCAAACTATCCCACAAACGTGGGTGCTAACTTGCATCACCTCATAATATTGTGGTGTCCTCATCTTGGTGTCACCCATAAGAATACACTATCAACCTATATAAAATCTAGTTTTCATATCTGTCAATCAATATATGACTTATGTCTACTCTTAGTTGTAGCCATACTTTTCAGAATTAACAATACCTACTTTGATGTCTCCTAAATGAGATCCAGTCGAAACAGATCTGAATCACCCACCACTATCCAACAATGTAGGGATCTACATGGTCCAAAATAATGTTCCTCACATGGTTGCATCTGTAGTGTTTCTTGAAAACTGTTGTTATAGGATAACTCCACTGAATCCAAGTGCTTCTCCCATGAAACACCAAATTAAAGAACACATGCTAATATCATATCCAATAACACCTATATGCTATGCTATGACTACGCATCTATATGTGGGTTGAAGGCCATACATAACAAAAAAGGTTTCTCAAGATCCTTCTGTAAGACCTTCCAGAAGCGTAAAGTAAAGAGTTAATCACGATATGAATCTATAGTCCATGGAAACCCATGAAAACAAACTATCTATCTCACGTAGAGTTCTGATAACTACACTACTGAAAAACTTTATCTGATATGAAATAAATGTGCTACCTTAATTAATTAATCCAAAACAACCAAAATAGCATCATTTTTTCAATTATTCTTTGGAAGTCCTACCAAAAAATCCATATTCATGTCATCCCTCTTCCATTCCGGAATAGGTAGTGGTTGCAATAGGTCGTCAAGTCATTGATGCTCTACCTTCACCTATTGATAGGTGAAACATCTTTTAATGGACCCTACTCTCTCCACTTTCATTATTGGCCACCAAAACTATCTTCCTAGGTCACGGTATATTTTATTCCCACTAGGATGTACCACACACCTTAATGAAATAAATTATTAGATGAGTTCATCTTGCATAATCATAGGCACAATAACCCGATTTTTCACATAGATGATCTCATCCTCATATATTATCCAATTTGAAGGTGTCTCCCCCCCCAATCATAGAATTAGATTACGGATAAACAATCTAGATTCTTGTACTTCTTGTCCCTTATACATCTCAAGAGTGTAAACTCCACTACTTATGAACCTAGATTCATCCTCTCCTGAATACCCAAAACTACCACATGAATTGTTGCCATCAAATGGATCATCTTACACTCCACACTCGACTCATGTACCAACGGAGTTTGAGTTTTCATGCTCAAGGCATCGACCACACCGATCCCCTTCCCAAGTGTATATGCTAGTTCAAAATCAAAGGACTGCATATACTATACCAATCATCACTATTTAAGATTCAAGTCGCACTGTGAGAAGATATACTTTATTATTTTATGATCTATAAAAGCTATAAACTTTTCACACAAAAGATAGTGTCACCATCACATAAGAGCATAAACCCCTACTTCCAAATACAGGTCATGTATAGGTTAATTCCATTCATGTGACCTCAACTGCAAAGACCCATAACTAATGATTCTATCCACTAGCATCAATACCACTCCATATCTGATCCCAGAAGATTCACAATACACTGTGTACTCCTCCCCCAGCCAAGGTAATATCATAATTGGAGTCGATTTTTAGTGCCTCTTCAACTCCTAAAAATCATTCTTACATAATTTTTTCCAATAAAACTATATCCCTTTCTTTGTCAAACCATCATGCGGTGATTCCAATAGGAAAAGTCCTAGATTATCCTCCAGTAATAGAAAAATAATCCCCAAAAGCTTTAGATATCAAAAACATTCTTGGTATTCTCCCAAGAAATCACTTACTATGATTTTTATGGGTCCTCTACCACTCCTTCATTCATGAATATGTGCCTGAAAAGTGTACCTTGTCAATCCAAAATGGGCATTTATATTTTTTATCATATAGCTGATGCTATCTATGTTTAACCAGGATGATGTAAAGATATTGGTTATGGTCATCATGAGTCTTAGAGTACACCGAGATGTCAACCATAAAAACCAACCCAAACTGAACTAAGTACAGATGATAGATCATATTAATCAAGGTGATAAATACTGATAGAGAATATATCAACTCAAATCGAATTACAACAAACTCATAGAGGCCATACCAGCTCCTGAAAGTAGTTCTTGGTATATCAAAAGTCAAAAATCCAACCTAATGATAACCTGATCTCAGATCGGTCTTGGAGAACACAGAAGCACCATTTATCTAGTTAAATAGATCATCGATATGTGGATGAGGATATCAATTCTTCATGTTCATTTTATTCAACTTCTGGTATTCGACACACAAGTGTGAACTCCTGTCGTTCTTCTTTACAAACAAAATAGGTTATCCCCAAGGTGACATACTTGGACCGATAAACCCTTTATCCTCAATCTCCTCCAACTTTATTTTGAGATCATGAAGCTAAGTTGTTTCCATTATATAAGGTAGAATAGATATTGGCTCAGCCCCTAGCATGAAGTAAATAGTGAATTTCACACCTCTCTCAGGAGGAAAACTTGAAAAGTATTTCGAAAATACATCCTCAAGTAGTTTTACTTCTGGTGGAAGGACGTCATGCCTACTACTCCCATCATCCATCAGAATACTGGAATCCTTGGTTGCAAGCTCTCTCAGTTGTAGATTAATTTGCCCAGTTCTTCTTACATGGACATCCCATTCTCCACGGTGCTCATACTGGTCACCGTAAGGAGATATAAAGGTCACTCTCCTTTGGTAACAGTTAATGTGGGATCGGTATGTGACCAGCCAGTCCATGTCACTAATTAGGTCAAATCCCATTATATCAAGGACACATATATACCAAAGGAAATGATATTATCATATTTTCAGTGAAAATCCCTTGCATAAATAGTTATCTTTAGATCGTGTTTCCAATGGTGTATCAATATTACTCACCCCACATATTGACTCCACCTCTATCTTCAAGCCATTAAGATGATTTTTAGATATAAAGGAATGAGGGGAACTAGTATCAAACAAGGCAGTAGAAAATCTAGAATCAATTAGAATAGTACCTCTCACTATAGATAGACCATCCTCGCTCTCCACAAGGGTATGCTTTAATGCATGTAACAATCCTTCCCTTGTTCCCTATGGTGTCATCTGTTTACCCTAAGTAGAACCACTCTACTAATACGAGAAATTATACCCTAAATAACCACATACACTTCCTCTATATCCTCTTCTAGTAGAAATCTATCTTTGATACCTATATGGTTTAGAAGACCCCCTCCCACCCTCTGACTCTAAGCTGCTTCTCCCTCAGCATCTGCTTGCCTCTACATCTTGCTGAACTTTGTAGGTGACCCATCTTTCTATAAAACGGTAACTCCAATAGTGGTCGAGGACAATGTGTATGATAGTGTCCTTTCCTACCGTTGTGATGGAAAATCAAATGATAAAGATCTGGTTCAACTATTCCTCTCAATTTCCAACCTTACTTTCCACTGTCCTGGCTAACGATCTCATGGTGACACTTCCTGGTCTCAGAAGGACCTGTCCTAGATCGTCCACCAACCAGTCCCATACTGGAAGCCACTTTTAAGGTCCCCTATGAAATGAGTTCCTAATTAACCACTTATGATAATTTATTCATCCTAAATATATTTACCTGAGACATAATTTCCCACTTAAGTCTTTTTGGAAATCATTTTTTCAAAGAAGCCCCAACTGCATCCAATGCTAGAGAAAAACTATGTAAATCTATGAAATATTCATTGTATTCAATTATGGACATGTCTCAATGGGTTATATGCATAATCAATGAATCCTTCTCTGGTCTTAGTGTCTCTGGATAAATGGTCACCAAGAAAATCTCCATAATTTCATTCCATATCAAATCATCAATCTGTCCAGAATGTACCTGAATGTCCCACCAACACATCCCTGCACCCGACAGCATATATGTATCTAAAATGACCCTCCTCTCATATGTTGTCTCCAAATGTTCAAGTATCAAATATATGGATTCAATCCCGAATTCAAATCCCTCATGTCCACCCTATCAAGTAAAAGTAGGAGGGTGTTGTAGCTGAAACTCCCCTATCAATTCAAACATTATTTTCTGAACCCACCTTGGGACTCTCTACATGAATTTCATGAAACGAACAATTTTCTCTCAGAAATTTCCCACTTATTCCTCATCTTGAACCAATGCTTCCTCGAGATCCCAGTCTAGAAGTTTATCCCGAGACATACCCCTCGGTCTCTCCCTCAACATGCATCGTGGAGGAATATCTCTACAAATCCAAAAACACATCTTAGGTCTCATAATTCTATCTTATAACATTTACATAAGAGGAGAAACAAACACAACAAGTTTAAACATTTCCTTTCCCCTTTTTCTCTATCCACATGGTCAACACCAAGGCCCTTTCACTACCCTTACCCATCACACTACTAGGTCTTGGTTAATAGGGGTAAATAAATTATCATTAATTAATTCATAAATTAATTAATTATTCATATTATATCTAATTAATTAATTCAACAATTCATTAATATCTCATACTCATTTCATCAATAAAGGTTCTTATTAGACACTAATTTATTCTCATTTTGCATCATTATTTAAATCTCACAAAAAGGAAAATAGTTCATGTTCAACAACTTACTCATAACTCATTTTTCCATGATCTCCTAGAATGATGCATGTCACAACAACCCTATGTTCCTGGAATAATGCATGCAGACTCAACTATCATGCCTATTTAGGCCATGAATCAAAATGAAGAAATTGTTAAAACAAATATCATGTCACACCACAACTGTGTCACTGAAGGTGAAAAAATATTTAACTGTAACAACAAAGAACAATCACAAAAATCCCACATTGAGTACCCATATTTCCCCCATACATGGTATTCAACTACCATGCATGAGCTCATTACTAAGACTCGAATCCCCCTCGTATCATGTCTACCTTTCCCAAAATAGTAATAAAAAAACAAGAATGAAAATAAAAATGCTCTGATACCACTTTGTGATTCTTGACCTGATAGCCATCGAACGGTGCCCCGAGATGGTTGGAAACATGCCCTCAAAAAATCCTCCTCATACCTTAGAGGGTTCCGACTAGCAGTAAGGTACTGGTAAGTCGGTATTGGGGAGACAATACCCTCTTATATTAGAGTACAACACCAATGGAAGAAAACAAATATAACCAAGTGCGGAATTGTATAAATAACCTGAAAAAATCCATGAAATATGATAACTAAAACATGAAAATACAATACCTAACTAAAAGGTAAAACATTTTATGAAAATTAAAATGTCAAGTGTCTATAGTGAAACTAAAAGTAAAGACACAAAAACTCTCAAATGGGTCCAAAACCACATCTGGTTCCCTCTCCCATGCTCCTATCTCAAACTGAAACTTATACCATGTCTTTACACTTATCCATTCATGCAAAAAATATGTCTACTCGGGTTCCGATCAGGAGGCCCGAATAAGGTGTGAGTACAACTCACTAGGCCACAAACCAACGATGTCTAAAACAAGTCTAGTCAAAATATAATGCATATAGTTTTTAAGAAGAAATAGATACAATGCATAATTTAAACAGTTATCACATTATCATATAATATTTAATCATCACATTAGGCTATGTTTCATTTCATGTTTCCCATTCAAATCATCATTAATTATAATTATTCATTTGGTTTAAGTCATTATTCCTTGCACCCAAAATCTTGTTTGAATCATAATTCATTGTTATAATTTATTTGGTGTAGGTCATCCTGCCTAGAACCACAATATCCTTGATTGTAGGTCATCATGACTAGAAATCTGTTTCACATTCGGTGTAGGTGGTGATTCCAGACACCCCATTATCTAAAGCATGGATATCTATTGGAGAGGAACACCATTTCCCAGTCCCATCTTCTAATACTTCTATAACACCATGTCTAGAACCACAAAAATATCATTCATTTAATCATTCATTAATTCACAAGAATTTTCCAAATCATTCCAATACTATACCAATGATTTGGTAAAGAGCTCAATGGCCATTTATAAATTCATTAATTAACTAAGTAAATAAATCATTAATTAATTTATCAATTAATTAATAAACCAAAAAAATAGCTTTCCATGAATAATTATTCCCAATTAATTAGATGTATCAAATATCAACATGTTATAATTAATTTTCACAATTAATTATCATAGATTATATCTCGACACATAATTAATTATCTCAATTAATTATCTTTGGTGAACATCATCGAAAACAATTAATTATCACAATTAATTATCTCACATATCCAACATCATTCTTAAATAATTATTTCCCCCGAATTCGCTACATGAAACCAAAAATTCAATATCTCAAATAAAATATATCAAGACATAAAAAATCACCAAAATATCTAATTGAAACACCCCCTTGTTTGTTCCGTTATTCAATTATGAATTAATCACCGAGAAAAAACTCAATTTAATTCCACATTCCTACAGGAGAATCTAAAAAAGAATAAAATCACATTCACATATCATAAATCATGTCATCCAAAGCTTGATTTAGACTACTTACTTCAGTTCATTGATGGAAGAATTCCCAAAGGAAATCCCAAAAATCATACCGACACAACATTGTCGATCAAGCTTCATATCTAAATCCTTAAATCCAAAATTAAGATCAAAGGCATCAACATATTGAAAATATACATCTAGATCCACAATACTAGATCTAGATATTAAATCATTGGTTTAGATCCAAGAGAATGGGGGAGATCTTCCATGAAAATATGATGAAAGGATAAGCTAATGAATGGGAAAAACATCAGGTTGAAACCTACATATCGAAAAACATGAATCTTCAATCTGGGATTTCGATCACAATGAAAGATATTCGGATCACCTTGGAATACCTCTAGAAATCATGGTGATCACCCAAAAATAATCGATTCTAATCCTAGGTTGAATTAATGTGTTTTTAGGGGTTTACGAGGTTTTAAAACTAGTTATCAGAATAAACTACTCTGTGTGCATGGTTTCTCCTGGGATTCCACACAGTTAGTCCAAGCCATGAACCAAATGTGTGACCTTCCTCTGCCCGCATTGTTTGATAGAACGTGGTTAGGAAAACTGTATGCTAACCATGCTGGCCTCTATTTTCCTCATGGTTAGCATGCACATGATATTGACAAACCGTGAACAAACTGTACACATCATTGTGTCTTTCTAATTCCTTATAAACTTTACCTATACACACCCCAAGTCATCCCCAACCCAAAGGTACATAATAAGAAACAAATATTACCTAAAATAATGCTTGATATTTCTCCATAAAAGTATGTGATCTTATAATTTGTGGTTAGTGTTTACCTTTGGTAGAGATTTCCTATAATAATATATTAATTATAGTATTCAAATGGATGAATAATTTTCTAGAAAGAGATGTCATACACCATCTTTTTGTGATGATGTTGGTGAATGAAATATTGTAGTAACAAAGCTTCTAGACGAATCAATAGTGAAGGTAAAGGCTATTTGAATCCATATCAATGAAGCTAAAAGTAGGAAATAGATCTATACTGATAATCGAAGGAAGTATATAGAATTTCAATTAAGATATCACATTTTATTGAACGTATCTTTTTGTAAGGGTGTTATAAGATTTGAAATGAATGGGAAACCCAGCCCCGGGTACATTGGTCCTTTCAAAATTATGGAGAGATTTGGATATGTGGCTTATCATTTGGAGATTCCAAATAGAATTTATAAAGTAAAAAAAAGTTTTCCATGTAACATTGGTGAGAAAGTAAATGCTAGACCCAATACATTTACTCACATCTGAAGGTAATAAATTGGAACCTGATTTATCTTACTATGAAGAGCATATCCTAGTTCTAAAATCTAATGAAAAGGTGTTTAGTAATTAGATGACTCATCTGGTAAAGGTACTTTGAAAAAATCATAAAATTGAAGAGGTGATGTGGGATCCTAAGGAGATTATTATGAAGAACTACCCAAATATTTTTGTGAGGTGGCATTTTGGAAATTTTGAGGATGGAATTTTTGTAGGAGGGGTGAATGTAACGACCCAAAATTCAATCATTGAAATTTCCATTATTATGTTTATTTTATATAACATGTATCATATAAAACAACATATAGAACACAATACATTATTTATAAATCAATAATAAAATAAATAATAGGTATTTCTATATGTTAGGGAACCTATATCGATGAAATAATAACTTTCCCTTAGGAATAGTATTGTGAAACATGTGAATAAAAAACCAACCAATTAGATAGTAACCACATCAATGAAATAATAAATAAATAATTTCCATCCTATTAATAAAATTAAGATATAATTATATCATGGTGTAAGTAAATTAATATTATAATAATAAATATTTAGGTGTTTTTATTTTTTGTAATCCTTAAATATTTAATTAAAATATTATAATTAATAAAAAAATATAATAGAAACTATTTTTCTTAATAATAATTATGAAATAAATATTTTTTTGTCTCAATATTTTAGGATAATTTTTTGATACCTTGGTTAATTTTTAAAATCAATATAAAATCAATTTTAAATTTAATAATATATTTTTCAGGTAAATAATTAGTTTAATCGAAAATTAAATTTATCATTTTTTTAAAATTATTAACATAAAATGGACATCATTTTTTTATTTTACATTTCAAAAAATGGTCAAGGAGAATTTTTTGTATTTTTCTGAAATTCATGACTTTTATTGTATAGTAAAATATGATAATTTAGAGTACAAATATATTATAAGCTAAATAAAATATTTATTCAGTCATGGATTATGTAAGAAACCTTGTTATGAAGTCACATGAGATTATTATTATATTTATTCACAATAACAAATACTATTGGTTTTATTGAGAAAAATAATAAAATAATTAATACAATAAGAAGAAATCACCCCTCTCCTCCATTTTAAAAACCACCCCACCCACCTTCTTCTCTTAAATCAAATTAACCATGAAAATTGTAAATGATCTACCCAATTTATCTTCCCTAGTCTCTACCCAAATACTAGAGTTCATGTTCCTACAAAAAAACAAAACTCATTTCCATAAGGTGGTTCTCAAGGAGGATAATTCAATATGTTAACCCTCTTACATTTTCTTTTAATTTTAATTCAATTAATTTTTCCCATATCCTCTCGTCACCTCCTCTATCCAAATCATCATCATAAGTACCTTATAATACATATACTATAATGATATCATATTCATGTTATATCAATCATAAATCTTTTTACTCTCTCTCTCTCTCTTTTGTTTTAAAGACGAAATCATCATCATGGAGGTGCCGATTTACATCCTTCGTGGATGACATACTTTTATTCTTAAATTCTTCCATGGATGGACATGAAAGAAATTTTATGGATTAAAAGGATTATAGAATATTTATTTTATCCTATTTAAGGTTTTATATACATTGTATATTCATAATTTTAAACAATAAAACATAACGAGTAAATTGTATTCGAAAAAGGGCTAAAATTAAGTTAAATGGTTGAAATTTAAATTTTATTTAATTATTCATCCTGATATATGGAAAAAATTATAAATAATAAGAATTGAACTTATTTTTTCATTATTATCATTTAAATATAGTTTTTTAGAATTATACCGATTTTACATGAACTTCATTACTCATATACAGATATACTAATCATGAAACCCAAGGAAATGAATGCTCCTGAGCGATACAATTGTATATTATAAGTCATCAAATAACCATAAATAAACATAATAAAATTATAATAAATGAAATAAATATATAATAAGGTTCAATATTAATTAATTAATTAATTGATTTAATTTTATTATCTTGGTTGTGATGGTTGACCGCATAACAGATTCATACATAAGGTAAGGGTTTCCTACCTGAACCACCAATTTCTTTTTAGTTACACTTTTTCTCTCATTCACCCAAGGAAATTATTATTTATTATTATTTACTCCTAATAAATTATGTTTTAATTATATATATATATAATAATAATTGTTTATTTTTTATGAGTTACATGTTTTAAAATGATCCTTCTCTAATTATTCCAGATAAACAAGACCAATTCAAAGGAACTTCTTGATTTATTACCTCTTATCATTTTCACTATGTTATCTATTTTGAGAAACATTAAATATTAAAAAATTACTCAATTTATTATGTAATTAATATCGTACTTCTCTTATTATTTTATAAAATTATTTCTTCAAAATAACCCTTCTTTGCAAAGTAAAAGAATATTTCTCTCAAGAATTCCTCGATTATTTTGTTAGTGAATTTTCCTCTTTTTCAACACCCATGTTGGTTATTATGTTTTATTGGGATTAATATTTTATGATATAATGTTTCACATTTTAACTAATGTTTTAAGACTATTTTTACTATGTATGTGCTACCTTGATACCATTCAACATATTACTCGGAATGGGTAGTGATTATGTTTATTAATTGGCGATGTTATTTACATTTCATATGCTTATTTCAATAGGAATTTAAATGTTGATTATGTCTCATCCCTTTATTGTGAGGAATTAATTAGACATATTAAGTGATGGGTGGGGCCTGCTAAAGGCCACTCGGTGCATCATTATGTCTCATGAAATATACTAGCCTGAGTTTTTACCGATTATGCATGGTTTTATCACTGAGTCCTTAACAGAAATATTATGATATATTAAATTATAAATTCCCTCATTATGAATCTAGTAATTTTTTTCCATTTTATTATTATACTATTAGAATATCCATGGTTTTTCATAAGGAATTATCAAATTATAATTCTTTATAATTTATGCTCAAGATTGTGTTTTAAAGACATCTGTACCTTTAGTTATTAACTAAGCTTTATTTGTATTATTATAGTGTATTAAATACCCTTAATGAGCATATGAGATCACCCCTTTATTACGTTTTATTTTTCCCCAGGATGAGAATATTTATATTATGGATGACTTATGAGGATAATCTAGTAGTTTGTTGGTGTTTTCAATAGAGTTACATTGGTGTACTTCATTTCAAGGTGTAATAAAACTGTTATGTTTGTATCTATTTTTCCAATTATACTGAACTATTAGTTCCTTCAGGTAAAAATTACATGTTTATATTCGAATATAATAAAATAATTCAATGTATTTGGGAAACTAAGGATGGGTTATTTACCAGAAATATCTTAGTTGAAACACAATAAAAATAAAATTTAAATTTCAAGAGATCTAGTAAACAAGGTGATGAAATATATAAAATTAATTACAATTTTCTAATATATTATATTATTTTACTCAAATAAATTTACATCATTTATAGATTATATGTTTTATTAAACATCATCAGTAGACATTTCTATACTTTTTTTGGTTTCAAAAACATTTAAAGCATAAAGACTCCTCATCCTAAATGAATCATTGCACCTTCAAAATGGTCCATCATGTTCCATAAACATCATAAGTCACATCTGTTTATAAGAAGTTTACTAATTAAATTTTAGGAGTTCAATACATAATAAATATTATCATTTTATGATTGTATGAATAATAAAACAATTGTTTTGTGTTTTATCAATATAGAATCATTTTAAAGATATTATTAAATAACATACTCAACATTCTCATGGTATTCTATATCACATTATATATATCATACATGATTATATATTATATAATTTGATTGAATTTACTTATTTTATAATCACAATGTTTATACTTATTGAATTTTTTCATGATAATTTTTATATATGATATTGATTGCTAAGGGAGTTTAATAATCCAGATAATTAGCGAGGAGGAATATTAAGAGTGGGCTTTTTCAAAATGTTAGATCTGTTGAATGTCCAAAATGGATCCATTATTTAATAATGTAATCCAATAAAATGAATGTTTAAGGTCCCCATTTTGATATAATATTGATCATTATATACTTATTAAAGTTATCTTGATTTCTATGTTGTATATTTTCTATTTGGGAAGATGTGCTACCAAAAACATATAGTGATTAGATCCCACCAAATATTTTGATGGTAATATTTGATAGAAGATGCCATTAGATGGAGAACCCATTGGTTTCTACTAAGAAGAAAATTTAAAAAATTCATAAATATATAATCACGGGCTTGGTTATGAAGGAATTATTGATTTATGTTTTTTTTTACTTTTTTCATACTCTCAATTACACTATAACTCAATATTTTATTGGTATTATGTTTACATTCATGACCTTTGCTAATTAATATGACCCACAAAAACCAATCAATAAATACCACTAAACGTTACTTAAGTGGTTTTATTGGATCATGAAAAGGATCCCAAGAGAATTTATATGGATAGAAATAATAGAATTGTTATTTATTTGCTAGGAGAACTAATGATTATGATCTAGTGGGAAAGAAAAAATCCCAAGGAATCACATTCAAGGTTATGATGAAGCTTCCAATTGTGAATGATCTCAATTAAATTAATGTAAGATTCCTAGTTTCATTATTTTCCTCATAACTAAAAAATTGGAAAAATAAATATCAAAAGGATGATTCCACATGTATTCATTCAAATTTTTAAGGATTGATAACCTTTTCATGATGTTTAGTAATTAGTTTTTTTGGTAATGGCTAATGAGGAAACAACAACGTGACCCTCTAAAGATGTGAGTGGCCAGAAAATCCCTAACCAAAATTTAATTAATGATAAAGAATTTTATTTATAGGAGGATATTAACTCAAATAAATAAATCATAGATTATTTAGTTTTTCAAATAACACAATGATTATAAATATAGACTTATGTGTTGACCATTTAATATATTCTTTAAAAAATTAGCATGAAAAATGATTTTATTGTTAATTTCATAAAAACCCAATGTTGAAAGATACCTTGGAAATTTATATTTGATATATTATGTAAAAAATTATATTTTTAATGATATTTTAAACTGATTTAAAATGTATCTTTTAAAATAATTTTTTTTAAATTGAAATTAGATGTATATTTTTAGAGAAATATAATATCATTTTTTCCTCAAAACTAATGATAAAATAATATGTTTAGTGTTTTTTAACATTATTATTTGTAAAAATAGACATTAAAAGTTAGTATAATTTTTGTATAATGTGTTCAAAATGATTTTTAAATATTTTATATCACTCACTTGTGAGTTTTTTCATCCCACTATCATATTAATTACATCATTGGGAAAGTTTTCTTCAATATTATAATAACATCAAACTAATAACTATTTATAATTTCAATACAACTATTTATTTCTATATATATATATTTATTTCATGACCCACTCCTATTTCATCTTTTAATTGACTTGATGTTGTAACATCTATAAATTATAGTTATTTTATAATTTTTTTAATTATTCATTTGGAAAATTATCATTTACTTTTGATGAATATGGTGTATTCAATGATAAATATGTTTCTATATTAGATACATAATCTACTTCTCAAGATTCCTATTGAATATTTCATCATGAATCAAAATAATATCAAGAAATGATCTATTGTGTCCGTGTAAATGAGCGGAAGTATTGAGAAAAAGGAAAAATATTAACAATCATTTTTTATATATTTGTTTTAATGTTTTTATTATAATTTTATTTCAATATTAATTTTATGTTATGTAAACATATATTTTATTTTTAACTTTTCAATGTTTTCACATCTATTATTTATATAACTAATTGTAAAAGATTAATTCTACATTTATTATTTATATAACCGATATGATCATTTATATTCTAGGTTGGATATATTGATATAAAAAGTGTACAAAAGTTCAAAAATTTATGTTAGGTGTTTTCTAGGATAGATACATGTATTTTATATAAAAAAATGTTGAATGGTAATTTCATCATTGGAAAAAATGAATTTGGTAAAAATTGATGTTAAAATGAGAAACATGGTTTGAAAATGAATTTTTACCTATTTCATAATAAATACATTTCATAGGATTTTATTGAAAAACAAAAAATTGAGGAGTATTTAAAGGGTGGAGAAATTGAATTTGATAGTATTATAGACCTCAAATATGAGTATGAGGCTTCACATGATGAAATTTAATCTAGGATTGTAAAGATGAAGGAGTACAATGTTTTGGTACATAAGTGTAAACTCTATATGAAGTGGAAGCAATAAAAGATAGATGATTTGGATTATAAACTCAAAATTTTTAAATATAAAACATCAAAAAAATACGGGGAAGGTCATTTTTCTGAATCTCAAAGTGGCATAACTATCCAAAATCATTTATGGGTTCATCAAAATGTAAATTAAAGGATAAAAACGATTCAAGATATTTAAGGATAATTAATTAAAATGATGAAAAATGTAAAATATCAATTGAAATCAACAATTCATTAAATTAAATTTAAATATTTGGTCTTTTAGGACATGAAAAAGGTAACAGGGAATTATGAATATACATTAAATAAGTTTTAGGAATAAATATAATTACAATAATATTACTATGGTGGAAAAATAAGAGTGGGGATCAATCAAAAACAAAAGTTAATCATGAAAGGATTTAATCTGTAAGTACCCACTATATGAAAGAATATTGAATTGGGAGAATCCAAAACACCATCAAGCACAATCAAAGACAGACAAAAATAAAAAAAAAATAACTTTTTGTTATTAGAAATTTATATAGTGTATAAAATAACACTAATTTTGGTGTGAATTAGAAGGGAACAAATTCATGAATTTCACATCCATGATATTAAAGACATTACCAAGGAAGTCTCAATGTGGAGTTGAAATATTTCTCAAAGATTTCTCATGAGAATTGAAAATGAAAAATATATTCACTTCATAGTAAGATGATGGGGATTTATTATATTTTAAGTAATAACAAGATTATCAACCATAAAAATATTTTTGTCAATAACACTAGATCAGGAAGGAATGGCTAATGAAGGTAGCTGTAGAAATTATTTCTTTTAAACCAATAGATATAGTTACTGTATGGATTCACTATAGTGCATTCACATATCTTATAATTGGAAATAAAGATCATTTCACAATGATCTAATAATACAAGGAATGTATCATATGACATGAAAATAATGATTTCTTAAAAATCCTTATCCTTAATAAATCCAAAAGTATTTGTAAATAAAAAAGAATAAAATATTTCTCTATAATTAAAGTCCATTTTAATGTTTTAATAAGAGAAAATAATTTATTTGACTTAGGGAAGATATTAAATGTAACTATGAAGATATTTATTGGAAATAGAATAAAAAAGTAATAATGATGAAAGGAATGGTCCTGAAGGGAAGAATATTATGGGTTTTGATAGATCATTATAAGATCCATATGAGTGGAAGGCAACCCAAAAATTGGTTGATCTTTCCAAAAGAAAACAATGTATAAATAATAAATTTTAAATGGATCGTACCTGGTTTATTATTCCAGAATCCCTCCCCTTCTTGGATCACTGTATAATGCTTGAGAATAATATTTAAGAGTAATTATTTAAATAATACTTCCTCTTATGTAAGGGGATATTATCCTCGAGATATTGGTTCATAATCGGGGGACACCTGTGTCAAAAAAGGGGTGTTATCTCATTTTTGGGATATATTAACAGTGAATTGGAAGAATAATCTTATAAAAATATTTTTATTATGTTTATGATCACTGAAAACATAGAATGTGTGGGAATAAAACCACACAGAATCTAAAATCTCCCGTTCTCTTTATATAGGAGAAGTCAGATGCATCTCTATTAATGAAGAATGATTTAGCCCCCTATAGTGTCCTCAAATGGAACCCATGAAGTATTCCACATTTATAAATGAATTAAACTCATTATATAATCAAAATAAAATCCTTTAATTAATATATAATAGAATAAAACTAATGAAAAAGTCCTGGGGATAGAGCAGTCACCAAGTGGGAATACATGTGTTGTATTTCGTGTATAGATGTACTGTATTCATGTATACCATATGAAAAAAATCACTATATACACATGTTTCAAATTAATATATCCTTTATTCATAATATATATGATAATATAAAGCAATAATATAAAGTTATTATATATAAATATTTTATATTATATCATTTCATATATTATCCTAATTTTAATGTCGATGCATTGTATGAAAAAATATTTTACTGAAAATCTTGCATTCTAAGACATGAACTGTAATCTCATTTATATATTTTACCAAACTTCACAATTCCTTGGGAATCAATCCAAATTGTTTTAGATTTAACTTCTTTAGGAAAAGTTCATTTTTAAAAATACTATTTATAAAATATTATCCTTATATAAGGTCATAATGACGTGACTCTATAGTCCTTATCAACATTGGAAAAAATGAAATCCATATTTTACAGATGGTCACATCAAGTGACCATTATAAATGGAACATATCAGAATATTATAGTCTAACTTTCCCTTTCTTAACTCTCTAAAATAGACTATCATGGATGATGAATACACCACATGTCATTTATGTTCTATATAAGAACATGAAATGTCTCATATCCATGTAGTTGACAACACCAAAATTATTTTAATTATTTTTGTTTATGAATTTGTTGAGTCTAATTAAATTAAGGTCAAGATGCTTTCTAATTGCATTAAAGTGGAAAATACCATCTTTGTTTCACTCTAACTGATGACATGATTAAAACCTAATCCAACCATCCAATAATTATATATGTTCATATTTTAACTTCTCTTTGAATGGTATCAAATTACAAAGTTCCCATTAAATGTATATCTCTATCCTTAGGTATAAAGGATTGATTATATGAATTCAGACCTAATTATATCGATGAACATTTGATATTTCATGAGATATACTTTGGAATGTTATCTTGTGTAATAATTCTCTATATATTAATTAATGAATCATTTCTTCGTATTTCATATAAAACCATTTTTTAATGACTAGAATAATATATTCATTATAATCTCATCATATCAATACAAATCATGACACTCTATAATGATCACTGTTTAGGGATATATCAATGGAAAACATTCAAGATATATTATCATTCATCCATTTTTGTTATGTAAATTTATATCACATATAAATGGTTAAGAAATTCTTATTTCCATTAATATAATAACTTGATAATTTTAAGACAGTTTAAATAAATAAATTATGTTTTTAAAACATAGATATCATATGTTAATTTTTGGTTTTTTGTTAAAATTTATTCATCAATTCATTATATCTATATGTAACTCTATCAATATCTCTACATTACTAAAAATCAAAGTATGACACTAAACTCTTACTTAGTGTCATTTATGAAGTAATATAGCTTTAATAATGATGATTCTTTTGAATCGTATTCCTAATGTTCAAAAATTTTAATATATTGAAACTCAGTATCTTTATAACATCAAATGTTATCATTCATTATATACATATAACTATTTCAATGTTTATCATCAGCACCGACTAATCAAAAAATATAATTTCTGAATTTTTAATTAATTATCATTACATAAATTGTTTTACAATAAAATGATATTTATATTAAGAATTTTCCTTGATATTTTGGTAAATAATGCAACTATTTACAGTATATATTTTCCAGCACATCATAAACTCTTTTGGATAATTTGATATCAACCTTATTGTGATAAATAGTGTAACAATTTCCATTTCTATTTACTATTATACTCTAAAATATTTTAAAATAGCATGTTTAATTAATATTATAATTTTATTGGTATAATATTTTTGGGAATTATGATATCTAATTTTTATGGTAAAGAAATGTATCACTTAAAATTTTTCTTTTCCGTCACAAATCCCTATCATTTTTTGATATAAGTGAAATTAATTATTACTTATGAATATAAAAAACCTTTGTTTTCTAACATTTAAATTTTCTAACATCTAATATACCAATAAATATTCTTAGTCATAATATTATATTCATAATAGTATGATATTATAGAACATAAATTTAATTTTTTTAGAGAATAAAACATATTTCTAATCAGTATTAATAATTAATAAATAAAATGTCTTTCATATCACATTTTGTATTATATGTTCTTAGATAAATTTTCATTTTAAAAGGATACCTTTTTAAAATATAACAATAATGGGTGGTGGGAACACATTCCCTTTCATTTTCTTATTTATATATTTTTAAGAATTATAATGGATTACTTTTGGTTATCCATATCTTATTCTAATAACGTGAAATGATGCCTAATAAATCATAAGCCATGTATATAAAATTATTATTTATATTTTTTATGACAATCATTTTTTAATGAAAATCATTTCTTATCTTATAAGATGAACTATATGATGATACATATCCTTTACATAGATTCATATGAGCATGAAACATTTCTTGACATTCAAATCCATGATATAGTAACTTATTACTTAAAATCATATATTTAAACAATATTTATTAATTAATACTTTCATTTTGAACTCTTTTTGGTTTAAAATACATATAATTAATACATATGATATTAATAACATTTAAAAATTAATGGATTTATTTTAATTACATGGATGCTTGATGTATACATTCTATGAGGTTTCATAAACTCCTTCTTGAAATATGGATAATACCCTATTTTATGATTCATTACACATCCATCTAGACTACCAGTGATTTTACTAACATGGGATAGATTTTGGAAGAAACTATATCAAAATTTTAAAACAAAATTTTATTATTATAGTTTGAACTTTTATAAACTTTTACTTTCCATAAAAACCCAAAAAATAGATATTATATTACTTCATTAGAAATTATAAACAATTTATTAATATCATGTAAAATTTTATTCAAATCATTCATCATGACAGAACATTTACATTGATAGAAGAACAGTGAATACCTAAACTCGAACAATCCATAAATAAACAATTTGTCTTACCGATTTATTCTTATACTTAATCACATTAAATATATTAGTTATTACTAATATCCCATGGATAATTTGAATTCATTTTCTTTGTAACCTCAAGTGAATGATTTAATTCTTAAATAATCATATACGTTCACATGATGAAAACTTTCAACACTTAGACACACTTGAAAGAATTGATTTAAATTATGAATTATTTATTTATGAGTATTTATTAGTATTCCAATGTTATTAGATATTATAATATTTTTTCCTTCTCAATTCATAAATTTCTAATACATGTTTTCTGATTTCGGATTTTTTTATCAATAAGATAATATTCTATCAGATGGTTATCTTGTTTGATTTTATATTTTCCTTATGAAATTTCAATAAAATTCCTTCCACTAAAAATGATAACCACCAAAATTATATTTAATTAGTGAGATAAAATCAATATTTCACAATGAAATCATTCAATTAGGTAATTACTCTCAGCACATTTTGATTTAGGTTGGGAAATATCCCTGTCGAAATAGTTGAAAATATTATATAGTTAAGTGGATAACGCTTCCTAAAAATACTTAAAATGGATTCAATCAACATTATTCTTATATTACCATTTTAAAATGGTTTCTTCACTATGTATATACCATAGAAAATTAAAAATAACATACTAGGAAAATCCAATCCAAAGGAACCCTACTAAGGGATAATCTATAAAATGTTGTTCCATTTTTATCTATTACTTTCATTCCATGCACAAGATAATTAAATGGAACTCTACCATAGAAGAACCTATGGAGTTCAATGATTATGGTATTGATATTTTCTACTCTATATGGAATCACACACTTAGAATTAGTGTGGTTTTAATGTCTCTCAAATTTAATAAATATCATTTACATATTAAAAATAAAATGAATTTTTTACATGATAACTTTTCTTTCTCCCAGTTTATTCCACTATGTATCTGTGATTTCAACAATTTAGTCAATGTATTCTATATTCAAATAAACTAATTAATTTCTTCACACAAATTAATGTGTAACCATTTAAACAACCAAAAATATTTTTTACATAACCTAGAACATACATAAAGTATAATCATAGATATTTTAAAATATCCTATTAAAAATGTTTGAGAAACATTAAGGTAAATAAATTGAGCTGGAATTTTTTTTAAAACACTATATGAGTATTATTAGAGTAATAAATAGAAAATTCAATCACCTTTTTACAAACTGCATAAACATATAGGTTAGTGGGTAGTCTGAACCCAAGTTCCTCTCCCTAGAAAAACAAAACTCTGGAGATAATTAAATTCCTGATATATCTAAAAACTTATCTGCACAAAATATATTCAAAAAATATTTTGAATCTCATTAATCTAAAAAAAATTATTTTCACAGTAGATAAAGAAAATTTTTTATGGAGTCACATATAGTATGAAATGAAATTATCAACCACTTATAAAGATCGGATCAAATAAATTTATGTATTCCCATTATTCATATTGTATTAAAAACATATAAAAAATAATATGGAAATTAATTTGAATTGAATAAATTATCATTCAATAAATATAATGATGATAAAAGTTTATGAATTATTCTTAAAATTTATTTTATTATAATAATTTTATTAATAAATAGGATTTTAAGAAAATTTTATAATCGTGAATGCAAACAAATTACCTTGACTTTCAGTATAATCCCTATCCGATTTTGTATTATATGTCATATATGTATATATATGATATTTATGTAATTATAAATTAAACTCATAATTAAAATTATATTACATAAAAATTTCATATAATCTAAACACCGTACACTTTAGGTTATTTCCACCACCAATTAAATCTACAATTAAATCATTTTGGATGTAGTCTAAATAAATTTTTATTTATGGAATGTATTTTATTGAACAATCTAATGTTAAATTTATTATGAATAATAAAAACTTTCAGACATAAAATCCATTATAATTTTGATGAATTTATGTAATTAACAAATAATTTATAATTTAACCTTTTGATTTCAAAATAAACACATTATTTCAAGAACATAATTTATGTCATTTAATTTGGTAAAATTTATATTAAATATTGAAATATAATATTTGGGAATATATGTGAGTCATAAAAATTTATTTAGTTATATATAATGCCATTTATAATGAAATTATTCCCTAAATAAATTTTTTAATGATTTAAAATACTTTTATAATCCATATGAATTATTAAACATAAAAAACTAAAATTTTAACATATTTTGTTTAATATTAGGAATAATATCTGTTCAATATAACGGTTATTTCTCAGTGCCGATATAGATAATATTTTTATATGGGTACTATTAATTTATATTTATTTAAAAAATATCTAAACAAAGGTAACCCATTATTATTATTATGGAAACTCATCTACATAAAAGTATGTCATTATGCCCTATATATAGACTAGTCTGTATAATGGAATCTAAAATTTTCATTTACAAATAAATTTTTTTATGATGGTAGCCTATTATTACATTTACATATAACCTTCTCTATAAAGGTAAAGTAAGATTACCTTTACAAAAAACATGATGGGATTCAACATATTGATTTTCTAACAAGATTTTTGTTATTTATTTGAAAAATGTTTCTTAGAATATTATATTCATAACAAATATGATTTAAACACAATAAAACCGTGAATAAACCCAACTCTGATAACTTTGATGTGTTTTGGGGGATTAACCTTTGAGGTTAGATATATGATAAAAATAGGGTGTAAATATCCTTTGAAAATAATTTTAAAATGATTATATAAAATTACTATTATTATAATTAATATATTCAAAGTGAAAAATTAATTGTAAGACTAAATCTGGTGTAACTAAAATTAAGACATTATGTATACATAAAAATAAATTTCTGTAACTAAAAAAGAAAACCTTGATATAGTATTTTAGTAATAATGTTAGAATTATACCATTTGTATCCTCCACACAATAAATATTTATAATGTTATATTTCTCCCATGGTTTTTACATAAACCATGAAATAAATAATAAAATAATAAATCCCATAAGATTGATTGGAAACTAAAAACCAAATGAAGATCTTTGGTTTTAAGGAATACAATGAACCCATAACCCCTACATTAATGATGGTTATCACCTAGACATGTATATTAAAAATATAGATGTTTTTTCTGAACCTTTATTAATGACTCAACACTCCCAAGAGGATTTATAATAAATAGAATGATTAGTAGATACATAATGGAAAATGCTATAAAATAAACATATATAAAGAAATTATAAAAGGGTCAAAATGGATTAAAAATATTGGAAATTGGAAATTGGATTATATCCATCAAATATTGATTTTCCTTTTGAGAATTTAACCATTCTTATAGATCACATTAAAACTTTTTTTCTAGATAGATGAAGAACCATTCAGTTGAATGTAGTTTCTGTATAGGTTTTTTGTTGAAATCAAATCCCAATTTGACAACTATTTATATCCTTAATATAATTTATTGGCATGTTGTTTTTATCCAAGGATAGAATGGGAATACAATATGAGTTAAATATATCATTTAATATACATTGAAATATTTTTAAGGATGTAAACATGATGATAGGATGATGGAATCAGGTATTTGATTCTATTTTTGTATCTTCATAAGCTTCTAAAAAAATCCACTACATAGCCAGTGAGAATAACATGGTTGATTGAGATCCACCTAGAAATAATATACTTCATTCTAATTCCACCATCAAGGTGGTTATACTTCTATATGTATAATGGTTTTTTTCATTGCCACAAGTTAATATGTGGCCTCCTATCTGTTATCCAATGAAGTTGGTCAGTGATGGCCTAAAAATGGTTCTCTTCTCTCTTATTAAATCCTCTATAATTTCTAATGATTTTAATGATAATTTTTATACATTGAAACTAATAATCCGTCAATTTGTTTTTGAAAAAACTTATGTAATTTTGATTATTAATACACATTAGAGGTTTAATGATAACTCTCTTTTGATGATAAAAAGTACCCATTAATGAATAAAATAAAATAACAGAGATAAGAATGAGGTGAAGTGGAAAGGGGAAAGGAGAAATTATTTATTAAAACCATTTCCATGAAATCCTATTTATATCCCTCTAAATAGATATTTATATTTAAGTTCTTCCTCAAAATTTAAAATTTTATCCATAAAAAAATTAAACTTTTCTCCCCTATAAACATTAAAACAGTATTCCCAATAAATATTAATCCTTATTTACATTCTATTATTATATAAAATACTTATTTTTTGGTAGATTATAGATAAAACATAGGAAAATATATGTGATCATTAGAACATTATTTTTAAAATTTGGGAAATATGTCTTAAAAACACGAAAATAATTTTAGGAAAATAATAATTAAGAAAATTTAAAACTAGATAAAAATAGAAATAGAATAATATTTACAAAATTTACATTCCAAGATACACATTAATGAAATTGATATGATCTAAAGTATGGGGTTCTGTGAAGTTATCATCAACCTGATGATCCACACTATTATATTCCAATATAATATCTCCTTCGTGAATTTTTTATATTAATAAGTGAAGTTGAGTATCAATAATCTTGGTATTTCCATATTTATGAGAATCTACATATATTCTTGTGACACTAAAAATCTATGTTTATTTGGAACGTGAATAAATGTTATCACAAAATCTAATAGAATTTTTTTAATCTATATAATTTTTTTACCACAACACCCAAAAGATATTTATTCCACATCAGTTTTAGAGAGGGAAAATATTTTCTTACTACCCCAATATATTATTTTATGTATAAGAATATGAAAATTATAACTTTTACTTCTCCAATTGATATAAATTCTAGAAAAATAATTGTTGTTAAACATGAATTATTAAATGTGGCTCATTGAACATAAAATAGTCCATGATGTTTGGGAATTTTTAACAAATGACAAAATCATTTAACATATTTCAAATGAAATTATTCAAGATTGTCTTGAAAATGAAAATATTGAAAAATACTAAACATAATCTAATTTTTTGTCTAAGTCATGTAATGATGACTCACAATCGTATTTATAAAAATATTTCTATCAAATAGATTACTAACTTCATACACTATTATATTTCTAAAAGTACACATAACTTTAGTAATTTCATTAGAATGATCGATGAGAAAACACTATTGAAGTTTATTAGTGAATTTTCTATCACTATTAAAAGATGGACATCATATTTTAGAAATTTGATTACCATGAAATAATTCTAACTCACCAATAAAACACATTTGAAATTATATTCTCAAAATATATGATTATTCATCATTAAGAGATTGATTTTTTGATGTAAAAATTTATTCATCGACATGAATTTATTTATTAAAAGATAATTTGACATATTTTTTATAAATAATTTGAATTATTTTATTTATTTTAAAATAATTTAATGAAGAACTAAATACCATTTCAAACTATATTTGATTGGCTTGTTTTATGCCATAGAAAACCTTTTGTAACATGAAAATAGAATTTGGTAAATTTTTTAATTTCAAAAACTAGATGGTTGTTTATAATATGAATTTTTAGAAATAGTATAATTCAAAATAGAGTTTAATAAACATTTTTAAATGTTTATTGTTTTGATTTGAAGTTAATGACATCATTTTTTTTAAATTTTAGCTGTGAAATGTGGATATTGTTTTCACCCTAATAAATTCATTATAACAAATTACATCCTTTTAATTTTATTTTAGATTTTTTAAATTGGAAAAAGTCTTTTCATTGTTGGAAATGGTATTTTGTTTGGGTTTTCTGTCAATTTGGTGGAATGACTAGCATCATAAATGGTTATTTTCAATAACAAACTCTTCCTAAATATACTAAATGCATGGGTTTCATGAAGACATGGTTTTGAAATGGTTAGTTTCATGGTGGGTTAATGGTGTTATCCATTATTACTACAATTGGAGCATCATGTGTTCATGATGGCTTGATAGAGATGTTAATTACAAAGTAAAGTATCCTGGGTGATTAGTGAGTGGAGGATCTCTATGAATATGTTTTTAAAAGATCCAAAAAATTACCTAGTGGCCGTAGAGTATCAAAAAAATCCATGCCTATAAATATAAGGAAACACCCACTAAATTTGTAATGAATTTAATTGGAAAATGTCAAGAATCACCCTGATTTCACAAAGACTAGAGTGCTTCATGAATCTAGTTTTCTATGGATGCATGATCATCACAATAAGACTAGTTTGTTATTGAATGATGCTAATTTTCATAATTAATGATTTATTCACAATGATGGAGTATTATTTGATGGATTAGTGAGCGTTTTGAATGTATTGCATTCCATAAAGGTAGTTTTCTTCACAACGAAGTGAGCTTCTTGAATGACCTCCGCAAAATGTTGTTTTAAAGATCAATTATTTAGTGAACATTGAATTTAAAGTGCATAAACTAAAAACTATAGTGCAATAATAGTCTCATGATAGTACAAAAAAATACATTAATTCCATTCCATTGAAGTGGCCTTCAATTTGATAAACTGATAAAGAATACATTCGAGGTAGTGAGCTAGGGGGAGATAATGGAAGTGTTCCATGGGATGTATTGTTTTATCGTTAAAAAATTGTAATTGTAGTGTTCCTCATATAATGTGACTCTTTATGAATATATATCTTTAAAAACCTGGTATAAATTATTGGATTTAGGTATGTCCAAAATGATGTTAGTGTATGATCCTAAACTATCCCTTAGTGGTGAAAATATTTCAATTTTGTGTTATCTCTTTGACTGTGATTGTTTATTTTCTTCATGTTCCCATCATATAGCTTTATCATGTTCGTATCTATGTGGTAATGTGATCTATCACTTTAGATGAAAATGTTGACACCCTGATTCTCCCCTCCACTCCCAAGGTGTTCCAGGGACCTTAAAGTGCTATTAGAGGGTACATGATTCTATAGTTTAATATGTCCTTTTTGTTTTTTTGGAGAATTAATTATATGTAAGGGTAGTTCCAATATTTAATAAATGAAACTTCTAGATTTGGAAGAACATGATGAGATATCATATAATATCTCTTTTATTGGTAGTTATTTTTTCCACTATGCAAGTGATATAGGTCACTGAGGCAACATGAGTGTCTATGACTGAAACATATAAGAAAATTCTTGATGGAGATTCCAATGCCTAGAAAACCCTTATGGTACCTTCATCAGATATAATCTATATTAAGTTGAGGAGTTTCAATTTAGACATGACTATATGGGAGAATCTGTAAAATATATATTAAGGCGACAATAAAGTCAAGGAATTTAATCATTGAGATTTTTATAATATGTTTATGATTTGAAAATATATCCTGATAAAAATGAGGATATGTATTAATCAAATTATAGATGTTTTCTGAGAAATATAAGGTTATGTTGAATAAATAAATGAAAACGAAATTGTGATTAAACTTTTTGGAAGGCTTCATCATATATATAATCCAAATGTGTCTTCCTATGAGGAAAGGTACCAGTTTATACGTTCTCTTGATGATCTTCTAAGAAGTATAATTGATTATGAAATGATGTAAAAACCTGATAATTTAACAACATGATTTATGAAGGAAATATAATTCAATGACATTGAAAAAACATATAGTTTTTGTGAATAATATTGATATATATTATTAGGAATATGAAACTATTTCTCTATTTTCTAATAAATTCATGAGCGTAAAAGTGCTATTTGAAGGGAATCTACATATGGAATTTTTTCATTGTGGTAGAGTTAAGAACATTACATCTCGGTGATCAAGGAAATTATATGTTGAATAAATTAAATATGGAAACATGAATAAGCATTAGAAAGGTCTTCTCAAAATATAGACTTCAAATCATGAAAGAAATTATAGAGAAAGTGTTTTTAATGTATAGAAGAAGATGATGATAGTAATTTCTTTAAGGAAGAAGAACCGTAGGATTAATTTGGAACCCATGAATCTAAGATGGATAGAGTTGAAAAGTCATAACCATCGAATAAGAAATCAAGATATAATTATTTTATTTCTGATGCTTATCACCATTTGAAACTGAAAGAATCTCTTGGTAAACATGAATATTAATTGGTTAACAGTTTTTTAATAGTCCTCGGAATTTGTTCTTCGGTTTGAAGCTAAAATTGATTGACTTGAATAAGTAGTAAAAGAACATGAAAAAAATATTGAAAGATCATAAGAAGTTTTATAATTGATGATCATAATTGATTAATAGGAAACAGTCACCAGTGACCGTAAATCCATATTAGAGGAGATGTTCAAGAAAGTTTATTGTCTTAATGAATAATGTTTTAATCTAATGAGTAAACTAAGAAGTGTGTCGAATTAAAAGGAAATAACGAGAAAAATACATTTTGGATGATTCTCATATGCTGAGCTATTAGAGATATATAATTATGGTTATAAAGGTGTAGATAAGGCATTGAATGATTAAATATCCACATTCATAGAATAAGGTAGAATTGGTTGTGATGTTAAAACCTCAGAGGCTAGAAATAAGATTATCCTTAATAATGGGAAGCAAAAAATTGGGCATATCACAAAGTAACCTAAAGTAAAAACAATGAAACCATCAAATCAAAATGAAAGGAGCACAAAAAATTATCCACATGTATCAATAAATTTTAACCAGTTAAATTATTTTCTTGAGGAATGGTACATGATGAGGGTTAAAAGTGAGAAGACATTTCTTCTTATGAAATGTTATTTTTTTTCTATCTGGTCCATACCATATCAAACTCTAAAGTGGAACAGATCAATCTTAATGGGTAAGATCTAAGAATTTAAAAAAGGATAATTAAATCATATACTTAATCCTATAAAAGAAATGGTTTTTATGGATATTTTTTTAAATAAAGTAAATTATGATATAAATCTATTGATTGTAGGTAAACGAAATTACAGAATATCCCTACAAAAATCAAAGAAAAGTCAATACCCGCTAACCAAACGAAGCCATTATTGTTAACTATTTTCCTCCTTTGTAATAAAAATATGAGTATTATTAACCAATGAACATGGAAAAGTGTTGGTATAGGCCATCATTTTCATCTATATAATCAAATATTTCATGGAAGAAAAGGAATAAAATTTAGAAACTGAATCATTCCAAAATCGCTCTCAAATCCACAAAGAATAGTATCACTTAGATTACTGATTGTTGGTGATCATCATTTATGACTAGAAATGAAAACATATTGAATAATGTTATGAAAAGGGTTTCTGGAACTATAATTTCTGGAAATTATGATTCATTGAATACCAAAGGATGCTGAAGTAAAGAACAAGAAAACAACAAGCCGTTTAAAGATGAATTTCACTATGTTGATGGTTTGTATCACAATCTCGTAAGTGATAGTAAAATTTGTGACTCTGGAATAATAATAAAATTCAATAAAAATGTGTTCACTATCAAATAAAATATTTGTAATTTCATAATTAATGAATGTTGATAAAATTAAATATTATATTAGGTTGATATTAAAGAGAACATTTTCTACATGAAAGATAAATAAGAAAAAAAACTTATGGCAAGGATGGTTGGGTTACATTAATCAAAAAGGCATGAAAATACATCTAATATAAATATAGTCATGGATATCCCCAATATGAAATGTGAATGAGAAAATATTATTTAAGCTTCCATGCGAGGAATGTTGGTCTGTAGTTCATATCAGTTGATGAAGAAAATGGCATTAAATATACTTGTTCTCATTCAAAAAGATGTTTGTGGCCTGATAAATGTTTTTGGGACATATAGGGAAAGATATTTTGTTCATTTCCTTGATTATTATTGTATAATTGATTATGTTATGAATATACATTGGGAACAATATTAGATTAATTGAATGAAAACTTATCAATAAATAACATAGAATGATACTAGCCTAAAAATATAAGTTCTATGATTGGAAAATGGAGGGGAATACACCTATATTAAATTTATAAAATACCTAAAAACATGGAATAAATAATAAAGTTGTTATTATTAGATACCCATATTAAAATGGAGAAATTGAATGCATAAATTTATAGGTAAACAAGATTTATAGAATAATGATGATTGAGAGTCATATCTCACATCATTATTGGAAAGTGGTTGTTCATGTAGTAGTGTAAAATCAAAATAATCCAGGGAACTACATGGTAAAAATTAAGACACTATATAAGTTGTGTCCTAGGAGGAATCCCACTCTGAAGTATTTTAATTTTTTTAAAAGTAAATGCTTCAATAGAAATAATGAAGACAATTAATTCAAGTATGGTGATGCTACAAATGAGGGAATATTCCTTGGATATTCAATAAAGAGAAAATCTTAAAAATGATTCAATAATAGCCTTCAAAGAATTGTGGAAAGTATTGATGTCATGATCATTGATGATAATACACAAAATACCTTGAGGATCACTTATGTTGATACGAGGGAGGATGAAAAAAATAGTATACATGTATCATATTCAACTTTTGATGTGTAGGAAGGTAATATAAACATACAGGGGTCACAAAATAACAATGATATAGAAGAATAATTAAAAGAGAAATTCATGGATGAATAAAATTAATCTAACATCAAAGGATAAATATAGGAGAATAAATTTATCATTCCAATATCATTAGTGATTGGATATCTCCCACATAGACAGGGACAACGAGGAATGAAGAACATTATGACTTCATATTAATTATAGAATCAACCTCATTTGAAGAAGAAACAAATTATGAATCATGGTTTAAAAAATGAATGAAAATTGTATCATATTGAAAAGAACCAAACATGGGATGTGGTTAATAGACCTTAAAATCACTATTTAATTGTTACAATGTTTATTTTTTTATAAATAAATTGATGAACATGGTTATGCGATCATAAATAAGGTGTTATTGGTGTCTAATGGCTATGATCAGATTGAGGGCTTTGATGTAGGAGAATGTTTTTCTCAAGTTGAAAGAATAGAGTAGATCATGCTTTACATTTATATGAAAATTAAAAAAGGATTAAATGTTATTAAAATGTATGTCAAAGAAGGATTATTAAATGGAGTCCTTGAAGATGATGTCATTATTGAACAACAGCTGCAATTTTTTACGAGAAATTATTATGAAAATGTTTCTATATTAAATAAGTCTCTCTTTGGTCTAAATCTTGAACCACATGCATGGTAATCTATAATAAATGTGTATTTTTAGTATCATCAATTAAAAATTGGTGGTTTTAATCATAATATCTACGTGACAACACCATTGGAAGCTCAATTTTGATTGTTGGTGAATGTGGATGATATTATTTTTTGTGGAAGCATGCATAAATCTATAGAATAATTTTTCCATCACATGAAATCTAAATTTGAAATGTCTATGATTTGGGGAACTCACAGACAATATAGGGATATAAGAAATTTAGAGGAACGATTAGGCTTTAATTTCTCAGGATAATTATGAAAGTGATCCCATGAATAAATTCAACATGATCAACTCTAAACCAATGACATCTATGACTGTGGTTGGAAGAAAAACTGGAAAACATAAGGACGAGATGTCCATGGATCCCACCATTTACATGAGAATCACTATAGGATTACAATACATATCTTCTACACAGCCAGATATTGTCATTAAAAAATTTTTAGCGGCCCACCTTCAAAGTAACTCGAAGGAAGAATATATAGAAGAAGTTAAAAGAACATGAGGTATAGTCAAGGTACACACAATTATGGCCTATACTTTTATGCTAGAAAAGACAACAAAATATCAATATTTAGTAATAATTACTAGGCTGGAGATGTTGTGGATATAAAGTCCAAAAGGGGTGGATCATTCTTTATTCAAAAGAAATGTGTGTGATGATTGAGTAATAAATAGGAATGTACTTCTCTTATTACTGCTAAAGTAGATTATGTCCTTAATATAAAGGATTTCAATCAACTATTTTGGATGAAGAAACAACGGACTATAATTGTTGATGAGGTGAAATATCCTATAGTGATTCACTGTGATAATAAGAGTATGATTGATCATTGGAAGAATCCTATTCATCATTCTTGTATGAAAAATATTTAAATCATAAATCACTTCATAAAGTAAAATTTTTAACAATGAATGCTTAAAATTGATTATATTGGAACTAATGACCATGTGGATGTTATTCTGAAAAATACATTGGCATCACATGAGTTTGAGAATCGTCGGTTGAACCTCAGTATTTAGCAACCACCTAGTGCATGAGTATGTTATTTTTAATACCCACTATCCACTTGTGTTACAATTGTTAATCCATTTTTGGAAGTGATGTAGGTTTATGAGGGAGATATGGTCTAGGGGAGTATGTTTTGATATCTATAATTTGAAATCAGGTTCTGTTGGTTTATTTATAATGGGGGAGAAAGAATAAATTCAACATTATAGTGGGGGAGATCGATAATAGAGAAAATTTAAAGAAATTTAATATTATTAATGTGTGGTGTTTATAGGTTTTTTCAACTATGTGATGATTTTGTGACATGATATGATTCAAGTGTTATTATGAAACACATCAGGTCATGTAATTCTTCTGTGACACGATCAGAACTTAGATTGGAAATCTTTATGTATTCCAAAAGACGATAACCCAATTCATGTTTCCCCTCTTGTCTCATACATTGAGATTTTCCCACATATACTTATAGTGTTGGATGAATTTTCTACCTCATTCCTAGTTTTTAGAAGTGGATGGTTCTTTATTGGATTTATCTGATTATTTATGAAAACCCCATTGTGGAATATTTTATGAACCAAAGATGTTCTTTGATAAAAATAGAGCTTGGTTAGTTTTTTTAGTCTACACTAGGTTGATCAAAAACATTTCCAGAAAAGTGATCATTCTATAGATGTTGAAAATAGTGTTGAATGTGGAATCATTTCCCTGTGTTTGTGAAATTTTTAGGATCAAAATATGGAGGAAGAGACTGGCCTCGAGAAGGGTTGTTTTCTTGAATCAAATAATCATAAATATTATAAAGGAAAGGGTTTTTTAAAGTATAGTTTTCAAAAATGTGGGTTTCATATGTTCTGGGTGAGTTAATGATTTTCACTAAAATTATGATAATTGGAGAAATGTGAGTGTGTGATGGTTGGACAGAGATATTTATGACAATGAAAAATCTCAAGGGATATTATTGAGTGGTGAATCATAAAGAATATTTTTTTGAAAGATCAAAAAATGATATGGAGGTGGTGGAACATCGCGAACGATCGAGCCTATAAATATAAATGTACATCCACTTCATTTGATCAAAATTTATTTTATGAAAATTCAGAGTCTCTATGATTTCGCTAAAGTTGTGGATCTATGGTAATATGGTTTTCTATGAAAGCCTTAGAATCATGAAAATATTAATTTAGGCTTGAATAATTCCAATGCTTTAATGTAATGGGTGATTCTCAAAGTTGTGGTATTACATGGTGGATTTATGATGTTTATGATGTTTTTCAATTCTAAGAAGGTAGTTAACTTTTAGAAGGAGTGAGATTAACAAAAGGTTGTTTTGAAGATCGATTCTTTAGTGACTGGAAATTTTAAAGTTCATACACTCAGATCTGTGGTGAAAGAAGAGTCTCTTGCTAGTCATTGAAAAAGAATTTATTTCTATTATATTTAATCTACATTGAATTCAATAAAATGAGAAATACATCACCCAAGGCAGTTATCTTGGGTGTGTTGAAAGGAGTGTTCTGAAGTACATATTGAGGTATGCCTAAAATCCTGTAAAAAAGTTTTACTAGAACTAAGTGAATATATCTGAACATCTGTATTCATAAACATGTGAAAATTAGTGTATTTAGGTATGACTAATAGACTATCATTGTATGCTCCTTGGACTATCCCATTGTGGTGATCCATGTAAAATTGTTGGGTCGTCTTTTTTCATGTGATTTCTTATTTTCATGATGTTATCATCAAAATTATTTATTAGGTTTCTACACATTTGGGTACAATATCCATAAATTTGGAGGAATCATTTGACTCACTGATTCACCGCTCCCATCTCAGGGTATTCTGGAGTCCTTTATTTTATGTTTGATTCTACCTTTCTTACATAATGTTTTTCAATAAAGTCATTTTTACCAATAACTGGGTGATGTCCAAGTCATTCAACATGAGCCCCATAATTTTTTCATTAGAATTAAGTTATCTCTTTATGTATAAAAGAAACCCTATTTTCATCATTAATAGTAACAATAATTATTCTAGATTAAGAAGAGAAATAAAATAATGTTTAAAAATTTATTTCTAGAATGAAATTATAGTAGGAGTACATGATTTTAAATGTAGATAATATTTTCCTAGGGATAACCATTTAATTTATTCAAATATATAGGTAATGACCTTGAAGTAAAATAAAAAACCAATAGTATTTTTTAGATAATGATTATTATTCAACATTAATGGTTTTAGCTAATCCAAAACATCTTTAAATTCGGATGAAGTTTTAATAATATTTTCATCCAATTTGAAATTAATAGAGTCTATAATAGAATTTATTTTTTTAATACTCTGTATGATTTACATGAGTTATAATAAAAAAAATATATTCATTAAATGTGTATTATATCAATTTTACCTATGTATAATTTATTTTTAGGAATATAATTATTACATCTATACACTTTAAAATTTGAAATTCAATGTTGTATTTTTATAATGTTCATAACATTTATTTATTAGGGAGGATATTTTGAGAACACGGTAACTGATATATAATATGACATTGATCAACTTAAACAAAATTTATTGTATCAATTTTATATTTTTTATGATGGATCATGATATTCCATTATGATTTTGATTTAATATTTTCACTAAACCATTTTCATGGTGTGTTCTAAGAGAAGAAAAACTATTATTAAAACCTTATAAGAAAAATGTTCATAAAAATCTTTATTATGTAACTACCCCCGTGATCAAATTTCATAGAAATGATATTTTTCCCTTATAAAATTTTAACCCTCCGGGTGAATCTTATGAAGATTTCAGAAGACTTATTTTTGTATTCTACGAAAAAAGTGAATGTGAATATTATATATACATTGAAAATAAGAAAATTTTATTATTCACACCAATAATCCCAAAATCTGTTTGTCTATAAAATTAAATGTAAGCTAATAAAACATCATTTGAGGTTAATAATTCTTTCATAGGTTTAAAATAATTTTTTCCTTTCTTATTATAATAGAAGGTTCACAAAAAAATTATCTTTTAAAATTAATTTTTGTAAATCCTATACAATTTCAAATATTTTTGGATTAATGAGAGTCTGTTTGATATAATGACCAAGGTGTATATGCCACATCAAGGAATCACAATATTAAATACTAAACCATTTAACATTTTGTGATGAAATAGTTTTTAATTTCTTCAGATTGATGTTTGAAAATGTAATTTGTAGAAAAGATGTTTTTATTTGAGAATAAAAACATCATGACAATAATTTTCAAATTATATTTCATATAAATTTTCACACAATAGGATAATTTTGAGAAAATTTGTATTTAAAAAAAGGAAAATAAATCATCTTTTATAAGTTGTTAATTAAGAAAAACTATTTTACTTATACTGATTAATTTTCATCATGAATATTCCTTGAATGTTATGTATCATCTTTCATGTTATTCAAGTTCATCAATTTAATATTTATCACCACACATGTGTTGAGAGCATCCACTATAAATATACAACATTATTATTTTTCATTTTTCTCATTAGACCCATTTCATATAAAATTAAGAAATTAATCCTTTCACACACAGTTTTTAACTATATATGTTACCTAATTGGCATTTTGAAAAAACAAATTTGTTAAAAAAATTTGAGAGAAGATATGGAATAAAATATGGGTATCATTTGATATACCCTTTGATCTTTATTTTAATTTACATTCATGAAGTAAATTCTCCATTTTACAATTATAACTCTAAAAAATGATTTTAATGATTTTTTTAGAAGTAGTCTTTTTGAAATAACAAGAATCAATCTTATAGAAAAAATGAAGATCATTTAATAAAGTTCATCCTAAAATGAAAATTATATATATATTTTCTTAAGCTTCTTTGAATTTTATTATATATTTGTTTTAATCATTGATATTATCCAACAAAACATTCTCATTTTGTTTTTTTTAAATTTCAGGGGTTATAAAGTCATTTATTTTGAGTTGATATATTTCTTTAAATGATTGATTATAGTTATTTTTTTCTATTTTAACTTTGAAGATAGGTCAAAAAAAATATTCATGATAATTATACATATTCATAGTTTACTTTATTAAAAGAAGAAATATTTTTAGAGTATAATTAATTGAATTTATAGTATACTTTTTAAGTAATATCATCTCCATCCATGATAATCCTATAATTTTCATCTCTTGACTCTCTTTATGAAAGAGATTCATAATTTTATCTCATGGTTTAAACCATTAAGGATTTAATGATTTTATTTTTATTCTACTTATTATATATTTTTGGATCAAGGAATTACATCCTTATGTGCCACATTTTTTTTTCATTCGAAGAAAATGACTTATTCTTCAATTATACCTCATATTTATCACAATAGTAGGTTTTATTTATTTTGAATTATTTATTAATATACTAGGGTAGATGAACACTTTAATAACAATTTTATGAATCAATATTTATTTGTTTAAAGGATATTTTATTTTTCTCCATGACTTTTTGAGTTCCTTTTTATATTTTCTCTTTATTTTTATCGGATTGGTCATGAATGATTTAACTATTATATTTAATAAATTTTTATGACCTTTAGATCTATGATTTCAATCACCTTAGGAGCCTAAAATCTATGAAAAAACAAATGGTAATTTTAAATATTGTTTTTATAGAAAATTATTTCCCAATATATTTCCTTTCATTTCATATTTCATTATATTAGATAAAAATCTCAGTAATAGATTCATTATGGTGGATACTAAAACATACATAATATTTTATATATATATCAATTGAAATTTATTTTAATTTATCCATTCTGTCATAAACAAAATCTAGAAATATAAAGATTCCATGTGTTATTTTAAAATTTGAAATGAAATTAAATTCATTATCATCCATATTTTTTTAAAATAATTCATAACATTTAAATTATTTTCAAAAGAGACTATATAATTGGGAATCCAATTGTCCATTCATTCATGATAAGGGGTAGATTATGGAAAAATAATATTCTAAAATGGATATCAAATACTACCAAGAAATGTAGACATGTGAGTTTTCCAATACCGATGCTCTGAAATATTCAATAAAATTATAGAACCATTATAGTGTCATACAATACAGTTATAGGTGTTTGAATAAAAATACTATCTTTAATATATCCGAAATTAATATTAGTAATGAATTTTTAAATTAAAACTAATTTTGATAATAAGTATATTTTGAGAAAAAAAAATATCCCCTTTGAGACGTAGTGTTATTCATTGATAATATGAATAGAGGGGGTTAAAAGGAATTTAAGAATAAATTTACACAATGAAAAACATTACTGTGAATATAATTATATTATTAGAAATAATTATAAAATAATCAATGTAAATAGAGCATTGTGAAAATAAAAACTCCAAGATTGGTGGGAAATAAACTGTTGAAGTTAAAAATCCATACATTAATAAATAATTTATGAAATATATCTATAATGAGTCTGTATATATGATCATTCTATGACATCTTGATAATATTATATTCATTCCTTTGTTTTAAAAAAATCGATGAACAAAAAACAAATTAAATAAATATCTTATTTTTAATTTAATTACTCTTCCAAAACAACACCTATAGTTTTATCTAAAACCAAAAATCAGGATCCATAATATGAATTATAGTGATAACCTATATAAGAACATAAATAATATTGAGGTTTCTTTTTACAAATCTATCAACATTATATATAATATTTCAAAGAAAATGTAATATTTATAATTATAGAGATAGATAAGGATAAGGATTAATTTGAATATCCTTTCAAAAGTTATAACAAGTGAGAAATAATAACGATTAAGAAGAGAGGTAATTTGAAATTTTATTATAGCCATTGGTTCCTAGTTTTCCTTTTGATAATCAAATATTACTTAGATATCACAACAAAAATCATATCTTTTATTTATCAAAAATCATTCCATAGAAATTATTAATCATAAAATTTCATTGTTGAGATATAATCATCAATTAAATTTTATTTATAAACATATTTATGACATGATGGGTCATTGCTTTAAAAAATGAAATAATGTGTTCATTAAATGAATTAAATACATCCTATAATTCACGTTAGTATATTTGGATAGAATCCTCTTGGTAGCATGTATGATTCTACTTGGTAGTAAGTGAAATTATTGTTTCCTCCCGAGTTACATCAGACTCCATTGGGTATCCAATGACATTCACATAGAAGCTAGTGAGCCAATTAGAAATAATTTGATTCTATATAACTATATCTGGTCGTGATTGACAATCCCCTAGGTAGCTAATGGTATATCTTGAGGTATATATGTTCATTCCACCTCCACGTGATATCCAGAAACCTCCCACTAGGTGGTGAATGGATCATGGTGGTGGGGAACTTAGAAAGGGTATTCCATTATCCTCCTGAATCCTCTTCATGGGTTGAAAACACTTTAGGATCAATTCTAAAAAAAATAACAAAGAACAATAAAAAACCTAGAAACTATTTCTGTGATTATAATTATAAAAATAATTAGATCTTCCAAACTATGATGATTAATTAAAGGAAAAATGAAAACCAAAAATAGGTAGATCTATCATCTAGAAATCAATGTATAGAGGAAAAAATATTAAATAGACCATACCTAGTTTATTTTTATAATGATTTTATTTTTTTTATATCTATCAATAATAATTTAGGATTATCACATGTAGTGATTAGTCAAATAATATGGCCTCTATGGGGACTCAAGATACAGGATCCCCATTTATAATAGGAGGAAACATAACCTGGCCAAAAATGTTCTCTAAATGATATTAGAAAATATTAATGAATCTTGAGAAGAATGATCACATCTAATGAATAAAAAATGATGATAAAAAATATTATCAAACACATGAGGATCTAACAACACATCAATGCAGATAAGACTTATAATTATATAGGCAATAGATAATGCTCCTCCATGAATATAGAACAAGTTGGATCCATCAGGTTTCATTATATATCGTCCATGAATTGTGACTTAATTAATCTCATAAAAAAAATTTAAGTCCTTCAATACATTCCTAATAGATTAAATTAAATGAATCATTATAGTGACAGTTCTTTCTCCATTCCAAAGTAAATAGGCTTTATTCCAATTATAAATGGATGATATGTATGGGTACTACATACATATATATTTATATATACATGAATCAAATAAATTAATCCTTTATGCATCATATGTATGATAATATAAATGAATAATATGCATGAATTTTATGTTCACTTTATACCATGTTGAAAACTATATATTATATTTAGTTCAATGTTCATTCTATATATGTATTTATATCTTAATTCACACCCAATATTCTCTATCTCATCAATGGAGAATATGTTATTCACTTATTTTCCAAGGAAAACAAAATAAATTGTTTCATAAATTAATTTTTAACATATTCCAAAAATACATAGAAGAATTAATGAATATAGATTATGAATGTGTTATTCCTAATCTTATGCATGATCATATTCATATATGTGATATTTTTAAAAAAATTAGAGATCCATATAATGAAAAATCAATAAAAATATAGCAATGTAGTTCTTATTTTTATAATTGGTTAATGTTAATGTTTTTCAATTGATTTCACCATTTCTATTAATATAATGATGTATTATAAAATATTCATTAAAGGATATATAATAATGGTTTGTTTTATGGTGGTAAATAATGAATAAAGAGTCTATAATATTATAAAAAGAAATCTGATATTTTAAGAGAATATAAATGTACAGAAAATATTAAATGTATATAACAAAAAGGTAACTGATTTTAGTAATGTGCAAGAAGAGTATAATCTCAAGAAGCATTGTATAAGGAATTATGTTTTTTTCGTTAAAACTCTATAAAAATAGCGTTATTGAGTGGAGAAATATGATTAAAAATGTCATGTCCCAAAAATTGAATATTAAAAAATCATACCATATATGTTAGTGAAGTAACATTCTATATAATTGGTCCATGTACAAAAAAGAGATTTTTTTACATTCATGTAAGAATGGTAATCTGTACAAGATGTGGTAGGGGAGAAAGATCACATTAAAATACTTCTGAATCTATGGAATTATATTTTTACTTTTCAATAAATATATTATCCACAAAAATATTTAATCTCTTAAATATTAATGAACTTTAATTGGATACATCTCAAAACTAAATAAATAAAATAACCTAGATAAATGTTCTCCTTTTTTCAATTCTAGATGTCACTATTATAGAAAACAATAATATTTTTCGAAATTTTATTTAGAAAATTATAGAATAATTATTTGATGAGTTTTTCAGATTTGGGGGAGCAAAGAGGGATGATGATAATTATGATGATAATAATAATGATTTGAAAAATATATTATTTTTATTAACTACTGTAAATTTATAATATATGACTAAAATTTATTAAAAACATTTATTTTGACATGAATGATCTATTATAAACATGATTATTAATTCGTTTACATTGAACATCACTCTTATCAAAAGTAAATTACAATTTTCTAAAGTGTTTGATAAAAATTAGTGTTTCATCAAGGATATAATTATAGAATTTTCCCAAATTGTGATGAATAATATGTTGGAAAATGTTTCATTGGTAATGTATAAGTATTTTTTAAGAGCCAAGTTTTTTTCTGAAATAATATGAATGATGCTGGAAATACAGAATAAAAAAGAATAGGTATTGTATAATTTATATTAAAATATTAAAGAAATCAATTTGGATGAGTAGGTTTATCCCATGTCGGGTATTGATGTTATTCTATTATTGTTCCTCATAGTGTGACAATGAAATCTCAATATCATCCAAATATATTTGATATTTTTGTTTTCATAATAGAGCATTCTTAGAAATTATTACATTGAATAGGTGAATGTATTTCTATTGTATAAATTTTTAAAAGATGTAGTTCTACAGAAACAAATAATTTTAATACATAGATATTTCTAAAAAATAGAATAGCATTCATTATATAATAAAATGATCCAAGAACGAATCATTTATTTATAGTGCCTTTGGAAACATGGACATATAAACTAGTTATTTATAGGTGAACTAAATCTTCTCCCACTATTTTATTAATTTCTATTAACCTTCATAAAATTATCATACCAAAATGCATTATTCATAACATAGGATAAATCCTTAATAAAGAGTGACATACGATTCTCAATAGATGTAAAAAAGGGGGAAAACAATAATCAAATAAGAATAAAATTGAGAATAAGGGTGTGATATTTACTATTGAAAAAAATATCCTTCATATCAAAGAACATGATAATGATTCATTGAATAAATATTTGAAGTTAATAAGACTTGACTCATAAATAAATAAAATTACATAATCAATGAGATCATAACATTGGCCTAAGATATAGATTGTGGAATACACAAAATCCTCGAAAACATTATTTCAATTCTACCCAACAAGTCATTCATAACATTTTATCCTTGGGATAACCACCTTTTTACCTTCTTTGGTCATGAGATATTCTCTTATGTACCATCATTGGAAACTTTGATAACCTCTCATATACCCATTGAATTCATAAAACATTATCATTACCTAATTATTTCTAGGGATATATAGCTACCACCTATCAAATAAAGTATATCATAACCAAGGGTTTCACAAAATCATAAAACATTATTAATATCATAAACCGTGAAACTAAATGTGTTTCATATATATTTTGTCACAGCATAACCCATAAAAAAGAAATGGGTTTCATAAAAATCATTTCATTGTAAAGAGAAACCGTCTAGAGGAAGAATAAAAATATAATCTTCGGAAAATATACGTAGTAAATATTATGTCGCAAAATATTATTTCATCATAGATGAAAATTATTTTTAGAGATAACTCAAAATAATTCTTTAGGAAATTAGCCTTTATTTTTGCAACCACGTCTATTTTTTAATGATGTTTACATATAAAGGATGAAATTTTGTTTACAAAAATTAATCTTATAAGTAAATAATAAAATAAAAGTGTATTCATAATTAAAGGAAGATCCTTTAATTTTTTATATGATAAAAAAACATTTCTTCTATATTTTTTTTGGAAAATTTATAATATACCATGTGTGAAAAAAAACATGATGATTCCTTTCAAAACATTTTGTAAAAAGTCACGATTGGGTAGAATAACATTAATAAACCCACAAAAAAATTGAAAATAAATTTTTTGGAAATTTATTTAGAAATAATTGAAATGGATTACATGTATTGCTCATTTGAGACATAAACATAATCAATCTTGAATATTGATGAGATTGTGAAATAAACCCCTTACCTCGAGTTCACCTTTATTTGAAATCTCTTTGACATCTTCAATAATAAATGTAAATTTGTTATACATACAAAATAAATTAATTTTAATACTTATAATATAATATATTACCCATTTATAAAATATTAAATCCCCATCTATCAATAATTCATTACTTAAACTGCCATTTCTGTGTGTTAACTATTTCATTTATCATGAGAATTTTAGTTCAGTTGTTCCGGTCCTTGAATATTTATCATGATTTCATCGAATTTGAAATTTTAATAATCCATTAAATATAATATATTTACATTATTTATATATTTAGTTTCATCCAAATATTTTAGATATCAAAAAGTTAATTACCCCATTCCTAGCGATGGTAGTTAGAACATATGAATTAACACTATTTTAATTTTTTGAAAGATGAAGAAAAAGGTGAATAATATTTCAATTTTATAGGATAGTTATTAACTAATATATATTATAAATATTTATAAAATTATTCATAATTATCAATAATTAAATATAAAAATGAATCAAACAGTTTCACAGAGGTGGTAGTCCAAATGTACACACGAACAAGATTAACAATTTTCAATGGTTAGTAAGGTAAGAATGTAGATGTTATATTATCATTATAGTGTTATAATTATTTCTTATATACCCAAAATATATTAAACCCATATCATTAGACATATAAAAATATAGTTATGAAAAATGAATTGTATCACAATGTGGATATGTTATCCCATACATATGCATGAGTGATATAGCTACTTCTCAATTGATGAGAAAGAGTGCGGGTTGTGGTGGTTTCATAATAATGATAAAATTTCATTATATCTATGATATTTACTAAACCGTTTTAGGAAAAATACCATATATTTAGTATAGTTATAAGAAGCAATAAATTGAGAGAGGTTGGTATGATGATTACCTCTTCTTTCAATGACCTCCATTCAATCCAGCATTAAAGAACATATGGTTGGAATTTTGAGGATAAAAACCCACTATAACATATATAATGTTGTTTATAAGATAAATTTGTTGGTTATTGTTTAAATTTATTGATTAATTTGTTTTGAATAAGTGTTCTTGGATGTACACTTTTATAATTATAAAGATAGGCACTTTTGGAATTTATCAAAATCATAAATTATAATACATTAATTATCAATAAATATGCCTTAAATGGTTAATTATTAGAAAAAAATATATAATATATGGTTGTAATAAAATCATAAAATAGAATTTCAAAAAGGTATAGTGTAATTTTAATCCTTCTCATTTTTATTAACCATTAGTTAACCAATTTTAACTTTAACTATGGTGACAAATTTTTTCAATATTAAAGGGTTTTAATTTAAATTTTTATGTAATAATTTTTTAATAAATGGAAAATTAATGAAATTTGGGAACAGATAACTTCCACCAGGTATTAATTGTTATTTGAGAAATTTAATAAAATCAAATATTTATATAATATAATTATTATCATTTTTATCATTATTCATCTTATTTATAATTTAATACATCAAGAAAAATGGTAAATTATTATATAATGATTTAAAAAATACTTAATATGTAATATAGATATAAATAATTCATGGGAAAAATTATTTAATTTATATTATATCACTTTTTATATTTCTCAAAATAATTATAATTTTTTTACTACAAAGACAAATAATGAATCGGTGTTGCATAAAAAATTAAGTACATTATATAGTTCATCAAAATTAAGGATAAATTTATGTTATTAAAATTAGTTATTAATCTCAATATAAACACTTATATACAGGAATAACTAACTTTTTTCACTTTGTTTACTCATAAGATATATTTAAAAAAGAGTGACATTTTGTAACACTATTTGATTTAAAAAATATATAATTAATATTCAGTAAAATTTGCCCTTTAATTAACTAAATTTATAACCTAATGTTTTATTTCCTTCAACCAATAATATTTTGGATAAATAAACATGTCCTTATCACTTAGTAGTAATCCAGATTTACCAGATTTACACTTTACTGAGGTGATAAAATATACCATGGTTACTATTCTTATTTAAAAAAATAAAATGGATATTTTTAGAAATTTTTGACATCATAATAATAAATATGTAAAAAAAATTATCTAATTTAGTACATATAATTTACAAAATCTAATTTCAATTTATGTTCAAAAAATCAAATTAAAACTTCTTTTTTAGAAAAAAAACATTTTCAAGTATAAAACCAGATTTAATAAAATCATATACTACGAATAAAATATTTGATTAAAATATTTTATAGTTAATAATTTATACTCTTTATTAAAATAATTCACCCTTCGGGATTAATATAATTTATTAAGATAAAAAACATCACATGGGAAAAATTCTTTTTACGAAAGTTATTTCATTTTCATTCAAATGATTTTTATTATCAATTATAATAAATTGATGAAAATCGAATTAATTGTATACATATACAACCATAAATATTTCATAATTTAGCTAGTCGAATTCATACCCTCAAATGTAATGCCATGGAGATAACCCTAATTTCAAATAATACCATTTTAAAACTTGTCGTTGTTATTTTAAACATGATTTTTAGTGTAACACAAGTTATAGAATAAATACATTTATCTAAAAAAGAAATATTTCATAGAAATAATGTGTGTATTACTTTATCCCCCAATAAAACTAATTCCACCCAAAAAAGTTTTCATGCCAATACAAACATATAATTATACTTCTTCCTCATCCCACACTAAGGTTACCTTATAGCTTCCACACCAAATACTATTTTTTCAGTTTCAAAATAAACCACTTTAAGGGTGACTAAGAACCTTACAGAAAAGGATATATAAATTCAAAACCCCCTAAAAATAGAAACATAGCATTACACCATTCCAAAATCCCATTCAATGTTCAAAATTATAAAATTCAAAATATAAATGTGAATCCACATTTCCATGGGAAATGCGAGCCACCTGAGAAACCCTGAAGTTACGACACTGTTGCCGCCATCATCAAATCGCCCACTTATCATCTCGAAACCATCACCACTGTCACGTCATTGCATCACCATCATCGTCATCGTCCGCTTTGCCTCCTACTTCTCCATCGACCACCACCAACACCAAAACCCCAAGCGTCATCATCTCACCAACCAAAATACATCGCAAGACACTGTAGACATCAGCCAAAAAAACCAAAGAAGAACCCCCTCAACAAATCAAGTGACCACTGAAACCCTCCAACACCGTCGAAAAAAAAAAATTGCCTGCAATCAGGATAATCATGAACCACGCAAAACCTTCGAGCCATTTGATGAACCCGTCGAAGCTTTCAATCGACACCAGCATCCAAAAAACAACCGATGCACATCCATCCGACGAGCAGAAACAAAAACCCAAAAAAATGCATGAAGACCCCAAGAAGTAAAATACAGAACCGCATAGAAGGAAGAGTAGAACTAGGGATGAAACCATAAAGGAACTAGGAACAAGGGGAAACCCTGAATGAAACTAGGGATGAAATCTTAAAGGAAATCACCACGAGCGCCAATCTTCATTGCCCAAAACCACTGAGTATTCATCGCTCCAGGTCCGACCTAGAGAGGAGCGGTAGAACGTGAGATCAGAGCATAGATGAGGAAGCGGGGGGAATGGAACAAAAAAGAGTAACACTGTGATTGGAAACCTTGGGGAAAGCAGAGATTGAAACCCATAACCTGGAAAGAGGAAGGGGGATGAATTCTGAGAAGTAGAGTCATCGAGGGGACATCGAAACCCAAATAAGAAGATGGCGAAGCCAAAATGTGAAGAAGCCAGAGGAGGAACATCGCCACCAGGAAGAGCTCAGAACCCTAGGATAAAGAAAATGAAGACGAGAGATACATGGAACATTAAATATATGATAAATAATCTATAATAGTTTCTCTTCAAAGGAATGATCTTTTTTTATTGGTGTGACATCTCATTTCAGTACATTGAAGGATCAAGTATGTACTTCCTCGTGAGAGATACATGGAACATATCATAACCTTTTGAAAGATTCATTAGAATAACCAATTGATAAGATACCATTCCCATATGATCAATAATTTCAAAAGGAAAAATATAACTAGGGATTGTAATTCCCTTCTATCCAAATCTAATCACTCTTTTCTAGGGACATATTCATAGGAATACCTTATCACCAACTGTAATCTGTAGATATTTTAGATGATTTTTAGCATCATTTTTTATCAAAATTGAGCTAATATTTTCTGATAATAATTAACATAACCATCTATTCTATTTCTTCATCTGGATAAGGTCCCATTTCCTTTTTTTCTCTAAATTAATTCTATAATGTTGGATTTTTTCACTTCCTACGAAAGAGGAAACTATAAAAGGCCATCTAAATGATGTATTAAAAGCTATTATTGTATGAAAATTTCACCAGAATAAGTTATTGATCCCAAAAACTTATGAAATGAATATAAAAAGCTCTATTACTATATTCAAGTGATTTTATGGTCCTCACATACTAATCTTCTAGCTGACAATGATTGGAAGTATTGAATCATTGCTCTGTATCCATATCAAATAGAAGGATTCTTGAAATATTGGATGTAATCCTTGAATAAAAATTAGATAAAATAGATACTTGAACACCATTATATATTTCCACTTATTTAAAAAATAAATTATTAATATGATAAAAATATAAATCATGTCTAATGGAAATGAGGTTTTCCAACATAGTTAGGTGACCAAGTAAAATAGAAATAGTATTTGGTACTATAGTTGTTATTAGGAGTCTAATGAAAAAATACATACTAATGTTTTCACATTTCCATTATAATATGGGTAATTATTTTAAATTAACCTTAGTACTATGTATCTCTTCCTTAACTTCATGAGAAAATATTCACTGATAAACGTAAAATTGATATTTTGTTGTCATGTTTTCCCACCAGAAATACTGATTCAATTCTCTATATATCTTCATACTTCCAATGTGAGTAGAGAGTTAAGAACAATTTGATTTATCCACCATATCCTTTTTCAAGTATGGTACTGAGAGGACATATAAATTATTCATAAACCTCATTATTCCATGAAAATCAATGTTGATCTTTGGAAAATTTCTCCCTTTTTTTGAAACTATAATTCTTCCTTTTATTCCTCTATAAACAAAACATGTATTGATGATTAAATTCTCAAATTATCCAAATAATATTTCTCCTCTTCCATTATTATTTCTATTAATATCCTTATAAAATCCATAAATATTGGAATTTTTGTGATCCTCATCATAGATAAATTTTCATGATCCATTCGAATTGAGTATCTTTTATCTTGTTCGATTTCACAGGGTGGTAATGTATTGAGCATCTATACACATTAATATTGTCCATCAATATTCTTTTCATCACATTTACCTCTATCTATTTGAATAAATACATTAATAAATTTTTATTTTTTTTTACATCACTTTCTCCATAGAGATAATGGTTCCAAACCACTAATGAATAAGTTATCACTAATAACTCCAAATCATGAGTTGGGAAGTTTTTATGATGTATAATCAATTGTCTTGATGTAGAATTTATAACCATATCATTATACATGATGACAGACCATAATCACTACTTTTATACATTACTATTGAAGAAAAACTCTTATACACTATATGGTAGATTATACATTTGTGTGATAACAAAAATCTTCATTATTTCATTATTACATTTCATACATTCATCTATCTAAATGAAATTGGATCTCTTCTAATTTTACATGGTGAGTACATTCGATATCCTAGAAAAAATATCCATAAATCACTTATTATGTCTAGAAAAACCATGAATATTGTTGATAGTTATTATAGTGTTTTGTTTGGTACAATGTTCAACAACTTGTATATTCCATGGGTCTACTAATATTCACTCACATGGGATTCTTTGACCGAATAATGAAACATTTTAAATCCAAAATTATCATAGGGTAACATTTTCATACATTTTATCCTTTTTTAGATTCTTCAACATAGTTTTGAAATAATATTTTTGATATTTCCATCTATTTTAATAAAAAAAGGTTATAATATATAAACAAAAAAAATTGATCAAGGTAGTGACCAAAGACTCTATTCATTATACCAATAATTAAAGTGATGGAATTATTAAGACCAAATGGAATCATAATATAGTCATAGTGGTTATAACTTGTATGTAATGATGTATTAGTAGTATCTTCCATATTTACCCTCAATTGATTATATAATGAAATAATATAAATACTAGAAAATCATTTAGATCTATGAAATTAATCAAAAAAGTCATTAATACAGGGTAGATGATACTAGTTCTTCATAGTGATTTTGTTAGGTTCTAAATAATAAAATTACATTCACATTGATTCTTATTTATTCTTTACAACTATAATATGATCAACCCATGATGATTCGCTTGTCTAAATGAGTACCTTTTTATGATTCTCTTTGAGTTTCATATTTTATTCTTGTATCCGAGTCAAGGCCATTCAATATTCATTCCTATAAATAGATGTTTAACTATGTATGATTTCTATTGAAAATTAATCTTCATTATTCGGTGGAATACAAAGAATCTATCTTAGAAATAATCTAGAAACTATCACACAATAGGAATATATTTGATGTTGATTTTCTTCCCAACCATCTGTGAAAATATCCCCATTTCAATTGGAATCATAACCCCTAGAATTTATGTAACTTTATTTAGAAGTTATTTTTCCCCACACTGAAATGAGAACATAGGTGTTTTGATAATATCATATGTAACTTCCCTTCATAGTAAATTTATGTTTAATTTATGTAAATAAATCTAATATATTCCAAAAAAACGAATTAAAATTATGGAAAATGACAAGATTTTACAGAAAAACAATAACACAAACTTCAAAATAAGAAGAATCATAGACATGTTATGTGATCATCATTCCATTAGGGGAATTAACTTCTAATTTAAAATATAATTGTTGAGGTGATACCATGACACCCTTATAAAATTACATAGAAATAAATAATTCAGTAGATCTAGAATCAAATAAGACATTAACAATTTTATAGATGATGATGTGTATTCCTTTCACCACATAATTATCATACTCTTTATCAAAAAGATTGATCGCATGAGATTCCCCTTTTCTCTTTAATTATATGGTTATTGATGATGATTATCGTTATTAATATTTAGATTCAGAAACATGTTAGCGTACTGATCATACTCATGGAATATAAAACACTAGACTATGGGTGGTGCATTCTATATATATTTCTACTTATTTTCATCATTCAATAACATATTATCAACTTTTCATAATTTAGTCACTTGATGGCCTTTATATCCACAAATAAAACATTTTTTCGTCCCTTAAGACAGTTCCCCCATGTTTCTATCCATTCATTAAGAATAAGGTAATTATCATCTTCTTCACTCAATGGTTTTAGAATTTACATAAAATTCCATCATTCATTACATATCAAAACCAAGTGATTGATGGATACCTCAGATATCACTTTCATTCTTGATAACAAATAACATGATTTCTTAATTTATATTGAAGTACATTATGGTGAACTCCATTTGGATACGCGGTTTTAAGTAATTTAATAATCAATGTATGTTAATTTCAGTTGGAAGAAAACACCGAAATCATATAATAAAATTCTAACAAATGTTCCTCATATATACCAACAGATTCATCATCCATATATTTAACATCAAGTAATACCATCTCAATTTTCATATAATTTATACAAGCAAACAAATTATTCAGAATTATGTTATAAAACTCATCCCACACTATGTAGTCACTTTAATGTTGTTACCACATGTTCGTGATATTATTACACCACTAATCTGGTTCACCTTCAAAACGATAAACATCCCAAACAACATTTTCATGTTTTGAAAATTTAATTATAGAAAATATATTATAAATTTTACTAATCCATTGCCTAGAAACTAGTGGATCAACATCCCCACAAACATTTTTACGCTTCCTTATTATAGGCTCAAAATAATTTTATTCCCTCCTTTGACAATTTTAAATCTCAGCATGAGTCATATATTTATAATTACACATGATTATCAAAACATGATTTTGCATTCCATCACCCATAAAATTCAGTTTATAAGGGAAAATCACTACATTATATATCACATTCAGCATCAACATGTTTCATTTGGGTTATATTCATTCACTAAAACTAAAAATCATAGATTTCGAAACAATAACCATAGTGGAAAACTACATAAACATGAAATTTTGTTTATATGTTGTCTATATCATGATACCTTATTATATAAAATCTCATGTTTATTCATGGTCATTAATGATTATTATGATAAAAATATAATTTCATCATATATATAGTGTAACACCCCAGGTAAATAAAGAATATGAAATCTTTATATTTATCCATATTTGTGAATAAAATATTAATGTGACTTTAAAGGGGACTCTATGCTCGATGGCGTACCCAACACGTAACAAAGAGTTTCTTGGGAATCTTATGTTTCACTATAATAATAAAATAATATTCTTTTAAATGGTAGTTAACGCCTAACCGTTGTAATGGCGGGAATGAACAGAACTAACTACAAAATGATTATATATGTTTGTCAAATATTTTTACTCTTTACAATAAATGTTAGAGGATTAAAAATGAAAATGAATCCAGTTTTTAAGCGTAAACATTCTAATATTTTTTTAAAGGTCGATTAACCGCCTTTTGATGGCGAACCCCTTTTAAATCCACTTTTTGAAACTTTTATAAGCTCTATTTTTAAAAATAAACATATTATTTATGATTGGGACATTGAAATTTACCTTGGGTTAATTTTTGGTATTTTTCTGACAATGTTCATTTTTCAATGAATAGTGAAAAATACAGCATTTTACATCAAAACTTCCTTTTCATATAATTTAATTATATGGTTATATTATCTTTTTAAATTGTTTTAAAGTGTAATTATAATATATTTTTACCATGTAATTCAATTATGGACATTGGGATAAAATGAACTTTGGAATTAGGCATAAATAAGTGCCAAACTTTTCATAAATATTGTTTCTTAAAAACCCGCTATTTGTTTTCACAACAGGACGTTTTTTTAAATTAATTATTGCAATTTATGTGTTTGGAATTTCGTAAAATGAATTACATATTTGTAATCAAAAGGTCCAAATTATGTAATTAATAATCTTTTGTTTTTGGACATTATGAATAGTAACGACGGTAATTATCTTTAATTATCTTGATTAATGAGTAATCGAGTAGTTAAAGATAATAAGATAATATCATAATAATAACAATTGATGACAAAATGTGTCCTAAGGCTACTGGATGTCTCATGGCTGACCATGGGATGCCTTGTGCCAAACTTGGGGGCCCCATGGAATCATTTTTGTGAGAAAGTGACTTTTTATCTTTTTATTTTTAAAAAATGTTAAATGTAACAAAGAATGTATCAACTAAGTAAAATATTTTTAATTTTGTCTACATAAATTATATTTTGGACCATAAATATTCATTTGAAATCTACAACTATTTCCTACATCATAGTATTTTTTTTATAGTTTTTAGACATTAAATAAATTATATTATTTATGACATCATGATGATGCAGCGATGACCTCATTATTTAATGATTTAAATAAAATGGAAAGATAATGTAATATCTAAGACCTAAACATGTACAAAACCATTTTATTGTGGATTTCGAACCCTTATCACCTTATCCTCGAAACAAATCAATTTGGGACCATTAAAATCCGAAACACATTTGAAAATAAAGTTACATTTTATACCTTTCCAAGAGTGCCCCTCCACTCCTCTTCTAAAAGGCCCCCACCTCTACCTCCTTACCCACACTTCAAACGCCTTTGGCTCGGCCAAAAGCTGACCATTTCATCTCTCCACATCCCTCTATAACTCATTGAAGCCTCACTTTGGGATGAATAATTTCCAAGGAAGCCTTTGAGCTCAGATCAAAGGAAGTTACCCAGTTTTAAGGTAATGTCTTCACTTGTGTCCTTTTGTTTTATTTTGCTTCTCCAACCCCCTAAGCCCTTTTTATACATTTATTTTGTAACAAATACAGTATCTTCAATATACTATGATGTTTTTATAAGAAGGATTCGAGCTAAAATTACACACACCTACATCTAATTGTTAAAGAACATACTGTTTCCGTGGATGGCGAATTTCTGCCTCCCGAAATGATGATTGTTCAACATTATTTTAACACCTTCAAAGGTGGCCATTAAGATGACAATATATTTATATATGATATATAATATGTTTATGTTTTACTTATTCTTCTGTACTTTTTCAATTATTGCATACCTTTATGGTTTCCATTATGGGTAAACGCAATATCTTCATTTAAGAAAGTGCGGACTACCGCCCCCTCAAAGTGATTTGATTCGTTAATGCCATATGTGGGATGTATAAAGGATGGATTTAAAGATATTTTATATGATTTTATACTTGAATTATAATATACCTTTATATCATTATTATTTTCTTTCCATGAAAGTATGATATAGAAATGAAAGTAGCGTTCATGTGTACGTACGGCTTACTGTCTCCATCAACGATGCATTTCATTTCTTATCCCCAAATGTAATGTACTATTATAAGTACATGTATATAATGAATATATATGATTAATGATACATCTAAATGATGAATATAATTTTGTAATTAAAATATACATACCTCTCATTTAGTTTTAATTCCATTAATATGACATAGAAATGAAAGTAGCATTCATGCGTACGTACGGCTTACCGTCTCCATGAACGGTGCATTTCATTTCTTACCCCTAAATGTTATGTAATATTATAAATGCATGAATATACTGGATATATATTATATATATGATATCTACATAATGAATACAATTCTGGATATAATGAACCATTGACCACATGAACAACATGTAATTGTAAAAAGTCCACTTTCGTCTTAAGAACCAAATATCGACAAAACAAACATTATTAACTTAAATGATTACATAATGTTTATGAAATGGTAATAAGTGATATTAAAGGAATAATGAACTTGAAAAAGGTTCTTAAGGAAGTATAAATTAACTCAAGTTTATTATTCAGGAGATTAAAGAATGACCGAGTCAAGTCGGACCCGAGGTAAGGGATCCTAGTCCTCTATTTCTTTTTAAGTACACTCTTTTATGTCATTCCTTATAAGCTCATATTTATTGTGATTGGGATATTATTTTATATTAATCTTACTGTAATTTTTATTTTCATATGATTAGAGACCATATTCTCCTTCATCAATCCATTTTGGAAGTTTTGAGAGGCGCAGTTAGGCTGCCGAATTTTCGTAAGAGATCCAACCTCTCTCTTTCTTTTTAAGTACTCTACTTTATGTCACTTATTTTAAGCTCCTATTTTTTATGTTGGGGGATGTTATTTTGTATTCCACTTTCTTTAAACATTATGTTGAAATGATGAGAGACCCTATTTCCTCTCATCAATCCATTTTGGAAGTTTTAAGTGGCGCCGTTAGGCTGCCGAGTTTTCGTAAGGGATTTTTCATCTCACTTTTATTCCCGTGAGATTTATGCTACATTTGCCACAATTTACTTTGAGTGGTGTATATACTTCACATTATTATACACATTGTGTAGTATAATTTCATTTATGGGTATTCACATCTTCATTGTATGACCCTTCTTCCATGGGGTGTATGTTTCGAAAGTTACCCCACTCGGTAAGGGGACATTTCACCCTCCTTTTTTTAAAAGACTTCATTTGTTATGTATTTTAATTCACATACTATTATGTTGGGATATGTTATTATATATCCTTATTTATGTAAATTTTATGTCCAAGTGATTAGATCCCCTTTATCTCTCTCATCAACCCTTTTTGTAAAATATTATGTGACGCCGTTTGGCTGTCGAATTTTACCAAGGGAACTTCTTAACCCAATTTCGATTTCTTTGGGTTCAACATGTTGTTATTGAATATGACATCCTTTTAATATGTGTGAATAACCTTTCATTGTTTTACACTTAATATCCACTTATATTGGGTGTATTTATATTTTTCACACATAATTATGAGATTGATTTATCCTTAATTTAAGGATACCTTCTTTATAATGGATTTCATGTCATTTTACATTTCTATTGAGACTTCGTTGTTGTTATGCACCAATTCACTCTTATATGGAGTGTATACTATCCTTTGAAATATTATATCATGAATCCATTTATTCTCATGATATTATAAAGTTCAGATTAAATGTTATTCCTCTATTATTTGTATTCAAGATCTCTCATTTTGTTAAAAACTATTTAACAAAAATAACGTTTTAAATGTTTTAAAGATTTATTATTCTAAATCCTTATCTTTAATGTCCTTGTTTTAAAAATGGTTTTCAGTATTTATTTTAATTGACATTAATGTTTTAAAATTATAATTCCATTAAAAGTTTCAATGTGGTATGTGACACTTTGATTAAAAAATCTCATTTAAATGGTTTCTGAAAATGGTTTGATTAATTCAATATCTAGGAATTACTTATTGTGATTGTGTATGAAATGTTGTTATTTAAATGTTTATATTTTCAATATTTTATGTGTAATGATGGTACTTGGACATTTTATGGGTGGTTTCGTGATAAACCATATGACGGGTGGTGCTGTGAATACCAGGACGGGTGGTTATGTTATAACCTCCAATGCATTGGGTATGGAAGTCGGTCGTATGGCTATTCCATTAAGTATGTCTGGAATTCGGTCGTATGGATATTCCATTAAGTATGTGTGGAAGTCAACCGTATGGTTATTCCACTTAAGTATGTTTAGGTCTCAAGTTACCTTTATATGTTATTTGATCTTTATATGGGTTTATGGTAATCTTTTGGTTACTGAAGGGAAATTAATGAACTTTTATTCAGTGAAGAGTTTTTACTACTTTGAAAAGGTGAAAAGTATTACTTTGATAAAGTATACATGGTTTACTTGTTGTTTTGAAAAACTAACAGTTTTCATTCTTTGTGTATCCCTTACTGAGCTTTTTATGCCCACCCCATGTTTTTGAAATGTTTTTCACAGGACTTAATGTAGAATAAGGTCAAGGTTGGGATCAAGGGAAAGCCATGCTATCTAAAACATGGAACTAGACATGTTTCTTTTAAAGTGTTTTTATTTTATGTAAACTTAGTATAAGTGTCTACTTTGTAATCTTTTTAGATTTAATAGTTATGAAATAATTCTCTAAAAATCTAAACCTGAAAAGATCCTCAATGTGAATTATTAATTTAATTCAATATTAATTAAGTTTTAAGGCTGGGGCCTTATAGTTGGTATCAGAGGTCGGTTTAGATAACTTTAGAGGTTAGGGTATTCTTTAAGCATAATTGACATTACCATAATGGTTAGAATTTCAGAAAGATTCCTAGTTTTAGATAAAGTGTATGAGTAAGTATATCTTAGTTTTTATCTTCCTAATTAGTACATGATGGTTTTGTTGATATACTCACATTGACATTTCTGTTTTTATTGAATGGATGAATATAGCAGGCACCAAAGAGACAACAGGTTTGAAGGAAACTGTGGTGGTTCTCTAATTAAGATACTAGATAAAATGGGGGATTCAATGAGGAAACTCGTGGTTGTTCTAAACCAACTATCAAGGAGTCATGATCAACCACTTGAACCTTGGTATGTTCTATAATGCATCATGTACGAGATGACCAATCGATGTGGAAGTTCATGTAATAATTATAAAGGTAACCATTAGAGTTTATATGATCCTTACTTTTCAGGTAATTATGGGTAATTATATGATATGCTGGAAAATGAAAGGCATGAGATAAACTTTAGGTTAAAATATGTTATGATTATTTTTGAATATTTTATCTCGTTTTGGGGATTGTTTTAAAATTATATAGTTTTGTAAAAAGGACAACACGCTGACCGTATGACAACCCGTCGCGTCGGACAAAGCTTCGGGAATCGATCCCACAACCAAATTGCGACTAGTATTTATCGCCTACCACTAGACTACGTGAAGTCCCTGGTTAGTTTAACTGATTCTTTTTAGTTTGATGATTTTAGGAATTAAGAGTAAATTGATTTTGGGTTATCTATGGAAATTTATTAACCTATCATGGAGGATATGTTATTAGGTTAATTACTTTTCAATACGAGACATTAAGAGCAACTGATGTTGTTTGGAGATAAATTTTATGATTTAACTTGGAAGACTATGTGACTAAATCCTTCATATATTTTTGTATCAATCTTAATTTGGTTTACTTTGAAGAATTTTATGGAAAATTGATTATCGAATGGTCCTCGTTGAACTTTGGGTTTTTTTGGAGAAATTTTTGAGATTAAGAATAGATTTTATTTTTATAAAGGGTTATCCTTTTCTGGATTATCTGATCTTTTACTAACCATTTTGGTTTTGGTTTTGGTTAAAGTCTAAAGAAATTGGAAGTATATAGTTCTCTTTTGTGGATTAGGTGATTCTCTAGAAGTAGATTATAGTACTCTTAATGTGAACAATTCTTCCTAAATACTCGTCTTTTGGAGAAAATATGAGTTTGTGTAAGGAATCTAATAAAAGTTGAAAGTCAACATGATAAGTGATTATGGTTCCTTATGAATAAATTCCTCAATAAAAAGTAACTTAAAACAAAAATGTTTTCTATTAACTTTTCATACTGGGGAATCGAATACCGTTTAACCCATCACAAGTTTGTGATTTTCTTGTGGTTAACTTTCTCATAAACATGTTTTCTATCACTCTCCATCAGAACATGACACTTTGTTTTTTCTTCCATGTCCATATTTTCATACTTGGAATCCTAGTATTGGTTAACTCGGGTGACCTTTGTACTTCTCTTTCTTTATTTTTAAAGTGATTGTTTTACCGACTCTTGTTTCGATGTGGGTCTTTCAAGGATATTTCCAAGCCCAATCTTAAAATTGCGAGGACACAATTCCCAAAAGGGGGGAAGGATGTAACACCCCATGTAAATAATGAATAATACATCTTTATATTTTTCCATATTTGTGAATAAAATATTAATATGACTTTAAAGGGGACGCTATGCTTGATGGCTTACACAACACGCAACAATGAGTTTCTTGGGAATCTTACGTTGCACTCTAATAATAAAATAATATTATTTTAAATGGTAGTTAACGCCTAGCCGTTGTAATGGCGGGAATGAACAGAACTAACTAAAAAATGATTATATATGTTTTTCAAATATTTTTACTCTTTACAATAAATGTTATAGGATTAAAAATGCAAATGAATCCAGTTTTTAAGCATAAACATTCTAATATTTTTTTTAAAGGTCGATTAACCACCTTTTGATGGAGAACCCCTTTTAAATCCACTTTTTGAAAATTTTATAAGCTCTATTTTTCAAAATAAACATATTATTTATGATTGGGACATTGAAATTTACCTTGGGTTAATTTTTGGTATTTTTCTGACAATGTTCATTTTTCAATGAATAGTGAAAAATACTGCATTTTACATCAAAACTGCTTTTTCATATAATTTAATTATATTGTTATATTAACTTTTTAATTTGTTTTAAAGTTTAATTAGAATATATTTTTACCATGTAATGAAATTATGGTCATTGGGATAAAATTCACTTTGGAATTAGGCATAAACAAGTGTCAAACTTTTCATAAATATTGTTTCTTAAAAACCCGCTATTTGTTTTGACAACGGAAAGTTTTTTTAAATTAATTATTGCTATTTATGTGTTTGTAATTTGTTAAAATTAATTACATATTTGGAATCAGAAGGTCCAAATTATGTAATTAATACTCTTGTTTTTGGACATTATGAATAGTAACTACGATAATTATCTTTAATTATCTTGATTAATGAGTAATCGGGTAGTTAAAGATAATAAGATAATATCATAATAATAAAAAATGATGGCAAAATGTGTCATAAGGCTACTGGATGTCTAATTTCTGACCATGATATGCCTTGTGCCAAACTTGGAGGGCCCATGGAATAACATTTGTGAGAAAGTGACTTTTTATCTTTTTATTTTTAATGAATGATAAATGTAACAAAGAATGTATCACCTAAGTAAAATATTTTTCATTTTGTCTAAATAAATGATATTTTGGACTATAAATATTCATTGGAACGATAAAAAGATTTCCTACATCATAGTATTTGTTTTATAATTTATAGACATTAAATAAATTAAATTATTTATGACATCATGATGATGCAGCGATGACCTCATTATTTAACGATTTAAATAAAATGGAAACATAATGTAATATCTAAGACCTAAACATGTCCAAAACCTATTGGATGGGTGGATTTCTAACCCTTATCACATTATCCTCGAAACAAATCAATGTGGGACCATTAAAATATGAAACACATTTGAAAATAATGTGACATTTTATACCTTTCCAAGAGTGCCCCTCCACTCCTCTTATAAAAGGCCCCCACCTCTACCTCCTTACCCTCACTTCAAACGCCTTTGGCATGGGAAAAACCTTCCCATTTCATCTCTCCACATCCCTCTCTAACTCTTTGAAGACTCGCTTTGGGAAGAATCCTTTCCAAGGAAGCCTTTCAGCTCAAATCAAAGGAAGTTACCCGATTTTAAGGTAATGTCTTCACTTGTGTCCTTTTGTTTTATTTTGCTTCTCCAACCCCCTAAGATATTTATATTCATTTATTTTGTAAAAAATCCAGTATATTCAATATACTAGGATTTTTTTTATAAGAATTATTCAAGCTACACTTACACACACCTACATCTAATGGTTAAAGAACATACTGTTTCTGTGGATGGCGAATTTCTGCCTCCCGAAATGATGATTGTTCAACATTCTATTAACACTTTAAAAGGTGGACATTAAGATGACACTATATTTATATATGATATATAATATTTTTATGTTTTACTTATGATTCTGTATTTTTTCATTTATAGCATACCTTTATGGTTTCCATTTTGGGTAAACGAGATATCTTCATTTAAGGAAGTGCGGACTACCGCCCCCTCAAAGTGATTTGATTCGTTAATTCCATATGTAGGACATATAAAGGATGCATTTAAAGTTATTTTATATGATGTTATACTGGAATTATAATATACCATTATATAATTATTATTTTCTTTCCATTAAAGTAAAATATAGAAATGAAAGTAGCGTTCATGCGTACGTACGACTTACCGTCTCCATGAACGGTGCATTTCATTTCTTATCCCCAAATGTAATGTACTATTATAAGTAAATGTATATAATGGATATATATGATGAATTATAAATCTAAATGATGAATATAATTCTGGAATTAAAATATACATACCTCTCATTTAGTTTTAATTCCATTAATATGACATAGAAATGAAAGTAGCGTTCATGCGTACGTACGACTTACCGTCTCCATGAACGGTGCATTTCATTTCTTACCCCTAAATGTTATGTAATATTATAAATGCATGAATATACTTGATATATATGATATATATTATATCTACATCATGAATACAATTCTGGATATAATGAACCTTTGACCACACGAACAACATGTAATTGTAAGATGTCTACTTTCGACTTAAGAACCAAATATCGACAAAACAAACATTATTAACTTAAATGATTACATAATGTTTATGACATGGTAATATGTGATATAAAAGGAATAATGAACTTGAAAATGATTCTTAAGGAAGTAGAAATTAACTCAAGATTATTATTCAGAAGATTAAAGAACGATCGAGTCAAGTCGGACCCGAGGTATGGGATCCTACTCCTCTCTTTCTTTTTAAGTACACTCTTTTATGTCATTCCTTCTAAGCTCATCTTTATTGTGATTGGGATGTTATTTTATATTAATCTTACTATAATTTTTATGTTCATATGATGAGAGACCCTATTCTCTCTCATCAATCCATTTTGGAAGTTTTGAGTGGCGCCGTTAGGCTGCCAAATTTTCGTAAGAGATCCAACCTCTCTCTTTCTTTTTAAGTACTCTCCTTTATGTCACTTCTTTTAAGATCCTCTTTGTTATGTTGGTGTAACATCCCAGGTAAATAAATAATAATACATTTTTCATATTTATTAATATTTACGAATTAAATATTAATTTTACTTTAAAGGAGTTGCTATGATCGATAGCGTACCCGATACGCAACGATGAGTTCCTTTGAAAACTTACGTTTCACACTAGTAAAAAAATAATATTATGTTAAATGTTATTTAACATGTAGCCGTTGTACTGGTGGGAATGGATAGAAATAACTAAAATATGATTATATATGTTTGTTAAATGTTTTTACATTTATCTAATAAAGGATAAAGGCTTAAAATATGAAAAGAATTCAATTTTTGGCTTATATACTCTAATTTTCACGAAAGGTCCACTTATCACCTTTTGATGGAGAATCATCATTAAATATAGTTTTGATCAATCTTATAAATTCTATTGGACCAAATATAACTCTTATTTAGAATTGGGACATCAAAATTTACTTTGTGTAAATTTTTGGTATCTTTCCGATAAAGTTCATTTTTTTAATGAATAGTGTAAAATGTTGTAATTTAATTCAAAACCTCTTTTTAATCTAATTTATTTATATGATTATATTATCATTTGAATTGGTTTTAAAGTGAAATTAGAAAATATTTTTACCACTAAATCCAATAGTGGTCGTTGGTATTAATTTCACTTTGAAATCGGATTTAAACTAGTGTCAATCTTTTGATACTTATTGTTTCATAAAAACACGCTATTTGCTCTGACAGCGGGAATTAATTATTAAATTAATTAATGTGACTTATATGTTTTGAATTTTTTAAAATAGACTTCATTTTTTAATTCAGAATATCAAATATAGCTTAGGGTGAAGTTTTGGTATTTTTCTGAAAAACTTCAATTTTTTATGAAAAGTGAAACCACTAAGTGGTAGTTAAAGAGATTGATTTTCCGTTTAAATGAAACTTTTCCACTTCTGTGATTTGATTTTCAAAAATACAACATACATGGTTGTCATTAAGAAGTAAAATGTGGTTCAATGAGATTAAAATAATTTTTTGTTGAATAGTAACTTTTATGTTCTTAATCGCGATTAGTGGTAATTAGTGTAGTTTAGGGTAAAAATAATGTTTTAATAATATGAGATCAGCTTGAAACATGTCCTACCCTCATTGGATGTGTCATGGCAGACCAAGAAAAGCCATGGGGAAACTTGGGGACCCCATGGAGCCACTTTGGTTGGGAAATGACATAAATAACCTTTTATTTAATGTTAAAGTAAAAATGACACAAACATGAGTTATTTTACTAAACCAATTTTTACATGGGGTTATACAAGTCAGATTTTTGACTATAAATATTCATTAGAAATATAAAGAGATTTCCTACATCATAGTATATTTTTATAATTTTTAGACATTAAATAAATTAAATTATTTATGACATCATGATAATGCAGCGATGACCTCATTATTTAACGATTTAAATAAAATAGAAAGTTAATGTAATATCTAAGACCTAAACATGTACAAAACCTATTTTATGAGTGGATTTAGAACCCTTATCACCTTACCCTCGAATTATATCAATGTGGGTCCTTTTGAATCCGAAACACATTTCAAAATAAAGTAACTTATCTTTACTTTCCAAGAGTTCCCCTCCTCTCCTCTTATAAAAGGCCCCCACCTCTACCTCCTTACCCACACTCCCAAAGCCTTTGGCTCGGCCAAAACCTTCCCATTTTGGCTCTCCACATCCCTCTATTCCTCCTTGAAGCCTCAATTTGGGCATAAGTCATCCCAAGGAAGCCTTTAAGCTCAAACCAAGGGTAGTTTCCCGATTTTAAGGTAATGTCTTCTTTTGAGTCCTTTTGTTTTATTTTGCTTCTCCAACCCCCTAAACGCTTTTTATTCTTTTCTTTTTTAATAAATCCAGTATCCTAAATATACTATTATGTTTTTATATGAAGTATTATAGATACACTTACACACACCTACATCTAATGGTTAAAGAACATACTGTTTCCGTGGATGGAGAATTTCTACCTCCCGAAACGATGATTGTTCAACATTCTTTTAACACCTTAAAAGGTGGCCATTAAGATGACACTATATTTAAATATGATATATAATATGTTTATGTTTTACTTAAGATTCTTTATTTTTCATTTTGGTCATACATTTATGGTTTCCATTATGGGTAAACACGATATCTTCATTTAAGGAAGTGCGGACTACCGCCCCCTCAAAGTGATGTGATTCGTTAATGCCATTTGTGGGACATATAAAGGATGTATTTAAAGTAATTATATATGATTTTATACTAGAATTATAATATACCTCTATATCATTATTTTTTTCTTTCCATTAAAGTATGAGATAGAAATGAAAGTAGCGTTCATGTGTACGTACGGCTAACCGTCTCCATGAACGGTGCATTTCATTTCTTATCCCCAAATGTAATGTACTATTAAAAGTACATGTATATAATGGATATATATAATGAATGATATATCTAAATGATGAATATAATCATGGAATTAAAATATACATACCTCTCATTTAGTTTTAATTCCATTAATATGACAAAGAAATGAAAGCAGCGTTCGTGCGTACGTACGGCTTACCATCCCCATGAACGGTGCATTTCATTTCTTACCTCTAAATGATTATGTAATATTATAAATACATGTATATGATGGATATATGTGATATATATGCTATCCAAATGAGGAATGTCATTCTGGATATAAAGAACCATTGACCACATGAACTACATGTAATTGTAAGAAGTCCACTTTCGAATTAAGAACCAAATATCGACAAAACAAACATTATTAACTTAAATGGTTACATAATGTTTATAACATGGAAATAAGTGATATAAAAGGAATAATGAACATTAAAAAGGTTCTTAATCAAGTAAAATTTAACTCAAGATTATTATTCCGGATGTTAAAGAACGATCGTGTCAAGTCGGACCCAATGTAAGGGACTTCGTCTAAATCTCCTTTCATTGAGGCATATTTCATTTTATTCACAACTTTCTTTTATACGGTGTATAAACCCCTTTGACTTTTACTTTTATACATAAGGAATATTTTTCTATGAAGCGTTTTACAAAACGAAAAAAAAAAGAATGTTTCTTTTAACGTACGCAGTGACAACGACCTTTTCCGCCGCCACGAGTATTATTTGGTCTTTGGCTTCCTCAACAAAACGTAATGTTTTTAAAATAAAATAAATACCATATACTCTTTTATGTATTTTGGTATTGAAAATGGTTTTGATAAAGGATTATATTATGATATATTGTGATTGAAATTTTGAAATGTTATCATTCCTTTATATTGGTTTTATGTTTTATGATTTTATATTGGTACTTGGACATTTGACGGGTGGTTACGTGATAAACCATATGACGGGTGGTGCCGTGAATACCAGGACAGGTGGTTACGTTATAACCTCCAATGCATTGGGTATGGAAGTCAGCCATATGGCTATTCCATTAAGTATGTATGGAAATTGGTCGTATGGATATTCCATTAAGTTATATGTGTGGAAGTCGACCGTATGGTTATTCCACTTATGTATGTTTATGTCCCAAGTTACCATTATATATGTTATGTGTTCTTTATATGATTTTTATTGTAATCCTTTGGTTACAAAAAGGTAAGTAATGATACATTATTCAGTGAAGAGTTTTTACTACTTCATGAAGGTGAAGGTATAACTTTGATAGAGTATACATGGTTTACTTGATGTTTGAAAAAGTAACAGTTTTCATTCTTTGTGTATCCCTTACTGAGCTTTTTATGCTCACCCCAAGTTTTTTTGAATTTTTTTTCATAGGACTTAATGTGGAATAAGGTCAAGGATGGGATCAAGGGAATGTCATGCTATATAAAACATGGAACTAGACATGTTTCTTTTTAATAGTTTTTTTATTATGGAAACTTAGTAGAAGTGTCTACCTTGTAATCTTTTGAGATGTAATAGTTATGTTCTAATTCTCTAAAACTCTAAACCTGAGAAGATCCTTAATTTGAATTATTCATTTAATTCAATATTAAGTAAGGTTTAAGGCTGGGGCCTTATAGTTGGTATCAGAGGTCGGTTTAGACAACTTTAGGAGTTAGAAAATTGTTAAATTATAAGTTAATTTATGATATGATTGAAATGATATAGCATTTACAGATTACCATGTTTCTTCACCTAAGGTATTTCAGTGTTAAGAATGGTTTTCCATAGAGGAAATAGAGAATATTTTTTGGGAAGGCATACTGAGGGAAATGACCTTCCAAATCAGTATCCTGAGATGGTCAGAATCAGAACTACACAGTTTGTTGCAATGATGGCTCAGTTGATTCAAGTTACTGCCGAAGGAGTTGAAAGGAAGATTGGTGAATGCTCCAATTTTGGCACTTCCTTCTAGGAATGGTGAGTTTGTTATATACAGTGATGCTTTGTTGAAGGGACTTGGTTGTGTCCTTATGCAGAATGATCAGGTAATTGCTTATGCTTCACATCAGTTGAAAACTCATGAAGTAAATTACCCTACACATGATCTGGAATTAGCTGCTGTTGTTTTTGCTTTAAAAATTTGGAGGCATCATTTGTATGGAGTAAAGTGTGAAATATATACTGATCACAAAAGTTTAAAGTATATATTCACTCAGAAAGAGTTGAACATGAGACAAAGGAGATGGATATAATTAATCAAGGATTATGATTGTACAATTCACTACCATCAGAGAAGAGCAAATAAATCGGCTGATGCTTTGAGTCGAAAAAGTAATGCTTCATTAACCATGCTACGTTTGGAACGAGATCCTTTGGTTTTTTATTTGATGAACTTTGGCATAGAAGTTGTTGGTGCAGGAAGTTCTTCTTTTGTGTTTCAGGTATCAGTGAGATCATCCCTATCAGACAGAATTAAGCAAGCACAGAGAGAAGACAGTGAGTTGCAGAAAAAGGTAGAGCTGGTTTAGAAGGGTAAGCTGCCTAAATTCAACATTCATAATGATTGTGTTTTGAGGTTTGGGAAGAGATTATGTGTTCCTTTTGATTCAAAGTTGAAGAATGAGTTGTTATGTGAGGCTCATAGATCCCCGTTTTCAGTTCATCCTGGCACTACTAAGATGTATAGAGATCTGCGGGAGTATTACTGGTGGGATGGAATGAAAAGAGATATTGCTGATTTTACTATGAAGTGTTTGAAATTTCAACAGGTTAAAGGAGAGTGTCAATTATCGAAAGGTATGTTTCAGCCTTTACCAGTGCCAGAGTGGAAATGGGAGAATATATCCATGGACTTTGTTGTGGGATTATCGAAGACATCTCGAGGAAATAATGTAATCTGGGTTATTGTTGATCACTTGACTAAATCTTCTCATTTCCTTGCTATACAAGATTCTTTTTACCAAGATTAACTTTCCCTTTTGTATCTTAAAGAGATAGTCAGGTTACATGGAGTTCCCCTCTCCATTGTATCTGACCGTGATCACAGGTTCACTTCTAACTTTTGGAAAGGCATTCAGAAGTCGTTGGGTACTGAATTAAATTTTAGTACAGCTTTTCATCCTCAATCAGATGGGCAGTCAGAATGAACAATTCAGACCTTGGAGGATATGCTACGAACTTGTTCGATGGATTATCAGGGAAGTGGGGACCAACATCTTTCTTTGGTTGAGTTTTCTTATGATAACAGTTTTCATTCCAGTATACAAATGGAACCATTTGAGGCATTATATGGGAAGCGGTGTCGAAATCCAGCATTTTGGGATGAAGTGGGTGAAAGGAAGCTGAGGGGACCCGAATTGATAGAAGAGATGGAATAAAAGGTTTAGTTGATTCAGAAACACATGAGAACAGCTCAGAGTAGGCAGAAGAGTTATGCGGATAATCGTAGGAAGGATCTATCTTTCGAGGTAGGTGATCATGTTTTTCTCAAGGTTTCTCCATGGAAAAGTGTGATGCGCTTTGGTAAGAAAGGAAAGCTGAGTACAAGGTTTATTGGACCATATGAAATTCTGGAGAAAGTTGGATCAGTTGCTTACTGAGTGTCTTTACCTCCGATTTTATCTCAGGTACACAATGTTTTTCATGTTTTGATGTTGAGGAAGTATATGCCAGATTCATCTCATGTTTTGAGTCCAAAGGTAGTTCATCTGGAAGAGAACCTCTCTTATAAAGAATAACCGGTCCAGATTCTTGACCGAAGAGAACAAGTGTTGTGAAATAAGGTAATCCCCGAAGTAAAGGTTTTGTGGAAAAACCATATGGTTGAAGAGGCAACGTGGGAATCTGAAAATTCTATGAGGGATAAATACCCCCACTTATATTGATAAGTGAATAAAATTGTGAGGACGCAATTCCCAAAAGGGGGGAAGGATGTAACATCCCAGGTAAATAAAGAAAAATACATTTTTCATATTTATTAATATTTACAAATTAAATATTAATTTTACTTTAAAGGGGTTGCTATGATCGATAGCATACCCGATACGCAACGATGAGTTCCTTTGAAAACTTACGTTGCACACTAGTAATAAAATAATATTATTTTAAATGTTAGTTAACACGTAGCCATTGGACTGGCAGTAATGGATATAAATAACTAAAATATGATTATTTATTTTTGTTAAATGTTGTTACATTTATCTAATAAAGGATAAAGGCTTAAAATAGGAAAATAATTCAATTTTAGGCTTATATACTCTAATTTTCACGAAAGGTCCACTTATCACCTTTTGACGGCGAACCATCATTAAATATAGTTTTGATCAATCTAATAAATTCTATTGGACCTAATATAACTCTTCTTTATAATCGGGACATCAAAATTTACTTTGTGTAAATTTTTTGTATCTTTTCGATAAAGTTCATTTTTTAATGAATTGTGTAAAATGTTGTATTTTAATTCAAAACCTCTTTTTAATCTAATTTATTTATATGATTAGATTATCATTTTAATTGGTTTTAAAGTGAAATTAGAAAATATTTTTACGATTAAATCCAATAGTGGTCGTTGAAATTAATTTCACTTTGAAATTGGACTTAAACTAGTGCCAATCTTTTGATACTTGTTGTTTCATAAAAACATACTATTTTCTCTGACAGCGGGAATTAATTATTAAATTAATTAATGTGACTTATATGTTTTGAACATTATAAAATAGTCTTCATTTTTGAATTCATAATATCAAATATAGCTTATGGTAATGTTTTGGTATTTTTCTGAAAAAACTTCAATTTTTGATGAATAGTGAAACCACTAAGTTGTAGTTAAAGAGACTGATTTTCCGTTTAAATGAAACTTTTCCACTTCTGTGATTTGATATTCAAAAATCTGACATACATGGTCTTCATTAAGAAGTAAAATGTGGTTCAATGAGATTAATATAATTTTTTTGTGAATAGAAACTTTTATGTTCTTAATCGCGATTAGTGGTAATTAATGTAGTTTAGGGTAAAAAATAATGTTTTAATAATATTAGATGAGCTTGAAACATGTCCTACCCTCATTGGATATGTCATGGCTGACCAAGACAATCCATGGGTCAACATGGGGACCCCATGGAGCCACTTTGGTTGGGAAATGACATAAATAACTTTTTATTTAATGTTAAAGTAAAAATGACAGAAACATGAGTTATTTTACTAAAACAATTTTTACATGGGGTTATATAAGTCATATTTTTGACTATAAATATTCATTAGAAATATAAAAAGATTTCCTATATCATATATTTTTTTTATAAGTTTTAGACATTAAATTAATTAAATTATTTATGACATCATGATGATGCAGCGATGACCTCATTATTTAACGATTTAAATAAAATAGAAAGATAATGTAATATAGAAGACTTACACATGTCCAAAACCTATTGGATGAGTGGATTTATAACCCTTATCACCTTATCCTCTAATTATATCAATGTGGGACCTTTTGAATCGGAAACTCATTTCAAAATAAAGTAACTTATCCTTACTTTCCAAGAGTGCCCCTCCTCTCCTCTTATAAAAGGCCCCCACCTCTACCTCCTTACCCACACTCCCAAATCCTTTGGCTCGGCCATCCCCTGCCCATTTTGGCTCTCCACATCCCTCTCTTATTCCTTGAAGCCTCACTTTGGGCAGAAGTCTTCCCAAGGAAGCCTTTTAGCTCAAACCAAGGGGAGTTACCCGATTTTAAGGTAATGTCTTCTTTTGAGTCCTTTTGTTTTAGTTTACTTATCCAACCCCATAAACTCTTTTTATTATTTTCTTTTGTAACAAATACAGTATCCCCAATATACTAGTATGTTGTTATAAGAATTATTAGAGCTACACTTACACACACCTACATCTAATGGTTAAAGAACATACTGTTTCCGTGGATGGCGAATTTCTGCCTCCCGAAACGATGATTGTTCAACATTCTTTTAACACCTTCAAAGGTGGCCATTAAGATGACACTATATTTATATATGATATATAATATGTTTATGTTTTCCTTAATCTTCTTTATTTTTTATTTTGGGCATACCTTTATGGTTTCCATTATGGGTAAACACGATATCTTCATTTAAGGAAGTGCGGACTATCGCCCCCTCAAAGTGATGTGATTCTTTAATGCCATATGTGGGATGTATAAAGGATGGATTTAATGTTATTATATATGATTTTATACTGTAATTATAATATACCTCTATATCATTATTTTTTCTTTCCATTAATGTATGAGATAGAAATGAAAGTATCTTTCATGCGTACGTACGGCTTACCGTCTCCATGAACGGTGCATTTCATTTCTTATCCCCAAATGTAATGTACTATTAAAAGTACATGTATATAATCGATATATATAATTAATGATATATCTAAAAGATTAATATAATCCTGGAATTAAAATATTCATACCTCTCATTTAGTTTTAATTCCATTAATATGACAAAGAAATGAAAGTAGCGTTCATGCGTACGTATGGCTTACCGTCTCCATGAACGGTGCATTTCATTTCTTACCTCTAAATGATTATGTAATATTATAAATACATGTATATGATGGATATATATGATATATAAGCTATCCAAATCAGGAATGCCATTCTGGATATAAAGAACCTTTGACCACACGAACAACATGTAATTGTAAGAAGTCCACTTTCGACTTAAGAACCAAATATCGACAAAACAAACATTAATAACTTAAATGGTTACATAATGTTTATAACATTGAAATAAGTGAAATAAAATGAATAATTAACTTTAAAAAGGTTCTTAATCAAGTAGAAATTAACTCAAATTTATTATTCAGGACGTTAAAGAACGATCGTGTCAAGTCGGACATGAGGTAAGGGACTTCGTCTCAATCTCCTTTCATTGAGGCATATTTCGTTTTATACACAACATTCTTTTATACAGTGTATAAACCCCTTTGAATTTTACTTTTATACAAAAGGAATATTTTTCTACGAAGCGTTTTACAAAACGAAAAAAAGGATTGTGTCTTTTAACGTACGCGGTGACAATGACCTTTTCCGCCGCCGCGAGTATTATTTGGTCTTTGGCTTCCTCAACAAGTCGTAATGTTTTTAAAATAAAATAAATACCATATACTCCTGTATTTATTTTGGTATTGAAAATGGTTTTGATAAAGGATTATATTATGATATATTGTGATTGAAATGTGGAAATGTTATCATTCCTTTATATTGGTTTTATGTTTTATGATTTTATATTGGTACTTGGAAATTTGACGGGTGGTTACGTGATAAACCATATGACAGGTGGTGTCGTGAATACCAGGACGGGTGGTTATGTTATAACCTCCAATGCATTGGGTATGGAAGTCGGCTGTATGGCTATTCCATTAAGTATGTATGGAAATTGGCCGTATGGCTATTACATTAAGTGATATGTGTGGAATTCGACCATATGGTTATTCCACACAAGTATGTTTACGTCCCAAGTTACCTTTATATATGTTATGTGTTCATTATATGGGTTTTATTGTAATCCTTTGGTTACAAAAAGGTAAGTAATGATACTTTATTCGGTGAAGAGTTTTTAATACTTCATGAAGGTGAAGGTATTACTTTGATAGAGTATACATGGTTTAATTGATGTTTTAAAAAGTAACAGTTTTCATTCTTTGTGTATCCCTTACTGAGCTTTTTATGCTCACCCCAAGTTTTTTTGAAATGTTTTTCACAGGACTTAATTTGGAATAAGGTCAAGGATGGGATCAAGGGTATGTCATGCTATATAAAACATGGAACTAGACATGTTTCTTTTTAAGAGTTTTTTTTATGGAAACTTAGTAGAAGTTTCTACCTTGTAATCTTTTGAGATGTAATAGTTATGTCCTAATTCTCCAAAACTCTAAACCTGAAAAGATCCTCAATGTGAATTATTCATTTAATTCAATATTAAGTAAGGTTTAAGGTCAGGGCCTTATAGTTGGGGGATGTTTTTTGTATTCCTCTTTCTATAAACATTATGTTGAAATGATGAGAGACCCTATTTCCTTTCATCAATCCATTTTGGAAGTTTTAAGTGGTGTCGTTAGGCTACCGAGTTTTCATAAGGGATTTTTCATCTCACTTTTATTCCCATGAGATTTATGCTACATTTTCCACAATTTCCTTTGAGTGGTGTATGTACTTCCCATTATTATACATTTTGTGTCGTATAATTTCATTTATGGGTATTCACATCTTCATTTTATGACCCTTGTTCTATGGGGTGTACATTTCGAAAGTTACCCCACTCGGTAAGGGGACCTTTCACCCTCCTTTTTTTTAAAAGACTTCTATTGTTATGTCTTTTAATTCACATAATATTATGTTGGGATATGTTCTTATATATCCTTATTTATGTAAATTTTATGTCCAGGTGATGAGATCCCCTTTATCTATCTCATCAACCCTTTTTGTAAAATTTTATGTGACGCTGTTAGGCTGTCGAATTTTACCAAGGGAACTTCTTAACCCAATTTTTATTTCTTTGTATTCAACATTTAGTTATTGAATATGCCATCCTTTGAATATGTGTGAAAAAACTTTTATTGTTTTACACTTAATATCCACTTATATTGGGTGTATTTATATTTGTCACACATAATTATGAGATTGATTTATCCTTAATTTAAGGATACCTTCTTTATAATGGATTTCATCTCATTTTACATTTCTTTTGAGACTTCATTGTTTTTATGCACCAATTCACTCTTATATGGTGTGTATACTTTCCTCTGACATATTATATCATGAATCCCTTTATTCTCATGATATTATAAAGTTCGGATTAAATGTTATTCAGCTATTATTTGTATTCAAGAGTCTCTCATTTTGTTAAAAGCTATTTAACAAAAATATCGTTTTAAATGTTTTAAAGATTTATTATTCTAAATCTTTATCTTTAAATTCCATGTTTTCAAAATGGTTTTCAGTATTTATTTTAATGTACATTAATGTTTTAAAATTATAATTCCATTAAAAGCTTCAAAGTGGTATGGGACACTTTGATTCAAAAATCTCTTTTAAATGGTTTTTGAAAATGGATTGATTAATTCAATATCTGGGAATTACTTATTGTGATTGTGAATGAAATGTTGTTATTGAAATGTTTATATTTTCAATATTTTATGTGTAATTATGGTACTTGGACATTTTACGGGTGGTTACGTGATAAACCATATGACGGGTGGTGCCCTGAATACTAGGACGGGTGGTTACATTATAACCTCCAATGCATTGGGTATGGAAGTCGGCCGTATGGCTATTCCATTAAGTATGTGTGGAAGTCGGTCGTATGGCTATTCCATTAATTATGTGTGGAAGTAGACCTTATGGATTTCTCCACTTAAGTATGTTTATGTCCCAAGTTACATTTATATGTTATGTGATCTTTATATGGGTTTATGGTAATCTTTTGGTTACTGAAGGGTAAGTAATGAACTTTTATTCAGTGAAGAGTTTTTACTACTTCGAAAAGGTGAAAAGTATTACTTTGATAAAGTATACATGGTTTACTTGTTGTTTTGAAAAACTAACAATTTTCATTCTTTGTGTATCCCTTACTGAGCTTTTTATGCTCACCCCAGGTTTTTGAAATGTTTTTCATAGGACTTAATGTGGAATAGGGTCAAGGATGGGATCAAGGGAAAGTCATGCTATCTAAAACATGGAACAAGACATGTTTCTTTTAAAGGTTTTTTATTTTATGGAAACTTAGTAGAAGTGTCTACTTTGTAATCTTTTGAGATGTAATAGTTATGACCTAATTATCTAAAACTCTATACCTGAAAAGATCCTTGATGTGAATTATTCATTTAATTCAATATTAAGTAACGTTTAAGGCTGGGGCCTTATACATAGATATATCCCTAGGATTCTTACTAAATTTTATTCATCCCAGTTTCCAATGGTTAACTAAATCCTGTTCTAATACCAATTATAACAACCATACTTTACATCTATATACATTTCATCTTAATATATGGGTATTCATTAAATAAAAAAATGATCCCTTCCAAAATCCATTAGGTCGTGTTACTTTGTGAACATTAACACACAATTAAAATTTACATTGGTGAACTAAAACTTCTCCCACTATGATATTAATTTCAATCAACCTTTAAGGAATTATTACGCAAACAAAATCTTCATAACCTAGTGAAAAAACATAAAAATTTGTGATCTTAGATTTTTAGTAATGGGAAAATAAAGATATCATAATAATATCAGAATAACAGGAGAATAACTGTTAAATCATAATATTTGAAAACCACACGCTACATATCATAGATCATAAGATTGAGTCAAGGCATAAATCATTTATATTTATAATTCATGAATCATAATGAAATAAATGAACATTATCAATCATATTATAACATTATGATAAGATAAATATTTTACAATACACTAATTCATAGAAAAACATATGTCACATCTAACCACTGAGACATTCATAACATGATTTCCATATGATAACCACTTGTATACCTAGTTTGGTCATGAGATATCCACCTTTGTACCATCAATGGGGCTTGGGATAACATTCCATGTACCATTTGATCTCATTGAACATATATTAGTACCAAATGCATTAAAGGAAGATAATGTATCACCCTTAACATGATTAAAATCACACATATGTGTTCCCTACGTGAATTAAACATTATTCATATCAGAAACTATGAATATAATAAAATTTCATAAATATTTCATCATTGTATAACCCATAGGAAAGAAATGGGTTTCATAAACTTAATTTCATAATAAATAGAATCCATACATATATATAATTATAATTTTATCCTTTTATCATATCCCTCTTGAATATTAATTAACATCCATGGATTTCATCTTATATGGAAAATATCCTTCCATTTTGAAATAAATTATGTTATTTAATACTATGAACATAGAAAGGAGAAAATTTTAGTTTAAAATAACATTTTATAATTTTAAATTAATCTTAATATAATTTTTTTTTATTAATTATGGAAGTATCATTCATTACATATAACTTAATATAAATTCCTTCGGTATTTTTTTTGGAAAATTTAGAAGGAACCTTGTCTGGAAAAAAATATCATTCATTCAAGTTTTTTGAAACAAGATATACATGGTTAAAAATGATTTTCAAAATTCATAATATAAATTTAATTAACAATTTATAATATCTTAATAAAATAACGATATATAAGATAAATATTACCCAATAGATAAATAGACAAAAATAATACAAATTATTGATGAGATTGTGAAAGACACCCCTTAAATTGAGTTCTCCATACTTTGAAAGAAAAATAACATCATGAATAATAAAGTACTTTATTTGATAATTTTGTAAAATGTTCACGATAATACTTATAATAACATATAATATCTCTTTATAACATTTTAACAACCTAGTTATCAATATTTCTATATTCAAATAATTATCTATGGCTGAAAATGATTACATTTATCATGAGTATTTCAATTATGTAGTTGTGGTACATTTACAATTTTCCTTGTTCAATATCCTAAAGAGTATTTATCATGATATAATATATAATATATAATAATTATATTAATATTTATAGTGATCAATAAATATTATAGATTGTCAAATTAATAACACTTTTCATAGAGACAGTATGTCATACGTACACTTTAACATGATTTTAATTTTTTATTCATGGAAAAAAGAGAGGAAAATATTAATTAAACTCTATATGATCATTATTACTTATTATATATCATATATACTCATAAAATTAATCCTCATTTAAATCAAATTAAAATATAAATGTAAAACCTTTCACATCACTATATTGAGGTGGTACGGTACACATTCGCACGAGTAACCAAATCTATTCCCAAGGGTTCGGAAGGTAAGTATGTGCATAAAATATTATCATTAAATAGGTATAATTATTTTATAATTATTATATATAAACATTAAACTCATCATAAAATAAATCTATAAAATATGACTATGAATAAGGAATTTTATTACTACGTGGAGATGATAAGTTATATAAATATAGGAGTGATAGATTCACTACCCATTTGATAAGAAAGAAAGTTGATTATGGTTATCTAATAATAATTATAAAATTTAATTATATTTAGTATATTTATGTTACCATTTAATGATAAATACCATATATTTTTTAGATGTATAATATGAAATAAATTTAAAGAGGTCTGGTAAGCTGATTACCACTTCCTTAGGAGACATCCATAGGATACTTCATTAAGGAATCTAAGGACTATCTTATGGGGATTTCAAAACCACAATAAATTGGATAAATAAGTTTATAAGTGATATTATTAGGTATTTTATGATCAAGAAGGGTCAATTTTGTTTGAATATGGGTGTGAGTAAATTATCATTAATAATTTAGGTGAGGGGATCTTTTTCAATTTCCCAAAAGATTAAATTATAATATATCCATTCTAAATAAATATGCCTCAAAATGGCAAATAATTAAGTGATATATAATATTGGGTTATAATACCATTAACCAATAGAATCTAAAAAATATTTATTATAAATTTAAAACATATCATTTGGATTAATCCATAGTTAACCAAGTTTAATTTTAACTAATGTAATATCTTTTTTAATTTTAAATAGTAGTAATTTTTACTTATATGGTGTCACTTTCCCGTAAATGGATAATTTATAATAATAAGGAACATATATAATCCATATTATCATATATTTAAATATTTGTATGATTTTCAAATATTTAAATAAAATATAAATTTGATAAAATATCAATATTTTTAATTTTAATATTATTTATTTAATTTGAATTTATTTGTTTCTAGAAAAATGGGAAATTAAAATATGTTTATTTAAAACTAAACTAATATTTCATTTAGATCTAAAAAATACATGGGTTACATCAATTCATTAATATTATGTCATCTCAATATTTTGGAAATTATTTATTATATTACTTATGAATTATTAAAATACCACATCAGTGTTTCACCAGAAATTGTGGTAATTAAATATTTACTAAACATAAAAAAATGAATATATATATAAATAAATTAATTTTAATAATACCAAAATAAATATATATTTTTCATTCATTACATACATTTTTCCAAATGTGGACAGATAATATATATTAAAAGAAAAGAGAAAATATTTTCTTTACATTCATTGATTTAAATAATATTTAAGTCATTTTCATGGAATAGTATCCATTAAACAACTCTATTTGAATATAAGGTTTTAAGGGATGAATAAAAGTCATCCAATAAGAATTATGATGAATAATATTGTGTTATAACTTATTTTTTTCATGATTAACATGATTTCTCATTTAGTGAGGAGATAAATTCCACTAATGATAATATTAATATTGACAAAATAAAGTTGTCCTATTTTCAAAATTTGAAACACCTAATTATAAGTATTTAATTAAATTTATACTAATAAATAATTATAAATGGGAGAAATTAATTTTAATTTATGGTACCCTAATAGAGATTAAATTAATTTATTTATAGACTAATACATTATATGAATACAAACAGCTTTTCTGAAAAAATTATTTTTTTTATTCAAATTTTTTTATTTCCATTCAAAATAAATTTATATATAATGAATTAATTTTATAAATATATAATCATATTAAATGATATTTAGTCATATCTATACCCTCTTATCCAATAGCTAGGTAATATCTTCCATTTTAAAAAAATAATATTTTAATAGTATATTGTTGTATGTTTACATGCATTGTTGCATGTGACAAAAGATATCAAATAAATCAAATAATTAAAAATTATAAAGTAACTAAAAATATTTTTTTACAAGTTTTATGACGTATAATTATTGGTTAATATAAAAAAAATAAGACCTCTTGGTCTGATAAATATAAATATTATTAGAAACCAACATGAAGGAGTTAATATTAATCTCTATATTATGAAAGAGGATGAAAAAGGATGGGTTTTCTTATCATTTGGAATAAAATAATTTTTTGAGGATTTAATTGTTCATAATGTAATGTGTTTTTGTAATTAGTGTTAATAGAGCTTATAATGTTATTGATTTGTGAACTTACATTCTTCCTTGGTTTTCAGGTGATACAAGGAAGGGTTGGATAATTTATATCTAAATCCAAATATTAAAAGGGATGTTGAAATAGTTTTTAATATAGTATATAGAAGTCATTGAGAAACTTTATTTTGGCTTGATGATGTTTTCAAGTCATTAAAATGGATTATAATTTTATATTATAATGTATAGTAAAATCATTTGATTCCAATTATACATAATGGATTCAAGACCGTACATTGTGATTGGTAATTATAAAGTTTAAATGTATTAATGTTATCTCAAATAAACCCACTATTAAAAGTGAAAATAAAAATTTAATATAAATAATAGAGTTTATATTATAATATTATATAAATATGCATCACAACTCGAGTTATTGGGATGTATATATATATATATGCATATTAGGTTGTTTCACTGGATGATAGGAAGTCTATATCATGAAGCTGATTTTCCATATATATTTATATATTACATGAATAAATAATAAGCACAATTTCCAACCATTATGTTATAAAAAATCTAGTTACATAACCTCCAATCAATCTTGCAAAAAACACTTCTAGAAATTAATTTTTTAAAGATATTGGAGTTTTTGTAGATCAACCTTTTACAGTAATGTATGAAACGTTCAGTTAAAACAATCATTGAAAAATAAACTATATTATTTTATTATGAGGAATTTCAAGATAAAATATAACATTATCAAATTGAAAATTGAAAATTATTGTTGAGATTGAAGTATGATTGCAATCCAATTTAAATTACAGACACTTGAAGAAAGGCACATTCCAAGTAATGTTTTGATAAGAATTAGTTTGATCTAGGATTTCCACTATCATCATAAATAATAATGGTTTGGAAAATTGAACTCCACTTTTAGAGGATTATTTTTATTCGAAATTTTATATATAACATGATTTATTCGACTACTGAGTCATGGAAAGATTTGTTTTTATATATTTAATTAATTAATAGAGTTATTTTTAACATTTAAAATTCAATTTAATATTCCTTGGATTCATTATTAAAGTGGGAGAACATAAAAAACGGAGAGAAATGTTTGAATTAGACATAGAACATTCCAATTTGTTGGAAATTGTGGGAGGGGGTATTTCCCATTATGACGTCTAAAGAAATAGAATTTTTTAAGGTAATGATTAAGGGAGATTATTTAAACTCTTAATAAATTTATGATGATTTTTTTAAAATTAGCATGTAGTAAAAAGAAATAGATTTATGTGTAATAGATTTTTTATTGGAATATGTGAGGAGTGGTGTAAAATCTAATAGAATGAAGGGTTTTACTAATAAAATTTCGATTAGTAAATTTTTTATTATGAAAATAATGAACATCATGGTATTATAGTGAATGATAATTGAATCATTGATTACACTATTTTAGATATGATGGATGTGAATAAATAATTATTGATTAATTCAAGAAGTTTTAGTGTTTTTAAAAAACTTAAAAGGGAGATCGCTTGATTGAATTCATTCCAGTATTTTGGGATGTGTTTTAGTACTTTATAAAACCATTAAGTATATTATTTTTACTGATTAGTATTGATTCATAATTTCAATAAATTAATTCATAATTCATTATCAAAACCATCCTGAAATTACGTTTTAAGAAACATTTCATTATGTAATTGAAAATGAATCAATAATCTATTTAACAGTGGACCTATAAAACACAAGTAACAAATTAGTATCCTCCCTTTATTTTTTAAATTATTATTATTTATTTAATGTTATTTATTATTTATTTAATATTAATTATTAATTTATTAATATTTCCTTATTATTACTTCATAATTATTAGTACATACTACTATAGAATTTGTCATAAATATGTGTAGGGTGATATTTGAACACCTAACATATTATTTATTATGTAATGTCATTAATAGTCCCCCAAACAATTCATGTGATGACTACGAAAACTTTAATAAGTACTTTTAAATACATTTATATGTGTATATATATATATATATTCATAAATTATAAATTCATAAATTTAAAAATATAATTTTATAGAAATTTATTGAAATGTTGTCACATAAAAATTTATCGATATAAGAATATATATATATATAAATATTAATAAATCCATAAATATATAAAAGAATAAATATATATATATACTCACACACATAGACGTATGTGTTTATCAACATATATAAACACATTTAAATATATTCAAAAAACCTATATGTATTCATAAATATAGTGAAATAAAAAAATATCAATTATTATATATAAATATATTTCAAATTACAAAATAATAATAATAAGTATAGATAAAACATTATATAAAATATCGAGATATACACAAATTTAAATAAAATACACTAGAACATATCTTTTTATGTTTGTGTAGGGACTAATTAATCTGGTACTTTAACATTATGATATCTCTATAACAGTGTATGTACTGTAGTAGGTACTATGGGGGTACTTTTTTAGTGGTACATTTCAACTGATTTGTGATTTTTGACCACGTATTTGGGCCTTCTTATTGCTGAACCTCCATACCATCCATGGAAAACCACTGGGATTTATACGAAAGTAGCTCCCAATTTAGTGTAGTGAAAGGCAATGCAATAGACGGTCAAAGATGATCTAGTTGGATTTAAAATTTCTATCAATGGAGTGTGTAAACATGCACTAGTTTGGTGATCTTATAATTAGTGATGATGAAGAATCATTATTATGATATTGGTATGGCCTTTTGGTGATAGATGGTAGAATGACAGAGAGTGGTTATTCACTGTATAAGGTTTATGGTAAACTTATTGATGTTTGAATACCTCTAGGACTTAAAGCCATGAATTTTGAATGTCATTATGAATTTAGAACATTGGTCCATATAAGTGTTCCTTATCAACAAAATTAAAAAAGAATATTGTCCTCAAAAAAATTAGAAATTCAGGAATTTTGGACTATAAGAGAACAAACACACACAAGTAAGTAGAATTATATATTAATATATATATATATATGTATATATATGTTCATTTAAATATCCTCTAACATATATATATATACACATATAAATATCGGTATATAAATATAAACTCACATAATATAAATATCTATATGTAAATATAAATATATTTATATATATAAATATACATAAATAGAAATACGTATAGATAATTCTATCAAAAAATTAAAAATCTATAAGTATATATAAATATAATTAATTTTATAAAAATATTTATAAATATAAAAACACAAATAAATATTTACAAATACATATAAATATATATAATCACATGTACATATAAATATATATATGTGTTTGTGTGTGTATACATTTAAACACAGACCAATATACATATATATAGACATTAAAATATTTATATCTAAATATATCTCCATATATACCCACATATTATACATATATATATATATACATAAGTTAATGTAAATATCTATATATTTATGAAAATAAAATTACATTCAAATACATATATATATATATATATATATTTATTTATAAGAACATCTATAAACATATAAAACTATAAATAAATTTGTAACAATATATATTAATACAAACACATATATAATTTCACCTAGTGGATAGTCAATGTGGTACAGTGTAAGGCAGTAACTCCCAGCAATATGGTTACACATTTAGGTTCATGTCATCCTATAATCAAAATTATATGTGTTCAGAAAGTGCATAGGTAGATGATTTGGTCTAGTAAACGTGTTTTTTTGGAATCGTTCAATGCCTCATTATCCATAATTCTTTGGTAGTCAAAGGATTTCTTTTAGTGTTTCGTTTTTTGAACAAAATACAATTTCTTATGGGATTTGAAAATTTAATTTATGGATAGGAAAAAACTAAATTAATCATCAGCATGTAGATTTGAGTATTGGATTTATATAAACAATTGTTTTTGGATCGGTTATAATTCATGAGATGTTTTTTGGGTGTTTTGTTAAGTTGTGATACCATCAGATATTGAATTCCCATTTTTGGAAACCCAAGATGAGGGGAAAATTTAAAAAATGGTTATTTTTTATAATTTACCTCAACAATGTGGGTTTTAGTGGGTGTCACTTTCTTTGTCATACCATTCACCCGAGTCCACAAAACCATGTGGGGTTTCTACAAAACATTATCAATCCAAACCACATGGACTCAACAAGTTTAATAAAATCATGCACCTAGCCTACGTTGGAAGTGCAACATAACTAAATGTTTACAAAATATTAGAACAAAGTCTGGAAATACCATGTAGCCAAACCATAAAAGAGAAAAATGGATGAGAATATACTTTTTTATTTGGTGTTATTTTAACTATCCTACTCCACTCATTCTCCTCACTCACACATAGTAGCACCCTCATGTGTGAATATTTCCTCTACTCCTCTATGGCATAGTGACATATACTTTATTTTAGCTCAAAATCACTCAATGGCTGTATTTTTTTAATAGACATAGTGATTTTATAATTCATCCTTACTCATATCTATGTTTCTTTATCCATATTAAATTTTATTTCAAGGAAAGATGATATGCCCTTTTTCAGGTTTTTTTCATATTCTTCTATTCTCTCTCAATCCTTCTCGAGTCAAAGGGAAATAATGGACATGAGAGGTTTCCTTCAAATGTGGTAGGTTGTAACTATATTTTCTCTTAAGGACAACCATGTTTATAAAATATTTCCCTCTATCGCATTTTGGTCTTCCTTTATGTCACATCATAAATGGATATTATAACATTTATATACCTATACCTAACTTTATTTTTCATCTGTCCTTCTAAATTTCACTATTATAGGATGTATATATTGACTCAATCGAATACTTTTAGTTTTTTGTTAATATTATAGGATATATGTGCTTATTAGTGTAATTAAAACATCTTTTTTAGGTGTGATTAATTTTCATATCATAGAAGAAAATACTAAATGGAATTAAATGATTGATATGTGGTTCATGTGTTCTCATCATTGATTAAGATAATTTTTTTTACTACGCTAGAACATCATTTTATATATGAAATGAACAATTGAAAGTGAATGTAATTTTAATTAAAATGCCCTACACTTAGTACATATTAATTAAAAAATTAATTCTAGATTTGTTTAACATGATGTATTTGTAGTGGAATGGACATTCCCAAGGACTTCTTAATTATTGATTAATCAAATGACCAAAATGATATTATTGAATTATGATATAAAATTTTTTTATACATGACCTTCATTATTATTAATATTTAAAATTGAATTAAAATATCATTAGGAGACATATCATGGAAAGGATATCTATCACTACATTTTCTTAACTATCAACAACACATTCATATTTACTATATTAGTCATTATACACAGGCATGGTGACCCTTATACATTGTGAGACTCAAGCATGGAATCCCTAATAAATTGTGACCCTTGGGCATGGGGTTCCTTATACATTGTGATTATCATGCATTGTGTCCCATATACCTTGTTATACTCGGGAATGGATTACCTTAAACATTTTGATAATTAGGCACGAAATCCCTTATTTTTTCCTATCAATCTTTTGATTAAGAAAGGGCAACTGAGTTACACCTCAAATCCTCATAAGTACAATGTATCTACATATATTTCTATATACTTTATCAAATATATAGTACATATATATTCTTATAGAACTATATATATGTGAACAACTATATAAATTGTATCACATCATTAGATATATTTCATATTAGGATGAATAAGGTGTTTCAACCAGGTGTCCCTTTAAGAGGATCAGTTTTAATTTTATAGATTTATTTATTCAATGACTTATTTTTTATTCCTACACACTTATGTATATTATATTCACACACTAAATAAAATTATGAACCATTGGTGGTGGTCTACTAATTTATTTTGGCACCTTTTCAGGACAACATTTGAACCCAAATAGTTTTCCTGATCACAGGTTCAAGATCATGGATTGTGCTTATGCAGTTATAATTTTACATGGGAGTATAAGATAACAAGACTAATCCATGGCTCAAGAAACTAATGAAGAAATCCTTTAGATATTTTGTTCATTTCGTTGGGTATTTATTATAAAATCCCTAATGCATGTCTTCTAATTGTACATTATAGAAACACTGAGATAGGAATGATTGTATATTTATCATGGGACATTTCATCAATAATTAGTATATTAAACTAATTTATTATTCATATAATTATATAGTTACTTTATTATTTATGTCAAAATTTTATAATTTGATCATGAGGTTACAGTCTCCCTACTGTACAATCATTGGACCCTCAATGCTAATCATCATCCTTGGGAATACAAGGAGTCACACTTAGGGATATATGACTGATTAGATTAGGTCATCATTTAAGTGGATCCTAGTCATGGATGGTAAAAAAGTTATACTATAAAAAATTTCCATTACCTTCTTATTTTGGGATGGTGGATGGGTTTTTAGTAATGTGATGGCACATGGTAAATAATCATGTATGGGAGTGATAAACCCATTCATGGGTAAATGTCCATATGGATAGGGATGGAACTATATTTTCAATTATTCATTTTTATAATAGATCACTATTTCACCTTTAATGAATAATTTTTTTTCTAGTGAATAATTATTTATGAAACTTATTGTATTTTACTCATGGCCCTGGTATGATAAGAAAGTATTATTACCTGAATCATTATAGGAAGATAGAGATACACATGACATGAATATTCCATTCAATGTTTGTTTAATTACTTAACTTCTTGATACATGTTAGATTTTACATGTTAAATTTGTCGTGGTTTTATCTTTGTACCATGTTTTAGTGATTATTTAGTATGGTTTTTCTATATTTCTAGATTATATGGTTACCTTATTTATTTATGTTTTATAACTACTATATGATATCATATGTATCGATGATTATGCTATATGATTTTCATTAAGTTTCATGTGTCATAGAAAATTCTTTTTTACCATGTATCATGATGGTAGAGACTTAAATAATAAATCATTACAGTTTTGTGACATGTAACACTATATTCATAGCATTAGAAATTATTTTTGTGATTAAATGGGTGTCAATAATAACTTATAATGTGTATGTATAATTATAAATTTGGAAGGTAAACCCATATAATCAAACCATTATATATGGACTTTTAAATTAAAAAATAAAAGGTAAAAAACCTGGTTACTTGTACATGAATTCTAATTATAATTTATAAATGATTTTTAATTTAAACATTTTAATGATAATTAATCAAATTAAACTTTGAGTCTTATACATTTATGAATAATTTTATTCCTTATTGAAAAATTTATTACTAGAAACTGAAGTGTTATTTTCCATTAAAGGTCATCTTAGCTCTATGTCAAGGAAATGATGACCCATGAGACTAAAGGCCTTAATGCACAACTGGACCCACATTGGATTTACGGGGTATGTTTTTTATGAGTTATAACCTCCAAGGGTATATCAAATCATAATGTTAAAATTTTACTAAATTTCATTTGGATGGATCTAGGATAGCATGATGGGACCCTCAAAGGTTTCCTTTATATTGATATAAATTATTACACAAACCCATGGGGGTATAATCATGCTACTTAAAAATGGTTATTTAATGTGTTAATGGAAACTTATAAATGTGACAAATAAATTTATGGGGGAATATTAGTGAGTTTATTCCCCATAAATAATACAAGACCATTTATTGTCTTTTTTATTTATTATATGAGGTGTTAGTTAATTATAATGAAAATGACACCCTGATGATTTTTTCCTATGTATATTGGAAATGAAATATTATTTAACTGAGTCCAAAAATGATAACATAATAAATTAATAAATTTATAATAGGAATTTATAATATAAATTTCCCAAATTGTGGTAGGATGTAAGAGAAAAAATATCGATTCACGGAAATTTTGATATAACATGATTATGTTTCCTTGTGGAATTAGATGAATGATGTACCACAAGTAGTTTTTCTTTCTAATTGGTAATTGGTTTTTTATTGAAGTCATATACTTTAATGTAGGAAAACCAACTGAAAATTTGTTTATTGTCACAAATGAAACCATTTAGTACAGTTCAAATCATTGACTGTCATGTATGGAGAGTTTACATCTTTACATGAGTTCTTCCTTGTACTATGATATTTATGATTCCCTTGTTTACTTTGATCATAGTTCATTTCTTTTGATAATATATGATAGATAATGATCCTAGTGTATTTTTTAATTGTGAACATATTGTAAAGCTAACACTTATATTTATGTATGTGGATAGCCTCATGTTGGAAGTTCCCTCATAAATTTAAAATCGTGGTAAAAATATTATTAAGTGTTTTAAGTAATGAGGTGCTATTTGGTTGCATTTTTTCCAATGTAGTACACGTACTAATGAGAAGAACCCCACCATTATTGATTTCTGGTCATTTTGTATGTTGACCCTTAATGGAATGAGAATCATGTAATGCTCTAGTGAAGAGGGTCAGGCATTCCAAGGGTATGGTCAGATGCCTAGTAGGTCTTGTGTCCCTTATTATTTTTCAGTAATGGTTGTCTTGGGAGGTCTATAGTGAGAATAAAAACAATGTGGGATAATATTAATCCTTTTTGAATCATTAGTACCGGCCATCAGATACTATATTTTTCATGCCTGATAGGTCTATGGATAATACCAAATGATGTGTCATTATTTTGGTGTAATCATTGGGTAGAATCTGTTAATATATGTGTTACCCATTGAGTTTTTAAACTGACACAAAAAAATCTATATGATATTGGTGGAAATCGTTAATTCATTGAGAATTTAAGGTATGTTCATGGGTCATCTCATAAGTATAGTAAATTGGGCATTAGAGGAAAATTATGTTGTCCTCCTACTCAGGATGACATTACAAAAGGATTGGTTTTGTAACACTAACAAGTAATTTAGTATTTTCTTATATTTATGATTATATGTATGCAAATAAACATATCTTAGGAGAGCTTTATATGTACGTCTATAGTAAATATGATGTAGCATGTATTTAAGTGGATTTTTTTCCTCTGTATTCCGATTTACACTTGGTAAAAGAGAGTTGGGCACTTCTATAACATGTTTTTAGTGGTGGATGGAGAATGTGTTGTGGGATGAGTTATTATTATTATTAAAATATTTCAAGACACTCCTATTCTATATAGATTCACATTAAATTTGTTTTTTATGTCCTTACATGTATAAGGTGAGTGACTATAAAAAACAACTTTGGAATGGTAAACTTTGATCTTGAATTTTGTGAGGCTAGTATGATCAAGAATATATTCCTTGACATGATGACCAAAATATAATCTATTTATGGGTTGGTATGGATTCTAGATTAAGATTAAGAGTCTATGATGTAAGATACATTATAAGTAATTCTTATGATTATTTTTAGTGATTTCAGGGTACCACGAAAATAAAATGGTTGGTTGTGTATGAAACCGTTAAGGAATCTATGAGTTGGGCTTATACTATGGTGGGATTTTTTGAAACAGTCATAAAATTCTTTTGTATTGAGGTTAGTGTGAATAGTTAATGAAGATGCTTCATAAGGTTCTTCCATTCTCTTTAAAGTATCTTTTCTAGAGATACTGTTACTATTATTTTCTATTTATACTTTGAAATGGTTGGTTTGAAACTATGCTGGGAACTTTGTCATGGATAGGATAGGAGTGTGTTGAGTATTATTGGTAATCTTTGAAATCATCTTAGTGTACTATTTAATTAGTGATTAACATATCCCTCTTCTTGAAATAATCTATGGAACACTGAGAGAGAATCATTTATACACTGAGCTAAATAATGAAGTTAAATTCCATGTTGTATTGGAAAATTGACACCTTCAAAATTTCAATATATAGGAAAGAATAGTTATGGGGGAATGGGGAATCCTATGTGATATTGGGATTCCATTTAGGAAGGCCTAGGATAAACTCATGGAAACCTTCCAATTCATTCAATTGACCATGAAGGGAGATAAATCTACCAGGCTGTAGAGACCCGAAGCTTAACGTACATGGACATTACATTACTTTTGTGGAATACTTAGTACATAACAAAAACACACACAAAAGGATCGTAATAGTTTAGTGTCTTTGGAAACTCGGAACGTAATCTTCTAATCATGGTTAAAGATCTTCAATATCTCCCATAAATATCTTCCCTTTTTTTACCTAAAACCTTTCTTTATATCCTGGGGAAAAGAAAACATAAAAGGGTGAGCTCAAATGCTCAGTAAGGGTAAACAAAAGAAATATCAATCACATCATATACATAAGCACATAACTTTTGGAAATCTTAACCTGCAAAAGAGATCATAATTTCATAACATGGGGTAAATCATGGCAGTGAAATGTAATCACAATAATCATGACCAAAAACATGAAACTTTGTGGCATTCACACATAATCATAGAGAATCATTTCTTGTTAGTCAAGACTCATTTCCAAGACTATCTTAGTGGACAAAGTCCCTTTCTGAATCGAGTAACCCTCGTTTCAGTCCTGTTTCACTGAACCGGTATAACCTACCATTCCAGCCCTGTCTATCTCATGAGATATAAAATCTTTACCCAATGCATTGGAGGGAGATATAGGTCCCACCCATCTTATAATGAATCTTTTCTTATGTGTGCCACATAATCATAAATCATACATCATCGCATAACCCATGTAATAAAAATGGGATTCTTAAACAACATGACATCATAAAACAATTCATATAAGATAAAGGAATTCATAAAAATGTTTCCATCACAACATAATCAATATCCATGTAACAATAGGGATAAAAACAGAAACCATTTATTATCTTAGATGGAAAATAATTTTGATAAAATACTTGAACTTCATTCTTGAGGAAAATATCCTTTCTACTTCAAAAATACTTTTCCTTTATTAACATGTCATACAATTTTAAACAAAAAGAAGTTGATTAAAAATAAACTTGAAAACTGTTAAAGGAATATTCTTGTAAATACTGTTTTAAAAATCCATTCTTTCCGTATAAGTTAAAAAAAACATTCTTCGTACTTTTGTCGGAAAAGTCAAAAAGTACCTCGTACGAAAAACGAAAAAAGATTCCTTTCATACATATTACTAAAAACTCACCGAAGGGTAAAAATGGATTTAAAAATTGTAGGTGGATGTAAATAATATTACATATTTATGAAACATGGATGTGGATGATAAAATACACCCCAGTAAATACTTACGAATAAACAATCTCGGATAAAAATGAGATTGTGATATTTCTCTTACCTTAGGTCCGATTTGCTTCGTATGTGTCCGAACCTCCTGTATAATGATTTAAATAATGTCAATGACTTATTACAGAATCATATTCATTGTTATGATATCATATATGGTTCTCTTATGACATTATATTACCCGTTCTTTTGTAAATTTCATGTTAAAGAAGCGTTTTGGGTAAAATTGTTTCATTTATCGTAGGTGTTTTGACTTGTTGTTCTTGACATTATTATTACTTATATAATGATTTAATTACTTCCAGAATATAAAATATGATTTATATATCATATATATTCAGTATATATATATATAATAGATAGATAAATGAAATGAGAAACACCGTTCATGGAGACGGTAGTCCGTACGTACGCATGAACGCTGTTTTTCTTTCCTTATTGTCTTGAATGGAAGTAAGTAGATGACATACATATATATATATATATACATAAATCCAGTATCATTATTATGTCATATATTTCATTAGTACTTATTATATATACTTTATAATCATTCATGAATGGTTAATCATTAAGAATGAATCTCATCGCGTCGTGGAGACGGTAGTCCGTACGTACGCACGAGCGATGATATCATTTCCATAATTATTGAATTGAATTGGAGTGGATTATACAATATATCAGAATCAATATGATTTTTTAATAACTATGTATAGTTATTCTTTACACCATTATACCCATCCATGTAAGGTGGTGGTGGAAAATAGATTACACCACGGCGTGGAGACGGTATTCCGTACGTACGCACGCGCGGTGATTTCTTTTTCCGTAGGATGGATAGATGGTGAAATAGGGTTGTTTCATACTTAAAATAACATATCAGTATATGAGTGATACTGATTTTATTACTTCATAATGAAACAACCTAAGAAGAATAAGTGGAAGAAGAAATAAAGATGAAAGAATTGGTAACGGTAATTACCTCTTCTTTGAAGCGCCTCTTTGAGACCTCCTCTTAGGGCACTAAAATTGGTCTTTGAGGAAGACCAGAACCTCTAGGATGTTTCTAGGGAAGTGTAGAAGAGATTTTGGCAGGGGTTGGCCGAGCTTGAGTGCTCAAATTGGTGTGAGGAGGAGGGGGAGGAGGTGTCCTTTTATAAGGGAGGAGAGGGGCACCTTAGGAATACCTCAAAATATTATTTTATATTAATGTCAAAATCGGTTTATTATGGTTCCAAAGGGTCTTATTTAGAAGATAAATTGGGTATGGGTCGAAATCCTATCAACCAATAAGATTTAGACAAGATTAGGGTATTATTTTAACCTTATCAGTTAGATTTAACTCTAAGTTAAATAATTTAACTTTTACCGTGTCTTTTTGTTTTCTTTCACTATATGGTTAATACACTTACTATAACATGCCAAAAGATCCCCAAATTGTATATTCGTAATACATATATCCTTATCTAAGTCATTTGGCCGAACTTTAGATTTTTAGAAATTAAATAACAATTAATAATATAATATTTGATTTAAAAACTATTTTGTGTCAATTTTGACACTATTTGATACATGATTTTTGTGAAAGTCATAACAGAATTATATGTTCGAACAAAGTTGATTAAATCAACACTAATATATCATAGTAACCTAGAAAATTAGTGGAATTCATAATAAGTCTCAAATTACATTTATTTTGGTAATTATAATATCAATTATGTCAATATTTCATTAATAAGATAATTACTGCATCATCTTTGTGTCATAAATAAATTAAATTATTTGATGTCTAAAAATTACAAATAAAATACCATCATGTAGGAAATCGTTTTATATTTCTAATGAATATTTACAATCGAATTTATCTTAGGTACAACCCAATATTAAAAATGTTTTAGTAAATAAACTTTGATTTTGACTCTTTTAACTCTTCTTTGAATTAAATAATAATAAATGTCCTAATCTAATCCAAGTGGGCCTAAATGGTCATATTTTATTCCTAAGCTTGTTTTTGGTCGAATTACACTTGTCCAATAGAATTAGGACATGTGTTAGGGTAATAATAATATCATTTTTACCCTTAATTACCCTATTTACTTTTAACCGTGGTAAATAAAAGTAAAAAGTTACTATTCACCAAAAATTATTTTCATCTCATTAAACCACATTTTACTTACTGACATCAACCGTATCTCTCGGATTTTTGAAATTCCATTCACAGAAGCGGTAAGATAAAGATTTATGAAGAAATTAATTTTTTTAACTACCACTTAGTAGTTTCACTATTTATCAAAAATTGATGTTTTTCAGAACAATGACAAAATTTCATCCTAAGCTATATTTCATATTCCGAATTCAAAAATGAAGTATATTTTACCAAATTCATATCATAGAAGCTGCATTAATTAATTTTATAATTAAATCCCGCTGTTAAAACAAAGAGCGTGTTTTTAAGAAACAATATCTATCAAAAGATTGACACTTGTTTATGTCTAGTTTAAATGTGAAATTACATCCAATGACCAACATTGTATTCAATTTTAAAAATATATTCTAAATATACTTTAAAACCACTCAAATTAATAATTTATCACTTTTAATTATTTCGATTAAAAAAGTTGTTTTTATTTATAATTTAGTAATTTTCACTATTCATCAGAATATGAAAGTTATCCGAAATGTACCAAAATTTTACCTTAGGCTAAATTCGATACTCCGAGTCCAAAAATGAAATCCATTTTGAAAAATAAAATTTACAAAATTTCAAAAAGTGGTTATTACTATTCATAACGGCTAGTTTTGATAACATTTTAATAGCATATCGCTGTTTAGTGAAACTCGTTATTGCGTACTACACACGCTATCGAGGAAGGTCGCGATTGCGTGTAATGAAAGGCAAGTCAAGGATGCGTGTTGTGAAAGCTCCTTTTGGTGTAGAGTACAACACAAGACATTAGTGAAATAAAAAAGAATATTTTTAATAAAATCTCGGGCTGTTACATTCTACCCCCCTTAAAATGAATTTCGGCCTCGAAATTCGTCGGGGTTATAAATAGTTTACTATTCAAAAGTTTCTTTAATAAAAACCCACATCGTAAAAAGGAATACCAAAACTTGGATTTAAAAACTAAAGTATGAAATGTAACGATTACCCAAATAAACTAATCACTGGGTTTCCACATAGGTGAAAATATGGATATGGAAGAAAAATCTAACCATCATGTTCTGATGGAGAGTGGTAGAAAACATGGCTATGGAAAATCCAACAATCACAAATCCATAAATTTGTGACGATCTAAGGTACCATCTGATTAATCAGATATAAGAGCACTAGGACAACATTTTTGGTTTTCTAGATCTTTTCCCTAAAGTTGAAGAATTTGAATTAGAATTAAATACTTACTTTATTTTTGTAAAATCTCACTATTGTTCATGCCTTGAACAATTTCCACTTCATCTCTTAAATAAATGAAGTTGAATTTGTTATTCGTGAAGTGTTAGCAGATCATGTGATAGAATGACGGGTCATTCCATCTGTCTCAAACAAAAGGATAGAAAAAATTATATACATAAGTCGATATATAGTGAGATTAATCACATATGGTTCCTAAAATGGACTTATACATCATATGTCATACAACTTAATATAATAAAACTAGTTTATACTAAACAGGGACTAACTGTAGGCCAGTGGTAGGCGATAAAGGCCAGTCGCACTTCGGTTGTGGGTTCGATTCCCACAGCCTTGTCCGAAGCGATGGGCTGTCGCCCGTCCTGCAGGTTGTCCTTTTTCTAAAACTATATTAATATAACATCCCATCAATAATATCGAAAAAACTTCTATCCTTAAACAATACTAACTTATTTCCAACATAATCCATTTCAATCTTTAGGCTTATCCATAATACTGCAGTCCACTCTCATAACATAGTGAAAACGATTACCAGAGATTTAATACCATCGTTGATCCCCATATATCATAAGATATGTCTTGTTGGTCACATTCCAGACATTCAAAGGCCTTAATCATGTACTCTCTTGAATACCCATTGAACCTTAGTGAAAACATGAATATAGTTAAAAGTTAACACCTTCCACATACCAAAATCCTCAAAATTCTATATACTCAAACCATGATATCACTTAGTCCTTATATCAATCATAATCTCATGAATACTATTAAACATTTCATTTTCTCGTCTTCATTATGCGCATATCATCTTATTTCCAAAAAATTATCTCAATCACTTTGAATACCACATCAATAAATATTGCAATACTCAATGATACAACATTATTTTGGAATACCATTACATCGACACTTAATCATTCCACCACATCGTTGTCATATTCAACATTGCCAATAGTGATCGCATGTGACTTCCCTTTTTCCTTTGCCTTCAGTGGTTTCTCATGTTGATCATCACTAACCCTTGGATTAGGGAATTTATTAGCATAATGCCCCATTTCCTTGCACTTGAAGCATTGAAGTGTTGGTGGTGCGTTCTCTGCAGTGTTTGCTTTATTCACATCATTAGAAACCCTTTTTCCATTACTTCGACACTCAGCTGCTTGATGACCTTATTTTCCACACTTAAAACATTTTCTAGTCCCTTTAAGACAATCTCCACCATGCTTCTTTCCACACTTTCTGCATAAGGAAACATTCATCTTCTTTTCACCATTATTCTGAGATTTCTCCTTGAACTCCATCTTTCGTTTCCTGTCAAAACCATGAGATAGATATGTAACACCAACTTCCATTTCTACCTTGATAGCACAACACACAATTTCTTCATAGCTACTGAAGTCTCTTATAGCTAATGCCCTTCGAAGACTTGGTTTTAAGCCACTGAAAAATCGATCAACTTTACTTTCAGGTTGGATGATAATGCCAGATGCATACCTTGCAAGTCTTGAAAAATTCGCTTCGTATATACCAACAGATTCATCATCTTTTTTCTTTAGTTCAAGAAACTCCTTCTCCATCTTTGTTAGAAGAATACGAGGGAAGTACTTATTGAAAAATAAGTTCTTGAACTCGTCCCATTCCATGGACTCAATTTTATCTCTTTGCCTTGTATTCTTGATAAGATTCCACCATTGATCAGCATCAACATCCAAGAGATATACTGCAAAGATGACTTTATCATGTTCAGAACATTGAAGAACTGAAAATATCTTTTCAGTGGTACTGATCCATTGTTCAGCAACAAGTGGATCAGAAGACCCACTGAAATAAGGTGGACGTTGCCTCTGAAGGACTCAATAGAATATTGTTCCCTTCTCTGCTCATTTGGAAGTCCAGAATGATTCATAGCTTGTGTAAGTATAGCAATAAGATTTTTCACTCCATCTCCAATAACATTTGTTTGTTCAGGAGGACAATCATTGCATTGTCCATTGCATTGATCAACACGGTTCCTTCGGGTTCCAGCCATCGTCTAAAACCCAAAAAGAATAGTGTGAGAGGCAAAAATCATGCTAGGGAAAACAACATAATAAAGGGGAAGTACCTTCAATATCTAACATCTTAGGTTTAATTCTATGATCATTAGCGTAGTTCTAGTACTATAACCTATATGTATACTTAACCTTAGGGACATCCCTAGACATACCGTAGAAATATCTCTAGGGATCTCACTAACGTTTTCGCATCCTATTTTCCAAAGGTTGACTAAACCTTTCCTCTAATACCAACTGTAGAGACCCGAAGCTTAACGTACATGGACATTACATTAATTTTGCGGAATACTTAGTACATAACAAAAACACACACACAAGGATCGTAATAGTTTAGTGTCTTTGGAAACTCGGAACGTAATATTCTAATCGTGGAGAAAGATCTTCAATATCTCCCATAAATATCTTCCCTTTTTTTTACCTAAAACCTTTCTTTATATCCTGGGGAAAAGAAAACATAAAAGGGTGAGCTCAAATGCTCAGTAAGGGTAAACAAAAGAAATATCAATCACATCATATACATAAGCACATAAATTTTGGAAATCTTAACCTGCAAAAGAGATCATAATTTCATAACATGGGGTAAATCATGGCAGTGAAATGTAATCACAATAATCATGACCTAAAACATGAAACATTGTGGCATTCACACATAATCATATATAATCATTTCTTGTTAGTCAAGACTCATTGCCAAGACTATCTTAGTGGACAAAGTCCCTTTCTGAATCGAGTGACCCTCGTTTCAGTCCTGTTTCACTGAACCGGTATAACCTACCGTTCCAGCCCTGTCTATCTCATGAGATATAAAATCTTTACCCAATGCATTGGAGGGAGATATAGGTCCCACCCATCTTATAATGAATCCTTTCTTATGTGTGCCACATAATCATAAATCATACATCATCGCATAACCCATGTAATAAAAATGGGATTCTTAAACAACATGACATCATAAAACAATTCATATAAGATAAAGGAATTCATAAAAATGTTTCCATCACAACATAATAAATATCCATGTAACAATAGGGATAAAAACAGAACCCTTTTATTATCTTATATGGAAAATAATTTTGATAAAATACTTGAACTTCATTCTTGAGGAAAATATCCTTTCTACTTCAAAAATACTTTTCCTTTATTAACATGTCATACAATTTTAAACTAAAAGAAGTTGATTAAAAATAAACGTTAAAACTTGTTAAGGAAGCTTCTTGTAAATACTATTTTAAAAATCCATTCTTTCCGTATAAGTTAAAAAAACATTCTTCGTACTTTTGTCGGAAAAGTCAAAAAGTACCTCGTACGAAAAACGACAAAAGATTCCTTTCATACATATTACTAAAAACTCACCGAAGGGTAAAATGGATTTAAACAATTGTAGTTGGATGGAAATAATATTACATATTTATGAAACATGGATGTGGATGATAAAATACACCCCAGTAAATTCTTACGAATAAACAATCTCGGATAAAAATGAGATTGTGATATTTCCCTTACCTTAGGTCTGATTTGCTTCGTATGTGTCCAAACCTCCTGTATAATGATTTAAATAATGTCATTGACTTATTACAGAATCATATTCATTGTTATGATATCATATATGGTTCTCTTATGACATTATATTACCCGTTCTTTTGTAAATTCCATGTTAAAGAAGCGTTTTGGATAAAATTGTTTCATTTATCGTAGGTGTTTTGACTTGTTGTTATTGACATTATTATCACTTATATTATGAATTACTTACTTCCAGAATATAAAATATGATTTATATATCATATATATTCAGTATATATATATATATATATAATAGATAGATAAATGAAATGAGAAACACCGTTCATGGAGACCGTAGTCCGTACGTACGCATGAACGTTGTTTTTCTTTCCTTATTGTCTTGAATGGAAGTAAGTAGATGACATACATATATATATATATACATAAATCCAGTATCATTATTATGTCATATATTTCATTAGTACTTATTATATATACTTTATAATCATTCATGAATGGTTAATCATTAAGAATGAATCTCATCGCGTCGTGGAGACGGTAGTCCGTACGTACGCACGAGCGATGATATCATTTCCATAATTATTGAATTGAATTGGAGTGGATTATACAATATATCAGAATCAATATGATGTTTTAATAACTATGTATTGTTATTCTTTACACCATTATACCCATCCATGTAAGGTGGTGGTGGAAAATAGATTACACCACGGCGTGGAGACGGTATTCCGTACGTACGCACGCGCGGTGATTTCTTTTTCTGTAGGATGGATAGATGGTGAAATAGGGTTGTTTCATACTTAAAATAACATATCAGTATATGAGTGATAATTATGTTATTACTTCATTATGAAACAACCTAAGAAGAAGAAGTGGAAGAAGAAATAAAGATGAAAGAATTGGTAACGGTAATTACCTCTTCTTTGAAGCGCCTCTTGGAGACCTCCTCTTAGGGCACTAAAATTGGTCTTTGAGGAAGACCAGAACCTCTATGATGTTTCTAGGGAAGTGGAGAAGAGATTTTGGCATGGGTTGGCCGAGCTTGAGTGCTCAAATTGGTGTGAGGAGGAGGGGGAGGAGGTGTCCTTTTATAAGGGAGGAGAGGGGCACCTTAGGAATACCTCAAAATATTATTTTATATTAATGTCAAAATCGGTTTATAATGGTTCCAAAGGGTCTTATTTCGAAGCTAAAGTGGAGATGGGTCGAAATCCTATAAAACATTAAGATTTAGACAAGTTTAGGGTATTATTTTAACCTTATCATTAGATTTAACTCTAAGTTAAATAATTTAACTTTTACCGTGTCTTTTTGTTTTCTTTCACTATATGGTTAATAAACTTACTATAACATGCCAAAAGAACCCAAAATTGTATATTATTAATACATATATCCTTATCTAAGTCATTTGGCCGAACGTTAGATTTTTAGGAATAAAATAATAATTAACAATATAATATTTGATTTAAAAACTATTTTGTGCCAATTTTGACACTATTTGATACATGATTTTTGTGAAAGTCATAACAGACTTATATGTTCGAACCAAGTTGATTAAATCAACAATAATATATCATAGTAACCTAGAAAATTAGTGGAATTCATAAAAAGTCTCAAATTACATTTATTTTGGTATTTATAATATCAATTATGTCAATATTTCATTAATAAGATAATTACTGCATCATTTTGTGTCATAAATAAATTAAATTATTTGATGTCTAAAAATTACAAATAAAATACCATCATGTAGTAAATCGTTTTAGATTTATAATGAATATTTACAATCGAATTTATCTTATGCACAACCCTATATTAAAAATGTTTTAGTAAATAAACTTTGATTTTGACTCTTTTAACTCTTCTTTGAATTAAATAATAATAAATGTCCTAATCTAATCCAAGTGGTCCTAAATGGTCATATTTTATTCCTAAGCTTGTTTTTGGTCGAATTACATTTGTCAAATATAATTAGGACATGTGTTAGGGTAATAATAATATCATTTTTACCCTTAATTACCCTATTTACTTTTACCCGTGGTAAATAAAAGTAAAAAGTTACTATTCACCAAAAATTATTTTCATCTCATTGAACCACATTTTACTTACTGACATCAACCGTGTCTCTCGGATTTTTGAAATTCCATTCGCAGAAGCGGTAAAATTAAGATTTATGAAGAAATTAATTTTTTTAACTACCACTTAGTAGTTTCACTATTCATCAAAAATTGATGTTTTTCAGAACAATGCGAAAATTTCATCCTAAGCTATATTTCATATTCCGAATTCAAAAATGAAGTCTATTTTACCAAATTTATATCATATAAGTTGCATTAATTAATTTTATAATTAAATCCCACTGTTAAAACAAAGAGCGTGTTTTTAAGAAACAATATCTATCAAAAGATTGACACTTGTTTATGTCTAGTTTAAATGTGAAATTACATCCAATGACCAACATTGTATTAAATTGTAAAAATATATTCTAAATATACTTTAAAACCACTCAAATTAATAATTTATCACTTTTAATTATTTCGATTAAAAAAGTTGTTTTTAATTATAATTTAGTAATTTTCACTATTCATCAGAATATGAAAGTTATCCGAAAAGTACCAAAATTTCACCTTAGGCTAAATTCGATACTCCGAATCCAAAAATGAAATCCATTTTGAAAAATAAAATTTACAAAATTTCAAAAAATGGTTATTACTATTCATAACGGCTAGTTTTAATAACATTTTAATAGCATATCGCTGTTTAGTGAAACTCGTTATTGCGTACTACACACGCTATCGAGGAAGGTCGCGATTGCGTGTAATGAAAGGCAAGTCAAGGATGCGTGTTGTGAAATATCCTTTTGGTGTAGCGTACAACACAAGACATTAGTGAAATAAAAAAGAATATTTTTCATAAAATCTCAGGCTGTTACACGGGCTTAGTCAGTTTCTTGATATGTGGACTTTTTAGAAATATACTGATGTCTTAGTTGTAAATTATTGTGAATGGACTACCTTGGATGAGATTGATGGACTGTAATAGTTGTTTAAGTGGTTTCCCCAGACTTATGGTTAGGCTCAGATGATATATATTGTCTGTGAAAATCCAAGGGTGTCGGTTTGGGTATACAACTATGTTCTAGTTATAGAACAATGACGTAAACAAATGTTTGGGATAAAGGAATCATCATATGTAGTTATATGATTCAGTGAGTATTATCATAATAAACATTACATTTAATGGAATAGAGAAACATTATTTAGGTTTTGGATGTTTTTGAAGCAAAATATGGGTTCTTTAATAAATTGTTGTCTAGTATGGGTTTGAAAAAAAAATTTGTTTTGATAAATGCAGTCAATGAGAAACTACTTATCGAACATAGTTGGGATGATATGAGTGCATTGAACATAATAATAAAAGGATTTTCATAAAATATATGTAGTGACTATGATAAATGTGGTTGGTTGGGAATCTACTATTAAATTATTTTTAGAAACATGTTGAAGTGAATCATTAGAAAGATAATCATATTCTTAAATACACAATTCTGATGGGGGAAGATCTGTGAATACAAATTGGCTATTCGATATATAAACTATGGTGAAGAGATAAATTGTTCATTTAGTAAACAGGATTATGATGTGATATTGTCTTGGGTTTGAGAGCCTCACGTATGCACATTCTCAATGTTTCGATGATTAATGTGAGAATTGACTTGAGTTTCTACACATTAAGTATCATGTATTAAAAGGGAATTCTCATTGCCTCATTGGGAAAAGAATATATAATGTTTCCATTTAAGTGTAAAATTCATGACCAAAGTAGGTCAGGTAATGTTTTTCAGGTTTCGTTGGGATTTATTAGGTTGATAATATTCATGTACTAAATATTCTAGCATCCCGTATTTTGGACAATATGGAATTTCATAAGTGATTTGAAATATTCAATTGGTGAAAATTTAATATATTAATCTAATATTTAAGATGTAAATCTATGAATTGGAAATGCTGAATGTGTAGTTTATGGATGGGTTTTATGTCCCAAGAGGTGTCTCATGTGTTCTGTTGACTTTTCGAAGCATTAGGAAACAAAATTACAGTTTTTAGATTGTAAAATAGTGGAACATAGTTAGTGAATGATTATTTTTATCCATGAAATTAATCCATCTGGGGATTGGATTGTGTCACATGGATTTTCAATCCTTGCACTTGAGGCTACACAACTAATCATTTTGTCAAAAAAAGTGTACATCGAACCAACAAAGGTTGTGCACTGTTAGATAAAATGTTCACCATGATCGCCTGGCTAGTGTCACTTAATTAGTGGCGACGCACGGTAGGTTCATGATAGGGGAAAATAATGAACCTCAATAATAAAGGCTCATAGTTAACTTTTTAAACAATTTTATTTTAATTATCCTCCTCACATTTTTCTCATCACTCAAGCATAAAAACTTCCTCATGCATGGATCAATTATCCTCTCTACCAAGGCTTGGGGACATCTCCACCAGCTTAACTCTTAATCACATTTCATTTGTCAAATTGGATGATCCTAAGTGATTCTACTATACCCCATTCATATTTTATTAGTTACAATATCCTTAATGAATTATATTTTCAATGAGAGCTAATATGCCCTATTTTTAGGGCATTTGTCTATTCTTCCATTTTCTCTCAATGCAAATCGAATCAATTCATGATAATAGATGAGTGATGAATTCTAATAATGTGGTAGGTTTTTACATGATTTTACCATAAATTTTATAAGTTTTAAAAAAATGTAGTTTTCAAATGCACTATACTTCCCATTTTATCCTAATAAATATGAAAATATACATGTAATAAATTATTTGTAACTTCATTTTTCCTTATGATTCTAAATTGCACAGTTATTGGATGTCTATGTTGACTCAAAAAACTCATTTTGGGTGTGTTGATAATATTCCATAAATTTTGTTCTTAGTCACAGAAATAAAAAACCTTTTATATGTATTGAGTTTCCCTCTAACATAATAAGACACAAAATGTAAATGATATGTGATAATCAGTGAGGTTGATTTCCCCTTCGCTTAAGATTATTATTTATGTTATTCTAAACCATCCTTTTGTAGATAAAATTAATAATTAAAATAAAATGGAATGATAATGTAAAGGCTATACACATGCATATATTAATTAATGATTGTAATGCTTGATTTGTCTCACATGATAAATTGACAGTAGAATGGACCTTCCCATGGCCATCTTAATTACTCATAAATGAAACAACCCAAATGATATAATTGAGTTTTGATTTCGAATGTTTATTGGAAATGCCTTCATTATTATTTATAATTAATATTGAATTAAATTATCATGATGATCCATATATTGGAAAGGATATATATCAGGTCATATGATTAATTATTTAATTAAAAATCCTCATTACTATTTTATTCATGAAAATCGGGTATAGAGTCCCATATAGATTTTGATAATGGGGAACGACAACCCTTATACATTGTGATACTCAAGCAAGGTGTCCCTTATACATTTTGTTAATTGGGAATGGTGTCGCTTATAAATTATGAGACTCAATAATTTCATCACTTATACGTTGTTCTACTCGGACCATAAATTCCATATAAATTGTGATACTCAGGCATGGATAGCCACATTATTCCTTGGGACTCTTATTATTATTCAGGTACACATTAGTTGTTCCTCAGGACACTATTAGTACTATATATTTATATATGTGTCTATATGTTTTATGAAATGAATTTTTCTTAAATATATATATGTTTGTTTGTGTGTTTGTGTTTGTGTGTGTGTGTGTGTTTGTACACCTATATAGATGATGAAACATCTTCATAGATATTCCTATTAAGTTTGAAGCATGTATTGTCATTTGGATATACTTTGAGGGACCATAGTCGGATTTGTTTAGATTTATTAATTTACTGAATTATTTGTTATGCAAGTTAACTATTTTACTTTATATATAAAAAATAAATAACACTAGACACAATTGGTGGTTCCCTACTATGTTAATCTCACACACTATTAATGCAGTTTTATTATTACCCAAATAAATGTCCTAGTTGTAGGTTGTTGATAATGGATTATGCATGTGCTATTACTCTTTTATATTAGATCTAGGAATAGAATGATTGAGCTAGAGCTCTGGAAACTCATGGAGATAACCATGGCATTTTTTTCATTTCATTGTGAATTGATTATATATTCTATCGTATATTTCTTATATTTTTACATTATAGAATCACATTATAATGCATGGTTGTGTATTTAGTGTTGTCTGTTTTAAGAATTATTAATATATTATGCTTATTTTTTATTCACATTCATCCCTTGTTTTTTTATTATCAAGGTAAACATTTATATAAAATGATGATGAGGTTATGGTAAACCAACCATGAAATCACTGGACCCCAAATACTTTTCACCAACCACTAGAATATATAGAGGTTCACATGAGGCTATGTGACTGACTGTCTTAGGGAACCATTTGAGTGGATCCTAGGTTGGGATGTAACATTGTATTAGAGGTAATGTTACAATATACTTATACATAGGACCAGGTTATCATGTAATTGTACACATGTAAAGGGTTCATTTAGTGGGATCCACCCATGGTGTGGGGGATTTCTGGGCCATTTATGGCTGATGGAATAGGTGATGACGTTGGTAGGGATGCATTCCCATGTACATAGTAGTGTAGTACAAGATGTATCTAGGGTTCCTTTGGGCTAAGATTAAGTGGAATTCATGACATAAAATTGTGTGACTTTGGGATTTAAATATTGTAATGAGCATGCTATGGAGTCATTCAAGACATATATGGGGTTTATCATTCCTTTCTGGCATAAGGGTACATGTGTTGTTACATCTCCTATAACCTTCATGAAAATAAAAAATATAAATATAAATATAATTATTTATATATATGTTTAGAAATATATATATATATATATATATATATAACCATACTAATACTTAAATATATATAAACACACCCACAACATATATATATACACATATAAATATAAATAAATACCTAAAAATATTATTAAATTTACAATAAATATATATAAATAGATACATACAAAAATATATAAATATATTATTGAAATTAAATATATATATATATATATATATATGTCTATATATATGCACACACACATATTTCTATGTATTTAAATACAGTATATATATATATATTATTTTTATATCTATATGTATTCACATATATTTTTATATTTAAATAAATTTAAATACATTTAATTAAAACTATTTATTTAAATCTGTTTATGATTATATATATACATATACATGTAACTTTTAATATATTAACGCGTTTATATATTTCAATAATTACATATTCATTTCATATTATATTTTTTCATATTAATTATTAATGATTAATTACGATATTATATAAAATTCAATAAATACGTTTAAATATATACAAATAATTATATTTTTATTTTTATTATTTGAAAGTGTATGTATATATATATTAAATGATAGTGTGGGGGAGGTATCATGTTCGAGGCTCCTTAGAATTGTGTGTTAATAATTTTCCATTTTGAATTCCCTATTCCATGACTGAATGGAATATAAACACATTAAATAGATATACATGTGACATTAGAGTTGGGAGAATCCTTGAGCATTAAAATAACCGCATATATCATCATATGATCAGGGTTAAAATCCTAGAATTGGACCTACGGAGGATTTCTAGGGAATTTATTTTCAATGAAGCAAGAAGTTGTTGTGGGTTGCGGTTCAGGTAGGGGTTTTTGACTTTGGACCACAATGAAATAATAGAGGAAACATGAAAAGGGCCTTTGAGCCAGGATGAATGTGTGATTGAGCCACCAAATGGTGGGAATTTAGGAATTAATATTTAGGTAGCCTAAACATTACATACATAAATATTACACCTTATTAGTTTAATATTCACTACATATCAATATGATCTATGTCATAACCATGATGTTTTTTCTTTTTTAGAAGTATAAATACATAAAAATGTGCATATAAAATATTTACTTCATCTCCCACTATGTTCATCGTGATATGAGTCCTTTATAGCTACCTAATAATTAATAACTTTCTCATTTCATTATGAAAATGAAGCATAAAATGGGTGATATTCGATGCTGGGTAATGGTAAATGAGGGAGATATCACTCAATGATTTTTATAATAAAAAATCAGAGAACATGAATGAGAAAATGAGTTAATAATATTAAATAATACTTGGTAATTTATAGATCACAATCATGAGTGATGGAATTATGTTGGAAAAATCATAAGGATTTAATCATGATGGAATCAAAGAAAATGATTCATAAGAAAATAAAATTTACATATGATCATGTCATATAAGAGTGTAATAAAACATAAAATTATAATAATAATAGAAATATTATATAATTTCTACCCAATAATACATTAATAAAATGTTATTCTTGGGTTAACCACTTGTGATTATGCTTTCGAATTGGGATAATCTTTGATGTACGCTCATTTTGGATTGGGGAAACATATTGTGTATCCATTGAACTCATGAAAGATAAATGTTTTCCAAATTTATTGACAGGATATAACAAAACCTCCCAGAATATAATTATAATCCATTCAAATATATGTTATAAGATCATGAAAACATTTACCATTTTATCATAGCTTAATCCATGAAAAAGATAAGGGGTTTCATCAATTTTTCATCATCATAATCAAAAACCTTATAGATAAAGAATAAGGATAGTATGATAGGATGATATATCCATTGAAGCATATATAACATCACATAATACATTAATATATCAAAAACATCTCAAAAAGATCATTGGAATATTACCTAAGGAAAAAATTAAGTTTGAAATCATATATTTAAAATATTAAATTTCTAGAATATCTGGATGAAATTTCGTTGAATAGAAACATGGAAACTAGTAAAGGTAGATTAAAAAATAGTGTAACACCCCAACCTGTAATTTTTGTTAACAATAGTTAAATGGAGATTCCATAAGACGTCATGTGTGGCTCCGTATACATCAGATTTTGTATAATAATATTATGGTTCTTAATATCATTAGTGAGGATACTATACCATCAGTAATCATATTCATACACCGTTCGCATAAATAAAATATGAAAATATATATATCATATAGAAAGAAATTTAATATAATGTAATAGTTAATCTCACCCATGACATACATATAAATCATCCAATCTCCCAATATATCTAGAATAACTAGGGTATTCATGTTAAAAAGATAAATTATAAAATATTGTGAAAATATTTTAGAGTCCATCCCCAAACCCCTACCAGCTCCACACTCCATATCTCATCTATATTTGATGCGTCCATTAGAAATACATGGATCTAAAATTGTGAATTACAAAAGAACATTAAGAAGATCATGTTTGGTGTTTCTTTTAAAACTCATTAGGACACCACCATTGCATATATAACATGAGTACACAATTTTATGTGGTGTATTCCTGGGTATAATTAAATGCCCATGAAAGAATGAAAAATAATATATTGAGTGTTTGTGTACTAACCATGCTAATGTAACCCTCACTCATGCCTTCTAAAATTGTTTTTTTCAAAACTAAATTCATAAATGATTTCAGATGGCATGATGAACTGGACATAATTTTGGAGAACATATCTATTGATATTCGAATTGAATTGTGTCTTATTGTGCCACAAGGATGTCACATTCTATCTATATCTTGGGGAAAGCCTTAGGATAGTTATACCTTGACTTGGTCACAAGAATGGCCTCATGGCCTTCAGAATCATTCTATGGATTGGGTTAGGCCACAACATTGTCATACCAAAAATACCTCTAGAACATTTCTCACCTCAAGTTCATCATGGAGATACCATATGTCTAAGTCTATTATTTTCGCCATTTCGTGTTATGTTAACTCCCTCTCTAAGGTAAATCCATATCTTGATTGTCCACCAATTCCATGTACTAAATAAATACCTCCATTCAAAATAGTAATAAAAAGATATATCTTATACAATGTAGGAAATTACATATCATGACGGGAATTAGTAGTAAGATACAAGTACATGTGACCAATGTCAATAATATTCAACCCTGAAAAACATGCATTCTCATGATATCAAGCATAATATATGGGTATCACAAGCTATACATACAAAAAATTTGAATCACTGTAAATAATTTTCAAAAACACCATGCCCAAAAAAATTATAAATTAAGGAAATAAGAGTATAAAAGGCACCCAAATGGTAAGGAACATCAAACCACTAACATGATGAAAATGAGAAATGAACCCCTTTGAGGAAATATACCTGAGTCAGATACATGACCTAATAAATTTTTGTTGGAAAACCAAGAACCCCTAGAAATGATCAATTAAGAATAAAGTTTTTACCACGATATTTAAGAAGATTTGTAGTCTATGGAAATAGATCAACAATATTATACCTCTCTGGATCTTCCAACATTTATAGAATTGATATTATTCAAAAGTGGATATTCAGTGCACTGTATCATTCACCATTCTATAAATAATCCATGATTTCATCAATAAATGACATAATAATCCATAGATATAGAAATTAGAGGTAGGATCTATGATTTTTTCAAAAGAATAATAATATATCTATGGTAAATCCCATGAAAGGAGTTTCTTGGATCACATACCTTAATTATCTATTATCAACACTCTTGGATCCACAAAAATTGATCTGGAAGAGAATGAATTCACTTTGCAATTCCTGTGGAGTCTTTATAATTAAGAGAGATAAATGAAAGAGGATGAATGGTTCTAAATGGGATATAAATGATGGAAAAATATTATTTTAATAAAATTAATCAAAATGCACATGTTTGGGTCATAATGTTTTCAAAACCATGGAAAATATGTACATGGGGTTCTTCCTCTCCTATGAACCCACACTATTTGGTCAAACAGATTTTCAAATCTTGAACCTACCATGATTTTGGATACTTGTATGAATATCATGTTTCTTTAGTTTAGGAAAAATATTTTGATAAAATATAAAAATTTACCATGGACTACCTCATATTCCACTACCTCTAACAACATGTTTTCTTAGAGGATCAATATTTTTTGGGAAAGGTGTGATATTAACACAGACCTCCAAAATACCTCAAAAACTCCTTTGAACATACCAAAAACTCCTTGAACTCTATCTAAATAGTTTATATTTAAATTTATCATAACAATAATGATTAAAATTAACTTGAAAAGCACTTAAAATAATATGAGTTCATTGTAATATCCCCTTATAATGACATCTTATACCATGCACTGTCTCAATGAATCAATCTACGGAAACGTATAACACTGGGATAAAATATCATCCTCCCACTCCCAATAATTCTTCCATTCGATTCCTTTTTTCCATATGATCCAGAAATGTGGTACTTCATTCACCTAAAACCCTTCTTGGCATGATATACAATATTCATTTGGTGTTTCATGTATGGTGGGTCTAGATGCAACTAAACCTTCTCAAAGTCAGTGAAATGTGTAGGATCAGACATGTGAATCATGATATCAGACATATGAAAAACATAGTTTATACCCCAGTAATAAATAGGATGATCCAGATGGTGATCCACTATCTCAATACGTCCTAAAATCTCAAACAACCCAAAACAATTGTAACACCCGAGACTTTTATGTGAAATATTTTGTTTTTATGTTATATAAACCATCAAAGGAATCTTTCACTACAAAAAACACTATCTTGGCTTGCTTTACACTAAATCGTGACCTTCCTCGATAGCTTGCGTTGTACGCAATACCGAGTTTCACTAAACAACGATATACTATTAAAATATTATTAAAACTAGCCGTTATGAATAGTAATAACAACTTTTTGAAATTTTATAAATGTTATTTTTCAAAATGGACTTCATTTTTGGATTCGGAATATCGAAATTAGCCTAGGGTGAAATTTTGGTATTTTTCTGAAAACTTTCAATTTTTGATGGATAGTGAAACCACTATGTCGTAGTTAAAAAACTGAATTTTTCATAAAACATAATTTTACCGCTTCTGTGAGTGGAATTTCTAAAATCCGAGAGACACGGTTGATGTGAGTAAGTAAAATGTGGTTCAATGAGATGAAAAAAATTTATTGGTGAATAGTAACTTTTTACTTTTTTTACCACGGTTAAAAGTAAATAGGGTAATTAAGGGTAAAAATGATATTATTATTACCCTAACACATGTCCTAATTCTATTGGACAAGTGTAATTTGACCAAAAACAACCTTATGAATAAAATATGACCATTTAGTCCAACTTGGATTAGATTAGGACATTTATTATTAATTTATTTAAAGAAGGGTTAAAATAGTTAAAATTAATGTTTAATAAGTAAATCATTTTTAATATGGGGTAATACATAAGCTAAATTCGATTTTAAATATTAATTAGAAAGCTAATAATATTTCATACATAATTACATTTTATATTTAATTTTTAGACATTAAATAATTTAATTTATTTATGACACAATGATGATGCAGTAATTATCTTATTAATGAAATATTGACATAATTGATATTATAAATAACCAAATAAATCTAATTTGAGACTTTTTATGAATTCCCCTAATTTTCTAAAATAATATGTCATGTTAGTATTGATTTAATTAGATTTTTTTGATCTAATCATTCTGTTATAAGTTTTACAAAAATCAATTACTAAATAGTGTCAAAATTAACATAAAAGAGTTTTTAAAACAAATATTATATTATTAATTGTTATTTTATTCCTAGAAATCTAAGGTTCGGTAAAATTACTTAGATAAGGTTATATATTTTAATAATAAACAACTTGGGCTTCGTTTGACTTGATATAATATGTTTATTAACAATATAGTCTAAGAAAACAAGAAGACACGGTAAAAGTTAAATTATCTAACTTAAAGTTAAATCTAAATGATAAGGTTAAAATTGATACCTAAACCTGTCTAAATTATATTGGATGAGCGGATATCGACCCCTACCCACCTTATTATCGAAATATATCAATTTTGAGCTATTAAAACCCGAATTTGACTTTATAATAAAATCATATTTTTAGTTATTCCAAAGGAGCCCCTCTCCTCCCTTATAAATGGGCACCTCCTCCCCCTCTTCCTCACACTACATTGAGCCTTCAAGCTCGGCCAAACCCTTCCAATTTCTCCTATCCACTTCCCTAGAAATATCCTAGAGGTTATGGTCTTCTTCAACAACCTATTTTAGTGCCCTAAAAGGAGGTCTCGAAGAAGCACTTCAAAGAAGAGATAATGTCTATTACCGATTCTTTCATCTTTATTTCTTCTTCCACTTCTTATTATTTAGTTGTTTCATTATTAAGTAATAAAATTAGTATCACACATATACTGATATGTTATTATAAGTATGAAACAGCCATATTTCACCATCTATCCATCCTATAGAAAAAGAAATCACCGCGCGTGCGTACGTATGGAATACCGTCTCCACGCAGTGGTGTAATCTATTTTCCACCACCACCTTACGTGGATGGGTATAGTGGTGTAAATAATGACTATATATGACTATTATAAAGTGATACTAATTCTGAAATAGTATACATACACTCCAATACAATTCCACGATCATAAGAACGATATCATCACTCGGGCGTACGTACGGAATACCGTCTCCACGATGTGATACGACTCGTTCTACATGATATTCATTTCATAATGATTATATAAATGAATTTAATGAATGATTATGATATATATTACACTAATACCATTCTGGAAATTATGTAACTATAACCTAAAGAGAAGAATAAGAATTTATTTGACAAAACACGCATATGAACAAAAAGTTATAAACACCCGAATAACAAGTAGAAATGAAATATTACTACTAAGAAGCTATGAATATGACAATATATGATATCATAAAAATAATTATGATTCTGTAATAAGTCAATAACATTATTTAAATCATTATACAGGAGGTTCAGACACGTACAAATCATATCGGACCTAAGGTAAGGGAAATATCACAATCTTGTTTTTATCCAAGATTGTTTATACTTTGGTATTTACTGGGGTGTATTTTATCATCCACATCCACCTTTCCTCAACATGTAATATTTATGTCCTTCTACAATAGTTTATATCCAATTTTACCCTTCGGTGAGTTTTTAGTAAAACATATGAATGGAATCTTTTGTCATTTTTCGTACGAGGTACTTTTTGACTTTCTCGACAAAAGTACGAGAAGAATGTTTTTTTAACTTATACAGCATGAATGGATTTAAAAATAATATTTCCAAGAATCTTCTTTTACAAGTTTTCAAGTTTATTTTTAATCAAATTCTTTTAGTTTAAAATTGTATGACATGTTAAGAAAGGAAAAATGTTTTTGAAGTAAAAAGGATATTTTCCTCAAGAATGGAGTTCAAGAGTTTTATCAAAATAATTTTCCATCTAATATAATAAAGGGTTCTGTCTCTATCCCTATTATTACATTGATTTGATTATGTTGTGATGGAAATATTTTTATTAATTCCTTTATCTTATATGAATTGTTTTATGATGTCCCGATGTTTAAGATTCCCATTTTTATTACATGGGTTATGCAATGATGTATGAATTATGATTTTGTGACACACATAAGAATGGTATCATTATGATATGGGTGGGACCTATATCTCCCTTCAATGCATTGGGTAAAGATTTTATATCTCATGAGATAGACATGGAAGGAACGATAGGTTATACCGGTTCAGTGAAACAGGACTGAAACGAGGAATGAACTCGGTTCAGAAATGGACTTTGTCCACTAAGATAGTCTTGGAAATGAGTCTTGACTAATAATAAATGATTCTCTATGATTATGTGTGTATGCCACAAAGTTTCATGTTTTATGTTTTGATTATTGGGATTACATTTCACTACTATGATTTATCCCATGTTATGAAATTATGCTCTCTTTTGCAGGTTACGATTTCCAAAAGTTATGTTCTTATGAATATGATGTGATTAAAATTTCTTTTGTTTACCCTTACTGAGCATTTGATCTCACCCTTTTGTATGTTTTATTTCCCCAGGTCAGGAATAAGGTTATTAAGTAGAATATGCCAAAAAGGGACTCCAGATATGATGGAATAAATGGGAGACAGTGTAGACGCTTTATGAACTAGTTGTTTATGTTTCCCAGTTTCTAGAGACACTATCCCTATACGGTACTTTAGTGGTTTTGTTACATGTTGTAATAAGTATGCTTCAATTTTGAAGTATTAAAAATGTATGTAAAGTATGGGTCGTTATAGTTGGTATCAGAGGAAAGGTATAGTCAACCTTTGGATACTAGGATGTGAAAGCCTTAGTAAGAACCCTAAGGATAAGTCTAAGCATAGAACACAATCTTAGTGTTTTAGAAATGTCCATGAATAACCTAGGATAAGACCTTAAGTGTGAAATTTTATTCTTGATTATGTGGTTTTCCTATTATAATTAGTGTTGCTCACACTATTCCTCTTGGTTTTAGTCAATGGCTGGAACCCGAAGGAACTGTGGTAATGCGGAATGCGACGGGTAATGCAATTATTGTCCCCCTCAGCAACCAAACGTTATGGGAGTTGGAATGAAAAATCGTATATCCATGCTCACACAACTTTCTCAAGCTATGAATTATGCAGGACTTCCAAACGAGCAAAGGAAGGAGAAACATTTTGTTGAATCCTTCATGAGACAACGTCCACCTTCATTCAGTGGGTCCACTGAACCCTTAGTTGCTGAAAAATGGATTAGTACTACTGAAAAGATATTTTCAATTCTTCAATGTTCTGAGCATGATAAAGTCATCTTAGCAGTGTATCGTTTGGAAGGTGATGCTGATCAATGGTGGAATTTTATTAAGAATACGAGGCAAAGGGATGAAACTGAGTCCATGGAATGGGACTAGTTCAAGAACTTATTTTTCAATAAGTACTTCCCTCATATTCTCCGAACAAAGATAGAGAAAGAGTTTCTTGAACTGAAGCAAAAGGATGATGAATCTGTTGGTACTTATGAAGAAAATTTTACAAGACTTGAAATGTATTCTTCTGGTATTATTATCCAACCAGAGAGTAAGATCGATAGATTCTTTAGTGGCTTATAACCAAGTCTTCGAAGGGCCTTAGCCATAAGGGACTTCAATATCTACAAGGAACTCATTCGATGTGCTCTCAAAGTTGAGATGGAGATTGGAGTAACCCATCAGTCATATGGATTTGATAAGAAGAGGAAAATGGAATTCAAAGGAAAATCTAAAGAGCACACTGAAAAAAAGATGAGCTTTCCCTTATGCTCAAAGTGTGGAAAGAAACATGGAGGGAGTTGTCTTAAAGGGAAAAGTAAATGTTTCAAATGTGGAAAGAAAGGTCATCGGGAATTTGAATGCCACGATGATGGGAAGAAGATGTCTAATGATGCAAACAAAGGAAGGGATACACAAAATCAACCTACTACACTTCAATGTTTCAAGTGCAAGGAGATGGGAAATTATGCCAATAAATGCCCTAATCCAAGGGTTGATGATGATGGTCGACGTCAAAAAACTCTTAAGGCTAAAGACAAAGGAAAGTCACATGCAATTCCTATCAGTGATGTGGATTACGATAACGATGTGGTGAAAGGTAAACTTACCATCCACTATGAAGTAGAAAATGTTTTATTTGATTCTGGATCCACCCACTCCTTTATTTCTGATGAATTTTCTAAGGGTATCACCATATTACCTCAACAATTAGATGTTGAGTTAGCTGTGACAACACCTAATGGCACAACAGTCGCATCAAAAGTTTATAATTCTTCACCGATTGAAGTTTGTGGGAAAGTGCTTCCTGAAAATCTTGTGATCCTTCCTATAGTGGAATTTGATGTGATTCTTCGCATGGATTGGATTTCTCTACATGGAGATCATATCAATTTCCAAAGAAGGGAAGTCACATTTCATATACCAGATCAATCTATGATCGTCTATCGATGCAAGGATGAACAAAACCTTCCAATGGAAATTTATTCCATTTTATGGGTATTGATCCCACTAAATGAAGGTTATTTATCACAAATGGTTGGTGAGAAACTCACGATTAAGAATATTCCCATTTTACGAGAGTTTGATGATGTCTTTCCGGAGGAATTACCGGGTCTTCCACCAAATCGTGAAGTTGAGTTTTCAATAGAACTCTTACGGGGTGCTTTGCCTATTTCAAAGACACCTTATAGAATGGCCCCAATTTAGTTGCAGGAATTGAAGAAGCAACTCCAAGAGAATCTTCATAAGGTATTCATATGCCCTAGTGCATCACCTTGGGGAGCACCTATTCTATTTGTTAAGAAGAAAGATGGATCAATGAGACTCTACATTGATTATCGAGAACTTAACAAGATCACTATCAAGAAGAAATATCCTCTCCCACACATTGATGACTTATTTGACCAACTACGCGGAGCTCAATACATTTCCAAGATTGATCTTCGTTCAGGGTATCATCAATTAAGGGTCAAAAGGGAGGATATACCAAAGGCGTCGTTCAGTACAAGGTATGGACACTATGAAGTTATAGTGATGCCATTTGGTCTTACTAATGCCCATATTATCTTCATGGATCTGATTAATAGAGTCTTTAGATACTATCTTGATCAATTTGTGGTAGTCTTTATAGATGATATTCTTGTCTATTCAAAGAGAAAGGAAGAACATGAAGATCAGTTGAGAATTATATTGAAGACCTTGAGAAAGGAGAAGCATTATGCCAAATTTACCAAGTGTGAATTTTGGCTTCAAAAAGTTTCATTTTTGGGTCACATAATCTCAGAAGAGGGGATATCTGTGGATCCAGCAAAAACAGAGGTTATCGAAAGATGGTCGAGACCAACAACAGTAACTGAGATCCGAAGTTTTCTTGGTTTGGCTGGATATTATCGACGTTTTGTGAAAGATTTTTCACGATTATCTAATCCACTCACCAAGTTGAATCGGAAATGAGTTAAGTTTGTTTTGACGGATGAATGTGAAGAGAATTTCAAGGATTTGAAAAGAAGGTTATCCAGTGCACCTGTTCTCACACTGCCTTGTAGTGGATAAAGGTTTGTGATCTATAGTGATGCATCCAAGAAGGGATTGGGGTGTGTTCTTATGCAAAATGATATGGTGATAGCTTATGCCTCGCGACAGTTGAAAATCCATGAGAAAAATTACCCAACACATGATTTGGAGTTAGCTATGGTAATCTTTGCATTAAAGATTTGGAGGCATTACCTTTATGGTGAAAGGTGTGATATTTATACTTATCGTAAAAGTTTAAAGTATATTTTCACACAAAAGGAGCTGAATATGCGCCAAAGAAGATGGTTGGAGCTGATTAAGGATTACGACTACTCAATCCATTACCACCCTGGGAAAGAAAACAAGGTGGCAGATGCATTAAGTCGACAAGACCATGCCAGTTTATCCATGATGAGGATCACAAAAGATCCAATATTTATGGATTTACAAAGGATGGATCTTGGAATTATAATGGAAGGGGAAAATATTATCTTTATCAAATGAATGTTCAACCATCTATACATGTGAAGATTAAAGAGGCACAGAAAGAAAATGTCGAGTTACAAAATAAGGTGAGAAATGTTCCTGAATTCAACCTTGATTGTGATGGGATAATAAAGTTCAGGAATCGGGTTTGTGTTCCTCCCATCCTAGAATTAAAGAAGGAGCTGCTGGATGAGGCTCATAGTTCTTCATTCTATATTCATCCTGGAAGCACGAAGATGTATAGGAACCTGAAAGAGTACTTCTGGTGGGATGGCATGAAAAGAGATGTTACTGAATATGTCTCTCGATGCTTGGTTTGTCAGAAAGTTAAGCTGAGAGATAGAAGTCTAAGGGGGTGTTACAACCATTACCCATACCTGAATGGAAATGAGAAAACATCACTATGGACTTTGTCACAGGACTTCCTAAAACATCCAAAGGCAATAATGTTATCTGGGTCATAGTTGATCATCTTACCAAGTCTGCACACTTCATTGCTATTAGAGAGGATTTATCCCTGGATCAGCTTGCCAGGACATATGTAAAGGAAGTGGTAAGATTCCATGGAGTACCACTTTCTATTATATCTGATTGGGATCCGTGATTTACCTCAAAGTTCTGGAGAATTCTTCAGCATACTCTGGATACAGAGTTGAGTTTCAGCACAGCTTATCATCCTCAGACAGACGGTCAGTCTGAGAGAACAATTCAAACTCTAGAAGATATGTTGAGAGCTTTCTCTATGGATTTCAAAGGTGGTTGAAGATATGTTGAGAGCTTGCTCTAGAAGATATATCGGTCCTTTCGAAATACTGGATCATGTTGGGAAGGTAGCATACCGATTGGCGCTTCCACTGAATCTCTCTCAAGTTCACGATGTGTTCCATGTATCTCTCCTGAGAAAGTACATACCTGATCCTTCACATGTACTTAGCTCATAAGTTGTACCGCTGGAGCAAAATCTATCTTATGAAGAACAGCCGATAGAGATTCTGGATCGTAGCGAAAAAGTCCTACGAAGCAAAACCACTCGATTGGTGAAAGTTTTATGGAGGAACCAACAATTAGAAGAAGCTACATGGGAGCTTGAGGATATGATGAGGGAGAGGTATCCTCATTTGTGTGTTACAAAGTCATGAATTTCGAGGGCGAAATTCATTTTAAGGGGGGTAGAATGTAACACCCGAGAATTTTATGTGAAATATTTTTTTTTATGTTATATAAATTATCAAAGGAATCTTTCACTACAAACAACACTAGATTGGGTTGCTTTACACGAAATCGTGACCTTCCTCGATAGCTTGCGTCGTATGCAATACCGAGTTTCACTAAACAACGATATACTATTAAAATATTATTAAAACTAGCCGTTATGAATAGTAATAACCACTTTTTGAAATTTTATAAATTTTATTTTTGAAAATGGACTTCATTTTTGGATTTGGAATATCGAAATTAGCCTAGGGTAAAATTTTGGTATTTTTCTGAAAACTTTCAATTTTTGATGAATAGTGAAACCACTAAGTGGTAGTTAAAAAACTGAATTTTTCATAAAACTTAAATTTACCGCTTCTGTGAGTGGAATTTTTAAAATCCGAGAGACACGGTTGATGTCAGTAAGTAAAATTTGGTTCAATGAGATGAAAATAATTTTTTGGTGAATAGTAACTTTTTACTTTTTTTACCACGGTTAAAAGTAAATAGGGTAATTAAGGGTAAAAATGATATTATTATTACCCTAACACATGTCCTAATTCTATTGGTCAAGTGTAATTCGACCAAAAACAACCTTAGGAATAAAATATGACCGTTTAGTCCCACTTGGATTAGACTAGGACATTTATTATTAATTTATTTAAAGAAGGGTTAAAATAGTTAAAATCAAAGTTTAATAAGTAAATCATATTTAATATGGGGTTATACATAAGATAAATTCGATTTTAAATATTCATTAGAAAGATAATAATATTTCATACATAATTACATTTTATTTGTAATTTTTAGATGTTAAATAATTTAATTTATTTATGACACAATGATGATGCAGTAATTATCTTATTAATGAAATATTGACATAATTGATATTATAAATTCCCAAATAAATACAATTTGAGACTTTTTATGAATTACACTAATTTTATAGGTTAATATGACATGTTAGAATTGATTTAATTAACTTTTTTAGAACTAATCATTCTATTATGATTTTCACAAAAATCAATTACTAAATAGTGTCAAAATTAACATAAAATAGTTTTAAAACAAATATTATATTATTAATTGTTATTTTATTCCTAAAAATCTAAGGTTCGGCCAAATGACTTATATAAGGTTATATATTTTAATAATAAACAACTTGGGGTTCTTTTGGCTTGATATAGTAAGTTTATTAACCTTATAGTGTAATAAAACAAGAAGACACGGTAAAAGTTCAATTATCTAACCTAACGTTAAATCTAAATGATAAGGTTAAAATTGATACATAAACTTGTCTAAATTCTATTGGATGAGATTCTTTCGACCCCTACCCAACTTATCTTCTAAATATATCAATTTTGAGCTATTAAAAACCGAATTTGACTTTATAACAAAATAATATTTTTTGTTATTCCAAAGGTGCCCCTCTCCTCCCTTATAAAAGGGCACCTCCTCCCACTCTTCCTCACACTACTTTGAGCCTTCAAGCTAGGCCCACCCCTTCCAATTTATCATCTCCTTTTCCCTGTTAATATCCTAGAGGTTCTGGTCTTCTTCAAAGACCTATTTTAGTGCCCTAAAAGGTGGTCTCAAAAAAGCACTTAAAAGAAGAGGTAATGTCCGTTACCGATTCTTTCATCTTTATTTCTTCTTCCACTTCTTCTTCTTTAGTTGTTTCATTATGAAGTAATAACATAAGTATCACTCATATACTGATATATTATTATATGTATTAAACAACCCTATTTCACCATCTATCCATCCTATAGGAAAAGAAATCACCGCGCATGGGTACGTACGGAATACCGTCTCCACGCCGTGGTGTAATCTATTTTCCACCACCACCTTAATTGGATGGGTATAATAGTGTAAATAATGACTATATATTACTATTATAAAGTGATACTTATTCTGAAATAGTATACATACACTCCAATAAAATTCCACGATCATAAGAACGATATCATCACTCGTGCGTACGTACGGAATACCGTCTCCACGATGTGATGCGACTCGTTCTACATGATCTTCATTTCATAATGATTATATAAATGAATTGAATGAATGGATATGATATATATAACACTAATACAATTCTGGAAATGTGGTATCTATAACCTAAAGAGAATAATAAGAATTTATTTGACAAAACACGCATAAGAACAAAAAGTTATAAACACCCGAATAAAAGGTAGCAATGAAATATTACTAGTAAGAAGATAAGAATATGACCATATATGATATCATAAAAATAAGTATGATTATTTAATGAGTAAATAACATTATTTAAATCATTATACAGGAGGTTCGGACACGTAAAAGCATATCGGACCTAAGGTCTGGGAAATATCACAATCTCATTTTTATCCGAGATTGTTTATACTTTGGTATTTACTGGGGTGTATTTTATCATCCACATCCATGTTTCCTCAACATGTAATATTTATATCCTTCTAAAACAATTTATATTTGATTTTACCCTTCGATGAGTTTTTAGTAAAAGATATGAAAGGAATCATTTGTCATTTTTCGTACGAGGTACTTTTTGACTTTTCTGTCAAAAGTACGAGAAGAATGCTTTTTTCACTTATACGGCATGAATGGATTTTTTTAAAAAAACTATTTCCAAGAATATTACTTTTCAAGTTTTCAAGTTTATTTTTAATCATATTCTTTTAGTTTAAAATTGTATGACATGTTAAGAAAGGAAAAATGTTTTTGAAGTAAAAAAGAAAATTTTTCTCAAGAATGGAGTTCAACAGTTTTATAAAAATCATTTTCCATCTAAGATAATAAAGGGTTCTGTCTCTATCCCTATTATTACATTGATTTGATTATGTTGTGATGGAAATATTTTTATGAATTCTTTTATCTTATATGAATTGTTTTATGATGTCCCGATGTTTAAGATTCCCATTTTTATTACATGGGTTATGCAATGATGTATGATTTGTGATTTTGTGGAACACATAAGAATGGTATCATTATGAGATGGGTGGGACCTATATCTCTCTCCAATGCATTTGGTAAAGATTTTATATCTCATGAGATAGACATGGCTGGAAAGGTAGGTTATACCGATTCAGTGAAACAAGACTGAAATGAGGAATGAACTCGGTTCAGAAATGGACTTTGTCCACTAAGATAGTCTTGGAAATGAGTCTTGACTAATAAGAAATGATTCTCTATGATTATGTGTGTATGCCACAATTTTCATGTTTTAGGTTATGATTATTGGGATTACATTTCACTACTATGATTTATCCCATGTTATGAAATTATGCTCTCTTTTGAAGGTTTCAATTTCTAAAAGTTATGTTCTTATGAATATGATGTGATTGATATTTATTTTGTTTACCCTTACTGAGCATTTGAGATCACACTTTTTTATGTTTTATTTCCCCAGGTCAGGAAGAAGTTTATTAAGTAGAATATGCCAAAAAGGTACTCTAGATATGATGAAATAAATGGGAGACAGTGTAGACGCTTTATGAACCAGTTGTTTATGTTTCCCAGTTTCTAAAGACACTATACCTATACGGTCCTTTCGTGGTTTGGTTATATGTTGTAATAAGTATGCTTCCATTTTGAAGTATTAACAATGTATGTAAAGTATGGGTCGTTATAAAAATCATTGATAAATATTTCCCATCTTATGCAATCATCAGTTTTGTAATAATGGAGTCATCCAAAAAGAATAAAAATCACCCGTAGTGAACTCTAAATTAAATGTCCTCTAGATTGAATATGATCATTTAATACTTTAATTGGTGGGCATACACTTCCATATTAGCTTCTATTTCTAGATTTTTCTTGTACCATGCTCGTCCCCACTATAGCTGCATCATTTGTATCATAATAAAGTAGAGGTGAATGACATGGCAAGAAAAGACATCCTAAAAAAGATCGATCTAAATAGAATAATTTAATTTATTTTTTTTGTAAATTTATAAAACATAATGAATTTAATAAAATACTATATCAGATAGAAAACATAACATGAAAAACAAAGCTTTAACGAACCAAAAAATATTATTATTTTATGATCATTATAACATTTCTATCGAATTATAACATGTGAATAGAAGTAAAAATATAATGAATATATATAATTTTTAAAATAATTATTTCCCTTTGAATTTTTTTATAAAATAAACACTCTTATTATAGTATTCATTTTATTATTCATATTATATTTTCGTAAAAAAACTATTGATTTTAGTTAGAAAATGTTATAATTAATTTATATGATATTTTGAAAATATATTTGAGGTAAGGAAAATAAATTTTTAATATAATATTTCAAAATTAAATTAGATTGAATTTATTATATTTTTCAGAAATGAATAATTTTTATATGAATAGTGAAAATAACATTTTTATTGATATCTATGTTTACATTTACAAATTTTAAAAAATTAATCATTTCAATTTGATTTTAAAATTAAAATTATTTATTTTATATTATTAATAATATAGTGTATGAGGCTTCACATATATGAATATATCATCACTTTAGTTGAATATTTAACAATTACACAATCACATGACCAAGGATCGTAATTTTTTAGTGCCATTGGAAACATGGAAACATAATATTCTAACTTGGTGAATGATCATCGTCATTATATAATAAATATCTTCCATATTCGTATTATTATCAATCATATCCTACATAAAACAATTCATAATAACATAAATAATGAGAACAAAATAAAGGGTGAGCTCAATTCCAATGTAAGGGTAACCAATGAAGATATATAAACATCAAATAAGAATATGGGTATGAGAACATGACAATAGTATTGGAAAACCATCACATGTATTTCAAAGATCAAAAACATGAATCAAGGAATAATGATCATAAATTAATAAGATATGAATCATTAAGAAAACCCAAAACACATGAATCATTATATAATAATAAAAGAATATGTTATATCATTTGTACCACACACATAATCATATAAAATCATTCCTTACAATTCATGTCTTATGACTAAAACATTTAAGGGCCTTTACTGCAGGATAAACCTATTGGAAGGGACACACTACCATTCACATTAGAATAACTTTCCTTATAGTGTATTGTGTTTACTCTATAAACCTTCATAATGGACAAAATCCCTTACTGTACAAAGTTTACTCCCCATTCCAGCCTCATATTACTATACCAATTTCAGTATTCATTCTATCCATGTATTACTAGATTTAGTTCACTTAAAATTTATTAACAGTATATATCATGATAAATATAAATATTTTAAAATATAATTAGAGGTAAATATAGGTCCCACCCTTCACATAATGAAATAATACATACGTGTGCCACAAGATTATAAAAATTCGTTATATCATAAACCATAAAATGAAAAGGTTATCATTAAAAGTTAATTATATAATAACATGTGGAAGAGATATAGGTTTCATATTCATTTCATTAATAAAATTATTTTGAAAGGAAATTAGTTTCATAATGATTTAATTATGCTATAACCCATGAATGGGAAATGTGTTTTACAAACAAATGTCATCATAAATATTAACCATTCAAAGAAAGAGTTATAATGGTATCAAAGGATCGTATTTATAGTAAGTCATAGACTATATCAAATTATTTAATCATGGATGGAGAAATATTTTTAATGATCTGTTGGTAAATTTCTTATGACAAATAATCTTTCATTGAAATAAATTGTATAAAAAAATTTGAAAATTCTTTTCATTGAAAATAACATTGAAAACTATTATTTAATTATTTAAAAATTATTTAAAAACATTTATAGAGTAAATTATAATTTTTTCTATAAAAAATAATTTTCTAAATATAAAACAATTTTATAGAAAAATTCATTGAAGATAACCATAAAAATTATAAAGGAATCTTTGAAAACTATTTTCAGTAATTTTTTAAACCAAAAACATTCATGATATCATTTTCATTGAAAATAAATTTTTAAATACTAAAATGTATGGTTTTAAAATGATATTATTGATTTAAAACATAAAACATTTATGAAATATTTTTCATAGAAAATAACAGTTGAAAACATATAGAGGAAGTTTTGAAAATAAAATTAAAAAAATTTCATACAAAAAACATTTATGAAATCCTTTTCATTCAAAATAAAATTTGATAACATATTAAAGATTCTATATAAATAATTTTAAATTTTTTTAAAAAAACAAATTTAATTTCATTGAAAATCAATTTTAAATAACAAACATTCCAAATTATTTAAGATAATAATTTATATTGAAAATATTATTAGAAACATATAATAGAAGATTAAATGAATGGAGTGGTCTTTAAGGGGGATAATTCCATATATGACATATATTTAAAAATAAATATTTCTATCACATTATTGGTAGAAGTAAAAAGATCCATGATTAGAAAATTATAGGAAGATTGATTTTTTAAAATAATTTAAATAGTAGGTAAAATATATTTTAAAAATAATAGGATGATAGTGAAAATTGTATAATTGTTTTGTAGAAATCATGTTTTTGAAAGAAAAATATTTCTAACTGAAGAGTTAAATAAAGTAAGATTATCTTAAAAACATTTTCTTAATTATACTAAATATTGAACAGTGGAAAAATGATTCCATGTTCATAAAGATATCATAAATGTACATTGTAGAATGAATTTAGTTATGATTGTGGGGATATGGATCGTAATATTTTATAAATTAAAGCATAATCATTGAAAATATAGATAATTGTTGAGATTGTAGAAATAAATTCTTACCACTATGTTAAGTAATAACCATAATCCTCATGAAGAAATTTCAAAATATAAAAAAATACAATATCAGGATGATGAAAAAATTTAGGAAATCAGATGTCAAATGGGATGTATATATACCTCGTGGAATACTTAAGGCACATAGAAAAACATACATCTTAAAAAAAGAAAACTAAAACAAAATCCTCATACTGCATTGTTAACATTTTAACCATAATCTCCGTGAAAGATAGATTATAAAATGGATTTTTATAAAACAATAATTTTATGCATAAAAATAACTAAATACATCCATGTTTGGTATAAACATCACATATAATAAACATATGGTGATAATGGATCGTGTATCACAAAAAATAAAATTTAGACAAAAGTCCATTAACATAAGTCTTAAATTCCTTTGTACTTGTTCAATTATCATATATAATTAATATAAGTTCATTATAAATATTCTAAATAAGTATGTTCATTTATATCATAACATAAATGGTTTTTATAACATTTTATTACATGTTTATTAAAAATACAATCTTAAAGTCATGTTTTAGGTAATAATCCTTTTGCCTTTCATATATCTTTTTCTTGGTTATATATTTTTCTTTTAAATTAATAATTATTTCAACATATTTTTAATGATAAAATGATATAAATATAATATACCTTCAATATATATGTATTTATCATTTTATTTAAAAGAAATAATAGTAAATGAAAACCAGATTCATGGAGATGGTACGTCGTATGTATGCATTAATATTGTTTTCATTTTCAAGTCGGACCAAAAGAAATAAAATTATAGGATATATTATCTTTTAAAAAATTATTTTCCTATGATATATATCACAAATGTTTAATAAAAAATCCTTAATAAATTTTATGTATATCAGGAATGAATCGTATTTCTTCGCATAGCGGTAGTCCAATGTACACAAAGACGATGTTATCATATTCCCAAAAAATGGGAATCATAAATGCATGTTGATATAATAATTAAACTATTATAATAAAATTATAATTATCATATATAAATATTATTTACATCATTATTACCAACCTTTAATGGTGTTAATTGAAAAAAAGGTAACCAGTTCTAGAGGTCGTAGTCTCTCACACACATGAACGATTATTTTGTAGCACATTTGATTAATGTTTGTGTTATTGTAAGTAACACACATAATATAACAACATATCAGTATATTTATGTTTCTAAGGATATTTTTTAATCATAATTTAAAATTTATTTAAGGTTCTTAAGGAATAAAAAAATAGAAACATTTGTTGATAAAAGTTACCTCTTCTGGAGGTATCTTATTTTGGTTTATAAAAAAGGAATTAATTGGATGGATTTATTACCAAACTAAAGAATATAAGTTGAGATGAGGGAATTTATGATTTAATTTGAGAAAGTATTTTCTAAAAAAATTGGTTTTTAGTGTGTTAATGGATGAGGATAAGTGGTGTCATTTTATAAGTGAGGGAGTGGACACACATGGTAATTTTTAAATAGAGGTTAGATGTACCGATGTTTATACCTTGAAAAATGATTCAAAAAGGAATTAGATTTGAACTATGAATGCTTCATGTATAAATATTTCCAACATATGGATTCTTAACCAGTTTATAGGTCAATATTTCTCTTATGATAAATGTTTGTTCCCTTGGTAAACATTACTTTTCTCTTAATCAATGGGAATAATTCAAACTCCTTTCACAATTCAACATGATAAAAAATGTGTTACACATATTAGAAAATATAATTTTTTTAATAAATTTATCCCAATTATATCTATTGATATATAAAAAATCAATTAAAAATTAATCCTTTAGACGTGATGGGACAATGTAGTTGTAAAGATAAAATGTTCAAAAGATTGTTATGTTTTTAAATCTGATTTTAATATGGAATTGATTTGAAAGAACTAAATGATATTAATTTATTTAATTAAAATAATAATAATTTAAGATTAATTGAAAATATATTTTAATGTTATAAAACAATTAAATGTAAAGTAATTTTTTAAATAAAATTATGTATTTTTTAACTATTTAAAAAAATGAATGTTTTGAGAGAAATCCAAAACAAATCAAACTGAGATAATTTGGAAATTTTAATTTCAAAATTGAAGTTTATTTTTTAAAATAAAATTAAGAAATGTTTGAAAATATATATTTAAAATATGAAAACCATTAAAAGGCAGTATAATTACATTTTTGAAAGGTTCATTTTTATGCATAAAATTGGACTTATTCTTATCACTTTTACATAAAACAGATTAGATGAATTATAAATATTTTATTAAATAATATATATATTAAACTAAAATAATTCATAAAAATAACTTTGTTTAATTTATTCAGATATAACATGTTTTTTGGTAGAAAACAATAAGTGACCCATACTTCTCAAACGTAGAAATTTCATTATTTGTATGGAATACATAGTACATTATACAAATATAGACCCACAGACAGTATTGTATTTAGTTCTTTTGTAAACATGGAAACCTAATATCTATTATATAAGTGAGGTAAATTATATCCCAAAATTTTCTCCATGACTAGAACCCTTCTTATTCACATCACACACAATACATATCTCTATACCATATGGAAAGGAAACATAAGAATGTTGAGCTCAAAATACCATTAAGGTAAAACAAAGTAGATATATAAGAATTGTTTTCATCATAAGGGTAAGAGAACCAGATCATACCATTGTAATATCATGCCAGTCATATCAGATATCATAATCAAGAGACATGTAATATATATTGGTAGTTCCTAACACATTAATCATTAGGGAAACAAGTTCATAAGACATGAAATCATAACGTATGATTAAAACATGGATTTTTTATAGACACATATGTATGTAAAAATTAATTCCATAGTAATAAATTATTAATTCTAAATAAATCTATGTGGAGTGGGTTCATACCCTAAATCTTCTTATTAGTCATGTATCACTCCTCTTAACAGAAAAAGTCATTTACTAAACCGATTTCTCTCCCAATTTATAAATTCCTATCTCATGGGATATATATCATTATCCAATGAAATAGAGTTTTGATATATGTCCCACCCATATCATAAGGAAATCGTACTTATGTTTTCTATAAGATCATAAACAATAATACCATATACAATTATAGAAATGGATATCATATTCATGACATCATATCATAACTTGTGGAAAATAGATAGGTTTTATAATCATTTCATCAAAGAATAACCCCTAAAATGAAGTGGGTTTCATAATCATATAATACATGAATGGTAAATGAGTATCTAAAACAAAGAACCTATGAAACAGAGACCATTATTATATAAATCATTCCATAAAAACATAAACCATTTAAGTAAAGAAGGTGAATGGAACCCTTGGATAAAATCCATAGAATCATATGTGTAACAACAACAAATGTCATCTTATATTGAAATTTTTTATAAAATATTTAGAAAAATATTCTGGAGAAAAATAATATTTATTCATTGATTTGTTTTAAAGAGTAAAAAAAATTTCAATAATTTTACATGAAAATAAATTTGAGAACATATAAAGAATTATTCAGAACAATAAATTGTTTTTGAAATCATTTTATATGAAAATGAGCATAAAATAGAATATAAATAATTTTAAAAAAATTATAAAAACATTTGTTTTTAATGAACTCAGATTTCGGAACAAAAAGAGATATAATGATATATTTTCATAAAATTATTTTTATAATTATCATAGGTAACAATATAAATACTCATATCCATTTAGTCCAGAGTCATTGAATTTCTTTATTATATTGGAATTATTTCAAGGAAGCACGTCTTGAATTACCAAATAGATAATTACTCATGGTAAACAAGATACATAATTGAAATTCAGATTAAATTTTAAACCGAAAATATAAAAATTATTTTATTTAAGAACACCAGTTTTACCCTTAGTATTACAATGCATACAAATCATAATAAATTATGTGAAATCCTGGAGAAAATAAAACTTAATAGAGGGGTGGTATGAAATTAGCATTAGGGTTTATGTAAAGCAGTAGATAACATGAATCAAAAATTATAATCAATATGGAATGTAAAATAATGAAGTACACATTCCATTTAATTAACAAAACTGAGAATGAAATGAATCCATAAATGTTGTTAGAGTGATGATATATTGGACAATAATAACTGAATACTAAATGAAGTAAATTATTAATGTTTTTCTATCATATATCTAGAATATAAATCACCATACCATCAAAAACTGTTATCAAGATAGATTATGTCTATGGTTAGAAACCCACTTGATTCTTCTTGAAAATAAACATATTGTTGTTTCTCCAACTGATTTGTCTCAAGAGACCGATTGATATAACTAGGGGATTTAATTAACCAATCCATAAGCTATAAATTTAATTTCCAAATAATTCAACATATATCAAATAATATATTTTAAACACTATTTTTAAATCAATGTGTCTAATACCACATTGATATTTTTGAATCATAATCCAAATAAAAGTTAATAATTATCAAAAAAAATATTCAATACAATTAACATAATGATATTCATGATATGATATGTCAAAGGTGTAGTACAAAACAAAAAATAAATAATTTCTTAGAAAGGAATATCTCAATTAAATAAAAGTGAGATGTGATAAAACCCTTTCCTTGTGCGTTCCATTAGTGGAACATGCTTTAACCTCTTCTTCTTCAGCAGACCACCATTATAATATCTCTTGAAGAACATAGGGAAGAAAGTTTTGAAAAAATAGAACCATTATAAAGTAAATAATAATATTTATAAAATAAATGGGATGTAATTTTTAATCCTAGAAGAATGAAAGTATCTTGAATAAGTGAAGGAATATGTGACCTTTTATAATTGAGGACAACGATACTTTTATAATTATTCAAAATGTTAAAATACAATAAGATTATCCTAGAGAAAAAGTCATCCAAATGGCCTAAAATGAATAGGAGAATAAATATTCTACAATATTGTATCCCCACTGTAATTATTTATTATTTTTAGATATTTTTAAATAATTTAATAATATATTAATTCAATACAATATCATTATTGAGAAATTTGACACTATTCATTTAATTTTACATTAAATAAATCAATAACAAGTGTGAGTTTAAATATAAATAATTATAACATCTCTAATATATTTTATAGATCTATAAAAATTATTAGATACATTTATTCAAAAAAAAGATATTAAAATTAATATTTTTAAAATCAATTATATTATTTTTATTTTTATTACATATATAATATTTAACACTGAAAAAGAATATAAGGTAATTTTATAATTTCTAAAAATTGAAAATGAATCTCTATAATATGAATAATTTAATTAAGATCAATATAGACATTTATGTTGATTAATTAAATTTTTTATTCCCTATATGAACACATAAATGATATTAAATAAAAAGAGTGTGGCATTTTGTAACAATCATTGATTTATATAAAATAAAATATATTTTCCCTCAAAGGTGACCAATAAGAGAGTCCAATTATATCATAAGTTGATAAGGGTAAAATGATATTAATAAAAAAAATTTAATACAAGTTTAGGTCACATTTCTAGCCTTGTATTTTGGTTTTAACCCGTATTTAATCTTTTTAAATCTTACCGTGATAACATTGATTTTTTACTCTATGATGGTCAATATTGTTACTATAAAATCATGTATGAATTGTAAACTAATTATGGATACAATTTTCATCCTCATATCAATATTTTGGTAGACAAATTTATTTTTATAAATTTGATATCATTTAGTTATATATTATTTATATAAATATAACATTAATTCCATTTTTCACTCAATTCATTACATTGGCATTTACAGAAAACCAGTAATACAAGATATCTCTGAAATAACTATTTTATCATATAACTAACATGTAACATATATCAATAAAATTTTCCTATGACATTAATTATCTCATATAATATTTATTTTAATATTTTTAAATGATTTTATTGAGAATTCCATTAATTAAACAATTATTGCATTATTATTGTATAAATATATAAAGAAATTTTTTATTAAATAAAAATAAAAAATTCAATCCCTTCATGAAGAAATTTTGTTTCCTTTCCAAATACTATTTATACTCTAATATAACACCTATGTAACCCCATATTAAAATATTTTACTTGTTAAAAACAAAAATATGACGTCTTTGACTTTTCATTATAAAAAAATACAATAAATGGATTAATGTCTACCATGTTGGTCAAAGACTAAATAAAATAAACATAATATTAATTATGGTCGACCCAAACTCATCCAATAAAATTAGGACAAGTTTTTTTGTAATTATCTAATATTTGTAATATTTTTTTACCCTTAATTACATAATTTACCATTAATCATGGTAATTAAAATTACTAAAGTTAACATTCAAATTCGTGAAAAATAAAAGGGACCTGTTCAAATCATTTATACATTATTAGTCCAAAGAAATTACTCCATTTTTCAAATTTAATATCATAGAATTTGGAAAAACTAATCTAAATTTAATCGTGTAGACGAGGTGAGAAAACTGGGGTTTAATGTGAAAATGTGAAAAAGGTTGAAATTTTTTTATATATACATTTATTATAAAAAGAATCCAATGATATTAATTTAATTAAATGATGCATTATTAATTTAAAAATACATTAAAAACAAATTTATATAAAAAAATTCATCATAAATTATTTAGATGATAATTCAATTTTCAATTAAAGTATAATATTTTTTACTTATCATAAAAAATGAAACATATCATAAACTTACAAAAATTAAAACAAAAAGTAATTTTTATTTTTCTCTTTCAAATTTGAATTTTATTCTATCAAAATATAATTCATAAAAGTATCAAAATTTGCTTTAAAACATTTTCTTCCTCAAATGGCAGGAAATTTGCCTTTAGAAAAAATATAGCTTTTTATGCATAATTGTGGATTTATTTTTATATAATATCTATGAAATACATAAAAATAATTTTAAAAATTATATTGAATATGTAATTTATAAATTTCATAAAGTGGTTAAAATTATGAATTCCCTTTAATTTAATAGCTAGGTTATAATAATATTTCATAATTCTTTTATGTTGGGTTTTGTGTGTAACATAAGTTATCGAAAATATTAACATTAAAAAGATTCATACCTTAAATTGTTGGGGTGTTACATTCAAACATCATTGAGAAAAAATCATCCTAGAAATTTTATATTTCATTTCGAATATACACTTTTTATAATCAAAATTTCAATGTTAGAAACCCTCATCGTAAATTGGATTAATAAAATATCCTCATAATAATAGGAAGAGGGAAATGTAAAGTTCTCCACCAAATTAGGATTTATAATAGGAGAAAATTAGTATAATGTGAAAGCATATAGATGGAAGAGATATCTAATTATTATTTTCAAATGGAGTGTGATGGAGAATACTGTTATTAGAAAGTTAACCCTCACAAAACCATAAAACTATGATAGGTTAAAATATAATTGATTTCATAGAAAGAAAATAAATGTTTATTTTTTATTTCTTGAAAATATTTTCCTATAGTTGAGGGAATCATTTAATATTCAGATAATCAAATGAGAAATAAACATATAGGATTTCATTCCATGTCATAAGCATAATCTCATATTTTTTATATAATTCGATCATACATTAGGAAATGGATATTCATGAAGAATTGTTCATGTCTGAAGCACTTTTCAAAAATCATATGGTCCAAAAGTAGTTCCATCATCATCAAAAAATTCACTGAAACTAAAAATGTTACACATATTACCCAATAAAACATACATTAACCTCAATAAATAATATATAATGTTCATGTTAATAAATTACATCTATAAGACTCATCGAAAATACATCTATAGAAATTCACAATCCAAAAAAGTCTCAGAATGTGCAATATCAATTTCAAAATTATATTCCCTGAAAAATTTAATGTAGATCTTGTTTTTACATATCAAATATAAGGAGACATTGATCACCATAACACCATAATGGAAACATGAAATATTTTAATTATAAATTATCAGGTAAATTTCTTAAATCCATTCATGTAGTAATCTTATTAAATACAAAATAAACTATAAAATCACTAGCCACATTCTTTATCACCAATACTATAGCATAAACATATATTTATAATAATTATCTCATCATTGAGAATATATTATGTTTTTCCTTTTCTCAAAATTGTGTTTTCAAAATGACTATCATTCCATAGAACCACTTCTCGTAGTTACTGTTACTACTCATCATGTGCTTAAAAATACATAAGGAACATGTACTAAAGTACAATCCTTATATTTATAGACAACCATTGATAAAATAATTCATGAATCTAAATACAAAAATCACATTAATCACTCCACTTCATTCTTAAAACATTATCTACACTTCATAATCTTATTCCTTAATATCAACTTCCTTTAATATGTCATTTTTGTTATCTTCATCATCAGTAATATAAAATTGATGGTTTAATCTATGATATTTATTCCAAGGACATGGGTTTTCATAACATTAAATCAATAATAATACATTATTCCATTATTATCATCTAATTAATTATCTAATCTTCTAATATTTTGGGGTATTTACATACATTGTGTCCTAATATAACATACATAAAAAATCTTCATGTACCTATAATATATTCACATGGGTAACTCTTATCACATTGTCAACATATAGTAGTCATAATGATCTTACACATGATTTCCATCACGAGATATCTCAAAAAACTTTCATATTCTCTTATTTGGTGAGTTAGAGATTTTGTTAAGGTGCAAATTTTCACCCCTATATTTTGATAACTAGCTAAGAATGATCACACCATTATTAACTCCAGTTATTATACTATTTGATTTCACATGAACACATTGTCTATCACAATTATCATTAACCTAGTTCCTTCTAGTTTTATCCATAAACTAAATCTAAAAATAAAAATGTGAGCAATAGTAATCATAGTGATAAGGTCATGAGGAATATTTTATAGGATGTCTAAATCATGAAATATTATTTGTAGTCTAATATTATATTGGATTAAAATATGTTACCCAATGTTATTTCCATTCTATAGGTTTTTATCAAGTGCTTATACTTATATTTAAAATTCATTTAGAGGGTTAAATTCCCAAGTCTATGTTTTCCTAAATGTAGTCCCCAATGTTTCTATAAAAATTCCCATAATACCTACTATAATGTCCCAAACCCCAATGGATTGGTGTCAATTATTTAATTTATTTAATTGAAATGATCATAAGTAATCTCATCTTTAAAGGACTAATAGTTTAGTAGTACTGGTATACTTGATACATATTTGAAATTCAAATTACCATTTATGTATAAAATATAAAAAACCTTTTCTTTAAGAATACCATTATTCCCCCTAGCATAACGCTACATATAAATCGTAATAAAAATCTTAGAACCCTAGGGAAAATAAAACATAAGAAAGGGGAGGGATAAAATTCTCAACAAGAGTTAAGTACAACCAAATCTAACATGAATCAATATATATAATCAATATTGAATAGTAAATAACCAGGAACACATGCCATTTAATAAATAAACTGAGAATGAAATGAATCCATATATTTTTCATAGTGAAAATATACAATATTATAATAATTAAAAGTTTTATTAAATAAATGATTAATTATTGGATGTCATGTATCTAGAACATAATCCACTACATCTATAAGAACTATTTTCCTATATGGTTAAACTCTTTGGGTAGAATCGCATATGATTCTACTTTGATACAAACGTAGAGGGTTTTTTTCCAACTAATTTGTCTTATGTGTCATTTACATTCATCAAGGGTATTTCATTTACTAACCAAAAACCGGGTCTTGAATAGCGAAAACATTCCTAATATATTGAATAATTAATTTAAAAATATATTTTTTAAATCTAAGTGTCCAATACATTTAAAAAAAATTGAATCATAATCCTCATTAAAGTAAATAATTATCAAATGAAATATTGAATATCATGTAGCAATGAAATCCATGATATGATATATCAAAGGGAGAAGAACACCACACATAAAACATAAGTGATGAATAAGGAATATCACACAAAATTAAAAATGAGAATAAAAAATCACTTACCAAGTGATTTCCTTTAGTTGAACGTGATTTAACATCCTCTTATTCAGTGGAATTATTTTATAACATCTCTTAAGGGACATAGGGTAGGTATTTCTTAAGAACCAGAAGCTCTAGAAATTATGAAAATATGTTGAGAAGATAATTGGTAGGACTTGGTCAAGGTAAAAGGAACGATGTGGTGTGAAGTAGTGACATAAGGAGTTCCCTTCAATAATTGAGGTGTTGGAATATTCTAGATTTCTTCTAAATATTAAAATATAACAAGGATATTTTAGATCCAAAGACTTCAAAATTGACTCTAAATGAATATTGGAAGATATTTTACACCATATATTATTACCTTTTTAATTATTTAATATTTTAATTATTTTTATATAATTTTATAAATTATTAAATCAATAAAATATCATAACTGTAAAATTGAACTCTATTCATTTAATTTGACTTCAAATACATCATGAATCAGTGGGAATTATAATCTAATGCCTTAAATAATCTGTAATATATTTTATAGATCTATAAAATTTGTATGAAACATTAACTCATCAAAAATATATCAAAATAAATATTTTTAAAATAAATTATTATATTTGTCAATTAGTTAAATAAATAACATTTTAGCATTGAAAAAAATATTTAATATAATTTTAAAATTTATAAAAATGGAAAATAAATTTCTACAATGAAACGAATATATTATTGATTTATGATTTTTTTTTCATTTCATGATTTTGTCCATATGTGGACCCATTTAATCTATTATATACAAAGAGATAGAAATTTTTAGGTATCTTGGAATTAAAAAAATATATAAGTTACTTTCATGGAAAAGTGACCACTAAAAACAATGATTCTATATTAATGTGATAACTGTTGAATATTTCTCATCCAATATTATTAATACATATTTAGGTCACATTCATAACCTTACCTTTTGGTTTTAACACTTATTGAATCTCTTTAACACTTATTGTGACAACATTGATTTTTATTCTTTGAGGGTCAATGTTGTTTCTATTAAATGAAAAATGAACAACAAAATAATTACGGTTGATATTTTAAACATCATAGAAATAATTTTGGTTAATTTTATATTTTTATAAATTTCATATCATCTAATAAAATATTATTTATTTTAAAATAACAATAATAAGAATTTTGACACTATTCATTACTTTGACTTTCAATAACAAATAAATCAAGATATATTTGTAATAAAAATTAACAAAACATGAAAATGTCATATTCATCCATAAAGTTCGTGAATAACATTAATTATCTAAAATTATATTTATTTTAACATTTTAAATATAATTTATTTCATATTTCTATTCATTAAACAATAAAAAATCATTGTTTTATAATTAGTTAATGTTGTTATCCCACTAATAAAAATTACAAATAAATTTTCATGAAAATGATAATGATTATATCTTTTAATATAATAATTTTAGTATAATATATCACCTATGTAGCCCCATATTAAAATATTTATCTTTTTGAAAATAAAATCATTTCATCTTTAACATTTATTTTAAATAAAATACTATAAATTGAAAGGAAGTCATCCATGTGGCTCTAATATGCCATATATTATTCCCAATGATGATTTTGGTAATAAAAGAATCAGAAAATAATATTATGACATGGTTTAGGGTAATTTTCTATCATTTATAATATTTTTAACCCTTAATTACCTGATATACACTTAATAGTTGTAATTAAATTTTTAACATTACTTTTCATACATAAAATATATACAAGGGAAATCTTTACATAATTTGGAACTTATGACTCCAAATATGGAATCCATTTTAAAAAATTAAGAACCTTTATTTAGATAAAACTTATTTAAAATTAATCTTGTAGACGACGTGAGAAACCATGTTTTTAAAGTGAAAATATGCAAAAGATTGAAATTTTTTATATCTAGATTAAATATAAAAAAGATTACAGTAGGATTAATTTGATGAATATATGTATTATTGATCTAATTTTACATTAAAAAATTTTAAAATATAATTTATCATCATAAATTATTTGGATAAAAAGTCGATTTTCAATTAAAATAGAGTATTTTTATAATATTCATCAAAAAATTAAACAAATTGGAAAAATATCAAAAATTGAACCAATGTAAATTTTGATATTTACCATTAAAAATTAATTTATTTAGAAAAATAAAATTTATATATGACTCAAAATAATTTTTTAAAACAAGTTATCCATCAAAATACGGTAAAACTCCCTTTAAAAAAATAATTTTTTATGCATAACAGTGGATTTATTTTTATATCATGCCTATAAAACATATAAGATGAATGTTAAAAATCATATTTAATATAAAATTTATATATTTGAGAATGCATTAAATATTATTCAGTCTCTCCAATTTAACAACTATTTTATACTCAAATTTGATTTTTCTTTTAAAATTAGTGTTATGTGGAAAATAAACTATCATAAATATCAACTTTATAATGTAACATACCATAAAATATTTGGGTGATATAGAAAAAGAGTAGAAAATGGAAACAATAAATTAATATATTTGGAATAAATTTTTGATATTAAATTTCATGATATTTCATGAGAGATTGATCATAAAATTTCATTAATGGATGCATAATCTTATGTAGCCCCAATAACGATGATATTGTAGCAATAAACTCTTATCACATTGGAAACTTTGAGTCAAAAATACCTATATGTGTATTTCATTTCAAGAAGTTTTAAATATTATTATAAGATTTATATTCATTATATAACATGTCATATGTCAGTATATGCACCTCATCAATGAATATAGATGCATAATTACACATGTGTCTCAAAGAACAAAATTGGAGACAAAATTACCTTACCGATTAGTTAACATTTGAAATTTAGAACCCCATTAAAATTATAGCAAACAATTGTTTTTTAAATACCCATAATTTTAGGTATAATTATCATAGAATACATTCACGGATATTATATAGTTCACACAAATTAAACAAGTGGTCCATAAGGTAGAGGTCTCCAAAAAAATTAAAAGTGAGACCATAAATCCCTTTACTTTAGGTCTTGACTCTCCTCGTACATGTTCATTCATCCTATATAATAGTTATTATTTTATTATAAATTATTGTATAACCATATTCATTTAAATATTACCATATATTATTAAATTATGACTTTATATTACATTTTTATTAACAATTCTCTCTTAATGTTACGTTTCAGGTAATAAAAACTTCTTTCGTACATGTTCTGAGTTTTTATTCTTGGTCATATCAATTAGATAATTATTTACTAACATGATAAATGGAAAAAATGATATAAATATCATTTATATTCAGTATATATGTATTTATAATAATCTATAAAATATTTAAATAAAAACAAAATACACCATTCAAGGAGACGGTATGTTTTACGTACGCTTGAACGTTGTTTCCATTTTTCTTACCATATGGAATGAATGAAACGTAATATATATATATATATATTAATTCAATTAGAATTAAAATTTTATATATAAACCATTTTTTTTAAACACTTACTTGATACATTCCATGTAAATCCTGAATGGATAACATCGCTTTGAGAAGGTAGTAGTCCACATATAAACAAATGCAGATATCGTATTCCCAAAAAGATTAAATCACAAAGTTATGTGTTTTATAATAATTTAAAACCGGTAAATAAATCCAAAATATAATATAAGTAATTTATAAAAACATTACGTTCATCATTATTCCCTTCATTGAAAGGCAGTAATGTTTGAATAAACGATAATGGTTCGCGAGGTGGTAGTATTCCATACACATGAACGATGATTGTGTTCCCATTTTGTGGAAGTGTATGTGATTTTTGGTAAAATATTTAACAGAAAAATACCTTTGTATAATGAGAATAATAAATATTTTGATAATCTTGATACAAGAAAAATAAATTGAGTGGAGAAATAAATAAAACAAAAGTGTGTGTGAAAGGATGTTACCTTTTCTTTGGGAAACTCCTTCTAGTTTACATCAAAGGGTTTCCTTGGTTGTCTTTATGACCAAATAAAGGATTATAGTATGATTCTTTGAAATTATGTAGAAGATATAGGCATGTTTTTTCTATTTCAAAGGGCTTGATAGGTATGATGAATTGAGGGGGTGAGTGCCCTTTTTATAGTGGAGGAGGAGGGAATTTTTTGTAAATATAAAAAGTAAAACCCTATTGAGATGATCCCTTACATCATATGCCTATAATAATGATATATTATTTAGAGAAGGTAGGATATGGATGAAATATGTCTATCTAATTTTTTTTTCATGACCCATCCCCTAGGGCCAATACCGTGACTACCCCAATCCTACCTTCCAAAGGCTAGGGGTTGGCGACTAGCATCGGAAAGGCATATCCATTAAAATGGGAAGGCATTTCCTTATGAGAATATCAGTGATGTGAGTTCAATGGTGTCCTCATATTTCAATTCTGAATAATGGTTCAAAAGTTACAAAATGTCTCTCACTCGTTTACTGAACATACACGAAAAAAGTTTAGAAATTCATTCCCAGCACACCGGGCCTCGGAATCACACACCGTTAATTTTAATAGACTTTTAATATTTCCATATAATAAAAAAAAATTACATTGAAAATTTTGGGTCTTTACATTCTCCCCACCTCAGGGATTTATATCCCTAAAATCCACTACAAAAACTAGGGAAACAAGTTGGGGTACTGAGAATAAATCTGAGATTCCCGCTCCAATGTTCTCTCCTACAGGTTCTCATGCTGCCAACAAACGCGCACCAGAGATATCGAACGCCCAAAAAGGACCCACTTCTATCGATCTTAAATCTCCACTGGAACCTCCAAAAATGTCACCCCATCGTCGATGTCTAGCTCTCCCTAGTCAATGATGTATGAAGGATCATGTTCGTATCCCCTCAGCTGTGATACATGGAAAATGGTGTTCACCCGGTGTAACTGAGGGGGAAGAGCTAATCAGTATTCCACCTCGCCAACTCTGTTGAGGACCTAAAAGTGTCTGATTTTTCTCGAAGATAAATTGTGACCCTGGAAAAATATCTACAAACATCATTGAGGTGAGACCTAAAGAAATACATGGTCACCATCCATGAACTCCAGAGGTCTCCATCTTCTATCAGCATATGGAATATTCATACTTTGTATAGTCTTCATTTGCTCTTGTATGATCTGCACCTTCTACATGGTAGCTTGTACCACCTCTGGTCCCATTAGTGATGACTCCCCTAGGTCATTCCAACACAGAGGTGTTCTGCAAGGTTGACTGTACAACATCTCAAATGGTTCCATACTGATAGTTGAGTGATAATTATTTTTCTATGTGAACTCCACCAAGGTAAAGTGATCCTCCTAGCTGCGGTTGAAATCAAGGATGTAAGCACGCAACATGTCCTCAAGGGTCTGAATGGTCTGCTCTGTCTGACCATCCATCTGAGGATGGAAGGCGGTGCTCAACCGAAGTTGTTTCATGAACACCTCCTGCAACCCCTTCCATATCCAGGAAGTAAAACATGAATAAATATTAAGGAAAATTAAAATTTCACTCCATGACACTATAAAATATCATGTATGTAGAGGTTTACCATTCTCTCTACTGATCCCTGCTCTCTGATAGGTAAGAAGTGGACTGACATGGGGAGTAGGTCAATGATCACACAGATGGAATCATGTCCCTTGGACGTGCATGGAAGTCATGTCACAAAGACCATGGAAATATCATCCCACTTAGACCCTAGCACCTCTCATGGAAGAACTATGCCTGTTGAAACCTAATGCTCTACCTTCACTTGCGCACAAGTGAGGCATCATCAGACAAACTCTACTATTTCTTTCTTCATTCACGGCCACCAGTGTAGAAGCCGAATTTCCTCGTACATCATCACCACTTCTGGTTATACAACTAGAGGAGATGTATGGAACTCCCTTAAAACTTCCTCCTGTAGCACCACTGGTACTATATTATTCCCTCTGAATAGAATCATGTGGCTCCACCTTCAAAAAATACATCAGGTGCCTATCCTATGGATATCTGAGCACATCGATCCTCGGAGTTAGTTTCCCCAAGTTGTTCCTCCCTGTCTTTCTAATGGAGTGGGGGGTTATTGTCAGAGACAGAAGATAAGTTTCTCCATCTCGATACACGTAGGATATTCGCAAACCAACTAGCTGCTTCATCATTTCACTTAGAAACTAAATACCATGTCTTTTGCTGACTGCATCTGCTATAAAGCTCCCCATCCTAGGAGTATTGATGATCTCTATGTCATAGTCCTGAAGGAACACAAGAAAACACCACTATCTCAAGTACATGTCTTTCTGAGAGAATATGTACCTGAGACTCTTTTGATCAGAGTAGACTGTAAAACGTTCACCCATCTCTTAATGTCCCCACATCTTTTAGAAAAACACCACTACTTCTAACTCCAGGTCATGGGTAGAGTAGTTATACTCATGTTGTCTTAACTGTCGAGAACCATAAGCAATCATTACTCCCTCCTGCATCAAGACACTTCAAAGCCCAGTAATTGATGGGTTGTAGTAAACTATGTACACATTTCCTTCCTTCAGTAGCCTCAAGATGGGGGAACACGTCAGTCTCTACCTCATCTCATGGAAACTCTGTTGGCATATCTCCGACCACATGAAGGTTTTCCCATTATTCTTCAATGCTAATAAGGGTGCCGCAACTCTATAAAATTCTGGCACAAACCTTCTATAAGGATCCACAATTTACATGTAATTTTCTTAATTAAATGGGAATTTTACGAGTCCGCTAAAATTGACGGCGCGTGATTCCAAGGCCCGTTGTGCCCGGAATCAACTTCTGAAGTTTTGTTCAGGTATGTTCAGTAAACGTTTGAGAGGGTTTTTATAACATTGGAACCGGTGCATATAATTGAAATCTGAGGGCATTGTTGAACTCACAGTACCAGCATTCGATTAAGGAAAATTTCACCTCGACAACAGTGGTTCGAGAATAAACGATAGTTTTTTGGTTTTTGTGGGAATAATAGAATAATATAAATGCATGTTTTAATTTTTTATTATTTGTTATAACCACCCAAGTGGAAGTTGGAGGTGGGAACCACCACACCTTAACCTCCCATGAGAGGTTATGGTGGTGGGGCCCACTCAAACCTAACTTCCCATGAGAGGTTATGGTGTAGGGACCACCCGAGACTAAACCTCCCAATTAAATGAGAAAAACCACTCAACTCCCTCATAAATGAGAGATAGTCTCTGGACCTCCTCTACCCAATTAATGGTTCCACCACCCCCCTTCTTAAGTGTGCCAACCCCCCTAAATTAATTATGCCATATCCTCCTCATCAATTAATTGTGCCAACGCTTTCTATTAATTGACTCATCCATTCGAATATTATGAAAATGATTTAATAGGATATTATAATCTTTCTTATTTGGTTGTAATTTTATTATTGGTGGAATTGGGGGAGAGGGGGAACATATGGAGAAGGCTCTCCAGTGAAGAACTTCCTCAACAAAGAACGCCGGCAACAAGTGTCTTTGACTTCTTCCTCGGAAGCACCATGCAGGAGTAACCAACGTGGGACATCTTCGATGACCGACTCTCCCTCCTCATCATCTTCAATGAACCAACACACGAGCTAGGTATTGGATGTGTGTGGCCAATGCGACGAATGACAACAACTCCATATTCTTCCCCACGACTCTGTCAGTGAACAATTAACAAAGGTATGGGTTTTATTTGAGAAATATTTTATTTCCTTTAATTCTTCCCATGTAAAACAAATAATCATTGTGGATGATTTTCCTTGCGGGTTGGGATTTATTTTTGTGGGAAGATGTGGGGTGTTTTTTTGATTTTTCTTTTATTTTAGTTTCCTGATAATTATTTAAAATTCAAGAAATAATTGATCTACTTGCTAACACCCTAAACGCAGAGGTTGTGGGTCAAACCAACATGACCCGATCCCTCCATCGTTCTTGTTTGTGATTTTCTTCGGAAAGGAAACGAGGTGACGAGACGATGAATGTGAGGAAGGAAATTCTCGCACTCCCAATGACCTCCGCAAACCGCGTTGCCCACCGGCCATGCCACCTGCCGGTCGAACCAGCATGAGTCCTGTCATGCCCCGGCCGAACCGGCCTCGTCCGCGCTGCCCCACGGCCGCGCCGCCCTGGCCGCACCCTCCGCCCAATCGAACCGGCCCCAACAACCCCGTCTGTCAGCCGAACTGGCTCTGCCTCCCTGGACCAAGCCGCGGTGCCCCCCAGCCGCCCGTGCCCCCCGATTGCGGTGCCCTCCCGGCCACCCACGCCTCACGGCAGCCCACTCCCTCCCGACCGTGGCGCCCTCCCGGTCGCCTGAGCCTCCCGGCCGCCTACGCCCTCCCGGTCGCCCGCGCCTCCTGGCCGAACCGGCTCTTGGTCGAACCGGCTCCCAGCTGAGCCGGCCCCCTATCCTCCATCTGAACCGCACCCCCATGGCACCCCGGCCAAGCCGGACTCTTGCGCCCCTCGCAGTGCTTCGACCGAACCGGCTCGTGCCCTCACGGCACCCTTCGGGCCGAAAAACCATCGTGTCGACCCGTGGCTGGTACGCACCCTCACGGTCAATCCATGCTCTCACGGCCCTCTGCGTCCCCTCGTGGCCTGTTGGGTTGATCCAATCATGTAACACCCCAAGATTCCACGGTACGCTTCTCTTTGAATAATACAGTAGCGTGTGTTTTATGCAACTTCGAGTTCAAACACACACCACAACCAATCTAACTAGCCATTATGAATAGTAATACCCAATTTTTGAAATATTATAAATATTAACTTTCAAAATGGACTACGTTTTTGGATTCAAAATATTGAAATTAGTTTAGTGTGAATTTTTTGTATTTTTCTAAAAACATTCAATTTTTGATGAATAGTGAAAAACCAATGAGTTATAGTTAAAAACTGAATTTTTATTTAAATAATTATTTATTTTATTTAAATTTAATTAAAGTCAAAATAGATAAATAATACATATATAAGTTCAATTTAATTCATTGGATTTAGTTTAGAATAATTTTAGATATATAAAAATTTTATTGAACTTTTCACCATCTTTTACCCACCTCCTTGGAGAATTTGGAAATTCACATAAAACTTAATTTTACCGCTTCTATGAGATGAATTTAGAAAATCTAAGATACACAGTTAATATCAAGGAGTAAAATTTGGTTTAATAAGTTAAAAATAATTTTTTTGTGAATAGTAACTATTTACTTTTATTTACCACGGTTAAAAGTAAATAGGGTAATTAAGGGTAAAAATGAAATTAATAATACCCTAACACTATCCTAATTATATTGGACTAGTTTATCTCAACCAAAAACAACCTTAGGAATAAAATATTATCATTTAGGTCTACATGGATTAGAAATGGACATTTATTATTATTTAATTCAAAGAAGAGTTAAAAGATTTAAAATCAAAGTTTATTAACAAAAACATTTTTAATATAGGGTTATACATAAAATAAATTAGATTATAAATATTAATTAGAAAGATAAAACGATTTCCTACATAATGGTATTTTACTTATAATTTTTAGAAATTAAATAATTTAATTTATTTATGACACAATGGTGATGCAATAATTACCTAATTAATGAAATATTAAAATAATTGATATTATAAACATAAAAATAAATGTAATGTTAGAATTTTTATGAATTCCAATAAATTTATAGGTTAATATGACATATTAGTATTGGATATATAAATTTATTTCGAAGTAATAATGCTGTTATAAAATTATCAAAAACCAAATACCTAATGGTGTCAAAATTGACATAAAAGAGTTTTTAAAACAAATATTATATTATTAATTGATATTCTATTCCTAAAAATCTATGGATCGTCCAAAAGACTTATATAATGATATTTGTATCATTAATGGACCACATGGGGGTCTCTTGGATGTATATAGTATGTTTATTAACTATATAATATAAATATGCAAAGAGACATGGCAATTGTCATACTATTTTACTAAGAGTAAAATATAAATGATAAGGTTAATATAGTGACCCAAACCTGTCAAAAATATATTGTTTGAAAGGATGTAGAACCACCCCACCTTAACCTATAAATAATCCTCTTTGGATCCATTATAAACCGAAAATGAATTTATTATAAAATAATATCTCTAGCATTTCCAAAGGTGCCCCCCACCCCTCTTATAAAAGAGAACTCCCCATTCTCTCAAATTCATACCTTCAAAGCCTTTTGGATTGGAAAACCCCTGCCAAAGGATTCTCTCAACTTCCCTAAATTCAACTTATAGGCCTTACTTTGATCAGAAATCCAACCTAAGGAGCCCTTTTGATCAAATCAAAAGGAAGAACTCGAAGAAGAGGAAATGTTTTCACCACCCTCTTTCACGTTCCTTTCTTCTTCAACTTCTTGTTTATTTGTTATTTCAATTCTAAAATAATAACTCCAGTATCTTCTATAAATCGTGATATTATTATAAATATGGTAAAACCATAATCAGTATTCTATCCATCCTTGGAATGACATGTCACCATACGCGCCTACGTACGGCTTACCGTCTCCACATCATGGTGTAATTGTTATTCAAAACATTATTATTTAGATGCGTATGATAATGATGTGTAACTGATGTAAATAATAAATATAAAATGATAATGATTCGTTATATATTATAGACCATCCAATTATTTATTTTTTTAATATCAAAAGAATGATATTTTCGCTCATGCGTACGTATGGACTATCATCTTCATGAACGCGATGAGATTCATTCCCCATCGTATCCATTCAATTCTAATTGTAATATGATGAATAAAAATAATTTTTAAGGAATTGATGTCATTATGTATATGAATATGATACAACCTATGCATAACAAACATAGCTAACGTAACAAAATATATAAAATAAAATGAGTAAGTTAACACCCAAAACGACTATAATACAAAGATATTATTAACAAATCAATGTTAAAAGATCATATATGATATCATATTAATGTATATTATTGTAGTATAATTTAATATTAATTATTTCACCATTATACAGAAGGTTAACCTACCATCAACCAAGGAAAAGTACAAGGTAAGGGTTTTTTTCACAATCTCTTCATTATTTGAGGTTGTTAATATGTAATTATATACTAGGACATCTTTATCACCCACATCTGTGTTTCTTAAAAATGTATTTCAAATCACTCTTAATATTTTATATAATATGGGTTAAAGTCATTTATACCCTTGCATACTTTTTATAAGACGTTTATAAATGAATCTTTCCGTCATTTTCCAAACAAGGTCCTTTTTAACCTTTTCGACAGAGTTAAGGTAAGAATGTATTTTTTTAACTTATACGGAGGGTAAAACTATTTCCCGCCATTATAAAATCGCTGAAGCTTCCCTTACAATCTTATAAGAATATTTTCAAATTAAATGTTTTCTTTTATAATTATGTAACTTTTAAATGATTTCAAAAAAAGAGATATTTCTCTCAAATAGTTTTGATTTCATCTATGTAAACATCCTTTGATGTATTTTAAGATTATTTGATGTTTATTTATTATGATACAAAACATCCATATTGTATTGAAGGTTTGGTGATATGTTTTACTGTGGATATGTTATTTTTATACAATTCATGGTTTATGGAGAATGTTTTGAAATTTCGTATTCTAGTTTTAATACTAATGTTTATGTTATGTTTAAACCTATTCATATAATGAATGCATTGGACTTAATAAGTGACTGGTGGAGCCCACTATAGCTCTTCAATGCATCGGTAGGTCTCATGAGACAAACTAGTGTCTTGGAACAAGGCCTTGGACAATATCTTATTTTTAGTCTGGGCACAAGTCCTTGACTATGTGGTTATGATAGTCTGGAATTATGCATTCCATCATTATAAAAGTGGTTATTGATATTGCATGTGATTATTCGACAAGTAGAATATCCATGTGAATAATTAAATGGAATTGTTTCATTTTATTTATACCATATTATGTTGAAGTTCATGTTTAAAAGTATTTTGTTTTAGTTATAAATTTCCGTAAAATGTTAATGCTTATTTATGAAAGTTTCGGCTATACTGTTATCCTTAATAGGAATTTGATCTCACCCCTTTCTATGTTTTATTTTTCTCAGGATGTGAAGAAGTATTTTATGACTTACCTGTAGGGGTAGTCTGAGGGGATATGAGTGTGGAGTATGGATACTATGTTGTTGTAGTTTTCATTTTATGATGTAATGTATTACTTATGAATGTATCTAGTGATTCCAAGGCTACTGAACTAATCCGTCTTTCGAGACTTGATATTTTTTTATCATTCCAATGTTATGAAATAATGCACCAACTCTGGTTAACTGGGGCCAGGGAATTACAATTGGTATCAGAGGAAGATTAGTAGAAACCTTGTATCTAGATTTAGATAAACTCTAATTAGATCACATGGACCTAAGATGAACATTGTGGATTAGTATATAATAACTTCCTAGAATTTTGGAATTGTAGATGTTTTGTGAGTTTTCTGAGCAATACATCCATGTCTAGATACGAGCAGGTAGAGGTAGCTCTGGCACAGATGTACCTAGGGGTAAAACCCAAAACACTTCTTTGAGCTATACTGGAACGTGAACTACTGAATGAAAACGGGCCTTGCAGCACTCTTGGTTACGAAACTCCCGAGGGATATGCTTAGGATAATTCTAATTTTCATTATAAACCATTATGAAGGGTTTATCAGTATATACTTCTTCAAAGAAAACATTTTTATAATTATAGATTATATCCATAAACTGTTCAATTTATGTTAAGTGTTTTACAAGTTTGGATTTATGTATTGAGATTCATAAACCAATCTAGTGTATGCCATTGTTTAGAAATGGCGCATAGTGGAAGAAATGGAAACGGTATCAATGCACTCACTCCATGTAGGGATTTCCCTCCTTCTCAAGGTAATTATAGTGGAGCTGGTGATGCAACTGGTGCTGTTCAGCTAATCACTGTCCTGGGACAACTAACTCAAGTTATGAAAAATAACCTTACCCCTATGGAGCACCCTGATCCGCAACATGGAGGATCAATGTTAGATCATTTCACGAGGCAAAAACCACCAAAATTCAATGGGTGTACAAAATCCATTAGTATCTGAGCAATGGATAAATTCTTTAGAGAAAATATTCCATTGCTTGGGTAGTAGTGGAAGGGAAAAAGTCATAATGGAAGTTTACTGCCTCATTAGAGATGCTGACCAATGGTGGTCATTGATTCAAAACACCAAGGAAGATGATGAAGTATAAAATATGGATTTCAGGGAGTTCAAAGATTTAGTTTTAGAAAAATACTTTCATCGTGACCATTTATCAGATATTGGAAGGTAATTTCTGAGTCTGATACAAAAGGAGGATGAGAATGTCGCAAAGTAAGAGGCTAACTTTATAATGTCAGCAAGGTATGCTGGAGATTATATACGTAACCCAAGATGTAATATTGATCGTTTCTTTTATGGGTTAAAACCATTTCTTCGTCGATCATTAGTCTCACAATCCTTCTCATCGTACAAAGATATTGTATCATGTGATATCAAGAGAGAAAAAGAATTCTCTAAGTCTTATGAATTTAAAGAAAAGAAAGAGAAGAGGATATCTTCTGATCAATCTAGAAATATAAATAATGGGAAGATGGGAAAAGTTGAATACTCATCCTGCAGTAAATGTGGGAAGAAACACCCCTATACTTGCTTAAAAGGAATGGGAGTCTGTTACAAGTATGGTGAAAAATTCCACCAAACTCGTGATTGCAAGTGGAATAAGGAAGCTAATGATTTCTAATGCTACAATTGTAGGAAGATGGGACATTATTCAAATGAATGTCTTAAGCGTCAGCATAACTTACCTCATAAAAGGCCAAGGGATCAAGGCCAAGATTATGCTATCACTACTGCTGAGGTAGAAGCTTTGACAGACATGGTGGCAAGTAATTTAATGGTTTCCTCATGTTTAGCAAATGCATTATTTGATTCTGGATCATCACATTGTTTCATATCTTCCCATTTTTCTATGAAAATTAGATATTTCCCATTTCTTTTAACAAGAGAGTTGTCAGTTAAAACTCCTAAGGGAAGTATCATCGCTAAAAAATTTTGTGTATCAGTCCCCATTAAAGCACATAAATATTCTTTATCCGCTGATCTCATTATCATACCAATGATTGAATTTAATATAATCCTCGGTATGGATTAGATTTCATACCACGATGTGAAGATTTATTGTAAGAAGAAGGAGGTTACAATTTTTGATGATGATGATATGGAACACCTTATATTTAGAGCAGAATCGTCAGCACCTAATTCTTATCGAGATCCACCCCTATTAGCTCAACGAAAGTCAATTATTAGGGAGGAAGAGAATTAAATGACTGTGGTTGAGGAAAGGAATTTTCAAATAGAGGATGTACCTATTGTGAGAGAATATGTTGATGTGTTTCCAGAAGATTTACCTGGACATCCTCGAGAACGAGAAATTGAGTTTCCCATTGATTTAATTAATGGTTCAAGTCCTATGTCAAAGACCCATTATAGAATGTCCACTGTAGAATTAGTTGAACTAAATAACAACTAAGGTAATTGAGTAATAATGGATTTATTCGCCCAAGTGTTCATCCATGGGGAGCCCCTCTCCTTTTTGTTAAGAAGAAAGATGGATCTATGAGGTTATGTATCGACTACAGGGAGATCAATGATATAAAAATAAAGAACAAGTATCCCCTACCTTGAATTGATGATTTATTTTACCAAATACATGGAGCTCAATACTTTTCAAAGATTGACCTTCAATCTGGAAACCATCAGTTGTGTGTGAAGAAGGAAGACATTTCGAAGACATCATTTCGAACTACGTACGGGCATTACAAGTTTACAGTAATGCCTTTTGGGATAACTATTTCACCCTCTATATTCATGGATCTAGTGAAAAGAGTTTTCAAGGAATATCTTGATGACTTTGTAGGGGTATTTATTGATGATATCTTGGTATACTCCAAAATCTAAAAAGTTCATGAAAATCACTTGCGCATTATCCTAAAGACTCTTAGAAGACATGAATTATATGGGAAGTTTAGCAAGTGTCAATTCTGGCATTAAGAGATTTTTTTTCTTGGCCATATTGTCTCCAAATATGGAATCTCTGTTGATCCTTCTAAGACCAAGGCAATCCAATAATGTCCAGCACAGATGAGTCTAACTGAGGTACTCACTTTTATTGGTTTAGTAGGTTATTATCGACATTCCGTCCAGAATTTTGCCTGATTTCCTAACCCATTAACGAAGATCACACGTAAAGTGGATAAATTTGTTCAGAAAAAAGACTGTGAAGAATGATTCATAGAACTGAAGATAAGATTATTCAATGCTCCTATATTTACCCTATCATCGGGTAATTATGGGTTCGTTATTTATAGTGATGCATCGATGAAAGGAATTGGTTGTGTCTTTATACAAAATGATAGGGTTGTTGACTATGCATCACAATAGCTAAAAATTAATGAGCATAACTATCCTACTCATGATATTGAGTTAGCTGTTGTAATATTTGCTTTGATGATATGGAGACATTATCTCTACGGTAAAAAATGTGACATATATACCGATCACAAGAGTTTGAAGTAAATTTTCTCACAGAAAGAACTCAACATGAGGAAAAGGAGATGGCTTGAACTACTCAAGGATTATGATTACATGATACACTACCACCCAGGGAAGCCAAATAAGGTATAATATTCTTTGAGTAGAAAGGATCATGGATTTTTGAACAAGATGAGAGTTGAAAAGGATCATATATACATGAATCTAGTAAAGATGGATATGGGAATCAGCATGGAAGGAGAAACATCAATGCTTTTTCAAATGGTTGCCAACCCATATTTACTAGAAAGGATAATGAGTTCTCATACCAATGATGAAGAGTTTCAAAAGAAGATTAAAGCTGTGAATGATGGGATATTGAGTGACTTTGTGTATGAAGATGGAATTTTGAAATTTGGGAAGAGACTTTGTGTTCCCAATATATCTGATCTAAAAAGGGAATTGTTGGACGATGCTCATTTTTCCTATTTATCTATACACCATAGGGGCACCAAAATGTATAGAGATTTAAAAAAACCACTTTTGGTGGGACCACATTTAAAAGGAGATTTCTGATTTTGTGTCAAGATGTATGGTTGGTCAACAAGTGAAAGCTGGAAGTCAACAGCCTGAAGGAGTCATGCAACCTCTTCCCATACCTGAGTGGAAATGGGAGAATATCACGATGGACTTTGTCATGGGACTACCAAAGACTCTTAGAAGGAACGATGCAATATGGTTCATTGTTGAGCTTCATACCAAGTCAGCACATTTTCTTGCAATAAGGGAAGATTTACCACTTGAACGTCTAGAAAGACTATATATTAATGAAGTTGTGAGGCTTCATGCAGTACCCCTATCAATTTTTTCTGATCATGATCCTCGTTTTACATCAAGATTCCAGAAGAGTCATCGGAAGGCCTTGGATACTGAACTTCGTCTGAGCACTGCCTACAACCCTCAAACATATGGATAATCAAGATGGACTATTAAAACCTTATAAATTATGTTGAGATCTTTCTCACTTGATTTTCAGGGTATGTGGGATCAATATTTACCTCTGGTAGAATTTTCTTATAAAAATAGCTTCCATTAAAGTATTCAGATGGAATCATATGAAGCATTATATGGAAAGAGATGTCGCACACCAACCTGTTGGGATGATGTTGGTGAAAGCAAACTTGCAGGTCTAGAACTGGTGGAGGAAACGATGGAAAATGTAAAGGTAATCCAAAACCACATCAAAGTAGCTCAAAGTAGGCAGAAGAGCTATGCCGACAACCAAAGGAAGGATTTGGAATTTCAGGTAGGAGATCATGCTTTCTTGAAGGTATCTCTATGGAAGGGAGTTATACATTTTGGTAGGAAGGGTAAATAGAGTCCCAGGTACATCTATCCTTTCAAAATTCAAGAACGAATTGAGGCTGTAGCTTACCATTTGGAAATGCCGCCAAATCTCTCCAAAGATCACGATGTCTTCCACATATCACTATTGAGAAAATACATTCCTGGTCCAATGTATGTACTCAGCTATGAGGAATTAGAACTGGAACCTGATCTGTCTTAATGCAAAAAGTCTGTCAATATTCTTGATACGAGAGAACAAGTGGTCAGAAACTGGATGACTTGTTTGGTAAAAGTTGTATGGAGAAACCATAAAATGGAAGGGGCAACATGGGAACCCGAGGAACTTATAATAAAGAATCACTCAAGTCTTTTCATGCGGTAGTATTATATTAATTTCAAGGACGAAAATATTTGAAGGAGGGGATAATGTAACACCTCAGGCATCCAGGGTACGCTTCTCTTTGAATAATACAGTAGCGTTTGTTGTACGCATCTTCGAGTTCTAACACACACCACAACCATTCTAACTAGCCGTTATGAATAGTAATACCAACTTTTTGAAATTTTATAAATATTGCCTTTCAAATTGTACTTTGTTTTTTGGATTCTGAATATCGAAATTAGCTTAGGGTGAATTTTTTGTATTTTTCTGAAAACATTCAATTTTTGATAAATAGTGGGAAAACACTGAGTTATAGTTTAAAACCGAATTTTTATTTAAATAATTATTTATTTTATTTAAATTTAATTAAGGTCAAAATAGATACATAATTCCTATATAAGTTCAATGTAATTCATTGGAGTTATTTTAGAATAATTTTAGATATATAAAAATTTTATTGAACTTTTCACCTTCTTTTACCCACCTCCTTAGAGAATTTGGGAATTCACATAAAACATAATTTTACCACTTCTGTGAGTGGAATTTCGAAAATCTTAGAGACACGGTTAATATCACAGAGTAAAATGTGGTTTAATGAGATAAAAATATTTTTGGTGAATAGTAACTTTTTACTTTTATTTAACACGGTTAAAACAAAATAGGGTAACTAAGGGTAAAAATGATATTAATATTATCCTAACACATGTCCTAATTATATTGTACAAGTTTATCTAGAGTAAAAACATCCTAGGAAAAAATATAATCATTTAGGTCCACATGGTTTAGATTAGGAAATTTATTATTATTTAATTCAGATAAGATTTAAAAGAGTTAAAATCAAAGCTTATTAACTAAAACATTTTTGTTATAGGGTTATACATAAGATAAATTAGACTATAAATATTCATTAGAAATATAAAAAGATTTCCTACATAATTTTATTTTATTTATAATTTTTAGACGTTAAATAATTTAATTTATTTATGAAATATTGGTGATGCAGTAATTACCTAATTAATGAAATATTAAAATAATTGATATTATAAATATCAAAATAAATTTAATTTTACACTTTTTATGAATTACACTAATTTTCTAGGTTAATATGACATATTAGGATTGGTTATATAAATTGTTTTGGAAGTAATAATGCTGTTATGAAATTATCAAAACAAACCCAATAGTATCAAAATTGACATAAAAGTGTTTTTAAAACAAATATTATATTATTAATTGATATTATTTTTTTAAAAATCTAAGTATCAGCCAACGGAATTATATAATGATATTTTTATCATTAATGGACCACTTGGGGGTCGCTTGGATGTATATAGTATGTTTATTAACTATATAATATAAAAATACAAAGAGACTTGGTAAACGTCAAACTATTTTACTAAGAGTTAAATATAAATGATAAGGTTAATATAGTGACCCAATCATGTGTAAAATCTATTGGTTGAATGGATTTAGACCAATACCCACATTATCCTTTAAATAATCCACTTTGGAGCCATTAGAATCTGAATATGAATTTATTATTAAATAACATTTCTAGCTTTTCCAAAGGTGCTCCTCACCCCACTTATAAAAGGGAACTCCTCCTTCTCTCAATTTCATACCTTCAATGCCTTTTGGCTCGGCCATCCGCTACCCAAATATTCTCTCAACTTCCCTCACTTCAACCTAGAGTCCATAGTTTGATCATAAATCCAACCTAAAAAATCCCTTTTTATCAAATCAAAAGGAAGAACACGAAGAAGAGGTAATATTTTCACAACACTCTTTCAAGTTCCTTTCTTCTTCAACTTCTACTTTCATTGTTATTTCCATTATAAAATAATAACTATGGTATATTCTATATACTGTGATGTTATTATAAATATGGTACAACCATAATCAGTATTCCATCCATCCTTTGAATGACATGTCACCATACGCGTGTATGTACGACTTACCGTCTCCACGTCGTGGTGTAATTGTTATTCAAAACATTATTATTTGGATGGGTATGATTATGATGTGTTATTGATGTAAATAATAAATATAGAATGATAATTATTCTTTATATATGATATACCATCCAATTATGTATTATTTTAATATCTAAATAATGATATTGTCGCTCGTGCGTATGTACGGACTACCGTCTCCACGAACGCGATGAGATTCATTCTTCATTGTATCCATTCAAGTCTAATTGTAATTTTATGATTAAAAATAATGTTAAAGGACTTGATATCATTCTGTATATGAATAATATACATCTTATCCATAACAAACATAGCTTACGTAACAAAACATATAAAATAAAATGAGTAAGTTAACACCCGAAATGACTATAATACTAAGATATTGTTAACAAAGCAATGTTAAAAGATCATATATGATATCATATTAATGTATATGATTCCTGTATAATTTAATAAATATTATTTCACCATTATTCAGGAGGTTATCCTACCCTCAACCAATTTAAAGTACAAGGTAAGGGTTTATTTCACAATCTCTTCATTATCCGAGGTTGTTGATATGTAATTATCTCTTGGGACATCATTATCATCCACATCCAAGTTTCTTAAAAATGTATTTCAAATCACTCTTACTATTTTATAGACTATGGGTTAGAGTAATTTATACCCTTGTTGACTTTTTATAATATTTTTATAAAGGAATCATTCCATCATTTTCCAAACAAGATCTTTTTTAACCTTTTCGATAGAATAAAGGTAAGAATGTCTTTTTTTAACTTATACGATGGGTGTGGCTATTTTCCGCCATTATAAAATCATCAAACCATCCCTTACAAAATTATAATAATATTTTCTATGTAAATGTTTTCTTTTATAATTATGTTACTTTTAAATGATTTCAAAAAAAGATATATTTCTCTCAAATAGTTTTGATTTCATCTATGTCAACATCCTTTGATGTATTTTAAGCTTATTTGAAGTTGATTTATTATGATACAAAGCTTTAATATTGTATTGAATGTTTTGTGATATGTTTGACTATGGATATGTTATTTTTATACGATTCATGGTTTATGGAGAATGTATTGACATTTTGTATGCTAGTTTTAATAAGATTGTTTATGTTATGTTTAAACATGTTCATATGAGGAATGCATTGGACTTAATAACTGACGGGTGGACCCCGTTATAGCTCCTTGATGCATCAGTAGTTCTAATGAGACAAACTAGTGTCTTGGCACAAGGCCTTGACAAAATCTTATTTGTAGTCTTGGCACAAGGCCTTGACTATGTGGTTATGATAGTCTGGCATTATGCATTACATCATTTTGAAAGAGGTTATTGATATTTCATGTGATTATTCGACTAGTAGAATATCCATGTGAATAATTAAATGGCATTATTTCCTTTTATTTCTGCCATATTATGCTGAAGTTCAAGTTTAAAAGGCTTTTGATTTAGTTATACATTTCCTTAAATGTTTATGCTTATTTATGAAAGTTTCCGCTTTTTTGTTATCCTTACTGGGCATTTGAGCTCAACCTTTCTATGTTTTATTTTTTCCAGTATGTGAAGAAGTATTTTATGACTGACCTCCAGGGATAGTCTGAGTGGATATGAGTGTGGACTATGGAGACTATGTTGATTTAGTTTTCATTTTATGATGTTATTTAAGAATTATGAATGTATCTAGTGATTCCAAGGCAACTAAACTAATCAGTCTTTCGAGACATGATCTTTTTTGATCATGCCAATGTTATGTAATAATGCACCGAATCTGGGTAATTGAGGTTGGGGCGTTACACAATGGGCTGGGACGAACCTAATGGATTGGACTACCTAATTGTTCAAGCCATACCCAATGAGTCTAGCTAGGTCGACCAAGACCCGGTCGGCCCAGACAGGGTTGGGTCGGGCGAGTCCGACCAGGTCAGACTGGCACGGGCCCACTACGACCCTTTACTTTCTTTTGGCCATATCTTTGGCATCAGGAATCTGTTTAAAAAACCGTCAATGGCCTTGGTAATCTAGGAGAATGACGGTACCTTTGAGTATACCCCACTAGAGTTTGAGGTTTAGTTGAGATACGGTCCGGTTGGATCACCCACAAATCCAACCAGGCCCCCGAGACTAAAAGGATAATAACTCACAGACCGGGTATCCTATTGATGTTCCATCTATTGAATTGAAAACTATATGAAATGGCATAACTTTTAGATAGTTCTACATGGTACTTCATGACAGTTGTATTATTGACTAGTAGCTCATGGAGCGGGTCCTTCCAGGGATGAGCAGACAGAGTGTGGAGACCTAGTAGTTGGCTGACACTTGATGAGTACTGACTGATTAAATCAGAGTGATTCGACTAGCCTAGTGGGGAGTGCCCGGTTGTGGTGGCAGACTCACAGCGGAGGAGGGACTGGTTGTGGTGGTAGACCCATGGTACTCGACAGGAGGAGTACCTCTATAGGCTATTAGGGGGAACGCCTGGTTGTGGAGGTAGACCCATGATGGGGAGCGCCTTGGTGATGCAGCAGACCCACAGTACTCGACAGGAGGATTACCTCAACTATCCAAGGTTAGTGGTAAGCACCTTGGTGTCATGTCATGCCCATTGTACTCTACAGAGGAGGAGTTCTCTAGCAGTTGTGGCTTCGATAATGTGAATAAAAATCCTGGTTGAGCTGAGTCAGTAATTTTTGTGTTTTCCTCATGATTGAGATGGATTACTTGATAACATTGGTATATGTATGGACATATACCTAAGTGGGGTTATCTATTGATTTCATACATTGTGGTTTATCCTTGTTGGATTTTGTGAGACCGTGAGGGTCTCGGGGTCCCTACTGAGTATCGTTATACTAACACCTACATAGGCTATTCCCGCACCTTGTTGTGTTGGATGCGGACGATGGACAATGCTGACCGAGGCTGAGCGTACCAGGACTGGACGATACCGGGAGGTGGACCATATGGAGTGACGGTACACAGAGGAGACAGATGGACCTAGAGTGCTGAGGAGGAAATCTGTACCTACCCTTCATGTAGGAACCTCAGAGGATGACCCAGTGGCAGTTTTTTTTCTTCCATTGTACTTTAAATTTATTGTACTTTAATGTTGGGATTGTATTTTCGGCACCTATTACTTTCATCACACTTTTGTAATACAGTTTTTCTTAGTGTTTTATATCAATATTGTGCTCTATTGCATGTTTTTATACATTACAAAGGCAATGCCTTCCCAATTTTAGGTAATTCTTCCTTTGGTGCTAGTCGCCAGCCCCTGGCCTATGGATGACGGGCTTGGCGTAGTCAGGACATGGGCCCTGGGGGATGGGTCGTGACAAATTGGTATCAGAGGATTCAGTTATACCACATAATATAGGACTCTAAACATTCGTTTCTATGAAGTAATAGTGTTACTAGTAGTGAGTGGGGTACTCAGTTCAGGGAGACCAGTGTTAGTGCAGCAGCCGACGTATCCATACACCAGGACCCTGACTTCTGATTTCTGACTCAGTGCACAAAAACGCTGATTACATGTTTGTTTTCAAAAGTTTTCATTAAGTCATCTCAAACAAGTCAGCTCGCCAAGAATAGTCTTTTGATCATTTCACATCTTTTTCTTTTGGGATGCCTCCCCATGGATGACCAGCTAGAGTTCCGAGAGTTGTATGCACATAGAGCCCACTGAGCGACGAGACATCGGTGCATGGCCCCTTTCTAGCGGAAGCACCAGCGGTACCACTTCTCGTTGGTCCACCGCTACCACTAGCCCCAGCCCCAGACGATGCACGCTAGTTGAGCATATTTCACGAGTTCCAACACCAGATTCCACCCAGTTTCAGGGGAGAGATGGGCCCACAGGTGGATGAGGATTGGCTGGAGGTTGTGGTGTGAGTTTTTGGACTGGTAGAGACACCATATGACCTCATGGTGATTCTTTCTACCAGCCTTCTACAGGCAGTAGCAAGCAGATGGTGGAGCTTGATGCTACAAGTTCACGACGAGATGACGCTTCTCTGGGAAGACTTCGAGTGCCTGTTTTAGGCAGAGTTTGTCTCATCGACTCTTCGCGCAGTGCGCATACAGGAGCTACTTCATCTACAATAGGGAATCATGACTATAGCTCAATACTCTGCGAGTTTCATAGACCTCTCATACTACTCCACTTATATAGTATGGGACCCATTCTTTAGGGCTCAGACCTTTCAGCAGGGGATCAGGTGAGAGATCAGGGATTCAGTGATCTCACTCAGCATCCCGGCGCAGGCAGGGGTGCTAGAGAGAGCCCTCTTAGTGGATATTTTCCTTGATGACCAGTATTCAATATTAATATCCACCACCAATTGACAGGTAGTGGAGTCTTATATAGGTGGAAGTAGACAGATGTCATAGAGTTCCAAGAGGACCTGACCTATAGGTGGATGACCTCTTGACTCAGGATCCGTTGTGCAGGGAACCCGGAGTAGAGACATACATTCCAGGAGCAGGTAGTGTTTCACATGCAGTGGGTAGGGTCACATGGCTCATGACTGTCTGAACTGTCATTCAGATGATCAGTATACGGTCGAAGGACCTCCCAGGTAGAGACAAAGATTCAATCAAGGAAGTCTGTAGGGATCAGGCAGACGTGGCAAAGGAGATGGCCGTGCAGCTGGAGTTGGAAAACAATTAGAGGTGTTACCACCACCCCCACTAGGAGGTCCACCCCGACCACAGGGAGCAGGTGGACAGTGGAGAGCTCACCTCCAGGCAGCTGAGGCCTACGATCACAATGCTATGGAGATGATATGAGGTACAATATGTGTTTATTCCACCTTAGCTTTAGTTTTTATAGACACATGTGTCAGTCACTCATTCATTTTTCACTACCCTTGTTTAGATCTCGGATATTCCGATAGAGCCGTTGGATCGATCATTACAGCGAGAGACTCCTATAGAAGCAGATTCGATGATGACGCACTAGTTCCAGCAGTGTGATCTTACTCTAGGAGGTGAGAGCTTCATCTGGGATCTTCTAGTAGCAGTGTAGAGGCCTTAAGACGTCATATTGGGTATGGAATAGTTATTTATAGTCCATTCTTAGATAGACTGTATTAGGATCAATGTGTGTTGTGTCTGCATGGATGGGACCGGTTATACCTACACCAGCGAGAAGGGAGCCTTTTCAATACAAGATGGACTATCCTGGAGGATAGTGCATCCGATCACTCATTATTTCGCTACCCTTACCCTTGGAGTAGTTTATGTGGAGAGTCCAAACTATTCAGCAATGGTGCACCAGTACGTGGATGTTTTTCCTGATGATGTCCCAGGTTTACCGCATCATAGAGAGGTGGAATTTTACATTTACTTGTACCCTGGGACAAGACTGATATCTACAGCAGTGTATCAGATGGATGCAGTGGAGCTTCACGAGATGCGGGTACAGCTAGAGGATTTGTAGTGGAAGCGATTCATCTGGCCCAGTGTTTCTCCCTGGACAGCCTCGATCCTATTCTCCATGAAGGAATATGGGAGCTTGAGGCTTTGTGTTGACTGCCGACTCCTGAACCAGGTGACCATGAAGAACAATTACCCACTCCTGATAATTGATGACATCTTTGATTAGTTGAAGAAAGCATGGTGGTTCCTGAAGGTAGACCTCAGATCAGGCTATCACCATCTCCGGGTTTGAGACGAGAATGTGCAGAAGATGTTCTTAAGACGTCGGTACGGCGACTGCGAGTTCTTGGTTATTCCATTCAGCGTAACCAACGCTCCAGCAGTGTTCATGGGACTCATGGGCATGATTTTCCAGCCATTCCTCGATCGTTTTGTCATAGTATTCATCGAAGACATTCTGATCTACACGACTACTGAGGAGGACCATGCCTACCATTTTCAAGTAGTACTGGACACACTCTAAGAGCACCGGCTTTATGGTAAGACCTGGATGTGCCAGTTCTAGATCCAAGAGGTTCACATTCTGAGACATGAAATCTCATAGGCTGGAGTTGAAGTGGATCCAGTGAGGATTGTGGTGGTACGTGCTTGGGAGCCACCCAGGAGTGGCAAGGAGGTATGGAGTTTCATGGGTTTGGCTGGACACTACATGAAGTTTGTGCCAGATTTCTGCAGAGTTGAAGCACCACTACCATCCTTTATGAAGAAGGGGAAACCCATTGTGTGGTCGAAGAGATGCCAGCAGAGCTTTCAAGAGCTGAGGAAGAGGCTGACTAGTGCCCCCATCATGAGGCTTTTAGAGGAAGAAGTAGGGTACGTAGTCTACTGCAATGCATCAGGGACCGGACTCGGATGTGTCCTGATGTAGGAGTGAGCAGTGATCGCTTATGGATCTCGTCAGCTCATAGAGCATGAGAAGAACTACACTACCCATAACCTTGATCTATAATAAGTGGTTTTCTCCTTGAGGATGTGGCGACACTATCTGATGGGCGAGCATTTTACTGTGTACTCTGATCACAAGAGTCTCATGTATATCTTCTCCTGGAAGGACCTGAACTGAAGACAGTGATGCTGGCTTGATTTCCTCCAGGACTATGACTTTAAAATAGTTTATACTCCTAGAAAGGGGAACATTGTTTCAAATTCACTCATCAGGAGATCTGGTATGAAGCTGATAGGTGAGGAGACAGAGAAGTTGGATGCTTTACAGATATCCTTTGTGGATAGAGATGGATCAGCCATCCTTCAGTCTCATATAGTCACTCCCCCACTTCTTTAGTGAGTTGGGGAGGCGCATAATGGGGATACTAACTGCGATACACGACGAGCTAAGATATCTATAGGGCTGGCACCTGAAGGATTTTATGCAGGTGGGGAGCACATAATCCTCTTCAGATGATGTACTATGGTACCCGTGTCACTTCTGGAGGAAGTGTTGATGGATTTCCATACATCCTTTCTAGCGGTAAATCCAGAAGTGGTGAAGATATACCAGGATCTCTAACGACTACACTGGTGGCCAAGAAGGAAGAAAGTGGTTCATAGTTTGTCTTTCGATGCCTCACTTGTCAGCAAATGAAGGCTGAGCATCAGGTACTGGTAGGCTTGGATCTGCCTTTAGAGGTCCTAGAGAGGAAGTGGGATGGGATATCCTTGGACTTCGTGATAGGACATCCACGTACATTTAGGGGTCACAATTGGATTTGGGTGATCGTTGACCGACTCACCAAGTCGATGCACATCTTACCGACCATAGAGAAGGGTTCAGTAGAGAGAAATGTATGCCTCTACGTACAAGAGTTTGTGCGGCTTCATCGATTACCTTCGATGATTGTCTCTGATCATGATGCACGCTTTACTTACTGGCTATGGAAGGGGTTGCAGGAATCATTCGGGACGCGACTTCATTTGAGAACTGCCTTCCATCCTCGGATGGATGGTCAGATTGAGTGGACCATTCAGACCCTCGAGTACATTCTACATTCTCGTGTCCTCGAATTTGGTCATAGCTGGGAGGACCACTTACCTTTGGTGGAGTTTTCATACAACAACAGCTATCACTCCACCATTGGAATGGAACCTTTTGAGTTATTGTACGGGCAACCTTGCAGATCACCTATGTGCTGGACTGACCCAGGGGAGTTAGCACTAGTGGGACCAGAGATGGTACAGGCTACTACAGAGAAGGTGAAGATCATCCAGGAGCGGATGAAGACTGCACAAAGAAAACAGAAGTCATATGCTGACAGGAGACGGAGACCTCTGGAGTTTGAAAATAGCGACCATGTCTTTCTATAAGTCTCACCTTGACGAGGTTTATGGAGATTTAGCGAAGGCCGAATGTTTTCTCTGAGATTCATCAGACATTTTTTGGTCCTTATCATAGTTTGTGAGGTGTCTTACCACTTATCTCTTCCACCTCAGTTACATCGGGTGCACGACGTCTTCCATGTATCCCAGCTGAGGAGATACGTGGAAGACCTGTCCCACATCATCAACCATGGCGAGCTGGGCTTCGATGATGGGGATACTTTTAAGGAGGTTTTAGTAGTGATTAAAGAGTGAAAAAAGCGGGGCCTTCGTGGATGTTTGATACCTCTATGGGGCATTCTATAGAAGCACAGGAACCTCCAGGAGAGCACATGGGAGCAGGAGACTCAAATTCATGCTCAGTACCCCCACTTCTTTTCTTTGTATGATTTGTGGCTTATGGGGACTTAGATCCCTGAGTTGGGGAGAATTTAAAGACATATAATTTCCATGTAATTTTTTTTAATGAAGTGGGAATTTTATGAGTCCGCAAAAATTGACAGTGCGTGATTTCGAGGCCCGGTGTACCTGGAATCAATTTCTGAAAATGTTTTCGGGTATGTTTTGTAAACGTACAGGTGGGTTTTTATAACTTTTGAACTGGTGCTCAGAATTGAAATCTGAGGGAACCGTTGAACTCACAGCGCTGATATTCTCTTAAAAAGACTTTTACCTCAACAGTAGTGGGTCGAGAATAAAAGAAAGTTTTTGGGTTTTCGTGGGAATAATAAAATAATATAAATACATGTTTTATTTCATTTTTATCTATTATAACCGCCCATGATAAAGTTTTAGGTTGGGACCACCACACCTTAACCTCTCATGAGAGGTTATGGTGGTGGGGGCCCCCCAAAACCTAACCCCCCATGAGAGGTTACGGTGTGGGGACCACCCGAGACTAAACCTCCCAATTAAATGAGGGAAACCACTCAACTCCCTTATAAATGAGGGAGAGTCTCTTGACCTCCTCTACCCAATTAATGGTGCCACCACCTCCCTTCTAAAGTGTTCCAAGTCCCGTAAATTAATTATTCCAAATCCTTCCCATCAATTAATTGAGCTAACTATTTCAATTAATTGATTAACCCATTCAGATATTATACCAATAATTTAATATTATATTATAATATTTCATATTTGGTTGGAATTTGATTTTGGGTGGAATTGGGGGAGAGGAGGAAAATAGCGAGAAGGATCTCCAACAAAGAACATCCTCCATGAAGAACGCTGGCAACGAGCGTCTTCGACTTCTTCCTAGGAAGCACCTTGTGGAAGCAACCAACATGTGACGGCTTCGACGACTGAACCTTCATCCTCATCATCATCAACGTACTGACACACAAGCTCAAGATTGGAAGTGTGTGGTGGATGCAACGAATGACGAAAACTCCATCTTCTTCCCCGCGACTCCGTCAGCGAACAACGAACAAAGGTTGTGGTTTTATTTGAAAATGATCTTATTCCTTTAATTCTTCCATTCTAAAACAAATAATAATTTTGGATGATTTTCTTTGTGGAATGGGATTTATTTTTGTGGGAAGATGTGGGGTGTTTTTTTTATTTTTCATTCATCTTATTTTCTTGATAATTCTTTGAAATTCAAGAAAGAATTGATCCTCTTACTACCACCCTAAATGTGGAGGGTGCGGGCCAAACCAACATTGCCCGAACTTTCTGTCATTATTGTTTGTGGTGTTTTTCAGAAAGGTGATGCAGTGAAGAGACGATGAATGCGATGAAGTGAAGTTTCATGCTACCTGCAGCCTCCGCAAACCGTGCCACACACCAGTCGCACCACCCGCCAGCCGAACATGTCTGCCCTAAGCCGCACCCCGGCTGAACCGGCCTCGGCCACGTAGCACCCCGATCATGCTACCATGGATGTGCCCTCCGCTAGGCCGAACTGGACCTGGATACCCCTTCCACTGGTTGAACAGTCTTTGCCGCCCCAGGCTGAACCGCGGCACCCTCCCGGCTGCCCGCACCTCCCGACCGCCCACCCCCTCCTAACTACGGCGTCCTCCCGGCCACTCATGCCCTCCCGACCGTGGTGCCATCACGGCCACCCATTCCCTCTCAGTCATAGCTCCCTCCTATCCTCCCACGCCTCCCGAACGAACCAGATCCTGGCCGAGACGGCCCCCCTAATCACCCTGTCGAACCACGCCCTCGCGGCACCCCGGCCGTGCCGGACTCCCGCACCCCTCGCAGTGCCCCAGCAGAGTCGTCCTCCCACGTCCCTTGTAGTGCTTTGTTCGAACTGTCCTGTGCCCTCAATGTTCCCTCTGGGCCGAATCGCCCTCGTGCCAACCCGTGGGCAGTCCGCGCCCTCGCGACTGGTCTGCGTTCTCGCTGCCCTCCGCGACCCCTCGTTGCCTGCTATGCTAGGTCCAGTGGGACGGGCCAAACCTAACGGGCCAGAATGCCTAATGGGACAGGCCAGACCCAACGGGTTAGGCCAGGTCGATCTAGACTGGGTTGCCCCAAACTGGGTCGGGCAGGGTCAGTTCGACTGGGTCAGACTGAACCTAGGCCCACTATAACCCTTTACATTCTTTTGGCCATATCATTAGAACCGAACTTCCATTTAATAATCCATCAGTGGACCAATTAATCTTGGAGCATGATGGTCCCTTTGAGTATACCCCACTAGAGTTTGGGGTATAGTTGAGATACGGCCAGGTTGCATCACCCAGGAATCCAACAGGGCCCACGGGACTAAAAGTATAATAACTCACAGACCAGGAATTCGATTGGTGCGCCATCTATTGAGTTCAGACCTTTATGATGTGTTAGAACTTTGAGATACTTCTAAGTGGTACTTCATGACTGTTAGAGTATTGACCAGTAGCTCGTGGAAGAGAACTTTCTAGAGATGAGCGGACGGAGTGCAGATACCTAGTAGCTGGCTGAGACATGATGACTTCTGACCGATTGACTCGGAGTGACTCAACTAGCCCAGTGGGGAGCACCTGGTTGTGGCGGCATACCCATGGTGGAGGAGTACTTGGTTGTGCCGACAGACCTGCAGTACTCGATAGGAGAGGTACCTCTGCAGGCTATTAGGGGGAGCGCTTATTTGTGGCAGCATACCCATGGTGGGGACCACCTTGGTGACGCAGCTTACCCACGGTACTCGACAGGAGGAGTACCTCAGTAGTACAAGGTTAGTGGGAAGTTACTTGGTGTCGTGGCATGCCCACTATACTCTACAGAGGAGTAGTTTTCCAGCAGCAGTGGTTTCGATAATGTGAAAAAAATCCTGGTTGAGCTGAGTTAGTAACTTTTGTGTTTTTCTCATTATTAAGATGGATTACTTGATAACTTAGGTATATGTATGGGAATATACCTACGTGGGGTTATCTGTTGATTTCATACATTGTGGTTTAACCTTGTTGGATTTTGTGATACCTTGAGAGTCTCGAGGTCCCTACTGAGTATCATTATAATCACCCCTACACGGGCTATGATCGCACCTCATTGTGTTGGATGTAGACAATGGAAAACACTGAACGAGGCTTAGAGTACTAGGACTGGACGGTACCTGAAGGTGGACCATACGACATGATGGTATATGGAAGAGATGGATGGACCTAGAGTGCTAATGGGGAAATCTATACGTACCCTTTAGGTAGGAACCCCGGAGGAAGACCCAGCGATAGTTTGTCTTTTCTTCAGTTGTACTTTCTGTTTCTTGTACTTTAGAGCTGGGCTTGTTATTCCAGACCCTTTTACTTTAAGTACACTTTTGTTATACATTTTTACATAGTTTTTGTTTTCATCTTGTGCTCGGTTGTGTCTGTTTATAGGTTACAATGGAAATTCCTTCCTAGTTTTAGGAAATTACCCCTTTGGTGCTAGTCGTTTGCCCTGGCCAATGGAATCCGGGCTTGGGGTAGTCACGACATAGGCCCTGGTGGACGGGTCGTGACACCTTCGATAGTAACCGGTCAGACCCAGGGAACACCACACCTCTTTCACACTCTTGGTGGCTCCCAGGAAAGCACAGCCTCACTCTTCACTGGATCCACCACACTTCTAACCTACGAGATAACGTGTCTTAAGGAATGTACCTCTTGGATCTAGAACTGGCACTTCAACAGCATACTATAAAGTTGGTTCTCTCAGAGTGTGTCTAGATCTATCTAGAGATGATAGGCATTCTCCTCCTTTATAGCTGAGTATATCAAGATGTCGTCGATGAAGAAAACCACAAACCGATTGAGGTACAGTCGGAAGATCCATTTCACGAGTCTCATAAACATTGTAGGGTCATTGGTCACGCCGAATGGCATAACCAAGGACTCATAATTTCCATACCGACATCGGAAGGTCGTATTCCCCATATCGTCATCTTGTACCATGAGCTGGTGATAGCCTGATCTGAGGTCTATCTTTTAAAACCACCGTTCTCTCTTCAGCTAATCAAAGAGATCGTCAATCCTTAGTAGTGGGTACATGTTCTTCACGATCACCTGGTCCAAGCACCAATATTCCACACAGAGTCTCAAACTCTCATCCACCTCTTTAGCGAACAAAATCAACGCTACCCAAGGAGAGACACTAGGACTAATAAACTTCTTGATCTGCAAGTCTTCTCACTGTACTCGCAACTCTCGAAGCTCCGCGGGAGCCATCTGATATGTTGGTGTAGATATTGGTGACGTCTCGGGGTACTAGTCAATATAAAATTCCTCCTCTCTACAAAGAGTTAGACCTAGAAAATCATCAGGGAAAACATCAGTATACTGTTCCACCACTACAGGATAGCTTAGACAGTCAACATCAACCGCTTAGTGGTTATGGCTAGCCAATTGAGGTGTGATCGGCTACACCCTCCTCCGAGTAATTCAATCTTGTGCTGAAAAGATTACCTTCTCACCAGTGAAGGAAAACCTGTTCACATCATTATAGACCCACCACACATTGCACCTATGTAAGAACCAGGGTTTTGAGCCTATGAGACTTTGAAAATTTCTTGATGTTATTCCAGAGCAAGGCATTCAGACGTCGTGTGATTCTGAGCCCCAGTGTGGCCGAAATTAAATTTTAAGTGCATTCCTGCTAGGCAAACCAAATAAATATAGTAACTCCTAAACGATTGCTCTGATGGGAAAACTAAGTTCATCATTGACTCCAGAGCATGTCATTTACCCTAGGAGGGGTGTAACTTTCATGGGCGCGGCCCTTCTGTGGAAAACGCCACCCGGGGCGTTTTCGTAATTTAGCTGCCTCAGGCCTGAACTTTATAAATTCTGAACGGAGGATCAAATTAAAATTCCAAGACTGACATTGTGCTTAGAACGTGTATTTTACCCAAGGGAAGTTTAACCACAACCTCATCAAGAGTTCAGGTACAGGCCTACTGGTGGGTGTTTAAGAATAAATTAATTTTAATTAATTCTTATCCCTACATAAACACCTACACCCCTCCCTTCTTTCCCTTACAACATCCCTGGAGGAAGCTCTCCCAAAAATGTAATCCACCATCTTCATGCTCCTTAACCCACCTCTCCAAGGCTGTTGCGGCTCTGGCGGATCGTTTGTGAAGCGATGGGCTACGCCCTGTGAGGTTGGGTCGTGCATTTTCAATTTTTTTTAAAATTATGAAACTTTTTCTAACTCAATGTATAGAGTGTAATTACTGTTTGTTTGTCTAGAAGAGGCCATAGATGCGTAGGGTTCGATCTGAGCTTTCCAACGCTTATTTTGGATCGAAAATCCGAGTCCCGGGGTGTCTGGCGTGGCCCCGAGAAATTTTCCAGCCAGAACCTTGTTTTTTAGGTGGTTTTAGGATGGTCTGGTGAGTCTAGGCGGTGGCACGACGGGCTTCCCAAGGGACGATGCGGTGGGATCCCCAGGCGATGGCGACGCGGGATCCAGGCGGCGGCGCGACCCCTCGGCATTGGTGCAGCGGGTCTCAAGCGGTGGCGTGGCTAGCTATGGGTGAGCAGGTGAGCAGGATGGCAGCGACGACATGGGAGGCCAGGGGTGCACACTGGCTGGCTACGCCAGTCGGTGTGCGTTGTGCGACCGGGGTCGGCGCGCCCCTGGGAACCGACTGAGACCCGCGAAGCACGAGTTTCGTGGAAAGGATCCAGACCGGCTTAAGCTGGTCCGGGTGAGGTGGTGTGGCCCACGCGGTGAACTATGGGCCATGGTGGACCTGGCGGTTCGAGGGGCCGAGCTGCAGACTGCCGGTCTAAAGGGGGTGGACCGCCCAAACCGGTCTGACCCACCTCGTCTCCGTCCTTCGACGTTAAAATGCCCCTAACTTGAAAACTGAGTGTCAGATTAGCATTATGTCTATGGAGACTCGATCCTCGGATTGAGATGGAGATTTTGAGATGGTCTTAGTGATTTTTAATTCCCGATATGGGGGGATCAGAGGTGCAACACGCTCGTTATGTGTTACTTAGCGCCTCGCTGGGATTCTTGCTTTGGATGGAGTGAGCACATCCGGAGCCCGTTTTAGGCACTGTCAGTGACGTTGTGACCATGGCATCATGACGAAGTAGTACAGGGTGGTTGCAAATGTTGAAGCTACTATTGAGGCATGGGCCCCATGGGCCGTCTTTTAAGTTGTGTGCAGCGTACTATGACCTATTCATCCGACGTTCGTTCGAGGTGAATGAATAGACGATTTGGCGTGTTTTTTCAAGAAAATCATGATGGCGCAGTTCAACCGACCATTTTCAAGATAGAGGTGAGGTCCCCATGATAAGTCTTATGGGCATAAAGTGAAGTGAAATAACTTTTTTATCGGGACTCCGATTCCAGTGAGTAAATAGTCTATCATGCGTGTTTTTTTGCGAGGATTACAACGGTGTAATCTGTTTGGGAGTGCAGAGCCTCTTTCAAGATCTCATTAAATGTGGAAACCTGAAAGGGAATTGGTTTGAGGTTCCTTTGATGCACTGTGAACTAATGCATGATAGCGATTTTAGTGACACCTAGTAATGGTATGGGAAGTGTAGAGTTATTGGACCGGTTAAGGGTTTACCCTCCAATGGGGCTGGGCAGTGGGTTACCCACCGGCGTATCAGGGTTTACCCTCTAGTGGGGCTGGGTAGTGGGTTACCCGTTGACCTTAGGGTTTACCCTATAGTGTGGCTGGGTAGTGGGTTACCCGTTAACCATAGGGTTTACCGTCCAGCAGGGCTGGGCTGTGGGTTACCCAACGACCTCTTAGGGTTTACCCTCTAGCTGGGATGGGCAGTGGGTTAACCGAAGACTTCATTCAGACTCAGCCCTTTCTATGAGGCTAGTCATTGAATTTTCATCATGATTACTGGAGCAGGAACTTTGGTTGTACGACTTAGCGATGAGACAACTTTGACATGTTGGACTGTTTGGCATCAGTGTTGGATATCCTTAGAACAGTTGGTGACTTTTCCTAGGATGATCTTGGAGATAGATATCCCCTTACACACTTGTTCTAGTTTCTTATTGAGCATATATATATATATATAAACCATACTTTTGTTCCCACTCCTTGGGTTTATTTACTCTCCTTCTAGGAGGGGCGAAGTCGCATGAGGTATGCCACATGATTTTCTTTTCTAGTTCCTCTTGGGTTGGATGAGTCTACTTCCATATTTTTTTGGTTGGAGATACACTCTCTCTATTGTATTCTTACACTATTCTTTTTTTTCTCTACTGCACACTGTTTTAGTACCCCCCCCCCCTCATCCTTTTGGTTTTACCTTGAGCTTTTGAGGAATCCTAATGAGTATCTTTATACTCACCCCTACTTGGGCTTTGCCCGCACTTAGTGCATCCTTGCAGATGACGGACAACTCGATCGAGAGTAGAGAGGAGTGTAGAAGACACAAGAGCTTGGGATGTATTCAATGGTCCTAGTAGGACTTTCAGGTGTGAGACTTACCAACTGTTTACTTTTTTTACCTATTTCCGGGTTGTGGCACCTTTCAGGTTGGGTGCGTGTTTTTTCCTTTTTCTGTTCAGTTATCTTGTCAGTACTTTTCAGCACATTAATTCTTCTATTATATGTTTATACATGATTGTTGTTGGGTTATAGGTGTTTTTACATTGGGGTTCCTTGTTACACTGCACTTCTGCATTGAGTTTGTTGTGTTTCTGTGTTTACAGGTACTTAGGCAAAGGCCTCCCTAAGATTGTTACACCTTCGGTGCTTGTCAGTATCCCCTGGCCTATGGAGGTGGGATTGGGGTAGTTTCGGCTTGACACCTATAGGGTTGGGTCGTGATAAAGTGGTATCAGAGGAGATTAATTCCTTAGGTCGTAGTTCGGACATCCCTAAAAAGAATTTGTTAAGAATTAGGGAAATAGTGATGACGTGTCTGGAGGGCGTCTCTCAGGCCAGGGAGTCTAGTGACGATACGGGTGGTTGACGTATCCATTCACCAGGACCCTAAAAACCCTCTTGTCGACTCAGCACACTAAGACACTTGTTGCACAAGATTTGGAACATGAATCTGGTCGGATTGTGTCTTTGACTCTCCTTTTTCAGGCAGATTCCCTTTTTTATTACATATATATATATATATATTCTAATATGATCATGGTAATCCTTGATAATTTTCAGGATGCCCCCACGACAGCAGCCATCCAGGTAACCCTCTTCAGTTCATGAAGAAGACCTGGCGAGCAACGTGGCATCAGTTCCGGGACCCTCACGTGATCCCCTACAACTCAGTGGTTCAGCGGTAGCACCTCCATCTGGAGCGCGGCAGTTAGTACCAGCGTCACAGGCCAAGGTTGAGCGCAGGCTATGTGTGCTCTGAGACTTCCAGTGTCAGTGGCCACAATTGTTCCATGGGGACCCGGATCCCCAAGTAGAAGAAGATTGTCTAGAGTCCGTGGGTAGGATTTTCAGGCTGGTACAGACACCAACGGACCAGATAGCAGCCCTAGCTACCAGCCTTTCCTTCGGGACGGACAGGCGTTGGTGGGGGTTGGTTACACAGACCCACAAAGGGTTTTCTCTCACGCGGGATAGCTTTCAGTAGATATTCTGGAAGGAGTACTCCCCCTCAGGTTTATGATCCATTCATATTCAGGAGATTATAGAGCTGATGCAAGGGGGATGATCGTGGCGCAGTACTTAGCCCAATTTATCAATCTGACACGCTACTCACTGGATATGATCCGCGATAGTTACTTATGAGTGCGGAATTTTGAGCATGGGCTTCATAAGGAAATTTGTGCTAGTGTAGTACCCTTGTGCATCCCTACTTATCCCGAGGTGCTAGAGAGTGAACTCATGACAGAGATCTTCTTGGCTGAGGGATGCTAGCTGACAGGGCCTAGTAGTAGACACTTAAGAAAAGATTCCTCGGAAGTAGGCATGCATCAGAGAGAAGAGCCTCAGTCAAGGAGACCCTTACATGAGTAGACTCACAGGCAGGGTCATACACCGCAGTGGCACCGTAGAGAAACGGGGAAGTCAGGAGAGAGCCGGTACTATGCTTGTGACAGACGGGGTCCCCTAGAACGGGATTGCCCGACCAGGCGTACTAAGAAGTTGTGGCAGGAAGTGGGCGCATCGTAGTGGTAGAGGCATCACCATGACCAGGGATCTCCTAGGAGAGGAAAGAGTGGTCCTCAAGGAGGTGGTGCAGGCATAGCAGCAGGACCTGGAGGTGGGGGATGGCGTTTCAAAGTTCTTCAACAGCCACCATCGGGAGGCCCATGCTAGGCTCAGGGAGCTAGTGGTAGTGGCCATGAGCAGCTTCAGGCTATGGGTGTTTGTGACCCACCAGCTCATCATATGGTCTGAAGTACACTTTTGATTTACTCTATACTTTTTTTGGTACAAGTATACACAAGTTCCAACCACTCTTCTATATCGCTTCTTTTAGTACGGGAGTTGGTACTCCTAGTAGAGGCGTTGACACCAGCGCTTAGCCTCGAGGTTCCTATAAGAAGTGCCACATTAGTGACATTTGTTTCCAGACTATGAGAACTGTCATTCGGAGAAGAGAGTTTCACATGGGACCTACTGGTCATCACGATGGAACCTTACAACGTCTTCCTGGGTATGGATTGGATTTCAATAGTTCATGCCCAGATCGAATCTCGTCACAGATGAGTCATAGGCGTGCATTCTGATGGGACAAGTTTCACCATTCTGTGTGAGTGAGACCTCGTGGCAGAGAAAACAGGTACTCTGAGTAGAAGACCATGGCCTTTTCTCACTATTTTTCTATCATGGATCTTAGAGCAGCAGACACTACATGCACTAGGATCCCTATAGTTGTAGAGGACTACATGGACATCTTTCCCGAGGATGTCTCAAAACTACCTATGAGGTGAGAGATGGAAATATGCATTGACTTGCAGCTGGGGACTGCCCCGATATCATGTGCGTCTTATCAGATGGTACCCACAGAGCTTTCGTAGATACGACTTTAGTTGGAGGACCTTCGTGAGAAGGGATTCATCAGACCCAGTGTGTCCCCCATGGCAGCTCCAGTTTTGTTTGAGAAAAAGGCAGATGGGAGTCGGTGGATTTGTGTTTATTATCATCTCCTGAATTAGGCCACAATAAAGAACAAGTACCCTTGTCTGAGGATTGATGACCTCTTCAACTAGTTTAGAGGTGAAAAGTGGTTCTCATAGATTGACCTTCGATCCATCTACCACCAGTTTCTGGTTCGTGAGGCTGACATCCCAAATATGGATTTCTGTTGTCGTTATGAGCATTACGAGTTTCTGGTGATTCCCATTGGTGTGACGAATGCCCCCACCATTTTTATGGATTTGATGAACCAAATCATTCTGCATTACATAGACCAGTTTGTGTTTGTCTTTATTGACGACATACTCATCTACTCTGCGACAGAGGGGGAGCATGTAGAGCATTTTAGGATGGTCCAAGACTTACTTCGGGAGCACCAGCTATATGGGAAGCTCTCTAAGTGATAGTTCTAGATTAATGAAGTTGGCTTTTTAGGGCATGTCATTTCGGAACAAGGTTTAGCCGTAGATCCCGCAATGATAGAGGAAGTGTTTTCTTGGGATCCACCCAAGAATGCGTCTGAGGTGCGGAGCTTGCTTGGTTTGGCAGGGTACTACAAGAGGTTCATGGAAGACTACTCCAGGATTTCTTCCCCTTTGACTGCATTGATGGGGAAGGGATGACCGTTCACCTGGATTGATCAGTTCCAGAAGGCCTTCAAGGAGTTGAGGCAAAGGCTGACTAGTGCTCTAATATAGAGGCTACTAGAGGAGGGCGTTGAGTTCGTGGTGTACTACGAAGCTTCAAAAGATGGGCTTGGGTGCGTGCTCATGCAGCAGAAAGAAGTGATTGCATATGGATTGAGGTAGTTGAGGCCCCTTGAGAAGAATTATGTGACTCACAATTTGGAGTTGGCAGCGGTGCTCTTCACCTTGAGGTTATAGAGACACTACCTTCTAGGTAATCATCTTGTGGTTTACTCAGACCACCAGAGCCTCAAGTACATCTTTACTCAGAGGGATCTAAATCTGAGTTAAAGGCGCTGGTTAGAGTTTCTGCAGGACTATGATTTTGAGATAGTCTACACTCGAGGGAAGGGAAATGTAGTAGCAGATGCCCTAGGTAGAAAGTCCCAGGCTCATCTAGCGCGGGAATCTTCAAGAAGTTGTCTTCCCTATAGCTGACCTTGGTGGAGAAGGAGGGTACAACTTTTCTATCATTGATGGTGTTTAATCCATTTCTCCTTGAGTGTGTGAGAGAGTCGCAGCTGGGGGATGTCGACAGTGAGGTACTACGTGATCAGATATCCATGGGCGACGCAACCGATGGGTATTCTGAAGGAGGGAATCATGAGATCATGTTCTAGGGGAGAGTTGTAGTACTAGTGGAGATGATGGTGGAGGTGATGCGGGAATTCCATACTTCTCCCTTGGGTGTACATCCCGGGGTGGGGAAAATGTACAGAGACCTTCAGCGGCAGTTTTGGTGTTCTGGCATGAAGCGGAACGTTGCTGAGTTTGTTTCTCGGTGTCATACCTGTCAGCAGGTGAAGGCAGAGCATCAGGTTCTGGCAGGGTTGTTGCAGTCCCTTGATATCCCGGAGTGGATGTGGGATGGCATATCTATGGACTTCATCACAGGGCTTCCACGCACATCGAAGGTCCTTGATTCCATTTGGGTGATAGTGGACTGACTCATGAAGTCAGTGCACTTCCTTTCATTCGGGGTGCAGAGTTTGGTAGAGAGTCTAGGGAAGTTTTACATTCGATAGATCGTCGGCCATCATGGAGTAACCCCGACCATCGTCTCCGGCCATGACACACGGTTTACATCGCGATTGTGGCAAGGCCTCTAGGAGGAATTCGGGACTCAGCTTCTGATGAGTATAACTTTTCACCCCCAGACCGGTGGACAGACGGAGCGTACTATGCAGGTGTTGGAGGATATTCTCAAGGCGTGCATGTTAGACTTTGGCCCAAGATGGGAGGATCACCTTCCCTTTGTGGAGTTCACGTATAACAACAGTTACCACTCTACTATCAGAATGGAACCTTTTGAAGCCCTCTACAGGAGACCCTATAGGTCACCATTGTGTTGGATGGATGTTGGGGAGACCTCCCTCGTGGGTGTAGATTTTGTGTGGGAAATGACGGAGGAGGATCAAGTAATTCCTGAGTGGATGAGGATGGCTAAGATCATATAGAACTACTATGTAGACCATCGTTGCAGGCCTTTAGAGTTTGAGAAGGGGGGACCTTGTCTTTTTTAGAGTCTCACCACGGCGTAGAAAATGGAGGATCGACTGGGATGGCATGTTATCCCCGAGGTTCATTGGGCCATTTGAGATCATTCGCAGGGTTGGTGAGGTTGCCTATCATCTTTCTCCACCCCCACAGATGGAGAGGGTACATGATGTCTTCCATGTGTCGTAGCTGAGAAAATACCTGCATGACCCCATGCACATTATCAACCGAGGAGAGCTGAACATTGCGGATGGGTCAACCTTTGTGGAGAACCCAATGGTGATTGAGGAACAGCAGGATCGGACTCTGCGTGGATGGACCATTCCTTTGGTTCGTGTGTTGTGGCAACACGATAGGGTGTAGGAGAGCACCTGGGAATAGGAGAGCCAGATGTGGGCTCAGTATCCCGAGTTATTTTTGTAGTTTTGTTTTTCGGTGAAAAAAACATGAAGGAGGGAATGATATATGAATCCAGTTTTTGAGCCTGTAAGACTTTGAAATTTTCTTGCTGTTATTCCTGAGCAGGGCGTTCACAAGACGTGTGATTCTAAGCCCCAGTGTGGCCAGAATTAAATTTTAAGTGCATTCCCACTAGGCACTCCAAATAAATCGAATAACTCCTAACTGGTTTCCCTGAAGATAAAACCAAGGGAATTGATGAGTCCGAAGCGTGCCGTTTTCCCTAGTAGGTGTGTAACTTTCACGGGCGCAGCCCTTATGTGGAAAACACAACCAGGGGAATTTTTGTAATTCAGCAGCTTCGAGCGTGAACTTTATAACTTCTGAATGGAATCTCAGATTAAAATTATGAGATCGCCGTTGTGCTCAGAACTTGTATTTTACCCTAGGGGCGGCTTAACACCGACCCCATCGAGAGTTCGGGTACGGGCTCAGGTAGAGGCCTACTTGTGGGTGTTTAAGAATTAATTAATTTTAATTAATTCTTTTCCATACTAAACACCTTCACCCCTCCCTTATTCCCCTTATAACCTCCTAGGAGGAAGCTCTCCCAATGAATGAATCCACCATCTTCAAGATCCTCACCCCACCCCTCCTAGGTGGCTGCAGCTCTAGCGGATCATTTGTGAAGTGATGAGCTACGCCCTGCGAGGTCGGGTCATGCATTTTCATTTTTCATTAAATTCCACAACATCTTCAAACTCCATGTATTTTGTCTAATTGATTCTTGTTTCTCGAGTGGAGGCCATATATGCGTAGGGTTCGATCCGAGCTTTCCAACGCTCTTTTTGGAAACAAAATCCGAGTCTCGGGGTGTCTGGTGTGGCCCCGAGAAATTTTCCGGCCAAACCCTTGTTTTTTCATTGGTTTCAGGTTGGTCCGACGAATCCAGGCGGCAGCCCGACAGGCTTCCCAGGCAGCGGTGCGGCGTGCTCCCCATGAGACAGCAGCGCGGGCTGCAGGCGGCGGCACAGTGGGTCTTAGGGTGAGGCGCAGCCGGCTGCTGGAGAGCTGGCGAGCGGGATGGCGGTGGCGACGTGGGAGGCCAGGGGTGGGCACCGTCTGGCTTCATCGGTCGGCATGCAACACAAGATCTGGGTCGTCACGACCCCAGGAGTCGACTGAGACCCGCTAATCGCGGGTCTCGTGGAGAGGATCAGGACCGACTTAAGCCAGTCCTGTTGAGGCGGTGTGGCCCGCGCGGTGAACCGCAGGCCAAGGTGGACCGGGCAGTCCAGGCGGCCGAGATGCGGACCGTCGGTCTAAAAGGGGTGGACCAGCCACACCGGTCCAGTCCACCTCGTCTCCATCCATCAGCATTGAAGCACCCCTAATTTACAAACCGAGTGTCGGATTCGTGTACTGTCTACAGAGATGCATTCCTTAGATTGAGATGGTGATTTTGAAATGTTATTGGGGATTTTTAATTCCTGAGATGGGGGGTCAGTGGCGCGACACTCTCGTTAAGTGTTACTATGCTCCTTGCCAGGATTCTTGCTTTGGATGGCGTGACCACATCCAAAGTCTATTTTAGGCATCGTTAGCGGTGTTGTGACCCTGGCATCGTGATGAAGTAGTCTTGATTGTTTGCAGGCGTTGAAGTTGGAGTTGAGGTGTGGGCCCCACGGGCCATCTTTTAAGTCGTGTGCAGCGTACTGAGAATTTTTCATCTGACGTCCCATTGGGGCGAATGAATAGTGGATTTGGCATGTTTTTTTCGAAAGCTTCATGTGGGCGTAGTTTGCCCGAACTTTTTGAGACCGAGGTGGGGGCCCCATGAGGCGTTGTATGGACATAAAGCAGCGTTGAACAACTTTTTCATTGGGAGTATGTTTCCAGTGAGTAAATAGACTATCTCGCGTGTTTTTTCACAAGGATTACAATGTTTTAATTTCTTTGGGAGTGCGAAGCCTCTTTCATGATCTCATTAAATGTGGAAACATGAAAGGGCATTGGTTGGAGGTTCCTTTGATGCACTCCGAACCAATTCATGGTAGCGATATTAGTGACACCCATTTATGGTATGAGAAGTGCAGAGTTATCAAAGCAGTTCTGGGTTTACCCTCTAGTGGGGCTGTGCAGTTGGTTACCCACTGACTTATCAGGGTTTACCCTCCAACGGGACTGGGAAGTGGGTTACCTGTTGACCTTAGGGTTTACCCTCCAGCGTTGTTGGGCAGTGGGTTACCCATTAACCTTAGGGTTTACCCTCCAGCGGGGCTAAGTAATGGGTTTTCCGACGAACTCTTAGGGTTTACCCTCTAGCTGGGCAAGGCAGTGGGTTACCCGACAACTTCTTTCAGACTCATCCCTTCCTACGATGCTAGTCAGTGACTTTTCTCCGTGATTACTGGAGGGGGACCCTTGGTTGTATGACCTAGCGATGAGACAACTTTGACATGTGGGACTATTGGGCATCAGTTTTGGATATCCCTATAACTATTGGCAACATTTCATGGGCAAATCCTAGAGAAATAGATACCCTCACACACTCGTTCGGGTTTCTTGTTGAGCATATATATAGACCCCCTACTTCTGATCCCACTCCTTGGATTCAGTTACTCTTTATCCTAGAGGTTTGATGACATGTGTGGTATGCCACGTGATTTCCATGTCTAGTTTTTCATGGGTTTGATGAGTCTACTTCCTTCTTTTGTTGGGTTGAGCAGCACTTTCTCAGTTGTACTCTTACACTATTCTTTGTTATGTCTACTGCTCACTGTTTTAGTACCCCCCCCCCCCCCACTTTATTGGTCCCTCAAGCTTTTGGGGCATCCTACTGAGTATCTTTATACTCACCCCTTCTTGGGATTTTCCTGCACATTGTGTGCCCTTGCAGATGATAGACAGGCCGATCGAGACTACAGAGGAGCGTAGAGGACACAAGAGCTTGTGCTGCGTTTAGTGGTCGTATTAGGACTTTATAGTGTGTGACTCACCAGCTATTTACTTTTGTTTACCTATTGCCAGGTTGTGGCACCTTTCGGGTTGGGAACGTGTTTTTCCCTTTTTTTGTTCAGTTATCTTTTCAGTACTTCTTAGAACATTACTTGTTCTATTTAGAAGTTGATACATGACTGTGGTTGGGTTATAGGTGTTTGTACTTTGGGGTTCCTTGTTACTCTGAAATTCTTCATTGAGTGGGCTATGTCTGTGTGTACAAGTACTTAGGCAAAGGCCTCCCTGAGATTATTACAGCTTCGGTGCTTGTCGCCAGCCCCTGGCCTATGGAGGTGATCTTGGGGTAGTTGTGTCTTGAGACAGGTAGGGTCGTGTGATGATATAGTGGTATCAATGGTGGTTCGTTCATTGGGGCGTTGTTCGGACATCCCTAAAAAGGAATCGGTTAGGAATTAGGGAAATAGTGTCGACATGTCTCGAGAGCGGCTCTCAGGCCGGGGAGTCAAATGATGGTATGAGCGTCCAACGTATCCATTCACCAAGACCATGATAACCCGCTTGTCAACTCAGCACACTGAGACACTTATTGCTTGGGATTTTGAACAGGCATCTAGTAGGATTGAGTCTTTGACTGTCCTTTTTGAGTCGGATACCCTTTTTTATTACTAATATATATATATGTGTGTGTGTGTGTTTGTGTGTGTGTGTGTGTGTGTGTGTCTATGTATGTATATATGCTCATCTAATCACGGTAATCCTTGACAATTTTCAGGATGCCACCATGACAGCAACCAGCTAGGTTACCCTCTCCAGTTCGTGATGACGACATGGGGAGGAACAAGGCATCAGTTCAGGGACCCTCATGTGATCCACTACCACCCAGTGGTTCAGAGTTATCCCCTACATCAAGAGATAATAACTTAGTACTAGCGTCACAGGCTAAGGTTGAGCAGAGGATGAGTGCACTCGGAGACTTCCAGCATCAGTGGCCACAGAAGTTCCATGGGGACCCGGATCCCCAAGAAACCGAAGGCTGGTTAGAGTCTGTGGGCTGGATTTAATGGCTGGTACAGACACCATTAGACTAGATGGAAGCCCTGGCTACCATCATTTTCCTCGTGATGGCCAGGTGTTGGTGGTGGTTGGTTATGCATACCCATGACGAGTCATCTCTCATGTGGGATAGATTCCAGCATCTCTTCTGAGAGGAGTACTCCCCCTCTGGTTTACGCTCTGTTCAGATTCAGGAGATTCTAGAGCTGAAGAAAGGGGGGATGACCAAGGCGTAGTACTCAGAGCGGTTTTCATATCTAACATGCTACTCGCTGGATATGATCCGTGATAGTTACATCTAGGCGTGGAAGTTTGAGCAGGGTCATCGCAGGGAAATTTCTTCTAGTGTAGTACCCCTGTGCATCCCTACTTATTTCGGGGTCCTAGAGTGGGTTCTTGTGATAGAGAGATTATTAGGTGAGGGACGCAATCTAGAAAGTCCTAGCAGTGACCACTTCAGAGCAGAGTCTTCGGTAGCAGGAAGGCGGAAGAGAGCAGAGCCTCAGTCAAGGAGACCCTTCAATGAGTAGACTCAGGGGTAGGTTCATACACCGTAGTGGCATCATAGAGCACCGGGGAACTAAGGAGTGATCGGGTGCTATGCTTATAATGGATGGGTTCACCTAACATAGTACTGCCCGACCAGGCGTACCGAACATCCGTGGTAGGTAGTGGGCGCACTGCATCGACTGATACAGCACCGTGACCAGGGATCTCCCAGGCGAGGACTAGGTGGTCCTCAAAGAGGTGGCGCAAGTAGCATGGTAGGACTAGGAGGTGGGGGATGGAGTTTTGAGGTCATTCCACCGCTGCCACTGTGCATCCCACGCCAAGCTCAGGGAGCAAGCGGTAGGGGTCACAGGCAGCTTTAGGCTATGGGTGTTCGTGATCCCATAACACATGAGATGGTCCGAGGTATGATTTGTGTTTACTCTATGCTTTATTTGGTACTAGTAGACACATGCTCCATCCACACTTTTATATTGCCTCTTTTAGTATGGGAGTTGATTCTCCCAGTAGAGGCGCTGAAACCTACGCTTAGCCTCGAGGTTCCTACAGGAAGTGCCTTGTTAGTGACCATTGTTTGCAGACAGTGCGAACTGTCGTTTGGAGGAGAGAGTTTCACCTGGGACCTACTGGTCATCATTATGGAACCTTATGAAATCATAATGGGCATGGATTGGATTTCTATGGTTCATGCCCAGATCAATTGTCATAGCAGATGGGTTAGCGGCGTGCATTCTGATGGGACGAGGTTCACCATTCTCGGTGAGCAACACCTTCTGGCAGTGCACACGGGTACTCTGAGTAGGAGACCACGACCTTTTTTTCACCAGTTGGCGAGAATGGCTCTAGGATCAGCAGACTCTACAGGAACCTGGATATCTACCAATGTAGAGGACTACATGGACGTCATTCCCAAGGATGTCCCTAGACTACCTCTGAGGTGAGAGATGGAGTTTTGCATTGACTTTCAGCCAGGGACTACCCCGATATCATGTGTGGCTTATCAGATGGAACCCATAGAGCTTCGGAAGGTACTATTTTAGTTGGAGGACCTTCGTGAAAAGGGATTCATTAGACCCAGTGTGTCCCCTTGGGAAACTCTGGTTTTCGTTGTGAAAATGGAAGATGGGAGTCTATGGCTTTGTGTGGATTATCGTTGCCTGAATCAGGCCACAAAAATTAACAAGTAACCTTTGTCAAGGATTGATGACATCATCGACTAGCTGAGAGGTGCAAAGTGGTTCTCCAAGATTGACATTCGATCCGACTACCACTTGTTGCAGGTTCGTGAGGCTGACATCCCGAAGTTGGATTTCCATTGTCGTTATGGGCATTACGAGTTTTTGGTGATGCCCTTTGGTGTGACGAATGCCCCCAACATTTTAAGGGATTTGATGAACTAGATCTTCTAGTCGTACATGGACTGCTTTGTGGTTGTCTTTATTGATGGCATACTCATCTACTCTGCGATAGAGGAGGAGCACGCAGAGCATTTTACGATGGTCCTAGACATACTTTGAGAGCACCAGTTATATGGAAAGCTATTGAATTGTTAGTTCTGTATTCATGAGGTTCACATTCTGGGGATTTTCATTTATGAACAGGGTTTTTTCATAGATCCCAAAAAGATAGATGTGGTTATTTCATGGGATCCACCCAAGAATGCGTCTGAGGTGCGGAGCTTCCTTGGTTTGGCAGGGTAATACAAGAGGTTCATGGAATACTTTTCCAGGATTTTTGCCCCTTTGACCGCATTGACATGGAAGGGACGACCCTTCACCTGGATTGATCATTTCTAGAAGGCCTTTGAGGAGTTGAGGAAGAGGCTGACTAGTGCTCCAGTGTTGAGGCTTCCAGAGGAGGGCGTTGAGTTTGTGGTATACTGCAACGCTTCAGGAGTTGGGTTCGGGTGCGTGATGATGCAGTAGCAGGAAATGATTGCATATGGGTCAAGGTAGTTGATGCCCCATGAGCAGAATTATGTGACTCACGATTTGGAGCTGGCAGCGGTGGTCTTAAACTTGTGGTTATGGAGACACTACCGTCTTGGTGAGAGTTTGGTGGTCTACTCAGACAACCAGAGGCTCAATTACATCTTCACTCAGAGGGATCTAAATATGAGGCAGAGGCACCGACTGAAGTTTTCTATAGGACTATGATTTCTAGATAGTCTACAATCCATGGAAGGGAAACATAGTATCATATTCCCTTAGTAGGAAGTCCCAGGGTCGTCTAGCATGGAAAGCTTCAGAGCAGTTGGATTCCCTATAGCTGACCTTGGTGGAGCAGGATGATACGACTTCTCTACAGTCGACAGTGTTGACTCCTTCGCGCCTTGAGAGTGTGAGAGAGTCACAGATGGGGGATGTCAACACCGAGGTACTGCGTGATTAGATATCCACGGGTGATGCACCCTATGGGTATTCTGAAGGAGGGAATCACGAAATCATGTTCTAGGGGCAAGTTATCGTACTAGTGGAGATGAGGGAGGAGGTGATGAAGGAATTCCATAATTCTCCCTTGGCTATACATTTTGGGGTGGGGAATATGTACAGATACCGTCAGCGGCAGTTTTGGTAGTCTGGCATGAAGCAGAACGTAGCTGAGTTGGTTTCTCAGTGTCTTACCAGTCAACAGTTGAAGGCAGAGAAATAGGTTCTGGAAGGGTTGTTGCAGCCCCTTGATATCCCGGAGTGGAAGTGGGATGGAATATCTATGTACTTTATCACAGGGCTTCCGTTCACAACAAAGGGTCATGATTCCATTTGGGTGATAGTGCACCGACTCATGAAGTCGGCGCACATCCTTGCCATCAGGGAGCAGAGTTCGGTGGAGAGTCTAGGGTAGTTGTACATTTGGGAGATTGTACGCCTTCACGGAGTACCCTTGATGATCATATTCGACCGTGATGTGCAGTTTACGTCGCGATTATGGAGAGTCCTGCAGGAGGCATTCGGGACTTAGCTGCCGATGGGTACAACTTTTCACCCCCAGACCGATGGGCAGACAGAGCACACTATCCATGTGTTAGAGTATATGCTCAGGGCGTGCGTGTTAGACTTTTTTGTAAGCTGGGAGGATCACCTTCCCTTAGTGAAGTTCTCATATAACAATAGTTTCCACTCTACTATCGGTATGGAACCTTTTGAGGCCATCTATGGGAGAGCCTAAAAGTCACAGTTGTGCTGGACAGATGTTGGGGAGACCTCCCCCATGGGCCTAGAGTTAGTGTAGGTGACGACGGAGAAGGTGCAGGTCATTCATCAGCGGATGAGGCCATCTTAGAGAAGACAAAAGTCCTACGCAGACCATCGCTAAAGGCCTTGGGAGTTCGAGTAGGGGACCATGTGTTTTTTAGAGTCTCCCCACGGCATGGAACATGGAGGTTTGGCTGGGGTGGAAAGCTATCCCCGAGGTTCATTGGGCCATTTGAGATCGTGAGGATTGTTGGTGAGGTAGCCTATCGTCCTGCTCTACCCCCACAGCTAGAGAGGGTACATGACCTCTTCCACATGTCACAGTTGAGGAAATAGAAGCATGACCACACATGCATTATTGACTGGGGAGAGCTGGACATTGAGGATGGAGCCACCATTGCGGAGAACCTTGTTGTGACCCCGAGAGTCGACCGAGAGGGTACATGACCTCTTCCACCCTGTCGATTTGGCGTGTTTTTCTTAGATCATAGCGATGGCGTAGTTTTACCAACCTTTTCAAGACCGATATGGGGGCCCCATGAGACGTTTTATGTGCATAAAGTGTTGTTGAAAAACTTTTTTCGTCACGAGTCCGTTTCCAGTGAGTAAATAGTATATCTCTCGTTTTTTTTCTAGAGGATTACAACAGTGTAATCTGTTTGGGTGTGCAGAGCCTATTTAGAGATCTATTTATATGTGGAACTGATGTTATTAATATTTTCATGACTTATTAGATTCCTCCTTTACTGATTTTATATGAAATGTGCATAATTTGTGTGAAATATTAATGTTTTTATATTAAGTATAATTTTTGAGCATTTTTAGAAGTAGTCCAATTGAGTCAGTTTACTATTTTAATAATAAATATCACTATATGGATAAAAATTGTGTGGTTAATATATTTTAGGATTCTCCTTTCCATATATAACATTTCATTAGAAGGTACCATGAGCCAATTCTGCCATTTGAAGGGTCATATGGTCCTCACAAACAAGACCAATGAATCTGTGAACAAACTAGACCAGCCGTGAAGATTGATTAACTGGGCTCAATCCAGAAGTCCAAAAACATTAAATCTCCACTATAATTCGGGGGACAGTACATGTCATCTTGGATAAAAATTTCAAGGCCCAAATATAAGTACAAGGGGCCCAAATGAAGCTTTGAAGTCCAGCCCACCATTCTGGCTTAGAAATAAAATCAGTATAGTATTCATGACATATATCATTATGTAAGCATCAAATCGAGCTGATATTTTGTAGTGTGAAAGAGGAGATATAGGCATCAGACTTTGTTGAAGAACCCATTCGTATTTGAAGGCATCTTCAAATTCAAAAACCCTTTCACATGCTGGACTTCAAAAAGACTGGATTGAAATGGACAGTTTTACTTTGTTTAATCAACCGGCCATACCTTTTCCTCCTTTAGTCCAAATGACTCCATATTTTTAGAGTAGTCGGAAACCTCTATTATCTACAACTTTTAAGAAGGAGATGTCTCGATATTCGGCTGTCATGATGTCCATATCTGTGAGCCAAGTGGAGGGGTATTGCTGGAATGTAAACAGTCCACTCCTTGGGCTATAAATACTCTCCCCTTCTCTCCTAGAGAGGGATTGGCATTTAAGAATAGAGGATAACATATTGGCACAACCAAAGCCTTTCCAAAGGCTTGGGAGGACCTTCAATACTCAAGTTTTCACTTGAGAGACCTTTCCCCCTCTCTTTGTTTTCACTTAATTTCATGTTCTTCGTTTTTCTAATTTTGTAAGTCCTTTCTTTTGTAATTCTGTTTTAATGCAAGTTTCTTCTTCAATATCTCTTATTCTCATCCACCTTCTGTAATTTAATATTTATGTTCTTAAAATAGTTTAAATTCATTTGAATCCCCTTCCCTTCTTTTGCTTCCTCATTCAATTGAAAATCTGTTTTTAATTTTTTTCATCATTTGTGTGTGTGTTCGGTGCCCTACTCTTATCTTGTCCCTTTAATTTTCTTCTCTTTATAATTCATCACCATAATCATTATAACCAGATTAGTAATCATTTTAATGGATGGTTAAATCTTTAATTTGGGTGAGTTATAATTTAGGTATGTTAAGTGATTGAGTTCTTTTTCTCGACAAATGTTCTTTAAATTAATATTGTGTATGTTAAACTTTATATGTCATGGATTAATGACATGTTTTGTTTAATATGTGGATTCCATGGATTATTGGAACCACAAATACACAACCATAAACAAATAATGGTAATTATTAGAAACCTAAGTTACGTTAAGGCTTGGATTAAATCTTAAACACTTAGGAATTCTAATCGATGTCAACTTGGGAAGTGGGTGTTAATTTAAATGAAATATAAAGCAAAGCTCAAGGATATCACAAGCTTAACTCCCTAATAATGAACTCAACCCAATATTTATCAATTTGTTAATTCAATTATAGTCAATCAATCATTTCAATTAATCTCTGCAAACAAACCCCCCTAATAAAAATACAATCAATTAAAAACAAAAGAATATTTCAAAGTATCATCGCCGAGGATTCGACCCGAGTGCTGCTATACACATTAGCAGAGCACCGGAACTTTGATCGCCCGATAGAAGACAATCAGCTGTGCGTTTCAAATGGCACAGTTTCCGGGGATGGTTCTTTAAGTTGTCATTAGTTTCTAGTTATTGTCAAAAAAACCAAAAGAAATAAAATTTTAAATAAAAATTGAAAAAAAATCACAAAGAAAAACCCGTCTTCTCATAAAAATCATAAACTGAAAAAAAAAATTCAAAGAAAACCCCATATTCCTCTTTCTTCCAAAATCTCTCTGAATGCCCCGTAGCCTTCCAAATAATCCCTTGAATTTGTTTGACCCTGAAATTGAGCGAACACTTCTCCAACTTAGGAGGAACATAAGAGATAATCAAATAATTCAAGAACCAGTCCTTGTCCAACCAATTGAATTAGATATGGCCAATCCTAGGGAACAAAAACATAAAGAACTTGTTTCCCCTGATATGAATTACCAACCTCTTGGTATTCAATATAAAAATATAGAGTCTGACTTTGAACTCAAATCGGGTTTGATTCATCTTTCCCTCATTTCCACGGGCTAGTCGGTGAGGATCCACATCTTCACCTTAAAGAGTTCCAAGTAGTGTGCTCTACCATGAAGTCTCAAGGGATTTCTGAAGAACAAATCAAACTCTGAGAATTCCCTTTTTCCCTAGCTGGAATTGCTATGTCATCGCTCTACTACCTACCTCCTGGTTCCATAACTACATGGAATGACATGAAGAGACTATTCTTAGAGAAATTCTTTCCTACTTCTCGTACTGCTTCTATCCGAAAGGAAATAAGTGGTATTCGTCAGTTCCCATGTGAATCACTCCATGAGTACTGGGAGAGGTTCGAAAAGATTGTGGAAACATGCCCACATCATCAAATCCCTGACCAACTCTTGATCCAATACTTCTATGAGGGGTTATTGGCTATGGAGAGAACTCTCATTGATGCCGCAAGTGGTGGTGCTCTGGTTGATAAAACTCTTACAGATGCAAGAGATCTCATAAGTAACATGGATGAAAACACACAACAATTCCATACTCGAGCACATGCTCAAGTCAAACAAGCCCAAGATAATCAATCAATTGAGCATAACAAAATGACTGAGTGGATGAGTGAACATACAGGTCTTGTGCGACAGCTAGTGGTGGATACCAAATCCCCAACCTCATCTTCTCCGCAATCAATGTTTCCTCGACCAATCAAAAACTATGGAATCTGCAACTCTCCATCTCATCCAACTGACACTTGTCCACAACTTCAAGAGGATCAATGCGATTCATCTGGACCAACAATGCAGCATATGCTCAGCAGAACACCAATCCTCAACTATCAGGTTAGTTTGTTAGAAACTTCAACCAACCTCACTCTGAGCCCTTCTCCTCTAACATTAACCAAGTATTGAGGTATGGTAATCCCGTCTCTCATCCCCCTTAATTCCCTGATCAAAACCCAAACCAATTCCAATATGGTCAAGGTGGTGGTAACTTCCATCAACCTTATCCTTTTGTTCCTCAACCTCAAAGGAACAATCCTCCTCCTGGATTCCATTATCCTAGTGAGCCTTCCCAATTCCAAAACCAATACAATCGATTTCCCAAGAACTAAAATCAAGGTAATCCCAATCCGGGACAAGCCTCTTCTTCCAAGAAACCATGGGAATGTGCAGTGGAAGATCTTGCCACCTTCACCCATTCTAGTCTCAAAAACATTGGAACTCAAATAGGTCAACTTGCATCCCACCTGAGCCAGCAACAACAATCAAATTCTTCCCAACTCCCAGCTCAACCATTACCCAACCCCAAGGGTAATGTAAGTGAAATTGCACTTAGATCGGGAAAGTACATTGCTATGACTCAAGATAAGTCCTCTATCCCTCCTTTGAATGTTGACCTAGAAAATGAAAAGAAAAAGAAACATGAAAATGAACCTGAAACCATTCCCTCGCCTACTTCAATTCCACTTAGGATCCCAATTCCTTTTCCTCAAGCCATTTCTAAACCAAAGAAGTCCTTTGAACCAGATCCTAAAATGCTCGACATGGTTAGACGTGTTGAAGTCAACATTCCCCTCTTAGATGCCATAAAACAAATTCCTAAGTATGCCATGTTTCTTAAGGAATTGTGCACCCACAAGCGGTAACTTCGGAACTTTGAAAATGTTTCCACCCAGCATTCCATACCCATTAAGTGCAAAGATCCAGGTACCTTTACAGTCCCATGCCAAATTGGAAGTTCCAACTTTGATGATGCACTCATAGACCTAGGAGCATCAATTAATGTCATGCCCAAATCCATATTCTCCAACCTTGGTCTAGGTCCCTTGCACCAAACGGGTGTTGTCATTCAGTAAGCCAATCGAAGCAAAACCAGCCCTGAGGGAATAATTGAGGATGTCCTTGTCCGAGTCAATGATCTTATCTTCCCTGCTGATTTCTATGTCCTTGACATGGAAGGTGAGATGGACTCTTCTCGATCTCCCCTAATTCTTGGATGACCATTCCTCATGACTGCGACAACCATGATTGATGTCCATTCTGGCATATTATCCATGGAATTCGGTGACCAACAGGTCAAATTCAACATTTTCCAAGCCAGGTGATACCCATCTAAGGACCACTCTGCATTCTCAATCCATGCTTCTGAGGACACTTCTAAGAGTCAATTGAACCCCATTCCATCATGTTCATCCTGTTCTGATGATAAAGGATCCTGGGAAAATTTCACCATGATTAACCAAGTCATAAATGGGGATGTTGATGTGGACCTCTCATTCATAGACTCCATTAATCTAGAAGAACATGAAATCATTATTGAATCCCACATCAACTATGATATCTAATGCTCCTCCTTGGACAGTATTAAGGAGAATGAATCTGAAGCAATTGAACTCCCTTCATCCATTCCTGAGATGTCTACCCCACAAATAAAACATGAGACTAATCTGAAACCCCTTCCTACACACCTGAAATATGCATTCCTCTTCCATGATCACTCATATCCTGTCATTATCTCTGCCACACTTACTGAAACCAAGGAGTCCAAACTTGTTCAAGTATTAGAGGAGAACAAAAAGGCCTTAGGTTGGACCCTAGATGACATTCTAGGAATCAACCCTGCCCTTTGCATGCATCACATCCATCATGAGGAGTCATCCAAACCAATTATACAACCACAAAGAAGACTCAATCCACTCATACTTGAGGTAGTTAGGGAAGAGATCACAAAGCTTCTTCAAGTTGGTATTATCTACCCAATTTCTGTTAGTGAATGGGTTATTCCAATTCATGTTGTACCTAATAAGGGTGGGATAGCTGTTGTCACAAATGAACATGGAGAGGTAGTCACAACTCAAGTGAAGAACAAATGGCGTGTGTGCATCGACTATAGGAAATTGAATGTTGAAACCAGAAAAGATCACTACCCACTTCCATTCCTTGATCAAATTCTATAAAGATTGGCTGAAAAGTCACACTATTTCTTTCTTGATTGATACACCGACTATTTTCAAATCCCAATCTCACCTCAGGGCCAAGAAAAGACTACTATCACATGCCCCTTTGGAGAATATGAATATAGAAGAATGCCTTTTGGACTTTGCAATGCTCCTTCAACATTCCAGAGGTGTATGATGAGTATCTTTTCAGAATTCATTGAAAAATGCATGGATGTCTTCATGGATGACTTCACCATTTATGGTGAGTCATTTGAATCTTGTTTGTATTCACTCCCTCTAGTCCTTCAAAAGTGTGTCAAGTGTAACCTTGTGTTAAAATTTGAAAAATGTCACTTTATGGTTGCAAATGGGATTGTTCTATGGCACATAGTTTCAAAAGATGGTATTGAAGTCGATCTGGCCAAAATTAAAGTAATCCAATCACTTCCTGAACCTAACTCTATTCGAGACATCCGTTCATTTCTCGGTCATGATGTTTTCTATCGGAGATTCATCCATAACATTAGTAAAATTTCTCTCCTACTCACTCATTTTATCCAAAATGATGTCTCTTTCCATTTTGATGAGGTTTGCAAGAGAGCCTTCATTGAACTGAAAACTGCTCTTACATTTGCCCCGATAATCCAACCCCCAGATTGGTCATTACCCTTTGAGTTGATGTGTGATGCTTCTGAAAGAGTTGTTGGGGATGTTCTTCGTCAAAAAAGATAAATAATTCCTCATGTCCTCTATTATTTCTCAAAAACATTGGATGAAACTCAATCTCACTACACTGTCACTGAAAAGGAACTTCTAGTAGTGGTTTTTTCCTTAGATAAATTCTGTTCCTATCTCTTAGGTTCCAAAATCATCATCTTCATAGACCATTATTCTATAAAGTTCCTACTCAAGAAAAGTGATTCCAAACCGAGGCTAATAAGATGGATCCTAATTCTCCAAGAACTTGACCTTGAAATAAAAGATAGACGAGGAAAAGAAAACCCTATGGCTGATCACTTGAGTAGAATTTCTAATTCTACTCATTCAGAAATAATTGATCTTGAATCCCCCATTGATAACCTTTCGTCTCTCACTCCAAAGTTACCATGGTATGCCCCAATTGTAAATTATTTAGTTTCTGGTGTTTTTCCTGAAAAGTTTTCAAAAGAACAAAAAATGAAGATGAAAAGTGATTCAAAATACTATTTTTGGGAAGAAAATAAAATTTGGAAAACTGGGGCTGACATGGTAATTAGGTGATGTGTTGAAGAAAATGAACATTCTTCCATATTAGAATTCTTTCACTTACTTCTAGGAGGTGGCCACTTTGGACCACAAAGGACCTCCCGAAAGGTCCTAGACTCTGGATTCTTCTGGTCTTCACTCTTAAAGGACTCACATGAGTTCTGTCAATCATGTCCCACTTTCCAAAAGTTTGGCACAATCTCTAAAAGAAATTAAATGCCCCAAAAGACCTTAATCTTTTGTGAAATCTTCGATTTTTGGGGCATCGATTTCATTGGACCATTTCCCCCTTCCAATGGATTCTCATACATTCTTCTTGCAGTCGATTATGTTTCAAGGTGGGTCAAGGCCAAACCCACTAGAAAGGATGATTCACATACTGTTAGTGAGTTTCTAAAGACACACATATTCCATAGATTTGGCACACCTAGTGCCTTGATCAGTGACTTAGGAAACCATTTTTTGTAATAGAACCATGGAAGATCTTCTGAAAAAAATGGTGTTGTACAGAAAAATTAAACTGCATATAACCCTCAAACAAATGGTATGGTTGAACTCTCTAATAGAGAAGTGAAAAGGGTACTTGAGAGAATTGTTAAGATGACCAGAAGAGACTGGCCTGAGAGACTTGTTGAAGCCCTTTGGGCTTATCGAACTGCCTAAAAAACACCCATTCGGATGTCTCCTTTTAGGCTAGTTTTTGGTAAAGTGTGTCACTTACCGGTTGAAATCCAACATAAGTCTTTTTGGGCTGTGAAAACCTTTAATTTTGATTGTGAAAAATCTGGTGAAGAAATATTGTTGCAATTGGCTGAACTGGAGGAGCTTCGACTTGAATCCTATGAGAATTCCAATCTGTACAAAGAGAAGGCTAAGGTACTCCATGACAGACACATCCTGAGAAAGGTATTTCATGAAGGTGAAAAGGTAATGCTCTTCAATTATCGATTCCGACTTCACCCAGGTAAGCTTAATTCTCATTGGGAAGGTCCTTTTATTATTACTAACATTTACCCATTCGGTGCAGTGCAAGTCCAACACCCCTCTTCCAAAAGGACATTCACGGTTAATGGACATCAGTTAAAGCATCACCATGAGAGGATGCACAATCTTGGATCAACATCGACTTCCACTAGCTCCCCAACTTCTCTAGCCGACCTACCACTAGATGGATAAAGCGACCCACCAAATCCAAACCAGGGGGCACCTCTTTCCCTTTAACTCTCTCTATGTCTTCCTCTATCTACCTCTTTCTTCTTCCTCCTCTCTCTTTCATTTTTTTACCAATTTCTTTATCAAAACCTTTATTTTTCACTTTATCTTTTTTTTGGTTGTATCATTACAAAAATTAAAACCTAAAAAACAAAAAAAAAACAAAATAAACAATCACATAAAAAATACAAAAAAATTATAAGTCATGCTTACTCACCATCGAGTTTTGAAATTTTGTACAATAATTTTGGGGAGTTAACAGACATGTATTCATCTCAAAAATTTTGTATTTTCATTATGACTTTGGATAAATAATTTTGTGTCAAAATTAACAAATTTTGAATGCTCAATTTTTGATTTAGAAAATGCTTTTCCCAAACCGTGAGAACAAACAATTGCTTTCATGCCAAGGCCACCTATGACCATCTTTTAAAAATGTGTGTTTTCACCCCCATTTGAGAGTCTTGAGTTTGTGGACCTTCGAGCTGAATTTCCTACCTTAGTGTGTATTAATATGATATAGGCATTTTCTGAACCACATGAGAATCACAATAGCCAAATAGCCTCTCATTTCCCTTACATTAAACCTCCTTTTGAAAGCCCCTTCGAGGAAATGAAATACTTTTCATTTATAGACACATTACAATCCCAATAACTTATCCCACCCAATATCAACATGGATTTTCATTGCATAAGTTTTTGAAATTTAAGTGTGGGGGGGGGAATGGATTTCATTTTTGGGTATCATTTCCTTACTTTCTGGTGTGTTATCATATTCTTGAGGACAAGAATCCATTTTAGTGTTGGTGGGAGGTTGTCATTCAGTGGGATTTGGGAATGTATTGTACAAATGATTTTGAAAAGTGTTCAAAAAAAATTAAAAAAATCAAAATAAAAAAAAATAAAAAAATGAACAAAATGGGTTGTGTCTTGGGTAGGTCAAAAATCACTATTCCTCAAAATTTGATATTTTTATAACAATTACAATTAGTGTCGTGAGGAGATCAAACATGGGTTGGGATATGAGTGTGAGATCTATTTCAAGGTCAACTTTTGAAAAAACAATGAAAAAAACATGAAAAAATGAACACTTGCATTATATTCTTATTGGGAGAAGTTTTTTGTTTTGTAAATATTCCATCTTCTTATTACCTTCATATTTTCTTCCTCTATTGTGTCTTTATTCACACAATCATTCCCTTGAAAATATGTGTTTTCATTTCCTTCAATGTTTAATTTCAAAAAAATGTGCATTTCTTTTTCTATGTTGGTATTTTAACCCTCTTCTACTCTCTCTTGGACATTATATTCCTACCATCCCATAGCCACAAAACCCCCCTTAAAAATACCTATTGATTCTTTTTCACTTTGGATAGGTATTGCAAGCTGAGATCTCTTTTAAAAATCTAAGATTTTTACTTTTGGTTGGTGAAAGAGTGAACCTCCACAAATGAATTTTATCATCTTGAGAGGTGTGAGTTTTGAGTGTCCACATTTTCCATTTCTAAATTTAAGCATGAAAAAAATGAATTAGTTTTGGAACATTGTTTCTGTAACAACTTGTGGTGGAATTCAAAATGGATTAGTGAAATAGTCTAAACCTCCCCTGATTTGAGAAAACAAAATTTTAATATCTGTTGGTGAGTAAAAATGATTTTGTCATGTTTTTATATTTGTTGCACATGAGGACATGCACATAACTAAGTGTGGGGGAGTTTATGTTATTAATATTTTCATGACTTATTATATTCCCCCTTTAATGATTTTATATGAAATGTGCATAATTTTTGTGAAATATTAATGTTTTAATATTAAGTATAATTTTTTATCATTTTTAGAAGTAGCCCAATTGGGTCAGTTTACTGTTTTAATAATACCTATCACTATACTGATCCAAATTGTGTGATTATTGATTTTAAATATTCTCCTCTCAATATACAACATTTCATTAGATGGTACCATGATCCAAATTCTCCATTTTAAGTGTCATATGGTCCTCATAAACAACACCAAAGAATCTGTGAACAAACTGGACCAGCCTTGAAGATTGATTTACTGGGCTCAATACAGAAGTACAAAAACATTAACTCTCCACCATAATTCTAGGGACATTACATTTCATCTTGGATAAAAATTTCAAGGCCCAACTCTAAGTACAAGGGGCCCAAATAAAGCTTTGAGGTCCAGCCCACCATTCTGGACGAGGAATACAATCGGTATAGTATTCATGACATATCTCATGATGTAAGCATCAAATTGAGATGATATTTTACAGTGTGAAAGAGACGATATAGGCGGACGACTTTGTGGAAGAACCCTTTCGGATTTGAAGGAATATTTATATTCCAAAACCCTTTCACATTCTGGACTTCAAAAAGACTGGATTGAATTGGACAGTTTTACTTTGTTTAATAAACCGGCCATAACTTTTGCTCCTTAAGTCCAAATGACTCCAATGTTTGAGAGTAGTCGCCCAACTCTATTATCTACAACTTTGGAGAATAAAATATCTCGATATTCGGCTGTCATAATGTCCATATCTGTGAGACAAGTGGAGAGGTATTGCTGGAATGTAAACAGTCCACTCCTTGGGCTATAAATACTCTCCCCTTCTCTCCTTGAGAGGGGTTGGAATTTCAGAAGAGTGCATAACATATTGGCATGACCAAAGCCTTTACAAAGTCTTGGGAGGACCTTCCATACTAAATTTTCACTTGAGAGACCTTTCCTCCTCTCTTTGTTTTCACTTACTTTCATGTTCTTCGTTTTTGTAATTCTGTAAGTCCTTTCTATTGTAATTCTGTTTTAATGCAAGTTTATTCTTAAATATATCTTATTATCATACACCTTCTTTAATTTAATATTTATGTTTGTAAAATAGTTTAAATTCAGTTGAATCCCCTTCCCTTCTATTGCTTCCTCATTCAATCGAAAATCCGTTTTTAATTTTCTTCATCATTTGTGTGTGTGTTCTGCGCAGTACTCTTATCTTGTCCCTTTCTTTTTCTTCTCTTTATAATTCATCACCATAATAATTATAACCAGATTAGTAATCATTTTAATGCCTGGGTAAACCTTTAATTGGGGTGAGTTATAATTTAGGTATGTTAAGTGATTGAGAGCTTTTTCTCGATGAATGTTCTTTAAATTAATATTGTGTATGTTGAACTTTATATGTCATCGATTAATGACGTGTTTTGTTTAATATGTGAATTCCATGGATTATTGGAACCACAAATACACTACCATAAACAAGTAATGGTAATGATTAGAAACCTAAGTTAAGTTAAGGCTTGGATTAAAGCTTAAACACTTAGGAATTATAATCGATGTCAACTTGTGAAGTGGGTGATAATTTAAATGAAATATAAAGCAAAGCTCAAGGATATCACAAGCTTAACTCCCTAATAATGAACTCACCCCAATATTTATCAATTTGTTAAATCAATTATAGTCAATCAATCATTTCAATTAAGCTCTGCAAACAAACCCCCCTAATAAAAATACAATCAACTAAAAACAAATGACTATTTCAAAGTATCATCGCCGAGGATTCGACCGGAGTGCTTCTATACACATTAGCAGAACACTGGAACTTTGACTGGTCGATAGGTGAAAATTGGTCATGCGTTTTAGGAACCATGAAAGGGAGTTGGTCGGAGGTTCCTTTGATTCACTCTGAACCAACACATGGTAGTGATGTTAGTGACACCCAATAAAGGTACGAGTAGTGAGAAGTTATCGGACTAGTTCCGAGTTTACCCTCCACTAAGGCCGGGCAGTGGGTTACCCAACAGCGTATCAAGTGTACCCTTCAGCGGGGCTAGGCATTGGGTTACCCGTTGACCTTAGGGTTTACACTCTTGCAGGCCTGGGCAATGGGTTACTCGTTCACCTTAGGGTTTACCCTCTAGCGGGGTTGGGCAGTGGGTTACCCGATGACCTCTTAGGGTTTACCCTCCAGGTGGGCTGGGCAGTGGGTTACTCGGTGACTTCTTTCAGACTCAGCCCTTTCTACGAGGCTAGTCAGTGACTTTTTTCTGTGATTACCGAAGTGGGACCCTTGGTTGTATGGCTTAGCGATGAGACAAATTTGACATGTTTTATTGTTGGGCATTAGTGTTGGATATCCCTAGAACTGTTGGAAACATTTCATGGGGTGATCTTGGTGATAGAGATCCCCTTACACACTCATTCGGGTTTCTTGAGGAGTATATATATATATACACCCTTCTTTTGTTCCCACTTCGTGGGTTCAGTTACTCTCCTTCTAGGAGGGGAGAATACGCGTGGGGTATTCCACGTTCTTTCTATGTCTAGTTCCTCTTGGGTTGGATGAGTCTACTTCCTTCTTTTGTTGTGTTGAGCTGCACTATCTCTGTTGTACTCTTACACTATTCTTTGTTCTATCTACTTCTCACCGTTTTAGTACCCCTCCTTTTTGTTGCCCTGTCAAGATTTCAGGCATCCTACTAAGTATCTTTATACTCCCCCTGCTTGGGCTTTTCCCGCACTTGGGCAAGTGTTTTGACCTTGTTTTTGTTTAGTTATCTTTTCAGTACTTTTCAGCACTTTACAAGTTCTATTTAGAAGTTGATGCATGACTATGGTTGGGTTATATGTGCTTGTAATTTGGTATTCCTTATTACTCTGCACTTCTTCATTGAGTGGGTTATGTGTGTGTGTACAGGTAATTAGGAAAAGGCCTCCCCGATATTTTTACACCATCGGCACTTGTCCCCAGCCCTTGTCCTATAGAGGTGGGATTGGGGTAGTTGCGGCTCAAGACAGATAGGGTCAGGTTGTGATAGCCTAATATAATGGATCTAAGCATGGACTGTAGATAACCAATCTATACCCAAGATGATGGTGTAAGGCCTCGATGCCACTACTAGAAGATCCCAGCCAAATGTCTTGCCTCTTAGAGTAAGCTCACACTATCTCCACTAGTGTGTAATTGTCAAATCCTCTCTTGTTGGAGACTTTATCTGTAAGGATCGAGCCAACAACTCCACCGAAATCACTGATCTCTTAACAAGGGTTATGGAAATAAAAGAGAGACTAGAACCTATTACTATAAGTACTGCAGCTAAGGTGGAGCAGACACAGATCGTACCTCATATCATCTCCAGAGCATTGTGGTTGTAGGCAAAAACTTCTTGGAGCTTAGCTTGTCCATGTCCACCTACTCCCTGTAGTTGGGGTGGACCACCTAGAGGTGGTGGTGTTATAACCTTGAATTGGCACTAACTCCTATTGCATGTCCATCTCCTCTTCCATGTCTGCCTCTATTCTACAGACCTCCTTGATCGAATCTTCACCTCTGCCCTGGTGGTCCTTTGACCGTCTGCTCGTCATCCGTACGGGTGGGTTGGGTATCTGTGAGCCATGTGACCCTGCTCGCTGCACGGGTCACACAACCTACTCCTTGACTGTCATGCTCTGTCTCGAGATAACCACATGACCAAACCAGTATCTTGTGGTCATACACCTGTAGGGATTTTCCTCTTAGACCTCTGCGTCATCTATCTGCTTCCATTTGTAGATGAATCTTCTACATGTCGTCTAGTGGTGGGTCTCATTGTTTCTGATTTCTCAGCAATCTCTCCACTAAGAGTGCTCTCTCTAACACCCCACCTACGTAGGGATGCTGAGATAAATCATCGAAGATAAAATATTTTGTCTGAGCCCTTGATCAAAGGTCTAGGCCCTGTAGAAAGGGTCACATACCATGTTAGTGGAATAGTGAAAGAGTTCAGTGAACCTCGCTGAATACTGAGCCATGGTCATGCTGCCCAGCTACATTTGGAGAAGCTCTTGTATACACACATAGCATAAGGTCTCTAGGATGAACACTGCTCGAAAAGGCTCTATATGTCCACCCAGATGAGAGTGACCACTTCATGAACTTGGAGCATCAAGCAACACTATTTCTCATAGCTCCCTGAAGAAGACTGGTGATCATGATCACCATCAGATCTGCTCTTGTCCCTACCAGTTGAAAAACTATATTCACGGCCTCTAGCTAGTCCTCATCCACCTGTGGATCCGTCTCATCCCGAAACCTCAGTGGCCTATGGCACTGGAACTCATGCAACGCGCTCAAGCGACATGCACCCTCTACTGTTGGGGCTGGTGGAATCAGCTACCCAATGAGTAGTGGTGATGCTGGTACACCACCGATGGTACAACTACGGAAAGGGGGCCTTGTACCAAAGCCTCATCACTCGGTGGGATATCATTGCATACTCTACCTGGAGCCATGGCCTACAGTCTGTGTGGAGGCATTCTGAAAAGAAACAGGTGCGACATAGTCAATAAGTTATACCTAGTGAGGTTACTCAAAGTGATCACTAAAAAAACATTTCAAAAACACACATGCAATCATTGTTTTCATGAACTGAGTCAGAAATCAGAAGTCAGGGTCCCGGTGTAGGGATACATCGACCATCGCACCTACACTGGATTCCCTAAACTTATAACCACACTCTTAACACTTAATACTATTTCCAATTAAAATATAATAGTCCATGATCTTCGGTTGAATCGACTCCTCTAATACCAATTTGTCATGACCCGTCCCCTAGGGCCCGTTCCGTGACTACCCCAAGCCCGCCTTTCATAGGCTAGGGGCTGGAGACTTTCATTTGAAAGGCATATCCCTAAAACCTGTATGGAATTTCTTTTTTAACCTTCATACTCACACAATCCAAGCACACAGAAGGATAAAAGCACAATGTAAACTATATTGTAAATACGATGTGTATAGTAAGTAATTGGGGCCAGAATTCAGGGAGAATAGGATTTTACAAGTAAAACTAAAACATCTCTTGTGTACACTCTCGAAGGGTCCTACCTATTGGGTAGGTAAAACTCTCGAACGGTCGTCTCCTCATATCATATCATCTAATTTCCTTCTTTGAGTAACCTCCTGTCCTGGTACCCTCGACCACGATCAACGATGTTTCTCATCTACATAAGACACAGAAGAGTGCGGTTGTATCCTGTGCAGGGGTGAGTATAGCGATACATAGTAGGGTCCCTGAATCCCCCGAAGGTCTCTCAGAATCCATGAAGGATAAAACACAATGAAATACCACAATTAAAAATCATGAATCAAAATTAAACCATACTTAGGTATATGACCATACATATACCTAAGTTATCAAGTATACCCATATCAATCATGAGGAAACACAAAGCCCAACTCTTTAGCCAAAAGTACAAATGTTCGATGAAGGAAGGAATACCATGAAGGTAGGTACCAAAAAGGCAACTCCACATAGAACAATACCACAATGGTATCACCACACAGGAGTGTACCACCAAAGTAAGTACCAAAAATGTAATTCCACACAGAATAATACCACAAGGAATAATCAAACATAAATTTACCACAATAGTAAGGACTCTTCTCACATGAGGTATAACTTAAGTACAGAAGTATAGCTAATTATCTATTTTTCTAGATCATCTTACTTCATCGAGAAGATCTGTTTTTGACCCACACATGATCAGTAGATGGACCACACAATATCGGTAGAAGCTGACCCACATAGGATTCGTTGATGACCCACACAGGATCTAGAGATTCTTCACGTATAGCCTGCCACAAGGCTTCCGCAGTCAGCATTTTTTCTTCTAGGAGGATTTTCTCTTCAATCCATTGGTTGATATTTCAACTACCATGAAGACCCATGAAGAAGTATAATGAATGTCCATCACATCATATGGGATCCACTGTGACATACGGTGCATCAATTGGACGCCTGGTCTGTATGTTTTTAGTGTTTCCATTCCGAGGGAAGGGTTGGTTTCGGCTTCTATCCAACCCGGCCATACTCTATCTTTGTCAAAAACTCAAGTGGATTATACCAAAAGGACCATCTCAATCTATTGATTTTGGTTCTGTAGATGTTTTTCCAAATGGACACCCAGTTCTCAAGATATGGAAAAAATGCGTATCTGGGTCTAGATGGGCCCGGGTCTGGCCCGACCTTGTCAGATAGACCCAGCCTGGGCCAAACTGACCCAGTTCGAGTCGACCCAACCTGGTCCGAGATTGGATCGTATGGGATCGACCGTGGTGGGCCTGACCTTCTCAGATGTGTTTCGGTTCGGCCCAAAAAAGGGGGAGGCCCGGCCCGCCCTGGGCACGACCCACTCGACATGACATGCTCGGTGAGGCCTGCTGGGCGCGCCCACTCGATGCGGCCCACTCGGCTGGGTGTGTTCCTCTGTGGCACAGCCCGACCTAGCCGCTACCCGGGGGGTAATTTGTCCCCCGGAATTTCTGAATGGTCCAATGGACTATTCAGCTTCAACCAACCCAACGGCGCCATGTGGCGCTGCTTGCTGGTACGTGGGACCTGCTGGAGCGGTCCCTCTTGGCGTGATGCGGCCGTCCGGGATCCCATTCGGCTCCTCTTTCAGCGGGGCGACGGCGCCGCTACTTTTACCGTGGTTAGCTGGGTGTCGGTCGCCCTCTGGGTTCACCGCCTGCTCAAGCCACGACCGGCCGGGTGTCGGCCACCCTCCGAGTGTGCTGTCACGGCTCAACAGCCGCGACCTCCTCCTCTACTAGTGGCGCGGCCGTGCACCACCCTTCCTCCATGTAGCCAACCAGCATTCTGGCCTCCAAAATCTTCTGTGTGCCACCATAGTTTTGTTCTGAGCCCAAAAACAATAGCGACTGCATATTCATGATCCTCAGGTCGAGATCTCTGTAACCATATGTCGTGCTAAAAGAAACATTGTGTTTTTAGCATGTTTAATTATTTGGTGACGATGAATGCATGAAGAATGCACATAAAATGAATATAAAATGTCATGGTATATGTGCAGATCGATGTCCATGTTTGTTTGTCCATCATCGTTGAAAATCCAGAATATGAAGAATCAACAAATAGATATTTATCATATTTCAAAATAAACCGCCTACATCGATCGTCTATTATAGGTAGCGTGAGGAGGAAGATGATGCGTTCGCGCTTATTGAATGTTGGTTCCCTGTTCCTCATTCAGAGGTCATTCTTCATTGGAGGATCTTATTCATTGGAGAAAGCCATTCCCTCGAGAGTTTTCCACCAAATTGGTTGCCCAACAATTTTCCCACAACCCACAAGAGGTGAGGATCCCCCCTCATTTATGTTATGTTAATTTAATGATCAAATAATGTTGGTTCTTCAATTGGTGTGGTTTTAAGATATAACAAGTATCGGGTGGTCCCCACCACAAAAATTCAAATGGGATGTTTCAATAAAAAAAATAAAATGGTTTTATTTTATTATATATTTTTTAACTCTTCCACGAAAAACCAAAAAACTAACTTCCACCCTCGACATACTACGGTCGAGGTGAAGGTATCCTTAATCAAATATCGGTGTTGTGAGTTCAATAGTGTCCTTGGATTTCAATTCCAAGCACTGGTTAAAAATTTACAAAACACCACTCTTGCGTTTACTGAACGTATTCAAAAAAATGTTTTGAAATTTATTCAGAGAACACAGGGCCTCATAATCACGGGCCATTACTTTTTGAAGACTTTTAATGTTTCCATATAATTAAAAAATAACATGTAAAATTCTGGGTCATTACATTTGTTGACAATTTTCTATGTCATTGATACTTTTAATATTAATGTTTAACCACTGAGTAAACTCGTTTTTTCATTAATCACTGTAATTAATTTTAATTACATTCACTATTATTTTTTGTTAATAAATAATATCAACTTAATGAAAATTATAAACTATTACGATTAATAATATGGATTTTATTTTTCAATGTCTTCATAAGACTTATGGTGCCTCTTTGTAGTCCTCATCCCCTCCTGGAGGATCTACACCTTCTTTATAGTATCTCACACTAACTTATAGCCCTTGAGTACTGACTCTCCAAGTTCAATCTAAAAAAATGGTGACGTGTAGGGTCACTCGTTCAAAGCCTTGAATGGTTCCATACAGTTGGAGGAATGGTATCTATTTTTGTTCACAAACCCACCAAGTATTACTGATTCTCTAAACTATGTCGAAAGTCCAACATTCATTCTCTTGGAATTTCCTCAAGGACAATAATGGTGTGATCTGTCTGGGTGTTAGTCTGGGGTGAAACGTCATTCTCAACCATCATTATGTCCAAATGGCCTTCTGTAATCCCCTCCATAATAGATATGTGAAGAGAGAATCATTTTTAGAGTTTATCATCAAAGTAGATCCATGTTTTTAGATAATCTATTGAACATAGAGAATATTGCTACAACATAACCCTTCCCAATAATATAGAAAATCTAAAATTCATAATACTGGAGGAACTATAGGCATTTCCGTTGTCTCAAGTTATGAAATTTATATAATAATATATACTTGAGACTTTTTTGGTAATAAAAAATGATAAATTCCACACCCAAAAGCTACTGCCGCCATTTCTTTAGTGAGAAGACTACTGCTACTGACTCAAGATATGGGGTCACGTAGTTCTTGTCATGTCATCTCAAATTAAATGAACCATATGTAATTAACACATTTCTCTTCATCATAACACAACCATGAACGATCCCTAATGCATCTCAAGATGCTACATATTCAACACCCTGCTCTAGAAATCTTAATATGGGAGCACACTTCATCCTCTACCCCATATCCTAAAGTCATCATTATCACCTTTCATTTCACATGAATGGTTACCCCTTCCAGGTTAAAGTTGTCAGGGGTGATTCCACTTTGGAGAAATTGGATAAACCCAGTGATATTACCCTACTTTCCAAAAGAAAAAACATACCTCAATAACACTATTGTGTTTCTCTCAAGAAATAACCTACTCAACATTCAACAGATCCACTACAACTCCACCCTCTAAGATCATGTGTCCAAGAAAGTGGACCTCATGAATCAAAAACTGACACATCAAGATCTTCCTGTAAATTTGGTTTTTGTAGAGTGTGTCCCGGACCATACCCATTTTTCGGTTGTACTCCTCCTCAAATGCTGAATACACTAGGATTTCAATAATAAATACTACTATGAAATGTTATATTGAAGGGTAGAATATCTACCTCATAAGTTCCATGAACATTTTTGGGTGTTTCTCATGCTAAACAATAACACCAAGTACTCATAGTGACCATAGAGACATCTAAAATTCATATTTTTCCTATCATTGTCTTGTACTCCCAATTGGTGATAGATTGATCTGAGGTCAATTTTTTAGATCAATCATGTCCCTCTCAATTGATCAAATAGTTTTTCGATACTCAGAAGTGGATACTTATTCTTCATGGTCACTTGATTCAATCATCGATAATCCACACAAAACGTCAATCTCCCATACTCCTTTTTGAAAAACAATACTATAGATTCCTATGGGAAACAATGTGTCTCAAAAATACATTCTTCTTCAAGTATTCTAACTAAACCCTTAGCTCTCGAAGCACCATGGGATCCATCTCATATGCTGGTGCAGTTATTTATGTCATCCCAAGATGTAAGTCAATGCATAAGTCTATATCCCACTTGGGATGTAATCCTTGTACATCTTTAGGAAAGAAATCCTAAAACTCTTCCACCACTGTGGGAAACTGATATCCTGAAGAATATACTTCTCCAATTGTAATTCTATAATACTCATGAGTAATCAGGTGCACTCTCCTATTCCTAAGTTCATCTTGATCTGTTAAGTTTTCCTTTTCACCCAAAAAGGAAAACCTTATTATATTACTATAGACACGCCACATTATCCATTGAAAATAGTCAATATGTACATGAACTATGGATAGTCAGTCCATGAATAATATGACCTCATAAGACCTCATTTCTACGAAAAATTTGTCTCATATGAAAATGATCCATCCATGAATCATATCACACTGTGGATACAAGTACATAATCACAGATTCACCACCTGTCGAAGTCTCTAACTACAAGGGTCGATCCAATGGATTAATCAAAATCTTTTATTCTTGATCAAGAGAAGTGGTAAATAATAAATGATTCACACTTATCCCATCAATGATTCATCTAAAGTACAAAATATATAGACCATACCTCATATCATATCTAATGAAATGAGGTCATATGCCCCCATGGCTTGTAGCTTTCCATGTCCATGACCACCATCACCTTGACTCATGCATGGACCAATTGGAGTGGTGGTCTTAATAGATTAAACCTACTACCACCTCTTACTACCCTTCTATCCCCTCATCCATGTCCACCATACAATAGACCACCCATAGTCCTACCTTTATCTCTACCTCAGCGGTACCTCAACCATCTCATGATCAGCTATACAATTCATCGAACAATCCAATTCCAAATGTCCCTGATCATCTATAAAAAACAATACCTATCCATGGATGATTCAAGCCACCCTAATATCTCTACACCACTAACCCTGTCTCATAGGGTCACCTTTTGAATCATCTGAAACACTTGGATCCCTATGAATTCTTTTAGTTTCCTATTTCTTATGTCTCAACTACTACGTTCCCACTACTATCTCCCACTGTCTAGTGCATTCTCTTTTAGAAATATATCCACCACCAAGGATATCTCAAGCACCCCATAATAGGTGGGAATGAAAAGGGATACCATGAATCCTCTGATATCCCGATGCAAGCCCTATTAAATGGTCTTATTTCTGAAAAACTGACCCCACACCATAACTATGGACTAACGTGATAGATCACTAAACCATGTTGAGTACTCCTACATGGTCATTCTTTACTATTTCCTATGAAGAAACTCTTGTATGCATACTAATCACCGTGTGGATTGATATAAATCCCCCCTGAAGATATTATTAATGTCTTACTCGAATAGAGTTGTTGTGGCAGGTGACTGAGTCACTAGGATCCACCATCTCCAAAAATATCCCTGAATAATACCCATTGTGAGGACCACCATATGGTCTTTAGGAATCCTAAATAAGTGGAAAATATGAGTGACTAACTCTATGTAGTTCTTAGCCCCTAGGAGATTTTGCTCATCTCAAAACCTGGGAGACCATTTCCTCTGAAACTCATGCAATGAACTCATCATGCATGTATTATGAGCTGTTACTTTAACACTAAGTACTAATCAATTGGTGGTGGTATAGATTTTCGGCCACCTATAGGTTCTATCTATAGTATCTACCTCTATACCGATGCCTCATCACTAGGTGAATCATCCTTATGATTATGTAGTGGAATATTTGATGGATATCTTTTTGGAGGCATCCTGAAATAAAACAAGTTGTACCACAGTCAAATATTATATTTGGGGAGATAACTCATGAATTTATTGGAAATCAAAACAATTCCTATATGATGAATGTACCAGAAATTTCACCTACAACCAATGTTTATAGGTACTGAGTTTAATGGAAGGTAATTAGAGTGCTGATTTATGGATACATTTCTCATCGTACTAACATTGGAGACCCTGGATAAAAAGAAGAAATTGAAACACTAAACACTATTTCCCCAAACCAATATCACTGACTATGGTCGTAAGGTATAACCGACCACCATTGATACCACCCTATCACAACTTTACCCCCTGAGTTCTAACCCAAGACTACCCTATGACGACCTCTAATAGTCATGGGGCTAGTGACCAACATCGAGAAGTCATATACCACAAATGGGATGAATTAGACAAAATTTCATTCACACACAAACAAATTTCTAAGACAACACAATGATGAAATGTAAAACAATATAAAAATGAATACATGCATCTAAGATCCCACAAAAGATTATGATAGTAATGTTATGAAAGTTGGAAATGGGGGAAAATACAAGCCCAACCTAATCATTAATGATTCCAACCCTCTCCGAGGGTGATGACTAAAGTCAAATGTAATATCTGGATAAAACTTCTAGGAATGAAAAGCTCCATCTATGCTCCACCTACTCCATGTCCTCCCAAGACACATTCAAAATGGTCATCATCTACATATGAAACGACACATTAGGGAAAAACTCATGAAGGGGTGATTATAAAAATACCCAATATAACTCCCTGAAAAATCTTGACACAAAGAACCATGTCCAGCCAGATCATTATAAGATATCAAAATCAATGTATAATAGAATCACCTAGATATTATTAGGAAAGACACCTTGAAACTATGACTTCATAACCAACTACCATACAATGGATTCTACTCAAATAAATTCCCATTTTAGGAGAATCCACTCCATGACCCATGGTATCATCAAATACACTCAGTAAAGAGGTCTAGATCATTGGTCCCCACCCAATAAATCTCACTATTCTAAGAAGACCTAGATGCACATAAAGGTGGTCATGATCAAAACCACAGGGTGGACACCACAAACCTATTATGTATCAACATGCTATATAGGGGATCATTTGTCAATGATACCGTCAAAACTACCTATATGACCAGGTATATGAAGGATCAATTCCATAATCTAGGGGGTCATGTTGATTCCAAAAACCTCGTATAGGGAACAAAGAAGATAGATGATTTCACTCTAGTCTTACTGAGAGATACCAAAACAATATATGATACTCGAGCTCTGGAGGGGATCACAATCCTTTGATTTGGAATAAATGCCACATTGTACCCTCAAGGGAATGTAAAAAGGGAACACTCTCAACCTCGACCAGTAAAAACTAAGGAATCAAAGAGTTACCAACACTCTTGAAGGGGGTACATGGCATTTACTAGGGGTACAAGGGAAATACTAGTGGTAAATAGCATGTCCATCTATCTTGAAGTATTCCCATATGGAAACACCTAACATGGAATATTATTCTTAACATACACAATGTGTAGAAAAAGTATACAACATGTAAAGAAACACAACATCCTGCTCGTGTTACCTGGTTGTGTCTATGTACATTGGTCATTCCCATGTATCGGCCCATGTACACCATGTCGTGTTCGTGTCCAATTATGTATCATGCCACTAGCCCATTAATTTTCCATATGCCCGCATAATTCCCAAAGTACACATCATGCCAATATAGAAGGGTCACATGACATGTGACCGATTCATGTGGCATGTGATTCAAAACTCCAGCTGGAACCCTAGTTACACAACCTAGGGGCTGACAAGGCATGTAATTATAGATTAAATTTCGTGTTTCTTCGAAATATCTAGATATATCAAATCGTTCTCTATGTGGTCTGGCGGATCACTAGACCTTTCTTCCTCATCAAAATCTCTATATTCGGGGCATTCCAATAAATTTTCCACCGCTATCCATGATCCGAGACCTCAATATTCTCAATAAGACCACCAATCAAGATTTTAGTACTCATGCATCAAAAATGTGATGAAAGAAAACCAAAAAACCGAATGATCTACCTCTAATCATCCATCACCATCTTTACATCTCAATCACACCATTGATCATGATCTTCATCTACAGTATTCATCCATTATGTCAAATAACAATCATGTAATGATCAAATATAGGGTATTTTACGAACCACATTCCAAAAAAAACTACCCATAAGGAACATGTGAATAATTTTTGAAGAAATATAAAATCACAAAAAAATAATGAACGAACCTTGACTGTTATTTTTTTGTCCTTGATCGATTATCATGGAAAGAAACGAATAAAGAGGGATAGAAAAATAATTCCCTCAATTTAATTCTTCCAATGATGCATATATAAATTATATTCTTGAAATTGGTTTGAGTTAATCCAGGATTAATAAACGGGATGGAAATCACAAAAAAAATCAAACCTAGAGTTTGGATCGATCATTGTTGAACAAGGTTTTTGTGTTTTTGTCGCTAAACAGATCCACGAATTCTATTGCCAAAAAATCCTCGATCTGATCTCGACCCATCATCGTTGATGAAGAAATCATTCCTCAAATGGCCTCTAGGACTCCAGTTTTTTGTGGATAACCCTAAGACAAAATTCATATATGTATATTTAAAGAGGAAGTAGGTATCTGTGTCGAAAATGACAAACCAAATTAAATATTCATTTGATTTTTATTATATATTCTCTTGATGATTTTCTCAAAAACGACCCAAGTAGAAAGTGGTTATGCCATGCCTAGGGTAAAACTCAAGTTTTTAACTGAACAGTGCCCATATAATTCTAATCCAAGATCTCATTCCAGAGTCATTCTAGTTTTTTCAGAAAAATATATGTGCATAATGTTTATTATATCAATAACTTTATTCAAGTCACACTGGGCCTCAGAATTGCATATTGTCTCAGTACCTGCTCTCAAAAATTATCCATATAATATCTAAAATTAATACAAGTAAAATACAAGTCATTATAAATTGAAACACCAAAAATGGTTACTCTAATCCTCAAAATACATTTCATTATGGACCCAATTCCAAACCTATTATGTAGACCATAATTACTCCCATAACAAAACAACCCTGAATGTAAACATGACATTTAACCAACCACTACATAGTCAAAAAAATGCACCCCTCTTACTAGCACACATAGGACTGTCCTAGAATCCTATCACAAAATATTCCCATTTATAGTATACTACATTATACTTTTTTAAGGATTAATCAAATTTGAAATAATCAATTGATCCTAAAGTAACATAATTGTGTGTGATATTTTGGATCAGTTTATTGTATGGTATTACAAAACATTTGAACATTTTCAAATTATCTTGGTCTATATTTGAGCCTCATTATCCAAAATAACCATTCTAAAATACTATATTTTATTAAAAACATATAATATATTCCATTATTTTACTAGGAGTATATAATTTTAGTAATAAAATTTAACCTAAATCTAATAAAATCTAGATTCATTTGAAAACACTGAAATTTAGGATTTTATTTAGAACACATGATATGTCAATAAAATGGTGAGAGATGCATTATGAATTACCATATACTTTTTTACTGATATGTACTTAAAAGTTATGGTTTCTACTTCAAATACATAGTGATAAATATATAGTAGTAGAGAAAAAATAGAAAAAGATGGTAAAATAACATTGGAGGGTTCTTGATGATTCATCCAAGGGGGGAAAATAGGATTGAATGATAATATTAAACAAATTTTGGAGATGTCCAAAATAACCAAACATAAATTAAGGTTTCAAGATAACCATTAAAATCATCATGAAAAATACATGGATTACCAATGTCTAGTAGTTGGGATCCAAGAAGATTAAGATAATATTATCTATATTTTATCCTCAGATTAAATATGTACAAAAATATCACTACAATAATTTTATACTAATCAATATACGACCAAGACATCCTCTTAAACCATTGAGAAAAACTAAAAGATTTTACCTAAACTAAATTCACAAGGTAAAGTTAAAATATAACAAACCTGAATATAAATTTTAATTATTCACTAATAAAATTGATACATGAAAACACAATGCCATTAGATGGCTCATATATAGATATAAAGTGAGATATTTTAGTTATTTTATAATCTCTGACATGTTCAAAATTATAGATAATGTCTATCTGGTTATATATTTTGAAATAATTTCTTCATTCTATTTAGTTGAATTGTATTAAAATTTGACTATTATTGAGTTATACACTATTGAAAATTTTTAATAGAAAAAATAAATAAATTTTTAATACCAATAATGTGATAATTATTAAACATACTTTTATAGGGATGTTATTTAATCTATCAATAAATTTAATTCCTTTACATCGTGTTTAATTTTTTAGGATTCAATTTTATATTTCATTCAATTATTAAAAAAAATTATCTTATTTATAATTTATATTTATTCATAAATTTATATATTTATAGAAACATTATAATTTATTAATAATATTGTTTTTGTCTTTGTATTTTGGTAGTATGGGAGTACAAACTATAACACTGTTTTCAAAAAATGTTCATTGTTTAGAACATAAAATAGGTTTTAATTATGAGTTAATGTGTCATATACCCCAGTTTTTAAATATTTATTATCGTATATTTCATATATGTTAGTTTTTAATTAAAATTATTATCGAATCATCAGAGGTTCATAATTTTGTGTTTCACTACTAAATTATGTAAATTATTAAGGTATAATTAATTTAGTAAAAAGTTAAAAGGTTCATTATATGAAGATGTTTTTTGATCTCTAAAATGGATTATTTTAAATGAAAAAATTAATTTTACTATATTTTTGGGAAAATTATTCATTAATAATTTTATGTTCTTAATTTTGATTCATTAATATTCCTATCCCTTGATGTTTTTTTATTTCTTTCTCATATAAAATGAAATGAGTAAACATGATTTCAAATAATGTTTTTTGTATTATAAATATTAATATATAATAATTAAAGTTATTTATATATGTTAAAATGTGAATATATTGATTCAGTAATGAAAATAAAGAAATTCTAGAATGAAAATAAACACATTATGAAACAAGAAAAATGGTTGTATTAATTTGCATGTTTAATATATATTGATCAGAAATTTTAATAATATATATCATTAAATAATAAGTAATATAGATGTATAATTAAGTATAAATAGTTTTTTTTCTACAATCAAAACATTTTAAATGAAAATATAATGAAAAATAAATAAAAAATTGAAAAATTCTAATATATTTAAAAATAAGAAAAATGTGATTTTTAACAGACAAGAAATTATAAATAAAAAAATTATGTCACAAACATAAAATTTATTATGAATGAATAAATATTTAATGATATAAATGAGTATAAAATTAAAAAAATCATATAAAATTTGTTATACATTTATTAAATGTGTTGATTTAAATGTCCCTGCATTTTTTTTGTTAGAAAAAATGGATTATTTAGACTATTAATAATAGAGAAAAAATTAAATAATAATTTCATAAGGATATTATTTTTATGGTTTTAAATATTATGAATATGAAATATAATATAGTTATAATAATATCATTACCATTAAAAATAAAAAATTTGAGAATGAGTGTTTTTTAGGTAATATAATAGTAGATTTGAGTTTGACAATTTTAACCATTTCACTATAATGAATTTGACTCAAATTTGAAATATTAAATCAGTAAAAATAATATGTGGTCCTTAAATGGATGAGATTAATTGAAAATGGCATGGTTATAAATTTAAATAAAATGGTTTCATTTTGAAACCATGTGTTATAGGTAAATCCAACGTCACACAAATCGTATTATCTAAAGATCATGGGTGAAACAAAGATATTGAACATAATAAATATATTTGAAACATTTAAACATAGATTTTATTATATAAATTTTGTCCTAGTATGTATGGAATCCCCTCACCAGATATATTATGTTTATGAATGAGATGAACACACAATAACTATAGACACAATAATTTGCCTTGTTTAAATTTTATATACTGATTAATCCATGATGACTGAAATTTATTTTTGTATACCCATGTCTTTAGTAATATCACTAATCAATAATAAAAGAGAAGTAAGACTCGCTTATAAGAACTATATCTCATATATAGTTACAAAATATTATTAATAATATATTCAAAAACTCAATGAAATTGATTATATGATAAATCATCCCAGATAAATGGGGATTGGAAAACTAAAAAAACTCACCATAGTTAAAAATACCCCTTACCCCAAGGATGTTCCACATTTTTTTATTAGTGCCTTTGTTCTTTAGGTCACTCAATATATCTTTCAACTAGATATTTTCTTATTTTTAATTTAGAAACATATAGGGGATAACATTATTCCATGTTTCTAAATGACAATCCCACGGTATGTCCTCATAAAATACACCCAAACACCATCAATACAAGGAGAGAAATGATATAAGTGTTAAAAATTATAATTTATTTCATTTTTTGAGATCTATTTTAACTTCATTTTCCAAATATCCAATAAAAAATTAGTATAACTTAGATAAAACTCATTGAAAAATTCATTCACTAAATTATATTTTTTATTATATCCTTTAATCATTAAATTTTAATTTAAATGACCTAATAACCTCTAATTACCACAATCCTCATGATCAGAAAAGAACTGAATCCCACAATATTTTTATATTATCATTTTAAAAATATTGGTAGCTTTGTTCTCATGGTGGATAAACATTGATATCACTTCTTATTCCTCTATTAAATCTATCAAGGTTTATCTACATTGAAACATATTTTCTTATTTGATTTATTTGACTATATGGTTCGTGTATCATTAAATATCCATCTTTTTTAATTCAATATATATGTAGTTGAATTGCATAATTGTTGCATCAAAACATCACAACACATGTGTCCATAAAAATTTTAGACTTTGATAGTCCAACATAACTATATCATTAATTCATTACATTTTTAGAGTTGATCAATAATCATTTTAAAAAAAATTTCTCAACAGTTCACTAGAACTGCATAATTTTTCTATCTTCACATAGATGGTAAATATATCCCTTCTGTGTGATTAGTTATGACCATTACACATGGTTTATCTGGTATATACTTTAAAAAATTCTTATTCTTCCCTAAATCAAAATTGTACAACACTAATTTCTCCGATAGAAACTTGATCTATAAATAAAAAAAATATTTACTTGAAAATTTATTTCTAAAATATTTAAATTATTTCAGAAATAATTATTTAATTATTTTAATTTTCAAAATATGCATTTCATATCAATAAAATTCCCACTAAATTAAAAATCAATAACAAAATCATTTTTTACCTTTATAGTAGATTTCAAAAAAATCAACTATAAAAAGTATGTGTGATCCAACATTTTTCTTCTTTATATTTATTTTGAAACTTTTAATATATTTATAATCTTTAGTAATTTATTAAATCTTATCATTATATTAAAAGATATCCAAATAAAAAATTAAATTTTACTCACAAAATCACTAATTGTTTTTACTGACTATCACAACTCAATTATATCCTATATTTTCATTAATTAGATAAGATTTTATCCTTAGATAGGAAATTTAATGATCCAAATATAAGACTGCATGATTTATAATTTTTTTAGGAAATATTATAGGATGATCAAGGAATAAAACAAGGTCATGATTATCCTTTTGATAAACCATACTAAACTCTTTTCACTATGAACTAAGTGTAAAGATACTGTAACAAAAATAATTGTTGTAAATAAGTAAATAATGAAATATTAATGGGAAATTAACTCAAATATTTTATGTAAAAAATTATTCCAATGAACTAGATTTCAACATATGATTATTAAATTCAATTTTTTGAGATAATTATTTAAAATGATCAATAGTGGAGAAAATTAAATATTTAATTTCATTTTCAAAGGTTATATGGTTCCAAAACATTTAACTTTTCTTTAGGAGGATCATTTGAATTTTCTTATAAATAATCCCTTTATTGTGATTCTTGTATGATCTGGTTTTCATTTACCCCATAAAAATGGATTCCATTAAATTTTAAAAAACAATTGAGTGAGTGATAATACATTATATATATATCACTAACAAATCATTTTTGACACTAATTATAGTTTAAAAAAATATATATATTTCATTATTATAATCTTATAGGTTATCTAAATATTATAAGTTTTGAAATACTATAAAATAATATTTCTCTTGTTTTTTGAAATGTTATGACAACCTATAATGAATTTGGGAGACAAGAAAATTTATTTGAAATTAATGATTTTTAGTTCATGCATAATAACTAAATATATGAATTTTTGGAAACAATATGTTAGGAATTTTATGTGATTAGTGATATGTTATTTTATTAACTGTTCAACCGAAAGGCACATTTATTAACTATGAGGATGGATCCCCTTGATGATGAATTATTTTCCTACACAAACCTAACACATTTTACATTTACAAATATACATCTTATTTTTTTATTTATTTTTAGTATAAAAAACCAATGCATATAATGAATTCAATATTTATGATAATTCATTTTAATATAGTTATATAGATATCTTTAGTATAAATGTCATGTCTTCTATAAATAAATTTATAAATAACCCATCCTTGAAGTCATTCTATGAAATAATCTTCTAATGATTAATCTATAGTAAATGGAATGTTGTGGTATTCCATTTTCATCCATCATTGTCCTACTACCAAAATCAATTATGGTGACAATTTGTTAAAAATACTCCCTGTGAAACATTTTTATATCATTATTTAAAATTATAAATTGTGAGATATATCTTTAATTAGTATTTAACACATTCTATAATCCCATCAAAAATACTAATTTACCTACCTAAGAGAATTCTTAATCCTTCTACATTAAATCAAAAAGACATTCATAATTACCATATAATGATCCTATAAATATAATTACATCATTATTTACTAGAATAATAATTTTTTCATCAAAATAAATTCTTACTTATATAGTTTGATCCACTCACACTTTTATAAAATTCAACTACAATGAAAATATACTATCCCTATGTACTAAAATATCAAATCCATTTTCAAATAATATAATATTTTTTATGAATTTAAAAATCACTAATAACAAAATTAATGTATAGATAATCATGTTGTACTATATATACCTCTCTCTAGATAAGTAAATTTTTAAAGGATTATTAAATATCAATTTTGAAGACATTATGTATTTTACAGAATGCTATGAATATAAAAACAGATCTCATTTTTCTTAAAAATAGATATATGTTTTCATTTTTTTCTGAAATAATTGTTTTATAACTCTATTATACAAGTCTAAAGTCAATTTTTTCACTATATTATCACTAAAATATATTTTTCTATTAACATTTTATACCATTAGAATAAGTGTCCATTGAAGTGGGAATAACATTTCAAATTTTTTATTTTCAATTTACTCGTGTTTCCCATAATTTTTTACCCTATTCTCATTCAGAGAAGAATTATATAATCTCCTCAACTCCATATATAAAATAACGGATTTTTTTGAAGGTTTTAACATTATCATAGTTTATATATAATGATTTGGATTTTCCTAAAAAAATACTTCACTTGTTTTAATGTTTTGGAAACTCTAGATTTTATTAAGGGTAGAATTATAATTTTCTACTAGAAAAAATTTGAAAATTTTATTTATTTTCATGTTGTTTATAAAATTAATAATTTAACATTGGGTTGGAAATTTATGTGGTTTCAACCAACGTTATTTATTTTGGATATTTAATTTTTAATAAATACATTGTATTGTTTTTTAAATATTGAAATACTCTTATGTCCTAATCGGATCTCTGTATTTTATTTTTGAATTCAATATTGAGAGAGAAATGGGGGTATCATCGAATTAATGTAAATAACATATTTGGGTCCTGAGTACTAGTTACCATGATTTTCCATTTATATGGGAATTAAAGATTATTCATGTATTAGTATTAAAATATACAAATAATTTTTCACCTCCCTATATCTTCTTGAAGGGAGAGACTCACGCCTTCACACCATGTGAATCCATGAGGGGTGAACCATATGTGTATTTATAATAACTTTATGTTTTAATTAATAATTCTTGTTGGTGAAAAGTAAAACAAAAATAACAAAATTTGTACCCTTATTAAAGGAATAAGTGATATATAAGGGAAAGTGTGTTCTACCCTTATATAACATGGTTTATGTGATTTTTGAAAGGGTAAATTTCCATTTTTGTGAGTTATGTAAGGGTATGTTGGGGTTTAAATGGAATGTATAAGGGAAAGCATATAATATCAAAAACTGGGTATGGTTGCCTCTATAGTTGTGTAAATATGATCCACTTGTTTATATGGGTTTCAAATGGGTAATGATCGAGTTGGGTAAAGTTATCTTTTGTGTTTCATATTGGTGTGTTAGTTATTTGGGAATAGTGTTAAGGTGTTCCTGGGTTTGAAAGGTTTGTGTAAATTTATCTAATATTTTCATAATGTCTATATGAGAAACCTTGTGTTTGTATAAATGTGACCACGTTTTTTTTAAAATAATATTAAATTCATAAAAGATAACATAAGGAAATTCGTATATGTATATAAGGATATGTCCTTAGTTTTGAAAGATGGGTAATGGAAAATAAGAGATATATAAGGTTAAGATGTATTTTGTAAAGGTAGGATACATTTATAAGGGTAAAACTCATTACCCATACATAATAGTTCTTATATTCTTAAGGGTAAACCTTATTACCCATACACAACATCATATTTTGAACAAAATGATTTCAAAACCATCATTTATATTTCTTCTTCCTTATAATGATTATGAAACTCTTTTAATAACAAAAAAACATGGGATTTATTAATTTTATATAATTTAAAGTATGTAACTCATATTTTTTCCCAGATTTAAATGATCTATATTCAAGATTCAAAAAATAGTAAATTAAATTTTTAATTAAATTTTTTGGGGTTTAATGCTGAAAATATGTTCACAGTTTTCCTTCTTTATTATAACCTATCCATTATATGTTAATTTTTAGTTATTATCTTGATATTTGGTAGTCCATGATTTACCTTGTTCAATATAGGTGTAGCATTTTTTTTCAATATAATTTCTACTTTTGGGTTCTAGTTTTGGAAGAACCATCACCCTCTCTCCTTTATTCTTAATATCACTATTCAAAAAGCTAAATTTTCCACATAGTATTTTCTTTGAGTTAGTAATTTTTATACATGTTGTTTATTTATTATTTTTGAATGAACATATCTATAATCATATCAAGGAATACTTGGTAGCCAGTTTGAGCCAATGAACATGTGGATTTTATTAAGGTGGAATTTTTTGGTGAAAAAATAGTTTTCTTGATCAAAAATCATATTATAAGATGTCCTTATCTTTCATTATTGTCTTATATGGGTTATTGGTATGATGTTTTTCATGAATATATATCCCAAAGAAACCTATATCTAATTATTGAACACGTGAGGTGTGTGTGTCTGTGTTTCCTTGGCCTATTTCTATATTACATGAATATGGAATGTTTTAATGATGGTTATTTTTTAAATGAATTGTTTTTGGATTTTTTATTTGCATCATGTATCATAATCACTTTTCTTATATATTGTACAATAGATTGTCCATGATGAGTCTATGTGGAATTCCCTTTGTGAGGGATGTTTCAGAAATTCGTCATTATACACTTGGGATATCCTTGTCAATAGGTTGTGTCACATGATTTTAGGATATGTTTCAATATGGTTGTGTCATACATTGGTTTTAATGTACTTGGGTTATCTCCCCTGGTGATATGTGTCACATGATTTTGTCCAATCCAGGGAGAGGAATGTGTTGGATAGATAATATATGTTTTCTCTAGGATGGCGTCTCTATATATAGAGCTAATATCTTATGACTTTCCATATATTTATTACTTTATAATATATTAATTTTAATAAATATACCATATTTACATTTATAAAATTTAGTTGTACATATTATTAATTGATGTTAAGTACCATAATTGGTGTCCTAATTGGTTCATTTACTAACACCCTACTTGGAAATTTTGGTGCACCAATTGTTTTCATTCTTGCAGATTATTTAAAGGGATAGGGCCTTGTGGTTAAGGGTAAAGTATGAAAATTTGGAGGATGTGGATGTTTTTATATAGAGCTCGATCAGGATGTCTACTATTTTATCTAAGTACTATATTTACTTGTACTTTGCTTCCTTGTTTTTTTTGGCTTATATATCTGGAATGGAATGTTTTCACTGCATGGGATGGTTTTTATTGTGTGTGTTTCAACATGGATGATTATATTTTTATTAATTAAGTTTTTATTTATTTTTTATCACATCCAAATTTATACAATGACATGACACTAAGGGAATAGTCTTATAGTTAATATATAGATACATCCAGTTCTAGTCAAAAGTCTCTTGTTTATGGGGATGTGCACATGAGGTTATATAGAACACTAGTTTAGACCCAGTGGTTTGGATATGGTTGATACTAAAATATATCATAGGATAAGGATCACTAACTCTATTATTCTCTTCACTTTGTGTTTGGACATGGTATAAAGGATATAGTAGGGTTGGAACATTGGTAGAGGGATAATGTATGTGTGTGATTAGTAATGTATTCTGAACCTCAAAGTTCAATGATGTGGGGAATTTATTTTATTTCAGTTTAATGTTACCATTGATAAAATTAACCTTGAGTGATGAACATTATGTAGATATAATAATTTATGGGATATGGTGTGATTTTATGCATTTTTTAGTCACATAACTTTACATGGTACATATACATGCTTCTTATATTAGATATAAAAAAATTAATTTTATGCATGATGAAAATTTAATATATTCTTTGGTGGATTATTCCTTGTATTTTTTATTTAATCATGTTATATTCTAATCCATAGTGTATATATGTGTCTATGAATAATGTTTACATGACAGAAGATTGAATTTGGTTTTAGGTTATTTTTATGGAGTTATTCCTTATGATTTTTGGTATCCTATTATTTTAAAAATTATTCTAAACCCTTATGTGTGCTTGTGTGGTTTTTGGTTTATTTTTTAAAGATATTTTCTTTTCTCGCTATTTTATTTATTTATGGTTTTTCAGGATTTTCAGGAAATTTTTTCTTGTATATGTCCAGGGAAAGCAGTGTTACCCTTGTATTATAGGAGGACTTAGTCATGAAATCTTCTTTAGTTTCTAAAGTGGGTCAATTTACAAAATTGGTCTAGCCAAAACTATTTTTACTTGTACTTGATTGAGGATGAGGATCAAATTAAGGGGGGACAAAAATGGTGAATAATGCATCAAAAGTTTAACTCATGCATCCTTATTATTCCTATGTTATTGGAGTCCCTCAGGATATCGAGGACAAGATATGGTTCATTGAGATGATATTTTACCTCATAGAGGCCCTAAAGTATTGGCAAGAAAGTATTTCACCATTACGCTTCAAGGAGTGGCTAGATTATGGAATAATGTCATGATACTAGAAATTAGATGGGAAAGAAACTTGTGTGACCTACAACGATCTCATTTTTTGAGGAGTTTATTCTAAAATCACTAAATCTAGATCACGCTCAGGAGAAATAGGAGCTCCTATAGGGGATCACAATAGTGTACGCCTATTCAGTACAATTCAATGAGATGATTCATTTTCTTTCTCTTTATGAAGGTAATAGGGCATATCAAGACAAAATTTCTTGATTTTACATTTCCTAGACCTGAAATGATGGGTTATGAACATTCATCTAATGAATTATGCTATATTTCTTCATAAATAACTAATAATAGAAAAGGGTATTAAGGAAGTCATAGATAGTGGTATTCTTTCTTCAATCAATGGACCGACATGTGTCTTCTCCAGCACAGTCTAATATTCATTTTCTCTGAATAAGAAGAAATATTTTAAGGTTAAAAACTATGTTGATGGTCATATATTATAGTACAACCAATCCTTTTCAAATCCATTTGGTGGAAGTAACGTTTACAATGATATAGTTGTAGGTGAAAGTGAACATTAATCAATGGTAATTCCTATTCTACAAAGAATTTACATAGATTTAGTAAGAAATGGAATCTAAATTGGTTCTATTATAGTGACTTGATTATAATCTTAGTTAACCCAGGAATAAGACCTTAGTTGAGTGTAGACCATGTAGGGGTAAGTAATCATGAAAAAAAATGAGATTTTGGAGAATCATGGAGTTGTAAATAGTTAGGTTTATATGTTTCATTATCCTCCAAAAGATAGTGGAGAGTAAAATTCCATGGCTCAAGGTGCAATCTTGGTTTCTGCTTCTATATCTATTTCATGGTCATTACAGTAGCATTTTTTCATTCCTATCTACTTTAGTGGTAATTGATTTGGATTTTCCTATTAATTTCCCTTTTGATTTTCTATATCATAGTCGATATTAGTGGCCTGATATATTTGAGAATGTTTATTAGATATACTATTTTAGGATGAGAAATCATTATAGGGGTAAACTTTTAACATTATTGTTTTTATATAAAATTTTCATTTTAATTCATAAATCATTTTGGGGAAAATATTAAAAAACATTAAACTTCTACCATTATGAAAGGAATAGGTCCCACATAAGTGTAACTACCTTATACACTTATTAAGGGTTGTTTTTGGGAGTTTTATAAGTGGAAATCCTAATTTACATGAGATTATTGAGGTTTGTTTAGTGTTTCAATAGGTAGTGTAAGAGTAAGATATTAATCACATGTAAAACATATGGTTGAATATGTAGTTTAATAAAGGTAACCCCCTATTTATATGGGATGTGTAAGGGTAATGTTTTTTTCATAATAGTACCATAGGCATGGCATAATTATATGTTGGTTATTTCGGCACCGCATACCGGTACTCCTTGGTTTTCAAGTATCAAGTCTGTGTAACTCCAATTTGAAAAACGTTTAGCAATGAAACACAATTTTGGAAAGAATTTAGCCCGAGGATGCATAATGGTAAGTTCAAATATTTTAATATTACATAATAGTAACATTTTTGGTATGTAAGGGTTGAACCATAGTTTGAAATATTTGTAAGTGTAAGACTAGAGTTTTGTAAGGGTAAGATGTTCTAAAGAATCGTAGGAGGCCCATATAGGGGTAAAACTCCTTACTCATACGCAATAAATATGAGATACCTAATGTTAAACCTTGTATACTTATGAAAATACACATTTGGTAAAAAGGATTTAAAAACCCTATTTTAATTTTCTCCATCATATGAATGCATCTGTAACTCTTTTAAAATATTAAACTTTTGATATTTAATTTAGTTGACTCGTTTAAAGGATATAAATCAAATTTTTCATGGTTTCAAATTCTCATTATTAAATATTTTGGATAAAGACAAATTAAATGACTATTTATGTTGTTGTGTTTAATGATATGATCTAGTACATGCTTTTAATTCTCAAAAATACATAACCATTTTGAAATTCATTTTGGGTTATTATCTTAAGTCTGAGTAGTCCTATAATTTCCTTTTTCAAGATTTTTGAATCATTATTTTAGGAGTATGAGTTATTTTTATAGGTTCTAAGTGTGGTATATCCCTTAACCTCTATCCTCTATTCTTTGGTATAGTGTTCAAATGTGATAGTGTCTATGTATTCTTTTCTATTTTTAATATTGAAATAATCATTGCTAATATATCTAGAGAAATTGAATAAAGATTTCATAAACCAAAATAATCTAGAAATTATCAAGGAATTATAAGGAATAATTATCTTGTTTAATTCATATTATTCTAGAGATATAGAATATTAATGCATAGGAAATTACAATCATTCTTTAGAACTAATTTTTTAATAACATATTGTGGAATAAATGGATAATATTTATATTATAAAGGAGAGAAAATGATGTTATCACATGTACTATTTTTCTTTATTTTGGAAATAAAATATCGTGAAATGGTTTTAGGAATCCTTAGTTGGTGATTTGAGATGATGAACACAGAAATGTGATTTGGTGGATGTTTATTTGGAAAACAGTTGGATTTCTTCATCAATAACCTAGTGGTAGAAAACATAAAATTGTCAATATTTATTATATGGGTTATTGTATGGATTATTGGTAGGCATGTGTATCCTAGAGAAACCTATGTCTGATCCTTTATCAAATGAGGTATATGTGTGTATCCTTGACCAATTCTTTGCATTAATTCATATTGATTATTCTGATGACGATATTTTTTGAAATTACATGATGTTTAATATTTCTTTTTCATATTACATCATATATTTTGTTGTTCTATATTCTTAACTGTACGTGTAGGTTGATACTATTTGAAGTATACTTCGAGTGAGATGTTTCAAACATTAGTCATCTTGTACTTGGTATATCCCAGCCAGAATGGTGTGAAACATGATTATGGGATATCCATTTCTAGGGATGTTTCATATATTTGTTGAAATATAGTTTAGATATCTCAATTAGTATGATTTGTTACATGATTTTGGGCTATCCTCTGAGGAGGATGTGTTGGATAAATGTGTCATGTTTGTTCTAGAACGGTGTCGAAGTAGAGCATGTCTCTGAGGATCCGACATAGTGTTTTAGTTGTGTAAAATATTTTTTAAAATTTTAACCATAATTACATTCTTATCATTTATTCTCATATCTTAAGTACGGATGTTTAGTGATGTTAATGATTTCCTACTAATTTTTATATACACACACTACTCAGGTATTTCCATGTGAATGTAGATTTCTTGCTCAAGGATCTAGTGATGTGATAGGGCCCTGTAGTGGATGGTTGAGTAGGTGGGGCAGGAGGATTTATATGTTACAAGATGGAGTGTGAGTGGGATGTCTACTATGACATTTATTTAATATCCTTATTGATACATTGTAATATTGTTTAGTTTTTGTTTATATAGTTAGAATTCCATATTGTTACTACACGTATAGTTTTTTGTGTATGTTTATACTCTGATAGTTATTTTCTTACAAATTATACTTTTCTTTATTGATTAATTTTTTATCCTATTATGTGATAATGAGAGAATAGTCTCCCTATTGACAAAAATAGACCTTCACTACAAATTGGAAACCTCTTATATATGGGGAGGTGCACATGAGGTCATACAGAACTCCATTTTAGACTAAGTGGTTCATCTCAAGGTGTTACAATAGGGTTTATTAAGGATTAGTAATATAGAGTATATCAATGGTTTATATTAGTGTACATTTATTGCGGATAAGGTATTTGAGTTCTGTGATTAGGTAGAATCTACAATATACTATGAAATAAAGATTATATTTTTGATTACCCTGCATCATTAATAAATGTCAATTTTTTGTTATTATTTTTGTAAGTATATTCCATAACAGCTGTATTTACTTTGACAGTGGATCAATTTTTGAACAATTATGTTAGATCAATATGTTTTGAATAAAAAATGTTTCAGTAAGTCTTGATTAAATGATGTGTAGTCTCAAGAACACATTTTGTGTAATTCGTTAGTGCATATTTGATGGGAGATGATTACTTCCTTGAATGCTGAATTCATGGAACTTTGATGTATTAACCATGACTCTATTACTTTCCATATACATGTCCAAACATTATTTGAAGGGTACATGGACTATAAAAATACAGTTCATTTTAGTATACATGGAGAAAATAATACTAATTACTTTTTACCAAAGGGAAATCACCATGTAATCTGGTATTACATGAATAACAGTCATGGGTATACTCTTCATGTGGAACATCTAAGATACATTTATGGTGGGGCATGGGGTATGACATGTAAATTGAGATATACATGGGCAACTATGTCATATTTCATGACTATAGGGAGTCATTGGGAGCACATTCCATGTAATTCATGGTACAAGCCATTTAATTTTCCCCTGAATGAGTTTCATAGTTCTTCTCACCATAGGGATGGATATGTACCTGTTTCTTCTAGAAATGGGTATGACCTTATTTGTTTATGGTTCAAACTTTCCAATCGGTTTCTAACGGGTTTATTCATAGAACCATAAAAATACAATGATTCAATATCCAGTTGGACCTACTTTCCAAAGGTAGGTGCTCATTAGTTGTGGGCCGATGAGGCTAAAGTATTTGCATTGGTCGAGAGGATGAGAGGTCAGACTCATCACACCTTTTGGGGGGGGAATTATTTCCTACTCCAGGACTCTCTCAAAGATTTAATTTATGTTCAAGAATCCTAATTAATTAACCAAGTATAAAAATGATTTCCTTCTTTAGATCATGCAATCAATGATTGATATGTATGGGATTTAGAGAATCTCATATATGTATTTGAGGTTTTTCATCGATGGAGAATCATCTGTATGTATTAGAGATCCTTAGTCAATGGTATCCTTCAATACATTATATAGAAATCTCTTGGTCATTATGATGACCATACTGGTTTTAAAGCCACTCAGTAGGGGACTTGTTGTTTATTGTCCTTCATAAAGACATGGATTATTTCAGAATTGGGATCGTACCCACAGATGGACTACCTACATATGCTTGTTAAAAAAGGAATCAGAACCCACATAGTTCGATAAGAAGGATATAGTTTAATGTCATATGGGACAGAAAAGAAATAATGAAAGATGGGCTTGAACCTTAGAAAGGCTTCCTACGTACTCTACTTATAAGGAAGAGATCAAAGTACATGTAGTTCGGGTGAAGAATTATGGGGTTTATGCATGATAAATATCCCAAATAGATCTTTCATAATTACTTTTACAATCTAAGCTCACGTGAGTCATGCTCGGAGTGAGAAACAAGAGGTATCAGTAAAACTAACAATTGTTCCAACAAAGATGCAATAATAAGAAATGATGTGGGGATTACGTATGAATGATGGCCTAAGTAAATTAAGATTAGGACATAGTTCTAGAACGAAGCCCAGGAGCAGGGTCCATAATGGTATTTGTACTTTATAGAGATTTTGGATTTTACCTCGGGACTTACTCCTGAAAAGGAGGCCCAAATTAAGAGGGACTTATGATTGGGTTTTATTCCATAGAAGAATCCCAAATCAAAATAAAATAAGGTTGGGGATTACTCCTGAGAAGGTGGCCCAAAGTTAAATAAAATTATGATTGGGACTTGCTCTTGAGAAGGAGGCCCAATTAAACGGAACTTATAACCTGGGGCTTAATCCTGAGAAAGAGGCCCAAAGATAATGGAAATTATGATTGCGACTTACGCCTGGGAAGGAGGCCCAAAGTTAAAGGAAATTATGATTGGGACATACTCTTGAGAAGGAGGTCCAAATAAATTCCTCTTAGATAAGGAAGACAATAAATTAATCACGCCATAAATAGGTTTGAAGAAGGTTTTAAAGGACATGTCTTAATGATTAGAGATGAATTTGAAGAAAGCAGGTGACCAGGAAGGTGGCGCGCAAGTATTTTTCTGGCGTGTAAGTCCTGGTCGCGCAAGTATACTTGTGCGACATGAGTCACCTTGGGAGACGAAGAATCCATAAGGTAATACATGGGAGAATTTGAAATCAAGCCCTTACTGTCATCCATAGAGGCTTCCAAAAGGGTGGAACGCAAGTTCCCTTGAGACAGAAAGGCGGCGCGCAAGTGTCTTCACTTCCCTTAGGGGCTGGACACTTAGGCGTGCAAGTATTGATGAGTTCTAATAATTAGGCCTTATTCTTCCTCTTTAGAGCTCCCATTCTAGGTAAAGAATTACCTTAGAAGTGTTCGGAAGACATCTGAAAAAGAGTTGGGCGACCAGAGCTTGAATATGAGTTTTGGAAAATTCATCATCGAAATGGGGGGCCCATAGGGGCTATTTATAGTCCACTAGGCACCTTGGGAGAAAAAAAGGAATATGGTGTGCAAGTGACTTGCGCGACCCATATATGGCGTGCAAGTGACTTGCGCGACTAGAAGTAAACTTGTGCAACCTCTTCGTAAATGGTTCCTTGTTCATGCCTTTGTCAATTTTTGATTTTCGTCAAAGGATGACTCTTCTTGTGCTTAAGGTATTCATCTTTTCCATTCATTAGACTCTGTGATGGAAAGGAGCACCAATCAATGTCCCCCGTCAATGTTGGATCCGAAAAAGGAAAGAGGATTTGACTCTAAGGAAAACGAGAAAAAAGAGTTCGGTGGTGCGCAGTTGTTAGGCGCACAGGTTCTGGCGTGCAGGTTCCAGTGCGCAGGGTTGAGGGATCACCTATATATAAGGGTGTTACTTCGTGCTTCTCATCCTGCCTTCCGAGTTTTTGAGCTCTCTTCATGAAAGTGTCTACATCTTCTTCAGTCTCTTGATTTTTTCCTGTATTGTGCTTCTTCAGTAAGATTTTGACTTGCGTGACAGTACTTGCGCGACCACACTTGCGCAACCACACTTGCACGACCACACATTCACGCCTCAATGCCTTTGCAATTTTTTTTCTTCACAAGTATTTTATAAAAAAAATAGACTTATTTAAAACTTAACTGTCAGATATTTGTGCTGATTCAATGGATCCAAAAAGAATTGGATCTTCTGATGAGTTAGACAGTAAGAGAATAGTTTTTATGATGAACATCATTTTCCATGACTATTATGATATTTGCGACAGTACTCTCCCAGATTTGTCCAAGTACTTGAAGAAATATCATTTCAATTTCCCATAGAGCATTTACTTTCCTATATATGTCCATGTTCATCTGCAAGGAGTCAATGTTCCAGATCCAAAGAACTATCTCCCACATTCTTGGTTTCATACTTAAACCAATTTTGCTTTAGTAAACGTCTCAGTTGCAGGATCATTTTTCAATGCTGGAATAGTGTAGATGGCATTCATAATGCATCATAGCCCATGTTCCCACGATCTAAAACCTCACAAGCCTGACCTGCAGCCGCATTTTTATTCCGCTATTTCGGTTATGTTGTGCATTAAGAGCAGCAACAATGGTGTGAACTTTAAAATTTTTCCTCCATTCCATTTCCTTGTAGATATGAAAATGGCATACCCATGGGCTGATATGTTTCTCGCTGTCAGTTGGTGGAGAGAAGACTATCATGACATTAGAAAAATATCTGAAATGATTATTCTCTCCAAATGGCTCTTTACTTCCAAATCTCCATTCTCAAATCCATGTATCCATCTTCCAAGTCTCTTGGAAAAAAATAGAGTAACTGTTTGATCAGCAGAAAATTTTCTCAAACCGCACTCAAGAACATTCTTTTACAATTGTTCCAAGAAGAGCTGGTATCACTACGTCTGTTATTGTATCTAGTTGAATGAATTAATTCCAAGTGGATTCTGATGAAGCTCGGGATGCCGTAAATCAAATGAAAAGTTATGTTGATAGCCTATTGTAATTCTTGAAGAAGATAAGAGACTCCAGTCTGTGGATGTCCTTCTAACTCTTGTGCATCAATGAAAAAAACTTTCATCTTCAATCATTTGTACCTTCATTCTCTTTCTAATTACTTATATATATATATTTACCTAATACAATGGGCCTAGTAAGAATAGTTTTATTTTTTCAAGTATTATACAAAAAAACCTACAAATGTTGCATCTTTTGTCGCTCAGTATTGCCTAACTCATACAATATGTTTCTATAGGGATCTGGGACTCAAATTTTGTTCAGAGTTCCTTTTACAAGGTCCCAATTTAATGAGTACCCTGTATTTTGTTTTAAGCTTAATGTCATGCATGTTGAACATAAAAATGATAACGTTTAAGGTCAAATAGATTTGACTGAATGGATTAAAAATTGACTCAATTTTTTAATAATTTGTTTGAGAACATATTACCACATTCAAGTATGGGGGAAAACATGTAAACTATGACTTAAGAAATTTTTAATCTGAGGGATGATATGAAAAAATGGATAAAAGGAATTAGAGGAAGTATTTCCTAAGAGTGAAGTTACAACTATTTGACAAACCCGTTAGGGGGTTGAAGTATGCAGGGCCACTTAAGGTCATTGGCTGCATAGTCAAATAATAGCATCCTTTGGCTGAAAGGTCCGTTATATAGACTACTTATGCAAAGACACCTAGGGGAATGTGTTGCATAGTCATACAAAAGAACTCTCAGAAATTTTTCTTTTCTATTGCTAAAAGCCAGTGGAAGTTTATAGAGATTCAAATTTTCCAAAGCATAGAGTCTTCTGTACGGAGAGAGGTACTTTAATATAGAGAGGATATTCCCAATCAATATTGTCAAATAATTGGATGAATTTTACCCTTGCTAAGGTCTTACCCAAATGTAGGGAAGGGAAATATCAACAATAGACATGAATACCTTCAGATCATGAAAACTATTATGGGATAAATATTTTAAGGATGACTATTTTTATGGATCTCTAAATATTGTTGTTAATACCAATAACTAAAAAATAGGTTTCCCCCCAAGAATGAAGTTACCACTATTTGAAAAACCCGTTAGGGGGTTAAATTATGCAGAGCCACCTAAGGGAATTGGCTACATAGTCAAATAATAACATCTTTTGGCTAACAGTTCCATTATGTAGACTGCTTATGCAAGGCCGCCTAAGGGCACGTGCTGCATAGTCTGCCAAAAGAATTCCCGGGTATCAGACATTTTGAGACCAGAATTCAAGAAAATGGTCACAGAGATCTAGAAGTATTTAAGGTTAGGAGTATGACACATGAAAATGGGTATTGTTCAATGCAAGATGAGATGCATAGACCAATTCTGACAATAATCATGTTGTGGTTGGGTCTTGAATTGGGATGCTAGACATCACTACATATCTCATTATGATTAGAATCAAGCCATATTTAGTTCTTGAAATACAGTTTAATGTCATGTGGGATGAGAGCATATGAGATCTTAGTTTAAGGTCATAGATTTCAGACCATAATGATGGATACACATTGTGTGTTTGTTATAGACCTAATGTGAATAAAGACCAGGGTTTTTATAACACATTCATGTGCTCACATGGGAACTTTTCATCCAAGGTACTGAAAGTAGAATTTGGGGTTAGGCCCAATGACTTGGGGTTGTGTTCAAGGGATGTTCGAACGTTACTACCTATCCCATAAATATTGGAATCAATCCATACATAGTTCTTGAAATACCCTCTGTACAGATTTGGTTCGTACATGTGAAGGGTGAAAGGGGACTTTATTACAATGATGGTTGGATCAAAGAATAAAGATTCCGGCTTTTCCATGTATGCACATAGTCTTTGGAATATAACATGATTGTAGATCAATGTCAATAATGATTCCCTCTCAGGTGAGGGTCTCAAAGAATGTTGTAGTTTATTGTCATACAGGACAAAAATGCGAATAGTTTATGGTCATATGCATGGACTGGTGCTGCACAATTTAGCATCATGTAGGTATGACTTTTTGATATTCATTTTAATGTCTTGAAATGAGGAAAATGGGGGAATTTATAGTTTAATGTCATATTGCAAGGTAAATGATGAACCAATGTGAATATATTGGTTTTAGAGGGGGGGGATTAAAGGATCAACATCGTATGAGATGGAGGTGAACCGATGTGAAGATGTTGGTTTTGGGATTGAGCCTCGGTAGGTTGCCTACGTACCCAGCCTAAAAGGAAAGGATAAAAGTACACATAGTTCGATTGAGAATGAATTGGTGATCGAGTTGTACTTGGGGACAAACTGAAGATGGTATTGGGACTTTCGCGTGGATAGCAGCCCAGAGAGGGTGTTATGGTTGAAGCTTACTCTAAGCTCACATGAGTCATGCTTGGTGTGAGAAAAAAGAGGTAACAAAAACCCTAACGATGTACAGTTTAACGTCATGTAGGACGTATAAGGGACTATTTCATAGTTTAAATGTCATGTGTCACAGACATGGGGTACTTGGCAATTTAACGTCTTGCAGTTTGGATGAACAGTTTAACGTCATGCGGGACGACAAAGGGGACACTGTTTAACATCATGTTGGATGATAGAGGGGCTATGCAGTTTAAAGTCTTGCAGTGAGGACTATAGGGATTGTCAATTTCAAATTCTTTTAGTGAGGACTAAAATAGTTTAAGGTCATATGCATGGACCAGTGCAGCAGAGTTTAGCATTATGTAGCTAGGACAATGGGACCATGTAGTTTAAAGTCTTGCTGTAGGGACTAAAATAGTTTATGGTCATATGCATGGACCAGTGCTGCACAGTTTAGTGTCATCGAGCTAGGACAATGGACGATGCAGTTTAAAGTCTTCCAGTAAGGACTAAAATAGTTTATTTTCATATGCATGGACTAGTACTGGATAGTTTATCATCATGAAGCTTGGACAATGGGACCATGCAGTTTAAAGTCATGCAGTAAGGCCTAAAATAGTTTCAGGTCATATGCATGGACTAGTGCTGCACAGTTTAGCATCATGTATCTTTGACAATGAGTGTATTTATGTTACACAAAATACTTCTTCATGATTCATGCATTGGTTGGAGTTGAAATGAGTTCTCCATCCATTGAGATTAAAGAATGTTCTCCATTGGATTAGACCTTGTGTATTGTATAAGGTCCTTCCTACTTTATCTCATGCTTTGGAGGCTTCTTCCCTAGTATCATTGGTGTTCTAGGGACCAACACCAATTCTCCTTGAATGAATGAACGAAGATGAAATTATTTATTGAAATCTCGTGCTATTCGATTCTGATAGACTTCCAAGTGGTGTAGGGTGCACAATGTTTTTTTCATATAATCATTAAAATTCATGAAATCACTTTTCAGATTGCTCATCTGTGGATGAATAATAAAAAATGGCTACTATGAGTGAAGGTAATTGAACCTCAATGGGAAAGATGGTTCTTGTTTCATATACCAATTAATATGGAGTTGACTACGTAGAAGTGCGGGTTATGGTCATGTAATCCCAAAAAGCATGAAAAAGTTTATATGCCATGATTTCTTATCTTTATCCACCATCTTTTGCAGTATGTTTTAAAGAGTCTTATTGAAGGATTATATTTGGCCATTGGCCGCTGCATGATACCAAGATGAATGGTTGGATTTGATGTTGTATTCTTGATAAAAATTACTTACCTCAGATGAACAGATGTTGGTTCCATTGTCTGTCAATATGGTATGAGGGACACCAAATATGCTAATGATATTAAACTTGATGAAGCTTAAAATTATTTTAGAGCTAACTTATTTGAGATGTATTGCCTCTACCCATTTGGAAAAGAATTTAGTAGCAGTAAGAATATACTTAAACTGCTTAGATGTATCCAGAAGATAAGGTCCTACTACATCCATTCCCCATGTGGAAGATAGCCATGAGTATTTATCTGTACGAAGTAACTCTGGGGGTTGACCAATAAAATTGGAATATACTTGGCAAGAATGACACTTCATAGTGAAATCAACACAATCTTGTGTCATTGAAGGGCAGAAGTATCCATGCCTTTGAATTGGATCAGATAGTCTATGTACAAACTGTTGGGCACCACAAACTCCTGCATGTACTTCATTCATGATAGCCATTGTATCTTCACCATCAATAAATCAGAAGAATATTCCATCAAAACCTCGCCTGTAGATAATTTTTTGGTGATCTGGGCTACCATAAAGAGTAAAATTAACCACACGTCACCGGGCTTGTTCTTTCCCGTCTCTATTTGGTTGGACTGTTCTATTTTTAAGTTATTACCTGATAGGTGTCATCCATCATGTAGTTTGACCATATGGTTCATAAATGGGGATTATTTCATGGATTTACTTCGTTCTGATTTCAAAATAAGGTGAAACTGTTCGACGGTTGGAAATACTGATGATTGTTTCATCTCAGTTTGGATCAGCAAGCGTTGTGGCTACATTAGCCAGTGCATCCACTTGAGAATTCTGTGATTGCGGGACATAAGAAAAGGTCAGTTCCTAAATAAATTCCACCATTAACTCTATGAAGTAATCATTCTAAGGGATTAACACTTATTTTCTTGATGGCATAGTCCTCATTTATTTTCTTGATTACCAAATCTGAATCACCTTTTACCCTCAAGTGATTCAACTGTGCCTGAAGCGCCAATTCTAAGCCTACAATGAGAGCTTGACATTATACATCATTATTTGTACCGCCTCCCAACAATAAGAAGGAATAGGGTAGCACTGCCCTTTCTGGGGAAATAAGTACAATTCCTAACCCAACTTTTTTGAATTTAGGATCTTCCATTTTCTTCCCAATTGGACTTCTGGAAGCACCATCAAAGTACATTTCCCACGTTTGAGGATTATCTTGAACAGCAAAGACTTCCTCATCTAGAAGTTCAATACCAAAAGATGTATATTCTATTGAAGGGTGTTCAGAAAGGAAATTAGCCAGATCTTGGCCCATTATTGCCTTTTGAGACACATACTATATATCAAACTGTTGCAAAATAACTTCCCACCTTGCCCGACATCTTGTAAGAATTGGATGACTAAGGATAAATTTGAGCGGGTTATTGCGAGATACCAATTAAACCTCATGATGGTGTGGGTAATGTCTCAATTTCTTAACTGTAAATATTAATTCTAGAAAACACTGTTCAATACTTGAATATTGAGTTTCGGCCTCAAGCATAGTCTGACTAAGATAATAAAGGTCATTATCATTCCCAACATCATTCTTTTGGGCAAGGAAGAAACCCAATGATCACTCTAAAGCTGTCACATAAAGAATAAGTTGTCATACTTCAATGGGTGGCATTAATATCGGTGGACTCGAGAGATATCTCTTGAGAATATAGAATGATTCTTAACATTCTTCAGTCCACTAGTAGGTGACTCCCTTCTTCATTAATTTGGTGAAGGGTAAACACTTGCATACCAAATTGGCAATGAAACTCCGAATATAGTCCATGTGTCCTTGAAGTCCTCTTAATTATTTCAAATTTCGAGGATGTGACGTACTAAGGATTTTTTTTTCTTCTCAGGATCAACTTCGATACAACTATGGCATACAACAAAGCCGAGTAATTTTCCTGAGGTTACCCCGAAAGCACATTTTAAGTGGTTCATCTTCAAATTTTGTTGTCGAAGTTTATGGAATATGATTTCTAGATAAACCAAGTGATCAGAACGTTGTATGGATTTAACCACCAAATCATCCACATAACATTAAACAAATTTCCCTAAAAAGGTTTTGAAGATATGGGGCATGGCACGTTGATACATTGCACCTGCATTTTTCAGGCCAAAGGGCATTACCTGATAGCAAAACACACCTTGAGGGGAACAGAAAGCTGTATACTCCATATCCTCTAGGTTCATTCATATATGATTTTACCCTGAATAACCTTCCATGAAGGAAAGAGATTTGTAGCCAGCTGTTTCATCAATTAAGAGTTCTATGATCGGAACTGTAAAATCATCCTTGGGACAATGCCGATTAAGATCTTTGAAGTCAATGAAAACTGTAATTTTTCCATTCTTCTTTTTCACAGGGACAATATTAGCCATCCATTTGGGATATTGGACTTCTTTGACGAAGTTATCCTTGATAAGCTTATCCACTTCATCTTCAATTTTGGAGGCATAAGTTGGGTGTGTTCTTCTGGCTGCTAGCTTGAATCCTCGATGTTCTTATGGAAAACCCAAATGATGAGTGGTAACATCGGAATCGAGAACTGGAATTTCTATATATTTCCAAGCAAATACATCTCAATTTTTCTTTAGACAAGAAGTATACATTTCTTTCTCTTCAAGAGTCATGGCAACACTAATTAATGTGGGGCGTGGATCTTCTTTTGTACCCAAATTTATTTCTCTGAATTCATCCACAATGGTAGAGATACCTTCTTTAAATGTTGGAGGAGAATCCCTAAGATCTTCCTCTTATTCATCAGTATGTGTTACTTCTATTGTTTCTACTTTCATGGTAGATGATGAATTAGAATTTTCATGATCAGGGTAGAAGTTAAAATTTGAACTTCTTGAAGTAAAGACTGCAATTTCTGACCCTGTTGATGATGTAGGGTCTTCTGTGGGTAATAAATAGGAGATGATGGATTGATAATTGACATAATTGTTCACCTCGGACATTGCTATAACTTCTTCTGGCCTATTTGATGAAGTATAGAATTTCTGGATTTTAGCAGATGAAATAAAGAAATCTCCATTTAAACTTTCATCATTTCTTGGTGAATCAATAATTTCTCCCATGTTGTCTGGCTCAATTGACGTAATTGACATTATGGAAGTTTCAATAAGAGTGTTTGGATTTGGGTCTATCCTGTCAATTTGACTCATAGGAAACACATAATCTATACTCACATGTATGAATGGGTTTACTAGAATCTTTTCCAAACAATTTGGAGCATTAAATATGGAAACCTCCTTTGTCCAGGATTTCTCCTTTCCTCCATGTGATAGAATTCTGCCTCAACTTATTGAGATTCACATATTTTGAATGGGGATTTATCATCATACAATGTCCTATTTTTACCATTGAAACAATATTTGAGACATTGATGGTGTGATGAAGGTACAATAACATGTTGATGTAGCCATGGTCTTCCAATAAAAATGTTGAAGGCTCTGTCATGATGAACAACCATGAAATATGAAATAGACACAAGGTCTCCAAACTGTGTTCTGAGTGTAATCTCTCCCAGATGTTCTTGTACATTTTTATCATATCATTGGAACATCAAAGTAGAAGGAGATAAATCAGATTCGGTGAGGCACAATCGACGAATTGTACGAATAGGGATGAGGTTAACTCCTAAACCATTATCAATCAAATATCGTCAAATGTATACATCATTGAACTTTCTAGATATATAACAAGGTCTAATATGTCCATTTTCAACATCATCTTCATCTTCATCTGTAAAAGATATCACTGCATGTAATTCTGTAGGATCATTCTCTATATGGTAGACCTCATCCGCAGCAATTTCCATTTCTAATTCCTAAGGACTTGACAAAGCCTCAATAACCACCTCTTGAAGATATTTTGATAGATTCAAGGCATCCAGAATTGATAACATGGACGATAAATGGGACAAATGATTTAATACATCATACTTTTGATCCAAAGGTCTGTGTTTCCCAACAGGAAACAATGGTTTTTCAGGTGCCTTAGAAGATGATTCTTTGGAAGTAGATGCATCTTGTATCGAGGTAGGTGTTAGAAATACTCCTGGATTTGGCAGATTAGACTGACTAGGTATATTTATTTGCTGAGAGGAAGAAGGAGTAACCTCTAACTAATACTCCAAAATAACTATTCCAGGACTGAATCTACCATGTGTGGATGAACTTTCTCATTCCTCTTGATCCAGCTGAAGGGATTTTCCACGAGTTTCAGCCGCATATACTATTATAACAGGGGTAGGATTGAAATAGTGGCTTTTGGAATATCCACTTCTTCCCTTGTATCCTAGACCTCTGTCACTTCCTCTAATTACTTTGTTTGATATAGGGATCTTAGGTTCATCAAAATCAAAACTATCATTGGAATAAGGATCTGTTAAATGAATCATGTTAATAGAACCAAAGATCAATTCTTCATCTAATAAAGATTCTTCCTGATTAGCCAATTTAGGTTGTTCCTTTTGGTGGGGTGGTGCCCGTGCTTTTAAAGTTGATGGAATAAAATCTTCCAGAGTCAAAGATAATTTAGGCTTGATGAAACTCATCTTCTTCTGACTACTCTTGTTTCTTCGAATTATGCTGCCTTTTGATGATTTTCCTTAGGATGAAGGGGGATTTTTGTGGAATTCATAGCAGAAGACACAATTGGTTGATTCAATTTTGTTCGTAAAATAGCATGAGTTTGGTTGATCATTTTCCTGACAATCCAATCATCATTTTTGGCGCATTTTTTCTTTTGAATTCATGCCACTCACCTTCTTCCTCTGGATCAGTAGCCGTAACACATGCTACCTGGGCTGAAGAACCTTTCAATTTTACCTGTCCAGAGTCCAACATCTTTTATAGGACATCTTTGGAGACAAAACACTCTTGAATGGGATGCACCAACATCTGATGAAATCGGAAATAGTTGGGGATGTCTTCATCTCATTATTTGTTCCGCCTTTTGGGACTTGGAAACAGAACCAGATTGTTTTCCAGAGCCGAGATGAAGTATCCAGGAACTTGTTCTTTATAGGAAGAATATACATTGTTATTCAAATCTAAAAATTGTTTCTGCCTTTGATATCTATGATCATCTTGACAAAGATACCATTTGATTATGCTTAGGAGGTGTAGCCCTTCTATATCATGAAGGTTTCAATGTGGAAGCATGTACAGGTTCTTGTTTAAGTGTAACTATAGTAGTCTTTGCTTTCCCCATTCTCCTACCTAGAACTAATGGAATTACATGAGTTTTAGCCTTAGTCTTTGAAATAGAATCATCAATCTGCTAAGCGATTGAAGTAAGGTCTTGAAACCCTCCTATTTATTTCATAGGGATCAATGGTGTGCATAATTCATCATGCAGATTTGCCACACAGATAGGAAGCAACTCTTCATGATAGAGTTTTAAGCTTAAGAAATATGTTAATCCCTTCCATTGAGAAATGAAATCCAAAACAGTTTCATTCTCTCTTTTCATACAATTGGTAAGATCAAAAACTCTCGTCTTTGGCAATGTTCAGCTGAATTGAAGAATAAATTTTTAACAGAGATCTTCACACCCAGTAATTGACCGGGATTGAAAGCATGTATACCAGATAAAAGAAAGGCCTTGTAATGATTATAAAAAACCAGAGCTTAACTGCTTCTTATTGTTCAGGAGTTCTCGTCATAGGATCACAGCGAGAAACATAACGTGTTAAGTGTTGTTCTGGATCTCCCAAACCATTAAAAATTGGGAATGTGGTACTTGAAAGATTTGATGGGGGAGGAATTGCATCCACCCATTCATGGTAAGCTTTCTTCTCCAGTTGAATTGGTGCATGATTTCATTCCATAGCTTCCAACCAAGCTGTTAATGACTCAATGGTAGTCATTAATTTTTTAGAAACATATAGTTAATCTTGGACCTGTGGAGGTGCAATAAATGGAGTTTTGACGGGTGTGGCGACCGGAACTACCACTGATGGAAGTATTGCCGGTTGTTGCGTATAACCCATAGGATTGCACCGGTAAGGGTGTACTTGTAAATGAGGATATTCTTGATCCATCCCAATAGTTTCAACAAATTCCATTGAATTATTAACTCTAACATGCTTAGGAGGAAACCTATATTGAAGTAGTTCTGCATTTAACATCCTTAACTACTTCATTTCTTCTTCTTGTTATGCAAACATTTCCTCTAATGAGATTGATTGGCCTTCTCCAGAGGTAGGGTGGAATGTAACCTGACTTTATTCCTTTCCCCTTGTTGGACACCGTTAGGAGAGGGGGAAGTTGGTTATTTGGAGGAATACCTAAATTCTGGGTAATCCTTTGATTCTAGGTACACACACCTTCTTCATTTATTTCTGTGTGTACAACCTCTTGAATAGAAACTTCTTAATCCAATTCCTTTGAGTGAACCTCTTGTTCTGGGGGATCAGTGACAATGGCATTGTTGACATTTATCAATGCATAACGCATTGCATCCCTTCTGTCAGCATTTCAGCAACACTGTCTTCTTCCATGTCCTTTATGATACATTGCCTTTTTTTTTGATCCCTTGGGAACTTCTTGATGAACTGTGATTTGGAGGGAGTATCCTGATAATTAGGCTCTGCATTCCTCTTATGGATTCTTCCCTAATCGAGAGAAGAATGAATTTCGCTGAGGAAGAGATTGAGAATTTGAAAAAGTCCCTTGTCCGGTGGACTGGGGCTGTTCCTGCTCAACTCCTCGAATCCTATCTATTGATCCCGAGGGTTGGATTAAAGGAGTCCCCAGACTGTCAAGCTGAGGTGGCTCTTGAGTTTCTATATCTGAAACTTTTTTGAAATCTCTCCTAATTTTGCGGACTTTAGTACAAAAATTATCCGGATGCATCATCCGACATCCACTCAGATCACCAGGCTCAGATGACCATTGGATTATTTCTGACACTTCTGTCACTTGATGATGTTCCTGCTCTAAACTAGAAGCATGTTCGATATACTCATTTTCTTGATTAAAGAGTAATTCGACGAATTTATCTTTATATTCATGACTTTGGGAAGAACTAGTTGAGGCATGTTCTTGAGCAATCATTTGATTACACACAAAACCAGTTGGATGTGTCCAGCCATGGGAAATAACATTGCATGAGACCACTTTTGGCGGGCATTGTTGGCTGGAGAGCATAGTAAAATGCAGCGCTCCATGAACACTCCATCCCCTATTATGAATACCAGATTGAGCCTTGGTAATTAACTGGCGCAACCTTTTTAAAGCTCCAAGGCATGAATGTTGAAGTGCCCTCTGCTGGTTTTCAACCTTTGGATGTTGGGAAACTGAGAGAGATTCCAAATCAATTTGGCATTGTAACCCTTATATTATCTTGACATGATTTTCATATTCATCATAAGATAATATTTTATCTTTTAAGTGACAAATATTTTTCCATATGTTGAGATGAATATCGTAAATACAATCTTCAGTCAACATTTCTGGAATATCATACCGAGAGTCATCCAAAGGCCAAAACATGACTGTTACATCACCTTTCTCCAATTGTTTTCTCGTATTCAGCATTTCCTATTTGTCATTTTATGGTGATCCACTACCTGATTGGACCATAGTTTGTGCTTCTTTGTTGCTTCATCAAATTCAACAAGATTGGTAAAGAATTCATTTGTCAAATTAGAAGATGAATGACCCAGGGGTGGTTTGTAGAATGACCTACACCCCGGGCTATCTTCTAGTTGAGAAAGTATTTCACCTGCTAATGGTACGAAATCATACTTGACTGGCTTCACATTTTCAAGTGCCTCAAGTTAAGTGGGATTTATCATTACTGCATTTTCCATTGAAGAATATTCTAGGAAATGTGAATTACTACTGTGGAGGGGAATTTCGAATCAAAATTCATCATCATGGGGAGGAACAACATGGTGGGTTACAGCAAAAGATGAAACCTCTTGCTCCTTGGTCTTCTTGCCACGTAGAGGGTTATCATGGCTCTCATCTGAAGATGATACTTAGATATTCACCGAATTTTCATGAAGCTAGCCTTCATGAAAAAGTGTTTAATAAAGGCCTTCATAATTATTGTTGTTATTTCTGGAATTTGTAAATGAGAGAGTAGAATCTTGAGCTGTAACAGATAATTTTATGAGGGCTTTAAGAACTCCAGCCTTGAGCAAGGCCTTATTGAAAATTAGCTCCTGATTTTTCAACTGTGTTGGATGTGTCTTTTTCTTTGATTCCTTCTTACTCACTTCGGAAACTACTTGTTGATGAATGTGGTTCTTATGGGATGGTTTATGTTCATGCTCAAGAGAAATGGTCAGGTTATGATAATTATCTCCATTTAAATAGTGTGTATGTGCCCAACTTGATTGTTTGTATGACATGGGGGAGTATACCCCATGACCCTCTTGGACTGGAACAGAAGTGGGTATCTGCTCCGGAGTGACATGTTGATGATTCAATCCACTAAAAGGGATAGATTTATGTTTCTTTCCTTGTGATATCGCTGAAGTTGTTATAATATTTTGACAGGTATCCAGAATATGAGCATGGATTTGCTTCTTCTCTTTCACCATTTTCGGAATGAGCTTGGTGACTTCAGCTGCCGAAACGGGAATATACATACATTCTCTGTCTAGGGTAGGTGTATGTTCCTTCTCCTGTCCTCCTTTTCCGGTCAACGGATATTGACAGTACTTATTCATTGGGGCAGAGAGTTGAGTCTGCTCCAAATTTGTCATCGGAACATTCCGATTGACTTCTCCAAGTTCTACCAAATGAGACTGTTGGCAAGCTTGATGAACATAGGTAGGTGTATGTGCCTACTGGATATTCCTTGTCAAGTATGGTTGATGGGTATCCTTCAATACTAGAAGACGGGACTGCTGACAGAATTGGTGATTGTAAGCAGCTGTATGTGCCTGTTTACAGGTGGTCACCACATTTGGTTGGTGAGATCCTTTGGATGCAGTCAGACGATCCTGCTGACTGGCTGATGAAATATAAACAGGCGTATGTGACTTCCTATAGCACTCCATCAGAATTTCCTGACGAGATTGGTGGGTTTCTGCTAGAAGAGTCTCCTGGACATCGGGATTAGAACGGACAGGTGTGTGTGCCCGCTCGTTGATTTCCATCAAGTTAGGATGATGGACTTCTTCGGAGGGGGCAGAGGTAATAACCTTCTCCCTATTGGCCAAATTTCGCCTCTGGAGGTTTATCTTGAGTGCTCGGGGTCTGAGGAACCAGAGCCGGACCCTTAGAGGTGATACCCTCTTCATGTTGAGGGTGCACTGCCGCATGTGTCTGGGGGAGATTGTTGATGAGAGTCCTCGGGAAGGATTCCTGTATTCTTGAACTGAGGCCTTGAGTGACCTATTCATTCACCTCCCTGTAATATGGGAGGGACTAGTTGTTGCGCTCTCGGGATAATGACCTGAAACGGTTAGAGATGGTGGTTAGCACTACCTGCTTCTTGATCACTATTCGTCGCTGTCCAGAAAACCAAGGTGAGTTGTTAACCTAGAGGGCTTGTCGAGCAGCCTCCAAAGTCAGGATGGTACCATGTTGATGGTATTCCCTTGCCAATGCATTCGAGACCCAGCATTGAAGACGCTGAGTAGGTGATGTCGTCCTCAGAGCGGACGAGGATCCAGCAGGAGTAGCGGCCAAAGAATTCACATGTGTGGACTTTAAAGAAGCCATTCTGTGTTGTAGAGAGATCTTGGAAAAGAGTGTCTGTTTGATATAGCAGACATAATCAAGATAAGTCTGGCCAGACTACATCTTTTGGATGAGTGATTAATGTTATTGACTACTTTTTCGGCCCTCATATTGAGTTTAATTGGGGCCTAACAAATATGTAAAACATCATTTTAACTTTGTTAAGGATTCATATCGGGTTCACAATTTTTTTTATTCTTCTAGAAATGGGAATGACCTTGTTTGTTTAAGGTTCGAAATTTCCAATCGGTTTCTAATGGGTTTATTCATAGACCCAAAAACATCCAATAATTCTATATCTGTTTGGACCCACTTTCCAAAGGTATGTGCTCATTAGTTGTGGGCTGCTGAGGCTTATGAATTTTCAATGGTCGAGAGGATGGGAGGTCAGGCTCATCACACCTTTTTGGGGGGAATTGTTGCCTACTTCAGGACTCTCTCATAGATTTAAGTTGTTTTCATGAATCCTTATTAATTCACAAAGTATGAAAATGAGTTCTTCCATTAGATCTTGCAATCAATGATTGATATGTATGGGATTTAGAGAATCTATTATATGTATTTGAGGTTCTTCATCGATGGAGAATCATTTGTATGTATTAGAGATCCGTAGCCAATGGAATCCTTCAATACATTATATAGAAATATATCGGTCATTATAATGACTATACTAGTTTTAAAGCCACTCAGTAGGGCACTTGATTTTTATTGACCTTCAGAAAGACAGAGATTATTTCAGAATTGGGATCGTACCCACAGATGGGCTACCTACGTATCCTTGTTAAAAAAGGAATCAAAACCCATGTTTTTCGACAGGAAGGATATAGTTTAACGTCATATGTGGAGAAAAATAATTAATGAATAATGGGATTGAACATTAGAAAGGCTTCCTATATAATATAATTTTAAGGAAGAGATCAAATTCCACGTAGTTCGGGTGAAGAAGAATGATTTTTATGCATGATTAATGGCCCAAAGAGAGACATCATAATTACTTTTACACTCTAAGATCACGTGAGTCTTGCCCGGTGTGAGAAACAAGAGGTATTATTAAAACTAACGATTGTTCCAAGAAAGATGAAATCATAAGAAATTATGTGGGTCTTACGTATGTATGAAGGCCCAAGTAAATGATGATTAGGAATTAGTTCAGGAAATAAGCCCATGAGTTGGGTACATAAAGGTATTTTCACTTTATTGAGATTTGGAATTTTAACATGGGACTTACTACTGAAAAGGAGGCCAAAATTAAAAGGGACTTATGATTGGGTTTTATTCATGAGAGGGAAGCCCAAATCAAAAGAAAATAAGTTTGGTTCTTACTCCTGAGAAGGAGGCCCAAAAATAATAGAAATTATGATTGGGGCTTACTCCTGAGAAGGAGGCCCAATTAAAGGGAACTTATAACCTGGGTCTTAATCCTGAGAAGGAGGCCCAAAGTTAAAGGAAATTATGGTTGGGACTTACTCCTAATAAGTATTACCAAATTAATTCCTCTCAAATAAGGAATCCAACAAAGGAACCATGCCATAAATGGAATCGAATACGGTTTTGAAGGCCATCTCTTAATGAGGATAGATGAATTTGAAGAATGGAAGTGACCAGGAAGGAGGAAAAAGGTATTTTTCCGGCGCACAAGCCCTGGTCGCACAAGTATACTTGCATGCCATGAGTCACCTTGGGCGACGAAGAATCTATAAGGTAATACTTGGGTGACTTTGAACTCATTCCCTTAGTATCAACCCTAGAGGCTTTCAAAAGGGTGGTGCGCATGTTCCCTTGAGAGGGAAAGGCGGCGTGTAAGTGTCTTCACTTCCCTTAAGGTCTCGACACTTAGGCACACAAGTATTGATGAGTTCTAATACTTAGGCCTTATTCTTCTTCTTTAGAGCTTCCATTATAGGTAAAAAATTACCTTAGAAGTGTTCGAAAGACGTCAGAAAAAGGCTTGGGTGACCAGAGATTGAATCTGAGTTTTGGAAAATTCCTCATCGAAATGGGGGGCCCACAAGGGATATTTATAGGCCACTGGTCACCTTGGGTGAAAAAAAGGAATATGGCGTACAAGTGACTTGCACGACCCATATGTGGCGCACAAGTGACTTGCGTGACCAGAATGATGCTTTTTCGACCTCTTCTTAAAGGGTTCCTTGTTCATTCCTTTTTCAATTTTTGCGGTTCTTCAAAGGATGACTCTTCTTGTGCTTAAGATATTACCCTTTTCCATTTTTTAGACTCTATGATAGAAAGGAGCATCAAAAATACTGATAAGTACTTTTTTACAAAAATCATTACACATAGATAATAAATTTCAGGTTCTATTCTGAGTTAAATTATTTTAATGATATTTTTTGGGGCTGGTTTAGATCATAGCCATGTTGAAATGATAATTAGATCTCTAAGGTGATTCAGAGTAGTTGTTTGAATGGTTGAACCCACTAGTGGTATCCTAAATTTAGGTCACATAGGCCTCATATGTTTTGAAATGGTAGTACCCTCCATTAGTTTATTTATAGTATGTAGTCCATAGGGTATGGTGGGTCACAATTAAATAGGTTCAATTTTTTCATGGGTGATACCATCTTCTGAGTAGGATAGTCAAAGTTCTTGGAGGTGAACATGTAAATTATGAAAATTCTTCTCTCCACATGCACCACTAGGTTAGTGTTGGTTCATGATTATTTGATTTTTAAGATGGTATATTCATTCTCTCTCACCCACTAATTATATTATCTTTGTGATAGTTCTTCTTTTAGATGATAAAAGTTCCATATATTCCTTGTTTCACCTCATGTAATGGCTATGAAATAGTGGATGTTGATTGTTAAGTGTTATTTGTGGCCTTGATCATGATACCATAAATTATGGTGACATTATTTCTTGCAACATCCGAATATTTTTTAATATAATTCTCTTTAAATAAATTATAAGTGTTTGATAGCTTTCTTTAATTGAAAATGATGCTTAAAATAAACTATGATATATTATAACATAGTTGTTAAATATATGGGTATGAATAGGATTAACCACACTAAGAAATATAAAAATGATTTTATACTCTAATATAATAATTTTATTAATTCCTAATAAATATGTACCCAATATTCTATAAAGTCATGTTTTTCTTCAAAAATTTATTTTCTTTAAAAATAGATTTTATTAAATTTTATTCAAAAAAGAGAAATAATTTTACTACCATTATAATTACTGTTTTAGGAAAATAATCTAATTTTGGAAATCCAAATTTAAATATTATCATAGGGTTAATTCTTTGATATTTTTTTGAAAAAATTCATTTTTGAGTGTATTGTAAAAACATTCCAATTTTTCAAGAACACTCATTTATTTAATTATATCACGTAATTTAAATGTAAAATTGTGTTTCTAACTTGATATTAAAGTCACATAAGTCTTTTAAAATTATATATAATCAATCCAATTAAATTGTAAACAAAATTATAGTTTATTATTTATAATATCAATTATAATCTTAAAATATATATTTCTATAAATTTATATCAATGTGTTTTACACCTTTATATTTAAATTTATTAATTCCATTTAGTTGAACTTAATCTTTAATAATTGATTACATATTTCGAATAATGATTTTTTTAATTTGGTATATAAGTCCATTTTATTTTTCCCATTATAAATGGTAACCATGTTAAATATTTTTCACCTTGGTAAGGTTAAAAAGAGTTAAAAAAATTGGAACAGGCCTTGAAATATTCAAAACACAGGGATCTAATTCATTAAATAGGTTCATTTCATTCATAATAATTTTATCATCTATGTTTTGGAAATTTATTCTCATGTTCTTATTTTAATACCCTTAAAATTATTTTAAATGATGAATAAATAAAAAATTTCACTCTATTTTAATATATCCAATGTTTTCTTCATAAGGGTAAAAAGAAGTTATATACAGTTATAAATGGTTATTTTAATTATAAAAAAAGTATATTGTATCATGCTAAATTATTTTTTAATTCTTAATGATGGAATAATAACATTATTTTCTTATCCATCACCAACAAAGTGTATTTTTATGTAAAAGAACAATATAAAAATGATTTTTATGATATTACATCTATTTATATTTTAATTAATTTTTAAGATTCAAGATGTTTTAAGAAAAATGATTCATATTACTAGGAATTTTTATTTTTATATTCTAATTCCATTTCAATATCGATGTATTTAAAAATAAAACTATAATAAATAGTTCTGCAAATGACTTTTATGATGTCTTATGTTAAATAATATTTTTTCCAAGATTTGAAACTCAAAAAAATATTATATTTCACATTGTTAATGGGATATTGTATTTCATATCAACTATTGTCCACTTATTGGCTATATTTAATTTCATAGATACTTTCATGTCCCTTAAAAATTAAACAACATTGATATCGTGATAATTTTCAATCATGTTAACAAGGGTTGAAACCAAGAGCTGATGTTATAAAAGTCACCAAAATGTGCATAAATATTATTTTATAAGTTGATTTAGACTAAAATTAATCTAGGATTCAATATATATTAACTTTCTTTCACTTTAAAATGAAAATTAATTTATTATATTTAAATTTTTTTTATCAAATTCCATGTTTTTCCTTTCATTCACCATAAAAGGACGCCACCGCTACTCTCTTCCTCAAACCACATTGAGACACCTACCTGAACTATAAATCTCCAAGACATCTTCCAAAAATCCTTAGTCAATTGTATTGGCTCTTTTTTCTTCAAAAGATAATTTTTAATGTATTTTTCCTTATCATCTCATTAATTTACAATTTTTTTGTTTAGAGGTGTTCAGGTGTGGTTCTAGGTGTTTTTTGTGGATTTTTGAGTTGAATGAGTGTTGTATAAGGAAATACACATTGTTTAATGTTTACACAATATGTAACAGTGGTTTATGACTTCTGTAGCAGGCTAGCTTATATTTGTTACATGGATTTGGGTTTTCCGTTGAAATGTTTAAAAATTGTGTAAATGAATTTCAGGATGTGTAATAAATAACAATTGAGGAACCTTAATTTTTTGTGAAAGGGGGAAAAATATGAAAACCTATAGTTTACCAGGAGTTTAAATTTTACCCAATTTTAAACTACTGGGATTACTACTTTTAAGTTATTCTATTTGGTATATTTCTCGTTCATTTAGAAAAACCATCCAAATTCTTATTCTAAATGAAACCTAGGTGCCCTGAGGCAGAATTCAAACCATATTCTCCATTTTTCAATATTTTTGTTCTTGTGGTTTTTTTTTTGGAAATTGGTGGAAACCTCCTCTCCTCATCTTTGTTTTTTATTCTATTCTGCTCCTTAAAATGATCTGGTAATTGTTTTTTTTATTTGGTGTGTAAGTGATTAAACATTTTGATGGCCATTTCTTGTGGTTTAGGTTGATCTAAAATTTCCTTGTGCGATGGTGGTTTCTGGGCAATTCTTTCCTTTCCTTGGTGGTGTGACGTGATTCAAAAAGATTCTTTATGGTAGGGGTTATTCCTTCTCACCCTTTTTACATTCTATGTGTTAGAACTGTATTATTTATTATACCATTAAGTAGATATTAAGGGTCATCGTAATCATAAGATTAATTATAATGTCTGAAATTGATGTGTATGGGGAGTCTTCACATTCTTTCCTTCCTAGTTAATTTTTTTTATATTTTTATTCATTCATTTTTCTAATTATGAAAATAACAGCTTTTGAAAGCATTTGTTTTACTGTAGGTGTTATATCACGATGACCCTTTCTTTGTTGCAATGTGATCTCACCTAAATAAAAGGTTAATGAAAAATTATTTTTCTAATAATTGTTTCCCCTAGAAATTCTTGATTTTCTGATAATATACATTATAAATTAAAAAAATGTATATAATAATTCCATTTAATAAATATGGAATACTGAATTCTTGTTCTGATGTGTGCTTGTGCTTGTGGTGTTTCCCTGTGTAGTTTGGGAAGTTGTACGATGATTGATGTGGTTATATGCGATGTACGGTGCCTGGGGAAGAGACTTGAGGGTAGGTTAATATGGATGTGTTATGGGAAATTGTGTGATGTAGTGCAAGGAGCTTTTGGTGTAGTGGTTGTGGCTCAGTGGTTGTGTCATAGTGGTTGTGAACTAGTGGTTGTGGAATAGTGTTTATCGCACATTGGTTGTGACCTGTGGAGGTTGTGGTTATGTGATGGATGATATGTGTTTTTTTTTGTGTGGTGAGATGGCGTGCGAGATGTGATGTGATGAAGATATAGGTTTTGTGGTGTTGTAATAGTTGAGGTGTTGTAGGATGGTTGTGCGTTGTGGTGGTTCTAGTTTCATGGGTGATAGTTGAATAAATTATAATGTTGAAGGAAATATATAAATTAGTAGGTTGGAAATTGATTATAATGGGATGTATATTAAAGTGAAAAAAATGGATAAATGGATAAAAGTATAAATGTTGTGAAAATTATATGTGGGGTTTGGAATATTGTGTGGCATGTTTGGTAGTCATCTTTTGTGTTATATATAGTGGTGTTGGTGCTTGTGATAGTTGATTTGTGGTATCGTGGTGGTGATGTGGTGTACCATAGCAAGGTTGATGTGAACCCATAGTTTGAGTATTGTGTGTTATATATATACAATGTATATTTATGTTATTTTAAATGTGACCCACCTGAGTAGGATAACATTATGAATGCTCATATGTGATGATTTCTAGGTTTTTTCCCCATTAACAAATATTTTAATGATATATATGGACGGATAACCACTCTACCTTACTCTTACTTCAGTTTTGATGGGTTTACTAGGTGTCTATGGCTGATATGTAATTTGATTTCTTGGTATAGGTGTCCACGAACGAGATGTGATGTGAATTGTTGGCCATGATGACTACAAGTAAGATTCAATGTAGTGTGATGAGATATATGGTGGGTTCATGTTCGGTAAGAGGAGGTAATGGAGTTGATGACCTTGATGTTACATATTCCCTACTATTACGGTTCTATTTGGGATGTGTAAGTTGTCTATGTATGGAATCTGATGTGTTGTGAGGTTATGTGTTGCCCTAAGTGTCTATAGTCATGCTGTAAAGTGATGTGTGGCCAAGGATTCTATATATCGGATGGGATGTCATATTATATGTGTGAAAGGGATGAGAGTATAGTACATTCGACATTGGGGAGTGAGAGTGGAAAATTAGTGGGAAAGGGGCATCAATGAAACTATTTTTTGTTCTGATCTTGATGCCATATTAGTATATAGGATGTGTCCTTTTGTGGGTGATCCATGGTGAGGTTGGGTTTGTTTAGATGGACATTATAGGTTCTTGTTGGTTTAGATATGTTTTCACTTGTTCATATGAATTCTCTTTTTACATTTTCACTTGTGGCCTTGGTTATGTCTCTACTAAGTATACCTATTATGATCTACCTATCTGTATCATCTTTTGTTTGGTTTCCATAATGAATTTTGGAACCAATCTAGACCTTACTAGTTGGTTTGGGGTTTCCATTTAGTTTCTTAAATGTACTTTTATTTTTGGTCCTTAATTTGGAGGTGTTTAAATGTATCTGTTTTTTTATTCTTACATTGTGGAACGGTTTTTGGTTTTTATCCAAATATATTTGTGTAGTTATTTGGTCATTTTTTATCCTCTATTTTTACCCTTCATAATTTATAGAGGGAAATGTCTCCCATTATATGATATTTTTATTCCATTAGTGTGATTCCCCATCCCAGAACTTAATGGAGGCTAGACTCGAAGGACATTATATCCCTCCCATATTTTTGGAATCTTTGGTGGGAGGGGGTTGTAAAAGAGTCATATCAAAGGTGATGTTTTAAAGATAGGATATATTTTGGAGTTAGGAACAATGATGATTTCATTTGCTTGTATGGAATTGGTTCCAGCTGACCTTAGTACCGGACATAGGTCGGGGTAGCCAGCTAGGATATTAGATTTTAGAGGCCCCATGATCGATTGTATAGACTCTAAGTTAATTTAATGGAAAAGTGTGTTGGATATGAATGCAGGTTAATGACCTAGGAGAGTTAAATGAATCATGATGACTATTTTTCATTTTTTAGTTGGGTGTTTTGGTAAAAAATGATTAAATTAAAAATTATTTGAAAACATTTAATGCTACCAAGCATAGGACGTTCTACTTGTATTTAGGAATTGTTCAAGATCATCATCAATAAGTTACTCTGGTTGTTGACGTTCATAATTCTTATCCATTTGATAATAGGATGGTTGAATAGAAATAGGATAATGATACACTGTAATGTGATTTTAATGTGCCTTTCAGCAACCATGTTTGGGTAAGTACTAGTGGAATTCCTTAGATATATATTTGGTGCACTGGATAGAGGAGATCAAAATATCTTTTAGTCTGATACAAGAACTATCTATGTTTTGGGTTCCAATGAATGTTATTTAGACTAATTTATTTGTGCATTAGTGGTGGAGTCTATTTCTTGGTGGCCATAAAGAGGCAGATGTATTGTGGCTTCAATTTCATAGGGCGTTTTGGGTAGAGTTGTTTGCATTGACAATGAAGGAGTCCAATGGTTAGGAGAAAATATCATTTTATAAAATTATTATGATCATTTGGGATATATTTTTTAGGTTCAAGGGCCTCCTCTACATTCCTCTATATGTTTTCCCAGAGGATGTGTTCGGAGTATGGTGTTTAGAGGAGGCCTTGCATCTAGTGATTAGGTATGTGATAACTCTATTTATGCTCTTGATGTATCTAGAGGTGTGGAAACGGGATAAGGTAATAGATAAGACTCTATTCATTGGTGTTCATCCTCAGTAGGATATATATCATGGTATTTTGAGAACCAGTGCTTTAGGTAGTGGATTGCGGGTGTTTAGGAAGTCAGGGTTCCATTTAGGTGTGAATCGGCCATGCAATTTTCTTTCCTAGATGTTGGGGATAGGTGGATTATGAGCACCATTCTGATTTTTTTTTATTTTTCATTCCATATCTATGGAAGGTATTGGAACCACTAGGATCAGTGTCTAAACACTCAGGGAGGCTAGTTAAAGATGGGTGGTCATGCCCATTTTCAGTGGCAACATCTACTCCCGATGAAGTCTAAGTAGTAGGGACCACGTGTTGTTTTTTAGAAGCCATGAGTAGGAAGAGTTGGAATAGTATAGACTCATGATAGTACCAATCTATATAGAAATGGGAAAGAGTGTGTAGGTTGATGCTGGTATCATATAGATGTAGGACCTGGGTGTGGACATATTCACATGTTAAAGGAAGTAGTGCCATTGGATTCAAGAGTTATTTGATATAAGTTCATTTTATCATATACCCTTGTTTTTAATTTTTTTTTTGATTCTGGAGCCTTGAACTACATTGTTTCTCCTACCCTGTTCCATATGTTTTGACAAGATGTGGAGAGGCTCATAGTTCCATTGGTTTTATCTATGCTGGTTTGGGGGTAGGATTCTATGTTTGATGTGTTTCAGGAATGTTGACAGGTGATGGGGAAGCACCAGTCAGTGGGGGAATTCTTTTTGATGTAGATATATCCATAAGATTTTATCCTTGGTATGAATTGGTATTATTCCATGAGATAAATAATAATAAAAAATTGGATAAGATTATTTTTTTTGGATGTGGATGACCAGTGATTGGAATTTTTTGATGAGAAAGGTTATCATTTGCTGTTAGGAGAGTATAGCCTTCTTTTTGAAAGTCAAATGTGATTCCAGTATAATCTCAAGTTTAGGTATTATCCCAGGGTTTTAAATAATCTCATTGGTTTTATGTAAGATAATGTTATGAAACTACCTCCTTTAAATGACGTTGAGTTTAGGATAGAGTTGTAACCATGTGTGACTCCAATTTTGTTGTCTCCCCATTGAATGGTGCCCATGGAGTTACATGATTTGATGTTGAAGGTGGATGGATTGATGCATATAGATTTCATCCTACCTAGTATGTTTTCATGGGGTTCTCTAGTATTCTTTAGTAAGAAGGTGGATAAAAGTCTATATTTTTTTATAGACTGCTGAAGGTTGAATTACGTAACAGTCAAGAATAATTTCCCTCTGCTACGGATCGAGGATCTATTTTACAAGATAATAAGTTATAGTTGGTTCATGAAGATTGATATGCATTCTAGAGATCACCAGTTTAGGGTAAATGATGAGAATATTATAAATAATTCCATTAGATTCATGTATGGGAACATCAACTTTGGGTTCATACTATTTGGTGTTACAAACACACCATCCATGTTTGTGGGTCTTAATAACTCCACATTCTATTAGTTCCTTGACTATATCACCATTATATTCATTGATTATATATTAGTTTACTCAAATTCATAGGAGGATCATGCCGACCACATAAATTTGTTTTTAGGTCCTTGAAAAAAACCATCTGTTTTGAATGTTTTCCATGTGTGACTTCTTGATGGAAGAAGTTCATTTCCATGGAAGTCTAGTGACTCAAAATAGTGTGGTAGTTGACTTATTTAAGGTCAAACCCATTGTTTCTTGGAAAATAAACATGAATGTATAAGATGTCGCAGTTTCCTTGGTCTTGTAGGATATTATTAGTGGTTTGTACCTTATTTATCTTGTGATTCACCCTAAATGAAAATGTTTACCAAAAAGAATCATGATTTTCTATGGATAGATATTTTTCAGACAATGTTTGGTTACCTAAATGAGATGTTGGCTAGTCCTTTAGTTTCTTGAGTATTTTGTATTTTTTTGAGGTATTATTTGATGTTTCCCTTCTAGGATTGGGATTTATATTTATCTAACATAGGGAAGTGATATATTATAATTTTAGGAAGTTATAAAACTACAATTTTACCTATTACACCAACGATATGGAGTTTGAAATATTTTTTTTCATGAAAAAGTTGTCATAGAATTATCTCATCAGTTAGTGTTTTTTAGTTTTCACGGACTTCAAGTGCCTGAGAAAAGATGTCTCTTAATGTGATCCAAATGTAATGTAGTGGAGGTGTATGTAGTTTCTCAAGGATTTTTATTTTGAAATATCTTACACCCCAATTAAGGGTAATTATGTTGTTGAGGGGTTGAGTAGAATGTCAAAGAAAGATGTTACTTGGGAGTCTATGGATGTTTGGAAAGGAATAGAGGAGATTTCAATGGTGTATATTAATTTTGGATAGGGTGGTGCCAAAGTTAGTCTTTATTAGATGATCAAGGAGTTAACTTTGATGTTGTGGGTGCATGAGTCTCAATGGGAAGACTCAAATACATTAGTGATGCATGGTTATGTTTTCCATGGTGAAACTCTTTAGGGATGGACAAAGGATAGCTGGAATTGGGTGATATTCTAAGAGAGGATATTTTTCATGTAGCTGATACATGATGAAGTTATCTATGTGTTTAACCACTAACCTTTAGTTTTTCATCCTGGTGTGACAAATATATATCATGTATTGAGAAAACATATTCATTGAAAAGGTATCCAACTGTTAGTATAGGGGTTTGTGGTAAGTTGTATTCTTTGAGAGGAGGTGAATTCATTGCACCATGTTCCTAGAGGTTTTTTTTTCATTTCTTGGATGTTCATGAGTGGATATAGGATGACATATTGAAGGATTTTATCATAATTTTTTCCAAAACATTGAGGGGTTGTGATGTGGTTTCTGTGATAGCTGACTAACTGATGAAATCAGCTAAATTTCTGGAGTTGAGTTTCATATAGGTTTTTGTGGGGAAGCACATGGATGATGTGGTTAGGCTCAATGGGATACTGAGGACCATAATCTCTGATTATGATCCTCATTTTACCTTGTGATTATGAAGTGAATTGAAACCTGATTTTGTATCTCAATTCTTCTATAGCACTACTTTCAACCCTCATACATATAGGAATATAGAGCAGATCGTCCAAATGCAGGAGGATATTTTGAGGGCTGACGGCATGGACTATGGTGGATCTTGGTTATGAAATATACCATTGGCCGAGCTTCTGTAACCCTTTTAAAAGATTAAACTAATTATATTTAATTTAGTATACTCGTTTAAATGATACAAATCAAATTTTTCCTGGTTTAAAATGCTATTTATTCAATATTTTGGTAAAAAACAAATTAAATGATTATTTATGTTATAGGTTTTAATGATGTGAACTAGTGAATTTTTTTAATTATCAAATATACCCAAACATTTTTAAATTCATTTTGGGTTAGTTTATTAAGTCTGAGTAGTCCAGGAATTCCCTTTTCAGGTTGGTGAATCATTCTTTTATTAGTATGGTTTCTTTATATAGGTTCTATGTGTGGTAGGTTTCCTAACATCTCTCCTCTATTCTTCGGCGTAGTGTTAATAACGTTATAATGTATAAGTATTATTTTCCAATTTCAAATTTAAAATAATATTTGCAAATATTTATAGATAAATTTGATAAAGATTTAATAAACCAAAATAATCTAGTAATTATCAATGAATAATAAAGATTAATTATCATGTTTAATTAAGATTATTCTAGAGATATAGAATATTGATGCATATGAAATTACAATTATTCTTTAGAATCAATGTATTTGTAACTTATTATGCAATAAATGGAAAATTTATATATTATCAAAGATAGAAAATGATGTTATCACATGTAATATTTTTCTTTATTCTGGAAATACAATATTGGTAAATCTTTTTAGGAATCCTTGGTTGGTGATTTGAGATGGAGAAAACAAAAAATTAATTTGGGAGATTTTAATTTGGAAAAAATAAAAACTTATTTATCAATAAACTTGAAATAGGAAAACATAAAATTTGTAACTTGTATTATATGGGTTATTGTCATGATTATTAGCATGCATGTCTAACCTAGAGGAAACTACATCTGATGCTTTATCAAATGAGGTATCAATTTGTATCCTTGACCTATTCTTTTGTTTCTTTCGTATAGATTATTTTGTTGATGATTTTATTTTACATTACATGAGGTTTTATCTATCATTTTAATATTTCATCATATGTTTTGTTATTCTATATTCTATAGCTTCTCATGTAGATTGAGCCTATTTGAAGTATCCTTCAAGAGGGATGTTTCTAACATTAGTCATCATGTACTTGGACTATCCCAGTCAGAAGGATGTGAAACATGAATATGGGATATCCTCTTCTAGGTATGTGTCATTAATTTGTTGAAATATACTTCATTTATCTCAATTAGCATGATATGTTACACGTTTTTGGGCACTCCTTTAAGGGTGATGTGTTAGATTGACAAATGATGTTTCTTCTAGAATGGTATCAAAGTAGTTGGAGCATGTCTCTGAGGATCCGACATAGTGCATTAGTTGTGTAAAATATTTTTTAATATTTTAACCTCGTTTAAATTCTTATCAGAAATTTTTATATCTTAGGAAATGATGTTTAGGGATGTTAATTATGTCCTACTAAGTCCTATACTCACACACTACTCAGGTTTTTCAATGCGCATGTAGATTTCTTACTTAGGGATCTAGTGAAGCAATAGGGCCCAATAGTGGGTGGTTGAGTAGGTGGAGATAGAGTATATATATTTTACTATATGTTTTTTGAGTGGGATGTCTACTATGTCATTTATTTTCTATCTTTATCAATACATTGTAATATTGTTCAGTTTTGGTTTATATATTTTTAATTCCATTATGTTACTACATGTGTAGATTTTTGTATATGTTTCAACTATGATAGTTATTTTCTTATTCCTAACATCATAATTTTATTTATTGATTAAATATTTATCATATGATGTGATAATGAAGAAATAGTCTCCCTATTGACAAACATATACCTTCACTAAAAGTTGGAAACATCTTATATGTGGGGAGGTTCACATGAGGTCACGTGGAACTCAGTTTTAGACTTAGTGGTTCATGTCAAGGTGTTATAGGAGGGTTTATTAAGTAAGAGTCCTCTAGAAGATATTAATGGTTTATATGTGAGTACATTGATTACAAATTAGGGATTGGAGTTATGTGATAAGGAAAAATCTACAATCTACGATGAATAAAAGATTATATTTTTCGTTACACCACATCATTAATAAAGGTCAATTTTTTATTATTTTTGTAATTATAAATCATAATGGCTATATTTTCTTTGATAGTGGATCAATTTCTGAAGAATTGTGAGAGATCAAGATGTTTACCATAATCATTTTTTGGGTAACTCTTGATTACACGATGTGTAGTCTCAAGAACACATTATGCGTAATTTTTTAGTACATCTTCTGTGGGAGATGATGACTTCCTGGCATGTTGAATTCATGAAAATTCGATGTATTAACCTTTGATAGATTACTCTATTACTTTCCATATACATATCCAAAAATTCTTTGTTGGGTACATGGAGTATTAATATACACTTAATGTGAGTATATAAGAAAAAACAATACTAATTACTTTGTACCAAAGCGAACTCACCATGTAATATGATATTACACAAATAAGGGTCATGGGTATACTCTTCAAGTGAAAAATTTAAGATAAATTTATTGTAAGGCATGGGGTATGATATGTAAATTAAGAAGTACATGGTCGACCATGTCATAGTTCATGACCAGAGGGAGACATTGGGTGAACATTCCATGTACTCCATAGTACAGGACATGCACTTTTCCCTTTAATTTGTTTCATAGTACTTCTCACCCTGGGGATAGATATACATTGATAAGTACTTTTTTACAAGAATAATTACACTTAGATAGTGATGATTGGTTTATATTTTCAGTTATATTCTTTTAATTGTATTTCTTAGGGGATGGTTATAGATCATAACCATGTTGAAATGATAATCGGATCTCTGAAGTAATTCAGAGTAGGTGCTAGAATGGTGGAACCCGCTAGTGGAATCCAAAATTTAGGGATAATAGGCCCCACATGTTTTAAAATAGTAGTAACCTCTATGAGTTTATTTATAGTTGGTAGTCCATAGATTATGGTAAGTCACATATGAAGATGTTCAATTTTTTCATGGGTGATACTGTAATGACCCGAACATTTATTAATATTTGTTTCCAATTTGAGAGTTACTTATTTTATTCTCAACAAAACAATATTCTATAATTAACGAAGTGAGTATAATTAAATGATATTGTTGGGTTTTGACTGTTATATGACCATTGGAAACTAAACTCTTATCATTACAATTATTGATTATAAATACAAGTGAACTTGGTAAATTAATATAGAAAGAAGATTCAATGGCCTCATCCAGTAGACTCGGGCCGTTCTAAGCCCATCTTATGGAACATGGGAAGGAGGTTGCACCACTGGGATTTGCATTGGACCAAGACCAACCTGAACATCATCATGTGAAGCTTGAACAGAATGGCCTATGGCAGAAGTTCAATCTGATAGAGGTCACCACTTGGGCAATGTTGGCCGAGCCGCGCCAAGATTCTATCACCTTAGCACACCTTACACTTAGGTCCTCTGCTGGTATTATAAGAGGCTATGTAATGAGACCTTAGCTGCTTTGTGTAATCATTTGATATAAATAAAATTGTTATTTCTTCTTATGGTAATGTTTGTGAATTAAAAATGTCCGGATAAATATAGGATGTATATTGTTGATGAGTTTTAAAAACAAGGTTATTTTTTTAAAAAATATTTATGTAAACCTTAAATGATTAATAATGTGTAATGATATTCAAAAAATGGTCTTCTACAGTTGTGATCAGTAAGAAATTTAGATTTGAATAATATCAACTTTATTTTTGGTGAATATTAAATTATTAATAGTAATTTTCTGCTTATGAATCATAATATGACCAAATAAAATAGTAAACTCACTTAATAAAGTATTAATATAATTTATGCACCATGATTAGATAATGGGATTCAATAAAATAAGTAAATAACTATTTTAGAAATTATTAGTTAAGTATTAGTTTTTTTATGAATAGTGTTTTTGTTTAAAAATTAAATTACAAATATTTAAAAAATTATTTTCATAAAATGGAGTTTATTTTTGAATTCAGATCATCGATATTAGGTTAAGGTGAATGTTTGGGATTTTTCTAAAACAGTTGAATTTTCGGTGAATAGTAAAAATACATTTCTGAGTTTCTGGTGTTTAATGACATCATTATGGATGTAATAATTATTGAATCCTTCTGGTCTACTTATAAAAAGTAATATATGCTATAAGGTTTCCCATGTGGACAATACCATGGGAAATTACCATGGGCAAGCCCATGGTTTTTCCAATACAACCGATGAGGTGTCCCATGGAAATTAATGACTTGTTCCCTCAATTCTTCTATAAATACCAATCCATTCCCTCATCCATTTCATTCCAAAATCCTCCTCAATGAATTTCTGGTCTCTTTACCTCCCAAGGAGTCCTCCCAAGGTTCCCACAAGCCTCCCAAGGTCCCGACATTCAATATTTCAAAGTTACTCTTCAAGGTAAGGGAACCTTTCGATGTATATTATTGATGAATTTTGCGAAAAAAGGGTAATTTTTAGTAAAAAAATCTTTATATAAACCTTAAATAATTAATAATGTTTAATTATTTTCAAAAAATTGTCTTCTACAGTTCTGATCAGTAAGAAATTTAGACTCTGATAAGATCAACATAATTTTTGGTGAATAGTACTTTTACACTTATGAATAGTAATGTGACCAAACAGAATAGTAAAATCACTTAATAAATTACTAATATAATTTAGGTAACTTTATTAGGTAACGTGATTTAATAAAATAAGTAAATAAATGTTTCAGAAATTATTAATTAAGTATTAGTTTTTTTGGTGAATAGTGTTTTTATTTAAAATTTAAATTAAAATTATTTTGAAAATTATTTTCATAAAATGGAGTTCATTTCTGAATTTAGAGCATCAATATTAGGTTATGGTGAATTTATTTTATTTTTCTGAAACTGTAGAATTTTTTGTGAATAGTAAAAATACAGTTTTGAGTTTCGGGTGTTTAATGACATCATTAAGGATGTAATAATTATGCAATCATTTTGGTCGACTTATGAATAGTAATATATGTTATGAGGTGTCCAAAGTGGTCAATACTATGGGAAAATAACATGGCCAAGCCCATGGTTTTTCAAATACCACCGATGAGGTGTCCCTTGAAAATTAATGATTTTGTTCCCTCACTTCTCCTATAAATACCAAACCATTCCTTCATCCATTTCATTACAAAATCTTCCTCAAAGATGTTCTGGTATCTTTACCTCCCAAGGAGTCCTCCCAAGGTTCCCTCAAGCCTCCTAGGGTCCTGACCTTCATGCTTTCGAAGATACTCTTCAAGGTAAGGGAACCTTTCACTCTCCTCTTTTAAATCATGACTTCCTTTATGTTATATCTTATAGTTAGATTTTATTATGAGGGGGCTTGTTCTTATATATCACTAATACTATCCATTTCATTTCCAAATTATGAGAGAACCTTTCTTCTCACATTAATTGGGTTTTTTAATTTTTAAGTGACGTTGTTATGTTGCCGAATTATCGTAAAAGAAATCATGCTTTCTCTTTCCTTTAAAGTTTCCTTTTCTTATGGAGTTTCTTTCAAATTTCCGCACCATGATACAATTTTTTTATTCTGTATTTCTACTGAAAAATTATTCTCTTATGGATGGGATACCCTTTTCCCCTATCTTTTAATTATTTTCTAAAACCATGATATATAGTCTTTATGCTGCAGAAATTTCACCTCAAAATTTCTCTCTCTTTCTCTCTTGTTTTATTTATGTGAATACCCATACCTATTTTGTTTCTATGGGTGTTCATAAATTTTAAAAAAATGATATAATTGATTATGTAATTGACATACACATAACCCTCACTCCCTTTCCATGGGTTATAAATGAAATAATGATCATTTTTTTAATAAGTTTAAAAACATCATGATTTTAAAATTATACCCATTTATTTTATTCTATATGGTTTATTTATGAAATGTTTTGTTATGGTATATATATATCACATGAAAATAAAGTCATATTAAGGGTGCGCCCTGATAGCGCTCCAATGCATTGGGTAAATAATTAATCCCTAGAGATAACAAGTTTCACGATACCTTGGTATATAACCTTTCTAATTTTTATGACACCTTGGGGATGAACCTTGGTGATATGTTCATGAATGTATAAATGAAATTTTGTAGCCACATATTCAAGTTATGTTTCAATTAATTTTAATTATAATATTCCTATTATTTCATTGCACTTTTCTTTATGTTTTTATCAAGTTCACATTGATATCACAAGTAAACTGATTCCCTTTTTTACCCTTACTGAGGCTTCTGCTCACCCTTTCCTTTAAATGTATGTCTCTTGGTTATGACATGCAGTAATTGTACTTAGGATGAACTTTTTATGAATCCTTACAAGTGGATTAGAAGAATTGTTTTTGTTTTTTTTTAATTTTATTGTTCCTAATTTCCAAGACACTATACTTTAAAGATCCTCTGTTTGTAAAATGTAATGAAAAGTTATGTATTAAAAAGGCAGGATGCAATAGTTGGTATCAAAGGAAAGTTTAGTTATTTATGAAAATTAAGATATGAAAACATTAGGAAAAAACCTATAGAAAAGTTTAAATATATGAAAACTTCCTGGTATTTTGGTGAGTATTGATTGAGTGGTTTTTCAAACAAATACATCCCTGTCTTGATATGAGAAGGTAGAGGTGGCTCTGGCACAGATGTGCATAGGGGTAAAACCAGAAAACACCGATTTTAGCTAGACTCGAATGAGAACTAGAGCACGGCAATGGGCCTTGATGCACTCATAGTTATGACACTCCGGGGGGAAATTTTAAGTTAATCCTAAGATTTTTATGAATCATTATGAAGGAATTTTTGAGAAATGTAATTTTTTAAGATTGAAGTTTTAAGACATAAAATCCTTTATAGATAAAAGATTCATAATTGAAATAAGCTTCTCACTAAGGTTTTATTCTTTTAGAGAATGATGGGAAATAGGAGGAACTATGAAAATGGTGACCGCAATGGACCATGCACTGAAGGCCCTCCGATGGAAGCCAGAATGGAAACATTCTTGCAAATGAAGAACCAACAGAATCAAGTTATGGGAAATAACTTGAATAAAGCAGAGAGACCGATCTCACCATGAAGGGAAGAAAATTATTTTGAATCCTTTATGTGTCAATGACCACCAACCATCAGTGGATCGACTGACCCATTGATTGCTGAGCAGTGGATTAACTCTATTTAGAGGATCTTTTTTTGTGCTCCGCTGTTCAGAGAAAGAGAAGGTCACCCTGACTGTCTATCGCATAGAAGCAGAAGCTGATCAGTGCTGGAATTGATTAAGAACATGAGAAAAAGAGTGAAAGTTGAAGATATGGAGTGGGAAGAGTTCATAGGTATCTTTTTTGGTATGTATATTCATCATTCCATGAGAACATGAATGAAGAAGGAGTTTCTCGAACAGAAGCAGGAGGAGAATGAATCTTTGGGAATCTATGAGATGAGCTTCACAAGGCTCCCACCTTACTCCTATAGCTTTTTCAGGGATCCAAATCGTAATTTTGATATATTCTTAGGTGGACTGAGACCTCATCTGTGGAAGAATCTATCCAAAAATGACTATGATATCTATGAAGAGATTGTGTGGAGTGTGATGAAAGTCAAGATGGTGGTTTGTGAGACGTATTGGTCTCACAAATCAAAAAACAATAAGATATCAATGAATCCCATCTTAGTGAGGACCTTTGATCAGGGAAGAGGAGGCAAGTAAGTGCAACATTCAATGTTTAATAAATATTGGAAGAAGCATTTGAGGAACTGCCAGATCGGGAGTGGGAAATGCTACAAGTGTGGAAGAGATGACCTTATTGCGAGGAATTTTTGTAGTGAGGTGAAACCTCAACTTCCAAACACAAATGACAAGGGGAAGATGGTGCAGGACCTACCTGATGTCTAATGCTTTATGGGTGGATAACTTGGGCACTTTGTCAATCACTGTCCAAATCCGAGGGCAATGGAGCAGAACCACCATTAGCCACATCAATAGCCAAGGGAATAAGGTAGTACTTTTTCAATCACTACGGATGAAGTTGAAGTTCCAAATTATGTGGTGGCAGGTACTCTTGTTGTTCTCTAAAATCTAGAAAGTACTTTTTTTTATTTTGGTTCTACACATTCCTTTATTCCCTCCAAGTTTGTAATGAATTTAGAATCAACCCTCGATTTTCTAAAAGTGGAGTTATTAGTAAAGACTCCTGGTGGGATTATCCAAGCATGATAAGTGTTCAGAAACTCTAGTATTTACTTTAGTTATGAAAATATTATCACAAATATAGTAGTCATTCCCATGTTGGAATTCGACTTCATACTAGGGAGGGACTGGTTCTCAAAGTATAATTCTATGATCAAATGTAGAAGTAAATAAATCTCAGTAGTCTTGAATGGAAAACCCACAGTTATCTTCGAAGGAGAGATATCTCAACCTGATATTTATTTAGAATAACCTCTTATATCCTTCTTTATGGAGTTGATTGGTAAAGAAGAAGAAGAAGGAGATGAGAGTTTAAGGATAGAAAATGTCCCCATCATCCAGTAATATGTTGATATATTTCTTGAGAAGTTAATTGGACCTCCCCTAGAAAGAGAGGTAGAGTTATCCATTGAACTCGTACCTAGATCTCATCTGATATCAAAGACACCCTATAGGATGGAAAATGTGGAGCTAGAGGAATTAAAGAATCAACTACAAGATCTTTTGGATAAAGGGTGCATCCGACCAAGTGTGTCTCTTTAGGGAGCACTAGTTATCATTGTGAATAAGAATGATGGATCAATGTAGCTATGCATGAATTATAGGGAACTGAATGGGATCACAGCGAAGAAAAAATACCCTCTTACAAGAATTGAGTACTTATTTGACCAACTTCGTGGGGCTCCATTCTTCTCTAATATTGATCTTCGATCATGTTATCTTCAATTGAGGGTGAAGAAAGAAGATATTCCAAAAACTATCTTCTGATCAAGATATGGTCATTATGAGTTTGGTGTTATTTACTTTGGATTGAATAATGCACCTACTGTTTTTATGGACATGATGAATAGATTCTTTAATGACTACCTTGATAACATTTTGGTAGTTTATATTGATTATATTCTGATATATTCTAAATGTCGCGAGGAGCATGGGGATCATCTAAGGTCTATTTTTCAAACCCTATGGAAGGAGAGGATTTTTGAGATGTTCAGTAACTATGAATTATGGTTACAACAAGTTGCTTTTGTAGGGCACATTGAAAATAATGAAGGAATCACACTTGACCCTAGAAATACAAAAAGTAGTATAGAAGTGGCCTCAACCTACAACAATAACTAAGATTCGTAGTTTTCTTGGATTAGCAGGATATTATAAGAGATTTGTGAAAAACTTTTCATGACTTTCTAATAAATTAACCAAGTTAACTTGAAAAGGGGTCAAGTTCATATGGACAGAGGAGTGTGAGGAAGGTTTCCAAGAGCTAAATGAGAGATTGGTTACTTCACTTGTGTAAACTCTGCCCTCAAGTGGAGAAGGATTCATTATTTTTAGTGACACAACTCTAAAAGGGATTGGGCGTGTCCTCATGCAAAATGAAAAGGTCATTGCTTTTGCATCTCGAGAGTTGGAGACTCAGGAGCAGAATTATCCTATGCATGATCCGGAGTTGGTTACATTTATTTTTTATGTAAAGATATGAAGCCACTGTCTTTATGAGGATAAATGTGATATAAACACAGACCATAAAATTTTGAAGTATATTTACGCAGAAAAGGAATTGAACATGATAAAAAGGAGATGGTTGCAACTTCTTAAAGTCTATGATTGTTCAATTCATTATCATCCTAGAAGAGTAAAAAAAGATTTTGATGCATTAAGTTGGAAATACCCATTTGTTCTTTCTATGATGAGAATTCAAATAGATCCTTTGATCAATTTCCTAGTAAAGATGGACTTGGGAAATATAAGGGAAGGTACATCATCAACCCTAAACCAAATGATTTCTCAATCGTCCATACTAGAGAAGATCAAGAAAGCTCAGAAAGAAGATCTTTTGTTACAGAAGAAGTTTGAGGCTGTGAAGGATCGTAATTTTCCTGAGTTCAAAATTGATCAAGAAGGTGTGCTAAAAATTCATTCAAGACTATTTATTCCAGCTATTCCTGAAATAAAGAAGTAGCTTATGGAGGAATCTTGTTGCTCTACTTTCTCTATACATCCTGGAAGCAAAAAAATGTATAGGGACCTTTGTGATCATTATTGGTGGGATAATATGAAAAGGGAGATTGCTGAATACACTTCAAGGTGCCTAGTATGTCAGAAAGTGAAGGCAGAGCGACAGTTTTTTAAAGGTGTGTTTCAACCACTACCCATACCTGCATGGAAGTGGAACAATATCACTATGGACTTAATCACTGGTCTTCAGAGAAATTCCAAAGGAAATAATGTGATATGGGTTATTGTGGACCATCTCACCAAGACTTCCCATTTTATCTACATTTAGGATGATTTATCTCTTGACCAACTTTCCAGGATTTACGTGAAGTAAGGGGTGAGGCTGCATGTAGTTCCACTTTCTATTGTATCTGATCATGATCCAGGGTTCACATCAAAATTCTGGAGAATTCTTCAACATGATCTAAGCATTGTGTTGAATTTCTGTATGGCCTATCAACCCCAAACTGATGGACAATCTGAATGGACTCTTCAAACACACGAGGACATGCAGATAACATGATCAATAGAATTAAAAGGTTGATAGGATCAACATATCCCTTTAGTTTAGTTCTCTTACAACAATAGCTTCCACTCGAGTATTCAAATGGAACCATATGAAGCTCATTATGGGAATAGATGTATGACTCATACTTATTGGGATGAAGTTGGTGAGATAAATCTTCTTGGGCCATATTTTGTGAAATATATGACAGAAAAAGTTCATTCCATCCAACAAATCATTAAGGCTACTCAGAGTCGGCAAAAGATCTATGCCGACAACTGTCGAAGTGATATGGAGTTTGATGTTGGTGACAAATTATTTCTTCAAATTTCACATTTTAAGAGAGTCATGAGGTTTGAGAATAAAGGGAAGCTCAGTCCTAGGTACATTGGTCCCTATGAAATCCTTGATCGCGTAGAAGTAGGGGCCTATCGGTTTGCACTTCCTCCAAATCTAGCATAATTTCATGATGTCTTCCATGCATATCTCTTGAATAATTACATATGTGACCCTTTACATGTACTAAAACCTGAGGTGTTACAACTCGAACATGACCTCTCTTATGAGGAGCGGCCGGTGGAGATCTCAAATCGTAGAGACAAGGTTCTACGCAATAAGACTACCCACCTTGTCAAGATGTTGTGGAGGAACCACAAATGCAAAGAATCCACGTGGAAACTAAAAAAGCCTATGAGGCAGAAGTTCCCACACCTTTTCATTTATGAGGGAATGAGTTAAAATTTCAGGGACGAAATTTCTTAATGGGGGAAGAATGTAACGACCCGGCCTTTTTTTAATATTTGTTTCCAATTTTAGTGTTACTTATTTTATGCTCAACAAAACTATATTCTTTAATTAATTAAGTGAGTATAATTAAATGAGACTATTGGTTTTATACTTTTATATGATCATTGGTCAATATGACCATTGGAAACTAAAATCATAACAATACAATTATTGTTTATAAATAAAAGTGATCTTGGATAATTAATACAGAAAGAAGATTTGATGGCCTCATCTAGTAGACTCAGGCTATTCGAAGCCCATCTGACGGAACTCGGGAAGGAGGTAGCACCACTGGGCTTTGCTCTGGACCAAGCCCAAGCTAAACATCATCATGTGAAACTTGAAAGGAATCGCCTACGGGAGAAGTTCAAGATGATAGAGGTCACCACTCGGGCAATGTTGTTCGAGCTTCCCCAAGATACTATCACCTTAACACACCTTACACTTAAGTCCTATGCTGGTATAATAAGGGGATATTTAACAAGACTTCATCTGCTTTGTGTAATCCTTTAATATAAATAAAATCATTTTCTTCTTCTTATGGTAAATTTTGTGAATTTCAAATGTTAGGATAAATATAGGATGTATATTACTGATGAATTTTGAGAAAAGTGGGGATATTTTTAAAAAAAATATTTATGTAAACCTTAATTAATTAATAATGTTTAATTATTTTCAAAAAAAATAGTCTTTTACAGTTGTGATCAGTGAGAAATTTAGAGTCTAACAAGATCAACACAATTTTTTTTGAATAGTAAATTATGAATAGTAATTTTACACTTGTGAATAGTAATGTGACCAAATGGAATAGTAAACTCACTTAATAAAGTATTTATATAATTTAGGAACCTTGATTAGATAATGTGATTCAATAAAATAAGTAATCAAGTGTTTCAGAAATTATTTTTTAAGTATTAGTTTTGTTGGGTGAATAGTGTTTTTATTTAAAAATTAAATTAAAAAGTTTAGAAATTTTTTTTAAATGGAGTTTATTTTTGAATTCATATCATTGATATTAGGTTAAGTTGAATTTTTGGGATTTTTATGAAATAGTTGAATTTTCATTGAACAGTAAAAATACAGTTTTGAGTTTTGGGTGTTTAATGACATCATTAAAAAAGTAATAATTATGTAATCATTATGGTCTATTTATGAATATTATTATATTCTATGAGGTGTTCCAAGTGTCCAATACCATGGGCAAGACCATGGTTTTTCCAATACCACTGATGAGGTGCCCCTTGGAAATTAATGATTTGTTCCCTCACTTATCCTATAAATACCAAGCCATTCCCTCATACATTTAATTTCAAAATCCTCCTCAATGAAGTTATGGTCTCTTTACCTCTCAAGGATTCCTCTCAAGGTTCCCTCAAGCCTCCCAAGGTCCCGAACATCAAGCTTTCAAAGTTACTCTTCAAGGTAAGGGAACCTTTCACTCTCCACTTTTAAGTCATGAATTCCTTTATGTTATGTCTTATAGTTCCATTTTATTATGATGGGGATTGTTCTTATATATCATTAATGTTTTTCATTTCATTTAAAAATTATGAGAGACACTTTCCACTCTCATTAATTGGTTTTCTAAATTTTTAAGAGATGTCGTTAGGCTGCCGAATGTTCGTAAATGAAATTGTGCTTTCTCTTTCCTTTCAAGTTTCCTTTTCATGTGGTGTGTCATTCAAATTTCCACACCATAATATTATTATTTTTAATTATGTTCCTCTACTGAAAAATGATTCATTTATGGATGAGAGACCCTTGTCCTCTCTCTTTTTATTATTTTTTAAAAACATGATATATAGCCGTTATGCTGGAGAAATTTCGCATCCAAATTTCTCTCTCTTTCAATCTTGTTTTATTTATGTGAATACCCAGACCTATTTTTTTCTATGGGTGTTCATAAATATAAATAAAGAAATATTTTATTCTTTAATTGACATATATATAACCCTCAATCCCTTTCCGTGGGTTATAAATTAAAAAAAGATCATTTTTGAGCACTTTTAAAACGTCACGATTTTAAAATTATACCAATTTATTTTATTCTCTATGGGTTTTTTATGAAATTTTGATTATGATAAATGTGACTCGAGTGAAAATAAAGACATATTAAGGGTGTTCCCTGATATCTCTATAATTCATTGGGTAAATAATTAATCTCTATAGATGAGAAGTTTCACGATACCTTGGTGAATAACCTTGTTATTTTTATGACACCTTGGGGATGAACCTTGGCGATATGTTCATTATGTCCAAATGAAATGTTGTAGCCACATATTCAAGTTATGTTTCAACTTAATTTCATTACAATATTCATATTTCTTCATTTCTCTTGTATTTATGTTTTTATCATGTTCGTATTGATATCACAAGTAAACAGATTCCCCTGTTTACCCTTGTTAGGACTTCTGCTCACCCTTTACTTTGAATGTATGTCTCCAGGTTTTGGGATGTAGTAATTGTAATTATTATGATCTGATGATGAATCCCTACAAGTGGATTATAAGAACGTTTAATGTTGTTTTAATGTTTTATTTTTTCTGATTTCCAAGAAAGTAGACATTAAAGATCCTCTATTTGTAAAATGTAATGAAGCATTATATATTAAAAAGGCAGAATGCCATAGATACCATCTTCTCAGTAGGGTATTCAAGGGTTCATTGAGGTGAACATGTAAATTATGAAAATTATCCTCTCCACATGCACCACTAGGTTAGTGTTGTTGGATGATGCTTTGATTTTAGAGATGATAGATTATTTCTCTCTCTCTCTATTCGTGTCATCTTTGGGACAATTCTTCTTTTAGATGATAGATGATTCATCTCTTCCATGTTTCACCTCATTTAATTACCGTGAAAGATAGAATGTTTATTGGTAAGGGTTATTAGGGGACCCGATCATGATAGCATCACTTTTGGTGACATTTTTTCATGTACTATTAAAATATTTTTTAATATAATTCTCTTCAAATAAATTATAAGTGTTTAATAGATTTCTATAATTTAACACCATGATTCAAATAAATTATGAAATTTTATATAATAGTTATTAAATTGATGGGTATGAATAGGATTAACCACATTAAAAAATATATAAATGTTTTTTTACTCAAATATAATTTTTTTTATTAATTAAAAATAAATTTGTACTCAACATTTTATGAAGTCATGTTTTTCATCAAAAAGTTATTTTCTTCCAAAATGTATTTTCATATATTTTATTCAAAAACTCCTAAAAAAATTTATTAACGTTAGAATTATTGTTTTTGGAAAATAATCACTTTTTGGAAATCCAAATTTAAATATTATCAAAAAGTGAATCCTTTTTTATTTTTTTAAAATATTTCTTTATAAGTGTATAGTAAAAAATTAAAATTTTTCTAAAAACCTCATATATTTTCATTATATTAAGTAATTTAAAATTAATATTATTTTTTTAATTTGACATTAATGTTACATAAGTCATAATAAATAATAAATAATCTAACTAATTAAATTATAATCAACATTATACTTTTTTTATAATATCAATTATAATATTGAAATACATTTTTCTAAAAAATTATTTCAATGTGTTTTCGACATTTATATTTAAAGTAATTTATTCCATTTAATGAAATTAAATCACTATTAATTGATTCCATATTTGGAATAATGATTTTTCAATTTGGTAAATAGGTCCCCTTTATTTTTCCCATTATAAATGGTAACCAGGTAAAAAAAATTTCACCTTGGTAAAGTTAAAAAAGAGTTCAAATAGTTGGAGAAGGCCTTGAAATATTCAAAAAAAAAGCATCAAAATCATTCAATGGGTTAACTTAATTCATAATAATATTATCATTTATGTTTTGGAAATTTATTTTCATGGTCCTTTTTTAATTCCATTGAAATTATTTTAAATGATGAATTAATAAAAAATGTCACTCTATTTTAATATCTCTAATATTTTCTTCATAGGGGTAAAAAGAAGATATATTCAGTTATAAATGGTTGTTTGAATTATAAATAAAGTATAATGTATCATTCTAAAATGTTGATTAATTTTTAGTGATTGAATAATAACCTTAAATACTTATGCAACACCAAGAAAGTGTTTTTTCAAGTAAAAGAAAAATATAAAAAATGATTTTTAAGATATTACATCTAATTATATTTGAATTAATTTCTATTATTCATGATGTTTTAAGATAAATATTTAATATTACTAAGAATTATAATGTTTATATTACAATTCCTTTTCAATATTGATGTATTTAAAAATCAAACTATAATATATAGTTCTGAAAATGACTTTTTGGATGTCTTATGTTAAATAATATTTTTTCAATGATTTGAAACCGAAAAAATATTATATTTAACATTTTTAATGGGATATGGTATTTCATATCAACCATTTCCCACTTAATGGTCATATTTAATTTAATAATTACTTTCATGTCCCCAAAAAATTAAACAACATTGATTTGGTGATAATTTTCCTTCATGTTAACTAGCATTAAAACTAAGAGATAAGGCTCTAAAAGTCACCTATTCTTCCCTAAATTTTATTACATATGTTTATTTAGACACAAATTAATATATTGTTCAATATATATTAACATTTTTCCACTTTAAAATGAAAAATTATTTATTACATTTAAATATATTTACTAATTTCATTTGTGTCATTTCATTCACCATAATAGGATGCCACTACAACTCTATTCCTTAGACAACCTTGAGACACCTAACTCTACCATCCATCTCCAAAACATCTTCCAAAAATCCTTAGTCAATTTTATGGGTTCTTTTATCTTCAAAAGACATATATTATAGTTTTTCCATTATCATCTCATTACTTTTCATGTTTTTGTGGCTAGAGGTGTTCAAGGGTGGTTCTAGGTGTTTCATATGGATGTTTGAGTTGAATGAGTGTTGTATAAGGAAATACACATTATGTTATATTTACAAAATATGAAACAGTGGTTTACAACTTCTATAGCAAGCTAGATCATATCTGTTACATGGATTTGGGGTATCCTTTGAAATGATTACACATTGTGTACATAGATTTCAAGAAGTATAATAAATAATTTTGGAGGCACATTAATTTTTTGAAAAAGGTGGAAAATTATGAAAATAATGGTTTAACAATAGTTTAAATTTAACACAATATTTAAAAAGTGGGATTATTACTTTTAAGTTATTTCGTTTGGTCTTTTTATAATTAATTTAGCCAAACCCTCCACTTTCTCATTCCAAATGAAACCTAGGTTCCCCAAGGCAGATTTCCAACCCTCTAATCATTTTTTCATCTTTTAGTTATCTTGGTAGTTTGTTGGAAATTTGTTGAAATCCATTATCGCCGTCTTAGTTTTTTATTCTATTATACTCCTAAAAATGTGCTAGTAAGTGTTGTTTTGATTTACGGTGTGATTTATTATACATTTTCATGACCCTTTAGTGTAGTTTAGGTTTATCTAAAATTTAATTGTTCAGTGGTGCTTTCTGGGAAATTCCTTCATTTCCTTATTAGTGTGAAGTGATAAAGGAAGATTCTTTATGGTAGGGGATCCCCATCCTCACACCATCTACATTCTGTGAGAGATATTCATTATTTTCTATTAATTTGAGTGAATATTAAGGGTCAACGTAATAATAAAATTAACTTGCATTTATAAAATTGATGTTTATTGGAAGTTTTCACATTATTTCCTTCCTTGTTATATGTTTTTATGATTATTAATCAATCCTACTTCCAATTATTAAAATAACGGCTTATGAAAGAATTTTTTTCACTATAGGTGTTATGTGATGATGACCCTTTCTAAATTGATTTGTGATCTCACCATAATAAATGGTTAATGAAAAAATATTTTTCTAATAATCAGTTCCCCTATACATTCATGTTTTTATGATAATATAAATTCTAAATTAAAAATATATAAAATAATTCCATTGAATAAATAGGGAAAAGTGAATTATTGTTCTAATGTGTTCTTGTGACTATTGTGTTTCCTTGTGTAGTTTGGTTAGTTGTACGGTGATTGATGTTGCTGGATGGATTATACTGTGTGTAGGGAAGTGACTTGAGGGTTTGTTAGAATGGATGTGTTATGGGAAATTGTGTAATGTGGTGTGAGGATTTTTGGGTGTAGTGATTGTGGCTCGGTGGTTGTGTCATAGTGGTTGTGACCTAGTTGTTGTGGCTTAGTGTTTGTGGCACATTGGTTGTTACATGTCGATATTGTAGTTATGAAATGGATGATATGTGTATTTTTTGTGTTGTGAGATGGGGTGGGAGATGTGAAGTGATGATGATATAGGTTGTGTGGTTTTGTGATGGTTGATGTGTTTTGGGATGGTTTTGTGCTGTGGTGGTTCTAGTTTCCTTGGTAGTAGTAAAATAAATTACAATGTTGAAAGAAATAAATTAATTATTTGGTTGGAAATTGATTATAATGGAATGGAAGTTTATGTAGAGAACTATATAATGGTTGATTTTAACCCATTGTTGGGTATTGTGTGTTATATATATACCATATATATTTATGTTATTTTACATGTGCCCTGCCCAAGTAGGATAATATTGTGAATGCTCATAGGTGATGATTTATGGGTGTTTTCAACAACATCAATGATTGTCGTGATATGGATAGCTGGACACCCACTCTCACATACTCTTACTTTAGTAGTGATGGGTTTCTTTAGTGTCTATAACTGATATGTAATGTGATTTCTTAGTACAGTTGTTTAAGGGTGAGATGTGATTTGAATTCTTGGTCCCAGTTACTACTGGAGAGATGAAATGTGGTGTGATGTGATATATGGTGAGGTTGTGTGTTGTAAGAGGAAGGAATGGAGTTGATGACGTTGATGTTAAAGATACCCAACTATTATGGTTTTATTATGGATGTGTATGGTGTCTCTAGGTGGGATCTGATGTGATGTGATTTGATATGTTGGGCTAGGTTTCTACCGACATGATGTAATGTGATGTGTGTCCCAAGATACTATGGATCAGATGGGATGTGATTTATATGTGGGGAAGGGATGAGAGAATAAGACATTCTATATTGGCGAGTGAGAGTGGAAAATTAGTGGGAAAGAGGCAACAATGAAACTATTTTTTGTTCTGATCATGAATCTATATTGTTATTTTGGATGTTTAGTGGGTGAGCCATGCTGAGTCTGGGTTTGGTTAGATAGCCAATATAGGTTCTTGTTTGTTCAGATATGTTTTCACTTGTTCATAAGCATTCTCTTTTCACATTTGTAATTGATACCTTGTTTATATCTCTACTACGTATACCTATTTTGATCAACCTATGTATATAATATTTTATTGGTTTCCAGAATGACTTTTTGAACCGATCTGGACATTACTAGTTGGGTTGGGGTTTCAATTGATTTTCTTACATATACTTTTATTTTTGGTCTTCACTTTGGTGACTTTTATATTTATCATTTTTTATTACATTGTGCAATGGTTTTTTTTTCCTAAAAATAGTCTGTTGTATCTATTTGTGGATTTTTTATCTTATTTTTTGATCCATATTCATTTATAGAGGGTAATGTCTCTCATACTATGATGTTTTTATGGCTTCAGTGCTAGTCGCCAACCTGGAACGTACTAGATGAGAGACTCCAAGGTCATTATCTCCCTCCCATCATTGTGGAATCTTTGGTGGGATGGGGTTGTGAAAAATCGGTATAAAAGGTGATGGTTTCAAGATAGGATATATTTTGGAGTTTGGAATAATGATGTCTTCAGGGGTTGGTATGGAATTCGTACCAGCTGACCATGGTGCATGACATAGGTCTGGGTGGCCAGCTAGGATACAAGATTTTAGGGCCCCCCATGATCAAGTGTGAAAACTACGAGTTTATTGAATGGCCATGTTATTGGGCTTAAATGTAGGGTAATGAACTAGGAGAGATAAATGAATCATGATTACATTTTTCATTTTTTAGTTAGGTGTTTTGGTAAAAAATGATTAAATTAAAAAATCATTGGAAATATTTCATGATACCTAGCGTAGGATGTTCTACTTGTATTTAGGAATGGATCATGATAATAATCAATAAGTTACTCAGGTTTTTTATGTTCTTATGTCTTTTCTAGTTGATCATCTAAGGGTTGAATTGATATTGGAGGATGATACACTGTAGTCTGAATTTCATGGGTCTTTTAATAGAAGAGATTGTGTATGTAAGAGTGGAATGACTTAGATCTATAGTAGGTGCACTAGGTTGAAGAGATAAAGATATATTTTAGTCTGATCTAAGAATGCTCTATGTTTTGGGTGCCAATGGAATTTAGTTAGATTAATGTAGTTGTCCATTAATGGAGGAGTCTATTTCTTGTTAGTCGTAAGGAGGCAGATGTATTGTGTCCTAAATTTTAAAGGGAGTTCTAGGTAGAGTTTTTTTCATCGATAATGTGGGAATCCAATGGGTATGAGATAATATCACATTAGCAAAGGATTATGATCATGCAGAATATTTGTATTTGTTTCAAGGATCTCCTCTAAATTCCTCTATATTTTTTCCCACATGATGAGTACAATGTGTGGTGTTTGGAGGAGGCCTTGCATATTGTGATCTGGTATGTGATAACAATGTTTATTCCCTTGATGTATCTAGAGATGTAGATAATTGATAAGGTTGTAGATAATATTATTATCATTGGTTTTCATCCTTATTAGTGTGGATATTATGGTATTTTGATGAGCGGTTCTTCAGGTAGTGGATTGCAGGTGTTCCAGAATTTTGTGCTCTATTTAGGTGTAAAAAATCCATTGAATTTTCTGTCCTGTATATCAGGAATAGGTCAATTCATAGAACCTTTGTGGATTTTTTATTTTTCATTCAATATCTATGGGAGGTATTGGAACCACTAGTATATGTGTCTGGACACTCAGGGAGGCTAGTTTAAGATGGGTGGTAATGCCCATTTTCAGCAGCAGTAGCACCGCCCGAGGAAGTCTACGTAGGAGGGACGACATGATTTTTTTTGAATCAATGGTAGATTTGGAATTGTATAGACTTCTGATAGTACCTATATATATGGATATAGGATATAGAGTGTTGTTTGATGTTGTTTTCATAGAGATATAGGACCTAGGTGTGGTTATATTCACTTTTTAGAGGCAGCAGTACCACTGGAGTCAAGAGTTTTTTGAAGTATGGTTGTTTTACCTTATACCTTTGTGTGTGTGTTTTTTATTTTGAGGCCTTGAACTTAATGTTTTTCTACTACCTTGTTCCATATGTTGTAACTAGATGTGGAGAGGCTCGTAGTTCCATTGGAGTTATCTATTTTGGTTGGTCTGTAGTATTTCTTGTTTTATGAGTGTCAGGAATATAGACTAGTGATGGGGAAGCACCGGTAAATGGGGGAATTATTCTTGATCTAGATATATCCATAATATTTTATCCTTCGTATGAATTGGTGGTATTCCATGAGTTACATAATCAAACGTTTTTGGATAAGAGTACTATTTTTTGATGAGTGTGACTGCTGATTTTCATTTTCTGGTGATAAAGGTTATCAGTTGGGCGGTAGGAGAGTGGATCCTCCTTTTTTATGTCGAAAGAGATTCCAGTATAATATCAGGTTAGGTATGATCCCAGGTTTTTATTTAATTTCAGGGATTTTATGTAAGAGTAGGTTATGGAACTACCTCCTCTATGTGAAAATTATTTTAGGATAGAGTTGTAACCATGTGTGTCTCCAATTTTGAGGGATCCATGTTGAATGGTGCCCACAGTGTTGTGTGATTTGAGGATGTAGGTGGAAGGTCTGATGCATAGGGATTTCATCCTACCCAGTATATCAACATGGTGTTCTCCAATGTTCTTTAGTAATAATTTGGATATCAGTCTAATGTTTTTTATAGACTATTGATGTTTGAATTAGATAATTGTCAAGAATCATTACCCTATTACAAGGATCAATGATCTATTTGACAAGTTAAGAATTTATAGTTGGTTAATGAAGATTGATCTATATTCTAGATATCACCAGTTTAGGGTAAAAGTTCAGAATATTAAAAACACTTCCATTAAATTCATATATGGGACCTTAAACATTTGGTTCATACCATTTGGTGTTACAAACACACCATCAATGTTTTTGGGGGTTATGAACTCTAAATTATATTTGCTCCTAGACTAGATAATCATTGTATTCATTTTTTATATCATGGTTTACTCAAATTCAAAAGAGGATCATGTCGACCATATAAATGTTTTTCTTTTTAGGTCCTTGTAAAACAACACATTTTTAAATTTTTTCCATGTGTGATTTCATGATGAAAGAAATTAATTTCATTCGATGTTTGGTGACTCGAACTGGTGTGGTAGTTGACCTATTGAATGTTAAAGCCTTTGTTTCATGAAAAATACACATGAATGTATAAGATGATTTTATTTTCCTTGGTCTTTTTGGCTATTATCAGTGGTTTGTACTCGATTTAACTTGTGTTTCATCCTCAATCATGATTTAGTGTGGACAAATCAGTGCAAGACAATGTTCGGTTACCTGAATGAGATGTTTGTTAGTGCATTAGTTTCTTGAGGCTGGTGTATTTTTTTGAGGTATTCTTTCATGTTTCCCTTCTTGGATTGGGATGTATGTTTATGTAACATATTGAATTGATCTATAATAAGTTTAAAAAGTTATGAAAGTAAAATTATACCAATTCCACCAATGATATAGAGTTTGAAACAATTGTGTTCGTGCAAAAGTAGTTATGGAATTATCTCATCAGCGTGTGTTTTTTAGTTTTCACATTCTATAAGAGCCTGAGATAAGATTTCTCCAAAAGTTATCTAAATATAAAGTAGTGGATGTGTATGTATTTTCTCCATGATTTTTATTTTTAAATATCTTACACCCCAATAAAGGGTAATATAGTTTTTGTTGTGTTGAGTAGAAATTCAAGGGAAGACGTGCCTTGTGATTCTATAGATATTTTTAAAGGAATATAGGAGCTTTCAATGGTTTGTATTAATTTTGGAGAGGGTAGTTTCCATGTTAGTCTTTAATATACGATCGTGGAGTTTTCTTTGATGTATTAGGTGGAGGAGTCTTTATGGGGAGACTCAAATACATTGGTGATGCATGGTCATATTCTCCATGGTGAAAGTTCTTAGGGATGTTCAGAGGATAGCTGGAACTGGGTGTTATTCTAGGAGAGGATTTTTTTCTTGTAGGTTATACATGATGAAGTTCTCTATGAGTTTCACCACTAAACTTTAGTGGTACATCGTGGTGTGAAAATGATATATCATGGATTGTGAAAACATATTTATTTAAAATGGATGAAACTATTTGTAAAGAAGTTTGTGGTAAGTTGTCTTTTTTGAGATAAGGTGAATTCTGTGCACCATGTTCCTAAGGGTTTGTTGCGGTTCTTGGATATTCATAATTAGAAACAGGATGACATATTGAAGGATTTTTTTCACAATGTTCTCCAAAACATAGAGGGGTCGTGATGTGGTTTGTTTCATAGTGGACCAATTGATGAAATCAGCTAACTTTATGGAAATCCATAAATTGAGTTTAATGGAGGTTTTGGTGTGGAAATATGTGGATGATGTTGTTAGGCTTAATGGGATATTGATGACCATCATCTCTGATTGTGATACTCATTTTGAATTTTGATTATATAGAAGATTAATACAAGATTTTGGATCCCATTTCTTCCATATCACTACTTTAAGACCTCATAGATATTAGAATATAGAGTGGATCATACAGATGTGGGAGGATATATTGTGGGATGACAGCATGGACATTGGTCGATCGTGGGTATGAAATATACCTTTGGCCTAGATTCTATAAAAAAAAGGCATACAGAGTTTTTTGTGGGGGTAGAGATGTTGGAGTGCTGCATAAAAATGATTGGATACTATTGGAGAGTTATTGTTGGGTTTACTACAATGTTATATGTTGTTGATATTGTTATGAATGCATGTTTCTAATTCATAAAACAATGGTTGTTGGGAGCCTTTTTTGAACTGTATTTTTTATGCAGTGATTACCCTTGATGTTTCTTATGTGATCATAGCTGAATAAAAGGATAATGAATTTATATTTAGATAATAATTGGTTTCACCTGGACATTTTGTTTTGTGTGGTAATGAAGATTAAAAATTAAGAAGGTATATGATAATTCCCTTAAATAAATAAGGAAAAAAATGTGTGTATTGATGTGTGATTGTGCATGTTATATTTCCCAATGTGGTTTTTGTTTTTATGAGATGATATATGTGATCGTCTAGGCAGTGTGGTGTGTGGGGTAGTGATGTAAGGTTTTTTTAGAATGGATGTGTTGAATGAAATTGTTAGATATGGTGTGATGAGGTTCGGGCATGGTGGTTGTCGTGAAGTGGTTGTGGAAAAGTAGATGTGAACCAGTGGTTGTGGAACATTGGTTATCGTATAGTGGTTGTGGTGTATGGAAGTTATGGTTTTCTGATAAACTATATGTGTGGTTGTTTTGTTCTAAGATTTCTTTGGTGATTTTATGTGATGATGATGGAGAATTTTTGGGGCTGTGATGGTTGATGTGTGTTAGGAATGTTGTGTGTCATTGTTGTTCTAGTTACTCAAGTAGTGGTAGAATGAATTATGATACTGACTTAAATGAATAAATAAATATGTAATTAATTGAATATAATGGTATTTATATTCATATGAGGTAAATGGATAAATGAAAAAAAAATTATGATACATGTAAGTGGAAAGTGGATTTTTGTGTGGTCTGTGTGGCTATCGTCTGGTGTGTTGCGTATATTGGTGTTAGTGGTTGTGACAGTAAATTTGTAGTGTGATGGTGGTGATGTGGTGTTCTCTATTTCATTTGATGTAAACCCATAGGTTGGGTATTTTGTTATAAATATTTACCATGTATGTTTATGTTATTTTATATGTTACCCACTAGAGTTGGATGACCTAATCAATGCACAAATGAACTGAGTATCATGTATTTTCCCAAAATCCAGGATAGTAGTCATACGGATGAATGAATACCCCCTCCTCATGTCTTCCATTAATAGTGATGTATGTCCCTAGTGTCTACAAGGGAGATGTGATGTGATGTGTTTTCCCTGGTGTCTACAGGTGTGATGTAAAGTTATATGTTGGACCATGTGTCTATGGGAGAGACATGATATGGTATGATATATTATATAGTGGGGTTCATGTGCTATTGGAGGAGGGAATGTAGTTTATGTGATTTATGTTCCTGATACACTACTACTCTGGTTTTGGTTGTGATGTGTAGTCCATGTGTTTGTGGGAATAATGTGATGTGATGTGATGAAATTTGTTAGCCCATGTTTCAATGAGCGTGATGTGATGTGATGTGTGTCCTAGGTGTATTTAGGTATTATGTGATGTGATGTGATTCATGTTTTGGCCCTGGTTTCAATGAGCGTGATGTGATGTGATGTGTTTCCTAGGTGTCTTTAGGTGGGATATAATGTGATGTGATATGTGTAAAAGGGATGGAAGATTCAAATGTTTAACGTTGGGGAGTGAGAGTAGAAAATCAGTGAGAAATATAAATGGGATGACATGTGTTGTTATGATCATATTATATATTATTATAGTGGATTCATGATTTTGTGAGTGGTCCATTGTGAGGATGGGTTTGGTTTGACGACCTATATAGGTTCTTATTGGTTATGTTGTCTTCTCACTACTGTATTAGAAATATCTTTTCACATGGACAACTAAAGCCTATATTATATCCCTAATGAGTATACATGTTATGATCACCATACATATATAAATTGTTTTCAGGTTTCTAGGAGGACATTGGGGTCTGATATGGATGTTACTATCTAGGTTGGACATTCTGTTGAGTTACTTTAGTAGAATATTCTTTTTGAAATTTACATTGGATAAATTTATATATATCATTTTAATTTATTCATGAATTGTGGTATTGTTTCTGTTTTACCTTTATATAGTCTTTCAATGTTTTTTTTCCATTTGGTAACATATCACCTTATCTTGTTTAATTTATAGTGTGTCATTCCTCCCATACTATGATATTTTCATATACTTGATTCTTCTCTCCAACTCGGGGACTACTAGAGGTCGGAATCAGAAGCTATTATCTCCCTCCCTTAATCACAACGTCATTAGTGGGATGGGTTCAAGACACCATCCCTAGGGTCTTTATGAATAAATCAAAAGGAGGTGTCTCAATGTGGAGGTAACCGTTATAGATATTTTTTTATTTCACTTATTCCTTGAATTACTTAATAATTAACCAATAAATTACCATATAATACCATAAGTATATACAATATTATAAAATTTTATCATGTTTATTTCATAATATTAATTCATACTACTTTCAATCAAATGTCTAATTAATGTGTCTCTCATCCATGCGTTTTGACTATCACCTCCATGTAGTTTTATGATTCTTTTTTCACCACCATTATTCATGGATGGTTAAAATAATGTATTTAATTTTTATATATGATATTTATAAAATAATTATTCTTATGTCATTATATTATCTTATCTTCCGTCTTGCATTCTTATCTTTTCGGAAATGATAACATCACTCATGCGTACATGTGGACTACCACAACCACCAAGTGATGAGTTTCATTTTTCATTTACGTTTACATAAATGGTAATAAGGATAGAATAAATGAATACATAATATATTTATGATATGTTAATTATTATTTAATGGTAAATTATTTTCTAACTTTATTTATTTTCAACCATCAAAATTTGTAAAAATCACCCACGCATACGTAAGAACAATCATCTCCACGAAGTGATGTAATTCATCTTTCATCAACACAATATATGAAATATTATAAAATTTCATATAGAGAATAAATATTATAATTATATCCACCTAAATATTATATATATTATGAAACCATGACCAAATTTCAATTATTGGAACCATAAAATGGAAATAATAATGGAAAACATAACAATTTTCACATAAATATTCTTTTAAATGAATTAATATTAAAATAAGGGACAATTGGAAATTATAATGGAATGATGCATAATATTTTATATATGAATATGGTTATGGAATAAATTTATATTAATAAACAATTAATTATATTATATATTTTAACATGTTTAAATAATGACATTACATGAGGTAAGGGTTCCTCATCTCACAATTGAATCCTTGAGATATATGCCATATTCACAATTTTGGTTTTTTCAAGGGGTTTATATAAATACACATATATATTTTATAAAATTAATATATTAATATTAAATTACTATTTGTATCATTTGAAGATATTTCTTAATGGGGGTTATGACTCTTAAGTTACAAAATTGGTATGGGATTTATGTTACAATCACATTTCTTTTGAGGAATTTTTTTGTTAAATTTATATTGAAAATATATTGTATGGATATTATACATTAAAAAATATTATCTTTCTAAATTCTTATTAATGAAACACTTGTTTAATAGCTCCATTTTTCTCTATTTTGTACTTAAAATTATCAAGAAAAGTTTTCTAAGAAAAAAAAGAATTATTTCCTCTTGGGTCAAAAATCCTTTTAATCCATGTCCTTATCCTCTTTAAGATGTTTTTAAGAATGATTCATCTATAATATATTTATTTATTTAATTCAATATTACTCATCTTTTACATTTGATAAAATTTTCTAAAATAAATATTCTTTCAATTTTTTTAATGAGGTAATTTACCAAAGGTTTGAATAAAATATTTGTTTTGATATAGAATGCATGAATGGATTTCCCAACTATAATTATTACTCTTTTCTTTAAAGATCTCATTAAACCTTTAAAAAGTTATTTTTGAAATAAAAATACCATTCATTATATAAATGTTTATATTTTTAGTATGTTATTTCAAAATAAAAGCTTTATTTTCAATAAGAAATGTCCCAGTGATATTTTAAATGTGTTTTAATATGTGAAAATGTCCTTTCATGTAATTTATGATTCAATGAGGACATGAAAAAATGGTACAATATTTATTATTCCTACAGATGGTTAATTTTTATGATAATGAAATATTAATGAATATAAATTTATTTCAAAAATATTTATCTTTAATCAAAAGAAAAAAATCATTATATTTTGTCATCAATATGAAGAGATTATGATTATGTGATGGGTGGGTCCATCAAATCCCCTAATTAATTTGGTAATATGACTTTGATATATAAGGATATGAGAGTGATAATCATAGACACGATTTTGAATATATTCTTTCACATTTTGATGCATGTGTATGATTTCATATAGCTATGTTCACAATATTATATATGGACATGATTTCAAGGAGTTTTTTCACATTCTAATGTTTTAATGTCATATCCTCAAGCTATACTCAAGATTATATGTGATTAATGGAATTAAAATAGTTATTATTACAAAAAAAATCTTATCGTTATGATTCCACATGCATATGTTTTATATCTTAAATTATGATTATCATTTTGACACCCATATTAATCATGATTCATGATATGACTTGATTTTATAGTTCATGATCTAATAATATTTTTGTAGGAAACATTTACCTAGATATCATTAACATTATTGTGTTATCATGCACTTATTACCGTCTTATACGCTATTATTATGGATATATCCCATGTTTTCCAATATTAATCAACTGAGCTGACACTTTATTATGTTTTTCATCATGATTTCTTGATTTAATGTTCTAATTATGATATGAAAATAAGGGTGAAAATATGTAAATATTTTTTTCTGATGTTGAAAATAATTTATAAAATAATTTTATCTTGTTTCTAGTACAAAATAAAACTGATCCATTAGGATACAACTTTTTTGTAATTGTCATAGGAATCAAATATTCATCAAAAATAATATCATATTTATATTGGTTATGTATGGGTCACTAATACTAGTTTCATGGTAGGTTTTATTTATTTTTGTAGATTACGATTAGGGAACTTTTTCCAATATTATAAGGATAATTATATGTCTAATAAAAAATTATGAAGCTTTTATAATGAAGATATTTTGTGGTTTCCTGAAAAATATATCCCATTCGTGATTCTATAAAGTGGATAAAATTTTGGCATATATTCATTAATGTGTAACAACACTAAATGGATGGATTGGATATTTATTTGATTGTTATCAATGCATGAGGAGTGGGATTAAGACTACAAACCTTGATGGATACTCTCAAGGTACATTAATGGTTTAATTTAAATTTTCATTGAATAATTAAGAAGTATTTTAATATATGATCACCTTGGATGACTTCGGTTAAAACTAATATTTCATATTGATAATTGAACGTGTCGTGATTTAGACATCCTATAAATGTTTATTCTATATTTTATGATTATTCACTCTGATTATTATTGTGAACACTGTGATTTTTTTCCTTAGTCAATGGATATAATAAGGATGAATTATGTTTATGATTAAAGTGATGGAAAATTTAGTGAATGTCCCCATGAGAAACCTAATGAAATAGATGATTGAATTTGGAGGCTTATAATTAGTTCTAATCAGCAGTCTTGATTTTTATCATCAATGTGAACCTAGGTGAGTTTCCTGACATACCTAATAAAAGAAAAATATACTTTTATGGATGATTATATGATAAATAACAAAGAAAAAATATTCAATTTCCTCTATGTCTAAAATATTTAAATAATAACTCAAGGTAATATCTCAACAAAATAGTGAAATGTTTCATGTGTGGGAAAATAGGGATTGAAATAATTAATTTCAAAGTAAAAATGAACATTTTGGTCAATGTAAGGGATTAGAATAATGTTTTCTATAAGTAATAATTTTTTGTTGATTGTTTTAAATTTCAAATGCATGTAAATTATAAAAATCAATGTCATAGGGGGAAAGATTAAAAAGTGGACCAGTATGGTTATATGAGTAAATGTTTAATTATTGATTATAAAGATAATATGCGTGTAATATGGAGGAAATAATTATTATGGAATTTGATGATGAATCTTGCGTAATGGTTTAATAGGGACATGGAATTATTCAAGGGTTTAAGTTTTAGTATTCAAGATTTTTTTTCTATATGTGTTTCTCTAATTATATTATGGTTATAATAATAATGAAATATATAAATATTATTATGAAATAGTTTTGATTAATTTATTTTCAAGTATATGTTCATTGTTATTGATAAAATAGAAAACTCATTATTTCCAATTTGAAATTTTTTGGAAACACCTAATTAAGTGACACATAACCCTTAATATGAACCTTATGTTGAGATAATAATTTTTAGATTAACTAAATATATCACTTATATTGATAAATTAAATTTTATAGTGTTTTGGAAATTGAAATTTATTTTTGATTTGATGATAAAGTGATTTATGTTGATGTTTATTGAATTTTTTGTATTTATAGAATACATTGGACATTTTCTAGATAGTTAATGTTTTGAAGAATGTATGTTTTAATTGATACTTTATGGTGATACAATTTATTTTTGGAAATTAATAGAATATTTTAGGAGAATATATTATCATGGTACTCACATATTTGTTAATTATAATTATGAGATACTTTATGTTTCATTGAGATTAAAGTTAAATTGAATTTAGAATTTTTTTCATCTAATATTTGGGTTTTGAGTTTGGTCATACATAATTTGGAGGATTTTTAATGGTAAATATTATGGAAATGGTTTATGTCGAACATTTAATTTTATTTTATAGGTTTTATATATTAATGTATTATTTATTCATATGATGATTATTCTATTTTGGAAAACTTTTTCAAATAATTACGGTTTTGGTAAATATCTTGAGATTGGAGGAATGACATTTCATTATTTTAAGGAATCGATGATCGATTAAAATTTATATTTAGTTCTTTAGGAATGAAAAAAAATCATCAAGTATATTTATCAAATTTATTATTAGATTATGTATTAATGGAAAACATTTTAAATTACATTCAATGGATCAAATTGTGATTATGGTATAGAAATAAACTGGTATGTATGTTACCATGTATTCCATAAATTAGTCGAAAATTATTTCCTCAAAATCATAAAATATAAATATAAGTATATATAATATTATTTTTATAGTACATATTATATATTATGACATGTTTTTTGGAAACTCATTAGTCCTATAATGATACATTTTGGTTTTAGAAATACTTATTTAAGAAATACTATGTTTCCTATAGGCGACATTGAAAATTTTTTCCTAATATAATGTAAATGAAATTATATTAAAAATACATGAAATGATAATTGTTGAAATGAAAAATAAAATTTCAAGGGAATAATTTACTTAAGGGGGTTGAATATAACACAATAATATTTTAGAGTATAATTTTCATTAAATAAAATTTATGTGTTCAATGGATTTCTTGACACGAAACGAAAAACATAAAAAAATAAAATAGATAATTAACTAGTATTTAAATATATGGGTATAATTAGGATTGACCACAATATAAAATATATGTAAAAATTTTATTTGAAATAAAATTCATGGATTATTTCATAATAAATGTGTACTTAATATTTTGTAAATATGATTATGCTTATAAAAAAATTTCCTCAAAATTGTTTTTTATTTATTATTTATGCATGAAAATCATAAATAATTTCTACATTATTTATATATTTTATATGAGTAATTAAATATCACTATTCAAATCTGAATTTAAAAATTAGATAAGGATAATTTTCACGTTTTTTTTTGAAAAATATAATGTTATCTGAATATTAAAAAAATAACAATATATTTAAAACTGTCACTTATATTTGTTAAATATAGTAATTTAATTTATATTTGTGTATTTAATTTGTCAATAAATTAATATAAATAACCTTTAATTATAAAAAAATCTAATTATTTATAGATTAATTATTCGTATACTTGTTTTTTGTATAAGTTCATGTTTTGGCTTAAAAAAACATTTTTTTAATAAAAATCACGGTGTATTACACATTTATATTTGTGTTAATTTTTTTCAAATACATATATTAAATCATGAATAACGGATAACATATTTTGAATCTGAATGTTTAAATTTGGAAAATTGTTACCTTTTATTTTTTAAAATTACAAATAGTGATCGCTATAAATTTGTGTCACCTCAATAAGGGTAAAATTTATAAAATAGAAAAATAACCAAGGTAAAAGGCCATAAAATCTCTGAAACATGAATTTAATTAATTTCATAGGTTCTTATGATCTTTAAGTAGCTTCTAATTTAATTATTTACAATTTATCACCACTTCGATGTGATAAATACATTAATATTATTTTATGTAAAAAAAATACAAAATTTAACTTTATTTGTTTTCATATATATAATATTTATTCATACAATTAAAAATGTGCTATCTTTAGTAATATATGGTTATCTTGATTGTTAATTGTTTTTTATCTTGATAATTTCTATTTAAATATTTCATAAAGGAATAATCCCCTTAAATTCCTATTTAACCCTAACAGAGTGTTTGTTCATGTAATAGAAAAATAAAATAAATGATTTCGAAATTATTACAAGTAATATTGTTTTAATGAATTATTTTGATACATAAATTTTTTAGATAAATGTAGAGTATAATTGATGTGTTAAAATTGTATACTTTAACTCCATTTATATATAGATGTTTTTAAGGTCAAACTATGATTTTTTTTAAAAACTTCACTTGAATAGTATCTAATGTTATATTTGAATTTATTAAATGAACTAAAATTCAAAATAACATTATATTTTGCCATGTGATTTGTATATGGTAGATCATATCAATTATTTTCTACATGGTTGTCACATTTCCTTTTAAAGTAATTCTCTTTAACCCAAAAAAGCAATAAACTTTAACATTTAAATAATCATTAAAAGGGTTAACATAGGGGTTAAAACAAAGAGATAAGGCTTAAAGAATCCCAAAAATAAATCTACATTTTATTTAATTAGATACTGTCATCTCATTATAATCCCAGACATGAAATATATCAACTACAAACTACTAAAATGTGAAAAATATTTAGTTATATTTAAATATTTTATGTAATTCCATGTGTGTCATTTTGTTTTCTATAAAAGGAAATCACACATATTATCTTGCACATTGAACCTAACACCACTTAACTGGATAAAACCCTTATCAAACCACATTAAAAGATACCTATTATCATTTTACAGGTTCTCATATTTTCAATATTCCATCCCTATGGTTTTTAAAAAAAATCCATAATAACTCTTTCAAAGGGTAGGTAATTATTTTAAGAGATATCATTAATTTTAATTAATTCATTACCACCATTATTTCTATCATATCCATTGAAATATAACAAAATTAGTATCTATAATATAAAAATCTTTTATTATGATGATTTTATATCCATTACCCATCTTATTTTCAATCTAACGATAAATAAAAGTATCATTTATGCTTTTGTGTGGACTACCGCCACCACATAGATATATTATTCATTTTCCATAAGCATCATTCATGATTGTTTATTATGATAGATTTAAGATTTATATATGATATTTATTAAATAATAATGCTTCTATAATTTTAATATTTTATTTACCTTCTTTCATTTCCATCTGTTTGAAAATTATAACATCACTCATGCGTAAATGTGTACTGCCACATCCATGAACTGATATGATTCACTTTAAATTTTTTATTTACATGGAAGGTAATAAGTTTATATTTGATGAATTAATAATTTATTTATAACATAATAATTATTCTATAATTTTGAATAATTATTTATCTTCTTCTCATTCCATCTATTAAAAAATAAAAACATCACTCTTGTGTGCGTATGAGTCATCATCTCTATGAAGAGAAGCAATTGATTTTTCATCAATATGTTATATGTATGAATATGAAAGAGTATAATATGAATAAATGTTGTAATTTTTTAATGATTAATATTTTATATATGATTAAATTGTGAGCATATTGTATGTACTAGAACCATCTAATCGAAACATGAATGGAAAAGGGGTGAATTTTCACCAGAGTGTTCATTTTTTAAGATGAATTATTAATTAAATGATAATTAGAAATTATAAAATAGTGACACACAATATTATATGTATGATTATTTTTATTGAATATATTTATAATAAATCTATATTTATTAGATTGGAAATTTGAACACATTTTAAGCAAGGTAGGGCCTGAGATATGGATTCCTCATCTCAATTCTTTTTTGAGACATATTCCAAATTCACCACTTGTTTCATTAATGTGATGTATATACTAATCATTTTAGATATTATATATTGAATTTATTTATATTAATTATTTTTAAATTCTTATTGGATGTTATATCTTCATAGTGATTATTATTCTGAAGTTACCAATGATGTAAGGGATTTATGTTACAATTAGATATCATTTCCAGAAAGTTTATAAAAAAACACATTAAAGGAAATTATACAAATAATATCCATTAAAACCCATATAATATCTTATATATTAGTTATTCGGGAACTTTTCATGTCATAGTATCATTTCATCTCCATGTTAAGTTAAATTGTAACTTTTGGCCTTGATGCCACTAAACTGGTGCTTCGATCCAGTTTTCCACAATGCCTCAATCGCACATCTCAATACACCAGAGGCTACTGACTAGTATCAAGGGTTAATGGTTTTTCTATTTAGAGATTATTCCCACATATCAGAGTAAACAATAATGAAAGAACTATATATCATCCAAAGTAGTGTGCATAAATATTAAATAATTTGAATGGAACAATTTTTAATGTTAACTAAAATGCAGTAAAGCAGGAAAAGCCATGTCATACATAAAAAATTGATTTACCACTAGGTCGACCATACATGCAGGAGTATATAATGAAAACTGAAATAAAATTACATGGTCCTACTTATTTCTCCTAGTGTGACCACACACCTAATCTCTACACACATAATCAAGTCATCATACATGGTCATTCTTGGACCTCAGCCCATCTTGTTCATGTAGACATTTGAAGGTCTACTCAGGTACCCCAGTTAAATGATGGATTGAGTTGGGTGTGACTACATAACTTAGTATGGAACCAGCAACGTGGTCCCATGCATAGATAGTAGTGTGAATTTTATATAAAAGATATCTACTCATTATCATAATAGTAATAATAATAATAATAATTTCTGTAAATAAATAAAAATTAATTTCATACAAGATAACATCTAGGGATGTATTTAGCCTTACCAAGTCACATTGGAGATGATAAAAACAATAGATATAAATAAGTGAAAAAGTCAACAAACAATACTTGTGTCCATCACCCCAATCTTCAAGACACAGTGAAATTATATATGAGTATATATATGCATGGAATTAAATATATCCCCAATATATATATATATATATAATAAATTTCTCATATACATACTTATATAAGAAAGTTAGAAAAGAATGAAAAATCAAACAGCAGTAGAACCTCAGACCCATGATCTGATCAATTGGACATCCTATATAAAGTTAATTGAGTTGGATGTCATACCACTCAAACCATGCATCAATAATTGGATCTTTGGGTTGGTAATCCCAATAAAAAATAATTTCTTTGTATAATGAGATAAATGTATTTACACAACCTACTTCACCACAGGGGAATACTTGTCATAACCCTGTGTTCACCCACACTCACATCCAAATTATAAAATGATGGATTCTAGGTAATAACCAGACATCATGTAAACAGTATTAGAGCTGGATTTCATGCCAAAAATTCTATGTATATCTAGTCCAATGTCTTAGACATTGGTCTCAGTCCATAGGTAGTCACAAAATTATAAAATGGATGAATGCTAAGGATCTTACCCTTTAATGATCTGTAATAAATACTCTATGAACTGAAGTATATGATCACCAACCATTCAAAAATAAACATCTTAGAAACCCTATCCCTAGAAATTTCCATTCGGAGATGGATTAATGGTACGTCCACCTGATCCTAGGGATAATCCTAGGTGGTGATAGTGGAAAGTGTAATCATCCATTGAGTATAATGGTGAGGAGAACCATGTTCACCACCATGATCCAGAAATCGTTTAGCTATATCATAATCATACCCATCAACTAGTATTCATTAGTCATCCATGAGTATTTTCAACAATAACTCAATTCCCATATATAATAATTAGTGGGGGCCATTCCGAAATCAAAGAGAGAATAATCATCTCCCATAAACCATAGCTTGAGTAGAGAAGAATTATATTCATGAATGAGATAATCAGGGAGAGAGTAATCATCCTTATGAAAAAGATAATCGGGGAGAGTGGAATCATCATCAGGAAAGAGTGAATGATGGAGATTTGAATCATCCTCATTAAGAGAAAATAGAGGAGGGATAAATAATCTTCATGAAGATAAAATCTAGGTGAGTGGAATCATCCTCATTTGTATAAAAAGGGGATGTGAAGAACATAAAATAATATACATCTCAAAGTGAAATCTGAGGAAGCATGTATGGGTATACCAATAAATAAAAGAAGGTCCTATAAATCTGGATACCAAGAAATATGTATGGGTATCCTATTGAGAAATTTTCATCATGTCTGGCTCATTGTTTGTAAACCATGAAGTGCCTCTAGTAATCATCATTAGATCAATGGTAAATAGGTGAATATATATAAAAGATTCAGGGTGTTTAAATTCATAAACCCACCATTTATACCACATCATCATGGCCTTAAATGTTCGTAATGGGTTGTATGGTGACTCCCACTATAATCTCTACCCAAACCCATGTTGTACTAGAACATTGTCAGTCAAACATTGTGGAACCCACTGGGTCCCTCAGGTCAAAGTATAGAGATTGGATTCATATTAGTGATCCCCAAGTATAGTATATAAACATGGAATCCCTCTTGGGATCCTAAGGAGAGAAAAAAGTATAATAATTCCATCAGGGTTCCTCATTCATGGTCATAGTCTCATTTTGGGGGATGAATCTTGAAAACCAAGGATTTTATTTACCCTATCTGCTCATCCATTGCAATCTACACATTTCATTTAATTTAAAATTTTATTTCAATTAATTAATATTGGGAGAGAATCCATTAGGGTAAATACTGAGAATAAAAAAAATAACATATACATGCATAAATAATAAAGGGGGAGGTACAACATACCACCTTCCTTTAGGAAGATTACCAATTACTTTTCCTTGGTCGGTGGTAGGTTTTAAGGCTTGTCCAAGTTCAACTATGTAATAAAAGGTCCTATATTATATACATAACTATAAAAAGTAATTATTTATTATTAAAATATTATCAATTATTGATTATTATAAAGAGTAGTTATTAATATGATTTAATTTATAATGGAATAACACCCAAACTCTCACTGATCAATCTCAATGCAACGGACCCATGACCAAATGTCCAGAAACATGTGACACATCCAAAACCATAAATCATCCATAGACCCTAAGAAACAGCTTCAAAGAAAATACCCAAAAAAATCAAAAAAATGCATTAAACATATATAAAATCAATTAAGGGGAATACCATGATGAAATAACACGTAGTGAAGTGGAAACGGCCTCTCTGGACATCCTTATCCTAGGAAAAGAAAAATCCTAAACCAAAATGGTTGATTCCACCATTATTAATTGGAATCCATTAAATAAGGATAAATATAAACTTTGGTAAGTAGAAGCAATGGAAGAATAATAACACAGAAAAAAGGTGGATGAAGATCTTACCTTCCAATACCATCAAAATGAACCTGAGCAATCCTTGACATGTGAAAGATTAAAGGATATGAGATGGGTTTATCAAAGATATTTGAGCATTACTGCTGGTGTTTGAACAATAAAATAGGGGACAATCACCCAAATTACCCTTAAAAAAACTATCCCACACGTTTCCCAGTGCGTAACTATTACAAATCATGTAGAAAGTCTCATAATGTATAAAAAATACACATCGTGTATTCCTTGAAGTCATCCCTACTTTTAAATGTTGAGAATCCACTATCCTTGCCCCATTAAACCATTAAACATAATTTAAATTATACACAATGTTTAAAACTACCATCATACATTTTCAGCAGCCCAGTTGCACATTCCCCTTGTTGTGTTCTCTCGAACCCCCAGGTCATCCACCAAAAAAAATATCATAAAACACCATGACCAGACATTGAAACACTCAGAACCAAAATCTAATTTTCAGTTGAAAATATGAATCATCCACTAAGAAAAAAATCAAATTCTCTCACCAAATCAACCCATTAAAAAACACGATATGTTACAAACGCCCCACCATAAAACATTATATCCTCGATAACCCATAGGGATCAAGGAAAACATCACCCGGCCTATTAAGGTGTTGAATTCTTATTCAAACATACATGTTTCATTTTCCATGACCAATTCACCTATATGTTCTACCTAGAAAATATTTTATGTAAGTTTCAAAAACTCAAATGAATACTTTAAATTGTAAAAAAACACCAAGATGATTCTTAGCTAAGCATATCTATGTCGAGACACAACCATGTCATTGTCAATTTCATCAACTGACTGATGGTTCCCCTCATTTTATATTCTTACATTCAATGGAAAATATGAGGCATCATAATTTCACTATTATAATTTCTTATAAATCATAGACATATCTTTCTAATGACAAATTCAGTGAGTATTTCAACTCAAAGAACTCGATCACACATAAGGACACCACTCTTGGTCCCCATTATTATTGAACCATGCGAATAATGAAAATTTCTAAGATAATACACTTGGATCATCATAATATATCTCGGGCTCAAAACAAAGACTCAAGCACCACCCATGTTCATATTCCAATATGTAACTGAAATTCACCATGGAATCCAATGGTAATTAGTTCCACTTATCCAACTATGTAAATGATAAGACAACCATCCTATAGATGGTTTCAAAGTCTTGTGCCCCCTCTCACCTCAAGGGAACCTATCAATTATGAACTTTCATATCCAATCCTTAAGAGAATCTTTATCTTTACATCCTAGAGTAATTTTACAAATATAACATCTCATTCCCCATCCATCCCGGAACATGTCAATAGGAATGTCTAAAAACATTCACACACATGAGTGTAAACACAAATGTCACTCATCACCCATTCACGATACGCAGAAACAATACTAATGAAAAAAAATTAAATTCAAAAACACATTTAGGGTTACCACCATTAGATGTCCAATTATATGTTATTCAACATCTATAATAAATTTTTTCATCACCGGAAGAGGAACCTCAATAGGTTTCCTCACCAAACATGGAATGATATTTAAAAATAAATGGAGCTCGATATAGATTTAATGCACTCTTAGCATACTCAGGATGATGTTAAGATAGATAATGATCATATTTAACTAGGATTACACATAGATTATATCAATGGGTGTGTGTATATATTTCCCTATCCATATAGAAATCAAACAATCTATAATTTCCTTTAACCATATCTTGACACCATGTTTATCGATAATGTGTGTCCAGGTCAAACCATTGGTCAACCATTTCATGACGCTCAGTTTATCCTCAATGTATATTCTACCAATGGGGATATTTTTCATTTCACCACACCTCTTGAGAAATCACGTCTATTACATTTATTGAAATAATAAATCCAATGCTCACACATGAAATGTTGCTAGTTTACAATTCAAATGGTACCATGTAAAACCATTTTATACATTTTTATATCTAGTTTCAATCTGCACAATGGATGTACAAACCCATACCACTTAATCATCACCCATTTCAAACTCACATGATTCAAAAACTACTAAATCCATGTTAACCATGCTATATAGTATGCCAGCCATATTAAATCTGATGCCCCCTTGGAACTCCTCTTCATAACCAGGAACCTCTCATATGACAAACTTATTCCATGATCACCCATCACCCAATGTTATTCTACTGCGGAGCATCTACCCACACTATGAATACATTCGAATTAGTGTAAATAATGGGTAATATGTTTAGGAACCTAAATCATCTTTCCTACCAAATCCAATCTCGAAAAAAAAATCACCTGAGGTGCTTCTTCAAAATCCCAAAAAAAATATCACAATGCCTATAATGAAAAACTTAAGAACCTGTCATTATTAAGTATCAACTCCTAGAATACAACCAATATCATTACCTATAAGGAATCCAAAAACCCAAGACAATATTACTCATAGGTTTCCCATGATCAAACAGAACATCATCCTAAAGGGTATGAGTCAAAACTAAGGGGCTCTAAGTCTTTCACCATACCCTACCAAACAAGTATCACAACATCTTATCTAGGTCTAACCACCAATTCCCAATGTTCAAGACTCTCTAATGTAAGGATCATAATTACCTATGAGACACAAAACTATTATGTATCTATCTACTGAGGCCATGATCATCTCTGAACATCCTCATAAGCAACATATCTCTAGAGGTCATGATACCAAAATAGAAAGAATGATGAACTGACACTCACGAAGAATCAGTATATGGTAATACACCATAGTGGTCCAGTTCATTAAATGCATTTAGGTATCCAATAGAATCATAAAAATTGACCTAACTTGATCTCATAAAATGAATCTATAAAATTCAATGGGTGATCTACAAGGGCCAAAAATATAAACACAAACTCATCTCCATGATCAATGTCATATCATATTCACACAATTCAGTCAAGTAAAATTTCATTCCATGCTATGAGAGAAAAAAACTATATAGATTTTTACTGAAACATTAAATAACCACACCAATAAAAACAACACCCGAGTAGGGGTTCAACATATGAGAATCATGTGACCTAATGACCTAAAAGGGTCACTACACCTCCAATTCATGGGGAACGAGTCATTAGCCTCACTACCAAACGCCTCACCGTAGATCCACATAGTCTTCCATATGAAGGAAATATATATAATTAGGCCCAAATGATTATAATTCAACCAAAACCCTATATAGGAAAACACCATTGAGTTTTTTATTGAAACATTTAATAATTGGAGTCTATAATTAGTAAAATCAGACACATGGAAGCCTATAACATGTGAATCCTACATACCATATATGATGCAAGAGACACCTATTTCCATTACTGTAAAAGATTAAAAATAAATCACTGGCTTCTTGGAAATAGGCATGATCCATGAATCCATTAATAAATAATAAATAGGACACAATATGTGCATCACAGAAAGATAGATTCATAACAAAGATACTATAAATATTATAACAACTATCCCATACCTTAGTAACTGAGACTTCTTATTGGAACAGGTGCTATTGAAACACTATCCCAATATCCATAATAAGTTCTTACACATTCCATCTAATCTTGTCTACCATGTTACAAATAGAAATAAAAACCAAAAATCAATTCCCTGATACCACTTCTCAACATCCCAACCTGGATTCTAGTAAACCGATGCTCTGAGCTGGTTTTCCGCAAGGAATAAATAGTTTCTCTTTATACACTAGAGGCAAACAACTAAAAGATATGTACTAGGCTATTTCCATAGAAAGACTATTCCCCCATATCAGAGTAAAAAATATTGTAAATAACTAGATATCATACAAATAACTAAATAAATAGAGTTCAAAACTAGAAATTATCTTAAATAGAACATGATACATTAGGAATTGAAATACAATAATTTTTAAAGAAAATTCTCATACATACAACACTAATAACCCACTGGCATGACAATATATTTAAGAGAGAATAAGAGAAACTAATATAAAAGTATAGAGGTCTAATAATAACTATGAGATAGACTACATACCTGATCTTTATGTACATAATCTAGTCATCTAGTTTGATCAGTCCTGTGACTCGACCTATCATGTGCTTCCAGTCATTTAAATATCTTCAGAAGTAACCCCATTGGAATGGTGTCATGAGTATTGTGTTAGTAAATAGCTCATTAGGGAACCACTAATATGGTCACGTACATAGAATGTAGTGGGAAGTGTATGAAAAAGTGAGCTACTCATCAGGATAATAATAATAATAATAATAATAATAATAATAATAATAATAATAATAACTATTGGAAATATAAAAAATAGAAATTATTAAAAGATATGATGAAGAAATGTTCTTAGGCTTGTCGATTCATAATGAAAATGATAAATACAATAGATATAAATAAAAGAACATGTCCACATTTGATCCTTAGGGTTTATAACCTCGATCAATGGGAAACAATGACATCTTATATGAGTATATTTATACATGGATATATATATATATCCCAATCATACATATATATATATATTCATGTTTTCATACACATACTTCTATAAGAAAGTAATAAAATCATAACAACTCTATCCATAGTAGATCATTGTACCCATGATCAGATCAACTGGACTTCCTGTATAAATTGAACCGATCAAAATTTTATACCACTAATGACATGAATCATTAAGTCACTCTATGGTTTGTAATCCCAATTGACAATACAAACATTTTCCAGTGTCAGAAATGTCTTTGAGAAAGTTATATCACCATAAGAGGATTCATGTCATAACCCTGAGCTCACTCATACTCCCATCCAATGTATAAAATGAAGGATTAACGGTTATAATCACATGTTCTATAAATGGTCTCTGAACTGGACTCCATGCCACTCATGCCATGTAAATTCATTAAAATCTCTAAGCCAATGATCATGGTCTGTAGGCAGTCCAGCCATTCGAACTTGGATGTACCCTAAGGGTATGACCCTTAGTAAATATATAAGGAATGGTCTCCAGACCCAAGTACATGCACAATATTGATTCATATATAACCAAATCAAAATCCCAAACCCCAAGAAGTATCTCTGGGTGATTTGGTAATGGTTCATCAAATTGACAATTTGGAGAATTCTTGGTGTCGCTTAAGGATGGTGTAATCTTCCGTTGAGTAAACTGGTGAGGATTTCCAGGTCCACTACCCAGATCAAGTAATCGATCAAGGAGAGTGTAATCATCCCTATCACTTAGAATATTGTAATCATAAAAAAGTATAATTAATAGGGGCACCATGCACGTATATCATAATCATGTGATTCAATGATTGAATCATGGTGATCGTAATCATCCTCATTAAACAACAACTCAAGGAGAGTAGAATCATCCAAATGAAATAGAAAAATAGGGAGAGAGTAATCATCCTCATAAAGGATAAAAAAAGAGGAGAAGAACCATCCTCATCAAAGAGATAATCATGGAGATTGGAATCATCCCCATAAAGAAAAAATAGATGAGAGAGAAATCATACTCCTGGAAATAAAAAGGGATGTTAAGAATATCCAATCATATACATCTCAAGGATAAATCAAAGGATAAACTTCTTGGTATCTAAATAAATAAAATAATTGGATCAGAAGATGGATCCATGGAATTATATCTGCGTATCCCAATAAAGAAATCCACATCATGTTAGGATCATTGGCCACAAACCACGTAGCACCTCTGGTAATCATCTCTAAATTAACAAGAAAAAGTGGGATTGAAAAAATATTTAGGGTGTTAAAATTACAAAAACCACCACTACTACATCATCCCCATGTGCTTACAAGTTCATCACTGGTTATAAGGTGACATCCACTACCATCTCTACCCAAACTTGTGTCATAATAGCATAGGGTTAGATAAGCATCGGGGCATCCACTAGGCACCTCATGTTAAAGCATAGAAGAGGAATCCTACTAGGGATACTTAAGGGTGGTATATAAACAAGGAATCCCTTTTAGTATCATAAAGAGATGAATATGTAGATTCAACCCACTAGGGATCCTTGGTCATGCCCATTGTTTCTTATTGAGGGATGAAGCGTGTACACTAGTGTTGTTAGTGACCCCATCCACTCATCTAGTGCAATATACCCATTTCACTTAATTTATCAATTTATCTAAATGAATTTATATAGGGTGAATCTCCCTATGAGTTGAGACCAAGAATCCACAATGTACCATTGGTTTTCATAAATACAAAAGCGGTAGGTTTGATAGATCACTTACCTTTATGAAGCATTCCATTTATTTTTCAAAGATGAAAAGTATTTTCCAAGGCCTTTAATGCTCATCCATGACTTGTAAGGTCCTATACAAAATCCAAAACCATATAATTTGATTAATTTTAATTAAACTAAAATTAATTAATTAATATTATCAATATAAATAATTAAAAGGATTAATTTATAGCATAATAATTCCCAAAATCTCATTGGTTGATCTTGTCACACCAGATCTATGAAAAACGCCTTCCAAAAATATGTGATGCATCCAAACCATTAATGAATAATGTTACCTAAGAAACTATGTAAAAACCCACCATGAAAATTTCATAAAGCATTAAGGTTGTATAAAATCTCAATAATGGTATACTCTGATGAAAAAACACAATGTTATGTGACGATGGCCTCTAAGGACATCCATGACCAAGGCATAGAAAAAACCAAAACTAAAATGGTCAATTACATGATGATCTACTAGAATATGAGAAATAACCCTCAACATAAAATCCTTTAAATAGAAATTATGGAAGAATAATAACATAAAATGATGGTAGATGAATATATTACCCAACAAAGTAGTTGAATTGTAGATGGAACTCCCTTAATATGTGAAGGATGGAAGGTTTGGAGACAAGTTCCCCTAAGATCTCATACTCATGACCTCCTATGTTCAAAAAATAAAATTGGGGAGGTTCCCCCTTCTTAACATTTTTTATAAATCCTATATTGTATGTTACATATCTCTTATTCCATAGGGAAGGCCTAAGAGCTTTCATATTGTGAATCCTCCAGCCACACCCCATGAAACCATTAGACATATATTAATTGTACATTTCTAGTAAAACCAATAGATTTAAGTTTTAGTAACCCAACTACATGTTCCTCCTCCATTTTTCACCTGAACCCCTGAGACATCCACTAAAATAAAAACCATGTCGAAAAATACCACGTCCAGACATCAAAACACTAATTATTTCAGTCTAATTTTTATATAAAAAGTAGGCCCATCCAGTCATGGACAAAATTTAAAATTCCCTTAAAAATTAAATCCCTTCCAAAATAGGGATGTTACATAATTTATAATGAAAGTATTTTTAAGAAAATAAGTTATTGTTACCTCTTTTTTCTAGAATATGTTTCACTCAGATCATTATTTTATTTAAAAAATTTATTAATTTTTGTAATATAATGATTGATTAATTTCATTTCTAACCAGATAATACATTATATAAAAACATTATATGAAATGTTTTTTTATTTTTTGAATAACGTTTTATAAAAACGGTGTGATTGGAATCATTATTTTAACACATACCATAAAAAAAAATTTCCCTCCATCATGACAACTATTTAAATTGATGATTACTTTAATAGTATATAGGGACATTTCAATAAAAATATGTTCTAAATATTTTATATATTTTTATATTTTAAATAATTTCTTTCATAATGAAAATGTTTTTTTCCAGATGAAACGTTCTAGTGATCTAATAAATATATTTTCAGCTATGAAAACATCATTTTATGTTACTAATGCTTTTCTAGAGGAATGATTTAATAATTCCACCTATATTTTTTTTATAAATGGTTATTTATTGCAATGATGAAATCTTGATGAAATATATTTTTCTTCCCATGGGTTAATCTATGATGAAATGATAAATATTTTTATGACCTTGTATCATACATGTGAAAAGATTATGATTATGTGAATGGTGATACTATTGAATCCCTCAGATGTGTTGGGTAATGCGATATTGATTTCTCATTATATTATGTTGATAGCATTGACATGATTGGGAATATATTTTTTCACATTTCATGTGTGAGTATTATTCCTTCTTGATATGTTCCCATGATTATGTGTGGATGTGGTTTTGAATTTTTATGTTCATATTTGGATATGGAATTGGAATTTATTGTATTTATTCTCTCATGTTTATGAAAAAACATGATTAAAATGACTATATTCAGAATATTCTGATTTCATGTGGTTATGATGTTATATGAATATGTTATGGCACTTGAATGATAATTACTACTTTATAAAACTTGTTAATCAAGATTTTAGATATGACTTGATATTAGATTTTATGATTGAATATTATATGGGTATGAATCGTTTACATTGAGAACAAACATATTGTTTCCCTATCATACACTTTTGATTATCTTTTACTCTCATGTAATTATTAACTCCCTTATTTACCCTAACTAAATATCAGAACTGACCCATCATTATGATTACCATTAAATGGTTTTTATGGAATTTTCTATGTATGACATGTCTATAATTATACTAATAAGATAATTTTTTGGGAGATTCTAATGATATTTTAAGAAATAAGTTTATTATGATTGTATTATTGAAAAACACTAAATATTTACATTTCATGGAATGTATAATTATTATATATATTGAACATTTTTCTATAATGATTTCGTATTTATGTTTTATATACTTGGGTCACCTCATGTAAATAGTGATATAAAGTTTTGAGATTGTAAATTTGTATGTTTGTTTTAGGGTATGAGTTTCAGATTAACCTCTTTAGATTTATAGAGTCAGTACTTCCAAAGTGGTATGGGTTATGGGTCCTCTATGATTGGATATTTTTTCTATTATCTCTATATTTAGGTAGGATATATCATTCAAGGGTTATAGTGGTAATTCTATTAGTCTCTCCATATATTTAATGCATGGGACCCTGTAAGTGGTTTCAGATTGGTTACATAGTATTAGAATATAATGGGTAGAATAGACAGTGTAATGTTAGGGGTTATACCTTCCTTGGTTAATTTATATAATCCAGAATAGTGTATTTCCCCTATTATGATCATAGACTGAATGGAATTATAACGAATATAGTTGGACTTCCTCAATATTTTTGGTTCTTAGAGTTCTGTAGAGAATGGGGTGCTTCAATGTTTCCACATTTTATATTATTTGTTAAATAATCTAGGTCATTTGTCGAAGTGGTTTTCCTTTCTCTATTCGCTAATATAATCTATCCTTTTTATTGTTTCATGGATTTATAGCTTCTACCCTGGCCTTTATATTTGTAGATGAGGTTTTCTTACTCATGTAACATTTACCAAGGGATATTTGTGGGTGTTTCTTTTTAATGGGTTATAGGGTGGTTGGTACAATGGATCTAATAGTACAACATTGTTTATTTGAAATAAGGACTCATTTAAGGACTGAAATTGTGTTTTCTATTTTATTAATATGAATAGTGGGTTATGATGGAGGTAGTGTGGGTATATATGGTTCAGTTTATTGTTTCTCATATTCTTTATTGACATGAGATCTTCCTTACTTGATCCTTGACGTGTGTAGGTTTATGAAATAGTAGTCCCCTATTATGTATCAACATAGTTGATCATCACTGTTATCTACAAAGAGGGAGGTGACTTCCCCTATGCACGATAAAATTATAGGAGTCTTCCCCTGAGGATGATAGGATTGAAGGTGTATTTATAGAACCATGATATTCTATAAGAACATTGTGTTCGATAATATACACACCATGTGACATCAAGCCATATCGAACCACAAAAATATTATTATATTATAATAACTATAAAATTTTAATTTAAGTGTAATATATAAGTATATTTTAACAAATTAATGAATATAAATATAAATGTATGGAGAAATGATTAGTAAATAGGAACATTATTTTTATTAATGTAATTTAATTATTCAAAATACATTTTTTTAAATGATTTTTATTAATTTTTATAGAGGAATATTATAATTAAATTATATTTTTTTTTAAATTATATTGGATAAAAATAATATCATTTTTCAAATTTTCAAATCAAATTTATATTAGGGTGAACATTTATAATTATTCTGAAAATACTGATTTTCTATTAAATAGTAAAAAATACAATATTTATTTGAAAATAGTATTTTATTTAATGAATTTATAAATTTAAATTTTATTTTAAAATATATTCAAGGTAAAATTATTTCTATTATATTTATATAAATCTCATTATGTTCATTGTATTTAATATTACAGTTTAATTTCATATAAAAACCTTTTTATATATAAAAAATATTTTTCTATGAAGAACGTTTTCCATTATGTGTGGTGTTTTTTTCTTATTTTAATTTATTCCACATCTAAAAATTGAATCATGAAAATTGGATTCTATATTTGGCATCATTTTATATATATTTCTTAAATAGGTCCCTTTTATTTTTTCTTATTATGAATAGTAACCATAGTAAATTTGTGTTACCATAATAAGAGTAAAATTGGTTTAATAGGACCAAAACATTGGGATAATGCTTTAAAATTTCTCAAACGCATTCTTTTATCCCATTGTATGTGTGAGTTCTATAAATTTCCATCTATGTCTCGAATATATGGTTTCTATGTGACTTTTTTATTTGATTATAACTATTTCATTAATTTAATAAAATCATTAATACAAAATGTCACTCTCTTAACATTAAAATATCTATAATATTACCTAAAGATAAAAATATAATAAATTAGGTTCTAAAAAATTATTATCAATTCCATTTAATTTTTTCTCAGAAATTTAATTTTAACTCATTTTGATTAAATAATTACCTTTCAAGATAACTCTATGGTGAAAAAATGTTCATTAAATAATATAAAATTAAAATAATTTATTATAATGATATAAAATTTAATAAAGTTATGATGAATCGTTGTGTTCATAAAATTGTACGGGTAAATATAACATAATAATGATGTTTTAAATGGATTTTTTATAATTTAATTTCAATCATCCAACCTTTAAAGTTAAATTTTTTGAATAGTCTCAAAAATGAATTTAATGGTATCATTTTTTATACAATATTTCATTAAAATATTAAAAAATCAAAGAAATCACATCATTTCTTAAGTAGATGGAATATGGATGAAAAAATAAATCATCGTACATTTTTTTATCTCGTGAATTTTTATAGTAACATTCATGACCCATCAAGAGTAAGAAAACCTATTTTCATGGTAATTGTCAAAGAAATGAAAATGGGGTAAAACAAAGAAAAAATGGATAAAACATAATCTAAACATATCTAAATTTTTTTGTATGTGAGTATTTAACACATACTCCTCATAGAATAAAATTATATCTATTTGGATCTATTTTATCAATAAAATTAATTTATTTGAGTTTAATATTTTATGTAATTTTAAGAGTTCTTTCCCCTCCCTTAAAAAAGGTAATGTCATGACCTTCATCATTCACAATGTTTAGTATTCAAACAAAGAAATAACCTAATATCATTCTGTATTCCATCACCATATTCTTGAGGTTTTATTATTTCTAAAGGATCATTCAATCTAGACATAAGGTTTAATCCAAAAGGAGTTTCTCATTGAAGAGGTATAAAACATAACTAAGCGATTTCAATTTTATTTCTTATTATACCTCCTATAAATCAATATTAACCCCTATAAAAATGAATTTTGTATCATATATATAAATGATTTTTATTATGACGATGGAAAAACCATATTCCATCTTATTTCCATCTTATCGAGAGCGAGAACATCACTGATGCAAAAATACGACAAACCATCTCCCCCATATATTTGTAATTCCACTTCCATCACCACATTACATGAATGGTTATTCTTATGTGTTTAAAATATAAATATCATATTTTAAAAATAATTATTATTCTGGGATTATAATATGAAAACATCCTTATAACGTTCCAACACATTGGAATGCAATAATGTTTCTCTTGCATACATGTAGACTACCACCTCCACTAAGTGATGTAATTAATTTTACAATTACTATTTACTTTGATAATAGTATGGATATATATAATTAATAAATATTACATATATTATATAAAAATGAATCTTTAATGGTGAAGTATTACTTAAAATTTTCATTCAATCTATCAAAAACATAAAATAATGTTCATGTGTATGTACGACCTACTATCTCCATAAACAGAGTAATTAATTTTTATATCTCTAACTTTTATAGATAACTGTCTATGTATATAATAAATATAAATTATATTTATATTATTTAACATTGTGTAGATAATTAAACAATGATCCATGTACAAGTATCAGAACCATCTAATCAAAATTCTCATGAAAAATGCAATAGTGAACACTTAATAATGGGGATTTTAATAAGAAGATATTAAAAAATTACTATAAAAGTTTTATAAGTTGATAATATATTAAAATCTAAGTATGTACATGAATTTTTTATATAATTTTAACAGTTTAAAATCTATTATATATGATTTTATAGCTGATTCGATAGAAAAGAGACACCATGTCACCCTCATTAAGTGAAAAAAATGGTTTTATGAGGACTAGGAAGTCTAACCTTTATATATTATGATGCACATGTCATGGTAAATTGAGTTTAAATCAATTTTACCATTTCATTTCTTAATGTAAACCCCTAATGGTTCCTGCATCCATAACTAGGTACAGACCTACATTCCAAAGGTAGGCAACCAGTTGGGGTTTCAGACCCAATGATGTTTAGGGACTCACATTGATCGAGAGGATGGGATGTCAGCCTCATCACACCCTTTTGGGAGTGAAATCGTTTCCTACTCTAATATGGTCTTATATATTTATGATATGATCAAGAAACTCTTCCTAACCCCGATGCTGGACCGGTTACCCGAACAAAATGATCATAGGTTAAACACTTTTATATGAAAAAGAAGGCGATTTCATTAGTCAATCACTCTATATGTATTAAATTTTCTTCATTAATTTCCTAATAATGTGTAGTTCATTATATATTTTACCCTCATAACTGAGAAATTCAGAATCTGTTCCCGTGCAGGGAGGTAGATGATATTCTGAGGAGGGTATTGAACCATTACGAGGCATCCTATATATCCTGATTATTGTCGTAATTAAAACCCACATGGTTCATTAGACCTGTGTATTTTAACATCATATGGACTAGATATATGTGAGTGAATTTATCCCATAGGCATTTTAGCTTGAGTCCTGAGGATACATTATATTTATCTTGATTATAGAAGGAAGCAGAGTTACCATAGTTTGGTCACTCCCTTGGGAATGAACCCAATGTGGATTCCCTTATATGGGAGAAATTATATCCTGGACTCAATGGAGAATATATAATTAGGTTTCCCTAGTTGGAAAATATTTTTGATGAAAATCATATGACTATTTATATTCCCTAAGACCACATGAGCCACACTTGGTGTGAGAAATAAGAGACAAAAGGTAATCAAAATCACTACATATGGATGATTGACTTACATATTGGGATAGCCCTTTGGATGATTGATATTTAACATAATCCCTATGAAGGTGTCATACATATTATTGTTATAATTGGAATAAATTTTCTCAATGTTCAGTTACTTCCCAACCCACTGGTGGGTGAGGAAGTGATGATATAACCCTCAGAAATATTGTGTTCCAATGATTGAAATGTCGAATACTTGGAATGAATCATAAAAAGGTAGAGGCATATTCGAGTTCAAACCTTTAGAAACTAATCCTATATATCCTAGTTTTAGTAATAATTAGATTAATAATTGTTATTTTGGATTGGGGATTACACACTAAGGTTACCCTAATATTAGTGATATGGAATATTATGACCCGGATCGGGGAATACAAACTAAAGTTTACCTTTATGATTGATATGATCACTACAACTCCATAATCCCTCTTGATCTATTCTCGGTGTGAGAAACAAGGGATGTTCAATAGTCCATCTCATTACTTGTGGTTTTGTTACTTATGTATTGAGACTACCCTTTGGATTCTTAATTTAAAGCTTAGCCCTCAGGGAGGCTACCAATGTATCCCATTTGTGGAAGGAATAAGAGTAAACATAGTTCTTTTGGGTTGGGGATTACACGTTGAGGTTCCACTTTGGATATTTAATATGAAACTTTGGCCTCAAGAAGAATTCCATTGTATCCAGATTTTGGTATGAATTAGAGTCATCATAGTTCATTTGGTTTGAGGATTACACAATGAGGCTTCCCTTTTTATATTAATCATGTTTATTAGGCCTCCAGAAGTCATCATATGTATCCTGGTTATGGTAGGAATCAGAGTCATCATAGTTTAGTTGTGTTGAGGCTTACACACCAAGGTCGGCCTTATTTAGAGACTCCATAGGTCTATCATATCTTAGGTTGTCTGCATGACCATACCTAGTTGTCTTCCAGCGGTACTTGGTTTCCATCTTGACATTCCTTGATTGTCTAACCTATCATGTTGAAGGATTTCTATACATGTATGGATATATTGTGAACATGTAAAAAGACAATTTAATGATCCAGTTGACCTATAAAAGGGAGGTTCCATAACCCGATGGTCTGTCTTAGGTATATCGCATGACCAAGGATAATTTTTTTGGAGTATATAGCAAGACATTGGTATCTTGTCCTTGAATCCATCGAATGATCTTGGAGTACGTGCTTGTAGGTAATCACATGATCAATTTGACATGCCCTGGGGTCATCATGAAAGCTGGCCGACACACTTAGAGGGTGTTGCAAGAGTCATTGTGACATGTAGGGAGGGTGATACATGATCTTGGATGACATGTCTTGAGGGAATCGTGAAATTCAGCTGGCATTTCTGAAGGACCTCATGAGATTTGGCAAGGATTCCCGTAGGTGGTTGCATGATCTAGATAGCATGCTCAGAGGACGTCGTAAGGGCCTGTTGAAATTATCTATTGCTATTGGGAGACTTCTCTTACATGTAATGATGCCTCCATATAATTAGGGAGACATGTCAGAGAGACACTGCATGGTCTGGATGGAGAGATCATAAGGATTTGTGAGTTTGGTGGAATGCTTGGGGTGACACCATGTGACATTCTATATCAATTCTAGAGGACTTCACATGATCCAAATATTATATTAAATAATTTTAGTGAGATCTATGTGACATGTCATGATGTTTTTTTGTGACCCAGGTGGATCATGTGAAGTTTATGAGGATCAACATATATGTTATTCACATAACTCTCACATATTTCTAGCCTTTATTCTATTATTTTATTTCATATTCCTTTGATTTATTTAGTGTTAAGTTTTTTTAATTATCATATGATCTAGAAGATATATCAGATTGTAACACCCCAAGACATTACAATATTTTTATTTTTTAATAAATTTAATTTTTTTAATATATTTATTTATATGAAACACCTTGTTAAGGTTATGCTACACACAATAATTAGTTGTCTTGTGTTACATCCAACGTCTAGTTTTACTGAACAATAATATATTATTAAGATATTGTTATTTAATGTAATAATATATAACCTTTCCTTTTATTTGGTGGTTATGAATATTATTAAAAAAACATATCAAAATTTATGGTTGAATTCATTGGTTATAAATTAATAATAAATGAATATATAAACCTACTGAATATATTGGAAATGTTTTTATAAAGAATTATTTGTATGCTCACAAAGTCATTTTATCCTTATAATTTAAATTAATTACCATTGAAGAATAAAATTAATTAAATATATATTTTATATATTTAATAAAATATTTTTCTTATTCAAATAATAGATTTGATAGGCATAAGATATGAACAAACCCAATATTATATATAAAATAATATATTTTTATAAAAGCATTTTTACCACATTTAAATATAGAACATATTTTAAATCCAATTTTTGACACTTTTATATACATTATTTGAAAAAAAATAGTATTTAACAGAATAATATTATAATCTACTTGGGTTTATTTTTTGGTATTTTTCTATAAGTTTCACGTTTTGATGAATAGTGATAAAATATTGCCTTTTAAATGAAAAAAATTTATTCATCTACAAAATTTTTATTGTTAAATTAAATTTTAAATTTTTTTATAATTATATTATATTTTTATTTATTAATCCAATTTATTTCATTGGAATGAATCCCATATTTAATTTGGATATAAATACATTTCAATCTTTTGAACATCTCACTTTAAAAACATTTTGTCTCATTCTATTCATGGGATTAATTTTAAATTAATTACTAAAAATTCTATATTTTGAATTTTTATTATTGTCGTCAATATTTGTATTTATTGGGCCAAAATTATGTAAATATTTTCCTTTTAGTTTTTGTAAAAACTAACACTAACATTAGGATTTTTTTTAATTATGACAGTTTAGGGTAAATTGGGTTATTATGGCTCAAATAATATTATAAATAATATAAATTTACCTGAAAACTTATACCAAATTCATTTTATTAGTGATTTTCTTCCAAAATAATCCTTGGTCCGAGATTATAACCTTTACAATCCAATTTCATGATAGTATCACATTTATTGTGTTTTATTAAAAGGGGAGTTAAAGATGTCATACTCATATTTCTAATAAATATATCATTTTAATATAAGGTTATAGAAAATAAAAATTTGACTATAAATATTAATTGGAAAAATAAAATTTTTATACTATTAATAATAATTTATTTGAAATTTTTAATAAAAAAATAATTAACTTAAAAACTTACACAATGATTATGCATTAATTATTTAATTCATGAAAATATAAAATAAATTATTAAAAAAATATTACAATAAATATAATTTGACAAAATTAATGTCAACCACAAATTTTATTGATAATATTAACATGTTAGTGATATATTATAAGTTTTTTAAATGATATTTTTTTTTGTTTTTTTTAAGTCAAATAAATTAATAGTTTCCAAATTGACATTAATGATATTTTAAAGTAAGTAATATTTTATTAAAAGATATAAAATTTTTAAATATATTAAATTAGGAAAAATGATTATTTTTAATTTAAATATTTTATAAATTATCCATATATGTTTAATTTTGAATTTTAGAGTAACTATATTATCCCTTAAGTAATAAAAACATAGGATGTCATTGTAATTGTTAAAAGGATTCATTAAGGGTTAAATAAAAAAGATATGGGTGAGAATGTAACCTAACCAGGTAAAAAAAATATTGGTTGAGATTATAAATACTCATAATCTTATTATATTCTAAATAAATCACTTTGGATCCATTTATAATTAAATATTAATTTATAATAATTTAATATTTTGAGAGTTTCCAAAGTTTCCCCCACCTCAATTATAAAATGGAACATCCTATCTCACTTACTCATGCCACTTTGAGTATTTTATCTCAACAAAAACCTAAAATATATCCTAAAAACATCCTTATCCATGTTATGGAGGTCCTGCGCTTCCAAAAATACCAACTCGGAACCCTCTAATAAGAAATCAAAAGGGATTCCGCCGAAAAAGAGGTAATCATTTTAACCAACTCATCAAAGTTAATTTCTTCTTTACCTTAATCACCATGTGTTATTAACCTGATAAAGTAATAAATAGAGTATAGTCCATATTTTTATATGTTATTATGATAATGGGACAACCATATTGTACCTTTTATCCATCCTACAAAAAATAAAATTATTGAGCGTGCGTATGTAGGGCTTACCATCTCCACACCGTGTTGTAATTTATTCTCATAAACACTCTAGTTAGATGAGTATAATGACGTATATATGGATATACACAATAAATATGACATATTATTTATTATTTATAATTAATATACCTTCCAATTACTTACCCTTTCACCATTAACAGAATGATATCGTCGCTTGTGCGTACGTATGGTTTGTCGTCTCCATGACATGATGAGCTTCATTTTCCACATTAACCATTAAATAAGGATAATAAGAATATATATAATGAGTAACTATAATATAAGTTAACATAATATAATTTTTTAGACAAAATATTTATATTCTATTCATAAGAAACCTGACTTAAATGACAAATAATCATAGGGACGTGGAGTAGTTAACACCTAAAAAAAGGGTTAAAAAGAATATTATTAACAATATGATATAAGAAGAACATATATGATATCATGAATATGGATTTGGTTCTAGTATAAATTAATAACGTTTTTAAACAATTATAAACGATTTTAAAAACATTAAACTAAAGGAAATTACAAGGTAATGGTTATTTCACAATCTCATTATTATTTGAGATTCTTTGTATTTTAGTCTTGACTAGAGAGTATTTTCTTCCATGTCCACATTTTCTTAAAATGTTTTCAAAATGAATTTTATTATTATCCTAAAATTTTTAAATTCTTTTTTACCCATTTTTTACTTTTTATAAAAAAATTGAAAGGAATGTTTTTTTTTCAAATGAGGTACTTTATGAACATTTCATCATATATACGGAAGGAATGTTTTTTTAACTTATACAGACCGAGAATATTTTACTACCATCATGAAGCCTTAATGTTTTGAATCTTCCTTTAAAATTTGACATGGTTATTTTGAAAGAATTTTTTTTTCTTTTATATCTTCATAAATTTTTAAATAAATGATTTCAAAGTTAAAATGGGTATTTCTCTCAGGAAATTTTTAATGATTTTATTAGAGTGGTTTCATCTATATCAACTTCCTTTGTTGGATTTTGTGCTTAATTGAGTTTTTTATCTTAATGAACCATATAAAAAGTTTTATAAAAGGTTTTATCTTCAATTTTAATGTAGATGAGCAATATCGATACCATTCAAGGTTTAATATTAATGAATTCACATTTAATATGCCAGTTTTTAAATATAAACGTTTTCATTAATTATGTTTCTCCCTTTTCATATATGTAATGCATTGGATGTAATAAGTGATGGTGGTGTAGCTATTTCCCCTTTAGGAATCAGTAGGTATCATGAGGCAAACTAGTTTGGGTATTGGATAATGCCTTACACATTTATGTACAGTGCATTCACGGAAGCCCTGACTGTATGTTTATGATATTCAGCATTATGAATTTCATATTTATGAGATTATTTATTGATAATAAATGTTATTATTCTACTAGAATAAAATAAAAGGATTATTGTATTTCTCATTTATTAATTTATATGGAATTATTTGATCATATTTTATTCCATCCATTTTATACCCTAGATACAATTTTAATGGAATGTGTTGTTAGTTTTTCTCCTTTCCTTATTATTTAAGTTTATTTAAGAAAATTTTTGTTTTATGTGTACTTTTAATAAGAATTTAATCTCACACCTTTCATATGTTTTATTTTTCCCTAGGATTCCAAGATGTATATTATGACTGATATATAGGGTTAGGCGAGGGGAATAATAGTGCTCTTAAAGGACTCATTACGATGTATTTTTTAATTTCAATTGTAATGTATGATTCAAGTATGTAATATGGTTTCAAAAATTGATAAATTAATTGGAACTATTGGATTTTATTCTTGTATCTATGACAATGTAACAAAAGTAAGTCACTCACTCTAGGTTACTAGGTTTGGGGATGTCAGAACTGGTATCAATGAAATTTTAGCATCAACATTGAAAAAAAGATTTAGAAAACATATTTTATAGAACATAACACTAAGGTGGAATTTTATGATATTTATATAATAATATTTCAATAATTTTTTTAGGTAGGGGTTATGCGGGTCCTTCTAGGAATACATCCCTGGATACTACAAATGGATGTGGTTCTGGCGCATGTCTACCAAGGTGTAACAAATCTGATAAGGTATGTTAGGAATGACTCTACATTCCATGTTATATGACAACGGGCCTTACTACACGCATGTTTTGACACTCCTAGGGGATATTATTAGGATAATTAAAATTTTTCATACAAACCATTAGAAAGAATTTAAATTTAAAAATATTCCAAAAGAAACCATGTTTATGATTATCGGATTAGTTATGAATAAAGTTTTCAATATAAGTTACGTATTTTACTATTATTGGGATTATATATTGTTTTTTATAATTATATGATCTAATTTATTGTATGTTTTAGTTTATAAATGGTTCCCAGCCGAAGGAATGTGATCCTCACAAATTTACATGAACAAAAGGGAAAGAAGAATCATATCTTTTATGGTCTTAGGCTAATAGTCGAAGGAAAATAATATCCTTAGCATCCTCATAGAATGAGGAAATAGTATCATGTGATACTGAGATGGGTAAATAATTCTCCAAGTCTTATAGCTTCGAAGGAAATCGAGAATAGAATTTTATATTTGTTCAAAATATGTTTAAAGGGAAAGCGAGAAATGATTATTTTACAACATGGGATAGTTGTGGAAAGAAACACCTCAATACTTTCTTTAAGGGAATGTTAATTTTTTTATAAGTGTAGATAAAAATGACACCATGTTCATGCTTGTACGGAAATTAAAGAATGTTTCTTTGTGAAATTATTTCACATAAAGGATATATAACACTATGCTAATCAATGTCTCATGGGTCAATTGAATATACTCCAAATCAGGCTAATGGAACATGATAAATATTGTGATGCTACCTCAAACAAATTGGAATTATCAATGTTCTCATGTTTGGATTAAATAATTATATCATTTTATTATTTTATCAGCAATTTTCAGGTTATTAGAATTATGTAATATATGCTGATTGTACTGGAGTATGTTTTCATTAAGGATTTTAGATCATATACTGAATAGTAAAAAGAAATTTTAACCATTGTAAAGTTAGAATTTTTAAAAAATACCTTGTTGAAGGAAATATAACCCTTAATGTGTCCCTAATACTAAGACAATGACGTTTTCATAATGAAATTATTGATTCGGATAAAGTCAATGGGATAAGTGTTGACTACCTTGGAATTGATTAATGATTTGTCAGTAAAGTGGTTTATTCTATCATCTGTGTAGTCTAAAAAAGTTCGATTTAATAAATATATCCAATATCCTATATTTTATATAATTAATAAGGAATCATGCTCCTTTTCAATAAGGTTTTGTTGTAATTAAAGTTATTAACATGCTTCAAGAAAATATAAGAATAATGTATTCGCATGTTGGAATGTGAAGATTAAGATCAACTCTATATTGTTTGATACGTTCGTTTTTGGAAATTTAGTGACCTTCTTTTTAACATTTTTATCGTAATATTTGTGATAATTTAACCATTTATGAAATGGTTTATGTTTATCATTAGATGAGGTTTTAGAGATTATTTTATTACATCATTGTATGATATACCTTGTGTAAGAGATTAAGTAGAAATAATTAAAGGCGCAATCAAAGGAAAATATAGTGTTTATAGAAACATACATTTACATGTATTATTAGAGAGTGAAATAATTTCTAACCTCTAGGAAAAGGGTCCTGAAACAAAAAAACATATTATCATCATTTTTTATGATTTTAATAACCTTTATTCACACTTACTATTTTGGGTTTTATGGTCAACAACTTCTCATGAACTTGTTTTATGTCACTATACATCAGATATTCAGGTTTATATTTATCTTACATGTCAATATTTTCACTAATGTTGTCTTACTTAAATAATTAGTTTTACATTAACCGTCTTATTTTCCATTCCATGGTATTTAAGAAGATGTGTTATTAACCCTACTTAGAGTGTGGGTTTTGCAACAATAGTATGTTTAAATATCAAACCATCGACTAATGAGCTCAAGTTTTAAATGCAATGAGGCAATCTAATTAAGGTAGGGGAATGTAACACCCCAAGAATTTACAATATTTTCATTCTTGAAGAAATTTGATTTTGTTTTTATCCTTATATATATGCAACACTGGGTTAAGATTAGTCTACACACAACAATGAGTTGGTTTGTGTTACACAAAAGGTCGAGTTTTAACAAAAAACAATATATTATTAAAATGTTATAATTTAATATAAAAATATATAACCTTGTAGTTATGTTGGTGTCTATGAATAGTATGAACCTAATCCTAAAAATATAATGTTAAATTCATTAGTGAAAAAATAATTATAAATGAACATAGGAACCTACATAATATAAAGGAAATGTTTTTATAAAGATCAATTTTTATGCTCACAAAGTCATTTTATCCTAATAAATTAAATTAATTACTATTTTGATTGAAAGTAAGGAAATAAATATGTTTTATTTTTAATCAAATATTTTTTATATTTGTCCAATAGATTAGATAGTAATAATATTAGAATAAACTCAATATTAGACATAAAAAACTATATTTTTATAAAAGCAATTTTACAACCTTTTAATGGTGAACATATTTTAAATCGCATTTTTGACACATTCATATAGTTTATTTGAAAATATAATAAACTCATTCTATTAAATAATAATACAAATATTTACTTTGATTAATGTTTTTTATTTTTCTGATAAGTTTCATGTTTTAATGAATAGTGATAGAATATTGATATTTAATTAAAAATTGGGTTTTCATCTAAATAATATAAATTGTTAAATTATATTTTTAATTTGTTTCAAAGTATAATTAAATTAAAATTTTATCAATTAATCTGGTTTATTTCATTGGAATAAATTTCACTTGGAATTTTGGTATAAAAACATTTCAATATTTTAAACATTTTACTTTGAAAACTTGTTTTCTTGTTCCGTCAATGAGATTAATTTTAAATTAATTTCTGAAACATAAATGTTTTTTTTTGAAATATGAATTAAATATTTTTAATTAGAGGGTAAATATTACATTTTTTCGATTATTTTCTGACAATATGAATAATAGCATTAGAATTTTTTAATTACCACAGTAAAAGAAAAACTAGGTAATTAAGGGTAAAATTAATATTATAAATGTTATAATATATCCCTAAAACTTGTCCAAATTTCATTGTATGTGCGTGTGGTGACCAAAATCATATATGGGTTAAGATTATAACCTTTGGAAGCCACTTTGATGAGTGTATGACATTTATTATATTTTATTTAACGAGAAGTTAAAGATCTCATACTCATATTTCTAATAACTATATCATTTTTAATATAAGTATTTATAGAATATAAATGCAACTATAAATATTGATTTTAAATATAAAATGTTTATATTAACAATGATAATTTTTTTTAAAATTTTAATAAATAAATCATTACCTTAAAATCTTACACAATGATGATGTAGTAATTATTTAGTTAATGAGAATATCAAATAAATTATTATATAAATATTAAATAAATATAATTTTACATAACCAATATCATAAAAAATTTATATATAACTTTAACATATTAGTTATATATTATATTTTTTTCGAATAAAGATGGTTTTTCTGTTTTTTTAATTCAAAGAGATGAATAGTATCAAAATCGACATTTATGATATTTTAAAGTAATTAATATTTTATTAAATGATATAAAATTAGTAAAAAAATATAATTTAGAAAAATGATTGGGATGAAGTTAAATATGTAATAAATTATCTATTTATGCTTCTTTCATCATTTTATAGTAACTATATTATCCATTAAGTAATACAAACATATGTTTCCATGATAAGAGTTAAAAATATTAATTAATGGTAAAATCCAAAATAGAAGGGTAATAATGTACAATATAATTATATAAAATTTATTGTTTAAGATTATTTATTCTAATACACATCTAATTTTATAAATAAATCACCTTGGACTTATTTGTAATTAAAAAATATTTTCTATTAATTTAAAATGTTAAGAGTTTCCAAAAGTTCCCCCACCTAAATTATAAAAGGGAACATCTTCCATCACTTCCTCACACCACTTTTAGCCTTTTAGATAAACCAAACCCAAATCATTTCTCCTTCCAACATTATTATCCAAGTTCTAAAGGTCCTGGTATTCCAAAAATACTATCTTTAAACCACTTGTGAGGAAATATAAAGGGATTTTTTCAAAGAATATGTAATAGTTTTTACCAACTCATCCATGTTCATTTATTTTTCTATTTCCACTTCATGTGTTTATACATTTTTAAGATATAAATAAACAATCATATACATTCTAATATGTTATTTTTATTATGTTACAATCATATTCCACCTTTTATCCGCCCTAAAAAAATAAAATCCATGCATCTGTAAACGTCTGACTTATCATCTCCACGTCATGATGTAATTTATTTTTCATCACCACTTTATTTAGATGGGGTATAAAGATGGATATAATGGGAATAAATAATAAATATGAAATGGTATTTATTCTATATAATTACTATAACATCCAATTCCTTATGCTTTCACCATTAATGTAATGATACAATCACTCGGGCATACATAAAGTATATCGTCTATAAGACATGATGAGATTCATTTTCCACATTAACCCATCAGGAATGATTATAAAAATATATATAATGAGTAAATATAATACATACAACCATGATATATTTATTTTGATGAAATATATATATATATATATATATATCATATTAATGAGAAATAGGACTTACATGACAAAACATGCATTCGAAAATGAAGTAGTTAACACCCGAAACAATGGTAATAAAAGAATATTATTAGAAAAATGATACAAAAAGAACGTATATGAAATCATATATATTTATATCTTTCCAGTATAAATTAATTACATTTTTTAAACCATTATACTATATGTTAAATAATATTCAACTAATTTAAATTGCATGGTAATGGTTATTTCACAATCTCATAATTATTAGGGATTGTTTATATTTAAATATTCACTTGGGAATATTCTTTTTCATGTCCTTGATTTCTAAAAATATTTTCAAAAATATTTTTATTATTTTCCTGAAAATTTTCAGTCTTTTTTATACATTTTTGACTATTTATGAAATGGTTTGAAATGAATCTTTTTTTATTTTTCTGAAAGAGGGACTTCATAACCTTTTTACAAAAAAAATACGAAAGGTATGTTTTTTAACTTATATGGACCGAGAAGATATTACCACCGTCATGACACATTAGGTGTTTTAAGAATACTTTACAAGTTTAAATGGTTCTTTTCAAAGAAAATTTTTTCTTTCATAAATGCAAAAAAATTAAAATAAATTATTTCAAAGTAAAAAAGGGTATTTCTCTCATGAAATATTAAATGATTTTATTAGAAAATTTTAATATATGTCAACATCCTTTGTTATATTTTATTCTTAATTGAGTTTGATCAATTATGATACCATAGACCAAATTGTATTGATGTTTTTATGGTCAGTTTTAATGTGTACATTCAATTTTGATACCATTCATGGTTTATGATAAACAAATTCACATTTTCTATGCTAGTTTTTAAATATGAATTTTTATGTTTTTTAGGTTTCACTCTTTTCATATGAGGAATGCATTAGGGTTAGAATGTTTTAAGAGGGGGAGAAACTAGTTTGGGTATTGGTTTAGGCCTTACCCATTTATGTATGGTTTCTTTGACTAAGTCTGGAAGGTATGTTTATGACGTCCGATATTATTCATTCCATTTTTAGGAGATTAATTATTGATAATCCTTGTGATTATTCAACTAGTAGAATATCCATGGTTAAGTATCTTTATTATGTGATTATTTGTATGTGGTTATTTATTCATCCTTTATTCCTACCATATTATACTCCAGATTATGTTTTAATGTCATGTTTTGTTAGATGTCCTCCATTCCATATTGTATTAGTTTATTTATTTTAGATTATTTTGTATGATGTCCCTTAATGAGCATATGATATCACCACTTTCTTATGTTTTATTTTCCACAGGATGGAAAGAAGTATATTATAACTGATATACAGAGTTAATATAGGGGAATAATGATTCACTTAAAAGGAATAATTATGTCATATTTTATTATTTAAACTGTAATGTTTTTTAATCTACGTAATATGGTTTCCAAAATTGTTAAATTGATCATTACTTTGGAATTTGAGTATTGTATTTATGTTAATGTAATAATGTATGAAACAAACTCTAGACTACTCGTGTTGCATTCGTCAAAGGTATATTTTTCATGTGACTTTTATAAGACCTTCTCATGATCTATGAGGGATCACATGAAGTGTCTAGGCATGCCACATGATTGTTTCAGTTGATCTCTAAATATTACCTGAGAGAAAAAAAAATTTGATCACGAGATCAACCACTCTGAGTAATCTGCTCCGATTCCTTGGTGCATCATTATGAGGTTCCCAAGAAAGGTTTGTGCATTTTTCTTATTGGGGTGTGGGATTTATAGGCCACTCTATCCTGATTATGTGCTGCTTTTAACTAAGCATATCACTCAAATCTTGGATGGAGTCAGTGGAGGGATTTTTTGTTTACACATTTCATCATTTCCTAATAAAGGTAATCTTCGGGGGATCATATCACTTTATAATATCATGAGACTATCCTAGAAACACCTCATTTATAAGATTTTAACCAATTAACAGTATCCTTCATAATCATGTGGACACACAGAGGGGATCTTTCAATGTCAGACCGATATGTCTAAGGGAATTCTCTATATGGGGGTGCCTTCTAAAAGGATATCATGTGATGTCATATTCCTTAGGTTTGGAATTTCAATAAACAATAATATATTTACAGGGGGATTTTTTAGATCAAGAAAAAATGTTGAGAGAGACTACATGGAATCATAGTGACATGTTGAGGGGGGTCCATGGGATTAATAATGATTTTCAGGGATTCGCAACCCCTTTCCTATGATATCAACATATATTTATTTTAAAACAGGCTCCCATAATTTCAATATTTATTTAGTTTTTATTTTATAATTGTTATTAGATCTTTGGATTTTTATGATTGTTGTTGAAGACAATCACTATTCCCATTATTAGTGCCTATCATGACCAAAAAATGGTCATGTGGTGATGTTGGAGGATTTCATGCTCAAATCCTTCTATTTCCTAAATGGGGAATGTAGTACCACATGGACATGTCTAAAGACCTTCACGTGGTGAGGGTGACATGCCAAAAGGATCTCAAGTGGAAAGGTGGACATGTTTCCATGGGCATGTGTCGTGTACTACATGAGGCACATCACATGATGTTCACAACCACAAGAGGCTCTTTATTTTTCCCATTTTTTATTTCCTTTTTCATTTTAAAAGTTCTTGGGGTCTCATGAGTTTGAATTAGTGTTTTTGAGGACTATCAATACCTCCATCGGTAATACTTCGTGTGACCAATAAAAGTTCTTATGGTGATGCATGAGCAATATCAAGGAAAAACCCCTTATAGTTTCCTTATGGATCCCAAGGGGGAGTGTGATACTGCCTTGAAATGTATGAATCCCTTCACATAATGTGGGTGACATTATAGTGGGATATTATGTGACCAAGAATACACGTCCTTAGGGATACTATGGTGTCTCTTGAGCTGCATGGGTACATCATTAGTTTTATTAGTGCAAGAAGCACATAAATTTTGGATATTTTTCTCCTTAATTTCTAGGGAATTTGGATGGATTTTTTGGAACCTACCACTTAACAATTCATAATTATTGGAGGATCTCATTTTGAATACATTGGATGATCACTGATTGTCTTGGGCACCATCGTAAGAGAATGAATTTTTGAAGGGGCTCTATGGGATCTGTCATAGGTTATTTTCTACACATGGGTCCTTCATGTGTCCTTCTTATGGTCTCATGAACGCATGAATCTTTGATTTTTATGTGATCCGAGAGTGCTAACACCTTTTCTTCCTTTGGTTTATGGTGAAATTAATAACCATATTTATATATTTATTCCATTATTAATTTTTAGGTTCATTAGGTTGGAATCAAAAAATTGTCCAGCTCAGGTGCGATTTCTTCTGGGACAATGACTCACTTTATAGAAAGTAAATGCCCACATGATTGTTTGAAACTATCTCTAATTAGAATATTTAGGCAATACTTTGTGTATGGGGTGTTGCTTTGAATTTTTTGGTATTACTTATAAATAGGGGTGTAGAGAGCAGTTCATTCACCAACTACTAAATTCTTAGAGATTTTGAGCTCGGTATATATCACATAAACTCAATGCAAGACCATCCAGTAAGAACCCATCGTGAGACATTTTTGAGAGACTATTTTTAGAGAATTTCTTCTCAATACTTCCTTTTCCCATGATCTCCCTTGAATAAACCATGAAAATATCTTTGTTAATTTTTAGATCATTGGTTTTCGGGATGCAAGATCATCATGAGGGTTTCATCGGATACTTTGGCTTGGTAACAGTATCTTTAGAGTATTATGTGGATCACTTGATGAGGAAAAGGAAATTCGATCATGATTTTTCTAAGCTTTCATGTGGCCACATGATGCTCTATGGGGTTATGTAGTCTATTACATGTTCTGAAGGGTTATGCAGTATGTGATATTCTAATGATTCAAGAAATTTGTGAGTCCTTTTATGTGATTAGAGAATCCCTTTGATGATTAATATGATGCACATGATTCTATTGTTTTATTCCTTCCCATTAACGATATTATTATTTATTTTTCTGAAATATTCCACATACTTTTGTTTAGATGTCTTTCATCTCTCATTATACTTTCCCACCAAAGCTACATGAAGGGATATGATTTCTAGGAATCACAATACAAATCCTAGTTATCATTTCTATTATGATAATGAGGTTTTGATTAGGCTCATCCCTTTTCATCTCAATAATTATACTCTATCACATAGGATTCCACTCTAGAGTTTTGGCCTTTTGGAAGATGTTTTGAAACCATCTTCGGACTTCAACCAGCCATTCGACTGGGTGTCAATGTCTCATGATTGTATTTAGTTAATAGATTATGATGATGGATAACTGGCTGTAACTTAGTCCCTGGAGTTTTCTTATATGATAGAAAAATATCCCTTAGGTCCAGATAGTTGTGATTTCACTCACCAACCCATCAATCATATCTATTAGATCATATTTTCCTCCTCTCTGAATAACCGGAGAAGTGGTTGTAGTTCCAAGTTGGATTTGCAACCTGGTGTAAATTTATTTGATGAACGATCATGGCCATTCTAGGTAAGGAAAAGATACTTAGATTTTGCTGACCAACTATACTATTTCCATCTCAAGAAAGTAGTATGGGTTTCCTAATTCATTATTTATCTCTAGTATGAACTTATTATAGAATTTATTACCCATTGGTTTCCCTTCACCATCTCATTCAATTTTCATCATGGAGAGGTAGGAACCATCCTCTAGGATATCTATCAATTAGGTGGGATACCCCCTCTCAGGGATATGTATGATGAGTTCCTTCCTTTCGCAAATGCCTAGGATAATACTTTGAAAACCCTAGTATTGGTGAAATATATTCACTTCATCATGAAGTAAAATAATTGAAATGAGTTATTTATTCACTCAAAAAACTCTTTCAAATATTGGATGAACATTTCCCTTTATCACATAATTACTAGGACGACTTTTATACCCCCCATCGGTGCCCTTCTCGACTAGTTCATGATAGTTTCAGTTCAAATTTCGACATTTTAGAAGTTGTGGGTCATAAATCATGGGGATAATGAGTAAATCCATAGATATCACCATGCCTTATGATATCGAGCTTTATGTACATGTTCCAAAATGGGTTGATTTCCTTAGTTGGGGATGTATGCTTAGTGATTCAGGTCAGCACGCTGGTGTTGGTAGCATGGCTAGAATAGAGATGATTCCTTAATCTATAGATCTCATCTACTGTGTGAATATACCACCTCTTGGGCCAAATTGATAAGGCAAGAAACCCCTATAGGATTACTGGTCCTTTCCAGTTACTATTTGGATAGATAGGGGGAATTTTCACTGTTATAGGTACTAAAATTCCATTGGTATCCCTGGTGACTTGCTTCATCCTAGGATCCTAATCATATATGGGGTTGAGGACATTTTTTAGGCCTTAATGAGGTTTAATATATTTTAAGATGGTTGAAAAACATTGATTTCAACCCAATCCCACACTGATTATGACAATTATTAAGGATTATGGTGGAACTCTCGATGAGAGGTCATACAAGATCTCCGTTTAATACTGGGTTCTTTCATCCAGGATAGAATATCTTGTCATTTTAAAGGCATACACTCCTTATTGGTTTTCTAACCAGTTTGGCTGCACCCAATGGGTCCCCCCATCCTTTGGCCGGTGTGCGGGGCTAGCGACACCCCCAGGATCATTCACTAGTTTTGGACTATATTTTCCCACAAAGACACCAATATCAATATCATTCTTCCTCTAGATAACATTCATGTATTCTTTTCAAAGGACTATGCTCATGCATGGGTAGATGCCCACTTGAGTGGTGTGATGAAATGATTGATTTTTCATGTGGTCAAACCATTCGCCTCACCGCCCCACTATCTCTGGTAGTGATGGAGTTGATTCAGGACTTGTTATATACTTTGATGAATTTCCCCTATCATAGTTAAAACCATCTCATTGGTGGGGGGAAATATATTGAGGATTAAATCCCTTAGATAAAAGAAAAATATGAGGTGCTGGTTGAGGGAATTCAATATGAGGTTTCCCCTCCAACTCCGTTATCAGCTCGGCTAATTATTCCTCCTTCTGATATACCCACTTCGTAATCCACAGAACCTCAAACACAATGTAGGTTGAGCTGGCTACATATTTTTTCCAAGATTACCGAGACTCTTATAGAAGTGTTTCATGGCTAAGAAGAACACCTTCATCCATTATTCCATGATCTGTGGGAGGGAAACCTTGACTGCCAACCACCATATGAAATCATGAGACAAATCATTTTGACTCGGTAAGTTTTTTCCATCAATTACAGGGGAGTGCATAATATTGAAGATGAGACCCCCTTATCTAAACAGATGAAGGTGGATTCTAAGTCATTGGAGCATACTCCCCAATTTATATCTCATTTGTAGTCCCATATGGATGGAAATACCATACAGATAAGGAGATATGATGAGGTAATAACTTATCTGAGGTCTGACCTCTAAACATCATCATCTTTATTGGAACCTCTCAGAATATAGTTTTTGATCATTCCACCCTTAATGATACCATTCATCCAAGGGAATAAGTTTAAGAAGTAGGTCAAGGAGAATTTATGCGCTATATTAGTGCCTCTTATCAGACTCATGGAGATTTTTAAAGATCGTATGTTCAAATTTTGTTTTACTTTTACCATTAAAGGCTCTTTTTTCTAATGAAATTATTTTAGCAACTCTGAAATGTGAAGATTGATTATTTTTCATGATATCCATGAATATAACTGGTAATATTTATATGTTGTTGTCCAGTTTTATTTCATTCTTGATATGTATGACATTTCATTGGTATGTTGTTATGTGAGTCATCAACGATACTCTTCCTTTGCATAATATCAAGTAAACCTGAATGCATAGATTTGAATATTTATAATTCTAATAGAATCTCTAAGTAAATTATCATAAATGACCACAAACATGATATTACATATTGATATATATCTTATCTAGATATCTTGAAGTTACTTGATTTGTAGAAGGATAATTTGGGTATAATATATGTTCTAGAGGGATATTGCTCTATCTTATGATGAACTTTATGGACATGGAAAGTGTTTCTTGATTTTTTCAAAGGCCATATTGTGGAACTCACATGTTTTAAAACTTTTACATTCAAAAAGACTATATTGATTTTGTGTTATAGATTTAGTTATTCTGGATCGAATGCTATATCTTTGTAGTATAGGTTCTTCTAGATCAAACCTAACATCATTTTTTTAATGGTATTTTAACTCATACCATCTATTTATATAGTTTAGGCACTTTTAACTTTGACCCTCTATCATAGTAGTTTAGGGTCTTTTAGCTCAGTCCTTCTATCACTTTATTTTACGGTCTTTTAGTATGGGCCATCTATCATTTTAGTTCGTGGTATTTTATCTTGTACATTTTATCACTATAATTTAGGGACTTTTTGCTTGGACCTTCTGTCATTGTAGTTTAATAGGTCATAAAATTTATCACTATACATTATGGTCTTTTACCTCATAACTTCTATTACTATGTAGTTTAATTTCTTCTTTCCAGAACATAATTGTTGAATATGGAATATGAGGAAAACTTAACTGGTATGACATATGATTCCCAAGTGGGTTCTAATTTCCACTGTAGTGTTGTTGAGGCTCACAATATTTATAGCTCATTTCATGCAAAGAAGAGAGGCTTATGGATGGTAGGTCAAAGCCCTTATACATCAACAGTACTGTAAAATAGAGGTTAATACACTTCTTTCCAAGGGTCATGGATGATTTATGGGGGTAATATTGGCCTAGGTAGAAATATTAGTGATGATAGGTCCACCTAGATAGTTGGAAAGTGGATGATTAAAATCATGGGACAATGAGTTTTAATTGATTGATAATGTAGTGGGACATACATACCAAGGATGAACCAGGATACCATAAGGTTATAGGTTTCTCAATGGTGTCACTAGGGATCATGAGGATTGGATCTCCATTTATATAAGGAGGGTATTCCAATGTCTGCTAGTTCTATGCCCTTTTTGTATTGAATTCATGGTCAAACATAGGTATCCCTACTCTTTTTGAAGTACAATAGAAGGTTTTTGATATCTCAGGTGTTTATCTGATGAAGTTGGGTATGATGGAAAAGCTATCGAGGTTATGGAAGATGAGGGAAATTTAGTTCTTAAATTATGAATCTCACGCCCTACACACTAGGTTTCAAATATAGAGGTCTAGGAAATCAATGGATTGGGAAGGGGTTGTTGTGTTTCTCCTTTGATAAAGGGAAAAAACATGGTGACATAACGTCAAGGACATAAAATATTCTTGGATATTCTTGTACAAGTATTTTAAATCATGGTCTAAAGTGCTCATGTAGAGAGGATTGTATGGGAAAATCATACCGGGAATGGGCCATAACACGCTGAGGTGATGAGTTATATTGTGGTGATTCTAGGACTCACAAGCATTAGAAATTCAATTTTGAATAGTGGTTTACATGGTCGACGACCATAGGAACTTATTCATGATCCAAAGACAAAAATTCATAGTCAAAAAAAGGTACCCTTGAAGCTTGGTATATTTTTCCAAGGTATTTGGATGGTTTGTGTAGATCCTAGGTTCTCAAATAATGAATTATGATTTTTAAAATCTGTAATATTTAGGAATGTTTTGAGCAACCTAAATGTTTTTTCACCACGTAGATAGCATGTTATCATAGAAAGGATATTAAAAATTCATTACTCTAAAATAATCTTAGAGTTGTATGTCTAGTTAGCATAGCTTCTGATTTTACTAGGTCTACAAAGTATTCCCTATGAGCATTATGCCATATTTAGTTGTGGAGTAAATTTTAGAGAGTGAAGATGTGATTTTTTCCTAAACTCTAGAGATGAATATTTTAGTAAGTGAAGAATTGAATTATTCTTAGGATGCCCTTTTCAGATTTCAATCTAAGATGAATTGTGTCTCTTTTGCTGGAAGTTTAAGGTCTTGTTATTTGCAACATTATAGGCTAGAGTTTAAGGACTCACACATTTCACGAAAGTGTATGGAGTTTATGGAGCTGACACACATGGACCTAGTATGGAGATGTTATAAAAGAGGAAAATTGGGATACCCAGGGTCAAGATAACTCCTACATCTTTCTAAACTAGATATGAAAATGTTATAAATCATGGATTGAGGTTCTTAGGTCATGAGTAATGTTATAGGACAACAATACCATTGATGTCCCAAAATAATATCAGGTTATGAATTATTCCACAGTGATGTTCGGATAATAATGATTAGAAATCCCCTTATACCAAGACAATATTTATTTTCATGGTAGGTTTTAGAACTTATGAATCAATATCATGGACAGTAAAAGAGACCATTATTCCTTTCCAAGGGCCATGAACGGTTTTTAGAAACATTAGGTTCTCGTGACATGAAGTGTGATTTATGTTTTTAGGTGATAAAAGATGGGAAAACACCCCATAATCTAGATGACAGAGTTAAGGATATTATTTTAAATTGATAAGGGATGATAATGGATGATTGTCTGCATAATTTAATATCTTGTAGTTAGGATATTTTCTTCCGTATAGGTTAACATCACATGTTAAGGACATTTTCATTTCAATTTAACATCACGCGGTAAGGATTTTAGAACTGATAGTAAAACAGGTTCATGATATATTACATACCCAAGAATTTCTCACATAGATTTTACTCATACATAAAAGAAATGGTCTAGTAAAGATCATCCTTAAGGCATTTGGGGTTCATTTTTTATATATTTTTGTTAATGAACCTAGGATTGGGGATTCTGGCATCAGTACATATCCTATGATGATTGGAAATCAAGACACATGTAGTTCTTGATTTGGGAAACTATCTACACATGTCTAGCCCATACATAGTGGTGGGAATTATTTTCATTGATTTTTGTAGTTGGACCCAGGATTGGAAATTTGGGTGTCACTACGTATCCTTGGATGGAAAGAATCAATCGACACATAGTTATTTAGGAAGAGTGATGTTTAACTTCATACAAAAAGGATATAGGATTCCCGAAGTGAAAAGCGGTATTGTGGTTGGACACATGGACGGAAATTTGAGTCACTGTGCATCCTATGATAATAGGAATCATTCCACATGTGGTTCATGATAGAAAGGCTCCCCACATAGTTCTGACCTATATACAAGTATGGGGTATTGTTTATGTTTATTTGTTGAGAATAGACCTAGGGTTGGAGATCTAAGAATCACTATATATCCTGTGGGGAAAAAACAAGTCACATGTAGTTCATAAATGGGAAACACATTATACAAAAATTTCCCATGCATAGAAGGGGAAAATTATTCGCATTGATTGTTGTAGTTGGGACTAGGATTGATGATCTGGGAATCACTATGTATTGTGTGATGACAAGAATCAAGCCACACATATTTCTGACAGAGGTGTGGTGGGAGACCAACACTTTGGGTGGTGACCCTCTTAGGTGATGTCCATAAAAAAGTGAATTTTTATTCCATACAAGAGACCTCAACCATGCAGTTTAACATCATGTGCTAATGACTCATGGTGTTCCTTTTAAGGTCGTGAATTTAGTACCATGGTATCACTATCATGATATATATTTCTTGTTTACATTGGGGTCCCTTATAAAAATTTCTAAGCTAACGTGAGCTATGCTTAGTGTGGTAATCAAGGAATGGATAGGGTTTTTTCTACTATGGAGAGGAAATTAAGAATAGGATACTAGATTTTGGTATCTTGTGCTTTCTTGACCAAGATATTAGACCAATGTTTCCCTATGTATCTCATTAAAAATTAGAATCAAGAAGTGAATAGTTCATGAAACATGTGTATTTTAGTGTCATGGGTTGAGGACGCCAATCATGCAGTTTGTAGTTATGTGGTAAGGATGGGGGTGATTTTATATGAAATAGAAAGAATGTATTAACTAGTATTTAGACTAAGGGTATGGGAATCACTACATATCATACGATGTTAGGAATCAATCCATGTGTATTTCTTGGATGAATAGATTCCCTGTGTAGACATGCATCTCGGAGGGATAGGGGAATTTAATCGTTCTTTCTACCGGATCAAGCTTATGTGTGATGAATTGTCTGTGAGATAGTGATTCCAATGTATTTTAACATCATGTGGTGAGGAAATATATTGTTCAATTTAATCTCATGAGGTTAGGATATTCTCTATCTAGTTTAAGGTTATTTGGTTAGGATATACCCACATAATTTAATGGCATGTTACTACGATATAAGATGATGGGCAGTTTAACGTCTTTCTTCTAGGACGAGAGGCTCTAGATGAAAGTTATGAAAATTATTTCATGAGAAACCTTACACTGGTGATTTTTGTGGCACACTCCCCATCCATTGTGACCATTGAGTTGGCTTTGTTGTGATAGAACTTAAGCATGATGTCATGCCCTTCCAATTTGGGTTATATCTTCAGAGGCTTATATCCTGAGATCATTGGGGTCCTAAGAGACAACACTAGTTCTCATTAGATTAATTAACAGAGGAAAACCTTTTTATAAAAGGATCATGTCATCCAATTATGATGGAAATCAAGGTTGTGAAATGTATGAAATTAATTCTCATCGATATGCTCCAATTCATCTATCCACTTTTGTAATTTCTCGTCATCAGAGAGGTGTCAAGAAATGGATACTCATAGAGAAGGTATTTGGACTTCTATGGTTAAAACTAACTCAGTCCTATATAGAAATTTATGTGGCGTTTCTTGTGTAGAAATATGTGTGGTGGTATGGTATTATCATAAATCATGTAGAAGATTTTAAAACCATGACTTCTTATCCTTTTTCACCATCCTTTGGAGTATATTTTGAAAAAGTCTTATTAAAGGCCTCTATCTATCCATTTTCCACTAAATGATAGCGAGATGAGTGATTGGAATTGATATTGTACTTATGGTACAATTTCTTCAAATCCTAATAACAAACTTTGGTGTCGTTGTTTGAAAATATTGTGTGAGGGACTCCAAACCTGGCGATGATATGGGAATTTTTAAACTTGATGATTTTATTTGTCTGAAATTCTTTAAGGGGTACTTCCTTAGCCAAATTTTAGCATAAGTCACTAGCATTGGGGATTTACTTTAACTACCTAGTTGTGGCAGGGGATATGGCCTCATAACAACCATTCCCCATACAAAAAATGGCAGGAATATTTAGTTTTGTATATAAATTTAAAAGGTCTATGGATGAAGTTTTCATGAATCTAGCATGCATGAAATTTATTGTGGAATTCCACACAATTTCTTATGATGGTTTTCCAGCAGTAACCTAGCCTCTTGATTTGGTGGGAGAGTGTGGTCCTAGATTGATGAGCATCACAAGATCCCTCATGAACTTCTTCCATGATAGAGAGAATATATATTCCATATATGCATATGAGGAGGATTTTATCGAACCAATTATTGTAGATTTTATTCTAATCATTTGGACATCCCATTATAGTAATTTTTGTTGTAAATGGGTTAATATGTACCCTTCCAACTCAATAGAGAGACCCATTTTAGAGATAACAGATTATGGGCTTTATCTATCTAGGGTGGGTACTGGTTCATCATAATTTGGGGTGGTGTTGACCTAGTTGAATTCTACCATGTCAAATATGATGATTTATGAGACGATTCTTCATTTTGTGATATATAATATTTCTTTTTCTTGATCAGGGTCAAGCAACATTATTAATACATTACACAATGTGTTTTTGCAAGCATTTTTGTGATTGAGGAACATGATGAAACATTGGATCAAAAGGTAACTCTTGTATTAGTCCCCTAACGTTGTAGGTGGAAGGGGAAAATTATTCCATTTTAATTTAATATTCTCTATTAATAGACTTTATCACTTATTATGATTATCTTTCGATATTCAGGTAGGATATCTATAGTTGTAGGTTCAGTTCTAACCCAATAATGAGTGCATGGAATTCTTCCTAAATATTCATATAGCATTCAGATAATGAGAAAGTGTAGGTAAAATAAAATTCTCTAGAGAGGAAAACTGAATCACTAATTGAACCCGATTGAACTAAAAGTTCACTATCCCCCTTTTTATAGGGCTTTAGGGGGAACCATTTAAATACATCTCCCATGTCCAGGGATTTTCATGGTCATAGAATACCTGCTCATATAGGAGCTCGGTGTCTACCAATGGATTATCCATGGTGGGATGTTATATGAGGAAATATAACAAGTATTTCCCATTGACCAATTTATATGATACGAACTAAATGTTTTATTATTTCAAAATTACAGCCCAATAAAGAAATTTCCTAGTCAATATAGGAAGACCAAGTATGTCCTTGACTGGATCAATACAAGATACCATATGGATTTTATGGTGCTACATGTAATGCCTCGTCTTTTTCACTATGAAGATGAGTGAAATGAATTTGTTCTTGACATCATAGTATTAGGTCTTAGTACCTATCACTATTTAGATAATGTATTAGAGACTATTATCACTCTCCCAACATTTTTTTGTTTGAGGAGAGTGCCTTGTGAGCTTCCTATAGTGGCCACATATAAAATGAGTGGCCTACCTTCCACTGGAGGCCTCATAGCTGGTGGGTATACCAGGTAGTACTGCAGAATTTGGAAGGATTTTTTAAAATAATCATCACATTGATAAGAAATTACCTTCTTTATTATCCTAGTGAAGGGGAGAGCCTTGATGGCTAGGTTAGCTATGAAACAAAAAAATTAGGTGAGGTTCCATTAGATACCCCTTAGTTCATTGATATTTATGGGGGTAGAATTAACAAAATAGCACTAGTATTTTTGGGATCAACATCAATTCCATGATGAAATACCACAAAGCCAAGGAAATTTTATAATTTTACCCAGAAGGTGTATTTCAATAGATTCAAATTGAGTCTATGTTTCCCCATATTTTCGAAGACTATTTGAATATATATTAATTGATCACATTTTTGTTAGGATTTTACCCCCATGTCATTGTTATATCATTCGAATATTTTTCCCACGTAGGGATTAAAGATATGATGCATGGTGTGTTGATATGTTTCACCAGCAATCTTTAATCCAAAGGGTGCAACCTGAAAGAAAAATATTCCCTTTTGAAATATGAAGGTAGTAGCCTCATTATCCTAAGGGTCCATCTTTATTTGGTTGTACCTATAATACCCATATATAAAAGAAAGGTCTTGGAAGCTAGTAATTGCATCAATCAAGAGTTCTATGATCGAAAATGGGAAATCATACTTTGGGTTTTACCAATTAAGGTCTCTAAAATTGATTAAGACCTTAATATTCCCATTTCTATTCTTGATAGGGATTATATTGGAGAGGAAACCTGGGTATTTAATTTGTCAGTAAAAGTTTGCTTTGATCAATTTATTAACATCTTCTTCTACATTAGTGGCATGATAGTGGTGTATCCTATTAACTACCTTCTTGAAGCCTTGATGCTGATTGGGTAAGCCGATATGGTGCACTGCCACATCATGATTTATTTGGGGTATTTCTATATAACTCCAAGTTAACAAATATCAGTTCGTCTTTATAAATTTAATATAAATATATTTCTATTAGAAGGTCATGAATACACTAATAAATATAGGTCATGGGTATTATTATTTTTTTCCTAGATTCACCATCCTAAGCTCGTTAGTGGTTGTGGGGATGCCTTCCTCAAATATGGGAGGGGTGTTCGTAAGGTGATCTACATCTTCTTCCATCTATGAGTCTATGGAATAATTTTCAGACAAAGTTTGAAATCATGGGACTCTCTATCAAAAATAGGGATATATAATCCATGAGAAGAGACATTATCATAACCTATTTACTGATTCGTTGTAGAGAGATTCTAGAGCTGATTGTATTTGTCACTTTCATTAAGGATTGGTGGATCTTAGACATCTGGGGTTAGGTATATTGCCTCAACTAGATGTATAGGGATAACATAGTCATTGGAGATCACATTTCATGGATTTTCAGGGGACTTCCCCAATCCGTTGGGGGTTTTAACTTGTATATCCTCATCCACAACTGGTTTATTTCCTTTACTTTTATAGAAACCTACCTCACCATATTTATTCTCACATGTATTAAAGGGGGAACTATCACCATATAGTATGAAAACATTTCTATAGATGTGGTATTTCTTACACTGATAAAATGTAGAAGGTACCACCATGTGTCTATAGGGTTATGACCTTCTGAGTTGGTCATTGTATGTTGTGTCTTGATGGATAACCATAAACTCATTATCACAAGTGAGATCAAGAAAATTATCATTGATATTGATCTTCTTGAGAGGACTTTTATCACTCTTACCATACCCTTGATTGGTTATCATTATGGGTGTTAGGTTCCCTTTGTTGTATCCCAAACATCAGAGGGTTATAACTGGGATGACGTTAATCCTAGAACCAGTTTTAATATAAACCCTTTATACATAAAAATTATTACGTATTTCTAAAACATAGAGGGGCATCATGTTCCCTTGGATGACCTCTTCTTTATCTTTTTTCAGTGAATGATATGGTCACATGGCATTTTCATGGAATGGTCTCCACTTTATAAACCTCAGCTACAAGATATTTTTTTCTCGAACTCCTATGGGATATGGATAGATTCAATGAGTGACTCCCTAAGTTATTTTGTAATATATAGTGCACCCAATATTGGGATCATGGTTGGTACAACTGCCATGTATTTTAGAATGTATTACTTTTGTTCCATAGGGTGGAAGTTCTTGAGGTGGGGTTGGTCCTTCCAAATTTGTTCAGTAGTTGAGACAATCAAGGTGGACATGCTTAATTATTATGAATTTGTTGAGGGAGAATATTATTCCAGTTTTGTGGGTCAGGTTGGGCTTCCCCATTGTCTGGGATGATCAAACAATCACACCCCCACTAGGTGGTCGTGTAATACAAGTGTGAATTGGTGGTTATTGGAGGGTTGTAGGACACCTCTATATCTATTTTTGGAATGTTACAATTATTCACATGGGTCTCAGATAGATATTTTCCCTCTTTAGTTACATGACCAAAATATTATGTCTGATGATACCTTTTTTCCCATATATCCTTGGTTCCTATGCATGTGCCCTCATGTTCCTCAATTAATTGTGGGAATTTCATATTCTGAGGAATATTTTACATCAAATAAGGGGTATTCTAAGTGTATCACTTTAATAGAACAAAATATGAGATCTTTATTTGATGGGGGTTTTATTTGGGGGTGGTTACTATGCTTTAGTTATTGCCTGGAAGAAATATACATGGGTCATAGATTGCACTGGAAAAAAATAGGTCTCCTCCAATTATATTTTCCCCATCTTCTGATAGTTGAATCCACTATCAGGATCCATGTATGATGTTACCTCTCTAGGTGGAGGAGCTATTTTAGTTCCATGTAGTTGTGCTCTTAGGGTGGCATGAGCTTAGTGAAATGTCTTTTGAGTACTCTAGTTGTAAAACATTGACCCATGCATGGATAGAACTTTCTACCAACCACATTCTTCTTTAGACTGGGTGATGATTACAAAATCCACCTGATCTGATGAGTTACCCAACACCACTTTTCAGGAATCAACCATGTTTTGGAGGATGTAGTTGAAGATAATGTAGTCATGGGTTTTATGACCCAACCTCTAATGGAAAGGGTGATAGTTAGGGATGATTAGTGAGGTTGGACTCATTGGGCGTCTGATTCTTAAGTAGGATGATTTTGTTATTATCCATGTGTGTAATGAAATAAATTGGGACTTTTTTATTTTAAGAGTATTCTTTATTCATCTATTCCTAAAATCCTAGGTGACCCTAATTTTTATATACTTCTTACCGAGGTAGATTTTGTGGTTACTGTTTCTAGATAGGAGTTGTTGGGTGGTTTGTCACCTGCATGGGTGCTTGGATGGGAAAAACTGCTAGTTTTATAGTTATAATATCTATAGATTCTAATTTATTTATACTTTTCGCATATGTTGAGGGAATTAGTTGAGGTTTGGATCAGGTTTGTTGAAAGGAATCTTCTAATGTCTTTTTTTTGCTTCTATAAACTCAAAGAACCCAAATAGATACTTCATTAGGATTAGAGGAATCTAAAACTCATCACAAATATTTTTAGTAAATATTTCCATCTATTTCACCTTATATGGAGGGATAGTGAGTGAATTATTTAAAAATTTCCAATTCAATATGAAGCTAGAAACCTTCTCATTTTTGTTTGTTTCTGGCAGTTCTTCAGGTCGATGACTATGGTTTTCCTTAGTGTGGAGCTGAAATGATAAAGGAATTGATGAAAAAGGTCTTCCCATCGCATAAAATACCATTCTATAAGACTTGTTTACAAAAAAAAGGGTTTTAACATTCAATGTCATTACAAAACACCTCATCTTGGTCACCTACTCTTGATCTTAAGATCCCATCATCATAGTTAACTGGGATAAAAAGTTTGTGAGATGTTGTTCTGGGTCACCCGCACTATCAATGATAGAGAAAGTTGGATTAAAAAAATTGTGGGGGGAGATTTTCATCTATCTAATTAGGATATGGCATCCTCTAAGGATTCAAAGGTGTGTTTCATCCTTCCTTAGCATTTATTTAATTAGTTAGGGGATCAATGATGATAAACTGCTCTAGTGGTACTATTTTCTAAGACATATCCCATCTACAGGGAGATGTTGGGGCTCGATGAGGTGGACCTAACATCATCAAATAAGAATTGTCAATTCTTCATAAGATTGAATGATCACCCTGGTGAGAGATAGTCTATCATCATAGTGGATAGATGTCATGATCACATTTGAATTTCTCCTTTTTGTAGACCAGAATCTTGGATATAGAGCTAGTCTGATTCTCATATTCCTATCTATCTAGAAGATCATCTCTTTCTAGATGTACAGGAGGATGAATATATTTCTCATCCAGAAGATGATTCGTAGTGGTAATATTTCCCTTGAGTATCTCCTTGTTGAATTGTTTGAGAGTTTGTATCTCATTCTCATATTATGATAACAGTTCCTTTATGTAAGGAACCATAACACTTATGGGATTTGATTGGGATGTATCCACACCTTTCCCTTTTTCTCTGGTAGTGTTCCTCTATAGAGGTAAAAATTTGATATTTAGAGGTGCCAGGTTTTGGATCCTCCTCGAGTTCCAGGTACATGTAGCCTTGGTTGGTGAATCCATTTCACCCTCCTCTCGGGGTATATTTTTCATTTTGTGGCCATCAAAATTTGTGTCTTGATCCATAATAACTTTAACGTTAATGAAGAATAAATATAAAAAGGTGTATAGGGAAATTGTTGTTATCCCATTACTTTCAATTCAACATGATGATTCATCACTACCGATATTTGGGTCATTTCTTGAACCATTTTCAATATTAGACCATTTTTATTATGATCATTGTAGGAATTGATTGAATTTGATGCATGTTACTCTCATTGTGGATTGTGAATAGTGACTTTGAGGGAGTTTTCAATCGCATTTTCCAATTGATGTTCAAATAGAAGAGGGTTGTTCTATGGCCAGAGGAATGGATGGGATTTCGACCGTTGATTTTTACCTCCCAAACTGGAGAAGATTTATTCCCTATGTGGTTATGATAATGGTGAAAATAACCCCATATATATGGGCTAGTGGTTATTTGGGGAAAAAATTGGCATTGATTAATTCTTTTGTTGAATATCTGATGCTTATAATTGAGGATTTGATGAATTATTGGATGTGAATTGAGATATAAATTCCCACATCCCATCAAGTTGGGGGTGATCTGGATCCAACAGTGATTTCCCCAGGAACCTCTTAGGGTATGATGATTATGGTGATATTTCCGGAATCCTCTCAGGAATTGACGATCTATGTGGTGGAAGTAGTCGAAGATATTTTCCAAAACTGGTAGTTTGGGTTCTCTTCTATATGGTTGCTATAAAATCTATTACTATGACCTATTTGATATGGTGCAGCTATGCTTGTGTAGGATTTGGGTAAAATTGTGGCCCATGATGCGATTCATTCATTATAGAAAGTTTTATAGTAGGCTATAAATCTAGATTATGTATCTAATATTCATTCCAATTTTTAGGGGCCTAATTAAAAGATCTATTATCTATCTTATCCTTCAATTAGTGATGTATGGACATCATTTAAGTGGGGAAATGTTTTTCTAATACCCAATTAGACCGAGCGTTATTTAGTCCCTCGATTTAATCAGAGGCTATAACAATGAAGGATATAGCATGTGATGGTTTTTTTGTTTCATTTGTGGTAAAGTGTAGCGCTTCATAATTTCCCCACCCTCGAATACAGATGCATGAATTATCTTTTGAGATCAGATGCTGAATATTTTAAATGAAATGGAGGAAACCATGTTGTATATTTGCACTGTGATTTTTTAGTTTTGGATCCCAGGCCATGGAGATAACATCCATGTCAAGCTAACAACAATGTATATTGAGGGTTTGAAGGTGATCATCATATCTGGGATAAGGGATCTGTCAATCCATCAATCACAAATTATTTTCCCACTTGTTTTGATGTTGGTAAGGAATTCACTCTTTTTCTATATCATCTCATATCCCATATTCAAAAGTATAAAGATGCAAGAAGATGGTGGAGAGGTCGTTTCTGGCTAACTCTCTCTATATATCAATATCGACTTCCTCTTCCTTAGACTCACACTTCTCCATCCCATCAAAACATAGAAGGTGCTTCTTGGGGTCGTCTTCTAACCAAAGTGGAAGTCTTTTGGATGTTTTGGTGGAACTATATGTGTTTGAACCCAATGTTTAGAGCACCTCTCTATTTGAAGGTGTCCAAGATTTGAACACCTCTCTATATGAAGATTTCTAGAGAAGTGGTTAATTCATTATCTTTGGAATATATCACCATGGGGAGGATGAACATGGTGGATTTTTGGAATTGAGTCTCTCTGATCAATCTCCACACTTCCACAAGAAGAACTATAAGTATAATGCTCACCTTCTTCTTTGGTTGAATAGTCGATGTACCACAACGACACTAGCATTGAAAATATTAGGGATATGAGACTTGTTCTATTTTATGGATAGAATATTTTGTCATGCAATTTGGTTTTGTGAAGGGATATGATCCTCTTATATGACCATTGTCAGATCTTATTGATAACAATCTGGTGTTGCAGGAGTACGAGAATGCTATTGAGAAGCTATTAAATTATTCCAATGATCTTCTTATTTATCACTGGTAATATGATTATTCCTTGAGGAATGTGTAGAATTCACTTATTAAACCTCAGTTAGAACAGGAGCATGAGCCTGATCCTGATCCTTTGGAATATGTCACTGGTCTTTCTTGATAGGAATATGAGCCTATCCTGAGTCATGTTTCAACATCACTTTGTGATACTTGGTTGGAGTGAGAATATGATCCTAGTTTGAATATGTATTCTCCACCATAATATGATGGTAGACCTCCGGAATGGTAGAATTTATATGAGGCTCCTCCTATTTATCCTCATAAGGAATATGGTGGAGTCTTTCATCAGTATAAGTAGGGATATGAGTCTTCCTTTTGTGATCTACTGAGAAATTCCTTGAGGATTCACTAATAAGAATATAAACCTTTCTCTAGGCTTGTTCCACTCTCACTTAGTGATTCCCAGCTATAATAGTGATATGAGCCTAATCCTAGGCCTTTTAAGTATTTCTATGGACTTATTTGATAGATATATGTGCCTGAACAGAGGAATGTTCCACTCTCACTTGGTGAGCCCCGACTAGGATGGGGATATGGGTCCAATTCTAGGAATTTGTAATATTCCTCCATACTTTTCAACATTTAGGTGCCCCTATTACAAACCATGTTCTGCTAAAACCTTGTTTTCCTCAGTTGGAATGAGAATATGATCCTAATCCAGTGCCTAAACCTTTACCAGAATATACTGATAATTCTCCTGAATGGTATAAAGAATGTTTTGTTACTCTGGATAAACCACTTGGTTCATAATGATTATAGTGTCACTTTTCTCTAGTTATAAGGTTAGGAATATGCATCCACCCCTATATGTTTTCCAATGTATGAATTTGGAAAAATATTTTTTTAGTAATTGATAAGATGTATTGGTATTTTTGAAAAGTGTTCATAAGAATATAATCCTACACATTTTATGTCTCTACTATGTGATGGAATATATCTTCAATTGAAGTAAGAATATAATCCCCCTTATTTCCTCCTCCTTCTACCAGAATAAGCTGATGTACTGCCTATATAGGGGTATGGATATGCACCTCCCCATGCCTAATTTAGGAATTTTCCCACAAACATGATCTAATTGAGTAGAGATATAATCCTGATCAGTGGTGACTTCCAAAATATGCCGGTAATACTAATCAGTAAAAGTGGGGATATTGAACCACTTATGGATATCCATAGGCTTCCCCCTGATGTTTCTTCCTTGTTACCCATTCATGCGTGTTATAAGTGGCTGTGTGTTAAGTGGTACCCTCAGGAGGCAATTAATGGGTACTTATGGGATGGTACTCGCAATCGCGGTTGACATGAGAGCTCCTTAGTGGCTCCTAATATGGAAGGATGTTGTAGTTGACTCCTTGGTCCACCTTCATCAGATACCAATGGGGGTAATTTTCATTCTTTGGGGATAAGCTCATGAGGTAGTTGGTTGTGGAAACAAGGGACACAGGATTTTATATAGCTTTCCTTGAATGAGGTGAAATCATCAATTTTGAAAATTGGATACCCTCATGGGAATAATAAAGGGTTTTGATTTTACAGCATCAATGTTATTCTCAAACTATTGTCTTTTCCATGTGTTGCTAATGATTTTGGGTAGTTGTTGTCATTTTGTGACTCGTAGGGATTTCAACCATCAGTAATTTTCTATAATATTAAATGTATGAAGACATTATCTCTAATAGAAATATTTTTTATGAGAGAATTATTTGTAGTTATGTATAAAATAAGGAACAAGGTCACGAATTATTGAAACCTCATAGACATGATTCATTCTCAATCAGATACATATTTTTAACATAATTTTCCTTTTACTCATGATCATTCCATTCTACTCACATTGACTTGTCAAATAAGGGATGGACTTATTTCGTTGGAACCCTAGTTAAAGAGGAACATCTATATGATTTATGTCACTCTTATAATATTTTTTTGTGTAGAACATGCAAATAAAGTTGAATAACACATGGAAAATTGAACATCCTTCTATTCAAGGGTTTTACGTCAGGCATAGAAATTTTGTGTAGAATATTCAAAGAAAAATGTATTTCCACGTTATTACTTGATCATTATATTATTTGAGAGATTAATTTAAGTTTTGTAATATTTTTTTGATGGAAAAAAGATAGCCAGACACCATTAAGGGACGAACAAAATTTCTTAATGAGAACTGGGAAGTCTATCCTTTCTATGTTGTGAATTAGATGTCATGGTTAAATTATTTTATATCATTTTTTCAACTGATATCCTTAAAAAAATATCAACAATTCTTTCATCCATAACTACAAAAAGACCTACTTTCCAAAGGTAGGCGGTCAGTTTGGGTTTTAGACCCAATGATGCTTACAGAGTCACATTGGTCAAAAGGATGGGAGGTCAGTGTCATCACACCATTGGGGGTAGATTTTTTCTTACATCAGGGAACTATTATAGATTTAATATATGTTCGAGAATCAATTCCTAACCCCGATATGAGACCCTTTACCCTAAAAATGGTCATAGGTAAAACATTTTTTTATGAAAATTAAGGGGATCTCATTAGGGAATCCATCTATATATAACTGAGGTTATTTATAACTTTCCAAGTAATATATATATATACATATAAGTTGAAGCCTCTTAACTAGTAACATCCAAATTTTATACCATTTAGATAGGTGGTTGATTTTTTAAAGAGTGTAACGATCTAATTTGAGGTGTCCAACTTATCCTATTTATTTTAGGAATAATAAACCATATAGTTCTTTAGACCTTTGGAGTTTAATTTCATGCAAGAGGAACCTAGTGTTGTCATTTAGGCATCAAGTATTTGGTCTTGACTATCTAAGATACATCCTATGTATCCTTATTATAATGGGAATCATAGTTGTTGTAGTTCGATCATGACCTTGGTAATAAAATCAAGGTAGATTCCCTTATATGGGAGAAATTATAACATTCCACTCATTGGGGATTACAAAATTAGACTACCCTAGTTTGAAGGGATTCGTGATAAAAATGATATGACCATTACAATTCCCTATGACTGTATAATCCACGCTTTGTGTGAGATAAAAGTGAGAACAATTAATCAATGTCACTACATATGTATGAGGGGTTTACATGATGGGACAAAACATTGGGTGCTTGATATTGAGATCGATCCTCAGGAAGGAATCCTATATATATTGGTCATCATAGGAATCATATTTCTCATAGTTCAGTTGCTTCTCAACCTGGTGTTTTGATGAAGGGATGATTATGCCATGGGAAATATTGGGTCCTAATGGTTGAAATGTCTAAGACTTTGTATAACTCATACTAAGGTGTAAGTTAATTTGATCTCAAGCCTTCAGGAAGGCGTTGTACATATCATAGTTGTATCACGAATCAAAGGAATCATAGTTACTTTGGGAGGGGGCTTTCACATGTAGGTTTACATTATATTGAGTACATAGAATATTATTCCCCTAGTCGGGGATTACACACTATGGTTTCCCAATATTAATGATATAATCATTGTAACTCCCTAATATAATTTGAGCTATGATCACTATGGGAAATAAAGAATGGAAAATAATTGGTCTCATTACTTATGGGTGTATGAATTATGTGCTGGGACAACCCTTTGGATGCTCAATATAGATATCAGGACACGAGGATACATATCCTAGATATTGATGGAATCAGAGACATCATAGTTATTTTGGGTTGGGGATTACTCACTGAGGATCCCATTGGTATATTTAATTGGTAGCCCAGTCCTAATGAAAGTTTCCTACATATCCTAGTTATGAGAGGAATTGGAGTCGTCATAGTTTAGTTCGTTCTGGTATTACACTCTAATGATTCCATTTTGATATTTATTATTCATATCATCCATTAAGAATTATTTCTATGTGTCCTATTTATGGTAGGAATCAGAGTCATCATAGTTCAGTTGGGTTGGGGATTACACAAAGAAGTTTCCATATATGAATATTGTACAATACTATCATATCGTTTGTTTCTAACCTAACCTGGCCTGGTTGCCAAATTGACATTCTTGGTTTCCTACTAAACATCAAATGTTTTTATGACTTTTCAAGTGGAATGATATCTGGGAATGTATAGTTATATTGAAGACATGTCAAAAGACAATCTCATGATGCAATTTGTCTATCTATGATTCATAGCATAACCTGGATGTAATATTTGATTGTCATCGTATAACTAAGGCTGACATGTTTAGAGGATATCAAAAGTCCCAGCCGAATTTTCTTGGAATCCATTGCATGATCATGACAGACATGCTTGAAGGAAGTCACATGGTCTTGGTGACTATCCCTAGTTCCATCATGAAATATATTAGACACACTTAGGGAGAATCGTGAGAGTTATTGTGACATGGCTAGAGTGTTATGCATGATCTAGGATCACATTTCTTGAGGGTTCTAAAAAATCTAGGTGACATTTCTAGAGGACATCATAAGATCTTGAAGTAATTCCCATAGGACATCACTAAAACTAGCCGGCATGCCTAGAGGATGTCGAGAGGGGTGGTTGACATGCCCTTGTGCTATCGTGAGACTTAGATGACATGTACTAATGCGGCCATATGATTTGGGAAAAATTAATGAGGGTCACTATAAGGCATGGATAGAGAGATCGGAGGGATTTGCGAGACTTGGGAGGTATTCTTGGGTGGAACCATTTGATTTTATTTGACATGTCAACTGGAATTCACATGATCCAAATATTTTACCAAGGGAACATCACAAGATCTAGGAAACATGTACTTCTTCTATCGTGTGACCTGGGTGGTTCTTGTAAAGCGCATGAGGAAAAATATATATTTTCATTGGATAAGTCTCCAATATTTTTAGCCATTATTCCAACAATTTATTACATATTCCTTATATTTTTTCATTTTTATCTTGTTCTAAGTCACACAAGATCTATCAAATTGTGGGATGTTCTTTGTGTGACCCAGCAGATTTATTGAGTGTGATATATGAGTGGTCACTCAAATTTATTATTCATCATACATAATTGATGAATTTTTTCTCCATATATTACCTGATGGAAAACATTTCATTTCTTGAGATTATCCACTCTCAGAAATCTACTCTGATACCTGGGTTCACCGGTGTGAGGTTCCAAGGAAACTTATATGCATTTTTTGAAGATATAGTGGAAGATTTATAGGCCTCACCCCTATTGTGTTTCACATTGTGAAACGTGTATCACACAAATCCAGGATGGAGTTAGTAAAGGGATTTAGTTTTTAAACATTTAACGGTTTCCTACTGTATGTAATCTTTGGGGAATCACATTAATTTCAGAGATCATGAGAATATCCCATCAAAACCACATTTATTAGATTATATCAAGTTAATGGGATCTCTCTTAGTCATGTGGAAATTCTGACCAGATATAATAATGACAGGATGATATGTGTAATCACCTTTGTGAGATAGGATTACTACTAAAAGGGATTTATGTGATCTCAAATTCCTTTTCGGGGACCATTCATGGGGTAACGATATCTTGCTAGGGGGCCTTCATGAGATAAATATAACTTGCCTAGAGAGCCTCCATAGAATCATGTTGACATGTGGAAGGGGGTTCCATGGGATTAATGATGATTATCTGGGATGAAAAACTCTTTTCATGGGAAATAAAAATTTCCTTCCTATATAATAAGCTCTCATCAATTCCCTTTTATTTACTTTTTATCTTATAAGCATATTGGGATCTTGTTAGTTTTCACTACTATTTTGGAAGACAATAATTTCCCCCTTAAGTGATGTGTCGTGTGACCAAAAAAGATTTATGTAGTGATGCATGATAATTTAAGGGTCAACCCCTTTTTTGTCGAAGGGGGGATGCTGGACCTCTTGGAAATTTATGAATCCCTTTGGGTGGTGATGTTGAAATTCCAGTGGGATCTCACAATGTGAGGTGGACATATCTTCATGGGCTTGTGGTGTCATACGTACCAGATGGGGTGTGTCGCATGATTCTTACAACCACAAGAGGATCCCAACCTTTCCATTTATTATTTACATATTTATTTTACAAGATCCTATGGTCTCATGAGTTTTCTTGAGTTTTTTTAAGACAATAATTTTCCCAAGGATTTTGGGATGGATTGTCAAGTGCCATCCCCATAAAAATTTGAATGACCTTAGGGTGCTCATCTGGAAGTCATTTCATGATAACTAATTGTATGGGGTGCCTTTTCAAAATCAGATGGACTTTTCAATAGGTATCTATGGGATCTTCCATAGGTTATGCATTGCTCATGGATCTTGCGCATGAACTTCTGAAGGTCTTGTGATTCCATGTCTGTTGGAGGCTTATGTGATCCATTAGTTTTGGCCACCTTTATTTCCATTGGTAGGGGATACCAATATTCTGATATTTCTTCACTAATGAATTTTTTATTCTGATTTGGCAGGTGTCAACAATAGTGCTTTCAAATAAATTCAAAGGAGATGAAAGGTTTTCTCATCTCACTTTTATTTCTATATGACTTATAAAATATTAACAAAAAATGTTCTTCTTTTGGTGTATATACTTCCCATAAATTTCATTTATTGTGATTTCAAGAAATTTATGTGGATTTATAAATACATATAGGTTTATATCTTTCATTAGGTTTTGATATAATGATTACCAATGTACTAATGGATACATGTTACAACCTCATTTTTTATCATGGTTATTTATGATTATGTTACAGGTGATGAGATTTTATGACCTATACCTCATAAATCACATGACTATTATTCTACACTGATTAATTATATTGATTAAATTTTTTAATTTTATTTTCTTCTCTTTAAGTATTAAAGACACTAAAATATTATTCTTAATAATAATCGACATTATTTCTTGCTTCAGTTGAAAATAATTTTTCTTCAATGTCCATGATTTATTTAAAATGTTGTCAAGAATATCTTATTATTCTCCTATCTTAGTTTAATTTCATTTTACAAAATTTATCTTTATATAAAAAAGTTTCAAAGAAATATTTTTATCATTCTCCTAATGATGCACTTTCATATCTTTACCAATATTTTCTATGGAAATGGAATGAAAATAATTTCAAGCTATTTTAACAACTCATTACTTTGAAGCTTACATTATAATTATATATGGTTATTTTCAATGAAATTTTCTCCAAAAATATTTTGAGAATTTTTAGATTTTGAATACGTTATTTCAATGATAGGTGAGTATTTTCGTCATGAAATCTTCCAAGTAATAATTTAAATTCATTTTCATCTATGAAGAAATAATTTCATATTACTTTAGTTTCACTGGGTATTTGATTCTATAATAAAATCTATATTCTTTACCAATATGGTTTATTTTTATGATGATGACATGTTTAATATACATATTTTATTTTTCATTTGATATTTTGGGATATAAATTTAAATTTTTTAATAATCTTGTGGTATACATATGAATGGATTGCAATTATGTGATATGTCTGTCTGTTATTTCCCACCATTGCATTGGGTATTCATATGTAGGTCATGAGAAAAATATCTTATGTGTGAACTAGTTTTCATGTCTACAATTTTATTCGTGGTAATGGTTTTCATGTCCATAATTTTATGCGTAGACCTAGCTTTCATGTTCATATGTTTATGCATGGACACGATTTTCATTTCCATAAGCTTAAACATATAACCAAATTTAATTTCCATATTTTTATGCATGTACTGAGATTTCATGTCTATAATTTTATTCATGGTGAAATATTGATGTCCATAAGTTTATGGGAGTTCCCGATTTCATGTCTTTAACATTGTGAGTGGAAATGTTTTTATTTACAAAATTCACAATGTTATAGCTAATGTTTTTTAATAATTATTATGTATATATTATTCTCTCAAGGATTATGTTCATTGATTCCATTTTGAATCTTATGTTATGAAATTCTATATTGTTTTCCATTACATAGAATTATGATCTATGATATTCAAGGTGTAGTTTTTAAATTCTATTCTCATTATTTCATACCCTTATGATTTATATTTATAAGTGGTCATTTGTATCTCTATTTTTACTTATATTTATCATAATATATCATCTTTTATTTTTTTACATTCCCTATATTATGAAGAATGATTTTAATTAGGTTATATCGGAGAATAGTACAATGTTGGAAGATATTTGTGGGATGTGTGGATGATCCTTTAACAAATAATAATATTTTTTATCTACTCTCCAAAGACACTAAAACTTTATGATACTCAGACTTGTATCTGTATAATATATTTTATATTTATCTCTTAATATGTAATAACTTTGTACAAAAAGAATAGGTCTTCATATTCGGTATGATATGGTATTTTAGTTAATAATTAGAAATTATGACTATAGATTATATATTTAAATGACAGTGATAATTTTTAGAATAGAATAATTACATATTATTTTTTTAAGGAAGTGATTATGTGTATTTAGAAGAAATACATCACCATTTTCATAATAATGGTGGATGTGGTTTTATCAAAGATACATCTAGGGGTAATATTACTAAAATAGTTTTTTGATTATATCTTGACCATATTCATAGGGAAATATGAGTGTTGTATTACTGAGCATCATGTTTGACACTCCTTGGGGGTTTGCATGGGTAAAATAACATTTTCTATATAAGCTATTTTTGAAGAATTTGAATAGATGATAAATAAATATGTCGTAGGTTAATCTTAAGGTGTTATATATTGAATTGAAGGTGTCATGATTTAGATATCATATAAATGATTTTTTAGGGTGATATGATTTCTCACTGTGACTATTGTTAGTCATACTATATTTTATGTTTTAGTCATTATCTAGAACCTGATGGAATTATTTGAAAAATGAATGTGAAATTAAAAACAAATACTATCCCCGTGATAAAATAGTTGGATTCAGAGCTAAGATGCAATATTTTTTAAATATACTCACTCAACTCTCTCAAGATATGATTGGTAACACATGTTATATTGAGTATATGTATTCATTAATGAGGGAGAATCATTCCATTGAATATTTTATATGAAAAAATACACTCTAATTCCATGGTTTTTAGGTTCATATGGTTTCTGAGTAATGGATTAATGTGATGCAAAATATATTTTTTATTCTTCAGTGCTCAGATCATAATATATTTTTTCGATACATTTATCATTTAAAATGAGAACAAGATCAGTGGTGGATTATTTTAAAGAATATAAGGAAATAAGATTAAATTGTATCTAGGGAATGGGATGAGTTTAAAAGGGTATCTTTAATAAGTAATTGACTCATATTATATGTAATAAAATTACATAGTTCATTGATCTTAAGCATAAGGAAAATGAATACATTGTTACTTATGATGAAAATTTTACTATACATGCATAGTATATTCTAGTTTAATCAAGAGAACTGGATGAAAAAAAATTGGTTCTATAGTGGATTGAAACCAAGTCTTAAAAATGAATTATACATAAGGCACTTTGGAAGTAATTAAGAAGATTTTTTATGTGCATTAAATGTGGAACTGGAAGATGGAAAACATTATAGTTCTGTTGATTGGAAAAGGAATTCGGGGTTTTTTTGGAATTTTAATTGTATCTCACTTGAAGGGAAGAAGATGTTTCAACATCCATATTTTAAAAATTGTGGGGATGGTTACATAGGTCAATTCCTAAAAGGGACAATAATATATCTAAAGTATGGGATGACTGGACATTGAGAAAAATAATGATGGAGTGATGTGAACAGTCCAATCAATTAAATAAATAGAGACGGAGATAAAAAGAATACACAGCTCACACATTAGTTCTATATATTCAAGGAATTTTGGAATTATTTTAATAAATTTCATAATATAGGGGATAATTAGGATAATAATCCATAAAACCTCTAAAGTCAATGTATTAAGGGAATTCTTTTTCAATCAGAACAACTAAAGTGAGTCATGATAATTAGAGAATGTATATACTCCACTACATATTTTTTATTCCATAATGAGGTTTTTATGAATGAACCCCATGAAAATTTTATTCTTAATCCTATATAAAAATAATACATGATTCTAAGAATTTATTAGCTCTCTCTATATAGATTCCTTATTGATTTATAGAATAAGGAAATGATACTTTACATTCTAAATCAACGTATGATCGTCTATAAGTGCAAGGATTAACCCAATTATCCAATGTAAATATTTTTTTATAAGATAAGAGATCACATATTGAATATAGGGTGAATAATATTTTGGAAGAATGTACAATTATATTATGATGACATCTTGTAAAATTATTAGTATATTTTTGATAATATAGGATCAATGTATATACTTTTTTTGTAGGAGAATTAATGAATGGTAAAAACTATTTCAAGGTAATCTTTCAGTTTCTCATGTATGGATATGAGTTAATGTAATTAAAATAATTAGGTTTAAATCTTACTCAAACAAATTTTTTAGGATTGTTATGGTCAAACATTTATGTAATAGATTAAGTTAAACATTGGGTGTCACTATTGAGGGTTTTGATATTAATGTGTTATAATAATCCATATTATATAACATGTGCTATCCATCATGGTTTTGATAATAAATATAGATTCAATGAATGACTTGTAATTATTTTATGGATCTTATGATATGATAAAAGTAAATTTTAGTGCTTTATACAGAAAAAAGGCATCTAGAATATTCATTTCTTTTAGTAAGAGAAGTTGTGGAGATTTAACAAAGCATAAATTGAGGATAAAACCATGTTTATGAAATGGAATGAAATCATGTATTATATTGTTTTTCTTTCCCTATAAATTAAAATTAAAATAATCTCTCAAAATTAGAAAAAAAAAATTCCAATAAAACTTTTATCCTATCATGATCATTTATGATAAATCAAAGGTAATTTTCAAGCATCCTTGATTTTTTGTTTTTTAGTCATTACTTAGCACATGAGGATTCAATTATTATATTTATTTTTCACTATCACTCTACATAATTATTTGTACATTTATTCTTCCTATGTGTCTATAATTTCATTTCCCACTAATTTACTGTTTTTAAACCTAGTTAGGTGTTATTCTATATGGCCATTGTATTTCCCTTTCCCTCATTTGATAAAAAATATTTATTTAGGATTTATATGATATTGGATTTCAAAAAAGAAATTTTTAGATATCAGACACTTTATTAGTGATCACAATATAAAATTTATAGGCTTCAATTTATTAAAAGGGGTATAATGTAACACCCTGAAATTTTAGAATGCTATGCTCTATAATTATGACAACACAAAACAATAATCTTCAAATAAACACAAAATATTATTAATTTTTTTACCATTATAACTTAGTCATTGAATTGGAAGGTTTATATATATGTGACCAAATTTATATTTTTATATTAAAATCTACTGATAGGTTATTAGGAAATAAGAACTCAATTTTAACTAGTCATTTTATTATTAAAAATATATTCTATTAAAAAATGTGTTTTATTTATTTTTTTGAAGGAATAGAATAATTAAATTATAGAGTTTTTATAAATTATATTTGATAATGAGAATACAATTTATGAAATTTTCATATTAAAATTAGATTACAGTGAATTTTTTGGATTTTTCTTCAAAGATATATTATTTAGTGAATATTGAAAAATAATAATTTATTATTAAAAAATATATTATTTTAATTATTTATAGAGTTATATTTTATTTTAAAACTATTTCATGATAATATTAGTTATATTATATTGTGAATAATTCAATTTATTTCATTTTATTCAATATTATTGTTGAATTTGGCATAAAAACATTTGTGTACATAAAAAGGTTTTTTTAATATTGGTTTCCATAGGGTTTTTTATTACATTATGTAAATTTATTTCACTTATATAAATTAAATATTGAAAATAGATTTTATATTTGAAATCAATATATCAAAATATGGAAAATAAGTCTCATTTATTTTCAGACATTATGAATAGTAACCATAATATTTTTTATTACCACAATATGTGTTAAACGGGTAAAATAGGATTAAAACTTTGATATAAGGATTTAAAATTTCTCTAAAACATTCATTTATAATATTTTCTTGTTTTATTCCATCAATATCTATCCATGTATTGAATATATGCCCACTTTGATCAATTTTATTTTATTATGACCATTATATTATTTTAAGAAGATAATAATCACAAAATTTCACCCTCTTCAATTCAGCATTCCTAAAATGTTTATATAATGATAAAAAGAGGATAATTTGTTTCGGAAATTTTATTTTAAATATCAATTATTTTTTTATCTATTTCATTTTTTTAGGTTTTTAGTGATTTGAAAATTACTGCAAATGATTCTGCGACACCAACATAGTAATTATTTAATTAATAGAGTATTAAAATAAATGATATAAAAATATTAAAAGTAATAAAATTTGTAGAAATTGTCATGTTCTCTTAGTTTTTTTATAATTATGACTTAATAGTTGCAACACACCAAAATTATAATATATGAACATCATATTTGATAGTGTATGGGACAAGAAACACTAAGAATAAAATGGAATATAACATCGAGAGACTTTGAGATACATTAACTATTTTAAATAAATTAAATCTTTGATATAATTTGAAGTGAACACAACACTGATTTTCAATTTCTTTACATGAAACAATGACAATATTTGATGGCTTCTGTTACACACAAGACCAAGTTTTGCCGAATACTATTTATATTATTATTTAAAATTAAATTTATCCCTTAGTTTTTAAATTGGAATTCATGAATAGGATTAAGAAACTTATGAAAATATATGGTACAGTCAAATATAAAATTAATTCCTTTTTCAAAAATTAATTATAAATAAAAATAAAAACAAATTTAATATAAAAGAACCTTTTTAATAGAAAAATTATTTTTATCCACCCAGGGGAATTATATTTTAATAAATTAAATTAATTACAATTAGTTGATTATTATAATGAAATTAGTATATTATATAATCAATAATTATTTTACATTCATCTAATAGAATTAATATGTATAAGATAAAAACAAATCAAATTTTATGTATAAAAAGATGTATTTTTCTGAAGGCAATTTTTTGGAATTTTAATGGTGAACTTGTTTAAAAAACTATACTTTTATAAAAATTATTTGAAAAAATAAAACTCCGTTTTCAAATATTAATTTCAAAATTATTTTAGAGTGATTTTTTTTATTTTTCATTGAAGATTCATTTTCTATTAATGGTGAAAAACCCTGAATTTTTATTCAAAAATGACTTTCCATATAAATAATTTATAATATAAAATTATATTTTAAGTTTTTTTAATGTATATATATATATATATACATATATTAATCCAATTTTGGTCATTTTTATTCAATTTAATATTAGATTTAGATATTTTACCTTCGTAAAGTTTTAATCATTTTCACTTTCAAATCTCATTTTCTAAAATCATATATGGGATTAATTTTAAAGTATGTTTTTCAATTTTTTGAAATTTAATTTAGAATAATTGGATTCGTATTTGGAATAATAATAATTTATAATATATCATAATGGGAACATAGTTTTTTACTAATGTGATTAGTGAAAATAGTTAAAATTAATTATAGTGATTAATAGAAAAACATGTTTACCAAGGACCTAAACATTAATATTAAGGGTAAAAATGACCAAGAAACTCATCCAAAACCATTTTTGAGGTATTATTTAGGACATTTACCTTGTTCAATCTAATGTTTTTAATTATTGGAGTCAATTTATATGACAAAAACAGAGGTATAATTCACTCATTCAAAAAAACATTACAACGGTGTTACTCACCTCACTTAAAAAAGTCACCCACTCTCCCCCATTATTCATAGCACAAAACCACTCTGGATAAGAGAATACATTACCAAATCAATCCCAAAAATAAATATCTTCATCCTAGAAGAATTATATTGGGTAAAAATTCAACATATGAATTATTTGGTGAAAACCAAAGGAAGATACCTAATGAAGAGGTAAGGTACTTCAACGAGGGTCATTATTTTAATTCTTTCTCCACCTACTTAATTTGTTATTAAAAGATTATTATATAATAAAATAATTATATTCCATATACTATGTTTTTTTATAAGAAATTATTTTCTCAAACTACACTCACATCAATAAAACAGGTTGTGAAATCAACATTCGTGTATAAGGAGGACTACAGCCTCAGGATCTGATGTCGTTCATTCTTCTGTTAAAAAATCTCATGGTTGATTATAATTAGGGATATAAATTATATGGTTAATATTTAAAAAATTATTATACTTCTAGACTCATCATACCAAATGTTTATTTTTACCTCCAATTTCATATGAGATATGATATTGTTTCTTCTGTATACCGTAGACTACTGCTTCGTGATGTGATGTGATTCGTCACTCACTAACACATCACATGAAACATGTTAAAGTTGAATTTAATATTTATATATTATATACACGAAATAATAATGAAATTAATGAAATTTACAAATTTTTTTAAAGAAAATTTTTCATTTTATTTTATGACGTTTTCACTCAATGAAATATGATAATGTCGTTCGAGTATGTGTGGGCTACCGTCTTCAAGAAGCGATGTGACACTCTTTTCATCACCACTACCCATGGATAAAATATATAAGTATATAATATATTATTAATGATATTATTATCATTATTTAATGTTAAAATATCAATTACCACATTTCTATAATGATCAGTGAAAATTGAAATGTTACTCATGTGTATGTACAACCTATTATCTCCATGATCATAAGGTACATCATTTTTCATAGCCATCGCTAATTATTTGTTTAAAAAGACAATTTTTTGTAAAAATATGATACTTATTTCATTATAACTATTCTATATATGATAAAAATATATAATAATTTTAGGAACCAAATAAATTTTGATAAAAAATGCATGAGAAAACTTGGCAATAAACACACAAAACAATGAAAATATTGAAAGATTATTAATTAATGGGTAATAATATGTTATAAAGGGATAATGTTTTATATTAAAATTATTAATAAGGTTCTATCATAATTTACTAATATGTTTAAAAACACTAAACAATATTTTAAATCACATTTGACAAACTTAAATCATGAGGTAAGGTATTTCGTCTCAATTTAATTTCATTGAGGCATGTTATAATGATATGCACATAGTTTAAATATAGTTTTATTTTTATTCCTCATTGAAAATAACCCTTTTTTAAATGTACTCCACTAGGTATATTTTATACTGATACCATCTTAATTCTTCCTTTGGATGTTTTATGATCATTTTGACTAAGTAAAGTATTGAAATTCACTTCCTTGATTCATTTTTCTTATCAATTACTCTTCCATGAAATGTTCACTTTACATTGATCATTGGAAATTAAATTTCCCAAATGTATACATATAATTTATCATGGATATATTTATTTCATAAACACTATATAATTTATACATATGGTGCACTACATTTAATGGTATTATATATCTTAGAAAATATTGATAAATCTATATTCTTTACTCAAAATGGATATTTGATGATAAGGAACATTTTTCATGAATGAAATTGATTATTCTATATATGAGGAATTATTTTTAATATAATTACATTTGGAGACATAAATTTTCCCCTTGATGAAATGATAGTGATTTTGAAAAAAATTAGTTAATCCAATATTAAAAGGGTTTCTACTTAGGTATTTAAATAATCTGGAGGATAGATTTTGATAGTATACACTATTAGAAACGGGACATATACCAACGGTTTTACCAAAACGGTTGGTATAAGTGATATTTATACCAATGTTTTGGATAAACCATGGGTATAGACACTTTTTTATAACCCTATATAAACGGTGTTTCCTAGACTATTGGTATAGGTCCCAAAATTAGAAATTAATATACTAATGTTTTTCAAAACCATTGGTATAGGTATTTTGATTAATAATGAATTATTTTATCAAATAACATTGAATACATCAATAATCAATTTAATTATAAATATAAATATACATATTTATAATATTTTGTTTCAAAAAACATTGTATCTTAGTAGTTAGGTCGTTGACATATAAATTTAAGGGTTGAGGATCAAAACCAGTCGATGTTTTTTTTTGAATTGCATATACCAAGGGTTTGGAAATTATTGGTAAAGGACTATACCGATGCAAGAAAAGAAAAATACCACCCAAACTATTAGTATAGCCTATACCAATGGTTCCAAATAATTTTTATAGGATTATTTTACAATAGTGAAATGTTTCCATGTTCTAGAGACAGGATGTTAAATAATTAATAATTTCCTTCATTTAGAATTTAGTTATTATTATCCATGATACTTTCACTCTGACAAAAATCTATGGATGAATTTAATTATTAGTTTATTGATTAAATGGAATTTGTTCACAGTTATTTACCTTTCAATATTGATTATGCCTTATCTAGTTATTTAAATGAATGTGTGATCAATTTTTTATCTTTCCATATTTATTATGTTTTACGTAGCTTTTTAAATGGAGTGTGTGTTTAATTATTTACATTTACATAAGGATTATTCCTTATAAAGTTATTTAGATGGAAGGGGTGTTCTGTTATTTACCTTTCCATTATGATTATTTATCCTTTATTTAGAATAACTCATGCACCACTTAACCCATGATGCTAATTTGATCTCACCCGTATTTTTTTCATATCCCTAGGATTTAATGAAGTATACTATTAATTATATACAAGGATATGCTAGGGGAATAATTTTATTCCAAAAAATAAAAAATTTATGGATTAATTTTTATATTCAAATTTAATAGAAGATTCATGTATGAATTGGGTTTACCAAGACTAATAAACTAATCATTCTCTCAGAATGTTATTCTTTGCAACTTATTACAATGTAATAGAAGTAGGCAACAGCTCTAGGGAATCTGGAGTTAAGGTCTCTACATTTGGTATCAAATGATGTTTATTAGAAATATTGTGAAATATAATTAAGAAATAATAGATAATAAAATTCAACCATTTGATAGACATTGAGGATAAGTATATAATAATATTATAAATTTATGTTAAGGTATATATTATGTGGGTTTTCTTTACAATAAATCCTTGTCTAGATTATACAAGTAGATATAGTTTTGTAATAGAGGTACCTAGAAGTAATAACTCTAAAATATGCACATCAGGAATGATTGGAGCATTAACTGATACATGACAATGAGCCTTTCGGGGCACCTATTTTGACACAACTGTAGTATATGCTTATGATAATTCAAATTTTCCTTACAAACCATTATAAAGGATTTGAATAGATGATGAAAATGAGTGACCTCGGTTAAACCATACACTAATTAAAGACCAATGATGAAATAAAATTTATAAATTATTTATATATTGGGATTCAAGGGTTATATAGTAAAATTATTTTTCCATTGTTATATTGGTTATAATAATCATTAAACATCTAAGGATTATTTAAAATTTATATTCACATGTGTATTCCTTAACATACGAGTTATGGATACCATCATGGGTTTATGAGATTAAGGATGATCATAAGTTTGAAGTCTTGAATAGTTTTTTTTGGGTTTAGATGATGGAAATCTATTGAGATAATGTATATTTTTGGAGGAATTTATGGAATACAACAAGTTGGAAAGTATATGTTTTAGTGGAAACTTTATTTTATGATTAATTCCATTAAATTTAATAGAAAAAATTCTAAAGGTATAATTAACCATTAGAGTTTATATTATCATTAATTACATTATAATAATAGTCAAATAATATTCTTATACATATTAAAAAAAATATTGAAAACATTTTTTTTAATGATTAAATTTCATGGACGTCCATCATATTTATTTTGGGAATTATATTAATTTAGCATAAAAGCAGGATAACCTATAAGATAGGTGAAAACTCATTGTATTAGGCAAGGACAAGGTAGTTAATCCTATGACCAAAGAAGGATAAGAATTCATTACCTTCCATTGGCCTACGTAATGTCCTGGTAAATATATCAATGTCTTTAGGTAAATTATTTGAAAATTTGATATTAATGATGAACCCATAGTTGTTACTTTTGAGGTTTAGATATTAATTTATTACACTGGATAATGTGTGATAACCATATTGGATTTGGTAAATATCTTAATACATATAGAGAAATATATCAATCTTTTTTGGACCTTATGATTTTTTAAAAGTTGATTTTGGTGATTTAGTCATAAAAATTACATATTTGGTTATTAATTAATTTGATAAAATAGATAAGATTGGAAATTTTTCAAATAAAAAAAACAATAAAATTGTTCTTATAAAATATAAATGTATCAATAAAGTATGTTTTCTCATATTCTAATATGGTAATAGAATTACTAAACTTTTTGAAAAGGATTTTGAAAGAAAATTTTGGTTTTGAGGCCCTCAACATTCCATCGATCACTCACATTCTTATGATCAATGACCATAATAACCCCTATAATTATTTAATATTTTCCTCTATGTCCATAAAATCACTTTCCACTAATGTTTTATTACATAGAAACCTAGTTATATGTCATTCCATATGACCTTTGTACTTCACTGTCTATCTTATTAAGAGGATATTTATTAACCCTTTTATAATCTGTGTTTTTCAATAAAATAATTTTTAAATATCAGACCTATATTACCAAGATAATTTTTAAATTTTAACTATATAGTTTATTAATGGATTTCATAATGTAACACCCCGATATTTTAAAATGATAATATCATATTCAATATTGAATGTGTCACACAACACCAAGCATACAATCAGATATAACGTTCTAAGTATTTATGATATATTTACCATTTTAAATAAATTTTTTCTTTGATATATCATTAAATGGACACAATAATTATTTTAGTATTTTTTATATGCAATAATGTATTTCTTCGATGGCTTGTGTTACATGCAAGATAGAGTTTTATTGAATACTATTAATATTATTATTTAAAATTAAAAGTTTTTTCTATCCATTAAATTAGAATTTATGAATAGGATTTAGTATCTTATGAAAATATATATTTTACAAAAATATAAAATTATTTATTGTATTACTAATTAATTATAAATGAATATAAAACGAAATTTAATATAAAGAAAATAATTTTATAAAAATATATTTTTATTTTCCCAAAGGCATATTATATTTATAAATTAAATTAATTACTATTAATAAATGATGTTAATTAAATTAATGAATTTTATATAAATTAAAATATTTTTAAATTCATCCAATATATTTAATATTCAGAAGATAAGTACAAATCGAATTTTACATATAAAAATTCGTATTTGTCTAAAGGAAATTCTATCGCCTTTTAATGGTTCAGTTGTTTTAAAACAAAATTTTTAAACATTTAAAAATTTTATATGATAAAATAATCACCATTTTTAGTATACGAATGTAAAAAATTATCTTTGTGGGTATTTTTTTCTGAGAAGTTTCATTTTTTGGGGAATTGTGAAAAATACTGAATTTTAATTGAAAACTGGATTTTCGAGTAAATAATTAATAACATTAAAAAAATTATAATGTTTAAAAATTAAAGTTATCTCAACTATAAATATATGTATCCAATTTATTTCATTTAAGTTAATTTCATATTGAATTTATATATAATAACTTCGTACACTGTTAAATGGTTTTATTTTAAAAACTCTCTTCTATATCTTGTCTACGAAATTAAATTTAAATTCATTTTGTCCACTTATATGAATTGAATTTGGAAAAAATAACTAATTTTTTTAATAATAATAATTTATTATTTATAATAAGTTTAAATTAATTATTGAACAATGTGATTAGTGGAAACAGTTATAATTAATTACAGTTATTAAAAGAAAAATTAGTTTTCTAAGGGACTAACCTTTAAACATAAGGGTCTAAATTACCTCGAAATTTTTTCAGAGCACATTTTATGGAAATATTTAGACCTTATAACTTATAGTATACTAAATTTTTCATTATTGGATCCGTATTACATGATTAAAATGTTGGAATAATTAATTCTTTCAAAAATATTACAAGTGTACCACTCACCTCACTTATAAAAGGCCACCCCCACTCCACTCTTATTCACTCCTTAAAACAATAGTTGTTCCTCTAATGCCTTCAAAAATCACTATAAAAATTACCAGTACTCCTCAGATAATCCTTATCATGTCATTTAATCCAATATAGGATTGATTTGGGGAAACCCAAAGAATATTCTCAAGAAAGAGGTAATTTCATTCAAATAGCATATTTATTTTACATCTTTATCCACCTACTTAATTTCTTATTAAACCATAATTCTATAATGAAATAATAATCATAAATATATTATGACTATTTTATAATAATTATATGACCTACATTCTCACAGACATCCATGAAATGGTTTACAAAATCATTATTTGTGTGTACGGAAGACTACCACCTCTTGAACTAATATCGTTCATTCGTCCATTACAATATCTGACAGTTGATTATAATGATAGATATAAGGTATATATTTGATATTAATAACATTATTATACCTTCGGATTCATCATATAATATTTTTTGTTCTCCCCTTCCACTGTGTAGGAGACACGATAACATCTCTCCTGTGTACGATGGACTACCTCCTCACGATGTGATGTGTTTCATCTTTCACTACGGCATCACATTCAAGGTCATAAAGATAAATTTAAAAATTATATATGATATAAATGATATAATTATGATATTTATTACATATTGATCATTTTTGAAAGAAAATATATCATTTTATTGTCTTACTATTTCACTCAATGATTGATGATAACATCATTCATGTACATGTGGACAACTACCTTTACAAAGACAAGTGACTCTCCTTTCATCACCACACAACATGGATTAGAAATACAAGTATATAATATGGTATTAATGATATATTTATAATTATATAAATATTTTCTTCCTTTTCATAATGATCATTGAACAATGTAAATGTTATTCATGCGTATGTACAGCTTACTGTCTCCATGGTCGTAACATACTTCATTTTTCATAACCATCAATCGTTATTAGTTTTAAATAATAATTTTTGTAATATAATTATAATTATTTCATGATTGTTATTCTATAGATGATATAGATGTATAATTTGGTAATGAACTGGATCATTCTTGAAGGAACGCACATGAGAAAACAAGGCAACTAACACAGAAAACAATGAAAATAATGAATAATTATTAATGAATGGTAAATAAGATGTCAAAAAGGGATGATATATGATTTAAAAAATAATAATATTCTTATATAGTAATTTAATATCATGTTTAAAACCACTATATAGTATGTTAAATCACATTCATCAAAAAATAAGCATAAGGTACGGGATTTCATCTCAATTTCATTTCATTGAGGCCTATTGTAATGTATTGAACTTTTTTTATTTTTTATGGTGTATATACTTCCCCTTTGACATGTAATATAATGAATAATTCAATATTCATGGTATTTGAAGTTTTAATTGTGATTATTTCATCTAAGTGATTTTAATTAAAAGCTACCAAGTGTTAAAGAATTTCATAACTGAATTTCATTTCATTTGGTTGTATTACTTTTTCATTGTCATTAGTATTATAATATTAAGTATATATGAGTAATGATTATATTATATTGTATTTACACTTTTTATATGTTGATTTATATATGATACCTGAATGGCCCGAAGGCCATCATTTTTATTGATTTTTGATAACCCCCCTTTTAAGGGATGAGGGGGAACCCTTACAAGGCTCGTAGGCTCAAAGATTACATGGCTCGTACGCTTTAGTGATTACATGACCCTAAGGTCTTGGGGAATTAAACAAGACTATTTATAAGGAACTAACCCTCCCCAGCATCTGCATCATGATAATAGCTCTCCACCTTCACATAGCCATCTGGCTAGGATTCCTATGTAAGCACAGGATGGTCCTAATCGCATAGTCATACCCTCTCATTTTGAAAAATCCATTTCGCTCTGCTCTGGTGAGTTCACCTTCTCTAAATCCTCTTTTGGGCCTGCTTCTTTTTTTATAGTGTGTTTGGGGAATCTTCATGTGGGATGATGGCCTTGAGGTGGCCCGAAGGCCTTAAAGGTGGCCTGAAATCCCTACCTACCCGACGACATCGGTGGCCTGAAATCCTTAAGGACTCCAAGCCCAAGCTGTTGGCCAAAAGTGAATAGTTCCAACTACTATAGTACCGAACAGTACCTACTACAATAACTACTACAGTTCCTACTGTAGTACCCGCACAGTGTACAGTCCTGCTACAGTTCCAGTATAGTGTATAGCTCAACTACATTTCCTGCACAATGTAACGTACTGCTACAGTACTGCTACAGTACCCCCCAAATTATGCCTCTTCCTGGTTTTGAACCTAGGTCTTGGGGATGCACTTAAGGATACCTCACTAACTAGGATGAGGCTCACTTTCTTACATATGATACACATGGACAATTCATTTATTAATTATCACTTTAATGTTATGATCATTTTAATGGATAAGTTAACAATCTCATGAAAATCGAGATTATTTATTCTTGAATTTCAATTAAAGGAAATTATTTTAACGTTGTATAATAATAACATTCATTTTATACTTACATGTTTATTCATGATATTTTTCATGTAATAGTTCAATTTTTTCACTCTTTGTATGATAAATATTTTAGAAAATGTTTTAGGAAAACCCAACTTTATTTATCTGTTTGGTTAAAAATCTATTTTCTCTCAAAACTATGTTTTCTAAAAAAACATTAACCTATTAAAAAACAATTAAACTTATCAAAATGATATATTAATGGAACTTTTACCCATTTATCTTTCAATTGTTTTTAATGAATCTTCTTGTCACTTTCCAAACAAGGCATGTTTATTTCCTTTTTACCATAAAAAATGAATGTTATTTACAACATGTATAGAATTACCCACTAACGTAACCATTATTTCATTGAAGAATCCATTATAATATTATGAATTATGTTTTAATGAAAAAAAATTAAAATTTATTTTCAAATAATAGGATTTAAAAAAAATAAAATTATAAGGATATTTTTATCAAAAATATTTTTAATGTTTTATTATTATTATTCATAAATAACAATAACCATTTGTTTTATATGTACTCCACTTGGTATATATTGTATTAATACCATAAATATTCATCATCTAGATATTTTATGATAATTTTTACTAGGGAAAGTATTTAAATTCAATTCCTTGATTCATTTTTTGTATTCAATATCTTTTTCTTGAAATATTCACTTTCTTATGATCATTGGAAATTAAATTTCCCCAAAATATACATATTATTTATAATGTATATATTTAGTTATTAAACTATATATCATATATACATATGGTTTATTACATTGAATAATATTTGATATGTCAGGAAATGTTGATAAATCCATATTTATTACTCAATACAAATATTTGATGATAAGGAACATTATTCCTGAATTAAATAATTTTTTCGATATATGAGGAATGAATTAGAGATGCAGTGATGGGTGGGGTCTGAAATTTTTATATATACTTGATTCTTCAAGAGGTCCCATGAGGAAAATTAGCTAACCCATCATTAAACAATTTTCTACCTGTAGTTTAAACTATTTTGAATATAGATCTTGACCGTAGAGGTTTTTAGGTGTCTAAGACATGGCGTATAATATTTAGTCATTGACCTATTTCAGAGTTCAATTATTAATATCCCTAATACATTTCCTATGAAAAAACTATGTTTGTATTTCATTCTTATTTTATTGATTAAGTTGAATTTTTTCAGTTACTTACTTTTCCTTATGGATTATTCCTTCTCTGGTTTTTTAAATGGAATATGTGTTCAGTTATTTTCCATTCCATATTTATTGTTACATATATTTTAATTTAAATGGAAGGTGTTTTTAGTTATTTACATTCACATATTAATTATTTGTTAATGATTCATGATAGATTCTAGTTTACTTGGCCCATACTGAGCATTTAATCTCACCAATATTTTTTACATTCCCCAAGAATCCATGAAGAGTACTATGAATTATATTCTAGAATATTATAGAGGTAATAAAGTTATTTTCAAAGAGAAAAAATATATATTGTAATTTTTATATTCAAATGTAATATGAGACTTATGTATGTATCTAGTTTACCACAACTACTAAACTGATTGATCATTTGGGATTTCATTCCATAAATCCTTCATTGTAATGGTAGTATGAACTGAATCTAGGGTATCTATGGTTGGGGTCAATATATTAGTGATTTTTTAAAACTCTATATTGTAATTCAATTTTAATCATGTTACCTCTAAATTAATACTTTTTGAATAGTCTTGAAATTATATTTAATGATAGATTTTGATAAATTATATTTTATGAAATGATTTAAAATTCATAAAAACTTCATATTTGGAAACGTGTGTGGGATATGGGTCGAAAAATAAACCATGTAATATATATTCATCAATTATCTTTTTTTTCTAACATTTATAAACTCTAAATATTAAAAAAATTATTATCATGGTAATTGTCGAAAGTGATAATTAGAGGTTAAAATAATGAAATATGGGGGTAAAAATAATCTAAACTTCTCAAAATATTATTTAATTAGAATATTTAAAAAAATACTCAACTTATATTCTAATTAAATCATTATAAAGACATTTTCCCATGTAAAATATTTTATATTAATTTAATATTTAAAGTAATTCCAAGAGTCCACTCTCATAACTTATATAATAGAACCACATATCCTTCATTATAAAAATTTATTATGTAATATATCTCAAACAAACATCCCTAATTTTGTCATAGATTCCTTCAATACATATATGAGCTTATTTTCCATCCAAAAATATAATTCTTTTGTGGCTTAAGTTGTAAGGCAAATTTGGTTTCTCAACGAAGAGGTATAACTATTAATTAAGCGTATTCAATTGTATTTATTATAATAACACTTATAAATTCTTTTTATCCATTATAAAACAATTAATTAAGTATATTAAATGTAATAAATTATAATTATGATATTGTAACAATTTTTATCCAACTTATTTATATCTTATATAATGAGAAAACATTGATCATGTGCATATACGTCTTACCATCTCCAAGTGGCGTTGTAATAATTTTTTCATAACCAAATTACATGGGATGTTATTATGATTGGTTAAAATATATATATTATATTTATGAAATATATTTTCTTATGATATTATAATATCATATTACGTTATTACCTTAAAATCCATTGGAAAATGATAACATCACTAATTCATTTTGTGGACTACCACCACTACAAAGTGATGTGATTTCTTTTTCATTTATGATTTACATAAATTGTAATAAGGAATAATTAAATGAATAAATAATATATATATATATATAATATATAATATTGATTCTATAATTATTTATTACTATAAATATTTCTTTCATTCCATCCAATTAATTTGAAAATTGTGTTCATATGTATGTAGGGCCTACCATCTCTAGGAACGATGTAATTCATTTTTTATCCCTACCTTTTATGGATGACTCTATAGGAATTTATTTATTGAATATATAATCTATTAATATCATTCTTAATATTATTAATACTATGGAACCATGACCCATGTACAGGAACTGGAACTATCATATAAAAATTCTCATGGAAAATGAAACAGTGAACACCCAGAAATGATGATTTTAATGAGGATATATTAATAATTGGGTGATAAAATGTTATAAGTGGATCATATATGATATTACAAGTATGAAAAAGAAACTATAATATAATTTTTAAATAATTTGAATTCGAGGTAGAGTTTTTTCATCTCATGTTTATTTATTTGTGACTTATTCCATATTTTCCAGTTATTTCATTTTTAGAGTGTATATATCTCCCATGAATTAATTAATGATACTTAAATAAAAAAAATTATTTACCATTCAAATTATTCTTTTCCCTTTAATGAAGGTTTTAAATGGATAGTACCAAATTATTATGGGATCTATGTTATAATCTCATTATTTATTAGGATTATTTCTGATTATGTCTATGGTGATGAAGTGTTATGATCTATATCTCCTGATTCCCACCAAATTCATTATCCACTATTTAATTCAATATATTACATTTTTTCTTTCATTTTACACTCTTTAATTTTTCCAGTGACAAAATGAATATTTTTATGGAAATCCAACTCTATTTCATACTTCAGTTGAAAATAAATTCCTTTCAATCCATGTTTACATTAAATTGTTTTTCAATAATGTTTTAATATTCTCTTATTAATGTTTAAAGTTATTTTTACCAGTTTTTTAATTTTTATAAAAAAATTTAATGGAATCTTCATTTCATTTTCTTAATGAGTTTCTTTTAACATTTTATGAAATATGGGAAAGGAATCATTGTTTTAAAAAACTTGACCTGAATGGAATTTCCCACCATCATGACTGATCAATGCTCTAATGAATCCATTTAAATTTTATGATGATCTATTCAATGAAATTGTTTTACATAATATTATGAAATTTTTTATATTTTTAATATATGCTTTCAATGTAAAAAGGGTATTTTCCTTAATAAATATTACAATTGATATTTTAAAATAATTTTTTCATATAATGGAATACTTTGATGTTATTTAGGATTCAAATGGGATATTATTATATGATATAATACCTAATAAATCCTTAGATGGTTTATTTTTCTACTGATGAGATATTTATAAAACCCATTTTGTTTTCCAGAAGGTATGTTGTGATGAAATGTTAAATGTTTTAATTATCATGTGTTGTACATATGAATGAATTTGGATAATGTGGTTGTTGGTTATGTTATAGACCTCTAATTAATTGGGTAATGATATACAACTCATGAGATGAATATGTTATGTATGAACCTATTTCACGTTCATAATTTTATGCATGGACCTTTTTTTAATATACATAAGTTTATAAGTGGAATTGGTTTTCATGCCTATAAGTTTGTTCACAGACCTATATTTCATGTCTATTATTTTATTCATTTTCCTAGATTTCATTTCAATAGGATTATGTGAAGTCATACATTTCATGTCCTTTACATAAAAAGTGAATTTTATTCTATTTATATATATTCACAATGTTATAAGTTTTTATTTTTCTATATAATACTATGTCTATATTATATTATAGTGGATAATTTTATGTAATTACTTTATATTTCATTTCTTATTAACTTCAAGTACTTATTCCATTAATCTGGATTTTGTTCTATGATTTAATGGGTGTGGTTATCAAATTTTAAAATCATTTTCTCATATATATATGTTGATGTTATACTTAAGTTGTCATTGATATATCACTTATTTACCATTATTGAGCATTTGTACTCACATGTTCTTTTGTTTCCATTCCCCATGTTATGAATTAAGTTTTTAAGAATGGTATGTCTAATAAGAGTACTATGGTGGAACTCCATTGGGGTGTATTTTGAAACTATTTCAAGAAATAAAAATATTATGTATATATGATACAAAGATACAAAACCTTTACATAACTCACATATGTTTTTGTAAAATATATTCTATATTCATCTATTATGATATACTAGCTATATATAAAATTTATGGGTCTCTATAGTGTTCTGATGTTTATGATAGGCATTGAGGTGTCCTCCCATGAGGATGATAGAAAAAGAGGTTCCTTTTAATAAAGATGACAGACAATGTGGTTCCTTCCCCAGATTGTGGCGGTCTAGAGGGTCCTTTTCCCTGTCATTAGAATTGTTCCTGGAGACCTCATTCTATGGAATGAGTGGCATTTTTTATTTATCCTTGAATGTTACACTGAATGGATTACCTAGTAGTTTTCTTTGGAGAGTTGGTGGTAGTTCCTCATATTTTTATTTCTCATTGCTTATTATATTGAGGGACCTTATTTATCAACATTTCATGAGAGATGATCTAAACCTCTATTTACCTTTTGTTTTTTAGGTTTCATATAGGTATTTTATACTCTCCTAAAAATAGGATGTTTTGGAAACATTTTTATACACTATTAACATATATATTAGTGTCCATTAATACATATATCTATAGGGAAATGGAGTGACGAATCTAGAACATTGGTGAGCTCAGTGGGGTTCATCAGATGTATAGTTAGAGATGGTGGTTGGAAGGACATATTTATTCACCATGTGGACATATGTAGCTAGTTTGTATCATGGTTTATCAGTTCTTGTATTTTACCCTTTTTTCATACCTTTTTTACTATATAACGTTAGAGGATTAACAAAAGTGTGAAAAGAAATTTCACATTTATTCTAGCTATGTATATTCTTCATGTTGGTGTATTATAATATTGGTTTGTGGTATATATTAATTTTATGATGTTTATTATATGGTATCATAAATATATATATATATATATTATTCCTTTATGGTGTGGGTTTTTAACCCTTGGAGTATTGGAGGTTTGCATTGGGTGGCACTTTTGGCCTATAACTGACCTATGAGAGGCCTGAGTTTGTTAGTTAATGTCATAGTTGTATCAATGTGGTTTGATCAAAGGGATGTAGTTTGGAGATAGGGGTCCTCTTAAGTGTGCTTTGGGACGTGTATGGTGTCATTTTTTAAGGTGAATATATTTGTTTTTTAGGTAAAGGAACCCATAAAGGGTACGGTGGCTGATGTATTCCTATGCATGGACTCAGATAATATAATTGACTAAAATGAGTTCTCAGATAATTGTTTAATCACTTAAATTGTAAAAAACATTTAATCATTTAGTGGTATGTGTATTATTTATTTAATTTCATGAAATAATACTACTTAAGTTGAAATTATGAACTAAGGATATTGAGTTCCCTCAAGTAAATTTATTCATTATAGGTGAAGAATGGATATTTTATTAGATGATTGATTAAATAAAGATACTCACAAACATGGGGGATTTTAAATTTATTACCTATGAATATTCTATGTGATTTGGTTCCTAGTGGATTTAACTCATTTGGGCATGATGACCGACGAATTTCTTATTTTAGTACTCCAATTTGTTAAGTTGTATTCCAGTGAGTTATCCCCCCCCCAATATTGTAAGGTAGGTTTTGAAATCCCACTGAGCTAAAGTGACATTAATTAGGTATTAGGTTCCTCTTCTTTTGGATTAAATATGGAAAATATTTCTTCTATATACATGGTGTGTGAAATCCTTTCTTCATAGAGTTGATATCACCCTTTTTAAAGACTTTTAACATGTCTTGTGATCATCCACTAGAGTAAATATTCTTCTTAGTGGATGTTTCTTCTTATAAGATCAGAAGCATATGAAATATTTCCATAAGGGTTACATTACATATAAGGTTTGGTACCCCCTCCCTAATTACCAATAGAGAAATATTCTCTACCATATCCTATATGTTGGTTTAGGTATCCACTCTATCATCCAAGGTGTGGTATGACCTATCTACAAGTTGTTTTATATATATGGATAGGTATCCCCCCCACTCATATACAATGTGTTTCATATCCTCATTCTCAATAAACAGTTGTCATTTGTTATTACACCCATTTCCTCATGTTGTTAGATCCTCTATCTATAATTCACAGTCCCTAAAATGATGTGGCTTGTAGAAATTCATGTAATTCATTTTTCAATATCTATAAGAATTGTTTAATACCATTCCTCTTTTGAGGTTTACGTGTCATATATACATCACTAGGGATGTCAGAAATCCATCATTCATTTTTTACACTTGATGAGGTGAAAATCCTATACTATTGTTCTATGATATAGGGGGTATGGAATATACATGAAAATGATTCTTCATATCCTATTGAAAATTTATTCTAGTGATGAATCTTTGTTTAGGATCATGGTTCTGATGGGATTTTTTTGAGGATTACAAGTATGCGGATACATTTTCTAGGTATAGAGGCCTTGGTTTCATGGGATATTCCTTCTCAATTATACGAGGCATCCTTTGGTTATAAACAACATCTTATAGATAATAGGCAGATGATAATTTATAACTTTCGTAGATAGTGTCTCATAGTATGGGATTTGGATGGATTGATTAGATATTACATTTTGTGGCCACAATAAAATCAGTTTCCCTTTATATAGGGTTTATCATATTCTTTACCTTTGGTATGTACTAGTTTCTTATTACGACATTATTGTCCATTGACCTAGAAATATCAATAGGTCCTCTACACCTATGTGATAGCATTGGAGGCATATTTAGGAGGTGAAAATTATCTCAAATTTCTATGTGCGATGTGAGAATATTTTGTTGGGGTGTATTTCATGACATAACTTCATGTAATGTACAATAAAGTAATTTCATATTTAGTGAAGAGATACCTATCAAGTATGAGTTCAAGTGGGCAGTCATCCTTCTGGAAATTTCACGTTTCAGTAGTTGCTAAGATTGGAATATTGTCTTATCATTGTTTTATAGGAATGAACCTATAGATTCATTTTTTGGAATATTCCCCTTTCCTAAGTGATATTATTTGTGAGCTCAAGGAGTTTAATTTCGACTCGCCTAAATAGATAACTTTATTACATATGGAGGAACTAAATAAAGTGTTTACTTTTCCTCCTATATTAGTTTATTAAACTATCTTTCCACATGTATTGTTCTCTATAGAATACTTACCTGTGGACCATGCTATGAGTTACAATTTTTGTTGTCTAATCAACATAAGTTTAGACCTCATGAGTATAAAACTAACTATCTATTATAATTCTTGAATATATATTAACCAATGTTTCTTCAGGAGTTCTAGTATAATTTTTCTTATTCCCTTTAAGAGGATATTTATTTTGTAGACTATTATATAGGATATATATTTAATGTATTTGAATTTCTATAGATTTTGACAATGTATTTTTTAGTAGTTATATTTTTTTACATGGAATGTATGGTAACCTAGTGTATGACTATAGGGTAGAAATGTTTTATCAATAACTATTAGAGTGGGAAGGACGATGATTGTCTATATTTTTTCCCAAATCTATAGAGAACCAACGCGTGTGACCTTGTTAGCTACTCAAGAATAGTTTAAATAGGCTCTTTTTATGGGTTGTGACTCTCTTGTTGACGAGTATAATAGATTTTGTTAATAAAAACTAATTGGAATTATATGTCATTTATTCGGGTTATCTTTTTTGATGTTGTGGAGAACAAGGCGCCCATGATAAACGTATAGGAAGACAAGCCATATCCAAAATATAATGATTCATTTTTATTTTATTTTGTCTTAAAGAAATTAGAATCTAACTATTGGAGGATAAAGGCCATAGGTGGAATTCCATGATAAGATTATAAAATATTGACTTGTGCTTGGGGTTGAAACGTTTCTTGTGATGGGTTGAGCCTGATGACATTGAGGATGAATGAAATTAGGGATGTTGTATCTGATATGTATTCTTTGTCCCTAAATGTTTGTATACATTATGTATCATGGGGCACTCCTCATATAGTGTTTCATCCGTATGCATGAAGTTGGTTTTAGGGTTTCTCATAATGCCTCTATATATTTTCCCTTCTCAAGAATTGATATTCTTAATAGTTTAGTATATGTTGAAATTCCGGTTTTCCCAATCAAATACCTGAATAGTTTTAGAGTTTTGTATCACTATGATTTTTTAGGGGTAAAATAGTAATTTTATACATGAAAATGTTGTCAAAAAAATTATATAATAGTTCCATTCTTTCTAGAATATAGAATTTACCATTGGTTTGAGGCTTTTGCAGAATCTAAGAATGGTGATTTACTAAAGATTTTTAATATTTAATAAATAAAGATTATTTATTTCCCTAACATGAACTATTGATATATCCAAAACAGAGCTCTGTATTAGCATTCCATCTTCATTATTATGTTTAAATTGTAGGATTTTACTTTGGTAGGTTATAAAATCTCTTTTGGTCTCAGGACCCAAATCATTCCCTTACATAAGTATTTATAACTATTTAATTATTATTATTACAATACCATAACCCCTAAATTTATCCAATTAATATTCATTAATGGATACTCCCACAATCTTATCGATATGTGGAACCAAGAGAATGGTGATTGAAAAGGAGGATTCCATAGGTGATTAGCGGTGTTGATTATGGCACAATGATTTTGGATCCATCATCAATGGAATGTCATATTAAAGAATTAGAGATATTACAAGAGGTAGGGTTTGTAATTTTGAAATCATCCTCATATAGAATTAGATCTTATTTAGGATTATTATTTTGGGAATTATATTTCATGCTGGTTTTCTTTATTTTTCAGTTGGACGATTTCTATATAATTGGTTTAAATCATGGAGTTCAAACAATGCCTATTTTTGGAATTATTGAATACATGAAATATAGTCTCTAGAACACATGTAGTGTATCTTTTCAATTTGTCTCGGGTGATTGATGATTTCCACATGATGTACTGGCTAAATAGTCACATAGTGCAGGACCATTAGATGCATGAAATAGAGTTTAAAAATGTGAACATTGAGAATCAAAATATGGGGAATATAATGTGTAATAGTACATGATATGAATTGATATGTGGAATGAGTGACAATAAATAACATATACCCAAGGTAACACACCATGTAATATGTGATTAAATTACTTGGGGAACTAGGTACACATGCCAGGTGGAATCTTAAGCATACATAACAAGTAGAGAGTATGGATCACCATATACTATGTGTTGTACACAACTAGAAAAGCTATACATCATAACTAGAGAGAGGATTTGGGTGTACATTCCATGTACACCCTAGTAAACAAAATTTATTTTTCCTAAAGTGGTTCATTGGTTATTCTCACCCAGAAGTTGGATTTGGAAATATTCATATTTAATTTTGAGTATTATTCAATGTAGATCCTGATGCTGGGTTTCACTTCTCATTTAGACTTATTTGATGATATTAATTTGGTATTTTTGTATATCATAGCTTTTTATCAAGGGAAAATAGATCTAAGATTTGATATATAGCATGTGTGAGCATAGTGGCGCCCTCTGGTGTCATTTTGACTTCTAGGATATAAACACCCATGTTATTCATAGATCAAAATCCTATAAGATATTATTGATTACTGGAAGTTCATATAGTATGTTAAGTCTAGGATATAGGATTTTGAGTTATTCATGGGATATTATTACTTTTTAGTAGGGTTCATGAAGGGTCATAGAGATTAACATGGAACTTATGGAAATTCCCCTTATCCCTGTGCAACCAAATGTTAGTGTTGGTGTATCTATCATGGATTTGGTGGATTGGGATACATTTGGTTTCCAACATTTCATAACATATTAAGTATAATATTATTTTAGATACTATATGTTTCCAATATTCCATGATTCACCTTTTTTATTAACCATGAAATATATATTGGAAATTACATGGTATTTATGGTGTCCCCTCTCACCAAACCATCGATTCTGGTGGAAATATGGTGTGATCAGTATTGAGTTAAATCTAAGATAGTTCTCTGAGATTTTTCCATTTGATGAGGTTCATCACATCCACTTATGATATATAAATTTAGGAATCCCTTAGTGATGTGGGGTGTAATTCATCCATGTATGTAAAGGTTTTCTCAAAGATCCGTCAAAAGGTGGGATATCTCATTTGTGAGAAGTAATGATAAACTTGTTTTTTCATGAACATTGAAAATTAATGTGATCCCCATTGTGTTTCTTGAGTATTGGTTTAGCATTGGTAGGTCATTGGTGGTGGGTACAATATTGTGTAATGATTTTATTTTTTCCATATTCAGTATTTATAATTATGTGCGGTGTAGGTCCCTCATGGTTATCATGAATTTCATGGAGTTAAATTGCTGAATAATATATTTATTATATGGTTTTGGTTTTCATAGTTGTTTAATGAATTGGGTACTTTAGTTTTTCATCAATTTATGTTATCCTAAGGATAATTTGGGAAAATATTTTAATGGATATTCCTTTATTTATTCATTAATTTCCCCTGGTTTTTTTTCATTGGAGAGGTAGGGATTCTACCTTTGTATTTAGATGATAAAGGATTTATTTTCTATTTGGTATATTTCCCCCTGGCATGTGGTTTTTATATTTTATTTTTATTAGTTATAATAAAAATTATTCCATAAATTATCTTTCTTTATTTATTCACTATGGGTACTCATTTGTGGAATAAAGGTGTTATTAATGTTTCAATTATCATCCTTAAAGAACAATATTCGAGTGAAATTTTTGTGGTTATATTATTTTAAGTTTTCTAATATTCTCCATTAACTCGGTAAATTATGTATTATATCCCTAAGGTTTATTTGTGCGTTCATTGGTGGTTCCCTCTTGTAGATTTATTTAATTGATATTTTCTACCGGGGCTGACTGGGGAGGTGTATTTTCCTACGGATGTGAAACAGGGAGTTTTCATCTAATGATGATGATATGAAGTTATTATTAATACACTAAGATTTCTAGTTAGGGAGGTTTATTACACTATAGATGATAGTTATGGAGTTTTCTTCCCTTGAAGATGATATATAGGTTGGAGTTCTCCCTTTAGGATGGCTCACATGGAGGTAATTTTCCCCTTAGGTGAAATCTTTATTCATTGATACCTCATTCCATAGAATGTGTAAAATTTTGATGTTATCCCTTAATTTCATCGATTGAGTATTCTTTAATAGTATTTTTAAGAGATTGGATGGGGATTCCTCCCCTAGTAATTTATATATCTATTTCAGGTTTGGTTGTTGTGTTGTAATTCTATGCTTGAGAGTTGATCTAAATCCTTTTTTTACATTCATTTCTGGGGAATAAAAATGGTTATTTTTAAAATTACCCATAAATAGGATCAATTAAAACCTTTTTTATATCTTTTTATAATATTTACATGCTAGTTACCATTAAAACATGGAGTTTTGTAGTAGAGGATAAATGGATTTGGAGCATTAGTGAGCTCGGTGGGGATCATCAAAGGAAATGCATTGGATTGTTTTTAGTGTGGCATGGTGATTCCAGTTTTGTATATAAGTGATAATTTTATATACTTCATTATTAGGCCCTTTATTTTACACATTTTCATTTTATTTTTTAATATGTATCTTTAGTTTATAAGTGTATTCATTCATGTCTAATTTACATTTTATCTAGTAATGTATAACCTTCATGATGGTGTATTTTTTGTTGGATGGGTATTTAAATTTTTTATATGATGTTTAGGATAAGGACTCCCATATATGTTTTATTCATTCTTGGGTTTTTCACTATCCATATTCTATTGTATGAAGGATTGGGGTGGTACACTCATATTGCCACTAATCTCTATGGGGACCTAGTGGATCAGTACATATCAATATAAGAGATCAAATTTTTCTCCATTAATATTCTCCTTATCAATATTTCATGTATTATATATGCAATTAAATGTAACATGTGGTTATATTATCTTATCATTTTAATTAAAATCGCCATACCCAAAAATTGGTGTATTCACTATCCATGGAATATCCTCACAATCATGTATGTAATTATCATATAATTGACATGTTGAACAACAATATTAATTGATTATATATATAATTTATTAATTATTACATCCATACATTCTATTAATTTATAAATACTTATATTATAAAGAAATTTATTTTTCATTTAAAATGTTATTGGGGAATATTATTTTACCAACTCAAGTTCTATATTTTCCTTCGATGAATTATTTATTAAAAAAAATTTCCTTAGTAAACAAATTTAAAATATTTTACTATAGAATGTTCCTAAAAAATCCACAAAAGTTAACTCTTCTCATATTAATAATAGATCACTATTTTTTTCATGCATGATTCATTTCACATCCTCTATTAGTTAGTTCCTTATTATTACATAGGATAACAATATACATCTTCATGTGTTATTAATTTTTCATTTATTTATTATATTACCCCCATACATATTATAGTTATAATATATGATCTAATATTTAATTATATTTTATTACATATTATTATACACATTATTTTATATATATATATATTATAAAACTATCAAATCGCAGTATATTTATCTTCTAAATTAAATTATTTGTCACCATTATTACTTAATTTTTAATCCACCTATGTACTTCAATAATCTAACATGATGGAATTTTGCACCCCATTTTGATAAAAAAAAATTAATAAATAATTCATTATATGTGTGTGTGTGTGTGTGTTTATACATCTATAATTCATGTTCCAACACAAATCAATAGGAAAATGATATTATAAAAAAATTATATCTAAGATGATTCATATAAAAATCTATTTTACCTCGCACTTGTGATATATACTTCCATCATTAAGCTAAACTATTATATTATTCTAAAACTTATTTTCATATTCTATATATAAAAAAATTATTCCCCTTTCCCACATTAATCTAGTAGATATTTATATAGTTTATTTATTCATTCTAATCTACAACTAAATAGATCCCTTTTAGTAAAATTAAAAAGAATTTATTGAGCAATAGAAGCATCTCACAATATTCTGGTTGTTCTTGAAGAATTTAAGGATATTAAAAAATAATTTAATATATAATTAACATCAATTTAATATATCCTAATGCCTTAAATTTATAAATAACTCTTATTCGGAAAATTTGGTTTTTAATAAAATTAATAATTTTTATAATTTCATAGTTTAATAAATCGTTTTATATACTAGGATCACCCATTTTCATGGAACAAAGTTCCTTCACTATTTTTTTATTCAGTGATTGTTTTTAAAAAATTTACACATTTCCAACTTTTTATGATTTTTTCAAAAATTTAACTATATTATTTCTTACTTTTTGTTTCATTTATCAATTTTAGTATTCATTCATAATACCATTTAACATTACCCATTAGTATATAAAAAAATTGTGTACAATAAATAATTTTATGTTCTCACAAAATGACTGGTCATTATATATTAGATATATATGTGTATTTATATTATAATTAATATTTTATAAATTCCACCTTTGGTAGTTATTTTATATATGTATATATCCACTAAACCTAAATTTTAACCTGAAAATATATAACATTAGTAGTATATTGATTAAATTTCTTCTACCGAATTAAAAGGTATTAATTATTTTCAAAAACCATATGAACAAGGAATCTATAATAGTGTAACATATTTTAATATTAAAAAGTTTCTCTTACTTTATGTTGTTTTTAACTATTTATTTCTCATGGATCTTCAAAAATATAACCCCTATTTTTAAGGGATGATGTTTTTCATTTGTTGAATAGTGTATGGACCAGATACTAATACATTTATTACCATACTATTTTATATTTTACTATTAAGTTATCTATTAATCTATCTTGATGATTTATTTAAATTATCATTTAATTGTTTATCTTATACTCTCCAAAACCAAAAAAAACATCTATTTAGTGGGTGTTTTAATCCCAAACTCAATCATCTTTTTCACATCCATAAACTATATTTCCATTATTTATATCCATATTCACCATTATATAATAACCTTATTTTAGTAACTTATGTTCATGGGCTCTTCTTCATTTTTAACATATAATTTAACCATATTTTATTGAATTTCTTATCTTTCTATATAACTAGATCCACCTATAAAAAATGCATTTCATTTTCATTTTCTAAAAGAATTATCTTTTATTTAATATTTGAAATATCCATTTAAAAGGAAATTACGACCTCTGCATAAATTTATTTTTTATTTTTCCTTTTCTAAAAGTATAAAAATTGATTCATCATGAATTATAGTTCAATAGATAATAACATTATAGAGGCATACTCCATGGAAACATTGGCAATAAAATTACTTATTGAAACTTTTATTGAAATTTACAATAATTAATGGCGTGGATTCGATTATAGTTAATGATATAATATTTTTTTACACACACATGGAAATAGAAACACATATATTATCGGTTCTTATAAATATAATATTTGACACAAGTTATTAGAGTTAAATATAAGGACCCAATAATGGTCATATTTTTTAGTAGATATACTTGGTTCATATTATATTATTTTTAAGAATGAGAGGAAAATAAAAGAACACTAGAAATAGTTATTTGTGAATTTAGAATATTTTTGAAATGAGACTTATGATATATGGTTTTGTTTTGTATGGTAGAATTGATGTTTAATTTTTTTTAATTATTATAAAACTGTTATTAAAATGTTCATTCATTTAAAAAATAAAAATTATATTTTTCTACTATTTTAATTGGAAATATAATTTTATATGACATTAAGGAATAATGATATAATCATATCATTAGATATGGTAGATTAAAAAAGTATCGATAGATTTTAAAATGTAATATTGTTATAACATTTGTTCATGTATATAAGGTGGGATTTGATATAATATATTTCAACGTGTGATAATCTAGATGAACATGAAAAAAGGATATCATTTCATGTGATATTGGTTGAAATATATCATGTAAAATACTATTGGAACAACTATTACTTTAAATAGATTATGTAAAACACATATTCGTATATGAGAAAAGTAATGTTAATATTAAAATACTTATTTATTGATGAAAAATTAAGATGTAATTAACGTGGAAAGTAATTTGGATGAAAGAAATCCTATTATTGAACCATAAACCATAAAATAGAAGAAATATATGTTAAAAACAGTTTCCCACTATAAATCAAAAATTATGTCTTTCCAACATAACCATGATAAAAAATATAAGCGAAATGATTCCCACAACCAAGTCATGTCCAATAAGGTGATGAGTATCTAAGAATGGCTTGAGGAAATGTGTTTTATAGTAAACCTATAAACAAAAAAGTATTATGATGAAATAAAACTAATGATTAATATATGTTTCCATATCAGAAATAAATGTGGACAACAATAAAAATATAGCATCACTAATGATATAACTATAGAAAAAAATCTGCATATAACATATCCTTTAACAAGAAAATTAATTTTAATTTACCATAATTGTTTTAATATACCAAATGAACTTTTCTATGAATCTATGTGGGGTATTTATGTTACTTGGGAATAACATAAATAAATATTACATCATTTTAGATTCTTCTTCAACACCTATCAAAATTATACATGCCCTAGATCTATAACGGTTTTATGTCTTTGGTTACAATATACATAATCAAATGAATTCATAAAATAACTTCAAAAAACCAAAAAAACTTCTCGAATTTATTGTAACCTTATTATAAATTACTTAATCAAGACCATTCATCATAAACAGGGGTAAATAAACCAAAGAAATAGTGAGATCAAGTTCTTAATAAGGGTAAACATGGTATATATCAATCGATGATAAAATCTGATTAATAGATGTGCATAATGGAATATAGTGAAGATACAAACACCAATTTTCCATACCCAATCTATAATATATTATAAATAATGATTCATTTTAAAAATATGTATCATTTAAAAGTAAATGAGTCATAATAGTGAGTAATCAACATTATTCAATCATGATCCATGAGAGAATATCGTAAGAATAAGAAAATGTCATTGGAATTGTGTTCCATAATCATAAAAATAAGGGATAAATTAATTATCCAATTTCACTTCTATTGATATCATAGTGTATTTGGTTCACTACCTATTTCATCATTTATTCATTGTTCACTCACAAGACTATCACGGTGGGAAAATCCCCTTATTAAATTGGGTTCACTTTCCATTCCAATACATATTATCATAGGATATATTAATTATTTCATGATTCATTGGAGGGATAAAAAATTTCGATCTCATCTATAACATAATTAAAAATATGCATATGTGTAATAAAAGATCATAAAATAGTCATCATATCAATAGATAATAACCTATAGAGAATATAGGGGTTTTATAAAAATGCCATCATTATATAATCATAAGACATCTAGTTAAACAAGATGGATAGCAATATGAAATCATTTATTACCTAATAATAATTTAATTATCACATATGAATGGAATGGGTTTTATGTAATCAATTAAAGATCAACATTATGGAGAGTGATCTACAAAATAGGATGGTATAATAATATAATATACTCAATGAAACATAACATTCCTTAATGTATGTTTACATATAAGAAAACTATGTATTATAAAAGTATTTAAAATTTTCATTGAAATAAAATAGTAAACAACCCATTTTGATGAATTAAAAAAACCATTTCCATATTACTGACAAAATAATATTATTTTTAAAAAAAATTTGAAACTTGTAATGGAAGAGTCAACTAAATGAGTGGTCATGATGGATGTAAATGTACTGTATGGGGTAAATGTTAAAAAAATATTGCTTTACCTTTTTTAGAAAATAAAAATTCAAAATACCTTATTTATAAAATTATAGGAAGATAACATTTAAACCATTTTAAATAATGTTAAATTTTGTTAAAATGAATTTAGTCGATCATTAGAGGAGGGTAAAGGTATTCTTTGAGGTCATTTTGGATAATATGGTTTTGGAAAAAAAATAGCCTTTTATTAAAGCTGAAATAATATTAGTTTTTATAAAAATGGCATTCATTGATTTTTTATGTACGAAAGAGATAAAATTGTAGCTAAAACAAGAAACTCCATAAATAACTATATTATATGAATATAAATTAGATTGATCAATATGAATATACTAATTTCTCTCAATGAAAATTTGACATAAATTATCCTAGATAGAAATGAGATTGTAACATAAATCCCTTTCATCAGGTATCACCTTGCTTTATATACATTAAAACCTCATGTATAATAAATATTGACATATTATACTTATATATAATATCAATATTCATATAAATTACTATATATATTAATATATATAATTCCCTTATAAATTTTAGCTATCACTTTGTCAAAAAAATCAGTAAAATCATTATTCAGGTAAAAACTGATTCATTTTCCTTGCATGTTTATATTCAATGTGATTAACCGAACACACATAGTCTCAGCTGGTTTGAATATGGATGGGTACCCATATCCTCAATCCCAACTAAAATGGGCCAGGTGATAGAGAAAGTCACCATGAATTATTAAATGAAATAGGAGACCTTTACCTAATGTACCTATATGCACACACCCAAGACCTCTCCAAGAAAAATCGAAGAGGGATAATAATAAAAGATAGTAACTAATATGGTAATGATGGCGTGTAATACCTATAAGGAGTACATAATATTGTGATAGTATAATCAATACCAAATAGTGTAAAAATACATTTACATCTAGAAAATAAATTCCCAACCTCAAAATATTTTTAATAAAAATAATGTTGAGAGAGCTAAACTCCTGATCTCCAAGTTCAACCAACGTACATAGTCTGTGAACCCTAGTATGAATATGCTCCACAAAAATAAAAACTGATCAGTCCATCTTCTATAAAATATTGTAAATATGTGGTAAAATATAATATAAGGCTGAGTATATAAATACCCAATATGATATCTTGAAAACTGAAGAGGGATAAGTTTAGAGATACAACAAGCTGTAATCTCAACCCAAAGAAAAAGGAAAAAAACCCAAATCATATATATGTTCATAAGGAAACCCATATTTGATGTATAGAGTATATTCATCTCAAATTCCAACAAAATTTGATGAATTTTCCTATATTTTTAAAATTTTATCACCAATACCTAGAATAAAGTGATAACTCACAATAATATGTGTGGAGGACTCAATCCCCGCTACAATTCTCTATAGTGAATGTACCAAAAACAGTTTTGTAGAAACCAGATCACTAATGGAAATAAAATATAGGGGATTAAAACTCCATATATGGGGTACCTATGCCTAGTGTAGTGGATTATCATTAATATCTCTATAAATAATATGGGTAACCCATTCCTTGGGGTGATAGGGTAGTATTAACCAGGACATATCTCTAATGATCCTATACTAGTCACTTACTTTTTCAAGAATAAACTAAAGATGTGTCATGGTTAGAAAATATATTATTATATCTAATATTCGACAATAAAGGAAACATTCACATTCTCTATGTAAAAACTCTCAGGATATGCTACTTGTGGGAAACAAGTTTAGTTCAAACGAAGAAGATACATGACAGTTAATTTTCTGGGAGAAGTACATGATAGGTAATGGTTCTACATGGAATGTGGTCCACGTCATTTCCAGGCCATGTTCTCCACCAACAACATCTTGTAAGCCTTGTCAAAGTACATAGTGTGTATATCTGATACATAATGTGTCTCAACCACTTGGAGCTAGTTATAACACCATGCCCCCAGAATCCTAGAGTCAGTGCATTATATTAATACATTGGCATGATTACAAGGAATCAAGCCCTGAATGATATATTAGTTTAGCAATTTTGGAAAATATATTACATACAAGAACATTACATTACAACTTCTAACATAAAATATAACATAGATAATCCTTTGAGAATTCCATTTTTCTTCTAGCTTAAACCTACATATAAATAATAATAATCTTCTTGGAATCCTGGTAAAATAAAACATAAGAAAGGGGTGAGCTCAAGATCTCGGTAAGGGTAAACAATTTAGCATAATATATAAACTTTTAAGGAAATATGTGTAATAAAAAAATCATATTTTTAAAAATAAACAAGAAAATAATATGGATAAAATAAATCAAACATTACCATATAAAAATGAACATGTATATTCTAATATTCGAATAATCACATGTAGTAATTAATTTCATAATGAGGGAATGCCTAACGCCGGACATCATTACCACACAGTCAAGGCCTCGCACAAAGAATACAAATAAAATTTTTGTCAAGACCTTGTTACAGGACACTAATTGGTCTCGTGATATTTACTGATGCATCGAGAGGCTATAGAGGGCCCCTCCCGTTACTTACTAATTCCAATGCATTCTTCATTTGAAAAAGGGTGAAACATAACATAAACAATCATACAAAAACTAGCATACAAAATGTCAATTCATTGTCCATAAACCATGACTCATATAAAAATAGCACATTCATATTCGAAACATATCATTACTAATTCAATACTATATGGAAGATTTTATTATAGTAAATAAACCTCAATATAGAATAATATACAATAAAGGATGTTGACATAGTTGACAATAATCAACAAAACACTTTGAGAGGAATACCCCTTTTCGTGAAATCATTTAAAAGGAGAAAAATTTATAAAGGAAAACATTTAAAAAATATTTTTTAATCAAAGTGCCCCATACCACTTTGAAACATTTTAAAGAAATTAAAATTTTTAAATAATCATGTTCATATAAATAAATCCTTAAAATCATTTTTAAAAGTGGAAATTAATTAAAAAGATTTAGAAAAATAACCATTAAAACATTTAAAATGTTGATATTTCTAAAGAGTCCCTTCCAAAAAACATTAAAATATTCATATTGAAAACATTTTTATAAAATATGGACATGGATGATAAAAATTTCCCTGAAAATACTTACCCATAAACAATCTTGGATAGTAATGAGATTGAGGAATAAACCCTTACCTTGCACAATCCATTGGTCAAGGGATCGTTTAAGCTTTTGTATAATGACCATAGTATGTTAGTAAATTATACCAGAACAATATTCATATTTATTATATCATAAATAATTCATTTATGACTTTATAATACCCATTTAATAATGATTTATATGTTAAATTAACATTTCGGGTAATAATTTCTTTCTTTATCGTACGTGTTTAAACTTGTTATTCTTGATCGTATCATTTAGATCATGATTTAAATAATTCCAAAATATAAAAAATTATTTATATATCATATCACTACTAAAAATTTGGGTTATAGTCATAGACCTATATCCATGGTTTTATAGGTCTGTGGCTATAGATCTTATATTGCCATGGTTAAATTCCATCTCCGTGGCTATAGCTTTTATCACCACGAGTGTCTTTTTTTATTCCAATCTGTATTGGGATCCTCCTCCTCCCTCGATCTACAACCCTCCTCCTCCCCCGATTCGCACACCGCGACGACGTCTCCTCCTACCTGAATCCCTCCTCTCCTCCCCCGATTCGCAGCCCTATCATCATGCATCCCTCCTTGCTGATGGCGTCTCCTCCTCCCCGCAACCCTCCTCCTCCTCCCCTGGTTCGAAGCCATATCACCGCGTAGCCCTCCTCCCCGACGACCAGAGCCGGCCCACGGTCGAGCCCTGTGAAACCGATGGCTTGGGAAATCCCTCTCAAGGGAAAAACAACTCACCCCCTCACTCCCTAACCCTAATATTCACTTCTTTCATTGCTCTCCCACACGCTCCTGTTGGTGGGTGGACTCGCTGTCGAATCGTCTTCTCCTTAGCTCCAGTGAATCGGCGATCTCCTCTAGTCTCGCCCCGATGCCCTCGCCAGCACTCCAAGCTACGGTGAATCCACGGTCTCCTCTGGTCTTGCTCGACGCCCCCGCCCGTACTCTGGGTGCATCCTGTTTCTTCAATCCAAATCAACCCTCACTCCTGGTGAATCCTGTATCTTCAATCCAAATCGATGGATTTTGGTGCTTGGTTCAACTAATTTAATTTTTTCTTCTATTTTTTATTCTTATTCTTCTGGAATTTTATCAATCAAACCCCTAAATTGATGACTGACTTAATTCATCCACACTAGATCGATTCCACACCATCAAGCTCAGGTTTATATGTTTTTTTGATTATTTAATCATTTTCATTTTTTATTTTTATTAATTTCGTTTTTTAATATTTAATAATTGCATGAATGAATTGCAGATTCACCCCTTCTTCATCCATGTTATTTTTAATTAGTCCGTCTCAATTTTAATTTGATGTTTTTTTTTCCATATGTAATTAGAGTTTTTTTGATGATTAATTTTTAATTATTATTTTTATTTTTAATTTATTTTAATTGTTTTTTTTTTGATTTTCAGAAATTATCCAAATTGAAAATTTATTGTTGTCTTTATCATCTCAATTGCAATTTGGCTATTTCAATTGCAATTTGATTTTTTTCTCTAGGTAATTAGTGTTTTTTATAATCATTTTTAATTAATATTATTTTAGTTTTATTAATGTTTTTGTAGAATTTTCATAAATTATCTGAATTACAGATTTTTCAGTGTCTTGTCGTCTCAACTATATTTTTCTAATTTCAATTTTAGATTCGTCCATAGGTAATTAGTATTTTTTATAATCAATTTTTAATTATCATTTTTATTTTATTTATTTTTATTAATTTTTATGTTTAATTTTTATAAATTATATAAGACTGTAGATTCATTTTATTTTCTGTCTCCTTTGTAATTTTAAATTTTTCGATAGTTGATTAGTTTCACATTTATATTTCATGTATTTTATGATCAATTAATTTGAAGATCACATTACATGATTGGCTTATCAGTTTTATGAATAATAAATTTTAATTTACAAACTATCTTCCTAATCATCCATGCAATTTTCATATTATGTCAAATCATGTTTCAACCATCTATTAAAAAATATATTAGATTATATAAATCTAAAAAAATTAGGGGTTGAAAATGCAAATAATATACTTTTAAAATAGAAACAAAAATAAAATGCATTTGGTTTTAGATAATATATTTTTTCATTAATTTTTATAACACATGTTAGAAGATATACGATTTAAAGGCTTGTTTGACATTCTTTTTTAGTAGTTTTTCAAGCAATATAGGTTTAGTTTTAAACATATATTTTTATCTTGTTTTTTTTATTTTAAATACTATGCGGTCTAACATATGAATTGGTCTGCATGTGGACTGAAATTACTTTTTGATGTCCGCATGTAATGCAGGTTTAGATGGATTTCTAATTTTAGGACTGCAATGTGTGTGCTCTGATCTAGTTCTCTCCAGTCCAATCCTTTAAACATACATATTTAAAGGGAGAACTTTTTATAATTTTCCTCAGGCAATGAGATTGTTCGGGACGGTCCCACCGACGAACTATCCTCCTCCAGATGATCTCCCTAATGATCTCACCGTGCAGCCCTCTCTCATAGCGGCACCCTCCTCCCCGACGAACTCTCCCACAACGGTGCCCTCCTCCCCGACGACCTATGCTCAACGGACTCACCATTTGCGGGTAGAAGCTTATCGTTATTCATGAAATTGAGTTTGGGTGTTAGGGTGGCGTTTGGAGTATAATGGCTATGTATTGGGTATGGTTTGGATTTGTCTTTGGGGGTTTGGGTTGGTGGTAATCCCTCATGTTGGTGGTTCCTGTTGGGGTTTTTCTTAATGTTTTTATGTAAAACTCTCAATATAGGTAATTTTGGTGATTTCTGGGTGATTTGATTGAGTATTTTTATTAGGATGTTTCTTTTTAGATCAGTTAAGGGGGTGGAGGGTTTCTTATTTTCAAGGGTGAATGTGTGGGGTTTGGTTGTTATGCATGGTGTGTAGGAAAGTAACCCTTAGATTATTATGATAATCCTTAGGGTTTGGTGTTTTGGAAATGATATTTTGTTATGAAGTATGGATTAAAGGTAGTTTCCTGATTTTGTGGTAATAATGTATTCTTAGGATTGTGGCGCGATGGGTTTCTAATTAGTAATGTTTTTATTACGAGATGATGTTGAGTCAAAATTCATCAAGAAAGAATCTAATTAGGATTACATTGTATTCTCATGGGAAATATTCTCAAGTGGTTGTTTCCCTCATTTTATGTTACAACTACTTTGATCCATTGACCAAGGCCTTCGAAAAGGAAAAAAAATTGTTTTCTAAGTTATCCATGAGTTCTAGGAGTAACAATATCTAATTTTCAGTAGTGACATGGGATCGTAGGATTTTTAGATTATGTTGAAGAAAGTTTAGTTCTGATTTGAAAGGATTGGAACTCTAGAGGATATATGTGTGAAACTAGAAGTTTCTAAATTCAAAGGAGATGAATCAGAATGGATAAATACATTTGATCATAAAAGAAGGAATGAGGAGGTTTTATGGATCAAGTTTCATTCCCTCTTCTATGAGAGGCTATGGTAGATTTACAGAATAAGAGCATGTTTTGGGGATTCATGGAGAAATATCATTATGGGAATCAGTAATGGAGTATGCCACTAAATTTGAAAGGTTTATTCATTTCATGCCATCCTTCAAATGAAATTTATTCATAAAGGAATTATATTTTTTAAATGGTCTTATATACTCATTATGGGCATTAGTAGCTTTCTTTTATCTAGACACCTACTAGGAGATATTCAAGAAAGGCTGAGCTATCTATGTAGATACATCCATTGCATAGGAAGGTGCATGGAGAATGATGGAAACTGAGTAGGAATGAATGTTGGTTTGTGAGCCTCAGTATGAGGGTGACTGAGTAAATTGAATGAGTAATATCTCAGCTCATTATTAGAAAAATAAATGAACTGTGGTCTATTTCTCATGTATCAAGAATTTGTGTGCATTCCCTTGGTATTGGTATGGGAAAAATCGGTTTCATGTATGTGTCGAGATGTGGGTTTCTATATTATTTTATTTGGATAATCTATCCTAGGTGAAGTGACTTTTAGTACCATGCTTAATGAGGTATTCCTATAGTTATTATTTTTTTCTATAATTTGGATTTCCCTATCTAATATCTTTTAATTTATTATTTTTGTTGGATATATTGTGTGTTTGAAAGATGATAGTTTTTAAATTAAGAAATTTTTTTGAGATTATTGGGATAGGATCTTCTATAGTGATCATAATTTGATATGAGGCACTAGCATGTGTATGTAGGATTGATGGTGGTATCGATAATACTATAGTGGGGAGATTCATACTTTTTTTTGAGTGAAATCCATATCAAGGGATGGTTATCATTATCAAGGTTGTGAAATTTATGAACTTAGATAGTAAATGGATGAATTTAGTTTCTGGAGATAGATGTTGGATGAACCATATTTGGTTCCAAGACCACACCAAAATTAATGAGTTACCTATAGTGGTTGGTATATTCAGTGTGTTCAGTTAATTATGAGGAGTTTATATTGGTAAATATTCTATTTAGAGCTTCTATATTTCTAAGAAGTCATTAAGATCAATGTGTTGGGTTAAGTATCAATATTTGATATTGTAGTGGGCTAGTGCTTGAAAATTCTAGTGTGGAGTTTGAAAGGGAGCCTAAAAAGGGTACTCTAAAGGTTGTTGAAAGTGTGTGTGGAAGGGAAACTAAGTAGTCCAAATTGTTAAGAATTTATGACATAGATTCCATAACAATAATAATTGTTGAAAAATAAAAGGAATGAACCAATTATCGCATGTTCAGAAATAGTTTCTACAAATAAGGAATATACAATCAAGAAGAAGAAAGATCATGCACCAAAATATTGTTTAATCATATTAGCAAACTGTTTTGAAAATTCCAAGAGGATTGAGTAAGAGTAAAAGAAGGAAAATTCTCTAATTTATAAAATTGATAAACCTATATAATCTAAGAATAAATTTGAATTCTAGAAGAATAACACGCTAAAAAATGAGGTTTCAATCTAGAAAATTAAGAAGGATATAGGCATGAAGAGTTTTAGGTATCTTATACATTCAAGGAATGGGTTTTCTAGGTTAATAATAATGTCTAATCCCTATTTCTCTCTTTTAAGTGATGATGGAGGTTTACTTTATTCTCATATTTTGGTGATTTTTGATTTTTGAATAGGAAATTCAAGGTGATATTTGAAAAATAAAGAGCTTTATTAATGATCATGTTATTTAGTATTGGGATGTACATATCGATTTGAATATTATTTTTTCATTGTTGGTTATGGATTCATGTATCATTTATCATGTACAGTTGACACACTGATCACATATATATAAGAAGTTGTTATATCTCATTTCTTTTCCCACTATTTTCTTATTGGTGGTTTCTTATGATAATACCGGTTCTATACACCACCATAAAAGAAAATGAGTTCAAGATTTGGGTAATGTTTATTCTGTTTTTATTCTTTGGACAAATTTTAATTAGGGCTTTTTTGATATTTGGGTTCCTCATATTTTTGTTGTGTGTTTTGGATTTCATTGAGGTGGATTCGAGTCTCCATTGACAAAGGCTTACATGTGTATGCATAGGTAGGCATATTCATATATTAGTTCCCCCTTTATATATATTCACTCATGGTAGTATGAATATATATATTGGGGCTAGGTGTGCTTAGATATAGATATGAAAAATGAATACTTGTGTAACTGTAAAGGGGTATATGCAAGTATAAACATAAATATAAGGACCCCCTTGTGCATATTTGGCCATGAAAATATGTACATAGGGGCTAGGTGTCCTTATATATATATGTTATGTTGCATATGCATGAAAGTGGAAAAAAAGGAAGATTCAAGTTGTCGTCGTCAAAAGAAAACGCGCCTTGAGGTTGAGGTAGGGTCCCTCTCCTAGCCTATTTAATTCAATAATGTTTTAAACAGCATTTAGTTTCCTTCTTAATTTTTCATGTTTATATTAAATTTCAATTCTTGAATAAGTGTTAGTTAGGATAATTGTTTCGTTTGATAAATAAATCATTGTTTTGTAATAAAACCCCTCCAACGGAGGTGCGCTGTCTGCGAAAACTCACAGTGTTATACCTTTCTTAACATTATTGCATTGATGTTTTCATTATACTTGATGTCATTGTTAGTCATAAAGAACACATCATACTTGACCCTTTTTATATCCCTCTAAGGGGTTTCCCTCTTTTTATTAAAAAACTTTTTTGAACCAAGACACTATTTAAGTGTTGTTAGACTTTTAAGATGGGTCCCATGTTTTGTGACCATGTCACGTGGTATGTGATATTTAAATCCAACCAAAAGTCCAGTTCCACAGCCCAAGGGTCCCACAGTACTAGTAATGTCAGATTACATGTTATGTAACCAGTGATTTTCCTGATCCCATGGGGTATTCCTCTTGGTATTCCTACACATTGCTAGATCTCCAAACCTCACTGAATTAGGTATATCAAGGGTCATCCAATCCTCTAGTCATCATAGATTATCATTCATTTCATTAAATCTTATGATAAAACATCCTCTCATGCCATCCATATCATCCTATTTGAATCTAAGTGGAAGATGATGCCCCGTGAATGTCGCTAGACCGGGACAACACCCTGCGGTCACGCCGCGGTCTCGCCGTGGTCACGCCGCGGTCACACCGTGGTCACGCCGTGGTCACGCGGCGGTCACACGGTGGTCATGCCGCGGTCACACCACGGTCACGCCGCGGTAATGCCATCATTTGGATCTACTCCAGCCACATCCAGCCCACACCATCCCCTTCCACCTTCATTTCAGCCCGCTGCCACCGACATTCCAGCATGCAACAGCCCCCCTGCCACCTTCGAATCAGCCCGCACCATCCCCCCAACACCTGCAACCAGCCCCCTTCCACCAGCATTCCAACCCCCTTCCACCTGCATTCGAGCCCTCACCGAATTAGGTATATCAGGGGTCATCCAATCCTCTAGTCATCACAGATTAGAATTCATTTCATTAAATCTTCTGATAAAACATCCTCTCATTCCATCCATATCATCCTATTTGAAACTAAGTGGAAGATACTTCCCTACTGATGTCGCTGGACCAGGCCAACACGCTGAGGTCAAGCCGGGGTCACGCCACCATCACTCCGCCGTCACGCCGTAGTCATTCCGTTATTTGGCCCTGCTCTAGAACGACACCCTATGGTGGTTCGCATTGATAGTATTCCATGAGTCTTGTGATCAATATTGAGACTGGCTAATCACAATTTTTTCCGGTGGGGCGACGACAAGAATGTTCCCCCACCTCCTCTCATTCCCTTTTCTCATGGTCGGAAGATGCTACCCTGCAGATGTCGCTGGACTGGGCCAAAACAATGTGTTCTCGCCATGGTCACGCCGCGGTCACGCCGCGGTCATGCTGCGGTCACGCCGTGGTAATGTCGTGATTTTCCCTGCTCCAGCCACATATAGCGCACACCATCCCCCTTCCACCTTCATTTCATCCCGCTACCACTAGCATTACTGTCCGCAATATCCCCCCATAAACCTTTGAATCAGCCCGCACCATCCCCCCATCACCTGCAAGCATCCCCATTCCACCAGCATTCCATCCCCCTTCTACCTACATTCGAGCCCGCACCAGCCCCCAGCCACCTGCAATTCAGCCCGCACCATTTAGGTCATGCCCTTTAGATTAAATAATGATGACACTACATACCAACACTACACACATTATATCACTAATACCTTATTAGAAATAATAGAAGAATGATTTTGTTAATGACATGGTTATAAAATCTCAATAGAGATGTGATTATTTCAAAGATATTTAAACAATATTTAACAAGTTTCAGTATCACAACCTAAACATGAATCTGGTAAAATGTGTTTTCAAGGTAATGCAAGGGAAATTCGATAGATTTGTTGTGTGATACCATGAAATTGAGTTTGAATTAAAAAAATAGGTTCAGTTTTATCAATTTCACTCCCTCGGATTATTAAATAATTGAAAGGGCTCTAGGGGAACCTTTCTTACATTTATAACTTCACAGCTAACCTGGGTGACATGTCTCTACGCTGCTGTGAGATATTGTTTGGAAGGGGGAATAATAACGGGGGATATTGTTTTTTAGAAAACGGATCTGCTGTTCAGATACAGGGGCAGTGTCCATCGGCCTCACGGTTCAACCACGGGGAGTCCTTTCTGTTAATCGGTGGTATCCATCTAATATACTTAAGCATCTGAGGCATGCGTGGTCAGCCAGAAACTCCATGAAACCTAAGAGTTTGCATGTCAGAAATGGTGTTAGACGTCTCACCATCCTGGACCACTGGCACAACATACACGTCCCTGTGGATGGAGATCATTTCCTTCCAGACAGCATCATGCATTCCATCAAATAGATCCATGATCCTCGAATACCACAAGGACAGAATGACCGCTACAATAGCAGTAGTGAGGAGGGTGCACGGCTTCTCACCCCATGAGCAAGAGAAGAACCCTCTCGGTGCACCGTTTACAAGAATTCACATCCGTGAGGATCTAAGAATAGTGTTAACCAGGTTCAGAAATCTATTCGAGAACCCATGCCTATGAGGTATCTCAATGAGAGAACTCCATTTATGGGTATCAAAATCCTTAGAGATGTCAATATTAAGAGAAAAGTTCCCTTCCTTTGACTTCCTTCGCATGAGGATAACACTCTCTGAGGACATGAAAAGGAATTGATGTATGTTCCTTCTCAGATTTAGTAGGCATATTAATGTTATATAAGGTCTGATAAATACCAATATTATGATTGAAAAAAAGGGGAGGAGATGTACATGAAATATTTGTAGCAAGGTTGTCATGTGAAGTACCTGAATGTTTTTCCAGATTTTTTCTAGAACCTGGGGGAATGTATGGTGTGTCCACAAGGTTTGGTTGATCTTGATAAGATGAAAATATACACCTGTAATTCTTGACCAATTCAATAGGCAGATTTGGGTTGCCATTTTTCTAATCTTCGAAAACCGAGGCAACCAAATTTTGATTTGGTTAACTGTCCAGAGCAGTCTTTGAAACTCCCAGAACATTAGGTCCCATGGACATATCCTTGGGATATGCACTGTCCTATCCAAGTGGGGGTTAAGGGGTATGTTCAAAGCTAAAGTAATTCTCCACATAAGTGTCACTGCTCAAGTGTAACCCCCCAAGAGGGTTGCATTTGTTCTACTTAGAGTCATTATTCAAAATCGGCTTGGTCTGGTCATCTTGTCTTTCAAGTAGTGTGCCAAACTATTTTGATTCACAGCCCAAAGTAGAAGAAGGGTATGAATATTGACCATTGTCAATATTCATACCATTAAAAAGATCATTATAAATATGATCTTCTTTATTACCTTTATAAGGTTCCAAAAGAGTATCCCCTGTAGCTAAAACTGCCAAGGCAGGGTTTGTCGTAATATGTAGGTCTCAAGGCAGTGATGAGCCTGTATGATCACATGCATTCAAAGCCGATTTAATATCCCAATCCAGACCCAAAGGTGGGTTTGAGTGGCCTTTTATGCTGGGTAAATTGGTAAACATGATCTAAGAAAACCATAAGCGTAAAGAAATCCAAGAGAACAGCCTAAAGCAACCAAGAAAACCAGTAAACCCATCATCTCCATCACCACTAAACCCCAACCTCCCAGCTTTCAAACAATAGCCAACCCCTAGTAGAACTGGAAAGAATAGTATCCCGCTTGACACCAGAAGCACTCCCTACTAAGAAGAAACCTACTATAATCCAATAACACTATCCAATAGCACATGTACTAGAGAAAACCCAATTAACAATCAGAGTTTTAGTAGTAACCCACTCAATAGTAATAGCACCAACACCTATAAGCCAACAGCAATGTCCATCCACTGGGAATGTACTCAAATTTACATCCCAATCCACCAGCACCAACCCATGTAACTCCTTCAACACACCCCATCAAAGAGGCATCCTGCACCACACAAAAAAACCAGCCAACAACCCATTTACCAACTCACAATCAACAATAGAACCCATTATCTGTTAACAAATCAGTCCACGGAAATAGAACCTCTAGCACCTCTAAGCCAACACCAGCCATAACTTTAGCTTCTACACCCATCCATAACCAAACATCCATCTTTATGTTCCTATCTAGAAGCTCACTGAAATACTCAACAACATCTCCCAGTATCTGTAACACCAAAAATAATCACCCAATATTTTGGAAATCTCCCAGCATCCACACCACCTCCGTTGATTATGTATTCAATGAATCAAAATATTGTTCGTCTTTTTCTTTATTTGATTGTCCTCTATCAACAGTGGGATAGGATTGATCACAAATTTTCTAAATAGATGCAAATAATGCAGTCTCAAAAACCACTTTAATATCAGTATGAATAAAGGGATCCATGTCTACGTAATCATTTATGATAGAAATTGATTGGATTTGGACTATAATTTTAGTGTCAAAGACTACTAGTTGATATTGATGATTTATTTTATCATTGTCCTTAACTTTTTCTTCAGTAAAAGACCTTTGATTCTTATTTTCATCATCATTGATAATAAAAGACTCTTTCTATTCTCTATTCTGTGGTTGAGTAATTTCTCTAGATACTGAAAGCACTTTTTTTGTGCAAGAACTGTAGTACCCTAAAATGTAGGTTTGTTCCTCTGACTATGCCATATTACAAGGGCCTCAAACTATGCTTACCCCAAATTTTCTTCTATAGATTGAGGTGATATATTTTACGTTCTATATTAGAGATGTATTATATAATTATTTTTCTCTTTTCTTGAACTTGGAAATCTATTATGGCATTGAATTATCTTCTTATTGAATATGCACTGAAGGTGCAGATCCTAAAATCCCTCACCCATCCTATGAAACATGACTCAATCTTTGTTGGTATTGTTCATAAAAAGTTAATAGTTTCATAATCACATAATCCCTACAACAGACCACTCAACTCACCTACAATAATCACCATCAATCAAACCCACCTTCCTTTACCCTTGCAAAACCACAAACCATCCACCTACCACCCAACCACAACACTGCTCCCCTAAACACCAATAGTTGCAGTCATCCCACCCAACACCAAACAAAACCCAACCCTCCTAGCCACTCACATCAGAATAGCTACTGCAACCCAAAAGTCTGTTGGAAAGAACCCATCCAATAAAGAAAACCTTCCTCTAGAAACAACAGCACTAGTCCATATGCAACTTGAACCATCTACTACTTCATGAACCTTGAAGCCAAGGAAACATTCTAAAATATCATGGAACCAGACCACCACATTCGAATACTAAAAGAATCAAGGAAAAAATATCCTAACATTACCATATGAAAAATACCAGCCACCAAAGGAACACCCGACCAGTCAACCACAAACTCAAACAAAACCATCCACAACAAATCCCTTACATGTAGCCAAGTAGCAAGGAAACCATAACCCAAAAATAAACCAATCAACCAAAAACAAGAAATCAATGCATGAATCACCCACACCATAAACCCTATCCTCTAAAACTGCACCTAGAATAATAACATGTGACTCTATCTGCACCACACTAGAATCCCCTCTAGAATCATCCCCACACACTAAAATCAGGCATCCTCTACACAGGATCCTTTCACTATAAACATCCCACGCCCACCCAACACCATAATAGCAAAAAGAACCCCCACAAGAACATCGCTTACATGACCCACACAAGCTGAGAAATATCCAAAAAATCCACTCTACATTCCTATCCCTTTCCAATGGATAAATCCATCACCAAAAACTCACAATGGACCCAAAGGCAGCACAACAGTATAGGGATTCCAGGAGGGGGGGGGGCTTCTGTCTGGGTGGGGTGGTCCAAGGGGGTTTCCAGGAGGGATGGGGTTTCCAGGAGGGAGGGGGTTTCCAGCAGTGGGGTGTCTTGTAGGGGTGGTGCAAGGGTTGTCCAGTAGGTGGGGGGGGCTGTCCGGGTGGGGTTGTCTTGGGGGGGGGGCTGTCCAGGTGTGTTTCCAAGAGGGGGGGGCTGTCCAGGCAGGGGGGGTGTCCAGCAGGGGTGGTGCTGTCCAAGAAGGGGGGAGGGTTGTCCAGCAAGGGGGGTGTTTTCTAGGCAGGGGGAGGGGTATCCAGGAGGGAGGGGGTGTTGTCCAGGCCGGGGGGAGAGGTGTCCAAGTGGGAGGGAGGGGTGGTGTCTAGTCAGGGGGGAGGTGTCCACGAGGGAGGTAGGGGGGTTGTTAAGGCAGGGGGGGTTGTCCAGGCAGGGTGGAGAGGTGTCTAGCAGAGGTGGTACTGTCTAGGAAGGGGGGAGAGGTGTCTAGGGGGGAGGGAGGGGGTGCTGTCCAGGAAGGGGGGAGGGGTGTCTAGTAGGGGTGGTGCAGTCCAGACAGGGGGGGTGTCCAGGAGGGAGGGGGTACTGTCCAGGTGGGGGGGGAGAAGTTTCCAGGAGGGAGGGAGGGGTGTTGTCTAGGTAGGGGAGAGAGGTGTCCGGGGGGAGGGGGGAGGGGGTTGTCCAGGTAGGGGGATGCTATCCAGGTAGGGGGAGGGGTGTCCAGTGGGGTTGGTGTTGTCCAGGCAGGGGGGAGAGGTGTCTATGAGGGAGGGAGGGGTGTTGTCCAGGCAGGGGGAGGGGGGTGCTTTCCCAGGAGGGTGAGAGGTGTCCAGGAGGGTGGGGGTGTTTTCCAGGCAGGGGGGAGGGGTGTCCAATAGGGGGGGTGCTATCCAGGCTGGGGGAGAGGTGTCCAACATGGTGGGAGGGGATGTTGTCCAAGAAGGGGGTGTGTCCAGGGGGAGCAGTGTTCAGGAGGGGGGTGCTGTCCAGGCAGGGAGGAGAGGTGTCCAGGAGGGAGGGGGTTGTCCAGGCAGGGGGGAGGTGTCCAGGAGGGGGTTGTTGTAGGGGGGGGGGGCTACCACATTAGATTATTTCTCCATTCCATTCAGAATAACTTCTTAACTACACATATTGGTTTTTGTAATGAAATCATATATCTCTTCATTCAACATCAATCAGTACATAACAATTTTTGGGAACCATAGTTCTATTTAGCTCCACTGTAACTTAAATATCATTTTGACTTAAACATTTTTCAACCACTCATCAATATCCCATGTTGGCATAAGATGATGAAACTATTATTAAATTGAGGGGGCTGTCTAGAGGGGGCTTTGTAAGGGGAGGGGGGGTTGTCCAGGGGAGGCCTTATAGGGGGAGGGATGTCCAGGGGTGGCTTTGCAGGGGGGAGGGGTTCTGTCCATTGGAGGCTTTGTAGGGGGGTTGGGGCTGCAAGGGGGTGGGTTGTGTAGAGGAGAGGGTGGGGGATATTGTTTTTTGAAGGAGGGGGGCATGTCCAGGAAGGGGGGGCTGTCCAGGAAGGGCTTTACAGGGGAGGGGGCTATCCATGGGGGCATTGCAGGGGGGAGGGGGGATGCAGGGGGGGTTGTATACTGCAATGGAAGTGGGGGGGGGCTGTCCAGGGGGGCTTTACCGGGGTGGGGGCTGCAGGGGGGAGGGGGTTGCAAGGGGAGTGGGGTTTGGGGACTGTGCAGTGGGGATGGGGGTATTTTTTTATTGATTTTTAGACCCTATAGCCATGGTTTTAAACCATGGCTATTGGTTAATTGCCACGGTCAAAAACCGTGGCTATAGGTCTAATGCCACGGTTTAAAATCATGGAAATAAAGTGTGTATATCCTCTTGTATAGCCACGGTTCTAAACCGTGGCTATATTGATATTACCACAGTCTGAACCGTGGCTTTATACCTATGGCCACTATTAAAACCGAGGCTATAGATCTAGAGCCACGATTTGGAACCATGGCTATAGGTCTAGGCCTATAGCCACGCCAAACTTATCCACGATTCCTCAAACCGTGGCTATTACCTATAGAAACTGTTTGACGACCTATATCCATGTTTTAAAACCGTGTCTATAGCTAGAATTTCTAGTAGTGTATATATTTAGAATATAAATATTTATAATAGATAGATATATGAAATGGAAAAAATCGTTTATGGAGACGGTAGGTCATATGTACGCAAAAACGATGTTTCTATTTTCGTAACGTATTGAATGGAAGTAGGTGAATAATATATATGTAATTACACACACACACACACACACGTATATATATATGTATATATATACAGTAGAATAATTATGTCATATATTTCATACTTATTGATAATATATATTTTTATAATCATTGTTTAATGGTGAATGTGGAAATGAATCACATCTCGTCGTGGAGACGGTAAGCCAGACGTATATACAAGCGAGGATTTAATTATCTTGATGGTGAAATACTATGTAATTGGATGGTATATTATATATACAGAATCATTAACATGTTATATTTATTATTTACATCAATTATTGTTACGACCCAAACTTTTATTAATGAAAATCCCTCTTGATCTAATTAAATGTCTTAATATGTGAAATGGTTATACAATATATGCACTTATTTTATTTTATGTTTTTGGATTTTAAAATACCATTAAGAATTATGATCTATGCTATTGTATCCATTGAATAGTAATCACATGATTAGTATAAATATGGGATTTAACAAATCCAACTTACTCAGACAAAGGAAGCAATGGACTTATCCAGTAAACTTGCCCCATATGAAGCCCATTTTTTCAGAGCATATAAAAGAGGTGGCATCATTTGGCTTCACTCTTGACCAAGCTTAGGCCAATCATGAACATTTTAAGCTTGAGCGGAACCGCCTACAGGAGAAGTGTATGTTGATAGAGATTACCACCCGAGCGATGTTATCTGAGCCACACCAAGACTTTGCCCCCATCGCACACCTCACCCATCAGTCTTATGCAGGTGTTTTAAGGGGTTATGTAACAAGAACCTAGTACTACGGTTATGTACATTATTTTTTTCTATAACAATGAATATACTTTCATTTTATTATTGTTACATTGTAAATAGTTTTTAAAGCACAAATAGTATTTTTAGTTAATATTAAACTAAGAAATCTATTTTGATGAATTAATAGATTTTTTAATTAAATAATATTTTAATAAAATATTATTATTATTATTAAACTAATTTTTATTAAATATAAATGATCGTATAATTTTATGAATGCAATTATAATTTTTATTAAGGTTTGAAAGCCATTTTTTGTCAAAACCCATGAATTTCAAAATAAATGGCCATTTTTGTTTTAAAAGTGAAAATTAACATATTTATAAAATTATTTGGATAAAATAAATATTATATCTAGAATCAGTAGATTGAAATTATCCAACAGTGAATTTTTCATAATTTTTTGAGATAGTCAAATGTTTTGGTAAAATTTAAATAATGTTTAAATATATAATGTGTTTTATGAAATCATAATGACCCAATAGTGATGTAATAAAATACTATAAAAATTATGTTCGGCCAATATATGTTTTATCAATAAAATAATTTTATTGTTGGTTTGTTTTACTTATTTGACATGGCTTTAGTGGACCCTCTAAGACTTGTTAAACATTTTGTCTTTTTAAATTGTTTTCCTTGGGAGTGTGACTCACCACCAAATAATAAATCCTATTATTTTAAGAAGTTATGACTTTGGAATTATAAATTATTGTTTTCCACTCTCTTTTGGAAAAATCCATGTGAAAAAACCATGGGCTGTTTTGTGTTTTTGATTTGTTTAATATGTGGTGTCCCAAACCTAAATAATAAACAATTCCCTCCTCTTTCCTATATAAACCCGCCCATGATCCTACTTCCTCCTTACTCAAAACCTTTGTATTTCATCCAATATCTTCCCTCCTCTCTCAATAATACTTCCAAGGCACCCCAAGCTCCCAATAAGCCTCTCTCAATCCTCTCTCAATCCTTTGTAAGCACACTTTCAAGTAAGGGTTTTTCTTCGTTTCTCATTTTTGTCCAATAATATTTAAATTTTTATGCCCTTTTAATTTCAATTATAAATGTTGGGGTATGGTTTTGAACCTCCCCCATACTTCCCTATTTATGTTTGAATAATTGGAGACCCCTTTATCTCTCATTAAATTCCTATCATGTACACCCGTTACTATGCCGAAATTCCGAAAGAAATTTCTCTCTCATCATTTACATTCAAACAATTCTTTTATATAATGAATATAAATTCCATTAAATTTTTTTCTATATGTATCTATATGAACTCTTTAAAATCCATGTTATTTAAATATTATTATATACCACTTTCTCTCTTATCAAAAATTTTTATGAGTTCTTATGTCACGTTGTTATGCTGCCGAAATTGCACCACGCTTTTCCAAGCCAAAGTCATTGTGTAGTGAATACCATGCCCATTTCCCTTTCATGGGTATTAAACTTTATGATTATATAATTATTGTTCAAATAGTTTCATATATGTATTCAACATTATTTTATTATGGAATAAATTATTATGTTGAATTATCCAATGTTTTATGATCCATATGGCACGCTTATGCATGAAATGAAATGTTTAAGAAAGGTGTGTCCTAATAGCACTCTAATGCATTGGGTAAAGTACAGTATCATGATATATTATGTGTAATGGGTTTTTACTCATGATAATTCAAGTGAAATGAGGGTTTAATCATGCTTCATGTGCAATGAGGGTTTACTCATGCTCCATGTCCAATGAGCCTTGACTCATGCTAATTCCATGTTAAGTGTTGTTGCCACATTTCCATGTTATGATTTTCATGATTGATCATTCCTTTATGTTTATTCTTCTATTGTTCTCTATTGATATTCCTAATTACTAACATGTATTTTATTTCTCATGTTATTCCACGATGATTCCCTTGGTGGGCGTTATAGATCACCCTTTTCTTACGCATGTCCTCATGTTATCTCGTGCAATGCTAAGTATGATGGAATGTAGTGGTCATGTAAAGAAAGTTTTCAATTAAGATGTTTTATTTTAAATTTTAAGTTTTTATGTAATGATCCTAAGCCACAAGTAAACTAGAACTCTCTATCTTCTATGTTTAATCAAGTGAAGTTTATGTAATAAATTATGTTTAATTGTGTAATAAAAAGCAGGGTTGTCATAGTTGGTATCATAGGATAGGTTTAGTTATTTTTGGCATTTGGATTACAAAACCCTAGGGAAACCTTAGATACAAGACTAATAAGAACATCCCTATGTTTTTTTGAGTATTGAGTAAGTGTTTTATCAAGAAAATACATCCATGTATGGATACGAGCAGGTAGAGGTGGATCTGGCACAGATGTATCCTTGGGTTAAAACCCAAAAACACCACTTTGAACTAGTCTCAAATAGAAACCGGTGCATGACAACGGGCCTTATTGCACTCTTAGTTACGACACTCCTAGGGTATATGCTTCAGTAGATTCATGAGCCTAGTAAAAAACGTTATTAAGGGACAAAAATCCCATAAGAATATAAGTTAGAAAATAGATTGAGGATAACCTAGATTTAAACCTAGGAAATCACAATTTAGGATATACTTATTCTTTATAAATTTATACTTTTATGTTGAATGTTTCATTTTTAGGCTCAATGGATAAGTATTTAAGACCTCTAATTATAGGTTCTCTTTCTTAGTTAATTGGTGAAAATAGAAGAACACGTTCCAACAACCAATATGTTAGAAATTGTGAAGATTTACCTAATGATATGCCTGATATTATGGGAGCGGGTTCTCAAAACTTCATGATAGTACTTACTCATCTAGCTCGAGTTATGAATAAAAACATGAATTAGGTGGAACACCCTCCTCCTCTAGAGAAAGAGAAAGTTTTTGTAGAATCCTTCATGCAGTAAAGGCATCCCATGTTTAGTGGAGCTTCTGATCCCCTCCTTGTGGAACAATGGATTAACCCCTTTGAAATGATATTATCCATCCTCTAGTGCTCGGAAGAGGAAAAAGTTTTATTGGCAGTATATTGTTTTGATGGGGAAGCTGACCAGTGGTGGACACTGATCAAGAATAAAAATTCCCAATAAAAAAATAATTCCATGAATTGGGAGGAATTAAAGAGGATGTTTTTCAATAAATATTTTCCTCAAACCCACTTTCTCAAAATGGAAAGAGAGTTCCTAGAACTCATGTATAAGGAAGATGAGTCCACCGGGGCCTATGAATCACACTTTATATGGATTTCAATTTACACCTATGGATTTGTCATGAACACCGAAAGAAGGATGGATTGCTTATCTTGAGGACTAAAGATGAGTCTAAAAAAATCATTGGTGATTCGAGACTTTGATAGTTATGATCATATTGTCTGTTGTTCCTTCAAGGTTGAAATGGAGATTGGAGACTCTCAGTGTTCTCATGGGCCTAGTGAAAAGAAGAGGAAAATAGAGAACAACATGGGTGGTACATCAAATCAATCCCATGGTGGAAAGAAGCTTGACTTTTCCCCTTGCAAAAATTGTGGGAAGAGAAATCCTGGTAACTATCTGAAGGGAACTATGAATTTCTTCAAATGCCGAAATTTTGGTCATCTATCCAAGAACTACCGAAGGGATGTGAAAAATACCAATAATGATGAAGAAGTAAGTAAGGTTCAGATCAACACTCAGACGGCAGTGCATTGTTACAACTACAAGGAGCTTAGGCATTATGCAAACAACTGCCCTAAGCCGAAGGTTGTCGGAGGTAATCAACAACAACCTCTGAGGCAATAAGGAAGGGCCTATGCTATCACTACCGCTGAGGTTGATCCGGACAACGATGTGGTGATAGGTATGCTAGTTATTCATTCAATATTAGAGAATGTACTATTTGATTATGGTTCTATGCATTCTTTCATATCTTGAAAGATTAGTAGAACAATTCAAACACCACCTCAAAATTTGGAGGAAAAGTTATCTGTGAGAATAGTGGATGGGTAAATCATTGCGTACATGGTTTATAACACCTCCCTAGTTAACTTTTTTGGACTGAACCTCCCATATAATCTTGTCATACTTCCTTTACTATAGTTTGACGATATCTTGGGCATGGATTGGTTGTCTCTAAACAAAGCCACTATCGACATCCAGAAAAGGTAGATCACTCTTCACATCCCAAAGCATCCTTTAATTAATTACAAATTAAAGGAGGATGATGAATCTAATTTTGAATCATCATATCAAGTGTGGATATTTCTACCTGATGAGAAATCATATCTAGCTCATATTATTGAGAAAAAGGATAGAATCATGCTTGAAGACATGCCCATCGTGAGGGATTACACTGATGTATTCCCTGAAGAGTTTCCTGGTATTCCTCCAGACTGAGAGGTTGAGTTATCAGTTGAACTTATCCCGGGATCTCTACCAATCTCAAAGAAATCTTACAGAATGGCCACCATAGAGCTGGAAGAGTTGAAGAAGCAGTTACAAGAGAATATAGAGAAGGGTTTTATATGCCTGATTGCTTCACTGTGGGGTGCATTGGTCCTCTTCTCTAAGAATATGGATGGATCAATGCACCTTCTGCATTCATTATCGTTAGCTCAATAAAATTACAATAAGGAACAAGTATCCCCTACTATGGATAGATGACTTGTTCTATCAGCTTTTTGGGTCCAGTTATGTCTCTAAGGTAGACCACCGGTCGGGATATCCCCAATTAAAGGTGTGGAAGGAAGATATTCCCAAGACTTCCATCCAAATGAGGTATAGACACTATGAGTTCATAGTGATGCCCATCGTAATCACTAATGCTTCATAAATTTTCATGGATTTAATGAATAGAGTATTTATAGATTACCATGAAATTTTTTTGGTAGTGTCTATTGATGATATTACGATATACTCCAAGATAAAGGAGGAAAATGAGGAGCATTGGAAAACTGTGTTAAAGACTTTTTGAAGAGAGAAGTTGTATGAAAAGTATAGTAAATGTGAGTTTGGGATGGAGGAATTATCATACTTGGGGAATTATATCCCCATAAAATGGATATTTGTGGACCCTACCAAGATGAAAGCAATTGAAGAGTGGCCCAGGATAACTTCTGTAACAGAGATCCACAGCTTTTTGGGTCTATCTGGGTATTATTGAAAATTTTTAAAGAACATTTCACGATTTTAAAACCCAATGACCATGATGACATGGAAGTGAGTAAAGTATTTCTAGACACATGAATGTGAAGAATGTTTTAAGGAGTTGAAAAAGAGGCTTATCACTGCACCAGTACTCACACACCCAATAAGTGGATAACTCTTTGTGGTGTATAGTGATGCTTCTAAGAAGGGATTAGGCTATGTGCTGATGAAAAATGATAAACTGATACCCTATTCCTCAAGGTAGTTAAAATAACATGAGAAAAACTATCCAACGCATGATCTGGAGTTGGAATCTATGATCTTTTCCTTGAAAATCTGGCGGTATTATCTCTATGGGGAGAAATTTGAGATATATAATAACCACCAGAGTCTCAAATATATATTCACACAAAAAAACCTTAATATGCTCCATCAAAGATGGATAGCTTTCATCACGGATTATGACTTCTCAATCCACTTCCATCCTGGTAAGGCAAACAAGGTGGAAGATGCTCTAAGTAGAAAGGATCCTACTTTTTACCATTGGTGAGGATTAAAAAGGATCTGATCTTCTTAGATTTGCAAAGGATGGACGTGGGAATCGTTAAGGGAGGAAAATCATAAATCCTTTCTCAAATGATTGCTCAACCATCTCTCTTGAAGAGAATAAATTGTTCTCAAGGAAAAGATGTGGAAATTCATAAAAGGGTGGAAGCTGTTATAAATTGGAAATCCTCTTATTTCAAAGTTGATGAGGAAGGAGTTGTAAGATTTGGGATGAGATTATTTGTACCATCTGATCTACAGATAAAGAAGGATCTATTGAATGATGAACATATCTCAACCTTCTCTGTCCACCCAGGGAGCACAAATATGTATCAAGATCTCTGATATAACTTTTAGTGGGACAATATGAAAAGGGAGATTGCCGAGTATACATCAAAGTTTCTGGTATGTCTTCAAGTGAAGGATGAGAGACAAAAGTCTAAGGGGATAATGGAACCACTACCCAAACCAGCATGGAAGTAGGAGAACATTACCATAGAATTTGTCACTATACATTCAAGGACGTCCAGAGGAAATAATGCTATATGGGTCGTTGTGGATCATCTTACAATGACATCTCACTTTATCGCAGTTTGACAGGACTTCTCATTGGATCAACTTGCGTGGGTTTACGACAAATAAGTGGTAAGGATTCATGGAGTACCTTTAGATACCCCAAACATGGAATACATGGACCTTACATTACTGTTTCAGAATACGTAATATATAACAAAAAACCAACACTCATGTACCGTAATAGTTTAGTGTCTTTGGAAACTCGGAACACAATCTTCTAATCATGGTGAAAGATCTTCAACATCTCCCATAAAGATCTTCCCCTTTTGTTTTCTTACCTAAAACTTTTATTTATATCCTGGGGAAAATAAAATATATAATGCGTGAGCTCAAATGATCAGTAATTGAAATCATGGAGAAAATAAAACAGACCATATACATTTGAACTTATGGACATTAACATAACGTTTAAACATCAAAATCATGAGCAATGAAATAAAACATGGAAGTACGTAAGCCATAGATCATAATGGGACATCAATCATGATAAAATAGAATGGTAATAAAACATGTAATTGTGTCAAACCATTTAGAACATGATATGATTTCCATAGTAGCCAAGGCATTGCTGCTAAGACCATCTTAGTGGACAAAGGCCCTTTCTGAATCGAGTTCACTCCTCGTTCCAGTCCTGTATCACTGAACCGGATTAACTTACCATTCCGGCCATGTATATCTCATGATATATAAATATTTACCCAATGAATTGTAGGGAGATATAGGTCCCACACATCTCATATTGAAATCATTCTTATGTGTGCCAAAACACAATCATAAATCCTGCATCACATCCCAAAGAATAAAATGGGTTTCATAAATATCAACCCATCATAAAATAATATATATAAAACAAATGGATATAATTTCATCATAAGAAAAGTGAAACCATGTAAATCATAGATACATTATATTTAAACATACACATATGAAAAAATTTCATCTTATATGGAAATGGTTTTGATAAAACACTTGAAAATAATTCTTGAGGAAAATTTACTTTCTTCATAAAAATCATTTTCTTTTCACAAAATTCCACACAATATTAAAAGAAAAAGATTTTATTGAAAATAAAAATGAAATATTGTAGAGTAAACTTCATGAAAATAAGGCGTTATGAATTCGTAAAAATCATTTTATGCCATATAAGTGAAAAAACCATTCTCATCGTACTTTTGTCGGAAAAGTCATAAAGTTCCTCATGTGGTAAAAAAAATTAGTATTCCTTTCATAACATGTGGTAAATTTAAAAAATGTATAAAAAGAACTTAAACATACATGAAAACATTTTTAGAAAACTTGGGCATGGATGATTACAATAACCCCAGTAAATACTTATTAATAAACAATCTCGGATAAAAATGAGATTGGAAAAGTTATCCCTTACCTTATGTCTGATATGCTTCGTATACATCCGAACCTCATGTATAATGATTTAGATAATGTCATTGAATTATTAAAGAATCATATTCATTGTTATGATATCATATATGGTTCACTTACGACTTTATATTACCCCTTCTTTTGTAAATTCCACGTTAAAGTAGTGTTTTGGGTAAAATCGTTTCATTTATCATACGTGTTCGACTTGTTTTTCATGATATTATTAAATATATCCTGATTTTCTTAATTCTATAATTTAAAAAATGATTTATATATATTATATAGTCAGCATATACATATATGTATTATAGATCGATAAATGGAATGAAATACACCATTCATGGAGACAGTAGGCTATACGTACGCATGAACGTTGTTTTCCTTTCCTTCATGACTTGAATGAAAGTAAGAAGATTTAATATATATATATATATATATTCAGTATCTTTATCATTTCATATATTTCACTATTATTCATTATATATACTTTATAATCATTCTTGAATGGTTAACATGGAGAATGAATCTCATCGCGTCGTGGAGACGGTAATCCGTACGTACGCACGAGCGATGATATCGATCCCATAATTATTGAATTGAATTGGAGTGGATGATATAATATATCAGAATCATTATGATTTAATAATAACTATATATAGTTATTCTTTACACCATTATACCCATCCAAGTAAGGTGGTGGTGGAAAAACATATTACACCACGGCGTGGAGAGGGTATTCCGTACGTACGCACGCGCGGTGATTTCGTTTTCCATAGGATGGATAGAAGGAGAAATAGGGTTGTATAATATTTATAATAACATATATGTATATAATTAATACTAATATTATTTCTTTATAATGGAAACGCTAAATAATAGGAAGTATAAGAAGAAAGAAACTTGAAAGAGTCGGTAGAAGATATTACCTCTTCCTCGACGTGCCTCCTTTAAACTTCCACTTAAGGCACTAGAGTTGGCCTTTTGAGAAGACTAGAACCTCCAGAATTTTTATAGGTATGTGTAGAAGAGAAATGGTCAGGATTTTTCTGATATTGAAGGCTCAAAGTGTTGTGAAGAGTAGAGGGAGGAGGTGCCCTTTTATAAGGGAAGGGAGGGGCACTTTTGGAAACCTCAAAAATATTAATTTATAATAAACTCTAACCCCACATAAAAACATCCAAAGTGACTCAAATTAGGATATGAGGTAATATAGGGTTTTAATCTCATAAACCATTAAAATTTAGACATGTTGGGAAATTATTTTAAACCTTATCAATTTATTTATCCTTATTTAATTTATTTAATCTTATTTGTGGTAATAATATTCTAAATTTTAAGTTATTATAAATAATTACATATGTGTTCTGAATTATCCATAATTGTGTACTTTATGACATTTTAGACAATATAATTTTCAATTTATAATTTTTAGATATTTATGTGATTTTTAAACAATTTAATAATATGTTACATTTATAAAATAACAATAGTGTTAATTTTGACACTATTCATTTATTTGAATTTAAATAAAATTCACACAGAGGATATATTCGAACCAAAATTTTTAATAGATTCCTAAAATGTAATATGCATATAGAAAATTTGTAGAGAACATTAATTAGTTCAAATAATATTTATTTTAATATTTATAAAACCATTTATTTGATATTTCTCCTAATAAAAAAATTACTACATCATTTTTGTATAATCATTTAATTTACTTATTATTTGCATAAAAATTATAAATAAGAACATATGCTGAAGATATATATAATATCATTCATAATAATATTTATACCTGAATTTATCAACTTAAAATCAGAACATTTAAATTGTTATATTTATTTAATTATGAAAGTGACATATTTGACATCATTTAAAATAAAATAATTTAAATGTCCTAATCAGTTTTATAATGCTCCAAATTTTCCAAAAATCTAACCTTGGATGATTAGGGTGTATATATACTCGAAAAATAATGATTGGTCGTGTTTCAGGTCTTTTTGATAGGTATTAGTAATTTAATAAAAACTATATTATTGATTTTCAGTAAATAAATAATTTATGCATCACTATTGTGTCACCTTTAATGATATTTATTTAATCCATAAAAATTATAAATAAATTCACATGATGTAGATAATTTTATTAGATTTCTGGAAACAATTCATGTCTGAAGTTTCATGAATTTTATCATTAAATTTAAATTATTATACTTATAAGATTTAAAAGAGTGACATGTTGTCACTTTCTTTGGTTTTAATAATAATTAAATTACTTTCATGGAACAAAGTACATAAAATTAATATATCCTGACCCTTATGTGATATGGGTATACTTTTAGTCATCCAATAAAATTTTGGTAGGTGTTAGGGTAATTTTATAATTTTATTTTTGCCCTTAATTACCTGATTTACCTTTAACTACAGTAAAAAAATTACCGTAGTTACTATTCATAATATCAAAAAAAGTAACATATTAACATAATTTGGACCCAATGAATTAAAATATGGAATAAATTTTTCAAAATTAAAAACACAGAAGTTGCAGTAATTAATTTGAAATTAATCCCGTTATTAAGAAAACTGGTTTTAAAAGTTAAAACATTGCCAAAGATTGAAATTTCTTTACCTATAAATTCAATGTAAAATGAATGGGAATGACATAAATTATATTAAATGGTAAAAATATATTATATTTATACTTTAAAACCATTAAATATTATAATTTAACCATATATATTATTGTGATGAAAAGTAGTTTTTAATTAAAATATAGTGTGTTTTTACTGTTCATTTAAATATGAAAGTTATCAGAATAATATGAAAATTTTATCCAAAGTAAATTTTTATATCCTAATTCCAAAGAAGAATATTATTTTGTCAAATTGAACTTATAAACCATTCAAAAACTATATTTAAAGTGGGTGCGCCATCAAAAGGCGACAAAACTGCATTTTTTTAAAAATACATATTTTACCTAAAAATTTTATTTTGTTCTCATACCATATTTTATAAAATGTGTAAGATGAATAATAATGTCATAAAATTCAAACTTTATATAATAATATTCAAAAAGTCTAGTTCATAATAATATTATAACAATATATCATCATTTAGTGAAACCCCATATTGCGTACAACACACGCTATCGAGGGAGGTCACGATTGCGTGTAATGCAAGCCAAGTCAGGGTTGCGTGTATTGCATGACTCCCTTGTTATTGCGTATAGCTCCCAATAATCTTGGTGTATCATAGAATAGAAGATATTAAATAAATTAAAAAGAATATATCTTATAAAATCTCAGTCTGTTACATTCTACCCCCTTAAAATGAATTTCGCCCTCGAAATTCGTCGGGGTTATAAATGGTTTACTACTTGAAAGTTTTTTTCATAGAAACCCAAATTGAAAAAAGGTATACTAAAAATTAATTTTAAAAATTGAAGTATGAAACATAACAGTTACCCAAATTAACTCATAACTGGGTTTCCACATAGGAGAATATAGGTGAAAATACGGATATGGAAGGGAAATATAACCATCAAGTTCTGATGGAGAGTGGTAGAGAACATGGATATTAAAACTCCAACAATCACAAAGGCATAAATTTGTGATGATTTAAGGTACCATATGATTCATCGGATATAAGTACTATAGGACAACATTTTTGTTTCAAGATCATTTCCCTAAAGTTGAAGAATTGTTAAATTAAAAGAAATACTTACTTGATTTTGGTATAATCTTACTGTTGTTTGTGCCTTGAAATATTTCTAATTCATCTCTTAAATACATGATGTTGAATTTGTCTTCTGTGAAGTGTTAGAAGTTCATGTGATAGAATGATAGGTCATCCCATCTATCTCAAACATAAGGTTAGTAAAAGTTATATACATAAGTCTATCAATGGTGAGATTAATCATATATGGTTCCTAAAATGGACGTATACATCATATATCATACCACTTAATAAATTAAAACTAATTTATAATAACCAGGGACTTCTTGTAGACCAGTGGTATGCGATAAAGGCATGTTGCACTTCATTTGTGGGTTTGATTCCCACAGCCTTGTCCGACGCAATGGGTTGTCGCCCGTCCTGCAGGTATTCCTTTTTCTAAAACTACATTATTATAACATTCCATCAATAATATCGAAAAAAGATATAGCCTTAAACAATACTATCTTATTTCCAAAATAATCTATTCCAATATTTAGGTTTTTACAAAATACTTATGTCCAAGCTCATAGTATAAAAAAACAATTAATAGAAATGTCATCTGTTGAGCATGTGAATACCATCATTTATCCCCCATATATCATACGATATATCTTGTTGGTCAAATTACAAACATGTAAATACCTTAATCATGTACTCTCTTGAAAAATGAATATATATTGACCCTTAGTGAAAAAAAGAATTTTGTCAAAATTTAACACTTTCCACATACCAAAATCCCTAAATTTCTATATACTCAAACCATGATATCACTTTTTCCTTATATGAGTCATGAGCTCATGAATACTATAAAAAATCTCATTTTCTCCTTATCCCTTCATTATGCGCATATCATCTACTTTCCAAAAATATTTCAATCACTTTTCATGGTTACCGGTACCATAAAATTATTGAAAACCACAATAAACTAATACAAAAATATTCCAATATACCATAAAAGTACCTCAACAACATTATTCTGAAATACCAATATATAAACAATTCAATCCATCCTCTTCAATGATTGTAATGGAATAAGTCCTTCATTGATTTAGAAGTATTCTCTTAGGTCAGGGCATTGAGTTGGGTAATGCCCATTTTCATCACAAATAAGACATTGAACTCAATAACAGTCTGTCACTCTATGACCCTTTTCTCCACATAGATAACATCTTCCCCTCCATTTGAGGTATTCCTCAAGTTCCGTATTCCCTTCTTTATAAATCTCAGTCTCCCTTTATCTATGCTCCTCACCATGCGAATATGCATAAAATCCCATCTTCCTCTTATTTGATGAATTATGAATACCACTAAAGTTAACCTTGTTAATCATATATCTTGATGACTGATTCAGCATAATCACAAAATCTTTCCCTCTATGAATTACAAGATTTTGTTGATCACAGTCACCAATTTTTCAATTGGAATCAATGTTAACTTAATTCCTTCTCGTTTCCTTCATTAACTTAAACCAGAAACCATAGTGTAAGAAACATTTAACATAACGTGGAACCACATAATCATTAAAAGTCACTTATGTGATATCTAACTTATCACACATTCTTTAATCCATGATACCTTAGGTTCACCCAAGGTTATTCATGATCATCAACATAACTCTTGGACTGTAACCTATTGTTATACTGAACCTTAGGGACATCCTTAGACATACCTTTGAAATATCTCTTGGGATCTCACTAAAGTTTTCACATCCGAGTTTCCAAAGGTTAACTAAACCTTTCCTCTAATACCAACTGTAGAGACCCCAAACTTGACGTACATGGAAATTACATTAATTTTAAGGAATACATAATACATAACAAAAAACCAACACTCAAGGACCGTAATAGTTTAGTGTCTTTGGAAACTCAGAACACAATCTTCTAATCATGGTGAAAGATCTTCAATATCTCCCATAAAGATCATCCCCTTTTTTCATACCTAAAACATTTCTTTATATCCTGGGGAAAAGAAAACATATAAAGGGTGATCTCAAATGCTCAATAAGGGTAAACATGGAGAAAATAAAAAACACCATATACATTTGAACTTAAGACCATGAACATAATGATTAAACATCAAAATCTTGAGCAATGAAATAAAACATGGATGTACGTAAGGCATATATCATAATGGGACATCAATCACGACAAAATTGCATGGGAATAAAACATCTAATTGTTGAAAACCATTAAGAACATGATATTATTTCTATACCAACCAAGGAATTGCTTCCAATACCATCTTAGTGGATAAAGTCCCTTTCTGAATCGAGTTCACTCCTCGTTCCAGTCCTGTATCACTGAACCGGATTAACTTATCATTCCAGTCATGTCTATCTCATGAGATATAAATATTTACCCAATGCATTGGAGGGAGGTATAGGTCCCACCCATCTCATATTGAAATCTTTATTATGTGTGCCACAACACAATCATAAATCATGCATCATAATCCAATGAATAAAATGGGTTTCATAAACATCATCCCATCATAACATAATCCGTATAAAACAAATGGATATCATTTCATCATAATAAAAGTTAAACCATGTAAATTATAGAGACATTATATTTAAACATACACATATTAAATAATGTCATCTTAGATGGAAAATGGTTTTAGTAAAACACTTGAAAAGAATTCTTGAGGAAAATATCCTTTATTCTTAAAAATCATTTTCTTTTCACAAAATCCCACACAATTTTAAAAGAAAATTATTTTATTGAAAATAACCATGAAATATTTTAGAGTAAACTTCATGAAAATAAGGCGTTATGAAACCGTAAAAATTTTTCATGTCGTATAAGTTAAAAAAAATTATCCTCGTACTTTTGTCAGAAATGTCAACAAGTTCCTCGTGTGGTAAAAAAAGTAAGATTCCTTTCATAACATGTGGTAAATTTAAAAAATGGGTAAAAAGGAATATTAACATACATGAAAACATTTTTAGAAAACATGGGCATGGATGATAACAATAACCCCAGTAAATACTTACGAATAAATAATCTCGGATAAAAATGAGATTGGAAAAATTATCCCTTACCTTATGTCTGATATGCTTTGTATGTATCCAAACCTCCTGTATAATGGTTTAAATAATGTCATTTAATTATTACAGAATCATATTCATTGTTATGATATCATATATGGTTGACTTATGACTTTATATTACCCATTCTTTTGTAAATTCCATGTTAAAGCAGCGTTTTGGGTAAAATCGTTTCATTTTTCGTACGTGTTTAGACTTGTTGTTCATGATATTATTACTTATATACTGATTGAATTAATTCCAGAATGTAAAAAAAAGATTTATATATAATATATATTCATCATATACATATATATCTGATAGATCAATAAATGGAATGAGATACACCGTTCATGGAGACGGTAGGTCGTACGCACGCATGAATGTTGTTTTCCTTTCCTTGTTGACTTGAATGAAAATAAGTAGATGTAATATATATATATATATATGTAAATGAATATAGTAGCTTTATCATGTCATATATTTCATTATTATTCATTATATATACTTTATAATCATTCTTCAATGGTTAACATGGAGAATGAATCTCATCTCATTGTGGAGACGGTAATCTGTACGTACGAACGAGCGATGATATTGTTCCTATAATTATTGAATTGAATTGGAGTGGATGATATAATATTTCAGAATCATTATGATGTTATAATAAATGTATATAGTTATTATTTACACCATTATACCCATCCAAGTAAGGTGGTGGTGGAAAAACAGATTACACCACGGCGTGGAGACTGTATTCCGTACGTACGCACGCGCGGTGATTTCATTTTCCATAGGATGGATAGAAAGTAAAATAGGGTTATTTCATATTTATAATAACATATAAGTATATAATTAATAATTATGTTATTATGTTATAATGAAACAACTAAATAAGAGGAAGTAGAAGAAGAAAGAAACTTGGAGGAGTCGGTAGAAGAGATTACCTCTTCCTCGACGTGCCTCCTTTAAACTTCCTCTTAAGGCACTAGATTTGGTCTTATGAGAAAACAAGAACCTCCAGAATGTTTCAAGTGATGTGGAGAAGAGAAATGGTCAGGGTTATTCTGATCTTGAAGGATCAAAGTGTTGTGAAGAGGAGACGGAGGAGGTTCCCTTTTATAAGGGAAGAGAGGGGCACTTTTGGAATCCTCAAAAATATTAATTTTTAATAAACTCCAACCCCACTTAAAAACATCCAAAGTGACTCAAATTCAGATATTAGGTAAGGTAGGGTGGTAATAGCATCAAAAAATCAAATTTATACATGATGGGAAATTAATTTAAACCTTATCAATTTGATTTATCCATATTTAATTTATTTAATCTTATTTTTGGTAATAATATTCTAAATTTTAAATTGTTATAAATAATTACTTATGTGTTGTGAATTATCAATAATTTGGTACTTTATGAAATTTTAGACCATATAATTTTAAATTTATAACTTTTAAATATTTATGTGATTTTAAAACAATTTAATAATATGTTACATTTATAAAATAACAATAGTGTTAATTTTGACACTATTCATTTTTTTGAATTTAAATAAAATCCACACCGAGGATATATTCAAAAAACATTAATAGATTAATGACATTTCGTATTCATCTATAAAATTTTTGGATAACATTTATTAGTTTATATAATGTTTGTTTAATTATTTATAAAACCATTTATTGGATATTTCTCTTAATAAAACAATTACTACATCATTTTTGTATAATAATTCAATATACATATTAATTTCATAAAAATTAAAAAGTAAATCCTATGATGAAGATAAATATAATAAACTTCATAATAATATTTATACTCGAATTTATCAACTTAAAATCACATCATTTAAATTGTTATATTTATTAAATTTTGAAGGTAACATCTTTGACATCATTTAATATAAAATAATGCAAATGTCCTAATCAGTTTTATATGGCTCTAAATTGTCCACAAATAGACCATTGGATTATTAGGGTTTATATATAATCTAAAAATAATGTTTGGTCAAGTTTATGGTCTTTTTGATAGGTATTATTGTTTTAATAAATACTATATTATTGATTTTTCACTAAATAAACAATTTCTGCATCACCATTGTGTCACCTTTAATGATAATTATTTAATCCCTAAAAATTATAAATAAATTCACATGATGTAGATAAATTTATTATATTTCTGGAGACAATACATGTTCGAATTTTCATGAAGTTTATCACTAAATTAAAATTATTATACTTATAAGATTTAAGAGAGTAACATGTTGTCACTTTCTTTGGTTTTAATAATAATTAAATTATTTTCATGGTCAAAAGTCAATATAATTAATATATTCAGACCCTTAGGTGATATGGGTCTAATTTTAATCATCCAATAAAATTTTATCAGGTGTTAGGGTAATTTTATAATTTTATTGTTACCCTTAATTACCTTATTTGCCTTTAACTACAATAAATAAAAATTACCGTAGTTACTATTCATAATATAAAAAAACATAACCTATTAACATAATTTGGACCCACGGAAATAAAATAAGGAATCCATTTTTCAAAATTCAAAACACAGAAGTTGCAGTAATTAATTTAAAATTAATCTCGTTGTTAAGAAAACGGGTTTTAAAAGATAAAACATTGCCAAAAATTGAAATGTTTTTACCTATGAATTCAACATAAAATTAATGGTAAAAAAATAAATTATATGAAATGATAAAAATATATTCTATTTATACTTTAAAACCATTAAACAATATAATTTAAATATATAAATTATTGCGATGAAAAAAGTTGTTTTTAATTAAAATATACCATGTTTTAACTATTCATTAAAATATGAAAGTTATCAGAATAATATGAAAAATTTGTCCAAAGTAAATTTTTATATCCGGATTCCAAAGAAGAATATTATTTTGTCAAATTGAACTTATAAACCTTTCAAAAACTAGATTTAAAGTGGGTGCGCCATCAAATGACGGGAAAACTGCATTTTTTGAAAAATACTTATTTTACCCAAAAATTTTATTTTGTTCTCATACCGTATTTTAGAAAATGTGTAAGATGAATAATAATGTCATAAAATTAAAAATGTATATACTAATATTCATAACAGCTAGTTCATAATAATATTATAACAATATATCATCGTTTAGTAAAACCCGGTATTGCGTACAACAAACGCTATCGAGGGAGGTCGCGATTGCGTGTAATGAAAGCCAAGTCAGGGTTGCGTGTAGTGCATGACTCCTTTTTTATTCCATATAGATTACAATAATCACGGTGTATCATATAACATAAGATATGAAATAAATTAAAAAGAATATATCTTATAAAATCTCAGGGTCTTACATTCTACCCCCCTTAAAATGAATTTCTCACTCGAAATTTTTCGGGGTTAAAAATGGTTTACTACTTGAAAGGTTTTTTCATATAAACCCACATTATAAAAATGAATACTAAAACTTAATTTTAAAAAGTGAAGTATGAAACATATCAGTTACCCAAATTAACTCATCAATGGGTTTCCATGTAGGAGAACATAGGTGAAATACAGATATGGAAGAGAAATCTAACCATCATGTTCTGATGGAGAGTGGTCAAGAACATGGCTATGAAAAATCCAAAAATCACAAAGCCATAAATTTATGATGATTTAAGGTACTATCTGATTCATCGGATATAAGTACACTAGGACAAAATTTTTGTTTTCAAGATCATTTCCCTAAAGTTGAAGAATTTTTGAATTAAAAGAAATACTTACTTGAATTTGGTATAATCTTATTGTTCTTTGTGCCTTGAACAATTTCCACTTCATCTCTTAAAGAAATGAAGTTGAATTTTTCTTCCGTGAAGTGTTATAAGATCATGCGATAGAATGATAGGTCATTCCATCTGTCTCAAACATAAGGTTAGCAAACGTTATATACATAAGTCCATCTATGGTGAGATTAATCGTATATGGTTCCTAAAATAGACTTATATATCATATATCATACCACTTAATAAATTAAAACTAATTTACACTAACAAGGGACTTCCTGTAGGCCATTGGTATGCGATAAAGTCATGTCGCACTTCTGTTGTGGGTTCGATTCCCACAGCCTTGTCCGACGCGACGGGTTGTCGCCCATCCTGCAGGTTGTCCTTTTTCTGAAACTACATTGTTATAACATCCCATCAATAATATCTCAAAAAGTTCTATCCATTAAAAATTCTAACTTATGTCCAATATAGTTCATTCCAATCTTTTGGCTTATCCAAAATACTTCTGTCCAAGCTCATAGTATAAAGAAAACAATTACTCTAAGTGTCATCTGTCGAGCATGTGAATACCATAATTTTTCCCCTATATATCATACAATATATATTGTTGGTCAAATTAAAAACATGTGAATACCTTAATCATGTACTCTCTTGAAAAATGAATACCCATTGACCCTTAGTGAAATCAGGAATGCTGTCAAAATTTAACACTTTCCACATACCAAAATCCAAAAATTTCTATATACTCAAACCATGATATCACTTTGTCCTTATATCAGTAATGAGATCATGAATACTATCAAAAATCTCATTTTCTCATTATCCCATCATTATGCACATATCAACTACTTTCCAAAAATATTTCAATCACTTTTCATGGTTACCGGTACCATAAAATTATTGAAAACCACAATAAACTAATACAAAAATATTCCAATATACCATAAAAGTACCTCAACGACATTATTCTTGAATACCAATACATAAACACTTCAATCCATATTCTTAAATGGTTGTCATGGAATAAGTCCTTCCTTGATTTACAAGTATTCTCTTGGGTTAGGGCATTGAATTGGGTAATGCCCATGTTCTCCACAAATAAGACATTGATCTCCATAACAGTCTGTCACTCTATGGCCCTTTTCTCCACACAGATAACATCTTCCCCTCCATTTGAGGTATTCCTCAAGGTTATTCTTCCCTTCTTTATAAATCTCAATCTCCCTTTATGATCCTCACCATGCGAATATGCATAAAATTCCATCTTCCTCTTATTTGATGAATTAGTAATACCACTAAAGTTCACCTTGTTAAGCATATATCACGATGACTGATTCGGCATAATCACACAATCTTTATCTCTAGGAATTACACGATTTTGTTGATCACAGTCTCCAATTTGTCCATAGGAATCAACATTAACTAGATTCCTTCTCGTTTCCTCAATTGGCTAAAACTAGAAACCATAGTTTAAGAAGCATTTAAAATAAAGAGAAACCACATAATCATTAAAAGTCACTTATCTGATGTCTAACTTATCACACATTATTTAATCCATGATACCTTAGGTTCACCCTAGGTTATTCATGATTGTAAACATAACTCTTTGACTGTAACCTATAGTTATACTAAACCTTAGGAAATCCCTAGACATACCTTAGAAATATCTCTAGGGATCTCACTAAAGTTTTCGAATCCTAGTTTACAAAGTTTAACTAATCCTTTCATATGATATCAACTATAGAGACCCCAAACTTGACGTACATGGACATTAAATTACTTTTTCAGAATAATTAATACATAACCAATAACCAACACTCAAGGACCATAATAGTTTAGCGTCTTTGTAAACTCGGAACACAATCTTCTAATCATGGAGAAATATCTTCAACATCTCCCATAAAGATCTTCCCCTTTTATTTTCTTACCTAAATCCATTATTTATATCTAGGGGAAAAGAAAACATATAATGTGTGAACTCAAATTCTCATTAAGGGTAAGCATGGATAAAATTAAACAAACCATATACATTTGAACTTAAGAAAATGAACATAATGTTTAAACATCAAAATCTTGAGCAATGAAATAAAATATGGAAGTAAGTAAGAAATAGATCATAATGGGACATTAATAATGATAAAATAGCATGGGAATAAAACATGTAATTTTAAAAAACCCTTAAGAACATGATATTATATCCATAGTAGCGAAGACATTGCTGCAAAGACCATCTTAGTAGAAAAAGTATCTTTCTGAATCGAGTTCACTCCTCGTTCCAGTCCTGTTTCATTGAACCAGATTAACTTACCATTCTATCCATGTCTATATTTGGAGATATAAATCTTTACCAAATGCATTGGAGGGAGATATAGGTCCCACCCATCTCATATTGAAATCATTCTTAGGTGTTCCACAACACAATCATAAATCATGCATCATAACCCAAAGAATAAAATGGGTTTCATAAACATCTTCTCATCATAACATAATCCATGTAAATAAAATGGATATCATTTCATAATAAGAAAATTGAAACCATTTAAATCATATAGACATTATATTGAAACATACACATATAAAATAATGTCATTTTATATGGAAAATGGTTTTGATAAAACACTTGAAAAAAATTCTTGAGGAAAATATCCTTTCTTCTTAAAAATAATTTTATTTTCAAATCATTCCACAAAATTTTAAAAGAAAATGATTTTATTGGAAATAACCATGAAATATTTTAGTGTAAACTTCATGAAAAGAAGGCGTTATGAAACCATAAAAATCCATTCATGTCGTATAAGTTAATAAAACATTCTCCTCGTACTTTTGTCGGAAAAGTCAAAAAGTTCCTCGTGTGGTAAACAAAAGTAAGATTCATTTCATAAAATGTGGTAAATTTAAAAAATGGGTAAAAAAACATTAAACATACATGAATTGTTTTTAGAAAACATGGGCATGTATGATAATAATAACCCCAGTAAACACTTACGAATAAACAATCTCGTATAAAAACAAGATTGGAAAAGTTATCCCTTACCTTATGTCTGATATGCTTCGTATGTATCTGAACCTCCTGTATAATTATTTAAATATTGTTATTTAATTTTTAAAGAATCATATTCATTGTTATGATATCATATATGATTCACTTATGACATTATATTACCCGTTGTTTTGTAAATTCCATGTTAAAGCAGTGTTTTGGGTAAAATCGTTTCATTTATCGTACGTGTTTCGACTTGTTGTTCATGATATTATTACTTATATCCTGATTTACTTAATTACAGATTTTAAAACATGATTTATATATAATATATTTTCAGTATATACATATATATATATATATGATAGATTGATAAATGTAATGAAATACACTGTTCATGGAGACGGTAGGTCGTACGTACGCATGAACGCTGTTTTCCTTTCCTTGTTGACTTGAATGAAAGTAAGTATATGTCATATATATATATATACATAAATACCGTAGCTTTATCATGTCATATATTTCATTATTATTTATTATATATACTTTATAATCATTCTTTAATGGTTAACATGGAGAATGATTCTCATCGCGTCGTGGAGACGGTAATCCGTATGTACGCACAAGTGATGATATTGTTCCCATAATTATTGAATTGAATTGTAGTTGATGATATAATATCTAAGAATCATTATCATGTTATAATAACTATATATAGTTATTATTTACACCATTATACCAATCCAAGTAAGGTGGTGGTGGAAAAACAGATTACACCACGGCGTGGAGACGGTATTCCGTACGTACGCACGCGCGGTAATTTCGTTTTCTGTAGGATGGATAGAAGGTGAAATAGGGTTGTTTCATATTTATAATAACATATCAGCATATAATTAATACTTAGGTTATTAATTTATAATGAAACAACTAAATAAAAGGAAGTAGAAGAAGAAAGAAACTTGAAAGAGTCGGTAGAAGAGATTACCTCTTCCTCGACGTGCCTCCTTTAAACTTCTTCTTAGGGCACTAGAGTTGGTCTTTTGAGAAGACCTGAACCTCTAGAATGTTTCTAGGGATGTGTAGAAGAGAAATGGGCAGGGGTTTCCATGCATGAAGGTTCAAAGTGTTGTAAAGAGGAGAGAGAGGAGGTTCCCTTTTATAAGGGAAGAGAGGGGCACTTTTGGAAACCTCAAAAATATTAATTCATAATAAACTCTAACCCCACTTAAAAACATCAAAAGTGACTCAAATTCGGATATGAGGTAATATATGGTTGTAATATCATCAACAAATCAAATTTATACATGTTGGTAAATTATTTTAAACCTTTTCAATTTGATTTATCCTTATTTAATTTATTTAATCTTATTTGTGGTAATAATATTCTAAATTTTAAATTGTTATAAATAATTACTTATCTGTTTTGAATTATCAATAACTGGGTACTTAATGAAATTTTAGACCATATTATTTTTAATTTATAATTTTTAAATATTTATGTGATTTTTAAACAATTTAATAATATGTTACATATATAAAATAACAATAGTGTTAATTTTGACACTATTCATTTATTTGAATTTAAATAAAATCCACACAGATGATATATTCGAAAAAATATATTTAATTGATTCCTAACATGTCTTATTAATATATAAAATTTGTGGAGAATATTAATTAGTTCATATAATGTTTATTTTAATATTTATAAAACCATTTATTTGATATTTTTCTTAATAAAACAATTACTACATCATTTCTGTATAATCATTTTATATACTTATTATTTTTATAAAAATTAAAAATAAAATCCTATTATGAGGATAAATATAATACCTTTCATAATAATATTTATACTCTAATTTATCAACTTAAAATAACAAAATTTAAATTGTTATATTTATTAAATTATGAAGGTGACATCTTTGACATCATTTAAAATAAAATAATGTAAATGTCCTAATCGGTTTTATAAGGCTACAAATTTTCCATAAATCGACCCTTTGATGATTATGTTATATATATACTATAAAAATAATGTTTGGTCCAGTTTTTGGTCCTTTTGATAGGTATTATTATTTTAATAAAAACTATATTATTGATTTTTCACTATATAAACAAATTTTTCATTAGTATTGTGTCACCTTTAATAATACTTATCTAATCCCTAAAAATTATAAATAAATTCACATGATGTAGATAATTTTATTATAATTTTGTAGACTATTCATGTTTGACGTTTCATGAAGTTTATCACTAAATTAAAATTATTATACTTATAGGATTTGAGAGAGTGACATGTTGTCACTTTCTTTGGTTTTAAAAACAATTAAATTATTTGCATTCTCAAAAGTCTATAAAATTAATATATTCTGTCCCTTAGGTGATATGGGTCGACTTTTAGTCATCCAATAAAATTTTGTCAGGTGTTGGGGTAATTTTATAATTTTATTTTTACCCTTAATTACCCGATTTACCTTTAACTGTAGTAAATAAAAATTACCGTAGTTACTATTCATAATATCAAAAAAACGTATCCTATTAACATAACATGGACCCACTGAATTCAAATATGGAATCCATTTTTCCAAATTCAAAACACAGAATTTGCAGTAATTAATTTAAAATTAATCCCGTTGTTAAGAAAATGGGTTTTAAAAGTTAAAACATTGCCAAAGATTGAAATGTTTTAACCTATGAATTCAATGTAAAATTAATGTTAATGACATAAATTATATTAAATGGTAAAAATATATTATATTTATACTTTAAAATCATTCAATATTATAATTTATCCATTTAAATTATTGTGATGAAAAAAGATGCTTTTAATTAAAATATAGCGTGTTTTTACTATTCATTAAAATATGAAAGTTATCAAAATAATATGAAAATTTTATCCAAAGTAAATTTTTATATCCTGATTCCAAGGAAGAATATTATTTTTTCAAATTGAACTTATAATCCTGTCAAAAACTATATTTAAAATGGGTGCGCCATCAAAAGGCGGCAAAACTGCATTTTTTGAAAAAGACTTATTTTACACGAAAAATTTATTTTGTTCTCATACCATGTTTTACAAAATGTGTAATATGAATAATAAAGTAATAAAATTCAAAATTTAGATATTACTATTAATAACGGCTTGTTCATAATAATATTATAACAATATATCATCGTTTAGTGAAACACGGTATTGCGTACAACACACGCTATCGAGGGAGGTCGTGATTGCGCGTAATGCCAGCCAAGTCAGTGTTGTGTGTAGAGCATGACTCCTTTGTTTTTGTGTATAGCGCAAGATAATCTTGGTGTAGAATACAACAAAAGATATTAAATAAATTAAAAATAATATATCTTATAAAATCTCAGGGTGTTACATTCAACCTCCCTTAAAATGAATTTATCCATCGAAATTGGTCACGATTATAAATGGTTTACAACATTAATTTTTTTTCATAGAAACCCACATTGTAAAAAGTAATACTAAAACATAATTTTAAAAAGTGAAGTATGAAACATAACGGTTTCACAAATTAACTCATCAATGGGTTTCCACGTAGGAGAACATAGGTGAAAATACGGATATAGAAGAGAAATCTAACCATCTGGTTATGATGGAGAGTGGTAGAGAACATGGCTATGAAAAATCCAACAATCACAAAGACATAAATTTGTGATGATTTAAGGTACCATCTGATTCATCGGATATAAGTACACTAGGACAACATTTTTTTCAAGATCATTTCCCTAATGTTGATGAATTGTTGAATTAAAAGAAATAATTACTTGATTTTGTTAAAATGTTATTGTTGTTTATGCCTCGAACAATTTCCACTTCATCTCTTAAAGAAATGAAGTTGAATTTGTCTTTCATGAAGTGTTAGAAGATCATGCGATAGAATGATAGGTCATTCCATCTGTCTCAAACATAAGGTTAGCAAAAGTTATATACATAAGTCCATAAATGGTGAGATTAATTGTATATGGTTCCAAAAATGGATTATACTTCATATATCATACCAATTAATAAATTAAAACTAATTTATAATAACCAGGGACTTCCTGTAGGCCAGTGGTATGCAGATAAAGTCCTGTCACACTTTAGTTGTGGGTTCGATTCCCACAGTCTTGTCCGACGCGACGGGTTGTCGCTCGTCTTGCAGGTTGTCCTTTTTCTAAAACTACATTATTATAACAATCCATCAATAATATTGAAAAAAGTTCTAGCCTTAAACAAAACTAACTTATGTCCAACATAATCCATTCCAATCATTAGGCTTATCCAAAATACTTTTTTCCAAGATCATTGTATAAAGAAAATAATTAATAGAAATGTCATCTACAGAGCATGTGAATACCATCATTTATCCCCCATATATCATACGATATATCTTGTAGGTAAAATTAAAAACATGTGAATACCTTAATCACTTACTCTCTTGAAAAATGAATACCCATTGACCCTTATTGAAAACATGAATGCTGTAAAAATTTAACACTTTCCATATACCAAAATCCCAAAATTTATATATATTGAAACCATGATATCACTTTTTCCTTATATCAGTCATGAGATATTGAATACTATCAAAAATATCATTTTCTCCTTATCCCTTCATTTTTTGCATATCATCTACTTTCCAAAAATATTTCAATCACTTTTCATGGTTACTGGTACCATAAAATTGTTGAAAACCACAATAGACTAATACAAAAATATTCTAATATACCATAAAAGTACCCTAACAACATTATTCTTGAATACCAATACATAAACACATCAATACATCCTCTTCAATGATTGTAAAGGAATAAGTCCTTCCTTGATTTAGAATTAAGCTCTTAGTTCATGGAATTGAGTTGGGTAATGCCCATGTTCTCCATAAATAAGACATTGAACTCCATAACAGTCTATCACTCTATGACCCTTTTCTCCACATAGATAACATCTTCCCCTCCATTTGAGGTATTCCTCAAGGTTTTTCTTCCCTTCTTTAGAAATTTCAATCTCCCTTTCTCTATGCTCCTCACCATGCAAATATTCATAAAAGTCCATCTTATTATTATTTGATGAATTAGGAATACCATAAAAGTTCACCTTGTTAATCATATATCATGATTACTGATTCGGCATGATCACAAAATCTTTCTCTCTAGGCATTACACGATTTTGTTGATCACAGTCACCAATTTTTCCATCGGAATCAACTTTAACTGAATTCCTTCTCGTTTCCTCCATTGACTTAAACCAGAAACCATTTTGTAAGAAACATTTAAAATAACGAGGAACCACATAATCATTAAAAGTCACTTATGGGATTTCTAACTTATCACACATTCTTTAATCCATGATACCTTAGGTTCACCCTAGGTTATTCATAATCATCAACATAACTCTTGGACTGTAACCTATAGTTATACTAAACCTTAGGGACATCCCTAGACATACCTTATAAATATCTCTATGGATCTCACTAAAGTTTTCGCATCCTTGTTTCAAAAAGTTAACTAAACCTTTCCTCTGATACCAACTGTAGAGACCCAAAACATGATGTACATGGACATTACATTACTTTTTCGGAATACTTAATACATAAAAAACCAACACTCAATGACCGTAATAGTTTAGTGTCTTTGGAAACTCAGAACACAATCTTCTAATCATGGTGAAAGATCTTCAACATCTCCCATAAAGATCTTCCCCTTTTTTTTCTTACCTAAAACCTTTCTTTATGTCCTGGGGAAAAGAAAACATATAAAGGGTGAGCTAAAATTCTCAGTAAGGGTAAGCATGGAGAAAATAAAACAAACCATATACATTTGAACTTAAGAACATGAACATAATGTTTAAACATCATAATCTTCAGCAATGAAATATAACATGGAAGTACGTAAGGCATAGATCATAATGGTACATCAATCATGAAAAAATAGCATTGGAATAAAACATGTAATTGTGGAAAACCATTAAGCACAAGATATGACTTCCATAGTAGCCAAGGAATTTCTTCCATGACTATCTTAGTAGACAAAGTCTCTTTATGAATCGAGTTCACTCCTCATTCTAGTCCTATATCACTGAACTGGATTATCTTACCATTCCAGCCATGTCTATATCATGAGATATAAATCATTACCGAATTAATTTTAGATTGATATAGGTCTCACCTATATCATATTGAAATCATTCTTATGTGTTCCACAACTCAATCATAAATCATGCATCATAACCAAAGAATAAAATAGGTTTCATAAACATCATCACATCATAACATAATCCATATAAAACAAATTGATATCATTTCATCATAAGAAAATTAAAACCATGTAAATCATAGAGACATTATATTTAATCATACACATATGAAATATTGTAATCTTAGATCAAAAATGGTTTTGATAAAACACTTGAAAATAATTTGTGAGGAAAATATCCTTTCTTCTTAAAAATCAATTTCTTTTCACAAAATACCATAAAATTTTAAAATAAATATTATTTTATTTAAAATAAACATGAATTATTGTAGATTAAACTTCATGAAAATAAGGTGTTATGAAACTGTAAAAATCTGTTCATTCTGTATAAGTTAAAAAACATTCTCCTCGTACTTTTGTCAGAAAAGTCAAAAAGTTCCTCGTGTGGTAAAAAAAAGTAAGATTCCTTTCATAACATGTGGTAAATTTTAAAAATGGGTAATAATTACTTTAAAAATACATCAAAACATTTTTAGAAAACATGGGCATGGATGATAACAATAACCCTAGTAAATACTTACGAATAAACAATCTTGGATAAAAACGAGATTGGAAAGGTTATCCCTTACCTTATGTCTGATATGCTTCATATGTATCTAAACCTCTTTTATAATGATTTAAATGATGTCATTTTATTTTTATAGAATCATATTCATTGTTATGATATCATATATGGTTCACTTATGACTTTATATTATCCGTTCTTTTGTAAATTCCATGTTAAAGCAGCGTTTTGGGTAAAATCGTTTCATTTATCGTACGTGTTTCAACTTGTTGTTCATGATATTATTACTTATATACTTAATCACTTATTTCCAGAATTTAAAACATGATTTATATATAATATATATTCATCATATACATATATATATGATAGATCTATAAATGGAATGAAATACACCGTTCATGGAGACGGTAGGCTGTACGTATGCATGAACGTTGTTTTCCTTTCCTTATTGACTTGAATGAGAGTAAGTAGATGTCATATATATATATATACAAAAATACAGTAGCTTTATCATGTCATATATTTCATTATTATTCATTATATATATATTATAATCATTCTTGAATGGTTAACATGGAGAATGAATCTCATCGCATCGTGGAGACGGTAATCTGTACGTACGCACGAGCGATGATATCGTTCCCATAATTATTGAATTGAATTGGAGTGGATGATATAATCTCTCATAATCCGTATGATCTAATAATAACTATATATAGTTATTCTTTACACCAGTATACCCATCCAAGTAAGGCGGTGGTGGAAAAACAGATTACACCACGGCGTGGAGACGGTATTCCGTACGTATGCACACGCGGTGATTTCGTTTTCCGTAGGATGGATAAAAGGTAAAATAGGGTTGTTTAATATTTATAATAACCTTTCAGTATATAATTAATACTTATGTTATTACTATATAATTAAACAACTAAAGAAGAGAAAGTAGAAGTAGAAAGAAACTTGAAAGAGTCGGTAGAAGAGATTACCTCTTCCTCGACGTGCCTCCTTTAAACTTCCTCTTAAGGCACTAGAGTTGGTCTTTTGAGAAGACCAGAACCTCCAGAATGTTTCTAGGGATGTGGAGAAGATAAATGGTAAGGGTTTTGATGAGCTTTATGGCTCAAAGTGTTGTGAAGAGGGGGGGGAGGAGGTGCCCTTTTATAAGGGAAGAGATGGTCACTTTTGGAAACCTCAAAAATAATATTTTATAATAAACTCTAACCCCACTTAAAAACTTCCAAAGTAACTCAAATTATGATATGAGGTAATATAGGGTTGTAATAGCATAATCCAAATAAATTTAGTCATTTTGGGAAATTATTTTAAACCTTATCAATTTGATTTATCTTTATTTAATTTATTTAATCTTATTTGTGGTAATAATATTCTAAATTTTAAATTTTTATAAATAATTTCTTATGTGTTGTGAATTATCTATAATTGGGTACTTTATAAAATTTTAGACCATTTAATTTTCAATTTATAATTTTTAAATATTTATGTTATTTTTAAACAATTTAATAATATGTAACATTTATAAAATAACAATAGTGTTAATTTTGACACTATTCATTTAGTTGAATTTAAATAAAATCCACACAGAGGATATATTCGAAAAAAATTAATAGATTCTTAACATGTCATATTCATCTTGAAAATTTGGGGAGAACATTAATTAGTTCAAATAATGTTTATTTTAATATTTATAAAACCATTTATTTGATATTTCTCTTAATAAAACAATTACTACATCATTTTGTGTATAATCATTTAATATACATATTAGTTTCATAAAAATTATAAATAAAATCCTATAATGAAGATAAATATAATACATTTTATAACAATATTTATACTCTAATTTATCAACTTAAAATCACAACATTTAAATTGTTATATTTATTAAATTATGAAGGTCACATCGTTGACATCGTTTAAAATAAAATAATGTAAATGTCTTAATCGGTTTTATAAGGATCCAAATTGTCCACAAATTGTCCTTTTGATGATTAGGTTATATATATACTCGACCAATAATTTTTGGTCAAGTTTATGGTCTTTTTGTTAGGTATTATTTTTTTATTAAAAACTATATTATTGAATTTTCACTAAATAAACAATTTTTTCATCACTATTGTGTCACCTTTAATGATAATTAATTAATCCCTAAAAATTATAATTAAATTCACATGATGTATATAATTTTATTAGCTTTATGTAGACTATTCATGTTCGATGTTCTGATGAAGTTTATCACTAAATTAAAATAATTATACTTATAAGATTTAAGAGAGTGACATGTTGTCACTTTCTTTGGTTTTAATAATAACTAAATTATTTTCATGGTACAAATTCCATAAAATTAATATATTCCGACCCTTAGGTGATATTTTTCTACCTTTATTCATCCAATAAAATCTTATCAGGTGTTATGGTAATTTTATAATTTTATTTTTACCCTTAATTACCTGATTTGCCTTTAACTGCAGTAAATAAAAATTACCGTAGTTACTATTCATAATGTCAAAAAAAAAGTAACCTATTAACATAATTTGGACCCACTTAATTCAAATGTGGAATCCATTTTTCAAAATTCAAAAAATAGAAGTTGCAGTAATTAATTTAAAATTATTCTCGTTGTTAAGAAAACGGGTTTTAAAAGTTAAAACATTGCCAAAGATTTAAATGTTTTTACCTATGAATTCAATGTAAAATAAATAGTAATGATATAAATTATATTAAATGGTAAAAATATATTCTATTTATACTTTAAAACTATTGAATATTATAATTTAACCATAAAAATTATCGCGATGAAAAAATTTGTTTTTAATTAAAATATAGCGTGTTGTTACTATTCATTAAAATATGAAAGATATCAGAATAATATGAAAAATTAATCCAAAGTAAATTTATATATTTTTATTCCAAAGAAGAATATTATTTTGTCAAATTGAACATATAAACCTATCAAAAACTAGATTTAATGTGGGTGTGTCATCAAAAGGCGACAAATCTGCATTTTTTGAAAAATACTTATTTTACCGGAAAAAATTTATTTTGTTCTCATACCATGTTTTAGAAAATGTGTAAGATGAATAATAATATCATAAAATTCAAAATTTAGATACTACTATTCATAACAGCTAGTTCATATTAATATTATAAAAATATATCATCGTTTAGTGAAACACGGTATTGCGTACAACACATGCTATCAAGGGAAGTCGCGATTGCGTGTAATGCAAGCCAAGTCAGGGTTGCGTGTAGCGCACGACTCCTTTGTTTTTGCATATAGCGCAAGATAATCTTGTATTAGCATAAAACAGAAAATATGAAATAAATTAAAAATAATATATCTTATAAAATCTCGGGGTGTTACAGTACCACTATCTATTGTGTCTGATCGAGATCCAAGATTCACCTCTATGTTTTGGAAGAGTCTTCAACATGCTCTACATACTGAGTTGAACTTCAATACAGCTTATCATCCCCAAACTGATGGCCAGTCATAGCAGACTATCCAAACACTTGAGGACTTTTTGAGATCATGCTCAACGGACATCAAAGGAGGGTGGGATCAACATCTTCATCTGGTTTACTTCTCTTATAATAATAGATTCCACTCAAGAATCCAAATGGAACCTTATGAATTCATGTATTGGAAGAGGTATAGAACACCGACATGTTGGGATGATGTTGGTGAGCATAACCTGCTAGGACCTGAAATGGTCAATGAAAAGGTGGAGAAGGTGAAAATCATTCAGCAGTATATCAAGGCATCCAAGAGTCGACAAGAGAGTTATGCAGATAACCATCGATGAGACCATGAGTTTAAAGTTATATACATGGTATTTCTATTTATATATCCATGGAAGAAGTGCATGAGGTTTGGAAATAAAGGGAAGTTAAGTCCTAGGTACATCGACCCCTTTGAGATTCATGATCGTGTCGGGGTTGTGGCCTATCGATTAGAACTTCCACCTACCATGGACAAAGTACATGATGTATTTCATGTATCCCTCTTAAGGAAGTTTATACAAGACCCTTCACATGTACTCTTTTTAGAGGTAGTACATCTTGAGTATGATCTTTCTTATGAGGATAAGCTAGTGAAGATCTTGGATCGTAGAGACAATGTTCTAAGCAACAAGACTACTCATCTGCTCAAGGTACTGTAGAGAAACCATAAGTATGAAGAGGAAACATGGGAACTGGAGGAAGCAATGAAGGAAAAGTACACCCATATGTTTGTGGCCTAGAATGTAAAATAAAATTTCGAGGGTGAAATTTCTTAAGGGGGGAATATTGTAACGACCCAAACTTTTGTTAATGAAAATCCATCTTGATCCAATTAAATGCCTCAATATGTGAAATTTTTATACAACATATGCACTTATTTTGTTTTATGTTTTTGGATTTCAAAATACCATTAAGAATTATGAGGTTTTCTGTTGTATCTGTTGAACAGTGATCACATTATTAGTATAAATATGGGATTTAACAAACCCAATTTACTCAGACAACGGAAGCGATGGCCTCATCCAGTAGACTTTCCGCATATGATGCCTATTTTTCAAAGCTCGGGAAGGAGGTGGTGTCATTAGGATTCACTCTTGACCAATCTCATACTGAGCATGAACACCTTAAGCTTAAGCGGAACTGCCTATAAGAGAAGTGGAAGTTGATAGAGATTGACACCCGAGCGATTTATCTGAGCCACCTCAAGAGTTTGTCACCATCGCACACCTCACCCTTCAGTCTTACGTGGTTGTTTTAATGTTTTATGTAACAAGTCCCTAGTACTATGGTTATGTACATTATTTATTTATATAATAATGAATATACTTTCATTTTATTATTGTTTCTTTGTAAATATTTTTTAAAGTAAGAAAGATATTTTGATGAAGTAATGGATTTATGAATTAAATCATATTTTAATAAAATATTATTCTTATTATTAAATTAATTCTTATTAAATATAAATGATCGTATAATTTTATGAATGAAATTGTAATTTATATTAAGGTTTCAAAGCCATTTTTTTCAAAAACCCATGAATTTTAGATAAGTGTTAGTTTTTATTTTAAAAGAGAAAATTAACATATTTATAAAATTATTTAGATTCAATTAATATTATTTATGGAATCAAGACGTCAAAATTATCCAACGGTGAATTTTTCATAATTTTCTGAGACAATGAAATTTTTTGGTAGAAATTCAATACCATTTAAATATATAATGTGTTTTATGACATCATAATGACCCAATAGGGATATAATAAAATACTATAAACTTTATATTTGTCCAATATATGTTTTACCATTAAAATAATGTTATTTTTGGTTTGTTTGATTTATTTTACAAGGCTTTAGTGGACCTTCCAAGACTTATTGAACATTTTGTCTTTTTAAATTGTTTTCCTTGGGAGTGTGACTCACCTCCACATAATAAATCCTATTATTTTAAGAAGTTCGGAATTTGGACATAGAAAATATTTTTTCCACTTCCCTTTAGAAAAAACCATGGACTGTTTTGTGGTTTTGATTAGTTAAATGTGAGGTGTCTTAAACCTAAATAATAAACAATTCCCTCTCCATTCCTATATAAACCCACCCAAGCACCCACATCCTCCTAACTCAAATCATTTGGAGTCCGTCCAACCTCTTCCCTCCTCTCTCTATAATCCTCTCAAGGCACCCCCAAACTCCTAAGAAGCCTCTCTCAATCCTTTGTAAGCACACTACCAAGTAAGGGTTTTTCTACCTTTCTCATATTTGTCCAATATTATTTAAACTGTTATGCCCTTTTAATTTTAATTATAAATGTTGGGGTATGGTTTTTAACCTCCCCCATACTGCCCTATTTATGTTTGAATAATGGGAGACCCATTTCTCTCTCATTAAATGCCTCCCATGTACACCACTTACTATGTTGAAATTTTGAAAGTAATTTCTCTCTCTTCATTTACATTCAAGCAGTTCTTTTGCATCATTAATCTAAATTCCATTACATTTGTTGGGACATGTATCTATATGACACCCTTATTGTCCATGTCATTTAAATATGATGAGACACCCCTTTCTCTCTCATCAACCATTTTTATGAGTTCTTATTTCATGTCGTTATGCTGCTGAAATTGCACCGCGCTTTTCCAATCCAAAGTCATTGTGTAGTGAATACCATGCCCATTTCTCTATCAAGGGTATTAACCTTTATGTACATTTACTTATTGTTAAAATTGTTTCATGTATGCCTTCTACATTCGTTTATCATGGAATAAATTATTATGTTGAATGATCAAATGTTTTATAATCCATGTAGCACACTTATGCATGAAAAAAAATGTTTAAGAAGGGTGCACCCTAATAGCGCTGCAATGCATTGGGTTAAAGTATAGTATCATGATAAATTATGTGCACTAGGTGTTTACTCTTGATTATTCAAGTGAAACTAGGTTTTAGTCATGCTTTATGTTCAATGAGGGTTTACTCATGCTCTATCTTCAATGAGCCTTAGCTCAAGCTAATTCCATGTTAAGTGTTGTTGCCACATTTCCATTTTATGATTAGCATGCTTTATCATGCCTTTATGTTTATTCTTCTCTTGTAATCTATTGATATGACTAATGTATAACATGCATTATATTCCTCATGTTATTCCACGATTATTGCCTTAATAGGATTTATATCTCACCCTTTTCTTATGCATTTCCCCAGGTTATCCCATGCAATGCTATTTTCGAGAGAATGTAGTTGTCATGTAAAGAAAGTTTTCAATAAATATGTTATATTTTATGTTTTAAGTTGTTATGTAATGATCCTAATCCACAAAGACACCAGACCTCTCAATATTATATGTTTCATCAAGTGATGTTTATCTAATAAATTATGTTTAGTTGTGTAATAAAAAGCAGGGTTGTCATAATAATACTCATTGTTATACCCATCCAAATAATGACATGTTGAATAACAAACTTCACCACGATGTGGAGACGGTAATCTGTACGTACGCACATATAGTTACTTTGTCATTCATATAATGGATAGAATAATTAATATGGTTGTATCATATTTTTAATAACACAAAATTATTTAGAAGGTACTGGATTTATTATTTTAGTATGGAAACAAAAAAGATAGAGGATGTGAAAAAAGAAATAAACATTGAAAGAGATGATGAAATAATTACCTCTTCTTTGGGTGTTTCTTTTTTATTTGAAAAAAATGTCTCCTTACTTTGGCTTTATTCTCAAGTTAAGGCCTTTTTGTTGAAGTGAGGGAAGTTGGGATGAGATTTGGGTAGGGTTTGGTAGAGCCAAATAACTTTGGAGGTGTGATATTGAGAGAAGAAGATGTACCATTTTATAAGAGAGGTAAGAGGGACTTTAATAAAAGAAAAAATATTAATTTATTCTAAAACCATTTTCAGTTTATAATAGCTCCAAATGGATTTATTTCGATCCTAAGGTTGGTATGCGACTAAATATTCTCATAAAATATGTTTTAGACACGTTTAGGTCACCATATTAACACTATCTTTTAGATTTAACTCTTAGTTAAATTGTTTAACATTTACCATGTCTTCTTGTATTTTTATATTACATGGATAATAATCTTACTATAAAATTCCACGATAACCTTAAGTAGTTAATTAATGACATATATATCATTATATAAGTAATTTGGCCGAACCTTATATTTTGAGGACTATTATATTTTTTAATAAATTAGTATTTGTTTTAAAACTCATTTATGTCAAATATTAACACTATTTATTATTTGGTTTTTCTGAAAGTCATAACAACTTGATTAATTCAACAAAAATACATTTAATCAACCCTAGCATGTCATATTCACCTATAAAATTAGTTTATGTCATCAAATCTTTGAAATTATATTTATTTTAATATTTATAATAAAATTTATTTGATTCATTCATTAATAAGGTAATTACTGCATCATCATTGTGTCATAAATAAATTTAATTATTTAATCACTAAATTTTATAAATAAAATGCTGTGAACCCAATATTAAAAATGGTTTAGTTATTAAACTTTGGATTTAACACTTTTAACTCCTCTTTAAATAAAATAGTAATAAATGTCCTAATCTAATAGAAGTGGATCAAAAAGAATAATATATTATTCCTATGGTTTATTTTGGTCCAAATAGACTTATCCAATAAAAGTAGTACATGTTTTAGGGTAATTATAATATAATTTTACCATTAATTACCATATTTAATTTTAACCATGGTAAATAAAATTCAAAAGTTACTTTTCACCAAAAAAATATTGTCATCCCATTGAACCACATTTTAAAACTGATGTCAACTGTGTCTCTAATATTTTTTGAATTCAATTCACAGAAGTGGTAAAATTACGTTTTATGCAAATTCGCAAATGTTCCTAGAAGGTAGGTAAAAACGTTAAAAGTTCAGTTAAATTTTATATATCTAATATTATTATAAAATGATTCCAATAAATTAAATTTAAATAATATAGGTATTATGTATCTATTTTGTTTTTAAAAAATTAAATTAAAAAATAATTATTTAAATAAAAATTATGTTTTAAACAATAACACAGTGTTTTTCACTATTCATCAAAAAATGAATGTTTTCAGAAAAATATCAAAACTTCACCCTAAGATAATATTGATATTTTGAATAAAAATTCAAATCTATTTTCCCAAATTAAAAAAATATAAGTTCCATTAATTAATTTAAAATTTATTCTCATTATCAAAACCAAAAAAAGGGTTTTTGAGAAGTTAAAACTAGCAAAGGATTGATATGTGTTTATGTCAATTTAAAGGTTAAATTACTTCCAATTACCAAAATCGGATTAAATGACAAAATTATAATATAATTATACTTCAAAACCATTCAAATGTAAAATTTGACACTATAAATTATTTTTATTAAAAAGTTTCTTTCAATTGAAAATTAGTATTTTTCATTATTCATCAAAATATGAAAGTTATCAGAAAAACACAAAACATTTATCCAAAATAAATTTTTATGTCCCTATTATAAAGAAGAATAATAATTTGTCAAATTTGATATATAAATGTGTCAAATATTGGATTTAAAAAGGGTTCTCGATTAATAGGCGGTAAAATTTCATTTTTTTAAAAAAATAATCTTTTATCTAAATAATTGATTTTGTTCTTATATTATGTCTATGAAAAATAGAGAAAATGTGTTAAATTTATATGGAGTACTCAAAATGCAGTTAATAGTATTCCTAACCACTTTTTGAATGGCTAGTTTGGTTTGTCGTGGTGCTCTCGAACTCGGTGTTGCATATTGCACAAGCTATTGAATTACTTTAAAGAGATAACATACTATGAAATGATGGGGTGTTACATTATCCCCATTGTTAATAAATTGGGTCCCTACAATTTGAAATTTTTATTCAAAAATAAAAGTTTTAAAATAAAAAATACCTTTTTGGAAAACTGACATTGTAAATAGGGTTAATAAAATTTAATATTAATAAGAGGGAAAGGGAAATGAAAAGTCACCACCAAATTAGGATTTTAAATAGGGGAAATTGGTGGAAATTTGAGACACAAAATTGGAGAAAAAACATAAATATTTATAGGGATTGATTGAGGTCATCAATAACAAACATGTGAACAATAAATAGAAAATTGAGGGCCTCAAAGCCATAAATCTATTATGACTTAAAATATCATTGGTTCATCAAAACATAAGTTATTAGGATAAAACATTTTTGGTTTTAAGATCCTTTCCCTAAATTTTAAGAATTAATTTCTTCATAAAATAAAACATATTTGAAAAGTATAGTTTCATCCTTTAACTAATTTCTATGACAAACTCCTCTTTCACTCCAAAAGATAATCAAAATCAAAAATATTATATTTATATTAATCGTAGAGGGTTTAAATAAAAATGAATTTATAATTCATATGTCATACCATTTTAAAAAAAACTACATTATATAAACCAAGACATCACGTAGACCAGTGGTAGGAGATGCACCCTTGTCGCCCTTCGGTTACAGGTTCAAGTCTTGCAGCCTTGTCAGACGGGACAGGTTGTTGCCCGACCTCTAGGTTTTCCTTTTTATAAAAATCCAAAAATAATCTTAAGAACTTCTTTGACCATAAAAAATAGTATCCAATGTCCAACTTAATTCATTCCAACCATTAGGATTATCTAAAATACTTCTGTCCAAACTCATAGTTCAAAATTTATAAGGAAGATAAACATAATGAAGATCTCTTTTGCCATGTAATAACATGTGAATACCTTCATCATGTATTCTATTAAAACATGGTAACTCCATGAATTACTATAAAACCTAATTGAATTCATTCATTCTCCCTTGTTATATATGGAATACTGGATATACTCCTTAAATCCAAAAATTTTGAACACTCCAATAATTATGGAATAAACAAACCATTAATCAGTTCCAAGGATGTCAATAATAACCATTATACTTTATCCAACTCAATTATCTTTTATTCCAAAATCACTACCTCCGAATCAGGACCATATTAAGTTTTATCTTCCTCTAAACCATATATTTTCAAAAACAATTAACCATCTATTGAGTTAATTTTCTTGGTACCACACAATCTAAAATCCTTAATGAAATAGTACTACAGTACAATCCATATTTATTTCCATAATTCATATAAAAATTACATCATTTATTCAAGAATCAAATGATATTATTCTTTAATAACAAAATAATAACACTAGTCATTCCCCTTAATTTGTGGTAGTATCAAAACTTTATTATTATCCAATAGCATCATTTGAGGCATACTATGATGATTTGGACATTGATTTGTATAGTGTCCCAACTCCTTGCAGATAAATCATTGTACATTTTAAATATTTTTCTTACCCTTAAAAACACATGCTTTGTGTCGTTTTTCTCCACACTTATAACAAACTCCCATTATCTTCAAGAACTTAGCAAAGTGACTCATTCCAAAGTTATCACATATGGGAAAAATATTCTTTCCCTTCTTCCCTTTATCCATCTTTCTCTCTACCATTCTCTTCTTCTCGGGCTTACCTTAAAAGACATACAACTAAAATAATTATTTACTTATCTTATTAACACATGATACTGTTTATTCATATGATGATAATGCGTGGGACACTATTTCTCTTCTAAAATCAAGCTTAATACCATGAAAGATAATATCCTTATGACTCTTTGGATCATGTGTATTGATAGATTTCTCATTCCTTCTAATAGGTGCCATTTCTAATTGGTGAAATACACTAGGATATATCATATCATAATATATAATCCAAAACTAGAATAATTCTCAACATTAATTTAATATATTCACACATATAGACTCATAATCATAAAAATGGTTTCTTTTCTGACATAATTAATCATAAGTAATTCATAATGGGTTTCAAGGAAAATGTGTATTATCCTATGCATATCCTCAGAGAGTGTCATAACCAAGAGGGAATCAGGGCCCATTTTCATGAAATAGTTCCCATTCGAGCCTATCCCAAAGCGGTGTTTTCCGGTTTTACCCCTAGGTACATTTGTGCTAGAGCCACGTCTACCTGCTCGTATCCAGATAGGGATGTATTTCGTGGAAAACCCACATAATATCTACATTACCAACACTTTTGGACATTCTTCTACAATGATCTTCAAATTCTATCTTAGGGTAGTGTTCAATAATCATATTTGTTTCTAAATCTAGTTTCCAAGGTTTTACTAAACTTCATCTAATTCCAAATGTAACACCCTGACCCATGAAGCCCATATTTGCTGAATTATTTTAAAAAATTATAATGATTTCAAGTAATTAATTCAAAAAGTATCGATCAGTATAATAGTCATGGAAAATAGATTATATACAAAAACTTTACATTACAATTTAAAACAAAAATTACAACATATAAAATCCATTGATAATTTAATTATTATTCTAGCTTAAACATACATATAAATCATAATAAACTTCTAGAAATCCTGGTAAAATAAAACATAAGAAATTGGTGAGCTCAGATGATTAGTAAGTTTAAATAATTTAGCGGAAGATATAAACTTTTAAGGCAAGATGTGTAATAAAAACAACAGCCTTTTAAACATAAACATGAACATAATATGGAGAAAATAAATCAAACATTACCATATAAACATGTTCATGGATATTCTACTAGTAAAATAATCACATGTAATAATTAATTTCATAATGTGGAAAGCCTAACGTCGGGCATCATTATCTCACAGTCAATCCCTTGTTCTAAGACTACAAATAAAATTTTTTTCAAGGTGTTGTGCCAAGACACTAATTTGTCTCATGAGACCTACCGATGAATCGAGGGGATATAGCAGGCCCCACCCGTTACATACTATGTCCAATACATTCCTCATATGAAAAAGGGTGAAACATAATATAAACATTCGTACTAAAACTTGCATGTGAACTGTCAATAATTTTACAATAAACCGTCAATGGTATAAAAATAGCACAACCATAGTCGGAACAAATCATAACTCATTAAATACTATATAAAAGATTTTATTATAGTAAATCAACCTCAATCAAGAAAAATATTCAATAAATTATATTGACAATGTTTTAAATAATCAATAAAACACTTTGAGAGAAATACCCCTTTTCATGAAATCATTTAATAGTCTCCAAATTTATTAAGGAAGTAATTTAAAATAGATTTTCTAGTCAAAGTGTCCCATACCAATTTTAAACTTTTTAAATAAATTAACATTTTGAAGTAATCATGTCCGTTTAAATAAATCCTTAAAATCATCTTTAAAACATGGACATTAATTAAAATGATTTTGAAAAATAATTCATTAAAACATTTAAAATGTTGATATTTCTAAAGTTTCCCTTCCAAAAACAATAAAATATTCATATTTAAAACATTTTGATGAAATATGGTCATGGATGATAAAAATTTTCCATTAAATACTTACACATAAACATTCTCGGATAATAATGAGATTGAGAAATTAACCCTTACCTTGCACTTTCCTTTGGTCGAGGGAACGTTTAACCTCTTATATAATGACCATAGTATGTTATTAACTTATACCAGAACCATATTTATGTTTATTATATTTTACATGATTCATTTATGACTTTATACTTCCCTTTTAATAAAAATTTCCATTTTAAATTAACATTTCGAGTAATAATCGCTTTCATTATCATGCGTGTTTTAATTTGTTATTCTTGATCGTATCATTTAGATCATGATTTAAATACTTCCAGAATATAAAACATGATTTATATATCTTATAATTTAGAACATAAATATGTGTAATATATATATATATATTAAATGGAAAACACAATTTATGGAGATGGTAGTTCGTACGTACGCATAAACATTGTTTACATTTTCATATCTTATTGAACGGAGGTAAGTAAATAAGATATATGTATTTACATATGTATGTGAATAAATATATATATATATATATATCTAGTAGCATCATTATTTCATATATTACATACTTATTACTAATATATATTTTTATAATCATCGTTTAATGTTGAATGTGGAAATGAATCTCATCGTGTCGTGGAGACTGTAAGTCGTACGTACATACGAGCGATGATTTCATTCTATTGATGGTGAAATAGTATGTAATTGGATGGTATATAATATTTTTGTAATCATTAGCATGTTATATTTATTATTTACATCAATTATACTCATTATTATACCCATCTAAATAATGATGTGTTGAATAACAAACTTCACCACGACATGGAGAAGTTAATCCGTACGTATGCACATATCATGACTTTGTTATTCATATAATGGATAGAATAATGGATATGGTTGTATCATATTTATAATAACATAATAGTATGTATAATTTTCTGTATTTATTATTTTGGTATGGAAACAGCAAAGAAAGAGTAAGTGGAAGAAGAATAGAAGTTTGAAAGAAGTGATGAAATAATTAACTATTATTTGGGTGTTTTCATATGATTTGAACAAAAGGTCTCCATAGGTAGGATTTCCACACAAGGGATGTCCCCTATGTTGAAGTGAAAAAATATGGTGGGAGATTTGGGTAGGGTTTGGCTAAGCCAAATGGCTTTGGATGAGTGATTTTGAGATAAGGGTAAGTACACTTTTATAAGAGAGGTGAGGGGAACTTTTGGAAAAGATTGAAATATAAATTTATTCTAAAGTCATTTTCTGTTTCTAACAGCTAAAAATTAATTTATTTAGATCCTAAAGTGGGTATGGGTCTAAATATTCTTATAAAATAGGTTTAATACATGTTTAGGTCACCATATTAACCTTATATTTTAGAGTTAACTCTTAGTTAAATAGTTTAACGTTTACTATGTCTTCTTGTATTTTTATATTACATGGTTAATAAAAATACTATAAAATTACAAGATAACCTCAAGTGGTTAATTAATGAAATATATATCATTATATAAGTTATTTGGCCTAACCTTATATTTTTAGGACTATTATATAGTTTAATAAAACAGTATTTGTTTTAAAAACTCATTTATATCAATTTTGACACTATTTAGTATTTGGTTATTATGAAAGTCATCACAACTTTATTACTTCGAAAAAAATACATTTTATAAACCCTAACATGTCATATTCACCTATAAAATTCGTTTATTTCATCAAAACATTGAAATGATATTTATTTTAATATATATAATATCATTTATTTGATTCATTCATTAATTAGGTAATTAATGTATCGTGATTGTGTCATAAATAAATTTAATTATTTAATGTCTAAAAATTATAAATGAAATACCATGATTTAGGAAATATTATTATCTTTCTAATGAATATTTATAGTTGAATTTATCATATTTGTAACACTATATTAAAAATGGTTTTGTTATTAATCTTTGAATTTACCACTTTTAACACCTCCTTAAAGAAAATAGTAATAAATGTCCTAATCTAATTCAAGTGGATAAAAAAGGATCATATGTTATTCCTAAATTTTATTTTGGTCTAATTACAATTATCCAAAAGAATTAGGGTAGTTTTTAAGTTAATTATAATATCATTTTTTGCCTTTAATTACCCTATTTACTTTTAACAGTGGTAAATAAAATTCAAAAGCTACTATTCACAAAAAAAATATTTTCATCCCATTAAACCACATTTTACTTACTGATGTCAACCGTTTCTCTCTAATTTTTTAAATTCAATTCACACAAGCGGTAAAATTATCATTTAAGCAAATTTGCAAATGTGCCTAGAAGGTGGGTAAAAAACGTTAAAAGTTCAATAAAATTTTATATATCTAATATTATTATAATAAAACTACAATAAATTACATTGGACTAATATAGGTATTATGTATCTATTTTTTCCTTAAAAAAATTTCAATTTGAAAATAATTATTTAAATGAAAACTCAGTTCTAAACAATAACGCAGTGTTTTCACTATTCATCATAAAATGAAAGTTCTCAGAAAAATATCAACAAACCACCCAAAGAGAATATTGATATTCATAATTCAAAATTGAATTATTTTTTACCAAATTCAAAACATATAATTTTCATGAATCAATTTAAAATTAATTGGCGTTTCCAAAACCAGAAAAAGGGTTTTTGAGAAATAAAAACTAGAAAAAGATTGATATGAGTTTATGTCCAATTTAAATGTAAAATTACTTCTAATAACCAAAATTGGATTAGATGATAAAAATATAATCTAATTATAATTAAAAACCATTTTAATGTAAAATTTAGTACTATAAATTATTTTTATTAAAAAACTTTTTTTCAATTAGAAAATTGTATTATCATTATTCATCAAAATATGAGAGTTATCAGAAAAACACAAAAAAAATTATCTAAACTAAATTTTTATGTCTCTCTTTGAAATAAGAAGTATTTTTTGTCAAATTTAATATATAAATGTTTTATGTTTTTGATTTAAAAAGGGTTCTCCATTAATAGGCGGTAAAATTTCATTTTTTGAAAAATAATAATATCATCTAAAAATTTGATTTTGTTCTTATATTATGTCTAAAAAACACATACTCTGGATGTTATAATTATATGAAGTACTCAAAATGCAGTTAATACTATTCATAACTTCTTTTTGAACAACTAGTTTGGTAAGTTTTTGTGCGCTCTAACTTGGTGTTGCATGTATCAGAAGCTATTGAATTACTTTAAAGATATAACATAATATGAAATCTTAGGGTGTTACACAAGCTTATATTCTTTTTTTCTTGCAAGTGTATTGCATTCCATGCCCATATAACTGTTCATTCACAGGTATTATCCCATGAATGTGTACTCTGAGTGTACATGGTGTGTAATTTTTCATAGGTTCTAGGTTTTCTGATAGTTTGAACACATCTTAGACCTTTGGGAAGGATCACTCGACATGTGAGATTGGCCACATGGCGTGTGATCCTTAATTCTACCCAAAACCCTAACAACACACAAGTGATACTGAATGACATGCGTTCTTATAGAGTACACACATTGTTGTAAAGTATTTCATATTATTAATACCGTAGTTTGAAATGTCTCCATATATGACACTACAGCCACAATTTGCACCATTTGAAAACCTAATATTGATAGAAAACACCTATGCCATCAATTTCTGGCCTCTGATGATAAAAAATTGGAAACTATTCATCCTCTTGAACATGATGTGTGTCATTGGAATGTTATGTCAGCTATCTCCAATCATAGATCCTAGATCTATTAAGTATCACCCACAATCTATCCTGATCCATCCACAAAGAACCAACATATTAATATTTTTCAAAACTATCATGAATCATATAGTTGAATATTTCTTGAACCCTCCTCGGAAATGTCTAACTACAATATTGTGGTCCAATGTCAAAGAATGTAATGAAAAGGTTGGGTAGAGTAATAAGAAAAAGGTTGAAATAATTGTCTTCCAATCATTCTTATACAATAATCATTCATCAAGGATATCCAAGATGATGTCATAGAAACCTAAGAATAAATCGAATTAAAAAAAATTAATTTTTATATCGGGTTCATGTGATAGATGTTCAATTTTTAAAAAAAAATATAATAATCAAATATTTAAAAATAATTAAAGATGGATAAACCCATAATTGGTGAGTCCTAACTCGACTGGGATTGACTGTTGGTAAATAGTGCTTTCTTCAGTAAAGGAGAAGCCATGTTGTGTTAGCTGCCTCACGATCCACCACGATTCAATCACCCATAATCCATCGATACAATATTCTAATAAAGAATGGTGTTTCTCCTCCTATGTAATCACCCTAGGTTATATGGATAACCTTAGAAAATTTCCACAATAGGGTATTTATATTGGTTTTATTTTAGGTCCTTTAAAATAAAATAATTAATTGTAGTTATTTATTTTAATTAAAAGTACTTCCAATCCCAGCCTCAACTGGACATCCAGTGTCGACCAACCTTAATTCAAGATTAGGTTACAATTCATGGTCCTAAATAAACCATGGTTTTAGATTTATGATCCAATAATCCATTAGGGGTTTATTATACTATTTGATGAAAAAGTCACATGAATGGTATTAATATATTTAGTATTTTTATTATATCAACTTTAGGATCACTGGGTCATGGAATATTATGGCATCCTTAGGCCTAGTGCCAAAAATATATCTTCATATATTTTGAATTCATATAAGGAAAGAACGTATTCACTTCATTATACCATACATTGGATACTTTTTCCCAAAAATAGCATTATAATAAAAAATTTGGGGATAGTGAGCCTGCATATCAGCCTCTCACTATCAATATCTCTTTGGTATGCTCTTGTGCTACCACATAACATTAACAGTGGTAATTGTATGTCCTCATAGGATTCTATCCTGATGATCGTAGATCTCCATTGGATAGTCCACAATGTTTGTTTCATCCTTGATATCCATATTTTCCAAGTCAATAACATATGTAGAATCTGGAACATGTATCCTCATCTATGACATGTGTAAGATATCATACAGTCACTACAATTGTGGGGGTAAGAATAGGTGGTAATCAACCTCACCAACCATATTTATGATCTCGAATGGATGGATAGACCTCAGGGATAGCTTTCCACCCTAGCCAACCCCTCACAATCCTTTTCATGGTGAGACTCTCAGGAATATGTGGTCTCATAACTCAAACCCCAAAGGCTTACAACATCAATATTCATAAGATTTCTATTAGCTATAGGTTATCCTCCTCTACTCTCAGATCACCAGAACATTCTCTATCATTGCCTTCACTATCTCTATCCAAACTAGAGATATCTCTCTACTATCATTATAACATATGGGTGACCTACATGTTATCTTGTATAGGTCCTTCAATGGTTCTATTATTATTAAAGATTTATTATTGTTTTTATAAGAAAACTCTACCAGTGGCTAGTGATCCTCCCAACTTTGTCTAAAGTCTAATACAAAATCTCTTAGTATACCCTCCAAAACCTTGATATTCCACTTGGTTTTCCCATTATTCTAGGTGTAAAACACTGTACTCAGTCTCAAATGGGTCCCAAAATCCTATGGAAATACTCTACACAACTTTGAAATATATTGTGCATAATAGTTTGTGAAAATAATTGAGGGTACCCCATAGAGTCAGATGATCTCATGTATGTCTGACTTCTAAAATCTCTCCACTGAACACTACTGCTTGATTGTAAGGATGTGCGCTGACTGGGAATGTAATTCAAATATAACATAATTGGAATCATGGACTCACACTATCCATGGAATCCCTATCACAACATACATGGATATACCATCCCATTTCAACTTCAGGATCTTAATAATCTATAAGAAACCTATAAAAATCTTGTCCACAGCCATTACCTGCTGACATGTGATACACTGAGAGATTAACTCAGTGACCATTCACCTAATTCCAGACCAAAAAAACTTCTGATAAATGTTATTTTACACTTTCAACACAGCAGGATGTGCATCAAAAAGATAATTATGAAACTACCTCATAACCTCTGATCACATCATGACAAGAACAACCATCCTCCCCAAAAAATGCATTATGTGCTCCCCTCCTTCATAGAATCCATCAGGTTAACCCCCATGGGATATATGCTCATGAATAACCTCACTATCGATATCTCCCAACTAGCCCTCTCTATCATCATTAGGATTTCAAGGAGTCAAAACCATTGATTGATTAAAATCCTAACCCCTCACATCCACCAGGGTTAACTATAAAGAAGCTAACTAGTTCGATTCTATCTCCACCAAGATAGAATGAGACTTCCTACTGAGGGAATATTCTAGTAATTTTCCCTTCCCAAAAGTATATAAAAACTAAAAGTACTTGTTTTCATGAACTTGATAAAATTTTATTGTGTTTGATGAAGATATCTCTAGGAGAATATGTTCTTGAGGCTTTTTTGGTCTGAGTAAACAATGAAACACTCACCATGAAGATAGTGCCTCTACATCGTCAGAGAAAACCTAAGCACTACCAACTATAGGTTGTGTGTATTATATTTATACTACTCATGTATCAACTTCCTAAACTGATATGTTATCACCTAATTTCTCTACATCAACATGTAGTTTATCCCTACTAAAAGTTCATCACACAAAAACAACATATTATACACCCTCCTATGATACTCTCAGCATAAGATCACCGGTCAGCCACAACCTCTACTACGGAAAGGTAGACTAACAATACTCACTCTAGGTAAATGACGTTTTTTCCCAAATTAGAGATGCTAATGGGATTTAATCTTAGATAATTCCTTGAAAGCCTTTTTGTATTACACCTCGAAGACAATAAATTTATGCACCTCCAACATTCTCATGGGTGGCTCCCAAGAAAGCACTATATCACTCTTCACTAGGTCCATTACTAAACCATGATCATACATGAAATTCCATATAAAGTGAATGCCACAGATCCTTAACTGATACTTTGAGATAATACTATAAATCAATTGATCCTAGATTAATTGTAGGACCATCCATCGATTCTCTTCATGCTCCTCATATGTTACAGAGTAAAAGAGTATATAATCAATGAAGAAAACCACAAAATTATGCACGTATGGTTATAATATCTAATTCATCATATCAATAAACATTATAGGTAAATTATTCACATAAAAAAGAATCACTAGAAACTCATTGTGTCTTTGGTGGCATCAGAATGTTGTTTGTGGAATATAAGTCCTATTAACCCTCAAATGGTGGTAGAATAACATTATATCAATCATTAAGAACCAAAATTCTCCTTATAACTGGTTAAAGAGGTTATCAATCCATGATAAGGGGTACATTTTATTTTTCATTACCTAATTTAATTGATGATAATTTACACAATTCTTCATGATCTCGTCCACCTTTTTCAAAAACCAAAATGGAGCTATGTAGGGGGTCACACAGGGTATCGTGAAACCCTTCTCTTGAAGGTACTTTAATTATACACTGAAATATTAGAGAATCATGATGTCATTTGATATACTAGCACATATATCAGGACACCCTTCGGGTAAGTCCATATGGAAAATACCCTTGATGGGAGCTAATCCAAGAAAAATTTCAAAAACAATGTACACATACTCCACCATCAAAGAAAACTAAAAGATCATAACACATGTCCACTGATGATCATATTATCCAACTGATATGGAATTAGAAATATCCTCTAGCATATGAGCTCATACTACTCTTCATTGGGTTCTTTCTCACATAAGAAGGTAAATATCATAACACTGCCTCAGCTTCACTGCATCCATCATAGTTATTATTGTACATGGAGTAGATAGAATGGAACTAGTCTATACTGAGGAAAAATCGTAGGGTCTCATAACTAACTACAGAATTATTCCACATGAGTCTCTCTCGCTCCTCCAATAGATGGGTCACAATGTATATAAATGTGTGTGATCACTGATCGTCTTTGTGAGAGTCTCAAACACAGGGGTTGGTAAAAAAGGATCAACTAGAATCTATATGCCTTATATATGAGATATGTATAAGGAATGTGGCTCATAACCACATTCCAAAACTAGAACTAGATCATAGAACACACCGGTCATACCTCAATCACAAACAGAGCCTCAGGGCCATGAGCCTTTACTACTCAAATCCAACTTTACACTATGAAGATTTTCCTCTTTAACTATGGCCTACTCCAACGCCGTATAAAAAATAATGACTTCAACAACATAATTTAATGAAACACATCCTCTAAATATTGACACTTTCTTCTTCAGGTGGAACTGACTTTCCATTATATTTTTGGATCATGTTTCAAGGATTCATCTAATTGTGGTGATTTTCCCACTTACTTTCATGCCTAAAGTCATGACTATCATCATTATCATAGATCTCAAATGACACCCAACATCACTAGTGAAAATTCTCCCCATTAAGATCACCATCTAGATGGGTCTTATCTATGTGAAAATATCTAACAATAGGATAATTCTATTCCTCTACCACATGAGAAGGGGGATATGGGTCATCATGATACCTAGTTGGTCACTATATATGAATCCCACAATGAACACTTAACAATAGTGTGACATATGATAGTCCCTTCGTATCTTATGCTACTCATGAGTAAAATTGGTCACCAGCATAACCTTTTGATCTGTGAGGGTATAAATTCTAGAAAAATCAATCCACTACCTCAAGGGTATATATTATTGAGAAATATCAGTGGAGTATATCACTAAAACTAAAGTAATTTGCTACGCCTAAACATACAACTGTAATATCATATTAGATCCATCAACTTCTAAAAATGTAGATGATCATCTGTGTGGACCACTAGAGGTTGGTCCATGTGTTTTTTCAATATGTGGTAATACTACTCATTGCATGCATGATGGTAAACCCTTATGAAAGAGTCCCTATATTAAGGCCTCATCACTCAACTGGTCATCATCGTGAAACTATATCACCATATAGACAACAAAAAAGTTATCAGTACATAACATGGTTAGAGAGAATATATGGAAAACTGACTCAAGGAGGACTATCAAAGGACTAAATAATATATGATGCACTCAACATTGTTTCCAATAACCAATGTCATAGTATTCTGACTTGATAATAAGGTAATATGATCCCTGGTTTATGGATACATTTTCTACAACACTAACAGTGGGTTATTAGGACTTAAAGAAACACTCAACACACTTGGACATCATTTTTGTAAGTAACAACCAATTCATCTTAAGGGAGTGTTTAGTCTGGAAATGGGGATGGCCTTTTTTGTTTAAGGTTCAAACTTTCTGATCGGTTTCTAATGGGTTTATTCATAGAACCGGAAATAGCCAATGATTCTATATACATTTGGACCAACATTCCAATGGTAGATTCTCATTAGTTGTGGACCGATGAGGCTTAAGAATTTGCATCGGTCGAGAGGATGGGAGGTCAGGATCATCACACATTTTTGGGGGGAATTATTTCCTACTCCAGGACTCTTTTATATATTTTAGTTATGTTCATGAATCCTTATTAATTCACCAAACATTAAAATTTGTTTGACTTTAGATTTGGCAATCAATGATTGATATGTATGGGATTCAGATAATCTTTTATATGTATTTGAGGTTCTTCATCAATGGAGAATCATCTATATTTAATAGAGATTCTAAGTCAATGGTATCCTTCAATGCATTATATAGAAATTTCTTGGTCATTATGATGACCATACTAGTTTCAAAGACACTCAGTGGGGAACTTGATGTTTATTTTCATTCAGAAAGATATGGATTATTTCAAAGTTGGGATCATACCCAAAGATGGGATACCTACGTATCCTCGTTAAAAAGTAATCAAGACCCACATAGTTCGATAAGAAGGATATAGTTTAATGTCATATGGGACAGAAAAGAATTAATGAATGATGGGATTGATCCTTAGAAAGGATTCCTACATACTCTACTTTTAAGGAAGAGATAAAAGTACACATAGTTTAGGTGAAGAAATATGAGGCTTACGCATGGTTAATGGCCGAAAAAGAGATGTCGTGATTACTTTTACACTCTAAGCTCACGTGAGTCATGCTCGGTGTGAGAAACAATAGGTATCGGTAAACCTGAAAAATTATGCCACGAAAGATATAGTCATTTAAAATGATGTGGGGATTACGTATGTATGACTACCCAAGTAGATGAAGACCATAACTTACTTCAGGAAATAATCCCAGGAGTAGGGTCCATAAAGGTATTTGTACCTTATATAGATTTTGGGTTTTATCCCATGGCATACTCTTAAAGAGGATTCCCAAATTAAAAAAGGGGACTTATAACTTAGGGAATACTCCAATGAATGAGGCCTAAATTGAAATGGACTTATGATTGGGGCTTACTCGAAAGGAGGAAGCCCAATTCAAAAGAAATTAAGATTGGAGCTTACTCCTGAGGAGGATGACCAATGTTAAAGGAAATTATGACTAGGGCTTACTCCTAAGAAGGAGGCCCAGGTTAAGGGGACTTGGGGCTTACTCCTAAGGAGTATTCCCTAATTTAAATGAATTATGATTGGGGATTATTCCTGAGAAGGAGGCCCAAACTAAGGGAACTTTTACTCCTGAAGAGGATTCCCAAATTAAAGGATCTTCTCATCTTAAAGGATGAGGTTATATAGAGGAAACCTCTAACCGTAGTGACATAAAGCTTGTAAGTCATGAGGTTATGAGAGAGTTTCTCACAGAATTCCTTTCAGATAAGGAATCCAACAAAAGAACCATGCCATAAATGGATTTTAAAATAGGTTTGGGGGATAATATATTGAAGAGGTGAGGTGAACGGTAGAGATGCACACAAATGATGTTGGCATGCAAGTCTTAGTCACGCAAGTGTACTTGCATGGCATGGGTTCACCTGGGAGACAAAGAATCTGTAGGGTAATACTTGTGTGATACTTAACTCAAACCTTTAGTATTATCCTAAGATGTTTCCAAAAGGGCGACATGCAGGTTTCATTGAAAGGGTAGGGTGGTGCACAAGTGTTTCCATTTTTATGGAGGTCTGGAGACTTAGGCGTGCAAGTGTTGATGAATTCTAAACACATAGGCCATATTCTACTCTTTCAAGTCTTCCATTATAGGTAAAAGGCTACCTTAGAATCTTTCAGAAGAGTTGAGTTGAAGACTTGGGTGACCAGAGTGTGAATTTGACTTTTGGAAAAATCTAACCTTGAAATGTGGTCCCACAAGAGATATTTATAGGCCACCTTGCACCTTGGGAGAAAAATAAAATAGGGCATGCAAGTGAGCTGTGTGACCCATAGGTGGTGCGTATGTGACTTGCGCAGCGCGCAAGTAACTTGTGCGCCTCACTCCAAATGGGCTTCTAGTCCATGCCTTCATCAATTGATTTGATTTTCTTCAAAGGGTTACCCTCATTGTGCTTAAGGTATTCCCCTTTTCCATTCATTAGACTCTGTGACAGAGAGGAGCATCAACAAAAGTCCCCCCATAGAGTTTGTTCTGAAAAGGAAAGAGGGTCCATCTCTGAGGTAAAGCTAGAGAAATCAAGGGTCTATGGAGTGCAAGTTTGACACGTAGATGATGGGGCGTGCAGGTATAGCGCGTGGGTGGTTTTAATTGCCTATATATATAGGCTCAATCCCATGAAAACTCATTCGGATTTCATCAACTTGAGATCTCATCACGCAAGGTGCTTCTGTTTTCAGAGAATCTCCCTTCTGAATTATGTCACACTTCTGCAGAAGGTATTACTTGCGCGCCATGACTAGGGTGGGAAAACTTGCCTGACTTGTTTGACTTGTGAACCAATTTGGGACTTGCGCGCCTTAATGCCTTTTCCATTTTTTTGATTTCATTCATCAAAATTTCACAAAAAAAAACTTACTTAAAAGTTGATTGTTTGATCTTTGTGCAAATTCAATGGATCCCAAAAGAATTGGATCAGCGGATGATTTGGTCAGCAAGAGAATCGATGAAATGATGAACGTCATTGACCATGATTGTTATGTCATCTGTGATAGCACTCTCTCATATTTTGCTAAGTACTTGAAGTAATGTCATTTCAATTTCCCACAAAGCATCTACTTGCCCTTGTATGGACATAGTCATCTCTGTGGGGTCAATGTTCCAGAGGCAAAGAATTATATAACTCATTCCTAGTTTTAGACCTACACCAACTTCTCTTTGGAAAAAGTCTCATTTTAAGGATAATTTTACAATGTTGGGATAGTGGAGAAGGAATACATAATGCATCATATCCCATGTGCTCTAGATCTGAAGCCTCACACGCCCGAGCTGCAGCCGCATTTCTATCCCTCTATTTTCTGAAATTCTCTGATGGACCAATCTAAGGGATGGAAGAAGAATTGGGACTTCCATCATGGATGAGGTGTGAAGCCGACTTGGATGTGGGAATATTGGGCGAGACAATCTTATGCAGAGTTTGTTGATTAACTAAAAGGATCTTCAATATATGAAGCTGTCTAGGATGGGCAGACATATGTCTACAGGAATGATGTTTTTGTTCCATAATTAATCATCCACTAGATCCCGGAAATGAATTCTTTCCATCTGGCTCATGGAGAAGTAGGCATCAGTTTGTGTGACATCTAAAAGATTTCAAGGTATCCAATTTTGGTAGATATGTATGATGAATTCACCCCCCCCCCAAGGTGGCCTGGAATTTTTCAGATAAGACTCCGGATTTGGCTCGAGAGTTAATGAAACTTTTCTACTAGATTAAGAATACCACCACCACGAAAACCCACTCCAGAAAAGTTATTCATTTAGAGGAGTGGATGGAAATGTTTCTAATTAAGAAGAGAGATAAGGGACCTTCCTGAACTCATCCATCTAGTTTCCCTAGACCAGAAAAGAGGGGTGCTCCGGGCACATTTTGGCTAACTCTGGAAGCAGGAGAGTTTGATAAGTGGGTGTATGAAGTGAACCAGAAAATTCCAGTGAAGACCCGTATGGTAGGATTTTTGGACTTGTGGATCAGTGTTTACCTTTTACCAGTTTGGGATTCGAATGGAGGTGTGAGGTCGGGGACCGTTGTCGTTACAGCCAAGCTAGCTGAAAAGAAGATGATTTGGTTGGCCATCCCAGTTTTGGAAATGATTGATAGGAGCTTACTTCATGTTTATATGGGTGAGTCTCCTCTAAGAATAGTCAGACCATTCCAAGTTTTATGGGGATGGATCGCCACTCACTTCAGGACATATGCTGTAAAATGTGGGGTACAAGTTCCTGGAAGATCTTTCCGGCCGTCTGTTCAGTCCTTTTCTATAATTTCTCCATTATCCCTCAATGCTTATGACATCAAAATAAGGCTGAGCATGTTCAAGGAGTTTCACTTCTTTCCTTATGGAAATCCGCCAACAGGGCGATTTTTTTATGATGGAACATCAAACCTAGAGTTAAGGGCATATATGCTAGCATGTAGATATGGTACATTGGCCATGAAGATTGACAGAGAGATTATATATGAGGCATATTCTACATACATATTTGCACATCAATTCAAATGTCTTCATAAATTTACCGTATCCCCTCCTGTGCATGTCAGGTTAGAGCAGCATCTGATGGTTGCATGTTAACTATGGTTACAGGCATCTATGGAGATGACTAGGGTGGTATTTTATCTACCAGTTGTTGAAGCGGAAAGTCTATTGACTATATGGTATGCTGAGAGCTGGGTCAAATCATACACTGAAGTGGTATTGAATCATCCTGTCTCTCAGGTGGGGATAAAGAAGAGAACCATTATGAAGGAATCTCTTCATTTGGAAGGTGGGTCTTCCTCACCTAGAGCTAATTCATTAGATTCCCAAGATGGGGATGATGATGCCTGAAATGCGTCAAAGTGGCCTCGTTCCAGATATAATCCACATTCTAGAGTCAAGATACCTACTTCATCAACTTCTGGTGAGTTACATTATTCAGTTAATTTAGTCTCCATTATTTTAAAGAGCAACAAGTTTCATTTTCTTATCCTTTATCTGTGATTGTATGAGATGGAAAGAAGTTGAAGTCCCAGATTGAAGGACCCTCATCATGGCCTTCTGGTGTACAGTCCGAATATTTACGACCAGAGGCTATCCGGACATGGTGGAGTTTATATTGTGATGTTGAAACCACCTGGATGGACTTATGTGAAGGGTTGTATATCCCTGGAGTGGGGAATCTCCGGGATTTCTCTGACATCCACTTTGAGGACAACCCCAATGAAGTGAGGGATTATATCAAAGAGCTGTAAATGCTCATATATGTCACCGATGAGTCAGTTCCTATCACCAAGCGGGTAAAGGAAATGATGGACCATGGTACCACTGAGGGGATTGATCCTTCATTAGATGAAGAGTGGCGTGATTACGTGGCTCCTAAAGATGTAAGTTTCCTTTTTCTCATATTTCTATTTTCTTTGAAATTTTAATTTAGTCAAAGATTTTTTATTCTAGGAAATAATATTTTTCATCCTATAGATTGTAAAGGAAAGAACCACTAATATCCCTTCATCACAGTATAGCCCTGGTGGCATCGCTCTTGGAACCACGGAATCTCCTCGTGAGTCGGGCGAAGTATCTCTAGGATTGCAAGTCATGGATGAGGAGTTAGAAAGGGTGTTATTGTCTCTGATAACTATTTTCAGATATGATGACGCAAGTCCACCCAAAAATGCCATGAAACAAAGGAATCAAAGAAAGAAGACCAAAGTCAAATGCTTTATCAGTAGTGCTAAGTCTTTCTATTAGTCATGAATCTTAACTTATGAAAAAGTTCTCAAACTTCTTGGGATTGCAGGGGATTCCTCAGTTTCTTCTTTAAGGGAAAGGACTAACCATCCTCAGAGTACAATGGAGGGTGATGTAGAACAGCTGCACGTTCTTGCTGAAAAGGTTGTTACTGAAGAAATACTGAGAGCAGATGAGCTGGTTTCTGTTCCCAGAACCGCTCCTGTTTCAGATGCCAGGAGAGAAAATACTTCTGGTAAATTAAAAATACTTCATAGAACCAAAAATGAGACAATAACTAACATCCATTATGTGATGTTTTAGGTTCAAAAAATGCACCATAACATTTGGAAACCACCGATGCTGACCCCACAACTATCTTTGAAGAAGATATCTGGAGTCAGATATTGCTAGATAAAAGTCACAAAGAAGACATGTTGAGTGCTCCCACTAGTGGGAATAACCTAGTATCTAGTAAATCATTGGATAAAATTATGAATCGTGGCATGTTGTTGGAAAAATATTTAGAAAATGTTAATTTACCACCTGATTTAGAAGATTCTGGAGATCTATTTTTAGAATCAACTAGATGTGAGTTTCATCATTTGACCTGTTAATCATTTAATGATTACAATTCTAACCATGTCTGGTTGAAAAATTTACAGTTCTATCTGAAGAAACGGATGAACCAACAATGCTTGAAGGGGGTGTAGACATTGATGCCAACCCTATTATTGCAGAAACAATAGATCAGGTAAAACTTAACACGGAAGACCCTCTTGAAACCCATCCTAAAAATCTTGTTGATGCTAGGAAAGATAGGGAGGAGTATTCACAAGTTGCTGATTTACTGTTCGGTAAAAGATGATGATATTTGTGTCTTACTTAAACTTCAAGACAATCAATCAACTTTTACAATTCTTTGAAACCAACCATAATTTTAATCGACCAAATAGGGTTGTCAACTTCAATGGCTAGATCTGGAGGTGAAGCCTCAGCCTCAGCCCAAACAGTTATAGAAGGTGATGTTACCAGGGTCGGGGAAGGAGAAGAACAAGGCACTTCCTTAAGTTCTTTAATCCTAGATTAGGTTCCTCCCTGTGATATTGATGTCGAATCAGACCTAGATGTGCAAAAGGCGCTCCAATTCTCACATCGCAAGGCATGGAAAAATATATGGAATATAATCTCTAAGGTGCCTCTTAAAGATATGCCTTAGAAAATTCCAAGACTTTCATACCTATTTATCATGTTGGGACTTGGCAGTTTTGGATATCAAGAGATCCTTGTGGTAGTGAAACAAGTCATTCAAAGGAGGGAGAAAGAGAAAAGGTGTCGTCAAGACCTGATAAGAGCTAGATTATTGACCAATATCAATGAATTTCAGGCTGCAGTGTCCCGAGATAAGGTTGATCATGCTGTCAATCTAAAGGATCTGAAGCAATAGATCAAGGGGAAGATTGTCCATTAGTTGTGCCTTCAGCATGAGCTAGATGTTGTTACTGGGAGCGTGACCAGCTTCATAATTCATTGTAAGAAGTCCAAAAGTATGGTATAAAAGCCATCACAGATGCCAAAGAAGCACTTCGTCGAGCTGAAGAGAGTGAAGTTGGTCGAGTAAATGAACTTCAAGTGGCTGCTGATGAATTTCGGGATGCTTTGAAATAGATGATAAGGCATGTTTAAAGTCTTCATTAATTTCTAAAAAAAAGAGAAGAGACTCCAGTCTGTGGATGTTCTTCTAATATTGTTTCTCAATGAAAAAACAGTTCATATTCAACTATTTGTACCTTCATTTTCTTGATAATTTCTCTCATTTTTACTTAATCCAATGGGCCTAGTAAAACTAGTTTGATTTTTACTAGGGTTATATGAACGACCCCGCAAACTTTTCATCTTTTAATTGCTCAATATTACCTAAATCAAAAAAATGTACGTTTAGCGAGCTGGGACTCAACTTTTGTTCAGAGTACCCTTTATAGGTTTCCAATTTAATGAGTACCATGTCTTTTGTTATTGGCAGTTTAAAGTCATGAATATTGGACTATAAAAATTCTAATATTTAAGGTTGAATAGCTTTGACCAAATCGATGATATTGACTCAATTCATGAAAAATTGTTTGGAAACATATTAACATATTCAAGTGTGGAGGGGGAAAATTGTAAACTGTTACTTGAGAAATTTTGAATTTGAGGAATGACATGGGAAAAGAGATAAAAAGGAATTAGAGGAAGTATTTTCTAAGAATAAAGTTATTATTACTTCACAAACCCATTATGGGGGCTGAATTATACAGGGCCAACTAGGAAATAAGCTGCATAGTCAAATAGTAGTATCTTTTGGCTAACATGTCCATTATGTAGACATCTTATGAAAAGCCACCTAAGGGCACGTGCTGCATAGTCGGGAAAAAGAACTCTCAGAAATTTGAATTTCTATTGCTAAAATCTGAGGAAAATTTTATGGAGATTCTAATTTTCCAAAGCATAGAGTCTTCTTTATGGAGAAAGGTACTCGAATATGGAGAGGATATTTCCAATAAGAATTGTCAAAGAATTGGAGTAATGTGACTTCTACAAAGGTCTAACACAAACGTAGGAAAAACGGTATATGTGGTTTTTTAAATCATATGACTAAAACCAGAGATAAAAACATTATATGACATATGGTCAAGTGCTCCAATGTTACTTCATATTTCTCTGATCATATGTAGAGGGAGGAAAATGTAAACCATATACTTCAATACTTTCAGATCATGAAAAAGAGTATAGAACAAATATGTTAAGGATGGCAGTTTTTTTGCAGATCCCTACATATCGCTCTTAAGACCAATAGGGACCAAAGAGACATCTCTTAAGAATGAAGTTACCATTACTTGAAAAACCCATTATGGAGGTTTAATTATGCAGGGCCAACTAGGGAAAAAGTTGCATAGTCAAATAGTAGAATCTTTTGGCTGACAGGTCCGTTATATACACAACTAATGCAAGGCCACCTAAGGGCACGTGTTGCATAGTCAGGAAAAATAATTCTCAAGTATCAGACATTTTGTGACTAGATGTCAAGAAAAGGGTTATGGAGACCATGAATATTATTTCAATAATGTTACGGCTAGGTCCTGAATTGAGATTTTGGATGTCACTATGTATCTCTTTAGGATGCCAATCAAGCCACACGTAGTTCTTGAAATACATTTTAATTTCATGCAGGATTAGAGCATGGAAGATCTTATTTTAGGGTCATAGAGCTCGGACCATAGTGAGGGCGACACATCGTGTATTTGTTATAAACCTGATGTGAATAAATAACAGAGTGTTCCATATCACACCATGTGCTCCCTGGGGGACTTTTTATCCAATGGATCGAAAGTGGAGTTTGGGATTAGGCCCAAAGGCTCGGGGCTGAACTAGAGGAATGCTCGAGTGTTCCTACGTATCTCATTATGATGAGAATCAAGCCACACGTAGTTCTTGAAATACACTTTGTATAGATTTCGTTCATACATATGAGGGGTAAAGAAGATTTTATGGAAATTATGGCTGCACCCCAGATTAAAGACTTGGGTGTCACTACGTATCTCATAAAGATGAGAATCAAGCCATACGTAGTTATTGAAATATGAAATGGTTGGATACCATGTCAATGATTATTCCTCTCGAGTGAGGGTATTTGGGATTGTTTCAATTTATTTTCATACAAGACAAAAGTGCAAAATAGTTTAAGGATATATGTTGGCACATGTGCTATGAAGTTTAATGCCTTGCTGCAAGGACAATGGGGGACTGTATAGTTTAAATTCATATAGCTAGGATGATGGGACATACACAGTCTAACGTCATGTAGGACAAAAGTGAGCCGATGTGAATAATAAGGTTGATAGGTGATTCACAAATCAACATTGTATGGGATGGAGGTGAATCGACGTGAAGAATGTGTTTTTTGGGGCTTGAACCTCAGGAGGTTGCCTACGTACCCGGCCAAGGAGGCAAGGATCAAAGTATGTGTAATTCAATTGGGAGGGATTCAGTGATCGGGGTGTACTTGAGGACAATGACCCAAAATGATGTTGGGACTTAAGCATGGTTAGCGACCTAGAGAAGATGTCATGGTCGAAGCTTACTCTAATCTCACGTGATTCATGCTCAGTGTGAGAAACAAGAGGAAGCAACAGACCTGACGATCGTGTCATGAATGATGCGATGATGAAGGATGTTTTGGGGCTTATGGATGGTTAGCTACCCGGGGCACGCATGCCAATAGAGTTTAAAAGACAGTTGTGAATGCAGCGATCATAGTTTAATGTCATGTATCACAGACATGGGGTGCTTGGTAGTTTAACATCCTGCAGCTTGGATAATGCACAATTTAACGTCATGTTGGATGATAGAGGGGACACAGTATAACATCATGTTGAACGATAGAGGGGGATATGAAGTTTAATGCCCTATAGCAAGGACAATGGGTGAATTTGTGGTTCACAAAATACTTCTTCAAGAATCTTACATTGGTTGGAGTGGTAATGAGTTCTCCATCCATTGAGATTACAGAATATGATCCATTGGAATAGACCTTATGTATTGAGTAAGGTCCTTCCCACTTTGGCTCATGATTTAGAGGCTTATTTCCCATTATCATTGGGGTTCTGATGACAAATACCAATTCTCCATGAATAAATGAACAAAGACAAACTTTTTCATTGAAATCTCATGCTATTTGATTCTGATAGACTTCTAAATGGTGCAGTGTGCACATTATTTTTTCTTCTAGTCATTCCAATTCATCCTATCGCTTTTAATATTGTTCATCTGTAGATAACTGATCACAAATGGAGACTCTAAAAGAAGGTAATTAGACTTCAATAGGAAAGACTGCTTTCGTTCCATATACCAAGGAATATGGAGTTGATCATGTAGTAGTGTGGGTGGTTGTCTGATAAGCCCATAAAGCATGAAAAAGTTTATCAGTACATGAATTCTTATTTTTATCCACTATCTTTTGAAGTGTTTTTGAAAGATACTTTTTGAAATCCTCTACCTTACCATTGGTCGCTGCATGATACCGAGATGAATGGTTGGATTTGATATTGTATTCTTGATACAATTTCCATACCTCAGTTGAACAAAAGTTCGTGCCATTATTTATCAATATGGTATGAGGAACACCAAATATGGTAATGATGTTGGACTTGAAAAAGCTAACAATGATTTTAGCACTGACTTCTTTGAGAGGTATTGCATCTGACAATTTGGAAAAGTAGTCAGTAACAGTAAAAATATACTTAAACTACTTAGTTGTAGCCGGAGAATAAGGTCCTACTACATCCATTCCCTGTATAGCAAACTTCCATGAGTATTTAGCTGTATGAAGAAACATCGGGGGTTATTGAATGAAGTTGGCACATACTTGGCAAGAATTACACTTCTTAGTGAAATCAACACAATCTTGTGTCATTGAAGGCCAGAAGAATACAAGCCTTCGAATTTGACTAGAAAGTCTATGTCGAGACTGGTGGGCACCACAAACTCCTACATGTACTTCATTCATGATAGCCATTGTCTCTTCACCATCAATACGTCTGAAGATAATTCCATAAAAACCTTTCTTTTAGAGAATATTTTGTTGATCTGGGCTATCATAAAGAGTAAAATTGACCACGTGTCACTTGAATTGTTCTTTCTCGATTTTATCAGGTGGGAGTGTTCCATTTTAAAGGTATTCCCTGATAGGTGTCATCCGTCCTATAGTATGACCATATCGTTCAGAAATGGGACTGATATTATTGATTTCCTCTGTTCTGATTTGAACATAAGGTGAAACTATACGAAAGTGGGCAATAATGATGATTGTTTCATCCCGATTTGGATCTTCCAGGGTTGTGGCAACATTAGCTAGTGCATCAGCTTAGGAATTTTGTGATCACGGGACATAAGAAAATTTCAGTTCCGAGGGAAATTCTGCCATTAAATCTCTGATATAATCACACAAAGGGATTAAATCTTCTATTCTGATGTCATAATCCCCATTTAATTTTTTGATTACCAAATCTTAATCACCATTTACCTTCAAGTGATTCACCTGTGCCTGAAGTGGAAATTTCAAGCCTGCGATGAGAGCTTGATATTCTTATTCATTTTTTGTACCGCCTTCCAACAATAAAAAGGAATAGGGTATCACTGCATTTTCTAGGAAAATAAGCATGATTCCTAACACAACTTTGTTGAATTTAGGATCTTCCTTTTTCTTCCATGTTGGACTTCTGGAGGAACCATCAAAGTACATTTCCCATGTTTGAGGATTATATTGAATAGAGAAGACTTCCTCATCAGGAAGTTCCAAATTTAAATATGTTTCTTCTACAGATGGGTGTTCAGCAAGGAAATCGGCTAGATCTTGGCCCTTTATTTCCTTTTGAGACACATACTGGATATCAAACTGCTGCAAAATAACTTCCCACCTTTCCAGACGTCATGTAAGCATTGGACAACTAAGGATAAATTTGAGAGGGTTATTGTGAGATATCAATTGAACCTCATGATGTTGCAGGTAGTGACTCAATTTCTGAACTGCAAATATTAATGCTAGGCAGCACTTTTCAATACTTCAATATCGGGTTTCTGCCCCAAGCATAGTTCGACTGAGATAGTAAAGGTTGATTTCATTCCCAGTATCATTCTTTTGGGCAAGGAAGGAACCCAATGATCACTCTAAAGAATTCACATAGAGAATAAGTGGTCTTCCATCAACAGGTGGAATTAATAAAGGTGAACTCAAGAGATATTTCTTGAGGGTATCGAATGCTTCTTGATATTCTTCAGTCCACTGGTAGGTGACTCCATTCATCATTAATCTGGTGAAGGGTAAACCGTTGCCTGCCAAATTGGCAATGAAACGCCGAATATAGCCCATGTGTCCTTGAATTCCTATTAATTCATTAAAATTTATAGGAGGTGACATGTCAATGATTGATTTTGTCTTCTCAGGATCAACTTCGATACCACGATGGAGTACAAAAAAGCCTATAAATTTTCCTGAGGTTACCCCAAAAGCACATTTCAAGGGGTTCATCTTCAAATTGTGTTGTTGATGTTTGTTGAATATGATTTTCAGATCGGCTAATTGATCAGAAAGTTTTCTGTATTTAACCACAAAATCATCCACATAACATTAAAAAAATTTCTCTAAAAGGGTTAGAAGATATTGTGCATGGCATGTTGATACGTTGCACCTACATTCTTCATGCCAAAGGGAATTACCCGATAGAAAAACAAAACTTGAGGATCTTGAAAGGCTGTAGACTCCTCATCTTCTGGGGACATTCATATTTGATTTCCTGGGGTGATAGAGAGGAGATGATGGATTGAGAAACGACATCATTGTTTTCCTATGATATTTCAATAACTTCTTTTGTCCTGGTTGATGAAGTATAGAATTGTTGTATTTCAGTAGATGAAATGAAGACATCTCCATTTAAGATTTCATCACTACTTAGCGAATCTACAATTTCTTCCATGCTGTCTAGATTGATTTCCATAATTGATATTTTCTAATTTTCCATAATAATGTTTGGATTTAGGTATATCCAATCAATTTGACTGATATGAAACACATAATATGTACTCACATTTATGAATGGGTTTACTGAATCTCTTCTAAACCATTTGGAGAATTAATTTTGGTGTTCTCCTTTGTCATGGATTTTTCCTTTCCCTCCATGTGATAAAATTAAGCCTTAGTGTATTGAGATTCACACGTTTTGAATGGGTCTTTGTCACCATAAAATGTCCCAATTTGACCATTAAAACAATATTTGAGACATTGATGGTATGAAAAAGGTATGGCCGCATGTTGATATAGACAAGGTCTTCCAAGAAAAATGTTGAAGTCAGTGTCCTGACAAACAACCATGAAATCTGAATTAGACAAAAGGTCTCTAAACTGAATTCTATGTGTTATCTTGCCCATAGGTTCTTTTTCATTCTTATCATATCCTTGCGACATCTATGTATAAGGAGATAAATCATACTCAGTGAGGCCCAATCGACAAAGTTTATGAATAGGAATGAGGTTGACTCCTGATCAATTATCAATGAAATCTCATCAGATGTCTATATCATTGAATTTTCCAGATAGATACAAAGGTCTGATATGTCCATGTACAACATCATCTTCATCTTCATCTGTAAAATATATCACTGCATGGAATTCTACAAGATCATTATCTATAGGATAGACCTCAGCCGCATCAATTTTAGTTTGAAATTTTTGAGGACTTGAAAAAATCTCAATAAGCACCTCCCAAAGATCTTTTGATAGATTCAAGGCATCCAGAATTGATAACATGGCCAGTACTTGGGCCAAATGTTTCAAGAAATCATAATTTTGGTCCAAAGTTCTGCGTTTCCCATCAAGAAAATGTGGTTTTTCAGGTGCCTTGGAAGTTGATGCTTTGGCAGTAGATGCATCCCGTATCAGGGCAGGAATTTGAAACACTCCTGGCTTTAGTAGGTTAGACTGACTAGGTCTATCTATTTGTTGAGTGGAAAAAGGTGTAACCTCTAACCGGTCCTCCAAAATAATTTTTTCAAGACCGAATCTGCCATGTGTGGAAGAACTTTCTTATTCTTGTTGATCCTGCTGAAGGGATTTTCCATGACTTTCTGCTGCATATACAGTTCTAGCAGGGGTAGGATAAAAATAGTGGCTTCTGGAATATCCATGTCTTCCCCTCTATCCTATACCTCTGTCTCTTCCTCTAATTCCTATGTTAGATACAGTTAAATTAGGCTCATCATGATCAAAACTATCATTGGTATAAGGATTCATTAAATGAATCATGTAAACATAACCAAAGATCAATTCTTAATCTGTTGAAGATTCTGCCTGACGAACCAGTTCAGGCTGTGCCATTTGGGGGGGGGTGTCCGTGCTTTTCAAGCAGATGGCATAAAATCTTCCAGATTCAAAGACAACTTAGGCTTTGACACGAGCTCGTCTTTTTCTGACTACTCTTCCTTATTCAAATTACTTCGCTTCATTGAGAATTTTCCTTCTGATGAAGGGGGTTTTGCTGTGGAAGAAATTGTAGAGTACACAATTGGTTGATTTAATTGGATTCGTAAAATGGCATGAGTTTGGTTGATCGTTTTCCTGACCATCCAATCATCATATTTGTATGCATTTTTACTTTTCACTTCATTCCACTCGCCTTCTTCCTCTTGATCCGTAGCAGTAACACATGCTACCTGGGATAAAGAACCTTTCAGTTTTACTTTTCCATAGTCCACCATCTTTTGTAGGAGGTCTATGAAGACAAAACATTCTGGAATGGGATGCCCCAACATCTAATGAAATGGAAAATATTTGGGGAGGTCTTCATCTCCTTCCATGTTTGTCCTTTTGGGCCTTTTCAACTGAACCATATTTTTTTCCAGAGCCGAGATGAAGTAACCAGGAACTTGTTCATTCTGAAAAGAATAAACATTATTATTTAAATCCTCAAACAGTTTCCACCTTTTATCTCTTTTATCATCTTGATGAGCCCTCCATTGTTGTTGAAACTCAGGATGTGGTGCCCTTTGATATTATAATGGTTTTGAAGTGTAAGTAGGTACAAGTGCTTGTTTAAGTGTAACTATAGCAGCTTCTTCCTTTCCTATTCTCCTTCCTGGAACTGATGGAATTAAATGAGCTTTAACCTTAGTCTATATAAGAGAGTCTTCTATCTGCTGAGTGATTGAAGTAAGGTCTTGAAACCCTCTTGTGTATTTCACAGGGATCAATAGTGTGCATAATTCATCACACATATTTTCCACACATATTGGCAGCAACTCTTCTTGATGGAGTTCTAAACTTAAAGAATATTTTAATCCCTTCCAGTGATCAATGAAATCCAAAACTCTTTCATTTTCCCTTTGTTTACAATTGGTAAGATAAAAAAATATCATCTTTCATAATGTTGAGCTAAATTGAAGAATGAATTTTTGACAAAGATCTTCCAACCCAGTAATTGACCAAGATTGCAAACTTGTATACCAGACAAAAGCAGGTCCTTGTAGTGAATTCAAAAAACACTGGAGCTTAACTACTTCTTGTTGTTGAGGGGTTCCCATCATAGGATCACAACGAGAAACAAAATTTGTTAAGTGTTGTTCTAGATCTCCTTAACCATTAAAAATTGGGAATGTGTTACTCACAAAATTTGATGGGGGAGGAATCACATCCACTCATTCAGGGTAAGCTCTCTTTTCTGATTAAACTAATGCATATCGTTCTTCCAAAGATTCCAACCGGGTTGTTAATGACTAAATGGTAATCATTAATGTTTGAGAAACATCTGGTTGATCTTGGACATGAGAAGGTGTAATAACTGGAGTTTGGATGGGTGTGGCAACTGGTACTGCCACTAATGGTAGTTTTCGGTCGCTGTTGCCTATGACCCACAGGATTGGACCTATGAGGGTGTACTTGTAAAGGGAGATATTCTTGATCCATCCCAATAGATGCAACAAATTACATTGATTTATTAACTCCAGCATGCTTAGGAGGAAGACTACTTTGATGTAGTTCTGCATTTAACATCCTTAACTTTTTCATTTTCTCTTCTTGTAATGTGAACCTTTCCTCTAATGAGAGTGATTGGCCTTCTCCAGAGGTAGGGTGGAATGTAACCTGACTTTTTCTTTTCCCATTTTTGGATGCCTTTCGGAGAGTGGGGAGTTGGTTATTTGAAGGAATGCCTAGATTTTGGGTAAGCCATTGATTTCGGGTACACACACCTTCTTCATTTGTTACTGTGTATATAGACTCTTGAACATGAACTTTTTCATCTGATTCCTCTGAGTGAGCCTCATTTTCTGGGGGATCAGTGACAATGGAATTGATGACATTTATCGATGCATAATTCATTGCGTCCCTTCTTTCAATGTTTCGTAAATACTGTCTTATTCTAGGTTCTTTATGATACATTGCCTTTTGTTCAGCTGATCCCTCAGGAACTACTTGATAAACCGTAATTTGGAGGGAATTTCCTGATAATTCAGCTATGTGTTCCTCTTGTGGCTTAATCCCTAATCGAGAGAAGACCGACTTTCACTGAGGAGGATATTGAGAATTTGAAAAGGTCCCCAGTCTAGTGGATTAGGGTTGTTCTTGTTTTTTCTATTCAACTCCTTGAATCCTGTATATTGATTCTAAGGGTTGGATTAAAAGAGTCCCCAGCCGGGCAAGCTGAGTTGGCTATTGAGCTGCTACATATGAAAATTTCTAAAAATGTCTCCTGATTTTGCGGATTTTAGTCCGAAAATTGGCCGGATGCAACATCCTATATCCACTCAAATCACCTGGCTCAGATGATTGTTGGAATATTTCTGACACCTCTGTCACCTGATGATGTGCATGCTCTAAACAAGAATCATGTTCGATATTCTAATTTGCTTGTTGAAAGAGTAATTTTACAACTTTTTCTTTATATGCCGAACTTTGGGAAGAACTATTTGAGGCCTCTTCTTGAGAAAGCCTTTGATTACACAAAAAACTAGTTAGTTGTGGCCAACCATGGGCAATAACATTCCATGAGACCACTTTTGGTGGGATTTGTTGACTAGAGAGCACAGTGAAATGAAATTCTCCTTGAACACCCCATCCCCTAATATGAATACCAAATGGGGCATTGGTAATTAACTGGTGCAACCTTTTTAATACGCCAAGGCATGTATGCTAAAGGGATCTCTACTGCTTTTCAACTATTGGATGTTGCGAAACTAAGAGAGATGCCAAGTCAATTTGGTGTTGAAACCCTTCTATTACATTAACATGATTTTTATATTCATCATAAGGTAATATTTTCTATTTTAAGTGACAAAGAGTTTTCCATATGTTGATATGAACATCGTGAATACAATCTTCTGTCATCATTTCTAGAATATCATACTGAGAGTTATCCAATGGCCAAAACATGAATGGTATTTCACCTTTTTTTCAATTGTTTTCTCATATTCATTACTTCATCTTTCTCATTTGATGAAGATTCTTCTACCTAATTGGACCAAATCTGGTGATTCTATGTTGCTTCATCAGATTCAATATGATTGGTAGATAATTCATTTATCAAATTAGAAGATGAATTACCTAGGGGTGGTTTAGAGAATTACCTACACCCCGGGCTATCTTATGATTGAGAATTTATTTCACCTGATAGAGGTAAGGAATCATACATGACTGACTTTACATTTTCAAGTGCCTCAAGATAAGAGGGATTTCCCATTACTGCATTGTTGATTGAAAAATTTTTCAGGCAATGAGAATTACTACTGTGGAGAGGACTTTTGCAGAAAAATTCATCATCATGGGGAGGACCACCATGGTGGGTTATAGAAAAAGATTAAACATTTTGCTCCTTGGTCTTCTGGACACGTAGAGGGTTATCGTAGATCTCATCTAAAGATAATTCTTGAAGATTGACCAAATTGTAATGAAGCAAGCCTTTATGAAGAAGTGTCAGATGAAGACCTTCAGAATTAATGTTGTTATTTCTAGAATTTGGAAATGAGAGAGTAGAATCTTGAGTTTCAACGGCTAATTGTCTGAGAGATTCAAAAACTATAGCATTGTGCAATGACTTATTGCAGATTGGCTCTTGATATTTTAACTGTGTTGGATGAGTCTTTTTCTTGGACACCATATTACTCACTTTAGAAACCACTTGGTGAAGAAAGTGGTTATTATGGGAAGGTGTATGTTCATTATTAGGATAAATGGTTAGGTTAGGCTGACTATCTCTATTTAAATCGGGTGTATCTTCCTGACTTGATTGTCTATATGACATAGGGGAGTATGCCCCATGACCCTCCTGGACTAGAAAATAGGTGTTTATCTACTCCAGGGTGACATATTGATGTGTCACTCCACTGATAGGGATAGATTTATGTTTCTTTCCCTGTGATGTTTCTGAATTTGCTATAATATTTGGACAGGTATCCAGAATATGGGTTGGGATTTGCTTATTCTCTTTCACCATTGTCAGAATGTGCTTGGTGACTTCAGCTGCTAGAATAGGAATATATGTCCATTCCATGTTTTGAGTAGGTGTGTGTTTCTGCTCCTGTCTTCCATTTCCTATTAGTGAACTCTGACAGTACTCATGTGTGGGGGTAGAAAGTTGTGTCTGCCTCTTGTTTGTCATTGGAACTTTCCAATTCACATCTTCGGGTGCTACCAAACAAGACTTCTAGTTAGCTTGACGAATTGCTGGTGTATGTGCCCGCTAATTGTTCTCCACCAAATATGATTGATGAACATACTTCAATACTGGAAGACGAGACTACTAGCATAATTGATGAGTGTAAGTAGGTGTATGTGTCTGTTTACAGGTGGTCACCACATTTGGTTGGAGGGATTCATTGTATGCAGTTAGACGAGCATGCTGACTGGATGATGATTTATAAACAAGTGTATATGCCTGCCTATAGTACTCCACCAAAATTTCCTGGCGGGATTTGTGTGTTACTGCCAGATGAGTCTGTTGGGTAGTGAAATTAGGACGGATGGGTGTATATGCCCGCTCGTTATTTTCCATCAATTTAGGTTGATGGACTTCTCTAGAGGGGCAGAGGTAAGAACCTGCTTCTTGTTGACTGAATTTCACCTATGATAGTTTGGCTTGTGTGCTTGGGTCTGAGGAACATGAGTCAAACACCTAGAGTCGATACCCCCATAATGTTGAGGGTACACTACTGCAGGAGTCTGGCAGTGATTGTTGGTGGGAGTCCTTTGGAAGGACTCATGTCTCCTTGAACTGCGGCCTTGAGTAACCTCTTGATTCACCTCCATATAATATGGGAGGGACTGGTTGTTGCATTCCAGGGATAAAGACCCGAAACAGTTGGAGATGGTGGTTGGAACCACCTGCTTCTTAATCACCGGTCGTCGCTATCCAGACAACCAGGTTGAGTTGTTGACTTGGAGGGCCTATCGAGCGGCCTCTAAAGTCAGGATGGTACCGTGTTAACGGTATCCCCTCACCAATGAATTTGAGACCCATCATTGAAGACGTTGTGTACGTGATGTCGTCTTAAGAGCAGAAGAGGATCTAGTAGGAGTAGCGGCTGAGGCATTCATAGGTGTGAACCTTAAAGAAGCCATTTTCTGTTGTAGAGATATCATGGAAAAGAGTGCCTATTTGATGTAGCAGGCATAATCAAGATAAGTCTGGACAGAATACATCTTTTGGATGACCACATATGTTATTTATTTCTTTTTTGGCCCTCATATTGAGTTTAAAAGGGGTCTAAAAATAAATAAAATATCATTTTACTTGGTTAAGGATTCACGTCGATTTCACCATTTTTTGTTTCATCTGGAAATGGGGATGACCTTTTTTGTTTAAGGTTCAAACTTTCCAATTGGTTTCTAACGGTTTTATTTGTAGAACCAGAAACACCCAATGATTCTATATCCATTTGGACCTACATTCCAAAGGTTGGTGCTCATTAGTTGTGGATCGATGAGGCTTAATAATTTTTATTGGTCGAGAGGATGAGAGGTTAGGCTCACCACACCTTTTTGGGGGGAATTATTGCCTACTTAGAGACTCTCTTATAGATTTAAGTTATGTTCATGAATCCTTATTAACTCACCAATCAAGAAAATGAGTTTTCCTTTAGATTTGGAAATCTATGATTGATATGTATGGGATTCAGATAATATTTTATATGTATTTGAGGTTCTTCATCGATGAAGAATCATCTGTATGTATTAGAGTTTCTTAGTCAATGGAATCCTTCAATGCATTATATATAAAACTCTTGGTCATCATGATGGCCATACTGGTTTTAAAGCCACTCAATGGGGAACTTGAATTTTATTGTTATTCAGAAAGACAGGGATTATTTCAGAGTTGGGATCGTACCCAGAGATGGGATACCTATATATCCTCATTAAAAAGGAATCAGAACCCATGTAGTTTGATGAGAAGGATATAGTTTAAAGTTATATGGGACAGAAAAATTAATGAATGATAGGCTTGAACCATGTAAAGGATTCCTACGTACTCTACTTTTAAGGAAGAGATCAAAGTCCATGTAGTTCGGGTGAAGAAATATGAGTCTTATTCATGGTTAATGGCTCACAAAGAGATTTTGTGATTACTTTTACACTCAAAGCTCACGTGAGTCATACTCGGTGTGAGAAACAAGAGGTATCAGTAAACCTGACGATTATGCCACAAATTATGTAGTCATAAGAAATGATGTGGGGCTTACGTATGTCTGACTTCCCAAGTAGATGAATACCAGAACATACTACAGGAAAGAAGCCCAAGAACAGGGTCCATAATGATATATTTACCATATAGAGATTTGGGGTTTTAACTCAGGGCTTACTCCTAAGGAGGATTCCCAAATTGAAAATGGGACTTATAACTTAGGGAATACTCTTAAAAAGGAGGCCTAAATTAAAAGGGACTTATTATTGGGGCTTACTTTTGAAAATGATTCCCAATTCAAAAGAAATTAAGATTGGGGCTTACCCCTGAGGAGGATTCCCAATGTTAAAGTAAATTATGACTTGGGTTTACTCCTGAGAAGGAGGCCCAGGTTAAGAAAACTTGGGGATTACTTATGAGGAGGATGACCTAATTTAAAAGAATTATTATTGGGGCTTATTCTTGAGAAGGAGACCCGAACTAAGGGAACTTGGGGCTTACTCTTGAAGAGGATGCCCAAATTAAAGGATCTTCTCATTGTAAAGGATGAGGTTATATGGAGGAAAACTCTAACTGTGGGGACATAAAGCTTGTAATTCAAGAGGTTTTGGGAGAGGTTCTCATAGAATTCATTTCAGATAAGGAAGCCAACAAAGGAACCATTCCACAGATGACTTTGAAAAGAGGTTCGAGGGTCAATATCTTGAAGAGGAGAGGTAAATGGGAGAGAGGCACACAAATGAAGTTGGAACACAAGACTTAGCTGCACAAGTGTACTTGCACGGCATGGGTTCACCTAGCCGATGAAGAATCTATAGTCTAGTACTTGGGAGAGACTTAACTCAAGCCTTTATTATTATACTAAGATGTTTCCAAAAGGGCAGCGTGCAAGATTCATTGAAAGGGTAGGGCATCACGCAAGTGTTTCCATTTTTAAGGTGGTCGGGACACTTAGTCGTGCAGGTTTTGATGAATTCCAAACACTTAGTCCTTATTCTAAACCTTCAAGTCTTCCATTCTAGGTAAAAAAATCTATATTAGAAGCTTTCGGAAGAGTTGAGTTGAAGACTTTGGCGACAAGAGCTTGAATTTGACTTCTGAAAAAATCTGTCCTTGAAATGGGGGACCATAAGGGATATTTATTGGCCACCTTTCACCTTGGGTGAAAAATCAAATAGGGCACACGCAAGTGAGTTGCGCGACCCATAGGTGGTGCTAGTGACTTGCGCGGCGTGCAAGTAACTTGCGTGCCTCACTCTAAATGGGCTCATAGTCCGTGCCTTCATCAGTTTTTTTGATGTTCTTCAAAGGGTGACCCTCATTGTGCTTAAGGTATTCCGCTTTTCCATTCATTGAACTCTGTAACGGAAAGGAGCATCAATAGGGATAAAATAAAAACATTATCCCAAGGAATGAACTACTCAAATACCTTTCTACAATGACCAGAAACATCAGGTCCCACCTGACAGGTAGAAGGTCAGTCCTCTATGACCCCAATACAACTTCCAAAAGTCCATAGGATTGTGAAAAGTTCTGAGGAGGCATAAATGATGTGTTAACACTTTTCTTAAGCTAACTATACAAACACTCCTATGAAATCACCATGAAATTGTGTATAGTAATAATAATAATAGACTGTAACGACTAAAATAAAACATGAATGAAATACCTATATGAAATATTTAAAAGTACTATAGTATAATATAAATCAAAACGTGTAAAATACAAATTAAATCAAAACATGAAGACCCAAACATATAAACATTGGATTAAAAGGAAATCTATGGGTGACCGGATCCTAATATCAAAGTCTGACCATCGCAAAGGGTCAATATACCTTAGTGTCATAATGCTACACCAAATTAACCATCGATCCTTCCATAATATGTATAAGACTTGAAACATTAAGGGAAATTCCATTCATGTGTGAGTGTATACATACCCAGTATGACACCCCAAAAACCAAATAAAGAAGGTTGTAAAGAAACAATTAGTAGTCAGATGAACCCAATGCAGGAGGGAAATGAACCCCAATGCATATTTAGGCTCATAAGGAAACCAAGATTTTACAGAAAACATATTTTCATCTCCTATTCCATCCAAAGATTATGAGTATATATATAGCTCCAAAATTCCATCTATGATGCCCAGAATCAAAAAAACAACACATTAATATGTGTAGATTGCATGTTCTTTGCTACTGGGCTCCACAATCGATGGATACATAATACAAGTGGTAGACATACTCACCACCAGAGCATGAAGAGAGGGGAGTTACACTACTAATATTGAGGACCAACACCTATTGTATGGGAGTACCTAATCTATCTTTATAATGAGTATATGTAACCTACTCCCTAGTGTGATAAGAGAGAACTAACCATGTAATCTCTCCAGTGATCTCACCCTGATCACACCATCGTTAAACATCACATAAATAAGCATCATTATTGAAACATATCACATCATATCTTGTATAAAACATCAAAGTCCACCATTATATTATACACATAAAAAACTCAAGATAGTATACTCACATGCAAAATCTAATTCTCAATGAAGGAAATTTGTGAGGAAGAAGTTTCTGGGAGTATTACACAACATGTATGGGGTCCACATGACGTGTGTACTTTATTTGTTCTATGGTTTTTTTCTCCTATGGACATGGATTGGAATCCATTTCATATTACAAAGAGCATAAATATGTTACATATCGTGACTTGGCTATTTTGGGATAGCCCATGTACTTATGGACATACCCATGTACTTTGGGTTGTGCCCATGTACCTAGTGTGCCTGGGTACAATTGTATTCCTATGTACTCCTTGAGTAATTGATATGTTTTTTAACATAGGGTCCTATTTGTGTACCATTTGGAAGATGGATTCCCCACCTAGGGAAGGTCACAAGTCATGTGGGCCCATCACCAAGGCATGTGGTCCTTAATTCTTCTCAAACTACAATCACCACATAATGGATACTATATAGTTTATCTTTTTTCATACTAAATGCTATGTAGTTTGTGATTTAAAGGTCTAAAAAGTTTAGATTTCATGCATCTCTATATTTATTGTTGTAACCACTATTTCCTCCATTGTACTGCATAATATCAATGGAAAATTCCTCCTTCCATTGATTTTTGAATTCTGGTGTCTAGAAATAAGAATTTGTTCAGCTAATTGAAGCCTCCACACATCTTGTGCACATCTTATCACCTGTCTCCATTTTTTGATCCCATATCTATGATGATTCACACAAAATCTAACTTTATTTTTCTAAAAAAACATTGATCCATTAATCGTTCATCAAACCTCCAAGAATATAGGGGTTTAATCACACTTGAACTTTCCTATACAATTTAAAACCATGACCCCATGGGAAAACCATGAAGAATGCAATGAACAGATTCGATAAAGGCACCCAAAATGGGTTCAATCATCATTAGAATGATTTATTGGAAAATAATCATAAATTTTTCATTTCCAGGGTGAGATCATGGAAAATAAATAATAAATAAAATTATATAAATTAATTTTATACTGATCTCATTCAAAGGTTATGAAATCACCAAACAAATAAATAAGATGAAAATATATGATTTAATATTTTAATAAAGAGGTTGAATAAAAATATTGATGAGTCCTACCTCATTTTAGATTGACCATTTTTTGATTAATTTATTCTCCATTGAAGTAGATGTATTTATATGTTTTCTTCCTCTCTATCAACCTCAATTTGAACACCCATAGTCCTCTACTATGATTCTACAATAAAGAACTAGGTTTCCCATCATCTCTAATCTTACAGGGTTATGTATAAAACCCTATATAATTTCCATAATAGGCTATTTATAGAGGTTTTATAATAGGTAATTTAATATTAATTTAATTAATTTAATTATTTATTTTAATTAAATTCATAACAATTCACTACCTCAACCAGAAATCCGAGGTTGACCAACCTTAAGTTGTTACTAGGGTAAACACAATGGTCCAAACTAAATTTTGGTCCTATATTTCCAATCCAAGGCACTATCTGGGGGTTATTCCATTATTTATTGGAAACTACACATGCCTGATATTAATGAATCTAATATTTTTATAATATCAATATCAGGATCCTCGGGCCTTGGAATCTCACAATATCTCATCATCTATCTCTAAAATTATTCTTTATTATATTCCAAAGACATATAAGAAAAACCGAGTCACTATAAAATGGTTCCATTCCTTATAATATTTTATGATTTAATCATCCTATAAATCTAAATCATGTTATACATTTGATACTAATATATTGGAAATAACTTTATAACCTTTCATAATAAATAGAAGTAAAAAATTAATTACATCACTTTGTGAAGAAGGTAGTCCATATGTACGGGCGAGTGATGTTTCCACTTTTCGATAGATTTAATAAAAGAATGGTAAATTATAATTGACCTTTCAAGAAAAATTATGACATAATAAATGTCATATATATATTCAATTAATATATTCTTATTAAAATCATGGTAAAGCTAAAATTAAAAACGAATCACATTTCCCCATAGAGGTTTTTGTGCACACATATGTATGAGTGATGTTATCATTTTACATGATATGGGTATATATGAAGTAAGATAATATATAATATTTATAGAAAAATAAATATGTTACAAAATAAATATCCATTGAATTCATCTATATACCCATAAAGAGATATGGTGATGAACAAAAAAATACCTTACTTTAAGTACATGGTAGTATGCATATACCTATGTGCTATGTTTTTTTATATTAGAAATAAATGAGATAAAAAATAAATGTAACACTAACACCATAACATTTACTTAAACTAAATAAACTTGTATAATCCTATTGATATGGTATTTTATTATAAATATGAGGTATATGAAGAAAGAAACTTGAAAAATATTGGTAAGAATGTATACCAATTCTTTGAGAAACCCCCTTTGAATCGCTTTCTTAGGATCCTTAGGATTGTGTTTTAAGAAGACCAAATACTCTAGGTTGTTTTTATAGAATTTTATAAGATATTTTAGAATTTTTATGTATAATTAAGTGTCTCAAAAAGTTTCAATAATTATAGAGAGAATTATCCCTTTTATATGTGATCCAAGTGGAAAACTTGTACATACATAAAGAATTAAATCATAATAAGTCCTTATTCAAATGAAATTGGCACCAATTTTAAAAAATTTAGAATATAATATATAATATGATTATAAAAAATCAAACCAATAAAATATTCGAATATTTTTAGGTTATTTTAACCTTATTCTATTTAATTTAGCCCCATTTAACATTTACCAAATAATGAATTTTTATGACGATTACGATTTATAATAACCAGAAATTAAATTGAAATACATTAAAAAAATTAAATGATCATTAAAAATAAGGAAAAAGTTTTACCAATTTAAATTTCAATGTTTGGATAAAATTAAATTTAATATATTCGTGAAAAAAAACAACCAAATTGTTTGTTAGAAAATTGAATTTTTATTCATAAAATAAAATTTAATATAATTTATTACCATGTTAAAAACATAAATTAATGTGAAAATAATTTTCACAATACAATTTTTTCATATATCATTAAAATAATTTATCAATATTGAATAGTTTAATATATTAAAATTAAATATTTTGTGTGGAAAAAATTAGTTTTTTAGAAAAACATCTTTTTTAACCTTTATATACATCTTTCTTCACTTATAACAAATGGATAGCCAGTGAATTCATTTCATACATGTGTAAAAAATATTTTATAAATTATTAATAATCTTAAATAATTTTTAAATTGGATAAAAAAACCTTCTAAAAAATATACTAGATAAAAATAGTGCTTATAATCAAAAATAATTCAAAATAGTTCCTTATGAACAACAGTATTTCCTCAGTGAATTAGAATTTATTTTTTAAAATTATGTTTTACTTAAATATTATATATTTTATTTTATATTATAATTTATAAAAATTATTCACCTAAGTTTAATGTTTCGTGTAAATACAACTATTTATCAATTCAAATTTATGAAAGAGAACTATATCAAAAAAGAATATGTGTTACATTTTACCGCATTTTAACAATATATCCTAGAAAATTTGACCACCTTGATAAGTAAAGACATGGATACATCTAACTTATCATAACCTCTAGTTCCCAAAAAATCATAAAATTTATAGTTTCTCTAAAAAAATTGGATGAGCAAACTTAACTTATTTCAAAACACAGTATCTCTACAATCCAAAAGCTCCACTGGTTTTTTCACATAATATTGATATTTTTCCATTGATAAAATGTTTTGAGTTCAGTACATGATTAGTATTAGGTATATAATTCCTCCAAGTAGAAACAAGTAACTCATCATGAACATTTGATTATTTCTTAGGATGTTCCATCTGATATGAAGTCATATGAATCCAATCAAGAGTCATGAATGGGGTGACATATATTTATAAAATCATTATATTATTTCCAAAATTCATAACATTATTATATAATGATATCTATAAGAAAACCTTATCATCAACATTGAACTTTACATCTCACCAAATATTATTAGCATTACTAATTTGTTTATTTGAATCTATTCTAAAGTGATATCAAAGTGATCTAATACTCTCTTCTATTTCCTCATCTAGTTCTATTTGGAATACCTTTTTTCTAAAACTTCACCCCAACATATTTATGTTCATCAATTTCTAACATATATGGATTCATAATGATTCCATTTAATGCCTATGTGAAGGATGTTGTCATAAGAAACTATCACCAAAGTGTGGTGCTGGTACCAACCCCCTTTTACTGAATTAAAATTAAATTTTAATTTCAAAGAACTAATTTTGATGATAATGTGGGAAGCATCACAAGGATGAAACAAAATGTCACTAAACACAAAAATATGACTCAAAATCATTAATTGTGAAACAAATTTTAGGGGAATTAGAAAACCTATATAATCCCCATTAATGTATAGATACCTAATTTTCCAGATCATTATTATGAAGGTCTCCAAAGATATTGTCCAAATTATTTTAAGATGGTATATATTCATTTTGGTTGATCTTACTTTCATTGACTCCTCTTTATAGAACGTGTCCTTGATTATTAATCCATGCCCTTTTATCCTCATTTGGATAAAATTGAGTCATTCTCTCATATATATTTTTTCCCTCCGACAATTAAATTTCATTCTGATAAATCGCTATTTCTTTTCTTCCTTAGAGTAGATAATGAACTCTTAACATTTTTATGTCTCTACTTCCTCCCTTCAATTCATTATCTTCTGAATAGGCCCATGTTCTTAAGGGGAAACTTCTATCATGTCAAACAAATTATCTTGTCCCTTAATACCTCCATATTTATCAAATATATTGTCAGCTTTATGTTAAATTTTTGTCTTAAGAAACTATTCCTTCTGAGTGTATTTATAATCTGGAACCTTGTTAGCCACACCCTTTTTAACTAACCTTGTTTCCCTAGGTTTTAGAAATTATTACTAGTGTTTATGCCCTTTGGATTTCCTTCTCTTAGTCATGATGAATCTCCCTGAGTCTTGGGTTCCCTTATATCCTTTTTTTCTCCTTGGGTTGTGAAGTACCCTACTTTACGTCCCCTCAACACTATCCACTGGTAGTTGACTTATGTTTTCATCACCAAAATCTACATCATCGAGGACTTTCACCTCAGTGTTGTCCTCTTCTAGTTTATGAATTTTTTCTTGGACACATATAAATTTTAAATGGTTTCCTATATTTAGAGTCACAAAATTCCTCTTGGGTATTGGCCTATATGGTTCCTTCTGTCAGCCCATGTTTTCATAAGGGGAGTCTGGTATTGATTATACATGTAGATTGCAGGTAGAAGAAATATCTTCCTTAATATATTCCTCCTATTTAGAATAACCTCTAGTACACATGGACTCATTGTAAGGTGAGGGCTTTGTGATATCAATATTTAGGTCCAAATAACCCACTTTATGAACCACCTCAGCCCCCTAGCCCTGCAAAAGAGCCTCTATATTCAGCCTAACCCTTTAGGGTAGCTTTAGGAATGGAAGATAAACCATTTTCACTGAGTCATGTTCAAATTTCCTTAACAATATTTTTACCCTTTTTATAGTTATCTAACTTTTAAAATGTCACATCCTCCTCAATGATTACATATATGGATGAAACATTGCAGGGATCCAATTTCCATGATGTGCACACCCCCTCAAAGCCATCAGAGATTTCCAGTACCTACACAACTGAATTTTGTTCAACCAAATCTTATTTCAACTGATCAAAAACATAAAACACCTATGGATTGGTACCTAATGAACTAGAATAATTATATATAGAAACATCATTCCACTCCCAACCCAAATTATCTTTTAGACCTTCATCACTTATAGGTGCCAAAAATTTCCACTACGACCTTAACCCTTCATATCCTTTTACTGAAATCTTTTCACGAGCCCAAAATGACTTACTAATGACCAGTGACCCATCCACTTGCAAGATGAATAGAAATCAACCCGTGTCTCAAAGACCATAGGAATATTTTATTACAATTTTTCCTAAATACCAATCCCAACAAACTCAACTAGACCTCTTGAGATATCAACTTCCATGAAAATTCATAGTGAAATAGGGTGTAAAACAATGATATTTATACTATTGGAATTGATAAATCAACCAATTATACTCCCTAACAAATATATTATTAAAGGATTATACAAAGGGATATGGAGTTTAGGAAAACTAACATTGATCATCATGGTTAGGGAGTCATGCTTCATTTGGAAATTGTATCATCACCTAAACAAGAATAATTGGAATCTGTTGTAGACATGAGGCACTTTTGACCAGGACAAGATCAAATGAACCTATAATGAAAATCAAATCATTATGTTCCTATTTTATAAAATAATTTGTATTTTTCATTCCTATAAATCCAAAGAACAAAAATGAACATGTCAAATGTGTCCACTCATAGTCTTCATTTTTTTAAGAAAGCTATCAGAATCTATACTAGAATAGATGAGGTGTTAGTGAATCCTAAATATGAGATCGAGATGAATGTAAAGTCATCAAACTAGTCTGGAAGACGAGATTTAAAAGGAATATGTGGGAAAGGTGTAAGGGAATCAATATTAGAGAAATGGTACAACAAGTTGGGTTGGACCCCCATGACGTACGATTGAGGTCCATGCCCATATGTTGGGGGAGGTACTAGTGCTATGACCATCGCTTACTAGTTTGAGGAGAGTGGTAAGTGTCCAGTGAAAGGGTAGAGTGTTCCATTGCTCCTTAAATATTCATCATAAAAATTTCCCATCACAAACTTCAACATTAAAAAGTGTAGTATATCTACCAACCACATTTTATATTCAAATAAAATCATATTAATATATTATCAAGGGTATGATTGGTCATCTGAAAATAACCATCTATCTGAGGATGATTTGTAGTACTGAACCTCAATCCCTTATTTAATGACTAATGAATTATTCTCAATAACATCATTGTAAATGTTAGATCCCTATTAGAAATAAAAAAAATGAGTTCATTGATGAAACCTTTCCACCTCCTTAATAAATATCATAGAAAGATGATAAGGATATAAATATTCTCTAATGGTAATAAAATGCATTTATTTTGTATGATGGTCGATGATACATAATAGATAATTTTCACCATTAGATGTTTTGGGGCGTCTTATGATGAAACACAAGGTAATTTTTTCCATTTCAATTATAGTATAGATAATTTTTATAACACCCACTTATAATTTTTTCTCATATGCATAAATTATAGGAATTCCATGCTTTAAGATATATACTCTTCAATGTAAATTTTTTTGGTATCCCACCAGAAATACTCTATTGGATTTCATTACATCATCATCATTCTTGAATGAATAGAGAATAATGACATATGAGATTCTTAAAATAACTCATTCTTCATTTTTGGAATTGATAAGGTACATACTCATTTCTTTAACATTACCATTACATAATAATCATGATTGGACTTAAGAACATTACCAAACATCATTTTTTGATCCCCAAATTCATTCTTTTTCTCTCTAGTGCATCCATGGATAGATGGTTTAAATTTTATAAAATATTTATATGATTATTCCCGTTTAATCATGACTTCATGATCTATATTATAAAATAATATTCATTCGATAGATTTAAATAATTATCATGGGAAAACTAGCAGGGTCTTTTTGACTCAATATAACAGCCACCTTGTTCACCTTCCTTAGGTGTGAATATATTTAGAAATCAGAATCATTAATCAAATCCAACAATATCTATTGTAAAATATTCAATAAATTATGTGATAATATAGAAATGATGATATTATTATCCTTATATATATCACACCTTACACTATAAATATATTCCCAATATAATTTAGAAGTAAAAAATTACCACTACTAGCTCCAAGTTAATAGTCATGTACTTCTTATCAACAATTTTTAAATTGTGTGAGGCATAATTTATCACTATTTCATTCTTTATGGGTATGAATATTATTCCCCTCTTCAATGCATCACTAAATATAACAAACCCTTCTCTACTATAGTTGTGTATATATACATGTTCACTAACCCAAATTATCATTATATCCTTGAAATTTTATATGCATTCCTCTGTCCATAGGAATGTGGCTATCATCTATGACAACATGTTTATTGGTTAAGAAAAACATGATATATATCTCCAAAAATGGTAGTTTCCTTACAACTAAAAAAACTTGGTCACCATGGTTGGTCTAGGATATTTCTCAATAACATCTATCTTTGAAGGATATACTGATATACCCTCACTGAAGATTATATAACCTAAGAATGAAACATTATATAGTAAAAATACATATTTAGTAAATTTTTAATTCAACGTTTCCATTACCAAGTTATAGAACATAATCCTTAAATTATCTTCATGCCCTTCCTTTCCCTTTTAATATGAATTAATATCATCTCTATAGACTACAAAAAACTAACCAATATACTATTATAAGACCCTGATCATTAAATCTATAAATATGGTGGGGTCATTGGTATGTCCAAATGGAATCACAATAAATTCATAATGACTTTACCTCACACTAATGGTAGTCTTGGGTTTATCCTCCTTGTCAACCATTAATTAATTATATCTAGAATGAAGGTAAACATTTAAATATTATTGAACTCCTTGTAGTTGGTTGAAAAGACCCGTAAATTTCAAGGAAATTTTCTTCTTAATTTTCTTTAGAATTTTACAAGAGCGCAGTTTCTGACGGCACCTGATTCCGAGGCCCGGTGTGCCCGAAATCATTTTCCGAAGTTTGGCTCGGGTACGTTCAGTGAACGGACGAGCGGGTTTTTCTAACTTTGAAACCGATGCCCGGAATCGAATTCTGAGGGCACCGATGAAATCGCAGCGCCAGTATTCTCTTAGAAATGCCTCTTCCGGAGTTGCGTTTTCTCGGGTGTGGTTTTTAATTTTCGGGCTAAAAGTTAAGAAATAAAATAATTTTGCGACAACTTTATTTTATTTCACTTAAGCCACGTGGAAGCCACTTGAAGCCACTTAAAGGCAGCTTGAACTGAGTTGAACTGGATAGGATGCTATCCAGAAATATCCTACCCCCTTGGTAGGATATTTGTGAGGTGGGGCCCGCACGAGCCCCGCCGTTTCTTTCCGCTAAGAAACGCACCCGTGAAGACCCGTCTTAATGAAAGTCAACTGACGCGTTTTCTAAATTCTTAACAGACCATTTAATTGGGCGGTTTATTTCGTGAATCAAATGGGCTGTTTCCTTCATGAATTAAATGGCCTGTTTCTTTCGTTGAATTAATTCAACAAATTGATGGATCGTTTCTTAACCAGTTTCTCAAATTCGTTGGCGTAATAATAAAATAAGGCCAACGCTCGACTTCTGTTTATTTGCGCTTTGAGAAGATTTGAGAGGGCCCTCGTATCTTCTTCTCCCTCTCGAAGAACGCGAAGAACGTGAAGAACGCCGAACCCGGAAATCGACGACGCTTCCGTCCGAGACGTTCTTCCACGCTCCGATCTCCAATTATCGACCGTTTGAGGTGAGTGATCTCGGAATTCCTCTCAAGTTCTTTTCTTTTGGTTTTAAACAAAACACAGATTTAAATATTAATAATTTAAATCTTTTGTTCTTGGTTCATTGAGCTCGCCGACTCAACGCCGGATTCCGCGATGACGCAACGCCTCCCCGCGACGACGCGACGATCCCTCTCTTCCGCGACGATCTTTTCCGCGAAGAACGCCCGCGCGCGACGATCGACGAGGTAGGGGTTTTCTATTATGAGAATTACCCCCTTTTTAATTTTTTTCTTCCCGTCAATATTTCTTTAAAGAAATTAAAGAACCGTTTTTTTTTGTGAACAATTTTAATCTTATTAAAATTGTTGTTTCCTGTGTGGAATAAATTTCTCCCGGTTGTTTATCTCTAACGCAGAGGGTGCGAGCCAAACGAACACGGCCCGACGACCCTCCGTCATTCTTCGTTTTGTGCGGATTTGACGGACGACGACGGAACGTGCCGCAGCGGACGTTTGACGATCCCGCAGTAAAGAACGGATCCCGGGAGGAGCAACGGCACAGACGGGAAGGAAAACGGGCCACCGGAGCGACGCCGTCGGCCCGCGGAAGCTGCCGGCGGCGCGGCGGCGCCGGCAGCCGGAGGCGGCGGCGCCCCGGCGCGCCGCCGGACGAGGCCGACGCGGCTGAAGCCGCGGCGGCAGCGGCCAACGGACCCGCGGCCGCGCGGGTCCGGTTCGCCAAGGCGGGACGCGGCTCAGCCGCGTCCGCGGTTCACCAGCGCGGCCCGCACGCGGGCCGCTGTTCTCTCTCGACCGCGGGGCTGCGCCCGCAGCTTCCACCCGCGCCGCTCGGCCGAGCCGAGCCGGCCGAGCCGGACCGGCCCTGGCCGGGCCGGGCCGGTCCCACCGGGTCGGACCCAGGGGGGTCGGGCCGGGTCGGCCCGGGGCCGTACCCCCCTTCTTCGGATGTTTTCGTTCAAACGCCCGTAACATGAGCTTCATGCCTCCAAACGACTCTCCGTCAGCGGCAACGTGATCCTTGGATCGAGACGGTCGTTTCGGTATATCGCACTCAAGGTTTCGGAATACTTTGAGTTCAGCCGGGTTGGTTCGTACACGAGACCAACCGGGCCCTCGGAGCGGAAACACTCATATCTTGAGCTACGAACGTCCGATTGACGTGCCGTCAGCTTTGTTGAATTCCTCTAAGTGAGACGGATCTTTTGGCATACTCCGCCCGAGGTTCGGACGCAGGTGGAGTGTGGTCGGGTTGGTTTTGCCTTAAAACCCAACCGGGCCCCTGGGACGAAAATGCCAATATCTCTCAGACTGGGCGCCCGATTGACGCGCCGTCTGCGACGTTGAGTTCCTGTTGACGATACGGAACTTTTGGATACATCAACTTCGGATTTCGTGACAGTTGATGTATCAGCCTCTCGGCTCGTGGAGCGGACCCTCCCGAAAGAGCTCGCTGTGTGCGGGAACCCTAGTGCTGGCTGCGACTGCTACTTCGACAGCGACGACCGTGCAGAGATCCTCCGTAGACTCCGACGACGACCGTGCAGAGATCCTCAGTGGACTGCGGCGACGACTGTGCAGAGATCCTCCGTGGACTCCGACGACGACCGTGCAGAGATCCGCAGTGGACTGCGGCGACGACTGTGCAGAGATCCTCAATGGCCTGCGACGACTACTGCACTCAGCGATCCTACGTGGATCAGTGCTACAGGTCCTGCGTGGGCCCGGTCCTGTGTGGGCCCGATCCTGTGTGGGTCTGATCCTGCGTGGGTCAGCGCTCAGCGGTTCTGTGTGAGCCAGCGCCTACAGGTCCTGCGTGGGCCCGGTCCTGTGTGGGCCCGATCCTGTGTGGGTCTGATCCTGTGTGGGTCACTGCGGGGTTAGTACCTATCGATCCTTCGTGGGTCCGACGATTTAGATGATTCAGTGATCATCTTTATCGTCATCCGATGAAGTATACCTGTGTGAGCTGAATCTTGTGTTTCTCTACTTTGTGGATTGTGTTGAGCTATCCTGTGTGGATTTACTGTTTACTCTCCTTTGGGGATTGTGTTTTTCTATCCTGCGTGGGTATGCGTTTTGCTTTCCTGTGTGGACTGGGTTGTGCTAGGGCTCGGACGTTGGAGCCGATCGGGGAATTGATGACTTAGGTATATGTATGGGCATATACCTAAGCCGTGTCAGTTGTTACTTCGTGATTGTATCTCTTCTTCGTGATTTATCCTTTTTGGATTTCGGGAGACCTTCGGGGGTCTCGGGGTCCCTACTGAGTAGCTTATACTCACCCCTGCACGGGCTATGCCCGTACTTCGTGGTGTTGGTTGCAGACGACGGACAGCGCTGATCGTGGAGGAGGCGTGCGGAGCAGGACAGTACCTGGAGGTGGACCACTGGGCGGGACGTACTCGGAGCGGTTAGGTGGACCCGAGGAGCAGTGGAGGCTATCTGTACCCACCCTTCAGGTGGGACTTCCAGAGGACGGCTCGACGCTGCAGTTTTTTCCTTTCAGTTGCTGTTTTTCCCTTTCAGTTGTACTTTACAGTTGGGCTTGTATTTCCGGCCCCTTTTACTTTCAGCACAGCTTGTACAGTTTTTACTTAGTGTTTACTTTTCCTCTTGCTTACTCTGTGGTGCTTGTTTACTTTTCAAAGGCAATGCCTTCCCTTTTTGTTGGGATTTACGCCTTGCTGCTTGTCGCCAGCCCCTGGCCTATGGAAGGCGGGCTTGGGGTAGTCACGGCACGGGCCCCGAGGACAGGTCGTGACAAATTGGTATCAGAGGTGGTCGGTTCTACCGCAGACTCTGATCTTTCTTCTATGTGAAACAATAGTGTTTAGCGTATTGAGTGTGGTTATCAGTCCAGGGAGTCCAGTGTTGGTGCGGCGGCCGACGTATCCATACACCATGACCCTGACTTCTGATTTCCGACTTAATGCACGAAAACATTGATTGCATGTGTGTTTCAAGTTTTCTTTGTGATTACTTGTGTCAGCTCACCAGGTATACTGTTCTGACGATGGTGCACTTGTTTCCTTTTCAGGATGGCACGACGACAGCAGCCAGCTAGGGTTCCAAGAGTAGGGCGCGACGACAGCCCGCCGAGCGACGAGGCCTCGGTACAGGGCACGTTGACAGCAGAGGCACCGGCGGTACCTTTATCCGCCGAGCCCCCGATGCTTCCAGCACTAGCAGCTGACGACGCACGACGCCTCGGAGCTCTGCACGAGTTCCAGCGCCAGCGACCACCCAGGTTCCGTGGGGAGTCGGACCCCCAGGCAGCCAAGGACTCGCTGGAGGCGGTCGTCCGAGTTTTCAGGCTAGTGAGGACACCAGCAGACCTCATGGTGATCCTCGCGGCGAGCCTACTGCACGCAGCAGTCGGACGCTGGTGGAGCCTGATGCTCCAGGTACACGATGAGTCCACCCTCATCTGGACGGACTTCGAGAGACTCTTCCGCTCAGAGTTCGTCCCGGCCACCCTCCGTGCGGTGTGCATCCAGGAGCTTCTTCAGCTGCGGTAGGGCAGCTTGACGGTCGCTCAGTACGCGGCGAGGTTCACCGACCTTTCTCGCTACTCGACAGACATGGTACAGGACCCCTTCTTCCGGGCCCGGACCTTCGAGCAAGGATTGAGACACGAGATCAGGGCATCGCTGACCTCCCTCAGCATCCCGACCCAGGCAGGAGTACTGGAGCGAGCCCTCCTGATCGAGAGCTTCCTGGCTGAGTCCACAGCGAGACCTACTGCAGGGCGATAGATAGCGGAGTCTTCGGCAGCTGGTAGCCGGCGGATGACTCAGGGTTCTAGGCGGACCAGACCTTCCGGCAGGCGACCTCGGGACACTGGCTCAGCAGTGCAGGGCACCCATCCCGGAGCCAGTCTTCCGAGAGGCAGGCAGTGCTACGAGTGCGGCGGGCAGGGCCACATGGCTCGTGACTGCCCGACCCGTCGTACCGAGGGTCAGCAGACGGTGGAGGGACCACCCAGGCAGAGGCAGAGGGTCGACCGTGGCGGTCCGCGTGGAGGAGGCGGACGAGGCAGAGGAGCTGGCCGAGCAGCAGGTGGTGGGAGACGCTTTGAGGCTCTGCCACCACCACCAGGAGGCCCGCCCCGACCACAGAGAGCTGGCGGGCAGAGACAGGCTCAGCTCCAGGCAGCGGAGGCCTACGACCATGGCGCGCCAGAGATGATTCGAGGTACGATCTGTGTCTATTCCACCCTTGCTGCAGTTCTGATAGACACAGGAGCGAGTCACTCTTTCATATCCACTGCCCTTGTTCGGAGCTCGGAGATTCCGACAGAGCTGTTGGCTCGATCCTTACGGTTAGAGACTCCTATGGGAGCAGACTCGACGATTACGCACTGGTGCCGGCAGTGTGAGCTTACTCTAGGAGGCGAGAGCTTCGGCTGGGATCTTCTTGTAGCGGCGTCGAGGCCTTACGACGTCATCTTGGGCATGGATTGGTTATCTACGGTCCATGCTCAGATTGACTGCATTAGGCGCAAGGTGCGATGTGTGCGCACCGACGGGAGCAGGTTCACCTTCACCAGCGAGAAGGGAGCCTTAGCAGCACAGGATGGACTCACGCAGAGGAGAGGTCATCCCATCACTCATCAGTTGGCTAGCCTCATCCTGGGAACAGTTGACGTGCGGAGTCCCAGTTTTCCTGCAGTGGTGGATCAGTACGCAGATGTCTTTCCCGACGACGTTCCAGGACTACCTCCTCGCAGAGAGGTAGACTTTTATATTGACCTGTACCCCGAGACAGCTCCGATATCCACTCCAGCATATCAGATGGCCCCCACTGAGCTTCGAGAGCTGCGGGTACAGTTGGAGGACTTGCAGGGCAATGGGGTTCATCCGACCCAGTGTTTCGTCCTGGGCTTCCCCGATTTTGTTCGCCAAGAAGGCGAACGAGAGCTTGCGACTGTGTGTCGATTATCATCGCCTGAATCAGGTGACAGTGAGGAACAAGTATCCGCTACCCAGGATTGATGACCTCTTCGACCAGCTCACGGGAGCACGGTGGTTCTCGAAGGTAGACCTCAGGTCAGGCTATCATCAGCTTAGAGTTCGAGACGAGGATGTGCAGAAGACGGCCTTCAGGTGTCGGTATGGCCACTATGAGTTCTTGGTTATGCCTTTCGGCGTGACCAACGCTCCAGCAGTGTTCATGAGCCTCATGAACAGGATCTTCTAGCCATACCTCGATCGATTTGTCGTGGTCTTCATTGACGACATTTTGGTGTACTCGACGACGGAGGAGGAGCACGCCTACCACCTGCGTGTTGTACTAGACACACTCCGAGAGCACCAGCTTTATGGAAATCTCTCGAAGTGTCAGTTGTGGTTACGTGAGGTCCACTTCTTGGGGCATGTCATTTCTGAGGCGGGAGTTGCAGTGGATCCCACGAAGATCGAGGCAGTGCTAGCTTGGGAGCCACCCAAGAGCGTGACAGAGGTGCGGAGTTTCTTGGGCCTAGCAGGATACTATCGGAGATTTGTGCCAGACTTCTCTAGAGTTGCGGCCCCACTCTCAGCAGTGACGAAGAAGGGGAAACCCTTCGTGTGGTCATACAGATGTCAGCAGAGCTTCCAGGAGTTGAGGCAGAGGTTGACCAGCGCACCAATCTTGAGGTTGCCTGAGGAGGGAGTTGGATACGTAGTCTACTGCGATGCATCAGGGACCGGACTCGAGTGTGTCCTGATGCAGGAGCGGGCCGTGATTGCCTACGGATCACGTCAGTTGAGGCTGCATGAGAAGAACTATGCTACCCATAACTTGGAGTTGGCAGCAGTGGTCTTCGCCCTGAAGACATGGCGGCACTATCTGATGGGCGAGCGCTTCACAGTCTTTTCTGACCACCAGAGTCTCAGGTACATATTATCTCAGAAGGACCTGAACCTGAGACAGCGGTGATGGCTCGAGTTCCTCCAGGACTATGACTTTGAGATGGTCTATACTCCTGGGAAGGGGAACGTGGTGGCCGATGCCCTCAGTAGGAGGACGGGCATCCAGCTACTTGAGGAGGCGACATAGCAGCTATCCGCTTTGCAGATATCCTTCGTGGATAGAGACGGAGCAGCCTTCCTTCAGTCTCTCACAGTCTCTCCTCCACTTCTTCAGTGGGTCAGAGAGGCACAACGTGGGGATGCTGACTGTGAGACACGGCGTGCACAGATATCCTCGGGATAGGCACCTGATGGTTTCTCCCTTGGAGCAGAGCACGATGTCCTTTTCAGAGGACATACCTTGGTACCAGTCGCTTTACGAGAGGAGGTGCTGAGAGAGTTTCACAATTCTCCTTTAGCGGTACATCCTGGAGTGGCGAAGATGTACCAGGATCTCAGACGACAGCACTGGTGGCCGGGCATGAAGAAGGCTGTGGCAGAGTTCGTTTCACGGTGCCTCACCTGCCAGCAGGTGAAGGTAGAGCATCAGGTACCAGTAGGTTTGGTACAGCCCTTGGAGGTCCCAGAGTGGAAGTGGGACGGGATATCTATGGACTTCGTGACTAGAATTCCACGCACTTCCAGAGGTCACGATTCCATTTGGGTGATTGTTGACCGAATCACCAAGTCGGCACACTTCTTGCCCATCCGAGAGCAGGGCTCAGTGGAGAGCTTGGGGCGTCTCTACGTTCAGGAGATTGTACGACTTCACGGTGTGCCATCGACTATCGTCTCCGATCGGGACACTCGTTTTAATTCCCAGCTTTGGAAGGGGTTGCAGGAGGCGTTCGGGACGCGACTACGTCTGAGCACCGCCTTTCACTCTCAGACGGATGGTCAGACGGAGAGGACCATTCAGACTCTCGAAGACATGCTCCGCGCTTGTGTCCTCGACTTTGGTCGCAGCTGGGAGGACCAGCTACCCTTGGTGGAGTTCACGTACAACAACAGCTACCACTCCACCATCGGGATGGCACCCTACGAGGCGTTGTACGGCAGGCCTTGCAGATCTCATTTGTGCTGGACAGACCCTGGAGAGTCAGCACTTGTGGGACCAGAGATGGTCTGAGCCACGACAGAGAAGGTCCAGGTCATCCAGGAGCAGATGAGGATAGCACAGAGCCGGCAGAAGTCATATGCTGACAGGAGGCGGAGGCCACTAGAGTTCGAGGATGGCGACCACGTCTTCTTGTGTGTCTCACCTCGACGTGGTTTGAGGAGATTTGGACGAGGCGGAAAGTTGTCTCCATGCTTCATCGGGCATTTCCAGGTCCTCAGCAGGATTGGCGAGGTGGCTTATCGCCTAGCTCTGCCACCTCAGTTGCACCGGGTGCACGACGTCTTCCACGTATCCCAGCTGAGGAGATACGTGCACGACCCGACACACATCATTGACTATGGGAAGCTAGACGTGGATGATGGGGCGACTTTTGCGGAGGTCCCAGTGGAGATAAAGGATCGACAGGAGCGGGTCCTACGTGGGCGATCGATTCCTCTTGTGCGCATCAGATGGTAGCACGGGAACCTCCAGGAGAGAACTTGGGAGCGGGAGACTCAGATGCGTGCTCAGTACCCACATTTGTTTCCCTAGTTTTTGATGTATCTTTACGAGGACGTAAAGTCCTAAGGCGGGAGTAATGTAAAGACCCGTAAATTTCAAGGAAATTTTTTTCTTAATTTTCTTTGGAATTTTACAAGAGCGCAGTTTCTGACGGCACCTGATTCCGAGGCCCGGTGTGCCCGGAATCATTTTCCGAAGTTTGGCTCGGGTACGTTCAGTGAACGGACGAGCGGGTTTTTCTAACTTTGAAACCGGTGCCCGGAATCGAATTCTGAGGGCACCGATGAAATCGCAGCGCCGGTATTTGCTTAGAAATGCCTCTTCCGGAGTTGCGTTTGCTCGGCTGTGGCTTTTAATTTTTGGGATTAAAGTTAAGAAATAAAATAATTTTGTGACAACTTTATTTTATTTCACTTAAGCCACTTGGAAGCCACTTGAAGCCACTTAAAGGCGGCTTGAACTGAGTTTAACTGGATAGAATGCTATCCAGAAATATCCTACCCCCTTGGTAGGATATTTGTGAGGTGGGGCCCGCACGAGCCCTGCGGTTTCTTTCCGCTAAGAAACGCACCCGTGAAAACCCGTCTTAATGAAAGTCAACTGACGCGTTTTCTAAATTCTTAACAGACCATTTAATTGGGCGGTTTATTTAGTGAATTAAATGGGCTGTTCCCTTCGTGAATTAAATGGCCTGTTTCTTTCGTTGAATTAATTCAATGAATTGATGGATCGTTTCTTAACCAGTTTTTCAAATTCGTTTGCGTAATAATAAAATAAGGCCAACGCTCGACTTCTGGTTATTTGCACTTTGAGAAGATTTGAGAGGGCCCTCGTATCTTCTTCTCCCTCGCGAAGAACGCGAAGAACGCGAAGAATGCGAAGAACGCGAAGAACGCCGAACCCGGAAATCGACGACGCTTCCGTCCGGGACGTTCTTCCATGCTCCGATCTCCAATCACCGACCGTTTTAGGTGAGTGATCTCGGAATTCCTCTCAAGTTCTTTTCTTTTGGTTTTAAACGAAACACAGATTTAAATATTAATAATTTAAATCTGTTGTTCTGGGTTCGTTGAGCTCGCCGACTCAACGCCGGATTCCGCGACGACGCAACGCCTCCCCGCGACGACGCGACGATCCCTCTCTTCCGCGACGATCTTTTCCGCGAAGAACGCCCGCGCGCGACGATCGACGAGGTAGGGATTTTATATTATGAGAATTACCCCCTTTTTAATTTTTTTCTTCCCATCAATATTTCTTTAAAGAAATTAAAGAACCATTTTTTTTGTGAACAATTTTAATCTTATTAAAATTGTTGTTTCATGTGTGGAATAAATTTCTCCCGGTTGTTTATCTCTAACGCGGAGGGTGCGGGCCAAACGAACACGGCCCGACGACCCTCCGCCGTTCTTCGTTTTGTGCGGATTTGACGGACGACGACGGAACGTGCCGCAGCGTACGTTTGACGATCCCGCAGTAAAGAACGGATCCCAGGAGGAGCAACGGCGCAGACGGGAAGGAAAACGGGCCACCGGAGCGACGCCGGCGGCCCGCGGAAGCTGCCGGCGGCGCGGGTTGCCGGCGCGGCGGCGCCGGCTGCCGGACGAGGCCGCCACGGCTGAAGCCGTGGCGGCGGCAGCCAACGGACCCGCGGCCGCGCGGGTCCGGTTCGCCCAGGCAAGACGTGGCTCAGCCGCGTCCACGGTTCACCAGCGCGGCCCGCACGCGGGACGCGGTTCTCTCTCGACCGCGGGGCTGCGCCAGCGGCTTCCACCCGCGCCGCTCGGCCGAGCCGAGCCGGCCGATCCGGACCGGCCCTGGCCAGGCCGGGTCGGCCCGGGCCCGTACCCCCCTTCTTCGGACGTTTTCGTTCAAACGCCCGTAACATGAGCTTCGTGCCTCCAAACGACTCGCTGTCAGCGGCAACGTGATCCTTGGATCGAGACGGTCGTTTCGATATATCGCACTCAAGGTTTCAGAATACTTTGTGTTTGGCCGGGTTGGTTCGTACACGAGACCAACCGGGCCCTCGGAGCGGAAACGCTCATATCTTGAGCTACGGACGTCCGATTGACGTGCCGTCAGCTTTGTTGAATTCCTCTAAGTGAGGCGGATCTTTTGGCATACTCTGCCCGATGTTCGGACGCAGGGGGAGTGCGGTCGGATTGGTTTTGCCTTAAAAACCTACCGGGCCCCTGGGACGAAAATGCCAATATCTCTCAGGCCGGGCGTCCGATTGACGCACCGTCTGCGACGTTGAGTTCCTGTTGATGATACGGAACTTTTGGATACATCAACTTCGGACTTCGTGACAGTTGATGTATCAGCCTCTCGGCTCGTGGAGCGGACCCTCCCGAACGAGCTCGCTGAGTGCGGGAACCCTAGTGCTGGCTGCGACTGCTACTTCGACAGCGACGACCGTGCAGAGATCCTTCGTGGACTCCGACGACGACCATGCGGAGATCCTCAGTGGACTGCGACGACGACTGTGCAGAGATCCTCCGTGGACTCCGACGACGACCGTGCAGAGATCCTCAGTGGACTGCGGCGACGACTGTGCAGAGATCCTCAGCGGCCTGCGACGACTACTGCACTCAGCGATCCTACGTGGATCAGTGCTACAGGTCCTGCGTGGGCCCGGTCCTGTGTGGGCCCGATCCTGTGTGGGTCCGATCCTGCGTGGGTCAGCGCTCAGCGGTTCTGTGTGAGCCAGCGCCTACAGGTCCTGCATGGGCCCGGTCCTGTGTGGGCCCGATCCTGCGTGGGTCCGATCCTGTGTGGGTCACTGCGGGGTTAGTACCTATCGATCCTTCGTGGGTCCGACGATTTAGATGATTCAGGGATCATCTTTATCGTCATCCGAAGAAGTATACCTGTGTGAGCTGAATCTTGTGTTTCTCTCCTTTGTGGATTGTGTTGAGCTATCCTGTGTGGATTTACTGTTTACTCTCCTTTGTGGATTGTGTTGTTCTATCCTGCGTGGGTATGTGTTTTGCTTTCCTATGTGGACTGGGTTGTGCTAGGGCTCGGACGTTGGAGCCGATCGGGGAATTGATGACTTAGGTATATGTATGGGCATATACCTAAGCCGTGTCAGTTGTTACTTTGTGATTGTATCGCTTCTTCGTGATTTATCCTTTGTGGATTTCGGGAGACCTTCGGGGGTCTCAGGGTCCCTACTGAGTAGCTTATACTCACCCCTGCACGGGCTATGCCCGCACTTCGTGGTGTTGGTTGCAGACGACGGACAGCGCTGATCATGGAGGAGGCGTGCGGAGCAGGACAGTACATAGAGGTGGACCACTGGGCGGGACGTACTCGGAGCGGTTGGGTGGACCCGAGGAGCAGTGGAGGCTATCTGTACCCACCCTTCAGGTGGGACTTCCAGAGGACGGCTCGACGCTGCAGTTTTTTCCTTTCAGTTGCTGTTTTTCCCTTTCAGTTGTACTTTACAGCTGGGCTTGTATTTCCGGCCCCTTTTACTTTCAGCACAGCTTGTACAGTTTTTACTTAGTGTTTACTTTTCCGCTTGCTTACTCTGTGGTGCTTGTTTACTTTTCAAAGGCAATGCCTTCCCTTTTTGTTGGGATTTACGCCTTGGTGCTAGTCGCCAGCCCCTGGCCTATGGAAGGCGGGCTTGGGGTAGTCACGGCACGGGCCCCGAGGACGGGTCGTGACATTGGTCATAAGATTATTCAATACAGGGTAATGGATACCTTTTCTTGATATCAATCTTGAAATTTTCTATATAATCAAAGAAAATTTACATTTAACTATCATTATTATTAAAAAAAGTTTCACCGCATAGTTATAAACTAGGTGTATCAATCCCAAATCTATATTACATTGGAGTAGATAATTAAAGTCCAAAAACTTAATTGGGGATATTCTATAAGGATTCTTTAAAATAGTCATATCACCAAGACTGAGTTCTACTGAAAAATCAACATCATGATTCAGTGGAAGGATAAGATTGTATTCATAAAACACAACAATATATTCCCAAACAATAATAATATCATCAATATTGAGTTTCTTGCCAACTATTTGAGATGAATAACCCTCATAAATTGGTTGGAATACCCATACAATGGACGTAATTTCCCTTATAAATTCAAATTCATCCTCACACATATAGATAATCATTGGTTGAACTGGAATATAAAATGTGACTTCCAATCCTTGATAATATATATGGGATCTATAAAATTAATGACAATTACATCCAAAAATGATGTCAAATTCAACTAGATAGATAATAACTTGATATATATAAATCACATTCCCAAAATATTTTGCCAAAAAGGACCTATAAACTTGTGATCTGATTGTTATCACATTAGATGTTTTTTTCAACCAAATAAAAAACTTATCTATGATTTTGGGATGTAATACCCTTAGAAAATTATCGAGATATAAATTAATGGTTAGATCAAGAATAAAATAAAACATATACATCTTTAGAGATTATGGTAAGTTTACCATTCACAACTTTGTTCTTCTATCCTAATTCAACAATTATGATCAAATGTGGTTTTACATATTCCCTTGTATTAATAGGTTGTTGATATAAATTTCCATTATTAACCATCATATTTTTTATTGGTTTGAATAATTTCCATAGTCCTTTCAATAATATCATTTGAGTGTGAGTGGAATATTCATTTCGGCCGTCTCATTATTACTTTCATAGATGGTCCTATTCACATCAATTCTATTTTTATTTTCTTGATATCCTTGATTTCAAACGTAAAATATTTACCATACACCATAAAAAAATTTCCCACATGATTCCTTCCACACTTCATGCATAAAATAAAATCTATTTCAAATCATATAGGGGTTTTACTTTTGAATTTACTTGAAATTAAATCAAACTATTCTTATCTTTAGAACCAGAAGAATTACTAGACTCTTCCACTTTCATTTCTATATTTAGTGAACATCAACCAATATCACCACATCTATCAAAGTATATTATATCCAATTATTTTTTCTGACATGGTCTAAAGCTACAAAATAATCAATAATTTTTTATTTTAGGTTCAATGATAAAACTCAGTTAACAAATTTAATATATTTTAAAATTTTCCTCTTATGTATTGATCGATTTATCATCCATGTTCTTAAATTATATGAATTATCCTAGGATTTTAGTGTGTTGAGTTTCAGGAAAATAATTATTGAAAAAATAATTTTTTAAAACTATACCCATGAATTGGAGGGAATTTAATTATCATTACTCATATTCTTGAGATGAGTAACCATATACATTATACACCTTCAAAATGATATACCGCTAGGATAAATTTATTATGATCGGAGAATTAGAGAATGGAGATTATATTTTCAGTGGTACTAATCCTATACTCAGCCACTAATGGATCAAAGGAACCACTAAAATAAGGTGGATGTTTCCTCATGGAATACTAAATGATATGTTGGTCCCTCCATTCCCTATTTTTATGTATAGTATGACTATTAGAAAGATAAAGTAGTGTGAGGAAGACAAAAATATTTTTAACTCAAGATCTGAAGTCATTCAATTTTTCATTTCACATTCCATCAAATTCATTATTATAATGAGTCCTTATAGTTCCATCCATTTACTGAAACCCAAAATAATTGTGTAATTATCATTATATAATAATTAGAGTGAAATATTATATAATCATAAAAATAAATCCTAAGATTTCTTAAATTATAACACCTTTATGTCGACCGAAAAAACATTTAGGTTTAACCTATTCTAATTTTTCTCATCATAGGTTACATAAGGTTCTATTCTAATATATCTAATAACCCAATCCTGAAAAAAAACCAAACCCTACTCTGATTCCAGATGAGGTGACCTAACAATAACATACTTAAATATTACATTGATTCTCGCTCAAATTTACCCAAGAGAAGAAGGTAAGACGGTCCTTGTAGTTTAGCTTCGGTTATCGAATCCACAGAGACCTAAGAAGAAACCTATAGACACGTACATTCTATAGACTGTTTTCGGCTATGAAGTGGCCAAATTAGATTGATTTTGGATGGGTTTTAAAGATATCTAATTGATTTAAGTGAATTCAATTTAAAATAATGATTTGATCCTAAGTTATCGCTCGGGGTGGATTGGATGTATTTTCTTTTTAATGATTTCAATTTCTTAAATTTGAGATGGGTTCATTTAAGGAGATAAAAAAACATCATCACTTACTGGTTTAATGCCTACACCCTTTAATACTAATCACTTATACACTTGAAGGATCAAAGTTTTGATCACTTCAAGGTAAAGTTTCGTATTAGTACTTGAAGTGTGTGGCCTTAAATTCAACAAGGACGATGGAGTTTAAAAATCATCAAATAAAAATCCCAATTAAAGAAGTGATTATACATTAATTAGGTGATAAATAACATCCAATACAGCCCCTTGATACTACCTTGGATCAACCCATAAGTGGGTTAGCCCTCTATTGATCCCATGGTTTCAATGGAAGCGGAAAATAGAATCATGAGGGAGGAAATGGAGAAGTAAAGAAAACAACAAAAATAAAATGATCACTCCACCGTTGTGTGAATAATTTCACAAGGGTTGGTGTGAATAAATTCACACCTTGATCCAACGGTATCAAAGTGATATTAAGAACAACATAATAAGAGTAGAAGAATAACTTTTATTAGGAAACTAAAGTGAATTGAACAACTTACATGTGAAAGACAAATTTGAGGCAACATAAATGCAGCATAACATTACAGTTGAACAAAGCATCCAAGATTCAAAACTCCTTCACCACCACTGCCTTAAATAGAAATTTTGGGAGCCCTGGGTCGAGCCTCCAACAGTACAAGTCATCCCACTTGAGTATGGTAGGTCTAGGGTGGTGGAAAGTTTGTGGAAAGAAGACTTTCCATCCTTGACCCGAAAAGACATCCAGCTTTCATGCACCAAACAGACGCGCTTGCAACACCTTCTAGATGGCAGAATTTGGGTGGACCATAGAAGACTTAAATTAATATCCGGATGTCGCCTAACTACCGGTAAAAGTTCAGCCCAAAAGGAGTTATTGTTTTCGAGATATGGTTTAATTGGTGGGATGTTTTTCTGAGCCGTAGAATCTGGCCCAGAATTTTATCTCTAAATTGGGCCGCCTAAATGGACACCATGGAAGCCGAATTAGCGTTGTCTCCTGAAGAGTTATTTGTTACTAGACAGGTATTATATCATCTCACTAAATATGGGGTTAATTGGGCCTGTATTGTGGGCCCCAAAGTCTCATCAGTGGAATGGTGTCCAATCTGCCTTCTCCAGAATTGCTTCCTTTCATTGCCAAATATCTCCATCATCCTCCATGAATTATCCATTGATCCCTGAATGAAACATGTTCATATTGGAGTGTAGATAAATTTAAAAAAATATCAAATTAAAATATGTATAATTAGATGAATCATTGGTTACATCAAATTATGTTCAAAAATGTACCACATAATAGTGCATTTTAAGAAGGTATTACAATCATAATGTGAAATGATGTTCAAAGTGTAAAATGAACTAAAATGGCGTTTATGAATAATAAATAACATGAATATTATGTGTATTAAAAATGAATATTAGCCTCATTTAGTGGCTAATCACACCCCCAGCTTGAGTTTTTCTAGTCCCGAGAAAAATATATCTCAACAATATGAAATTCGAATTCCCTTTTCCAAAAAAAACATTTTAATACACAATGATCACCAAAAACCATTATACAAAACAATCATGAAACCCATCAAAATATTTTAATACAATATAGTTTCATAAGAAGATCACAATCCCAAGCTCATTCCTTTGTTCAAATTCATTGCCATATTTCATCCAATATCAATTAAGTATGAGGATGTGTTGTCCATCACAATAGACATGGGGGTTCATCTTTATTCAAGGGGGAAATTACGGAAGCACTAGGTGGAATCTCATTTCAATATTAAGATGAGTATTCACCTTAGGGAACCAAGGGAATCCCACATACTCGGGCATCATCTCGAGTTAACTCAGTCAAAAACAAATTCAAATTACCAAAAATAGAGATAAAATTACTAACTCTGGGCCAGACAACTATGGAGTCACGATCCCCAAGTGCCGAAATCCACGCATTAGGTCATTTCATTGCTCTACTCGCAATTTTTTTTTGAATACTCATATTAAACTAAAATGATCGCCAAACCTATGCTATTTATTTAGGGGACCCCATGAACTTAAACTAATACCCCACTATCTAAAGGACGTGCATTGTGATTTTTTTATTTGGATGAAAATATAAACGATGGAATATCACATTGGACATCCACACTTTCCAAAATCTATGCTCATGAAATTATACAAGGATTAAAATCAGAATCAGGGTATACTAAATTATTTGATATTCAGTTTCAAAGTGTGCAATTTGTATTACCATGTTTAAAGTTAAAGGAATTTTTCCTTCCATTTAATTATTTTTTCAAATCATTCATTTTTTTTACACAAAAGCATTTTTTTTATATTATCTCCCCCCAACATAAAACAACATTGTCCCCAGTGTTTAAAGAAATAAAAATTTAGAAGGAGTAGAGGCAGATGATAAAAGTTCAAAAAGGAAATTTAAACTGAGGATCATGGAATGAAATCACCTGGTGGTTGAAGTTGAAGTTCTTGCTGCTCCAAATTAGTCCTTTGATCTCTTGGGGGATGTAGGAACCTCCTTGATTGAACATGTATCACCCAAAATAGTACCTAAACAAAAAGAAGAACAAAACAGACAAAAAAACAACACAACGACTTATTTAATTCCAAGTATCATCATTTTTATGGTTTTTCCTGTTATTTTTTTGTTTTAAATCAAACTAATGATACATTGTCTTCTTTTAATTTTCTTGGTAAGGTATTACTCAAGGATCACACCGCGTGACACAGATGAATACAATGCTCCCCTTTCATACCCATCCATACTCGTAATAGAAGAACAGGTCAATAGTCTTTTTTTAAATATCAAAATGTCTCATTAACCCTATTTAAAAAAATAAATTTGATTAAAAAAATGAAATTATTGGAAACTTGAAAACCATGGGTTTCCTCCCATCAGCGCTTTGTTTAACATCGTTAGCCCGACATGGACCCTAAATCTATTAATTTGTTCCTGGTTCATAGGTTGGATCAGTTAACTCAACCTCTATTTCCTATTTATTGAATGATTCAATGAATGGTTTTAACCTTTGACCATTGACCTTGAAAATGTAACCACTTGTGGGATCTTGAATTTCTACTACCCCATGGGGGTACACATAATGCACTATGAAAGGTCCTGACCATCTAGACCTTAGCTTTCCCAGATGTAAATGATGTTTTGAACTCTACAAGAGCACAAGTTTTCCCGGTTCAAAATGTTTGACCTTGATATTCCTAGATTGGTAGGCTTGAACTCTAGCTTTATTGATACTTGTATTTTCATAAGCCTCCATCCTTAGTTCCTCCAGTTCAGTGAGATATAATTTCCTTTTTGTTCCAGCCAATGAGAGGTCATAATCCATTTTCTTAATTGCCCAAAAGGCCTTATGTTCAATCTCCACTGGAAAATGGCATGCTTTACCATAAACCAAACTACATGGGGACATTCCTAAAATGGTTTTATATGTAGTTATATAGGCCCAAAGAGCATCTAAGAGTTTCTCATACCAATCTTTCCTAGAAGGATTGACAGTTTTCTCAAGAATTTTCTTAATCTCCCTATTCGCTAACTCAGCTTGACCATTGGTTTGAGGATGGTATGCAGTGGACACTTTATGAGAAATACCATACTTAGACATGAGTGAAGAGAATGGGCGGTTGCAGAAATGGGTTCCTCGATCACTGATTATAGCCCTAGGAATTCCAAATCTTGAAAATATGTTCTCTTTTAGAAATCGAATCACAACTTGATGATCATTGGACTTAGTGGGAATGGCCTCAACCCATTTTGAGACATAATCAACAGCTAAGAGTACATAGAGGTATCCCCGAGAGTTTGGTAAGGGACCCATGAAGTCAATTCCCCAACAGTCAAATATTTCAACCACTAAGATGGGAGTGAGTCTCATTTGATTCCTTTTTGTGATGGACCCTACTTGTTGACATCTAGGACAGCTTTGACAAAATACGTAGGAGTCCCTTGAGAGGGTGGGCCAGAAAATACCACATTGAAGAATCTTAGAAGATGTTTTCTTAGAGGAAAAGTGACCTCCCCATGCCTCACTATGACAGAATTTAAGGATGGAATCTTGTTCAGATTCTGGAACACACCTCATAATGACTTGGTCAAGGCAGAACTTATAGAGTTAAGGATCATCAAACACATAGTGTATAACATCAGAAAGAAATTTCCTTCGATCTTGAGTCCCTAAGAATTTTGGAATGACTCCTATCACTAAGAAATTTTCTATGTTAGCATACCAAGGGAAGTCACTCACAGAGTATAGGTGTTTATCAGGAAACAAATCAGACACAGAATGGTGATTTGAGTTGTCTTTTAATTCCATCCTAGAGAGGTGATCAGCTACAACATTTTCAACACCCTTTTTATCCTTGATTGTGAGGTCAAATTCTTGTAAGAGAAGGACCCACCTAATCATTCTAGCCTTAGCATCTTGTTTTTGGAAGAGGTATTTTAGTGCAGAATGGTCAGTGAAAACAGTGATGGGGGATCCTAAGAGGTAGGACCTAAACTTCTCTAAGGCAAACAAAATAGCAAGTAACTCCTTTTCAGTGGTGGCGTAGTTGATTTGGGAATCATTTAAGGATTTGCTTGCATAAGCAATGACATAAGGATTTTTATCACAACGTTGTCCTAACATAGCTCCTACAGCAAAGTCACTGGCATCACACATAAGTTCGAAAGGAAGGTTCCAATTTGGAGATTTCATGATGGGGGAGAGGTGAGAGAGGATTTGAGGGTTGAGAATGAACCCTCACAGCTTTCGGTCCAAACAAATAGAGAATCCTTTACTAGGAGAGCACAAAGGGGACGAGATATTGAACTAAAGTCCTTGATGAATCTTCTATAGAAACCAGCATGTCCTAAGAAAGACCTCACTTCCTTGACAGTTTTGGGTGATGGAAGGTGGCGAATGATGTCGACCTTTGCTTTATCAACTTCAATCCCCCTACTCGAGACCAGATGGCCTAGAACAAGTCCCTCTTTAACCATGAAATGACATTTTTCCCAGTTTAGGACCAGATTATTTTCTTCACATCTTGACAAGACTCTCTCCACATTCTGCAGACGTCCCTCAAAAGTATCCCCAAACACAGAGAAGTCATCCATGAAGACCTCTAGAAAATCCCTTACCATGTCGTAGAAGATTCCCATCATGCACCGCTGGAAGGTTCTAGGGTCATTGCATAACCCGAAGGGCATGCGTTTGAAGTAAAAGTTACTGAAAGTACATGTGAATGTAGTCTTACCTTGATCCTCTTGGGAGACCTCAATTTGATTGTACCCCGAGTACCCATCTAAGAAACAGTAGAAGGCATGACCTGCCACTCTCTCAAGGACTTGGTCAATGAATGGTAAGGGGAAATGGTCCTTCTTGGTGAATGAGTTTAGTTTCCTATATTCAATGCAGACCCTCCATCCACTACTCACCCTTGTTGGAAGAATCTCTCCATCCTCATTGGTTATCACTGTGATTCCAGCCTTTTTTGGAACCACTTGGATTGGTCTCACTCATTCACTCTCAGCTATGGGATATATGATACCAGCTTTCAACAATTTCAGAAGTTCTTTCCTTACTACCTCCATGAGATTAGGATTGAGTCGCCGTTGAGGTTGAAAACATAGCTTTGAATCAGATTCCAGAACAATCCTATGAGTCCCGATAAGTGGGCTAATCCCAGGAATATTAGAAAGGGTCCAACCAATGGCTTTCTTATGCTTCCTAAGTACATATAGAAGCATCCTCTCATGATTGGATTCAAGAGAAGAATAAATGACAATAGGATGTGTTTGATTTTCCCCTAGGAAGGCATACTTTAGTGCAGCCAAAAGTTCCTTCAATTCAAGATCAGGTTGGTTCAGAATTTCAGCAGAAGATTGGGACATTGGATCAAGATCAATTTCTTTTTTTAGAGTTTCAGATTGGATTGATTTCCCACATGTAGAATTTTCAGCTACTAGATTGGATTGATCAGATTTAGTGAAGGAAATTGGAGTGGTCTCCATGAAACTGGTTTCTTGAAAGGTTTCACTGCTCGTTGGACCTAAGACTTCATCATAAGAGAAATTTGAAAATGATTCAAGCCAAGGAGATAAACTTCCTTCATATGAATAAAGGAAATCAATCTCATCCTGACTTAAACATTCATCAAATATTCCTTGATGTTCCATGGATTCATTATCAATGCTTCCTATCATGTTTACTTCATGAATTTCCTCGTCATCCCCTACTTGTGAGATTAAATTATAGATGTTCAAGTCTAGACTCATGTTCCCAAAGGTGATGGTCATGTTCCCATTTCGAACTCGGATAACAGAGTTGATTGTTGCAAGAAAAGGACGACCAAGGATGATTGGGGTTTGTTCCTTATTTCCTAAGTTTGGATGGTTGTCAAGGACAATGAAGTCAGTAGGGTAGATGAAGTTTTCAACCTTTACCAGAACATCCTTTAAAATCCCCTTTGGAACCCTAATGCTATGATCAGCAAGCTAAAGTGTGACAGATGTGGGTTGGAGCTCTTCTAGGCCTAACTGGCAGTACATAGCATATGGTATGAGATTGACACTAGCACCTAGGTCACACAAGGCCTTTACAACTTTTCTCTCTCCTAGTTCAACATTGATGTAAGGGAAACCCGGGTCTTTCAACGTAGGAGGAATGGTCCCTTGAATGGTGCTACTCACATTACCAGCCAAAAGGACTTGGTTTTTATGTGAAAATTTTCTTTTAAAAGTGCACAATTCCTTAAGGTACTTTGAGTAGGAAGGTATGGTTTGGATTGCATCGAGAAGAGGAATGTTCAACTTGACTTGTGAGAAGATTTCCCTCAATGTTTCACTCAGTTCAGGCTTGGGTTTCCCCCTCATGCGTTGAGGAAATGGTGCAGGTTGTGGGGTTGTTTGTTGAAGAGTTGTTTCCTTGAAAATGTTATCAGTTTCCTCAGTTTGATCATGTGGTTCATTTGAATTTTCATCAAAGGTTGAATCATCAGGTGGGTTTTGAATTAGTTGTTCAGGTTTCTCAATTGATTTCCCACTTCTTAAAACAGTCACAGCCTTTAGTTGTTCATGAGTTTTTTGAGCACAACTTGACTCTCCCCTTGAAGTTGAGGATGGAACCGCCGGAGTAGGCATGGGTGCCTTTCCAGTTTTGATGGTTTTAAGTTCTTGTTTTAGGGAAGATACCTCTGATTTCATCCTTTCCATTTGTTTGCACAGTTGTTCTAGTAGGCTTTGTGTACCAGTTTGGGTTGGTGCTTGAGTAGATTGGTTTATCCCAGGGGGATATTTTGGAGGTGGGATGGTTTGTTGAAAATGGACCGATGGTTGTTGGTATTGGATAGGTTGGGTTTGGAACGGGTTATGGTTTTGGTAGTTCTGATGGGGGTATGGATTTTGTCCCTGTGGTTGGCTAGGTTGTTGGTTATCATTCCAGCGGAAGCCTGGGTGGTCGTTATACCTTGGGGTGAAGGTGTTTTGGTATTGAGGCTTTTGAAAGTTCATAGAATTTACTTCCATTGGGGGTCCTCCTAAGAGAACATCCTTTATGGATGGAATGGTTGGGCAGTTGTCTGTCTTATAGTCATGTTTGTCACAAATTGTGCAAACAGGGTCAACAGATTGGATTTCATGGACTTTCCTAAGATCTACCTCTTCAACCTTCCTAGAGAGTGCTGCGAGTTTAGCCCTAAGGATTTCCTCTTCTCTAAGTGTATAAATTCCAGTAGTTCTTTGTGGCTTTTTAGAATAAGGTGAAGTTCTCCATGTTTGGTTTTGTTCAGAAAGGCTTTCTAGATACTCGTAAGCATCATTTGGGGCTTTGTTTTTAAAGGTTCCATTACACATCATGTCAATGAATTGTTTGTTCCCAGGACCCAAACCTTCATAGAAAATTCTCACTTGTTCAGGAATAGAAAAACCATGATGTGGAACCATGTTTAGAGTGTCTTTGAACCTCTCCCATGTTTCATAGAATGACTCTCCCTCTTTTTTAAAAAAGTTTTGGATACTCTTTTTAAGTGCAATTGTTTTGTGGTGGGGAAAGTATTTTTTGTAGAATTCTCTTTGTAGTTGGTCCCAAGAGTTGATGGATGATGGTCTGAAATTGTTTAGCAAATTTTTAGCTCGATACTTTAAAGAAAAAGGAAATAGCCTCATCTTAGCTGATTCTAGTTGATGTGGGGGACACATGGTTTCTACAATGTCATTGAACTCCTTAATGTTATGGTATGGCATCTCGGACTCCATTCCATGGAATGTGGGAAGGTGGTTTAGGACATGGGGTTTAAAGATGTAGTTGGCATCTCCTAGGTAATTGTGTCTAATGCATGAGGGGGCATTGGTCCAGGAAGGTGTGAGGTAGTCATTCATGGTTTGATCAATTGCATTCCCCAAGTTTGGGGCTGCCTCATTTGGGTTTCCATTTTGGTTCCCACCCGGGTTTATGAGTTGGTTTCTTTGAAGATATTCCATTGAAATTGGCTCAATTTTGGACTCTAAAGTATTAGGATGATTATGATCTAATTTAATGAGTTCCCTTGGTTTACTTTACTCCCCAACCCCAAAACTATCCACCCTAACTAGACGGTTTGATTGATCACGGGTGTAGGCGGACATGCGCCAAAAGAAAAAAAAACGAGAAAGGGACAAGATAAGAGAATTTGGATGAGAAAAGAAGAAATGGGGGAGAATAAAATGGGTGTTTAGATAACTTACTCGGGACCCCGACAACGGTGCCAAAATTTGATTCTCGCTCAAATTTACCCAAGATAAGAAGGTAAGACGGTCCTTGTAGTTTAGCTTGGGTTATCGAATCCATAGAGACCTAAGAAGAAACCTATAGACATGTACATTCTATGGAATGTTTTCGGCTATGAAGTGGCCAACTTGGATTTATTTTGGATGGGTTTTAAAGATATCTAATTGATTTAAGTGAATTCAATTTAAAAGAATGAGTTTATCCGAGGTTATCGCTTGGGGTGAATTGGACATATATTCCTTTTTAATGATTTCAATTTCTTAAATTTGAGATGGGTTCATTTAAGGAGATAAAACAACATCATCACTTACTGGTTTAATGCCTAAACCCTTTAATACTAATCACCTATACACTTGAAAGATCAATGTTTTGAGAACTTCAAGGTAAAGGTTCGTATTAGTACTTGAAGTGTGTGGCCTTAAATTCAACAAGGACGATGGAGTTTAAAATCATCAAATAAAAATCCAAATTAAAGAAGTGATTATAAATTAATTCGGTGATAAATAACATCCAATACATCCCCTTTATACTACCTTGGATCAACCCATAAGTGGGTTGGCCCTCCATTGATCCCATGGTTTCAATGGAAGCGGAAATTAGACTCATGAGGGAGGAAATGGAGAAGTAAAGAAAACAACAAAAATAAAATGATCACTCCACCGTTGTGTGAATAATTTCACAAGGGTTGGTGTGAATAAATTCACACCTTGATCCAACGGTATCAAAGTGATATGAAGAACAACAGAATAAGAGTAGAAGAAGAACTTTTATTAGGAAACTAAAGTGAATTGAACAACTTACATGTGAAAGACAAATTTGAGGAAACAAAAATGCAGCATAACATTACAATTGAACAAAGCATCCAAGATTCAAAAATCCTTCACCAACACTGCCTTAAATAGACATTTTGGGAGCCTTGGGTCGAGACTCCAGCAGTACAAGTCATCCCACTTGAATATGGTAGGTCTAGGGTGGTGGAAAGTTTGTGGAAAGAAGACTTTCCATCCTTGACCCGAAAAGACATCCAGCTTTCATGCACCAAACAGACGCGCTTGAAACACCTTCTAGATGGCCAAATGTTTGTGGGCCATAGAAAACATAAATTAATCTCCGGATTTCCCCTAACAGTATGTAAAATTTCATCCCAAAAGTAGTTATGGTTTTCGAGATATGGTTTAATTGGTGGGCTATTTTTCTAGGCCACAGAATCTGGCCCAGAATTTTATTTCTAACGTGGGCCGCCTAAATGGACACTATGGAGGCAGAATTAGCATTGGATCCTGAAGAGTTATTTGTTACTAGAGATTTCTTCTATAATCCCAAGAAATATTGGGTTAATTGGGCAGTATGTTGGGCCCCACAGTCTCATCAGTGGGATGGTGTCCAATCTGCCTTCTCCATAATTGCTTCCTTTCATTGCCAAATATCTCCATCATCCTCCATGAATTCTCCATTGATCCCTGAATGAAACATGTTCATATTGGAGGGTATATAAATTTCCAAAAATATCAAATTAATATATGTATAATTAGATGAACCATTGGTTACTTCAAATTATGTTCAAAAATGTACCACATAATAGTGCTTTTTAAGAAGGTATTACAATCATAATGTGAAATGATGTTCAAAGTGTAAAATGCACTAAAATGGTGTTTATGAATAATAAAGAACATGAATATTATGTATATTAACAATGAATATTAGCCTCATTTAGTGGATAATCACACCCCCAACTTGAGTTTTTCTAGTCCCAAGCAAAATATATCTCAACAATATGAAATTCGAATTCCCTTTTCCAAAAAAAACATTTTAATACACAATGTTCAACAAAAAACCTTATACAAAAAAATAATGAAACCCATCAAAATATTTTAATACAAGATAGTTTCATAAGCAGATCCCAATCCCAAGCCCATTCCTTTGTTCAAATTCATTTCCATATTTCATCCAATATCAATTAAGTATGAGGATGTGTTGTGCATCACAATAGACATGGGGGTTCATCTTTATTCAAGGGGGAAATTACGGAAGCACTAGGTGGAATCTCATTTCAATATTAAGATGAGTATTCATTTTTTTTGTTTTTTTTGTTGTTGTTGTTGTTTTTTTTTCAATTTTTCCATGGTAATTGAAGTTGCACTCAAAAGAGTCAACCCCTGTAGCGAGACTTTTCCGATGACTCCCAGGCTCAAAGACCTTAGGGCACCAAGTGAAGCTCACATACTTGGGAATCATCTCGAGTTAACTCGGTCAAAAACAAATTTAAATTACCAAAAATAGAGATAAAATTACTAACTCTGGTCCAGGAAACTATGGAGTCACAATCCCCAAGTGCCGAAAGCCACGCATTAGGTCATTTCATTGCTCTACGCGCAATTTTTTTTTGAATAATCATATTAAACTAAAATGATCACAAAACCTATGCTATTTATTTAGGGGACCCCATGAAATTAAACTAATATCCCACTATCCAAAGGATGTTCATTGTGATTTTTTTATTTGGATGAAAATATAAACGATGAAATATCACATTGGACAGCCACACTTTCCAAAATATATGCTCATAAAATTATACAAGGATTAAAATCAGAATCAGGGTATACTAAATTATTTGATATTCAGTTTCAAAGTTTGCAATGTGTATTACCATTTTTAAAGTTAAAGGAATTTTTCCTTCCATTTAATTATTTTTTCAAATAATTCATTTTTTTTGACACAAAAGCATTTTTTTTATTTTATCTCCCCCCCCAACTTAAGACAACACTATCCCCAGTGTTTGAAGAAATAAAAATTTAGAAGGAGTAGAGGCAGATGATAAAAGTTCAAAAAGGAAATTTAAACTGAGGATCATGGAATGAAATCACCTGGTGGTTGAAGTTGAAGTTCTTGCTGCTCTAAATTAGTCCTTTAATCTCTTGGGGGATGTAGGAACCTCCTTGATTGAACATGTATCACCCAAAATAGTACCTAAACAAAAAGAAGAACAAACCAGACAAAACAAACAACACAACGACTTATTTAATTCCAAGTATCATCATTTTTATGGTTTTTCCTGTTTTTTTATTTGTTTTAAATCAAACTAATGATACATTGTCTTCTTTTAATTTTCTGGGTAAGCTATTACTCAAGGATCACACCGTGTGACACGGATGAATACGATGCTCCCCTTTCATACCCATCCATACTCGTAATAGAAGAACAGGTCAATAGTCTTTTTTTTAAATATAAAAATGTCTCATTGACCCTATTTAAAAACGTAAAGTTGATTAAAACAACGAAATTATTAGAAACTTGAAAACCATGGGTTGCCTCCCATCAGCACTTTGTTTAACGTCGTTAGCCCAACATGGACCCTAAATCTATTAATTTGTTCCTGGTTCATAGGTTGGATCAGTTAACTCAACCTCTATTTCCTATTTATTGAATGATTCAATGAATTGTTTTAACCTTTGACCATTGACCTTGAAAATGCAACCACTTGTGGGCTCTTGAATTTCTACTGCCCCATGGGGGTACACATAATGCACTATGAAAGGTCCTGACCATCTAGACCTTAACTTTCCTGGGTGTAAATGAAGTTTTGAACTATACAAGAGCACAAGTTTTCCCGGTTCAAAATGTTTGGCCTTGATATTCCTATATTGGTAGGCTTGAACTCTAGCTTTATTGATCCTTGAATTTTCATAAGCCTCCATCCTTAGTTCCTCCAGTTCAGTGAGATCTAATTTCCTTTTTGTTCCGGCCAATGAGAGGTCATAATCTATTTTCTTAATTTCCCAAAAGGCCTTATGTTCAATCTCCACTGGAAAATGGCATGCTTTACCATAAACCGACCTATATGGGGACATTCCTAAAATGGTTTTATATGCAGTTCTATAGGCCCAAAGAGCATCTAAGAGTTTCTCAGACCAATCTTTCCTAGAAGGATTGACAGTTTTCTCAAGAATTTGCTTAATCTTCCTATTCGCTAACTCAGCTTGACCATTGGTTTGAGGATGGTATGCAATTGACACTTTATGAGAAATACCATACTTATACATGAGTGAAGATAATGGGCGGTTGTAGAAATGGGTTCCTCGATCACTGATTATTGCCCTAGGAATTCCAAATCATGAAAATATGTTCTCTTTCAGAAATCGAATCACAACTTGATGATCATTGGACTTAGTGGGACTGGTCTCAACCCATTTTGAGACAAAATCAATAGCTAAGAGTATGTAGAGGTATCCCCGAGAGTTTGGGAAGGGACCCATGAAGTTAATTCCCCAACAGTCAAATATTTCAACCACTAAGATGGGAGTGAGTGGAATTTGATTCCTTTTTGTGATGGACCCTACCTGTTGACACCTAGGACAACTTTGACAAAATGTGTAGGAGTCCCTTGAGAGGGTGGTCCAGAAAAGACCACATTGAAGAATCTTAGCAGATGTTTTCTTAGAGGAAAAGTGACCTCCACATGCCTCACTCTGACAGAATTTAAGGATGGAATCTTGTTCAGATTCTGGAACACACCTCCTAATGACTTGGTCAGGGCAAAACTTATAGAGGTAAGGATCATCAAACACATAGTGTCTAACATCAGAAAGAAATTTCCTTCGAGATTGAGTCCCTAAGAATTTTGTAATGACTCCTGTCACTATGAAATTTACTATGTTAGCATACCAAGGGCAGTCACTCACAGAGTATAGGTGTTCATCAGGAAACGAATCAGACACAGAAAGGTGATTTGAGTTTTCTTTTAATTCCAACCTAGAGAGGTGATCAGCTACAACATTTTCAACTCCCTTTTTATCCTTGATTGTGTGGTCAAATTCTTGTAAGATAAGGACCCACCTAATCAGTCTAGCCTTAGCATCTTGTTTTTGGAAGAGGTATTTTAGTGCAGAATGGTCAGTGAACACAGTGATGGTGGATCCTAAGAGGTAGGACCTAAACTTCTCTAAGGAAAACACAATAGAAAGTAACTCCTTTTCAGTGGTGGTGTAGTTGATTTGGGAATCATTTAAAGATTTTCTTGCATAAGCAATGACATAAGGATTTTTATCACAACGTTGTCCTAACACAGCTCCTACAGAAAATTCACCGGAATCACACATAAGTTTGAAAGGAAGGTTCCAATTTGGAGATTTCATGATGGGGGGAGAGGTGAGAGAGGATTTGAGGGTTGAGAATGAACCCTCACAGCTTTCGGTCCAAACAAATGGAGCATCCTTTACTAGGAGAGCACAATGGGGACGAGATATTGAACTAAAGTCCTTGATGAATCATCTATAAAAACCAGAATGTCCTAAGAAAGACCTCACTTCCTTGACTGTTTTGGGTTATGGAATGTGACGAATGATGTCAACCTTTTCTTTATCAACTTCAATCCCCCTACTCGAGACCAGATGGCCTAGAAAAAGTCCCTCTTTAACCATGAAATGACATTTTTCCCAATTTAGGACCAGATTCTTTTCTTCACATCTTGACAAGACTCTCTCCACATTCTGCAGACATCCCTGAAAAGTATCCCCAAACAAAGAGAAGCCATCCCTGAAGACCTCTAGAAAATACCCTACCATGTCGGAGAAGATTCCCATCATGCACCGCTGGAAGGTTCCAGGGGCATTGCATAACCCGAAGGGCATGCGTTTGAAGGCAAAGGTATCGAAAGAACATGTGAATGTAGTCTTCCCTTGATCCTCTAGGGAGACCTCAATTTGATTGTACCCCGAGTACCCATCTAAGAAATAGTAGAAGGCATGACCTGCCACTCTCTCAAGGACTTGGTCAATGAATGGTAAGGGGAAATGGTCCTTCTTGGTGAATGAGTTTAGTTTTCTATAGTCAATGCAGACCCTCCATCCACTACTCACCCTTGTTGGAAGAATCTCTCCATCCTCATTGGTTATCACTGTGATTCCAGCCTTTTTTGGAACCACTTGGATTGGGCTCACCCATTCACTCTCAGCTATGGGATATATGATACCAGCTTTCAATAATTTCAGAAGTTCTTTCCTTACTACCTCCATGAGATTAGGATTGAGTCGCCGTTGAGGTTGACGACATGGCTTTGAATCAGATTCCAGAACAATCCTATGAGTCCTGATAAGTGGGCTAATCCCAGGAATATTAGAAAGGGTCCAACCAATGGCTTTCCTATGCTTCCTAAGGACATCTAAAATCATCCTCTCATGATTGGATTCAAGAGAAGAATAAATGACAATAGGATGTGTTTGATTTTCCCCTAGGAAGGCATACTTTAGTGCAGCAGGAAGTTCCTTCAATTCAAGATCAGGTTGATTCATAATTTCAGCAGAAGATTGGGACATTGGATCAAGATCAATTTCTTTTTTTAGAGTTTCAGATAGGATTGATTTCCCACATGTAGAATTTTCAGCTACTAGATTGGATTGATCAGATTTAGGGAAGGAAATTGGAGTGGTCTCCATGAAAGTGGTTTCTTGAAAGGTTTCACTGCTTGTTGGACCTAAGACTTCATCATAAGAGAAATTTGAAAATGATTCAAGCCAAGGAGATAAACTTCCTTCATATGAATAAAGGAAATCAATCTCATCCTGACTTAAACATTCATCAAATATTCCTTAATGTTCCATGGATTCATTATCAATGCTTCCTATCATGTTTACTTCATGAATGTCCTCATCATTTCCTATTTGTGAGCTTGCATTATAGATGTTCAAGTCTAGACTCAAGTTCCCAAAGGTGATGGTCATGTTCCCATTTCGAACTCGGATAACAGAGTTGATTGTTGAAAGAAAAGGATGACCAAGGATGATTGGGGTTTGTTCCTTATTTCCTAAGTTTGGATGGTTGTCAAGGACAATGAAGTCAGCAGGGAAGATGAAGTTTTCAACCTTTACCAGAACGTCCTTTAAAATACCCTTTGAAACCCTAATGCTACGATCAGCAAGCTGAAGTGTGACAGATGTGGGTTGGAGCTCTTCTAGGCCTAACTGGCAGTACACAGCATATGGGATGAGATTGACACTAGCACCTAGGTCACACAAGGCATTGACAACATTTCTCTCTCCTAGTTCAACATTGATGTAAGGGCAACCCGGGTCTTTCAACCTAGGAGGAATGGTCCCTTGAATGGTGGTACTCACATTAGTAACCAAAAGGACTTGCTTTTTATGTGAAAATTTTCTTTTAAAAGTGCACAATTCCTTAAGGTACTTTGAGTAGGAAGGTACGGTTTGGATTGCATCGAGAAGAGGAATGTTCAAATTGACTTGTGAGAAGATTTCCCTCAATGTTTCACTCAGTTCAGGCTTGGGTTTCCCCCTCATGCGTTGAGGAAATGGTGCAGGTTGTGGGGTTATTTGTTGAAGAGTTGTTTCCTTGAAAATGTTATCAGTTTCTTCAGTTTGATCTTGTGGTTAATTTGAATTTTCATCCAAGTTTGAATCTTCAGGTGGGTTTTGAATTAGTTTTTCAGGTTTCTCAATTGATTTCCCACTTCTTAAAACAGTCACAGCCTTTAGTTTTTCATGAGTTGTTTGAGCACAACTTGACTCTCCACTTGAATTTGAGGATGGCACCGCCTGAGTAGGAATGGGTGCCTTTCCAGTTTTGATGGTTTGAAGTTCTTGCTTTAGGGAAGATACCTCCGAGTTCATCTTTTCCATTTGTTTACACAGTTGTTCTAGTAGGCTTTGTGGAACAGTTTGGGTTGGTGCTTGAGTAGATTGGTTTATCCCAGGGGGGATATTTTGGAGGTGGGATGGTTTGTTGAAAATGGACCGGTGGCTATTGGTATTGGATAGGTTGGGTTTGGAACTAGTTATGGGTTTGGTAGTTCTGATGGGGGTAAGGATTTTGTCCCTGTGGTTGGCTAGGTTGTTGGTTATCTTTCCAGCGGAAGCCTGGGTGGTCGTTATACCATGGGTTGAAGGTGTTTTGGTATTGAGGCATTTGAAAGTTCATAGCATTTACTTCCACTGTGGTCCTCCTAATAGAACATCCTTGATGGATGGAATGGTTGGACAGTTGTCTGTCTTATGGTCATTTTTGTCACAAATTGTGAAAACAGGGTCAACAGTTTGGATTTCATGGACTTTCCTAAGGTCTATCTCTTCAACCTTCCTAGAGAGTGCTACGAGTTTAGCCCTAAGGCTTTCCTCTTCTCTAAGTGTATGAATTCCAGTAGTTCTTTGTGGCTTTTCAGAATAAGTTGAAGTTCCCCATGTTTGGTTTTCTTCATAAAGGCTTTCTAGATACTCGTAAGCATCATTTGGGGCTTTGTTTTTAAAGGTTCCATTACACATCATGTCAATGAATTGTTTGTTCCCCGGACCCAAACCTTCATAGAAAATTCTCACTTGTTCGGGATAGAAGTACCATGATGTGGAACCATGTTTAGAGTGTCTTTGAACCTCTCCCATGTTTCATAGAATGACTCTCCCTCTTTTTCAAAAAAGTTTTGGATACTCTTTTTAAGTGCAATTGTTTTGTGGTGGGGAAAGTATTTTTTGTAGAGTTCTCTTTGTAGTTGGTCCCAAGAGTTGATGGATGATGGTCTCAAATTGTTTAGCCAATTTTTAGCTCAATCCTTTAATGAAAAAGGAAATATCCTCATCTTAGCTGATTCTAGTTGATGTGGGGGACACATGGTTTCTACAATGTCATTGAACTCCTTAATGTGAAGGTATGGCATCTCGGACTCCATTCCATGGAATGTGGGAAGGTGGTTTAGGACATGGGGTTTAAAGATGTAGTTGGCATCTCTTAGGTAATTGTGTCTAATGCATGAGGGGGCATTGGTCCAGGAAGGTGTGAGGTAGTCATTCATGGTTTGATCAATTGCATTCCCCAAGTTTGGGGCTACCTCATTTGGGTTTCCATTTTGGTTCCCACCCGGGTTTATGAGTTGGTTTCTATGAAGACCTTCCATTGAAATTGGCTCAATTTTGGACTCTAAAGTATTAGTAAGATTATGATATAATGGAATGAGTTCCCTTGGTGTACTTGACTCCCCAACCCCAGGACTATCCACCCTAACTAGACGGTTTGATTGATCGCGGGTGTAGGCAGACATGCGCCAAAAGAAAAAAAACGAGAAAGGGGTAAGATAAGAGAATTTGGATGAGAAAAGAAGAAATGGGGGAGAACAGAATGGGTGTTTAGATGACTTACTCGGGTCCCCGACAATGGCGCCAAAATTTGATTCTCGCTCAAATTTACCCAAGAGAAGAATGTAAGACGGTCCTTGTAGTTTAGCTTGGGTTATCGAATCCACAGAGACCTAAGAAGAAACCTATAGACACGTACATTATATGGACTATTTTCGGCTATGAAGTGGCCAACATGGATTGATTTTGGATGGGTTTTAAAGATATCTAATTGATTTAAGTGAATTCAATTTAAAATAATGAGTTCATCCTAGGTTATCGCTCTGGATGGATTGGACGTATTTCCTTTTTAATGATTTCAATTTCTTAAATTTGAGATGGGTTCATTTATGGAATTAAACAACATCATCACTTACTGGTTTAATGCCTACACCCTTTAATACTAATCACCTATACACTTTAAGGATCACAGTTTTGAGAACTTCAAGGTAAAGGTTCGTATTAGTACTTGAAGTGTGTGGCCTTAAATTCAACAAGGACAATGGAGTTTAAAAATCATCAAATAAAAATCCCAATTAAAGAAGTGATTATACATTAATTAGGTGATAAATAACATCCAATCCAGACCCTTTCTACTACCTTGGATCAACCCATAAGTTGGTTAGCCCTCCATTGATCTCATGGTTTCAATGGAAGCGGAAAGTAGACTCATGAGGGAGGAAATGGAGAAGTAAAGAAAACAACAAAAATAAAATGATCACTCCGCCGTTGTGTGAAACATTTCACAGGGGTTGGTGTGAATAAATTCATACCTTGATCCAACGGTATCAAAGTGATATGAAGAACAACAAAATAAGAGTAGAATAAGAACTTTTATTAGGAAACTAAATTGATTTGAACAACTTACATGTGAAAGAAAAATTTGAGGCAACACAAATGCAGCATAACATTACAATTGAACAAAGCATACAAGATTCAAAACTCCTTCACCAACACTACCTTAAATAGGCATTTTTGGAGTCTTGGGACGAGCGTCCAACAGTACAAGTCATCCCACTTGAGTATGGTAGGTCTAGGGTGGTGGAAAGTTTGTGGAAAGAATACTTTCCATCCTTGACCCGAAAAGACATCCATCTTTCATGCACTAAACAAACGCGCTTGAAACGCCTTCTAGATGGACAAATTTGGGTGGGACATATAAGACTTAAATTAAGATCCGGAAGTCCCCTAACAGCCTGTAGAATCTCATCCCAAGGATTTATGGTTTTCGAGATATGGTTTAATTGGTGGGATGTTTTTCTGGGCCGCAGAATCTGCCCTAGAAGTTTATCTCTAACTTGGTCCGCCTAAATGGACACCATAGAGGCAGAATTAGCATTGGATCCTGAATATTTATTTATTCCTAGACATTTCTTCCATCATCCCACGAAATATGGGGTTAATTGGGCCTGTATTTTGGTCCCCACAGTCTCATCAGTGGGCTGGTGTCCTATCTGCCTTCTCCAGAATTGCTTCCTTTCATTGCCAAATATCTCCATCAACCTCCATAAATTCTCCATTGATCCCTGAATGAAACATGTTCATATTGGAGTGTAGATCAATTTACAAAAATATAAAATTAAAATATGTATAATTAGATGAATCATTGGGTACTTCAAATTATGTTCAAAAATGTACCACATAATAGTGCATTTTAAGAAGGTATTACAATCATAATGTGAAATGATGTTCAAAGTGTAAAATGCACTAAAATGGTGTTTATGAATAATAAAGAACATGAATATTATGTATATTAACAATGAATATTAGCCTCATTTACTGGCTAATCATACATCATGTTTGATGAATATTCCCTGAATATCATAATTATAAACACCCAAAAACTGTAATGGTTTTTGCGTTTTCAGATACAAGATACATATTCATATAATTTAATAAAATATCTTCAATATCTCCAATAATATTCTCCTATCATGGTACCCATATTAGAATTACCCTACTCATAATCTTTCATCATAACCTAGGAAAAAGTGAAACATAAGAAAGGGTGAGCTTAGAATCCCAATAAGGATAAACATGAGATATATCAATCGATGATCATTTGAAAGCATAAGATATACATATTGGTATGAGATCATTATTATAGCATTAAATGTTTATTTATAATCAATAATCCATTATAAATAATGAGTCATGTCATAAATATTTATAATTTCAAAAGATATGATTCATAAGAATATGAATCATAATTAATAAATCATATTCTCTAAGAGTATATTATTAACATAAAAGCATGGAAAAGTAATTTTTTTGAACAATAATAAGCATATAAAAAATATTAGTGAAGTCTCACTTCCAATACAACCATTATGGATTTGTTCCACTACCCATTAAATTATTTCCTTAGTAATGTTTCACTCCCAAAACTATTGTTGTTGAAAAATTATCTTGCTGAAATATTTTTAATCCCAATTCAAAATACATATTATCTCATTATATATCTATCATTACCCTATTCATTCGAGAGATTTATAATTCTGAGCCACCAATAATATAATGGAAACTATACATATGTGTTCCAAAATATCATAAAAGATTCACAGTATCATCATAACATAACCCATAAAATTATAAATTTGTTTTTCCATCATATCATTATTTGATAATCGTAATCTATCTAAATAAATAAATAAAATGTTATCATGGGAGAATTTTTTATCTCATGGTCATTTTATTAACTCAAAGAAATAAAATAGGTTTTGAATAATCATCATAAGATCGTCATCATCAAAAGTCATCTAGAAAAGTGTATAGCCTCATAATATCATATCCTTAGTGAAAAAATAATAATCCTAAATATATTTTTATATAGTTTAATAATATATTTTATAAATTTATATAAATTGTTATTTGAAAATATTGTGAAAAAATAAAAAAAATTATAATCATTAAAAAAATATAAATTCCAAAATAGTTATGAAATATATTTCATTTGGAAATAACCATAGAAACTTGTGAATTAATGTTAAATTTAAATATTGTTTATGATAATTTGAAAATCCATTTGTGTGGATAATGTTAAAAAAATATTCCCATTACATTTTTTATAAAAGTTAAAAAGTACCTCATTTGAAATACAACAAGATGATGTAATTTAAAACTCTGTAAGTAAATTAATGTTGGGTAAAAAATGACCTTAAAAACAAGTATATCACAGTAAAAAATTAGTTGACAACATTTTAGAGAAGATGTATATATAGGAAAAATATTCCAAATTAAAATGAAAAATAAGGATGGTTTCTATTATTAGCATTTTTTTAATTGTTTTACATATCATAGAGAGAAAAATTATAGGGAACATAAAAAAATAGGATGGAAGAAAATATAATGGGTTTTAAGTTTAATTACTCATATAATTTTCCTCATTGTATATTTAAAATAAACTATCCTAATAATAAATGAGATTGTAACATAAATTCTTTACCTATAGTGTTTCATTTCTACATATGCATTCAAAAATCCAACATAATAAATTTATTTTTATTATACATAAATACCATAACTGTATTCACATATATATCTATATATAAAAATTATCATTTATCATTCCAATACAAATTTCAATTACATCATTATTAATAATTTTTTATTAAAATCATTATCCTAGAGTAAGTTGGTATGTTTTCCTTGCATATTTTGGTCATATGGTTTCGGAACATACACCTTGGTCAAGGTTTCATAATCTATAGAATTTCAATATTTCATTAAATATTATATGTATTCATTATATAAAATTTTATAATGATTCATAAAAAAAATTTGGTGAAAAATATATTACATCACTTTGTGGTGATGGTAGTCCGTACTAATACACAAGTGATGTTCCCAGTTTTCAATGGATGTAAAAAACATTAGGTAAATAATTATATAAAATTTTAAAATCATTTTTATATTATTATTATCATATATATTCAATTAATCTATCCTTATAAATTTATATTAAAAATGGAAATGAAAAATAAATTACAACTCTTCATGTAGGTTGTAGTCCCCATGTACACACGAGCGACGTTATCATTTTCCAAAGTATAGATTTGAATAAAGGTAGAAAATATGTTATAATTAAAAATGAATTATTATTTTATTAACCTCATATATATAAATTAAAATAATATATATAAACATCAATAGATAAAGTGGTTAATAATTAAAGAAATTACTTCATAGAGATGGTAGTTCGTACCTTCTCATGTGCGATGTTTATATTCTCCATTATATATAATGGAGATACAAAATGGTTGTACCATTAAAATAAAAACATTTAGTTGATGGAAATATAATTAATCAATAATATTGAGACGGCTATAATAGATTTTTATGTGGTATAATATGAAATAAACAAACAAAATATTAGGATGAACATATGCCACTTCCTTGAGAATCCACCTTGGAATCTATTAATAAATTCTGATGGGTTGGTTTTATAGAAATAAATGACATGAATGATTTTTATATCAATTTTTAAAGGATATTTGGGTAGGTTTTGGGGTAGATAATATTCTCATTATGTGTGAATAATGTAGGATAGGTGGATCTTTTTTATAATTGAGGTCCGTGGAAAATATGTAAATATAAAAAATGTTAAAATATAACAATGTAATATTCAAGTGAAAGTGGAATCAAGGTGAAAAATTGTTTAATATATTATATATTAATATTTAAAAAACTCAATTTATGTAATGTTTACACATTTTTCTATTACTTTAGTCCTTACCTCTTTTGTTTAACCCCTTTAAACCTTTATCCAAATAATGAATCATGACCTCAATTTCTATTAATAAGGACATAAAATGAAATTGATCTATTTACAAAATTATAAAATGATAAATAAAATAGGTAATAAATATGAAAAATTTATTTTATGTAATTTTAAAAAATTAAAATGAGAGTAATCGGGAAAAATTCAATAAAAACCTTTTTTATAAAAATTCAATTTTAATCATAAAAATTGATTTAGTCCTATTAAGTTTTAATTAAAAACATTAAATAAATTTAAAAATATTTTATTTAATATGTTTTATTCAAATTTAAATAATATAATTTATAAATATTAATTTCTTTAATTTATTATGAAAAAAACACTTTGCACAGATACAATATGATTTTTCAAAAAACATCATTTTTTACGGTCAAATGATTTTATCTTTAAATTTTAATGAATTAAAAACCAATGAATTAATTTCACACATGTGGACATTTATTTTTCTAAATATAATTCTATTAATTAGTTTTTAAATAAAAATAAAAAAGTTAAATAAAATACACATGTTAATAACAATTCTTATAAACAAAATATTTGAAAACTATTATTTCAAATAAATAGTATTTATTGTATGAAATGGTAATTATTTTTGATAATTATATATAATTTAAATACTATATAATGTGATTAATTTTATAATTTATAAAAAAGTTTCACATATTTTCAGTGATCTGTCTAAGGAAATCTATTTATCACTTAAAATTTATCAAATAGATATGTATCCTAAAATGTTATGGTGTTATATGTATCAGTATACATTTGTTTTGATAATTATTTATAAGATATAATATTAAAGGATTTTTCAATAAAAATGGAACCATATGATAAAATAATATTATTTCATATAAGTATATATACATTGGTATTTTTTTATTTAAAAACAAGATATTAACATAGAGACAAACACATAGATGATATAGAGAATATAGAGAAAAGTAAAATAGGATAAAAAAACTACCTTCAATAGTTGGATCATTTAAATACTACTAGGGTGTACCAAAATATCTATCTAATCACGTATTGGAACTTAAATCCAAAAAATAACTTTAATTATTCATTATATTTCATGATCGAATCAATTTGTTTTTTATAATTTTTTTACTCTTATTATTATTTATTATATTTTTATTTAACTGGTTATAATTTCTTTAAATAGTCCATAGGGTTTTGAATCCTAATATAAATGGAAATACCTTAGTATTCCCATATATTATGTAACACCCCAAGATTTCATAGTGTGTTATTTCTTCAAAATAATTCAATAACTTGCACTACACGCAACACCGAGTTCAAGCGCACCATGACTTACCAAACAAGCCGTTCAAAAAAGGTTATGAATAGTATTAACTAAATTTTAAACTTTATATAATCCTTATAATTTTAGAATCCATATTATGAGTTTCTTAGACATAATGTAAGAACAAATTCATCTTCAGTATTGTAGTTTTACCAACTTTTAATAGTGAACCCTTTTTAAATACAATATTTTAAACTTTTTGACTAAATGGGGACATCAAAAAATTTAAAATAAAACTTCCCAAGCTTCCACGGTACGCTTTCCTTTGAATAAAACAGTAGCGTGTGTTGTACGCAACTTCGAGTTTTAACACACACCACAACCGATCAAACTAGCTGTTAGGAATAGTAATACTTAATTTTTTGAAATTATATATATTTTATATTTCAAAATGGACTTCATTTTTGGATTCGGAATATCAAATTTAGCCTAAGGTGAAATTTTGGTACTTTTCGGATAACTTTCATATTTTGATGAATAGTAAAAATTACTAAATTTTAATTAAAAACAACTTTTTTAATCAAAATAATTAATAGTGATAAATTATGAATTTGAGTGGTTTTAAAGTATATTTAGAATATATTTTTACCATTTAATATAATTTTGGTCATTGGACATAATTTTACAATTAAACCGAACATAAACAAATGTCAATCTTTTGATAGTTATTATCTCTTAAAAACACGCTTTTTGTTTTGACAGCGGGAATTAATTTTAAATTAATTTCTGCCACTTCTGTGTTTTGAATTTAGAAAAATGGATTCCATATTTGGAATCAGGATGTTCAAATTGTGTAAATAGGTAACTTTTGTTTTTAGACATTTTGAATAATTACTGCGGTAAATATTTTATTTACCATGGTTAAGGGTAAATCCGGTAAATAAGGGTTAAAAAATAATATTATAATAATACTAAATTGCCCTAAAACGTGTCTTAACCCTATTGGTTGATACATGGTCGACCATGGGCATCTTTGGGTCAATTTTGGGACCCCATTGATCCACTTGTAAGTGATAATGACACTTTATTTTAATTAAGTTAAAATGAATACAAAAATGGCATAAGCTTACATCTTTTAAAAGAAAAATTTTTACATAGGGTTATACATGTTGTATTTTCAATTATAAATATTCATTAGAAAGCTAAAAAGATTTCCTATATAATGATATTTTATTTATAATTTTTAGACATCAAATAATTTAAATTATTAATGACACAATAATGATGCAATGTTTACCTCATTAATAAATCATTTAAATAAATAAGATTATAATGATTAAAATATTATCTAAAACCTGTCCAATTCTTATTGGTTGATGTTATTTAGAATATGAGTCATCTTATCTTCGACCTCAATGATTTTATAATTATATTATAAAGTAATACTTTCACTCTTTCCTAAAGAGCCCCTCCTCTCCCTTATAAAAGGAGACCACTTCTACTCATTCCTCACACCTCTCAAGCCACTTGGCTCGTCCAAACTCTGCCCAACTAAGCTCCCCACATCCCTCTCCTCCTCCTTGAAGCTTCCCCTTAGGCAGAAATCATTTCAAGAAGTCCTTTGGTTCCAACCAAAGTGAGTTACCTAAATTAAAGGTAACTTTTTCTCTTAAATTATTTTCAATTATTTTGCTTCTCCAACCCCCAAACTCTTTTTATTTACTTTCTTTTGTAACAACACCAGTATCCAAAATATACTAGGATGTTGTTATAAGAAGTATTCAAACTACACATTCACACAACTCCATCTAATGGATGATGAACATAATGTTTCTGTGGATGGAAAACTAACGCCTCACGAAACGATGATTGTTCAAATACATCTTACCGCCTCTCATGGTGGCCATTAGGATGGAACTGTAATTAAATATGATATTAATGATATATATTTTATATATAAGCTTCTGTAATTCCATTTTATTTCATACAATTATTCGTTTCATGTTGTATATACATACGATAATTTCATTTGAGGAAGTGCGGACTACCGCCCCCTTAAAATGATATGACTCGTTCATACCACACATAGAACGTATAAAGGATGGTGTTAATGAACTTAAGTAACATATATAAAATATTATATTTTACTGGAATAGTAATATACCTATGTATCATTTGGAATCTATTCTTTTAAAATAAAAATTAAATGGAAGTAGCATTCGTGCGTACGTACGGACTACCGTCTCCACGAACGCGATGAGATTCATTCTCCATCGTATCCATTCAAGTATAATTATCATTTTATGATTTAAAAATGATTTTTAAGGACTTGATACCATTCTGGATATGAATAATATACTTTCCATTAATAACGAATATGGCTCACATAACAAAGAATGTAAAGTAAAATGAACCCGTTAACACCTGAAATGACGATAATTCTAAGATATTATTAACAAATCAATGTTAAAAGATCATATATGATATCATATTAAAGTAACTGATTCTTGTATTATTCAATAACAATTATTTCACCATTATACAGGAGGTAAACCTACCATCGACCAAGGAAAAAGTACAAAGTAAGGGATTCTCTTATCTCACTTTCAATTCCGTGAGATTTCCATTGTTCGCTACTAAATTATTGAAAGTGGTGTATTGTGTACATCCATTTGATATATATTATCATGATTCACTTTATATTCATGTTATTCTGTAAATAATTTGGTGGTTATTAACTTTTGGCCATGCGACTCAGTTGATTAACGTGGTAAGGGGTTTCTTGTCTCACTTTTAATTCCGTGAGAATTCCATTGATCACCACTTAATTATTGCATGTGGTGTATGTGTACTACCCATGATTGTATTCATTGTGTAATATACTTTATTTTATGGGTATTTACATCATCATGGTATGATCTTTCTTTCATGGGTGTTTGTTTCTTAAGTTACCTAATCAATAAGGGAATTTGAGATTTGAATTTCCACTCATTTGGCTTTACGCATATTTCATTGATTATATTACCCCAAGATTATGTGTGGAATCACTATTCATTTGATTATGTCATAATTTCCACTCCCCTTCCTGTGGATATACTTTTGATACACATAATCACTCCATTGAAAATTCTCAAGTCATTGATATGAATTTGATAAGAGTAATTTTAACTCTTTCACCATTTGTTGAGTTAAACATCCAATTCGTTGGTGTTGTTTTTACAGGAATATGTGTGAATATACTTTGATTGTTTTACACTGAATATCCAATCATATTTAGTGTATTTATATTTTTCACACATAATTATGTTGTTGATTTATCCTTAACCTAAGGATATGGCCTTTATGAGAGATTTCATCTCATCTTACATTCCATTGAGACTTCTTTGTTGATATACACCAAATCACTTTTATGTGGTGTATATAATGTACTTTGACATAGTATATCATGAATTCCCTTTATTCTCATGATATTAAAAAGTTTTGATTACCTCAATTATTTTCATTCAAGTGTCTCTCTTTTGGTTAGAATCTCTAACTAAAATACCATTTTTAAATGTTTTAAAGACTTATTCATCTAAATCTTTCTCATTAATGTCCATGTTTTAAAAATGGTTTTAAGGATTTATTTACATGGACATTAAAGTTTAGAAATTAAAAATCCTTTTAAAAGGTTTCAAAGTGGTATGGGACACTTTGATTCAAAAATCTATTTTTAAATGGCTTCTTGAAAAATAGTGTGACTTTTAAATGTTTTCAAGAAAAGGGGGATATTTCTCTCAAATCATTTTGATGATTATTTTCATCTATGTCAACATCCTTCATTATTCATGATTGAGGTTAATGTGATACAATACAATCTTCCATATTGTATCAAATGAGTTATATTTGACTGTGGATGTTCTATTTTTATACCATTCATGGTTTGTGGTTAAAGTATTGACATTTTGTATGCTAGTTTTAATACGAATGTTTATTTTATGCTTAAACCTATTCATATGAGGAATGCATTGGACTTAATAAGTGACGGGTGGAGCCCGCTATAGCTCTTCGATGAATCGGTTGGTCTCATGAGACAAACTAGTGTCTTGGCACAAGGCCTTGGAAAAATCTTATTTGTAGTCTTGGCACGAGGCCTTGGCTATGTGGTTATGATAGTCTGGCATTATGCATTCCATCATTATGAAAGTGGTTATTGATATTGCATGTGATCATTCGACTAGTAGAATATCCATGTGAGTAAGTAAATGACATTATTTCATTTTACCTTTGCCATTTTATGCTGAAGTTCAAGTTTCATAGGCTTTTGTTTTAGTTATAAATTGCCTTAAGTGTTTATGCTTATTTATGAAAGCTTCTGCTATAATGTTATCCTTACTGAGCATCCGAGCTCACCCCTTTCAATGTTTTATTTTTTTTTCCAGGATTATGAAGAAGTAATTTATGAATGACCTGTAGGGATAGTATGAGGGGATATGAAGACAAGATGTTTTTTTTATGATGTAATGTAAAAATTTATGGATGTATCTAGTTATTCCAAGGCTACTAGACTAATCGGTCTTTCGAGACTTGATCTTTCTCATGATCATGCCAATGTTATGTAATAATGCACCGACTCTGGGTAACTAGGGTCTGGGCGTTTACAGTTGGTATCAGAGGAAGTTTAGTACAAACCTTGGTAGCTAGATTTAGATAAAATCTGATTAGAGCACGTACACCTAAGATGAACTTTGAGGATTAGTATAAAAGAACTTCCTAGAATTTTGGTATTGTAAAGATTTTGTGAGTATTCCGAGCAATACATCCCTGTCTGGATACGAGCAGGTAGAGGCGGCTCTGGCACAGATGTACCTAGGGGTAAAACCCGAAAACACCGCTTTGAGCTAGACTCGAACGGGAACTGGTGCACGACAACGGGCCTTGCTGCACTCTTGGTTACGACACTCCCGGGGGATATGCTTAGGATAATTTACATTTTCTTTACAAACCGATTTAAGTAATATATACATAAGATGAGAGTAAATGACCTTGGTTAATCCTAATATGTTTCAAATTGAGAATATGGTGACATTTTAATCTCTAAATGATTTTACGACTACTATTACTCACACAATGATTTCTGGTTTTAGTCAATGGATGGATTTCAAGGAATTCATAGTGACTTTGAGAATGATGTACAAGGTGGGAACGGTGGTGGAAATGTGCAACAAAATGGAATGTTGATAGGCGTAAAAGATATCGTCTTTATGCCAAATCAGTTTTCCAAAAATATGATCAACAACATATATATTAACCAACTCCCAGACTCAACAAGGAAGAGAAAGGTGATAAATGATAAGATCTCCAGCAATGGAGACCATGGAGAAAAGAAACCTCAATTTTCATCATGCAGGAATTGTGGAAAGAGACACCCAGGAAAGTGTCTCATTGGGACAACGAAATGTTTTACGTGCGGGAAGGAAGGACATAAAGTGAAGAATTGCCGAAGAAAAATGAAGAGTACTATGGAAGAAGATAAAAATGGTCCCAAGAGTCCATTTACAGTCATTTGCCGTAAATGTAGGGGACCTGGCCATTACCCGAGTGAATGTCCTATTTTATAGGATATTTTCTTGCTCAAAGAAGAAGCTATGTGGAAATAAATGGTTGGAGAAAAATTTAAAAAGTATTAGCACTCCTTGTTGATGGGTTTACTTTGGAATAATTTTCTCTTGTATTTGTAACCCCTCAGTTTTCCATGTGAGAATGATATTTGAGGAATAATTGTCTCTTCTCTTGTGGATATAGGTATAAATAACCATTTGGTTTTATATGATCATTGCGGTTTGAGAAAATGATAAGTTATTATAATTTGGGATGAAAATGAAAAGTATGATATAACATTTGTGGTTAAATTATGTTATTTTGAAAAATTTATCTCATTTTGGTAATATTATAGAATATAGTTTTTGAAAAAGGACAACACGTAGACCGTGTTACAACCCGTCGCGTCGGACAAAGCTGTGGGAATCGAACCCACAACCAAAGTGCGATTGGGATTTATCGCCTACCACTGGACTACGTGAAGTCCCTGGTTAATAAGACTATTTTTTTTGTTAAATGATTTTATTGATCAATAATAAGATGATTTGGGTTCTTATGTCTTATCAAATGAATACCCTTGGTATAGGAAAATGATTTGGTGATTAAGTGATAAATGTTATTTTGGAAGATGTTCGTTTTGTTAGGAACACTATATGCCCAAGGAAAATAGAATACAATGAGGTTTCATTTGTAGAGTAATGGTGGATTTTTATCTACATTTTTATTGTTGATTTATAGTGATTTGGGTTATTTATGGAAATGATTAACCTATAACAGAGAATATGTGATGATGTTAATTACTTTTAAGTGTGTGACTTTAAGAGTATTTGATGTCATTTGGAGATACAATGTAACATGGGAGACTACATAATCAAATTCTTCTATGTTTTGGGTTTCAATATTAGTTTGGATTATATTAAAGGATTTTAAGGACAATTGGTTATTGAATGGTATCTATTTAACTTTGGGGTATTGTTGGTTTAATTTTAGAAATTAAGATTAGTGCATATTTATCTCAATAAATATCCTTTTGGGGGATCATTAGATCATTCCCTAACCATTTTGGTTTTGATTAATCTTCAAAGACAATGTAAATATATGGTTTATCCTGCATGGATCATGTGATTCTATAGAAGTTTATTCTAGCTCTTCCAGTGTGACCAAGTCTTCTTGAATACTCATCGTTTAAAAAAAATTGAGTTAGTGGTGGAAATTTATTAAAGAATGAAAATCTACTTAAAATTAAAGTATATCTCATAATGTTCTTAGTCAATATCATAAATTAATTCCTCTTTCTTATGTAATGTAACATTAAAAAAAATGTTGTCCTAGATGTTACCTTAAATCATCACTAATTTATGGCTTTGGGATTGTTGGACTTTTCATAGCCATGTTCTCTACCACTCTCCATCAGATAATTGATGGTTAGATTTCTCCTCCATATCCATATTTTCCTACATGGAACCCTAGTATGTGTTATTTTCAGTAATCTTCATACTTTCCACTCTTTATTTTAAATAGAGGCCTCATTAATTCATTTTTCGATGTGGTATTTCAACTAAGATATTTTGAAATGTCAAAAATGTGTGATCCCAATACCCTATATTTTGTTGAACCGATGGTACTTCAAATCATCATAGATTGATGAGTTTAAGGACCTCAATTTTATACTTGTTTGTGATTGATGACCTCAACCACTACCTATAAATATTTACGTTTTTCCTCCAATTATATGTCTCTAATTTCCACCAATGTTCTCCTAATCGAGATCATAATTTGGTGGTGACCCTTTTATTTCTCTTTTCATCATATTAAGACTAAATTTTAGTAAACCAATTTCCGATGTGGGTTTTCCCACAAATATATTTTCTATTTTCAACCTTTTATTTTCGAAGAACAATTTCAAATTGCGAGGATGCAATTTATTGAAGGAGGGGAGAATGTAACACCCCAAGATTTCATAGTGTGTTATTTCTTCAAAATAATTCAATAACTTGCACTACACGCAACACCGAGTTCAAGCACACCATGACTTACCAAACAAGCCGTTCAAAAAAGGTTATGAATAGTATTAACTAAATTTTAAACTTTATATAATCCTTATAATTTTAGAATCCATATTATGAGTTTCTTAGACATAATGTAAGAACAAATTCATCTTCAGTATTGTAGTTTTACCAACTTTTAATAGTGAACCCTTTTTAAATAAAACATTTTAAACTTTTTGACTAAATGGGGACATCAAAAAATTTAAAATAAAACATCCCAAGCTTCCACGGTACGCTTTCCTTTGAATAAAACAGTAGCGTGTGTTGTACGCAACTTCGAGTTTTAACACACACCACAACCGATCAAACTAGCCGTTAGGAATAGTAATACTTAATTTTTTGAAATTATATATATTTTATATTTCAAAATGGACTTCATTTTTGGATTCGGAATATCAAATTTAGCCTAAGGTGAAATTTTGGTACTTTTCGGATAACTTTCATATTTTGATGAATAGTAAAAATTACTAAATTTTAATTAAAAACAACTTTTTTAATCAAAATAATTAATAGTGATAAATTATGAATTTTAGTGGTTTTAAAGTATATTTAGAATATATTTTTACCATTTAATATAATTTTGTTCATTGGACATAATTTTACAATTAAACCGAACATAAACAAATGTCAATCTTTTGATAGTTATTATCTCTTAAAAACACGCTTTTTGTTTTGACAGCGGGAATTAATTTTAAATTAATTTCTGCCACTTCTGTGTTTTGAATTTAGAAAAATGGATTCCATATTTGGAATCAGGATGTTCAAATTGTGTAAATAGGTAACTTTTATTTTTAGACATTTTGAATAATTACTGCGGTAAATATTTTATTTACCATGGTTAAGGGTAAATCCGGTAAATAAGGGTTAAAAAATAATATTATAATAATACTAAATTACCCTAAAACGTGTCTTAACCCTATTGGTTGATACATGGTCGACCATGGGCATCTTTGGGTCAATTTTGGGACCCCATTGATCCACTTGTAAGTGATAATGAAACTTTATTTTAATTAAGTTAAAATGAATACAAAAATGGCATAAGCTTACATCTTTTAAAAGAAAAATTTTTACATAGGGTTATACATGTTGGATTTTCGATTATAAATATTCATTAGAAATCTAAAAGGATTTCCTACATAATTATAGTTTATTTATAATTTTTAGACATCAAATAATTTAAATTATTAATGACACAATAATGATGAAATGTTTACCTCATTAATAAATCATTTAAATAAATAAGATTATAATGATTAAAATATTATCTAAAACCTGTCCAATTCTTATTGGTTGATGTTATGTAGAATAAGAGTCATCTTATCTTCGACCTCAATGATTTTTGGACCATTATAAACCGAATATAATTATATTATAAAGTAATACTTTCACTCTTTCCTAAAGAGCCCCTCCTCTCCCTTATAAAAGGAGACCACTTCTACTCATTCCTCACACCTCTCAAGCCACTTGGCTCGTCCAAACTCTGCCCAACTAAGCTCCCCACATCCCTATCCTCCTCCTTGAAGCTTCCCCTTAGGCAGAAAGCATTTCAAGAAGTCCTTTGGTTCCAACCAAAGTGAGTTACCTAAATTAAAGGTAACTTTTTCTCTTAAATTATTTTCAATTATTTTGCTTCTCCAACCCCCAAACTCTTTTTATTTACTTTCTTTTGTAACAACACCAGTATCCACAATATACTAGGATGTTGTTATAAGAAGGATTCAAACTACACATTCACACAACTCCATCTAATGGATGATGAACATAATGTTTCTGTGGATGGCAAACTAACGCCTCACGAAACGATGATTGTTCAAATACATCTTACCGCCTCTCATGGTGGACATTAGGATGGCACTGTAATTAAATATGATGTTAATGATATATATTTTATATATAAGCTTCTTTAATTCCATTTTATTTCATACAATTATTCGTTTCATGTTGTATATACATACGATAATTTCATTTGAGGAAGTGCGGACTACCGCCCCCTTAAAATGATATGACTCGTTCATACCACACATGGAACGTATAAAGGATGGTGTTAATGAACTTAAGTAACATATATAAAATATTATATTTTACTAGAATAGTAATATACCTATGTATAATTTGGAATCGATTCTTTTAAAATAAAAATTAAATGGAAGTAGAATTCGTGCGTACGTACGGACTACCGTCTCCACGAACGCGATGAGATTCATTCTCCATCGTATCCATTCAAGTATAATTATCATTTGATGATTTAAAAATGATGTTTAAGGACTTGATACCATTCTGGATATGAATAATATACTTTCCATTAATAACGAATATGGCTCACATAACAAAGAATGTAAAGTAAAATGAACCCGTTAACACCTGAAATGACGATAATTCTAAGATATTATTAACAAATCAATGTTAAAAGATCATATATGATATCATATTAAAGTAACTGATTCTTGTATTATTCAATAACAATTATTTCACCATTATAAAGGAGGTAAACCTACCATCGACCAAGGAAAAAGTACAAAGTAAGGGATTCTCTTATCTCACTTTCAATTCCGTGAGATTTCCATTGTTCGCTACTAAATTATTGAAAGTGGTGAATTGTGTACTTCCATTTGATATATATTATCATGATTCACTTTATATTCATGTTATTCTGTAAATCATTTGGTGGTTATTAACTTTTGGCCATGCGACTCAGTTGATTAACGTGGTAAGGGGTTTCTTGTCTCACTTTTAATTCCGTGAGAATTCCATTGATCACCACTTAATTATTGCATGTGGTGTATGTGTACTACCCATGATTGTATTCATTGTGTAATATAATTTATTTTATGGTTATTTACATCATCATGGTATGATATTTCTTTCATGGGTGTTTGTTTCTTAAGTTACCTAATCAATAAGGGAATTTGAGATTTCAATTTCCACTCATTTGGCTTTACGCATATTTCATTGATTATATTACCCCAAGATTATGTGTGGAATCACTATTCATTTGATTATGTCATAATTTCCACTCCCCTTCCTGTGGATATACTTTTGATACACATAATCACTCCATTGTAAATTCTCAAGTCATTGATATAAATTTGATAAGAGTAATTTTAACTCTTTCGCCATTTGTTGAGTTAAACATCCAATTCGTTGGTGTTGTTTTTACAGGAATATGTGTGAATATACTTTGATTGTTTTACACTGAATATCCAATCATATTTAGTGTATTTATATTTTTCACACATAATTATGTTGTTGATTTATCCTTAACCTAAGGATATGGCCTTTATGAGAGATTTCATCTCAACTTACATTCCATTGAGACTTCTTTGTTGATATACACCAAATCACTTTTATGTGGTGTATATAATCTACTTTGACATAGAATATCATGAATTCCCTTTATTCTCATGATATTACAAAGTTTTGATTACCTCAATTATTTTCATTCAAGTGTCTCTCTTTTGGTTAGAATCTCTAACTAAAATACCATTTTTAAATATTTTAAAGACTTATTCATCTAAATCTTTCTCATTAATGTCCATGTTTTAAAAATGGTTTTAAGGATTTATTTATATGGAAATTAAAGTTTAGAAATTAAAAATCCTTTTAAAAGTTTTCAAAGTGGTATGGGACACTTTGATTCAAAAATCTATTTTTAAATGGCTTCTTGACAAATAGTGTGACTTTTAAATGTTTTCAAGAAAAGGGGGATATTTCTCTCAAATAGTTTTGATGATTATTTTCATCTATGTCAACATCCTTAATTATTCATGATTGAGGTTAATGTGATACAATACAATCTTCCATATTGTATCAAATGAGTTATATTTGACTGTGGATGTTCTATTTTTATACCATTCATGGTTTGTGGTTAAAGTATTGACATTTCGTATGCTAGTTTTAATACGAATGTTTATTTTATGCTTAAACCTATTCATATGAGGAATGCATTGGACTTAATAAGTGACGGGTGGAGCCCGCTATAGCTCCTCGATGCATCAGTAGGTCTCATGAGACAAACTAGTGTCTTGGCACAAGTCCTTGGCAAAATCTTATTTGTAGTCTTGGCACGAGGCCTTGCCTATGTGGTTATGATAGTCTGGCATTATGCATTCCATCATTATGAAAGTGGTTATTGATATTGCATGTGATCATTCGACTAGTAGAATATCCATGTGAGTAAGTAAATGGCATTATTTCATTTTACCTTTGCCATTTTATGCTGAAGTTCAAGTTTCAAAGGCTTTTGTTTTAGTTATAAATTGCCTTAAGTGTTTATGCTTATTTATGAATGCTTCTGCTATAATGTTATCCTTACTGAGCATCCGAGCTCACCCCTTTCAATGTTTTATTTTTTTTCCAGGATTATGAAGAAGTAATTTATGAATGACCTGCAGGGATAGTATGAGGGGATATGAAGACAAGATGTTTTTTTTATGATGTAATGTAAAAATTTATGGATGTATCTAGTTATTCCAAGGCTACTAAACTAATCGGTCTTTCGAGACTTGATCTTTCTCATGATCATGCCAATGTTATCTAATAATGCACCGACTCTGGGTAACTAGGGTCTGGGCATTTACATATTAAGAACATTTCTTAGATAATTTACCATTATTAATTGTAGGTTTTGGGATATGTCTCAATGGTTTAAAGATAATGGTGGGCTATATTTTTAATACCAAAGTGGAGGCATATTCATCTTAGTATATAAAATATATTATATTAATTATATTAATTATAAACCTTTAATAGTTTGTTCCTTATATAAAACCCCATATCTTCAATATTTATAGATCGTAAATAGTAAATTTGGATCTAGTTGATCCTATCCAAAATTAATTTTTTATATTAATGTTCTATACATTCAAAATGGATTATATTTTTTATTTCAATTATTTCCAACTCTTATAAGATATGATAAATATTTTCTCTAATTTATTCTGCTGCCACATATTTCCATTAAATTTATATGGTAATGTCTTTAAAGTTAAAATTCATCTACTCTTGTATTTTCCATCATCACACTATTTAATATTAGTTTTCATTAAATCCATGATTTATTGTATATCATTCCATTATATTTTATTATTTTTAGTATTATATTTCTCAAAATGCTTTATAATATACCAAATAAATTAATTTTAATATATTTTTTTATGAGTTATCAAATAAAATCTAATGGATTAAATCTTGAGATACCACATTACATCGATTGAAATAGTTAAAATAATTAAAATACATAAATGAAGGATTATTTAAATAATATAATCATCTAATATATATATATATATATATATATATAATGTTAAACTTTTATAATCAATCTAAAATCTATATGAAATTACCAAAGCAATATTTTTATACTAAATATATATTGAATTGTAAAGTGGAAAATATCTAATATATTCACATAATAAAATATATATTTTTAATATTTTTATCTATATCACCGTACACTATAATTTGAGAGTATTTTTTTTGAACCATAACGGGTTAGATAAGATTTGACAAACTAAGATGGATTTCCTATAGTAGAATATTAATATTTAATGATTCATGAAATAATGATAGTAAATGAAATGTTCAAAAAATTCACCAATAATATAAAAAACATAGAAAGTCTTTAAGAGACCATATATAATTTTATTTCTTAATGAAATAATCATAAGAGACCTTACAAATATAAGTAATTATAAGAATGTAGTGATATATTATAACAAAAAAAAATTCTAAATATTTATTTGTGTGCTACATGGATCAGTTATTAAATAGGATCTTGAATAGAAAAATATAGTTGATATAGAAAGTAATAAATATAAGGTTATTTTATTGAAACATTCATATATTTTTGTCACCAGTTACTTTGATGATAAAATACTACTTCTAATAAGAAAGGGGTGACAATGATTTCCAAAGTAGTGGATAAAATATGAAAAATATAAATAATACAAAAAAGAATTTTTTTTATGAATAATGAAAACATAAATAAACACTAATTATTTTAATTAGTCAATATGCTATAAATTTATAAAATCTCATGAAAAAATAATTATACATGGATAAAAAAATCTTTTATAAATACTAGAATGAATCCCTGAGACTTTTTCAACACATTTAAAAATATTATACAATAGAATCATAATATACGGAAGGGTAGAGTTACTCAGTGTTTAATGAAACGAAATGTCTTGGTATATTCATCTTCATCATATTCATATTATACAACAAGTGATTCATTTATTGAAAAATATAGTGATTATATTATAGAAAAAATTATATATATGTGATATCTAACATTACGATCTAAATTGAATTACTTCCTTCAATATATATATGAAGAAAAATTGGGAATCTATTATAGTTGAGAACATATAATTAATGTATTAAGATTAAAATTTATGATGATACTATTGTTAGTTACTCCAATTTCAAAAATGAGTTTCAAGTAGTATATAAATTATATGACAACATAAAAAAAGAGTTGTTTTATAGGGTAATTAAGATTCTTACTATAGTATGAGGTTATAATATTACATTTTCAAGTATAAAATATATATTTATCCATTGGGTATTGTTTTATATATGGTTTTTATCATAATTTATCATCAACCTATAGTAGTAGGTTTGCAGAATCACTTTTTTTAAGAAATATTTCACTTACAAATCTATTATACATAATAACTTTTAAAAAATTATATTTTATTGGTTTCTAAACTATTTTATTTTTAATTTTGATATCCACACAATTAATTACTCTACCATGTTATTTTTTATTGATTAGTGTGCGTATTATGTATAATTATTTTATTGGTGCAGTATAATGTAATAAAGTTTTTATATTTTCATTTATTTTTAATTCATTGAAAATATTTTCCAATCCATTTAATATTTTATTCTACAGGAGAACATTGCATAATTTATAAGGACACATTCATTAAATAAAACATAAAAGCACTAAAATTGGTTAACAATAGTAATATATAATGATAATATTGTAATGTAGGGATGGAATTAATAGTTTTATATTGAGGGAAATTTCATAATTTAAAATTATGGTAAATTTGATTTATTTTTTCAAATTTATCATGAATTTATTATTTTAATATTTAATTTCCTATATTAATAGTAATATTCAAGATAGAAAATTCTTTAATGCTACAAGTATTATAATTGGATCCTTGATTCAATTATTACAAAATGAGGATTTAATGAAAATTTTATACTATAATAATCTTTTATAAAACGTTCTATACACATTTGGTATACTAATTATATAGAAATAATGTTATTTATTTTTTTAATTAAGTTAGAGATTCAATTCACAATTCCATAATTGACCGTACATACATAATCATATCAATATTCTCATATTTTAATTTTGTTTATCAATTCTTAATACATGGAAGATATTTCTTTTTTTGTATTATTTTTTTTATCATTCGTTTTATATTTTTATTGAAAATTTTGAAATTAAATTTCTATATCATATTAACGAAATCCTATAAGGGAGGAAATGATTTTTTATATTTTTATTTATCAAAATATTATTCGTTGTTGGATCACTATGATTCTTGTAGCACTAATACTGTGATTTTATATTATTTTTTAGTTTACTCGACCATTGATTTTATTAGTGCAAATAATTATAGAAACATTTTTGAAATTTATTCCACTTTCAAAAAACATTCAAGATTTAATATATTGGTTTCTTAGTGTATGTAATTAATTGATGTAATTTTAAAACTATGATGTAATTATATCATTAATTATAATAAAAATAGAACTTTCATATTAGAATTTTTATGTATGTGATAGTGTTTTTATATTTGAAAATGGATATACCATGGGATATAATAAGATATATTTTTATTTGTGTTGAAATTAAAATATAACAAATTTGGTTATCATTATATATGATAAGGGTAAATCCACTATGTGAGGTATGATAAGAGTTTTCATTATGTGTAATAAATAAAATAAAATATCTAAGTTCATATATGTAAGTGTTTTAAACTTCACATTGTATTAGTTTTTATGAAATTTTAAAAATTAAAAAATATATAAAATAATATGACTAAACATAATTTATTCAAAGAATCAAAATTTGAGAAACAAATAAAATTCCATATATAAATAAAAAGTTGTCTATGAAATTAAAAAATAGCTTTCTAATAACACCATCAAAATATATGGTGGAAATTTATTTACATGAGTGATTACAGACTATCAATATGTTAAAATTAAAAGTTTTATGTAATGAAACATGATGTCAAAAAAAGTTACATCAAATAAAAAAAATTGTTACATTGAAATATTTCCATTGATAAAGATATATCATTGTATTTGACACAAATGTGTCTAATAATAAATTCATTTTACCACTAGGGATGAACCCAAGGATGAATATATTTTTAAATCATAACCTATAATAATTATATTATTTACAATAAATATTTAATTTAATTTAATATTACCCATGATATTTTAAATATAAATCTATAGTTTTAATTTGAGATTTTTATAGACCACAATAATAGAGATATTTTTGAATGAATGTAAATAATGAGATTATGATAATTTCTAGAAAAAATATCATTAATTAAAAAAAGGTGACTTTTTAATGTTTTTTCTACTTAAATAAACTTCTTTCAATAATGTCAACACGTTGTGAGATTGTAAATATAATATCAAAAACATAAATAATTGAAGAGATACCAAAAATGTAAGTATAACTATAATAATGATTGCCTCTATTGAAATATTCAAATTCAAGATCATTGGGGGTTGAATTAAAACACCATATTTAACATTAATTATATTTAACTAACAAATCATCGTGTGATGCATACTATTTTCACTTTAAAATTTTTTTGTAAACTTGTACTCCATTGTTTGAAAATGCCTAAAAATATATTTTTGGACCATGACTCCAATTAGAAAACAGAGTACAATATTATGTTTCTCCATTAAAAAATGGTTATGGTTATTCCAAAACCTCAACAGATATATTTTGGATTAACCCCCAAGGGTTTAAAATAAATGATGGGTTATGAATGCAATATAAATGTAGTAGTTTTTTATTTTGAGTGATAAAATTTTATTTCATTCATTAGAATATTTGTGACTCAATAAAGGATGGTTTCTTAGTGAAAACTAGATCTTTTGAGGATGTATAAAGAAAAATAGATTATATTAGGAAAATATTGATACATCCCATAATAAATGTTAAACAACATTAATCTATAAATTACACAAGTTAATTAATATTATTTTTATATATTATTTTCTAATATACACAATAAAATAATTATTTTACTCTAATTAATTCCACCATTATGGCATTCCATTAAATATTTTTTATAATATTTGTAAGGATAAAAATCACCCACCAATGTCATTTCCATAATCATGTTGAATATTCTCGAAAATATCTTACATGATTAATCGTTAATGTGAATTAAAATTAAAGGTAAATTAATTTAATTATTCCATAAAACATTAACGTATAATATCACTGATCACAAATATAGGATAGGAGAGTCTCACTACACAAACTAATGATTAACGTAAGTTAAAATAAAAAAATAATCACTAATTATATCTCTAAACTACCTCTAATAAATTTATTATATAAAACCCACCAAAAATATATTTTTAACATTAAATTATATGAACCTAACTATACATAGATTTATTCTTTCCCTACATAATATATTCTATCATTTTTTTTCATTTTTTCTTTATTTCTTATATCACTCTAAAATTTTCTCTCCAAAGAGGGTAATATTTTTTATGAATAGACTTAAAATTAATGAAACTTGTTTTATAATAATATTTTGATTCCATTTTCATTATTTTTGGATTTATTATCAATTCATTTCAACATTGTAAAATAATATTAACCTTATATTAAAAATGGTGTTATGAAATTTATATTGAAAATATCAATATTTCACTTTCATTTTGATGTGATAAATTTTTCTAATATTATATTAATAAATAATATTACCATTTAAAACTATAGTATTATGCATATGTTATTAATGAAAATAATTATTTTAAAATAAAAAATATATAAATTTATTACTATATTTCTATTACATGAAAACATATCATTCACAATGGTATTTTAAAGGAAAAAATAATGTTATATGATAGATTTTACATAGTTCTTTAAATGTTTAGGACTATGTTCTTCTTTTTGGGTTTTACAGTAAAATATAAAACTATATTGCATATGTGAAAATATATCCTAAAGGAATACTATAGGCATTATAAATCTTAGAATTTATTAATTGGAGATCAAGATAATATCTTTATTATTTTATATTTTCGAACATGATTTGAGATATATTTTTCATTAGGATATATGAGAAATAATTTGTGGTATTATATGATGATTACACTTTTCTTATATTCTTATTTTAGTATAGATATTTTTTAAATAAAATATAGTTTTTATGTATATAGATTTTTTGGTGGTATATTTTTAAATAGAATTTTGATGAGTTTTTCAAAAATTCTATTTGAATGTCAAAATATTTTTGATTTTATAATTATAATATGTTACATTCACTACATTTTCCATTTTAACATCCTTTAAATCCCCCATTTAAAATATAGGCATGATAATTTAAAAAAATGGGGAAATAGTTGTATAATATGTATTAAAACATAAATAACTTAATTAAAAACTTTTTTATATTAAAAAAATGTTTTATATAAAGTTACATGTTTAAGTGATAAAGTTGGTCATTATTAAAATAGAAACATCAATATATTCCAATGGTTGATGTGTTTTTTATCTAATAAATCTAAATGATGAATCATGTTTCATTGAAAACAATCAAGTACCACCTTCATAAATCATCAAAGATTTTAATTTTTATAGGTAACTAACCCAAGTTTAATATTTTTTATACATAACATGTTTTAAAAAAATTATTATATATTTTTTAAATAAATTCTACATTTTTGTTGAGTGAGAACACATAAAAATTCACCATTCAAAGCCCAAAAAAACAATCTATAGGCCTATTAGTATAAAAAATCATGTGTAATAATAAGCTATATAGGCCACGGATTAGTATAAATATCAATAAATAATTTCACATACAAATAAATAAAGCACTAGGAAGGTATACATATTACCCTATATTTGTTAAGCCACGTATTACATTAGGACTATGTGTGATAGAATAATGAATGAGTACAACCCAAAGAACAAAATTTGATGCATAACCCACCAATAAATATCTTATTGATCAAAAAATTATAAATACTATTTTCTTAATAGGGATAACCGCTATGTACATTTAGAGAAGCACCTCCATTGTTGATATAATGGATTAATAGACATTCATCACTATAAAATACCAACTTTTAAGCAATATAAGAACATGGAAACCCTGAGAAAAGAAATAGAAGAATCCTATTCATTAATGATGAACCCATACCTACTAAATAATCGTATTTATGTTATAATTAAATCTATAAAAATAGGTAAACCACCTTCTTAGTGCATCAAACATCAAATAAATACCATTTATCAAAGACCTTACCTGAAAAATATGAATTATCCAAAATATTCCATCTCCAAAATCACCTTCTCAGAGTTAACACCACAACTACTAATACATATAAGGGAGAAAATACCACTGAATAACTATACATATCAACAATATTTAATGGATAGATAAACAACATTAGTTAATAATTACATCCAATATTTCCATGTGATCTCATTAATGATGGGATCTTGGTTGATCTTGAACAAGAAATTCCAAAAAATGATTGGATAACCCAAAAAATCAATTACTATTAATGAATTGATATTATGGGTTTAGAAACCTAAAATTTAAGCCATTAAATAAACTTGGTAAAATGAACTTTAAATCAAAGGTCCACCAAAATGGTGAATCCAAATTAAATATAATATCCTAAAACAACAACAAATATGTAATAAATGGATGAGTGAACATCAGTATGGTAAAAAAATCAACATGAATCCAAGAGTTTATTGAATCATGCTAAATACATAGGATATGAACTATGATAATGTTTATATGAAAACCCTAGAAATAAAATCCAAGGGGGAGAATATTCAATAACATATTCATGAAAGAACCATAAAAATAAGTTACATGAAATCTCTTTAATATCCCCAAAAATGAGAGGGATCTAGTAGAGTACGGTGCCATTTTGTCAATATATTTTTGAAAATAAATTAAATAATAATAACAAAATTAATATCGTAATATTATTGAAAATTAAATATCGTAAAAATTGAAAAATGGGATAATATTTTTATCCCCACCTCATAATGATATTCTTCCTTAGGGAAAGAAAACACAATCCAATTATAATCTTTAACATGGATTAATTTTAATGAATTATATATTATGGGTTCGTATTATGATTGTATATTATCATTTTGATATGTGATACTCTTTATTTATTCAAACTAAATGAGTTTTTGTTTACTAGTAGGAGAAAATTGTAGTTCAAGAGATCCATTTAAATTGTTGGGATATGATAATGTCTTGCTATATATTAATAAAATCCCAAAACAATAGAGGAGACCCACTATAATATTTTTTGGTCAATATACGTAAATGAATAACTCATATTTCCATTAAATCACTACTAAAAATCACTAAAATTCTGGTAGAATAATAGAAGTATAGTAGTGGTATATTGTAACTCTTATAGATACCACATCCCAAACTTTCAATCTAGTAATTCCAATGATTTTAATAAGATCGGTTATATATAACTCTTATATTCTTCTTTCCCAAACAGTACTTTTTTAGTGAAACAATTTATAGGTGTGTAAAAATTTGATGTTTGGTATTTTGTGAAATTTTGATGTTCTTATATATAAAGGGTAAAATTTAAATTTTACTATTATTACAATAGAATTTGGATTTAATATTTTGTGTTTACCCTTAGGTGATATTTTAGAAATTTTTTATAATAATTTAAATTTTAGTAAACATATTATGGTGGTGGATTTATTTTATCCATTTATGTATTTATGTATTTATGTTGGTAATTTATAGTATATTATTTTTGTAGTATGAATATTTTGAAAAAATAATATATTTTATAGTAATGGTAATATTGAACCAAAGAGTAATTGAATTATAAATATTTTATTTTGTTTATAAAATGTCTACTCAATGAGTTAATGGACTATATTAATAGAAAAATCCAGGAAAAATTCATAGGATGAATTTAAGAGAATTATAATATAGAATTGATACAGAAATAAGATAAATTCTTCAATTTGATCCATTTTTTCTATTGGGAGAGTTTCTTAGACATTATTTTTTTCTCTTGATGATTTTCAAAATTAATATTGTTTGGAGGAATAATGAAATAGGATAATTAATCAAATATTATATATAAATAATCAGGGTAAATCATCAAAGAATTATATTTTTTTTAATGGAATTAGGTTGGTGACTTAATAATTATACCTCTTCATTTATCATTTTAAGTCTACTATGCATTTAAATTTCATGGTGGGTTATTTTTGTAGTTAATTGAGAAAATAGTTTGGAAGAAAATATACAACATGAATATCAAGGGATTACATTGATATAAATATTAAAAACGAGTATAAATTTTGATATTTCATATTATTGTTTTAAATTTGTTATATAGTCTAAATATAACATGGAAATAAATGGGAAAATATAATTATATGATAATAATTTATCATTAATTGAGAATGAGTTCTAATTATCATTCAATGGATACTCTAATAAATATTTACCGAATTATTTAATGAACGGTAAAATTCTAAGTTATATAATTATTGTGAAATTAGTGTCAAATATTAAATTATATTAATTTATAAATAATTTTTATATGTTTACTATGATTTAATTAAATATTGGTAATCATTTATAAAAAATTATTTATTTAATAAACACCTTTATTGACATTTCTAAAATAAAAACCTATTCTGGAAAAAACCATAGAATAATGATAATTATTTTAAATAATTTTGTAATCATCCATGAAAAATAATTTTGAGAGTCATACCACACTCAAGGAAAGTTTATCAATATGTAGAGAAAGATATGGTTTGGAGGTTTAATGGCTTACACATGGTCTATTCCATATTGGAACCAAGTCTATCTATAATATAGTATAGAAGGACTTTTGAAAATGTTTTTATAAGGGTGGGGTAGATTCTAAATGGTCTATTACACCATTGAATGCTGAAATTAATTATATAGTATGAGCTATAAAACTAGATGATTTATTCTTTTAGAGGTTTCTAGTAGATCTCATGGTATAAATTAATAATAGTTATTGTAAATGTTATGATTATATTGAAATGGATTTTCTTGTATGTGTAAATTAATGAAATATGGAACATGATTATTCCTAGGATAATAATAATGTCAGTGACATGGTGAATTGTCCTTGAGAAAATTTATTTTTATACGCCATGGTAGATGAATGATTTGGATGCATGATATGGTTATTTTCACCTTTTTATCTTATAATAGCTGGCTAAGGTGGGGGTGTGGTATACCCATATTGTATTATTATTTTACCAAGGACTCTTATATATATGGAATCCTAGGTGTGTTATTAAATAGATTGGTTTATGTATGATCAATTCATGATACATGTTGTTATTGTTGATGATGATGATTATTATAAGGGTGTGAATTGCAAGGTTGGATATGGTTGATATATAATATGATATAGTTATCATGATATATTAGGAGGGTAGAAACCCTGAGAGTAGAGACCTTATAATATAGTGTGAGTCCAAAATTTTGTAAATCTACTAATTTGATGCATGTTATGGTATAGAGATTATATAATATTTAAGAAAAGATAAATAGTTAGATTACATGTGAGTGGACAACTTCTCAGTTAGAAGGTGTTTATAGATAGGTCGTTGTAGGTGTAATGTTATATGGTGATACTATGGAAAGGTTTATTTGTATAGATATCTATATAAGGATATTATAGTTGGTTCCTTATGGGTAGACAGTTTCATGTTAATGGTGATAATAATTCTTTTTCTCTACTAATATAAAAGTATTTTATTTATTAATGTGAATTAAAGGTAAATTTATTTTGATTTATGGTAAATTATTCATTATGGGATGTCTACTCTTTAGACTATGAAGTTATGTGATGTTAATATTTTATATGGTTTGTATAGGAGGATGGATGATTGATTCATTGTTATTATTTTATTCCTTACTAGATTTTATTTTCATGATCTATTCATAAAGAAACAAAAGAGTTTTTAGAAGTAATCTATTTAATATATTTATATACTAATCCATTCACTATATTAAATTGCAAAAATTATCTAGGGAGACTGAGTAGGGTTGTTGGGTGAGTTTATCTCTAGACATGGGTGACATATTGGTGGCGGTGTGTTGCATTGTACATTATTATACATATAAAGAGATTTTTTTTGTTTTTTTGTTACTATTATAACTTTTTATTGGTTTCTGTGTCCTTTTATTCATTTGTTTTACATTATTCAAGTGTTCGTGGTTATTATTTTTTAATTATTTACATTGTAATCATGTTTTATTTTAAAAAGTAAATTAATTCCATATATGTTTGATGATATGCCCTCATTGATAGTGTCTATATTATAAACTATTGAAGGTAGGTTTTAGGGTTCACACTCAATATTATTAAAGGCATGGGAGGAGTCCACATGGGGGTCTGGTAAAGATAGAATGGAATCGAATAATTTTTCTTAAATATGATGTTTATATTAGGAACATATGACGCTTTTAGGGGTGGTAGGTAAATTGTATTACTTAAACCTTTTATTTTATGTATTACAGAGAAACTAATATAACTCAATAGGGACCCTATGATCTATTAATTAATATGATAATAAATTAATTCATACTTAGTGTATAATTTTATGAGATTATAGTTACATGAAAGGATTGAATTCTTGTACTATATAGGTATAATTTATGATGATGATGTGTGTTGAGGTTAGGTTAATGGTCTGTAGAGTGGGTAAAATATGTTGCTATATGGTTTTACAATAATCATATACTATTATTGGATAATGTTATTTTGTATATTTTTAGTTATATTACTTGTATAATTATATCAATATATTCAATAGGAAGTGGTGAATCAAACACTTGAGGCTATGTGTTGGATTGTATACCCCCATGCTAGAAGAACATGTAATAAAACCATGATTCAGTTATAGAATAGGTTTTTGTTGATGTTTAAGGGGTCGATCAATAGTCATGATACTGAGTATTGGTTGTAAGAATATGAGATTTATTTTTAGTTGATCCAGGTCAACAATGAACACTATGTTCTTTTAGAGGTGATATTGTTGCAATGTTTGTTGTATCAATGGTAGAGGTTATTCTTCATATAATGTGATGTGTTAGTGACCAAATGAAATTTTTTTTAGACTTATATAATGAATGGTTATTATCATAAACACTTGTACTTATAAAATAACTTCAAATTTTATCAATATTGTAGAAAACCTATAATATTTAAAAAAAATAGCATCAGTTTTATAGTGATGATGTGTTATCATACTAATTTCAGAATTAATGAGAGGTTAAAAACCCATAGTTTTAAAATATAATTATTTCTATAGATCTAGTGATATTTGGTAATTTTTTATATATGTTTTTATAGATCCATTTTATAAAACTATGATGGGGTGGAATGTTTTACCTGTGATGGAATATTTATTAAATATTTCTATGTAAGGAATTTCTAGAGTGGATATAATGTTCTATGTTCATTATTTTTGGATCAATAAATATAAAATTATATCATGATCTCATTTATCTTGTATGGGTTATACAAAACCTTCTGTTTGAAGACAAGACATTCAATATTTCTCTTGAAGAATAGTGATCCACTAACATGCTATATAACTGTATTTTTAGATTATATAAAAGGTTCTTGAGTATAGTGTGACTATTTATAGACCACCCCATCATTTATGGCCTCACAAGTCATTTGTTGGTGTCTATTTGAAATTATATCCTTGATAATGTGATATTCTATATAAATATTATTTTATCTATATTTTTTGTATTGGGTTATGTGAAATATTTATAATACATTTAACACATAGGAATTTCTCACTATATTTTTAACTTTAATCATGATATCTTAAATATATTCAATCATCCCTATCATTTATATTAATTTATTTATAGTAGCATCATATTTTGTTTCTATAGTAGATAATGTCAATGAAATTATTTTATTAAAGGTAAAATGTACATAATTATCTCTAAAAATGAATGTACCATTTAATGTTGATTTTTTACCATCGTAATCTCTAAATATATATGTATCAAATGACAAAAATATAGTCATCTAATCACCTCTTTTATACAGCTGTCCATGACTCATAGTCCCCTTGTTATATCTGAGTACCATCTATGAATATTTCATGTGTGATTACTTTGTACCACATTAATGTTTTTCACATAAAGAGACAAAATATATTATGGTAGGTATTCATAATATGAGATACCATAGGCTTAAAATCAGTTTTTTTAATTACTTTTTCCTCACACTTTAGTTTTCATCATCCATTCTCAGCAAAACACTAACTCTCATTGTTAGGTATACATAATTGGAATCTTCAATGTTGAAAGTATTTAATAATTAATTGAAATGTTTTTCATTGGATAATAATATAACATTATCTCATTGAATAACCTGTAATAAAAAGAAACAACCTCATATCTTTTATAATAAAAATCATCAAATAAATATTCATTTTTTAACAAAAAACCCGCTCATGGATAATTTGTGTCACCTAAAAATATTATTTCAAAATATATACTACAAAAATGAGAGTAAATGGGCTTCTCTCCTCTATACATGTGTTGTTGATAAACCTTCAATTGATAAAGTTTATCTCCTTAAAGTTGTTTTCTATCCTAGAATATCAGCCTATAAGGAGCTATTTTAACCAATAATGAACCTTTTTGAGATAGAAAACCATTATACCCTTATTGTTAAGGATAGATCTATTAGGATGAAAAATAAAAACTTATTTTTAAATATCTACATTGAATAAATTATATATCACATCGATTTGATAAAAAGTATAGTTCTTAAGTGTTTTAATAACCATAAAGATATTTATTTAATCAATTTTTTATATGTTTAAGTGTTTCTTTGTTGTAAACACCTTTAACTTGAGAGTTTTTCTCACCAATAGGGCCCTATTTCTTAGAATCTAATGATTATCATTGAGATAGTTTTTCAAATACCACTTAATTCAATCCTTATTCATTCATTATGGTCTTGGAATAAGATCCGAGTTTGTTTATTCAATCAAATCCAACTCTTAATTCAATATATTTTTCGACTACTTATGCTCAATATATTCGACAACTGGTTGTGACCCAACTTGTACTACTAGATTGTTTTGGTTGTTATGTTTTATTATTCTATAAGTCATTAATATTTCTTACTGATTAAAAATTATATTTTAATATTAAACATAATTTTTCAACAATTTATATATATGTTATTCAATTATATATTTACCTTCATAATCATAAAATTGATCTAAATAAATAACAAAAATCATTGATTGATTCATTCTTACGCTTCATTAATTTTTCTTGAAATCTAAATTTTTCATAATTAGATTTTCCAATAATTTCATTATTATAGTCACTCGACGTATTTTTATTTTCAATTATATTATCATTATATTATTAAAAATTCTTGTTTAGTTTCTTATTAAGACATTTTTAGCATATCACATTTGATGTATATCCAATTAATACGCATTTTAAACTATTTTTTTAAAATTGAATCATATGTGAACTTTGGATTTTCATCAATAATATACAACAAAACGCTGTATATAACTTCCTAGGTAAATTATTCTTAAACCACATTTAATTATATATATTTTTTATCTCGGTATTATCATGAAACTATATTGAATACTTATAACTATTTCACAACTTCTCTAAATAAGAACATTTATATTTTAAATTTATTCAATGTAGTTCTTCCTATTTTAACAAGGATTTGATTATATTAATAAAAAAACTTGATTTTATTTCTTGTGTAAAGAGTATTATACTAATGCTTAGTGTCATATTTATAAATAATGAATCAGAAGTATTACCAGAATTTTATCTTCCATTATCAATTCTCAATATTCAAATTAATCTATTAATTCTTTCACTATAATTTTTTTTAAACTTTTATTATTTCTCTTCTACCTCACATTTATGATTCACAAAAATCTCATTAGTTATCCTAGTGAAATAATAAATAAATGTTATATATTATAGATCACCATTATTTTAACAATTAATCATAGATGTAAAACATAAAATAAATTATACTTTTAGATAATATCAATAACTAATGTTTCAATCCTAAAATTTATTACCATTATTTTGTCTTCCTTTTGTAATAATTAATGTAACTTTAATTTTTTGTGATAAAATTTATTACAAAATATAAAACTCCATTCTCGTCATCACATAATTAGATAACAGCCAGGTGATAGTATTTAAGACTATAAAAAATAAAAAATCCTTGTACATTAATCTATTAAATTTAACCTTATCTTCATCAACTCCAACGATTTTCAAGGAGCTGTGATTTACAAAAGTAATTAAACATCCATTGTATCCTTCTATTCTCTTCATAATCAATTATCTATATCTTTCTATTTTTAATTTATTTATGATCCAAATAATTAAAAAAGTTACTTCTCATTCATTCATTCACTCTAAAATACGTTTAATCCAATATCTTGATGTGTTTATCTCATTGAAATATTCATAAAATCTTTAATAAAATAATTTTTTGGTCACATATTCAACAAATTTAATTAAAAAAATTCAATTTTTTTAGTGTACATATTTTGGTGGATTTCTATTCATAAATTTCTTTCACATATTAATACATCTTATATTTTGAGGATATAATCCCCCAAATTCATTCTTTATATAAATATAAGTAAATTAATGTTATACCAATACACATTGAAATCATCACCATATTATCAACAACATCAATAATGGATTTTATATAATTATTTTCCTTGGTAATTTGGTTTTTAATGAATTTTTTTGTTTCTAGCTAGGTCTATTTTGAGCTTAATTTTTCTTTTGTCATATAAAAGTGTTACTTCCCAAATTATTGTCAACTCCATTTGATATAGGAGTTGTTTTTTGTAATTTCAAACCCAAAAATCAACGATTTCATATTTTTAAAATATAATGATAGTTAAAAAAAATAAAAATTTGGTACTTACGTGAATATATTCCCCTTATTATATGGTATAACAACCCCAATAACTTGAGATGATTCATATTTTTCATAAATAGATTTATTATAATTCTCCCTCATCATCTTTACAGTTTTCACCATCTAGACACATTTATTTTACCATTTTTAACTTCTCTTACATTAGAACATATATTTTTATTACAATGTTTTGTCATTTTTTCTTACTTTGAAATTATCACCTTTTGGAATCTGGTGTAATTATATGAAATAATCTTTCTTATTGAATAACTCAATATTATTTTTAATTTCCCCCTAATAAATTTTTTTCATGACCTAATTTATTTATTTAGATCAATGTTTTTTTAATAAAATTATAAATTTTTTATTAAACATAGGATCAATATATCATTATTCATACACATTATTAGTATATAAAGATTCTTTTGGTTCTTTAACATGATTCAAGAATACTTAATTCTTTTAAAATTTTACTAAATTTTTTAACTAACTATTTTGTGAGGGTACTTTATCTTCTTAGTTACTCAATAGTTCAATCTTATTTCTTAAAAACCTATTCATATTACCAAAATCTATTTTATCAGTATTCCATTACTCTTAGAAATATAATTTTCATTATCATCTTCTTCAATATCGCTATTTTTCATCCATGGATAATAAAAATTGCAATTTCCAAACCAACTATACATAATGAATATTAATGTATTTTTATCTTTTATTTTTCTCTTCTTTTTTCGAAGTTCAATGAAATGAGATATTTTACCTTTTAATATGCCAAGTCAAGTTCTTTATCATATTTTGAATCATTAAATAACTCTCCATTATTCTCCTTATTTTTGAGCATCTTCAGAGATTTAAATTACATCTCCTTATCTTATTTGAAATTCATTTTGGAAATAGGACCTGTCCACATTTTATAAGAAGTATGACTACTTTTTATCCCATCAAGATAAAACTCATTAAAGTATTTATCATTTAAGGTTGAAATTTTTCATTAAAATAAATAATATAGTTTATAAATAAAAAATTAAAATTCTAGAATCTTATACTTTTTCTAAAACCCTATATATTAAAAATAATCTTACATACTCTTTTGAGAAGTATAAAAAAAATATAATCATTTATTATCCTTATATCATTAAATCTTTCTATTCAAATCTAAATTATGGTTTCCTTATATTTTATTTTTCATTTAAAAATATTTTCATGTTTATCTGAAATCTCCATTATAGTGTAAGGTACCATAACCTTGGGGTATACCTTATAAGATAAGGGCACTGAGATAAAATTTCTTATATTTTCATAAATATCAAAATTAATTTTTTCTACATGTATCATTGAATTGTAATTCTTAACTGAAGAAAAATAGAGTGGAAGCATCAATAACCTCTAGGGCAAGTAAATAGAGATATAAAATCATCAAAATCATCTAACAATTATAATTTTTTATATGAAAATTAGGTATTCTTCTAGTGTTAACATAATTATGATTCTTTATAAAATATTAATCATTTATATGATATTTTAGAGTAATCCATGATTAAATTTAAACACGGTGAGGTGCATAAGTGATAAGATTTGTAATATTGAGAAGGGGGGTTCAAATATGTATGCAAGAGTAAATTTTTCAATTATTTAATTTTTTAATACAAATGGATTAATCTCAATATTTTTTCTATTTATTGGAATTAATAAAATATTTATTTTGTAGGACCTTTTGGGAGTATAACTTGAAACTATACGAAATAATTATTTTATGTGATTTATTATTATTTTAAAGTAATTTCTAGGTCAATAAATATATTTATAATATTTTGAAATTTTAAAATAGTTTTCAAGAAGATATATGAGTTGGTATAAAATTTTTGATTGTCTGAGTTTTGTAATATTCATTCTAGTATAACCCTTTATTTGTAAAATCTAGATAAATATGTGAATAAGAATTTATGGAAATGTCATGGTATGAAAAAGATTCAAAAGTTTCATATATAATGCCATAATATTAATATTTAAATATCATATAGTGTATTTGTGGAGACAATATTATAAATTATAGAGATGTATAAAATTCCCAAGCTAAACACATTATATTCATTCTGGTTGTACTCATGATTTTGGATAAGTACATGAACTTTTTAATGTAAAATTTATGATACGTTATTTTCATTTTTCCAATACATAAGTGTAACCACACATTTTGACCTTAATATATAACAGTAACTTCATTTACAACTAGGGATATAAATATAATAATAAATAATGTTTACCTGATAAATTATAGTCATTACTCGATACATAAGTGTATTATACTTTTCCAGGAGAGAAAATATTAATGATATGAAAACTTCATTTTCATACAACAAAGGGATATAGAAGGAGTTAATATATAATAATAATAATATCACCCAGAACGATACCATGAAAAATATCCCTATACTTTGAATTATCTAATATAATGATGCCCCATGTCATGGTAGACTTGAATTCTCCACAATCTCTTTTAGGTAAAAAATAAATTTTCTCATATTGTAAAACTTTTATGTCATGATAATGGAAGTAATTTCATAAATGATATAATTCAACCATGATTGAAATATCATTAAGAAACATATCATAATGAAATACCCTTCATGTTTTATAACAATTAAAATTGATAATAAGAAGTGGAAACCATTCCAACACTTTAATATATATAAATATTTCCAAATATTTTATTAAACATGTATACTAAATTAAATGGGTAATTAATGAACATGATCCAATAATTATTATTGGAATATAAATTAATTAAATTACAAATTGAATGAAGGAAATATGAAACCCATATAGAAACATTCTACTGATCTAGTGTTGTATGTGATGAAGCTTTACTTATACACATTTTGATGAAACCAAAGTCCAATATCACAGAAAACTATAAAAATGATGTTATCCATCCATTTATAAGAATCATGTTTTAATTTCACAAATTGGCCTCTATGAATGTAGTTTTAGATTAGGGTTTTCCATTTTATTCTATTGCAATATTCAATATAAATATTTTAATGTAATTTATTAAATATCTCTCTCTTGTTTTATCATTTTACATTTTCACTCCACCATTCATCTTTAATATTCATGGTTGATAAGAACTAAACTATTTCAGGGCTTTGGGGGAGGTTATATCAATGTTCTTAAAAACATACCCTTAATTTATAAATGTTTTTTAATAAAAATGTTGGGAGTATTGTGTTTTGATACAGAAATTGTGCATATCTCAATAACATAAATATAAAACTATTTACATTTTTCATAACCCATACCTTTTGGCCAATTAAATTTGGGTAAATATTGTGGGTAAGGATTCCATGGAAAGTATAGAGGTGTTGGGTGAAGGAATGAAGGATTTAAAAGGTGTTTTCGATGACAAGTGGTGTTTAAGAGGATGATGGTAGATCCTTCTTGCAGATCAACAATTGAATATCATTCTGGAGGTAAATCATCAATGGTAGATCACCAATGGTAGATCTCTAGTGCTTAATCACCAATAGTATATCTCTATATATATATCACCAAGTGTATATCATTTTGGTGGTAGATCATAAATGATATATCTTTGTCGGTCGATCACCAATGGTATATCATTATAGCAGTATATCACCAACTTTTGATCTTTGGTGGAAGATCACCATTGATAGATCTGTGGAGGTAGATCGTCAACTATATATTCTTCTAGTTATAGACCACCAATGGTAGATTTTTAATGGCATATCACTAATAGTAGATCATTATTGTGGTATATCACCAATGGTATATCTCTAGTTATATATCCTCAAATTAAGATCTATATTGAATCTGTTTTTTAATAAATTTCTAGTTTTTCCAAAAAAAAAACAGATCATAAGTAAGGGATTCGTAATAAAAGAAAACTTTTATTCTTGGGATAACATTAAAACCATGAATACTTTATCATAAATTAATAATTTTCACCTTCAAAAAGTTTTAAATATATGACACTGAATTTAAGCTCATTGATTACCATTTTGTAACCAAAATATTACCATAAATCCCATAGAAATCAACATATATCATATAAAGGTAACTTCATATATAAAAATGCTTAAATGGAATAACTATATTATTGACTTCCACACATATCTCAAAATGTAATAGTCATACAGCCGACTTCCATACCCAATGCATTGGAGGTTATAATGTAACCACCCATCCTTAGTTTATCACATAACAAAACTTCATTTGGCTTATCACGTAACCACATGTCATTGGTTTATCACGTAACCACCCATCAAATGCCCAAGTACCATTATATAGTCAAAACACATAAAATATAGAAAATATCAACATTTCACCAATAACATTTCATTTTCAATCACAAGAATGAATTTCAAGATATTGAAATACTCAATCCATTTCAGAAACTACTTTCAATACCAAAACACCTAAAAATGAAATAAGGGATTTATTTTCCTTTTGAAAACATTAATTCTTATAGAGGAATCCAAATATAAATAAAGGTTACAGAGGTGGAATGTCCATTGTCGTTGCATACATTAAAAATATTACTTTTGTCATTTAGTAAAACCCTTCATAGAAAAAAGATTCACTTTGAATGAAATTAAAATTCAAAGGGTTTTATTATAAACCGTATTAAATAAGTATGTGTATATTATCAAAATATTCCTCAATGAAAGTAGATTGAGATGAAGACCCTTACCTTGAGTCTCATTCTTCATGTATGTTTCTTATTCTTACAGAATAATAAACTTATGTTAATTTAAAAATTATTTAGAACATTTTTCAATTTTATTATTCATTTTATATCACTTATTACCATGTTATAAAAATTACATAGCTATTTAAGTTATATCGATCGTTTTGTCGATATTCAGTACTTTAGTCGAAAATGTACTTTTTTATATAAATTTTACATGTAGTCAAAGGTAAATCATCTCTAGAATTATATTTATGATTTAAATATCATATATATCTATTATATATGTATTTATAATTTTCTATAACTTTTAGATATAATAAATTAAACGCACCGTTCATGGATATGGTAGGTCGTACGTACGCATGAACACCGCTTTCATTTATTATTCATACTAAAAGAATAATAATAAAATGATATAAATGTATATTATAATACCAATATTACATTTATGTAATTTATGGATCATATTTTTAATAAAACCATCCTTTATACTTTCCATGTATAGCATGAATGAGTCGTATCACTTTGAGGCGCGGTAGTCCACACTTACTCAAATGAAATTATCGCATTTACACATCATAGAAAGCATATAAGGTATGTTTTAATTAAAAATTACAAAATAATAGACAAGATATAAATATAATATATATCATATATAAATTTAGTTCCATCATAATTTCCACTATGAGAGGTGGTAGGGGAAAATCGAACAATCATCATTTTATGAGGCAGTAATTCACCATACGCAAAAACAGTATGTTCGTATCCATTATATGGAGGCGTGTGTAAGTGTAATTTGAATACTTATCATAAAAAAATTCTATAATATTTTGGATATTTTTTTTATTATGTAATCAAATAATAATAAGATCATATGTAGTGGGGAAGGAAAATAAAGGAAAGGAACTTGAGAGAAGACATTACCACTAAATCGGGTAACTTCTTTTGATTTGGGCCAAAAGGATTTCTTTAATTGAGTTCTATCCATGGTAAGGGTTCTATTAAGAAGGGAGGGATTTTGGGAACTTATTTGAGCCTAATTTAGACATTTTAAGGGTATTTAGAGGTGTTGTTAAGTGGATAGAGGTGGTGGCCTTTTATAAGACGCAGGAGGGGCACTTTAGGAAAGTTTGAAATATTAATTTATTATAAATTCAATTTTGATTAAAGTGGACCAATTATAATTTAATTGGAATATAATATGATTTTGGTTCAAATAAACATCATACAATAATTTTTATATAAGTTTTGAATATTTTTTATCCTTATCTTTTTGGTGTAACCATTATTTTACACTTTTTAATCTTAGCATGATATCATGTTATTTACACATTTGGGGTCAATGTAAATACCATATCACGTAAAAAGACCCAAAAAAAATTAATTTATGAAATATTTTGACATATATTAACCATCTGGATGAATATTATATTTTTAGGAATTCGATATAATTTAATAAACTATTTTATATTTTATGTTTTGAATTATGTCAATTTTGGACACTATTCATACTTGACTTTTTTACAAATTCATAATGTCATGACCCGTACCTTGGGGCCCGTGATGTGACTAACCCAATCCATCCTTCCATAGGCTAGGTGATGCTGGCTAGAACAGGAAATGTGTATCCCTACAATGGGAAGGCTTTACCATTTTAACCTATACAGACACACAGTCCAAGAACACAACAAGAAGAAATCACGAAGAAAACTACTGAAGTAAAAGTGTACTGAAAGTAAAGGTGCCGGAATACAAGACCAACTGAAAAGTACAAGTATAACTAAAAGGTACAAATAAAACTGGAAATTGAAGAACTTCACCTATATTGTCCACCGAGGATCCTACCTGAAGGGTAGGTACAGCTCACGATCAGCAGTCCCGGCGTCACGTCACACCAAATGGTCCACCTCTGAGTACCATCCAATCTTGGCTCCCTCAGCCTCAATCAATGCTATCTATCATCTGCACAAGACACAATAAGGTGTGGGAGAAGCCCGTGTAAGGGGGAGTATACCGATACTCAGTAAGGACCCTGAGACCCCATAGGTCTCTTAGAGTTCCACAAAGGAAAAAAATACCACAAAGCAAGACCCCAAATCTACTTAGGTATGTGCCCATACATATACCTCTGTTATCAAGTTATACTCATATAATTCATGAAGGAAGTATACCAAAAAGGTAACACCATGAAGGTAGAAGTACCACATAGGTAACACCACGAAGATAGAAGTACCACACAGGTAAAAGACTTCTTCCAAACAGAGTCTCAGCTCAAACCATGTATTAGTGAAGTAAAGAAGTACAAATGATTAGTCGCGAAGCTTGGTCATCTTATTATATCAAGAGGCACTACTTCTGACCATAAGAATTCTTCCCCACACATGAATGATAGGTACTGACCCCAGCAATGACCCACACAGGATCGGTATGCGCTGACCCACAAAAGATCGTTGAGCGCTGACCCACACAGGATCTGAACCACATGGGATCGGTATTCACTAACCCACACAGAATCATTGAGCACTAACCCACATAGGATCAGACCCACACAAGATCATTGCGGACCTGCACAGGATCGCTTAGTATTAAACATTGTATGATCTGTCTCCAACCTCCACCTCACTACAAGCCACCGGATTCCTCAGACCCGGTGCACTCAAGTTCCTTAGTATCTACTCCTGAAGATACCGGTCATACCTCAACCACCACTAAGATTCTCAAATGAGTAACCCAAAGGACCGTCATGTTGCAAGGGTCCCAACATGATAGACGGTGCATCAATCAGACGCCTGGTCTGTAAGTTATAAGCATTTTAGCTCCAGGGGCCCGATTGGAATCGGGTTTGATCAAACCCGACCATACTCCAGATATCTCCAAAATTCAAGTGCAGTATATCAAGAGAACCATCACACTCCAAGGGTCCCATCACCGTAGACGGTTCGTCAAACGTATGCCCAGTTCTCAAGATATGTCCCTTTAAGTGTTTCTGGGCCATGTTTGGTCTGGGCACAGCCCAACCCGGTCGGACCAACCCAGGCCGACCTAGTCTGGGCCGGACCGTAGCAGGATCGGCCCACTGGGCTACAGTGGTCTTGTCCCAATAGGTTGTGGTGGGACAATCCCGCTGGCCCAAGGTCAGTCCTATCCCACAAGGGGGAAGCCCGTACCGTAGGGCACGACCTGCAAGGTAGTGTCCCGGTAGCGTAGGGAACAACCCTCAAGGGGAAAACCCAGCCTTGTTGGGTGCGGCCCACAAGGGGGCTGCCCAGCCGCCTAGGGCATGACTCGCAAGGAGGAGGCCCAGCCAAGTATGGTGTGTCCCGCAAGGTGGAGGCCTACAAGGGTGTGGCCCAGCCGCGTAGGGCGCCCGAGTTGGAAAGGGGGGGGGACGTTTCCCCCCGGTGTCTAGAACGCCCCAGAGGCCGTTCAGTTTCATGAAAAGGCGGCGCCATGTTGGTGTCACCCGGTCACTACAGAACCCACCAGAGGCGTAGGTTCCACTTCTGTCATGGCTTTGGTTGCAGCTTCTACTCGTCGCTGGCACGGTAGTCATGCCACCTCCCCATCCATAGCCGGCTGAAGTGACGGAAACCTCCTCTGACCGCTACAGATGGTGAACTATGGCCGGTTCCTTTGTCAGAGCGAGTGCGTCTCTTTCACCCTTCTCTTGCAGTGCATGACGGGGTGCTGCTACCTCCTTCACGGTCGGTCGTAGTCGGTCACCGCCATCACCCGGCATTCCAGCTTCCGAATTAAATACCCTCAAAGAACACATCCATTTCAACAAAATGGTGGAGGGTTTGGGTCAGGTTCGTTAGGCCCCCACCCTCCATGTTAGCTTGTAATCACAAGGGACGATTTAAGGGTTCAAGAAATTCAATTGAAATAAACAAGAATCAAACCCCTACAAGAGATTGTTGGAGATCTTATGCGCTTGAGGAAGGGGCGGTGTTATTCATCCTCTACAACTGGCTTCCAATGACGCCACTCATGCATCATCCTTCGGTTCATGGTTCAATGTCTCCCGTCACCTCCTGCTGGGACCAGCTCCGTACTCTACGGGTTTTCCATCTCGGCATTTTACCTTCACTTTGCTGCTTGGTGAAGCTATGTCGATACCCCTCCCCAAGATCCATATAAATAATATATGGGGAGGTTAAGTGACTATGTTGGTAATTAATAGAGACTCATTAATTAAAAACCTTCCTAATTTTCCAATGACTTCGTTTCTTAAAATTGAAAGATCAAGCCATTTATTGGCTTGACCTTCCACCGTTCCCATGTTGTCTTTTTTCCATTGGAGGGAAAGAAAGAAAATAAGAATTAATCAAATTATTTTTATTATTCTTTAAAATTTCCCAAAACATAACTCTTTCTCTAGAACTACTGTAGTCAAAGTGAATCCTCCCTTAAGCGAATCTCGGCGCTGCAGATTCAACGGTGCCCTCAGATTTTTAATCCAAGCAGAAGTTAAAAAGTTAGAAAATGTCGATCACGCATTTACTGAACATACCTTAAAAAAAGTTCAAAAATTCATTCTAGGAACTCTGGGCCTTAGAATCACTCGCCGTCAATTTTCACAGTTTTTTAATAATTCCATATAATTAAAAACATTACATGAAAAAATCCAGGTCTTTACACATAACAACCTTATTACTTAGAACCAAAGGCATGAAATAAAATATAATATGTCAATATCATCCATAAAATTCTTCGATGGAGTCAAAATAATTAAATTAAATTTATTTTAACATTTATATTACCATTTTTTTGAATCCTTTATTAAAGAATCAATCAATACATCATTATTTTTTCATAATTAAATTTAATTATTTAATGTATAAAAAATATAAATAAAATATCATGATGTAGGAAATATATTTATCTTTCAAATGAATATTTATAGTTTAAGACATCACTTATATAACCCCATATTAAAAATCATTTAGTAAAAGATATGTGTTTATGTTATATTTCTCATTACTTTAAATTTTTTTTATAAAACATCATTTTCACGTCCAAGTGGATCCATGGGGTCCCAAAATCAACCCAAGGATTTCCTTGGTCAGAAATATCTCATCCAATAGGATTACGACATGTGTTAGGGTAGTTTAATATTGTTATAATATTATTTTTTACCCTTATTTACTAAATCTACACTTTAACCATGGTAAATAAAATAATTACTAAAATTACTATTCATAATGTCTTAAAATAAAAGGTACATATTTACACAATTTGAACCATATGATTTCAAATATGTCATCTATATTTCCAAATTCAAAAAGCATAAGTTTCAGTAATTAATTTAAATTATTTCCCATTGTCAAAACCTGAATGTGGGTTTTTAAGAAGTAAAAACTATCAAAATATTGTCATGTGTTTATGTCCAATTTCATTGTGAAATTACTTCCAATTTCCAATATTTGATTAAATTATAAAAAATTAATCCAATTAAATTTTAAAATGAACTAAAATTAAAATCAAACTATATAAAAAAAAGATGAAAAAACAATTTTGAATTAAGATGTAGTATTTTTCACTATTCATTAAAAAATGAACATTATCATAAAATTACCAAAAAAATATCCAAAGTAATTTTTGGTGTCCCACTTCCATATAAGAAGTTTGTTTTGTCATATATATTGTATAGAAGTGATAAAGACAAAATTTAAAGATGATTCTCCATCAGATGGTGGTAAAACGACATTTTTAGAAAAATACTTCTTTTATCCAAAAAATTGAATTTATTCTTATGTTGTATCTATAAAACATATAAGATGAATTTAAAACACTACATTGAATCTATAATATATATTTTTCATTAAATAAAAATACATAGAGAGTGATATGATTTTATAAACACAATTATTCTCTTTTCAAATAGGTTTTCATAAAAACACATCCTTTATATTCAATTGGTTTTTATTTCCATTTCTATTAAATTCGGTAACCAATGAATCATTATTTAAACATGTGTAAACCACATTTTCGTAATTCAGTTGGTACTATTCATTCACTCCATCCCAATGACTAGGAGTTAACTAACATTTAAAATAATATTATTATTACTGTATTATTTTTTGGCATAACTCAATGTTATGTGCAACGAAAGATTTAAAAGAAACTTGTTGTTGTGTGTCGAGTATGCTATCAGACAAAGCATATCCATTAAAATAAAATTAATTTCTTCTTCATAAATATTAATATATATGAAAAAGTATTATTTTATAAATACCTGGGATGTTATATCATTCCACCCTTTTGGAAATTGTGTCCCCGCAATTTTATTTACTTATCAAATATGTGAGCGTGTTTCTCCCTCATAGAATATTCATATTCCCATGTCGCCTCTTTAACCATATGGTTTTCCTAAAAAATATTTTCCTAATAAATCACCTTATTCCACAATAAGTTCTCTATTTAGTCAAGAATTTGTACTGGCGGTTCCTCATAAGAAATATTCTCTTCCAATTAAACTACCATCGCACTCAAAACATGAGATGGATTCAGAATATACTTTCTTAACATTGAAAGATGAAAAAAATTAGATACCGAGGCTAAACATGGAGGTAAATTCATCCTATAGGAAACCGATCCAAATTTATCCCGGATTTCATAGGGTCAAATGAACCTCAGACCCATCTTTCCCTTTTCACCAAAACACATCAAACTTTTCCACAGAGAAACATTGTGAAAGACATGTCCACCTACCGTGAAAGAAAAATACTTACTCTAGTTATCCTAATAACATTTGTATCCTCTCTAAGCAGTCATTATGTTATTCTGAATCAACTGAATTTTTTCTGCCATATCTTCTATCAATTATAGTCCCATCAACTTCATTTCTTCTATATTCTTACCAAAAAGCTGGAGTTTGACATCGCTTTCCATATAATGCCTCAAATGGTTCCATCTGTATACTGGAATGAAAATTGATATTATAAGAAACCTAAACCAAAGAAAGATGTTTATCCCAACTTCCCTAGTAATCTAGTGAACAAGCACGTAGCATATCCTCCGAGGTCTGAATTTTTTGTTTTGACTGTCCATCTGATTGAGGATGAAAATTTGTACTAAAATTTAATTCAGTTCCCCATGACTTCTGAAGCCTTTACAAAAGTTATATGTGAAATTGTGATCACGATCATATAAAATGGATAGGAGAACTCCATGTAACCATACTATCTCTTTAATACACAATCGATAAAGTTGATCTAGGGACAGAGTATCTCGAATAAGAAGAAAATGATAAAATATAGTCAATCGGTCAATAATAACATAGATTTCATTATTACCTCAAGATTTTTTTGGTAACTCCACTATAAAATCCATGAACTCATTTTCAAATTTCTAGTCTGGGATTAGAAAATGATGAATCATCCCTTTCAGTGACTGCCACTCTTCTTTGACTTGCTGACAAATCAAACACTTCATAGTAAACTCTGGAATATCTCTTTTTATTCCATACAACCAGAAATACTCCCAAACATCTCGGTACATATTACTAGTGCCAGGGTGAACTGAAAATGGTGAATTATGATCCTGACATAACAACTATTTCTTCAACTATGAATCACAAGGCACACATTATCTCTTTCTAAACCTCAAAACATACTCTTTATCAATGATAAATATAGGTAATTTACCCTTCTGAAAAAATTCTACCTTTTTTTAAACTCATTGTTTTCTCTGTACACTTTCTTAATTTTTTCTAATAGATATGATTTCACTGCCACCTAAAAAAATGGTTGGATTCCCTGCACCAAAAACATCCAATATATAATTCATCAAATCAAAAACCAAATGATCATGTTCCAAACGTAGATTGGTTGATATAGCATTACTCTTTCGACTCAAAGCATCAGCTACATTATTTTCCTTTTTTGGATGGTAATGGATCGTGCAATCATAATCATTGATTATATAAAGCCATATCCTCTGTCTTATGTTTAATTCTTTCAGATTTAATATACACATAAATCTATTTTTATCAGTATATATTTCAAACATTATGTTATACAAATGATTCCCCCAAATCATTAATACCAAAACAACATGATCTAATACCAAATCATGTGTAGGGTAATTTAGCTAATGAGGATTTAACTAATGTGAAGCATAAGAAATTACCTGATCATTCTTCATCAGGACACAACCAAGTCCTTTCAATTATGCATCATTATAGATTACAAATTAACCATTCTTGGAAGGCAAGGCCAAAACTATAGCATTTAGCAATATTCATTTCAGTTCCTAAAAACAATGATCACATTCTTTTATTTAAATGATCTTAATGCCCTTCTGTGTTCTCTTAGAAATTGTTCTGGATAACTGAGAAAAATTTTCAACAAACCATCAGTAATTACCCACTAATTCAAAAAAAAACAATAAATCTTTGTGATATTGGTATCTCTTTTCCACTCTTCATAAACTTTTATTTTGGAAGGGTAAATAGTTATGACATCTTTAGAAACAATATTTTTTAGGAATGATATTTTTTGCATACAAAATTTACACTTAGTAAAATTTCCATAGAGTTTCTTTTCTTTTAAGGTTTTCAAAACAATCCTTAAATGACTTTTATTTTCCTTTTTCTATTAGAATAAACCAAGATATCATCTATTTAAACAACCACAAACTAATCCAAAAAGTGATGAAAGACTCCATTCATGATATTCATAAATACAGAAACTACATTAGATAACCCAAAGGGAATAACTTCAAACTCATAATTTTCATATCTCATTTGGAAATATATCGTTGGAATATCATCCTCCTTCACCTTCAGTTGATGGTACCCAGACCTCAAATCAATCATCTAAAAATACTGATCTCCCAGGATATGATCAAAAAAATCATCAGTATGAGGTAACAGATACATGTTCTTAATAGTGATGTTATTCAAGGATCTGTAATCAATACTTAGTCTTATAGAACCATCTTTCTTTTTCACAAATAAAACTAGATCACCTCATGGTGAAGTGCAAGGTTGAATGAAACCTTTATCAAGTAATTATTTCAATTTATTTTTTAATTTCATAATTTCTAGTTGATACATTTTATAAGGGGGTTTAGAAATAGTTTTATCTTTAGGAACTAAATAAATATTAAATTCAACTTCCTGATTAAGAACAATACCAGGTAATTCATCTAGAAAAACATTTGTGAATTCATTCACTACTAGAATATCACCAATAAAAAGTATTACATTATTTTCAGTAAGATGTTCGAGATAACATTCACTACCATATTTAATAAATATCTCATCTTCTTGATATGTATTCAAAGGTATGAAATCATTTAATAAAAATTTCTTAGATTTACAATATATTTTTGGATGATAATCTGAAATCCAATCCATACCCAAAATGATATCAAATTCCACAATAGAAATTTCAACAAGATTTGCAGAAAAAACTACCCCACTAATGATAATATGAATATTCCAATAAATCTTCATTGATTTAATACTTACACATTGAGTTTGTACCAAAAGATATATATCACATTCATGAGGTTCTATATCCAATTTACTTTTGAATCTATCCGAAATAAAAGTATGTGAAGATACAGAGTCAAATAGAGTACTGGAATATTTTGAATAAATCTGTAACATACATATCACCACATCATTTGATGGTCACAAATCAATCGTAGTAGTTGAAAATGATTTTTCCATGCCCTTCTTCTTTTGATCTTTTTGGTTTCCACCCTAGGTAATAAACATTGGACACACATTGGCATAATATACTAACTCATTGCAACTAAAGCATCTTACTGTTGGTTTTTCATTTCCTGCCTAATCATATTCCTTAAATTTATGATCAATATGACTAGTCTTACCACATTGGAATCACTTACGGAACTTTCGGAGACATTCCCAATGATGATTTTTACTACACTTCTCACAAGTTTATAATTTGTTTTTCTTACCTATAGGCTTCTTTGATGAATTATTTACCATTGACTGCCAACTTGATCACTTATTTTATTTTCTCTCATAGAATACATGCTCATCAAAAAATCTCCATGTCTACCTTCTCGTCACATCAGACAAGTTTCTCATAGCTTTTGAACTCACGAGAAGCTAACACCCTTCGATATTTCAACATCCATCCTGAGTAAAACTGATTTATTTTACTATCAATATCCCAGATAAAATTTGGGACGTACCTTGAAAAATGGGTGAAGTTTTATTCATATGCAGCCACAGAATCTTCCTCCTTTTGTCTAAATTCCCAGAATTTCATTTCCATCCAAATTCAAACATCCTTAGGAAAATACTTATCAAGGAAGATATTCTTAAATTCATCTAATTTCATGGTGTCAATCTCATCACTTCATCTGATATTTTTATTCATTGACCACCACTGATCGTCTTCACCTTAAAAATGATAAATAGAAAGACTAGCCTTTTGACTGTCTGAATAATGCATTACATCAAAAATATTTTCCAATTATTTAATCCACCCTTCATCTTTCACAGGTTCAAATGATCCTCTAAATGATGAGGGACATTGCCTAATGAAATTCTATATGATCGATATATGCCTATACGGTTGGTCTAGTAGATCTCATGCATGGACACCACCACCATTTATCGCCTGAGTCAACTAATCCATTACTATAAAAAATTGTTTCGTTTTGATTATGACCATCTCAAGATGTTGATTTTGATGGTTATTTCCCTCTATATTCCCTCCTAGCACAGGTGCCCTATTTCCTCTGTGAAAAACCATTCTGAACAAACATATCTTAGATGAAGAAACATGGTAATCATCAAATTCTATATCATTCCAATTTTAGAATAAAGTAAAAAAAAATTATGGTTATTTTATTAGCAATATCCTTACTACTAAAGCTATCTAAAGATACCCCTGATACCAACTATACGGATCCAGCCATAAACATTACTTAATCTTGAGATAATTCAATAATTTGACTTTAATTCACATTGAGTATCTTTTTAGATTTAGAGATTTAAATAATTAGGTAATAACTTATAGATAACAACTTGAAGATTATAGGTAGACACTTCTACTCACTATCCATTTTTTTATAAAACAAAAACTCTTGAAAAAGAAACAATACATTATTTCATGTTTTAATAGAATAACATTTCCTTGATCCTATCCTTGACTATATTCATCTTTATGTCCTATGAAAAACATTTAAAAACTAGGATGAGTATAAAATGATTAATAAGTTATACATAATTAAATAAAACTATTAGTCTTGGGATAACATGAAAACTATGAATACATTATCATAAAGTAATAATTTTCACATTTAAAAAATAATAAATATACTTCACTGAATATAAGATCATTGATTACCCTTTTTTCAACCAAAATGTTACCATAAATCCCATATAATGAATAATATAGCATATAAAGGTAACTTGGGAGACAAACGTACTTAAATGGAATAACCATACGGTCGACATCCACACATATCACTAAATGGAATAGCCGTATGGCCAACTTCCATACCCAATGGATTGGAGGTTATGACGTAACCACCCTTCCTTGGTTTATCATGGAACCACCCATCATTTGGTTTATCACCTAACCACCTGTCATTTTTTTTATCACATAACCACCCATCAAATATCCACGTACCATTAAATAATCATAACACATAAAATATTGTAAATATCATAATTTAACTAATGAAATTTCATTTGAAATCACCAGAAATCATTTCAAGATATTGAAATACTAAATCAATATCAAAAACTACTTTCAAGACCAAAACAAACAAAAAATAAATTATGGTATTTCTTTTCCTTTTGAAAACATTAAGGAATATAGAGGAATCCAAATATCAAATAAAGGTTATGGCGACGGAAAGGTCCTTGTCACCGCATATGTTAAAAGTGTTAATTTTTTCATTTAGTAAAATTATTCATAGAAAAAAAGATTCCCTTTGAATGATATTAAAATTCAAAGGGTTTTATTATACACCATATAAAATAAATAGGTTTATATTATCAAAATAAGCCTTAATTAAAGGATATTGATACGAAGTCCCTTACCTTGAGTCTGATTCGTCATGTATGTTCCTTTTCCTTCCAAAATAATAAATTTAACTTAATTTAAACTTTATTTAGAACAATTTTCAAGATTATTATTCCTTTTATATTACTTATTACCATATTATAAAAATTACATAATTTTTTAAGTTATATCGATCATTTTGTCGATATTCGGTACTTGAGTCAAAAATGAACTTTTTTATATAAATTATACATTTAGTCAAAATAAAAAAATATTCAAAATGATATTAATGATTTAAATATCATATATATCTAGTATATATGTATTTATAATAATCCATAACATTTGGAGGTATGAAATGAAATGCACCATTCAAGGAGATGGTAGGTCGTAGGTACGCGTGAACACTACTTTCATTTCATTGTCATACTAAAATAATACTAGTCAAATAAAATAAATTTATATTACAGTAAAAGTATTATATTTATTTCATTTAGGTATCATTGGTTTAATAAAACCATTATTTATGCATTCTATGTATAGAATGAACGAGTCACATCACTTTGAGGGGGCGGTAGTCCACACTTCCTCAAATGAAATTATTGTATTTACACATCATTGAAAGCATAAAGGTATGTTGTAATTAAAAATTATAGAATCATAGAGACAATATATATATAATATATACATATAGTTATATCAAAATTTCCACCATGAGAGGTTGTAGGATAAAAACAAACAATCATCATATCGCGATGCAGTAGTTCGCCGTACACAGAAACAGTGTGTTTTCATCCATTAGATGGGGGTGTGTGTAAGCGTAGTTATAATAATTCACATAAAAAATCACAGTATATTGAGGATGTTGTTTTTTTACGTAACCAAAAAATCAGAAGATCATAGGGAGTGGAGAATGAAAATAATAGAAATAAACTTGAGATAAGATGTTACCACTAAATTGGGTAACTTCTTTTGATTTGGGACAAAAAGATTTATGGAATTTCTTTATACCAAATGTAAGGATTATATGTAGAAGTTAAGGATTTTGGGAGATTATTTTAGTAGAATTTGGATGAGACAAGGAGATTGAGAGGTGTGATTAAGTGGGTAGAGGTGGTGGCCATTTATAAGAGGGGTACACTTTAGGAAAGTTTTAAATATTAATTTATTATAAATTCAATTTCTATTAAAAATGGTCAAATCAAATTTAATTATAAGATACGATGATTTTGGTTCGAATACCCATAATCCAATAATTTTTAGACAAATTTTGAATATTTTGTTATACTTATGTTTTTTGTTTAACCCTTATTTTACCCTTTTCAATCTTACCATGATATCATGTTATTTACACATTGTTGGTTAATTTAATTACTATATCATGTCAAAGGACCCGTAAAAATCCATTTATGACATATTTGTAATTATTTAAACCATTTGGCTGAATATTATATTTTTTAGTAATTTAATATTATTTAATAAAATATTTTATATTTTAATTTATGAATTTTGTTAATGTTGAACGCTATTCATACATGACTTTTTTACAAATTCATAAAAACAATATTCATTCAATAAATGTCATGAAATCAAATATAATATCTCAATATAATCCCTAAAATTCTATAATGGAATCAAAATAATAAAATTACATTTATTTTAATATTTATAATATCATTTATTTGAATCCTTTAATAATGAATCAATCCCTGCAACATCATTGTGTCATAAATAAATTTATTTATTTAATGTATAAAAAATATAAATAAAATATCATGATGTTTTAAATATTTTTAGATTTATATTTAATTTTTATTATTTTAGATATCACTTATATAACCCAACATTAAAATTGATTTTGTAAAAGATACGTGTTTATGTTATATTTATCTTTAATTTAAATTAATTCCTATAAAATGTCATTTTGAAATCCAAGTGGCTCCATGGGGTCCCAAAATCAACCCACAAGAGCCCATGGTAGAAACTATATCATTAAATAGAATTAGGACATGTGTTAGGGTAGTTTAATATTATTAGAATATTTTTTTACCCTTATTTAATACATTTACCCTTTAATAATGGTAAATAATATAATTACTGAAGCTACTATTCATAATGTCTAAAAATAAAAGGTACCTATTTACAAAATTTGAACCTTATGATTCCAAATATGGAATCTATTTTTCCAAACTCAAGCCATATAATTTTTAGAGATTAATTTTAAATTAATTCCCATTTTCAAAACTAGAATGCGGGTTTTAAAGAAATAAAAACTATCAAAATATTAACATGTGTTAATATCCAATTTCAATGCGAAATTACTATAAATTATCGAAATTGGATTAATTTATAAAAACATAATAAAATTAAAATTTTAAACCAATTAAAATTATAAGATAACTATATTAAAAAATTAGATGAAAAGACAGTTTTGAATTAAAATGCAGTATTTTTCATTATTCCTTAAAAATGAACATTATCAGAAAATTACCAAAAAAATTAACCAAAGTAAATTTTGGTGTCAAAATTATATGTAATAATTTTATTTCTCGATTATTATATATAAAAGTTACAAAAACTAAATTTAAAATTGGTTCACCATCAAAATCCTGTAAAACTGCATTTTTAGAAAAATAATTATTTTATCCGAAAAATTGAATTTGATCTAATATCATATCCAGAAAACATATAAGATGAATTTTAAACATTACTTTGAATCTATAACATATATTTTTTATTAAATAAAATTTCATTGAGAGTGATGTGATTTTATAAACACAATTATTCTCCTTTCAAATAGGTTTTCATAAAAACACATCCTTTATATTCAATCGGTTTTTATTTACATTACTAATAAATTTTGTAACCAAAGAATCATTATTTAAACATGTGTAAAAGATTGTTTCACAATTAATATGATAATATTCATTCTATTCATCCCAATGTCTATGAGTAAACTACTATTTAAAATAATATTATTATTTCTCTTTTATTTGCGATATAACTCAATGTTGTGTGAAACATTAGATTTCAGAGAAACTCATTGTTGTGTGTCGAGTACAATATTAGAAAAAGTGTCTCATTTAAAAAAATTAATATCTTCTTCATAAATATTAATAGATATGAGAAAATTATTATTTTATAAATACTTGGGATGCTACAATGAATGTAAGTCTATTTATTTTTTTAATGTGATGTGTTATGCTCGTATCCTTTCAAGTAATGGGATTAAATGGATGATAGTGAATTTTAATTGGTATATTTTACAAATTAATTAGTGATGGTTGTGTGGTTTAAATGGTTAGTGTTTTGATATAAACTAAAAAGCTATATATATAAAACAAGGTGAAAATATTAATGAAATGGGTTGGAAATAGAAAATATAAAAATTGGATTAATGGTAATTAAATATTTAAATATTAATTAGGACTTTTATTTTCCATATGTGGGTTTGTGCATTCAATTTTGGAAGAAATAGTAAAAGATTTTGTGAGATGGCTATGCCTTGGTTGTGAACCCTTAATATGGGTATTGTGTTGTGTTTATATATATATATATATATACATTTATATTCTATTTTATTTCTATATATTCCCCACCCATATCAAGAATTATGTGCCAACATAAATTTATTTGAGGGTGTGTTTCCCAATATATCCAGCGGGAGTATAGATTTTTGATTATCTACTCATCCCTAATCCATCTTCTAGGAGTTGGAAACATGCATAGGAAATGATGGATAGATAACATAAGTTTTTTTATCAAGATGATATGTGATGGGATGTGATGGACCAGGTGTATTTGGGTGAGATATGGTGAGATATCTTGTAGTGGGGTTCATGCATGGGTGGAGAAAAGAACAAGGTTGGTGTCCTTTATGTTTACAATAACTTACTACATTTCTTGTGATATGTGAAATAATGTGATGTATCTGGTGTATTTGGGTTATATTTAATGTGATGTGATAGAGTAGGTATCTTTGGGGAGGATGTGATGTGATGTGATGTTCTATGGTAGAGGTGGGAGCACCATGATGTTTTCTATTAAGGTGTATGATTCTATAATTAGTTGCAAAGAGGTGTAGGGAACCATTTATTGATTTTCTTCATATTTTTTCATTATACATGGATTTTTTGTTTGGTGAGTGAGAAATTGTTTTGATGGATTTTGTTAGCATACCGGAATTGGTTCTGTTATTTTATCATGGGTGCGTTAGTATGATCCTTTCATATGTTCATGATAGACTTTGGTTTTCTTAAAAAGTACACTTGTATTCTCAACCTACGTATATATAAACATATTTTTAGGTTTCTATGAGGAAATCTTAGACAATCCTAGACACCACTATCTTGGACCATTGGGGTTGTTGTTGTGTCGATGCCTTTGATTTATTTTGGGTTTTCATTTGGAGACTTTTATTCATATAAGTTGTATTTATACATTAATTATGGGATGGTTTTCCATTTTATTATATATTATGACATTGATTTTCTTTTAGTTGATTCATCATATCTTCTGATCCAATTTATATTATAGAGGGTAATGCCTCCCATTCATGAGATTTTTATACCCTCAGAGCTAGTCACCAACCTAGGGAATATTTGAGGAAGGAATCATTGGATATTATGATTCTCCTCTCATTGCAGTATAATTGGAGGGAAGGGGTAATGACAGAGTGTAATTAGAGGATAGTGGTTTAGATATGGGATGAAGTTTGGAGTTATGCACAATGTGGATTCCATTGGTCTGAATGGAAACAGTTTTAGTTGACCTTGGTGCATGATATCATCCAAGGATATTTACTTGAACATAGGATCATAGGGACCCTTGTGATCTAATGGTTGGACTCTTACCTTAATTAATAGAAAATTGGTGTGTACATTCTCTCAGGGTAAAGTACTAAGAGATAGGTACATGTATCATGATGGATTGTGTTTGTGATTCAACAATGTGTTTTGGGGATTTTAAGTAAATTAATAAAATAATTCACAGAATTTTCAGCTTGATTCTCAAACATTTCTTATGATGAGGTTTCTAATGAACTATATTTTTATGAGATAATATTATATCCTAAAAGTAATGAGTTAAATGGTAATTAACTAGCCGGGTCCATTTATTTTATACCCTATTGAAACTTGAATTTTTTCCCCATTTACTATTATTACATGGTTCTTCATGAATTGGATTTTTTCATTCATAAAATATATATCATTCTATATTTCTTTATAAATGTTTTAAATTTTAAAAGTAGCATGCTTAATTTATTTTTTTGTGAACAAATATTTAATTTTAACCACCCTTATAGATCATGTTACATTGAGTAGATTTCACACTTCCATGATAAAATGAATTATTTTGAAATCATTGTTACATTTATTATATTTGATATCTAATTTAATATGTCATTCATTTATTTCAATTCATGATTTATCATAAGCATGTTTCATGAATTTATTATAAAAACTAGTTTTGGACAATTCAATTCTGAAATTTATGAAAATGGTCATATTAATTATTGATAATTCCTTTGAATTTGTAAATATTAACAAGAATAACTTGATCTTTATTTTACAATTATTTTAGTTCTAAGATTTTATTATAACAAAATATTGTATGAAATGTTACGGTGGAAATTATCTTTACATATATTTCAAAATTTTAGAAAATTATCAGCATTAATTGTGGTGACCTATTGAAACATAGAAATATTTAAATTATTAATATTGTTATTTCATGAATAATAATATTTTTTAAGTGTTGAAATAAATTCTCCTCATATATTAAGTCATGATTAGTTTGATAGGGGAAACAATCCTAAAGTTGAAAACACTTGTGTTGTAACTAGGTAAATTCTAGTATATGATGCTTGATCATGTATCTTATTTAATATTTTGTATTTAAATATTAAATTAGAATCATGTTATATTTACTGTAGAATAAAATCATTTTTTTCTGAGAAAATAAATAATTAAATAATGTTTTGTTCGATAATGATAAATCTTGAAACATAAAAATATAGAATGTGGAGTTTTAATTTTTTTATTTGAGAGAATGTATTATTTTTAGAATTCTAAACACATGTATTGTATATAATGAGGTTTTGATTTGAACACAAGAACCTAGCATCTAAAAAAATTCAAATGAAGTTGGAAGTGACTTTCCTCAATAAAAATATGAACCTATAATTTCTTGTTTAATAATATTAAACATGATGTATGATATAATTTGTTTCTAGTTTCAACTATAACTTGTCAACATATTAGATAAATTTAAATGAAAGGTATGTTGTTTTAATGGATATGACCTATAAATTTTGACTATTGTGTGTGGTCTCATTATTATCATTTCATTAAAGTGTTGGTATGCCTTATTAAAAATAACACATGTTGGAATCTTTTCTTTCACAATTATTATTTTGCATAATGAGACCCCTTTTGCAAATTCATGATTAATTTTACCCTACATTTGAATGGGTAATCCTTTTTATAAGTATAATGAACTGGTTCCCCATGAAAAAATTGAATTTATGTGAGAATACTCTTGTTAAATAATGAGGTCTAGTTATGTGAGAACCTGAATAATTTTGGATGTTAGAATACATTGCTATTATGTGATGTTGTTCTTATTGTGTTTCCTTATGTAATGTGTGATTAAAAAATATAAATCAATAGAATAGTTGGAGACTTCATCATGAATCAAAAAGAGTTATACCTTGTTGTGATTAAAACTATACAACTAAGTCAATTCCACCCAAAGAGGATAATAAGTTAACATGGGAGATATAATTCCTTGAAATTTTTCTTTGGGATTTGATATTTAATGATAGTGGTGATATTTGGTTGGGATGGTGTGGAGTATGAGATATACAGGAGGTTTTGTGGAAAGTGTGATTTCTTACGAATTGTAAGTTATAATGTGATGTAGTTGTGTGAAATTTCGAGTGGATGTTTTTTTGGTTATTATGTGTGGAATGTGTTGTGTTTAGTTGTGTTTGTATTGATAGAATCTCCCTCCCAAAAATAATGTAATCACTAAAATTTGGTAAAAATGAAAAGGGTTGTTTGAAAAATCATGAAATTAATGGAGATGGGATTGTATCCCAGAGATAAATCTTTGAATAAAGTAATTCATTTGAATTTTTTACTACTATATGGTTGGTTGAGTTTTTTTTCATTGATTTCATGTCGATGAAACTTATTGTAGACTCAAACATAAGTATACACGTAAAATCCTTCCCTCATATTGATGCTTTATATGAAGATAAATTTTATTTTTGTGTGGGAGAGTCAGTTCATCCCAAAGCAGAAAATATCATTCTATAGTGTATTGGTTCCATAGATTTGTATTCTTGTGTAAGTTCTCTCTATATTGATATGAGTTCTTATGTTGGAGAAGAAATTTAACCGAATTTGTTTCTTAAATATTCTCTAGGTAAATAATATTCTTTTAACATACCTATAAGAATTTTAATTTGGGATAATGTGTAAAGTTTAAACATTTTTCTTTGGTTGTAATACATGTCATATATTTAATTTTATTTGATGAATATTTTTGAATTTATGTGTATTAAAATAAATTTTCTGAAGGGCATGGTAGAGCTATGATATTTGATAAAAAATAATTCAATAAAATTATATAAGATTTATATATAAATGAGATATTATATAAAGAATGTTAAATATGTTATGTTAGAAATACTACCTAATTTTTTTTACCTTTCATAGTCATCAATCATATTAAAATAAAGCATGATAAGTTTTAATTTTAGTAGTTGTTGGGTTATTTAAAATATTATTATGCTTGATAAATTAAATTGGTTAATTTAATAACTAATTTGGTTTGTTTAATTTTTAAATGAATTCAGTTGTATATATATATATATCTGTGTGTGTGTGTGTGTGTGTATTATGGAAACCAGTTTTCTTAAATAAATGGTAATAGTTCCTCTAAAAATGGTGATACTTATATTTATTTTTAAAATAAGTTTACAGAAATAATTATAGAATATTAGTTTCAAAAATAATTTTGATTAGAATCATTATGAAAAGGATTTTAAAAGGTGTTTTAAAATAAATTTTTTTATAATCTTATAGGTTTAAAATGAAAATTTTATTAGTGGAATGTTCCTATTAGTAGAATGTTTACTATTATAAGTTACCTATTATGTGATAATGTTAAGATATATACCCTATTAATTGTTATTTTATCATGAAAGTCTAATTTTCTGATTTAAATCATTATATATTCTTGATGATGACTAATAGAATAATAAAATATGATAAATGATGTATATATTTTCATTTGACTGGATACATGAGTAACATGGTTCAAGTATAAGATATAATAATGTTTTATCCAAAATGAATATTTAATCTTCCTATTTAAAAAAAATTTATGTTATATTAATTTTTTGTGTTTCCTTATATAAGGATTGTTTCACTGATGTTTTCCTGGTTCAGTTTTTATGGATATTTATGTGTCATTATTCATGTTTGAAAGGCATATCTCCTAGTAGATCGTTTATAGTGTTATGTAGATTTACATTACTTCCCTAGTGGTTGTTTTGTTCTAAATAATATAAAGATCATTGAGTGGTATCTTGTACGTTGGTTATCTGAAACAACGTCTCCCTTTACTTTTAGTTTTTTTTTAATTCTCAAGGGTGATAATAGTTTGATAGGTATTTGATTTAATGTCCAAGACCTTTCATCTCATTACACTCTGGGTAATATAGTGGTTCAGATGTCTAGAGAATTTTCATAGTTTTTGGATGAAGGAATGGAATAGTTTGGAGGTTTTTTGAAGAAAAAGGGGTGTTTTAAATGATGACGGTAGATCTTGGAAGTATATCTCCAATGGTAGATCATTCTGGTGATATATCACCAACATCATATCTCCATTGGTAGATCACCAATGGTAGATATCTGGTGGTAGATCACTGATGGTAGATCTTTGGTGGTAGATCAGCAGCGGTAGATCATTCTAGATGAAGATAACCAATGTTATATCTATAGAATTAGATCAATAATGGTATATCATTCTGGTGGTAGATCACTAATGGTATATCTCTGGTGGTATATCACAAATGGTAGATCTCTGGTGGTAGATCACCAACAGCTGATCATTATAGAGGCAGACCTCTAATTTTAGATATCTGGTGGAAGATCAAAAATGGTAAATCAAAAATGGTACATAATTCATGTGGTAGATTACCAACGGTATAACTCTGATCATAGATCACAAATAGTTGATCTACAGTGAATCCAATTTTTTAGAAATTTCCAGTTTTTCCCCTATGAAGTTTTCTTTTATGAAAAATGGATTCAATGCCTTAATTAATGGATTTTGAATCCATTTTAAAGAAGGATTTTTATGTATTATTTTTCTAAAATGTATAATTCTTTTTTAATAGTCATACCATGTATATTTGGTGAGATTCGGCTTAAATAGTTATATATAACTATATCTAATAATGCTATTTTCAGATTAGATCATTCTAAATAAAATACTTTTTCCTTTTTTATTTGGGTCTAGTATTCTCTTTATATTGGAGTTTCATAATCCTTATTCCCATAGAGTTATGGAGCCCAGTTACCAGAATTGGTTTGAGTTCTCCATACAGGATGTTTCATCATGTACATGCAACACCTGTTTTGGTGCATTAATTATGTGTAATGATTCCTTATTCTAGGTTGTATTTTCTTTGTTTCTCTATATTTGTATCATGAAATATAGTTTTATTATTATTTATGCTATTGAAATGGTTGCAGCCATCTTTAGAAAGGTAAATGAATTATATTAAATTAAATTTAAATGGGAAGGTTAATGTGAAGCATGATCTTTGATATTTTTTTTATTATTTTGATGTTTTGAATTGAATGAGATAAATGCCCATTGAGAATTGTGGTCATTAGGGGTCCTTCATTTCCCTATTACGAATGAATGTTGTGTGGTTTTTGAGAACACTTAGAAAGAAATTTTCTAATTACTTATACTCAGTTAAGGATATTATTTCCTCTTGGTCTTTTGGATCATATGATAACACCATTAAAAAATAATTTAAGTCAAATGTAACCCCCTATGCCTAATTCATAAAATGGTATATGTATTGTGTGGGTTGTTTTGGTGAAAATGGTTGTGTTTTTTGGATTTTTTGAGTTGGTGATATTCATAGAAAGTGGTTATGTTGTGATAAGTGTACAGTGGGGATGTGGTGGTGGTTGTGGTGTGGTTGTGTAGTGATGATGAAATGTGAATGTTGCCCTATTGGTATTTGGAATTTGGGTTGTATTCGGTTGTGATATGATGTGTTATTATAGAATCCTGATTTGTAATAGAATTAAATTCATGATAATGGTTTTAAATGGGCGTGTTTTAAAAATGAGTTGATGATGGAATTTATGGTTTCAATGTTTAATGTTTATATATAAACTGATAAGATGGAAATGAAAAAAAAGGTACCAATCTCAATGAAATGGTTTTGTAAGTGAAAATATAGAAAATGGATTGAACATAAGTAAAGAATGATATATGAATTGTGACTTTTAATTTTCTTGTGTGGAGTTCTACATTTAGTTTTAGAAGTGAAAGTGAGGATCTTGTGAGATGTATTATTCCTTAGTTGTAAACCCTTAGGATGGGTTTTGTTTGTTTTTTCTCTATATGTGTATGCATAGTATATTCTTTTTTATTTCTAAAAATTCCCTACCCACGTCAAGCATTGTATATTGACACAAAATTTTTTGGGGTTCCATTCCCAAAGTCATGGTGGTAGGGTGGATAGATGGTCACCCTCTATTCCCCAATACATATTATAAGTGTTGGATACCTTCTTGGTATTTGATGTCCATAAGTCAAAAGTGTCACTTTCAAGATGAGATGTGATAATATATGATGTCCATAGTGTATTCAACTGAGATAGATTATTGTGCGAGTTATGCATAGTATTAGGAGGACCTAATTTTGAGGTCATTCATGTTCACGATACCCTACAAAACGTTTTATGAGATATGATGTTATGTGATGGACCAGGTGTCTTCGGATGAGACCTGATGTGATGTGATGGCCCAGATGTTAGTGAGAGGGATGTTATGTGATGTGATGTTCAATGGGAGAGTTGGGAGCACTAGGACCTTTGTCATTTGGGTGAGTGCATCTAATCAGTAGGAAAGTGGTGTGGGGTACCCTTTACATATATTATTCATAGTATTTTATTACACTTGGATGAGTTATTTGGTGAGTGATAAATAATGAGGATGTGTTTGGTTAGTATACATGTATAAGTGTTGTTTGGTTTTACTATTTTCTCATGTATGCATTAGTATTATCTTATCACCTAGGCAGAAGATAATTTGGTTTTCCTACTGAGTATACTTTTACGCACAACCTATGTATATATAAACTGATTTTTTTTCTAGGAGGACATCATAGTCTGTGTCGTACATCACTAGCTCAGACCCTTGAAACTATTGTTGCATCACTACCTTAGATTTTATTTTGAGTTTTTATTTGGAGACATATATATATCAATTGTATTTATACATGAATTATGGGAAGGTTTTTTATTTCCATTAATATTATGGAAAGGAATTTATTTTGATTTATTCATCTTATCTTTGGATAATATTTATAATATAGAGGTTAATGCCTCTCAAACATTATATTTTTATACCCTCGGTGCTAGTCACCAGCCTATTGCCGACTGGAGGTGGGACTCAAGGGGTTCATTATTTATATCACATAATTGAAGAATCTTGGGAGGGAGGGTATCATGATATTATTCCCTATAAAAAAATTCCCCTACCTTCTCCCACACATTATCATTATATGGTATTATTGATTTTGTTTGAGAGATGTAATATATACAATGGAGTTTATCCTGGGAAGGTATGTTCACCATTAACAACTAATTAAGGAGGGGAGATTTTGTATATAAATGAGATTTATTAAGCATGTTTTGTTTCATAGTAAATATAGGGTATTCTGGTTCATGTATGATTCATTTAACCATTAAATAGATTTTAGAAAATAATGATGAATGATGAAGGAATCCATGTTACCAATATTAAGAAAACATTCTTCTCACACCAACACATGTTTAATTTTACTATTTTTCTTTATATTCATGTTTTCCATCAATTCATAATCCAAAATTCCTTATTTATATTTAAAAAATAGAATAAATAGAAGAAAGATACTATTTTTCCAAGGTTCACATCCAATTTGGATTACTAGATATATTGATTGGTTCATTTATAAGACAAAAGTGCTCCAATTATATTATAAAGTGAATACATAGTGGGAAGTTATCATCTTTTTTACAAATATTTTTCCCACCACTATTTTACTCCCAAAGGTTCTTTATATTCAATCAATCCAATTTAAAATGGTGTTCTAACACAAAATAGAAATATCTATAGACAAACTAGTGATTCTTTAGTATTAATGGAATTGTATTATAAAATCCTTGACAATATCAAGAATAATTTTAACCACAATCATACATCAAGAAAATTTATTCATAATAATTTTAACAAGATATAGTCAATCAGAAAACTTTCATCCTTACTAATAAATTTTATCTATATTTTTTATAAACTTATTTCAATATTTTAAAATCATATAATTTATACAAGGATAATATCCAGTAATAAAATTTGGAAAAATATATTAAAAATGTGACATCATGATTCTAATATTTAAAACTTGTCAAAAATTCATCATAGAATAATATCTCAACATCTTTATTTATATATATATTCTAAACCATCTATTTTTTAATCTCTAAAATTCTCAAATAGTGATACTCAAAAATAACCCATTGTTATTCGCCATTTAATTCTCCTAAAATTGTAGTCTTTTTATATTTAGGGAATCAAGAAATTATATAGAACTATTTACATATTTTTCAAATTATATAAGGATTCAATTATGGTTCAAATCTCTAGATTATTGTGAAATCTTACTAGTCTAATATTTGAAACATCAATTACATAAATCAGGGCTCATAAAATATCATCATTTTATCAATAAAATGAATAATGGAAGAGCATCACATTTAAATTAATAAAACACAATTTAATAATCTTTGAGATATTACTTGATCATATATATCATTTAAAAATAAAGGTTTCATTGATGTATCCCTAAATATAATATTATTTATGTTGTAAAACATTGGAGATAATTTTGTGTATAAATATATTAACATTATTTATTTTCCAATTTAATCTTATATATTATCCTTGAGATATTACATGTCATTTATAAATCTACAGTTTTCCATGCATTTCATCTAGATTTAAATATATATGAGAATTTTCAAAAAAATTACCACTCTGAGCACTTATGTATTTCATTTATACTTTTTCTACAAGCTCAAATATATTATATATTCTCTTTAAATCTATATTTGTCCTTAAATATGAGCCTCTCTCTCTTATATACTTTAATACATTGTCATATTTTTATTCCAAACTCAGGATTGTAAGACTTCTCTACAAACATTTAAAATAATCTCAAAACAAATTCAGGAATATCAATTCCACTTAAAATCATTCTAAAATAATTTCAAATGCTTATTAAATTTTATTAAAAAATTATAATTCTCCTTATTAAATTATATTAGTTTTTAAAAGTGTAAAATTATAATAATATTGGCCGTGGAATTGAATTTGGAATATGTTTCTAGAAATAGGATAAAATTTAAACCATTGGTTTGTATTTTTAAAATTATCTAAAGTGGTTTTATATGTTATTAAATTTCATGTGGTGGTGGAATTAAAATATTTAATTCTTTATTTATGTAGTTAATTTTCAATGTATTGTTTTTTTAATGAAAATATTATAGAATTGTAAAATATTTTATGGATATGATGATTTGGAATATTTGAGAAAATTATGGTCTTACATTATAATATTTCTATGACATATCCAATAGATTAGATATTGGTATTTTAATGGGTATTTCAAAGAGAAAATCAATAGTTTAATTTATGGTAATTATGACATTAAATTGATGGATAAAACATGTGAATTAATTTATATGATATATTACTCAACACAGAGTGTTTATTAGATCTTATATCTTTTCAATATAAACTTATAAAACTTGTGTGGTTAGATAGATAATAAAATTAAGATAATTTATAATATTTTATTGATGAATTATAAATGGTCGTAATAAAAGGGTTATAGATATTTATTCATCATTGAATTAATTTTGGTGATTAAACTTTTTATAACCTTATTAATAATTGAGAGTATTACAAACTTTCTCTTTGTATGGTTAAATAATTAAGAATGGGATGATATAGTAACTTTGAGGTATATTCATAATTAGAATATAATTGAAGTACATTGATGGGAATATTTAGCACATTAGCCTCAACCTAATTTGTGAGGAATCTCCAAGTGCATCTAAGGGACCCGAGTCAAATTCTGAGCAGAGGAATATTTCCAAGTTACTGTAGATGTATTGTAGTAGTACTATAGAATCCATTGTAGTATATATTGTAGCAATTACTATTCGGTACTTTAGTAGCAAGAAATATTCACCCATTTTAGCCTTCGAGCCATCAGTTTGGTCCTCGGGTCTTGAAAGGCCTTTGAGCCACTGAAGGCCTTCAGGATAGTAGGGATTTTGATCCACCTCAAGACCTTTGGGTAAACCCAAGGCCATTAGGCCACATGTAATGTAGATGAAACAAGAAAAACTTCAAGGAACAAGGCTGCAGATGAGGATTCAAGAGTAGGTGCATTCACCAGAGCACAACTAATCAGAATTGTAAGAATGATAGGGTATGACATTTCCATTGGTATCAGGCATATGCATCTCTGCACAGTACATCTAGCTGACTTTCCATGTTAAGGTGGAGAGTATATAATCAGATATTTCTTGGGGAGGTTACCTTTAAGTAGTCTGTTTGGGGTGAATTCTTCTAAGGCCTCCAAGTCATGTAATGTGTGTCTAAGACTATAGGGCATGTAAGGGTTTCCCCTCATCCCTTAAAAAGAATATTATCAAAAAATAAATAAAAAATGAAGGCCTTTCTTCCATTCAATACTTGATGTGAATATTTAAAATAAATAGAAATTTTGAGAGAGTTTTTTTATAGGAGTCAATATATAGTGGAAATAAAATATGTAAATACATAAATAAATTATAATTATATTACAATATAATTTCAATTAGTGATATTTATAGTGTATTTACGATGTAATTGATATAATGATAAATACTTATCAACATACATAAATATAATAAAAAATATTATGTTACAAGATTATGATGAAATTATGGTTCACTATTTTTTTGATCAGTGTGTAAATCATTTGATTAGTTGACTGTAGTAGTATTTTTTTGGAGATTTTATATGAATAATTATGAATTATTTTCTAAATATTTATGTTTAATTTTTAGCATAAAATGATATATTATTTCAAAAAATACCCTTGAGGAGTGATAATATGTTAATAAAATTTGGAAAATAATATAGTTAGTAGACACAAGGCTCTTTAAATTTTTTGGAATACTTTATCAAATTATCAATGATGATAATGGAAAAATAGGCAGTGAGTTTCATGGGGATCATGACACATTGACATAGTTTTGTTTCATACTATAGTATAGAGGTAATTTTTTCAATGTACTACACATGGGTCGTGTAGATTCGATAGAGATTATACTGCATTGTTATGGGGCCATTCCATGTCATTCATTGGTCATGAAAATTTATTATTTCTTTCACTTATGGTTCCTATGATATGAATTAATAGTGGTGATATTATATATTTAGATATGGTTAATTTAGGTTTTTAAAAATAAATCACCTACTAATGTGGTTGCGGAATATGTTTTTTGGAAACATATAAGGCATGTTAATAAATCAATTAATTATACCTCGTGATAAGGTTTATGGTATAATTTAGTTAAAGGTAATATTAATATGGGATATGGTTATTTACACCATATTATCTAGTTATGATGGACCTATTTTTTTGAGTGGTATACCCATGGGTTTTCATTGGTTTCCCTAATATTGTCATATATTTTATGTCCTTGGTGATAGATATAATAGATGTTGGCGATTTGAATCCATTTGTGATGCACAATGATGAATATGATTATTATGTTGATGGAGATTATGATAGTGTTGATAAAAATCCATGATTATAAAGACTATGATGATAATTATAATTGTGTGGATATTTATAGGGGATATATGATATGTAATGGTGATGATGTAGGTTGATACGGAGACAGTCCCTTTGGATGGGAACTCAGTAATTCAATAAGAGTCTTCAATGGTGGAAATCTTCCCAAATGATAAATTTTATTATGGGTAGGGTTTGAATATAATAAGTCTTATCTTGGGTTTTATGAAAATAAATTTTGATAATCAATGTTGATAATCAATAGTGATAATGAAGTGGTTTTGTGTTGGAATATCACTTAATCTATTAAGAATTTTGAAGGAACAAAAATTTAACATACACATGAAATAACGAATGGTTTGACATATACATGGGTTTGTAAGAGTGAAAAGTATCCATGAAATTGATATACATGTCATCAGTTTGTCATGATGATCATGACATGCTTGAATTTTTTGAGTATAAGTTATTTAAGTCATCGTTGTGACTAAAGTGTACTAAGAAACATAAAGGGGTGTAAGAATAGTTTAAATGTATAAATATAAAAATAGTATTAGATGGTAGAGTTTAGTTATTAAATTTTTCTATATTAACTCATTTTGGATTTAATAGCGGTTTTATAATGTTTGGAATGTATAGATATGTTTGGAAATTATTTGGGGAAGATAGAAAAAATAATAGTGCAATGAAATATGGTCATGTATAATTAGTTTTCCTAAATTATAGGGAAATATTAACAAATTATTTCACCATAATTACATATTATCATACTATAATATAAGTCATGTATGATTAAAGAATAAGATTAAATTTACATATCTTATGAAAAGGTGAATAATTGTTTGACATTGAACATTATGACCCAAATTTCATACCGCAAGTGGAGGTTTCAAGATTAGGTGATTCTATTAAGAAAGAAATAATAGTATGAAGATATAACATTCTTTCATCATACAAGGTATATTAAACATAGTGTTGGATAATTATTCCTAGATATATATTACAACATATTTATTAGGCTGTAAAAAATTTTCTTAATTTTATCATGAATATCAATATCCTTATAATAATATATCTTACACCATAATGTGTTTCCCTAGTGAATAATTGTAGATAAAAACTCCAAAATATTTATTTTCCCAAATTAACATCCAACAATAATTTTTAGAGGACCCCCTATAGAGTCATGTTATTCCATAATTTAATTTCTTTCACTATACTTTATCAATAATATATATAAATATATAATGAATATTCTAATTTAAATAAAATGGATGAATCTATCGATCATTATTTGGGTGATTTAATCATCTTAATTGAATTTTTTTTACAATACTAATTCATATAATTTGTTTGGCATGATCTTGTGGAATTGAGATATGATGGAATAATCTCATATATTAAATAAAGGGCTTATAGATTGAAAGACATTATATCATTTTCTATTATAGAAATGGAGAGGATAATAACAACTCTGATACATTTAGTTTGGCAATGAAGATATATTTTATTAAAGTAACGTACTTTATATATCTTGTCCATTTATGAAATTCTTATTTTATATGGATTTTTAGTTATTATATAAAGATTATAGTAGAAGAATATAGAATGTAACAGATATATTTCATTCTTTGAACTAATATAATAAAGAGGATTGTTACTACAATCATATTACAACCATTTTAGTGTAAAAATAAAACATTCTTAGTTTGTAGTTGATCATACTTGGTATTGGAACAAGAATGGATCAAGTTTTACATAAAAATGATATCTAATATAAATATATATTATGCAGTGGATATTTATAACATATACTGGTTGAATAGACCTGTATTTTGATTATCTAATTCATTTATTCTAGAAGTTCATAATATTGGAAGAATAGGGAGTTACCCTTGGGGTAGAAGTGAGAAATCCCTAGACAATCTTAAGAGTAAAAATCCCCATGCTATTGATTGAGAATTCCATAAAAAATTGTATCAACTAAACATCGAATTAACTGTGGATCTTAATTCCCTGGTACATTACCATGTGCATAATATTTGGATGTACCCAAATGAGTGTGAACCAAGAAAATCCTTATATTATTTCATTATTTAAATTTTTATATCTTTTATGTTTTTGATGAAGATTAATTATATAGAGTGGTTGATTTGAAATAAATCATTTTAGAAAGGGTATAATAACATAATATAGTCGTGGTTTATGTTAGAAATTTTTTTAATTTTTCTTAACCATAATTAACTCAGCCCTAATGTTTCCCTATAACTCATATACTTACCTGTTATCCCCAAAAAATACCAAAGATAAATGGTTCTATCATAGTGTTAAATTTATCGAATATATTTTTAGAGTTCTATAATACATATTAATTTCATTATAAATCCTTAGTGATCCTAACTTTTATGGATGGAAATAAGATATTCATTGATATATATAAGCCTATTTTGGGGATATCAAGTGGTGTATACATTGTTATGTTGATTTGACAATTCATATCAACATCTCATGTTTAGTGCTATAAATGATGATTTTTTAAGAAACCCATTCACTATTATAATGATCTTGAGTTATAGGAAACATTAAGTGAGTTATAATGAGAACCCTTAAAGGAAAATATTTATATATAATATTTTATTATATATCTATTCATGGAGAGAAGTTGCTAGAAATATTTTCTGAATATTTTTATATATCAAAAGGTAAAAAAATGATTTATTAAGTTGAAGAAGACAATTGTGAATTTGGACACATCCATCGAGGTATGTTTGATCAGTTTTTTGGTAAATATATTTATAATAGTATTACTAAAGTCTCTTTTCAATCAATAAATTTAGATTCCACAACTAAAATATTAACATTTGATGATGTTAGAGAATAATTAGTGGTGGTAACTAGTTGAAAATCTTGAGAATTTTATTTCAACAATCATGGAGAGAACCAGTACATACACGAATAGGTTAATAAATTAGATACTACCATTAGAGTGGATAATAAATTCATTACAACGATAGTTTTGTTAAAATAATATTAATTCAAGATGATTTATACTTCTATGAATCTATTGCAAGATAAACTGCAAAAATAAAGGTCAAAAGTGAGTTACATAGAGTACTTTAACATGATTTTAATGAACAAATAGAAAATTTTAATGATCTCAAATTTAAAATTTTCACTCTCAAAATATAGATTTAAGTGAATATAAAATAAATAAAAGATTCTTTTTTTAAAAGAATAAATTTTTGTAAAATTAATATAGAATAAGTTAAAGATAAAGGGTCTCTAATGAAACATTAAATCTTTGAAGTGAAATAGAAACATGGTGATCCATGGAAATGATACCTAAATAGGTGAATTTCAGGAAGAAAAAAGTAAGATACTATTGTTAATAGTAGGTTTTATGCTATATTTGGATGAAATAATCCTCAATATAAGGTGGTGATGATTTAATGTTCATAAAATAAGGTAGTGATGGTGTTCCTCTACTTTGGAGCTTTAACCAACTATATATGTGTTATTTTAAGATAACAATCTCAATAATGTAAGAACATTTACACCAACATCTCAACCTATTAAATGTTACAATGTTCAGATCTATGAAACCCTCTAGAGTAATAAGAATAACCCCGCCAGAAGGGGGAATCTAGAAGGATATTTTTAATAGTGATGATAGTGTTATAAACATGAATTTTTGAGGGTATGTTATTCTGCAGTATGCTTCTTCTTATGGTTTTCAGCATTTTAGACATTTTACTAGAATTTCAAGTAGTCAATTCATAACTAGATGTTGGATTGTGTACATTTAAAACACACGTGTCATGGATATTACTATACATTTTTATGCATGGTATAATTTTTTCATCTACCAATTATTGTGGTTCACTACATGTAAAGATACAAGAGATTAGTAGCTACAATACCTCAATAGATATACCTTCATTAAAATAGGGAGGTAGTGAAACTGTATAACTGGGTGGAACTCTCTATAAATAGGGGTGGGACCATTTATAGATGCATACTAATATTGAGAAAATATTTTTCTTATAATAAATTATATTATGTAATCTATGTAACTGAAAAGTTATAGGTTATAAAATATCTTATGATAAATGTATATTTTCAATGTTTTTCTCATCATCATATGATACAATTTATAAAACACATAAAGAAAAAAAATTATTTTTAGTAATAATTTCCCTTCAAGTTTTATTAATTGTTTGATTATGAGTAAGTGTGGATATACATAATTACGTTTTACTTAGTGAGTTAATTTTTCTGTAATTTCTTTTATTTTTCATATTCTGAAACATTGAGATTTTTTATATTCCTTCTTGAACCAATTTCTTCAATATTTTGGTTATGATAACATTGTATCTAATTATGAGAAAAGGTGATGGATTCAAAACAATTTGTTAAAGAATAGGCTCTCAATATAATCTCAAAAAAAATTACTAGTTAATAGATCAACTAAAATTTTTCTTCTCAAACATGTTGCTTTGTTTCATGGGAATAATTGTATTCTGAATAATGGCATTGAAATATGGAAAATTCTAGATCGACATATTCAATGGGAGAATTTTGTTTTTTCTAGAGGATTCATATAGAGGATTGACTCATTTATAAATATATATAAGTACCATTGAAATGTTTGAAATTATAAGAAATAGTGAAAAGTGAATGGGAAATACTATATCAAATAGTACTGAGTTTGGTATGGATTTTATGACCCTATAAGTTTCCTTTAAAAATTTCTGAGAAAATGGATACATATGAGTTGATGGAATACCCAATATATATTCCAAAATCCTATAATAATTAATATTTTTTACTAGATCCATAGGTTTTTCAACATGAGGAAGTTAGAACAATGGTAAGTGGCATATTATGTGAATGAATTTAGCATAATCCAAAGTCACCTATAGTCTATTAAGGAAAAATTAATAGAGGTTGTTTGGGTCGTTCTTCTATTGTAATCCTTACTGGAATCATGGGATGGTATTGTGAGGACTTTAAGAATCTCCAATGGAAATAAAATACTTGATCATTGGGGATTTTTAGAGAATGATTCTTAGTGATGTGATCTAGAGAAGCATGATTTTATCTTCTTTAGGTAAATAATTCAATGTAGATTGAAGACGCTACTCACCTCATCAAGGAAGTGAGATTTAATCTAAAATAAATTAATGATATAATGGTTGAGGTAAATCTATAAGACTTAGGATTATCTATTGTAACTATATAAAAAGGGGTCATGTAATACCCCAAGCTTCTACTGTACGCTTCTCTTTGAATCATGTGATAGCGTGTGTTGTACGCAACATCGAGTTCTAACACACCACAACCAATCAAACTAGCCATTATGAATAGTAATACCTAATTTTTGAAATTGTATAAATTTTTTCTCTCAAAATGGACTTCATTTTTGGATTCGGAATATCAAATTTATCCTAGGGTGAAATTTTGGAACTTTTCGGATAACATTTATATTTTGATGAATAGTGAAAATTACTAAATTTTAATTAAAAACAAATTTTTCAATCAAAATAATTTATATTGATAAATTATAAATTTAAGTGGTTTTAAATTATATTTAGAATATATTTTTACCATTTAATACAATTTTGGTCATTGTATATAATTTTACAATTAAACCGGATATAAACAGGTGTCAATCTTTTGATAGTTATTATCTCTCAAAAACACGCTTTTTGTTTTAACAACGGGAATTAATTTTAAATTAATTTCTGCCACTTCTGTGTTTTGTATTTGGAAAAATGGATTCCATATTTGGAATCAGGATGTTCATATTTTGTAAATAGGTAAATTTTATTTTTAGACATTTTGATTAATTACTTCGGTAAATATTTTATTTACCATCGTTATGGGTGAATCCGGTAAATAAGGGTTAAAAAATATTATACTAATAATAAATTACCCTAAAATGTGTCCTAATATTATTTGTTGATACATGTCCGACCATGGGAATCTTTGGGTCTATTTTTGGACCCCATGGAGCCACTTGTAAGTGATAATGATGCTTTATATTAATTAAGTTAAAATAAATACAAAAATGACATAAGCATATATCTTTTAGGAAAACAATTTTTACATAGGTTTATATATGTTGGATTTTTTACTATAAATATTAATTATAAATATAAAAATATTTACTACATAATGATATTTTATTTATAATTTTTAGACATTAAATAATTTAATTTAGTTATGACACAATGATGATGTAGTAATTACCATAATAGTGAAACATTAAAATAATTGATATTAAAAATACCAAATTAAATATAATTTGAGACTTTTTATGAATTACACTAATTTTATAGGTAAATATGACATGTTAGGATTTAATTAATTAACATTTTTCGAAGTAATAATTCTGTTATAATTTTTACAAAAATCAATTATTGAATAGTGTCAAAATTGACATAAAAGAGTTTTTAAAAAATACATTATATTATTAATTGATATTAAATTCCTAAAAATCTATGTTTCGGCCAAGAGACTTATATCATGATAGGTGTATCATTAATGGACCACTTGGGGTCTCTTGGAGGTATATAGTAAGTTTATTAACCATATAATATAAAAATACAAAGAGACATTGTAAAAGTGAAACTAATTAACTTAGAGTTAATACTTAAAGATATGGTTAATATAGTAACCCAAAAATGTCTAAATTCTATTTTCTGAGTTTTTTTCGACCCATCCCCACCTTAACCTTTAAATAATCCACTTTGGAGCCATTAGAAACAGAATATGAATTTATTATAAATTAATATTTCTAGCTTTTCCAAAGGTGCCCCTCACCCCTCTTATAAAAGGGCACTCGCCCTTCTCAATAATTCAAACATTAAAAGCCTTTTGATTCAGCCAACCCCTATCCAAATACTCTCTCAACTTTCCTCACTAAAACCTAGAGGCATTAGTTTGATCAGAAAGCCAACCTAAGGATCCCTTTTGATCAAATAAAAAGGAAGAACTCGAAGAAGAGGTAATGTTTTCACCACCCTTTTTCAAATTCATTTCTTCTTCAACTTATTATTTATTTGTTATTCCCATTATAAAATAATGAATCTAGTATCTCCGATTTACTGTAATATTATTATAAATATGGTACAACCATATTCAGTATTCTATCCATCCTTTGAATGTCATGTCACCATACGTGCGTACGTACGGCTTACCGTCTCCACGTCGTAGTGTAATTGTTATTCAATATATTATTATTTGGATGGGTATAATAATTATTTTTAATTCATGTAAATAATAAATATAACATGATAATTATTCTTTATATATGATATAACTTCAAATTATATATTATTTTAATATCAAAAGAATGATATTGTCGCTCGTGCGTACGTACGGACTACCGTCTCCACGAACGCGATGAGATTCATTCTCCATCGTATCCATTCAAGTATAATTATCATTTGATGATTAATAATAGTATTTAAGGAATTGATATCATTCTGGATATTAATAAGATACATCCTATCCCTAACAAACACAGCTTATGTAACAAAACATATAAAAGTAAATGAGTAAGTTAACACCCGAAACGACGATAATTCTAAGATATAATTAACAAAGCAATGTTAAAAGATAATATATGATATCGTATTAATGTATATGATTATTGAATAATTTAATAACAATTATTTCACCATTATAAAGGAGGTTAACTTACCCTCAATCAAGGAAAAGTACAAGGTAAGGGTTTATTTCGCAATCTCTTCATTATCTGAGGTTGTTTATACGTAATAATATACTAGGGATTCTTTATCATCCACATACATGTTTCTTAAAAATGTATTTCAAAAAAATTACTATTTAATATAATATGTGATAATTCATTTATACCCTTGTTTGAATGTTTTCAAGAGTTTTATAAAGGAATCTTTCCGTCATTTTCCAAATAAGGTGTTTTTTAACCTTTTCGACAGAACTAAGGTAAGAATGTTTTTTTAACTTATACGGTGGGTGCGGCTATTTTCCGCCGTTATAAAATCATCGAATCTTACCTTACAAGCTTATAAGAATATTTTCAAAGAAAATTTTTTATTTTATATGACTCTTAAAATATTTAAAAATAAAAAAGATATTTCTCTAAAAAGAGTTTTGATTTCATCTATGTCAACATCCTTTGATGGATTTTAAGCTTATTTGAAGCTGATTTATTATGAAACAAAAATTCCATATTGAATTGAAGGTTTTGTGATATGTTTGACTATGGATATGTTATTTTTATACCCTTCATGGTTTATAGTGAATGTATTTACATTTCATATGCTAGTTTTAATATGAATGTTTATGTTATGTTTAAATCTTTTCATATGGGAATTCATTAGACTTAATATGTGACGGGTGGAGCCCGCTATAGCTCCTCGATGCATCGGTAGGTCTCGTGATACAAACTAGTGTCTTGGCACAAGGCCTTGGAAAAATCTTATTTGTAGTCTTGGCATGAGGCCATGGCTATGTGGTTATGATAGTCTGGCATTATGCATTCCATCATTATGAAAGTGGTTATTGATATTGCATATAATTATTTGATTAGTAGAATATCAATGTGAATAAGTAAATGGCATTATTTCATTTTTTTCCATACTATGTTGAAGTTCAAGTTTAAAAGGCATTTGTTTTAGTTATACATTGCCTTAAATGTTTATTCTTATTTATTTAAGTTTCCTCTATATTGTTATCCTTACTGGGCATTTGAGCTCACCCCTTTCAATGTTTTATTTTTCCCAGGATGTGAAGAAGTAATTTATGAATGACCTACAGGGATAGTATGTGGGGATATGAGTGTGTACTATGAAGAAAAGATGTTGTTTAGTTTTCATTTTTATGATGTAATGTAAGACTTATGAATATATCTAGTGTTTCCAAGGCTACTAAACTAATCGGTCTTTCGAGATTTGATATTTCTTGTGATCATGCCAATGTTATGTAATAATGCACCGACTCTGGGTAACTAGGGTCGGGTCGTTACAGTTGGTATCAGAGGAAGTTTAGTACAAACCTTGGAAGCTAGATTTAGATAAACTCTGATTAGAGCACGTAGACCTAAGATGAACATTGAGGATTAGTATAGAAGAACATCCTAGAATTTTGGTATTGTAGAGATTTTGTGAGTTTTACGAGCAATACATCACTGTTTGGATACGAGCTGGTAGAGGCGGCTCTGGCACAGATGTACCTAGGGGTAAAACCCGAAAACACCGCTTTGAGCTAGATTCGAATGAGAACTGGTGAACGACAATGGGCCTTGTTGCACTCTTGGTTACAACACTCCCGAGGGATATGCTTAGGATAACTCTCATTTTCTTTACAAATAATTATGAAGGGTTTATGAGTATATACATCCTCAAAGAAAACATTTTTACAATTATGGATTATATACATAAATAGTTCGATTTATGTTAAGTGTTTTATAAGTATGGATTTATGTTTTTTGATTCGTAAACTGATCTAGTTTATGCCATTGTTTAAAAATGGAGCCTAGTGGAAGAAATGGAAACTGTATCAATGCACGCACTCCATGTAGGGATTTCCCTCCTGTTCAATATAATTATAGTGGAGATGGTGATGCAACTGGTGCCGATCAGCTAATCAACATACTGGGACAACTCACTCAGGTTATGAATAATAACCTTACCCGTATGTAGCACCCTGATCCGCAGCGTGGAGGATCATTGTTAGATCGATTCATGAGGCAACAACCACCAACATTAAATTGGAGTAAAAATCCCTTAGTAGCTGAGCAATGGATAAGTTTCCTAGAAAAAATATTTTAGGCTTTGGGAAGTAGTGAAAGGGAAAAATTTATCATGGCAGTTTACCACCTCACTGGAGATGCTGATCAATGGTGGTCATTGATTCAAAACATGAAGGAAGATGATGAATTATCAAATATAGAATGGAGGGAGTTCAAAGATCTGTTTTTAGAAAAATACATTCCTCGTAACCATCAAGAAGATATGGAAATGCAATTTCTGATTCTGAGACAAAAGGAGGATGAGAATGTCGCAAAGTATGAGGCTAACTTTACAAGGTTAGCAAGGTATGGTGGAGATTATATACGTAACCCAAGAAGTAAGATTGATCATTTCTTTGATGGGTTAAAACCATTTCTCCTTCGAGCATTAGTCTCACAATCCTTCTCATCGTACGAAGACATTGTCTCATGTGCTATCAAGACAGAGAAGGAATTCTCTAAGTCTTATGTATTTAAAGCAAAGAAAGAGAAGAAGAGATCTGCTGATCAATCTGGGAATGGAAATAAGGGGAAGAAGGGAAAGGTTGAATATCCATCCTGTGGTAAATGTGGGAAGAAACACCCCGGTACTTGCTTGAAGGGAACGGGAGTCTGTTACAAGTGTGGTGAAAAAGGCCACCAAGCTCGTGATTGCAAAGGGAAGAAGGAAGCTACCAATGTTCAATGCTACAATTGCAGGGAGATGGGACATTATGCAAATGAATGTCCTAAGCGTCAGGGGAACTTATGATGAAAAACCACCCGAGTCTTTTCATGAGGTAGTATTCTAGAAATTTTGAGGATGAAATTATTTGAAGGAGGGGAGAATGTAACACCCCAAGCTTCTACGGTACACTTCTCTTTGAATAATGTGATAGCGTGTGTTGTACGCAACATCGAGTTCTAACACACCACAACCAATCAAACTAGCCGTTATGAATAGTAATACCTACTTTTTGAAATTTTATAAATTTTATCTCTCAAAATGGACTTAATTTTTGGATTCGGAATATCGAATTTATCCTAGGGTGAAATTTTGGAACTTTTCGGATAACATTTATATTTTGATGAATAGTGAAAATTACTAAATTTTAATTAAAAACAACTTTTTCAATCGAAATACATTATATTGATAAATTATGAATTTTAGTGGTTTAAAAGTATATTTAGAATATATTTTTAACATTTCATACAATTTTGGTTATTTTACATTATTTTACAATCAAACCGGACATAAAAAAGTGTAAATCTTTTGATAGTTATTATCTCTTAAAAACACGCTTTTTGTTTTAACAAGGGTAATTAATTTTAAATTAATTTATGACACTTATGTGTTTTTAATTTGGAAAAATGGATTCCATATTTGGAATCAGGATGTTCATATTGTGTAAATAGGTAAATTTTATTTTTAGACATTTTGAATAATTACTTCAGTAAATATTTTATTTACCATGGTTAAGGGTAAATCTAGTAAATAAGGGTTAAAAAATTATTATAATAATGAAACATTACTCTAAAACGTGTCCTAACCTTATTTTTTGATACATGTCCGACCATGGGCATATTTGGGTCGATTTTTGGACCCCATTGATCCACTTTTAAGTGATAATGACACTTTATATTAATTAAGTTAAAATAAATACAAAAATGACATAAGCATATATCTTTTAGAAAAACAATTTTTACAAAGGGTTATATATGTTGGATTTTCTAATATAAATATTCATTAGAAATATAAAATGATTTCCCACATAATGATATTTTATTTATAATTTTTAGAAATTAAATAATTTATTTATTTATGACACAATGATGATGCCGTAATTACCATAATAGAGAAACATTAAATTAATTGATATTATAAATACCCAAATAAATATAATTTGAGACTTTTTATGAATTAAAATAATTATATAGGTTAATATGACATGTTAGGATTGATTTAATTAACATTTTTCTAATTAATCTTCCAATTATAAGTTTTAAAAAAATCAATTATTGAATAGTGTCAAAATTGACATAAAAGTGTTTTTAAAACATATATTATATTATTAATTGATATTAAATTCCTAAAAATCTAAGGATCGGCCAAGAGACTTATATAATGATAGGTTTATCATTAATGGACCACTTGGTGGTAGCTTGGAGGTATATAGTATGTTTATTAACCATATAATATAAAAATACAAAGAGACATTGTAAAAGTGAAACTAATTAACTTAGAGTTAATACTTAAAGATAAGGTTAATATAGTAACCAAAACCTATATAAATTCTTTTAGTTGAGTGGTTTGCGACCCATCCCCCCATTAACCTTTAAATAATACACTTTTGAGCCATTATAAACCTAATATTAATTTATTATAAATTAATATTTCTAGCTTTTCCAACGGTGCCCCTCACCCCTCTTATAAAAGGGCACTCCCCCTTCTCACTAATTAAAACATTCAAAGCCTTTTGGTTCGGCCAAAAACTGCCCAAATACTCTCTAAACTTCCCTCACTACATCCTAGAGGCCTAAGTTTTATTAGAAAACCAACCTAAGGAGCCCGTTTGATCAAATCGAAAGAAAGAACCCGAAGAAGAGGTAATGTTTTCACCAACCTTTTTCAAATTAATTTCTTCTTCAACTTCTTATTTCTTTGTTATTCCCTTTATAAAATAATGAATCTAGTATCTCCTATAAACTATAATATTATTATAAATATGGTACAACCAGATTCATTATTCTATCCATCCTTTGAATGACATGTCCCCAAACGTGTGTACGTACGGCTTCCCGTCTCCACGTCGTGGTGTAATTGTTATTAAATATATTATTATTTGGATGTGTATAATAATGATTTTTAATTCATGTAAATAATAAATATAACATGATAATGATTCTTTATATATTATATACCATCCAATTATATATTATTTTAATATCAAAAGAATGATATTGTCACTCGTGCGTACGTACGGACTACCGTCTCCACGAACGCGATGAGATTCATTCTCCATCATATCCATTCAAGTATAATTATCATTTGATGATTAATAATAGTATTTAAGGACTTGATATCATTCTGGATATGAATAAGATACAAACTATCCCTAACAAACATGGCTTATGTAACAAAACATATAAAAGTAAACGAGTAAGTTAACACCCGAAACAATGGTAATTCTAAGATATTATTAACAAAGAAATGTTAAAAGATCATATATGATATCATATTAATGTATATGATTATTGAATAATTTAATAACAATTATTTAACCATTATACAAGAGGTTAACCTACCCTCAACCAAGGAAAAGTACAAGGTAACGGTTTATTTCTCAATCTCTTCATTATCCGAGGTTGTTTGTACGTAATAATCTACTAGGACTTCTTTATCATCCACATCCATGTTTCTTAAAAATGTATTTCAAACAAAATTACTATTTACTAGAATATGGGTTAAATTCATTTATACCCTTGTTTAACTTTTTATAAGAGGTTTATAAAGAAATATTTCCGTCGTTTTCCAAACAAGGTGTTTTTTAACCTTTTCGACAGAACTAAGGTAAGAATGTTTTTTTTAACTTATACAGTGGGTGTGGCTATTTTCCGCCATTATAAAATCATTGAAGCTTCCCTTACAATCTTATAAAAATATTTTCAAAGAAATTTTTTTATTTTATATGACTCTTAAATGATTTCAAAATAAGAAGAGATATTTCTCTAAAAAACATTTTGATTTCATCTATGTCAACATCCTTTGATGGATTTTAAGCTTATTTGAAGCTGATTTATTATGAAACAAAACTTCCATGTCGAATTGAAGGTTTTGTGATATGTTTGACTATGGATATGTTATTTTTATACTCTTCATGTTTTATGGTGAAAGTATTGACATTTCGTATGCTAGTTTTAATACGAATGTTTATGTTATGTTTAAACCTTTTCATATGGGAATGCATTGGACTTAATAATTGACGAGTGGAGCCCGCTATAGCTCCTCGATGCATCAGTAGGTCTCATGAGACAAACTAGTGTCTTGGAACAAGGCCTTGGAAAAATCTTATTTGTAGTCTTGGCACGAGGCCTTGGCTATGTGGTTATGATAGTCTGGCATTATGCATTCCATCATAATGAAAGTGGTTATTGATATTGCATGTGACTATTCGATTTGTAGAATATCCATGTGAATAAGTAAATGGAATTATTTAATTTTTTCCATACTATGTTGAAGTTCATGTTTAAAAGTCTTTTGTTTTAGTTATACATTTCCTTAAATGTTTATTCTCATTTATGAAAGTTTCCGCTATATTTTTATCCTTACTGGGCATTTGAGCTCACCCCTTTCAATGTTTTATTTTTCCTAGGATGTGAAGAAGTAATTTATAAATGACCTGCAGGGATAGTATGTGGGGATATGAGTGTGGACTATGAAGAAAAGATGTTGTTGTAGTTTTCATTTTTATGTTGTAATGTAAAACTTATGAATATATCTATTGTTTCCAAGGCTACTAAACTAATCGGTCTTTCGAGATTTGATCTTTCTTTTTATCATGTCAATGTTATGTAATAATGCACCGACTCTGGGTAACTGGGGTCAGGGCGTCACAGGTCAACCCAGGAAATGCTATCATGATAGAATGATTCCATCTAGAAGGGAATATTTTGGAAAACATAGCCCTATATGTTCATTTATTTCAAGTTGTTATAATCTAATTTTGAATGTTACAACTATATTGGAATCCTAAATAATATATTCTATAGCATCCTTCCACTTCATGGGTGAAAATGGGAGCATGGAAGTTTATGCATACAAAACCATAAGTATAGTGGATTTCGTTTATGATGAAGATCATAACATTATAGGGAGGGGATATGTGAATGTTTAGATGGATAATATATGTTTCCATGCATTAATTAATGTGTTATGTATTATAGGTTATCAAAATAACCTGATATTAGTATTGTATCTTGATGAAGTGGGACATGGATACTTTTTTAAAAATGGATTGTGGAGAGTCTCATGCGATTCTATTTTCATGGATAGTTGTGTAATGTATGGATCACTTTTTTTAACTGAATGATGGTGGGATTTCCACTAACCAAATCATCAAATTCAAAGAGTAAATAATTGTGGAAGAGAAACATGGTCATCTTTTTTTGGAATTTGTGATGATTCTTTTAAAGTAAAGCATACTAATGTTGGAACATTCATACTTCATATGTTGTGAGTGATGTATACATAGGAAATATCTGAAGGTGTCTTATAATGTTTCTGAAAAAATACTAATTTTTGGATGTTTGAACTTTTCCATACTGATGTATAGGGTCCTGAAGTCAAATCTCAAGGAGGGTCACAATACATTATGAAAATAATTGGTGGCAAAAAGATAAAGTTATGTATTTACTTATTGTGACATAATTCTAATGTGTTTTGAGTTTCTTTATATTGAAAACTGTAGTGGAAGGAGATACCAAATGAAAACTAAAGTTTTTATGGTTAGAAAATGGTGGTGAATTTAGTAAAAGGTGATTACATAATAACATTAAGAAAAAATAACCAGGCATGAGAAGATTCTTCCCCAAACAACTGATCAAAATGGTGTTCCTAGAAGGGTAAATGAAATAGTAATGGATAAATCATTTATTATGATGTTTCATATCATAATTTTCAAGGGTATATGGGTAGAATATTTTGTTACATGTTTATACATAATCAATCACATATCCTCATAAAAAATGAAGAAGTAATTACCATATTAATTTTGGTCAGGTAAAACACTAGATTTATCACACCATAAGGTATTCATATGTAATTACTATTTGATTATTAATTTAAATGATATAAAAAATATTAAATATACTTTTGATATATGTTTCATTGTTGGATATGAGGATAGGAATATTATATTTTGAAATTTTGGATGATAACATCCAGAATTTTATCAGAAGTATAAATATTATCTTTAATTAATAGGTTCTATGGAATGATTAGAACATGAAGGGATATGGAGTAGAAGAAAAACACATATCTTCAATTAAAGTTTATTTAAGTGGAAGTAATAGAATAACTATGTTTTCAAAAAAACACATGAATATGAATCAGTGGTTTGTTTCCCAATTCGATGGGAATACTTAAAGGGTATCACAAGAATTTAGGAAGAACATAAAATAGAATAAATACCAAAACTATCACAGACTGGTGATTATTTATGTAGATTTTTGAATAAAAAATTTATGGATGCTTCAGTTTTGGAAAGAGAACAACTTCAATTATAACAAAATAATTCTACAAGGCTATGATAAACATTATAGAGGTATGTATATAACCTAAACTCATTAATTTTTATGGATATGGTAGAACCTGAAACACTAAAAGAGGTAGTTTTCTAGGGTGATTCTAATTAGTTGTAGAAATATATGGCGGAGTAGTTAAATTCATTACATGTGAATAACACATAGGATTTAGTGGAGTTACCACTCAGAAAGAAACCACTTGATAAAATGTTAGTTCATAGTTTAAAGGAATAATGTAATGAAATAAAGAGGTATAAGGTAAAGATAGTGGTTAAAGATTTTCAATATAAAGATACCATTTATTTCTAAGAAATATTATCTCAGGTCATTATAGAAAAAACCATAAAAATAGTGTTCAGAGTATTTTCATTCAAAAAAAATTATCTCAAATGTATGGATATGATGACATATTTTCATCTAGTTGATTTAGAGGAGGAAATCTACATGAATCATATTTTTTGTTTCATAGATCAATAGAATCATGGTTTGGAGTTAAATCTAAAGAGGAGTCTTTGTAGTTTGAAAGAAGCACCAAGGTGTTAGTACTAGATTTTTTAATATTTTTTTGAAGATAATGGTTTCAAAAAAAAGGAACTCAAACAATTTATATTGTTGAAAGGAATAATTTGGAATGGATTTTATCATTTTTTTTATATATTGATGATTATATTTTGGTGGGTATGTCAATCAAATATATTTATGAGTTGAAGATTGAAATTTATGGAATGTATGAATTGAATGATCCTATAGAATCAAATAAGATCTTATTCTTGAGTATTGAGTCTGATTGGAAGACGAAAAAATTGGTTCTATGAAAAAAATGTGTTCATTAATAATATCATTGAATAATTAAAAATGATCAAATTCAAAGAAGTATCAACTCATTTTTTTATGTAATGGTCTCCACCAATCATTAGACTTTCTATAATGGAAATAGAGTATTTAGTTGAAAAAATTAATAAAGTATATGTAAATGTTAAGGAATATTATTGAAGAGATAAAAAGTGATTAGTAATATAGATTTAATTAATGTAATGGTCAAAGTGGTATTCACATGTCCATAAATTGGTTGTTTCATCTGAGTTCATAACCAATAGACCATAAGTACCACTTTTATATAGAAGATACTAAAAGATGAAGAGTCATTTGTGAAGAACATTACTGGGATACATAACCCAATTGAAATGTTCAGTATATTTTTAGACCTTAATAGACTGAAAAAACACTATACATTGGTAAGACTTGGGTGAGTGGAGGAATTTGGAGGAATATTACATACAATGTAATAGAGGTGGAAGTTTATTTTTCTACAGTTGTGGTAATTCTTAATTAAGTATTCCAAGTGGTATTACCCATGCTCTGGCTGGATGAAATTGAATGTGGATGGTGCTTTTAAAGGAAATATGGACCCTACGGGATGTGGTTTCATCTACAAGGATTACCTCAGTCAGATCTTAGGGTGCTTTTTTGGAAGCTATGGGATTTACTCATCATTGGAAGATTAAATGATGTGTGTTATTCATTCTATTTCTTTCAATAAGCACCAGGGTTGGAACAACATATGGATTAAGAGTGATTAGACTTCCATAGTGCAAGTGATTTGGAATGGTTTGATTCAACTGGTTTGGTTAAATACTACAAATTGGATGTATTGACTCCATTCACTCTGCAACATCAATCATATTACCACTAATATATATCAGGAAGTGAATATAGTTGTAGATGGCCTTGCCAATAAAGGAGTAAATGAGGATATTACCCTGTAGGATGATCTACCAGATGACTTACTCCCCCTCCATGTGAAATATTTTAATATTATCCCATATTTTAGACTCATGTAACCTCTTTCTATAAAATAAATTATTCTTTGGTATTTTTCCCAAGTAATTCACTTTATTAATGAATCATTAATCATGATATAAACATATTGTTTTTTAAGAAAGTGATTAATTGGGAAAAAGACCAAAGCATAATTTATTTTATAGAAAGAGGTTACATGAGTCTAAAAGATGGGATAATATTAAAATATTTTACATGAAGGGGGATTAAGTCGCCAGGTAGATCATCCTACCAGGTAATATCATGATTTAATCCTTTATTGGCAAGGCCATCTATAACTATATTCACATCCTGATATATATTAGTGGTAATATGATTGATGTTGTAGAGTGAATGGAGTCAAGCCATCCAATTTGTAGTATTTGACTAAACTAGTTGAATCACACCATTCCAAATCACTTGCACTATGGAAGTCTAATCACTCTCAATCCATATGTTCTTCTAACCTTGGTGCTTATTGAAAGAAATATCATGAATAATACACATCATCTAATCTTCCAATGATGAGTAAATCCCATAGCTTCCAAAAAAGCACCCTAGGATCTGACTGAGGTGATCCTTGTAGATGAAACCACATCCCTCAGGGCCCATATTTCCTTTAGAATCCCCATCCACATTCACTTTGATCCATCCAGAGCATGGTAGTTTCCAAAAAACCTCAAAGGTGTATTCTAGCTAGCATTAAATACCATCAACCTAAATCCACTATAGAATCATAAATTCATTCACTATATTGTTGCAGAATACCTTCTAAATCAAATCATATACACAAATAGCTTTGAGGATCCGCATATGACGTTCATTAATGTTAAGTGAGAAATTATTGTGAATAATTGTATTTCTATCATACCAGATCACATGATGAAGCTACATAACTACAATAATAAATAAGTTCTTTATTTTTTGGGAGTAATCTATATCAACACAATTCTTTATCTGAGCATTGAAAGAGTCAAGAATTGTCCATCTACAATGAAAAATGTCAAAAATATAGTTCCAAAGAGCAGTTACAGAGGCACAAGATTGAAATAAATGGTTAGCATATTCTCTATGTTGATAACAAAGATGAAATTTTGAGTAAGTGAGGATCTGAAAATATTTCATACAATTATCTATGGGGATCCTATTATAAACAATAAGCCAGATTGGAGTAAATCTTGAAGGCTTTATCCATAGTTTATCATAGTTTTTAATCTAGCTAAAATAATTTCTAGAGTTATTAAAAAAGGTGGGAATAATAATTTTTTGAATTCATCATACCATTGTGTGAAGGATCCCAGAAAATAAAGTCATATATTCTAGAAAAAGGATAATTTTTAATGACATGCACAACATTCTCATGGAGACTATCAATAAGAGAGTTAATAACATCCTAGATAGTCTTATTAGCTCTTTCCAGATATTTTTCAGTGGGGATCATAGAAATTAAAGGAGCATCAGTCTAGTTATCAAACTTGAATTTCTTGGACGAGTTCTTGGAAACCGTCCATTTAGAGTTGGTAATAATATTTATATATTCGTTTTTAATGGAGGGATATAAGGAAGATTTCATAAATTTCATGTTACCTTTATTAAACTTATCAAAAAACATATTTTTAATGAATGAAATAGTGGGAGTCATTTTGAATCATGTTCCAAGTAAGTCTGGATTTAAGGGAATCATTAAAAAAATTAAAATTTATATTTCAAGGCCACTATTGTCCAAAGTTTTTCAACAAGGATACCAAGGTGTATTCACCAATTTTCTATCCAGGGTGTTTTCAGGAAAAAAAACGTTTTGATGTAAACATTTGTGTTTTTTAATGAGACTGGTAGGAAATTTATAAACGATCATAGAGTAAACCATTTTAGAGATAATGACTTATTTGAAAAGAAATATTCTACTCTCCATTGAAATATTTTTACCTTTCCAAGTAGAGATCTAATTGATAACTTTATCAACAATGTTGAAGAAATTGTTAGATTTGGGTCTTCCCCAAAATATGGGTACATCAAGGAACATAAAAGGAAAAGATCCTTCTTGAATGCCTATTTCATTGGTAATACCGTGTTTTCTATTACACATTAAATTTCTCCCAAAAATATGGAGTATTTTTTCCAACTAATGTTCTGACCAAAGGCCTCCTCGTAGTTAGAGAGAGCATTTTTTTAGGGTTCAATAGTTTCTTTTATCACCATGTAAGAAAATAATTATTCTGTCTGCATATACAAGATGTGTTGGGGAATTCACATTCCAAGAAGAAAAAATGGGTTTACATTTACATTGATCCACAAGTTCAGTGATAAATCTATATAAGAAGTCCTACACAAAGGAGAATATAATGTTAGAAAAGGGACCACCTTGTCTAACACCTTTGGTGCATTTGAAATAGCCTCTGGGAGAGCCATTGACCGGGATAGAAATGGAGACCATGTTGAACAGTGTTTTGACTCTAGTTATAAAGTAATTATTGAAGACAAATCCTTAGATAACGTTAAATATGAAATTCCATTCTATGGTATTGAAATATTTTCTAGTGTCATGTTTTATGGAAATATAATCACCTTTGTTGGAGTTTTTTAACATGTTAGTTCATTCAAAGGAAAGACAAATGTTGTCCTGAATGGATATTCCCTTAACAAAGCCAAATTGATTCCATGAGATAATTTTTTCCTTCATGGTAGTAAGCCTATTTGAAAAAAAAATTAGTGATTATTTTTTATAGAGTGTTAATAAGAGCTATGGGTAAGAAAAGATAAATCTTGTAGGCATTATAAACCTTGGAGATCAAAGAGAGGAATTGTGCATTCAACCCATGGGGTAGATAAACCCTAGAAAAGATGTATTTGATGAGTTTTCAAAAATCATCTTGAATAACATCCCAATATTGATTGTAGAGTCCATTATTAAATCCATTATGACCTAGGGAACAATCAGGGTTCAAGCTAAAAACAATGTCTTTTATTTCATGCTCAAGCGGAATTCTTAAAATAAAAGAGTTGTATTCTTTATTCAAAACAACCAAAATGAAATTGTGTAAGAGATACTTATTGATGTCAGGGAAATTAAATATGGATTAAAAATAAGAGACAACATGGCTAGAAATATCATCCTCATTATCTGAAAGTTTATCCTTATATTTGTGAAAAGTTAAAGGCCTACTTGTTTTTCTTATTCTTTGTAGAGAGTTATTGAACTTGGTGTTTCTATCACCGTCAGTTGACCAATTGATTTTGAAGTATTGTTTATGCATGTTATCCTTATAGGTGAGAAGTGAGTTACGTTTCACAGAAATGTTAATTTCATAATTCTGATCAGTGGTGAAATCACAGTTGGTGTTGTTTTTTTGAAGTTTATGAAGTTAATTCACAAGAAGAAGGATTTCATTGTCAATTTGTTTGGATTTTGATCTACAGCAACCCTTAAAATTTGTTTAATATATTTTAATTTAAAACAATTGGAAAATTCATCATTGTAATGAGTCATAGAGAAAAAAAAATTTAATGGCATTACTAAAATCAGGGTTTGATAAAAAAGATTTTATATGTCTAAATGGTGAAGGGAGTTTCATGGTTTAGAAAGGAATAGTGACAATAATAGGATGATGGTTAGATAGAATCTTGGGGAGAGTGGTGCTAGAAATAGTGTCCCATTTATCTAGAGAATTATCATTTGTGGACACTCTATCAAATTTGTTGTCTACCACCCTATTGTAGTGTCTTCTATACCTGGTGTATTTGTCACCAGTTGGAGTAATTTATATAAGGTTTTTATTCTCAATTATAGACTGAAATTCCCTCATTAAGATAGCATATAGGGATCCGTCCATTTTATCACATAAATCAAGGATAGAATTATAGTCTCCAGTAAAAAATTAGGGGTTATATACATTGGAACTCAGATAAGAGAGGTCAGTCCAAAGAGACCTCCTATCTTGATATCTATTCTTTGCATAAACAAAGGACAAGAATATATGTGTATTATCTAAAGTAAAATCACTGGTAAGAATTTAATCAGAGACATAGAAAATATTAACATTTCTCAAATATGGTTTCATAAAAATACAAAGAGTTTTAACAGTGGGGATATTCTGACTCACACCTATAAAAGTATATCCAAATCAAATGAGATGTAGTAAATTTGAAGAGAAATTTACCTTGGGTTCAGCAATGGAAAAATTTAAAGGAAAATGAATGTTTTTCATTCTTTTTAAGACAACAAAAGTGTTAGGGTTAGTAATACCCAGACAATTCCAAAAAAGGACTGTCATTTATACCTATGTTTGGAGTTAGAACTCCCCTTTTTCTTAACCTCTAAGAACTTTTTTCTAGATGATATTCTGATATTATTTTGACGTGTTTGGGATATACTTTTTCTCATTCTTACTCTTAATAGTAGTATAAGTAATAATAGAAGTTCCTACATTCAAGGTTTCTTTTTAAGTTTCATTCATATAATCATTAATAGTTTTGATCACATAACTACTAATAAAGAGATTATCATTATGCACAGCATTTAGATTTTCAGATTTTGAGGGAAAAAAGTGACATCCTTATTGTAGGTACTAACTGCAATGTGCATGTTAAGAGATAAAGGAGTTGAGTTAACTAAATTTTTTGGGTATGGTTTTCTTTTTGTTCATCCTTTTCCAAGAGTATAATGGGATTGGTTTCATTCTATACATCTGAACCCTTATTGTTGTGAGCATCAACTAAAGGACCATATGTCGTGATGTTAGCATGCTGATTCCACTACCCGAACCAAGAGAAGGATAAGAAGGTTGTCTAGGAACAATGCCCTTGTCAACCTACCTATCATCTATACACCAAGGGGTGAGAGTAATAGTATCAACCCTGTAATTGATGTCTTCTTTATCTGTCTCAAAAATTTTAACTATAGTAGTATAATATGTATGATTGGATAGATTAATAGTGGTCTTATAGGCCAAAAGTTCCCCAAATATAGGTTCCTTTGAATATTTTAAGGCATTCATCACAAGATCTTATAATTATTCAAGGAGATAAAGATTATTCTCCTCCTCCCCTAAAATATTAGGGGGAAGAGAACAGTGTGTTTTACACTCTTGTTACTTCAAGGTAATCCCTGGGTGAACAATATCTTGTCTTGTGATGTTAGGGGGTCTCAGGATTGGATCTAAAATTAAAATTTCAGGCTCATATTGGGACATATTTAATACATCCATTATAATATCTTCCATTTCCTCAATTATACATTGTTATTATGCTTTATTTTCATGGTCTTTCACTAGGTCAGACAAAGATTTTCCTACCTCTTCTCTTTTGGGGTTCAATTTTTTGGATTTTACAATTCATTTTTCATTCTTATTCCTAGAGGGTTCTGGTATATTTAAAGTAGGACCCTTATCTTTTTTATTCTTTTTAGATTCAGTCCATTCAGTGGAATTCAGTTGCGAGTCCTTTTTATAGACCACTCAACATATTTATTTCAACCATCATTCTAGCAAATAAAACTAATTATCTATTTCGAGTTCTCTGGTAAATCATTAGAGAAGTTCCAAGACAAGATTGTATATCATTTAAAAATTTGGGGTTCAAGAAAAACATGATAAGGTTATGAAATCTAAACTAAAGTTTTGTCATAGTGTTCCTATAGGTGTTCGGGTTAATGGAAATATCCCATTCAGAATGACACAGTCAGACATGTTTGAGTTGTATATTACCAAGCTTTAATACCCTTTCAAAATCATCTAGAGAGGTAAACAATATATGAAAATAAAAGTTTCCTAACAGGAAAAGTTTCCTATTTATAAATCCCCAAAAGTAAGAAATTTTGGGTTTAAGATCTAAATATGACCAGGGTTTAACACCTTTTAAGTAAGTAATGCATCCCATAATTGAAAACTTACACATTTGGGTCCACTACTGAAGTTCTTCGTGATTAGCCTCAATAGAGAATCATTCCTCCTACTGTTTTTTGAACAATTGAGTCTTTAATGATGATGATTTGGGTAGATAAAATCTCTTCATAGCTTCAAGTAATGATATCCCCTTCTCTTTGACATTCAGATCTTGGTTAGTAAAATTATCTTCATGGGATTTTTCTTCCTTCATTTCCAAAGAGCTTGATTCAAAGTAGCACTCCCATTTAGCATCGAAGGATTTCATGTCTCAATAAAATTATATGTTTCATATTGATACATCTCTGATTTCATGAGGATTAGGGTTTACATTGGGAGGGTTCACCGAGTCACTTGAGGATACGCTCTGCATCACTCCCCCTCACAACCTTATCCTCTAAACATATAGTGGTGTCATGTCCAAATCTGAAATGTCATTCGATATCATTATAAATAAGGAAAACATCATATGGATCTAAGTATATACCAAGTGGTTTTTTACCATTAATATAAAAGAGAAAATATATCTGTAAAGACCCTGAAATTTCATGTAATTTTTTTTAAATACTCTGAAATTTTATGAGTCTGTGGCTTCTGACGGCACTTGATTCTGAGGCCCGGTGTGCCCAGAATCAATTTCTGAAGTTTAGCTCAGGTAAGTTTAGTGAACGAATGAGCGGGTTTTTCCATCTTTGGAACCAGTGCTTAGAATTCAAATATAAGGGCACCGATGAATTTGCAACTCTGGTAATTGCTTAAAGTGATCCTTACCGTAGTTGTGTTCGCAATGGAGGAGAAGATTTTTATTGGGGGTTTATTCAAGAAGTAAATAAAAATTTGTCAGAACATTTTTTATTTTATAAGGTTGTTTTTTCCTCCCATGGGTAGTTAAGGGTGGGACCCACGGCCACATAACTACCCAAGTGTGGATGTTAGATAGGTGGGGACCACAAGAGCCCCACCATTTAATTTCCTCTAATCTCATTAAAAAACCCCTCTTTAATTTGTAAAACACTTTATTTTATTTTCCAACACATATAATTAATGGGGATCTTCCCTCTCCCTTCCTTTAATCAATGGTCAACATGTTATTAAATGTGGTGATTTAATTTTGGGAGTTTCTTTGCATGTGTAATTAAATAATAGGAGGATCCTATTATTTAATTTTGGGGGAAGATCTTTCGTTGTGCGAGAGAGATTGGGATAGCTTTTCAGATTTTGGAAGAACGCCGATATTTGATGAAGAATGAAGAATAATGTCGTCCTCCGATGAAGAACTGTGAAGAATGTCGGTTTCTCGAAGATCGACGACGCGCCACCAATTCTCTTCTCCATGACAAGAGAGGAGATGCCACTTCCTCTTCAATGCACTCTGACGACGCCTACGAACCCTTTCCCTGTGACGTTGTCTACCACGACGCCAATGTTCATCTTCATTTGTTGGGGTAGGGGTATTTTTATATTTTTTATGTGATTTATACCCTCGGCCTGGCATGTAATTGTTAGATGATGTTTTGAACCACTAACGTGGTGGGTATAGACTAATGAACAAGTCTGAACCCACCGCTATTTTGTTCTTGATGCGCAGAATCTTTGGTAATGTCGAAGCGGGATTGAAATGGTGATTGGAGCCCTTCGCAGTAATGTACAGGTCCCGAGGCGACCACAGGCGCAGACGAGAGCACAATCGGACCACTGGAATGACTCTGGTGGCCCGCAGAAGCCCCAGGAGGCGGCGGTGCCCTGGCGCGCCGCCGGCTGAAGCCGCGGTGGTGAGGGCTAGATCCCACATCCACGTGGGATCCAGGGGTTAAACTACAGTGCCAACCTAGCGCCGCGTCTGCGGAACAGAAGGGGGCCATGTACCCCCCCCCCCCCCTCGCTCGGCTCGCTAGCCGAGCCAGCGTGCCCCACGGCCGGGCCGGGTCGGGTCACGCGGACCAGGCCATGCCGGCCAGGCCAGGCCGTGCCCTACCGGGCCAGACCCAGACCCGGGTTGGGTCCACCCAGGGGGGTTGATCCGGGTCGGACTGGGCCCAGACCCCCACTTCAGGCCGTTTTCTGTCTTTTCCCATAACATGAGCTACGGAACTCTGATCGACGCACCGTCTATTGCGTAGAAATACTTGGATTGATACGGTCTTTTTGGTATATTAAACTTGAGTTTTAGGAAAAATTCGGTACGTCCGGGTTGGTTTGAACTCAAAACCAATCGGGCCCTTGGAGCGGAAATGCTTATAACTTAAGGACCGGACATCCGATTGACATGTCATCAATTGAGTTGAAATCCTTATGTTGAGACGGTCCTTTTTGCTTACTCTGCTTGAGGTTTGGATGCAGATAGAGTATGTTCGGGTTGGTTTTAACTTAAAAACCAACTGGGCCCCTGGGGCAGAAAAGACAATAACTCTCATGCCGGGCGTCCGATTGTACTTGGATCCTCCGTGGGTTCGACAGCAATGAAGACTGTACATGGATTCTCCGTGGGTTCGACAGTGATTACTACTGTTCTTATATCCTATGTGGGTTCGGCAGTATGACCTCTTTACTTGTATCCTGATTGGGTCTGGCAGAGTAGCTGGTCTGGTATCCGCTGTGGGTCCGACAGCTTAGCTGGTCTTGTATCCTATGTGGGTCTGATAGCTTAGATGAATCAGTTACTACATCTGATCATCTCTATCACCTTACTAATTGTATACCTATGTTATTTGAGTCTTCATTTTCAGTCATTATCATCGATGTGATTGACTTTCTTTCCTATGTGGATTGGGTTGTGTTTCCCTGTGTGGACTGGGTTGTGCTTGGGCTCGAGAGTAGGAGTTGTTTGTAATTGATGACTTAGGTATATGTATGGTCATATACCTAATTAATTTCGGTTGATACTTTGTGATTGTATCTTTCCTTTGTGGATTATCCTATGTGGATTCTTAGAGACCTTCGGGGGTCTCGAGGTCCCTACTGAGTACCATATACTCACCCCTACATGGGCTATGCCTGCACTACGTTGTGTTGGATGTAGACAACGGATAGCACTGATCGAGGTGGAGGCTTGTGGAGCTGGGCGGTACCCGGAGGTGGACCACTTGGCGGGACGTACACAGAGCGGACGGTCGGACCCGAGGAGCTGAGGAGACCATCTATACCCACCCTTTAGGTGGGATTTCCGAAGGATGACTCGGTGTTTCTATTTTACTTACTACTACTGTGATTTCCTTTCAGTTGTACTATAATTTCATTTGGGTTTGTATACTGGCCCATTTACTTTCATCACTTACCTTGTACCCAGTTTTACTTAGTGCTTACTTTACTTGCGTACTCTGTTGTGATTTTGTTTACTCTATAAAAATGCAATGTCTTCCCTTTACTTGTGGAATTTATGCCTTTGGTGCTAGTCTCCAGCCCATGGCCTATGGAAGGAGGGCTTGGGGTAGTCACAGCATGGGCCCCGAGGACGGGTCGTGGCAAATTGGTATCAGAGGATTCAGTTCTACCGCAGAACTCAGGACTCTGATCTTTCCTTTCTGTGAAGCAATAATGTTAAGAGTATTGAGTGTGGTTTTTAGTCCAGTGAGTCTAGTGTTGGTCTGGTAGCCGACGTATCCATACACCAGGACCATGACCTCTGATTTCCGACTCAGTGCACAAAAACACTGATTGCATGTGTGTTTCCTTTTAAAAGTTTTCTTTGTGATTACTTTGGGTCAGCTCACCAGGTATACTGTTTGACTGTGGAGCACCTGTTTCTTTTTAGGATGGCCCCAAGAAGGTAGCCATCCAGGTTTCCTAGTTACGTGTGGGATGATAGCCCACCGAGCGACGAGGCCTCGGTATAGAGCCCCATTACAGCAGAGGCACAAGTGGTACCACTTCTCGATGAGCCACCAATACTACCAGCCCTAGCGGTGGAGAGTGCACGCCGCCTGAGCACGTTTCACAAGTTTCAGAGACAGAGGCCGCCCAGGTTCATCGGAGAGATGGATCTTCAAGTAGTCGAGGATTGGATGGAGGCTATCTTCAGAGTCTTCAGACTGGTAGGGACACCATCAAATCTTATGGTGATCCTTGTCGTGAGTATCCTGCACGCAGCAGTAGGTAAATAGTGGAGCCTGATGATCCAGGTTCAAGATGAGTTATCTCTACTTTGGACGGACTTTGAGAGCCTCTTCCACTCTGAGTTTGTTCCAGCCACCATCAGTACAGTGCGCTTCCAGGAGTTACTACAGCTGTGGCAGGGCAGCATGTCAGTAGCCCAGTACTCGGTGAGATTTACCGACCTCTTGGGATACTCCATAGACATGGTTCGGGACCCATTATTTTGGGCCCAGACCTTTGAGCAGGGACTGAGACATGAGATCAGAGCTTCGATGATTCCCCTCAGCATCCCGATGCAGGCAGGAGTGCTGGAGTGAGCCGTGTTAGTGGAGAGCTTTCTCACCGAGCAGCCACCAGTAGTGAGACCCACTGTAGGACGGCACAGAGCGGAGTCTTCTGCAGCCGGAAGTCGACAGATGATGCAGGGGTCCAAGCGGACCAGGCTATTAAGTGGGTAACATTAGGATACAGGTTCGTATGTGCGGGGAACACGATGCAGAGCCAGCCTTACGACGAGCAGACAATGTTATGCATGCGGCGGGCAGAGCCACATAGCTCGTGACTACCCAACCCTCCATGGAGACGAGCAACAGATAGTGGAGGGACCTCCCAGGCAGAGGCAGAGGTTCGACCATGGCGTTCCACAGGGATCAGGCGGACGAGGCAGAGGAGCTGGCCGAGAAGCAGGTGGTGGACGACGCTTCGAGGCTCTACCAACACCAACCCCTAGAGGTCCACCCCGACCACATGGAGCTGGCAGGCAGAGGTAGGCCCAGCTCCAGGCAGCGGAGGCATACGACCACGGCGCACTCGAGATGATTCAAGGTACTATCTGTGTCTACTCCACCCTTATTTCAGTTCTTATAGACACAGGTGCGAGTCATTCTTTTATTTCTGCTGCCCTTGTTCGGAGCACGGAGATTCCGACATAGCTGTTGGCTCGATCCTTACAGGTATTGTCTCCTACGATAGCAGACTCGACGATTACGCACTGGTGACGGAAGTGTGATCTTACTCTTGGAGGCGAGAGCTTCGGCTAGGATGTTCTTGTAGTGGAATCGAGGATTTAAAACGTCATCTTGGGCATGTACTGGTATCTACAGTCCATACTCAGATCGACTGTATTAGGCGCAAGGTGCGGTGTGTCCGCACGGATGACACCAGGTTTACCTTCCCCGGCGAGAAGGGAACCTTCGCATCACATGATGGACTTATGCAGAGGAGAGGGAAGAGGATTACACATCATTTGGCTAGTCTCATCCTCAGAGTGGTTGATGTGCAGAGTCCGAGTTTTCCTGTTGTGGTGGATCAGTATGAGAATGTTTTTCCTAATGACATTCCAGGACTACCTCCTCACAGAGAGATACATTTATACATAGACATATACACCAGGACATCACTGATATCCACTAAAGCATATTGGATGGCTCCCGCTGAGCTTCGTGAGCTTCAGGTACAGCTGGAGGACATACAGGGGAAAGGTTTCATCTGACCTAGTGTTTCAACCTGGGATTCTCCGATTTTATTCGCCAAGAAGGCGGATGGGAGCTTGCGATTGTGTGTTGACTACCGTATCCTAAACCAGGAGCGTGAAGGAGGTGCATAGTTTCCTAGGTATGGTTGGGTACTATTGGAGATTTGTGCTAGACTTCTCCAGATTTGTAGCACCGCTTACAGGTTTGACGAAGATGGGGAAACCCTTCGTGTGGTTAGACAGATGTTAGTAGAGCTTCCAGGAGCTGAGGCGGAGATTGACCAATGCACCCATCTTGAGGCTACCAGGAGAGGGCGTAGGGTACGTAGTTTACTGCGACGCATCAGGGTCTGGACTCATGTGTGTCCTGATGCAGGAGCGAGCAGTGATTTCTTACGGTTCATGGTAGTTGAGGCAGCACGAGAAGAACTATGCTACCCATGACTTGGAGTTATCAGTAGTGGTATTCGTCCTAAAGATGTGGCGGCACTATATCATGGGTGAGCGCATTACAGTCTACTCTAACCACTAGAGTCTCAGGTACATTTTCTCGCAGAAGGACCTAAACTTGAGACAGCGGTGTGAGTTCCTCCAGGATTATGACTTTGAGATTGTCTATGCTCCTGGGAAGGTGAACGGTGTGGCTGATGATCTCAGTAGGAGATCGGGAATTCAGGTACTTGGAGAGGCAACGGAGCAGTTAGCTGATTTGCAGATATCCTTTGTGGATAGAGATGTAGAAGACTATCTATTGTCCCTCACATTCACTCCTCCACTTCTTCAACAGATCAAAGAGGCACAGCGTGGGAACGTTGACTGTGAGGGGCGACGTTTTCAGATATCCTCAGGGCAGGCACCCGATGGATTTGCTGAAGGCGGGGAGCACATCATCCTCTTTAGGGGACGTACCATGGTACCAGTTTCACTACAGGAGGAGGTGCTGATAGAACTCCACAATTCCCCTCTATCGGTACATCCTGGAGTAGAGAAGATGTACCGGGACCTCAAACAACTTTACTGGTGGCCAGGTATGAAGAAGGTTGTGGAAGAGTTTGTTTCTCGATGCCTCACTTGTCAAAAAGTGAAGGCAGAGCACCAAGTACCTATAGGCTTGGTACAGCCCTTAGAGGTCCCAGAGTAGAAATGGGATGGGATATCCATGGATTTCGTGATGGGGCTTCCACGTACTTACAGAGGACATGACATCATCTGGGTGATCGTAGACCAACTCACTAAGTCGGCACACTTCCTACCGATCATAGAGCAGGGCTCAGTAGAGAGCTTGGGACGCCTCTACGTTCAGGAGATCATACGGCTTCATGGTGTGCCAGCATCTATCATCTTCGATCGAGATGCTCACTTTACTTCCCAGCTTTTGAAGGGGTTATAGGAGTCTTTTTGGACACAACTACGCCTGAACACTGCCTTTCACCCTCAGACGGATGGCCAGACGGAGAGAACAATTCAGACACTCGAGGACATGCTTTGTGCATGTGTCCTTGACTTTGGTCATAGCTGGGAGGATCACCTACCCTTGGTGGAGTTTCCTTACAACAACAGATACCACTCCACCATCGGGATGGCACCTTACGAGGCAGTGTAAATATGACCTTGCAGATCACCTCTGTGTTGGACAGACCCTGGGGAGTCAACACTCATAGGACTAGAGATTGTTCGGGCTATGATGGATAAGGTGCAGATCATCCAGGAGTAGATGAGGACTGCACATAGCAGACAGAAGTCCTATACTGATAGGTGGTGGAGACCACTGAATTTCAAGGATGGCGACCACGTTTTCTTACGGGTCTCACCTCGGCGTGGGTTGCGGAGATTTGGTCGGGGCGGCAAGTTGTCTCCGCGCTTCATCATTCCTTTTCAGGTCCTCAGCAGAGTAGGTGAGGTGGCTTACCGCCTGACCCTTCCACCTTAGTTTCACTGGGTGCACAACGTCTTCCACGTATCTCAGCTGAGGAGATATGTGCACGGCCCGATGCATATCATCGACCACGGGGAGCTGGACATCGATGACAGGGTGAATTTTGTGGAGGTCCTGGTGGAGATCGAGGATCGATAGGAGCGGGTCCTACGTGGGTGGTCAATTCCTCTTGTGCACATTCGTTGGTAGTACGGGAACCTCTGGGAGAGCATGTTGGAGCGGGAGGCTCAAATGTGTGCTCAGTACCCTCATTTGTTCCCCTAGTTTATGTTGTAGCTTTTCGGGGATGTAAATCCATGAGGTGGGAGTAATGTAAAGACCCATAAATTTCAAAGAATTTTTTTTAAATACCTTGGAATTTTACGAGTCTGTGGATTCTAACGTCACTTGATTCCGAGGCCCGGTGTGCCCGGAATAAATTTCTGAAGTTTAGCTCGGGTAGGTTCAGTGAATGAATGAGTGGGTTTTTCCATCTTTTGAACCGATGCTCGGAATTAAAATCCGAGGGCAGTGATAAATTTGCAATGTCGGTAATTGCTTAACGTGATCCTTACCGTAGTTGCGTTCGCAATGGAGGAGAATATTTTTATTGGGGATTTATTCAGGAAGTAAATAAAAAATTTTCAGAATGATTTTTATTTTATGAGGTGGTTTTTCCCTCCCATGGGTAGTTAAGGGTGGGGCCCACAGCCACCTAACTACCCAACTGTGGATGTTAGAGAGGCGGGGCCCAAACGATCCCCACCATTTAATTTCCTCTAATCTCATTAAAAATCCCTCTTTAATTTGGAAAACCCTTTATTTTATTTTCCAATGTGTATAATTAATGGGGATCTTCCCTCTCCCTTCCTTTAATCAATGGTCAACACGTTATTAAATGTGGTGATTTAATTTTAGGAGTTTCATTGCATGTGTAATTAAATAATAGGAGGAGCCTATTATTTAATTTTGGGGGAAGAGCTTTCGTTGTTTGAGAGAGATTGGGAGAGCTTTTGAGATTTTGGAAAAACACCTGTCTCCAATGAAGAACGATGAAGAACGCCGGCCTACGACGAAGAACGACGAAGAACTTCAGTACCTCGAAGATCGACGACGTGCCACCAATTATCTTCTCCATGATAAGATTGGAGACTCCAATTCCCCCTCGGCGCACTCCGATGACTCCTACGAACCCTTTCCCTGCGACGCCGTCTACCGTGATGTCGTCTACCATGACGCCAACGTTCGTATTCATTTATCGAGGTATGGGAATTTGGATATTTCTTTATGTGATTTATACCCTCGGCATGGCGTGTAATTGTTAGATGATGTTTTGAACCACTAATATGGTGGGTGCGGACAAACAAACAAGTCAAAACCCACCGCTATTTTGTTCTTGATGCGCGGAATCTTTGGTGACATCAAAGCAGGACCGAAATGGAGATTGGAGGCCTACGCAGTAATGTACATGTTTTGAGGCGACCGTAGGAGCATACGGAAGATAAATTGGACCATCGAAATGACTCTGGTGGCCCGCGGAAGCCCCCGGAGGCGCGGGTCACCGGAACTAGTGGTCGGAGGCGGCAGCCAGCACTGGTCGGCTGCCCGGAGGCGGCTGCGTGGGACCCACGGGGAAACTGCAGTGACAACTTGGCACCGCGTCCGTGGAATAGAGGGGGACCGCGTCCCCCCCCCCCCCCCCCCCCCGCTCGGCTCGCTGGTCGAGCCAGCGTGCCCCCCGGCCGGGCCGGGCCGGGTCACGCGAACCGGTCCACACTGGCCGGGCTGAGCCATGCCTAGCCGGTCCGGACCCAGTTCGGGCCGACCCAGGGGTGGGGGGGTTGGGCCTGGTCAGACCGGGCACATACCCCCACTTCGGACCGTTTTCGGTCTTTTGACCATAACATGAGCTACGGACCTCTGATCGACGCACCTTTAGTTGCATAGATATCCTTGGATCGAGGCGGTCAATTAGGTATATTGCACTTGAGGTTTCAGCAAAGTTTGGGTATGGCTGGGTTGGTTCGAACTAGAAAACATCTGGGCCCTTGGAGCAGAAACGCTTATATCTTAAGGACCGGACATCCGATTGACGTACCATAAATTGCGTTGAAATCCTTTTTTTGAGATGGTCCTTTTGGATTACTACGCTTGAGGTTTGAAATCATATGGAGTATGGTCAGGTTAGTTTTAGCTTAAAACCCAACCGGGCCCCTCGGATGGAAAAGCCAATAACTCTCAGACCGGGCGTCTGATTGACGCACTGTCTGTCACGATGGGTTTCTTTTAACGAGACGGAACATTACAATACATAAACTCTAGAATTTGTGACAGTTTATGTATCAACTCTTTTGCTCGAGGAGTGGACCCTCCCGGAATCGAGCATGCTATGTGCGGGGACCCTAGAGCTGGCTGCGGCTGCGACGATGACAATTGTACTTGGATCCTCCGTGGGTTCGGCAGCGATGACGACTGTACTTGGATCCTCTGTGGGTTCGGCAGTGATGAAGACTATACTTGGATCCTCTGTGGGTTCGACAGCGATGAATATTGTTCTTGTATCCTATGTGGGTCCGACATTATGACATTTTTACTTGTATCCTTAGTGGGTCTGGCAGAGTAGCTGGTCTTGTATCCTTTGTAGGTCTGACAGCTTAGCAGGTCTTGTATCTTATGTGGGTCCGACAGCTTAGATGAATCTGTAGCTACATCAGATCATCTTTATCTCCTTACGAAGTGTATAACTATGTGAGTTGATTCTTGATTTTCAATCATTATCATCGATGTGATTGACTTTCTTTCCTGTGTGGATTGGGTTGTGTTTCCCTGTGTGGACTGGGTTGTGCTTGGGCTTGAGAGTAGGAGTTGTTTTTAATTGATGACTTAGGTATATGTATGGTCATATACCTAAGTAAATTCTATTGATACTTCGTGATTGTATCTTTCCTTTGTGTCTTATCCGACGTGGATTCTGAGAGACCTTTAGGGGTCTCTGGGTCCCAACTGAGTATCGTATACTCTGCATGGGCTATGCCTGCACTACATTATGTTGGATGCAGATGACGGACAACACTGATCGAGGCGGAGGATTGTGGAGCTGGGTGGTACCTGGAGGTGGACCACTTGGCGGGACGTACACGGAGCAGACGGCCGGACCCGAGGAGCTGAGGAGACCATCCGTACCCACCCTTCAGGTGGGATTTCCGGAGGACGACTCGGTGTTGCTGTTTTACTTACTGTTGTTGTACTTTCCTTTCAGTTGTATTGTACCTTCAGTTGGGTTTGTATACTGGCCCATTTACTTTTCAGCACTTACCTTGTACCTAGTTTTACTTAGTGCTTACTTCACTTGTGTACTCAATTGTGATTTTGTTTACTTTATAAAAAGGCAATGACTTCCCTTTACTTTTGGAATTTATGCCTTTGGTTCTAGTCGCCAGCCCCTGGCCTATAGAAGGCAGGCTTGGGGTTGTCATGGAAAGGTCCCCAAGGAGGGGTCATTAAAATATGATTATAAATTAATAAGTAAAATTTAGATAGGGGTATATGATTTATTAATTTATAATTTAAAAAATTGCTATCATTTTGGTTATCGAAATACTAAAATATACATAAATGAGACTCATGTGGTGAACATCATTATCTCAATTAGAGCTAGAGATGAAGGTGTTCTAGAGAATTAATATTTATTTTTTAATGGTTATAAGCATCATTTTTTGTTCAAAATGTTGACTAGTTAACAGGTGGAATCAATGAGATATTATATTTCCAAAATTAATCAATGTATTCTACTACTAATAAGTGAAATAGATTACTGTCAATAAAATATCACTTAGTGGTTTGTCTCACACACTATCTAATTTAATTTTTATTTATTGATGATAATATGAAATCATGTTTATGATCAAAATGATATACTTAAGTAATGTATAGGCATATGTAGTATACATTTATAGAAATAATTCTTTTTAATGTATAAAATTTAGGTTATTTTACATATTATCTTTTTTAAACCATTAAATTTTTATTCAATAGGCTTGGAAGACATATTGATAACTATTTTCAAAATATAGATTCTAAAAACTCAATTTATTTAAAATTGGTAATTATATTTGTGAGAAATTTAAACATCTGATGCAGTGTTAGAACCCTTGGTAACACAATAAGTTATCTTAGACATTGATATATAGTGAGGGAAAAAATTTGACTAATTGGGGGATCTAAGATGTAAAATATGGTTGAAAAATAATTAATAGGAAGAGTTATAAATTCTATTTTTGTAGGGGTGCATGATATGGAAAATAGAACCTATGTCATTAATTAATATATTGTTAAGGAGATAAGTTCCAAATAAGTTAAATTTTATCATAGAGTTATACGAAAAATACAGAGTTTTCCCTCTATAAATAATGAATATTAATGGAAAATGTGTATATGTAGTGAGGATACCCTTTGTATGTAATTGAAAAATAATAATAGAGAAATCCAAAAAACCATATTCTTCAAAGAATCTTGGACTAAATGTTTAAAGGGTATATCAAAATCTCTACTTGAAAATACTTAAATTATGGATCATGAATATGTATGGATTCATAGATGAATTATCAAAAATAGAGTTGTAAAAAAATAAAGGGATGGAATAATATAAACAAGTGGTTTTAAATTGGTTTTTTCTAATCAATGGTGAAAATAAATGTTTATAGAAACAATGATCCTAAAACTCTTATTTATTGAATTTTTTTAAAAAAAAATAAATTTATTTATTATGTTGCATCACATGAAACATAAAGTTTCAATGAAGAAAAATATACTGTTAATATTAGTATTTGAGCATGATAGTTATAACCTAGCCATTAAAGTTGGTGTTATAAACTGGAATAAAAAATATGAAAATTAAGTCTAATGTTTTTAGATAATTAAATTATATTTATAAATAAGTATATATGTTTTATAAATTCCTATATATGAATTAAAAAAATTACTCAAAATATATTACAATTATTTTTAAAAAAAATAATATAATTAAATTCTTTCCACTTATAAAATTTATTTGCAAAAATGAACATCATTTTTGAAATCAACATGTGAAATTTTCTTACAGTGGATTTTTTATAATTTTTTACATTGATTATTTTTTATTTGAACTCTGAAAATAATGATTTTATTGAAAATTTAACTTTCTTTTAAAGAAAATAAAAGGTTGTATTTTTTTATAAATGTTTTTAAAATTAAAATTTGTTCAATTATATTATTATTATTTAAATTTTATTATTTGAATAAATCATCTATAAAAAATTTCTATAAAAGAATTTTATACTTATGAAATTTGATTTTGCAAAACATATTTTTTATCATGCATTCAATTTTACTTTTAAATTAAACAATAAGAACTATTTGAATATAATTTTGTAATATAGAGTCCATATTTTGTATAATAATAAATAATATTATATTATAAGTTCAACTTAATTTTTTGTCCTAATTAATTGTAAAGATAGTTATAATTAATTACCATAGTTAATGTTAAAATAGGATTATCATGGGTTAAACCAAATGTTAAAGGTATATTTTCCAAATAAACAAATCAAATTACAATTTTATGGCCCTATATAATCATTACCTTATCCCACCATCAAATAGATGTCTATTTTGGTGAATTTTTCTTATGAAATACTTTTTTTAATTCATTAAGAAAATTTCAAAGTGGTTTTAAAGTGGGTCCTCTCCCCGCTTATAAAAGGGAATCTCCTATTATCTCCTCTTTACACTTAAAAATCCTTTGGATTTAGAAAATACATTCCTTAATTCCATCCTCAAATCCTATAGGACTTAGTTTGATCACGTAACCCACCTAAGAAGGCTTTATAAATAATCATAAAGAGGTACTTCGAAGAATATGTGTAGTTATTAACCAGGAATTTTCATTTTATTTCTCCTTCCAAATCCTTCAAATATTCATAAAATATAAAATATTTAATAAAACCAATATCTCCAAAATTATTACATTTTATTTTTTTAGTGTGATAACCAATATAAATCTCCACTTCCATCAAATGGTTAATGAAACCATTGATCATGTGTACGGTTGAATACCGCCTTCTGAACTGATGTAATTCGATTTCCATCAAAACCTATGAGAGATAGACATAACAAAATAATAAATTAATGTAAATAGTATTTATAAAATAATATTAACTCTATAATTTTAATATCATATATACATTCTTAACTTCCAGTTTTTTTTAATATGATAACATCACTTATGTACACTTGTGGACTACTGCCACCACGAAGTGATGTGATATGTTTTTCATTTTATTTTGAAATTGATAGTAATAAGGATATATTTAAAGAATATATGTGATATCAATGATTAAATTTTTTTTAAATATGAACTAATATTTATATTTCTTTCATTCTATACATTGAAAAAATGGATACCACGTTCCTGCGTACATACGACCTAAAGTCTTTATTATAATGACCCGAACTGTTATAAATAAATTTTTATTTTAATTTAATTAAATTTATTATAATTTATTATGGTTACAAAAAATACATTAAATTATTTTGTTTTATTTTATCATATTTAAAATATTGTTTAAGTACCATTACCATTGATAATATAGTTGTTAACATTGATAACATGATTAGTATAAATATTAAATTTTAACAAATCCAATCAATATAGATAAAAGAAATGATTACCTCAACCAGTAGGAGTGTACCCTATGAAACCCATTTATCAGAGCTTTCTAGGGAGATAGAATCACTAGTATTTTCTCTTGACCAATCCTAATATGAGATCCCACAACCAAAGCATGATCATAACTATTTACGAGAGAATTTCAAGCTTATTTAGATCACAACACAAACCATGTTCTCTGAACCACCCCATGAAAGTCTCACTATCACATACCTTGCCCTTAGGGCATTTTCTGGTGTATTAAAGAGATATTTTTCAAGACTATAATAATATAAATCTTTATATTGTATTTTCAATAGAATAATGTTCATATTTTCTTCTTATCATTTCTTCCTAAATGATTTTTTATTTTTATACAATAAAATACAAATTGTATTTTTGGGTAATATTAAAATTCAGTTAAAGAATTTATATTGAGTAATTAATTGATTTTTTAATAAAATAAAATTTTAATGAAATATTGTTACTGAATAATTTTTGTTAAATATAAATGATCGTATAATTTTTATGAATTCAAATGTAATTTTTATAAGGGTTTGAAAACTGTTATTGTCAAAAAACCCATCATTTCTCAATAAATGTTGATTAGGATATTAAAATTTAACATGAACATATTAAGAAAAATATTTTTATAAAATGGATATTATTTTTGGAATAAAATTAATGAAATTATACAATGGTGGTTTTTTTATAATTTTGGGAGACAATCAAATTTTTTGGAAAAAATTGAATACCTTATAAATATACTGTTTTTATTAAGGCCTCATAATTACCAAAAAGTTATCTAATAAATTATATAAAAGGTATACACCACCAAATATATGATTTAAATATAAAATAATTTTATTTTAGGTTTATTTTATTAATTTTATAAATCCATTATGAATCCTCCAAAAGAATTAATATATTTTAAGGTTTTAAAATCATTTCTTTAAGAGTATGACTCACTTCCACATTTGAAATGGTATTATTTTATTAATTTAGGCCCATGGAATTATAAAATAAATAAAAACACTCCCATTTGGTAGAAAAAATTTTCAAAAACCAAGATAAGGTTTTTGGTTTTGGTAAATTTATTATATAGTGTCCAAAACCTAAGTTTGAAAATTGATAAAGAATTCCACAATATCTTTCTATATAAACCCAGCCAATATCACACTTATCTTCACTCATTATTCTTGGATCACATACTTAATCTACCATACCATCTCAATATTCCTACCATGGTTCACTCAAGCTCTCAAGGATCTCCTCCCAAGCATTTGGAGTCTCACACTCAAGTTATCCCATGTAGTTTTAAGTTCAATGGAACATTAAGATCATGTTAAGGAAGTTTTTGATGATGATGATGTATTTTAAGTTGTCATGTAATGTACCTATTTCCTAACTAAAATAGAATTATTGATCTTATGGTATGTATTATGTGCAAGATTATGTAATAAATAATGAATTAATGGGAAATAAAGAGAAGTGTTGTTATAGTTGGTATCATAGAAAAGGTTTAGTTATTTTTTGGATTTAGGATTATAAAAATCTAGAAAAAGACCTGGGGTTATGAATAAGTATAAGAAAACATGCCTAAATTTTGGTAATTATATTGTAATTGGTTTATTAATAAAATACTTCCATGTCTAGATATTACAACTGGATGTGGATCTAGCACAGATTTACATTGGGGTAAAACCTAAAAACACTATATTGAGCTAGAATCGATCAGGAATGGGTGCCTGACAAAGGTCCTTACTACACCCCTAGTTTGACACTCCTAAGGGATATGATTTAGTAAATTCATAATATCATTATGAACCATTATTAATGGAATAAAAAAATCCCATAAGAGTATATATTATTAAATAGATCATGGATAACATAGATTGAATCTTAGAAACTCATAAGTTAAGAAATAAGTTAAATTTATAAGTTATCCTTTTAATGTCATTGGATTACCCCTTTATGTCCTTAAAAATAATCATCCTTAATTTTCTATTTATTCTAGAAAATGGCTGTAAATAGGAGGAATTGGGTAAACTGACAATGTGACGGACAATGTAAAGGCCGCCCCAATGATATGCCCAACCTTATTGGAGCAGGAATATAAAACATTATTATGATACTCTCTCGACTGACAAAGGCTATGAATAGAAACCCAGATCAATAGGATCTTCCAAATAACCCAATGAAAGAAAAAGTTGTGATTGCGGGATTTACGTGACAAGGGCCTCGGAATTTCAGTGGATCACCTGATCCCTTAATCATAAAACAATGGATCAACTCCGTTGAGAATATATTCTCCATCCTTAATTTTTTTATACAAGAGAAGATTATACTAGTTGTTTATCATTTGTAGGGAGAATCAAATCAGTGGTGGACATTAATCAGAAATACGAATCTTGATAAAGAGATCAAAGCAATGGGGTAGAATGAATTATGGAAAATTTTTTTGATAAATATTTTCCTCACACTCTATGACTTAAAATGGAAATGGATTTCCTTACCCTCAAGATAAAATATGATGAATATTTTAGGGTGTATAAGGAAAACATCACATGACATTCATGATACACTTATGGATTTGTCGTTACGCCTGAATTCAAGGTTGATTTCTTCTTTGGTGTGCTAAAACCTTGACTATTAAAATCATGGGTGATCCAAGACATTGATTTCTTTGAATAAATTTTCTGAAGTTCCATCAAATTAATGATGGAGGTTATTGAATCTAAAGGGTATCACAGTGATATTAATTAAAACGTAGAGTTTAATAATGGTGGTTTGATGGAGAAATCTAATGGTTCCCAAAAATTTCAACATCCCATTTGTCAAAGGTGTGGAATGAGGATACCTGGAAATTTTCAGAGGATAAGAAAATGGTTTATGTGAGGTAAGTAATGACACCTAGCTAGAAATTTCTAATAGTAAAAACACACTAATTCATTGGAAGAGGGTAATACTTCGGTCAACCCTCAGCAGATTTCTCATTGCTTTAATTTCTAGGAACTGGGTCACTTTGAAAAACAATTCATTGTGACAAGGTTTTTTAGAAACAACCAACAACCTCCAATGTTGAAGGGTGGGTGTTTTCTGTTAAAACCACTGAGATGGATCCTAACAAATAATGTGGAGACTAGTATAATAGTTTTTAATTCATGAATAACGAATGTACTTTTTGATTCTGGTTCTATGCATTCATTCATATCACGAAAGTTTGGTAGAACTATTCAAACACCACTACAAGTCATGGAAGTATAGATGTTGGTGAAAATAGAAAATGGGGAAATTATTGCATCCCAAGTATATAAATTATCCCCTATAAATATTTGTGGGCTAAAATTCCCATAGAACCTTGTTATACTCTCTTTTTTAGAATTTAATATAGTTTTAGGAATGGATTGAATTTACCTATATAGAGCCAACATAAATTTATATGGAATGGAAATCACTCTCCACATCAAGAATCAACCCCTAATTCTGTATAAGTTAAAGGAGGAGGGTGAATCTTATTTATCCCTAATATATCAAGCATGGATATTATTTCCCTATAAGAAAGCATATATATCTCAAATGATTATTTCTAAGGAAATAATAATCCTTGAATACATTCCCATTGTGATGGAATATTATGGTATGATTCCCAATGAATATTTATGTCTTCCTCCTAGCCAAGAGGTTGAATTTTCAATCGAACTTATACTTGGGGCATTAATATTATCCGTCAATCAATATAGAATGGTTATTGTGGAACTTGAGGAGATGAATAAGAAACTATAGGATAATCTAGGTAAATGGTCCATACACCCAAGTGCTTCAACTTGGGGTGAATCAGTTCTCTTCATCAAGAAAAAGGATTGGAAAATGTACCATTTCATTGATTATTGTGATCTCAACAAGATCACAATAAAGGTATCCTCTATCATAGATTTATGCCTTCTTCGATTAGCTCTGTGGATCACAATACTTCTCTAAGGTGGATCTACAGTCGTAATATTACCATGTTTGGTTAAAGAAGGAGGATATCCCCATGACTAATTTTTGTACATGGTGTGTGAACTATGAGTTCTTAGTAATGACATTTGGAATCACTAATGCTCCATTAATATTAATGAATCTGATGAATATAATATTTATAGATTCCCTTGAAAATTTATAGTAGTCTCGATACATGATATTATAATATACTATAAAATCAAGGAGGAGCATGAGGAGCTTATGATTACTATGCTAAAGACCCTATAAAAGGAGAAGCTCCATGAAAAATACAAAAAAAATGTGAGTTATAGATAAAGTAGGTATCATTATTGGGGAATATCATTAGAATAAATGGGATATCTTTAGACCCTTAAAAGAAATAAGTAATTGAAGGATGGATAAGGATAACATATATGACAAGTATTAGTAGTTTCCTTGTATTTTCTGGGTATTATTGTCAATTTGTGAGAAATTTGAAATGATTTTAAAACCCTATTACTAATATAACTTAAAATGGATTCATGTTTTCTTATAATTATTTATGTTAAGAAAGATTCAAGGATTTGAAAAGGATGATCATCACTTCACCTATGATCACATTACCCAAAAGTGTAAAACTTTTCATGGTATTCAATGATGCTTCAATGAAGGGCTTGTAATGTGTGTTAATGTAGAATGATGAATTCATATCCTATACTTCAATAAAATTTAATTTTTAGGAAAAGAACTACCCAATGCACAATCTAGAGTTAGTTAGAGTGATCATTGTATTAAAAATATGGTGGCATTATATCTTTGGGGAGATATGTGAGATATATATAGAAAAAAAATCCTCTAGTATATATTCACATAAAAACACCTGAATATGTGACAGCGATGATGGTTAGAGATGATAAAATACTATGACTACTCAATCTACTAGCATCATGGTAAGTAAAATAAACTGGTAGATTCTCTATATAGAAAGGATCTAACAATTTTATCATTGATGAGAATTTAGAGGGATTAGATCTTCTTATACTTGAATAGGATAGACATGGGAATCATAATGAAAGGAACATCATCAATCATTTCACAAATTATTTCTCAACCATCTCGTTTGGAAAGTTTAAAGTATGATCAAAGAGATGATATGGAAATTTAGAAAAAGGTGGAAGCTATAATAAAATATAAATCCTCAAAGTTCAAAATAGATGGGGAAGGATTCATAAGATTGGGTCACGACTATGTGCACCATACAATAAAGAGATACAGAGAGAGATTATGACTGATGCACATAGCTCATCCGTCTCTATTAACCCAGGATGAAAAAAGATGTATCTAGATCTCCAAGAGAACTATTGGTGGGATAATATGATAAAGGAGATCATTGAATATACATCAAAGTGCCTGGTATATTAGCAAGTGGCAACCAAAAGGAAAACTTCTTAGGGGATGATGAAACCATTACTCATACTAATATAAAAATGGGAAATCACCACCATGGAATTTATCACCAGACTTTCGAAGATATCCAGAGGAAACAATGTTATATGGGCTATTGCATATCATCTTATATAAATATCTCACTTTATCTCAATTAGAGAGGACTTCTCATTTAACCAACATGCACAAATATACATCAAAGAAGTTTTGAGGTTTCATGGAGTACCAATATCGATTGTAACTAATTGAGATACAAGAGTTACCTTTATGTTATGAAAAATTCTCCAATATGTTCTAAACACTGAGTTGAACTTCAGTACGACCTTTTATCCTCAAACTGATGGCTTGTCTGATCAGACTATTCAGACATTGGAAGACAATTTGAAATCATGTTCTATGTTCTCAAAAGGAGTATGGGACAAATATATTTCTTGTATCTAGTTCTCATACAAAAAAAGTTTCCACACAAGTATCCAAATGACTCTATATGAATCCCTTTATAGTAAATTATGTAGAACACTAGCATGAAAGGATAAATTTGGTGAACATAAGCTACTAAGACCTAAAATGGTTACAGAAATGGTAGAAAAGGTTAAAACCATCTAGCAGTACATCAAGGAAGACCAAAGTTGACAAAAGAGTTATGAGGATAATCATCAATGGGACATAGGGTTTGATGTTGGAAACATGGTATTTTTCTATATATCTCCATGGAAGAAGGTCAGGAGATTTGGGAAGAAGGGAAATGTTAGTTTAAGACACATAGGTCCCTTTGAGATCCTTGATCACATCAGAGTTGTGGCCTATCGACTAGCACTCCCACCTAAACTATCTTAAGTACATAATGTATCCCATGTAACCTTTTTAAGGAAGTAAATAACAGACCCCTCACATGTACTTAATCTAGAGATGCTACCATTGAAGAATTATTTCTCATACAATGAGAATATGTTAAAGATATTAGATAATAGAGAAAACGTTCTATGAAATAAGACAATGTCCTCGTCAAAGTGTTGAGGAGAAACCAAAATATTGAAGAAGAAATGTGGGAACTGAATGAAGTGATGAAACAGAATTACCCTAATGTTTTTTAGTGTGGGAAAAGAAAATTTCAAGGGAGAAATTTCTTAAGTGGGAATATTTTAATGACCCAAGATGTTATAAATAAATTTCTACTTTTTATTTAATTAAATGTATTGTTTTTTATTATGGTTATAGAAAACACATTCACTTATTTTATTTTATTATATCAGATTTAAAATATTATTAATCATATTTACAATTGATAAAATATATATTGAATATCGATCACATGATTATCATAAATATTGGGTTTTAACAAATCCAACCGACACAGACAAAGTGATTTCCTTAACCAATTTGAGTGTGGCTTATAAAACCCATTTATCAAAGATTATAATGGAGATATAATCACTTGGTGTTTCACTTGAACAATCCCAAGATGATATCCAATAACTCATGCATGACCAAAATCACTTATGGGATAATTTCAAGCTCATCAAGATCACATCCCAAACAATGTTTGTTGAACCACCCCATAAAAGTCTCATTATCAGGAAACGTACCATTATGGATGTCTCCAGTGTATTAAAGTAATGTGTATCAATACCATAATAATATGAATATTTATATTATACTTTTAATATAATAATTTTTATAATCTCATATTACCATTGCTTTATAAATGATTTTGATTTTTATACAATAAAACACAAATTTTATTTTTGGATAATCTTCAAATTAAATTATGGAATTTATTTTGTAGAAATAATGTATTTTTTAAATAATTAATATTTTATTTAAATTTTATTATTATATAATTTATATTAAATATAAGTGATCATCTAATTTTTATAAGTGTTCGAGAACAGTTATTGTAAAAAAATCCCATGATTTTTCAATAAATGATGATTCTTATTTTAAAATTAGAAACAAAAACAATTAAAAATTATTTTGATAAATTAAATTTTTTATTTATAATTAGAACATTGAAATTATCCAATAGTGAATTTTGCATAATTTTTTGAGATAGTCAAACTTTCGATTAAAAATTAAATATCATAATATACGGTGTGTATTATGACAAATGACCCAAAATTTATGTAATAAATATTATAAACAGTATCCACAATAAAATATATGTATTTACTTTAAAATAATGTTATTTTATGTTTATTTAATAAATTTTATAAATCCATTATGAATCGTCCAAAACCATTAATACATTTTAAGGTTTTAAAATCATTTCTATAAGAGTATGACTCACTTCCACATCATCAAGGGTATTATTTTATTAATTTCAGACCTTTCCCTTATAAAATAATTAAAACCACTCCCATTTGGTAGAAACTATGGGATAAAACTATGTTGAGGTTTTTGTTTGGGTAATTTTATTATATAGAGTCCAAAACCTAAGTTTGAGGAATAATAAAGAATTCCCCAAACCTTTCCTATATAAACCCACCCATAATACCAATTCTGTTCAATAATAATTCTTGAATAATGTCCTTACTATGAAATCTCCACTCTAAATACATACCAAGGTTCCTCTAAGCTCTCAAGAAGCACCTCCCAATCATATGGAGTCACACACTCAAGTTATCCCATGCAGTTTCTAGTTCTATGGAACATTATGATCATGTTAATGAAGTTTTCAATAAAGATGGTGTATTACCTATTTTAAGTTGTTATGTAATGTACCTATTTCTCAAATACACTCATCCTATAGATATTCTATGATTTATTAGGTGCAATATTATGTAATAAATCATGAATTAATTTGAAATAAAGATTAAGGTTGTTATATCCATGAATGCTGCAATCTATTTCTATATTTACATATTTTATAGATGACACTAAATATGTATATAATGAATATATATTATATTTATATCAAGGTAACATTTATTTATATAATTTAACCATGATAAAATTATAATGAGCAAAACTATCAAAGAAAAAAATACATAAAAACAAAGAAGTTATTACTGAAAACCATGATTTTAATAAAGAATTGTTCCTAGGCTGGTGATAAAAGGTTGTTAGGAAATCATATATGGTATGATATATAAGAATTTAATTTTAGAATAAATGTATAATAAACCTATATTTATTATACATGAGGTTGGAACATGTGAAAATAAATTCAATAATTGAGGTAAGGGATTATCATCTCACAATTATTTTTGTGAGATACATGCAATATTCACCACTTGTTTATTTTATCTAGTGTATATACATTACATGAATGTATTTTTGGATGATTATAATATAAACTATATCGTTTACATATCCAAATAATGATCTTTTTTATGGGGATTATGATTCAAAAGTTACCAAAGTGGAAATGGTTTTAGGTTAGAATATCATTTTTTATTAAGATTGTTTATATTTAATTTTTTGATAATGAAATATTATGTTCCGTATCTCAAGAAACATAGGAATTATATTTTAATCTTGTTATTCATATATAATTCATTATTTAATTTAATATTCCTCTCTTTATGTACACAAATGACTTAATTATTTAAAAAGAACCAATTTTATTTTTTTTCTTTAGTTGAAAATATTTTCTCTTACATGAACTTCTGGAAATATTTCAAATAATGTTTTTACTATTTTATAATGATTTATTAAAGAAATATTTAACCATGTTTGAACTATTTAAAAAAATTAATATTCTTATTATTTTTTGAATGAGGTACTTCTTACTTTTTATATAAAATTTGAAAAGAATCTTTGTTTTAATGTGTAGGGCATGAATAGTATTTCCCGCTGTCATGATCACTCAATGATTTGGAGATTACTTTATATTTATTCAATTTTATTAAAAAAGAATAAATTTTATTTAATGTTTGGTACATTTATATATTTTAAATATGTGATTTTAGTGTTGAATGAATATTTTCCTCAAGAATGTTTTAAATATCCTTCTACGGAATTTATATTCATCAATGACAAATAAAATTGGTCTTGATTATGTTTTATTGTGGATATTATCCAATGGTAAAATCTATATGATTTCTCTAGATGGTTTATGATTATTGATTATCATCTATTTATGAAATTCATTTATTTTCCATGGGTTATGCTATGATGGTTTGATTATATGTTTATGAAACAAATTTTATTTTCATGGGTTATGATGATATAATTAATGTTTAATGATCTTATGGAATACAAATAATGGTTTTCCTTATTTGATGAGTGGGACCAGAATTATATAGCCTTAAAATATACTAGGAAATTTTTTATATCTCATTATATAATTATGGGAAACACGTCAATATGCTTGATCTATTGTGGGAAACAAAAAATTGTGGTTAATCCATTGTGGAAATCATGTTGATGCGATCAATCCACTATGGGAAAAAAGTTTCGATTCTAGATCTATTTGATATGTGAAATAGATTTTGATGCATGATATTTAATTATTTTATGGTCATTATAGTTATCCTTTACATATGAATTGTTTTATATACTTATGATGGTGCCACATTTATATTATATGAACTTATGGTTCATGATTGATTTATGACGATTTATCACTCTTATGATTGATGTATTTTGAAATGATAATTTCTTATACCATGTAAAATTTTATGATATATAACAAATTTTGGTTCAACATTGTATGTTATATTCATGATCTGATACACTTATTATTATCTTTTTTCTTTCATATGACTATTGATTGATATCTACCATATTTTCTCTTACTAAGCATTTTAGGCCACCCTTTCTTATGTTTAATTTCCCTAGATTATGAAGAATGGTTTAAGTATGGTATTTTTGTAAAGAGTACTGAAAGGGATGATATTTATGGGATAATTTTAATATCATTCATGAAATTAGAATATTGTGTATCATATTTCCAAAGACACAAAACCATTATTGTCCTCATGAATTTTTATAAAAAATGAAACAAATATTATTTTATTAAGATATAATATTTGTGTATGAAATATACTAGTATTTATAGTTAGTATGAGAGGAAATTTTTATTTAACCATTATAACTAAAATGATAAATATTTAGTGAGAACCCTAGAGATGAGCTTAAAGACATATGTCAGTGTAGGAAAAATAACCAAGAATTTTGGTGAAGGATAAAGAAAGTGGTTTATATGCTATTAAATCAATATCTGGATACTACATCTAGACATGGATCTGGAAAATTTTTACCTATAGGTAATTTTCAAAACCAGATATTTTAAAATTGGATCATTATGTTCTATATCTTATTTAACATGAAACACCAATCATAAACGACCCACGAAATAAATGATTGTTATAACCTAACCACTAAATTGGTGGGTATGAATAGTATAAACTAAATAATGATATTTATATATATATATATATATCCTACTGAATATAATTTTATTTATAAATTAATTGTAAATAATCAATCACTTTTTAGTAAAGTAATTTTTTTCATTAAAAATATGTTTTCTTCATAAATGATTTTTTTTATTTTTTGAGAAATTTTTATAATTAATTTATTGAGATTTTAGAAAATAAATTTCATAAAATTTACTATAATTTTTATATTATCATATCAAAATTAACTTATGGTAAAATAAATTTTATTTTCAAAAAAATATTGATTTTACATTGAATAGTGAAAAACACCGATTTTTGTAAAAATATCATTTCTTTTCAATAAAATAAGTTATTTAAAAGTATAATTATGTTTTGAATATTATTTAAAGTAACATAAGAATTATTTATTTATATATTAATCCAATAAAATAAATGTTAATCATATTTATATTTTATTTTAGTATAAGATTATTGTTTGGTTTAAGTAAGGGTTTTTTTCTCAAAACTGTTTCAAAGAACATAATGTTTCTCCATTTTAATTAATAAAAATAAACCCTAATTGTTAATGATTTAAATTAAATTTATAGATTATATATATAGTAATTTAAATTCATATAATAATAATCACTAGTCAATGATTTTATATAAAATTTTCATTTTCATGGAAACTATATTTCTTGAAAAAATATTTTTTCATCGCATCTACATGTTTTCCTTTAAATTAAACTATTCCACCTATGTGAATTAAATAATTAAAAATAGATTCCATATTTATAGTCAAAATAATTTATATTATCTAATAAATTCATCTTAATTCTAGGTGATAATGAATATTGAAATAGTAAAGAAACATTTATCACGGTTTAGTTAAGAATGGGTTTACCAGGGGTTATACTCAAGTGATATGGATATGTTTGAAAATTCAACAGGTCAAAATAATATTTTATGATAATATTTAAATCTTATAATTCACATATTTGAATTTATGGACTTTTTTAATCTTTTTCCATGTGAATGACTTATCATATTTGATTTTCTTTTTTAAATTTTCATGTAGTTTCCATGTGGGTTCCATACCACACTTATAGAAGTCCATCAACTCTTATCTCCTTTTCACACATTAAAATCCATTTTGATCAACCAATAAATTCCATAATACCTTCATTAATCACCTCCCCATATCCTATAGACCATTATTTATCATAAATCCATACTATGAATGCTTTTATTGAAAACCTATAGAGGTGGTCCGAAAAATAGTTATTGTGCCACACCAAGCATCTTTTTTTTATTTGTTATTCAACCTCCTTAAAATAAAATAAAATTATGGTGATATACTAATAAAAATATATAAAATATACTAATATTTTATTATGATAATTTAATAAATTAAATCAATCTCCTCTTCCATTAAATAGAAATCAAAATCATCATTTGTATGTATGTTAGACTACCGACATGCAAACTGATGTGATTCATTTTTCATGATTTACACCCATTGAAATATACAATAATGGATTTAATGTATATATATATTATTTTAAACATAATTATACTTATTTAATTATGATATCACATATAAATGTTTACTTTATATTCTATTAGGATTCAATAACGCCGCATGTGTGTACGACAGACTCCCGCCTCGCGAAGATATGTGAATCATTTTTCATTAACACATAAAATTAATGGTAATAAGGATAATTTTAATGAATTTATGTGATATATATGAAATAATTATGATATTAATTACATATTTATCATTCTGAAAAAATATTATTTTTTTCTTACCATTCCACTCTCTGAAAAAAAAGATAATATAATTTGTGCGTATGTGTTGACTATCACCTCCATAAAGTAATGAAATTTTTTTCATCACTACATATCATGGATGATATATGTAAGTATATTTAAAAAAATAATATCCTATTTTTGAAATTACTATAATTTCATAGTGATAAAATAATTTATATTTTTTCTATAATGATCACTGAAAAATGGAAATGTTACTCATGCGTACGTACAACCTACTGTATCCATGATTGTAATGTAATTATTGTTTAATAACAATTATTAATGATTAATTTTAAAATAATAATTGATGAATAAATATTATAAATATTTCATTATTATTATTCTTTATATGTTCAAACAATGGAATCTTTGACCACGGTCAACACACCGAATTTGCTTTTAATCTACGAACGAAACATCCTCAAAACACTTGATGTGGACTTTTATGATTATTAATTTAAATATATAGTGTAATATAAATAAAATAAATTATATAATTATAGGTTATTAAAGCTATAAATTTTTCTTAATAAATTATATAGTTTATGTAAGTTTATCATACAAGAGATAAAAGACATATGTGGAATATTTAGACTCAATATAAGGGACTTTGTCTCAATTTTCCTTCATTGAGGCATATTTTTTTTAATAAGAACATAATTTATTTTATATGGTGTATATTCTACACATTTTATAGGTAATATCATTAATATATAATAATTCATGGTATTTTAATTTTCAATTTTATTTATTTAATCCAATGGGATTTGACTTTTAAGTTACCAAGTGGTATGAAATTCCATAACTCATCTTCTTTTTATTGGGTTATATTACTTCTTCATTGTATTTTCTAAAAAATGATTATGTGTTTAATAACTTCTGATTATATTATTTTTATCCCCACTTGTTTTATGGGAAATTAAATTTGATACACATAATTGATTCATTGATTTATTCTCACTTCAACGTTATGAACATTATAAGGTTTTCTGGTATAAACGTGTCTTATTTGGGATATAAGTTATATTATATACATATCTTATTTTATGAGGTGTACCTACTGACCCTATGACATGATATATAATGAAACTCCTTATGTTCGCAATACTTAATGTATCGAATGACTTTATTCTTTCATTTTCTTTGTGATTGAAGTGTACCAATGTGAAAAAGGATTTATGTTACAATCTACTTTATTTCATAATTGTTAATGTTCAAGGTTACTATAGAGGAAATAATATTACCATATTTTCAGGAACCATTTATCCTTATTCTACACTTATTATGAATGAGGTTAACACATTTTATTTCTATTTTCTCCCATATTGATTAACAAAACACCAAAAACATCATTTATAAGTGATACCAATCCAGTATTTTCTTTTAGATCGACTATCTTTCTCTTTCAAATCCAAGATTCCTATTTTTTTTAAAAAAATATCTTTTCTAAAAATAAATGATTTCATAAAGTTATTTCATATGATCTTTTGACTTATTTTGAAATATTTTAAATTTAAATTTCATTATATTTTCCAAATGGGTTACCATGACTCTCTTTACAAAATGATTAAAAAATAATGTTTATTTTTATCATTTACAACATGAACGAATTTTCCCACCATTATATCCACTTAATGGTTTAATGATTTATTTTTATTTTTTAAAGGTTATTTGAAAAAAAAATTATTTATTTATTTTTGATAAATTATTAGGTTTTAAAAAACTTATTTCAAAATGGAATGGGTATTTTCCCAAAAAAATGTTTTAAGTGATATTTCCAAATAATTTTCAAAGAAATATGACATCCTTTGATGTTACAAAATGTTAAAAGGTTTTTTTCCTAATGAATATTTTTTAATTAACCATTAATGATATTTCCATTCATTAAAATACTCCAACATTTATATTACTTGTGATCCACTAGGATATGTTTAAAAAATATCATCCTTATTTATTATTTACATTGATTACGATTGTTTTAAGAGATTATTGTGAAGCTAATTTATATTCAACAGGTTAATAAATTTATGAAAGGAATAATGATTATTTTTATGATTTTTATGATAAAATGAAATCTCTATGTAATTTATTAATGTTTTCTATCTTAGAAATTTTATATATGATGATTTTAGACCCACTGTATCTCATGGGGGAGCCTCATATTTCTTATATGATGGGTAAACCAGGATAGTATTTTGAGATCCCAATATACCTTTGTTTCTTCTTTAAATGGGGATGACCTCGTTGATTAAGGTTCAAACTTTTCCGATTAGTTTCTAAAGGGTTTATTCATAGAATCGGAAACATACAATGATTCTATATCCATTTGGACCTACTTTCCAAAGGTAGGTGCTCATTAGTTGTGGACCGACGAGGCTTAAGAATTTGCATTGTTCGAGATGATGGGAGGTCAGGCTCATCACACCTTTTTGGGGGGAATTATTGCCTACTCCGGGACTCTCTCATATATTTAAGTTATGTTCACGAATCCTTATTAATTTACCAAGTATGAAAATGAGTTTTCCTTTAGATTTGGAAATCAATAATTGATATGTATGAGATTTAGATAATCTTTTATATGTATTTTAGGTTCTTCATCGATAGTGAATCATTCATATGTATTGGAGATTCTTAGTCAATGGTATCCTTTAATACATTATATAGAAATATCTTGGTCATTATGAAGACCATACTGGTTTTAAATCCACTCAATGGGGCACTTGAAGTTTATTGTCATTCAGAAGGACATGAATTATTCCAGAGTTGGGATCGTACCCGTAGGTGGGCTACCTACGTATCCTTGTTAAATAGGAATTAGAACCCATGTAGTTTGGGAATTAATATATAGTTTAACATCATATGGGAAGGATGAGAATTAATGGGTGATGGGCTTGAACCTTATAAAGGCTTCCCACGTACTCTACTTTTAAGGTAGAGATCAAAGTCTGTGTAGTTCGAGAAAGAAGTGTGAGGTTTATGTATGATTAATAGATCAAAGAGAGATGTCATAATTAGTTTTACACTCTAAGCTCACGTGAGTCATGCTCAGTGTGAGAAACAAGAGGTATCAGTAAAACCTGACGATTGTTCCATGAAAGATGCAATCATAAGAAATGATGTGGGGATTATGTATGTATGAATTCCCAAATAAATGAAGATCAGGACTTAATTCAGAGAAGAAGCCTAGGAACAGGATCCATAAAGGTATATGAGATTTATGGAGATTTAGATACTTAACATAGAACTTACTCCTGAGAAGGATGCCCAAATTATAGGGTACTTATGATTGGTTTCATTCCTAAAAAGGAGGCTCGTGTTAAGAGAAATTATGACTGAGGCTTACTCTTAAAGAGGATGCATAGGTTAAGAAAAATTATGACTGGGGAATAATCCTGAAAAATAGGCCCAGGTTCAGAGAAATTATGACTCGGGCTTACTCCTAAAGAGGATGCCCGGGTTAAGAGAAATTATGACTGGGGCTTACTCCTGAAAAGGAGGCCCGTGTTAAGAGAAATTATGACTGGGGCTTACTTCTGAAAAGGAGTCCCAGATTAGGGAACTTGGGGCTTACTCCTAAGTAGGATGCACAGATTAGGGAACATGGGGCTTACTTTTAAGGAGGTTTCCTAGATTAGGGAACTCAGGGCTTACTCCTAAGGAGAATGCCCAGATTAGGGAACTTCTCATCTTAAAGGATAAGGTTCAATGGAGGAAATATCTAACATTAGTGACATAAAGTTATGTAAATCACGAGGTTTTGAGATATTTTCTATAGAATTACTTTCAGATAAGGAATAAAACAAAGGAATCATTCCATAAATGGATTTGAAGAGGGTTTTGAAGGCTATCCATGAAGAGGAAAGGTGGATTTGAGGAAAGAAAGTGAATTAGAAGGAGGCGCACAAGTATTGGTCTGGTGAGAAAGTCCTGGTCGTGCAATTATACTTGTGTGACATAAGTTCACTTGGGAAATTAAGAACCTGTAAAGTGATACTTGGGTGACATTGGATTGGATCCCTTAGTATCATCCCTATAGGATTTCAGATGAGTGGCGTGCAAGTTTCCTTGAGAGGTAAAGGCAGCGCACAAGTATCATCACTTCCCTTAAGGGATGGACACTTAGGCGTGCAATTATTGATGAATTCTAATACATAGGCCATATTCTTACTCTTAAGATCTTCTATTCTAGATAAATAATTACCTTAGAAGTGTTCGGAAGACTTCAGACTGAGACTTGGGTGACCAAAGCTTAAATCCGAGTTTTTGATTTTTCGTCCCTTTAATGGGGGGCCCACAAGGGGTATTTATAGGCCATCTGAGGACCTTGGGTGAAAAACGAATAGGGCGCACAAGTGACTTGCACGACCCACATGTGGTGCGCAAGTATACTTGCATGACTATAATGAAACTTGCGTGACCCATGCTTAAAGAGTTCCTTGTTCGTGCATTTGTAAGTTTTTCATGTTCTTCAAAGGATGAATCACTTTGTGCTTAAGGTATTCCCCTTTTCCATTCATTAAACTCTATGACAGAAAGGAGCATCAACAAAATTCCCCCCTCATAGTTGGATCCGAAAAAGGAAAGAGGATTTGACTCTGAGGAAAATGAGAAATAAGTCGATGCGGCGCGCAAGTAGTAGGCGTGCAGGTATGCTTCTAGCGTGCAGGGTCCGAAACGTAAGGGTATGGCCTTGCCTATAAATATGGGTGCCACTCTCTTGAAAATAACCCGGAATTCAAATCACATCACTCTCATCGTGAAAGTGAGCTCTCAATCGTGCAAGTGACTTGGCTTTCTTCTTGTATGCGCTTTTGTTCATGTCGCACTTCTGTAGTGAGTTTCTGACTTGGGTACCAATACTAGCGCGGTAAAACTTGCGCGACCAACTTGTACTTGCGTGCCAATATGGTACTTGCACTCCATCATTACATAGCCTTTTTTTCAAATTTCTTCAAAAATTTTATGAAAAATCAACTTACTTAAAAGTTTATTATCTGATGTTGGTGAAGATTCAATGGCACCCAAAAGAATCGGATCAGATGATCAGTTGGCTAGAAAGTGGATTGATAACATAATTAACATCATTGGCCACAATTACTATGATATATGAGATAGAACTCTCCTAGATTAGGCCAAGTATTTGAGGAATTGTCATCTTAATTTCCCACAGAGCATCTACCTGCCTCTGTATGGTCATGGTCATCTACAAGGAGTCAATGTTCTAGATCCAAAAAAATATCTCATGAATTATTTGTTTCAAACTTACACAAACTTTTCTTCAGCAAATACCTCAGTTGGAGGATCATTTTTAAATTCTGGAACATTGGAGAAGGTGTTTATAATGCATCATAGCCCATATTCCCCAGATCTGAAACCTCACAAGCCTGAGATGCAGCCGTATTGTTATCCCTCAATCTTCTGAAACTCTCAGATGGATCAATCCAAAGGTTGTTAGAAGAGTTGGGACTTCCATATTGGAGGATGTGTAAAGCCAAATTGGATGTGGGAATATTGGGTGTGACAAACCTGTGCAGAGTTTTTCAAGGATTTGAAAGGGTCTGCAATATATGAAGTCATCTTCGCTAGGCAGACATATGTCTACAAGAATGATGACTTTGTGCCAGAGCTAATCAGCTGTTGGAGCCCAGAAACCAACTCTTTCCATCTGACTCATGGAGAAGTATGCATCAGTTTGTGGGATGTCTACAAGATCTCAGGGGATCCAATTTTGGGTGATATGTATGATGAATTCATCCCCACCCCCAAGGCGACTTGGAATGACTCGGAGGAGACTCCATCTTTGGCTCGAGAATTATTGAAACTTTTCCACAAGCTCAAGAATTCAAAGTCCTCAAAAACTCATTCTATAAAGGATATTCATCCAGAGGAGTGTATGGATATGTTTTTACCAAGAAGAAGGAGAAGGGGCCCACCTGTACTAGTCCTACTAGCTTCCCTGGAACAGAGAAGAGGGGTGCTCTTGGCAAATTCTGGCCGACTCTGGAGGCGGGAGAGTTTGAAAAGTGGGGGTACGAAGTGAATCAGACAATCCCAGAGAAGAACTGTCTTGCGAGATTCTTAGACTTGTAATTCAGTGTTTATTTTCTACCACTTAGGGATTCGAAGGGAGGCATCAGGCCTGGGACCTTCGTTGTTGCAACCAAGTTGGCTGAGAGGAAAATGGTTGGGTTGGACACCCCCATTTTGGCAAAGATTCACAAGAGATTTCTCCATGTTTATAAGGTTAAGTATCTTTTTAGAATAGTGGGACCATTCCAAGTTTTGTGGGGACGGATCACCACTCATTTTAGGACATATGTTGTACAGAGAGGAGTACAGGTTCCTGGAAGTTCTTTCAGGCCATCAGTGCCGGCATATTCTGGAATGTTTCCCTTATCCCTCAACTCCTATGATATGAAGGTGAGGATAAGCATGTTCAAAGAATTCAATTTGTTTCCTTATATAAACCCACCAACTGGGCGTTTTTTGATGATGGAACAGCGAGTCTAGAATTGAGGTCATACATGGTGGCTTGTAGAGATGGTGTATTGGCCACCAGAATTGATGGAGAGATTCTATGCGAGGCCTATGCTCCATACAGATTTGCACGCCAATTCATGTGTCTACAGTAGATTGTTGTATTCCCTCTTGTTCATGTCAGGTCATAGCATCATCCAATGGTTTCCCGACAACTTTGGTTGCTGATAGCTATGGAGAAGACCAGGGCAGTGTTTGATCTACCAGTTGCGGGAGCGGTGAGTAACTTGACTACATGGTCTACCGAGAACTGGGTAGCATCATACCTTGAAGGGGTTCTGAATCATCTGGTTCCTTGGGTGGGGAAAAATAAGAGAAATGTCGAGAAAGAAACCCTTCGTCTGGATGGTGACTCTTCCACACCTGGAGCTGATTCATCGGGTTCCTCACCTAGGGATAACTCTCTGGATTCCCAGGATGGGGATGATGAGGCATGACATGCGTCAAAGAGGCCTCATGCCATATAAAATCCTCCTTCCAGAGTCAAGAGACCCACTCCATCGACTCCTGGTGAGTTACTTCATTGAGGCAGTTTAATAGCCATTATTTTATAAAGCAACAAGTTTCATTTTCTTATCCTTTATATATGATTGAAGGAGCTGGGAAGAAGTTGAAGTCCAAGATTGTAGGACCCTCTTCACAGCCTTATGGTGCACATGCTGAATATCTGTGACCAGAGGTTGTCTAAACATGGCGTAGTTTATATTGTGATGCTGAAACCGCCTGGATGGACTTATGAGAAGGGATACACATCCCTAGAGTAGGGAATCTTCGGGCTTATATTGATATTTGTTTTGAGGATAACACCAATGAAGTACGGGATTACATCCGAGAGCTGGAGATGCTAATATATGCCACTGATGATTCCATTCCTATCACTATGCGGGTGAAGTAAATGATGGATTGTGTCACCACTGAGGGGACCGGTGCTTCTACAGATGAGGAGTGGCATGATTACGTGGCTCCTGAAGATGTAAGTCTCTTTCCTTATTTTCTTTTCAACTTGATTTCAGTTAAAGCTTTGTTACCCAAGGAAATTACTTTCTTCATCCTGCAGCTTGTAAAGAAAGGAACTACTGAGGTTACTTCACCAAAGTATAGCCCTGGTGGTACTACTATCAGAGCTACTGAATCTCCTCGCGAGCCGGGCAAGGTATCTCCAAGCCAGCAAGCCATGGATGAGGAATTATAAAGTTCTTTTCAATTTCCAATACCTATATTTGGAGATGACGATGTCAACACACCCAAAAAGCCAAAGAAGCAAATACATCGAAGGAAGAAGTCCACAGCTAAATGCTTCATCAGTAGTGGTAAGTCCTTTGGATAGTCATGAATCATAACTCATGAAAATATTGCTCATACTTCTTGGGATTTCAGGGGATTCTTCAATTTCCCCTTTGAGGGAGAGGACTGACCCTCCTCTGAGGATGATGGAGGGTGATGGTGAAAAGTCACAAATTCATGATGACTTGGCTACTCCTGAAGAAGAGTCAGTGTATGTTCCCAGTACTACTCATGCTGCTGCTATAAAGAGAGAAGAGCCTGATTTTTCACCAGAACATTTGGCGGCCACTACAACTGAATCCTCCATTTTCTCTGAAGAATTTGATTGGGGTCAGAGGCCGCAGGACGAGGATCTCCAAGAAGACATATCAAATGCTCCCACTAGTGAGAATAACCAGGAATCTGAGATATCACTGGATGAAATGATGAAACTTGCCGCATCTTTTGAATACATTTTAGATCATCTTAAATTACCATGTAATTTAGAAGATTTTGGATGTGATTGTTATCCTTGGTCATGTTAAAAAGTTCTTATTACATCTCTGACCATTATTGGTTGAAATGTGTAGTTCCATCTGAGAAAGCTGCTGAACTGCCAATGCCTGAAGGGGGTAGAGGCCAACCTATTATTTCATAGACACTAGCTCAAGTGGAGATTAACCTGGTAGAGCTTCCTGAAACCCATAATGAAAATCCTGTTGAAGGTAGGAAATATGGGGAACAACCTTCTCATGCTACTGATCTACCGTTGGTTAAGAGATAATAATATTTTTGGCTGTACTTAATTTTCAAGATAGCTTAATAAACTTTTTTATCCTTTGAAACTAACCAAAACATTCAATTGACTATGCAGGGTCGTCAATTTCAGTGGCTAGATCTAGAAGTGAATCCTTGGCCTCCGCCCCAACGGGAATAGAAAGTGAAGTAATAAGGGTCAAGGGGGAAGGAGCAGATCAGGGAAATTCTCTAAGTGCATTAATCCTAGACTATATCCCCCCCTTGTGATAGTGATGCTGAATCGGACCCGGAGGTACAAAATGCGCTCCAATTCTCACGTCACAAGGCATGGAAGAACATATCGAAGATCATATCTAAAGTGCCTCTTGAAAAGTTTTCTTTGAAGATCCTCCGACTGTCATCCCTATTCTTCATGTTAGGACTTGGCGGTTTTGGATATCAATAGATCCATGCTGCAGTGAAACATGTCATCGTAAGGAGGGAGTAGGAGAAAAAATATCATCAAGATCTGACCAGAGCAAGGTTGTTGACCAATATCAGCCAATTTGAGACTGCGATTCCCTAAGCAGAGGCTGATCATGCCGCAAATTTTAAGAATATGAATCATAAGATCAAGGAGAAAGTTGTCCAGCAGATCCCCCCTTAGCAACAGTTAGATGCGATTACTAGGGAACTTGATCAGCTTAACAATTCACTGGAAGGAATTCAAACAAATGGTATGAAATCCATTGCAGATGCCAAGAAATCACTCTATCAAGCTGAAAAGAGTGAAGCTGGTTAAGTGCATGAACTTCAAGTGGCTTCAGATGAGGCTCGGGATACCGTAAATCAAATAAAGAGTTATATTTAAATCCTCTTTTAATTCTTGGAAAATATAAGAGACTCCAGTCAATGGATGTCTTTCTAACTCTTGTGCATCAATGAAAAACACTTTCAGCTTCAATCATTTGTGCATGCATTGTTTTGCTACGTGCTTTAAATAATTTTACCTAATCCAATGGGCCCAGTAAGCACAGTTTGATTTTTTTATGGGGTGATACAAACAACCCCACAAACTTTTCATCTTTTTATTGCTTAATATTACCTAAATCATACAAAATGTATGTTTAGTGAGATGGTACTTGACTTTTGTTCAGAGTTCCCTTGTCTTTTGTGGGTAGTTTAAAGTCATGCACGTCGAAAATAAAAAGGCTAATGTTTATACTCAAATAGCTTTGACTTAATGGATTAAAATTGACTCAATTCCTTGATAATTTATCTAAAAACATATTTCCATATTTAGGTATGGGGGAAAAAATGTAAACAATGACTTAAGAAATTTTGAATCAGAGGAATGATATGAAAAAAGGGCTAAAAGGCATTAGAAGAAGTATTTCCTAATAGTGAAGTTACCACTATTTAACAAACCTGTTAGGGGTTTGAATTATGTAGGGCCACTTAAGGGCATTTGATACATAGTCAAATAAGAGCATCTTTTGGCTGACAGGTCCGTTATGTAGACTACTTATGCAAGGCCACCTAGGGGCACATGCTGCATATTCAAGCAAAAGAACTCTCAGAAATTTTACTTTTATACTCCTAAAAATCCAGTGGATGTTTATGGTGATTCAAATTTTCCAAAGCATAGAGTTTGTTGTAGGGAGAGAGGTACTTGAATATGGAGAGGATATTCCCAATCAAGATTTTCAAAGAATTGGATGAATGTAACTCCTACGAAGGTCTCACCCAAACGTAGGGAAGGGAAATATAAACCATAGACTTGAATAATTTCAGATCATGAAAAAGAGTATGGGACAAATATGTTAAAGATGACTATTTTTGTAGATCTCTACATATTGTCATTAAGACCAATAAGGACAAAAGAGGTTTTTCTCCTAGGAATTAATTTACCACTATTTGACAAACCCATTAGGGGGTTGAATCATATAGGTCCATTTAAGGACATTGGTTGCATAGTCAAATAATAGTATCTTTTGGCTGACTGGTCCGTTATGTAGACTACTTATACAAGGCCGCCTAAGGGCACGTGTTGCATTGTCAGGAAAAAGAATTATTGGGTATCAGACATTTTGTGACCAGAAGTCAAGAAAAAGGTTATGGAGATCTGGAAGTATTTAAGTTTAGGATTATTACACATGAAAATGGGTATTGTCTAATTCATGAAGGAGATACACAGACCAATGCTAAACATAATCATGTTGTAGCTGGGTCGTTAATTGAGGTGCTGGACTTCACTATGTATCCAATAATGATGGGAATATAGCCATATGTAATTCTTGAAATACAGTTCAATGTCATGTTGGATGAAAATGTAAGAGATCCTAGTTTAGTGTCATAGAGCTCGGACCATAATGAGGAATACACATATAAACCTGATATGAATGAAGACCAGGGATTTCATACCAAATTCATGTTTTCACAGGGGGACTCTTCAGCCAAGGGACTGAAAGTGGAATTTGGGGTTAGGCCCAAAGACATGGGGTTGGATTCGAGGGACTCTTGAATGTTCCTACATATCCCATAAGGATGGTAATCAAGCCATGCATAGTTCTTGAAATACCCTCTATACAGATTTGGTTCGTACAAGTAAAGGGTGAAAAGGGGACTTTAGTATAATGATTGTTTGACCCAAGATTAAAAGTCCGGGCATTTCCATGTATGCACGTAGTCTTTAAAATTTGACATGATTGGAGTTCAATGTCAATGATGATTCCCTCTTAGGCGAGGGACAATGGGGGTTGTATAGTTTAACGTCATATAGTTAAGACGATGGTGCTGCACAGTTTAGTGTCATGTAGTAGGGACAAAAGAGACGTACATAGTTTAACGTCATGTGGGATGAAGGTCAACCAACATGAAGATATTGGTTTTTGGTTGCTTCACGGATCAACGTCGTATGAGACAGAGGTGAATCGATGTGAAGAGATTGGTTTTGGGCATGAACCTCAGGAGGTATCCTATGTACCCAGTATATAAGGCAAGGATCAAAGTCTACGTAGTTTAATTGAAAATGAATTTGTGATCGAGTTGTACTTGAGGACAACAACCTAAAAATGGTGTTGGGACTTAAACATGGTTAGCGGCCCAGAGAGGGTGTTATGGTTGAAGTTTACTCTAATCTCACTTGAGTCGTACTCGGTGTGACAAACAAGAGGTAACAACAACCCTAATGTTGCATAGTTTAATGTCATGTGGGACATATAAGGGACTGGACACAGTTTAACATCATGTTGGACAACGGAGGGACTTTGTAGTGTAAAGTCTAGCAGTAAGAACTGTGGAGGGGACTATGCAGTTTAATGTCATGCAGTAAAGAAAAAATACTGCATAGTTTTGCGTCATGTAGCTAGGAAAACAGAGTTTAACATCATGTTGGATGACAAAGAAACATAGTTTAACGTCATGTTGGATGAATACGCACAGTTTAAGGTCATGTTGGATGAAACCTAGATTAACATCATGTTGGAAGAAACACAGTTTAACATCATGCAGGACGAATATGTACAGTTTAATGTCACGTTGGATGAAACATAGTTTAACATCATGTTGGATGAAACACAGTTTAACTTCATGTTGGAAAAACACAGTTTAACGTCATGTTGGATGAATATTTATTTGTGTTACACAAAATACTTCTTCAAGAATCTTGCATTGGTTGGATTTGTGATTATTTCTATATCCATTGATATTAAAGAATAATCTCCATTAGAGTAGACCTTATGTATTGAATAAGGTCCTTCCCACTTTGTCTCAAGCTTTGGAGGCTTATTCCACGATATCATTGGAGTTCTGAGGACCAATACCAATTCTCCTTGAATGAATGAATGAAGGCGAACTTTTTTGTTGAAAGCCCGAGCTATTTGATTTTGATAGACTTCCAAGTGGTGCAGGGTGCACAATCTTTTTTCATCTAATTGTTCCAATTCATCCAATCGATTTTGATATTGTTCATCTGTAGATGATTGATCACAAATGGATAGTCTGAGTGAACGTAATTGAACTTCAATGGGAAAGACTACTTCTGTTCCATATACCAATGAATATAGAGTTGACAGCGTAGCATTACGGGTGGTGGTTTGATAATCCCATAAAGCATGAAAAAGTTTATCAGGCCATGATTTCTTATCTTTATCCACCATATTTTGCAGTATGTTTGAAAGAGTCTTATTGAAGGCTTTTATTTGGCCATTGGCCACTGCATGATACTGAGATGAATGGTTAGATTTGATGTTTTATTCTAGATACAACTTCTTTACCTCGGATGAACAGAATTTGGTGCCATTGTCTGTCAATATGGAATGAGGGACACCAAATCTGGTAATGATGTTATACCTGATTAAGCTAACGATGCTCTTAGAACTAACTTCTTTGCGAGGTATTTCTTATGCCCATTTGAAAAAGAAGTAGCAGTAAAAATATACTTAAACTGCTTAGATGTAGACGAAGGGTAAGGTCCTACTATATCCATTTCCTATGTGGAAAATGGCCATGAGTATTTAGCTATATGAAGCAACTCTGGGGGTTTATGAATGAAGTTGGAACATACTTGGAATGAATGACACTTCTTAGTGAAATCAACACAATCTTGTATCATTGAAGGCCAGAATTATCTAAGCCTTCAAATTTGATCAGATAGTCTATGTCCAGACTGGTGGGCACCACAGACTGTTGCATGTACTTTTTTCATGACAGCCATTGTCTCTTCACCATCAATACATCTGAAGATAATTCCATCAAAACCTCGCTTGTAAATAATTTTTTCTAGATGATCTGGGCTATCATAAAGAGTAAAATTGACCACATGTCGCCGGACTTGTTCTTTCCCGGATCTATCAGGTGGGAGTGTTCCATTTTGAAGGTATACCCTGATAGGTGTCATCCATCCTATAGTATGACCATATGGTTCAGAAATGGGACTAATTTCATTGATTTCCTCTGTTCTGATTTGAACATAAGGTGAAACTATACGACGGTGGGCAATACTGATGATTGTTTCGTCCTGATTTGGATCTTCCAGATCTGTGGCTACATTATCCAGTGCATTAGCTTGGGCATTTTGTGATCACGAGACATAAGAAAATGTCAGTTCCGAAGTAAATTAATCCATTAACTCTCTGATGTAATCATACAAAAGGATTAAATCTTCTTTTATGATGGCATAATCCCTATTGACTTGTTTGATTACCAGGTCTGAATCACCTTTCACCTTTAAGTGATTCACCTATTCCTGAAGCGCCAACTCCAATCCTATGATGAGAGCATGATATTCTGCTTCATTATTTGTACCTCCTTCCAAAAATAAGAAGGAATAGGGTAGCACTGCCTTTTTAGGGGAAATAAGCACAATTCCCAACCCAAATTTGTTGAATTTAGGATCTTCCATTTTCTTCCCTGTTGGACTTATGGAAGCACCATCAAAGTACATTTCCCATGTTTGAGGATTATCTTGAATAGAGAATATTTCCTCATCAAGAAGTTCAATATCTGAAGACATATCTTCTACTAAAGAATGTTGAGCAAGGAAATCTACCAGAGATTGGCCCTTTATTGCCTTTTGAGACATATACTGGATATCAAAATACTGCAAAATAACTACCCACCTTGCCAGACGTCCTGTAAGCATTGGAAGAATAAGGATAAATTTTGAGATGGTTATCCCGAGATACCAATTGGACCTCATGATGTTGCAGGTAGTGTCTCAGTTTCTAAACTCTAAAGATTAACGCTAGGCAGCACATTTCAATACTTGAATATCGAGTTTCTGCCTCAATCATAGTCCAACTGAGATAGTAAAAGTTGTTTTCATTCTTGGCATCATTCTTTTGGGCAAGGAATTCATCCAATGATCACTCTAAAGTTGTCACATAGAGTATAAGTGGTCTTTCTTAAACAGGTGGCATTAATACCAGAGGACTCAAGAGATATTTCTTGAGGATGTCAAATACTTCTTGACATTATTTATTCCACTAGTAGGTGACTCCCTTCTTCATTAATTTGGTGAAGGTTAAACATTTTCCTGCCATATTGGTGATGAAACGCCAAATATTGGCCAAGTTTCCTTGAATTTCTCTTAATTATTTCAAATTTCAAGGAGGTGACATACCAAGGATTGATTTTTTCTTCTCAGGATCGACTTTGATACCACGATGGGGTACAACAAAGCTAATAAATTTTCCTAAGGTTACCCCAAAAGAACATTTTAAGGGGTTCATATTCAAATTGTGTTATTGAAGTTTGTGGAATATGATTTCCAAATCAGCCAAGTGATTTGAATTTTGTCTAGATTTAACCACCAAATCATCCACATAAAATTCAACAAATTTCTCTAATAAGGGTTTGAATATACGGTGCATGGCACATTGATACGTTGCACCTATATTCTTCAGGACAAAGGGAATTACCCGATAGAAAAAGACACCTTGAGGGTCTCTGAAGGGTGTATATTCTTCATCTTATGGAGCCATTCATATTTGATTATACCCAGAATATCCATCCTTGAAGGAAAGTGCTTCATAGCTAGCTGTTGCATCAATTAAGTGTTTTGTGATCGTAACTAGAAAATCATCCTTGGGACAATGCCGACTAAGATCTCTGAAGTCAATACAAACTCTAATTTTTCAATTATTCTTTTTTATAGGGACAATATTAGCCAGCCATTTGGGATATTGAACTTCTCTGACAAAGTTAGCTTTGATAAGCTTATCCACTTCACCTTCAATTTTGGAGGCATAAGTTGGGTGTGTTCTTCTTGCAGCTTGCTTGAATCCTCGATGCTCTACTGGAAAACCCAAATGATGAGTGGAAACATCGGGACACATACTTGGAATTTTTGTATAATTACAAGAAAAAACATCTCTATTTTTCATTAAAAATTAAGTATACATTTCTTGCTCTTCAAGAGTCATGGTTGCACTAATTAAAGTGGGGCGTGGATCTTCTTTTGTATCCAGATTTATTTTTCTATGTTCATCCATAGTGGTAGAGATACCCTATTCAAATGTTTTAGGAGCATCCTTGAGATCTTCCACTTCTTCTTCAATATGTGTCACTTATTTTGTTTCTACTTTCATAGTAGATGATGAAGAAGAATTTCCATGATTAGAAAAGAAGTTAAAATTTCAACATCTTAAAGAAGAGACTACCATTTCTGACCCTAATAATGATGAAGTGTCTTTCTGAGGTGATATAGAGGAGATGATGGATTCAGAATCGACATCATTATTTTCCTCCAATATTGCTATAACTTCTTCTGGCCTGGTTGATGAAGTATAGAATTGCTGTATTTCAGCGGATGAAGTGAAGACATCTCCATTTGAGCCTTCATCATTGCTTGGTGAATTATAAATTTCTCCCATGCTATCTGGCTCAATTGTCATAATTGACATTATGGAAGTTTCTATAAGAGTGTTTATATTTGGGTCTATCCTGTCAATTTGACAGATAGGCAACACATAATATGTACTCACATGTATGAATGGGTTTACTGGAATCTTTTCCAAACCATATGAATCGTTAATTTTGGTGACCTCCTTTGTCATGGAAATATCCTTTCCCTCCATGTGATAGAATTATGCCTCAATATATTGATATTCACATGTTTTGAATGGGTCTTTATCACCATACAATGTCCCAATTTAACCATTGAAACAATATTTGAGACACTGATGGAACGACGATGGTACGACTGCATGTTGATCTAGCCAAGGTCCTCCAAGAAAAATGTTAAAGGCCGTGTCATGACGAAAAACCATGAAATCTGAATTGGATATAAGGTCTCCAAACAGAATTTTGAGTGTCATCTCGCCCATAGGTTCTTGTTCATTTTTAGCATATCCTTCCAACATCAAGTTAGATGAAGATAAATTAGATTCCGCGAGGCCCAATCGATGAAGTGTATGAATAAGGATGAGGTTGAATCCTGAACCATTATCAATGAAAGCTCGTAAGATGTCTACATCATTGAACTTTCCATATAAATAAAAAGGTCTGATATTTCCATGAAAAAAATCATCTTTATCTTCATCTGTAAAAGATATCACTGCATGGCATTCTGTCGGATTATTCTTTATATAGTATACTTCAGTCGTAGTAATTTCAGTTTCGAATTCATGAGGACTTGACAAAGCCCTAATGAGTGCCTCCAGAAGATCCTTTTAAAGATTCAAGTCATCCAGAATGGATAACTTGGCCGGTACTTGGGCCAAATGTTTCAAGACATCATAATTTTGGTCCAAAGGCCTGCGTTTCCCAACAGGAACATGTGGTTTCGCAGGTGCCTTAGAAGTTGATTCTTTGGAAGTAGATGCATCTTGTATCGGGGTAGGAGTTGTAAATACTCTTGGATTTGGAATATTACGCAAAATAGGACTATTTATTTTCTAAGAGGAAGAATGTGTAACTTCTGACCGATCTTCCAAAATAATTGTGCCAGGACTGAATCTTCCATGTGTGGATGAACTTTCTTGTTCTTGTTGAGCCCGCTGAAGGGATTTTCCATGAGTTTCTACTGCATATACAGTTCTAGCAGAGGTAGGATTGAAATAGTGGCTTCTGGAATATCTACATCTTCCTCTATATCCTAGACCTATGGAACTCCCTCTAATTCCTCTGTTTGATATAGGGAACTCAGGATCATCAAGATTGAAACTATGACTGGTATAAGGATCTGTTAAGTGATCATGTTAACAGAACCAAAGATCAATTCTTCATCTGATGAAGATTCTGCCTGATTATCCAGTTTAGGTTGTACCATTTGGTGGGGCGGTGCCCGTACTTTTGAAGTAGATGGCATAAAATCTGCCAAAGTCAAATACAATTTAGGCTTTGACATGAACTCGTATTCTTCTGAATGTTCTTCTTTATTAGAATTGTGATGCCTCTTTAAAGATTTGCCTTCTGATGATGGGGGTTTTGCTGTGGAATTCAAAGCAGAAGACACAATTGGTTGATTCAATTGTGTTCGTAAAATGTCATGAGTTCAGTTGATCATTTTCCTGAAAATACAATCATCATATTTCTGCGCATTTTTACTTTTGACTTCATTCCACTAAACTTCTTCCTCTAGATCAGTAGCAGTAACACATGCTACTTGGGCTGAAGAACCTTTCAGTTTTACTTATTTAGAGTCCACCATCTTTTGAAGGAGGTCTTTGAAGACAAAACTCTCTTGAATGGGATGCCCCAAAATCTGATGAAATGGGAAATAATTATGGAGGTCTTCATCTCCTTCCTTGTTTATCCTTTTGGGCCTTGACAAATGAACTATATTATTTTCTAGATCTAAGATAAAATAGCCAGGAACTTGTTCATTCTGGAAAGAATAAACTTTGTTATTAAAATCTTCAAACTGTTTCTGCCTTTGATCTCTTTGATTATTTTGATGTGGAGGACATCATTTTTGATGCTCAGGAGGCGGAGCCCTTCGATATGATGAAGGTTTTAAAGTGGAATTAGGTACCGGTTCTTAGTTAAGAATAATTGTAGCAGTCTCTACTTTCCCATTATCTTTCCTGGAACTGATATAATTACATGAGTTTTAGCCTTAATCTATGTAAGAGAGTCCTCAATCTGCTGAGTGATTGAAGTAAGGTCTCGAAACCCCCCTGTGTATTTCACAGGTATCAATGGTGTGCGTAATTCATCACGCAAATTTTCCACATAGATTGGCAACAATTATTCTTGAGAGAGTGCTAAACTTAAGCAATATGTTAATCCCTTCCATCGAGCAATGAAATCTGAAACTCTTTCATTTTCCTTTTTCTTACAATTTTTAATATAAAAAATTGTTGTCTTTGGCAACATTGAGCTGAATTGAAGAAGGAATCATTGACAGAGATCTTCCCACCTGGTAATTGACCGAGATATCAAGCTTGTATACTAGACAAAAGAAGGCCCTTGTAATGACTGTACAAAACACATGATCTTAACTACTTCTTGTTGTTGAGGATTTCCCATCATAGGATCACAACAAGAAACAAAATGTGTTAAGTGATGTTCTGGATACCCCAAAACATTAAAAATTGGGAATGTGGTACTTAAAAAATTTGATGGGGGGAATTGAATCCACCCATTCAGGGTAATATCTCTTATCTATTTTAACTGGTGCACCTTTTCCTTCCATAGCTTCAAACCGAGTTGTTAATGACTCAACGGTTGTCATTAATTTTTGAGAAACATCTTGTTGATCTTGGACCTGAACAGGTGAAATAAATGGAGTTTGGACAGGTGTGGTGACTGATACTACAACTGATGGTAGCACTACCTGTTGTTGTTGCGCATGACCCATAGGATTGGACCTGTGAGGGTGTACTAGTAAATGAGGATATTCCTGATCCATCCTAATAGCTGCAACGAATTCCTTTTACTAACTGACTCCAGCACGCTTAGGAGGAAGACTACCTTAAAGTAGTTCTGCATTCAACCTCCTTAAATATTTCATTTATTCCTCTTGTTGTGCGAACCTTTCATCTAATTAGAGTGGTTGGCCTTCTCCATAGTTATGGGTAACCTGAATTTTGTCCTTTCCCCTTGTTGGATGCCTTTTGGAGAGGGGGGAGTTGGTTATCTGAAAGAATACCCAAATTCTGGGTAAGCCTTTGATTCTAGGTATGCACACCTTCCTCATTTGTTTCAGTACATACACCCTCTTGAATAGGAACCTCTTCATCTGATTCCCCTTTGTGAGCCTCATGTTCTGGGGGATCGATGACAACGGAATTAATGACATTTATATATTTGTAATGCATTGCATCCCTTCTATCGGAATTTCTGTGATACTGTCTTCTTCCATGTACTTGATGAGACATTTCCTTTTGTTGATTTTATTCCTCAGGATCCTATGGATGAACCGTAATTTGGAGGGAGTCTCCTGATAATTCGGCTATGGATTTGTCAGGTGGATTCTTCCCTAATTGAGAGAAAACTAACTTTCACTGAGGAAGAGATTGAGGATTTGAACAAGTCCCCAGTCCAGTGGACTGGGGCTGTTCCTGCTCAACTCCTCGAATCCTATTTTTTGATTCTGAAGGTTAGGTTAAAGGAGTCCCTAGTTTGGAAAGCTGAGGTGGCTCTTGAGTTTCTACATCTCAGACTTTCTTGAAAGCTCTCATGATTTTTCAGACTTAATCCAGAAATTGGTTGGATTCATCAACCTACATCCACTCAAATCACCTAGCTCAAATAACCGTTTGACGATTTCTGACACTTCCGTCACCTGATGATGTGCATGCTATAAATGATAGGTCTGTTCGATATTCTCATTTTCTTAATGCAAGATTAATTTTACAAATTTATCTTTATATGCCTGAATCTGAGAAGAACTAGTTGAGGAATGTTCCTGAGCAAGCCTTTGATTACACACAAAACCAATTGGTTGTGGCCAGCCGTGGGAAATAACATTCAATGAGACCACTTTTGGGGGGGCTTTGTTGATTGGAGAGTACAGTGAAATGCAGTTCTCTATGAACACCCCATCCCCTGATATGATTACCAAATGGGGCATTGGTAATTAACTAGAGCAACCTTTTTAGTGCACCAAATCATGTACGCTGAAGGGATCTCTGGTTCTTTTCAGCCTTTGGATATCGGAAAACTGAGAGAGATTCCAAATCAATTTGGCATTGTAACCCTTCTATTATCTTGACATGATTTTCATATTCATCATAAGATAATATTTTCTCTTTTAAATGAAAAATAGTTTTCCACATGTTGAGACGAATATCATGAATACAATCTTCCATCAACATCTCTAGAATATCATACTGAGAGTCAGCCAAAGGCCAAAACATGATTGGTACATCACCTATCACCGGTTGTTTTCTCATATTCATCACTTCCTCCTTGTCATTCGATGAATATTCGTCTACCTGATTAGACCAAAGATGGTTCTTATTTGTTTCTTCATCAGATTCAACAATATTGGTAGAGAATTCAGTTATCAAACTAGAAGATGAATGGCCTAGGGTTGGTTCGTATAATGACATAAACCCTGGGCTATCTTCTGATTGATAAAGTATTTCACCTGCTAGCGGCAAAGCATCAGAAATGAATGGCTTCACATTTGAAAGTGCCTCAAGATAAGAGGGTTTTCTCATTACTGCATTGACCTTTGAAAAACTTTCTAGGCAATGCGTATTACTACTACAGAGAGGACTTTCGTAGATGAATTCATCATCATGGGGAGGACCACCATGGTAGGTTATAGCAAAAGATGAACCTTTTTCTCCTTGATCTTCTGGCCACGCAGAGGGTTATCATGGATCTCATCTGAAGATGATACTTCGAGATCGACTGAACTGTCATGAAGCAAGCCTTCATGAGGAAGTGTCTGATGAAGACCTTCAGAATTATTGTTCCCTCTATTGGGAAATGAGAGAGTAGAAACTTTAGTTGCAATAGATAATTGTCTGAGGGCTTCAAGAACTCCATCATCAAACAAGGCCTTATTAAAGACTGGGTCTTGATTTCTTGACTGTGCTGGAGGGGTCTTTTTCTTAAATGCCTTCTTACTCACTTTGGAAACCACTTGTTGATGAGAGTGGTTATTATGGGTAGGTGTATGTGCCTGTTCAGGAGAAATGGTTAGGTTAGGCTGATTATCTCCATTAAAATAGAGTTTATGTGCCTAACTTGATTTTCTGTGTGACATGGGGGAGTATTCCCCAAAACCCTCTTGGACTGGTACAGAGGTGTGTATCTGTTCCAGAGTGATATGTTGATGTGTCACTCCACTAATAGGGATAGATTTATGATTCTTTCCCTATGATGCTGCTGAATTTGTTATAGTATTCTGACTGGCATCCAGAATATGGGCATGGATTTTCTTCTTCTTTTTCACCATTTTCAGAATATGCTTGGTGACTTTAGCTGCTGGAACGGGAATATACGTCCATTTTGTGTCTGGAGTAGGTGTATGTTCCAACTTCTATCCTTCTTTTCCTGTCAGTGAATTCTGACAGTACTCATGTGTGGGAGAAGAGAGTTGAGTCTACTCCAAAATTGTCGTTCGAGCTTTCCGACTGACATCTCCAGGTGCTACCAAATGAGACTGTTGGTAGGCTTGATGAACATTAGCAGGTGTATGTGCATGATATGTATTCCTTTTCAAACATGGTTGAAAAATTTCCTTCAATACTGGCAGATGAGACTGCTGACAGAATTGTTGATTGTAAATAGGTGTATGTCCCTACTTATTAGTTTCTACCATATCAGATTGGTGATCTTCTTTGGGTGTAGTCAGACGAGCATGCTGACTGATTGATGAATTATAAACATGTGTATAGGCCTTCCTATAATACTCCACCGTAATTTCCTGGTGGGATTGGCGTGTTACTGCCAGATGAGTCTGTTGGGTAGTAACATCAGGACGAACGGGTGTTTATGCCCACTCTTTTTTTCCAACAAGTTGGATTGATGGACTTCTACAGAGGGGCAGAAGTAAGAACCTGCTCCCTATTGACCGGATTTCTCCTCTGACAGTTCATCTTACGTGCTCGGGTCTAAGGGACCTGAGTCGAACCCTTAAAGGTGATACCCTCATCATGTCGAGGGTGCACTTCTGCATGAGTTTGGCGGTGATTGTTGATGTGATCCCTCAGGAAGGACTCGTGTATTTTTAAATTAAGGCCTTGAGTGACCCTCTTGTTCACCTCCCCATAATATGGGAGGGACTGGTGGTTGCATTCCATGGATAACGACCCAAAACATTTGGAAACGCTGGTTGGCACCACCTGCTTCTTGATCACTGGTCAATGCTGTCCAGACAACCACGGTGAATTATTAACTTGGAGGGCTTGTCGAGCGGCCTCGAGAGTCAGAATGGTACCGTGTTGATAGTATTCCTTAATCAGTGCATTTGAGACCTAGCCTTGAAGACTCCTAATAGATGATTTCATCCTTAGAGTGGATGAGGATCCAACAGGAGTAGCAGTCGAGGAATTCACTGGTTTGAACTTTAAAGAAGCCATTTTTGTAATGTAGAGAGATCTAGGAAAAGAGTGCATGTTTGATATAACAGACATGATCAAGATAATTTTGGCCACTAAATTTTTTGGATGAGCACATATGTTATTGATTGTTTTGTTGGCCCTCACATTAAGTTAAATAGGGGCATAACAAATATGTAAAACATCATTTAACATGGTTTAGGATTCACGTCGGGTTCACTATTTTTTGTTTCTTCTGGAAATGGGGATGACCTCATTGTTTAAGGTTCAAACTTTTCTAATCAGTTTCTAATGGGTTTATTCGTAGAACCAGAAACATCCAATGATTCTATATCCATTTAGACCTACTTTCCAAAGGTAGGTGCTCATTAGTTTTGGACCGATGAGGCTTAAGAATTTGCATTGGTCTGGAAGATGGGAGGTTAGGCTCATCACACCTTTTTGGGGGGAAATTATTGCCTACTCCAGGACTCTCTCATAGATTTAAGTTATGTTCACGAATCCTAGTTAATTCCCCAAGTATGAAAATGTGTTTTCCTTTAGATTTGGCAATCAATAATTGATATGTATGAGATTTAGAGAATATTTTATATGTATTTGAGGTTCTTCATCGATAGAGAATCATTCGTATGTATTGGATATTCTTAGTCAATGGTATCCTTCAATAAATTATATAGAAATCACTTGGTCATTATGATGACCATACTGGTTTTAAAGCCACTCAGTGGGGCACTTGAAGTTTATTGTCATTCAGAAGGATAGTAATTATTCCAGAGTTGGGATTGTACCCGCAGATGGGTTACCTACGTATCCTTGTTAAAGAGGAATCAGAACCCACATAGTTCGGGAATTAAGATATAGTTTAACATCATATGGGATGGATGAGAATTAATGGGTGATGGGATTGAACCTTATAAAGGCTTCCTATGTACTCTACATTTAAGGCAGAGATCAAAGTCCATGTAGTTTGAGAAAGAAGTGTGAGTTTTATGCATGATTAATGGATCAAAGAGAGATTTCATAATTACTTTTACACTCTAAGCTCACGAGAGTCATGCTCGGTGTGAGAAACAAGAGGTATCAGTAAACCCTGGCGATTGTGCCACGAAAGATGAAATCATAAGAAATGATGTGGGGCTTACGTATGTATGAATTCCCAAATAAATGAAGATCGGGACTTAATTCAGAGAAGAAGCCCCAGAATAGGGTCCATAAAGGTATATGTGCTTTATGGAGATTTGGATACTTAACTTAGGACTTACTCCTGAGAAGGATGCCCAAATTATAGGGGACTTATGTTTGGTTTTCATTCCTAAAAAGGAGGCCCATGTTAATAAAAATTATGGCTGGGGTTTACTCATAAAAAGGAGGCCCAGGTTAAGAGAAATTATGACTGGGGATTACTCCTAAGGAGGATACCCAGGTTAAGAGAAATTATGACTGGGGCTTACTTATGAAAAGGAGGCCCACGTTAAGAGAAATTATGACTGGGGCTTACTCCTAAAAAGGAGGCCCAGATTAGGGAACTTAGAGCTTACTACTAAGGAGGATGCCCAAATTAGGGAACTTTGGGATTACTCCTAACGAGGATGCCCAGATTAAGGAACTTGGGGCTTACTCCTAAGAAGGATTCCCAGATTAGGGAACTTCTCATCTTAAAGGATGAGGTTGAATGGAGGAAATCTCTAACCTTAGTGACATAAAGTTATCTAAATCATGAAGTTTTGAGAGATGTTACATAGAATTCCTTTCAGATAAAGAATCTAACATAGGAACCATGCCATAAATGGATTCTAAGAGGTTTTTGAAGGTTGTCCTTGAAGAGGAAAGGTGTATTTGAAGAAAGAAAGTGAATTGGAAGAAGGCATGCAAGTATTGTTCTGGCGTGCAAGTCCTGGTCGTGCAAGTATACTTGTGTGACATAAGTTCACTTGGGTGATGAAGAACCTGTGAAGTGATACTTCGGAGACTTTGTATTGGAGCCCTTAGTATCATCCCTAGAGGCTTTCAGATGAGTGGCGCGCAAGTTTCCTTGAGAGGGAAAGGCGGCGCTCAAGTATCATCACTTCCCTTAAGGTCTGGAATCTTAGGCATGCAAGTATTGATGAATTCTAATACTTAGTCCTTATTCTTCCTCTTAAGAGATTATATTCTAGGTAAAGAATTACCTTAGAATTTTTTGGAAGACTTCAGACGGAGACTTGGGTGACCATAGCTTAAATATGAGTTTTTGATTTTTCATCTCTTTAATTGGGGGACCACAATGGGTATTTATAGGCTATCTGGGGACCTTGGGAGATAAAATAATAGGGCGTGCAAGTGACTTGCACGACCCATATGTGGAACACAATTATACTTGCAAGACAATAATTAAACTTGCACGACCCATTATTAAAGAGTTCCTTGTTCAATACTTTGTATGTTTTTGATGTTCTTCAAAGGATGAATCTCTTTGTGCTTAAGGTATTCCCATTTTCCATTCGTTAAACTCTGTGATGGAAAGGAGTGTCAAAAATCTTATACGATGGGTGCATCGAGGGAGTGTTGGGTCATCCCCATATAGTTTATTTGAAAGGTGTTCCCATATAGCACTCCAATGCATTGGGTAATGATTCTTTTCTTTATACGAAAGACAAAGGGAGTTACTGAAGGGTTTATCCTATGGATTTGACTCAGATCCAATTATTTCCGAAATAGGATTAAAATGGTTTATGAGAATGATGTTCCAGGATACCAATATGTTTTAGTAATTATTTCATGTATTTTAAATGTTTTATATGATCAAGATTTACATCACTTGGATCATGATTATTAACTATCATGACTCTTTCCTTTGTTAAATATTTATTCCATGCCACGTGTTTAATGATCTAGATTTAATGGGTCTGAGTTTTCTTATGTTATGCTCTTGAAAATTGATTATTTCATCATACACTTATGCTCATCTAATTATCACTGATAATATTCAATCTTTAATTCTTATGTTTACCCTTACGATGAATTTGGTATTACCCTTCTTATTTTTCATTTTCCCCAGTTTATCAATAATATTGTTAAATAAGTTATTTATAGAAAGGTTTCATATGGATAATGGTGACAACATAATGTGAAATAATAAAATATGGGTTTAGTGGGAGGAATTCCCACTTGGATAGATGGGAATTGTTTATGTAAGAGTTTTTCGTAATTCTATCAAACTTTTACCCTAAAACGTCTTTTGGTATATAAGTGATCCCATATTACATTTTGATGATGTATTGTTTGGAATACATAAATTAGGTTATATTTATCGGTATCAATTCCATAAATGTAAGGATTTTTTTTGTATCAGATATGGGAGTATGATTTTAGGACCTTTAAAGTTGGTATTTCACCAGGTTTTAGATAAATTTGGAGATTATGATGTTTTCATGAGAGGTTGAATTAATATGTATGGATAAAAAATGAGTTTATGAGATTAATTTTGATAATTAAATCAATATCTTAGACACCCATTTAGATGTTTTAATATTTGAGATCATAAAGTGATTAATGACATTTTTGGAGACATATTATTTAGTTAAAGTATATGTAAAGATTTGGTTTAATTTAAATTATCCATTTGACGTATATTTTAACGTTTTAACAACTTTAGGATTTATATGATCTTGGATATTGAAATAATTATGGGAATGAAATTTTTATCATAAAGATAATCATGTGATAGAAAAGTGATACAATGACTAAGTGATTAATTTTATTTTATAAGAAGATCTCTATATTTTTGGGACTCTAATTTGAATGGTATGAGATAAACAAATAGAAAAATCATCATTTCATTGAAATATATATTTCTTGAAAAAATGTTTTTCTGTCACTTTTGCGGGGTTAATTTTAAATTAATTTATACCACTTATGTGAATTAAATTTTGTTAAATGGATTAAATATTTTAAATAAGAATATTATATATTTTATAATAATATTAATTAATTTTTGTTTATAATGAATAGTGAAAATAGTAAAAATATTTAACCGCAGTTAAGATAAAAATGGGTTTATCGGAGTTTAAACTAAAAACAAAAGGGTATGTTTCCCAAATAAACATATAAAAATACTTTTTTGGAAATATTTAAATATTATACTTCCCATGTTCAAATATATGGTCTTTTGGAATCATTATCCTTGAAAATTATTTTATAATTTTGGATCTAGTTGGGAAATTTCCAAGTAGATTCCTGGTGGGTTCATTTTACCACTTATAAAAGGCCACACCTGATACTCTCATATTAAAAACATCCAAGACCTTTGTCTTGTAAAAGACCTACCCAAATACCTTATTTACCTCCCTATGACCTAGATCTCATGTTTTGATAATAAATCATTCATGTGAAGACTATTGGTGCTAATCTAAGGAGGTTGACTGAAGAAGATGCATCATGCATCACCCAACATCTTTATTTTATTTATTATTATTCATCCTTAAAATTATCATAAATTATTATGATATAATAACATCAGTATCTCCATTATATTTAAATGTTATTTTGTAAATGGAATAACCTAAATACACCTCATCTTCTATCAAATGTTAAACAAAATCATTATTCAATTGTACGAAGGACTATCGCCTCACAAACTAATTTTATTCAATTATTATCATCAACTCTTATGTCATGTAATAATAATGGATTTAATGTATATATAAATATATATTTTATATTAATCATAAAATTACTTATTTAATTATTATTTCGCATATAACATTTTACTTTTCATTCCATGGGGGATACGATAGTGTCACTTATGTTTACGGTGGACTACCACCTCATGGAACGATATGATTCATTTTTCACTAACACATTACATAAAACATAATATGGAAAATTTTAATATATTTATGTGATATATAATAATTAATTATTATATTCATTACATATTTATCATTATTAGGAGATAATATATCATTTTATTTCTTACATTTCCACTCATGGAAAAATGATAACATTATTCAAGCGTACAAGTTGGATACCACCCCCACAAAGAGGTGTGATTATATATTCATAATCACATCATATTTATGACATGTATAAGTATATTTAGATAAATAATGTGGTATTTATGATATTATATCCATTATTTAAAGAAAAATTAATTCTTAACTTCTTTCCAAATTGATCATTCTATAATTGAAACATCAATCATGTGTACGTATAGTTTGTTTTCCCAATGATTATAACATAGTTCAGTATTATAACCATCATTCATGAATGATCTTAAAAGAATAATTAATGAAAAAATTTGATAAATAATTCATCATTATTATTCAGTATATGTTGATATAATGACTCCATGGTCAACACACCTAATCCATTTTGAAACAATGAACCGAACATCCCCGGAACTCTCAACATTAATTTAGATGGTTAAGTATTTAAATATTCCATCGAAAACAAATAAACTAAATTGTTTATGTATAAATAATGAAACTTATAAATGGTTTTTATCATATTAAATAATTAATATAATTTTAATATACCATATTTATAGAAAATATATGGAATGTTTGGACTCGAGGTAAGAGACTTCATCTTAATTTTCATTAATTGATGCATATTATAATGGTATGCACATAATTTATATTATATGTAGTATATACTACCCATTTTACATGTAATATCATTAATTCTTTATAATTCATGGAATTAAAATTTTCAATTTGAATTATTTGATCCAAGTTTATTTGACTTAAAAGTTACTATGTTGTAAAGAATTTCATAACTCAATTTATTTTCACTGGGTTCTATTACTTCTTAGTTTTATTTGATATTATAAGTTTATGTGAATAATTATTTTTTATTATGTTATGATTCATACCAACTTTTTTTATATGGAATTACATTTGATATATATAATCAATTCATTAAATAATTCTCACTCCCATATTATGATCATTTCAAGGGTTTCTTATCTCAAATTGTCTTCTTTAGGACATAAGTAAAATTATACACCTATCTTATTTTATGAGGTGTACCTACATACCTTTTTCTATGTTATGTAATAAAATTTAGTGTTTTATTTATTTTTAAAGTATCAATTGAATTTGTTTTTTCATGGGAATTTTCATTAATGAGTAAAAAAGTAGAAAAGGCCTTATGTTAAAATCTCCTTTATTACACAAATTTTATGTTCAAGGTTACTTTAGAAGAAATATTATTCTACAATTTTCATAGATCCAAATCATATTATTCAATATAGTTATTAATGTGGTTGACATGACTGATTTCCATTTCCTCTATTATTTATTAATGAAACATCATTAAATTCATTTCTAAGTTATATTTGTCTTTTATTTAATTTTAGATAGACTATATTTCTATTTATGTTCATATTTTTAAAAAACAATTAAAAAAATATAAAAATAAATGATTTCCTTAATGTATTTTACTGGATATTTTACCATACTTTAAAATATTTGTTTAAAAATTTTATTAACATTTTTAAAATTGTAAACTTTAAGTCTCTTTAGAAAATGGTTGATTAGAATTTTTATTTTTAAAATTTACAAGATTAATGGATTTTCCTATTATCATGACCACTCAATGTTTGAAATTATTTTTTTGTTTCAATTTTTAGTTTAAATAGAATTATTTCTTTAATGTTTTAGAATGTTTTTGGTTTTAAATGAGGGTTTTCAAAATGGAAACTTTATTTTATTCAGTAAATGTTCCAAGTGATCATTCAAAATCATTTTCTATATAAAATTTAATACTTTGATGATTCTGAAAGTAAAAGGATATTTTTCCTCAAGAATTTTTTAAATTATATTCAAATTTTATTTCCATTCATCAACCCCATGAACCCTTTATTTTACTTATGGTCCAACGGGATGTGTTGAAATAATACCATCCTTATTCATTATCTGGGTGTATTGTTACTATTTCAAGAGATTTTAATCAAACCCATTTATGTTCCCTAAGTTACTGATGTTTTGATAAGAATAAAGATTGTTTTAGGTTTTTATGATAAAATTAATAATCTATGTATTTTAACCATGTTTAGGTTAGTTGAAATTTTATATATCATGAGTTGATCCTCATTGTATCTCATGGTTGAGCCTGATATAACTTATATGGTGGGTCAACCCAGATACCACCAGATGATCCTGATATATCTTATATGATTGGCTCACCCGAATATGATTCCAAGGAATTAGGTAATGTTCCTTTTCATTAAAGGTAAGAAGGTGGTAGTAACTATAGGGCTTCTCCTATGGATTTAATTGGGGTCCAGTTATTTCTAACATGGGTTCAAAATTGGTTATGAAGATGATGTTTCAAGATAAAAATATGTTTTTTATAATTTCTTTGGGTTTTATATGTTTTCTTTGATCAATATTTACATTACATGGCTCATGATTAGTGAATCTATTGCATATTTCCTTTATTAAATCATTATACCATTCCAATTCATTAGTGATTCTGGTTTGATGGGTATGATTTCTCTAATGTTAATCTCATGAACATTTTATTATTTTATCATTCCCTTATTCTCATCTTATTATCATTTATGATGTTTAGTTGTTGATTATTATGATTCCCCTCACAGAGCATTTGATCTCTACCATATTATTTTTTCTTTTACCTAGGTTATTAAGAATAATGTCAAAGGAATTATGTATAGAAGGGTTTCATATGGATTATAATGGTGACTTATTGTGAAATAAAAAAGGACTATTTTTAATTGGGGGAACACTCACTTGAATACATGGGTATATTTTATATAAGAGATTGCCCTAATTTTCTAAAAATATAAACCTAAATTGTATTTGGGTATGAAACTGATCCAATATTTCCATTTTATGTTGTATGGTTTGGATGGAAAATATTGGGTCACATTTATATGTATCAAAGAAAAAAATTTAAAGATAATGTTTTTAGAACTTGATTTGGGAGTGTGGGTTTGGGGTTATTTAAATAATAGCTCCAAAAGTGAACATTGTTCTTTGAATCTATCATCACCTAGTGTACTAAAATAGTATTTTATCCAAAAATAGTTTGAAACTCCAAAGGTTATGTCTTTTGGAAATTAAAAAACTCATTACAATCCATAATGAAGGATTTTAATAGATGATTACCATGAATTACCATGGTTAAAAATTATGTGTCACTAATTAAAAATAAGGTGTCATGATTTATACATCCTATAATTGACTGATAACTCTATTCAAATATGTATTATGTTCATTATGACCATATTTATTTTACTAAGTGATTGCATATATAATGATCATTTTAGGGTGGTGACCAGTATGCCCAAATATAGAAGTATCATATTTGAGCTCAGTTATATAAATTAGTTTATATAATGAAAATTATATATTAATGTTAATTCCTATTACCAATGATTATATGGTGAATTATAAGTTAACACTCATAATAGTTTTATGATTGCATATCATGTAAATGTTTTTTCTTCGGTTGAAATTTTTGTAAATTTTCTTACTCAAAACCTTATTACTATCACTTTGGTAAAATTAGATTTTATCTTAGGAAAGAATTGGATTTGTCTATATAAATCCCATGTCAACCATTGATGAGTGGAAGTAATGTTTTAGATTCCGAACTAGCCTATTATAATCTATCAACACAATGATAAATGTGAAATTTTGATGGAGATCACATCCATTGTGTGGGTATTTATTCCTATTCAAAAGTGTTTTATATCAAAGAAGGTTGGGAGAAACTCAAAATTGGTTATATTTTTATTGTGCATGAGTTTTTCAGTTTCCTTACAAGATTTTTTCATAGTCTCCCACTAAATCATTAAGTTGACTTCTTAATTGAACACATGCCTAGTTTTAAACCTATTACATATACTCCCTATAGAATTTCCCTCATGGGGTGTTAGGAATTAAAGAAGAAACTCAATTATAATCATGATAAGGGATTCATTCGAGAAAGTGTTTCAACATGGATCGTACATATTCTTTTTATTAAGAATAAATATGAAATAATGATACTCTACATTGATTATCTAGAAATTAAAAATATCACTATCAGTAACAAGTATTCTATACCCCAAATTTTTGACTTTTTTTATCAACTATATAGAGATAAATACATTTCCAAGACTGTTCATTATTGTGGATATCATTAATTTCCACACAAGAATGAGGATATACAAAATAAATCATTCTATACAAGGTATAGACACAAATATTATATAGTGATGCCATTTAGTCTTACTAATTCCATTTTATCTTCATGGATTTAATTAATAGAGTCTTTAGAGATTACCTTGATCAATTTTTGGTAGTCTTTATAGATAATATTAATATATATTAAAAGATGATGTAAGAGCATAAAGATCACCTAAGGATTGTATTTAATACCCTAAAATGGATAAGTTATATGAAAATTTTACCGAGTGTGATTTTTTTGTATTGAAATTTTAATTATTGTTTCATATAATCTCAAAAGAGGGTATATGAGTGGACCTATCAAAGATGAAGGTTATTGAACATTGTCCAAGACCAACCATTGTGACTAAGAAGTGATATTTTCTTAGTTTTTCTAGATATTATCCAAGTTTTTTTGGATATTTTATCATGAAAATTTAATCAACTCATTAATTTATATAAGGGAGTGAAATTTTTTGAAAGATGAATGTGAATAAAATTTTAAAGAACCAAGGAGTAGGTTAGTTAGTGAACATATAATTATGTTTCCTTATAGTAGAGAGGTGTTTGTAATCTATAGTGTTGAATCAATTAAGGTACTAGGATTAATCCTCTGGTTGAATGATATGGTGATATATTATTTCTCATGAAAAATGAATGTGCATCCACAAACTTAACCAACCTAGTATTTAGTGTTAGCTATAGTAATTTTTCATTAAAGATATAGAGGTGTTATCTTTTCTGAGAAAGGTATGATATATATACTAATCAAAACCTTTTAAATTATATATTCACATAGAAGGAGTTGAATATTTACCAGAAAATATTTTTATATATGATTAAGGATTATGATTACTCAATACATTACCACCCTGGTAATGAGAACAAGGTGGGTGATTATTTGAGTTAAAATGATTGTAATAATTATCGATGAAGTGGATCACAAAAGATCCAATATTTTTGGATTTGAAAAGAAAAGATAAATAAAATGATAAGGAATGGTATAGATTTTATCTTTATCAAATTATTGTTCAACCATATATCCAAGATAATATTAAATAGGTGTTTTTGTAAGATTTAGAGATAGAGAATAAGGTTTAAAATATTCATGATTTTAACATTTATTGTGATGGAATGGTAGGGTTCATGAACCCTCTATGTGTTCCTTTCATTCCCAAATTGACGAAGGACTATTACAGGAATCTCATAGTTCTTCATTATCTATTCATTGTGGTAGTAAGAAAATTTATAGATATCTAAAAGAGTATTTATGATGGTATAGAATGAAGAGATATATTACAGAGTTTATATCTTTGTTAATGTTATATCAGTAAGTCAAGGCCAAGAGACCAAAGTATAATGGGATAATACAAAAATTACCCTTACCAAAATATAAATATGAAAATATTTAGCATGGATTTTAACTTAAGACTCTTAAAAACATCTAATGGGAATATTGATACTTGGTTTCTCTTCGGTCACCCTACAAAATCAAAAAACATCATTGCTATCAAATAATATTTTTCTCTAGATCATATTTCTAGGATATAAATTATAAAAGTCCTAAGTTTTCATGGAGTACCATGTTCAATTTTTTTTATCAATATTTAAGGTTTACCTCGATGTTTTGCCAAATTATTAAGTGGGATCTAGATATAGAGTTACATTTCTGTACGACTTATCACCCTTAGATATATGTTTAGTTTGATAGGACTATCTAAACACTAGACGATATTCTAATAACATGTTTTATGGATTTAAAAGGTTGTTGTGGTCAAAACATCCCACTAGTATATATTTCTATGAAAAATATCATTAACTTGAGTAATCTGTTGGATACTTATGAAGCCCCATATGGAAAAAACTATAGAAAAATAATATATTAAGATAAAGTTGGAGAAAGAAAGCTATTGGGACTTGAACAAGATGAGAAATTATAGATAAATTTATATTCATCCATATAACAACCCTAATTTTAATACCTTAGTATTACATAATTATAAATATAAATGACATAATAGAGATACGAAAACTAGGATCCAAAGGTGTAGTGTCTTGGATGAATTATGCTCAGGCATATCATTTTCATAATAAAACGTAACCATTATTTAAGAAGATGGATAAGGGACATGAATCAACATAACATGAATGAGCATAAAAATTATCATCATAAAATAATCATTGAATAATCTTCAACGTCATGAGTTAATCATTGGTTAATGTCATGGATGGTGGTAATGAATAAAAATGAAACATATTGTCTTAGTGTTAAAATACTACATATAGTTTTGAAGAAATATAGCTTCATATTAAGGTATAAAATATGTTCATAATCATAAAATGATAATTATAAAAAAATGTCATCATGTTTATGCATAATACACATAATTTCATAAGATACCTCACATTGCGTAATTCATTATATGTAAATATAATTTTGGTCCCATCGGTCCCATCATAATATTTACATAATCATGCATGCCACGTAGAATGTATAATAATCAAAGTGATGAAATAACCCATGGAAATGAATGGGTTTCTTAAATATTTAATAAATCCTGATTTCATTAATAAACTTTTTTCTACCAAATGTAAAATATAAAATAAAATATTTGGTATAATAATCATCATTTTTGAGCGAAGAAGAAATAACCCAGGAGGATTCTATATGTGTTTTGGGAAAAAGATTTGTTTTAGAAAAAAGATTTCTTTTAGAAAATATTTGTAGTTTTTATAAAATAATATTGGAAAAATATATAACCCTAAAAATAAAAGTTAAAAAATGAAATTATATTTGAGTAATATTAAAGGAATATCCACACTAAAATTTTTAATGAAAGAGGTATAACTCAAAGAAATGTAGTTAGGTTAGAGAATTCCATTACCTTATGTCTAAATTACTTCTTCCATTACACTTAATATCCGATATAATAAAATTATATTAATTAATTACCTAATTAATAACCTGTTATACATTTATATGGTTTTTTAATAATTTTATTAAGATCATTTGTAAACATTTTTATGAGTTATAATGTTTAATCTTGTCATTCTAATAGTGTTCCTTTCACAATTTCTTAGTTTATTTACTTGTATATAATTATATAAGTTCATTTAAAATGAGAATAATTATCCATAAGTGAAATTATATTATATTAATTAAATTATAAAATTTTAATTTGTATTATATATCATTCCTTCAGGTATGATGATGAATAATTTGATAAAATATTAATGATAAATGTTTGGTTTGTTTTGGTAGGTTTTTCTGACCATCAAGAACTTGTTTCCTTTTATTTAATAATATGTCTATAAATTAGTTATAAAACATCAAAAAAGTAATAATATAAATATTACAATATGTTTTAACCATAATAGTAATTTTATGACTAGCCTTTAAGGAGTTAATGTAAAATGAAAACTCTTCGTCCAAGAAGGCGGTGAATCGACACTTCACGGACGATGTTATCGTTTCTAGAATAAAAGGAGAAGAGAATTTATTTGATGATGGATATTACATTAAAATAATAAAATTATATTGAATATTTAATTTTAGACTTAACATTCTACTTTACATAGGTTAGGTGGGGATAGCATAAGAAAATAAAAGAAATTAAAAGAGAAGGATTGAGGAGTTTACCTCTTAAATGTTGTCTCCATTAGAACCTCATTAAATAACATGGATTTGGTAGTTTATTGATACCAAAAGCTCTTTAACATGGGTAAGTGTAATGGAAAGATAATTTGGTATAATTTAAAAAAATATATAGTTCTTATAAGGTGTGAGGATAATAGGTGGTGAGGGCAGTATTTATATGGGAGGAGAGTGGTGTTTTTTGATTATTTTATACATTTATTTATTATTTTTGGTCAAGAAAATAAATTTTGTTGATTAAAATGACTAAATAAAGTAAATAGTGAAGGATGGTCTGATGTAATGGGTTCTTACTCTTCCATAAATCATCCATGACTCAAAAAATTACGTATTTTTCTTATATCGTAAATTGTCATATTTCACTATTCACAAAAAAAATCAATTATTTTAGAAAAATCCCAAAAAATCACCCTAACCATTTTTTGATTTATAGATTATAAAAAATAGACTCCATTTTATGAAAACATTTTTCTAAATATGATAAAATTAATTTTTAAATAAAATCATTATTTATTAATAATATATTGATCTTAATATTATAATTCATTTATCACACTTTGAAAAAGTAACTAAGATCTCAAAAAATTATCTTGTAATTATAACCCAACATAATATGAATCTATTTTATAAAAATAAATTTTCATTTAAATAATTATATTAAATATAAAATTTAAAATAAACATTTATGTTTTACAAAAATAAAAACAATTAATTTATCATTTTTAAAACATTTATTTACTTATACTATGATATAATTGAACTGTATTTTCATTTGTCATATTCCTAAATTTTATTTATAGATTCATAGGTGGGGTTTCTAATATTTTGGCCATATTACTATTCCTAATGGTCATATTAAAATTCCAATAGTTAGGTTACTATTTCATTGATATAGGTTTCTTAATTTTTATAAATACAACTTATTTCATTCTTCGTTTATGAGAATAATTTTTTTATGCGGTTCTATATATTATTTAGGTGTTTTTACTGTATACCATTTTTATTAGAAGGAAAATTCTATTGGTAAAATTATGGGACCTTACATTCTTCACCCTTTTGAAATTTCTCCCTTGAAATTTCATTTTGCATTCCAAAGTGAAAATATGTGAGGGTATTTATCCTTTATCACTTCCTCTGGTTCCCATGTTGTCTCTTCATTCATATGGTTCCTCCACAACACTTTGAAAATTCTATTTGTCTTATTGAATTAGACTTTTATCTGTTGTCCATGATCTTTTCTGGTTTCTCCTCAGATGAGAGTTCATCCTCTAGTTATACCACCTCTGGATTTAGTACATGAGAGGGGTTAGTTTTTTACTTCCTTAGAATATATAAATAGAATGCATCATGAACTTGAGCCATATGTGGTGGAAGTTCAAGCTTATAGGATATAATTATTATGAAATCAAATATATCAAAGGTTCCAATGTACCTAGGGTTAAGCTTCCCTTTCTTTCCAAACTACCTGACTCTCTTCCATGGTGAAATTAAAAGGAAGACTTTGTCTATGGAATCAAACTCTAAATCCATTCGATGGATATAGGAATGTTTCCTTTTCTAAATATGGGAAGCATTTATATATTGTTGTATGTCTTTAAACTTATATTTCATCTCTTTAAAAATATTAGGTCCATGTAGCTTTTTTTCACCAACTTTATCCCAAAATGTGGGAGTTCCACATCACTTCCCATAAACACTTCATATAGAGCCATTTTAATACATGAGTGGAAGATATTATTATATGAGAACTCAACCTATGTGAGATGATGATACCATACTCCTTTTAAATCCATTGAGTATGCTCTTGGAAAATCATCAAGAATTAGAATAGTCCACTTAGATTTTCCATCAGTTTGGTGGTGATAGGTCAGGAGGATGTTCAATTAAATACTCAAATAATGTTGAAGAATTTTCTATAATTTAGATGCAAACCCTGAATCATGTTTAGATATGATCAAAATTGGTTCCCTATGTAGCCTCACCACTTTCTTCACATATATCTTGGAAAGTTTTTGAAGTGATAAATCTTCTTAAATAGTAAAGAAGTGGGAATTCCTAATGAGTTTTTCCACCACAAACCATATCACATTGTTTCCTTTTGATGTTTTTGGGAGACTAATTAAACAATTCATAGTGACATTCTCCCATTTTCATGTAGTCATATGTAATAGTCACATCATCCCTTTGGACTTTTATCACTCTTCAGTAACTTACCACCATACTAAACATATTGAGATATACTTTGAAGTATTATTATTTATATTTTCCAACCAAAAGTGTTCACTAAGATCATGGTACATCTTAGTACTTTTAGAATGAATGGAGAAAGATTGTTTGTGTTCATTATCCAGAAGATCTTTCTTTTTCTTGGGTGGAGAAGGAACACATATCATAGTTCCAAACTGAATCACACCATCATTATTGATGTAAAACTCATGTAAATTTCCTTCCAAAACTACATTCAATTTATTTTATAGATCCAGATCATCCCTTTTTTCCTCCTTGATATTCTCTTGTATATATGGTGGTGAAATCATTTAGGAAAATAAGTATGTATTCCTTGGGAATATTATTTCTAGATACATCCTTTCCATTTCTATGGGGATAGGTTATTTCTTAATCCATATCATGGATATAGTAGTTGGTTCTATTCTACTAAGAGTATTATCTACATTGATTTTCATCCCATACTGATAGTTAATAGAGAAATCGTAGTCCTTGGTTATCTCTAACCGTCTCTTTTAATGTATGTTGAGATCCTTTTGTGTGAATATATACATTTTTCTCTTGTGGTCAGTATATATGTAATACTTCTCACTATAAATGTAGTGTAACAAGATTTTTGGGAAAAATCATAGATTCAAGCTCAATATCATACTTATGGTAGTTCAGGTCATAGATATTCAACTTTTGTGAGGTATAGGCTATCACTTTATCATTCTTCATGAGTAAAAAAACTAATACTTTCTTTGAAGAATCACTATATATCATAAAACCTTCTCCACAGGTTGGAAGTTTGAGTAAAAGTGAAATTATTATCCTCTTATTAATATCCTTAAATATTTTCTTACATTATTTTGTATAGATATAATTTAACCCTTTCCATGTTAACATGGTTAGTGAGTTATACGATCATGAAAATAATTACACAAAATGTCGGTAGTATACAGATAAGCTAAAAAAAATACATATTTATTTAACACTAGTGGGTATGGACCATTCCTCAATTTCCTTTATTTTTAAAGGGTCCATATAAATTCCCTCACTTGAGATAATTTTTCCCAAGAATTTGACTTTCTATATCAAAAAGTCACACTTTCTGAACATTGTTGATCATGTGTTGATTTAACAATTTCATAAATTTATTTTTAGTTTTGATTCTCACAAACACCCACAATTTTGTTACTAATAAATTAGATTTTATGTGACTTTCAAGAAATTAACATCCATAGAAATATGCATTCTCGAAATATCTTAAAGTCATTAGTTTATGAGGAATATTTATTGAAGTGTTTTGGACATGTTTAACTATATTCTAGAAACACTATTCATGCCCTGTATATAAAATCATACTGTAGGGAATCAACCCTAAGTTTTGATCAGATTTTATGGATCATATTCCACATATTTTTAGTAAAGTATGGTTAATAACCCTCCATATATTTGTATGAAACCATACGTTTGAGGAAATAAATTTATGGTACATCAATCCTACTTTTGTAATCAAGCATACATTGAAAACACTACGTTTGGTTTTTTTCATCACATAAAAGAACCCAATGTTTGACTATTCAATGATGGAGTTTTAAATCCACAATATTATCTAGGATTTATGAAACAATACTGATATAATTAAGGATCTATTCAAATCAATTTTTGATTGATTCAAAGGCTTGTTATGATTGTTTTAAAGGATCATATTCAACAGAGTAAATCATTTCTATTATTACAGGAGGTTAAGACTCTATTGAATGTTTTTTAATTCAAATATTCAATATTTATTGTGCAATATTTCTAGATATGGTTTTACCTATATTTGTTCGATTCACATTATAAATATTGAGACGTTCTTCATCGTAATATAAATAGGATATATACATTAGGAAGAACTATGTGTCATTGCCTCTAGAGATATCCTTTGGAGACATAAATGTTTTCATCTATCAGATTGAATCAATTTTGTTGTTATAGATGATACCACATATTATTGTTATATCTTCTCATACAAAAAAAAGAATATTTGTGGGTGAAGATTCACTTCGGAGACATACATGTGTATACATCAGTCTAGTGTTTTTTTTGAATAAATCATTTGCAACCTTAAAGATATACTTACTGTTATACCTTATTGAAGATCTAAATTAATCTATCAGTTATTGTTGAAAACTTTGAATTTTAACCTTTATCATTAAACAAATCAATATATTTTGAATTATTTGACTCTCAACTACTCATACTCATTCATGGTGAAGTGTCGACTTCTTTTACTAAGTTGTAGATATTCGGTTCTAGGTAAATGAACTAGAATTCCCTATAAAAGCCTTGTAAGGTTTCACTCAATTACTTTTTAAAGTTCTTAGGATAATAGGACCAGATATTAAAATCACCAATATCATGGAGTTGAGCATTGGTATAGTGGATTAGGGTATCTTTGTGCCCTAAACCATTATACATCACTGTGTTTATTTCCATTATTTTTTCCACTACTCAGCCATATTTTATAGAAGGAAAGTTTCTCTGCATAATAGGAGGTGTATTTTAAATTTTTATTTATTAAAGTTTTTGAATAACACAACGTATTCCCCCCCCCCCCCCTCTTGTGTATTTTTCTTCTTTATAACCATACTGACCTAACAATTGGTATTAGAGGCAGTTCTATAATGTATATTTTCTTCCTAAAAAATTATTTTATCTATATGATATCAACAAATAGTATAAGAAGGCTCTATTTAATATTTATTGGTTCTAACAACCCTGAGTTAAAGATTCAGATGAAGACATCTTGAAATCATTAATTCTAGAGAAGGTATGTCAAAAATTCGTGATTCTTACTTTAATAGTGATAAGTATGCATGTTGGAAAGCCCGTATGGTAATTTATTTAGAAATTCTTGGAATTAGGGTTTATTTAAATGTTGTTAAGCCTGTTGAGATTCCTATGGAGGATTTCGAATATTTGAATAATGATCATTAAAGATGGAATTATATCAATTCAAAAGTCATGAATGTTATTGTGTTTAGTTTAGAAATGGATTAATTAAATTGAGTATCACAATGTTCTACTATATATGAGATATTCCAAACTATTATTATTTACTATGAGGAAACTGATAATATCATACTATTAAGATAGAGGTAAAGTTTGATACTTTTAGAATATATTATAATGAATCTATCAATCAAATGAATGTAATATTGACAGAGATTTTCAATTATGTTGATGCTTTGGTAGATCTGGTTTCATAATTAGATCAAATATTAAAATTAATCAATATACTACCTTCTAATTGGAATGGAATATCTGTAGTTATACATCAATATACAGTAGTGGATAATTTATCTATAAAGGAATTGATTGGGAATTTTATTATATATGAAGTTGAGATGTTGGTTGAAGATTAAATTCATATAAAACATGAAGTAGCTTCTATCAAGACTATAATAGATTAATCATATGATTCGACTCATCTATATCTAGATATGGATTCCTCAAATATAACTTAAAACATTGAAAATAAGTATAGAAAGAAAAATGAAGGTACTAAATAAAATAGATACTATGAATGTAAGGAAAGATGGCATACAAAGGATAATTGTCCCTTAATTAAATCTAAAAAGAAATAAAATTACAATAGAAAATGAAATAAATCTATGAAGGCTACCTGGAGCAATTATTCTAGATTACATAACGAACCTTATACAAATTCAAAAACTTATCATATAATTATATTCTTCATGATTTTTATTGATGATGTAAAATCATCTTACTCTCAAAAATATACTTTTTAAAAACATTATAATGATTAGTTAAATAAATATTTCTTTTTACTACAAGATAAATATGAATCCCCAAAAATGTGCCATATAAAAATTAGAAAATATTATGATATTGTTCTATTAGAAAAATAAAATTTGTCAAAATAGATCATAGATTTAAAATAAACCACTTCTAAAACTTTTTGTGAAATTTATAACACTATGATTAAAGAATTAATGGCTGAATTTGATGATTTAAAACAAGATTCTAGTATGTTGACAAAAGGAGAAAAATATTTAAATAAAATCCTTTGTAAAAATAAAATCTAGAAAGGAAAACTTGGAATAGGAAGTAATGGTGAAAGACAAAAAATATATAAAAATTATTTTTTTCTTGGTTTAAATAACAAAAACAAGAATAATATTAATTTTTTTATTGTGGTATTAATAACCATAATGAAAATTATTATTATGTTAGAAAACCACAAATTATTTGTGTTAAAAAAAATTTATTCAAAAGAATTATTTAACAAAAATAGTAGAATTCCTACTCAAAGTAAATAGGTTTTTATTACTAAAAACATAATTTCTAACACGACTAGACACAAAATAATATGGGTACCAAAATTAACTTCAATTTGATGTTTTTAATTTTTAAACCACTAATTTTCATTATTAAATATTTGAGTGGTTGATCGATTGGTATATGAAAGTCTCTACCAAAGGAGTGAACAACTCTGAAGTAGTTTGTTATCAAAAAACTCATGAGTACTTAGAATATTAATCCAGGAAATATTTCATTTTTATAAATATATGCTTCTCATTCATTGATTTTTTTATATAGGGAAAGTTTGATATTTTATAAAATTAGAATAACTCTTCTATAATCTTTAAATAAATAATTAGTTTATTTTGATCATTATAATTTGTTTAATAAAAATTTCAAACAGTTTTTACTCATTAGATAAAGATAGTAATTGTTTAAATTATGAATGGGATATATTTTCCTATCTTTAAACCTTTTGAAATATTTATATTTCATATTCTTATAACTTCATTTTTTATGTAATTAGAAAAACTATTCTTATATAAAAATATTTTCAAAAGATAAAATTTGTAATGATTATTCTATATTTTATGGCTAAAGAGAATGAAACATTGTTTATATTTCATCAGAACCAAAAATTTCATCTTCTTATTAAAACATTTTAGTTTTCAATTGTATTATTCTTATTCTTATTCGAAATATCTTTTTCAAACAACTATTGAAAGCCAATCAAAAAAAAAGTAGTCAAGTACTTCAAGTTCTGAAGAAAATATTTCTCATAAAAGGACAGAAGGAAATCCTTCTGATCCATTTAAAGAACATTCAGTTTTTTTTATTAAATATTTTTATAAAAAATATTCTGAAAGACATAAATAAGTACATAGTTCTGATGAACTAGAAATATCTTCTTCTTGAATGTCTTATGAAAGGATTCAATTTAAAGTTATCACTTTGAATGAAGAAAAAGAAAAGCTATAAGTTGAGTTGGATTCATCTATAAAGCAGTATAATGAAATATAGAAAGAACCTATATCTAAAGTTTTGTTTTACTTTCTGAAAAGGAATATTATAATAGTTCAATATCAATAGCTGTCTTTGAAGATTTCAAAGTATAAAAGCTAAAAAAATGTATTTTCTTATAAAAAAAGATGTTATAAAGTTCAATCTTGATAACTGAAACTATTTTTAGTTAAAAAGTGTATATATTCTTCTCATAAAATAATGACAGTTGTTCAAAAAATATTAGAACTGTCAAGAGTTTTATCTAATTTAAGTAAAACATTTCAATTTTTGGAATGTTCAGACAAACAGTTTACTCCTTAACTATTTGTTTTTATCAATGTTAAATGCAGTATTTTTTATTTTTTAAAACAGCTCTACGAGTTTCTTCGTAATTTATTTTTTTGTTTTATTTATTTTTAATACATAATCATTAACTTAATTTTTAATTATCTCACAAGTTACTTTATTACTCTAGGTAAATATTTTGGTTTTAAATTTGTTAAGAAAAAATTTATTTTATATGTTTTAATTCATTGAAAAGCTTTTATGGTATGATTTTGGGGGAGTTTTAAGAAAATAATCATTTTATTTTATATATTATCCTTGTTTAAATATTTAAATCTTTCTGAAGAAAGAAAAAATTTAGTGGGAGTTAATTTTACTGATCTTATATTTTTTATGTCATAAAAAGGGAGATAAGTTTATATGTTTTAAGATTAGAGGAAAATTTTTGTTGAATTAATCTTATTATATGGATTATAAAGTTAGATAATTTTATTCTTATTTATTCTTAATTTTCATTACATAAAGGGAACTTTTTTTAAAAAAAATTAATATGAGAGAAGTTTTAATCTTTTTAATAGGGCAGAATGTTTCTTTATGAAAGAAATATTATTAAGAGAAAAAGGGGGAGAAATTTATATTGGATTTTTATAAAAAAATTATTTATTTATTTAATGGTTTTTTTATCATAAAAAATGGGTAGATATTTTATCATGTGTTGATTAGAAAATTTCATTAATTTCTTCTTTGGTTTTGATTCTCACAAATGCCTAAATTTGTTTTACAAGTGAATATTATTTTAATTGAATTTTTTAAAATTAATATCCATGGAAGTATTTATTCTGGAAATATACTCACCTTATTTTCCAATGTGGAATAATTTTTGAATTGTTCTGGATTTGTTTAATTTTATTTTGGAAACATTATTCATACACCAACATGTGTAATCATAATGTAAGGAATCAACCCTACATTTGGATCAAAACATATAGATCATATAACCTTCTGTCGGGAAAGAATTGTTAAGAAACCCTACATTGGTATGAATCCATACGTTTGAAGAAACAAATTTATGGTACTTTAACCCTACTTTTGTACCCTACTTTTGTAGTCAATCCTATGTTTTCAACCTAATGTTTGGTTTTTTTTCTTCACATGAAGGAAACCTACGTTTGACTATTTAATGATTGAGTTTTAAAACCTTTACATTATCCATGACTTATGCAATGGTATTGATAGAAGTAAAGACCTATTAAAATATATTTTTTTGACTCATTCAGAGGATCATTATTATTTTTTTAAAGGATTGTATTAAATGGAGTAAATCATTTCTATTCTTATGGGATGTTAAGAATTCCTTGAATGTTTTTGAATTCAAATATTCATGATTTATTATATGGTATTTATGGAACTGGTTTGACCTAGAGATGTTTGATCTACATTATAAATATTTACACATTCATCATCATAATATTCAGAGGATATATAAATTATGAAAAACGAAGTGTTGTTGTCTTTAGAGATATACTTTTGAGACATAAATTTGTTTATCTATCTAATCAAATCTACTGTTTTTCATTGCTACTACATCTTATTGTTACATATTCTTTTGAAAGAATGAAGATGCTTCTTTGGGTGAATATTCACTTTTTAGAAATACAATTTTAAACATCATTCTGGTGTTTTCTTTACTTTTATTTGAATAAATAATTACTAACATTGAAGATCTACTTGTTGTTGTGCTATATTGAATATATAAATTCATATTTCATTTGTTTGTGCAATCTATGAAGTTTAACTTATATCATCAAAATATAAAACTCTTTATTTATTTTAGTCTCAACTTCTCATATTGAGTCATGGTGAAGTGTCATATTCTTTTACTATGCTTTGGATATTTGATTCCTTGTAAAAGAACTAGAATGCCCTATAAACCAATTTTAAGGTGTCAACTACATACATTGAGTTTCTTTTTGAAAGTCTTGGGATAAAATTACATGATATTAAAATCTCCAAGCTTATAGAGTTGAGTGTTTGTGGAGTGGGCTAAGGGATCTTTTTTCCTTGAACCACTATGCATCGATGTGTTCATTTACTTTATTTATTTTCTACTTATCACTAATCTTTGATAGAAGTAAATTTTTACCACATAATAGAAGGAATGTTCAAAATTTAGATTCATTATAGTTTTTTGAAGAACATAATCCACACCCTCCCCTATTGTGTCATTATCTTCGTTGTAACCATCTAGACCTATCAAACCTGGTGTACAATTTTTCCATCCTTAATTTCATCATCACAATACTTATTTGTTCTTCGTGTTCTTCCTTTATATTGGAGTAAATGATAACATCATCAATAAAAACTACCTCGAATTTTTCAAGGTAGTCTCTAAAGACTCTATTTGTCATATTCATGAGGATTTTAGGTGAATTACTAAGTTTTAAATGAATCATAATAAACTCATAGTTTCCATACCTTATATAGAAAGTAGTCTTTCAGATATATTACTTCTTCACCTTTAGTTAAATATATCCATAATAAAGATCCACCTTTTCTAAGTACCGTGCTCCTTGTATTTTATCAAAAAAGTCATCAATCCTTAGAATAGGATACTTTTTCCTTATAGTAATATTATTAGCCTCCTAATAATTTATACACAACCATATTGATCCATCCATTTTCATAATAAAGATCACTAGTGCCCCCATGGATATTCCTAGGGTATATATACCCTCTATCCAAATTCCCTTATATCCAATTATTTAACTCCTAATGTTTGATCAGGGACAATGTATCAGGGCATTTTGAGATAGGATTTTCTCTTAGTATGATTTATATTGAGAAATATACCTCATGGTCTGGGGGAATTCTGAGACACTCTTCAGGAAAAACATTATTGTATTCCCTCACAATGTGAATTTCATCATGATTGATGCTTTCCTTCAATGCAACCATTTCATCCAGGTATTATTATTCACAGAGAATCAATACCCATGCCATTAAGTGATTTTCCAAAGGATATTCATGATCTTTCTTTCATTTGTAGTGGAGTATGGCATGGTTTGGAATAGGAAAATAAATTTCCTTTTACCAATAGTTGATATGAGATCTATATAATGAGATCCAATCCATGCCCAATATAATATCTAATTCCACCAAGGTAAGTATTATGAGATTCTCAGGAATAATCTTCACACTAATTCCAACAAAAGAACATTCTAACACTTGGGGTTTCAATGAACAAACCACTTTGTGTTTTTATGTATATATCAAATTCAACATATCAGGGATTTGATTAAATAGTTCTATAAATCTTATGGTATATAAAGGAATTCTTTGAACCAGAATCAAATTAAACCTTTTCCATTCGTGATTGAATAGTAATTATAACATGTACAACATCGTTTTATTACCACACTTCATTAATATTGATTTCATAATCTTTCCCTTAATCATTTTGATTTGGTCTCTACAGATGTTGATTTCTATTAAGGACTCATGGATTAATTCACTAGCTTGCATAGTAAACATTCTATCAATAGTTAAAGCATTGAACCATAGGTGATTCATTAAGAGGTTTCTTTCCTTCCAAGACCATGTTAGTCAGCTTTTTCATGTCTTTTTGACATTCATGAGCTTGTTGGTCTTCTCTCCCACACTTGAATCATTTCCTTGTCTCTTTAAGGAAATTCCAAAAATACTTATTCCTGTATTTTTTAAATGTGTGTGGTCAGATCCTCTTTCCTATTTTTTGCATTTTACCCACCAATATGAAACTCCATTATTCTATTCTTTTCTCCATAAAAATTGTACAATTATCTAAACTCCATCTTAACTATGAGATCACATCTAACCACTTATTGATAACTCCAAAATTCTCAAATAGCTAGAGGCTTTCAAATGTGTGGTTTTAATCTACTAAAGAATATACCTTATTTTTATATCATTATAGATAAAAAAACCTAAGGTGTATCTTGTAATCCTTGTGATGTTTTCCTCATAATCTATGACATATTCAAATTAATTTGTATTTAGCTCTATGAATTCTATCTCCGTCGTTGTTTGAGGAGATTGAATGAAATGCTTGTTGATAAATATTTTCTTAATGTATTCCAACACCACCTATTCTATTTCTCCATTGACTTGACCCACTATTTCATGATATGTCTATCATAATATCCCCTGAATTTCATTGGTTATTTCCTCATAATGAACTCAATGGTTAGTTGATATTTCTTATATAAAGGGAGAAATTCCACATGGTTTAGTTTATTATCCATAACTTGATACAGCTCTATAAGCATCACCATAATTTTTTGAACTCCACCTTCCATGATATTAGGGATTTTATTCAAACAATTATTTCATTTTCCATGACACAGGTTATTGGCGAGTTTTATCATGGTTCTCACCATTTTATAAAATATAAAATGTTTGAACAAAACATAAGTAAACATGTCAGGAATAAATAATTTTTTCTTTTATGCAATTAACTCTAAAGTCTTATTTTATGAGATCCCTATGTTTGGCCTTTTTCTATAAAAAAATCCTTGATGTTTACAAATAATTAATCTTATAATAAGTGTTTTAACTAATGTTTTCTAATCATAATTCCAAAATTAACTAAACTGGTCTTCGATACCAACTATAGTGACCCTACTTTTCTTACATGATAATTACATCATTTTCAGATAAATGACATAATAGAGATACAAAACAAGCATCCAAAGGTTTAGTGTCCTATGATAATTAGGATCATACAAATATTTTAAATAATAAAACATAAACATTATTTAATTTATTCTTCTCTATATTCTTAGTTTCCCTTATGTTCTTCATAGTACAAGTAGTAACCTAAGGATATACATTAATGAAAGGGGTGAGATAAAATCCTAGTAAGAGGATGAATAATTGACATGAATCAATATAACATGAGTGAGTATAATCATCATCATCTTAACATAAGAAAAAAATCTTCATCAACATCATAAGTGAAACATTAGATAAAGTCATGGACTGTGTTAATGCATAAAAATGCAGCATCATGTCTTCGTATTAAAATACCACACATATTTGTGAACAAAGATAGCATCAGGTTTACTCATAACATATGATAATAATCTTAAAATAATCATTGTAAAAAATATATCATAATGTTCACACATAATGCATATCATCACATGAGATACATCACATTACCCAATTCATTGGAGGGATATATAATTTTGGGCCAACCCATCACATCATAATATTTAAATAATCATTCATGCTCTATATGATGTATAAAAATCATATTCATGAAGTAACACATATAAAGGAATGGGTTTCATAAGGATTTTATCAATCATGGTTTGATAAAAAATATGGTTTTCCCAAATAAAAAATGGAAAAGAACATATTTGGAATAAGAATCCACATTTTTTATAAAAGAAGAAATAACCGAAGAGGAGTCAACATGTGTCTTGGAAATAAGATTTATTTTTTAAAATCATTGTATTTTTCATAAAATCAGATTGGAAACACGTATATTCCTAAATATAAAATTTAATAACAATAAAATTATATTTTAGGAATATTAAAATAACATCCACACTGAATTTTAGCATGAAATAAGAATAACCCAAAGAATGGTAGTTGGGTTTGAGAATCCCCTGACATTATGTCTGAATTCCTTCTACACTTGCACTTAATATCCTAGATAATCAAATTAGAATAATTAATTTATTAATTCATAACCTCTTAAATATTTATTTTATTTATTATCATTTTATTAAGTTCATTTATGGCCATTTTTATGAGTTATAGAGTTTAATCTCATCATTTTGGAAGTGTTTGTCTTCACAATTTCATAGTCAGTTTATATGTATAAAATTATGGAAGTTACTATAAAATGGGAATAATTAAATATAAGTGAAATTATATGATATTAATAAAACTCTATAATATTAATTTATCTTATATATCTTTTTTTCTCTAGTATGATGTTGATTCTTTTGATAAAACATTAATGATAAATGTTTGGTATATTTCGTCGTCTTTTTTTGACCATCACGAACTAGTTTTTTATTTAATATAATTTATATAAATTATTTTTAGAAAATTAAAAAAAGTTATAGTATACATATTAAAATATTTTTTAAACATAATAATGTTTTTATGAACATCCTTGTAGGCAGTAATGGGGAAAAACTCATCGTCCTTGAAGGCGGTGAATTGACACATCACGAATGATGTTTTCATTTTTAAAATAAAAGGAGAAGAGAAGAGATTTAAAGGTGAATATTCCATTAACACAATATATTTATTGATATATATGATACTAGATTTATCATTCCTTTTTTGATAGGGGTGTGGATATTATAAGAAAAGGAAAGAAATTAAAAGAGAAGGATTGAGGATTTTACCTCTTGAATGTAGTCTCCCTAAGAACCTCCTTAAGGCACTTGGGTTTAGTCACTTATAGAGACCTGTAGCTCTTATATGTGGGGAAGATTCTTGGTAGGGTAATTTGTAATACTTTATACAAGATACAAGTCTTAGAAGGTGTGAGTAGAAGAGGTGTTGAGGGGTGGTATTCATAGGGGATGAGAGGGGTGTTTTTTAGAATATTGTATTCATTTGTTTGTAATTTTGGATCAAAACTATCAATATTATTGATTACTATGATTAAAAATAGTAAATAGTGAATGAGGGTTAGAGATAATGTGTTCTTAATCGACCATACATTAACCATGACTCCAAAAATCATATATTTAGCTTATATGGTAAATTACTGTATTTCACCATTCATCAATAATTAAACTATTTTAGAAAAATAAAAAAATCACCCTAATAATTTTTTGATATGTAGATTTCAAAAACTGACTCTATTTTATGAAAATGATTTTCAAAATAAGATAATTTTAATTTTTAAATAAAATCATCATTTATTCAAAAAATATTGAATTTGATATTATAATTGATTTTATGATCATTTGAAAAAACAATTAAGGTATCATAAAATTATCTTATAATTATAAAATTATATAATATGAATCTATTTTATGAAAATAAATTTTATTTTAAATTCATATTTTAATTATAAAATTATAAACAAACATTTATATTTTACAAAAAAAATTACACTTAATTTATCATTTTTAAATCATTTATTTACTTATAATTAGATATAAAAATATCAAATTTTTATTAATGAGATGTAAAAAATATATATTTTCATAGGTGAGGTTAATATTTTATTTTTCATATTACTATTCTCAATGGTAATATCACTATTCAAATAGCTATGTTACTATTACATCAGTATAGGTTCTTTAATTTATATAAATACTACTTATTTTATTCTTTGTTTTTGAGAATAATGTTTTTTTTGGGTTCTATATGTGATGTGTGTGTTTTATACTATATAATATAATTATAACAAGGAAAATTCCATTTGTATAATTCTTTTTCATTACAATTCATTTGAACATAAAGGCAAATCAGAGTTGAAAAAAAATTTAAACTGACAATCATCTGTATGATCAAGAACTTGAAGTTTGTGAGAATGCATTTCTATGAATTTATCCACGGAATAATTTTTTGATATTTGGGATGGAAGGAAATATTATTCCTATTTACATTATCTCCTTTGATATTCTTGATCGAATAGGGATGGTATATTATCATTTTTCACTTCCACCATACGAGACTCAAGTTTAGGTTGTGTTTTATTTATCTCTCCGAATGGAGTATATACCTAATTATTCACAAGTACTGAACTCATAAGTTGTAACACTGGTTCAAGATATCACTTATGAGGAACAAACTATGGATATTCAATATCATGTAGAGAATGTGATATAAAATAAGACTACTCCCTGGTCAAAATTTGTGGAAAACCACCAACTTTAAGAAGCTATATGGGAACCTGAGGATATAATGAGTTAAAATAACCTTGAGTTGTCTATATTAAAATGATTGAATTTCAGGGGAAGAATTATTTTTTATTTTTATAATGTAACAAATCCACAATTTAAAAAATATGTTTACCCAAATTAATTTAATTTCATTGATATTTTGTGTCACACTCAACACTGAGTTTTAATAAAACAAACTATACTAATAATATAATTATTCAAACATGAACGTTTAAACATAGTTGTTAAACATAGAGTAATGAACCATAATAAAAATATTTTAAAATTTATTTATAGAGGTTTTATGAAAAAAAAATTGAAAAATAAGTACTTAATTTTTAAAAATGTATTCAAATGATTCAGAAATAAAATTTTACTCAAAAATGATTGTTACCATTTTTTGTAAAAAAAAAATAAAAAAAATATTTTTTCTTCCATGTTATGAAAATGTATTTGAAAAAATAAAATTTATTTTTGAAATAAATATTTCAAATTTATCTTACTATGTATTTTTTCAATTTTTAGAAAAATATTAATTTTTTTATAGATAGTGAATAAAAATGATTTTATTTAAAAATAATATTTTTTTAAACAATTAAAAATATAAATTTTGTTTAAAAATTGTTTTTAATGTAAAATTAGTTTAATTAAGTTATTATTTTACAAATTTATTTAATTGTAATAAATATTATCTTGAACATTCATATAAAAACATTTTATACATAAGAAAACCTTTTCTTTGGAAAACAGACTATTTATTATTACTTTGAGTTTAATTTTAAATTAATTTATGATAATTCTATGAATTTAATTTAGTAAAATCAATTTTATAATTTTTATAATCATAATTAATTATATATAATAAGGTTAACGTAATATTTCTTAATTAATAGTAAAAACAGTTAAAATTAATTATGGTGGTTAAGGTTAAAATGGGTTTACCATGGGATAAACCAAATGAAAAGGGTATTTTTTTCAAATTAAACATGTAATAATACTGTTGGATAGTGATATTTCAACCTTATTTTATTCCACCTTCAAATATATATCCATTTAGAATAATTTTTCTCAAAATATACGTTATCATTTTTGAATTCTTTTAGGAATTTTCTAAGAGTTTTCTAAGTGGATGTGTCAATATTTTCATTCTATAATGTTTAGATCATAGTATTTGAAGTGTTTTTGTTCAAGAATCATCTAGAATATGAATCATGATCCAATTTTTGTGATTTTTGTAAGTGTCTGGGCCATTTTTCGATAGCCTGTAGATGAGGGTCTATGAACCCCACTAAGAATTTGGGTGCGGATAGTGGTAAGGAACCAGAGGCTAGTGGTGAGGTAGGATTGTCTGGAAAGAAGTCGGTGGGAGTGGAATTCCAGTATAAATCATAAATGGATGTGATGTGTGGATCTCAGGAAGTGAATACATTAGTGCACAAAATCTTCACTCACTTGAGGAATGATCTGGGCGTACCCAACCCCCACTGCCTGCCCCATTGGTGTTATAGAGTCGTGTTGTGGAGGATGTGCAGCTTTATAGTGGTCATATTTTTGTGGACCCTCACATGGTGGATGAATGAGGCTCCAATACTCCCATGTATGTTTCATACACTCAGGCAGTGCGCTTAGGTAATGGTACTAAGGGAAAAGGTCTAGATAAGGTCTCTAAGATACCAAGGGAGGGTGACTTATCTAGTTTTAGAGTACTGCAACATGAGGAGGTGGATATTATTGTTCTAGGAAACAGATTTTAAGGGTTTTTTAATGATAATCTAGTTAAAAAGGTTGAAATTGACCCGATTAGGCCTTCAAATCGGTTGGGGGCCTCAGGACCGGGTCTAGTGATGAGGATTATGAGAATCTATCCATAAATACAGAATAGGACATTCAAGTTGAATGGATTTTAAGCCTGATAAAAAGTAAGATCCAAAGGGGTATTCAGAAAGAGATAAAAGATTATTCATTCTTGCCACCACCAAGAGAGACTAGATTAGAAAATAAATTAAATGAAAAACTAATGGAAAGTGTCAACCTTCCCCTTAAGGTTGGTTCTGGTCATTAGTAGAAGATCGGTGTGGTGAGTGATCCTTTTGTTGATCTTCTTATGCACTCAGAAGAAGAAACGGTTAAATTTGTTTTGATGATTAATGTTATTGAAGAAGAATCTAACAAGATGATGGAAAGTCCATTAAGGGTGGTTACCAACAAGGATTAGAGTAACTGGATTTACAAGAAAGATCTGATATTGATCTGGGGATTCAATTCAAGGAAGATCAGTAAAGAAGAGTACATTTGGTCTTGTGACAAGCTGGAATATTAGTTTGATGACCTTCTGAATGACGATCTAGATTCTCTGGTTAGCATTATTTATTGGAAATTATATATGGAGATAAAATATAATATACTTAAATTTTCCTTTAATGGTTCATTTATTCCCTTTAGTTTTTGAACTATGGTTTATCACTTTTCCCTTAAAAGTGTTTTCTATGATAAAAAGTTAATTTTTCATAGGGAAATAAAATCATCAATCATCTGTACAACAAACTACAACCTTATGAACAAATGTAATGTTTTTCCCTAACTACCACTAAAGGATAGGTATAATGATTTATTTAACATATTTATAATAAATTTATGAAAAAATTATAATTATAATATCGCATCTACCTTCTTACCTTCCAATATTTATGAAAACAATATCATTGCTCATGCATATGTGTGGACAACCACCTCCACAAAGTGATGTGATATGTTTTTTATTTTATTTTTACATTGATGGTAATAAGGATATATTTAATTAATATATATATATATATGATATATATTATATTAATAATGATTCTATAAAGGTGAATTGATATTTAACTTTCTTTTGTTTCATCCATCTAGAAAATGGAATCACTGCTCATGCATTCATACCACCTACTTTCTCCCTGAATGGTGTAATCCATTTTTCTATCTGTAAAATTTATGTATGACTATAAATATGAATATAGTGAATAAATATTATATTTATATCATTATTAACATTCTTTATATGATATAACCATGATCAATGTTCAAGGACCAAAACTACCAAACTAAAACATGCATAAAAAACAATGTAGTTATTACCCAAAACCGTGATTTAAAAAATTGTTAATAAATGGGTAATAATAGGTAACTATGAAATAATATATGGTATTATTTATATTTTTATTCTTATAAAATATGTGTATAATAATTCTATTTTTATTATACAATAATTTCAAATGTGTCTGAATAAATTTGATAATTGTGGTAAGGAATTTTCATGTCACATTTATTTTTATTAGTCACATCCCATATTCACCAATTTATTCTTTTATGTGGTGTATATAAATCCCATGAATTTATTTTTTAATTATTCATAATAAAATTATATATTTTTTAATATTATTATAATTCTATTTCATCCATGGGGCCTATGATTCAGGAATTTACCTATGTTGTAAAAGTTTTATGTTACAATTCCATTATTTATCATGATTGTTTATGATAAATTTTACAATGATAAAATATTAACATATATATCTTATAAAAAACTACAACATTATTATAATTTATAAATTCTATATAATACATTATTACCTTTAATTTTTATTTCTTTATGTACTCAAGATACAGAAATAATGTTTAAAAAAATCAATTTTCATTCTCTCTTCGATTGAAATTCATTACATTTAATATCCATGTTTTCTAAAATTATTTTAAAGTATGTTTTTACTATTATAAAATTATTTTATAAATTAATTTTTACCCATGATTTTAGTTTTTAAAAATGGTTTAAAATTAATATTTCAATCCTTTTCTAAATGAGGTACTTTTAACATTTATCAAAAATGGTAAAGGAATATATTTTTTAACATGTATGACATGGAATTTATTTACCACCAGAATGACCTATAAATGATTTAATGGTTACATAAAAATTTTAAAAATTCATTGTAAAAAAATATTTTTATTAATTTTTGGAAAATTATTATATTTTAAATAGTTTATTTCAAAGTGGAAAGGATATTTTCCCCAAGAAGGATTTAATGATATGTCTATAGAATTTATATTTATCAAAAAAAAACCTTTGGTGTTGCTTATGTTTTACTGTGGATATTATCAAATGGAAAAATCCTTATTCTTTCTCTATATGGTTTCTGATTATTTATGATAATATTTTTATGTAGTCCATTTATTTTCCATGCGTTATTCTTATAGGGATTTATGAAATGTTTAGGAACCCAATTTTCATTTCATGGGTTATTATCATATGATAAATTTTTAATAATATTATTTAACACATATAAATATGGTTTTCATTATATTATAGGTGGGCCCAAAAATTTATTACCCCCATTAAATTTGATAATTTTTTATATATCATGTGAAAATTATGGGAAATAATTCGATGTGTTTAATATGTTATGGGAAACAAGTTAAAATGCTTGATCCATTTTGGGAAATAAGTCGATGTTCTTGATCCACTATAGGAAACTGGTGATGATTCATATGCCATTATGATATGGGAAACATTTAGTGATTCATGATCCACTATTATTTTATGTTTTCAGTTGTTAAACTTCACATATAAATTTCTTTTGTGCTTATGATAGTTCCACACATATATGTTAAGAACATATGGTTTATAATTTATTTATGATGATTTTTCACTCTTATGATTCCTATATTTCTAAATGATAATTTTTTATATCATGTATCTTTTTAAAAATCCATTATGGATTGGGTATGAACATTGTAAGTTATAATCATTATATCATACCTTTATCCTAATCTTATGTTATCATATGATCATCTATTCATTGCTCTCATTTTTACCCATACTGAGAATATAAGATCATCCTTTATTATGTTTAATTTCCATTGGTAAAAAATAATGGTTTATATAGGCTATATCTATGAAGTGTAAAAATTTTACAATATTTATGGGATGTGTTGAATATCATTCATGAAATATTAAAATTGTGTGTCTAGTCTCCATAGATGCAAAACCATTATAGTCCTCGTGAATTATTTCGTAAAATGTAATTAATATTCCTCTATTAAGATTTAATATCAATGTATGAAAAGTGTGGTTCTCTATATTGATAATCCAGAGGTTTTATATTTTAATATCATGGAATACATGAAGATTCATGAAGTAAAAATACATGGATTTCATAATCATAAATAAATATATTCTTAAAATATAAATGGTCCGATAAGTTTAAATTAGAAGTCAAGAAATGTATATAAATTGTACTTGTAAATAAAAAGGATTATGATGATGCTTGAAATATCAGGAGGGTATGTAGTTATGATACCACAATTAATATTGTGTCTTTGAAAACAAAATTGAGTTGAGAAATGTATCAAAATGAAGATCCATAATCTGATTTTTATAACTGGGATACTGACTATAGTCATCTACTGCATCCCATTTAGGCCCTAATTAATGTTTGAGTTTCAGGAAAATTTTAAAGAATTTTGTAGTTTATTTGGTTAAAAAATAAAAAATTTCACTTCAAGGACATGCGATTACACCATAATTAGTGTTGGTGAATTCTATAGAATGGTGAAGCAATTATTTCATGATAATAATTTAATAATAAACCATAATATGAGCTATCTAGTATTAAAAAGAATGTTGAACTATCTATGTATGATTAACAATTGAAGTAGTGTTTATTTGTGGATTTCATAACATAAAATACATTCTAAAATATGAGGATAAAGGATAATGTGGTGTAAGTAGAAAAAAATCATAATTATAAAATATTTTCCCCTTATTCATAGTATTATAAATTTATATTTATAGAAGTTATTATGGTTTAGATTATGACTAATGTGTCCTTCCATAAATAAAGGTTGGAAGTTTATTAGGAATAATTATTATGAAATAAAATTATATTTTATACCATAATATTATTATCTAGTTAATAATAAAATATATTAAATATAAAATATTTATATATAAAAATTAAAATCTAGTTATTATTTTTGTAGGTCCCCATAACTGAATCTTACAATACCAAAATCTCTGGTGTCATGTAGAGGATTATAGAAAACTATAAATCTTGGATATATGGTTCAAAATAAAAATTATAAGGATAAAGATCATTAATTGGTTCATTCAAAAAGTTTAATCAGTTGAATTTTATCACATTGATTTATGGGGAGAATATTTAATGATTATACAGCATTGATATATTAAATATTATTCTCATTTAATGATTTAAGGTCTAGAATACAGAAGAATTTATATATTTTATTTTTACATAATAGGGTGGATAATGAATTACATTGATACATTCAATTTGATAGATAATATAGATCCTATTTTTATATATTACCCAATATGTATGGGTTATTTATGTAAGGATTATCATTTATAGACTTTTATTGATTATATTCAACTGATTGGAGAAAAATAATGTGTTCAATGGAAATTATTACTCCATGGGATTAAACTACTATTGATGAATGTTATCGTTATTATAGAATACATTTTAGAGGAAAAAATTCAACTCTATTAAAAATGTTTTGATCATATTTGGATTTTTAATGTGGAGGTAGCAAGGTAGACATAAATGAAACATAAAATATTGAGTTATATAATATAGTGGATATCGGTCCATTAGACTAATTTGGGAGACCTACAATTATATAACCTAATACCATTATTCAAGAATTGTGTGTGCGAGATGGAAGGAGTTATTGTTAGGTGAGTACTGATTGGTGCCTAAAAATTAATATGAATTTATTTCATGTTGATTTACACATTAATATTTATTATGAAATATGGAAAACAAAATTTTAGTTGGGTTGGAACCAATATCATACATAAACCAAATCGACCAAAAACATTTTCATGACTCTAGTCCCCTGGGAAAGATCCATTAGACAATATTTTTAAGAGAGATATATAATTTCATGATGAAGAAATATCATATGGTTTTATTCAATGAATGTATATATATATAAATATATATATTCAACAACTAAATTGAAATAATCAGAGGGGAAGTAGCCTTAATCTATTTTTCTATAGACAAAATCAGTACCTGATTCAACAAACTGTATCCTTTGTTTACTATGACAATGAGGTAATCATTCATATTCCTTATCATCTTTCTTTAGAGATATATTTATTTCTATATTTTTAGTAGTTTCACATTCTTACCTTGAATCCTTGTTGGAAATTTGAAATATATATCTCATAGTAGCATTATATTGTATATAGATCTAAATTTTTATGTGAAAGTTATCTATCCTAGTCCTCTCCCTCAACATTTGAAATTTGATACTTGATATTTTTCTCAGTTGAAGTATAATAAACTTAGGGGATGATTTCTTTGAACCTCCATATTTAATTCCTAACTAGGTTTCCATTATTTTAAGTTGTCTTGAGTAATACTTGTATCATCTGTGTTTCTTACCTAGGTCCATAGTGTATTTTATTACATCATATAAGGCCTTTTTACCCTTATTTAGTCTGTATAAATTATACATTATAGCCTTATGGTCTTCATCATTATATGGTATATCCTAGTATGAACCTTCTTCCACATACACTAATTTTGATATATGCATCACAGATTATGTATAAAGGCAAAACAACTTACCCTCTTCTTATCTGTACGTTCTATCATCAACTTCTTTGTTAAAATTATTTCTTTATATCCTTCATAATATTTTTTTTCAATATATCATCACCCAATTTCTAAAACTTATTCATTATTTAATCTCTAGGCTAGAATTATTGGTAGTTTCTATGGGAATTTAATAGTGGAAGACTCTAAATCTAGTTTGTAGAAGTATATTGAGTTGTATCCACATCGGGAACCTTGATCAAATCAAGGTTACCCACTGTACAATTTCTGTTAGTTTCACTAAAATTAGTTTTCCTCTCCTTCTATAAACAAACACTTTTAGTGAATTTTTAGGCTATTATATGATCAAAAAAATTATACTATTAACCTAGGGACTATATTCTAACACACCATACATTTTTATGCATGATCTTTACTCCAATCGTGAAATAATGGTTGTATAAATAAATGGAGACACCACACTATCATTCTTTCCTAATGAATACATCTCAATTGAATAATTATCACCCAATAATATACTTGGTAATGAAAACATTATGGTGCCAATAAGATAATACATGCCTCCTTATAGATAATCCTCAATCCCATCAAGTGTAATGACATTAATATATATTGGAAAACCTATAATCCGAGGATTTCATACCTATTTTTGATTTCTTATAGTTTTTTGTGAGGATGGAAAATTAACTAAAGACTCATTGATGAGAAGGTATAGATGTTGGTATTAATCCTCAATTACAAACCATATTAATTCTTGAGGAGGATTTGATACATCAAATTCCACAAATATGTGAGTATGCATGGGTTTAATCATGGATTTAGACATATAGTCCACAAAAAAATAAATGATTGCGTTCAAAATCATTTAAATTATTATAATGTTTTAATGGTAAGATTAAATCTTCATAATTAAACCCACAACTCAGTGGTAATGGGACAAAATTTAATTATAAATTAAAAGGAAAACTAATTAGGGAAATGTATGATGTGTTGATAAAGGACAAGAATTTAGTCCAAGAACAAATAAAGACATATTTAGTAGCATAATTAATAATAAAATAGAATGTATCTAATTTTCTCATAAACATTTAATCCTATAATCCTTATAATAATAGGATACACATATCAAAATCATCCATATAAGGTCAATGGTGAATGGATTATTCCCCTAGAGAGAAGTCAATAACCTGAAAATACTTAGTGAACTTCATGGGATATTATGGAAGATTATGAACACCATTGATATGTGATAGTAACTTTGGAGATAGGGAAATACTATAAATATTGGTCTCAATCAAGTGTATTGAATGAAAAAAAATCCTTGAAAATGATTCTCTACCAAATCCTTGATGAGTCCCCCCCCCCTCTTATAAGGGAGGGACTAGAGCTATAGGTATTATTGTTAAACTATTGAAACCCATAAATATGGAAATCATCTACACAACACTATATTTTAGTGTAGTAAAAGTCACTTAAAATGCTATATTGAATGAACAATGTGTTAATATTGGATTTTAGTGCACCGTCACATTAACATGTGTTTGGTGATTTTGTTTCTGTGTGCTTTAAATTATTATATGCTTTATATTTTCTTAGGGGTTATTTTTTTGGGATTCCAACACAAAAATACATATTAGGATCATAATTTATTCACTAAATGTGGGTGAATTATCTTATATATTTATTTTATATTCAATCATTTAAAATCATTCATCACCAATAAAAGTAGATGAAATCATTAATTCTATCCATTTACTATGACTTTATAGAATGTAAATATATTTTAATGAATACATTTATAGGTATAAACACTAAAATTTTATATTTACATCAAGGTAATGATATATAAAACTAATGATAACTTAATATACTAATCATGAGACTTAAAACTGGGTAGAGTTTAACCTTGAACTAATTTAACATAAAAATGACTTTTAACAGTTGTAACATCTTCCTATAAAATAAAACAAATGAACTTCAAAGATAAAAGGGATATAGGGCTCCATTATCCAATATATGAGTACTAGGTCTAATTAAAATTCTAAAATGTTGATTAGGTTATCAAATAGTGGATTATCAAAATCATCTATAACTCAATACATTTTTCACTTATTTGCAGAGTAATCATAATGAAGAAGAAAACCTATGAACCTTAATAAATAATAATAGTCTCATAACAATATTACATACACCTAAGCTCTATGTTTATTCTTTCAGGGGATCCTCTATCATCACATCCAATTATTCTTAATTCATAATACTATTTTGATAATGATTATCCTCACTTAGCTTATTACCTGGGTGTATTCTACTTTCTATTCATAAGTAACACTTTCCAAAATTCACAAAACATCTCTTGGTGTTCTTCTCACTCTCCACTTTCATAGTATCCAAACTCTACTAACATTATAAATATTGAATTAAAAATTAAAAAACAAAATCTAATATTGATTATCAATGTTCCCCACATCAATTCAAAAAAATGACCAATTTACCTATATTTTCCAACATTATTATGATTTAGGGACTTTAAGGTTTTAGTAATAATAACCTCTAAGTAATTTAATATAATACCTCATCAAAACACATAAAATTAAAAAATCAAAAAATAATTTCTTTACCATTTAAATTTTTATATAATTTATTATTTAAGGGTGAAATAACGTACTGAATAGTGAGGTCATGTTATAACATACCCTTATAGATTGATTTACTTTTTCACCACTGAAAACCCTTCAAAAATTTAATATTTATCTCGAATTATATTCCATGATCATCTAAGATTTATAAAAAATGATCATGTATAAATATTTTAAATCCTTTTACAATTGAATCTGATTAAAGTATTGAAAGTGCGTTTATTTTTTATATTTGTTGATAAAAAAAGGATGACAAAAATATCTCCAGTTATTTCAAATTATCTATCATTTATTAATCCCCTACATTCCAAATATCCCCCTTTAATATAAAAACCTTTATCTGAACCTTCAATTGAAAACAAATTATTGGTTAATACACAATTTGAGGGATTGATTTATAGTACATTATTCCTTCTATCATAGAGAAAGTATCCTACAATGCATGAAATTTATGTGTGAAAATATTTAATTAGTATTCACCTTGATACACCACCTATATGGGTTCCTTGGGAACCAAATTATAACCTTCATGTATCAAAAATGGTTCCAAGGGCAGATAAACAAAAAATGTTGTATATATTATTGGGAGAAAATATTCAGAAAAAATAAATATAAATAATGAGATTATTATGGGTGGGATCATATAAAAGGATTAATGGAAATATACATTTCTGTGAAAATATATAAGATGATATTTTAGTGATTTTCATATAGGTAGAAACCTACAATGTGATGATGATATTACTATGGTGACCCTATAGGTAAACAACTATTATGTTCATGTGTGTGGATTGCAGGTGATATTTTTATATAAGTTAATGGAATCATTTTTTTGATGGGAATTTCATGTACTTTGAGGCATAAGATAGTTGTTTCTTATATATTTTATTTTAGAAAGTGGTTTACTCATTGATTATTTAGTTTTATTTATTTATATGAATATTCCTTAGTGTTCTTCATTCACATACTCACATAAAAGTTTTTGGGAGGGGCATACTCAGTATATTTATATGATCACATATAACTTTTTTATTGTATATTGTATTATCTGGATTTTTTTATGAGTGTTTTTGGTGGCCATATCTATGTATATGGGAGACTTGTTGGTGATGGTGTGTTTTTTTACTGTATTATAGGTATAAAGATTATTTTGATGTAGTTTTTATTAAAAATTTGTCTTGAATTTTTAAACCTGACATGTATTTATTATATTCTATTTATATATCCATAGAAGGGAAATTAATTTTTCATTTTTGTATTGTTTTATATCATTTTCATTGTAATGTAAAATTACTTAAAAACATTTTTTATAATACACCATTTGTGATAGTTTCTAACTTTTAGACTATTAAAGGTAGACCTTAGGGGTCGCATTAAATATCATTGTCAGTAAAGGTGGATTATTATTTGGGTTTAGTCATAATATATTCATTGTTCATAATGTTTACCTCCCTTATAGTAAATTTAAATACCTCATCTATTTATGGAATAAAAAATAAATGGTCACCTCTTCATACTTGATGTAATGATAGCCTTAAGAAAACTTTGGTCATTGAGTATAATCTATAATGGTGGTTAATCCTATAAAAATGTATATAATTCCATTTTTAATATTTTTATTGATATCTGCAAATTTTTGAATGAATCATATGATGATATTAAATGTGTTTGATTTTATTGAATAATTATATATTTCTCCTAATCTATACTTTAGTATTTATGTGATTTGTATATGATGTCATATGTAGGCATGGTTTAATAGGTGTATAGATCAAAAACACTAACCTATATAAATGAAGAATATATAACATAACGATTGAATCCAACATAGACCAATTAATATGATATATATGTGATATTTTTATTATAGGGTCACCCGAGGACTTTTTGTTTTTTTTTGTTCCATTGGAATCAAGTTTGTGAGAGAGAGAAATAGGTGTTCATGTGTCAAATAATATTGAGAGACCATGTGTTGTCTCATTTGATTGTGAGATATGTCTATCCAATGGTACATGATATGATAAATTTATAATAATTCAATCGCCATATGATTAATTGATGATAAAGGTTGAGTTGGCACTTAATGGTAGTGAGATCGTCTAATAGATAATGGATTTTAATAGTGTGTAGTAACTATTATATCCATGTTCGTTCAAGGTTTTATTAGAGGATTCAATCATGAGTTAGACAGTATATAGTCATGGGATAGTATATTAAGTTCTAAATTATATGTATTTGATATTTCTTACCATAACATGTGATGTTTTATTAACTGTTTCAAGTGATTATTATATTAGGGCATGGATAAATTATTTCACAACGCATGATTTATAGGACATCACAAGCTATTGTCTATATAAACTCTTACCCCTTCATCATTAATTTTATATCCCAAGTACATGAATTTGTTATGTATTGAAACTTAATTTAGAATTAATCTAGAGGACATTAATATGAGACACCACAACCCATGATTTAGAAGACACACCATAATGGTTTGTCCACATAATGCCACAAACTATAAGTTTAGAATAAATTTCCTTAGATTTTGGCTATGTTATTACTCAAACAATAATTATGTGGATATATTATTGAATTCATTTCCAAATTATAATCCCAATACAACACTATTATTTATATTTTTATTGACTAATTTTTTATTAGTTTGGTTCACTATATATAATCGACATAGGGATTGTTGTGTTTCACTATATCATAATAAGTACATGATACATTGAATTTTCTGGTTAAATTTTTGGTGTTGTTTCTATATATATATTATCATACAAACTCTCTCTCGTACGCACATACACACATATTTTTTAATAAATCATAGGATTATTGGTGGTTTCTAACCAACATTCATACTTGAACCCTAAAACACATCTTAGTATACATATAGGATTCATATTTTGTGATGAAAGATGTATAAGGGTACTAATGGTAGGTGGTTTTTCAAATTTTATCTTTATAGGGAGGGGAAATTGTTACATGGTGATTTTATAGACCATTTTTATAGAATGGTTTTCATGATTACATTGGTTTATCTGACATCCATTTTAATATATATGATTAACCAAGATGGGAAATACTTTTGTTGTATGAAATATATCACATGACAAGAGTTTAATATGATAATATTTAGTGATATATTATGGGTTATGAATATATTTCCACTATGATTCCATATGTGTATTCAAATAGTTATATATTAAAGATTTTTATATATTATTTTAGTTTTTTAGTATCCTATTGAGGGTATAACACCCCATGGATAGACCAAGATAATTATTGTTAGTTAACATCATTTTGTTTATGGTAATGTATTCCCAAGTTATCATTCCATTTAAGACTAGGTTTCTAAGTTGTGGAATTATATTCCCATTATTCCATGATCATCTCTACTGGTAATACACTTCAAAAAATATTCATAATGATTAAATCACCATTTGTATCAGTCAGGGAAATTTTTATCTCCAACATGGAATCTTACAGCTTTTAATAGATCCAAATCCATTATGGTCCCTTATCTTCCCAATGTTGTACCATATTCTATAAATCTATACAAGAAACATTATCCATATGAATTCTTAAAACCATTTTGATTCTCAAGACTCTGTTAGAGATAATAACAAACCTTTGGAACCAATGATGTAGTATTTTCCTTACAAATATAAAAGGAGGTATCTTCATTGAAAAGTTATATCAACCATAATATATGGAGAAGGATTTTTTACTTAAATCATTAGATTTTAATTTTAAGTTACCTTTTTATCCATGATATATAATTCCATATAAATATCAAACATATTGGTGTTGAAAAGGAAGATAATATTTGACACATTACTCATTGTAAGACACAAAATAAAAATATTTTCTATTAAAAAATTCACGTCTCATTGAAAATTTTAAATTAAATCAAATGATATACAATTTAATATGATAGTTATATGTGATTAATTTATTAATATTTATGAATTAATAAACCTTGTAACTCTATTTAATTTTCACAAATACATTCTTATATGTTTTATTATTTACATTTTTTTATGTGGTGACATGATTATAGCCTATTAAAATTTTTAAAGAGTCTTAATTTTTTTCATCTTTCTAATTCCAATTTATTTTTTATTCTATAAAAAATAAATTTGGTTATGAATGGGAAATAAATAATTTTAATGAGAAAAAATATTTCATATTTACCAATATTAATTCTAATATAAGATATTATACTTAGTTGAATAGTTTTTTCTGATTATTTTCACTTTAATTTATTCTTCCTATAGTTTCAAGAGTAGAATAGAATATGTTGTAAAATTTTATTAGTAAATATTTATAGTTCTTATTTTTATTTTTATTTTTTTCTACATTATTATGTATTAATGATCTAAATCTATATAATGATCAGGTAAGAGAATGTTAGTGAAAATATCATTAAATAAATGGTGAGTTTTTAAAATAATTGTCTTATGATTCATAAAAACTATATTAAATATATTATTGAATAAAATTGAATAAAATTATAAAATTATTAGACCACTTAATACTAATATAATCTTAATAAAATACTATTCTATTATTAAGGTATATACGTGAAGTGGTTGTGTAAATTGAGGGTATATGTAATAGAGTTGAGTTTTTATAAACTCTTAGATTTAGTTAAAAACCCCAAATATGAAAAATATAAAATAATATTTTCATCTTTTTGATATTATTATAACTACTAAATAATATTTGAATTGGAAGTAATATATGAAGATTTTTGTTTGGAATTTTATTTTTAATATAATGAGGGATGAATCATAACCCTTCAAATCACTTATTATAATAGTCATTTTTATTAAAATAAAAAAGAAACAAAAACATATTATGGTGATAACTACATTTATTATTGATTATAAATTAAATATTTGATGTAAAATTGGTTAAATAAAAATTATTTTAAGAAATTGTTAGATATAATGTTATACAAATTTTAATTATTAAATATTTTTTCAATTAATCATGTTAAAATAAAATAAATGTATATGAAATACCATTTCACAAGATCACAGATCATAGGTTTAGAAGAGGTTATATTGAAATCAGGAACATATCGTAATGTTATAGTATAGTAATATTCTATAAAAAATTGATGAATATATCTATAAATTATCTCAATATTCCTTCCCCATCAAGTATTCAATAGATGTGTATATCTTAAAATTTAGAATCATTTTTGTTAACTTCATGATATGATAGTAAATTGTATTAAAGATAAATATAAAGTAATAGTGTTTCAACATTTAGAGTTTATATTCACTATAAATCAAACACACATTCATCTAGGATTGAATCCCTAAATATAGTCACAATTTAACACTCTATGGATCTTGTAAAGACCTAAGTATTTCAAATATTCTCTATAAATTAAAAAACTTATAACATTTATTAAAGTACCTATATTTATACATACATTAATGTTTAATATTTAAATATTAAATATGATGAATTTAATAGTTTCACCATTTAATAGTTTAATGGATAAACATTTATAACATACTCAGAGATAATGTTGATGTGGAATGTGATGTCCAATTTTTCCGAACACAATATATATATTCCTAGAATTGAGATACTTAAATCATATGGAACACTTTATAAATTATAGTTATATTACCAATATCATATAATATAATATCATCAATTATAAAAACAAATCATTCAATATTTTATATTTAATAAATTTTCTTATAATTTATTCATTATTCCAACTATATTACATCAATATTATAACATTTGACAATATAAAAATCACAATTTTGAATAAAACTCAAAAATAATCAAGTTAATCTATCAAATAAACTCTCATAGTTTTTTACAAACCATCTTCATCAATTAAAATATGAATTCATTGAACCTTTTTCTGTTTTTTAAAATTATAATAGATTATGAATTCCTAACATATAATAATAAGCAATTTGAAAACTATATATATTTTAAATAATATTATAACTGAAAAATGATTTAGTATGATATCTATAAAACACAAATATTTCAATACATGATTCCTCCATATGTATATCATTTAATATTCATAACCTGACAATCCATTTTTATATGATATTAAGTACACTAAAAATACATAGAATATGTCAATCTCGTATAAACAAAATCATACATTATTTATTCTCTATGTATTGACTATCTATGTATGATGAATACCTAACATGTCATATATATATATATATATAAATACATAACATGTTATTCATTTTTGTAGATTATTAAATCAATTATCACTCGAATGGGAATTTGTATACATTTCTATAGTCATTCACATAGCGGGCTCAGATGCCATACCTTTCATGCAGGAGGATAAATATTATATTGGTTAATCTAAAAACAAAACATGATTAAAGATTCTCAAACCACATATAATTAAATCCACATTATGGATAGAGTAAGAAATATATAAATATAATGATTTATATATGGAGCACATTATTGAACACAAATTTTGGAGATTTCTAAGAAAGACACACATAAAACATTCAAATGAAATTATTTGATGAAATAATTATGGTAAATATAGTAAAGTAAATATATTAATTAAATAGAAATTATATGCTAATATTAGACTCTATAACTCAATATAATCGCCTCCTCACACTTATTGTAACATATCATCAAAAACTATGCCTCCTTTAATTACCATCAACTAGGTATTACTTAGATATTTATCATTATGGGGTTACTTATAATTAAAATTTCATGTCATAAATGAAGAATGAATCAATGAGTGATTTGGTGGAAATTATATTGTATAACATGATAAATTTGGGTAATCTTAAACACATAGTAAATATATTTAAAAAATATATACATAACTTTTAGTAATACTTCACCATAATACAAAATAATATTAAATAACATTATTTTTTTCTGGATATTTATTTTTCTTTTATGTTATATCACCCTGTAAGATTTATTATATGATTATTTTCACACCTTTTACATCACCATATCACCATATTAAATTTAAACCCACCCACTAAACACATTATGAAGATTATATTCATGACCAAAAATATTTGTATAATAGTCATATTTGGATTCCTAATCATTAAATTTAACACATCAATCATTCTAACTAAATACATATACTTCATAATATCATATATATTTATTTATATGAACTATTATTTGTATAAAATATAAAATAAAGGAATCATTTTATAATTTATTCAATTGTATTGTCAATATTTATAAAATTTACATTCATAAAATTGAAACCTTATTTAAGATCATATAAAATATAAATGCTTATAAATTATACTCTTGAAATAATATTTTATTTATCAATATATCCAAAATCACTTTCATGTTTTAAGATATAATCTTATTGACTTTTACTTCATAGTAAACTAGTATCTTAAAAAACAATATTTCTATTACATTCATTTGTTTAGTTAAATTTAAGCTCATCCAATTTCAATATTAATACACAAATGTCTCTAAGTAAATATATTTTCTTAAAATGTTTTATTCTTATAAAAAAACTCATTTTTCACAAAATAAAAAAAAATCTTGTAATGGAAAAAATGAAAATTAGATCTTGAATAATCTCAATACATGGAATGTAACTTACAATTAGAGAATAAATTTAAAAATAAGATTTAAAATATAAAACAAAATAATAATTTAATAGATATATAGATAAATTATTTGTATTTTAATCACATCAAAAATCATTATAATTTCATCTATATCATTATTTACAAAATATGTTATAAAATGAATTAAATAAAAAATAAAGTGTGTTTACAATTAAATATATCATGAAATAATGAGAAAAAATTATTCTTACGTTCTCGACATAATATTTATGATAAATTATAAGAGACATGTAATAAAAATCATAGGATTAATTAATATATAATACTCAATGACAATGTTCTCTATTCATTTTATTCTTTTAATAATATAACTTTTGTTACATTTCTCAACTACAACCTTCATGATCTCTATATATTTTACTCTTAATATATGTGTATCTATATATATATATGTAAAATGTGTAACATGTATCAAATACCTATAAATAAGAAATATTATAGTATATTTGTTTACATAAATATCTAAAGTGGATTCTCTGTATTTCTTTATAAACTTTTTCTAGTGCTTGGGATAATTATATTTCAAATTTTCAACCATAATAAATCAAGAAAATTACCATACTTATTCAAACCTCCTCTATGTATTAAATATTTATTTGTGTTATTAGACACCCTATATCCATTCTTTTTCATTTAGATAAAAAAATATTATTTTCTATATTGTAATAATGGAAAATAATCCAATATTTCTCATTTTATGTTTATAAACCCTAAAAATATTAAGGATATTAGTTAATTATTAATAAATTCATTTATGTTATAATTTAAAATAAATTAATAGAATTTTTTTGTACTGAATTCTAAATGTAGTTAGTAATAAAAAATATCCTGAGTGAAAACATAAACTTTTATAAACCATTTATGTCTTTATTCATAATGAGTATACAAGTGTAAAATATAACCCCCTTAGATATGTTCCATTAAAACATTACATTTACCACCTCATTCCTCCCTTTAATTTATTTTAACTCATATAGAATCTTCAATTTATTTATCATTCAATATATTTCAATGTTCACATGTTCATTATGAAACATTAATTGAATAACAGAAAAATATTTATAGATATATTAGGATAATATTTAATATTATTACTATAAGAATATTTATCCCCTTGATTGGAATTATCAAAAATTAACTTTTAATAAGGTGATTCATATAAAATATTATACATATACTTTAGTGTGTTAATAAATCTAATCTTATAATAATAGTTATAAAAATTACTACCATTTTGTTTCTCTAATTTTTGTACTAATATCAATGATATATTGGTAGTTATTTTTATTTCCATTTTAATCACTAATACAAGAATTTAGTAAATTAATATTATATTTTACAATTAATCAATAATGAATTTTATTTAATATACCACTACTAAAATAATGAACCACATATTCATTATTTTTATTAGTGGTTAATGACCCATATTTCACTCAGATTTGAGTTGTTTAATGGATTGTTTTTCATTACATAGATGCATAAGTTAGTAATAATATAAATTATATCATATATTACACATAGATAGTTGAGATCATATTAAAATTACCTATTCTATCTTATGAATATTCACAACAACATCCCTCTATGAATCTAATATTATAATGTTTATATCCAAATGTATCCTTAAGATCACAATAAAAATATTTATCTATATCTTGAGAAAGGGTGTGGAATCTTACTAAAATCATAGATCATTTAACCAATGATACTAACAAAATATAATCATTGGGTTGTAAAAAATATTATGTGGCATCTATTATAATTTGTTGTGAGTTGTCACATTTTAATTAATCTAATACTTTATCATTTGATGGATTTTATATTATCTCAAAATAAAACATTATAAAAATGTTTTATACATTTCATTCCTTGTCTTCCCTATATGAATGGTTACTTTGAGTTGAATTAATTAAATAATTATTCATTATTCTACTAAATTATCATCTTATAATCATGGTAAAATATAAAATTTTATTGGATCCATGATTTTGGTTTTTCATCCATTGTAAAAATAATTACAAATTTTTTACACATATCTAGTCACATCAAATTAAAAATTTATATGGAATAATTTAATGTTAAGTATTAAAATCATAAGAAACCAAAATCTTACTCATGTTCACATGTGGTATGATAGGTTACTAACTTTATATATAGATCCTTCTTCACTAGTAAAATTAAAATTCTAACCCAACATCAAAATTTCAATAGATCATTACAAAAGAATTATTTAAAATTTCAATTATGAATTTAATGAAAAATAATTAAAAAAAATAAATAAAAATTAAATTATAGTAAAAAAAATTGTTTAATGAAACAAAATATTATGTTATACCTTGTGTAATGTTATGGAACCTTTGAGTTTATTACTTTGTTGGGTTTATAATTCCAAGGTTCTAATAGATGACTCAAGAGAGTTTTAGTTTATATTTTATTTATAATTTCATATTCTATAGTGATTCATGGTGTTAATTTATTTTCACATAATGAATGTGGTTTTTGATGTTATTCATGATATAAATTTCAATAGGATTGATTATATTATTCAATCCCAGAAGGATTCACTACATGAATATTTATTCACAGAATCAATGAGTTTATATATCTTAAGACATAAATTTATATGGATAGTGGAATTGATATTTTCATAGAGAGAATAATCTTTACATGTAATTAATTATAACATTTTAAGTTTATCTACAAAATACAAATTCCCCTCAAATTATCTCATTCCACTACCTATCCCTTCAAACCCTAGTCCACAGTAGATTTCATTTTGAAGCCCTTTAATCTCTTGGTGATTAGATTCAACCCACAACTTTAAGAGATCAAATCCATTTATTCTGTGGTCAGTATTTCTTTTTTAAGACTGTGATCTCTTATTTTACCAACATATCATTCTTGGTAATAATTTTATTTTCTGATTTCTTTGGGTAAAAATTTATTTATTGGTGATAGGTTCTTTGTGGAATTATTTTCTTAATATTAATATTTCCTCAATGTGGGTGTTTTATAACTTCTATCCTGAGGTAGGGGATTATTCTTTACCTCATATTTTTATGAAATATCTGAATTTTTCAAGATTTAGTGATTTGGGAGAATGGTTTATTTGAACTAATTGAATATAAATACTATATTAATGAATGGATTAAGGATTGGGTATTGGTGATCATATGTATTTGTTCTTTATACTAGTATTTTTTTTTTGATTTTATCAATACTGTGCTGCTAATTTTCATTGTTTATTGTCTTTAGTTAGATCAGAATGATAGAAATTGTTTAATAAATATAATGATATAAATGCTTTGATGGATAATAAAAGGGTGAAGAAATTGAATTACCACTTTTCTTTTTAAATGAATCTAATATGATAATACCATTTAATTCAAGTCCATATATTATTTAATGATGTTAACAGTCATTCTATAAAGATTTTTGGTTTATGGGATCTGTTCATTTTTAATTTTCTAATTTAACATGGAAATGAATATGGATATTTTCAAAATGAAATATTTCTTGGGGGGTTTAGAGAAACCCTTATTCTTTTATAAAGTCTTGTTTTCTGGTAGTGTGGTGGATATATGTATTTTTTATTGATTATTTTCCCTATGATTGTTAAAGCATTGTGTGATCTTTTGTGAACCTATAATGGTTTTTTGGAAGATTTGTAATGAGTTGTATTTCTCATAGTTGTTTTACTGGTTGATGTTGGGAATGAAATGGTTGAATTTATCAAATGAAGTGGTTTTATAGGTGACACCATGATGTTTTTGATGAATTTAAATCATGGTTCTATTTTTATTCTACATGATGTTTTATTAAGACAAAGGATTCTGGTTAGTATATATTCTTCCCTGACTACTTTCATCATTTATATTTGTGCATAGAAAGTGAGTTATTATTATTTGATAGTTTTAGGATGATTTCAATAATAAATAAGGTTTTTTGAACTGGTTATGAATTTAACTAATAATGTGGTTTTCTCTTAGTGATTATTGATAATGATGAAAACATGAACATTATTTAATGAAAAAGATATATAGTAGTTTCCAATGCATTGGTATTTCACAACTGATCAACTAATCTTAGAAATATTTAAGTAACTATATATTGAATCCTATTTCAAATGTGATAATAGGGGATGTAGCCATTATATGGGGCATTCGAGTGTTCTAGAGATGATAACTATAGTTTTTCTGTAACTAGATAGTTCAAATTATTGTGGTTGTCGACAATAATTATTCCATGTGTTTTTTATTTATTACACACCCATCCATTTAATAGGGGAACCCAACACCCAATTGTTTTGGGGGTATTTTCCCCAATATCATTGTCAGTGACAGAACTGATGGATAACTATTCCCTCTCCACTAGTATCTTCCCCATATAGATTATTACATGAGGGTGTGAAGAAGGGTTATTTTATTACACATATATGTACATGTTATGATAGCTTATGATTACATTATTTACATGTATTCTAGCCATATTATCCAATTCTTATTATAGATATGTAATGTATGGTTTTTAATGGCTTAATGTATGGTACATGATGTGTATGTTGTGGAAACTTCCTAAAATAAAACCTTGATACTATATGGTGGATGTGGATGGGATGATGAGCTATATGGGATGTTGGATGTCATGCTTATTCCTGAGATTTGGAAAGGGTGATATTTTGGATAGATAGTATCAATATGTGCAACATTGGGGTGTGGGAGAAATAAATGACTAGAGAAGTGGTTGTGGTGTACCCATTTATCTTTACATGCTTATGATATTATGTTATTTAATTATCAATGTCATTGGGTGAGTGATCTATAGTGATACAAGGAATTTAGATTACCCTTCTTAGTGACGATTCTGTTTCATTTGTATATTCACTAATCCTTAGTGTGATTATTTCACATTTTAAAAGATAGGTTTTATAGTGGATCCTACCTAGTGTACTTGTTAATATGATCACATTAAATACATAAATTTTTTTACATCCATATGGTATTATTGGTTATTGATCTTGTCATTAAATTCTTGAGTAGTTTCCCATGAGTAGTTCGTGATCGTGATCGCTTCAATATGAGTTATTGTGGTGTTTTATTTTTTTTTTGTTCTTATATTTTTCACATTATATTTATTTATTAGAATTTAATTTATTTATTTATACATAGGGATTTTTTACAGTTTCTTTATATATCGTATCTCTAAATTAATAATTATGGGTAATGAAAACCACATGTGTATATGTTTAACCTTGATGATAGTTTTCAACCCTGGGAATATAGGCGATGATATTCAAGGTACATTATCACCCATTCTTCATTGTTATCCTTATAGGGGTTCTAGTAGGGGGAGTGGATCATGATAGAGTTGTGTCATAACTGATTTTTGATACATATAATGATGTTTGGGAATATAACCTAATAATAATTTCATTGTTTTGTAGGGAAATAACATTAAATTAACATTGTGCCTACTGTAAAAAAGGGATACCGAAAAGGAAATGGGTGTTTAGGACCCCCTATGATATGACACAAAAACATTATGATTTCTGAATATTCTAATATAGGTGATGTTGTTTATGGGGTATAATCCCTATATAAGGATCAAGAATCACAATAGTTTTATTGATAAAAATGTTTTTTGAATTTAAGATGAAATTAGGTTAAAAATAAAAAATAATTTACCCTAAATAAATTATTTTTAACTATTTTATATTCCTTTTTTAAAAATTCCCAAACTATTTATTCATTTATAAAGTATGAATCTAGGCAAACATCCCCATAAAGTTCGTGATAATGATGTTTAGCAGGATATTCTAGAAGACTGGTGTAAGGTTGGTATTAATGATAATGACAATTAGAGGAGGATTCTCTGAGAGTTTTAGGGACAGGTCCTAAAAAATATTGAGGGATAAGTTTTTTTTATAGATAAAGGAATGGTTGGGGAATGTGGAGATCTTTTTCAGTATGATCTATTCTTAGAAGGATAAATGTCACACCCTGACCAATGCATTATTTTAACTTAATTATTTTGGGTCTCGTTTTTGAATTTGTGTTTTGAACCGGTTTTAAATTAAAAGAAAATATCGTTTTTATACGAACACGCGAGCGTATGCGCGCCCTGCACAACCCTTAATTTTTGTTAAGGGATTGTTTGTTATTGAATGTGGTTTTTTTGAGACACGCAACCATGCGCGCGACCCCGCGCGTGAGACCGTGCACGGTGTCCGCTCTCAGGTGATAATTTTATTATTATTAATTTAGTTAATATTTTAATTAGGGATTTGTTATTCTTTCAAATTTTATTTATTTATTTTATTTCATTTTATTCACTCTATTTATTTATTTTTATTTCATTTTATTTGTTTATTTCATTTCATTTTATTCATTTTATTTATTCATTTATATTTCTATTTCATTTTACTTATTTATTTTTATTCCTTTTTCCTTTTACTTATTTATTTTTATTCCTTTTTCCTTTTCTTTTTTTTCTATCCTTTTCTTTCCTCCCTCACTCTCTCGCTCAGCCTCTTCCCTTTCCCCCCCGTCGCGCAGAAACCCTACGCGGAACTCCCCCTTTGCTCCCGTGCGGCCTCCCTCCGTCCGGCCTCCCGCGTCTGGCGCCTCCCGCCCGGCCTGCTCGCGGCCTCCCTCCGTCCGGCCTCCCGCGTCCGGCGCCTCCTGTCTGGCCTACTCGCGGCCTCCCTCCGTCCGGCCTCCCGCGTCCGACGCCTCCCGTCCGGCCTGCTCGCGCCACCTCCCTCCCGTCTGGCCTGCTCGCCGCACCTCTGGACGCCGTTTCGCCCTTCGCGCTCGCCGAGACCCGCAACCCCCAGAGCTCCCACTTTGGTAACCTTCTTCCTCCTTAGGGTTTTGATGCTCATAGGGTTCTTGTTTTAGTATTCTATTTTGATGTTTTTGGGTTCAATCCCTTGTTTTAGGGTTCAATTTGATCTCTGTGCGGTGCGACTATAGTGCGATTTGAGTTTCGCACCAATTTGCGAGAAATTCGACACCGAAGGTTAGATTTTCCATGTATTATTGTTGTTTGATGAATTAATTCTCTTATTTGGTTAATGTGGAATACTCTTTTATTTTTTTACTTGGTGCGAATATATCTTTACTTGACATTTGATAGGATTTCAATATGTTTAGTAGCATGTTTATTTGATAAACATGTTTTGATTTTTTGAAAACCCGTGTTGGGCCTTTTGCTGTGTTTCATAAACATTGTTGTTGGTTTATTATGTCGTGTAAGGGTTACAAATTCTGTTTCATCATATTATTGGTGTGTGTTTGGCCTTATAAGATGTTTTGTTTTGGCGTTCGCGTTCAAAGATCAGTAATACTATTTGGAGTTGATTCATAATTTTTTTAGGGGGTTTATCAAATATTTTAATGGTATTTTTGTTTATAATTGAGGTTCGACTTCAGATGATTTGAAATGGGGTTTTCACTTCTAATTGAAATGGAGGGTTTCTTTGAAAAATGCAACTTGGTTTTTGAAATGAAGTTTTATCCATTCTTTATGTTTGATAAAAATGTCAATAAAAGTTTTATTTTTGAAATACACTTGATGATTGAACTTTAGGCAAAATGATTTTTAGCATGTGGTGCCCTTGTGTTTGATTGGTTTCTCTAGTTTAAAAAGGGCTTTTGGTTTTATAAAATGGTTATGGGGTTTTCTTGGATTTATGTTGGTACGTTTGAATATACTTCTGCCTTCCTTTGGAACTATGTATAAAAAAAATTCAGATTTGTTTATAAATGGATTTTCAAATGTTTATGAAATGAGTGAAGGTACAACTGGTAGTTGCGATGTGATATTGATTTCCCTTGTTGAGCTCTATTGTTGCAGATGACGATTATGGTTTATGCGATTAATTCTTGTGTTATATTAAATGGGTGTGTCGTTAGCGCAAACCCATTTATGTTATTTTGAAACGTTATGTAGATTGTTCAGTGTTTAATTATTTTATTAAATTATTTATGTAGTGCACTGGTCCTTGCTTCGATGGTTTTGTGCTGCTGGTTTTGAGAATCCTACATGTACATGCATAGGGTAAGGCATGTACATATATATGCCCTCTTTTCACATATTCCCGCATGGTGCGGGGAATATGTGCAATGCATCTAGGGGTGTATATATATATATGTATAAATGCATTTGCATGTGTGCGCTAAGTGTCGGTTCGAGTGGCCATCGACAAATAACGACATGTTTGAGGTAGGTCCCCTATGCCCTAGTCTTTAATTAGAATTTCCATTTTTGCTTGGTGTTTTTTTAGTGCGTCTTCTTCTTTTATATGAGATGCACAAGCTATATATATATATATATGTGTATATACATAAATGGTCATGGTTATTTAAAAGTGGTTTCCTCAATGATTTTAGCATGTAATAAGTATTTCCAATGTTTTTCTTTTTAGATTTAAACATGTTTTCTAGCTTGCTTTTAAATATGTATCACCTTGGTCGTTTAATTGAACTTTCAAATGGTTTTGGAAACTTAGTGTTGAGTGATTATGTGTTCAAAATGAAAAATGTTTATTTTGATTAATTAAGCCCGCTTGGCACTTTGAGAATGGGTTGCGAAAGTGAAACAAAACCCCTCTTAATGCATGCCCCGTTGTTGTAGAAACATGATGTGTGTGTTAAGTGTGTGATTTGTGATATGTGCCAAATAAAGAGGCTTATGCGATGTTATGTAACATAAAAACGGGGATACGCTTAAGGAGGGAGAACGGTGGTGAGAGGTAAAATGGACTTTGGATAAGAAAGTGTTATGTCCTTTGTATGTTTTTGATAAAACCTCACCACCCTTTGAAATAGAGAACATGGGAAACCTTGGGTATCTAGGTGGGTGACCAGGACTAGTACGCTAGATGAAACGGCAGGGGTTCATCCCGGTTTGTCTAGCAGGATTGACGCAACAACAACACTAACTAAACACATGAATTTCTGAGGGTCGTGGCCTTCTAAGCCACGTTTTCTGAGGGTCGTGGCCTTCTAAGCCACGTTTCACCGAGGTACGAGGTCTCTAGGTTTCCACATACTCTAGCTACCTATAGGGATTACCCATAGTGCTCTTTTGTGACATGCTGCTTGTGATGTAACTTTCTTTCCAGTTGTTTCATACCTGGTGACTTGTTTCGAAAAAATCACATTTTATTCCATACTGGTTTCTTTTCATTTTGAAATGTTAATGCACGCTTGGAACCTATTTTGAAAATATAGTAAGAGTGAAATGCTTTATTTGAAAATGCAAACTCGTGACTTGAATTTGAAAAGAAGAGAAAACAATATTTCATTATGTCTTATTTTCAAACTAGCATGATTGGATTTCCTTTTAAAGGTAAGGGCATTGGTCGTGGTTTTTCTTGGCTTTCCTACTGAGCATCTCGGTGCTCACGCCTACCTTACTTTTCAGTTGCAGGTTTCAGTCTTGGATCGCTTTTGGAAGTGAGTGGTTGTCGTACGGTGGTGATCCACGGGGTCACCTGAGGTATATCGCGTTTCTTTATTTATTTCTTTTTCTGTTGCCACGTCGTTCAGTTTGTTTTCCTTTATTTATATGCTTGTTCAGTTTATGTTTTCTTATCTTTTTCATGGGCCAAACCGTTCCCAACTGGTTTTTTTTGATGCCCGGCACTTGTTGCCAGCCCGTGGGGATCGGGAACGCCCTTCGGGCCATGTCGCGGACCGGGTCGGGTGCCGAGTCGGATGACGATCCGGCCTGGTTCGTGACAAAATGGTATCAGAGGTGCCCTTGTTATTTGGGGTGTCAAGTAGCTTGGTGATTAGGTGTGTCGGGACTCGAGAGGTAGGTGCGGGAAGGACGTCATGAACCCTTGCCCGTCCCGAGACTCGAGTTTCCAGGGGTAGTCCAGGATTTGAATTTTCTTCTTTGGATTGGTATGTGTGGATGAGGGATGACCAAGGAAGTGAGCCAGTGTTACGCGGCAGACTTGCATGGAGTAGCGACCCATGTACAGCCCGAGTGCACGGTTCAAGATACTTCCTGTGGTGGATGCCCGCTCGGAGCATGGTCTGCTAAGCCATGTTACCGGGTTGGTATAACCACTAGTCCCTTATTTTTGGATGTTTTAATGTGAGTTATGTTTGACCTTAATTTTGGTTGGTGTGAGTACATCTCAAAAATGAAAATGGATTTTTGTGAAGGTGGTTTGAATTGGGAATGTGGTGTTAGAGTGGAAAAGTGGTTTTGAAATGGAAATTGTTTTCTTTTAACAAATGTGTGGTTTCAAAAGGGAAAATGAGGGGTGTTTTGGAAGTTGTTTTGAAATCTCAGTAACACTTTTTGGAATGTGAATTGGAAATGTTTTTGGAAATCAGAAATGTATTGCATTAATGATAAGTTACTTTTTCAAATTGGTTGAGAATTTGTGCTTTGTGCTTAATGGTCTGATTTGGAAATGATAAGTGTCTTTAATCTACCCTTGGTATTCCTACGAGTGATCACACATTGAGGTGCGCATGTGGAAAGTGGGTAAATTGGTGACGTGAGTGGATGGGTGCTTGAGCTAGCACAAGGATACGTATGTGTGCGACTGCATGGGATACCGATGGTGGATACTTAAGTTGTTTTGTTTGCTGAAAGATGGTTTTCAAATAGGGTTTTTCAAATGTTTAGAAAAGTGAGTGAGAAATTGTTTAGCGTTCTCTTTTCGTGTTGGGTATTCCTTTTCGTGAGTTCTTGGTTTTGACGTACTGAATTGTGGTTGGAATAGAGATTTGAGTTTGAGCTTTCATTTGTGATTGAGGTGTGAAATTTTGATTTATGATGAGTTTTGATTCGGATTTGTGCCCCTTGTTTTTGAGTATGCCACCCAGAAAAGTCCCAGAAAGTTCTAGTGAGTCACTTCTAGTTGTTGGTTCTACCTAGACTCTTAGCAGAGTGGTGGAATTGAATTCTTTTCGGTTGTTGTCCAGCCACCATGGTGATAGTGATCTATCGAAGGTAGCAAACTGGCTTGGTGAAATCGTTGGTGTTTCCAAGTTGTTGGAAAATCCCAAAGCTAAGAGAGTTTGTGTTGGTTCAGGTCCATTTGAAGGTGCAACTTGGGATTGGTGGAGGAGATAACCCTGGTGTCATCGCACGATGGTATGACTTGGAAGGTGTTTAGGACCACTCTCATTAGTTGGTTTATATTTGTGGAAGCGAATGTGATGGAAGCGACAAGGCTCGTGAGTGTCCAGCAATGCCAATGAATAGTGAAGGCCTACGTTGGGAATCTCAAGAAGTTGGTTCCCTTTTCTCCAAAGATAATGTCGCAGAATCAGTTAAAGTTTCTCTTGTGTGGGGTCTTCGTCTATTGTTCAAGGACCGGTTCCCTTTGGTATTTGGGATGGTTCCCCATTCTGTGAGAGAGAACCGGAGGAACCCGTCTCAGACAAGTTTCATTATCAACTCCATCTTCTATTAGTCGAGCCACTCTCTTGTTCGCTTCTTGTGTGGCCGGTTTGGGTACTTTAAGCCACCTTGTCATCATCATCCATTAAAGACTTGCTGTCGGTGTGGATGTTTGGGAAACTTAGAGAGGTTCTGCTAGCGGTTTCTTCAGGAGGGGTCTCGACAGGAGAATGTTAGCTCCTGACTGCGGGGCAGCAGATGCTTCAAGACATCAGAGCTCCAACCACAGGTTTCGGAGCGAAGCCTTTCACGCAGTCAGGAATCATTGGGTGTGGGGAACCTTGGTTTAATTTTTTGTCTCCAATACTGAAATGGGGACGGTGTGAATTTCCTTGTTGTAGCTCTCCCGTCTTTGAAGGTTCTGTCCTGCTGTAAGTGGCGTAGAGGCCTCGTTGCCTCGTTGTGGTCTTTGTTCCTTGAATACCCCACTTTCGCAATAAGGAGGCGTGGTGGTATCTTTTTCTTGTAATTTTAGTGGTTGCGCCTCCTCAAATATGAGCTTTGGATTTGTCTCTTTATGGTTGTGAGTCTCAAGATGATTATCTCTCTCATGTGGCTAGCTCCTTCGGTGACCCGTTCTTGTTTTAGGATGTTCTCGTTTTGGAGACACTTGCGTCTTGGGAGATAATGAATAGGGGTTTGGTCCGCTACTCGGTTTGGGGTCTTTCGTCGATGACCCCATGTGGTGGGGGTCTGCTTTATGCAGAGAGTTCATGGGTCGGTTTGTGCTAGGTTTCTCGTATTATTTTGTGCTAATTGGCTTCAGCTGGTCAGTTCTTAAATGGTGGGGAGACCCACCATGAATCGTGAAGTTCCTCTTTCTAGGTTTGGTCTGTGTGGTGGTTCCCTTTTGGATCAAGTTAGCAGTTCCAGAGTTAGTTCATGCTAAGGGCCTCAATGTCGGTTGTGATAGTCGGGTTCTTGTGGTGGGGAGAACCCCTCTCGTTTCCTGATGGTTCTTTTCTTTTCAGTTCCCCTCATAGATGGTCGGGTGTGACTAATGGAGTGAAAAGTCATACCAAGTTCGTGATTTTGTTGGCCTCGTTCAGTTTCGAACTCAACTTTGTTTCCTCGTTTGGCTTGGTGACTTTCTGGGGGCAGAAAGTTTTTGTGGTGGGGAGAATTGTCACACCCTGACCAATGCATTATTTTAACTTAATTATTTTGGGTCTCGTTTTTGAATTTGTGTTTTGAACCGGTTTTAAATTAAAAGAAAATCTCATTTTTATACGAACGCGCGAGCGTATGCGCGCCCTGCACAACCCCTAATTTTTGTTAAGGGATTGTTTCTTATTGAATGTGTTGTTTTTGAGACACACAACCATGCGCGCGACCCCGCGCGTGAGACCGTGTGCGGTGTCCGCTCTCAGGTGATAATTTTATTATTATTAATTTAGTTAATATTTTAATTAGGGATTTGTTATTCTTTCAGATTTTATTTATTTATTTTATTTCATTTTATTCACTCTATTTATTTATTTTTATTTCATTTTATTTATTTATTTCATTTCATTTTATTCATTTTATTTATTCATTTATATTTCTATTTCATTTTACTTATTTATTTTTATTCCTTTTTCCTTCTACTTATTTATTTTTATTCCTTTTTCCTTTTCTTTTTTTTTTCTCTCCTTTTCTTTCCTCCCTCACTCTCTCGCTCGGCCTCTTCCCTTTCCCCCCCGTCGCACAGAAACCCTACGCGGAACTCCCCATTTGCTCTCGCGTGGCCTCCCTCTGTCCGGCCTCCCGCGTCCGGCGCCTCCCGTCCGGCTTGCTCGCGGCCTCCCTCCGTCCGGCCTCCCGCGTCCGGCACCTCCCGTCTGGCCTGCTCGCGGCCTCCCTCCGTCCGGCCTCCTGCGTCCGGCGCCTCCCTTCCGGCCTGCTCGCGCCACCTCCCTCCCTTCCGGCCTGCTCGCCGCACCTCCGGCCACCGTTTCGCCCTCTGCGCTCGCCGAGACCCGCAACCCCCCGAGATCCCACTTTGGTAACCTTCTTCCTCCTTAGGGTTTTGATGCTCATAGGGTTCTTGTTTTAGGATTCTATTTTGATGTTTTTGGGTTCAATCCCTTGTTTTAGGGTTCAATTTGATCTCTGTGCGGTGCGACTATAGTGCGATTTGAGTTTCGCACCAATTTGCGAGAAATTCGACACCGAAGGTTAGAGTTTCCATGTATTATTGTTGTTTGATGAATTAATTATCTTATTTGGTTAATGTGGCATACTCCTCTTTTTTTTTACTTGGTGCGAATATATTTTTACTTGACATTTGATAGGATTTCAATATGTTTAGTAGCATGTTTATTTGATAAGCATGTTTTGATTTTGTGAAAACCCGTGTTGGGCCTTTTGCTGTGTTTCATAAACTTTGTTGTTGGTTTATTATGTCGCGCAAGGGTTACAAATTCTGTTTCATCATATTATTGGTGTGTGTTTGGCCTTATAAGATGTTTTGTTTTGGCGTTCGCGTTCAAAGATCAGTAATACTGTTTGGAGTTGATTCATAATTTTTTTAGGGGGTTTATCAAATCTTTTAATGGTATTTTTGTTTATAATTGAGGTTCGACTTCAGATGATTTGAAATGGGGTTTTCACTTCTAATTGAAATGGAGGGTTTCTTTGCAAAATGCAACTTGGTTTTTGAAATGAAGTTTTATCCATTCTTTATGTTTGATAAAAATGTCAATAAAAGTTTTATTTTTGAAATACACTTGATGATTGAACTTTAGGCAAAATGATTTTTAGCATGTGGTGCCCTTGTGTTTGATTGGTTTCTCTAGTTTAAAAAGGGATTTTGGTTTTATAAAATGGTTATGGGGTTTTCTTGGATTTATGTTGGTACGTTTGAATATACTTCTGCCTTCCTTTGGAACTATGTATAAAAAAAATTCAGATTTGTTTATAAATGGATTTTCAAATGTTTATGAAATGAGTGAAGGTCCAACTGGTAGTTGCGATGTGATATTGATTTCCTTTGTTGAGCTCTATTGTTGCAGATGACGATTATGGTTTATGCGATTAATTCTTGTGTTATATTAAATGGGTGTGTCGTTAGCGCAAACCCATTTATGTTATTTTGAAACGTTATGTAGATTGTTCAGTGTTTAATTATTTTATTAAATTATTTATGTAGTGCGCTGGTCCTTGCTTCGATGGTTTTGGTCTGCTGGTTTTGAGAATCCTACATGTACATGCATAGGGTAAGGCATGTACATATATATGCCCTCTTTGCACATATTCCCGCATGGTGTGGGGAATATGTGCAATGCATCTAGGGGTGTATATATATATATGTATAAATGCATGTGCATGTGTGCGCTAAGTGTCGGTTCGAGTGGCCATCGACAAATAACGACATGTTTGAGGTAGGTCCCCTATGCCCTAGTCTTTAATTTGAATTTCCATTTTTGCTTGGTGTTTTTTTTAATGCGTCTTATGCTTTTATATGAGATGCACAAGCTATATATATATGTGTGTGTATATACATAAATGGTCATGGTTCTTTAAAAGTGGTTTCCTCAATGATTTTAGCGGGTAATAAGTATTTCCAATGTTTTTCTTTTTAGATTTAAACATGTTTTCTAGCTTTCTTTTAAATATGTATCACCTTGGTCGTTTAATTGAACTTTAAAATGGTTTTGGAAACTTAGTGTTGAGTGATTATGTGTTCAAAATGAAAAATGTTTATTTTGATTAATTAAGCCCGCTTGGCACTTTGAGAATGGGTTGCAAAAGTGAAACAAAACCCCTCTTAATGCATGCCCCGTTGTTGTAGAAACATGATGTGTGTGTTAAGTGTGTGATTTGTGATATGTGCCGAATAAAGAGTCTTATGCGATGTTATGTAACATAAAAACGGGGATACGCTTAAGGAGGGAGAACGGTGGTGAGAGGTAAAATGGACTTTGGATAAGAAAGTGTTATGTCCTTTGTATGTTTTTGATAAAACCTCGCCACCCTTTGAAATAGAGCACATGGGAAACCTTGGGTGTCTAGGTGGGTGACCAGGACTAGTACGCTAGATGAAATGGCAGGGGTTCATCCCGGTTTGTCTAGCAGGATTGACGCAACAACAACACTAACTAAACACATGAATTTCTGAGGGTCGTGGCCTTCTAAGCCACGTTTTCTGAGGGTCGTGGCCTTCTAAGCCATGTTTCACCGAGGTAGGAGGTCTCTAGGTTTCCACATACTCTTGCTACCTATAGGGATTACCCATAGTGCTCTTTTGTGACATGCTGCTTGTGATGTAACTTTCTTTCCAGTTGTTTCATACCTGGTGACTTGTTTCGCAAAAATCACATTTTATTCCATACTGGTTTCTTTTCATTTTGAAATGTTAATGCAAGCTTGGAACCTATTTTGAAAATATAGTAAGAGTGAAATGCTTTATTTGAAAATGCAAACTCGTGACTTGAATTTGAAAAGAAGAGAAAACAATATTTCATTATGTCTTATTTTCAAACTAGCATGATTGGATTTCCTTTTAAAGGTAAGGGCATTGGGCGTGGTTTTTCTTGGCTTTCCTACTGAGCATCTCGGTGCTCACGCCTACCTTACTTTTCAGTTGCAGGTTTCAGTCTTGGATCGCTTTTGTAAGTGAGTGGTTGTCGTACCGTGGTGATCCACGGGGTCACCTCAGGTATGTCGCGTTTCTTTATTTATTCTTTTTTCTACTGCCACGTCGTTCAGTTTGTTTTCCTTTATTTATATGCTTGTTCAGTTTATGTTTGCTTATCTTTTTCATGGGCCAAACCGTTCCCAACTGGTTTGTTTTGATGCCCGGCACTTGTTGCCAGCCCGTGGGGATCGGGAACGCCCTTCGGGCCATGTCGCGGACCGGGTCGGGTGCCGAGTCGGATGACGATCCGGCCTGGTTCGTGACAATAAATGGGATTCATTGGTTGTGATGATGATACATAGAGGAGCTTCATAGTGGTAGTTATTATTACTTGAATACTATGAGTATTCTGTCATTTTATATGATAAGTTTAGGTATAAATTTATAGTAGATTATATTCACTTGACCATGAATGAGGCATATTTATCTAAGATACTTACCATTATACATGTGAGTTATAATTCATGTTTCTCTGTTTACTACCCAATTCAAAAACCACTTACGTTATACTTAATATCATCTTCTAGATGAGGATTTTAGGGAAAGGAATTTTGAGGATGCTTTACATTATGATATCGAGAACCATGTCACCCTATTTATGTTGAATTAATATTCTCAAGTAATAGTGAAGGCCATGGTTATTGATATGAGTCTAGTTAGAATAGGATCATATCTATAGTGGGGTATCCATGACTCTTTATGGAGTAAATTCATGTGCAGAATTTTTTAGTTTCCTAGATAAAATAGCTTTTTGATGATCAAATATATCTTCTAACATTCATCATCTTGTTTTACTGGGGTGGGTATCTCAATACCATGTCAGTGGATCCTACAAATGTTTTTCTTACATAGGTCAATTCCAACAATGGAGAGTGTTTTTGGCCTTTTATGCAGTCAAATATGGGTTGGTTGACCATTTTAGGATCATTCATTCTAATAATACCATCTATGTATTGAATCGTATTTTTACAAGTGAAATTCTTTCTTTTCTGGGTAAATAAATACATCATTATGTAATGAAGTTATAGAAAACACATTCACTACTTTAGATATTTTGAACAGTGTTATGGTCTTACAAATTTAAAATAATATTATGAATCATAACCATTGATAATATATCCATTTTATAGTAACCATTAAGATTATATATATTAAATTTTATGATAAAATCCAATTGATAGTGATGAAATAAGAAATGTCCTAAACTTATAGGGTTATACCCTATCAATCTAATTTATTAAAGCCTCTATGGGAGATAAATTTAAAAGGATTTCCCCGTGGTCAATATGAAGTTGTGATTCAACAACTAAATCATGAATGAAGCCTTTTATGGGATAATTTCAAGCTAAACAATATCATAGCTGAAACCAAGTATGTTCAACCACCATAATAAAATATCACCATTATAAACATTACTCTTAATGACTTCACTATTATAATAAAGGGATATGTATCTAGAACATAACAATATGAATTTTTATTTTTATTTTTAATTTAAAAATGGTTATATTTGTCATTTATTTTTATTATTTTTAAATTATTAGATAATGATTCTGATAGAAAATGATTTCGATACGTTGAAAAACAAATTTTATTTTTGGGAAATTTATAGTTTCAATCATGACACACAGTTTTAATGAATTCTATAATTTTTTAAATAAAATAAATTTGAATAAAATATTATTACTAAAAAAATTATTTAATATAAATGATAATATAATTTTGCGAAGTCAAAAATAATTTTTATAAGGTTTATAAAACTGTTATTTTCAAAAAAACTAGTATTTTAAAATAAATCAGGATTTTTTATTTAAAATTAAAAATTAAAATAAATAGTTATTTTTTTCATAGAATAAATATTATTGGTGAATTCAAAATGTAGAAATTATCCAACAATTATTTTTTCATAATTTTTTCACACAGTCGAATTTTTTTGTATAAATTGAATACTATATAAATATACAGTGTGTATTATGACATATTAAATACCCAAAACTAATGTAATATATTCTATAAATTAATCTGAAAACAAATATATATTTCCCCCTAAAAATAATGTGTTTTTATATTATTTGATTAATTTTACAAACCCTTGATGAATCCTTAAAAACCAATATTGTATTTTAAGTTTTTACAATCAATTATTTTTAAATACATCTCACTTCTACATCACTAATGGAATTATTTTTAAGTATTTAGGCTCTTAAAATTTTAATTTAATGAAAATCAATTCAATTTGGTTGAATACATGGGGATAACCATGGGAAGGATTGTGGATTTGATTACTTTATCATATAGATTCCAAAACCTATGTTTGGAAAATAATAAAAAATACTCCGCTCTTTTTCTATATAAACCCACCCCAACTCTCATTTAAAATCACTAAAAACCCTTGTATAATGAAATTACTCTACCCTTCGATCTCTAAATTCCAAACAAGGTTCCCCCAATATCTTAATAACCTCCTCCTAATCTTCTAGAATCACCCTTTTAAGGAATGGGATCCTCTCCTTCTCCTCTTTATTCAAGAACAATCTTTTTCTTTTTCTTTTTAATTGCCAATTATATATGTTGTATTATATTATTGAACATACCACTTAATAAAATTATGATTTTTATGTGATTAGAGACAAATTTTAAACTCATTAATTCCTTCCATAAACCATTACGTACCCCCTTTATGTTTCAAGAATTATCAAGTGATTTTTTCATGACAAATATTTTTATTGTGAATACTCGTCCTTATTTTCACTGAAGAGTATTCAACTATATGTTCCTATTTTATATTTATTGGATAAATCCATTTATATAAAAAAATCCTCGATATCAGTATTATAATTCATGAATTTCATCTTTATTTTGTATGATTCATGTGGCGCACTTATTCATGTACATGATATGAAAATGATGGGTTCTCCAAGATAGCATTATAATAAATTTTGTATTATTTTAGTATCATGATATGTCATATATGGGATTATGGAGTAAACCTCAAAAGTTATGGGACCTTTTAATTTTTTTATGTTGTCTTGGAAATTATCCTTGACTTATTTTTATGTCATGGTTTATGTTTTAGAAACATTCCTATGTTGGCTTTGTGTTATCATGTTCTATCATGCCTCATTATTCAATATTATGATTCTTTCCCCTCATATGATTTACCTATATAACTCTTATATATCATGTACTTATTTACCTTATTTTATTAATTGTATATTACATTGTTGGGTTTTATATCTCACTCATGTCTTATGTATATTCCTAGGTTTTCCTATGTTGTTTTAGAATATCCATGTAATATAAGTGCGTGTAATGATGATTTTAAATAATATTGTTGTACTCATTTTCCTAGTTGTTATGTAATTTAATTAATTTTCTAGTGAAACTAGGATTCAGGATTTTTTTCACGATTTTTATTTTTATGTAATAGGTATTGAATTATTATTTATTAAAATATGGGTGATCATAACCCAAGGCACCAATAGTAGTGTCATCTATATTATAATCTATAAAGAGTTTATAAGGTATGTAGAGTATATTTCCAAGATACTCCTTTTAACATGATAGAATAGTTTTGATATGGAGGTAGTATCTATCAGGTATATTGATGTCATGTTGTAGGTCTTGGTCAAATGTGTTCTATAGAGTTTCTAGTTTAAAGAAAACAAAACATCATGCCAAGTATCATCTATTTATATTTAACCTCGCTTTATGACCACATTGATTCCATAGAAATACACTCCTTTATTTACCCTACCATTTTCCCTGTTTTTTTGATCTAGGTGGAAAGTATTTGAGTACACTTAGAGTTTCCTATTACAGTTAGTGGGCGAGTAATATTATATGATGTGTGCATGCAATTTCAGATAATGTTAGGGTAGCACTACTCTTAGGGAGATTTCTTATGATTGTGAATACAACTATAAGATATAATTCATAGTATATATGGGATGTTTTTTGGGAAGGATTTTTGGGATTGATAATTTTTATGGATAATTTTTTGTGTTTATCAGTATGTAAGATCCTCTAATGGGTCAGAGTTGTGTTGAGTCACCATCTTCTTTAATGGATAAGTTCTCCAGTGGATCATCCAATAGTCTTTCCCTTGGTGGTGGAATAATTTTTCAATGTTTTTAAAAAGTTAGTTTTGATGCTTCCCCAACTCTAAGAGATCATTTTTTGGATAGAGAAGCAGGAAGGAGTATCGAGAAATTTGATCTCTCCTTATAGGATGGATCCTTTTGAGTTAAAAGTGATACAAATTCATATTGATGATTTCCTTTTGTGAAATGTTATTTTTTAGAGAGTTTCATCTTGGGTATTTCTAGTTAAATTTAAAATTAATGTATATCATGGTATAAGGTTGTGTTTTTACTATCATTAATTAAATCAGGTAATATTGAATAACCATTATCCCTTTATGTGGATTTATCATTTATTTGATCATCTCAAGGGGATAGTTAGCTCTCAAAGCTTAACATGTGATCAGGATAACATAATATTCAGGTGAAGAATATTAATATCTCAAAAAATCACTTTATATTTAATTATATATTATAAATTTTCATGTTAATTTCAATAGATATAATGAATTCACTATCAGTGTCTACAGGGCTCATTAATTCCATCTTTTATGGGATCCTAGACTAGTTTTAATAGAATTCATCAATGATATCATGTTTTTTTATTAGTCTTAAGAGGATAAAACAATAATTTTTTATCTATTTTAGTTTTTCCTCATGATTAAATGTTGTTCAAAATGTTGACTATGTGTTAAATCTATACTCATGTGGTCCATTTATTTGGGAATATTGTATGTAGTATATCCTTTAATGACTGTGGTAGGGAATTCTTAGGAAATCCCAAGGAATGTTTTAGAAGTGTGTATTTGATATGGTTTGGAAGGTTATTATAGGAATTACATACTCTAATTCTATCATATTTTGAAATTATTGAAAATTTTACAAGGAGGGTAATATTTTGTGTGTGTATTATCTAATATCATGCAACTTTTGAGTATCTAATGGAGAATTATTTTCATTCTTTGGTACTCCATCTATCAAATGAAGTGTTTCCACTGGGGTTTATTATGATTCTTTATGTCTTGGATTAGGTTTTTTATTGATTTATAGGGGATAAATTATCGCATATTTCTCATGGTATTTATGGACTCGTGAATGAAACTACGCCACCAATAATCTTAGGATTATTGTTGTGGTGTTGTTATTGAATAAATACTAAAACTTCCTCATCAAAGAGCGATTTTTGGTCATCGTAGACCATAAAATCCTAAATTATATCATATCACAGTGCGAATTGAATCTATAGAATCAATGTTAGATAGTGTTATTATAGGACTATGAGTAAAATATCTTCTATAAATATAAGAAGGTAAATTTAATGGAATATTCTTTGAAAATGAATTTTTCTAGTGATGTAGTTTGAGTATCCAAACATTCTTAGAGAGTAAAGGAAGATCATTCTGAAATTAACCTTGATATGGGAGTAGTTTATATGATTTCTAAATCAGAAAATGGTGTAGTCATCCTTGTTGAAGTAGGTAGAAGAATCCCAATAGGGGGATCATGAGGTGGATGATTGGAGATAATGAGTCAATTATGGCCATGCCCATAAGGGATGGTCTTACGATATAAAAAATAAATTATTTTTTCAAGGAAGGGTTTTTATTCCTTTAGGGATGTGTAATGTAATTGTATGTGAGTTACATAGTTCTCTATTATTAGTATATCCTACTGTTTTGGTGATGTTTTGTGATCTGATAAGATAGGTTTGGTATCTTGGGATAAAAAAGATGGTTTTCAATTCAATGATCTGAAGCTTAGTCTTTCATAATGTTAAGGCTGATCATTATATTCTAGGTGGTTTTTTCATCCATTTTATTTTCCCCATTCAATGTAGGAGGATATATGGATTAACTTCACCAATTTATTCCTTGATCCAAGGGAGGATATGAATCCATATGTATAATCATGGACTATTTTATGATGTTATCTCACTTTATAGAGATTATAGAGTCATGACTAATGCATATTTTCTTAGGGTTGTATCTGGAGGAGGTTGTGGGGGTTCATGGATTTTTGGACAGGATTAGTTTGGATCGAAATCCATTTTTAACCTCTAATATGTGGAGAGTAATTCATTGTACTTTAGGATCTCATTTGACCCTCTATGAAACTATTCACCCATAGATAGATGACCAGATAGAGGGGACTATTCAGACATTGGAATACATGTTGTGTATAAGAATTTATTATCTTGACAAATACCATGTGAAGAAATTACACATTGTATAGTTTTCTTAAAATAAATGCTATCATTGTACCATTGGTGTGGCTCTGTTCAAATATTTTTACGGATGTCTTCGTTATTATTTTTTATTATGGATTGGGGTTAAAGAGTTGGCTATTATTGGATCAAAATTAGGGCGAAAATACTAGAAATGTATAAGTATTTCAGGAGTAGATAAAGGTATTATAGGATCTTCATAAGGCCTATGTTATTCATATGAGGAGTCTATTGAAGTTTGATATTAGATATATTTTTCTCTTAAATGTATTCCCTCATCATAGGTAGTGGATATTCAATTGTGGGATTAATCTCTCTCCATACCTAATTTGACTATTCAAGGTATTGGTGTGTATTGGATTCAATGAGTATCGATTGTCACTTCACCCAAAAATTAACCAGATTCGTGATGAGTTTTATATATCATAGAATATTCAGTATCTTCATGATGTTACACATTTTGTAGACTAGAGAGAACTGGATTTTATAGATGATGAAACCATTTAGGAGTAGCTTGTTAATATCCAGTATTTCTTAGAGGTGTTGTGTGGGTATTATATTTCTCTGGATCATCTCCTTCGGTGATACAGTGTTATATATGAGATACATGGGAGCATGAATCACATATTCTTTCCTAGTAACCTAACATATTCCATTCCTGATTCTTATCATTATTATTTATTAATGTAAAATTTGATTGATGATTATTTATTAGTTATCTTGTTTTCGTCATTATTTGAATTCCATTTTTAGTATTGTCATTATTTAAGAAGTATCCCCCTTGATAGTGTGTTTTTTTGTTTGATATTGAACAACATAGAACCATATTTATCAGATTTTTTTGGGTTTTTTCTTGATTATAGAGAAATCTAAGAGATGTATCTCATGGGGGTTGTCCAGATGACTCATTATCCTCCATCTAGATTAATTATAATTCTCATATATGATATTTCTTTTAGAGTTATTTGATATAACATATTTGACCATTCTAACACATTCCTTTGCAAATTATTGAAGTTTAAGATGCTTAAAAAAGGCTTATGGGGGGTTTTGTGGAGTTTTGAGATGGAATATTATCTACTAATGTGATTTTTGATCTTCATTATTGTTCATAGAATGAATTTGTTTTATGGTGAAGTTCGCAACCTAAATTGCAAGTGGTTGGATTCATTGATTCCTTCCTAGAAGTATTAATAAATTTATTATTTATTTCCATTATGAATGTGTTTCCAGATCTAGAAACATAAATTTTAGTGCATTTTGGATTTGATAACTTCACCGCATGAATGATCCTACTACTTTTTGTGTGAGAAATATTCCATATTTTCTAAAATAGATAGTTCCCTCACATTCACTCATTCCACACTCTCTCACTTTAAACCCTATGTGACTAGTGGTATCATTTTTATGACATTTATGATATTGAAGATTCGATTTGTCCCATGGCTTCTAGGGATTGAATCCTTAGTAACCCAAGGTGAGTTTTTATTAATTTTCCCCTCAAAATATTCTATGCTCATAATGTGTTTTTATGGAATCATTGTATTCATCAATTTTTGAGGGTATCTCCTAATTGATCTATGAAATGTTATTTATTAGACGGTGTTTTTAGTATTGAGAGATCCTTGAGGATGAGTTATTATAGATCTAATATTTTCTATCCATTCATGTTTGAAGAACGTTGAATGTTATATCTCAAGGTAGGGTATTTTAATTATCTCTTGGGTTCATAAGTGGTATGTAATTTAATCATGCATTAGAAATTTCAATAAAATGTGTAACTAACCTAATAAAAGATAAAGACCAGATTAATGAATTAATTGAAGATTAAGGGTTTCTGATCTCCTGTATTTATACATTTTTATTTAATTTGATATTTATATTCTATATAGTGTTCTCTCTATTTTATTTTTTAGAATATTTTGTATAATGGAGATTAATTAAACAACATAAAGTTGGTAAGGCTTTAATGGTTAATGTAAGGGGTAAGAAATTGAATTATTATTTTTTCATTAAATTATTTGGATGTGGTAATACTATTAAATTAATAATTATATCATATTTAATTATTTTTATAACCATGGTTTTATGTTTTTTAGTTTCTAGGATATAATCATAAAGAATCATATAATTGAGAATAGTAATGAATATAGATATTTTATAAAGATATATTTATTTGGGGTAGAGATATTAGATGCTTTTGTGAGAAAGATTTGTTGCCTAATTGTGTAATGGATATATGTATTTTTGGCTATGATTATTTTCTGGATGATTATTAGAACTCGATGTCATATTATATGATCCAAGAAGTGTTGTTGTGATGATGTGGAATGCACTGTATTTCCTAGAGATATGAAAGTGGTTAGTGTTAGGAATGGATGGATGGAGTGTATGGTATGTGGTGATATTGGGATGACACTATGGTGGTTGAGATGAATGGAAATAATTGTTTTGTTGTTGTTTTTTTGAAAAGTGGTGCCTTGGACAAAATGACCAAAGCACAAATTTTATTAAAATAAAGTTTACAAAAGTTTAAAGTACGAGATCTTATTACAATATTTTTTATGAAAGTGAATAAGAGCAGCTGGGAGGTATTCACACTAGGTAATGTCTTGATTAACTCCAAAGTTGTCCAAGACAACAGAAACCATGTTTTCTTCCTGATAAACCTGTGTGATGATGTAGTTTAGGTCGGTGAGCGAACAATTGCATTCCATCCAATAGGAAGTAATCAGCCAAGCTAAATGTGTTATGCCATTCCAAATTGCTTGAATGATGGTCATCGAGTAACTTTCAATCCATAGGTTGTTCCAACCATAAACTGTGGAATACATAATCTCATGAATCAAGCCCATCATCTCAGCTTCAAGGGAGTAGTCAATGAAACAATGACCCGTGAAGCAACCTAGAATCTGTCTGAGATGATTCCTGAAGACAACGCCACACCCGGGAGGTCCCGGATTTCCCTTAGAGGAACCATCTATGTTGATTTTTATCCATACAGGGAGAGGATCTCTCCAGAACACCTATAGAGTGTGGTGTGGTTGAAATAAGTTTTTGTTGATCTGTAGACATTTCAAGATTCCAAAATCATGCACGGTGTTGTGGCAATAACCTTTTTCAATCAAATTAGCTTCATGTATGGCAATAAGGATTTAGGTTCGACCTACATTAAGATTGAGTGAGTAGTTGTTATGAATAATTTCATTCTAACTATACCAGATTACATGGTGAAGTTCATCAAATGTCATAAGGAAAAGTTTTCTGATTTGCTGAGAGCCTTCCATCTCTACACATTTCATAAGTTGAGTTTTGAAAGAGTCAAGAATCAACCATATGCAATCAAAGATATCAAAAATATAGTTCCAAAGATAAGAAGTAGTATAACATAAAAGGAAGTGGTGTTTATCATCTTCTATTTGTTGATTACAGATTTTACATGTAGATCAAAGATGAATTCCAAATTATTGAAGGCAAATATCATTGGAAACTCTACTGTGAGAAAGGTGTCAAATGAGACTGAATCTTAAGGGCTTTATCCAAGGTTTTTTGAAGTGTTTAATCCAGCTTTAATCGTTCTCATTTTTACAAAACATATGAGTGTAGTAATTTTTTGAGGTAAGCATACCATTGTGAGCCATCTCCCAAATTAAGAAATCATTATTGTAAGCAAAAGGATAGTCTTCAATGATATTCAAAATAGTATCTGGGAGATGGTCTTGTTGAGAATTTAAATCATATTTGATAGAGTTGTTGGTGTTTTTAGGAGTATGATCAGGTGAAACCATAGAGATTAAAGGTGTGTCAGTCCGGTTATCAAGCCAGAATTTTATGGAAGAATACCTGGAGACCATCCATCTGGAATTATTCATAATGTTATCGAATGAGTGTTTGATGGCAGGCCATATGGATGAATTAATAAATCTCAAATTTACATTCTTAAGTTTACCAAGAAATCTATTTTGGAGAAAATTGAGGGATTCATAATATTTTTGAAAAAGATTCCAAGTAATCCAATCTTGAAGGTCTTTCTTAAAGTATTTTATGTTTTTTATACCAATACCACCATTCTCAATAGGCTTGCAATAAGTTGACCAAGGGACCATAACAAGATTTATTTCAAGAGTAATACCAGTCCAAATGAAATTTTTAATAGTTGTGTTCATTTTTTTGATAAGATAAATAGGCCATTTGTAGACCATCATAGAGTAGACCATCTTAGAGACAATAGTGAATTTAACAAGACAAGTCATACCTTACATAGAGATATATTTACCCTTCTAATATGAAATCTAGTTTAGAACATGATTAACAATAGTGACAAAGTGGAAATCTTTGGGTATACCCCAAATAATGGGGACACCAAGGTAAGTTAAGGGGATAGAGCCTTCTTTTAGACCCAAATAACTGATAATATTACATTTTCTGTTGGGGGAAAAATTCTTCCCAAAAAAGATATAGGATTTGTTCCAACTTATGGTTTGACCAAAAACCTCCTCATAGTGGGAGTGTGCAGTTTTGACGTTAATAATGTTTATTTTGTCTCCTTGAAGGAAAATGATGGTGTCATCAGCATAAAAAATGTGAGTGGGAGAATTAACATTACTGGATACATGAACATGTTTAAATTTATTTTGAACCACCAGACGATTGATTAGTCTATTGAGGTAGTCTTTACTATTGAGAAGAGAATGGAAGAGAAAGGGTCACCTTTTATAACACCTTTGGTGCATTTAAAGTACCCTTTGGGAGAGCCATTGATCAAAATGGAGATAGTGGCTGAGTTGAAGAGAGTTCTGATAGTAGTGATGAAGTGTGTACTAAAACAAAAACTTTGAAGGACATTGAAGATAAATATCCAATTCATGGTGTCAAAATCTTTCTTGATGTCAATTTTAATAAATATGTGGCCTTCTATATTAGTTTTATTCAAGTTGTGGATACATTTAGAGGAAAGACAGATAAAATCTTGAATGAATCTACCTTTTATAAAGGAAAATTGGTTCCATGAAACAATTTTGTTAGTAATAGTTGATAGCCTAATAACAATTATTTTGGTAAATATTTTTTAGAGAGTGTTGATAAGAGAAATGGGTCTGAAAAGATGAATTTCAGAGGAATTACCCACTTTAGGGATCAAGGTGAGGAACTGAGCATTAATAGCATGAGGAAGCACCCCATTTTTGAAAAGTAATTTAACAAGATTACAAACATAAAACTGAACCGCATCCCAATAATTCTGGAAGAAACCATTGTTAAAGACATCAAGACCCGGGGCACTATCGGGATTCAGACTGAAGATAGTGTCATTGATTTCATGGTCCAGCGGCATGTTAAGAAGGGAGGTATTGTCCGCATAAGTAATCATAAAAGGAATGACCTCAGGTTGGAGGCCTTTGTTTTTAGCAGGGCCACTAAAGATGGTTTCATAATAGGAGACTATATTCTAAGCTATGTCATCTTCCTTGTCAAAAATCTTATCCCCATCCTTTAGAAAGGTTAGAGGTCTGCCGATCTTCCTGGATCTTTAGAGAGAGTTATAGAATTTTTTATTTATATCCCCATAAGTTAACCATTTAACTTTATAATCTTTATTTCTCATATTCTCCTTAAAAGTGAGAAAGGAATTGAGATTAACAACAATGTTTATTTCTTGCATGGGATCAGTGTGGAGGTCCGAGTTGGTGTTTTTGTTTTGGATATGATTGAGTTATTTCTCAAGAAAAGTAATGTCATTGTTAAAAGTCCATTCTTATTACAATTTTTTAGTTTTATAATGAGTCAAATAATACATTTATTTTTATGAAATTTTTATAAATTTAATTAAGAACATGGTTTTTTCTTATTATAGATAATGATGACATATTTGAACATTAATCAATTAAAAGGATATATTATTGCATCAAAGGAACTAGTCTTGCATGAATAATCAATAAATTAGTGAATAATTAATTAACTAATAATTTAATGAATTTTATTTTGTGCATATAGAGTATCATGTCCATAGTGATGGTAGTGAGGTGTCTGATAGACGATAGTTTGAGTTTTTTATAAGTATGGGTAGTTTTTATCAGTGTGTTTGTAAGCTATATCAATCCTATATTTATTTCTTTATTAAACACCCCACCCATGTAAAAAAGGTAAATTGACAACAAAATTATTTGGGAGGTGTATTCCCCTACACCCAAGTGGCATGTGAATATAAACTCGATTACTCCCTATCCCCCATAATCTTCTTTCTCTATAGTAATACACGTCAGTATACATAAGAGATTATTTACTTATAGATTTACTTGTGGGATATGATGGCCTATGATTATAGAATATGAATGTAATTTGGATATATTATATAAAGTTTACTATAAGTGTTTCGTTTATGAGCTATAATGGAATGAAATCTATTATAAGATATGTAGGAAATGGTGGATTCCAAAAATATAACCCTATTAATATATGGTGGATATGGATGGGATGATGGGCTACACAGTATATAGGATGGGATGTGGTTTTCTGATATTTGGATAGGATTATCATTGGGAGATAGATTCCTATGACAAGTAATTTTGGGGTGTGATAACAACAAATTAGTGGGGAAGTGTTTTTCGGGTTCCCATTTATCAATCCATCATATTGATATTATGTTATCTAATTTTTTGTTTTATTGTATGGATATTACATTTTGATTTTGGGAATTTTTATGACCTATATAGGTGATGATTTGGTTTCATTTGTTTATTCAACAAAATTTTATTATGATTCATTCACATTTTTCATGAAAAATTTCAAGGAGGATCCTACTCAATGTACCTGTTATGAACACCTCATTATATATATTACAACTTTATGCTACTTGAGATGTGAATGGTGATTGAGATGATAATTACTATCTTTAGTATTTTTCTTATGATTTATTCATGATTGTGGTTTCTTTCATAGGAGTCACTAAGGTGTTTTATTTTTCTTAGTTATTTCATTATTGACATTATATTCATGTGTTAGAGTTGGTTTTGTTTATTTATGAATTTCTATTTTTGGGTTTTGTAATCATATATCTTATCTATAAATTTATATTAAAAGGTAATGCCTCCCATATATGTGTATTTATACCCTCAGCGCTAAATGCCAACCTGTGACCTATTAGTGGCAGTTTTAAGGTTTAATTATCTCTCAATCATCACTAGGGGCCTAGGAGGTGTACTACTAGTGGGAGGGGGTCATGACACTTATAAAAAAACTTTTTATGTGAATTGGATGACATATTGATAATAATTTTAAAAAAATTAATTTATAATAAAAAATATCCACATATTATTAAATTTTCTATTAAAAATATTTAACAATGAGGAATAAAAAATAAATAAATAAATCTTAAAATTAAATATTAGAACTTATGAATACTTTATAATTAAAACATGAAATATATGAAAAAATCATATAGATATAAATAATTTTTGATTCATAAATATAATTAACTATCATAAAACATTAAAATAAAAACATTATATATATTTATATATATATTTCAAATATGAACACATAATATTTCATATTTATATTCTATATAAGAACTCGATCATATTTGTTAAAATATATAATTAATAAAAACAAGAACTGCTACACTTTTGAATCCATATGAACACTTTTTAATAATAATTTATGTAATACCTGATATTTTTCTATAACAGATAAACACAACATACCCAGATAATTACCCAATGCCCATCCAAATATTTTTTCATTATAAAAGAGATTTTTGATGGTCAATTTAAAAACTAAAATTTAAAAAATTTAAAAATTGAATTAGATAAAATATTTTTGAATTTTTATTTTATATGTTTATATTTTTTTTAGGGTAATTTTTTCATATTTTTATGAAATAATATATTATTGTGTGAGTTATGAAAAAATGTCATTTTTTGAAAAACTGCCATTTCTTTTCTTTAAATCAATAAATTTTAAAGTCGTATTTCATTTTTTATATGGTTTTAAAGTAAAATAATATCCCTTTGATTAAGAATAACATAATTAGTTTCACATTAATCAATATTTTATTTTATTTTTTAGAAAAGTTTATTTTTATTCTTAAGAACTAGTTTTTTTCTAAAGTTTTCTAATTGTGTTTTTTGAACTTATGTTTAAATTAATTTCTACGACATATAAACATATAATCATAGAAAATGTATTTCTTATTTTTAATCACAATTATCAAATTTATTTATGCTTTCAATTTCATTTTTTATGATTATGAATTTAAACTTGGTAAAAAAGTCGCCACAATAAATGGTAAATCGGGATAATTAGGGTAAATGTTTTATTATTAGGATACATAATTTCATCTAAAATATTATTGGGTGAGATATTTATACCTATATAGACATAAATTCTAATTTTAACTGAATTTTTCACACATTACAATGAGTATGAAATCTATAATCCTTGAAATCTATGAATAATTGCAATTGTTCCAGTCACCTCACTTATAAAAAGACCCCACATATCCTATATTTATCAAAATTCATGATCTATTTAGGTTAACCAAGACCTATAAAAATACCCCCAATATTATTTATAATGTTTTTGATTAATATGTCTTGCTATAAGGTAAATCCTAGAAGGCTTCATGTGTAGGTCAAATGAGGTCTTTCAAAGAGGATTTATGACTCTTAACCTAGTTCTTTCATTTTATTTTTCCTTCTGAATCTTTTAAATATTATATAAACATTATTATATGAAACAATAAGTATCTTAAAAATAACTAAATCTTATTTTTTTTATTTCATAGTACCTTTTGATCTTATTTTCCATCCAATGGGAAATTAATGTATCATTCAGGCGTACGTACAAACTATCATCTCCATGTAGTAATGAAATTATTTTTTCATCACCACCACATATGTATTGTCAAAATGATAGTTTGAATAAATATATATTAAATTTGTGATTTTTTTAAAAAATATATGATATTACTTACCTTCTTCTCATTCTTACTTTTGAAAAAATATATTGCCCCTCATGTGTATATGTGGACTACCACCTCCACAAAGTGATGTTATTTTTTTCATTTAAATGTTAAATAAATAGTAATAACGATATAAATAATGAATAAATAATTTTAATATAAAATTTTTATTATTATTTAAAATTAAAATTTTATATATTTCATTTTATTTTCATCCATTAGATAAATGAAATCATCACTCATTCTTACTTATCGAGTAACATCTCCATAAAATGATGTAATTAATTTTTCATTATTTTATTAATTTCTGGTTTCTAAATTATACTAAATATATAAAAATGATAACTATAACATGTTTATGATTCTAGAGTTTGTGAAATAATTATACATATAAAAGAATCAAAACCATTAAACCAAAAAAAATATGGAAAATGGAACATTTAACACAAAAATATTGATTTTAACAACAAACTATTAATAAATTTGTAATAAGAAATTATTAATAAATAGTATATAGTAAAATAAAGACAAATATGGTTCTTATATATATGATTAGTAACTTTAAATTTATTAAATAGGATATTAGAATGTGTTTTCCAAATATGATATTCTAGGTAAGGGTTTATTTCACAATCCCTTCCTCATTTAGGATTGTTTATGATTAATTTTATATTAGAGAAAGTATATGATCATTCTATCTTAAACCCCAAATATTTAATTTGTTTCAATAATAATTTTATGGTTTTCATATAATAGTGACACTTTTCCCTTCTTTGGTACTCAAAAATACTAAAATAAATTTTATAAGAAAATCTATCCTTATTTCCCGTCTTTTAGTCAGGAAGAATTCTCCTCCATGTATATGTTTATCGAATTGTTTTATTAGAGATCATATATACTTTTAAAATATTTATACAAGTATTTTTATACTATATTTGATATTCATTAAAGACCTTTATATTGCATCTTATTTCCATTTTTGGAAAAACATCCTTTTACTTTTTAGGAAAGTGGGAAAAGAATATTTTTTTAAACATTTATCACAAGAATACCATTCCCCACCATCATAGTTGTTATTCATTATCATTATTCCTCTATAAGTTTCTATATTTTTTCATCAAAAATAAAAAACCCAATATTCTAGAAAAAATTTTCTTTAAACTATTTTCAAATCAAAAGGATATTTTTTTCAATGTTACCTTTCTAATGACTTTGTAAAAGATATTTTTAATATATATATAAATACATTAATGATTGTTATGATTCACTATGGATATAGTCAAATTATGTTATCAAAAAAATTAATTTATTTTATTTTTTACCATTTTGTTTTATTATTTGACTTTGTAAAATTATTATTATTATATATGCTAGTTTTCATAACCAATGTTTTTTTTTCATTCTTCATTGAATTATTATTCATTTAGTTCATATGATAAATGCATTGGAATTTTTAAGTGATGGGTGTGGCATGTTATAATCCCTTTATACATTGGTAGGTCTCATGAGACAAAATATATTCGGTATTTCATGAATTCCATACCTATTTCTATATGATTTATTGGCATAGGTCCTTGAATGTAGAATTATGATGTCTCACATTATGTCTTTTATCTTCCTAAAACTAGTTATTGTTATCTTGGTGATTATTTATATATCTATTTCATCTATGTATATAGTCCCCCATTATTGTATTAGTTACATTTAATATTTTATTATTATTTATCTCTTCTATATTATTCATGATTTATCAATTTCATGATAGATTCTACTATATGTTTCCCTTACAGAATATTTTATCTCACACTGTATTATGTTTCAATTTCCATAGGATACCGAGAAAGGATCTATAAATGATTTAAAGGATATATTAGAAGAAATAAAAAATTTCTCATTATAATTTATTTTGTATTTCATGTTATCAATTTTAATGTGAGAATAATATATGAATATTATCTCCAAATACTAGAAAAATATTCAATATTATAGGATGTGATAAATTATATTTTGAGCCAATGTGGTAATATAACCACCGGATCTTGGTAACTGACTCCTGTTTGTTATAGTTGGTAATAATGAAATTTTAGTATAACCCTTAGAAAAATTACTTCGAAAAACATAAATTAGAAAACATAACCCTACGATAGAATTTAGATAAAATTATAGTTATAAAAGAATATTCAAAAACATTATTCAAAAATGTAGTGTGGGTCTTCCTAAGAATGAAATCTATGACCAAATACAAAAAACTGTTGTTTCTATTTCTAGTATATATTAATCTAAGGGTAATAACCATAAAAAAGTATGGGTGGGTATTAACTGAATCTTCACCTAGTTCATGAAAAAGATTCCTAATGATACACCCAGTTTGACCCTCCAATGGGATATGGTTTGGATGATTGATTCACACTTTATGAATCATTAAAATGGATTTTTATATATTATTTAGGTTTTAAAATATTAACAATGAAACTAGAATTATTTTTTTGATGTTAACTATGTATAAATTCTCGATTTATGTTAAGTGGTGTACTATATTTACAATTATACACTATGATTTAAAATTAAAAATATTATCAGTTAATGTAGTGTTTTTAATTATTAATAAATTGTGTCTATCATAAAAAAATGTAAAATTTTCAATGAATATAATTTTTATAGGGATTTCACTCCTGGGATATACAATAAATATGAAGGTATAACATAAAAAATTATAAGTATATTGGTTAAGTTGAATCAAATCATGACCATAAACATGTATGAGGTATCATGTGGATCCCCAACAAGGTTTACCAATTCATGTGATGATGAACACTATCATGTAGTGGGAATAATAATCCATTAGTAGATAAGAAATTGATCAAATATATATATAAGATATTTCTCACTTTGGTACATAGTGAAAGATAAAATCTTATAATGTATATTTATAATATTAATGCATATGTTGTTCAATGGTGGTAACTTATCAAGAACAATAAGAAGGAAAAGGAAATAGAGAGTATGGAGTAAAATATTATTAAGGAGTTGTTCTTAAAAAAATTATTTCCTCATGAGAAAAGAGATGATTTGGAAAGATAATTCCTCAATATCAAGAAAATAGAAGAGGAAAATATTGTTTAATATGAAAAAAAATATTTCATTGGTAAGTCACCATATATTATAGATTTTGTATGAAATAAAATAAGTAAGACTTATCACTTCATTAATGAATTAAAACCTATCCATCAAAGGGAATTAGTCTCTCAAAAAATTTCATCATATAAGGATATAATATAGAGTTACATCAATATAGAGAAATATTTCACCATGTATTATGTTTTAAATTAAATAAATAAAAGAAGTGGGAAACTGATAAATCCATAAAAGGGAATACTAAAAAATGGAAGAGTGGAAAGGATGAATTTAAAAAGATTAATAGTTATGTAAAGAAACACTATAGAACATACTTGATGGGAATGATAGTTTACTTTAATTGTGGATAGAAAGTCCATAAATATTTTGATTGTATGCACATGAAAAAAGTATCCAATTTATAATGCAACAATTGTAAAGATATGGGTCACTATTCAATTTAATTCCCCAAGAATCAATGGAATTTACCAGAGAATTATATAAAGGATAATGTCCAAGATTATTCAATCACTATAGGTAAGGTTGGTATCCCAAATGACATTATAGTGGGTATTTTCATTATAAAATAAAAGTAGCTTCATATTATCTCTTCTTATTCATGAAATTGGTGTTTCATGGTTTTCTATTTTCTTCATAAAATGAGAGTCTCTCAAATATATCAGCAACTCATATTTGGAATAGTACTTGGATATATATATCCAATATCCACCATCTCGTCTTCAAGAATCATGACACACTAAGGAATATGAATAATATTCTGTGATGAATAATATTTTATTTATCCTGATTCATTTTGGATTTATCAAGTATAGGCTAAATAAAAGGTTGTCTCCTCTTCTATGAGAACTCCCCACATACGATCGATATGGATCACATGTTTCTAATTATTTTAAAACTCAAACACATTTATATGTTTTGGATGCTTGAAAATCTGAGAGAATCTTTTTTTATTAATTAGTAGCTTGGCTAATGAATTTTCACATATATTAAAGATGTATATTGAATGCATTGACATTCAATGCAACATGTACTCAAAATTATTGATCTCAAAGAAACCATTGAGTGCTCGGGTTCGATGATGGAATCCATTTCATATATTACTCTAGTATAATGGAGATCCTTTATGTTGATATATAGAAGAAAACTAATTAGGATAATAAAATGGATGGGATTTCCTTGATTGTTCAGTGCATATTCTTTCCACATATTTAAAGGTGGAAAATTTTCACTAAACATTGTTGCGATTCAACACCAAACTCGCAGGTAGTTTTGAACATCCATTTTAATCAATCGATTATACTACTAATTTCTATTGGAAGTGTGGGATCCAAACCCACAATATATTCAATAATTCCATATGATAAGTATCAACCCCCACTGGACCATCAGTATGACTGGCCCATCCCCCTGCGATCACGAGCATTCACCAATGGGACTATACATGACCCACCTATACCTCTATTGTGATGTGGTTCTTTGATCTGTATCTCCTTCATGTTTGAGGTACTTCTCCCACAATTTGGTGTTGATATGGAGCATAACTTGTATGGTTGGACACTTTATTTTTCATATCCCAATTCACTTACTTATGAAAATTCGATGTATTCCCATCCAATTATCATCATATGAAAAACCACTATTCTCAAAATCACCTTCAAATATATCTCATGAAAAATATAAATTATTTTTCATTGAATCATTTTTAAACACTAATGAAATATTAAAACTATTTCATGGGATTCACTTATTTCTCTATTTTTTATAAATAATGTTTCCCTTTTTGAAACATGTCTTGGAAAATTAAATCACTTCAACAATCATCAAATTTAATAGGATAATTTCTCAAGAATGAAATCCAATTTCATTAAGTGAATCCATAACAATTATTCAATAATCACCACTCCATCCAAAAAATTACTAAATAATTATTAACACGTCATTGAAAAATATCCCACACTAGGCCCAATAATCTCAAATTTGTATTATGTTTTTAATTTCTCTTCATATATTAAAAATACAATATATTTTCTCAAAATTATCCCCCCTTTATTAGAAATAAAATTTAGAGGATTGTTGTGGGTCTATTATTCTCATCTACCTAAAAAGATTATTTATTGAAAACATATAATAAAGGTTGATATCACGTGGTTCTCTTAGATAAGAGACTTTAGTTATTTAACTCTAATTCTAAATTGGCTAAATCTGGGTAAAAAACAAGAAATATATAACCAACATTGACTATAATATCCATAAACTACCATGCTTGTGGAATCATGGTTAGAAATTTTCAATTATCATTTAAGGGGTTGTAATTAATTAGATTTATTAACAACATGCTAAATGCACCACACACATGAATAAACACATGATAAATATCAGGTAAAAAGGTTATATATCCCCTTTTTTATCATTTTTCATCAACCAAGAACTCCAACTTAATTGGAATGTTTAATACAATTTAAAATTAAAGATGAAACTATAATCAGTATAATTCATCTTCAAAATTTATAAAGTTTTACATAAGTTCCACATTTACTATGTAGTGAAGATTTAACATCTTTAAATAAAACAAATGGTCTCCCTTAAGGGATGAATCCATCTCATTCAATTCCATGAATGTTAGTATAAAATCATGTGTGTGTGTAAATAAATAGGGGGATTCTTTTTATTTAGAAGTAACATTCAAGTTAAAATGTGCCACCCAACTTGGGTTATTATTTTCTCTAAATCTCAATCAACTACTCTTAACTTTGTTTGGAATAACTTTTCATACACCAGTTTCCATATAAACCTTATTATAATTAGTTTTTCATGTTTTTCATCTTCCTAAAATTTAATATCCAATTCCAGTTGATTTTTTCATACAATTAGGTATTCTTCCTTAAAAATCAGCATCTTCTCAGAATCTTCACAGGACTTACAATAATTTTTCTTTAGAATCTTATTCATTTTATCATCATGGTAAATATATCATAGTATCCTTGTTATGGATTTCATATCTACCTGACTATTATGCTTATATCTACCACAAACTTCTTCTAAGCCTCTATATATATTCTATCTTGGTAGATTGAATGAATTTCTCACCAAATTCATATTTTTCTGAGAATTGGTTCTCAAATATTCACCATGAATTCACCTTGTTTCCTTCCAATTTCCTAGAAATGAAATGTTATACCAAATTGAGTAGGATTGTTTTTCATACCTTTTAAAACACCAGTAAAACCTAATGACCATGAATAATCAAAATTGATATTCATTATCTCTAGATTCTTGTTTTTATTATACTTCTACAAACTAAGAATTAATTTTTCTATGGGTTAGTGATTTTATTGAAATAATTATTTCTCCCTTTGATGTAGGAGATTATCTCTCAAAGTTCTTCTTGGTTGTAGTTTGATTAAAAATCTTCAAGTTTTGTTCAAATCGCAAGGCTGACTTACCACCTTTCATTTTCTATGGATTTATATTTCTAGGAGAAGGCCTTCCCTTTTCTTCAGATTTTCTCTCCCAAATGTAGGCCTTCTATAATCCTCATGAACATTAATGTTTTTAAAACTTTCAAATGAATTCTGACCAAATTTCTAGCAAGGAAAAAAATAGCCTATGACCCTTCTTCTCTACTTTTTTGGTGTATTCTGTTTAGATTTCATAGATTGTGAATCTTGAATCTTTCGAGCGGAAAAACAAATCTTTTAAAAATTATTATGGAATATCTACTCATAAATATTTTCTCATCCACCCATGATGTGATGTGTTTATAAAAAAAATTATAATCCATAGAATCCAAAATTTTGGTTTAAAACCTATATCATCACATGAAATAACATGAGCACACAGGATAGATTCTGGGTTATCAGTTTCCTTTCTATTAGATGATATTTTCATTTTATTATAGGATGAAATCATTCTCTTATTGGAGTCATGATCCTTAATTAAAACATGAGTGGCTACCTCACTTGTAACATCCAAAGTAAGTAATGAGTAACAGATATTTGTATCTATGTCTATTAATGAATTATATAGTGTTTTAGAGGCTTAAAATGAAAATAAATCCAATCTTAAGCATGGAATACACTAATATTTTTAAAAGATTGTTTTACTGCCTTTTGATGGAAAACCATTTTTAAATCTATATTTTGACAATTTTATAAGATATTTTTGTCAAAATAAACTTATTCTTTATGATTGGGACATCAAAATTTACTTTGTGTGAATTTTTGGTATTTTTCAGACAATGTTCATTTTTAATGAATAGTGAAAAATACTGCATTTTACATCAAAACTGCTTTTTAATGTAATTTATTTATATGATTAGATTATATTTTGAATTGGTTTTGAAGTGAAATTAGAATATATTTTTCCTATTTAATCCAATGGTGGTCATTGGAATAAATTTAACATTGAAATTGGACTTAAACTGGTATCAATCTTTTGATACTTATTGTTTCATAAAAACACGCTATTTGTCATGACAGCGAGAATTAATTATTAAATTAATTAATGTGACTTATATGTTTTGAATCTTTTAAAATAGACTTCATTTTTGAATTCGGAATATCAAATATAGCTTAGGGTGAATTTTTGGTAATTTTCTGAAAAACTTCAATTTTTGATGAATAGTGAAACAACTAAGTGGTACTTATAAAAACTGATTTTTCTGTTTAAATGAAATTTTGTCATCATTGTGTTTTGAATTTCAAAAATCGAACATACATGGTTTTCATTAAGAAGTAAAATGTGGTTCAATGGGATTAAAATAATTTTATGGTGAATAGTAACTTATTAAGTTCTTAATCGCGATTAGAGGTAATTAGTGTAGTTTAAGGTAAAAATAATGCTTTAATAAAATGAGATGAGCTTGAAATATGTCCTACTTTCATTTATTGTGTCATGGCCGACCAAGACATGCCATGGGTAAACTTGGGGACCCCATGGAGCCACTTTGGTTGGGAAATGACATAAATAACTTTTTATTTAATGTTAAAGTAAAAATGACACAAACATGAGTTATTTTACTAAAACAATTTTTACATGGGGTTATACAAGTAATATTTTTGACTATAAATATTCATTAGAAATATAAAAACATTTCCTACATCATAGTAGTTTTTTTATAAATTTTAGACATTAAATAAATTAAATTATTTATGACATCATGATGATGCAGTGATGACCTCATTATTTAACGATTTAAATAAAATGGAAAGATAATGTAAAATATAAAACCTACACATGGCCAAAACCAATTGGATGAGTGGATTTCGAACCCTTATCACCTTATCCTAGAATTATATCAATGTGGGACCTTTTGAATCCGAAACTCATTTTAAAATAAAGTAACTTATCTTTACTTTCCAAGAGTGCCCCTCCTCTCCTCTTATAAAAGGCCCCCACCTCTACCTCCTTACCCACACTCCCAAAGCCTTTGGCTCGGCCAAACCCTGCCCATTTTGTCTCTAAACTTCCCTCTATTACTCCTTGAAGCCTCAGTTTGGGAATATGTCTTCCCAAGGAATCCTTTGAGCTCAAACCAAAGGGAGTTACCCGATTTTAAGGTAATGTCTTCTTTTGAGTCCTTTTGTTTTATTTTGCTTCTCCAACCCCCTAAACTATTTTTATTCTTTTCTTTTGTAACAACTCCAGTATCCTAAATATACTAGGATGTTGTTATAATAAGGATTCGATCTACACTTACACACACCTACATCTAATGGTTAACGAACATACTGTTTCCGTGGATGGTGAATTTATGCCTCCCGAAACGATGATTGTTCAACATTATTTTAACACCTTAAAAGGTGGCCATTAAGATGTCACTATATTTATATATGATATATAATATTTTTATGATTTCCTTAAGCCTCTGTATTTTTCTTTTTTCTCATACCTTTATGGTTTCCATTATGGGTAAACGTGATATCTTCATTTAAGGAAGTGCGGACTACCGCCCCCTCAAAGTGATTTGATTCGTTAAATACCATATGTGGGAAGTATAAAGGATGGAACTATGATATTATATATGATATTATACTGTAATTATAATATACCTTTATATCATTATTATTCCATTCTATAAAATACGAAATATAAATGAAAGTAGCGTTCATGCGTACGTACGGCTTACCGTCTCCATGAACGGTGTATTTCATTTCTTACCTATAAATTATTATGTAATATTATAAATGCATGCATTTACTAGATATATATGACATATATGATATCTAAATCATGAATACCATTCTGTATATAATGGATACATGAAAAACTTGTAATTATAAAGGGTTTATTTTTTACTCAAGTACCAATGATTGTTAAAATGACCGTTATTAACTTAAATAATTACATAGTGTTCATGAAATGGTAATAAGTGATATAAAAGGAATAATGAACTTGAAAAAGGTTTTTAATCAAGTAGAAATTAACTCAATTTTATTATTCAGGACATTAAATAATGATCGAGTCAATTCGGACCCGAGTTATGGGACTTCGTCTCAATCTCCTTTCATTGAGGCATATTTTGTTTTATACACAACCTTCTTTTATATGGTGTATAAACCCCTTTGACTTTTACGTTTATCCAAAAGGAATCTTTTTATACGAAGAATTTTACTAAACGACAAAAAAATGAATGTTTTTGTCGTACGTATGCGGCAACAACGACTTCTCTGCCGCCATGACCATTATTTGAGTTTCGTCTTCCTCTACAAGCCATACCTTTTTTTAAAAAGAAAAATAAATACCATGTTTTACTTTTCTTTTATTTTGGTATTGAAAATTGTTTTCATAATGTTTTTATATCAATGTGTTGTATTGATATCTTGTGATTGAAAGGTGGAAATGTTATGTTTCCTTTATGCATGCTTTATGTGATACGATTATGTTGAGGTTCTTGGGAATTATTATGAAGACGGGTGGTTCTGTGATAGACTAAGGGCAGGTGAGCCCGATATAGCTCTCCAATGCATTGGGTAACGCGAAGGAGTGAAATGTTAAGGTTTCTCTGAAGAGATTTAGGGAATATACTGTGATGGGTATTCCAAACGTAACCAAGAGGGTTACTCCCTACGTAAGAATGTTATGAATGCCTCAAGTTACCTTTATGTCTTATGATTTCTATGATTTATTCATGATTTGATGAGGTATGTTGAAGTGCTTATGTTTTATGGGTAAATTATGATTTCATTCTTATGTATATATGTTCCCATGTTTCCTTTCCATATTTTTATATCCCTTACTGAGCTTTTTATGCTCATCCCAAGTTTTTTTGAAATGTTTTTCACAGGTCAAGGGAAAGGTACATGATATGATGATAGTGTCAAGGAAGTGTCAAGAATGAATCCATGTTTTATTTTAAATATGTTTCCATTGATGGGAAAGAAGAATACTATCTTTATGTAACCACTTTGTTTATATGTGGAATGTAATGCAAGATTCATGATCTAATTCTCTAAAACTCTAAACCTAAAAAGATCCTCAATATGTAATCTTGTAATAACTCAAGATTAAGTCAGGTTTAAGGCTGGGGCCTTATAGTTGGTATCAGAGGTCGGTTTAGATAAATTTAGGAGTTATAATTCTATTAAATGATTATCCAAAAATATTTTTTTTATGGTAAAATTGATGTGATATAGAATTTGAATATTACCATGTTGCTTCATCTAAGACATATTTGTTCAGAATGGTTTTCCACAGAGGAAACAGGGAAGCAGTGCTAGGAAGGCATGAAGAAGGAAATAACCTTATGAATCAGCATCTTGAGATGGTCAGAATTGGAACTGAACAGTTTGTTGCAGTAATGGTGCAGTTGACTCAAGCAATAAATGGCGGTGGTATCCATACATGAGATCAGCCAGATCAACCGCAGAGGAACATGTCAGTGGTGGAACATTTCATGAGGCAACATCCCCCATCATTCAGAGGATCATCTGACCATGTGCTAGCTGAAGGGTGGATTTAAGCATTGGAGAAGATTTTTGATGTCATGGGGTGTCCAGACAATCAAAAGGTTAGTCTTGCTATTTATCGTTTGGAGGGTGAAGCAGATCAGTGGTGGTCGATGGTTAAAAATATCAGGGACGCTGATGAGATTGATGCTCTCAACTAGGATGAATTCAAAGGTATGTTTCTTGAGAAGTATTTTCCTAAGGTTGTTCGACTTAGGATGGAAAAGCAATTCTTGGAATTGAGGCAAGAGGAAGACTCAGTGGCTTCCTATGAAGAATGGTTCACTCGATTGGCAAGGTATGCTCCAAATTTTATCCGAGACCTTGATAGTAAAATCAATCGTTTTTACTCAGGATTAAAGCCAAAATATCGAAGGGAATTAGCTTCTCGTGAGTTTAAAAGTTATGAAAAGCTTTTTCGATGTGCTGAGAAGGTGTAAATGGAGTTTTCCGATGATCAAGTGTTCTATAACAACCAACAGAAGAAGAGACCAAGGTGGCAGGAGAAAGGTAAGAATTCTTCAAAAAAGTCTGATGGTAAGAAAACTAAGTTTCCAGTTTGTGATAAATGTGGAAAAAGGCATACTGGGGAATGTCTTCTGAATTCTGTAAAGTACTACCGATGTGGTAAGATGGGACATAAGGCTCGTGATTTCACTGAAAAAGATCAAGGTGAAGGTAAGACCAAATTTTATTTACAGTTAGTGAAATGTTATAAGTGCAATGAGATGGGTCACTATGAAAACGAGTGTCCGGCAAAGAGCTTGAGTGATGGGAAGCAGTTAGACTACAAGCAGAAAGGGGTGGTGAAATCCTTTGCAACTACTTCAGCAGATGTCAGGCCATCAAATGAAGTTGTATCAGGTACTTTGTTTGTTTTTTCAGATTATGCCAGTGTGTTGTTTGATTCGGGGTCTACACATTCTTTCATCTCTGAAGCCTTTTCTAGTAAAATGGGAATACCATCTCAAGAAATTACTCCTGAACTTGTGGTAAAAACACCTGGGGGAAATGTTGAGGTAAAAAGAATTTATAAGAATCTTCTTATCCTTATATGTGGAAAGAACCTACTTGAGAACCTTATTGTTTTACCTCTAGTAGAGTTTGATGTTATCCTGGGTATGCATTGTCTCTCTATTTACCATGCTAAGATTGACTGTAGAGCTAAAGAAGTTTCTTTTCAAAAAGACTTTCAGTTTGTGTACAATAATGAACCCTTACTGTTGATAACTTATCAAGAGGCCAAGAAACTTGTAAAATATAGAAATGAATGTTACCTTGCACACATCGTTGAAAATAAAGGAACTGTTCAGATTAATGATGTGCCAGTGGTAAATGAGTATCCTGATGTTTTTCCTGATGAGTTGCCTGGAATAATACCAGATCGGGAAGTTGAGTTTACTGTTGACTTAGTTCCTGATGCTAAGCCAGTTTCAAAACCCCCTTATCGAATGGCTCAAATTGAACTTTTAGAGTTGAAGGAGCAATTGCACGATTTATTAGAGAAAGGTTTCATTCGACCTAGCACATCACCATGGGGTTCTCCTGTCTTGTTTGTTAAAAATAAAGATGGTTCAATGCGACTTTTCATTGATTATAGAGCCTTGAATAACATCACTGTTAAGAACAAATATCCTTTGCCTCATATCGATGATTTGTTTGATCAGCTCCAGGGAGCTCAGTATTTTTCAAATATTTACTTGAGATCGGGGTACCATCAGCTGAAGGTAAAGGAAGCAGATGTTCCGAAGACCGCATTCCGTACAAGATATGGCCATTATGAATTTGTAGTAATTCCTTTTGGGCTAACCAATGCACCTGCTATATTCATGGACTTAATGAATATAATTTTCCATGAGTTCTTGGATAATTTTGTGGTAGTTTTTATTGATGATATTTTGGTGTTTTCTAAAAGTAAATAAGAGCATGAAATACATTTAAGGGTTATCTTGCAAACCATAAAAGAAAAGAAATTGTATGGGAAATTCAGCAAGTGTGAGTTTTGGTTGCAACAAATTTCTTTCCTTGGTCACATTGTTTCTAAAGATGGGATAAATGTTGATCCTGCAAAAACAAAAGTTGTGGAAGACTAGACAAGACCCACAAATATAACTGATATTCGTAGCTTCCTTGGTTTGGCAGGCTATTACCGAAGGTTTGTTAGAAATTTTTCACTGTTATCTAGTCCAATGACTAAGCTAACTCAGAAGGGTGTTAAGTTTATCTGGACAAAAGAATGTGATGATTGTTTTTAGGAACAGAAAAGAAAATTGGTGAATGCTCCAGTTTTGGCACTACCTTCCAGGAATGGTGAGTTTGTTATATACAGTGATGCTTCATTGAAAGGACTTGGTTGCGTCCTAATGCAGAATGATTAGGTAATTGCTTATGCTTCATGACAGTTGAAAACTCATGATGCAAATTACCCTACACATGATTTGGAATTAGCTGCTGTTGTTTTTGCTTTAAAAATTTGGAGGCATCATTTGTATGGAGTAAAGTGTGAAATATATACTGATCACAAAATTTTAAAGTATATATTCACTCAGAAAGAATTGAATATGAGACAAAGGAGATGGCTAGAATTAATCAAGGATTATGATTGTACAATTCATTACCATCCGGGAAAAGCAAATAATGTGGTTGATGCTTTGAGTCAAAAAAGTAATGCTTCATTAGCAATGTTGCATTTGGAACGTGATCCTTTGGTTAAGGATTTGATGAAATTTGGCATAGAATTTGTTGGTTCAGGAAGTTCTTCTGTTTTGTTTCAGGTATCAGTGAGATCATCTCTATCCGATAGAATCAAGCAAGCATAGAAGCAAGACAGTGAGTTGCAGAAAAAGGTAGAGCTGGTTCAGAAAGGTAAGTTGCCTGAATTCAACATTGATAATGATTGCGTTTTGAGATTTGGGAAGAGATTGTGTGTGCCTTGTGATTCACAGCTGAAGAGAGAGTTGTTATGTGAAGCTCATAGTTCTCCGTTTTCAGTTCATCCTGGCAGTACTAAGATGTACAGAGATCTGTGGAAGTATTACTGGTGGGATGGAATGAAAAGAGATATTGCTGATTTTACTGTGAAGTGTTTGACATGTCAACAGGTTAAAGTAGAGCAACAGTTACCGAAAGGGGTGCTTCAGCCTCTACCAGTGCCAGAGTGGAAATTGGAAAATATATCCATGGACTTTGTTGTGGGATTACCGAAGACATCTCGAGGTAATAATGAAATCTGGGTTATTGTTGATCACTTGACCAAATCTGCTCATTTCCTTGCTATACGAGATACTTTTTCCCTAGATCAACTTTCCCGTTTGTATCATAAAGAGATAGTCAGGTTTCATGGAGTTCCTCTCTCCATTGTATCTGACCGTGATCCTAGGTTCACTTCTAACTTTTGGAAAGGCCTTCAGAAGTCGTTGGGTACAGAATTAAATTTTAGTACAGCTTTTCATCCTCAATCATATGGGTAGTCAGAATGAACAATTCAGACCTTGGAGGATATGCTACGAGCTTGTTCGATGGATTATCAGGGAAGTTGGGACCAACATCTTTCTTTGGTTGAATTTTCATATAATAACAGTTTTCATTCCTGTATACAGATGGCACCATTTGAGGCGTTATATGGGAAGAGGTGTCGAACTCCAGCTTTCTGGGATGAAGTGGGTGAAAGGAAGTTGATGGGACCAGAATTGGTAGAAGAGATGGCAGAAAAAGTTCAGCTGATTCAGAAACACATGAGAATAGCTCAGAGCAGGCATAAGATTTATGCGGACAACAGGAGGAAGGATCTCTCTTTTGAGGTAGGTGATCATGTTTTTCTCAAAGTCTCACCATGGAAAAGTGTAATGCGATTTGTTAAGAAAGGAAAGCTGAGTCCAAGGTTTATTGGACCATATGAAATTCTGGAGAGAGTTGGATCAGTTGCATACCGAGTGGCTTTACCTCTGAGTTTATCTCAGGTACACAATGTTTTTCACGTTTCGATGTTGAGAAAGTATATTCCAGATCCATCTCATGTTTTGAGTCCAGAGGTAGTTCAGCTGGAAGAGAACCTATCTTATGAGGAACAACCGATCAAGATTCTTGACCACAGGGAGAAAGTGTTACGGAATAAGGTGATTAATCAGGTAAAGGTTTTGTGAAAAAACTACATGATGGAAGAGGCAACATGGGAATCTGAAAATGCAATGAGGGATAAGTACCCCCATTTATTCGATAAGTAAATAAATTGCGGGGACGCAATTTTCAAAAGGGGGTAAGGATGTAACATCCCAAGTAAGTAATGAGTAATAGATATTTTTATCTATGTCTATTAATGAATTAGATAGTGTTTTAGAGGCTTAAAATGAAAATAAATCCAATCTTAAGCATGGAATACACTAATATTTTTAAAAGATTGTTTTACTGCCTTTTGATGGAAAACCATTTTTAAATATATCTTTTGACAATTTTATAAGATATGTTTGTCAAAATAAACTTATTCTTTTTGATTGGGACATCAAAATTTACTTTGTGTTAATTTTTGGTATTTTTCAGACAATGTTCATTTTTTAATGAATAGTGAAAAATAATACATTTTACATCAAAACTGCTTTTTAATATAATTTATTTATATGATTTAATTATCTTTTGAATTGGTTTGGAAGTAAAATTAGAATATATTTTTACCATTTAATCCAATGGTGGTCATTGGAATAAATTTCACTTTGAAATTGGACTTAAACTGGTATCAATCTTTTGATACTTATTATTTCATAAAAACACGCTATTTGTCATGACAGCGGGAATTAATTATTAAATTAATTAATGTGACTTATATGTTTTGAATTTTGTAAAATAGACTTAATTTTTGAATTTATAATATCAAATATAGCTTAGGGTGAATTTTTGGTAATTTTCTGAAAAACTTCAATTTTTGATGAATAGTGAAACCACTAAGTGGTACTTATAAAAACTGATTTTTCCGTTTAAATGAAATGTTGCCATAATTGTGTTTTGAATTTCAAAAATCATACATACATGGTTGTCATTAAGACATAAAATGTGGTTCAATGGGATTAAAATAATTGTTTGGTGAATATTAACTTATTAAGTTCTTAATCGCGATTAGAGGTAATTAGTGTAGTTTAAGGTAAGAATAATGCTTTAATAAAATGATATGAGCTTGACACATGTCCTACCCTCATTGGTTGTGTCATGGCCGACCAATACAAGCCATGGGTCAACTTGGGGACCCCATGGAGCCACTTTGGTTCGGAAATGACATAAATAACTTTTTATTTAATGTTAAAGTAAAAATAACACAAACATGAGTTATTTTACTAAAACAATTTTTACATGGGGTAATACAAGTCATATTTTTGACTATAAATATTCATTATAAAGATAAAAGGATTTCCTACATCATATTATTTTTTTTTATAATTTTTAGACATTAAATAAATTAAATTATTTATGAAATCATGATGATGCAGCGATGACCTCATTATTTAACGATTTAAATAAAATGGAAAGATAATGTAAAATCTAAAACCTACACATAGACAAAACCAATTGGATGAGTGTATTTGGAACCCTTATCACCTTATCCTCGAATTATATCAATTTGGTACCTTTGTAATCTGAAACTCATTTTAAAATAAAGTAACTTATCTTTACTTTCCAAGAGTGCCCCTCCTCTCCTCTTATAAAAGGCTCCCACCTCTACCTCCTTACCCACACTCCCAAAGCCTTTGGCTCGTCCAACCCCTGCCCATTTTGTCTCTCCACTTCCCTATCTTACTCCTTGAATCCTCACATTGGGAAGAAGTCTTCCCAAGGAATCCTTTGAGCTCAAACCAAAGGGAGTTACCCGATTTTAAGGTAATGTCTTCTTTTGAGTCCTTTTGTTTTATTTTGCTTCTCCAACCCCCTAAACTCTTTTTATTCTTTTCTTTTGTAACAACTTAAGTATCGTCAATATACTAGGATGTTGGTATAATAAGGATTCGATCTACACATACACACACCTACATCTAATGGTTAACGAACATACTATTTCCGTGGATGGTGAATTTATGCCTCCCGAAACGATGATTGTTCAACATTCTTTTAACACCTTCAAAGGTGGCCATTAAGATGTAACTATATTTATATATGATATATAATATGTTTATTTTTTCCTTAAGCCTCTGTATTTTTCTTTTTGGTCATACCTTTATGGTTTCCATTATGGGTAAACGCGATATCTTCATTTAAGGAAGTGCGGACTACCGCCACCTCAAAGTGATTTGATTCGTTAAATACCATATGTGGGACGTATAAAGGATGGAACTATGATATTGTATATTATATTATACTGGAATTATAATATAACTTTATATCATTATGATTCCATTCTATAAAATACGAAATATAAATGAAAGTAGCGTTTATGCGTACGCACGGCTTACCGTCTCCATGAACGATGCATTTAGTTTCTTACCTCTAAATGATTATGTAATATTATAAATTCATGCATGTACTGGATATATATGACATATATGGTATCTACATCATGAATACCATTCTGGATATAATGGATACATGAACAACTTGTAATTATAAAGGGTTTATTTTTCACTCAAGTACCAATGATCGTTAAAATTACCGTTATTAACTTAAATAATTACATAGTGTTCATGACATGGTAATAAGTGATATAAAAGGAATAATGAACTTGAAAAAGGTTCTTAAGCAAGTAGAAATTAACTCAAGTTTATTATTCAGGACATTAAAGAACGATCGAGTCAAGTCGGACCCGAGGTATGGGACTTCGTCTCAATCTCCTTTCATTGAGGCATATTTTGTTTTATACACAACCTTCTTTTATACGGTGTATAAACCCCTTTGACATTTACATTTATACAAAAGGAATCTTTTTATACGAAGCATTTTACTAAACGAAAAAAGGGAATGTTTTTGTCATACGTATGCGGCGACAACGACTTCTCCGCCGTCGTGACCATTATTTGAGTTTCGGCTTCCTCTACAAGCCATACCTTTTTTTTAAAGAAAAATAAATACCATGTTTTACTTTTCTTTTATTTTGGTATTGAAAATTGTTTTCATAATGTTTTTATATCAATTTGTTGTATTGATACCTTGTGATTGAAAGGTGGAAATGTTATGTTTACTTTATGCATGTTTTATGTGATACGATTATGTGGAGGTTCTTGGGCATTATTATGAAGACGGGAGGTTTCGTGATAGACTAAGGGCAGGTGAGCCCGATATAGCTCTCCAATGCATTGGGTAACACGAAGGAGTGAAATGTTAAGGTTTCTCCGAAGAGATTTAGGGAATATACTGTGATGGGTATTCCAAACATAACCAAGAGGGTTACTCCCTACGTAAGAATGTTATGAATGCCTCAAGTTACCTTTATGTCTTATGATTTCTATGATTTATTCATGATTTGATGAGGTATGTTGAAGTGCTTATGTTTTATGGGTAAAGTATGATTTCATTCTTATGTATATATGTACCCATGTTTCCTTTCCATATTTTTATATCCCTTACTGAGCTTTTTATGCTCATCCCAAGTTTTCTTGAAATGTTTTTCACAGGTCAATGGAAAGGTACATGATATGATGATATTGTCAAGGAAGTGTCAAGAAAGAATACATGTTTTATTTTAAATATGTTTCCATTGATGGGAAAGAAGAATACTATCTTTATGTAACCACTTTGTTTATATGTGGAATGTAATGCAAGTTTCATGATCTAATTCTCTAAAACTCTAAACCTAAAAAGATCCTCAATGTGTAATCTTGTAATAACTCAAGATTAAGTAAGGTTTAAGGCTGGGGACTTATATCACTTCTTATAGTAATTTATAATGATAGAGCCTGTGGTGATTCCTAATCCTACAATCTACCCTCCTTCACTAAATGCTTAATAATGAAAGAATTATTCTCATCCTAAATATATCTCAACTTTTTTCCCAATACAAATTAAGCATATTTATTTTTTATTCATATAAGTTTCTTGAATATTGAAAATAATAGTCAAGTTATGTTACACTTTTAGATTTATCCTCAAATTTAGAATCTTTTACAACCAAATGAATTTTGTGAATTTTTTAAAATTAATGGAAGTATTCTACAACTAAAATATCAAGGTAATGTTTATCACAAATATCTCTTTACAATTCTGTAAAACCTTTATAATATCATACATTGTAAAGAAACATTTTTTATAATTTTCTTTCATAATTTTTATAAGAGTGCTCCATATTCCATACTTTTTAACCAATGGCTCTTACATGGAATTGGATTCTTTTAACAACTATATGTTTTTCATTTTGAAGGTAGATGAATCCTAAAATAAAACAATTTACAACTTATTTGGGATGTTTCTTTAGTTATTATTTGAATTCAAAATGAAAATCAAAAATTGATGCATCATCATCATAACATTAGCAAGTTTCATCATAAGTATCATAAGAATAATTATTATAATATATAACACCTTTATTTCCTTTAGTTAGTTGTATCTATGAATTTACTATAAGATTATTCTACAGCTTCCTTGAATATATTTTCATCTTATTATTCTAATTCTTGGAGGAAATCTCTAGATTAGAACCCTCATGAGTAGATTCATTTTTCTATATTTGATGAAAATCACTCATTTTCTGAGATCTATATTTCATTAATACAATCTTGGATATGTAAAGGGAACCTACCCTATGATACAACTTGTACTTCTCTAGGAAATATTGACCACTTGGAGGGGGTGGGTGGATTGGTTGTTTCATATTATGAATTCCTTTTCTATCAATTCTACATCTTGAACATGTTAGGATTATTGATACACTCAATATTATATCTAAATATAACCTTATGTAAAGTATTATAATGAAAAGAGAAGCACCAAATATTTCTAATGTTAGGACAAAAGACTCCTTATTTTAACCATTTATTCTCCATGTTATAGATTCTTCACTATTAAACATGCGATTAAATAACTCCCAACACCAACTGAGAGACTTCTCTTACTTCCATCTCCAACTGAATGACTTATACTTTGGCTCCAACTAAGAGATTACTTTTTCCTCTAACTCTAACCAAAATACTTCTTCCTCCAAATCCAACCAAGAGACTCCTTTTCTCATGTAACCAACCTAAATACTTTACCTACAACCAGAACTAACTAGAAAAACATAAAAATTGTTCAAGGAATAATCCACTACAGGATTATCTGTTGTTATTACTACATGAGATTATAGGATTTTACATTCTTTTAAACACTTCAAGTAAAATCAACAGCCACTGACTAATTGGTTTGGTCATAGTTAATTTATTCTAATCATCTATAACAGATCGATTGCCTCTGTGAAACTATGATCAAGTTATTATTTCTTTCTTCTGAATTATTATGTACTATACTAACTAAATGTGTGCAATAAGTTCACAAAATCATCTTCAAAATTTCATACATGAATAATAATTTCACAATCTCAATCCTATTAAGTACCCATCATGCATGAATTTCATGGTATTATCAAGGTATAAAACCTAAAAAATATATTTATAAACCCTTTTTATTTCACGTTATTTTGATCAATATTAACATAGGGATATTTAATTAAGAGTTTCATGTGTTCATGCACAATCCTCCATGACATGAACTATGTGTTCATTATTCACTTCCTCAAAAACTTTTATGTGGGTGACATTATCACTCGGTGTATCAAAGTTATCTACACAATAGTATTAACACACTATCTTCCTTTTCATACAAGATTACATTTAGTATCTCAATCTTTATGCATAAGGTTATCTCAAACACACAACTTTCTTGGCGTAGAGTATCACACAAATAGATGGGTTTTATTCTTAAAATAATAATTATTTCTTTCAAGAACCACTTATTTAAAAATTAAATTGAGTGTTATTTTCTCATGTTAAATGTCGAAATATTATCCTCTTCATTAAGAAAGAAGTATCCTTGTGGTTTCACTTCTTTATCACAAAACATGTGTTTCATGTTACTATACTTTATTTGGAAAATGAGAGCCTATAGAATATATGAACTAAAAATCTTCATATTATGATTTGATATATATATTGGTAGATTCTATTAAATCCTCTTTGAAATTCTTGTTGTGTCGAGAACATTGAATAGTATAAATTTTCACAAAGTATATTTTCTGTAAAGACCCCACCCCAAGTATCACATAGTTAGTGGTTACTTTATTATATTGGTACTATGTAAAAGTGATTAAATCCCAAAGTAACGAATAGTTTAGTAGTCTTGGTATACTAGATACATACTTAGATATTTAATTACAATTGAAAATATAAAATACAACATATTTATTCCTTTTAAAACACCATTATTATCCAAGATTCTCCTAGCATGTCAACCATAATATGCATCTTAGTATCTTAAGGTAAAATAAAACATAGGAAGGGGTGTGCTTAGATGACTAGTAAGGGTAATTTTACAGCATAATATATCATGAATAAAGAATAATAAACAATAAATCATGGTGAATAACTGAAACACATTTCATTTAAACATAGTCTTGATCATCAAATGGCAAGAATAAATGATAATAAAATGATGACATATAAATAACCACATGAGAATCAAACTTAACCATGGATATTCTGATTAAATAATAATCACATGGATTATTAATAACTAATCTCATAATAAGAGAATTCATAATATGAGACATCATAAACATACCTTCAAGGATCTATCCAATAATCCATATAAAATGGGTTAAAATATGGTCTAGTTTGTCTCCTGAGACCTACTGATGCATCAAGGGGATATAGCAGTCCCCGCCCATAAAATACTTAGTATAATGAATTATTCATATGAAAGGATTGATACATAATAAATATAAACATTTTTATTTAAACTATAATATGAAATGAAAATACTTTTCCTATTCAATAAACATAATCATAAACCATCTAGAGAAATATGGTGACTGGTATCAAAATAGTATATCCCCGATCAAACTAATCATAACCCATTAAATAAAATATGGTAAATTTCATCATAATATATCAAATTAAATGAATCATAGGATTAAAAAATAGATGTTTACATTTTTAAATTAATAATATCACTGAAAAATTCTTGAGGAAAATACCCGTTTCACTTTGAAATAACTTATTCCTAAAAAAATGTGCAATTATAAAATAAAATTTTTTATTAGAAAATAAACATGTAATATTGTATAGTAAGATTAAAAAAATCAATGTTTCATTATAGAAGAAAAATATTTTCATTCATTATAATTTAAAAAATGAATTCCATTTCAATTTTGAAAAAGAAATATTTAAAAGTGTATTTTCAAAATAAATTCCCTTACAAATATCATATCATTAATATGAGTATTAATCAAATGAATATATCATCTGTATCATATATAAATAAAAATAAAACAATTTAAAAGTTGATTAAAAATTAATTTCACATATAATCATATAATGATATAATAAATGGAGTGTAAGTTTAACAGAAATAATGGAAATTGGGTTAAGAATTCTCTTACCTTTGGTTTCACATCCTCCAAACATTTTCAAACATCATGTATAATGGTTTTAAAAATGTTATTAATTTATAAAATAACCTCATTAATATTTATAATATCTGATATGGTCCCTTTATAACATCTCATCACCCATTCATTAATAGTATTTCATTATTTTTCTGGTTTTGGATGTTAATTTCCTTGTTTTCTCTTGCATATTTTTTCATGAATGTCCCGATTGTTTTGCATAGGATATATATCAATAAACTTTATAATTATATTAATGATATAAATATCATATTTAATCATTAAATATAGGTTTATAACCATTATTAAATGTTGAACATGGAAAATGATTCACATTACATTGTGGAGACGGTGGGTCGTATATACGCACGAGCGATGGTATCATTCAATTAATTGATAATGGGTATGGAAATAGATGATATATTAATTTTCTTGAATCAATATCATGTCTTACTTACTATATATATCCATTATTTAAATAATTATAACCATCCTTGTAAATTTGTGATGAAAAGACAAATTTCACCACTATATGGAGACAGTAAGTCATACGTACGCACGTGTTGTGATTTTATATTTAATAGGTTGGATAAAAGGTATAACATGGTTTTTTAATAATAATAATACCATATCATTATATGTATTATACTAAAATAATTTATTTATTAAGGAAAGAATACATGAAGTGGGAGTATAAAAAGAAATGAATTTTAATGAATTGGTAAAAACAATTACCTCTTCTTCAGAGGAATTCCTTTAGATCTCTTCTCGAGGGATCTAGAGTTGATCTTTTTGAAAACCAATACATACATAACTTATATGAGTATGTTGGGAAGATAAATGTGTAGTTTTTGGTTGATCTATATGGCTCATGGTTTTGTGAAGAAGTTAGGTAGGGGTGCTCTTTTATAATTGATGTGAGGGTCACTTTTGGAAATCCTTAAAATATTAAAATATAATTAAGGATATTCTAAAGGAAAATAATTTAAAAGTCCTATAAGTCATATGGGATTACATTTTAGACCAAATATTTTCCAATTTTTACTTATAAAATATCTTTATATTTTTTATATAATTTAATAAAATATTATATTCATGAAATATCATTATTGTAAAATTTAACAATATTCATTAATATGACTTTAAAACATAAAAAAATATTAAAATTTGAATTGAATTTTTTAAATTAACATATACATGTCCAATTTATCTCTATAATTCATGGGATAAATTAATTATCTCAAATTATATTTATTTAAATATTTTTAATATAAATTATTTGATTTTTCTACTAGTTTAAAAATTATTGTATCATCATTGTATAATAATTTAAGGTATCTATTTCTTACATAAAAATTAAAAACAAGATGATCAAGATAAATTTAATATATTTAAAGATATTTTTTATTATCAAACAAATATTCTGGAAAACAATATATTAAGGATGTTATAGTTAATAAAAAAACATAGGGTGAAGAGTTTGAATTTCTTTTAAATAAAATATTATAAGGGACTTAATGTAAACCAAGTGGATTCAAAAGGTCATAAATTAGACACATGGATTATAATAGTCAAAATATACTCAACCAATAATATTTAGAAATTTTTTAGTTCATTTAAGGGTTCTTATTATTTTAATTAAAATCATTTTATTAATTTTTATTATGCTTACACAAGCACTACATCAGTGTTGCATAATCATTAAAGTTAATTATTTCATATATAAGAATTAAAAATAAATTAAAAAAATAAAAAATAATTAATTAGGCTTTAAATAATCTTTTATATTAATTCATTATTTATATTTAATCATATTCATGTCAAGAAAACTTATTTAATTTTGTAATTTGACTTTTCTTGCCTTACGCAAGAATTGTAAAAATATTTGGATAATATTGTTGATATATAACTCCAAAATTCAAAACTATCATTCAAAATAATCATTTATGAGTTATATTTGATAAAACAAATCGTGAAAAGTCATGTTACCTCTCAAATAATATCTATAAGGCACAAAATTTTATTTTTGAAACATTGTGTAGGTGCTCCTCCAAATCCTTTTTTCATTTTAAAAAATAATCCACTTTTTGGTTGAGTGGGAACCTTACAAACATTGGCTACCAAATTCAAACACCACCCTATTAAAATAACATTACACAGTATATAAGATTTTTAAAATCCACATTCATGTTTAAAGATTCAAATTTTAAAAATTTAAAAACTCAAATTATAGGAAAAACAAGACACCCGAGAAACCCATAATGAGAAAAGCCATGTCACCATCGTCACCATCATCACATCACCGACCTTATAAAATCATCAATATCACCACCTTCACATCATCTCATCACCATCATATCATCATCATTGGATCATCACCATCGGCCACTACACCAACCATCACCACCAACACCAAATCCCATCATCATCGAAACTGACCGTCTGATCATCATTGAGGAGCTGATGGCTGGATCAAACATGGATGAGCCATCACAATCAACCTTGGGTATATTACCACTCAAACTCACATACTAAGTAACTGATAATATCACCACCCACATCCAACTTAGATAGGGTGGTGTGGTCCTTGAGCAAGAGCAGAGAAACGAGTAGATAGTGCTAGGTCAGAAGGATGGTGAGACCCATCAGAATCATTTATCGTCGATAAGAAAGCCATAAACATCAATGTACTAAACACTAATGATGTTGTCACACCACTATAGATGATGGACATCAGAATTATTGCCATAGAGACCCACCACCATAAATTAAACCATCAGCACCATTAACACATAAGGCCCCAAATCCTTCACCAAAACACCTTAGAAGAAACAAAAAACAACACCATCGAAGAAGAAAACATGAGAGGGAAAAATATAACTGTGGATGAGACCCTAAAGGAAGTAGGAAAAGAGGAAAATGGGGATGAAACACTAACGGAAACCAAGTATGAATCCTAAATGGAAACCATAACCAATAAAAAAGAAGGGAAAATCAGGGGATAAAACCCTAAAAGAAGAAGAATGAAGACACTGGGAAGACCCACGGTCGTCGAACCGCTTAGCCCAAAACCTATGAGTATCCATATCTCTAGATCATAACTATAGATGAGTGGTGAAATTCAATGTCAGATCATAGTTGAGGCGGTCTGGGATAAAAATATAGTGCCTTAATTAGAGAAAAAGAAAGGATTGAAACCAAAGAGAATACCAAGAGTGTACTACCACAAAAGAGAACCCAGACAAGAACCCAAGGATAAGTCATGCTGATAAAGTAGGAAAAGGATGGGTGAGTCAAAACTAGGAGAAGAAACCATAATTAGAGAATTATTTTAGGAGGAAACCCTAGATACCTTGATTATAGAGAGAGAGAGAGAAAAAAAAGGGGAAACCACGAGTACAGGCACTGCGATGGCACTGAAATTTTTTTATAATTGTCATGAAATAATTTATATTATATGGAATATTTTTGTATAATATTTTTATTATATTTCATAAATTATTATTTACATAAGATTAATAAATTTTTATATCATAGTTATATTTTTATGATATCACAAAATATACATTATCTCATAAAAACTATTTTTTTTTACTATTCACCAAAAATTTAACTTTTTTTTAAAAATTCTAAAAATTTAACCATAGGATAATTTTTATATGATGATTTAAAAAACTTACTTTTATTTTTCATAATACATTCTATAAAAGTGTAAAAAATAATTATATTTATTTTCACATAGAAATTAATAGAATTTATTTTGGATTAAAACTTAGAATTTAAAAATAAAATAACTTTAATAAAAGAATGTTTGTTTTTTTACTTGGAATAATAAATAATTTTTTATTGAATATAAACTCCATTTATATGTCATTATGTGGATAATAATATTCATTCCATCCAATTTAACGTCTAGGTGATAATAATATTTCATTGTTCGTTTAGGCTGGGTGTTACCTGCAACATAATTTATCAAACAGGATAAATTTCAAAAGATACATACCATACAATATTGGGGTGGTATATTCTCCCATACATCAATAAATTTCATCCTAACAATTTGAAATTAACCTTTGAAAATAAAATTTTAATACTTAAAATTTACTTTATGTGAAATCCACATCATAAATAAGGTTAATAAGACATCCTATTAATAAGAGGGATAGAAAAATGTAAAGGTCACCACAAAACTAAGATTTAAAATATGGGAATATTAGTTTCAAGTGAATACATGTACATTGAAGAGAAATATAACTATCAAATTTTGATGAAGATTTATCAAGAACATGGTCATTGTAAAGTAAACCATCACAAAACCATAAATTTATGATAGGTTAAAAGACCATAGATTTCTCATGAAAAAATGGATAAATTTTTTGTTCCAAAATCATTTTCTTATAGTTGAGGGATTTTTTACTATCCTAATAAATAACTTACGTGATTTATTTCCATTTCAAAATAATAATCTCATCCTTTTGTTGTTCTTTGATATATTTTTACTTAATATTTTATGGCATGAAATGAATATTCAAGATTAATTTTTCAGGCCGGAAGCACTTTAATGAATCATAAGATCCACAAGTATTTCCTTAAAACATTAAGTATTTACTAAAACCACGATGATTAAAAAATGTTATCAACAATAAATAATATCCAAAGTTCAACTTAATTCATTCTATAAGTATTTAATCTTAATACTAGTCCAAAATAAATCTGTCCAAATTAAAAATAAATTTTGAAGGAAGGTCTCTAAATTTCAAAAATCAATTTACCTTTAGATTTTATAATGTATCTATTATTTTCACATACCAAATATATGAATACCTTGATCACATTAATAAAAATATGAATGTTTCCAAAAATAAACTCTCAGGTTTTTTTTGTCGAAATAATACAAATTAACATAAGAAGTGGATGAATTGTGTATCTTTTATAATATTCCACAATTTTAACTTTTAACAACCTTTGTGATTATGTGGATATGCATTGTTTTATTCTATATGAAAATATAATCAATGGATAAACAGAAAGATATAACACAACTATTTATAGTGGTTCAGGGAACTAAGATATTTGAATATACTCAACCAATCACTCTCTCTTTGAGCTTAGTGAATTTCACTAGAATGGTTATATTATCAGAAGACTATAAATCCAAAACTGAGTGTATGCATTTGAAACCTTTACAATAAGACTAAACACAAAGCCTTCTAGTTTTTTACCGATAACCGATTATCCACTAATTAGATCAAGAATTTGATACTCCAACACAACTAAGTATGATCATTTGATACTCTAATAAATCAAAAGGCTTTGACATGATGGTTTGGGTTGATCTTTATAGTTACAGTAGGATAATTTGATAGTAGATAGATCCACTTCTTCATAAATGAAAGTCTCCAAGAAATAATAGTTCTAAAGAGATCCTAATTAAAAAATATCTCCAAAAAGGATAACAACAAACAGTAGTAGTAAACTTATGGAAGTATGAGATGGAACATGTATGTCTCCAAAGTGTATTCTCTTTCAAAGTCGATCGTTTGTGGTAGTATCATTGTAAAATAATTTTACTAGAATGTAATTTTATATGATAATATTTGAATTGTATGTCCGTATATTGAAAATATACAATGGTAAAATATATAAAGAGTAACTTTTTCTTTGGTATTCTAAATCCAATAAAGCTGCCTAGTAGAACACAAGAATTAAAATCCGAATAAACTAGGGGATTCGTAACTCCCCTTAAGAATATGAGTGATTTTATCCGATAAAAATGGTTCTTTGAATTGATCATAATGATCTTTGAATAATTTGTAAGAGAATATTTGAATCATCCTGATATTCTTCCAAGACCATTATAAGTAACTTGGATAAAATAGAGAAATTAAAAACTCCATTGTTGTTTCTTAGAAAGGGTTCCTTTACATAGTGTAGGGTTCCTTTATGTAACATGAGGATTAGGATCCATATATTCATCCTTTTCATAATATGAATCCAAATGTAGCATTGATTAACCAAACATTTAAATTCTAGAATGTTGGATTTGAACAATAAATATAGACTCTAATGTATGGTTGATATTACATACATTCATTGATTCACAAACATAGGGTCGTTGATCCATACATTTAATATCCAGCATTGGGTTTCTGATCTATAAGAAAAATGTTCAGCATAGTGTAGGGATGATGATCCATACGTTCATTTACTGAACGTAGGGTTTGAACAGTGTTTCCATAACACGTCTCGTAGCTCGCATTCCATGAAAAATATAAATAAAAAATTCATGTATATTCCTAAAACACTATTAATGTAACTTAAATATAAAACAAACTAGGGTATTTGTGAGAATCAAAATCAACATTTAATAAAGAGTATTGTTGAGACAATGAATTCCCAACAATATCCCTATTTTTGATATCACAAAACCCATAAAATAATTAACAAAAAATATATTAATTATAAATATTAATAAAATATTTGGATTTCACCTTTTGATTAAAAAATTTGTCTCCAAAAAATATCAAAAATATACAAGTATTCTCCCCTAAATATTAAATGTAGTGGTTTTCAAATATTCTCCCCCTTTTTTATATCAAAACAAAAATTTTGAAAGAATAAATGACATAAATCATACTTCATATCACACTAAAATTTAATTTAATATTATATTCTGCTATTTAAAAAAAAATAAGATATGTGATTTGGTTGTAGAAAGTTGAACATAGATAACATAATAAAGAAATTAATAGAAAATGTAAAAAATTTAAAATTAAACTAAAGTAAATTTCAAAACATATCAAATGTTTGAAAAATTAATGAGTATATCCCAACAATAAACTCAAGAGGTCTTCAAAATGAGGGGCTCCAGTCAGATTGGTTTCCTTGGTCTGAATCTCCACAGGTAGTAATTCATTCAGTTGTATTAGGATTGTTCCTAATAAAAATTTTAATTTCAAGTAGCTTCACCAATAGTCTTCAAAAATGGTTGTTGAATACGTTTGTCCATTTTTGTAGAAACTTCCTTGAGTCTTTACCAACCAATAAATATTTCCACCATATTTACCTTAAATAAGTCATTCACAAACTCTTTTTATTGAATAAAATCTTTCAATATAACTCTGATTTGGTTAATGACCAGTCCCAACCAAGATTCATTAGAACTTAGCTGACTAATAAAATATTTCTGATTGTCTAGATTCACATTCAAAGGCATACTATCACACTGGAGATTGTGCATCCTATTATTGAATTCAGCCATCATAGTAGTTATTTCTTCAAATCTCTTTATCAGATAAGGTAAAGTGGGTTGAGGAGTAAATGTTGAATCTTGTTAACTATCCTTAATCGAATCAAATTATCTTCCCAATATAAGCTTCAACTAATCAAAATTATACTTTTTAACATATTCATATTTTATAGATCTGAACTCTCTAGTTATTATTCCTATAAAACATTCAAGATATTGCACTAAAATTAAATTTTCTTGAACATCTTTGAGTTGAGTTTTAAGGGATTCAAACTCAGCTCTTAGAACAGTTGAACATCTTTGATCCTCAACTTTATTCTTCTAATATTTCAAATCTTCTTTTGAACACATGTTTTGGATTTCCAAATGAATTCACTTTCTAAAAAAGATTCATTATAAGAGTGACAAGACTCTAGAGTAATGAGACTTGAAGAACTTCCACCTTCTATAATAACCAAACATGGAACTATTTGACCTTCTAATCTATTCCCCAAAACAGATCCTTCTTCACCAACATAATCAGGTAAAATGAGAGAAATATTAGAATGGGTAGGAATATATTCTCTATGAACTTCTTGACTAAGAGCATCTATTTCAACAACCTTATTCACTTGAGCTTCTTTACCAACTACATTTTCATCTTCCTCCAAATCTTCTATAATTTGTATTGAAATTCTTCTTCTTTGAACAATATGACCCTCTTTAAGTCTAGATTTGGCCTCTTCATCATGACTTTTTCTTATATAATCGATAAAAGGAACCATCCTTTACTCCCCCTAATCATCTACCATTAACTTTTGTTGTTGTTTGAATTCAATGGGTAAAATATTGTTGCAGGAGTTACTCCAAATATATCCTTATTTCTTAACAGTCCCATCATTATGAATGTCGGCATGAGGACATCTATTTACAATATACATATTTACAATTCTTCCTTTTCTAAGAAACAAAAATAAAATAATACTTCCATAAGTATAGTATCCCATCTTGGAAGCTTTGTAGTAGTAATGACTCAGATAACTTAACAATAAAGAGGTGAATTGAACTTAATTTTGTTCAAAAAAATAGAACATATATATCAGGGTATATAATGTTTTCTAGATCAACTGTTCTTGGTAAAATCTTAGTCTTAATAAACATCACAAGGATTATTCTGTCAAGATTAAGGTCCTTGGTCATCACTTTCTTGATGAATATTGCCCCAAAAAAATAAAACATAATATCTTTTGACTTATACTTCTCATCACTGATACTTATTAAATCAAAATGATAATCCCCCTCATGGGGATAGCATAACAACTTAGCTATATCCATTAAAGAAAGAGTAAAATCAGTATCATTAATCCTATAAATTATTGTATCTTCATCGATTCCAAAACTGAACTCAACATTCCTATTGAGTTATTTTAATTCTATTTCAAACATCAGTGGAGTGTTATCACAATCGAAAGAAAAATATATTCCTTGAAATTGAATTGTTTCCTTTAATGAAAGATTTTTTTTCATTCAAATACCCAAAATTAATCGCCTTTCCTTGAATAAATTTGCGAAAATTTGTTGGCCAGTACATAGATACACCCAAATCAACATCTTCATATCTTTCTAGAAGGTATACTTTTTAAGTCTTTATGAATGAAGTTTCAATGTTTTAGGGTTTTGGTAAACTGAAATGAAAGAAAACTTGTAAACTGAAAGCATGTGAAGAAGATGAGAAAGAGAAGGTTGGCGGTTTTCTAGCATCATTTGATAATTCACTCATTATGTTTTAATTTTGAAAAGAAAAATAAAATTAAATTGAAAAATAATTAAAAAACTAATCAATACATAACTGATTAAAATAAATAGGGATAAATAATTATATACAACATATAGATATTTCTTAAAATAAAAACAAAGCGACTAATAAAAAATAAATTAATAAATACTCATTTAAAATTAAATATTCCTAACTCCCTCTTAAAAAAATAAAAACTTTCACTAATAAGTGGTTTAGTAAATGTATTATCTAGTTATTATTCGGTATTAACAAATTATAAATATATATACTTTTAAAAAACATAATCTCTCAGAAAATAATGCCGAATATCAATATTTTTATCCCTATAATGACTTATAGGATTTTTTGAAATATTTATAGCACTAGTATTGTCACATAAAATATGTATACTATCAAAATTTAGTCTAATGTCTAGTAGAGTGTTTTTCATCCATAATACTTATGCATAACAAATACCACTAGAAACTTATTCTACTTTAGCTGTTGGATGGGAAACTGAGTATTGTTTCTTACTTGACCAGGATACTAAATATTTTACTAATAAGTGAGAGTTTCCTGAGGTGCTTTTTTATCTAATATAAAACCTCAAAAATCTGCATTTTAATTTTAAAATAAATTAAAATCACAAGTTTTGTGGTAAAGGAGATATTGAAAAATAATTCCATTTAAATATATAAAAAAATTAACAGTAGTAAGATGGAATTATTTTCTATTTTACTAAAATCTAGCACATAAACATATAGAAAATATAATGTCTTGTCTTCTAGTAGTAAGATATAAAAATCTACCAATCATACCTCTATATAACTTGTTGTTAACTGGTTTTCTAGCTTCATCCAAATAATGTTTTATATTAATACACATAGGAGTTGTATATTTCTTCCTATTTTCAAGTGCAAACTTTTTTAATAGATCAATGATATATTTACTTTGATTTAAAATATTTCCATAATCTTTTTGATAAATTTGAAGTCCTAAAAATAAAATGTAATCATCCCATAATACACATTTCAAATTCCTTTAGCGTTAATTTTTGAAAATCATTACAAATTTTTTATTTGTTGAACCAATAATAACATCATAAACATAAATTTTTACTAATAAAATATTTGAAGTAATAGTTTTCTTAAAAAGTTTTAGATCTTCCAATCCAACACTAAATCCATTTTTTAAATGAAAAAAATTTAATCATTCATACCAAGATCTAGGTTCTTTTTTAATTTCATAGAGAGATCTAATAAGTTCAAAAATAGAATTTTGTTTTTGAGGATTTACAAAACTATGAGGTTTTTTAACATAAACTTCCTCCATAAAATAACCATTTAAAAAGGAATATTTAACATCCATCTGATATAATTTAAAATTCATATATTATTCATAAGTTAAATTGATTATAATGGATTTTAATCTAGCTACAGGGTAAAAGGTCTCATCATAATCCATACCTTTTTGTGATTATAACCTTTAGCTACTAATATTTCTTTATTTATTTTTATGACCCCTTGATAATCCTGTATAATCCTAAATATCCAATTAGTTCATATAATTGGATAATTGTATGGTCTTTCTACTAATTCTCAAACTCCATTCCTTCTGAATTGGTTTAGTTATTCTTGCATTGCAAACATAAAACTTTTATCTTCTAAGGATTCTTTAATAGACTCATTTCTAACTGAGATAGAAAGGTATAAATTTCAACTAAGTTTCCAACATTTCTTATAGTTCTAATTCCTATGTATATATCTCCTATAACAGTTTCTAAAGGATGGTTATTTATAGTTTTAGACTGTCTAGGAAAGATACTTTCAGGTTCTTAAGTTTCATATTCTTTTGAACTACACTGAATTTTATTAATATCATTTTCAAAATCATCTTTATGGTTTTCAAGTCTCATGTTGTCAAATGAGTTTGTAACTTCATCAGTTTGATCTTTCTCTTTAATAAAATGGTCAGTTTCATAAAATTTCACATAAACTAATTCTTGAACAATCCTTGAATTTTTATTAAACATTATATACGATTTTGAAGTAGTAGAATATCCTAAAAATATTCCTTTATCATCTTTTGGATCGAACTTACTAAGGTTGTCCTTAGTTTTCAGGATTTAAACCTTTTATCCAAAAACTTTAAAGTACTTTACTTTATGTAATCTTTTATTCCAAATTTCATCAGGAGTTCTTTTAAAAATAGGCCTTATCAAAACTCTATACATGATATAGTAGGTTGTGCTTACATATTCTTCCCAAAAATATCTAGGAACGTTTTATTCATTTAGTATAGTCCTTTCCATTTCTTGACAATTTATATTTCTTCTTTCAACAATTCCATTTTTTTGCGGTTTTCTTGGTGTAGATAATGTGTGTTTAATACCAAAATTTGAGCAAAAAGAATAAAATTCTTGATTCTCAAATTCTCCACCATGATCACCACTTAATGAAAATATTTTAAAACCTTTTTAATTTTGAACAATTTTACAAGATACATTCAAAAATAGGGAAAATTTAACTGTTGTTTTTAGAAAATAAACCCAAGTAAATCAAGAATAATCATCTACTAAAACATAGACATATAATTTACTAGCCAAACTTGATAATCTAGACGGATCAAAAAAATCCATATGAATATGTTTTAAATATTTAGATGTATAAAATTTATTAATATATTTGAGATAATATTTGTGTTGTTTTCTAATTTTTCCGGCATCCTAGAATCTATCAATGTCAAATTTAAGACTTTTAAAATCAAAAAATAACTATTTCTTAGAAAATTTATGTAATGAATAAATATTAAAGTGTCTAAGTCTTATATCACAAATCTATGCCTCATTTTTCTTAGCAGTTGAACAATTCACTTTCTGTTTACACAATGAATTTAAATCCAAAGTATAAACGTTATCAATTCTAAGTGATCTAAATTTAAGCAATTTGTCTTTAAATATAGAGCAGGAGTTGTTAAAAAAATCAACATAGAATCAATAATCAAAAATTTGAGAAATACATATCAGGTTTTTCTTTAGCCCTTGTACATATAATACTTTATTGATTGAGATAGTTTTTTAATTTCCAATAGTTTCAACTCCAACAATTTCTCTTTTCACATTGTTTTCGAAAGTGAATAGACCTCCAGCCATTTTAGTCAGCATATAAAAATTTTTCAAGTCTCCAATCATGTGAATGGAATAGCCATTATCCATATACAATAAGGTTTTTTTATTCATGTGACATGTTTCCTCTTCTTTAAATTTATCCATAAATCACAAGTTGGATTCCATATTTTGTGTCACTTTCTCTTATTTAGATTGTGAGGAGCTACGGGAGTCTTTAGAAAAACTCCATATAGCTTTCATTTCTCTTTTTCCTTTATAATCATAATCATTATTCTTCTTATATATATTTTCTATCCTCTTTATTTCATATTTCAATTAAGGAAAATCAGATCTGATGTGACCCAATTTTTTGGATTCATAGTATCGAACTTCTCTAGTTTCTTTCTTATCTTTATTAAAAGATTTTATAAATCTTATTTTCTTCTTATAAAATTTACTAAACTTTCTGGATATCTGAGCCAGTTCTATTTTAGAATTTGAAGAATCTGAATTTTTCTCTACTTTTTCTTCTTCTTTTTTTCTATGCTTCTGAGATTTCAATTTGAGAGCAGTATTTCCCGTTTTCACTAAATTCTAATTATCTTCAAATTTATCTTGAATTTATTATTCATACATCATAAGTGTTCTAATAAATTATTTCATAGTCATATCCCTAACAAATGATTATTGAAGAATAGTAGCAGATATGTCGTTCTATTTTTAGGGTAGTACTCTAAGAACTTTGAGCTTGATCATAATGTTTGATGGGTTATCCCAAGGCAGTAATGTTATAGATGATTTATGTAATCCTTCCATTAATCTTCATGATGCTTTCACCGTCAATCATTCAAAAGGTGTCAAATTTTAGTTCTTTTATAGCATACCTCATCTATCTTACATTGTCTATTTCTTCATATGTAACTAAAATAGTTTACCATATCTCATGTGTTGTGTGAAAATGTGAAACACTATTAAACTCATCATGCCCAAAACCACATATAATATCCTTCATCACTTTTGAATTAATATCATACTCGACTTTTATTGCTATATATCAAGTCTCTGGTTTTTTAGGAATCATATAACGAGTGATGATTTTTTAATAATTTTTTAATCCAATATTTTTATATATATATGATCATATGATATTTATAACATCCATAGTTTTCAACATTAAAGTATGCAGCATGTACCATAGACATTAATTCTCTAGGATTAGGCATTTTCATCTTTGTATAGACCTTAAAATTTTTATCTTTATATATATTTATCCAAAATCTAACCTTTGATACCAATTATTATGTCGGAATAATACAAAGTAACACAAGAGGGGGTGAATTGTGTATTTTTGATAATATTCCACATTATTGACTTTTAATGCTCTTTGTGATTATACGGATATGTAGTGTTTTATTCTATATGAAAATATATGTAGCGAATAAATAGAAATATTGAACATAGCTTTTTATAGTGGTTTGGGCCACAAATATCCATTAATCTACTCCACAAATCACTCACTTTAAAATCTTGGTGAATTTCACTAGAATGTTACTCTTATCATAAGAACATAAATCCACAACTGATTGAAACTAGTTGACACCTTTACAACAAGGTTAAACCTAGATCCTTCTGGTTCTTTAACTGAGAAATGATTATCCACAGCTAGGATTGAGAAAATGATACTCCACCACAACTGAGTATGATTAGTTGATACTTAAATAAATCAAAATAACTTTATTTGATGGTTTAGTTTTATATTCATAGATGTAGAAGAAGAAACTAACAGTATATTGATCTTATTATTTAGAAATGAAATTATTCATGAAAGAAAAGTTCTGAAGTGATCTCAATTGCAAAATATCTTCAAAAATGATATAAAACACATCATTAGTGAGCTTAAATTAGTATGAAATTCAACATGTATGTATCCAAAGTGTATTCGCATTTATATTCGATCATTCATTACAGTAGCACTGTAAAATATTTTTACTAGAATGTAATCATATATGATAATATGTGAATTATATATCCATAGGTTGAAAAGATACACTGGTACAATATATAGAGCATAATGTTTGATTTGGTATTCTAGATCCAAGAAAGTCTCATGGTAGAATGCGAGAATTAAAATCTGAATTAACCCAAGGATTTTTAACATCCCTTAAGAATAGAAGTTATTTTCTTCAATACAAATGGTATTATGAATTGATCATACTGATCTTTGAATCAGTCAAAGAGAATATTTCATTCAACCTAATTTTCTACCAAGACCATTTCATGTAAATCACATAAAATCGTGAATTTGAAAACTCCATTGTTTCTGTGTAGTGTAGGGTTTCTTTACATACTGTAGGATTCTTTTTGTAGCATAGGGATGATGATCCATACATTCATCCTTTTCAACATAAGAATAAAAATGTATCATTTAGTAACCATACATTTAAATTTCTGAATGTAGGATATGAACAATAAATCCAGACTCCAATATAGGGTTAATATTCCATACATTTGTTGATTCCTGAACATAGGTTTGTTGATCCATGTGATTAATATCTAGTGTAGGGTTATCGATACAAACCCAAACTATTCAGTGTAGCATAGGGATGATGATCCATATGTTTATTTACCGAACGTAGGGTTTGAACAGTGTTTCCATAACACATCCCATAGCTCACATTCCATCAAAAATAAAAAAAAATAATGATATATATTCCTGAAGCATTCTTAATGTAACTTAGTTAGAAAAAAAAGGGTATTTGTGAGAATCAAAATAAAAATTTAATATAGAGTACTGTTGAGACAATACATTCTTAATAAGGTTGTCGATTATACTACTTCAATAAAAACATAAAGTAAACCCTACATAAAATATCAAATTTCGTAGTCACTAATACTATCCTAGAAACATATCTTTATCATTGAGAAAATATTATTGTTATCTTCCTGCAATCATGTGTGTTCCAGGAGTCCAACTTTCCATAGAATCACTTTTGTTGGCCATCAATTTCATTCAACTTATTCTCTCAAATTCTTTAAGAAATGGTACTATAATAAAATCCTTATAAATTTAATAATTCATATAATCATAATATCATTGAAAAAATACTATTACATTTTAATTATTAAATCTAAATACAACAGTGAATTAATAATTCCACTATGATTGTAGTAATAGCATAAGATTGACATTGACCATTTAGTTATTCTGAGCTATATTCCTTTGACGCCTGGGGAATTCATTTTTGTAATGTCCTGTATCCTTATAGTAGAAACACTAAACTTTAGAGGATTATTTTTTCCCTTGAAATTATATTCATGGTGGTATTTTCCCTAAAATTGATGCAAACTTCTTTTCCTTTTAATCATGTATCAAGGTTTTTCCTTCTATAAGTATCACATGCCAGAAAATTATTTATTCCCATCTTCCATTTATCCTTATTTTTATCTACCATACCCTTCTTCACTTGCTTCCATTAGAATACATAATACATATAGAATTTATCTATGTCATTTTATCATATGATACTATTTCCTTATAGGATGATAATATTTGTGAGATGGGATCCCTTTGAAATATTGAATTAAAACCATCAAATAATTAAATATTATTACTCTTTGGATTATGTTCATTGATGTAGTTCTCATTCCTTCTAAGAGTTTCCATTTCTAAATGATGGAATACACTAGATTAGCTCTTAAAATTATGAAACATAATTTATAATCTCAAAACTAGTGGTACACTTAACATAAATTGAAAATTTAGGAATAACTAATCTCTAAATCTTATGACTGATTTATTCAAACATATTTACACAAAAACATATGGTTTCATTAAAAATCTATTTTTTCCTAAATCTAGTTCCCAAGGTTTCTAATAAATTTTCTCTGATGCCAATTTTAAAGACCCCAACACCAATATCCTAGAGTTGTTGGTCATTTTTTACATTGGTACTAAGAACATGAAATGGAATCACAAAAGACTAAATAGCTTACCAGTCTTGGTAAAATAGATACATACATAGATATTACATTATAATTGAATATATAAAATATAACACAATAATTCCTTTGAAAACATCATTATTCTCTTAGCTTATCCCTGCATGTCAATCATAATATGCATCTTTGAATCCAGGGGAAAATAAAACATATGAAAGGTGTGAGATTAGATGCTCCGAAAGGGTAAGAGTACAGTAGAATCTATCATGAAAAAATTATAATAAACAATAATTCAAGGTGAATAACCAAAACATATTCTATTTAAACATAGTCTTGAGAATAATATGTAAAGAATAAATGATAATAAAATGATTCTATATAAATAATCACAAGAGAATTAAAAATAACCATGGATATTCTAATAATTGAATAATCATATGGATTATCAATAATTAATCTCATAATGAGGTAATTAATAATGTGGGTTTATCATAAAAATACTATTAAGTATTTGTCAAATACACCATACATAAATGGGTAAAAACCTGTCTAGTTTATCTCATTAGACCTACTAATGCATCGAGGGGTTGTAGCGGGCCCGCACGTCACTTACTAATCCCAATGAATTGATAATATGAAATAGGTGACACATAATCAACATATAAATTAATATTTTAATATAATATGGAATGTATATACTTTTATCATTTAATAAACATAATCATAAACCATCCATATAAATATGGTTAATGGTATCAAAATAGTACATCCCCAATCAAACTGATCAAAAGTATTCAATAAAATATGGTAAATTCTATAATAAGATATCTCTATTAATGAATAATATGGTTAAAATAAAGATTTTTACATATATAATTTAATAATATCACTAAAAATCCTTGATAAAAATACCTTTTCACTTTGAAATTACTTATTGTTAAAAATTTGTGCAATTATAAAAGAAAACATTATATATGAAAACAATCATGTAATATTTTAAATAAAACCCCAAAAAATTAAGTCATTGTAAAATTGGGTAAATAATCTCATTTCTTATAAGTTTAAAAAAATCCTTTAAATTTTTGAAAAAGAATCATTTAAAGTTTATTTTTAAAAGAAAACCCCTTACAAATATCATATCATTAGTGTGAAAGTTAATCAAAATAATTAATTATATATATTAGATATAAATTCACATAGAAAAATTTAAATTACAAGTTAATATAATTAAAAAAATAATTTCACATATAATCATATCATGACATAATCAATGGAGTAGAACTTTAACCCAATGAATGGAAAATGGGTTAGGAATTCTCTTACCTTTGGTGTGACTTCCAAAAAACATGTTCAAACCTCCAGTATAATGGTTTTAAACATGTTATTAATTTATACCACAACCTTATTCAAATTTATTATATCTTATATTATCCTATTATAACATCTCACTGCCCCTTCATTAATAATATATCATTATTTTCCTTGTTTTGGAAGTCAATTGTTGTGTTTTATCTTCCATGTTTTCTCAGGATTATCCTGGTTCTTTTGAATGGGATATATATAAATAATATCAATAATAATATTAATGATATAAACAACCTATTTAAACATTAAATATATGTTTATAACCATTCATAAATTTCATACATGTAAAATTAATCGCATCAAATCATGTAAACGGTAGGTCGTATGTATGCACAAGTGATGGTTTAATCCCTTTAATTGTAAATGGGAGGGGAAATGGATGATATATTAACTTTAAAATATAAATATCATGTCCTAATCACCATTTATATCCATTATTTACATCATTATAACCATCATTTTATATTTTTTATGAAAAAATTAATTACACCGCTATGTGGAGACGATAATTCATACGTACACACTCGCAGTGCTTTTATTTTTCATAGGATAGATAAAAGGTATAATATGGTTTTTATAATAATCATAATATCATCTCATTATATATATTATAATTTAGTTATTTTTTTATGATTTAAACAACAAATTAATATGAATTATAAGAAGAAATTAATTTGGATGATTTGGTAAAAATGATTACCTCTTATTCGACGGGCTTCCTTTAGATGTCTTCTCAAAGGATCTAGAGTTAGTCTTTTTGGAAATCCAAGACCTCCAGAACATTGATAATGATGTTAGAAGGATAAATGGGTTAGTTTTGGTCGATATATAGGGATCATGGTTTTGTGAATAAGTGACGGGGGAGGTACCCTTTTATAATTGAGGCGAGGGAACTTTTCAAAATCTATAAAATATTAAAATATAATTAAAGCTATTCTAGAGGAAAATACTTCCAAAATTAATATAATGAATGAAGGATTACATTTTAGACCAAATATTATCCTATTTTTTCTTATTAAATATTTTTATTACCTTTAAATAATTTAATGAAATATTATATTCATGCAATATCATTATTGTCAATTCAAACAATATTCATTACAATGTCTTTAAAAAAATAAAAAAAAGATTCAAATTCAAACCAACTATTTAATTTTATCCTATAATTTGTATATTTATCTATATAATTCATTCAATGGATTAATTATCTCAAATTATATTTATTTTAAAAAAATAATAATATTTATTCGAGTTTTTCATTAATTTAATAATTATCACATCATCATTGTATAAGCATTTAATGTATTTGTTTTTCCCTAAAAAATTAAAAATAAGTTTCCATAATCAAGTTAAATTTATTTAATTTAAAAATAGTATTTATTTTTTAACATAACCTATATATAATCATTTATTAAAAAATTTATACATAATAAAAACAATAGTGTGAACATTTTGACATTCTTTAAAATAAAATACTATATGGAAATTAATGTCAACCATGAGGATCAAAAATGCCATAAATTTTACCCATGGATCATAATATTCTGGATTTACTTAACCAAAAATATTTAGTCATATTTTTCGTTTCTTTAATGGTTCTTATTATTTTAATTAAAATCAATTTATTAATTTTTCTTCTCCTTGCACAAGAACTACTTCAACATTTCATAAGCATTAAAGATAATTATTTTATATAAAAAAATAGTAGAATAAAAATAAATTAACTAGAACATATATAATACTTTATATTTTTTCATAATTTATATTTACACATATCCATGTCAACATAACATTTTTAACTTGTTAATTTGACTTTTCTTTCATCATACAAGCATTGAAAAAGTATTTGGATAAGGTTATTGTTATCTAAGTCCAAAATTCAAAAATATTAGTAAACATAATAATTTATGAGGGTTATTTAATAAAAAAGTAGTTAATTTACTTCTTTACTTATAAAATTATACCAATAAGGCACCAAAATTTACTTTTCAAATGATGCGTAAGCACTACGTCAGAACTGAAAAAGGATTTTATAATTATTAAAAATAATTTATATTTTATATTTTCTAAATTATTTTTGTATGATATATATATATATATATATATATATTATCATAAATAAGTCTTTAAATAAGTATAATAAATTTTATATATCATAGTTATATTTTATAGATATCACAAAAGATAACGTATTTCATAAAAAATGTATTTTTTACTATTCACCAAAAAATTAACTTTTTCATGAAATTCTCAAACTTTCACCATAGACTAATTTTAATATTATTATTTTAAAAATTACTTTAATTTTTATAAATACATTTTCTGAAATTTTAAAAAATTAATTATATTTTTTTCACATAGAAAGCATTAATATTTCTTTTTGATTAAAACATATATTTGAAAAATAAAATTGGGTTACCAAAAATTATTTGTTTATTTTCATGGATTAATAAATAAATTTTTATTTAATTTGAAATTCATATATATTTCATTATATGGATAATACTATTCATTTCCCACCAATTTAATGGCTAAGTTATAATAATATTTCATATTTCGTTTAAACTGGGTGTTGTGTACAATATGTACTACCAAAGAGGATAAATTTAAAAAGATAAATATCTAAAAATATTAAGGTGTTACATTTTATCCTTCCTAAATAGATTTGGAACCCAAATTTTGAAATTATATTTCAAAAATCATAGGTTTATACTTGAAATTTTATTTTTGGGAAATCCACATCGTAAATAGGGTTAATAAAACATCCTCTTAATAAAAGGGATAGGAAAATGAAAAGGTCACCACAATACTAGGCTTTCAAATAAGAGAAAATTATTTGAAATTGAATACATGGAAATTAAATAGAAACCTAACTACCATATTCTTATGGATATTAATAGATAACATGGTCATTACGAAGTTAACCATCACAAAACTGTAAACTTTTTATGGGTTAAAAGACCATTGATTTCATAGAAAGAAAAGTAAACATATAATATTTTTATTCCAAAATATTTTTCCTATAGTTGAGGTATTATTTTACTATACATATAATAAACTTAATTAATTTATTTATATTTCGTGATAATAATATCATCCTTTGGTTGTTCTTTGATCTATTTTCACTTCATCTCTTATGCTTGGAAATGGATATTCAAGATGAATTTTTCATACCTAAATCACTTTAATGAATCATTAGATCCATAATCCATTCATTAAAAATATAAATATTTAATTAAATCTAAATGGATGAAACATGTTATTGATAATCTATAGTATCCAATGTTCAATTTAATCTATTCCATAAGTAGTTAATCTTAAGACTCAACCAAAATACATATGTTTAAATTCAAAATAAATTTGGAAGGATTGTCACTAAATTTCAAAAATCAACTTTCCTTTAGATTTCATATTGTATCTCTTATTTTTATATACCAAATATATGAATATTGTGGTCATCTTAATTAAAACATGCATGATTCTAAAAATAAAATATCATGTTTTTGAATATATTCCTTAAATTAAAACATGTATTAAACCCTACATAAACTATCAAAACGCCATCCAATTTAATTGTCACCAATACTATCCCAAAAACATCTCTTTACCATTAAGCACATATTAAGGTTATCTTCCCTCAATGATGTGTTTTCCAATAGACCAACATTCCACAAAATCACTTTTCTTGTTCATTGGTTCCATTCAAATTATTATCTCAAATCCTTTAAGAAACGTTATTGTAATAAAATACTTATAAATTTCATGGCCCATATAACCAAAATATCAATGATAAAATACTATTACTGCACAATTCTTTAATGTAAATACACTAGTACTTTAATCATTCCACTATGACTGTAGAAATATCATAACTTTAACCTTGATCCCTTTGCTTTTTATAAGCTATATTCCTTTCATTCTTGGGGAATTAATTTGTATAATTGACCATCTCCTTATAGTGGAAACATTTTACATTGTTAGATTCTTTATTTCTCTCACAATTACGGGCATTGTGTCCTTTTTCCCTACAATTTAACCAAACTTCTTTTCCATTTAATCATGTACCAAGGTGTTTCCTTCCAAAAGTATCAAATGTTAAAAAAATCCTTTCTTCCTTATTTTCCTATATCCAACTTTTTTCTCTACCATCCTCTTCTTATATTACTTCAATTTGAAGCTATAATAATTAGATAATAAATTCTATGCCTTTTTAGAAAATGATATTATTTCCTCATGTTATTAGAATGTTTGGGAGATTGTTTACCTTAAAAATATTGTCTTAAAACCATAAATGAATTGATTATTCTTACACTTTGTATTACGTGCATTAATAAATTTATCATTTCTTCTACTAGGATTCATTTTTAAATGATGTCTTATGCTAGATTAAATCATAACATTATGAAACATAATGTATCATCTCAAAAATAGTTATACACTTAAACTAAATTTAAAATTAAGGTATATCTAATATATAAATCATAATCATAGTTTATTTATGCATATTTAAAAAAATCATAGGTTTTATTTCTCTAATATATGTTTTCCTACATCTAGTTCTCAAGTTTTCTACTAAACATTATCTAATACCAACTATAAAGACCACAACCCTAGTAGCACAGACTTGGCGGTTACTTCTTTACATTGGTACTATGTACAATTGATTGCATCCCAAAGGACTAAATAGTTTAGTATTCTTGGTAAAATAGATACATACTTTATATTAAATTAAAATTTAAAATATAAAATAAAAAATATTAATTCAATTGAAAACACCATTATTCTCCTAGTATATCCCTGTATGTCAATCATAATATTCATCTTGGAATCCTTTGTAAAAATATAAAAAGGGAACGGGTTGATATTAGTTTCTATGCTAGGGTAATCATATAGTGTAAGCTATCATGAATAAATAATAATAAACCATATGTTAATGTGAACAACTAAAAAACTTGTCATTTAAACATAGTCTTGAGCATAATATGAAAGGAATTTAAGATAATCAAATGATTCCATATAAATAATCACAATATAAAGAAACTTTTCCAAGGATATTATACTAATATAATAATCTCATGGATTATAAATAACTAATATCATAATTAAGGAATTCATAATAAAGGACATCATAAACATACTATCAATTCTTATCCAAGACACCATACACAAATGAGTAAAAACATGATCTAGATTGTCTCATTAGTCCTACCAATTCATCGAGGGGCTATAGTGGTCCCCATATGTCACTTAATAAGTCTATTGAATTTCTCATATAACAGTAGTGATAAATAATCAACATAATAATTTTTATTTAAACTAGCATACAAAATGTGAATACATTTCCAATTCAATTAACATAATCAAAAACCATCCCTAGAAATATGGTGAATGGTATCAAAATAGTTTATCCTAGTCAAAATGATCATAAACCATTCAATAAAATTATGGTAAATGGTATCATAAGAGATCAAAATCAATAAATAATAGGATTAAACAAAGTATTTTTAAATATATAATTTAATAATATCACTCTAAAATTCTTAAATAAAATACCATTTTTTGCCTTAAAGAAACTTATTCTTCAAAATCTATTAAATTATAAAAACAATCATTGAAAATAACCATGTAATCCTATAAATAAAGCTTCAAAAATTTAAGGTTTTATGAAATTAGGATATTAATCTAATTAATTATAAGTTTTAAAAAAATTCATTTAAATTTTAAAAAATAAACATTTAAAATAATATTTTTAAAATAAATTCCCTTACAAAAATCATATCATTGATGTGAGTGTTAATAAAAAGAATTGATTAGGTTTGTAACATCCCACCCCATCTCATTTTTTTGAGAGGGTGGAGGAATGTTACATGGCATTAAGCGACATTCCCAAGGCACTAAAGTCTCTCAATAAATTCCTAGGGCTTCAAGATTAAATTGGGGAACAATTTTCCCTTGAGACAAAACCAACCAACCAAACAATCCACTATCAACAAACTACATGATGCATGTCAACAAAACAACCAAACTCATACATTACCAAAAATGGAAACCAAACTATTATATAACAATCCCACATGCCAAATACAACCAATCCAAATACCAGAGTACCAAGTTGAAGACTACACAACAAGACCCCAAATAACTGGGACACAATCCATAGCTCCACACTAAGATCCATGCTCCAAGAACCACATCATCACCAAAGAATCATGCCAAACTACTGGAAAAATGAGATGATTTACTCTTACTTATGTCCCAGAACACAATATCTGTAAAAGAGACATAGTTCCAAAGTAGGGGTGAGTAATAATACTCACTAGGATTTCCCCAAATTTCTTCCCTACACACGCCACTAGGATGAAACCATTAGCATATTTATATAAAATAGTTTATATAAAATATTCAATAGTGTAATAAATTTCAACAAGACAAGAACACCCTTAACAAGCCACCTTTTCCCAAACTATGTAGCCAAAGGGAAAGCCAAAAAACCATGCCACAAGTCATTCCACCATTTAACATTATCACATAAAATTATATATTTCAAAACAACACATAATAAGGCAACCAAAACGGTGGATCTTCCATACAACCCATTCACTGCATTTCCAACTAATGGTACTTCCCACCCACTTATCCTTTGATGGTTTCCCTTCCATCCACTATCCATCCCCTTTTTAGAGTGTTACTTCCCTACCACTTCCTCACAATCCACACAAGCCATAACACTTAATCAACCAACAAGAACAAAGCACCATGTCTATACAAAATCACACCATCATTCCCATCACATGTCAATTCACTTCATTAAATCACCTATTTATTGAAAACACCCTTTAATTAATTTTCCATGCCCAACCCCATTTCAATAAATATCATCTTTATTGAAAACCTTATTTCAAAACATATTTTTCATAATCAACCACTAATGATTTTAAAATCAACATTTTAAAATCAGGTAATAAGTCCCTTTTGAAACAACAACCCATTTTCCCCAAAATCCCTAAATCATCACCCAATGGGTTTCCAACAAGATTCAAAAATCATTATCACAATTAATTTCAATAAAAAATTAATTAATTTTACCCAAACCACTAGTTCTAACCATGTGTATTCGAGAGAGAAACCACCTCTATTTACGGTTCTGGTGAATTTGACCCACAAGCAACTGCACCCCAATCCGGGAAAACGCTCCATGGAAACTACTCTAGATATCCTTATATATCATCAAAAATCCTTAAAATCAACATCCAAACAAACCAAAACCATAGATCTACACACAATGATTTTAGATCTATAAAACCAAGAGAGAGGGAGATGTAGATCTAGAGAAAACCCTAAAGAACCATGAGAGGAAACTTACCTAAGAAGAACTGCCTTCAATCCACCAAGAAACCCCTTCGATTTACTTCCAAAACATGTGGGGGAGCACCTATAACCTTTGAGAACCCAAAATCCCAAGTGAGGTTTGAGTGGGAGGAATTTTGGAATGAAATAAGGCATCCTCGAGGGAGCCTAAATTTAAAAACCCCACTTTTATGTGGCCGCGCGGTTAGCCCACACGGTTTGGAAAACCGTGAAAAAACTGTGTGCACACCACTGCTTAGAGAGAAGGGGTCTGAAAGGTTTCCTCGAATAGTTTTGAAAACCGTGTGCAGGTCATGAAAATCCTATTGTCTCCCCCTGTATTGTTTCCTTAATAACCTATATGGTTTCCCCTAACTGTGCTTAAACAGTGCACCCCTAGAAAATCCTCCAAACGTATTGAAAACCCTTCCAAACTCTCCCAACCTCCTCCCAAATCATCCCAATCACTTAAAACAAACAAAAAGGCATAAATAGAGGCTGAATGCCTCAAATTTTGGTGCTACATTCTACCCACCATTAGACTTTCTGTCCTCGTAAAGTAGAGAACCATTGCTTTTCTGAAAAAGATCAGGCCATTGCTCGGCCATATCTTTATCCTACCCATAAGTCTCCTCCTGAATCTGACCATGCTTCCACAAAATCAAAAATAAACTAATGATTTTACCACGTAAGACTTTCTCCATTCTATTCACAATCCACACTTGCATGTGTTCCAAAAAAGCATCTGGTTCTAACTCAACATGATCCCAACAAATCACATGATCATGATCTGGCTGATACTTTTTCACCTTTGACATATGAAACACATTGTGCACTACACTAAAACGTGGTGGAATATCCAAATGATAAGCCACATGTAATGACCCCCTCCCCACAAAGTGTACACCTCCGGGGTTGGAAATGTGAGAAGGAACATAATGACCCCCAAGTCCCACCTCCAGTAGGCCCCGAGTTGGCGACTAGCACCGAGGGTATAGTAAATACACAAATGGGAGGCATTACCCTCTAAGAGAATACATGTGAAAGAGAGAGATAAGATAGAAACCAACCAACTAACCAACCAACTACAACTCAGAACTGAAATATAAAATAAAACCCAAGTAAAAATATGTAATGTCATGAAAAAGTACTACAACTAGAAGGGGAAAACCGTAAGTACCCAAAAGAAAGTTAAACAGCAGCAACCACAAGCCCAAATAGCTCATGAAACCACAAGATAGTAGTAACCATTATGGTCTCTAACCTACTCCAAGTGACCTAAAAATAGATTGTATATACAGATGGTGAGTATAACAGTATACTCAATAGGATCCTCCCTGAAGCCTCTTGTGAAAAAGTAAAGAAATCACGATAAAGCACATTGAACAACAAGTGAAACTAACTCATCACCTTAACAGGTATACTAAGTTCCCAGCCTCACCATGGATACTCTCACCAAGTAATGCATACAAGAATATATCATATAATAAAGAATATCAAGGTTAACCCGCTACTACTTCCCCACTGGTTTTCTTCTTTACCCCAATGTCGTACGTCCTAAGCATCTCTCTCCAAAAAGGCTTTCCCGCAGACACCTGGGCGAAGCACCACAATATGCACCTTGTGCAACAAAACTACCACGTCCACACCCCAAAGTAACCAGGTAGTTTATGGGATCCACCATAGCACGCAAAACGTGTATCATACGTCGGGTATTATACCTCAATCCATTACAGCCCATACACCGAGTAAGGATCCTCAAGACATCACAGCCTATACATGTTACACCTATAGTAGTCCATAGAAAATTATATCCAGAATATATGTGTGTGAATAACCACAAGCCATTACAGCCCTCTACACACATATATGGGGAAAAATAACCAATGTGACTGCCAGCACAAGTAACTACCAAGAGAAGAGAGTGGGGCTAAAGGGGGTAGTCGGAAATCTATCCTCCCACTGGAATGTTGGGGAAAACACCCCTCCCCTAGGGATCAGAATCCCCGAGGTTTCAGTTTCCCTTACTGACAGGGTGGATTAGTGTATAGAAACACAAAAAGTATAGGATATAATATATCTCACAACCACACTATGAGCATAACCTAGTCTTAGACACAACTACAACTAACGTATCTCAGACTCTGGGCTGCTACTTCTAAGACTAGGTATCCTATAAGAACACAAACATTTAAAAATCTTTATTATATTACTTCATTCCCTTTTTATCAATTCCACTTTATGTTAATTAATTCTTTAAACATTAATTAACCATGAAAAATTCCACATTAAATTTCATTATCATCACACCCAAAGTCCACTGTCACTTTAAAAATTACAACCTCATCATTATGTTCTAGAAAAATCCAACCCCATGGGTTAACACCATTTATTCAGATATTTATTATAGAATTACATTTCCATATTCCAAGGCATTCTAGAAAAGCATTCTATGCTAATAAACACAAGGGGGCACATCACGGTGAGTAGATGTACTAACCATCAAGTCTTTGCCACCTATAGCAAGAGCGTAGACCCATCCTCCCTTAAGAAACTAAACACGGAAATCATGTGTAATACCCTATGCGTCTTTGCCTCTTTCGGAAGAAGGGTAAGCAAGACCAGCTATCTTAGGTAGTGGGGAAAAGTAAAATACATAATCAACCAATAAGAATCAGCAAGCATCAAAAAATCACATCCATCCCATTCCATCATCCCCGGTGTCCTCCCTAAAACTCACTTGCATAAACTGATGCATCTCACCACTCTAAGTGTCATTTGATGCCAAAAACAAAAGGCCTACATGCCCTCATATATCACAACACACATCCAGGATAACATCGCAACACAAGCAGTAGGAAAACAAACATCTTAACAATTGGGATCTTGTCCCTTTTACAAACAAGAGGATAACTCAGAACCCTTAAAGGAATTATTAAACAAATAATGCATTTTTAATTAACCGACTTATTATATGTAGGTTCCACATTCAGGAAACCTAAACAGTAAGCTATCACAAAAAAATTAAACATTCTTACTACACCATTTTAATTAACATCAAAATTACAACAAGAAGAACCAGATTCATTTACATGCCTCTTTATCTTTAGCCAAACAATTATCAATTAATTCTGGTTTACGTTCTTTACCGATTTCTATCAAGAACGAACAACTATATAAAGCAAGCATAGATATCACACTATCTAGCGAAACAAGAAGAAATAACATACGATCAATGTCAATGTATTTATCTAGTTAAAATATTTATTATGTCAATTACATTATCATCCAGTGGGATTAAACATGCTAACAATACAGTTTCACATAAAAGAAAATAGAATCAATGAATCCCCTACCTCAAAAAGTTCTTGACATTCTTTATCAACACAACGAGTCACGATCCTCCTCTCGCGACAACTGCATCCACCCAAGGATGCCATAGTACGACCTCACCAACCGAACCCCAAGAAAAATCTATTAGAAGTATGGATATTTCATTCTATGATATTGAAAGGATAAACAAGAGAAGATGAACCCTAAAAGAACGACGATAAACATAACTTATATCAAAGATTGATCGATATAGCTTGGTTGAATCAAAGCAGAGCGGAACCAATCCAAGTAGGAAAGTTTGATTGTGTAACTCCTATGAGAAGGAATGGGATGTTCAAGAATCTCACACCCGAGAACAAGGAGAAAGAATTAGGGAGGAATATATCTTATCCCTTTAGAAGATTTAACAGAGCAGTGGTTTAAGATACGCTTAATTTCCCATTAAAAGTTGATCGCATTATACCACACGGTTTGACCAAGTAAAAAAATCATGAACCATTGGAATAATTAATATAGGATTTATAGCCTATGAATCGGCCTTAGATTCCTTAAAATGAGGATTTAAATGCATTTTAAATCAAAGTAAAACACTAAAGGGGTGAAACTGTAGGAAGTTGGAAACATTGTTCATGAACCTCAATGATAGAACACTCTTCATGAACCTCACCATTAGAACATTGTTTATGAACCTCACCGATAGAACAATGTTTATGAACCTCACTGATAGAACATTGTTCATGAACCTCACCATTAGAACCTCACCGATAGAACATTGTTCATGAACCTCACCGATAGAACACTGTTCATGAACCTCACCAATAGAACACCATTTATGAACCTCAATGATAGAACACTATTCCTTAAACTCACCATTAGAACACTATTCATGAACCTCACTGTTAGAACACTGTTCATGAACCTCACCAATAGAACACTGTTCATGAACCTCACCTTTAGAACACTGTTCATGAACCTAACCAATATAACACTATTCATGAACTTCACCATTAGAACACTGTTCATGAACCTCATCGATATAATACTATTCATAAACCTCACCGTTAGAACCTCACCGATAGAACATTGTTCATGAACTACGTCGATAGAACACTTTTCATGAACCTCACCGATAGAACATTGTTCATGAACCTCACTGTTAGAACATTGTTCATGAATCTCACTGATAGAACACTATTCATGAACCTCACTGATAGAGCATTGTTCATGAACCTCACTGATAGAACATTGTTCATGAACCTCACTGATAGAACATTGTTCATGAACCTCGCCGTTAGAACACTATTCCTAAACCTCACCGTTAGAACATTGTTCATGAACCTCGCCTGTATAATACTGTTCATGAACCTCAATACTTGGAAAAGGAAGGAGAGGTTGCCATTAGAGGTTACTGATAGAACTTTTCACCGATGGAACTATTCACAGAACTGTAAATTTGGAAAAGTGTTGGGGATAAGAAACCTTGACCTCCCAGAATACCTCAAACACCACATTTTCACAATGTAATGGACCGGAGAGGTCTAGGCCATTACATCAAATACCTCTAAAAACATTATCATCCTCGAGAATTCAAAACCCACCTAAATAAAAAAGAAATGGGGTCTAAACAACCACACATCGAGATACCTCTCAAAAGAGAGAAAGCCATAAAATCAACAAAAGAAATTCATAATAAAAACATGAAAGGTCTAACCACAAAGGGGACATCATTACATGAAAAGAGTTAAACATCAAAAAACTCTAGGTGCTGAGAATGTATATGTGAATCACGTTCCCAGGTACTCTCCTCCATGCCACCATGTCACCACAAGACACGAACCAAGGGAATAAAACACTCGCACAACACCTTATCCTTGTGGTCTTGGATCTCCACAGGTCGCTCCTCAAAGGTTGCATCATCGTCAATATTAATCTCTCCCCAATCGATGATGTGAGAGTCATCATGAAGATAACTATGGTGTTGTGATACATGGAAAACATCATGTATCTGACTCATCTATGGGGGAAGTTCTACTTGATACACCACAGCTCCAACACGAGATAACACCTTGAAAGGCCCAAAAATTGAGGAGAAAGCTTACTCCCACGACCAAACCTTCAGTTCCCACGACGGGGAGTCACCTTCAGAAACACATGATCGCCAAAATTAAACTCTAAGGGTCTAATTCTTTGATCAACATATGATTTATGAAGATCTTGTGCTATCTTCGTCCTCTCACGGATCACCTAAACCATCTCTGTTGTATTCTGCACTAGTTCCGGTCCGAGAATTGCTGACTCTCCGACCCCAGTCCAGCACAACAGAGAATGGAAAGGTCGTCCATACAAGAATTGAAACATTTTCATACCGATGGTGGAGTGAAACTATTATTGTAAAAAAACTCCACCAAGGGTAAGTGCCTCATCCATGAACCTCCAAAATCAAGAACACAAGAGTGTAACATGTCTTCAAGATTCTGGATGGTTCGCTCTGTCTGACCATCCCGTTTGAGGATGAAAAGTAGTGTTAAGGCATAGCTGAGAACCAAAATCATGTTGAAGACCTCTCCACACCCTGGAGGTAAAATGAGGATCTTGATCAGAAATGATCATCCTTGGGACTCCATGAAGTCTCACCACCTCCTCTAGATACTGCCCCGACAAAACTTCCACTGAGCTCGACTCCTTGATCTCTATGAAGTGGGATGATTTTGTTAAATGATCCACTACTACCCAAATAGCATCAGGTCCTCCAGGAGCTCGAGGTAAACCAGTAACAAAGTCCATTTAGATGTCCTCCCACTTCCACTGAGGAGTCTCTAAGGGATGGAGTAGACCACTAGGGACACGGTGTTCAGCCTTCACCTTCTGGCAGACCAAACATCAAGACACAAACTCTACAACTGTATGCTTCAGCCCAGGCCACCAAAACCGACTCCTCAATTCTAGGTATATCTTTTTCACACTAGTATGAACCACTAAATGAGAACTATAGAACTCTCTGAGAACTGTCTCACGCATCTTTAGAGGGACAAAAATCATTTCATGATACAACACTCAGTGTTGTTCATCCTCAGTCCAACCATCAAGGGCCTCACCACAAACAACTCGGTCTCTTCAGACCTCCACCTCTAGATCCCCCAACTGGGACTCTTCCACCTTCTACTTCAGGGATGACTATACCATCATCTGAAAAAGACAACCTCTACCCCTAACTTCTCCCATATCAAGATGTAATACTCACAGTTCTTCCATTACTCTCCAGGAATCACTAGATTTATGCACAGCATCACTACGTGACTTTCAAGTCAGAGAATCTACTATAGCATTCCCTTTTATAGGTGTATAAGATATTTTGAAGTCATATTCCTGTAAGAAATCTGTCCACTGACACTGTCATAAGTCCAAGTCACACTGGGAGAAAACATACCTCAAACTCTTATGATCGGTGAAAACCAAAAAACTCTCACCAATGAGGTAATGTCTCCAAAACTTTAGATCAAACACCACGTATGCCAACTCAAGATCATGGGTGGCATAGTTACGTTCATGAGGAAGTAACTACCAAGACCCATAAGAAACAACTCACCTCTACTGCATGAGAACACAGCCTAACCTCAGATGTGAAGCGTCGTAGAAAACATCAAACTGAACTCTCTCAGCTGGAAGACAAAGAACTGGAGCACTTAATAACTTCTTATTTAGATACTTGAATGTTTCCTAACACTGATCAGTCCATATGAATGCTTGATCCTTCCTGATCAAAGCTATCATATGATTCGCAACTCATGGGAAATTGGCTATGAATCTCCTGTAGTACCCTACAAGACCAAGGAAACTTCGCACCTCTAACACTATTTTGGGGGATTCCAAAGACACAACTGCTTATATCGTCAATGGATCCATAGCTACTCCCTATTGGGACACAACATGCCCCCAAGAAACGGACTTCTAAAGAACAAAACTCACACTTCGACAACTTCCCAAATAGCTGATGTTGACGAAGAACTCCCAAAATAGATTGTAGATGCTCTGCATGATCCTCCTCAGATGTGGAGTACACAAGGATGTAATCGATGAAAACTACCATGAACTTGTCCAGGAACTCATGGAACACAGCACTCATCAATCCCATGAATACATCTGGAGCATTTGTCACACCAAACGGCATTACAATGAACTCATAATTCCCATGACGACAACGGAAAGCAGTGTTCGGGATATCATCATCCTTCACACACATCTGATGATATCCTGACCGCAAGTCTATCTTTGAGAACCATCTTGCACCCTTTAGTTGATAGAATAAATCATCAATCCACAGAAGAGGATAGAGATCCTTTATTTTCACTTTGTTTAGGATATGATAATCGACACACAACTGCAAACTGTCGTCAGGCTTCTTCATGAACAAAACTGGTGCACCCCACAGCGATACACTTGGCCGAACAAAGACGCACTATAACACACCATCAAGCTGTATACGTAGCTCTCGTAACTCATAAGGGTTTATCTTATATAGAGACATAGATATATGATATTATCCTAGTTGTAACTCGTTCCCAAACTCGATCTCTCGTTGAGGGGGTAGTGCTACAACCTCTTCTGGAAAGACATCAGGGTACTCTTCTACGACCCTAGGAAGTTCCAAATTTTGAACCTCTGAAGAACTCAGAATCATCTCATCTATCATGGATGATAAGGATGGAATGTGCCTATGACCCATCCAAGGATCTTTCTCACTAACAAACACCACTGTCTCTCCATCTGCTCCAATGAAAATGACCTTCTTCTTTGAGTAATCCACGGTACCCTGCACCAAATACAACCAATCCATGTCGAGGATGACATCATATGGTTGTATTCATAAACCTATGAAGTCTACCCAAGATTGGTGTTGCCCCAAAACTATCTCACAGTATCTACATACTTCAAACAAGTCATCTTGACCGCCAACTGGTGTAGTCAACGGCAAGGGCACTAGAAGCCTCTCTACCTCAAGTCCCAAAGGATGGACAAGGGTAGGTGATATGAAGGAGTGTGTCTCTCCTAAATCAAGCAAGGCATAAATCAAGGTAGAAAACAAGAAAAGGGTACCTCGAATGATGTATGGTTCTCCTAGAGATGGCAACGCTAGAGCGTGAAGCTGACTATGAACTCCTCTCTGGCCTCTCTGACCCTGATGATGACCACCACCATGGCCTCGCTCTGCTCTCTGAGGATGAGGAGCATCATGGGGCTGTCCTCTGCCTTCCCCATATACCCGCTGCTGATCTAAAGCTGGTGTAACTTGTTGATGCTTCCTTGGCTGGAACTGCCTCAATGGAAGAACCTGTAGCATAGCACCTAGTGCACGATGACTGCTCGGAAAGGTTAGTAACTCCCTCTAATGATGACCAAGACCACCATAATAAAAATAATCATCTAATCCCTTGGCATAGGCCTGAGAGTTGCTGCCTCTGGAGAAACAAGATGTGAAGGGCTGGGACCAACCCCTGGCTAAATGGAAAATCTTTTTCCCTGAAAACTAGGAACCACAGACCAGAGATCTTCTTAATGAGGAATTATGATGAGTCCCCTATCATGATGATCCAATCCTATCCAAAGTCCTCTTGACAACCTCTACCCTTGACAGCACCTCAAGATATGTCTTCGGCACAAATAGGGTGACCTGGCGCTGGATCTCTGGACGCAAAGCTTTCTCGAAATGCCTCGCCCTGACCACTTCATCTGGAAATAGGTCTGAATCATATAGTAAAAGGTTTATAAAATGAATTACAAACTATCGAACACTGGAGCTCCCCTTTCTAAGGGTAAGAATCTCTTGGCGACTGGACACCTTCGTGGTCGAAGAAAGAAACTTGACTCTAAACTTGTCTCAGAACTCCTCCCATGAGATCGCTGACTCCTCGTGACCCTCGAGGAACAAGAACCACCACTGCCTCCCTGATCCATGCAGCATTGTCAAAACCAAGGACATGCAGTGCTCCTTCCAATCACAGATCGAACTGAAGATGATCTCGACCTCCTATAACTAGTCTTCTATGACTGCATCTGAAACGGAGCCCTCATACTTCTGTAGACACTGTCACTGAAACTCTTGGAGTGTCTTCCTCCAAGTTTTTTCATCATAAACCTCTACCCTACGTCGATCTTCTGGAATATCCTGCTAGAAATTTTATGTGCAAACCCGATGAGGACGTCGACCTGAATCCATACTTATAAAATAACAAACTGTTAGAGTTCCTAAACCTGGAATATGGAAGACTCAACATTAACTAATTAAATGTTTTCTTTCATTGATTTTAGGTTAACCTATCCCAAGGTCTACCCATTCAAACATAGGAACAAATAAGAATGATGCATGATCCTTTCCTAGGTCTCTACCCTGCAACTAGTATCACCTTGTTTAGTAACCATTGTAAACTTAAAGGTCCGTACATCAGATCATAGGGGGCCCTAAACGCCTATGTCTCAGCCAATATTTTGTGTTTGCATCACTTTATAAACATGAATTAAATCGTTTCCCTATCAACCCATGAAACCTCACTTGTTCCTAACACCAATCTCTATCATATCCCTCAACCTGACCTCTGATACCACTCTATCATGACCCCCTCCCCAGAAAGTGTACCCCTCCTAGGTCGACAATGTGAGAAGGGAGATAATGACCCCCAAGTCCCACCTCCAGCAGGCCCTGGGTTGTCAACTAGCATTGATGGTATAGTAAACACACAAATGGGAGGAATTACCCTCTAAGAGAACACATGCATAAGAGAGATATAAGATAGACACCAACCAACAACAACTCAAAACTGAAATATAAAATAAAACCCAAGTGAACATATGTAATGTCATGCAAAAGTACTACAACTGGAAGGGGAAAACTAAAAGTACCCAAAAGAAAGTAAAACATAAGAAACCACAAGCCCGAACAACTCCTAAAACCACAAGCTAGTTGTAACTAATATGGTCTTCAACCTGCTTGAAGTGACCTGAAAAAAAAAATTGGGTATATATAGGGTGAGTATAATAGTATACTCAGTAGGATCCTCCCCAAATCCTCTCATGAAAAAGTAAAGAAACCATGCTAAATCACAGTGAGAAACAAGTAAAACTAACTTTTCACCTAAACAGGTATACTAAGTTCCCATTCTTACCATGGATACTCTCACTAAGTAACGCATACAAGAATATATCATATAATAAATAATATCAAGGGTAACTAGCTACTACTTCCCCACTGGTTTGCCTCTTTTCCCTAACACCGTACGTCCTAAGCATATCTCTCCAAAAAGGCTTGACTGCAGACACCTGGGAAAAGCACCACAATATGCACCCCATGCAAAAAAACCACCACGTCCACACACCAAAGTAACCAAGTAGTTTCTGGGAGACACCACAGCTTCCATAACGTGTATCATACATCAGGTATTATACCTCAAGCCATTACAACACATACACTGAGTAAGGATCCTCAATCCATCACAACCTATACACATTACACCTATAGTAGTCCATAGAAAACTATATCCAGAATATATGTGTGTGAATAACCACAATCCATTACAGCCCTCTACACACATATATGGGGAAAACTAACCAATGTTCCTTCCAGCACAAGTAACTACCAAGATAAGAGAGTGGGGCCAAAAGGGGTAGTCAGTTATCCATCCTCCCACCGGAATGTTGGGGAAAACACCCCCCCCCCCCCCCCGGGGGGGCTCAGAATCCCTAGGGTGTCAGTTGCCCTTAATGACAGGGTGGAGTAGCGTATAGAAAACAAAAGGTATAGGATATACAATATCTCACAACCACACTATGGGAATAACTGAGTCTTAGAAACAACTACATCTAGCATCTCTCAGAATCCAGGCAGCTACTTCTAAGACTAAGTATCCTATAAGCACACAACCATCTAAAGAGCTTTATTAGATTACCTAATTCCCTTTTTATCAATTTCACTTTATGTTAATTAATTCTTTAAACATTAATTAACCATGAACAATTACACATTAAATTTCATTAGCATCACACCAAAAGTCCACTCTCCCTTTAAAAATTACAACCTCATCATTATGTTCTAGAAAAATCCAACCCCATGGGTTAACACCATTTATTCAAATATTTATTATAGAATTAATTTCCCGTATTCTCAGTCATTCTAGAAAAGAAATCTATGCTACTAAAAACAAGGGGGCTCAACACAGAGAGTAAATGTACTACCTGTCGAGTCTTTTCCGCCTATAGAAAGAGCATAGACCCATCCTCCCTTGAGAAACTAAACACGGAAAGCATGCGGTATACCCCGCACATCTTCACCTATTTTAGAAGAAGGGTAATCAAGACTAGATACCTTAGGCAGTGTGGAAAAGTAAAATAGATAATCAACCAATAATAATCAGCAAGCATCCAATAATCACATTCATCCCATTCCATCATCCCTGGTGTCCTCCCCGACACCCACATACATAAACTGATGCATCTCACCACTCTAGGTGTCATCTGCTGCCACAAAAAAAAAGGCCTCTATACCCCCACATATCACAACACTCATCCAGGATCACATCACTACAAAATCAGTATGAAAACAAACATCTTAACAATTGGGCTCTTGGCAATTTTTCAAACAAGAGGGTAACTCAGAACCCTTCAAGTAATTATGAAACAAATAATACATTTTGAATTAATCGATTTATTATATGTCGGTTACACATTCGGGAAACATAAACAGTAATCTATCATAAATAAATTAAACATTCTTACCACACCATTTTGATTAACATCAAAATTACAACAAGAAGAACTGGATTCATTTACATGCCTCTTTATCTTTATCCAAACAATTATCAGTTAATTTCGGTTTATGTGCATTACCAATTTCTATCAAGAATGCACAAATATAAGAAGAAAGCATAGATATCACACTATCTAGAAAAACAAGAGGCAATAACATACGATCAATATCAATTTATTTATCCAGTTAAAATATTTATTATGTCAATTCTATAGTCATACAGTGGGATTAAACATTCTAACAATACCGTTGCACGTAAAAGAAAGTATAATCAACGAATCCCCTACCTCAAACATTTCTTGACGTTCTTTATCCACACAACGAGTCACGATCCTCCTCTCACGACAACTGCATACACCCAAGGATGCCACAGTACGAATGCACCAACCGAACCCCAAGAAAACTCTATTAGAAGTTTGTATATTTTATGCTATAATATAGAAAGGATAAATAGGAGAAGATGAACCCCAAAAGGACGATGATAAACATACCTTATATCGAAGATTGATCGATACATCTTGGTTGCATCTAATCAGAGCAGAACCAATCCGAGGAGGAAAGTTTGATTGTGCAAATCTAATAAGAAGGAATCGGATGTTCGAGCATCTCACACCTGAGAACAAGGAGAAATAATTAGGGAGGAAGATATCTCGTCCCTTTAGAAGATTTAACGGTGCGACAGTTTAAGATACGCTTAATTTCCTATTAACAGAGGATCACATTAAACCTTGCAGTTTGACCAAGTAAAAACATCCTAATCCATAGGAATAATAATATAGGAGTTATGGCCTTTGAATCGGCCTTAGAGACCTTAAAACGAGGCATTAAATGTATTTTATGTCAAAGGAAAATTCTAAAGGGGTGAAACTGTAGGAAGCTAGAAACACTGTTCATGAACCTCACTAATAGAAAAATGTTCATGAACCTCACCGTTAGAACAATGTTCAAGAACCTCACCATTAGATCATTGTTCATGAACCTCACCGATAGTACACTATTCATGAACCTCACTGATAGAACATTGTTCATGAACCTCACTGTTAGAACCTCACTGATAGAACACTGTTCATGAACCTCATTGTTAGAACCTCACCGATAGAACACTGTTCATGAACCTCACCGATATAACACTATTCATGAACCTCACTGATAGAACATTGTTCATGAACCTCCCCAATAGAACACTGTTAATGAACCTCACCATTACAACATTGTTCATGAACCTCACTGATAGAAAACTATTCATGAACCTCATCGTTAGAACATTATTCATGAACCTCGCTGATAGAACAATGTTCATGAACCTCACTGTTAGAACCTCACCAATAGAACACTGTTCATGAACCTCACTGATAGAACACTGTTCATGAACCTCATTGATAGAACACTATTCATGAACCTCATCGATAGAATACTGTTCATAAACCTCACCATTAGAACCTCACCAATAGAACATCGTTCATGAACCTCACTGATAGAACACTATTCATGAACCTCACCGTAGAACACTGTTCATGATCCTCACCATTAGAACATTTTTCATGAACCTCACCAATAGATTGTTCATGAACCTCACTGATATAACACTGTTCATGAACCTCACTAATAGAACACTGTTCATGAACCTCACCAATAGAACACTGTTCATGAACCTCGCCGTTAGAACACTATTCATGAACATCACCGATAGAACATTGTTCATGAACATCACCATTAGAACCTCACTGAGAGAACACTATTCATGAACCACAATATTTGGTAAAGGAAGGAGAGGTTACTGTTAGAGGTTACTGATAGAACTGTTCACAAATGGAACTTTTCACAGAACTGGAAATTTGGAAAAGTGTTGGGGATAAGTCACCTTGACCTCTCGGAACACCTCAAACACCACATTTTTCACAAAGTAATGGACCAGAGAGGTCCGGGCCATTTCACCACCTCTCAAATATTCTCAAGTATCTCAAAAACCTCAGTATACCTCAGAGATAACTTATCCTACTTCCCAAACTAACGATGTCCCAACCTAGGAGAGATTCTCAAAAACACATGATCACCAACCTCGAATGACTACAACCGTCAATGATGGTCTGTTTATTATTTCTGACGACTTTGACTTGTCTCCATTCTCTTCTTGATTGAATTGATTTTCTCTATAGTCTCTTGGACAGGGCTTGGTCTGATCATCAAATTCTCACCCATTTCCATCCAACATAGTGGAAAATGACAAGGACACCCATATAATGCCTCAAACATGGGCATATGTATTGAAACCTGATAATTTCTATTATAGGAGAACTCCATCAATGGTAAGTGCTCCTCCCATGAACCACCAAAATCCATCACACAAGCCCTTAACATCTCCTACATGGTTTTTATCATCCTCTCGGATTGGCCATATGTCTGAGGATGATACGTCGTGCTCATTGTCAATTATATCCCAAGGGATTACTAAAATGATTTCCAGAAATGAGATGTGAACCTCAGATCTCTATCTTATATAATTGAAACTGGAACACCGTGACTCTTTACCACCTCCCAAATATAGATTTTGGATAGATCTTCCACCATATGAGATTCACGAATTAGGATGAAATGGGTTGACTTTGTGAGTCGATCCCAATCACCCATATGGAATCGTGCATCTAGATTGTAATTGGGAGACCTGTAACAAAATCCTTTTCTATATGCTCCCATTTTCTTATTAGGATAGGTAAACATTGCAACATTCCTGTTGGTCACTGATGCTCTGCCTTGACTTGCAGACAAGTCAAGCATCTCGAGACAAACCTGGCCACATTGATTTTTATACCATCCCACCAAAACTGCACTTTCAACATCTTATACATCTTTAGAATTGCAAGATGTACATCCCACCTAGAATGATGATAAGCCCTGAGAAGTTATTCCCGAAAATCCACGGGTACCACCATCTGATTCCGAAAACACAAGACTAAATTCCCATTCAGTTCCCAATTCTCAATGGTCTCCCCACCATTGAGTTTTGACCTCATCGTCATACAATCATAATTAGGTTCTTGTGCATCTATAACCAAACTAGCCAAGTCAAGAGCTAATGAAACCAGAAAGATGACTTCTCTATCACCTCAGTCCTCACATTCCAACCACATGTAAGCTATGACTGACATCAATTGCCACTGATCTGATACCTTTTTCACCACTTGAGCATATGATTTTCTACTTAATGCATCCACCACCGAATTTCCCTTAACTAGTGTGTACATTAAGTCGAAATCAAACATCTAGAGACACTCCATCCATATATTTTTCCTCAGGTTCAAATATATTCATGAGAAGATATGCTTTAAGCTCTTATGATCGGTAAACACTGTAAATTTATCACCTAAGAGATAATGATGCCACATTTTTAAAGAATGAACCACTACTTAAAAATCCAAATCACGTGTTGGGTAGTTATTTTCATGAAACCTCAACTTTCATGAGCCATATACAACCACATGATCCACCTATATGAGAAAACACCCCAAACCTGATCCTGATGCATCACAATACACCATGTACCCTTTCCCTGGTTCTGGAAAAACCAAGATTGGTGCTGATGTAAAGCGACCAGATAACTCTTCAAATAATTTATTGCACTGCTCATCCCATTGAAATGGGAAATTATTCCTTTTCAAAGCTGTCATCGGCAAAGCCAGTCATGAGAAATCACAAACAAAACGTCGATAATACCCAGCTAGATCAAGGAAGGTCTGAATCTAGAGAACGTTCTTTGGTGGTTTCCATGAGATATCAGCCTCTATCTTTTCCACATCATCCAAAATACCCATCTAATAAATAAAATGGCCAATTAAATGAACCTATTGTATAAAAAAGTAACACTTTGACAATTTTTCATGCAACCGATGATCCATCAAGATCCCCAACACTATCACCAAGTTCTGCTCATGATCTACCCTTGTCCTCAAATAAACAAGTATATCATCCACAAATACTACCACAAAATAATCCAGATATCTCTAAAATACACAATTCATCAATTCCATGAACATCGCACCTGAATTCATTAGACCAAACGGAATAAACACATACTCATAATTTCCATATCTACTTATGAAAGTTTATTTCAGAATATACTCCTTCCTCACATAAAATTGGTGATATCCTGGCCTTAATTAAATCTTGGAGAACCACTGATCTCCCCTCAACTGGTCAAACAGATCATCAATTTGTGGAAGTGGATATCAGTTCTTTATCGTAACCTGATTAAGTCTATGATAATCCACACAGATCCACAAGGTTCCATCCTTCTTTTTAAGAAACAAAACAAGTGATGCCCACATAGAGATGTTAGGCCAGATGAACCCTTTGTTTTCTAACTCTTCCAACTACACCATTAATTCCCAAAAAATTTCTAGTTCTATTCACCAATATGGAAGTGATATAGGAATGGTCCCTAGAAAGAGATCAATCGTGAACTACACTTCTCTCATAGGTGGAAACCCTATAAATTCTTCAGAAAATACTTCCATAAACTGATCCAAAACTGCTAGAAGAAAACTTTTCTCAACACCTTCCACTGATGCCAATGATAAGGCCTCTAATTAATACAATATCATGCCAACATTTGGTTCTAACAGATCTGTTGCACCAATCTTTTCACTCTTCTCCCCTCTAAAGATATGTATAATTCCATCCTCTATCACAAAACTAATTGTTCACACATCGAAATTTATATGGGCCTTTGAAATCGCCAACCAATCCATTCCTATGATTATATCATAAGCATCCATATTAAGCACTAAGAAATACCACATCAATTTGATGTCATCCACAACTAAAAAAAGCCTCAACATAGGAAGGCTCGACACTCTCTTTAACCCGGAGAAGTTTGTAGTTTCAAAACAGAAGGCTTAATTTCCATGTATAAACCCAACATATCAATGATTCAAGAAGAAATAAAATAATGTGAATCACCCATATCAAACAAAGCTTGCATCAATGTTAAATTTAAAAGAACTATACCCTACACTGTGGATGGTCCCAACTGATCATCCATAACTACATGATCAGCTCTAAACAACTACTTACTTTCCATGCTATTCTCTTTATTACCCTTCTAAGGAGTCATGGTGTTCCTCGAATCACCATGACTAACTTTACTCTACTACCGAGGGTTATGATACTGCCCCTATCCAGTCCATTCATAAGACCCCTGTGACCCATGAAGAGTGTCACAGATACTTTACTTCAGAGAATTCCAACAATATCATTGAAGATGTCCCATATTATTATAATTATGACATGCTTGCATTTTTTACATACAATCCCTCTTGTTGTGTCATGTAGAAACACAATGAAAACATCCCAGATTTCTCTAAGGATTCGGAGGAAGATTCACCAATCCTGCCATCAGATTCTGAGTTGTACTCCCACCCTGGAAATAAGTGTCCCTATTCTACTTGAACCCAGTCTTCGAGTTCCCACTATTTCCCATGGGTACCAACATACATCCCTTGCATGTGTCCCCCACAAGATCCTGCTCAACCATCATAGCTTTATTCACTATTTCTATGTAATTATCAATACACAACACTTCTATCTTGGAACGAATTTCTCATTTCAACCCAACTTCAAAAATTTGTGCATTCAATGATGTACCACCCACCACCTTGGGTAAAAACCACACTAAGTTCATAAAATTAGCCACATATTCAATCACCACCATGTTCCCTTGTTTCAAACTAATGAAATCCATTGTACGCTTAATTTTAAATGTATGAGGGTAGAATTATTTCTTAAACAATTCCTCAAACCCCTCCCATGTCACACTTTGGTCCATCCCAGCTGGGACTGCCAACTCCCACCACTAGAGGGAAAGATCTTCTAACATATATGTGGATAACTTTACTTTTAGCTCTGTCTGTGTTCCCAATAAGTTGTATATTCTATTCATTCTTTTCAACCATGCTTCAACCCTTTCTGTCTCCGAATCACCCCTAAAATGGGTGGATTCTACCTTTGAAACTGGAACTTATGATTCACATGCCTTGGTTCATCTACTTTATTCCCACTTTCCACAGCTTGGAAAGATTTCACTATACTCTGCACTAGATGCTGGTTCACTTGGGGCTTAGGTGCAACCATATTTTTAGCAGCTCACTCCAGTTGGTATCTACGGCGCCTACTCGGTTCCATTTATATCAATATAAAAACAACAATAAGTCTCACTCCCTTAACAAGAAAGGGTATAAAATTTTCAATTTCAATTACATAAAAACTAGTACAACCAAGCTTTCCACAATTTCACATTTCCCATGTTGAACTATTCTGAAAAATCCCCATGTTTTGAAAAACAACCCATGTTCAAAATACCACAAATTTCCATGGTTCAAGCCCTTCTGTTTTGAAACCTGATTCAGAATTTTATAAAATCCATACATTCATACCACACTATAAATCATTATACCCCAATAAAATATTCATCCTAGAGGGTAGTCATTTCTACCATGCATTTCATGCTCATCTCATTGTCTACACCCACACCAATGAGATATCCAATGCCTATAAGTGTCTCCAAACACTTATGTACCTAACTCTCTCATAACTTGAAGTTCATCATAAAATGTTTATCTACATCTTTTTATGTTAAAAATTCTAATTTCTGACAATCCTATGCCTTTATACCATCCTGACTTAAGGAATAGACTAAGAACGAATGTCAACACCAAGACCAACAATCAACACCAAAGGACCGAACAACTGTTCTCACTTGAAATCCGAGCACCGAATGAACTAATACTACTTGTAGAATCCCAAACCATCTCATTGGCTTAAGAGGGTGGAGGAATGTTACTTGGCATTAAGAGATGTTCCCAAGGAAAAAAAGGCTATAAATAAATGTCGAGGGATTCAAGAATAAATTGGAGAACAATTTTCCCTTGAGAAAAAACCAACCAACCAAACAATCCACTATCAATAAACTACATGATTAATGTCAACAAAACAACCAAACTCATACATTACCAAAAAAGGAGACCAAACTATTCCCTAACAATCCCACATGCCAAATACAACCAAGACAAATTCCAGAGTACCATCTAGAAGACTACACAATAAGACCCCAAAGAACTAGGACACAATCCATAGCTCCACACCAAGCTCATTTCTCTAAGAACCACAACATCACCAAAGAATCATGCTGAACCTCTAGAAAAATGAGATGATTTACTCTTAACTATGTCCTAGAACACAACATCTGCAAAAGCACCAATGTGCCAAAGTAGTGGTGAGTAATAATACTCAGTAGGTTTCCCCCAAATGACATCCCTACAAAATCCACTAGGATAAAACCATTAGAAAATTTATATAAAATATTTTATATAAAACATTAAATAGTGAAATAACTTTTAACAATCCAAAAACACCCTTACTAAGACACCTTTTCCCAAACCATAAAACCTAAGGAAAATCCAAAAAACCATGCCACAAGTCATTCCACCATTTCACATTAGCATAGAAATTTTCATCTTGCAAAACAATTCATAACAAGGAAACCAAAATGATGGAGCTTCTATCTAACCCATATACTACATTTCCAACTAGAGGTACTTCCCACTCACTTATCCTTTAATGGTGGCCCTTCCATTCACTATACATGCTCATTTTAGAGTGGTACTTCCCGCCCACTTCCATATAATCCAAAAAATCCATAACACTTAATCAACCAACAAGCACAAAGCACCAAGTCCACACAATAGCACACCATCATTCCCATCACATGCTAATTCACTTCAATAAATCACCCATTTATTGAAAACTTCCTTTAACCAATGTTCCATTCCCAACCCCATTTCAATTAACAACATCTTTATTAAAAATCATATTTCATAAAACATTTTTCATAATCAACCACTAATGATTTTAAAATCAACATTTTAAAATCACACAGCAAGCCCCTTTTTACAACAACCACCCATTTTCCCCAAAATCCCCAAATCACCACACAATGGGTTTCCAACAAGATTCACACATCATTATCACTTTTAATTTAAATAAAAACAAATTAATTGTACCAAAAACACTAGTTCTAACCAAGTGGAGTCGAGAGATAATACACATACCTTTAGAGTTCTAGAAAATTCAACCTGCAAGCAACCGCACCCCAATCCAGGAAAACACTCCATAAAAACCACTCTAGATCTCCTTCCCTATCATCAAAAAGCCTTAAAATCAACACCCAAAGAAAACCACAACCCTATATCTACACACAATGGGTGTTGATCTAGAAAATAGAAAGAGAGGGAGATGTAGATCTAGAGGAAATCACAAAGAACCATGAGAGGAGACTTGCCCGATAAGAACCCCCTTCAATCCACCAAGAAACCCCTTCTATTTTCTTCCAAAAAGTGTGGGAGAGAACCTCCAACCTTGGAGAACCCGAAATCCTGAGTGAGGTTTGAGTGAGAGGAAGTTTGGAATGAAATGAGGCAACCCCGAGGAATCTCTAATTTAAAAATACCATTTTTAAGTGGCCTCATAGTTAGCCCGCAAGGTTAGCCCACACAGTTTGGTAAACTATGTGCTAAATGTGTGCACGCCACTACCTCAAGAGAAGGGTTCTACATGGTTGCCTCGCATGGTTTGGAAAACCATGTATAGGTCGTGTGAAGCCCACTATATCCCCTTTCATGGTTTTATGGAGAATCTTCATGGTTTCCCCTAACCATGCTAAAACCGTGCACCCCTAGAAAATCCTCCAAACTTATTCAAAACACTTCTAAACTCTCCCAACATCCCCCCAACTCATCCCAAGCACTTTAAACAAATAAAAGGCATAAAATAAGGCTACATACCTCAAATATGGGGTACTAAAATGTGTATCATCTATAAATCCAAACAAAAAAAGTTTAAATACAATTTAAGATAATTCAAAATTCATTTTCCATATAATCATAGAAAGACATAATAAATGGAGTATAAGTTTAACCTGAAGAATGTAAATTGGGTTAATAATTCCCTTACCTATGGTTCGACTTCCTCCAAACATGTCCAAAACTCTTTAATAATGGGTTATAACATTTTATTAATTTATAATAGAACATTATTCATATTTATAATCTCTTATATGATCCTTTTATAATATCTCACAACCATTTCATTAATAATATTTCATTATTTTCCTTGTTTTGGATGTTAATTTCCTTGTTTTATATTGCATTTGTTTTCAAGAATGGACTAGTTATTTTTCATAGAAAATATATCAATAATATACATAATGATATTAATGATATTAATATCATATTTTATCATAAAATTTAGTTTCATAACCATTCTTGAATGTTGAACATAAAAAATGAATCACATCGCATCATGGAGATGGTAGCTTGTACGTACGCATGAGCGATGACATCATTCTGTTAATTGTAAATGGGTAGGGAAATGGATGTCATATTAATTTTCAAAAATAAATATTATTTCAAAAGTACCATATATATTCATTATTTAGATCATTATAACCATCCTTGTAAAGTTGTGATGAAAAAATGAATTACACCACAACATGGAGAGGGTATGTTCTATGTGCGCACGTGTGGTGCTTTTATTTTCAAAGAATGGATAAAAGGTATGATATGGGTGTTTAATAATCACAATGACATATCTATATATATATATACATGATACTATAGTTATTATTTTATTAGGGAAAAAATATATGAAGAGTAAGTAGAAGAATAAATTAATTTGAATGGGTTGGTAAAAATGGTTACCACTTATTTGAGGGCTTTCTTTAGATCTCTCGTCATGGGAATTAGAGTTGGTCTTTTGGGAATAAGAATACCTCCATAATATGTATAAGGATGTTTGGAGGAGAAATGGTAAGGGGTTGGTTAATAAATAGGGCTCAATTTTTTTTAATAAGTGAGAGGGGATGTTCTCTTTTATTATTGAGGTGATGGGAACTTTTTGAAATCCTTGAAATATAAAAATATATTTAAATAAAATATAGAGGAAAAAACTTACAAAAGGCTTATAAAGAATAGGGGATTAAATTTTAAACTAAATTTTATCCCCTTTTTAATTATTCAAGTTTTTATGATTTTTAAATAATTTTATAAAATTTTATATTCATGAAATATCATTATTGTTCAATTTTACACTATTCATTACTATGACTTTAAAAACATCAAAAAACTATTAAAATTATAAAAAAAACTATTTTATTTTATCTTATAAATTTCATTTTTATCTAGGTAATTCAAGGATCATCTTAATTATCTCAAATTATATTTATTTTAATATTTCTAATATGAGTTATTCGACATTCCCATTAATTTAATAATTGTTGCCTCATTATTGTATAATCATTTAGGGTATTTATTTCTTCCCTTTAAATTAAAAATAAATATCCATGATCAATAAAAAATTTATTAGATTCAAAATAGTATTTATTTTTAAACATTTATTCTATAAAACCATATATTAAAAAATTTATACATAATAAAAACCATAGTGTGAACAGATTGACTTTCTTTTAAATAAAATACAATAAGGGACTTAACGTCAACTAAGAGGATCCTAAAGTTCATAAATTTGATACATGTGTGATAGTAGTCGATATATACTCATCCAATAATATTTAGTCATAATTTTGTGTCATTTAATGGTTCTTTTTATTTTAATTAAAATCGTTTTATTAATTTTTCTTCTAATTTCACAAGCACCGCATCGGTGTGGAAAAAGATTTAACGTTAATTATTTCATATATAAAAATTAAAAAAAATATATGGAATAAAATTATATTATTTAGGTTTAGTATAATTATTAATATTCATTCATTGTCTATATTTACTCATATCCATTTCAATACAACTTATTTAATTTGTTGATTTGACTTTTTTTATCTTACGTAAGTATTTCATAAACATTTGAATAAGATTTTTGTTATATATGTCTAGAATTAAAAAAAATTATGTCTAAATCATTATTTATTAGTGATATTTAAAAAAACGTCCTTTCAAAGACTTGTTATTTCTCAAATAATATCTATAAGGAAATGAATTTGACTTTTCCAATATTGCGTATATGCTACATTGTCGTTGAAAATGATTTTTATAGTTACATAAAATAATTTATATTTTATATTTTATATTTTATGGATAATGTTTTTATGATATTTTTATTATATTATCATAAAAAATAATTTATATAAATTTTATAAATTTTTATGACATATTTATGTTTTTATGATATCAAAAAGGATACTGTATTTTTTACTATTAACCAAAAATTTAACTTTTTTTGAAAATTATCAAAAATTCACCATATACTAATTTAGATATTCTGTTTTCATAAATTAATTTAATTTTTTAAAATACAATTTCCAAACATGTTAAAAATTAATTATATTTATTTTCATATAGAAAGAAACAAAAAAAATTAGATTAAAACTTATATTTGAAAAATAAAAAAGATAATAAAAAATTGTGCGTTTATTTTATTGGAATAATAAATCAATGTTTATTGAATATTACCTCCATATATATTTCCTTTTTTGGTTAATATTATTCATTTTTTCCAATTTAATGGCCAGTTTTTATTAATATTTCATTTTTCATTTAAGATGGGTGTTTGGTGCAACGTAAGCTATCATAGAGGTTAAATATAAAAAGAGACATACCATAAAATCTTGGTTTTTTTCATTATCCCTTACTTAGATAAATTGAATCCTCTAAATTTTAATTTTTTCTTCAAAAATCAAAGGTTGATACTTGAAATTTTCATTGTGGTAAATCGACATCGTAAATAGGGTCAATAAAGCATCCTCTTAATAAGAGGGATATGAAAATGCAAAGGTCACCACAAAATTAGGCTTTCAAATAGGAGAACATTAGTTGGAATTGAATACATGGAAATTAAAGATAAATATATCTATCAATTTTTTATATAGGTTTATAGAGAATGTGTTCATTATAAATTTAACCATCATAAAACCATAAACTTGTGATGGGTTTAAAGATCATTGATTTATTAGAAGGAAAAGTAAATTGATAAATTTTTTGTTACGAAATACTTTTTCTAGAGTTAATGGATTTTTTTACAATCTATATAATAAACATTCTTGATTTCTATCCATTTCGTAATAAAAATATCATCCTTGTGTTGTGCTTCGATCTATTTTCACTTTATCTCTTGCACTGGGAAATTGATATTCAAGAAGAATTTTTCATGCCTCAATAACTTTAATGAATCATACGATCCACAAGTAATTCCTTTAAAATTTAAAAATTTAATTAAACAAAAAAGGTTAGAACATGTTATCAACAATCGATAATATCCAAATTTTAACTTAATCCATTCGATAAGAAGTTAATCTTATGACTCATCCAAAATTCATCTATCCAAATTAAAAATAAATTTATAAGGAAGGTCACTAAATTTAACATATCGAATTACATTTATATTCCATAATGTATATCTTATCGTCACATACCAAATATATGAATACCTTTATCTCCTTAATTAAAACATGCATGATTACAAAATAAAATCTCATTTTTTTGAATATAAACCTTAAATCAAAACATATAGAAAACCTTGTATAAAGCAAGAATTCACCATCCAATTTCGTATTCACCAATACTATCCTAAATACATCTCTTTATTATTAATAAAATATTGAGGTTATATTCCATAAATCATGTGTTTTCTAGGAAACAAACATTCCACTAATCATTTTTCTTATTCGTTATTGTCATTTAACTAATTATTTAAAATCCATAATGAAATGGTACTAAATTACAATCCTTATGAATCTAATGATTCATATAACCAAAATATCATTGATAAAATACTATTACATGATAATTATTGAATCCAAATAAATGAGTACTTTGATCACTCCACTAGGACTATAGTAATATCATAAGCTTGATCATGATCTCTTTACTTCTTTTGAGCTATATTCCTTCAACACCTGGGGGATTTCATTTTCCTAATTCCCCATCTCATTATAGTGGAAACATTTCAAATTGGAAAATTCTTTCATTACCTTGAAATTATGGTCATGGTGGACTTTTTTACTATAATTTATAAAAACTACTTTTTTGTTTAACCATGTAACATTGTGTTTCCTTCCACATGTATCACATGTTGGAAAGTCCTTTCTTACCTTCTTCCCTTTATCCGTCTATTTATCTATAATACTATTCCTATATTGCTTAATTTAAAATCCATAATAACTATATAATTCATTCTATATCTTGAAATAATATGAAACTGCTTCCTCAGATGATGAGAATGTTTAGGTGATGAGTTCCCTTTGAAAGATTATTAAACCATCAAAAAATTATTATTCTTACTCTTTTAATTGATGAGGTTCTCATTTGATTATTCTAAACCCCATTTATAGCTGATTTAATACACTAGATTAGATAATAACATTATGAAACATAATTTATGATCTAAAAACTTATTATACACTAAGCATAAATTGAAAATTTAGATATAACTAATATTTAAATAATAAGCTTAGTTTCTTTAGACATATTTCCAAAAAAATTTATAGGGTTTTCTTCTCTAATTTAAATTTTCCTAAATCTATTTCTAAAGTCTTATACTAAACTTTATATGATACCAACTATAAAGAACCTAACCCCAGTAGACCATTGTTAGTTGTTACTTTTTTAAATTGGTACTATGTACAGAAGATCACATCCCAAAGGACCGAATAGTTTATTTGTCTTAGTAAACTAGATATATACTTGGATATTACATTACAATTGGAAATATAAAATAAAACCAAGTAATCCCTTTGAAAACCCACTTATTATCCAAGATTATCCCTATATGTCAATCATAATATGAATCTTGGCATCCTGGGAAAACATAAAACATGTAAAAGGGGTGAGCTCAGATGCTCAGTAAGGGTAAGTGTATTTCATAATCTATCTTCAATAAATAAGAATAAAAAATAAGGTAAGGTTAATAACTTAAATAAATTACATTTAAGCATATTTTGGATCATAATATGAATGGAATAAAATATAATCAAATTACTCCATATAAATAATCACATGAGAATAAAACTTAACCATGAATATCCTATTAATAAAATAATCACAAGGATTATAAATAACTAATATAATAATGATTTAATGTATAATTTGGGACATCATAAACATATTGTTAATGACTTTTCCAAGAAACCATATATAAATGAGTAAAAACCTGATCTATTTTGTCTCATGAGACCCACTGATGCATCGAGAGGCTATAGAGGGCCTTGCCCATCACTTACTAAGTCGAATGTATTACTCATAAGAAATGGATAGTAAATCATCAATATAAACATAATTATTCAAACTATTATACTAAATTTAAATAATTGTCCCATTTAATAAACATAATCATAAACCATCCACATAAATATGGTGAATGGTATAAAAATAGTACATCCCCAGTCAAACTGATCAAAAAAATTATATAAAATATGGTAAATGGTATCATAAGAGAAAAATATAAATTAATAATAATATTAAAAAAATTATGTTGACATAGATACTTTAATTAAATCATTGAAAAAATCAGGAAGAAAATTCCCTTTTTCACTTTGAAATCACTTATTCTTGAAAAGATGTGCAATTATAAAAGAAAACATTTTAATTAAAAAGAACCATGTAATCTTTCAAAGTAAGCATCAAAAAACTAATTCTTCATGAAAATTTTAAAATACACTCATGATGTATAATTTTAAAAAAACCATTCATTTTAAATTTTTAAAAATAAATATTTAAAAGATTATTTTTCAAAAGAAATACCATTACAATTATAAAATAATTGATGTCCACGCTAATCAAAATAATTGATTATGTGTATATAATATAAATTCACATAAAAAATGTGTAAATACAACTGAATATAATTCAAAATTTATTTCACATATAATCATATCATGACATAATCAATGGAGTAGAGGTGTAACCCAAATAGTGGAAATTATGTTAATAATTCCCTTACCTTTTGTTCGACTTCCTCCAAACATGTTCAAAACTTATGTATAATGGTCTTAGACATGTTATTAATTTATAAAATACCATTATTCATATTTATAGTATCTAATATTATCCTTTTCAACATTTCACCACCTATTCATTAATAGTATTCCATTATTTTCTTTGTTTTGGATGTTAATTTCCTTGTTCTCTCTTGTATGGTTTCTAATGAATGTCCTGATAATTCAGCATGGGTTATGTATGAATCATATTAATAATGATATTAATGATATAAATATAATATTTAATATTTAATATATTTTTATAACAATTATTAAATATTGAACATGGAAAATGAATCGCACCGCATCGTGGATACATTTGGCCATATGTACGCATAAGCGATGGTATCATTTCATTAATTGTGAATGTGTAAAGAAATGGATGATATATTAATTTTATAGAATAAATATCATGTCCTAATTACTATATATATCCATTATTTCCATCATTATAACCATCCTTTTAAAGTGGGGATGAAATAATGAATTACACTGCTACGTGGTGATGGTAAGTCATATGTATGCACATATGGTGTTTTCATTTTTTATAAGATGGATAAAAGGTTTAATATGGTTGTTTAATAATAAAAATAACATCTCAGTATATATATGATATTGTATTTGTTATTTTATGATATAAAAAACACATGAATATGAATTATAAGAATAAATGAGTTTGAATGAATTGGCAACAACGATTACCACTTCTTTAGCAGACTTCCTTTATATCTATTCTCAGGGGATCTAGAGTTGGTATTTTTGGAAAATTAGGACCTTCAGAGCATGTACACATATTTTTGAGTATAAATCAGTATTTTTTGGTCGACATATAGTTCTCAAGGTTTTGTTAAGAAGTAAGGGAGGAGGTGTCGTTTTATAATTGAGGTGAGGGAAACTACTGGAAATCCTTAAAATATTAAAATATAATTAAGGCTAATCCTAAGGAAAAGAATTATAAAATTCATATAAAGAACTAGGGAATAAATTTTACACCATATATTATCTCATTTGGACTTATTTAATATTATTATGATTTTTAAATAATTTAATAAAATTTTATAATCATGAAAAGACATTATTTTCAAATTTAACACTATTCTTTACTATGACTTTAAAAAAATAAAAAAAAGATTGAAATTAGATAAAACTATTTTATTTTAACTTATAAATGTAATATTTTTCTATATAATTCATTATAATCTTAATTATTGCAAATTATTTTTATTTTAATTTTTTTAATATCATTTATTTGATTTTACCATTAATTTAATAATTACTGCATCATCATTGTATAAGCATTTAAGGTATTTATTTCAACCATAAAAATTAAAAATAAATTCCATGATCAATATAAATTTACTATATTTAAAAATATTATTTATTTTTTAAACTATATTCTAGAAAACTGTATATTAAAAATGTTATACTTAATAAAAACCATAGTGTGAACAATTTGACATTCTTTTAAATAAAATACAATAAAGGGAGTAATGTCAACCAAGTGGGTCGAAAAGGATATAAATTAGACCTATGAATGATAATAGTTAACATATACTCAACCAATAATATTTATTCATAATTTTGGGTCATCTAATTATTCTTATTATTTTAATTAAATTCATTTTATTCATTTTTCTTTTGCATACACTAGCACTTTGTCAGTGTTACATAAGCATTGATGCTAATTATTTCAAATATAAAAATAAAAAATAAATTACTCACATAAAAATAAATTAATTATTCTCATGATAATCTTGTATTTTTTTCATTATTTATATTTACTCATATCCATTTCAAGATAACTTATTTAATTTGTTCATTTGACTTTTCTTGCCTTTCCCAATCATTGGACAATCATTTGGATAATATTGTTGCTATATAAGTAAAAAATTCAACAAAATCAGTCCCAATAAACATTTATCGGTTATATTTAATAAAAAATTAATCCAAATACTTGTTACCTCTCAAATAATATCTATAAGGAACCGAATTTGACTTTTCCAACACTGTGTAGGCTCTCCGTTAGCACTAAAAATGATTTTTATAATTATCATGAAATAATTTATATTTTATATTTTATGGATTTTTTTATTATATAATCATACATGAGTCTTTACATATTTTTAATAATTTTTTATATCATAGTTATGTTTTGATGATATCATAGAAGATATCGTATTTCATAAAAAATCGTGTTTTTTTACTACTGACCAAAAAGTTAACTTTCTGCATAAAATTCTAAAACTTTAACCATATAATAGTTTTTATATTATGATTTCCAAGATTATTTTAATTTTTCCAAATAAATTTTATGATAGTTTTAAAAAATAATTATATTTATTCTCACATATAAACTAATAAAATTTCTTTCTGATTAAAACTTGTATTTAAAAAATAAAATGACTTTACTAAAAATTGTGTCTTCATTTCCATAGAATAATAAAGATAATTGAATTGAATATGACCTTAATATATATTTCATTATATGGTTAATAAATTTCATTCCCATCAATTTAATGGATACATTATAATAATATTTCATTGTTCATTTAAGTTGGGTGTTGCATGCAAAATAAGCTATCAAAGAGGTTAAATTTAAAAAGAGAAATACCAAAAATTCTTGGGGTGTCACATTTTATTTATCTAGATCCATTAAATATTTCTTTAGTATACACCAAAAAAAATATCCTTCTTACAGGTGAACTCCCTGTGTGCAGGAAATATGGATCATGTGATTCTACTTATTTTAAATCTCAAATGTATCCATGAATTTTTTATTCTAAAACAGCCAAGTGAAACATCATTTTCATTGGGAAATAGTTTATTCTTACAATATTCACATGCAAGAGAGATTGATATTGCATGAATGGAATTTCAAGACCTCATCTTCTAAAAAAATTATCTATAAAAAAATGGAGAGATCAGGTTCTATGACTATAATCATTGAATTGATTACCCAACATAAAAGAGATCTCTCATATCAGGAGGTATAAGACAACTACTTGAGATAATCAGACGTTTGGGATCTATTTCATCATACGGTGTGTGTTCGATCCATATTTTAATGGTATGGGAATAATATCCCTCTTTGTAAAACTCCACATCATACTCATGGATGGTTTTGTTCTTCTATATTATTCAATATTTGTCATTACTAATTCGAGAATGTAGTGGGGGTTAAAAATAGCAATACATGCACTCATGCTTTATGGGCCACGTCAAACCGTACTGGCCCACTAGTATGCTTATCCCATGACCATGTTCCCATTATAATGCTCATTTGACCTACAAAAGGACCATAAATACCTATTCTACCATGTAGGCCTATGATTTAACTCCCCAAAATGGTTTTGGTCCTCCTCTATAATGTGGGGTCTAGCTGGCTCTTAGCTTGTATGGTTGGAAACCTTTTTGGTAGAGCCCAATTAATTTACATAGAAATATTCTATGTATTCCAAGACAATTCTCATCAAATATCAAAAACAATAATCTAAAAATAAAATTTAAATATACCTCATGAAAAATATACATTGATTTTCATGGACTTATTTTTTAAACTCTCATGAAATATTAAGCTATTTCACAAACATAACTTTTTTATTTTTTATTGTAAAAAATATTTCCTCTTTAAAACATGTCTTTGAACATTAATATAACTTCAAAAACATTAAAATTTACAATGATAATTTATCAATAATGAATTCCAATGTCATCAAGTGAATCCTTAATAATTCTCTAAGCATCACCACTTCATCTGAAAAACTTACCAAACACATATTGACACATTATTGAAAAAATATATAATAGTAGACCTTATAGGGTATTTAAGGTTGTGTGTCAATTACAAGATGATCAATTAAATAAAATTAATTTATAATTATCCATTAGAATGAAATAATTAATTATTTTACCATCTTAAAAGAGTAAAACATTTTTCAAAATTGATATTCTCTGCTTTTATCATCATTTCAGGGTAAATAAGGATGGTATACTGAATCATACATTTCATATGTGGTATGTAAATTATTAGTTTATGGTAATTACCTTTATATTTACTTATACACCTTTTGTTTTTATGGATCATTGAATAGATTATTCAAGGATTATCTTGGTAACGTTATGGTGGTATTAATTGGTAATATATTTATATAATCAAAAATTTATGAAGAGCACTAGAATTATTTGAGAATAATTATTTTAACTCTCATAAAAAAAGGAATTATATTTTAAATTCAGTAATAGTTAATTTTATCTCCATAAAGTAATTTTCATGGATATATTATCTCAAAGGATATAATATCTATTTTTATTTCAAATATAAATTTATGAATATAATTTACTATACCAATTAATATAACTGATATATGAATTTTCATCAATTAAATATGTTAATATGACCAGTTTGTTGAAAACAATTCCAATTATCTAACCTGTTAAGAAAGTTGACATTTAAAGGGGTTAAATTCATATAGTCATGGGAATGTGAAGAATTTTTTAAAGAGTTAAATTGGAGATTGGTTGAGGATCTAGTATTGATTTTACCATCTTGAAAGGAAGAATTCATAATATATAGTTATGTATCAAATAAAGGATTATTTTTTGTCCTTATAAAGAATGACATGGTGGTGTAATATACACCAAGGAAGTAAAATATCAATAATGAAAACTTTCAAACTCATGATCTTGAGTTGGTATTTATAATATTTTCCATGGAGACGTAGAGGCTCTATCTCTATACCAAATGATATGACATATATTCGAATACCATAATTTTAATGTATATATTCTCCCTAAAATAGCTCAGCATTAGAAAAACATATTGTTATAACTACTCAAGGGATATGATTACATGAATAAATACCATCCTTGGAAGTAAAATAAGGTGATTGAGGTATTAATTAGGAGGGACTATGGAGTTCATATCATAATGAGGATTAACAAGGATCCTATATTATGGTATTTTGTAATGTTATATACGAAAACTGTTAGGTAATGGGAAAAATAATTCATTTACTAAGAAATTTATAATCCATCTTTAATGTAAAAGAAATCGTAGTCCAATCAAGATGATAAGGGTTTAAAATGGAAGATTAAAGAATTAATTAATGGGAAATCGGATGACTTCAGATATAATGATGTAGTGTTGATATTTGGGAAGAGGTTATTAGTTAAATCTATACCAGAGCTAAAAAGGACATAGTGGAAGAGTAACATAGCTCAAAATTTTCTATAGAACATGGTAGAATAAAGATGTATAGGTATTTAAGAGATTATTTCTAGTGGTATAGTATGAAACCCAAAATTTCCGACTATCTATCCCAATGATGGGTGTTCCGAAAGGTAAAGGTTAATGGAAAATATATTAAACGAGTCATGAAACCTTTTACTATACCAATATGGTAGTGGAAAAATATATAAGTGGGATTTTTACTAGACTTAAAAGACTCCTAAAAAGAATTATACTATATGATTCATTATTAATCACTATAAAAAGTTTCAACATTTCTAAGTAGTAAGCGAAGATCTATCCCTTTAGTTCTCTAATAGCTATATATTAATAAATTTTTTGAGACATCCCAATGTGCCTCTATCAATTATATTTGATCGTGAACCTTAATTCACATCAATATTATGGAAGATTCTACAAAAGGATCTCAAAACTGAGATACATTTTTGGTGAACGTATCATCCTCAAACTAATGGGATGGTTAGATAGAATATTCAAAAACTTGAAGATGTGATGAGATCATTATCACTTGAATTTTATGGTACATAGGATCAACTTGTTGATCTTGTTGAATTAACACATAATAATAGCTTCCATTCTGGCATCTATATGGAATAGTATAAAACACTATATGGGAAGGGATTTTATACTTCAACATTTTATAATGAAACCAGATAAATAAATCAACTATACTAGGAAAATTATTAGGAGAAAACTATAAATTTATGAGCTATTTAGAATCATATAAAACAAGTTCAAAGAAAAAAAAATATTTTAATCATATGTAGTATATAGAATTCTAAGTAAGATATAATTTATTCTAAAATGTGTCTATGTGGATGGGAGTTATATGATTCAATAAAAATTAGGAGTTAATCCCTAGGTATATTGGGCCTTTTGAAATTTTAGAGATAAATTGAGTTTTAGATTACCGACTAACTATTCCACAAAACCTATCTAAAGTGTATGGAAACATACTTGATTCATTATTCAGGGAAAACATACCATATCCAATCCATATACTCACCTATTATGGGATAGTGTTAGAAAATAAATTATATTATAAATAATATCCTACCTAGATTCTTCTGACAAAATAGAAAATTGTTGTGGAATTAGATAACTCAGTTTGGGAAGGTTCTTTAGGGAAATCACAAACTAGAGGAGGCAACATGGGATCCTGAAGAAGCTTTGAGGAAAATTTAAAAAAAAATAAGAACTGAAATGTATAAAAATTTTAATTACAAAATTATTTAATGGGTGAGAATATGATACTCCATATTGTCCTATAATAAGTAAACACTACAACATTAGAGTATTCCCCAATGGACATCCAATAATTTTATCATTATAATAGAAATAGTTCATGGTTATATTTAAAGATTAAATTTATAAATTTTATAAATTGAATTCACCAAATTGTTTTCATTGTATATTTTAGCATGAAAACTTATGTTAAAGTTAATTTTTTTGGATTTATTAGAAATAGTTGATTTTATGATGAATTGTGAAAAATGTCGATTTGTGAAAATCTGTAAATTAATTTATTTAAATCAAGTAAATTAAAACTACCATTATATTATGTGTTTTCTAAAGAAACATATTATCAATTATATTAAAAATTATCTAATTAATTACATAAGAATTAATATTGGATTTTATTTTTCAACAAGATCATTTTTATTCTTAAAATACAACATTTAGACATATGTTTTTTATTTAATTTTAAGCACATGTAATAAAATTAATTTCAACCACTTTTATTAATTCAATATCAAAAATTGGATTTAATATTTGGAATTTGGAGGTTTAAATATATTACTAAGGATAATTTCATTCTTTATCATTATAATAGTAACCATTGAAATAACTTGTCATTATGGAAATGGATAAACAAAGTTAATTATGTTAAAAACATTGTAATATGTCAAAAAAAATAATATAACATGTCATTTGATGTGATATTTATACCATAATCTCCTTAAATTTTAATTATTATTTAACTTCTTCCATATTCCCCTGAGTAATACATTTATAATAGTTAAATGTTATGAATAATTATAAGTCACTCACATCACTAATAAAAGTGCACCACTTATCCCCTCATGATAAGACCTCATGATACATTTTTTTTAAAAAAAATACCTACCCAAATACCTCCCAAAATTCTCTCTTGATGTCCTATAGTATTTGGTCTCACCAGAACACCAATCTATAAGGATTAATGTTTAAGATAAATGGGATTTTCCAAATAAGAGGTATAAATCTTAACCTTGTTGTTTCAATTTATTTTTTCTACACCAAATTCAAATATTCTACAATAATTTTGATACTATAACAGAATATTCTTCATTATTATTAGATTGTATTATGTATATTGTGAAAAAAAAATTTATTTTCCATCCAATGGGAAATGAAATCATCGCTCATGCAAAAGTACAGACTACCATTCCATGTAGCAATGTAATTTTTTTTCATTCCTGCCACATATGTCTTGTTAAAATTATGGATCAAATAAATATATATTATATTAATGAAATTATTATTATTATATAAAGATAATATATTACACACCTTAATTACCTTTTGACTATTGAAAAATGATAACATCTTCATGAAGAGATATGATACGCTTTTCATTTCCACCATAAATGGATAGTCATAAAGATGGAAATAATGAAAAAATATAATATCTATAATAGTAATATTATTATTTAATAGTTAAACATTATCTATTTCATTTTATTTTCATCCATTAGAAAATTGAAAACATTTCTCATGAATTGGTATGGACTACCATCTCCATGACATGATGTATGTAATTTTTCAAGACTGTTTTAAAATAAGGCTCTAGAATTATATTAAATGTTTAAAAATGACAATTATTTAAAGCTTAACATTTTTTAGTAGAAAAAATTATATCCAATAATAAAGGATTGAAACCTTCAATTTGAAACATTTATATAAAATGGAACAGTTAACAACCAAATATTGATTTTAACAAAAAACTATAAATAAATGGTCTGAAAGACATTTTTAATGAATAGTATATAGTAAAATAAGTGCTTATAATATAGTTGAATAATATGTAAAAATTTATAATATAGTATATTTTAGAATTTATAACCAATTAAAACTCTGAGGTGTGGTTTTATTTTATAATCACATCATTATTTAGGAATGTTTATGTTTATGTTTCTATTAGAGGAATTATATGATCCTTTTCTCTAAAAAAACTTATATTTTATTCTAAAATATTTATTTATAGTATTTTAAAGTATTATATTTATTTTTACCTTCATTTTAACTCGAAAAAACCAAAATTTAGATTATAATAAAATTTAATTTAATTTCTATTTTTTCTGGTTTGGAATTTTCCTCTTATATTTCCATGATTTTAAAATTGTTTTATGACATTTATAATCCAAATTTAAATGGTTTATAAAGGTATTTTTACACTATATTTGACTCTTGAAACAAATATTTTTAAGTAACCTTCTTATAATTTTCCAAAAAAAATCATTTCTTAATTTTTTCAGAAGTTTCAAAAGATAGTTTCTTTAATATTTTTGACATATCCACCCTTTCCTATCATCATAAAAATTATTAGTTATCAATAATACTCCAAATTATTCCATAGTTTTTCAGAGAAATTCATTTTATATTATTATTTTAATTTTTATTTTAATATATTCATAAATAAAAGGATATTTATTCATGTTTTCAGTGTGACATTTTAATGCATTTATAAAAGTAATTTTTTATAGAGGTCGACGTCCTTTAAGGATTTTTATGCTTTAATAGGGATATACTCTAATGATAATGTCCACATTGTTTCTTTGGTTATTTTATGATCACATTGTTCTATTTATTGGTGGGGGAAATTATTAAGATTGTGTATTCTAGTTTTCAATATAAATGTTTATGATTATTATTTATTGAATTTTTATTCATTTATTTCATATATGGAATTCATTTTAATAAAAAAGTGATGATTGTGGCTCGATATATACAACCTTGGTGTATCGATAGTTCACATGAGACAAACTAGTCTGGGTCATGTATGACATACCTATTATTGTATGATGTATTATAACTAAGCCATTATGTTAAGATTATGATATTCATCATTATCAATTTTATCAATATAAAACTAGTTATTATTACCCATGTGATTATTTATGTTGTTATGTTTTCCATGGATATTTCTATCTTTTTATAGGATTAGTTTTATGGAATATTTTAGTTTTGTTTATCTCTTCCATATTATTCATTCTTTGTTTAATTTATAATATTTTTTGTTTGAATTATTTCCCTTATTAGGAATATGTGATAAAACTTTATTACATTTTATTTTCCCTAGGATAAAAATAGGGATCTATGAATGATTTTGGGGTTATACTGGATGATATAATAATGTTATCGCTAGAATATTGCGTTTTATTTCATGTTTCCAAATGTAATGTGATAATAATTTATGGATATAGTCTCTAAAGAATACTATATACAAAAATATTACATCAATTATATAAATATTACATTTTATTTCATGTTTCATTTATAAATATTACGTTCTATTTCATGTTTCATTTATAAACTAAGGCAAGATGAGAATAACATAAAAAATATTATGTCAATTTATATAAATATTCAATTAAAAACAATTATACATACCTATGGATCATAAAGGTTTAGTTTCATCGAGACTATATACATAATCAACTTATTTATGTATAATCTTCCATATCTCTTCTAAACATTCTTTATATTAATATCCTTATAAACAAATCATACATAGAACATTTCATCAAAATGTGGGGAGGGAAAATATAATAAAGGTTAATCTTAGATGCTTATAAAATTTTAACATTATAGATATCAATTATATGTGAATATAAGATGATTATAAGGGTTTGGTAACATAAACAAGCACATGTTCTCAATGTAAATTATTTTTACCTATAAAATAATATATATTAAACTCCAATATCATGTGATAACTGTAACATCCAAGGTAAATAAAAAATATGACATTTTCATATTTATTAATATTTGAAAATTAATTATTAATTTTACTTTAAAGGGTTTTTTATGTTCGATAGCATACCTGATACGCAACAATGGTTTTTTGTGAAATCTTACATTGCACACTAACAATATAATATTATTATTTTAAATGGTAGTTAATGCCTAGCCATTGTATTGGATGTAATGAACAGAACTAACTACAATATTATTATACATGTTTTTTAAATGTTTTTATATTTACCCAATAAAATTTAGAGTCTTAAAATGTGAATGAATCTAATTTTAAGCATAAATACTCTAATATTCTTTAAAGGGTCGATTTACCACCTTTTGATGGAGAACCCTTTTTAAATATAGTTTTTTTCACTTTTATATGTTTTATTTGACAAAATAATTTTTATATTTATAATCGGTACATCAAAATTAACTTTGGTTGAAATTTTGATATTTTTCTGATAATGTTCATTTTTTAATGAATAGTGAAAAAATGGTGTATTTTAATTCAAAACCGCCTTTTAATATAATTTATTTATATGGTTAGATTATCTATTTAATTGGTTTTAAAGTGTAAATATATTATATTTTTTCCATTTAATCCAATTTTGTCCATTCAAAGTAATTTCAGTTCGAAATTGGGCATTAACAAGTATCAATTTTTTGATGGTTATTATTTCTTAAAAACACGCTTTTTATTTTGACGATGGGAATTAATTATAAAATTAATTAATGAAACTTCTATGTTTTTAATTTGGTAAAATAGACATCATTTTTAAATTTTTAATATCAAATTTATATTAGAGTGAATTTTTTGTATTTTTCTGAAAACTTTCAATTTTTGATGAATGGTGAAAAATTTTGCGTTATTGTTTAAAACCAACTTTTTATTTAAATAATTATTTTTAAAATCAAATTTGTTTTAAAGTCAAAATAGATAAATAATACCTATATTAATACTATGAAATTAATTGGGGTCATTTTATAAAAAGATTATATATAAATAATTCTTTTGAACTTTTTAATGTCTTTTTACCCACCTTCTAAGTGCTTTTCCAAATTTGCATAAAACGTAGTTTTACCGCTTCTGTGAATTTAATTTCAAAAATCCTAAATAAACGGTTATCATTAGTAAGTAAAATGTGGTTCAATGGGATGAAAATAATTTTTGGTGGATAGTACCTTTTGACTTTTATTAACCGTGATTAAATGTAATTAGGGAAATTTAAGGTAAAAATAATATTATAATAATATAAAATCACCTTGACACATGTCCTAACATTATTTTACAAGTCATGGCCGACCAATAAAACCCATGGGTCAATTTTGGGACCTCATGGAGCCACTTGGGTAAGATAATGACATTAATAACTTTGTATTTAAAGTAAAAAAAAATGTCATAAACATGTACTGTTTTACTAAAACAATTTTAATGTGGAGATATATAATTGATATATTTGACTATAAATATTAAATATAAATATAAAACAATTTCCAACATCATGTTATTTTTTTACAATTTTTAGACAACAAATAAATAAAATTATTTATGACACAATGATGATGTAGTGTTTATGTCATTAATGGATGATTTAAATAAATAATAAGATAAAAATTAAACAATTATCCAAAAATAGTTCAATTATTATTGGATGATTTTATTTCGAACATGTACCACCTTATATTTGACTTTAATTATTTTTGGGACTTTATAAATCGAAAATCATTATATAATAAAATAATATTTTCAAACTTTCCAAACGAGCTCCTCCTCTCCCTTATAAAAATCCCTCACTTCTTACCCATTTATCACACTTATCAAGCCCTTTTCACGTCCAACCTCTGCTCCAATAAGCTCCCAAGATCCCCCTCTTCATCCTAGAATCCTTACTTTAGTCAGAAATCACTTCAAAAAACCCTTTTGGTTCAATCCAAACGGAGTTACTTGATTTAAAGGTAACGTCTTCTCTTAAGTTCTTTTGTTTTATTTTACTTCTCCAACCCCCTAAACTCTTTTTATTACTTTATTTTATAATAACAATATTATCCTAAATATAATATAATTTTTTAATGAGAATTATTATATCTACACTTACACACACTTCTATCAAATGGGTAAAGAACACATTGTTTCGGTGGACGGCGAACTACTACCTCACGAAACGATGATTGTTAAATTATCTCCTACCGCCTCTCATGGTGTCCATTATGATGGAAATTTATTTATATGAAATATATATTATATTTATATTGTTTCAATTCTTCTTTATTTTTCATTTATATCATAACTTTATGGTTTCCATAATGGGTAAATGCGATAATTTAATTTGAGGAAGTGTGGACTACCGTCCCCTCAAAGTGATATGGCTCGTTCATGCCATATGTGGAACGTATAAAAGATCCAATTTATGAAATTATGTAACATATATGAAATATATATTATAATTAAATTATAATATATTTATTTATCACTATGTTTTCATTCCATTAAAATATGAAATAGAAATGAAAGTAGCGGTCATGCGTACGTACAGCTTACCGTCTCCATGAACGATGCATTTCATTTCTTATCTCCAAATGTTATATACTATTATAAATACATATATATATAATGGATATATATGATATATATGACATATAAATTATTAATATCATTCTATAGATAATGTAATTTTTTCCACATGGACAATTTATAATTATAACAAGTTCATTTTTCACTCAAGTTCTGAACATCGACAAAATGTCCGATATGAACTCAAATAATTAACTAATTATTATAGCAAGGTAATAGGTGATATAAAAGGAATAATAAACTTGAAAAATATTCTTAATAAATTATAAACTAAATTAATTTTATCATTCAGGAAGAACAAGGAACATATGAGCGAGTCAAGTCAGACACGAGGTAAGGGGTTTCTTATCTCACTTTTATTTCTATGAGATTTTCATTATTCGCCACTTACTTATTACATATGGTGTATCGTGTACTGAAATTTAATATATATTATCATTATTATCTTTATATTCATAGTATTCTGTGATTTATTTGGTGGTTATTAACTTTTTTTCATAGGACTCGATTGATTACAACGTGGTAAGGGATTATTATCTCACTTTCAAGTCTGTGAGATTTCAATTGTTCACCACTTATTTATTGAATGTGGTGTATTATGTACTTCCATTTGATATATATTCTCATGATTACCTTTATATTAATGGTATTCTATAGTTCGTTTTTTGGTTATTATCTTTTGGTCATAGGACTTGATTGATTACAACGAGATAAGGGGATTTCTTATCTCACTTTTAATTCAGTGGGATTTCAATTGTTCGCCACTTATTTCTTGCATGTGGGGTATTTTGTACTACCTTTTGATATATATTATCATGATTATCTTTATATTCATTTTATTTTGTGATTATTTTGGTGTTTAGTAATTTTTTTCATACAAATCGATTGAATACAACGTGGTAAGGTATTTTCATCTAACTTCTTATTCCCGTGAGATTCATGGAATATTTGCCACTATTTCCTTTTGTGTGGATTGTGTACTGCACATTATTGTACTCTTTGTGTAATATAAATTAATTTATGGGTATTTACATGTTCATTGTAATATCCTTCTTTCATGGGGTGTACGTTTTGAAAGTTACCAAATCGATAAATGAACCTTTCACTCTCCTCTTTTAGTCATGACCTTCTTTATGTTATGTACTCTATTTTCCATCTTATTATGTGATGTTATATTATTATATATCCTCATTAATATCCATTTCATGTATAAATGATTAGATACCCTTTCCGCTCTCATAAATAAAATTCTGAATTTTTAAGTGATGCCGTTAGGCTGTTGAATTTTTGTAAGGGAACTTATTAACCCAATTTCAATTCATTGGGTTAAACTTTGACTTTATGATTATGTCATGATATGAATATCTGTGAATGACCTATGATTTTTTTTACACTTAATATCCAATTATATTGGGTTTATTAATATTTTTCACACATAATTATGTCATTGAATTATCCTTAATCTAATGATATCATCTTTATAATGGATTTCATCTCAATTTATATTCCATTGAGACTTCATTGTTGTTATGCACCAATTCACTCTTATATGGTGTATATACTATCCTTTGTAATATTATATCATGAATAGATTTATTATCATGATATTATAAAGTTTTTATGAAATGTTATTCCTCAATTATTTGTATTTAATCATCTCATATTTGGTTAATAACTCCTCAAATAAAATACTGTTTTAAAGATTTATTCTTCTAAATCGTTCTCATTAATGACCTAGTTTTAAAAATGGTTTTAAGGATTTATTTATATGGACATTACTATTTTAAAATTTAAATTCCATTAAAATCTTCAAAGTGGTATGGGACACTTGGAATCAAAAATCTCTTTATTAAATGTTTTAAATGGTTTTGAAAATGGTTTGATAAAAAATTATTTATTACAATATCTTGATATGATATATTTTGATTGTAATGTGGAAATGTTATCTTTCCTTTATGATTTTGTTATGTGTTATGATTATGTTATGGTTATTGGGAATTGTTTATGTAAACAGGTGGTTGCTTGATAAACCTAGGGCATGTGATCCCTAGATATCTCTCCAATGCATTGGGTAACAAGATGAAGGTAAATGTTAATGTTTCTCCTAAGAGATTTAGGGAATATAGTATGATGGATATTCCAAATGTGAATCGCTGTGTAGATATGATAGCTACAATGTAAGTATGTTATGAATTCCATAAGTTACCTTTAAGATTTATGATTTCTATTTGTTATTCATAAATCTTATGATTTCGTAATATATGTTATGATTGAAAAGTATTGGTTTCTTTGAATTATATTTATTAATGGGATAATGTTTCCTTTCCTTGTTTTATAACCCTTACTAAGATTTTTATGCTCATCCAATGTTTTTGAAATGTTATCCACAGGACTTAAATATTAATAGGGTCAAGGATGGGATCAAGGAAAGTCATGTTTTCTAAAACATGGAACTAGACATGTTTCTTTTTAAGAGTTTTTATTTTATGAAAAGTGGATACTGAGTAGTAGTGTATACATGTAATATTCAAGTTGTTATGTAATATTTGTGGCCTAATTCTCTAAAACTCTAAACCTGAAAAGATCCTCAATGTGAATTCTTGACATAATTCAAGATTATGTAATTTTTAAGGTCTGGTCCTTAAAGTTGGTATCAAAGGTCGGTTTAGATAACTTTATATGTTAGGGTGTTATTTAAGAATAATTGATATAACCATAAATGGTTATCATTTTTTAAAGAGTCATAATTATTTTAGAGGTGATAAATGTTTATTACATTTTGGGATGCAAAATTAAAGGTATTAAATAACCTTTGTTGTTAAAATATGTTATGGTTATTTTTGAAGAATTTGTCTTTTTGTAATGTTATAAAATTATATGGTTTTAGAAAAATGACAACCTGTAAGAAGGGTGACAACCAGTCATGTCTGGAAAGGCCATAGGAATCGAACCCACAACCGAAGGGCGATAATGGTGCAGCTCCCACCATTGGACTGCATGAGGTCCCTGGTTAGTATGACTAATTCTTTTTAATTAAATTATTTTATTGATCAAGAATAAGTTGATTTTGGATCTTATGTTTTTTTAAATGGACATCCTTAGTATAAGAAAATGATTTGGTTATTAAGAGATAAAAGTTATTTTGGAAGACATTCTCTCTTTTGGGAACATTATGTGCTTAAGGAAACACTACTAAAAATTGCCTATATCAGCGCTCAAAATGGCCCTTAACAGCGCTAAAAAATCACTATAAAGCTCTGCGCTAATATAGGGGGGTCCCTTTTATAAGAACTCCGAAAAGCGCTAAAAAAGTCCAATTTTATCAGTGCTAAAAAAACACTGATAAAATACCCCTTTATCAGCGTTTTTTTAGCACTGATAAAAGTCAAAAAAATTATACAAAAATTAAATTAAATAATGTACGGGGAGAGATTTTATCAGTGATTAACCACCCATTTATCAGTGCTAGGAGGTCTCCGGCGCGCTTCCCTTCCCACGCTTACTCACACGTGTGCACCACCTTTTCCTCCACCCGAACATGAACCCGCAACCTTCCCCTTTCGCGGCTGCACCTTTACCACTATGCTATTTCATTTTTTCTCTATTTAATGATTTATCTCATTATATATATATATATATAGTTATATTTATTAGTATACTGATTTAGATTCATATTAATATAAATATATTTATTCATATATTAGTATATATATATTCATTTGTATTTTAATATATATATATATATTTATTTATTTATATATATTTAGTTATAATTTTTTATCCGTATATTTATTTGTATATTAATATATACTTATAAAATTAGTTTTAAATATAGTTATGAAATATGTTTTTTGTGTGTGTTTATAATTAAATAAATACATACATACATACATATATACAACACACACACAGAGAGATACACACACACACATAGACACACACACACAGAGAAAAACACACACACACAGACACATACGAATAAATACATATATATGTGTCTTTGAAAAGCCATTGATGTTAAAATGACCATAACTTATAATCAAGAATCCTGTTTCAACTCCACAACTAGTCAAATAAAATAAAATGAAACAATATTCGATATGATATGTGGTACAGGCATAACGGACATCTGGATCAGAAGTTATACCTGTTAAAATATTAACAAATTGGGGTATCTCAGCTAAAAACTCAGTTTTTTAGGCCTTATGGGACTTTTGGGATCGAAAAATGTGACAGAGGCTTTTCTTGGGTCACAAGCACGTAGATCTCGTCACAGGCTTCGATTTGATATGATGTAGAGCTCAAACGGACACCCGGATCAAAAGTTATCTTTGTTTGAAGTTTGAGTTGTATTTCCAAATTATTTTAGATATTTTATTAATTTTTTTGATTTTTTGTGTCTTAAAATTGTTATTAAATGATTTTTAATCGATAATAATTAGAAAATTATTAATTAATGATATTTTTTTGAAATATTTTAAAGCCATTTTCTCTAAATTTTCTATATATTAAATGTAATAGTATATTTATATGTATATAAAACATATTTAAAATATATATTATATTTATATACGAATAAATATACTTATATAACAATAATTTATTTTTCTTGAATTTTTTTTAAAATATAAATTTTTTCAGCGTTGATAAATCCCCCCTTTATCAGCGCTTTTTTTAGCGCTGATAAATGGGTAGTGCTTCCCTTGCCCGTTTTTGTAGTAGAGAAAATAGAATACTATGGGATCTCATTTGTGGAGGAATGGTTGAAATTTTTATTTTTGAAGAATATATGTTTTTATTGTGGACATATGGTTATTTGGGTTATTTTTTGAAATTATTAACCTATCATAGAGAATGTGTGATTAGGTTAATTACACTTTAGTATGAACCTTTAAGAGAAGTCGATGTTATTTGGAAATAAATGTTAAGATTTATCATGGAATACTATGTGAATAAATCCTTCTGAGATTTGGTTTTCAATCTTAGTTTGGATTAGTTTGAAGAATTTTATGGAAAGCTTTTTATTGAATGTAATTTTTTGAAATTTGGGTACTGTTTTTTTAATTTTGGAGATTAAGAGTAGTTTTTATTTTTGTAAAATATTATCCTTTTTTGGGGTTTATCTGATCTTGTACTAACCATTTTGGGTTTTGGTTAATGTATAAGGACATGGGAAATATATAGTTCATCTTTTGTGGATTATGTGATTCTCTTTAAGTTGATTATAGTGCTTTTAATGTGAACAAGTCATCTTGAATACTCATCGTTTGGAGAAAAGATGAGTTTGTGGTAGAAATCTAGTAAAGGATGAAAGTCTATATGAAAAGTAACTATGTTTCCTTATGTTCTTATTCAAGATCTTAAATAAATTCCTCAACTTTATGAAAAGGAACATAAAACAAAAACGTTCTCTGCTTACTTTTCTTACTGGGTAATCAAAGACCGTTTAACCCACCACAAGTTTGTGATTTTATGGTGGTTAACTTTCTCCTAATCATGTTATCTATCACTCTCCTTTAGAAGTTGATTGTTTTTTTCTCCTCTATGTCCATGTTTTAATGGAATCCTAGTATCTATTATCTTGTTTGACCATTTTTCATTTCATTCTTTCTTTCAAAAGTGATAGTTTTATTGACTCTTTTCTAAGTGGGACTTTTAATGAAGATTATGTGCCCAATTTTAAAATTGTGAGGACGCAATTCCCAAAATGGGGGAAGGATGTAACATCCTAGGAAAATAAATAATATGAAATTTTCATATTTATTAATATTTGTAAATTAATTATTAATTTTACTTTAAAGGGGTTTCTATGTTTGATCGTGTACCCAATATGCAACAACTCGTTTCTTTGAAATCTTACATTGCACACTAACAATATAATATTATTATTTTAAATGTTAGTTAACGCCTAGCCATTGTATTGGAGAAAATGAACAGAACTAACTAAAATAAGATTATACATGTTTTTTAAATGTTTTTACATTTACCCAATAAAAGTTAGAGGCTTAAAATGTGAATGAATCTAATTTTAAGCATAAACGCTCTAATATTCTTTAAAGGGTCGATTTACCGCCTTTTGATGGAGAACCCTTTTTAAATCTAGTTTTTTTTAACATTTATATATTTTATTTGAAAAAATAATTTACATCTTTAGAATTGAGACATAAAATTTAACTTTGGATGAAATTTTGATATTTTTCTGATAATGTTCATTTTTTAATGAATAGTGAAAAATGTTGTATTTTAATTCAGAACCACCTTTTAATATAATTTATTTATATGGTTAGATTATATTTTTTAATTGGTTTTAAAGTGTAAATATATTATATTTTTACCATTTAATCCAATGTAGGACATTTTATGTAATTTCACTTTGAAATTGGATATTAAAAAATATCAATCTTTTGATGGTTATTATTTCTTCAAAACACGCATTTTGTTTTGATGATGGTAATTAATTATAAAATTAATTAATTCAACTTATATGTTTTGAATTTGGTAAAATAGGAATCATTTTTTAATTCGTAATATCAAATTTAGCTTAGAGTGAATTTTTGGTATTTTTCTGAAAACTTTCAATTTTTGATGAGTAGTGAAAAACACTACATTATTGTTTAAAACCAAATTTTTATTTAAATAATTATTTTCAAATTTAAATTTGTTTTAAAGTCAAAATATATACATAATACCAATATTAATACAATTTAATTAATTGGTTTCATTTTATAATAAGATTTGATCTATAAAATTTTGTTGAACTTTTTAACGTCTTTTTACCCACCTTCTAAGTGCTTTTCCAAATTTGCATAGAACATAATTTTATAGCTTCTGTGAATTGAATTTCAAAAATATGAAATACATGGTTGTCATTAGTAAGTAAAATTTGGTTCAATGGGATGAAAATAATTTTTGGTGAGTAGTAACTTTTGACTTTTATTGACCGCGATTAAAGGTAATTAGGGTAATTTAAGGTAAAAATAAAATTATATTAATATAAAATTACCTTTTCACTTGTCCTAACCTTATTGGAAGAGTTATCTCCTACCAATACAACCCATGGGTCATTTTTGGGACCCCATGAATCCACATGGGAAAGATAATTTCATTAATAACTTTTTATTTAAAGTAAAAATAAAAATGTCATAAACATGTATTGTTTTACTAAAACAATTTTAATGTGGGGATATATAATTTATATATTTGACTATAAATATTAATTAGAAAGATAAAACTATTTTATACATTATGTTATTTTTTTATAATTTTTATACATCAAATAAATAAATTTATTTATGACACAATGATGATGTAGTGTTTATGTCATTAATGAATGATTTAAATAAATAATAAGATAAAAATTAAAACATTATACAAAACTTTTCCAATTATTATTGGATGATTTTATTTATAACATGGGGCACCCTATCTTCTACTTTAATTATTTTTAGACCTTTCTGAACCGAAAATAATTATATAATAAAATAATATTTTCAAACTTTCCAAAAGAACCCCTCCTCTCCCTTATAAAAAGCCCTCACTTCCTACCCATTTATCACACTTATCAAGACCTTGGATCCTTCAAAATCTGCTTCAATAAGCTCCCAATATCCCAATATTAATCCTATAATCCTTACCTTAGGCATAAATCACTTCAAAAAACCATTTTGGTTCAAACCAAAGGGAGTTACCCGATTTAAAGATAATGTCTTCTCTTAAGTTCTTTTGTTTTATTTTACTTATCCAACCCCCTAAAATATTTTTATTCCTCTATTTTATAACAACACCAGTATACTAAATATAATATTATGTTGTTATCATAATTATTCTAGCTACACTTACACACACTTCCATCAAATGGGTAAAGAACATACTGTTTCTATGGATGGCGAACTACTGCCTCACAAAATGATGATTGTTCAATTCTCTCCTACCGCCACTCATGGTGGACATTATGATGGAACTTTATTTATATGAAATATATATTATATTCATATCGTTTCATTGCTTCTATATTTTTCATTTATATCATACCTTTATGGTTTCCATAATGGGTAAATGCGATAATTTCATTTGAGGAAGTGCAGACTACTGTCCCCTCAAAGTGATATGGCTCGTTCATGTCATACATGGAATGTATAAAGGTTAGAATTTATGGAATTATGTAACATATATAACATATATATTATAATTAAATTATAATATACCTATGTATCACTATTTTTTGATTCCATTAAAATATAAAATAGAAACGAAAGTACCGTTCATGCGTACGTACGGCTTACCATCTCCATGAACGGTGCATTTCATTTCTTATCTCCAAATGTTATGTACTATTGTAAATACATATATATACTGGATATATATGATATATATGACATCTAAATGAATAATATCATTTAGGATATAATGTAATTTTGACCACATGGACAATTTATAATTATAACAAGTTCATTTTTTACTCAAGTTCCAAACATCAACAAAATGTTCGATATGAACTCAAATAATTAACTAATTGTTATATCAAGGTAATAAGTGATATAAAAGGAATAATAAATGTTAAAAATATTCTTAAAAAATCATAAATTAACTTAAGTTTATCATTCAGGAAGAACAAGGAACATACGAGCGAGTCAAGTCAGACACGAGGTAAGGGGTTTCTTATCTCACTTTTAATTCTATGAGATTTCCATTGTTCGCCAATTATTTATTGTATATGGTGTATCGTGTACTAAAATTTGATATATATTATCATTTTTATCTTTATATTCATGGTATTATGTTATTTATTTTGTGGTTAATGACTTTTTTTTACACAACTCGATTGATTACAACGTGGTAAGGGATTCTTATCTCACTTTCAAGTCTGTGAGATTTCAATTGTTCGCCACTTATTTATTGAATGTGGTGTATTATGTACTTCCATTTGATATATATTATCATTATTACCTTTATATTCAGGGTATAATGTAATTAATTTGTTGTTTATTTTCTTTTGGTCATACGACTCGATTGATTACAATGAGGTAAAGGGATTTCTTATCTCACTTTTAATTCAGTGGGATTTCAATTGTTCGCCACTTATTTCTTGCATGTAGTGTATTGTGTACTGCCATTGGATATATATTATCAGGATTCTATTTATATTCATGGTATTCTGTGATTTTTTTTTTGGTTAGTAATTTTCAGTCATACGACTCGATTGAATACAACGTGGTAAGGGATTTTCATCTCAATTCTTATTCCTGTGAGATTCATGGTATATTTGCCACTATTTACTTTTTTGTGGTGTATGTACTGACCATGATTGTACTATTTGTGTAATATAATTTAATTTATGGGTATTTTCATCTTCATTGTATGATACTTCTTTCATGGGGTGTACATTTCGAAAGTAACCAAATCAGTAAGGGAACTTTTCACCCTCCTCTTTTAGTCATGACTTTCTTTATGTTATGTACTCTATTTTCCATATTATTATGTGAGGTTATGTTCTTATATATCATCATTACTATACATTTCATGTATAAATGATTAGATACCATTTTCTCTCTCATCAATTTGTTTTCTGAATTTTTAAGTGAAGTCGTTAGGTTGTCGAATTTTTGTAAGGGGAACTTCTTAACCCAATTTCAATTCATTAGGTTAAAATTATACTTATTGATTATGTCGTGCTATGAATATGTGTGAATAACCACTGATTTTTTTACACTTAATATCCACTTATAATGGGTTTATTAATATTTTCACACATAATTATGTCATTTATTTATCCTTAATCTAAGGATACCGTATTTATAAGGGATTTCATCTCAATTTACATTCCATTGAGACTTCATTGTTTTTATGCACCAACTCACTCTTATATGGTGTATATGCTATCATTTTTAATATTATATCATCAATAACTTTATTCTCATGATATTATAAAGTTTTGATTAAATTTTACTCCTCAATTATTTGTATTCAAGCATCTCATATTTGGTTAAGAACTCCTTAACTAAAATATCGTTTTAAAGATTTATTATTCTAAATCATTCTCATTAGTTTCCATGTTTTAAAAATGGTTTTAAGGATTTATTTTTATGGAAATTACTATATTAAAATTTAAATTACATTAAAATATTCAATGTGGAATGGGTAACTTTGAATCAAAAATCTCTTTATTAAATGCTTTAAATGGTTTTGAAAATGGTTTGATAAAGCATTGTTTATTTCAATATCTTGATATGATATATTGTGATTGGAATGTGGATAGGTTATCTTTACTTTATGATTTTGTTATGTGTTATGATTACGTTATTGTTATTTGTAATTGTTTACGTATATGGGTGGTTCCATGATAAACCTAGGGCGGGTGACCCCGAGATAGCTCTCCAATGCATTGGGTAATGAGGCGGAGGTAAAATTAATGTTTCTCCTAAGAGATTTAGGGAGTATACTGTGATGGGTATTACAAGTGTGACTCCCTATGTAGTTGTGATAGATACAATGAAAGTATATTATGAATTTCATAAGTTACCTTTATGATTTATGATTTATGTGTGTTAGTGATAAATCTTATGATTTCGTAATGTATGTTATGATTGAAAAGTATTGGTTTCTTTGAATTGTATTTATTGATGGGATAATGTTTTATTTCCTTGTTTTATAACCCTTAGTGATATTTTTATGCTCATACCATGTTTTTGAAATATTTTCCATAGGACTTGAAGATGAATAGGGTCAAGGATGGGGTCATGGAAAGTCATGTTGTCTAAAACATGGAACTAGACATGTTTCTTTTTAAGAGTTTTTATTTTATGAAAAGTGGATACTGATTAGTAGTGTCTGCATGTAATATTCAAGTTGTTGTGTAATAGTTGTGGCCTAATTCTCTAAAACTCTAAACCTAAAAATATCTTCAATGTGAATTCTTAACATAATTCAATATTATGTAATGTTTAAGGCCGAGTTATTATTATAACATAGGAATTTGGAATCATAAGAATGGGAAAACATAATCTTGTAAAAAAGGTTATTCAAAATCATGTCCACACATAATCTTGTTAGCATATCTAGAAATAATCATATGCATGCATCAAAGAGTGAAAATATCCCATAGAAAACATTTACATGCTTATCATTATCATCTCATGATATATCTATATCACATCAACAAATTAATTTTAGGTTTCTCACAATCCCACCCATCACATAATGAATTCCATATATATTTTTATCTCAATATCAAAAAAATTATCATTTCAACTTAGCATAACTTATGGAAAGTGAAAGGGTTTAATAAACTCTTCATCATGAAATAATCATATTCCATATAGATAAATAACATGGATTGTTACATATTATCATATTCCTAGTAAATCATAAGAAAAAATAAATAATTATGATGTAAATAGAAAATACATTTAAAGGACCATTCAAACTTTTATTTGAAAATATTTAAAGTATCATTTTCTGCTAGTATCATTATAATTAAAAAATAAAAGAATGTTGAGAGAAATCATGTCATTGATAATAACCATGTAAAATTAAAAAGTAACATTCAATGAAAATAATGTTTTTATTGTGGTAAATACCATCCTTTTGGTAAAATCTAAAACAAATATTCATTTCACACTTTTTTTAAGAATTCCAAAATTACAACATTTGGAAAAATTCAAGAATATTAGTTTTAAAAATTGAAAATAATGTAAAATATAGTATTAGATGAATTTAATTAATTATTTTACCATTTAAAATAACATTGTTGATAACATTTTAAATAATATGGACATATATGAAAATGTGCATCGACCAAAGAGGAAATATAGTCTGCATTTCTTTAAAAACATTTTCTTAATATATTTATATAAAAAAGAGACGATAAAAAAATTTAAACATAAAAACCCAAAAAATAACCTATGGATATTAAAATATAATGGTTTTAAAGGTAATGATAATGTAATTTCACTAAAAATAATTTTAATATAAATAATATCTAAAATAATTGAGATTGTATCATAAATCCCTTACCTCAAGTCTCATCTTACTTTTTATGTGTCCAAAAATCATGTATAATATATATATATATTTAAGAAAAATATAAAAAAAATTATTAATATATATATATATATATTACTATATATCATTCACTAATAATTTTTAATTACCCTTTTATTAATAGTTATTCATCAAAATCATTATTTTGATGAAAACATGTAAGTTTTACCTACATGTTTTGAATCAATGGTTCTGGTTCTTGTACCATAGTAATGGTTTCATAATATTAATAATATAAATCATGTAATTAAATATCAAATTTTTTTAATTTTATAAACTTTTATACTATTCCTAAAAAGTAATGTTGAAAAATTAATTACATCACTTCATGGAGATGGTATTACTTAGGTACGCACGAGTTATGATTCCACTTTTTGATGTATGGGATAAAATAAAGGTAAATACTAATTAAAATTAAATGAATAATTAATATATCATAAATATCTTATATATTCATTAAATCTATCCTTATTACTAGACATGTTAAATAAAAATGGAAAATAAATCACATTGTTTCATGGAGGTGGTAGTCCACACATTTTCACGAGCAAACTTATCATTTTACAATGAAAAAAAGGTAATAATTTAGAGAATATATTATTTCTCCATAATCAAAAAAATGTTTTAAAAATCATATATATATATATATATTCATTTATATAATCATCCACAAGATACAGTAATGAAAATTAAAATGCATCGCTTCATGGAGATGATAACTTCGACATACACAAGAGTGATAACTTAATTTTCAATAAGATATAAAGTAGAGAGAAAATAGTGGTACCTTTAAAATAAAAAATTAATATAATAAATATACTAATTTAAAAATTTTGATATATTTACATAAGTTTTAGAGGTGGTGTAATAAGAATGAAACTTGAAAAACAACAGTAAGAACATAAACCTCTTCTTTTGAGAAACCTCCTTTGAATATCTTTTTAAGGTCCCTTGTGTTGGTATATTAAGAATATATTCACATCTAGGATTTGTATAGGTAAGTTAATAAAAATATAGGGGTAGGTTTTTGTTGATATAAGGTCTCAATTATTTTATAGAGGAGATGAGAGAGGGTTCCCGTTTATAAGTGAGGGTAGTGGTACACTTATAATTATTAAGAATAATAAAATATAATAAAGTAAATATCTTGGGATAGTGGCTCTAATGTTACTCCATTTATATTGTGGAATGATATGAGATATAAAATCACTAAAAAATAGTATTTATAGAATTTTATATGTTATTTTAACCCTTATCTCTTTAGTTTAACACTTCATTAAACCTTTTGACCTTTATCATAGTTATGAATTTCTATATCAGTTACTAATCATAATGGCTAAAAAATAATATTTCATAAATATAAAAAATTAAACTATGAATTTAAATATGTAAATTTTTTAATCAAATTCAATTTCTATAAGTGGTATAAATTTATTTTAAAGTAAGTGTGAAAATATCAACAAAGACCCTTTTTAGAAATTATGAATTTTTTAAAATGAAATTGAATTTATTTTCATTCACTGATTAGTAATAACCATTATATTATTGAATATATAATCTAAAAATTTCATTAAAATAATTCCTAAAAATTAATAATTTAATTAATTAGTATTGAATACATATTCCTCACCTAAAAGTAGTTTTTTTAAAACATCCACTATTTACTTTCAAATGCTTTTATTTTAATTTACTACCAATTCATAACAATTGAAATAATTTTATTCATTTATAATATATATTTTTATATTATTAATGATCTGATTTAATTATAAAATAATAAAATTTAATTATTTAATAAAACTTTTGTGATAAAGACAATGCTTAAAAATAAAATATTTCAAAATAGTTCATGAGGATCAATAATATTTCCTTTGTTAACTAAAAATTATTTTTGAAAATTATATTTAATTTAAAAACAATATAATATGATTCCTTATTAATATAATATTAGTGTTATATGTAAATAAATATATCAAACACTTCATATTTATTTATAGAGAAATGTATCATAAAATATCAAGGTGGTTACATTCTACCCCCTTATAATAATTTTTCACTCTAAATTATACAACTCAGATATAAATTATAAAGAATAATTAATCATCATTAAATCCTTGAATTACATGTAGTTTCCTCGATTTTATGGGTTCACCAAAAAAATAATGACTAGGTAAGTGGTATTATTCCATATCAAATTTTCTCTACAATCTATAATGTCCACTAACATCTCTTCATAAGAAAGGCCATGCTCTAGAAATACAAGCTCTGAGTTCAGTACATGTGAAGGATATTGTATTTATATATTCAAAAAGGATACATAAATCAAATCATGAACATTATATATATTAAATGGAATCACAAAATTATAATAAACCATCCTAATTCTGAATATGAATATTGAAAGGTCAAATATATCTAGGGCTCAACATTATCTTCTTTTCAAATCTCATAGCCTTATTCCATATATAAATTTATAGGAATAACAAAACATAAAATATGAACTCTAAATATCACTGATTATTTCCAGAATAAATTATTTTTATAATCTAAGATACCTTGATGTGATTTTAAATGGTTATAACTATCTCTATCATTTCTTAAGGAAATTTAGGTCACAATAGATTTTTTCTCCAACTTCATCCCATAACGTTTTTTGTTCTCTACTTTATTTCATAGTGGTAATCATAAAGAGTCATATAAATTATTGGTTGAAAGCTATTATTATATGAAAATCATCCAATATAATTTTTCAATACCAATCTCATTTAAAATCCAAAGAACATTATCTTATTATAACTTATATGGTTTGAATGGTCACCAAAAACTAACCATATTTTTTAGGATAATATGCATTACTATAGTTCAACTTAGTATTCAATGCATGCTATATATTTCTCTATAACATCAAGGAAATACTTTGGACCTAATAAGATATATTAGAATGTGGTATTTCATGAAATATTACTGATATTTTTATTTATATCATATAAAGTTTATCAATAGTACAGTACTATTTTTATTAATAAAATGTTTCAATTTCATAAGTAGATAGAATAAAAATTAAAAATAATTTCACTTTTTTGATGTTATATAAATTTTTATAATTAAATAAAAGGAAATTCTTTCCATTTTAATTTTATTATGAGTGATGGTTTTTAAATCCTCACATACTTCTTAATCCAATGTATAACTTTTTAACATACAAGGCATCAAGTTACATACATTACAATATCCATTTTCAGTTTATCCCACTAGAAATTCTATTTTACATCTCTATATGTCTCGATACATCCAGGATGAATAGAGAATTATGAACTATGAGATTCATCCAAAAACTCCTTCTTCTAGTGTAGTATTAGTGGGACATATGTTGGGTTCTTAAAACTTATCATTCCATCATAATGAGGTTTGAAATTAGGATCATTTCAACTCATGTTATGCAGTTCGACATCATTCTTATACACCTATTTAACACCTAAATGTATTAATAGTTGAAAATTAATCTAATTAATTTAAAGGAACTATTGTGGGTGCCCTCAAATGATTAGTGGTTTTTGGGGTAATTAGGTGCAGCAGAGTGGTGGACCAAGGTCGTCTCTCAAAAGAGGGAGTAAATTAAAACAAATTCTTAAATGTATTATAAAAATAAAATAGAAAATAATTAAAACAATACTTGAAAGTATGGGGTTGTTTATTGTTTATAAAACTGGAAGAAGTTTTCAGGATGAAGGTTGCATTTTTTGGTTTTTAATTTTGAAATGAAGTTTGATTAAAAAGACGCAACAAGAAAATGTTTTTTTATAAAATATTTTAAAATGTGTAATAAATATAACTCAAACTCTTTATTTAATTATTAATAATTATCATTTAAATCAATATCCACTTAATTATGATACCCTAATTTGTTAACCCTCGAACCCCACAAGAATTAACTTAACTACAAAGATGAAATTACTTAAACCCTAGGCTAGCTTCGGAACACGTAATCGCAGCACCCTGATTTGATTGTTATTCTAAGGTTAGCTTATGTTTTGTGGTTAATTAGAGCACATAACCATTATTTAATTGAGTATGAATTATTTTTATGGAATATATTTGAACTCTACAAATTTATCTCGTGTGGTCTTTTATTACCGATTAAGTTCGCGCTCTCACAATTTACACAAAATCTCGACCTCGCATGTTTTTGTGTCAATTGTTAAATTGCTTTATTAGTTTCTTATAATTTAAAAACACAATTCATGGATCATATAAAGTTAATTTCAGTATCAAAATGATTCAAAATAATTAAATTAAGAGGGTATAAGATAGATCTATCACTAAGAAAACTACTCTTTCATGGGTGGTGTGGTCATCGTGGAGACGTTTTTCATGAGCAAAGGATTGAAAGGGTAGAACCCAATATCATCTCCACTATTTATTCCAACCCAATTAGTAATACTAAGATAATAATAAAAGTTAAGAACACATAAGATTAATTGAATAAAAATTCAATATATAAACAAGAAAGAAAATAAATACAAAGAGGAGGTCAGAGAGGAGAGCCTTTTTGGAAGAGATTTTTCACAAATATTTACTTCTTCCTAGAGTTTTTAGGGGCTCAAAAGAGACACCAATTCGTCCACACCTTCCCAAATCTTCTACCAGACTTCTCAAATAGTTAAAACCCCCTTTAAATAGAGTTTGTGAGGGCTAGAGTTACATAACTTTTTTAAGTATGAAATTAAAACTCGTCCAAATATTTTATTCCATGTTTCACCACATTGTTTACATCCGAAAAACGTGAATTGGCTGGCCTTATAGGAGGATTATTTGTTCCAAATTATGTACCCGAGCTTCCCTACAAATTTGGGATCAATCCAAGTCCGGATGAAGATGATACGGCCCAAATAGTGAAGTGGTATCCAATCTGGATTGTTCTGTCCAGCTTTGTCTTCATGGCCCATTTACTTCACACAAATTCACGATCTAGCTCCCATGTCCTAAATATAATTTGTATCACATTAAGTAAGGAACACAGTTACAAAATTTTATGTCAAAATATTTTACATAACAATATTTATTCCCGAAATACTACAATGAATTTATAAGGGTAAAATTGTATTTTTAATCAAATTTGAAAATGAATGATCTAATCCCAAATATTTCATAATTGATCATATTTAGCATAATGTAAGGAAATTATATCATGTATTATCAATAAAATATTCAATAAAATTATTTTTTATCAACTCTCCCACACTTACCCTTTTTCACTCCTGGGGAAAACCTCATATCAAGTAAACATCAATATCAATTCAAAACCAATTTTAAAACACATATCCTTGAGATCCAACAATTCCACAACAAGAAACAGAAGATATCATGACTCATAAAAAAAATACTTATTTAAAGTTCTCAATTTATATCATTAAATTTATTTCCACTTAATTTATCCTCCCGTGCGCAAAACACTTACCTCAATTGAATTTTATCTTATCACAAAAATGTCAATTTTTAGCAATGTATTTCTCATCCAAACTCATACAAAGGTCACCATAGGCTTGATAAATTCCCACATCACCACCAGATGTGAGTCAAGGACATATCTTTATCATGAGTACTTTTAAGGTTTGTTTAGTGGCTTTCATTTGGTAGGATTAAGATGTGAAAAATTCTGAGGCAGAATGAGGGGGGCTTGACTCTTTTTGAAGAAAAATTACATTAATATAATTTTCACTTAAATATGGTCTCCTCCTCAATCACCATAGTATCAATTCAGCTCCATCATCATGAAAAGTCATGGAAATTTACACCATTCATCATTTCAGAAACAAAAATTTCAATCTTCTCAAACATTATTTTCTTGAAATCTCCAGATAGGCACAGCATTCTACCTCCATTAGAATCTCCAGAAAAGGCACAGCTTCACTTACCATGAAAGCTCCAGAAAAGATAAAACATTAAATATAATGATTTTCTTCAATAGAAAACACATCGCTTCCAAATTTAATTTTCCACCCAAAGTATCACAGAATGTTGTAGCACAAAACGAGGCAGCTTCCCTCACACTTAAGTTCAACTAGATTATGCAATTTTACTTCAAGAGTTGGTTGGATAGGAAACATTAGCTTGTAATGTGGATAACCTAACAGGCTATTCATGGATTATAAGGGCTAAAAGGATTAAATGTTCAAGTTAGTCCATTATAAAAAAAGATTCTTTGAAATAGGGGCTTTAACACCAAACAAATTCCTCAATCATTTAAACATAAGTACTCAAACCCTCAAGTTTTTATAGGAATAAATCAAATTCTGGTTAAATCAAACATGGTTTAGTTCTCTCAAGAAGTGAGATAAATGTAAATAATATGAAAATAATGGTTTAGAATCCTCACAGTAAAGTTATTTCAAATATAAAGACAATGAGATGTGTCATGGGATTCAAAATTCAGTGTAATTTTCATGAAATTACTAAATATTTGAACTTGAAACAAAGTCATTTTTATCATTCATTTAAGCTCAGTTTCAACGGATAATTTTTTTCACTTATTTATATGGATTTCAAAATGGTGATGAGAATAATTTCATATAAAAAGTTTAAAAAACACACAAAAAATTGAAAAATTAACACACAAAATTTGAAAAACACACAATTTGTTTTGTTTTTTTAATCATTGAAAAACAGAAAAACAATTAAAATTAATAAACTAAAAGGTTCCCTACCACACACTTAAAATATTTAATTTTCCTCAATTTCAATCCATGAGATGATATATGCACATGAAATGTAGAATTTTAAATAGGACAATTAATATAAAAGTGAAAGGGTTAGGAACAACCGGCTATGCTCAAGTGATAATGGGGTCATGTAGTGTGATGAAATCCACTACATCGGTAGGACGTACCTCAATGTATTTATTCAAAAGTTTCCCATTGACTGTAAAGATTTTTCCGGTGTCCTCTTGTGTGATCTCCACTACACAATAAGGAAAAAAAATCAAAACATAAATACCTAACCACCTATAATGCAACTTACCAGGTATGAGCTTCAGTCATGAACTGTAGAGAAGGACTTTCTATCTAACATGAAACTCCATTTGTTGGGTAATTTTTTCATGAGATACTTTGGATCTTTTCTTATAGAGACTTGAGTTCTCATATGAAGACAATCAAATCTTTTCAAGATCTTGAATTTGAATCTTCCTTTGGATTCCAGCTTGGGCCAAATCCATGTTGCATTTCTTTATATCCCAATAAGCCTGATGCTCAACTTCCACAGGGAGATGGAACGCTTTCCCAAAAACAATCAAAAATGGGGGCATACCAATGGAAGTTTGGTATATTGTCCTATATACTCACAGCACATCGTCCAAGCACTTGATCTAATCCTAACTATTTGGTTGCAGTGTTTTCTCAAAAATCTGTTTCAACTCATGATTTGAAACCTCAGCCTAGCCATTTGTTTGGGGGTGGTATGGTGTTGATGTTTTGTGTGTCACCCCATACTTCCAAAGGAGGGAATCCAAATTCCGATTGTAGAAGTGTGTCCCTTGGTCACTGATGATGGCCTTTGGTACTCCAAACCTACAAAAAATCTATGTCTTGAAAAAGTTCACTACAACATGAGAATCATCAATCCTGGTGGCCTTAGCCTCCACCCATTTACTCACATAATCAATAGAAACCAAAATTTACAAAAACCCAAAGGAATGAGGAAAAGGACCCATAAAATCAATTCCCCATACATCAAAAATCTCATAGAATAGTATGGGTTGTTGGGGAATCTCATGTCTCATAGAAATGTTCCCAGTGTGTTGGCAATGAGAGAATTACTTTCAAAACACATGGGAATCATAGAAAAAGATAGGTCAATATAATACAGAGTCCAAAACATTCCTAGCAATCTGTTGGGGTCCAAAGTTTCCACCACAAGCAAGTGTATGACAGAATTTTAGAACGGAACCAAACTCATGATCAGGAACACACCTCCTAATAACTTGGTCACTACACATGTGCCATAAGTATGGATCATCCCAAACATAAAATCTTGAATCACTCTTTAATTTTTGGACTTTATATTTCTTTAAATTTTTATGGATTTCATAGGCAATAAGTTAGTTAACTAAATCTACATACCAAGGATGTGTACATGAGATGGAATAAAGATGCTCATCGAGGAAAGGGTCCTGAAGTGGTACCTGGTCCATGGTGTCATCCTTTAGTGTGTGAGTAAGCCTACTCATGTGGTCCGCCACTTGGTTTTCTACCCCACTCTTTTCCTTTATCTCAATATCAAATTCTTGAAGAATTTTCATCCATCAGATAAGTCTGGGCTTTGTTTTTGGATTCTTTAAGAGGTACCGTAGAGCTGCATGGTCAAAAAAACAACTACTTTAGAGCCCAATAAATATGAGTGGAATTTATCAAAATAAAATATGACAGCAAGAAACTCCTTTTCTGTGGTTTTTTAGTTTGGTTGGGCTGAATCTAGTGTCCTCAATTCATAGGCAATCACATGTGAACGTACATCCACCCTCTGAGATAAGACTTCTCAAACCGCGAAGTTGCAGGCGTCACACATAATCTCAAAAGGAATCATCCACCATGGGGTATGTATGATTGGTGGAGTGGTCAGACACTTATTTATCTTATCAAAGGAAGTCCTGCAAGAATCATTAAACACAAAATCAGAATCCTTTTGAAGTAATCATGACATAGGAAGAGAAATCTTACTAAAATCTTTGATGAAGTGATGATAAAATCCTGCATTCCCTAGGAAAGATCTAACATCATGCACACATATAGTATATGGTAAGGATGAAATAATTTCTATATTAGATTTATCAACCTCTATCCTATGTTTTGACACTACATGTCGTAAGACAATGCCATGCTCTACCATGAAATGACACTTTTCAAAGTTCAAGCCTCGATTCTTCTCAATAAAATGATTCAACACCTTTCCCAAACTAGATATACATTCATCAAATAAAGACCCATACACTATAAAATCATCCATAAATACTTCCATGCAGGTCTCAATAAAATTAGGGAAAAAATACTCACCATGCATCTTTAGAAGGTACCCGAGGCGTTGTAAAGTGTAAATGGCATCATTCGGTAGGCAAACGTACCAAATGGACAAGTTAACGTTGTCTTCTCTTAAACCTCAAAAGATATAGGAACCTGAAAATATCTATAAAATCCATCCAATAAACAATAATGTGTCTTCCCATCTAGTCTCTCAATCATCTGATAAATAAATGGGAGGGGGAAATGGTCTTTGCAAGTAGATTGATTTAGTTTTCTATAATCAATACCCATGCGCCATCTATTTTTCACCCTCATTGGAACTAACTCATGTTTATAATTTTTTACAAATGTAAAACCACTTTTCTTAGGCACAACCTGAATAGGACTCATTCACTAGGAATCTGAAATGAGAAAGATTATACTTGCCTCGAGTAATTTTTCAACTTCTTTTTTAACAACCTCCAAAATTGTTGGATTGAGTCTCCTTTGTGGATTCCTCATTTGTTTGGCCCCATCCTAAAAAATAATCCTATGCATGAAAATGGAGGGGCAAATACTTGATATGTCATCCAAGGTCCACCCAATTTCCCTGATGTTCTCCCTTAAAAGATTCAAAAGTTTTTCTTCATGTTCAAAAGGGAGATTGTTAGCAATGATAACAGGTAATTTCTCACCACTTAACTAGTATGAGTATTTGAGATTTTGTGGCAATGTCTTCGGATCCAATGAATGGGGTGGTGTATGGATGGATACATTGAAGGAACTAATCATATTCCATGTTAAGCACGTAGAAATCTACTGGAAAGATCATGTCTCTTACCCAGACAAGTACATCCTCAAGGACTCCCACTGGATATGTTGTAGCTCTATTTGACAAATGTACCACTATTCTCATCGGTTTCAGCTCACCAACCTACAAAGAAGAGAATAAAAAGTGAGGCATCACATTTATTGAAGCTCCCAAATCACAAAGTGCATCAGAAAACTACAAATCCCCTATGGTGCATGGGATGGTGAATGTCCCTGGATCCTTGCACTTTTTCATCATTTCTAGAGTTGGTGTAATGTGTGTTGACACATTCTTTACAAGATTTATCCTCTCATGTCCCTTAATACCTCTTCGATTGGTACAAAGTTCTTTTAAGAATTTCACATACCTTTGGATTTTCTTGATGGCTTCTATTAGAGGAATGTTGATCTCCACACACTTGAATGTTTCCAAAACCTCCTTTTTCATTGCCTCTTCAACCATATTCTAGGTTAAAACAACCCTATTTGGAAAATTAAGGGGTTTAAAAGGAACATAATTAATCTTTTTATTAACTTTATCTTTATCCTTGGGTTTCTCATCAACTGGTTTTGAATGGGGATTATTCGGAGTTTAGGTGAATCCCGGTGGAACGATAAGTGTAGATGTATCTGTTGTTAGCTTCCAACTTGTCAATTTGATGGCACTGACATTCCCCTTGGGATTTGGAGTAGGTTGGGATGGTAGATTTCTAGAATTCTTACTTACCAGTTCATGGAGGGCAGTGGAAATCTGGATCATTTGAGTCTTCAACTCCCTCAGCTCCGAACCTTGACTCTTCATCTTATTCTCTTGATTAAGAACAATTTTCTTCAAAAGGTCATCAGTGTTAGAATCTACTGTGGATAGGGGGGTTCCCTTATTTTGCGCTTGTTTATGTTTGGGTTTCGAATCTCCTTTGGGGTTGTTGGAAACCCTACTGGTAAGGAGAAGGCTGATGAAAGTTTTTTTGAAAAGGGGGCCTTTGTTGTTGTCTAGAACCATAACTCATGTCTGATTGATCCGTCCACCCTTGGTTGCATGTTGGAGAAAATGAATCAAACTTCTTTTGTGGGTATGTCTGTTTTTTCTGCTGATATGGTCTCCCTGGGAACACTGTTGAGCAATCCTCTATCTCTTGTAGTTGTGGGAAACAATCAATTGGGTGGCTTGTCTCAGTGAAAATGCCACAAGTCCTTGAAGGAGGGGATTGGGATATCTTTTGTGCCAAAGTAATATTCCTCACCATAGTTGTTAATTTTTCCAACTTGGAATCAATCAAATGACTTTCAAGAGAATATGGACTTACCTGATGTACTCCCCTAACATATGGTGTACCTCGATCGCCAAATTGTTGGGAGTTTTGAGAAATTTTTTCAATCAACACACGTGCAACTACTGGTGTCTTATCCACCAATGCTCCTCCATCCAGAGCATCTACCATGATCCTCTCCATAGGTTTGAGTCCTTCATAGAAGTATTGGATGAGGAGTTTCTCACTGATTTGGTGATGTGGGTAGCTTGCACAAAACTTCTTGAATCGTTCCCAGTACTCATACATTGACTTCCCTTGGGCTTTCTTGATCCCTGATATCACCTTTAGAATGGATGTGGTCCTTAAAGCTGGAAAAAATCTCTGCAAGAAAAGATGTTTCAAATTGTTCCAACAAGTTACATCTTCAGGTTTTAATATTACATCCTATCTTTCACAGCTCTATCAAGTGAGAATGGGAATGCTCTTAGTTTGAATTGATCTTAAAAAACATTTCTTGGTTTTAAGGTTGAGAAAACAACATTAAATTCCTTAAGGTGTTTATTGGGATCCTCACTAGTGAGGCCATGAAATTTCTGAAGCAGGTGAATTAATCCATATTTCAGTTCAAATCCCAATTCGAGATTTGGATATGCAATGTAATTTGGTTAATAATTAATATCAGGTGTAGCCAATTATCGAATGGTTCTATTAAGTTCATTTCCATTATTTTCAGCCATTGGATCTTGTTTTATGGTTGAATTTTAATTGCTTCCAATTTCAATGTTCTTGGAGTGGAGAAATTCTCCAACTATTTGAATGTTGAAACTTCCCGTAGACTGAGAATGTAAAATTCAAGCCCTATGGCTACATTCAATCTCAGGGTCAAGATATAAAAGATCCTTGGGATTAGTTAGTGTCATAAATCAAATAAGAATAAAAATAAGGAAAGTGGACCACAGTAAAATAAAAATAAGAAGTTTGAGTTGATGGTCGAAAAAGAAGTAGAAGAAGAAAAAAGAAGTGGAAAAAAAAGAATTTGGGTTGGGTAAAGAAGGAAGAAAGAAGAGAGGAAGTGAATAAAATGTAAAATAAAATAAATACCTATAATTGGTTGAAATAATTACTTTCCTCCAAAGAAATTTCGCCAATTTGAAAGGCGTTGTCGTGCGTGCCCTCAAATGATTAGTGGTTTTTGGGGTACTTAGGTGCAGCAGAGTGGCTGACCAAGGTTATATATCAAAGGAGGAAGTAGATTAAAACAACTTCTTAAAGGTATTATAAAAATAAAATAGAAAATAATTAAAACAATACTTGAAAGGATGGGGGGTTTTATTGTTTATAAAATTTGAAGAAGTTTTCTGGAAGAAGAATGCATTTTTTGTTTATAATTTTGAAATGAATTTTGATTAAAAATACTCAACAAGAAGATGTTTTTTTTTTGAAAATATTTTAAAAGGTTTAATCAATCTAAATCTACCTCTTCATTTAATTATTAATCATTATCATTTAAATAAATATCCATGTAATTATGATCCCAAAATTTTTTATCCCTCGAACCCTATGATAATTAACTTAACCACAAAGATGAAATTACTTAAACCCTAGGCTAGCTTCAGGACATGCAATCACAACACCCTGCTTTGACTGTTTTTCTAAGGTTAACTTACGGTAAGTGGTTAATTAGAGCACATATCCATTCTGGAAATGAGTATGAACTGTTTTTAGGGATTATATTTTAAATCTAAAAATTTATCTTGTGTGGTCTTTTATTACCGATTATGTTCGCGCTCTCACAATTTACACAAAATCTCAACTTCGCGTGTTTTTGTGTCAATTGTTCAATTGCTTTCTTAGTTTCATATAATTTAAAAACACAATTTATGGATCATATAAAGTGAATTAAATTATCTCAATGATTCAAAATAAATAAATGAAGAGGGTAGAAGATAGATTGATCTCTAAGAAAACTACTCTTCCATGGGTGGTGTGGTCATTATGGAGATGTTTTGCATGTGTAGAGGATTGAAAGAAAATAAATACAAAGAGGAGGTGGGAGAGGAGAGCCTTTTTAGAAGAGATGTTTGCACAAAGCCTTACTTCTTCCAAGAGTTGTGAGGGGATCACAAGACACACCATTTTGGACACACCTTCCCAAATGCCCAACCAGCCTTCCCAAAGAGTGAAAACCCCCTTTAAATAAAGTTTGTGAGGGTTGGGATTACGTAACTTTTTTAAGTGTGAAATGAAAACTCAGCCAAATATCTTATTCCAAGTTTCACAACATAGTTTACCTCTGAAACGTGTGAATTGGCCGGGCCTTATAGAAGGATTATTTCTTCCTAATTATGTACCCGAGATTCCCTCCAAATATGGGCTCAATACAAATCTGGATGAAGATGATATGGCCAGAATAGTAAAGTGGTGTCCAATCTGAATGGTTTTGTCCAACTTTGTTTTCATGGACCATTTACTTCACACAAATGCACGATCCAGCTCCCATGTCCTAAATAGAATTTGTATACCATTAAGTAAGGAACACAGTTACAAAATTTTAAGTCAAAATATTTTACATAACAATATTTATTTTTGAAATACTATAGTGAATTTTAAAATGGTAAAACTTGATTTTTAATCAAATTTGAAAATGCATGATCTAATCCCAAATATTTCATAATTGATCATATTTATTATAATGTGAGAAAATTATATCATGTATTATCAATAAAATATTCAATAAAATTGTTTTTTATCAACTCCCTCACACTTACCCTTTTGCACTCCTGGGAAAACCCTCATATCAAGTAAACATCAATATCAATTCAAAACCAATTTTAAAACACATATCCTTCATATCCAACAATTCTACACCAAGAAACAAAAGATATCATGACTCATAAAAAACCCTTATTTCAAGTTCTCCATTTATATCATTCAATATGTTTCCACTTCATTTATACTCCCATGCACAAAACACTTACCTCAATTGAATTTTCTCTTATCACACAAATGTCAATTTTTAGAAATTTCTTTCTCATCCAAACTCATAAAAAGGTCACCATAGGCTTTATAAATTCCTACATCACCACCCGATGTGAGTCAAGGACATATTTTTATCATGAGGACTTTTCAGGGTTGTTCAGTGGCTTTTGGTTTGTAGGATTAAGATGTGAAAAATTATAAGGCTGAATGAGGGGAGATAGACTCGTTTTGAAACAAAATTGAATTAATCTAATTTTCACTTAAATATGGTCCCCTCCTCAATCCCCATAGTATCAATTCAGCTCTATCATCATGAAAAGTCATGGAAATTCTACCCCATTCATTATTTCAGCAACAAAAATGCCAATATTCTCAAACATGATTTTCTTGAAATCTCCAGATAGGCACAACTTTCTACCTCTATTAGAAGATCCAGAAAAGGCACAGCTTCACTTACCATGAAAGCTCTATAAAAGATACAATTTTCAATATAATTATTTTCTTCAATATCAAACACATCTCTTCAGAATTTAATTTTACATCCAAAGTATCATAGAATTTCATAGCACAAAACAAGGCAGCTTCCCCCACACTTCAGTTGTCACGACCCGTCCTCGGGGCCTGTGTCGTGACTACCCCAAGCCCACCTTCCATAGGCCAGGGGATGGAGACTAGCACCAAAGGGTAAATTCCTGATAAAAGGGAAGGTATTTCCTTTATATAAGTAAACAAACACAATAGATTACGCAAGCTGGAGTAAACACAAAGTAAACTGAGTACAAAAGTAAGTGCTGGAAAGTAAATGGGCCGATATACAAACCCAACTGAAAGTACAGTACAACTGAGAAAGAAAGTACAACAGCTGAAAATTAAACAACAACCACCGAGTCGTCCTCCGGAAATCCCACCTGAAGGGGGGTACAGATAGTCTCGTCGGTACCTCAAGTTTATCCGTCTGCTCCATGTACGTCCCACTAGGTGGTCCACCTCTGGATACCATCCAGCTCCACAATCCTCGACCACGATCAGTGATGTCCTTTGTCTGCAACCAACACAATGTAGTACGGGCATTGCCTGTGCAGGGGTGATTATACGATACTCAGTAGGAACCCCGAGACCCCCGAAGGTCTCGCAGAATCCATGAAGGATAAAGCAAAAATGAAAGGAACAACATGAAGAATGAACCAACCCTACTTAGGTATATGTCCATACATATTCCTAAGTCAACAATTCCAGTACGGCTCCAACTTCTGAGCCCAAGAACAATCCAGTCCACACAAGAAAAAAGTAAACCACATCAATGATAATGATTGAAAGACAAGACTCAGCTCATACAGGTATACTACTCATGAAGAGGGGTGTAGATGATTAGATGTAGCCTATGAATCATCTCCTCTATCGAACCCATGTAGTATCCAAGTACAGAAGTCGTCGCTGCCAAACCCACGTAGGATTCATGTACAGTAACCATCACTGCCGAACCCACGGAGGATCCAAGTACAGTCATCATCACTACTGAACCCACAGAGGATCCAAGTACAGTCGTCCTCACTGCCGAACCCAAGTAGAATCCAAGTACAGTCATCATCATCGTCGCAGTTGCAGCCAGCTCTAGGGTTCCCGCACACAGCACGCTTGATGCCGGGAGGGTCCACTCCACGAGCCAAGGGGCCAATACATCAACTGTCATGAATTCTAGTGTTTATGTATCACAAAGTTCCATCTCATCATTAGGAACTCAATGCGACAGACGGTGCGTCAATCGGACACCCGGTCTGAGAGATATTGGTTTTTCCGTCTGAGGGGCCCGGTTAGAAATACGCTCATTTCTAACCTGGCTGATATCCATAGTCGTCCAATACTTGAGTGTAGTAATCCAAAAGAACCGTCTCACCAAGAGGAATTCATTGTATTTTATGGCACATCATTCGGACATTCGGTCCTTAACTTATAAGCGTTTCTGCTCCAGGGGCCCGGTTGGTTTCGGGTTCGAACCAACCTGGACATACCAAAACTCTACTGAAAACTAGAGTGTAATATACATAAACTAATTTCTTGATCCAAGGATCCCTACACAACTGACGGTGCATCGATCGGAAGTCTATAGCCCAAGATATGGGTGTTTGAACGAACCTGGTCTGAAAATAGGGGGTCTGGGCCCGGTCCGGGATTGCCCAATACCCCTTGGGTCGGCACAAACCGGGTCGACCAGACCCGAGTCCGGGTCCGACCCGATTGGGCGCAGCCCGGCCCAGCTGGCACGGCCAGCCCAGCCTGTGCGGCCTGCAGCTCGGCTCAGAAGCCGGTGGCGGCTCGGCGCTGGCCGAGTAGGGCGCGAGGGGCACGCACCCTTTTTCTGGAAATGGCGGACCCAGTGGGGTCTGCCCTAAATGCTGTTTGGGGGGGGGTTACACCCCCCCCCCCCCTCCCCGGTTTCCTGGTAACGGCCGGCCTTTATGGTCGGCCGGTTGTGAGCCACTGCGGGACCCCTTCCGGGTCCCGCCTCCTGGAGACGTCGGCGGCCGGTTAGCCAGCCACCCCTGCCTGGTCCGCCGCGGCCTAAGGTCGCGGCTCATCTCACCGGCATGGCACGACAGCTCCCCGCACCACCACCGCGTCCCACTCATGTCTGTGGCCTCCTTCGGTCTCACCGGCGCGGCGCGATGGCGCCGCGGCCCGCTCTGTCCGCAGTCCTCTTCGTCCCCGTGCGGTGCAATGGCACCGCGCCGCCTTCGCCTCAAACCTCAACGATGATCATCAAGAAGAAAAGGGTAGGAGAATCGGTCATGTTTGTGTGGTCCAATTTCCTCCTGTTATAAAGATATCAAGTGACCAATCTTTAAGCAACAAAGAATGATAATTAAACTCGAACAAAATAATTAACCCCTACCTCGAAAAGAAGTTCGTGGTTGTCAAACACTACGGATGATGGAATCGTTTCCATTGTCGTCAATGTGCACCCAAGGAGAAGACGTCTCCTCTTTTATCATGGAGAGAAGAAGATGATTGTGTGCCGTCAGAGAGCTCCCGCATCGATGTCCCCTCACTTGTCGCGGAGGAAGAAGTGGATAGAGAAACTGGGGTCGTCGAGTTGTTCTTCGTTGAAGAGGATGACGTTCTTCAATGAAGGAGGAGCTTCATTCTTTCTTCACACAAATGATTTCTCCCAAAATCCTCACAAAACAATCCAACCCCCAAAATAAAATAAGTCTTCTCTTATTTTATTAAATCATTCCATGCATTCAAATTTAAAAAATTCAAACACTTAATTTAATTAATTGATTAAGTGTGTGTTGGCATGAATTAAAGTGGGAGAGTGGGGAGATGAGGAGTTACCCAATTAAATACAAGGGGTTTGCCAACATTAAACACAAGGAGTTTAATGGGGGGTTTAAGGGGTTTAGGGAAGATCAAGGGTTTAGGTCACGTGTAGGCCCCACCCCACAAATATCCTCCCATGGGAGGTTATGTGGGTGTGGGCCCCACATTCAACTCCCTTTGGGAGAAATTAACCATCAACCATAAAAAAAAATTGTGCCACCAATTTTATTTATTTTAAACTATTTCCCCAAAAATTAATCCTTAACCTGCTTAAAATTCAACTGTGATAAAGGTCCCCTTAATAAATTATCGGCGCTGCGAACTCATCGGTGCCCTCGGATTTCGATTCCGAGCACCAGTTCAAAAGATAGAAAAATCCGCTCGTTCATTTACTGAACGTACCTGATCTAATCTTCGGAAATTGATTCCAGGCACACCGGGAATTGTAATCAAGTACCGTCAGAAGCCACAGACTCGTAAAATTTCAAAGTATTTAAGAAAAAAATTTCCTTGAAATTTTAGGGTCTTTACATTACTCCCACCTCAGGGATTTACATCCCCATAAAGCTACATCATAAACTAGGGAAACAAATGAGGGTATTGTGCATGAATCTGAGCCTCCTACTCCCATGTGCTCTCCTGGAGGTTCTCATGTTTCCAACACATGTGCACAAGAGGAATCGACCATCCACGTAGGACCCGCTCCTATCGATCATCAATCTCCACCAGGACCTCTGTGAAGGTAGCCCCGTCATCGATGTCCAGCTCCCCGTGATCAATGTTGTGGGTCGGACTGTGCACATATCTCATCAACTAAGTTACGTGGAAGACGTCATGCATCCGGTGCAACTGAGGTGGAAGGGCCAGGCAGTAAGCCACCTTGCCTACCCAGCTGAGGACCTGGAATGGTATGATGAAGTGCAGAGATAACTTGCCTCCCAATCCAAATCTCCGTAATCCACGTTGAGGTGAGACCCATAAGAAAACTTGGTCGCCATCCTCGAACTCCAGTGGTCTCTGTCTCCTATCAGCATCGGACTTCTGTATGCTATGTACAGTCCTCATCCGCTCCTGGATGATCTTCACCTTCTTTGTCGTATCATGAACCATCTCTGGTCCTACGAGTGCTGACTCCCCAGAGTAAGTCTAGCACAGAGGTGATCTGCATGGTCGGCCGTACATTGCCTCGTTAGGTGTCATCCTGATGGTGGAGTAGTAGCTATTGTTGTACGATAAACTCCACCAAGGGTAGGTGATCCTCCCAACTGCGACCAAAGTCAATGACACATGCACAGAGCATGTCCTAGAGAGTCTGAATGGTCCTCTCAGTCTGGCCATCTGTCTGAGGATGAAAGGCGGTGCTCAGGCGTAGATGCGTCCCAAATGCCTCCTGCAACCCCTTCTAAAGCCAGGAAGCAAAGTGAGCGTATCGATCGGAGATGGTAGAAGATGACACACCATGAATCCGTACGATCTCCTGAACGTAGAGGCGTCCCAAGATATCTACTGAGCCCTTCTCTCTGATAGGTTGGAAGTGGGCCGATTTGGTGAGTCGGTCAACAATCACCCAGATGGATTTGTGTTCTCTAGAAGTACGTGGAAGCCCCGTCACAAAATCCATGGATATCCCGTCCCACTTCCACTCTGGGACCTCTAAGGGATGCACCAATCCTACTAGTACCTGGTGCTCCACCTTCACTTGCTGGCAAGTGAGGCATCGTGAAACGAACTCTGCTACAACCTTCTTCATACCCGGCCACTAGTGCTATCGTCTGAGGTCCTGGTACATCTTTTCCACTCCTGGATGTACCTCTAGAGGGGAAGTGTGAAACTCTCTCAGCACCTCCTCCTACAGTGCAACTAGTACCATGGTACGTCCCCTAAAGAGGATGACGTGATCTCCTCCTTCAGAAAATCCATCACGCACCTGCCCTGTGGAAATATGAGCACGTCACATCTCATAGTCAACGTCCCCACGTTGTGACTCTATGACCCGCTGAAGTATTGGAGGAGTGACTATGAGGGACTATAGGAAGGCTGCCCCATCTCTATCCATGAAGGATATCTGCAAAGCGGCTAAGTGTTATGTCACCTCTCTAAATAGTTGAATGCCCGACCTCCTGATGAGAGCATTAGCCACAACATTCCCCTTCCCAGAAGTATAGACTATCTCAAAGTCATAGTCCTGGAGGAACTCGATCCATCACCGTTGTCTCAGGTTCAGGTACTTCTGCGAGAAGATGTACCTGAGATTCTGGTAGTCATAGTAGACTATAAATCGCTCGCCCATCGATAGTGTCGCCACATCTTCAAGCCGAAGACCACTACTGATAACTCCAGGTCATGGGTAGCGTAGTTCTGCTCATACTGCCTCAACTATTGTGAACTATAGGCGATCACTTCCCACTCCTACATCAGGACACACCCGAGTCCAGTTCCTGATGCATCGCAGTAAACTACGTACCCTACACCCTCCTCCTGTAACCTCAAGATGGGCGCACTGTTCAATCTCTTTCTTAGCTCCTGGAAACTCTGATGACATCTATCTGACCACACGAAGGGTTTCCCCTTCTTAGTCAAAGCTAAAAGCAGTTCTGCAACTCTGGAGAAGTCTGGCACAAATCTCTAATAGTACCCAGCCAAACCTAGGAATCTTCGCACCTCCGTCACGCTCCTGGGTGGCTCCCAAGCATGTAATTCCTCGATCTTCGTAGGATCCACCGTAACTTCCGCGTCATAGATGACGTGCCCCAAGAAGTGGACCTCTCGAATCCAAAACTAGCACTTCAAGATATTACCATAAAGCTGCTTCTCTTGAAGTGTATCCAATACAACCCGCAAGTGGTAGGCATGCTCCTCATCAATAGTCAAGTAAATAAATATGTCATCGATGAAGACAATGACAAATCGATCAAGGTAAGGCTGGAAGATCCTGTTCATGAGACTCATGAACACTGCTGGAGTGTTGTTTATGCCGAAAGGCATAACCAAGAACTCATAGTGGCCATACCAAAATCTGAAGGCCGTCTTCTTCACATCCTCATCTCAAACTCTGAGATGATGATAGCCTGACCTGAGGTCTATCTTTGAGAACCATAATTCTCCCTTGAGCTGATCAAAGAGGTCTTCAATCCTTGGAAGTGAATATTTGTTCTTCACGGTCACCTGGTTCAGGCGATGGTAGTCGACACACAGTCGCAAGCTCCCGTCCACCTTCTTGGAGAACAAAATCGGAGAAACCCAGGGTGAAACATAGGGTCGGATGAATCCCTTGCCCTGCAAGTCCTCCAGTTGTACTCGTAGCTCACGAAGCTCAGCGGGATCCATCCGATATGCTGGTGTAGATATCAGGGTTGTCCCGGGGTACAGGTCAATATAGAAGTCTACCTCTCTATGAGGAGGAAGTCCTGGAACGTCTTAAGGAAAAATGTCTGCGAACTGATCCACCACAACAGAAAAAATCAGACTACGCACATCAACTGCTCCAAGAATGAGACTATCCAACTGATGTGTGATCGACTACCCTCTCCTCTGCGTGAGTCCATCCTACGCTGCAAAGGCTCCCTTCTCGCCGGTGAAGGTGAACCTACTCCCATCTGTGCAGACACATCGCACCTTGTGCCTAATACAGTCGATCTGATCATGGACTGTAGATAACCAATCCATGACCAAGATGACATTGTAAGGCCTCGATGCCGCTACAAGAAGATCCCAGCCGAAGCTCTCACCTCCTAAAGTAAGCTCACACTGCCGACACCAGTGCGTAATCATCGAGTCTACTCATGTAGGAGTCTCTAGTCGTAAGGATCGAGCCAACATCTCTATCGGAATCTCCGAGCTCCAAACAAGGGCAATGGAAATAAAATAATGACTCGCTCCTGTGTCTATAAGAACTACAGCAAGGTTGGATTGCACACAGATAGTACCTCGAATCATCTCAGGTGTGTCGTGGTCGTAAGCCTCCACTTCCTAAAGCTGAGCCTGCCTCTGTCTGTCAGCTTCCTGTGGTTGGGGTGGACCTCCTGGTGGTGGTGGTGGTAGATCCTCGAAGCGTCGTCCACCACCTGCTACTCGGCCAGCTCCTCTGCCTCATCCGCCTGCTCCCTACGGACCGCCACAGTTGAACCTATGCCTCTACCTAGGTGGTCCCTCAATCTTATGCTGCTTCTCTACATGGCGGGTTGGGAAGTCACAAGCCATTGACCCTGCCCACCGCATGCATAACACATCTCATATGACTGTCTCTGCTGTGTGTGCCCCACACATCCGAACTAGTATCCTGAGGTCGCCCACCTGATGGTCTGGTCCACTTGGACCTATGCGAAATCTTTCTACTGCTGGCTGCAGAAGACTCTGCTACGTGTCACCCTATGGTAGGCCTCGCTACTGGTGTAGGCTCAGCTAGAAATCTCTCCATAAGAAGGGCTCGCTCCAGTACTCCTACCTGCGTCGGAATGCTGAGGGAGATTATCGAAGCCCTGATCTCATGCCTCACTCCGTGCTCAATGTTCCGAGCCTGGGATAATGGGTCTCATACCATGTCTGTGGAGTAGCGCAAGAGGTTGGTGAATCTCACCGAGTACTGGGCTACTGACATGCTGCCCTGCCGCAGCGATAGTAACTCCTGGATACGCACCTCACGGAGGGTGGCTGGAAAAAACTCAGAGCGGAAGAGGCTCTCGAATTCTGGACAAAGTAGAGATGTCTCGTCGTGCACCGGGAGCATCAGGCTCCACCATCTACCTACTACTGCGTGAAGGAGACTCGCGGAAAAGATCATCATAAGTTCTACTAGTGTCCCTACCAATCTGAAGACTCTGACGATAGCCTCCATCCAATCCTCGACTGCCTGAGGATCCGTCTCTCAACGAAACCTGAGTGGCCTCTATCACTGAAACTCGTGCAACGCACTCAGGCAGCGTGAACTCTCCGCAGCTAGGGCTGGTGGTATCGGTGGCCTAGTGGGTAGTGGTACCGCTGGTGCATCTGCTATAATGGGGACCTGCACCGAGGCCTCATTGCTCGGTGGGCTTCCATCTCGCACGTAGCCCGGAACCCTAGCTGGCTGCCTACGTGGGGCCATCTTGAAAAACAATAGGTGCGCCATGGTTAATACAGTATACATGGTGATATGACACAAAGTAATCACAAAGAAAACTTTTGAAACACACATGCAATCAGTGTTTTCGAGCACTGAGTCGGAAATCAGAAGTCCGGGTCTTGGTGTATGGATACGTCGGTCGTCACACCAACACTGGACTCCCTGGACTAAAAACCAAACTCAATATTCTTAACACTATTGCTTCACAAGGAATAAATTATCAGAGTCCTGAGTTATGTGGTCGAACCAACTCCTCTGATACCAATTTTTCATGACCTGTCCTCAGGGCCCGTGTCGTGACTACCCCAAGCCCGCCTTCCATAGGCCAGGGGTTGGAGACTAGCACCAATGGCGAAATTCCCGATAAAAGGGAATGAATTGCCTTTATATATGTAAAAAAACACAACAGAGTATGCAATCTGGAGTAAACACAAAGTAAACTGAGTATAAAATTAAGTGCTGGAAAGTAAATGGGCCGGTATACAAACCCAACTGAAAGTGTAGTACAACTAAGAAAGAAAGTACAACAGCTGAAAAGTAAACAGCAACCACTGAGTCGTCCTCCAGAAATCCCACCTGAAGGGGGGTACAGATAGTCTCATCGGTACCTCGAGTCTATCTGTCCGCTCCGTGTATGTCCCTACAGGTGGTCCACCTCCGGATACCATCCAGCTCCACAATCCTCGACCATGATCAGTGTTTTCTGTCATCTGCAACCAACACAACGTAGTGCGGGAATTGCCCGTGCAGGGGTGAGTATATGACACTAAGTAGGGACCCCGAGACCCCCGAAGGTCTCCCATAATCCACGAAGTCTAAATCACAAAGGAAGGGAACAACACTAATAATCAACCAACCCTACTTAGGTATATGGCCATACATATACCTAAGTCAACAATTCCAGTATGACTCCAACTTCCGAGCCCAAGCACAATCCAGTCCACACAGGAAAGAAGTCAACCACATCAATGATAATGATTGAAAGACAAGACTCATCTCACACTAGTATACTACTCATGAATAGGGGTGGAGATGATTAAATGTAGCCTCTGAATCATCTCCTCTACCGAACCCACGTAGGATCCAGGTACAGAAGTCGTCGTTGCCGAACCCACGTAGGATACAAGTATAGTAACCATCGCTGCCGAACCCAAGTAGGATCCAAGTACAGTCGTCGTCACTATCGAACCCACGGAGGATCCAAGTACAATCATCCTCGCTGCCGAACCCACGTAGGATCCAAGTACAGTGGTCATCGTCATCGCAGTCGCAGCCAACTCTAGGGTTCCTGCACACAGCATGCTCGATACCGGGAGGGTCTGCTCCACGAGCCAAGGGTTCGATACATCAACTATCATGAAGTCTAGATTTGATGTATCACAAAGTTCCATATCTTCATTAGAAACTCAACGTGATAGATGGTGCGTCAATCGGATGACCGGTCTCAGAGATATTGGCTTTTCCGTCCCAGTGGCCCAGTTAGAAATACGCTCATTTCTATCCCTACCAATATCCATAGTCGTCCAAACCTCGAGTGGAGTAAGCCAAAAGAACTGTCTCACCAAGAGGAATTCATTGTATTTGATGGCACGTCATTTGGACGTCCAGTCCTTAAGTTATAAGTGTTTACGCTCCAAGGGCCTGGTTGGTTTCGGGTTGGAACCAACCCGTCCATACCCAAACTTCGCCGAAACCTCGAGTCTAATAAATCGAAAAGTCTGTCTCGATCCAAGTATCCCTACGCAATGGAGGGTGCATCGATCGGAGGTCAGTATCCCAAGATATGGGCATTTGAAAGAACCTAGTCTGAAAATAGGGGGTATGGGCCCAGTCCAGCCTGGACCAATACCACCTGGGTTGGCCCGAACCGGGTCGACCTGACCCGGGTTCGGGTCCGGCCCGATTGGGCGTGGCCTGGCCTGACTGGCGTGGCCCAACCCGTGTGGCCTGCGGCCCGGCTCAGAAGCCAGCCGCGGCTCGGCGCTGGTCGAGCGGGGCATGAGGGGCGCACCCCATTTTTCTGGAAATGGCGGACCCAATGGGGTCTTCCCTAAATGTTGGTCGAGCAGGGGGTCCCCCCCCCCCCGGTTTCCTAGTAACGGCCGGCCTTTATGGTTGGACGGTTGTGAGCCATTGCAGGACCCCTTCTGGGTCCCTCCTCCTGGACACGCCGGCGGAAAGTTGGTCAGCCTCCCCTTCCTGCTCCGACGCGGCCTAAGGCCGCGACTCATCTCACCAGCTTGGCGCGACGGCGCCGCGCACCACTGTCGCGGCTCTCTCTTGGTCGCGGCCTCCTTCGGCCTCACCGGCATGGTGCGCTGGTGCCGCGCACCACCGCCGCGGCCTGCTCCAGTCGCGGTCCTCTTCATCCCCGCGTGGTGCAACGGCACCGCGCCGCCTTCGCCTCAAACATCAACGATGATCATCAAGAAAAAAAGGGGAGGAGAATCGTCTGTGTTTGTGCGGTCCAATTTTCTCCCATTATGACGATATCAAGCGGCCAATCTTTAGGTGACGAAGAATGATAATTAAACTTGAACAAAATAATTAACCCCTACCTCGAAAATAAGTTCGCCGTTGTCAAACGCCGTGGATGATGGCGTCGTTTCCGTCGTCGTCGGTGTTCAGCTGAGGAAAGACGTCTCCTCTTTTATCACGGAGAGAATAAGATGATTGCACGTCATCAGAGAGATCCCGCATCGATATCCCCTCCCTTGCCGTGGAGGAAAAAATGGATGGAGAAACTGAGGACTCCGAGTCATTCTTCGTTGAAGAGGATGACGTTCTTTAACGAAAGAGGAGCTTTCTTCTTTCTTCACACAAAGGCTTTCTACCAAAATCCTCACACAACAAGCCAACCCCCAAAATAAAATAAGTCTTCTCTTATTTTATTTAATCTTTCCATGCATTCAAAATTAAAAAATTCAAACACTTAATTCAATTAATTGATTAAGTGTGTGTTCGCGTGAATTAAAGTGGGAGAGTGGGGAGAGGAGGAGTTACCCAATTAAATACAAGGGGTTTGCCAACATTAAACAGAAGGAGTTTAATGGGGGTTTTAATGGGTTTAGTGAAGATCAAGGGTTTAGGTCACGTGTGGGCCCCACCCCACAAATATCCTCCCATGGGAGGTTATGTGGGTGTGGGCCCAACCTTCAACTCCCTTTGGGAGAAATTAACCACCAACCATAAAAATAAAATTGTGCCACCAATTTTATTTATTTTAAACTATTTCCCCCAAAATTAATCCCCAACCCGCTTAAAATGCAACTGTGATAAAGGTCCCCTTAAGCAATTATCAGCGTTGCGAACTCATCGGTGCCCTTGGATTTCGATTCTGAGCACCGGTTCAAAAGATAGAAAAACTCTCTCGTTCGTTTACTGAACGTACCCGAGCTAAACTTCAGAAATTGATTCAGGGCACACTGGGCATCGGAATCATGTACCGTCAGAAGCCACAGACTCGAAAAATTCCAAAGTATTTAAGAAAAAATGTTCCTTGAAATTTCTGGGTCTTTACATAATTTCAACTAGATTACGCAATTTCAATTCAAGAGTTGGTTGGATAGGGAAAATTGGCTTGTAATGTTTATAACCTAACAGGGTATTCATGGATTCTAAGGGATAAAAGGATTAAATTTTCAAGGTATGCCATTATAAAAAAAATGATTCTTTGAAATAGGGGCTTTAATACAAAACAAATGCCTTAATCATTTAAAAATAAGTACCTCAAACCCTCAAGTTTTGAGAGGAATAAATCAAATTCTGGTTAAATAAAACATAGTTTGATTCTATCAAGAAGTGAGATAAATGTAAATAATATGAAAATAATGGTTTATAATCCTCACAAGAAAGTGATTTCAAATATAAACACAGTGAGATGTGTCATGGGATTCAAAATTCAGTGTACTTTTCATGAAATTACTAAATATTTGAACTTGAAACAAAATCATTTTCAGCATTCATTTAAACTCAATTTACAACGGATAAATTGTTTCACTTATTGATATGGATTTAAAAATGGTTATGATAATAATTTTAGCTAAAAAGTTTTAAAAAAACACAAAAAAAAATGAAAAATTAACACACAAATTTTTAAAAACACACAATTTTTTTTGTTTTCTTTTTTTTAAATCATTGAAAAACAGGAAAACAGTTAAAATTACTAAACTAAAATGTTCCCTCCCCCACACTTAAAATATTGAATTGTCCTCAATGTGAACCCATGAGATGATATATGAACATGAAATTTATAATTTTAAATAGGAAAATTAATATAAAAGTGAAAGGGTTTGGAGAAGCCTGCTATGCTCAAGTGATGATGGGGTCATGTAGTGTGATGAAATCCACTGCATCAGTAAGAAGTCCCTAAATGTACTTAATCAAATGTTTCTCATTGACTGTAAATATATTTATCATGTCCTCTTGTGTGATCTGAACTACACCATAAGGAAAAACATTAGTCACAACATAAATACCTAACCACCTGGAATGCAACTTACCAGGTATCAGCTTCAGTCGTGAACTGTAGAGAATGACTTTATCTCTAACATGAAACTCCCTTTGTTGGATCATTTTTTTCTGAGATACTCTGAATCTTTTCTTATAGAGCCTTGATTTATCATATGAAGACAATCTAATCTCCTCAAGATATTGAATTTGAAACTTCCTTTGGATTCCAGCTTGGGCCAAATCCATGTTACATTTCTTTATATCCCAATAAGCCCGATGCTCAACTTCCACAGGGAGATGGAACGCTTTACCCAAAATATTCTGAAATGGGGACATACCAATGGGATTTTTGTATACTGTCCTATATACCCATAGCATATCATCCAAGCTCTAGATCTAATCCTTCATATTTGGTTTCACGGTTTTCTCTAAAATCTGTTTCAACTCACGATTTGAAACCTCAGCCTGGCCATTTTTTTGGGGGTGGTATGGTGTTGATGTTTTGTGTGTCACCCCATACTTCTGAAGGAGAGAATCCAAATTCAGTTTTTTGAATTGTGTCCCTTGGTCATTGATGATGTCCTTTGGTACTCCAAACCTACAAAAAATCTATGTATTGACAAAGTCCACTACAACATGAGAATCATAAGTCCTGGTGGCCTTAGCCTCCACCTATTTACTCACATAATAAACAACAACCAAAATATAAAAAAAACCAAAGGAACTATGAAATTGACCCATAAAATAAATTCCCCATATGTCATTAATCTCACAGAATAGTATGGGTTGTTGGGGAATCTTGTGTCTCATAGAAATGTTCCCAGTGTGTTTCCAACGAGAGCATGACTTACAAAACACATGGGCATCATGGAATAAGCTAGGTCAATATAATATGGAGTCCAAAACATTCCTAGCTGTCCATTGGGGTCCAAAGTGTCCACCACATGCAAGTGTATGACAGAATTGTAGAACAGAACCAAACTCATGATCAGGAACATGCCTCCTAATAACTTGGTCACTACACATGCACCATAAGTATGGATCATCCCAAACAAAAAATCTTGACTCACTCTTTAATTTTTGGACTTTGTTTTTCTTTAAATTTATAGTTATTTCAGAGGAAACAAGGTAGTTAACTAAATCTGTATACCAAGGATGCGTACCTGAGATGGAATAAAGATGCTCATCGAGGAAAGTGTCCTGAAGTGGTACCTGGTCCTTGGTGTCATCCTTTAGTGTGTGAATAAGCCTACTCATGTGGTCCTCCACTAGGTTTTCTACCCCATTCTTGTCTTTTATCTCAATATAAAATTCTTAAAGAAGGAGCATCCATCGGATAAGTTTGGGCTTCGCTTCTGGCTTCTTTAAGAGGTACTGCAGAGCTGCATGGTCAGATAAAACAACTACCTTAGAGCCCAATAAATATGAGCATAATTTATCTAAATAAAATATGACAGCAAGAAACTTCTTTTCTGTGGTTGTGTAGTTTGATTGGGCTGAATCCAGTGTCCTCGATGCATACGCAATCACATGTGAATGCACCTCCACCCTCTGAGATAAGACATCTCAAACCGAAAATTTGGAGGTGTCACACATAATCTCAAAAGGAATCCCCCACCGTGGGGGCTATATGATTGGTGGAGTGGTCAGAGACTTATTTATCTCATCAAAGGAAGTCCTTCAAGAATCATTAAACACAAAATCATAATCCTTTTGAATTAATCATGACATAGGAACAGCAATCTTACTAAAATCTTTGATGAAGTTCCGATAAAATTATGCATGCCCTAGGAAATATCTAACATCACGCACACATATAGGATATGGTACGGATGAAATGATGTCTATATTATATTTATCAACCTCTATCCCATGTTTTGACACTACATTCCCTAAGACAATGTCTTGCTCTACCATGAAATGAAACTTTTCAAAGTTCCAAACTAGATTCTTCTCAATACAACGATTCAACACATTTTCCAAACTAGATATACAATCATCAAATAAAGACCCATACGCTATGAAATCATCCATAAATACCTCAATGCAGGTCTCAATAAAATCAGAAAAAATACTCACAATGCATCTATGGAAGGTACCTGGGGCGTTGCAAAGTCCAAATGGCATCCTTCGGTAGGAAAACATACCGAATGGACAAGTTAATGTTGTCTTCTCTTGATCCTCCAGAGCTATAAGAACCTGAAAATATCTAGAAAATCCATCCAAGAAACAATAATGTGTCTTCCCAGCTAGTATCTCAAGCATCGGATCAATAAATGGGATGGGGAAATGGTCTTTACGAGTAGATTTATTTAGTTTCCTATAATCAATACACACGCACCAACTATTTTTCACCCTCATTGGAACTAACTCATATTTATCATCTTTTACAACTGTAGCACCACTTTTCTTAGGCACAACCGAAATAGGACTCAAACACTAGGAATCTTAAATTGGAAATATTATACCTACCTCGATCAATTTTTCAACCTCTTTTTTAACAACCTCCAAAAGTGTTGGATTGAGTATCCTTTGTGGATGCCTCACTAGTTTATCCCCATCCTCTAAAATAATCCTATGCATGAAAATGGAGGGGCTAATACCTGATATGTCAGCCAAGGTCCACCCAATTTCTATGATGTTCCCCCTTAAAAGATTCAAAAGTTTTTCTTCATGTTCAAAATGGATATTGTTTGCAATGATAACAGGTAATTTCTCATCACTTAACAAGTATGAGAATTTGAGATTTTGTGGAAATTTCTTCAGTTACAATGAAGGGGGTGGTGTATGGATGGAGACATTGAAGGAACAGATCATCTTCCATGTTAATCACATAGAGATCTACTAGAAAGATCATGTCTCTTACCCAGACAGGAACATCCTCAAGGACTCCTACTGGATATGTTGTAGCTCTATTTTCCAATTGCACCACTACTCTCATCAGTTTAAGCTCACCAACCTTCAAAGAAGAGAATACAGAGTGAGGCATCACATTTATGGAAGCTCCCAAATCACAAAGTGCATCAGAAAACTTCAAATCCAATACGGTGCATGGGATGGTGAATATCCTTGGATCCTTTAACTTTGTCAGCATTGCTAGAGTTGTTGTAATGAGTTTTGACACATTCCTTCCAATATTGATCCTCTCATTTCCCTTAATAACTCTTCGATTGGTACAAATTTCTTTTAATAATTTCACATACCTTGGGATTTGCTTGATGGCTTATGGTAGAGGAATGTTGATCTCCACACGCTTGAATGTGTCAAAAACCTTCTTTTTCATTGCCTCTTCCAGCATATTCTTGGTTTTAACAACCATATTTGGAAAAGGAAGTGGTTTGGGAGGAACATCATTAATCATTTTCTTACCTTTATCTTTCTCCTTGGGTTGCTCATCAGCTAGTTTTGAATGGGGCTTCTCTGGAGTTGAGGTGAATCCTAGTGGAACGATAGGTGCAGATGTATCTGTTGTTTACTTCCCACTTCTCAATGTGATGGCACTGAAATTCCACTTGGGATTTTGAGTAGGTTGGGATGGTATATTTCCATAATTCTTACTTAATAGTTCATGGAGGGGAGTGGAAATCTAGCTCATTTGAGTCTTCAACTCCCTCAGCTCCAAACCTTGACTATTCATCTCATTCTGTGGATTAAGAACAATTTGCTTCGAAAGGACATCAGTGTTAGATCTACCTTGGATGGGGGATTCCCTTGTTTTTGGATTGTTCATATTTAGGTTTCAAATCTCCTTTGGGGTTGTTGGAAACCCTACTAGTAAGGCGAAGGCTGCTGAAAGTTTTGTTGAAAAGGGGGCCTTTGTTGCTGTCCAGAGACATACCTCAAGTCCTATTGATCCTTCCACCCTTGGTTGTATGTTGGAGAAAATGAATCAAACTTCTTTTGGGGGTATGTCTATTTTTTCTGCTGATATGTTCTCCTTGGGAATATTGTTGTGCAATCCTCTATCTCTTGTAGTTGTGGGAAATAGTTAGTTGGGTGGATTGTCTCAGTGAAAATTCCACAAGTCCTTGAAGGCGGGGGTTGGGATGTATTTTGTTCCAAAGAAATTTGCCTCACTATAGTTGTCAATTATTTCAACTTGGTATCAATCAAATGACTTTTAAGAGAATATGTACTTACCTGATGTACTCTCCTGACATGTGTTGTACCTCGATCGCCAAATTTTTGGGAGTTTTGGGCCATTTTTTCAATCAACGCATGTGCAGCTACTGGTGTCTTACCACCAATGCTCCTCCATCCAAGGCATCCACCATGCTCCTCTCCATAGGTTTGAGTCCTTCATAGAAGTATTGGATGAGGAGTTTCTCACTAATTTGGTGATGTGGGCAGCTTGCACAATACTTCTTGAATCATTCCCAGTACTAATACATTAACTACCCCTGGCCTTGATTGATCCCTAAGATCTCCATTCGAATGGATGTGGTCCTTGAAGCTAGGAAAAATCTCTGCAAGAAAAGATATTTCAAATTTTTCCAACAAGTTACATCTTTAGGTTGTAAATAATACATCCAGTCTTTCGCCGCTCCATCAAGTGAGAATGGGAATGCTCTTAGTTTGATTTGATCTTCAGAAACATTTCGTGGTTTTAAGGTTGAGAAAACCACATTAAATTATTTAAGGTGTTTGTTGGGATCCCCACCATATAGGTCATGAAATTTTGGAAGCAGGTGAATTAATCCAGATTTCAGTTCAAATTCTGATTCGAGATTTGGATATACAATGTAATTTGCTTGATAATAAATATCGGGTGCAGCCAATTATCGAATGGTTCTATTAAGTTCATTTACCTTATTTTCAGCCATTGGTTCTTGTTTTATGGTTGAATTTTAATTTCTTCCAATTTCAATGTTCTTGGAGTGGAGAAATTCTCTAACTATTTGAATGTTGAAACTTCTCGTAGATTGAGAGTGTCTAATTCAAGACCTAAGGCTACATTCAATCTCAGGGTCAATATATAAAAGATACTTAGGATTATTTTCTGTCATAAATCAAAGAAAAATAAAAATAAGGAAAGTGGAACACAGTAAAATAAAAAATAGAAGTTTGAGTTGATGGTCCAAAAAGAAGTAGAAGAAAAAAAAAGAAGTGGAAAAAAAAGAATTCGGGTTGGGTAAAGAAGGAAGAAATAAAAGAGGAAGTGAATAAAATGTAAAATAAAAAAAATACCTATAATTGGTTGAAATAATTACTTTCCTCAAAAGAAATGGCGCCAATTTGAAAGGCGCTGTCGTGGGGTCCCTCAAATGATTAGTGGTTTTTGGGGTACTTAGGTTTAGGAGAGTGGATGACGAAGGTCTTCTCCCAAAGGAGGAAGTAAATTAAAACAACTTCTTAAAGGTATTATAAAAATAAAATAGAAAAGAATTAAAAAAATACTTGAAAGTATGGGATGTTTTATTGTTTATAAAATTTGAATAAGTTTTCTATAAGAAGATTGATTTTTTTTTTGTTTTTAATTTTTAAATGAAGTTTGATTAAAAAGATGCAACAAGAAGATGTTTTTTTCGAAAATATTTTAAAATATGTAATCAATATAAATATACCTATCCATTTAATTATTAATCATTATTATTTAAATCAATATCCACTTAATTATGATCCTCTAATTTTTTAACCCTCAAACCCTATGATAATTAACTTAACCAAAAAGATGAAATTACTTAAACCCTAGGCTAGCTTCGGAACACGCAATCATAGCACCCTGCTTTGATTGTTGTTCTAAGGATAGAATATGTTCAGTGGTTAATTAGAGCACATATCTATTCTGTAAGTGAGTATGAATTATGTTTAGGGATTATATTTGAACTTTAAAAATTTATCTCGTGTTTTTCTTGTATTACCGATTAAGTTCGTGCTCTCACAATTTACACAAAATCTTAACCACGCGTGTTTTTGTGTCAATTGTTCAATTGCTTTATTAGTTTCATATAATTTAAGAACAAAATTTATGGATCATATAAAGTTAATTATAGTATCTCAATTATTCAAAATAATTAAATGAAGAGGGTAGAAGATAGATCGATCACTAAGAAAACTACTCTTCCATGGGCGGTGTGGTCATTGTGGAGACGTTTGGCATGAGCAGAGGATTGAAAGGGTAGAACTCAATATCGTATCAAATCTTGATTCCAACCCAATTAGAAAGATTAATAGAATAATAAAATAGAAGAACGTATAAGATTAATTGAAGAAAAATTAAAGATACAAACATGAATGAAAATAAACATAAAGATGAGGTGGGAGAGGAGAGCCTTTTTGGAAGAGATGTTTGCACAGAGCCTTACTTATTCCAAGAGTTGTTATGGGATCCCAAGACACCCCATTTCGTACACACCTTACCAAATCCCCAACCAGACTTCCCAAAGAGTTAAAACCCCCTTTAAATAGAGTTTGTGATGGGTGGGGTTACATAAATTTTTTAAGTATGAAATGAAAACTCAGCCAAATATTTTATTCCAAGTTTCACCGCATAGTTGACCTCCAAAACACGTGAATTGGACGGCCTTCTTGAATGATTATTTGTTTCTAATTATGTCGCAGATCTTCATTAAAAATTGGGGCTCAATCCAAGTTCTAATGAGGATGATACAACCCAAATAGTGAAGTGGTGTCCAATCTGGATGGTTCTGTCCAACTTTGTCTTCATGGCCCATTTAATCTACACAAATTCATTATCCAGCTCCCATGTCCTAAATAGAATTTTTATCCCATTAATTTAGTAACACAGTTTAAAACTTTTAAGTCAAAATATTTTACATAACAATATTTATTCCCGAAATACTACAGTGAATTTTAAAATGGTAAAACTGGATTTTTCATCAAATTTTCAAATGAATGATCTAATCCCAAATTTTTCATAATTGATCATATTTAGCATAATGTGAGGAAATTATATCATTTATTATCAATAAAATATTCAATAAAATTGTGTTTTATCAGGAATATATGATATATCATCTATCCTCGTAATTTCATGATCCAAATTCTATAAATTATAACGTATTGGATGTATTTAAATCTGATAATGGAAAAAATGGAATGGACTTTCTAACTCAAAGCATCATCTACCTAGTTCATCTACCCAGGGTGGTAATTAATAGACAACTCATAATTTATAATCAGTTCCAACCATGTGCTCTGACAAATTTTCTACTATTTCTTATTGAATATATACTTCATGATTTTATTATCAGAATATATATATCAAACATTTCACCATAAATATAATACTTTAATACTTTCAATATAATAATTACTACTAATAGATCAAAATCATGATTCGGGAAATTTTTCTTATAAACAATCAATTGGTTAGAGTCATCTACTATCACTATATTATTTTTCAAAAGAAAATATTGTATTACCTTCTTCCATGAATTAATATAGAGAAACAAAACTTATACAATACAGGTTAGTTTTATTAAATGTGGATTGACCAACCTTATTTTCTGTAACACCTTGAGATTTTTATAAAATATATTTTTAAATAATTTGACTTGTTGCACACAATAACAAGTTTAGAGGAACCCTAGAATATTGTTAAAATTTTATATGTACATTATAAACTTGATATTAAATTGGTGGGAGTTAATATTAATAGATAATTTATTAAATAAATATCCAACTCAATATGAATGTATTGGTATATGTTTAAAAAATTATCACAAACTTTATTAATATCATTATATTCTTCAAAAAGATGTTTTCTTCACAAATGAGTTTTTAATATTTTTATGAGTAAATATAAATTTCTAGAAGTTATAGAAAATTTATATTAAAATAATAATTTTAATTTTGAATTCATATTTTCAAAAATATATTATTAATTTTTTAGAATTTTCTGAAAACATTTATTTTTCAAACAATAGTGAAAAATTATGTTTTTTATTGAAAATTGTATTTTCATTCAAAGTTTTTACAAGATAAAATTATGTTTTGGATTTGTTTTAAATTTTAATAAGATAATTTTTATTTAAAATAAACCAATTGTGATTTTTTAAGTGGATTTTATACTTGAATTTAGTATAAAAACATTTTATTTTTAAAAAGGGTGTTTTCCAAAAAATCTTTCTTCATTGTGTTTTAACAGTTCAACTTTAAATTAAATTCTATTGATTCTATATTTTGAACTTTGAAAAAATAATTACATAATTATATTAAAAGGGTCAAATTTTATTAAATATGTCTCTTTTATTTTTTTCAAATATGAATAGTAACATTTGTGATTTTTGTGGCCACGGTGAAGGGTAAATTAGGAAATTAATGGTAAAGGTAAAATGATAAGGACTAGATAATAACCCTAAAACATTCCCAAATTTAATTGGATGATTAATTTTTATCCATAATCAGTCATGGTTTGGATTTATGACCATTTTGAACCACTTGGAATAGATTATGACCATTATTATTATTTATTATTTAAAGAAAAGACAAACATGTCAAATTCCTATTTTTAATAAGTATAATATTTTTTACATGGTTTTATCCAGAAAATATATTGAACTATAAATATTAATTTTAAATCTAAAAAATTTATCTTTATTATGGTAATTTATTTTTATTTTTAGTGAATGAATAATTATCTTAAATGGTTACACAACGTTGATGTAGTAATTATTTTGTTAATTGAATTTTCAAATAAATGTTATTAAAAATATTTAAATAAATATAATTTGAGAAAAATAATATGATAAATGATTTTTTAGACTACCTTGTCTTTTTATATATTTAATAAACATTTTAGTATAATTATAAGTTTTTCCTTGATATTATTAATTTCAAGGTAATGAATATCCTCTAAAATTGACATTATAAATATTTTATATAAATAATATTTTATTAAAAGATATAAAATTCCTAAAAAACTTAAATGTGGAAAAAATATTTGGATAAGGTTTAACATGTCATCCATGATCCTTTTATTGGTTTTTTGTCATTTTATAGTAACTATATTAACCCTTAATGTGTAAAAATCCATACTGTCACAATAACAGTTAAAGGGATTAAATAAGGGTTAAAACCAAAAGATGAGGATATAAATTTTGTCAAAACACATATAAATTTTATTAGATAAATATAATTAAACAATTATTACCTAAGGATATAATTTTAATTATTTAATGGAAAATTTTCCCAAAAAATGACTTATATATTATTTAAATCAAAGATAGATACAAAATGTAACTCTGTTTTTTTTTTAATCTTTCATGTGTACACATGAGGAAAAAACAAAGATATGAATGAGAATAAATATTTGTTTTAAGGTTAAAGAAATTAGTTTTATCATATAAATATATTTTAATTTTTATAAGTTATATTATTACCTTATCGTTTTCTGTAATAATAAAACAAAATTTATTTAATTAAATGAAACATAAAATAATTAATACTAAAAATATTAATTTTAATATAATTTGAGTGATATAATGTGGGTAATGAATTTTTTAGATCTATATGATATATTTGAGATATTTTATATCATTTTTTTAATTCCACCTTTTTATTGATGAATTTGAAGTGAAATTAAATGAATACTGTCAAAATTGACTTTAATGATAATTTATCAAAATAATAAATTATTAAATGATTTAAAATTAATTAAAATATTTTATTATCCCATGTAAATTGAATATAGTTTATCACATCACAAATGGTTCATTTATGAGTTATTTGTGTATTTATTATAACATTATCAACTCTTTATAATTTAAATAATGGTTACCACTGTTAAGGTCTAAAATAATTAACCAATAGATTAATCAAAAAGATAAGGTTTAAAATAACTCTGAATATTGTCTAAAATGTATATTTTAATTATATCACAACCTTATATTATCTTATGTTCTAATCCATTCCCATTTGGTGGTATTTTTATAGAAAAATAATTTCTCATAATTTAATATTTTTTGAAATTCCAAAAGTACCCCTCACCTCAATTATAAAAGGGTACATCACATATCACTTATTTATACCACAATGAGCCTTATATATCAATGATACCCTGAAAATATCTATTATATACCACTCTAAAAACATTCTAGTATTTCTGTTCTTCTGAAAATACTATCTATGGATCCCTTTAGAGGATATCCAGAGGAAACATTTCAAATGTGAGGTAATCTCTCTAACCAATCACTTTACTTTTCTAAAAATCCTTATCTTCTTTAAATATATGATATTTTCTAAAAAATAATAAATTATTAATACTTAATATGATTAAATGTTATTGTTATTATTATTAAAATTCCATTATATAGCCTCTTTCCCATCAAATAATAATTAAAAGTATCACTCGTGTGTACGTATGACTTACCGTCTCCACGTAGCGATACACCTCATTTTTCATCACCATATTTTGTGGATGAGTATTATGATGTATTTAATGAAAATATATTAAATATTTTACATAATAATTATTTTTTAAATGTGAATTATTATTTACATTTCCTTTATTTCATCAATCGAAAAATGAAAAAAAAATGTGCCCATGCTTACCTATGACCTATCATCACTATAAATGGTGTAATTCATTTTTATGTCACTAAATTATATGAATTTTTATAAATTAGTATATAATTATTATATATGATTTTTATACCATGATTAACATGATGTAAATGATGAGACCAAGATCATATTATAAGGACCTAGACTTCTGAATCGAAACATTCTTGGAAAATGAAATAGTTACCACCTGTAATAGTGATTTTAATAAAACAAAATTAATAAATGGGTGATAATATGTGATAAATAAATAATAAATTATTATGGAATAAATTTATAATAAATCCATATTTATTATTCATGAGTTTCGAATATGAAAACTAAAAGGTAGTACTTGAAGTAAAGGTTTATTTCTCAATATAATCATTATTTGGGATTGTTTATGTTTTATTATACACTTGGTAATATTTATCTTCCTTTACATGTTTCCTATAAAATATTCAAAAAATTTATTAATATTGTTATGAAATTTTTAATTTTATTTTACCCATGCTTGAATATTTTCTAAGTGGATTAAAATGAATAATTTTCTAAAGGTGCTTCATGAATTTCCTGAAAAAAAAAATAAAGAAAGATTTCTTTAACTCATATAGAATGAGTGGCTTTTCTCACATTCATGATGCCTTAATGCTTTGAATATTATTATATAGGATTACATGTTTCTTTTATAAGAAATTTTTTCCCATTTTAATTTTTTGTATTTTCTAAAAAATCAAAATAGAAAGGATGTTTTCCTCAAAAATTATTTTATGAGATATTTCAAAATCATTTTCCATATAATACATCATTATTTGATGTTACTTATGCTTTACTAAGGATATAATCCAAGGATACCCTCCTTATTCTTTCTCTGAGAGGTTTATGTTTATGATGGCCTAATTTTTATTAATTTTATTAGTTTTAAATAATTTATTCTAGGTTGAAATACTGTTAAAACCCATTTATTTTCCATTGATAATAAAATGGTAAAATTATTATGAAATCCATTTTTTATGGGTTTTAAAATGATGAATGTTTTATGATCTTTTGGAACACATAAGTAAGTTTTTTATTATATGATGGGTGGGACCTATATCTCTCTCTAATGTATTGTGTAAAACTTTATATCTCATAAGATAAAAATAGGAAAAAAATAAAATGGAATGATCCAATATGGGAAATAGAAGTGTCTTGATCCACAATGGGAAATAGTTGCATCCTAATCCACTATAGAAAACAGGTGTGTCCTGATCCACTATGTTGATGGTCTTTGTATTTAACCTTGACATATAAAATGTGTTTCTATATTTATTATGGTTCCAACTATTTGACATATGAAATGTGTTTCTATATTTATTATGGTTCCAACTATTTGTGATGTGAGATTATGGTTAATGATTGATTTGTGATGATTTATCACTTTTATGGTCCATTTTTTCTAAAATGATAATGTTTATTCCATGAATAATGTTTATTATCTATGATAGGTTTGTTATGAACTTATTAAGTTATGTTCATGATCACATAAACATATTATTACCTTATTCCTTTATATGATCATTGATTGATATCTCTTATTTTTACACTTGTTGAGAATATGATATCACCCTTTCATATGTTTCCTTCCCCATGTGATGAATAAAGGTTTAGGTAGGGTACTATTAGGAGTTGTACTATGTGAGATGATATATTTGAGATATGTTGAATATATTTCATAAAATAATAAGATTGTATATCTAATATCCAAAGACTCTAAACGTTTACAGTTATGGAATATATATTATTATTATGTATTGAATATTAATCTAAATTGATGTAATATTTTTGAATGAAAGGCTTGGTCCAATATAGTTGGTATTAGAGAAGGTTTTAGATAAACTTTGGAGATTAGGTTTAGAAAACTTTTATGAAATCGCTGGGGATCAGACCTAGTATAGAAAGAAATTATAATATTTTGATAATGATCATGAATAACCTAGGTCAAACCTAAGTTGTCACTGATTAAAAAGAAGGTGAAATGATTAATACATCATTTATCATGATTATGCAGTTTCCCATTATGAATATTGTTGCTCACATTATGCTTTTTGGCTTTTAGAAAATGGATAGAACCAGGAGGATTCATGTAAATTGTGAATATTATAGAAAATGGAATAATATTCCTCATGAGAAACTAAATGAAAATTGAGACAGAAGGTGAAACCTTGTTATTAATAATAATAATAAATATTATAATATGATTAGTAATCTCAATTTTTGTGAGTTTTTTAACCTATATAATAAGATAAAGTTGGAGTTTCATGGTAACCATGGTGTAAATAAAGATTAATTTTCCTCATGTAAATCATGTGGGAAGAGTAATCATGGAGAATTTTATATATGAAATGGAAGATGCTTTGGGTGTGGAAAATATGGAAACAAATAAAGTAATTGAAAATGAAAAATTAAGTTTCAGTTAATAAAATGGATAAGAATAATGGTATTCTTAAGGAATCATCAAAATTTAAATGTTAAAAATATGTAATGTATGAGAATTATGTAAATAGATTCCCTAGGGGGAAATATCATGAAGAGAATCAAAAATGATGTATAAGTAATGTTTATATTGATAATGATTAATAGACTATGAATGACATTTTAGATTAAATAAGTGATACATAATAAAATGAAGAAGCTTTTTTAATGGTTTAAGAAGGTAGTGTAATGATTGAGTGTTCATTTTAATTCAATAATAATGTTAATAAAGTAATTTTATAATATTATGGAATAAAGAAACATATAAGTACTAGACCACTATATTTGTTTCCTTAATTATTTTAGAGAATATGTTGAATGGTATAAGTAACCATGAAAAGTTATTGAGGAGGTATAATATGTGCATGATGTTGTGATAATAATGAAATAAAGATATTTTTTATTGTGATAAAATAAAAGGTAAAGTATTTATGACCTTGGAACTGATTAGTAATATGATGAGAAGGTGATTTATGAAATCATTGATTGAGTTTACAGAAACTTTTTTATTTATAGTGTGAGAAAATAGTTAACTTTTGAAAGCATACATGTTTTAACAAAGGTTTTATGATAATTCATGGTATCACCATGTTTCAATAGAATAAATTATAATGGTATTCACATGTTTGGTGTGCGATAATTAAGGGTTATGTAAATATGTTTGGTGGATAAATGATAAGTTCATTTCAGAAATGTTGTGGCCTTCTTTCTAAAGTTTTGAATTTTAATCTGTTGTAAGCTTTTTATGGTTGGCCATTTACGAAATTTATTAAGATAAGGTTTTATAGATTAATACATTAAATCCACATATGAATATTTATGCATATTGGATAACCTTTCGTAAATGTTTTTTATAATGATAACTAGAGATAGAAGGAATGGATTATCATCCCATTATGGATTTTATGATCCACAGGTTCTTATGGCATTACAATTTCATCTTTGTTTCTTGGAGTAAGATATGAAGTGGAAATTTATCAAGGAACAACCTTATAGTGAGATTGTACTTAGTAATGAAATAAATTAATTATAACTTCTCAAATTATTTTGAAATAAATGTTACCCTAAAATCATCATTTCTGATGATATCAATTACTATTTTTAGACCTATTTGGTCTATGGTTTTTTGGCCATTATCCTTATCTTAACCATGTTCTCTATCAATATATATTAGTTCTTGGGGATTATTTTTCCATTCAAAATAAATATTTTAATTTTATACCAATTTTTTCTGTGGAAACCTAGTTATGAGTTACTTCAAGTAGCCTTCATGTTTCTAACTTTCCCTTTTTAAGAGAAGTTTATTATTCATTTTTACGATGTGGGTTTCTATGAATGAATTAAAAAATGTAAAAAAATTCATGACCAAGATGAATTTGGAGGGATAAATTTATTTTAAGGGTCTAGAATATAACACCCTGATATTTTTATGAAATATATTTTTAAATAATTCGATTTCTTTGATAGCTTGTGTTGAATGAATTAACATGCTTAAAAAACTAAGAAATATTTTTAAAATATTTTAAATAAATTATAAAATGGAAATTAAATTGGTGGTAATGAATAAAAATAAATATTTTATAAAATAAATATCCAACTCGATATAAATTTATTTTTAAGTGCTTAGAAAATGATCACACAATTTTTTATTTTCATTATATTTTTAAAAATATGCTTTCATCACAAAGTAGTTTTTATTATTTTATTGAGTGAATATAAATTTCTCTATGTTATAGAAAATATAGTTCAAAAAATGAATTTTAATTTTGAATCCATAATTTAAAAATCATCTTAAAATTGATTTTTGAGAATTTTTTGAAAACATTTATTTTTCCTTGAATATTGAAAAATATAGATTTTTATTAAAAATGGTATTTACTATTAAAGTTTTTATAAGGTAAAATTAATTTTTGGATTTATTTTAAATTTTAATTAGTTTATTTTGATTTAAAATAATCTAATTATGATTTTTTTTTAATTTTATGTTATAATTAAATTTAGTATAAAAATATTTCATGTTTAAAAAGGGAATTTTTCTGAAAAATAGTTCTTTGTTGTGTTTTTTCGATTGAATTTTAAATTAAATTATGAAACTTATATATCTTGAAATTTAAAAATTGGATTTTATATTTTGATTTAGAATGTATGAATTTAGAAAATAAGACCATTTTATTTTTTTCTGATATGATTAGTAACCTTGGTAATTTTCATTACCACATTGAAGGGTAAATCAAGAAATTAATGGTAAAAATAAAATGATAAGGACTATAAAATAACCCTAACACATGTCCCAATTTATTTGGAGGATTAATTTTAATTCATAATCATTTATGGTTCGGTTTTATGACCATTTATAACCAATTTTATTAGATTATGACCTTTATAATTTTTTTATTCAAATAAAATTCAAACATGTCACATTATTGTTTTTAATAAGTATGATATCTTTAACATACTGTCATCTAGATGATATATTTGACTATAAATAGTAATTTGAAATGTAAAATATTTATCATTATTATGGAAATTTATTTTTAATTTTTAGTAAATATATAATTACCTTAAATGATTACACAACACTAAAGAATTAAGTATTTTATTAATGGAAATATCAAATAAATGATATTAAAAATATTAAAATAAATATAATTTGAGATAATTTATATGATAAACAAATTTTTTTCGATGAAATTGACATATTATGGATGTAATAAATTAGTTGTTTAGAATTATAAGTGTTTTATTGATATTATTAAAGTCAATGTAATGAAAATCCCTTAAAATTGGCATTATGAATATTTTATAGTAAATAATATTTTATTAAAAGATTTAATATTAATTGAATAGGGTGAAATTTTACATTAATGATAATTCAACAAAATAATATTTAATTACATAATTTTAAATTAAAAAAAACTTTTTATCAGCTATGTGAATGGAATATAGTTGAACGAATCAGAAATGGTCCATTTATGAGGCATTTTCCCATTTATAGTAACATTATCAACCCTTTATAATTAATATAATGGTTACCATGGTTAATGTCAAAAATAAATAACAAATGGATTAATAAAAAAGATAAGATTTATAATAACACCAAAACATGTATAAAATATATTAGTTGATATATTACAACATTAACTTGTCTTATATTATAATAAATGTCCATTTGGTGGTATTTGGATAGAAAATGAATTTATTATAGTTTAATATTTTGAGAAATTCTAAAAGTGCCCCTCGCCTCAATAATAAAAGGGAACATCCTCTCTCACTTCATTACACAACTTTGAGGATTTTATCGCAACCATACCCTACCAATTTATATTATCTACTTACCTAAACACATTCTAGATGTTCTCATATTCTGAAAAGGGAAACCCTACATCCCTTTATAAGAGATCCAATAGAGACGTTTCAAAGATGAGGTAATCTATCTAGCCTATCACTTTAATTTTCAACCCTTCCTTAACTCTAATAAATATATGATATTTATTATAAATTAATATATTATATATCATAAATATGATGAAATGTTATTATGATTATTAAAACTTCATTATACACCCTCTTTCCCTTCAAATAATACGAGAAAGTATCATTTGTGCGTACGTACAGCTTACTGTCTCCACGTAGCGATACAATTAATTTTTCAACACCATATTTTATGGATGATTATTTTGATGGGTTTAATTAACATATGTTAAATATATTATATATGAATTATTCTATAAATATGAATTATTATTTACCTTTCTTTCATTCTCTCAATCAAAAAATGAAAAAAAAATCATTCGTGTGTATGTACGGTCCACCCTCTCCATGAATGCTGTAATATATTTGTATATCCATACATTATATTAATGATTATAAATAAGTATATAATTATTATATATTAATTTTATACCATTATTAACATTATATAAATTATGAGACCAAAATAAAAGTATAAGGACCTAGACTTATGAACTGAAACATAGTTCGAAAATGAATCAGTTTCCACCAGGAAGTGTGATTCTAAAAATAAATTATTAACTAATGGGAGATAGATGTTATAAATATGTAATAAATTATTATGGAATAAATTTATAATAAATATGTATTTATTATATAGGATTTTTGAACATTAATAAATAAATGAAAGACTTGAGATGAGGGTTTATTTCACAATGTCATCATTATTCATGATTGTTTATGTTTAAGTATATACTGGGGAATATTTCTATTCCTTTTCCATGTTTCCTAAAAAATTTATTAAAAAAATTTACTATTCTTCTACAATTTTTAATTTCATTTTTAACTATGATTTACTTTTAAAAAAATTAATTAAAAATAATCTTTTTTTAGGTACTTCGTGACTTTTACAATAAAAATACAGAAGGAATGTTTTTTAACTTATAAAGGATTAGTGAATTTACCCAATTTCATGATACCTTAATGCATTGAAGCTTCCTATACAATATTACAAGGTTCTTTTCAAATAAATTTTTTTACTTTTTCATTGTACGGATTTTCAAAAAAATCAAAATGAAGAGGATTTTTTCCTCAAGAATTATTTCATGTGATATTTCAAAATCACTTTCCATCTAAGAAAAAAATAATTGATTTTACTTATTATTTATGGGGATATGATATAAGGATACCATAGTAACTATTTATCTAGATGGTTTATGCTTATGATGGCATGATTTTTATGAATTCTATTTCTTTTCCATGAGTTATTCTATGATGAAATGTTGTTAAAACACATTTCTTTTCCATGGATTATGAAATGACAAAATGTTTATAAAACACATTTACTTTAATGGGTGTTTATATAATGAATGATTTATGATCCTATGGAACAAATAAGTATGTTATTTATTATGTAACAAGTTGGACCTATATCCCCCACCAATGCATTAGGAAAATCTTTACGTATCATGAGATAAAAAGGGGAAACAAGTCAATGGGATTGATCCGTTATGGGAAAAAGGTGCGTCCTGATCTACAATGGGAAATAGGTGCATCCTAATCCACTACAGGAAATAGGTGTTCCTTGATCCACTATGTTTATGGTCTTAGTAGTTAACCTTGACATATGAAATGGTTTTCTATATTTATTATGGTGCCATAATTTTATGACATAATCGTATGGTTCATGATTTATTTATGATGATTTATCACTTTTATGGTCTATGTTTTTTGAAATGATAATGTTTGTTACATGAATCAGTTTTATGATCTAGGATAGGTTGGGTATTAACTTATTAATTTATTTTCATGATCACATAACATTATTCTTATCTTATTCTTTCATATGATCATGTATTGATATCTCCTATGTTTACCCTTATTGATCATCTTAGCTCACCCTTTATTATGTTTCCTTCCCCAAGTTATGAATAATTTTTTAGGTTGGGTATGACAAAGAGGGGTACTATATAAAAATATTATTGTGAGATATTTTTAATATCCTTCATAAAATAAGAATATTTTATATCTAATCTCCAAAGACTATAAACCTTTACAGTTTTATCATGGATAATTTTGTTATGTATTTAATATTCATCTAAAAAGATGTAATATTTTTGTATGAAAGGCTTGGGTTGTTATATTTTCATCTCTATAACATTTTCCTAATATTAATTTGACTATAATAACATGGATCCATACCATGTCAACATGGTAAGTGGATTAGATAACCATAGTAAATCATTCTCTATATGATGATAGTATCCATCCAACCTAAAAAATCTATGGATCTCGGCAACCAAGGTTGTTATTTCCTATTACCTAGTAACATCCATATTTTATGGGTCTACTTATATACATGCGCTTGAGATTATATAACCCAATAATGGAAAATTATTTACCCAAAATTCACACATGGTAAATTTTTCATATATCATATCCCTTTTCAGGGTCTTCATCACAATCACCAAATGATATTCATGCACTTACTTAATAATTAAATATATAATAATATCACATATGAAAACTACTTAAAACAAATCAAGGTAATATCTATTGACTATATTCATTAGATCCATGTAGATAACGGGGTAATTGGTAAGTACAAATGGAATTACTATGTATTCATAATGATCATACCACATATGAAAGGATTTATTTAGTATGTCCTCATTTTTGACCCTCAATTGATGATTTCCATAATGTAATTCGATCTATAAAGGGTATTGAGATCTATGATGTTGATCAAATATGTCATAAATATGTGGTAAAGGATACATGTTATTGATAGTGATATTTTTATGTTCTTGATAATCAATGTGAATACTAATTGTACCATTATTCTTTATAACAAAAAGAAAATATTCAACCCATTGAGACACACTCAGGAGTATGAATCCCTTTTCTAGATTTACCTTGGGTTTTATCTTCAATTCCTAAAACTCAATTGGGTATATTCAATATGGTGTCTTTTAAATAGGTGTTGTATTACGTATGAGTTATATTGAAAAGTAAACATCATGATTTGGGGAATATTAGGAAATTATTCAAGAAATAAATCATTATATTCTAAAAAAATAGACATATATTCAATATTGAGTTTCTCCCTAACCATTTGAGAAAAATATCCCCCATGAATAGCTGGTGTGTCCCTTACAATAAAATCAATTTCCATTAGATGTTCATATTCATCCTTTAACTTATAGATGATCATATGTTGATTTGGGATATCAAATGTGATTTCCTTATTCTATAAATTTATAAAGGATATATGTATAGAGAGATAATCATTGATAAAAATCACATCAAATTTCACTAAAATAAAAAATTAATAATATTTTATTATGGAATATTCATTAAAAATTTAACATGATATCATCATCTTCAGACTGGAGGATAGGTGTACCTGAACCATCATGATGAAAGCTGGTGATATACATAGCATAGACCCTTCCTTGGTTAAGGTGTTAACCCTTGGATTAGGGAATTGAATCAAATAATTCCCATGTTCCCCACTCATATGTCATTCAACAATTAATGGTACCTTAGGATGAACTTAATTACCCTAGATTAAATTATTATTTTTTACTCTGTAATTAGTTCCATTATTCAATTCAATTCCATTGATAAAACATATTCTTGTTCCTTTGAGTCGTATTCCTGGGTGCTTCCTCATGAATTTTTGACATGTAAAAAGATTAATTTTCATTCATCCACAATCTTCATCAATTGAACTCCCGTGAAACACTTTTCTTCTCTAATTATGTGTATTATAAAACACACCAATGTTTAGGTCATTAATCATATATCGATATAGATGATTATATATTCATAATTTTTCACATTCTATCTCCTATTTCATTTTGTTTCTCATAAGGGAATTCATTATATTGGCTACCACATTCATTGTTCACGTGATTCCCCAAGTTTCATCCATTGACTAAAACCAAAAAAATTACATGACTCTAAAACATCAATAATATAAGTAAGAAATCAATTTTTTATAAAAATAATTCTTATTATGTTCGAAATTATGACACAATAATCAACCCATGACACTATTTGTTCATCTCATATCAGTATGGATTATCCTAAAATCGAATATTTTAATTATATAATTCATTATAATGGTTTATAAATAGAATTTTAGTTAAAAATATCATATCCCTTGAGTGTATCTAAAAAGTTGTATAGTATTAGGAACATTTCTCAAGCACCGAGTAAAGATAGAGTTGATACTCAATGATCCTTTTTCAGGGTTTTTACCTCTAGGTGCATCTATTCCATAGCTATATTGACTTACTATTATCTAGAAAACAATTTCATTTCTAAGAAACCACAAAATCTCTATATTACTAAAACCTCAGTATGTTATCTTATATATAGAATTATCCACATGGTTTTCACCAATGTTTTCTAATCCAAATCTCTAAAAAAACTAAACCACTCTTTGATACCAATTGAGGTGATCCAAGAATAACATACATAAATATTACATCGTTTTAGATAAATATTCAACAAAAATCATAGTTATAAAATTTTGAGTAATTTAATGGTTTAGTGTCTTGGAGAGTAGATATATAATCAACTTATTTATGAAAGGTCTTCAACATCTCCCTAAACATTCTTAATATTATTACCCTTTTATTAATATAATACTTATGAACTTCCATCAGTACTTAGGGAAGGTAAACATAATAAAGTGTTACTTCATATTCTCAGTAAAGATAAACTTAAGATATATCAATCATAACTAAACATAATTGTATCATAAGGGTATGATTACTTAATTAAGTGCATTTTCTAAACATAAAATAATCATAATAAAAATATCATAGATCATAAAATCCAAAATCATGTCATATCTAAAATCATTATTAATAAGTTTTTAAAATAAGAAATCATCATTAAATGAGTCATAAAATAGGAATGTGACATCATAAGCATAAGAAAATATATTCTTGTATACATGGATATTTGCAACAATCCCCACACATAATATTGAGAACATATACTGAATAAATCATTGTCAGACATCAAAATGTGAACATATATATTTTTAATCATGTCCCTAATCATCATCATCATCATCTAATGAGATATCAATAATATATTACCCAATTCATTGGATGTATTTGACATAAATACCTATCACGGAATAAAAACCTTGCATATGTGTGCCATAAGATCAAAAAAATCATCAATTCGTCATAGCATCACCTGTGGAAAAGAAATGGGTTTTATAAACATAACATTATAAAAAAAAATAATTTATTTAAATAATGAACATGTATTGTATCATTAGATCATATCCCTATATAAACATAAGAAACATAAAAGGATATTCAAATATTTTAAAAAAACCTTTAAAAGAGTGTTATAACATTTCATTGAAAACATCAAAAATATCGTTTTCCTCCAAAATCATTTAAACACAAAATTTAAATAATATTGATAAAAGATATTTTCAATGAAAATAAACATGGAAACTTTTAAATAATTCTTCAAATAAAATAAATTTCATTACAGAAATAAAATCCATTCATATGGTAACTGTTAAAAAAATATTCTATTCAAACACTTTATAAAATTTCCAAAAGTACCTCGTTTAGATAATGATAAGAATATTACTATTAATAATTTTAAAATAAAATAAAATATGGTAAAAAGATAATTTAAATAATAATTGGATCATATAAAATAATATATTTGAGAACATTTTAAAGAATATAGACATGGAAAGAAATCTCATTGACCAAAGAAGAATGAATTTCCACTTTTCTTAAAAAAATCATAATCTTTTTATATACCAAAAAGAGAAGAATGAACGGTAATTATGAAAAAACTGTAAATAAATATATTAAATTAAAATATATTGGGTTTAAAGGATAAGGATCATATAATATCCCTTAATGGATATTTAACAAAAATACTCTCTAAAAGAAATGGGATTGTATCATAAATCCATTACCTCAAGTATCATCCTGCTTCATATGAATTTAAAAAACATGTATAGTTTTGATATAAATTTAGTATAAATATATACTAAAACTATTTTCAAATATATATATATAATTCCCTTATAATTTAAAATTACCCTTTTTTATTAATAATTCTTCATCAAAATCATTATTCAGGTGAAAATGGGTATGTTTTCCATGAATGTTTTAGTTTTAAGGTTCCTTTTATTTCAATATCTTCATGGTTTCATAATATATATAATATTAATATTATAATAAATATCTTATTTATTAATTTTATAAAAATATATATACATTCATGAAAATTGGTGATGTAAAGTTAATTACATCACTATGTGTAGACGGTAGTCAATAAGTAGGCATAAGTGATGTTTCCACTTTTGGATATATGGAATAGAGAATGATAATTAATAATATAAATTTATAGAATAAATATTATATCATATATATTAATTAAATCTATCTTTTTTACCTTCCATGTAAAACGGAATTGAAAAATGGGTAATGTAGCTTTGTAGAGGTGGTTTCCCACAAACACACATGAGTGATGTTATCATTTTCAACTAGATGGAAGAGTAAGAAATTAGACAAAAAATTATATATACATAATCAAAATTATGCTTTAAAAATTATATATATCTATTAAATAAATTTATATAACCATTCAATATATATGATGATAAAAAATAAAATACATCACTTCATGTGGATGGTAATCTGTACTTATGCATGAGAAATGTTTTTGTTCACCATTAGAAATAATGAATATGAAAAATAATTTTAAAATTAATATAAAAGAATTTAATTATAGTAAAAAAACTTCATTTTTAAATGGGTATATAATATTTATATGTGGTAAAAGTAGAATGAAAATGAGAATGATCGATAAGAACATAATCATCTTCTTTGAGAAACCTCCTTTGAATCTCTTCATAAGGACACTTATGTTATTATTTTAGTAATATATGAACCTAAAGTAAATGGATAGTGAAGATGAGAAGTCATGTGGGAAGTTTTTTGTTGTGATAATCGAATCATTTGTTGGGATGAAAAATAGAGAGGGGGAACCCTTTTGTACATGTAGAGAGAGGCACACTTGTAATTATTATGAATAATAAAATACAATGAAGTCACTCTCATGGTAAAGGGGGTTAAATGGGACTAAATTTCTAATTTGGGTTGATATAGGATTGATATCCACTCAACCAATTATATTTAGATATGTTTTTAGTTTAATTTAATCCTTATATCTTTAGTTTAATCCCTTGTTAAATCTTTTAACTTTTACTATAGTAATGAATTTTTACCTCAATTACTATTCATAATGACCAAAAATGAAAATGGTGTCATTTAAAAATATAAACATGATTATTATAAATATGGACATATTATTATCAAATTCAATTCCATTAAGTGATATAAATTAATTGTAAAATATCTCAAAAAAATGCAATGATAACTCTTTTTAGGTAAATTCTTTTTTAAGTATAAAACATAATTTATTCACATTCCTTATATATGAATGACCATTAAAGGAGTTTTAAAATATTTTATTGAATATATTATCTACACATTTAATTAAAATAAATTTTCATTAATTATTATTTTATTTTAATAATATAAAAAACACTTTACATGTAGAAAAATGGTTTGTCTGAAAAACATCTATTATTTTTAACTTCAAATGCTTTTATTTTCATTTCAAAAAAATTCATAAAAATTGAATTAAATTTATAAATGTTTAAAAAATATTTTTATAATTTTGATAGACTAAATTTAATTTTATATAAGTGAAAGAATCCCCTAAATAAAATATACATTATAAAAAATTCTTATAATTTTTTTTTCAAAATATCTCTAAGAAAAATTGTATTTTATAAGAAAATTTGAAATTATTTTCAATAATTATAATCCCTTTACATACCATAAAATTTTCTTTATTATTTATATTAATTCATTGTTTCGTTTAAAGATATAAATTTAACACTTTAAATTTATTTAAAGGTAAATATATCATAAAGTATCTCGATGTTACATTCTACCCCCTTATATGATTTTTTCCATCAAAATTACATCACTCTAAAACAAAAATAATCTGATAATTATGACTCATCACATCCTAGGGTTCCAATATAACTTCCCAATTTTTATGGTTTCACTAAAAAAAATTTCCAGGTGAGTGGACTTTTTTCACAACACTTTCTCTATACAATATATAATCTGCACATGTTTTTTCTCATAAGAAATATCCTTCTCTAGTGGTATAAAATAAATTTTTAGTATATGTGAAGGATATGTTAAATACTTCCTCAAAATAAATTCGAGGAACATATCATTAACTTTTGCGAGATTTATTTTAATTTCAAAGTGATGAGAAATCATCTGGATCTAGAAAAAGAATATTTAAAGGGTTGATATATTTGGGACTCAACATTCCCATCCTTATAAATCTAATAAATTTCTTCCATTTAGAAATCCATAGGAACATTTTATAACCCAATTCAAACTCAAAATTTTACAAAATATTCTTATTATATCTTTTCCTCCTACTATAAGATACCCTTATGTGCTACCGAATAACTATTACCTTATATACCATTTCCCCAACTACATTAGGTTGTAATATCTTTCATTATATAACTTTATCAAAAAAAAATATTATTGTTTTGAACTTCCATGAAAATATAGATTCAAAGGTATCCATATGAATGATTAATAGAAATATATTATTGAACGAAAACACATCCAAATGAAGGTGTTGATCCCGACCACATTTTAAATCTAAATAACAAGATCTCAACATATCCTCTAGGGTTTGAATGGTCCTTTTAGACTAACCATCTCTTTGAGGATGATATATTGTATTAATGCTCAAATCCATATTCAATGAATATTGAATATTTATAATGAAAATAGATGAAAACCTTGATCCTGATAAGATACAATATAATGTGGTACTCTATGAAATCTTACCACATTATTGAGGTATATCCTGGAAATATAATAAAGAGTAAAATCATTATTGATATAAATAAATTGTGCTAATTTCTTAAGGTAATTAACATCAACCCAAATAACATTGTTCCCTTTAGATATTTTTTCGAGTTTAATTTTGAAATACAAAGAATTTTTTTATCATTTCTATTATATTATGGGTAGTGGTTATAAAAAACAGTTAGACTTATATCATTTAATATTAACTTTCTTACACACTAGGAATCTAGATACATACTCTACAATATCCTTGGTCATGTTATCCCACAAAAAAATATTATTTAGATAAAAATTAGACTTCATACTTACTAGATTAAAATTGAAACTCCACAAGATTTTAATATATGACTTACGTTAAATGATCCAAATATTTTTTATATCATTATCCACACATAGTACTGAACATAAACGAATCCATGATATATTTTGAAAAAAAATAGATATTTAAGTGTGACTACTAAAACATAGATTTTGAATTAAATGGAATTAATAGGAGTAAAATTTTTATTAAATAAATTTATAAATAAAATAAATGATACTTTTAATATGAATGATGTTCTATCAGGTTCACTAAAATAAAAAAAAGATGATTTCTTCTTAAGAATAGTATTTTTCAAAAAAAATTATTTTTATTTTATATAAATTTCTATTTCAAAAAAAAATTGAGTAATTATGATAAATTATTATTGATATTAATAATTTTTTAATACCAATTTATTTGGTGAATGATATGAAATATGATGTATAATAGACAATATTTGGAAATTTCATGTTTTAATAAATACAATTTTTCATTATATTTTATGATTTTATTCAAAAATTGATTTTATAAATTTTATAACTTGTATTTTGAAATTATAACATAATTTTAGGATTTATAATAAAAATATTAGATTAAGAATAACTTTTTTAATATTTTTGAAATAGTAGGGTTTTGAGTGAATAACGAAAAAATACTTAGTTTGCTAAAATCTAAAAAATTTATGACATTATAATAATATAAGAATGAAATAATTTTTTTGAAAAATATTTCTACAAAATATATATATTTATAAGTAAAATAAATTATTTAAAATTACTTTGTTTTTTTGAAACCCCATTTGTATAATTTTGGAAATATAAGAAATATTTTATTCTAAAAACTGTTTTTATTCACTTATAATAAATATTAATTTCCATCACTTATACAAATTAAATTTAAATAAATTGATTTTATATTTTATATCATTGTTATAATATTATTTAATATGTTCAATTTCATTTTTTATTAAAAATTTCGGATTACTATGATTAATTTTAATTACTACAATAATGCTGAAACCAATATTTTCAATGAAACATTTTTTAACTTTTTTAATTTATAACAAATAAATTAAATTATTATATTTTAAATAATTAATATATTTATTAATTTAAACCAATATATAATTTTTTTTACACTAATTTAATTGGTAATAAATAATAAATAAGATTAATAACACTTTAAAGGGAAAAAATATTTTCTTACAAAAACAGTTTTACATACATTGAATGTTTTAATTAAAAAGTTAATTTCCTATATCATAGAAACAAATTTATATTAAATATATATTGAATTTATGATCATTAATCTATAATTTGGTATAAGGGGTTACCTTTATTATTTTAATATAATATAAAATTACTTACATAAAACCTAGTTTTCATAGTGAAATTAATTTGGTTAAATGGTTAACAGTAAAAAATAAAACACTAAAATCACTAAAATGTATCTCCATGGTGATATTATGTGAGTATTATAGAACCTAAATATCCCTAAATACTTTTTTATAGTTTTGGTAACATTTACCCATGACTAGTGTCACCACATCATTGAAATGTAATGGGTATGTACAATTGTTCCCTTACATTCACATATAAAAGGATACAACTTCCACCATTCCATCCTATAAATCACCATAAAATTCTACCTTGAAACTATTAAACTTTAATATCCATATATCCATATCTAATGAAAATAAACCTATTTTCACACTACATTAGTCAATGACCATCATTTCCATGAATTATTCGAAGGAAAGATCAAGTCTCCAATGTGAGTATTATCAATTGCCTATCATTTATTCTTAATGTTTATCATTCAAATTTAATCAATAAACAATAATTTAATTCCATTATTTTAATTTATATAAATTAATTTTATTATATTCAGGATAAATTCAAAATATATTAACCTTTTCTCATCTATTATAGAAAATTAAATCATCATTTATGTGGACGTGTGGACCACCGCCTCTACGAAATGATGATTTTTTTAATCACTGCCCCTCAAAGATGTTTATAATGATGGTATGTTTGAATAAATATTTTTTATATAATAAAAATACGATTTATAAATTTAAAATTATCATATTCTAAAATTTTATCCATTTGTTTAGAAATTGGAACAATAATTATGTCTACGTCCAGATTACTGTCCCCACAAGCGATGAATATCATTTCTCTTCATCACCCAATTTGTATTGTTTTAGTAACTATTTTAATAGATATGTGTGATATATAAAAAAATTAATCTCTAATAAATTTATATTAAAATTATATATTAAGAATTTATTATCCATTAAAACTTTATAACACACTCTTTTTTGGTCATTTTTTACACCTACATGAAATATGTGGTAATGTTTATGTAATGGAAGACTAATAAATTAAATATAATTTTATAAAAATATTATAATAATTTAAAAAATATATATGATTCTATAATTTTAATATTTAATTCTAAATATGTAATTAATATATCATCTTCATTCGTTAAAAACTGATGAAACAAGATGGTCATTGATTTAATCTTCATGAGTCATAATTAAAATATCATGGAATTAAAGTGGAAATAAACCATTTTTGAATTTATATTATATTAAATTAAATAATATATAAATTATGAACTTGAAACCACTTTGGGATAATTGATCTTGTCTTCATGATGTTTTCACAAAACAAACAACTAAAATTTCTAACATCCAATAATGAAAATAAGGTATAGTCAGTTTGTATATTTGTAATATAGGGTTGTAAGAAAATTATAAAAGGATATTATATTAATTTTGTTTCTAGAATAAGTTATTTTTATATATGAGGTTATATAAGGATATAGTAAGATGCAATATTAGGTAAAGGATTTCATCTCAAATTCCTCTCTTTGAGAAAAGTTTGCAATTATGCACCTAATTTGATTTATGTACTACATATACTCCCAATTTAACATATCATATCATGAATTAAATTTTAATCATGGAATATTATGTTAAATTATAATCCCTATATTTTAATGAGTTTAGATTAAAATTATTCTCAAGTTTTAAGGGTTCTTTATCTCAGACATTAAATCTTTGATACTTGTTTGTGTTGCACACCGTATTTCCATTATATTGTTTATTTACTACCCATGAATGTATATTTATCTTATTTATTGTATTAAATGGGAGTTATAATACAATTCATATTCATTTATTTAAGTGTCTATTGATTATGGTGTTTCCCCACTAGTAAGGATTTTTGGTAACTCGTCTGTTGTTCCTTGAGTTATAATCATTCTCTTGAAATTATTAGATATATGTTGGGTAAATTCTATAAGTCGATTGATTTATGTTATATTCTATCATTTTTTCTAGGTATATATGTTCTTTTCATATAAACCCTTTGAAAAAAATCTCACTCCTTTGGATATGTTTCCCATAAGGGATATTGGTAACTCAAATATCATTCTTTGATTTATTATTTTTTTTACATGAATTTGTTCATCTATTAATGGGTTCTTAAAACATAATATTTTCTTATATGGTTTTTTATAATCCCCTTTGGGAAAATTATATTTTAATAAAAATAAGTTTCTACTATGCTTTTTATAGTTATGATTTTAAATGAAATTATATTAATATGTTTTAAAAGGTTTTCACTTTAAAAACCTTTTGTTCTATCTTCCACACAAAACTTATTTTGGGAAAAAATTAAGTCATTTTCAAGGATTTTTTATTATAGATTATTTTTAAAATAAAATTCTTTCAAAAAAATAACTTCAAATTTTTGAAAATTAATTTCAAAATTTACCCTTATTTTGAATCAAATAAAAATATTAATAATGTTTTTTAGAATTATGTTATTGTTTTCACTTCCATTTACCAAATAATTTTCAAATTATAGGTTTAATGTTATAGTATATTTATTATAATATATATTTATCATTTTGGGGATTGAACTTATAGCATCAAAAAAATTATTCCTTGTCCCTTATTTTGTGAAACCATTGGATGCATTGTTTTTAAAAAAAATCATTTATGTCAACATCATTCTCGGATTCATTTATTATATGGGGGATATGTTCATTAGAAACCACGAAACTTAATTATATGGATGACATAGGATCATTTTATTCCATTATTTACTTGGATTTATACTCATTTATCTATATGTTTTAGACATCACATTTTACTTAATTCATATTAGATGACGTTCATAAGGAAAGAATATTGTTCTATTTTCATGGGAAAAAGTTTTGGTGATTCATATGATTTTATTCCAATGTGGATTATTATTTGAATGTTTATAATATATTTTTCAAAAATAGACTTTCTATCTCCAAATGAGTTATGATCATGTTATCCATTTTCTTAGAAAGGTGAAATGTATTGGTGTTCTTCGTATTATTATTCCAATATAGATTTTTATTAGAAAAGTTGATTATGAATTTTTTATTCATTTTCTAATATGATGAATCCATTATACAGAAAATTGTGGTTGGTGGGGCTAGAAAATATATTTCCCATAAATTCATTAGTATGTCTCGTGATACAAACATGTTTCATTATTTTGGTGTAATCTGGATTAGAACATATTTTTCCTAACCATGGGGCCTTACTGATAAGATCATGATGTCTTGGATTAAGGCATGTAATTAGCTATCAAAAATTATTAATTCCATATCTTTATAGGTAGTTATTTTTATCCATATTATCTATTCATTTTTATTTTTATAAATGTATATATTATGGTCTCAGTTTGATTTGATTATGTAATTATTGTGACTACTTATTCTTACCATAAAATTTATACCATGTTTATTCCATGATTTACTCAATTTTATGTTATTCCTTATTGAGTTTTTGAGCTCACCCCTTCTTATGTTTCTATTTCCTTAGTTTATAAAGAAAATTATTACACATTATATGTCTAACAAGATAGCGCTTTATATAATTTTTGGGAGATGTTAAAGGTTTATTGTTGATTAAATATTTTCTTATATTGGGGAATAAAAAGGTACACTAGTTGAAAAATATATGTTTTTTTTAGTATACGTTTTTTAATAATTATAAAATGTGATAAAATTAAATGGTTTTGAGAGTTTAAGTAATGAAATATTTTATTTAAATCATGTAATTATTTGATAGTTATTTTTTTTGATTTAATTTTTTTTATTTAAGGTAGTATGTAAAGTATGTCTTTATAGGTACCAAAACTAGGATAATAGGTTTGTACCATCAAATATAGTGAATTATATACTATGAGCTTCATCTAAAAACTTCTTCTTTGAGTCTTTATTTTAAGGGACATATAATTGGTTCATAAACTTTATCATTCCCCCATAATCATTGTTGAAACCTTGAACAATTATCACCTTCTTCTGTAGTTCCACGTCATCCTTATAAACCTCTTTATTCTTCACACAGATACTTGGTTAGACATTCATCTAAGAAAGATATGATATATCCCCTTTAATCAAGATTTTAGGGTCCATGTTCTATAAATATATATGTATTGTATCTCATTCAATCATATCCATGGATAAAATATAATAGTATTTCTGACTTAGACCATCATCCGACCTATTTTCCTTCTTATGATGGTAATTTACTGAGAAATCATAATTATTAATTATCTTGAACCATCTCCTCTGATGCATATTCAACTATTTTTTCATGAATATATATTTCATGGTTTTATGATTAGTATATATATATATCAATCTTTTCATAATAATGTAAATAGCTCCATACTTTCAATACAAAAATTATGAATCCTAATGTGAAATTATGATTTGGGTAATTTATCTCATGAACCTTCAATTTTAGTGAGGCATATACAACCAAAATATTATTCATTATAAGATAAAATTATACTCTCTTATTTGATGCATCACTATATATAATGAATCACAAATTCTCATTGGCTTGAGAGTACAACAAGTCGTTACTTGGACTTAGGCAACATCCCCAAGATTCCAAAGGCTAAGAATAAATGCCAAAGGGTTTAAATAAAAGTGGGGGATGGTTTACCCTTTAAGAAATAAACCATTAAACCAAAGAACCATAACCAAACTAGTCACTAAATGATGTGTGGACAATAGAACGACAACTAAACAACTTCATGTATCTCAAAACCACATCAAAGTGTGAAACAGCGGAAAACCAAACAAGTATCAAAGTAAATAGAAGATAAATAACTAAATACTCTCAAGAGAGTATAAGACTCCATTATCCACAAGCTCTATGTTCCACAATCACCGAACAGCCCAAGTATCACGAGGTAGTACTAAGAATGTGTGAAATGTTACCTTTGCCCCTGTCTTGGATGATAGCATCTGCAAAAGCACCAAAGTGGAAAAGAAAGGGTGATTATAAAACTAAGTAGTTTTTCCCCAATGACTTCCCTACTCACGCAACTATAATAGAATGGTTAGTACATTATATAAAATAGTTTATATAAAACAATTTACCAAAATAGTTTATAACCAAATATAAACAAGTTTGGATGATAGCATCTGTAAAAGCACCAAAGTGGAAAAGAATGGGTGATTATAAAACTCAGTAGGTTTTCCCCAATGACTTCCCTACTCACGCCACTATAATAGAATGGTTATTACATTATATAAAATAGTTTATATAAAACAATTTACCAAAATAGTTTATAACCAAATATAAACAAGTTTGAAAACCAATCATGACTAAGTGAAAAAAAAGGTAAATAAAACCAATTCACAGCAAGTTATTTTCTAGAAAATAACTAATCAAAGATTAAAAAATCTCTTATTATCATTTTGGCATACCCATTCCGTATTTCACAACACACCCACACATGCATGCTTCGTTTGACAGTCCCATACTCATGAGTGGTCTCCCGTCCAATTACCTTGTATCCCAATAGCACGTGCCCCTGATATAGGGTCACATACCTAGTACCCCAATGGTACTAGTCCCGTATTAAGGGAACGTTAAGAATGAATTCACACCAACAACATTTATGCCAAATATTTCCATTACCAAAATAAACCACTACAATAAAACTAAACTTTTATTAAAAACCAAAGCACAACCAATTTCAAAGAAACATTTAATTTCAATAAAACTTTAATTTTTATTGAAAACATATAAACCAATTAATTTTCCAAAAAAACAGAAAAATACCCTTTAAAAATAAATATTTTAAAATAAAAAAACCAAAGCACTCATTCAAAATCAACCATTTTCCAGATTTCACAACTGACACTCAAGAGGGTTTCCAACAAGTGTTCAACAACCAAATAATAATAAATGCAGCATAATAAATTCAATTTTAACTCATTACAATTACTTATACTAAGAGGAGTTGAGATTGAATCCTCCTACCTTTAAGGTTTTGACAAAAACTACAACGAATGAAGAACGCACAAGAAAACTGGGTCGATTCTAAAAGAACTTACCTTAGAACTCTTATACTAGAAATATCAAGACCAAATCTCATCATATTTGGAATCCACCAACCTAGATCTACCCATAACGGGTTCGTATTTTAGAAACGAAGAGAAGAGGAGAATTATATCTAATTAGATCTAAGAAACCAATCTAGAATGAAGAATAAAGATCACATACCTCAAGAATCTATCTTCGATTCACCAAGGGAATCCTTTGGATTGACTCCAAAACACTTGAAAGAGGTTCTCCTACATTAAATGGAGAGTAATCTCAAAATAGGTCCGTTAAGGGAAAAAAGAGGGAGTTATGGAAAAAAATGAGTAAGATACTATTTTTAAGGATCTCATTTTGACTATGCCCATGGTTTGGCCGCACAGTTAGGAAAACGGTGCGCTAACTGTGCAGTAGTCACTGCTCATACGGCCTCCCATTTCATGGTCTCCCGAATCATGCTTCAACCGTGCTGGAGCTACTTCTTCAAGAGGACCACTACACACAGTTTGGTCGCACAGTTAGGCAAACTGTGCGCCGCCTGTACGACTTCCACTTAGCCCCAAAAACACTTCCAAAGTTCTCCCAACTCTCCAAACCATCACCCTTAATATTTATAATCATAAAAAGTATCAATTAGGTATTACATACCAAAAACCAAAGGTACTACATTCTCCCCACCATTGGAATTTATATCCCTAGAAAGTAGAAAACATTCATCATTATAAAAGAGTTTCGGCCACCGCTCTTTCATTTCCGTCTCACATTCCCAAGTCTCTTCCTAAATATGACAATGCTACCATAAAACTATACTAGACCGATACTTTTTCCACACAATACTTTCTCTTTCCTATCCAAAATTCATTGTGGGATATGTATCAATGAAGAATTTGGATCTAGGTCAATGTGATTCCATCTGATCACATGGTCAGGATCGGGCTGATACTTTTTCAACTAAGATACATGGAATACATTATGCACCGAACTAAACCACAGTGGTAATTCCAACTGATATTCAACCTCTCTAACTCGTTCTAGTATCTTGAAAGTCACTATGTATCTAGGATATAAATTTCCTTACTTCTTGAAATAAAAATGTCCAAGTCTTGGATATATCCTCAAAAACACAAAATCACTCACGGAAAACAACAACGGCCTTCGATGATGATATGTATAAGATTTCTGACGACTCTGATCCATCTCCATCTTATTTATAATTAACTGAATCTTCTTTGTTTTTTCTTTGACAAGGCTCATCCCAACTAGTGAAGTCTCACCCCTTTCCACCCTGCATAGTAGAGAATGATAAGGACACCCATATAATGCTTCAAATATAGCCATATGTATCAAGTCCTGATAGTTGTTATTGTATGAGAACTCCACTAAGGGTAGATGCTCCTTCCATAAGACACCAAATTCTATTACATAAGCCTACAACATTTCTTCCAACATTTGTATCATCCTCTCAGCCTGGCCATCTTTTTTAGGATGATATGTTGTGCTCATAGTCAACTGAGTCCCAAGGGCTTACTGTAAGGATTTCTAGAAATAATATTTGAATCTTGAATCTCTGTCTAAGACTATTGAGACTGGTATTTCTAACTGAAAATTACATTTTTATTTTATTAAAGTTCAAATAGGGAACAATCCCCCTCCTTGAAGAGTTCAGGGAGGCCTAATATGATGAATCCCAAGGGAATCCCCTTGGACAAAGTTCTTAAATACCCGGGGTAAGGAACCCACATTCAAGAACACCCTTAGAGGATCCTCCAGACCGCTCTATCTGCTCTCATTTCAACACTAGGATAGGTAAAGACTACAACATACCCACTAGTCTCTGATGATCTGCTTTAACTTGCTGACAAGTTAAGCACTGTGAGACATACTTGGCCACATTCCTTTTCATGCTGCTCCACCAAAACTACACCTTTAATTCCTTATAAATATTATATGTACCTGAATGTATATCCCTTATAGAATGGTGGTAAGCATAAAGGAGTTGTTCCTGACAAGACATAGGTACAAAATCTGCATCATATATTTTTGCCTCTTTAACCATATTTATAAAATCTATAACAATCATTGCGGAAAATAAAACTGCAACATCACCTCAGTCTTCACATTCCACATTCATGTCATCTAGGACCGACATCAACTGCCATTGAACTAAAGCTTCTGTCACCAGTTGAGTATATGACTTTCTACTCAATGCATCCACCACCAAATTTCATTTTCTTGGTGTATACATTAAGTCAAAGTCAAACATCTTGAGATACTCAATCCATCTCCTTTGTCTCATGTTAAAATCTCGCTGTGAGAAAATGTGTTTCAAGATTTTGTGGTCCATGAACACAGTGAATTTATCACCAAATAGATATTGTATCCATGTTTTTAAATCATGGACGATTATAACTAACTTTAAATAATGTTTTGGGTAATTCTTATCATGAACCCTCAACTTCCTTAAACCACAATCCATGACATGGTCTCCTTTCATGAGAACACAACCCAACCCTGATCCCAAAGCATCACAGTACACCACATACCCCTGTCCCAATTCTAGAAAAATCAAGATAGGTTCCGATGTAAGATGAACTTTTAGTTCCTAGAAAGACTTCTGGAATTCTTCTAACCATTGGAATGGAACGTTCTTCTTTGTCATAGATGTCATTGGAAAATCTAGTCATGAGAAATCATGCACAAAGCATATGTAGTAGCCGGATATACCAAGAAAAATTCGTATCTCAAAAACATTCTTTGGTGGTTTCCATGAGATGGCAGCTTCTATATTTTCAGGATCAATAAAAATTCCTTTCTTCGAAATGAAATATCCAATAAAACTTACTTCTTATATCCAAAAATCACACTTGCATACAAATGGTGATCTCTCAAGATTTGTAACACTATTACTAGGTGATCCTCATGGTCATCCCTTGTCTTTAAATACACCAAGATGTCATCCACAAACAGCACAAAAAAAGAGTCTAGATATTGATGAAATATCTGATTCATCAAATCCATGAAGAATGCTTGTGCATTAGTTAGACCAAAAGGTATGACTACATATTTGTAGTGTCCATATCTAATTCTGAAAGATGTATTTAGAATATATTCCTTCCAAACTTTCAATTGGTGATATCCTGATCATAATTAAATCTTGGAGAACCACTGAGCTCCCCTTAATTGATCGAACAGATTATCAATGCATGGAATTGGGTACCTGTTCTTTATCGTAACTTATTTAATCTTATAATAATCAACACAAAGCCAAAGAGTTCCATCTTCTTTCTTCATGAACAAACCTGGTGCTTCCCATGGAGACATACTTGGCTGAATGAAACCCTTGCTTTCTAGATCCTATAACTACACTTTCTATTCCTATAACTCTATTGGTGTCATCCTATATGACGGAAGTTAAATATTAATGGTCCTCGGAAGGAGATCAATCATAAACTCCACTTCCCTTAAAGGTGGTAACCCTGAGAAATTTTTGGGAGACATCTGGAAATTGATCCACGACTACTAGAAAACTATTTTCTTCAATCTCTTCCATTGATGCCAAATTCAACACCACCAAATGATAAGAGATCGTTCCCACCATTGGTTTCAACAAGCTCTTTTCACCTTTCTTTACTATCCTCTCCCCTTTAAAGAGATTCTTGATGTCATACTAAGTCATGAAACTAACTTTTCTCTTACAATAGTAGATGTGATCCTTGAACGTTGTCAACCAATCCATACCAAGGATTACATCATAGACATCCATGTCCAACATCAAGAATTACCATTCCATCTCAGCTCTATTAACAGTTATAGAATATGTTCTACACACAAAGGATTGACATTCTCTTTCCCTGAGAGGAGTTTGGAGTTTTAAAATAGAAGGCGTCATTTCCAAATTTAAACATAGAAAATAAACATCATGAGAAGAAATGAAATAATTCGATGAACCAGTATCGAAGAGAACTTTCACAAGGGTAGAATTCAAAATAATAGAACTTATCACTATATATAGTCCATCCTGATCATCAAAAATAATCTTCTCATATCCATACAATTGCTTCATCGATTCACTATTCTCCTTGTTTCCTTTCTGAGGTTTCTTTGGTTGAGGAGTCATGGTATTTCTAGAATCAAAATGGCTAGCTCTGCTCTGCTGATGAGACTTATTTTTATGTCATCGCCTTGTCAAAAAATATGATGATTGAGATGCCTGAGAAGTGTCTTGAGCACCTGACCTTAGAGCACTACGACAATAGCACTGAAGATGCCCCATCTTCTTAAGGTTATGATATGCTCTAGGTTGTGTCGTACACTCTCTCTTTATGTGTTCAAATGAACCACATTGAAAACAACTTTCTTTTCTCTTGGATTATGGAGGAAGGTTAACTGATCCAGACATCTGATTATGATTTCCAATTCTACCTTGGAAATAGGTGTCCCTTTTCTGCTTACTTTGAACATTTGAGTTCCCACCATTTCATGTAGGTATCATTATACCTATTCCCATATATCCTGAGATATCACATTCAGCCATATTCACTCTATTCCCCATCATTGTATAATCTGTAATATAGAGCACTGTAATCTTCAATCTAATCTCCTACCTTATCCCCAATTCAAAAATGTGTACCTTCAAGGGAAAAATTTCTACAACTTCTCGTGAAAAGTGAACTAAATTAATGAATTTAGCCTCATATTCTGTGATACAGAGATTATCTTACTTCAGGCTAAATAATACCATCATTTTATAGATTTTGAACATATGAGGATAGAATTTTTTGTTAAACAATTCTTCAAAATCCTCCCATGTAAGGCCTTTATTCAATTTAGCCTGAACTGCTAAATCCCCCCACTGGCGTGCAAGATCCTCGAGAATATATGTCGCCATATTGAACTTTAGCTCCACTGGTGTACCAATTAACTTGAAGATACAATTCATACTACTAAGCCACACCTCCACCGTCTCAGGTTCAGCATCACCCCAAAAGTCAGGTGGATTCTGCTTCATAAACTGGATGGTATGATCCATATGCCTTGGCTCATTCCTCTGGTTTCCTGTATCCACAGCTTGAAAATCTTGGAAAATACTCTAAAACAACTATTGATTCACCCATGGTTCAAGTGAAACCACATTCTCCATAGCTTCTTCTAGTAGGATATTACAACACCTACCAGGTGCCATTTCCTAAACCAACAACAAACTCGTTAATCTCACTCTCTAGAAACTAATGGATTAGCATTTCAAATTCTATCACATAAACTATCACAGATATTTTTTCCAAAAACAACATTTTTCCTTTTCCACCATTCTTTAAACATTCATTCATGATTTTGAAAACCAAACCATTTTCAAAATACACCAAATATTCTCTTTTTTAAAATCTTTCATTTGAAAACAAATTATGCAATTTTTAAAAATTTACACCTTTGAACAAAATCATAAATCATCACTCCAAAAGAAATATGAAATCCTAGTGGGAAGTCATTTCTATACAATGAATTTCATGCTCATCTCATTGGATAAACCCAATACAATGAGATTCTAAGATCCCAGAAGTGTCTCCAAACACTTGTGTACCCAACTCTCTAGTAACTTTAAGTTCATCATAAAAGGGATTGCTACATCCTTTTATGTTATACATTTTGTGTTTTAACAATCCTACTATTTTTTAAGATTCAAACCCAAGGAATAGACAAGAAATAATTTCAAATTCAATACCAAGAACATTGATGACTACTTGTTAGGTAAGGACCGAACAAGCTAATAACATTTTTACCACAAAGGAAGGATCAGACTGATACCATTTGTAATGACCCGAAAATTCTCATTGTCTTAAGAGTAAAATGAGTCATTACTTGTTATTAAGTGACATTACCAAGATTCCACAGGCTGTAAATAAATGCCGATGGTTTTCAATACAAGTGGGGGATTATTTACCCTTTAAAAAATAAACCAATAAACCAAAAAACCATAACCAAACTAGTCACTAAATGATGTGTGAATAAAATAATGACTACTAAACAACTTCATGTATCTCAAAAACAAATCAAATTGTACAATAGAGGAAGACCAAACAAGTATCAAATTAAATAGTAGATAAATAACTAAATACTTTCAAGAGACCATAAGACTCCATGCTTCACAATCTCTCAGCTCTACAATCACCGAATAGCCCAAGTATCATGAGGTAGTACTAAAAATGTGTGAAACGTTATCTTTGTCCCTATCCTGGAAGATGGAATCTAAAAAATCCCCAAAGTTTCAAAGCAGGGGTGAGTATAAAACTCAGTAGGTTTTCCCCAATGACTTCTCTGCTCAGGACACTAGGATAGAATGGTTAGCACTTTATATAAAATAGTTTATATACAATAATTTACCAAAATAGTTTATAACCAAAAATAAACAAGTTTGAAAAACAATCATGAGCAAGTGTAAACAAAGGTAAATGAAACCAATTCCCAGCAAGTTATTTTCCAGAAAATAACTAATCAAATCTCAAAAACCAACTCTTATTATCATTTTTGGTATACCCATTCCATATTTCATGACACACCTACACATGCATGCTTCGTTTGACAGTTCTATACTCATGAGCTTTCTCTCATTCAATTACCTTGTGTCCCAATGACACACACCACCAATCTAGGGTCACGTACCTTGTACCCCAATGGTAATAATCCCTTATTAAGCACCCATTTAGCATGAACTCACACCAACACCTTTTATTCTAAATATTTACTTTACCAAAATGAACCATTTCATTAAAATTGAACTTTTATTAAAAATCGAAGCACAAGTAATTTCAAAGCAATATTTCATTTAAATAAAACTTCCCATTTTATTGAAAACATATAAACCAATTCATTTTCCAACAATCTATAAAAATACCATTTTTGAAATCCATATTTCAAAACCAAGAACCAAAGCACTCATTCAAAATCCCAAATTTTCCATATTTTACAACTGACACTCAAGAAGGTTTCCAACAAGTGTTAAACAACTAAATCACAATAATTTAAGCACAATAAATTCAATTTTAAATAATTTTAATTAGTTATACTAATAGGATTAGATAGTGAATCCTCCTACCTCAAAGGTTTCGATGAAAACCACAACGAACGAAGAACGCACAATAAAACTGGGTCGATTCTCCAAGAACCCACCTTAGATCTCTTATCCTAGAAAGATCAATACCAAATATCATCAAATTTGGCATCCACAAACCTAGATCTACCCATAATAGACTTGGATCTGAGAAAAAAGAGAAGAGGATAAGTATATCTAAGTAGATCTAAGAAACTGATCAAGAATGAAGAAGAACGATCACATACCTCAAGAATCTGGCTTCGATTCACTAAGGGAAGCCTTAGGATCAACTCCAAAACTATTATAAGAGGTTATCCTACCTTAAATGGAGATTAAACTCTAATTATGTCCATTTAGTGTAAAAACTATGGAGTTATGGAAAAAACGAGTGAGATCCTATTTTTAAGGATCTCATTTTGACTCTACACACAGTTTGGATGCACTATTAGGCAAACTGTGTGCTAACTATGTGGTAGTCACTACCTACACGGACCTCCCTTGCATAGTCTCCCAAACCATGCTCCAATAATGCTATAGATACTTCCTCAAGAGGACCATTGTGCACAATTTGGCCGCATGGTTAGGCAAACCGTGTGTCGCCCGTACGACTTCCACATAGCCCCAAAAACACTTCCAAAGTTCTTACAACTCTCCCAGACATCTCCATTACTATTTATAAACATAAAAATAATCAAGGGTTACATACTAGAAACTGGGGGTACTAAACTATAGGTCACATATCCCTCACCATTATAGGGTATTTTGAGTATAGTTGAACTGACTAAAATTTTCCATAGGTCCTTGAAATTTTTCTCACTTCATTATGTCTATATAGACTTATCTCCCTTATATATAAACTTGGTTAGAAGATTATTTATCCATGTGGAGTCCCTCATAATTCATCAATAGTATCCATCCAATACATGAAAATTGTGAATAACAATTATCATGGTTGGTTTGGTCCATAAATCAATAACATACATCTTGGAATTTTCCACACACATACCCTCACATGAGATTATATAAACCCAGAATGAAACATTCTATAACAAAAAATCACATGTGGTAAAAATGGAAAATAGAATATCCTTCCTCGGGTTCTTAAACACAATCTTCAAATGATCTTTTTGTTTTTACTTGAGCTTTTAATAGATAAAAATATCATCCATAAGGGCTACCTTAAATTGATCAAGGTAATCTCTATATAATCTAATCATTTGATCCATTTATATAATAGGATAATTGGTAAGTCCAAATGGAATTATGATGAGTTCATAATGAACATATCTCATAAAAATGTTTGATTTAAATATATCCTCCTTATTAACCATCAATTAATCATATCTAGAATGAAATTCATTCTTTGAAAACTATTAATATCTACAAAATTGATCAAAAAAGTCATTAGTGTGGTGTAGCATATAATTATTATTTATATTGATCCTTTTATGTTCTTGATAATAAATGTGATGACACATGGACCCATATTTCTACTTAAAAAAGAATAAGTTCACTATATGGTGATGCACTCGAGTGTATGAATCAATTTTCTATATGCACCTAGAGTGGATTATTTAATTTATAAAAATCATTTGGGGCCATTCAATTGGAAGTTTTGGAAATTAACATATCTCTATAAATTAGTTCTATTGAAAAGTAAACTTCATGATTTAGGGGAATATTATGCAAGTCTCCATGAAATACATCATAATATTATCTAAAATTGGGAATATTTTTAATATTAACTTCATCCCCTACTACTTGAGTTCAATATTCATCCTGAATAGGTATTTGTTAGGTTGGGATGGCTATGAATAAGACACAAGAGTGGGGTTAATTTTGTCCTTTTTAAAAAATATTGATAATATTAAAACGTCCCTCTTGAAATAAAGTAATCCCTTAGTTATCTCTTAAAGTCGAGCGAGATGTGAAAATAAATAAAGGAACGGAACATAAGGATGTATAGTGGTTCAGGGCATAGAAATACCCTAGTCCACTCCACCAATGATTTACTCCATGAGCTTAGTGATTTTAACTAGTTAGTCCTCTTATCAAAAGACCATCCACAACAGATTATAGGTATTTAACACCATACAAGGCTTTTATAGGGCCTTCTAGTTTTTTTAAAGAGAATCGTATATCCACAGCTTAGTCTGAGAAGCTGACACTCCACCAATATTGAGCACGATCAACCGATAGTCAAAAGAAAATAGATGATATGAAGTTTGTTGTGAAATAAGTTTAGCTCACAGTTGTAGCAGTAACTGACAAATATAAATGATCTTTAATATAAACAATAGTAGCAGAAAATAATATTAAATAATGAGCAGGATTCTTCTTCTTATTAAAATAGAAAAAAATATATCAAACAAATTTTGTGTAGACTTCCTTCATCTTTAGACCATGAGATAATAATAATGAATAAATAATTTTAATTCTCTCTTCAAAATCATCTATCATTGATTTGAATATTTTCAATTCCCACTTTTTAAAAGAGTATTCATCTCTCCTCTTTTCTTGGTTGTGTATATTATTTTCCTTCCAAAGATATATATATAGAGAGAGAGAGAGAGAATAAATATCTATAATTAGTAACAATATTCCTTTTCCTTATTATATCCCAGATAAATAGAGTTAATAGCCTTCATAAATATCCCCAAGAATAGTGTATCACCATTGCCTATTTATTCCTGTAGAATGTATCTCTAATAAATAAATTCAAAATATTTTGAATAACTCCTCCAATAATATCTCCATAATAATAGCAGCATTGAAAAATTTAAAACTATCATTTAAATCTATTGAAACCACTTAAAAATAGTTGAAATAGTTCATAAAAAATATCCACACAATAAATCATAAATATTTGAAATCAAATTATTCAAAGAGATTCATAACATACCTTATAAATAGGAATGACTTAATCTATTCCATGAGAGACTTTTAATCAATCATAAAACATCCTTATAATGATATATACCTCCATCGAGACAGTTGTAGAAATCACGGATAATATATTTAAATAAAACTTTTTCGTTGACCAATCAAATGTAGGGTTCTTTCATGTAACAAAAAAATACCAAATGTAGGGTTCAATAATGTAATGTATAGTTCCTTTACATAGAATAGGGTTCCTGCCAATGTATGGTTCCTTATCCATAATTTCATCTATACATAACATATGGATCAAAAAATAACATAGGGATGATGATCCATACATTCATCCTTGTCAGAAAAAAATATTGAACGTAACATTGATTAACCATAAGTTCAACTTTCCAAATATAGGGTATGAATATTACTTCCAGACTCCAATGTAGGGTAGATATTCCATACATTTATCATTTGTCAAACATAGGGTTTCTTATCTATAAGAAAATTGTTCAGCACAGGGTTGATAATCTATACACGCATTTATCTAATATAGGGTTCATTTCTTATGTTATGCTTACCAACGTATGGTATGAATAGTGTTTCCAAAAAATGTGAACAAATTAACTTTAGACTTAACTGGATTTTTTGAGCTCTTTATCATCAGATTCAACCTTAATCCCAACTTCAGTGAATTTATTGACCATCAAAATGACTTTTTTAGACTTCTATATAAACTTATGAAATGAAGATATATTTATTAGATTTTTATCGCACAAGGTTTTGATCAATTCCAACATCTATATAACTTTCAAAAAAATAAATACTATAGGATTTCAAATTTGTTCATTGTAGAGTTACAAAATTACTTCATAAACTTCAGTGATTTTTTAGAGTATCAAAACATCCTTTTCAGATTTCCATATAAACTAATTATGTTTAGATAAACTCATTATCTATCCGATTGTATAATGCGCCCACCAATCCATTCAATATATCTTGATATATCATCATAATTCTGAATTGAATTTAAGATGAAAATTTTAATATCACTAGGATAGTTTGTAACAGTTTTGGTGAATTTTTTCACCATCAAAACAATTGAATTAGCTTTCAACATAAACAGATTAAATGAATATAATCTTCTTATCTTTTTAATAGAATAAACTCCATATGAATCTGATCAATATTTCTTCATATATAGAATAAATAATTTGACGTACTAAATCTGAAACACTTAACAAATTTATTAGAAAACAAATATTGATGGGTTGAAGTAATTATCAGAACAAAATCAAAATAAGAATGATAAGGAGCCACTCAATAATCTCCCCCTTTTAATAATTAAAAAACCCTAACTCACTACCAACTTTTTCTTCCCATTTTTATAAGGATCAAAAAGATGTGATCTTGAGTAAATTAAATAATACAATATATTTACCCTTTTTTATAAAGAATTGAAATTTTAGAATTAAGTATAAATAGATAAATAAAAATAAAATAAAATAAAATTTAAAAAACTACATTTTCTTATCCTTTTTAAAAATATTTAAACCCTGAAAAATAAATCTTTTAACATATTTAAAAGATGATAAAAAAATTAAAAAAATATTTAAAATTTAAAAAATATTTTTTTAAGTATTTTAAAAAAAATAAGTATTTAAAATTTGAAAAATATTTTTTTTAATATTTAAAATTTGAAATTATTTAATTATTTTTTAAATATTAAAAGGATGAGTTATTTCAAAAATATGTTCTAAATACATACAGTAATATAAACTCCCCTAAATTCATGCTTCCTTCAAAAAGACAAAAAGAGATAATCAAGGAGCCATGAAAACATATATAATATTATTAAATGAATAATAAGGGTTTGTAATGAATATATTAAACCATTTAATTCATTCAATAATAATGAAACATTTAAACACATGCTAAATATTTAAAATAACCCCCCCCCCCCCCCTCAGACCAAGTATAAATATTTATGATATTCAACAAATTTAAATGAATGATCTTCAAAGAATTTATAAAATATATTTTTAAAAAAAATAAATAAAAAAATAATTAAAATAATTAAAATAATAAATTATTTTCAAATAATTTAATTTAAAAATAAAAGAATTAAAAAATTACGTATGTCATAAATGACCAAAACATTTTAATCTAATAATATAATAATGTATCATAAACAGAAAGATATTAATTTAGCACATGTAATTAATTTAAATAGTCAAAAATTGAATGCCTTATTACACATAAGATATCCATTTATACAAAATCTTAATATAACCTTTTATGGTCATTTATTAATAAAATAAAACAAATCATTAATTTATTTGATAAAATAATAGCGTGAAAATATTTAATAATTTATTTATAATAATAATTAAATGTAGAGGAATAAAAGATGAAATGAAAAAAAATTCTCCCCCTGTATAAAATAGTAAGTGCGTTTAAATTGAATATTAAATTTTAAAATAAAATACTTACTAGATTAATCATCCCAACTCTAATGAAGCTTCTATTTAATAGAATAATAAATAAGAATATAATAAATTCCCATAATTTTCAAGTATCCACTTGATGATATAAATATGAAGTTCAAGGTTGAATACCTACAAAATATCAAAAACAAGTGCCTTTTGGTACCCATATACTTTTGGGTCTAGTAGTGTTAGTAATTAATGATTTAGGTAATAAAATAGGTTTATTTTGATCAATAATGTTATAATTAATGCTAGATAATTATTTTGAATAATGAACATGTTTGACACCAAAAAATTGAGTTTTTCTAAAATAACAAACTTTAGCATAATTTCTATTAATATCACAATAAAAACATTAAATAGTAGACATGATTTTTCTATTTGAACCAGGAACAAAATAATTTTTATATAATTTTGGATTTTCTCCATTACTACTAATACCGAGTTTTCCTTTTTGAATTTTATTTTTTCCAAGAATTTTATTTGAATAATTCTCTCCCTAGATAAGAATACTTGAAGATTTCTTTAAATTATCAACTTTATCCAAAAATTATTTAATTTTAGTTTCTTACAGATCACAAGAAACTTTTGAATAATTTGATCTTAAATCACTAATCTCTTTTGACAAGATTTCATTATCAATTAAAATAAAATCATAATATTTTATAAGATTTTTATGATCTTTATCTAAAGATTCAAATTTATCTTGAACCATAAAACAAATATTATTAATTTCATCATAATAAAAAGATTCAATATTAGAACTTTCAGAGTAAGAAGATTTTACCTCATCAGTATGATCCATAAGACATATATTAACCTTTTTATTTTCATGCTCAGCTTCTGTGTTTGTAGTAGATTCATCATTTTAATCTTCATATTCATTACTAGTAGCCTTTATGGATTTCTTTAATTTTTATATATTCAAATTTCCTTTGATATTTAATCAAAGTATAGTCAGGTCTCAAATGAGATTTCTTTTTACACTCATAGCATCTAACTTCTTTCTCTCTCAAATGTCCTTTCTCTTTTCTCCTTTTATACAGCTTGCCAAAAAATTTAGTAAGATGTAGTTTCCCATCACTTGAACCTGAATGACTATAATCTGAATTAAAAAATTCATTCATCGAAACTTTGAGTACATCTGTTTCCTTTTTTATAGAAATATGATTTTCATATCTCTAATTCATACCTCATCAAGGTTTCAATCAATTATTTCATCTTTAATTCTTTAACTGGTGTGGATTGTCGAATAGCAACTGAAATTCCATTTCACTTAGAAGGTAAAACTATAAGTACCTTTAATTCCTGATCTGGTTCTGGAATTGGAGTTCCCAAGGAAGAAACATTATTAAAAACTTCTGTTAATCATCCATTCATCCAAGTTATGCTATCATATTTTTTCATTCTAAATGTGTCAAATTTATATTTTCTAGTATTATACCTTATTTTTTGAACATTTTCAGTTCCTTCATATTACAATACAATAGTCTTCCACATCTCATAGGTAGTAGCACATTGATAAAAATGGTTAAATTCATCCAGACCAAGACCTTATATAATTGAATTCATAGCTTTTGAATTAATTAATATCATACTCATCTTCCTTAGAAGCATCCCACTTTTCTAGTTCTCTAGGGATTTCATAAGGTTTTACAATCTTCATATAATCTTTAAAACCAATATTCTTCAAATAGATATTTATGTGAGATTTACAACATCAATAATTATCACCATTAAAATAAGGAGTATATATCATCAACATACCTTCTCTAAAATTTTCCATTGATATTTGTTTTCATCTTAATTTTTAACTCAGGCTTGTTAGAGACAACATAAATTAGTAGAGATCTACCTATGGTGTCAATTTTTAGGTCTGTATGGTTATGAAGAAGGTACAAGTGGGGTGTGAATTCTATCCTTTTAAAAAATCTTGATAATATTAAAACGTCCCTCTTGAAATGAAGCGATCCATTACTTGTCTCTTAAAGTCGAGCAAGAAGAGGAAATGAATAAAGGAAAAAAACAAAGATGTAGAGTGATTCGGTGAATAAAAACCCCTAATCCACTCTACAAATGCTCTAATCCATGATCTTTTTCATTTTCACTAGTTGGTCCTCCTATCACAAGACTGTCCATAACTGAGTACAAGAATTTGACACCTTACAAGGCTTTTATAGGGCCTTCTAGTTCTTTTATAGGTGACCGTACATCTATAGCTTAGTCTGAGAAGCTGACACTCTACCATGACTAAGTCCGAGTAGCCTATACTCAAAATAAAATACATGAGATGAAGTTTTTTGTTAAAGAGGTTTATCTTATAGTTATAGTATCAACTAAGAGGTGTAGATAATCTTCAATATAGCACAAAAATAGTAGAAAAATAATATTCGATGATGAGTAGGCTTCTTTTTCTTCCTAAAATTTCAGAAAATAGATCAAACAATGTTTTTGTAGGATTCTTTTGTCTTTTCACTATGATATAATAAGAATGAACAAATAATTTCAATTCTCTCTTCAAAAGTGTCGAGCTTTGATATGAATATTTTTAATGGCCTCTTTTGAACAAAGTATTCACATCTCCGATTTTCTTCATTGTGTATATTATTTTTCTTCCAAAGAGAGATATATATAGAGAATATATATCTATTAGTTGTAATAGTGTTATTTTTCCTTAGAATAACCAAAATAAATAGAGTTAATAGCATTCATAAATATCCCCAAGAATAGAATAGCATCATTACCTCTTTATTCCTATAGAATAAATCTCTAGTAAATGCATTCAAAAAAAATTGAATAACTCCTCCAATAATATCTCCATAATAATAGTAGTATTGAAAAAATTAAAACTCCCATTTAAATCTTCAAACCACTTTAAATATAGTCAAAATAGTTCCTGAAAAATATCTTTATAAAAAATCATGAATATTTGAAATCAAATTATTCAAAGAGATTCATAACATCCCTTATAAATAGGAATTATTTAATCTGCTCCATGTGATCCTTTGAATCGGTCATAAAACATCCTTATAATAATATATAATTCCATCAAGATGGTTTCAGAAATCATGGATAATATGTTTAAATAAAACTCTATTGTTGACCAGTCAAATGTAGGGTTCCTTCATGTAATGAAAAAAATCTAAATGTTGGGCTCAACTATGTAATGTATGGTTTCTTTGCGTATCGTAGGGTTCCTCCCAACGTATAGTTACTTATCCAAAATTTCATCTGTACGTAATGTAGGGATAAAAAAGTAATGTAGGTATGATGATCCATACATTCATCCTTGTTATCAGAAAATCCCTAACATAACATTGATTAACCATACATTCAACTTTCCGAATGTAGGGTAAGAACAGTAATTCCAGACTCCAACGTAGGGTAGATATTACATATGTTTGTCATTCATCAAATATAGGTATGTTGATTCATACACAAACTATTCAGTATAGGGTTGATAATACATATTCACATTTATCAAACGTAGGGTTCATTCCTTATGTTATGCTTACCAATGTAGGGTATGAATAGTATTTTTAGAAAATGTAAACAACTTAACTTCATATTTAATTGAATTTTTTGGGCCATTTATTATCAAATTCAGCATTAATCCCATGAGAATTATTTTTAGTAAATATCAATATATTTTCAATGGTCTGAGAAGCAAATTAATCTGACTCCAACATCTCCTAATATCTTTGAAAAACTAAAGCAATAACATTCTATAAAAGTGCAGATGTAAAACTGCATTCCCAAACTTTAGTGAATTTATTAACCATCCAAACGACTTTTTTATCCTTTGATGTAAACTTATGAAGTGAATATAAACTTATTATATTTCTATATCACTAGTTTTTTATCTATTATAACATTTTAAGAGCTTTCAGAAAAATAAATACTCTGGGATTTCAAATATATTCACTATATAGTTTCAAAACTGCTTCAAAAACTTTGTTGATCTTTTAGAGTATCAAAAACTCTTTTTCATACTTACACATAAACTAATTATGTTTAGATAAACTCCGTATATATCCAATGGTATAATTATACCATGAATCCATTCAATATATCTTGATATATCATCATAATTTAGAACTGACTTTAAACTAAAAATTTCAATATCACTTGGACAACTTTTAACAGATTCAGGGAATTTTTGCACCTTGGAAAAAATTGAATTAGATTTTGACATAAATAGATTAAATGAATATAATATTCTTATATTTCCAATGGAATAAACTTTGTAATAATCCTACCACTATTTATTCAGATATAAAATAAATACTTTGATGTACTAAATTTGAAACACTTAAAAATTTTAATGGAAAACAAATATTGAAAAGTTAAATAGATTATCAAAACTAAATAAAAATGATTATTAAAAGGATCCACTCAATAGTATTAAGTCCCATATAAATGTAATTAATTTCCATTAGAAGTTCATATTCTTCCTAAATATGATATATGATCATAGGTGTGTTTGGGATATCTAATGTTATTTATTTATTATAAAAATTTATAAGAGATTAATATTGAGAAATATAATCAATTCTATTAATCACATAAAATTTCACTAATGTAAAAGAAATATTATTTTCAAATGGAACATTATTAAAAACGTTAACATGAAAACCCCAACTCTGTATTAGAGGATAATGGTTTCTTAACCATCTTGATCCACTCATTTGATTGATATATCATAGGCCCTACCTTGGGATAAGATTTAACCCTTATATTTGGGTATATATTCAGATAATTCCCAAGTTCCCCACATATAATACATTGAAATATTAGTGGTAACTTATTATGAACTTAATTTCTCTATATTGAACTCTTTATTTATCCTCACCCATTATTTACCTTATTCTCATCATTTCTATGCAAAATAAATATTCACAGAATGGGTTTTGGCCAAAAAATTGGGCCTACGGGCCATGTAATGGGCTAAATGCCCACCGGGACTTCGGGCTATGTAATGGGTCTCCCTCTACCTAGTTAAATATTTTTTTGATTTCCTTTAATAATAAATGAGGCTTAGGCCCCAACCTTTTAAAAAAAATATTCATGTTCCTTGGATACATTTACCTAGGCGATACATTTACCTAGGCAGTCCATCCCACATTCTCATTATGTAAGAAGATGAATCTTATTTCCTCCATGGTATTCATCAACTAAACACCCATTAAAATCCATTTTTATCTTATTAAATTTTTATTAATCTCTCCCATATTGATGTTGTTAATTATATATTTAGATAGATAATTTCACATAATCAAAATGCTTCACATTCCAATTACCATTTCATTTGGTTTCTCATTAGGACGGTCATTGCATTGGTTGTAAAATTCATTACTCACGTGATTCCTCTTGCTTCCAGAAATTTAATAAAACCAAAATCCTAATATGAGTATGAAACATCAATAATCTGAGTAAGTGAACATATGATTATTAAAATACTTCTTATGATGTATTAAAATTATGGAACCATCTTTCAACCTATTATACTTAATTCTCATCTCATATCCCAATGAATTATCATCGATTTTTATAGGTTTTATCCTTTCATTCACAATAATGTCACCCAAAAAATGTTAATTAGCCAAATCATATCCCAAGAGAGTCTCTAGATTGGTGTGTAGTCTTAGGACCAATCTTCATACTCTGATTGAAGATTGAGTTGATATAAAATCAGCATTCTTCATATTTTTTACCCCTATGTGCATCTATGCAATAGCCACATCCACTTTTAATTATCCAAGAATGGATTTCATTATGAAGAAACCACATAATATATACTTTATCCAAACATTATGATGTTATACAATACTTCATCTTATTATTAAGATTTTTACTAATTTTTTTTAATTATAATATCCAAAAATAACTAAACTCTGCTAAGATACCCACTGATGAAAACTAATTATAACATATATAATTATAACATAATTTTAGATGAATACTCAATAAAAATAAAAATTATACAAGAATGGGGACCAAAACTGTTTAGTGTCTTGAATATTACATATATAATCAAATTATTTATGAAATTTCTTCAAAATATCTCATAAACATTTTCATGTCAATACCCATCTAGAACTATCATACTTATAACCTTCCATGAAATCTTGGGGAAGGAAAAAGAAATAAATGATGATATCTGATGCTTGGTAAGGGTAGACATTAGAGATATCAATCTTAAGTTATTCTAAGATGATCGTAAGGGTATGATAACCCAATCAAGTTCATGTCCTCAACATAAAATATTCATAACCATAAAATCATTGATCTTAATCTATAAAATCAAGACATATCCAAAAGCGTGATAAAAATGGTTTCCAATAATAAATCATCATTCATAATTCATAACATAGTAAAGTTTCATCATAAGCATATGAAATCATAATCATGTAAACATAGCTATTTGGAAACATGTCCATGCATAAATAAGTGAGAATAACTAAAATAAATCATAATAATGCATCAAAATGTGAACATTGATATTCAAAATCATGTTCACTATAATTACGTGACCCAAACCACTATTTCAATGTTGGATAGTCACAATACCTTATGAAAACTTCCCCATATAAAATAGGATTCAAACTAGCAGTGAGGGTCTGAATTTCATCAGTGGGGATATTATACCATTCGATAATCATAGATATAAACCATAAATATAAAACATAAATAAAAATATAAAAATCATAATATAATGCGTAAGACTAAATATCTAATGTAATAACAGATGACACATAACTGATGAGAATTAATTATATGATCTTCCAGTGTTCCATGCTAATGCAGAAGATAAGTTCAAGAAGATAAATAAATAAAACTCTACGAAAATCATCTTGATTTTCTCCCATTACCGACACCAACTCCATTCTCTACAACTCATATATCTATGATGGGACCTTTTCCCTTTCTTGGATCTATATGCATGAATCCTGCATGATCATTGAGTTCATATGTATGGTATGAGTAATAAAATCCAGTTGGACACCACCAATGTGTCCTTAACAAGTGTGAATGGGTATAATTGGTGTATGACATGATAAAAATAGATGAACATGAAATAATATTCAATAATATGTCTGGTAACTGAGTTCTATAAAAACCACCACATGCCTTGTCTATACCTATGTTACCTTTATGCTAGAATGATGATTAAAGATGTCAAAAGTGATCAAGAACTATCCAAAATTATAGATAAATGTTACTCGAAATCTTCAAGGCATCATGTGAACATGATTCTCGACATCCATAAGGCATCAAGTCCTGATACATTACTTGGTATCCCAAAGTCATTGATATTTAGTTAGTAAACAAGGATGTCAAGATCATACCTTGTGTGTGGGTCTACCATGGTCATCACCACACATCTTGTGCACTCCCCCTCTAAGGGTAATCATACCACTATGGTCCACCTAGAATAAATGAAAATATAATAACTCTAATGCATGGTAAATACACGTGATAAGGAAGAGAAAAATAATAAAAATAGATCATATCATCATGAGACTATATTGGAATCATATAATAACATGTGATCAACATCAATCATAGTAACAACTACTATATAAAAAAAATGGAATCAACCAGGATATATAGGTCTCTTGGGCTATAAACATACCCATAAGAAAACACCATCAAAAAATTTTAGAAAGTTATTCCATCACAAAATGAAATCAAGGAAAATAGAGGATACAAGGGAATAAAATGGAAATAAACATCCAACCTCAATGTTGTTGATGAAGTACTCCAATATTCATCAAGGATTATTATCTCAATCATGATATGAACCCATGGAGAACTACCTCAAACAACAAGGACACATATCTTGGGTTCTCATTCATCAAAATGTATATTTAAAAAATAACCTCCATGAGATTACCTTTTAAAAATGTATATCTTGAATCACCTAATTCATGTATTCAATCAATAGAACTAGTTATGAGCTATGTTTAAGGAAGGGATGTCAATTCATCTGATCTATTATGGATTCAACAAGGGGTCATGAATTCATAATTGATTTAAGAATATAACCTTGGGTCTATCCAATTAACATCAATACACCATGAATCCAGCATTCTAATACATATCCATAATGAGATTCATTAAGAATAAGGTCTCTGGAGGATTAATATATAGAAATTTACATGGGAACATCAACTTTCATTGAGGGATAAAGATCCAGTCATAGGGATTTCATTAACATGTCAAATCCAATACAATATAAAAAGGGATCATCAATGTATTATACATTTATTACCAATCTAACATCAATAAAAAGTTTACGAATATGATTCAAAAACAAATAATTATAGAACTGCTATAATTGATGGTATATCTCAATCTGATCAAAATGCATCTCTTATTTGATATATCCATCACTGATCTATAAATAAATAAAATTTGCATCATTGGATTCATATAGAAAATGCATATCTATCATCAATCTATGATCATATCTCAAGAAATTAAAGGTTTTTTGTGTAGTTATATAGGAATCTCACCATTCTAGAATCAATAGAATGTTAAACCTTGAAAAACTAATGGGAGATAAATAAGAGATCTCTAGATTCAAGAGGGAATGTCTCTAATTCAAAAAAGAGGTTTTGGGTTGGAAATTGGTATTAAAAATGGTGTAAAACTTAATAGAATTAAATCTTGTGGTGTAAATTTAATAAATCATTAGCCTCAATGAACCGGAAGTATGGTGACACCACTGGCTAGCCGTTGACTGGCCGTTGGTAGACTAGTGTGCTTGGAAAACCTTCTTGGGTTGTACCAGCACCACTAGTGGTCTAATGGGTTTTGCAGTTTCTTGAAAAACTATATCAACTACACCGGATGGCCATTATATGTTTAAAATACCCAAATAGCTATGAATATATATAAATCTCCATCCATTTATTCTTGTTCCCCTTTAAAATATAAACTAAACATTATTTATTTTATTGAAGTGGGAAGCAGAGGAAAACGTTTAGGGGGGCCTAAAATGATTCAGGCCAAGGGAGTCCCCAATTACAAAATAAGCACATCATGAGGGGAGGGAGCCAGTTCTGGAGTACACCTTTAGAGAAGAGTTGGAAGGCGCCTTGGAGGCGAGGAAGTTAGCTACATTATTCCCTTCGTTCCATGTGTGAGTAATAACCATCCTGTTGGTGATGAACTTCTTGCAATTAAGGATCACATAAGAAATCTTCCACAGAGTGGGAGAGAGACCCTTGAGAGAGTCATAGATAATTTTGGAATCAGATTCAACGACCATTAAGGTGATGCCTTTAGAATGACATAGGGAAAAGCCACTGAGGATGGAATTAGCTTCCACACCCAATGAATCACCTTGGACATAGTAATAACAGAAAGCAAGATGCACAGATCCATTGAGATCACGGACAACACCTCCACCCCACATGATGCTGCCACCACATGAGCCATCTGTATTGAGTTTAAGGTTGTAGCGCGGGGGAATCCAACGGATCCAGTGGCCATGGGGACCGTCCGTGGGAATAGAATTCTTATTCAACACAATATTATCCAGGGAAGGATCCTCGTACCAGCCTTTCAATAAAACCGAGAGCTCAGAGGCAAGGAATCTGGCCCTGACGATCAAGGATGAACCTGAGGACTGGAATTTATTATGAAGAACCTAGTTGCGCGCATCCCAAATACACCAGCAACCCACCGCAAGGAGGAGAGAACACGCCTTCCGTTCATTCGAGTTGGAACCGGATCCGTTGAACCATTGGAGCAGAAACTCGTCAATGTTGTTCATAGGTGAGGAGAAACCAGAGAATTCCCCTAACGACTTCCAAAGTCCAATCGCCCAGTCTCTTTGACAGAACAGATGCATGGTGGATTCTTCCTTGTGAGCCTGGCAGCAAGAGCACCTGAAAACGAGACAAACCCCCTTACCTTTCACAGCCGTATCAGTAGAGATGTCCTGCTTGCGGATGCGCTAGAGCAGGAAGATATATTTGGTAGGGAGTTATTTGCACCAAAGGATATCTCCCCACGGATCATTGTTGGAGGAAGTATAAAGTGATCGCCTGTAAGCCTTTGCAGAAAATGTTCCTTGAGAGGATCCCGAGAAAATACACAAGTCTTATATGTCTTCCATGGTAATGGTATCAAAAAACAATTTTTGGTTGCGGTCTAATACAGTCTGAATTAAGGATGGGTAGCAGCTAGCTTCCTGGAAGGACAACTCCGGAGCAGGACAACCCGGATAGCCCAACATTGAACCCACCCAATTTTGGTTCCAGAAGCTGATATCCCCCCTCCCAACAATCCAGCGAGAAAGATTCTCAAGAGTCGGGATGTGCCTTTGAAGGTTCTTCCAAAGAGGGGATAGTTTTCCTTTAGGTGAATTCAGGTCTTTTCCATACTTGTTGATGATAAATCTGGCCCAAAGGGAGCATCCTTCAATCACTTCCCACGCCATTTTACCTTGTAAATAGGTCATCATTTCGACAACATTCCTTAAATTAATGCCGCTGTTGTAAGGGGACTTAGCAAGCTTGTTCCAAGAAGCCCAATGGCATCTACCATCATCATGGGCGTCCCAAATGAAGGAGTTCAGGAGCTTCTCAATACCATGGAGAACAGCCTTGGGGACCTTGAGAATGGAGAGAGTGTGCATCAGAATAGAGGTCAATACACAATTAACCAGGGTGATTCTTCCTCCAAAGGAAAGAAAACGATTCTTCCAATTAGAAATTTTGTTAGCAATCTTGTTAACCACACCTTCAAAGTGACGAATGCGGATACGTCCAGGAGCAATAGGGGCTCCCAGGTAGTCCATGGGGAAAGACCTTCTACAAATACCAAGAATGGATTCAATACGATTAGCACGCCACTTTGATCAGGAGGAGGAAAAATAGACACAGCTCTTATCACAATTGATGACTTGCCCACTCCATTTAGAATATTCTCCCATGAGATTGATAAAGCCTTTAATGGAAGCGCTACACCCATTAATAAATAACATCATGTCGTCAGCAAAGAGGAGGTGAGAGACCCCGTGGAATTGGGGTCTGCAGTGAAAGGGACTAATGTAACCAAGAAGCATGAAGTTCTCAAGGTATTTGTTGAGGGCATCTTGCACCATAATGAAAATGTTGGGAGAAAGGGGATCTCCTTGCCTTAGCCCCCGAACCGACTTGAAGAAGCCACAAGATTTTCCCATGAAGATAATCGAGAACCATGGTGAATTATAGCAGCGGAAGAGAAGGTCAACAACCTGTTCTGAGAAACCCATATGCCTCACCACACGAATAATGAAATTCCACTCAATTGTGTCATAGGCGTTGTCCATATACACTTTAATAACGATATTGGAACCCACTGTTTTCTTATTAATGTCCCCTATCATTTCTTGAGCGATTCCAATAGCGCCTTGAATGGATATTCCCTTGAGAAAACCATGTTGCTCGCTTGACACCCATCTGTGAATGTGGATAGAGAGTTGTCTGTTGATAATAGAAGCCAGGACTTTGTAAGGGAAGTTACACATGCTTATAGGTCTGAACTGACTTATGGAAGTGGGATTGTTAACTTTCAGAATGAGGACCATTGTTGTGGCACTTGCAACCCGAGGGAGATGACCACCTTGAAAGAAGTCATGAATGGATTGAATAAGGTCAGTTTTAATGATCTCCCAAGAGTTCATATAGAAGGATCCTGGAAATCCATCTGGCCCAGGGGAGCTTTCTGGATTGAGAGATCGAATCGCTTCCCAAATTTCTTTCTCATTCGGAAGGCTCTCTAATGTGTTGTTGGTTTCTGGTGAGATCACATTTGGGATAGAATTGAAGATGTCACCTTGCTCATTAGGATAGCCATTCTGCATAAAAATGTTAGAAGAACCAAGAAGATACTTGAAGTAAGACTCAACCATACCGCCCACAACCACTGGGTCACCGGAGAAGGAACCGTCATCCAGACGAATGTTGGGAGTGCAGCCACGACGCTTTTCCTTTAAACAAGCATGAAATTATGCAGTGTTTTTGTCTCCTTCCTTGAGCCAAGTGGATTTGGAGCGTTCCCGAGCCAGCCTCTCTTATTCCAGCAACATATCATTAAGTTTTTTCTTCTTAAGATCAAGAGAAGAAAAAGTATCAGCATCCCACACATCTTCGAGATTGGATTCTCTGCTGGCTATATCCGCTTTGAGAGCATACAGATCTTGGGAGTTGGAAAGCCAAGAGCTATTCCAAGAAGATAGATCTTTTTTCAGGCGTCGTAGATTATTGTGAAGGCCAATCCAGGGTCTACCATGCATGGTTTTAGTCCAAGAATCCTGCACAGTATGATGAAAATTGGGATAATGAGGCCAGTGGTTGGAGAAGAAGAAACAGTCACCGCCATCTTGCCTTTCTTTCAGAGTGAGGAGTAAGGGGGAGTGATCAGAAATGGCACGAACCAAATGGTGAACTATGGAATTTGGGAAGGACGAGATAAACTATACATTGGCGAGGCATCGGTCAAGCCGGCACCAGGTGCGGCAAATGCCTTGTTGATTGTTGCACCAGGTGTACTTATCTCCTGTGAAACCAAGGTCGAGAAGACCTGAACGAGCAGCAAAGGAGGAAAAAGCAACCCTGTCTTTTGGGAATAGGGAACACCTCCTTTCTTCTCTGATGCATCCATTATAGTATTAAAGTCACCTCCTACCATCCAAGCCAAACCTCCGGTGTCAATGGATTCTAGATCCCTCCATAACTTCTCCCTTAAGCTATCCTCGCACTTTGAATAGACAAAAGAGAAAACGCATTCCGAATAGCCCGAACATACCTTCACAGTGATGTGCTGCTCCGATGAGAACAATTTTACCACTGAGATAGAAGACTTCCAGAAGATCCACACATGGTGGTTGACAGGATCTCCATGCATGGAGTAACTCATGCCCATTATTTTGGAAAAAACATCTAACTCATGCCATTGAGACTAAACATATACATACCACTCCCAATTATCCTCCTAGATCCATCCACGAGGGAACAATATCCAAAAAAGTGGGATCATCATCCCTCATAAAAAATTCTCACTCTGATTTATAATCTGCACATGGTTCTTCACATATGATGTATCTAGATCCATCTTAACATCCTTATAGTTGATAACACGAATAGGATTGGTAATACACCTTTGGAGAAAAAACATATTGAATAAATTTTTCATTCTTTAGTAGAGATAAGTAAGATCCAAATGGTATTCTATATTTCCAATTTGCTCGATAATCTCAAAGGGTCCACCATAACTTAGAAATAGCTTCAATTACATTCTTAAATGTCAGAGTCCTGACTGAGGAATCACCCTAAGAAAAACTAGGCCAACTATAAAAAAACTCACAAGGTATTATCATGATGTTAGAAAAATTCACATGCCCACTATGACATGTGATCAACCTCTTCTAAATTAGTTTCACTCTCTTATAGGCCTCTTTTACCGTACTAGGGCCTATAACTACTGCCTCACCAACCTTTTGTTAATAAAGTGGTTAACAAAATTTTGTACTATAAATAACCACATAAGGTTTTTTTAATCAATTATTGGTAAATATTATTGTAGTAAAATTATAATAAGGATAGGTGATCGTACCAATCACCATCTAAGTCTTGGGAACAATCCTGAAACATACCCTCTAATATAAAAATTCTACACTCTGATTTTCCTTCGGTCTCAGGATTGTACACTATGATAAATCCCAACTGAGTCTCTAATGAATTTTTCAAGCCTAATAAAAACCATGAAATCAAACATGTGTATCAATTATATAAAATTATCAAGGGAACTCCATAAAAGTATACTACATCATGAACATGGATATTTCCCACTTCTTCTACTAAGTTTGTCTCATAGATCAGTAAGAAATGATAAACTTTTATTATCCAGCTAAAAATCACTCTCATAGTGTCAAAACTCATTGGGATCCTAGGTAACACCATTATAGTGTCCCCCATGTTTTCTACCCACTTACACATGCATACAAGAAGTTGTTAGGTTCAACCACCAGGATGCTGGTGATTAGCCTTTATACACTGGAAGAAAAGGCATCAAGAAATAGATCTATAAATTTTCCTCTTCATCTCAGGACACTAGAAATACCACATAAATTCATGGTACATATTTTTCCCTTCTGGTTAAACTATCCACTTAGATATATAGAAGTCTATCATCAACTCTTCCTAGATATAAGTAATGACTACAACTCTCCATTGTACTAAGATCATGTCATCATCTTCTAATGACTACCCATGTATTAGGTAACCACCTACTAGTTATTCCCATATCATAACACATTCTAGATTCAATTCATGAATATCCTTCACTTGTGATACTAAATAATATATGAATAGTAAAATAAAAGATCTCATCAAACTCGAGTCCTAAGAAGCATCCTCCCTCCAATCATCTAACAATCTCATTAGACATAACTATTCCTATAAAGTCCATTCATCAAGGTCTTTAGCTTCCTACACCTATGAGTAATAGAATCTGCAACGAAATTAGATTTACCTAGTTTATAAGTCTTATCAAAGTTGAATGTCTATAGGTACTCTACACAATGTCTCTACATCAAGTTTAGGTCCCACTATGGGAAGATATAATGAAGGGTATTATATTATATATAGATAACAAACCTCCCATAAAAGATATAGTGTCACAAAAACATAAAATAGTGGACCACAACTCCTAGAACCATGTCATGGGTAGGAATGTTATGCTATTATAGTCACAAATTATGTTTACCATAAGCTATTACCATATCCCTCTATACTAGTATGACCCCTAAACCAACTCATGATACATCACAATATAAAAAATATCTATTCCCAAGATCAAGAAGAATCAATATTATAGTTGTAATAAAAAAAAATTGCATCTCATAAAAAGCATCCTCACACCAGTCTAACCAAAGAAACTTCACCCCTTTCATTTTGAGTGCAGTCATTGGTCCTGATAATGTTAGATCTCCAAAATAAAACTCTGATATTATCCTGCTAAACCCAAAATGATCCTAATCTCAAACAAATTCTAGGGAAATTTTGACGACATCACTTCCTTAGAATTATCTAATTATATGGATATTACAGTCTCAGACACCACGTGCCTCATTAATTTCACCTCCTTGATCATAAAGTGAAACTTTGATAGTTTGGCATAAATCTGGTTTTCTCAAACAACCCTCAGTACAATATCAAGATGTCTAGAATTTTTCTTTGTAGTTTAGGAGTAAATTAATATATCTCTAATGAACACCATGATGAAAGAGTCAAAATAGGGATGGAAGATCTTGCTCATTAGATCCATGAACATTTTCAACGCATTCATCAGTCCAAATGGCATCACCAAGTAATCATATAGCCCATATCTACTCTAAAAAACTATCTTTGGGATGTCCTCCTTTTAAAACCAAAATAGGTCATATCCTAATTAGAGATAAATCTTGGAGAAACATCTAGATCCCCATAACTAATCAAAGAGATCTTAGATCCTATGAAAAAGGATATATATTCTTCACCATCACCTGATTTATCTTCAATTAATTTACACTGAGTTGAGGACTACCATCTACCATATTAGTGAAAAATAAATATTTACCCCACAAAAATGTACTCATCCTAATAAATCTCTTCCATTCCAAGTCCCCTAGTTATACCTTAATCTCATTCAACTCAGTTGTTTCCATATGACATTGGGGTATCAAAATGGTCTACACATGTTTAATGAGTTCTATCCAGAATTCAACTCCTATATCAAGTGTAAGGCCTAATAATCCATCTTATAAGACATCATGATAGTGATCCACAACAAGAAGAAAATATGAGGGGGATACTACTGATCCTATTAAAAGACCAAAACTGAAATTTTTTTCCATAATCATTATAATATGGAACATTCTGGGCCAACTCTACCTGCTCCCAGTTCCCACTCAATGGTCATCAAAAAATTCTCACCCTTAAGTGAAGAAAACTGTACATGTATTTCATACAAATCAATGTGAGTGGAGAATCTAGTCAGACAGTCCATACTAGGTGTGTCAATTCTAATAATAACATGTGAAGATACAAAGGAATGGTAAGTACCTATCAAAAAATAATTAGATAGTGTAAAAGTGATCAAGAAAATACCTCAAACAATATATGGATCCTCACCAACATTTTTTGGAGTATGTTCTACAGCATATACTCATATGGCCTCATATTTATAACTATGTCCCTAAGTTACATGACCTACATGAGTTGTACTAGTATAATCCTTCTATTGAGGACCCTATTCAGGTCATTGGGTCATATATCTTTTTAGTCTTTCACCCTGGTGGAACCTCATCATTGAAGATATGAGGAAATAACTATTTTATATAGCCCATCATTCCATATTGATGAAACTTGGTATAAGGTGTTATAAAAAACATGAGATAATGCTTGGCCTTCCCATAGTTAAACCACTATTGAACTTCTCTTGAGGGGGCTGATGATGCAATACATTACTTCACCTGCATACTACTACCATCTTACACACCCCTGGTCTTCCTCTTCTTATATCTAAAGGTGAAACTCACTAAAATTATAGGAGGTACACTAACATAGGTACTGAATTATGGAAGAAGACCAAATACTAAATCCTCATACAGGCTCTTCTCAATTTTCAAGTACTTATACAAATACTCCAGCTATATTGTGAGGATGAAACTCAAAACCTATCATCTGATATCATGATGAAGACCGATCTCAAACTTCCTAGCTTTCTATACCTCATTCTTGATCTAGTGAGGAGATAAAAGAATCATTTCAGTGAAATAAGAAGAGTATGAATATATTATCTTGTACCCCTATTGTACCTCTATGAACTCCTATGATCAATCTAGATATAACGTATCAGTAAAAAATTAATCAAATATTATCCCCTTAAATGGTTAATAGGTAGGACCCTTAAGTCTATCGACCTATATTATCACACCCCCAACGTCTCTTGATGGGTCTCGACAACATGAATGATTCCAACTTTAAATTTCTTCCCTTAGGTATGTCAATGAGTTCAAGAACACCCTCAATGATATCTATCTTTTCCTCAGCATCCTGCAGTCCCCAAGTTCCCTAAAAGGCTGGTGGATGCTGGAGTTGGAAGTCTCTAGCATAGTGAATCATGGACCTTGGATCCCCTTTTCACTAAGTAGGAACAATAATAAATGATGCAACACCCTAAGATTTTAAGAATTATTATTTTTTATAATAAATTAAATTTAATTGATAGCTTTCATTACATGACTGACTGAAATTTGTTTTTTATTATTATGCAAACACATTTGAGGAAAAAGTGAGAAACCATACGTGACTTCACTAATTCACCACTACACAACTTCCCCACTCCCCCACTTAAAACAAAACAAGCCTTCACAACAAACGACATTCAATCACAATGGATGGACAATCCATTCAAGAATTAAAACTAACAAACATTCAAAGCTATAGCCAAAATCGTAAAGAGAAGGTTGAGGTACCATGAACTAGGAAACATGAACATCAAGAGAGCTAGATAAACCACAGAATCGATCTCCTTGCGCACCCACCGGTGCGACTGTCGACACCAGCCCAAATCCAAAAACCCGCCGGCGGACTCTAGTCGGAGTTCACCCAACCCTCCAATGAAGTGAGATGACCCAAAGGACATCCACAAAGGGAGACGAAGACCCAGAACGAGGAAGACCAAACCATCCGAATTCCATAACTTACTCCGCAGACACTATGTCACAACCATGAGCCAGTCGACACTCTGCATACCAAAATCAATTCAACCACATAAAAAACCATTGTGAGCAGTTAATCCATAACTAGACCAACGATTTCACCAAACCAAAATCAGAAAAACCATCAAAGCAGGACATACAGATCAGAACCCCCAAATACAACTCAGATAAACAAGAAAACCAGCAGATCACAAAATCATAGCTAACCGAACCAAATAAGCACATCGCCAAACCTTAAAACCTGCAAAAACATCAGAAAATCTACATAAACTGTTACCCCCCCCCCTTCTCCGGCCCACTCAAATCTGTCACTGACCATCACCAGAATCACGCCAAAGGTGGAGCTTGGCTGCTCCGAAATGAATCAGATCCGGATCTACTTCGCCACACAGACCATCTGAGCCGCACGCAGACCTAAGCCGGTGTCCACCGAGACATGATTTTGCTGAGATCTGCACCAGGGAACCAATCTAAAATATAGCTTTCATTACATGAAACAATGAGTTTATCTTACATTACACGTGACACTGAGTTTTAACACACAATGATATATTATTAACAATATTACTTAAATGTAACTATTATAACCTTTCCTTTTTCATAGAGGTATTAATAATAGTAACTAATTTTTAAATATGAAGTATAATACATTTACATAAATAAAACATATTGATTAAAAGTACATATTTTTTATAAAAATATTTATATTCTTTGAAAATACTATTTTCTCAAAAAATGTTTTTATTAATTTTTATGAAAAAATAATTAAAGTAATTTTTTAAATTTCTAGAAAATTAATTTGAGAACATAAAATTCATTTTTGAAATCAATATGTATGTTTCTGATGAATATCATTGGAACTTGACAGTTTATTACAAGGGGTGAATTATGTGCAATCACTCATGTTGGGTACATCATCTTTGAAGAGTCTCCAACGGGTATTTTTTGTGGATCTGTAAATTCCCAATGCCTCTCATATTCCTGATGACTCGCGGACCTACTTTTAAAAGGTAGGAATTCATAGGGTAACTTGGCCAACTATACTTAAGAACTCACATTATATAAGAGGATGTGAAGTTGGGATCATCACACCCTTTTGGGTGTAACTATTTCCTATTTCAAGACTCTCTTATAGATTTAAGTTATGTTTGTGAATCCTTTGTTCATTCCCAAGTATGTATATATAGATCACCCCAAATTAACGATCGATTATAAACATTCATGGGTTTAGAATCATCTTTATGTATATGAGGTCCTCCATCAATGGATGGATTTGTATGTATCTGAGGTTCTCCATCAATGGTGCCATTTTAGTACAAGGATCAAACATTATTTGGTCATTTATTATGATGATGTTGGTTTTAATCCACACAATGGGGTGCTCTGGAGTTTATAGTCATCCAGGAGGGAAAGAATTTGTTTTTATTTTGGGATCAAACATATAAGATTGGATTCATATGTATCCTTGTGAGAGGAATAATAACCCATGTATTTTGGTGTCACTTAATTGGACACATCAACTTTTAAGGTCTTGTGACAAGGACCAAACCAGGTAGTTTAACATCATGCAGTAAGGGTGTCGAGGCGGAAGCTGCCTAGTCAATGTTTTGTGTGGGACTTACATCGGGGAAACCTATGGGACCCCAAAGAGATGTGGTCTAAAATTTGGATATGACCCTACCAGGAATGTGTCTTGGAGAACATTAAGTTGAATTTGGGTGTTGGTTTTTGACCTCAGGGAGGATTCCTATGTATCCCAGTTAGCTGGGAATCAAATCCCATGTAGTTCAGTAAGGGTTGGGGCTTACACCTAAGTAGGAGGCCCATTTGAGGGGACATGGTTGGGGCATACACCAACAAGGATACCGGTAAGGTTATACTTAATTGGGAATATGGTCCCTAGAAGGTTGAGTCATGGGTTCATGGATTATACCTTATTGGAGGCCCAATTTAGTAGATATGGATGGGGATTATACCTATGAGGATGCCCATGCATTTTCTTATTCATCAGGTGTAACACCCCAGGTAAATAAATAATATGAAATTTTTATAATTATCCCTATTTGTGAATAAAATTTTAATATTAATTTAAAGGGAACTCTATGCTCGATGGCTTACCCAATACGCAACAACAAGTTCCTTTGAAATCTTGCGTTGCACTCCAATAATAAAATAATTTTATGTTAACAACAAGCTGTTGTAATGACGGGAACTAACTACAAAATGATTATATATGTTTGACAAATAGTTTTACTTTTTAAGATAAATGTCAAAGGATTAAAAATGCGAATGAATCCAATTTTAAGCGTAAACATTCTAATATTCTTTAAAAGGTCGATTAACCGTCTTTTGATGGCGAACCTCTTTTAAATCCACTTTTTGACAATTTTATGTGGTATATTTGACAAAATAAAATTCTTCTTTAGGATCGGGACATCAAAATTTACTTTGTGTAAATTTTTGGTATTTTTCCGATAAATATCATTTTTTAATGAATAGTGAAAATGTTGTATTTTAATTCAAAACCTCTTTTTAATCTAATTTATTTATATGATTAGATTATCTTTTGAATTGGTTTCAAAGTGAAATTAGAATATATTTTTACCATTTAATCCAATAGTGGTCGTTGTAATTAATTTCATCTTGAAATTGGACTTAAACTAGTCTCAATCTTTTGATACTTATTGTTTCATAAAAACACGCTATTTGCTCTGACAGCGGGAATTAATTATTAAATTAATTAATGTAAGTTATATGTTTTGAATTTTTTAAAATATAAATCATTTTTGAATTCGGAATATCAAATATAGCCTAGGGTAAATTTTTGGTAATTTTCTGAAAAACTTCAATTTTTGATGAATAGTGAAACCACTAAGTGGTAGTTAAAGAAACTGATTTTTCGTTTAAATGAAACTTTACCACTTCTGTGATTTGAATTTCAAAAATCTAACATACATGGTTGTCATTAAGAATTAAAATGTGGTTCAATGGGATTAAAATAAATTTTTGGTGAATAGTAACTTTTAAGTTTATTAATCGTGATTAGTGGTAATTAGTATAATTTAAGGTAAAAATAATGTTTTAATAATATGAAATGACCTAGACACATGTCCTACACTCATTGGATGTGTCATGGCCGACCAATAAAATACATGGGTCAACTTGGGGACCCCATGGAGCCACTTTGGTAGGAAAATTACATTAATACCTTTTTATTTAATGTTAAAATTAAAATGCCACAAACATGTGTTGTTTTACAAAAACAATTTTTATATGGGGTTATACAAGTCCGAATTTTGACTATAAATATTAATTGGAAATATAAAAATATTTCCTACATCATAGTATTTTTTTATAATTTTTAGACATTAAATAAATTAAATTATTTATGACACGATGATGATGCAGCGATTACCTCATTATTTAACGATTTAAATAAAATGGAAAGATAATGTAAAATCTAAGACCTAAACATATCCAAAACCTATTGTATGAGTGTATTTAGAACCCTTATCACCTTATCCTTGAAACACATCAATTTGGGACCTTTAAAATCCGAAACGCATTCTAAAATAAAGTAACATTTCCTTACTTTCCAAGAGTGCCCCTCCTCTCCTCTTATAAAAGGCCCCCACCTCTACCTCCATAACCAAACCTCTCAAGCATTTGTCTCGGCCAACACCTGCCCATTTTTTCTCTCCAAATCCCTATATTACTCCTAGAATCCTCACTTTGGGCATAAGTCTTCCCAAGGAAGCATTTGAGCTCAAATCAAAAATAGTTACCCGATTTAAAGGTAGTGTCTTCTCTTGTGTTCTTTTGTTTTATTTTGCTTCTCCAACCCCCTAAACTCTTTTTATTATTTTCTTTTGTAACAACTCCAGAATCTTCAATATACTAGGATGTTTTTATAATAAGCATTATAGCTACACTTACACACACCTACATATAATGGTTAAAGAACATACTGTTTCTGTGGATGGTGAACTTCTGCCTCACGAAACGATGATTGTTCAACAATCATATAACACCTTCAAAGGTGGCCATTAAGATGTCACTATATTTATATATGATATATAATATGTTTATTTTTTACTTAAGATTATGTATTTTTTTCTTTTTTGGAATACCTTTATGGTTTCCATTGTGGGTAAACACGATAATTTCATTTTAGGAAGTGCGGACTACCGCCACCTCAAAGTGATTTGATTCGTTAATGCCATATGTGGGATGTATAAAGGATGGATTTAAAGTTATTATATATTATTTATGTTACATATAAATGATTAATATAATTCTGTAATTAAAATATACATACCTCTCATTTGGTTTTAATTCCATTAATATGACATAGAAATGAAAGTAGCGTTCATGCGTACGTACGGCTTACCGTCTCCATGAACGCTGCATTTCATTTATTACCTCTAAATGATTATTAATACTTGTATATTCTGGATATATATGATATATATTATATACAAATCGTGAATATCATTCTGGATATAATAAATTTTTGACCACATGAACAACATGTAATTGTAAGAAGTCCACTTTCGACTTAAGAACCAAATATCGACAAAACAAACATTATTAACTTAAATGATTACGTAATGCTTATAACATGGAAATAAGTGATATAAAAAGGAATAATGAACTTTAAAAAGGTTTTTAAGCAAGTTTAAATTAACTCAAGTTTATTATTCATGACGTTAAAGAACGATCGAGTCAATTCGGACCTGAGGTAAGGGATCCTACTCCTCTCTTTCTTTTTAAGTACACTCTTTTATCTCATTCCTTTTAAGGTCATATTTCTTATGATTTGGATGTTCTTTTATATTAATCCTACTATAATTTTTATTTTCATATGATTAGATACCCTATTTTGTCTCATCAATCCATTTTGGAAGTTTTGAGTGGCGTCGTTAGGCTGCCGAATTTTCGTAAGAGATCCAACCTCTCTCTTTCTTTTTAAGTACTCCCCTTTATGTCACTTCTTTAAATCTCCTCTTTGTTATGTTGGGGGTTGTTATTTTATATTCCTATTTCTTTACATTTTATTTTAATATGATGAGATACCCTATTTGATCTCATCAATCCATTTTTGGAAGTTCTAAGTGGCGCCGTTAGGCTGCCGAGTTTTCGTAAGGGATTTTTCATCTCACTTTTATTCCCGTGAGATTTATGCTACATTTGCCAAAATTTCCCTTGAGTGGTGTATGTACTGCCCATTATTATACTACTTGTGTAATATAATTTCATTTATGGGTATTTACATATTCATTGTATGACCCTTCTTCAATGGGGTGTACGTTTCAAAAGTTACCCAAGTCGGTAAGGGAACCTTTCACCCTCCTCTTTTTAAAAAGACTTCTTTTGTTATGTCTTTTAAATTACATATTCTTATGTTGGGATATGTTCTTCTATATCCTTATTGATGTAAATTTTATTTCCAAGTGATGAGATACCCTTTTTATCTCTCATCAACTCATTTTATGAATTTTGAAGTGACGCCGTTAGGCTGTCGAATTTTCGCAAGGGAACTTCTTAACCCAGTTTTGATTCTTTGGGATAAACTTGTACTCCTTGAAATATGTCGTTCTATGAATATGTGTGAATGACCTATGATTGTGTTAAACTTAATATCCACTTATATTTGGTGTATTCGTTTGTCACACATAATTATGTAATTGATTTATCCTTAATCCAAGGATATCATCTTTGTAAGGGACTTCGTCTCAACCTCCTTTCATTGAGGCATATTTTTGTTTTATACACAACTTTATTTTATACAGTGTATAAATCCCTTTGACTTTTATTTTTATACAAAAGGAATCTTTTTCTACGAAGCATTTTACAAAACGACAAAAAGGAATGTTTCTTTTAACGTACGCGGTGACAATGACATTTTCCGCCGCCACAAGTATTATTTGGTCTTTGGCTTCCTCAACAAGCCGTAATGTTTTTAAAATGAAATAAATACCATAAATTCTCTTATGTATGTTGGTACTGAAAATGGTTTTTATAAAGGATTTGTTATGTCAATATATTTAAGTGATATATTGTGATCGAAATGTGGAAATGTTTTATTTACATTATATTTGTTTAATATCTTGTGATTTTATAATGGTACTTGGACATTATGACGGGTGGTGCCATGAATACCAAGACGGGTGGTTACGTTATGACCTCCAATGCATTGGGTATGGAAGTTGGCCGTATGGCTATTCCATTAAGTATGTGTGGAATTTGACCGTATGGTTATTCCATTTAAGTATGTTTATGTCCCAAGTTACCTTTATATGTTATGTGTTCTTTATATGGGTTTTATGGTAATCTTTTGGTTACAAAAGGGTAAGTAATGATATTTTATTTCAGTGAAGAGTTTTTTCTACTTCCTAAAGGTGAAATGTATTACTTTGATAAAGTATACATCGTTTACTTGTTGCTTTGAAAAACTAACAGTTTTCATTCTTTGTGTATCCCTTGCTGAGCTTTTTATGCTCATCCCAAGTTTTTTTGAAATGTTTTTCACAGGACATAAAGTTGAATAGGGACAAGGATGGGATCAAGGAAATGTCAGGCTGTCTAAAACATGGAACTAGACATGTTTCTTTTTAAGAGTTTTTATTTTATGGAAACTTAGTAGAAGTGTCTACTTTGTAATCTTTGGAGATGTAATAGTTAAGATCTAATTCTCTAAAACTCTAAACCTGAAAAGATCCTCAATGTGAATTATTCATTTAATTCAATATTAAGTAAGTTTTAAGTTTGGGGCCTTATAGTTGGTATCAGAGGTCCGTTTAGATAACTTTAGAGGTTAGGGTATTCTCTTACCATAAGTGACATTACCATAATGGTTAGTATTTCAGAAAGAGTCCTAGTTTTAGATAAAGTGAATGAGTAACTATATATTAGTGTTTATCTTACTCATTAGCACATGATGGTTTTGTTGATATACTCACACTGACCTTTTTGGTTTTAGTAAATGGTTGGATCTAGCAGGCACCAAAGTAGCAGTGGATGTGAAGGAAACTGTGAAAGTTTTCTGAGTGAGCAACTGAATGATATAGGAGCTGCAATGATAACTCTTGTGTTTATCCTCAACCAACTATCTGGAGTCATGATTGACCACCTAAACCTTGGTGATTTCTATAAGGAATCATATATGCGAGAAACAAATCCCTATGGAACTACAGGTAATAATCATAAAGGTAAGTGTGTTCAAAAACCTATGTGTCAAAGATGTGGAAAGAAACACCTAGGAAAATGTTTCAAAGGGACAGAAATATGCTATAGATGTGGAAATAAAGGTCATAAAGCAAGAACCTACCATGGAAAAAGGAAGCATCCAGTTGACTTGAGGAAAGGGAAAGAAGTTCTATCTGAGGGATCAATTGAATGTTTTAAATGTGGTGTGCATGGTCATTATGAAAACACATGTCCTATGAAGAAGTTTTGGGAATGGGATCACCAAGATCGTACAAATATTCATTTACCAATACCTAATGTCAATCCGATTGAGGATGAAGAAACTGACAATGACCAGTCAAAGGTATGGATTATTTCATAACATTTGTTTTCCTATTTTGGAATCTTAGGATATGATTCATGATTTTTTTTGTAGGAAATAAGTATTTCAAAATAAGTTGGAAAGGAATGGTTAATGGATCATGAAGAATGTTGAATGAGTAAGAAGTCAACATATAAGGGCTTCAAGAGTTATGGTGAAATTCTTAAGAGTATTAAGTCTCTTTTGATGATAGGGCTACATTAGAAGACTTTTTATAGTATGTGTAACCCTGATGTTTGATATATGAAAATTTTATTCAAGGAATAGTTATCTGTTCTTTTGTGGACATAGTTATAAAGAACCATTTGGGTTTATATGATCCTTACTTTTGAGGTAATTATGGGTTACTATATGTTATGATGGAAAGTGAAAGGCATGAGATAAAATTGAGGTTAAATTATGTTATGGTTATTTTTGATGATTTTATCTCTTTTTGGGGAATGATTTGAGAATTATATAGTTTGGAAAAAGGACAACACGCAGACCGTGTGACAACCCATCGCGTCGGACAAATCTACGGGAATCGAACCCACAACCAAAGTGCAACTGGTATTTATCTCCTACCACTGGACTACATGAATTCCCTAGTTAGTTTGACTACTTCTTTTTAGTTAGATGATTTTATGAATTAAGAGTAAGTTGATTTTGGGTTATCTATGGAAATTATTAACCTATCATGGAGGATATGTGATTAGGTTAATTACTTTTCAATACGAGACTTTAAGAGCAACTGATGTTGTTTGGAGATAAATGATACGATTTAACTTGGAAGACTATGTGATTAAATCCTTCAAATATTTGGGTTTCAATCTTAGTTTGGTTTACTTATGGTCTTCGTTGAAATTTGGGTTTTGTTGAACAAATTTTGAAGATTAAGAATAGATTTTATTTTTATAAAGGGTTATCCTTTTCTGGATTATCTGATCTTCTACTAACCTTTTTGGTTTTGGTTTTGGTTAAAGTCTAAATACATGGGAAGTATATAGTTCTCTTTTGTGGATTAGGTGATTCTCTAGAAGTTGATTATAGTACACTTAATGTGAACAAGTCTTCCTAAATACTCATCTTTTGGAGAAAATGTGAGGTTGTGTAGGAAATGTAATAAAAGTTGAAAGTCAACATGATAAGTAATTATGTTTCCTTATGAATAAATTCCTCAATAAAAAGTAACTTAAAACAAAAATGTTGTCTATTAACTTTTCCTACTGGGGAATCTAATACCATTTAACCCATCGCAAGTTTGTGATTTTCTTGTGGTTAACTTTCTCCCAAACATGTTTTCTATCACTCTCCATTAGAACATGACCCTATGTTTTCTCCTCCATGTCCATGTTTTACTACATGGAATCCTAGTGTGGGTTAACTCAGGTGACCTATGTACTTCGCTTTCTTTCTTTTAAAGTGATTGTTTTACCAACTCTTGTTCTGATGTGGGACTTTGAATGATGTTTCCGAGCCCAATTTTAAAATTGTGAGGACGCAATTCCCAAAAGGGGGGAAGGATGTAACACCCTAGGTAAATAAAGAATATGAAATTTTTATAATTATCCCTATTTGTGAATAAAATGTTAATATTAATTTAAAGGGAACGCTATGCTCGATGTCTTACCCAATACGCAACAACAAGTTCCTTTCAAATCTTACGTTGCACTCCAATAATAAAATAATTTTATGTTAACACCTAGCTGTTGTAATGATGGGAACTAACTAAAAAATGATTATATATGTTTGTCAAATATTTTTACTTTTTATGATAAATGTTAGAGGATTAAAAATGTGAATGAATCCAATTTTAAGCGTAAACATTCTAATATTCTTTAAAAGGTCGATTAACCGCCTTTTGATGGCGAACCTCTTTTAAATCCACTTTTTGAAAATTTTATGTGTTATATTTGACAAAATAAAATTCTTCTTTAGGATCGGGACATCAAAATTTATTTTGTGTAAATTTTTTGTATTTTTCCGATAAAGATCATTTTTTAATGAATAGTGAAAAATGTTGTATTTTAATTCAAAACCTATTTTTAATCTAATTTATTTATATGATTAGATTATCTTTTGAATTGGTTTCAAAGTGAAATTAGAATATATTTTTACCATTTAATCCAATAGTGGTCGTTGGAATTAATTTCATCTTGAAATTGGACTTAAACTAGTGTCAATCTTTTGATACTTATTGTTTCATAAAAACACGCTATTTGCTCTGACAGCAGGAATTAATTATTAAATTAATTAATGTAACTTATATGTTTTGAATTTTGTAAAATAGACATCATTTTTGAATTTGGAATATCAAATATAGCCTAGGGTAATTTTTTGGTAATTTTCTGAAAAACTTCAATTTTTGATGAATAGTAAAACCACTAAGTTGTAGTTAAAGAAACTGATTTTTCGTTTAAATGAAACTTTACCACTTCTATGATTTGAATTTCAAAAATCCTACATACATGGTTGTCATTAAGAATTAAAATGTGGTTTAATGGGATTAAAATTATTTTTTGTTGAATAGTAAATTTTAAGTTTATTAATCGTGATTAGTGGTAATTAGTGTAATTTAAGGTAAAAATAATGTTTTAATAACACGAAATGACCTAGACACATGTCCTACCCTAATTTTATGTGTCGTGGACGACCCATACAATCCATGGGTCAACTTGGGGACCCCATGGATCCACTTTGGTAGGAAAATGACATTAATACCTTTTTATTTAATGTTAAAATTAAAATGTCACAAACATGTGTTGTTTTACTAAAACAATTTTTATATGGGGTTATACAAGTCATAATTTTGACTATAAATATTAATTGTAAATCTAAAAAGATTTCCTACATAATAGTATTTTTTTATAATTTTTAGACATTAAATAAATTAAATTATTTATGACACCATGATGATGCAGCAATTACCTCAATATTTAACGATTTAAATAAAATGGAAAGATAATGTAAAATCTAAGACCTACACATGTCCAAAACCTATTGGATGAGTGGATTTAGAACCCTTATCACCTTATCCTCGAAAAAAATCAATGTGGGATCTTTAAAATTCGAAACTCATTCTAAAATAAAGTAACATTTCCTTACTTTCCAAGAGTGTCCCTCCTCTCCTCTTATAAAAGGCCCCCACCTCTACCTCCTTACCCACACCTCTAAAGCCTTTGACTCAGCCACCACCTGCCCATTTTGTCTCTAAACATCTCTATCTTACTCCTAGAAGCCTCACTTTTGGCATAAGTCTTCCCAAGGAATCCTTTGAGCTCAAATCAAAAAGAGTTACCTGATTTAAAGGTAGTGTCTTATCTTGTGTTCTTTTGTTTTATTTTGCTTCTCCAACCCCCTAAACTCTTTTTATTATTTTCTTTTGTAACAACTCCAGTATCTTAAATATACAATTATGTTGTTATAATAAGAATTAGAGCAACACTTACACACACCTACATATAATGGTTAAATAACATATTGTTTCTGTGGATGGCGAATTTCTGCCTCATGAAATGATGATTGTTCAACACTCATATAACACCTTCAAAGGTGGCAATTAATATGTCACTATATTTATATATTATATATAATATGTTTATGTTTTACTTAAGCTTCTGTATTTTTTCTTTTGTGGCATACCTTTATGGTTTCCATTGTGGGTAAACACGATAATTTCATTTTAGGAAGTGCGGACTATCACCCCCTCAAAGTGATTTGATTCGTTAATGTCATATGTGGGATGTATAAAGGATGGATTTAAAGTTATTATATATTATGTATGTTACATATAAATTATGAATATAATTCTGGAATTAAAATATACATACCTATCATTTGGTTTTAATTCCATTAATATGACATTTAAATGAAAGTAGCGTTCATGCGTACGTACGGCTTACCGTCTCCATGAACAGTGCATTTCATTTATTACCTCTAAATGATTATGAATACTTGTATATTCAGGATATATATGATATATATGATATCAAAATCATGAATATCATTCTGGATATAATGAACCTTTTACCACAAGAACAACATGTAATTGTAAGAAGTCCACTTTCAACTTAAGAACCAAATATCGACAAAACAAACATTATTAACTTAAATGATTACATAATGCTTATAACATGGAAATAAGTGATATAAAAGGAATAATTAACTTGAAAAAGGTTGTTAAGAAAGTGTAAATTAACTCAAGTTTATTATTCATGATGTTAAAGAACGATCGAGTCAAGTCGGACCCGAGGTAAGGGATCCTACTCCTCTCTTTCTTTTTAAGTACACTCTTTTATGTCATTCCTTTTAAGCTCATATTTCTTATGATTGGGATGTTATTTTAAATTAATCAAACTGTACTTTTTATGTTCATATGATGAGAGACCCTATTTTCTCTCATCAATCCATTTTGGAAGTTTTGAGTGGCGTCGTTAGGCTGCCGAATTTTCGTAACAGATCTAACCTCTCTCTTTCTTTTTAAGTACTCCCCTTTATGTCACTACTTTAAAGCTCCTCTTTGTTATGTTGGGGGATGTTCTTTTATATTACTCTTTCTGTAAATTTTATTTTAATATTATTATAGACCCTATTTGATCTCATCAATCCATTTTTGGAAGTTTTAAGTGGCGTTGTTAGGCTGCCGAGTTTTCGTAAGGGATTTTTCATCTCACTTTTATTCCCGTGAGATTTATGCTACATTTGCCACCATTTCCTTTGAGTTGTGTATTTACTGACCATTATTATACTCCTTTTGTAATATAATTTCCTTTATGGGTATTTACATATTCATTGTATGACCCTTCTTCAATGGGGTGTACGTTTCGAAAGTTACCCAAGTCGGTAAGGGAACCTTTCACCCTCCTCTTTTTAAAAAGACTTATTTTGTTATGTCTTTTAAATTACATATTCTTATGTTGGGATATGTTCTTATATATCCTTATTGATGTAAATTTTATTTCCAAGTGATGAGATACCCTTTTTATCTCTCATCAACTCATTTTCTGAATTTTGAAGTGACGCCGTTAGGCTGTCGAATTTTCGCAAGGGAACTTCTTAACCCAGTTTTGATTCTTTGGGATAAACTTGTACTCATTGAAATATGTCTTTCTATGAATATGTTTGAATGATCTCTGGTTGTTTTACACTTAATATCCACTTATATTTGGTGTATTCGTTTGTCACACATAATTATGTAATTGATTTATCCTTAATCCAAGGATACCGTCTTTGTAAGGGACTTCGTCTCAACCTCCTTTCATTGAGGAATATTTTTGTTTTATACAGAACTTTCTTTTATATGGTGTATAAACCCCTTTGACTTTTATTTTTATACAAAAGTAATATTTTTCTACAAAGCGTTTTACAAAACGACAAAAAGGAATGTTTCTTTTAACGTATGTGGTGACAACGACCTTTTTCGCCGCCGCAAGTATTATTTGGTATTTGGCTTCCTCAACAAGCCGTAATGTTTTTAAAATGAAATAAATACCATATACTCTTTTATGTATGTTGGTACTGAAAATGGTTTTTATAAAGGATTTGTTATGTCAATATATTTAAGTGATATATTGTGATCGAAATGTGGAAATGTTTTCTTTCTATTATATTTGTTTAATATCTTATGATTTTATAATGGTACTTGTACATTATGACGGGTGGTGCCATGAATACCAGGACGGGTGGTTACGTTATAACCTCCAATTCATTGGGTATGGAAGTCGGCCATATGGATATTCCATTAAGTATGTGTGGAAGTTGACCGTATGGTTATTCCATTTAAGTATGTTTATGTCCCAAGTTACCTTTATATGTTATGTTTTCTTTATATGGGTTTTATGGTAATATTTTTGTTACAAAAGGGTAAGTAATGATATTTTATTTAAGTGAAGAGTTTTTACTACTTCCTAAAGGTGAAAGTTGTTACTTTGATAAAGTATACATGGTTTACTTGTTGCTTTGAAAAACTAACAGTTTTCATTCTTTTTGTATCCCTTTCTGAGATTTTTATGCTCATCCCAAGTTTTTTTGAAATGTTTTTTATAGGACATAAAGTTGAATAGGGCCAAGGATTGGATCAAGGAAATGTCAGGCTATCTAAAACATGGAACTAGACATGTTTATTTTTAAGAGTTTTTATTTTATGGAAACTTAGTAGAAGTGTCTACTTTGTAATATTTGGAGATGTAATAGTTAAGATCTAATTCTCTAAAACTCTAAACCTGAAAAGATCCTCAATGTGAATTATTCATTTAGTTCAATATTAAGTAAGGTTAAAGTTCAGGGCCTTATATCAAGAATATGGATCTTGTAAGGTGTTGGGTTGGGACTTACACCTATGAGGATACTCATTTTTGGTTTGGGATCATGTGGATGTCATGATCGCTGCTAACCTTTAAGCACATGTGTCATGCTTGATTTAATAAAAAATAGGAAGTAGTAGATATGAAGATCAGATGATCCACACTATCTAATGGTGTATGAGGTCTATTACCAAAGGGAGATATAGAGAGATAGGGCTTTGAAGTTCCCATCTACTCACTTGTTTTGGTAACCTGGGGAAGCGAAGAGGAGTAGGAGTTCTACCTTCTGCAATAAAGGATAGGGGTTACTTGAGGAGGGATTTTATGGATGGTTGGGGAATACTCTTAGAAGGATTCCCTTTTGAATATTTAGTGTTCATATCATGATCATTGCATAATGAATCTTTTTATTGATGTATAAGTAATCTCATGTTTGTTATTAGAGGCATCCTATGATTTCTATATAGGGTATACTACAATTTAATGTTATATATATAAGACGATGGTAGCATAGTTTAACGCCATGTTGAGGGGACTATGGAAGAAAATTTTAATATAATGTTGTGGGGAATATGGTATTATAGTTTAACTCCCTGTTTTAGGGATGAATACCATATAGTTTAATGTAATGTGGTTATGACATCTTGGAGGAATATGCCTATAAATTTATGGTGTGTGACTTACACAAGAGAAACCCATTTTGGTTAAACCTGGAATAGGATTCAGGTGATGATATTTTAAGAGGCACATGAGGAATGTATAAAATCATGGAGTTATATGGGGTGGATGTCAAGTTTGTATAAGGTGGAACCCAAAATTTCCTCAACCCGCCCTGAAAATTTCATTATGGGACTCTATTTTTCATGGGGTCAGTGGAGATAGCGAAGGGACCAGCCCAGCAGCATATCTAGGCACTGATCTTGAGTGGGGGTGTATGGTCTCAAACCCCATGGTATGTACTAGTAGAGGTAAATGATTTTGTGAATGGGCACATAGAGATGACCATACAATTCTTTCCATGAAAGGGTTGTCTGTGAAGGACTGTCCTAAAAGGAAGTTTCTACGGATCGTCCGTGAAGGGGAATACGTGAAGGGTTGGCCAAAAAGGGTCACCTAAAAAGAATTGTATCTGAGGCATTTTACATGAAGGGCTTCCACAAAGGGTTGTTCTAAAAGGGTTCATCTATGAAGAAATTATCCACATAGGGTTTTCTATGAAGTGCTAGCCGAAAAGGGTCCATCCACAAAGAAATTTATTCATTAATGGGGTTATAAAATGACACCCCATAATACAAACGACATTACCTCCTCATACAATCTTCTATGAAGGGTATTTTTCATAGGATTCATTGGAACATGGGTTCATGAAGTGATTGCTTCACAATATGAAAGGGTTCATCCTCAAATTATTTAGATTATGCAAATGGTTGGGTGATTTTACTATTGAGACTGTTTTTTTGAAGCACCTTCCCTCAACTATTCTCATTTATCCTATCATCAACTCTCCCTCACATATTTTATAGAGGAATGGTGAAACTGAATATTGGTTTTACTGGTTGTGATGGGTTGTGGGGAATCCATTTGAAAGAGCCCAAGAAATATGTCCAGACCCAAAAATGATTTCATTCATGGGGGATGGAAAAGACTATCCTCATCCACAAACAATTTATCATTTGTTGGGTATAGTCTTTTATGTGGTAATAAATCACCATAAGTCCCCAAAAATGATTTGGTTTCATTTTTTAGACACCTTGTTGGGTAGAGGAATTCCACGTGGAGCGGCGGTCCATGTAGTGGTTTTTTTTACTTCATGAGACCAATCCTTTCTTCGTAGATTTTCCTCATTTCAATATTTCTTCAAAAAAAAATATGTCTCTAGTTTTATTTTCCCCTTTACCAAATCCATGGAATTATTTTTTCCTTGGATTTAGAGTGTTTAGGACACAACAAATGCCCCCCCCCCCATCGGAATGGGTTCTAATCCAAAGGAAGATGAGCTTGTTATGATGTAGAAAGTGGTCCTATTTGGAACTGGTTTTTCTATGAAAGATCATGTAATTATCTAATTTTTTATTGTGCCAAGGTAGTCAATGAGTATATTTTGACAGTTTCTAGTGTTACAAGACACACCCTACAAACTTTGAGTTTTTTCTGTTGTAACCCTGATTTTTTCTTAAGTACATTGTGGTATGGAATTAGAAGTTGTAACTTGGAATAAGTGATTTTTTTATAGATTTATAAGGGTTAAAAATTACTAATCATGACTTGAATTATTTTTTTGGGAATAGTTTATGAATTTTCATGCAAACAGGGCTGTTTTTCATTGCTTCCTTCAACCAAGGGTGATTGAAAACTCGATAGGAATCATTCAATAAGAAGAGAAGGGGATGGACTTTTATGACCATGATGACGTTGAAAAAGGTAATAATACCCTAACCCCATCACTCACTTCATAAATTATGTTCAAACTTTATTTTAATTGATTTATTTCTTTTCAAAATCAATCAATTTCAAAAGAAACCTCCAATTCTTTCTCTAATTTCAAGTGAAAAACGTTACTATTTTAGGATCCTCTCTAGAGGCAACCTAGGTTGACCACTATACTACGTTTTAAATTTGGAAATATTTTTTTGTCACACACCATGATTGGAATGTGTCAAAACATGGTGCTATTTCTAGGGAGGTGATGCCAATAATTTTTTTCTTTTCTTTCTTCTTATTATTTCTTTCTTTTCTCCTAAAAATTGCATGACTAGAACCTAAAACACTAACCATTTCCCCCTAGATATTGAAATTAAAATAAAATTTTTGAATAGACTTAGAAACCTTAATTTTTAATATGAATTTGAGGAAGTTTCCCTTGAATACTTGAGTGAAACTTAAATTTTTCACTCTAATCCTTTAATCATGGCTGGAAATCAAAACGAAACCCTTAGAGACCTCTATGAACCAAAATTACTTAATCAAAACAATCAAATTTCAATAATAGTGTTATAAAATGATTTTTATATGAAACCTAGCAAGATTACATTGATCCCAAAATTTCATGGATTGGTATGAGAATACCCAAAAAAATATATTAAATAGTTCACACATATATGCTCTACTTTCATTCCCCAAGGAGTCGATGAGGAATAGGTAAAGTGGAAGGTATTACCATTTTAATTAGAATGATCTACCAAAAAAATGGTTTTATGAACTACAACCAGGGGATTTGAATGATTTAAATGATTTATTGAGATACTTCATACAATAATTCTTCTCCACCTCCAAAAGCACATCCATTAGGAAGGAAAACTATGTTATCAGATAGTCATCTGTAGAAACCCTTTACAAGTACTAGGAAAGGTTTAAAAAGATATGTGTCAGTTTCCCAAATCAATAAATTAAGAACCATCACACTATTATAATATTTTACCAAGGCTTACTAGAAAATGACAGAAACCTTATGGATTATTCATCTAGAGGTTCATTGATTGAAAAGTCATCAGAAAAAGTCAAGGGATTGATTGATAATATTTCCCATAACTCGCTATAGTTTAGTATAAGAGGTACTATAATAATAGGTATTCATGAGGTAATGACTTCTTATCCATCACCTTTATGGGAAACTATGATTAATGAGATAACCAGTATGGTTAGAAAGATGGCCTTAAAACAAGTGGGTGACCAACAAGCACCAACTAAGGTATGTGGTTTATGCTCATCACCTGATCATTTCACTAACAAATGTGCTAAAATACAGGGAATGGAAAATTTTATGGAATCTTTTCAAATAATTAGGTTCTAAAAAAATTATGCATGGAGAGATCCTAACCAAGTCCAATATGGATTTTGAAATCAGCAAAATCAATCAAGACCCCCATACCAAAACCAGTTCCAAAACCAACCACCATTCCAGTAACAATTCCAAAACCCACCATCATTTCAACAAAAGAAAACTTATAACCAGACTTCTTACCAAAAACCACCCATTTTATAAAGACCTTATGGGTATCCATCCATCATTTCATGACTTTTAATTCAAAGCAAATAAAATATATGTGATATTAATGGGATTAAAGACACCATAAAATATTTTTACAACAATTTTGAAACTCTCATGGACTTACCAACCAAAAATATTTTGAACCTATATTCCCAAATTTCCCCAAACCCAAACGATAATGTCAAAATGATAACAAAAAGAATTAGAAAATAACCCTCATTTCTAATATCCCATGAACCTGAAACAAGGCCACCTGATTTGAGGGAAAATAAAGATAGAAATTATGAAAATTCAGTGAAAATTCACCAAGAAGAAGAAAGGAATGAGGAGGAGGAGAAGGATAGTATGAGGAGGAAGAGATAATAAACACCATTTAAAATTCAAAAAATGAAGAATAAATACTTACCCCCACTATTTTCATCAAGAATGATTTAATCAAAAATATTTCAAGAAGAATCACTTCAAAAAGAAATTCTAGAACCTTACAGAAAGTAGAAATTTATATCCCCCTTCTTGAAGAACTAAAAAAATAAAAAGTATGATAAAATTTTAAATTATATTTTCACCAAGAAAAAAATACTTCATGGTAATGAGAGGATAAACTTGGAAAGAAGTCTATCAACCATTATCACACCATAGTTTCCAAACCAAATGTCAAGATCTATGGAAGTTTTCCATTCCATGCATCATTAGTTTACATTTCTATAATGATTTTTGTGATCTAGGTAAATATATTAATGTATTTTATCACTCATTATACACATATTTGTATATGAGTGACTTAAATACCACAATAGTGGCGGTCTAGCTTTCAAACAGATCCACAATCTTCCTATAAGGAGTTTTAGAGGATTTACTTATGAAATTAAAATATATCTTATTACCAAATAACTTTTATGTGATGAATATGGAATAATATAGAATCATGTCGCACTCACCCATCATTTTTGGGATACCTTTCTTAAATATAGCCAAAACCATCATCAATGTCCATGAAGTAATAGCCACCATAGAGTTTGGATATAGCACTATCCACTTTAATATTTTTGAATCCATGAGACACCCATCGAATGATCACTTACTCTTTTCACTCTCCTAATAAGTTTTTACTAATACAATTGAAGAATTAGGTATGTTACAAGAATTATTAGACTTAGTAGGTAATTTTTCTATTAAAAATGTCATTGAATATGTGAATTCCCAAAACTCTAGAGATTCATATTTTATGTGAGAAGAAAAGGTAAAATATGATTTCTTTGATGATTTTTAAAATTATGAGGAATATGATATGGTTTATTATGTGAAGTAGGTCCAACATTTAGAAGTGGTTAATGTTATTTTTATTGCATCCCTTTAGTATCCCCCTGATCTATAATTAAAACCATTCCCCACTGATTTGAAATATGTTTTCCTTAGGGATGGAGAGAAATTACTAGTGATAATTACTAATAACATATCTAAACCCCAAGAAAAATATATGATTGAGCTTTATAAAGATAATTTACAAGAAATAGTGTGGTGATTAGGTTATATCCTAGGAATAAACCCAAAAATATGCTCACATATAATTCTTATTTAGGGAGATTCCAAACCCTTCAGATAGCCCGAAAGGAGGCTGAATCCTACCTTGATAGAGGTGGTGAAGAACAAGATCGATAATATATTAGAATCTGGGATCATCTATCCCATTTTATATTCACAATGGGTTATCCCCATTCATATAGTTCCAAAACAACTATCCTAACCACTATGAGGAATTAAAATAATGAATTAATCCCTATGAGAATACAGAATAGATGGAGAGTGTGTGTTGATTTTAAGAAGTTGAATCAGGTCACTCATAAATATCATTTTCATATCCCCTTCGTTGACAATATCTTAGATATATTGGTAGTGAGAACTCATTATTAATTTTTTGATGGATTTTTAGGGTATTTTAAGGTACCTATTTCTCCCCAAGATCAAGATAAGACAACCTTTACCTGTCCCCTTAGTACTTTTTTATATAAAATATTTCCATTTGGATTATGTAATTCTCCAGATACATTTCATAGATACATGGTAAGTATTTTTTTCTAATCATGTCAAATATTTCTTGGAGGTTTTCTTTTATGATTTTATAGTTTTTGGAAATTCCTTTGAACATTGTTTAAAAAATCAGGAAAAAGTTTTTGAAAACCTGTATTGAAAAGAAACTTGTTTTAAATTTTGAAAAGATTCATTTCATGGATGATAAAGGAATTGTACTTGGTCATGTCATTTTAAAAAAATTAATTGAAGTGGATAAATCATAAATTTAAGTGATAAATTCATCACCTTACCCAACTTGTGTGAAACATGTTAGATAATTTTTAGGACATAAAAGATTCTATAGAATGTTTATCAAATATTTAAGTAATATTTCTCTCCATATCTCTAGATTACTTTTGAAAGATTCTGATTTTTATTTCAATGTTTCATGTATTAAATCCATTGATTAGTTGAATATGAGATTGATTACACTACAAGTGATGGAGCCACCAAATTGGGAAGAACCATTTGAGATATTTTTTATGCTTTTAACCAAATAGTTGGAGCATTAATTTATTAGTGAATTGAGGGTAGTCCATAAGTCATTTCCAATTCCTTAAAAACCTTATATGTTGCTCAATTCAATTACAAAACTATATAAAAAGAGTTTTTAGAAGTTTTTTTCTTTAGAAAGATTTATATCATATTTGTATAGAACTAAAGTCACTGTGTTTTATAATCATGCAGCTCTTAGGTACTTGATGAAGAAGGGTGAAGCTAAATCAATGAGAGTGAGATGTATGTTACAACTTAAAGAGTTCAATAAATAAATCAAGGAAAATAAGGGAGCTGAGAACCCAGTGGATGATCATTTAAGCAGACTTCTCAACACTACTGAAGCTGAAATTCCATGAAAAGAACCATTGAATGGTCACCTTTAAGGTGATAATTTGTAATTTATTGAAGGATAAGTGCCTTGGTATGTTGAAATGGTCAATTATCTGGTAACATCTCAGGTCCCATCTCATTTTAATTCCCACCAAATTCAAAAACTGAAATCCGATTCTAGATATTAAATTTGGGATGATCCATTTCTTTGGAAGATTTGAAATTACCAAGAGATAAGAATATGTTTTCATGAGAGTGAAATTGGTTATGTCTTTGTGTTTTGTCACAATTTAGCTTGTTGAGACCACTTTGGACCTCAATGTACAGTAATGATGATTTTAGAATCTAGAGTTTATTGGACCACCCTTTTTAAAATACTCATTAATTTTGGAAAAGCTGTAAAAAGTTTCAGTTTTCTGGAAACATTTCAAAGAGATAAGAAATAAACCAAAAGATGATTAATTTTGGTGAAATATTTTAAGTCTAGGGGATGTATTTTATAGGTCATTTCTCAATGTCATTTGGAAATTCTTATATATTTCTTGCGGTTGATTATGTTTCTAAATGGATGGAATCAAAAGCCATCAGAACTGATGATGCTAAAGTTGTTTTTGATTTTGTTAGGGATAACATATTTTGTTGTTTTAGAGTGCCTAGAAACATCATCAGTGATCAAGGGACTCTATTTTTAAATATGAGAAGATAGGATCTACTGAATAAGTATGGGGTGCATCATAAAACATCAACTCTCAATCATCCACAAAGAAATGGTCAAGATGAAGTGTCCAATTAGGAAATCAAATGAATTTAAAAAAAGACTATTAAACCAAACATCAAGTATTAGATCCAAAGGTTGGATGATACGTTATGGTCTTAGAGGACTACATACAAATCCCCAATTGGAATGATTCCATATAGATTGATTTATAGGAAAATTTGTCATCTTCCAACGGAATTGGAGCATAGGGAGTATTGGGCTATGAGGAAGATGAATTTGGATCTTGAAAGTGTCACGATAGAGAGAATATTGAAGTTTCAAAATCTGGATAAAATTAGAAGAGAATAATTTTAAAATTCTAGGATTTACAAAGATAACAAGAGTGGCTCATGACAAGCCGATCCAACCAAAATACTTTCATCCTAGAGACAAAGTGTTGTTCTTCAACTCAAGACTCAAGATGATGCCTAGTAAACTTTATTCCATATGGGAAGTTCCATTTATAGTTACTCATGTATATAATTTTAGTGTTATTTATATTTTGAAGGATGGGTAGAATTATCCATTAACTATTAATGGACATAGGCTGAAGAAATTCCATAGGACCATTACATTAGATCTAGTGGAGGAGATCACACTCCTCCAACTTGTTTATCACTAAAATTCATCAGGTCGTGCCTCTCCTTTACACTTTCTTTCTTGTTGTGATTCATTTTAAAATCTTATTACATGTTAAAATATATTTTAATTCATTGAGGATACTACATAATTTAATTGTGGGGGAGTGAACCTTTGTAGTTTAGGATTTTCATTTGTTTGTTTTTCTGTTTGCAAAAACAGTTGTGTTTTTCAAATTTTTGTGTGTTTCTTTTTCAGTTTTTTTGAATTTTTGAAAACTTTTGAGATTAAATTATTATCATTCCCATTTTTAATATCCATGTAAATCATTAAACCAATGTATTCTATGAAACTGAGCATAAATCAATGTTGAAAATGACTTTGTTTCATGTTCAAATCTTTGTGAATTTCATGAAAAGTACTATAATTTTTGAATCCCATGACACATATCACTATATTTACATTTGAAATAACTTTCTTATGAGGATTATAAACCATTTTCTTCATATTATTTACATTCACCTCACTTATTTAGAGAACCAGTCCATGATTTCTTTAACTAGAATTTGATTATTCCATTCAAAACATGAGGGTTTGAGGTACTTGTGTTTTAAATGATTGAGGAATTTATTTGGTTTTAATGTCAAGTTTTAAAAATAATTCTTTTCATTATGGAATTAATTTTACATTTAATCATTTTATCCCTTAGAATCCATGAATATCCTATTGGGTTAGCCATATTACAAGCCTATTTTCCCTATCCAGCCTACTCTTAAAGTGAAATTTCATGATCTAATTGAAACTAAGTGTGGGAGGAAGTTTTATTGTTCTGTATTACCTCATTTGATTCAAATTTGGATGAAAAATAATTTTTTTTTAAGTGATGATTATTTTTCTTAAAAATTCATTCTTTTGAAATTTGTGCCTTTCTAGATCTTTCATGATAAAAGAAAGTTGTGCCTATCTAGATTTTTCAAGAAAAATTTTGTTTGAGATATTGACATTTTTGCTACTGAAATGTCGAATGTTGTGCACTTTCCTTTATTTTTAAGGATGTAGAGATGATTTCCAACTATGGGTAATGAGGATGGGACCATACTTGAGTGATAATTAGAATCATTTAATTTTTCTTCAAAAAAATCCAAGCCCTCCTCATTCAGCCTTATAATTTTTCACATCAAAATGATACCAATCGGAAGCCACTGAACAGCCTTTAAAATTCCTCATGATACACATTTTCCTAACTCACATCGGATGGAGAATTATGAATTTATTAAGACTATGTTCACTCTTTCATGTGTTTGGATGAGAAAATCATTTTTGAAAATTAACATTTGTGATATGAGAGAAAATTCATGTGATTTAAGTGTTTTTTGTACAAGGGAGGATAAATGAAATAGAAATATATTGAATCATATGAATGAAGGACTTGAAATAATGGTTTTTTATGAGGCATGAAATCTTTTTTTTCTTGGTATAGAATTTGAGGATCACATGGGTATGTGTTTTTAATTTTCTTTGATGTGGTTTTGATGATAACTTGTCTAGGATTCCAAGTGCTAAGTGTGGGGGAATTGATAAATTTAATATTTTAATTATTTTTCATCAATGTTTCAATGATTTAATCCATTATAATTAATCAATTTGATATTATTTTCATCATTTTAGTATTTTTTGTGAATTTTGGGATTAATTGTTGAAATTTCATAATTCTGGAAATTTATCAGTTTTTTGGATCTTTAGTTTTTTTAGTTTAACTTTTACAATTTCGACCCAATTTAATTGATTTATTTTTTTAGGATTCCTTTTTTCATGGGATTTTAATTTTTCTTCTATAACCATATCTAATTCGAAACACACTATCCCATAAAAATCAATCAATTGAATAAATTTTTATGGCCGATAGAATGAAACCCATGTCAGTAATTGAGGTATATATTGGTCTATATACATTAAATTGAAGTGTTTATAGCTATATTAGAAATATAAATTCAATACTCATGTCCAAAATAAATTTTATTTATAATTTTGTTCATTAAGGAATCCATTTAATGAACCAAAGTGGAGGGGAGTTGAGAATTCTGGTCGGTTAGAAAAAGTAGTATTCAGTAATTTGAGAATAAAATTTTAGAAACTTGTCCAAATAAGCTGATATTTTTTAGGAGCATTATAAAGATATATACTAACAAATTTTATGAAGAAAATTTCCAAATATTTGACAATTTATTATGTTAAATACACTAAAACTTTATGATTAATGAATCTTGAGGGAGAATTTTCCACTTTTAAAGCCTATAAATATGAGTGCCCACATCTATTCAAAGGTTTTGAAGAATGTTAAATAGAGGATATGTTGAAATATTGTAACCTTTAAGTTTTTTGTATTTTCACTTTTCCCTTATATTAGTTTCATAATTCTCTCTTCTTCCCCCATCTACTCTATTACCCTTCACATGTAAGGGTAAAACTCTTGAGTGATTGGGGAAGGGGGAGTTTTCCTTTTGTAATGTTGGAGTCATGTGCCTTAATGTAAAACTCTCTTTTTCTATTTAATGATATATATTTTAAGTGGAGTAAACTTCTATTAATTCGATCATATTTTGGGTTTTGGTTTCATTCATATTTTATATCTTTGGTTAAATATATTTAAACTCCCTCCACCTAGTGTAGTTTATCTCGATTGAGAATATTGTGTTAGGTGGTGAGTGTCTAGAAATTGTTGGAATGTGTGTGGAATAAGTGAATTTTTTATATATTTATAGGGATTAACAATTCCTTATTGGGACATAACTTATTTTTTTGAATGGTTTATGAATTTTCATGCACATAGGAGTGGTTTCCATTGCTTCCTTTAACCAAGGGTGATTGACAAAACGATCGAGGAATCATTCATTTATCATTCAATAGGAAGAGAGAGGGACTAATTTTTATGACCATGATGACATTTCAAAATGTGATCCTGCCCTAACCCAATCACTCCCCTCGTCAATTTGTGTTCAAAATTTATTTTAATTGATCTCTTTCTTTTCAAAATCAATCAATTTTAAAAGAAACATCCACTTCTTTATCTAATTTCAAGAGACAAACATAATTATTGTGTTATACTCTCTAGATAAAACCTAGGTTTACCAATATACTAAATTTTAACTTAGGAAATATTTTTTTTGCCACCCCCCATTATAGGAACATGTTAATTCTCATTTGAGTTTTGGGATCGTGTGAAAGTCATGATTGCCACAAACCTTTAATGCCACATGATTAATGATCAGTATGAGAATCATGAGGAAGAAGTAGATCTGAATATCACATGATCCATCATATGCACTGCTGGATGAGGTCTGGGCCCAAAGGGGGAGATATATAGAGGGATTTGAAGTGCCCATCTCCTCACTAGTTTTTTTATCCTGAGGAGGAGAAGAGTAGAAAGAGTGTTGCCTCTAATAAGAAAGGATATGGGCTTACTCAAGGAGGGATTCCCTAGCAAGTTGAGGAATACTCCTAGTAGGATTCCAATTTTAATGTTTGGAAGTCATCTCATGATTATTACATGGGGAATCTTAAGATTGTTCTATAAGGTATCTCATGTTTGTTATAAGAGATGATAGAAACAATAAAATTTTATTATAATAATTTAAACATTACATTTAGAGAATAAACATGGACATAATAATTAAAAATATTATAATGGGATAAAAATAGAAAATAAGATAACTAAAATATGAAAATTTGGATTTGCTTGATCCACAAGAATAACTGTACTCTTGAATAATGCTATAGAAATAAAATAAAATATTAATAATAAAATATTCATCTTAGAAATAAAAATATATATAACATTGGGAAAAAATATAAGTGATTGAAGAATGAATGAATTATGAGGTATTTATAAGAAGTAGGGAACTCATATAATTGTTACAAATATGACTATTGCAATATTATTATGACTATTGGAATCTGACTATTGTAATAGTAGTCTGAATGTCAGGAATATTAACCTGTCCATTAGAATAGTATCCTCACTTATATAAGTGTAAAATAATATTTAGGTATCTTATAAAATAAAACATATGTCATATTTATATCATTATACTAGTAAATAAATATTTTATAATTGATAAAATAAGTGTTTTTTTAAATCATGTATTTTTTTAGTTTTATTTTTATAACAAATATAATAATATAAAAGAAAGTTTATTTTTATAAAATGGGTTTAAAAATTAATAATATGTGTGAAATTCTTGGGTCATTATACTTTTATTCATAGGGGTTATAGAAAACCACCTTGAATTTCCAAAAACGGAATATTTATCAAATTATTAGTTTTGGTTTACATAAAACTGTTACTTATTAATTATGAGAGGTAGTTTCTTAATAAATTGACAATAAATAAAGGCTTAGTAGAAGTTTTTAAAAATCTCAGCTAATGAATTCCTAATTTTTCTTGTTTTTTTCATCTCCTTACTCCTCCCCTTGATCCCAGCACAACCACACCCCCATCCCCTTATTCCCACAACTTGACACCCCTTATCCCTTCAACGACACCCACCCCTCCTCTCCCCTCAATCCTAGCCCAAGATTCACACTCCCCTTGATCCCAGCCGCAACTCATAAAAACACACTCCCCTACCCTTGATCCCATCCCTAGATCATGATAACGCCCTTCCCTCCCCTCGATCAAAGACCTAGAATATAGATTTCTTACTCAATTTCATTGTTGTTATTGCTTATTTTATTTATAGATTTCTATTATCAATTCATTATGTTACAATATGATAATATAGTTCTGGTTACATATTACTAAATCTAGAAATTATGTACTCATGATATTGATTATATTTATATTAATCACCATATATGGTTTTATATTTATTTTTTATGAGAATATCATACAATCTTGTATTGATGTGTTACGCTGCTATCAACTGCTCATATACATTGTTCACTGGTTATGTATTCATTCATCGGTTGTTTTAATAATTTATATCACTATATATTTAGAATTGTATTTTAATATTTTCACCATTTTTTGATTTTTTTTTGGAATTTATTAAAATAAAATTTAACCCAATAGGATCCTTATTTTATTTATTTAGGTTTTTTTATGTTTTTTTTTCAATGATATGATTGGATATAAAATTATAGTATTATTTTTTTTACCTAATATTTAAGTTTGTTCATTTTATTTGTGAATGAGAATATATAACATGATAAATATTTTAACATAAAATTAATTTTCTTAATTTGTTAAAATTTTTTTAAAAAAATGACCAAATACACTATATTTTACCTTTTTTCATCTATGAGTAGGAATTTTTTCAAAGTGTGCAAAATATTAAGTGTGTGGAACTGATTTTGAAATGATTCAATCTACTTATTTATTCTCACATATATGTTTTTAGTTTCTTATATATGTTAAATATCAAAATTTAATATAGTGTAAAATATATTATGATTTTATATTTTTTATTATTAGTTTCATAAGGCTGTTATATTAATAATTTGTTATATTTTAATCATTATTTTATATCACTAATATGTTGTACTTTATTTTTATAATTATTTGTTAAAATTATAGTAATTGATAAAATTTGTATTACATTTCCTTGAAATACACCTCATTATCATAAAGTTTTGGTGATATTTTTAGATTTTTCAATTAAAAATAATTATTTCAATGGAATAATTAAATTTTATGTACAACTTGTAATTTTAAATGATGGTTGAAAAGAGATGAACTTTATGAACACTTGATATTGAAACAATTTTATATTGGATATGTGTAATGTATTTGGCATGTAGACTCCAATATTATAGAAATTTATATCTATTTTAAATATCATAATCATCAAGCTATTATCTTGGTAGTATATGATAAAATTTAGAACTTAATTATTGATGCTTTTGAAAAAATCAGCACAATAAGATGAATATCATAACATTTTATTATATTCTCATATTTATTTTGTAGAGATTAATACATGGGACAACCAAAAGGAGTAATCTAATGAGTTTTATGAACTTCTATAAGATGTAAATCAAGAGTTTTATGAGGGGTGTGAAAAATATTCAAAATTTTCCTTTCTACTAAAACTGTACCATATCAAGTGTTGATGGATAATTAAAAATAAAGTAATGTCTATGAAATTAAAGATTTTACATGATGATTTTAGTAATTATAATATCATTTAATCATTTTATGAGATAAATAAATTTATTAAAATGTTAGGAATAAATTATACAAGGTTACATGAATTTTCCAATGATTGTATGTTATATTGTAGAGAATATTTATATAGAGAGGAGTGTAAAAGATATCATAATAATAGATAGAAATAAATGAATAATTATTAAAGGATAAATTAATGTATTGTTATGAATAAGTGGAGAAATAAAATTATTGTGAAGGTTTTACATTACTTTCTTTTGAAACCTCAATTACAAATATTATTCACATTATCTAAAACCACTAATAAAATGGTATGAAATTCTATGTAAAACAACAGTGATGGGTTTATACATCATCCAATAGATCCATATTCATGGAAATATTTTGATTCTTTGCATGTAAATTCCTATATAGACCCTAGGAGTGTGTTTGGGATTGGCTACTGATAGATTTATTCCATTCAGGACTTAAGTACCAGTTGTAGCATATGGCTAGTTATTTTGATCCCTTACAATCTACCTCCATAGAAGTGTATGAAACAAATTTCTATTATTATTTCAATGATTATTCTAGGAAAATAAATGTCTATAAATGATATCGATGCACAAATTAAGCCTATTATATAGGAATTTCAATATTTATGGAAAAGAGGTGTAAATACATATGATTCATAAAAAAATGTTTAAAATGTATGTTTCACTCATATGGACCATCAGTGAATTTCCAGGATTTGAGAATGTTTTAGGTTGGAATACTCAAACTATCCTAGAATGTCCATTTTATCTTGAGGGACTTTTAAAGTAGTCTAGAATACTTTATTCCTATAATATTAATGTTTTTAATTTTTATACAGCTTATCACAAAGAAGTTTTGAAAATGAAAAATAGTGGAATATTTATAAAATTTAAAAGGTTGGGATATTATGGAAAGTTTAATGACATTATAAAATTAAATTATCATGTAAAGTTTCTGTTTTATTATTGAAATTCATGTGGGTCAACATTTATAGAGCTATAAAGAATTATTCTTTAAATTTTACCTGTGTAAACTTAAATTGTTCGATTGATACTGGTGAGTGTGAAGAACATAATCCATATATTTTAGCTTCACAAGATAAAATGGTATATTATGTTAATGATGGAATCAATAAAGGGTGGAGTGTTGTATTCCATGTGAAAATTAGATACTTGTATAATATGGATGATGATATTGAAGAATGGTTTACAGATAGTGAACCCTGTTAATAAAAAGTGATTGATCTATTTATCCATGATGGAATTGAAACTACTGGTCTTTCAAGATAGGGTAAATATGAGGACATCATGTTAACAGTGGATGATGATAATATATTATGAATGAAATCATTGTATATTCAATCCCCCTTTAACTTATTAAATCATAATTTTTACTCTTATAAAAGATTGATTCGGTCTTTAATAATGTTTCTATCATAGACATTGTTTTCACTTTAATTTCAAAAATATTGATATTCAATATAGTACATAATTTTTATTCTTGAAAATCATGAATTCAATAATTTCCTTTGTGCCATTAATGATTGTAAAATAATGGTATGAAGTTAAAATAAAAAGGCCTATGTTGAATATTAGATATTATAATATTGAAATTTTGATAAAATAGATCAGTAGTTTTGAGCATCAAATTAACTATTTAATACCCACTAATGATTGGAAATTTTTATATTGGTAATTTTAAATTTTATTGTTTTCTTGTATCATTTTAATATGTTGTAACTACTTTCACTATTTTTTATTTTTTAGGAAAAATGAAAATTAATTAAAGGTATAAAAATCATAGTCGATATATACATTTAAATGAAATTACACCACCAATGATGATCCCGATTCCATCAGGTATTGCACGCACTACAACAAGTACACTTACCACTGATACAAAGTTAGTGGATGTGAGTGTTAGGATATCAAGTTAGCTAATAAAAAAGCATGACTCAACTAAACATATCTTTTAACCTATAATATCATGATGGTATTGGTGGGTGATTATTGTTGGAATTTATTTCATTGTGAACACATTATTTATTTTATATTTATACTAACTATTGAATATGTTTGTTTAAAAAATATAACAAACAAAATAACATAAATAAACATGGAAATAAAAGATATTTGAAATATAAATAAATTAAATGTTGTTGTTTCGTTTGACTATTTTGGGGTGCCTATGAGTGATAAAGGAGTCATGTATGGGTAGTTTAGGTCATCTAGAATCTGAGCTGATGACCATCCATGTCACATTTCAAGATTGGGGGCGTGTTCCAATCAATTGGGAGAATGATATATTTGATAATAAAATAAATTTAAATGAAAATAAATATTGATAAATTGTTTATTAATTTTATATTACTATAAATATTATTGTTCTAATAATTTTTTACATGTCTTTAGTATAATAAGTTTTCATTTTGAGGTGGATGGTTCCATTGTGCGACAGTGGACTTTAAAAATCCTGGGAAAATTGGAAAGATTTCAAGTACGGTTTATGGTTTGAGTTTAGTGACAACTCATTAAGCCTTCAACATATGTATGATAAGGTATTATAATGGATACCTAGAGATTAGTGGGAGTATTTTGGGGATAGGTTGTCTATTGATTTGTATAAGGTATTTTATGATGTGATGTTAGATTTATATGGATTTTTTAAAAATATAACTTTTTTTCTAAATCATATTACTTTTTATTTTAATATATCTTCATTTTTTAAGGAAATTTATAAGAAAAATATAGTAAGTAAAGAGAAGAAGATAATCTGACACATATCAATTTTTAAGAGTTTTGTTAGGTGAATATTGAGAAACGTAATATTTTTAATTATTATAACATATATATGTGTTCAATTTTAAGTTATTAATATTTTATAATTGTGAATTTTCTATATTAATGATATAATATTTAGATGTTGGTCATATTTTTGGGTGGATCGATATGTGGTTCGATGTCCATACAAAGTAAAATGATAGTTATGTGAATTAACCTACTCAAATCGTATGGATAAAATAATTTAATTATTATTTAATTTCACTATATCATTTTATTATTCTATATTATTCAATGTATAGGCTAAAAATAAGAATTAATGGGATGAAAATCCCTCAAAATCATCATCAGTCTCTCAAATTGATGTTATTGGTCAGGTTCTAGGAAATGAGCATTTGATCATGTGTGGATTATGGATTTTGAACCATCCTCATAAAGAGTCTTTGGGAGGTCTCTATCATAATTCAATGTGATGCCTTCTCCTACCCTAGGTCTTAGTAGTGTTCATAATTCAACATCACAGTAAAAAATTGTAATATTGGAGAAAAAATACAAGAGAAGGAGACATGAATGAGAACTTTGGATGAGCAGTTTTTTGTAGTGGGGATGATTTGGATACTTTATTTTAGAACATGACGGGAAGTATTCTTGAGGTGATTGCATTCATGAGGTGATTGCATTCATGATACAATGGTATCAAAAGGTAAAAATGTTTATTGTTTGTATTTTGTTTGTATTATTGTTTAATATAATCTAATTCATAATTAATAGACTTGAATACCCTCTCAAACTGGTACCCAACCCAATACGCCACATAATTGAAGGGAGTTACTGATCCCCACGGGTTATCTTGCACTGGGGCATTGAAGAAAAAATAAAGAGAATGATTTCTCCCAACCTAAAGCAACAATATGACATATATATGAAATAGATATAAAATATAAAAAGATAAATATATTCTATAATATAAATAAAATAGCATAAAATAAATAAATTAGGAGTAGAAAAAATCTCTAAGTACAAGTCCAACTACAAAGGACTACCAAAATAGGAAAAAAACAACTACTCTATGCGATAACATAGGAAAACCCACACCATCTCACCATACAGATACCCAAACCCAGCTAAAAGTAAACCCCACCACCTCACTATGGTGCCTTGACTTTCCCTACATCAAAATACATACAAAGTTCTACAAACCATGGAATAAGTGCTTATGGTGTGAGAAAACTGGATCAGTAGGATCTCAACTATGTGTTCTATAACAAGTCTTTGTAAAATAACTCAAATATGATCATTTTAAATAAAACATGGAATGATAAGAAATAAAGTAGTTATAAAAAAATTGGTAAATATTTACTTTTTTTAATTTCAAAAAGAATAATGGCAGGTGTATCAATTTCATGAAAAACTTCCATTATCATTTATCAAAATCCAAAGTAGTATAAATCCAAGCATAGGTAAATCGCACTAAAGAACTCAATAGGACAGTCTATTAGAATATTCATACCAAAAAAATTAATATTTCACAACAATTCCTTAAAAAATAGGCCTAAAGAGCAGAGAAACACCCCATGAGTGAAATCTCATAAAATGTCAATAACATGTCCCTAGAACAACAGTCCTAGGGAGCATAGAAAATCCCCATGAGAAAAGCTACTGATGGTGATATGGGAAATTTCCATGTAGTATCCTTGTTTTCTAGTATCTAACCCTTTCTTTATGTTTTTATGTATATAATTTATAAGGGTGAAGGTTGGGAGATTCTGTAGAACTTTCAAGGAGTTTTCAGGGCTAAAGGGGAAGTGCACGATCTGCACACGATTTTTTCTAAACTGTATGGAAATACTATGAGAAACTGTGATGTTGGATAGAGAGATTAGGAATGGTGTGCACATGGTTAGGGAGACCATGAAATGAGGCCATGGAAGGGTCTACCTAGACAGTATCTAATGTATAGTTAGTGAACGGTTTTTCTAACCATGCAAACTAACTGTGTGCAGGGTTAAAGTGAGATCCTAAAAAGTGTATCTCACACGTTTTTACCTCTAAACTGCTCATTTTTTCTCCTAAGAGGACCTAACTCTGGATTTATCTTCCTTGAAGGTTGTATAACCTGTCCCAAGTGATTTGGAATCAATCAGTAGCCCTCCATTGGCATTTTCAAGCCCGTTTCTTGCAGTAAGTGTCGTTCTTCTTTGTTCATGACACGTTTTCTTAGATCTACTTAGATATACTTCTCCTATCACCTTGGTTTCTCATATCTATGCTTGTTATAGGTAGATATAATATTTTTTATTCCATATATGATGATATTTGTCCTTATTTTTCTTAGGAGAAGAGATCTAATGTGGTTTCATGGAATTCTTACCCGGTTTGAGCGTTCTTCGTTCGTTTTCGGTTTTCGTCAAAACCTTTGAGATAGGTAGATTTACTCTTGACTACATTTAGTAGAACTGATTGGAATTATTTCATATTTATTTCCTTATGATTAATTGATTGTTAATTTTATTTTTAATAATTTTTGGAAACCCACTTTTGTGACGGTTTGGTTTGTGGTGGAAATCAAGAAAATTGTTGTTCTTGTTTGGTGCTTCGATGATTGATGTTAAAATAAAGATTTAAAAAAATGTATTTTTTTTTGGAATTGTAGAAAATGGCTTGGATTTTAGTTTTTTAATAAAATTAATGGTTTTATTGAAATTAAATGGTTGATTGGAATTGGTTTTTTAATGGTTTTTAATAAAAGAACGGTTATATTGAAGTAGTTTGAAATGGTTATTTAGAATGGTTTTGGCATAAATTCTTTTTTTTGTGAGTTCATGTTCGATGTTCCCTAGAATAAGGGATTCGTACCACTGGGTTACAAGGTGAAGGACCCTAGATCGAGTGTGTGTGTTAGTGGGACACAAGGTAATTGGATGAGAGACCGCTCATGAGTATGGAACTGTCAAAAGAAGCATGCATGGGTGTGTGTGTTGTGAACCATGGAATGGGTATGCGGAAGTGATAATGAGAAATGGTTTTAAATCTTTTTTGGTTGTTTTTATGGAACTATTACTTGATTTAAAATTGGTTTAAATATAACTTGTTTTAATTTGGTTACAAATGGTTTTTTAATGTGTTTATATTATGATATAAACTATTTTGTAGAATTTCTTTATATAAATGGTTTTATATAAATGAATATATCCTTTATATAGTAGTGTAATGAGTAGGTAAGTCATTAGGGAAAGCCTACTGAGTTTCATACTCACCCCTTCTTTGTCACTTTGGTGCTTTTGTAGATGCTATCTTCTGGGGCATGGGAAAAGGTAAAGTATCACATGTATTTAGAACCACCTCATGATACTTGGGTTGTTTAGTGATGTTGGAGCATGGAGCTTGTGGAGAATAAAGTCTTATGTTTTTCTTGGATTTCTTGTAGTTTTATTCTATTATAGTACACTTTAGTTTAGTTTTTTTATAAATTTTATGGTTTAGTTTCCTTATTTTTATCATGCATCATATAATGGTTGTTCGGTTAGTGGATTATTTATTAAAGGTTAAATAATCTCCCACTTACATTTAAAACCCTTTATCATTTATTTCCAGCCTTTGGAATCTTAGGGATGTCAGTTAAGGCCTAGTAATGATTCATTTCATTCTCAAGACAATGAGAATAAGTGGTTCAATACAAATGGTATCATCTTGTCTGATCCTTTCCTAACAAGTGGTATTTAATTTTCTTGGTCTTGGAGTTAAACTTTTTTCTTATCTATTCCTTGGGTTTTGATCTTAGAAAGGATTAGGATTGTCGGTACATAAAATTTAGAGCATAAAAATATGTAGCTAACCGTCTTATGATGAACATAAAGTTACCAGGGATTTGGGTGCATAAGTGTTTTGGAGACACTTATAAGATCGTGGAATCTCATTGTCATGGGTTTAGCCAATGAGATAAGAATGACATGCATTATAGGAGTGAATTAAAATTATGATTTCATATTTCATTTTGATTAATGATTTATGATTTTTTTAAAAGGTGTAAATTTTCAAAAAATGTAGAAATAATTTCCAAATTAAAGATTTTTAAAAGGGCATAGTTGGTGTATTTTGAAAATGGTTTTATTTTCAAAAGAAAGAATGGAATTTTTCAAAAATGATTTAATGGAAAAAAGTTGTTTTTAAAAAAATGTTGTGATCATTGATGTGATTTAATTTTAAATGATAATCCATTAGTCTCTTGAGAGTGAGACTTACTGTGTTTATTGTTTTTTTAGAAAATAGCACCCAGTAGGCGTTGTAGAAACCAACCAGAAGAAGCCACGAAGAATGTGGTTTCACCTGAGACACAAGTGAACCAAGAGATGGTTCAGAGTATCATCCAAGCATTTCAAGATATCGACATAGGGAACTGGAGATATGAGCCAAGACAAGTGGATCATTCCATCCAATTCATGAAGTATAATCCACCCATTTTTTGGGGTAATTATAAACCAGAAAAGGTAGAGGTGTGGCGGAATAGGATAAATCATATCTTTGAATTCATCGGCACACCAGCAGATATTAAGATCAATCTAGAGATGTATATGCTCAAGGATCTTGCATTCTAGTTGTGGTATCTAGCGGTGCATGATAAATTGGATCACGGTATTAGTTGGGAGGATTTTGAGGAATTTTTTAATAAAAAATTTTATCCTCAGATGTTTAGAATCCAGAAAATGATAGACTTCTTCAGCCTAAAACAGGAAAATATCTCTATCACTGAGTATCAGGATAAATTCATTCATTTATTGTTCTTTGTACCATAAGTTGTAGCTAGTGCGGACTTGAAGGAATGTATATCCAAATTAGGGCTAGGGTATGAGATTCTCTCAAATATTTTGGTGCTCTGTGTTATGGATTATAGAGAGATGGTGAATAGAGTGACAGTGGCTAAACGTGACATCTTAGGATCTATGGGAGGAGGAAGTATGATGATACCTATGGTAAATAGTGGGAACTCGAATGCTGAGAGAAAGAGGAAGAGGGACACCTATTTACAAGGTGGGAATGAGACTCAAAATTAGATTGTTGGATCAATGAACCTTCCTCCCTGACCAAAGATCCAATAGGGATGTATCCAATGTGGTTCCTTTGACCACATGAATCAAGAGTTTACAACACCACCTAGAGAATTTCATAATTGCAACAAGATGGGACTTATTAAGCGATATTTTTGAAGTTATCTAAGTTCAGGTGCTCGAGACACTTCTCAGGTGTCACAAGTATCATATGATTCGAAAGGATGAAGACAGAAGAATCAAACTCATCGGTATAGTAGAGCTAGCCATGGTGATTCTACGAATTCCATGACTCCTCGACAAGGGAAATATCAGCAAGGAAATAAGGAGTATATTTTAGCAATGAAATAGTTGTATGGAGCAGAGAAAATGATTATGGATGATCAGGATGGACAATGTACAGTGATATGTATGATTCTGTTGAACTCTAACATTATTCAAGTGTTGTTTGATATTAGTACATCTCATTCCTTCATTGCTTATCCTTTTGTTTATTTTATAAGTTTAAAACTTGATAATATGTCTTCTATGTTAAAACTTCAAACTCCTCTGGGTGAAAGATAATGTTGAGCCTTTGTGTGTTGAGAATGTTCTATAATTGTTGATGGATCTAAGATGAAATGGGACTTCTTGGTGTTGGAGATGGATTTATATAATGTAATCTTAGATATATATTGGTTGAAAATGTTCAAGTCTCACATCAAATATTATATAAGGATAGTTACTTTCATGACTAAGTATGGAATAAAGAATCTCTTTAGAGGAGAAAAGGTGTTGAATGCGAGTACAATAGGATTATTATCACCAGAAGTAGGAATAATATCTTAATAGTTTGTGGTATTGACCTTGTAATCGATGGAAGAGATTGATGATAATAGTTTTTTAGCAGTCATGGATCAATTTCCAGGAATATTTCCCAAGAACTTCTTAGGGTTACCATCTATAAGGGAAGTTGAGTTTATAATTGATTTCCACCTGGGGAGTAGTCCTATTTCCCTTCCATCTTATAGGATGGAACTAATAAATTTAAGGGAATTTAAAATGAAGTTGAGGGGATGAAAATAAAAGGTTTCATTCAACCAAGTACGTCTCCATGGGAAACACTGGTCTTGTTCATGAAGAAAGCATATGGAACTCTTCAACTGTGTGATGATTAGAGTAAGCTTAACCAAGTTATGATAAATAATATATATCCAATTCCATGAATTTATGACATGTTTGATCAATTTATGGTAGCTCAGTGGTTCTCTAAAATTTACTTTTGATCAGGATATCACCAATTGTGAGTTCATAAGGAAGATATTATGAAGAAAGCTTTCAGAAGCAGAGATAACCACTATGAATATGTAGTCATTCCTTTTAGTCTTAAGAATTAACTAGCAGTATTTAGGGAATTAATGAATCAGATATTTCAGAAATATCTAGATTCTTTTGTTGTGGTGTTTGCGGATGACATATTGGTGTATTCAAGGATAAGTGATGATCATAAGAAACACTTGGCCACAGTTTTGGGAATCTTGAGAGTTCATCATTTGTATGCCAAATTATCAAAGTTTGATTTTTGGATACAAGAGTTATGTTTTATTTTTCATTTAATTTATAAAAAAGGAGTTTTAGTGGATCCAAAAAAGATAGAAGTTGTTATCTCTTGGCAACCACCGAAGAACATATTTGAGATATGAATCTTTCTTAGTCTAGCTGGTTATTACTGATGCTTTTTTTATGATTTATCATGACTATCCTCACCAATAATAGCTTTTGAAAATAAGAATGATTCATTTCAATGGATTGAGGAATTATAAAAGTCTTTCCCAGAGCTTAAAGTTCATCTTACATCAGCACATATCTTGATTTTTCTAGAATCAGGATAGGGGTGTGTGGTGTACTATGATGCTTCGAGATCTAGGTTGGGATGTGTTCTCATATAAGGAGACCATGTGGTTTATTATGGTTCAAGGAAGTAGAGAGTGCATGAGAAAAACTACCCAACACACAACTTGGAGTTAGCTTTAGTCATTTATTCTTGGAAGACTTGGCGACATTATCTATTTGGTGAGAAATTTGTTGTGTTTATGGATCATAAGAGCTTGAAACATATTTTATCACAGTGATATTTGAATCCGAGTCAAAGAAGATGGATGGATTATCTCCAAATGTTCAACTTTAACTTGATTTATACACTAGGAAAAGGTAATTGGTTGTTGATTCATTAAGTATAAAGTAATATTCTCAGTTTCCGAAAGAATCCTCAGATGAATGGCAGTTAATTTCAGTCCTAGCCAATATGCATGTGGAATTTTAAGACTAAGGTGATTTGTGTTTTTCTTTTTACTTTCTTTGGTTATTTATTTGGAGAATATGGTAAAAGAGGCACAAACATCTGATGCATAATGCTTGGTGATGAGTTCAAAATTCAATGGTGGGTAGACCATTGAGGGATAGAAACTTGATGGGAGTTCAATGTTGTGGTTCAAAAATCAGATTGTTGTACCTATGGGTTATCCAAAAAAAACTTCTTCATACCTACCACCAATCAATGTGGGTTGTAAATATATAAATACAAAAGATGTATAAGGCATTGAAGGTGCAGTTTTGGTGGAACGGCATGAAACAGAAAGTGGTTGGGTTTGTTTCAAGGTACTTAAATTTTTCAGCAAGTTATGGAAAAACATCAACGAACAGCAGGTATGTTGTAGTATTTACCTATCATAGTGTGGAAATTGGAGCAGATATCAATATATTTTGTTATAGTTCTACCAAGAACTATTCAAAAACATGATTCCCTATGGGTGACAGTGGATCAGATCACAAAGTTGGCCCATTTCATCCCTATTCATGAAACTCATACGATGGAGTATCTATCCAAAATATATATCCAAGGAGTGGTAAAGATACATGGAATACCAGTTTCGATTATCTTAGATAGAGATCCTAGGTTCACATAATGTTTCTAGAAATCCTTATATAAAGACCTTGGATCTTAGTTGACTATGAGTATGGCGTATCATCCTTAGATAGATGGGAAATCTGAAAGGATGATGAAAACTACGGAAGACATATTTTAGGCTTTTGTAATGGATTTTGGTGGCTCATGGGAAGAGAATATAACCTTAGTGGAGTTATATTATAATAACAACTATCATGACTTGATACATATGGATATGTTTGAAGTATTGTTTGGGAATCCTTGTCATTCTCCACTTTGTTGGGTGGAAATAGGAGAGACTTCACTAGTTGGGCCTAGCCTTGTACAATAAACAATGGAGAAGATTCAGTTGATCAGAAAGAGGATGGAAATGGCTCATAGTTGTCAGAAATATTATGTGGATCATTACCGAATACAGTTATCGTTCATTTTTAGTGATCATGTGTTCTTGAGAATCTCTCCAATGCTTGGAAATCGTTGTTTTGGGAAGTAGGGAAAGTTTTATCTCTGATACATAGGCCCTTTTGAGATACTATAATGAATTAGAGAGGTATAGTATCATTTGGAATTTACACCATGGTTAATTTTGGTATGCAATGTGTTTCATGTATCTCAGTTGAAAAATTATTAGCTTGATCCTGACCATGTGACAAAATGGGATCATGTTTACCTAGAGTCAGATGTTTCGTTGGTTTATATCCTAGTGCAGATTGTGGATAGGAAAGAGAAATTATTTGGTGGAAAAGGCATTGGTCTAGTACAGATTTTAAGGCAACATGGTAATATTCATGAAGAGACTTGGGAATGTGAGAAGGAAATGAAAGAGCAATGGTCGGAACTCTTTTATGGCAAGTACGGTTTTCAACTTTCTGAGGAAAGAAAGACCAGTGGTGGGGAGAATGTAGTGCCCCTGGTTTCTCATATGTAACCCTTTATTAATGTTTTTTTGTATATAATGTATAAGGGTGAAGGTTGGGAGAGTCTGTGTAACTTTCAAGAAGTTTTCGGGGCTAAAGGGGAAGTGCACAGTCTGTGCACAGTTAGTCTAAACCGTGCGGAAATCCTAGAAGAAACCATGCACATTGGTAGGAGTTGGATAGAGAACTTTGAAACGATGTGCGCATAGTTAGGGAGACCATGTGAGGAGGTTATGCGAGGGTCTTCCTAGACAGTAGCTAATTCACGGTTAGCACACGGTTTGTCTAACCGTGTGAAATAACCATGTGCAGGGTTAAAGTGAGATCCTAAAAAAGTAGATCTCACACATTTTTGCCTTTAAACTACTCCTTTTTTCTTCTAAGCAGCCTTAACTCTGGATTTATATTCCTTAAAGGTTGTATAGCCTCTCCCAAGTGATTTGGAATCAATCCAAATCCCTCACTTGGTGTTTTTATGCCCGATTGTGGCAGTAAGTGTCGTTCTTATTCATTCTTGTCATGTTTTCTTAGATCTACTTAGATCTACTTCTCTTCATAGATTTTTTTCTTAGATATATGCCCATTATGGGTATATATAAGATTTTGGATGCCAAATATGATGATATTTGGCCTTATTGTTGGTTCGAGAAGAGATTTAAGGTATTTTTTGGAATTCTTACCTGGTTGTGTGAGCGTTCTTCTTCCATTTGCGGTTTTCATCAAAACCTTCGAGATAGGTGGCTCCACTTTCAACTCCACTTAGTAATACTGACTGTCATGATTTAAAATTTATTTCCTTATGGTGAACTGATTGTGAATTGGTTATTTATGAATTTTTGGAAACCCTCTTTTGTGACGGTTTGGTATGTGGTAGAAATCTGGAAAATTGGGGTTCTTGTTTAGTGCTTTGAGTTTGATTTTAAAATAAAGATTAAAAAAACAAGGTTTTTTTGGAATTATGGTAAATTTTGTGGATTTTAGGTTTTCAATAAAAGGAATGGTTTTATTGAAATGAAATGGTTGATTGGAATTAGTTTTTTAATGGTTTTCAATAAAAGAACGGTTTTATTGAAGTTGTTTGAAATGGTTATTTGGAATGGTTTTGGCATACATTGGGTTTTGTGTGAGTTCATGTTTTATGTTCCCCAAAATAAGGTATGTGTACCATTGGGGTTCAAGGTGCATGACCCTGGATCGGGGGTGTGTGTTAGTGGGACACAAGGTAATTGGATGAGAGACCACTCATGAGTATGGAACTTTCAAAAAAAGAATGCATTGGTGTCTGTGTTGTGAACAATGGAATGGGTATTATAAAGTGATAATGAGAAATGGTGTTAAAACCTTGTTTGGTTGTTTTTATGGAACTATTACTTGATGGAAAATTGGTTTAAATGGAACTTGTTTTCATTTTGTTACAAATGGTTTTTGAACTTATTTATATTGTGATATAAACTGTGTTGCAGAATTGTTTTATATAAATGGTTTTATATAAATGTTTCTAACTTTTTTATCCTAGTAGAGTGAGTATGGAAGTCATTGGTGAAACCCTAATAAGTTTAATACTAACCCATTATTTGGAACTTTCTTTCTTTTATAGATGTTATCTTCTGGGACATGGGAAAAGGTAAATTATTACATGTACTTGTCACCACCTCGTGATACTTGGGTTGTTTGGTGATGTTTGAGTAGTGAGATTATAGATAATGGAGTCTTGTGGTTGTCTTTGAGTTATTTTTGTTGTCTTCCTCAATAGTATACTTTGGTGTGGTTTTGTTATAAATTTTATGGTTGAGTTTCTTTGTTTTTATCATGCATCATATAATGGTTGTTTGGTTATTGGTTTATTTCTTAAATGCTAAATCATTCCCCACTTGAATTTAAAACCCTTAGTCATTTATTACCAGACTTTGGAATCTTGGGGATGTCGCTTATGGTCCAGTAATGATTCATTGTATTCTCAATCCAATGATAATAAGTGGGTCATTATAGTCCCTAAGAAAAACCTTCCACCTACGTACTCAAGCCTTCCCATGCGCTGCATTTCATAAATCATTTCAATTCTTTGCAAATACCCCTTCTTTCCATTTATGAAAAACTAGGGGGAAACACCTTTTATCAAAATTTAATTTACACACATAAAAAAATCATGGAAAATTAATTTATAAATCAATTTATTAAAAAATAATAGTAATACAATTTCATCAGCATAAGATAGAGACAGAACAACCTACTTCAAACTCAGGTTCACACACACCCACGAAGGAGCTAATAACAAGAGAACGTAACTATGAAAACAGAGGTCCTAGAATCAATATACACATATTATAATTGATTCAATTCAACCAAAGGGTCAATAGAGAAGAGGAAATATCACATAACTCAAGAAATAACATCCGCCACACCATAACCAATGAAAGAAATGGCCCCCAGAACAAGATCGCACAATGGATCTAGAAGATAACAAGAAGAGAAATCATCACTGGTCAATGGATTTGATAATATAACCCAACAATGCTACCATGATCAAAGAAATGAAAAAGAGGAAAGGGTCACTTTCCTAGAGAGACACAAACCAACTTCCATGATGATCAAATGTTTAATGAATCAATATGAATCAAATGAATTCTCCAAAAATCATCGAAGAAGCCTTATAGGTAAAAAAAGAGGAGCCACGGATGAATTAAATAAAACTTTAGCCGAGGGGCACCTTAAAAACACTTATCATGGAAATTACATATTGTGTAATCCCTATATACATCATGCAATCCATGGGGATCACATATGTATAAAAACCCATCATCTTTTTATTAAAAGCCAACATTTTATTTTCACACAAAGTGTAATATTTACATGATATGTACTCACTTCATGCTATGTACCAAATTCATAGAATCCAACCTGAAAAACTTACATGTCATGCACTCTAATTACAAGGCATGTATTTCTCCTACAGACTGTATAACTTGTAGATTCTTACATGAAAACCCTACACACCTCGGGCATCCTATGAACTTGGGGTGAACTCTACAAAACCATTAACTCATTTATACCCAGACTCCATTAATTCAAATAGACATAAATCCTTGAACTTTAATTCATTTTCCAAAAAAAATATCTCCACCTTAGGAGTCCTAAGATGCACCCAATTAATGAGTAAAAACAAAAAAATATAATGAAATTACCTAAAATTGGGTAACGGGATGATAAAACTCCCCACAATAAGACTTTTCATCCCCAATAAGTCTTGTGAAATAATTAATCCTGGTGAGAGTTGAGGCCATTACTCCCTCATTAATGACTCGTGAACCCAAGTCTCATGAGGATATAATCTATGCCTCTATAAAAATCTGACCAACAGAATATACTTACCATGAAATAATTTCACTTGAGATTCAACGATCTCAACTGGTTGTTACACAATGGCAACATATGGATCTAACTTAATATCTTCTGAACTCATAACATGAGGGTGATCAAGATGATATTTAATGAGCTATGATATGTAGAAAACATCATGTATTCCTTTAAATTGGTCCATAAATTCCAATAGATAATCAACCTACCCAAGTCACTCAATGATATAAAATGGTTCCACATATCTCGAAGCCAACTTTCCATGTTTTCTAAGCTGAAAATGACCCAACCAAGGAGAATCTTTCAAGAAAACCCAGTCACCTATGGAAAAATTCAAAGGATGAAACTATTGATCCATATTATATTTTTTCTAACTCTGTGTTATAACCAAATGCCAATGTATATCCTAAATCCTCACATACATATCCTAAACCAAACTCAGTCTCACTAGAGAAGCTTCAGCATCCTCTACCCAAAAAATATGCGAACTACGTGGGTGACCATACGAAACCTAAAAAGGATCCATTATGATTGATTGATGAAGACTATTTTTATAAGAAAACATAACCAATAACATATGGTTATCCCATGATCCACCAAAATCCAAGAGACATTCATGAAGTATATCTTCTAGGATCTAAATAACACGCTCCATTTGACTATCTATATGTGGATGGTAGGTTGTACTCAACCTGATCTGAGTCATCATCACCTCTTGGAGACTTCTAAAGATCCTAAAAGTAAACCTAGGATCCCTATATAAAATAATGGCAGAATGAAACTCATGTAACCTCTAAAATTCCTACACATAAAACTTACCTAAATCTCGAACTTTAGTGTTGTATCTGATCAGAATGAATTGAGATGAATTTATCAATCGATTAATCACCACCAAAATAGCATTTCACCCTTGGGGAGTCCATGTAAATCCAACAATAAATTCTATGGCTACCTCATCTCATTTCCAAATTGGCATTGGAAGAGGTTGAAGCAAACTATAAGGTTTCATATGCTCTTCCTTAATCTATTTGAAATTGTAACATGGGGACACATAATCAGCAATTTTATGCTTCATACTCGGCCACTAGAACCACCATCTCCTATAATAATACATATCCATAGCACCTTAATGAAAGTACCATGAATAACTATGAAAATAAAACAAATATCAACTCTTTACAGATTCTAGGATGAAAAACTGATCTTCAAAATTGAGAATGTCATCTGAAGAGAGAGGCCAACTAGAAATGGTCTCCCCGCCATATAGGGTTTATCAAATTCATCGGAAATCATCATCCAATTGCATATTCAATATAATATACTCAAGGATAGTTGATTACAACTTACCAATAGTCAAAACCACACCTAAAACATCCTCCTAATAATTTATATGCAACTGAGCAAAAAAAACCCATAAGGTTCCACTCTTCCTTCGATTCCAAAATAGATTGTGATGGAACTTTCCTATTAAGAGCATCTTAAATTACATTTTACTTCCCCATGGTGTGTGTGATATCAAAGTCAAACATATGAAGGTATTCCAACCACTTCCTTTGTCTAATATTCAAGTACTTCTAATAAATGATATAGCTTAAACTACTATGGTCATAAAAAACTATGAACCTTTCCCCAAAAAGTTAATGTCGCCAACAATTAAGTGCATGCATAACTACAAAAATCTATAAATCATGAGTGATGTAATTATTCTCATATGGTCAAATATAATGAGAGATTTAAGCCACCACATGATCATACTATATGATAAAAAATCAAACTTGTGCCAAAATCATTAAAGAAAACCACACGCCCCTTACAAGGCTCTGTTAAGACCAGAATTGGAGTCGATGTCAGAAGTCATTTCATCTCATCAAAAAGAAAACTGACACTTTTTATACCATGTGAATCTCACCCCTTTCCTATTAATAGAAATCAAGGGTGATTCCAAATTTGATAAATCCTTGATGAACTGTCAGTGGTATATAGTAATACCAAGGAAGATTTGAATCTCAAAGACATTTTGTGGATCTTCTCATGATAATAAATCCTTTACCTTCTTAGGATCAACTAATAATCCATGATTATAAATCATGTTCCCCATGAATTTTACTTTTTGAATCCAAAAGTTTCATTTTGAAATATTTCTATAGAAATGGTGAATCATCAAGATTTCTAAAACCAAACTCATATAGTGCTCATGTTCACATTCAGATATCAAGTAAACTAAAATATCATCCACAAACACTACCATAAAAGTGTCAAGATACTGATGGAATATCTGATTCATCAAATCCATGAAAACTACAGGATTTTTAGTCAGACCAAATGGAATCAAAATATATTTGTAATGGTCATACCTTCTCCTAAAATTCATCTTCATTATATCACACTCTTGAACTCTGAGATGATGATAACTTGGATGAAGATAGAAATTCTAAAACCACTTTTCCTCCTTTAACTAATCAAACAAATCATCAACATGAGGCAAAGGATTATTTTTCTTAATTTTTACCTAGTTCAAATTTAAATAGTCCATGCACAGCTGGAGTAAACCATCTTTCTTCTTGGTAAAAAGCATTGAGGCTTCCCAAGTCAAAACACTAGGGTGAACAAAACCCTTTTTTGACTGGTCATACAACTAAATTATGATCTCTTTAAACTCTTATGGTTTCATATGATAAGAAGGTATCAACATAGGTTGTGTTCCTGGCACCAGATCAACTATAAACTCTATCTACCTCTCTAGAGGAATCCAAAATAAATAATTTGGAAAACGTTAGGAAAATACTAAACAATAGAGGTAAGATCTATAGAAGAAATGTCATCATTATCAACTAAAACACAGACAAAAAACTCTTGAAATTAGGGTGTAAAGTTCCTATACGGACAGACCTTAGACCCCACTCTTCATGGAATACCCCTAATCTCCCATCTTTTGTAAGAAACTATACATGTTGGTGATAATAATAAATCTCATCTTGATGAGAAATCAGCCAATCCATCCAAATAATGACGTCAAACATATCCATATTGAGAACAAGAAAATCTTAGATTAACTCTATATCAGCTCTAAATAGTGCATAAGAATGAAACTGAAACCCCTACTCTTTCCTCTTTCCAAGAGGTGTTTCTAACTCCATAATAAGGGATATGAGTTTTGTTGGAAGGTTAAGTATATCAAAAAATGGATAGATATAAATGAGTGGGAATCGCCATTATAAAATGAAGAAATTTCTACTGAGGATGCAATAAAGATGTTATATTTCACTATCACTGGACCTATGTCCACCTCCACTAGAAACTCATGTGTTACATGAAGGTGCTTCACTCTTGAGGCATGTGGTTTGATCCCTATAGTCCTTGAAGCATCTGATTGCACAACAGTTTCCTTTAGAGCTGACACTCCCTGACCATATTGATTAATATACATAGCATGATAGAAATTCTATATATTACCATATCATCCACAACTATTACACATATTAGTAGGTGAAGAAAAAGAACAATGTGCATGTCCAGCCTTGTCACACTAATATCAAGTCAAATTCATGCCACTATCTGCAACTAGAGGTGTTGAAGAGTCTTGTTACTGAGAACCACCTACACTACTCCTGCAATGATCCCTAAACTTCTTATTTTCCCTTAGTGCACCACTGAAGCTTCCACTAGGTGGAAGAGAAGTGGAGTAATATCCATAATTACCTACCTTATTCATATATACCATCATATTCATGTCCACTCTCTCCGTATAGGTTGAAAGCTTCAACATAAATACCTACGATCTGATATATGGTTTCAAACCATGCAGTTACTTTTGAGCCTTCAGCTGTTCATTATTTACAACTTCTAGTGAAAAAAATCTAACTTAGTACACAAATTAGTGTATGCTGACAATACTTATCTCCATGGTGCAAAGAGAGGATCTCCAAATATTCTGATGGAGGAAGAGGGTCTTGAAACCCTTCCAGTCCAATACCACATGCGTATCTACCAATATCATGGAATCCTACCAATGCTTTCTAAGACCATGAAGTCTAAACGCAACACACTTCACCTTGATACTCTCTAGTGTGTCTAAGAATTCAATGTTCATATTAATATTTTCAGTTCATTCCTCAGCCTCTTGAAGTTCATTCGTACCTTTAAAGGATGGTGGCTTCTCATGCAAGAACTTTGTTGATCGTTCTGTATCTCGTCCAGCTCCTGTTTATACCTCAACAACTACATCCTAAACTTATGGCATGTTCTGTTCGATAACACAAACTCTCTGCATGATATCCTTGATCAGATTATAATCCATCAGAGTATTTCCTCGAGAATCATCGGTTGCATCCTCCTGAGGAACTCGCAGAACATGTCTCTGAGGCATACTGATGCACATCGAAAGCAAAGAACTGATCAGACTACATAAAAATATCAGTTCAAACAAGAAAAACCATAATCAAAAACTAAAATTAACACCAAAAACTCAAAATAGGAGACGCACATCCCAACATCCCATATTACTCAAGTCTCATCACGGCAAGAGTTGTCTACGCACTTCCTATAATATACCTCTCAAGTCCCAAAAATCCTATCTCTAGTCTACCAAAAATCCCAAAAAAAAACTCTTAAAGACATACCACCTATAAAACCAAATTTTAATGAACATACCTGAATACCCTCTCAAACTAGTACTCGATCCAATAAGCCACATACCCGAAGGGTGTTCCCTAACCCCCCTTGCTAGCGACTAGCACCCGGGAATCGAACAACAAACAGATGGAACAATTTCATCCAACCTAAAACAACAACATGACACACATATACAATGGAGAACATAGCATAAAAGATAAATATATGCCATAACAGAAAGAAAACAGTGGAAAACAAACAACTCAAGGGTTGAAAAATTCTCCAAGTACAAGTCCAAACAAAAAGGACTACCAAAATAGGAAAAAAACAACAACTTCATGTGATAGAACTACTCCAAAATAGACCTTTAACAATGTTGGAATTTATCAGCACTAGAAAAAAGTTTTGATAAAGGGGTCCTTTATCAATGTTAAAAAAACGTGGATAAAGGGTAACATTTATCAGTGATTTTATTTATCACTGATAAACGGTGCCCTTTATTAGCAAATTATTTTTAGCACTAGCAAAGGTCCAAAATAAAATGAAATAATTAAAAAAATATTCACAATCTTATTAATTAAATAATTATTGATAAAAATGAATAAATTGAATATACGCATATAAAAATTATAAATATTAATAAATAGTATATATTAAATATATATATATATGTAAAATTAATAAAATAAAATAATTAAACAAATAAAAATTGAAAATGAGTAAATTAAGAAAATTATTAAACATTTTATTAATTAAATAATTATTGATAAAAATGAATAAATTTAATATACATATATATATATATTATAAATATTAATAAATAGTATTTATTAAATATATATATATATATATAATGAATAAATTGTAATAATTAAAAATATAAAATGAATAAATTACAAAATTATTAAAAAATTATTAATAAAACAATTTTTAATAAAACTGAATAATTTTAATATATATATATATATATATTAATTATAAATATTACTAAATAATATATATTAAATATAAATATATAGAAAATGAATAAAATGTAATAATTAAAAACATATTAATGTCTTATTCATTTTTAATGTTGTTTGATTTTTCAATTTAACATAAATCAAACAGGTGTTATGTTGATTTCATATACATATACGTAATTAATTCATTTTTATATACAACACACACACATAAATATTTATGCAATTAATGAAATCATATATAGAAACACCTACACCTAATATTTATATAATTTATTCAAATTTTAGAATAATTTAGAATTTTATTATAACATGATACATTTAATCAAAAGGTTCATGAGACATACTAGTATGATCCTAAGAAATTTATTAAAAAGATAAAGATGATAGGGGAAAGAGGATGGATGGGGTCAGACAAAGAATTCCCTCATCCAAAAAGGAAAACTACAAATCCATAATAGGATCATTCCCATAATCATGATCAGATTCATCATCGTTATCAGCAGTTTCCCACTTAGACTATGAGTTTCTTTGAGTGAAGTGCACAACGTATGTATTCCTCATATTTTTCTTCTCTATGGTGAGTCCTTTGGGAGACTTGGTAGACACATTACGGTCACGCCCTCATGCATCATCCCAGTCATCATGGCCATGTCCTTGCCCATGGTTTTTTGGATCTCAACCCTTCTTCCAAGTCTTGGATGGTTTCCAAGCCCCTCCTAGATCTTTACTCACTGGTATGAGGGTTTTCTCCTTAATTAGAGCTTCCTACACATCAGATTGGGAAATACCTTTAAGATACACCCCCCATACCTTTACATAGGATAAAGGGAATCCAAAACCAATCCCTCAGTGATGCCCTTGGATGAGGACCCTTAGATACCCACATCCACTAAACATCCCTGCACTTGGATCTGATCATGAGAAGTATCATATGTAACCTTCCCCAAAAAATATGTATTAAGTTTTAGTTTACCTTTACGGTCTATGGAAACAAAAAAAATTGACTTCTATAATCTATTGACCAGTGGATTCCTGGGTAGTTGCAGCTAAGTCTTCAACTAGATTAACATCCTCTAATTTTCTTTTCCCGGGATGAGAATAATCAGTAGAGACCCTGCTAACTTATGAGGTTTTGGAGGGGGATCTAATAGATGCAATGATTATTTATTTATAATAAGGTATACTTCTCCCTATGAATGTACCCAACTTTCCATATCCTTCAGGAGGAGAAATATCCTCATCAGATGTAGAGGATTCTATGGTAATGTCATCCCATGTTTTATTCTTCAATTTCTCATCTGAAACCAAGACCAACATCCCTATTTCACTTTTTCTAGGCACTTTATTTCCCTTCTCATCCACAATCACTGCATTCCCATCAGGAGAGAAGAGGTAGAATTAACCTTCTCAGGCAACATGATCCCATCTCTTGCAAACTATCTTCCAACTACCTACCTCCATTTATCCTTGGAGTGATTAATGGATTTACAATTTCATAAAAATGGGGGAAATTTCTCATAATGAATCATAAGATCAAAGTTATAATCAGTAATGGAAAGCGTCATAGTATCAACCGAGGTTTAAGTGAGATCTATTTCGACCAAAAAATGCGAAAAAAGACACATCACACTTCTTTCATAGCACAATCCAGTCTAATTAGAGTCCCAATCGATGACGTGGTATCAAAGAGTATTCTAGGACTCCACTAGACCCATATCAATCCATAAATACAAACTCAAACTTGATTCATTGGTCCATGAGGTGCAAGAGGATTAAATATTAGATGCCAGTTTTGCAAATACACCATACCTAGCATGAGGAAAACTAATCTAATCCCCCATGCATTATGCTTCAGATCATCTTATGGGAAAATGATATGGAAGTAGCATCGCCCAACTAGGATAAACTTCCAATCATAAACCCCCCAATTAGTAGAGATCCTGTGAACCAGGTTGATGGTCTTCCATGTACTTTGTCTCCAAGATAGCACCAGCCTTGCAATTAGAGATGATTCATGGGTCTTAAATCGATCGATAAGAATATATGTATTCACATGAATGAGGGATGAATTACCCCCATTAAAAAATCCTTTAAGAGGCCCCGTCATTCCTAGAAACAAAATGATCGCTTTAAATCAGATTAAAACATGAAATAACATACCTAGTTCTCCCAGAGAGCCGGATTAGATGCGACAAGTTCCCAACATCGGCTAATGCCTTATAAGAGTAAAAATGACCTTGGAAAAGAAGAGCATAAGACATAAAATCACAATCTAGCAGAGGCATAGATGAAAAAACTGGTTCGTGAGTAGGGAATCAATTCCCAGAATCAAGATCTTGAGGCCAAATTCGAAACTTAGGTAGATTTGACTAAATCAGAAACAAACATGGGATCAGATGGAAAGGGAAGCCGGAATTTGGATCTCAGTTCACCAAATTCGAAGCTCAAGTCTGAATAGATCAACGGTTAGAGGGTATCAATACATGGGATCAATGAAGGTAAGGAGTCAATTCAGTGAGGGAATCCACAATGGAAAGGGGTCAAGATGGGATCAATGGCAGTAGGGGTATCAATCCAGAATTGACAATGGCAAGGGCGCTAATCAACCCTATATGTAAAAATCACTATCACGGAGCGCTCTCCAGACCCGCATCCCTAACACAATACATTTAATATATTTTTTTTTTAATCAGTTAATTTATTTATTTATTTTTAATATTATTATAATTAGGTATTATTTATTCATTTTTAATATTTCTTATTTCTTATTTCTTATTTTTTATTTTTTATTTTTTAAAAATTTAATCATTTTCTATTATTTCTTTATATATATTTATTTACTATGTTTTAGTATTTTCAATATGTATTCATCTTTACTTCAATATATATCTATGTTTTTTAATAATTTATATTTAATTAATAAAACTTATCTATTTTTTTCAATATTTTTAAAGTTTACTCATTTTTAATTATTCAATTTCACACATTTTTTAAAATGGGTGTACTTAAGATGATATATTCATTAATAATGTTAAAAATATATTTTAAAATAATAATTTATAAATAAATATATTTATAAATGTATATTTACTATATTTATAAATTTATACATTTATAATTATTATAAATAAATAAATATTATTTTTTAAAAAGGTATTTATATAATTATAAATAAATAAATATTATTTTTAAAAAAATTATTTATATAATTATAAATAAATAATTATATATATTTAAGTAATTATAAAATTATAATAAATCTATTTAAATAATGAATATACTATATTTATTTTTATATTTATATTTATTTTTATTCATATATTTATATTTATATTTATTTATTATATATTTATATATATAATGAAGAGAGATGGGTATGTGGTCGGACCTTCTCTATCTATGTTTCTTCGGTGAGTAGGTTTTTTGTAAATGGCATCTTCGACTTCAATCCCTCTGGCTGCTGATTTCATCACAAAATGTTGATTTGATTCCCATAGGTATGTGGGTAGAGATTTCGTGATCCAGAATGTGTCTTATGGAGGGATCGTGACGAACACTTCATCTAATGATTACAAGAGATCCTTCTATATCTACAAGTGTTTGGTTGTGGGCAGAATTCGTAGAAAAGGGAATATCTCACATGTTAGGGATGACCCGATTGCAGTCTCAGAGCATCTCAAGATTGGTGATTTCTCTATTATCGCTTGCCCTATTCTGCCAAAGGGATTATTTCCTTGGAAATTGGGGGATTTGGTAGCTCAACTATCTGAGGTTTGGGGCTTCACAAATTGGAATTGTGTCTCATTAGGACACGGTTTTTTTCATTTACCTTTCCCCTCTGAGGAGTTGAAAATGCATGCCGGGGGCTTTGGATAAATCTCTCTCAAGCCTAGGTTTATACACATTTAGGATTGGGATAGGAGTTTCAACCCTTTTGAGTTTGTAAAATCTTTTGTGCAGTTATGGTTTAATATTTATGGATTAAACTGGATCCTGTGGCACCCCAATATCTTATATGATATTGGTTTTTCAATCGGGGTGCCCATAAAACTAGACCGAGTCAACCAAATTCGGGTATTTTGGTCAGATTCTGATGGAAGTTTATTTATGTACTACTCTATTTGAGAAATTTTTTCTATCTACTAATGAAGATGAGATGGAATTGATGGTTGAATTTGTGATAATTCCCAAATTCTGCTATGTTTGCAAGGTTTTAGGCCATGATTCTTCAACCTGTAGGAGATCAATCATCTACAAATTTTGTTCTCTATGAGGACACCATGAAAATATGTGTTTGAAAAAGGGAAGGAATCCTAATTCCCTTTGCGTTGGCTAGGATTTTCCTTATGATGTAGCAGCTTCCACCTAGGTTCCCTCATTGGGATGAATTTATGGACCTGACTCTAATTGGAGGAGGGGAGAGGGTGATGTTGTACAAAAATCCCCTTAACAATCAAGTAATACCAATGAGATTCCATATAAATCATGGGATGACTTGGTCGATGGGAAGAATGAAGAAAATTTATGTGTTGTTCAAAATTTTGGAAACCATCTATGTGGTGTTGAGCAATAGATGATGGTTACTTAGGTGAATGCATGTCATGCTGGGCAGGCTGTGCTAGGTGATGTTGCCCCATCCCAACTGCAGGCTAATTCTAGAGATACATGCCAAGCTGTGTGTGGAGGTGAAAATGCGCATAATCGAGAGGTGCATTTGACCTGCAAATAAGGTGATCTCCAGGGAGGATATTGCTAGGGTCGTACAGGATGTAGGAGAATCTACATACTCTAATGCTACTCATGATGATGTGTCTGATGCATAGTCTAAGTTGGAAGTTTATACTCAAAAGGATGTGGATCTTGAACTGGAATAGGAGTGTCTTGGAACCACCTCCAAAAAGAATAATAAAGTCAAGATGGTTTTTATATCCTCATAATAAACTATGAAGCCCTTGATACCAACCCCGCTCAGACTGGTTGCATCAACTTCTCTCATGGATTCAACAGATGATGATGGTTTCAAATGGTTGTGTATAGAAAGACCGACCTCTTCTGGTGAAGAATAAGGACGATATAATTACAATATCTAACATTTTTTGAGGTGCTTAAAATACCTATGGATGGTGATGGTCAGTATTGGAATGCAAATGAGATAGGAAACTTGAGGACCCTCACAGATTGTCCTTCTCACATGGGATGTGTGGGACTTCCCCACACCAATGAACATAAAAGGCTGGACTTCTCTTCACATAAAGCTTCAGAGTACAAGCAAGATCAACACCAAGAGGTTATGACTTCTAATGAAATTCTTGTAGGTGACTCACAGGTTAATATTTCTCAGAAGGATATTGTGATTTTATCTAAGAACAAGCCGGAAGGGACTTGGAAAAAACCAAAGTCCTATAAAAGGGGATGTCATCCAAAAAGTCATGGAAGAGGATGAGGTCATGCCGATTGGGCTGCTTCATGTGGGCATTAGCTCACTCCAGAGCAGGAAAGAATTATGGAGAAATATTATGTGATCTTTAACCAAAAGACCTCACAGTCAGAGTGGGAATTTGTTGATGATTTTGATACCTCTGATCATGATTTTGGGGATGATCCTAGTCTTAGATTATAGTCTCCCCTTCTTTGGATGAGGTCATGTTCTATGTTTAACCTCGTCCTATCTCTCTTCGCTTCTTTATCATTTTCATTTTTCTAATAAATTGTTAGGAGCAGGCTTACCTGTCTCCTGAAACTTTTGAGTAATATATAATTATATAAATATATATAATGATATAAATATATAATTTTTTAAATTATTCATATATTTATAAATAAATAATTATATATTTAAATAATTATAAAATTATAATAAATATATTTATATAATGAATATATTTACTATATTTATATTAATATTTATATTGATTTATTAAATTTTTGTATACATATATATATATTGATATAAATATATTTATAATTATAAAATTATAATAAATATATTAAAATAATGAATATATTTTCTATATTTGTATTTATATATATTGATTATATATATATATATATTATTATATAAATATATATAATGATATAAATATATTTATAGTTATAAATAATTAATTATAAATATATTTACAAATAAATTTATTAAATATATATATATAATTATATAAATATATATTTATTTTTAAATATATTTATAAATGTATATTTATTATATTTATAAAATTATATATTTATAATTATGAATAAAAAATATTTTTAAAAAAAAATATTTATATAATTATAAATAAATAATTACATATTTAAATAATTATAAAATTATCATAAATAAATATATAATTATATAAATATATTTTAAAAAAATATTTATAATTATAATTATAAATCCTTTATCAATTCTTTTTTTCAAGCGCTGATAAAAGTGTCCCTAGTTTATTTAAATGAACTCTAACTGCAACTGATTGAGTCATGATTCTCAAGATCTCGCAGAACCCCCTGTTATCAGCGCTCCTCCTCTATGTTCTCTCGAACAAATCGAGGTTAGAATCCAAGGTGTGTTATTCCCTCCTTTTAGTCTCTCACTGATTGCTTGTTTTGGGTTCTTTGTTTTTTGTATTTACACTATTCTCAACCATAATGAACCCTACTTATCTTCTCCCATAAATAACCAAGGACGTTGGATAATTACTAAATTTGAATCAGCAATGATCGGTTGCATCAAGTTTTTGTGCTTCTATGAGACCTCTAATGAGATCCTAGTAATTTGTTTTATCATTTATGATTTGTATCTTTTGTTTCTAGTTTCAATTGGAGTTGAAAATGAACTTTATTTTTTTCTGTTTGGTGTAGCATTGGAACTCTTATGTAGGTTTTTGTTTACTGAGGTTTTGAATCCCTCTATTTTCAAACTCTCTCATCCCCTAATTCAATTTTAATAATCAAAAAAATGTATAAAAAAATCTTGTTAGAATCCTTTATATATGATATATATGATATATATGATATATATTTTATATATTTTAACTCTAGTGATAAAAAATGGAATTGGGTTGTGTTATTCACATATTATAGGTCATCATGATTTGTATTTCACATGTTCCTTACTTTTTTCAAAATAATTCTACATTGATATGTATATTTATTTATATACATATGTTAATGTTATATGAATTTAAATTTAATGTAATGTTTTTTAATGAAAATTTTTTTTAAACAATATTTATTTTCACCTTCTATTATTTGATTTTATGGTATTTTCTAAAATATTTTTGTTTTTTATTAAAGTGATATAAAATGAACACTTATGTTTTGAAAATTAGTTTTTTGAAATTTAATATATTAGAATCCATAATTAAAATTTCATTTAGGTTATTTTTTAAAAATGAGTGGGTTTAGAGTATACATGGTATAAGCCTTTTTTCTAAAAAATAATAAGCGCTGGGTTTTATTTTGTTTTTGAAACAAAGTTTCTTGTAGTTTTTTGTTCTAATTGGATTAAAAAAATAGTTTCTCATTAAATATATAAATTACTTCCTAATTTCTTTTAAGGATAATTTTATCTATATTAATTTCATAATATTTAGATCATGTAAGATATGTATGAGTTTATAATGTATGTATTTTAGATTTTTTTTTTGAAAATAGGGAATTTATTTTTTTATTAACCATTAAAATGTATTATTTTTTATTTAAATAATTCAATTATAATTAAATAACTCCATTGATAAGGGTTTTATATTGGTTTTTAACATAATCAATGATAGTGAATGGTTTTAATTATGTTAGATTTGAGAAAACATGGGTGATATAGAATCTTGATCAATTATCATGTATTACACATGCTCTAATAGAAATATTTTATTGATTATCATGTTTTATTATTTTATTATGTAATTTTATGTTTATGATACCAAATTAATTATAGTTTTTATATATGCATTTGATATTTTATTTTTCAGATTAAATGGTTCATAATATATATATGTTGATAGGATAAATATATTCTTCAAATTATTTTTCTATAATCATACACAAATATGGTTTTAATAATATTTATATTGTAAAATGAACCAATACACATTTATATATAATTTTATTCTAGACATTAGAATTTTAGGAAATGGGAAAATTTTGTGAATTTTATTTAGGAAGTCTTCATTTTTATCTTTGTATACATTTTTTACTGATTTTTTTACAATATTTTTTGTTTACTTGTCTAATAATTTTTCTCTAGATTAGTTTTTTGAAAATCATTGTAATAAACATAATTTATAGTTAATTTTTTTGTTAAATTTTGATAAATATTTCCTTATAATATTTTCTTTGAATAATCACATGATATTATTTGAAATGATATTTAATATACCTCTAAATGTATGATTATAATATTTTTCTACATGAAATACATGTGTGGATGTGATAAATATAAATTTTATCATATATTAGAATATTATGGGTATTATTTGATGGATAGGTATGTTATGTTAGAATGTGAGTTACTATATAAATGTTAGTGATTCATTGAGGGCCAGGGTGAGAGTGATGTGACATTTTTGTTTTTGTTTGTTCTTTTTTATGGTTTTTTAGAATTTAGGTTTAACTAATGTATTGTGGCACCCATTGTGTGGTTCTTTCCTAAGGGAACCAATTATTTTAAGACTTCCTAGTATTTCAAATGTACTTCCTAAGATAAATGGCTATGTTATACCCATTTCATGATTTCGATGCAATAAGTACATGTGATGGTTATCCCTGAGGGATAGTCTTGGATGTTAGGGGTATAAGGTCGAATATCATAGTACCTATTCTGTGGTTATTTCTAGAGGTAGGTCAATAAATTTTTATCCTTCTATGATTAAAATGTTAACCTCTTATTAGTGAATGATTTTAATTTCAAAGAACAACCATGGTATAAACTTATGGTAATATTAGTATAATTAACTATTATGAAATGAAGTTAGTACGTTTGATTATCATGGGGTTCTGGTTATTACACAATGACTTTATTTATGTGTGTATTTTGAGTGTTACTACTTTGAAAATATACTCAAATGTATGCATTATTGTATATTTTAGGGGCCCTACTAGTATTTACTTGTTTATTTTTATACTCAAACCCTACACATGAACCTCAATGGATATAAAGCTCTTATATTTGAGATCCATGTAATGGAAAAGGAATAGTAACATATATTAGAGTTGGTGTAGCTCAGTGGGGATGAGTTGATGTTATGATGGTAGTGTTAGGGGCTTTTTATCATTTTGAGACGAGATTTGAAATTTTAAATTAAGATGTGGTAATTTAAAAAAAATTAAGGACACAACTTTCACCCTTACTAGATTCATCCCCAAATAGTTATTATTTCATATTGTTTCTTGAGACTCATCCCCCATATCTTATATATTTCTTGAACTACTCTAAGTAGTAGTCATCCAAAATGATCATTGGTTTCCTATATGGGATGAATACTACTCAGATTAGTTCAACCAACATAAGTGAATGTCTACAAGAGATGGAGGATGAGTCTCAAGTAACAAAATTCAATAATAACGGTTTGGTAGATGAAGCTGATGAGTATGACAGTTTTCTATAACTTTCACCTTTGGATGAATTCAGTGGATAACACCTACCATAGTGGAGTAATTCTTTCATTAAATTCAATTACCCGTTTCCTTCAAAATGGATGCATGCTAATCATTTAAAAAAAGAGTGTGAAGATAGAGTTAAAGAGTTCATCAAGTTTTCAATAGATAATGCATTAGACCCTTCTCAAATCCTTTTTCTGTGTTTATGTTGTTGTTTTTTAAGACAAATTAAATGTTTGACTACTCATGAATACAATATATTCTACACATGATGATGTTAACAATCCCTAATAATAATAGACTTTTGATGATGAAACTACAGAATTATTATGGGATCAACAGCATGTTGATGAAAAAACAATGACCCGACATTATAGTGTTGAATAAAATTATCAAGGAAGTCGGGGTATAAAATTTGAGGTTGGATGGAATAAACATGGACAAAATATTAAACCCAATAATCCAATGTTCATTAGTTATGTTGGGATCACAATGATGATGAATTTTCTGATTGATATTGATTCATGTTGCCATGTCCAACCTGTAACGTTGGAAACCCTTTGGAAATATATAACGATAATGTTACAATATACTTTCTCTATTTTATCGAAAAAATATATTATGAAATGTTGATTTAATTTTCAATATTCCTTGTAGAGTTTGTTTATTATAGAATATTTCCATAATAAATTTTTCTTAATGGATGCTGGAAAAATACATAGAGGCTTTCAGAATCTTATTACCAAGTTATATCATAGGGCTACTAAAGGTAAAGTAAATCCCCACCTGCTAGTTAGTTATGCACACATTATAAACCAGAAAACATGGACTTATTTCATCAATAATCATAATGAGAAATCACTTTAGGTGTATTAAAATCGATAATATATTATTTGACATTATTTATTTTATCTGATTTGATTCAAAATTGTTAATTTATGAAATAACAAAATAGTGATGAAAATAAAGAATGTGCATTAAAACTAATATACCCCAATCACAAAGCAAGGATGGGGTACACCACACTCGATAAGAAATTGGTATGTATTTTAAATCAAAAATAAATTTTTTATGTGATTTGAAAAAACATATGTTCCTTTGTTTATATGCAGATTGATGAATCAAAATCTGAAGCCACTTTCATCCCACGTCATGTGTTATAAAAGGAGTATCACATAAATAAGGATGGTAAAATAGTTGATGAAAACACAAAAAATAGTATGGGGATCATGTGTGAGTATAACATAATATTAATTCATTATGATTTATAATATTATTATATAAAAATATCTATTTATGTTCATATTTTTTTATACCATTTAGACACAAGAATCAGTAGTGACCGTATAAAAAGAAAAACTACTTTCAGTAGCTTTGAAGTGGCTGGAACAATATGGTCACATTAGAGGATTTGATTTTGGATTTTATCCTCAAACATATTTTGATAAGATAAAACCATATGAAGATACATATAATATAGTGAAAATATTTTGGACACAAATAGACTCACTGTAAGATATTATTGTCTGGTCCGGTTTGGCAAACTAATGTATGATAAAGGATGAAAGTGAACTGGCATTAGAACAAAGATATGAACATGAACCAAATGGCCCCACTTGTTTTGAGGCTAGTCATTCCCCCAACCACATAACTTACCCGAGGTAATCAATTTTTTCATTACTCTTTCTCCTAAATATTAATCAAACTTTCGATAACATAAAATTCTACAGGGTACAGTTTTATGTGATTTGAATTTTTCAACACCCATACACTACCTTGTTATAAAGGGTACGGTGTATAATATACCATAAGATAGGATACACTATAAATACTTCAAAAAATATCACATGAGAGTTGGGATTGATGTATCTCAGGAGCCGACTGATCAGTTTTCTATTCCACCTAATGATCTGAATATTACAACGGTCAATGATACTATTGTAAATTTCTTATTATGGTCATCTAATCTTATAAAGATGCATGAGGTAAGTATTTAACAAATTTTTTCATATTAAAAACTTGTAAAAGTTGATAAAAAAAGGTATAAAGTGAGATATGATATTACATAAGGACAAAGCAATGGGGAAACAGAAGGTAGGATCAAGACTATCTAGTGAATCGACTAAGAAATTAAAATGACCTTTCAAGAGTACCTTCTACCCACCAGTTCTAGAGAAACATTTATTATCATTAAAACTTCATGAAAATACCACATTTAAAGATGAAAATATGTCTTATATTCCATATGAAAAATAAATATATGGAACTTTCATGACATAAATAATTGGTCTCGTGACTATAAATGAGATTCTCAACCATGAATGGTTGGGTGTCTCGGTTGTGAATACATACATAAGGTACATTTTCATAATACGTCTATCTAAATAGTGATATAATATGTTTATTAAAGTTAATAACTATTCATATTTTCTATATACATTTATATTATTACTAATTAAAGGTAAAACTGTGTGAAGCATGATTTGGATTCATTAATCCCTGTATCATTTCTACAAAAAAACTTAATTTGAATAAGGAATAAATTGAGAAGAAAAGATATGATCTACTTGAAGAGTTTGAACAAAAAATATCAGAAAAAATAATCTTTTTGATGCCAACAATTTATAAGTAAAACTCTAAAAATCTAATCACATAAAATATATTTTTAATTTTTACATTACTTATTTGTTTTTTTAGGTTGCACTGGATACTGATCATAATCAATTTGGATACCCCAAATATTTATTTTTTGGATCTAATGCATGGATATCCAACAAAACGACCACAAATGATGTGTATTGTGAATCTTTAATACACTTTAATCAATATTTTATAGATAAACTTTGAATTATATGTTTCAGTTTGTGTTTTAACAAGAATTTTGTTATGATATGTTGGTTGATAAATATTGGCTAAATCATGGCATCAAGTCGGTGTATGATCAGATAAATCCTATGAATTACTAAAAATAGAAACTTATTAAGGTATATATAGAAATATTTAACTATCAAAACATATTTACAAAAATTACGTATTTTGGTCAATTTTTCTATAGTGCTTGATGTAAGATAATGGCAACAATTTTAGATATTATATTTATAAATTTATGATAGATATTATAAAGCATGAAAATTCCAGCATCCCCCAACAGGTAATTTTTTCAGGTAATTAAAATTTCATTAAATAAATTTATTAATAATTTTTTTGTATATATTTTCTCATTACTATTAAGATTTCCAACAACCTTCAGACTCAAAATAAGAAGTAAATTTGTTTAGATATGAGTGGGCAGCATACATGTTGTCAGAATGTTTTCCAACAACAAATTTAGGTGATTACCTACTATGTTTGTGATCTATTATGAGCTATGACCTTAGATATATATTTTGGGTTTGAAGAATTAGTGTCATAATGCTTATATATTATTTTTTATCTATTTCTCAAGGAGAAGTATAATGGAGGAAATCAATTTGTTTATAAGACCTGACCTGAAAACAATAAAATTGTTGGACAATGGCAGTGGCATAGGTAGAGGTGTAGGTGGAGGTAGAGGAATATTCAGAACCAAAGATCGAGGTGGATGAGGCAGTATAGGTGGATACTGAGGCAGAGACTGAGGTGGAGGAGGATATGAAGTGTGAGATTTCAAACAATAAAATTGTTTGGAAATGGAGAATAATGAGCATCTTATCAAGGTTGTGTTTGAGAACAATTGTTAAAAAGTGAACAAAACACTTTTCACTTAATATAATTTCCATTGTGCAAGTGTTTTAGGTGTCCTATTGAAAAAATAAACATCACTTATTTAACTGATTTTATATTAGAATTTAAGTGGAGGGATTTTTTTCAGAAACAGAACAAACACCGCTTGTTTTTTTCAAACTGATTATCATATAATACAATTGATATTATCACATTCCAAGTACAATAAAATATTAATAAAGTTTGAGAGAAACCCCTCAATAAGAAAAAACTGAACAAAAACAACAAAAATAGATGCAGTCGCTTGTCTATGACTTCTCTACACTGTAAAGAAAGGGTCTTAGTAGTGGGGACAATAGTCACTTGAGAGCCATACAACACCAATCCAATCATCAAACAAGTATATAATCCAACTCAAATGTTTAAATAAATATGTGTGTAATCAGCCACCGAATCCAATAGGTTTATGAGAGAACTATTAGAGTACAACCAGTATTGAGATATCATGGTCTTCTAGGAGAGTTGGTGTCAAAGGAAACATGAAATAAAATGAAAATCAATTTCCTTATGAATAAATCCATAAAAATGAAAAACCTGCTTCAAATGAAATCATGAAACATAGAAAATCCAAATGAAGGCCCCTTCAAAAAATAAGCTATTAGCTTTATCTAAAACCTCTAAAAAATAAATAAATACAAAGTTTCATTGAATCAATCACGAATTTTTAGAAAAGAACAATATCAGGGTTTCACTTTAGTGGGTGGTGGAATTATTTGGGCTATTAGATCATAAGTTATATGCATGATATAATATCAAAAATTATTTTTAAATTCATATAAGTAACATTCATTATGCATGTGGGCATTAATTATATAAAATTATCCATGTTCACAAGCTCATTAATAAAAAACTCATCATCATTCTCAATAAAAAAACATTAGAATAGGGATATTCACATTTTGAGGAACAAATAATTATGATGTTATGTTAGAGTTTATCATCACCCATATTATTAAAAGTATATACTAATCTATATAAAAATCCAAGAAGAATTAATGGATGCACTGTATTTCAGGGTCATTTGGATGCTATAAAGGGATATACTGATTTTTAATACCGTAAAAAAGGGTAAAATAATTTATAATGGAGTTTAGTGTCTTCTAAAAATACATAATGGGTCACATTGGTGTTTTTTCCATTAAATAAGGTAAATGGTTTATCATAGAATTTTTATTCTCTGTCATGGTGAAAGGGTAAGGTAGATTTTATTATATTCCATAAAAACTCATATGTAAATATTTATTTTAGTTAAATCAATGAATGATGATAATTTTACACTAATTTTTATTTTTTTCTAGGAATAAATGACTTCACGAACAAGGAAGATTCACTTGTGTACTATAATCATGCACTCAATAACGATGATTCACCCATGATGATGCAATTTTATTTTTATTCTTCAATGCATTCAATATTCTATGTTATCAAACTATAGTATTGTTAGATGAAATAGATTATTGAATTCACTTTAGAATAAAAAGACATGATGGAATCAACCATACCTCAAATTAATACACAGTGTTATCAATATGACTCAAATTGTGTGGTTTCAGTTTAAAATTTACATTTTATTAACAATGTATACAACCATCATGAAAAGGTGAATTCCTACTACTTATTTAGTTAATTTTATCACTAAGTTATCTAATATCTTTAATTTAATTTCCTTATCATTTTTATATAATATTTTTTTCATAAATTTTTTAGGAAGTCATATTTTTCCTTCAATATTCTATAATAAGATAGAAAAGAGGGAACATGATGCTTTTGGATGAGGCGTTTCAGGCATTATGGGGTTTCTTATTCCATCCAAATGGAACATTTCATTATTTTATGGCTTGGAGAAAATGGTTGAAAGAAAAATACACATCACACAATCAATCATCCACACCTCAATCTGATGCACAATGTGACTAGTATGACTCTAATGGTATGTTTTTAGTTTATAATTTACATTTTATTTTTAAAAAAAGATTCATTACTAAAATTATGAACAACTCTAGATGGATGGCCACTTCTGATTCAACCATGAATTTTTGGCTTGATAATTGGATGGGGGTTCCTCTAATTTCCATGATGCCTCCAAATTCCCATCTTGATAACACTAAATCCACTATAAGGGATGTTTTAAATTCACACAATATAGACCTGCCTGAAAACATCATAAATGTCATTGACAACTATCCCTTTTCTAACTTTTAAGAATTCCTTATTTGGGAACCTGACTGTAATGGTGTCCTTGATCCCAAGAGTTTCTATAAAAATAATTTCATTGATACTAATTATAACTTATATTGGTTGAATTACTTTAAAAAACCTTTTATTAAACCCTCGATACTTACTCTTGTTTGGATTATTGCGCACAACAGATTCCCCACTGAAGTTTGTTTTCAATCCTTTGGGATCCAACTTTGAACTAAATGTCACTTGTGAAACCAACATAGGGAAGATGTTGATAATCTGTTTATTTCTTATGCTATAGCTTCAGCTCTTTGTTTTCAATCCCAGCGATTCTGTGTGGGTCAGCTCCAGCGATCATGTGTGGGTCAGCTCCTAGCGATCCTATGTGGGTCATCTCCTAGCGATCTTGTGTGGGTCAACTTCAGGGATCATGTGTGGTTCAGCTCCTAGAGATCCTGTGTGGGTCAGCTCCTAGGGATCTGGTATGGGTCAGCTCTAGTGATCTTGTGTGGGTCAGCTCCTAGCGATCTTGTGTGGGTCAGCTCCTAGTGATCATGTGTGGGTCAGCTCTAGCGATCCTGTGCGGGTAAGCTCCTAGCAATTCTATGCAGGTCAGCAGCAGAGGCTCTTAACAGAGCAAGATGATTCAGTAGTTATAACTAATCATCTCTACTAACATACCTAAGTTATATACCTGGTGTGATCTAAGTCAGTGTCTCTGTGTTTCCTCGTGATTGAGATGGGTTACTTGACAACTTAGGTATATGTATGGGCATATTCCTAAGTAGGGTTATCTGTTGATTTATTACTTTGTGGTTTATCCTTGGTGGATTTTATGAGAACTTTAGGGTCTTGGGGTCCCTACTGATTATCGTTATACTCACCCCTGCACGGGATATTCCTGCACCTTGTTGTGTTGGATGAAGACGACGAACAGCGTTGACTGAGGATGAGGGTACCAGGACTGGACGGTACTCTGAGGTGGACCATACGACATGTCGGTTCATATAGGAGACGAGTGGATGTGGAGTGTTGAGGAGGCGATCAGTACCTACCCTTCATGTAGGAATCATGGTGGACGATCCAGGAGCTTCTTTTCATCTATCAGTCATCTTGTACTTTCCATATTTCCTTGTACTTTCCAGTTGGGCTTATATTCTAGCCCCTTTTAATTATTGTAAACACTCTATTTACTATTCATTTTACTTGATTTCATATCTTGTTATGTTCTTGGTTATGTGTTTATAGGTTATAAAGGAAATTCCTTCCCAATTCTAGGAAATTATGTCTTTGGTGCTAGTCGCCAGCCCCTGGCCTATGGAAGGTGGGCTTGGGGTAGTCACGGCACAGGCCCCAAGGGATGGGTCATGACAAATTGGTATCATAGGAGTCGGTTCTACCTCAGAACTTAGGAATCTGATATTTCTTTTTAACCTAAATAGTGTTATGTGTAGTGAGTGTTGTTATCAGTTTAGGGAATCCACTGTTGGTGCAGCGGCCGATGTATCCATACACCAGGACCCTGACTTATGATTTTTGAATAAGTGCACGAAAAAACTGATTGTGTTTGTATTATCAAGAGGTTTCTTTGTGATATCGTGAGTCAGCTCACCAGTTATGACTTATTGACACTGGCACACCTGTTTCTTTTCCAGATGCCTCCACGAAGACAGCCAGCTAGGGTTTCGAGAGTTGTACGCACTGATAGCCCACCGAGAGATGAGGCCTCGATGCAGGGCCCTTTTCCAGTAGAGACACCAGTGGAGGAACTATCGGAGGCACCTACGGTACCATTACCCATTGGGCCACCAATGCCACCATCCCCAGCAGCAAATGGTGCACGCCGCTTGGGCATGTTGCACGAGTTCCAGTGCCAGAGGCCACCCAGGTTCAAGGGAGAGACAGACCCACAGACGGCTGAGGATTTCCTAGAGGTTGTGTTGAGAGTCTTTCAACTGGTAGGGACACCAGCCGATCTCATGGTGATTCTTACTTCTGACCTTCTACAGGAAGTAACAGGCAGATGGTGGAGCTTGATGCTCCAGGTTTACAATGAGGTGACGTTTCTTTGGGTAGACTTCAAGAGCATGTTTTGGGAAGTGTTTCATATGAGGTAGGTAGGGTCTCATGGCTCATTACTATCTAACCCGCCGTACGAATGATCAGCAGATGGTCGAAGGACCACCCAGGCAGAGATATAGATTCGACCGAGGATGTCTGCAGGGAGCAGTCGGACGTGGTAGAGGATCTGGTCGTGTAGCTAGTGGTGGGTGACGATTCGAGATGTTACTGCCACTACCACTAGGAGGTCCACCCCGAACGCAGGGAGTGGGTGGACAGGGGAGAGCTCAGCTCTAAACAGCTGAGGTTTACGATCATGGTGCTTGAGAGATGATACGAGGTACGATCTGTGTCTACTCCACCTTAGTTGTAGTTATTATAGACATAGGTTCCAATCACTCTTTCATTTCCACTTCCCTCGTTCGGAGCTTGGAGATTCCGATGGAGATGTTGGCTCGATCCTTATAGCTAGATACTCCTAAGGGAGCATACTCGACGATTACGCATTGGTGCCGGCAGTGTGAGCTTACTCTAGGAGGCAAGATATTCAACCGGGATCTCCAAGTAGCGGAATTGAGGCCTTACGACGTCATCTTGGGTATGGACTAGTTATCTACAGTCCATGCTCAAATAGACTATATTAGGTTCAAAGTGTGGTGTGTCCGCACAGATGCGACCAGGTTTTCCTTCACCGATGAGAAGGGAGCCTTTTCATCACAGGTTGGACTTACTCTGAGGAGGGTGCATCCGATCACTCATCAGTTGGCTAGCCTTACCCTTAGATAGGTTGATGTATAGAGTCCGAGCTATCCTATATTGGTAGACTAGTATGTGGATGTCTTCCCTGATGATGTTCTGGGCCTACCTCCTTGTAGGGAGGTGGAATTTTACATTGAATTATACCATGTGATGACACCAATATCTACACCATTGTATCGGATGGCTCCCTCGGAGCTTTGCGAGCTGCGGGTATAGCTAGAAGACTTGCAGGAGAAGGGATTCATTTGGCCCAGTGTTTCTCCTTGGGTAGCCCCGATTTTTTTCTCCAAGAAGGCGGATGGGAGCTTGAGACTTTGTGTTGATTATCGGTGCCTGAACCAGGTGACCATGAAGAACAAGTACTCACTTCTGAGGATTGATGACCTCTTTGATCAACTGAAGGGAGAACGGTGGTTCTAGAAGATAGACCTCATATCAAGCTATCACTAGCTCAGAGTACGAGACGAGTATGTACAGAAGATGAATTTCATATTTTGGTATGACCACTATGAGTTCTTGGTTATTCCATTCGGCGTGACCAACGCTCCAGCAGTGTTCATGGGACTCATGAACAGGATCTTTCAGCCATACCTTGATCACTTTGTAGTAGTCTTCATCAACGACATTATGATCTACTCGGATAATGAGGAGGAGCATGCTTATCCTTTTTGGTAGTATTGGACACACTTCGAGAGCACCAGATTTATGGTAAGCTCTAGAAGTTCCGGTTATGGATCAGAGAGGTTCACTTTCTAGGACATGTCATATTAGAGGCTATATTTGCAGTAGATCCAGCGAAGATTGAGGCGGTACTTGCTTGGGAGCCACCCAGGAGTGTGACGGAGGTACAGAGTTTCTTGGGTTTAGATGGATACTACTAGAGGTTTGTGACAGACTTCTCTAAAGTTGTTTCACCACTATCAGTGTTGACGAAGAAGGTCCAACCCTTCGTGTGGTCGGAGAGATGCCGGCAGATTTTTTATGAGATGAGGAAGAGGATGACTAGTGCCCCCATCTTGAGACTACCAGATTAGGGTGTAGGGTATGTAGTCTACTGTGATGCATCAGGGACCGGACTCGGATGTGTCCTAATGCAGGAGCGAGTAGTGATCGCATATGGTTCTCGACAGCTGAGACAACACGAGCAGAACTACACTACCCATGACATGGAGTTAGTAGTAGTGGTCTTCCCCTTGAAGATGTGGTGACATTACTTGATGGGTGAGCATTTTACAGTGTACTCTGATCACAAGAGTCTCAGGTATATCTTCTCTCAGAAGGACCTGAACCTGAGACAGATACGTTGGCTTGAGTTCCTCCAGGACTATGACTTCGAGATAGTCTATACTCCTGGGAAGGGGACTGTTGTAGCAGATTCACTCAACCGGAGAACTGGTATGCAACTGCTAGGTGAGGAGACGGAGCAGCTGGCCACTTTGCAGATATCCTTTGTGGATCGAGATGGATCATCTTTTCTTCAGTCTCTTAAAGTCACTCCCCCACTTCTTCAGCGAGTCAAGGAGGCGCAGCGTGGGGACACTAACTACAAGACACAATGTACTCAGATATCCAAAGGATAGACACCTGATGGATTTTTTGAAGGTGGGGAGCACGTCATCCTCTTCAGAGGACGTACCATGGTACCAGTGTCACTTTAGGAGGAAGTGTTGAGGGATTTCCACACATCCCCTCTAGCGGTACATCCAGGAGTGGAAAAGATGTACTAAGATCTCTGATGATAGCACTGGTGTCCGGGAATGAAGAAATCATTTACAGAGTTTGTCTCTCGGTGCCTCACTTATCAGCAAGTGAAGGCAGAGCATCAGGTACCAGAAGGCTTGGTTCAGCCTTTAGAGGTCCCAAAGTGGAAGTGGGATGGGATAACCATGGACTTCGTGACAGGACTTCCATGTACATTCAGGGTTCATGACTCGATTTGGGTGATCGCCGACCAACTCACCAAGTCGGCCCACTTCCTACCGATCAGAGAGTAGGGTTTAGTAGAGAGCTTGGGATGCCTCTATGTGAAGGAGATTTTACAGCTACATGGAGTACCCTCGACGATTGTCTCTAATCGTGATGAAAATTTTACTTCCCTGCTATGGAAGGGGTAGCAGGAGGATTTCGGGACACGGCTTCATCTGAGCACTACCTTCCATCCTCAGACTGAGCAGACCATTCAAACCCTTGAGGACATGCTGCGTTCTTGTGTCCTTGACTTCGGTCACATCTGGGAGAATCACTTTCCTTTGGGGGATTTTTCAAACAAAATAGCTATTACTCCACCATTGTGATGGCACCTTTCGAGATGATGTACGAGCGACCTTGCAGATCACCCTTGTGCTGGACTGAGGTAGGGGAGTCAGTACTAGTGGGACCAAAGATGGTATGGGCTACCACAGAGAAGGTGCAGATCATCCAAGAGAAGATGTAGACTACACAGAGCAGGAAGAAGTTGTATGCCGACTAGAGACGGAGACCTCTGGAGTTCAAGGATAGCGATCACGTCTTTCTACGGGTCTCACCCTGATGAGGTTTAAGGAGATTTGGTCGAGGTGGAAAGTTATCTACAAGGTTCATCGGACCTTTTCAGGTCCTCAATAGAGTTGTAGAGGTGGAATACCTCTTAGATCTTCCACCTCAGTTGCATCGGGTGCATGACGTCTTCCACATATCATAGCTGAGGAGATACGTGCAGGACCCTTCTCACATCATCGACCATATCGATCTGGATGTTGATGATGGGGAAAATTTTACGGAGGTTCCAATAGAGATTGAGGATTATAGGATTGGGTCCTTCGTGGATGGTCGATACCTCTGGTGCGCGTTCGCCGGTAGCACAAGAACCTCTAGGAGATCACATGGGAGCAGGAGGCTCAAATGCGTGCTCAGTACCCCCACTTGTTTACCTAGTTTGAGTTATGGATTACGAGGATGTAGAGCCCTGAGGTGGGGATAATGTAAAGACCCAGAATTTCCATTTATTTTTTTAAATAAATAGAAATTTTACGAGTCCGTGAAAAATTGACGGCGCATGATTCTGAGGCCCGGAGTGCCCAGAATGAATTTCTAAACTTTTGTTCAGGTACGTTCAGTAAAAATGCGAGCGAGTTTTTCTAAATTTTGAACCAGTGATCGTAATTGAAATCTGAGGACACCGTTGAACTCACATCGCTGGTATTCACTTAAAGAGACCTTCACTTCAATGGCAGTTGGTCGAGGGTGGAAGTTAGTTTTTGGGATTTTCATGTAAGAATAAAATAAAAATAACTTTTTGTAACAATTTATTTTTATTTGAAACACCCATGTGGATGTTGGGAGGTAGATACCACTAGAACTGAACCACCCTTTGAAAGTTAAGAAGTGGGGTCCACTAAAACTAAACCTCCCTTGTGAGTTTATGGTGGTGGGGACCACCTGATCCTAAACCCCCAATTTGAATTTTAGAGGCGGGGACCACCTGACCCCTCTTAATGGGGAGAAACCTCCTAACTCCCCAATTTTTCACCCCACCCATTAAATTGAACCATTTAATTGGGACAATTAATTGGGCTAATTAATTGTGCCAATATGGTACATTAATTACACCAACTTGGTTGTGCCAACATAAATAATCCTCTAAGTTAATTATATTGGCACCTCTTTCATTTTTGGGTGGGATTGTGAGAGGAGAACCCTTGGAGGATTACACTCCTCCAACGAAGAACGTGTTCCTCCAACGAAGAATGTTCCTCCAACGAAGAACGCAAACTTAGACTTCTACCTCGGGATGCCCTCCAATGAGGAACGTCTTCGACTATGACGAACCGACACACGATCCTGGGATTGGAGGTGAGTGGTGGATGAGATGAATGTTAAAAACTTAAACTTCTTCCTCATGCCAACATCAATGAACAATCCGAGGTAGGGGTTTAAATTGAGTATGATTATATTCTCATGTTCTTCTCTTCTAAAACAAAGAATGCGGATCAACACATTATCAAGTTGATCCATTGATGTTTTCTTTAACGGGTTGGGAATAATTATTGCAGGGGAATTGTAGGGTGGATGATTGAATTTCTCTCCTTTCTGTTCTTGACAATTCTTCATGAATCAAGGAAGGAATTATAGCTGCTTGCTACCTCCCTAATGCGGAGAGTGCGGGCCAAACAAACAAGGCACGTCCTCTCTGAAAATCTTGGTTCTTAGTGTGTTCTTCGCAATGGATGAAGATGATTAAGGCGATGAAGGTGATGAAGGTGACAAAGGCTACGGCGCCGCCCCGTGGCCGCCGCTGCCCGCGGCCCCCGCCGCCCGCGACCCCCGCCGCCCGCGACCCCCGCCGCCCGCGACCCCCGCCGCCCGCGACCCCCGCCGCCTGCGACCCCCGCTGCCCGCGGCCTCACCGCGCCACCCTGCGGTGCCGCTGCCCGCGGTCTCACCACGTCACCCCGCGGCCTCATTGAGCCATCGACCGAGTTTTCGCCGTTCGAGCCACCGTCGTCGTCCAGGCCGAGCTGCCGTCACCGCCATCTGAGTCGCCACTATCTGAGCCGCCGCCGCCATCCGGGCTGATTCGCCATCATCGTTCGAACCGCCGGCACCATCTGAGTCATCGCCGTTGGGCCAAGTCATCGTCCAAGCCACCGCTGCCGTCCGGTCCGAGCCACCTCCACCGTCCGGGTCGAGTTGTCATCGCTGTCAGAACCGTCGCCGTCATCCGAGCCACCACCGTCGGTCCGAGCCGCCGTCTGAGCCACCGCTGCCATCCGGGCCGAGCCACCGTCTGATCCACCACCGCTCTTCTAGCAGAACTGCCCCGGCCGAGCCACCCCACGGCCTCGTGCCTTCGCAGAAACCCCTGACCAAGCTGCTCTGTGGTCCCACGCCCTCATAGCACCCTCCGCGGCCCCTCGCAGCCTACAGGGCCAGACCCAGCAGGCCGGGCCGAACCTAGCGGTCCAGGCCGAACCCAATGGTTTGGGCCGCCGAGTGGGTTAGGCTAGACCCAGCGGGTCAGGCTGGGTCGACTCGAACCAGGTCGGACCGGACCCAGACCCACTACGACCCATTTACATTCTTTTGGTCATAATTTTGGTACCAGACATCTGTTTGACGAACTATCAGCGGTGTTGGAAATCTTGGAGCGAGAAGGTTCCTTATAGTATACCCCACTAGTGATTTGGGTTAAGATGTGGTACACTTGGGTTGGATCAAACACGAATCCAACTTGGCCCTCGGGACAAAAAGGCTAATAACTCATAGACCGGGCATCTGATTGACGCGCCTTCTATTGTGTTGAGACCCCTATGACGTGGCGGTCCTTTGAGATACTTATTCATGGGACATAGTGGCAGTTGGAGAATTGACCAGTGACTTGGGGATCAGACTCTCCTGGAGACGAGCAAGCCTAGTGAGGAATCCCAGTAGCTGGATGTGATGAGAAGAGTACTCCTAGTGATCCTTGCAGGTCAGCTCCTAGAGATACTATGCGGGACACTTCCTAGTGATCCTGTGTGGGTCAGCTCCTAGCGATCCTTTGTGGGTCAACTCCAGCGATCATGTGTGGGTCAGCTCCTAGCGATCCTATGTGGGTCAGCTCCTAGCGATCTTGTGTGTGCCAGCTCCAGCGATCCTGTGTGGGTCAGCTCCTAGCGATCATGTGTGGGTCATCTCCTAGTGATCTTGTGTGGGTCATCTCTAGCAATCCTATATGGGTTAGCTCCTAGAGATCCTGTGTGGGTCAACTCCTAGTGATCCTATGTGGGTCTACTCCAGTGAGCCTATGCGGGTAAGCTCCTAGCGATTCTGTGCAGGTCAATAGTAAATCCTCTTAACAGAGTAAGATGATTCAGTAGTTATAACTAATCATCTATACTACCATATCTAAGTTATATACCTAGTGTGAGATGAGTCAGTACCTCTGTGTTTCCTCATGGTTGAGATGGATTACTTGATAACTTAGGTATATGTATGGTCATATACCTAAGTAGGGTTATCTATTGATTTCTTACTTTGTGGTTTATCCTTGGTGGATTTTGTGAGAACTTGAGGGTCTCAGGGTCCCTACTGAGTATTGTTATACTCACTCCTGCACGGGCTACGCCCGCACCTTGTTGTGTTGGATGAAGATGACGGACAACACTGACTGAGGATGAGGGTACCAAGACTGGACGGTGCTCGGAGGTGGACCATACGGAATGTCGGTTCACAGAGGAGATAGGTGGATGTGGAGTGATGAGGATCCTATATGTACCTACCCTTCAGGTAGGAATCGTGGTGGACGATCTAGGAGCTGCTTTTCATCAATCAGTTATCTTGTACTTTCCATTTTTCCTTGTAATTTCTAGTTGGGATTGTATTCTGGCCCCTTTTACTTACTGTACTCACTCTGTTTACTATTTAGTTTACTTGAGTTTGTATCTTGCTATGTGCTTGGTTGTGTTTTTACAAGTTATAAAGGCAATGTCTTCCTAGTTCTAGGGAATTACGCCTTTGGTGCTAGTCTCCAGCCCCTGGCCTATGGAAGACAGGCTTGGGGTAGTCATGGCACTGGCCCCGGGGGATGGGTTGTGACATCTTAGATTTGATTTAATTAAAAAAAAGGTCCAAATGAGAAGAGGAAAAAAACATATACCTTAAGAATGCACACTCGTTTCACCCCAACCAATGAAAGAAATAGCCCCCAAAACATGATCGCACAATGGATCTAGAACAAAACAAGAAGAAACGTCATCACAGGCCAATGGATCTAATAATGTAACCTAAAGGTGCTACCGTGATCAAAGAAATAAAGAAGAAGAAAGGATCACTTAACCAAATAGAGACAAACCAACCACCATGATGATCAAAAGCTAAATGAAATAATCCAGTTCTAAGAGAGACTCCCAAAATCACGGGAGAAGCCTTCTAGGTCGAAATCCAAAAGGAGATGCGGATGAATGAAATAAAACTTCTACTGAGCGGCACCCTAAAAACAATTTTCACAACAATTACATGGTGTGTAAATCCTTTACATTACATGTAATCAATGGGGATTACATAAACCAAAAAACCATCATCTTTTTATTAAAAACTGACCTTTTATTATTACATGATGTGTAATTGTAACACCCCAATAATTCATAGTGTGTTATTTCTTCAAAATAATTCAATAACTTGCACTTCACGCAACACCGAGTTCGATTGCACCATGACTTACCAAAGAGTCATTCAAAAGAGGTTATGAATAGTATTAACTAAATTTTAAACTTTATATAATCCTTATAATTTTATAATCCATATTATGAGTATCTTAGACATAATGCAAGAACAAATTCATTTTCAGTATTGCACTTTTATTAACTTTTAATAGTGAACCCTTTTTAAATACAATATTTTAAACTTTTTGACTAAATGGGGACATCAAAAATTTAAAATGAAACATCCCAAGCTTCCACGGTACGCTTTCTTTGAATAATACAGTAGCGTGTGTTGTACGCAACTTTGAGTTTTAACACACACCACAACCAATCAAACTAGCCGTTATGAATAGTAATACCTACTTTTTGAAATTATATATATTTTATATTTCAAAATGGACTTCATTTTTGGATTCTTAATATCAAATTTAGCCTAAGATGAAATTTTGGTACTTTTCGGATAACTTTAATATTTTGATGAATAGTGAAAATTACTAAATTTTAATTAAAAACAACTTTTTTAATCAAAATAATTAATAGTGATATATTATGAATTTGAGTGGTTTTAAAGTATATTTAGAATATATTTTTACCATTTAATATAATGTTTGTAATTGGACAAAATTTTACAACTAAACCGAACATAAACAAGTGTCAATCTTTTGATAGTTATTATCTCTTAAAAACACGCTTTTTGTTTTGACAGCGGGAATTAATTTTAAATTAATTTCTGCCACTACTGTGTTTCGAATTTAGAAAAATAGATTCCATATTTGGAATAAAGATGTTCAAATTGTGTAAATAGGTAACTTTTATTTTTAGACATTTTGAAGAATTACTGCGGTAAATATTTTATTTACCATGGTTAAGGGTAAATCCAGTAAATAAGGGTTAAAAAATAATATTATAATAATACTAAATTACCCTAAAATGTGTCCTAGCCTTATTGGTTGATACATGTTCGGACATAGGCATATTTGGGTCGATTTTGGGACCCCATGGTGCCACTTTTAGGTGATAGGGACATTTTATTTTAATTAAGTTAAAATGAATACAAAAATGACACAAGCATATATCTTTTAGAAAAAAAATTATTACATAGGGTTATATATGTTGGATTTTATATTATAAATATTCATTAGAAATATAAAAAGATTTCCTATATAATTATATTTTATTTATAATTTTTATACATTAAATAATTTAATTTATTTATGACATAATGATGATGAATTAATTACTATAATAGTGAAAAATTAAAATAATTGATATTATAAATACCAAAATAAATATAATATGAAACTTTTAATGAATTAAACTAATTTTATAGGATAATATGATATATTAGGATTGATTTAATTGACTTTTTTCTAAGTAATCAATCTGTTATGAGTTTCAAAAAAATAAACTATTGAATAGTGTCAAAATTGACATAAAAGAGTTCTTAAAAAAATATTATATTATTAATTGATATTAAATTCCTAAAAATCTAAGGTTCGGCCAAGAGACCTATATCATGATATTTTCATCATTAATGGACCACTTGGGGGTATCTTGGATGTATATAGTAAGTTTATTAACCATATTATATAAAAATACAAAGAGACATTGTAAAAGTGAAACTAATTAACTTAGAGTTAATACTTAAAGATAAGGTTAATATAAGTACCCAAACCTGTCTAAATTCTATTGGTTGAGTTGTTTTAGACCCATCCCCACCTTAATATTTAAATAATCAACTTTTGAGCCATTGGAAACCGAATATGAATTTATTATAAACTAATATCTCTAGCTTTTCCAAAGGTTCCCCTCACCCCTCTTATAAAAGGGCACTCCTCCTTCTCATTTCTTCACACCTTCAAAACCTTTTGGATCGGAAAAACTCTAACCAAATACTCTCCCAACTTCCTTCACTACAACCTAGAGGCCTTAGTTTGATCAGAAAGCCAACCTAAGGAGCCCATTTGATCAAATCAAAAGGAAGAACCCGAAGAAGAGGTAATGATTTCACCACCCTTTTCCAAGTTCCTTTCTTCTTCCACTTCTTCTTCCTTTGTTATTACCATTATAAAATAATAACTCCAGTATCATATATAAACTATGATGTTATTATAAATATGGTACAACCATATTCAGTATTCTATCCACCCTTTGAATAACATGTCACCATACGTGCGTACGTACGGCTTACCGTCTTTACGTCGTGGTGTAATTGTTATTCAATATATTATTATTTGGATGGGTATAATAATGATATGTAACTAATGTAAATAATAAATATAACATGTTAATGATTATGTATATATGATATAACAACCATTTATATATTATTTTAATATCAAAAGAATGATATTGTCGCTCGTGCGTACGTACGGACTACCGTCTCCACGAACGCGATGAGATTCATTCTCCATCGTATCCATTAAAGTATAATTATCATTTGATGATTTAAAAATTATGTTTAAGGACTTGATATCATTCTGTATATGAATAAGATACAACCTATCAATAACAAACACGGCTTATGTAACAAAACATATAAAAGAAAATGAGTAAGTTAACACCCAAAACGATGATAATTAAAAGATATTATTAACAAATTAATGTTAAAAGATCATATATGATATCATATTAATATATATGATTCTTGAATAATTTAATAACAATTATTTCACTATTATACAGGAGGTTAACCTACCCCAACCAAGGAAAAGTACAAGGTAAGGGGTTTTCATCTCACTCCTTATTCCCGTGAGATTCATGCCATATTTCCACCATCACCTTTTGTGTGGTGTATGTACTGACCATAATTATATTCTTTGTGTAATACACTCTAATTTATGTGTATTTACATATTCATTATATGATACCTCTTTCATGGGTTGTATGTTTCATAAGTTACCAAATTGGTAAGGGTTATTTCACAATCTCTTCATCATCCGAGGTTGTTTATATGTAATAATCTACTAGGATCTCTTTATCATCCACATCCATGTTTTCTTAAAAATGTATTTCAAAACATTTTTATTATTTACAAGAATATGGGTTAAAGTCATTTATACCCTTGTTTGACTTTTTATAAGAGGAATATTTCCGTCGTTTTCAAAACAAGGTCCTTTTTAACCTTTTCGACGGAATTAAGGTAAGAATGTTTTTTTAACTTATACGGCGGGTGCGGTTATTTTCCGCCATTATAAAATCTTCAAAGATTTCCTTACAAGCTTATAAGAATATTTTCAAATAAAATGTTTTATTTTATATGGCTCTTAAATGATTTCAAAATAGAAAGATATATTTCTCTAAAAAGTGTTTTGATTTCATCTATGTCAACATCCTTTGAGGGATTTTACGCTTATTTGAAGTTGATTTATTATGATACAAAACTTCTATATTGTATTGAAGGTTTTGTGATATGTTTGACTCTGGATGTGCTATTTTTATACCATTCATAGTTTATGGTGAAATTATTGACATTTCGTATGCTAGTTTTAATACGAATGTTTATGTTATGTTTAAAAAATTTCATATGGGAATGCATTGGACTTAATATGTGACGGGTGGAGCCCGCTATAGCTCCTCGATGCATCGGTAGGTCTCATGAGACAAACTAGTGTCTTGGCACAAGGCCTTGACAAAATCTTATTTGTAGTCTTGGCACGAGGCCTTGGCTATGTGGTTATGATAGTCTGGCATTATGCATTCCATCATTATGAAAGTGGTTATTGATTTTGCATGTGATTATTCGATTAGTAGAATATCCATGTGAATAAGTAAATGGCATTATTTCATTTTATTTATGCCATACTATGTTGAAAGTTCAAGTTTGAAAGGCTTTTGTTTTAGTTATACATTGCCTTAAATGTTTATTCTTATTTATGAAAGTTTCTGCTATATTGTTATCCTTACTGGGCATTTGAGATCACCCCTTTTCTATGTTTTATTTTTCCCAGGAAGTGAAGAAGTAAATTATGAATGACCTGCAGGGATATTATTTGGGGATATGAGTGTGGATTATGGAGACATTATGTTGTTGTAGTAGTTTTTCATTTTATGATGTAATGTAAGACTTATGAATATATCTAGTGTTTCCAAGGCTACTAAACCAATCGGTCTTTCGAGATTTGATATTTCTTGTGATCATGCCAATGTTATGTAATAATGCACTGACTCTGGGTAACTAGGGTCGGGGCGTTACAGTTGGTATCAGAGGAAGTTTAGTACAAACCTTGGAAGCTAGATTTAGATAAACTCTGATTAGAACATGTAGACCTAAGATGAACTTTGAGGATTAGTATAGAAGAACTTCCTAGAATTTTGGTATTGTAGAGATTTTGTGAGTTTTCCGAGAAATACATCCCTTTCTGGATACGAGCAGGTAGAGGTGGCTCTGGCACAGATGTACCTAGGGGTAAAACCCGAAAACACTGCTTTGAGCTAGACTCGAACGGGAACTAGTGCACGACAACGGGCCTTACTGCACTCTTGGTTACGACACTCCCGGGGGATATGCTTAGGATAACTCTCATTTTCCTTACAAATCATTATGAAGGGTTTATGAGTATATACTTCCTCAAAGGAGACAATTTTATGATTATGGATTATATCCATAAACTATTTAATTTATGTTGTGTGTTTTACAAGTTTGGGATTAGGTATTGTTATTCATAAACTAATCTAATGTATTCCATTGTTTAGAAATGGCGCCCAGTAGAAAGAATGAGAACTCTAGCAATGCACATGATACAAAGAGAAAAAAGGATCATATATTTTATGGTCTTAAGCTAGAATTTACAAGAGAAATAGTCTCGCATGTATTATCATCATATGAAGAAATAATGACATGTGTTGATAAGATAAGTAAAGAGTTTACTGAGTCCTATGGCTTTGAAGGGAAGAAAGAGAAGAAAAGGATGGAAGAGAGAAAGATGGATAAAGGGAAGAGGGAAAAGAATAATTTTCCCATATGTGATAACTATGGAAAGAAACACCCTGGAACTTGCCTGAAAGGAATGGGAGTTTGTTATAAGTGTGGAGGAAAAGGGCACAAAGTACATGACTGCAAGGGTAATAAAATGGTTTCAAATGTACAATGATTCATTTGCAAGAAGTCTGGACACTACGCAAACCTATGTCCCAGTCATCAGACTATGCCGCAAATTATGCTATTGGATAATATTCAAGTTATGATACTACCACAGATGAAGAGGAATGATTAGAGTTCTTATGTTGATTATGTCAATTGAGTGTTGTATCAACAATGTAATTGTTATAATAATTATGGAGTATATAAGGATTGTACTACAGTACTACTTCATTAAGGACTTGAGATTGTGTAGAACAAAGAAAAGTGACTCAATAGCAGGATAAATTTTTGGAAAATATATGGATGAGAGAATGATAAACCATAATATAGTTCTGATACCGAGGTATTGATCTTGGAATAATACATGATTGTTTTGGATAAATTATATTGGATATTCTTGAATACCTTGGAACTGATTAATGATTTTTATATTCCATCATTGTTGGGGTCTAAAACATTTTTGGATTGATGAAGTATATCCAGCATTCTATATGGAATAAGGGAGCATGAATGTAATCAATAAAGAATATGGTAATTCAGGATGTTTCGGTGTATTAAAAGAATACATGATGAAGGTATTCATATTCTATTACGGTGTAAAAAGGATCTACATTATGTTTACCATCCTTATAAATGTTGGACTGTGAGTTTGGACAGAAGTATTTTGGATAGTTCTAGTTTGGATTATTTTGGTTTGTCATAAAAGGACAACCCGGAGGTCGGGCGGCAACCCGTCGCGTCTGGCAAGGCTGCGAGACTTGAACCCGCGACCGAAGGGCGACAAGGGTGTATCACCTACCACTGGCCCACGAGATGTCCTGGATTAAATAATGTAGTTTTTTTAAAAGATCTGGTAGATGAATTATAAATTCATTTATTTTGGAACCCTGTATAAATAGTATAAATAGAAAAAAAAAATTACGTTCTATTATCTTTTAGAGTGAAAGATGAGTTTGTGGTAGAAATTTATTAATGGATAAAAATATAATTATAAAGTAAGTATATCTCCTTATGATCTTAGCCAATTTCATTAATAAATTTCTCAACATTAATAAAAGGAACTTAGAACAAAAATGTTGTCCTAGATGGTACCTTAAATCATCACTAATTTATGGCTTTGGGATTGTTGGCCTTTTCATAGCCATGTTCTCTACCACTCTCCATCAGATAATTGATGGTTATATTTCTCTTCCATATCCATATTTTCCTACATGGAACCCTAGTATGTGTTATTTTCGGTAATCTTCATACTTTCCACTATTTATTTTAAATAGAGGCCTCATTAATTCATTTTTCGATGTGGGATTTCAACTAAGATATTTTGAAACGTCAAAAATGTGTTATCCCAATACCCTATGTTTTGTTGAACCGATGGTATTTCAAATCATCATAGATTGATGAGTTTAAGGACCTCAATTTTATACTTGTTTGTGATTGATGACCTCAATCACTACCTATAAATATTTACATTTTTCCTCCAATTATATGTCTCTAATTGCCACCAATGTTCTCCTAATCGAGATCATAATTTGGTGGTGACCCTTTGATTTCTCTTTTCCTCATATTAAGACTAAATTTTAATAACCCAATTTCCGATGTGGGTTTTTCCACAAATATATTTTCTATTTTCAACCTTTTATTTTCGAAGAACAATTTCTAATTGCGAGGACGCAATTTTTTGAAGGAGGGGAGAATGTAACACCCCAAGAATTCATAGTGTGTTATTTCTTCAAAATAATTCAATAACTTACACTTCACGCAACACCGAGTTCAATTGCACCATGACTTACCAAAGAGCCATTCAAAAGAGGTTATGAATAGTATTAACTAAATTTTAAACTTTATATAATCCTTATAATTTTAGAATCCATATTATGAGTATCTTAGACATAATGCAAGAACAAATTCATTTTCAGTATTGCACTTTTATCAACTTTTAATAGTGAACCCTTTTTAAATAAAATATTTTAAACTTTTTGACTAAATGGGGACATCAAAAATTTAAAATGAAACATCCCAAGCTTCCACGGTACTCTTTCTTTGAAAAATACAGTAGCGTGTGTTGTACGCAACTTTGAGTTTTAACACACACCACAACCAATCAAACTAGCCGTTATGAATAGTAATACCTACTTTTTGAAATTATATATATTTTATATTTCAAAATGGACTTAATTTTTGGATTCGGAATATTGAATTTATCCTAAGATGAAATTTTGGTACTTTTCGGATAACTTTAATATTTTGATGAATAGTGAAAATTACTAAATTTTAATTAAAAACAATTTTTTTAATCAAAATAATTAATAGTGATATATTATGAATTTGAGTGGTTTTAAAGTATATTTAGAATATATTTTTACCATTTAATATAATTTTGGTAATTGGACAAAATTTTACAATTAAACCGAACATAAACAAGTGTCAATCTTTTGATAGTTATTATCTCTTAAAAACACGCTTTTTGTTTTGACAACGGGAATTAATTTTAAATTAATTTCTGCCACTTCTGTGTTTCGAATTTAGAAAAATGGATTCCATATTTGGAATCAGGATTTTCAAATTGTGTAAATAGGTAACTTTTATTTTTAGACATTTTGAATAATTACTGCGGTAAATATTTTATTTACCATGGTTAAGGGTAAATCCGGTAAATAAGGGTTAAAAAATAATATTATAATAATACTAAATTACCCTAAAACGTGTCCTAGCCTTATTGGTTGATACATGTTCGGACATAGGCATATTTGGGTCGATTTTGGGACCCCATGGTGCCACTTTTAGGTGATAGGGACATTTTATTTTAATTAAGTTAAAATGAATACAAAAATGACACAAGCATATATCTTTTAGCAAAACAATTGTTACATAGGGTTATATATGTTTGATTTTAGATTATAAATATTCATTAGAAAGATAAAAATATTTCCTACATAATGATATTTTATTTATAATTTTTAGACATTAAATAATTTAATTTATTTATGACACAATGATGATGAATTAATTACTATAATAGTGAAAAATTAAAATAATTGATATTATAAATACCAAAATAAATATAATATGAAACTTTTAATGAATTAAACGAATTTTATAGGATAATATGATATATTAGGATTGATTTAATTGACTTTTTTATAAGTAATAAATCTGTTATGAGTTTCAAAAAAATCAACTATTGAATAGTGTCAAAATTGACATAAAAGAGTTCTTAAAACAAATATTATATTATTAATTGATATTAAATTCCTAAAAATCTAAGTTTCGGAAAAGAGACCTATATAATGATAGGTTCATCATTAATGGACCACTTTGGGGTCGCTTGGATGTATATAGTAAGTTTATTAACCATATTATATAAAAATACAAAGAGACATTGTAAAAGTGAAACTAATTAACTTAGAGTTAATACTTAAAGATAAGGTTAATATAAGTACCCAAACCTATCTAAATTATATTGGTTGAGTTTTTTTCGACCCATCCCCACCTTAAAATTTAAATAATAAACTTTGGAGCCATTGGAAACCGAATATGAATTTATTATAAACTAATATCTCTATCTTTTCCAAAGGTACCCCTCACCCCTCTTATAAAATGGCACTCCTCCTTCTCATTTCTTCACACCTTTAAAACCTTTTGGTTCAGAAAAACTCTGACCAAATACTCTCCCAACTTCCTTCACTACAACCTAGAGGCCTTATTTGGATCATAAAGCCAACCTAAGGAGCCCTTTTGATCAAATCAAAAGGAAGAACCCGAAGAAGAGGTAATGATTTCACCACCCTTTTCCAAGTTCCTTTCTTCTTCCACTTCTTCTTCCTTTGTTATTACCATTCTAAAATAATAAATCCAGTATCATATATATACTGTGATGTTATTATAAATATGTTACAACCATATTCAGTATTCTATCCACCCTTTGAATAACATGTCACCATACGTGCGTACGTACGGCTTACCGTCTCCACGTCGTGGTGTAATTGTTATTCAATATATTATTATTTGGATGGGTATAATAATGATATGTAACTCATGTAAATAATAAATATAACATGTTAATGATTATGTATATATGATATAACAACCATTTATATATTATTTTAATATCAAAAGAATGATATTGTCTCTCGTGCGTACGTACGGACTACTGTCTCCACGAACGCGATGAGATTCATTATCCATCATATCCATTAAAGTATAATTATCATTTTATGATTTAAAAATGATGTTTAAGGACTTGATATCATTCTGGATATTAATAAGATACAACCTATCGATAACAAACACAGCTTATGTAACAAAACATATAAAAGAAAATGAGTAAGTTAACACCCGAAACGACGATAATTAAAAGATATTATTAACAAATTAATGTTAAAAGATCATATATGATATCATATTAATATATATTATTCTTGAATAATTTAATAACAATTATTTCACCATTATACAAGAAGTTAACCTACCCCAACCAAGGAAAATTACAAGGTAAGGGGTTTTCATCTCACTTCTTATTCCCGTGAGATTCATGCCATATTGCGACCATCACCTTTTGTGTGGTGTATGTACTGCCCATAATTATATTCTTTGTGTAATACACTATAATTTATGTGTGTTTACATATTCATTGTATGATACCTCTTTCATGGGTTTTATGTTTCATAAGTTACCAAATTGGTAAGGGTTATTTCACAATCTCTTCATCATCCGAGGTTGTTTATATGTAATAATCTACTGGGATCTCTTTATCATCCACATCCTTTATTTCTTAAAAATTTATTTCAAAACATTTTTATTATTTTCAATAATATGGGTTAAAGTCATTTATACCCTTGTTTGACTTTTTATAAGAGGAATCTTTCCTTCGTTTTCAAAACAAGGTCCTTTTTAACCTTTTCGACAGAATTAAGGTAAGAATGTTTTTTTTAACTTATACGGCGGGTGCGGTTATTTTCCACCGTTATAAAATCTTCAAAGCTTTCCTTACAAGCTTATAAGAATATTTTCAAAGAAAATGTTTTATTTTATATGGATCTTAAATGATTTCAAAATAGAAAGAGATATTTCTCTAAAAAGTGTTTTGATTTCATCTATGTCAATATCCTTTGATGGATTTTACGCTTATTTGAAGTTGATTTATTATGATACAAAACTTCTATATTGTATTGAAGGTTTTGTGATATGTTTGACTGTGGATGTGCTATTTTTATACCATTCATAGTTTATGGTGAAATTATTGACATTTCGTATGCTAGTTTTAATACGAATGTTTATGTTATGTTTAAACCTTTTCATATGGGAATGCATTGGACTTAATTTGTGACGAGTAGAGCCCGCTATAGCTCCTCGATGCATCGGTAGGTCTCATGAGGCAAACTAGTGTCTTGGCACAAGGCCTTGACAAAATCTTATTTGTAGTCTTGGCACGAGGCCTTGGCTATGTGGTTATGATAGTCTGGCATTATGCATTCCATCATTATGAAAGTGGTTATTGATTTTGCATGTGATTATTCGATTAGTAGAATATCCATGTGAATAAGTAAATGGAATTATTTCATTTTATTTATGCCATACCATGTTGAAAGTTCAAGTTTGAAAGGCTTTTGTTTTAGTTATACATTGCCTTAAATTTTTATTCTTATTTATGAAAGTTTCCGCTATATTGTTATCCTTACTGGGCATTTGAGCTCACCCATTTTCTATGTTTTATTTTTCCCAGGAAGTGAAGAAGTAAATTATGAATGACCTGCTGGGATATTATGTGGGGATATGAGTGTGGATTATGGAGACATTATGTTGTTGTATTAGTTTTCCATTTTATGATGTAATGTAAGACTTATGAATATATCTAGTGTTTCCAAGGCTACTAAACCAATCGGTCTTTCGAGATTTGATCTTTCTTGTGATCATGCCAATGTTATGTAATAATGCACCGACTCTGGGTAACTAGGGTCGGGGCATTACAGTAATCTTTACACATCATGTACTCACTTCACGTTGTGTACCATATTCATGGCATCCAACCTGAAGAACTTACATATCGTGTTCTCCAATTACACAACATGTATTTCTCCTACATACTACAGAAACTGCATATTCTTACAGGAACACCCAACACACCTCGGGCATCCTCCAAACTCGAGGAGAACTCCAAAAAACCATTAACACATTTATACCCAAATTCCATTAATTCAAAAAAAATACACCACTGAAATTTGATTCATTTTCTCAAAAAAATTATCTTCATCCTTGGGAGTCCCAAGACACACCCAATTAAAGAGGAAAAATAAGAAAATAGAATGAAATTACCTAAAAGTGGGTAATGGGATGTTATATAATTTATGTTTCTAAATTCTGTAATTGCAGGTACTAGGGGATATAAGTCATCGGGATGAGTAGCATATAACATCTTTTGTCAGGCATAGTGACACATATACAATAGAAAATGGTATTTGTGAAGGTTTTGGGCATAATAAAAGTACTTATCAAGGTTGATCCTGACTCAACAATTTTCAGATTCAACGGATATTTTGTGATGTGTATGATGTGGGAATCATGACCAATGAAAATTTTTCTAATGAAACTTGAAAAACATGTCAAAACCAAGAGCATATTTCTTGTTAAATTTATGATTAATTTAAATGGATAGGAAGAAATAATACCTCCATTATTCCAAAATAAGCATTAAGCGACGATTGTTTCTTGATTTAGCGGCATTTTAAACTGCCGCTAAATCGGTTCATAGTGGTTTCCTCAAATCGCCGCTAAATTGTATGTCATTAATCATTTAGTGGTAGTTTAAAAAAATAGTGAAATAATTTAGCCGCGGTTTTTTAAAAACTCATAGAATCATATAGTGGTGATTTAAACCACCACTAAATTGTTTCGTGGTGTTTTTTTATTTTTTATTTTTATTTTTATTTTTTTACATAATTAAATAATAATTATTTATTTATTATTTATTATTTATCATTTATTATTTATTTATCTTATTATGCATTCATATTCCATGCATTATATGCCAAAATTCAGCATATATATGCGTTAGGTGAGATTCGAACCTCTTACCTCTTGGTTATTCTACAAAGACTTTATCACTCCAACAAACACTTCATGTGGTGGTAAACAAAATTAGATATACTTATATATATACATATAAATACATATAAATACATATAAATATGTATACATAAATAATAATATTAAATAATAATAAAAATAATAATAATAATAAGAAAATAAATATAAAATAAATAATTTATAAATAATAACTAACAAATGGTATATAGAAAACAAATGACTAATAATTAATAAGGTATTAAATGGTAAATAATAAATAATAAATAATAACTACTAACTGATAATTAATAGGTAATGAATGAATAGTAAATAAATAATAAATAATAGATAAAAAATAAAAAATGATGAATAAATAATATATAATATGTGATAATATATAATAAATATTAAATAAATAAATAATAATTTAAAATTAATTAAATAGATAATAATTAAATAATAAATTATTAATAAATAATGAAACAATATATAATAAATAAGTAATAAATAAATAATAATTTAATAATTAATAATAAATAAATAGATAATAAATAATAAATAACATATACATATATATATAATTAAATATAATTTTTTTTAAATACAGTTATATATATCTTATAAAAATATAAATATAAATAAATTAACATAAATGTATATAAAAACAAGCACGAAGACACGCACACCAACCAACCAATAGAATACATATATATATATATGGAAATCATATATATAAACATACATTAATGTATAGTAATATACATAAATGGATATAAATATTTATAAATATATATACTTAAAACTAAATTTACATAAATATATATAAACACACATTCATATTACATAAATACATATAAACACACACACATATATATAATTGCATATTAATATAAATATATATATAAACATATGTAAATATAAATATCTATATATATATACCCACAAAATATAAAAAAAATATAAATATAAATACACATAAATATTTATAAAAGTACACATAAATAAAAATATTCATAAATACATATAAATATATATTCATAGATAAAATTATATATAATTTTAAATAAATATTGATAAATATATATAAATTATAAATAAATATACATAAATGTATTGAAATACATGAAAATATATATGTAAATATAGTAGATAACAAATCATCAAAATAGGGAAAACCAAAACAATTGCAACACCATAAAATCAATAGGATTGTAAATTTATGGAATTAAATATTGGCTGACCTAACAAGCATATGAAGACACTCTTAATAGAAGATGAGATCACATCAAATGTTTAAAAATCATGGTATACGAACAAAAACTCTATTTTAAAGGTCTTTTATGCCTTTTTTGAATTCCAAAAAATAATGTATAGGGCCCTACCAAATTTAGACATCGTAGATATCTTTATAGGCTTCAATTTGAAATCTCATATAGCCCAAATAGACACTTGAATCAAAATTTATGGTTGTTTGAAGTTGAAATTAAATTTCCAACTTCTCTTAAAACATTAATAAATTTTATTCTATTAATTATTAACAAATTATTATTAAATTTCATAGTAGTTCATTTTAAAATCTTCAATTTGACTAATTGTGGAGGTAATATGGACATATGGATCAAACATTATAGTCATTTGATATTGAAGTCTGGTTTTCAACTTATCCTAGAATTAATTTAAGTTTCAAATAATTAATAACTAATAATTATAAATAATTAATAATTAGTGCAAAAATAATTATCGAAATTATAAATAAAAAAATAAATGATTAAAAATATAAAATATTATAATAAATTATAATTTAATGTTTAATATTTAATATTTTTCTATCAATTTGCAATGGTTTTTATAAACTATCCATAAAAATAAATTAAAAAAAATAACACATTGAGCATCATTTTAACAACCGCTGGTAAAAACCGATGTGAAAAAAGTTTCATGAAATATTTATCAGTGATTTTGAAAACCATCACTAAAAACCGTCATGATTTCTTTTCCTGTAGTGATCATTCTTGAGATCTTTTTTCAATGAAGATATTTATTGTTTTAAACTCTTTTGTTCTATCTTCATTGTGCTTGTAAGATCCAGGTGTATAATCCCTCTTGCAGTGATCCATGAGTGCTCGTTTGATCTCTGAACAACATGGATGGATTTTCGGGTGTTAGTGGAGAGAATCAATTTTCTGGTAGTGTTTTCCTTCTCATTGTGATAATTCCTTTAGGCTTCCAGAATCATCCTTTAACTCTAATTATTTATAAGATGAAAGAGGGAAGATGATATCTTTGGATTGAGAGAAGAAACTTTATATCATTTTTTGGTCTTGAGAGAGAGCTCTAGATTTCATTATGCACAACGATTCTCCAATTCGATCAACTCATGCACAATCGGCATAACAGTTTATTTATAGAGTTATGGGTTATGGTTAAATATTATTTAATTTCATATAGTCCCTTAATAATATATTAAACATTTAAATGACCTTATTCCATGTAATAATATTTTTTTTATTTTATTATGGCATGCGCTAACGGGCGCATACATAAATATTATTTTACCATCTTTTAAATTAATATTTATCATCGGACCTCATCTTGGTCTACTCATCATCCTTGGTATTTATCGAATACATGAATAAATATTTAATTAAATATTTATTATTTAAATAAATAAATAAGTAAGTATTATATATCCATATAATTAAATAATTACCTTGAAGGTGGGTGAGTTATCCCTAGGGGGCTATGACCTATCCTTCTAACCTACAGGTGTGTGTGTTTCTTTGTATTTTACCCCCAATAACCTAAATATTATTTATTTCATTTATGTGATCAATAAAACCTAAATAAAATTATTCTTCATACTTGAGGATAATATTTTTTCCAATAATTAAATTCAAATATAATTTAAATTGAGATGAACATAAACACTTAGTGTGTGACTCTCTAGGCTTCTTCCTTATTGGAATTAGGTGAGCTTTCTTAAAGTCCAATATCACTGTTAAGAAATAGGTCAAATAACCCAAGTGGAAGAAGTTAATGTTGAAACATCTACAACCACATATGAGTGTAGACAGTGTAATATGATCATTTTGTCTCAATATCTCATCAATCAGGTTGTATACTTGTGTCATAAACCTTAATGCTTGATATATCTTTCTTTAATTATCTGGAATGAATGTTTCTACATCATCATGGTCATGTAATTTATTTCAAAGGCTCAATTCCAATCAAAGGGACGAGATATCAACTTCCATAATTTGAAAGGATAATTCCTTCCTTGACTTATTTATTAATAACATACTGATCATGAAAGACCTAATATATCCTACTTAGCATAAACATAGTTAGTAATGGATTTTATTAATACATCTAAGTGTGAAATTTATGATATGTATTAATAATAATGTTAAAATCTAAGGACCATCACACATGCTCACTGATAAGAATATTTGATGAAACACAAACATGCAGAATTCCTATTGGAGAGGTTGTACTTATAATCTATTGTCTTAAAGATCACTAAGTGAAAAATTAATGAGATGAAGAATCATCCTTTTACAAGCATTGGAACCTGATAGTAGACAAAATATTCTTCTCATAATAGTTCATCATCTTGACCGTAGGAAAAATATTTAAGAGATTCCATTATAGCATCTCAAGGTTCTCATCATAGTAGAGAACTTTTATAGCCTATTTTGATGAAACAAATACTATAGGAAATTATCACATTAAATTCATATAGAATAATGATCAATATATGATAATATATATTTAATATTCACTTTATTGAATATATTTGGTAATATTAAGTACATTCCATTTGGTTTTATGAAACCATCTCCAAAAAACTCCCACTTGGCCTAGAACCAACTGCTAACAACTTTTAGTATGTTAGATATCACATGAAGATCATTTTTCTAATGAGAAAGGGGTTTCGTTAAGGGATCCACTACATTGTCTTCCATGGAAATGTTTCTCACTGTAACTTCACCTATTTGAGAAAAATATCTCAAGATATGATACTTTTAGAGTATATGATTCATCCACTAATGTCACCTTGGTTCTTTGGAGAGAGATACCACTATAGTATTAGCATAGTAAACTGTGATCGTTTATTTTCAGCAAGGTTCCACATCCATCTCTAAATTGAATTTTTTTATCCATACTACTTATTTGGATGAATCATAAGAAAAAATATACTATTAATCGACTATAGAATCAAAAACCACTACTTTATTTAATCTATTACAACTCACACCCCCTCCATTGATGGTGAAGACGTATCCCAACTGCAACTTCAGATAATATTGATCTATTTGGAAACTATGATTTTCATATCCCTTGATGACTAGATCTGTATATCCTTCATATATCAAGAACATATCCTTATTTCACCTTATATACTTAATAATGGTTTTGACATCCATCAAATGGTAGTATCTTGTATTTTTCTAATATTTGCCTATTATACTTAATTCATAAGCGATATCTAGCCTGGTACACAACATGTCCTACATGACTGACCAAATTACTAACGCATATAGAATCCAATAAATTTTTTATCGCTCCCCATGTGTCTAAGGATACATTTTCCTAGAGATATGAATATCATGTAACATAGGTAATAATCCACTCTTGGATTATTCCATACTAAATATCCTCAATATATTATTAATATATGTACCCTGACATAGACTGAGTAGCCTCTTCGATCTATCATGATGTATTTTTATCCCAAGAACATATGTTGTTTTTCCTTAGTATTTCATGGAGAATCATGTATTTAACCACATATTAATGGTCTATAAGACTGATATCTCATTTCCAATAAGTAAAATATCATCGGCATATACTATTAGTAAAATGAATGAACTACCACTAAATTGTTTATGGAAACAATTATCACATTCATTTTTTATGAAACCAAATTCTTTTAGGGATTCATTGAAACAAATTTTCCATGACTTGGATGCTTACTTTAATCCATATATGGATCTCTGTGAATTGCATACTTATTAGCATTACATTGAGTCACAATCCATTATGGTTGTGTTATATAAATATCTTCCTAAAGGTTCTCATTAAAGAAGACTGCTTTGACATCCATCTACCAAATATCATAGTAATAATACACTACTATGGAAAGTAGAATCATGATAGGTTTAAGCATGAAGATTTGTGAAAAGGTTTCACCATAATCAATTCCTTGATGATGTTTATACACTTTTGCAATCAGTCATGTTTTATAGCTATTAACTTGACCATATAGGGTCAATTTATTCTTGAACACCCATTTTAAACTAATAGGATTTATATCAACTTGAGGATCCACCAAAATCCATACATGGTTTTGGTACATGGAATGAATTTTAGAATTTATTGCTTCTTTCCATCTAGTATAATCTATTCCACTTAATGCTTCCTTATATGATGGAGGATCATTGTTATCAACTATTAATGAGTCACCATACTCGGTGAGTAAAAAACAATATATTTAAGGTTCTCTAATCTCTCTTGTAATCTCTCAAAGTACTTGTGTCTCTAGAACAGTTTCTTACATGGGGATTTTTGGAACTTGTTCATGTACCAACTCCAGCATATCCTGAGCTTGCACTTCATCAAAGTCTATATCACTCCCACTGTAAATTTTAGAGATGTTCTCCCTCTTAAGGAAAATGTCATGTATTTACACTATTACCTTTTTATATGATGTGTAATATAGGTAATATCCCCTTTTTTCCTTGGGGTATCCTATAAAGATACACTTTGTGCCTCAGGTTGAATATTTTTTGATTGAACAAATGGTTTGTATCCCCACACATGTAAGTTTGACAGAAAAAGTTTCTTTCCACTATATAAGTGGTATGGGATACCATCTTACACTTTATTTGGTACTTGTTTTAGTATGTGTGTTTCTTTCTATAATGAATATCCTCAAAATAAAAGTGGAATGTTTGCATGGATCATCATTGACCTCACCATGTCAAAAAAGGTGTGGCTCTTCTTTCACTTACATCATTCCACTAGGGTGTATAATTAGTTTTGAGTTGGGATAAAATCTCATACTCCCATAAATATTCCATGAATTATTGATTAAGATATTCTTCACTGTGTTCTTAGAATAGTTTCTTAATATTCTTACCAAGCAGGTTCTCAACATCATTATTAAATTTTTGAATCTTTTAAAGGATTATAACTTATACCTCATTAATTATATATATCTATCCCTAATAAATTCATCAGTATAAGTTATTAAGTATGAGTACCCACCCCTTTCTTTAACTGATAATGGTCCAAACACATCAGTGTGAACCAACTCTATAAGCTTTATGACTCTTCCACCTTTTCCACTGAATGAATATTTGATCATTTTACCTTGTAAACATGCTTGAAAAATACCTAGTTTTTTAGTTATAATGAATATAAATAACCATCTTGATGTAACTTATTCAGTCGTTTCTCATTTACATGACCAAATCAGTGATTCCATATTTGGGTGTAGTATGAGTCATGAGAACCGAATTCATTATTTATTACAAACACCTGGTTGTCATAATCTAACACATAAATACCATTATGTAAATTTTTCTTACCATAACTATAACATCCTAATATTTTATGAAATTTTTATTTCAAATATATTTACCTTCTTCGATAGCTTGCGTTATACGCAACTGTGAGGTTAAGTGAACCACAATATACTATTTAAGATATTATTATTTAATATTATCATCTAAATATTAAATTAGAGGGTATGAATAGGATTAAATACTTTATTAATTATACAAAATTCCCATACTTAATATAAATACTTATTAATTAATCATTCAATTTTTAGTAAACTCGTTTTCTTCTTCAAAAATATATTTCCTTCAAAAATGATTTTTTATTTATTTTTGTGAGAAAATATTATAATTAATTTTCTAAACTTTTAGAAAATATATTTTATAAAATTAACTTAATTTTTTAAATCAAAAAATAAGCATATAAAAATTATATTTGGGTAAAATTTCGGTATTTTTCAGAAAATATTGATTTTTCAGTAAATGGGGAAAAATGATGTTTTTTATAAAACTATCATTTTATTTTAATGTAATGTATAATTATGATTTTAATTTAATATCATGTTATATTAAGTATTATTTAATTATAAATGATTTAATTAACTTCATTTTAATAATCTTTATACAATATTTTGGTATAAGTACATTTTTGGGCTTAAAAATGCATTTTTCTAAAAACTGTTTTTCATTGTGTTTTACACATTTATATTTATAGTAATAAATAGAACTTATAAAAATTTAATCTTGAAAAATTTATAGAATATTTATAATTATGAGGTTAAAATTTGGTAATTAATCCTCTTTTATATTTTATCAATACGAATAGTAACTGTTGTAAAATTTATCACCTTGGTAAAGGGTAAACTGAGTTAATATAAATTAAAAATAAGTGATAAAACCATAATTTTTCATCATTATTATTATTGTATGAATTAAATTTTTACCTTAACACGTAAGGATATAAATTGAGTTATTTAATGGACATTTTTCTATGAAAATGACATATATTATTTAAACTGAAATAAGTGACAAAATGTCACTCTCCTAGTTTTAAATATCATTTATATGTTCACATAGGGATAAAAAATAGTTATGAATAAATAATAATAATAATTTTGTACCTAATGATATTATATTCATGTTTTTAATTTATTATAATTTTTATGAATTTAATAACTACCTTAAATACTTACATAATGTTGATGTAGTAATTATTCAACTAATGAAAAATTCATATATATGATATTAAAAATATTAAAAGAATTATAATTTGAGGTAATTGACGTGATACATGAATTTTATAGATGAAAATATAATTTTGGGGATGTATTAAAATATATTTTTCTAATTTATATTATTTTCTTGATGTTATTAAAGTCAAAGTAATGAATATTGACAAAATTGATAATAATGATATTTATGAAAATAATATTTTATTAAATTATTTAAAAGACATAAAAATATTTAAATAATAAAAATTGATCATGATATGGTCTAAAATTTCATAAATTTTCCATTATGGTCTAACTCTCACCTTATAAGTAAAAATTACAACCTTTTAATATTGAAAAAGTTATGATTGTAATTAAAATTAAAATAGGTTAACAAAGGATTAATCAAAATGATAAGGTTTAAAATTACACCAAAACTTATATAAATTATATTTTATGATGTTATTACAACCATATATCACCTCGTTTTTGAATTTATTTCCATTTGGATGTATTTTTATTGAGTTTGAATTTATTATAATTTAATATTTTCAGAAATTCCAAAGGTGCCCCTCACCTCAATTATAAAAGGACACATCCTCCTTCAATTAATTACACCAATTTGAGCCTTCTATATCGACCATAATCTTTCAAATTATCTTCCCCACTTACCTATCCTCATTCTATAGGTTTTGGTATTCCTAAAGGACCAACCCTATATCCCTTTGGAGGAGATATAAATGAGTCGTTTCGAAGAAGTGGGAATCACTATAACCGATCAATTTATTTTTCTACTCTTCTTTAACTATTATAAATCTATGATACCTATAATAAAATAATAAATTAAGTATTATATATATTCTTAAATGTTATTATTATAAAAACACCATCATACACCCTCTTTCCCATCAAATAAGAAGTAAATGTGTCGCTCGTGTGTACGTACGGCTTACCATCTCCACGTAGCGATACAATTCATTTTTCATCCCCATATTTTATGGATGGGTATTATGATGGTTTTAATGTTTATATTTTATATTTATGACATAATTATACTTATAAAATGATAATATCATTCCTACCTTCTTACCATTTAATCTTTTGGGAAATGATAATGTCACTCGTGTGTATGTATAGACTACCATCTCCACAATGTGATGTGATTCATTTTTCATTTATATTTCACATGGATGCTAATAAGGATGGATTTAATGAATATATTTTATATTTATGGTATAATAATTATCCTATAAAGGTTATTTAATATTTATCTTTCTTTCTTTCCATCCGTTAAAAAATGAAAACAACGTTCATGCGTACGTATGGTCCATCATTTCCATGAATGGGGTGATTCATTTTTTTATCTATATTTTTTATGAATGATTATAAATATGTATATAATGAGTATATATGATGTTTATTCCATGATTAAAATTCTATAAATGATTATACCATGATCAAAGTATAAGTACTGGGACTTCCAAACCAAAACATACTTGGAAAACGGAGTTATCACCCAGAATAGTGATTTTAATAATACATTATTAATAAACACGTGATAAGATATTACAAATAAATCATAAATGTTATGATATATATTAATATGGTAATACAATATATTTATAATAAATCTATATTTATTATATAATAGTTTTGAACATGAACAAGAAAATGTGATACTTAAGGTAAGGATTCTTCATCTCAATTTTGTTTCATTGAGAAATATTTGATGTTATGAACCTATTTATGTTTATGAGGTGTATATACTGAATCTTTTACATAATAAATCATGAATATTATTTTTTTTCATGATATTTAAAGTTTCAGTTAATGTTACTCTTTCATGGGGATTATTATTCAAATGTTACCAAAATGGTAAGGGTTTATTTCACAATATCATTGTTATTCAGGATTCACTACTAGAAATTTAGGCTATAGTCATGCTTCCAAACTGTGGATATAATCCAAAAAACTTTTTCTATAGGTTATATCCACTGTTTAATGAACATTGGATGGTCTTGGTATAGCTATAGGGCAAAACCTATAGCCATGGTTTGAAACCATGGTTAAAGACCTATAGTTATGGTTCGAACCATGGCTATAGTCCTATAGACATAGTTTGAAACTGTGGAAGAAGATTTAGTCACATAGGGGATATAGCCATGGTTTGCAACTGTGGCTATATCCCTTCCTATTTCATAAAAAAACACCCCTGCTAGACAGACCCCACCCCTTGGACAGACCCCCCCCCCCAGACATACCTCCTTGCACACACCCCACCCCCACCCCCTGCAAACCCCATCCCCCCTACAAACCCCCCCCCCTCCTTCCTAGACAGCCCCCCACCCTAGAAAGACCCCCCCTAGACATAACCCCTACCCCTCCCCCTACACAACCCCATCCCCCTACAAACCCCCTTGTACCCTCCTACACACCCCCTGGACAACCCCCCATCCCTCTTAGACACCCCCCTGGACATACCATCATCCCTCCTGGACACCCCTAGATATCCCCCCCTTCTCCTGGAAACCCCCTGGATAGCCTCCCTCCCTCCTGGACACCCCCTGGATAGCCCCCCTCCCTTATGGACACCCCCTATATAGCCCCCACCCCCTCCTAGACACCCCCTCCCTCTTGGACATCCCCCTCCCTACTGGACACCTCTTGAAGGAAAACCCTATAAAATATAGGGTTACCCATAAAATGCATGTTACAATGATATAAAAAAATCCACTGGTCAAATTAAATACAACATCGACTGGTTAAACTGAGTACATGGTCCAGTTTTCAAAAACATGTATCTAAAGTGATATTCAGTACAAGTAAAAGGAACTAATAACCGTGATAGAATAAAATGATCCACTACTCTAAAATATGCCACAAATTATGTGTTCCGTGATGTTTTATTTCTCTGAAATTCAGTTATGTAAAACCCTATAACCTAGTACGCAGGATCAAAACCCAACATTTTATCCAAGTGAAAAGCATCTTACATGTCAAGAAATTTAATCTAGATTTTAACTAAAATACATTAATACTTAAAATGAAATACATTCATAACATATTTTTTAGTGTGAAAATAAAGGTAGAATATGTGTCAATGTTATTTAATTATTTGAAACTTCAAATTTCAAAACAAATTGGAATATTTCACCGAAGATAAACACCAGAGGGATACATGTTATAAAGTTCATCTTGTTGATTGTCAATGCTTGAAAATCCAAACTGTTTCATACCTCATTTTCTTAGGCAATACATTGTTGAAGTTTGATCTCGATTACATCATATGTCATAAATATTACCTTAAATGTATTTTTTTTCACATGGTCGATGTTGGTTGCAGACATTGAAATATGAAATATCAATAGTCATGACAAGTGTTTTATGTTTGAATACATTCAACTCAGGTGAAAAACACTGTCATCATTTCCTTGTAATGAATATATATTTTTTATTAATCAACATACAATGAATTTGAATTCTATAAACCAAAACAATAACGATTTATCACTAACCAACAACTGCAATTGGTATCTACAACAATATATAATGTATTTTTCATAATTTATGAAGTATAAAATGTATTTTTAATGTTTTTATGATAGTTTTAGTTATTGAAATAAACTACAATGAAAACCCCCACCCCCCCACCCCCCCACCCCCACACACACCCCTTACACCACCTACACCCCTGCAGACCCCCCTTACACCCACGCTACAGACCCCCCTTACACCCCCCCTCCCCTCCTTCCTAAATAGACCCCCCCTCCTTCTTGGACAGACCCCCACCCCCCTCCCTGGAAAAACCCCCCTCCCCCCCCACCCCCCACTGTATACCCCCCTTGAACACCCCCCCTCTCCTTGCAAACCCCCCTTGCACCCCCTCCCCCTGCAGACCCCCTTGTACCCCCTATAGACCCCCCACACCCCCCTCCTAGACATCCCTCTCCCTCCTAGACACCCCCTCCCTCCTAGACATCCCCTCCCTCCTGGAAACCTCCCCTCCTAGACAACCCCCCCTCCTGAACACCCTCCTCGACACCCCCCCCCCCCACACACACACACACACTCCCCTTATAGTATCCCACCCCCTGCAAATCCCCCCCACCACCCCACCACTCCCCCTATAACCCCCTTATTCCCTAAAAATCCCCCCTCCACTCCCCCAGGATAGCCCCCCCTCCCTGGACAAACCCCACCCCCTGGACAGACCCCCCTTTTTCCTGGACAGACCCCCTTCCCCCATAAAGACCCCCCCCCCCTCTCCCCTACAGACCCCCTTTCACCCCCTACCCTCCCTGAAGACCCCCCTTGCACACCCCCCTCCACCCCCCCCCCCCCCACCCTCCTTCCTAGATAGACCCCTTCCTTTCTGGACAGACCCCCCTAGATAGACCCCACCCCCTCCATGGACAGACCCCCCTGCACATACCCCTCCCCCCTACAAACCCCCTTTGCACCCCCTGCATACACCCCTTCACCCCCTCCTCCTGGACAAACCCCCCTCCTTCCTAGACAGAACCCGACCCCCTTGCACCCCCTTCCCACCCCCTCCCCTTTGCACCCCCCCCCCCCTCCACACACACACCCCCTCCCCTCCTTCCTTGACAGACCCCCCCACCCTCCAACCTAGACAGTCCCCCCACACTACACCCCCTCCCTGGACAGACCCCCCCTGCACACCCCCACTCCCCATGCACCCCCCCCCCCCCCCCGCACACACCCCTTCATGGACCCATACCCCTTGCACCCCCCTCCTCCCTACAAACCCCCCTTGCACCCCCCCCCCTCCTTCCTGGACAGACCTCCCCTAGACCCCCCCCCCTCCTGGACTCCCACCCCCTTACACCACCTCCCCTACACACCCCCTCCCCTCCTTCCTATAAAGACACCCCACCCCCCTCCTTTCTAGACAGATCCCCCCCCACCCCACCCCTCCTTCCTGAATAGACCCCCCCCCACCCCCACCTTACACCCCCTCTCTAAACAGACCCCCCCTACACACCCCCCACCCCCTCACACACCCCTATCCTGGACACCCCCCCCCCCCCGGACACCTACCCACCCTCCTTTCTGGACAGCCCCCCTCCTTCCTGGACAACCCTCCCCCCCCCCCCCCCACCACCCTACACCCCCCTCCCTGGACAGACCCCCTACACATCCCCCTCCTAGACCCCCCCCCCTCCCTGGACAGACACCACTTGCACACCCCCCCTCTCCACCTGTAGACCCCCCTTGCACCCCCTGTAGACCCCCCTTGAACCCCCCCCCCCCCCTCTCCACACCCGCCCTCCCTTCCTTCCTTGACAAACCCCCTTGAAACTATTAACACATGCAAAAAATTAACTAAACTGTTCATATAAGTCATAAAAATATTGAAATAATTATAAATTTAGAACAAACAATAATAAAAATGAAATATAACCAAGCCATACATATGACATGGTATAAGCATGTATAAACAATGTAAACATAATCCATTTGCAGTGGAGGATGAGATTGGGGAAAGATAAATTCATAAATACAATTCATTTGTAGTGGAATATTAGGGGAGAAAATAAAAAATAACCAACATGTTAACTATAATCTCGTAAAAATATACTGTGATGGGAACCCTATCCAGTTATGTAGATGAAATTCAATAGAAGGGTGTCAGGTAGGTATATTTCATGAAAAGCCACTGAAGGGAGGATTTACCTAGTGTTCGCGAATGGGTTTAGTGATAAATCACATGAGGAAGTGGATCGCGATGGTAGGGTTGGGTTTGGGTGAGAAATCAGGGAGGTGGGGTGGCCACGTCAGAGGAGAAGGATCTTATGGTGGTAGGGTAGCTACATTGCAAGAGGACCGAAGAAGGTGGTGTGTCCACATCATAGTAGCATCAACCGGCAGCGACCTACATTAGAGGAGGAGGAGGGTCATGGTGAGGTGGGGGCGTCAGAGCTACGTCGGCAGGGAGTTGGGGAGGTCGTGTCGGCAGAGAGGCGGGTTGGTAGCACTAGAGTTGCATTGGTAGGGAGGCATTGGAACCGCGTCGGTGGTGAGGTGTGCTTGCTACATTGGAGCCTAAGGGGGAGGAGTAATGGTGAGGGATGAGGAGGAATTGTGATGGATTAATCACTGAGGGAGAGGGTTGTAGGAGGGAGAGGGTTCACGGGTGGGAGAGGAAAGTCCCGATGGGAGATAAACCTTTGAGGACCTGTTTCCATGCCTAGCCCTTTTCCTGTGGATATATCTCACCCTATATCCACAGATCATTTAAACCATGTAGAATTAATGGGAAGAACAACCATTTTAAGACAAGCTTAAACCGAGGAGCATCAATGGGAAGACTTCATTTTTTATTTTAATTTTATTTTTTTTAACATGATCAATATTAGCTAATTACATATCGGGGTTCAAGTGATGTGGTATAATTGATTACTATAAATCTTGAATGAATTTATATCTTATTATTATTTTCTTAGTTATTAATTCATCACTAAGTGATGTAATAAAATTTGAACTCCATCTTAGGCACTAGAGAGAGGAAATTACACTCTAAACAATGAAAATATCCCTTATGTTAGGTATCATAAAAAAACTTATAAGGACCTAGGATTATATTTATGGTTTTGGAGAGTGTATCGAGAGAACATGATAAGGATACAGTAATCATGCTAGCATAAAATCGGTAAACTTATGTGTAAACAGTATAAAATAGTTAAACTTATCTAAACACTCCAACTATCTCAAAACAAGAACACATAATCCTTATACACTATTTATCTAACCATCTACATGGTTTCTTCTAGTTTACTTCATTATAACTTAGTTTTACATTAACTCACACACTAGTATTTCTTGTGTTTTTTCATTTAGTCCTCACACATTACCAATAGTCAAACACCGTTATTTATTCTTCTATCATAACTAAATTAAAATTTTGAAAAGAAATAATATTGTAACTAAAGATATAACATAGGTAACTCACATATAATATTTTACAACGCCTTGTGCACTTATAGTAGGCTATGTGATTTCCAAGAACACTTTAAATATTAAGAAATATTTTTGTATTTTCGTTTAACTTTACCAGGTTTTTTTTAAATCATGTTCTTAATAAATGAAACACATAAAATAAAACTAAAAAAATAGAACTATGGAAGTGGGAAAAAGATATTTTAAATAAAATATAATTTCAGGAATTATTAGTAAAAAATTTCAAATAATAAAGGAAAATTAAATCTAAAACATTCTATATTTGATCATAAAAAGAATAATAAACATTCTATATTTTATCATAAAATGAATCCTTAAAAAATAGATGGAAGAAACATAACTTCAATGGAAACTCCTATCATGTTGTCTAAAATCCTTTCACCATTAGTTTATTAAGAAATTAAATTTATAGCACAATTGAATTTTTATTAAGAACCACAACAAACACCAAATTGATGTTAAATGACTAATTGGAAGTGATAATCACAATGAAAAATCAAATCCAAAGTAATAGGTGATACAATTTTCCTTTAAGGACATAGAAATATAGGTAAAAATAAAACCATGTGATCACATGATTTCAAATAAAAACAAAAAAAATATTTAATTAATATTTAAATTGTTTTATGAAACAAAACAATAGTGAATATGGGTGGGGGTGGGGAGATTAAATCCAAAGTCATCGAAATCATATGAGCGTATTTAGGGAGGGGTGGGGGAGATTAACTTAACTTGAATATAGGTGGCATGAAATTGATACTCATACACAAACTATTCTCAACATCTGAAATCGAAATAAATAAGTCAAAATAAACCCAATGAAAATCAGACAATGAATCAAAGAAATCGTATCCGATGAAAATAAATTAAAAGTAACTTAAATGATGTTATAAAATATTTCTTAAAACTATTTTCAAAATCCCAAATCCTGGTTTTTTAAGTTATAAAACACCACTTAAAATAATTTTAAATTTTTCTAAAAATCCCTCTTTAAAATAAATTAGTTATTAAAAAACAATGATTTTATTTTAATTCACCTTATAAAAACTCTTTGAACATCTCAAAATTATAGATTTTGCCTATAAAACCATGTTTCCATCATGAAAAAACTTCATGTTTTTCAAATCCCAATTCTTTTCTTCATTAAAACAAAATTTATATTTTTAAATACTGAATCCATTTCAATGCATTTGAAAAGTTTTTTTTGTTAATTTTAAAACTAACCGTTTCCATTTAAAATTATGAACTATTACTAAAAACCCTATAAAACCCAATGAATATATCTCAATACACTACAGAACATACCCCATTACTCGAGAGTAACTACTGGTCATGCATGACTCAACTACATAGCATAGCAGAGCATGATTTATCCGTGCATTTTCCACTAATAGTTATATTGTACAATATACTCAGCCTCAAAATGATTTTATAGACCCTGTGAGTTCATTATGTAGTACCAGTTAAACTCCTAATGTCATATCCCAAATCATAATAATCCTTTAAATAATCCATACATCATTAATATAATTTTTATCCATCAATATAAAGAAAAACATGCCAGAAATATATGAATAAGACTCAAAAATTGAGGCTCATAACCCAACATCTCGTGGTGACTTGAGGATATAAACAATAAAGAGATCGTGAGTCTATAATTACACCTACATATTTATTATTTACAACCCTATATTAAATATAGTGTAACTTCCCAAATAACAAATGGCATTATGAAAACTACACCCTATTAAGAACCTAGGCTCTAATACAATTTTTTTCATTTACCAACTCAGGAAACCCATGAATTGGGCACCCAAGATGACCTAGATATAACTGAGGGGAGTTAATCATACCCACAAGATAGCAACAAGAACTTGGGAATCAGATATATAACTTTTGGGAATTATTTCACTAAAATAAACATAGATAAAACACAGTGGAATATTTACTGAAATTTCTTCATAACCACTCTATATATTAGAGGTCAATGCCCCAAAATAGAAATAATTTTTATAAATAATCATGAAAAAATAAAGAATATAAAATAAATAAACATTCATACTAAATAAAAAAATATAGCTAAAACATAAACAGATTCAAGAGTGACTATTTTGGTCGATACAATAATAATAAAAAAAGAAAACTACTTTGGCCAATCTTTGTGTGACTCTGCAAGTCGCCATTCAAACTCAATACCAACATCACTCCAACTTGATCAATGTAGTACCTAAAAATATGCTTGAAACTAAATTATATAGATAATCATGAGTATAAATCATAGTATTTTTTCTAATAAAACCATGCCCCATGTATTACCTTTAAAAAAAGTTCAATTTCTTGGTAGTTTGAAAATACAGTTTATAACCATAGGTTTACATCATTTAGTTTTAAAACCAATTATGATTCATTTATATTATTCCTTTAAATAGTTCCATTTAAAACATGTGGTTTAAAAAAATCCCAAAATAACTTTCCTTATGTCACGACCCATCCCTCGGGGCCCATGTCGTGACTACCCCAAGCCCGCCTTCCATAGGCCAGGGGCTGGCGGCTAGCACCAAAGGCGTAAATCCCTAAAACTGGGAATGAATTTCCTTTATAACCTGAAAACGTACACAACATAGTACAAGCTGGAAGCAAATCACTGAGTAAAAATTTATAAAAAGTGTACTGAAAGTAAAAGGGTGGCCGGAAATACAAGCTCAACTATAAAGTACAAGGAAATGGAAAGTACAACTGAAGAAAATAAAAAATATCGTTGGGTCGTCCTCTGAGGTTCCTACCTAAAGGGTAGGTACAGATCGCCTCCTCAGCACTCCAGGTTCATCTGTCTCCTCCGTGTATCGTCACACTGTATGGTCCACCGCCGGTACCGTCTGGTCCTGGTGCTCTCAGCCTCAGTCAGCGCTGTCCGTCGTCTGCATCCAACACAACGAGGTGCGGGCATAGCCCGTGCAGGGGTGAGTATAACGATACTCAGTAGGTACCCCGAGACCCTCAAGGTCTCACAAAATCCAATAAGGATAAACCAAAAAGTATGAAATCAACAGATAATCCCACTTAGGTATATCTACATATACCAAAGTTATCAAGTAATCCATCTCAATAATGAGGAAAACACAAAATTTACTGACTCATCTCACACAGGTATACAACTTTTGTTGAGAGATAGATATTATTAGATGTATCCACTAAATCATCTATTCTGTCAAACCCACATAGGATCCTGGTATAGAAATCAGAACTGTCGAACCCACATAGGATCCACGAACAGTATTCAGAACTGTCAAACCCACACAGGATCCAAGAATAGTCGTCAGAGCTGTCGAACCCACACAAAATCTAGGAATAGTAGTCATATTTGTCGAACCCACACAGGATCTAGGAACAGTATTCAGAGCTTTCGAACCCACACAGGATCCAGGAACAGTAGTCAGAGTGCAGCCAGCCACAGGGTTTCCACACAAGCACGCTTGATTCCAGGAGGGTCCGCTCCTCAAGCCAAGTTTTGATACATCAAATACCATGAAGTCCCACGAAAAAGTATCCCAAAGGTCCGCCATGTCATAGGGGTCTCAACTCAACAGACGGTGCGTCAATCGGATGCCTTGTCTGTGAGTTATTAGCCTTTTAGTCCCGGGGGCCCGATTGGATTCGTGCATGATCCAACCTGACCATAACTCAACTATACCCCTAACTCTAGTGGGGTATACTCAGAGGGACCGTCACGCTCCAAGATTACCAGTGTCACTGACGATTACTCAAACGGATGTCCGGTGCCAAAGATATGGCCAAAAGAAAGTAAAGGGTCGCAGTAGGTCCGGGTCCGGTCCGACCCGGTTGAACCGACCTGAGCCAACTTAGTCTGGGCCGACCCAGTTCGGGTCAAACCGGCCTGTCCCATTGGGCGGGACGTCCCATTGGGTTTGGCTCGGCCCGCTGGGCCCAACCCAGTAGGCCGTGAGGGCAGTCCGGCCCGGGTTCTGGGTCGGTTCGGCCCAGAGCGTCGCGAGGGCGAGGCCCGACGCGGCTCGGCCCGGAGGGCGCAGCTGGGGCCAGTTCGGCCAGGGCACTGCGAGGGGGTCCGCGGACCGACTCGGGAGGCCGGCGTGGCTAGGTCACCAGTTCGGCCGGGATCCGTGTGGCGGCTCGGGAGGCCGGGTGACCGGGAGCCGGGAGGTGGCTCGGGAGGCCAGGAGGCCGGCAGGCAGGCCGGGTGGCGGCCGGGCAGGCCAGCGGGCAGGCTGGCGGGCGGCCGGGAGGCGGCCGAGCAGGCCGGGAGGTGGCTGGGTGACGATCGGGCAGGCCGGAGGGCAGGTCGAGAGGCGGTTGGGCAGGTCGGGTGGCGGCCAGGCAGGCCGACGGCAGCCGGGTTGCTACCGAGCAGGCCGGCAGGCAGGTCGGTGGGCGGCTAAAAGGTGGCCGGGGAGGCCGGTAGCGGTGTGGGACGCCACAGGGGCGGTGTGGGTCTCGGAGGCCATGGAAAGCACGGCCTTTGTCTTCACCACCTTCGTCGCCTCGTCATTTCGTCGCCATGCTGAAGATCATCATAAATAAGAACAACGGAGGGGTCGAGCCATGTTATTTGGCCTGCACCCTCCACGTTTAGGGTGGTAACATTTGGCTCATCAAGTAAGAAGAAATATGAACTTCAATTTTTACAACCACTGCAATTATTCCTTTCCAACCAAAGAAGAAAATAAGGGAAATAATATTACACAAATAAACCCCTACCTTTGTTCATTGTTCGACGATGAAGTCACGGAAAGAAGACAGAGGAGATCTTCGTTCATCGCATCTACCGCACACTTCCAATCCCTAGCTCATACGTAAGCTCATTGACAACTATGTGGAGGGAAGGTCGGTTGAAGATGTCCCACGTTGGTAGGATCCGGGGATAAAGGTCGAAGGAGATCGTTGTTCGCGTTCTTCGTTGGAAGAATGCGTTCTTCGTTCTTCGTTGGGAGCTTTCTCCCAATAATCCTCTTCTCAAATCCCCCAAGTGAAAAGTTGTTCCAAATAATAGATTATAATATCTATTATTTTGTTGGCAAGAATTTAAAAAGAAAAACTAAACACTTGGTTGGCACATTAAAAATTAAAGGGGAGGATTTGGCACCATTAATTTGGTGTGTTGGCAACATTAATGTGGAGGAAGCTCAAGGGGCTCCTCCACATTAAATATGGGGTTGAGAGGTTTTCCCATCCTCCCATTTAATAGGGGTCGGGTGGTCCCCGCCCTTAATATTCAAATTGGGAGGTTATGTGGTCTCGGGTTGTCCCCACTTCCAACTTCCACATGGAGGTTATAGTTCCAGTGGGTCCTACCTCCCAACATCCACATGGTTGCTCAAAAATAAAATAAAGTGTAGTTTATTTTATTTTATTATTTTCCACAAAACCCCCAAAAACTATCTTTTATTTTCAACCATCTTTCATCGAGGTTAAAGTCTTCTTAAGTGAATATCGGCGCTGCGAGTTCAACGGTACCCTCAGATTTCAATTTCGAGCACCAGTTCAAAAGTTATAAAAACCCGCTTGTACGTTTATTGAACGTACCTGAACAAAACTTCAAAAATTGATTCTGGGCACACCGGCCCTTGGGATCACGCGCTGTCAATTTTTGTGGACTCGTAAAATTCCCATGTATTTAAGAAAAAAATATTTCCACGGAAATTTCGGGTCTTTACACCTTAAATATACCCATGTACATGAATTAGTAAAAAGAGTTCTAAAAAACATTTCCAAACATTTAACCATTATTTAAAAAGAAAGAAATTATTTCTTTATAATAATTGAGTAATAGAATAAGTGATAATAATAATAATAATAATTAAAAATTGGAAACATATCATAGTAAAAAATTTAAATGTAAATAAAAATACATTATCACAAAAATAAAGGAGACATATTCTAAAAAATAAAGTTAAGTATTTAGGATCATTGGAATACCTTGGTGTTGAGGGGAAAGTCTATAACATACTAAACATTATCCATAATATCATCATATTTGATGCAATATAACTTGCATAACCCTTTTAATTTACCTACATTTCAGGATCGAGGGGACAACTACCAAAGTAGGATAAATGAAATACTAAGGGTCATAATTTTAAAGAATGGTCATATAATAGTATAGCATATGGTCTTTGAAATTCCACTCTCTACTCTTGGTTAATATGATGTATAAAATGGTGGTGAGACAATGATTAATAACAAATAACAATATATAAATATATAAATTACCAAATACATTAACAAGAATCATAAGAAAGATTCACCCCCAAGAACCCATTTAAAAAATATCCCCTCACTCACAAAATCATCAACATAATAAATGTGTCGTATTATAGAGACACTCTCATCCATTTTAAAAAAAATCATGCTAGAGGTATATTCTAAGGGATTAATCATCAAGAAAACCCTTCTTGAAAAGTACCAACTATACCTCATAACTCCTCTCTGAAAGTGCCAACTATGTCTTATAACATTTTTAAAAAACATTTTCTTAAGATCACTTTTTTAAAGAACCAAACACACCTTAAAAGTCCATAAAAACCTTTAAAACCCAATTTAAAGTCCAAAAAACAACTTATGATATCAAATATCATTAATAAAGGACATTTAGTAATTTCATCAAACATCTTGTGTGCATGGTCAAACAAAACAGATTTTAATTAATCATTAAAAAGGTAAAAATCTTTACACTCAATGGAATAGAGTAAAATCATAGTTTTCTCATTAAAAATCCATAACCAGATTTAATATTGTCATTACACACCCACAAAAAAAATTAGAAGCACAATAAATTAATGGGTATTAAATTAAAGGTCAATACATGGGGAAAGCTACCTTGGTATTTTTTATTCCAAAAGAAAAGTGTTTATCCAACCTCATAAGGAAATAAATACCCTCTAGAAACCAATATAGTTCTAAAAAACTAGAAACCTACAATTAAAAATTTCTTGATCATGAATCCTTGGTCATCAAGATCCTAGTTTTTTAAGATAATGTAATGGGAGAAAAATAATAAAATTCAGATTCCTTGATGATTTTACCAAGAATAATCAGTCTCAAACTTGAATAAAATAGTGAAATCACTAAGGAGTATGAGAAAAGGTAAAGAGCACAAGCCTGGTGTCAAAGGAAACAAATAAGAAAAGAATAAAATCTTTAAATTTTAATAGGGTAAATAATGTGAAAACAATTTTAAAAAACTATCAATCAATTGACCATGTAACAACTCTTCTAGATATGGTGTGGTAACCCCATCTCAGTGACCCCTATAACATGGTCCTTAGGTTTTAGCATTGTATCATCTAGGAAAAAATCTCTAAGCCTCCCCACAACCACCCTGAGTTCCATAACTCCATAGCGTAGCCCCTTCCCCTATGGTGTAAGGATCTCTCCAAACTAAACCCCACAATATAGGGTAGACCATGTGTCATGACCACCTAAGGTCTATGTAATGGTAACCCTTAGTAATCCCCTCACCCCACCCCCTTCATTCCACATAACCCTTAGATATAGAATGACATGATACTGTGTAAGGATAATACCCCTACAAAACTCTGCTCTATGTGGAAAATCCCTTGGTTATGGTATGTTCTACTACTATGTAAGGCTAAAATCCCTACGCATTATTCATCCACACCAAAGATACTGTTTTATGGCATGGACTACCTCTATGTAGTGGTTTCACAACTGTATACCATTACACAACCCACTTACATATTGTATAGAATTTGGGTTGTGGTTTGTTCCTTCCATACCAAGACCACCACAATGTCATAGCCCATGTGTTATGACATGGACTTCTATAGAAATACCTGTTGTTGTTGTACCCCTAAAATGTTTCAAAAACATTCAAAAACCCTAAAACATAAATTCAAAAATAAAATCTTTAAATAAGTAAAATAACAAAAAAAATGTGAGTTTGAGGTGTAACACTTGTCTAACAAATCCAAATAAGTCCAAAATGAATTTTCTAATTATGAAATGAAAAATAAAATAAAAAATAGAGACTCGTGTAGGTTACTTCCTTGTCAGTGTTTTATTTATAATATATATCTATAAAAAAATTCATTCTTTGACTATATTTCCCAAATGAAACCCAAGAAAGATACCCAATGAACCTTGGGTACACCTCCCCTAATGCTAGTGGTTTCTGGATAGAAGCGAGGGCCTAAGGGAAGATAGTGGGGACATTATACCCTTGGAAGATAAATAATAATAACTATATAAAAATAGTTGATATGGTAATAAATAAAAATAAATATCATATAGTAATAAGAAAAACAACAACATACCACAATATCAAACAAAATGTATAACTAAAATGATATACTAGTCATAAAAGACATAACATGATCACCAATAGGTGGATCACACACAATAGGTCCAAAATCAAGTGAAATGAAACCCCCAACTTATCATATAGGATCCACATGGTCTTTCTCCAACCATTAAAATCCAACCCATGAATCCACTGCACCTCCAACTACTAATATCTAGATATTGATCTCATTCATTTTCCCATGTCATGAGAAAAAATGTATATATTCTTCTTGAAGGTCCCATATACGGTTTGAGTATGAACTCAATAGGCCACTACCAATTGTGTCCCAAGATAAAATAATTTTAAATAGCTAAACCCTATCCAGGAAAAATATGACAATTAAGAAGATGAAAAATGGAAACAAATAAATATTACTCGGTGAAAATTAGAGATTCTAGGGATCTGAAATAAAATAAACCCTATTCTATGGTAGAAATAATAGGGATATTGGGTGGATACATCTAAGAAGTATCTCAGGGAGGTGTGGTGGCCGCATCTGAGGAGGACCACAGAAGGTGGTGTGGGTTGAGTGGAGGTGAGCCTGGTTGGAGGAGGAGGGTTGAGATCATGGTGAGGTGTGGGGGGGATGTCAGATCCATGTTTGTAGAGAGGTGGGGAGGCTGCGTCGGATGTGGTATGGGTGCACTGGAGCCACGACAGAGGGGAGGTGGGCTGGTGAGAGGTGGGCTGGGTGCGTTGGAGCCGTGACGGAGGAGAGGTGGGCTGGGTGCGCTGGAGTCACGACGAATGGGAGAAGGAGCTGGAGGAGGGGGAGGGGTAATCATGGGGGTGGTAGGGGGAAGAATCTCAAGGGATGTAGGAATCTCAAATGAGAGGTAGGATTAACCTGAGGGGAGGAGGGTACAGCCACAATTTTCCTTCTGCCCATGGATTTTAGGATGGATATAGCCACAGATTTTATTAACTATGGCTATAAATCTGTGGATATAGACCAAATTTCTAGTAGTGATTGTTTATGTTTAAGTCTCTATTGTGGAATTTTTTCTCTTCTATTCTCCTATAATTATTTAAAATCATTTTTACCCTTGTTTTACTTTTTAAAAAACTGTCTGAAAGGGATCTTTTTATCATTTTCTAAACATGGTACTTTGTAAATTTTCTGAAACAAATCTAAAGGAATTTTTTTAACTTAAACAAAATGATAGTATTTCATTGTCATCATGATTCCTAAATTATTTGAATATTCCTTTACAGTTTTACATGTTCATTTTCAAAGAAATTTTTTTCATTTAAAACTATGTAGTTTTTAAAAAAAAGTGATGTGATTTTAAAATAGAAAATTTATTTTCCTCAAAATTATTCCAAGTGATATTTCAAAATCATTTTCTATCTAATCTGGAATCCTTTTATGTTTATTAAGATTTACTGGGAAAGGAAAAAATCCTTATTCTTTCTATTTATGTTTATGTATCTCGTTTATTTTCTATTAGTTATGATATAACTAAGTGTTTATGAAACCCATTTCTTTTCATGGGTTCTGATATGATTAAGATTTTAAGATTTTGTGACACACATATGTATAGTTTTCATTATGTGATGGGTGGTACCTATATTTCCCTCTAATTAATTGGTTAAATTATTATATCTCATGATATATTTATGGGAAACAAGTCATATTACTTGATCCGTTATGGGAAACAAGTCGAAGTGATTGATCCACTATGGGAAACAAGTTTATTTGCTTGATCCGCTAAGGGAAACAAGTATTGATGTTTGATCTGATTCTCTTGGTAGTTATCATTAACTTGTGAAATTTTTTGTATACTTATGATGGTTCCACACACATAAACTTATGGTTCATGATTGAGTTATCATGAATTCTCATTCTTATGATTCATGCCTTATGAAATGTTGATGTTTTATGCCAGAATAATGTTTATGATCTTTTTCAAATTGGTATTGAAATTTAAATTTTATGGATAATATCACATTACCTTATGCTTATCTTATGATTTTATATGATCATCAATTGATATTTATCATTTTTACCCTTATTGATCATCTGAGCTCTCCCTTTTCTTAAGATGAAATATAAAAAGTTATATATAGTGGTAGATTATGTGGATCTTTATAAACCAGTTGTTTATAAACCCAAGTTGTTAAGAGTTTATCCTAATTCTCTAAAAATCTAAACATAAAAATTCCTTGGGTATGTAAGTGGTTAAATATTTCCTTTTGACATTGTATGTTTTTTTTTGATAGAAAAAATTGGGTCACATTTATTGGTATCAAAGTCAAAAATGTAATGTTTATGTTATTAGCACCAAATCTAGAACTGTGGGTTTAGATATGTTCCAATAACATATGATTTCTTTATAAAAGAAACAAATTTCATTTTTGAACATGAAAATAAAACCTTCCATCCTAATTTATATACAGAAATAAGTTTTTTTGAAATTCACTACACATAGTAACAATTATGAATAACCAATATCATTCTTGTCTGCAATGTGAGGTGGTAGTCATCAATGGATAGTGCTTCTGACATATCTCCATTTACAACCTAAAATCTACCTGACCCCATTAAACCTTTCAAAATCTACTGGGATCCTATATTTATATACAAATGTGAGAACCACATGTGGTATACAATACCCAATTCATGGAAAATGAAAGGCTAAACTCGATAACTAACATACCTAAAGCGTTAACTTGTTTCCTTCCCACTTTTAAATTTTTCTTTAAATGGCCCTTATTTAAAAATGGAAATAGAAATCATATTTCTCCCTCACTTATCCTTCGATATTTATCTTTTTAGAAGGGTTTTTCAAAGAATCCTTAGACTTGGACTTAGTCTTGGTTCTATTTATCATTCCTTTCCTCCTATTCACCATAAGGATATAATAATTTTTAGGCTTCAGTTCCTTATCAGTCTGGAGAATTAAGGTGATGAGATTTGAGAGTGACTTATCTATATTGTTCATGTTAAAATTTATAATAAATTTATAGAATCTTTGAGGAAGTGAGGTGAGAATGAGATCAATATACAATTCATCGGATAGTTTAATACCTATAATTTTCAAACACTCGATGTAGTCAATCATTTTGACTATGTGAGGTCCAACTATTGTGCCTTATATAAGCTTTCATGTGAAGAGTTCCTTGTAAATCTCAAATTGTTCTTTTCCTACTCTCTCCTAACAAAGATCTCAAAGATTATTAGGCATTGAATGTGTATTCATAGTCTCGTGTGATTTTTGTAGTCCACTATACTTCGAATATAACATTAAACATTATAAATCTAGCACATCATCCAAGTGTTTCTCATAGACAAGTAACTCTTCCTCACTCACCTCCACAATGGGTCGATCAGGAACTGGGGACTCTAGTACATATAAATTCTTTTTCTAGTGTAGTACTATGTGTAAGCACTTGTACCATTCCTAGAAGTTTGTGTCAGTAATGATATTTTCATTATAAAATATAGTTTATAGATATAGTTTTGTGGTTATTGAAATTTCTATTTGATAATAAAATAATTTAGAGCAGATAATTAGTAATTTATCTTATTACCAAAAGTGGGAAAAAATAAATTTAATTTATGTCTCACACTATTTTATCAAGTCCCAACATCCCTCACCATTTGACTCAGAATGTCTAGTTGTATGAACATTCTAGTAGAAAAGATCCATATACCTCTTCTCATACCCCAAGAAAGGTCTTGGTTAATTAATCTAAGGTATTTATGTAGGAAAGTCTTTTCCAACTGCAGGATTTTTGTTCCTTAATCCATTGGGTGGAGTCCCCAATCAAAAAACACCCTCACTCAGATTTTCTTAACTATTGACTCCAAGTTACATCGATTCTATAAAGGGATACTCATTTTGATGTAGAATGGCTAAGTCAACCCAAAACATTCATAAGAACTCCTCGATAAAATTAATTTTCCAAAAAAGAGTTGGACAAACACTTAGTTATATGGTTTCATTCTTATTATATATGGAAAGTTTAGTCTGACTTGATATTTAATGGAGGGATTTTATTTATTATGCATAAAATTTTCTTGTTTTATCATTTACACATATTGTTAATATTAAATGGATTTTACTTTAAGGATTAATCATGTTCCGATAAAACATTTCCACATAATCCATTTATTTTAATTTCATCTTTGTATATTAGTTCATTTATTTATGCGGTCACAGTATTATATCCATAAAATAAATCATTTATAAGATAGAAATTAAATAAATAAATAAATGTCGTGATAATGGGCTTATCTAATGGTTTATTTAATTAGAAGACAATAAATCAACCTATGACCCTAGGTAAAAACTCTTTGTGTGGGTTTTGGAATGATTCATAGCATTCCACATATCCACCTATGTATCGCTTAAGTTGGTTTTGTCCCAGTTTCATCTTGAACTAACTACATTCACCTTAGGATACTCCTTTTATTACTTATGTTTTATAACTCACACACAAGTGATGGGAAGAAAAGTATTGGTTAAATAGAATTATATAAAACAACCTTTGACATGGAGGTCCTACATAATAAAAGAGAGAGGGGTGACACATCAAGTATCATATTTAATTTAATAATAAATAATTACAAACTCATGAAATATAATTAAATTAAATAAAACCAACACATACATAGTTTTTCTCAAATCTCAAGATCAGTTATACACATGCAACGACTAGTCATTTAAAATAACTAACTAGCATTTATTTCAATTCATTATTCAATAATATAAAATGTGCATGAATTAATCTGATTAATTATCTTTTAATAAATTGATTCATTTTATCTTATTTTATCCAATCATCCTAGATATTCCCATCCACTATGATTTTAAATAAAATAAATTATTTTATTTTATTTAAAATTTAATAAAATAGTACACAGTTTTGTACTCGAAAGCAACTCAGTGAGTACCTTTCCAAACTACTCAGTATGATCCTTTTTGTGTATGATTTACTCACACGATATATTATGTACAAAACATATAAGTACCCAGACTTAAACATTACATAATATATTAAATTCATTTAGAATTCACTTCATTGCATTCCCAAAGATCTTTTAGGTTTCGAGATTTAGAAATTTGGGACATAATTCATACATATAAACCCATAAGAATACAAAGTGGATATTACTAAAATAATATCCATTTTTTCATAATACAAAAAATTTCATAAAAACATGAAAACTATTCATGAAAATTCTTCATAACATTCATCTTGGATTCTCCTTTTCTCTTACCCATCCTTAAACCTTATAAAAAAATTTAAAACTTGCGATGACCACAAAAAATCTCAATAAGGGATATAAAAATATGGATAGAAACCACTAGTACATGAATTCTTATAATCATATGAAATCATTTTCACAAAGACATACTTCTCACCCAATGAGTATCACATAGTTACTTTGTGAAAACATGAGATTTCCATAAAACATAGAAAATATAAATAATACCATAAAGGTAACTTGGGGAATTACTTAATTAAGACAGTAACCATTGTGAATACCATATGATTTTAACCCTCATGTCTACCTTACAATTTAACTCTCATAGTTACCTTATAATGTAACCCTCATGGCTACCTTATGGTGTAATCGTCATAGTTACACTTGGAGTAACCATATGGTCGACCTCTAACTTAAACATACTTAATGAATTGGAGGTAGATATAGGTCCCACCCTTCATCATAAACAATTCCCAAGAACTATAATATAATCATAAAACAAGAATACTTACATCATATAAATCATTCACTTTAAAAAAAAGAAAATAAATTAAAGGTGCTTTTTTAAAGAAAAGTCTCTTCCAAATATCATATATTTGAAGTGATAATTGATAAAAAAAATGTGTATAAACTATAAATCCAAATAATACCAAATAATATAATCAAAATTAGTTTCACATATAATCTTAGTACCACATAATCAAAAATGTAGATGGTTAACCCAAATAATGGAAATTGGGTTAAGAATTCCCTTACCTCGGGTTCGTCTTACTTAAAAAGTGTTTAAACCTTCTGTATAATGGTTAAAATAGTGTTATTAATATTTTAAATAAACATATTCATTTTTATAACACCTTATATGATCATTTTATAATATTATTCCACCCATTTATTAATAATATTTTGTTATTTCCATTGTTTTGGGTGCGTTCTTTACATGGTTTCCATGGTCGGTTTGTAATGGATTTTCTTGTCGAATGGAAGAGAAACTCCAAAAGTGTAATGAAATTTTATTAATATGTTTACATAATATTAAATGATACCATAAATCATTCTTTCATATATTATTATGTACAATTAGATAAAACATTAATGATATTCATTTAGATCATTTTGGTGTTTCTTCGATAATCACGAACTAGTTTCATTATATAATTTAATATTATGTATATACGTTAATTATAGAACATAGAAGAGTTTATATAATAAACATTAAAAAATCAACCATTAAAATGGTTTTATGACCATCCATAAAGGTGGTAATGTAAATTGATAACACATCGTCCACGATATCGGTAAATCGATACATCATAGATGATATTTTTATTTTTTTAGAATAAAAGGGAGAGGAGAAGAAGTATGATGATGAATATTTACATAAACATGATAAAATTATAGTATATATAAGATACTATATTTTTCATGACTCTTTTATAAGGTTAGGTTAATAGAGTATAAAAAAATTAAAAGAATTGAAAAGAAAAGAAAATTAAAGAGGATTTTTACCACTTGAATTCTATTCTTTGAGAACCTCCTTAAGGCCCTTGGTTTTGGACTTTTAGTAAAACCAGAAGGTATTGAATGTGGGGAAGAGTATTGGGTGTGTATTTGGCTAGAAATTAAGAAATATAAAATTTTTTGAGGTGTGAGGAGAAGAGGTGGTGATGGGTGGTATTTATAGTGGAGGAGAGGGGTGTTTTCTCATTATTATATTCATTAGTTTATTAATTTGGATCAAGAATGTGAATAGTTTGAAAATTATCATCAAATATTTTAAAATAATAATTTTAAGTTTGATATTATGGTTCTTACATCATTCATGACTCAAGTAATAGTGTATTTATCTTATAATGTATATATACTGTAAATTATCGTATTTTATTATTCACCAAAAAGTCAAGTATTTCAAAAAATCCCAAAAATTCACCCCAACCATTTTTAAACATGTATAATTAAAAAATGAAATACATTTTTTTAAAATAATTTTCTAAATATGAGAAATTTAATTTTTAATTAAAATCGTAATTTATTTGAAAAAACAATTTTTAAAACTATAACTAGTTTTATAACACTTTAAAAAAGTAATTCAGGTCTCATAAAATTATATGATAACAATAAGAAAGAAAATAATTGATGAATATATTTTATGAAAATATATTTTCTTTTAAATCATTATATTAATTATAAAATGGTAATTAAATATTTATGACTTACAAAAATACCAATGCCTAATTTATCATTTCTAAAACATTTATTTACTTATTCCATGATATAAGTACAGAATGATTACACTTATAAGATACATAAATTTTATTTATATTCTCATAGGTGATGTTACTATTCCAGTAGCCAAAATTACTATTCCTAATGGTCATTTTACTATTTCTAAGGTCAATTTACTATTCCATTAGTATAAATTCTTTAATTTATATAAATATCAATTATTTAACTATAAATTTATAATAAATTTAAATATTTAATTCCATAATGAAAAAAATATATTTTATAAGTACCTAGGTTGTTACATTCTCCCCATCTTTTGGAAATTTCATCCTCTCAATTTTTATTTACTTAATAAACAAGTGAGGGTACCTTTCCCTCATAGAATTTTTAGATTCCCATATTGCTTCTTCAACCATGTGGTTTCTCCATAAAACCTTAACCTGGTGAATCACCTTATTTTGCAATACTTTCTATCTATGATCAAGAATCTAAACAGTATTTTCCTCACAAGAGAGTTTTTCTTCAAACTGAACTACTTTTGGCCTTAAAACATGAGATGGATCTGGAACATATATTCTTGACATCAAAATATAAAAAACATTGTGTACATGTGATAAAATCGGAGGCAAAGATACCTTTTAGGCGACTGGTCCAACTTTTTCTAGGATTTAATATGGTCCAATAAACTGTGGACTTAGCTTTCCTTTCTTACCAAAACACATAAAACTTTTTCATAGTGAGATTTTAAGAAAAACATGATCACCTAACTCAAAAGAGAAGTCTTTCCTCCTATTATATGAATAACCTTTCTGCATGTGCTAAGATATCCTCATGTGTTGCTGGATCATCATCACTTTCTCAGCCACTTTCTCTACTAATTCGGGTCCCGTCAACTATAGCATCCCGTCTTTTTATAACATAAACTTTCATTACATTACACAAAACTGAGGATCGTTAAGGTTTAGTGTCTTGGAAACAAGGATCATAATACATAAAAAAACATAAAACATTCTTCTTAAACACTTGAAAGGCTTCTCCTTTAGTTCATCCTATGTTCATTATGCATCTCATAACCTGGGGACATACATCAAAAGAAAAGGTGAGCAGAAGGCCCAGTAAGGGAAACAAGAGAAACATTTTACATGTGAACTTGAGATACTTCACCAAGGACATGAAAAGAACTTTAAGGCGTGAGAAATAAATCATGAGATATATCATAATAAAAATAACATTTTTCATAACTTGAAGATTTGGCTACAACATTTAATATTGACAATAATTTCGTTTCACCAAGGTCCATCCCCAAGGTGTCATTAAAAATTACCATGGTTATTCACCAAGGCGTCGTTAAAATGGTCATCTCTAGAGATTAAGTCTTTACCCAATGCATTGGAGCGCTATCAGGGCGCACCCTTAATTTTGACTTTATTATCATGTGATCCACATATATCATCATAAAACATTTCATAAATAACCCATATAGCATAAAATAAATGGTTTTCATTTCATAATCATAACGTTTTAAAAACTGCTTTAAAGACATGATCTTTACATTACTTTAAACCCACGGAAAGGGAAAGCGGGTATCATGTATGTAAATCCCAGAATTTAAAATAGAACATTTTTATATATATGTGAATACCCCTGTAGAAATAGGAGCTTTGATTATTCACTTTATAACATAAAATAATTTTTAGAAAAGAGAGGAATTTTGAGACGAAAATTCTGCAGCATAACGGCTATGTTACAAGGTTTTAGAAAACATTGAAAAGAGAGGAAAAGTGGGTCGAACAATCATAATTGACCCATAAAACAGTAGAGGGACAGAATAAGAAGGATATATGGACATGGTGATGCAATTTTAAGGACATACCATTTGAAATGAAAAACATGGAAGGAAGACAAAAATTTGATTTCTCTTATGAAAATTCGGCAGCCTAATGGCGTCACTTAAACTTCAACAAAAATGAATTTAACAGATCAAATAGGGTATCTCATCATATGATCATTAGAGATCAGTATGATAGATATAGAGATCATACCCCAACATAACAAAAAGGAACTTGAAAGATTTGACATGAAAATCGAACATGAAAAATGAGAAGGGTGAAAGAATCACTTAAACATTCGGCAGCCTAACGGCGTCACTTAAACTTTCATAAAACGAAATGATGAGAGTAAGAGGGGATCGCTCATCATATAAACATGAAAGGGTCAGTAAGAGGAATATAAAAGAACATCCTCTCACATAATAACATGGAGCATAAAAGGAATGACATAAAAGAGATTACATGAAAAGAAAGAGAGGGGTCGGATCCCTTACCTTAAAACGTGACTCTTGAAACTCAATGTTTTGGACCTTGAGGGCTTGGGGGCACCTTGGTAGAACTCCTTGGGAGGTAATAAGACCAGAACTTCGTTGGGGGAGAGTTGGGAGTGAAAAATAAAGGAGGAAAGGGTGGGTATTTATAGGGAAAGTGAGGGGACAAGGCATTAATGGCCAAGAGACACCTCACAAGTGCTTTTCTCAAACCCATGTGCTCTCTCATGATATTTTCCATAAAGTTAGGCCACATGGGGCCCCCAAAACAATAATTCATCACCCTTGGCCGGAAAACCCTTAAAAAACTCATTACATCATCATGACACAGTTATGATGTCATTAAACATACCGAAACCCTAAAACTGTATTTTTACTATTCACTGAAAATTCAACTTTCTCAGAATAATCTCAAAATTTCACCTTAACCAAATATCGATTCTCTTAGTACATTTATGAAATCCATTTTATAAAAATAATTTTCTAAATATTTTTAATTTAATTTTTAAATAAAAGCACTATTCATCAAAAATTCATTTTTTTCAAAAAAATCCCCAAAAATTACCATACCACAATATCGATGCTCTGAGTTCAAAAATAAAGTCATTTTTATAAAAATAATTTTCTAATCATTTTTAATTAGATTTTTAATTAAAAAATACTATTCACCTGAAAAAAAAAACTAATACTTGATTAATCATTTATGAAACCGTTATTTACCCATTTTATTGAATCACATTACTTAATCTAGGTGTCCAAATTATATTAAAACTTTCTTTGAGTGAAATTACTAATCCATTTGGTCACATTACTAATCCTAAGCGTAAAATCACTATTCATAATTTACTATTCGTCAAAAATTAAGTTGATCTTATTAGACTCCAAATTCCTTACTGAACACTTTTTTAGAAGACCATTTTTTGAAAATCATTACACATCATTAGTTATTTAGGGTTTACATAAATATTTTAAAATATCCTTTTTTCAAAATTCATCAATAAAATACATTCTAAAATTATCTAGACATTTTAAATTTCACAACATCACTAAAGGAAGAAATCTCAATTTATTCACCCGAAAGGATTACACAAGGAAGCTAGGGTCTCGTCACATAGCCCCTTATAACACCGGCATAAGACCTAAGTGTAAGGTGTGCTATGGTGAGAGAATCTGAGGGAGGCTCAGATAACATTGCCCTAGTAGTAATCTCTACTAACTTGAACTTCTCCCGTAGGCGTTTCCGTTCAAGCTTGACACGCTGGAGTTCGGCTTGGGCTTGGTCCAAAGCGAAGCCCACAGATGCTACCTCCTTCCCAAGCTCTGATAAGTAGACTTCATAAGGGTCGAGTCTACTGGATGAAGCCATTGACTCCTCTTTCTGCACTAACCATTAACATGTTATTAAATCATTAAGAGTAAGTTAATATACTACTCAAAAAGATTGGGTCGTTACATTCTTCCCCCCTTAAGAAATTTCGTCCCCGAAATTTATACTTGAGGCCTAGTCGAAAAGGTGAGGGTACTTTTGCTTCATTGTTTCCTCCGGCTCCCAAGTCGCCTCTTCATATTTATGATTCCTCCACAACACTTTCACAAGGTGGGTAGTCTTGTTTCGTAGGACCTTGTCTCTACGGTCCAAGATCTCCACTGGCTGCTCCTCATAAGAGAGGTCATTTTCCAGTTGTACCACCTCTGGGTTCAGTACATGCGAAGGGTCGGGTATGTACTTCCTCAAGAGAGATACATGGAAGACATCATGAACTTGATCTAGGTTCGGTGGAAGTGCTAGACGATAGGCCACTGCTCCTATGCGATCAAGGATTTCATAGGGGCCAATGTACCTAGGGCTGAGCTTCCCTTTCTTCCCAAACCGCATGACTCTCTTCCATGGAGAAATTCGAAGGAAGACTTTGTCACCAACACCAAACTCCAAGTCCCTTCGACGATTGTCAGCATAGCTCTTCTGCCGACTCTGAGCAGCCTTTATGTGTTGTTGGATGGCATGAACCTGTTCCGTCATCTTTTGCACGAGATCAGGCCCAAGAAGCTTCCTCTCACCAGTTTCATCCCAACAAGTAGGAGTTCTACACCGCTTTCCATATAGAGCTTCATAGGGTGCCATCTGAATACTCGAATGGAAGCTGTTGTTATAGGAGAACTCAACTAATGGGAGGTGTTGATCCCATCCACCTTTAAATTCCATTGAGAATAATCTCAAAATGTCTTCGAGTGTCTGAATAGTCCTTTCAGATTGGCCATCAGTTTGAGGATGATAGGCCGTACTAAAATTCAATTCAGTATTCAGAGCATGTTGAAGACTTATCCAGAATTTTGATGTGAATCTTGGGTCACGATCAGATACGATGGATAGTGGTACCCCATGCAGCCTTACCACTTCCTTCACGTATATCTTGGCAAGCTGATCTAGAGAGAAATCTTCCCGAATAGAGATAAAATGGGCTGTCTTGGTGAGACGGTCCACAATAACCCATATCGCATTGTTTCCTTTGGATGTTTTTGGGAGACCAGTTACAAAGTCCATAGTGATATTATCCCACTTCCATACTGGTATGGGTAGTTGTTGTAATACCCCCTTAGGAAGTTGTCTTTCTGCCTTTACTTGCTGACACACCAGGCACCTTGTAGTGTAATCAGCAATCTCCCTCTTCATGTTATCCCACCAATAATGATCACGAAGGTCTCTATACATCTTAGTGCTTCCCGGGTGTATAGAGAATGTAGAGCTATGAGCTTCATCCATCAGTTCTTTCTTTATCTCCGGAATAGATGGAACACATAGTCTTGTATGAAATTTCAATACACCTTCTTGATCAATATTGAAATCAGGGAACTTCCCATCCTTTACAGCCTCAAACTTCTCCTGCAGAAAAGGATCTTCTTTTTGAGCCTTCTTGATCCTCTCTAGTAATGAAGGTTGAGAAATCATTTGGAATAGGGTTGATGATGTCCCTTTCCTTATAATTCCCATGTCCAGTTTTACTAGATCTTTAATCAAGGGATCTCCTAAGATCCTCATTGTTTCCAAAACAACAGGATCTTTCCTGCTTAATGCATCCGCGACTTTGTTTGCTCTTCCCGGGTGATAATGAATTGAACAATCATAGTCTTTAATAAGCTCCAACCATCTCCTTTGTCTCATGTTCAATTCTTTCTGTGTGAAAATATACTTTAGACTTTGGTGGTCAGTGTATATATCACATTTCTCCCCATAAAGATAGTGCCTCCATATCTTTAGAGCAAAAACAACTGCCTCCAGCTCTAGATCATGCGTAGGATAATTCTTCTCATGAATCTTCAACTGTCGAGATGCATAAGCAATTACCTTGTCATTTTGCATGAGGACGCACCCAAGCCCTTTCAGAGATGCATCGCTAAAAATAACGAATCCTTCTCTAATAGAGGGTAGTGTTAACACCGGTGCAGTAACCAATCTCTTCTTCAGCTCTTGGAAACTTTCCTCGCATTCCTTTGTCCAGATGAACTTAACCCCTTTTCGAGTAAACTTGGTTAGTGGATTAGAAAGCCGTGAAAAGTTTTTCAAAAACCTCCTATAATATCCTGCTAAACCAAGGAAACTACGAATCTCAGTTACTGTTGTGGGTTGAGGCCACTCCTCCACAACCATTGTCTTTGCAGGGTCAACCGAGATTCCTTCATTGGTTACGATGTGCCCCAAGAAAGCCACCTATTGTAACCAAAACACACACTTTCTGAACTTCCCAAAGAGCCTCTCCTTCCGCAGAGTTTTCAATATAACCCTTAGATGATCTTCATGCTCCTCACGACTTTTTGAATATATCAAAATATCATCAATAAAAACTACCACAAAGTTATCAACGTAGTCCTTAAAGACTCTATTCATCAAATCCATGAAAATAGCAGGAGCATTAGTCAAGCCAAAGGGCATAACAGTAAACTCATAATGCCCATATCTTGATCGGAAGGCGGTCTTTGGAATATCTTCCTTCTTCACCCTCGGTTGATGATAGCCAAATCGAAGGTCAATCTTAGAGAAGAATTGAGCCCCACGAATTTGGTCAAATAAATCATCAATTCTTGGAAGAGGATATCTGTTCTTCACTGTAATCCCGTTCAGTTCTCTATAATCGATGCATAGCCGCATTGATCCATCCTTCTTCTTCACAAAGAGAACTGGTGCTCCCCAAGGAGACACACTCGGTCGGATAAACCCCTTCTCCAACAAGTCTTGGAGTTGTTTCTTTAACTCTTCTAGCTCCATATTTTCCATTCTATATGGAGTCTTTGATATCGGTTGAGACCCAGGTATGAGTTCAATGGAGAACTCTACCTCTCTTTCTGGGGGAGGTCCAGGTAACTCCTTAGGAAATACATCCATGTATTCCTGAACAATCGGAACATCTTCTATTTGTATGCTCCCTCTTCCTTCTTCATCATCACCGATTAACTCCATAAATAAAGCTATAGGAGGTGCTTCTAGATAAGGATCAGTTTGGGATATCTCTCCTTGGAAGATAACTGTAGGTCATTCATTCAAGACTACTAAGATTTCATTACTTCTGCATTTGATCTTAGCATTATACTTTGAGAGCCATTCCATCCCTAGTATAATGTCGAATTCCATCATGGGAATGACTATTAGATTTGCGATAATATTGTTCTCACCAAAGTAAACACTAGAGTCTCTAAATACTGTTGATGCAAGGATAATCCCACTTGGAGTCTTGACAGACAACTCTACCTCTAGCAGTTCGGGGATTGATTCTATATTCCTTGCAAACTTGGAGGAAATAAAGGAATGCGTAGAACCAGAATCAAATAAAGTACTTGCTAGTTTTGAGAGGACGACAAGAGTACCTGCTACCACATCGTTCGGGACTTCAACTTCAGCTGTTGTGATAGCGAAAGCACGACCTTGCTCTCTTGGCCTCTGCTGAGGTTGATGGTGATTCCCCTCCACCGCCCTCGGATTTGGACATTGGTTAGCAAAGTGCCCAAGCTGTCCACACTTGAAGCATGTGACTTCGGGTAGGGCCAGGACCATCTTTCCTCTGTCGTTAGTGTTGGGAAGCTGAGGCTTCACCTCACTATGACAATTCCGAGAAATATGGCCTCCTCTTCCACACTTGTAGCACTTTCCACTTCCGTTCAAGCAGTTCCCCAGATGATTCTTCCCACATTTATTGCATGTGGTAAGTTGCATTTGCTTTCCACATCTTCCCTGATCAAAAGACTTCCCTAAACTGGGCTCCAACGATCTCTTCTTTTCATTTGGTTTATGAGACCACTGTGTCTCACCAAACTCCAGATCGACTTTCATAGCACTTCGAACTATTTCTTCATAGCTATCATAGTCCCTGTTAGCTAGATTCTTCCGCAGATGAGGTCTTAGTCCACCAAAGAATCTATCAACCTTCCCATTAGGGTCCATGAAAAAGCTTGAGGTATAACGGGAAAGCCTTGTGAAGTTCATCTCATAGCTTCCGACAGATTCGTTCTCCTTCTGCTTCAGCTCGAGAAACTCTTTCTCCATTCTCGTTCTCATGGAACGAGGGAAATACTTGTTAAGGAAAATTCTCCGAAATTCTTCCCACTCCAAAGCTTCTATCTCTCCTCGTGGCTTCGTGTTTTTGATCAGTGACTACCACTGATCAGCTTCTCCCTCCAGGCGGTAAACAGCAAGGGTGACTTTTTCTTGTTCCGAACAATGAAGTACAGAAAAGATCTTTTCAATGGAGCTTATCCATTGTTCCGCAACCAATGGGTCAGTAGATCCACTGAATGTTGGCGGTCGTTGACGCATGAAGGACTCAACAGAGTGTTGTTCCCTTCATGGTGAGGTCGGCCTCTCAGCTTGATTCAAGTTATTACTCATAACTTGAGTCAGTTGGTTCATCATTCACGTGAATGTTTCCATTTCGGCTTCCATCGGAGGGCCGTCAGCACATGGTGCATTGCGGTCACCATCGGAACGGTTCCTCCTATTGCCCTCCATTTTCTAAAAGAATAAAACCTTAGTAAGAAACTTATTTCATTTATGAATCTTTTAACTAAGACTTCATGCTTAGACAATTACACTTTTCTATAATTCCTTCATAATGATTCATAAAAAGCTTGTGATTAACCAAACATATCCCCCGGGAGTGTCGTAACCAAGAGTGCAGCAAGGCCCGTTATCGTGCACCAGTTCCCGTTCGAGTCTAGCTCAAAGCGGTGTTTTCGGGTTTTACCCCTATGTACATCTATGCCAGAGCTGCCTCTACCTGCTCGTATCCAGACAGGGATGTATTTGTTTGATAAACCACTTACTCAATACTTACCAAAATACCAGGAAGTTTTCCTATATTTAAACTTTTCTATAGGGTTCTTCCTAAAGTTTTTATATCCTAATTTCCACAAATAACTAAACCATCCTTTGATACCAACTATAGCATCCCGTCTTTTTATAACATAAACTTTCATTACATTACACAAAACTGAGGATCGTTAAGGTTTAGTGTCTTGGAAACAAGGATCATAATACATAAAAAAACATAAAAAATTCTTCTTAAACACTTGAAAGGCTTCTCCTTTAGTTCATCCTATGTTCATTATGCATCTCATAACCTGGGGACATACATCAAAAGAAAGGGTGAGTAGAAGGCCCATTAAGGGAAACAAGAGAAACATTTTACATGTGAACTTGAGATACTTCACCAAGGACATGAAAAGAACTTTAAGGCGTGAGAAATAAATCATGAGATATACCATAATAAAAATAACATTTTTCATAACTTGAAGATGTGGCTGCAACATTTAATATTGAAAATCTTTTCGTTTCACCAAGGTCCATCCCCAAGGTGTCGTTAAAAATTACCAAGGTTATTCACCAAGGCGTCGTTAAAATGGTCATCTCTAGAGATTAAGTCTTTACCCAATGCATTGGAGCGCTATCAGAGCACACCCTTAAATTTGCCTTTATTATCATGTGAGACACATATATCATCATCAAACATTTCATAAATAACCCATATAGCATAAAATAAATGGGTTTCATTTCATAATCATAACATTTTAAAAACTGCTTTAAAGACATGATCTTTACATTACTTTAAACCCACGGAAAGGGAAAGCGGGTATCATGTATGTAAATCCCAGAATTTAAAATAGAACATTTTTATATATGTGAATACCCCTGTAGAAATAGGATCTTTGAGTATTCACTTTATAACATAAAATAATTTTGAGAAAAAAGAGGCATTTTGAGACGAAAATTCTGCAGCATAACGGCTATGTTACAAGGTTTTAGAAAACATTAAAAAGAGAGGAAACGTGGGTCGAACAATCATAATTGACCCATAAAACAGTAGAGGGACAGAATAAGAAGGATATATGGACATGGTGATGCAATTTTAAGGACATACCATTTGAAATGAAAAACATGGAAGGAAGACAAAAATTTGATTTCTCTTATGAAAATTCGACAGCCTAACGGCGTCACTTAAACTTCAACAAAAATGAATTTAACAGATCAAATAGGGTCTCTCATCATATGATCATTAGAGATTAGTATGATAGATATAGAGATCAAACCCCAACATAATAAAAAGGAACTTGAAATATTTGACATGAAAATCGAACATGAAAAATGAGAAGGGTGCAAGAATCACTTAAACATTCGGCAGCCTAACGGCGTCACTTAAACTTTCATAAAACACAATGATGAGAGTAAGAGGGGATCTCTCATCATATAAGAATGAAAGGGGAATTAATAGGAATATAAAAGAACATCCTCTCACATAATAACATGGAGCATAAAAGGAATGACATAAAAGAGATTACATGAAAAGAAAGAGAGGGGTCGGATCCCTTACCTTAAAACGTGACTCTTGAAACTCAATGTTTTGGACCTTGAGGGCTTGGGGGCACCTTGGGAGAACTCCTTGGGAGGTAAGAAGACCATAACTTCGTTGGGGGAGAGTTGGGAGTGAAAACTAAAGGAGGAAAGGGTGGGTATTTATAGGGAAAGTGAGGGGACAAGGCATTAATGGCCAAGAGACACCTCACAAGTGCTTTTCTCAAACCCATGTGCTCTCTCATGATATTTTCCATAAATTTAGGCCACATGGGGCCCCCAAAACAATAATTCATCACCCTTGGCCGGCCAACCCTTAAAAAAACTCATGACATCATCATGACACAGTTATGATGTCATTAAACATACCGAAACCCTAAAACTGTATTTTTACTATTCACTGAAAATTCAACTTTCTCAGAATAATCTCAAAATTTCACCTTAACCAAATATCGATGCTCTTAGTACATTTATGAACTCCATTTTATAAAAATAATTTTCTAAATATTTTTAATTTAATTTTTAAATAAAATCACTATTCATCAAAAATTCATTTTTTTCAGAAAAATCCCCAAAAATTACCATACCACAATATCGATGCTCTGAGTTCAAAAATAAAGTAATTTTTATAAAAATAATTTTCTAATCATTTTTAATTAAATTTTTAATTAAAAAACACTATTCACCTGAAAAAAACTAATACTTGATTAATCATTTATGAAACCGTTATTTACCCATTTTATTGAATCACATTACTTAATCTAGGTGTCCAAATTATATTAAAACTTTATTTGAGTGAAATTACTAATCCATTTGGTCACATTACTAATCCTAAGCTTAAAATCACTATTCATAATTTACTATTCATCAAAAAATAAGTTGATCTTATTAGACTCCAAATTCCTTACTGAACACTTTTTTAGAAGACCATTTTTTGAAAATCATTACACATCATTAGTTATTTAGGGTTTACATAAATATTTTAAAATATCCTTTTTTCAAAATTCATCAATAAAATACATTCTAAAATTATCTAGACATTTGAAATTTCACAACATCACTAAAGGAAGAAATCTCAATTTATTCACCCGAAAGGATTACACAAGGAAGCTAGGGTCTCGTCACATAGCCCCTTATAACACCGGCATAAGACCTAAGTGTAAGGTGTGCTATGGTGAGAGAATCTGAGGGAGGCTCAGATAACATTGCCCTAGTAGTAATCTCTACTAACTTGAACTTCTCCCGTAGGCGTTTCCGTTCAAGCTTGACACGCTGAAGTTCGGCTTGGGCTTGGTCCAAAGCGAAGCCCACAGATGCTACCTCCTTCCCAAGCTCTGATAAGTGGGCTTCATAAGGGTCGAGTCTACTGGATGAAGCCATCGACTCCTCTTTCTGCATTAACCATTAACATGTTATTAAATCATTAAGAGTAAGTTAATATACTACTCAAAAATATTGGGTCGTTACATCAACTTCCTTTCCCCAACTTTATCCCAAAATGTTGGATTTCACACGGTTTCCCATATAATGCCTCAAAAGGTTCCATCTATATACTAGAATGAAAATTATTATTATAAGAAAACTCTTCTAAAGAAATATGTTGATCCCAACTTCTCTGGTAATCCATTGAACAAACTCGAAGCATTTCCTCTAAGGTCTGAATTTTTTTCTCAATATGTCCATCATATTAAGGATGAAAAGTAGTGTTGAAGTTTAATTCTATGTACAATGACTTATGGAGGTATTTCCAAAAGTTAGAAGTGAACCTGGGATCTCGGTCAGATACAATGGATAGAGGAACTCCATATAACATGAAAATCTCTTTGAGGTACAACTGAGAAAGTTGATCCAAAGTTATAGTATCTCAAATAGGAAGTAAATTTACATATTTATTCATCTCATCAAAAATAACCTAAATCGCATTGCTACCTCGAGAAGTCTTTGTTAGTCCCACCATGAAATACATGGATATATTTTCCCATTTCCACTCTGGCACTAGAAAATGTTGAAGCATCCCCTTTATTAGTTTTCACTCTACTTTAACCTATTTACATGTCAAACATTTCACAGTAAAATATGAAATTTCTCTTTTCATTCCATCTCATCAGTAATACTTATGAAGGTCTCTGTACTTCTTTGTGCTTCCAGTATGAACTGAAAATAGAGAACTATGAGTTTTACACAACAACTCTTTCTTCAACTATGAATCACAAGGAACACATAATATCTTCCCAAATTTTAAAATACAGTTATTATCAATGTTAAATTCCAGAAACTTACCCCTTTTAACCAATTCTACTTTTTTATTTAACTCATAGCCTTCCTTCTGTGCTTTCTTAATTCTATCTGATAGAGACAATTTCACTGACACCTAAAACAAACAGAGGAATTTCCTGCACCAACAACTTTCAAAAAAAAATCATCAAATCATTAATCACGGGGTTATTTTCCAAACATAACATGGTTAATGATGCATAATATTTTTGACTCAAGGAATCTTCCACTTTGTTTGAATTTTTAGGATGGTAATTGATCATGCAATAATAATTTTTTATCAGTTCAATCCATATTCTTTGTCTCATGTTTAATTTATTTTAAATGAATATATACTTTAGACTTTTATGGTTAGTATATATTTCACATTTGGATCCATATAAATGATTCCTCTAATTTTTCAAAGCAAATACCACAGCTTATAATTCCAAATCATGTGTGGGGTAATTTAACTCATGAGGTTTTAGTTGTCTTGAATTATAAGTAATTACCAGATAATTCTTCATCAGAACACAACCAAGTCCCTTCAAAGCATCACTGTAGATGAAAAATTCACCATTTCTGGAAGGCGGGGCCAAAACTGGAGCATTCACCAATCACCTATTCAATTCTTGAAAACTAACATCACATTCTTCTGTCCAAAACAATTTAACCACTTTTCGTGTTAACTTAGTTAGAGGATTAGATAACTGTGCAAAGTTTTTAACAAAATATTGGTAATAACCTATTAAACCAAGAAAACTATGAATATTTGTAACATTTGTAGGTCTTGGTCATTCATAAAACACTTTTTTTGGGCAGGATCAACTGTTATTCCATCCTTATTTATAATGTTCCCAAGAAATGAAATCTATTGAAAACAAAAATCACATTTGCTAAATTTTTCGTATAACTTCTTTTCTTTGAGATTTTGAAATACAATCCATAAATGTTTTTAATGATCCTAAACTTTTTAAAAATACCAAAATATCATCAATAAAAACAACAAATAACTTATCCAAATATTCATAGAATATTTTATTTCTAAGATCCCTAAATATAGAAAGGTCATTTTTCAAACCAAAAGGAATAACAACAAACTCGTAATGCCTATATCTAGCATGAAAATCTATTTTTTGGATGTCATTCTCAAGTAATAACAACAAACTCGTAATGCCTATATCTAGCATGAAAATCTATTTTCGGGATGTCATTCTCCTTCACCTTCAGCTGATAGTACCTAGATTTCAAGTCAATCTTGAAAAAATACTAAGCTCCTTGGAGCTGATCAAACAAGTAGTCAATATGAGGAAAAGGATACTTATTATTTGCAGTAATGTTATTCAAAGAACTATAATCAATTTAAAGTCTCATGGAACCATATTTATTTTTAACGAACAAAACAGGATCACTCCATTGTGAAGTTATAGGATGAATGAAGTCTTTATCAAGAAACTCCTGCAACTAATTTTTCAATTCAAGAAGTTACACTTGAGATATTCAATATGGGGGTTTTGAAATTGTATTAGCATCAGGAACCAAGTCAATAGAAAATTTAACTTCCCAATCAGGTATAAAAATGGGAAAACACAACTAGAAAAAAGGTCTATTTCCATGGTTAAAAACTATGACAATATGGCCCAAAACCATGGTCATAGCCTACGGTCATGCTTTTTCCCAACCGTGGGCACTATCACCGTGGAATTAGGGTCTGAACTATTGCCACAGTTTTAACCGTGGCAATAGGTCTTGAAGTTTCCAACTGTGGCAATTGACCTATGGTCATGGTTTAAACCTTGGCCATAGGTATTATTGTCATGGTAGAAAACCGTGGTTTTAGCCTTAATAAATCATGGTTGTAGCCTCAATAAATCATGGCTATAGACTAAAAAAATATGTCCTCAATCATATTTAATCCCTACATATCACCCTTACATTTTAGTCGTATGACCGCTACACCACTGAGGACTTCGGGTATATGTTTATATTATGTTATATATATTATTAAAAACCACAAAAATAGCCTGAAACACGTGGCAATAGAGGTTCCTGCTATTTTTTTGGCGGGAAAATTTTTCTCTCGTACAAGGATGGGATACCCATAGCCACAGTTTTCAAAATCGTGGCTATAGCCACATTTTTTGTAAAATCATGGCTATAAACCTTGGAAAAATGGCCTATAGCCACGGTTTTAAAAATGTTGCTACAGGTTCATGGCAATAGCCCATTTTTCTAGTTGTGAAACCATCAGTAAAAACATTCGGGTATTAGTTTACCTTTGACACATCATTAATATAAACAATTACCTTGTTTTAAACAATATGAGTAATATAACTTTTATTTTCATCTTTTAACAGTTTATCATCTTCTTGATATGTTATCAATTTTATGGGTTCATTCTTGTATACAAACTGAAACTCTTTCTAAAAAACAACTTCTTTAGCTCTACAATAAATCTTATCATGATAAACTGAAAGTCAATCCATGCCCAGAATGATATCAAACTCTATTAAGGGAAAAATAACATGGTTTTCAGGTAATGTCTTTTCACAAAAAACAACAGGAAGATTCTTATAATGCCTTTTTAATGTAATATTTCTCCCTAATGTTTTAACCATAAGTTCTGGTCTTATTTCTTGAGGTTAAATTTCTAATTTACCAGAAAATTTTTTAGAAATAGAGGAATGTGTAGACCCCATATCAAATAAGACATTTGAAAATTTTGAGTAAACAAACAAAGTATATAATACCACTTCATTGGATGGGCCAAAATCTACTAACTTAGTCACAAAGGATCTCACTGCACTTTTCTTCTTATAATCAGGTTGTTTTCCATCATTTAAATCTTTCTTCAGAAGATATTTGTATAATGACTCATCTCACCACATTTAAAACACTTTATAGTTTTCTTATCAGGATCAATATTAAGAATATTTTCATTACAATCTTGGGACATATGTCCAAACTTACCACATCTAAAACACTTCCTAGTTTTGTTAAGGCATTCCCCATGGTGATTTTTACCACACTTTTCACAAATTGGAAACTGAACTTTCTTACCATCAGATTTCTTTGATTGATTCTTACCCATCACTTTCTATCTATACCTCTTCTTCTAATTGTTGTAAAATTACATGTGATCATCATAAAACTCCATTTGTACCCTCTCATCACACCGGAAAAGTTTCTCATAACTTTTGAATTCGTGAGAGATTAATGTCCTTCGATATCTTAGCTTGAATACTGAGTAAAAATGATTGATTTTGATATCATGATCTCTAATAAGATTTTGAGGGTACCTTTCCAATCAGGTGAAGTTTTCTTTATACACGTCCACTAAATCCTCCTAATTTTGTTTCAATTCAAGGAATTTACTTTCCATCCTAAGTTGACCCACCTTAGGAAAATATTTTTCAAGGAAAATATTTTAAAATTCATCCCATTTCAAGGCATCAATATCATCACTATCTCTGATATTCTTGACCATTGACCACCACTGGTCATATTCACCTTTAAAATGATAAATGGAAAGATGAAACTTTTAATTATCTGGACACCCCATAACATTGAATATCTTTTCAAGATATTTAATCCACCCTTCATCCACCACTAGGTTAGAAGATCCATTGAAAGTAGGAGGACGTTACCTCATAAAATGATCCACTATCATCATGTTCCTTTGTGGAATCTTTGGTTTTTCTCTTTCATGGATTCAACTACCATTTATATCCTATTCCAACTAATCCATTACGGTTACAAACATTTCGGTTCTAATTCCTACTATTCCCAATTGCGGATTTGGAAAGATATCATCCTCTCAGTGCCTATCCACTTTGGCTTCCTTGTTTCTTCTGCGGAAAACCATTCGGAACACACATATCTTAGATGAAAGTAACATGGTAATATTAAAATGCAATATCATTTAAACATGAGGTAAAAATAATTTATGGTATTCTATTAACATCATCATAACCCCTAGATTTATCTAAATCGTGTTATGATATCATTTATAAGTATATAACCTTAAACATAACATAATCTATTAAATTCCTTTATAATTCACTTCATTACATTCTTAAAGATCTTTTTGGTTTAGATATTTATAAAGTTATGACATAATTCATACATATCAACCCATAAGCATAAAAAGTGGATAATACTGAAACAATATCAATTTTTTCTTAATACAAATTTTTTTAATAAAAACATGAAAACTACTCATGAAAAATCTTCACAACATTCATCTTGGATTCTCCTTTTCTCTTACCCATTTTTAAACTCTGTGAAAAACATTTTTAAAACTTAGGATGAGCATAAAAAGATTAGTAAGGGATATAGAAATAAGAATAGAAACCATTAGTACATGAATTATTATAAACATATGAAATCATTTTCACAAAGAGATACTTCTCACACAATGAGTATCACATAATTACTTTGTGAAAATATGATATTTTCGTAAAACATAGAAAACATAAATAATACCATAATGGAAACTTAGGTCATTTATTACTTAAGATTGTAACCATTGTGTCTACCATATGATTTGTAACTCTCATGGCTACCGTACAATGTAACCCTCACGGGTACCTTATAATGTAACCCTCGTATCTACATTATGGTGTAACCAACTCAGTTACACTTGGAGTAACCATACGGTCAACCTCTAACTTAAATGTAACCAATGTATTAGAGGGAGATATATGTCTCACCCTTCATCATAAAAAAATTCCAAGAACCAAAACATAATTATAAAAGAATAATTCTTACATCATATAAATCATTCCCTTTAAAAAAAACAAATTAAAAGAGGATTTTAAAAGAAAAGTCTCTTACAAATATCATATATTTTAAGTGAGAATTGATAAAAACAATGGAATATGTGTATACAATGTAAATACACATAAGAAAACATAATATAATAAAAATTAATTTTACAAATAATCTTAGTACCACATAATCAAAAATGTATAAGGTTAACCCAAAGAATGGAAATTGGGTTAAGAATTCTCTTACCTGGGTTTATCTTACTTAAAATGTGTTTAAACCTCATGTATAATGGTTAAAAGAGTGTTATTAATATTTTACAGAAACATATTCATTTTAATAACACCTTATATGGTCATTTTATAACATCATATCACCCATTTATTAATAATATTTTGTTATTTCCATTGTTTTGGATGCGCTCTTTACTTGGTTTCTATGGTCGGTTCATAATAGATTTTCTTGTCGAATGGAAGCGAAACTCCAGAAGTGAAATTAAATGGTATTAATATGTTTCCATAATATTAGATGATATCATAAATCATTTTGTTTTCAGATATGATGATGAATAATTAGATAAAACATTAATGATATTCATTTAGATCATTTTGGTGTTTCTTCGATAATCACGAACTAGTTTCATTGTATAATTTAATATTATGTATATATGTTAATTCCAGAACATAAAATAGGTTATATCATACATTTTAAATCTTTTTCAACCATTAAAATGGTCTTATTACTATCCATAAAGTTTATAATGGAAATTGAGAACACATCGTCCATGATGTCGATAAATCGACACATCACGGATGATGTTTTTATATTTTTAGAATAAAAGGAAGAGGAGAAGAAGTATGATGATAAATATTTCCATAAACATGATAAAATTACAGTATATATAAGATAGTATAGTTTTCATGCCTCTTGGATAAGGGTAGGTGAAGATAGTATAAGAAAAGAAAAATAATTTAAAAGAAAAGAAAAGAAAATGAAATAGGATTTTTACCTCTTGAATTCTCTTCCTTGAGAACCTCCTTAAGGCCCTTGGTTTTGGAATTTTAGTGAGACCATATGGTCTTGGACATGGGGAAAAGGATTCAGAAAGTATTTGGAAAGAAATTAAGCAATCTAAATGGCTTTTAGGTGTAAAGAGAATAGGTGGTGAGGTGTGGTATTTATAATGGAGGAGAGGGGTGTTTTCTCGTTATTATATTCATTAGTTTATTAACTTGGCTCAATATTATGAAGAGTTTGAGCATTATCATCAAATATATTAAAATAATTAAGGTAAGTTTGAAATTAAGGTGTTTACATCATTCATGACTCAAGGAATAGTGTATTTATCTTATAATGTATATATACCGTAAATTACCATATTTTACTATTCACCAAAAATTAAAGTATTTCATAAAAATCCCAAAAATTCACCCCAACCATTTTTCAATGTGTGGAATTAAAAAATGAACTCCTTTTTTTTAAATAATTTTCTAAATATGAGAAATTTAATTTTTAATTAAAATCATAATTTATTTGAAAAATACCAGTTTTAAAACTATAACTAATTTTATAACACTTTAGAAAATTAATTAAAATGTCATAAAATTATCTTATAATCATAAGACAACAAAAATAATAATTTATGAATCTATTTTATGAAAATATATTTTCTTTTAAATCATTATATTAATTGTAAAATTGTAATTAAATATTTATGACTTACAAAAATACCAACACTTAATTTATCATTTCCAAATCATTTATTTACTTATTCCATGATATAAATACACCATGATTGCACTTATAAGATACATAAATTTAATTTATATTCTCATTGGTGAAGTTACTATTCTATTGGCCAAAATTACTATTCCTAATGATCATTTTACTATTCCTAAGGTCAAGTTACTATTCCATTAGTATAAATTCTTTAATTTATATAAATATCAATTATTTAATTATAAATTTATAATGAATTTAAATATTTAATTTTATAATGAAAAAAAATTGTTTTATAAGTACCTGGATTGTTAAACAACATATTGTGTACATGGAATGTATTGTAACTTCACGGCATGTACTGTCAAATTAATAACACATGGAACACATGAAAATTACATTTCTTGTATGATTTAATGCATGTTGAGTCTTTAGTATGTAATGATCATACATGACATGTAGTTTTGAATATTACACGAGATCATTAAGTAAGTATGTAATATAATATAAAACCTAATGATTAGCGTGTACAATCAAATTAATGACTCATGGAACTTAGGTCGATGGGGTTTGATAGAGAAATAAATTAATTTCCATTCCGCATAAATTAATCTATATGGTGTACAACCTAGCATGGCATGTATTTCACATAAACAAGTACAAAATAATTATGTCGTGTTGACTTAATTACACTATGTGTGAATTAATTATGTGGCATGTGAATTAATAACACCACATGTAAATTAATTACACTGCATGTGTATTAATCACATTGCATGTGTATTAATTATCCATGTGTGAATTAATTACTCCATGTCTGTTGACCACATGACCACCGCATCGTGTGGGGTTACACGACATGTTGGTGAGTTACATGTCGGGCAATCCTATAATTATGTGCCACCTTCGGATGGTTCTTCGTACATGATTCATTTATTTTTTTAAATTTGTTCTAGGTTATATGAATAATAAATGAAGAGAGGAAGAAGAGATCTCGATGATTAGATTTAAGGATGGATCTTCATTAAATAAAAAAATAACTTTAAATGCGTATAACGATCAATAATAATTAAATAATTATAAATTTAACATGATCTCTTTAATACCACATAAAGGTCTTGGGAACAACAGAAGTGTTTTTCAGGATCGGGCCTGACTTAGCAATTATCAAATTCAACAGATATTTCGTGATGTACGTGACATGGAATTCATGACCAATGAAAAATTATCCAATGAAACTTGAAAAACACATTGGAACCAATAAAATATTTCTTATTAAATTTATAATTAATTTAAATGGATAGAAAGAAAGAATACATAGGTCTTGAGAACTTTCTTTGATGAAGATGTTGATCGCCCAAAACACTTTCGGTCTACAGTCATTGTGTTTGTAGGATCCAAGTGTAAAACCCCTCTAACGGTGATCCACACATTCTTTTTTGATCTACGAACAACGTCAATGAATTTTCAAGTGTTAGTGTGATAGATTGATCATCTTGTAGTGTTCAATTGATCATTACGATTGTAAGAACCTGGTTCTTATTCCTGAGGTACGGGTTTCTTCTTTTCTCTATTCCTTAAGTGTTTTTGAGAAAATAAGGAAAATGGGGAAAAATCCTAAAATTGGTGACTACACGCCGTGTACTTTTCCACACGTTGTGTACTTTGGTCGTGTGGGATGAGTACACAGGGTGTGTAGCCATGTCGACGAGGAAGGGTGTAAAAACCAATTACACGCCGTGTAGTTTGTATTTACACACCGTGTAGTCAGTCGGCAGGAAAATAGTAAGATGGTAGCTGAGTGTTAGTACACGTCACACTACAAAAAAACCGGCCCCTAGCGGCAGTTTTTTTTTCATTTGGCGGCGGTTTAAACCGCCACTATAGGGTTTGGCGGCGGTTTACAAAAACCGCCGCGAAATTGGGCGTCGGCAATCTATTAGCGGTGGTTTTTACTATTTCGCGGCGGTTTAAGAAAAGCGTCGTAGATGCCTCTTTTCGCGACGGTTTTTTTCCATTTCGCGGCGGTTTTATGCGTAGATGATACTTTTTTTCGCGGCGGTTTTAACCGCCGCTATATTCTGGCGTTTGATGCGCCTATGTCGCGGCGGTGAAAACCGCCGCTAAATTTAAACATAATACATTTAGCAGCGGTTATAACCGCCGCTAAATACTGACCAATAAGGCATTAGCGGCGGTTATAACCGCCGCTAAATGCTGACCAGTAAGGCATTAGCGGCGGTTAAAACCGCCGCGAAATGTTGACCTGGAAAAAAAAATAATTCTACTCCTACCACACCACTTCCCTGAAAAACAAATCAAACCAGAATATTGAACAGGAGACATCATACAAACAAATAACATGGTAGTATTCATTGAAAAATAGGATATGAGCAAATGTTGTATGTTATGGAGTCCAGCCTAAGGAAAGGTATGTATCACAATTTGGTGAGTAACCAATCCATGTGACCCCCAAGATTTATATGTGTTTTTAGGTTCTTTAATTTCTTATGTGTTTTAAGAAGGGTCGATTTATATTATATGGATACTAATACTCTATATAATAAATGGTTATGAATTTTGATACAATTTATGTGATCATGCTAACCATGGTGATGTGTAATGATATGTAATTGGTTATTCTCTAAGTTGGCCGATATAACATCCATGGGTGGATTGTGATATGGGTTGGGTTTTTTTAACAATGGATTTATGTTATGGGATAGAAAAAATTATGTTTATATGGGTATAGAATTTGTTCCAAAGATGGATGTTTGAGTAGTTATAGAATGTATGTTATGGTATGGTTTGTTGTGTATTTTGGGTTGGTTGTTAATGCCTACTATAGAAAATGGGTAACTTGTGAATTGGCATGTGTTTTAGGTTGGACAACACGCTAATCGTGCATGGTGCTTGAGAGAGTATGGTTTATGATCTTGTAGGTTATACATGATTCCTATTGAGGATTTGAGTTATGTCATTGGATATGAGATAAGAGTTTCATGTATACATCCCAAGATGGTCATCATATTATCGGTTGGATGGGATGCATCATGATATAGTTGTTATTGACTTCGTTAAAGAAAATAGGTTTGAGTTTTTTAAAATTTCAACAACTTATCTAATGTTTTCCTAAATACCTTATTGGTGGAATTATACTTAACCAAACCAAATGATATTGATTTTTCACAATATTTATTATCATAAGATAATGTCATTAATATATATGTGCATGTATGTGATCTTTATCCTTTAGGGAAAGTATGGTGTGTCGATTTCTAGTTAGGATTAGTAACCTAGATTTCATAGTTGGATTGGGTATGGAATTTGTGATATGCATGAGAACCCTCGAGTGGGTATATTGGCCTATGATTTTCCTCGTGATATTTGAGATGGGTTCATAGATGCTTCTCCATGAGTTGTATCCTATATAGGATGTGACATGTGAACTAGGGTTGAGAGAGACTAGTAATATTGAGATATATCTTGGGATATTGGTGATTGGAGTGTTCTAATCAAGTGAAATAGCGATTCTCATTTCCACCTGATGAGGGTTTTCTTGTATGTATGTAATCCAAGAGAGGACTTATCCTAGGTCTATGAGTTCATTAAAAAAATGAAAGTAAGTTTAGACACTTTGTTCTATAGTGATGGTATATAGGTGGATTGTGGTTTGGTATTCAGTTAGTAATGTCATTGTATTTGGTATTGTGAATGTAAAAGCATGGGTAGTGCTTGTGTTTTGTTAAGTCTAACATGAATAATTGACATGGTTATTTGGGGGATAAGTTAAGTTAAACTATGATTATTTGGATGTTATTGTAATGATGCATATTAGGTGTTTTAATAGAGTGTATACATGCTTAGATTCATGTTATACTAATAACGGTTAAATTTAGGTATTGTGGGAGGCTTCCAAGATACACTCTTTCCATGTCAGTAAGAGTGTGAGTTCTTTATCAGCATAATTGGTATGTTGGTTGTATAGTCTAAGATTATCCTGTCATGTGGGAATTTCTTCATGCCTGTGTAATGTGTTGTGGCTCATTGGTCCTTGATAGTGAGGTATGAATTGGGCTTACACAGCTAGGATACCCAGGTGCTGCTATGGAGCAACAATGATATGAATGGGACTTACACAGTTGGACTGCCTAGGTACTTCTATGAATCAGTTATGGTATGAATCGAGCTTACACAATGGGGCTACCCGAATGCTGCTATATAGTAGAAATGGTATGAATATGGGTTACATATATGGTATTCTCATTGGATGTGGTACCAATTCAAACACAGGCCTAAATGGAATGATGTATACCACACTCGAGAAATCAAGACATAAAATGAAACATCATAAATAAATAAAATGCATAGAAGGAAACATGAGAAATCAAAAAAATGTTAGGACATGGAAATTTTTGGTAGAAACTATGTGTCATATACATGTTACATATACAAACCAACCGTTCTCATACTTGTTCAACACATCAACAACACTACTACTCATCATCTGATGCTGCATCGTCACCCTCTCCACCTTCATCACCACTAACTGCTGCCACCTATAAGAACATTATATTGAAAATTAAATATTGTTGTATATTTATAATTAAACTTAAAACCAATAAAAGTGTGTAAACTAAATGATTTTGATTTTTTTGTGATTTACCTGCTCACCACTAGCCGATGCACTACCACCGGGGGCATATCTGCTCATATGCTGACGTATTTCAAGCAACTCTTTCTGCAAAGCAGATATCTGATCCCCCTGCTGGTGAACTGTGTTTCGTAGAGAAGACATCTCCCTCTAAGTATCTTCAGGTATGAAATGACTATAACCAGGAGTAGATGTAGCCGAAATCCCTGATGTCCTGTCAAAGACCTCAGATGGTATAGGTCCAAAACCCATCCCGCGCACTCTACCAGGATGCTCCTTCCCAAGGACTTTACCAACCGGGTCATCCTGGGAGACTGAGTAGGATTGCTCAGGATTGACATCCCATATTTCTTTAATTTTTACCTATAAATCAAATATCAATATATATTAACACAGTAAAAACTGATAATAAGTTATTATAATAAATACTTGACTTCATACCCCAACTTCTCTGGCAGGTTCATTAACAAAACTTCCATCTGTTTTTTTATGAACATTCAGCCACAGTTCTGTTCGGGATGCTTCATGCCCTAAACTCTGTGACTGCATTAAACAAAGATAAATCAACAATTAAATATATTAAATAGATAATATTGTCTTATAAATATTTAAACTAATTATGAGATTACCAATGACATTCGGCTTCTAGAAAAGCTTTTTGAGCCCGCAGTGTGCGGGATGACTTGTTTTGCCCGGTTTGATGCATTCTGTCTTGAGAGATCCTGAAATAAATAAAATTAAATTTAACATTAATGTATTCAATGTCTATCTCCTCTTCATGTACATGTATAAATGTAAAATGAGGATAATATAATAATATATATTTCAATACCATCTGCTTCTCATCACGATGGCTATCGACAAAAACTTTCCACTGTTCTTTCGGTACCCCACTGGGTAGCTTCTCATACATCTGCTACACGGTCAACGAAGTATCATTGGCATCACACCACAACCTCCATTTGAAATCTTTCCATTTTTTTCCAAGATTTTTCAATGTCCACTTCCGTGCTATCACATCAGCAACGGTAAAGTGGAAGAACATTTGTATACAAAAATTCATTTTGAATATATTAGTAACATGACATTCAATTAAACCATAAAGTAATAAAATTACCTTTATCTGAGAATCAAAAACTTCATTTTTCCAATTTGGAGGCATATGCCTCCAATCATCATATGAAATAGGCAGGGAAATGGGCTTCGCTGCCAGCCGACCTATAATCTGACCAAGTAAACCCGCGGCGTCATCCGTCGGGACCCCCATAAGAATCAAATGGCACCACTATCTTCTCTCCATTCATGTTCCAAACATCAGAACTTTTTAAGTGTTTTTCCACGGTTGCATTTTTTTCATCTGCAATTAGCAAACAATTACTATAAACAAAATGCAATAAATTAATTTAATTAAAATTTGTACCTATGACTGTGACCCTCCAGAATGTCTGTGATGAACTGGAAGGGGCGTGTTGCTGCCCCGCTGCTGAGGCTCCTGTAGGGGGAGGAGATGACTCATCCTCTAATGAGACATCCACTGACGGTGTCAAAGATGGTGCAGGGGGAGATGATGCAGGGATGTAGGCAGCTGCTGCCTCAGATGCCGTGGGGACAGACGGATCGTCATCTGTCGCAGAAGTAGATGAAATGGTGTACCGCTTCTTCCTTGGCATTCCTATCATTTATTCAAATAAAATTAAGTTCAGAATATATATTTCAAAAAAATTATGCAGAAAAAAAATTAAAAATGATAATAGATTCCCAGTACTAACAAACAAAATATATATAACAATGATAATGAATGACTACAGAAATGAAACAAGTGGTTTCTGAATGAATAAATAATTGTAGATACAATCATTTTCCCCTTCAATCATGTCGGTTTCCTGCTCCATTGCTTCATCCACTTCATTCATCCTTGCTAGACTAATATTTTCAATATCATGATGGACAAATAATTCTGCTTCCTGTTGATGATGAAATTCAATTGCAGAGGTCAAATCTTCCACTTCATCACCCATATCATACAAATCTCTTTGTATTACATGAGTAACTACACTCCACCCTTCATCCACAACATCATTCACATAATATACCATTTTTGTCTGCGATGCTAAGATATATGGATCATGCAGTTCACGATCACCAATATCCATCAAGCGAGAGAAGTTTACAGAAGTAAATTGCAAGGAATCTCTTTTAACACCTCTGATAATATCGACCCATTTGCATTTGAATAAAACAATAGAAAAAATCCCGTGGTAGTTTAATTCAATAATATCATGCAACTTTCCATAGTATTCCACTTCAGCAAATGTAAATATACCACTATTCTGTGTTTTCAAACCCATTTCTCGATCGAGTGTACGAAATCTAAAACCGTTCACATTATAAGCGTCGAACTTTCTAACTTGTTTTATAGGACCTCTAGCAAGAAACTTCAAATCTTCTGACAAGTCTGCTTGAGTATCAGTATTCATGATCTGAAGAATAAAAATATAATTTAATAGATTTTCAAATTGTATGTGTAAAACTAATATTCGTATTTATTGCAATATTTATAAACTTACACGCCGTGCAAACCATTCTACCAGCTCTTTATTCACAGCTTTCGTTATATCTTTTTCATTTTGTGTTCGGCCTCTCATTCATCTCTTTGTTTGTATCCTCAACTCTTCAATAAATGGATCTGCAATTTCACTATTCAGTATCACATATCTATGTGCCTGTAATAACTCTAATTCTGTCAGTATCGCGTATGAGGTCCTCCCAACTGATCGGCCAATAGCAAGAAATATTTTTGATTTCTGATGCATTTGAGATTGAGTTGATGTGTCGTCAACACGTCCAACTCGATTAAATCTTGTCTCAATATCATCCAAATATCTGGAACAAAAGGTGAGACACTCCTCGGCCAAATAGCCTTCAGCAATAGAGCCTTCTGGTTGAGCTTTATTTCTCACGTATGCTTTCAAATGCCCAAGATATCTGTGAAAAATAATAATAATAATATGCATTTATTTAAATTCCAAATATTGTTTACTTAACTGGAAACATATAAATAAAATACCTCTCAATTGGATACATCCATCGATAATGAACGGGGCCTCCTAATTTAGCTTCGTCAACCAAATGCACAGTTAAATGCATCATGACAGTAAAAAACGATGGAGGAAAGATCATCTCCATTACACAAAGGGTCAATACAAACCTCTCATGTAGGTTGTCAAGATGTAAAGGATGTAGAGTTTTCTCACATATTTGCCTGAAAAATGTGCAGAATTGCAGTACAACAGCAGTAACTTTTTCAGGTAATAATGTACGCAATGCCAATGGTAGTAACTATTGTAACAAAACATGTGAATCGTGACTTTTCAATCCATATAACTTACGATTCTTCAAATCAACACACCTCGATATGTTACTCGAATACCCATCAGATACCTTCATATTCTTTAAAATTCGAAGGAACGCATCTTTATCCCTATTTTTCATTGAAAAAATGGCAGGAGCATACTTTTCATTCTCATCTGGCCAGAGATCACGTTTTATGTTCATTACTTGTAAGTCTTTGCGAGCATTGAGATGATCCTTCGACTTTCCATGCTCATTAAGTAATTTTAAAATCAAATTATCACATACATTCTTCTCAATATGCATCACATCAAGATTGTGGCGCAAAGAATTAAATTCCCAATACGGAAGTTTGAAGAATATACTTTTTTTCTTCCATTGTTGTGTTCTGATTTCACTTGACGATGCACTTCGCACTCGTTTTCCGCTATCAGTCAAATGATGAACCTTCCCAAATTCTGTTTTAACATTTTCAAGCTATGTCAATATTTCAGAACCGGTTAAAAACTTTGGAGGTGGTCTACGATCAATGGAACCATTAAATTTTGATTTGTTCAGCCGAAATCTATGAGATACATCAAGAAATCTTCGATGGCACAAGAAGCACCATTTTCTACTGTGAGGTAGCCGTTTGGGCTCGAAATCAAAGTTACAAACAGGACAAGCCAAACCCGTATAAGTATTCCAACCAGATAAATTCCCAAGCCCAAGGAAGTCACTAATGGTCCACATTAAAGCAGCATGCATTTTGAACATTGTTTTAGAAGAAACATCAAATGTCTCAACACCGTTGCTCCATAACTCCTGCAATTCTTCAATCAAAGGCTGCTGGTATACATCAATATCATTTCCAGGCATTTGTTTTCCAGGAATAATCATCGAAATGGTAAAAGATGTTTGTTGCATACACATCCACGGAGGCAGATTATAAGGGATCAAAACAACTGGCCAAATGCTATAACTCATACTCAAAGTCCCAAATGGGTTGAATCCATCGGCAGCCAATCCCAATCGAACATTCCTAGGATCAGCTGAGAAATCTAGATGTAATGAATCAAATGTCTTCCACGATTGGGAATCTCGTGGATGTCTCATTAACCCATCATTGTTATTATCTACAGAATGCCACTTCATGTGTTCGGCGGTTTTTGATGACCTGAATAATCTTTGCAATCGAGGCTCCAAAGGAAAGTAACGCAAAACTTTTGCAGGTGTGTTCCTTTTCTTCTTCTCCATGAAATTATGTTCAGTCATACTTCCAACATCACCTTTTGACTTCCATCTAGAAGAAGAACATTTCTTACAATTCTATCTACTTGAATCCTCTCCCCGGTAAAGCATACAATCATTGGGACACGCATGTATTTTTGTATAATTCAGACCAAGCTTGTTTACAACTTTTTTCATCTCATAAAACGATTCTGGGATTTTTGCTTCAGGAAATGCATCACGAATCAATTCCAATAACATGGACATTGCCTTATTTGTAATTCCACATAGACATTTGATATGGTAAAACTTCAGCAGAAATTAAAGCTTTGAATATTTCAAACACCCACTATACAACTCTTGATTTCCATCGTCAAATAAATCATGAAACGCATTTTCCTCACTGAAGTTTTCCCTTATATTTGGCTCCATAGAATCAAGAGGAGGATCCAATGATATGTTACAATCTTGATCTGCTTGTGTTACAGTCTCAAAAACATCACTTTTCACGTTGCAATTTGTAGCACCCTCTTCTGGTTGTTATGATATGTTTTGATGCTCATAGTGGTGTCTTGCAGTGCCTAATGCATCATTTATGAGGTTTTGCATTTCATTTTCCATTGGTGACAAACTTGGGACCTCATTCTGTGGATTAACATCAGTCCTCAATCTTTCTGTATTGTTTGATTCTCCATGCCAAATCCAACACAAATATTGATCAGGGAATTGCTTCAGTATTAAATGTTCATAAACTTCATCTCTCTTAAACCATGTTCTAAATTTACATTTAGGACATGGACATCTTATTCTCCCTTCAACGGATCGATTAGAAATTTCAAAATCTAAAAACTCATTCAAACCCTTAACATATTGAGGTGTGTTCCTCGGTAATGTGATCCAGCTTTTATCCATGTATATCACAATGTGCCTACACAAAATATACGATAGTGTAAGATTACAGAAACATAATATAATAAAGATGAACCATTGATCATAAAGTATGCATAATATAATAAAGATGGTTCATTGATCACATTTACCACTTCAGACCAACCGAACAAGTCTGGTCCATAAGAGACAGCGTCAACACCTCATTGAGGAGAAATAAGAATATCGGGTTACACACTTATCATAACACTATCTACCCAAATATTTTTTATGGTTTCCAATGGGATATGTTTACAGAACATGAAGCACCCAATTAATTCATTATCCATGATAAGACATGTCGTTATGGACCAAATTTACAAGGGAGAGAAGTCACATGGATTTTTGTAAAATAAACCATTGGAATTGAAATTGGTCTATAGGATGGGATTTAATCTATTGAACATATCTATATTCTTGGAAAGAGTTGAGGTGTAAATAATATTAAGTGATATCCCAAAGGAACCAACTTCTCAATATAAATTCCAAGAAATTACTGTGTTTTTAAGAAAAGAATTTTACACAGAATTTCTTGGTCTTTACATAAAATAATATTCAATTATAGAATATTAAAAACTATGGTCATAGTGGGGAGGAAAATAAAAAATACTCAAAAAATAAACTACTATGTCTATAAAAACCAATAACAAACTACTATTCTACACCATGTAACCCCCAAAAATACATTTATAAACATCTCAAAAAAAAAATTCCCCCAAAATAAATAACCCAAATACTTAAATAAATCAAGATAAATATATACCCAAAATAGTGATTATATATGTTATCAGTGAGGAAACCCAAATATTACATGTAGAAATATTACACAAAATTAAATGGATATGAATTATATATCATTACAATGCACAGGAAAATAATGATGATTTAGTTTCATTGGGAACATGGATACATAAAAATTCTGTACGTAAATATTATAAATCATCCCTATATTAGTTCTTCACAACATGCATACTTTTTATACAAATAAAATGTAAAAAAATTCATCACATACTATAGAAGGTGAAACATGTGAATGGGTGATCATAGATTATCAATATTAATAAAAAGGCTTTTTTCCAAATCAATGGTCATATGTAAAAAGATAATGATAATAATGGTACAAAAAATTATCATTAAAATTTAAATTGATAATGAAAAATTCATAAATCACTATCACGTTTCATGGAAAAAATATTGTAAATTCTTAATAAATGATACATTATTGAGTGAAATAACACGATGCATTATATCTTAACATTATTATATGATTTTTTCACAAAATGTGGCATAGTTTAATAATAATATTTGTGTAAATATTATGTCAATGATACCCCGAAAAATATTAATCACATATTAGGTTTGGGATAACATCATAAGTTCTTACTTTTGGCCAGTGATAGGCTACCATGTAGCCATTTTTGGAATGGTCTAATGACTTGTGTAGCCTATTATAGGCATGTGATAACTACTTGAATATGATTTGATCTGTAAAATGATTAATTATTATAGAACTCATTAAAGGGATAAAACAACACCACTAATTACATAACCATATTCAATTCTTATGTACACTAAAAGATCATTAAACCATTTAGAATTTCATAAGTGATTAACTCATGATTAACATAATACATTTCATTAATATTTAATGATCATAATCATAAACCGTCTAGAGAATGAATAATTATGGTAACATTGGATCATTTACATATTAATGTATAAGAATCAATTAATTAATTTTTAATATATTTAGAAACATTTAAATGATCACCAAATCATTTTATGGGGGAAATACCATTATCATTGTAATATCACTTTTTTTGAAATCTAAAAAATTAAAAAATATTTATAGAAAAAATATTAATAGTATTGTAGAATTGAAACATTCATCGTAAACATAGATGAATGGTAATGTCCTAATGAGAAAATATTTCTTTCATGTCGTGTATATAAAACCACGATTATATTTTTTTATTCAATAGAAATAAAAAAACAATCCAAAAAATTATACGGAGTATTTTTAGTAATTAATATTTGAATTGAAAAATTTATAAAAATGAATTTATGAAATCTTTGCAGAATAATAGACATATTCATGAAGATATTTTATATAAAAAATATATATATTGATTAACATGGATAATGAAATAATAGAGAAATGATGTAGATTTTTATTAAATGGAATCATTTATATTTATGGAGTACTTGATTAGAGGGAATTAATGATAAAAAGTAATATAAGACATAACCACAGTTGAATAAAATACAAAATATTTTAGAATGATAGATCATATTATTTACATTATCATATATTTAATCATGTGAAATCCTAGTAAAAGTGAAATTTTACTATAAATCTACTACCAAATGTTCTTATTTATTTATAATTTCTCTAGACTTCTATATAATAAATTTAAAATAATTATACTTGTATACCAGAACCATATTAATACCTATAATACCATAAATAGACAACCTATAATAGTAAATTTTTTATAATTATTTATTAAAATCAACCTTTATGTGTAATAAAATCATTATTTATAATTAAATATAATATTATTCATTAATGAAAATATCTATATTAGAACAAAAGAGGTGATTCAAAATTCATAATGCTAAAATCCAACCATTAAGATAATAATTGTTATGATACATTTATACCATGGCCATTATTTTTAGGGAACTGAGAGATCACAATGAGGATATATATATATATATATATATAAGTAAAATAGATAATGGAAATGAATCAAAGATATTGGGAGGATAAGTCATTTTATAACCAATAATAATTCAATATGGGATATAAATATGAGAGGATACATAATTGGGATAATGCATTGGATTTTTTGTTTGAGGTGGGGAATGAATGGACTCATACTCTAACTATAAATTTATAAATGACCCAAATATCATCCTTATATTGGGTTGTGTGTTTTACAAATGCAGTTATCGAAATAGTGAAGAAACCATGAAAATAATCACTTTTGAAAATAGATGAAAGATAAAAACATAGATTTTACGGTATAAATAACAATTGAAAAACTACAAGTCTATATTAACGTCTATAATTTTAATTTTTAGAAGAACTAAAAATTACCAAAGTCGAAAGGGGTCGCGGGGGGCGCCGGGGGGTGCGGGGGTCGCCGGAGGCCGCGGGGGGCGCGGGGGGTGTCGGGGTCGCCGGATGGCACAGGGGGCGCGGGGGGGCGCGGGGGTCGCCGGTGGTCGAGGGGGGCGTCGGGGGGTGCGGGTTTCGCCAGAGGGCGCGGGGAGTGCGGGGGGTGCGGGGGTCGCCGGAGGGTGCGGGGGGCGCAGCGGTCGCCGAGGCCGGGGGGGGATCGGGGACGAGGGTTTGGGAACGCGGTCGGGGTGGGGGAAAGGGTCGCGGTGTTTTAAAAAAAATTGGGTTTCGCGGCGGTTTATTAAAAATTGCCGCGAAACCTTCACCGAAAATGTTTAGCGGCGGTTTTGTGAACCGCCGCCACAAAACCGCCGCTAAACCCAGTTTTTTTTGTAGTGTCATGTACTCAGGGATTACACGTCGTGTACTCAGGGATTACACGTCGTGTACTCAGGGATTACACGTCGTGTACTCAGGGATTACACGTCGTGTACTCATGTCGACTGATGAACAGTGCGACGGTGGGAAAGGTAGCCACCAGAGGAACAGTTAAATGAGAAAAGTACATGCCGTGTAGTCAATAGTACACGCCGTGTAGTTTGTTTTTTTCGCTTAAAATGGGCAGTAGCCTCCCCTGTTCACAGGGAAGGCTTAGAACCGGAGGAGGGCTTGGGAGAGACGGTCGGAGCTTTGGAGATCACCCAAGCGAGCACCGGGAATCTGATTCCGCCTCCGTCGATCTCGTTAGAACAGTACGGGTAAGCCCTTCCTTCTCTTGGAACCGTTCTTTCCAATTCTTCCTCTAAGGGAAGTTATTTACGTTTGAACGAGTTTTTCTTTCACCTCAGATCTATGTTGTTAGTGGGTGATTCAAGGATCATCGTTCGCATATACCGATCAGGGGCGATCGAGGTAGGTGTCTTAGTGTTTAAATTCCAACTGTTGTGCATTTGTGTGTACCATTGTGCTACGAACCCATGTTGGGGTGTCGTGTGGCTAAGGCCTTGGTTGTTTTAAATACCTAGAATTGTATAGGTGATTAAATGTAATAATAAACTATTTTTTGGGATCACTGCTTGGATCCAGGACCACCCGGGGGTGCGTTCCTCTGTTTAGCCGTTTGGCCAGGTTACTCGAGGGTATACCATAAAATTTAGCATGCTTTAAATTGCCTCGAGAGGAATTTTATATAATTGCTTGCTTATCTGTTGGGATCGTCCCGGTTACTTGCACCTGAGAGCAGTGTTCTATTTAGCCTGAGGGCATTATTCTATTTAGCCTGAGGGTAGTGTTCTATTTAGCCTAAGGGAAGTGTTTTATTTCACCTGAGGGAAACTTCTTTCGTGCCTGAGGGCTGTAGATTCTGTGCCTGAGGGCGACACTTCGTACGCCTGAGGGCAATACTCGATATCCAGAGGGAAAGCTTGAGGGCATGGTTTTACTATATTAGCCTGAGGGAAAGATTCTGATTGGCCTGAGGGCTTGGTTATGATGAGCACATAATGTTATTAAATTAAATGGTTAAAATGAAAATGGCAAAGAAACTGGTAGTGATAGTTACTTTTGAGTACTTACTAGTTTACTGCATTTACTACTGCACACTATTGTTGCATATTTTCACACAGTTGGACACGAGCCTTTGGTGGGTGCCTACTGGGATTTATTTATCACACCCTGTTTGGGGTCATGTCTTCGGCCCCAAACAAATTACATTTCTGTAGGTATGGATAAGTGCAAGGGTCCCTATACAGGTACTTGATTATTGCTGAGGAGTAGGGGAGCATGGGACCGAGCTTATGCTCACGATGCTACCGGTTGTTCTGTTTTGTTCTGTTGTACATATACTTGAACTGTATTGTATTGTACTGTATTGTTGTGTAACATGTTCTGGCTATTTTCTTAGAATTTGAGACATGTTGCATCATTATCTATATGACTGTTGGTTATCTTTTACTACAGCTGTTCATTTTAAATGTGTATGGCTTATTGCTTCCACTGTTGTTGTATGTTTGTATATTTTATTCCGTTGCGCTACACTTTGACAAATGAGGGCATAGTTTCCCCACTATCAGACCCGGGCCCTCGCTGCTAGTCGGTAGCCTCTGGAGTTTGGGGAAATGTGTTTGAGGTCATGTGACCAACCGGGTTCGGGGCACCCGTGGAGTGGCACCTGGATCTAGGACATTACAAAGTGGTATCAAATGAGTTCTTTTCTTTGACTTACTATTTGGAGCCTTATTCAGGGATAGCATGGAAACGGTAGTTGGTAATAAGCTGTGCCCGGGAGTAGCTAACTCGTGTACAGGGAAAATCCAGTTTACCTCGTATTTTTGCAATTATTCTGATTTTGAAAATTTTACAGTTGATTTGATTTTCACCGTTGGGTGACGCACTTGTGGTGTGCTATTTATATTTTATCCATGGGTTGTATTTAGTTTCAACCCGATGAGATGAGGGTATGACATCTCATGCATCATTTAGGCACATGCAAGAAATCACATGTCATGCATAGTTCCATGTCATGTAGGCGCATTAGAAATTGAATGTTGTTGTGATAGTTGTTGTGCTAGAAAAGCATGTTGTTGTGATAGCTGCTTTGATAAATATCTACTATGTGATAGGGTATTTTTGTGTGAGCTTGTTTATAGAATGGACGCCAAACTTTGGTTTTTGGGTAGTATGGGCCCTCAATGACCGAAATTTGGTGGATCATTGACTTTTTTACTTGTATATAACATGTATAAGATGACAAACTTTGATTCGCGAGGAGTACGGGACCTCACGGATCGGAATTTGGCACTTAAGTGTTGTTTTTTGGTATTTACTGGGTTCCGGAGTAGTTTCAGAGGCTTACTTTCTGGAAAATCCAGCACACACGCCGTGTAGTTCCTCGGACACATGTCGTGTGTTCTTCTGTTCGGGAAGAAAAGAAGAATTTTTGAGTACACGTCGTGTACCCTCAGTACACGCTGTGTAGTCTCTTTCCGTGTCATAGACTGTGTGGGTAGGGACACGGGGTAGGGAAATGCTTGGGAAAAAACACGTCGTGTACCGGATATACACACCGTGTAGTGATTGACCCGGAGTCTGGCTGTGTAACTAACAACACGGGTCGGTGAAATATTTTCTTGTACATGTCGTGTCAATGATGAATACGTCGTGTAGTCTGGCATGAGGACCCGGCTATGTAACTAACAAACACGGGTTGGTGTCACCCCTTCTTGAACACGCTGTGTACCTGAGGGACACGTCATGTCGTCCTTGTCGGTGGGAAACCGTGTGGACTTAGCCATGTGGCTGGGGAAACGGGGTGGTGTACACGCTGTGTGCGGGTGTCACATGTCGTGTAGTCTTAGCCGAGTAGTCGGCCGTGTCACAAACGACACGGGCAATTGGAAAACTAAACCATACATGCTGTGTAGGTTCTATACACGCCGTGTAGTCTTGTTCAACGGGATCCGTTTGGATTAGCCGTGTAGAAGGACCCGGGAAGGGGAAGAAAAGTCAAGTACATGTCGTGTAGTTAATATACACGTCGTGTAGTCTTGTTTTGCAAATCTTGAAATGCCTTCTACCTCCTGTTCCCTTTTTGGTCCCTTCATTTTCAGCCTTTGATAATCTGGATCTAAGGTGTGCGTTTGACCTTGTAGAGTCATGCCACTGAGACGACCACGCGTTGTTCGCCAAGAGAGCGGCAACGATTATACTCCAGAGATGGTGGGCCATGGGCTACCAGTGGATCCTCCAGCAGAGCCAGATGCGGCGCCAACCATTATACCGGACACAGGCGTCGAGGCGCAGTTCCGTGAAGGCTTCATGCGGTTCATGCAGACCTTTCAGGGAGCACCGCCGGCTACCACATCTATGGCTGAGCTGACTCGTATCTTCCAGCAGCAGCATCCGCCTACGTTTTCAGGGGATAGCAGACCACAGGTTGTGGAGTCTTGGCTGGGGTCTATGCAGACTATTTTCGAGCATCTTGAGATGCCTCCAGGGAGGAGGGTCAAGCTCACGACTTATATGTTGCGTGATTCCGCCAAGAGGTGGTGGGATGTTACCACTCAGATAGAGCATCACAGAGACATGGCGTGTGAAGATTTTCATACAGCTTTCTATGACTTCTTCTTTCCAAAGACCCTGAGGGCAGATAGAGCTCGAGAGTTCATGAACCTACAGCAGGGCGTTATGTCGGTGATGGATTATTTTTCTCGTTTCACCAAGCTTCAGCGTTTTGCACCCGTTCTGGTGGGTGATGAGACATTGAGAGTCAGACGCTTTGAGGATGGTCTTCGATATGACATCCGAGCACTGGTGAATGTTTTCAGGTTGCCTACAGTACATGTTATTGTGAACCAGACACTGATTATTGAGAGGAACCTTTGGGAAGCTAGTGGTGTGGTCCAGGGCGGTTCGACACCAGTTTCTGGTACTATTTCTACCGGGAAGAGGAAGAGACAGATGAATTTCTCTCACGGTGGCAGTACTAGCCAAGCGATTACTTCAGGTGGCCCGGTCAAGTGCTACCAGTGTGGTAAAGAGGGGCACAAGAGACCACAGTGTCCACGTGACCCAGTGGAGTGTCGAGCTTGCGGCAAGATGGGTCATCTGCAGCACTTTTGTAGGGCGTTTCCACTAGTGGCTAGTGAGAGGGGTTCTGTGCAGACTCCATGTTCGGGAGCAGGACCAGCAGCTTCTTACCAGTCGGAAAACTAGAATATGTCAGGGCGTGTAGGCAGAGATGGTGGTCGTGGCCGTGGTAGCCAGACACCAGGATCTCAAAGGCAGCAGGGCGGCACAGCTCAGGGTAGCCAGGCTGTGTCGTAGGGCCGCGGCACTGGGCAGGCATATGCAGTGCAACAGACCCAACAGGAGCAGGATCCCAGACCTTCTACTGTCAGAGGTACTATTCTAGTAGCTTCTGTTTTATCTTCAGTACTTTTCGATACGGGTGCTACACATATTTTCATATCTGTGCCCGTTGTGGAGATCTTTGGGCTCTATGTTTCTTTTTCTTCTGTTGTTATGACGCTAGACACTCCGTTGGGAACTAGAACGGCTGGTGTGTGTCAGTGCAAGGAGTTCCCCTTGAGGTTGGAGGGTGTCACTTTCTATGAGACCTCTATGTCTTAGAGATGACGAGCTATAATTTCATTCTCGGGATGGACTAGTTGGTTCCCTTTAGAGCCTTTGTAGACTGCTATCATCATAGGGTGCGTTTAACGTCACCAGAGGGTGGAGAGTTTCTATACAAGGGCGAGTGGGATGTTCAGGCGAGTTGAGATGGACCAGAGCATCATGGGCGAGGTAGTGTGATAGCCCAGATTGCGAGTTTATATCTGGATGACTAGGGAATTTGTCAGAAGGATTTCCCTCCAGTTTTTGATCGTTTCAGGGATGTCTTCCCGGATGACTTTTTGGGTCTACCTCCGGAGTGTGAGGTAGATTTCTCTATTGAGCTTATGCCAGAGGCAGCACCGGTATCCATTCTTCCCTATAGGATGGCTACACCTGAGTTACAGGAACTCAAGAGATAGTTAGAGGAGTTACAGTCAAAGGGTTTTATCCGACCCAATACTTCTCCTTGGGGTTCGTCGGTCCTCTTTACGAAGAAGTCGGATGGTACCCTCAGACTCTGTGTGGATTATCGGAAGTTGAACCAGTTGACGGTCAAGAACTGATATCCCTTGATGACGATTGATGATCTTTTTGATCAACTTCGTGGAGCACGAGTGTTCTTGAAGATTGACTTGGGATCGGGATATCATCAGTTACGCGTTAGACCATCAGATATACCGCTTATAGCTTTTTGGAGCAGATATGGTTTGTACAAGTACTTGGTTATGCCTTTTGGACTCACGAACGCGCCAGCAGTTTTCATGGCTCTGATGAATCGTGTGTTCCACCCTTACCTGGATTCTTTTTTGGTAGTCTTCGTGGACGACATCTTGGTGTACTCTCACACTCGACACGACCATGCCACCCATCTTGAGATCGTTTTGAGTACACTGAGAAAGCATCAGCTATATGATAAGCTCTCAAAGTGCCACTTTTGGATGGACCAAATTCACTTCCTGGGTCATATCATCTCAGAGGCAGGAGTTGCAGTAGACCCAGAGAAGGTGAGAGCAGTAGTTTCCTGGGAGAAGACTAAGAACGTGTTTGAGATACAGAGTTTCTTGGGACTGGCTGGTTACTATAGGCATTTTATACAGGACTTCTCCCGCTTAGCAGCGTCATTGACGGGTTTGACTAAGAAGGGTGTGAAGTTCGTTTGGACAGAAGCTTGTGAGACAACCTTTCAAGAGTTGAAGGGGAAGTTGACATCAGCACCAATTCTGATACTCCCAGAGCAGGGAAAGAGCTATACAGTTTACTGTGATGCATCAGGTGTTGGGTTGGGAGCAGTGTTGATGCAGGGCGATCGAGTTGTTGCGTACGGGTCTCGACAGTTGAGGTCACATGAGAAGAATTACCCGACACATGATCTCGAGTTAGCCGCAATTTTTCATGTGTTACGCTGTTGGAGACATTATCTCTTGGGAGAGCATTTTGTGGTTTTCACCGACCACAAAAGTCTCAGGTATATCTTTACTCAGCGTGACTTGAATCTGAGGCAGCGAAGGTGGGTCGAAAACCTTCAGTCTTTCGATTTTGAGCTTGCCTATACCCCTGGTAATGGTAATGCGATAGCTGATGCACTAAGCATGAGGACTCAGATACAGGCAGTGCAGGAGGCCAGTGGTGAGTGGCAGCTCATGGATTTGTTCTCTGAGATGCATTTGGAGGTGTACGACGGTCAGGGGAAAACCTATCTTTCTTCTTTAGTTGTGACTTCTACCCTCCTGGATAGAGTGAGGATGAGACAACTATCTGATTCAGAAGGCCTAGTTCTACGGGAGTCGGTGGCAAGTAAGGACCCTACTCTTGGTTGGACGATAGGCAATGATGAGGTACTGCGTTTCCATGGATGAGTGTGGGTTCCAGGGGATATACGCGAGGAGCTGATGCGGGAGTTTCATGCTTCAGTTTGGGTTGTGCATCCCGGAGTTACCAAGATGTACCGTAACTTGAGACGTCAGTACTGGTAGCCGGGTATGAAGAGGGAGATAGATGGTTTTGTTACAAGGTGTTCCACCTGTCAGCAGGTGAAGGCGGAGCATCAGAGGCCAGCCAGACTGTTACAGAAGTTACCCATCCCGGAGTGGAAATGGGATGATGTCACGATGGACTTCGTGACTGGGTTGTCGAGGTCACCTCGAGGCAATGATGTCGTGTGGGTTGTTGTGAATAGACTCACAAAGGTAGATCACTTTTTGCCGATCAAGGAGCCCTTCGGAGTTGACGAGCTCGGGAAGTTGTATATCCGAGAGGTCGTACGTCTTCATGGGGTTCCTCGTTCTATCGTTTCAGATAGGGACACCTGTTTTACGTCTCGTTTCTGACAGAGTTTTCAGAGGGCACTGGATACACAGGTGCTTCTGAGCACATCTTACCACCCTCAGACCGATGGTCAGTCAGAGCGTACGATACAAGTGCTAGAGGAGATGTTGCGTGCATGCGTACTAGACTTTGGGGGCTCTTGGGAGAAGCATATACCCCTAGTCGAGTTTTCCTATAATAATAGTTTTCAGGAAACTATTGAGATGGAACCTTACGAGGCTTTATATGGTAGGTCATGCCGATCACCCTTGTGCTGGTTAGAGGCAGGTGAGACAACTTTACTGGGACCATGTCTCGTGCAGGAGACTTCTGAGCAGGTCCAGTTGATTCAGAAGCGGATGGATACCGCGTAGTCTCGTCAGAAATCTTATGTTGATCGCCGTAGACGACCCTTCGAGTTCGCGGTCAGAGATCAGGTTTTCTTGCGTGTTTCGCCGAGGTTGGGACACAGGCGGATCAGGAGATAGGGTAAACTTTCACCGAGGTATGTGGGGCCATTTGAGATTCTAGAGAGAGTCGGGCCGGTTGCCTATAGGTTGCAGTTACCACAGAGGTACCGGTCCATGCACGACGTCTTCCATATATCTCAGTTGTGCTGTTATCATTCAGACCCGTTTCACGTCTTTCAGCCAAAGGAGGTTGAGCTTGAGTTAGATGTGTCCTTTGAGGATCATCTGATTCGTATCGTGGATAGGAGCACGAAGGTTCCCCGAGGCCGGTTAGTTCCTCTCGTATGGGTGTTATGGCAGCATGGTCGAGTGCAGGGCGTAACCTGGGAGCAGGAGACTGACGTACGTGCTCAGTGGCAAGAGTTGTTCTGATCTTTATCTTCGCCGCCCTTGGAAGGGAAATTCGGGGACGAATTGCTTTAAGGGGGGGAGTTTGTAAGAACTCGGTTCTTATTCCCGAGGTACGGGTTTCTTCTTTTCTCTATTCCTTAAGTGTTTTTGAAAAAATAAGGAAAATGGGGGAAAATCCTAAAATTGGTGACTACACGCCGTGTACTTTGGCCGTGTGGGATGATTACACAGGGTGTGTAGCCATGTCGACGAGGAAGGGTGTAAAAATTGACTACACACCGTGTAGTTTGTATTTACACGCCGTGTACTTTTCCACACACCGTGTACTTTGGCCGTGTGGGATGAGTACACAGGGTGTGTAGCCATGTCGACGAGGAAGGGTGTAAAAACTGACTACACGCAGTGTAGTTTGTATTTACACGCTGTGTAGTCAGTCAGCAGACAAATAGTAAGGCGGTGAAGGCAGCCGCCATCTGAGCATCAGTACACGCCGTGTACTCATGGATTACACATTGTGTACTCATGTCGACTGATGAACAGTGCGGTGGTGGGAAAGGTAGCCGCCAGAGAAATAGTTAAATGAGAAAAGTATACACCATGTAGTCAATAGTACACGTCGTGTAGTTTGTTTTTTTCGCTTAAAATGGGTAGTAGCCTCCCCTGTTCACAGGGAAGGCTTAGAACCAGAGGAGGGCATGGGAGAGATGGTCGGAGCTTTGGAGATCACCCGAGCGAGCACAGGGAATCTGATTCCGCCCCCGTCGATCTCGTTGGAACCGTACGGGTAAGCCCTTTCTTCTCCTGGAACCGTTCTTTCCAATTCTTCCTCTAAGGGAAGTTATTTACGTTTGAATGGGTTTTTCTTTCACCTCAGATCTATGTTGTTAGTGGGCGATTCAAGGATCGTCGTTCGTATATACCGATCAGGGGCGATCGAGCTAGGTGGCTTAGTGTTTAAATTCCAACTGTTGTGCGTTTGTGTGTACCATTGTGCTACGAACCCATGTTGGGGTGTCGTGTGGCTGAGGCCTTGGCTGTTTTGAATACCTAGAATTGTATAGGTGATTAAATGTAATAATAAACTGTTGTTTGGGATCACTGCTTGGATCCAGGACCACCTGGGGGTGCGTTCCTCTGTTTAGCCGTTTGGCCAGGTTTCCCGAGGGTATACCATAAAATTTAGCATGCTTTAAATTTCCTTGAGAGGAATTTTATATAATTGCTTGTTTATCTGTTGGGTTCGGCCCGGTTACTTGCGCCTGAGGGCAATGTTCTATTTAGCCTGAGGGCAGTGTTCTATTTAGCCTGAGGGCAGTGTTTTATTTTGCCTAAAGGCAACTTCTTCCGTGCCTGAGGGCTGTAGATTCTGTTCCTGAGGGCGACACTTCGTACGCCTGAGGGCAATACTCGATAGCCTGAGGGCAAGCTTGAGGGCGTGGTTTTACTATATTAGCCTGAGGGCAAGATTCTGATTGGCCTGAGGGCTTGGTTCTGATGAGCACAGGATGTTATTAAATTAAATAGTTAAAACGAAAATGGCAAAGAAACTGGTAGTGATAGTTACTTTTGAGTACTTACTGGTTTATTTCATTTACTACTGCACACTGTTGTTGCATATTTTCACACAGTTGGACACGGGCCTTTGGTGGGTGCCTACTGGGATTTATTTCTCACACCCTATTTGGGGTCATGTCTTCGACCCCAAACAGATTACATTTCTGCAGGTATGGATAAGGGCAAGGGTCCCTATACAGGTACTTGATTGTTGTTGAGGAGTAGGGGAGCGTGTGACCAAGCTTAGGCTCGCAATGCTACCGGCTGTTTTGTTTTGTTCTGTTGTGCCTGTACTTGAACTGTATTGTATTGTACTGTATTGTTGTGTAACATGTTCTGGATGTTTTCTTAGAATTTGAGACATGTTGCATCATTATCTATATGATTGTTGGTTATCTTTTATTGCAGTTGTTCATTTTAAATGGGTATGGCTTATTGCTTCCGCTGCTGTTGTATGTTTGTATATTTTATTCCGCTGCGCTACACTTTGAAAAATGAGGGCATAGTTTCCCCACTATCAGACATGGGCCCTCGCTGCTAGTCGGTAGCCTCTGGCGTTTGGGGAAATGTACTTGAGGTCATGTGACCAACCGGGTTCGGGGCACCCATGGAGTGACACTTGGATCCGGGACGTTACAACGATGATTTCTTCAGGTTTGAAGAATCGTTATTGCACTCTCATTCTTGAGAATATGGAGGAGGGAGGAGAATCTCTCGGGCTTGAGAGAAGAAACTCTAGTGCGTTCTTCAATCTTGAGAGAGAGAGCTCTAGATTTCGTTATGCACAACGATTCTCTAATTCGATCAACTCATGCACAATAGATATATCAGTTTATTTATAGAGTTATGAGTTAGGGTTAAATATAATTTAATTGCACATAGGACCTTAATAATATATTAAACCCTTAAATGATCACATGTCATGTAATAATTATTTTTTATAATTATTTTTTCATGACGTGCGTTAAATGGAATAATGATAAATATTATTTTACCATCTTTCAAATTAATATTTATTTTCGGACCCCATCTTGGTCCGCTCATCTTCCTCGACATTTATTGAATATCCGAATAAATATTTAATTAAATATTTTTTCAATAAATAAATAAATATTATATATTCACGTAATTAAATAATTATTTTGCGAATAAATATTTATTTAATTTACGCGATCAATGAAACTTAAATAAAACTATTCATCCAGATTGAGAATAATATTTATTCCAATAATTAAATTCAAATAGAATTTAATTTGAGATCAATGGAAAGTGTGACCCTCTAGGATTCTTCCATGTTTTCATTAGGTGGACTTGTCTAAAGTTAAAGATTACAGTCTAGCAATAGGTCAATGCACCCAAGAGGATGAATTTAATGTCGTCAAGAACCGCATACGAGTTTATACTATGTAATATAAACCTTTTGTCTTGATATCTCATCAAATAAGTTGCATACTTGTGTCATCAATCTTAATGCTTGATATGTCTTTCTTTGATTATCCGGAATGAACGTGTCTACATCACCATGGTCATGAAATTTATTTTAACGGTTTCATACCAATTAAACAGCTGAGATATCAACTTCCATAAATGGAATGGACAAATTTGTCCTCAACATGTTCATTAAAAACATATCGATCGTGACGTACCCAACGTATTCTACTTTGTGTGAAGATAGTGTGTCACAGGTTTCATCAATACATCTAAGTACACAAATCATGATATGTATTAATAATAATCTTAAAGTGTAAGAACCATTATGCATGATCGTAGATAGGAATATCCGATGACTCACAAACTTATTGAATTCTTATTATCGGGTTTGTCCTGATAATCTCATATCTTAGAGATCACCAAGTGAGAATTTCATGAGATGAAGCATTATCCTCCTATGAGCACTCGCATTTGACAGTCGACAAACTATGTGTTTTGTCATAGTTCATCATCCTGGATGTAGGACAAATATTTAAGAGATATCTCCATAGCATCTCAAGGTTCGCATCATAACGGAGAACTTCTATAACCTATTTTGATGCGACAAATACCCTAGGATATTATCACATTAAAATCATGAAAAATAATGATCAGCATGTGGTAAGATATATTTAATATTTACTTCTTTGAATTTATTCATTAATCTAAAGTACAGATCAGTTGATTCTAGGACACTAACTCCAACAATTTGATGTATTACTTGTTGTTATGCCTAAACATCCTCGAGTTCCATGAGATTTGAATGAAATGATGGGTTGCTTTAATGTTCATGTGACTGATGTAATATTCTATATGTGTATGAAATGTTGTAATATAGTTTGAGTTGTCTTTATAATGATAATTACATTTATTTTTATCATACTATTTTAATAATTGTGTTTTTCGAATCTTTGATACAATAGCTTAAATTGCATATGCATGTTTATGTATTTTTTTTCATTATTAATGGTGGTTTAAATCAACATCAATTGATAGGCGGTAGTTAGAATCACCATTAAGTATTGAAAAATCATTTCTAAATGATTTAGCATATGTGAAACCACTACGCCCCATCATTGGTGGTGGGATGGTTTGGGTTTGGGGGTGAGGGGCAGGTTACAGGGTCAGGTCCTCGGTTTGTGTTTTAAGGTGGCAGATGTAATCAACCTTATATGCATAACCACCGTGAAAAGAATTAATGGTTGTTATAACCGCCACTAAATGTGACAAAATTTACAATATAATTTACATCAATTGGAATCGATTTTAACAGTTGCAAATTATTTTTTATTTAGCAGTAGTTACGAACCTTTTCCAAATAATGGTTCTGCATCAATTATTATGAACCGCCGCCAATAAAAAGAATGATGCGTTTAAACTGGCAACATCACTAAACACGGTTGATTAAAAAACCACCCCATTCGCTCCCCAATCGCGCGGCACATCCACCTCCGCCCGAGCACAACAGGCTCCCTCCTATGCGGCAAAACCCCATCAGGCGAGCCCACTTGTCGAAGCTTCGCCTTGGTCGGCCCTCCATCGAGCAGTGTGCTCCCCACCGGAAGTTGGCACCTCCACCGAGCTAGATCTGGTCTGACAGCCTCATCGTGGCTTCCACCGGCATCACCCCCTCTTCTGAGGTCCTCCCTCTCCGGCGTCTCGTTTGCCGCCATACTCGAGCAGCCCGGGCAAGCATCTGCCAAGCGGCTAAGACCGGTAGTCCCCATCGGTGACCCCTCTTGCCCCACAATTGGATAGGTAATCCCTGCCTTGATCCAATTAGCCCCGAAATGAGTCGGGGCTGGTTTGTCCGACCAAGTATGGGTCTGAGCGGATCTGTCTGGCCCAGAATAGCTCTAGTCAAAGTTTTCAAGCCCGATTAATTTTAATATAATCAAAAATTAATTAATTTAATTAATTTAATTTTGGTAGTAAATTAAATTGATTAAATATTATTTTTTGGTTAAAAAATAATTTTAAATTTATGCGGGTTAACTTAGGTGTTAAATTAAATTATTTAATTTAATTTAATTTTTTGTTTTAGAATTAAATTAATTAATGGGACTGAATGATGAAACATATTGAATTAAAATAAGAGTGAATTTTAATTCAATAAAAATTCCATTGGAAATTATTTTAATGAAAGTTTAGTTTTAATTTTTACATTTATTTTTAATATGAAAGTTTAAAGCGTATTAGACTGACCATGAGTCATAGACTGACCAATGTATGTCTACTGCTTATTTTATTTATCTATTTATTAATTTATTGAAACGGTTTGTAATAATTAATTAATTAATGAGGATCTGTGAATCGTCCAAGTGTCATTATATGTATAAGTGCATGTGTTTCTATTTCAGAGTTGTATTTTATACTCCCTAGTTCCTCTCGCCTGCGAATGAGTATTGTTGTATAATAACGAGACGAGAAGAGACGCATTTCACGTCAAGCTATGGTGACACACCAGACAGGAGTTGGATGCATTTGATGGACAAGTGCTACATTTCGAGCCACAATCGACACGAGTCAAGGTATTACCCCTAAGGTCCGGGTTGATCAGTTATTCACTCAACGGATCAACCATTAGTATTGGATCATGATCACGCCATCATTTTATTTTTTACATGGTTTATTATTTTGTGTATGTGTAGTTTATGAACGAACACGTAGAATAATAAACAAGCATGCACAGATAAAATGAACATTTGGTGCGATTGGTATTTTCTATTTATTGCATAGTAAGTTGTGAGTGCGATCACATAGCACATGCTAATAAGATAGAAAATGATTTCTTTCTTCACTTAAAACAATAAAACACTCAAAGAAATATTAAGTCGTAACTGCCTTCCATCATTCAACTTTGAACAAAATCGAGTGTTTGGGGTGCTCGTCATGCCAAATATAAAGGTGTCTCTTACTACCCTAGAGTTCTTATAAGAATGGTGGGTTGACTTAACTAAAGTGGTAGTAAGGATTAAGCAATGCTAAGTTGTTATTATTTTAATGAAAAACGTTGAGTAAATCAAGTTACGATTTTAGAAGCTGAGACTTCACTCAACAGATCAAGGAACCGTGAGTTAATGTTGTTGGTCAGTCAAATGCCAACCTTGAACCCTTCAAGTAGTGGTGTAGCCAAAGCTTATAGACTATGAGAGCATGTTCATGGACCCTTGCCACTATAATACTCAAGCGATAAATTATTCTGATTCTGGCACAATGGGTTCCTAGAATTCGATAAAATAGTGGGAGACATTTAATGATATAATTAATTTATCGAAATGTCTAAATCAGTAATCAAGATAAAAAGTAAAAATCTGACAAATTTTATTTTGTAGAAAAATGGAAAGTTATACCATAAGAAATACTATGATGAATAATAGATAAAGTAAATGTCCACACTGGAACGGATATCCAATAGTAGTACAAGCGCTTGAGCGAAATACTACGGTATTGGAAATTCAAGGTGCTAGTGTCCCCAATACCTGTTAAACTACCTTAGGAAGCGAGGGTGTGAAAATTGCTTATAGAAGACTGATGTACAGTCCATATGATGGTTATTTCATTATGCAATCACCAATGTCTGATGCTAGTTGTGGTCACTAAATTGGACATCAATGATATGACATTTAGTCTCGTCTCTGAGTAGTTTGCAAGGAGAAAGTGAAGCAAGATAAGAATGAGATGATTACACTAGCTATGTGTAAATTGGAAGGCAGATCACGATCTTTCGTATCATCACATTCCTGTACTCATTTACTCCAGTCTCGTTTTAGGTAACAAAACGAATAGTATTGAGTAAACGCTTCATTACCTTTAAAGGTAAGGTTCGTCAAGTAAATAAGAATATAAAATAATGTTTCATCTTTAATTCTTATGGTGAACAAATTGAAAGACAAGGTGAAAAAGGACAATAGAAATCAACACCAATAGCATATTCACAATGTCCTTCAATGAAAGAGGTATTAACAGGAGGTTATTTTCATTGCATATTATGAAATAAAACTATGGAAGTTTAATCACAATAAACTGAATTAGCAAAGCAAGTACCCGATTCTTCTTCAGGTATATTCATCAATATAAAAGTAATGTTTCAATCCTACCTCTTGGGTATTAAATGAAATATGTTTGTCACATATGTGTATCGAAATATAGCAACCAAGTAAGTATAGAAATATTACTAGAAGTAAGATGTATTCTCCAAGTGGCTGAGCAAGGGTGATTCCTAAGTCAGCGGTGAGAAGTACACGACTTCTCTATTGCCAAGTGAACGATTCTTGTAAAACTATTATTGAGTATTACCAAAACATTTATCTCACATGTCCTTTAGACACAAGGAGATGTTATTCCAGGTTCCGGAATGAATGTTGTTTTTGGTATCTCATACTCAACCAATAGTTCAGTAATACATGAATCATTGGCAATGTCTGATGAATATAAAATGTAAGACTCGTATACCCAATTGTGGCAAGATAATCTTTGTCAAGAAAAACTAAAAGTAGACGTTTAGGATATACCCAGTTTGGTATTTAGGCTCGGTAAAGCTAAACACCTTCGGTATTATCGACATGTTTAGTTTGGGCAAAGAAATCTTTAGAAATAAAGGTATGCCACAAAACTTTTGAAATTAGTTCAGCTAGTGAGCGTGAACTATTCCAAAGGTAAGCTAGAGGTATATATACTTCATCTGATTCCTTTCAGTAATCAAGGAATAGTAAAGTGAAGTATGATATATGCAAGGTTAGAAGATATGAGTTGCTTCGAGTCGGCATGTCGAAGAATATCTTAACCAAATATTCATCGATCAATATAATGTAGCATGGAGTAATTCTTAAACGCACATTACCTTATCTACATCACAACATTGATGTTAATGAGGAAGATCATTGATGAAGTCTTACATGTTAACATTGATCAACAAAATGTAGCATGGAGAAATTCCTAAAGGCATGTTTTATACATCAGAGCCATGATGTAAGTAGTATCAATGTTGCAACTTGTAGAAACTTCCATTATATTTCAAGACGTGCTTCGTGAATAACGGCGGTATCCCATAACCATATGTCAACTATCATGACAAATGGATGTCATATAAGTTATAGTATGATGTAGATCCATTATGTCATAAGGACATGTGTTTGGATACAAAAAGTTTGTTAGGATATAAACAAACTTGCATCAAGAACAAACACATTGTGATTCTAAAGTAATTATCCTAACAGTTGCTTATGATATTACATAAATCTCTAAGATAGAAAAGTTGTAGTCAAGTGATAGACTGCATTTCTATATAAGGGTGCACATCTCTATTAGAGATGGTGGGAGCAAGATTGTCTTGGGTTTAGTCAATGTCAGAGATGCACATATAGTAGGCATAGGAACTAGTTCCACAAGTGCATGTGGAACATGAATGTTTCAAACACATACTACGTAGAAAGGATAAAACCATGATGATGGTTTTTATATTCACCACAGTCGGTGATCCATTATTCATTGCGAATAATAATCCCTACAAGCAGTAAATGGAAATTATCTAAGATTGACAAGATCAATTAAAATTCAATAGTGGATTCCATGTATCAAAGTACAAAGGGGTTTATAATATTGAATATTGTGGTGGGTATTCAAGTGAAATGATACATGGATAGTACAAGCATGGTACCAATAAGGCTCGATTGGTTATACCAAGTCGTTATGCCTAAATCCATTAGAATTTTACTTGTCATAGCTAGTTTTTATGATCATTATTGAGCATTTGATGTCATGACTACCAATCGTGGAAGGTTTCTATATGACGCAATCAGAAAGGGATGGTCACGTCATAGAATGCTAATAGAGGTTGCAAGTTGCTGAAATCCAGTTTAGGATTGATGTAAGCAACAGGATCATAGAATATTCATTTGGAATGAATGTTTTTCATGTGTCTACCACAAGTTAGTGGGAGCACCCATAGTTTTCCAAGTAAAATATGTTCAGAAACATATGGAAAACATCTATTAGTCTTCAAGTTAAGAACAAAATGAAAGCCTTTCTCAAATGATTGACTTAAAGTAACAACCTAAGTTCTAGGGAACTGGATCTACTGATGTAGATCTATTGGTTGCTCAGACCTAGCTAACCGTACATATAGTGACATGGTATTGAAATATACAAGTTGGAACAATTCAAGAAAGGAATTGTTACCAATGTCACATGGCATGTATCTCTCCAGGATGACATGTCTAACACATGGGAGGAGATTAACGTGGTGAGTTGAAATTGATACGCTTAAGCGATGGATCAACCATGTATGTCATGATATGTACAAAAAATGATATTGAAAAGATATACCTTATAGTAGGAAAATATCATTTATTTTCAAGAGAACTGCAAGTGAAGCAATCAGAACTATCTGATTGTACTTCGGCAAGTACAAAAGATACGTACTTGATATATGGAGAAGAAAGGATACTAGTTTTGAGGGGACACAAACTAGTCTTCCTTAGATCCATGTGATCTGATATCGCAATTAAGTTAATGGTGATGAGCGATACAAGATCATATAATCCAGTGGTAGTCATACCTACAAAACCGAGTACGTTGCAGCTACTGAGGCATCTAAGAAGCAGTTATTATATGCAATGATTTTTTTCAGTTCTTGGAATTGCACCTAGTAAGTAAAGGATTATCATAATGTAAATTATGATATTTTTACCAACTAAGATGTCAAATTATGATAGTGGACAAAGGGGATATACTCGGGGATACCATCTCTTGAGAAGTTTTACTAAAGGAGGTGAGGTCGCATTTAGCAGAATCATCGCACGGCAGAATCATGGAGGAGCCTGCAACTAAAGTCGTGACTCAGCAGAAACATAATCTTAATCATGTGAGTGCTAACAAATTTGGTTAGCAAGTTAGCTCTAATGCAAGTGGGAGTGTTGTAATAGTGGGTGTCTTAGACCTAACTGTGCAGTACTTTTGATTGTCATATCATGTATACAGTTAGATATACATGATTTTTTTTCTTACCATTTTAGTGTAGATATTTCTGCATCAACTATTTAATGGTAATGTCCATAAATTAATTGTCGTATCAAAAGGTTATAGCAGATCTCAGGCTATAATGAGAACATCGACATACCGTGACATTAATCATAAATATATGTCATATGGTCTAGATATATCTTACTGACTGGACACAGTAGATGTTTGAATATTAGGTGATGGGGGCTCATAAGCATTGAGTCTTCTTCTCATGAAGTCCACACTTGGTGATCTCTAGTAGTAAGATCATTAGGACAAACCCACCAATATAGTAACACAACATGTTTCGGGTGTCATTGGTTGTTCATATTTATGGGCATGTGTAATGGTCTCCTGACTTGAGATCATTACCAATGTGTGTCATTTGATCATGTACTTTGATGTAAGGCAAAAACCATGATAATGAAATCGTAGTGAAGTAGATTGTGTTGGGTGCGTCATTGGTGGTATGACATTAGTTGAATGGTCAAGATATGATTTTTTTTGTTTCTAGGTTAAGGAAGTAATATATCTCGGGCTATGTTGATCAGGATGGTAGTATCTTTATGAGACCATGACCATAGAAGTTAAGGGCAAATCTGTCCAGTTAGACCAACAAATAATAAAGCCAGAAAAAGACAATGACACGAGTGTGTGTTCTGTTTTATGAGATATTAAAGATAAAGATATTATATTACAGTGTGTTCGTAAGTTGGTTGTCACTACCGTGACTATCCTTATCTATTTATGGGTCATGATAGGTTGTTAGATCCCGCTCTTGGTCTGTGAATAGTATTTACTGCTATCAAAATAAGGGCCTAGAGGGTCACAAATAATAGTGTATTCAAGAATATGCTCTATTCAGTTGAATAGGTATATAGGACATGGTGGGCCCCACTACTAGGGTCCGGGTTTTTTCAAAGAAATATGATCACCAATTGAATAAATAAATTCATATTATTCAAATTAAGAATAATTGACATTGAATTTATTTATTAAATATATTTACAAGTTTTAAAATAAATACATGAAAATATTGATTGAATGAATATAAGTTTAAAAATATTCAAGATTTGTTTAATATTTGCGAGAACGATGAGTAGAGTTAATGACTCAATTATTATCATGTAATATATTTATTATATTACAGGAAAGTGATAATAATATTTATAATTCAGTACAATTGTCATAATATGTTGTTTATAGAGTGTTAATTATTCAAGAGTTGGGGAGGCAATGCAGGATAATCTCTTAACACCCTATAAATAGAGGAGAGAGTTTTTTCATACATTATTGACAACCTCTCTCTCTATATAATTCTCTCTCCCACATCCTAGAGAGAGAGGCTCTGGATCCAAGAGCTCAGATCGAGCTCTCTCTCATGTATCGCAGGCAAGGCAATGCAGTGATCGTCGAAGCGTCAAAGGAGTCGTCGGAACTCCGTGCTAGCATCCAAATTTCGGTGATCAGTGCTCCTGTAGATTTTTTAAGCCTGTGTGGACGATCTAGAGAAATTCGGCTATGAATTCTTCGACCAGCGATTGCCAACGACGGGCAGACGTACAACGCGGCTTCAGATCAAACCAGGTATTTATGGATTTGATTTTTGTGCTTAAAACTCTTCACGCAAGATCTTAGCTTATATCGGGCAGTGATTCGCCGACATCGACAAGTTCATGTTGATCGTCAGTGGAAAAAAAAAATTAAAATCTCATTTTTGGTGCTTCTGATGCGTGTATGGTAGCTTCAAGGTTTACCCTAAGCGCGACCTAAAGTGGATCGGTGTAGAACGTTCAGATAAAATAGTCGTTGGTAGGTGTGTCCAGTGGATTAATTAAATAATTAATTCATTCATTCATTAACGACCTAAAACCTAATTTTCTCTGTAAAAGCATCGTTATGGAGGATCATCGGGATTAGTCACATAACCCTGGGACCGTTGATATGAGAATCCATCGTTCTTCGTTGGCGAATCGAGATCAGGCGACGACCAGCAACTGGATCAACGCGAATTAAGGTGCAGCGAACGCAATGGATCTTCTTCCTTCATTGGCGAGCGCATTCTTTATCAACGATCGATCTGAATCGAGGTAGAACTCATCATACATGTATTTCCTCCCTTATGATTAAATGATTGAACATGATCGTTCTTATTTCTTTGATCTGCGTCAAATTTGAGTATTTGCATGCGCCCACGTATCAGATTTAATTTATTTATTCGATTAATCCTTGTTGTGCCTTGTTTCTAACCCGAGTTATCCCCAATTTGAATTTGTTGGCCAAGAACGTTTGGTCAACGATTGTTGCACCATTATTTATGTGTTTTTCCCCACTATTCTTCGCGTTCTTCGTCATTAGATCACGAGATCACGATTCAACTGTTGTCGGGCGGGACCAAGCACGATCAGACCCCTAGAGTCAAGACAGATTTGTGTGCAATGAATGGATCGATGATTTGGGGATGGATCGGGATGTGTTGTGGGATTTGGGTGATGATTTACACAGATCAGGGATCTGAGAGCGACCGACGATGACGAGAGGCGTACGGGGCGTATAACGAACATCGTGGAGCAACGAAATTCAATTTCTAACCACTGAAGGGACGAAATCGATGAATAGAGGCGCTTTCCTTCGATTTCGGGCGGCCTAGAGACGTGATTTGAGGCGGCGGAGTCAGATTTGGATCATAGGGAGCGGATCTGAATTTTTGAGAAAAAAACCTAACTACACGACGTGTGGTACGAAAAACACACGTTGTATAGGCCCCTGGCTGCGGTGGTTAGGGTTTACGGGTGAGTTAAATATCACACGTCATGTGGGACCCCGACATGTTGTGTGACTCAGTGTTGGTGACCCGACGTGTACTCTAGGAGTACACAAACATGGGCACAACCAAACACACGACCAAGTTACACAGACACGACCAGAGTACACGATCAGGTACACAGACACGACCAGTGCACACGAACACAACCAGTGTACACGGGCACGACCAAGAGAACATGACTCGGCCTCAGGTGGATGAGATACGCCGTGTAGGACTACATGGCTAGTGAGCCTTGTGCGGACAAGGACACGACCAAGCAACAGAGTGGGGTCACATGTCATGTGGGTCCCTTACACGTCGTGTACCTCCTTTTTGAGGAAAAAACTATCTCTCGTATATCCTTCGTTTGGACTCGGATTTTGGTCCACGAGTAGTGTATCCTTAGTGTTTTTTCGCGTAGAACACGATGGTGGGCTTCGTATTGGCTTTTGAGAGATGATACAATATTCTCCGAGTGTGACGCTTTTTTAGCCGACACTCGACGACGATAGTGATCATACAAGATTTTCATAGTGGAACCCTCCTGTTGTGACAGGGCATGGATCCTCTGCCTATATAGTGGAACCATCCGGTCGTATCAAGGCATGAATCATCAGCCATTAGAGTGAATCCCTCCTATGATGTCAGGGCATGGGTCCTCTACCGTTAGAGTAGAACCCTTCTGCGATATCAAGACACATGTCATCTACCACTAGAGTGGAACCCTCCTGCTGGGACAAAGCATGAGACGACTAACCATCTTTAGAGTGGAACCCTCCTACAAAGTCAGAGCATGGGTCATCTACCATTAGAGTGGAACCCTCCTGTTGTACAGGGGCATTAATTCTATATCTATCTACAGAGTAAAACTCTCCTATTGTACCAGGACATGAGTCTTCTATCTATCTACATAGTGGAACCCTCCTGTTGTGGCACGGCATGAGTCATCTACCTAAAGATTATAGCCTCTTGACTGTGTGGCACAATGGCGATGTGTGGATTGACATAGATGTTTCTTTGGACAGACACACGAGATGCTGGGTATCATTGATGAGCCTTCCAGAATTGATGACATATTGTTTTCCTGGGTTGAGTTGTGAGATGGAGATCTGTTTTCTCTATCATCTGTGTTTCCTTTATGAACATATATATATCCATATTGATTGGTTTTCGTTTCACATACCATGGGTTGAGCTGTGTATTCCTATCGTGCCTCTTACTACTCCCCCTTTAGTTTTCAGGGCATCCTACTGGGCATGTATATACTTACACCTGCACAGACTTTGCTCGTACGTATCATGTTTTATGCAGACAACATACAGATCGACGATGATTGCAAATGAACATAGGGATACTCTAGTGCATTTGACCTTGTATGGTGGTCGAGACTTGTGATCTGGAGTCGAACACTCTCAACACTTTACCTTTTCAATTTTGTCTGATTGAGCGCGTATTTTGCCCCTTTTTCTTTTCAGATTACGAATTCATACTCTTGTACTTAAAGATTTTACATCCCTGTTTTATTCTCTAGATGTTGCATCTTTTATTATTATTCATCTGCATTTCTGCATGAAAATAGTTGGGTGTGTGCATGCAGATACATACACAAAGGCCTCTCATATTAGTTATGTCTTTCAACATTTGTCGTCAGACCTATGGAGACAGGCTTGTGATAGTTGCGGCTTGAGCCCCGTTAGGTCGGGTCATGACATTTAAGGTGAAATTATTTTGAGTTTACCTAAATACATTTCAAATTTCCCAGTCTAACAATTGAAACTTCATTTCATCATGTTTGATACATTTTTATCCCTTTACAAAATGTAAAAAAAAAATGAAAATTCTCTAAAACAAGGAATATAACAGAAATTTTTGTGATAACTCGACTAACTGCTCTGTTTTGAACGATGGAAGAGGTGTGCAGTCAGTAACCATACCTGGAAACCAAAAGTTGACACCTCATCAACACCTGCATCAAAACCATAAAAGATTTATGCAAATTCTTGTCAAAGAAAGGTCACACTCAATCAAATTTTATATGGTTTTGATGCAGGTAATGAGGGAATGGAAACTTTTGATGTCAAAGTATCATTACCAATGATCAAAAGATGACTGTAGTGGAATCGGAAAGAAAGCCCTGTATGCCGCGCCCTGCCCTAACGTCCTTGTAAATGAGGAGTGCTTCTTGCATGACCTTGGCGTTGGCCAGCAATGTGGCTCTCTTCTTCCCAGAGGGATGGGTGGAGAGGTAGTCCCTCAGCGCCGAGTCGCCCGTAAGCTTCCCTAGCTTCTCGTACACGCGGGGCGCGATTCGCGGGTCATGCCCAGCTGAAGCCATCAGGAGCAGCCCGATGTAATCTGCTTCCATTTCCATCCTGCACCACGAAAAAAAGACCTTCACCATGACATTTGGCATTGGATCAAGAAGAAAATGGGTATGCAAAAACGAATCAAATGCAAGTCCTTCATACCCAGCAAGAAGAACATTTGCAAGAATGATCAATGCACAGCAATGAAGTCATGGAATGTACCTCCTGGAGAAAGGAAGCCGAAGGAGAAGATGCGACATCGTGTTCACCACATCAGGCGTCACGAACTGATAAAGAACCAGTTGCAGGATGGTGAACCACAAGTTCTTCGTAATTGATTCTGCTGCATGCCTGGCAACCGCATGCCCGACCTGATGAATTTCAAAAGATCCATCAATGGTGTATGGGTGTTCCAGAAAACAATGCTAAATAACAAATTCTATTTATAATTGTGCTTCTATTTCACTATTCAAGTCCCCATCTGGTTCGAAGACAAAAACACATTAATTGATTTCAAAAGATCCTTCATTTTACATGATATTGCACTTCAGAGCAATGTTAAATGACATACCCAATTAGAGCTTTTACTTTCCATCTCCATCCAAGATGTCAATGATGCAAAATTTACCCAGAAGTAGCAAAAGTTCATCACACAAACCCAAATTACTGAGAAAACCAAGTAAGCCAAGGACAGAGTAAATACCTCATGCCCAATTATGGTTGCCAGCTCAGCATCCGTCTGAAAATGTCTGAGCAGTCCTGTGAACACGACAATCTTCCCACCAGGCAGGCAAAATGCATTAACAATCGGCTGGTTCACCACCAGCACTTCCCAAAGCAATCCGTCCAAGTGAAGCGTGGAGGGCCGCGAGCCCCGCCGTTCACCATCCCTCCGACTGCTCTGCACCCACCGATCGTCAAGAATTTCATCGTCCTGGCTCCATGCCCCCTTCACCTTCCTCCTCCCTCCCTCCTGCAACAGCGCTGAGATGTCATCTTCTTCGCCGGCCACCGCCGCCCTGCCACCTTCCAGTTCATGCCGGCCCTCGGTCCACCCTTGTTCCTGCATCACCCCTCTCTGCAAGGCCTCGATGATGTCTCGTGCGATCAATCTGACCCGCATGCTCACCGGATGCACGGGAGGCAGTATTTGCCCCCTGAACTGAGCCTTCATCTGCTCGAACTGCCTCGCCCCAAGCTCCCTCTCTAGATTTCTGGACAAGAGCACGAAATGGGACCTGTGGGAGTAGGGAACAGTCTCCACATTCCCGTGGTAGAGGGTGAACCCGATGCCCGAACCCACCACGAGCACGGTAATCATAATTCTAGGGTTCCGAAACCACCTCCGCGGGCCCCTTGGCCTGAAATGCTGAACCTGGTTTCGATCCACGAAGTAATGCCTTCTTCCGCAGCTCACAAAACGTGGAACGCCTTCGGTTTCATGTTCTAAGCCTGGATTTTTGAAGATCGGAGTAGAAAAACGATGAAACCCGGACGGCCCAGGGCTGCGGGTGGTGGAATATGCAGAAGCCTTTCTCGAAGCAATTTGGGAGGTGAAATTAGGGCATCCGTCGAAGAAAAATTTCAACCTCCGGTACAAGCTCATGATCCGTAAATGCCTGACGACAGAAACTAAGCAAACCTTGAAATCATCAGAAGCTCGTGCCCTTTTCGGCCAACTAGCGCAACAGAGGGGGCGAGAAAAACAAGATTGAAAATCATCCGACCCGGAAATGAGGAGGAATCCAGATCGAACAGAGGGTACGGAGATTTAGGAAGCGGATTGCCGCCCCAGCCCGAGGAGACTTGATGTGGATTGAGTCGTTCTGTTGCTTTCGAACAGGGAAAACTTCAGGGAGGGAAAATCTTAGGAGACGCTCAGACGCATCATTACAGAACACCTAAATTTGTTTTATTGATTCTCCCAGCGACAACGACGACGGCTGTAGTTGGAAATGGGTTCCCTGGAAGTGTAGTTTCCACGGCTTTCTGGATTCCGTTCAATTTGAAATTTATCCATTTTTTTTAAAATAAATTTTATGTACATAATTATCTTTAATGTAATTTATTATTAATTTAATTTATGAGCTCATGCTGATCGAATATGTCTTCTTTGGAGTTGATTTATTTGACATGATCCTTGGAGTTGTTTTGGGCGTCATACATTACATCCATATTTTATCGTTATTGGGTTTTTGAATTATTTTATACATAATATACAGTGTAATGCTTCTACTCCCTCAGTCAGTCCGAATAGTCACTACTAAATAGGTTTTAAAACCCGTAGATAAAGCCTTCATCACCACTAAAAACAACTTCATTGATCTAAGCGTGGTTAAAAGTTGATTGATTTATCTATGTTTAAAAAAATATCCATAAAGTGGTCTTTTATCAGCACTACTTTCAGTGCTGATAAATGTCAACCTTCTGCAGTGTGGTGTTAAAATTACAATACAATGCAACAGGTCAAACATTGTACACATGTTAAACACTGCTTTGTACAAATTCATAATTTAATTGAAATAAAAATTACATCACAAATACATGACAAAAAAACTCTATACCATGAAAGTTCAGGTACTGAGCGTACTCAGCCCTAATTTTTTTTAATGAAAATAAAGTACAAAGAGAATCCTACAAACGTTTGACACATTAAGCACCACCAAATCATTAAAAATGACAAAACAATGTCACCCAAACACACAAATGGCCCAAAGACCCAAACATCATGGCCCATAAACCAAATTGTTTGAAAGATAAGCAAACTCACATCAGAAATACCCAAACACTGAGTCCAGCACCTAGATGGTAGCCCAGCTGGATCGCCACAATACTCGCATCACCAAGCTCGGTCGTCACCAACCCAAGAAAACACACACACCAAGCTATTAAACATGTCGTTCATAAGCGTCCCCCTGAGGTCAAACTCACGTTCACCCGCATCATGCGACTCACATGTCAAACATTGTTTTGTACAGTTATATTAGCAAGTATTATCATAAACATTAAAAAAATCAATGGTTTTCATTGTTTTTGGTACCTGACCCCCTCTCAAAAAAGCCTGATCATGGTATCAGTTGCCTAACAAATCATCTCAACTCAAGCAAAAGAATCCACATGTATCATAAAACAATTCTTATGTTAGTAATACCATAAAGAAATAAATTAAACATAAATATGAATCAATACATTAATAAAATTTCAATTTTAAATAAAAGGATACACTTGGAGTTATATCGGTCACACCGTGCGTTCGATTGGCGTACGATTGAATCATACACGTCACAAATGACATAAAGATCATTATCCTAAAGTATCAAAACAATCTGAGCGTGTTTGATCGATTTTGAGTATATCGCGTGTCTTTTTTAGTAAAATGTCAATTTAAACTCAAAACGCACATTTTAAGTCACATCGGTCACATTGTATGTCGGTTTGACTTAAGATTTATTCCTACATATCATAAATGACTTATGAATCGTTTTTCTAAATATTAAGACAATCCGAGAGTGTTTGCTTGGTTTTCCGTGAGTGACACACGTTTTAAACTAAATTGTCAATTTTAAACTGATAACTAATAATTTGAGTCATACCAAACACAACATGTATAAATTGAGGTGTGTTTGATTTCTACACGTCACAAAATGACTTATGCATTGTTGTCCTAATTTATCAAAACAATCGGAATGCGTTTTCTCTGTTTTGAGTATGTGATGCGTTTTTTGAACTAAAATATCAATTTTAAATAAACAGATACACTTGGAGTCATACTGGTCACACCGTGTGTCAGATTGATGTGAAATTGATTCCTACATGTTACAAATGACATAAAGATCGTTTTCCTAAAGTATCAACAAAATACGAACGTATTTGCTCGGTTTTGAGTATGCCACATGTCTTTTTTACTAAAATGACGATTTAAACTGAAAACACACACTTTGAGTTATACTAGTCACATCATGTGTCAGTTTGATGTGAGATTGATTTCTACACATCACAAATGATTTATGAATCATTAACCTAAATTATCAAGATAATCCGAGTGTGTTTGCTCGGTTTTCAATGAATAACACACGTTTTTAACTAAATTGTCAATTTTAAACCGATAACAGGCACTTTGAGTCATATTGGGCACACCGTGTATCATATTGAGGTGTTGATAATTCCTACACATCACAAATGACTTATGTATTGTCATCCTAAAGTATCAAAACAATCAAAATGTGTTTTCTTGGTTTTGAGGTTGTGACATGTGTCTTGAACTAAAATGTCAATTTTAAATAAAAGGACATACTTAGAGTCATACCGATCACACCGTGCGTCGGATTGATGTGCAGTTGATTCCTACATGTCAAAAATGACTCAAGGATAGTTTTTTTAAAGTATCAACACAATATGAATGTGTTTTCTCAGTTTTGAGTATGCCATGTGTCTTTTTTTACTAAAATATCAATTTAAACTAAAAACATGCATTTGGAGTCATACTGGTCACATCGTGTGTCAGTTTGATGTGATACTAATTCCTATACATCAAAAATAATTTATAAATCATTTTCCTAAAGTGTCAAGACAATTCGAGCATGTTTTTTTTGGTTTTCAGTGACTGACACATATTTTTAACTAACTTGTCAATTTTAAAATGATAATGGACACTTTGAGTCATACCGGACACACCGTGTATCAAATTGAGGTGCGACTAATTTCTACTTGTCAAAAATGAATTATGGATCATCGTCTTAAAGTATCAAAATTATCAGAATGTATTTTCTCAGTTTTGAGTATGTGACGTGTGTCTTGAACTAAAATGTCAATTTTAAATAAAAGGACACACTTGGAGTCATACCGGTCACACCGTGTGTCGGATTGACGTTTGGTTGATTCCTACATGCCAAAAATGACTTAAGGAAAGTATAAACACAATATGAATGCATTTTCTTGGTTTTGAGCATGCCACGTGTCTTTTTTTACTAAAAGTTAATTTAAACTGAAAACACTCACTTTGAGTCATACTGGTCACATCGTGCGTTGATTTGACGTGAGACTAATTTCTACACATCATAAATGACTTATGAATCATTTTTCTAAACCATCAAAAAATACAAGTGTGTTTTCTTAGTTTTCAGTGAGTGACACATTTTAAACTAAATTATTAATTTTAAATTGATAATGGACACTTTGAGTCATACCGGACACACCGTGTATCAGATTGAGGTGCAGATGATTTATACATGTAAAGAGTGACTTATGAATCAATTTTCTAAAGTATCAAAAAAATTGAAATGTTTTTTCATGGTTTTGAGTATGTGACATGTGTTTTGAAATAAATTGTCAATTTTAAATAAAAGGACACACTTGGAGTCATACCAGTCACACCATGTGTCGGATTAGCATGTAGTTGATTACTACACATCTAAAATGACCTATTAATCATTTTTCTAAAGTATCAATACAATCTGAATGTATTTTATCAATTTTGGGAATGTCATGTGACTTTTTTACTAAAATATCAATAAAAATTAAAAACACGCACTTTGAGTCATACCAGTCACATCGTGTGTTAGGTTTAATGTGAGACTGATTTCTACACGTCACAAATGACTTATGAATTGTTGTCCTAAAGTATCAAGTCAATATGACTATGTTTTCTCAGTTTTCAATGAGTGACACATGTTTTGAACTAAATTGTTGATTTTAAACCGATAACGAACATTTTGAGTCATATTGGGCACACCGTATATCGGATTGAGGTTCGGTTGATTCCTACAAATCACAAATGACTTATGGATCATTGTACTAAAGTATCAAAATAATACGAATGTGTTTTCTTGGTATTGAGTATGTGATGTTTGTTTTGAAATAAAATGTCAATTTTAAATAAAAGGCACAATTGGAGTCATATTGGTCACACCATACATTGGATTTCTATATGGTTGATTTCTACACATCACAAATGACTTATGGATCGTTTTCCTATAGTATCAAGACAATATGAATTCATTTACTCAATTTTGAGTATGTAATATAACTTTTTTACTAAAATGTTAATTTAAACTAAAAACATGCACTTTGAGTCATACCAGACACATCGTGTGTCAGTTTGACACGAGACTAATTCCTACACATCACAAATGACTTATGAACCATTGTAATAAATTATTAAGACAATCTTAGTACGATTTCTTGGTTTTTAGTGAGTGATAAATGTTTTTAACTAAATTGTCAATTTTAAACTGACAATGGACACTTTGAGTCATACCGGGCACACCATGTATCAGATTGAGGTGTGACTAACTCCTACACATAAAAATGACTTATGAACCATTTTCCTAAATCATAAAAAAAATATGAATGTGTTTTCTTAGTTTTGAGTATGTGACTTGTGTTTTGAACTAAAATGTCAATTTTAAACTGAAAACACGCACTTTGAGTCATATCAAATAGACTAAGTTTCAGATTGAGGTGTGGTTGATTCCTACACGTCAAAAATGACTTCTGGATCATTTTACTAAAGTATCAGGTAAAAATGATAAGTAAATTAACTAAAAAGTAGATAAAATGATGAGAAAATTCATTAAATAAGTACTAGGAAGTCACCTCTCCATGATGTTTGTATACAATCTGACACCATGTATTCTGCCTATTTATTTCTAAACAAATCCATTTCCTCTTATGAATATGATGATTGTTGACAGTCCTGGAAGTACTTGATGTAATAGAGGGTTCACTATAACTGACTTGAATAATAGTTTTAGATTACCATATCATGGATAAAGTGAGTTCTATATGATGCATACTTACTATAATAGTGTAGATATTTCTACATCCACTATTTAAATGGTAATTTCCATAGATTAATTATTATATCAAAAGTTCATCGCAGTTCCCAGTCTATAATTAGACCCTCAATATACAATGACATTAATCTTAAACATATGTCTTATGGTCTAGATACATCATTCTGACTGGACACAGATGATGTATGAATATCAGGTGCTGAGGGATCATAAGCATTGAGACTTATTCTCATGAACTTCTTACTTGGTGATCTCTAGTCAGTGAGATCATGAGGAAAGACCCTCCAATAGGAACACCACATGTTTTGAGTGTCATTGGATGTTTGTATCTATGAAAATGTATATTGGTCTCTTGAATTGAGATCATTATCAATGTGTGACATTTTATTACATACTTTGATGAAAGGTAAAAACCATATAAATGAAGTCATGGTGAGTTAGCTTGTGTTGGGTTCCTCATTGGTGACATGGTATTGGATGAATGATCAATATAGAATTTTTCGCTTCCGAGTTGTGGAAGTAATATCTTGGGTCTGATTGATCAGGATAGAAAAACCTTCATAATTCCTTATCTAAGGTAGTCGAAGGTAAATCCATCCAGTTAGATAAAAAAATAAAGCAAGAAAGAAAGATGATACAAATGTGCATTCTACTTTATGAGATATCTAAAGACAAAGAGATTATATTACATAGTGCATGTTTGTAGGATGGTTGTCGTTGCTATGACTATTCCTTATATCTTTAGGGGTCATGATGGGTTGCTAGACTCCGCTCTTGATTTGTAACTACTATTCACTGTTATCAAGATAAGGACCTAGAGGGTCACACAAAATATCATATTTAATAATCTACCCTATTTTGGTGAATAGGTATATAGGATTGAATAACTGGATTGAATTTATTTATTAAATTTATTTACAAGTATTTAAGTAAATATATGAAAAAATATTAAAAAATAAATATTATTTTAATATTCAAGGTTCGTTTAATATTAGTGAGAATTATGAGTCAAGTTAATGACTTAGATTTCATCATGTAATATATTTAATATATATTAAAAGTATGTGATAAAATATAAATAATATATATGATACAGTTAATTTGTCATAACTATTTATTTATTTCTTATTTAGTGGGAATTTTGTTTCTGAGGGCCAGACAACTCTTTCAAGGTATTTAAACCTCCCAGTATATAAGTAGGAGAGAGGATCTCATTTTATGCATGTTATTCATTCCAACAAAATGACAGCCTCTCTCTCATCTCACTTTTTATAGAGATAAAGTCTCCCTCTGAGTGACCGATCCAAGAATGTCTTTGATGGACCGAAGGCACGAGATCATGATGATCATCATGACACCAAAGGATTTATTGGTGCTTCATGTTAGCACCCGAAATTTGATCAATGGTAAACACACTGATTCTTGAAGCATGTGTGAATGATCTAGAGGGGATCATCTTTGGATCCTTAAAGAAAGGATTACTGATGATGATAAGATATAGTTGTACATGCTTAATTTTTGAATAAGGTATTTATTTAGTTTAATTTTTTTTTCTTATTAAATTCATGAGAGATCCTCAGACCTCTACTAGGGTTTACATTGCTAAAGATAACAAGTTTCATTGATTTGATGATGAAATATTTTAAATCCCCCGACCACCGACTTCTAATTCTTACTCTGGTATTTTCAATTGGTATTAGAGGAATTGCATAGATTTTTGGAGACAAAAAAAAATATTTTTATTTAAATTTAAGTAAAGGGTTTGAAATCGGTCCCAATGAATCTAACCAGACTTTGATTCGATCTCGGATGGTTAAGTTACGACCATCCAAAAAACTTTGATGGATTGAAAGTGGTATTTTTTTAAATTTTAAAGGTTCAGATATTAAAATAGGAAGAATAATATATATTTTTTCAGTTTATTTTTCAGGCGAATGGCCGAATGGATACGAGACACCGAATTATAGTGGTTGGATTTGATCTTGTCGGTGAAATTTTGTTTCCACTAATGTTGGAATCGTTACAAAATAATAATAATAATAATATATAATTTTTATCATTTGGGTGGAAATTCATATGTGAAAACAAAATAAGGTTTGTCGGGATAATTTTTTCAAAAGGCCTATTTCTAGGTTTTTAGAAAAAACAAAGAAAAAAATGGGGTGATGGAAATTTTGAAAAATCATTTGGAGTGGGTGTTTTGGTTCCAAAGCAAGACAAAAAGAAAAAAAAAGAAATGCAACAACCCAAAAATTTACCTAAGGATTTTCCCTTTTTATAAATATGTTATATAGTATAAATCACACAAAACCACTTTTAGAACATAATACAAACATTATAAATGAAGAATAAATGAGATAAGAAGTGTTTCTAGAAATTAGAGAACCTATAATGAAGGAATAGTAAGTTAACCCTTTGCAATAGTAATATCGCCCTTATGAATAGTAATATGAACAATAGAATAGTAACCTCACCTATGAAATTATGGATACAATTTAGGAATCTTATAAGTGACAATATTATATAATTATATCACCATATAAGTAAATAAATATTTTAAAAATAATTATTTAATTGTCAGTATTTTTGTAAGTCATAAATATTTAACTCCAATTTTATAATTAATCTAATTATTTAAAAGAAAATTTATTTTCATAAAATGTATTAATGAGTTAATATTTTTTTGTCTCATTATTATGAGATAATTTTATGATACCTTACTTAATTTCTCAATGTGTTGTAAAATCAATTATAATTTTAAAATATGTATTTTTCAAGTAAATTATGATTTTTATTGAAAATTAAATTTATCATATTTAGAAAATTATTTTCATTAAATGGATTTCATTTTTGTATTCTACATATCGAAAAATGTTTAGGGTGAATTTTTGGCATTTTTCAAAAATAGTTGATTTTTTGAAGAATAGTAAAATACGATAATTTACGGTATTTATACATTATATGCTAAATAAACTATTACTAACATCATGAATGATGTAAGAACCCTTGGTTATAACTCACATGAACTTATTACTTTATTTAGTCACAATAATCAACACTATCTCTTATCTTGAGCAAAATAATAAAATAATGAATACAATAATGAGAAATCACCTCTCCTTCACTATAAATACCACCCATCACCCCCTCTTCTCCTCATAACTATAAGCCTTGAAGCATGTCAAAATTATACCCAAATACTCTTTCTTAGTCTCTTACCCATGTTCATGGGTTCTTGGGCTTACCAAAAGACCAAAATCCCTTTCCCTAAGGAGGTTCTCAAGGAGGATAATTCAAGAGGTAAACCCTCTTCATTTTTCTTTTAATTTCATTTCAATTAATTTTATTTTCTTATTATATTCTCACCTCATATCTACAAATTATAATGATATATCCAGTATCATATATATAATTTAATTATATCATGTTAATGGAATATCAATTATCAATATCCTTACTCTCTCTCTATTTTACTTTAAAAACAAAATCATCGTTCGGGAGGTGCCGATTTACAACCTTCATGGACGAAAAACTTTTGTTCTTTAATTTCTCCTTCAAGGATGTTCATGAAACAATTTTTATGGTTGAAAAGGATTATAAATATGTATTATATATTATTTAATGTTCTGTAACCATTGTATATACATGACATTAAATAATAAAATAAAACTAGTTCACTGTGATCGAAAAACTGCTAAAATTAAGCTAAACGATCATCATTAATATGTTATATAATGATTCATCCTCAAATATGAAAAAATAATAATAAATAATACCAATTACACTTCTATTTATTCATTAATAACATTTAATTCCAATTCTGAAGAATTATACCCATTTTACATGAACTCCATTACTTATAATCAAGCAAACCGATCATGAAATCAAGGAAACAAACACTCCGAAATGATGAAATTCAATCTTATAACTTAAAAAAAAGGCCATAAATGAACTTAATAAAAGTATAATAAACTAAATAAATTTATAATAGGTTCTTAATTAAATTATTTATGAGTCTAATTTCATATTCCATGACCTTGAGGTCAAGTACAGAACATATTCAGACATAAGATAAGGGTTTCTACCCGAACCTCCATTTTCTTTTGTGTTACTCATTTTTTCGGTTTACCCTAATTAAATTATTAATTATTATTATTTAATCCTCATAAATTATGTTTTAATTATATATATATATGTACCAATCATAATCCTTAATTATTTTATGAGGAATTACATGTTTTAAAAGGATCTTTATAAAATTCTTCCCAATAAACAAGCCCAATTCAAGGGAACTTCTTGAATTCTTACCTATTTTCATGTACACTCTATAATCTGTTTTAATCCACCATTATTTTTATGAAATCATTCATTTTATTTTGAAAAAACAATCTTAGTTCACTTCTGGTTTTATACAAATATTTTTCCAAAAGAACTCTGATTTGCAAAGTATAAGAGTATTTCTCTCAAGAATTACTCGATTATTTTATAAGAGTATTTTCATCTATTTCAACACTCTTGTTGATTATTATGTTTAATTGGAATTAATATTTTATTATATAATCTACCATATTTTATTTAATGTTTTATAATTAGTTTGATTGTGAATGTGCTATCATGATACCATTCACCGTATTACTATGAGTGGACAATGTTTATGTTTACTGATTGAGGAAAGTTATTTACATTTCAAATGTTAGTTTTAATATGAATGTATATGTTGATCATGTTTCACCTCATTAATATGAGGAATGAATTTGAATTATTATGTTTTGGGTGGGGCCTACTATAGCCCCTCGGTGCATCGGTAGGTCTCATGAGACAAACTAGTTTGGGTTTTTTACCTGCTTATGTATGGTCTTGGCACGAGGCCTTGACGGTATGGTTATCATGTCCCACATTATGCATTCCCTCATTATGGAACTAGTAATTGATATTCCATATGATTATTCTACTATTATAATATCCATGTTTAAGCATTATTATGGAATTATTTAATCAGTTTATATTTCTTCCATATTATGCTCAAGTTTACTTTTAATGGCATGTGTTTTCAGTCATTCACAATGCCTTATTATTTATTTATGCTTCTTCTGTATTGATTACCTTTACTGAGCATCTGAGATCACCCATTTCTTATATTTTATTTTCCCCTAGGATGTGAATATGTGTATTATGAATGACCTGTAGGGATAATCTAGGAGTTTATGTGTGATTAAAAAGAAGCTGATATGTTGTATTTCATTTCATGTTGTAATGTAAAGTTCATATATGTAATTTGGTTTTCCAATCTAGGAGTTCAGCATTTTTTGTGAGCACCAATAAAAGTCTCCCATTTATCAGTACTTTTTTGTCTAGCACTATTAAAGGTTAGTGTTGGATAAATCATGGTCTGTGGTAGTGAGTATCCAAGCTAGGTGATGTTACCTGACATTAAGCGCATCCCCACCCCTATACATCAGAGGGTGTCAGCTAGTAGTGGGGGTCTATAAGAAATGTTGGAGAAACGATACTCTTGACACCACAACACATAACATCAAATAAAAAACACAAACATAACCTATTACAAATTATCATAATACACATATAGAGAAAACCCATACAATAAATAATAGACATTCTATATCAAATGAGGATCTTTTAATCGTTGGAAATTTTATGGTTTAGACTACATTGTGATCAATGTGAAGATGCATCATGATGTGGTGAGTGTCAGTACACCGTGTTGCAATTTTTGGAGTTACCATCCGATAACCAACTACTGTGCAGATTAAATTACTAGAATATTAATATTAATTAATATTTTATCACATGATGATCGTTATTTTGTATTAAATCTATGTGATAATATTCTAAGGGTATCTATCACACTAAATGGTCATAGAAGTTCCCCATTATTGTAATGACACTAGTCCCAAAAACCTTTCCTTTTTGATTTCAAGGTATGGATATTTCAAGGGGGTGTTTAGGGTCTTCTTCCCCCCTAAAATTTCCTAGTTTGTTCTCATGGTCACATAATCCCATATCACGATTGCAGTTTTTTATCACGATCATAAAATTCGTATTCATGGCCATAGTTTGTTCTCGTAGTTGTAGAATTCCTTCACATGGTCACAATTTGTTCTCACAGTCACACTTTTCCTTCACACATTCACACCAATCCTTCTCATAGTCACAATTTTGTTTGTACGGTCGCAATTTTGTTTTCATAGTTGTATAATTCCTTCTTATGGTCGTAGTTTACTCTCATGGTCACAAAATCCCTTCTCACAGTCATATTTTGTTCACATGGTCATAGTTTGGCCTCATGGTCACATAATTCCTTCTCATGGTTGAACCTTTCTCATGGTGGAACCCTTTATGGTCACTCTAATAGTTTGAAAAATTTCCAGTTTTTCAAAATGCTCAGATATTCTAGAATGATGTGAAAAGTGTTTTTAATGTAAAATAAGGAATTTAATACCTCAATAACTATTTTTAAAATCAGTTTTGTGGGGATTAAATCTTGAAATTGAATTCCTTAAACCCTTTATTTTTAAAAATGGATGTTTTATGTGTTTTAAATGAAACCTAATTAAACAAAAATTGAAAATGAAATTTGACCATGTTAATCTTCATAAAACTATATATGGAATCTTAAAAGTATGTTATATTCTTCATTTGAGTATTTTCTTGTTTTATTTGAGTCTAGATGAACTAGAACCTTGTTATTTAACCTTGAGAGTTGCTTGCATCCACCCAAATACTTCTTGTTTGTGATTCTAAGCATGCTCAATAGCTTGGTTTCCTCTTTGTTTCTAATATAGTGTGTCATGTTTGAGGCAAAATCTTATTTCTTCTTTATATTCCTCCTTTCACATCAAGTGTCGTTTGATTGATCAAACCCTTTCCTTCATGATATCTAGGTAATTTCATCATCTTACTTCCCTCTGTTTTTAGTGTATCATGTGTTGAAACTTATTTTACTTTCCAAGTAAGAGATCCACATTATTTTCTTCTTTTACACGCATATGTGAGAATTGAATACTTTTTTCTTCCTTTGGGTGGATAGTACGGGCAGACATAATAAGATAAATAATTAGATCAATATGAAGTTGAATGGGATGGGATTTATCATAATTATTTTACTTGTTTTGTGATATTTCTTATTATTATACTTGATTATTACTATTGATGAAAATAATGGTTTTTGGGAACCTTATTTTTATTGTTATTGATGTGAATTATGAGACCCTTGATGTGATTTTTTTATTATGCTCACTATTCATAAAAAGGTTTGTTACTTATATTTGGTCAATGAATCGGTGACCCAAGGAAATTTGGAATTGTGTGCTAATAACCATGATAAAGACAATTTTATATTAGAAAGCCCTTAAAATAAAATTTTGGTAGATGAAAAGGATGAAGTATGATACTATGTGTTGATGTACTTTCTATGTTGTCTTGTGTGATGTGTGGGGATCTTTTGGGGCTTTTACCAGTGATGGTGGGAGACTATATTCGAGGAATAGTGTGTTGGGAAGTGAATACATAGTTGGTTGGTATGGTATGTGATGTGGGTTGATGTGCGGTGGATGTATTGTGTGGTTATTTTAGTGAGATGGTCTGGTTATGGTGATGGCTTGGAATATGTTGTGTCGTGACATTGGTTGATGTGGGGTGGATGGTTTTTGGTGTGATGTGGCTTTGTTAGTTTTCCCGATTACCCAAGCAATAATTTTGAAATGCTAAATTTAAAATATCATCAGATGAAATTGATGTGTGGTAATCAGATTAAATTAATTGAATGATAAATGAATGAGCTAAGTTAATGTGAAATAAAATGTCTTAGTAAATAAGAATGAGTGAAAAATCAATAATTCTAGAAACAGAGAAACTTTCAATTAAAAGTGGGATTGTGTGTGTTGGTGGTGTGGTGTGATGTAATAGAGGTGGAAATGGATAGTGGTGGAGGTTGTGAGACATTATGGAAATTTTATGAGATACATTGGTGCTTTTTTTTATATAGATGTAGGTTAGGCTTGTGTGTTATTTATCTATCTTGTATTTTCTTTATGATTTTCTATACGTACCACACCTGATTCATGTTTTTACACTAAATCCCAAAGGTTTTGGGTTCCAGGTGATTTCCCCACACATCTAGGTTGGTGAGGATGGATAACTAGATACCCCCTCTTCCCTGTTGTCTCTTCTAGAAAATGATATTATTCATAGGTTGTGATGTATTACATATATAATGAACTAGAGTTTATGATTGATGAGTGGATGATATAGTTCATAGTGGGTATTATGCATGGTAGGAGGAGGACATGAGGTTGATATCCTCCACATTCATGATACCCTAATAATCTGGTTTTTGACATTGATTAAGGAATGATGAGGAAGTGATGGATATGGAATGTAGTATGATTACGATGAGGCTATGATGTGGTGTTTGGAATAGATTAATAGATGGGGATTTCCCATTACGACGAGGCTTGTGGTGTTACAAGGATAATGGACACAAAAGGGATTAGAGTGATAGGATGTTTGACATTGGGGTGTAAGAGAATAAAATTAGTGGGGAAGTTGTGTGGGGTACCCTTTTTTGATATTCTAATTCTTATATTATTACACTTGGATGCGTTATTTGGTGCGAGTGTCATAGTGAGGTTTTGGATAGGATAGTTGAACTATTTAGGTGCTTGTTGATTTTTCTATTTGTTCATTGGTGAATTATTATTCTCTTTTCACATGTGCATGAGAAACCTTGGGTGTGATTATACCGAGTATACATGTTATGCTCACCCTATATTCATATATGTTTCCATGAGGATTTCAGGGACTAAGTTAGAAATTACCATCCTGGGTGTTGGATATTTGATGGAGTTAGTGTAGTAGAACTTGTTCTTTGGTTCCATTTAGAGACTTTATTGTGTGTGTTGACTTTTATAAATGCATTATGGGATGGTTTGATTCCATTTAGTTTATATTATATAGTTTTTAGTGGTTGATATCCTATCTCATGATCATATGTTTATTATTAAGTGACATGAATTCCATATGTGAGATTTAAATACCCTTGGTTCTAGTTATTATGTTGGAGATGATTGATGTCAATAGACAAGAGGGGGGGGGGGTGAATTGTCTTTTCCTAAAATTATCAAAGTTATTAAAAAATAATTTTGGAATTTTGTGGTTTAAAAATATAAAATAATTCTTTATTAAATGATTAAGAACAGTGGATGTGTGAAGTTTTAATGTAGAAAAATAAAGAGATGAACATAAGAAATTTTATAGTGGTTCAGTCCAAAGTGGACCTACTCCACTCTTCACACCCCAACCAATGGAGTATGGAACTCACTAAATAGAGTGATAGTTTTACAATGATAATAACCTAAACTCAAGACATTGACACTAGAGCAACCCCAAACCTAACTAGAATTTATAGGAGTAGAAAAAACCCAAACATTTCTATTGGGATCATCCCCAACCTATGTGTTCTACCTTTTGGTCAGGTGATCATAACCAATGATTACTTTTTATAGGTGGTATAACCTTTTGTGTGAAAGATTTCATGTAAACAACTCTACCCATCCCTAAAGAAAATAAATAAAAGAAATAAATAATCATGGGAGAGTTATAGATAGATATGTTTATGTAGAAAAATTCTCTTTATCCATTTAATTGAATTTGAATAATAAATTCCCAAGAATTCCTATAATGTAATTTAATAAGCGCTAAAGAACTATTAATCTTTTTTATTTTGAAAGTTTCTTGCAACACTTCACTTGAATGTATAGTTCATGTAGTGCAGATTCTCTTCAATTTTATTGAATTACATGGTAGGTTCACAATCATATATCTACACTATATCATTTCCATGCATTCCTAGATCCATTTAAATAATAATAACCCAACACAGCTAAGTAATTTGTTAGAAAATTCTAATTCAAGATAATAACAGTAATCTAAAATTATTAAGGGGAGGATGGGAGAAAAATATTATCGACAATATTATCATTTGAAACTCAAAAAAACATAAATAAAAATTCAAACCATTTTAAAATCATCATTATAAATTTAAAATAATCTCCATAATAATAGGTCAAAGAGATCACACAAATCTCACATAGAGTTTCCTTCTGAAAAAAATCAAAATTTGAAATCTCTGCAGAATATATGCATATACGAATAGAAATTAAAAAATAAATAATAATGCATTAAAAAAATTAAAACAAGTTTGAATTAGTTTGTTTAGCTTAAACATTAATTTAGAAACATTAAAAAAACTAAAAAAAATAAATTTGAATTTTTTAGTTTCATGATGTATGCATATGCCTAGAAATAAGAACAAAATTAGTCTTCATATAAATATATTTAAAATGCTATAAAAACACTTCACATAGGTTATATATGTTTAATAATATTTTAGAGAATCATTAAAAAAATTTAAACTCTTGAAACAAACATGAATTTAAATCCAAATATCATAAAAATGATAAATAGAACAATATGAAAAGTCTATATTTTTATACCTACATAAAGGTAATTTACATGACTTATGTAAAGGTAAAATTGAAATTCTAAACAATTAATAAAGGCAACCTTTGTTTTTTAAAGGTCATATAAAGGAAAATAAGAAATATAACAATATACATAAAGGTATACAAGAGAAATCGTGTGCTGTATAAATGTCATAATAAATTTACATACCCTACGGAAGGGTACAAGCATCCATGTATAAAGGTAAAATAGAATTTATATACACTACGTAAGGGTAAGAATTGAATTCCATGCACTACATAAGGTTAATAATTTAGTTTCTTAAGGGTATAACAAAGTTTATATAACATAAATAATGGTAAATAGAAAATTTACATAAAGGTAACATGTTGAAAACTCATGCTGCATAAAGGTAACTAATATTTTATATAGTCTACATAAGGGTAAAACAAAGCTATGTAAGGGTACTCCATGCTTATGTAAAGATAAAAATAGGGTTTCAAAACACACATAAGGGTAAATATTAATTAATACATGTTATATAAGGGTAAATAAAAAAACATTATTAAATTAATTTCTCACAAAAAATATAACCAAAAAAATTATAAAAAATTATAAGAATGAATGAGAAATAAATAAAAATAAATTAAAGAATAATTAAATCAATTTTGTTATAAAAAATAAAAACAAAAAATATTTTTAATTATAAAAAAAAATTTAAAGTGGTTCAAAGATCCACTCTAACATTCACTTTCTTTTTGATAATCACAAAACAAAATACCAATTTCAAAATTCCTCCCCTTTTTTTAATTGATCTAAAAAGATTAAAATTATAAAAAAAAATCTTTAAAAAAATAATGAATCATATTTTAAACAAATAATCTCACCCAGAATTTAATCTTATAAAACTTTAAACAATTAAAACAAAACAAAAAATCCCCCCTAAATTATAAAATAATACATATAAAAAATATAGATTCCTCTTATTTATTTTTTTCTTTCAAAGGGATTCATAAAAACATGTATTTAATATTTAATGAATAATATATTAAAATAATTATAAATAAACCTAAAATGAATTAAACATATCAAATAGTTAGAGCACATGCTAGTGAATAAAATGAAAAACACAAGTTCTCTAGTCAAAAAAATAAAATAAAATAAATTTAATGCAAATCCCAACACACCATATAATGAAAAATATGAATATACATGTTATCCATAAAAATAAAAATAAATACATGGAAATACAAATTAGTTTTGGTTCAATGATATTTTAAAAAGTACCTTTAGTCACCTATGCTACTGAAGGGTTATCCCACTTAACTTTAAAAGAAGATTTAAAAATATAATCCATAGTATGCCCAAGATATTGAACAAATTTTAAAGAGAATTCCTTAGAATAATGTATAAATAATCCACATATAAATTAATTAAAAGATGATATACCTTCATTTTTACCTTTAAAAAATCTATTTTTATACATTTTAGGTAATCTATTATCATAACCAAGATAATTTCTATTGATTTTTGACATTTTTTTTTCAATCTCATAAATTCATCCAAAGATTGAATTCCTATATTAAATTTGGATAACATTTCCTTAAAACTTATAATCTCATCCTTGAGAGTTATATTTTTCTTTTTAATAAATTCTAAACCGTCACAAACTTTATCTTTAGTACTAATAGTATAATTTTTCAAACTGTGATTCTCCATTTCTAGTTTAGAGAAATCCATTTTAAAAAATAATAATTTTATCTTTTTCTTTATCAAACATAGAAATATTTTTTTTCACTTTTTATTTTCAAAAATAAGAAATATATTCTATTTTTAAACCTTATTATAATCTTTATTCAACCTCTCATGATTTTTAGCAAACTTTTCCATTTCCTCTTGAAATTCATTACATATTTCACTTAATTTTTTGAATTTAGATTTATCCTAATCAGAACTAGAAGAAGATTCATAATTATAAAAATAATTAAAATCATGAATAAACTTACTTGATGTAGCCATAAATAAATAACCAAAAGTTTTAAAAATTCATCAAAGAAAACTATTTTCTGAGGATAGTTTCCCACTAGATAAAGGTTACCCATCTCATTCTCACTTCCAAATTCATCACTAGATTTTGATTATTTAGTGCAACTCCAAATTACAACAAATTTTTTATTATTTTTTATATTATTCTCATTTTATCTTTGATCTTTAAATCTTTTAAACTCATATTTGGTATGTTAAGGTTTCCTACATTTATAAAAAATAATATTGGATTCACCTTTCATTCATTTTATTTTGAAATGCTTCTTATATCTCTTGATTTTACCTTCATCCTTTTTGGTTGCATGCATTTTCTTTACGAGTCCTTGAATTAATTTTGAAACTTGATGTAGATAATAATAATTTTATGATATAGAATAATATGAGGAATCACTATAAGAGTTAGCAGAAACAAAATTATATTTAAAAGTAACTCCCATTCTTTCGTGAGATGAATCATGCTCATTGTTCTTCAATTCAAGCTCGTATTGTAATAGATATCCAGTCAACCTGTAAGATATCTATTTTTATTAGAGACATGAATCCTTTAAATTTTTTGTCTAAAACATTGTTTTACCTTAATGGAAGTGCTAAAATTGTTCATGGTTTTTTCAAGAGTATTTAACCTTGGTTTAAAGCCTAGAGTAAGGGTTTTAAAGAAATGGGGCGAGGCACATGGTTAGCGCATGGTTATAACTAACCATGAACCAAAAATGTGTGGTCCTAAGAGGGTGATGCATGATTTTTCAAATTATGAAATAGGGGATTCATGACCATGAAAAACTTGAAATTTATTATAGGTTCACCACACATAGTTTTCATAATTTTTTCTAATCATGTGACTAAACCATATGAGGTGTGGGCTCATGGACAGTGGGCATCGCACAGTTGGTGAATGGTTTATCCAGCAGTGTGGCCAAACCATGCGCCCTATTAAAAAGTTGTTAAATGACTTTTTTTCCTCCCCTTACATTTAAATCATATTTCCTTCCTTCACCCTCCCTCATTTTCATAGCAGACCAGTGTGGGAGATCTCCCTTATTCCCTCTTCTAGGATTTGGTGTATCTATTTTGTCCGAACTTCATTTCAATCACCACTCATCACATTAGATCTCCCATTTCAAGTCTAGAACTCCTCTTACTTATTTTCTTGATTCTTATTCCCATCTTTGGAATTATCTTCATGCAAGATAATATGTCCTATTTTTAGGGTGTTTGTCTAGTTTTCCATTTTCTCTCATTCCATCCCAAATATGAAGCCGATACTGGATGTGGAGTTTTCTATGAGGATAAGGTAGGTGTTATATGACTTTTCCTTCAAGTTTTCATAGTTTATAAATTTTTTATTCATTTTGTAGACCATAATTTCCAAATATTTACACTAAAAATTGTTTTTCCTTTAATTGGATGCATAGTCCTTAATCATGAGGTGTTATAAGAACCTTGGATACTAATGGAGTCCAACAACCTCAACCCAAACCACCCCTTTCTGTGTGTTCTTGAATAAATTCCATCAAAAACCATTCTTTAATTTTAAACTAAAAACTTTCCTAGGATGTGTTTGGTTTGGACTTAGCGAAACCGCTTATTTGGTGTATACAAACCACCCCTCAGGTGTGTTGAGTTATCACATAAATAAATGGTTGGATCTAATTAATTATTAAATAGCTTGAACTTTATACATGGACCTTGTGATTATTTTATCACTTATGAGTTGGTTATTGGTTAATTTTTTTCACAACATTATAGGTGTGGTATGCCTTGTTTGAGCCTTGGATTTTTGAGTAGAAATTCCTTGAGTGAACTTGTAGGATGCCACCTGATTCATTGATGCAAATTCCAAATGGTACACCCACTTAGAATTGGTCGTTGTATTACTTGATTAATTATTTAGATTGATTCATAAGATTCATCTATAATCTTTGGAAAACAAAAAATTCTAGGGAAGAAATCCCTAGGTTCGTTCAATTTTCTCAAGCATGGAATACCTCAGGTCATCCCCTTGGATTCCAATCTAGGATTACCTGAAATGAAAGGATAGTTTTCCTTAGTTTGGTTATAAAATTTTAGAAGTGAAATAACAAGGTTTAACCCCTTATATTACACTCAAAACAAAAGGAAAAACTTAACAGCTTGATCACTGTGACTTGGATTGACTTCAAAAGGTCAAGAATTATAGGGTTCTTCCATGGATTTGAAATGGGTTTGTTGTGTGGGAATTATGAGACATGTTCCATGGATTCTTTAGAGTTATAATCACATAGACTGTAACGCCCCGACCCCAGCTACCCAGAGCCGGTGCGTTACTTTGTAACATTGGCATGATCACAAAAGATCAAGTCTCGAAAGACCGATTAGTTTAGTAGCCTTGGAAACACTAGATACATTCATAAGTCTTTCATTACATCAAAATTAAACAAACTACAATAACATGGTCTTCATAGTCCACACTCATATCTTCACTGACTATCCTTGCAAGTCAGTCATAATACACTTCTTCACATCCTGGAAAATATTTAAACATTGAAAGGGGTGAGATCAGATGCTCAGTAAGGATAACAATATTGCGGAAGCTTTCATAAATAAACATTAACAATTAAGGCAATGTATAACTAAAACAAAAGCCTTTTAAACTTGAACATCAACATAATATGGAAAAAGTAAAATGAGATAATGCCATTCACTTCTTCACATGGATATTCTACTGGTCGAATAATCACATGCAATATCAATAACCACTTTCATAATGAGGGAATGTATAATGCCGGACATTCTGAAACATTTTGTCAAGGCCTCGGCCAAGACGTCTAAAATGATTAAGGCCTCGGCCAAAACCATAAATCAAATTGGGAAAGGGCCTCGGCCAATTCCACGTCTAGTTGTCCCATGAGACCTACCGATGCATCGAGGAGCTATAGCGGGCTCCACCTGTCACTTATTAAGTCCAATACATTCCTCATATGAATAGGTTTAAACATATCATAAACCATAACATAATCATATCACATAAAACATGCATAAAGGGAACATAAAATTTCCACATTCCAATCACAAGATATCAATACAACACATTGATATAATAAAAATGTTTTCAAAACCATTTTCAATACCAAAATAAAAGAAAGTTAAAACTTTGTATTTATTTTTCATTAAAAAAATGATGGCTTGTAGAGGAAGCCGAAACTCAAATAATGGTCACGGCGGTGGAGAAGTCATTGTCGCCGTATAAGTACGGAAAGAAAAACATTCCCTTTTTTCGTTTAGCAAAACGTTTCGTATAAAAAAGATTCCTTTTTAATAAACGTAAAAGTCAAAGGGGTTTATACACCGTATAAAAGAAAGTTGTGTATAAAACCAAATATGCCTCAATGAAAGGGGATTGAGACGAAGTCCTTAAAAGATCATTTTTAAAATAAAATAGATCTATTATGTGTATTCACTATAGGTACACATAAAGAAAGTAAAAATACAAAATAGGGCATAATAATATCATGACTTAATTTGAAAGTAGGAGATTAACCCAAAGAATGGAAGTTGGGTTAAGAAATTCCCTTACCTCGTGTCCGACTTGACTCAACCGTTCTTTAACCTCCTGAATAATAAACTAGAGTTAATATCTACCTTATTAATAACCATTTTCAATTTCATTATCCTTTTTATATCACTTATTACAATGTTATGAACATTATTTAATTATTTAAGTTAATAACGGTCGTTTTGTCGATCTTTGGTACTTGAGTCAAAAATAAACTTATTATAATTACAAGTTGTTCATGTGGTGAAATATCCATTATATCCAGAATTATATTCATGATGTAGATATCATATATATCATATATATAGTATATACATTCATTCATAATGTCACGTAACATTTAGAGGTAAGAAATGAAATGCACCGTTCATGGAGACGGTAAGCCGTACGTACGCATGAACGCTACTTTCATTTCAATTTCATATTTAATGGAACGAAATCATAATGATATAAATGCATAATATAATTCCAGTATAATATAGTGTATAATACCATTTACTCCATCCTTTATACATCCCACATATGGCATTAACGATTCAAATCACTTTGAGGGGGCGGTAGTCCGCACTTCCTAAAATGAAATTATCGTGTTTTACCCATAATAGAAATCATAGAGTATGACATAAATGAGAAATACAGAAGGATAACTAAAACATAAACATAATATATATATCATATATGAAAATAGTGTCATCAAAATGGCCACCATTATAGGTGTTAAAAGAATTTGAACAATCATCGTTTCGTGAGGCAGAAATTCGCCATCCACAGAAACAGTATGTTCTTTAACCATTAGATGTAGGTGTGTGTAAGTGTAGCTCGAATCCATCTTATAACAACATCCTAGTATATTGAGGATAATGGTGTTGTTACAAAAGAAATTAATAAAAAGAGTTTAGGAGGTTGGAGAAGAAAAATAAAACAAAACAACATTAGAGAAGACATTACCTCAAAATCGGGTAACTCTTTTTGATTTGAGCCAAAGGCTTCCTTGAGAAGAGTTCTGCCCAAAGTGAGGCTTCTAGGAGTAATAGGGGGAAGTTGGGAGAGTATTTGGTCAGAGGTTGGCCGAGCCAAATGGCTTGAAGGTGTGAATAAGGTGGGAGAGGTGGGGGCCTTTTATAAGAGGAGAGGAGGGGCACTTTTGGAAAGATTGAAATGTTACATTATTACACAATGCTTTTCGGATTCTAAAGGTCCCACACTTATATAATTCGTGTATAAGGTGATAAGGGTTCGAAATATCCTCATCCAATAGGCTTTGGACAAGTTTAAGCCTTGGATTTTGCATTATCTTCTCATTTTATTTAAATCGTTAAATAATGAGGTCATCGGTGCATCATAATAATGTCATAAATAATTTAATTTATTTAATGTCTAAAAATTATAAAAAAAATACTATGATGTAGGAAATCTTTTTATCTTTCTAATGAATATTTATAATCAAAATTCGGACTTGTTTAACCCCACTTAAAAAATGTTTTAGTAAAACAACTCATGTTTGTGTCAATTTAATTTTAACATTAAATAAATATATATTAATGTCATTTTCCAACTAAAGTGGCTCCATGGGGTCCCCAAGTTGACCCATGGGTTGTCTTGGTCGACCACGACTCATCCAATAGGAGTAGGACAAGTGTCAAGCTCATATCATATTATTAAAACATTGTTTTTACCTTAAACTACACTAATTACCTCTAATCGCGATTAAGAACTTAAAAGTTACTATTCACCAAAAATTTATTTTAATCTCATTGAACCACATTTTACTTCTTAATGAAAACCATGTATATCGGATTTTTGAAAATCAAAACACAGAAGTGGTAATATTTCATTTAAATGAAAAATCAGTTATTTAACTACCACTTAGTGGTTTCACTATTCATCAAAAATTGAAGTTTTTCATAACAAGGCCAAAATTTCACCCTAAGCTATAATTGATATTCCGAATTCAAAAATGATGTCTATTTTACAAAATTCCAAACATATAAGTTGCATTAATTAATTTTATAATTAATTCTCGCTGTCACAACAAACAGCGTGTTTTAAGAAACAATTTATATCAAAAGATTAGCAATTGTTTATGTCCAATTTCAAAGTGAAATCAATTCTAATGAACACCATTGGATAAAATGGTAAAAATATATTCTAATTATACTTTAAAACCACTCAATAATATAACTTATCACTATAAATTATTTTGATTAAAAAAGTTGTTTTAATTATTTTTCACTATTCATAAAAATTCGGAAGTTCTCAGAAAATTACAAAAAATTCAACATAGGCCAATTTCAATATTAGGAATACAAAAATGAAGTCCATTTTGAAATATAAAATTTCTATAATTTTAAAAAGTCGTTATTACTATTTATAACGGCTACTATGATTAGTCGCGGTGTTTTAGAACTCGAAGTTGCGTACAATGCAAGCTATTGCATTATTGAATGAGAAGCGTATCATGGAAGCTCGGGGTGTTACATTCTCCCCTCCTTCAATAAATTGCGTCCTCGCAATTTGAATTTTTTTCTTTGAAAATAAGAGGTTGAAAATAGAAAATACCTTTGTGGAAAACCCACATCGGAAATAAGGTTAATAAAATTTAGCCTTAATAAGAGGGAAATGGAAATAAGAAAGTCACCACCAAATTATGATCTCGATAAGGAGAACATTGGTGGAAGTTAGAGACATATAATTGGAGGAAAAACGTAAATATTTGTAGGGAGTGATTGAGGTCATCAATCACAATCAACTGTCAAATTGAGGGCCTCAAAGCCTTCAATCTATGTTGATTTAAAATATCATCAGTTCAACAAGACATAAGGTATTAGGATAACACATTTTTTGTTTTAATATCCCTTTAATAAAGTTTAAGAATTAATTTATTCATTGAATAACAGATAGGTATATATATATTTATGCCTGACAATTGGAGTTTCAACCTTCAACTCACCTTTCACTCAAAAAGATAATAGAACCCAAAAATATTATACTTTTCCTAATTGTATAAGGTTCCAAATGTTAACACATACAATTTAGATTAGTAAAATTATTTTGTAATAACCAGGGACTTCCTGTAGGATAGTGGTAAATAAAGGCCTGTCGCACTATGGTTGTGGGTTCGATTCCTGCAGCTTTGTCCGACGCGACGGGTTATGCCCCACCCTGCAGGTTGTCCTTTTCCTAAAACTATAGTATCATAATATTCCAAAAATAATCTTCATAAATTTTTTTAACCTTAAACATTACTATCCAAAGATCAACTTAATCCACTCCAACCTTTATAGTTATCCAAAATACCTCTGTCCAAACTTTCTCTAAAAGGTCTCTTAATTCCAAAATCAATTTATCAGATTCCCCAAACAAAGTAAAGTTTCTCTTATTGTCACATACTAAAAATATAATTACCTTCATCATATTAAAACCTTACTGAAATCAACAAGTACTGCAGTAAAATCCTTATATATATATATCACATTATTATAATAACCAGAATATAATCCATGAGTCCAAAATCACCAATACATTAATTATTCTGCATCAACTGTAGTAACAACATAAGATTGTCCTTGATCCCTTGGCCTTTTCTGAGGTAAGTTTCCCTGACGCTTAGGACATTCATTTGCATAATGACCCATTTCTCTACAATTGTAGCATTCAAATTTGATAGCCTCTTTCTTTCCCTTGCAATCACGAGCCTGGTGACCCTTTTCTCCACATTTATAACAAACTCCCATTCCTTTTAGACAAGTACCAGGGTGATTCTTCCCACAATTATCACATAATGGAAAATCCTTATTTCCCTTTTTCCCTTTATCTGTCTCTTGTTCCACCGTTCTCTTCTTCTCTTGCTTTACTTTGTTGTCATAAGACTTAGAGAATTCCTTTTCTGTCTTGATAGCACACGAGACAATATCTTCATATGATGAGAAAGATTGTGATACTAAAGCTCGACGGAGAAATGGTTTTAACCCATCAAAGAAACGATCAATCTTACTCCTTGGGTTACGTATATAATCAGTAGCATACCTCGCTAACCTTGTAAAGTTGGCCTCATACTTTTCGACATTCTCATCCTCCTTTTGTTTCAGACTCAGAAATTTCCTTTCCATATCTGCTCTATGGTCATGAGGAAAGTATTTTTCTAAGAAAAGATCTTTGAACTCCCTCCATTCCATATTCGATACGTCATCATCTTCCTTAGTGTTTTGAATCAATGACCACCATTGATCAGCATCTCCAGTGAGGCGGTAAACTGCCATGATAACCTTTTCCCTTTCACTACTCCCCAAGGCGTGGAATATTTTATCTAAGGAGTTTATCCATTGCTCAGCTACTATAGGATTTGTACTCCCATTGAAGGTTGGTGGTTGTTGCCTCATGAAGCGGTCTAACATTGATCCTCCACGTTGCGGATCAGGGTGCTCCATACGAGTAAGGTTATTATTCATAACCTGAGTAAGTTGTCCCAGTATGGTGATTAGCTGATCGGCACCAGTTGCATCACCAGCCCCACTATAATTATCTTGAGCAGGAGGGCAATCCCTACATGGAGTGCGTGCATTGATACAGTTTCCATTTCTTCCACTAGGCGCCATTTCTAAACAATGGCATAAACTAGATTAGTTTATGAATCAAAATACATAATTCCATACTTTTAAAACACTTTACATAAATTGAGCTATTTATGGATATAATCCATAATCATAAAAATGTTTTCTTTGAGGAAGTATATACTCATAAACCCTTCATAATGATTTGTAATGAAAATGAGAGTTATCCTAAGCATATCCCCCGGGAGTGTCGTAACCAAGAGTGCATCAAGGCCCGTTGTCATGCACCAGTTCCCGTTCGAGTCTAGCTCAAAGCGGTGTTTTCGGGTTTTACCCCTAGGTACATCTGTACCAGAGCCGCCTCTACCTGCTCGTATCCAGACAGGGATGTATTTCTTGGAAAACTCACAACATCTCTACAATACCAAAATTCTAGGAAGTTCTTCTATACTAATCCTCAAAGTCTATCTTCGGGATATGTGCTCTAATCAGAGTTTATCTAAATCTAGCTTCCAAGGTTAGTACTAAACTGCCTCTGATACCAACTGTAACGCCCCGACCCCAGCTACCCAGAGCCGGTGCATTACTTCGTAACATTGGCATGATCACAAAAGATCAAGTCTCGAAAGACCGATTATTTTAGTAGCCTTGGAAACACTAGATACATTCATAAGTCTTTCATTACATCAAAATTAAACAAACTACAATAACATGGTCTTCATAGTCCACACTCATATCTTCACTGACTATCCTTGCAAGTCAGTCATAATACACTTCTTCACATCCTGGAAAATATTTAAACATTGAAAGGGGTGAGATCGGATGCTCAGTAAGGATAACAATATTGCGGAAGCTTTCATAAATAAACATTAACAATTAAGGCAATGTATAACTAAAACAAAAGCCTTTTAAACTTGAACATCAACATAATATGGCAAAAGTAAAATGAGATAATGCCATTCACTTCTTCACATGAATATTCTACTGGTCGAATAATCACATGCAATATCAATAACCACTTTCATAATGAGGGAATGTATAATGCCGGACATTCTGAAACATTTTGTCAAGGCCTCGGCCAAGACGTCTAAAATGATTAAGGCCTCGGCCAAAACCATAAATCAAATTGGGAAAGGGCCTCGGCTAATTCCACGTCTAGTTGTCCCATGAGACCTACCGATGCATCTAGGAGCTATAGCGGGCTCCACCCGTCACTTATTAAGTCCAATACATTCCTCATATGAATAGGTTTAAACATATCATAAACCATAACATAATCATATCACATAAAACATGCATAAAGGGAACATAAAATTTCCACATTCCAATCACAAGATATCAATACAACACATTGATATAATAAAAATGTTTTCAAAACCATTTTCAATACCAAAATAAAAGAAAGTTAAAACTTTGTATTTATTTTTCATTAAAAAAAATGATGGCTTGTAGAGGAAGCCGAAACTCAAATAATGGTCACGGCGGTGGAGAAGTCATTGTCGCCGCATAAGTACGGAAAGAAAAACATTCCCTTTTTTCGTTTAGCAAAAAGTTTCGTATAAAAAAGATTCCTTTTGAATAAACGTAAAAGTGAAAGGGGTTTATACACCGTATAAAAGAAAGTTGTGTATAAAACCAAATATGCCTCAATGAAAGGGGATTGAGACGAAGTCCTTAAAAGATTATTTTTAAAATAAAATAGATCTATTATGTTTATTCACTATAGGTACACATAAATAAAGTAAAAATACAAAATAGGGCATAATAATATCATGACTTAATTTGAAAGTAGGAGATTAACCCAAAGAATGGAAGTTGGGTTAAGAAATTCCCTTACCTCGTGTCCGACTTGACTCAACCGTTCTTTAACCTCCTGAATAATAAACTAGAGTTAATATCTACCTTATTAATAACCATTTTCAATTTCATTATCCTTTTTATATCACTTATTACAATGTTATGAACATTATTTAATTATTTAAGTTAATAACGGTCGTTTTGTCGATCTTTGGTACTTGAGTCAAAAATAAACTTATTATAATTACAAGTTGTTCATGTGGTGAAATATCCATTATATCCAGAATTATATTCATGATGTAGATATCATATATATCATATATACAGTATATACATTCATTCATAATGTCACGTAACATTTAGAGGTAAGAAATGAAATGCACCGTTCATGGAGACGGTAAGCCGTACGTACGCATGAACGTTACTTTCATTTCAATTTCATATTTAATGGAACGAAATCATAATGATATAAATGTATAATATAATTCCAGTATAATATAGTATATAATACCATTTACTCCAACCTTTATACATCCCACATATGGCATTAACGATTCAAATCACTTTGAGGGGGCGGTAGTCCGCACTTCCTAAAATGAAATTATCGCGTTTTACCCATAATGGAAATCATAGAGTATGACATAAATGAGAAATACAGAAGGATAAGTAAAACATAAACATAATATATATATCATATATGAAAATAGTGTCATCAAAATGGCCACCATTATAGGTGTTAAAAGAATTTGAACAATCATCGTTTCGTGAGGCAGAAATTCGCCATCCACAGAAACAGTATGTTCTTTAACCATTAGATGTAGGTGTGTGTAAGTGTATCTCGAATCCATCTTATAACAACATCCTAGTATATTTAGGATAATTGTGTTGTTACAAAAGAAATTAATAAAAAGAGTTTAGGGGGTTGGAGAAGAAAAATAAAACAAAACAACATTAGAGAAGACATTACCTCAAAATCGGGTAACTCTTTTTGATTTGAGCCAAAGGCTTCCTTGAGAAGAGTTCTGCCCAAAGTGAGGCTTCTAGGAGTAAGAGGGGGAAGTTGGGAGAGTATTTGGGCAGAGTTTGGCCGAGCCAAATGGCTTGAAGGTGTGAATAAGGTGGGAGAGGTGGGGGCCTTTTATAAGAGGAGAGGAGGGGCACTTTTGGAAAGATTGAAATGTTACATTATTACACAATGATTTTCGGATTCTAAAGGTCCCACACTTATATAATTCGTGGATAAGGTTATAAGGGTTCGAAATATCCTCATCCAATAGGCTTTGGACAAGTGTAAGCCTTGGATTTTTCATTATCTTCTCATTTTATTTAAATCGTTAAATAATGAGGTCATCGGTGCATCATAATGATATCATAAATAATTTAATTTATTTAATGTCTAAAAATTATAAAAAAAATACTATGATGTAGGAAATATTTTTATCTTTCTAATGAATATTTATAATCAAAATTTGGACTTGTGTAATCCCACTTAAAAAATGTTTTAGTAAAACAACTCATGTTTGTGTCAATTTAATTTTAACATTAAATAAATATATATTAATGTCATTTTCCAACTAAAGTGGCTCCATGGGGTCCCCAAGTTGACCCATGGGTTGTCTTGGTCGGCCATGACTCATCCAATAGGAGTAGGACAAGTGTCAAGCTCATATCATATTATTAAAACATTGTTTTTACCTTAAACTACACTAATTACCTCTAATCGCGATTAAGAACTTAAAAGTTACTATTCACCAAAAATTTATTTTAATCTCATTGAACCACATTTTACTTCTTAATGAAAACCATGTATGTCGGATTTTTGAAAATCAAAACATAGAAGTGGTAATATTTCATTTAAATGAAAAATCAGTTATTTAACTACCACTTAGTGGTTTCACTATTCATCAAAAATTGAAGTTTTTCAGAACAAGGCCAAAATTTCACCCTAAGCTATAATTGATATTCCGAATTCAAAAATGATGTCTATTTTACAAAATTCCAAACATATAAGTTGCATTAATTAATTTTATAATTAATTCCCGCTGTCACAACAAATAGCGTGTTTTAAGAAACAATTTATATCAAAAGATTAACAATTGTTTATGTCCAATTTCAAAGTGAAATTAATTCTAATGAACACCATTGGATAAAATGGTAAAAATATATTCTAATTATACTTTAAAACCACTCAATAATATAACTTATCACTATAAATTATTTTGATTAAAAAAGTTGTTTTAATTATTTTTCACTATTCATAAAAATTCGGAAGTTCTCAGAAAATTACAAAAAATTCAACATAGGCCAATTTCAATATTAGGAATACAAAAATGAAGTCCATTTTGAAATATAAAATTTCTATAATTTTAAAAATTCGTTATTACTATTTATAACGGCTACTATGATTAGTCGCGGTGTTTTAGAACTCGAAGTTGCGTACAATGCAAGCTATTGCATTATTGAATGAGAAGCGTATCATGGAAGCTCGGGGTGTTACATAGACAGTTAAGATATACACATCGAATCCATTGACTATTTATAGGTTACATGTTCAGAGACATATGTCTTTGGTTGAAGTAGGTATGGTCAGATGATCATCCCTATAGGATCTTAAACTCGACATGTTTCTATTTTATTTTCCATTTTAATTTTAATTATAATTACGCACTGTTACAATTTATACTCACAAATAGGATTTTCATTAGAAACATTTTTTGGTGTCCTAATGATTTTTACTCACACCATTTTCGAGATAACATTTGGCACTCAGACAAAATTCTTGGATGAAGGAAAGGATAAAGGGAAGTGCCTGACTGTAGATGCTTAATTTTTTTCTAGATCGATGTATGGGAGCAAAGGACTGATCCAATGCTTGGTATTCACATGGAGTTTAACTATTTTAGTATTTTTGTATATTTTTTTTGCGACATGTACTATTGTATACCTACTACCATGCTTTTACTTCTCCTTATTTTGTATAGACATGACATTATATGTACATAAAACTTTTTACTACCTTGTACCTATTATTAATATTTGTTTGGTTTATTTATGCTACTTTATTATTTTTTCTTCTTTATTATCACTTAATGCTATGTTTTACTCTGATAAAGAGGGTATAGTATGTTTACCATACTACCATACACCCTCATTACTAGACAAAAACCTCTACCATATAGGGAGGCATGCTTGAGGCAATGTGGCCAACTAGGTTTGGTTACTTATGATTGAATTGAGATCGATACATCACAACATGGTATCAGATATTTATTTTCTTTTTTTACTTATTATTTTGGGTCAGTAGGTAGAATACTAGGATATGTCAAAACTAGGTAATAAGTCGTGCTTGTGTGTCGCTAACCCACATTCGGGGAAAAACCAAGTTGCTTGTGATGAGATTTATTATTCTAGATTTCATCTATTACCATTTTAATATTTTCAATGTTGGGTGACACACATGTTTTATGATGTAATGTTATGGATTTTTACCCTTGGGTTGGTATGGAAAAGAAGTATTTCCTCATGCATGATAATAGGCATATAGGTATATATATGTATCATGAATATTCCATGACATGTTTATTCCATTTATTGTTTCTTATCATATTTGGATTGATTTCTATATCCATAAATTTTCTAACATCTCTTTCAAGGGAAAAATGGGAAAAATAATTGGTTACTTAAAGTGTCTACATCAACCTAAATGGTTTTTTTCTTGCATAGCTTGATGGTTTCACCTTAAATATCCAATTATGACATAGTTAATCCATGGAACCTTGGTTACATGAGATGAAAATTTTAGTTAGTTGCTATTAAATGCATTCCAATTTTAATTTATAATATTTTTGTCTCTATAAATTAGGAATGGAAAACCATGTAATCTTACCATCATATATAGACTTTTTATATACTAATACTGAATTTAAAATATTGGTTGTAGTTATATGAAATACCAATTGTAATTTATAAATCTTAGGTGTTTGTAACTTGGGAATGTAAATTTCATCTAACTGAACCATTGTATATATAAAAATTGATAAATTATAACTTTTACATTAAATTTTTTCTGTTAAATGGGGATACCAATTACAACTTAAAGAGTGTCTTCCTCTATAAATTGTAATTGACACCCTATATAACTGAACTCTTACAATTAAAACTTGAAATATTGTCTTATAACCTGACCTTAGAAATAGGTAGTTGGCTAGTGTATTTCTTATAGCCAGTACATGAGCCTATCATTGTTTCTAACCTATAATATTTTATCCTTGTATTTTGTTTGAGGTGTGTTCTTGACATTGTATAAATAAACCTCCATGATGACCTTGGGCCGAGTGCCAGGAAGGTAGCGATGACCATGTTCATGAGGTGGTGGGACCTGACCTAACAATTGTTCTATCAACGACACCTACAATAATAATACCCATAATTCCTAGATTGGGAAATGATTCTATACTTTGAGAGGGTTTCTTATGATTGGTATAGTCAATGGAGTGAGTTCCATGGTCTGCATCAACTATGTCTGAGTTGACCAAAGAGAAACACCCACTAATTTTCTCAGGGGAAAGTGATCCCCAGGCAGTAAAACATGGCTTGAGTCCATTCATACAATCTTAGAGCACCTAGAGACTCCTTTGGAGAGGAGGTTAAATCTAGTAGCATACATGCTTCATGGATCCACCAAGAGATGTTGGGATGTTATGAACCAAGAAGATCAACACTAGTGTATGGTTTGGAGAAATTTCTAGATCAGTTTTTATGACTAATGTTTCTTGGATACACTGAGGGCCGATCAAGATAGGGAGTTTATACATCTAGATAAAGGTACTATATCTATTATGGAATACTCAAATCACTTCACAGATCTCCAACTCATTACACCCACTATTTCTAATGACGACCTATCCAGGGTGAGACATTTTGAGGATGGGATCAGATATACCATTTGATCTCAGGTAAACATGTTTTGACTGTAAAATATCTCTGAAATGGTAAAGTAAGACCTTATCTTTGAGCATAATATGATGGAATATGAATGTGTGGGGAATGTTGGTTCAATAGCTTGGTAGGTAAGTGGTTTGTATCATGATTGGAAATTCCACCTTGAGGTTTCTCTTTAGGGAAGTGGTAGTCCAAGTATCCAATATTTTAGTTATGTGATATGCCATTAATATGGATGGAAAGGTCACATGAAGCCTCAGTGATATAGAGACCTAATATAGTGATGAGATTGTGTCAGAATGAGCCATCTTCAAAGATTACACATGACCTTTCCACTGATTCCTAGTAATAGAGGATATGAAAAAACTCTAGGTTCTAGATCGGTATCAGTAGCTCTATTCCAGGTATGAAGTTGGAGTACCACTAGCTGATCAGGCTGAGGTAGTGTTCATGGTTGAGGAAGATAGACTTTTGATATGTAATTCTAGTAGAACATACCTACTCATGGTGGTTAGGTTGTGGCTTAGGGATTTGGAACAAGCTAGTTAAATACAATGCAACCTATGCCCAAGGAGAAGATTTCTAAACCATATATACTAAGATATATGATTATTTATGACGCTTTCTCCAGGGTGAGCATCTGTATTTCGGGGATGCACTGATTGTTTCCCTGCATTCCCACTTTCCAAAGGTGGGTAGCATCCGTCACTTATTTAGGGACATTTTCTCCTTAATTGAAATGAGATGATGGGATGTCAGTTTCTACTTCCGTGGATTCCTCCTCAGAAATCATTACCTAGTCTGGGTCTCCCTTATATATTAAGACGTTGTTTGTGAATCTCATTCCCGGTTCCATATCTATGTGGATGATGGTTAATTATGCTACTTCTGTCTGGACATTCCAAGGGGTCTTGATAGGGCAACAACCTTCGGTCGGAGTAGATGGTAACATCAGGCATGTCGGGGAATATCTAGATGCGTGGACATTGGGGAACCTGCATTCTTCCTCATAAGTGAGAATCTCAAGGGCGTAGAACCCAAGACATCCCACATTAGTCCTGAGGTATCTTATTCTGGAGGCATGTCTCTGAGGTTTTCCTCAGCTTCCCATGTATATCATGGGGTATGTTGCAAGGTTAACGTCTTGCAGAGATTGTTACTCCCAAGGTGTGTCTTGTAAGGTTTTCCTCAGGCATATCATGTTTAACACGAGGTAGGCCACAAGTTTAATGTCTTTTAAATATGGTTACGCCAAAGGTGTGTCCTCTAAGGTTTTCCTCAGGCATCTCATGTTTAACACGAGGTAGGTTGCGAGTTTAACATCTTACAGAGACGGAATGAGGGTGATTAGAACGTCCCATAGAGACGGATTAGATTGGTACATCCCTAGGAGGGAACACCTAGAATGTTTACCATATGGATGGATCAGAACTCCCAATGAGGACAGATCTGAGGTGGTGTGTCCCATAAAGGGAAGGTATCACACCGTGAAGGCTGTTCTGGACACCACTGAGGGTGGATCAGGGAGAGTTCACCCCAGAATGGGGGACATCAGATGGGTAGGTCAGAATGCCCAATAAGAGAAAACCCAGGGTGGTGTGTCCTGTAAAGGGAATATGTCACACCATAAAGGATGATCTAGACACCACTGAGGGTGTATTTGGGAGAGTGCACCCCAGGATGGGGGAAACCAAGGTTTACCATTGGCTGGGATTGAACCTCGTGGAGGTTTCCTACGTACCCTGTGTATGCGGCAGGGATCAAAACCCACCTAGTTAAAAGGGGTGATGAATTAGGGTGTACACAAAGGACAAAAACCCAAATACATGTTGGGGATTATGCATGGATAACGACCCATCATAAGAGGATAACTCTTGGTTGGATGGTTATGGATAGTGTAGGGCTTATGCATGGTTAGCTTCCCAATTGCTGCTAGAAGTAGCGAGGGTGTGGGAATGGTGTGATCCCACCGGGATGTGGCGGCCTTGGTAAGAATCAGGATGGATATGGATGAGTGAGTTAAGTGGATGGAGAATGATATGGAACCATCATGAAGGTGATGACAGTGTTGGGATTGAGCCTCGAAGAGACTTCCTATGTATCCCCGTGGAAGAAAATCAAAGTCCTCATAGTTTGGTGGGGTTATGGGACACCTGAGGAGGTGACCCATGAGAATGGATGCATGGATGGGATTTGGAGGAAGTGGAACCTCCGGGTTGGGTCATAGAATCAGGGTGTACATAGAGGACTACAACTCAATGATATAATGGGGCTTACGCGTGGTTAGCAGCCCGGGTTGGTCTGATGCTTGAGGGGCAGACCAGAGATGTGGGTCCCAACAGGGGGGACACCAACGTTTACTAGTGTTTGGGATTGGACCGCAGGGAGGCTTCATACATACCTTTTCTAAGAGATAGGGATCAAACCTATGTAGTTCATCTGACGACAACTTACCATCTATTGGGGACTTCAACGACTTACCGTCGAATGGGGGCACAATGGCTTACTACTGAATGGGGGTCACAACAGCTTACCGCTGAATGGGGCACAACTTCTTACCAATGGATGGGGTTAAAGTTTAGTGTCATGAAGGACAAAAAAGGGGCATACAGTTTAATGTCATGCGGGATGGGAGGTGAACCGACATGAAGGGGGTCAGAACAACTGGGTTTTGGTCTTGAACCTCATGGAGGAGTCCGACGTACCTTGCCTTATCAAGGATCAAAACCCACGTAGTTTAGAAGATGGTGAACCGACGTGAAGTTGGTCGGAACCAATGGTTGTTAGGCTTGAACCTTAGGGAGGCTTCCTACATACCCTGCCTTAGAAAGGATCAAAGTCCACATAGTTCGGAATGTTGTGGGGCTTACACTCTAGGCTGCCCAGAGAGGATGTCATGGCCGATTCTTACTCTAAGCCCACATGAGTCATGCTCGGTGTGAGAAAAAAGAGGCAGAAATAGACCTGAATATCGTGGTGCAAAGGTGAAGCCATGAAGGGTGTTGAATGGGGATTACACTTGGAAGTTTCCCGGGTGCCACTAAGGAACGACGATGATGGGTGTGGCTTATGCATGGAAGCTGACCGAGTGCTGCTATGGAGCGACAATGGTGGATGGGGATTATGCAAGGAAGATACTCACATGCTGTTGAGGAGCATCGATGGTAGATAGGGATTACAAATGGAAGCTGCCTAGGTGCTGCTATGGAGTGGCAACGATGAATGGGGCTTACGCATGGAAGCTGCCCGGGTGCTGCTATGGAGCAGCAAAGGTGGATGGGGATTATGCAAGGCTACCCAGGTGTCTTCCTCATGTCTGGTCATAGGGTAATCCCAACTCACTGGTGGGTTGAGGCATATAGTTGAGGCCTACACCTATGTGATAGTGCACAAGAGGGACAACACCAAGGGCGTTGGAATCAGTCCGAACAAAGGGAGATGAAATGTGTGAATAACATGCTCGACATTTGGAACACAGTGAGGGTGGAGTGACGATGGAGGAGAATTGTTGACTGAGTTCAAAACAAAACATCCATATCATGTTATCCTGAAATGGGGACAAACAAATGAGGGTCGACTATTGACCATGTTCGAAACATCAGACCTAACTTGAAGTGTCATTCAAAGTCTTACGGGGCGTTGGCCCAGAACGATAGGTGATCTGAGGCGGCATGGGACTAGGCTATTAGGGGGTTGCATAAGACATTAAAGTGGATGAATATCTGAATGAAGGACTCATGAAGCATGAGGTGGAGTGATATAATGCTTTAATGGTTTCCAATGCTCTTGAAGTTATGACACTGTAATCATGGTGTAAGGTATCTTATGCTTGTAACATAAGCCATCTCTTATTTATAACAAGAGGCATCCAATTATTGAATGATAAGGCATACTACAATTTATAGTCATGTAGAGAGGACTGTTGGAATCTTATGCTTGGCGCATAATGCATCTCTTGATTAGAGCAAGAGGCATCCAATATTTGTCATATAGGGTATTCTATAGTTTAGAGTCATGTAGATGGGACTATTGGCATCTTATGATTGAAGCACAAATAATCTCTTTTTTAGAGCAAGAGGCATCCTATATTTGTCCCATAGAGATTACTACAGTTTATAGTCATGTAGAGAGGACTGTTATCATCTTATTCTTGGAGCATAAGGCATCTCTCATTTAGAGTAAGAGGCATCCTATATTTGTTATATAGGGTATACTACAGTTTATAGTCATGTAGATAGGACTATTAGGCATTAGGTGCCTAACAATGGTTGGTGTTAGGACTTATGCAAGAGCGGACCTTTCGGGTTCAACCTGGGATAGGATTCAGGTGATGGGGGTTTGGAGGAGTTGCTTGAGGAATGGTTTGACTCAAGGTACTCGGGTAATTGATGATGAGAATCTCAAATCACAACATGGGAAATGAACCAAGAGGAATATGTCATCTCAAGGTGTTTCATGGAGTGTAGAGGAGTATCTAAAATCAAGATATTCCATAGGTGGGAGGTGGATATTCATAAGGGAACAATGGAAAATGTCGGCGTCCTAGTCTGAAAAGTTTGTGGTGCGACTCTCCATTTTTCATGGGGGTCACGAGGGTGCGGGGGCGCATCCCCCACGATACAGACTGGTGGGTGCTAAGGTAGGAGCTTCATGAAGAATAGGGCTTCGTGAAGTATCTTCACAGAGGAATGGTGCTCGCAGATCATGGGATCTCACGAAGAAAAAGATCTTGTGGAGCATAGGGGGCTCGTCGAGCAATACGGATCGCAGAGCATAGGGCTCGCGGAGCAAAGCGGCTCATGGAGCATAGGGGCTCACGGAGAAAAGAAACTCATGGTTCAAAGAGGCTCACAGAGCCTTGAGCAACCCAAATAATCTCCCTCATTCACAAAGGGTGGAGCCCTTTGCTAAGGGAATCACTTCGCGGAGCTCGGGAGCTCCGTGAAATGGGAGATCGACCACCCAAGGGGTGGTGAGACCGTCCTTATGAAAGGGGGTGAGCCAAATATTTATAGACGATGGAGGTCGTCAGAGTGTGCCGCGAAGCACAAATGCGTGCCATGAAGAGAAATGCATGCCATAGAGGAAATCTTGCTCCTAAATCTGAGGGAGCTCCCTCAAGTTTCTCATAATCATGGGGTCGACTGTCATCGAGCTTCACGGTGCTTGAGGAGGCTTCGGTCAAGTTCTTTAATAGGCTTCACGGCACTCGCGGAGGCTCTGATCAAGTTCCCTCAAGTTTCTCATAGTCATGGAGTCGACCTTCATCGACCTTCGCGACAATCGTGGAGGCTCCGATCAAGTTCCTATGCTCCGCGATCGCGGAGGGAGCTTCGTGAACCAGTTTTCCAGCCTAACTTCGAATGTCAATAACTCCTAATCCGTAACTCCATTTGGGCCCTATGACCTATCAAATCAAAGTTTACAAAATGGGCTATAATCTTGGATCATGTATGGAAGCTTTTGGAATATTTGATGGATGCGTTTTCTGGTGCCAACAACGATCTTAGTAGACTTAAATTTAGTATCTGATTTATTTTATATTTTCTCTTCACACTCATTATTATCTTCATATTTGATAGATATTATTGAACTTGAGATAGAATAATTTTGTGGGGGTAATTTCTCATGATGCTTCATTTAAATCAGGGTCAGAAAGTGTTCACTAATTCAAGGAGTTCCCCCTCAAGATCAAATATTAAAATTTATTATGGAACCTTTTCATCCTTGAGATGATAGGGTTTTACATAATTCTCTGGATGGGATAGTTAGTTCCTTATCAATCCCATATTGATTTTTATCATTGTAGGGTGTCTTTTATATCACATTAGTGTGGAAGATTTGTTCATAAAGGAGAATGGAATTTCTAGGATGGTCAAGATGGACTAGTGTGTAATGGGATGAGAAGAGTGTTGGCCCAGATTTCTAGTCTCATTCTTGATGATCAAGGAGTATGATATGAGGTTTTTACTCAAATGTTCGACCGATTCAGGGATATTTTACTTGAATAATTTTCTTGGATACCTCCTAAGAGAGAGGTTGAGTTAACCATGGATATTATTCTAGGAGTATACCATTCTCTATTACTCCATAAAAAATTTCTTTTATCGAGCTTCAGGAACTCAAGAGGCACTTGGAGTACTTGAAATCTAAAGGGTTTATATGACCTATCACTTCTCATTGGGGTTCACTTATGATTTTTTCATGAAGGAAGATAGAACCTTAAGGTTTTATGTGGATTACTGATGGTTGAATCAACTTACCCAAAATAAAAGATACCCACTTCCTCATATAGAAGGTCTATCTGATCAACTCCAAGGATCTAGGATCTTCTTAAATATTGACTTGAGATCAAGTTATCATCAGGTAAGGGTTATACCCTTGAATATACCATGTAAAACTTTTTGAATTTGGTATAGCCTATATGAATATATGGTGATGTCATTCGTTCTACCAAACATACCTTCTAGCTTTATGTCCTTGATGAATCATATTTTCTACCCATACCTGGATGCTTTTTTGGTCATTTCATGATGATATATTAGTGTATTATTAGACTAGAAATGATCATTCCATGAAACCTGACTTCTTATTGAGCACACTAAGAGATAATAGGTTCTATTCTAAAATAAAAAATGTCACTTATAGATTGATAAATTTCACTTCCTGGGTCACATTATATCATAAGTAGGGGTATTTTTGGATCCAGAGAAGTTGAGATCCATTATTTCTTAAGATAATTTCAAGAATGTATTTGATATATAGAGATTCTTAGGGATACATCGTTACTATCAATGATTCATTCATAACTTCACATTCCTTGCAGCACCACTTATAGGCTTGAGGAATAAGGTTTGTATAGTTTGAATCTTATGAGAAGGAATTTTAGTGGTTGAATGAAATGATGACCTTAGTACTGATCCTAATGTTTCTTAAGACCATAAGGGGATATACGGTGTATTTTGATGCATTAGGCATCTATTTGGGAGTTTTTTTGATGCAAGGGGGGTGATTTGTATAATATGGGCCTCATTCATTTAGGATACACGAGTTTAATTACCAAAAACATGACCTTGAGTTAGTAGAAGTGGTCTATGCTTTAAATTTTTAGACACATTACCTACTAGGGGAATAGTTTTTAGTATAAACATATTATAAAAGTCTCAAATACATATTATATCAGTGTGAATTGAAACTTTAAAAATGAACATGGGTAGAATATCTTCAGTTATTTGACTTTGATCTTGATTACACACTAGGGAAGGGAAATGAAGTTTCTAACATTCTGAGCCAAAATTATCATACTCCAGTTGTTTAGGAAGCCAGTAGTGAATGGAAATTGATGAATATTATTTCTGAAATGTATATGGAAGTTTAGTAATGTCACGGTTATCCTATCCTCATGGATTTAGTGGTGACTTCATCACTTCTAGATTGAGTGAAGATGAGGTAAATTTCAGATCCTAAAGGCTTAGTCCTGATGGAAAGTGTTTCTAGTGAGGAATCACCACTTGGTTGGATCATTGATGAGGATGAGATCCTGCATATTGATGGGCATGTATGGGTACCTATAGACATGTGAGGGGATATGATGTATGAATATCATGCTTCCAAATGGGAATTACATCCCAAACTCATCAATATGTACCATGACACACACTTCTAATATTGGTGTCCGGGGAAGAAAAAGAAGATTTCAAGCTTTGTTACTAGGTTTTCCACCTCTCAACAAGTGAAAGAGGAACACCAATGACTTGCAGATATCTTATGGATGTTACCCATACTAGAGTGGAAATGGGATGATGTTATTGTGATTTTTTGATAGTCTTAACAAGATCACATTGGGGTAGTGACATTGTACGGGTGATCATGGATAGGCTAGCGAAGGCCATCCACTTCTTGCATATACAGGAGACCTTCTTAGTTGATGAGATTGGGAGAATTTTTTCTGATAAATCATATTAATTCATGTGGTTAAACATACCATCATATCATCTAAGGATTCTTCATTTACTTCTTAGTTCTGGTAGAGGTTATAAAAGGCTCTTGGTTTATAATTGCTTCTAAGTACAACATATCACCCATAGACTGATAGTTAGTATGAGTTTAATATATAGATTATGGAGGAAATTATTAAAGTAAGTGTCCTTAATTTTAGAGTATCTTGGGAAAATAACTTGTATCTTACTATTTTTTTTATAATAATAGTTTCCAAGTGACTATTCAAATGTCTACATATGAGTCTCTCTATGGTTGGTCTTTTTGTTCACCTTTGTTCTGGTTAGAGGCAGTGCTACCAGGACCTCATATCATTCAAGAAACATTAGAGTAGGTATAAATGATTATGAAATTTGTGTCTAAAGCTTAATATTGTTAGAAATCATAAGCTGATTATCATCAATGACCTTTGGAGTTTAAGGTGGGAAATCGAGTCTTCTTGTGTGGTTCGCCTAGATTAGGTCATGAATGAATTCATAAGAAAGGTAAGCTGTCACTTATATTTTTCATAACTATATATATCATGGAGGCAGTCATGATGGCATCATATCAGATAGATCTTCCTTATGGGTAAAGGTCCATGCAATATGTTTTTCATATTTCTCAACTCCAACGTTATTATTCTAACCTGTCTCATGTCCTTGATTATAAAGAAGTTGAGTTAGAGTCTGATGCTTATTTTGAGGAGTATCTAGTTTATATTGTTTATTATAGCATAAAATCTATTAAAGGAAGGAAATATACACTAGTTTAGGTTCTATGGAAGCATGAACATGTTCAAGATGAGGCCTAGGAATGAGATCCCAATATACATTCTTAGTGGAATTAGTTATTCTTGGATTTAGCTCGACCACCCTCAGAAGGGAAACTCAGGGATGAGTTGTTTTAAGGAGGGGATATTGTAAGTTCCTAGTTTTTATTAGAGTTATAGATCCTTTAAATATTCAGTCTAAAACCTTATTTTATCTTAATGAAAGTTTTTAATTAGGTCATGGAGGTTTCATGAGCTTTTGGTCTTCTAAGCCCATATCAAGGGTTTTAAAGAAATAAGATGAGGTGCATAGTTAGTGAATAGTTAGAACTAACAGTTCCCCTCAAATGTGAGGCCCCAAGAGAGTGAAGCATGTTTTTTCAAGCCATGAAATAAGGGCCACAATGTTGTGAAAAAACATCAATTTATTGTAGGTTCACCATAAATGGTTCTCACATGGATTGTTTGACACTGCACCTAAACCATGTGAGGTGTGGGATCATGGATAATGGGCATCACACTGTTGGCAAAAAATTTAGCCAACTGAGTGTAAAATTCACGAGACCTACTAAAAAGATAAGAAATGACTATTTTACCCTCCTTGCCTTTGAACCCTACTTCCTTCCTCCTCCTACCTCATTTGCATAGTAGACCAATGTGGGAGATCTCCCTCTTTCTATCTTCTAGTATTGAGTATATCTTTTCCATCCAAACTTTTTTTCGATCACCATTCATCACATTGGATCCAACTCAATAAGTCTATCACTTATATTACTTCTTTTCTCACCTTTTATTCCTGTATTTGGTGTTATCTTCATGTGATCTAATTTCCCTATTTTTAAGATGTGTTTATAGTTTACAATTTTCTATCATTCATCCCAGATATGAAGTCGATACTGGACTAAGAATATTCTAAGAGAATAAATTAGGCATTCCATGAATTTTCCTTCAAGGTATCACAATTTATAAATTGTTTCAATGTGTCAGACACTGTAATTTCGAAGAATTTACCCTAAAAATTGTTTTCCCTTTAACTAGATGCCTAAACCTTGATCGTGAGGTGTTACGATAACCTTGCAAATTGATGGAAGTTTACAAAATTAACCCAAAAAACTCCTTTGTGGTTGTGTTCAACTAAATTCCATTGAAAATAATTCTTTAATTTTAAACTGAAACCCCTCCTAGGGTGTGTTTGGTTTGACCTTAGTGAAACCCCTTATTTGGTTTATACAATCTAACCCTTAGGTGTTTTTAGTTGTCACATAATGAAATGGTTTAATCTAATTAATTATTAAATGGATTGAACTTCATACTTCGCTCTTGTGATTATTTTATCACTTATGTTTTGGTTATTGGCTACAAAAAATTTTCACAGCATTATTGGTGTGGTACGCCTTGAGTAAGCTGTGGATTTTTGAGTAGGAATTCCCTTAGTGAACTAGTAGGATGCCACAAGATTCATTGATGTGAATGTAAGGTGGAACACCCACTTGGACTTGATCTTTGTCTTACTTGATGAATGCCTTGGATTGATGTTATAGGATTCATCTAGAATATTTTAAAAACTTATAAAGATGGGGATGAACTCCCTAGGTTCGGTTGATGTCTTGGGACATATAATGCCTCGGGTTATCCCCTTGGATTCTAATCAAGGCCTACTTTTCTCACAAGGATAGTTTTCCTTGGTACGATTATAAACTATTAGGAGTGAAATTCCAAGGGTTTACCCCTAAGATTACACTCAAACCAAATGAAAAAACCTCAGGTATTGATCATCAAGAGTTGGATTGACTTCCAAAGGCCAAGAATGACATGGTTCTTTTGTGTATTTGAAATGGGCATGTTGTGTTGAAATTCTTGGACTTTTTCTATGGATTATAAAGAGTTATTATCACACAGACGCTTGGGATATATGCTTCAAGTACCTTGAATATTTACATGTAACATGTTTAGAGACATACATCATAGGATGAAGTAGGTATGTTTGGATGAGAATCCCCAGAGTATACCGACCTTTACATGGATTCTATTTTATTTACCATTTCAATTTTAATTATAATTACACACTGTTATAGTTTATATTCATAGATTTTATTTTTCGCAGGCACCGTTGGTGGTGTCTTACTGAGTTTTACTCATATCATGTTTGGGCCACCCTTTGTCACCTAAATAGACTTCTTGGATGCAGGAAAGGAAAAATTGAAGTGCCAAACTTTGGAAACTTGATTCTGTTCTAAATTAGGGCATGAGAGCAGAGGATCGATCTAGTTCTTAGGATGATCATGGCATTTATCTATTTTGGCCTTTTTGTATATTTTTATGTGACATGTACTCTTGTATGCCCACTACCATGATTTGATTACTCCCCATTTTGTATATAAATAAAATCATATGTACATAATACAATTTACTACCATGTATTTGTTATTAATGTATGGTTGGTTTATTTCCACTTCCTTATTATTTCCACGACTTTATTGTCACTTACTAATGTGTTTTAATCTTATAAATAGGGTATCGTATCCCCACCGTACCACCATACACCCTCAATGCTATCCAGAATCCTCTATCATATGGGGAGGAATACTTGAGGCCATGTGGCCAACCAGGTTTAGTTAATTATGAGCAAACCAGGTCCAAGACGTTACACAACTCATCTAGAGATTAATCTGAAAAATCTTTTCCATCTTCAATAAATATTTTCTTTGAATGCCACTTCCTTGGGAAGAATAAAAATATTATTTTAATCAACAATTATTTATTCATAGTTTAACCAAGTGTAACCATACCGTAGAAAATATTTGTGAATCTATTGAACATCCCATTTAAAATTCCATGATCAGATATTATAAACTCTTAAAATTCAGACCTACGAATGCCAAGCTTAGTTATCTTCAGTTTTTCAGTTCCTTGATGAGTGAATTTTAAAGTCCTCTAGATGTCATAAGTAGTTTTATAAGAATATATGTGACTATAAAAACATATATTAAGAGATAAATAATGACAATTAATCACTTTGTAATTCAAGACATATTTTATAGAATCATCTCTAGTTAAAGTTTCAAGTTCAACATCTGGTATTTTATAATGTCTAGAAATGATAGTCTAATATTCAATACCAATATTTTTCAAGAATTCCTCTATTTTTTCTTTTTAAATATTTATAATCAATTCTAGTGAAATGAGGTGGTCTCAAAAGATTCAAGAATTGATTCTCCTAAATTTCCATCACATAAATAGATCTTTACTTAATCTTGTTAAAGAATAGGTTACAATTTATATCATAAAAAATAATATTAAAAACACTAAAACTATACTTTTATGGTCAACCTATAATACCAATTGTTTGGTATCAAGAAAAGGAATAACAAATATAAACTATTCTTAAGAAGTTACACCCTATAATACCAATTGTTAGGTCATAGATGATTAATGACAATAGAAAATAGTTGGGGGGGGGGGGTGAATTGTCTTTTCAAAAAATTATTAGATTTATTAAAAAATAATTACAAAATTTTGTAGTTTAAAATGATTAATTTTTTTATTAAATGATTAAGAATAGTGGAGGCATGAAGAGTAGATATAGAAAATTAAAGATATGAACATAATAATTTTTTTAGTGGTTCACTCCAAAGTGGACCTACTCCACTCCTTTAACCCCAACTAATGGAGCATGACACCCACTAAATAGAGAGATACTTTTATAATGGGAATATCCTAAACCTAGGAATTTTACATGGGAACATCCCCAAAACCAAGTAACCTTTTGCAAGAGAAGAAAAAACCCAAGACTTCCTATAAGGAGCATCCTCAACCTATGTGTTATGACTTTTGGTCATGTGAGCATAACCAATGACTACTTTTTACAGGTTTTATAACTTGTTTTGTGAAATATTTCATGCAGAAAACTCTACCCAGCCCAGAATAAATAAATAAAACAAACAATTAACCACTAGGGAGTTTTAGATCGATATGTTGGTGTAGAATAGTTCTTAGCCCGTCAAATGTATTTGGATGTTGAATTCTGAGAATTCTTGTAATGTAATTTAGTGAGAAATGAAAAAATATGAAGATTTTCTCTTTTGAAAATTTATTGCAACACTTCAATTGAACATATAATTCATTTAGCACGCATTCTCTTCTCTTTTATTGAATTAAAATACAGTCTCAAAATCTTATATTCCCACTATATAAATTCCATTCATGCCTCAAGCCCTTTAAATATTAATTACTCAACACATCCATGTAATTCTATAGGCAATTAAAATTCAAGAAAATAATAGTAATCTAGAATTATCTAGGGTAGAGAGAGAGAACCATATAATTGATAATATAATCATTTGAAATTTAAAATAATTAAGTAAAAATTTAAACATTTTTTAAATCATTTTTATAAACTTTAAATAATATCCATAATAATAGGTCAAAGAGATCACACAAATATCGTATAGAGTTTCCTTCTAAAAAACTTAAAATTCAAAATCCTTACAGAATATATGAATATATGAATAAAAATTAAAAAAAATAAAAAACACTATATTTAAAAAACATTAAAAAATTTTTTAATGAGTTTTTTATCTTAAAAATAAATTTCGAAACATTAAAAACAAACAAACCAACTGAAAATAATAAATTTAAAATTTTGAGTTTCATGCTGTATACACATGCATGAAAATAAAAATAGAATTAATATTTATATAAATGTGTTTAAAACACAATAAAATAACTTCATATGGGTTATATATGATTAATAAAAATTTAGATAATCATTAATTTTTTTAAACATTTGAAACAAACATGAAACAAATCAAAATATCACAAATAAGTCAAACAGAGCAATCTAGAAATTCCAAAATTTTCATACCTATGCAAAGGTCATTTAAATGCCTTATATGAAGGTAAAATTGAAAATTTAAATAATATGTAAAGGTAACCTGCATTTTCTAAAGGTTGTGTAAAGGTAAACATTAAATAAAATGAGATATGTGAAGGTAGATGGGAGAAACCATGTGATGTGTAAAGGTCAGAAGGAATTTACAACCATGAGTAAGGGTAAAAATAACCATGAGTAAAGGTAAAATAAAATTTATATACCCCACATAATAATTAAAACCGAATTCTATATGTTGTGTAAGGGTAATAATTGAGTTGTATATGGGTATAAAAAAATTTATATATCTTACGTAAGGGTAAATATAAAACTTATGTAAATGTAACATGTTGAAAACAGATACTATGTAAAGGTAACACATATTTTATATAGTCTATGTAAGGGTAAACAAAGCTATTTAAGTGTAATCAATGCTTACATAAAGGTAAAAATAGAGTTTCAAAACTCACATGAGTGTAAAAAAATAATTAATATATATTACATAAGGGTAAAGAAAAAAACTTTAGAAAATTAATTTTTCAGAGTATATCCAAAAATAATTATAAAGAACAATAAGAATAAATGATAAATAAATAAATAATAATTAATGAATAATTAAATTAATAATTTTTTTATATAAAATAAAAACAATAATATTTGTAATTATCAAAATAATAAAAAATTAAGTTGTTCAAGGAGCAACTCTAATAATAGTCACCAACCCAGGGCCTATTGAAGGTGGAACTTAGGAATGATCTCTTTACCTTAATTACTAGCTTAGAGGGGTACCTCTGAGGGAGGGGTTTGTGATAGAGTGGTCTTATATGTTTTGGATGAGAGATAAGATGAAGATTGAAGTTAATAATAAGAAAGTAATACATAGGTTTGGTATGGAAACAATTCCATATGATCTTGGTGCATGATATATACCATGGAGACTCACTAGGACATAGGATTTGAGGGCCCCTCATGATCTGATGCAAGGAAACTAAGCCTATCAAATGACCAAGTGAGGTGGTACTGCTTTCAAGGTAGAGACCTAGGAGAGGTACATACATCATGATTTCTTGAACTTATGATTGAATGAGGTGGGTTTGGGAATTTAAAAATGATTTTAATTAAATAAAATTTTAAGTTTTATGTGTGTTTATATGACTATTTCCATACCATGGTTACTAATGAGATATTATTGTTTACATACTTAGCCATATATCCTAAAAGGAAAGAGTATAATGGTGATTAATTATCATGATCATTATTTTTAAAAACTTTTTGAGACTTGAATATGTTATTACTTTTTTTATTATAACATCATTCCTTATGAATTTATTTTTTTTCATTATTATAATGAATAACATGCTAACCTATTTTCATAATGTTTGAAATTGTTACTGAAGCATGATTAATGTATTTTGTTGTGAATGACTGTATAATTTTAAAAACCCTTATGAAAAATGTTACCTTAATTAGATTTCATACTACTATTATGAAAGGATTATTTTAGAACCATGTTTAGGAGTATTCTATTTCCCATGTGAGTTGATATTCCATGAATTGTTTTTCATTCATAATTTATCATGATAATTTGTTATAGACTTAATTTAAAACTTGGTTTTTGAAATTTAAATTTTGAAATTTATAAAAAATGACCATCATGATTATTGATAATTTATTTAAAATTTGAAAAAATTGAAATTAATGATTTTCTCCTTTTTAGCATGATTGCAGTTTTGTAGTATTAATCTATTCATATATTGTAATTTTTTTTTGGGAGTTTATTATAATTTTAGAATTTTTTTTAATTTGTTTGTAAATTTTGGAAAATTATAATCATGATCAGTGATAACCATTAAAAATTTGAAAGTTTTACAAATCAAAAAAACTATCTCATTTCATAAGCATGGATAAAAAAATTTCTATTCTAGATTATTTATGTTACTAAGCATTGAATTGTGAATGTCATTCCATGTGTTTCTTTCCTTCCCATGATACGTAACTTTCATCTATTAATAATTTGTTGTAAGTATAGATTTTGTTTTTTTTGTTTTTAATTCTTGGAAAATGATAAGAATGTTTTTTGGTAACCTTTTGAGACTTGAAAATATTCATAGGATTAAACCCATTCTTTTCAAGATTGATAATTTTTCTTATAGTGCTGAAATAACCATTCCTCACATGTTGATTATTGAGTAGTTTATTGTTGGGAGCATGTCTAAAAGTTTAAAACATTTGTGTAGATTGTTATGAAATTTTTAGTATGTAAATATTTAGTATGCAACATGTTTAAATATTTTAATTTGAATATGAAAGCATGTTATGTACTGATCATGTTGTATTTAAATCGGTAAGTAACATCAAGTTATCCTTATTTAAGTGTATAATCATGTTTCCTAATTAATAATGTGATTAATAAATGTTTAGTTTTACCATGATAGACATGAAACATAGTGATAAAACATGTGCAATTTTAATTTTGTGATCTAAAAGAATGTTTTATTTTGAAATCTAAAATTATGTCACCTACATGATGAAATGTTTGAGAAATATTTAAATTATGAATGAATAACATGATGTAATACAATGTATAATATATTTTTTTTGTTGGAATAATAATAAAATTTTTAGTTTAAGTATGTCAATCCTAATTTGTATTACCAAAAATGTGTAGTTTTTGTCTTTAACTTGGCCGCATGTTAGAGGTACTTAAAAACAAGGTGCAGTGATTTCCCTGAAAATGAATTGGACATGTTGAGTGTTGTTTTGGTTACATTATTTTTTTTATCATTACATTTAAGTGTTTATATTCCTTGATAAAAACATATTTCTAAATTATAAAATAATTTTTTAAAGGATGTTTAAGAATACTTTATGTAACGATGCTTAATCCATAAACCCTTTATATTTCTTAACATAGAAAACCATGTGATCATTTAGATAATGTTTCTTATTGTTTAAAACATATAACACTACTATGATTATTTTTTTTGTTGTGGTTGTATTAATGGAATCAGGGATATGGCGGCTCGTGAAGGTGCTCTTGAGGGTGAATGTGGAAACCCTAAACAGGGTGATGATGCTGAGAACTCCAAGGATAAGGATGTTACAGTGCTGGATGAGGATTTCATCAGTCACTATGATCTCTTCAGTCTCTATGCGAAACAAAAATATGATTAAGCGATTCTCAATGCTGCCTCTGATCATGGGAGGAGCTTTGCGGATGTGGCTAAACAAGCTGGAGGCTTCTCCTTCATGGATTGTAACGCGGGTGTCTTGGGAAGAATCATACGAAAGGGCCGTGTTGCACATTTATCGTCCAATCAATCCACTGTTGAGGAAAGGGTAAACTTGTGTAAATTTTCTATTATTGATCGGGTTGTGATTCCAAAAGGGGTATGGCCTTGGAAATTTCATGACCTCTCAAGCAGGTTGGCTGAGATTTGGGGATTCAGTGACTGGAAGATGACAGCCATGGATAGAGGCTTTTATCATGTGGTATTCCCCTCTGATAAATGAAAAAGGCGCACTTGGAGCTTGGGATCTGTTCCTCTGCATCTTGGATTCCTTCGGGTTCATGAGTGGGACCGAAACTTTGATCCCAGCTTGTTTAAAAACACCTTTTCCCAGGTATGGATACACATTCATAAGTTAAGCTGGCTTTATTGGCATCCACAAATTCTGTGGGATATTGCTTCCTCTATTGGGAACCCTATTAGACTTGATAAACAAACAGATAATCCTAGATTTGGTCAATATGCTAGGATTTTAGTGGAGGTAGACATGTCAACTACCTTAGTGGAAGATGTAGTCTTTACTACTAGGGATGATAACATCAATCTTGAAATTGGTTATGAGAGAAAGCCAAAATTATGCCTTAATTGTCAAATCTTTGGGAATTTAATTTCAGAATGTAACATGAATAAGATCTATTCCTCTTGCAACTATATAGGGCATGATGCTGGGAGTTGTCGAAGGAAGACATCTGATCAGGGTCAATGAAAACTTGACATTATCATCGGCAATGGATAGGAAGTTATTGACAAGGTGGATGCTTAGAGATCCAATGCTGATGTTGCACCTTCTGATGAGGACAGGAATCATAGTCTTGAGAACCCACCATAGGAGGTATCCACAGTACATGTGGTGAATACCGTACAGGATGTGACTACAATGGATGATGTTCACACTGCCAATGAAATGAGTAAAAGTCAGGACCTTCAGCATGAGAGTGATGTGCCTGCTGGTCAGGTGGTTATTGATCATGATTCTGCTGATAAAGGAGCACCAGCAGGGAAGGGTTGTCCACCTGTGGCTAAGGGCTCTGGTGCTCAGATTATAATTGACTCAGTGCTTCATGGTATTCCTATGGGAGGAAGTCTGATTGCACAACCCACTGTAGACTCAGAAGAAAATTTCTCACAAGTACCTTCTTCTAAAGTTCCAAGAAGGAAGTTACCTGCATCTTTTACAATGCCTATCGATTCAGGGAACATGTTTACCTCTCTCTCTGATGATGAAGCTGGATATAGAGATGATTCTAATGATACATTATATGACAATAAGTCATATCATGAGAAATGCTTAGCTTCAAGCTATGCTGGACCCTGCACTAGACATAGGTCTTATAATCAATGAAGATAATTTTATGGAACTGCCAGGGTCTTGGGAACTCTCCCACGGTCAGAACCCTGAAGCATATTATAATGACCAATAAACCCATGTTAGTAGGTATTACTGAGCCAAGAATGAATTTTGAAATATGGATGGCATTTAAGTGGAGTAATATAGGTTACTCACTTGTATCAGATAATCATCATGCAAATGGGAATGAACCTTTATGGGTTTTAAAACACAATAGTGTTATCATTGCTTCCTTTCAAAATGATCAGCAGTCAGTAACATTATTTTGTTGCTTTCAGGAAAATAATTTTTGTGTGACCTTTGTGTATGCTTTCAATCAGTACATTAGAAGGAGGACATTATGGGAATCTCTTATTGATATTTCTGACAACATGTCTACTAGATGGATTCTGATTGGATATTTCAATACCATTCTGAGGCCAGAGGAAAAAACTGGGATTAACTTTTGTAGAGATTCAGCTAAAGATTTCTCTGCCTGTATTGATCATTGTAGGTTGCATGAAGTTCCAATTTCAGGTGTCGATTTTACTTGGAGCAGATATACTCTGAATGGGAGGCAGGAAAGTAAGTTAGACAGATGTCTAATTAAGTTGGATGACATAAGTGACATGATGGATGTCTCTGAGATGACTCTTCCCAGTATTCATTCAGATCATAATCCCATTCTAGTTGATCTATGTTTCAGTAGTATGGGGTTTTCACCTTTACCATTTAAGTTCAATAATGTTTGGCTGGTTGTGCCTGGATGTAGGGAAATAATCTCAGAATCTTGGAAAACAGATGTCATAGGTAGCTCTTTGTTCATTCTGAATACTAAGCTGAAAGTTGTTAAAGCCAGAATCAAAGAGTGGAGTAAAAAAACCTTATCCAACATTGTTTATGATATTAAAGAAGATGAATCTCATCTGTTAAGCTGTCAGAAGAGGAACATGCAGTAGGACACTCTATCACAAGATGAAATGGAAGCTATTTCAAAGCTTGATAGTCTCTTGAATCTTAAGGAGAACCTTGACCGAAATCAACTCAATGTTAAGTGGCTCAAGGATGGGGATAGGAACTCAAAATTCTTTCATTTCATGCACAATGAGAAAAAGGCTAGAAGAAATATCAGGGCTTTAAAGATTGATGATAATATATTGACATATTAAAATGACATTATTAATGGTGTGACAGCTTATTTTGAAAATTTATACTCTGACACTGGTGAGAACAACCTTGACAAGATTATTATATGTGTTGAACCCAGTGTTTATGATAATCAGAACAGAAAACTTATTGAGACTCCTTCCCAAAAAGAAATACATCATGCACTTTTCTCTTTAAATATGGACAATGTTTTTGACCCTGATGGATTCACAAATTTTTTTTATGTTCTACTGGGATATTATTCATATTGAAGTAATCAATGCTGTCAGAGAATTATTTCATCATTCCTACATGCCATTTGGGATGAATTCCAATTTTATTGCATTGATCCCTAAAAAGAAAAATGCCTTGGATATTAAAGATTTTAGGCCTGTTGCCATTGGGAATTCTATTCCAAAGGTAATCAGAAAAATCATGGCTATCCAGTTAGGTGATGTTGCTAAAAGTATTGTCTCTGATAATCAGTTTAGCTTTGTACCTGGTAGAAAGATTTAAAATTGTCTCTTCACTACTTCAGAATGCATTAACATTATGAAAAACAAAGTTCCACATGGTAACATGGCCCTAAAGATTGATATATCAAAGGCCTTTGACACAATAAGGTGGGACTTTATCTTTTCAATTATTAAGATGCATGGATTCTCAGATAAGTTCATTGGTCTGATCTATGCCATTTTGAAAAGTTATCGCTTATCCATTCTTATCAATGGATCCCCCAGGGGTTTTTTTCAATGCACTAGAGGGGTCAGACAAGGGGATCCTTTATATGGGATTCTGTTTTCTATGGCTGAGGATTACCTGAGTATCTGTCTTCATGACCTTATCAACACTAGTATTTATCAAAGAACGAGGGCAAGTAGGAATCTATTTTCCCCTTCACATTTGCTATATGATGATGATATACTTATGTTTTGAATAATGCACTTCTTCATAATTACACTTGGAGGCTTCTCTCTAATCCTGACTTTTCTCTTGATTTCCTGGCTGGCAGGTTTGTGGACAGACTACAAAATAGTAGGTGCAGTTTTCTGAAATCTTCTGTCTGGCCTTCAATTAGGAGTGCTTATTCGTCTATAATGTCTCAGTCAATTTGGTTGGTCTCTCATGATTCTCATCTAAACTGCTGGAACACACCATGGATGTCCTCTCCAATAAAAGATCATGTTAATATTCCCTCCTCCCTAGTAAATATTTCCATTCTTGATCTGCAGGAAAACTCGATTGCTCATGATATCATTCCAAATAATCTTCTCATGAAAATTGATAACTATGTTTATGTTGATAGTGACATTTTGATCTGGAAACCTACTCTCAGTGGATCATTTTCTAGTCGAGATTATTACAATATGCAGTGTGGTGTTCTCTCTAGAATTCCTTCTTGGATGGCAGGTTTTCGTCAACCATACATCTCCCCTAGTGATGGTATGTTGATCTGGAGGATCTGGAAAAACAGAATGCCCATTCAATGTGTGTTACAGCGCACTAGACTCAACCTAGCCTCGGTATGTCATTTCTGTTTCAACAGTGATGAATCCCTTCCACATCTGTTTCTTCACTGCATTTTTCCTGTGCGTTTATGGAACTATGTGCAATCAATATTCAATTGTTGCCTTGATTGCTGCTCTCTTGAATCGGTGTTAAGTTCGCCCTTGAAGATTGATTTCAGTGACCAACTGAAATCCCTGTTTACTACTGCAATTATATGAGTTTTTTTCTACATCTGGAAATCTTAGAATTCTATTATATTTAACAATGTAAAGCCCTCATTCCGGGATGGTGTTCTGCATATACACCGAAGTATTACAGCTGCTTCCAGGATCCAAACTGGGTCCATGCACAATGATATTTCTGACTTTTTCATTTTGAGATCCCTTAGTGTCAGTGGCAGGGAAAGGAAGCCTAAAATGGTCAAATAAATTAGGTGGATTCCACCAATTTCAGAGTGGATGAAAGTGAATGTTGATGGGGCGACCGCCGGTGCACTGGGTCCTGCCAGGTGTGGTGGAGTTTTCAGAACTCATTGGGGCTTTGTGAAAGGATATTTTTTCCATTATATTGGTTATGCTCATGCTATTGAAGCTGAACTGTGGGCGAGGATCAAAGATATTAGGTATACAGTGCGTTATGGTTGGCATAGAGTATGGTTAGAGTTGGATTCATCTCTTGCTGTGAAGATTTTGAAAGATAGATCTCAAAATGTTCCTTGGAGGATGATGCCTACTTGGATCTCCTGTCTTAGGCTTTCTAACAACTTATATCTTGATGTCTCTCATGCATATCCTGAAGCTAACCAGGTTGCTAATTCTCTATCTAAAAGGGCCATTATGGAGATCAATTCCAGTTGTTCGTTTGTCCTACCTTTCTATTGTGAAAATTTGATTAGAAATGATAGGAATGGTGTTTTGTATTCAAGGATTTTTAAGGCCTCTTGTTTTTTAGTTGTATTGTACTGTTTACTCTTTTCTTTAATAATTTTGATGGGAGCAGGTTTCTGCCTGTCTCCTGAACATTTTGGATATTAATGGAATCACCCACCTCCCATGAAAAGGTTAATCACTTAAAGTCAGTAATAAAAAAATGTTGTTTGAAAAATATTGAAATTGATGAATATAAACTTTCTTAACACACCTAAATTGTTATAAAGAAGCAATTTCTTTATATATATTGTTTATTTGAGTTTATTGTGATTGATTTTATTTTTTTGGGGTGTGTTATGGTTTCAAGCATATGAATAGAGGGAAAACCCTTCTGTGTTATGATAAATTATATTTACAACACGTTTTAAAACTATGTGGGTGAGTGAGGTCCACCCAAAGTGAACAATATCTTGATGTGGTTGGTGGTTTTCCTTTGATTTGTATTATTGAGGTAGTTTTATGTGATTGTTGTGGTAGTTATTATCTTAGGATATATAGAGGTCTAAGTGGTGGTGTGAATGGTTATGTGTAAGAGAGGTGTCCTTTGGATGATGTGATATAGTGTAGTATTGTTCTTGGTGGAGGATGGTGATTTTGTTGTGTGGGGTACTTTGAAAATGAGTTGGCTTAGACTAATTTGCTTCTTGTGATATACTGATGTTCCTCATGTGCTGATTTATGTGCTTATGTGACTTATGCTAATTTTATTATTTAATGGTTTGAAGTTATATCGTCGAAACACCATTGAAGTTTGGGGCATGGAAAGGAATAAAGGTCTTGGGATAGAGCCTTATTGAAATTCTAGAGGTAGGAAGTTCCAAAGTTCTTTGATAGATCCTTTAGCACTGATACCAAGGGTTGGTTGGGGGAGGCTGATGTTTCTTTTGGGCTGGTGAAGACCTGAGATAAATTTTGAGTTTCATTGGTCATTGGATTTTTTTGGAAGGTGGATATAAGGTGGTAGGAGATATAGTGTAGTGATCTAGGAGATATTTATTAGGGAAATTTTCACAAATTATTAAAGAAATACTTTCTTTCTTGAGTACAAATTCATGATCATTTTAAAGAGGGTTCCAGTAAGGAACCCTCCTAAGTGTTTAGGAAGTTAGATTTTAATTATATAGGTTGTGTGTCTCAAGATTCATGGAGAATGAGAGTGGGTAAGTCTGGTAAGGATAGGGTATTACTTGGCACTATGGGGTTGAGTGTTTCAATGTGTCCTATGTCTGATGAGATAATTTGTTTCTAGTGTGATGTTGTTGGCATTGTCAGCATGACTATCCCAAGATTCAACATGTTTCCCTGCCTTCAATGGAGAGTCAGTAGAGGGGAATGTATTGGTTGAGTTATAATCCTTTCATTGAATCCTTACAATAGATTTTGATTTTTTTTTGAAATTATGTTGAACAGGTAGAAAATTTCAGCATTTATGTTTTATGATTTTTTGGAATCGATATTATCAAATGAGATGGAATTTTTTAATTAAGATTAAGAAATTATTTACCAAGGTGTATCTATCTTGAAATCCTGGTTAAGGCAGAAGGGGTATTTGAATAAAGTTCTTCATGAGTGAAGAGGATGGTACCACACTTGCTTCATCTGGTGGTGGTGCACTGTTTGAGAGGTATCTACAGCAGCTATGAGGGTTTCTAGGAATTGTTTTATGGGATGATTGTGGTCTGGTTCTCACTGAGCTTTTTGGTTGTAGGTTTTATTGATAATTACCTATCTTTAGAGTATTTTGGTGATGTGACATATCAGTTGGTATCTCCCCTATGACTATACACGATCCATGATGTCTTCCATGTGTCCAATCTCTATTGATATCATCATGATGACTTCGATGCATTGATTGGGGAGAGTTTGTTATCAGGGAAAATGTGACATTGTGAAGTGACTAGTGGAGATCTATGATCCTTTAGGGAAGGTGATGCATGGACTAACCATTCTATTGGTTCCTGTGTTGTGGATGCACAGTGGAGTAAAAGAGAGTATTTAGGAGCAGGAGTCATAAATGCATACTCATTACCCAGATTTGTTTTGATACTTTTCTTGTTTCCATTTTGATGAGATTATTTTTTAACCTTATTCTTTATATGTGGTTAAATATCTACCTTGGTTGATGGTATAACCTATAAATATGTTTTATTCCTCTCATGTGTGGATTTGTTCTTGTTATAGAAATATCCTTGAGAGGTATTTCATGGGTGGTTGTCTGTACCTCCCTTCCCTTTCCTCCTAGATTTTGTTTCGATTATGGAGAACAAGAATTATTTGATAGGTATCTGATGTAATGATCCTAGTTCCAAAAACCTTTCCTTTGTTATTTTTGAAGGACTGAATATGTCAAGGGGGTGTTTTTGGTCTTCTTCGCCCTAAAATTTTCTAGTTTGTTCTCACAATCACATAATCCCTTCTCAAGGATGCAGTTTGTTCTCATGGTGGAATAATTCATTATCAAGGACATAATTTGTTCTCACATCAACATAATTACTTTATATGGTCACATAATTCCTTCTCATAGTCTCACTTTTCTTTCACACAGTCACACCAATCATTCTCATGGTTTCTGTTTTTTTCTCATATTTGCAAAATTCCATCTCACAGTAACATCTTGTTCTCATGATTGGATAATACCTTCTCACGTTCACACTTTGTTCACATGGTCATAGTTTGGACTCATGTTCACACAATCACTTCTCATTATTGATCATTTATTATAATTTAAATCTTTATGGTCACTCTAATAGATTTTAAAATTTCCAGTTTTTCAAAATTGCCAGATTTTTCAAAAGGATGTGGAATTGTTTTTAACATAAAATTTAAAATTTAATACCTCAATAAATGTTTTTAAAATTAGTTTTTTGGGGAATAAATATAGAAATTTAATTCCTTAAACCCTATGGTTTTAAAAATGGTTATTATGCATGTTTTAAATGAAACTGAATTAAATGAAAATTAGAGAGGAATATTGGACACACTAATCATCAGAAAAAATATCTGGCATCTTAAAACCTTTCAATATTTACTATTAAAGTATTTTATTATTTATTATATTCTAAAAAAACTATAACCTTTTTCTTTATCCTTTATATTTTTCTAATTTCACCCATATCCTTCATGTTCATGATTCTAGGTGTGTTTAACAGTTTGGTTTCCTCACTGTTTTTATAGTAGTGTGCGTTTGAGGTAGGAGTTTTTTACTTAATATTTATCATTCATTTTAAATCTTAATATGATGGGTTATAACATTAATTTCATTATATATAAGTGATATCATCATATTATTCCCCTATTTTCAATGAAGTGTGTTTTAGAACATCTTTTCCTTTCCTGGTATCTGTGATAATTGGATGATTTTTTCTTCTTTTTATTAGATAATATGGGTTGAAATAATTAGATAAATAATTTCCTCAATCTAAAATTTTAGGGGATAAGAGTTATCATAATTATTTTACCTCTTTTGTGATATTTCTTATTATGATACTTGATTGTAGATATTTATGAAAATACCAGTTGCTGGGAACCTTGTTTGTACTATGATTACTATTTATTATAAGACCCTTGATGTTATTATTTTATTGATCACACCATGTATAAAAAGTATAATCATTTATATATGGTTCATGAACCAGTGGCCCATGTAAATATAGAATTATGTGATAATACCCATGCTAAATAAGATGTGACATTATAAAATCCATTAAAATGAAATTATGGTAGATTTAGAAGCTGAATTATGATACTATGTGTCTATTTAATTAATATTTTGTCTTGTATGATGTGAAGGGATATTTTGGGATTTTCTATCAGTGATAATGGTGATCAGATTTGATGTGGAGTCTGTTGTGAAATAAATCCATGGTTGGTTGGCATGATATGTGACATGGGATGATATGCAGTGGTTATGATGTGTGGTTGTTGTGGTGAGATTTTTGGGTTGTGGTGATGTCTTCACATATGTCATTTCCTAATTTTCATTGATGTGGGGTGGATAAGATGCAGTGTGGTGTGGTTTTGTTGCATTCCCTATTAGCGATGGAGTGATTTTGAAATGATAAAACTAAAATATCATGGACTAAAATTTATGTGTGGTAATTGGATTAAATGAAATTAATGATAAAATAATGGGTTAAGTTAATGTAAAATGAAATAAATTTGTAAATGGGAAGTAGTTAAAACTCAATATTTCTAGAAATAGAGGAACTTGTAATTAAAATAAGATTTTTGTGGCTTGTGTGTGGTGGTGGTGTGGTGTGATGCATTAGAGGTGGAAGCGGATAGTGGATGAGGTTGTGAGATGTCCTGACGATGTTGTAAGATATGTTGGTATTTTTTATATACTCATATGTTGTGATTATGAGTTATATATATATATTATATTTTCTTTTTGATTTTCTATAAGCACCCCACCCAAGTCACGTGTTTACAACAACTCCCAAAGGTTTTGTGTTCATAGTGTATTCCATAAACATCCATGTTGGAAAGGATGGATGGATAGTTACCCACCATTCCCTAATCTCTCTTATAGGTGAGGTTACTAAACATGTATTGTGATCTATTATAGATATAGTGAACATGAGGTGATGATTTAAAAGAGGATTATGTGGTTCATAGTGGGGGTCATCTATGGTAGGGGGAATGAGGTTGTTATCCATTATATTTAAGACACCCTACTATTTTGGTTTATGGAAGTGGTTATAGAATGATATGGAAGTGATGGTTTTGGCACATGGTATGATTACATTGAGGATATGATGCAATGTTTGGAATGGGTTGATATTCGAGGCTTTCCCATTATGATGAGGATTATGGTGATATGAGGCAGATGTATATAGAAGGGATGAGAGTGAAAGGATGTTTTATATTGGGGTGTGTGAGAGGAAAATCAATGGGGAAGAATTAAGGGGTACCCTTTTTTGATATTCTTATTCTTATATTATTAAAATTGGACATGTTATTTAGTGAGAGTTTCATGTTGAAGTTTAAGACTAGATAGTTGAGCTGTTTAGGTTCCTGTTAGTTATGTAGTTTTCTCACCAATGCATTAGTATAATCTTTTAACATGAACACAAGAGACCTTGGGTATGATCCCACTGAGTATATATGTTATGCTCACCCTATTCACATTAAACTCTTTTTTAGGTTTCCAGGAGGATTTGGGGATTAAGACATACATTACTATCTTGGGTTTTGGAGATTCTATGGAGTAACCACCATAGGACTTGTCTTGTGGTTCGATTTGGAGACTCTATTATGTCTATTCACTTTGCACATGCTTTATGGTATGATTTGATTCCCTTTATTTTATATTATAGAGTTTTTGGTGGTTGATATCCTATATCTTGATCTTATGTTTATTATTGGGGGTAATTCCTTCTATATGTATGATTTCTATACCCTCAGTTCCAGTATCTAACTTGGGTCCTACTAAAGGTGGGACTTGAGGGTCATTATCTCTCTCCCTTCATTATTGGACTAGGAGGTGTACCTCTATGGGGAGGGGGTCGTGAAAACTATGATGAGAACCTAGAAGTTCTATGAAAATATTATTCAATATATTTTCTATGACCAGATGATATTATTTGATGGGACACAAATGATACAGGCTATTAGGGATAGAGAATCATAGAACTTTGAGACACTTTCTTATAGTCTACACCCATAGTAATCACAAGAAAGGAGATCATGAGAACTTGAATCACTAGTAGGAAATCAAAATTTATAAATGTAACGGATGTTCCTATCTTCATAAAGTCATTATACTTTAAGATTATTATTAATGGATGTCACGAGTTGTGTAATTTAATGTATTGATGAAAATTGTAATGATATATTCTCACGGTGAGGTAAAATATGTTGGGTGCATCAAAAATGATATTACATTAATGAATAATGAAAGAAATGATTTACCCATTTTGTTCTTTAACAATATTTTATATTTTAGGCCCTTTGATGGAAATAGAACTGCCTGATTAAGTTCTTGGTCATGATGTTCCATTGGCAAGTTCATTTCCTAAAAGTTAAAGAAAGGGACATTAAGAGTATAGGATGTTGACACTAGTATACAACCAACTTGATTAGATATATTAAGGCCAAGAGATTATATTACATATTATGCTTTCGTATGTGGTTATTATCATTAAGAAATTTAACATCTTTATCTATGGGTGTCTTGAAATGTTTCTAGATGCTAACCTTGGACTCTTGGTGGCACTATCCAATTACCTTGAGAAAGGATCCCAGAGGGTCACACACTAAGTCTATTTAAAACTTCAATTAAATTATATATGAATTTAATAAGTTGAATAAATATTATTCCCATATATGTTTGAGTAATTATTTATATTTGGGTGAGTTCAAAAATTTAGTCACTAGTTATTTGAGAGAATATTACATGAGTTCAATATTAAATAAATATTTATTTTCTAGAAAATTATTAATTGTAAGAATATATAATAATGATTTATTCGATTCTATTCACAAGGTAAAAAATATTTATTTATTTTATTACATGAATATTCAATAAATATTTATTTATTAGTTTTTTTAATATTATATTCATTTATTTATTAATGAATAATGTAGTATTATCAATTTATTTTAAAAAATAGTCATTATTCATGGTCCAATAAATCTTGAGGATTGAAAAACCGAGTTTAATGGATTAGTGAGAAATGATATATTTTAAATATTATTTAAATAAACATTAATTTATTTTTTCAAGGAAATGATATTTATTTATCTGCGAGTTTATCACATGTCAAGTAAATAATACAATAATAATAATATTATTATTTATACAAGGGGTTCACTAGGGATTTATAAACTAATAACGGTTTGGGTGCAATTATTATTTGTCTAACCCTAACTCTATATAAACTCAATTATGTCTTTTATAAACCTATTCATCATTATGCATAATGAATTAATAGAGATAATTCTCTTTAGCCTTAGTGATATTTTTTTCTAGAATGTTCTCAAGAATGAAGAGTGATCTTCCTCCATGATGTGATCCTAATTTTCCAATTTTTTTATGCTTTTCATAGGAATTAACACCATAAATTAGATAGTTACTAGGAACATAATTGATTTTTTTTATAATTGTGTATTTGGAATTAAAATAGAAAATGGATTAAATCATGATTTATACTTGTTTTATTCATATTTTGAATTATTTGAAAACATTAAATTGATTTTTGTGATCCTAGATATTTTATTTGAAATTGACTAATATATATTTTTTGAAACATATTTTAACACACTTTTGGAATTTTAATGTTTTACCCAAAAAATGAATTTTCATTAGATTTAATTCACATTTGAATTATTTTATACCTAATTTCGTTTTTATTCTATGTGTAGGTAGAAGCTGAAATTTTGTGCAGGAAACCTTGCTTGGTTTCCATCCAAAATCCTGTGGTAGGTTAAGTGACCATAGAATCTCCAAAGTAGATATAGAATGTATCCCCCACAATTCCTTCATTTACCACATGAATAAATCCATATACCTATCACATCAAGCTAATGTATGAAGACCTACATACCATGCTTCAACTGATATTGAGAATGAGCATGAATGATCATAAACTTCCACTTACTATGAGAATAAGAAGCGACCACATGAAGCTTTAACCGACTGCAAGGCTACAATCTAAGATACCACACCCTCTCAAACCCAATCGACCACACCTCCTAACATCTCAATATTCTTCAAGTGTAACTTCAACCAATTGAACTTATCACATCAATTGACCATTAGAAAAAATTTAATTTACCTCAAGCCCTCAAATTAGGTCCCACCTCGAATAAATAATTCCGAAAGATTCTCTTCCATAAGAAAAGAACATTCTACACAAATATATACCCCATCCAGTAACCCCAATTCAACCTCCCTTATAGCCACCACCTTGAAATCGAGCATACAAATGCACCACTGATTAAAACAAATAGTATTAGATCTATGAATAACCATCAGAAGTGGTATAGTTTCATACAAGATTAATCTATTAAGATTGAAGAAGTATAGGCCCAAATAAAAGAATAAAAACATCTCATGACCAAGCCTGCCCATGCTCATGTTCTGGATATCTTCAGCACATACAGAAGTTATCTCCAATTACTTTCGTAAACATGTTAAGTATCACTCATATTACACTATAATATAGTTTAGAAGATCATTTTACATCCAATTATTCTTGAATGAGTACTGATCTCGATCGATGTAGGATTCCATCAACTAGGAATTTATTTCCTAAAATTATATTATGAGGGGGGCTATGGTTACTGTGTAAAATGGTATTTGGGGTGAGTAAGAGAATTGTCCCCCCTTCATGGAAGATTTATATTTACATTTCTTTTTCTTCTTGTAATTATCATTATAATTTTATTATTGTTATGTTATATGAAATCCACTTATTCCTAACTTATTATTTTCTTTGTTTATGTTTCTTCCTTTGTGTTCTGTTGTGATCTTTCAAACTCTATGATATTGGAGTACTAACCTGTGGTGTAATTTTTGGGTGAGTTCCTTAGTTACCCGCATCCCCATGATGTTTCCTCATATTTTTATTCAATTAAGATGGGGATTCTAGAGTGTTTTAGGATTGGTACCGTGATCTTAGACCTTTCCTAAAAATATCCTTTATCCATTAAAACCTTTAAAAATTCTTTATCCACCCCTATCCTAGTTCTACTCTTTTACAATGAAATGAAGGAAGTCAGGTCATAATAAAAAAATGATGTATTTGGGTATATTTTGTTGAAATTTATATGGTAATGGTATGTTCATCAGATGAAACCATGGAGGAGGTGAAAGTATATGTGCTTAGGAGATTTATAAAAGTGAACATGATATTTCAATCTTATTAGAGGATGGATATTCCTGAATAATATTGATTGCATTATCAATTTTATGACAACATCATAAATGGACAATGAATGTTCTTAGTGGCTGGCTCTTGGATTCATTCACTTTCCCCACTAACACTTGAATATGATTTTCTATTTCTTTATTTTAGTTTTAATGCACATACACCCAAATAATAACACAATACCACATCCATATGTTTTAAATATTACATGGAAACATAAAAAATATTAATAATTGATTGAGGTAGTGAATAACCAACCACATAACTCATTGATAATGAACTTGGTCAGTCCCACTGGACTAAATTCCAAGTTTAAATAAATTATGTATGTAAGGATGGAAACATAATTCCCATCACTAGAACCATTGTTGTATAGTTAGGTAAAAAACTAATCTATCCTCATTACTTTATAAATAATTTATTATTTTCAAATTTAAACCAATAAAAATTATGGAAGCTCTATCATAAAGTATTATTGAACTCACCACCATGTACAAAAAAATAATGGATAATTGTGCTACTGGTCATCATATACACCCTCTTGAGAAAAGAGAACATACTAAAAATTAATTAACCCTAGATGAACTGATGAACCCATATATGAATGTTTTATATGATATTAAAAAGATGAAAGGTGAGGAAAAAAGTAGGGATATAGTATACTTTTGGTATGAACAGTGCTTACAATAACTAGTGAAAAACTACTCTAGTTTGGGAGAAAGCCAAAATTTTAGAAATTACTACCCATCCAACTCTTAACATAAAGAACAAAGTGTAGGAACTGATTTTTAGATCTTGAAGAGTATAATGAAATAAGATGATACTGAAATGTAGTTCCTAATTATTGTAACAACCAAGGAAGAGGGAGTTCTTGAAGAGATTTAAGAAGAGTATAAAGTACCACTATTTATAACCGAACTCATCTACTCAATGGCCTTTAACTTTGAAGAGGAATTAAAAGATAAAATCATTGAGGGGTATATTTCTTCCTTTTAATTATCCTCTATTAATTTTATTGAATCCCATTTAAATGATAATTAACCTTATTGTATGAATTAAAATTAAATAAATTTCTTATAGACCCTAGATGATGATGATATAGATGAAATGGATGGTTTCATATTTTAGGATAAGTTGATAGAACAATCTCTCACTCCTTAAGAAATCAGTCTGGTGGCTCTCATTAAAAAATAAGATCTTGAGGCTGAGCCACACAAGGGAGTAGATCTTTCTTGAGACTCATTTTGATTTGATTTTTCATTACATAAACTACCATATAACTTCCATTTTCCTAAATTATAGGTTAGTTCAAGCCACATTTTTCCTTGTACATTGGAGAGAATCTGAGGTTTAAACCATTGAAAAGAGTTTGGAGTTAGAATTTAAAGGAAAGTATGCCCAACTCGATGAGGAGGAGCTAGATGAGGAGTATTTTTAAAATATACTAAATCCTATTATAGAGGAATTTAAATAATAGGTAAAAGGAGAACTAGATATCCTAATTTAAAAAAAACAAGAGGCCCCATATATCATCCTTTTAGTTCCACTTGGAAAGTTTTACAATACTACTAAGGGACTAGTGTAATTACCCATACCTTTCAGCCCATTACTTTGTGAGAATTATGGTGGTGGAGGTATTCAATAGAGGTCCTAAGGAGTTATAGAGTGGAATATAGGTTACAACAGCTAAAAAATCTAGCTGAGGAGGAGTCCCATGGTGTGGAGGGGTGGGTTAAACTATAGGGGTGGCCACTGTGGTATGGAGAGGTCAGATATGGCATAGAGACCCCAGTGAAGGTTTTTTAGAGATACTACCAAATTTGGTATAGATGAGGTTTGGATGGGATGGATATGGCGTGGAGTCCGGAAAGAGTGTTTTGGGGGGTTACTATCCATTTCATGGTAGTTTTACCATGGATATGGGCTATGGAATAATACCTTTCGAGTTGATAGGTCCTACAATTTAGTAGTCCTAGATATACTGTAGTACTTTTCTTAGTTACTAGGGTCTATATCATAGTAGAATTGGCTACCTCATGGTCTTCCCCTATTTTATAGGATCTGTGTCATAAAGATAACCATGTTTCTTAGAGGATATTTGACCTTCCAAGATATTAAGTGGTATATACCAACTACATTGTAATATTCCCTTTTTCAATAATTATATGGGGTGGTGGTAAGGGCTTGCACTATGGTCTTATATTTTACATTCCACATGTAAACTATAAAATACCTTCAAACCCAATCAATTTTCCAAATCTACACTCATTTCTTGGTTGACCCAAGTGTATCCCAAAGAGTCCTTTCATCCCCCTTTTAGTGTATTTCAACCTTAACCATATAGGATCAATCCATGGTGGTTTAGGTGATTTTCCTCCTTGTTTTTCCTCTAGTTTTCTCCCTATTTATTGTCTGGGAAAGTTTATTGTCAGGAAACATATGGTTTTGATGATTTTTGGTAAGATATGTGATGTGGTTGTGTTTTCATCTAGTAAGGAGTTCTCCTTTGTTTGGGTGCTCTGTGGTGTCCTTCCTCTTGATTCAACCTTGTGTATCACACCAAAAAGCATCCTTTGAGGAAGGAAATCCTTTATTTCTCATCTAGTTATATTATAAAGGATGGGTTATTCTCTTGTTATATTTTTTAAAGATATTATGAACAAGAATAATGAATATAATGACTTTATTTAATTAAAATTAAAGCGGTAGGGGAATAAAATATCATGCTTTACCACTTTTTATATTATTTGATATTGATATTGTATGGTCTTGACACATTTCTAAAAATCATGTCCATTGGGGGATTTGTTTGTGCTCTAGTTGATATGTTTCTAGAACCCTACTGTGTAGTTGTTTTTATCACCTAAAATGGTATTAGATAACCACTTATATCTAGTTAACAAAATTTTTTCCCTTAAAATTATGTCCTGTGTGAGAATTACATTAAAATAAATAAGTGAAAGTTATGAAAATCTCATTGATAAATCTGAAAAATATGTGAATGATGTGAAAAGTGTTGTGATGTGTGGTTGTGAAATGGGAGATAATGTAATGAAAGGTGGTTATGATTTTCAGCTGTGATACATGGTTGTGATGTGTGGAGGTGATGTGTGGTTGTGATATGTGGTGTGTATGTGTCGAGATGTGGAAATTTTATGTGGTGGTTATTAAGAGGAGGTGAATTTGGTTATGAAATAATATTTATTTGGGGATTATTTTCATAAGAATAATGATTGTTGTGTTGTGGGGTGTTGTTCTAGTTTCCCAATAAATAATTAAATAACTTATTAATAATTAATTGATATTTAATGGACATGTTTGATTAATGGTTTGAAATGATTAATGAACACTTATTTTGAAATGGGAGGTGTGATTTAAATGGGTATTAAAAATGTGAAATAAATGGGTTGTTTAACTGAAATGGGTTAGTAATGTAAAATATGTAAAAATGGATTAACTTGAAAAGAAAGGTATAACGTGTCTTGTGTCTTTTTGTGTGGTTTACTTGCATGGTGTTGTGTATTTAGAGGCGGTATCCAAAGTAGTGGATGTTGTGAGGCTTGATGATGATGTTGTGATTTTTCTGGTATTCTTATGAGAACCTATAAGTTGGGATTGTGTGTGGTTATGTATATATATACTTTTTATATTCATTATGATTCCTATATTCATCCCACACACATCAAGCACCATGTGTCGATAACAAAATGTTTTAGGGATATTTTTCCCAATATCCTGATAGTGAAGATTGATGGCCGACTACCCGCTCTTGCTCATTATATCTTCTAGGTGACGTTGACATGAATGGGCTATAATCTATAGAAGTAAACAGTGAAATGTGGTGATTTTTGATGAGATGGATTATAGTGGGGGTTGTGCATGGTAGAAGGAGGGCACATGGTTGATGTCTTTCATGTTCAAAATACCTTACTATTCTGGTTATGGATGTGATGTGATGAGATGGACTAGTTGTCTTTTGGAAAGATGTGATGTGATGTGATGGACCCGATGTCTTCATGTGAGATATGACATGATACAATGACCCAATTGTCTTCAATTGAGATGTGATATGATGTGATAGCCCAGGTGTCTCTAGGAAATATGTGATGTGAGGTGATATACCATGTGTGTTCAGGTAGGGTTTTTATATGGAAGATATGGGAGTGCTAGGATGTACATCATTGGGGTGTGAGAGAGAAATCCCATTGGGAAAGTGGTGCAGGGTACCCTTATCAACATGCTTATTATTATGATATTATACTTGGATGTGTTATTTGGTGAGAATGCCTTGGGGAGGATGAGATTGATTATTTGACCATATTAGGTGATGTTGGTTCTACTATTTTCTCACATGTGTATTAGTGTGATATTTTTCACATGTGGATGGGAGAATTTGGGTCTGATCCTACCAAGTATACTTGTATTCCCACCCTACATATATATAAGTTATTTTTAGGTTTCCAAGAGGACTTTATAGACTGTGCTAGACATTTCTAGCCCAAGATTTGGAGATATTATTGTGTCACTGCCTTAACTTTTCCTTTTGGGTATTTATTTATATATTTATTGTAATTTTTACTTTATACATGCATTGTGGGATGGTTTTAATTACCTTATTATATATTATTTTATGAATTTTACTAATTTTTGATATCATATCTCTTGATCCTATATTATTATAGAGGGTAATGTCTTCCATTCATGAGATTTTAGATCCTTGGTGCTATTCACCAACTTGGGGCCTACTAGAGGTAGGACTTGGGGGTTATTATCTCACTTCCTTCATTTTCAGACTAGTAGAGGTACCTTTAGATGTAGGGGTCATGAAATAAGGACCTAGAGAAATATATTCAAGGGGACCTCCAAGATAATGTAAATATGATCAACCATGGGAAGAGAAAAATGTGGTGGTTCCTACCATACAATCCCAAACCTTAGAAATATTAGGGATAATACCAAGGATTAATGGATATGAATATGAAAAAATGTAGCACCTCTTATTGGTTTTCCATAAGATTCTTACCTCATTGTCTCACTTTTATTTTCTTTTTTAGTTTAGGAGTTTTAATTTCCAAAAAAAAAATAAATTATTATTGTTTTTCTTATAGGAAATGGCATGGGTAAAATTCACCAGAGTTTCTTAAGGACCATTAAGATCCAAATAAATTGAGAATCATATCCTACTAAGTCCATACATGCAATGGAATAACAATGGTCAATTTGTCTCTTTCCATTACACTCAGTCTCATTATCCTATATTTTTCTGCTTCAAAATTTCATGATAATTGTTCAATTTTATTAAGAATTTAGTGAAAGATAAGTGTGTGGGAAGGGGTAACTTATAGTTTTTTGTTCTTTTTATTCTTTTTTGTTTCCAATTTTTAATAATATTGTTTTTGAAAATAGATATAAAATCATATAATTTTTTTTCTACGTATAAATATATTTTATATAACTTTTATTGTGTTCTTAAAACATTAATTGAGATGAATGTTGTCCCATCCAAGAAACATACCATTTTTGAGTGGAGGGATTGGTTTTGAATATGTGATAATTAAATAATTTCTAAGTGAATTGACTCTTATTTTATAAATAACCATGGTTTGTATTGATTAGAAAATTATAAGATAGTTTGAACTTTCCATTTGGTAGACATGCCAAATATTAAATTGTGTCTTGGAACATAATTAAAAGATTTGGAACACTTAATTTTTTTTGGATAAGGTTTAAGGCCTAATAGGCATATCAGAAGGTTGGGTGAGCTTCCGGAGCATCATGCTTCAAAAAAACACTTTCCTGGAGAAACAGATAGGGTGAAAGGTTTGTTTAAATCGTGCATCCCCTAAGGAGAAATAGTGCAACCCTATAAGGGGTGTCACATGGTTTGATAAACCATGAAAATTTGGGCACATGGACATGTGGAATGTCTATATTAAATTTCATAGGTGTGCTCATGGTTTTTGAAAACATGTACCGAGCCCGTATGGTTAGTTCCACTTAACCAGTAACACCGCATGATTGTCGCACAATTATCCCAAATCATGTAGCTAATTCAAATAGGGTATGGATCTTGGGTATTTTGAGCTCTATGGTTAGTGAACCATTATCCAAACTATGTTTCTTAACCACGTGCCTTATTAAATAGAGGAAAATGACGATTTTTCCCTCTAACCCCTTAAGGGTTCCTCCTTCTTTTCCTCCCCCATTTAATTAGGAGGTCCCCCATGCATGCCTACCTCCTCTTGTTCTCCCTTTTGGTGGGTATCCCTAATTTGGGCTCAAAATATAATGTTATCAAGTTCATTTTAATTTTATTAGTAAGTCTATAAATCCTCATGACTCCTATTTCATTTTCCTTTCTCACAATTGGTGCTAACTTTATGTGAGATAATTCACTATATTTTCAAGGCATTTATCCAATATTCTAATTTCTCTTGTTATGGATTAAATCAAAGCCTGATATTGGATGAGTGGAGTTTCCTAAGTATGGTTTAGGCGTTATATATACTTTTACCTTAAAGTTTCACTATTTTTAATGTATCTAAATTGTGCCGCACATCATATTTTATGAGCATCACTCCTAAATCATGTAACTCTTAAATTTAATTTCCTAGCCTACCATGTAGATCCCTTAGGAGTCCCTTTGAAATTTTTAGAGGTTAATACCTAAACATGGACTACCCCATGGGTATATCACTCAAATTCCCTTGATGATGACTGTGTGTAATTATCAAAACACCACTAAGTGTGTTTGGCTTGGATTTTAAATAAGAACCATCTAATGATGTTAAAATGAAATGGTTTAATTGATCTTAGGAATATATCCATAATAGGACTGTGTTAAAATATTAAGTATTACATTGAAATATAAGGGGTTTTAGTAATATGTAAGACTCATATAATCAAATTCTTATGATGACCATGTCACTTGTGTAACCAAGAACTCTTCTAAGGTGCATTGATTTAAATATTTAGAATGACTGACTATATGAACTTAGTAAACGGAAATTGTTATATATATATACAGTCTTGTCCCCTTATTAATTGTTATTATTGGAGGAATATTAAATGTTTATTAAGAAATTTTTAATGGCATATCCTTTAATATGACCTTTTACTTCTTGAAGTTAATAGATTAATTAAGTGAATTATATTATGGCATGGGTGTTTCTTATGGAATTTTTTTATGTTATAAAAGAAATAGACTAATTGCATAGTTAAATTAAAAATTATTATTCTTCATGGTCATGGTGTCCCTTATAATTCATGGGCATGGAATCCCTAGGCATGAAATCCCTTATATTATGATTCACAAGCTTGGAATCCCTAGGCATGACATCACTTACATTAGGATAATCATGCATAGAGTACCTAAGAATGGAGTAACTTATATTACGATTCATGGGAATGATGTCACTTTAATGTAATCCCTTACATTATAAATCATGAGAATGAGATACATGGGAATGGATTCCCTTATTATCATTCATTTGAGATTTTTGGTCATGACACCCCTTATTAAAAAGTGAAACTTATAATATTATTATTATGTGGATTCTTGGTCACTAATCCATGGATCCTTACTGGTGCATGTATATATATATGAATATATTAGTGTCTATGTATATGAATATATATACATGATGGTACTTGTTCAAATAAATTCTAGGCTTAGGCCAAAGCAGGTATGGTCGGTCATGCTTCCTTGAGGAACTCGAGCTGACAGAGTTTTATTTACATTTACTACACTCCATAATTTGTACACATGCACTATGCATTATTTTATATTCACATATTAGACCAAATTAGACACCATTAGTGGTGGTCTACTAAGTATATCTTACACCCTATTTGTAATTCCATTATACTGGGGTACCTAAATAGACCTCATGGTTGCTGGTTTAGGATCATGGTTCATGCTATGTCCTCTTATTCTTGTACATGGTATATTGAGATAAAATAATTGAGTTGAAGATCAGTTTTCTTATAGAGATATCCCTTGGGAATTTTTTCTTTTATTTTTTTATTTTTTCACTTTCTGTATATATATTTCTTATACATTATAGGAGCATCATTCATGGCCATTGATTCATTTATTATTGATTTTTAGTTGTTGTTATCATATTTCATTGCTCATTTATATTGCTTCCACTATTTGACTATCTCTTATATTGTTTTTTTACTTTGATTATAAGGGTATAGTCTCACTATCACACCACATATATAACCTATTTTCTATTCGGTAGCCTCTAGAATATGCAGATGTGTGCTTGAGGCATTGGGAATGACTGTATTGGGGCACTATTTTAGTGTCTCCCATCTTGGGATGTCACAAAGTGATATCAGAACATGTTTTCCTTTTTGTATAACTATTTTTGGATTGTAGAAAGTATACTAGGAATGTTTTCGAACTTGGTAAATAACTCATTTTTGGGCCCGATCAACCCATGCATGAGGGAAATATGAAGTTTCCTAGGATGGGACTGATCTTTATACTATTTTTTATCACATTTGATTACTATTTCACCTTGGGTGATTACAATACTTCCAATAATTATTGATTTATTGATTGATGATATTTACATCTTGGACTTTTATATAAATGGACGATGTGTGTTTATGCATCATTATAGGTATATAGAGATTCACATGCCATGAATATTCCATGACATTTAGATTGCATTATTTATTTCTAGATAAATGATGATATGTATACCTACTTAGGTGATTATTATATAATGATTAGTTCGATTCCATGTTTGAATTATTATTTATCATGTCTACTTGTATAACATTATTTTGGGTTTACCGATTTACATGCCCGTCTTCTTTACTTATATAGTATATTTCCATGACTATTATCATGTTTATTGGTATTATTGTTATTACAACATGCCTTGTTATATTATGATAAAATAATTGGTTTTTAAAGTTTTTCCATCAACCTAAATGGTGTTGTCCCATATAGCCTAATGGTGACACCTTAATTAACCAATTATGACATGTTTGAGTTAGAGACCACTAGTTTCATGCGTTGAAACATTACTAGTTGAAATTAAATGGGAGACAATTCTTAAATTTATAAATAATATGGCTCTTTATAAATTAAATAATGGTAAAATATATAATTGAACCATCATATATTGACTAGTTATATTATGGAACCAAAGATAAAAACCTGTTTACAGTTACATGAATGCTAATTATAGCTTATAAATTCAAGTACCTTTATAAGTTCGGAATGGTAATTCATTTAACTAAACCATGGTGCTTATATATATATATATGATAAATTAATTTTTTTATATAGAAACAGTTTCCTTTATGAAGGTTAGTACCTATATAATTTGGGCATGACGACCCATATGACTAAATACTTAAATGCACAACTGGAGCCAAGTAGGTCAGTTAGGGCATGCTTCTTAAGTACTGAACCCATTAAGGGTGTTTTATAAATCTTGAATGAAATAGTGGGACCCTCATAGGTTTCCTTATTCATTTTATTCCTTGGTACATAACCCCATGGGGTTATGTTTATATTAATGGGATGGTAATTTAAAGTTCCCGCACTCACTTATATGGTGTTACATATAAACATATGGCGGTATTTTACATGAACAATCACCTTAATTAATAAAATAACTTTTATATGTTTTTTAGATTTACTATTATGTGGTGTAAATTAATTAAAATTCCAATTATAACTTAAAGTGTGTTTTCCTCTATAGCTTGAAATTTAAATTTTCATTAATCGAGCTAGTTGTGAAAACTCATGAACTAAATGAATGGTTAACAAGGAAATTATAAGGAAATTTTCTTTTTATGTTGCATGGAATCATCTAAATAAAGTGATTAGAATAGTTTATTTTCAAATTGGTACTTGATTCTATTATATGTGAGCTTCTTAAAATGTCATAATATATGAGCATATGTTAAATGAACTATAATGAAACATTAATGAGATTTTATTAGTTTTAATTATCATATATGGGTTAGATCTAGTTTACCTTGAGAGATGCCTTGAATGGAAATGTGAGTGTTTAACATAGATATCATTTAACTTCCTATTATTTCTTAGACTTAATGGTTAGGTGGTAATTCCTAGTGATATTTTCAGGAACGACCTTATTTTAGAGTTGACTCCTTGTGCAAGTAGGGGATAGCTTAGTTATGGTATCTCCCTATGAACTTAAAGAATTGATAAATTATTAATTTTATTTTCCTGATGTGAGGTACCATTCAAGCATCAGTTATCCTGAGTAGGACTCTAGATAATGAAAGGACACCCTGAGTAAATGGGTGGTTGTCTGGTAAGTTAAACCTCAAAGGAGTATTACTATATGAGGATTCTCGGTGAGTGATAGCTCTTTTTCTTAAATTTTTATCATAGCACTATAGGGAGAAATCCTTTGTTTTGGTTGCTCAATAATGATTAGGCCCCTATATCTCGATGGTTGGAAGTCAATACCTTCAAGCTTATGTTAACCAGTTTGACCCTCAATGGTCAATAGTATTTTACCTGCCTTTATTTTTATCTCTTTTAAAGGGTTTTTAAGGTTCATTAGATGTAATATAATAAAAATACATCAAGTGGGATATGGTGCTTGTTCTATAGATCTTATACAGAGGTATACAGACCTAGATTCACTCACTTTTGACTCAGACCCTAGTAGGTCATCATTCGGTTTGTTCTAGGGAAATCTGCGAGAGTGGTTGGCCTAAGATTTATGTTGACCTTTAAGGAAATGGGTTTTGTTTTACACTCATACTGAAATTGATTCATGGAATATACTCAGGTATTACGATATAATCATGATATTTCCTTTTCCTTTATGAGAAGCACCTAAAGTGATTACTATCAAAATTGACTATGTTGGGTAGGATTATTCAGGTTCCTAGCCCAATTGAAAATTGATTTTATAGTTAGTGATTTATTATCCTAAACAATGCCATGAGGTGGGAAATCATTTGATAAATCATGGAATGGGTGGGTGCCCAATTTTGGAGAGGATTTCCAAGGGAGATCCTAGCATGTTAGAAACCGAAGTGCTAAGTAGTGTGGCCAGTTTAGACTTGTTGAAGAACAAATAATGGTTCCATGAGTTGGTTTTAAACTGAGTGGTATGATATATACACCCACTTTTTTTGGTATGTTTATCTCACATCATTTTAATGTGGTAAATTTTCATAATTGAATGTCAGTGAGTGGCCGAGTAAGGGTATAGGATCAATGGTTTCAAATATGATGCTTGTGGGAAGGGTTACCTAAATCTTGGGTAAAATAAAAAGGATATTCCCAGGATACAGGATAAATTATAAATAGACCGGGTGACATGATATAGTTTAACTGTGATATAACCATGGAATAGATGGTTGGGAGACATGGTTACAGGGGTTAATTAATGAAAATGTAGCCTGTTTGAAGTGAGTGTGTCTTGGGAGAGCAATACATGCCTATCGATAATATCTTAGTGTACTCGTGGCTTAGAGATGAGAATTCCCAATATATTGACATCATCCAGAGTATGATGAGAGGGAATCATCTATACAATGAGCTAATTATCTACCCTTTTCTCATTTGATGAAGGGTATCCTTGGGAGTTGTTCTTGAGGATCATTTTAAAGTAAATTCACTTGGTTCGTGGTACACCAATGGCTGTTTAAGGGTAGTGACCCACAATGTGTTTTGATTTTCATGAAATTATTTAGTTACTATTCTCAGAAAGCGGAAAAGAGTTAGGGGTGACATTATGTTAGTGCTAAGGGATGAGGGGATTTTTATCCATGTCATCATTATGTCTATAAATGGTTAGGGCATGGGCTTTGGTTTCAGTTTCTATTTTTTTTATGCTATGGAAAGTATGATCCTAAGGTGGGGAGAAGGGTGTTAGTTGCTAATGGGTTACCCTCATGTGAGAAGGGTTATGAAATCTTCAGGCTGGTCATTGGAAGATTGTTTTGCCTCTCATATTATATTGAGTAGATAGATCAAAGTATGGCTGGAATCCTCAATAAATTCCAAGTACATATTTTATTATGGACTGGGTGAAGTCCATATGTGAGCGTTAAGCTTAGACTACATTATGAAAATACATGGAAACTGAATCAAAATAGTGTTAGTGCAGGTGCTATAACAAAATGATGTTTTGTTTTGGAGATTTTCGGCTAGACGACATCACCAAAAGTCAGATACAAGATTTAATGAGCGTACTCAAAAAAATAATGGTGTGACTTGGGATAAGGCATCAGAATCTAGTTTTAAAGATGCGTTGGCCATAGAAGATGAGTGTTTTTGATATATTTTACCAGAAGTAGTCCGTATTGAGTTCTTTCACAAAAATGGATATAGTTGGTGAGGTATCACATCAAGTATGCCATTAGGATGAGATGGGTACAACTTAAAGGGTTGGCTGAGGCTTTTTAAGGAAAACCCATTGAAAACAGGCTAATCTAGGTTGATTGGAATTATAACTCTATTTTAAATAGATAAATTTATTGGGAGATTCACTAGGATGATGAGGATTTGATTCAATAGGAAATTATGATGGTCGAAGTATCATGACTTGGAATTATCCCTTAAAGGGTAGAACCTATGGTAGGGAATACCGTAGACTAAATGATAGGAGAGACAGATATGCGATCATATTTCAGATTTTATGGGCATAGGAAAGTTTTATATTTATGTTATAGTTTTGAGGATGAGCATTAGATTGAGTTTTAGTGGGCTTAGGTACTGCGTGTTTAACGTAGATCTTGTAGGTGCATTACATGTTGAAAACACAATGTAATCATTTGAATGAAACTTTATGACCCAAGTTTTTTGCGTGATGTTTTAATTGTTTCCAAAGTCTTCTCAAGGATGAGAAGTTTTTAGGTGGGGAGATTGTAAGGACTCATGTTTTGGGCGAGTTGAAAAATTTCCAATAGATTTTGAACTTTACCTTTGGTGTATGGTGTCACACCCCAACTTTTAAGTTTATTTTTATTTTACTATTTCTTGGCTTCGAGTTCTCTCACTGAGGCTTGAGTTGAGCGTGAGTCTAATTTTTTTGACATTTAATAATTTAATTAGTTTTAGACCCGTGCGTGGTCACCGCACGATGGGTGGTAGCCGTGCGGTCAGCTCGGGTTCCTATGCAAATGTCTGACATTTAAAATAAATAAATATTTAGGTAGATAAAATGAGTTTAATATTTAAATATTAACAATAATATTGTTATTTTGTATATAATAATTGATAATATTATTTTATTATTTAAAATTTGTTGTTAATATAATTATTAATAAATTTTTATTAATATTAATAATATTATTTTTATAATAATAATAATAATAATAATTGTATTATTTTTATTTTTATTTTTATTATTATCATTTTATTATTACTATTATTATCATTTATTATTATTATTAATATAATAAAATGAAAAAAATGGGAAACCCTAGTTCTACCCGGCCCCCCCAACTTTCCCCTCTCCTTCTCCCCGCGACGCACGGTGAACCAAGACCCCGCCCTCACCCTCACACTCCTAGATTCTTCCTCACCTTTCTCCACACCTCCGCGCTCTAGCGTTTCCCTTTGCCTTGCCCAGAATCCGCTCCCCAACCTCATCCGCTCGTAGGTCCCCACCACCTCACACCCCTGCAGGACCCCACCTCCCTTACCCTCACACTCCCTAGCCTCACCCCCGGTTCATCCCATCCTTCCCCAGTGTCGGCCTACCGGGCTACACCCCTCACCTAGCCACTCCAGCCGCCGCCGCCTAGTCACTCTAGCCGGCCCTCTACGCCTCGGCCCTCCACGGCCAGGTGTGTACGGTTTGATGTTGGTATAACATGATAAACATGTTAGATTTATTTGGAAAGGTTTTATGATTTTAAGTCAATGGTTTTGTGGTTTTAAGGTAATGAGTTTTGCTTTCTAAATAATGTGTGTGTGGTTGGATTTGATTGAAAGGAAATGGTGACTTTTTATAAATGGTTTCAAATCTCTTTTATTTGTACATTGGCATGCCAATGGATGTTGTCACACCCATGGGTGCATGAGGTGAACACATGGATGTGCCCTCATGTAAAGATGGTGCTTGGAAACGATGTTTTCTTAAAGCCTTTATTTTTTTAGTATAGTTTCCAAAAAAAATTGGTTTTCTTGTGGGATTTTGAAGGAATGTTTTAGATGAGTTTTATAAAGTGTTTCTTCATGCTTTCTGAAAATCATGATTTTTTAAAGGTGTTCCTCAAGGTTGGCCTGTTTGTCTTGAAAATGTAAAAGTGGTGTTTGTTTAATAGTTTGATAGTGTTTTTGGACATGTCGAATTAAGGGCCTATTTGGTACTATGAAATTAAAAGGTGATGTTAACTATGATTTTATTAAAGGATGTGGTTTGGAATGTTGTGTGTGTCTGGTCGGAGTTTTAAATGTTTTTAGAAAAATGGTTTTGACATGGATGTGATGTAACAACCCATTTGTAACTTTCAGCTTTAGTGTAATGTTTGTGTTTGTTCTTTGAAAGGATGACATTTTGATCATTGTATGCCCATTTTAGAACTTTAATATTTTGTAAAAGGTATCAAATGGTTTTAATGATTTCATGGCATAATGGCCCGGTTGACACATTTGATGATATGATGTATATTTATTTTTGGGGCTCCTCTATAGGGGGGATATCCCTTATGGGTTGTCATATGGAGTGTCCATTTTTGTGGTAGGTAAGTGTGGTGGGATGTGTCATGCATGCAAGGGCCTCCTACTTACATATTATTATTATAAACACCATGGGTTCTTGGGTGTCTTTTAGATGATCGAGTGACAGTTGTTGATCAACATCGATTAGACGGGTTGGTACCCCCTGGATTGGTTGTTAGGCTAGGTGGTCTTTGCCACTGGATTGGTCAGTTATAGGTTGGCCAGTTGGTTATAGACTTAGGAACTTCACTATATGCCGGTAGGCAGTTTTGAACCGAGTACGTGTATGGGTCTTCCAGGTATTTTTAAGACCACCCATGGTTACTCATTTATTTACATTGCTTGTTTACTTTCTGTCGCACTAGTTTATTTCCAACTTGCCTTGTTTACTAGTATTATTTTATCCCAGCTTTGGTATCTTTTGTTTCATGTTTTGTTTATAAAATGATTTTTTTATTGAAATAGTATCTAGCATTTGATGGATTTATGAATGGGAAAATCTTGTTGCTTATTTTGAAATGTGAAAACCCTACTTTTATAATTTTATTTCAAACTTGTGTCATTAGATTGTTTTGCGAAGTGAGATTCCTGGATTATGTGGTTTATCTTGGTAAAAATACTGAGAATTTTTAATTCTCACACCTATTTTTATCTTTTCAATTGCAGATTCCCTTTTCTTAGGTTCTCTTGGCTAAGTTTCTCATTATTATATCAAGGTTGAATTTTGGTTGGGTGGTGACCTAGAAGGTAACATGGAGGTATGTTTAGTTTTATTTTATTTTCATTGCTAGTTTTTATGTTTATTGTAAGTTTTTTTATCTATTTACCTTTTTTCATGGGGAAAATCATTCCCAATGATTAAATTTTGATGCTCGACACAGGTTTCTAGCCCGTGGGGATCGGGAACACTGCTCGGGCCATGTCGCGGACCGTCTCGGGTGACTGGTTTAGGGTCAACCTAGCTTGGTTCATGATAGATGAGACAAATATTAAATTGAGTATAAAAAAATAATTATGAGAGTTATAATAATTAAGTGTTTTTTTGGATAATTTTTAAGTCATGAGAGGTGACTCATAATTTTGGGTGAATTTCAAGAGTTTTGGGCCCTGAAAAATCCATTTTTAGGAGAAACAGACATGGCACACGATTTTTTTAAACTATGTGGTCCCTCAAGAGAAACCATGAATCCATCTAATGGGTGTCACATAATTAGATAAACCAAAAGAGGTGGGGTGAATAGCCATGCAGAATTTCTATATAAAGCTATAAAGGTAGGAGTACAGTCTGCACACGAATTGCTAAACTATGCACCTAGCATGCATGGTTAGTGTCACTTAACTAGTAAAACCACATTATTAGTGCATAGTTAGACCAAACCATAAGAAAAAACCATACCGATTATGAATATTTGGTAGTGTGATCTACATGAATTGTGCATGATTATCCAAACCATGCGTCCTAACCATGCACCTTATTAAAGGTGAAAAATGACGATTTTTTCCCTCCAAACCCTTAAGAGTTCCTCTTTTTTCCTCCCCATTTGACCAAGAGGCCCCTCACATGCGCCTACCTTATATTATTCTTCATTTTTATGTATATACCTTGTTTGAGCTATGAATAGAACACCATCAGGTGCATTGAAAGTGTATCAGTAATTCTACGACTCCTCATGCCTCCTATTTTAGTTTCTTTACTCACCTTCGGCGCTAACTTCATGTGAGATCATTTTTACTATTTTCAAAGTATTTGACTAATATTTTTATTTCTCTCAGTCTAGATTGAATGAAGGAAAATCATTATACTATCAGAGAATCCTAATTATGAGTTAGGTGGCCTATATTATTTTCCCTTAAAGTTGCATGCTTTTTAAAATATCACCGTTGTGCTGCACGCTGGATTTTCTGAGCATCACTCATAAATCACATAACTATTAAATTTAATTAACTAACCTAAAATATAGAGATTTTATGAGGACCTTTTACATTGTTATAGGTTAATAAAAAAACTCAAACTACCCCATGGGTATATCACTCACATTCCCTTGATGATCAATGTGCATATTTAGCAAAAACACTACTAAGTTGTTTGTCTTGTCCTTTAAATGAGAACCATCTAATGATGTTAAAATGAAATGGTTGAATTGATTTTGGGAATATATCCATACCAAGAATATGTTAAATTATGAAGTATGTCCTTAAAATAAAAGGGGTGTGAATTAGATGTAAGACTCATATAATCAAATGCTTATGATGACCATGTCAATTGTGTAAACAAACACCCTTCTAAGGTGTGTTGGTTTAATTATTTAGAAGGAATGAATTGATGAACATAGAATATGGGAAGTGTTATATACACACACACTTTTCCCTTTATTAATTTTGATTATTGGAGAAATATTAAATGTATCATAAGTAATTATTTAAGGGCATGCCTTTTTATATTCCCTTTTACTTATTGAAGTTAATGAATTAATTAAGTGAATTATATTATGGAATGGGTGTTTTCTATGTAATATTTTTATTTAATAAAGGAAATGAACTAATTTCATAGTTAAATTAGAAATAATTATTCTTCATGGGCATGGTGAACCTTATGATTCATGTTCATGGTTTCCTTGGTCATGAGGTCCCTTATATTATGATTTACAGACATGAAATGTGTGGGAATGACATCCATTACATTATGAAACTGAGAGATGGATTACTTTGGAATGATGTCCCTTATATTATGATTTATGGGAATGGTGTACCTGAGCATGAAGTCCCTTAAATTATGATTCATGGGCATGAAATCCCTGGGCTTGGCATGCCTTATTATCATTTATCTGATATCATTGGGCATGATGTCCCTTATTAAAAGTATAAACTTATTATATTATTATTATGTGGATGCCTGGTTTCTAAGGCATTAGTCTTAACTGGTGCATGTATATCTTTACAGATATTAGTGTTTATGTATATGAATATATATACATGATGACACTTGTTTAGAGACATTTCTTACTCAAGACGAAGTAGGTATGGTTGACCAGATGTCCTTGAGAAACCTAAGTTGATATGTTTTCATTTACATATACTGCGCTACTTACTTTGATACACACACACATTTATTTACTTAATATTCATGGATTGTATCACATTAGAGACTATTGGTGGTGGCCTATTGAGTATATATCACACCCTGTTTGGTCCTGCATTGCACTAGGGTACCCAAACAGACCTCACGGTTGTAGGTTGAGGATCATGGTTCGTGATATATGATGTTATGGTTGTACATGGGAGATTGGGAGGGTAGGATTGAGCCATGGCTTAGGATGCTCATGGAGATAGCCCTTGGGTATTTTGTCTTTTATTTTTATATTATATCACTTTATATATGTTTTTTGTTGTACATTATAGTAGGTTCATGCATGGTCATCAATACATTTATTGTTGATTTTTAGTTATTATTATCATATTCCACTCCTCATTTAGATTGCTTCCTTTATTTGATTATCTCTTCTACCACTATGCTACTATGATCTTGAGGGTATAGTCTCCCTACCATACCATCTATATACCCTCACTGATAGTCAGTATCCTCTGGCATATAGTGATTCATGCTTGATTCCATGTAGCTAACCAGCTTTGGGAACCGTTTCATTGGCTCTTAGGTCGAGACATTACATATTTCATGGATTTTATTTTCTTTGGATCTGGGAAAATAATTGTAAAAAAAGAACTTATTATAATCAAGATTATATCATGGTGGAATTGTAACTAATGAAATTAAAATTAGGTAAGCTACCCTTAATTATTGAGTAGAACCTCAAGGAGCCTCACTAAAAGTTAATCAGATAGCTCATATGAATTGGAGTAACAAACATAGACGATAACTGATCTAGAATTATTCTTATGTCAATATAATCATATGTGTGCATGTTATCCATGAAATAAGAATTAGAGTGTCCTGAGATCCAAATTCCCCAGTGTCTCTTCTATACCTTTACTATTATAATTATTCCCATGGGATACCTTCTGACTTGGGATGGTTTAGTTTTGGGTTTATTTAAACTCATTCAAAAAGTGCTGTGTATAAATATGAATGAGAAAAATTCAATAAATGATGACTTATAAAGGGGATGGATATATTTGGGGAATTATAACCATGTATAAATAAGTGGAATATGATATATTTAAATTTAATTTAGGGGGTATCAAGGAAGTGTGAAAATAAAATTTGGAAATGAAGCTTTAGTGAGAGGTATTTAAGAGAGTGATGCTTGATAAAATCTTGATTCCACTATGATATATTCTATTTACATATTAAAACTAGAACTTGTGCTCAAATTGATGTGAGGTAGTAAATAAAATTCATAGTCAAGTTATGATAATTTAAAAAATAGATGAACCAATAGTTTTCTTCTTCTCTTACTAGTGTACTTAGGTTTAAGTAGAACAATTATTTTTGATTAATAGAATTCATTATGTTTACTAGGAGTGTAATAAAGTAAGTGTAGATGACAGATGTGAGTCAATTTTCAATTGTTTGATACTTTTCATAATAAATAACACCTTAAATTATATAGAAACTATGAAATTAATTGGTTTTTTGTTATAATTATGAATTTAGAATTAAAATAGAAAATGGATTAAATCATGATTTATACTTGTTTTATTCCTATTTTAAATTAATTGAAAAACATAGAATGATTTTTGATATTTTGAAAATTTTATTTGAAGTTGGTTATTCATTTTTTTAAATATATTTTAATACTCATTTAGAATTTTAATGTTTTAATTATCATTTTTTAAATTTTTATCTGGAATTTGGTGATGGAAACTTTTCATTGGTGGAATCTAGAGCCCCACAGTAGGTGAAGTGACTCTAGAGATCCCATGGTAGATCAAGAACATGACCTATAAAGGACCCTCATCCACTGCATGAAGACATATATCTACATTCTGCATCAATGTACAACATTAATACCAACCTATCATGCTTAAAATGATAGCAAGAATGAGCATGGTTGACCATAAACTTCCACCTATAATGAGAATGATAAGAGACCACACAACGCTTTATTTGATCTCAAGAATAAAATAAAAGCTTCCACACCCTATAAAACCCAATCAACCATGCCTCTGAACATATTAATATATTATAAGTGTAACTTCTACCAACTGACCATATCACTTCAACTAACCAAAAGAAAAAATTCATTTTACCATAATCCTTATAATTTAGTCCAAATTCAGATGAAACATGCTAGTATGCTATTCCACCATGGAAGCACATGATGTAAAAATATAGATTCCATTTGGAAGCCCTAATTCATCCTCCCTCATAGACACCACCTTGAAATTGATAACAAAGATGTACCATCAATTCAACCCATCAATGGGAAATCTAGAACCCTTTATCAAGAGTAATATATTTTCATAAAAGACTAATACATTGAGATTCTTGAAGTTGAAATCTAGATAAAAGAAAAACAACTTCTTGGGACCAATCCATCCCTAACTCATGTATAGGATAAATTCAAAACATGTGGAAGTTATCTCTAATTACTTTCACAAGAACATTTATCATCACTCATATTCCATCATACATCAAAGAAGTGAAGCAGGTCACCTCTGATTCTTCTCAAATGAGTATAAATCCTTATAAATGGGTGATTACATCAAATGAGAATTTTATTTTATAAGATTATATTACAAGTGGGGTTAGGTTTACTATATAAAAGGGGATAAGGGGTGAGCTAGAGAATTATTCCCCCCCTTTATAAGAGGATTACTACTAACATTTCTTTTTATGCTTATAGTTATCAATATAATTATTTCATGTTATGTTTTGTAAAATTATCTTTTGTATCACTTATTATTTTTATTTTTTATGTTTCTTACTTCGTGTTTTTCTATGATATCTCAAAATATATGATATTAGAATAATAACCTGAGGTGTAATTCTTAGGGAGGTCCTTAGTTACCTGTATCCCCATGCCATTTACCAAGTTTTTATTCAATTATTACGGGGTATAAAAAGTGTTTTAAGATTGGTAATATGATTTTACACCTTCAATTTTTTTCCACGATTTATTACAACCTCTTCAAATTATTTCTCCCTCCCTTATCTCGGTTATCTTTATATAAGATGGAATGAAGGTAGTAAAGGCATGATAAAAAAATTATAGAGTTGGATCGAGTTTGGTGACATATATATAGTCATGGTATGTTCATCAGATGAAACCATAGAGGATGTAAAATTTTTTGTGACTAGGATATTTATAAAAGTTAATAGGATCTTTAAATATCAGATGAGGATGGTGATGCATAAATTATATTTATTTCATTATCAATTGGATGATGAAATCATAAATGAATAATAAAGGTTATTAGTGGATGAGTCTTGGATTAATACCTTTTCCCCGATAACACTTGTTTGTGATTTTCATCCTCTTTATTTTAATTATCATTCAAAAAAACCAAAATAATAACACACTCCCACATCCATGTGTCTTAAATATTAAAATAAAACATAAAAAATATTAATAAGTGATCAATATAGTGAAGAGATGACCACATGACTCCATGAGAATGACCTTGTCCAGTACCACTAGTCTACATTATAATTTATAATAAACATTGTGTACAAGGTCAATGATAAAATTCAAATCACTCCACCACCCTTAAAGTCTAGAGAAAACTATATTAATTCCTTCTTTCCTAAAAGGATTTTATTACAATCAATGATGAATGTTAAAAGCATTAGAATATTTCATAATAGAACTCAAGGATTTATATGGTGACATTGGAGGTTCCCAGAGCATGTGTGGCTCACTACTAGAGGAATTCTATCCTTAAATTTTCTCACCATAATGATGGTACACCAAGAAGTGGTCAATCGATTCATCAACAAAAATAGAATTCCAACACAAGGTAATTTTTAATCTGCATAAATTAATTATAAATTTCATGAGATGATCCCCGATATTGGTTCAAGCATTCTTTATCAAACATATTTAGATTTAATTTATTAGTCATGATGTCTATTATAATGTAAATTATATATTATTAATTATAAATAAAAAAAATTTGAGTTGGAAATGACCCAATAGGTGCTTCCACTGTGTCCAGAACCTACAAGTGGTATCAAAGTAGTCACATATTAATTTATAATTTTTTATTAACCATCGATCAATAATATGAATTTTTTGTTAGTTTTAATTTCTAAATTATTTTTTCATTAAATCTAAACATTGGAATATCATAATCCTCTTCTTTATTCTTGATCATATAACCAATAACATGTTAAAAATACATTAATAACATTTAAATATTTTATTAGAATACACCGAGAGTTCTGAATGGATAACAAAAGACTATATAGAAAATAACCTATTGGTACACATCACATACCCATGTACACTATATAAGTATGGATCATAATAAATCTAGTTTATCATGTAGAAAATGCACGGGGAGTGTATTAATGTACACTGTGTGTTGATTGAGCCAAGATGTACATGTTTTTTTGAACAACACATCATTTGAATCTTATACAAGACATGTTTTTATGGTGGAAAACATGTTATCAAAGGTGAATCATGTATTCATTACATAAATCATATAACTAATAGCCAATAAACAAAGTAATTAATACACATGATGGGGTGGTCGTGTAATCAATGCACATGCAGTTTATTTAATTCAAATGATGCAATGAACATGTAATTAATACACACATGGTTTATTTAATACAAATTATATGGTGATCATTTAATTAATTCATATGTGGTGTAATGCACATAGTGTGTAATTAATTAACGTATAATATGTAATTAATTAACACTCAGCATGTGATTAATTTACATGTGATGTGTAATTATTTTACATGTGATGTAATTAATTAACTCATATGTGGTGTATTTAATTCATATTCATAGTATTAATTAATTATCACATGGTGTAATTAATTTATACACAATGTAGTTAATTCCCTCAAAGTGTATTATTAATAAACACATGTGGTATTTAATACATACAATGTAATTAATTTTTTTACACGATGTAAGCCTTTTTCTTGACTGTACGGACATAAATTAATTTACATAAAAATAAAATTAATTGTGATATTTAATTGGTATACACATCATGTAGAAATAGTTTAAAGAATATTAAATACCCAATTAATTCCATGTTAAATTCATAACTACTCTCCATGTTTCCACTATGTACACATTTTTTACTTATTTAATTTAAATGAAATTAATTTATATAAAATTATGGATGATTAAATTTACAAAACCATTTGGATAATCTAAAACAAATTAATTAATTAATAATGATATAATTAATTAGATTAATTTGAGGAAATTTTATCTTGATTAATGAACGAATTGAAGTAAGTTATATATTGTGTGTATATGTATGTTCATTGAATGTATGTAAATGATCATGAGCCTAGATTGACCTTTTTATGTGATTGGTTTATTTTAATTCATTATTTGTAAATTAAAATGATTACCTGCATGTCATCACCTCATCTCATTATGTAAGGGCCCACATGCCCTCTGTTTATTTTTATAAAACCCCTTAACCAATACTTTGGTTCCCCTAACCTACACATTAATAATGATTATGTAATGAATGGAGCCCCCAATAGAGTAGATTTGGTTCATGTTCAGATCCAAGATGAAACCAGTCTAGGAGATACATAGGTAGATAAATGGGATTCTATTAGAATAGACCTAGTTATAGTTCAAGGTGTTTTCCCCTAGGGTTAAGTATTAGTTTATCTCTTGTTAGATAAACTAACCATTAGAAAATCTCATTATCATACCATGTTATTATTTTATTTCTATCATTTTAATTGTTAATTATTTATGGATACTTTATTGTGACCACTTAATAAATTAATTGACTAGCATGAAATACAGAATTAAAATTATTTGGACTATGAGAAAATTTTATCTAGAAATAGTTAATCACTTAAGTAAAATCAAATTAATATTAACAAGAATGTACTAAGATAAAATGGGTTAATTATGTGTAACGATAAAAATACCTAAATTCAAAATATTAAGTCATTAATGCCTTACACTACTTAAGTTAAGATAAAACCATAGTTCAAAGTTCCAGACTAGTCCAAGTTGAGGTGCATTCAATTATCAAGGAATTTTATCTTGAGTTTTGATGTTGACTTAACCTAGCTCACATCAATGGTTGAATATCTATGTAGGAATTGGTAAAACTAGGAGGTAAGTGTTAAGAAAATCTATGTTTAGGATTTTAGTAGTATAATAAATGGATTAAGGAGTTTCAAATTAATGTTTTTGGCAAGACCCACCCACTTAAATACCTTTGAATAGATTTTTAGGCCCAATTCTGGGTCATGAGAAGGGATATATGGATCCTTATTACTAGAATTTTTACATGAAATGATATTTTAAAACCAATGGTGATGGATATTGGGTTTTGATAAAATATATGGATATTAATAAATAATATTTATTGCATCATATATTTTTTTAATCAAGATAAAATACAAAAAATATTCTTTTAATTAATGTAGAGTTAGAAAGAGAAATCATTATACCATTGTAATTATTTAGTAAACAGATCATGTCCTCACCCACACATATTTTTAAGTGTGGTACAATTGTTTTATACACTATACTATTATAGGAACATTTATACAATGTACTGGAATACCCTATACCTATTCCTCCACCTCACCAAGCTAGCGATGGTGAGAATGATTCCTAGATGAGGTACATGGGTATGCTCCTAATATCCATTACATCAGAATATTTGTTTTGTTCTAAGAATCGATAATGAAACATATAGACATGGATGCCTGTAACATGACATCTCATCTCTTATCTCTTCAAGAGGATAAAGAGATTATTTATATAAATGATATTTTTACTAAACTATTTTAGTATAAACTTGAAAAAGGAATGAAACTAATGATTATGTATTCAATATACTGAAGTAAATTAATTTTTTGGAAAAATTTCACTTCTATATGGATAAAATATTATCCATTAATCTCATAATATTATCCTTACCTTCTAGGTTATTCCTATTCATATAGAATTATGAGATGAATGGTGTGGATTGATAACTCGAGAATATTTTATCTAAGATTAATTAGGGAGATAAGGGTTGTGGGGAAATCAGTTCCATAACCCTTATGGTGAACAACATGAATGGAAATGGTTGAAAATCCCAAATATTTTTTTATAATAAATGGTAACTTTCCAATGTATTTTAATAAAATAAAATATTTATAGCTAGTGTTATTAATAATAAGATATTTCCTTCTCATATAGATAAAAATTCCATTTAAAAAATTGCAATAAATTGAAGAAGATTCAAGTAGTTGCATATACTTAAAATATATTCATTATAGAATTTAATGTTTCTATTTGATTTCTTGGGTGTTATATACTAACTTGTATTCAAATACTAAAACCAATAAGTAAACATTATAAGAAGTAATGTGTGTTCTCTTAGGTGCTGATGAAAGGTGGTTCCTATGTTAGTCATGAGAAGTATATAACTTCATAAAGTAAATTTGTTTTATCCTAGTAGATGAAAAGGGGTTATTACTATTCCAATAGTGAGAATTTTAGAACTTCTGATTTCCAATAGGATTGATTCAAGTTAAAATATTATTTTTTATTAAGTGTGACCTATACATTTATCATAGTTCACTATTGGAAATAATGGGATATTATTTAATTTATGGAATAAATAGTGTTATTATATTCATAATTAACTAATATTTCACTAATTCATGAATCATAGATATCTATCCAAGCAATAAATGATGGAATATGAAATATAAGATTGATACCCAAACGTATAAATATAATTCTTAGTCAAATAAAAATATAATTTTTGATATATATACCTAGTATGATGTTTAGAATCTTTGGAGATAAAAATATATATTATATGAAATATTAATGTTTTAGACTAATAAACCTTTATAAATAAAGGTAAGACATAAGGATTTCATAATTGGTACAAGATTGGTGACATGAACTATTACAAGGAGAAGTTGGAGGTAAATTCATGTACTCCTTGAGATACCTTTTATAAATTTTAGGAATGCTTAGTGGAGTAATTAATGCACTTGGTAAGGATGCATGATCCTATAAGTGAGTTTATTGGTGAATGCCTCAACCAAGTATTCATCAATTATTAAATATAGGGTGACTATTTTTCCCAAATTCACATTACCTTATTCACATCATAGAGATGGTAAAAATAAAAGGTAGATTAATGAGGAGTCTTATATATATATTGAAAGTCTTCCATGATACCTTTCCAAAAATGTTTTATAATATAACAACATAATAACTAACTATATGAAAACTATATATACTAATGGATATCATATGAGTTATAATATGAATAAATTCCATTATGTTATAGCGTAATTTGTTTTTCGGATCCATTTGTAAAGATGGTGAAAGTTTCAAATGTAAATTATCTTAGTTAATTAAACTATAATATATTTAAGTACCAAGATAGAAACAGGTATTAATCACACCAAATATACTTCTTATTGGTAAGGAAATCACTTTTGGGATAGTGGGATAAAATAAGGATTTAGTTAAATCTTTCATTTAGAGGCTCAAGTTGGCATAAAACTATTAACTTTACAAGTATGAGTAGGAGGAATTTTTACAAAGACACAAACTATGTAGGAAAGATAAAAAACATAGTAATGGTTTTATATTCACCACAATTAGTGATATAATATTTTTGGTAAGAATTTTCTACTAGAAATAGTAAGTGGAAAAATATATATGATTGAAAAGTTCATTTAAAATTAAAAATGAATTTCATGTACCAAAATCCAGTTCCTCATTTTGGTAGATTATCTAGTTGATGTAAAGCCGCTAATAGGTATTCAAGAGTAACCATTAATGGATGGAAAAATTAAGACCAATAAAATATATATGATTAATGAAAGTCTTATAATATTTATACGTAGTCCATGATAATAGCTTCTCACTAATCATCATGTAAAATTACTTTCAAATTTTACTTGTCATATCTTATCTATGATCATTTTATTAGGTATTAGATGTTAAAAATATATTCTTTAAAGGAAACCTTAAGGGATACATCTATATTATATGACTATAAATGTTGGTGACATCAATAAATACCAATATGATACATAAGTTTCAAGGATATATTTATGGATAAAAATAAGTATGATGATCATAAGATACTCATTTGAAATGAATGTGTTCCCAAGTTTCTATAAGAGGTTACTGGGAGTGATTTAGTTTTCAAGGAAAATATGTTTGAAAACATATTTAAAAAAAGTGATTATTCTTATTGTTAATTAAGATGAAACTTAATTTCTCCAATAGGACTTAAGTAGCAACCCATGTACTTTGGGACAAAATCTAATACCATAGATAAATAGGGTTGATTAATCCAAATCATCATATAGAGAAGACATTATGTTGAAAAATATAATATGGAACAATACATTCAAACTTCACTAGTATAACATGGTATTATTATTATCTATAGACTATATATTCCAAAGAGTAATTTGGAAACATATCCCACATGATATGACATGTACAAAAGTTATATCTTTCTTATACATAAATCATAAAATGAAAATATCAAACATTATTGGGAGAATAACATTTTATGGAAGTCAAAACTAACTGATAATGCTTGATAAAGAAAAACTGGATGAGTTACTATAAATTTGGGAAATAGGAATACTAGTATTTCAAGGGATATAAAACTAGTATTCTTTAGATTAGTTGATCTAGTATCATAGTAACTCTTAGGTAATATATAAGGGATGAGAATATTACAACTAATAGTTTCCATATATACATTTTAATGAGTATGTTGCATCTTCTGATTTAGCATATAAAGAAATTTTAACAATATTCTGTTCTAGATTTTGGATTTGTACCCAAATAATAAAGTTCAATCATATTATGGTGAACTTTTAACTATAGTATTATCCAAGATGTTAGCATTGATAGATAAAAAAAGTATACACTCAGTCTTATAATATCTTTAGTAATTTTCTTGTAGATATGTGGTCATAATAAGCAGATAGACTATATGTAGCATGGTGGTCTCAAAATTTGTATGCATATATTAGTATAAGTATGTTTATCATGTAAATCTAACTATCTGAGCTGTTAGCAGTTGGATCTCATGAAAGTTGGATTCTGTTTTAGCTAGTTCCCCATAACCAACTACTCTATATTTTAAATTACTATAATATTCATGATTCTGAACATTAATTAATATCTTATCATCTGATAATCATTCTTCTATTTGACATCTATGTGATAATTTCATAAAGGTACTTATTGCAATAAAAGGTCATGGAAGTTCCCCTCTATAATGAGAACCTATAAGTGTCATGAAAATATTCTACAATATATGTTCTATGGTCAAATAATATAATTTTATGAGACAAAAATGATACTAACTATCATGGGTGAGGACTCATAGGACTTTGAGACACTTTCTCATGGTGTATGCCCTTAGTAATCTTTGAAAAGGAGATTATGAGAACTTGAAATGCTAGTATAAAACTCACATTTATATGTTTCATTGGATGTTATTATATAAAAATGAGTTTAATAGTCCTTGGAAATTAATATTATTATTAATTCATGTCATGTGTCACATACTTTGATGTATTGATGAAAAATGAGATGATATGTTCTCGTAGTGAGGTAGGATATATTGGGTGTTTTATAAGTGATATTAAATTAACAAATAACGAGAGAAATGATTGACCCCTTATATTATTTAATTAATGTTAATATATCAAAAAAATTTATGGAAATAGAATTTTCTGATTAATTTCATGGCTATGACATTCTATTGGTAAGTTAATTTCCTAAAATTCAAAGAAAGATACATGGTGTACATATGATGATGAACCCAATAGAGATAACGAGACAACAAGATTATATTAAATAGTGTGAATTTTTATGTGGTTATTTTCATTTAGGAATTTAACAACCTTCTCTAGGGCTGAATTTGTGTGTTTCCAGATGCTTACCTTGGGATTTAGGCAGCTTTGCCTAATGCCACTGAGAGAGGGTCCTAGAAACTCACACATTAAGTATAATTAGAACCTTAAGTAAATTATATATGAATTTAAAATTTTTAATAAATATTATTATTTTATGTGGTTTAATTATTCATGTTTGGTTGATTAAAAAGTTTTAGTCACTAGTTATTTGAGAGAATGTTATGTGAGTTGAATATTAAATAAATATTTATTCTCCAGGTAATTATCAATTATATAAATATATAATATTTATTTATTATAGTTTATTCGTAAGGTATAAAATATTTATTTATTTTGTTATATGAATATTTAATAAATATTTATTCAATAGTTTTTAATTTTTATATTTATTTATTTATCAGTGAATAATGCATTGTTAATTATTTATTTAAATAAATAGTCACTATTCAAGGTCTAATAAATATTGAGTTGGATTTATGGATCGAGTTTAATGGTTTGGAGGGAAATTATATATTTAATATTATTTGAATAAATATTAATTTATTTATTCATGGAAATAATATTTATTTATCCATGAGTTTAATACATTTCAAGTAAATAAGGATAATAATATTATTATTTAGACAAGGGGTTTTCCAGATATTTAGAAAATAATAAGGAACTAGGTGGAATTATTATCTGTCTAACCCTATATCTATATAAACCCTATTATGTCATTTCTAAACATACTTATCATTGTGCCTAATGAAATTATCAAGAGAATTCTTTTTATACCTTGAGATATTTTCTCCTAGAATTATCTCAATAACGGAGATAGATCATCATCCTCTACCCTCTTAAGTCTAAAGAGAACTATATCAAATCCCTCTCACCTTGAAGGATTCTATTGTAATAAAAAAACAATACAAGAATTAAAATCTTATAAGGTATCACTTGTGGGTTTTTGCAATGATGTTTAGAGGTTTAAACAACATGTATGTATCACTACTAGGGGGATTATATCCTTGAATATTCTTTCCTCAATGGAGATACACCAATAAGTGGTCTACTAATTCATCAATAAATAAATAATTCGAACACAAGGTAATTTTTAATATGTATAAATTAATTATAAATTATATGGGATTATCCTATATCTTGGTTTTGATATTCTTTGTAAAAAAATTTCATACTTAATTTTTTGTTCATGATTTTTATAATCATGTAAATTGTGGATTATTTATTGAAACTCAACAAAAGACAAGTCGATAATGACCCAATATGTTCCTTTTCTATATCTAGAAACTATAAAAATTCATGGAATTTCATATGTTATGTGATGAAACTTTAAATTCTTTCTTTATTCCTCTCTATATTTCATATTTATGGTGATAAATTTGAGGAGTTTAAATGTAGTGCATGATTTTTTAAACATTAAATAATTAATGAGAAGATTGAACCATAAGTTTTAATGAGTTGAAACATTAGATAATTTTTTTGAAATGATCAAATTAATATAAGATAATGTTGGAATTCTTGGATGCCTATATAAGATGGGTTGATCCATATGTAGTGGTTGTGATCGTTATAATTATTTAAAATTGATTGTTTTCCCTCTCATTTCTCTCAACCCTTAAAATTTGAGGTTTTAGTAAACTGGGGTTTGAGTGAGATCCTTATCACGAATTGGTAGATTTCCATAACCCATAAACACCCTTGGAGTAAGAAATATGTTTGTTTTTTCTCAGTGATCTACACCAAACTTATATGGATGATCCAGATCAACAGAGATGAGGTATTATTATCTTTATTTTTTTATTCATTCCAAACATATAAATAGATCCTGGTTGTTATTTTTGTTTTCTTAGTTGTTTTTATTATTTTTATTTGGGTGGTATTAATAATTATGAAACCCTTTAATGGTATGAAAAATAATCTATCAACATTTGGACTTATTTTTGAATGAATTAAGAAAATTAGAAAATGATTTTTCTAGAAACCGAAACTCAAAGTAATCATTTTTCTTGAGTTTTTTCTTGACCTTGAGCATATATGGAAATGAAAATAGGTAGTATCTCAAAATACTCTACTATAGTTCAAGAAAAAAGATCATAATAGAGTATCATAAAAAATAGAGTTTCATTTTTTGACTTGTCTATGACATGGTTAACAAATCACTATGCTATGGTGGTCTTTACCATGAGGAAAAAATAAAACATAGTAGATATTTCCAATAATTTTTTGAAAATTTTGAAGTTCTTTACAAAATATCTTATTTAAGGGAAATGGAAAGGCCAATATGAATTATCCAAAATGGATTGTCTACTTGAAATGAAATCCTTAAAATGACTTGGATAATATGAAAAAACTTCTAAGATAGTCATGGTGTATGGAATATTAATTGGACCAAAATGAAATATATTATGTCATGGTATTAAGCCATGGTGTGTAGAATTTTAAAAAAATATTTTTGTTAAAATTTTCAAAAACTTTTATCATCCCTGGCCCTCCAAATTTACACAAAATCCAAGGAAGGATTTAAAAAAACTAATTTTTTTGAAAGATTATATCTTGGTTTAAATTAGACTTACATGATTAAAATAAGGTAAAATATAAAAGTGTTTATATTTATTTATGATTTGATCATAAAAGTCAATATAAAAGTTTTATATCAATAACCTTATTTTGAAAATATGCATGATTTATATAAATAGTTTTATAATTTATGAAATATTTATTATTTTATAATGAACGTATTCATAAATGTCACACATTTCTAAAATATGAAGGAGTTCATATTAAAACTATATAAATGATAATATAAAATGTTTATATTGTATAAAAATGAATTTTGTATGTTTATCCATGTCTAAATTATAAATTGTTTATAATTTATTTATGAATTATTTATAAATTTTCTCTCGTGTATAATTTTTTTGAATTGATTATTTATTTAGTATTATTCCCATGCTTTATTATTTATGGATATAAATTTTATATTATTAATTTTTATGTATGATTTAGTTTATATGTATTAAAATGCTTCTTTAAATTCTCATGCATGTATTTAAGGAGTTACATGAAAGATATGACAATTAATTTAGATTTATTTTACCTTAAATTTAACATATATTAGGTTGTGATCAATAATTAAGAAGTAAATTATTGTTTATACATATTAGGTGTTGGAATTGAGGTGGAATTGAAGTATCTCTTCAGTATTTGACCATGGATATAGAGAATTTGTGTTGGATTGCTCACATACATGTAGGATTAGTCTTTTTCTAGAAAAGTGGTGGTTGGATACCTTCCACTATATACTTACTCTTATGGTGATTTTTGATTTTATAAGGTTTTGAGCCTTTACACATAAGGGTTTCATATACCTTATACATGGAATGAATTTAGATATGTGTTAATATAATTGGATTTTAATTTGGGATAGTAACACAAGATATGGGTTGTGTAAATAGTTACACATAAATATTGTTTGAATATATTGATTTAGTGTATAGAATAGGGATTCAAAAACTAAATCATTAGAAGCATCATACATAAAGAGAATAATATGAGATAATACAGTGAGATTAAATCCTCTTTAAAAATACCAAGTGTTAGATTCCTTATAAATAAAAAACATTCCATGACCTTGATCATCCAACTAGGTAGGTTTATGCAAAACTGGGTTCTCCTAGATTATCTACTATAGGTAAATTAATTAATGAGTGACCCTAATAGTATTAAGTTCATGTTTTTGGTATTTTATTTAAGTCAACCTTACTTGGGAAACCCTCAAGAAGGATACTAGAGGAATAGTGTTCAGTTTATCCATATGATAGATTGGGTGAGAAGTTATCCACTCAAATATCCAAGAGTCATACATGATATAACAAGCATAATGACCTACCTAAATAGATAATTAGTTAGATAAATTATAATTCAGACCCATTACTTAGTGAAATATGTATCTTAATCTACTAATGAATATGATGTAATTAAAAGGGATCATCATGTTGGTGGGAGAAAATTTAATAAAATTCCTTATTAAATGAATTGAAATCATGAAAACCATTTAATAAAAGCTTCTATTATATATAAAATGGAATTATCATCATCCAAATTACCTTTGAGATCAATCTTAAAGAAGAATAATCTTAATAGAAGTAACTTTTTAGATTGATATAGAAACTTATGAATCATTATATATAAGGGATAATGTACTATGTGTTGGCGTAAAAAAATCTTGATAAACCCCCTGATAATAAAGAAATCCAAGAAGAGAAAGATAATTATAATAATCATTATAAATATTATATTCATGTATCTATATTAATTCTTGTTTCAATGGATCTCAAGATACAAAAGAAACATGATAACATGGTTGATTTTTTTATTATATAAAACCCAAAAAAGATCTATTAAAAAAAATCTTTACATAAGTGATATGAAGTTCAAAAATAAATTTTTTGATATAAGATAACTAAGGGTACTTCCATATCAACTCATGTGATAAAAATAATTTGGTATGTAAATGACTTAGAGAGGCTGAGGTCATCTCTTAGTCTTGAACTAGACATGAAATTCATTCTAAAATTATCACTGGAAATGTTTTAATAGTTTATTATAAACTAAAACATGAATCAGTTAATTTTTTTTTGCCCAATATCCAAAATATATTGAGGATTATCAAGGACACAAGAGTGCTTCCATTGTGGAAAATGCAGTCATTATAGGAGGAACTATTTAGAATATCTGAATGGGTTAGAAAAACTTCTTAGATATTCCACATCAGGTATTAATGTTATGAAAATCAATTCTTATATTTTAAAGGGTATATGATAACAATTATACATTAAAAAATGTTCTAATATATATAGGAGTTCAAAATTGATGGAGGGTTTATGAATAGAGATCAATGTATACATTCAAGTAATCCAGCAATGGGTTGATACGTCAAGTAATTTGATGATATATATTTCTTCAAAGCTTGGATTAATTTGGAATAAAATATGTGTATGTGGAATCTTATTTTTCCCTCTTATATGATAAGATATGCATGTAAAAAATTTATATTTGAGAATAAATGAGATGAAATGCCCAAGAAAATGACCAAAACCTCTTCTTATCACTATTTTGTAAAGGATCAACCCTGAAGCCCCTCACAAACCATGAACAACAACATAGGGAGGAAATCCCTATGACCCTCTCAAAACACTAACCTAGGTCCCACTATAAGGTGGATGTGGGAATTTTCCCCTTCTTAGAAAAACAGCATGGGAGCCACACATTCCCAAAACTTTGGTGATGCACACACGCTATGCACCATGCACCACATCCAATGAAATACCCAACCTAGATTTTTTGGACTAGTACATTTCCAATTGGAAAGGGCATCTGAGCACTACACTCACAAAAGCTCCATGTTTCCCTATTTGTAATGGAAACTCCAATGGATCCTATATCCATTATGATTTGGTGTGAATGTATCTATAGAACTGATTTTAATATGAAGGTATTCACTAAGGTGGTTTTATCAATGATGCATCATAATGTGCATTGGTCAAGAGGATGGGATATTGGGCTCATCAAACATTTTTAATGATATTATTTCCTACTATTATACTATCATATGTATTTAATATGTATTTCATGAATATTTCACATATACTAGTGTAAAATAAGTTACCCCTATGACAATGATTTTATCTAAACCTTGTGGATATATAAAACCTTTTGTATTAGAAGTTTTCCATATTTCTATTATTAGTTCATGATGCTTTGGTTTAAAGTAGACTAACTGGGTTCTCTAGAATTTATTATAATCTAGGGAGTTAGTAGGTGTTGTGGATTTTGGATCTATCCCATGAGAGGGATTCCTATGTATCCCTATGAATGAAATTATAACATATGTATTTTAATACCACTAAATGGAGAATGTTGTACCTTTTGAGGTTATATAAAATGGATAAATCCATTATTTTAACATCATACAGTAAAGATGACTAGGTGAAAGGTTCCTAGAAATGGTTGGTGCATGAATTAGGCATGAACAACCCTTTTTGGTTTATCCTATCTATGGGTAACTAAATAGAATAAGGTATGGATCATCATTGTCCTATCACCATAGGTATAAATGGATCATCACTACAGAAGGATGATTCTACTTACACTCGTTAACATAATAAGGTCATATGTTCATTTCATCAGAGTTAGTTGTCTCAGGTTGTGGAATACACCAAATAACAGGCCTATGCATGGGGATACCAAGAGGAGTATATCGAATCAAGGTATCTATAGAAACTGAGAGGATAATCTCAACTCAAAGTTTATATAGGATAACCAAAATGAGTATATCGACTCAAGGTAAGATAAGTTATATTATACTTATCACGAAAGGTAAGATGAATATTTTGTGAATGTTGGTATTGAACCTTATAGACGAATCCTACATATCTTGGTTAATAGGAATAAATTACTAAATTGTTTGAGTGACATAGTTTAAGGTCATATATGAGGACCAATCCATGAAGTTTAACATTGTGTAGTAAGTATGTGCACTATGAAATTTAAAGTCATATAACTCAGGCTTGAAGGTAATTCCTATAATGAATCTCAATTATGCTAAAAAATGATAAAATAAACCTATAATACCATGAAAGTCATCTTCAGTGTGAGAAAAAATAGATAAAATATTATCCATATTTTATTGGAGTGAAAAATATGGGATTGAATGGGGATTACACATGAGCTACACTTTGAGTTTCCTAAACTGATAAGTGTATCAGGTGAATGCATGATAAATTGGGGCTTACACCTAGTAAGAGGTCTATATGAGTAAACCTATTCAATAAAATAGGTGATAAAGAGATACTAATAGGGGCTTATGTAAGATATTCCTTTTGAGGTAAAGTTGGGGCTTACACCTTACAAGAGAACCATTTTTGATAACCATGATGAGTATATTAACTCAAGTTGATTTTGTGGGGATTATGCATGTATACTACCCTGAAGCACCTAACCTTGTCAGTGACTTAGGTGAAGGTATGATCAGAAATTAAACTAAATTGGAGACCCATAGAGGATTACTATTTCATAAAAGGGGAGGCAATATATGAGATAGTGTGGCTTATGCATTAGATACCGTGAGATAATTTACCTATAAAATGAGTTAGGTGAAGATATATTTTGAGTATTACACCTAGGATGAGGACCATATATGATAACTAGGAGGATTATATCAAATCAAAGTGATTGTATGGGGCTTACATATTTATAATGACCTGAAGAACCTAACCTAGCCAGGGACTTGGGTGAAGGTAGGTAGAGTTAAGGGATTATACCTAGGAGGATTCCCTTACATAAGGAAACCAAGAGGAATATATCAACTCAAGGTTTTTTTATAAAACCAATAGGAATATATCAACTCAAAGTATTTTTTGTGATGGTTTAAGGAGTATATTGACTCAAAATTTTCTCTGGACCAAGGTTTTGGTTATAGGTGTTATAGCCTAAAAATATGTTTCACTCGATCCAAAAAGTTCACAGTGAAACTCTAAAATTTTCATGGGGTTAGTGATGAAAGCAAAGGGACCAGGTCAAAGGGGCTATAAAGGTAGATCCCCTATGGTATGTACCAATGGGATGAGGTTTAGAATATATTTTTAGGTATATTTTCTATAGTATTAAAGTGATACCTAAGGGTGGACATGGTTCACATAGAGGGATATGCACAAGATGATTCATATAGCACACTAGTATAATATCTTACCAAAGGGATTGCCACATATCACTTTATGAAGGAGGGAGATCGTATAAGAGTGTCATCATAGGGCCTTGAGAAGGAATTATACATTGGTATTTTCATGAAAGGACATTGAATAGTGTTCTATGTGATGGGTTATCACTTATCATGTTTCCTGAAGGACCTTAGTGATTTTTTTTATGAAGGCCTTCACCTATCCTTGAATAAATCTTTGGAATTTACCTGTGTGGTTATTCTAGGAGAGTGAGTCTATACTGAGTGTTCTCTCCTTGAAGTACATGTTAGTATTTATATTTTTTTAAAGGTTGGGGCCGAAGCCTCATTTTTTATTATTGAAACAAAGAAAAGACCTCTTTAACTGGGTAGAGGGAGACCCATTACATAGCCCGAAGGCCCAGTGGGCATTTAGCCCATTACATAGCCCGTAGGCCCAATTTTTTTGCCTAAAGCCCATTATGTGAATAGTACTGCTACAGTACCCGCACTACTATAGTACCCGCCGCTGCTACAGTTCCCCTGCCGCCGCTACAATGCCGTCGTTGCAACAGTATCTTGGCTGCTATAGTAGCGCTACAGTGCTGCTACAGTACCTGTGCCCAATGGGTTTTGAACCCCCATTTTCCATGTAGAATTATGGGGTGCTTACCACTAAGCCAAACCCCAACTACATGTTAGTATTTATATGAAGTGGTAGGTAGCTGCCTTTATGAAATGTATGGGTATATAATGATTGAGGTTCTACATGAACGGAGTAAAATGATACATGATGGGAACAAAATTACCACCAATAAGACATAATAGTGAGTGAAGTTCTATGATAAAAATGAAAAATGCTATGTGGAGGGAACAAAATAATATCCTTCAAGATATAAATAAAAAAGGGTTATCATAGGGATTTAATTGATATGAGAATAGATAAAAATTCTATGTGACTTGTGTGAAGTGATTTTTGGGAGGAGGTATTTAAGAAGAACTTTAAGTTCTAGGAGCATACCTTCATTTTCTTTATGGTGGAATTTCTATTGCCTATTTATTCTATTCTAAAATGTTTCCTAACTACAATTTTTTTTTACAATTTGATATGTATGATTTTTTGGGGTCCATGAATAGTCAAATTGAAGCATGTGAAGTCAACTACTCTCCTGGATATAGTTGTTACACCTTAGAAGTATGTTTTTGGGCCTAAGTTTCTAGAAGACCCTAAAAAATGGGTTTTATGGATTTTACACCCTTTTTGTTAGTGACACGTGAAATCCATGACCTACTCATAGAGGGAGGTTATCATAACCATGCCATTGGATTGTGTAATTTTTTTTGAAGGATCTTTATCCCATGGTGTGTGAGCAGTCATGTGGTACATGGAAATCGTAGTCACTTGTTCTTTGGACATGGAGATAATCTTATACTCAAACTCGACATGTGTTGTCTAAGTGAGTATAATATCATGGGTTTTGCAGCAAAGTGCATGGTCATGGTTAGTTACCTATGAACCATGCATAACCAAGGGATCCATACCTAGACAAGGTCTCCATTCCCTCAAATTGAGAATTTCTCCCTCTTCCACGAGGCCCACCATGGCATGGTCCTCTTTATGGAAGTACACTTGTAGTGAAAAATAGCTATAGGTTTCACATGGACTCACCCTGATGATCACCTAATCCCTTTAATAACCTCCCAATTATCAAGTAAAGTCTAAAAATATATCTTTTAGATGTTCCAAACATTGGAACCTCAATCCAAAATTTTGTTCTCAAAATGAACACCTCACTAAAACCAATGATTTAAAGTTTATACTAAATTTAAAAACTCATAAGGGATGGGGGTTTTATGACTCAATTTAAAGTTCCCAGTAAGAATTTATCCCCAAAGAACTAATGACGATCACTTGAAAGTATTGTTTTCTTATTGGGTGTATTATTATTATTTTTAAGAAAAAATCAGCATGAATTTTTAAAATTTCCCAACACCAAAAACACGTAAAAACTTACATAAAATCTCTATAACAACAGGACTTAACCAGACCCACATAACTATTTCCACGACTAAAATATAAAAAAAAACACCGAAAGAGTAAAAATAACTTATAAGAATATAATAAATGTGATAGAAAACCCTCAAAACATTATACCAGATTAGTGGCTTCGAAAATCATATAAAAAATGATAAAACTACTATAACCTACTCAAAATATATAAATAAAACCCCAAAGAAGATTGGGAATCAACCAGCTCATTGTTTTTTATTTCTTGTAAAAGATGACACTCCATCAAGATCTATCAAGAACTCTTTAAAACCAGCATCTGAAAAATCTTCTTTCAAACTACTCTTGATAGAAGAAATAAACCTATTTTTCACTTCTATAATTTTGTACAAATTCATAGTTTTAAAAAATCTTAAAAGTGGTGAAATATTGCTTTTATATCCAAAAGGTGTAAGATTAACTATGTATTTTTCCTCATTTTAAGGCCATGAAACACCTATATTGTATTAATAATACTACTATAAAAAGAAAAAAAATTAAAAAATGTCATATTTATAATTCAGAATCCATTTTGGGTTTAATGTTAAGGATTTTCACCCAATTAGGGGGTTTTGAGTGATGAGAACAACCTAAGAAACACTTTTAATAGAGTAGATTTGTTTATATTGAACAAATTATTTTTTATCAGTTATTTTTCTAATTATTATCTTAATAATCTTATTGTTTGAAGTTATTTAGTGGATTTTGATTCCACAAAATTGACCCCAATGTATTCATTAATAGAATCTTGAATTATTTTCTCATAATTAAAATTAGTATCAAACCCAATATCATCCAAAAAGGCTTCTTTAGCTATATCAGTATGATTTCATCTCTCATATAGAGTGGATTTACTAAAAAATTGAACTCCTCTTATTCATCACCAATCTAAAAGACAATTTTACCTTTTGAAACATCAATTATAGACCCTCTAGTGGTAGGAAAAGGTCCACCCAAAATGTTTTGGACAATTTTATTACACTCTATCATGAGAACCAGAAATCAACTGATACATTTAGCTTCCCTACATTTGGTAACAAGTCATCTACCCTCTTAATGTGATTATTAACCGATATATCATCCATTTGAAGTGAAATTTAAGTGGATTTCAATTACATAATCCTTAATTACCAAAATATGAAGTATGAAATGAGGTTGAAACTTGTTCCTAGGTGACAAAAACAATTTTTCAATTTACTTTAATCTATCATACATGGTATGATAAATCTTCCAAGTTCTTGCAATTCTAGAGGTAGTTTAATTTTTTTTAAAAACACTATATTCCTTAGTAAAATTAATTATTTCAAATTACTCCAAGTTCCTCTTATTACAAAAGAATATTTTGAGAAATTTTACATAAGATAAAATCATTTTCAAGGACTAAAAAAAGGAAAATTCATGTTGAATTCTGTAAACATCTCAAGAAATTTGAGATAATCTAGTGAATTGTTTTTGTTTAATATTTTTAGGATATGGAATAGGTAGTGAAAAGTAATGAAACTAGGTGGATTAATCTCTCTTATCTCATCATGAGCACTCATTATTTTCTCAATTAATTCATATTTAATTTTATTTTGTTATTTTTATTTTTCATATAGAGAAACCAATTATACATTCATTTGGATATTTTTTAAAATTTTATAGATTTGTTATTTTCTAGATTTTTTGATTTAGATTCTCTGTAATTTCATGTAAATATTTCCTTGGTTGTTGCCTGTATTTTTATTATATTTTCAAACCACTTGATATTGTTATATAAATTTTAAATTGGGTTAATTTTAGTGGTAATTGGAAGTTTTACTTTTTTTCTACTACCAAAATCTCTTTTCATTTGACTTAATTGAATTTATAAATTGTTCATTATAGACTCAAAAGTATATTTTTAATAAACCATTTCAACCTTGTTCTAGATTATCATGAGTATGTTTTATTTAATATTTGATGCATCAACCCCTATAATTTCCCTTGATAATTAGACTATTTAGCTACATTTTTATTTTTTTTAATTGAAATAACTAGACGTAATAAGCTATTTTGAAACTATTTGATCTCTCCAAGAGTGATTAGGATGGTTTTATACCTAGTGTTATAATTTTTTATAAATGGATCATTATTACTATATTAAAAATTTTTGTAATCCAAAAATTAGTAATTCTCATCATTTTTCATAGGTATATTAGATTTGGGACAAAAAGACCTTGAATGCCCATACATACCACATTATTGACATTCTCTCTTAGTGCACTTTCATGATTGTTGTTATAAATTCTAGAAGTCTTATCATGTGTTTATTAAGAAAATACCATGTTATATTCACTAATATAGTTATTTTATTTTATTAGAACATTTATTTTGTGAGTTTCAAGAATGTGTATTGAAGATTTATTTCACCTATTTGATTATTTTATAAAAAACATAACCATCGGAAGACAGATCAACCAACATTTAGTGATATGGACTAAGATAATTGTAAAAGGCATCCATAAAGAAATAGGAAATAAGTTTATGATTATAATAATTCCTATGAATACCCCTAAATCTATCCCACATCTCATGAAAAATCTTACCTTCATCTTGATCAAAAATAGTGATTTTATGCCTCATTTCAGTGGTAAATATTTTAGGGTATAATTCATAATGAAAGAATTAAAAAATTGATCCCAAGTTCTAAAAATCTCACTATATATCTATTTAAACTATCTCATAGAATTTAATTTAAGATAAAATGGAAAAAACTTCAACTTGATCTCTTCCACTCATAACCCATGTAATGGAAGGTGAAAAGAAACACTATAAAAATATCTAATGAATTATAAAAATTCATTTTTAGGAAGACTAATTTTGGATGAAAATGTGGAGAGATATAATTAATTCATTCAATAGTTTTTATATCTAAGAGACAACCAAATATAAGGTAGATTGCTTAAAATAGTAGGAAGTTTGGAAATCTCTAAGTCTAAATCTCTCAAAAAATTCATTTTTAGGGTGAGGTTGAACAATGTTTTCATTTTTGATTCATAAACTATTAATTAATATGATATTATATATTTTCTATTTTTTCTTATTTTTAGGGTTACTGCATTCTCAATTTTAGGTATTAAAGGTTTCAACTTAGTAGTTGGTATTTTCCCAGCAAGCATGAAAATTTAGTAAAAGTATTATAAAAGTTATAGCACACAACACAATATTTCTCATAAATAAATTAATAAAAAACCATTTCAAATATCTTAAATTGTAGTAAAATCAATTATCTTCAGAACTCTAAACAATATAGGTAGTGAAAAAATTGATTTTTAATGTTTACAATAGTAAGTGACATGCATTTTTCAGACTCAGAAGTACCAAATATCAAGATATTTAAAACCTAACACACAAAACAACTAATATTTTTATTTTATTTAATTGATGGTTTAATATTTTTACTAATTTTTTAAAGATTTATTAAATAACTTATAACACCATTCCTTCCCTGAAAATGAAATCAAAATTTTGTTCTTCTTTGGTTGTATAAAATCTTTTAATACATACTCTAAACTAGTCTAGTAGAAAGTAGGGTCGATCCCACAAACACTGTGGTGTGTTCTAGGATTTTCAGAAATATTTCTATGTAAAAAAATTGGTCTAAAAGTAATAATGTAGAGTGTAACTAATAAGAAGTCTGTAAATTAGGACTTAGACAATGGAGGAAGTAGGAAAATTATGATAGTAACAATGAAAATTTTGTGGATAATAATAACAAACAATGATCCAAGTAAAAAAAATACAAGTGTAAAAAATCAAGTTTGAACAAGGGGAAATTGAAACCAATTATCTATGAAAATAAATTAATTCATACTTAAAAAATTAATTTTATTTCATAAAAATATAATAAAATTAAATAGTTCTTCAAAAATTCAATCAATTTGTTATTTCAAACTAAACTGATAGAAAATAGTTCCTTAGATTAAATCACAAATAGATATTATATTGTCTTTAAAGTTTGATAGGATACTCACTGTCAAGTTTATATCAAATTCAATCAACTATAGAAGTAAAATATTGAGAATAACTAAAATAAATTTATGAAAAATACATATGAAAATTTCATCAAGAATAATTAACAAAATATATTTATTATGGATAATGAGGGAGTTAAAATATGATAGGAAATCATTCTAGGTGTCCATTACATAGAATTTGGATTTAAATTATAATTTTTTATATAGATAAAAAGTGATAGAAAAATATTAAATGATGAAATAAAAGAACATATAATTAATAAATTATAATTATCATAAATAAAATTATCTAGAATTTTTTTTCAAAAAAGGGATAGATAATAACTAGCGAATAAGAGAGAAGTAAATGAAGGGAAAGTAAAATTAAGAATAATATTCTCGTAGTAGAATAAGAAACTCCTCTTTCTTGATCACTCTTTGTATCTCTTAGACTCTAGGAACTTTTACTCTCTCTATTTGTGTTCATGTATAACCAAATCAATGAATCCCATTTCCCTAATTTAATTATATATTCTCATCAACATTATAATTTTTATTATTAGGCAAGGAGAGCTATAGGGAAAGAAAACAAACCAGACCTATGGTGGCCAAAAGTAGTGCAGACCAAGGGTATCATCTTGAATCAAGTTCCCCCCTCATGTTTAAGTAAGGAAACATTAGAAAGGAAACTAACCTGGGTACCATGGACCGCTAGGGAGGCCAATTAGTCTGCCACTTTGTTCCCCTCCCACCAGGTGTGGGTTACCATAATGTTGTTGCTAAGAAGTGCCTTGCATTGCCTAATGATGTAAGATATTGACCAATGGATAGATCCTTTACCAAGTAATGCATCAAGGATAACCATAGAATCTATCTCCACCTGGGAAATATTAATGTCCCTTTTTCTAAAGATGAAAAAACCTTAGAGAATAGATTTGGCCTCTGCCCAGACATAATTGCCACTCTCGAAGTGAGCTGTGAATGCCAAGACTACACTTCCCCTAGCATCATGAACCATCCTGACTCCACGCATGTCACCCATGACACAAGACCCATCCATGTTGAGTTTTAGGACATCGCCTAGAGGATCCCACTGAATCCATCACCCCTAGAGGTGATATGATGAACCACAACCAAAGGATCACAAAGAGAACAAAGAGAAGGTGCCTCCTTCTAGTTTCCAGAATGGAAAATCAGATCAACCATCATGCACCAATCTCTTTACACTATGGACCTACCAGTGGAAGTAAAACCCTTGAACCTGGCTTAGTTCCTAGATTTCCATAAGTACCAACAACCCACATTCAAGATTAAGGAATGCACCACTTTTTTCCACCTATGAAAACTCAGACCCCTGAAACCATCACTCCAGGAACATGTCATTGCTGGCCCCATGGGGTGAGTTAGATTTAAAATCCCTAAATGTACTCCATAACATGCAATCCCAATCCCCTTAAAATAAGATATGACTTGTTCTCTCTTCAATTTTGTCCATACAATAGTTTCAATAGTAAGCCATGCTAATGCAAAGGCATTTGATGTTGATATCAGAAGATAAATCATTGTTTCATATTATCCAGGAAAGAAATTTATGTTTAGTATGAATTTTGTTACACCAAAATATTTCATTCCATCTATTATACTGAACACGAGAGGTATTCATCCTTCAATAGTCTTTTGAGTTAAATTTCTTTGAGATATAAGGAGTGAAAATACACCTGTCCTACTCTGAGGTAATGAGAATGGATTCGAACACCTCCTACCGAGACACATTCAGAACTGATCTAAAAAATGTTGGATATTGGATCAATTCCTTGAAAGAGATCATGGGACCTGGACACCCTAGATAGGTGAGCATGCTGCCCGTACAATTATGAAACCAGAAGAGGATTCTGCCTTCACCAATGATCCATTACGAGTGTGGAAGGATGTTCAAGATGATGTTACAAAAAAGGACCATAAGGTTGACCCATTTGCTGAAGGATATGAAGAACTGGTTTAATACTTTTGAGACATAATCTTTCCCCACAATGTACGCTCCTCGATTATTTCCCATGCGAGCCTCGTATGCATAGAATGAATTGTGACCTCCAAACTTTTAACACTGATCCCTCCCTCACAAATGGGCCTCACCATATTCACCCATGAAACCCAATGTATCTTCCCCTCAGATTGAACATCCCAGATAAAACATGCGAGGAGCCCATCAATGGACCATATGACACCCTTTAACACACTATAAGAAGCAAGATCATGCACTGGGATTGCTGATAGAATGCTATTGACAAGAGAGATGTGGCCATTGAAGGATATGAAGTGATTTTTCTAATTTAGAATTTGACCCGTAATCCTTTTAACCACTTTTTCAAAGTCCCTATTAAGAAATCTTGTTAGAGAAATAGGAAAACTGAGATACTCCATGGGAAAGACTCCACACCGCATGTTCAAACTAGTACCCAGATCAAGCACCTTGCTTTCAATGCATGAATCAGATACATAGAAGTTTCTCTTCTCCCTACCGATGATCTAACCACTCCAATGGAAATATTCCTCTAAGATTTTATTAATTCCATGGACATATCTCTTCCCCACGTTCATGAAAATAATTGTTTCATCGGAAAACATCAAGTGCAATGTGGAAAAAAGCCTAAACTTCCTATGAAAAGGTATTATTTACCCATTGGAAATACCATCGTTGATCAGCATAGTGAGGGTATCTTGCATGAGAATAAATATGCTTAGGGACAATGGGTCACCTTTCCAAAGTCCTCGGATGGACTTAAAGAAGCCGCGAGTTCACCCCATGAATGATACAACAAGCCATAATGTGCTAACACATCTGAAGATGAGGTCACAACCCGAAGAAGAAAAACCCATCTTTGTGAGGACCCTGTTGATAAATCCACACTCCATCCTATTGTACGCCTTGCTCATGTCTAGTTTAATGACCATGTTGGAACCTTGAGATTTGAAGTTAAGGTCTCTCAGCATTTCCTGTGCCATAGTCATAGCACCCTGAATGGAGGGCTCCTTCAATATATTACTTAGTAGCTCTAATATCTTACTTGAGCATTTAAATTAAAAAAACAATGATACATGAGGTCATCTACACCTGAGTTAATCACATGTATGGTTAGGGACTTTCTCAAATTTCACAAAGTGAAGAATATTACGTAACCCTTAAATTCCTATAAAATATTATATATATTTATCAGCAATGAAAATATATCTTACTTAACTTCTTTTGTAAAAATGTATATTTTTTTGTGACACTTAAACACAAAAACCTTTGAAAATTAAATCATTTAAGATTAATACTAATTCACATAGATCCTGTAAAATTAATATCATACACTAAAAACCAAATTTCCATTGAAAAATTAACCTTAAAAACATATCAAAATAATTATTAAATTCTAAAATTCACTTAAATAATAAAAAACATTCTAAATAACCCAAAAAAAATCTTAAATTGAACTTAAAAATATATTTATGATAAATTCATGGAATTTTTAACATTTAATTACCAATAAAAATATTTTTCTACATTAATAAAATAAATGATAATTTTAACAATAAAATAAAATTTTCAAGAAAAATTATAAATAAAATAATTTCTATACATATAGTTCTCAATAAAAATGAATTAAAAAATTTAAATCACATTTCAGCATAGAAAAAACAATAAAATTAATGAAAAATATGCGGCAGAGATATACAAAAATAGAGCCACATCAATATCTCAAAACCCATATCTATATTTTGAAGGTTTAAGGTATAAAACCCATATTAATTTTGGTTTCTAATTTATATTTTAATATACATTATACCCATTATAAATATTAGGATATGATCTTGTAATAATAGTTTTCACAATATATATTGATCAATTAATTAAACCACTATAAAAAAGGGTAAATAAAAATGTTAGAAGCTTTTCAAGGTAAGTATGAATTGTACATTTATATTGTGATGTTATATAATTCATAAGAAATAATTTATAGAATATGAATGTTTTAACCATTGTGACAGAGTAAGATATAATAAAATATTTTGACACTTTTAGTAAAATGATAATTAATGATTAATCATGTAATAAAACGAATTTGACGAATAAGTATTGGTTTTTTATCGCTGATTGATTTTTTATATTGTATTTAACACACTTATAGATCATGGTTGGATGATATTTTGGTGTGGTATGGGTCAAATTAATCTAATAAGACTGAAAATGGATTATAGTGTGGTATATGATTCATATATATAATTCAAATAATATGTAACCGTGGTGTGTTATGTAATTCACTATTTGACTAAACCAACTTGATAAAACTAGTGTTGGATTATGACGATCATGATAATGGGGCTCACATGACTCCCCCACTTCCATAAAATTATGAGACTGATAAAAAATTGATCGCTTGAGATTTTATATCCTAGAGTTGGTGTTTCATGAGAGATAATGAAATATGGGGATTTTTTACATTGGTGGAAATTTTTCACTAAAAAATAAATAGATAGAGATACTCTACCTTTATAACCAAGTGTTACATTACAAAAGTTTAATAAATAGGATTTTGAAATGTGTGGTCATAAGTAAAATGTATATTCTTTTCCAGCTACAAAAGGTACACCCAATTTAAAAAAACAAAAGGTATAATATGAAAGGTTTGTTTTTGATAAAATTAAAAAGGATAATTATTAAAGTATGGAAGATATATGAATAAATTATTTTTTCCCATTTTAGTTTATTTATAAATTTTAATCTTTCTATTTCTTTAATATAAACATGAACTTATTTGGAAAAATAAAAAATTTAACATAAGTAAATATCAAGAAAGAAGAATATAAAATTAGCGATGGGTATGCACTAGAATTTTGAGAGTTTGAAAATATTTCTTAAATGTAATAAAAATTATTTAAATTGGTAAAATATATCCATATTATTTATGCATGAGGGGAAGAAAAAAATACATTCACTAAATTTTGAAATCCTAGAGTATATTTTTATCTTATCTTTTTTTTTCTATTTCTGTTTCATTCATTTATCCTATAAAACATTGTTTTTTTGGGAAATTAATTCTATTTATTTAGGAAAATTAAGTTCTTTGAGTCTTTATATCCCAATGAAAGTATTCGTGTACCATTTTCTAGGTGCATTTTTTTGAATATAAATTCTATCTTGGGTTCATTTTAAAACACTTATTGAAAAATTTCATTAGTACTTATAAATTTTAATAAGTGATTTTATTTAAGTGTTTTAAAATTTTGTATTGAAAATTAATATTTTACCTAGTTTACATTTTGAATTTAACTTTATAGATTTTTTCATTGACAGAAAAAACACCACTTATTTTTCTAAAAACTCATCATAAGTGGTATGTTCTTTAAGTAGTTTGTAATAAGTCTTATCGCACTAGACCTTAACTTTGATAGATGTTATAGTAAAAAATAATGAGAAGATATATCAAAATTATAGGGTTAAACCTCTATATTATTTGGGATATTTTGAGGATCTAATTAGAAGTAGTAGTGAGATAAATGTTGTGGGTGGCGAAACCTTTCTGGTGAATGATGGTCCCTTATCTTTTAGAAATATCTCAGTCGTTAAAGTTTTAGTGCATCCATAAAGGCTAAAAAATATTAGTGACCAACTAAAGGATATTCCTATAGTAATTATAAAGCATTATATCATGGACACCATAATTAACCATTTGACTATGATAACTATTTTAATGATTGTGTGAGGTAAAAATACCTGAGTCCCAAAATTTATCTTATCACTTATTTAATTTCTCATTATATTTACTATATACATCTCAATTTTTTATAGGAAGTGGTTCATTTTTGGTAAAAGGAATGTTTATTATATCTAGAGTGGATAGAGATAAAAAATACAGGGTAATTATATCAATATATCCTTGATAGTCATTTCCTTTATATTGATAATCATAAGATTCTTGAATGGTACTACTTTCTAGTTTGTAAAAAAAATTATTTTCTTTTTTTCCTTGAATTTTTATTTGTCTCATATTTTTGATTGATTTCATATTCATCCTAATGGTTTGTGTAGTCATGGAGTATATATAATATTAAAAGGAGGGTATTCTAGTTAAATTAGTTGTATACCATATAAAAAAAGTTTCTTACTCTCTTAGTAGCATTACATGGTGTTAGGGAAAACTCTTTTAGTATGAAAAGTTGAATATCTAAGAAAAACCAAGTTCTCACTTTGTAATAATTCATATCCAATGAGATTTTGGTAGCCGTTTTGTTGTTTTGGTTTCTATATAACATGGTGTAATTTTTTTACATCCAATATGAAACTGATAATGGCCAAACATGATGGCTAGATAGAATTGGTATGACACGATAGAGTGTAGTGTATATTTGTTAGAATTATTAGTTTTAAATTACTATTTTTAAATAACATTATGACATTTAATATTTGGAAAATATTTTCTGTATTTTGTGTATTCTATGAATTAAAGTGTTCTTTGAATTTTCTTTGTATGTTATTTCTTGGATATTTTTATATAAGACATGGAAAATGTGTATATTTATACAAAATATGGATGTTAAAATATAGATAAATATTTATTAAGCTATATTATAATAAATAATAAGCATGGTTAAATTTTTTAGACTTTTAATAGTGCATGAAATTTTTAATTAAAATTTAAAAATTGTGAAAACCATGTGTTGTAGAATCTTATATGGTATTTTTCTACAAAACATGATATGTATTGTATAAAATACCTGACAATAATATATTTATATTGTTAAAATATAATGGATTTTAACAAAAAATATTTCCACAACACTCATGGGTGTGTTATAGATTACTTTTAATAACATAAAATGAGTGTTATTAAAATTATATTTTCTTATAGTGGTGCAAATGGATAACCATAAGAGTCAGATAACCAAATAACACCATGAGACCTATATTCCTTTTATTAGTTAGGATACTAGAGAAAAACATTTTAAATAATCTATATAATGTATTGGGTGAAGAGTTTTCCACTCAACTATCCAAGATTCATATATGATATGATTAACATGATGACATACTTAAATATCTAAGTGGTGAGAGTAATTCCAAAATAGAATCATTAAAAAATGAAATATGGATCATGACCCACTAATTGTTATGTTTTAATTTAAATAGTTAATCATTTTGTTAGGATCACATTTAATTAAATTACATATTAAATGAATATAATACAAGATAATAACTTGATAAAAACTTTTATTGAAGATAAAATTTCATCAGCATCATTAAACATGAATTTGAGATCAATATTATAAAAGTATAAGATTAATAAAATTATTTTTTTTAACCTATATAGAAAATTAAGAACCATTATTAAGTAATAAGTAAAATTTTATATGTTATAACACCCATTTCCTAAAAATTCATATGGTAAATCTATTCATAAAATATACTTATTTGTATATGATAAGCATTTAATGGATTTATTTGATGTATCCACTCTCATTCTTATGTCCTTGGAGTCCACATTGAAAAATAAGAATGAGAATATGGACTCATTCAAGATAATAAATAACCTAAAAAGATAATATTAAGAATAAAATATGTATAAGAGGTATGAGATTTCAAATGAATTTTTTAAATAAAATATGTTCAAAGGAACTTCAGTATCTACTTAGGTACTCAACATGATTGGGTAGATCAATGATGTGGAGAGGTGAGTATATCCTTTAAGGATTGATTTTTCAATTAACTTGACTCTATAATAATTAATATAATGATTCTAATAGTTTATTATAAACTACAGCATGAATTAATTCAGAAAACGTTTTCCCAATCTTCTCGATATATTGAGGACAACTAGACAGGACATGGGAGTTTAGGATCAAATGTTGTATTGATAGTGATAGAGCGTACCAAAAGAAGAAAAGTTCAGTTGTAAGGTCTAAATATCAATCTTTAATAGACAATCAAAGTTGCTAAAATGAAAGGGTGGATTCAGGAATGAGGTTTCATGCTTCCATTATATCAAGCTTGATCAATAGAGGAGGAAAGAAAAACAATACCTAAAGGGATGCATGAAACTCTATAACTATACAGAGATACTACATTAGTTATTGATGTTATATATTATAATTCTTGCATTTTAAAAGTTATATGATGCCAACTATACATTAAGAAGTTATTGTGAGTATGTATAAGAGTTTTGAATTAATGAATAATTGATGGTTAAATATTAAAGTTTTCATTCAAATGATGGATCAAGAGTTGATATATTAAGGGGTTAGATGCAGTGGATTACTTCAATACTTGGATAAATTTATAATAAAAGATTATTTTTATATCATTTATCTTATTTAATAAAAGAAGGTATTTTTAAACAAAAATTATTTATAAATAAAGATAGAAGATGTTTTTATACATGTGTTTTTTATTGATATGATTATATAAAATATTTTAAAAGAAGATAAGGATAAAATGAGTTTTATCTAGGATAAGTGAATTTTATCCAATATGTTTGTCCAAATATTATGTAAATAGTTCCTATCATTATCCATTTTCATACTTTAAAGAATAAAATCCTTTTTTAGAAAATTATTCTAAATATATAGAAAACCATATAAAATATAAATGTCTATATATTATTTATTAAATATAGACACTAAAAAAATAAATTTTATTTCTAATAATAAAAGTTTATATTTCTGATCATGATAATTTATAGAAAATATAATTTTTAATATTATAGTAGAATTATGTTTAAACTTAAATAAGTTTAAATGGTAATAAATATAATATTATACTAATAACTTTAAATTGAGAATCATTTTATATCCTTAAATTGTTTAGGTTGTATTGGTAAAGATAGGTAATGTTAATTGTTATATTTTGTTACCAAAAAGATCTTAAATAATTTTTTAAATTAAAAGTTACAAGATGATAACAATAATCTTTTAATGATTTATAAGCAGACAATAAAATCTATAAATATTATAAAATTGGTTGTTTTGAAGTAAATAATTTTGAATACTTGTTCAAATAGTTAAACATTGGGAATTTGATTGTTAGTATCACCATTATTAAAATAATCTTTTTTCATTGATGTTACTCACTAAATGAGTTTAGTGGGAGTTTTTATGCGATGGTCACATAGATATGTGGTAGTAATTACATAGAGATGTAATGAGTTTAACAAAACCCTAAAAGTGTAGAAAACATAAGGCTTTGATAGTCTATAATATAGGATATGATTGGATGGGTAAATATATATGATTTTATTAGTATTCATTAAGGATATTAAAAATATAAAATGTATAATGTTATACAATGGTAGATTACACCTTTTTATCATTTCACATTGGATACATATAATCATGAAGTGTAATTATAATTAACCTCTCAAAGTATGAATTTGAGTTATCCCTAACCAATGTTCCTCATGGTGCATTATCAGTAGTAATAAAATTCCAAGGTTAGAATAATTAATATTTTATAGACATATATAATATGGTCATGAGACCAAAAATTAGTTTTTCATACTAAATGAACCATAAAGTATATCACATGTAGTTTCATATATTATGTCATTGGTATTCTATTGATGTTTGTTTGATATTAAATCCATGAAAAATGGTTATACGGAAGGATATATTCCATAAATAATATATATATATATGATATATATAATATATATTATATAGTAAGCTATAATCGATCATTAAATATAATTTTATAAAAAAAAACTATTTTGTGCATGCATTTTGGGTATATGTTTTTATATGATATAGGGATATCGTAATGTTCCACTTCCTATACAAGTCGTAGTGTATGACTGTCCTTATTTTAAGGCATGGTATACATTAACATACCACTATATTTGATTATTTGGGTGTCAGAATGATAATTTTATCATTTGAGTGATCATCCACATTAGTTATCATAAGTGAACCATTTCATAAGATGAAATTCATGGGAGTTTGATACAATCATGCAAGGGTTTCATGAACTGAATGAGGCATTTACTCATGCATTATAACACATGAGTGAATGAAATTTCACCTGATGAGAATCCTCTAGGTCTTTATTAAAGGATCCCACTACCATGTGATGGTGTGTGTAAGTTCACTCATTCATTCTTTGATGGAACTCCCTCGTTCTCATATATCTCTTCTCCAACATCCTTTATATAATGAGGCATTACCATATCATGGAGTGTGGAAGATCCCACTCAAGCATAGAGTGATTTAGTATAAAACATAGATACTTTTGGAGGAGGGATTCCATTTTACTTCCTCTTAATTGGTCTTTATCAAGCATAATAGATAAATACAAATGTATTAGTTATCTTTAATTAATGGTACATAGTTTATTCATTTACAATTAACAACTTATTTTATTTATCAAGCACGTTCAATATTGGTTTAGGATTTCTCTTCTTCTTTCATTATGTTTAATAAGTGTTTTTAGATCCTTCAAAACCCAGTAGTTGTATCAGAGCCCTAACATGCCTTTTAATTCATGAAATTACATTGTAAATGTATGTTTTTGAATTCACATGCCCATCGCGTTCCCTATCACAAAATATGATACAAAAATGTGCACTTCCGAATTAAGTCATAACTAAAAATATGGGATATCATATTTAGTGACTCAGTATAAGTCACTAAAATTTGTAATATTCATAGAATACAACTCTCAGATATTGCATCCAATTACTATGCTGCATATAGTGTTTTGAAAAACAGAGCATTTTATCACCTTTATAATATTTATGCATATCATAAATTAAAACATGATACATAAGACTCCACCTTTATACATCATATTTTAGGATAATATAAGGCTATCAATCATAAAATATGACTTATTGCACTTAAACCATTTAATTATTAAAATTTTATCAACTATATCCTATAGTTCATGCAGTATCATTAAATATGATTGGCAAAGAAAAATTTGTTTTTCTTAAAATTCAATTATTAATTAAATTATATAACTTATAAATTATTTATAAATTATAAAAAATGTATTTTCGAATATTTAGTAAATTATAAATATAGCTATAAATTAATTAATTATAAAGTGTTTATAATTAATTAATTAAATGTTTATAGATAAATATTTAATAATACCATGTGTTAATAATAAATTACATTTTACCAAATTATATATAATGAATTATAACATATAAATAAAGTGTTTATCTATAAAACTTAAAGATAATTTATAAAGTTTTTATAAATTAAAAAATAATTATAATATAATGTATTTGAATTTTAAGATTATAAATTTCTCATAATACTTAATTTGAATTATTGAAATTTAGGGTCTTATTTTTGATTTTATTCACACCACATAAAAATAAGTTTTGATTATTGATCTGATAAAGGTTTAATAATTATATATATGTAATATTTAGGTTATATAATATGTTTAAATAATATAAATTTAAATATAAAATGTTTATATTTTACGAAATTTTATATATTTAAAGAGAAAATCAATATAATGAATAATATGAAAGAGTTAATATTATTAATTGAATATAAAGTGGTTTTATTTAAAATTATGGATTTTCAATAATGATTAGATAAAATTATAAAGTGTTTATAATTAGATTTAATTTTTGAATTATCCATTTATTTATCTCATGTTTAAATATACATTTTTTTTATTTATTTAAAAGTAATTCCCTTGTTTATTGTTCATAGTTATAAAATGTTTCATTTATGAACATGTATATGATTTAGTTTAAAATGGTTAAAATTCTTATATATATTCTCATAGATGTATATAATAAGTTACATGCTTGGTATGATAATGGATTAAGTTTCCATATACATTGACTTAGGTTGGTAATTAAAGTTACTAGCTTGAATTTAGTTATTGAATAAAATTTATACATATTAGTTATTAGAGTTTTGATGAATTGGAATCTCTCTTGTGTAAAGTATCCTTAGGTATAGGGACTTTGGGTCAAAATTTCCACTAGATTAGTTGCTTGTGACTTGTTTTATAACAGAGAGGGTTGGATATTTGTGGCTCTAGGTGTACACATGAGAGGATTTATTATTTTAAATAATTCTAGACCTTTAAATGAAAAAAAAGTACCTTATACATAGGATTAATTTTTATATGTGTAAATATATTTGGTATTTATATTTAGGAAAGTAATATAAACCATGTATTTTGTAAAGAGTTACATATCAATATGTTTTTAGACATATTGATTTGGTGGAAGGAATAAGATTATAAATTAAATCATTATAATAATTCATACATAAAGGTTATAACATAATTTAATATGGTGAGATTAAATCCCCTTTAAAATATCTAGTGTTTTATTCCTTACAAAGTGGTACTTTTCAAAACCTCGATCATTCAGTACCTGTGAACCTAACCATTAAGTTATCGTATATTATCTTGTGTAAGGAAAGAAATTAATTAAGTGAACTTGACCATTAGTTTTATTATTCTTTTAATTTTATTTAGGTTATAATTAGTTAAAAAACCCTAACTATTATGATAAAAAATGAATCAAGTTAAGTGATTACATATGATGGATTTGGTTAAAGAGTTATCCACTAAGATATGTACGAGTTATATATGATATAATTGAAAGTATTTTTATACCAAATATAATCATGGATTATTTATATGATACCTGGTATAATACATTATGAAATATGGATGTCATACCATTAATGGATATGATAAAATATAAGGGGGTCATCATTTTAATAGGATCCCATTTAATAAAAGTCCTTATTAAATGTTAGAAAAAATTATACTCATTAATTTTTTTGTATATATATAGAATCATCATTATCAAATAGAACTTTGAGATTAATATTTTATAAAGTGAGTATTAATTTAAAAAACTCATAGGATTGTTAACTTAAAAAGAGTTATTAAGTAAGAAGAAAAATTACATGTGTTAAAGTGGAACCTTCTAAAGTAACCAAGTGTTTAAGTAGTTTAATAAATGAATCTAGATGCTTATGAGAATCATAGAATTATTAAATTGAGGTTTCAAAGGTATTAGATTCAAAATAACCTAAGGAATTTTATCCTCTTATCATATATTTGATATAATTGGATATGTAAATGATTTGGTGAGACTAAAGGTTTCTTTAAGGCTTATTCTAGTGGTAGAATTTATTATATCCTCACCAATGAAAATGTTATAACAATGTGAATGAGTTAAAGAAATGTTTACCCTTTTTTTCAAAGTTTTTAGAAAATTTGAACTAAGGAACATGATTTTTATATTTTAGTGCTATATTTACAGTATGAGTGGGTAAAAGTTTAAATAAGAAGTAGAAAAGTTAGTTAGGGAGTCCAAAAATGTTTCTTAAAGTAACTAGTCAAGGTCATTGAAACCTAACGAAAAAACTAGGAAGGGAACAATAATGATTTTACAGAATGGAATTTATTGAGATACCTGAAGGGGTTTATAAAACTCCATGGGCTATCAATGTTAGGTATTAGTGCTATAGAAATTTATTATTCAGTTTTTAGGGTATATGATATAAAATTATTAATTTATAAGTTTTTTAAATGTACAGTAGATCAAAATCAAGGGAATAATTAATGGAGAATGTAGTTTTCATTTAAGTGATGATGTAAAGTGCTTCTATATTAATGATTTTAATGTAGAGGAATATATAAAGCATAGATGAATTTATGTATAGAATATGTATATTCATCTATTTTCTATTATATGATAAGAGAAATTGATTATTAATAAAGAGTTATTATAAATAATGTGATATGATACACATGATTTATGATTCCTCAGATTCTATAACATGTTCTAAAAAGAATATAAGGATAAATTCATTTTATCCAAGATGAATTATTGATCCATATATATGTTAAAATATGAGGTAAAATATTACCACCACTCATTAGTGGTTTATTATAAAGAATAAAGTCTTATTTTCATATAAAAATTTATCCAAACACAAATAATACCATATATGATATGAAAATAATAGTTTTTTTAATATTCCTAATAAAAGGAATTATATGTTAATTTAATAAAAAAATAGAGTTTGTGTGTCTTAGCATGATATCCTGAGAGAATATTGCATCCAAGAGGCTAGTGGAAGTATGTTTGAACTTAAAAAAGTTCAAAGTTAATAAACAAAGGATTATAATAGTAAAAATATAAAGATAATTTTACTTAATATACTAAAGAGTTTAAGATATTTTATGATAAAGATAAATTTAAATAGTTACATTTAGTTACTGTGATAAAGTGAATATCACTATTTCCTAAAGAATTTGCTAGTTAGAATACAAAGTGAATTTCACTTTATTATAAATGAGTTTAGGATGTGATGGTAAACAATAACGTAAAAACGAATATTTTAAAAGAAAATTTTGATGAAAAGGGTTCCAAGGACGATGATGTTAAACTTAGAAAGAGTTTAAAGTAGAAAATATAAGTTATTGATAGAGTAACATTTGATTATGTAGAGTTAATGAGATTAAAAATGTTCAAGGAGTTTAAAATTAGGAATATGATTCCTATATCTCAGCATTATTCAAACTTTATTTCTTTATAGATATTAATCTCTAAATATTTTAGAGAGAAAGTTTTACTAGATGGTTACATAATGATATGGAAATATTTACATATAGATTTAACGAGTTCACAAAACCCTTGAAAGTACATCGGTGATAAATTTAATCTAGTAATAATAAATATATGAAATGTTAGATAGGTGTTTATGTAGGGTTTTTTTAAGTATTCTTAAACAATTTTTAGAATATAAAATGTATCATACAAATATGCATTATCCACTTTATCATTCATTCACATTGACTGTATATATATATATATTCATATATATTACATGAATTTTAATGATAACTTACCTATCAAAGTATGACTTTTATTTATCTATAATTGATGTTATTTATAGAGTATTATAGGTTGTGATGAAATGTTAAGGTTAACATGAGTGTGATTATTGTATAGAGATACTGAGTATTCTTATAAGAAAAAAAAGGGTTTTAGGCGCTAGATTACCTATAAAGTATACCACATGGAGTGTCATACAATATGTATTTGGTATACTATGGTGCATGGATCATATATAGAGTCCCCAATATATAATTTTGGAGGGATAACTAGCATTATAACCTTCATACATTGATGCCTTTCTTACACAAGCCATGAGTCTTAGATAATCATGAGGTGGTTTGGTATATTTCTGATCATTTCATTGGTTAGATCTCAACCAATATGAGATTACTAAACTTATATAATGAGTATGAAATATGGTCAGTAATGCCTCAAAATTATAAAGTAAGAACATTGTATTCAATATGAGGTATGACATGTAACACCAAGTGCATAATGGAATATAATATCCTGATAAATTAAAATATAATTACTTTTTAAAATAAAATAAAACAATAATATAGATTTAAATTCACGCAAAAACTATGTTAGATTTCATTACACATAATAACAACTTCGTTCGATAGCTTTCGTTGCATGCAAGACCAAGTTTTACCAAAAAATAATATATTATTAAAATATTATTATTTTAATATAATATGTTACAACATAGACATTAAATTAGTGGTTATGAATATGATTAAATTAATTATTGAAATATATGGTTTATAAAAATATAAAATGAATTTATATGTTACCAATTAATTAGAAATAAATATAGAAAACAATTAAATATAAATGAAGTATTTTTTTATACTCACAATGGTGTTTTATGCTAATAAATTAAATTAATTAATATTAATAAATGATATTAATGAAATATATATGTTATATAATCATTAAAATATTTTTTATATTCATCTAACATATTTTATAATTATAAGATAAGAACAAACCCAATATTTCGCATAAAAATCAATATTTTTATAAAGGTACTTTTACTTCCTTTTAGTGGAGAACCTATTTTAAATCCATTTTTGAAATTTTATAGGTTTTATATGTCAAAATAAAATTTATATTTATAATATTAATTTTAAAATTTGGTTAGGGTGAATTTTTAGTATTTTTTCTGTGAAGTTTCATTTTTGATGACTAGAGAAAAATACTAAATTTTAATTCAAAACCACTTTTTTATATAATTTATTTATAAGGTTAAATTATATTTTAATTAGTTTTAAAGTTTATTTAGATAATTTTTTTATTAATTAATATAATTCACGTAATTGGAATCAATTTCACATTGAAATTGGATATAAAAACATAGCAGACTTCTGAACGTTTTTACTTTAAAACCCACTTTGTCACCCCATCTCTGAGATTAAATTTAAATTAATTTCTACCACTTATGTGTTTAAAATTTTTAAAAATGGATTAAATATTTTTAATAATAAAAATTTATAATTTATAATAAGTTAAACTTAGTTTTTCACCAAAAATATTAGAGAATGTTATTAAAAATAATTATAATGATTAATGAGAAATTAAGCTTAACAAGGGACTAAACCATAAACTCAAGAGTTAAAATGGCCTAGAAACTTGTTCAAAATCCATTTTATGGCCATATTTATACACTATAATCCATTGGATATAATTTGTTACATTATTTTATCCACTTTATATGGAAAAAAATGAGTGAAATTCCCTTTTCAAAAATTTACAAGTGTCACTCCTCCTCCACTATAAAAAGTCATTCATCCCTCCCACTTTATCACACCTCTAAATACACTTTTTATTAACTAATATATTACCAAATAGATCTTAAAAATCCCTCCCATCATCCAAAATGACTCATCTTGGGAATAAATCCATCCAATGAATCCCTTTAGTGCAAACCAAAAGGAGTTACCCAAAGAAGATGTAACATCACTTCTCAAGCAATTTAGTTTTATTTATTTCCAAAATCTTTCAATTATCAATATTAAATTATTATATAAAAATAATATTATAATAAATATATTTATATGTTTTAATTTTAAGGGTTATACCTACACTTACACACACTTCCATTTAATGGGTAACAGACTTACCATTTGTGTGTACAAAAAACTTTTGCCTCACGAAATAATGATTGTTCGTTATTCCTTTACTGCCTTTCATGATGGTAATTATGATTGAAACTATATCATATATATTATATATATGATATTTATAATATATTTATGTTTCTTTAATTTTTATATAGAATATACCTTTATGATTTCCATCTTGCAGGAATATGATAACATCATTTGTGTAAGTGTGGACCACCACCTCATCAAAGTGATGTGGTTCATTCATATTATACATGGAATATATAAATTATGGTTTTAATTTAACTATGTAACTTATATGACATGAATATTATACATTAATTATAATATACATATGTATCATTTAATTTTCATTTCTCTCTTTAGTCAGAGAACCTATGTTCTTCTAAAAACCATGTTTTATTAAAATGTTTTCAAAAATGTTTTTTAACTTTCCAAAATGATTAATTAAATAAATTTTAATATATATTTTTAATTTTATCAATTATTTCAATGGAATTTCCTTTTTTACCTCGTACGGAACGTATATATTTACTCGTCGTCGTTTATTTGAAGCTTCCTTTGTAAGATTAAAAGGTTAATTTTTAAAGCAAATGTATTTAAAATTTATTTTAAAAGAAAAGTATTTTCAAAATGTGTTTAAAAATGAAAAGTATATTTTTATAAATAATTATTTTAAGACATATTTTTATAGTATTCACATTCATCAATGAAAAAAACACTTATTCCTTACACTACTTGGGATATGTTGTATTGATAATATCATTATTCTTCCTATAGATGGTTTTTGATTGATTTGGAAAAAGATAGTATTGAAATTAAATTCCTTGATTCCTTTTAATACCCTTGAAATATTAAGTTTACTATGATCATTTAAAATTGAATTTCATTTAATTATCCATATCATTTACCATGGATGTTATTTCCTAAACTATATACACTTTTTATATACAGTGCTCATTTGATTTACTCAGGATATATTGGTAAATCCATATCCTTTATTCAATATGGATATTTGTTAAGTAACTTTGTTTATGAATTTAAATCAATTATTCAACAATGCTTTGGATATGAAAGACATAGGTTAGGGACCATTTAATGCAAGCCCTATGGGTTTTTGATTAGTTAATTCAATCCCCATGATACATCATTTGTCTCATGGGATGAAATCAGTTTGCTAGACTAAGTTAATGGGTTTTTACCCAGTACATTTTAAACCATATCTACAGTAAATGTATTATGTGTTTGAGAAACATGACATTCAATAATTAAGAATTGTATTCATTTTGATTCAGTTATTATTATCCATGCTATTTTGTATCGATATATCTGTGGATTCATTTCATTATCAGTTCATTGATTAAATTGAATGTGTTTCAGTTTCTTACATTTCCATATTTATTTTTCTTTATCTAGTTATTTGAATGGAATGTGTTTTCAGTTACTTACCTTTACATATTATTTACTCACTTTTTTTTATCTATTGACTACATGGAATATCTATTTAGTTATTTACCTTTATATATTAATTATTCTCATTGATTCATTATTGTTTCTACTGTAATTTACCCTTACTGAGAATTTAAGATCACAATTATTTTGTTTTCTTTCCCCAAGAATTCCCTGAAGTATACTAAGAAATAAATGAAAGGATATGCTAGATGGAATAAAATTATCATTGAAAAAAATTATGTTGTAATTAGTGTACTCATTTAAAAAATAAGACTCATGTATGTATCTGGTTTACGAAGACGACTAAACAATTTTGTCATTTATGATGTGAGCAGCATATATCTTATGCCAATGTAATGTTAGTAGACACCAGATCTAGGATTTATAGGGTCGGGTCACTATAATTGATATTAGAGAAGGTTTATTAGCAAACTTGTAAACTAGATTTATGAAAACATAGATTAGGGAAAATAACCCTAAGATATAATTTGAGGATAAGTATAGATAATATCCTAATGTTTTGTTTAGATAGAGATTATGTGGGTATTCCTAGAAATACATCTGTATCCTTATAATAAAAGTGGACGTGGTTATAACATAAATGTACCTAGGGGTAAAAACTCTGAAAAGGTCTATTGGGCCTAACTCAGTGTTACATGGTACACAACAATGAACCTTACTACACACCTAGTTTGACACTCTTGAAGGAAACAATTAGGATAATTAACATTTTACTTACAAATGATTACAAATTATTTGAATAAATTATGATAATTAATAACCTAAGTTAAACCTAATGTGTTTTATATTGACAATATGGTCTCATGATTTAGATATCCTATAAATGATTATACATTTTTCTCACTATGACTACTATTACTCACACTATTGTTTTTAGTTTTAGTCAATGGATAGAACCTGAAGGATTAAAGTTAACATTGAAAATGAAGGAACATGTGGTGACATTGAGAAGAAAAATGAGGTATTGATAGGAGTGAAAGATATCATGTTTATGCTTAATCATTTTTCTCAAAATATGATTTACAATATATAACTTAACCAACTCCTAAAATCACTAAATAAGAGAAGGATGAAGTTTTCTAAGAGCTCCAGTAGTAGAGACCATGGAGAAATGAATGCTCAATTTTCATCATGTAATAAATGTGGAAGGATGCACCTAGGAAAGTGTGTTAATGGAATAAATAAATAGTTTATGTGTGGGAAGGAAGTATATAAGGAAAATAATTATTGAGGAAAAATGAAGATTACGATGGAAGGAAATAAAACTCATCCTAAGGATCCATTTATGGTTTTTTACCTTAAATATGGGGAACTTGGGAATTACCTGAGTCAATTTACTCTCCTAAAGGATAAAATATTGACTAATTAAAGAACTATATGGAAATAAATGGATGAATTATTTAAGTATTGGGGTTTTATGGAAAACCTTAGTTAAAATGATATTTAGTTACTAACCTCATTTCAAGGATGTCCATCATATTTGTTTTTGTAAATTATATTAATTAACTTTTAGAAAAGGAAAAATTGTATACCGGGTGATAAATAATTAAGTCTGAAAAGGACACGAGTCTTGAACCCATGACTGAAGGATGATAAGGGTTTTATGCCAACCACATACCTATTCAATGTATTGGTTAATATGTCATTATTTTTAGTTAAAAAATTTGACGAATAAATAATAATGATGAACCTTAGTATTACTTTTATGGTTTAGATATTAATGTATTAAAAATATTGGATTTAGATAATAGTTAGAGACCAATAGTAATATTTTTCACTCATTTATAGGACTTAAGATCCATTAAAAATATATTTTAGTGCTTCAGGAATCAAAGTTAGTTTTTTATATTAATTTCTTAGAGTAAAGGGGTAAATTAGAATTTTATAGAAGCATAACCAAAAGATGAAATTGTTCCTTTGAAATTGAAATTTATCAAGTAAATATATTTAATTATATTATTCAGATTCCTCAACATTGAAAAAAGTATCTTAAAAAAAATGTTGTCATAATACCTTAATTTTTTTTAAACTAATGGTCTTATAAATCATCACATATTTATGAATTTGAGACCCTTAAATTTCCATTAATCATTCATTTGTTTGTGATTTATAATCTAAATCATTCCCAATAAATATTTATACTTTTCCTCCATGTATGTATTTTACTTTCCACTAATGTTCTCCAACTTAGAGAACTAGTTACATGTTAGTCCACGTGACCTTTGTACTTCCCATTCAATATTCTCTATAGAATGTTTTATGAATCCTTATCATCATGCGTGATTTAAAAATAGTAAATATCAAACAATATATCACCAAGATCGAGTTTAAATTGTGTGGATGCAATTAAATTAAGGCAGGGAAAATGTAACTCCACAAAATTCTAAAGTAAGAACATTATATTCGATAGCGGGTATGACACACAATACCAAGCACATAAGGGAATATGATATCCTGATACATTACAATATAAATAATATTTTAAATAAATTCAAACTATCAAATAGATTTCAATTCATGAAAAAACTTATTTAACTTTCCTTACACATAAGAACAACCTTGTTCGATAGCTTGCATTACACATAAGAACAAGTTTTACTGAACGCCAATATATTATTAAAATATTATTATTTAATATAATAAGATATAAACTTTCCATTAAATTAGTGGTTATGAATAGTATTAACTAAATTATGAAAATATATGGTTTTTAAAAAAATAAAATGAATTCATAGGTTAACAATTAGTTATAAATGAATATAGAAACCAATTGAATATAAATGATTTTTTTTTGTTTTTTTCCCACAAAGGTATTTTATCCCAATGAATTAAATTTATTTCTATTTTTGAATGATATTAATTAAATATATATGTTATAAATTTATTAAAATATTTTTATATTCATATAATAGATTTAATAAGTATAATATAAGAACAAACGAAACATTTCTAAAAAAAATCAATATTTTTATAAAGGCATTTTTACAACCATGTAATGGAGAACCTGTTTTAAATCCCATTTTTGGAACTTTTATAGATTTTATATGTCAAAATAAACTTCATATTTTGAATTTTAATGTTAAAATTAGGTTATGTTGAATCTTTGGTATTTTTCTATGAAGTATCATTTTTGATGAATAATGAAAAATACTAAATTTTAATTCCAAACTACTTTTTATCTAATTTTTTACAGGATTAAATTATATTTTAATTAGTTTTAAATTTTAATCAGATAAATGTTTTATTAATTAATCCAATTTATATAATTATAATCAATTTACCTTGAAATTGGATATAAAACCTCAACAAACTTTTGAATATTTTTACTTAAAAAATCGCTTTGTTGTCCTGTCTGCGAGATTAAATTTAAATTAATTTCTTACAATTATATGTTTGAAATTTTTAAAAATGGATTCCATATTTGGAATTAGAATAATTAAAATATATAATAAGGTAAAATTATTTTTTGACCAAAAATATTATCGAATGTAATTAAAATTAATTACAACGATTATGATGAAATTAAGCTTAACAATGGACTAAACCTTAAACGTAAGGGACAAAATGAACTATAAACCTATCCAAAATCCATTTTATGGACATATTTATAACCTATAATCCCTTATATAGATTTTTGTTTTATTATTGGAGTCAATTTCCATCGAAAAAATGTGGGTGGAATTCCCTTTTCAAAAATATACAAGAGTGCCACTCCTCCTCCACTATAAAAGGCAATCTTTCCTCTCACTTACTCGTACATCTCAAGACAATTTGGATAAAAAAAGATACAACAAAAAGATTCTATAAATACCTACCTTAATCCTAGAATCACCAACTTGGTCATAAATCATTCCACGGAATCCATTTGGTGAAAACCAAAAATAATTACCCAAAGAAGTGGTAACATCCTTCCTCAATCTCTTTAGTTTTATTTCTTTCTCCACTATTTAAATTATCCTTATTCCATGATTATATAAAAAATAAATTATCCTGAATATATTAATATGTTTTTATGTTATGGTTTCTACCTACACTTACACACACTTCCATCTAATGGGTAACGAACTTACAGTTTGTGTGTACGATGAACTTCTGCCTCATAAAACGATGATTATTCATTCTTCCTTTACTACCTCTCATGATGGTAATTATGTTGGAATATATATTTATATATTATATATATGATAATTATAAAGTATTTATTCTTCTTTAATTTTATATATAACATATATCTATGCCTTCCATCTTGTGGGATTACGATAACATCGTTTGTGAAAGTGTGGACTACCGCCTCCTCAAAGCGATGTGATTCGTTTACACTATACATGGAATATATAAAGGATATTTTTAATAAACCTATGTAAAATATATGAAATTAATATTATAATTTAATTATAATATTTATATTTATCATGTACTTTTCATTCCTTTAATATGAAAAATAAATGAAAGTAGCGTTCATGCGTACGCACGACCTACCGTCTCCATGAATGGTGCATTTCATTTCTTATCTCAAAATATTATGGATTATTATAAATACATAAATAATGTATATATATGATATTTAAATCATTTTTAAATTATGGAGATAATGAAACCATTATATAATTAATATGAACAATAAATAAAAAGTTAAAACACACTCGACAAACTAGGAAATTAACACCTGAAATAGTGAAAATGATGAAAGATTATCATCAAAAGGGTAATAAGATATTATAAGAAGTTAATATATGATATTATAAATATTATTATTGTTTTTTTATAATTTATTAACATGTTTAAAACCTTTATACATGAGGTTAAAGTATGTTCACCCAAAAGGAAACACAAGGTAATGGATTTTCATCTCACTTTTTACATCTATGAGATAAATGTCATGTTCACACTTACTTATTTTATGTGGTTTATATACTTAAAATTCTGATATATTATATAATTAATTATTTAATTTTAATTATATTTTTAGTTTAAATTTTAATTTTTTCTTCTAATGGTATTTTAATTAAAATTTACCCAAGTGGAAAATAAATTTCATCACATAATTCTTTTTCATTGGGTTATATTTCTCCCTCATTGTCATTAATATTAAATGATTATGTGTATAATGAATTATAATATCTCATGATTTATTTCCAATTCCCCTATGTGTATTTACAGTCTATACACATAAATATATTCTTTTATTTATTCTCACTTCAATGTTATGGTTTTTTCAAGGGGTTACTTCACAATCTCATTTTATTCGGGATTGTTTACACTTGAATTTCCATTTGATTAAATTATATTAACATTGTTAAATAAACCATTTATTTTTTTATCCTATGATTATTCATGACCTTTATAATTTTATAGTACCATTTTCTCACTCTTTGGTACTCAAAATGGTTTATAAAATGTTCTTATGAAAACCCGACTTCATATCTCTCTTTAGACAGAGAACATGTTTTCTTCTAAAAACCATGTTTTATTAAAATATCTTCAAAAATGTTTTCATCCTTTCCTAAATGATTTATTAAAGAAATTTTTACCATTTTTGTCTCTTACCAATGTTTTAAAGGAATTTTTCTTTTACCTCGTACGACATGTATGGATTTACCTGTTATCATTTCTTTGAAGCTTCATTTTAAAGATTGAATAGTTAATTTTTATAGAAAATGTTATTAAAAGTGATTTTCTAAGAAAAGTATTTTTAAAATATTTTTCAAAATGAAAAGGATATTTTCCTCAAGAGTTATTTTAATAGATATTATTATATTATTCCCATTCATCAAAGACAACAACCCTTATTCCTTACTCTACATGGGATATGTTGTATTGATACCATCCTTATTCTTTCTTTGGATAGTTTTTGATTTATTTTCCATAGGATAGTATTGAAATTCACTTCCTTGATTCCATTTAGTTCCCTTGAAATATTCAATTTACTGTGATAATTGAACATTTAATTTACCCTAATCATCCATATCATTTACCATGGATGTTATTATTTCCTAAACCGTATACCTTTTTTACATATAGTTTTCATTGGATTTACTAGGGAAATATTGATAAATCTATATCCTTTAGTCAATACAGATATTTTTTAGGGCACTATGTTTATGAATTTAAATCAATTATTTGATAGTTATTTGGACATGAAAGACACTTTTTAGGGGTTGTTTAATGCAAGCCCTACGGGTTGGGGACTGGTTAATGCAATCCCCATGATGCATTTTTAGTCTCATGGAATGAAATCAGTTGGCTAGCCTAAGCTAATGGGTTTTTACCCAGTATATGTTAAACCATATTTATGGTAATGGTATCATGTACCTGGGAAATATGACATTCAATAATTAAGGACTGTCTTTATTTTTATCCAGTTATTATTATATATGAAATTTTTCATCAATATATATATGAATGAATTTCATTCTCAGTTCATCGATTAAATGTCATACGTTTTAGTTTCTTACCTTTCTGTATTAATTTTTATTTATCTAGTTATTTGAATGGAATGTATTTTCAGTTACTTACCTTTATATATTATTTACTAACTTCCTTTTCATCTATTGACCACATGGAATGTGTTTTCAGTTATTTACCTTGGAATATTGATTATTATCATTGATTTATTATTGATTCCTCTATACTTTACTCTTACTGAGCATTTGAGATTACCCTTATTTCATTTCATTTCCCCAGTAATTCCCTAAAGTTTACTAATAAAGATAATAAAGGATATCCTATATGGATTAAATTCATCCTAAAAAAATTATGTTGTAATTAGGGTACTCATTTGTAAAACAAGGCTCATGTATGTATCTAGTTTACCAAGAATACTAAACTGTTTTTTCCTTTGGGATACAAATTACTTGTATCTTATGCCAAATTAATAGTAGTAGACATCAGATCTAGGATTTTTGGGGCTGGGTTACTATATTTGATATTAGAGTAGGTTTAGTATCAACCTTGAGAACTATATTTAGGAAGACATAGATTAGTGAACATATCCCTAAGATAGACTTTGAGAATACGTATAGAAGAACACCCTAAAGTTTCATTTAGATAAAGATTATGTGGGTCCACATATAAATACATCTATATATGGATACTATAATTAGACGTGGTTGTAGCACAGATTTACCTAGGGGTAACAACATCGACAAGGTGATTTGGGCCCGACAGATGTAACCCCGTACATAAAAATAAGCCTTACTGTGCACCTGATTTGAAACTCATGGGGGACACACTTAGGATAATTCATATTTTATTTACAACCCATTTTGAAGGATTTGAATATATAATGAAAATGAATAACCTAAGTTAAACCAAATTTATTTTAGACTGAGAATAAGGTGTCATGATTTAGATATCCTATAAATTATTATACATTTTTCTCACTATGACTACTATTACTCACACTATGATTTCTAGTTTTAGTCAATGGATAGAACCCAAAGGAGTCAAGATAACATTGAAAGTGAAGGACAATGTGGTGATAATAAGATGCTAAATGAGGTATTTATAGGGGTGAAAGATACTGTGTTTATGCCTACTCAATTTTACTAAATACGATTTATAACATATACCTAAACAAACTCCCGAACTCACCAAAGAAGAGAATGATAAAGTTTAATAAGATATACAATAGTAGAGACCATAGAGAAAATAAGGTTCGATTTCCATCATGCATGAAATATGGAATGAGACACCTAGGAAAGTCTCTCAATAGACCAGAGAAATGATTTATGTACAGAAAATAAGGAAGTAAGGCAAATTATTTCCATGAAAAAATAAAGATTTTGATGGAAGGAAATTAAAATCATCATAAGGATCCATTTATGGTTTGTTGACTTAAATGTGGGGAACCTGAGCATTACCCAAGTCAATAAACTCTTATAAAGAATAAATTCTAGGCTAAGAAAAGACCTATGTGAAAATAAATGGATAAAGTATTTATGTACTTGGGTTATATGGAAAACTTTAGTCAAAAGGATATTTAGTTATTAACCTCATATCAAGGATGTACACCATTTTTTTTGGAAATTATATTGATAAGGTTTTAGAAAAGGAAAAATTGTATGCTAGGTGACAACTAATAAAGTACATCATGGTCAGGGGTATTGAAACCATGACCAAAGGATGATAAGGGTTTCACGCCAACCACTGACCTACACAATGTCATGGCTAATATGTCATTATTTTTAGTTAAAAAACTTGATGAATAAATAATAATGATGAACCTATAGTGTTAATTTTTAGGTTTGGAGACTAATGTATTAACTATATTGACTTTGGGGAATATTTAGAGACCAATACTTACAATTTTCACTCTTTTATGGGCCTTAAGATATGTTAAAAGTATATTTTGGTTCTTAAGGTATCAAAATTAATTTTTGGATATTCATTTCCTAGAGTAAAGGGATAAATTAAAATTTTATCAAAGAAAAACCAAAATATGAAATTGTTCCTTTAAAATTGTGACATATTAAGTAAATATATTTACTTATATTCATGTAATTCCTCAAAATTAGGAAAAATAAATTAAAATAAAAACATTTTTCTAATACCTTAAATTTTTTGGAACCGATGGTCTTTTAAATCATCGTAGATTTATGACTTTGAGACCCTAAAATTTTTGTTAATCATTCATTTGTTTGTGATTCACAAACTCAATCACTCCCTATAAATATTTAAGATTTTCCTCTTTGTACATATCCTTACTTTACACTAATGTTCTCCTACTTAGAGACCTAGTTACATGTTGGTCCACGTGACCTTTTTACTTTTCATTATATATTTTCAAGAGGATGTTTTTAAACCCTTATCATGATGTGGAATTTAAAAATAGGAAATATCAAAAAATATATCACCAATATCGAGTTTAAATTGTGAAGACATAATTTAATTAAGGTGAGGAGAATATAACATCCCAAAATTCTAAAGTAAGAACATTGTATTCGAGAGAGGGTATGAAATACAACACAAAGCATGTAAGGGAATATAATATCCTGAGACATTATAATATAATTACAATTTTAAATAAATTAAAACTATCATATATATTTCAATGCATGCAAACAGTAAGTTATCTTTCATTACACATAAGAATGACCTTTTTCGATAGCTTGCATTACACACACGACCAAGTTTTACTGAACAATAATATATTATTAAAATATTATTATTTAATATAATAAGAAATAACCTATCCATTAAATTAGTAGTTATCAATAATATTAAATAAATTATGAAAATATATGTTTTACACAAATATAAAATGAATTCTAAGGTTACCAATTAATTAGAAATGAATATAGAAACTAATTGAATATAAGAAAATATTTTTGTTTTTATGCTCATAAAGGTGTTTTATCCTAAAAAATTAAATTAATTACTTCAAGTGGATAATATTAATGAAAAATAAAATATTATATATTCATTAAAATATTTTCTATTCATCCAATAGATTTTATAAGCATAATATAAGAACAAACTTAATATTTCATATAAAAATCAATATTTTTATAAAGCCACTTTTAGCACCTTTTAATGAAGAACCTATTTTAAATGAAATTTTTGAAATTTTATAAATTTTATATGTAAAAATATACTTAATATTTATAATTTTAATGTTAAAATTATGTTTGGGTTAATTTTTGGATTTTTTCGGTGAAGTTTCATTTTTTATAAATAATAAAAAATACAGAATTTTAATTATTTATAATGTTAAATTATAATTTCAATTAGTTTTAAAGTTTAATTAGATCCATTTTTTATTAATTATTAAAATTTGGATTATTTTAATAAATTTCACTTTGAAATTAGATATAAAAACTTAGTATATTTTTGAAAGTTTTTTACTTTAAAAACCCATTTTATCATCCTGTATGTGGGATTAAATTTAAATTAATTTCTACCAATTATGTGTCTTGAATTTGGGAAAAGGATTAAATATTTTTAATCAAAGTAATTTATAATTTATAATCAGGTAAACATAGTTTTTTACCAAAAATATTATAGAATGTGATTAAAATTAATTACAACGATTAAGGTGAAATTAAGCTTAACAAGGGACTGAACCTTAAACTTAAGGGTCAAAATGACCTAGAAATTTTTTTAAAATAAATTCTACAGACATATTTAGACACTATACTAAATTGGATCTAATTTTTTCAATTATTGGATCCAATTTCTATGGAAAAAATATGGGTGAAATTCCCTTTTCAAAAATTTACAAGAGTACCACTCCTCCTTCACTATAAAAGAAACTCATTCATCCTACTACTTCACACCTATAAATACACTTTGGTTCAAAAAATATATAATAAAATAGATCCTCATAATACCTCCCATCATACTATAAGACTCACCTTGGGTATAAATCCGTCCAAGGAATCCCTTTGGTGAAAACCAAAAGGAGTTACCCCAGGAAGTGGTAACATCCTTCCTCAAGATCTTTAGTTTTATTTCTTTCCAAATTATTTAAATTCTTATTATTCTGTGATTATATAAAAAACTAGTATCCTAAATATACTTATATGTTTTTATGTCTGGTTTTCAAACTAAACATACACACACTTCCATCTAATGGGTAACTAACTTACCGTTTGTGTGTACGAAAAAATTCCACCTCACGAAACGATTATTGTTCGTTCTTCATTTACTGCCTATCATAGTGGTTAGTGTGATCGATATTCTATATATATATATATATATTATATGATATTTTTAATTTCGTTATGTTTCTATAATTTTTATATTGAAAATACATTTATTATTTCCATCTTTTGGGAAAACGATAACATTGTTTGTAGAAGCGTGGACTACCACATCCTCAAAGTGATGTGATTCATTCATGCTATAAATGTAATGTATGAAGGATGGTTTTAATAAACCTATGTAACATATATTAAATTAATATTATACTATATTTATAATATACAAATTTATCATTTACTTTTCATTTTTTAGTTCTATAAATAAATGAAAGTAGCATTCATGCATACGTACGACCTACTGTCTCCATAAACAGTGCACTTCATTTCGAATTTCCAAATATTATGGATTATTATAAATAAATATATACTAGATATATATTATATTTAAATCATGGTTTAAATTATTTATATGAATAAACCATTATCTAATTAATAGGAATAACAAATAACAAGTCAAAACTTACTCAACAAACTAGGAAATTAACACCCAAAATAGTGAAAAAGATGAAAGATTATTAAAAAATGGCTTATAAGATACTATATTAAGTTAATATATGATATTATTATTAATAATAATATTATTTTATAAGTTATTAACACATTTAAACCCATTATACATGAGTTTAAAGGACGTTCACCTGAAAGTAAACCCAAGGTAAGGGATTTTCATGTCACTTTTTACATCTGTGAGATAAATGTCATGTTCACCACTTACTTTGTCTAGTGTATCTAATTCCCATTTTGATATATTATATATTGAATTATTTTATTTTCTTGGTATTTTGATTTTAAATTTGAATTATTTACTCTAATGGTATTTGAATTTATAGTTACCCACATGGAAAAGAAATTTCATAATCTAATTCCTTTTTATTGGGTTATATTTCTTCTTCATTGTAGTTAATATTATATGATTATGTGTATAATTACTTTGAATATCTATTGATGTATTTACACTTACCCTATGTGTATTTATTTTTGATACACATAAATCTATTTGTTTATTGATTCTCACTTCAACGTTATAGTCTTTTTAAGGGTTTACTTTAAAATCTCATTTTTTTGGGATTATTTACACTTTAATTTCCTTTTAAGGAAATTATATGAAAATTGTTCAATAAAACCTTTAATTTTGTTCTCTTATGATTATTCATGAACTTTATCAAGTAATAGTACCATTTTTTACTCTTTGGTACTCAAAATGTTTTAGATTTTTTTTTGAAAACCTGACTTTATTTTTCTCTTTAGTCGGAGAACTCATTTTATTCTAAAAACCACATTTTATTAATTTTTTTTAACCTTTCCAAAATGATTTATTAAAGAAAATTTTACCGTTTTTTATTTTACCAATGTTTTCAAAGGAATGTTATTTTTACCTTGTATGACATGTATAGATTTACCCGCTTTCATTTCTTTGAAGCTTAATTTTCAAGATTAAATTGTTAATTTTTAAAGAAAATATTTTTAGAAGTTATTTTCAAAGAAAAATATTTTCAAAATAAAAAGGATATTTATATAAAGAAATATTTTAATATATATTTTTGTATTATTCTCATTCATTGGTGATAATATCCCTTATTCTTTACTCCACTTGGGATATATTGTATTGATACCATCATTATTCTTCCTTTGGATGGTTTTTGATTGATTTGTCCAAAGATAATATTGAAATTCACTTCCTTGATTCCTTTTAGTCCCCTTGAAATATTTAATTTCTTATGATCATTGAACATTGAATTTTACCTAATTATCCATATCATTTACAATGGATTTTATTATTTCCTAAATCATATATCATTTTGACATACAATGTTCATTTGATTTACTAGGGAAATATTGATAAATCCACATCCTTTACTCAATATAGATAATTGATAAGTCACTTTATTTATGAATTTAAATCAATTATTAAGTAATTATTTATACATGAAAGACATGAGTTTGGGACCATTTAATGCAATCCCTATGGGTTGGGGACCTGTTAATGAAATCCCCACAATGCATTGTTTGTCTCATGGGATGAAATTAGCTAGATAGAATAAGATAATGGGTTTTACCCAGTACGTTTTAAACCGTATTTATGGTAAAGGTATCATGTGACTAAGAAACATGATGTTCAATAATTAAGAATTTTCTTCATTTTGATTCAGTTATTTTTATTCATGATATTTTACATCGACATATATGTGGATGCATTTCATTTTTAGTTCATTGATTAAATGGAATGTGTTTTAGTTTCTTACCTTTCCATATTTATTTTTCATTATCTAGTTATTTGAATGTATTGTGTTTTCAGTTATTTACCTTTCCATATTATTTAATCACTTCCTTTTTAGCTATTGACTACCTGACACGTGTTTTCAGTTTTTTACATTTCTATATTGATCATTCTCATTGATTTATTATTTATTCTGCTATAATTTACCCTTACTAAGAATTTGATATCACCTTTATTTCATTTCCTTTCCCCAGGAATTCCCTAAAGTTTAATAAGAAATATTTTCAATATATTCTATATGGAATAAAGTTATCCTAAAAAAAATATGTTGTAATTAGTGTATTCATTTGTAAAACAAGACTCATGTATGTATTTGGTTTACCAAGATTAATAAACTATTATATCCCATGGGACCTGAGTTACTTGTATCTTATTACAATTTAATGGTAGTTTACATTTGCTCTGGGATTTCTGGGGTTGGGTCGCTACATGGTCTCTCAATTAAGTCAGCCTAAGGACTATTCTACAAAATCTAGATAGTATATTTATGTATTTATTTGTTAAGGTTAAGGACATGTGATGTTCTCATCTATAAATATGAATGACATGTGGGGTTTTTATTGACCTAGTCAGTCTATAATCATAGAGTTGAGAATAAATGAGTTCCATATATGGTATTCAAATACTTCATGTCCCATGGTAACTCAATGTCTTGGGAAAATGGAACATATGAAAATATATTCCAAAATGTGATATAACTTGTGGAAATGTGTATAAAGATACATGTATTTGATAGAGATCACAATAGATACATTTATAGAAATAATAACACTGATTCTTTGATATAGGATTTTATTTTTTTACATTTATAGATCCATAGATTCATATTTTCTATCAATGTTATATAGTTTTATGAGGTTATACTTTATGGTTGACTAAATAGAGATTTAGTTTGAATTAAAAAGTTTATTTAAAATACTTTGAAAGTTAATCCAAAAGAGTTTTGGATGGCTATTCACAAGAAATTATATATGATGTGATACACAATGAAGTTAATGATAGTTTTCCAAAAGTGTTTTAGAAGATATCCAAAATAGTTTTGGATATGATTTCACTATTTATCATATAAGATATGATATAAGGTGAAATGACACATATTTTTATTAGGATTTAGTATAAGTGGGATATTGAAGGATATATTCCCTAAATCATATATATATATATGATATATACTAGCTATATCATATGGTATGATATAACCTATCATTAAACATATATTGTATGATTTTTTTTTTGTGCATTTATTTGGGATATATCATTTTATAGGATATAGGGATATCATATAGTTCCACTGCCCATAAAAGCTATAGTGTATGACTGACCATATCATAAAGAATGGTATATGTTACCATACCACTATATTTGATTATTTGGGTGGATAAATGATAATTTTTATTATTTGAGTTATCTTCCATGTTGTCTATCACAAGTGAAACATTTCATAAGATGAAATGAATGAGAGTTTGATACATTCATGAAAGGGTTTCGTAAACTGGATAAGGATTTACTCATGAATTATAATGCATGAGTAAATGCAATTTCAATCGAGGAACATCCTTGAGGGACTTATATAGAATCATACTATCATGTGATGGTGCGTGTATGATCACTCATTCATTCTTATCTATAACTACCTCATTCTCATAGATTTATTCTCTTACATACTTTACATCATGATTCACTAGCACATCAGGGAGGGTGGAGGATCCCACTCAAGAATCTAGAGATTCTACACAAACCATGGAATCCTCTAAACTAAGGATATAATTTGGATACTTATTATGTGGTCTTCATTAAGAACATGAGATAATGATAAATATAGTGTCCATATTCAGTGAAAGGTATATAGTTTCTTCATTTATAATTTACATATGATTTTGTTTACCTAGAATGGTTTATCTTGGTATTGGGTTTATATATTAATTTAATTATGTTTAACAAGTGTTTTTATATCCTTTGAAATGAATCATATACAAGATACCTTTAATGAGAACCTTTATACTTTAATACCTTACCTATTCTAGTATTGAGGCTGAGAAAATGATGGGGTGGTTGGATATGTTATTGATCACTTAATCAATTGATATTTAACCAAGAAGATATTTTTTATCTAATATGAAGAATATGAAACTTGGACCATAAATTGAGATATAATGAAGTGTATCTCTATACCTAGATAAGTCACATGTGATGTGATTATCTATTGGGCGAGGGGTATGTGATACACTCATCCCTTTGGGTGGATGACATGTGGTGTGCTCATTTGTCTGGTCAATCTATAATTATAGAATCAATAATGTATGAGTATCCATATAGTATTGATATACTATATGTACCATAATTACTCAATAGCTTGAATAAGGGGATTATATGATTATGCATGCATGTATACATTATAGAAAGCAGACACAGGTATAGATATACATGTTCTTGATGGAGATAACACTAGGTCCCATTGTAGATTTAGTAGAAATCACGTTCTTATATAAAAATATATTTTATTACATTTATGTCTTATAAAATTTATATATATTTTTCAATATTATAAAGGTTTGTGAGGTCACAATTTATGGTTGACTGAATGGGTATTGAGTTTTTTAAAACTGAGAGAGATTCACTAAAAGTGTTTTAGAGTTTATCTAAAATTAGTTTTGGAAAGATAATCAGAAGGTATTATATATTATTTTATATATAGTGAAATTTATTATATCTTTCCAAAAGTGTTTTGGAAATATCTAAAAGGAGTTTTGGGTATGGTTTCATAAACTATTGTAAAAAATATAGTATGAGGGAAGATGATACAAAGTTTACATGGATTTAGTGAAAGTAGGGTATTATTGGAACTACGACCTAAATCCTAACATATATATGATATATATTATCCCATTATTATATGGTACTATATTAGTATATTGTATGGAATGACATATGTTTAGTCCACTAGGTCAAAAACCCTGGGAGGGGGGGGGGTGAATCAAGGTATGACAAATTAAAACCACTACCAATTTGGATCTTGTTTCATCATTAAACAAAACACACTTCTCTCTTTATCCCATAGCAATGTATGGATATAAATTAAATCATGCACATGACACAAAAATTTTACTTGGTTCACCCTCACTTGCCTATGTCCATGAATCATACAATGACAATGTTATAATGTACCAAATCCACTAAAGCTCACTACCAATTACAAGGTTTAGGCTAGATCACTTCTATACCCAGGATCACTACCTTTACAAGGCTTAGGGTCTTCTCACTAAATTGCCAAAGGTCACTCCCTATGTCTCTTTCTCTAGCTCACTGCTATTGGAAATGATCACCGTCTTCCTCTTCTTTCACTCACTGCTCTGGGAAGGGATTCACCCATAGTTTACAGACTTATAAGTCCTTTAATTATCTCTAATGAATACATCCTTAGTTGTATATGGATTATCTATTGATTCCCCACTTTCATCTAATGATGAATACCCATTTTACCATATATTTACTTAGAAATGTTTTTTAAACACTTTTTGTGATGCACACTACCTTCACAAAGCTCAATCTTCCTTCATGAAGCTCTTGACTTTCACGAATCTAACTTATCCTTTGCATAGAACACCACTTTCATGAAGATAAACTAGCCTTAATGAAGCTCCTTTCATTTGTAAAGCTTACATATAATTATAGAATTCCCTTACTTTTGTGACGCTCAGAACATTCGGTTGGATTTTATAGCCTTTGAGAACTTCTTTACATATCACCTTTGCGAACCACCCTTTTCAAACAACCTTCAAAATTCCAGATACTTAAGATTTTTGTGAAGTATAACTACTTTATTAAAGGGGGTAGAGGCCTATTTATAGGTATTTCAACTGATTCCAGTACCTTCCATTCATGTCTGCATGATTTCACGAAGCTCCTTTATTTCCTTCGCGATTCTCCCTTTTTCACAATTCTCCATAGAAATTTTCCATTCATGATGCTTTTCATAATCACGGAGATCACTGTCAAACTATTCATTCCACCGCGATTCTCCTCACCTTTGCCATTAATGATGCTCATCATATTCATGGAGCTCACTATCATAATCTTTTTTCCTTCAAGGAACACCATCCATGAAGCCCATTATTTATGAAATTTATGCCTTTTATATATTTTAATAAGGGCTTCATGGAAATCTACTTTTTTCAATGTTGTCCAAACTCCAAATTTGGACCCCAAAAATTTGGAAAAGACTGGGAAATGACGTCACCTTGTGTATGCAATTTTCTATACCGCTTCTAGGGAATCCATTCCTTCATCTTGGATATTTGTCAACATACCATGTTAACAATATCTCTAGAATCCACAAATTTTCTTGTAAACCCACTCTGTCAAGAAGCACAATCAACCCAAAAATAATTCAATGTTACAATGATGTATTTTTTCCCAAAAATATCCCCCTTTGGGTTGGTTGACAACTCTTTCATAATTTGATACCTCATTTAAACTTCTTCCATCTTCTACAACCATTCGCTTCATTTGATTCAGATAGCAATCAAAGATTTACTACACACATACTCTAATCCCACATAAACCATGCTCATCATGTGTGTAACATCCCGTTACCTTGATCGGGTATGTTTCCCCTTTTTCTAAGTTCCCTTCTGGTTTTAAAAATCATTTATGTGATTTTTATTGGTTTACTGCAGACTTCAGAATAGGTATACGCCGTGTACCTGAAGTACACACCATTTACTTGGTTTGGTTGCATGTCATGGCATAGTAGACCATGTCATGAAGGGGTAGGTCACGTTGTGAGCTTGTAAACATCGTGAATGATGGGTACATGTTGTGTAGGGTAAAAATGTAGGTTTTTAATCTGAGGCGATGGGTTTTTTGGCGTAACTTATCCAACATGGCCTTCACTTCAGGACCAAGGGGTACATGTCGTGACCTAGCCCACGTCTAGTTTAAAGTCACGCCTTCGGGAGTTTTGGTTAGTCATTTTCTCTCCAAACTTCATGGCACTCAACCCAAGACCCTCCCTAGACGTTTTCAGAGGCGTATCACCTTCTAGATCAATCTGATCGGCTTTAGGTCATCCTTGTTTCTATGGTGCATATCTATGGGTAAGTGTTCTCTCTGATTCTTCATTGTGATTGATCATGATAGCACCCTAGACTTGCATTATAAGATCTTCCGATCCAAGTTAGATGTTTCTTTTTGTCTTCTTCTAGATCTGTTGTGAGATCTCATTCTAAAGGCCTTTTTCCTTTATTGGTTTTGGTGCGACGGTCATCCTTCTTCGAGGTATGTGGTTTTCCTCTCTTCCTCCAACATTTTGGGTTTATATTTGAATCAATCTTGTTATGTATTGGATCCTAGGGTCTTCATTGGTGCTATTGGGTTTCATTATTGGTTTTGGATTCCGTTGCAGGCGTGTACGAACTAAAATTTGAGGTAGGTGGTTCCATCTATAGCCTATGATAATGAGCCTGATTTCTATTTCATTATAAAATTGATTTATGAAATTAGAATGATTGTTGTGTGTGTTGAAAAAGGTTTTTAAATAAAAATGGGGTTTCCCTAGATTTTGATAAATGGATTTGTGAAATGGTTTTGAATGGTTTTTAAAACATTGTAATTGGTTTGTGAAATTGAGCACACGGGTTACCTTTGGTACTTAGGTGGAAGTTTTAGCTTGAGTCCATTATCCATTTCTTTGTGATTATCAAGTAGGTTTGTCTTGGGTATTTCCTCTGTTTCCTAGGCCTATTTTTCTAGGGGACCGATATTGAAATTTTGGGGGGGTTTACTCATGGTATATTCCTCTACTTCCTAGGCCCTTTGTTCTAGGATATTTTTTGTGCGCATGATTCTTCTAGTACGACTAGTTTGATTCTTATACCTATAGTATTCCTTGGTGCTGTGATACATGTGATTCTATTTTTTATTTCTTGGATTTCTGAGTTAGCCTGGATATGTGTATTTATGCTTGTGAAAAATGTTCTTGAAAACTTATATACCTACTTTCATTTAGAAATATAGAAAAGGGAATGTTTACCATGTTTTCTATAAAATTTCTTTATGTGTTATCATTCCATGTTTTAAATTTTAAATAAGCATACATGGGTTGTTATATAGAGACTTTCTATGGAACACCTGAGTGGGATACTACTGAGCCTATTAGCTCATACCCTACGCACTGCTTTGGTGGTGCGTAGAACTTTGTTTGTATTCTAACACAGGGAAAGGCAAGGTGCTATAGTGAGACGATGAGGTTCATGTCTACTGGGATGGGTAGCTGGTGGTGAGATAGTTGGAGTTCATTTATGCCATCAATGGAGTAGCTATTTGGTTTTGAGTCCTTTGCAGTTGGACTTGTCTTTTGGAGGTTTTATCTACTGTTTCAATTGTTTAGTTTCCAATGTTTTAATTACATATATGGAAAATATATTTGTTAGTATTATGATGTTCCTTTCTTTCTCCATATATGTATGCCATGTGGTTTTTCAGGTTCGGATAAATCGTTCCCTCAGTTTTGTCATTTGATGCCTGGGTGCTTGTTGCTAGATTGTGGGAATTAGGAATGCCCTTTGGGTATGTGACAGATTGAGTCGGGTGTTGGGTTTGAAGGAAACTCAGGTCGGTTCATTACAATTTTGTATCAGAGGCAGGTTTTTCCTCAAGAATTTTTTCTTGGGATGTCTGTTAAACTATAGATAGGATTGTTGGGACTTGAGAGGTATGTTTAAATGAGTGCTTGGACAAATCTATTCGTAACAAGACTCAAGTTTCCATGGGACATCAGGATATGCGTCTCTAGTGTCATTTCTTTCTTTTTAAATCTCAGTTTCTACTTATGGGTTTTCTAGTTTGAACTGATATTTTTTTCGGTGTCTAATCATTCTTATGTTTCGGTATGTAGAAGTTTTCCTCTAAGACATCTTCCATAGGTTCCTCAAGAATGTGCAACTAATGCTCCTCAAGGAAATCCACCTATGGACTAGAATCTCACTGAGACTATTGTACGATCAGTTTGTGCTATTGATCAGGATGTGCCACGAGTTTAGAATGCAGTGGTTTAAGTATAAAAAAAAGAGGAGGATAAAGAGATCGATTGTAGGAGTTCTTACACAAGAAGCCACCTTCCTTTAAAGGGATGACCGAACGTCAAGAGGTGGAAGATTTTCTGGATAGGATCTATAAAATCTTTGACTTCTTAGAGACACCTAAGAATATCAGGGTGAAGTGTGCATTGTTCAGCCTCGAGGGTTCCAGAAAGCATCGGTGGGAAACTATAGTCTAGGCAGATAGACATGTGGTCTTGGATTGGAAGGGTTTCAAAAATATGTTCTTTCAACAGTTTTGTCCAGAGTCTCTGATGTTTTAAAAATCTATGGAGTTCATATCGTTTCAGTAGAGAGAGAGTTCAGTGTCAGCCTACACCAACCAGTTTGCTAAACTTGTCCATTTTTCTTCGGATGTGGTAAGTAATGATCAACTAAAGGAGAAGAAGTACCTGTAGGGTTTGTGATAGGATATTAGGTCAAAAATGTTCATGTTGAAGCTTTATACCTATGCAAAGATAGTGTTCAAAGAAATTATGGCATAGATAGACATGGAAGGAAAGGTCAGCATTACTAAATCTTCTCTTTAAACTGGTGACAACTTCAGTGGCATTCATGGGAAGAAGAGAAAGTGGTAGGACCGTTGTATAAGTAGTGTAGGTGGGTCTTAGTAGTGGGCCTCCTCTGAACCGTCCGTTGCAGCTGGCAGTGTGCCTCGAACTTTCTACCAATGTGGAAAATGGGGTCACACCATATGTTCTTGTCCCATTCCCATGAATACGTGCAATAGATATGGATGTGTTGGTCATCTACAACATTTTTTCAGGCTATGAATACACCTCATTATGGTCAGGGTTCGTCGGCTCCAATGGCTACTACGGTGTAGTCAGAAGCTTCAAATACTATAGGGATCTAACCACGAGCCTGAGGAGTGATGCATTTACATGCAGTAGATGAGTATCCAATGGAATTTGACATAGGTCTGGTATCAAGGAGAGGTACACTCCTTATTGCAGCTTCTGTAGCTACTACTTTGTTTGATACTGGTTCCTCCCACTCATTTATATATTCACATTTTGTTGATGTTATTAAACTTCCAACAGAACTTATGCCCTTTAATATAGAGTTAGAGACACCTATTTGCAAGAGGAAAGAGCTGGGGTTCCAGTGTTCTTCTTGTTTGTTCACGATAGCTAACATAGAGTTGGTCTAGGATTTTATCGTTCTGGATCTGGATCTATTTGACATCATCATCAATATAGATTAACTTTTTTCTCATCGAGTTGAGGTTGATTGATATAATCAGCATGTTTCATTTCTTGCTACTGATGGAAGATCTCACATGTTTCAGGGAGAGTGGGACCTAAGGTCAGGTCGTGCCGGACCATCCCGCCAAGAGCTCAAGAGTTTTTTGGTTGTTGTTTCATTTTATCCTGATGATGTTTATTCTATTGAGGATCTTCCTATTGTTTTTCAAAACTTTCTTGACATTTTCTCAGATGAATTCTCCGGTATTCCTCTAGAGAGAGAGGTAGAGTTAACGATTGACCTGGTGTCAGGTATATAGCCGATATGAATAACTTCTTACCGTATGTAACTAGTGGAGTTGAAAGTTCTCAAGATTCAGTTGGACGACCTGTTAGAGAAGGGTTTTATTCACCCTAGTGTTTTTCTTGGGCATCCCTTATGCTCTTTTCCAAGAAGGCGGTTTTTTCACTTCAGTTATGTGTGGACTATTAGAAGTTGAACCGGGTTATGGTTATGAAAAAATATCCTATGAATTCTGTGGATGATTTTTTTGATTAGTTAAAGGGAGAAAATTGGTTTTTAAAGATAGATCTTCAGTTAGGTTATCATCAACTTAGAGTCTGAGAGTCTGATATACCAAAGACATCCATCAGGAGCAGGTATGGTCATTATGAATATCTTGTGATTCCTTTTGGTCTGACTAACTCTCCTGCAGTTTTCATGGACTTGATGAATTGGATATTCCACCAATATCTTGGAACTTTTGTGGTAGTGTTATTGGATGATATTTTGGTTTATTAAAAGACCGAATGTGGGCTTGAGAACCATCTGAGTTTGGTTATGGTGATTTTAATAAATCACCATATGTATGGAAAGATTTCAAAATTTAGTTTCTAAATTTGAGAAGTAATGTTACTGGGGCACAAAATTTCTGAGCATGGATTATCAGTTGATCCAGATAAGGTAAAAGATGTTTTCTCATGGAAGGAACCAGATAATGTCTTTGAGATACGAAGCTTCCTTGGTCTTGCTGGATACTACCGAAGGTTCATCAAGGATTTCTCTAAACTGGCATCACCTTTGATGGATCTTACCAAGAAAGAGGTGAAATTATCATGGGATGAAAAGTGTCAGTCTTCCTTTGATGAACTAAAATGACTTCTGACATTGGCACCTCTTCTAATCTTACCTGATCCCAGTAAGGTGTATGTGGTGTTTTCTGATGAAACTAGTGTTGTTTTGGGATGCATAATAATACAAGATGATAATTTGGTAGCTTATGGCTCTTGTCAGCTCCGACTTCATGAGAATAACTACCCCACTCATGATTTAGAGCTTGCTGCAGTGATGCATGAACTTAATTTTTGGCGGCACTATCTCTTTGGTGAGAAGTTCATAGTATTATCTGATCAAAATATTCTGACCTATATCATTTACTAGAATTACTTGAATCTCATACAGAGATGATGGATAAAATACATTCAAACATTTGACTTTGACACCTTTACTCCTTAGAGAAAGGGAATGTTTTTGTAGACGCTTTAAGCAGAAAGGTACCATCATAGGCTATTTTGGAATTGAAGGAAGTGTGGAATCTTATGGGGATTTTTTCTCAGTTTCACTTGGATGGTCAGGAGGATGTCTCAAGTATGGTTCTAACTAGTGTTCAGTTGTAATCATCTCTCCTATAGTCTATCTTGAAAATTCAACAACAAGATGATGGGTTTCAGTAGATTTGGGAAAACCTTTATGGTGGGGAGACCATTTTTGGTTGGTCTCTTTCTTCAGATGGCATATTTCACTTTGGGAAGCAAGTTTTCATCCCTACATCTGTGAAAATTTTAGTATTGTTTGATTGTCATAACTCTTCATGGTCCATTCATCTGGGCACTATGAAGATATATTATGATATGAGAAGACGGTTCTGGTGGCCGAGTATGAAGCATGACATTGAAAATTATGTGTCTCACTGTTACACCTGCCAACGGATAAAGGCAGAGAACTTGAAACCTTCTAGATTGCTTCAGCATCTTCTAGTTCCAGTTTGGAAGTGGGATGAGGTGTCCATGGATTTTGTTGTTGGGTTACCATGGAAACCCCAAGGTAAAAATGCTATCTAGGTGGTTGTTGATCGGTTGACGAAGTCTTCTGACTTCATTCCGATCAAAGACACCACTAAGTTAAAGATCTGTGTAAGCTATATGTACAGGAGATCATGAGGTTACATGGGAGTCCTTATTCCATTGTTTCAGATAGGAACCTAGGTTTACCTCAAGGTTCTGGAGGAGTCTTCAAGAGGCATTGGGGAATTAGGTCAAGTTGAGCACAACTTACCATCCAAAAACATATGGCTATATGAATCATGTAATTCAGATCCTATAGGGTATGCTTCCTGCCTTTGTCTTGGATTTTAGTGGATTGTGGGATAGCCATCTAGGACTAGTAGAGTTTGTTTACAACAAAAGTTACAAGTCATCGATTATAATGGATCTTTTTGATGCGTTGTATGCTCACCCGTGTAGATCACCTCTTTGTTGGGTATAGGTGGGTGAAGTAGATTTGGTTGGACCAAGTATGTTTTAGGAGACATCAGCAAAGATTCAGGAGGTGCGCCAACATCTGTTTACATCCTAGATTCGATAGAAATCGTATGCAGATTGACAGTGTCATCCTTTGGAGTTTTCCATTGGTGACTGGGTTTTCATGAAAGTTTCTCCTTGTTTGGGTCATCGTTGGATCAGAAAATAGGGAAAGTTGGATATGAGATATGTTGAACCGTTTGAGATCACTGAATGGCTTTGGCAGGTTGCTTATCAGTTAAAATTTCTGACTCAGTTGATGAGCATTCATGATGTTTTCTATATATCTCAGCTGAGGAAGTATCACCCAGATACCGCACATATTATGAGTTGGTAAGAAATTAAGTTAGAACTAGATGATTCCATTTTGGAGAAACTATTTGAGATTCTTCACTCTTAAGAGAAAGTCTTGCATGGTAAGTCGATTCCATTGGTCAGAGTTCTATGGAAACAAGGATCAGATTCTCATGAGACTTGGGAGCATGATTCATTGATGAGGGAGCAGTGGCCTCATCTCCTTCTAGAGGATATATCTTCTACATGACTTCTTGGGGGATGGAAAGTCTTTATGGTGGGGAGTTTGTAACATCCTGTTACCTTGATCGGGTATGTTTCCATGTTTTCTAAGTTCCCTTATAGTTTTAAAAATCCTTTATGTGATTTTTCTGGGTTTACGGTAGACTGCAGAATAGGTACACACCGTGTACCTGAATTACACACCATGTACTTCGTCTGGTTTCATGTCGTGGCCTGGGAGACCATGTCATGAAGGGGGAGGTCACGTTGTGAGATTTTACACATCATTAATGATGGATACACATCGTGTAGGGTGAAATGTCAATTTTTTAATCTGAGGGGATGATTTTTCAGTGTAACTTATCCATTATGGTCTTAATATCATAACCAATGGGTACACGTTGTGACCTAGCCTACACCCAATTTAAATTCACACATTCTAGAATTTTTGTCGGTCCTTTTCTCTCCAAACATTGTGGCTATTGACCCTAGACCCTCCCTAGGAATTTTTTAGAGGCGTCTCACCATCCGGATTGATCCGATTAGATTCGTTTCATCATTGTATTTATGTTGCATCTCTCTGGGTAAGTGTTCTATCTAATTCTTACTTGCTATTGATTGCGATAGTTCCCTTGCCTTACGGTATCAGATCCAATGATCTAATTTGTATGTTTCTTATTGTCTTCTTCTAGATCTGTTGTGAGATATCATTTTAGAGGCCTTTTTCCTTCACTGGTTGTGGTGTGGTGGGCATCCTTCTTTGAGGTATGTGATTTTCCTCTCTTTCTCTGACCTTTTGGGTTTATATTTGAATCAATTTTGTTATGTATTTGATCCTAAGGTCTTAGTTGGTGCTGTTATGTTTCATTCTTGGTTTTGGATTCCATTGCGGGCATGTGTGACCCAAACTTTGAGGTTGGTGGTTCCGTCTCTAGCCAATGATAATGAGCTCAATTTCCATTGATTTATAAAATTGATTTAAGAAATTGGAATGATTGTTGTGTGTGTTGAAAAAGGGTTTTGAAAGAAAAATGGGGTTTCCCTAACTTTTGATAAATGGATTTGTGAAATGGTTTTGAATAGTTTTCAAAATATTTTAATTGGTTTGTGAAATTGAGTACACAAGTTATCTTGGGTACTTAGGTGGAAGGTTTAGTTTGAGGCCATTGTCCATTGATTTGTGATTATCAAGGAGGTTTGTCTTGGGTATTTTCTCTATTTCCTATGACTATTATTCTAGGGGACCGATATTTATATTTTGGGGGGTTTACTCATGGGGAATTCCTTTGCTTCCTAGGACCGTTGTTCTAGGATCAGTTTTGTGCACTTAATTCTTATAGTATGAGTGTTTTGATGCCTAGAACTGTAGTATTCCTTGGTTCTGTTATACCTATTATTTTTTTTGTATTTATTGTCTTTCTGAGTTAGCCTTGATATGCATATTTATGCTTGTGAAAAATTATAAGGAAAATGTGCTTGAAAAATGATATACCTACTTTCGTTTAGAACTGTGGAAAAGGGAATGTTTTCCATTTTTTCTATAAAATTTATTTACTGCTTATCATGCTATATTTTAAATTTTAAATAAGAATACATGAATTTTTATATAGATACTTTCTATGGAACACCTAGGTGGGATCCTAATGATCCTGTTAGCTCACACCTTGTGCACTACTTCAGTGGTGCGTAGACCTTTATTTGTCTTCCATCACAGGTAAAGTCAAGATGCTATAATGATGCAGTGACATTCATGTTAACTAGGATGGGTAGCTGGTGGTGAGATGGTTAGAGTTCATCCATGCCATCATTAGAGTAGCTGTTTGGTTTTGAGTCCCTTGTAGTTAGACTTGTCTTTTGGAGTTTTTGGCTACTATTTCTATTTTTCAGTTTCTTCTATTTTTCTTATAGTTATGGCACATATATTTTTTAGTCTTCCACTATTCCTTTCTTGATCCATATATATATTCCATGTGGTTATTCATGTTGGGAGAAATCATTCCCTCAATTTTTTCGTTTGATGCTTAGGTGCTTGTTGCCAGCCTGTGGGGACTGGGAATGCCCTTTGGGTATGTGATAGATCAAATCAGGTGCCGAGTTTGAGGGAAACCTGGGGCAGTTTGTTATAATGAGAAACAAGAGTAGTATGAAATGTTCATCAATGAATCAATTCATTCCAAAACCTCTCAACTAATTTTATCACGAACTCCATCTATCATGATACATATACTTTGATCGATCACCTTTAGCATCGTTAGATTTAAAACTCCCCCTATCCCACTGCTCCACCTGTCATCTTATTCCCATGTATTATCTAAGATATTTTATCCCTTCCATACAATTTCTCCCCCTTTTTCAATGAACCCTAAGTTCACTTCATCAATGACCCTGAAGGTCACTTCATTATTTTCTGCAATAGGGTAAAGAACATAGATCAATGTTTTAAAGAAAAACACGCCATACCTAGAGGAGAGAGGGTTTCGACATCCACACTTTTTCAAGTGTGGGGAGAAGACTGAACTTCCAGATCCATTCGATGCCTCTAAAACACTTCTTTGGGTAAGGCATTTTTCAGAATTTCCACAACCTATAATTCTATAGGCACATACTCCAACTCTACAAGCCCTTGTTCCAAATTATCCTTGATAAAATGATACTTGATTTCAATGCGATTTTTCCTTGAGTGATGGAATTTTTTTTCTAATATTTATATCACTTGAATTATCAAAATGGATTCTGATCGGAGACCTTACTTCAACTCCCATATCATCAAGTTGCTGCTTCATCAATAATAATCACATGCATTCTTGAGTAGCCACAATATATTCAGCTTCTACAGTACTCAATGAAATGAAATGTTTTTTATTTCTTAGACAAGAAATACACAATCCATCAATATATAAAGTACCTCCCAAAGTTGACTTCCTATCATCTACTAAACTAGACCAATCTACATATGTATATCCCAATAACACCTGTGATATTTTCCATTGTATATCAAACCGAAATACACCATTCCATTGATATACCAAAGTATTTTTTTATTTAAATCATGTGGTTTTACTTAGGATTACTTTGATACTACACTTCTTGAAATGTGGGAAAAAAATATCCAGTCATGTCACTATCAAGTACAACAGGCTTCCAATGATCTTCATACATTCGGTGACATCGACCACTTTTCCTTCATCATCCCATGACAATTTCATCTGGGTATCCACTAGTGTCATCATATCCTTTTAATTATCCATTAAAAAACTTTTCAAAACCTCCTTTGAATATTTATATTGAGAAACGAAAGTTCCATTATTTCCTTGTGTTACATGTAAACCAATGAAAAACTTTAGTTCACCAATCATTGACATTTTGAACTCACTTTTCATGAATTTAGAAAACTGTCTAATTTGTGCTTCATCTGATCCTAAAAATATTATGTCATTAATATATACCAGCACCATAATACTTTTATTACTATCATGGTTGAAATATAGATTGTAATCAACTCCACCATGCTAAAAACTGAGCTTTTTCATAAATTGATCTAGCCTTGAATACTATGCTCTTGGTGCTTTCTTCAAACTATATAAAGCCTTATTTAGATAACAAACTCTATTACCATCTTCATGAATGTGAAAAACATTTGTATGATCAATATAAACTTCTTATTCTAGAACCCCATTTAGAAATTGTAACTTGACTTCCATTTGTAAAACATTGAACTTTATTTTCACTACTATGACCAAGAATAATCATATTTCCTATAGCCTTGAAACTAGTGAAAATGTTTCATCAATATCAATACCCACTATTTGGGAGTACCCTTTTCACACTAGTAATGATTTGTTTCTAATAACTGTACCATATTTATTCATCTTATTACAAAATACCCATTTAGTCCTAATTTCATTCTTATCTATTAGCCTCAAAAAAATCTCCCATGTCTGATTGTTCTCAATTTTGTCAAGCTATTCATTCATATCATGAATCAAATTCTCATCTCTAGATACTTCATCAAAAAATTTAGGCTCTAATTGTGGTAGGTAAGATACTTTTTATACTATCTTCATTTTCCTTGTATGCACCAACACCGCCTGATCACCAATTATGTTCTGTCTATCAATTTTAGATCTTCTCTTCTGTTTTTGTGCAGATCTCAAATTCTACTCATTCTTTTTATCATCTATATCTTATTCTAAATCATCCTTTGGAACTAGAACATCCCCCGATCTTCTTATCTCTTTATAACTATCCTCTTGATACTGATCATGTATTTGCTGAAGATTATTCTCATTCTAAACAATGATTACATCATGGATTTCAACAACCTTTCCCAGCCACTTATTGAAGAATTTATATGCTTTGATTTTCTTTGAGTATCCAAGAAACATCCCTTAATTTCTATAAGACTCAAACTTCCTATTTTTCTTCTTAATGAGAATATAACACTTACTTATGAATACTCAAAAGAACTTCAATGAAGACTTCTTTCTATGCCATAGCTCATATAGAGTCTTCCCTTGTTTCGGAAATTGTAATGATCTATTCGATATGTAGATTTTATCACTGCTTCTTTCCAAAATTTCTTTGGAAGGTCTTTGTCAATGAGCATTGTTCTAGCTATGTTGTTGATAATCTAATTTCTTCTCTCAAATACTCTATTCTGCTATAGAGTTCTTACTACTGAAACTTGGTACCTTATCCCATGTTTCTCAAGATAATACTCCACTTGGAAATTTGAGAACTTGATTCCATTATTTGTTCTGATATTCGGTATTTTCTAACGTAGCATCTTTTCAACTTCCTATCGATATCTTGTAATGCAGCTAAACAACTTAGACTTGTGGGTGATGATTGATACCCATTCCATTCTACTAAAATCATCAATTAAGAGGACATATTATCTCCTCCCATCAATAGATCTTTGTGAAATTGGTTTACACACATCAATATACAACAACTCAGGAAATTTTGTTGACCTTTGATCTTCTGCCTTGTATGTCTTTAGAACGATATTCCCACGTAGACAAGTATCCAATGTATGAGTACGATCACGTGATAATATAGGGAGGTCTTGAGAAACATCATATTTCACCAGATCTTCCAAGGATGTTTGGCTGAAATGGACAATACGTTTATGCCATAGCTTATTTTCTTCTTCCTTGGACATAAATCACATATCTTCATCTACACTCATGAGCAAGAGATTCCCTTTTGTAAGTTTTACTTGTAAAATAATTGCACCATCTTTTGGATTGATTTCACATAATTTATTTTAAAAGATTATGGAATGTCTTATGTCACACATTTGACTTAAACTCAAGAAGTTGTGACTAAGACCTTCAACAACCATGACATCTACTCGTCTCATGTTTTTCCCTCCAAACATGTATTTTCCTGAACTAATAATTTTCAGGACCTCATCATGACCAAATATTATGATACATTCTTTATCATATCTAATTATTCTCACTATATCCTTATTGCCTTACATATAAGAAGTGCATCCGCTATCAATGATCCATATCCCAGTGCGATCTGATGCTTTGAATGCAATTTCTAAAACAACTGCCTTCTAATCCCTTTTCTTTTTGACCCATGACTTTGAATTCATACCCTAAATGGAATGATAATCATGATTTTCCTTGGTATAAAATGGACTAGCTTCATCCTATAGAGATTCAAATCAATTTTGAATTTTTAGATCTTTTAATGATATATTTGGGTGCTGTTTATGACCACATTCATCCTGCTTCAGAACATTACTCTGTATAGTTGATGATAAATATCTTTCCATGTGTTTGAATCCTCTACACTTGAAACAGTGACCATCAAATGATGAATTAGAAAATTGAGCTCTGTATGACTGCCTCTGTTGGTATTTCATCCTTATATACCTATTTTCTATGGAATAAACATTTTGTGAGTGTCCCATCTTTCCACAACAATAACATCTCAGGCAAGGTATATTTCTATGTGGTTGTACTGCACCACCAGCTATCCCTTAAGTTCTCCAAATCTTCTTATTTTTCTTCATACCCAAATAAATATTCAGTCTCAGAGTGGGTGATTGTGGTCTAACTTCAACCATTACTACTTTATATTTTTGATCAAGCCCCATACCATACTTATCATTTGTATTTGACTGTTGCTTCTATTTTGTTAGACCATTATTCTCTACTTTCATATTTCTTGTTTCTTGTATGATCTTATTTCCCGATGTCGTACCGAAAGTCAACATTTTTTATTAATCCTTAACTCTTTATTGCAGGATGAAAACATCTTCTTCAAGTTATTTTAAACTTTTTATTTGATATTTTCTAGTTTCATTCAAACTATCAATTTCTCTTTTCTATTCTTCAATTTTGATCTTGTACTCAATAACCTTATTAAAACATTGTGGAATTGAATACTTAAGTTTTTCAATTTATTCATTAAAATTAAACTTATCTTCTTCTTACTACTCCATATAAAGTTTGGCATCATGAAACAATTTGTTGGCTTTCTTCATTTTGGTTCTCTAAATATCTATTTCTTTAATAGTAGCTTCACAATATTTATATCTTCAATGACTTTTCAAAGACCACACATGTCTTCCACAACCAAATTTACCTGGTCAAAGAATGTGTCAACAAACTCATTAGGGTGCATTATGAGATCCTCTTATTTGTTCTATAGAACTAGAAAATTTTCTTCTATGACTTTTAAGTTACCCTCATAAATATTAATAAACTTATTCCACATAGCATGTGATGACATACATGAAATCACCTTATTATAAATTGAATTTTATAGGGATCCCCTAAAATAATTTATCCCTTTGGATTCAGCATCCAATTACCTTCTTTCTGCTTCTGATAAATCCCCACCATCAATACTATCTGAAATACCATGGATCACTACTGTAAAGACATCCATTCCTAAAGATCATAAGTAGTGATGCATTCAATTTTTTTACAATTGAAAATTGTTTCCATTAAGGATCATAATTACTTTGTGATTTACCACCCCCATTTATTCTATAGTTAGAGAACCAATGAATTTCATGATTTCCTATGATACAAATTGTTATGTCCACTAGGTCAAATAACTTGGGGGGAGGGGGGGGGGTGAATTAGGGTTTGACAGATTAAAACTACTTCCCATTTGGTTCTTGTTTCATTATTAAACAAAACAAAATTCTCACATTATCCCATAGTAATGTATGGATAAAAATTAAACCATGAACAAGACACAACAATTTTACTTAATTCACCCTCACTAGGCTATATCCAAGGAGCATACAATAACGATGTGCCCATATACCAAATCCACTAAATCTCAATACTAATTTCAAGGTTCGGGCTAGATCACTTATATAGCTAGGATAACAACCTTTACAAGGTTTAGGGTCTACTCACTACATTCCCAAGGGTCACTCCCTTTGTCTCTTTCTCTGTCCCAATGTCGGTGGAAAGGATCACAATCCTTCTATTCCTTCTCTCACTACTCTTGGAAGGGATTCTCCCATAGTTTATAGACTTGTAGGTCCTTTCATTATATCTAATGAATACATCCTTAGTTATATATGGATGTTCTATTGATACCCCACTTTAATCCCCTGATAAATACTGTTGGGTCCACAAGGCTGAATACCCTGAGAGGGGGGGTGAATCAGGGTATGACTAATTTAAAATTGAAGCCCGTTCTGATCTTGTTTCGCTGTTAAGCAAAACACTCTTCTCTCTCTTTCCTGTTGCACAAAGTAGACATAAAGTAAAGCATGCACAGGACACCCCAATTTTACTTGGTTCACCGCAAAGGGCTACGTCCAAGGAGCATACGCCGACAAGTTGCCGGTCGTACCAATTCCACTAAACTTCACTAGATGTGGATTATAATGTTCGGGCTAGATCACTTCTATGCCCAGGCTCACTACCTTTACAAAGTTTAGGGTTAGCTCACTGCTTTCCCAAGGGTCACTCCCTGTTTCTCTCTCTCTGGCTCACTGCCGGTGGAGAGGATCACCTTCTTCCTCTTTCTAAGCTCACTGCTCCAGAAGGGAATCCACTCACAGTTTATAGACCTGTAGGTCTCTTCATTTTCATGAAGTAATGCATCCTTAACTGTAGATAGATGCTCTGTTAAAGTCCAACTTTCATCCAATGATGAATATCACTTTGCCTCTGACCACTGGGCAACTACTTTTGGAAAGTACCTTCGCAAAGTACCATACTTCGCGAAGCTCCCAATTTCGCGAAGCTCAAACAAGCCTTCGCGAAGCTCCTACCTTTTCGCGAAGCTCTCTCATGAAGCTCTCTCGCAAATCTCTCTCACAAAGCTCAAATCGTTGCAAAGAAACTTCTCTCGCAAAGCTCACCGAGCCAGCGCGGAGCACACAACTTTCGCAGAGCTACAATAGCCGTCGCGAAGCTCCCATTTCGCGAAGCACACTGGCTTCGCGAACCACCTCTACGAACCGAGAGCAATGGATTTTCTCTGAAAATTCTCTCTGCTTATCTCGAAGGGGTCGGCCTCTATTTATAGGCGATTCCACCGACCCTCATCCCTTCCGCGCGAAGTCAATGCCACATCATCTCAAATCGCGAAGCTCCAAAGATTCTGCCAGAATTCTGTCCAAATCGCGAAGCACCACGGAAATTTTCCGTTCGTGAAGCTTGACGTAGTCGTGAAGAATCACCGTCAACATACCTTCGTGACTTCTCCGCGAAGCTCCCCTCGCGAATCCCAACATTCCTTCGCGCCTTCTCCGCGAAGCTCCCTCACAAAGCCCTTCACCGTCGCGATGCGCTTCAGCCTCTGCCGTTCGTGAAGCATGACGTAATCGCGAAGACTCACCGCCTCCATTATTTTGGTCTTCGTGATTTCAAAACCATGAATCCTATATTCGCAAAATTCACGCCTTTTCCATATGAAATAATGCTCTTCATGGAAATCCACTTTTCGCGATGCTCACCAAACTCCAAATTTTGGACCCCAAAAATTTGGCAAAAACTGGGAAACGACGCCACCTTGTACTGCTCTTTTGTACCGCCTCCAGATCGTCCTTTCCTTTGTCATCGTTATTTGTCAACAAGGATTGTCAAAAAATTCTCGGGAACTCAACAATTCTCTATGGAAACCTTCTTTGTCAACAAACACAATCAACCCAAAAATACTGCAATGTTACCTTGAGGGATTTTTGCCCAACAATCTCCCCCTTTGGGTTTGTTGACAACTCTTCACAACTCTGCTCAGAATGATTTTCTGCACTTTGATACCGCACTGAGTCTTCTTCCAGCCGCTACCACCATTCGCCTCTTGAGATTATGATAACGTCCAAGGATTCACTTAACACGTACTCTTAGCCCACATGAGCAATGCTCGGCGTGAGAAACAAGAGTAGTATGAAAAGTTCATCAATGAATCACGTCATGTCAACCACAATTGTCGATTCCACCCTGATACCAATTCTTAAATTGATACCAATTTTTGAACCACACTAATACCAATTGGTGAATTCTTAAGTTGATACCAATTTTTGATAGCTGGAAACCGTCTCACACCATTCCAACACCACTGTTCTGCTTTTATCACGATCCTCAGCTGTCGTGATTTCTATTCTTTGATCGATCACTTCTAACATCATCAGATTTGAAAATCTCCCCCTTTCTCATTTCTCCCCCTATCTGGCTGCTCCACTGGTCAGCTTCTCCCCGTATCATTCATGATTTGTCAAATCTCCACACAGTCTCCCCCTTTAACAATCACTATTTTCTCCCCCTTTGTCAACGAACCCAAAGGTCACTCCTTTGTAGTCTGTAACATGGTAGAGAACACATATCAGCACAGTAGGGAAAAACACATCATACCTCGAGGAGAGGGGGGGGGGGGTCCCACATCCACACTATTTCAAGTGTGGGGAATCGACTGAACTCCCAGAGCCAGTCGATGCCTCTCAAAAGATTCCTGGGGTAAGGCCTTTGTCAGAATGTCTGCAACCTGTAGCTCTGTAGGCACATACTCCAACTTCACGATCCCCTGCTCAACTTTCTCCTTGATAAAATGATACTTTATCTCAATGTGCTTTGTCCTTGAGTGATGGACAAGATTTTTGATGAGATTTATAGCACTTGAGTTGTCGCACTGGATTCTGATCGGAGACTTCACTTCAACTCCCATGTCTTCAAGCTGCTGCTTCATCCACAATAACTGTGTGCAGGCTTGAGTGGCCGCAATATACTCAGCTTCTGCGGTGCTCAATGAAATGCAATCTTGCTTCTTGCTTAGCCAAGAAATACACAATCCACCAAGATAGAATGCACCAACTGACGTTGATTTTCTATCATCTACTGAACCGGCCTAGTCTGCATCAGTATATCCCAATAAATCTGTCTGAGATTTGTCTGTATATGTCAAGCCGAAATCCACTATGCCCTGGATATACCGAAGTATTCTTTTCACTGCAATCATATGGCTTTCCTTGGGATTGCTCTGATATCTGGCTGTTTGGAATGTGGAAAAAACATTATCAGGCCTTGTTGCAGTCAAGTACAACAAACTTCCAATAATTTGCCTGTATTCTGTGATATTAACTGCCTTTCCATCGTCATCTTTCGATAATTTCATCCGGGTGGCAACCAGAGTCTTCATCTCCTTGGAATTTTCCATTACAAACCTTCTCAGGACCTCCTTGGCATATTTAGATTGAGAAATTAATGTTCCATTACTTCCTTGTGTCACCTGTAGACCAAGGAAAAACGTTATCTCCCCAATCATTGACATTTCAAACTCATTTTTCATGAATTCGGAAAACTGTCTGCACTGAGCTTCATCTGATCCGCCAAATATTATGTCATCGACATAAACCAACACCATCATCCTTTGATTACTGTCATTACTGAAATAGAGATTGTAATCAACTCCTCTATACTGAAAACCAAGCTTCTTCAAGTACTGATCAAGCCTTGAGTACCATGCTCTTGGTGCTTGTTTCATCCCATACAATGCCTTCTTCAGCCTGCAAACTTTGTTCCCATCCTCATGAATGAGAAAACCATCTGGATGCTCAATGTACACCTCCTCTTCAAAAACTCCATTCAAGAATGCAGATTTGACATCCATCTGGAACACTTTGAACTTTCGTTGCACTACTATGGAAAAAAATAATCTGATGGTATCCGGCCTTGCAACCGGTGAAAATGTCTCATCGACATCTATTCCCTCGATCTGGGAGTACCCCTTGCACACTAGTCTTGCTTTGTTCTGAATCATTGTGCCATCTTCATTCATCTTGTTGCGATAGACCCATTTAGTCCCGATGACATTCTTGTCTGCTGGCCTCGAAACAATCTCCCATGTCTGGTTCTTCTCAATCTGATCAAGTTCTTCATTCATAGCCTGAACCCAGTTTTCATCTTTAGCTGCATCGGAAAAACATTTCGGCTCCACCTGAGATAAAAACGATGTCTGCTGTAATGACTTCATTCTTCGAGTCTGAACTGGAGCTGTCTGATCACCAATGATATTTTTCCTATCAATTTCAGCTCGACTCTTTGGCTTCCTTGCAGATACAGACTTGACACTTTCTTGTTCATCATCAGTATCTTCTTCTGAGTCAGCCTCTGCCACTTCTACTCCCCCTGTGTTGCTTACCTCATCATCACTTTCATCCATAAACTGTTCATTGGGTCGTTGAGCAGTCTGTTCATTTTCGACTATAGTGACATCATTGCTCTCAAAAATTTTTCCCAGCCTCTTGTTGAAGCATTTATATGCTTTGTTTTTCCCTGAATAGCCAAGGAATATCCCTTCATCTCCTCGTGCCTCAAACTTCCTATGATGTTCTTTGTTGAGAATGAAACACTTACATCCAAAGATTCAAAAGTATTTCAACGTTGGATTCTTTCTGTACCACAGTTCATATGGAGTCTTCCCTTGCTTCGGACATAACAGGGACCTATTTGAGACATAGACCGATGTCAAAACTGCTTCCTTCCAAAATTTCTCTGGTAGGTCCTTATCGATAAGCATTGTTCTGGCCATGTTGTTGATGATCCGATTTCTCCTTTCAACCACTCCATTCTATTGGGGAGTTCTTACTGATGAAACTTGATGCCTTATCCCATGTTTCTCGAGATAGTTTTCAACCTGACTGTTTGTAAATTCCGTACCGTTATTAGTACGAAACTTGAAAATTTTCTGCCCAAGCATCTTTTCCGATTCCCTCCTGTACTGCTTTATGCAACTGAACACCTCTGTCTTATGGGTAATGATGAATACCCAGGCCATTCTGCTATAGTCATCAATGAAAAGAACATAGTACCTTTTCCCATCTATAGCTCGTGGTGAGATAGGTCCACATACATTAGCATGCACCAATTCGAGCACTCGAGTTGCTTTTTGTTCCTTTGGCCTGTATGTCTTCCTGATGATCTTCCCTTGTTGACAAGCATCACACGTATGAGTGCGATCATGTGATAGTATGGGAAGGTCTCTAGAAGCATCACACTTTACCAGATCTTCCATAGATGTTTGACATAGATGACCAAGTCGCTTATGCCATAGCTGATTTTCTTCTTCTCTGGATAAAAGGCATGAATCTTCTTCCCCACCTACCAGGTAAAGATTCCCCTTTGTTCGTTTTCCCTGAAGAATGACAATTCCATCTTTTCCTTTAACAATACCCATCTTCTTGGTAAATAGGATAGAGTGCCCAGAGTCGCATAGTTGACTGACGCTAAGCAAATTATGACTGAGACCCTCTACCACCAAGACATCAGCATGTCTCATTTCTTTGCCCCCAAAATTGGCTTTTCCTGAGCCAACAATCTTCAGGCCTTCATCATTTCCAAATTTGACAACTCCTTCTTTTTCATATTTTATGCCTGTAACCAGATCCTTATTACCCGTCATGTGGGATGTGCAACCACTGTCAAGGATCCAAACACCAGAACGATCTGATGCTTTAAGGGAAATTTCAGCAACTATGACCTTCTCAATTTTCTTCTTCCTGGTCCATACTTGTTCTTTCATACTCGGCATGGATTGAGGCTTCTGTTCTTTCTCAGAGTATGATGGAACAGCTTCATCTTGCAAAACTGCAAATCTATTCTGAACTTTTAACTCACTTGTCGGTTTACTGATCTGCTGCTTGCGAACATTTTGATTCTGCTTTGGCACATTTTTCTGAATGGTCGGAGTGCAGTACCTAGCCATGTGTCCAAATCCTCTGCACCAAAAATAGTGTCCTTTAAAATATGTTCTGGAAAACCATTCTCTGTTTGGCTGCCATCTCTGTTCTTGTTCCCTTCGATATCTTTTGGCTATGGAATACACATACTGTGAATGTCCCATCTTTCCACAACAATAACACCTGATATAAGGTGCATTCCTTCGTGTTACTTTATCACTACGAGTTTCCCCTTTGGATCTCTGAGTATTCTAATTCTGATTTGTGCTCAGATCCACTTTCAATCTCGGGACAGGTGCTTGCGGTCTAACTTCAACTACCACATATTTTTGTTTCTGATTAAGCCATGAATCAGCCTTAACTTCTGAGTTCAATTGCTGCTTCTTTCCTACTGAACTACTAGGCTCTTCTTTCTTCTTTTCAGTCTTCGTAACGACCTGATTTCCCAAGAATGTGTTGAGATTCAAAGGTTTTTCCTGGTCTTTAACTTTTCTCCATAGACTGACAACTTCCTCTTCAAGATCTTCAATACGCTTGATGTGATCTTTCACTTTTCGACTCAAGAAATCGATCTCCCTTTTCTACTCTTCAATATTGAGCTTATGCTCATCAAAATTTTCTATGCGCTCTGGCGTGGAAGACTTAAGATTTTCAATTTCTTTCTCAAGCTCAGACTTCTATTCTTCTTGTTGTTGCATGTAGAGTTTGTCATCACGTACTATCTTGTTGGATTTCTTTGTTTCTTCTCGCCAAACATCTATCTCCTCAAGAGATGCTTCTAATTCAGCTTCCATGTCAACTCTCCCTTCAATTTCTTCTTCTTCTTCATCAGTTTCGGTTTCTTTCTTTTCTAGAGCACTACTGGCAACATCCACCATCGCATTTTGTCCACGATCTTTGCAGTTTTCTATCTCTTCAACTTCTTCACCCTCAGACTCAGCTGAACTGTCTATTTCTTGGGAAAGAAGATTCTTCTTCTTAAAGAAACTTCTCTTGAACTTCTTCTTCCCTTTCACATAGGATGAAGATTTTTTCATGGGAATCTCAACTTCACCTTCATCGCTTTATTCTTGAAACTTTTTGGGGCATCTTGCAGCAAGATGACCAACCTTTCCGCATCGGAAGCATGCTAGTGGAAGTTTCCCTTTAAACTTTCCTTTTCCTCTTTGCAGATTTGAAGAAAGGAATGACATCACCTCATCTGACTCTTCTTCCTCCTGAGAATCTTCAATAGTGAGCCTCTTCATGGCCTTAAATGCCACCTCTTTGGATTTACCCTTTTCCATAGTATCTTTGTCATCATTTCTCATTTCATATGCAACAAGAGTGCTGTGTAGGTTATCCAATGTCAGCTCTTTCGGATCTTTATCTTCCAAAATAGAAACTTTCGGATTGAACTGAGGTGGAAGCTTTCTCAAGATGTGCTTTACGATTTTAATGTCTTCGATAATTTCTCCAAGACCCCGCATGTCTTCTACCACAACATTTACCCTGTCAAATAATGCATCAACAGACTCATTCGGGTTCATTCTGAGATCTTCATACTTGTTCCACAACACTTGCAGCTTTGCCTCTCTGACTTTTGTATCCCCTTCATAAATGTTCAAAAGCTTTTACCACATAGCATGTGATGTTTTTCATGACATCACCTTTGTATATATGGGATTAGAGAGGGCTCCCCCTAAGGCATTTATTGCTTTGGAATTAGCATCCAACTCTTTGTGCTCAGCTTCTGATAATGCACCACTAGTAATATCAGCTGTGATACCATGCATAGCTGCTGAAAACACATCCATTCCCAAAGATCAGAAATAGTGTTGCATTCGATTCTTCCATATCTGAAAATTACATCCGTCGAAGATCGGAATCCCTCTATGATTAGTGACCTCCATTTGAGAGATGGACAACTGTCAACCTTCGCTCTGATACCAATTGTTGGGTCCAAAAGGCTGAATACCCTGAGAGGGGGGGTGAATCAGGGTATGACTAATTTAAAATTGAAGCCCATTCTGATCTTGTTTTTCTGTTAAGAAAAACACTCTTTTCTCTCTTTCCTGTTGCACAAAGTAGACAGAAAGTAAAGCATGCACATGACACCACAATTTTACTTGGTTTACCGCAAAGGGCTACGTCAAAGGAGCATACACCGAAAAGTTGCCGGTCGTACCAATTCCACTAAACTTCACTAACTATGGATTATAATTTTCGGGCTAGATCACTTCTATGCCCAGACTCACTGCCTTTACAAAGTTTAGGGTCAGCTCACTGCTTTCCCAAGGGTCACTCCCTGTTTCTCTCTCTCTGGCTCACTGCCGGTGGAGAGGATCACCTTCTTCCTCTTCCTAAGCTCACTGATCCAGAAGGGAATCCACTCACAGTTTATAGACCTGTAGGTCTCTTCATTTTCATGAAGTAATGCATCCTTAACTGTAGATATATGCTCTGTTAAAGTCCAACTTTTATCCACTGATGAATATCACTTTGTCTCTGACCACTGGGCAACTACTTTTGGAAAGTACCTTCGCAAAGAACCCTACTTCGCGAAGCTCCCAATTTCGCGAAGCTCAAACAAGCCTTCACGAAGCTTCTGCCTTTTCGTGAATCTCTCTCGCGAAGCTCTCTCGCGAAGCTCAACTCGTTACAAAGCAACTTCTCTCACGAAGCTCACTGAGCCAGTGCGGAGCACACAACTTTCGCGGAGCTATAATAGCCGCCGCGAAGCTCCCCTTTCGCGAAGCACACTGCCTTCGCGAACCACCTCTACGAACCGAGAGCAATGGATTTTCTCTGAAAATTCTCTCTGCTTCTCTCGAAGGGGTCGACCTCTATTTATAGGCAATTCCACCGACCCTCGTCCCTTCCGCACGAAGTCAACGCCACATCATCTCAAATCGTGAAGCTCCAAAGATTCTGACGGAATTCTGTCCAAACCGCGAAGCACCACAGAAATTTTCCATTCGCGAAGCTTGACGTAGTCGCGAAGAATCACCATCAACATACCTTCACGACTTCTCCGCGAAGCTCCCCTCGCAAAGCCCAACATTCCTTCACGCCGTCGCCGCGAAGCTCCCTTGCAAAGCCCTTTACCATCGCGATGCACTTCAGCCTCTGCCGTTCGCGAAGCATGACGTAATCGCGAAGACTCACCGCCTCCATTCTTCTGGTCTTCGCGATTTCCAAACCATGAATCCTATCTTCGCGAAATTCATGCCTTTTCCATATGAAATAATGCTCTTCATGGAAATCCACTTTTCGCGATGCTCACCAAACTCCAAATTTGGGACCCCAAAAATTTGGCAAACACTGGGAAACGGCGCCACCTTGTACTGCTCTTTTGTACCGCCTCCAGATCGTCCTTTCCTTTGTCATCGTTCTTTGTCAACAAGGATTGTCAACAAATTCTCGGGAACTCGACAAATCTCCATGGAAACCTACTTTGTCAACAAACACAATCAACCCAAAAATACTGCAATGTTACCTTGAGGGATTTTTTCCCAACAAATACCACTTTTACCATAGATTTAATGGGCAATGAATTTTAAAAACTTTTCACGATGCATAATACCTTCGTGAAGCTCATTTGAAGCTCAAAATTACTTTTTAAATCTATTTCCTTTTTTCACAACTCACTTAGCCTTCATGAAGAACACCTCTTTTGTGAATCTCAACTAGCATTCATGAATATATTTCCTATTGCAAAGCTTGAATAGCCTTCATGAATTCCCTTACTTTTGCGATGCTTAGAAAATTTAGTAGGATTTTACAGCCTTTGCAAACTTCTTTACACATCACCTTCACAAACCACCCTTCACGAACCACCTTTGCAATTCTAGAGCCTTAAGATTTTTGTTAAGTCTCACTGATTTTCTGAAGGGGGTAGAGGCCTATTTTTAAGCATTTTCACCGATTCTAGAACCTTCCAACAACGTCAACATCATTTTGTGAACCTCCTTCATTTCCTTTGTGATTCTCCCTTTTTCATGATCCTATATTTAAATTTTATACTCGTGATGAATTTCATAATCGCGGAGATCACTATCAAAATTTTTGTGCCGCCGTGATGATCCTATTGTGATGCTCGTCACCTTATCCATTCATGATGCTCGTCAAACTCGCGAAGCTCACTGTCAAAATTTTCATGCCTTCACGATATACCCTTTACAAATCCCACTCTTCATGAAATTCACGACTTCACTATATTTTAATAAGGACTTCATGGAAATATACTTTTTTCTATACTGGCCAAAGATCAAATTTTGGATCCCAAAAATTTTTCAAACACTGGGAAATACATCACCTTGTGTACACAATTTTCTGTACTGCTTCTAAAGAATCCATTCCTTAATCTTGGATCTTTGTCAACATACCATGTGAAAAATATCTTTGGAAACCACAAATTACCTTGGAAACCTACTTTTTGAACAAACACAATCAACCTAAAAATACTACAATGTAACCTTGAGGGATTTTTTCCAAACAACATACATAAAACTAAGTAATTTATTATGCCTAAGTGTGGAATATTAGAGGGTATGATATAATGATTTCTCACCACTACCTTAAAATATATCATATTTTATACCATGTTTTTATTAAAAATGTTAACATATATGTTAACAATATTCTATGATTAACAGAGTAAATCAAATGTTATGTGGTTAAAATTTGGATTTCTTTTATATAGGCTATCATTGATCATTGACATTTCATTTGATAAAATATTTGAGAGAATCATGAATGTATTTAAGTGTTAAATGCATGAATATATGGTCGAGGGTGATAAAAAAATTATAAATAAAGTAATTACTTGAAAATTTCATTATATTTGATCAAATTCCATGAAGGCTCGAAGAGTATCCTATGGCATATATAAGAAACATAAATCAATTTAAATTGTGTGTAAACTATATATCGTTTCTCCTTATCCAATTCTATCTTATCTTTATCCCATTTCCTTATAGGTTCATTCATACCATGGTCAAAAGGAGGATCCTTCCCAAACATTGGGTTATTTTTTAACCCTTGGATTCCCTAGGATGAAATATTACTTTCACCACTTCTAGGTGATAATCATGAAGAATGAGATTGAATATAGGCGAATTGACTATCTTTGACACAAAATATATTATTAAATTTATATTATGCATGGTTTCAGTTTCAAATCAAGAATGATATTGGTTTATGGTTTATTAAGCCTTCCACTACTTGAATAAGTGATATCCAATCCTAATAAAAACTTACACAATTATCATGTAACTCATTGAAACTTTGTTCTACACTATTATCAACATTGTGATAAACAATTCCAGAGAGTGGCATAACCCCATTTCATTTGGGTATGACCCATTCAAAAAGTCTTAAATATAATATTATTACCACATAATTTTTTTTATTCTGATATGTTTATTCAAAATCAAATTCCATTTTAGAGAAATAAAAAATATTTCATATATCAATATAAATAAAAATTCACTAAAAGAAATCCATCATAATAACAAAATATCCTTATTTTTTGGGGTTGTAAATTACATAACAAGAAATAAACCAAGACTATAATCCATTAGTTCAATTATCATAGAAATTATGTTATAAAAATTATCATATATCATTTTTTACTGGTTATCATATTTAGAAAAATAATATGCATAAAGAAAAAATTTATATTTAGAAAACCCTTATTTTCTCTAAAAATAAATTCTTCATGTTAATATAACTATTTCATCCTTAAAAAGTGTCAATAAAATGCTTTATATATAAATAATATATAATAATATTGAAGGTCTGGAGTCTTGTACCTTATTTCCATGATAATCAGAAACCAATAATCCTTTGATGATCATCATAAACATATAATACACTTATTCTATTCCTCTATATTTTGTTTCCCTGCATTCCATTATTATATCACCACACCATGAAGAACATGATGAAATCAAGAAAATCTTACTCAAAGGTGAATTGGATAGGATCTCTATGAAATAAGAAAAAAAATCCAAGATCTCTTTATATAGGGAGAGTCCCCCCTCCACCAAGAATTAACCATTCCCTATATTAATCCATATTTATTAATATTTCCCTATTAAAACTTATAATTTCCAATTTTTAATAACAATTACTCCTCCATAATTACATAGAAAATTTTATAAAACCCATTTAATACTCATAACTAGATTCAAATTCTTACTAATAATAAATATTCACAACTTAAATATCTATTTCCCACTGAAAACAATTAATTGAGAATATTTTTAAATTTATGAAATAAAACCATACAAGAATTAATTAAATAAATTAAATAATCCTTTTTATTTATTAATAAAATACATTTTTCACTGCACCTTAATCATTTATCTAATATTTTTTTAAATAAAAAACTAAAAATATAAGTCTCCACATTATACACACCTTTATAACTTTCGATCCTAAAAAGGCTTCAACAAAAAAATAAAAGAAAAAAATAGTATTCATACTTACATTACCTAAATATTCAAATTTAAAACAAAATTATATATTAAAATGTAGTAATATTAACTCAAAATATTTTATGATACTAAATCCTCATATGAGATTCCCGCTCCCAGGTACATTCTTCCATTCCTTAATTATTTTTAAAAACTTACACCAAATAAATAATGAGTCATAATTTACATTGGATATTCTATAAATGTTTCATATTCCTCAAAATAAATACCCCCAATAAATCATATGAGATGGATCATAAACATACTTCCTAAGATGAGACATATGAAACATGTCATGAATCTGACTCAACTGAGGAGGAAGTTCCATACGTTAATTTTTTTTATAATGATATTTATCCCCATAAAAGGTCTAATAAACTTTGGTGAAATTTTAATACATATTTCAAACATAAAATACCCATAATTAGGGGATATTTTTATAAATATATTATCACTAATAGTGAAATTAAAAGATATTCACCTCCAATCCACATATGAATTCTTCCCATGATGAGTATTTATCATATAATCTCAAATCACTTAAACTCACGATGTAATATATTGAACTAATTCAAGTCAAATAATATTTAACATACCAATGTTAACCCAATATAATAGAGCTTAACAAGGTCATCCATATAGTGACTCATATGGTGTAATAATAATGGATGAGTAATAAATATCCTTATTTGAGAACTCTACCAAAAGAAAATGATCAACCAAATTACATAACACATGTTCTAAATATATCTTCCATAATTGTAATCATTCGATCAACCTGACCATATATTTGGGGATTAAATGATATGCTAAGGAATAACTAGGTGTTAAATGAATTCTACAATCCAATCTATAACCCAGAAGTAAATTGAGCATTATGATCAAATATGATTGTCCAAGGAACACCACACAATTTCATTACATTCTCTATATAAATATTTTTTACAATTTCCACTAAAATATATTATTTAATTAGAAATAAATGAGTATATTTAGGTAACCAATCCAAAAAAACCCAAATTACATCACAACCTCTAAAAATATGAGGTAAACTAGTTATAAAGTCCTTGGATACATCCTACCATTTCTAATAAAAAATACTCAATAGTTTTAACAAACTATATGATTCCTAATACTTAGCCTTAACCCATTTATAGGTAATATGTGTTTCCATAAACTCAAATAATGATCTCTTCATTCCATTCCACTAAAATTTCCTCTTCAAGAATTATACATCTTATAAATTATAGGATATACCACCATAAATGTCACATGGAACATATGAAATAATTAATCATGTAATCTTTAAGAACCATATAAGTGATCTTGAAGCATGAATTTGTGCCCCCACCTCTGAAAAACCATCTAGAACATCTCCATGAATAATAAAACTCTTCTAAACCTTAGTCATATGATCCCCATGTTCAAAATAAATCACTCACCATATCATAGAAGGCTCAATAATCATTTCATTAAGACATTATTCACCATCAAGTTCTCTAGAAAAAAGATGCATACATTTCAATTCATCAATCACAATATTTTACTTAATTGAATCGAAAGAAAAATCACTATAATATCTCCTAATTAAATAATATTACTCCTCATTTAATTTTCTCAGAGAATAAATAATCTCAAAATTATAATCAATTTGAAATAATATCCATTTCATTTTCCTCAATTTAAATATTTCTTAGGAAAATATGTACTTTAAACTTTTATGACCCCTAAAGACCATTAAATTTTATTATGATAGGTAATTACTCAAAACATTAAGTGAAAAAATCCCCAAAACAATCTCTAAATCATGGGAGGAATAATTTTTCTCATGAAAATATAATATTATAGTCCCATAGGAAAATATTCTCAAATATTTTAAGACAATTCTCAAACTTAATAAAATGAATCACAATATACCACAAATAGAATCTGTAAGGACCCCAACCCCAACAGCTCAGAGTCGGTGCCATACTTTATTAAATTGTTATGATTATAATTAAATAACATCATGAAGGACCGAATATTTTAGTAGCATTGGAAAACCAGATACATACATAATTGTTACATTACAACATGAAATGAAATACAAAATAAAAAAACCATTATAAGCTTCTATAACTCCTAGATTATCCCTAAAATTCATTCATAATATACATCATCACATCATGGGGAAAAATAATATATAAGAAAAGGGTTAGATCATATGCTCAGTAAGGGTAAAAAATATTTCAGAAGCATAAATTTAAATCATGGTGAATAATTAAAAGTACATATGCCATTAAAACATAATCCTGAGCATAAAATGGAAGGAATTAAAAGTTGATTAAATATTCCATAATAAAACATAACCATGGATATTATACTTGTAAAATAATCACATGGAAAATTGATTAATATTTTCATAACGAGGGAATGCATAATTCCATACATCATAATCATACTTTTAAGGCCTCGACCAATATACCTTACATAATGGGTAAAAACCTATACTAGTTTGTTTCATGAGACCTATCGATGCATCGAGGGGCTATAACAGGACCCACACATTAATTACTAAGTCCAATTAATTTTTCATATTAATGGGGATAAATATAAACAACATATACATATTAAATGTAGATAACTTTCCCCAATCTATAAACATAATCACTAACCATTTTGAGTAGTATGGTTAATGGTATCAAGATAGCACATCCATAGTCAAACTCATCATAAACCATTTAATAAAATATGGTGGATGATAAACATACAAGATAAACCTGAATAAATAATAAAATTCTACATAGGTGTTTAAGTATATGAAAATACTCTAATAAAATCATCGAGTAATTCTTGAGAGAAATGCCCTTTTTTTAATGTATAAAGAAGAGTTCTTTTGGAAAAATCATTTGTATTTGTCATGATTGTTTGTATAAAACCAGAAATAAAAAAATATAGTTTTCCATGACAAAAATATTTATTTTATAAAAATAAAGGTTTATTAAAACATATTATTGATGGTACTTGAAAATGGGTAAGAAATCAAGACGTTCCCTTTAATTGGGTATACATTTCGGGAAGAATTGAGAAAGGAACCTTTAAAAAAATTTATTATACCCTAAAATAATGATGAACTAATCTAGATATATGATTTTGGAACATATATATATAATTTAGAATAATTTTATAAAAATAATTAAGAATTAAATTTTTATATAGAGAAATAAAGCACGACCTGAATGAAAACGGAGGTTCGAGAAGAAAACCCTTACCTTATGTATGAATGTGTTCTTCACTTGACCTTAACGCCCTAGATAATAAAATTAAATATATTAATTAATTAATTAAGAACCTTATATACATTTATTTAATTTATTATAATTTTATTTAGTTCATTTATGGCCTTTTCATGACTTATAAGATACAATTTTATTGCTTCGGAGCATTCTTTTTTGCAGTTTTCATGATCAGTTTTCTTGTTTATAAGTAATAAAGTTTATGTAAAATGGGTATAATTATTATAAAAGTGTAATTATATGTTATTTATGAATATAAATAATTTTTATTGGTTATATATATCATTCGGTTATATGATATGAGGATGTATCATTGGATAAGACATTTAGTGATAATCATTTAGATTATTATAGCGGTTATTGATCATAAAAAACTCATTTTGTTTTATAATTTATTAGTATGTAAATATGTTACATAAAAAACATAAAAAGGGTTGTAATACATATATTATAGTATTTTTGAACCATAAAAATGGTTTCATTATGATCATTGTAGGATAAATTGAAGAATGAAAATCCTTCGTCCATGAAGGTTGTAAATCGAAAACTTACAGACGATGATTTCATTTTTAAAAATAAAATAGAGAGAGATGGAGTTTGATGAAGGATATTAAATTAACATGACATATTTACTGTATATATATGATGCTAGAGTTATCATGATAATTTGTATATAAGATGGGAGGAGAGGATAAGAAATTAAAAGAAAATTGAAAGGAAATTAAAAGGAAAGAAAGAGGACCTAGCTTTTGAATTCTCATATTTGAGAACCTCATTAAGGGGATTAGTTTTGGTCTTTTGGTGATACAAAGAGATCCTAGACATGGTGTAGTATCTTGGGGAGAATATTGGGAATAAATTTGATAAGTCTCAAAGTCTTAGAGGTGTGAGGATAAGAGGCAGTATTTATAGTGGAAGAGAGGGGTGAATTCTCATTATTTTATTCATTATTTTATTATTTTGCTCAAGATAAGCAATAATGTTGATTCTTGTGAGTAAATACAGTAATAAGTTCATGTGAGTTCAAACCAAGGGTGCTTACATAATTCATGATGTTAGGAATAGTTTATTTATCTTATAATGTCGCAAATTACCATATTTTACAATTCACTAAGAATTCAACTATTTTAGAAAAATACAAAACATTCACCATAAATTTTTTTCATCATGTAGAATAAAAAATGAACTCTATTTCATGAAAATAATTTTATAAATATGATAAATTTAATTTTCAATAAATATCATAATTTACTTGAAAAACACAGATTTTAAAATTATAACTAATTTTATAACACATTTTAAAATTAAGTAAGGTTTCATAAAATAATATCATAATCAAGAGACAAAAAAATATTAACTTATGAATAAATTTTATTAAAATAAATTTTCATTTAAATAATTATATTAATTATAAAATTGGATTTAAATATTACCTAAAATTAAATAATAATTTTTAAAATAATTATTAACTTATACAATGATATAGTTATATCATATTGTCAATTATAAGATGCCTAAATTGTATCCATAATTTCATAGGCGAGGTTTATATTCTATTTCTCATATTACCATTTGTAAAGGTAACATTAATATTCCAATGGGTTAACTTAGTATTCCTTTGGTATAGGTTCTCTAATTTATAAAAACACTTCCTATCTCATTGATTATTCATTTATAATTTTTTCAAAGTAGTTTTATGTGATTTATACTATAAAAAATATTTTTAAGAAGGGAAAATCCTTTGGTAAAATTTTGGGTTATCACATTCTCCCCTCTTACAAAAATTTCATTCTTGAAATTTCCATATTGAAAACCCACAAAAAGATTTGGGTAGTTCTTCATCATATGCTCCTCTGGCTCCCACATCATCTCTTCAATTTTATTATTTGTCCAAAGTACCTTTACCAGCCGAGTCGTCTGATTACTCAACACCTTTTATTTAGCATCCAGAATTTAGATAGAATCCTCATAGTAAGATAAGTTAGGTTAAAATTCTATTCCTTCAGAAGTGGGTACATGTGATGGGTATGACATATACTTCCTCAACAAAGAGATGTGGAACACATTGTGTACTTTAGAAAGGCTTGGTGTCATAGTGAAACAATAAGCCACAACTCCAATTATATCTAGGATTTCTAAAGGACCAATGTACCTAGGGCTTAGATTTCCTTTCTTTCCAAATATTATAACCACCTTCCATAGAGATACTTTCACGAAAACATGATCACCCACTTGATATTCCAAATCCTTCTTTCGATTATCAGCATATCAATTTTTCCTACTTTGAGCTACTTTGATATGGGTTTGAATAGTATTTACCTTTTCTATTATTTCTATCACAAGATATGGGCCTACAAGATTCCTTTCACCAACCTCATCCCAACAAGTTGGTGTATGACATCTCTTTACATAAAATGCTTCATATGGTTCCATTTTAATAATAGAATGGAAACTGTTAATGTAGGAAAACTTTAAAAATGGTATGTACCGATACCACATACCTTATAAGCCATGTGATCATGATCTAAACATGTCTTCTAAATTTCAGATTGTCCTTTCAGATTTCACATCAATTTAAGGGTGACAAGCAATACTCAAATGAAGCTCAATATCTAAGGAATTCTGAATACTTTTCCAGAATTTTGATGTAAATTATGGATCATGATCAGACACTATTGAAAGAGGTTCTACATTAAGTCTTAAAAATTCATTAATGTGGAGTTGTGCAAGGCGCTCTAGTGGAAAACCCTCCCTTATAGAGATGAAATGTGCAGATTTGTTAAGTCGATCCATAATTACCCATATTTCACCATTCGTTTTTGGAGTTTTGGGTAATCTAGTGACAAAATCCATAGCAATGTCATCCCACTTTCATATAGGAATAGAAAGAGGTTGCATGCCTCCTCTAGGATATTTTTTTCAGCCTTCACTTATTGACAGACTAAACATCTTGATACATAATCAGCAATTTCATGATTCATATTATCCCACCTGAAATGTTCCTTCAAATCTCTATACGTCTTAGTTATTCCAAGGTGTATAGAGAAATTAGAGCTATGGGAATCATCCAATAACTCCCTTTTTAGCTCAGGTATATAGGGAACACATAGCCTCCTCCCAAATTTCAGAATTCCATCTTTATAAATTAAGTATGCCAACTTCCCATTATTCACAACTTTAATTATCTTTTGAAGTTTCTCGTCATTAGGCCGAGTGCTTTTAATCATTTTCAATAAATAGGGTTAGGAAACCAATTGAAAAAGTAGTGATGTTTCACCTTCTTTAATAATTCCTATATCTATATTTTCTAGATATATGTACACATGATCTTTTTCAATCCTCATTTTGTTCAAAACTCCATGATCCTTCCTACTCAATGAATCTTCTACCTTATTCACCTTCCCTGGGTGGTAGTGTATTGAAAAATCATAATTCTTGAGTAGATCAAGCCATCACCTTTTCCTCATATTGAGTTCTTTCTATGAGAATATATATTCCAAACTCTTTTTATCAGTATATATATCACATCTCTCACCATATAGATAATGTCTCAATATCTTTAGAGAAAATATTATAGTCGACAACTCAATATCTTGAGTTGAATAGTTCTGTTCCTGAGTTTTTAACTGCCTTGATGCATAATAAATAACTCTATCATTCTGCATAAGAACACAACCAAGTCATTTATTTTATAAATCACTATAAATAAAAAATCCACCATTTCTAGATGGTAGAGTCAATATTGGAGCCTTCACTAACCTATTATTAAATTCTTCAAAACATTCTTCACATTCTCTTGTTCATATGAACTTATCCCCTTTACAAGTAAGCTTGGTTAACGGGTTTACTAATCAGGAAAGGTTCTGAATGAAACACTGATAATAACCTTCTAAATGTATAAAACTATGTACCTTGATATCTTTTAGAGTATACCAAGATTCTATCCATTGATACAACTAATATTCCATCCTTAGAGACAATATGTCCATGAAAATAAACTGTTTGAATCCATAATTCACACTTTATAAACTTCTCATATAATTCATTTCTTCTAAGATTCTTCAGAACAATGCTTAAGTGATTCTCATGATCTTCATAGCTTTTTAAGTATACTAAGATATAATCAATAAATACCACAACAAATTCATCAATATATTCCTTGAAAATTATATTCATTAGATTCATGAAAACAGAGGGTGTATTAGTCAGTCCAAAAGGAATTACTATAAACTCGTAATTCCCATACCTGGTTCGAAATACTGTCTTTAGAATGTCTTCCTTACTCACATGAAATTGATGATATCTAGATCAAAGGTAATTTTTTTGGAAAATATTGGGTTCCATGAAGTTGATCAAATAAATAATAAATGCAAGGAAGAGGATATTTGTTCTTTATCATAATAGCATTTATTTCCCTATAGTCAATACAAAGCTTCATGGACCCATATTTCTTCTTGAAAAAGAGAACAATGGCTCCCCATGGAGAAACACTAGGGAGAAAAAATTCTTTATCACTCAATTACTCTATTTTCTTGTTTATCTCCACTAATTTTATTATATCCATTCTATAAGGAGTCCTTGATATATTCCTTAAATTAAAAATTAAATCTACAAAAAACTCAATTTCCTGCTCTGAATGATTTCCAGGTAAATCCTTTGGAAATAAATCAATTTATTCTTGTACAATAGGTACATCCTCAATTTGAATAATTATTTCCTCACCCATAGATATTGTTTTCTCTTCCTCCCCAAGAATTGCATTCAGAAGAGCTATTGGGGGTGTATCTAGATAAGAATCAAATGGAGCGGTTTTTACTCTAAAGATAAGGGAATCTACATAATTCTAAAAAATTGTAACTTATTTCTTATTATAATAGATTTTCACATCATAATTTGAAATCCAATCCATACCAAGGATTATATCAAAGTCAATCATATGTATGATGATAAGGATAACAACTAAAACACATTCATGTGTCATAAAGGGGACTGATTAAAACATATTTGTTGCAATGATACTTACCTTAAGAATTTTAACTCACAATTCCTTTATTAAATCAAATTGAAAATGTCTAATTTTCTTAGAAAACTAAGAAGATATAAAAAAATGAAAAGATCTAGAATCAAATAAACCATTGGCTAATTTGGAGGAAATGATTAGAGTACCCGCCACCATATCATTAAGAACTTCAACCTCAATAGTTATGATTGCATAAGCTTAGCCTTTCTCCCTTGGACTTCACCAAAAAAAATTTCTTTATGTATAGTACATTCATGTACATAATGTCCCATATATTTACAATTATAGATTTAACATTGGGAGATTATTTCTTTCTCATGCAATCATTGGATTGGTGTCCTTTTTCTACACACTTGGAACAGACTTCCATTCCCTTCTGGAAAGTACCAGGGTGTTTCTTCCCACAATTACTGCAAGGTGGAATGTAAAATTTTCCATTCTTACCCATTTTCTTATTTCCTTTTCCAGATTGTTCTGCGTCCCTCTTCTTCTCTTGATTTCCTTTAAAATCATAAGACTTAGAGAATTCCATTTCTATCTTGATAGCACATGAGACTATATCTTTGTATGATGATAAGGTTTGGAAGAGAAATGTTCATTAGAGGAGTGGTTTTAAACCATAAAAGAACTGATCAATCATGCTCCTTGGGTTACGTATGTATTCCACAACATGCCTTGCTATCCTTTTGAAGTTAGATTTATACTTTGAAATATTATCATCCTTCTTTTTCCTCATACTTAGAAAATTCCTTTCTATATCTGCTCACTGTTCATGAGGAAAGAATTTTTCTAAGAAAATTCTTTAAATTCTATCCATTCCATATCCACCTTACTTCTTGCTCCTCCTTTGTGTTTTGAATCAATGAACACCATTGATCTGCATCTCCCAAAAGATGATAAATTTCCATAAGGACCTTCTCCCTTTCTTTACATCACAAATCAAGAAATATCTTCTCTAAATAACTTATTCACTTCTCTGATACAATTGGGTTCATAGTCCCATTGAATGATGCAGGCTGTTGTTGCATAAAGCATTCTAATACTACTTCTCCATGTTTTGGATATCGATTCTCTATAAAGGTAAGGTTATTATTCATAACTTGATTTAGCTGCCCCAATATAGTTATAAGTTTCTAATAACTAGTCACAACTCTAGAACCAACATCATTATCATGCATAGGAGGTAAATACCTACATGGGATACGCGTGTTCATGCATTTTCCATTCCATCTACAGTGTGAAATTTCTAAATAATGGTATATACTAAATTAGGTTATGAATAATATTGTATAATGTAGAACTATATAAACACTTAACATAAATTGAAATTCTATGCATCTCTAATCTTATAATCATAATCATGGTTTATTTAGGGACATATTTACATTTAAACCCTTTATAATGGTTTGTAAAGAAAATTTGAATTATCCTAGGAATATCCCCTAGGTGTGTCAACACAGGTGCACAGTAAGGCCTATTATTGTGTACTAGGTTACCTTGAGTTAGGTATGCAACACCTTGTCAGAGTTTTTACTCCAAGCTACATCTATGCCAGAACCACATCCACTTGTAGTATCCAGACAAAGAATTATTTATATAAAGATCCACATAATATCTAACTTACCAAAATTCTTGGATTTTATTGTATTCTTATCCTCAAAGTCTATCTTAGGTTTTTGTTCCATAATCTACGTTTTCTGAATCTAGTTTATAAGGTTTCTACTAAACTTTCTCTGATACCAATTGTAAGGACCCAGAACCTAGTTTCCCAGATTCAGTGAATTACTTTATTACATTGGTATGATTACAAAGAAATCACATCCCAAAGTACCAAATAGTTTAGTATCATTGGAAAAACAAATACATACATAATTTTTACATTATAACATGAAATTAAATACAACATATAAATACATTATAAACTCCCATAAATTCTAGATTATCCCTAAAATTCATTCATAATATACATCATTGAATCCCAGGAAAAAATAAAACATAAGAAAGGGGTGAGATTAGATACTCAATAAGGGTAATAAATACATAAAAAGAATAAATATAAAGTACTGTGAATAACTAAAAGTACACATTCCATTAAAACACAACCCCAATCATAAAATGGAAGGAATTAAAATTTTATTAAATATGAGATAATAAAACAAAACCATGGATATTATACTAGTTGAATAATCACATAGAAAATCAATTACTAGTTTGATAATGAGGGAATGCATAATGCCAAACATCATAATCATACTGTCAAGGCCTCATCTAAGACACCATACATAATGGGTAAAAACCCATGCTAGTTTGTCTCATGAGACCTACCGATGCATTGAGGGGCTATAGTGGGACCTACACATCTATTACTAAGTCTAATGAAATACTCACATGAATGGGTATAAACATAAACAATATATACATATGAAATGTAAATAAATTTTCCCAATCTTTATACATAATCACTAAACATTTTGAGTAGTATGATAAATGGTATTAAGATAGAACATTCATAGTCAAACTGATCAAAAACCATTTAGTAAAATATGGTGGATGATAAAAATAAGAGATAAACCTCAAAAAAGAATAAAATTTTACATAGGTGTTGAAATATATTAAAATGATATAATAAAATAATCGATGAATTCTTGATAGAAATACCCTTTTTTACTATGCAAAGAAGAGTTCTTTTGGAAAAATCATTTGTATATGTCATGATTTTTGGTATAAAACCAAAAATGAAAAAATAATATTTTCATGAAAAAATTAGTGATTTTATAAAAATAATGTTTTCTTAAAATATTTTATTTATGGTACTTGAAAATGGGTAAGAAATTGAGACGTTCCCTTTAATCGGGATTGTGTTTTGGGAAGAAATGAAAAAGTAACCTTGTAAAACACTTATTATCCCATCAAAGAATGAAGAAATGATATGGATATATGATTCTGGAACATATATATATAATTTATAAGAATTATATAAAAATAATAAAGATTTAAATTGGTGTATATAGAAAGAAAGCACAGCCTGAATGAAAACAGAGGTTCGGGAAGAAAACCCTTCCCTTATGACTGAATGTGTTCTTTACTTGACCTTAAAATCCCAGATAATCAAATTAAATCCACTAATTAATTAATTATGAACCTTATATACATGAATTTTATTTATTATAATTTTATTAAGTTCATTTATGTCCTTTTTTATGAGTTATAAGATACAATTTTATTGCTCGGGAGCATTCATTTTCGCGGTTTTGATAACCGATTTTCTTGTTTATAAGTATTGAAGTTTATGTAAAATGGGAATAATTATTCCAAAATTGTAATTATATTTTATGGATTAATATAAATTAGTTTTCATGGTTATATATATCATTTGGTTATATGGTATGAGGATGAGTCATTGGATAATAAATTTAGTGATAATCGTTTAGATTATTACGACAGTTATTGATCCCAATGAACTTATTTTGTTTTATCATTTTATATTATGTAAATATATTACACAAAAAAGGGTTATAATATATATATATATTATATTTTTTAACCATAAATTTTTTTTCATTACCATCCATTATGGAAAAATTGAATAATTGAAATCCTTCGTCCATGAAGGTTGTAAATCGACACCTTACAAATGATGATTTCATTTAAAAAATAAGACAGAGAGAGAGAGAGTTTGATGAAGGATAATACATTAACATGATGTATTTCTAGTATATATATGATAATGGAGTTAACATGATCATTTGGATATATTAGTTAAGGAGAGGGTAATAAATGAAAAGGAAATTGGAAGGAAATTAAAAGGAAAGAAAGGGGATTTATCTTTTGAATTCTCCTCTTTGAGAACATCATTAAGGGGATTGGTTTTGGTATTTTGGTGAGACCAAGAGCTTTTGAACCCAGGGGAGAATATTTTAGAGAATATTTTGTATAAATTTGATAAGGCACAAAATCTTATATGTGTGAGGATAAGGGGTGGTGAGGGGTGGTATTTATTGTGGAGGAGAGGGCTGATCTTTCATTATTTTATTCATTATTTTATTACTTTGCTGAAGAAAATAAATAGTGTTGATTATTGTAACTAAATATATTAATAATTGCATGATAGTTTTAACCAAGGGTGATTATACCATTCATGATGTTAGGAATAGTTTATTTATATTATAATGTATAAATACCATAATTTACTGTATTTTACTATTCACAAAAAAATCAACTATTTTAGAAAAATCCAAAAAATTCATCCTAATTTTTTTTCAAAATGTAGAATCAAAAAATGAACTCCATTTCACGAAAATAATTTTCTAAATAGGATACATTTACTTTTTTTATAAAAATCACAATTTACTTAAAAAATACAGATTTTAAAATTATAACTGATTTTTTAAAACTTTGAAAAATTATGTAAGGTCTCATAAAATTATCTCAAAATAATGAGAAAACAAAATATTAACTTATGAATACATTTTATGAAAATAAAATTTCTTTTAAATAATTATATTAATTATAAATTTAGAATTAAATATTACCAACAACTAAATATTAATTTTTAAAATATTTATTTTCTTATATAATGATATAATTACATCATATTGTCACTTATAAGATGCCTAAATTTTATCCATACTTTCATAGGTGAGGTTACTATTCTATTTTTCATATTACTATTCATAAGGGTAACATTACTATTCCAAAGGGTTAACTGACTATTCCTTCGGTATTGGTTCTCTAATTTCTTGAAACACTTCTTATCTCATTGATTATTCATTTATAATGTTTTAAAAGTAGTTTTATGTGATTTGTACTATATAACATATTTATAAGAAGGGAAAATCCTTATATAAAATTTTAGGTTGTTACATTTTCTCCTCCTATAAAAATTTCAACCTCAAAATTCCTAGATTGTCACCAACAAAAGATTTGTGAAGTTCTTCATCATTTTCTCCTCTGGATCCCACGTCACCTCTTCAATTTTATGATTTGTCCAAAGTAAATTTACCAGTTGAGTTTTCTGATTCCTCAACACCTTTTCTATAGTTTCTAAAATCTGGATTGGCTCTTCATAGTAAGATAAGTTAGGTTCCAATTCTATTCCTTCAGAAGTGAGTACATGTGATGGGTATAAAATATACTTCCTAAAAAAAGAGAAGTATAACATATTATGTACTATATAAATGCTAGGTGACAAAGAGAAACAATAATCTATAACTCAAATTATCTCTAGGATTTCAAAAGGACCAATGTATATGGTGCTTAGTTTTCCTTTATTTCAAAATCTTATATCACCCTTACATGGAGATACTTTCAAGAAAACATAATCGCCCACTTGATATTCCAAATCCTTAATTTGATTATCGACATAGATATTTTTCCTACTTTAAGCTTCTTTGATATGGGTTTGAATAGTATTTACATTTTCTATTGTTTTTGCCACAATATATGGGCATTCAAGCTTCCATTCACCAACCTCATCCCAAAAAGTTGGTGTATGGAATCCCTTTCTATAAAATTATTTATATGGTTCAATTTTAATACTGTAATGGAAACTATTATTAGAGAAAAAATTTAACAAAGGTATGTACTGATCCCACAATCCTTGTAAGTTAAGTGAGCATTATATCAACATGTCTTCTAATGTTTGGATCATCCTTTCAGACTACCTGTCATTTGGAGGGTGATAAGAAGTACTCAAATGTAGCTCAGTGTCCAGGGTTCTTTGAAGATTTTTCAAAAATTTCGATGTAAATCATGGATCATGATTGGAAACTATTGAAAGAGGCTATCCATGAAGTCTTACAACTTTATTAATGTAGATTAATGCAAGGAAATGAAGTGGAAAATCCTCCCTTATAGTAATGAAATGTGTAGATTTGGTAAGTTGATCCACAATTACCCATATTGCATCGTTCTTTCTTGGATTTTTGGGTAATACAGTGAAAAATTACATAGCAATGTCATCCCATTTATATGTAGGAATAGGAAGAGTTTGCATGACTCCTCTAGGATGTTGTCTTTCAGCCTTCACTTATAGAAAAACTAAATATCTTGATACATAATCAGAAATTTCATGCTTCATATTATCCCACCGGAAATGTTCATTCAAATAGCTATACATATTAGTATTACTAGGGTGTATATAGAAATTCGAGCAATGAGCATAATCCAATAACTCCCTTTTTAGCTAGGGTACAGAGGTAACACATAACTTCCTCCCAAATTTCAGAATTCCATATTCATACATGAAGTCTGCCAACATCCCATTATTCACATATTTAATTCTCTTTTAAATATTCTCATCATCAAGTTGAGAACTTTTAATCCTTTCCAATAAATTTGGTTGGAAAACCAATTGAAAAATTACTGAATTTTCTCCTTCCTTAATAATTCCCATATCCATATTTCCTAGACCCATGTACCCATGATATTTTTCAATACTCATTTTGTTCATAACTCCATGATCCTTCCTAATCAATGAATATTCTACCTTATTCACCTTCCCTAGGTTATATCATATTGAAAAATCATAATCCTTGAGTATCTCAATCCATCACCTTTTCCTCATGTTGAGCTCTTTCTATGAGAAGATATATTTCAAAATCTCATGATCACTATATATCTCACATCTCTCACCATATAGATAATGTCTCCATATCTTTAGATAAAATATTACAGCTACTAACTCAAGATCATGAGTTGGATATTTCTATTCGTGAGTTTTTAACTACCTTGAGGCATAGACAACAACTATATAATTCTATATAAGGACACAACCAATTCCTTTATTTGATGCATCACTATAAATAACAAATCCACAATTTTCTAATGGTAGAGTCAAGATTGAAGCATTTACTAACCTCTTCTTCAATTATTAAAAACACCATTTATATTCTTCTTTCCATACGAACTCAACCCCATTATGAGTAATCTTGGTTAATGGGTTAGATAATTGGGTGAATTTTTGAATGAAATAACAATAATAACCTACTAAACCAATACAACTACATACCTTAGTTTTGTTCATTGGTTTAGTCTATTTGTGGAAAAACTTTTTCTTCACATGATCAACTAAGATTCCATCCTTATATTAAATATGTTCATTAAAAGAAACCATTTAAAGCCAAAATTTACACTTGCTAAACTTCCCATATAACTCATTTCTTCTATGAGTATTTAGAACAACACATTAGTGATTATCTTGATCTTTATTGTTTTTGGAGTACACCTAGATATAATCAATAAATACCACAAAAATTTCATCAAGATATTCCTTGAAAACTCTATTCATTAGATCCATGTGAACAAAGGGTGCATTAGTTAGTCCAAAAGGAATTACTATAAACATGTAATTCCCATACCTAGTTTGAAATGTTATCTTTGGAATATATTCCTTCCTCATATGAAACTAATGATATCCAGATCAAAGGTCAATATTTAAAAATATTAGGTTATATGAAGTTGATCAAATAAATCATCAATTCTAGGAAGATGATACTCGTTCTTTATCATAATAGCATTAATTTACCTATAGTCGATACATAGCCTCATGGACCCATATTTCTTCTTGAAAAAGGGAATATGGGCTCCCCATGGAGAAAAAATAGGGTTAATAAATACTTTATCACTCAATTAGTCTAGTTGTTTCTTTAGATCCACTAATAAAACTATGTCCATTCTATAAAGAGTCTTGATATAGAGCTTACACCAGGAATTAAATCAATAGAAACTCAATTTACCACTCTGAAGGATTTCTAGGTAAATCCTGTGGAAATACATCAATGAATTCTTGAAAAATAAGTACATCATAAATTTGAATATTTCATTCCTCACCCATAGATATTGTTTTATCTTCATCCCCAATAATTCCATTCATAAGAGCTACTAGGGGTGGATCTAGATATGAATCAGATGGTGAGGTTTCTTCTCTAAAGATAAGGGAATCTACATCATTCTTAAAAATTGTAACTTCCATTTTCTTGTAATATATTTTTATATCATAATTAGAAATCCAATCGATACAAATAATCATATCAAAGTCAATCATATGTATAATGATAAGGTCAACAACTAAATCACATTTCTGTGTCATAAATGGGACTGATTAACACATCTATGTTGCAATGATACTTCCCTTAAAAGTTTTGACTGAAAAATCCTATATTAAATCAAATTATAAATGTCTATTTTTTTTTGGAAAAATAGAAAGATATAAAAGAATGTGATGATCTAGAATCAAATAAAGCATTAGCTATATTTGAGGAAGTGATTAGAGTACCTACCACCACATCATTAGGAACTTCAGCCTCAGTAGTTGTGATCACACAAGCTTGGAATTGCTCCCTTGGCCTTCTCTGAGTAATGTTTCCTTAACATCTAGGACATTCATGTGCATAATTTCCCATCTCTTTACAATTATATCATTGAACATTAGAATATTATTTCTTTCCCTTGAAATCACGAGTTTGGTGTCCTTTTTCTCCACGCATGTAACAAACTTCCATTCACTTTAGGCAAGTACCAGGGTGTTTATTCCCATAATTACTATTAGGTGGAAAGTCAACACTTCCCTTCTTCCCCATTTCCTTATTTCCTTTTCCATATTTTTCATTATCTGTATTCTTCTCATGATTTCCTTTAAATTCAAAAGACTTAAAAAATTACTTTTCTCTCTTGATAGAACATGAGAATATATCTTTATATGATGAGAAATTTTGGAAAACTAGTGCCTATCAGAGGAATGGTTTTAAACCATCAAATGACCGATCAATATTTATCCTTGGGTTATGTATGTAGTCCATAACATGTCCTGATAACATTTAGTAGTTATATTTATACTTTGTAACATTATCATCCTCCTTTTACTTCAGACTTAGAAACTTCCTTTCCATATCTGATCATTGTTCATGAGGAAATTATTTTTCTAAGAAAAGTTCTTTAAATTCTCTCGATTCCATGCCCGCTATTTCTTCCTCCTCTTTAATATTTTGAATAAAAGACCACCATTGATCCACATATCCTGAAAGATGATAAATTTCCATAACCACTTTCTCAATTTCATTACATCTCAAAGTGAGAAATATCTTCTCTAAAGAACTTATCCACTGCTCTGCTACAAATGGGTTCATAGTCCCATTGAATGATGGAGGTTGTTGTCACATAAAGTGGACTAACACTACTCCTATACATTGTGGATCTGGATGCTCCATATAGGTAAGTTTATTATTCATAACCTGAGTCATCTATCCTAGTATAGTTATAAGTTGCTTAACACTAGTCATAGCTCTAGAAAAAACATCATTATCATGCATAGGAGGGAAATACCTACATGGGATATGTATGTTCATGTGGTTTCCATTCCTTCCACTAGGCACCATTTCTAAATAATGGAATACACTAAATTAGGTTATGAATCATAATTTATAATGTCGAACTAGAAAAAAACTTAACATAAATTGAAATATTATACAAGTATAATCTTATAATAATAATCATGGTTTCTTTGGGGACATATTTACATTTAAATCCTTCATAATGGTTTTTAAATAAAATATGAATTATCTGAAGCATATCCTTAGAGAGTGTCAAACCAGGTGCATAGTAAGGTTCGTTGTCATGTACCAGGTTACCTCAAGTTTGGCCCAGGACACCTTGTCGGAGTTGTTACTCCTAGATACATTTGTTTCAAAACCAAGTCCACTTATAGTATCCAAACAAGGATGTATTTCTATGAAAATCCACATAATATATAGCTTAAAAAAATTCTAGTATGTTATTATATTAATATCATCAAAGTCTATCTTAGTATTTTTTCCTTAATCTACATTTTCAAAATCTAGTTTTCAAGGTTTCTACTAAACTTCCTATGATACAAACTGTAAGGACCCTGACCCCAATAGCCTAAAGTTAGTGCCTTAATTTATTACATTGTTATTATTACAAGGAAATCACATCCCGAATCACCGAATGGTTTAGTAGCATTGGAAAACAAGATGAATACATAATTTTTACATTAAAACATGAAATGAAATACAACACTACAAATCCATTAGAAACTCTCATAACTCTTAAATTATCCTTGAAAGTCTATACATAACATACATCTTCACATCCTAAGGAAAAATAAAACATAAAAAATGGGTGATATCGGATGCTCAATAAGGGTATGTAATATAACATAAGCATAAATATAAAGCATGGTGAATAACTAAAAGTACACATGCCATTAAAACATAATCCCAAGCATAAAATGGAAGGAATTACAAGTTGATTAAATATTCCCTAATAAAACATTACAATGAATATTATAATAGTCGAATAATCACATAGAAAATCAATTAATAGTTTTATAATGAGTGAATTAATAATTCTAGACATCATAATCATACCATCATGGCCTCATCCAAGACACTATACATTATGGGTAAAAACCCATGCTAGTTTGTCTAATGAGACCTACCGATGCATCGAGAGGATATATAAGGCCCCAAAAATCACTTAATAAGTCCAATAAATTACTCATATGAATGGGGATAAACATAAAAAATATATACATAGGAAATGTAAATAAATTTCCCCAATCTATAAACATAATCACTAACCATTCTGAGTAGTATGGTGAATGGTATCAAGATAACACATCCATAGTAAAAATGATAATAAACAATTTAAGAAAATATGAAGGATGATAAACCAAAGATATAAACCTCAAAAAATATTAATATTCGATAGAGGTGTTGGAATATAAGAAAATACTCTAATAAAATCATCAGGTAATTTTTGAGAGAAATACCCTTTTTTTACTTTGTAAAGAATATTTGTTTTGAAAAAAAATTTTTATTTGTCATGATTGTTTGCATAAAACCAGAAATGAAAAAATATATTTTTTCACGAAAAAAGTAGTGATTTTATAAAAATAAAGGTGTATTAAAATATATTATGTATTTTAATTGAAAATGGTAAAGAAATCGAGAAGTTTCCCTTAATCAGGTTTGTGTTTTGGGGAAAAAATGAGAAAGGAACCGTGTAAAAAATTTATTATCCCATCAAATAATGATGAAGTTACCTGGATATATAATTTCAGAACACACAAAGACACATATATAATTTATAATAATTATATAAAATAATAGATAACTAAATTGGTGTATAGATAAAGAAATCATAACCCAAATGAAGACGGAGGTTCGGGAAGAAAAATCTTATCTTATGTCCAAATGTGTTCTGCACTTGAAATTAACATCATGTAAAATAAAATTAAATCTTTAAATTAATTTATTCATAACCTTATATAAATTTATTTTATTTATTATAATTTTATTAAGTTAATTTATAGCCTTTTTTATGAGTTATAAGATACAATTTAATTGCTCAGGAGCATTCGTTTGCACGGTTTCCATGATTAGTTCGCTTGTTTATAAGTAATAATGTTTATATAAAATGGGTATAATTCTTCAAGAATTGGAATTATATGTTATTTATAAATTTAAATAATTTTAATGGTTATATATATCATTTTATTATATGGTATGAGTATGAATCATTATACAATACATTTAGTGATAATCGTTTAGATTATTACGGCGGTTGTTGATCATAACGAACTCATTTGGTTTTATCATTTAGTATTATGTAAATATGTTTCATACAGAACATAAAAAGGGTTTTAATAAATTTATTATTTTATATTTTAACCATAAAAATGGTTTCATTACCATCCTTGAATTAGAAATTCAAGAACAAAAATATGTTATCCAAGAAGGTTGTAAATCGGCACCTTACTGACGATGATTTAATTTTTAAAAATGAAAGAGAGAGAGAAGGAGTTTGATGAAGGATATTCCATTAACATGATATATTTATAGTATATATATTATACTGGAGTTATCATTATTGTTTGGATAATGGAGTTGAGGAGAGGATAATAAATGAAAAGGAAGTTGAAAGGAAATTAAAAGGAAAGAAAGAGGATTTACCATTTGAATTCTCCTCTTTGATAACCTCCTTAAGGGGATTGGTTTTGGTCTTTTGGTGAGACTAGTAGCTCTTGTACATGGGGAATAGTCTTGGGGAGAATATTGGGTAGAAATTTAACAAGTATAAAAGGATTATAGGTGTGAGGAGAAGGGGTGGGGGTGGTATTTATAGTGGAGGAGAGGGGTGATTTCTCATTATTTTATTCATTATTTTATTATTTTTCTCAAGAAAATCAATCATGTTGATTATTGTGACTAAATATAGTAATATTTAATTTGAGTTCTAACCAAGGGTTCTTACATCATTCATGATGTTAGGAATTGTGTATTTATCTTATAATGTATAAATACCATAAATTACTATATTTACTATTCACAAAAAATTCAACTATTTTAGAAAAATCTAAAAAATTCACCCCAACTATTTTCAACTTGAAGAATCAATAAATAAAGTACATTTTAGGAAAATAATTTTCTAAATATAAGAAATTTAATTTTTAATAAAAATCATAACATTCTTAAAAAATTTAGTTTGAATTATAATTGATTTTATAACACTTCAAAAAATTAAGTAAGGACTCATAAAATTATCTCATAATCATGTGAAAAAAATATTAACTTATGAATAAATTTTATGAAAATAAATTTTATTTTAAATAATTATATTAATTATAAAATTAGAGTTAAATATTACTGACAATTTAATATTTTTTTAAAATATTTATTTACTTATATAATGATATAATGATATAATTATATCAAATTGTCACTTATAAGATGTCTAAATTGTATCTATACTTTTATATGTGAGGTTACTACTCTATTGTCAATATTACTATTCATAAAGGTGAAATTACTATTCCAAAGGGTTAACTTACTATTCCTTCAGTATAGGTTCTCTAATTTATTAAAACACTTATTGTCTCATTGTTTCTTAATTTATAAAGTTTTCAAAGTAGTTTTATGTGATTTATATTATATAACATATTTATAAGAAGGGAACCCAACCCCAGTTACCTAGAGCCGGTGCCTTTTTTAATTACGTTGGCATATGAAAAAGGAATATTCATCCCGAAGGACAGAGTAGTTTAGTAGCATTGGAAACAAGATACATACATAAGTTCAACATTACAACTTGAGATGAAAAACAACATAGAAATTCCTTCGACACCATCCATAATTCCTAGGTTATTTCGGCATGCCATTCATAATAAAAAACTCCATGTCTTGAGAAAATGAAACATAATATGGGGGTGATCTCAAATGATTATTAAGGGTAAGTAATATAATATAAGATATCATAAACATAAACATTAGGCATCTTGGATAACTAAAAACACATGCCTTTAACAAAAAAACATGAACACATTATGGAAGGAATAAGCATTGAATAAATAATGACATAGTAAAACATAATCATGAGTATTATTCTAGTTGAATAACCACATGAACCATTAATACTATTTGATAATGAGGAAATTTATAATACATGACATCATAACTATACCGTCAAGGCCCTATGGCAAGACCATAAATAATCATTTTGTCAAGGCCATGTGCGAAGACTATAGTTTGTCTCACGAGACCTACCATAAGCCGAGGGCCTATAACGGGCCCCACCCGACACTCACTATTTACAATTAATTCCTCATATTAATGGAGATAAAAATAAACAACATATACATTAATATTGAAATTAATATATGCAATATAAATAACTTTCCCTGAACATTAAGCATAAACACTAACCATTCAGAGTAAATTGGTGAATGGTTTTAAAATAGAAAATCCATATAAAAACTAACGATAAACTATTAAATTAAATATGGAAGATTATACCAAAAAATATTAATCCCAATAATACATAATAATCAACAAGAGTGTTGAAATAGATGAAGATACTCTTATAAAATCTTCGAGTAATTTTTGAGGTAAATACTCTTTTACTTTTAAAAGAAGAGTTATTTTGGAAAAATATTTGTATAAAACCATAAGTTGAGTAAGATAGTATTTTCATAATAAAATGAGTGATTTTATAAATATAATTTCTTCAAAAATAGATTATAGAGTTCCCTTGAAAATAGGTACGAATTTGAAGATTTCCCCTGAAATAGGATTGTTTTTCAGGAAGGAGTTTTGAAAGATACTTTTAAAAAGTGTGGATCACCATAAATTTTGGAAGGATTATTATTGGTAATCATATATAGGAAACTAAAATATAATTTATGAGGTGTAAAAAATAATAATTAATAATTTCATTGAGGTAATTAGACAATAAAAGTAACCCAATGAAAATGGAGCTTCAGGTAGAAAACTCTTACCTTAAATCTGAATGTGTTTCTCTCTGGAACTTAAGGTCCTGGAATATGAAATTAGACTTATTAATAAAATAATTCAGAAAATATTAGTCATTTATTTAGTTTATAATAATTTTATTAAGTTCATTATGTCCTTACTGATGAGTTAAATGATTGAATTCTGTCATTCCGAAGTGCTCATTTCCTTGGTTTTCATGATCAATATATTTGTATATGAGTATGGATGTTCATATGGAAAGGATTTAATTCTAAAAAATTGAAAATATATATTATTTATTAACATCCATAAGTGTTATTGGTAATTTATATTATTTTGTTACATGGAATGAGTATGAATCATTGGATGAAATATTAATGACAATCACTTAGATTATTTGGTGGTATTTGGAATATTATGAACTAATTTTGTCATATAAATTAATAATATGTACATATACTGATTAATTAATATTAAGTAGGATATAGTACATATTTTATAGTCCGGTTAAACCATATAAATGGTTTAATGAACAGTAATGAAGGAGAAATTGAAGAACAAAACTTCGTCGTCTATGCAGGTTGTAAATTGGAACCTCATGGAAAATGATTTCATTTATAAAAGAGAGAGTGAGAGTAAGAATATTGATAATGGTTATTACATTTACATGGTATAATTATAGTATATATATGATACTGGAGTTAGAAGGATCAATTGGACAGAGGTGGTTAGGATAGAATAAGAAAATAAGATAAATTGAAATGAAACTAAATGAAAAAATATGTTTTACCTCTTGAAATAACCTCCTCAAGAACCTCCTTAAGGGAATGAGTTTTGGTCTTTTGGTAAGAAAAAGAGCTCTTGGATGCGGGGATTGAATAATGAAGGGTATTTGGGTAGAAACTAGACAAGGCACATGACTTTAGAGGAGTGAAGAGAAGATGGAGTGAGGGGGTTTTTTATAGTGGAGGAGAGGAGTGAATTTTCAATATTTTATTCATTATTTTATTAATTCCCTCAAGACAATGAATAGTGTTGATTCATGTGATCCATAATAGTAATAAGTTCATAGGAGTTAGAACCTAGTGGGATTATATCAGCCTTAAATCACTTATTACCCAATAAATGATATATTTAGCATTTATCATAAATTATTGTATTTTACTATTCACCGAAAATTCAAGTATTTTAGAAAAATACAAAACATTTACCTCAACCAATTGTTGATTTATGTAATTCAAAAATAAAATCCATTTTTTAAAAATAATTTTCTAAATATTTTTAATTTAATTTTTAAATAAAATCATAATTTATTAAAAAAACAACTTTAAAACTATAACTTGTTTTATAACACCTTGAGAAATTAATCAAGGTGCAATAAAATTATCTTATAACCATAATAAAATAAAGTAAAAATTAATGATTAAATTTTATTAAAATACATTCCCATTTTAAATTATTAAATTAATAAAAAAATTGTAATTAAAATATTTATGACATACCAAAATACCAATACATATACTATGATCATTTTTTCACTTATAAGATGTCTAAATTGCATTTATACACTCATGGGTGAAGTTTCTATTTTCATGGAAGATTTAATATTCATTACTATTCATAAGGGTATGTTACTATTCATAAAAAAAAGTTTGACTTATCAGACTCTAAATATCATAATGAATGTAACTCTGTATGTCAGTTTTTTCAAAATTCAAATCACAGAGTTGGTAAAACTATTTTTACTGGATTGGTTAAAAAAAGTGGTGTTTTTGGAGACTTAGTGCTCCATGCATTTAATATTAAATTTATTTTCAAAATATTGGGGTGTTACATTATCCCCTCACAAAAATTTCGTCCTCAAAATTACCATAATGTTACCTCACAAAAATATTTGGGTAGTTCTTCATCATAAGCTCCTCAGGCTCCCATGTTACATCTTTGATTTTATGAGTTTTCCAAAGTATCTTTACCAGTAGAGTCATTGTATTCCTCAACACTTGTTTTTTAGTGTCCATAATTCAGATAGGCTCTTTAGAGTAAGATAGTTAGGTTCCCATTCTTTCCCTTTAGAAGTGAGGACATGTGTTGGGTCTGGCATGTACTTTCTTAGCAATGAGACATGGAACACATTGTGTACTTTAGAGAGGCTAGGTGGCATAGCCAAATGACATTCAACAACTTCAATTCTCTCCATAATTTTAAAAGGACCTATGTACCTAGGGCTCAGTTTCCCTTTCTTCCCAAATATTATTACTCCCTTCCATGGAGATACTTTTAAGAAAACATGATCTTCCACATGAAATTACAAATCCTTCCTTTGATTATCAACATATATTTTTTTCCATCTTTGAGATGTTTTGATATGACCTTGAATAGTTTTTACCTTCACTGTTGTATCCTCCACAAGATCCGATCCCACTACCTTCCTTTCACCAAATTCATCCCAACAAGTTGGTGTATGACATCTCTTTCCGTACAATTCCTGATATGGTTCCATTTGAATACTGGAATGGAAACTATTATTGTAGAAAAACTACACTAAAGGTAAATATTGATCCCACATACCTTGAAATTCAAGTGAACATAATATCAGCACGTCCTCTAAGGTTTGTATTTTCCTTTCTGATTACCTGTTAGTTTGAGGATGATAATAAATACTCAAACGAAGCTCAGTATCCAAGGATTTATGAATACTTTTCTAGAATTTCAATGTAAATCATGGATCATGATCAGAAATAATTGAGAGAGGTGCTCCATGAAGTCTCACAACTTCATTGATATAGAGTCTTGATAGGCTCTCTAGTGGAAAATCCTCCCTTATAGTGAATAAATGTGCAGATTTTGTAAGTTGATCCAAAATTTCCCATATTGCATCATTATTTCTTGGAGTTTTGGGAAATCCAATGACAAAATCCATGGCGATGTCATCCCATTTCCATGTAATAATAGGTAGAGGTTTCATTACTCCTCTAAGATGTTGTTGTTCAGTTTTCACTTGTTGAAAGACTAAACATCTTGATACATAATCATCAATTTCCCTCTTCATGTTGTCCCACCAGAAATGTTCCTTCAAATATCTATACATCTTAGTGCTACTAGGATGTATAGAGAAATTGAAGATATGTGCATCATCAAATAACTCCCTTTTTAGCTTAGGTATATAGGGAACTCATAGCCTCTTCCCAAATTTTAGAACTCTATCTTCACACATGAATTCAGACAACTTCCCATCTTTCACAACATTAATTTTCTTTTGACGATTCTCATCATCAAACTGTGAAGATTTAATTCATTCCAATAAATATGGTTGTGTAACCATTTGAAACAGTAATGATTTTCCACCTTCTTTGATAATTCCCATATCCATCCTCACTAAATCCATGTACAAAGGATCATTGTCAATCCACATTTTGTTGATAACTCCATGATACATCCTTATCAATGCATCATCTACCTCATTTTCTTTCCTGGGTTGTAGTGTATGGTACAATAATAATCCTTGAGTAGTTCGGGCCATCGCCTTTGCCTCATGTTGAGTTCTTTCTATGAGAAGATATATTTTAGACTCTTATGATCTATATATATCTCACATTTTTTTCTATAGAGATAATGTCTCCATATCATCAGAGTAAATATTACCATTGATAACTCAAGATCATGAGTAGGATAGTTCTGCTCATGAATTTTTAACTACCTTGTTGCATAGGAAATAACTATATCATTTTACATAAGGACACAACCAAGTCCTTTCTTTGATGTATCACTATAGATCATGAACCCATCATTCCTCGAAGGTAGAGTTAGGATCATATAATTCACTAATCTAATCTTCAATTCTTCGAAAAATTCCTCACATTCTTTTGTACATACAAACTTAACCCCTTTAAGTGTAATCTTGGTCATTAGGTTGAATAATCAGGTGAATTTCTGAACGAAATGATGATAATAACCTACAAAACCAATAAAACTATGTACCTCAGTTATGTTTGTTGGAGTAGTCCATTCTTGAATAACCTTTGTCTTCACAGGATCAATAGATATTCCATCTTTAGAGATAATGTGGCCAAGAAAGGAAACTGATTGAAGCCAAAATTCTCACTTGCTAAACTTCCCATATAATTAATTTCTTCTAAGAGCCTTTAGAATAGTGCGCAAGTGATTTTCATGATCTTCATAGCTTTTTTAGTATACCAAAATATAATCAATAAATACCACCACAAAGTCATCAAGATATTCCTTGAAAAATATATTCATTAGATCTATGAAAACAGAGGGTGCATTATTCAGTCCAAAAGGCATTACTATAAACTCGTAATGCCCATACCTGGTTCGAAATGCTGTTTTTGGAATGTATTCCTTCCTCATAAGAAACTGATGATATCCAGATCAAAGGTCAAACTTTGAAAAATATTGAGCTCTATGAAGTTAATCAAATAAATCAACAATGCGAGGTAGGGGATACTTGTTATTTATTGTTATAGCATTGATCTCCTTGTAGTCAATGCGCAACGTCATAGATCCATCTTTCTTCTTAAGGAAAAGAACATGGGATTACTATGGAGAAACACTAGGTATAATAAATCATTTATCACTCAAGTCCTCTGGTTTTTTCTTCAGTTCCACTAATTCCACAATGGCTATTCTATAAGGGGTCATTGATATCGGCCTTGAATCAATAATTAGGTCAATAGAAAACTCAATTTCCCACTCTAGATGATGTCTAGGTAAATTATCTAGAAACACATCAATATATTCTTGCACAATAGGTACATACTCTATTTCAACATTCTTTTCCTTACCCATAGATATTGCGTTCCCATCCTCCCCATTTTCTTATTTCCTTTTCCAGAGTTTTTGGCAGCCCTCTTATTCTCTTTCTTTCCTTTAAAATCATAAGACTTAGAAAATTCCTTTTATATCTTGATATAACTTGAGACTATATCTTCATATAGTGAGAAACTTTGGGAGACTATATCCCTTTAGAGTAATTCTTTTAAACCATCAAATAATCAATAAAATTTTCTCCTTGGATTACATATGTAGTCCGCAACACGCCTTTCTAGCCTTGTAAAGATGGCTTCATACTTGGAAAATTTTTCATCCTCCTTCTGCCTCAGATTCAAGAATTTCCTTTCCATATCTACCCATTATTCGCGGGGAAATATTTTTCTAGGAAGGTTTACTTAAAATCCCTCCATTTCTTCTCTTATATTTCTTCCTCCTCCTTTGTGTTTTGGATTAACAACCACCACTGATCCACATCTCCTAATAGATGATAAAATTCCATGACAACCTTATCTCTTTCATTAAATCCCAAATAGAGAAATATCTTCTCTAGGTAACATATCCACTTCTCATTTACAAATGGGTTTATAGTCCCATTGAATGATGGAGGCTCTTGTCACATAAACCAATCTAACATTTCTCCCCATGTTGTGTATTTGTATGATATATATAGGTAAGCTTATTATTCATAACCCGAGTAAGATATCCTAGTATAGTTATAAGTTGCTCAGTACTAGTCACAACACCAGATCCAACATCATTATCTTGCATTAGAGAGAAATCCCTACATGGGACACACATATTCATGCGGTTTCCATTCCTTCCACTAGGAATCATTTCTAAATAAAATAATACACTATATTAGGGTACGAATCATAATGTATAATCTCATTATAGAAAAATACTTAGCATAAATTGGAATTATATACATAGATAATTTCATAATCATAAACATGGGTTCTTTGAGGAAAAATTTACATTTAAATCCTTCAAAATGTCTTGTATAGAAAATGTAAATTATTATAAGCATATCCCCTTTCAGTGTCAAACCAGGTGCGCAATAAGGCCCGTAATCATGTACCAGGATACCCTCGTTCAAGCCCGAAACTCCTTGTCATAGTTTTCACTCCTAGGTACATCTGTGCCAGAACCACATCCACTTGTAGTATCCAGACAGATATATATTCTCTAGAAAGATCCACCTAATCTATTCCTTACCCAAATACCAGGATATTATTGTATGTTTATCCTCAAATAATATTTTAGGTATTTTTTTTCCCTAATCTAAGTTTTCTAAATCTAGTTTCCAAGTTTTTTTACTAAACTTTCTCTGATACCAACTGTAAGGACTCGACCTCAGTTTCCTGAAGCCGGTGCCTTATTTAAATACATTGGAATATGAACAAGGAATATTAATCCCCAATGAATGAGAAGTTTAGTATCATTGTAAACACGATACATACATAAGTTCAACATTAAAACTTTAAATGAAAAAAATATAGAAATTTCTTCGACAACATCCATAACTCCTATGTTATTTCAACATGTCATTCATAATAAAAATTTTCATGTCCTGAGAAAATGAAACCTAATAAAGGGGTGAACTCAAATTATTATTAAGGGTAAAAAAAATAGTAGAATATATCATAAACATAATCATTAGACATTTTGAAAAACTAAAAACACATGCCTTTAACAAAAAAACATGACATTATGGAATGAATAAGAGCTGAATAAATAATTCCATAGTAAAACATAATAATGAGTATTCTTATAGTCAAATAACCACATGAAATATCAATAATATTTCATAATGAGGGAATGAATAATGTGGGACATCATAACCATACCATCAAGGCCTCGTGCTAAGACCATAAAAAATCATTTTGTCAAGGCCTTGTTCCAAGACCGTAGTTTGTCTCATGAGACCTACCGATGCACCGAGGGGCTATAGCAGGCCCCACCCAACATTCACTATGTTCAATGAATTCTTTATATGAATAGGTATAAACATAAATAACATATAAATTCATATTGAAACTAATATATGAAATGTAAATAACTTTCCCCGAACATTAAGCATAAACACTAACCATTCAGAATAAATTGTTAAATGGTTTTAAGATAGAACATCCATAGGAAAACTAATAATAAACCATTAAATTAAATATTTCAGATAATACCATAAAGTATTAATCCCAATAATATATAATAATCAATAAGAGTGTTGAAATATATGAAGATACTCTTATAAAATCTTTGAGTAATTCTTGAGACAAATAATCTTTTACTTTGAAAAGAAGAGTTATTTTGGAAAAATATTTGTATTAAACCAGAAGTTAAGTAAGTTAGTATTTTCATAATAAAACGAGTTATTTTATAAATATAACGGTTTCAAAAAATAGATTATATAGTTCCCTTGAAAATAGGTAAGAATTGAGGAATTCCCTTGAAACGGGATTGTTTATCGGGAAGGAGTTTTTAAAGACCCTTTTAAAACATGTAACAACCCATAAAATAAGGAAGGATTATGTTTAGTAAACATATATATAACAATATAATAGAATTTTTTAAGATTAAATAATAATAAATAATAATTTCATTGAGGTAATTAGACAATAAAAGTAACCCAAATGAAAATGGAGGTTTGGGTAGAAAACCCTTAACTTAAATCTGAATGTGTTCTGATATTGAACTTAAGGTCCTAGAATATGAAATTAGACTTAATAATAACTTAATTATGAACATATTAGACATTTATTTAGTTTATCATAATTTTATTAAGTTAATTATGTCCTTATTAATAAGTTATTTTATAGAATTTTGTCGTTCTGGAGTGTTCATTTTCTTGGTTTTCAAGATCGGTATATTTGTATATGAGTATGGATGTTCATATGGAAAGGATGTAATTATCCAGAATTTAAATCATATATTATTTATGAACATAAACAAGTGTTAATGGTCATTTATATCATTTTGTTACATGTATTGATTATGAATCATTGGATGAAATATTAATGACAATCACCTAGATTATTTGGCGGTATTTGGATTATTATGAACTAGTTTTGTCATATAAATTAATACTATGTACATATACTAGTTAATAAATATTAATTAGGTTATAATACATATTTTATAGTCTTTTTAAACCATCAAAATGGTTTTATGACCAATAATTAAGGATAAATTGAAGAATGAAATTTTATCATCTACGAAGGTTGTAAATTGGAACATCACGGTCAATGATTTCATTTATAGAAGTGAGAGTGAGAGTAAGAAGATTGATAATGGTTATTACACTAACATGGTATAATTAAAGTATATAGACGATACTAGAGTTATAAGGATAAATTTGATAGAGGAGGTTAGGATAGAATAAGAAAATAAGATAAATTGAAATGAAACTAAATGAAAAAGAAAGATGTTTTACCTCTTGAAATAACCTCCTTGAGAACCTTCTTAAGGGAAGGGGTTTTTGTCATTTGTAAAGTCCAAGAGATCATGGAAGCGGGGAGTGAATAAGAAAGAATATTTTGGAAGAAATCATAAAAGGAACAAGGTTTGAGAGGAGTGAAGAGAAGATGGAGTGAGGGGGGGGGGGGGGGGTTATAGTGGAGGAGAGGAGTGAATTTGGAATATTTTATTCATTATTTTATTAATTCCATCAAGAAAACAAATAATGATGATTAATATGACCCATAATATTAATAAGTACATGTGAGTTCGAACCTAGTGGGATTAAATCATCCTTACATCACTCACGACTCGATAAATCATGTATTTATCATTTATTGTAAATTATCATATTTTACTATTCACCCATAATTCAAGTATTTTAGAAAAATCCCAAAAATTTTCCCCAACCATTTTTTAATCTACATAATTAAAAAATGAAATCCATTTTTTTGAAAATAATTTTCTAAATATTTTTAATTAAATTTTTAAATAAAATCCTAATTTATTAATAAGAACAACTTTAAAACTATAACTCATTTTATAACACCTTGAGAAATTAATCAAGGTCCCATAAAATTATCTTATAACCATAAGATAATAAAGTAAAAATTTATGATTACATTTTATGAAAATACATTCTCATTTTAAATTATTAAATTAATCATAAAATTGTAATTAAAATATTTATGACATATAAAAATACCAATACTTATAATTTGATCATTTTTCACTTATATGATATCTAAATTATATTTATACACTCATGGGTGAAGTTTATATTTTCTTGGCCAATTTTCTATTCATTAATATTCACTACTATTCATAAGGGTATTTTACTATTCATAACTGTATGTTACTATTCATCAAAAAATAAGTCTATCTTATTAGACTCTAAATATCCTACTGAATGCAACTATGTATGTCAGTTTTTTCGAAATACAAATCACAGAGGTGGTAAAATTATTTTTACTAGCTAGATTATAATAAAGTGGTGTTTTTTAGAGACTTAGTGTTTCATGTATTCAATATTAAATTTATTTGACAATTCATGGGGTTTTACAATAATACCCATCTAAGACTAAAAAACTCAACATGTAGGAATCTTTGATCGTCGATGGTTCAATTACAAAACCTTACTCTGTTACTATAACGAACCAAAGTTTTTCAATGGAAATTTCTTTCATATAAATATGTCATAAAATCACATGAAAACACAACATAAAAAACTACTAAGTTCTAATTGACCTTTAAACATAAGTTTTTCACTTATGTGTTTAGAATTTTGAAAATCCGACATACACGATTGTGTTCAAGATGTTTTTTGGGGTCCAATAAGAAAAACATAATTTTTTGTGAATAGTAACCTACCATTATGAATAGTAACGTACCTTTATGAATATTATTAAGACCCTTATAAATAGTAAATCGTCCAAAATAAGAGTAACCTCATCCATTAATAATTAAATAAAATTTAGGCATCATAGAAAGTGACAATTTGACCATAGTAAACGTTTCGGTATTTTTGTAAGTCATAAATAATTAATTATAATTAATTAAATAATTTAAAATAAAATTTATTTTCTTAAAATTTGTTCATAAATTAACAAATCTATGTCTTATAGTTTTTAGATAATTTTATAAGACCCTACGTAATTTTTGAAAGCATTATAAAATCAGTTTTAATTTTAAAAACTGTATTTTTCAAGTAAATTATTATTTTTATTAAATATCAAATTAATCATATTTATAAAAATATTTCTAAAAAATGGAATTCATTTTTGGATTCTACATGTCGAAAAATGGTTGGGGTGAAATTTTGGGATTTTTCTGAAATACTTGAATTTTTGATGAATAGTGAAATACCATAATTTACAAAATAAGCTAAATAAGTTATTTATAGAGTCATGTATGATTTTATTCTGATGTAAGCCCACATGGTTCGGGATTAAATTATAAAATTACTATTCTTGTTCATGGAATAATCACTATTCTTTGTCTTTTGAGGAAATAATAAACTAATGAATTTTATATTGAGAAAACTCCTCTCCCATCCACTATAAATACCACCATTCACACCCTTATTTCCTCACACCTCTCAAGCATCCGGCCTTGTCTAAAATCTTCCCAAGAATCTTCCCTAGCCCCTACCCCACGTCCAAAAGCTTCTGGTCTCATAAAAAGACCAATCTTAGGCCCCTCAAGGAGGATCTCAAGAGGAGGATTCAAGAGGTAATTTCCCCCCTTCTTTTCCTATAAATTCCTTTCAATTTCAAGTTCTTTTCTTATTCTATCCCCAAATATATTTTTCCAAATGGTATGTCAACTCTAGTATCATACATATAATGAAATTTTATTATACTAATGGGATATTATACCATCAAACCCTGTAGCGACCCCCAAACCCAGGGTGTTTAATGAGACATGATTTACTTAACATTACATCATTACAAATTAAATATCATGTCTCATTACTACAGAAGATCACAAGGCTCAGGATTCTGGGAAACCAGTTGCTTCCGACTAACTTCATAGGTAACAACTATACCTGAAAATTTTTAAACAAAAACGTAGGGTGATCAAAATGCCCAGTAAGGGGTTTTAAAACATTTTTAGAAAAATCCTTTCTCCAAGAAGTTCTTTTGAAGAGGATAAAACACTTTGCTAAAACAAAACACTATCTTTTCTTAAAACATGAAATCCATCTTCCTTTGAAAACCACTTGCACAAAGAAGCACGTACTTGAAATGATCTTTGATGTAAACATGATCAGAGTGCGCGATACAAGAAAAATAAACAATGCATAATGTTAAAACCAGGTTACTTTAATTCTAAAAGAATTCTATGGCTAAGTAGGGAAAACATGCATATCAGGGTTCATGAGTAAAATTTAGATCATATAACATTTTACCATATGAAAAACAGTTCTTGTTATATAAAGTACATTTTCATGATCTTGGGAGCTTTCAACTAGGGGTTGTCCTGTTAGTTGAACTAACCCCTGGTTAACCTTTATCATTACATGCAGAGGGAATGTATAATACTGGACTTTATCAAGACCTTTCGTCAAGACCGTAAAACATACTTAACAGGTCAAGTCTCACTTCCCACCCTATTTCCTTAGCTCAAGACAAGGCTAACTACCAAGGCCGTCGCACATAATCATCTCATGAGACTCCTGCTTTACCCAATACATTGGAGCACTATATAATTCCGGGCGCACCCGTCACATCATTCTTGTTGCGCTATATAATTCTGGGCGCACCCGTCACATGTAAGTCCTATACATCCCTCAAATATCTTGACATGGCCATTCGTTCATAGGGTTTCATGCTTTCTTAATTAAACCCCATTTTCACATACTTACTCATTACATGAAGACAATTTAGTCATTAAAAACATGATGACATGCATGCTAAAACCCCGTGCACATAACAAGTTATCTTACATTTGAAAACATGGGTTTCAAGAAAAATGAACATAACACTTAACATTACATAACATCATAATACCCAATTAAAGCATGGTCGTTCATAACTTACACATATAATGATAACTGGTTATCATGGGTGTTTAATACAGGCAGTTGAGGTTACAATGTGCATAATCAAGTCCATCTTGGGGAAATCATGTATATAATTGTGTAAGCTCTTTTATTAGCACTTAAATAAACATGAGTACATACCTATGAATACATGTATGCATTTGTAAAAGTTCAAGGATTCCATACTAACCATTTTCACAAAACAAAAATCCTGATTTGTCCAGAGCAGTGATAAATGAAAATTCTCAGTTTCAAGAATGATTTTGAAATAAAACCAACCCATAAACTTCATCATGCTATATTGTAATAAATTTCAAACATGGACACTAAGTTCATATCAATGAATATACACATACGTGTATGTATATACAACAACAATATACTTCATTAACTTGCATAATTTTACCTATTCATTCAATTACTCAAAATCTCCATTTTTTTATAGGCGAAAAGAAAAAATCAGGGGTATAAACATTAAAGAAAGGTTGTATACTTGCATTTATCATCTTATACATATGTGTATATATATTTATATATATATACACACATATATAAACATATGGTGTGAAAAGTAAGAACCCACACCCAAATAAAAACAGAACCTTCGAACCCTTACCCCAATTTTAGGTGTTCACAAAGGGGCTGAAAAGATTGGCTCTAGGAATATTTAAAACCGGTTTATACGGTCCTGTATATTTTTGTACACAATTATACAACAAGTTTATAACTATATAAAACTTACATAAATGGTAGGAAACAAATAAGAGGATTTCCCCCCTTACTCCCAACCGATTCTTTAAGCCGAGAGGGAGATCTCAAGGCCTAGGTTTGAACCAGTTTTCTCACACACTAGAAAATATATACACATATAACATGTATATATATATTTATATACACCGAAACTCAAACACAACTAAAAAAAATAAACATGCCTCTTACCTGGTTCGGAGAGGAGGAAAGGAAATTATAAACGAGGAAAGTGGATCCAGTGGATCCGGTTGTACAAACACAGTATGAATACATATATACATAGCACATATATATATATATACTGAAACTCAAACCGGAACCACAACAAAGCTTCTCCCTTACCTTAGCCCGGAGAGGAGGAGGAGATACAGAGCAGCGAAGAGGTCCCGGGGCCGAAGTGATCAAGGGAGCCGGTGCAAGCCCTTCGGTGCAACAAGGGTTTTAAAAAAGAAGAAGAAGAAGATGGACTTCGGGGGGGGGGGGAGTCGTCGGCCGAGGCATCCGGGGTGAGGGGTCGGTGTCGACTTGAAGAAAGGAGGAGACATCCGGGCTACTCACCGTCCTAGAGGAGAAAAAGGGCCCCCCTAGTCTACTGGTACAACGACGAAATGAAGAAGAAGAGGAGGACGCGGGGAAGAAGAAGCTACGGAGGAGGAAAAACGCGAAAACAGTGGACGGTTGGGATTAGAGGAAGCTGGGTCGGGCAGCCCAGAATTGGCGGGGCACTTAAAGAACTCAACGGCTGCGATCAAGGGGAGAGGATCGGACGACTGGGGTGTGACGCGGTGCAAAAAAGAAGAAGGAAGAAACGCGAGTCTTCAACAGGTTTAAAAAAAAACTTTGTTAATATTATTATTAATTTATTAATTCATTGATTTTCTTATTATTATTAATGAATTCAATTATTAAACCACCTTTATTATTTTAATAAAAAAAATCATTGGTTAAATAAAATTATAAATTGATTTAATCAAAACATGTTATTATATAAACATATGTATATATATATATTCTATTTTAAAATACCAATACTTTTTATTGGCCTTATTATATTAAGTATATTGGTTTTAAACCATAATTATTATATTTTGGAAAATTAAAGGTTCATTTAATCAATTAAAGAAAGCATCGATTTATTCATCATAATATATATTTATTTGTTTATTTATTTATTTATTTTTACTTTGCTGAATTACATAATAATTACCTTAATTTATAATTTCATGCAAACATTTGGATACAATCCTTTAAGAAGAGAAGAAAAAAATAGGTTTCTTAAAATTATTTGTGTAATCTTAAAGATGCGAAATTTGTAAATAAAACCATAATTTTATAAAGTTTCCAAAATAGTTAATAAAGGTCGAATAATATATCTAATTTGATGCAATATATATAACTCATAAAAATCCATCAAGTTTGATATAAATAGAAAATAAAAGTTCAATTGTTCAAATTAATATGTATAATGGAAGAGAAACAATAATATTAATTTTCGCCGTTTAGAAACATAAAATAAAATTATCATTTTGGGAAAACTAAATTAACATTGATGACACTTTAAAGAAAAATACACAATTATCATGCCGATCCTTTTGGGGTAAATCATTATATTTCCAATGGGCAAAATAAAACTTAGAAGATAGGAGGAACCAACGGTCAAAATAAAACATTGGATTCTTGTGGAAACCAACGGTCAAATTTGTGGCCGTTTGAGGTTCAACGGTCAGATTAGGGTTCTTATAAAAAGGGTCTAGTCTCGGGGTGTCCCTTACTCCAAGTGACCGAAGGAGAAAAGGAAGGATGGTTCGTGTGATCCCCTTGGTGCTGAGCACGGTCGCGGTGGCTTCAGCCATCCTCATGTTCCTCATGATGGACGCTCGAAACCCCTACCGCATTCTCGGGCTCTTAGTAGTTTTAAGCGGTCTCCCCATTATTGTAATCGGGTTCTTAGTTGGGATTTTTGGTTAGTTTACCTTCTTGTTTGGTCAGTGGATGTTGTAGCCGAAAGGTTGATTATTTGAATAAAAGGAATTTTTCATCCATTTGATGCATTTTATTATTAATACCTTATTAGTTGTTTGTTGGTTCACTTAACGAGTGACATTGAAAAGAAAAATTGTCAGAATCAAAACAAAACATGGTTTTCATGGGTTGTTACAAACCCTCTTATCCTCTTCCTTTTATTTTATAAAAGAAAACATTGTTCGTGAGGTGTTAATCTATCACCTTCGAGAATGACATGTTTTCTTTTTTTCATTTTTACCTTTAGATATGGTCATTAAACCATTTTTATGGTTTCACAAGAATATTTTTTATTTATTAAGTCTTATTTAAAGTTCTAGAACCAAATTATGTACATATTACTAAATTATTAATCAAAACAAGTTCATTGTGGAAGAAAAACCGCCCAAAATAACCCAAACAATCATCATTTAATTATTATCTAATGATCAATCCACATTGTTTGTCGGAGTGGATACTCAATAGGGGGGTGAATTGAGTTACAATAAAAATTTTGGTTAAAAATATTTCTCTTTAAATCCCCCAATTTAGAAACAAAGTTAAACTGTATTGAATCTATACAGAGTGTAAATGTTCAATCAGTTTCTCAAAGATTGATTAGGTCTCAGTTGACTTAATCTGAAGATTAAATTATCTTTTGAAACTAACTTACTGGTTTACAATAGGTATAAACACTTGCTAATTTAACTATCAAAGTAGCTTTAAAATAGTTTTGTATTTCAAAGTAATAACAACGGAATGTAAAATATATATGTAATTCTTATAGACTTAAAATAAAAGAACAACAAAGTTAACCAAGAGGTTCATTCTCAAGCCGAGACTTAGTCCTCTCAACAATTTATATAAATTGATCCACACCCTGGATTGGGGTTAACAATAGCGAGCACACTATCTAGGTACAAGGACCTCTACCGCAGTTCTAAGTGGGAAAAACAAAAAATAGCACACAGGCTATTCAAGTCTTACTCGACCTCTACCACTATCCACAGTGGGAAACAAAAGAGTTATGGAGTTTGAGTAAGGATTTATGAATCCTCCGGTTTAGCACAGGAGACAGTGTGTGTGTAAAATAAACAGGGTACACACACTGCTCAAAATGTAAAGATAGAATCACTAAAGACAAGTATGACTGAGTTTAGAAATGATTTAGTGATCATCAGTGTAGCTCTGGACTCGATTGGTTGGTCAGAAAAGCTTCTAAGTCCTTCTCTGGTTTCTTCTCAGAAAACAGAGTGTTGTTTTCTTCTTGGGTTCTTGGTTTAGCTTAGCAGCCTGAGTGCATGAAGTGTTTGTTGTAGTTCACTCAAGATGAAGCTTGTGTTCTCCTTGAAAATGAGTAGCTTCGTGTATGTCCAATGTTCTTGGAGTATAGATTTTTCTTCTTTCACAGATGCACCACGTTTGAATGATATTCATCTCTGTTCTTTTTCACTAGTGTGCCTTCTTAGTTACTTGATGCTTGTTGTATGCACACTCAGTGTGTTCTTCTTTGTGTCACAAATGTCCAGTGTTCTCTTTCCATCCCTTTATAGCTTTCAGCTTCAGTAGAAAAGAATAATCTCCTTTTTCATGGGGACAAGGTACGGTTCCCTGACATGCAACAGAAATCATTAAATAACATTTACTGCATTAAAACCATCAAATGTAACTATTAGCTAAATAAATAAATTGTATGAAGAGTATAGGGTTTGAATGGTTGGTCAAGAATTATTATCCTTTTATTGGTAGACGTTCATGGTGGCCTTTGTGTCGCAAAACCTTCCATCAGTAGATCTTTGAACTTGCATCGGTAGCTTATTGGTATTGGTAGCTCTAGGTATCAGAAACTCCTTCTATCGGTAGACTTGATCTATCGATGGCTCGGTATACTGGTTCTATCAGTAGATCTTGATCCATCAGTAGTTGTTGCTCCATCGGTAGCTCCTTGTATCGGTAGACTTATACTATCAGTAGACTTCTATCGGTAGCTCGATATATCAGTGACTATCTGTGAACCAGTTCTATCGGTAGACTGAATCTGTCGGTAGCTCAGTTTCTGTCAGTAGCTCTGTACAAATTAGTAACCTTAGCTTATCGGTGACTCTGTCTATCGGTAGACTATGTCTATCGGTAGACTAAGTACCGGTATCTCTATATCAGTAGCTATACCCAACACTTGTCTATCTTATGCAAAACTTATCCGAATGGGTTAGAAGAACTTCATAACTCATATAAACATAGATAGACATAGATTAAAATATCTCAGGGATTATCTTAATATTATTATCATCTTGATCAAAGATTGAAAGAATTAATATATATAAAAACATTAGATTGATATTATCAAAATATATGAAATCATAATTGGGATTATTAAAACAGATGAGGTCAACAATATCCCCCTTTTTGATAATCACTACTTATGATATTATCATTTAAAAAAAATGTATCAAAATATATAATTATACTCAATTTTCATAGAGAAAACAGTATGTTATAAAACATAATTTACCAGAGATAGAATTAAATGTATTAGAGATAAAAGAAAATAAAAACATGATATCAGAGGTAAAATTTAGTGGTATCAGAGAACTAAATGAAATGGTATCAGAGGATGAGAGTAAAGGAACTGATATCAAAGGATGAAATTCAGAGGTATCAAAGGGGAAAAGCATGATAGCTCTTAGAAAAAAGTTTTCCTTCTTTGATACTTTCTCCCCATTATGTATTGTCCCCCTTAATATCCCTGTGGAACATTTCTCCCCTTTAATTAATATATCTCCACCTGGGTGAATATGTTTTCCTCTTTGATACTTAGAGAGTATTTCTCCCCCTTTGTAAAAGCTTGGTAAAATATTTCTCCCCCTTTGTGATAATCAAAAAGTGGGAAACCAAAGAGAAGAGGAATAAAAATAAAAATGAGAAAAGATATGAAAAAGTAGTTGCATTTCAGGTTCCAGATAAGGTACAAAGAAATAAACAAAATACAATGGATTCCTATCAAAAAATCTAGCCACTTGATCAATCCACATCCCCAATGTGAGATTTTTCCTTGGGATCAGAAAAGGATTCAGGTGGTGAGGATGCTGGTGAAGGCTTAGGAATTCTGGAAATGAACACAGGAGGCTGAGCAACTGACACTATGCCTGGCCTGTATTGATTAGTCCTTCGCGTGATCATAGGTGTGAGGATTCGAATGTCTTGGGTAGGAGTCATCTAAATTGGAGAAGCAGTAGAGGCAGAGGCAGGCAAAGTAGGAGGGACAATTACTGTCCTAACATCAACATGCAGAAAAGGCAGCAACAGATTTTTGAAATCCATAATTATTCCTCCTCCTCTCTCCATAGAAGATATGAACTCATCCTTTTTCTCCATAAACTTGTCCAATGCTGGAGTCAATTATATTAGCTTGCTAAATTGCTCTCTAAAGGCTTAATTGATGGGAGGTAGTTTCATATTCTCAATCACAAGCTTGAAATGACTGGTCATTTGGGTCTTTGTGTAAATTTTGGAGAAGTAGGAGTCCAACTTTTATTTCAATTATTTTTGAGAGGCAGAAGCTTCTCTCATGTAGTCTTGGACTATATTCACAATTTCTCTAGCTGAATATATGGTAGAAAGAACAACTCTGCTCAGTTCAATTGAGTCCACAGCGCCACTGGTTGAGGCAGAACCAAGATCCTCTTTCATTATAGCTCAAATTTGATTCAAATCCACCGAAGGTTTAGATGCAAGAGAACCAACAGAGAAAGATATAGTCTCTTTGAAGCTTTTGGTCAATCCACTGATAAGATTTTGAACTTGGTAATCCTGGATTGTAATATGATCTTTCATAGATGTTTAGAAGCCTTCAAATACCGAAACCATCTGGCTTACAACACTCTTCACATAAGCTAAGTCCTTATCTGCATGGGATTTGGAGCTCATGTAAGAGTCTAAAGAAATAACCAATTTCTTTAAAGATTCATGATCTGATTCAAGTCTAGAAACTTGAGCTTGATAGTCTTTAACTTATTAAACTATTTCTTCCATGAAAGTTGACAAATTACAACCAAGAAGAGTTCAAATGATCTTTCCAACATCCTCATCTCTTCAGCAAAACAAAGCTTCATCTCAACGATTGAGGCACTAAAAGATTCCTTCAGCTCATCCTTTAAGATATCCATATCAGCCTTGGTAACCAAATCAGTAGGTTCAACTTCTACAAATGATCTTTCAGAGGCTAAACTGACCACAGAGTCAGTCATAACTGATTGAATTGAAGACACCATAGAAACTTCCATTTTATTTACCTCTTCTACAAAACTTTCCTTAAGGTTTTTCTTCAGCTTGTCTAGGTCATGTATTCTGACTACATCTTTAGGAAACAATTCAGATTCAACATCATAAATAATTTTTGGTCTATTTATAGATGCTTCATTATCAACCACAGACTACAAAACCAGGTTCTTCTTCCCAATCATTAAATCCAATAGCTACTGTAACACTTCCAAACTTAGTTTGATGCTCCCCCTCAACTGGTGCATCCTCAATTAGGATAACAGCATTCTCAACAACATTCTCAACAACATTATCAGCAGGTCTTTCATCCTGAGGAAATATTCCACTATCAATTCCATCACTTCAGTAGTAGGAGGGTCTTCTAGATTAGGTAAGGGTATGTAAACCTCATTTTCTTCCTCAGTAGGTACAAAGATTGTCCAATCACTGGACTAAGGCTCAAATCAGCTGACAGAGATGCTTCACTCTCATGAACATCTTCTTCATTTTCTACAGCATCCACTTCAATATCCTCTAAAGCAGATTCTTCCTTATCTAATTTATGTTGATCAAGACTTTCAAGAGCTGGACTAGGAGGTAAGTCAGGGTCTCCTCCTTCATCTGCAAAGGACTCTTCCTCTTCTAAATCATCACTATATTCTAGCTCCTCTTCATCAGGTCCCAGAATTGGATCCCTTACATCCTTTGGTCTTGAAGGATGATTCACTGGATTAAACTTGTCATACACCCTCTGGTCATCATTGAACCATTCTCCTCTCCAAGGGTTCCAATTTATTTTCATGTACTTACAAACTATAGTTGTGATACAGAATTTATTCTTCACTACCACTGTCTCATCTTGAGACTTAGCAACCCCCTTTACCTTGATCATCACATAGATCAACTTAGAAAATAATAGAGCATTTGTCTTTGATTTCGGCCTTATCATATCATCCATTTAGGTCATCAGCAATCTGCACGAATTCACTTTTATACAATGTATTAAGAGGTGCAGGAGATAGATATCCTGATATCTCAAATTGGAAAAGTCTCCTCTCCTCAGTATCAAGAAATTTTGAATGAATTTGAACAGTAATATGTTCTCTCCATCCATTTCTGCAGCAACTACTTGTCTTTGACTTCCATCACCAGTCAGATCTTCCAAAGCAGTCTCATAGTCGAAAATGTCACTTGTAGGTGGAATGGATCTCGAGACATATCCAGATACTCCTTCATGTGGAACTCTCAAGCACTCATCCCACTCAACAGATGAAAACGAAATCTCTTTTCCATTCGCAAAAGAGGTTACTTGATTTTCATTCTCCTATTTCTCAAAGGTTACAAAATCGTAAAACTGTTTCACTAATTTTGGAAAGTAGAGACCATTTTTGTTCGAAAAACACTCTACCCATTTTTGATCTTCAAGAACTTCTAGCACTAAGGATTTTCTAGGCAGCATCCATTCTACACACAACTCCTTTTTAATCACAATAACTCGATTTTGTAGATGAGGATTCACTGGTCGTCTCCCCGACCTAGTTCTAGAAACACTACCACTACCACTTGCTTCTTGATCGTTCCTCTGCTTCTTTGTTTTCGTCTCAACAGAGTCATCTCTGACGGTATGAAGTTTGGTTTTTTCTATCACTGGTCCAAAGGATTTAGGGTTCACTAAAGATTTTGGAGCTAAGGTTCGAGGGTTAAGGTTTGAGGCTCAGTGGATTTAGAAGTAGCTCGGACTTAAATTTTACCATTTAGTAATCATAAAATAAATAAATAAAATGAAATAAAGTAAAAATGGGTCAGATTCTGGCGGCAGACAGAAGTTTTAAAACAGCGCACACATCGGTGAGAATTTCTATCAGTGAGGGTTACATCGGTGAGAATTTCACATCAGTGAGAATCTTACATCGGTGAGAATGTTACATCGGTGAGGATTTTCCATTGGTGAGGATTTGACATCGGTGAGGAATTCACATCAATGAGGATTTCACATCGGTGAGGATTTCACATCGGTGAGGATTTCACATCAGTGAGGATTTTACATCGGTGAGGATTTTAGATCGGTGAGGATTTTACATCGGTGAGGATTTTACATCGGTGAGGATTTCTACTGATTGAGGTTAAATATTCCTAACTTGTGTCTAATGTAACTTAACCTATCCAAACTCAAAGGTTTAGTGAAAATGTTGGCTAATTGATGTTCAGTGCCTATAAAATCAAGAGTAATATCACCCTTTTGGTAATGATATCTCAAGAAATGGTGCCTTACATCAATGTGTTTGGTCCTAGAGTGAGACACAAGATTATTTGAGATATTTATTGCACTATTATGGTCACAGTTTATTGACATGTGCCTAAAGTCATATCCATAGTCCAAAAGAGTGTGTTTCATCCACATAATTTGTGCACAGCAACTACCAGCAGCAATGTATTCTGCTTCAGCAGTAGATAATGCTACAAAATTCTGCTTCTTACTACACCACGATACTAAGGACTTTCCCAATAAATGACATGTTCCAGAAGTGATTTTTCTATCTAACTTTCAACTAGTAAAATCAGCATCTGAATAACTCATTAACTCAATGGGTTGTCCTTTTGGGTAAAACAAACCAAAGTTTACAGTATGTTTAAGATACTTAAAAATTTGTTTAACAGCAAGTAGATGAGATTCTTTTGGATTAGCTTGAAATCTTGCACACATACACACACTAAACATAATATCTAGTCAACTAGCAGTAAGATAAAGTAAGCTTCCAATCATACCTCTGTAATTGGTTTGATCTACTGGTTTTCCAGTTTCATCTGTATCCAATTTATAGACTGTACTCATAGGAGTTTCACTTTCCCTAATACTATCCAAACCAAAACGTTTTAAGAGATCCTTTGTATATTTAATTTGATTCAAAATAATACCATCTTTATTTTGGAAAACTTGAAATCCATGAAAATATTTAAGTTCTCCCATTAAACTCATTTCAAACTCATTTTTCATACATTTTGAAAAATCAGTACATAAAGAGTGTTTGGAAGATCCAAAAATAATATCATCAACATATATTTGTACTATTGAAACATCTTTAGAAATTATTTTAATAAAAATAGTTGGATCAGCAATCCCTTTATTAAAACTTGTTGAAATAAGAAAATTACTAAGTCTATCATACCAAGCTCTTGGAGCTTGTTTTAAACCATATAAAGCTTTATAAAGTTTAAAAACTTGATCTGGAAAATGAGGATTAGTAAATCCAGGTGGTTGTTCAACAAAAACATCTTCAATTATAAAACCATTTAGAAAAGAACTTTTGAAATCCATTTGATATAACTTGATATTCAGATGAGTAGCATATGCAAGTAAGATCCTAATGGCTTCTAATCTGGCTACAGGTGCAAAGGTTTCGTCATAGTCTATACCTTCCTCTTGACTATATCCTTGTGCAATTAGCCTAGCTTTGTTTCTAACTATTTTTCCAGACTCATCAACTTTGTTTCTAAAAACCCATTTAGTGCCTATTGTTAATGTGTCCTTAGGTCTGTCAACTAATTCCCAGACTTTGTTTCTTTCAAATTTATTTAATTCTTCTTGCATAGACATTACCCAAAATTCATCATTGATAGCATCATTGACATTTTTAGGTTCTAGCTATGAAAGAAAGGCTTGATATTAAACCTGAATTCTTAGAGAAGCTCTAGTCTGTGTTCCTGTATCAAGATTACCAACAACAACATCCAAAGGATGATTCTTTAGAATCCTTATTGATCTAGTAAAGGTAGAACTATAAATTTCAGGTTCATCTATAGATTCAGGTTCCATAGCAGTAGATTCTGGAATATGTCCAGAACTTGATGTTTTTACAGCAGGTTCTTTAGATTTATCATTAAGGTTCAGAACACTCAAATCTTCCTCAAGATTTTCAAGAGAGGTTTTAGGATCATGTGGATCAGTTTAATCAAACTTGATGTGAACAGATTCTTCCATACATTTGGTTCTTTTATTAAAGACTCTATAGTATTTTCTAGTTAAAGAATAACCAAGAAAAATTCCTTCATCACTCTTAGAAGAAAACTTGTCCAGATTATCCTTTGTATTAAGAATAAAATCTTTGCAGGAAAAGACTCTAAAGTAACTAACTTTAGGTTTTCTATTATTCCACAACTCATATGGGGTCTTCTTAAAAACTGGTCTAATTAAGACTCTATTAATAATATAACAAGCTGTATTCACAGCTTCATCCCAAAAATAAAGAGGCAGGTCATACTCATTAAGCATGGCTCTAGCAATTTCTTGCAGGGTTCTATTTCTTCTTTCTACTACACCATTCTGCTGAGGTTTTCTAGGAGAAGAAAAGTTATTATTATATCCATTGTGTGAGAAAAACGATTCAAATTCATGATTTTCAAACTCACGTCCATGATCACTTATTAGAGTTTTAATCTTAAGTCCACTAAGATTTTCTACAGACTTGGAGTATTTAACAAAGTAAGAACAATCTTCAATTTTGTGAGCTAAGAAGTATACCTAAGTATATCTAGAAAAGTAATCTACTAGAACATAGACATAGTGCTTCCCATTTAAACTAGAAACTCTTGAAGGTCCAAACAAGTCCATGTGAACCAACTCGAGAGGTTGAGAAGTTGAAACCTCTTTCTTTGATTTAAAAGAAACTTTATGTTGCTTTCCCTTTGGACAGGGATTACAAACATTGTCATTTTGGAATTCAAGTTTGGGTAGGTCTCTAACTAAGTTCTTCCTAGTTATTTTTCTAAGTGAATAGATGTTTTAGTGTCCTAATCTTCTGTTCCAAAGCTAAGATTCTCTCTGAAAATCATTTAAACAAGTAACATTTTTCTCAGCTAAAGAATTTAAATCAACTGAATAAACATTTTCAATTCTTAAGGCAGAAAATACTAAATCATTTTTATAATTAAAGACATTGCAAGAATCATTTTCAAATTTCACATTAAATCCATCATCACATAATTGAGAAATACTTAATAGGTTATACTTAAGTCCATCAACAAATAGAACTTTAGAAATTAAAACTGAATTAGAGTTACCAATCTGGCCTAGGCTGATGATTTTTTCTTTAGAATTATCACCAAAGATGACATGACCTCCATCAACCTTTATTAAACTCTTGAAGCATAAATAATCTCCAGACATATATCTTGAACATCCACTATCCAAGTACCATACCTTCTTGTGAGAAATCTTTAAGCATGTTTACTACAAAACAGATTTAGATAGGAAATGATTTTGGTACCCAGATCTTGTTGGGTCCAGAAAGGTTAGAAATCAAAGTTTTAGTTACCCATATTTTTCTTATGGGTCTCATATAATTTATAGAATCAATAGATTTTGAAAGATAAATTTTATTTGATCTATAACTATATGAATAACTGGTTGAAGTATAGGGATTTCCAGAACTTGAACTAGCAGTATTCTGTCCAGATTTAGGAATAAATCTATTCTTAATAAGTTGTCTTTGTCCAGGTTTGTAGCCTATTCCAGTAGTGTATTTTGGTGCCACTTTCTTTCCTAGCATTTGAGTTAGTGTATCATTTCCATTTGTAAACTTCTCTAAGTCTTTTCTAAGTTGTTCATTTGACATTTTCAGTTCTGTATTTTCCTTTAACAGTTGAGCATTCTTCTCTTTTTCGATAGTAAGTTCGGTTTTAACAGTAGTAGTGAGAGAATGTTGTTTCTTTAATGATTTGTATTTATCTTTAAGTTCATTTCATGTCTCTTATAGCATATTGAAGTATTCAAATAGGTCAGATTTAGACATATTTTAATCATTATCTGAGTCAGTGTTATTTCCAGAATAATAATCATTTATAACAGGGGAAACAGGTACCTCAGAGGTATTGGTCATGAAACACATGTTGGCATGATTCTTATTAGAATCAAAAACTTCAGATTCACTTGTGTTGTCCTCATATGCACTCCAGGTATCCTTCATAGATTTCTTGTACTTATTGTACTTATAATCATATTTCTTTTTCACTTTTAATTTTGGACAATCAGCCTTGATGTGTCCTTTCCTTTTACACTCATAGCAGACAACTTCGTCACTTTTATCTGGCTTTTTCCAGTCCTTCTTCCAATATCCCTTATTGTCATACTTTCCTTTGTAATTTTATTTTCTGAAAATTTTCTTCTTACTATAAAACTTCTTGAATCTCCTAGATATTTGAGCAATCTTAGCCTCACTATTTGAATCAGAATCTTCACTGGTTGAACTCTCAGTAGGTATTTGCATTTTCTCCTTGTCTTTACTCTTAGAGGTAGTAGACTTAAAAGCTACGGATTTTCTCTTAGGTTCATCATCTTCCTCCTTATTCACCTTGAGTTCTTCCTCATACATAATTAATTTACCAATAAGATCTTTTACTGGAAGTGCTCCAATGTCACATGACTCTCTGATTGAAACAGAAGTTCCCCTCCATCGTTCTGGAAGACATCTCAGTATCCTCATAATTTTTTCCTTAGCTGGAAAAACTTTTCCAAGTGAACTCATTGTATTGACTATCTCATTAAACCTGAGATACATATCAGAAGTAGGTCCATTATTTTTCATTTTAAAATTTTCATATTTAATAGTATAAGTATTCAAACCCATTTCTTTAACATTGTTTGTTACTTCATGAGAAACACCCAAAGTATCCCATATTTCATAAGAAGTTTTGCAAGAAGAAATTCTATTAAACTCTTCATCTCCTAAAGAATAGTACATGGAATTCATAGATTTACAGTTATTATTGTAATCAGTCTTTGTAGGTTCATCCCAAGTTGTTATTTCAGTTTCTGGAATTTTATATTGAGATTCTATAGCAGTCCAAATATCAAAACCCATACTTTCTAAATGAATATTCATTTTTAGTTTCCACTGGGCATAGTTGGTGCCATTTAAGAAAGGTGGCCGGTTAGTAGCAACACCCTCTAATCTATTATCCATAGGTAGATTTTATAAAATAGTTTTAAAGAGGTAAAATTTAGAACTAACAGAAATTTATGATCTTTAAAGATACAACTAAAATCATAGTTGAAAAACAGAGTATTTCAAAAATCCTTAAACAAAAACGTCCCTTTGATACCAAATGTTGGTCGAAGTGGATACTCAAGAGGGGGGGTGAATTGAGTTCTAATAATTTTTTTTGTTAAAAATATTTCTCTTAAAATCCCCAAATTTAAAAACAATGTTAAACTGTAGTGAATCTATACAGAGTGTAAATGTTCAATCAGTTTCTCAAATATTGATTAGGTCTCAGTTGACTTAATCTAAAGATTAAATTAACTTTTGAAACTAACTTACTAGTTTACAATAAGTATAAACACTTGCTAATTTAACTATCAAATTAGCTTTAAAATAGTTTTTTATTTCAAAGTAATAGCAGCGGAATGTAAAATATATATGTAATACTTATAAACTTAAAATAAAAGCACAGAAAATTTAACCAAGAGGTTCAGTCTCAAGCCGAGAATTAGTCCTCTCAACAATTTATATAAATTGATCCACACCCTGGATCGGGGTTAACAACAGTGAGCACACTGTCCAGGTATAAGGACATTTACCACAGTTCTACGTGGGAAAAATAAACAACAACACATAGGCTGTTCATGTCTTACTCGACCTCTACCAATATCCACAGTGGGAAACAAAAGAGTTATGGAGTTTGAGTGAGGATTTAAGAATCCTATAGTTTATCAAAGGAGACAGTGTGTGTGTAAAATAAATAGGGTACACACAATACTCAAAATGTAAAGATAGAATCACTAAAGATAAGTATGACTGAGTTTAGAAATTCTTTAGTGATCAACAGTGCAGCTCTGGACTCGATTGGTTGGTCAGAAAAGCTTCTAAGTCCTTCGCTGGTTTCTACTCGAAAAACAGAGTGTCATTTTCTTCTTGGGTTCTTGGTTTAGCTTAGCAGCCTGAGTGCATGAAGTGTTTTTTGTAGTTCACTCAAGATGCATCTTGTGTTCTCCTTGAAAATGAGTAGCTTCATGTATGTCCAGTGTTCTTGGAGTATAGATTTTTCTTCTTTCACAGATGCACCACGTTTGAATGATATTCAGCTCTGTTATTTTTCACCAATGTGCCTTCTTAGTTCCTTAATTCATGTTGTATGCACACTCAGTGTGTTATTTTATGTCTCACACATGTCCAGTGTTCTATTTCCATCCCTTTATAGCTTTTAGCTTCAGTAGAAAAGAATAATCGCCTTTTTCATGGGTATAAGGTACGATTTCCTGACATGCAACAGAAATCATTAAATAACATTAACTACATTAAAACCATCAAATTTAACCATTATCTAAATAAATAAATAGTATGAAGAGTATAGGGTTTGACTGGTTGGTCAAGCATTAGTAGCCTTTTATTGGTATATGTGCACGATGGACTTTGTGTCGCAAAACCTTCCATCGGTAGCTCTTTGAATTTGCATCGGTATCTTGTTGGTATCGATAGCTCTAGGTATCAGTAACTCCTTCTATCGGTAGTATTTCTATATCGGTGGCTCGGTAGACTGGTTCTATTAGTATCTCTTGATCCATCAGTAGCTGTTGCTCCATCAGTAGCTCCTTGTATCGGTAGACTTATACTATCATCACACTTCTATCGGTAGCTCGATATATCGGTGACTATATGTGAACTGGTTCTATTGGTAGACTGAATCATTCGGTAGCTCGGTTTCTGTCAGTAGCTCTATAAAAATCGGTAACCTTAGCTTATCGGTGACTCTGTCTATCAGTAGACTAAGTCTATCGGTAGACTGAGTACTGGTAGCTCTATATCAGTGGCTATACCCAACACTTGTCTGTCTTATAGAAAACTTATCCGAATGGGTTAGAAGAACATCATAACTCATATAAACATAGATAGATAGAGATTAAACTATCTCAGGGATTATCTTAATATTATTATCATCCTGATCATAGATTGAAAGAATTAATATATAGAAAAACATTAGATTGAGATTATTAAAGTATATGGAAGCATAATTGGGATTATCAAAATAGGTGAGGTCAACACACATGGTATACAATTTAATTAATTATAATATCATTTTAACTTATGGAATATTATTAATATCATGGAATATATGTTCTGGATGTTTATCCATGTTCTACATGAACTTTAATTCATGAATACATGTAAAATGCTCAAGAAAACCATAAAAACAAACATTACCGAACAATGTTTTTAAACTCTATAACTCATCCAAAGGAACATAAAATAACTTAATGAAACCATAATGAAATATATTCATGTACACAAGTTTATTTAATTGTTTATTAATGAATCTATTGTGGTTATACAGGACATCAAAACGAAGGAAGCGTTCAGATATAAGGTAAGGGGAAATTCTCAAACCCGACTTTTATTCTTCGGGTTCTCCCTCTTTCACTCATTTTTGATATGGTTACTCATTAAAAATAATTTGTTCATCATTGTCTTTCCATTTTTGGGATATAAATATTTTTAACTAGTGTTTATTTCAAATAAAATGTTTTCCAAAATAAATCGTCTTTTAAGAACACACCTTTTACTTCTCATTCAAGGTTGACGATTCTTGTAACTTGTATGTTATTCCCTCTTTCTTTTGGGAACCCAATTTTTATGAATGTGTTCTTAGGATATGAAACCAATTAATTTTCATGGGTTATTTATGTTCATTTTTGATATATTTTCATTGTGTAATGCATGATAATGATAATGTTATGATGTGACGGGTGCGCCTGAAATTATATAGCGCAATACGAATGTTTAAATGTGACGGGTGCGCTCGGAATTTTACAGCACTCCGATGCATTGGGTAAAGCGATTAATCTCATGATTAAATGTGAAATGATGTGAACAAAATTCGAGCTTTGTTAAAAAGTATGTGTGGCAGTTAGCCACTAATACATGATGTTTCATTTTTATGCATTGACACATTTAAAGTCTCTTATTAATGCTTCCTCTCATGTTCACGATTCTTTGACAATGTTATGAAAATGCTCACCCATGCTATATTTTTCTTATATATCCTCTTACTGGGCTTTTATCTCACCCCTTTTTATGTATATCCTCAGGTGGATACATGTACTAAAGAGAGGTTAAGTGCTAATAAGAAGCTAGAGAAGAAGAAATAAAAAAAATTTATGCTCAATGTTGTAATTGTTATGTATAGTCTTAGTTTGCCCAAGACACTAAACCATTGGAGCCTCTATGTGTAATACTATTATGTTTTTATCTTTAAAATGATTTAATAGTAATGTAAGAAAAGGTTGGGCTGCTATATTTACAATTGATGGATCAAATGAAATACCTTTCTCTAACACAACATTCCCTACTAAAAAACATTATGCGATCCACCTCTATCCTTGAATAAAAAATTATTTTATTAATTTGTATAAAAAATAGGCCAAATAGGGTTTAAACATAAAAATTATCAATCCCGTAAATACTATTAGTGGATTTATAACTCCAAATGACATTTAAATTTTTTTTAAGTGTCTATACTAACAAAAAAAGTTATCTTATAAATTAAATATAATTTAACTATAATATAATTATATACAAATCATAAATAAATTATTTATAACCAACTAAAACCTTTATATATGTTTAATATATAATCAATTTGAGGTAGAAGATAACAATTATTTAATGTGACCAATTTTAGACATTGATAATCGAAGCACAACCTAAAACTACCACCAATATTCTTTGAAAAATAACTTTGGATATACCCATAGAGATACTATAGGATATATAAATTCCTTTTTTAACAAGTAATCAATCTAAATTATTGGTTCCTATAACTATTTTGGTGCTATTAAATAATATTCTATCACAATAGGCATGACACATGGGTATAACTCTATTATAAACTCAATGTCACATCATGGAGGAAAACATATTACTTCCTATGAGAAAAAATCATCAAATTATTTTAAAACACTCTAAATTTCCTATTAATTTTCCTCAAAAGTTAATTGTTTCAGTCTCATTATCTAAGAGGTAATATCTTATAAACTAATAAATTGATACCCCAAATGACCACCTCTTTCTCCAAAAACCTCGATCGATCCCTAATATGAATTTTTAATTTTAGTGTAATACAAACATTTTCTACTACAATATTTGACCCTTGTAAAAGGATAAGGGTAATTAATAAATGAAAATCTCACTTATCAAATATAGTAGAAAACATGGTATAAATGTTTTAAATTGCACCTTGTCCCACCTTAGGTCTCTTCATCTCTTCCACCTTCTATGCAAGATTCTCTCCATGCCCAACCAAATTACTTTATAGAACTTTATACCCACCTCTTACTTATATTTTCATATAAGGTGGTCCATATGGTCAAGAAATATCATCATAATGACCTTTAATTGCTCCACCCTATGACTTTGGGGGTATCCAATATTATTGTGACTCTTAATGCGTCAGAGGTAACTATTATTGAGAATGATTCTAGAAATTATTTTTTAGTCTATCCACCATCATTATATATTCATATCTTTGATCATATGGACATAAAACCTAGATGTGACCTATACCACCATGAGGAAGGAATATTTATCCCTAGAGACCCCTAGATAGTGGAGATATACCAGTACTAGATCCTTGTGATTTCTTTGAAAATCGTTCCATGATTCAATGATATATAGTCGATCAAGTAAGGTTAAATCTCATATCACTAGACCTGATACTAGAATTTATATCACCTCCCCTATTAATATATTGAAGTGAAAGAATCCACTCTACCACCTCTATTATCTCCAACACCTATGAGTATGCCCTATATCTATAAGAATTCTCTTGACAATAAATATTAGGTGATATATCTGAATTGAAATGTCACCCCATAAACTATTCATCAATAATAATTCCATGAGAATACCAAATATGGTTCATGAATCATGAAGAAAAATCTTTTATAGACTAAGTCCCATAATAAATGGATAATATATCCCATTTTCAAAACAAACTTGTGAGTGACATATAAAAAAACTTATTGGAAATGACTCTAAGAGAAATCAAATGGTATCAAATACTTATCTTTATCACTGGTGTAAATATTACACTACTACATAGTTACCTATCATAACAATCTCACCATAATAGTAACATGATAATTTTTCAAAGTATGTTTGAGGTGAAAGGCTATCCCCACCTCATCGAGATACTGATCTATCATCACATCAGAGATATGACCCTCAATATTTGGAAATCTATGCTTCTATAAATTATATAATACCAAATTACTGGTCTATTAAACTATAATGGCCCATTTTACTACAAGTTTTTAATTACTGAAGGAATTTTATTTTTTGGTTTGGTGAGGGTTCATTTTGAGAACTAAGACCCAGATCAGAATTCTAAATTTTTTGACATCCTCAAATGATGCTTTTGGATATGATTTAAGGCCTGTATAATGTCTTTGGTGCCCAGGTGGGTGTTAGAGAAATATCAGAGGACCAATGAGGCTAGAATTCAGCTACAACACCCATTCATTCCATAAACCATGGGATTCACATCAGGAATGGGGATAATTTATGGGTTTGGTCCATTACCCCAAGGTTTTAATGGGATAAACCATAGTTTATTCCCTAAATAAGGTTTATTATAGGGGTGTAAACCTTTTCATTTATTGGTTTATTACATTAACTAGGGGTTCACCCTATGAATGGTGGTTGAGAAGTATTTTTGGATAGGATAACTTCCATCTTTTTTATTCTTGGTGTTTTGAAATTTAGGAAAGAGGGAGGGCTCAAGAGAGCCCATTTTTTCCCATTCCTCCTCTCTCACATCCCCTCTTGGACCCCCTTCAATAGGGGAGTATTTTGGTGTGTTTTAGTGGATATTCCTAGTAATTCTATCATACTTCTCCCTTTTATTTTAGTTTTACTTTGTTTTTTTTGATTTTTTTGCAGACCAGGCTAGGTTTTAGGGTTTATTAAACCAAATAATGGTGTAATTGACTGAGGGTGATGAGTTTTTAATGTGCGGTGGCTATAGGAGGAACTAGGAAGGGTTTTTTTACACTATATGTTATTATTTGGATTGATTTATGCCACCATCCAATTTTATTTAGTGATTTTGGTAAAATTGGGTGAAATTATCAATTGAATGGGTGGTGGTGGTTGGGGATTTTTACCAGGATAGTGATGAGGATGTGCCATAAACCTTATATGGGTGGCTAGTCAAGGTTTCAGTGTGACAAAAATTCTCAATGAGTATTTATGAGATTATAATTTTTTGGGATTTAATTAAATAATTAATTATAAATTGTTGTAATTAATTATTTATGTTGTATTTCATTAGACATGATCTTGGATTATGGACAGGCTTGCAAAAGGACCAACTAATCTTGGTGAGGGGTTAACATCAGTATTGAGGTAGGTGGCCTCTATGATACAATTTCATATTAACATCTATTTATAATTATGCCTTTATGAATAATTGTATAGGTTTGAGAATGGGGTATAAGGACTGGTAGAGTCCTTATATGAGATAATGAGGTGGTATTGAGCCTCATAGGATGAGACCAAGTTCTCTTTAGCACTTTGGGTAATTTCAAGATTGCTTGATGACTAGGTTACTAAGAGGTGAGGGTTTTGGTTGAGCGGATGTGATACCACTAGGAGGTCCTATGGCTTGAGATGAGGTATGAGATAGACTAGATTGAGTTCCTAGGGATAATAGGTAGGCATTCAGGGTTTTAGACTAAGTGATGATATACGAGATGGAGGCACATCTCTTGAGTGATGAGGAAGTCCTTCTTGAGGATGAAGGAGAGTCTTGGTATGTTCTTGGAGAGGAAGAAGTCCTTTAGGACTTAATTTTTTTGGCAGAGAGTGCTTACATATATGGGAATAGATAAGATTTCTCCCTTTGGGGATGTGATATGGGACCATAGGATGGTTCAATAAAATTTTCTGGGATTTGGAATTAGGATTCTAATGGGGAATTGGGATAGGAATGGGACCTCACCTGATGGGGATAGGGCCAAAAATACATGTTGAGATATGGTGTCTCCAAATGGTGATGGTTATGGATTGCTATTGATGAATAGAGACTGATATTGGTTGATATGACCCTAGTGGATTCTCCATTGGGTGGGATGAGTTATAACATGCTACGAAGGGCCAATAAGGGGCTAAAACTAGACATGATGAGACATAGAGATGTGTGCTGGGTTTCAAGACTTATTTGAAATATTAATTTCATAGGTGAAGGATTCATCCTGAGGGGTGATGGGTCTTGATTCATAGCCTCACCTTGAGTGATATAGTGGTGGTGGGATTTCTATGAATGATATAGAAATACATATTAATCACAGTTCTTGGTCATCCATGAGTGATATGTATAAATTAAGATATGTTGGTTGATCATGAGTGAGATTGTTGTTTTGGGATGAGTTAAGATTATCCATGACTGATATTGATAACTTAAGCATGATGGGCCTTCCATGAGTGTGTAGTTGGACTTTAGGAACATACCTTAGACCACTAAGAGTGAGACGGGTCTACAGAATGATGAAATTTCATACAGGATGGTGGTATTCCATGAGTGAGATGGAGCCTTGTATGTCATGTGATACAAGTTTAAATGGTGGGACCACCATTCACGATATGGGGTTTATGTTGACATGTGATGTATATTATATATGGACTATAAATTGAGTGAGAAATTAACAGTTTATACTTGGACATGAGACCTTCCTAGTGAGAGGGGTTGGATGGGGTGCTTGGTAGGGTGCCCTACACTGAGGAAGTAGTGGTTGTATCTTGAGGTGCTTAGTATGTGTGTATTCTTGATGGATCCTTTAAAGAGTTTATGAATAGATTTTGGTATGGGATTGAAGAATGTATGTTTTGGCATCATGGTGTCTTGGTTAGCACATGGTGGCCTAACGAGAGTGTGTACGCCATTGAGTGTTTTTGTGTTATTGTTAACACTTGAATACCCATCAAGAATTTTTATTTATGTATTTATTTTCCTCATGAATATACACATATATGATAGTGTATATTAAGGGTGGCTAGTGATACACTACTTTGTTATATTCTCACTCTGCATGCACACTTTGGTGCATGTGAAAACATTATGTTTACTTTCATGCTAGATCATGGGTCATACATTGTATTAGGCCAGGACAACTCAATGGTATTATAAGATTGTGATGTGGATTGAGGATAATGGTTGGGATAGCGTGAATATTTTTTTGACATTTTTTTATTTAGGATTGTCCAAGTGGAAATCAGTGTCTGTTTTGTATGACTGTATCATTAATTTTATTGGATGTGTTTATTTATTTCGCATACTCTTATATGGATGTTTATTGGTTATTTATTGTTATTTATAATTACGATAATGAGAAAATAGTCTCACAAATTCATCTTTTAGGCCCTATCTACTTTTCGAAAACCTCTGTTATATAGGGAGGCACGCTTGAGGTTATGTGTAAAACTTAGCCCAAGAATTTCTAAGTGGCCTAAGGATAAGGAATTATATAAACCTTTTTTATATAGCTGGTTAATTTTTCACATCTTAAAGATAATTATGGTATTTAAATCCTCCTCTTTATTATCTATATATATATTTACAATATATCATAAATCCATTGATATCACCACATGGATATAGATGTATAAGGAATACATTATCTCATGTTTTTACCCATACATACCATTCTATTATAAAAACATACACAATCATCATGACCAAAAAATATATGATTCATGTTCATACCTAACATAATACCATATAGGTAATATACCACATCTTAGGTATAGTTAATAGAAAATAACAGTTCTTGTGTAGGAATACATCGGATGCATGAATCCTTCACTAGTCTCATTGTCCTATGATCGAACATAAGTTTAGGCTTATTGTTGCCATACTATCCTAATGAAAACCTCACCAGTTCCCTCTCTAAACTCCATCCTAAAATTAATCTACTTTATATTATTATATCATGACCTTCCCCCACTGAGATTCCTTCTAAGATGGTAATAATACTGAGTATGATGCCCTTGTTCATCTATAATAGGAAAGGGGTTGGTGACTAACACCTAGGGTAATAATTACTAAATTAAAAACTCAAACCTCAAAGTAAATATTCTCCTAAAATGAAATATATATATAAAAATGAATGATAATTTTATATAAAAAACAATATTATAAAAAATATTAGTGAAGAAAATCTATAACATCTGGGATATAACTTGAAATGAAATATAAAAAACACCACCAAGATTCTATAAAGCTCCATGATCCTAGATAGTAGCCACCCCAACCCCCCCCCCCCCACCACCACCACCATGCTCATGGTAATATGAGAATAAATAAATAAATATATATATATATATAATGAGAGTAGGCATAAAAATACTCAGTAGGTTTATCCTCTAAACCAACATGTGTCAATGTGTATACAATATACTTATTAATTTATAAGATGATGAAATAAACAAAAAACTTCTAATAAAGTTCAAAAGGTTTACCCATATCTCACCACAAGCACCCTCACCATAAATATTTTATAATATATACAACTCACACCATGAAAAATACATAAAAAAGAGGGACCCCAATATACCAACTCCCATCAACTATATCACCAAATCTACCAATGTAAAATATTAGGTCTACAAAGCCCAAATAAGTTCCAAAGGGAGGGGAATCCAGAAATATACTATCTAGCCATATAGGGACCAAAATTTCACACTAGAAGTGGGCCACACATGAACTTAAAATATATTTATTATTAATATTTAATATTCATTTCAATAAAATATAATAAACTATAAAATCAAAAATATATTTCTCCATAGTATGATATTTTGGAGTGAGGTTTTTGAAACACTACTATTCTTTTGATCTTTTACTAGATGATAAGTCTAGATTAAAACTCTCAAAGGTGTATTTTAATCCATAGATCAAGAGATACATCAACCCTTTCATGTTGCCGATATATATTAATGTTATTAAAAAGGATAAAGTTATTAACAAGACCTTTATGAGGATAGATTCATCTTGAAAGGGAAGACATCAAAACTCTTTGAGGCATGAATTAGTAAAGTTGATCACTTGGATTATTGGAAGATTGAGTTTTTTCTATATAATGAGTCACCCTCAACCCTATTACTCTTATTTCCTTATAGTTATTAATTATTAGGATTTTACTAAGAACCATGGTATAGTTTTTTATTTTTATGGATATAATAAATATTTTTAGTTCATATTTTTGGCCTTTCTTAATGGTTAGTGTTTGGATGATAGTGAAACAATGGATGGATTATGATAGTTTCAATAGCTATTTACTCCTCATCTTTATCAGTAGTACCCTATAATTCAGGCTATCAAACCACTAATATTATAATGATTAGGGAGAGTAAATTCAAGGGATATTCTCCTCCCTTAGTAACCTCACATAGATAATTGAAAACATGGAGTACTATATCAAGGGTGATAGGGTAGTGGTGCAGGATATATACAAATACATTCAATGGAGTTTACAGAGCATGGATGACCTTATATTTCTTAAGATATCATATATTTATATAAAAAAATAATTTTTTATATAATAGATTTGTAGTCCTTCATTATGCCTAATTTAGTCAAATCATTGGGATTTAGGATAGATAAACTTACTCTACCCTTAGTGTTGATTACACCAGTTAGAGGTTTGTCTAATTTGAAGGAACTTTGTTGGAGGTGTGAGATGGTGATGGGATGATATCAATATATTGGTAAGTTATTTATAATATTAATACAACCATATAATTTCATCTTTATTATGTATTAGTTTTATTCTATACTGAATATCTTAGGTTAATTAATGTATCAATAAGAGGGGGGGGGGTGACTCAGTGGTACACATTTTTATAACTTTTTTTTGAAATTAACCACGAAACCCAATATTCTTAACTTATTCCTCACTTGAATTAAAATTGTAATGAAAAGAATAAAATAAAAATAGATTTTTTTTAAATTTTTCAGATTTATTGAAGAAACTTAGTCCATAATGTATTCAATTTGTTTCCGAGATACATATTAAATCACTATTTAATTTTATATTAATCCCAAGTTCTCTAAATTCACACACAATAGTTAGAAATGTATCATACACTTCTAAAATGAAACAATGATTTTTTATATTGGAATCACTAGTCTCTAAAAAGTTCTTTTTCTATTTGGTTTGAATAAGATCTTTAGTGCTTTACCTAATGTCTCAATATCAGGGAATATGATCTTCTTCTTCTATTCAGGTCTGCAATTACCAAAACAAAATCAACTGAGTAGCATTCTTATAAGATTTACTTCTAAATCTATTAAATTGATTGAAATTTTCAATAGATCATGAAAAACACCTTAATATCCTTACTCCTAAAAATAAATACACTAAATGATATCTAACATAATTTCTTTCCTCGACACAGATGATGATTGTGGAAACAACACTTGTAAATCTTCCCTCCCTTCATCTTTATTCAATATAGAAGCTCTTCAATAATGAATAATACCAAATTATCAATTCTTGATATCTAGTTCCTAATTAATTTTCATCTTTTTATACTCATGGAATTATGTGAATAATGTTTCCATAATTTTTTTAGAAATTCATCCTTTATTTTCAGAAATACCATTAAATTTAGACAAAAAACCCTAAATATTTTTCAATTTTGATATGGATAATGAATTAAAAAAAATCCTATTTTAAATTACAAAAAATATTCCCCACTATATTCTCATTTAAACCATAATATAATAATTCTAATAGACTCAATAATATATTATTCCTCAAAGGCTTCCATGAAATCTATAATATTTTTAAATTGTTTGGTGCTGTCCTACATGCATATTTTCATGGAATACAAAAATCCCCATGAAATGGATGAAATTTACTTCATATAATTATCTTTATCTTGATTATTCATTATTATCTTGAATCACAACACTTTAGAATACTTGTGATATTTAAATTATGAATGAATAGATTAGGAATCATCTGAATTATCTTCTAGATTCTCACAATCCTCACATTTTACTAACTATTAAATATCATATAAGATATACAATATAATACATATAAATTATGTTAAAAAAATTTATTATATATTAACCAAAATTCTTACATATCCTCCAGATTTAAAAAAAAATCATCTTTAAATTAAAACTATATCTTATGTATATAATTTAATCATCTTATGTATCCTCATAATATTATTTCCTTTACCATAATCCAAGAGATGTCTTCAAAAAATATCATACACATGATAAAATATCATATGTATTCCTTGAATTGTTCAAATAATCAAAATATCATGGATGATATGATATCTATGCATTGTGAGTTCCTTCCTTTTCCAATTTCATAGTCTCAACTCAAAATATATTATGTATCGCATGTTTTGGCATATTTCAAGATGAATTTAATTCCATAATTCTAAAAAGAAACTCTTTTATCCTCAATCTAGATTAATTAAGTTTAGGACATCTCAAAAGAATACTTATCCACCTTCTAATTCTTCTTACTCGTGGTTGAAAACAAATAAAACATTCTTCAACAATTCTATTGGGTTCTTTAATATCTCCATTTAGAATTGTTATAATATTAAACTACTCACTCTAAGAAAACATAAAATAAAAGACTTTATCAAAGAGAATAATATTGGAAATTAACTACTAGATAATGCAGTGTTTTTGAGATAATTCTATCCCTTGTGGAAAAATAATTATTATCCAATTGAATTTTATGCTCTTCATACCAAACTGAACACTCATTAAACTATTCTCCCCCTATTTTCTATAATAATAAATCTAGATTTAAAAAATAAAAAAATACAGGGTTTCATAATTCTTCTCCCACTTTTGAAATTGAATCCATTTTTTTGGATGATTCTCCTAAATTCCTAAAAGTGATAGGGAGGGTTTTAATATTCATGTTCAACCACAAAGTCTCAAATATTTACTCATGAATTTATTTAGTGATGATATCAAAAATATGATCTCAAAAAGAAATAAATTATAGATTTATGTCCCCATTGAAACCCATATTTTATATTAAATGAAATATAATTTCAATGTTCTTAGATATATAGTGTTTCAATGGATATTTGTAGAATTCAACTTCACTTTGATTATCACATGAAATTATGAGTGCTTTCTCAATCTTCACCTTTAGATATTTATGATGTTCTTTTATCCATTTCATCTAGGTACAAACACTTATAACAACCACATATTTAGATTATATGGTACTTAATGTAATAGAATTTTGTTTCTTATAGTTCCATATCACACAAATTCATCACCAAAAAAACATACCACATGAAGTAGACTTCCTATCATCACAATCAACTACCCATCCAATATTAGTAAATCTATACAGATTTATGTTCCCACCAATTTTATACATTATCCTAAAATCTAATGTCCCTTTTATGTACTTAATAAATCTGTTAGAAACCATTAAATGTGATTCATAAGGATCACTTTTATACCTTTAATGTAGGGTTACTATTTATATAATATCAGTTTTTGATGTAATGAGATTAAGTAAGCATCCAATCAATCATATAAACTATTTTTTATTTACACTCCATCTTTTTGCAGCCATTCCAAGATTCAAACCAACCTATATGGGTGTGGACACTAGTTTGGAGTCTTCAATTCCAAAATTTTTCAATAATTTCTATGCATAGTTTTGTTAGGAAATAAAAAAAATTCTTCCTTCTGTAAGACTTACAATCCTATAAAATATCTCAATTATCCCAACATAAACATCACAAAATGATTCTTTATTGTTTTAGAAAATTATTTACAATCAATTCCTTATTCAAATATAAAAATAATACCATCAAAATATATAACTAAAATGAGATTAATTTCCTCTATTTACTTTATATAAAGGTTTTTGTACACTTTTACCTTAGTGAACATCATTTATTTCCAAATCCATAAAATTTTTTATACTAGGATCCAGGGGACTATTTTATCCTATAGAGATCATTATTTATCATATAATACATTATTATGTTATTGCTTAAAATAAACACTTTAGTTTTTCCAATGATGACTTCTTCTTCCATAAATCCATTTGAGAAGGTATATATCATATCTATTTGGTAAATTTTTTATTTCTAATGAGCTACAAAAGCTAGAAACATTTTTATAGATTTTATTCTTACAACATGAGAAATGTTTTTTCCAAAATCATATCCTTAAATCTGTGAGTAGAATTTTTATATATGTATGAATTTATTCCTTGTAACTTATTTTTTATCAATAATCTTATCTTTGAATACCCAATTAGTACCAATTGAATTATTAACTTTTTTTTTTCTAGGGAAGAGATCTGTAGTGGAATTCCTCTCAATTTTATCATGTTCCTCATTCATTTATTCAACCCAATCTCCATGATCAATAACCCTAGCCACTGAATGTGGTTATGTTTGATAGATTAGTGTTTTTTAGTTCTCAATATTCAATATTATTCATGTTTGAACCAGTTAACTATGACTTGCAATAATATTTTTTATGTACAAATTCTTTTTTAGATTATAATATTTTAGTTTTTAATCCTCAACAACCTATTCTTCACCACTAGTCTGATCAGCATCAATATCATTAACATGTGGTTTTAAACACGATTATTCTTAACTAAATTTCTAATAAATATTGTTACTATATTGATTAGAGTTTTTATAAATTATTTCATTGAGAAAATTAATGTTGGATTTATTTTCAATATCATTTACATCATAACTCTCATTCGCATTATGAATCCTCTTGTTCCAGCACATGTTTCGTTTTCCATTGCCTAAGTATCATATAAAGACACTTTCCACATACTTCTAATCAAATTTACCTATATTTTTGTTCTTAATTTTCATAAAATAGGAACTACTAAATATGTTTAAGTAGTTAACAATTGGTTTCCATTTATACCATATCTCATATAAAGTCATTTTTAAATTAAGTCTCAATAAACACTTGTTATGAATATACATAGTTGTGAATACAACTTCTCTCTAGAAAAACATTAACCTGATGAACTCAATAATAATTTTCTTTCCATTTCAACAATACTTCTATTCATTCTTTTAGAAACAATATTCTACTAGGAAGTGTAATAATCAATGTTTTAGTGATTAATTCCATTTTTAGCATGGTAAGATTAAAAATAATTTCTAGTGAACTCTATTCCACTATGAGTTCTCAATTTCTTAATATAAATTCATAAATATTTGTCAAGTTATCTTATAAAAATATTAAACATATCTAATTATTGGTAATTGTGATTCATAAATTTCACCTTAGTAAATAATATATTGAAGTATAAGTCACCCATAGTGTATTAATGCCTCATTAGTCCACATAAATCTGAGTAGATAAATTCAATTGACCTAATTTATTAAATTTTTAATCTTTTATGTACTCCCTATACCATCTTCCCATTTAAAAAAAATGTACAAACAATTTATCATTCTCTGATTAATTAAGGAATTTCCCCCACACCATTTTTTTGAATTGTTTCTATAACCTTCCCAAACAAGATGTAAAATCCTTCCATTCCATAGATTATTGTCTTATTTTCCACCTAGGTAGTAGGAATTGTTTAGATTTCCAATTCAAAATATATCCTCATTTTTTATTTCACATTTGTTAATGATTATTATATATTTTATTATCTTAATGAAAAAATTATTTCTTTTTAATATCACTTAATTTCATTCATCACAAAGATGACTCACACTCAAACAGTTCCTTTTGAGCCAATAAATCAAAAATAATTACTCATATTTCAACTTTTGAGGTTTAATTTTAGCTAAACTAATTCATTTTTATTTAAGGAGATTTTATTTCAAAAAAGTTACAATACTAAAATTGTAACATCCAAATCCTAATTCGTTGGCTTGGGTTGGTTCAAGATGCTACTAACCCTAGTTGGAATCCACTAGACAAAAAAGACAGTAAATAAATTAAAAGGATATAAGTAATCATTGGGGGATGAATTAACCTAAAATAACAAAACATGTAATATAAAAACACAAAAAAAAATGAATATGATGTATGATATAAAATCCAATAAAAATCTAATGAAATCAGAAATAATGATCACAATCAGAGTTGAAATGGTAAAAAAGACACCAATTGATCTACATCAACAAAATACCCAAGACACCAAGTTAAAACAAGGCAATGATATGACACCATGACAAAATCCACTGAAAGGCTTCTCCAAGATCCAACTCCCAAATGACAAGACTCCAACATTACTATGCTCCAATTGTAAATTACAAAAAATTTCCCTTACTTGTATCATTGTAAAAAATGACTACATAAGACCAAGGTGAATATGAAGGGGGTTAGTATAAAACCCAATAGGTAATCCATATAAATTACCACACATTCCACTAGAAAAAGAACAAGTTATTTGAAATTTTATATAAAATAGGAGAGAAGCATAATATAGTAAATTAGGTAGAACAAACTACCTAAGCAACTAATGAAAAAAATCCACATTTTCTTTTTAAATCCATTATTTCCATGAATACTACCACATAAAAACCCACACAACCATGTCCTAAATATAATACCAATATAATATGAAAAACCCTCCCATTTAGAAGACATGAAATCAAACCCGATGCATTTTCCATCTAAAATTGGTCCATACTCACAAGTGGTACCCATAAATCCAAACCCAAGTTGTCACTTGGAACTATAATCCAACATGCCTTAACTCCTCACCGACATCCAAGTCCAAACCAACAAGGCCCTCTTTATTAATTTCATGAGTTCGACCTCAACCCATGAAATCTAGAGTGCCCGCAAATTATTATGGAAACCAAATAAAAATCAATAAGGCCTCAATATTATGTCATGGACTCATGCACCAATTCCCATGATAAATTTTCACACCAAAAAAATTCATTGAGACCAAAAAACTATTTAATAATTTTATAAAACACATTGAAGGTGTCACCCAAAACCCATATTCTAAAATTCAATAGTTAATAACTAAATATCATCATAGATTTTTCAATGATAATTATAAGAAGCTTATTTTTTAAAAACAAAATCCTACAAGTTTTAAGAAATAGTGGAGTGGTAGAGAATCCAACTACCTCGAAGCCAGATTCCAAGGAAAAATTACATTGCACCTTCATAGAATCAGGCCCTAAAAACCCTCTTATGATGATTTGAAAAAAATTCCCATAAAAAACTCCCTAATAACTAAATCTGAGCTAACCTTAAACTTTATAATGATGGAAATCCAATTTATAGGGAAAATATAACACCCATAATTTCAGGTTATACTTTTTTATAACATATTATTAAGTTACAAAATGTTTGGGTTTGGTTTTTGGGAGTTTATAGAAACATTTGAGAGGTTTTGAAATCATTTTTATGGTTAATGATCAGTACATTGTTAGGGGAACCTTTTGGTTTTCCTAGGTAATTGTGAAAATTTTATTGGGGATCCAGGGGAAGTCGCATGATTGGTGTATGGTTTGGGTATATCATGTGGTAACCATGAAGAATCATAAATACACGGACAATGATGATTTTCAAGGTAGGCGTATGGTTCAAAAAACCATTAAACCCTAGGTTTCATACAATATCACCTGCATGGTTGGCTCATGGTTTTCCAAAAAAATGTGTCCGAACCATGCGATGAATTTAATCGATTCAAAAAATTAGATATTGAACCCCAAACTTCTACTAAAACACTAATTATTCCTCACGTGGTTAGGGATATCAAACTAGTGGGTTATTTTAGGTGATTTTTGATATTAATTTACTCCTCAAACTTCTCTTCTTTGACTCTTCAAGTGTTGAACCTAAGAATCAATGTTAATGCCTCTGTTTCTTATTATACTCATTTTGCTTCTCATTTTCTCTTAAGAGGAACCATAGATTGGAGATTTCATAATATAATCTAGTGTTTAGTTTATGTTTTTTGGGTATTTTGTTATGAATCTTCATAAGAGGTTTTCTAGGGCCTGTATATATGAAGTTGAAATATGATTTTATCTTGGAATATTGGTTCAAGGTGGGTGGATTTTCTCCTTCTTTACTCTTAATTAGAACTTAAAGGATTTGATTTTCAAAAATAAATTGCTTGTGATTGTAAACGGAATACCTATTATATTATTTTGTTTTTTTCTAATAACTTTTAAATTGTTGGTTATGGGTGAGACCCAAAAAATGTTTGAAAAAATGCTTAATTTTTTTTGTTTCAAAGAATATTTTGGGTGTGAGAAATTATCATGGGAATGGGTGAGTGAGTTCATGAAATACATATTGGGGCCTTTTTTATTTGCAATTGGCCATCGTGATAATTTGGGGGAACTATATATTTATTGGGTTTGCTTTTCATTCATGATATATATATGGGGACTTTTTGGTTTAAACTTAACTATTGATGATGGATTTAGGGAACACTAGATTATACTATCAAGTAATGACTTGAGTTTGTTGGTGTAACACCCCCAGAGATATGATCCTAGATATGGTGCTGAAAACACATAACATAAAACATTGGATTTAATACACATCCATGATTAAAATATCATTCACACATTTAAAATAGAAGGACCTTTTATTTTATTATTTTAGATAATTAGGAGAAATCACTAACTAATAAATCGGAATTCTTATCATAAAATGGAAATTTTTTGTAACACCCCAAGATTTTATGAAAAATATTTTTTTTAATTTCATTAATGTCTTGTGTTGTACGCTACACCAAAAGGAGCTTTCACAACACACATCCTTGATTTTCCTTTCATTACATGCAATCGCGACCTTCCTTGATAGCGTGTGTAGTACGCAATACCGAGTTTCACTAAAAAACGATATGCTATTAAAATATTATTAAAACTAGCCGTTATGAATAGTAATAACCACTTTTTGAAATTTTGTAAATTTTATTTTTCAAAATGGACTTCATTTTTGGATTCGGAATATCGAAATTAGCTTCGGGTGAAATTTTGGTAATTTTCGGATAACTTTCATATTTTGATGAATAGTAGAAATTACTAAATTTTAATTAAAAACAACTTTTTCAATCGAAATAATTAATAGTGATAAATTATTAATTTTAGTGGTTTTAAAGTATATTTAGAATATATTTTTACAATTTAATACAATGTTGGTCATTGGATGTTATTTCACATTTAAACCAGTTATAAACAAGTGTCAATATTTTGATAGTTATTATCTCTTAAAAACACGCCTTTTGTTTTGACGACGGGAATTAATTTTTAAATTAATTAATGCAACTGATATGTTTTGAATTTGGTAAAATATAAATCATTTTTGAGTTCATAATATCAAATATAGCTTAGGCCTAATTTTTGGTATTTTTCTGAAAACTTTCAATTTTTGATGAATAGTGAAACCACTAAGTGGTAGTTAAAAAAACTGAATTTTTCATAAAACTTAATTTTACCGCTTCTGTGAGTATAATTTCAAAAATACGAGAGACACGGTTTATGTCAGTAAGTAAAATGTGGTTCAATGAGATAAAAATAATTTTTGGTGAATAGTAACTTTTTACTTTTATTTACCACAGTTAAAAGTAAATAGGGTAATTAAGGGTAGCAATGATATTATTATTACCCTAACACATGTCCTAATTCTATTGGACAAGTGTAATTAGACCAAAAACAAACTTAGGAATTAAATATGACCATTTAGGCCCACTTGGATTTGATTAGGACATTTATTATTAATTTATTTAAAGAAGGGTTAAAAGAGTTAAAATCAAAGTTTATTTACTAAAAAATTTTTAATATAGGGTTATACATAAGATAAATTCGATTGTAAATATTCGTTAGAAATATAAAAAGATTTCCTACATAATGGTATTTTATTTGTAATTTTTAGACATCAAATAATTTAATTTATTTATGACACAAAGATGATGAAGTAATTATCTTATTAATGAAATATTGACATAATTGATGTTATAAATACCAAAATAAATGTAATTTAAGACTTTTTATGAATTAAACTAATTGTCTAGGTTAATATGACATGTTAGTATTGATTTAATTAACTTTTTTCGAACTTATCATTCTGTTATGATTTTCACAAAAATCAATTACTAAATAGTGTCAAAATTGACATAAAATAGTTTTTAAAACAAATATTATATTAGTAATTGTTATTTTATTCCTAAAAATCTAAGGTTCGGCCAAATGACTTAGATAAGGTTATATATATTAATAATAAACAAATTGGGGTTCGTTTGGCTGCTTATAGTAAGTTTATTAACCTTATAGTATAAGAACACAAGAAGACATGGTAAAAGTAAAATTATTTAACTTAATGTTAAATCTAAATGATAAGGTTAAAATAGGAACCTAAACTTGTCTAAATTCTATTGGATGAGAGGATTTCGACCCATCCCCACCTTAGCTTCGAAATATATCAATTTGAAGCTATTTAAAACCGAACTTTACTTTATAATAAAATAATAGTTTTAGTTATTCCAAAGGTGCCCCTATCCTCCCTTATAAAAGGACACCTCCTCACTCTCTTCCTCACACAACTTTGATCCTTCAAGCTCAGCCAACCCCTGCCAAATTCTCTTCTCCAATTCCCTAGCAACATCCTAGCGGTTCTGGTCTTCCTCAAAGACCAATTTTTGTGCCCTAAGAGGAGGTCTCAAAGAGGCGCTTCAAAGAAGAGGAGGTTCGGACACTTACGAAGCAAATCGGACCTAAGGTAAGGGAAATATCACAATCTCATTTTTTTCCGAGATTGCTTATACTTTGCTATTTAATGGGGTGTATTTTATCATCCACATCCATGTTTCATCAATATGTAATATTATTTCCATCCACCTACAATTTTTTAAATCCAATTTTACCCTTCTGTGAGTTTTTAGTAAAAGATATGAAAGGAATCTTTTTTCATTTTTCGTACGAGGTACTTTTTGACTTTTCCGACAAAAGTACGAGAAGAATGTTTTTTTAACTTAAACAGCACGAATGGATTTTTATGGTTTTATAAAGAATTATTTTCATGAAGCTTCCTCCAAAATATTTCATGACTATTTTCAATAAAATCTCTTTCTTTCAAAATTGCATGATGTTTTGTGAAAAGAAATTGATTTTGAAGAAGAAAGGATATTTTCCTCAAGAATTCATTTCAAGTGTTTTATCAAAATTATTTTCCATCTAAGATAATAAAGGGTTCTGTTTCTATCCATATTTTTACATTGATTTGACTATGTTGTGATGGAATTATTTTTATGAATTCCTGTATCTTGTATGAATGGTTTTATGATGTCATGTTGTTTAAGAATCCCATTTTTGTTACATGGGTTATGCAATGATGTATGATTTATGATTTTGTGGCACACATAAGAATTGTATCATTATGAGATGAGTGGGACCTATATCTCCCTCCAATGAATTAGGTAAAGATTTTATATCTCATGAGATAGACATGGCTGGAATGGTAGGTTATACAGGTTCAGTGAAACAAGACTGAAACGAGGGTGACTCGGTTCAGAAAGGGACTTTGTCCACTAAGATAGTCTTGGCAATGAGTCTTGACTAATAAGATATGATTCTCTATGATTATGTGTGTATGCCACAAAGTTTCATGTTTTAAGTTATGATTATTGGGATTTCATTTCACTACTATGATTTATCCCATGTTATGAAATTATGCTCTCTTTTGCAGGTTAAGATTTCCAAAATGTTATGTTCTTATGAATATGATGTGATTGATATTTCATTTGTTTACCCTTACTGAGCATTTGAGCTCACCCTTTTAGGTTTTCTTTTCCCCAGGATATAAAGACAGGTTTTAGGTAAAAAAAGGGGAAGATCTTTATTGGAGATTTTGAAGATCTTTCACCACGATTAGAAGATTACGTTCCGAGTTTCCAAAGACACTAAACTATTACGATCCTTGTGTGTGTGTTTTTATTATGTACTAAGTATTCCGCAAAAGTAATGTAATGTATATGTACGTTAAGCTTCGAGTCTCTACAGTTGGTATCAGAGGAAAGGTTTAGTCAACCTTTGGAAACTAGGATGCGAAAACGTTAGTGAGATCCCTAGAGATATTTCTAAGGTATGTCTAGGGATGTCCCTAAGGATAAGTATACGTATATGATATAGTCCTAGAACTACGGTAACTATCTTAGAATTTAACATAAGATGTTAGATATTGAGGGTGCTCCCCCTTTACTATGTTGTCTTCCCTAACATGATTTTTCCTCTCACAAAATTCTTTTTGTGTTTTAGTTAATGGAGGGAACCAGAAGGAATTCGGTTAACATTGAATCCAATGGACAAATAGGTGACTATGAATAACAAAATTGTGTAATGCCTAGAGATAAAGATATTGTGATTATGCCGAATCAGTCATCGCGATATATGATTAAAAAGGTGAAATTTAGTGGTATGACTAATTCATCAAAGAAGAGGAAGATAAACTATTATGCATGTTCGCATGTTGAGGAGCATAAACAAAGGAAGATTGAGATTTCTAAAGAAGGGAAGAAGAACCTTGAGGAATACCTCAAATGGAGGGACCGATGTTATCTGTGTGGAGAAAAGGGTCATAGAGTGACAGATTGTTATGGAGTTCAATGTCTTATTTGTGGAGAACATGGGCATTACCCAACTCAATGCCCTGACCTAAAAAGTTACTTCTAAATCAAGGAAGGACTTATTCCAGGACAATCATTGAAGTGGATGGACTGAAGTGTTTATGTATTGGTATTCAAGAATAATGTTGTTGAGGTACTTTTATAGTGTACTGAAATATTTATGTATTGGTCTATTGTGGTTTTAAATAATTTTAACGTACCGGTAACCATGAAAAGTGATTCAAATATTTTGGAAAGTAGATGATATGCGCATAATTAAGGGATAAGGAGAAAATGAAATGTTTGACAGTATTCATGAGCTCATGATTGATATAAGGACTAAGTGATATCATGGTTTGAGTATATAGAATTTTGAGGATTTTGGTATATGGAAAGTGTTAACTTTTAACTGCATTAATGTTTTCATTAAGGTTCAATGGGTATTCATTTTTCAAGAGAATACATGATTAAGGCCTTCTAATGTTTGGAATGTGACCAACAAGACATATCTCATGATATACGAGGATCAATGATGGTATTAACATGATTGTTATATGAACTCTTTGGTAATCATTTTCACTATAATATGAGATTAGACAGCAGTATTATGGATAAGCCTAAAGATTGGAATGGACTATGTTGGACATAAGTTAGTATTGTTTAAGGATTAAAGTTTTTTTTTCAATATTATTGATGGGATGTTATAGTAATGTAGTTTTAGAAAAAGGACAACCTGCAGGACGGGCGACAGCCCATCGCGTCGGACAAGGCTGTGGGAATCGAACCCACAACCGAAGTGCGACTGGCCTTTATTGCCTACCACTGGCCTACAGGAAGTCCCTGGTTAGTAGAAAATAGTTTTATTTTATTAAGCGGTATGATATATGAATTATAAGTTCATTTTTGGAACCATATACGATTAACCATAAGATGGACTTATAACTTTTGCTAACCTTTTGTTTGAAAGATATGGAATGACCCATCATTCTATCACATGATCTGCTAACACATCACGAATGACAAATTCAACTTCATTTCTTTAAGAGATAAAGTGGAAATTGTCCAAAGAATGACAAACAGTGAGACTATACCAAAATCACGAAAGTATTTCTTCTAATTCCAATTTCATCAACTTTAGGGAAATGATCTTGAAAACCAAAAATGTTGTCTTAGTGCTCTTATATCTGATGAATCAGATGGTACCTTAGATCGTCACAAATTTATGGCTTTGTGATTGCTAGCTTTTCCATAGCCATGTTCTTTACCACTCTCCATCAGAACATGATGGTTAGATTTCTCTTCCATATCCATATTTTCACCTATGTGGAAACCCAATGATTAGTTTATTTGGGTAACCGTTACGTTTCATACTTTTGTTTTTAAAGATTGGTTTTGCTATTCCTTTTTACGATGTGGGTTTCGATTAAAGAAACTTTTGAATAGTAAACCATTTATAACCTCGACGAATTTCGAGGGCGAAATTCATTTTAAGGGGGGTAGAATGTAACACCCCAAGAATTTATGAAAAATATTCTTTTTAATTTCATTAATGTCTTGTGTTGTACGCTACACCAAAAGGAGCTTGCACAACACACATCCTTGATTTTACTTTCATTACACTCAATCGCGACCTTCCTTGATAGCGTGTGTAGTACGCAATACCGGGTTTCACTAAAAAACGATATGCTATTAAAATATTATTAAAACTAGCCGTTATGAATAGTAATAACCACTTTTTGAAATTTTGTAAATTTAATTTTTCAAAATGGAATTCATTTTTGGATTCGGAATATCGAAATTAGCTTAGGGTGAAATTTTGGTAATTTTCGGATAACTTTCATATTTTGATGAATAGTGGAAATTACTAAATTTTAATTAAAAACAACTTTTTCAATCGAAATAATTAATAGTGATAAATTATTAATTTTAGTGGTTTTAAAGTAAATATATTTTTACAATTTAATACAATGTTGGTCATTGGATGTAATTTCACATTTAAACCAGTTATAAACAAGTGTCAATATTTTGATAGTTATTATCTCTTAAAAACACGCCTTTTGTTTTGACGATGGGAATTAATTTTTAAATTAATTAATGCAACTGATATGTTTTGAATTTGGTAAAATATAAATCATTTTTGAGTTCATAATATCAAATATAGCTTAGGCCTAATTTTTGGTATTTTTCTGAAAACTTTCAATTTTTGATGAATAGTGAAACCACTAAGTGGTAGTTAAAAAAACTGAATTTTTCATAAAACTTAATTTTACCGCTTCTGTGAGTGGAATTTCAAAAATCCGAGAGACACGGTTAATGTCAGTAAGTAAAAGGTGGTTCAATGAGATAAAAATAATTTTTGGTGAATAGTAACTTTTTACTTTTATTTACCACGGTTAAAAGTAAATAGGGTAATTAAGGGTAGAAATGATATTATTATTACCCTAACACATGTCCTAATTCTATTGGAAAAGTGTAATTAGACCAAAAACAAACTTAGGAATAAAATATGACCATTTAGGCCCACTTGGATTAGATTAGGACATTTATTATTAATTTATTTAAAGAAGGGATAAAAGAGTTAAAATCAAAGTTTATTTACTAAAACATTTTTAATATAGGGTTATACATAAGATAAATTCAATTGTAAATATTAATTAGAAAGCTAAAAAAATTTCCTACATAATGGTATTTTATTTGTAATTTTTAGACATCAAATAATTTAATTTATTTATTACACAATAATGATGCAGTAATTATCTTATTAATGAAATATTGACATAATTGATGTTATAAATACCAAAATAAATGTAATTTAAGACTTTTTATGAATTAAACTAATTGTATAGGTTAATATGACATGTTAGTATTGATTTAATTAACTTTTTTCGAACTTATCATTCTGTTATGATTTTCACAAAAAACAATTACTAAATAGTGTCCAAATTGACATAAAATAGTTTTTAAAACAAATATTATATTAGTAATTGTTATTTTATTCCTAAAAATCTAAGGTTCGGCCAAATGACTTAGATAAGGTTATATATATTAATAATAAACAAATTGGGGTTCGTTTGACTACTTATAGTAAGTTTATTAACCTTATAGTATAAGAACACAAGAAGACATGGTAAAAGTAAAATTATTTAACTTAATGTTAAATCTAAATGATAAGGTTAAAATAGGAACCTAAACTTGTCTAAATTCTATTGGATGAGAGGATTTCGACCCATCCCCACCTTATCTTCGAAATATATCAATTTGGAGCTATTTAAAACCTAACTTTACTTTATAATAAAATAATAGTTTTAGTTATTGCAAAGGTGCCCCTCTCCTCCCTATAAAAGGACACCTCCTCCCTCTCTTCCTCACACAACTTTGAGCCTTCAAGCTCGACCAACCCCTGCCGAATTATCTTCTCCACTTCCCTAGAAACATCCTAGAGGTTCTGGTCTTCCTCAATGACCAATTTTAGTGCCCTAAGAGGAGGTCTCAAAGAGGCGCTTCAAAGAAGAGGAGGTTCGGACACTTACGAAGCAAATCGGACCTAAGGTAAGGGAAATATCACAATCTCATTTTTTTCCGAGATTGCTTATAATTTGGTATTTAATGGGGTGTATTTTATCATCCACATCCATGTTTCCTCAATATGTAATATTATTTCCATCCACCTACAATTGATAAAATCCAATTTTACCCTTCTGTGAGTTTTTAGTAAAAGATATGAAAGGAATCTTTTTTCGTTTTTCGTATGAGGTACTTTTTGACTTTTCCGACAAAAGTACGAGAAGAATGTTTTTTTAACTTAAACGGCACAAACAAATTTTTACGGTTTTATAAAGCCTTATTTTCATGAAGCTTCCTCCAAAATATTTCATAAATATTTTCAATAAAATCTCTTTCTTTTAAAATTGCAAGATGTTTTGTGAAAAGAAATTGATTTTGAAGAAGAAAGGATATTTTCCTCAAGAATTCATTTCAAGTGTTTTATCAAAATTATTTTCCATCTAAGATAATAAAGGGTTCTATTTCTATCCATATTTTTACATTGATTTGACTATGTTGTGATGGAATTATGTTTATGAATTCCTGTATCTTGTATGAATGGTTTTATGATGTCATGTTGTTTAAGAATCCCATTTTTGTTACATGGGTTATGCAATGATGTATGATTTATGATTTTGTGGCAAACATAAGAATGGTATCATTATGAGATAGGTGGGACCTATATCTCCCTCCAATGCATTGGGTAAAGATTTTATATCTCATGTGATAGACATGGCTAGAATGGTAGGTTATACCTTTTCAGTGAAACAGAACTGAAACGAGGGTGACTCGGTTTAGAAAGGGACTTTGTCCACTAAGATAGTCTTGGCAATGAGTCTTGACTAATAAGATATGATTCTCTATGATTATGTGTGTATGCCACAAAGTTTCATGTTTTAAGTTATGATTATTGGGATTTCATTTCACTACTATGATTTATCCCATGTTATGAAATTATTCTCTCTTTTGCAGGTTAAGATTTCCAAAATGTTATGTTCTTATGAATATGATGTGATTAATATTTCATTTGTTTACCCTTACTGATCATTTGAGATCACCCTTTTATGTTTTCTTTTCCCCAGGATATAAAGAAAGGTTTTAGGTAAAAAAGGGGAAGATCTTTATGGGAGATTTTGAAGATCTTTCACCACGATTAGAAGATTACGTTCCGAGTTTCCAAAGACACTAAACTATTACGATCCTTGTGTGTGTGTTTTTTTTATGTACTAAGTATTACGAAAAAGTAATGTAATGTATATGTACGTTAAGCTTCGGGTCTCTACATTTTTTGTCCACTATATAAGAAGCTAATAAATCCATAACGAGTCTTAAAAATAACCAATAAATTCTCTACAAAATATACTCTTCCAGGCATATCATGATTAATACTTTATTTCATAAATTAGGGAAAGGGAAACATAAAAATAAGTGAGTTTAGATTCTTAGTAAGTGAATAATCAAAGTAAATCATAATGGTGAGACAAATTATACATGTCAATAAGCATAAAATGAAATTATAAATATCATGGAATAAATACATGGAAAATAATAATACAATATAATGAAATAAGTATGATCATATTATAAGATAATGGAATCATAAAAATGTGGAAATAATATTAACATGAAATCATAAGAATAAGTCAAGGATCCCTACCTTATTAACATAACATAGTTTTCTAGGATAAATTCACATGCCCATATTTGGATAGGCTCACTGCCCATCCACCATGATATCTCATTATATGAATACATTACCTAATGCATTGGAGAGCTATATAATTTCAGTCCCACCCATTATATAACATGTACATAAATATGTGTCCCACATGAAAATAAATCATCATATTATAAAGAACCCAAGGAAATAAAATGGGTTATATATATTTCAAATAGAATCACATAAATAAAGAATTTATAATTCTATCTATAATCATAACCTGATAACCCATGTAAAATAAATGGGTATCCATTGATTTTAGGAATAATTCTTGGTGAATACCACTCCAAAAATATGATTATGAATATAGTATTTACACCATATAGGAAAATAATATATTTTTTGAAAAAAATTACCAATAAATTGATATATTAGGCATCTAAGTGAACACTCTTCAAAGTAATGGAATATAATCCATTCACATATGAAGGATTTGGAAGAAAAACTTGCCTATAAAAGTGTATTATTAGGAAAGAAAAATTTTTTGATGGATCATCCCATTGATGTAAAATATAATTTAATAATCCATATAGATAAAGAAGGTGGACGATATTATTTGAATAATAACCTTGATCAAGCATTTGACATAGATGAAGAAAACTCTTAGAAGCATTAGGAAAATTTCTTGAAAAATGATAATTTAATTTTTCCTTTAAAAACATTTTAAATGAAAGATTTTATTAAACTATGGGAATAAGAGTATCCATTTTTGAAACTTGAAATTATAAAGAGGATGTGTCTTACAAAATGATAATGGTGGTGGAAAGATACACTCACATTGATTCCTTCCATAAAAAATGATCCATGTGGAAAATGTTAAAAATCTTTTATTTTACGATAATTTTAAATTAAGTAAATGTAGTTGAAAATAACCTTAATTTTTTTAGATAGAGTTCATTTTGGAACATTTTAAAACATTACTTTAGTATATTTTTTTTGAAAATGAATCATGATGAATACATTTAAAGTCCATTAAAACAATTTAGTTAAACCCACATTATAAAAATTATGGTAAAAACTTTCAATAATAAGATACAAAGATAATTATTAAGGTCAGTTTCAATATTATAAAAAATAATTTCGATAGGTAAAATATGGATATGGAAGAAAAATATTTGTGTTCTTAGGATGGGGATTATTTCTTTTAGTAAACTATTTTAAAACAGAATGTGATACACCAAATAAAAACATTTTAATTAAATCAATTAATTTATTAATGGATAAAGGAAATAAACCATATTTAAAAATAAATGGTAGGATAAAAGAGACTTTTAAAATCAATGTCAAGTAGAAAATTCATGACTCATGGAAAAATAACTTGAGTCGAGACCTGAGTAAATTTTTTACCAAAATAATTTAAGTAGGAAGATATTGAAAACAATACTCAAATACTATGAATAAAATATAATTCATGATAAATTTAAACTTTAGTGGAATATACACCATATAAGAGTATATTGGTGCATGAAGTAAAACATTTCTCAATGAAGGGAGTTTGAGAATAAAATCCATTATCTTATTTACATACTTAGTCGATCACACTATAAATTACTATAAAAAACTATAAAAATATTAATAATATATTTCAGAACCTTATTCATATATATAACCCTTTTATATACTTTATTTATAATTATTTACAATGAATATAGTGGTTCATTATGGATTATTTTTAACATCGGGTGTTAACACTTTTAATTGTCTTACACTTGATTTGTAATGTTGACGTTGATCCTTGATATTTGATACTAAGTTAATAATTAAAAATTACATAGGGTTGTTTAATATATATCTTGTGATTATTTATAATGTTTCACTCCAATCCCCTAAGATTTTTAATTACGACTATTGAAAGTGATTCCAAAGACAAACTTGTTTCGATAGTTTTCATGAATGAAGATGATATATTTTCAACATGTTTTATTATTAATATTATAACTCCATAAACATTAAAAAATATTTAATCCCTTATTATTACATTCCAATAATAGTATATAACATTTTTTAATCATTCACTATATAAACATGGAAACACCGCTCAAGTAGCTGGTAAACCGACCAAAACAAAAGCATGTCGTAATGATCGAATGAGTAAGAAAGTGCTATCATGTGTGGTGTTGACAAATGAAATTCATCGTTTGTGGAGGTGGTAGTCCATATCTATGAACAATTAACAAATCCATTTCCCAATGGATGGGGGAGTGACAGTATATGAAAAGTTATCACTTAATAATTATAATAATGATATAAAAATAATATTAGTTTAATAATTACACTTTTATATCTATCCATATTAGGTGGTTGAGAGAAATAATTCACATCATTCATCGGGGCAGTAACCTACACTTATGCATTATTAATGATCTCATCCCTTAATTAATGGATATAATTATAGAAAATATAAAAGGTGATAATTTAATAATTTTACAAGTAACATAAAAAATATAATTATTCATCAAACTCGTCCTTGATACCACCCTTTAGAGGTGGTGATGAAAAATGAACCGTATTGTGTCATGGAGGCGGTAATCCGCACGTACGCACGATCGATGTGTTTATTTTTCTTAGTAGATGATAAAAATTGAATTAATAATTGATGTTACATTAATATAATGACTTTTTAGTATATATATGGTACTAAATGAATTATATTAACAATTATATAGAACATTAGGAAGAGGAAAATTAAAAATAATGTCTATGAGGAGGGTAATACTCACACCAGGAACATTGATTTTCCTTGAATTATCCTTCAAAATGAAGGGATTAGGATAATTAAGGGTAAAAAAAGGATATGTTTAGTGGTATAGATTTATAGGATGAAATTTTTTTCATATCTTTACAAATTAATTAGAAATTATGGGTGCATAAATAATGGGTGTAAGTGGCCCCTTTTATAAGTTATGGGAGGGGACTTTTCCATGGAATTGAATGTTGAGTAAGGTGTAAGAATGGAATGGCATGAAATTTAGGCGTGTTAGGAGAATAAATATTGGAAATAAATATATAAAATACTTTACAATATAAAAAATTATATATATAAGTTCTAAAGTTAAATTTAATTAAGTAAAATTTGATCCACCTTAGATTCATTATTTAAACATTTATTACTCTTAATTATATGTTAACCACGTCAATTGTTTTATTACTAAAAATATATGTAGAACCATATTAAATTTTTTTACATTAATAATATGAATTTATCACCTATTTAGTATAATTAATTTAAAAAATATGAGAATATATGCTTTTAAATTAAACACACATAGTAAATAATTTTTTTATAAATATAAGTGCTTTTAAATTTTGAAATTATTTATAAGATAGTTTTTTGATGGTTTCTAAATTTCATGATAATAATTGATTTAATAAAAAAATAAAAGTTATGTGGATTTAAAATCATGCTAGAACCAAATTTCACCATGAAAATGTTTTATTAAAATAAAAAAATGAACATAGTTTTTAAACTCTAATTAAATGTTGCTTAAGTCCTAAAATATTAAAAATATAATTTATAAGCTCAAAATTATATTATAGATTTCATATTTCAACCCTTAAAATATATATTTTATCAATTAATTGTTTTAAAATTTTATTCCTTGTACATATATTGCAAATGTGATAAAATTCACAGTTTTAGAAAAAATATATTTTTCACTATTCACTTAAAAATCATTTTTTTTAGAAAACTACCAATAATATATCCAAAGATAGTTTTATGATGAATTAAAAAATGAATTTTACTTTGTTAAATTTAAATTATATAATTTTAAAATATAACTTTTTAAAATAAAATGTATTTTATTGAAAATAATATTTTCAATATTAACTCATACTAATAATTTATCACTTAAAGGTGAAAACTATTAATGATTTACCATATTAGTGTTTAATATATTTTTATTAATAATATATTATTAATATATAATGGTCTTTTATGTAGTATGTTTCTCTTAATCTAGGTTACAGAACATATAATGTATTTTAAAAGATCCAAAATCTCATGTCGTTATGGGAGGGATGGGTTGCACTCCTGAGTATGTACTATTCATTAGAAATTTTGGATGGGAAATGAATCGGGTTAGTTTTCGTGGCTCTTTAATGGGAGGTTAGAGTTAATTACAAGGGTGTTGTATATGTTACATGGGTTTGCATGTTTTGATGTGGGTTACTTCATGAAAATAATGTATTTGGTAAGGAAATGAGGATTTTGGAATGGGTTACTAATATTTTTTATTCATCCTCATTTACTATATTATTCTTCTCTCCTATTTTAGATAAAATATGAGATAAAATGTTTTTTATTATAGTGGAATGTTTGGTAATAATTGGGTATTTACCACTGAATTTTATCCTCACCCCCTGCATATACACCTTGGGGAATATGCATATATTGTTTACGATGATATAGGTAAGGGGAAGGTATCATACTTTATAATTGGGACACCATGATGCTACAATATTATCATTTGGGATTTGTATCTTGGATATTTCTTATAGAGGAGTTTTTTGTGGTTCCATATCAGTGTCTTGGTTCCACTTTGTTTCTTATATATTTTTATATATAGACTTTTTGGTGTTTATTTTACCACTATGACTTTAATAATGATTCTAGTGTCTTATGTCATTGGATTTCAATTGGTTTTTATATCATACAACATACATCATGTTAATTTTATTTTTTTAGTATATATATTACAGGTTGTATTTTTCTAGGGTAAATTATACAATGATAGTTATTTATACTCTTGAAATTTATAGCTAGACTTTGGTGTCTGGTGTATATCAACATTGCGATTTGAAAAGGGGACTTGGGGGAAGGCACACCTTTGGGAAAATTTTTGGGTAAACCATGTGGTAACCATGTTTCCCAGTAAATAAATGGACATTGATGATTTGAATAGTTGGTTTATGGTTTTCCAAACCATGTAACCAAACTATTAAACCTCAGGTTCCATCTAGTATCACCTATACTTTTGATAAAATATTTTCCAAACTGTGTAACTAAAAATTATATTTTAAACTTGAAACTTTCCCTAAAATGATTATTCTTCTTCCTTTGACTATGTAACCCAAACAATATGGTTCCTTTAGGTGATTTTGGAAACTCATTCCCTCCCAGAGTTTCTTATCATGGATTTATTATTTTTTCAGACCAAGGAATCAAAGGTAAGGTCTTAAATTCTTATTACCATCATTTTTCTTCTCATTTTCTCTATAGAGGAACCATAGAGAAAGGTTTTTATGCCTGTATATAGTGGTTTGGGTGTTTTTTGATGGTTTTTTTATTATGAATCATTATAAGAGGGTTATTAGTGCATGGATATGTAAAGGTATGTAGTTATTTCCTCTTATTAACTTAGTTTGTGGTAGTTTAATTCTCTCCAACTCTACAATTTCTTATAAATTGAATAATTTGGTTTTTGAATTTAAATTACTTATGATTATCAATTGAAAAAATATGATGATATTTTGTTTTATTTATTGTTTTTTTAAATTTTAGGATATGGATAACATCCAAAATGTGTTTGAAAAAAATTCATAAATGGTGTTTTGGTTTTAATGAATGTTTTGGGTGCGAGAAATTAGCATGGGAATGGGTGTGTGATGTCATTATATATATTTGGGACTTGTTTATATGGACTTGGTTGTTGTAAACATTTGGGTAAATAATGGATTCCATGGGTTGGGTTTGTATTTATGACATAAAAATATGGGGTCTTATTGGTTTAGACTCAAATTCTAGTGCTAGAGTTAGGGAACATGGGATTATACCACCAAGTGATGACTTGAGTATAGATGGATGGGTACCAATCACAGGTATGGATTAATCATTGGACATGTTGGATGGGAAGTACATCAGGTTGAGTTGTATGGCTCCTAAATGGTATGGTTGGGTGAATTTATTGTGTGTTGCATACATGACATGGATGTGTGGGTTTTGATATAGGTGGTTTCATGGAAATAATGGATTTAAAAAGGAAATGTGGATTTTAGAATGAGTTAATTATATGTTTTTTCTTCTTAATTCAATATATTATGATTCTAACTTGTTTTAAATAGAATGTAAACAAAGTTTTTCTTATTCAAGTTGAATTTGTGGGAGGTATCAAGGATTTTCTCTTGGGTTGTATACTCACCGCTACATATGAAACTAGGGGAATATTCAGACATCATCTTCCATGATGTAGGTGAAGGTAAGGTATTATAATTAATGATAAGAGAACCATATTTCTGTTGTCTTTTCATTTGGGAGTTTAGTATTGGAGATGTATTTCAGTGGATTTGGTCATGGTTCCACATCAGATCCATGGTCCCTCTTGTGACTAGGATCTTTTGTTTATGTAGATTTATTGGTTTCCTTTTTACTACTACAACTCTAATTATGATTTTGGTTCCTTATTTCATTGGATTTATGTTGTTTTTTATATCATGAATCAAAATAATTTTATTTTATTGATATTTTCTATTAAAATTTGTAATGTTTTTGGGAAAATCATCCCCTAATGATTACTTGTACCTTTGGTATTTATTTCTATACTTTGTTATCTAAGGAATATCACCTAAGGTTAGTGGCATCTCAATACTGACCAAGCCAATGAGTCAAGGTTGTGATGTTTCAAAAATTATGTTCCTTAATGTTATTTAGGATCATGACATCTATAATTATATATGATGAACAACCACTATTAAGAATCCATATATTGCTTCTTTTATTGTCTTTGAGAGCTACTTCAAAAAATAGTGACCTATATATTTTTATTCTTCCATGAGCCTTTTTATCTTTATTAGCCAATTGATCTTGTCTTAAAATCATGGTCATAGTTTCTTCAACACAGTGGCCTTACTAGTTATATTATTCATAGATCTATACTAGACAACCAATTATGTTTGGACATGTAACTGATATGAATTTCTATTTATTTCTTAATTATTCTCAGACTTACTCCTCCTATTCACTAGATATACCCCCTTAATTATTATTTTTATAAGAATCCTTAGAATAGAAATTATTAACCATAAAAAATATGATTTATTCCCAAATAATCCACAACACCAATAATATCATTTAAAACCATTTATTCCATGAAACCATGGACTCTCTCTATAAATTTTGAATTTCTGTTTTAGTATATATCTAGAATCTTTGTACATTTAATTTGGGGAACCTTTACCTTCCAGGATAATTTTAGATTTCTTTGATATAAAAGTGATATTTTAAGAGTTTTTTTCAATCCAATTTTTCCTAGATTCTCTATTAGAGTCTGCATTGTAAGATGAAAAAAATTTAACAATCTTGTCTATCATAGGTGTATTCTTTACGTTAGTTTTTACCTGTAATTTCTCTATAGCCTATGATTATTTAACCTTTATTTACACATATTAGTCGAAATTGTATCTTATTTTTCCTAGGGTCTAATTATCCTTAAGTCACATAGACTGAATTATGTTCAATTATTTTTATTTATTATAAAATTTATTCTTAAAATCTACCAATTTTCTCTCTTTATAAAAAATATCCACTTTAAGAAGGTTGGTTTTTTATAAAAATAATTTTATTTATTGTGAAATTCATCTTTTTACCCTTTTTAAATCCAGAACTAATTTTTTCAGTGATTTTATTTCCCTCTTGTATTGTGTATTTCACTCAAGAAACACTTCAAGATTAGATTTTAACATGTGTTAAATATATTCTTCTTCCCCTCATTCACCACTAATTGATATTTCATCATATGTTTCAACATGATCTATGAAGATACTAACTTTTTAAATAAAATTTTCATTAGACTAACTGCTTGAGGTAGATCAGTGATTATATTCATTTCTAAATAAGCCTTTTTATTTTTTCTGTGATCATTTTCTTTATTTTTGTAATGGCCCGGACCTCTCAGGACATTTCCTTTGTCAAAAAGAAGGTCAAGAAGTGTTCTAGAGGGTAATATGGACCTTTCCCACACTTTCCAGAATTTTGAAACTACACACCGTGTAGTTTTAGTACACGCCGGGTACTCCCTTTTCGGGTATACCCCGTGTTGCAAGCCGTGTCATTGCTGTGTGGAATAATGGGTGCACGCCGTGTGACCAGTTCTACACGCCGTGTATTCCCTCCCCGCATACACGTTACTAGTCAATGGCCGTGTGCCGTGTTGGAGCCGTGTCCTTGCTGTGTGCAATAAATGCATACACACCGTGTGTCCAAACTACACGCCGTGTAGTCCCTCCCCGCGTATGCGTTACCCTCAAACCGTGTGTTGACCAGTCAATGGACGCGGAGCCGTGTTGGAATCCGCGTGGAGACCGTGTGAAAGAACCGAGTACACGTCGTGTACCATAAAGTACATGCCGTGTACTTTTTCTTTTCACGCCTATAAAAGTAGGGGTCCCCTCCTCCTTTTCAACACACACCTCTCCTCGCCTCTCCTCTGAGCAGAGCTCTCTTAAGAGACTCAAAAGCTCTTCCTTCCATAACTTTTTCGTCCGAGATTTGATTTACGGTCCGTCAGTGGCCATGGGATCATAACGACGAGGTGGAGCTTCCGAGATTGGATCTATTGTCTTTCCTTCGGTCTTTCATTTCCGACCTCCACCCGAGGAGGTTTTACCGGGACCCGACAGAAGTGACGAATGCCGACAGACGTCTTCTAAGGTTGATATGGGGGAGCGTTACAATCAGGAACCTGTTGAGGTAGGGATCTTAACTTCGTCTCTCTAATTTGTGCATCATACGGGGTGGATATCCTCTTATTTTCATGAGGAACAGTTGAACCTTTAAATAAAGATGATAACTGGTTAAAGAACGGGGATGGGAAGTTGTGATTGCTGTTACTTTATATCTTGTGATATTATGTTGTGAATTGAATGAGCTTCTACCTACGAAAAATCACAGTCGTTGGGGGCCTTTGCTTACGCAATTAAATGTTGCCCTCTCCTTCTGGATTTTCTTATGGATGGAACTTTGTGGAATGTGGAAATTGGTTAATCACGTAAAGTTGGCTGTTAAAATCTGGAACACTTGTGTGATCACCCCGGTTGAACAAAATGGAATAATGAACATGTGGGTGTTGGCTTGGTTACGTGGCATGTGATGGGGGTGTTTTGAGGGTTGTTGTGGATCGCGTGAGCAGCGGGGCTGTAGTTGACTTGGTTGTGGGTTGGTGTGAATTCTATGATGGTGATGGGCAGCGGGGCTATGATAAATGGTATTAAAGGGATAATGATGTACGAGTTTTGGTGTGTTTGTGGTTATGGTGGTTGGCAGTGGGGCTGCAGGGTTGGGTTTTAATGTGAATGGGTTATGGGTTGTGATTAATAAATAAAATGTGGAAGAGTTAATGAATGGTGGGGCATGGTAGTGGAATGGATTTAATAATCAATGGGTTGGTTGGTTGATAAGAAGGGTTTGGTTGTGTTGCTTGTGTTTTCCTAACTTGATTTGTGGATGACAAGGATATGTTTTTGGAATGATCGATGTGGTTGGTTTTGGATAGTTTCCCAGTAGTTAAGGAACTAAATAAACTAATTCTACTGAAACATGAAAACCTAAATGGGGTTTGGATTGTTTGTTTTATACTTCGTGGTAGCAGTTCTGAGGCACGTGCTCAGTTTTCTGTTTAGAAGCCATAGGTTGGGATGTGTGTTTGGTATACATATATATATCTGTATCTTTTGTGTTTGTCTCACCCCACCCATGTCGAGAACTTAGTGCCGAACACTCCCATTTCATGGGAGAGGGTGTTTTTCCCTTAGTTACTAGCTTCTTACTGCTCCTTCTCCCCTAGGCTATGGTGGCATGAGGCGACCTTACACCTAAGACTCTTTGGGTAGGTTTCGATTGGGGTGGTTTTATCCCAAGACTCTTCGGGCAGGTTCTACTGTTTCCCAAGATTTTTCGGGATGAGGCCCAGGTGTGTGCGGGCAGGATACGTGGTTGTGAGGCCCAGGTGTGTGCCGGAGGGATACATGGTTGTGAGGCCCAGGTGTGTGCGGGTGAGATACGTGGTTGTGAGGCCCAGGTGTGTGCGGGCGGGATACGTGGTTGTGAGGCCCAGGTGTGTGTGGGTGGGATACGTGGTAGTGAGGCCCAGGTGTGTGCGAGCGGGGAGAGTGTGGCAGCGTCAGGACGTTCGCTGTTAGGAAGAGCAGCTAACAAAAAGGGAAATGGTGCGGGGTACCCAATACTCTTGTTCTTATATACTACTACCTGTTTTGCTTGTGTTTTTGGTGAGTGTAGCTGGTGAGGTTGGGTGGATAGAATTCCTTGATAGGTTTCTTCTGTTGTTCTCATGGGACATTAGAATGTCTCCCCACTTGTGCATGAGATCTTTAGGTTTCCCTATTGAGTATACTTGTATGCTCACCCTACGTTTACTTTTAGGTTTCCAGGAGGACTACCAGGGCCGTGTGGGACCCTACTAGTCCGACAGTTGGAGTTGTTGCTATTGCTATTCCTTGTTTTCTTTTGGTATTGTACTTTGAGCTTTCTTGTACTTGTACCTTGTTATAAAATTATTCAAACATGCATGTGGGTTTGGTTTGGGTTTATTTATATACACTGGTTCTTTTCCTTTTTGGTGGTTGACTTGTCCTATTTCCCAATCCTAAATAAAAGGGTAATGCCTCCCATATTTGTGAAAACTCATACCCTTGGTGCTATTCGCCACCCTGGGGCCTACTGGAGGTGGGACTCGGGGGTCATTATCTCCCTTTCACCATTGCCAGCTCAGGAGGGGCATCTTTGGTGGGAGGGGGTCGTGAAAGAATGGTGTCAGAGGTGATGGTTGAGAGATAGGATGGAGTCTGGAGTTAGGCACAATGAGGATTGCATGGGATGGTAGGGCAACAGTGTTAGTTAATCTTGGTGCGTGACATAGGCCAGGGAAGACCGGCTAGGACACGAGATTTTAGGGACCCTCGTGATCCGATGAAAGGACTCTGAGCCTACCGAACGACCAAGTGAGACTACATTGATTATAGGGTAGAGACCCTAGGGAAGGTACATGCATCATCATGATTGTGTTTTACTTGATTTGGGTGTTCTGGAAAAGAAATTGAAACAAAATGATAAAATGAAACCTTGAGTTTTTCCATAATACTTGGGCTTAGGCGATCCTTGTTTACCGTACAGCTATGGCACCTAGACGTCATCCCCGGGTGGCTCAGACAGCCGAGGCCCAGCAGATTCAGGCGGTCGATCAGTTGAGGATTGACCGAGAGGAGGAAGATAACCAGTGGCAGAAGACTCTCCGTTCTTTCCAGCGGCAGACCCTCAAGAAGTACGAGGGTAGTACTTCGGATACATAGACAGAGGGGTGGCTTGAGGAGCTATGGATCTCTTTTACCTTGATCTGTGCTCCGAGGGAGTACTGGGTTCCCCTACCAGTCAGTCAGCTGAGAGGTGCGGCGCGACATTGGTGGACGCTCTACCTTGGAGATAGGATAGAGGCAGAGGTTCCATGAGCTGACTTTGAGATGGAATTCCAAGAGGAATTCCTTTCTTCCATGATCAAGGTGGAGAAGCAGCAAGAGTTACTCTCCCTTCAGTAGGGGAGTATGTTGGTATGAGAGCTGGGGATCAAGTTCAAGGATCTCCTGCGCTTTGCTCCGGATCTCTTTCCGGATGAGGAGTCTCGGGTGAGACGCTTGGAGTAGGTGCTTCATCCTTCACTCCAGTATGTTGTCACCCCCTTTACCCTTCCAACGTACTTGGTGGTGCAGAAGAAGGTAGAGGTTGTAGAGAGGATGCACTCACTGGGAGGTTCACCCCGAGAGGGGATCCAGCTAGGTTCGTTAAAGGGGAAGGCTGTCAGTAGTAGGTCTCCTGTGACGGGCCCTTCCAGGTTCAGGTCAGTGGGGAGCAGGCCCCAGAAGTTCTAGTTCAGATCTTCAGTTCCTTGTCCTTTTTTGACGAGCCCATGACCGAAGTGTTTTTCTTGTGGAGGTTTCGGGCACGTTCAGAGTTGGTGCCCGACCCGAGCTCAGTACGGTGGAGGTGGGCAGGTTCAACGCCCACCTCAGCAACACCAGTTTCCAGCAAGGCCCTTCCAGCAGCAGCAGGACCATGCTCCTCCAAGGGAAGACTTTGCAGGAGGAGGCCGACCTCAGGGTGCTCCTCAGGGACCATGAACAGGGTGTGGTCGGGGAGGTGGACGACATCAGAGAGGCAGAGGAGCTGGGCGTGGACAGTTGCATGCAGTAGAGTTGACAGCTCCAGCAGGACCAGAGTTGGTGCGAGGTACGATTTGTTTGTTCAGCACTCTTGTTTCTGCTTGGTTTGATTCAGGAGCCTCACACTCCGCCCATGCTTTGGGACTAGACGTAGAGAGCCTTTCCATACCACTAGTGGTGAGTACACCAGTTGGAGGCCAGACCAGTGTATCTTGTGTTTTCCGGGGATGTGGGATGATGTTGGGACCACATCGATCTAGTGGGGACCTTCTTCTGTTACAGATGCAGCCATACGATGTCATCCTAGGCATCGACTTGTTATTTTCTGTTAGTGCTGTTATCGACTGCTTCTGGAGAAGAGTCATGTTCTCCGATGTGGATGGGCATCGTGTATCTTTTGTTTGCGAGAGGAGCTATCAGGCGGGAAGCCAGCGTGTGGAGCCTCTCCTTTCCTTGTTAAGCGGGTTATCAGTGGTTCCAGCTGATACATAGATGATGGATGTCCCGGAAGTTGTTGGGGAGTTCCTCGATGTTTTTCCTGAGGAGGTTGTGACTCTACCCCCCCGACGTGATGTTGAGTTCGGGATAGACTTACAGTCTGGTGCCCGTCCGATTTCGATGGCCCCTTATCGGATGGCACCTTCGGAGTTGCGGGAGTTGCGGATTCAGATTGATGATCTGATGGAGAATGGTTTTGTTTGACCCAACGTGTTTCCATGGGGTGCTCCAGTTTTGTTCATAAAGAAGGCAGATGGTAGTCTCAGTCTATGCATAGACTACCTAAGGTTGAACCTGGTAATGGTCAAGAACCGCTGCCCCTTCCAAGGATAGATGATCTATTCGACCAGCTGAGGGGAGTAGGTTGGTTCTCTAAGATTGATCTGCGATCAGGATATCATCAGCTGGGGGTAAAAGATAGTGACATCTCAAAGATGGATTTCAGGTGCAGGTATGGGCACTTCGAGTTTGTAGTGATGCCGTTTAGAGTTACGAATGCACCAGCTGTGTTCATGGGACTTATGAACTTTGTCTTCCGAGAGTTTCTGGACCGGTTCGTCATTGTATTTATCGATGACATCATGATCTACTCAAGGTCAGATGAGGAGCATGTTGAGCATCTCAGGGTAGTATTGGAAGTCCTTCGACACCACTAGATTTATGGGAAATTGTCGAAGTGTAAGTTCTTGATGCAAGAAGTACACTTCCTTGGGCACGTGGTGTCTCAGCATGGAGTATCGGTGGACCCGTCAAAGGTGGAGGCAGTTGTTTCTTGGGCAGTACCCAAGAGCGTGGCAGAAGTTCATAGTTTCCTGGGGTTAGCAGGTTACTATCAGAGGTTCGTTTCAGACTTATCTCGAGTTTCTGCTCCTTTGAAAGCTTTGACGAGGAAGAACCAGGTCTTCCTATGGAGCGAGCAGTTCCAGAAAGCTTTTGACTACCTAAAGGAGAAGTTGGTCAGTGCTCCCGTACTCTGTTTTCCAGAGGAAGGGTTGTTGTATGAGGTGTTTTGTGATGCTTCTGGCCTTGGTCTGGGGTGCATGATGATGCAGAAGAAGGGAGTGATTTCTTATGGGTCTAGGCAGTTGCGCCCTCACGAGCATAACTATGCCACCCATGACCTGGAGCTTGCAGCAGTAGTGTTCGCACTGAAGTTGTGGCGACATTGCCTCTTTGAGGAGCACTTTGTTGTCTTCTCAGATCACAAGAGCCTTCGTTATATCTTCTCCCAGCGTGACCTGAACTTACGGAAGCGTAGATGGGTCGAGTTTCTCAAAGACTATGACTTTGAGATCTCTTACACTGAAGGTAAGGGAAACGTTGTGGCTGATGCCCTGAGCAGGAATTCACATCAGGAAGTAGTTCGGGAATCCGCTGATGCTTGGAAGGTGATGGGAGAGTTGGCTACCTTACACTTGGATGCAAGGGTAGAAGGTGTTAGAGGCTATTTGTTTCAGATGACGGTGCAGTCCTCCTTGTTGCAGCAGGTGGAAGAGTCTCAGTGGGGGGACTCTGAGGTGGAAGTGATGCAGGGTCATGTCGATTAGGGGAACACTCCAGAAGGATGGTCATAGGACATCCGACATCAGATTCTTTTCCATGGAAGGTTGTTTGTTCCGGAGGCGATGCATGAGGGAGTTCTCTGTGAGTTCCATAGATCAGACTTGGCGGTACATCCAGGAGTTTCAAAAATGCACCGAGGCCCGAGGGATCAGTTTTGGAGGCCCGGGGTGAAACGGGCAGTGGCAGAGTTTGTGGCTAAATTCCTAGTGTGTCAGCAAGTGAAGGCTGAACACCGTGTTCCTGGTGGTTTGTTGCATCCTTTAGATGTCCGCGAGTGGAAGTGGGATGACATCTTAATGGACTTCTTCACAGGACTACCCAGAGTTCAGGGTGGTTATGATGCTATCTGGGTGGTGGTGGATCGACTGACAAAATCGGCTCACTTCTTAGCAATTAAGGAGTCAGGCCCGGTGAGTACCTTAGCACAGAGGTACATAGACGAGGTGGTACATTTTCATGGAGTCCCGAAGACTATCATCTCAGATCGGGATACTCGGTTTACCTCATGAGTCTAGAGGGGGTTACAACATGCTTTTGGCACCCAGCTACACCTTAGCACTGCTTTCCACCCCCATACCGATGGGAAGACGGAGCGGACTATCCAGACGTTGGAGGACATGCTGCGAGCATGCATTCTGGATTTCGGAGGATCATGGGTACGCCACTTTCCTTTAGTAGAGTTTTCCTACAACAACAACTTCCACTCTATTATTGGCATGGCACCATTTGAGGCTTTGTATGGAAGGCCATGTCTTTCACCCATTTTATGGTCATAGGTTGGTGAGACAGGTGCTCTTGGGCCATAGGTAGTGCAGAGCACCACAAAGAAAGTCCAGCTTGTACGTGAGAGGATGAAAGCGGCTCAGGACCAACAGAAGTCTTATGCTGATCGTCGGAGGAGACCCTTGGAGTTCTAGGTGGGAGATCATGTGTTCTTGAAGGTTTCCCCTCGACGGGGGCAGAAAAGGTTTTGGAAAGGGAGCAAGCTCTCACCTAGGTTCATCGGACCTTTTGAGGTGCTGAGGCGAGCCAGTGAGGTGGCATATCAGCTGGCCCTGCCACCTCAGTTGGAGAAGGTTTATGACGTCTTCTACGTCTCACAGCTTCGTCGGTACTTACATGATGACTCCCACGTTATCAAATGCGGAGAGTTAGATATGGGAGACGACGTGACCTTTAAGGAACGACCAGTCAGAATCGAACATCGTAAAGAGAAGGTGCTCCGTGGACGAACCATTCCCTTGGTTCGTGTGTTGTGGAGGCATGGCGGCCTTGAGGAGAGCACTTGGGAGTGGGAGACCCAGATACATGCTCAGTACCCGGAGTTGTTTTGACTTGTGTTTTTTCCCTTGTTCTTCTGAGCTTTGTGTTGATGTTGTACTCTGTACCTTTGATATATGGAATGCTTGGCTTGTCAGTTGTGAGACCTTTTGTTTCTTTTTTACCTGGTAATGTGTAACATGTCCGGATGTGTGGGAAAGGGAAAAACCTGACCCTTAATCGAGACGCATTAATGCGGATGCGATTGAACCCGTGCGGGCGAGTTAGTGCTGCCTAAAGCAGATAATATCTTGACATAGGTGAAGGAATTTCCCAAACCCACGTGTTCGGGCAGTGTGTTGGTTGTGTGGTGTTGGGGTTAGTGTGAGTTGAAGAATCCTAATGTATGAAAGTGGGAAGACCCAATTCTTAATCAAGACGCATTAATGAGGATGCGATTAAACCCGTGCAGGAGAGTTAGTGTCGCCTAAAGTGGAAAATATCTCGACATAGGAGAAGGAATTCCTAACAAATATGATTAGGGTTGTTGATTGGGTTCCTATTATAACGAGAACCCTAATAGGTATCTTGTTGGGTTCCTATGGGTTGGTTTTTGAATTCTCGGGGACGAGAATGTTTTAAGAGGTATCTGATGTAATGGCCTGGACCTCTCCGGCCCTTTCCTTTGTCAAAAAGAAGGTCAAGAAGTGTTCTAGAGGGTAAGATGGACCTTTCCCATACTTTCCAGAATTTTGAAACTACACGCCGTGTAGTTTTAGTACACGCCATGTACTCCATTTTCGGGTATACCCCGTGTTGCAAACAGTGTCCTTGCTGTGTGGAATAATGGTTGCACGCCGTGTGACCAATTCTACACGCCGTGTAGTGCCTCCCCGCGTACGCGTTACCAGTCAACGGCCGTGTGCCATGTTGGAGCCGTGTCCTTGCCATGTGCAATAAATGCGTACATGCCGTGTGTCCAAACTACACGCTGTGTAGTCCTTCCCCACGTATGCGTTACCCTCAAACCGTGTGTTGACCAGTCAACAGCCTCATAGCCGTGTTGGAAGACACGTGGAGACCATGTGAAAGAACCGAGTACACGTCATGTACCATAAAGTACACGCCGTGTAATTTTGCTTTTCACAACTATAAAAGGAGGGGTCCCCTCCTCCTTTTCAACACACACCTCTCCTCCCCTCTCCTCTGAGCAGAGCTCTCTTAAGAGACTCGAAGGATCTTCCTTCCATAACTTCTTCATCTGAGATCCGATTTATGATCCGTCAGCGGCCACGGGATCGTAACGACGAGGCGGATCTTCCGAGATTGGATCCGTTGACTTTCCTTTGGCCTTTTCTTTACGACCTCCACCCGAGGAGGTTTTTCCGGGACCCGACAGAAGTGACGGACGCCGACGGATGTCTTCTAAGGTTGATCCGGGGGAGCGTTTCAATCAGTAACCTATTGAGGTAGGGATCTTATCTTCGTCTCTCTAATTTGTGCATCATGCGGGGTGGGTATCCTATTTTTTTCATGAGTAATAGTTGAACCTTTAAATAAAGATAATAACTGGTTAATGAACGGGGATGTGAAGTTGTGATTGCTGTTAATTTGTATCCTGTGATATTATGTTGTGAATTGAATGAGCTTCTGCCTACAGAAAATCACGGTCATTTGGGGCCTTTGCTTACGCAATTAAATGTTGCCCTCTCCTTCTGGATTTTCTTATGGATGTAACTTTGTGGAATGTGGAAATTGGTTAATCACGTAAAGTTGGATGTTAAAATCCGGAAAACTTGTGTGATCACCCCGGTTGAACAAAATGGAAAAATGAACATGTGGGTGTTGGCTTGGTTACGTGGCATGTGATGGGGGTGTTTTGAGGGTTGTTATGGATCGGGTGAGCAGCGGGGCTGCAGTTGACTTGGTTGTGGGTTGGTTTGAATGCTATGATGGTGATGGGCAGTGGGGCTATGATAAATGGTATTAAAGGGATAATTATGTACGGGTTTTGGTGTGTTTGTGGTTATGGCGGTTGGCAGCGGGGCTGCAGGGTTGGGTTTTAATGTGAACGGGTTATGGGTTGTGATTAATAAATAAAATGTGGAAGAGTTAATGAATAGTGGGGTGTGGTAATGGAATGGGTTTAATAATCAATGGGTTGGTTGGTTGATAAGAAGGGATTGGTTGTGTTGCTTGTGTTTTCCTAACTTGATTTGTGGATGACAGGGATATGTTTTACGAACGATCGATGTGGTTGGTTGTGGATAGTTTCCCAGTAGTTAAGGAACTAAATAAACTAATTCTACTGAAACATGAAAACCTAAATGGGGTTGGGATTGTTTGTTGCATACTTCGTGGTAGCAGTGCCGAGGCACGTGCTCAGTTTTCTGTTTAGAAGCCATAGGTTGGGCTGTGTGTTTGGTATACATATATATATCTGTATCTTTTGTGTTTATCGCACCCCACCCATGTTGAGCACTTAGTGGTGAAGACTCCCATTTCATGGGAGAGGGTGTTTTTCCCTTAGTTACTAGATCCTTCCTACTACTTCTCCCCTAGGCTGTGATGTCTTGAGGCGACCTTACACCTAAGAATCTTCGGGTAGGTTTCGATTGGGGTGGTTTTAGCCCAAGAATCTTCAGGAAGGTTCTACTATTTCCCAAGAATCTTCGGAATGAGGCCCAGGTGTGTGCGGGCGGGATACGTGGTTGTGAGGCCCAGGTGTGTGCGGGCGGGATACGTGTTTGTGAGGCCCAGGTGTGTGCGGGTGGGATACGTGTTTGTGAGGCCCAGGTGTGTGAGGGCGGGATACGTGGTTGTGAGGCCCAGGTGTGTGCGTGCGGGATACGTGGTAGTGAGGCCCAGGTGTTTGCGGGCGGGGAGAGTGTGGAAGTGTCAGGACGTTCGCCGTTAGGAAGAGTAGCTAACAAAAAGGGAAATGGTGCGGGGTACCCAATACTTTGTTTCTTATATACTACTACCTATTTTGATTGTGTTTTTGGTGAGTGTGGCTGGTGAGGTTGGGTGGATAGAATTCCTTTCTAGGTTTCTTCTGTTGTTCTCACGGGACATTAGGATGTCTCCCCACTTGTGCACGAGAGCTTTAGGTTTCACTACTGAGTATACTTGTATACTCACCCTACGTTTACTTTCAGGTTTCCTGGAGGACTACCCGGGCCGCGCGGGACCCTAATAGTCGGATAGTTGGAGTTGCTGCTGTTGTTGTACCTTATTTTCTTTTGGTGTTGTACTTTGAGATTTCTTGTACTTGTACCTTGTTATAAAATTATTTAAACATGCATGTGGGTTTGGTTTAGGTTTATTTATATACACTGGTTCTTTTCCTTTTTGGTGGTTGACTTGTCCTATTTCTCGATCCTAAATAATAAAAAAAGGGTAATGCCTCCCATATTTGTGAAAACTCAAACCCTTGGTGCTAGTCGCCACCTCGGGGCCTACTGGAGGTGGTACTCAGGGGTCATTATCTTCCTTTAACCATTGCCAGCTCAGGAGGGGCATCTTTGGTGGGAGGGGGTCATGACAATTTTCACCATATTTATTGACTTCTATATAACTCCTTACCCATTTATTTCAATAGGTTCTTTCACCACCCTATTTATCATTATACTATACCCATTTATTTCTTAAGAAATTGGATATAAACAGTCAAATTTTACAAAATTTAAATTAATTAAGTGTAAATTTTACTTTTCAATTACCATTATATTTTTCAGGTTTTTGGAGATAAGGGTAGTTATCCTCTTTTGTTATTCATTTTTTCCCTCACCATATTCTAATTCACTAAAGGAATTAAATTATACCTCCTTGATCTTTATTATATTCATGGATTTTTATTCCATTTATAGTAGGATTTAATTCTAAACATAGTTGGTTTCCTCATTTCATAATTGAGGAGTTTATTATGCAACTTATCAAGAGATAAGTATTCCATATCTTACAGGGGTTTAAATTTTAAGATCAAATATGTTAAGAAAATCTCTCAATATCTTCTTAAATATAGTTTAATGTTTTAATGTGTATCCAAAACGCTTGATATTACTAACTTTCTCATTTACCTAGGTGAATTTTTCATCAAATGTCTTATCTTCAACTTTTATGATATCTCCAAATTTAAATATCAAAATTTGTAGTTTGGATTCCATAACATTAACATTTCTCTCATATATTTTCCCAGTCTTAGTTAATATATCATTATCTATTTTGAGTCCCATTATTTTTTTCTATACTTAAGAATATAAGGATGATAGAATATCATTTTTTATTTTCCATATATTTTTAGATTTATATTTTCTACAAATTTCATGGTAGAATCTCTCATAAGGGGCGAAATAAACACACTCACTACAACATTAAATTTAAGGGATTTTGATAATAGATAAGGGATAATTATGTTCTTTCACCAATGAATTTTCGAGACATCAAAATTGGAACACCTTTGTTTTTTAAAAAACTCATATTTGATATACCTCTCATTTGATAAGAGTAGGATCTCAGAGGGATCTTGGTTAGATCTAACACAACATGTAGATCACAGTTTAATTAATATACCACTAACATGGGGATAATAAGTGGTATATTTTTTTTTGCTTTCTTTTATAAATTTACCTCTGTGACTTATTAAGTCCACGATCCAATCTTATTTAACCACTTCCCCCATGTATGGAACTTGTAATGAAAATAATAAAAGACACAGATAAATTTTTATAGGGCTTGGATTTTTTAGGGATTGGATCATGTGTGGAAATAAAAACCTTATTAGTTTTAGTTTTATATTGATAAATATATTATATCACTATTTTTTTGTGACTTCAAGTTCTCTAAAATCACTCACAAGAGTTGGAAATATATCATCTACTTCCCTTATAATAGACAATCCACTTACCAAATGAAACATGGTGGTATTTATAATGGAACCATAAATAGATGGAAACTTATTTTTTTTAGGGTGAATAATATCATTAATTATTTTCTAAATATATTAGAATCAATAAATAAGATCATATTCTTATGGACAGGTCTTGAACTTCCATAGAAATATCCACTGAGAAATATACACACCATCCTTCCTTCTTATGCTTCCAAAATGATAAAATTTTATATGAGATAATGAACACACACCTTCATCTTATTACTCCTCAAAATGAATTCACAAGATAATAGACAACTGATTTTATTTATAAGAAATATATAAAAAATTTAGAAATAACATTTTTTTGATATTCCCTCTTTACCTTCTCTCTGATACAATAGTTTTGTAGTATTTTACAGTATCTGATTCTGAATTCTCAATATCTAATTCCTTATTCATTTTCTTATTTTGATACACATATAATTATGTAAATAATATTTCCCTAATTTTTTACGGAAATTCATACCTTATTTTTGGCAATACCATTAACTCTAGTCAACAAATCCCAAATATTTCTATAACTTTTTTCACAATAATGGATTCCAAAAATTCCATTTTAAATTACCATAAATATAAAATCATGATATTCTAATTTAATCCTCATTCAAATAATTCCAAGAAACTCAACATTATATTATTCATTAAAATCTTCTATGAAATCCATGAGAATTTAAAATCCATTCCACGCTGGCCTACATGAATATTTTCATGATGTAGAAAAATCATCATAGCATGGTTTCAAATCAATTTATAGAATTATATTCATATTTAGTATTCATTATCATCTTAAATCACAACTCTTTAAAATATTTTTGATACTAAAATCTAGAATAAAAAAATTAGGTATCATCTTGATTATCTTTTAGAGAAACACAATCCTCAAATTTTAATGACTTTTGAAACTCATGTAAGATATGAAATATATTATGTATCAATTTTTTGAAAACCAATTTATTATATATCAACCAAATATCAAAAATATTCACTAACTGTTCCAAAATATATACATAAACTTAGAACAATATCTTATATATACATTTTAATCCTTTGATGTATCCTTATAAGATTATTTCATTCACCAAAATCATATATCTCTCTTCAAAAAGTATCATATGAATGAAAAATATTATATGTATTTTTTTTTCTTTTGAAACATTTCATTAAAATATTGGAGAAAATATCTTACCTATAAACTTTTATTTCATTCCATTACCAATTTCACTATCTCAATGAAAAATATCTTACATATCACATATTTAGGAAAATTTCAATCAACTTATATTTCTAGAATTATAGAACTGGACTCCAGTGTCCTAAAAACATCTTAAGAAAGTCAAGTCCATATTTAAAGTATACTTAACCACCTTTTAAGGATTTTTACTCATGGATTATAATAAATTTAATGTTATTTAACAATTTCATTGGGTCCTTCATATACACAATATAGTTAAATATTATTAGATAAGGGTGAATTTCTCTAGTGTGAATAATAAAAATGTGAGTTTTGATGGTGATAGGTATTATTTTACGAATTAATGACTTTTAGGGACCATTATGTCATATTTGGTATGGCTGAAGTTGGGTTTGGTGTAGATATAGGAAGAAGGGTTTCTAAGAGTTGTAGAGAAGTTATAATATGTTTTAATTAAAGTAGTTGTGTCACAAACTCCTTTAAATGGAATTGATTTTGGGATAGAGTTATAACATAGTGTCTTTATAATTTTTTTGTTCCCATATTACATGAAACCTTAAAATTTGTGAGTTCTAATTGGTTATTTATTATAGGAGGGATTTTTTTAACCCATGGTATCTCCTTGGGGAGACTTGATATTATTTTCAAAGAAGGTGGATGGAAGTTTATAGCTTTGCAATGATTAATGGAATTTGAATCGAGTAATGGTGAAGAACCACTTCCCCCTCCTGGGTATTGATGTATTATTCAATAAATTGAATAAATATTTTTGTTTGTTTAATAATGATTTAAGGTTATTATATCATTAGATGAGGGTGTAGGAGGATAACATTTTAGAGAGCACTTTCAAGTTTCATTATAGGTATTTATAATTTGGGTTCAACCCCTTTGGAGTCATGAATATGCCTATAGTTTTCATGGGACTAATGAACTCAAAGTTTTATGAGTTCTTTGGCTAGTTCATGGTGGTGTTAATCAATGATATCCTGTTATATTCAAGGAAAGTGGAGGATCCTGCAAATCATTTGAGATTGGTATTATAGTATCTTCCAAAAAACCAATTTCGTGATAAAATATTTAATTATATGTTTTAAACGTGTGAAGTGAATTTACTTGGACATGTCGTGTCTTAATGGGGTATAACTATTGATCCATAAAATATAAAGGGTGTTGTTTTCTTATATATCACCCAAGATTGTTATAGATGTGCATACTTTCCTTGGTCTTAGGGATATTATTAGAAGTTTTTATCCAATTTATCTTGGATCATAGTGCCTTTGATATCCTTTACCAAATAAGAAGAATCATTTATGTGGATATATTAGTGTAAGTTGGTGTTCGAGAATTTGAAGGAGAAGTTGATCACTGTATTCCATTATTTCATGGGTAAGGAGTTATGTTCAAAGTCTATTGTAGAACGTTTCATCTTGTTATAAGTTTTGTATTGATACAATAGTGTCCAGACATCTCTTATGGTATTTACAGTCACATATTAATGATTATACTAATTCCACCTATGATATTGTTCTTATGGATGTGGTTTTTTCTTTGATTATATGGTGACTTTACCTTATCAGAGAGCACTTTTTGGTATTAAAATATCACAAGAGCCTATGATATATCTTCTCTCATTAGTATTTGAATTTTTATTATCAATTATGGGTGGATTTATTACAATATTACAACTATGATATATTTTATACTTTGGGGAATGGAAATTTGGAAACTGATGCGCCAATTAAGAAGGAACATATTGATGTTTCTCATGAGTACGAACTCAAATCAAGTGTTATTGATTTGTTTTACAACTTTATAACCTTAATCATGGGTTATTGAGTATATAATATCTTGTAAACTCCATATAGTCACTCTAGGAATGTAATAACACCATCATGTCATGTTGAATAGTACAGATGGTGTACTTACATTCCATATACTGTATGGGTGTAAAATCTAGTACACACCATGTAGAATAGTACAAGGGGTGTACTTATATGCTATATACTGGTTGGGTGTATACTCTATCACACACCATGTTTAGTGGGCTAGTACAACATTCCATTTACTTATAGATTACACATTTTCTGGTCCTAAAATATTTTATTAGCAAACAGATATGACATATAATTATTAGTTACATACCAAGTGATGTTTTTCTACCATAGAAAACATATCCACCACACATGAAAAAATACATTTCATATTGATGGTAAATTTACAGTTATCAACATATTCATCAAAATCATCCCCACTGTTACCATTTTCACCTTTAATTAGGGCCAAATATTCACTAAATTTTTCTTTCAAGTATTTAATGACTCTAATAGTTGATTTCCATCATTTTGTGGCTAGGAAATAAATCTATAACCATCCCACACAATTCCCCATCACTGCCTTCTAAGAACCCACAACAACAAACCTCCATTGGTCCACCATTGATCCTCTGGTGCCTATTATTTCTCACAAATTACTCTACATCAATTTTAGAATGCAAACCAATAACTCACGATACAAATTTTTTATCATGATTCATTATGGACCAAGATTTTTTATTTTCTAGCCAAACTATAGTCCAATGATGAACACAAAAAGAATGGAGGGATAAAACCATGAAACATGAAAAGTGAAAATCAAATATGGTCACTATAAACCTAGACACCAATATCTAGATATGAAATCTATATAACATGGATGGAAATAGTAAAATACTATAATTCCAAGCCAAAATATGTAATTCGATGATACACATGACCTTGAAAATTAGGAATCAATTTAATAATAGTTAATTCATGATTGAATTCACAAATAATATAGTCATATGAAAAATAAGATCCCTAACATAGGGAATAATATTCTTTACCTTCATTTTTTGTGCATCCATGGTTCCATTCATCAATTTCACTATATATTTGGTTTCATTCCTTTGATCCACCATCATTTCCACTAATATTATCCCTATCCACCCCCAAGGTTACACTAATGGAAAAATTATAGCTAACCCTTAAGAGAAGAAATTTTAGGGATTTAATTGGAAAAATTGAACAGAGTTTACCATAAATAAATTATTTTAAATAATTAATTAAACGAGATAATTTAATTAATTAATACTCCCAAAATGGAAAACACCCAAGATTCCCAATTTGAAAAAATGACACTGATCCTAGGGTAAAATCCCCATTCTAAACAAAATCATGGAATCTATTTACCAAATTGATGCACTATCTAGATGATATAACCATTTCACCATATTCATTTTCATGGAATAAAAATATTAGTTTTATACAATTATATTTTTATCAAAGCTCTTAGACACCCGTAATCTCATGTTGGATCATACAGTGGGTAAGAACCATACCTCATAATCAATAGGGCTATCATATAATTTTTCTAAGGTCATATTCTATGGTGAAATTATCATTTTACCCCTGTGGTTGTCTTAGTGACTAAACAATTTTGAAATTAAGTTAATTCTTAGTCATGAAAAATATAGATCACTAAAATAGTGAAAAAAATTATTAGAGAGGTACCTAATATAAATTCTTGGATTTTATTGGCCCTCTAATTTAAGGGTGCTAATGGTTAGTTTAAATCCATTAAGGTAATTGGTTTCATTTGGCCAATTAAAAAAAATATAAACTTCAATAAAAACTAAAATAGAATAATAATTATTCCAAAGATGACATAAACTAAACAAGTAAATTTATATAATTTAAAATTGATGTAAATTAGTTATGGAAATATGGACCTAAAATCACGTGACATAAGGGAAATTCATTAAAAAATGATACAAAATTAAAACTGTATAGTCAATCGTTCTATAATAATTCAAAGATAATGCTAAAGTAAATATTAAATAAATATGATATCTAAAATAATAATCAATTTAATAATAAAATGAAGGAAATAGTTGTATAGAGAAAAAAATAATATAACATGTCAAAAAATTAATGGCATTTAATAATGTTTGGGAACTTTAAATATACTATAATGACTTATATTAAATTAAAAACCACATATGTCCATCCAATTTAATTATAATGATAATATTTTTAGTAAAATTGTTTTGGATTTATGGTGAGGGTTCGAGAATCCATTGAGAAAAAACACCTAATTATAAATGAGGTTCATCTAGAAGCTTCTATAACCTTAGAGGATTAAATCTAGATTGAGAATGGGGGGATCATATGAAGGAATGAGAATTAAAAAGATAAACCAACTCCTATGTTTGATTTTCTACTTCCCTCCAAGGAGGAGAAGGCGGGAAATGATTTCTATATCAAATCCTCATGGGAAGATATTAACAAGTTGTATGGAAGAATGTTTCAAGTTAAATTCAACAAATAACAAAATTAATGGATCTAAAACCAAGATCAAATTCTTATCTATTTTTTTAATGAAGGAACAATAAATTTAGATGAGTACATTAGAATATTTAACAAGTTGGATTCTTTATTCTTAGATCTCATTTGTGATGAACTAGAATTGAATCATTTTTTCATTTACTAGATCCTACATAAAGATAAATACTCCAACTAGTTATGTTTTTAGGGTGGATTGGAGTTTTAAATTAAGTTGGAATATATATTATTATTTTTAAAAAATGAAAAAAACCAAGTAGTGTGTCTTGTATTGAGTTGAAGGAGCTTTCTTGTTTAGATTAATTTGGATGGTTTGGTTATAGTTTGTGTTTTGGTCTTTGTTTTTTAGTGTTTTTGTGCTGTGGTAATGGATATGTAAGTTCAAAGTTGTAGATTGTTCTGGTTGTGCCTAAGGCAGATTAAAATAGATATTTAAGGTGAACTTATTAGCCTGATTGTGTTATTAGATCTACTATAGTAGTATTTTTTCCCTAGTTTGATGTAGATATTTATAGTGAGTAACTAACACTACTTTTAATCCAATATGTTTGAGTGAATTTGGGGTTTTTCTATTTCATGGTGGTGTTATGTTTCAACCTTATTAGTGACTAAATTTTTTCTTTGGAATAACGATGCAGCTTATGTTAGTCTCAAATCTAAAAGTGTAATATATTTATGTTTCTTGGACTATTTTATTTTGTTTGGTGGACATTTTGAATGATTATTTTCTCATAATGGTTCCCACTTCACCCTAAAGTTGTCTTTTTGAAAATAAAAAAAATGTATTAGAGAGAGGATTTATGTTATATTCAACTGTGATTATAAAAAAATGATTATAAATTCCATATTTCAAAAGTGATTTATATATTTCATTTAATTTTTTAGTTTCTATCAAGTATAGTTAAAGTTACCAAAAATGAATGAAATAATAAAATAAAATAATATAATATTAATCAATTGACTTAAACTAATTAACTGATTTAAATTAAAATTTTCTAATTTAATTTCGTTAGGTACAATCATTTTTTATCAATTTAGTTAATCCTGTACATCCCTATTCTATATTGTGTTTTTTATTTATTGGAGATATAAATAGTGATTTTGGAGGTGAATTGTGATTGGAGCTCAGAAATTTGGGTTTTGATATTAACTGTTCAATGGTTTAGTGTTACTACGTCGTAGTTTTATACATTTTCATAGTCTTGGTCCTCATCAAGGTTCTAAAAGAGGAGCGGTGGAGTATCCTTTAACCACTAAAAGAAAAATCTATGTTATGGGTTATTCAACTATGACATGGTTTTTATAAATTATTTGTTACCTACTATGGTTAGGATATGTATTTTATTGTTTTTAATATCCAAGATATGCAGGGGACCAATTCATGGTTGTCATCATGGTTAAAAAATGGAATGGTTTATGAAGAAATATTCCTTGGTAATCTTGAGGCATTAGGGTAGGGGGTGTAAAACATGTCATGATTTATTATACATGACATGGTTTTGGTAAATCATGTGTTTTGTAAAGAACAATAAACAATGACATTTTAGGAGTTCAAGTTTTAATCAACTATGGGTTTTAGATCATCATTGACTAACCTAAACCATGATGTGGTTTAGGGAACCATATTGTGGTTTGGATGAACCAAATTTAAATATAGTTTGGGGATCCTACCATACTCTCATTCAATTCATCTATCTTCCTTGAAACAATAAACAACATATATCTATCCTTTAGTGGTATTTTGGTACATTTAGTGAATATCTAGGTTTTAAACATTGTGATATTGATACCATTCAATATACAATACCACTTTTTTGGAAAAATGGTTACATTATATTATGATGAAATATATATATTAGGATGAAAAGTTATAGGTTTGTTATAGTATTATTGTAAAAGTGTGAAATTTTGAACTATTATAAATCATCCCATAGTTTCTTTATGTTTCAAGATTCAATTTGTGGTAGTTGATTTCAAAACTTGTCTTTTTTTTGTTACCATTGTTAGTATAAAATTGACATACTTTAGGTTCTTTGAGTAAGTGGTTAGGATTGAACTAATTATATAGAACTGAATAAATTTTAGGTGGAATATGAAATTGATATAGTATATGAATATATGTGTGTGTATTATTAATATTTTATCTTATCCTATCATTTCTATGATATATATGTTGTTGCTATTAAATGCGAGATATTATATTTTTGTTATAGATTAAAATATTGGGGTTAATATGGGATCAATAATTAAAGATTAAATAAAGGAGTGATGTTTTAAATAAAAGGATAAATGGGACTTACAATAAACAATTTAAACTTGATATTGGTCTGTGTAGTAAACTTTTTAAAATAAATATTTGAATGGGGTAGAAGTAGGTAATGGGTTTATAGAAGGAATGAACTTAATTTTCAAATTATTGGATCTTATCTAGTTATTTTTTTGCTAATATAGTGTGGTGGTGTGAGTGGGATGTTGATGAAAACATTTATTAGATATGGATGTAAAATAACTAAAAATTCAATTAAGTATACTGTTAAGAGAATTGTGTTTGTTTTCTATAATGAAAATAAATAAAATTGATTAATATATTGATTAATATATGTAGTTTATACTAAACACCACCCTCTAAAGCTACCCATCCTGGGATGATAGTGAATAAAGATAGATAATGAACTCTCAAATCCCACCTATAACTAGCCATGGGTTGGCGACTAGCACCGAGGGTATGTAAATTACACACACAAGTGATATTTACCTTGATATAAGTTTAAGGAATAAGATATAAGAAGAGATGACACTAACCAACACCACAAATAAATAAAACAAGAAATCCAAATAAATAATGTAATGTAATAAATAACTTAATAGCTGAAAAAAATTTCAAGTACACAAATTAAAATCCACAGCAATGACCATGAAGCTCAAATAACTTCTGAAAAATTCCTCAAACTAATACTACCTAGATCAAACACCATCCAACTACCATGTACCTAAATATAATTTATATATAGGGGTAGAATAACATGATTAATTATATAGGTTAATCCCTATAAACCCTCAGGAAAAATGTGAAACAAGTATACTAAAGCCCAGTAAGTTAATAAATGAAACTAACTCACCACCTAAATAAGTATTACTATTTTCCCAACCTCACTAAGGCTAACTTATTGATTAATGAATAAAAGTAAACTATTCTATATCAAAATAATATTTATAAATAATGGTACCCTACTTCCACTTCCCCACTGGGTTTTCACTCCCACTCATTGATATTACACATCTTGTTTTCATGTCATCAATAAATCATTCTGCACCTTAGGCATATGTATCATAACCAGTATTGTATCTTTTGTAGCTTGACACCTCATCATCATAATCCCTAGTATTAAACAATTTTATGCCTAGAAGCCACTATAGAATATGTAAATTCATTATACCTCATGCCATCACAACCTATGCACATACACACATGGGAAATTGAATCCAACATGACTAGATACAGGTATATGTTATAACTTAATCCACTATAGTCTACACATAAATGTATAGTAAATTGAGAGCTCTTAAGGATTAGAAAAGAACACACCCTCTACAATAAGGAATTATATGCTATGATTTTCCTATACATAACTATAATGAATGGTAGAGCATGGAAGAGGAAGAAGTCATCCATCCATCCCCTCACCATCCTAGATATTGAGGAAAAAACTGCCCAAAACATTTGGGTGTCCTTTTTTCTACTGACATAGGTGAGGTATAATATGAAACTAGAAATTATAAATAATATCACATGTAACCACATTAAGGGAAAATACCAAACCTTAGACAGATATGCCACTATCATCACACATGACACCCAATTTCCACCGTGAAGGCCTAGATCTCAAACATTTGTACACACAATAAATTTATCATTAATTTTGAATCAATCCTTAATTAATTAATATTTTTACATATTCATTTCCAATATTAAAATTTCAATCTTCTAAGATAGTGAATTAGGTTTTTTATATTATCAAGTATGTCTTCATCATCTATGATCACGATGAACCATCCTCATTAATTTATTAATCATTCATAATTATTAAGGTGCTGTAAGAATTATCATAAGAAACCACAAACAATATTCACATGTTGTGTATAGAGTCAAACTGCATAAAGCAATTTGAAATAAATATTATAAATGTAATTTGACCATCTGTAAATTAAGAAATAATCAAAAAGAATAAATCAATGAGAAATCTATACTCTGAATGTTTTCTAATCACATGATGTCATTCCCACACCATTTCACACAGTATATTCTATCATTACATCACTAGCATCTACCACCACTACATACCTAAAATTAAATCAAATTTCTCGTAAAAAAACCACTACCATTTCAAATTATCAACAATAACATAAATTAATGAAAATGATTTAATTATCCAAGATTATACATACATATTAAAAGTAGTATTCCACAAAAAGTTCAAAAGAAACTCAGACCAGGACCACAAAACATTCATGACTACCACATCAATGACATGTTCATTTAGCCTCAAACATTAAATTTTAGTAGACAACTATTTTAATTCTCATCTTGAATTAAATGATTTATCATGCACATTATTTCCACACCAAGAAACCTATAAGAAGTATATCATATTAGATAGAATCAACATAACATTATTTAATCATTAATTCCATATTTAATAAATTACAAGAAGAGAAGTAGTTATTATATTCACGCCTATTTTATTAAATTATAACATAATTTAGATTTTCATTTTTATCCATTCAATAAATTAATGATGTTATACATAGTAATAAAAAAATAAATCATAGTAGAAAATACACTATCTAATAAATAACAAGAGGCACCATCAACAAGTCATAAAACACATATGATTACAAACCTAACCATTTTTAATATTTAAACATGAAATATAGATTATCTTAATTTGGAAATAATTCCCATTTCAATTTTCTAACATTTAGAATTATTGAAAAATTATTATAAAATAAAAAATTAACAAAATAATGTGATTATTGGTTTTCTCTCTCCTAGATAATTTCTAGAATACAAATATTAACACTTTAATATAAAACTTGTAATTTAAATATTCAAATTAATAATATTAATCTAATAATGTATGGGTTTATTTTCAATATAAGAATAATATCTATGACATGTGATTTTCCAAAAAAAATATTTCTAAGAAATATGCGATTTATAGATTATCAAACATTATTTAAATTGTACATGTTAATCTTTTTTTTGAATAATAATATTCATTCTTAAGCATGTGATATAACCATCAACTTCTTCAATTAAATTTTTTTAGTTTCTTATATGATTATTATTCATTCAATCCATTTCAATAAAGAAACTAAATCATGATATGATCACACTTTCACAATAACTATAAGGGGAAAATTAGATACCCTACTTGGAAGAGAATATTCATATGAACTTGTTTTCAAGAACATTATAGAAAAGGAGATTCACATAGGCTGGAAAAACATATAAGTGATAGAATGATTTATATATTGATTATAAGACTTAAACTTCAAGGTTTGGGTCACCCATACTGAAGAGAAATGAGGAAACTCAAATTAATGAAAGTGATTCTCTGGTTTTAGAAAAGAACATATCATTCTCGTGATATTAAAATTTTTCTCATATAACTTCCAATTTAATTCATATTAAATTTAGTTTCCATTTTAATTTCCCACATGAACGATTCTAGAATCCTAAATACAAGTAAGTAAAATATCAAATTTAATCTTCTTAATCAATTTCAACTCCTTTAATTTTAATTTAATTTCCCATTAAAATATGTTATAGATTGAACAAGGAAAGAAAGAAATGAAATTATGGAAAAAATTTGTTACCTATATGTAGGATCTATGTGATAAATAAGGGTAATATGGTTTTAACCATTCATATTTGGATACCTTGATGTGATAATGGGAAACTCGATTGAACTATAAAACAAGACCACCCGTATATGAGGACTGAACACACCTTAATGCAATATTTTTTTTACCTTTATGTGAGATTAAGAAAATCAAAATCACCTTTATGTGGTGGTGAAAATATAATTTCACAAAGAAAAAATAACCATGACATGATTATTTGAAAATAAAGATAACCTTTATGCAGGTTATGTGAATTCAAACTTACCCTTATGCGAGCTTAGGAAAAACTGGATGACCTACATGTGAAGAAGGAATTACCCACACGTGAGATATACCTACATGAAGGAAAATACCTAACTTCACACAAGGTAGGGTATCTGTATAAGGGTAATGAAACACACGTAATATGTGGTATTTATATAAGGTTAAATAAAATAATTTTTTTTAAATAATTAAACTTATAAATCAATAAAGAAAAAAGGACCAAGAACCATATCAACACCTCTAATCCTTTGAAAAATAGAAAGAGAGGGTTTAAGAGATCTAAAACCTTATATTAGACAACTATAAACAAATTCTAATCCTCTAGAAATAAAAAAAATCGAAAGAAAAGGGAAGGTGTTTGAATAACTACCCATGAGATACCTCCCAAGGATATCTATAAAACATGAAAACAACCATATCACTAGAGGAAAAAAGCACATAAACACAAAAAAAAACAATAATTAACCTCAAAAACACTCCCAGGGGAGATAACTCTCAAATAATATAAAGTCCATAAACAAATATCACATAAAAAAAGAGAAATGATTTTATAAAATATCATAACGATAAACACAACATCTCAACTTAGGTCAAACAAAGCTTCAAAATAACCTAGGATATTATGCACTCATCCATGAATCCCACTCTCAATGGCTATCCTCCAAGCCATCTTATCACCACAAGAAACTAAAAAACTGAATATTCTGCCCACTCAACACCTTTTCATGATGGTCCTGAGTCTGAATTGGTTTTTCCTTGAAGGTCTCATCATCTTAAATATCTAGATCACCCTAATTGATGGTTTAAACATAACCATAGATATATTAATGAAACTATGTTACAAAAAAGAAATTATGAATATAGATCATATTATAGGGTAATTCTAATTGATACACCAGAAATCTAATGGGATACAACACCTTGAATGGTTTAATAAATTGGGGAGAATGATTACTCGACTACTAAACCTTCACCACCCATGATGAGGATACCACTTCATGAACACATGATATCTGAAATAAAAATCTTTAGGCCTCTTTTTATGATCAACATAAGACTTATGGGGACCCTGTTATACTTTCATTCACTCATAGATCAACAATACATTTTATATCATATTCTGGATCACTTCTAGTCAAAGAGTAGGTGACTCTCTAACCTCGATCCAGCACAATAGATATTGGAAAGGTCATCTATAAAATGTTTCAAATAGAGCCATACCAATAGTAGAGTGGTAACTATTATTGTTAGAAAATTAAACCATGGGTAGTTGACTCACCCACGAACCACCAAAATAAAAAATGCACATGAAAAAAAAATATTTTAAATTATAGATAGTCTTCTCTGTCTGACTACCCATCGATGAATGGAAATTGGTGATGAGGAAAAATTGAGAACTAAATTCACATTAGAGACCCCCTATACACCTTTGATATTGACTATAGATCTTCATCAGAGATAGTATAGTTCTAACCCTATGAGGCCTCACTAACTCCTCTAGGTACTACCTCAATAAAACCTCTAGATAACTCAACTCCTTGATTGTTAATAAGTGAGTTGAATTCTTCAAGTAGTTAATGATCCCACATATAGAATCATAGCCACACTGAGATTTGGGTAAACCATTGATAAATTCCATTGATATTTCCTCCCCCTTATACTAGGGAACATTATGTGAGTGAAGAAAACTACCAAGAATATGTTGTTAATCCTTCACCTTCCAGCAGTATAAATAGTGAGAGACAAACTCTAAAAAAAAATTATTCATTCAATACCACCAAAAATATAATCTTAGACAATGATACATAATTTTCACACTAGTATTTATTTATAAGGGTAAACTATGGAACTCACAAAGAAACTCATCACACATCTAAAGGAATGAAATAATTCCCATAAATAACACTTAATAGTTTCCATTCTCTGACCATACCTCAGGCGCATCACCATAAACCACTCGATCACACCAAACCTCCACCTTGAAATCTTCTTGCTGAGAATCATCCACCTTATTCACTAAAAATGAATGAACTTTAATCTAATAAAGAGAAACCTTTATATCAACTACCCCTATATCATGGATTATAAAAAAAACTAATCCATCACTCTCCATGAGTCTCCTAACCCACATAAAGCACCACCACAAGAATTTATTCTCAATAAATCTACCACAAAATTTTATTTATTAGGTATAAAGGTAATCATGAATCCATAGTCTTTTAACAACTTAATCCACCATCATTTCTAAAAATTCTAATTGTGTTGGTAGAATACATACTTTAGAATCTTGTGATTCATTAGGACTAAAAAAATTCACCAATGATAGGGTTCCAACAAAACATCAAAGATTACAGTACCAAAACAATATTAATATCATAGTAAATATATTTAAATTCAAGTGGCCATAACTTCTAATACCTATAAGAGATGACCACTCTCTGCTTCATCAATAAACAACCCAATCCAAGATGTGAAGTGTCACAATAAACCTAGAATGCAACACACACCTCTAGAAGATGAATAACTAGAGAACCAAAAAGATTATTTTTTAAATAATCAAAATAAACATGTCATTATCCAGTCTATATGAATGATTGATCATTTCTATTCAATGTTGTCATAGGATTCAAAATATAGGATAATTTGATCATAAAACTCTTATAATAGCCCATGATATTGTCACGACCCGTCCTTGGGGCCCGTGCCGTGACTACCCCAAGCCCGCCTTCCATAGGCCAGGGGCTGGCGACTAGCACAAAGGCGTAAATCCCGGTAAAAAGGGAAGGAATTGCCTTTGTTAAGTAAACAAACACCACAGAGCAAGCAAGCAGTAGAAGTAAACACTAAGTAAAAATTGAGTACAACAGTAAGTGCGGAAAAGTAAGTGTGCCAGTATACAAACCCAAACTGAAAGTAAAGTACAACTGGAAGGGAAAACAACAACTGAAAAGTAAAGCCGCAACGTCGAGCTGTCCACTGGAAACCCCACCTGAAGGGTGAGTAAAGATATTCTCCACTGCTCCTCGGGTCCAGTCGACCACTCTGAGTACGTCCCGCCCAGTGGTCCACCTCCAGGTACTGTCCTGCTCCGCAAGCCTCAACCACAATCAGCGTTGTCCGTCGTCTGCAACCAAAAAAATGTTGTGCGGGCATAGCTTGTGCAGGGGTGAGTATAAGCTACTCAGTAGGGACCCCAAGACCCCCGAAGGTCTCCCAGAATCCACAAAGGATAATCCAAAAAGTAAATATACAATCACGAAGTATCATCCGACTCTGCTTAGGTATATGCCCATACATATACCTAAGTCTTCAATTCTTGTTCGGCTCCAACATCTGAGCCCAAGTACAACCTAGTCCACACAGGAAAGTAAAACGTAATTCACATAGGATAGCACAACACAATCCACAAAGGAAAGCAAATCAGGATTCAGTTCACACAGGTATACTTCTTCAAATGACGATAGAGATGATCAGATGTAGCCACTGATTCATCTAAGCCGTCGGACCCACAAAGGGTCGATAGGTACTAACCCCCGCAATGACCCACACATGATCGATCATGAAGTTGAAACCATAGCTATTGGGAAACTCCTTCTCTATCAAGTACAGTGGTTATGCCGCAACAACCAAGCACTTCCCTCTAACCTTGGACTGCTGTAGTACTCCACCTATCGAGTACTGTGGGCCTGCTGCTACAACCAAGCGCTTCCCGCCATGGGTTTGCCGCTACAACCAAGCGCTCCCCCTCATAGCCTCTAGAGGTACTTCTTCTGTTGAGTACCACGGGTCTGATGCTACAAACAAGAACTACTCTGTCGTGGGTCTACTGCTACAACCAAGCGCTCCCCCGTGCTGCTACAACCAAGCGATCGTCCATCGTAGGTCTACCGCTACAACCAAGCACTACTCCATCGTGGGTCTGCTGCTACAACCAAGCACTCCCCCTCATAGCCTCTAGAGGTAATCATTATGTTGAGTACCGTGGGTCTGCCACTACAACCAAGCGCTCCTCCATCGTGGGTCTGCTGCTACAACCAAGCGCTTCCCACTGGGCTATCCGCAACACACCGAGTCGTTCGATCAGCAGTCGTCAAGTCTCAACCGACTCTAAGGTTTCCACACACAACATGCTCGTTCCGGGAGGGTACACTCCATGAGCCAAGAGGTCGATGCATCAACTGACATGTAGTCTGGAGTTGATGTATCCCAAAAGTACCGTAGTGGTCACTACCGAACCCATGGAGGATTCCCGTACTGTCTTCATTGTCGTCGCAGACGCAGCCAACTCTAGGGTTCCTGCACACAGAAAGCTCGTTCGGGAGGGTCCTCTCCACGATCCGAGAGGATGATACATCAACTAACACATAGTCCAGGGTTGATATATCCAAAAGTTTTGTATTTTCGATAGGAACTCAACGTCGCAGACGGCGCGTCAATCAGACGTCTGGTCTGAGAGTTATTAGCTTTTCCGTTCTAGGGGCCTGGTTGGATTTCGGGTGCAATCCAACCCGGCCACTATCCAACTGCATCCAAAACTCAAGAGAATTATGCCAAAAGTTCCGTCTCATCAAGAGGAAATCAACGAGATAGACGGCGCATCAATCGGACACCCGGTCAGTGAGTTATTGGCTTTTTCGTTCTAGGGGCCCCGTTGGTTTCGTGAGCGAACCAACCCGAACGCACTCCGACGACATCCAAACCTTGAGCAGAGTAAGACAAAAGATCTTTCTCATCAAGAGGAATCGAACAAAGTCGACGGCATGTCAGTCAGACGTCCGGAGCTTAAGTTATAAGCGTTTCCACTCCGAGGACCCGGTTGGTTTCGTGTACGAACCAACCTGGCTGAACACAAAGTATTCTGAAACCTTGAGTGCGATATACTGAAATGACCATCTCGATCCAAGGATCCCATCTCCGCTAACGGTACGTCGATCGGAGTCCCGTAGCTCAAGTTATGAGCAAAAGACCAAAAAGATCCGAAAACGGGGGGTCTGGGCCCGACCCAACCCCCCTGGGTCGGTCCGAACCGGGTCGACCCGACCCGGGTCCGGGTCGACACGACCCAGGTCCGGGTCCAACCCAGCCGGCGCGGCCCAGCCCGGCCTGGGTGGCCCGGCCCGGCCTGGGTGGCCCAACCCGGCCTGGGTGCGACCCGGCCCGGCTGGCTCGGGCGCGGCCCGGCCGCCAGGCGGTTCGGCTTGGCCGGTTACGGCCGAGCGGTGCGGGGGGCACACTGCCCCCGCGTGAAGGAATCGCGGCCCCCAGTGGGGCTGCCCTTGCTAGCGGACGCGATAGCCAGACGGGTCCCGTCCTTCGCCGATCCCGCGCGGTCGCGGGATGGCCGGCCCGGGGCCGCGGCTTCAGCCGCGGCGGTTCTTCCCGGCGGCGCACCGGGCACCGCTGCCTCCCGCCGCCGGCGCCGCCGTGCCGGCGTGGCGCACCGGCGGGTTGCTCCGCGAACCACCGGACGAGTTCCGGTGGTTGGAATTTCTTTCCTTCTTCGCTAAAAGCCCTCCTGGGGTCCTTCCTTCACTGTGAGGACCTTACATCGCCCGTGCGGCTGATTTTGTCGACGTCTGCCGTTTCGCACACCAAGAACCAAAGGGGCGCTGGGTTCGAACTTGTTCGTTAGTCCGCACCCACCGCGTTAGCGGTTTTAAAATTCTCACAATAATTTTTAATCAGCGCCGCAGGTATAAATCATAATGATTTAAATGAATCAAACCCCTACCTCGTCGTTGTCATCGGACGTGAGTTCTTCGCAGAATTGACCGTCATGGAAGAAGAGGATCGTCGAGTCATGGAAGGGGGCGTCGCCTCGTCGCGGTACACGGCGTCGCGTCGATGATCTCAAGCAGTTGATGATCGGAGATTGTTGCGGGGAAGAAACGTCGTGGAAGAAGCGTCGCGGAAGGAGAATCGTCGGCGTCACGGAACACAGCGTCACATCGTTGATCTCTGAGGGTTCGACGTTCTTCGTGTTCTTCGCGTTCTTCGTGAAGGAGGATGAAGATCTCAAGCCTTAGAGTCTTATCCAAATCCTCTCAACGAGCAACCCTCCAGTAAACACGTGTTGGTCTTATTTTATTCTTATGCCAACAAACAAAAAACCAGGTAAGAAACGAACCATTAATTCGATGAATTAATGTAACAACTTAACTGCCCATTTAATAGGGGCGTTACGAATTTAGGAAATGCACCAGTTGAATTTCATTAAGGAGGAGTTTTCGCGGGTGCGTTACTTAGGGGGAAAGAAACAGTGGGGCTCGTGCGGGCCCCACCTCACAAATATCCTACCAAGAGGGTAGGATATTTTGGGTTCCACCCTATCCGCTTCAACTTAGCTTAAGTGGATTTAAGTGAAATAAAAATAAAGTTGTCGCACCACTTTATTTTATTTCTTAACTTAACCCCAAAAATTAAAAACCACACCCGAGAAAACGCAACTCTGGAAAAGGCGTTTCTAGGAAAATACTGGTGCTACGATTCCATCGGTGCCCTCGAAATTTGATTCCGAGCACCGGTTGAAAAGTTAGAAAAACCCGCTCGTTCTTTCACTGAACGTACCTGAGCCAAACTTCGGAGAATGATTCCGGGCACACCGGGCCTCGGAATCAGGTGCCGTTGGAAACTGCGTTCTTGTAAAATTCAAAGAATATTAAGAAAAAAAATTTTCTTGAATTTTATGGGTCTTTACAGAGACCAAAAAAAATCTACACCAATAAAATGTTATTAATGGATAACCAAGAAACCACTAACTTAATATTCAAAAAATATATGGATTATAAATATTAAGATATAAAATTCCCTAAGAAACAGACCTTGTAGGCTGATAAAGCACACTTCAGTAGCTTCCTAAATAGCAGATGAAAATAAAAAAAATCCCAACATAGCTCATAAGTACTTTTAGTGTTTCTCCTTGGAATTAGTGAACATAAGAATTTTATTGATAATGAATAAAAACAATTAGTCTAAGAACTCAAGAAACACTTCATCCATCAGTCCCATGAACAAAACTGGAGAATTCAAAACTCCAAATGGAATCATAACAAACTCATAATGCCTATAGCAACTTCCAAAAGTAGACTTCAGAATATCCCCATACTTCATTCAAATATGATGATATCTAGACCATAGAAAGATCTTGGAGAACTATCCAGATCCCATTTAATGATAAAATAAATCATTAATACATTGGATAAGATAGCTGTTGATCATATTTACATGATTCAAATGGTTAAAATGTACACACAAATATATACTTCCATTTCCATTCTTTTCAAATAAAATTGGAGCTCCATATGATGACACACTAGGTCAAATAAATCCTCTATATAATAGATCATGAATCTAAATATTTATAACTCACAAATCATAAGGTCACAACCTATATAAAGACATTGATATCTAATAAATACCTATATATAGCTCTATCCCAAATTCAATCTCTCATTGAGGGGGTAACGTCACAAAATATTCAAGGAAGAAATCAAGGGTCTCTTCAACCACACTGGGAAACAAAATTAGTTATTCCTATAAATAACTCAACGGAAAACTAGATACCAAAGAAGATAGAGAATATAATTACCCTAATCCATCTAAGGGTCTCACTTTCCAAAAAACAACTCATGGTATCCTTAAACATCATAGAATTTGATTCACCTTTTAAATAAATCCATGACAAATTATACTGAATACAACAAATACAAGCCAAGGATGATCACATATTTTCACATATTTAAAAATATAAAGTATCCCTTAAGGTGTTGCTGCAATAGAACCAACTCACATTCATAATAAACAACATATAATCAATCTCAATCTCTAACTAACATATTCAATTCCAAGGGAACTAGAAGTATCCCCACCACAAGTCCCAAATAAAAAATAGAGAGGGTGAAACAAAGGAGTTAATATATACTAAATCAAAAAAGGAACAAAACCATATAGAAAAAATATAGATACCATGAATGATATCTGGATCACCCATTATTGGAAAACTTAAGGAATGTATTTGACTGCGGTGGGCCCCGTAGCCTCTTTGGCCCCAATGGAAACCAACTCCATGAACATGAATTTCTTAAGATATCTGAGGAAAAAGAATATATCAAGATTTCTCTCTACCTTAACGATTTCCTCTTTTATGATCATAAGATATAGCTCCCTATAGTTACTATTATCTCGACTGATACTATTACAACAAACGAGCCTAAAATGAGCCACCAAGAATACACTAACCACTAAAGAAGGTTGGATACTATTTATTATGATGGCCTTGACCACAAAAAGAAAAACACACACACTAATCCACTAGTACGTGTTCAAAAATAGATAGATCTAGAGAAGTGAGATGAATAAGGATGAAACCTACTATATTCTAACTAAAACTTCAACTTTTGGCCAGGAAACTGAGAAATTACTATCACAACTTTTCTTCTCATAAAATATTAGTGACTCTAATATCATGATGACATAGTCCTAGCCAATATCCTCTCTATAAACTCTTTATATTTCATTACCCCAAGATATGACTTCAATATAAATGGGGTAACTTGATATTGGATCTCTAGACATAATACCACATGAAAATGCCTCATCATATTGTTCTCACCAAGTATATAGTCTGAAGTATAATATATGAGGTTATAATACTAGAAAATTAACTCTAGAACACTGAAACTCCCCTTTTAATGGGTAAGGATCTTTTACTGAAAGACCACCTTAGTGGTTGAAAATAGAAACTTGACCTGGAACTAATATCTGAACTTCTCCCATGAAAAACTTCACTCCTCATAATACTGAGGAACAAAATCCACTACTTCCAAGCTGAACCATGCATCATCATCACGACCAAAGAAACCTAGTTCTCCTCTCGAGCATGAATCAAACTAAAGGATATATCCACCTCCTCAATACAATAATATATCTCTCAATCTGAAATGGACCCCTCATACTTATGCAAACCTTGATGCTAAAACTATTAGATTCCCCCCATAAGTGTCACCATCATCGACCTCAAATCTATAGTGATCCACTAGAATATCATGTCGAATGTCTTAGAAAAAACCTAATGATGACGTCAACATTGAGCTGTATCAATGAAAGAAGAAATATTATTAACTTCTAAACCCTGTAAAATAGAAACTTTTATTATTAATTTATTTAATTCATTTTAATCTTTTCCAAATTATTTACCCGATTCAAACACAAGCACATAAAATCATGATGTATGATATATACCTAGGTCTCTACCCCATTAGAAACATCACTTCTCATATCATTTTTAATAAACTTAGAGTTCCTTATGTTAGATAACCTGGGAATCCAAAATTATTTATCCTAGTTGGTCTCCCTTGTTTACAGTATGCACTAAGCCCAATTGATAATGTTTCCCTACCAAACCATGAATCTTCAAGAGTTCATAACACTAGACTCTATCTAATTTATAAAATATAAGCTATGATACCACTCTATCATGCCCCCTCCCACCAAAGGTGTCCATCATGGGAAAACAATAAGGATAGTGTGATAATGACCCTAGATCCCACCTCCAATAGGCCATAAGTTGGAGACTAGTATTGAGGAAATGTTAATCACACACATGATAGGATTACACTCGATATAAGTTTAAGGAATAAGAGATAATATGTGAAGCCACCAACCAAAATCATTCGTAAATAAAATAATCAATCCCAATATATGATGTAATTCCATAATTAACTGGAAAATTAAAATAAAACCACAAGTACCAAAATTAAAATATTTGGTAGTGACCAAAAAGTTCCGAAAGATCCTAAACAACTCCCTAAAATATTAATTCCCATCTCTATTGACAACATACTCTTGTAGACCTAAAAATGATTTCATATATATGTAGTATGATTATAGCATGTATAATCATAAGTTTCCTCCCTAAAAATCCCCACATAAAATTATATAGAAGAATTATAAATCTCAATAAGTAAATAAATGAAACAAATTCATCACCTAAATAGGTAATTCAATTATTCCCTTCCTCACTAAGGCTCACTCAACTCGTAATTCATTGAGTAAAACCATTCTATATCAAAATATTATATATAAATGAAGGTACCCCGCTTCTACTTCCCCATTAGTTTGTCACTCTTATAACTTAATTCCACACATCCCATGATCACCCATTCAACAATTCATCATGCACCCCATGTATATGCATCAATCCATTACTATATCCTATATATACCAACACCTCATCATCATCATTATCCCCAGTAGTAACCAAGTGTATGCCTATAATCCACTACATCTTGTGTAAATGCATTATAATCTTGCCATTATAGCCTATGAATGTACAAAAATTTGAAGCCAGATCCACCATGATTGGATACAAGTATGTGCTATAAATCAATCCATTACAACCTGTATATAAATTTATAATAAATCAAGATCCATCAAAACCTGATTAAGAACACACCATGCACCATAATCCATTATATCATAGGATACACTTACACCTTACTACATATAAAGGTAGATTAGGGAGAGGTTCATGTTAGTGATTCACTCCCTCATTATTCAAGATGTTGAGGAAAACACCCCCAAAACATTTGGGTATCAGTTTCCCTACCAACACAGGTGGGGGTAGAGAATGAAATCAGAATTTATAAATATTGTCACATATATTGAGGTAAGATATCTAATCTGAGACTCATTTACCATTATCATCACACATAAAACTCAAATTACACCACTAAGTTCTGTATCTTAAACATTAATTCAAGAAACAAGTTTATCATTAATTTTTTAATCAACCATTTTTCATTAATGTTATTCTATATTCATTTCTAATATTAACATTTTAATCGTCTAAGCTAGTGCCTTCAACACCCTAAATTCTCTTGTTTATATTCTCAATTATTTCATCATCATCCATGATCACCACGAACCATACCCATTCAATTATTAATTCAATAATCATTCATAATTATCTCAATGATCTTGTATTTATCCTAAGCTACCAAAAAAAGATGCACATGTCATACATAGAGTCAAACTACATCAAGTAGTTGGAACTAAATCATATAAATTAAATCCATATATCTATCCATAAATAAATAATGAAAATGAATAAATCAATGAGTAATCCCCTCTCCAATTTCATCTTTACATTCCAATGTTATTCCCACACCATTGTGTATAGTATAATCTATCTCTACATCACTAACATTGACAATCACCGCATCCCTGGGATCCCAATCCATTGCTCACCAAATGTTAAAAAATATATCAAATTATCAATATTCACATCAATTTAAAATAAGTAATAATCCTATAGAATATACACATATTAAATGTGTTGTTCCACATATAGTTCCAAGGAAACTTATGCTAGGAAATTGTGGAATTTTTTCCTCCTACTTCAAGGAAAATCTTGTTTAACCCCAAACGTACTTTTTTTAGTAACCAAAAATTCTAATTCACATATTGAATTTAACAATTTATTAAGAAAAATAATTCCACACAAATATACCTATAATAAACAACTTATATTTTTTATAATAAACATAAAATAATTCAAGAGCTGATTCCATATTTAACAATTTCTAAGAAGATCAATAGTTTTTCTTATCATGAATATTTTATTAAATCATAACATCCTTTATATTTTCATTATTCATTTTATTAAAGTAATTAATAGTTATATGTATAAGAAAAAAAATATGTATCTAGGTAGATATAAAACACTATCTAATAAATAATAAGTGAAAACATCAATAAATCCCGAAACACATATGATTACAAATCCAAATATTTATTCAATCCTTAAACATGAATTATTTATTATCTTCATCATGTTATAATTTCCATTTCAATTATCTAAAATCTATTATTATAGAATAATTAATATCTAATAATCAATTAACAACAACATGTGATTATTTTTTCCCTCTACTAAATAATTTCTAGAATATAAATATTATCCCTTTATGCTTCCATATTTGAATTAATAATATCAATTAGGTGAACCAAACATTAAATACATAAATATTATAAATTTTTATAAAAATATTTACTACATATAATTACTATACATACCATAACCATATTGTTTTAGTGTTCTTAAAAACTTTGATACATAAATAAGTAACACATAAAAGTTCGATACCATATCCCACTAAGTTCTTCAATAACTAGCACCCATATTTGATATATCATACTTAAAATCCATCACATCATAGGGAAAAGGAAACATAATAAAGGAAAATATAAAATTCTCATAAGCATAGATAAGAGATATATCAATGATCATTTAAGAATAACATGAGCATAAGTGTATAGGAAAATGATCTTAAAATTTAAAAACTATACCTATAAATTTATAAATCATAATCACGAGTTATGGAAAAAATCTTGGGAGTTCATAATAAATGAATAATAAAGGAATAAAATAATATAATCCATGAGAGCATAACATTAAAATAAGATCATATCATAAAATAATAACATAAAGTGTTTTAAAACCATTATCATAGAAATCATATGTCAAGGCTACCCACTAAGACATTCATCACATGTTAGGCTTGGTGAAACCACACATGTACCTGTTTTGGTCTTAGGATAACCTTTCGTGTACCCTCTTTTGTTCTTGGGATAACCCCCCATGTAACCTTTTATCACATAAAACATTAATATTTACCCAATTAATTGGAGAGTTATAATGGAACTACCCATTACATAATCATAATCCATTCATATGTATGCCAGAACATCAAGAAAAAAATTATCATTTCATCATAGCTTAAACCATTTAAAATAAAACATGTTATATCAATTTTATATCATCATAATAAATTAAAATATAAGGAAATAATAAGTATAGTATCATTGAATCATATCCCCATTTAATCATAATAAATATCAAAGGATTTTATCATAGATAAAAAATTCCTTTAATAGATTACTGGAACATTTCTTGAGGAAAATGCCATTTTATTTTTTAAATAACTTATTTAAATACAAAAATATCCAAAATATCTTGGAAAAAATTTATTTTAATATAAAAATTCAAAATTTTAAAGGATTATTAAAATTAAATTTTATTCATGATGGTGGGAAAATATTTTCTTTCAAGGTACATTAAAAATATATTTCATTAAAACCTTTGGTAAAAAGAACCTCATTCTGAAAATGAAAAGAAGATTCCTTTTAAAACTTTTTATAGAAAGTAAAACATGATTAAAAATGTTCTTAAATAATTATAGCTTTATATTAAAAACATTCTTAAACAAATTTTAAATGAAATATGGACATGGAAGAAAATATTCACAGATGAATAGAAACCAATGTAAGTTTTCCTTAAATAAATTATTTCGGACCTTTGAGTAATTAGATAGAGGAAAATGAAATGAAAACTTGAAATTTATAGAAATAAAAAAAGGATTAGATAATAAATAATAGTTTTTAGATATAGATAATATAATTCCATCATCATAAATTTAAGCATAAACAATTTCTGTAGAAAGGAAATTGTAAGGTAAAACCCTTACCTCAAGTTCAAATTGCTTTGTTAGTTGTTTAACATACTAGATAATAAATTTTAATTTATTATAATTATATAAAAAAATATATTAACACTTATAATACCATTAATGGTTTAATTTTAACATCTTATTATCCATTCATTAATAATTATTTATTAAAATCATCGTCTCAGGTAATAATTGTTTCATTTTTCATGAATATTTTGATTCGACTATTATGGTCATTGCATTTTCTTAATGGTTAAATTGTATAAAAAATGTTAATAATGATATAAATATCATATATATTTATTATATACTTATTTATAATATTTTAAAAAAGGTATATATAGAAAAATTGATTACACTGTTCATGGAGACGATAGTCCACATGTACGCATGAATGTTATTTTCATTTTATAATAAAAAGAAATAAAGAAAGAAAAACAATATTTTATCATTATAGAATCATAATTATATCATAAATATAACATATATTTATTAAATACAACATTAAATCCATCAATGTGAGGTAGTTATTGAAAATGAATTATATCACTACGTGGAGGCAACAATCTACATGTGCACACAGGAGATATTTTCATTTCATATTTGATGGAAAAGAGGTGTAAAATAGTTGTAACATCATCATAATAACATATCTGTATGTTTACGATACTATATTAAATATTTTATGATTTCTAAAACATTTTTAGTAGAGATATTGGAAGAAGTAAAATTGAAATATCTTTGTTTAGATTTATACCTCATCTTTGAGAGAGTTCCTTTGGATAACACCTTAAGCCTTGAAATATTGGTATTAAAACATTACAATGAGATATATGATAATGTGAAGGTAGTTTGGAAGGTATTAGTGTAGTTATTTTCAGATATATAAAGCTCAAAATTGATGAATAAGGATGGATAGGAAGTTCCCTTTATAATTGAGGGAGTGGACACACATATAATTACTTAAAATATTTAAATATAATTAATGCCTTTATCAATTATAATGATTAGAAATGGAAAATGATTATAAGTTAAAATAATTTATGGTTGAAATACATTCAAATAATAATAATTAGATTATTTTATGTGGAAATACTTCCCTTATCTCTTATTTTAACCCCTAGTAAACTTGTTTTCACCTTAACCGTGGTAACAAATATTTACTCTCTTTACTATTAATTATGAACAAAAATTAACATGGAATAATTAAAATATATGTAAAATATGATTCCTAATATGGAAACCATTTTATTTAATTCAATTTCTATATGTGAAATAAATAAATTTTAAAATAAGCATGCAAAATGGAATGAAAACCCATTTTTAGAAAAATGAAATTTTAAGCATAGAATGAAATTTAATTTCATTCATTGCCTTGTAAAAAATATAAAATGAATGTTAAAATATTAGATTGAATATATAATCTATAAATATTATTATTTTTTATCCTATAATTAATTAATTTTTTTATTATGATAAAAACACATTTGGAACATAAAAATAGATTTATGAAAGATAAATAGTTTTTACTGTTAAATGATTTTATATTCATTCTTAACCATTAGATAAATAACACATGGATGATTATCCATAAGTTATAAATAAATTTCATTAAAATAACTTTTTAATAATGATCAATATATTTTTTGGTGATATATAACATATATAAAAATACATTTTTTTGAAAAATAAGTCTTTTAATTATGAAATAATTTTAATAAATATTTAATCGCCATTTCTTAGGCATTAATAAATAAATTTAAAATTATAAAAATATATATTTCATAATTTTTTAATACTTTTAATATCCACCACTTGAGAGGCTAGGTTATAATGGTATACTATATCATAAGTTCATTTAAACTCAGGGTTGCGTAAAAAGAAATCAATCTATTAATTCAAAAGGAATATAGATAAAATCTTGGGGTACTGTAATTAATCAACTATATGGTTTTATTTTAAATGAAATAATAATATCTATGACATGTGATTATTCTAAAAAACAAATAGTTATAAAGGGTTTGCAATTTATATATTATCAAACATTATTTAAAGTGCACAAGATAATCTTTATATTTATTGAATAATAATATCTGGTCTTAAGCATGTGATATCATTATCTGCTTCTTCCTTTAATAATTTCTAGACAATTATCTTATTATGGTTAATCTGATATGATTAAAAAAGAACTAAATCATGATATGATAAAACTTTTATTAAAACAAAATAGAAGAATCAGATCCCCTATTTGAATGAGAAGCTTCACATGACTTGTAACTCAAGTACGAGTGAGAGATAGTGATACATGCTAGATAAAAAACATAAGAGGGCTCAAATGATGTGAATAAGGCTCAGAAGTCTTGAATGAAAAGGTTTAAATCTCTCACACATGATATAAACAAGGCAAATAAAATGAGGGAATATGATAATCTTGTTTTATAAAATAATATAGAATTCCCCAAATATTTCCAATTTTCTCATCAATATTACAATTTAATTCATATAAAATTTAGTTTACATTTTAATTTCTATGAATGAACCATAAAAGGGTGCTAAATACAAGAAATTCAAATATCAAATTCAATCATCCTAACATATTTAAGATCCTTCTATTTTTTTTATTTAATTTTCCATAAAATGTGTTATAGATCAAACTGGGAATGAAAAAGAAATTTCTGGAAAAATATGTTACCTATACAAAAGATCTATGTACTGTGTAAGATTAATATGTTTTTACCTCTTACAATGTAAGAACCCAGTTCTTCCTTGAGGTATAGATCTTTCCTTTTCAGTTTATACTTAATAAAATGGGGGGAAAGAGGTCGAGGGGATGGCTGCAGGAATGTTACATGACGTAAATAGGAACTACACATTGTGTACTTATAGGTACATGAAGTGTATAAAGGGATACACATCATGTAATCTAGATACACAACCATGTAATGGTCTGGCCAGAATTTGTACAGACATGACATGTAGTCTCAAGTACATGTAGTGTACTTTTTTAAATTATTAAGTTGGGAAGTAGCATAATTTTTCAAGATGGATATAAACGAACCCTCTTCAATGAGTAGCATGCCCAGGAAATTTCGAACAAGATTTTACCTCCCATTTTGTCATCCAATGCCTGATTCAAACACTATTGGATCCATTGAAATCCCCTCAGTGAGTGATTGATTCCTTTTGATCCTTTCTTACTGATTTTGTCTCTCGATTGAGTTATCAAAGGTTGAGTGTTTTTACTCATTTTATAGATCTACTCTATTCTAGGTAAAATCAAATCCCGACACTAGACAAGGATGGTTGTACATCTATGAGGTATGTGGTCTTATGACTTTTTTGAACTGTGATGATGTTTATATATACTGGAGTGCTACACAACCAATTTTATGGTGTCACTTGATTGAATAATGAACCCTATTTTTGCCTATTGATGATTAGGTAATTAATTAGATAATTTGAAAGTGTGTTTAGGGTTTTGAACCTGGATTTAGGGCCACCCCATGGGTGAGTTTCCATTGGACAACCATTAGTCGAGGTTACCTATGAGGCATAACTTGAATTCCCATTCTTGTGTTGTTAAAAATGCACTGTTCATTATATGAATTTCCCACATGAGATACTTGTTATGTTAATCCTTGTAAATGTTTAAATTATGTAGTATACTTATTATATGTTTTTCCCATGTGAGTTATCCTTGTTTGACCATGTAATAATTTAATTTATGTGTGTTGGCTATTATGTAAACTGATACCACATAAGTTAATTATGTTAAGGCCATGTGACATATTAATTCACATGTGTTGATTTTGACATGGAAAGTGTAATTGAATTAAATGATAAAATAGGTAATTAGTAATAGGATATCCACAGTCTTGGTTAAAAGGAAAGGTCAGGATCATGTGAATAATTGCACCTTATATACCTTACGTGAACCATTTTCTCAGTTAAAAGAAAATGGATGAGCTCAAGTGGTTAATTATGTGAGGGCTATTAGAGATCCATAAATAGGGTGGTTGGGCTTATTGAGGCTTATTTTAAAATGCCAAGAGATCCTAGGATCCACTGAGGGATACACAGGTCAGGCTCTATTGGAAAATGATTAAATTATTATTATGTCATGAGTTGAGAGTTACTTTTATATGGGGGTTGTCGAGGCTAGGATGGACCTCCAGACTTTTATATAATCTAATGGAATTGAATAATGAAATAGAATGACTAATGACACATCTTCCAAGACAAAGCACAAGCTTGGATTCGGTCTTCACTTGTACTTGGTTACATTGTCTTCTAAGACATATGTTGTGCTTAATTTTGAGTACCTTCTAGTTTAATTCTTTCACTATTGTACACTACCTATTATATATATATCCAATAATCTATTGGAACAGACCTTGGGTGGTTTCCCACTGGGATTTTCTCTCACACCTTGTTTGGGTCATGATTTTGAGCCCCAATAGATTATATGAGTATAGGTGTTGATATAGGAAAGCAACCTGCTATAGGTACTTGATTTTCTTCATAGGAGTAGGAGAGAATGAGACCAAGCCTAGGATTGCAATGTTTTTGATTTTATTTTTCTATTTTATAATTTTGGTACTTATATTATGTATTACTGCAGTGTGACCTGTTTTGGTTTTTTTCTTATAACACGTGACATGAAACATCATCCTTTTTACGCTATGACATATGGTTATTTATGTTATCAGTCTTATGCTATTTAATTTTGTTATATGATATTGCTACTTCCATTATTGTATTGTTATTATCTCCGTTGTGTTACACTCTTCCAATGAGGGCATAGTTTCCCCACTATCACACCTAGGTCCTCATTGCTAGTCGGAAGCCTCTAACATTTATGGAAATGCCCTTGAAGCCGCATGGAAAACCGGGTATGGGTAACCTTTGAGTGGAATCCATATACAGGAAGTTACATACATAGTTAGTTACCTTGATGAGATCATGGAAAACTTAGCAAAACCCTAATTCAAGACCACCCTTATGTGAGGATATAACACTCCTTCCTAAAATAAATATACTTTACCATTATAAATTGTTAAGAAACTCAGAATAACCACTATATAGTGGTGGAACTACCCTTATGTAAAGAATAACTAACCCTAATGCGATGTTGAGAAAAGCTAGATGACCTTTATATTGGTTATGTGAATTAATACATACCCTTATGAGAACTTAGTAAAAACTGACTAGCCTATACACGACAAAGAAACAACTCATATGTGAGATATAACTATACATCAAAAAACACCTACCTTCACCCAAGGTTGGGTATTTGTGTAAGGGTAATCAGAATTACCCACATGAGAGTGGGGCATTTACATAAGGGAAAATAAAATTTAAAATACATAAATTTTCAATAAATAAACTTATAAATTAATAAGGAAAAACGGTATATGGACCCTATCAACACCTTTAATACTTGGAAAATAAAAAAGGGGGGTTTTAGATATCTAGGATATTACATAGTGATTGGTAATGAAATGATTTAAAAAATATATATGAAATCTATGCACATTGTGAATAGACCAGTGATAAATAACGTGAGAACCCAAAATGAAATTTGAAATAGAAAAAATAATGCGATGAGTGGAAAATTGAATATTGTGGTTGATGAGATGTATTTTTTTGTGGTTATAGGAGAAAAAATAATTGTGTGATAGTGATAGTATGATAGTTTAATGGTTGTAGAGGTGTCCATGATACTATATTGACCCAAGGTTGGGAGTTTGTGCTATATTATATCATTTTATGTTTTTTTTATTTCTTATGAAACACCAATCAAATAAGGTAACCAAAATGAAACCCATATGATGTTTTAGGTACTAGGTAAACCCCCAACATCTAGGATGTGAGTAAAATAGATACCTGACCACTTCCCCTTTCTTTATTTTCCTTATATTAATATTGTGTTTATGTCATAGAGTTTTGGATTTATAGTAGACTTGACTATGTTATGTGTTTTAGTATATGTATGTGATATGAGGTTGTATTATATGGATTTATGAATAGATGAGAGCACTATGATGTATATTTTGTTTGTATTTTAGGGAGGCTTGATCAATTGGAAAGCTAGTAGGTGGTGACTTCTTTGATGCATTTTTCATGATTTAATATATAAATATTATATTCAAATTTGGTAAGTGATCCAATGGTGATATGGGTTAGTAGATATCTTGGGATGGGACATTTCTTAGTATCACTATTTATTCACAAGATATTTAATTTGATTCTTCCACATCGGAATGCGATTTTATGGTCATATTCTCCCCTCAAATTTAATATATTTGTTGATAGTTTTTTAAATGTTGTGGTGATTACCTAGTGTTAAATATTTTTTTCCTTTTTAGGAGTTTCTTTATTTGGAATTGTCCTTTAAGTTGTTTTATATGTGTTATATTACATGCATATTTTATCATTATTGTAATTTTAGATTATTTTAGATGTATTTTATGATGTTGATTGATGTTTTTTTATTTCCCCCTAATTAAAGAGGGTAATTCCTCCCATATTGTATGCTATATACCCTTGTTGCTAGTCATTATTCATAGCCTATTAGAGGTGAGTTTCAATTTTTACACTCAACTTCATTACAAGACCAATAGGGATTCTAGTGGAAAAAATCCATTATTGAAATAAAAAATTTACTATGGAGGGGGGGGGGATCATTAAATGGATATCTGTTTCGATTTTCTCTAAAACAATCTTCATTGATGATTTTAATAAATCTCAAAAAATCTATATTTCAACATTTACACTTCAAAACTAAACTTAATGAAGTTAATCAACTTAACTTAGTAAACTCCTTTAAACATTCCCAAAACAAAAATGAACAAAATGATGCATAGGGCCTTATATTAAAAAATAATGCCCACATCCTTGGCATGGAATGGTATCTTACATTTACATTTTAAAACACTATTATCTATTAGAATACGATAAAATAAAATACATCTCACATAGTTACAAAATTTTATAAGTAATTTAGAGAACACAAATCATGGGAAATTTTTATAAGGTTATCCCCATTATGAAAAACCCACTTCCTTCTGTTATTGGTTATGTGCATAGAGTAATAGATTTTACACTAATAACACAAGTGTTTATAATGGGTATCTTATCAGTATTATAGTTCATAACACATCTATACACAATATCTCATTATGCATTATATCCTCTCATAGATAGTAATAAAATTATTTGAATAGCATGAGAAACTCCATAGAATAATTCAAATTACTTCAATAACTATTGATGTAGATCATCTACTTTAAGCCTTAAAAGTAATATATTCATAATATGATCACTTATTCAAGAACTTTGATATCATATATTTAGTGATTAACTCATAGTATTCAAACTTGATAATCTCATATAGAATCAGCTATTGATTTGCTTCTTAATATTCTTCTCAAAACTTGAATCACTAAATTACAAGGTTTCATGAATGTTTTTATTATCTATTTTAAACTCTATCCTTATAATATGTGTTTTTCAATATTTCTATGTCTTAATTATTATTAAATTCTCTCTTTCAGAGTTCTCCCCTTATTTAGGTACTCTCAACATTCCATAATTGATATAATTTTGAAATTATTTTCAACTTAGATTATAGATAAGTCTCATAACCAAATATTAAAATGAGATTCTCAATGAGTGTAATGAATATTATTTTTATGTGGGAATTTTTCCCCAATAACTAAATATTCTGATATTTTTTGAACTATTGTATCTAGTGTAATTACAATACCACACTTATTCCATTTCTTCTACTAAATAAAAATAATCAAGTATTTTATTCAGGAGTGATCACCATAAAATAACCCATAAATAAATGTATTTGTTAATTATATAAGGTTACTATATTCATATATTCTTCATAAACTAGGTCATATTCAACTTAACTCATCTTCAATCTATTCACGGTGCAACATAACTCATCTTGGTGCAACATCACTTGATAAATCGACTACTTGAGTATTCTTACACTTAAAAACTTATATTGAATTTAATCATACTAAATTTCATGTTATTTTTGAATTTAATATTAGAAAAACATCATACCATTTATATTATAAAATAATATTCTTGAATTTCTCATCTAATAGAATTAATTGTGACTTCTATAGATTATTTTCAAATAAACGTATTTGAAAACTTTAAACAATTTGAACAGTGATCACCCTTTTAGTTTCTCACAAGAATTAGCTTGAATAAAATACATAATTGAAACATTTTAAAAAATTAAAAATATCTCAAGTATCATTAAATTTGATATTCCTAAAAATAAATATTCTGAAATTTTACCATCTTTAGAGTTTTTTTTGAAGTGTTGTATATTATGTAAGATTTATATCATCTTTCATTTCTCAAGAATCACCTTATAGAGTCTAATGTCCACTTTAATAAATAAAAAAACTACCTTATGAAGTCGGAGATACCTTATCAACTCCATAGATCACCTTAAGAAGTCTATACATAACATTATGAACTTCAATTTTTACCTTATGGAATTTGAAACCATCCTTATAAATTGGTAATTCACTGTATGGTCATTTTAAACTCACCTTATGTTTCTTTATAAGTTACCTTATGTTCCTTAGAGTTCACTTTATAAAGACTCAGAAACTCCCCATATGAAGTTTAAATCACAATTATGAAGAATAGAGTTCTTTAAGTACTTTTACATATTTTCAATCTCAATAAAATAATTATTTATTTATTTTTATAATTATATAATTACTTCAAGTCATCACATAGCCTGTTATATTATCTCAGAAAAATTTAAAACCATTCAATAAAAATTTCAGAAACCATCAATGATTCTCAAACATGGTTGAAAAAAAATAAAACCTTAAAATAATTCCAAGGGGTTATTCAATATATACATTTGGATTAGTTTTAAAAATCAATCAAATATTTTCAAATTTACTTATATCTTTCAAGAATTAAATAGTATACATTATAATAATCAAATCCCAGTTTTTCTCACATGGGAATATTCTTAACACCACACTATAAAATAATGTAATGTTTTTTAAATAATTTCATCTCTTGGTGAAAACAAATCTTTGGTCAAGTAACTTAGTTTTTATCTCTCTAAATTCACACATTTACTTCCACCCTATTTAGGAATAACCATAGATTTAGATTAAAAGTAGGTAAATCTAGAGAAAACTCAATATTTTTTAAATAAATACCCCTTTGAGAGAAAAGAGTATGATAATATGTCTCAATGTGTTGTGTACTTTCTATCACCCTTTGAAAACATATTCTAATGCCTTGTGGAGGTAAATTAAACATATCCTCAAGTGAGTTGGTAAGGATAAACATTATGTTGTAGCCATAATTTAATAATCTTCTCGTTTTGGAATATCGTTTATTGAAATATCTACAATCTAATATTTGGTGTGGATGTATTCAAGTTTCACATTACCATTGTCCACGCTTTCTTTAATAAAATTATATATGATATCAATGTGCATTGATCTAGAGTGTTAAAATAGATTTTATGATAGATCAATGGAACTCTAATTATCACAGGTAATTATAAATTGGTTATTAGCTTTAACTCTGAACTCTACTAGTTTAAATTACATACATAGAATCTATGTACAAATATTTATTATTACAATATAATCTACCTCATCTATACCCAATAAAAATTAATTCTACTTCTTACTATTCCAACTTACATATATCTCCATAAGAAGGAATTATCCACTAGAAGTTTACTTCCAGTCAATTTAATCCCCCACCTAGTCTATCTCTAAAAGATAAAATTTGATATATTTTTATACAGTAACCCATAGTTTATAGTAACATTGATATAATTATGGAATATTTTTTGCTTCCATAAATTGATACTCTTTAGGATCACTCTAAAAACATAAACTAATATTCATAAAATAAAAAATATATAGCCTTGATACAGCTAGATAGAGTAGCCTACTGATGATTCTTATGAACTCTTTCTATATCAAATTTATTCTTGATTCATATTTACCTAGCTTAGTACCAATTGTATGGGGAGTAGATATTTCCTTACAATATTATACCAAATTTCATAAAAAATTACCTTACATATTTCTCTTGGTATAATAAAATAAACTCATCTTTTTTAGGTAATATGAATTACCAGAAATTATTTTATCATACTAAATAAAGAAATCTCAAAATTCTTCTTCATAAACATATAAACTTCTTCTCAGTGATATTTTTTCTCTCTAGAAAATATATTTTAATCTACATATATAATAAAAATTAGCGTACCAATGGATAAATTTTTCACATATCGGTTGTTATCAACCTCTACCTTTGAGAATTCCATATCTCTTAAAAAACACCTAATTTTTAATAATAGGTTCTAGGGCCCTTTTTTATGCCATAAAAATAATTCTTTAACTTAAAAACCATGCTTCCGTATTTTAATAAAATTAAATCCTTAGGGTTTACAATGAAAGATTATTCTTTTATGTATCAATTTATAAATAAATATTTCAAATACATTTTATAAACCTTGTAATGTATGTATGTTTCTACTTACAAGAAATTTCTAGTTCATTTTAGCCTTTCCATTGGTGAAAATATATCTTTAAAGTCCATTCCATCATTATGAGAATATCCTTTTTATATAATCCTTACTTTATTTCTTGAAACTTCACCTTTATTATTCAATTTGTTTCTGAAAAACCACTTGGTAACAGTTACATTTTTATTTTTTGGTTTTGGAACCGAATCTCTAGTGGAGTTATTCCCAATATGATGAAGTTCATTATTCAAATCATTAATCCATTCATCTTTCTCAACTTGTTATGAAACTATTTATGGATCATCTTGGGAAATGAGAGTAGTTTTATATTCAATCCTTACTGTTATTCTTATTTAAACTAGTGCCTCTTGATTTTCAATAATATTTTCAAAATTTACATTCTTCTTCAATCTCTAATGCCTCAGCCTTTCATCTCTAATAGTATTATCTTCACCACTAGTTTTTTAAAAATCAATATTAACAAAGGTTGAATCCTTCTCAACTTCTATTTCATTCTAATTTTTTAAAATAATCATATTTTCCAATCCAAATTTATTTAAATATAATTTAACTATCACTTATATTTTTCAATGATTCTCAATAATTTTCACATCAAAATAGTTAACCAGTTTATGCAGCCTTTTATTGCGACATTTCAACCATTGAGATTTGATATGCAACCCATAAAGATTCCTTATTTTTATTTTATCCAACATTCCCTAGATAGGTGTTTTTAATATTCATATAACAAGGAAAAATAAAAAAATTTAAAGTATTTAAAATTTGTATCCAATACCATATTTCATTAGATGTCATATGTGTCTTAAGTCTCAGCAGAATCCTATTCTCTATGTGTAAAATAATTCATATAGAATATCATTATAAATATTTTGAGATCTTATATTTATCTAATATAGTTTTACCCATCTAAAAAGAAAACTTCTATTTTTTTATATTTTCTACACCATTTTTCTAGGGAGTATATAGTGTACCATATTGATACCTAATTCTATATTTAGAGAGATATATTTAAAAAGTATCATATATATAATATTTTCTATTTTTTTAATCTCAAAAACTTGATATAATGTCTCAAATTTTTCTTAAACTGTATTTTAAATATTTTAAATATCTAAAAAACTTCTGATTTTTAATATATCAACATGAAATTGTTCATCTGAGTGTAATCTTCAATGAAAGTAATAAATTATAAATCACCTATGGTGGAATTATTTCTCATAAATTCAGATCAGTCGATGTTAATATGGTCAAGTGGTTTGGTAGATAGAATCTTTACCCCTTTATGAGAAACATGATACATTTTCCTTTTTTGAAAGGATTCATTAACATTATATATTTCTCTATTTAGTTTGGAAAGATCTCTCATAATTTCACACTTCATAATTTTATTTGACCAAGATGTAAAGTCTCTTATGCCAAAAATTGTCTTCATATTTAGAATTCATTTAGAAAGAATATATAGGATCTGAAATTTGAAATAGATTTCCACTTATTCTTATTTCTTGAGTGATAATCCTTGTGTATATAGAGTTATTGTTGATATGCGAGTATTTCTTGAAAACAACCTCATTTCAATCTTCATAAAGTTGGATAACACTCAAAAAATTGTGTTTAAGTGATTAATCCTTGAGTAAATCAGTGAATTATAGCTTTTGATCATCAATGTTAATGGAACTAACTCCTATAAATTTTATAGATCAATAATTCCCAAAAGTAACTACCTCACATTTAGTATTTTTAATATTTTTCAATATTTTTGTGTCACCGGTCATATGTGAGGAACAACCACTATCTAAAATCAATGACTTACTTTTCTTGTAGGATTTTAGAAGAAATTCATCAAAAAATGACATATATTATTTTTTAATATTCCAAATTTCTTTTAATTTATAATACTATGAATAATATCTTGGAATTATAGTCATGTAATCCTCTACAAAGTGACCCTATTAGTTACATCTACCACATATCTCTCCCAAGAATCTCTACTCACAATTTGTTTTTGTGTATCACTCTCGATCTTATTGAAATTTCCCTAAGATTCATTTATCTTACCTGGTAGTAATATATTTTACATAAATAAACAATATTTAATCCTAAACACTCAATATCACCAGCAATATCCTCTAAAACATGATCTTCAATACTGATAATAGTTCTATCCAGAATATTATTTTTATTATCTTACCATAGGATATGTTTGTTTTTTTCATGGGTGGAGTATTATCTTGAGATATTATTATATTAATTTGATTTATAATAGTGTTTTCAGAAATATTAGTAGTCTAAAATACAAAAAATTGGAATATGAACATATATCATTATAAATAACATACTTTATTTTTAATTTTAATAAAAACATATTTAACCTCTCAATTTGTGAAAATTTTCTTAGTAGATTTTAATGATTCTACTTTGATATATTATTATTTGGGGAAATAATAATTCATCCTCTTTAGAGATTTATAAACTTCAAGACACTTTGATTTTGTCTCATCTAGATATTTTTCTTTAAAAACCGGTTTTAAATTATGATCTTTCACTATTTTATCCAACTTAGTAAATTATACCTTTATTTTTTAAATTTCATCAATGTGATTAGCCCCAATTTGGATATACTCCTCCTTTACTTCAGTTATTTAAGTTAATTTTATTTTATAAACTACCAATTATCTTTATTTAGTTTTGGATTCTACTTAAGAAATGATTTTACTTAATTCTTCAGTATATGTTTTAAGTCTTTTGGTTTACTTTATCTTCTCCACTACTTATGGTTTCAAAACATCTTTCAACACGATCCATGATATTTGTGAAAATTTAAATATACTCTCCTTTAAATTAGTGTTATATTCTTATTCTTCTTTACTTATAAACCATTTCATTTTACTTCTTTAAAATTTCTTCTTTATTTCACTAGATCTGTTAACTTTTTTTGATATTTTAACATTTTTTATTTGCTGAGGTTTGTCATCTTATTCATAAAAAAAACTCATCAGTTTTATTTTTTTGACTAATATACTACAAATTTACTAATTCAACCATACCTATAACACATAAAAGGAAGTTTTCCTTTATACTTTATCTTTATTTTTATTAATTTCCTTGAAATAAGAGTAATAGTTCTCTTGTAGTCTTAATCAATTTTCTTGTATTATGATTTGAATAAATCTTAATCATCTTCTTATTTGATTTTTTAATATTATCATGGCCTCAAAATCTATTTAATCCTTGATATCACTTTTAAATGTTTGAATATTTTTCATTTGATATGATAATTATATGTAAATCATTAAGATATATACCCTCTTTATCTTTTAATTTTGAAATTTTAACATAAAATACATTTGATAATTTTCTCATCAACTTTATAACAATTATAGAGTCATCCAGATTTTCTACAAAGCCTCTTATATTGATAAAAATATCATTGAATCTGGTAAATTATTCATTAATACCTTTTCATTACGCATATTCACCTATTCAAACCTATTTCGTTATATTTTCATCATGGATTATTTAACTTTAAAATTTCCTTTATAAAAACTTTCCATTTGGTCTCAGATTTAATTATCTATATATATCCCCATAAATTTTATGTAAAATTTTTATGAGAGAGAAACAATAATGAAATTTTAGTATTTTTCACAAACTTCTAAATTTCTTTTATTAGTAAAATTATTTGTATTATTTCCATAAATGGGTGGATTTCACAATGTTGCTACATATTTAACTTCATGTAAAATAGATAAAAGGTAGGGTAACATCCTAATATTCCATATATTATAATTTTTAAAGTTAGGTATGTAACAACCTATAATTTTATCAATGATATTTCCCTTATTAAGATATAATTGTTTCATATTTTTTAATATAATATTATATAATTCACACACACCAAATGATAAAAACAACTTCTTTTTATAATTTTAATTTGAAAATTACATTTATAGAATAATTATTACCAAAATAATTGAAAGTATTATAATTTTACAAAAAATATAAAATATTATAATAATAATTTTAAATTTTGGATCTACTTAACCCCCAGAATAATCACACCCACAAACAACACTTTAGAAATGAATCTAAATACTAGTAATGCAATATCCATTTTAAAAATGTCTATTTATATACAAATAAATTTGAGAGAAAATAAAAATAAATGAATAATTAATTAAATATGAGGTATTTATTGACAGTAGGGGACCCGTATGACCATTACAAATCAAACTGTTGAAATAGAAATCTGACTATTAGATTAGTAATTTGACTATTGGAATAGTAATTTGACTGTTAGGAATAGTAAATTGACTGTCATAATTTAAACCTCACTTATGAAAACGTAAAATAATATTTAGTTATCCTATAAAATCATAATATTACATTTTTTTCATTATAGAGGAAATAAATGTTTTAAATGATAAAATAAGTGTTTGATTTTTTTGTAAAACATAAATGTTTTATTTAGGTTTTTATATCAAATATTAAGTTTTATAATAAATTTTATTTTCATAAATTAGGTCTATAAATTAATATTATGTTTTTTTATAATGATAATATAATTTTATTACACCATAAGTAATTTTTTAAAGGGTTCTAAAATTGATTATAAAATTAAAATTGATATTTTTTCAAATAAATAAGAATTTAATTTGAAAATAAAATTTATTATGTTTAGGAAATTGTTTTCATAAAATGGATTTTCTTTTTTAATATACACATTGGTACATTTTAGGGTTGATTTTGTTTTTGTATTTTTCTAAAATGATTGAATTTTTGGTAAATAGTGAATTATGACAAAATATAATATTTAACTGTATGAGCTAAATAGATGAATTTTTGAGTCATGGATGATTTAATAACCCATTATTTAAAACTCACATGAACCATTTACTATATACAGTAACATTAATTAATACTATTGGAATTATTGATCCAAAATAATTAATTAATGATTATAATATTAAAAAACACTCATCTCCTCCCCTTATAAATACCACCCCTCAAAAAACATTCTCATCACAACTTATAAGACTTGTAGATTTTAAAATTTATTTAAATTTATCTTAACAATACTATCCCACATTTCCTATTTCTTCTCATCTCACCAAAGACCATTTCAAGGATCCTTAAGGGGAAGCCTAAGAAGGGACAACTAGAGGAAGAGGTAAAATTCTCAGCTAAACTCTTTCAATTTTCTTCTTCTTATAACACCCTCATATGATATGAAAACCCCTAAAAATAGTAACATAAGTATATTAAATATAATTATATATTGTTATTATGGTTTAATATTTATCTCATACCCTCCCTTATTTCATTTATAAAATGAAAATATTTTTCGCAATATGGTTGGTTTACCGCCTCTATGAACACCGTGCATCATTTTTCTCCATCGCCATTAAGGATGGTTAAAAAAAATATTATGGTCAAATATGATTATAATAAGTATATAAAAACTTATTTCACATTATTTAATATTTTAATAATCATTTTATTATATAAAATTAATCTAGTTCAGGATGGTCAGTAAAACAACCTAAATAAACAAACCACATAACATTAATGTTTTTTATAAGTGAATCATCCCTATGTTAGAAAAAAAAGAATATTTGAGACCATTTCAGTTTCAATTAGGAATTTTATAACATTTAATTTCATTTCTAGATTTTTAGTCCCATTTGACACGAACATCAATAATTAGCTACAAGTGATCTGACCTTAGAACCTTGCAACAAACGCCCTTCAAACACCAATGTTAAACATTATATCTCATTGAAATGGTAGTAAATTAACATAATAAAATTATATTAAATATAATATAGATGTAATAACTTCTAAATTAAGTTATTAAATAATCTATTTTTATTATCCAATATGTTAAGTGCAAGTATATAGTGATTCTCAAACCTTAGGTGTGGGAGTTATCTGAACCACCCTGTTTTCATTAGGTTATGAAATTTATATATCTAACTCACATTATAAATCTATTTGATGGTATTTAATGCTCATAATTTATTTATATATGTCTCTTACATATATACCTATCTTAATATTCATTCCTTTTATGGGGTAATACACACTTTAAGTTCATTTTTCAAATGTGTTCTTTAAAAACAATCCTCATTAAGGTGAAATTTTCTATCCCTTGACCCTTTTACATAACAATCTATTAAATTATTTTTTTCTCATTTTATATTTAATTAATTAAAGTAATATTTTATGCATAACCATTACGATTAACCTCTAGTTTCAAAATGAAATACCATATTCATTCTTTCGTCAAAGTCTTTAACATATTCCTTAAACCACTGTTTCGAAAGTTTGTTTATATAACCAATTATCAACCATTTATTATGATGTTTTTTCAAATGAAAACCTTATTTTGAGACCAATGATTATAAATTCAAATATTAACATCCAAAATATTTAATTACTTATTCTCTTTAGAATCATTATCAAATCTCTTTTGATTATGATATAAGGAAAGATTATGAAACCGATTTTTTACTATAGGTAACTCATATGTTTATTCCTTATGATTTATTTACATTTTAAGAATATATAAGAATTTATATGTTATTATGGATGAACCCATATAGTGATCTAATTAATTATTTAATGTTTTTTTCTCATGAGATTTTATGTATGGGATTAGTGAGTAAACCTAATCCACAATGACAATCTATCCACCATGTGATGTTGTCTTAGAAGTTAGCCCTGACCTATGTTTATATCATGTTTTATTTTGTTTCTACCTTACTATGTTTACAAGATCATATGATACCATGTTATTTATTCTATTATCTCATTTGATTATTCCAATTCCTTCTATTTTATGAAATCATATTATATAGTTTGAATCACATGTTATGCCATGTCATCATGTTTATTTTCTTACTTGGATTTCTAGCCCACCACTTTTTTCTATGTATTCCATAGGTTATCCTATGATATTTTATAAGGGATTTAGGAGGTCATTATAGAGATTAAAATAAATTCATTTTATTTAGTTTCATTTTTATGTATTATAAACCCAGGCTTCTAAACATACTAGTCCTCTCAATCCTTTGGTTGTGTTAATTTGATATATATGTTAAAATTAATGTAACAATATGTATAAAAGTGTTGGGTAACTATAGTTTACAACCTTTATATTGATAAGATTTATATTCACCATATTTTTAAAAAAATGTATTAGAAAGGGGGGCCTTAGAGGCTTTGTTATAAACAAATTACCACAGTAAAGGGTTGTACCACTAAGAAGATGGAGGGGTGAATCAATGGTGTTTTGTTTTTTAATTTATTAATTAAAAATAACCCTTTATTATTCATTGGTATATGATCCACTCAAATATATATGTTTTACTTTAAAAATTAAAATATTAATGATAATAACAAATAACATAGTAATTTTTAATAAGGTTCATCCCCTTCATAGGAAATCTACTTCTTTTTGTGATCGATCATGCGCCTTGAGTAATAGATTTCCCACTTTAAACAAAAGTGGTTATAATGGGAATTATCTCAATACTATAGTGAATCACACACTTATATACATAATATCACTTTGCATCACAATCTATGACTACTAGTTATATAATGAATCAAATAGTGTAAAAAATATCACATAAGAATTATATATTCTTCAAAAACCAATAATGTTGATCTTACACTTCAATCCTTCATTATAATCTGATTAAAATATACTCAATTCTTCAAGAATTTAGACATATAATATTTAGTTATAAACTTATATTAATCACTCATTCCCATTTTTTACAGAATCAACTATTTATCTACTTCTCAATGTTCTTCATAAATCTTGAGTCACTAAATAACTGAAGTTCTTGCAAGTTATTATTTTCTATTTTGAACAATAGATTTAATATTTTTCTGTTTCAAAATTTTTTATAGTATCTATCTAATAATTTTACCATTATTTATGTATTCTCAATATTTTATAATTTATTTAATTTAGGAATTTTTTTCCAGCGTATCTTCCAGATAATTTTCACAACCGAATGGTATAATGATATCCTTAGTGTATTTACTTAATATTATATTCACATGGAAATGTTCCCAAAGTTATTGAATATTATCTTCTTTATTTAACCACTATTTATAGTCTAATTGAAATTAAACCCTTATCATTTTTTACTAAATATAAATTCTTAGGTATTTTCTAAATCCAAGATCACCAAAAAATAACTAAATAATAAACGAATTTCTTAATTCTAGAAGGTTTCTAGAGTAAAATCCTATTCATTCAACTAGATCAAAATTTGTTGAACACATGTTTATTTTTTTCAATGCGATATAACTCATCACAGTGCAAGAACACTAAATAAATCAACTACATGAAAACTATTACAATTTAAACTCAGCATAAATCATAACACATTAATTTTCATGTGATTAGTGTGTTGAATACTATAACAAAATCATTCACTTTAAATTATTGAATAATTTTATAGAGTTTCACCTCTAATAGAACCAACTATGATCACCACTGATATTTTTCAGATAAATATATTTGAAAAATTAAAATAATTTTAGTATTGATTACCCTTTTTAGTTTCTCACAATAATTATATTGAATTACAGTCTTAATTATGATGTTTTTAATAATTAAAAATAGCTCGATCAACATTATATCTAATATTCCTAAAAAACCCATCTAAAATTTCATGATATGTATATTTTTGTCAAAGTGTTCCATCTTATATATGATATATCTCACCTTAAAATTCTCAGGGATCACCTTATGTTGTTCTACTATATGAAATCATAAAATAACCTTTTAAAATATATGGCACTATATGAATTAAAAATATGATCTTATAAAGTCCAGATATCACCTTATAAGATTCTTATTTCACCTTTTTAAATTTCAAACTCTCCTTATAAATAAGTAGTTATCTATACATTCATCTAGAAATCACCTCATATTCTTTTAAAAGTCACCTTATGTTCCTGAGAGTTAATTTTATGAAGAATAAAAAATTCATTTTAAAATTTCTAAAGCTAAGTTTAGGAAATACATGGTGCCTCAGATACTTTTCTATATTTTTAGTCTAAAAAAAATAATTCAATATTTTTCATATAATTATAAAATTAATTTAAATCAACTCAAATGTTCTTATATTTATCAAAATATAATTTAAAACTCTTCAATAACAATCTTATAATCCTATAATGATTCTTTAACATATTTGACATCAAATGCAATCCCATAAAAATTCCACAGGTTTCTTCATATATGATTAAATATTGTAATAAAATGTTTAAAATGAGTTTAGTTTATTCTTGAACTCATGTGAATGAAATTTCCTCCAAAATGATTAATGTATCTTGTGGAATATGGATGCACTCTTGAATAAATAAATCATAGTTGTATAAATTGTAATTTTTTGAGAGGGTAACACCTTTTCATTTGGTGGTTGAATTCAAATTACAATTTAAGGATAGATGTAGTGTAATTAGACCATATATTGTCTCTATGGGTGGGGGAAATTATATGTTTTTACATTGTTAAGTGTCAATATAGATGATTATTTCTAATGTAAAAAAGGATTATTCATTTCATTTTTTTCTTTTATGTCGGTTACTATATGACGTTATTACAAGCAATGTTATAAATAATGTTTTAATGTTGGTGAATAAAAATGGACATTATAAATACATTTTGTAGGAACTTTTTCACATAATTTATTTGATAATTGACATGAGGTCTATCATACTTTATTTTTCACATTGGTTATAAAAACATTGATGTGAAAATCATATTATTCATGGGTTTTCATAACGGTTTTAATATAATTGACGTAAAAAATATTTCAACACATCATTTTTTAGAATAAAAAATGTGAAATTTATTTTTTTAAATAAACTTCAGTTAATTATTCCCTCCCAATAGTACAATATAATAATATAAAAATAGTAGCATAAAAATAGCAACATAGCAGAAAATTAGCAACAATAGAAACATTTACTATTTGAAATTTTAACTTTAAAATGTATATTTAAAATAAACTAAAACCCAATTTGACCTATGAAATATTTCCATAATTCACTTATCATGTGTATTAGAACATTCTCAGTATATGGATGAGGGAAATAAAAAAGATAAAAATTAAAAAGAAAGAATTTGACATGTATTCTGAATAAAATGAATGAAAAATTAAAGGAAAGGTTTATAACAAAATACAAACTTCTAGAAATTTGTAACTATTATAGTTAAAATTATTTTAGACATAAGTCTTAGAACATGGTATCCAAATTAATTTACTCCTTGTTTATAACTGTTCTAGTAATTATTTTTTCAATAAAAAATCATTTTAAGTACTTTTAACCAAAATGTTGTAATAGTAAATGAAAAGTCACCTATGATTTTACATTTTTAATCTTCTCACCATAATTTATTATTATCCCTATAAAGTAATTCCATGTTTTATTAAAAAATAATATATGTGAAATAAATTTAAATTTCATTATAATATATATAAGTATTCAAATATTCAAACTTACGTATTCAGTACATTCATAAAATTACCTCACACTTCGCTATGGATAGAGCATAGATAGTAAAGTTTATTCTCTATTAGAAAAAACACACAACATCCAATGACTGCAAATATATATATAAATAAAACATGAGTGGTTATTCTATTAAGAGATATATGAAACTTAATGATATATATTTCTCATACTCTTGAAAATAAGGAAGCAACCGACACTAAATAATTTCATTCTTTTGATGTCTTTCAGAAATATATTTATGCATCTGTCATTATACTCAATAAAGGTGAAATAAATTATGGGTCTATAAAAATATATATAAATATTGTGTTATAATACATAAAAATTGTTTAAAGATACCTAATAAAAAATAAAAATAAGTATAAAGTTTTAATAAATTAAAATAACCTAAAGATATATGTTAATCGAATTACATGGAATAGAATTTAATCACACTGATTCCCAACCCATCTCCAGTTATATGCTCCATGATATTTTTAAAAAATCATAATTTTAATTGCACACCAAAAAATGTCACTATCCATTATAATTTCATAAAAATCCAGCAAAAAATTTGAATATGTTGATAATCAATCAATACTATAAGAATTTATATATGAAGTTATAACAGCTTGTATTTTTTTTGTTTTCTTTATTATATATATTCACCTTAAATTATTCTTGTAAAAAATAGATAAATATGTGAACTTTAAAATTTTAAAATAAATTTAATAGAAATATAAAATGAAGGATATAATATATACATACCTAAATGGTAATTTTTTTAAAAAGTATAGATGTCCAATATAAAAAATGGATGATACTTTATCCAATTGTACTAACCTCATCAATAGGAAATGTAATTCTTACTAATCTACCTATAATATCCTATATAGTGACCCTATGATGTTATGTGTCTCTTTATTGATGATGAATGGTTTTTCCAATATAATATATCATCCCATATGAAATAATATGATGTTTGGGATCATAAAAATATAACTCACAATAAATGGGAACCTATAGAGGATGTGGTGTATGAGTTGGATATGTAGGAGGAGGTGGAGGAGTGGGATCAGTAGGTTGAGGTGGAGGAGTGAGATCAACAGCCTGAAACTATTTTTTCATATCTACAAACAATGATTGTACTGAAGATATAATTTTATCCTCCATCATCTCATGAATATTCAGAACTTTAGCTTCCAAGGATTCTATTTTTCTTATATAAACATCCTCTATTGAAGAAGCTTCAGAATGAGGAAACACTTTTTTTACTGATACACCAGTCATGTATCCTCACACATGAACTAGTTTTTCATGATTTCCCAATTTAGTAACTAAAATATCATTCCTACCCTCATCTATGAAGTTCCCTATGTGTTCTTATCCTCAAGATATTTCTATATAGATTATTTGAAAAAATCCATAGTGAATCACAATATATGAAGAATAGATTTAACTTAAATAAATAAATAATGTAAACTTCTTATAGTCCTATTTTCTACAAACCTTGACTCTTCCATAATATATTTTCCTATTTTTCTCATCTGATCCCTCTTCTATTTCTCATGTATAGTTGGGGTAAGGAGGGTCAACCGCTATGGAGTCTGAAGACTCGAGTCTCAATTTTTAAACATTTCCAGCTATTATTTGTTCTCCCAATAACATATAAACTCTATGAGATAACGTATGAGGGAATAAATTTTTGGATTGGATATCCTAACGAGATTTGATCATTTTTTATAAATTAAGAATGAAGAAATTATTAATATGATCCTTAATAAAAAAACTTTTAAAATAAAAAATTTTACTTACCATAAATGCTTCTTGTCATATGATTTCAACAAATCTATTCCATATATCTTAAACTATAAATGGATATATATCCCATGGATTTTTATATTGTATATGCCCAAAAATTAAATCTAATAAAAAGGTTGATTTAAAATCCCTTCGTCTTTTAGTATCCAATTCTAAATATTTCCTCATAACTCTTACAGTATCAGGTATATCATATGACATATAATAAGAAGGGGGAAATTATATATTAGTATAAAAATTTTATGATAAGTAAAATAATAATAAAAAATCTTACCGAAACCGTGTCCTATAATAGAGATATTGACATTTTTTCAATACTTCTCCAATTAGAAATCAAAATATTAACTTTTCTATTAGCCTGTGCTATAATAAAAGTCTTCATTTTTTTGAATTTGGACCCTTGGAATATTATTTTCATCAAAGTCAACTGGTATCATTTGGTCCTAGTTATGGGAAACTAATAATATTTGTAAATGTGTGTTACCACATTTACCAACCCGAGAACTCTTTTTCCCCTATGGAAGTAGATTCCTCTTGTGCCGAAGGATAAGGAGGCTTATCAACATGATTATATGTATGGTCCTCCCTAGATGTATTTTTAAGATCCTCCCTAGAAGTTTGTGGTCCATCAAATGTTTAATATGAAATTATCCTACAAATCAAGGTAACAAAAAATTAGTACACAAATATACAAATCCAACTATTACATATAAATATGAATAAAAAAAATTAAAAAATGATCTAACAAAAATTAAACTAAACTAAACACATTTTCATTCAGAATTTTTATAGTTAAATAAAATACTAAAAACATTAATGACAAATGAAATGACATAAAATAATGAAAAAAAATCCAAAAAATGGTATGTGAATAGAAAAATGCTCAAATTAATTACACCATTTTACACCATAAAGAATATTCATTGAATATACTATTTTATAATTTTTTTTTAAAATTTTATATAACATATTATATTGAAATTAATTGTTTTTTTGACAAAATCAACAAGTATATAAGTTAAGTAAGGCTAAACATGGTAAATAAAACAAAGAAAAACTAATATTAACAAACAATTTAACATATTAGTTATAATATTTGTTTTAATAAATAAAATAAAACTAATATATCTAAAATTTTATGAAATTTAAAAAGGTAAAATATAAATAAACATACAATACCTATTATATTAGTAATTTACTAAAGGATTTTTTCCAAATTCTTTCCACATGATCATTCTATATGTAATAAACCTTGTGTACGACATGATCATAAATATTATCTGTTAATCATTACATGGAAGTAGGGATCTCACATTAATCAACATCTTCATCATTTTTTTCATCACTAGCATACTATTAATTTTATTGTAAAATGATATATCAATACATATTTTATTGATAAAGAATATATAAATCCTTTTTTCATGTGTGGCCATGATAAAAGGATCATCTATGTATTCTAATATTTTAAAATTAATTAGTTTCATTCTGAAATCATAATGTATGAAACTATTGTTACTGATAACCCATTTCTTGTTAAACACCAAAACACAAAATTTAATGCAATAAACCTCTTTTAGGTCCTAAAAATTCCACAAAAAAGTCCATAAATTTAGAAAAGAAGAAAAAAAAAATCAGAATAAGAACTCATGGAAAAATGTTCAAAGGGAAGAAACTATGAAGGATTGAGTAATCCTGAGAAGCACAAATCAATTTATAGACCACTGCTCCTTATGGAGTTCTTCCACTTTGAGAAGCACTTATGAACTAAAGAGTTTGTATAATGAGGCAGAGCCACCGAAACTCATAAATGAAACAAATTTTTTTGTGTTGAGAGGCGGTTATTTCCACCCCCGAAACAAATATGTCCCATTAACTATGTAGTTTTTGGGAAAAGGAAGTAAAATCGATGCATGAAAACAAAAATCTAATGTTTTGTGGGGTCTGGTGGGGATTTATTCCCCCAAAAATGACATCCCCCACTGACTAAGTGCTTCGCAGCCCGAGGCATCCTCCTCGGTTCCCGCAAAATAATCTCTGTGGACAACCATGAAGAACTAACCATGCTGGTACCCATCCCCTCCACTCTTTTATAAATATACCAAAGGTGGGAACAAAAAAAGTGACATAGGGAGAAGAACAAATTCTTGGGAAAAATATATTTTAGGAAAGTACACTGCACAAATTGGAGCCTTTTGATGATTCCTAGTAGTTAAAACCTATCACATATAACTAAATAGGAAATAATAATCCATATGGTGGTCTGAAAACCAAAAAAAAAAAAATCCCCCAAGGCATAAATCGAATGAACCCTCTACATACAAGCACATCGCATAGTAAAATGCTATGCAGATGGAACCCTTCCTTGCATATAAAATCGTTATGCAAGAGAAACTCGACCCCGTTTTGCAAAAAACTATGTTGGAGGAATGTAACCATCTATAGAAAAATCTTACCCAGGTAGAATCTAGGCCCACATAGCATAATGATAAATGGACGACACCCTCACCCGCATAACAACACTCTATGTGAAGGGAACCTATTCCTATGTCAGAACCTACTACAAAAAATGAAGCATCCCGAGGCATTCTTCTTCCCACCTGCTCTCACTCTCTTCAATTGTGTTATCAGGCCCCGTGTTTTTACCTATGTGAACCATTCTAATGGCTTCAAGCTAAGGCCCCATCGAAATTCGTCTGATTAGTATGATAAATTCATCAGGCACATCAGTGTGTCCTATCGAGTTCACATACTCATGGTAAGTGGAGACTCATGTGTAACCTCCAAAGTAAGGTGGACCCCAATATATCCTTGGGTTTAAATTACCATGGTAATGTCGGTTATGACACTCTAGTGCTCATGTGAACCTCCCAATTCTAGATATTGAGGGGAACCTATTGAGTCAAAAAGGTTTTTCTTATGGATTTTCCATTTTTCCATGTTTGGGGAGATTGCTAAGTCAATAAGGTTTCCTTATGAATTTACTATTCCTTCATTTTTTGAAAATCACAAACACCTTATCTTAAGGAAAATTCCATTTACTCTATGTTTTACTTCTATAAGGAAAATTTTCCTTCCCAAAGGAAATTTATCCATACCATATTTTTCATTGTTCATTTTATCTCTAATTATAAAATTTGGTTTCATATCTAAAAACCATGGAATCATATAATAATTAGATACAAATAATTCTGTTTTTAGGATCCGAATTTTGACTTCGAACTCTTATGAGTTCTGACTACGAGTTCTCTGAATTCAGACTTCGAACTCTTATGAGTTTTGACTACAGTTATCTGAATTCAGACTCCGAACTCTTATGATTTCTGACTCCGAGTTCTCTGAATTCATACTCCAAACTCTTATGAGTTCTGAATCTGAGTTCTCTGAATTTAGACTCCGAACTCTTATGAGTTCTCACTCCGAATTCTCTGAATTCAGACTCCGAACGTTCTGAGTTCAGACTTCGAATTATAATAAATTTAGACTCCGAACTTTCTAAGTTTAGGTTCTGAATACTTGTGAATCCAGATTCTGAATTCCCTTGAAATTCAGACTCCAGAATTCTATATAATTCAGGTTCTGAATTCCTTGAAAAACATAAACCGAATATTCTTGTATTATAGATACCGAATGTGTTTTTTTGTTAGACTCCGAAATTTTATTCCTTATATTTTGAATAATTTATTTTGATTAATTAACCACATTTTTTTCTTACACTTGTTTTGGTTATAAAATGATTTAATGAATTCAGTTACTTACTAACCGTTGGTTGAGTGACATGTGTATAGGTCCCTGCGAAATTCAAGGAAAAATATGACCATTGGAGGAGGGAGCTAACCGTTGGTGCTGTGCCTATAAATAGGGTCTCATTTGAATGAGCTCAATATTGTTCTATGACTCTAGAGATTATATTCTATTAAAGTAATTTCTAGAGAGATCCTTTCATGCTTTGTGTGTACTGAACTTCTTGTTTAGATTTTCTTCGTGTGACTCCGAATGTTGCTGAGTACATTCGAGGAATTCTGGGGAAAGGAAGACCGAGTTGCAGACTACCATGAAGTTGAGGGCTTCTTTTCTAAAGAAGAAAGAGGTTCCGACTACCTTAAAGTTGAGGGCTTGTGGGGATAGCAAGATAGACTCTGATCATCATATCTGTGGCTTACCCTGGTGTGGGTAAGATAGAATTTCTTGAAAGTATAAATCAAGGGACCTTTATCCAAGGTTGTTGGATACCCTTCTCTTTGGGTTAAAATATTACTACTTGTTACTTGTTTTGTTTCATGTTTTCCACTGCATTTTTGATTATAGAGGAAAGTATAACTATCTTATACTTCCTTATACTTGTACTATGATTTAATAAGATTCTATATGCTTTAAGGTAGAATCTTTATCTTTGTAAACTTTTGTTAAGTTTCCTTTCCAGAACCATATTTCCAGAGTTGATTTCTCGAAATCACTTTTTCATATTCAAGAAAGTTTATAGACCTAGAGGTTTTGTGAATTTTTTTCCTTGTTTAACTTTGTTAAACATTACTATCTTTAAAAGTTTCAAAGGAATTTTAAAAGTGTACAATTCACCCCTTCTTGTATATTGAGCATCATACGATACTACAATTATTTTCTTCATTCATTATTTCGATCCAACAATTGGTATCTGAGGAGGTCTCTGAAATACTTATATTCACATATAAGTCTTATTTAATCAAGTTTTTCATTGTTCTATATTTTCCTTTCTTTGGAATATTTTCTTTGTTTACAAATTATTTTTACTAATAAGTTTGTGTGGAATGATATTTTCTTTAAGATGGAAGGAATCAATGTTGGTTCCATAGACAACCTAAATCCTACTGGACCACCTATTTTTCATGGAAATGATTATGAATACTAGAGAGATCGCATGAAGACATTCATTATCAATACTGTAGTAGATAATTTTCTTATGCTTACTAGAGGTTATAAAATCCTTGAAAAGGAAGTTAGTACCTTCACCAATCTAGAAAAGCATGAATATCATCTGATTTATAAGGTACACAATACTTTTATTTATTATATGACTAGAAATATATATATCCCAATTTCATCTTGTGAAGCAGCAAATTGTATTTGGAAGAAACTAGAGGTTACACACTTTGGAACTTCCAAAGTTATCAAAACTAGAAGAGCCATGCTCAGAGCTGAATATCATGGTTTCTACTTTCCTTACGAAGAACCCATATGTGAGGTATAATAAAGATTAAAGACTATTGTTAATAGTTTACAATATATGGGTGAGAAAGGATTAGATGACGATGATCTTGTTTATAAGATCATAGACATCATTCCCAATGAGTGGGAATCCAAGAGGACAACTATTGATGAGAACATAAAGGTTACTCAGATTTCTCTTGATGAACTTTTTGGAACTCATCTTAAACATGAGACTAGAATGAAGAGATGATCATAATATAATTAAGAATAATGGGAATGTCTCTGTGGCATTTACTACAACTTCAAATCATATGAAAGCCAAGACTCCTGATAGATTTACAAGGTATAAATATAAGAAGATTGTTATTCAATCCGAATCTAGTGGAAGTGAATTTTCAGAGAATGAATTAGCCAATATTTCTCGAAGGATGAACAAGATTGTTGGACAGAAAAACTTTCAATCCAGATACAAGAAGTAGGAAAGGAAAGATAAGAAAGACTCAGAAGTCACTTGTTATAAATACAAGAGAGATGGAAATATAAGGCCTGATTGTCCTATGCTTAAAAGAAAAGAAATAAAGGAATAACATTTTTAGAGAAACAGAAAGAAGTAATAAAAAGCTAAATCTAGAAAGTCTTGAAAGCAAATGACACCTGGAGTTCCAGTAGTGAAGACTCGTCAGTCGATTCATCGGACTACAAATCTTCTGAAAAGATTAATCTTGGTCTAATAGCCATACTACCAATTGAAAATCATTTTTTGATGGATAAGGAATAAAATACTGAATCTATGACCAATGTATCCATGAGTGCTAACTATAGTGATTGCAAATACTATAACTCTTCTGATAAAGAATCTTCTTCTGATGAAGATAATACTTTACCTACCTATGAAGAAGTTTCTTGGTTTTCTAATCTCCTTGAGAATGAGAATTAAAAACTCAAGAAAAATCTTGATAATAAAAATTCTAGAAATACTATTCTTGCTAAAGAAATATCATATCTTTCTAAATATCTTGATATGAAAGTTTTTGATTTTGAAAGTCTTTCAAAAAACCTTGAGGAAGTAAATTCTAAGGAGGATAAACTTTCTAAGGACCTAGAAAAAGTATATTCTAAGAATAATGTTTTCCAGCCTAACTCTAGCTCAAAAACAAATGTTTTGGAAGATAAGAACTTAGTTATCAAACTAAAATCTGAATTTTTTTCCTTGAGGAAGTGTTTGTCAAACTTTACCTTATGTAAGGAAAATTTTGATAAGATGTATTCTCAAATCCATAATCTAAGGAATAGTTCTGGTTCTGGTTATACTAGTTCTAAACCGATTTTTAGAAACAATTATTTTTTTCCTCAAAGTGCTTCATTTTTCACTAAGTTTCAGTGTGGTGGGCATTGGGAAAGAAACTGTTACCTAAACAAAACTCAGTCTTTAGGATTTCATAAAGCCTATTTTTCTAAGAAAACGTGGGTGCTTAAAATTTTGCTTTTTGAAATTTCCGGATCCAAGAAAGTTTGGGTTTCGAAAGTCTAACATTCTTATTTTTAGGAAAATAAAGAAAGTAACAACAAGAATACTTGGTACAAGGATAGTGGATGTTCTCGACATATGATAGGTAACAAAAACTACTTTGAAAATATTATCAAGACGAAAGGAGGAAAAGTAATTTTCTTAGATAATGCTCAGGGAAATAATATTGGTATAGGTAACCTCATTCTTCATGGAAAAACTTTAATTTCATATGTTTTATTTGTTAAGGGTATTAAGAACAACCTCATTAGCATAAGTCAATTATGTAATGAAGGTTACCTTGTGAATTTTAGGAATGAAAAGTTCTTAGTACGCGATTCCAAATAAGAGTTTATTCTTTCTTCCAATAGGCAAGAGAATGTTTACACACTAAACATAGAAGACCTTAGGAGCCAAGACCTACCTTTCCTTAGTGCAATGGAAGATCAATCTTGGTTTTGGCATAGAAGGTTAGGTCACTGTAACCTTAAGAACCTATGAAAACTCTCTAAGAAAAGACTAGTTACGGATATACCAGAGCTTAGATTTGATTCTTCAAAAGTTTGTGATCCTTGTCAATATAGAAAGAAACATAAATCAAGTTTTAAATCAGTCAGTGAAGTCTCAACCACTGATGAATTATAGTTGGTTCATAAGGATCTTTTTGGACCAACACAAACTGGAAGTATTGGAGGCAAGTATTATGAATTTCTCTTAGTTTATGATTACACTAGATTTACGTGGGTCTATTTTCTAGCAAAGAAATCTGAATATTTCTCTTATTTCAAAAGTTTTAGAGCCCAAGTTAAAAATGAGAAAAAACTTCCTTTGATAAATATTCATAGTGATCATGGAGGAAAATTTCAAAATTTTGATTTTGAAACTTTTTGTAGTAAAAAAAGCATTACTCATAACTTCTCAGCACCCAGAACACCACAACAAAATGGTTTTGTTGAAAGAAGAAATAGAATTATTCAAGAGATAAAAAGAACCATGTTGAGTGAGTGTTCTATAGCCAAACATTTTTGGGATGAAACTGTAATTACTGCTTGTTATACTATAAATCGAGTTTTGATTAAACCTTTTTCTTAATAAAACTCTTTATGAGTTATGGAATGGTAGAAAACCTAGACTTTCCTATTTCAAGGGTTTTGGTTGTAAGGTATTTATTCTGAATACTAAAGATAATCTACACAAATTCATTCCAAAATCCGATGAATGAATTTTCTTAGGCTACTCCACAACTTCTAAGGCTTATAGAGTTTTCAATAAAAACACATGCACTGTTGAGGAAACAGTACATGTCAAATTTGATGAAACTGGTCGTTTTGTTTTTAAACAACCCCAACCTACATCTTCAGATGTGTTTTCAAAAACTGATTATCAACCCTTTATTGAAGATCTTTCTGATAAGGATAATGTCCAAGAAGATGTTTCTGAAACATTAACCCTAGAAGATTTCCTACCCTATGTTAACAAACATGTTTTACAAAACCCAAATCAGTTGTTTCTTAAGAATCATCCCAGTGATAGTATCATTGGTGATTTAAATCAACATATAAGGAATAAAAGTTCCTTAAGAAATGAAAAAGAATATCTAGAATTCCTTTCCTAATTATAACCAAAAATCACTAATTAATCTTTAGGTGATGATGATTGGATAAAATCTATGCAAGATGAACTAAATGAATTTGAAAGGAATAAAGTCTGGACCTTGGTTGAAAGACCTAAGGAAACTTCTGTTATTGGAGTCAAATGGGTGTTCAAAAATAAGTGTGATGAAAATGGAATCATAGTAGGAAATAAAGTTAGATTAGTTGCTAAATGCTATAATCAACAAGAAGGAATAGACTATGAAGAAACCTATGCTCCACTAGATAGACTTGAATCTATCCGTATTCTACTTGCCTTTGCACCATTCTTTAACTTAAAACTTTTTCAAATGGATGTGAAATGTTCTTTCCATAATGGTTATGTTCAAGAAGAAGTGTTTTTTTGAACAACCACCTGGTTTTGAAGATACAAAACATCCTGAACATGTTTTTAAACTTACCAAATCTTTGTATAGACTTAAGCAAGCCTCTCGAGCTTGGTATGATAGAATTACAAGATTTTTGCTTCAAAATAATTATGTTAAGGGAAATGTAGATCCAACCCTTTTTATAAAGAAATATAAGAAAAATGTTTTGATTATTAAAATCTATGTTGATGACATTATATTTGGTTCAACTCAGTAATCTTTTACTAATTCCTTTGCAGATCTAATGAAATCTAAGTTTGAAATGAGTACGATGGGTGAGTTAACATTTTTCCTTGGTTTTCAAATTTCTCAAAAACTAGAAAGAATATATATATCCCAGCATAAGTATATTAAATATCATCTTAAAAAGTATGTATATGACAACAATAAAAGTATAAGTACTCCCATTGGTACCACAAATACACTTGATCATGATGAAGCTTGGAAACTAGTAGATCAAACTTCTTTTAGAGGTATGATAGGAAGTCTACTTTACTTGACAGCTAGTCATCCAGACTTAATGTTTTTAGTATTCTTATATGAAAGATATCAATCCAATCCTAAGGAATCTCATTTAAAGGTAGTGAAAATAATTTTTCGCTACTTAAAGTGAACCATGGATTTAGGACTCTTTTATAATTTTGGAAATGATTTTGTTTTAAAAAGTTTTTTAGATGCTGACTTTGGTGGATGTAGAATGGATAAAAAAAGTATATCCGAAACTTGTCATTTCTTAGGAGATTCATTAGTTTCTTGGTCATGAAAGAATAAACACTTAGTAGAACTTTCCACTACTGAAGCTGAATGTGTAGCAGCTAGAAGTTGTTGTGATCAGGTGTTGTGGATGCAACACACACTCACAGACTATGGTATGAGTTTTACCAAAACAAAGTTTTTTGTGATAATATTTGTTCCATTTTCCTAAGTAAAAACCCTTCACATTACTCTCATTAAAAACACATAGATATTAGGAATCACTTTCTTAGGTATCACACACAAAAAGGAGATATCATTCTTCAATTTATCAGAACACAAGATCAACTTGTTGATATTTTCATAAAATCTTTACCCTCCGATAGATTTGAATACATTAAATAGAAGTTAGGAATGATAACAGTAAGGTAATCTTACCCATTAACTTTCTATTGAAATCAATCTTCTTACAGTAATAAACTCCTTTTCATATGGGGAGTACATTTTCTTGTAAGTTTTTTCAAATTTTTCGTAATGAAGTTTTTTTTTCAAATTTTTCGTAATGAAGTTTTTTTTCGTAGTCAGTTTTTCAAAATTTTCCGTAATAAAATTTTTAGAATATAAAGTTCTTAAAGAAGAATTTTCCTCACTATGAATAATTTTCCCAGCAAACCAAAAGGTATGATTCTTTCTTGAATTTTCAAAATCATATTTTACTTGTTGGTATTTTCATTTTGTGTTTTAAATTTTTCAGATTCTTTTCTCCTTAGATCCGAATGTTTTCAATAAAAAACCTCAAAAGATCAGATCTAAGATTTCTTTGTGTCTATTATATCAACTGTCATATCTAAATAATAGGATTTTCAGCCATTGGATTGAATTTGGAAGATGAATCATTACTTCTAACACCTATAAAAAGGACCCCCAATGCTAGTCCAACATAGAATCTCAAGCTCTCACATGCTGAAGCTCTGCCTCTCTACTTAATCCCATTCTGAACTTCGAATAGTTTTCTCAAATTCGAATGTCTGTAGAAGAATACTCTCAAAAAGATATGTCTACTATCAAGCCAATTTCGAAGTGGTAGGTATATAGATAAATGTTGGTGCATCTGAACTTCTTCAACAAGTATGATTCTATAATCTCGAAAAAAATTAAGTTGAATGGATGGGAAAGCGTTTCTGTATTGAATCTAGGGGCTCAAGATTTGGTGTATCCGGATATACTAATTGAGTTTTATGAATCAGTTAGTTTCTTTAAGTAAGAAGGGAGAGAGAAGTTTTCCTTCAAAATATATGGAAAGAAATATGCTCTTTCATATACTAAGGAAGCCAACTTAGTTGGTATTCCATATGAAGGGGAAGCTGAATTCTATTCCCACAAGTTGGTGGATGTCAATGGAAGCTTTGTAAAGGTGAATAATATGGAGTGCCTCAGTCTTAATGATGTCAAGAATCCAATGATTTCTCACCTCTCTACAAATAATCGGATCCTTGAATTATGGGTTCAAAGATTTATCATTTCAAGAAAAGGTGACAAGGACACATTGAAGAAGAGTGATATATACATCATAGATTATCTGGTGAACCTGAAGAAGGTTAATTTGGTTAATCATATTCTGATTACGATCGAGAATATCAATAATGGAAATCTAAAGGCTCAGATTATCATGTACCAGGCCATTATTTCTATGTTGATTGTTCAGTGCTTAGAATCTTTTAAAATCCATTGGAGTTCAAAACCTAGAAATTGAAAAGTCATGATAGTCAGTGATTATAATTTGAAGAGGATGAACATTGGTTTTTCTAAAGACTCCGAAGAATTTTATGACCTACTAGAGGAGGAAGCTGAAGCTGTTCTGAAGAAATAAGAAGTGGATGAACCATCGATAAAGGTTTCAAAGAATAGGAAGTTGAAGGATGTAGAAGAAGAAGAGAAAACCCCAAAATGTAAGGAAGATCAATCCGCACCTCCTAAACCTAAGAAGAAAAAATCATATCTGGATGAGGTTGTAGCAAAGTGGGGGGAAGACAAGGAAAAAAGGAAAGCATGGGAGCCTAGTTTTGGTTTGGATCCTGTTGAAGCAAAATAATTAAGAGAGAAGACACTGATGATCTTGATAAGTAAGCTAAAGAAAAGAAGTTAAAGAAGAAGATGACTGAAGCTGAGATAGTGCAATATTTTCTGAGGGATACTGAGAAAGCATCATAGATCATTCTAGTACCGAAATCTTTCTTGGTCGAAGCTTTACCTGAGACTCCAGGTAAGAAATTTCTCACTTTAGAAAAAGTCTAAGAAAAGATTATTTAATAAAAATAAGTAGAAAAAGTAATGGAAGAAGAAGAATAAGCTAAAATAAGTGGTGACATTGAAGATTTAATTAATAAAGTGGAAGACTTTCATGATAAGGAAATCCCATCTGAGAAATTTTCATTCCGAACCTCTCAAGCCGAATCTTTAAAACTTGATACTCCTGGGTTAGATTACAAGGATGAAGATGAAGTGAATAAGATATCTAAGGAATAAGGTTTTAATCATGACTTCATACATCTTGAAGATGCTGAGGCAGGAGTTGAGAAGGAAAAGATAGATGAAGATAAGATTGTTTAGCTATCTAATAGTGAACATAAATCTCCAGATGAGGAAGCCATTCCAAAAACCAATAAGGGGAACCAGGTAGTGGTTGATACACCTACTAAAGTTGTTGTGAAGAATAAGGAAGCTGGTGGATCTTCAAAGAGTGAACTTGTTGAGATAGAGAAATAACCCTCACCTAGAAAGTTTTCAAATTTGGAATCGTCATCCCTTGGACACGATTTTGTTGTTCAATCATTGAAGAATCTTGTTGGGACCATTTCGAATTTTCCAAGAATAGACTCTAGATTCCATATGCTTCAACACACACTAAATCAGAAATCAGATTCAGTATCCATGGTGATGGATAAGTGTGTAAATATTGGGGATGATTTCGTGAATTTCTTCATTAACTATGATGCCCACAAAAGATCTTGTAAGAAAATGGTTAGCTGGTCAAAGAATACAGTTGAATAAATGAGAGAACTTGATGAGTTCCAAGATGGTGTAAAGTAGGCTTTTGACATTGAAAATGGTAAGATCAAGGATCTCACAACCAGTTTCGAAGAAAATATTACTCTAGAACAGAATTCTCAGATTCAAGAAGTGAAAGATCTGAATTGGAAGTTGTATTATGCTTCTCAAAGTTGTAAGAGAGAAATAGATATTCGGATTGAGATATAAGAAAATCTTGTTATGCAGGAAGAAGCCTTGTAGGCTCAGGCTGACATTCTTAAGGCTCAACAAGATAAAATCAAAGCTCTAGAAAAGAAAGTAGAGGATCAATATCAGATTCAAAAGTGAGCAGAGGAAGACCTCAAAGAACTCAAAAATCTTAAGACCATAGTAAATAAGTTGATTTCCAAGGAAAAGGAAGGATGATCTTGTTTAAATCTAATCTTTTGTTGTATTCTTTCCCTTGTACAAATTTTTCCTATCATAATGAAATTTATGGTCGCTTGTCTTTTGGATGTTTTGTACTAATCTTTCAGGTACCATAATTTCTTTTCTATTCTCTCAAATTTCTTTTTGAAAATCACAAAGGGGGAGAAAGGAAAAATAATTCTAAGTAAAGAAGAAGTTTCCTAAGTAAGGGAGAGTGTTTATCTAAGGGGGATTTTTCATTAAAAAGATTTTCATATTCAAAATAATGAAAAATTTCATTTAAAAAATATAGAATATGATCCTTAGTGTTCCAAAGACTAAGGGGGAGTTAGTCATATTCATGATTTCCCATGGGATAAGGGAGATAAGTTTTATTTTCTAAGTCCTTATATTCTTTTTCGTAAGGATGTTTGTGCTTTCCAAAAAGGGGAGATTGTTGAGTCAATAAGGTTTTCCTTATGACTCTTCCATTCCTTCATGTTTGGGGAGATTTTTGAGTCAATAAGGTTTCCTTATGACTTTACTATTCCTTCATGTTTTGAAAATCACAAACACCTTACCTTAAGGAAAATTTCATTTACTATATGTTTTACTTCTATAAGGAAAATTTTCCATCCCTAAGGAAATTTATCCTTACCATGTTTTTCATTGTTCATTTTATCTCTAAGTATAAAATTCGGTTTCATATCTAAAAACATCAGAATCATATAATACTTAGATATAAAGAATTATGTTTCCATGATCCAAATTCAGACTTCGAACTCTTATGAGTTCTGACTATGAGTTCTCTGAATTCAGACTCCAAAATCTTATTATTTCGGACTAAGAGTTCTCCAAATTCAGACTCCGAACTCTTATGAGTTCTGAATCCAAGTTCTCTGAATTTAGACTCTAAGCTTTTATGAGTTCTAACTCCGAGTTCTCTGAATTCAGACTCTGAACTCTTATGAGTTCTGACTCCGAGTTCTCTAAATTCAGACTCCAAACTTTTTGAGTTCAGACTCCGAATTCTAATAAATCCAGACTCCGAACTTTCTAAGTATAGGTTCCGAATACTTGTGAATACAGATTCTGAATTCCCTTGAAATTCTGACTCTAGAATTCTATAGAATTCAGGTTTCGAATTCCTTGGAAAATAGAATCTGAATATTCATGTATTATAGATATCGATTGTGTTTTTTTGGTTAGACTCCGAACATTTATTCCTTACATTCCGAATAATTGATTTTGGTTAAGTAACCAATTTTTTTTCTTACACTTGTTTTGGTTATAAAACAATGTCGTGAATTCAGTTACTTACTAACTATTTGTTGAGTGACACGTGTACATGTCCCTCTGAAATTCCAAGAAAAATATGACTGTTGGAGGAGGGAGCCTACCATTGGTGTTGTGCCTATAAATAGGAGCTCATTTGAATGAGCTCAATACTATTCTATGACTCTAGAGATTACATGTTATTGAAGTTATTTCTAGAGAGATAGTTTCATTCTTTGTGCGTACTGAACTTATTTTTCTGATTTGATTTGTGCGACTCCAAATGTTGCTGAGTACATTCGAGGGCTTCCAGGGATATGAAGACAGAGGTGCCCACTACCTTGAAGTTGAGGGATTACTTATTGAGGAAGAAAGAGGTTCCGACTACCTTAAAGTTGAGGGCCTAAAGGGATAGAAAGACATACGCCGATCTTCGCATCGAGGGCTTACCCTGGTGTGGGTAAGTCAAACTTTCTTGAAAGTATAAATCAAGGGAACTTTATCCAAGGTTGTTGGATACCCTTCTCTTTGTTTTAAAATATTTAATACTTGTTACTTGTTTTGTTTCAGGTTTTCCCATGCGTTTTTGATTGTGGAGGAAAGAATAACTATCTTATACTTCCTTATACTTGTACTCCGATTTAGTAAGATTTTATATGCTTTAAGGTAGAATCTTTATCTTTGTAAACATTTGTTAAGTATCCTTTACAGAACCATCTTTCCAGAGTTGATTTCCCAGAATCACTTTTCCATATTCAAGAAAGTTTACAGAACTAGAGGTTTTGTGAATTTTTTCCTTGTTTAACTTTGTTCAACATTACCATCTTAAAAGTTCCAAAGGAATTTTTAAAAGTGTAAAATTCACCCCCTTCTTCTATATTGAGAATCATATGATACTAAAATTAGTATCTTCATTCATTATTTTGATTCAACAGAACCACTTTCCTTTCACCTAGATGAGGGATAATGTTGAAGATTCCTCTCTCTCCTAGAATTAATTTTATGGCACTCTTCCTGAGGCAATCCCCTAGCCTTTCTTGTGGGAGGTGACACTCTTGCTCATATTCAACTCATCTCGAGACATATTTAGATAAATAAACCTATGTTACTATCTTTTATATGAAAATAAAAGGGGATACAAGTGTCTTCCAACCACTTTCTCTCTCCCTTTGGCTCCATCATCATCCATCTGCTGATGGAGTGGATCATGTGATTGTCAGATCTATTACTTACTCATATTTCCCACACCGATAATGAATTATGTGGTCTTAGAGTTTATTGTATGTCATGACATCTTTATAATCCTAAACCATCAAATGGTCTACTTCTATGCATAAGCTCCAACCATATGCTTTATCAGCATCCCCTGAGTGTAACCCCAAACCATATACACTTTATTGGGCCTCCTATATAGCGTAATCCTTGAAGCCATGCCTCAACCTTCAAAGGGCCATACTCCCAATGAAGAAACACTACATGGGTCTTCTATATGGTGTAAGTCCCAACCATACCCAATTCTACATGCCTCTTATACGGTGTAAGCTCAATCATGCCCCTTCAATGGGAAGCTTCCATGCATAAGCCCCGATATACCAAACAACATTTTATTTAATTCCCAACTAACCGGGGTACGTAGGAAGCCTCCTTGAGGTCCAAACCAGCACTCAAATCCATCCCAATTTTCTCTGGGACACATCCATAGTATGCTCCTATCCACCCAGGAGACCACATCTATTCTGGACCCATTGGTCCACCTAGGTATAAGTCCCACACAACCTATGACCAGGAACCTCTTGCCTAGAAATCCTTTCTTTATAATGTTTAAATGCATGGTTGAGTCATTATAACATGACCTTAAAAGGTAATGTGCCTCATTAAGTGGCACTGAACTATGTGGGTTTTGGTTCCTCTTGAATGGACACATAGGAGTTCTATCTTAGGGGTTTGATCTGGACATTCAAACACCTTATATCCCATCTAGAAGATGAAAAAATTCAGTGTGACCTACCACATGGATTAAAACTAGCATCTTCCCATAAATGACCAAGGAATTATGGATCTATCCATAAAAGGGTATCAATGATAGAGAAAATCATATAAATATAGGTCCCTACATTGATGGGGAACCTTAGATACATATATATGATTCAAAACCCATGTGTTCTAATGATTGATTATAATCTCAAGGTAATCTGTAATATACACACTTGGTAATGAACAAAGGATTCATGAATATATCTTAAATCTATAAGAGAGTCCCAGAATAAGCAATAGTTCCCCCCCAAAAGGGTTTGATGAGACTGACATCCCATCCTCTCAACCAATGTGAGTTCATATGTTTCGTTGGAAAAGTTATCTAGTGAATGCCTACCTTTGGAAAGTTGATCCATGAATCATGGATATGAGATCCATTGGGAATTTTCAGATCCATGAACAAAACCCATTGGAGATCATTCATAAATAGTGAAACTGACACAAATTATTGTACAAAACTTAACCCCCTACAATCAACCATCAGGAAAATATGTTTCCATCAGAAAAAAATTGTGAACCCGATGTGAATCCTTTACCATGGTGGTAGTTTAACCCTTCTTTAAGACCTTTTCTCATCCCAAAATGGAAGAGGAAAAAATGACACCATCAATTATGAATGTGGTAATGAGTTACAAATTTGATGAGGTTTTATTGTCTATATCTGTCACATATATTGCAGGCAATCTTTTGAGCTTCCTTCAATCCAATGTAATTTCTCTAGTTATCAAAGACAATAGTGTCAAAAACTATATTTGAGATTGGGTTCTCCATGAAGAAAAGGACTTAATCATCCACACAACATCTTTAACATTGGGTTTCAAATGCACTGGTTAGAGAGTACCACTAGAATAGTACTCTCCCTTCCCTAGAGGCACCAAGATAGGCCCTACAGTCAATAAAGATCTTCCATTTCTCCACATAGTGATCGTTGACGGTCCAAAACAAGATGGCTCCACTATCCATCTACAACTGTTTTGGTAACTTATCCCTAGAACATGACAACGAGTTTCTTCCATAATTTTAAAGAGGCTGATGAATTCATCTCTAATGATTTCATCCCTATAGCATAGAGGTACCACCCAAGGGATCCTACTTGAAACCATCTCTGTCAACACTGTTCAACATAATATCCTCACCATGAAGAGGATTCTACCCCACAGGCCCCAAGTGAAGCTATGAAGAACTGGGTCCCCAAGAAAACCCTCATAGATAAATGATCAGATAACTAAAATTATGCCCTTGTACATATTCCTACTAAAGAATACCTCCATGAAAATATAGAAAAAACTTATGAGAGGATGTATATTTATTCTCATAATGCCTCTCCGGACAATATGATGGTGGATTATAGGTAGATGCATATTTCTACCAATGCATACCAAACCCATCAGTCAAATATGATGTCAAACAACAAGAAAATAAAAATTTCCAATCCCTCTTAGGAAGACCACCACGAAAATATGGTGGCACATTATGAGTTGGAAAAAATTCAGGATACTTCTTCCCAAGACTTCCATGTAAATAGGGTGAAAAATTAGTGGCAGACACATATCCCTACAAAAATCACATCAATCCCTTCAAACAAATATAGTGAAAACCAATCATAGGCAGATACAAATCCATGCTCACAAATGTGAATCCCATCAGTCAAATACGATGTAAACTAATGAGAAAACAAAAATTCTTGCTCATAAATATGAATCCCATCAATAAAATACTATGGTGACCAAATATAGGAATAGTCAAATTCCTATATATGAATATCAAGATCATTATCCAAATAGGGAGATAAAAGATCAGACATAAATCCCTTCCCACAAATATGAAACCGACCAGTCAAATACAATGGAAATCATAGAAAATAGTTGGAATATCCCAATAATAAATCAGGGATAGACCCATATATTTAACCTCACATGGGTGAACTTTTAGTACTCTCATATAGGAAATGGAAGACTGTAGTAAAAATATATTCCCACATTGATGCCAGAATGGGCATATATTCTCGTTCCATCCACGGAAATCTCTCAACACATATTAGAAATGACAGAGGATCATATATCAATCCGTGAACACATACTACTGACTTTTCAATATGTAATCAAATATACAGAAATAGAAATAAGTCGGGCCCATAATCCCACCTCCCCAAGTGAAAAAGTTCATCTATACAATAAGGTGGTAACTCTAGAACAGACATGCATCCCTATTCTTGTCAAGGAGGTTCTTCAGTAATATTCCATGATAAATGGAAAATGGGTTTGGGTACAAATACCCGTTCCAACTGAGGGACACTAGTCCACCATGGTGGCCTCTCTAGAGTAGGCATATATCCCTACCAGAACTTAGTATTATCACCGACATATCCTAGAATCATTACAGGATCCACTCGAATAGGATCCCAAACATGAAGGTTGTCACCTATAATAAGTATCCCCAGTCACCCGAAATAGAGAATCCAAAAATAACTCATGCCAATGGAAACTAGAAAATGGAGAGAAAACTCCTGACCCTACTCTAATGGAAACTTCAGTTCAAGAGTCTATTATAATCCTATCCCTAGTGGGCCATGATCATACTGATCCATTACCAAATTTCTGAATTGGCAGTAGTAGTTGTGAAGTTTCTACCCGCAACATTATTACCCACAGTTCTGGAGGTCCTCCCAAGAACATCCAACATGATGTCTTACTTTGTGAACACAAAATGATCAACCGTGAGAGCTTATCTCCTAATGAGAAACATAGTAACCCTTATCATGGGTAGAATATTGAATAGTAAGAAGTTTCTCCCATCACTATCTTCCTCCCTAAAAATTCTTCTCAAGGTATAGACTATAGATATTCTCCTAGAAGTTAGATATGAAGATATGATGATAGTCCTCTCGAGAAATAGATTCACTTTGAAGGTCTTATACATAGATAAGTTCTATGATGAAAATAAGGTCCTCCCCTTTATAGGTCAAACATGAGAAAGCCATCATACTCTAAGGCACATAGAAGGATGGGGTTAGATATGTTAGATAACCAATCAATGATAAGCAATATCGTTTATCAACTAAGAGATCACTAGAGGAAATTATTTGTCTCAGAGCCACCCCCAGAGAATTCACATATCAATGAGACCCATATTTTTTCCACTACTTGTGAAAAAATAGTCAAGAATGATCCATGTTGGGCAGATCAAGTAGATGAGTCTCTGGCATAAGAACAAAAAGATATTTTTCTCATAAGAAGACAATTGGTCATGGAAAAAATACCCATTGTGTTTTGGCCCTCAACAAATTATAAGTTCAACATACCAAGGTCATTTTTAAAATAATATATACATAACACTCATCTCATAATTTTTAAAACTCTCCACTACCTGAAAGAACAATTCTTACCCTATAAAGGTTATGTTGACCATGTTAAAATATTGGGAGGGGTTCATCTTCAAATAAACCTAGAATCCCTTCCTTCTTCACAACAGCCACAATTAAAAAGGTGGAGGAAATATCTCTAAATGACCTACTTTAATGCACTACATATATTTCATCGTGTCATTTCCAAAACCCCTCCTAGTGTTCATATCCAGGGGTAGGGAGAACATGGATCCTTTTATTTCACCTCATTCCCTATCCAAAAAGAACCACTAGAAATAGAATCCTATAATGTCAATATTCTAAGGCAGATACCAAGAAAAGATCATGATCAGGAATGGTGGAACAATCTATAATAATTATCCTTGAATAAGCCTCAAAATAATCAGACCTGATGAGAGAAAGACATAAAAAATATTTTGTACCAGGAAACTAAGAAAATACAACAAGATTCTTACTTAAGGGAATCCAATCATCAAGTACTTCAAATATCCTATGAAGAATGCTATTCTCATATAGAATTAACATCATATCTGACTCAATTGAATAAGGATGTATAGGATCAAGAGAGAATATATAGTATTAGTGGTTGCCAAAATATGGGATTAGCCCCATATTGTAGGGATAGGGACATTTTTAACACAAAATTCCCCTTTAAGATCTGAAAATATAGGCCAAGGAATGACACTAAGAGAATGAGAGCACCCCCATCCAGTAAGAATGTTGGAGTTTTTAACTCAACCACCCCTTAACGGAAATCCATATTTTCACATTTAAGGAGGACAAAATGGATTGAGGTCTCTCATTACAACCCATATCATGACTCATTCCTTATAGAAGGGAGGTATACAAGAAATATTTATAGATGTTTCCTTCGATTCACTCCTCACCAAAAATCACAAATATAATCCCATAAAGGAAGGGAGATGTACAATAAACAATGAAAAAAAACCCTCCTATCATTCCACTGCCCGTAAATCACCCATCATGCATTATGTATGGATAATCATCATAGAAATTAATCCTATAGATGAAACCAAAAATAATTCAAATTAGGAATATCTAAGAGAGGATGGTTCCATCCCGGATGCGGTCCACAATGAACATGAAGGTGTGCATACTTGAAACCAGAGAGATGCCCAAAATTGGAGTGATACCTCTACCAATACCTCATTACCTCCTTTTAAAATTCATAACAAAGGGAATAATAAAGGCCATCTCATATTCAAAACACCTCCTCATATTTATGAGAATGATCTTCCTACACTCGAATAAAGATTCATTTGGCAGGAAGAGGAAATGGAATAGTTGAGGTGAATCAATGCAGAGTAACTCCAAAGAAGAATTCCTGTCAAATATGATCCTGACCATAACATCCACATACACTTATAGAAAGTGTACCTTTACCACAAGGGTATATCCCAGAAATTGAAGCAAGGCCAGGACATCCTCCCCACTTCGCACTTGGACCATTGGTTCACATGGACCTAGTCATAGACGGATATCAATATTTCCCTCCCTCAAGGAGACAACCAGAATAGGTTTTGGTAAGTCCTCACAAGACGTTCCTGACCGGATATCCATATCAAATAATAGAAGAACAAATACATCAAATCCTCCTCCTCACCACACCAATCTATGATTAGGTTCAATAGAACACACATCATGGACTTATCAACACCATCAAGTCTTTAGAAACTCGTTTGGAAGCTATAGAGGAGCAGCATACACCAGTACAACCAGAACGGAAGCCTTACCTCGATTAGGTGAGTGAAACCCTGAAACCACTAAATTTCAAGAGTCTGGTGTTTCCAACATTTAATTTCCTAGGTTGATTTAGAAGAGCATATGACTCAATAGGTTCCCCATTGTGATACCATGATGGGAACTTCATAAAAAAAAGAAGCAATGAAACTCATATGCTTCATGTGAACCCTATAAAGGTCATATATCATAGGGTACACTAGTTTTCTATCTCGTTCTATCATGGGATGGGAAAACCTCCACTAACAATTTCTATTATAGTTTATCTCAATACTGCAGAATACGACACTCAATGGCCTCTAAAACTAAAAACTACAAGATAAAGATATAGTCTCAGACTTCATTTCCTAATGGAAAGTGTTGACCAATTCCCTAATCAGTCCACTTACCCAAGAAGAAATTATTTCTATGTTCTTTTGATAACCTCCTTTAAGAGATATAAATGCTACTCATCCTGCTAAAATATATGAGTGAGTATCGAGATTTCTATGCCATTATTCAAATAATAGAAGGCTACATATGGTAGACTAAGTTTAACTCCTAGATAATTCCAATGGCCTAGTGAAAAGAGAAGAAATGGGGGAAGTTACATTCATTACACTAAGCCTGCCTCTGTGCGTGCTCCAGCTCCAAAACCTACAAATATCATAGAGCACCACTTGGGCATAAAAAACCCCCTTTCTCAACTGGATGAGCAAGGTGGAACTAGATGAAATTAATTTTAGGAATGATGAAATGAAGTCTACTTATTCTAATATGATCGAGTTCATGGCTATTTTATAGCTGTTATGGACTATGATTTACTCCCTCTAATAGATCCAAAAAGGGCTGACAAGGTGGGTCTCGATGAAAGGAAAAATTATTTCCTCTTTAAATGGATATTGGGACACAACATTAAAGATTTCTTCATGTTCTAATACCTCCCACAAAAATGATATATTCTAGGAAAGTGAAATTGGGACCGCTAGTAACACAAGTGTTGTATGTTTCCATTATTTCCCCTGATGAAGGAAGAGAGTGGAAAAAGTTGTTATAAGGAGAGAGAAAAAATTCGATAGTTTGATGAATTAAAAGCAAATAAATATAACTCATGGTATTTTCCAAACATAGTTTTAAAAATCAACTATTACCCCTACATCTCCTACAACATTGTAGCTGATGTCTTCCCAATCCTCCAAAACTTGACCTTCCAAAAACCAGTTTGACTTGAAAGGAAGGTAGAAAGTGTAGAAAGATGATCGTATATCAAGGAAAAAGTAATCTTTGACCCACTAAGATTTTATTCCCACATATATTAAAAGATAGAAACCACCCCACGAAATGAAAACACCAGAAACAATCATTCAAGAAAATTTCTCATCAGATGAGGAGTTAATCTTTGGTTCTATCAATTCCATCCACTTAATGGATCCCTTCTCCAATGGAGAGGATAACTACGAGTCTGAGTTCCCCAAACTCAATTGAGGATCTAGAGGAAGAGAAAAAATGAGCCAAGGATATAGAGTAAGGCACAAACATGGATGAAACCATACTTCTATCCTCTCCACTGCTTGGACTGTCAATGCTGCAAAAACTTGTGGGAGAAACCTTAAATGTTTTCAATAGGAATAGGAAAATGCCCTTGAACCTACTAGAATCAACTCTGAAATAATCATCCTAAAATATCCATTAGATGAGGATCATTTTTCTAATTTCCCTCGACATTCATCCAAGATGACTCAGCCCCACCCACTAAGAATAAGAGTGCCTCTAGCTTCTATATCATGGGTTGATCCATCTACATCCAATACTCAGGCCCCTAAAGAGCTTGTAAAAGAGAATCCCCTTGTTAGGAAGCACCTACCTTTTGACCATAAGTTTGAAATCCTGAAGTATTTACCTCTGGTACCATCAAATCTATCGATTATAGATTCCATGAGTTTGTCAATAGAACTCAAGGAAGCAATTATAGAGGCTTTAATGAGTCCCTAGTAGTTTGATGCTTAAGTGGTTATTGCTGAAATCTACCGAAGAAAGACTGATCCTGTAAAATTCCACACGATTATCTTCTATATAGATCTAGATGAAAAAACCATTATACATGGACACATCAAACCCTTGTATGTGTCTGGAGGAATAAATTGTGTTGATATATGAAAAGTTTTTGTTGATAATGGCTCTAAAGTTAGTCTCATACCTGTGTGAACACCTCATCATTTGGTCTAAAATAAGGATAACTTGACATCCTCAACCATAACCCTACTGGATTACAAAAAAACTGAGTAGAATTTATTGGTCTAAATAAATCTTGAGACTCATTTTGGAGTCCTTTTTTCCAACTCAGAATTTATAGTGGTTAAAAAAAACACAACCTTTAACATCCTGATAGGAAGGTTGTGGTTGCATCAACACACAACAATTTCTTCATCGTACCATCAATGCATTAAATACTAAATTAATGGGAAAAACAAGATGTTTTATGCCAATAAGAACCCATTTTAATAAAATTAATCACATTATATCAATGCAGGATTCTATCAAGGGAAATGGAAACAACCATTGGATGATGGTGTTGATTGGGTCACCACCCCGAACAGTTTGAAAATGATACCATCCAACCCTTTTAACAGCTTGATGGAAAATACGTTTTACCTATCAATCTGGTTGGGTGAATGAGTCCAAATGAGGACATTTATTTTTCAGTCCTAATGATTTCAGTCAAGACCACTGAGTCTATAAATGTTGGAAAATTTGTTGACTCCCTGAACAATGGTGAAAGATCGGGTGAAAATGATTTTAATCCATCCCTATAGCTCTAGGAGATCCCTGAATCACCCAATAAGGAAGAATAGGACCTATAACCACCCAAATAGGATTAATACATTCCCCCATCCCCCATTCAATCCTCTCTTGAGTTTCAAAGAGATCCCCCACTGCCAACTAGTTCTGAGGAAGTCACTTTATCTTCTGATCGAGACATATATTCCTATCTTAACTCTAGATATATAATCTTGAAACTTGCATGCCTAATGGAATAAGAGGAATAAGATGAATACAAGGAAGAATAAGAGTATTAGGACCTCAGGGACCCCTTATATCATTTGAATAAGGCTTCTCTATCACTATTGATGAACTGAAGAAAATAAAACTTGCTATAGAAGAAGATCCACAACCCACCTTGATTAGTACAACCATTTACCCCAATTCATAATAGGTATACACCTCCATAATACGGAAGAATATATATTTATTCACATAGAACTACATAGAAATTCTAGGCCTCGATCTCAAAGTGGTTACTCACCACCTAGTCCATCTAGAGGACCACCAGGGCTACAAACAAGTCGCTGGGGGGATGCACCCAACACATGCTGCCTAGATAGAGGCTAACGTAAGCAAGATACTTAGAGAGAACTTCATTTGTGAGGTCCGATATCATATATTTATCGAAAATATAATCTCCATCAATAAAAAGAAAAAAAAATCAGAATATGTACTGATGTTATGGATCTCAATCAGAACTTCCCAAAGGATGACTCCCTAGTCCCGATAACAAAACTATTGATCAATGAAATAGGTGGATACCAAGATCTTTCCTTCATGGATGGTTATTTAGCATACATATGAATCTTAATGGCCCCCCATAGAGTATTTTTATACTTCTTAATGCCTTTTGGTTTGAAGAATGTCGGTGCTACATATCAACATAAAATGAATCAAATCTTCAAACCCTTCCTTGGAAAGGTCATTAAATGATATGTTGATGACCTGTTGGCTTAATCTCGACAATTCTCAGACCAACTGGTGGTTCTTGTAACCATATTCAGAAAATTGCGACAACACAACCTGAAAATGAACCCCTTGAAATGTGCTTTTGGTGTTACATCAGGAAAGTTTATCAGCTTCATCGTACACCATCATGGCATCAAAGTTTCCCCCAATAAGAAAAATTATATCCTTGTAATGTCACCTCCTCAACACCTCACAAAGTTTAGAGGAATTCAATTACACTTATCCTACTTATGGTTCTTCATATCCAACCTTATCTAAAAATGTTTACCCTTCACCATGTTAATGAAAAAGGGGTTACATATTAGTGGGATGATGATTGTCAGGAAGTGTTTGAAAGTACCAATAAATACCTATTGATCCCGCTAGTACTAATTAAACTATTCATAGAAAGGACACTCATTTGGTATGTGAAAAAATTAGAGAAATAAATGGGATCCTTCCACATGAAAAAGAAGAATACCGACATCAAAAAAGCCTTTATAACCTAAGTTGAACCATGATCGACACTAAAACTCAATATTCAGATATTGAGAAGAGATGTATGGTGCTAATATTATCATTCTAAAAGCCGACGTACTATCTGAAGCACCATATAGTCCATTTGGTCTCTCACAATAACCTGCTTAAATATATCCTCAACCGTCCAATGTTTACCAGGTGCCTATCAGGGTGGGTTATCATTTTGCATCTGTTTGACATTCAGTTCATTCCTTAGACATAAATCAAGATCCGAGAATTGGAAAACATTATAGAAGAGTACCCCTTAGTATAAATGACTCTATTGGACACTTAAATGCATGATTAAGAGGTTTTTTTCTATTCAAGAGGGTGCCCAGATATGGGAAATGCACTTTGACAGTGCATCTGGAAGCCTGATTGAAAAAATATAGAAGACCCCAAGCTCAAAAAAGTGGGGCTAGGGTTCATACTCATATCTCTATAAAATGAATTCTTGAATTAATACTTCTTAATATCAAAAGGGTGTATGAACAATGAATCATAATATCAGGCTCTAATTGAATGGCTAGTTCTAGAACTTCAAGTACAAGTAAAACACTTGAATAAAAAATGTGATTCAGAATTGGTTATCAAGTAGGTTAAGAGTGATTATACTATAAAAAATGAAGAGATAATCTCCCTAATAAATCATGTATGAAAACTAATATATTAATTCCCTTTAGAAAAAATTGTTGAACATGACCCATGATCGAAAAATTCCCAATCTAATGCATTGAAAAATGCAGCCACAACTCTCACTGATCCTAAGTGAGATGAAAAAATCATCAAGATTGAGCACCACCAGATGGTATCAAAAAATTTTCAAGCCAAAATGGAAGAAATAGCTGATATTATCCTCATAATTGAAACATATGGTCATACCACTTGATATATGACAAAAAATATTGACTACCATCAAAATAGAGAACTCCCACTAGATAGAGCCAGGAGAGAGAAACTCCAAAGAAGAGAAATCAATTTTATTCTATATGATTGCATGACTCACCAAACGGTCCTCTATAAAGGGAGTCTCGATGGGGTACTTCTCAAGAGAATTGATGGATAAGAGACTGATATTATCATGAAGGAAGTACACACCAAGACCTGTGAACTCACCAGTCAGGACTTAAGCCTTCCTACCCAATCCAGATGATTGGGTACTAGCGGCCAACTATAACACATGACTACACTATTTCACTAAAATGTGCCACTCATGCCTGGTTCACACCACTTCATCCACTAACCCCCAGAGTTATTTCACACATCCAAGTACTCCTTGCCATTTTCTTATGAGGGAATGGACTTCATAGGTCCATATCCTCCCACCACATCAAAGTAGTTCAAGTATATCCTTACTCTAACAAACTTCTTCTCCAAGTGGGATGGATCCTTACCTCTCAAGGAATTTGGGGAAATGAACATTTTTAGCATCATAAAATCCAATATCATCAAAATATTTGGTGTCCCTCATACAATACTAGTGGAAAATGGCACCAATTTATACTCTACTAAGTTGGATAAGCTATATCAATAGTATGGTATCAAGTCCAATTATTCTCCCCGCTACTATGCAGTGGATAATATACATATAGAGGCCTTCAATAAAACCCTGTCAAATATACTCTAAAAGATGGTAGATAAAGATAAAAAGTACTAGTTAGAAAATCTATTTCATGCCTTGTGGCCTTATTGGAACATGACCTTCACTACCATATAGGTGACCCCATACTCATTATTATATGGGACAAAGGCAGTCTTGCCTATTGAGGTTCAATTTAACTCACTCTGAATTTCTATATATGATCAATTTTATACGTATTACAAATAAAAAAACAAATCGATGAAATGGAGTTACTTGATGATAGAATATTTCATACCTTTTACTATTTGGATGTCCACCAATATCAGATCACATGATCCTTTAACAAAAATGTTTACTACCAATAATTCCTAAAAGGAGAGATGATGTTATTCCTTAGGACCCCAATGATACTCGAAAAGATCTGAAGATGGAAACAAAATGAGAAAGAACATATTCCATATATAAGTTCTACTCCAATGGATCTTATTCTCTAATTTTGATGGATGTACAACTCACCACACCTCCCACCAATGTAAGGTTTCTGAAGAAAATATTTCATGTAGCCAAAAGAACTCATCTTGTCCTTACCACGAGATGATAAAATTCATGGCATAAAACACGATTAGAACATGAATATAAACTGCATGGTATCAAATGTACTTACCACACAATGATAAACTATATGGAGTTGAACATCATTACCACACAATGATAAACTATACAACAACTTTCAGCCTTACAACCTGACGATAAATTGCATGGAATCAAAATTCCTTACCGCACGATGATAAAATTCTTGGCATAGAACCTCCTCAAAACATGATTATAAACTACATGGAATAGAACTTACCTACCACATAATGATAAACTTCGTGAAACCTATCATCTTTACCACATGACGATACACATCAAGGAATTGAACATCCTTACCACATGAGAGTAAACTTCAAGTAATTAAATGTCTTTACTACACAATGATAAACTGCATGACACCTATTTTCCTCACCGAATGACAATAAATTGAATGGAGACCATTTTTTTAATCAAAAATTCATGGCAAATGATCTAGATATATGAAATGGAAAGTGAAAATTCCCCTTTTACTATGTGAGAGTCAGATCCATATAGGGAGTCTCTTTCTCAAGAACTACGTATGGATTGATTCCTACACTTTCAGGATATGTAGGGATGCCCAGATCTCTCTTAATGGGAACAACCACGATGATAAATCTTAAACATCAAGTGACCCCTATCCTTATTGTAAGATGTTAAACTGAATGTTTTCTCCATAACTATGTACATCATGATTACTGCCTATAAAGGATATGTAGCGATGCATCGATTTCTACATCCTAGATCAGCCACAAAAAAGGAAAACTTCCCCCCCACTGCATATGGGTCTGAACAGTGTGGAAAATTCCCATCAAGAACTACACATGGCATGATTCCTACCTATGGATTATATGTTGTGATTCTGGGATTCTACATCCTGGTCCATCCACCCAAAAACAAAATTCCCCTTCCTTGTATATGGGTAAAACCTACGTAGGGAGATTTTATATAAAACTACTTATGTCTTGATTATCATTCTATGGGATATATTGTGATTCCTATAACTCACATCTCGAGCTCAGGTAAAAATATACAAGAATTTTCCCCTCCCCTGCATACCAACTAAATCAATGAAGCTGATTCTATAGTAGGTTTTATTGATAAGTCCATTTCAAGAAAGTTTCCCCTTCCTGTAATTGAGTTATATATATGCAAGGAGTTTTCTAAGAACTACATCTGGCTTGATTTCTGCCCTTATAGGATATGTGTTGATGCTCGGATCTCCAATATCAGTTCTAGATAGAGCTTTCCCCTATTTCACATTGGGTTACCTATATCCTCACTACATGATGTTAAACTTCATGGGCTTTCAGAACAACATGTGGCTTGATTCTTGTCATCACCGGATACATAGTGACGCTTAGATATCTAATCATAGGAACAATAGAAGATAAGGATAAAAACTTCCCCTTTACCATGTATCGGTCAGATCCGTACAAGGAGTTTTCTGAGAACTACATATGTCTTTATTATTTTTTTGATTAGATACATAGCGATGCCTAGATTTTTCATCCTAGTATTTACAACAAAAATGAAAAAGGACCATATCCTTTATTTTATCACCGCTGTGTGGTGGAGTAAACCTTTTCCACCCCTTGTTTATCATACTGACAATAGATCAAGTGGGATTAGAATTTTCAAAAAGGTATTCTATGCATAACCAAGGCATATCAATCCACATTAGATGGTCCTGGTAGCATGACCTTAAAAGGAACACCAATTATTTCCTCTTCACAATGGGGAACCTATGTGCTTATTTACTGACGTGAAATTTCATGGTACCTCAAGAACTATGTGTGGATTTATTCTAAATTTAAAATGATACATAGTGAAAATAATGAATCCTGTCCTAATCCCAACCATGGGTAAAAAAAACAAAATGTCCCCATTTCTTGTGCACAACCAATGATCTATGTAGGAATTATCATGTTTGGGTTCCTTATTCAAGAATATATAAAGGAAACAAAAATGACCACTAAATATGAGTCTGATCTATGTAGAGGATTTCACACACCATGGATAATTGTAGTTAGAATATTTCATACATACCCAGACACATCCCTTACATTCATCACACTTTATGCCCCAAGAAATTTTGTATCCTCAAAAACTTAATCTGGCCATTGGAAAGGGGAGAGGCCAATGTGTTGAGGAAAACTTTGTTGGACTATGAACAATATGACTCAGTTGGATCTACATAAGTTTCCCTCAAAAAAGGAATGTACATTAAAGGAAAATCCATCTTTAGGAGAGGAATTTACAATATCTATATGCCCTAATGGATTCCACTCCCCATACCATTTCTCTTGATATGAGAATCCATATAATCATGGTTTACACTATCATCCCCCTCACCTCCGAGGAATTTTATAACATCCCAGCTCAATGAGCATCCTATTACTCATTTTTTCCATGAAATATGGTCCAAGCCATATGACCTAAAACTACGTGATCTCAGGTTGTCCCCACCACAGGACTTTAAAATTAAATGGATAATATCATAGTCAAATGAAACTAAATGAAATGATATTGAGAACTATGAGTGGATTAATCCCTTCCATGAATGGGTATGTATCAACACCCACACATCCAATCATAGGTCTAGCTAAAACAAAAGAAAATATTTACCCTTCCTTGTGCATGGGTCAGACTAGCATAAGGAACCTTACAAGAACTATGTACAAAAATATTCTCACTTAGAAAAGATATGTAGTGACTCATGGATATTATATCCCTATTCATCCATAAATTTTATTTTGTCCCACTCTTCTACGTGTGAGATAAATCTTAATGGGAAAATTTAAAATGAGCCTCACCCCATTAGTGAGCTCATATCAAAAGTAAAATTCCTCATTCACAACCAAAATTTTGATTGACGTGTGGAGGAACCTTCCAATAACTAGGTATGACTTGAACCCTACCATTATATGATATGTAGTGATGTCCGAATCTCAAATCTTTGGTCTATTACTAACAAGAAAAAATGTCCCTTCCCTGTGCATGGGTTAAAACTTCCTAGGGAAACTTATCATACTTGCATAAGGAAAACATTTCTACCCACTCCCAGTAAATCTAAAAATAGTATGCTCCTTCAATATTTGGGAACTATCCTTTCACAAACCAGAATATATTTCTATGAAGGTCTGAATCCCCATAAACCTCCACGACCATTGGAAGTGGTGGGGATAGTGTCTTGAGGACACCTTTGTTTGACTATTCACAATATGCCCCAGTTGGTTTTCCATAAGTTGCCCAAAAAGGTACTGTAAATAAAAGGAAAATTATTCTTTGGGCGAGGCTTTTCCCATATCTATACACCCCACTGGATTTAATGCCCCATATCATTGCTCAAATTTGGAAACCCATAGATTAAAGCTAACATCCTTATGCCTTTATTCCTAAAGATGATAGAACATTCTTTTATAGATTACTGTGAAAGGCTAAAATCGTTTATCCCTCAGTCAAAGCCAAGTGACCATAAACCATAGACCACACATTTCCTAACTATGAGATGTTAAACTACATGGTCTATGTTTTAGTTTCACAACATTATACTGCACCATGATCCAACCTTTCTTTACACTATCCAAATTCATGTATTTGGAGTTTCTCATTCATGGATAGTGCTGATACATAAGCCCTTTTTATTTTCAGACAACATTCCCTCAATATTCCACCCACCGAGGTCTTGAAAAATCCATACTTTTATAAATTATTTTTCTATAAGAAATGGAGGGTTATTTTCCTAAGGATACCTTTGTTTGACTATGCACAATATACACCAGTTGACTCTGTATGAGTTTCCAATAAAAAGGGCCTATCAACCAAAGGTAAATTCATCCCCATGAGAGGATTTTACTAACACCATAGGCCCCAACTACATAATTTTGGATCCATTATCATGGTTACTCCTCACGTACTTTCCCCATGTTATGTATCATATTTATAAATCACAAAACTGGGGTAAATAAAAATCCCTCATTCATGTTTGAAAAATAATGTGACATTCTCAGTCAGTAAGCCCTATTGGGGCCTTTTTCCTGTGATTCATGGTAAAAGTTGTTCAACCTAAAACATTAGTCATTTTAGCATATTTCAAGATTATATAATACCCATAAAAAGATAAGAAAAACTCTGTAGGTGGAAAACCCACAAAGGGAACCCTGGATAAAAGTTGAGTTGCAGCTCACTAAAGATTTGATTTGCATGGTTTAGAAAGCAATAAAGCGATCAAAAACTAAAAAAAATACACAAATATTATTAGGATGAAAACCTAGAAAGTGATACCTAATAAAAATTCAAGTTATACCCACAAAAACCACACTAAATAGCGCTTAGTAAAAAATTATGGTGACCACAAAAAAGATAGAAAGTTTGTCAGTTTTTCCATACCACACTAGCAATAGTCAAACTATGTTTGCTGAGTCCCTCAGCTCAGAAAAAATTAAAGCATTATATTATCATTTCAATTTGGGTATCCTGAATTTTGATTAAAATTGATTTCGATTGGAGATTATATTTCAATATGGGACCAATTATAATTGATTAACATTGAATCAAAAGATAAAGGATATTCACTAGAAAGAAAATGAGTTTTCATTTAATTATTAAATGAGAAATGAAGGAGAACCCATTGATTGGGCTCTCTACATACGAGTTGTACATTGTAATTAAAAAATTAACACAACATATTCGTAAAGCTATAATAGCACCTGATGAACTCAATTGTTCTGTCCTAGGGCTCAGAATCCATAAAGAATGTCCCACTATTGGGACATAGGTTGTTTGATTTTGAAGAGATTCCCTCCTAGGGATCAGAATCCATCCTAATGAACTCAATTGTTCTATCCTCCCTATAATATTCATCTATAACCATCGGAAGTATTACCTATAACTCTGAAGAAACCAGAGCTTCCAACCCCCATGAAATTAATGCCTGATTACCCATCAGATCTACACCAATTTATGTTCATGATGATTAGTCAGGGAATAAATATGAATAATATGAATGTTGAATAATGAAATGAAGTATTCACCTATTATCCCTAACATTATATGTATAAATAGCTGGGATTCATACTAGCACCTCATGATGTGCCACTGGGATGATCCCCAAGAAGTAACTGAAGGTGTGGCTGGGGTTGGAAATGCCTCAGAAGGATATGGAAGGACCACCTCCATACATTCTATCACCATAGGGATCCCTATCTAGTGACTCCCACATATAAAGGGACATTATCCATAGTTGAGGTTCCCATGGGGGTGTATCTTGGGGAAGAAAAGCTTTCATGAATCTACCCAATTTCTTCTAAGCACAAGGAATAATGGTTTAAGGTCATGAAGACAAGAAGAATAATGGTACATGTAAATAACCATAATTACCTCTTCATCAGTATCATCTATCTCCATCGTGTTTATCACCATTTATTCTACTCGATCATACCAATAAGCTATACCCATAACAGTGTGGAGGAAGGTATCCATCTCTTCCAAATATGTATCCACCTTGCATGGATCTTCATGACTTGAAATCCACATGGGAGAAGTGATTGATATGAATCCAAAAAGCTTAAGGGAAAGTTAATGCTGGGGGAGGGGGTCCACTTGGGGAAGTGAGGTGAGTTCCAATAGCCATAAATTCTTTCTAGGTTGTTCAACCACCCTGGAACCCTTTGGGGATGAGTAGTTGTGAGTCCCTAGATGAAAAAGAGGAATCTTCCACACTCCATTTTTGGAAGGAGGGTTAACTTCATCCATGCTCCAAGAGGCATGGGAATCATCATTTTCATCCTCATCAATCTAAGTCATCAATATTGAAAACACTCAATAGGAATACCTATATCAGTTCTTTCAAGAATGGATTTAAGCATCAATCTCTTGAAGAAGGTCATCCACCCTCTTATGGTCTTCATCACAAGAGATGTTGGGGTGATGACACATAGATGTACCCAGTTAGTGTGACCTCATTCTCTTGTAAAAAACTTCATTGGGATCGAGATAAATGAGAGCCCCTCAGAGAATCCCATTGTCTACAGGCCTCTAGAAAGGATGTGTCAGGATGAATGGATGCTTGAACTTTAGGAGTAGCACCAAAAGCATGGGAAGTTGAACCCCAGTCTCTAAGAAACTTCATTGGGGGATTAGAAATAATGAATTTTATTGGATGATATCAGGACCTAGAATGATCAGATTTTTTCTTATGTTTTCCCCTTTCCTTGCATGCCTTTTGGGCCTCAAAAAAAGGAAAAATGTTTTTCTAGTTGATCTACTGGGTATGACCGGTTCCAAATTTCTATATAGGATTTGGTGAGGGTAGGGTGGAAAACCACAAACGTTGGAAGCCTGGTATAGTATAGGGTATCCTCGTGAGTAAACATCAACCAATGATGCAAATATATATTTGAATGCTTCTCCAAGAGTGCACTATTGAGGATTACAAGGCACTTCATCTGGACACATTTGAATTGATGAGTAAATTTGTAGGGTTCATACCCTTCACTAATAAGTTTCCCATCGATCATGACAACCAAAATTACTTATCTTAAAGTGAAAATATAGCCTCGCTCAACAAATTTCCCAGATCTATCATTTACCAAGGTACCATAGGGGGAATATAAGTTTCATAAGTGAAATTTTCATAATAGTTGAGTCATTCCCCTACTTCCTGCTCAATCTAGTATGATGGAATTACCCCACTTATGATTTGGAGGCACGTTTGGATAGTAGATTGTGGGATTTTTTTAGGGTTGATATATGTGTATCCACACATATGAGCTACTACCCAGCCCCAAACAATTTGGAAGGGACCCACCATCTAGTGTGGTGGCCTCCCCTTGCTAACTTGTCTCAGAAAATGGTATATTTTCACCAATACTAGGATGGAAGTATTAATACACCTACACGTGTCCAATTGATCCACCATGATAAAATTTGTGACTCTAACTAAAATATCCAAATTATGCACTAATAGAATCCAATCACTCAGAAATGTGTCTAGAAAGGCTACTAATCGAAATAACCATTCATTATTAGGAAGAATTTTACAGCCCCATTCATTGAGATGACCCTATTATTGAGTGGTCCAGTAGGCACCCATACGCCTTTGAGTTTCAATGGTTGGGAAAATAATCGATCTCCAAGCATATGGATCTGAGACACATCATACAGAGAAGGCATTAATCGAGTTAGAAAATGGGATGTCATTCTTTAGATGATGATCCTCATTCAAAAGGACCTTTGCCTTGGAAAAACATTTCTTGGAAAGAGGAGGAGTCCTCTTTGTGACATCCCAATCCAAATAGGGTTGTATAAATTCATCATACATATCACAGAAAATAAGAACCCATAAAATATGCGAGACATCCCAAAGGCTAATGCTGACCTCCCCATGAGCTATGTGGAATGTTTTGGTGTTCGGGTTCTACCTTATTAATAACTGTAGAATAATATTTAGAATTTTGTGGGAATAGGTATATAAAACCCAAACCACCTCATATAACCCCATGGCCCACAACTCGACTTTGAATTCCTCACAGCTTTGGTAGACCAAAAAGGGACAAATCCAGTCTAAATTGATTGATCCCTGAGGATGAAGATCCCATTTTGATATCCACCATAGTTGTTCATTCTCCATGGCCCTCTGCAAGATGATATGATAATAATGAATTTTATCATCCGACCCCGGTAGGGTTTCCTCCAGTGAAAAATGTGCGTAATTAAAAAAGGGCACTGACAGTAAGGAACTCTCAGATAAATTCCCCCTTAATGAAATGATGGATCAAGAAATATTGTTGTTTTAAAATATCCAGGTGGCTGAATGATTTTTTGGGAGTGGTTATGGGATTGCTACATAAAACAGTAGCCCACATCCATAAAGGTAAAACCTATGTGAGACTGAATATTCTCTTTGAATGATAGTAAGAAGAACTGAAAGGATCCAGTGATGTAGGTTGATGATGAATGTATTTTCTACAAAATCAATCATAGTTTTCCTCCTTTCATCACTAGCTGAGAGAGTAGCAACAATAGTAGATGCAACAACAACAGTAGAAGTATCCTATGAAGGGTCAATCCTATGGCCGACATCAAGAATCCAAGGTAAAGGGATTATATTTTATAGATATGTCAAATTATGAATTCCCATGGAAGATTAATTTGAAATGTGATATCTAGTGAAACATCTATTAATCAGGGAATTTTTCCATGAACTATTAGTTCACAAAAGTTCCATACCATGAATAATTGTCCAGTGAAGTTAAGGTCTATAGAACTCTTCATCTAAAAACCATCCAAAGGGTAAGCATAAATTACAAACTCACCATTCATGACTAAATATTTTAGTTCATGGGTGAAGGATATCAGTTCATGGAAAAGAAGGCTGAAAAAGAGAATGTTCATAGAAGGAGTATATGATCGAGAGTTTCTATAGGAGCGTTGAGTTCACTAAGAGAGTAGGTAAAAGAAAAATGAGATAAAACCCCTATTTAGAGTCTTGGTCCCCTCCTATGGGTCCACTTGCGTACCACAAAATCGTTCAAAATAGGATCAATTTCTACATTGGAATTGCCTCATATTCATCCAAATTGGAACCCATTCATATGGGGGAATTTGTTGGGTCCGGAAAATTCTACAAACAATTAAATTAATTTGGAAAAAGATAGAAACAAATGAAAAGAAGATTTCAAGGAAAAAATTTCATCGGGATAAAATCAAGAAGGACACAATAATCATGTGAATCCGAAATTTCTTTGCAAACAGCTGCTCAGCATAGAGTTATGCTTCTTCACGAAGCACCAATAAACTAAAGCATTAACAGGATGAGGGAGATCCACTAGAACCCACAAAAGAAATAGAGTAATTTTTTGGGATAGGCAGTGATTTTAACCCCCATGATTGAATATCCACTGTGAACTAAATAGTTCTTAGAACAAAGTGGTACTTTTAACACCTATAAATGAAAATAATATATTTTGAAGGGAAGAGTGGTGATTTATTCCCCCGTAAAAAATGACCCCAATTAATAATTTCTTCATATCCTGAGGCATCCTCCTGGGCTCCCTCAAAAGAAGATCTACAACCCACTTTGAATGATCAGCCAAATCGGTACCTGGTCCCTCTGCTCTTCTATAAATAAACACCGAGGTGGAACAAAAAAAAGACATAGGGAGATGAAAAAATGCTTGAGATAAATATATTATAAGTAACCATGTAAATTGGATCCTTTTGATGATTCCTAGTAGGTAAAATGAACCAAAAAACAGTAAGGAAGAAATTATAAGACATATGGTGGTCCATGAACCCAAAAAATATTTTCGAAAATAATCCCCCAAGACACAAATCAGATGGCCCCTATATAGACAAGCACCCCAAATAGTAAAACAGTATGTGGATATAACCCTTCCATGTATAGAAAATTTCTACATTAGAGGAACTTGACACCGCATAGAAAAATGTTGCGTGGGAGGAACACGAACCCACATAAAAAAATGCTATGTGAAAAAAACTCAGGTCTGCATAGCACAACACTATATGGACAAAACCCTCCCCCACGTAGCAACACTCTATGTAGAGGGAATCTCATCCCATGTGAGGACCTTTTATATAGAATGGGACATCCTAGGGAATTCTTCTATCCACCTCTCATTTCTCTCTTTCGTTGTGTCATTTGGACCTATGTTGGACCCTCCATGAACCATTCCAATGACATCAGGCCAAGGCCCTTTCCAAATCCACCTGATGAGTATGATAAATTCACTGGGCACATTAGTGTTTCCTCTCGAGTTTACATACCCGTGGAAAGAGTAGTCCCTTTTGTAACCTCTACAGTAAGGTATACCACCATAATATCCATATATTTACATTCCCATGGTATTGTGGGTTATAACATTCAGGTGATCACATGAACCTCCCCATTCGAGGGATTGAGGGGAACTTCTGGCCTTTCCCTTCAATGAAGGATAATGTTGAGCATTCCTCTACCTCCTAGAACTAATTTTAGGGCACTCCTCCTAAGGAATACCATTAGGATTTCTTGCAGGAGGTGACACTCTTTCTCCTCTTTGCCTCATCGTGAGGCATAGACAGATGAATAACTAGACATGACTATACTGGATATGAAAATAAAATAGGCAATGAGTGTATTCAAACCCCTTTGTCTCTCCCTTAAGGCTCCAGCATAATCCATTAGAGGACAGACTGGGTCGTGTGATATTTAGATCTACTTATTCCTCTTGCTTCTCACATTGTGCATAACTCGTGTGGTCATAGAGGTTAGTGGTGAGCATGAAATCTGAATGATACCAAAACGTCAAATGGACTGCTTCCAAGAATAATCCCCAACTATAAACTCTATGGGTATCCCATGAGTGTAATCCCTAACCATATCCACTTGACCAGGCCTCATATACCGTGTAATCCCAAAAATCATGCCTCAACCTTCAAGGGACCATAGTCCCAATGAAGTAACACTATACGGGACCCCTATATGCTATAAGTCCCAACCATACCCAAATCTATGGGTCTCTTATAAGGTACAATCCCCTATCATCCCCCTTCAATGGGAAGCTTCAATGCATTCGCCCCAATATACCGAACTACATGGGACTTGATTCCAAACTTACTGGGGTATGTAGGAAGCATCCCTGAGGTCCAGAACCAGCACTCAAGTCTAACTTAATGTTCTTTGGGCCACATCCTTGGTAGGGTCCTATCCACCTAGGATACCACATCTCTTCTGGTCCCCATGGTTCGCCTCAATATTTGTCTCACACCACATTTGACTGGGAACCTCTTCCCTAGATGTACTTTCCATATAAAGTTAAACTATATGGTTGGATCCTTATTTCATGAAATTAAAAGTTGATGTTCCTCATTAAGTGACACTAAACTACATGGGTTCTGATTCCTCTTGCAATGATACATAGGAATCCGATCTTATGGGCTTGATCCCGACATTCAAACAGATTCTATCCCCCATGGATGATGGTAAACTCTAGATTTCCCCACCACATGGCTTAAAACCATATTCATCCTAATAAAATACCATGGAATCCCTGATCTTTCCATTAAAGGGTAACATTGATAGAAAAAATCAGATACATACAAGTATCTCCATTGATGGAGAACCTAAAATATATACAAATGATTCCAAACCCATGTGTTATAATTATTGATTATAACCTCAATGTAATCTAAAATATATACACATGGGAATTAACAAAGTATTTGTGAACTTATATTAAATCTATAAGAGAGTCCTGAAATAGGCAATAGTTCTTCCCCCAAAAGGGTTTGATGAGCCCGACTTCCCATCCTCTCGACCAATTTGAGTTATTAAGTGTCACTGGCCAAGTTACCCAGTGAACATCTGACATGAGAAAGTAGGTCCATGGATCATGGATATGAGATCCATTGGATGTTTCTAGGTCCATGAAAAAAATACATTGGAGATATTTTTGGATTTAGTGAACCTAACACGAATGATTATACAAAACTCAACCCCCTACCACCAACCATCAGACACATTTCTATAGGAAAGGACATACCATATAACTTTAATGACTATATAATATACACCTGATACATAGATTGAGTTTTTGTCTTTTGAACTTGAAAATGAATTGCTTTTGTGAAAACCAATACACTATTATTCTAAACATCACTTCTATTGTCAGGATTTATTTTATGATATTTATATCCATTAATGTCATACCCAAACCATGTTATCAAATTTAAACATGGGCTTCCCACTAACCATCTAAAATTTTTTGATGCATATAATCTATCATGCATGGTATCTTTAAAACATGTAATTTTTTTTTGTTATTTAGATAAACAATTTACATATTTTTCTTCTTCTGATAACATTGATTTAACACATTAATATGAAATGTTATATATGGATGAACACCATATATGTTATTCAAGATTTATAAATATAATTTATTTATCTGTTCACCTTTCAAAAATTTTACTTTTCAAGCCACAAATCCCCTTCCCCCAATAATTGAATCATTCGTGGAAATATATAGGCAAACCAATGTGATCCACTATAGATAAGTAAATTGTATAAAACTCTACAAAATCCTTAGAAATATTATTGTCAACAATGGAGGATTGAAGTCAATATGAATTCTTAACACCCCCTTCAATATCTTTATATAACTTTATAATTTATTCATTAAACATATATATAGGCCCACAATGATTTATTTATGTCACCAAATTAACTATTAAATGCCCAATTATATCAAAAAAATATAGAGGAAAACAAATTTATATTTTTAAAAGTATAGAAACCCCTTAATTATCCAATCTATTTAATGAATTTAGATTAATCATGTTATTAAAAATTGAATTGAAAAAACAACACACCTTCATGATAGTAACTCTAACACACGTAATAAATATTCCATGTAATGATACTAGTAGGCATTGTTTCATCATGAAATGAAAATGATGAGATTTCATAATGTTAAACTTCAAATTATTTAGTTGTTTTTACATTTGAAGAATAAACCTATGATACTTTGATATCATGAAGACATTAAAAAAAGATACTTTTATCCCTCTTGGATAATTTATGAAAGGTGGGAGTCTGGTATATTCACCTTCGATCAAGATTCAGATCTAACTCCAAATGTATTCCCATTAAGAGTAATTCCAATCTTTCATTCAAACTATATTTAATATTTTCTTTAATATCTAAAAATGTTCCCATTAGATTGTCATGGATATTCTTCTCCATATGCATGAAATCAATGTTGTGTTTTAATTCATGACATCTTTAATATGTTAGCTTAAAAAATATTTACTTCTTATTAAAAATATTTATATCATTTCCATATTTTTGTCGCTTTCAGAATGTATCATGAATGTTTTTCATCATATAAAAATATTGATCAGTAGACAAAGGTTTTGGAGAAATATCAAATTCTTATGATCCATTTAATTCAATTTTTAATCTTTGATAAGATTTATTCATGGAAAAAAATCCTCCAATGACCCATGTATACTATTTTTCTCCCATGTTGCAGTTGATAATAAGAAGGTTTTTGTTCAAAAATTAGACAATAGTTATACCCATTAACACCGTATCCATATAAATTTCCATATGATGGGAAGTAATTTATAGTGAACATAATCATATCATATAGTAAAAAATCTTCCATTTTATAAGAATTATACAACTTAATACCATCTTACCAAAAATTTTCAAATCATCAATTAATGGTCACTAGAAAACATCAATATCATTTCTAGGCTGTTTTGGTCAAGATATCCTTAAACTCAACATGAAATATTTTATTTTCATTCAAAATTCAGGAGATAAGTTTTAAATTACCAATAAATTAGGCCACATACTATCTGGTATCATTATCCTTTGATATTGATTTATTCCATCAATGCACCGTTCAAATAAGATATTTTTAAATTCATTTCTAAATATAGGAAACTATTGATCAATTTTCTTCCACTGTGGAAAATCAGCTGAATGACATAATTTTACATCACATATATGCTCGTCTATATTCCGTATAAACCATTTTTCATCATTTTAATTTGAAAATAAACATTTCAAATGAAGAATTATAGGAAGATACCAAAATTCCATGGAATGAGTCTCTATAAATACTAAATTAGACTGTGATTTTTCTTCCAACTTATATCTTGATGTCCCAAATTTAGGACACTCTGATAGAAATTCAAATTCCTTTATATATAAAACATTTTCATTCTGAAAGGCATGTATTTTATTATATCCCAAACCCATTGGGCACAATATTTTCTTTTCTTTGTAATGTGAATCTTGAACATCATTTTCTTTATAAAGTTTATATTTCAAATTTTTTAGCAAATATATAAAACTCTTATCACCCCATCTTTTTTGACTTCAAGTTAATCAATCTTAGCACTTTTGATACAACTGTAAATTCTGGACATCCTAGATATAATTTTTTTTCAACATCACCATATAGATAGCCAGTTTTTTTGGTTCTTGTTTAATTTCATCTACTTCAATATCATGAATAATTTCTTTAATTTTATTAGAATTATCATCATGAAAATCATCATCATAAATAAATCTTAAATTCAACCAAGTTTCATCAAACCAAATCCAAGTGCCATAATTCAGATTAAAATCGTGAAAAATTAAATGATTTTGTATCTCTATTCTTTTCATCTTCTTTATATTTAAACATTTCATGCATGTATATAAGACATGTCATTGTCTGGAACATTGTGTTTATCAAATCTCTAAAAAACATAAACACATTCCTCATAGCTTTCACTTGTTAGAAGTGTTTTAATATAACTTCAACTCATTAATATCTATAAAAATACATAAAATTGAAAATAAGTTATTATAATTTGAAATTTAATTCCAAATTTACTTTTATAAATAAAAATAAACAACCCTGTAAAAATTTCCACAAAAAAATAAACATATTTTATAAAAAATATATATAACTTTGATCATATTAAATTATAATTCTTTAATAAATAATCACAAAAAATAATTTAAAAACAACCATTAATTAGTTAAAATATATATAATATGAGAAAATTTTTGGAACTGAAAATATACATGGAGAAGATAAAATTGCATCAATAGAAATTTGGAACCAAAAATAAAAATAAAAATAAAAATACCTTGGAAGCATAGAAAATCAAAAAAAATAACCAAAAATAATAAATTGGTGTTGTAGACTAGATGATTGAGAAGGAGATACAAATGGTAATATGCAATAAGTGGTTGCCGAGTATTGGTGATTGTGGATGGTGGTGGTGAATGGAAACTAAAAGATATAGACACATTAATATAAAATTGAAACCAAAAATACAAATTCAAATACATTAGATGCATGAAAAATCAAAACAAAAAACAAAAACATTAAATTTATGTCAAAACCAAGATGATTGAGAAGTTGAAACCAACAGAGAGAAGTCACAAGCAGTGGATAATGATGGTAGATTAAAACTCAAAGATAAACCATCATCAAACAAAAATTGAATATGCGATCAATGATAACCCATGTTGAATTATTATTTCTAAGACCCATTAGTAGTCCTGCGACAAAGTGCTTAGTAATGTCATTCCATTTCCACATAGGAATAAGAAGAGGCTTCATGAATCCTCTAGGATACTTCCTTGCAGCTTTTACTAGTTAACAAACCAAGCATTTGGACACATAATCAGTAATTTTCCACTTCATGTTTCCCACCATTAATGTTACCTCAAATACCTAGGCATATTTATTCTACTAGGTTGTGTAGAGAATTTTATCTATGAGATTCACCCAAGAATTCCCTTTTTAGATATTTTATAGAATGAGAACATAATCTCTTTCAAAATTTTAGGACACCATCTTCACAAAGTCTTATAATTTCCCATCACTCACATATTTAATTTCCTTCCAAAAAATATAATAATCAAATTAATAAATTTTTACCTTTTTAATAAATATGGTTTCACAATAATTTTCAAATGGAGTGATGTATCCCCTTTCTTAATAATTCCAATATATATCTTTACTATATCCATGAACATATGATCACTCTTAATACCCATTTGGGTTAGAACTCCTAATCTTTTCTACTCAATGTATATGTTAGCTTATTTGATTTCCTTGGGTGGTAGTGTATTGATTAATCATAATATTTGAGTAGATCAAGCCATATCATTTTCCTCATGTTGAGGTATTTTTGTGAAAAGATTCAGTTTAGGTTCTTATATTCTATATATATCTCATATATTTCGCCATAGATATAATGTCTCTATATCCTCAAAGAAAATATTACAGCTTCCAACTTAGGATCATGGGTTGGACAGTTCTATTCACAAGTCTTCAGTTTCCTTTATGAATATGTAATAAATTATTCATTTTTCAATATGACACAACAAAGTCCTTTATTTTATGCATAACTACATATTACAAACCCATCATTTCCATATATTAGAGTCAAAATATGGGCATTGAACAATCTCCTCTTTAGTTCATCAAAATATTATTTATATTCCTTTGTCCAAAAAACATTGACCCATTTATGTTCAATCTTGGTTAATGGGTTAGTTAATCATGAAAAATTATAAATGAATCAATGATAGTAACCTACAAAACCAATGAAACTATATACCTCAGTTATGTTCATTGATGTAGTCTATTCATTGATTTCATTTTTCTTCATAGGATCAACTAGAAATCCATCCTTTTAGACAATGTGTTAAAGAAAAGAAACTTCTTGAACCCAAAAATCACACTTACTAAGTCTACCATATTACTATTTCCTTTTATAAGTCTCAATAATGATCTGTAAGTGATTCCCATCATCCTCATAAATTTTATAATACACCAATATATCATCATTGAATACCATAAAAAAATAATCAAGCTAGTCCTTGAATACTCTATTCATTTGATTCATAAAAAAGGGCGCATTATTAAATCCAAATGGAATTACTGCAAACTTGTAACATTCATACCTTATTCTAAAAGATGTCTTTAGAATGTATTTATTATTTACTCACAATTGATGATACCTAGAACAAAGGTAAATCTTTAAAAAATATCATCCTCCATGAAGTTGATCAAATTAGTCATCAATGCGATGAATGTGATATTTATTATTTATCATAATATCATTTATTTCCCTATAACCAATTCATAGCCTTATGGATCTATATTTCTTCTTAATGAAGTGAACAGTGCATCCCCATGGTGAAGCACTTGGGAGAATAAGTCCATTATCACCCAACTCCTCTAGTTGTTTCTTCAACTCCACTAATTCCATAGTGCTCATTCTATATGTAGGGTTTAATTATGGTCTTCAATTAGGGGTTAAATCAATGGAAAAATCAACTTCACACTTTTTGATATGTCTAGGTAATCCCACAAAAAATATCATTGTATTCATGTACAATAGGTTATCCTAAAATTTAAGATTACCTTCTACATCCACAGATTTTGTTTTCTCTTATTCCCCAAGAATCTCATTCAACAGAGATACTAGGAGTGGATCTAGACACATTTCAGATTATGATGTATTTTCTCTAAATATAAAAAATTCTATATATTCATCATGAATCATAATATCATTATTATTTCAATAAAAATTTTCATCATATTTTGAAATCTATTCCATGAGAAGTATTATATTGAATTCAACCATATGTATGATAATAAGTTTAGAAAATAAAGCATGTTTATGTATCATAATGGGGACTGCATGACATATCCTTGTTACAGTGAGACTTCTCCTAAGAGTTTTTATTGGAAACTCCCATCTAAAATTAAAAGGGAAATGGATAATTTTCTTGGAAAAATGGGTATATATAAAATATTTTTAGGATCCAGAATAAAATGAATCATTAGATAACTTTGAATATATGATTAAATTACATTCCACCACATCATTAGTAACTTCCACCTTAGTTATAGTGATCGTCTAAGATTAGCCTTCTCCCCTTGGCCTCTTATATGGTATATTCCCTTGATTCTTGGTACATTAGTGTGAATAATGACCCATTTATTTTTAACTAAATCAATATACTTCATTTAATTTTTATTCACCTTACATTCATGATCTATAAGACCCTTATCTCCACACTCACAACATAATACCATGACCTTAAAGCATTTTATAGGATGATTATTTCTAAATATTTAAAAAGGTGGAGATGTATTCATTATCTTCTTCTTATTCAAAACATTCCCTTTTTCATGGTGATCATTAAACCTATAATTTATTTATTTCACTTGGACATGTAGGATATATAGAATTCCTTATCTTTTTTGATGAGACAAAAAACTATTTCATTATATGATGAAAATTTTTGAGATACCAATGATCTTTAAGGACTTGGGTTAATACATTTAAAGAAATGGTCAAAATTTTACTCCATTTTCTGTATGTAATCTGTAACATACCTTGATAACCTTGTAAAGGTATCTTCATACATATAAACATTTTTTTAATCCTTTTTATTTAAGATAATTAACTTTCTCTTCATTTAATTTTGTTTCTAATGAGGGAAATATTTTTCTAATAATTAATCCTTAAAAACTATCTATTCCATGAGTTCTACTTACTCTTACTACCTAGTATTATGTATCAATTACTACCATTTATTAGAATTTACTTTGAGATAATATAATGTAAGTGTAACGTTTTCCTTTTCATTGCATGATAAAGCGAAAAATATCATATCTAGAGACTTAATCCATTGTTCGACTACCATTGGATTAGTAGTCCCACCGAATGATGGGTGATTGTTTTACATGAAGTAATCCATCATTGGAGAACCATTCTGTAGAATAGGTTGATCCATTCCAAAAATGTTATTTTTCATAACCTGATCAAGATGCCCTAAAATAGACATAATTTTCTCCATTCTAATATCAACTATATTGGATTCCTTAGTAGGTAAATCTCTACATTGACCATGAGTATTGATACCATTATTACTTACATGTACCATTTCTAAATAATGTAATATATTATATTATCTCATATTTTTATAAATTTTAAATCATAATGTATAATTACAGATATGGTGTAATGCTTAATATAAATAAAAAATTTATTCATTGTTAATCTTATAATCATAAACTTGGATTCTTTGGGTATATCTTTATTTTCAAATCCTTAATAAAGGTTTGTAAAGAAAGTGAGAATTATCCAAAAAATATCCCCTAGGAGTATCAAACTAGATGTATAGTAAGGCATAATTTTTAGGACCGGGTGATAATCATTTAAAGACTAATGCCCCCTTTTTAGAGTTATTACTATTAGGTGCCACTGTTCCAGAACCATTTCCACTTGTAGTATCTAGAGAGGGATGTATAGTTAGGGAAAACCACATAATCAATTCCATACAAACAATTTAGGATGTTTTTATATACTTATCATCAAATTTTATGATAGGGTCATTTTACCCAATCTATTTTTTTCATTAATCTAGTTTTCAAGGTTTCTAATAAACTTCCTTTGATACCAACTGTAGAAACCCTGATCCCAATAGCTTGGAGCTAGTCTCTACATTAATACATTGGAATAAATAGAGGGAATCAAATATTTAAGGACCAATAATTTGAGTAGTTTTAGATAACCAAATACATACATGATACCCATTTTATATAGGTATATAAAATATAAAGCATAGAAATGGATTAAATTTAGCATCCATGAACACAATCCAAAAATTATTTTTCATATATTGGGGAAAGGAAAAAAATAAGGGTGAGATAAAATTCTCAACAAGGGTTATGTATAGTGGAAGCTATCACGAATCAATAATAATAATCAACATGTAAAGGTAAATAATTTAATACACATTCCATTTAAAAAAATTTACTACCATGATAAGATAATTCATAATTAATATGGAAAGTTAAATAACTAAAAATACATTACATTTAATCAATAAACTGATATTGAAATACATACATAGATAATATCATTATGTAAATATCATGGATAATAATAAATAAATTCTTAATTAAGGAAATTATTTATCATTGGAAATCATGTTCTTAGGCCCATGATACCTCTAACATCATGACCTTTCACAAGATGGTTTAAAATTATAGGTATAAACCCATTTAATTTAGCCAACTGATTTGTATCATTAGTCCTAAAAATTCTTTGAGGGGATATATAATTATAATACCACCAATCACTATAGGTCTAAATAATTCCTCACATATCAAATTATCGATCTTATTCATGAATCAATATGTCTTATAATCAAATATCTGTATTGGGTAAAGGATAAAGATTTATCAATATTTTCTTTGTTAATGAAATAAATTTCAAATTAAAAATCATATGTAAAAATGGTATATAGTTTAGGAAATAATAATATTCATAATAAAATAATATTTATATTTAATAAAAAAATTAATTTCAAATGAAAAATGATCATAATAAAGTTATTTTATTATGAGAAAATTAATAATCACAAAAGAAATTGAGATTGTATAATAACTTTTACCACTTGGTAAATTTCATGTCAAATACAGTTGGATGAAATAATTCAAGTTAAAAAATATAATAACATTAATTATTAATAAATCATTATATTAAATTTTGGGGAGAATTATATACACTATATAAAACAAATTAGGTGCATAATATTAAAATATTCCTCAATGAAGTGAAATTGAAATGAAGTCCCTTACATCACAATTTACTTTAGTTGAATATGATTTAACATCCTATATAATAGGTTTAAGAATTACATTAATTTATACCAGAACTATACCATTATTTATAATATCATATATGATACCATAATAATATTTTACCACTTATTTGTTGATAATATTTCATTATTTTGATTGTTTTAGGTGTTGATTGCCTTATTTTTACATGCTTATTTTGTAATAAAATTTCTAGTTATTATAAATAGAATACAATAAAATCACCTAAAATATGATAATAAATTTATAAAATATCATATTTACTTAGTAGATATATTATTAGAACTACTATTAAAATTTGGGCATGAAAAATGAATCTCATTGCTTCATAGAGATGGTATGTCGTACGTATGCATGAGAAATGATATCATTCCCTTAATGAGTGAAACGGTAAGTAAGTGGGTGATATGTTAAATTTAAAAAATTAATATCATATCATATATATCACATGTATTAATTAATTTTATCTTGATTACATTCCATGTAAAGAATAAGTGAAAAATGATTCACATAGCTTTGTAAGGTGGTAGTTCACTATACACACGATCGATGTTATCATATTTTTAATGACATGAAAATTAAGAAGGTATATGTGATATTATAATTATATAATCATAGTTATATAACAAATATTATATATACATATTAATTCTACCATTATATCCGTCCTTAAAATGTGGTTCTGTAAAATGTATTAAATCGGTTCGTGAGGCGCTAGTATATCATACACACGATCAACAATTTCATTTCCCTTTCGATGAAAGTGGAGATGGATAAATATTTTTATATAAACATTATAAAATATTTGTATATGGGATATATTTTTGTAATTATATTGTAAATTTTATGGAATAATTGATGGTAGAAAAATATGAAATAAAATTAAAGATCTTTGTTAAGATAATTATATTCTCTAAAATGAACCTCAATTGGATATCCTCTCAAGGAACCTTGGGATGGTATTTTGGGAGTAAAAATAGATTTATAACGTTATTAAGGATTTTTTGGGATATAATTTTGAATGTTTTTTAGGATAAAATGGTATTGGGAGGTATGAAAAAGTGAGCAGAGGGAGTTCCCTTTTATAATTGGGGAAAGGGAACCCTCTTGGAAATTACATGGAAGTTTCCCAAAAGAATCTAAAGTGATAAATCCATTTTCATGAAAAAATCATCCAAATTACCCTTTATTTTATAATTTTAAGGATAAGGTGGAAATAGTTCCATAAAATATTATTTTTTCAAGTTGGTAAGTCATTTTTATCACTTAGCTTCTTAATTTAACCTCTCTGGTAAACCTATTTTTACCTCAATCATGATAATTAAATATCACTATTATTTTTTTTAAAAAAAATACGTTGAAATTATTGGATAATATAAATTATTCTAATTATAAATATGGAATACATTTTTAAAAATTTCATTCAAATAATTTTAAAATTTTAATTTCTAATTCATCCCACATACTCGATGGGAAAGGTGGTTTTCAAAGAGAAAATGTTCAAAATTTATAAATTTATTATATCAAAATTCAATATGAAAATAATTTAAATGAACTAAATTTTTTAAATTTAAATATAATTCAATTAATTTCACTTCATAAAATATTTAAACTATAATTTAAATTTATAAATAATTTAAATGAAAAGCCAATTGTTAGTAAAAAATAATTTTCACTATTCATCAAAAAATGAAACATTTTATAAAATTACCAAAAATTCATCCAAAGATAATTTCAATATACTAATTTCAAAATTAAATTCAAATTTTTCAAAACAATTTTATAAATTTTGTGAAAAATAATTATAAATAATTTTCGTAAATCATGATTAAACCGCCTTTTAGAAAAGAATACAATTTTTTTTAAAAACATTTATTTTTATTTCTAATGGTTATAATTTTATCTAAATTAAATCGATATCCATTTTATTTATTTTACAAATGTGTAAACCATATAATTTTCATAATTTAGTTAGAACTACTCATACCCTCCATTTTAATGGCAAGGTTATAATAGCCACGTTCAAATAATAATTTTTTAATAGAAGATCATGTTTCATCTAAACCTAGTGTCATGTGCATCATAATCTATTGAAGAGATTGAATTTATTCTAAAATAAATATATTGTAAAGTATTGGGGTGTTACAAATACATATTATAGTGGATGATTAATGAGAGTGTTCATGATTACAACCCCCCCCCCTCTGATTTCTAGTTTTGGTGGTTTACAATATAATAATGATCAATGTAAAATATATCTCCTTACTAAGTGCATGGGAGTGTTTTGAGAAATCACTTAATATTTCAATATAGTATCCACCTATAAATATTAAAGAACCTCATAATTGGGATATATTTATCCATATTAGCTTATGATGAGATTCCTCCTTCCATGAAAATTAAAGCAATCTACAAAAACTCCACCACTTAATCAATATTATGTTATCATATATATAGTTGATTGAGTGAACATGTATAATTAATTAAAAACCTAAGAAAAAAATATATAATGAAATTAAAATTTATTATGATCACATTCAACAAAGTATAACACTATCATAAGTTGATATTAACAATGGGAGATGAATTGGAAATGTTACTGAAACTCAATAAATAACAAGCTTATCTACATCTTGATTAATTATTGATAAGTGGTTTAGTCATATATGTGAAAGATCATAAGAATGGACATTGATCACTAAGAGTTCAAGTAAAATAAACCAATAGTAATCTAAAAGTTTGAATCCCTAACTTGTGGTAATATTCATTTATTTTTATAGGATTCTTTATTATAATATTTAATTCTATGTTTCATCATGGCTGTCTTAATTTTTTCTATAGAGATTATATAGTTATTAATTAATTGATTAGGTGAGGTCCACACTCCCATAATATGAACAAAATTTCACTCTCTCCAGAATCATGTGCCACATGTCCATTTTTTTTTTCTGATTTTGTTAGATAACTTTAATATATATTCCTTTTCCCCCAACCCATTTTCATACATGAAAAGTATTATACATGAATATTGATGACCCACATGTTTTGTAAAAATCACATTCCTTGTTAAATTATCAATAAGTGTTATGGTGAGAACATTACCTGTATTACATGCTAACATTACATTGGTATGGTCACTAACACTGCCTTAGATAATGAGAATATGATTGATAGAAATTATAACATGACATGAAATTTTCAGGATCTTAAGAATATGTATCTTGACACATAGTAAATTATTTGGAGTACAGGTGCTCCTTGGTTACATGAGGCTTCATTGGTCGCACTACAATATCAGCTAGTGGACACAATGTCTATTTATAGTAGATAAAGTATATCCTATAGTCCACGAGTTAGTTTTAGGTGTGAGGTAGTCCTAAAATGTTGGATCAACATCCATTAGATATATAAATTGACTTTATTTTAGTTCTATAGAAACTATAGGCTTCTTGAGGTAACATGAGAGATTTATGTGAGGTTTTATAGAGAGGCTAACAGATTCTTAATATTTTGATGATTTTAATTTCCAAAATATAGATAATCACAACAATTATTATGACAACCCTTAAATGTATTATTGGGTAACATCTCTATACTATTTTGGTGTGAGTACATAGTCTGAGGTATTAGTTCAACATTGTATTAGACTTAACAAATATTCCATTAGATTCATCCATCCTTAATGTATGTGGAATTGGAAGACAACATTGATTGGGTTTAGATGCTACCTTACTTGGATATAGAAATATTATTATATATTTTATTCATGATTCGTTGTAGATATATCATATTCTTAGGTAATATCATGTATAGCTTTTGAAAAATCATGGGAAATTGCATGGGTCAATATGGGTTTAATATCCTTTAATAGATTTGTAACTCACTTTTACTCAAGAAATCAAATATATTCCTACACAAAAACATTTTAAAGAATTATATAAAATAAAAATTAATTTAATTCATAAATTTTGATTAATAAACAGATTAAAAAATTATATGAATTAAAAACTATTTAGTAAATTCAATCAATTGAGGTTTTAGGTAAAAAAGGAAAAAAAGAATACTCTAAACATGTGGGAGGGAATAAAATGAATATATGATAAAAAAATATGGTGTAGAATATTCATGCATCAATTCCACCAAACATGAATTATTGGTTTCCTTATAAGATCACTTTTACTAAAAATTTGCCTTTTATTATTGGGACTAAACAATAAAACAACAAAGGCTTCTCCCACCCATGGAGGGAGGAAATGATAAAGGCCAATAGAATCACCCTTCATAATAATCTCATAGATGTTAGGTAATGAACCAAAATATTTATAAAGGATAAGATACTCTCTTAGATTACCTTTTTTAGTGAGTCAATATGATGCAAAAATTAATTCTCTCCAGGTGTGGGTAACATGGATACCCTGGTTGAAAAAAATTCTAGACATCCTAAAAAAGTATGCCAACTCCCATGGAGATTTATCCTTCCCATGAAGGAACCCAACCAATATTTTATAATTGAACACAAATTCTTCAATATGAATATTGTAGAAACTACACAGCATAATACTTGTTTCCATTGTTCTTTCCTCTTCTACGATAGAATTACCTAACCCATAAAAATAACTGAAGGTGAGAATATCCAATCCCTTATTTTAAGTAAAAAGTATTCCGCTTTCATTTCTCCAAAATTACATAATCTATCCATGTTTATTTTTATCACCATGATAGGTTCCATCCATTTGAACCACATACCCAAAATACTGTGGCCACCTTCTATGTTGGCACAAAGCCTTGTATGAAAAACTCTTAACATTGTAGAAGATAACCCTCTATTTATAAGTGCACATATTTTAACAACTAAATCCTTCACCCATACCTGAAGGGTACGAAAATATAATTTTCTGATATTTCTTACCTTATTCCTAGATTCCCAAAGGGACCAACATATCACTAAAAAGGCCACTGTGATTATCTTTATCTCCACCCCTTGATGTCCCACAACCAGAAACCTGGCCTCGATGATCTTCTTCAAAGTATCCCCACTTCCCTAGATGTTTAAGACTTTACACATAAAATTTCATACCCCCTTTTCCCAGTCACCTTAAAAAAATACATGATTTTTTATTGATGTTGTGAAGAACAACACTGGAATCTGGAATCCATGACCACACCCTTCATTTAGAAATTCTTATCCAAAGGAAGTTCAAGATTTCTCATTCCCTTCACCAAAAATTTCATCTTTCCTAGAATCTCTTTACACCATATATTGGATTCCTAGATGTCTATCTCACTTTTAGTATGCACCAAGTTTCTTAAATTTTGAATCCTAAAGTTCCTTTAATTCATTCATGAGAAAAGAAACATATATGGTTCATCAACTGTATATATTTTCTCAAATTAAGTATTATTTTCAGGTTTCAAATTTTCCTTGATAAACACTAAAAAAAGACTAGCCTATCTGAATGAGATTTTTGGAGCTATACACCTTAGAAAGGGCAATGTTTCCCTAACCCAGTTCATCTTCCAAAAGTTTAAATCCCCATGTCCAATGGCCCACCATGTTTTCTCCTTAATATTCTCTAAATAATTCATCATGGATTACATAAGTCTTATCATTCTATTGGTTCCCACAAGATAGATCTCCCATTATTCTCTATGTCTGTCCCTTATGAACATTACCCACACAGAGTTCCCTTCAATGACATCCCACACCATTCTATCCTACAATGCTTACATGGTTTCTAAAACACTATAAAGGCCTATTTCACCTTCATCAATAGGTTTCTCAAATAATCTTCATGACAACTAGGGACAATGTCTGCTCTGGTTTGAATCCTGTAAGAAAGTCTATTTTATATTCTCTAATTTTGTAATAGTTCTCTTTATAGGTTTGATAATATAAAGCATATGTATTGGTATAGAAGTTAGGACATTATTTACCAATGTTATTTAGACACCAAACAATAGAAATTTATTCTTCCAATTACTAATCCTCCTTATGACCTGGTTAGTGATCTGATAAAATAAGGCCTTTTTTGTTATAATATTCAAAATTGGGGCTCCAAGATAAACCATTGGGAGTTGCAATCTCTGCATACTGAGTTTTTCTTGAGTTGTACTACTTAAGATTTATGAAAATTTATTAGAAATATATACACTACTATTCTTGTTATTAAAATCTTTCCCACTAATAAATCCATAAATAGTAATGTTTTTGATAAACCCTCTAATATATCTTTTCATACCATAGATAAAAATAGAATGTCATCAACAAAAATTTGGTGAGGACCCAAGCCATTACCAGACCTATTTAAAAATAGAATAATCCTTCCTTCTTCCAGATATCATTTGATGTTTCTAGATAGTTCCTCCTAAGAAAAAATAAGGGGATTGTGGGAGAATGTATCACATTTCCTTACACCTTGTATCAATTTGAAGAAGACAGATTCCCTTTCTAGTAGGGTGATTATAATCTATAGGGAAGCATATAATATAAAGAAATCATCAAAAAACCATTCATGAAATCCAAATTTTTTAATGGAACTAATAATTAAACTCCATTATAGCCTATCATAATCCTTTTCCATATCTACCGTAATCATGAAACTGGATTAGAGCATTCTTTTATTCAAACCCTTCACCATTTCTTTTACAATGTCAATATCCCCTTGATACTTCTTCCATGCACATATTCATGTTTCTCCTCTAACTTCAATCTTGGGATAAAAGAGAAAAATATTCTATTTGTTAAGTTATCAATTATTTTTTAAGAATAATTACACAAGATAATTGGGTTATAGTGGTTCGAGGTTTTTGGGTATTTTACTTTTGGAATAAGGATCACCATAGAAGAACACACCGTGCTGATCATCTTTCCACCTTTGAAGAATTCCATCACTACCTCACCAACGTAGAACGAGAATATATACCATTATAATAACACTAGGGGTTTTAGTCTCATTTCCCCATTGAATAATTTACCCTTAAAATGCATCAAAATGGTGACCATGAGGTTGTCTCATGGGAAGGTTGCAGGCTAAGCAGCCAAATTGCCACTTTCTTAATTTTTTTTTAAATTCAAAAGTAAAAGTGGGAATTTAAATTGATTTAACAAATGTTAAATTACATAAAATAATAATTCAATAATAAATCTATTTTATTGATTATATATCAGAAGTAGACCAGACTGAAAAGGGTAAGCTAAAGAAGACAACGATGGAAAAACTTCGATCTTCTGCCACTCCCTATATAATTTTCTACATGAATTATCCAATTATATTTATCAATTTAAACCTGAAGACCTCAAGGAATACATATAAATTAAATAAAAAATATATTGAGACCTCAAACATGGGTCCTGATCCTCTTATGAATGTGATCTAATTACCTAAAGGCCCTTAAGAAAGCAAATTAGATTACACTCATTGTGCTCAATGGGGAGACTTCACCCAAAGAAATTCAAACAACGAGAATAAAAGATTTAAAATCATAAGATGAAAATAAATCTAGAATAGTTTTGAATAAATTTCATCAAATAAATAAAAATACCTCCTTAAATGAAGAAAAATAGTTTCTAGAAAAATATAAATGAAAATATGGAAAATCACAAACCCAAAAGTGGATATCTCTTCTGATCTCCACTACCCACCACCACATGAAGTCTATCCCTTCATAGATTGATTATAATCAGGAAAAAAAAATTTATAAATCATGTATTCAAAATAAATACACATTCATTAAATCCATCCCACCCTCTTAAAATGATATTAAGATTAGAATATAAAGAGAGGAGGGGTGGAAATCTTTTTTCCAGATTCTTTTACCCAAAAATTTTCTAATGTTTTAGGACTCCTCCAAGATGATTAATTTCTTGAACCATTATAAAACGTTTTTATGAATTAAATTATCAATATTAACTATAAATTTCTTCACTTTTTGACTTTTGTTGAATAATATATGAATTTATTACTAAAGGGAAGTGTTTCTACTCAAAGAGACCCTTCATCTTTCATATCTTTGACCCACTTAAAGGCATAACTAACTAGTTAATGTTTCCTTGATATATACCATTCATGAAAATTGTTGAGTTTTATTTCACCTAAAACTGAAATAAATTAATTTTAAAACATTTAGAAAAATTTATACCTTATTCAATGATGTGGGACCCATTCTGCCAGCTAGAAAATGATTATACAAAGAATGATTTTTTGGGCCTCTAGAAGGCTGAATCAACTCTTGGTTCTATTTAAAAATATATATCCCATTAAAATAGATTTACTAAAGAAAATGAATCATTATATTTGGATCTAAATTGAAAAATATATACATGAAATACCAAAGCTATAAAAAAAAATTAAAATTTCAGAATTATGGAATTTTCAAAATTTAGCTCAAAACTCTTCAAATTTACAAAGATGATGAAATATAACATAAAATTAAAAATTGGAGGTGTTTAAATAATTGAAATAAAAAATTAAAAATACATAAAAATATTAGATCTATCAATACCACACACATAACACTTGGACTCCAAGACAAGTGATGACTCCAAAAAAATTTCCAATGAAAATTCAAAACATATGTCAATGAAATTCACAAGATCAAAATCAGTGCACCAAACATATGATGCCTCTTAAATGATTAAAATAAAAAATCTTCATTGTGTTCTTTATTATATTCACATTTTATTCATTTCTCCATTCACTACTATGCCTAACTCGCTTTTTTTCTTTCTCTTAATGCAAGATTTTGATTTTACGCAAAGCTTTTTGAATCTAAAAAAATAAAAGGGTCACCATAGACTTGAAAAATTTATAAATCTCCAACCAATTGAGTCAAAGAATTATATTTATTATAAGGACTTATAAAAAGGTTTTTAATGTTTTAATGTTAGTAGGTTTTTAAATGTGAAAAATTATGAGGTAGAAACAGATGAATTATCTCTTTATTGAAGAAAAATTGCATGATTTCAGTTTCTACTCAAGCATGGTATTCTTATTTTTATGCATGGAATAAAATATAATCCAAAAAACATAAATAATTATTTCATGGACATAAAATATTTTATCCAAATCAAAAAAATTGGAACAATAATTTCTTCAAAAAATTTGGATTTTATTCAATGCTCTAGATAAGCACAACTTTGGTTCCTTGGGAGATTAGGAAAGGCATATATCCCTTTTCATTGAAATATCCAGTTGGGAATAAATTTTTGTAAAGTATTTTTATCATAAAAAATGTCTCTTGAGATTATAAATTTCCACCCAATATATAATTAATTGATGTAGCACACCAAAACCCACACTTAAAATTTACTAAAATAATGCAATATACTTCAAGAGAGTGTTGGATAGGGAAATTAACTTGTAATGTGTTTATTTAATAGTAAGTACATGGATACTAAGGTATCAAAAAGGTATAATTTATAGGGTAGGCTATAATATAAAATTATTCTCATGAAAAGGGTTTCTGTCAATTAAAAACCATTTTCCTCAACCATTTTTAACAAAAATTCTTTAAAGATCACAAGTTTTGATAGAAAGATAGAAAGTTATGATTAAAAAAATAATTTTTGGTTCACTAAAGAAGGGAGGTAAATGTGAATAAGATGAAAAATTGGTTCATAATAATCAAAGGAAAGTGATTTTCAGTATTAGACAACATTAATGTCATGTTATTTATAATTAAATGGTATTTTTATGAATTTTCATAGCTGAAATCTAGATAAAAGAACATTTCAACAATCATTTATGTTTAGTTCAATGGATTAATTAGGTTCCTTTAATTGATTTTTTTCTCAAATAAAAAAGGATATTAATTTTAATCTCATAATTTTTTGAACATGAAATTTGAAATAAAACACACATAAATTGAAAAGAAAACTCAAAAAATATTAATCTACCCATCATGTTCGTACCCCACACTTATTTTGTACAATGTTCTCATTATGAATTCTTTGTATGATAAATGACCCTCAAGAAGATAAGAAATGATAAAATCAAGTTGAGGGAAAAGACACAACCTAGTTTTTATTGAGCAACAACAGCCTTGAGCTAGCTTCCTAAATGATACCACTTGGAAACCAATATGAAAAACAACACAAATCATTAAAATTTTATTGAATTAATTGTAAAAAAATAAAGATAAGGGAAAAGAGTCTTGGTTTGAACTACCAAGTGGGTCTAGGATTTCATTGTCTCTAGTCAGGAAGTTTGAATTGATCATCCCTAATCTGAATGTCAGGAATGATTCTTCCTCATGAACCAGCTTACATGATTTTGATGTTACAATTAAGTAGTGGAAGAGAGGTGGAAATATAAGGGAAATTTAAAAAAAATCATAACCTCACAAAAAACCTCCACCAGTTATTGAATCTTAACCTTAGTATATGGTTTATCTTTTGGTTTATCTTCAAAAAATATTTCATTATTGAAAATAAACTCGGTATCCACATCCTACTGTGTACCATTGTACTCAAATGGGAACAAAATTCTTTATTCAATTCCTTCTTCTAAATCCTAATCAACTAAAAAATAAATCCACTCAGAAGTAATGAAAACTAAATCTGTATTTAGAGAAGCAGATAGAAAATTATTACCAAAATAATCAAGAAAATTTGGATCAAGATTTGAGACATCTCTTTGTGGATTCTTAGGTTTTATATCTTTCTACGAGTCAAAATATAGTGGTATTGAAAATGGGAAGTAGACCAGGTTCCTCTATATGCGCTTCAAAAATGAATGTCTCAGGTTTCTCATATTATTTATCCAAATATTCATTCAAAGGTTGAGAATTTTTAATTAAAAAAGGTGGGGATTCTCATGAAATTTCATTTTCAACAAATTCACCCAAATTTTTTTCTAAAGAGTTTTGATTTCCAAAAGACACATCATTTGGTGAATGAGTAACAATTTCTTCCTTAATATTTAAAAAAGGTGATTCCAAATTTTTTTAAAACACATCCAAAAAAGGTTCATAAACATAAAAAGTTAGTGGAATAAGATTTTCCATTTCTTGAGCATCTTTTTGAGCTTTTAGTTATTTAAATTCTTTTAATCAATTGGAAAGAATTCCTATTTGATTAATTTCTTCTTAAATATTTTTTTAATCACCAAATTAATTTTTTTTTCATTTCATGACTATTTTTTATGGAATTGAAATTTAAAAAATTCATCATTACTAGGATCCTCATATTTTTTTAATCATTTTATGCTGTAAAGAAATCACTATGAAAATCCATTTTTTTATCATTTTTTCAAGACACTAAATTAGTTGTTAAAATCCTAAAAATAAAACAATTAAAACAATCTTAAGAAAACTCCCCAGAAATGAAGACAATTTGACGCTAGAGTTTTCCATCACGTTTCCCTATTTAATAATTTCCCCTTAAAATGTAGCACAATGGTGACCCTGGGGTTGTCTCACTAGGAGGTAGTAGGCTAAGCTATCAAACTGTCACTTTGTTAATTTTTTTAGTTAAAAGTCGTAACTAATTGTGGGAATTTAAGTTTAGTTAAAAAATGTGAAATTATATAAAATCATAATGAAATAATAAATCTTTCTTAATTATTACCTATCAAAAACATACAATATAAAAAGTGCAAGCTAAAAAGACAACGGTGGACAAACTTTGATCTTAAGACACTCATTTTTTCATTGTCTACATGAATTATCCAATTTATATATCATTATATACATAAAGACCTAATGGGATACACCTAAATTAACTAGAAACCATAATGAGATCTCAAAAAATGGGTGCTTATCCTCTTATGAATGTGATCTGATTACCGAAGACCTATGAGAAACCAAATCAAATTACACCGATTGTGCTCAATGGGGAGACCTCACCCAAATAAATTTAAACAATGAGAATAACCAATTTAAAATCATAATATTAAGATAAATCTATAATAATTCATAATAAATTTAATTCAATAAATAAATATACCTCTTGCATTCAAGAAAAATAGTTTCTAGAGAAATATAAATGAAAATAAAGAAAAACAAAAACTCAAAAGAGGATATATCCTCAGATCTCCACTGCCAATAACCACATGTATTATATCCCTTAATGGCATGATTATATTAAGGAAAAAAAATCCTCTTCTTAATCATGTATTAACCATCACATCACATTCCTTCAATCCAGACCCCCTCTTAAAATAAAATGAAGATGAGAATATAAAGAGAGGAGGTCTGGAAATCTACTATCCAGATTATATTTCCATGAAATTTTACTCTATTTTAGGCCTCATCCCTGACGAATCATTTCTTCTACCCCTATAAAAAGTTGTTCCACATTAAATCCTCTGTCGACCCTCCAAATTTAAGAACTTTTCAACTTTTTTTGAGGAATATATGAATTTATTACTAAAGGGAATTTTTTGTGTTTGAGGAGACCCTTTATCTTATATACTTTCTAATCACACAAAGCCTGAACTAAGTAGCTAATTTTTCCGTGATATTTTTCATTCATGCGCTCTATTGAGTCCCATTCCACCTCAAATGTGAATAAAATCATTTGGACACATGTAGTAAAAGTTATACATCATTCAATGAGGCGAGTCCCATTCTACCGACCATAATTTTTTTTTACAATGACTGATTTTTTGGGCCTCTAGAATGATGCTGGGGTTTTCATCCAAATTTACCAAGTCAATAATTTCCCCTTAAAATATTTAATAGTGGTGACCATGAGGTTGTCTCATGAGGAGGTTGCATGCTAGTCTGTCAAACTGTCCTTTGTTAATTTGTTCTGGTTAAAATTAAAATTTAATAACGGGGGTTTCAGTTGAGTTAACCAAAGATAAATTATATGAAATCATAATTCAATAATTAATCTAAATTAGTGATCAGATATCATAAGAATAATATATTTAAAAATTCAATCTAAAGAAGATAGCGGTGGACAAATTTCGATTTTTGGACACTCCCTTTATCATTGTCTACATAAATTATCCAATTGTATTTATTAGTGTATATGTAAATAGTTCAAGGGATAAACCTAAATTAACTAGACACCATATTGATACCTAAAACATGGGTGTTGATCCTCTTATGAATGTGATCTGATAAACTGAAGACCTCCGAGCAACCAAATCAGATTACACTCATTGTGTTAAATGGGGATATCTTGCCCAAAGAAATTTAAACAACAACAAAAACCAATTTACAATCATAAGATGAACATAAATACAGAATAATTTAGAATAAATTGAATAAAATAAATAAAGATACATCTTTCATTCAAGAAATTTTTTTTCCAAAGAAATAAAAATAAAAACCAAGAAAATCACAAACTCAAAAGGGGATATATCATTGAATCTCAACTACCTATCACCACATGGAGTCTATCCCTTCATGGATTTATTATATTCATGAAAAAAAATCCTCTTATATAGAATTTATTCACCATAATATCACCTTAATACAATTCACCCCTTCTTAAAATGAAATGAAGATGAGGCTATAATGAGAGGATGACTGGGAATCTTCTATATAGATTCTATTTAACCAATAGTTTCCTCAATTTTCGGCTTCATTCCTACAAAATAATTTATTTTTCCCTTCTAATAGGTTGTTCAAAATTTACTCCCCTATCAACCATACAAATTTCATAACTTTTTGGCATTTAGTTTAGAAAATGAAAATCTATTAGTAATGGGAATTGTTTCTAGTTGAACAGACCATTCATCTTCTATATCTTTGACTTACTCAAGGGCTGAACTAAGTAGGAATTTTTTCATTGATATTTGTCATGAATTTTCAATTTTGAGTCCTACTTCACCTAAAATTGGAAACAACGCATTTAGAAACATTTATACAAAGTTTTACCTCATTCAATGAGGTGGGTCCCATTCTACCGTCCATGAAAACATTTTACATGGACTAGTTTTTTTGGGACACTAGTAGGCCAAATCAACTCATGATCCTTTTAAAAAGTATGAATCCCATGAAAAAGGGTTATTAAAAAAATAATCATTCTATTGGGATCAAAATTTAAAAATATACACCCAAAATACAGAAGCTACTGAAAATAGTTAAAATTACAAAAATTAGGGAATTTTTACAATTTAGCTGAAAACTCTTCAAAATTCCAAAAATGATTCAATTTGACATAAAATGAAAAATTGGTGGGGTTTAAATCATTTAAACTCAAATGAAAAACATCTAAAATATCAATTATATCAGCTACCACATAGAATGATCCTAGAAAACCATCTGGTCTAGGTGTGCTTTCCTTCTTCAAACTGAGAACTGCCTCTTGTATTTCAACATCATTTGGAATATATTCTAGCACACCATCATATTTTACCTCCTCTACCCTCAAGATAAAACTCATGAAGATATCCTCTACTAGATAAAGTCTCTATCTATCACCATTGTGTTCAATTAGACTGGCCATTTTTATCAAAAATACTCCAAGGCCAACTTCCCTACTACTTCAACATCCACCATGAAAGACCCATACTCAAAATGAAGGTTAATCCTTTTGTCATATTATTATCCTATAGGAATTCATAAAAAAATAATTTTATACCCCCTCCTTGTTCTATAGATCTCATGATCTTTCCCTTCACATCCTATCTATCACTTGAAGTTTTTTAGCCAGTAAATTTTTCTTCTAAATCAATGATACAAACCAATCATCATTCAATCAAGTCTGAAGATACTTCTTTATTCATTTGATGTACTCATTTAACCCCTCCAAACTGAATCCCTCCTATTTTCTATTCGAATCCCACTCCTTCATATCCTTCTTAATATGGTTCAACTACTATATAATCCCCACCCATGTGACACCCCTCTATGGTTGTTTCCATGATCTCCTAACCATCTGAAAAACAACCAACCAATCGATGCCAATTGGTAGAATAAAATAATTGATTTTACCTTATATCCTCATTATCAATATTCACCAAGAGTTGAGAGTAATTTGAAATAGATCTGGTGAGTTGGTTTATTGATTCCATTGTGAATGAATCCATCTCATGGAGTTTGGATAAACACTGATCGAGATTACTCCATATTCACATACCCCTTTTACGATTATTTCTCCACATATACTTACTCTCAGAGAAACCCATATCCATGATACCCTCAACATACTTGAACTAAAAAAAATATTGTATAGATTTAACCAAGAAGGTTCCCCTCCTTGTTTATCTAAAGGCTCAACAATGGTGTTGAAGTCATCCCCAATGAACAAAGGGAGGGGACCTCGTTGAAATAGGGTAAGGTAATGCCAAAGTATGGTTATATCAGATACTTCAAATTTCACATAATTTTTTAAGTATATCTCATTTCCTTCTACTTTAATTTTTGTGTTTAAATGCCGGGATAAAGTATCCACACGTTCAATTGAGATACCTTTTTTCAAAAAAAAAACATATATGAATATTGAATAGATCAACATTCTTAGAGTATAGAAATCCCATGAACTTGGAGAAGGAATAAATATGAGATATACCTTACTTTGGTTCAAGAAAAACTACAGTAGAGGTATGAGGACAATGTAAATCAATGGTAATAAAGGCTATGTTCACATGCATCCCTAGTCCCCAAGCATTCCATATAAGAAGAAAAATCAATGAGCAATGGGTGAAGTGGCATTGCATCCTATAGAAAAAATCTTTAAAGTCAAGTAGATGACCAAATACTCTCTTGATCTAGACTAAGTGATACTCCCAATATCATCTAAAGAAGGAGGAATTATCAGTCTAATCCCATCCCTAAAACCTGAGGAAACATGATATTTTATAAAATCTTCCACATCCTCAAGCACATAAAATCTGTTAGAATAATGACTCGACTAGTGTTGGGACACTGGTAGAACCCCCTTTAGAAATAGATAGATGATTATAATAATATCTTATGAGCTTTAGGATGCATATATCTCTACAAAAACCCCTATGATAATTATTTATTGAGTTGAAATTCTTTCAGAACAACCAAAATATGTGAATATGGTGTGTTGAAACTGAGAATATCGACATATGAGACTAGATAAGTATGAGGCGACCTAAATACAGTAATTCCAGGGAAGTATTCCTCATGAAATGTTAAAAGTGAACTAAGAGGCACAAAAGTGATAGTAGTTGCAGAAAACAAAATTGTTAGAAGGTTAGATTATGTGACAAGAACGTGAGACACTTCCCCAACTTTTGAAGGTCCTGCATCAATTTAAAAATCATTGACCTTGCCTAATTATTTGTTTGGAGCCACCGAAGTCAACATCATCACCTTCAAAACACCATATTTAGAGACCCCAAAGCCTACCCACCATCATAAGAGGAGGCATCACCATTGTTTGAACTGACCACCAAGTTCAACAACTTAAAACCCACCTTTCATTTTCTACAAAAGTATAATGATTTCCAATATAGGAAATATTCCATGAAAAACTGGGTAAATTTGTAGTGGAGTATGATCTCCTCAAGGGGATCATCTATAAATCTATTATAGTATTTTTTCTCTCTTTTTTCTATTCATAATGGAAGGAGTTTTTCTCCCCCTATAATAATTTTAACCACACCAAAAGGTAGAGAATTAATAACTGAATATGGTTATTCCTATCTGAATAGAGTTTACCTATCATGAATTGTAGTATGCAGTTGTTGACTAATAATATTTCATTTATATAGAAGCCTCTTTTTTATATTAATTTTTCATGTGCCACTATTGCTTCCTCTTGTAAAATTCTATCATTCCCAAATGAATCCCTTTGAATTTTTTTATCGCCTATATTTTTAGAATCCTTTGGTATCAAACTTTATTTTATTACAAGTTTATATTTTTTATTACCAAATAAAATTTATACTCTATATCCATATAAATATGATATATTTTCCTATAAATAACCCTATAAGGACTTATTCTTACGATTGTCTTTTATGTTTTTATATAATCCCATAAGGTATATTCCCAAATTTAGCTGAAATTCATCATGTTGGGGATGATAAATTTTCCCTAGAAATGACACTAGTGATTTGATAGTGGAAGACCTTATTAATATCTTTCCTAATGAAATTTATAATCTATGATTAAAAATAGTATTGTGGGACCTCATATTATCCCCATGTAAGGGTTAAATTTCAAGTTTTTCACAATGTTAATAGTTTATAGGTTTTTTTATTTTTTGGTTCATGAAATATATTTTCATCCGGGACTCTATAATTTATTAATAGAATAATGTTCCTAGGTTTATAATGACATCCATTGGTATTCAAAATCTATAAAATATGTTAGCTCAGATAAAGTCACTAATAATCGACGATTCATTAGTTTTGGTGGATTTGTATTATACCCACTTAAAAACACAAACAAATAATAATAAATATGTTTGAATACTATAAATACATAGGTAAGGGTCCCATATATTCCATGCCATATATATCAAAGATTTAGAAAAATTTCATGGTCCTTTGTGGTAGTAATTTTCATTTTATTATTTTACTACTGATTTTACATTATTTAAATCTCACATAGAATTAATGGTAATCCTTAAAAAGAGTTTTATAGTATAATGTAGATATAATAACTTTACCATATGTTATTTGAGGTAAAAAGTGATCTAGATATGATATGGCGTGATAAATGTAATTTAAATATGGTAGTTTAGTTTCATGTAAGAACTTACTTATTACTTGGTCACTATATATTATCTAAAGGTATATATTGAACCACACATGATACTTTGATTCAGCCTTAATTATTAAAATTTCATGTTGTTTAAGGTGAAATGGAACTTGGGATATGATAATAAGGTTTACCATGTTAACATACCATGTTACTTCACCTACACTAAGAAAACATATCTCACAAAGAATATTGTCATTTAGTGGCCCCAGGTCTAAAATTCCCACCTCAACCACATATGGTAGATTGGGTATCCAGTTGGTTCTTGTTTTATACCTTATCTCTTATAACCACATAAAATATCTAGATTAATATAATCTATCTCATAATCCTCAACTCAGCTTCTACTTTCTTTATTAAATACCTATGAGTTATAAGATTAGAGTATTTAATGAATTAAGTTCCGAGAAAGAATGAGGTGAATTTTTCTAAATTATAAACAAATATCAGAAACTCATCCTATGTGGTGGTGTAGTTTCTTTAAGTTGAATCAGGTGTTTTGAGGAAGCTATAGAATAGATTATTCCTTCAATCCTTTTTGAAATATACCCCTGTAGTACTATTTAAAAAATCACACAATATCTTAAATGGGTGTTCCCAATGTAGCAGTTTAATCATAGGTGGTGTGTTTAGTTTAAATTTCATATAATCAAAATATTTTATATAATAATCATAAAATATAAACTTAGTGTCTTTTTAAATAAATTTAAACATTCTCGAGTATGTATAAATGAATTCCTTAATGAATATTTTATAAAATACTATATATCCCTTGAATGATATAATATGTTTAACACAATTAGGATACATAAATTTTTTAATGTTTTTAATATTTTATTTTTCAACATTAATTCTCTTCATTGAAATCTTATATCCTCAAATAATTCCTTTTTCCACCATTAAATGGTTTTTTTAAAAAATTAGCACAAGATTTTTTTAATACAAGTTCTCAAACAAATTATCTATATTTGAAAATAAATTATTAATTTAATTCCCAAAAATTTAAAATATTTAAGAATCAAAACTAGATAAAACTCAATAAAATTATAAATGATTATCATGATACATATTTGAAAATTCCCAAAGTAAGTAAAAATATTAATAAAACCTTTTGTAGGTAAGGGTTCTACAAAGATAGAAAATGGATGTTTTCTCTTAATCATAAAGAGTAATGGGATGTTGGAAAAATTGTTTAAAAAAATAGTAATGGGTATTTCTAGAAAACCTATCAAGCATTTTTTCAATAAATGGTATTGGTAAATGGTCTTTAATTGTCACCTTTTTTAATTTCCAATAATCAATTCACAATATCCATCTATTTATCACTCTCATAAGGTTTAGTTAATTTTTTTTATTCTCAACAGTGGAGAGTATTAATTTTTTAGTCATAATATGAATATGAATAACCCATTTTAGTCTAAAATGGACTGGATGAATCTTGACTCTTTTAGTTTCTCATTTTTTATCTACATCCATCAAGGATGGGTTCAGTTTTAATTATGGTTGTATCACTATTTTAACATATTTTTCTACCAATATTCTATAGATAAATATTTTATTAATACGTCTTTGAATGTCACCTAGAATCCATCCTATAACTTTCAAGTTCTCTCACAAAAGAGTAATGAGTTCAATTATTTGTTATTTGAAAAGTTGATAACAATATTAAATGGGAAATTATCTTCCCATATTAATTATAAATATTTTTATTATGGTGTTAATTATTTCAATTATATCTTAGGTGTTATAATTATTAAATAAGATAGTTTTGGTTCACTTACCTTGCTTATATGTAGTTCTTACAAAAAACGTGAAGTAATAGCTTCCTAATTAATTAATAATAATAAATTGAATCCATTAGAAAAATATTTATATACCACATCCTTAGGTTTCTACAAAATAATTTTAGGCTAATTATAGAAACTTCTCTATATAATTTTAAAATATCAATTTATTTTCTATGTTAAAAATATCTTTCATTAGGTCATTTTTCTCATGGTTGATAGTTTATTAGAGTGCATGAGAGTGAAAAGATAATGTACTTCCTTGAGTTATTTTATTAAATCAAAAATTTTAAAGTGAACCATGTTTTCATTGAACATCATGATTAATGTATATGGATATTGATGATTTCCCTAGATACTATAAAAAATGGTCTGCCTAGAATAATTAGTGACTGGGAAGGTGGTCTATCTTCCTACATATTTAGGACATATAAATCAACTATAAAATTAGTTAATTTATTCTTAAGAGTATATATTCAAGTTATCCTTATAGAAATAAAGGGTTCTATTTGGTTAGTTATACTACCACTCAGGTTGGATTAAGTTATCTAATATGTAAGGAGGAAATCAAAAAATGTGGTATACCCTTAATTTATGATCCTAGATCATATAATTAATTATTAAATTATAATTCTCTAATTTTATATTCAATTGAAAATGGCCTTGGATCTTGGTAATTTTTATATACTTTTATCTTTATCTTGGAAGACACATTTCTTCATATACTGACTCATTCATTACCTTGAAATTTTATTTTCTTTTTGAATATCACCATAAGGAACTTGGCATACTTGGGAATAAATTCAAGAGATCACAAAAGGAAAATACTTATTTACGCTTTCTTTAATGTGTCTAGGATTTTATTTTGAATTTCATTTTCATTAATTTTCTTTAAATTTACAATTCATTATGAAAAATGAAGTTGATTCTTTTCATCCACATTTGATTGTATTTCATGTTTAACTTTTGGTTATTTATTAGCCTTTTTAAAAATTTATTATTTCTATTTCCAAATTGGTTATTCCTTTTCTCTTTGAGGTTATAGAATAATTTTTTTTCCATACCACTTTTTATTTTCACTACAATAGCATTTCACTTTGGATTGTGTAGTGTCTGAGTTGATAGTTTTACAGGATTACTAGTAATAATTTCCAATAATCTCCATAAAGAATTTTTAATACCTTCATTTTATTTTTTAATAATTAAATGTTTGGGTTTGGTTTTCTAGGAATGAGATTTTGAGAAATAGAGGAGGGTAAGTCATATAATTTCCTCTATTTAAATGGAAGTCTTTGGTAATTATATTACTATAATTTCTTGAACATATTTTAGAAAGGTTAAGGTTGATATTTTTTTTGTTAAAATTGCCTCCTATATTGGATTCACTAATTTCAAAAATCCGTACTGTACTTGTATATTTTCTCTCTATCCTTGATTATTCCTAGGTTGTTCGAATGGTCTTTTTGATAGGAAGCTAAAAATATTTTAGTATACTACACTTTAATACACCGACTTATAAAATGATTTAGTGAATAAAAAAGGATACATTCCTTAATAGTGGTTTGTTTTTCATTAGATTAATTAAGATCCATTTTTATTTCCAAAGTTAATTTTTCTTCAAGGTTAGATTCAAATAAATGTGAATTAAAATATTTTAACTCACGAACTCATTTGGTATTAGTACTTATAGTTATAAATTTATATTAATTATTACATACATTTTTCATGATTAACTTGGATTATATTTAGAAATTTTCAATCAATGATTCTCTAGATGATGCATCACATAGATTTTTGTCACTTTTAGGTAATCCTTGGTAGAATAATATTATAAAGTAATGCTTCTCAATGGATTAGTGTGGATAGATCACATTTAGTTTCTTAAATATCTCACAATACTCATGTAGTATATCTCATTAATTTTTATATTTCATAGACCACCTTCTTTAATCCAAATATTCTTGAGGTGTGGATGAATATTTGGATTAAGTTACTCTAGATTTCATCTCATCTTATGACTTCTGTAGGTTATAGTTTTAATATCCATTCTTGAATACTTATTCTAGAGGGAATGTAAATTATCATACATTCACTTTATCCTCTTATACACCTCTAGTATTTATAGTTTCATAAAAGATAATGAATTACTTAATGCACTTTTTTGGATCATTTATTACAAGGACATGGAACTTAGGAAATAATTGGATTAGTATAGTTTTCAATTCAAATTTAGCATGTAATGATTGGTATAAAAATTTATTATTTTTATTAATGAAGTGTGGTATATAAAATTATATTAAGGTTTATTTAGGATTATCTACCATCATTTCAAATTTATATTCACATTGAACACTTTGATTTTTAATTGGAATTTTTATTGCAATGTTCTCAAATTCAAACTAAAAATCCTTAAGGTTTATTAATTCCACATATATAAATAGAAATATTCTCCCAATCACTATCTAAATAGTGAAAAAATATAACTTACATATAATTCCACACAATTATTAGTGATTGGTTATGTGTTATGAAATTAATACCATCTCCCTTGAAATGGTTTCAATGATTCGATATGAGAATAACATATAATGAGGTTCTCAAATGAAAATTATAATCTAATATTAAATGTAGTGTAGATTAACATCATATTGTCTCCATATAAGGGTGAAATTATATGTTTTTTATAATGTTAAGTTCTAATAAGGGGTAATTATATATGAATTGAGTGCAATTAAAAGAGTAGGAAAGAAATATAATAGAGTAACTATCAGATTAAGGGATAATGATTAATCTATAGGGAAATAATACCTTATGATATAACAGTTCGTTAATGATGAATCGATATAAAAATTGCTAATTAATTATTTTTTTCATGATAATGAACCTTTCACCTCTAGTTTCAAGTGTTTGTGTGGTACAATTTAACAATAATGACTATAAACTATAAAAAATTTAAATGTGTATGGGAAAGTTTGGAGAAATCATTCAATCATCCAATATAAAATAAACCTTCAATTATTTGGATACCTACCAATTGATATATGTTAATATAAACCATCATAGGATGATATTATATCTTTTATGCATGATCCATCAATCTCCAAACACTTAAATGCTCAATCACACTTATTCCATCATATAAACGCTTGACTGAGTGGAGGGAAAAAATTGATTAACAACCCAAGTAGGACCAAACTATTTAAATACATAATAATTATGTAAACAATAAAAAAATACTGAAAATATCTGAAAATAATATTAACCATAAGTGAATTATTGTAAATGTTATTAAAAATCAAGAAAAACTTATGCTTTCTCAAACCAGATTAATCATCGAAGATGATTTAAACCATCCATGTGAATATTCATAAGCATTCATATCAATAACTATAATATATATATATATATAAGACCAACAATAATATAAAAGTATAACCTCCTCTGAAATATGAATGTTCAACTCCCTTTATCAGTTTCATTTTTTCCAGGATATTTCCATGTGTCATAAAGATGATCCTAATTTATTCCACATGAATTGTATAGTTCTTAATTGGATTCTTAGGCAAAGGCCACACTCCTAAAATATCATTGAAATTTCTCTCCTTCAAGGATCATGTTCTATTTATTAGGTTAATGTTTTCATTTCTAAATTTGGTTAGACAACTTGAATAATGGTTCATTTGATCCACACACCATTTTCATGCATTCCACATGTGATTACATGAAGATTAAGGGATCTCCTGATTTAGTCATATCCTCTTTATCATTTATGGTTTAGGTTGCATTATGGTGAGAACATTATCTACTTTATATGTTGAACTTCTATTTTAAGGGTGTTGGATACTGTGTGAGGGACTGGGAGTATGTTGGATGGAAATTATATCTTGAGATAATGTTATCCTGGTAAAAATAATAAGGTATAATGTTGATCAGTATATTTCTTTGAGTTTTAATTATTTATTCATTACACGAGACACTATTGGATACACCATAACATAAGTTAGTGGATACAAAATCTGTTCACAGATGAGAGAGTATGGAAATAATCTCTGAATTAGTGTTAGGTATGGAGTATTCATAGTAAGTTGGAATTATATTCACTATCAATGGGCATAGTATATGTGGTTCAATTAAGTATACCACTACATATCTTCTTTATGATAATAATAATATCACTAATAAATAATGTATCTCCCAAAAATACAATAACTCATCCAACACTAGTTAACCACCATACCATTTATTATTAAGGACAAATTCATTCTCAAATCCAATCTTGAAAATAATTATGAATTGTATATGTATGCAGGGGTGAGTATATAAGTATACTTAGTATGTTCTGTCCTATAAAATATTATTCTAACGTGCAATATGTATAAAAAATATCTTGTAAATAAATAATGAAACCATATTTTTTCCTATCTAGGACCATATACTAATCCATCCCACAATATTCTCACACACCAAATCCACATATAATATAAATATAGAAAACCATGAAAAATAAAACAATGGAGGTACCACTCATCGAATTCCATAATTCTATTGTCTCCCTCATATCTTAATGATATATTACTCAGTATCCCCATCCATTCCCAAATTTATATAGCACAACCACATATCACTAATATATACTACAACCCTATACCATATTAACACACTATAACCTCATACCAAAGTTATGTTCCCCACACATCACTACCTCAACCATTTTCACACAACTTCACTTCAACTAGAAGGATGAGTGAGACATGAGGAGTAATTATCCATCTATTTCACCCATATATTAGATGTCAAGAATTCTTCTAGTATCCAAAACCTTATATGGGCATCAGTTGTGATATCTAACTCAGGAGGTCATTTTTAAAGAATAATAAAACTTAAAATTATATAATATAGCACTAACTCCCATGATAGGGTCGATATCCTATCATAGATACCTTTGTAACCATCCTACCATCACACTATCATCACCACAAAACTACCACTGGCACATATAACCACACAAAAAACGTCACATCAACCAAATCGTTTAATTAATAACTCACTATATATATATATATTAATCATCTCATTAATCAATTTAATTTATATTCATTATAAAAAAGAAACAAAATTCAAATGTAAATATTATGAATTCATTTGTTAATTTATTTTACATTAATATCAAATGAATTCAATCATAGATATCTCACTCACACTACCTCATCATAGTTACAAAATAAATAACTATAGTTGATCATCAAAGTAAAACATTGCAAATTATGTTCATCACTTCCCATGATCTCATTATTTACTACTAACCCATTAAAAATTTTACTTAAAAATATTTACTATATAAAACACTATAACTTTAAAAAAGTTAATTTTAACACCCATTTATCTATTTATATCAAGAATCACTATTTATTTTCATCTTTAATTATTCAACCCTATACTAAGCTCATTTTTAACTATAAAAATTATAATACCCCATATTTAACAGTGAAAACATGTACATCACAACATTTATAGGAGAATAAAAAATTAAAATAATAACAGATGTGTGTATATATATATATATAAAAATATAAAAAATCAATTCAATGCCCTCCTAAAATTTGATTATCCCTATATAATTAGATCAATCCCATCTACTTAATTATAGAACTTAATGATTCTCAATTCTACCCTAATAAAATTAAAAATAAAAGGTGTTTTTGAATCACCTACCATGATTTTAAATTTGAAACATCAAGTATCTACATGAAAATCTATAAGAGTTGAAACTTACACGTTCACACAAAAGTCCTTTAATAAATGTTACTACCCAATCCACCAGGGGAAAACTACCTAGAAGAAGGTTGGGCATCCACAATCCCATGTTCTCTTCTAATAGGCTAGGGGATATAGAAAAGCACCAAGAAGACACAATACAAATGGGAATATTTTTAAATGTGTATATGTATGCAAGCTCCCAACCATCTCCATGGAATAGTGATGATGAATAATAAAAAGGGGTGTAACATCTAGAGTAAAACCATACATGAAATAACGTTGAGGGAATGAATCATAGTCGAAAAAATAAAACCAATGTGTAAAGGGTAAACAATTACCACCCAACAAAAAATGATGTCCCAACCTAACAAAAACTAGAATAAATAAAATTGAGAGAGTCAGGCTCCTAATCTTCAAGTCCAAACACCATACGTAGTCTACACACCAAAGTATACTATGCTCTAATAAAATCACCACTGATCATTCCATCATTTTTATAAGACATGACACATATAAGAAAATCCCATGCATGGGTGAGTATATACATACCCTGTAGGATACCTCAAAAACATAAGGGAGAGAAAAAGAAGATATGATAGAAGTAGTCAGCTCAAACCAAATAAATAGGGAAACAAAAACCTAAAAATATATATTATCAAAAGAAACCTAGATGATAGAGAAAGGAGATCTATATTACACAACAAAACCTGGGTTGATGAGTCTATGAATATCTACAATGGGTTCATCTATAATTCCTAACATCTTGTGTATCCTTCATGGTAACTGTGTGGAGGACCCACAATATGCTACGATAATGCATAGTTGGATGGGGGGAATCTTCAATAGAGTACCCACACCCTAGTGCATCATGGGGTTCCACTCCGTAGATATAGGACTAATTCATAGTTTTTTAGGGGGTACCACTCAATAGGTAGAGGACCCCTTATATAGTACATTAGGGGGTTCCACTCAATAGAAAGAGGACCCATTCCATAGTACCTCAAGGGGTGCCACTCAGTAGGTATAGGATTCACACCCCATTGTGTAAGGAGGGTTCATATCAGTATATATAGTATGTATTACATACTGCATCAGGTGGTTCCACTCAAACCAGTGTAAAGAGTACGGGGGACTGTACCCTAATGTGCATGGGTTACCAACCCTGACCTCTCTCTAATGATCATGCCTGATCACTTCCATCATCAAGAATTGACTAAATAAGTGTCATGATCAGAATATTCCATTTCATATCTAGAAAGAAATTATGAATGATACCATGGTGTTTTATGTGAAAAAATTATCAGGACAAGCGACTCGCATACCAATGTATGATTCAAGTTGAAGGAGATATGTTGGGTAGAAGTTTATCACAGGGGTACAAGGAATTCATGGGGTCCACATGAACTATAGTCCCACTTTTCTAACTAGATGTGTTCTCCTATAAACATAAACTAAAGGCTATTTCACCTTACATGGCATGTAAGGGTCCCACACAAAATGTCTCAGCTACCTCAGGCCTACCCGTGTGCTAATAGACCTGCTCGAGTTTATTGAGCTGTGACTGGGTACTAGCCCATGCTTATGTACTTACAGAGTACACATCATATCCTCACTCGTGGATTATTTTCCATGTAAAGCTAGCACAAAACTTATCCATAAGGGGAGGGTCACACAACATGTGGTCTCACCACATATTTTGTGATCCTTATCTTCCCCACAACACTAGACATTACAACTAGTTAGGCTACATGGTGTGTATTCTTCAACCACACACCATGTTATATACTTTTCCATAGAATGTATATATATTCATTTGTTCACCACATCTATACTCCTTGCCACAAATTATGCCTTTTGACAACTCAAAATCATATAAAACCTTCTCGGGCTACTGATTACAGGCCTCTGGTGGTTGGAAATTATATATGATCAACCACCATGGTTCGTTATGCATTTTGTGCATGCCCTGTCACCCATCACCATCCCAGATCTTAGATATATGGAAATCATTACCCACACCACACAATTAATCTTGAATCATCCAAAAATCCCCATCACAATCATCAATTTTAGTAAATTCCATGAATTTGAGTGTTTGATCATGCTCAAAACTGCCTCAACAATGTCGAACCGCAACCCTGTAGGTGAATGATAAATGAAACAAAGAATAATGGGGGAAAATCACAATAATAAGGGGTGATAAACATCATTGGATGAGAGTTATTTCCCTATAATTGTAAATTGGCGAATTAAGGATGGTATCCTGGAATAAATATAATAAATAGAAAAATATAATTTAATTCATCAATGGGATTATGCGAAGTGTGGGAAAAAGATCAAAATAAGATAAATATATATCTATGATCAATATTTTATTCAAGGGAGAAAATAATAACTGAAAAGACCTGCCTTGATTATATATTGATCATTAGTGAAGAACATGTTTGGAAATGATGGGGAAGACGTTCTGCATTCACTACCTCTTGATCCAACTCAACCCAATTGGTGTTCGTCCTCTAATCTCAATCTTCCAAAAAAGAACATTAGAGATCTTCTCAATTATCCTAGGGTTTAAGTAGCTAAATCTGTATAATTGTTATAGTGAGGTACAAATATATGATTTTAGGGAATGTGTGTTTAAAATAAGATAAATAAATTTAGTTATTTATTTAAATTAAACACATCACCAATGACTGCCTCAACTGGATGTTCAATGCTGACCAAACTTAGGTCACACATTGGGTATACCCCGCATCATAGACTCAACTGTGGTCTTAGATTTTTTTTCTAAGACACTGTTTGGGAGTTATTCTACTATTTTTGAAAAAATAAATGCTCATGATATTAATATATTTAATATTTTTATAATAACAATTTCAAACTCATAGGGCCTCAGAATTTCACGTTATCTCTGTGCTTGAATTAGTAAATATTCCTTATTTTATTTCAATGTGTTACAATGAATAATTAGGGACACTGTATTATTACCCCCTTAAAGTCTTTACATCCTTGAAATGAATAAGGTAAACAAAAAAGTGGAGACACTAACCCCGCATCTAGATCTCTCACTCCCAGGAACTCTCATGTATGCTCCTGTGCTGCCATAGTACATGAACCAAGAGAATTTTCCATCCTCACATGATCCTCTCTTGCTGATCCTCAATCACCATAAGGTACTCCATAAAGGTGTCCATTCTATTTGTCTATCTCTCCCTAATCAATTATATGTGTATGATTATGAACGTATCTCCTTATTCTTGATGCATGGAAGATGCCATGCACTAGCTCTAACTGTGGGGGTAAGGCTTGGTGGTAGGAAATCTTTCCAACCCTATATAGGATATCAAACTGAATGATGAAACTCAAGAATAACTTGCATCCCCAACCAAAACTTTATAATCCTCATTGGGAGGAGACACTCATGAAAACATTTTCTCCCTTCTTGAACTCCAAGGTACTATGAAATTGATATGCACAATATTTCTATCAATTATAAGATTTCCTAATATGATCATAGATCACCTGGACCTTATATTCTATTGAATTCACCATCTCTAACCCAAAAATAGATATATTTTTAATATCAGTCTAGCATAAGGGTGACATGAAGGGTCTCCCATACAAGTCCTCGAAAGGTTTCATATTGGTCATAAACTGATAACTATTATTATTAGAAAACTCTACCAATGTAAAGTGATCCTCCTAGATTTGAATTAAGTATAAAATGAACACCACTATAAAATTAGGCTATAGCCATGGTTCGGAACAGTGGCTATAAGCCCACAAACCATGGCTATAGGTTATAGAAACGGTTCATTGAACAATGGCTAGTATTTCTGTGGCTATAGGGCCAAACCTATAGCCACGATTCCAACCATGACTATAGACCTATAGAAATGGTTTAAAACCATGTATATATCCCTATAGTCACGGCTTCAAACAATGGTTAAAGGTTTGGCCCTATAGCCATGACAATACTATCCATGGTTTAATGAACCATAGCAATAGGGTTTTAGACACGGTTTGAAACCATGGCTAAAACCCTTCCCATTTCATAAAAAAACCCATCCCCCTTGGACAGCAGCCCCCCCCCCCCACATCCCTTACACTCCGTGCACCCCCTTGCACACCCCTTTCCCCCCTGCTGGACCCCCTTAGACAACATCCCCCACCCCCACTAGTCCCCCTTGGAAAGCATCCCCCACCCCCCCTTTTGGACCCCCTAGATAGTAGTCCCCCTGCTCGACCCCCCTGGACAGCAGCAACCCCCTGCTGGACCCCCCCTGGACAGGAGCCCCCCCTGATGGACCCCCTGGATAGCAGCTCCCCCTACAGGACCCCCTGGACAACAGCCCCATACTGGACCCCCTTGAACCACCTCTGCTGGACACCCCCCTGGCACCCCTGCTGAACACCCCCTTGCACCCCCTGGACAGTATCCCCCCCACACACTGACACATCCCTTGCACCCCATTGTAAACCCCTTTCCCTCTACTAGACCCCCTAGACAACAACCCCCCACCCCCTGCTACCCCCTGTACAGCAGCCCCAGCCCCCTGGACAGCAACCCCCCTCCCCCACTGGGCCCCCTGGACAGCCCCCCTGCTAGACCCCCCTAGACAACAACTCCCCCTGATGGACCCCCCTGAACAGCAACCCCCCCTTCAAACCCCCTGGATAGAAGCCCCCCTACTGGACCCCCTTGGACAGCCCCCACTGCTAGACAACAACCCCCCTACACATCCCTTGCACATATCCTAAGGGATCCTTAGTTAAACAGATTGACCAAGCAGGTGAGCTTCATGATTTTCCCTTAGATGTACCTACCAAATCATAACCTGTAGAGGCTTATTTACCTAGTGTTGAGAGAGTTGTTTCCCTAGTGCTTTCAGATTTTGTATCCATAGTATATTTATAATATTTCAGAGAAAGTATTCTTTTAGATTTCAGTGGAATTTTGAGTTATCAGGAAACTCCTATTCTTGCATCTACATATAGTGATCCACCTCCCTCGGCTTTAGTTGATGCTGATTCGATCTAATCTATTGTCAAATAGTATCTCCATGTTTTTATAGGTGATGTGCATTCATCTCATCAAGATTAATTGAGGCAGATTCTGTAGAATAGGTTTTCAAGGAAAAGGTTGACCTGTTGAAAGTGATGACAACTCTACTCAATCTATTCATGGAGGAGAATATTTCTTTAGTAGCATGGAGAGATGAGGAAATATTATTATAGAGATTTTTAATCTTATGAAGCATTTCCTATATGTATCCAATACTCTAGTGGCTGCTGGCTGGAAGTCAAAAGTGCAATAGTGAAGTTGACTCCAAAGTCCGCACTGTTACAATGGTCAAAGATGATAAAGTTCCCAAAATTTGGACCAACGGCCTTTGACCCCTAGACCCCCGTAGTAGGGGAGTGCTCCCCCTGCAACCCCCAACAAGCTCACCACGTAGCTCGACCCGTGACAATTGCAGGCCCCAAGCATTCGCCCCAACTGAATCAGGCTACACCAATCCAACAATCTCTCTTGTTGCATCCCTTGATGGGAAGGAGGTTAAGAGTGCCCTTTTATCCCTAAATCTTGAGAGTGTGGATGGTCCTGATGGGTTCACAAATTTATTTTTTATGTTCTATTGGGACATTGTTCGTGATGAGTTCCTTAACACTATGAGGGAGTTCTTTAACCATGCCTCAATGCCCTATGGAATCAACTCCAATTTTATTACCCTGATCCCAAAGAAGGAAAATGATGTAGATGTAAAGGATTTCAGACCTATTTCTATTAGGAGTACCTTTCCAAAAGTAATTAGCAAAATAATTTCTATGAGGTTAGGTCCCATTTCTCATGGGTTTATCTCTTTAAATCAGCCCCACGGATAGCCCTTGGACACCCCCTGGACATCACCCCTAGACACCCCACCTGCACCCTACACCCTGCCCCTACAGACCCCCCCAAACCCCCCGGATAGCCCTTGGACACCCCCGGGACAACCTCTCCTAGACACCCCACCTGCACTCTCCCGCTTTCCCGTCAGACCCCCCGTAACCCCCCCTGGACAGCCCTTGGACACCCCACCCGCACCCTGCTCTGAAGACCCCCCCAGACATCCCTTAGACACCCCCTAGAAAACCCCTCCTAAACACCCCACCTGTACCCTCCCCTGCCCTGCAGACCCCCCCATCACCCCCCAGACAGCCCTTGGACACCCCACCTGGACTACCCCTCCTAGAAAATTCTATAGCTGTCAAATACCTTCAATTCATTATGAAATAATGATAAATGAACAATGCCTTGAAACTTTTCCAAGAGTAGTCTTTTTCTAGCTTAGTCTGAATAATTGACTTCCACCACTTATAACTCAGACCCTCGAGTAGGATGGTTACAAAAATAACCATAAAAGATTCATAAATCTAAAGTTGGATAAAAATATCCTCAACCTTCAGTAACAAAACCAATTCATCCTAATATTTTTTTTACCTAGGAATTATTTTGGGGACACCATCATGATTCTGGGGTTCCTAGGTGTGCCTTCAAGATTGATTTATTCAAGGCTTTTGATTCGGTCAGGTGGGACATCTTATGAGATGCTTTGGATCTACTCAGCTTTCCGGCTAGGTTCTCGTCTTGGGTTAAAAGATGTGTCTCTACCCCAATGTTCTCAGTGAACATTAATGGAAATTTACATTCATAATGTTTTGGGAAAAGTGGGTCCATGAAAGGGGATCTACTTTCACCTTTCCTTTTTGTGATTTGCATAGAGTTTTTATTGCGCATCCTGGAATGCAGGAGGCTGGGGGCTGGTGTGGTGGCTGGTGCTGGCTAGAGTGTCTGGTGAGGGTGGGAAGGCAGGCGACAAGGGGATGGCAGGGGGCCGGTGTGGGCTCGAATAGGTGACAGGGGGCTGGTGTGGGCTAGATTTCCGGTGGCTGGGGGCTGTTGGGCACATGGCAGGGGCTGGTGCGGGCTAGGATGTAGGAGTCCGGGGGCTAGTGAGTGCTGGAACTGGTGACTGGGGCTATTTTTGCAGGTGGTAGAGGGTAGGTATGAGTGTTTTGTAGAAGTTTGGGGGTGGTGAGGGGTGTGGTGGATGATGTGGTGGCTGGTGCGGGCTAGATTGCAGGTGGCCGGGGGCTAGTGCGAGCTCGAATGCTGGTGGAAGGGGGCTGGAATGCTGGTGGAAGGGGGTTGGTTGCAGGTGCTGGGGGGATTGTGTAGGCTGATTCGAAGGAGGCAGGGGGGGATGTTGTGGGATGGAATTCTGGTGGAAGTAGGCAGAAATGATGGTGGAAGGGGTATGGTGTGGGCTGGATGTGGCTGGAGCAGGTCCAAATCACGACATTAGCACGACGTGACTGGGACGTGACTGGGCATGACCGCTGCGTGACCGCAACATGACTGTAGTGTGACTGCGGTGTGACCGCGGCGTGTTGGCCTAGTCCAGCGACATCCACAAGGTAGAATCTTCTATCTAGGACTGAAGGGAGTGGGAGGAGGCAGGTAACATTCTAGCCATCGCCCCTCCAGCAGAAATTATGATTAGTCAGTCTCAACATTGATCACAAGACTCATGGAATACTATCACTGTGAATCGCTGTAGGGTGTCATCATGAAGCAGGGCCAAATTAGAGCATTATCTCATGGTGACTGCGTCGTGACCACGTCGTGACCACGGCGTGTTGGCCCGGTCCAGCAACATCCACAAGGTAGCATCTTCCGGCCAGGAGTGAAGGGAGTGAGAAGAGGTGGGGAAACATTCCGGTCATCACCCCGCCAGCAGAAATTGTCATTAGTCAGTCTAAACATTGACCACAAGACTCATTGAATACTATAACTATGAACTACCACGAGGTGTCGTCCTAGAACAGGGCCAAATCACGGTAGTACCGTGGCGTGACCATGGCGTGACCGCGGCGTGACCACGCCGTGACCGCTGCTTGACCACGACATGACCGCGGTGTGACTACAATGTGACCGCGGCGTGACCGCGGCATGTTAGCCCAGTCCAACGACATTCGCGGGGCAAAATCTATAAGGCCCCATCCTCAAACCTTACTTAATCTTGAGTTATTACAAGATTACACATTGAGGATCTTTTCGGGTTTAGAGTTTTAGAAAATTAGATCATAAAACTTGCATTACATTCCACATATAAACAAAGTGGTTACATAAAGATAGTATTCTTCATTCCCATCAATGGAAACACATTTAAAATAAAACATGGATTATTTCTTGACACATCCTTGACTCTATCATCTTATCATGTACCTTTCCCTTGACCTGTGAAAAACATTTCAAAAACTTGGGATGAGCATAAAAACTCAGTATGGGTTAAAAAAAACATGGAAAGGAAACATGAGTTCATATATACATAAGAATGAAATCATACTTTACCCATAAAACATAGGCACTTTAACTTACCTCATAAAATCATGACTAAATCATAGAAATCATAAGACATAAAGGTAACTTGAGGCATTCATAACATTCTTACATAGGGAGTAACCCTCTTGGTTACGTTTGGAATACCCATCACAGTATATTCCCTAAAATCTCTTCGGAGAAACCTTAACGTTTCACTCTTTCGCGTTACCCAATGCATTGGAGAGCTATAACGGGCTCACCCGCCCTCAGTTTATCATGGAACCACCCGTCTTCATAATAATGCCCAAGAACCATAACATAATCATACCACATAAAACATGCATAAAGGAAACATAAAATTTCCACATTTCAATCACGAGATATCATTACAACACATTGATATAAAAACATTATGAAAACCATTTTCAATACTAAAATAAAAGAAAAGTAAAACATGGTATTTATTTTTCTTTTAAAAAGAATGTATGGCTTGTAGAGGAAGCTGAAACTCAAATAACGGTCACGACGGTGGAGAAGTCGTTGTCGCCGCATACGTACGACAAAAACATTCCCTTTTGTCGTTTAGTAAACGCTTCGTATAAAAAATAATCCTTTTGAGTAAACGTAAAAGTCAAAGGGGTTTATACACCGTATAAAAGAAAGTTGTGTATAAAATAAAATATGTCTCAATGAAAGGAGATTGAGACGAAGTCCCATACCTCGTATCCGACTTGACCCGACCGTTCTTTAATCTCCTGAATAATAAACTTGAGTTAATCTATACTTGCTTATGAATCTTTTTCAAGTTCATTATTCCTTTTATAGCATGTTATGAACATCATGTAATCAGTTAAGTTAATAATGTTCATTTTGTCGGTATTTGGTTCTTAAGTCAAAAATAGACTTCTTACACTTACATGTTGTTAATTTGGTCAAAGGTTCATTATATCCAGAATGGTATTCATGATGTAGATATCATATCTGTCATATATATCCAGTACATACTTGCATTTATAATATTACATAATCATTTAGAGGTAAGAAATGAAATGCACCGTTCATGGAGACGGTAAGCCGTACGTACGCATGAACGCTACTTCCATTTCTATTTCATATTTTCTGGAATGGAATCATAATGATATAAGAGTCTATTATAATTCCAGTATAATAACATATATAACATCATTAACTTTATCCTTTACACATCCCACATATGGTATTAACGAATCAAATCACTTTTAGGGGGCGGTAGTCCGCACTTCCTAAAATGAAGATATCATGTTTACCCATAATGGAAACCATAAAGGTATGCCCAAAATGAAAAAAAAAGAAGCTTAAGGAAAACATAAACATATTATATATCATATATAAAAATAGTGACATCATAATGGCCACCTTTGAAGGTGTTAAATGAGTGTTGAACAATCATCGTTTCGGGAGGCAGAATTTCGCCATCCACGGAAACCGTATGTTCTTTAACCATTTGATGTAGTTGTGTGATAGTGTAGCTCAAATAAATATTATAACAACATCCTTGTATATTGAAGATACTGGTGTTGTTACAAAATAAATAAATAAAAATAGTTTAGGGGGTTGGAGAAGCAAAATAAAACAAATGAACATGAGAGAATGAATTACCTTTAAAAGTGTAACTCCTTTTGAGTTGAGCCTAAAGGCTTCCTTTGAAAGGATTCTGCCCAAAGGGAATCCTCTAGGATGAGGAGAGGGATGTGGAGAGAGCAAATGGGCAGGGGTTGGCCGAGACAAAGGCTTTTAAAGTGTGTGAAATGAGGTAGAGGTGGGGGCCTTTTATAAGAGGAGAGGAGGGGCACTTTTGGAAAGTAAAGAAATATTACTTTATTTGAAAATGTTTTTCGGTTTTAAAAGGCCCCAGATTGATATAATTCGTGGATAAGGTGATAAGGGTTCGAAACACACTCATCCAATTGGTTTTGGACATGTGTAGTTCATAGATTTTACATTATCTTTCCATTTTATTTAAATCGTCAAATAATGATGTCATCGCTGCATCATTATTATGTCACAAATAATTAAATTTATTTAATGTCTAAAAATTATAAAAAAAATACTATGATGTAGGAAATCGTTTTATATTTCCAATGACTATTTATAATCAAAATTTGGACTTGTATAACCCCACTTAACAATTGTTTTCGTAAAACATATTATGTTTGTGTCATTTTCACTTTAACATTAAATAAAAAGTAACTTATGTCATTTCCCAACAAAAGTGGATCCATGGGGTCCCCAAGTTGACCCATGGCATGTCATGGTCGGCCATGACACAACCAATGAGGTTGGGACATGTGTCTAGGTCATTTCATATTATTAAAGCATTATTTATACCTTAAACTACACTAATTACCACTAATCGCGATTAAAAACTTAATAAGTTACTATTCACCAAAAAATTATTTTAATCTCATTGAACAACATTTTACTTCTTAATGAAAACCATGTATGTCGGATTTTCAAAATTCAATACACATTAGTGGTAAACTTTCATTTAACTAAAAAATCAGTTTGCTTGATTACCACTTAGTGGTTTCACTATTCATCAAAAATTGAAGTTTTTCAGAAAATTACCAAAAATTCACCCTAAGCTATATTTGATATTCCAAATTCATAAATGAAGTCTATTTTACAAAATTAAAATCATATAAGTCACATTAATTAATTTAATAATTAATTCCCGCTGCCAGAGCAAATAGCGTGTTTTTACAAAACAATAAGCATCAAAAGATTGACACCAGTTTAAGTCTAATTTCAAAGTGAAATTGATTCCAATGACCACCATTGGATAAAATGGTAAAAATATATTCTAATTTCACTTCAAAACCAATTCAAAACATAATATAATCATATAAATAAATTTGATTAAAAAGCAGTTTTGATGTAAAATGCAGTATTTTTCACTATTCATTAAAAAATGAACATTGTCAGAAAAATACCAAAAATTCACACAAGGTAAATTTTGATGTCTCAATCATAAAGAATAAGTTTATTTTGACAAACATAGTTTATAAAATTGTCAAAATATAGATTCAAAAATGGTTTTCCATCAAAAGGCACTAAAACAATCTTTTAAGAATATTAGTGTATTCCATGCATAAGATTGTATTTATTTTCATTTTAAGCCTCTATAACACTATCTTAATTATTAATAAACATAGATAAAAATATTTATTATTCATTACTTACTTGGGATGTTACATCCTTCCCCCCTTTAGAAAATTGCATCCCCGCAATTTATTTACTTATTGAATAAATGGGGGTACTTATCCCTCATTGCATTTCAGATTCCCATGTTGCCTCTTCAATCATGTGGTTTTTCCACAAAACCTTTACCTGGTGAATCACCTTATTCTGTAACACTTGCTCCCTGTGGTCAAGAATTTGGACCGGTTATTCCTCATAAGATAGGTTCTCTTCCAGCTGAACTACCTCTGGACTCAAAACATGAGATGGATCTGGCATATACTTTCTCAACATCGAAACGTGAAAAACATTGTGTACCTGAGATAAACTTGGAGGTAAAGCCACTCGGTATGCAACTGATCCAACTCTTTCCAGAATTTCGTATGGTCCAATGAACCTTGGACTCAACTTTCCTTTCTTACCAAATCTCATCACGCTTTTCCAAGGAGAAACCTTGAGAAAAACATGATCACCTACCTCGAAAGATAGATCCTTCCTCCGGTTATCTGCATAACTCTTCTGCCTGCTCTGAGCTATTCTCATGTGTTTCTGAATCAGCTGAACTTTTTCTGCCATCTCTTCTACCAATTCTGGTCCCATCAACTTCCTTTCACCCACTTCATCCCAGAAAGCTGGAGTTCGACACCGCTTCCCATATAATGCTTGAAAAGGTGCCATCTGTATACTGGAATGAAAACTGTTATTATATGAAAACTCAACCAAAGAAAGATGTTGGTCCCAACTTCCCTGATAATCCATAGAACAAGCTCGTAGCATATCCTCCAAGGTCTGAATTGTTCGTTCCGACTGCCCATCTGATTGAGGATGAAAAGCTGTACTAAAATTTAATTCAGTACCAAACGACTTCTGAAGGCCTTTCCAAAAGTTTGAAGTAAACATGGGATCACGATCCGATACAATGGAGAGAGGAACTCCATGTAACCTGACTATCTCTTTAAGATACAAACGGGAAAGTTGATCAAGAGAGAAAGTATCTCGTATAGCAAGGAAATGAGGAGATTTGGTCAAGCGATCAACAATAACCCAGATTGCATTATTACCTCGAGATGTCTTCGGTAATCCAACATCAAAGTCCATGGATATATTCTCCCATTTCCACTCTGGAACTGGTAAAGGCTGAAGCATCCCTTTCGGTAACTGCCGCTCTGATTTAACCTGCTGACAAGTCAAACACTTCACAGTAAAATCAGCAATATCTCTTTTCATTCCATCCCACCAGTAATACTCCCGAAGATCTCTATACATCTTAGTACTGCCCGGATGAACTGAAAACGAAGAACTATGAGCTTCACATAACAACTCTCTCTTCAACTGTGAATCACAAGGCACACAAAATCTCTTCCCAAATATCAAAACGCAATCATTATCAATGTTGAATTCAGGCAACTTACCTTTCTGAACCAGCTCTACCTTTTTCTGCAACTCACTGTCTTGCTTCTGTGCCTGCTTGATTCTATCTGATAGAGAAGATCTCACTGATACCTGAAACAAAACAGAAGGACTTCCTGCACCAACAACTTCTATGCCAAAGTTCATCAAATCGTTAACCAAAGGATCACGTTCCAAACGCAAAATTGTTAATAAAGCATTACTTTTTCGACTCAAAGCATCAGCCACTTTATTTGCTTTTCCCGGATGGTAATGAATTGTACAATCATAATCCTTGATTAATTCCAGCCATCTCCTTTGTCTCATGTTTAACTCTTTCTGAGTGAATATATACTTTAAACTTTTGTGATCGGTATATATTTCACACCTTACTCCATACAAATGATGCCTCCAAATTTTTAAAGCAAAAACAACAGCAGCTAGTTCCAAATCATGTGTAGGGTAATTTACCTCATGAGTTTTCAACTATCGTGAAGCATAAGCAATTACCTGATCATTCTGCATTAGGACGCAACCAAGTCCTTTCAATGAAGCATCACTGTATATAACAAACTCACCATTCCTGGAAGGTAGTGCCAAAACTGGAGCATTCACCAATCTTCTTTTCAATTCCTGAAAACAATCATCACATTCTTTTGTCCAGATAAACTTAACACCCTTCCGAGTTAGCTTCGTCATTGGACTAGATAACCGTGAAAAATTTCTAACAAACCTTCGGTAATAGCCCGCCAAACCAAGGAAGCTACGAATCTCGGTTACATTTGTGGGTCTTGGCCATTCTTCCACAACTTTTGTTTTTGCAGGATCAACAGTTATTCCATCTTTAGAAACAATGTGACCAAGGAAAGAAATTTGTTGCAACCAAAACTCACACTTGCTGAATTTCCCATACATTTTCTTTTCTTTTAAGGTTTGCAAGATAACCCTTAAATGTTTTTCATGCTCCTCTTTACTTTTAGAAAACACCAAAATATCATCAATGAAAACCACCACAAACTTATCCAAGAACTCATGGAAAATTCTATTCATTAAGTTCATGAATACAGCAGGTGCATTGGTTAGCCCAAAAGGCATTACTACAAATTCATAATGGCCATATCTCGTACGGAAAGCGGTCTTCGGAATATCTGCCTCCTTTACCTTCAGCTGATGGTACCCCGATCTCAAGTCAATCTTTGAAAAAAACTGAGCTCCCTGGAGCTGATCAAACAAATCATCGATATGAGGCAAAGGATATTTGTTCTTAACAGTGATATTATTCAAGGCTCTATAATCATTGCAAAGTCTCATAGAACCATCTTTCTTTTTAACAAATAAAACAGGAGAACCCCATGGTTATATGCTAGGTCTAATGAAACCTTTCTCTAATAAATCTTGCAATTGCACCTTCAACTCTAAAAGTTCAATTTGTGCCATTCGATAAGGGGGTTTTGAAATTGGATTAGCATCAGGAACTAAGTCAACAGTAAACTCAACTTCCCGATCTGGTATTATTCCAGGCAACTCATCAGGAAAAACATCAGGATACTCATTTACCACTGGCACATCATTAATCTGAACAGTTCCTTTATTTTCAACGACGTGTGCAAGGTAACATTCATTTCCATCTTTTACAAGTTTCTCGGCCTCTTGATATGTTATCAAAAGTAAGGGTTCATTCTTGTAAACAAACTGAAAGTATTTCTGAAAAGAAACTTCTTTAGCTCTACAGTCAATCTTAGCATGGTAAATAGAGAGCCAATCCATACCCAGGATAACATCAAACTCTACTAGAGGTAGAACAATAAGGTTTGCAAGTAGTTTCTTTCCACAGATAAGGATAGGAAGATTCTTATAAATTCTTTTTGCCTCGACACTTCCCCCAGGTGTTTTTACCAAAAGTTCAGGAGTCATTTCTTGAGATGGTATTCCCATTTTACTAGAAAAGGTTTCAGAGATGAAAGAATGTGTAGACCCCGAATCAAACAACACACTGGCATAATGTGAAAAAACAAACAAAGTACCTGATACAACTTCATTTGATGGCCCGACATCTGCTGAAGTTGTTGCAAAGGATTTCACCACCCCTTTATGCTTGTAGTCTAACTGCTTCCCATCACTCAAGCTCCTTTTCGGACACTCGTTTGCATAGTGACCCATCTCATTGCACTTATAAAATTTCACTAACTGTAAATCAAATTTGTTCTTACCTTCACCTTGATCCTTTTCAGTGCAATCACGAGCCTATGTCCCATCTTACCACATCGGTAGCACTTCTCAGAATTCAGAAGACATTCCCCAGCATGCCTTTTTCCACATTTATCACAAACTGGAAACTTAGTTCTCTTACCATCAGACTTTTTTGAAGAATTGTTACCTTTCTCCTGCCAACTCGGTCTCTTCTTCTGCTGGTTGTTATAGAAAACTTGGTCATCTGCAAACTCCATTTCCACCTTCTCAGCACACCGAACAAGCTTTTCATAACTTTTAAACTCACGAGAAGCTAATGCCCTTCGATATTTTGGCTTTAATCCAGAGTAAAAATGATTGATTTTACTATCAAGGTCTCGGGTAAAATTTGGAGCATACCTTGCCAATCGAGTGAACCTTTCTTCATAGGCAGCCATTGAGTCTTCCTCTTGCCTCAATTCCAAGAATTGCTTTTCCATCCTAAGTCGAACAGCCTTAGGAAAATACTTCTCAAGAAACATACCTTTGAATTCATCCCAGTCAAGAGCATCAATCTCATCGGCATCCCTGATATTTTTAACCATAGACCACCACTGATCTGCTTCACCCTCCAAACGGTAAATAGCAAGACTAACCTTTTGATTTTCTGAACACCCCATGACATCAAAAATCTTCTCTAGTGCTTTAATCCACCCTTCAGCTAGCACAGGGTCAGATGATCCTCTGAATGATGGTGGATGTTGCCTCATGAAATGTTCCACCACTGACATGTTCCTCTGCGGTTGGTCTGGCTGATCTCGTGCATGGATACCACCGCCATTTATCGCTTGAGTCAACTGCGCCATTACTACAACAAACTGTTCAGTTCCAATTCCGACCATTTCTGGATGATGATTCGGAAGGTTATTTCCTTCTGTATGCCTTCCTAGCACTGCTTCCCTGTTTCCTCTGCGGAAAACCATTCTGAACAAACATGTCTTAGATGAAGCAACATGGTAATCTTCAAATGCTATATCATTTCAAAAAAAAATATTTTTGGATAATCATTTAATAGAATTCTAACTCCTAAAGTTATCTAAACTGACCTTTGATACCAACTATAAGGCCCCAGCCTTAAACCTTACTTAATCTTGAGTTATTACAAGATTACACATTGAGGATCTTTTCGGGTTTAGAGTTTTAGAGAATTAGATCATAAAACATGCATTACATTCCACATATAAACAAAGTGGTTACATAAAGATAGTATTCTTCATTACCATCAATGGAAACACATTTAAAATAAAACATGGATTATTTCTTGACACATCCTTGACTCTATCATCTTATCATGTACCTTTCCCTTGACCTGTGAAAAACATTTCAAAAACTTGGGATGAGCATAAAAACTCAGTATGGGTTAAAAAAACATGGAAAGGAAACATGAGTTCATATATACATAAGAATGAAATCATACTTTACCCATAAAACATAGGCACTTTAACTTACCTCATAAAATCATGACTAAATCATAGAAATCATAAGACACAAAGGTAACTTGAGGCATTCATAACATTCTTACGTAGGGAGTAACCCTCATGGTTACGTTTGGAATACCCATCACAGTATATTCCCTAAAATCTCTTCGAAGAAACCTTAACGTTTCACTCCTTCGTGTTACCCAATGCATTGGAGAGCTATAACGGGCTCACCCGCCCTCAGTTTATCACAGAACCACCCGTCTTCATAATACTTCCCAAGAACCATAACATAATCATATCACATAAAACATGCATAAAGGAAACATAAAATTTCCACATTTCAATCACGAGATATCAATACAACACATTGATATAAAAACATTATGAAAACCGTTTTCAATACTAAAATAAAACAAAAGTAAAACATGGTATTTATTTTTCTTTTAAAAAGAATGTATGGCTTGTTGAGGAAGCCGAAACTCAAATAACGGTCATGACGGCGGAGAAGTCGTTGTCGCCGCATACGTACGACAAAAACATTCCCTTTTGTCGTTTAGTAAACGCTTCGTATAAAAAATAATCCTTTTGAGTAAACGTAAAAGTCAAAGGGGTTTATACACCGTATAAAAGAAAGTTGTGTATAAAATAAAATATGCCTCAATGAAAGGAGATTGAGACGAAGTCCCATACCTCGTATCCGACTTGACCTGACCGTTCTTTAATCTCCTGAATAATAAACTTGAGTTAATCTATACTTGCTTATTAATCTTTTTCAAGTTCATTATTCCTTTTATAGCATGTTATGAACATCATGTAATCACTTAAGTTAATAATGCTCATTTTGTCGGTATTTGGTTCTTAAGTCAAAAATCGACTTCTTACACTTACATGTTGTTAATTTGGTCAAAGGTTCATTATATCCAGAATGGTATTCATGATGTAGATATCATATATGTCATATATATCAAGTACATACTTGCATTTATAATATTACATAATCATTTAGAGGTAAGAAATGAAATGCACCGTTCATGGAGACGGTAAGCCGTACGTACGCATGAACGCTACTTCCATTTCTATTTCATATTTTCTGGAATGGAATAATAATGATATAAGAGTATATTATAATTCCAGTATAATAAAATATATAACATCATTAACTTTATCCTTTACACATCCCACATATGGTATTAACGAATCAAATCACTTTTAGGGGGCGGTAGTCCGCACTTCCTAAAATGAAGATATCGTGTTTACCCATAATGGAAACCATAAAGGTATGCCCAAAATGAAAAAAACAGAAGCTTAAGGAAAGCATAAAAATATTATATATCATATATAAAAATAGTGACATCATAATGGCCACCTATGAAGGTGTTAAATGAGTGTTGAACAATCATCGTTTCGGGAGGCAGAATTTTGCCATCCACGGAAACCGTATGTTCTTTAACCATTTGATATAGTTGTGTGATAGTGTAGCTCAAATAAATATTATAACAACATACTTGTATATTGAAGATACTGGTTTTGTTACAAAATAAATAAATAAAAAGAGTTTAGGGGGTTGGAGAAGAAAAATAAAACAAATGAACATGAGAGAATGAATTACCTTTAAAAGTGTAACTCCTTTCGAGTTGAGCCTAAAGGCTTCATTTGAAAGGATTCTTCCCAAAGGGAATCCTCTAGGATGAGGAGAGGGATGTGGAGAGAGCAAATGTATAGGGCTTGGCCGAGCCAAAGGCTTGAGAAGTGTGTGAAATGAGGTAGAGGTGGGGGCCTTTTATAAGAGGAGAGGAGGGTCACTTTTGGAAAGTAAAGAAATATTACTTTATTTGAAAATGTGTTTCGGTTTTAAAAGGTCCCAAATTGATATAATTCGTGGATAAGGTGATAAGGGTTCTAAATCCACTCATCCAATTGGTTTTGGACATGTGTAGTTCATAGATTTTACATTATCTTTCCATTTTATTTAAATCGTCAAATAATGATGTCATCGCTGCATCATTATTATGTCATAAATAATTAACTTTATTTAATGTCTAAAACTTATATAAAAAATACTATGATATAGGAAATCTTTTTAGCTTTCCAATTACTATTTATAATCAAAATTTGGACTTGTATAACCCCACTTAAAAATTGTTTTCGTAAAACATATTATGTTTGTGTAATTTTCACTTTAACATTAAATAAAAAGTAATTTTTGTCATTTCCCAACAAAAGTGGATCCATGGGGTCCCCAAGTTGACCCATGGCATGTCATGGTCGTCCATGACACAACCAATGAGGTTGGGACATGTGTATAGGTCATTTCATATTATTAAAGCATTATTTATACCTTAAACTACACTAATTACCACTAATCGCGATTAAAAACTTAATAAGTTACTATTCACCAAAAAATTATTTTAATCTCAATGAAGCACATTTTACTTCTTAATGACAACCATGTATGTCGGGTTTTCAAAATTCAATACACATTAGTGGTAAACTTTCATTTAACTGAAAAATCAGTTTGCTTGATTACCACTTAGTGGTTTCACTATTCATCAAAAATTGAAGTTTTTCAGAAAATTACCAAAAATTCACCCTAAGCTATATTTGATATTCCGAATTCAAAAATGAATTCTATTTTAAAAAATTCAAATCATATAATTCACATTAATTAATTTAATAATTAATTCCCGCTGCCAGAGTAAATAGCGTGTTTTTACAAAACAATAAGTATCAAAAGATTGACACCAGTTTAAGTCTAATTTCAAAGTGAAATTGATTCCAATGACCACCATTGGATAAAATGGTAAAAATATATTCTAATTTCACTTCAAAACCAATTCAAAACATAATCTAATCATATAAATAAATTAGATTAAAAAGCAGTTTTGATGTAAAATGCAGTATTTTTCACTATTCATTAAAAAATGAACATTGTCAGAAAAATACCAAAAATTCACACAAGGTAAATTTTGATGTCTCAATCATAAAGAATAAGTTTATTTTGACAAACATAGTTTATAAAATTGTCAAAATATAGATTCAAAATTGGTTTTCCATCAAAAGGCACTAAAACAATCTTTTAAGAATATTAGTGTATTCCATGCATAAGATTGTATTTATTTTCATTTTAAGCCTATATAACACTATCTTAATCATTAATAAACATAGATAAAAATATCTATTATTCATTACTTACTTGGGATGTTACAGCATCTTCCAGCCAGGAGCGAAGGGAGCAGGAGGAGGTAGGGAAACATTCCGACCATCGCCCCATCGACAGATGTTAGAACAAATCGACTATTTAATATGCTCTAACAAGAGATCACTAGATAAGGTTGTATCGAGCAACACAATGACATAACATCTAAAGGGAAAAAAATGAGAGAAACTAATAATACACCCTACCCAAACCATTTAAAAATTCATTCACTTTTCCTAAACATGGAAATTTTATTTATAATATTCAAAGCGTGAAAAGGAGAGTGTCATGGTCAAGGCATATGCCTACTCAGGCAATGTCATTTGAGTTAAACGATTATGATAAGACAATTTATATTATTCAAAGAAAACAAAAACTAACTAGCCACAAAACAAACACCAACAAGAGGCCTATGAAATACTCAAACCAAATCTTAACATGATACAAATAACTATCACTACTCTTTGGTTTAGAAGATAGCTCAACTCCATTGGAGGGCTTTTATTATAAAATCATGGCATTGATTTATCACACAATTTAATTAATTATATTTAACATTTATTCTAAAACTCATTCAGCACAAATCAAATGCAATAATTTAAGCAACTAGTTCAACATAACTATCAATGTTAGTTTTTGCAGACAGCGCACCTCCATTGGAGGGGTTTTATTATAAAAACATGAATTTTCTATCAAATGAAAAAATTATATTAAATAACACTTATTCATGATTTTCAATTCAATATAATTATGCAGAATTAAGAAATAAGCTAAATTCAATTTAAAGCATTCTTGAATTAAAGAGGCTAGAAGAGGGATCATACCTCAAGGTGGAACCAAACCGTCCACTTCGGCCCTTGGAGATTTCTAACTAAAAGTTTCTTCTCCCCCACTAGGTATACGCACCTTTACACACATGCAAGGACACAAAGCCCCTATGCACACACCTGCATGACCATGAGCATGTGCAAGGGTATCCTTGTACATATACTTATATGCATATACCAGTCTCCACTCACCTGCGTATGCATTTATATATATATACATGGGCACATATAGCCCCATACGTGCATAATCACTGCCATGGTTGACTATACACATAACGGGGGAACCCAAACCCAAATACATATACTTTCTTACTTATGCACACGCAGGCGAATCGCCCTTAACATGGCTACTCGAAACGAATGAGCATGGATCAACGCACTACACAAAGGATATTAGGAACATTAAAACACATAAAGGATGCTACATAACCAGTGAGAAAACAAACAACGACATTATATCCTTACCTCGATTGGAGGAACCAAATCCACCTGAACCAATACTAAATGATCTAACGCCCTACTTAAAACACAATATGGAGTCAAAAAAACTGAAATCCCCAAATACATGAGGTGCGAGACAAGTAGTAACCATATAATCTTACCTCAGATCAAAGCCAGAGGACTGAATCAATCTAAACCCCATTTTCCCCCCTTCGCAGAATATAATTACCCTTTGTCCATATAAAGAAGTAAAAGTCCTAAGTGGCTAATGAGATAAAGAAAATAAAATAAAAACTAAACTAAAACATACATGTCTTCTGTGACTATACACGTCACCACCCAACATATAAGAACCACAATGCCCCATGGGTTAAATAATGTTTTTTCAAGCAAGGGAAATTAGATCCATGTTTCAAAATGATACTATCAAATAGTACATTCCCATTAATTAACAATTATTCTTCCTATTAATGGTATATAATTAGTTTGGCTGGAGTTTCATCTTAATTTGGTTTTGTTCGATACAAGTTTTTATCCCACCCAATAATAAAAGTTTACTAGGGGACACAATTTCTAATCAAATAGAATATATCATAACAAAAAATGGATCCACACCTATGAAGAAGGTTGAACATGATAAGAAAGAATGTTTGATCATATAGTCCGATGAGTTATAAAAGGATAAACAAAAAAACGAAAAAAATTGAGAGTTCTCTAATTGCTCAAGTGAATATGCAATTTTCAAACAATAATAAACATGTGAAAGAAGAGAAAACCATGTTTCCTCAACATAAATGTTTAGAATGTGATAGATAAGAAAGCACAAAGAAAATAAAACACTTTTGAGCTATAATGAAAAGTGCTCCAGTGTTGAGAAAAAAGGCTAATAACATAGAAGTTGATAAACCCACCTTATTACCATACTTGTTGATATAAAACAACACTAGAATAGAAAATCCTCATAACACACACTTCACATATATTTTTTTTGAAGGAAAATAATTTTGAAAAATGAATCCTTTATATAGTGTTGTTATCCCATTGAAAAAATCAACATGGAGAAAATAAAAAAAATACATTCTTGTTAATCACATCTCTAAAAAAGTTTCAACACCATTCCCATGAGTTAATTCCATATTTATAGGGAACTTTTTATCTAGATAACACTTTATAATTTAATAAAATATGGTTACCCATTCAAATGTATGTTAATCCAAAAAGAATAACACAATTATCCATAAACCAATTCTCCTTCACATGCATCGTGAACATATTAAAACAGTATGAATTAGATAACATTTTCATTTTCAAATTATAACACTCCATTCACATGAAAACTGAATCCATAAATCATCAATGGTATGAATAATTCTACACATAAAATATTCTTAACATTTTTATGAGCTGCAAATGATTTCACATAGAATATTATATTCTTTATGAAACTAGAAACACATCATATATTGTTCAGCTAAATCGCAAATAAATAATGTTCTCGTGGTATCTTCTACGTGAACATCCAATGATTTATATCTACAAACACTACAATGATAACTATTTTTATGTTTTAAGAAAACCAAAATCAATCATATATCACAGTATGATATTGATTTTCATGAATTTTTTAATGTAATGTTGAACATCAAATTATCATGCCAATACTCGAGCTCTAGGTTGACACTCATGTTATGCCAAAATTGATTAAATAGAGTTCCATATATATCTGTCCATTCCTACCATTATACAGTATTATTTCCTTAACAAGGAACCATAAGTTTCATTACCCATTCCGTGGACCACTGACCTAACACACATTACCAATTCCAGGGATATCTCTCATCTTCCATGGGTTAATGGAATTTCTCTGAATTTTCATTACAGAAAAGATTATATTCCCAAGGAGAATAAATAATTCTATGTGTGGAGTAACCATTCCAGGTATTATATTACCATGCGTCAAGAACAACCAAGAGCAAAAACCCCACTTCCCCACTTCCCCACCCCCTCCCTTGCTCTGCAGACCCCCTGCAGACCACCCCCTCCCCCTGCTCTATAGACCTCCCCACTCCAACCTACCCCCTCCAACCACCCCTCCCCCTCCCCCTGCCTGCAGACCTCCCCCTGCCCTGCATACCTCCCCCCTCCCCCCTCCCCCTCCCCTGCAGACATCCCTCTGCCCCCCACCCCCACCCCCACCCCCACCCCCTCCACCCTACCCCTTGCCCCCTGCCCCATTCCCCCCTCCACCCTTCCCCTACCCCTACCCCTACCCCTTCCACCCACCCCCTACCCCCCTGCCCCTACTCCGAAGACCTCCACCGGCCACTGCCCCCTGCCCCCCTCCACCCCCTTGCCCCCTGCCCCTTCCCCCCTCCACCCTTACCCTACCCCTCCACCATGCCCCCCTCCACCCTGCCCCCTGACCCCTTCCCCGTCCACCCATCCCCTAGCCTGCACATCCCCCATGCACCCCCTGCACCCCCATCCCCTAGCCTGTACCATCCCCCTAGCCTACACCAGCCCCCTAGCCTGCACACCCCCTGTGAGTCAAAATTATCTTTGGAGATTCCCATGGTGTCTCAAATAAGAGGAGTAAGGATTAAAAAAAAATAAATGTAATAATGTCAAACATGCTATATAAGCATAAACTACCATAAGAGGATCCTTATATATATGATCACATGCATAAACTTGGGCTATGTTTTGTTGCTGGTTCTCTGCATATCATGCATCCCTATCCACAGACACAGGATATCATGAGAAATCATACACACAAGAAATCCAGTTCTTGTGAAGACATTGAGACAAATAAAACCTCATAAATATATATTTGGAATGAGTTATACTAATAAAAGTGATGAGAAGAATGTCTAGGGAGGAAGCCGTTTCAAAAGGACCATCAACGTTTGAGAAATAATATTGAAAAAATGAGGTCCAATGGCAATGTACTCCAAAAGACTGTACGAAAAAGAATAGCATAGTGGTTATCGAACTAAAGGAACAAAATTAGTATTGCATTGAAATTGATTGTAATTACCGCTCAATGTCATCAAGTATTATGATGCTTAATTGTGACTTACAGGCATTCTCAACTACCTGAAAATAACAGGTGAAAAAAAGACTAAAAGTATTCAGTATACAAGTTTCAAATTCAATAAACACAAACAAATGGATGGATGGCTGTTCCATAGGTGAATCTATTAATTCATTAGGCATGTTGTTGTCTAGGGGGAGAGCAGTTTTGGCACTAGTAGGGGACTCTGATCTCCCTTATAAAATAAACATCTATTTTTCTAAGGCTAGGGAGGCTGTGAAATTTATTTGTATGAAGAAGATGAAGGAGGATCAATAAACATGTGAGGTTTTATCCTACTAAGACCCCCTGCCCCCCCCCCCTGCACAAACCCCCTACAGACCCCCTTGCCCCCTATAGACCATCCTGGACACCCCCTCCCCCTGCCTGTCCCCCCATTTAGGGTCTTTTATATTGGTTGTTTTAATGTGTAACCATGGATTCTAGATCATCCCTAGCCATTTCCCTGGTGGGTATGATTTCTATCTACTCATAGTGGTTGACCAGTGTATTGATAACCCTCCACTGCATGATCTCCATAAGGGAAAGCGGGTGAGGGAGATAGCAGTCATTTTATCAGAATAGAGGTATGAAATTTCCTTGTTTGGGTGATCATGGGTTTTAGTAGAATCATGGGAACTTATTCTACCCCTACACCTATTAGCAATGGTTGGGGAACCACACCTATCAAATCTATTTCTTGGAATTGAATAAGATAATTTGAATCAAAATTTTTGTATTTTTTTATGATTATGATGACTAATATTCCCTATGTTACTCATTATATCATTTTTAAGGATATAATATTCTTAACGGGTTCACAAATCCCTGAAGTTGATACCCAATGATACTCATCCTCCATAGTCTAGCCACCTGAGGTATTTTAGGCTCATCACCTAATGAACCTAAGGCTCATCACCCAAGGAATTCCATGCTCATTGCATGAGTAAGGATGGGATTATTATGCATAAGGAAAGGTGAATCATCTTATTCTTATCACATAATAAATCTTATACTTTTCAATAATGCATGTGCCAACATCTCAACAAGTATAAGATCAAATCACCAGTAAAATGGATACCCATGACTTCAAGAGACTTATTTCCCATGTTTTAACCAAATATTCCGATTCCGAAAACATGGGTACTCACACTTCATTGATCCATATTCATACTCAAACAATATTATATTCAAAATTAAAAACATTTCATCTTGAAGGGATCTAATTATGAGGGGGAGTGCTCCTTGGTTCTCAAATATTTATCAGTATAATCCCATGAATCATTAATATAAGTATAATAAATTTATTAATAATTATTTTTAGGTTCCCTGCAGCATATATGTGCACATGATAAATGGATTTATTAATATTAATCCTTGAAAAAGCTAGTGGTTATTAGAAAACCATTTTTAAAACAATAAAGAAATTACGGAAACAAGTTTTTAAAACAATCAGGCAATTATAGAATTCAAATTAAAGGTTTAGGTAGAGGGAACCTACGTCAACCTCAAGACGCGTTTCTTTTGATGACGACAACTCAAATCTTCCTTTTTTCCACTTGCACGCATATGCAACTTCACATATATATAAGGAAACCTAGCCCTTATGTACATATTTACATGGCCAAATATGCACAAGGGGGTCCTTAGTTATATGTTTATACTTGCATATACCCCTTTACACTTACACATGTATGCATTTTTCATATGAGTTTGATTGGTATAGAATATTTTAAAACATGTTCCTCTATTTTTGGACACATTCTAAGAATATAGAAAAAGAAAATTTCTATCTCCCTACACATGAGTCATATTTATGTAGGGAATCTCATATTCATGGAATAAAAAACCTTGGATGGTGTAATTACCCTAATAACTACCAGTAAAATCCATTCAGCCTAAAAAATTAGTGAAATTTGGTCTTATAATGCCCTAAACTTCCAAATTTTAGAGTCTTTCTCATGTTACCATTATTATAAGCTTAACATGCTAATATTTAGACATTCTGAAAAGAAAATATGTCTAATCCATTATTCCTATTAAAATTTCAATGAAAAGTTGAAACAAAGGGATAGATGATTGAGAGCATAAAATTTTCTATTCATTGAAAAAACTATGGAGGAGTATCAAAATCCTAGAGTATCTCTTGATTTTATTAGGAAATGAAATTGAAATGATGTGACTATAGTGAAATTCGACCTACTTGATTCAATAGATATGCTAATTCTTAACAAAATGTGTTAAGGGCCTACTCGAGATTGGTTCTATGACTAGCTCCATATTTTGATTGAGTATGAATTTGTGTAACAAAGGTGTTTAGATATTGTATTTTCTATTTTAGGGATTCTATACTTATGTTTTTTATGATAGTTGTTCCTTTATTCTGTCTATGTGAGCCACATATTCTTGCATCTCTATAGTCTGTATAGAAATAAAATCATGAAGTTTCACTTCCTCTATAGTTAAGAGATCTAAATCAGTAGTTTTATCCTTTAAATATATTGTATGGAGGTTGGATAAAGAAAATTGATGATATCATATTCATGGGTGGAAAAATCCTCTCAATAAATGAGAACATTATGAACAAGGATGTGCCAGTGTTGATAATAAAACACACCTACACCTAGGACAAGGAACGTAGTTGAAGGTTGTAATCTTTATCAGAAATTTTCTCTAAAGGATTATATATGTTAATAGTTTAAACCTTGCACCAAGCCCACTTTCATTCAACCTGATTCTAGATGAAAATATTGGGACCTAGACTATGTTCACCTTCCACTATAGGTATATAATCCAGAATTTTAATTTTCATGGACATATCTTCTTTAAATTGTGTCATAGTTATAAGAAAGTCCACCATTATTGACTCCTATTTAACTTTAGGGATTGAAATTGATATTTCAACATTGATCATATGAATACCTAACACTGTTCCACTGGTAAAAAGGTAATTAGGTCTTCCAACAATAGTAGTCAAACATGTGGAGTCTTCACGAATCCCAAAAAAATATCCTGAGGATGAAACTCCCTCAAAATTATTAGAATGTTGGGACATAATTATTTTCCCCAAATAAATTATAAGGATAGTATGACATGAAAGTATCTTTTAGAATCCAATTTTTTATACACCCATCAGACTGGTTTCCCCAATACCCTATCAATATAGTATTCAAACCACAACATGGAATCACCCCATGAAAATTTATTTGGACCATTCTCAAGATGTAAGGAAATTTCTATGTCAAAATCCTCATGCATCATCATCGGCCACATTTCATAAATGAAAAATGGGTTATATTATCTCTAAATATTTATTATAGGTAAAGATTTAACCTATTTTAAATGACCAAATTATTTTGAGAACCTATAAGGATCAAAAGGATCTAAAATGGTTACTCCATCTATAAAATAATACAAAATCCCATCTCACAAAAAGATAATGTATGAAATTTACTCTGAATTCCCTCTATCATTATCTAACACTGCCCCAAAATGTGTTGAATAAGCAATGAACCCAAAATGGGAAACATCCTTTAACAAATAAATAGGACCATCGATTCATTAATTGAAAAAGAACAAGACAATATCCCATAGCTTCGTAGTTCACTCCACATCCAATATTAGTTTTAGATTGAATAAAGAACAAAAGAAATCAAATAAATTTTCAAATACCATGATGATAGTGTGTGGGGGATTTTGACCTCAGTTTCTGGGGTGTTGAGGGTTGTGGGGGAGAGTCATCAGGAAGGAAGGGAGGAGGTGGGGAAGCTGCTTGGAGCAGCTTTGCTGGAGGAGGGTCTCGGCGAAGAGGCATCATGGGTATTGAGGGCTGTTGGCAAAGAGGCATCAGGGAGGAGGCATTGGAGAGGCATCATGAAGGAGGATATGAGGTGGGGAGGCTACTCGAAGCAACTTCTCCGGATGAGGAGGGTCGCAGCGAGGAGGCGTCAGGGAGGGCGTCGGGCTGTTGATGGGTTTCATGGAGAATGGATCAAGCGGAAGGAAGAAGAAATGAATAGGTTGGGGTATTCAGCCATGGAGCTGTGGATAATTGTGGGGGTGTAGCCACAAATTTTTTAATATGTGGCTTTATAGGCATGGCTATAAATCAATTTTCTAGTAGTGGAAGGATCTCAAAATATCCTCCAATAATTGGATATTGTGCTTAGTTTATGCATATTTATGGGGGTGAAATGATCTACTCATCCACAACTAGGCCCCTGATGCATCTTTTAGGACTCTTTACAACCATAACATAAACTTCATATCACATTCAGGGACAATAGTTAAAGGTACCACATTGAGATAGAAAATTCACCACATGTACAACTATCCCAGACTCTCCACCAAACTCTGATTCCTAATGGAAGGGAAGTGTGCTGACTTTTTAAGTCAATCAACTAACATGCAGATGACATCGTGACCTCCTAGTTTTTTGTAAAATATCTACAACAAATTCCATGGATATTCCATCCTATTTCCACATAGAGATCTGAAGAGGTAGTTCCAAACCTACCTGAACCTGGCGGTCAGCCTTTACCTATAGACATGTGATATAATGATAGATGAACTTAATGACACTCTACCTCATTCCATCCCATAAAAACTAATTCTAATTATCATTTTATGTCTTACCTACACCTATATGTAAAACTAAATGAGATGTGTGAAAATACACCATCTCCTCCTCTTGTAACATGACTTTAACCACTATCCATCCCCAGAAAAAGATGACATGCTCCCCTTCTTTAGAGAATCCATATGGTGAATCTCATGAGGATATATGGTCCGGAGAAAACTCCTATTTAATGTCTCTCAATTCGAAATTTATCACATATTGGAGAATCATATGAGTCTACACCATTGAATGAAGATAATATTCACCCCTCTCCTCTACTTGGTTTAGTCATAAAAAGGAAATTACTCAGACACCTCGTCTACTAGGTGTGAACGAGACTTCCTACTAAGGTCCTCTGCCACTACGTTTCACTTCCCAGAAGTATAGAATATCTTGATGTCATAGTCTTATAGGTACTCTAAATATTTCATATATTTTAGGTTTAGATATCTCTAAATTATGATATACTATAGACCCTGATGGTCTGATTAAACAAATAAATTCTCTCCCAGAAGATAGTGCCTCCACATCTTCAGAGTGAAGACTACTACTGACAACTCCAAGTCACAAGTCATGTAGTTTTTCTCATGGGGTATCAACTTCATAAACTCATATGTGATCACTGATTACCTCTACATCAACACATAGCCAATCCTAGATTTAGAGGCATTTCAATACCCTATGTAATCGATCCCCTCCTCAGGTTGTCTCAATGGAGGAGTACTGGTCAAACTCGGCCTCAACTGCTTAGAGGATCTTTGAAACAACTTAGTCTAGGTACATGGTTTCTATTTTCATGATAGGGTCATCAAAGGTCTTCAAATCCTATAGAACTATTCTATAAACCTAATATAGTACCCTATCAAGATAGAAAAACTCCACACCTATGACATGATCTTGGGTGGATCTTAAGTAAGAACCACATCATTATTATATGGGTCCATATATAAACCGTTATTAGAAATTAAATGATCTAAAAATTTGACATCACAGATCCAGATCTAGAACTTTGAGTGCTTAATATAATGTTGGTCCTCATGAGTAAGTCTAGTACAATACTCAAGTTCCTTTGATACTGCTCCGATGACACATAGTATATGAGAATTTCATCAATGAGAACAACCACTAATAGACCCATTGTGGTTTTAAGATTTAGTTCATCAAATACATAAACACAACAGGGCTATTCATCACACTAAAATGCATTACCAAGAACTCATAGTGTCTGTAGTGATATCATAATTCCATCTTTGGAATATGACAGTCATGAACCCTCAAATAGAGTTACCCAAACCCAAGACCTATCTTTGATAACCAACTTTGTCCGGGAAGATGATAAAATAGGTCATCAATCCTCGATAGAGGTTAGTTGTTCATTATCATTACTTGGTTTAGGAGATGATAATCCACAAAAATCTATAAGATCTCATCTAACTTTTTTACAAAAAAATGTGAGCTAACCAAGGGGATGCAATGGGTCTGATAAAACCCTTATCAATAAGGTCCTCCAACTACACCCACTACGTCAAAAACTGGCAAGGGAAGCGCTACCCCTTTATCAGTGCTAAAAAAAGCACTCATAAAGGGTGCCTTTATCAGCGCTTAAAAAAAGTGCTGATAAAGGGGGGATTTATCAGCGCTTTTACCGAGCGCTGATAAATGTTGAGTTAAAAAAATATATTTTTTCATGGAAAATAATATTTTGTTATATAAGTATATTTATTTTGATATAAATACAATATATATTTTTTAAATATGTTATAGATATGTATAAATAGACTATTACATTTCATATATAAGAAATTTAGTGAAAATGGCTTCAAAATATTTTTAAAAAATATTATTAATTAATAATTTTCTAATTATTATCAATTAAAAATCATTTAATAACAATTTGAGAACACAAAAAATAAAAACAATTAATAAAAGATCTAAAATATGTTGAAAATGTAACTCAAACTTCAAACGGCCATAACTTTTGATCCGGGTGTCCGTTTGAGCTCTACAGCATATCAAATCAAAGCCTGCGACGAGTTCTACACGCTATTAACCTAGGAAAAGCCTATATCATATTTTTAGAGCCGAAAAGAGGCCCAGAAGGCCTCCAAAAAGGAGTTTTTAGTCGGGATACCCATATTTTTTAAAATTAAAACAAGTATAACTTCTAATCCGGATTTCTGTTAGGCCTGTATCACATATCATATCGAAGATTGTTTTATTTTCTTTGATTTGACTAGTTGTGGCGTTGAAACAGAATTCTAGATTATAAGTTATGGTCATTTTAACATTACATGGCTTTTCAAATACACATATATATGGATTTATTCGTAAATATATATCTGTCTGTGTGTGTGTGGGTGTCTATGTGTGTGTCTGTGTGTTGTATATATGAATATATGCATGTATTTATTTATTTACTTACTTATAAACACACATCAAAAACATATTTTTTCTTAAATGTATTTAAAACTAATATTATAAGTACATTCTATGGCTATTAAAAAACACATATATATGTGTTTATTCGTAAATATATATGTGTTTGTGTGTGTGTGTGTCTGTGTGTTGTTTATATCTATCTATGTATGTACGTATGTATTTATTTATTTATAAACACACATAAAAAACATATTTTTTCAAAAATGTATTTATAACTAATCTTATAAGTATAGATTAATATACAAATAAATATACGTATAATAAATTATAACTAAATATATATATATATATATATATATTAATATACAAATTAATATATATATATATATATTAATATACAAATTAATATATATATACTAATATATGAATAAATATATTTATATTAATATGAATCTATATCAAAATATGAATAAATATAACTATATATATATATAGAGATATATCATTAAATAGAGAACAAAATTAAATGGCATAGTGGTAAAGGTGCAGCCACGAAAGGGGGAAGGTCCCGGGTTCGAGTTCGGGTGGATGCGAAGGGGGTGCGCGCGTATGGGGGATGCACGGGATGGGGGTGCGCGCGTATGGGGGATGCACGAGATGGGGGTGCGCGCGTATGGGGGATGCACGGGAAGGGCAGCACGCAGGAGACCTCCTAGCGCAGATAAAAGGGGTGTGAAGCGCTGATAAAAGCACTCCCCCCCATATTATTTTTAAATTTTTTTAAATTTTTTTAAATTTTTTTGACCTTTATCAGCGCTCATAAAAATCGGTGATAAAGGGGTCTTTTATTAGCGTTTTTTTAGCACTGATAAAAGTGGCCTTTATCAGTGCTTTTCAGAGCGCTGATAAAAGGGACCCCTATATTAGCTATGAGATTTACAAAGGTTTTTTAGCGCTGTTAAAGTCCTTTTTTAGCGCTGATATAGGCCATTTTTGTAGTAGTGACCCTCGTCTCATGGGTCTAGATATGGGCCATCTGATATGCCTGAGAAGATATTAGCATGGTCCTAGAGTGAAATTTGATGTATACGTCCACCTCCCAGTTGAAAGATAGTCCCAAAACATTCTTAGGTAAGATATTCATAAAGTCCTCCACTACATAAAGAATATATATTCTTGAAGAGTTCATTACACTAAGGGATACAATAACCAACTTATGGGTTCTGAGCTATATCCTCATGCTAACAAGACCCAATCTCTAGGAAAAGAGGCCTATCTTTCCCAAAAAGAACAATCTCATCCCATCTATCCTAAGGAATCCAACCCATCTATGATGATAATCAATCTAGGATTGAACCATGGAAAACCAGTCTATACCCAAGATAAAATCATAAGGTTTCATCATGATGAAAAAGAGGTCCCATGTGAAAATATCTCCACCAAATTATAATTCCTACTACTGGTAGATAATCGATATTGAATAATCACACCAAGTCAAAATGTCTAGAAAAATATATTGTTCCAAAGTCTCAATGGGGACACATAACTCTTGAAATATACATATTAAAATGAAGGAGTGACTCAGACATATGAATAAAATTTCCATATCATTTTTAGAATAAACATAGATCATACCTTGTATCATATTGTGAGCTACTAGTTCATAACCCTCCATGGATTGCAGCTTACTATGTCCCCGTTCACCAGCTCCCTAAGCCTAGTGTTGGATTAATGGTGCTGGGGGTGGAATTAGTTCATATCATTGACCCTCACCACCATCTACTCCCCTGGATCTCCAACTATTTCTATGCTTGCATCACTTCCTTTGGGACTACCCTAGCCATGTCTCAAAGAACACAGATCACAACGCTGCCTCTACCGTGGTGGTCCATCCGATGCATGCCTACCATACTTGGTACATTAGGTTGGGAAATCATGTTTCACATGACCATAAAAATCACATGAATAGAATAACCCCTATACAGGATGACCTATCCCTTTGCGTGAACCCAACACTGCATGTCCACATGACTGAGACTAGCCATGGGAAGATCTCTTATGCAAAGAACCTAATGATTGATGCCTTCTAGCCACTATTGATGACTCAACCCTGTGAAACCCACTTCCATCCCCAGCTACCTAACATACCTCAGATAGGAATATCTCATTCACCAACTTCTTCTCTAACACTCCAGCATAGGTGAGAATATATAGGGGAACCATATTCGAATTTATGCATTGGTGGAGACCTTGCTCGAACATTCACACCCAGAAGTAACCATCCCACACAATGTTGAGGGAGTACATTCTAAGTTCCATGAACCTCTTGACATACTATGTAACTATCATACTACCCTTAGGAATCTCTAGAAGCTCTTGAATCTGAACAGAGCATAAGAATGAGGGGTAATACTACTCACAAAACAGTTACTGGAAGTTGATCCATGAGAGTGATGACTCATCATGCTTTTACAGGACTAGAATCCCCCAGAACCCTACCGTTCCATGGAAAATACAATCTCCTAGTGAAACAATATGATTGGTTGGGGTCCACATAATACTGAATACTTAGATCACAGAATCTAGAAAATCCTTTAATGCCTATGGATCTGGATCACCATAAAAATTCAGCAGCCTCTGGTGCTGGTACTCACATAGTAAGCTATGATTATGTGCATCCTCAACCTACCTTTCTTGAATAATCTTATACTCAATAGGTGGGGGTACTAATAACTGCTTTCATAGAGGAAAGATCTCATAAGATGACCCCTAAATTGAGGCTTCATCACTCATCAATTCATTGTCATAATCCTGAATCGATAACCTGGATGACTATCTACATAGAGGCATCTAGGAAGTGTTCAAGATGTACCATGGTAATATGAGCATATATTTTTAGGGAGATGAATCAAGAAGGAAACTCAAGAGAATAAATAATATCTGATGCATGTACCTTTTTTCCCTCCAACAATTGTCTTATTATACTAATTAGACAATTTGGTAGTCAGAGTATTGGTGTATGGATACGCCGAACTTTGAACCAACACTAGGATCCCTAACCATAAATATGCACCTGATACACTTAAAAATTGTTTTCCTAAGTCCCAACCAATCCATATAAGGGGAAAACACCACACACCGTCTGAAGAAATTCATTTATGTGATTCCACTCTATAATGCCCTGAACCCCCAGGGCCCACTTGGACTGTGGAAGGTCAGACCGCCATAACCCCAAGACCATATCCAATAGACTAGTGGCTTGTGAAAAGCACCGAGAAGACATACTATAGACATGATTCCTTTTCCTAGTGTTCCTTTACGCACACACCTAATCATATCCATGAAATAGTGCAGAGGAATAATAAAAATGGGTATAAAATCTAGAGTAAAACCATACATTAAATAAATTACATGGAATAAATCAGAGTATGAATAAATAAAACCAAAGTGTAAAGGGAAAAAAATACACACCTATCTAGAAATTGTTTCTTGACATTATAATAACTAGAATAAAGAAAACTAAGAGATCCAGAAACTTGATCTCCAACCACAACCACAATAAACGATCTATGATACTGAGTATCCTTTACTCCATGAATTTCACTATATATCTATCTATAATCTGTATAAGACATGAAACATGTGGAAAAAAATACATGCATGTTTGAGTGTATACTTACCCAGTAGGATGCCTTAAAAATCAAAGGGGAGAGATAAAAGATACGATAGAAGTAGTCATCTCAACCCAAATAAAGAGAGAAACAAAACCCAACAACACATATATATGTTCAAAAGAAACCCATATGAGAGATAAATTTCATCTCTATCTCAAAACCCATCCCCGGTTGATGAGTCTACCAATGGATATAATGGGCTCTATTTTTAATTCCCAACATCTCAAGTATATGTTGTCAAAATAGTGTGGAGGACCCACACCTTCTCATAATTTGCACATTTAAGGTGACATAATATCAAATAAAGGACCCACACCCGAGTGTATCAGGGGGTTTCACTTGGTAGATAGAGGACCAATTCCCTAGTATGGTAGGATAATCCACTCAATAGATAGATGATCGATGACATAATACATCAGGGGGGTCACTCAGTAGGTAGAGGAACCACATGCTAGTGTTTCAAGGGGTTACACTCAATGGGTAGAGGTCCCACACCAAAGTGAAACTAGGGGTGACACTCAAACTAGTGTAAGGGGTATTGGGTATCTATTCCCTGATGAAACAACCCAAAAATCTCTATGATAATCCTTCTTGATCACTACCATCGTCAAGAATCGCTTAATGAAGCGTCACACTTAGATTAGTACATGGTATATCTTAAAATATACTAAGAATGATACCATCATGTTATACCTATAAAACTACTTAGTATAGAAAATTCACAGGACAAAATATGAGTCCATAAAAAGAATATACAGAAGGTGGAAGTTTCTCATAGGGGTAAATGATGTTTATGGGGTCCACACTGTATGTGACCCTTCTCTATTTCCTAGCGGGTTTCTCCTATGGACGTGTATTGGAATCCATGTCACATTACATGGTGTTTAAGGGGCCTACATGGAATGTCTCCACCACACAAGGCATGTTTATGTGTTTATAGACATGCCCTTGTTCATAAGGATGTGTCTAGGCACCATCCTGTGTGCTTGTACTCCCAGAGTACATGGAATGTCCTCTTGTATAGGGTCCTTTCCATTTTTATCTGGAATAGGTCTTAGTGAATTTCTACCACAAGGAATGTGATCCTTATCTTCCCCAAAACCCTATCAACCACTATTGGGTGGGGCTACATGTCATGCATTATTCGACTACATGATGTGTAGTTGACTTTTTGAAGGAAATACAGATCATCACACATTATCTGGATCCATACTCCTTACTAAAAATCACACTTTTTGAACACATGAAATTGGAGGAAACCTTCTCTGGTCATCAATTCGTAGCTTTCAGTGGATGGAAATTAGATCCGATTCCCCATGGTGGTTTGTTGTGCGTCCCGTGTACCTCTCGTCTCCCATAATTATCCATGATCCTAGATCAATAGAAATTATCACCCTTATCCCAAAATAAATCTATATATGTTCTTAAATCACCATCCCTATCATATTTCACACAATATCAATGAATATAGGGGTTTGATCAAACACAAACCCACCCCTGTAATTTTGAACTTTGACCCCATGTGCCAAAGAAAAAGAATGTGAAGAACGATGTGGACCAATCACATTATCAAGGGGAGATAGATATAATTTTACAATCATTATTGACCCATGATTGAAAATCAAGGAATTTGGTGTGAAAACATGGAATAAAAATAATAAATTGAATGATATAATTTAATTCATCAAGGGATCATAGGAAGGGTGGGAAGACATAGATCGAAACAGATAAATATATATATTTATTCTCAATATTTTAATCAAGGTTGGAATCCATGTTTTATGAGGCCTACCTATATTTTGTATAAATCATTGGTGAAAAAAAAATTCTCCAGTGATGGATAAGACCCAATGTTTTCACTGCATCTTGATCTACCTCGATCCGATCAGCATTCATCATCCGATCTTGATCCACCAATGAAGAATACAAAATCTCTTCTCAATTATCTCTAGTTTTAAGAATATAAGCCTAGAAATTTTTTATATAAAGGTATAATTAATTGATTTTAGGTCATTGGTGTTTAAAATAAAATAAATAATTTTAATTATTTATTTTAATTAAATACACTACCAATGAATGCGTCTACTGGACGTCTGATGCTAATCAACCGTATATATTACATAAGGTAAATCCCAAATATCAGACTAAACCATGGAAACCAATTTTTGATCTGAGACTCTGACTAGAAGTTATTCCAATATTTTAGGAAAACTACTTGTGTGTGATATTAATATATTTAGTATTTTTATAATATAAAATTCCAATCTCAATAGGTCTCAGAATCTTATACCGTCATTGCTACTGGCTCTGAAAATATTTCTTAATATATTTAAAAGTCCTAAAAATAAAAAATAGGTTCACTATAATAAAACTATATCCCATAATTCTCACATAAATCCCATGTCATAAAAATGTGTAATTTGTTGTTCAAAGTCCCTTGTGATGTATGGATAAGAGAAAAAAATAGAAAATAGTACAATATATAATATGATCTATATATCAAGATGTATAAACCCTAAAAGTATAATAAAGGCACCTAAATACCATTAATGAAGACCCCTCATCCTTTTTCGTTAAAAGAATATGGATAAACAAAATGAGATAAAATGCAGTTCTCTATTTTCAATTAAGGTGGACCAAACAATGGAATGCTTCCCTAAACCACATCATGGTTTAGGATAGTCAAGTATGAAATAAAAACTATGAATACATAAACAAATTACTTATAAAATATCTCCAATAATTTTTTATTCCATAATTTATCTTTTACTAAAATCATGGTGTGAAGAATAAAACTTTATGTCTTTTTTTAGGCATTTTCTTCAACCATCAAGATAACCACAACTTCTTTCTCCCTAAACCATTCCATTTTCCAAACAAAATGAAAACCATTACATTATTATTTACATATTTTAGATAGAAACTTAAAACAAATATATCTACCAATAAAAACTAAGAAAGTAACTATTTTACACAAATAGTATCATATTGACAAAACCATGATATAATATATTTCTCTGGGTGGTTAATGGAAACTCCATCACTCCTCATTCAAAATAATAACCTCACACCACGATGAGGACCAAGACTATAGTAAAGTAAAAAAACCATGAATTAGTGACTCTAAACCTTAAATATTTTTGTTTTAAACACCATGGTTTTGGTAAAATATGTTTTTTGGAAAGAAAAACATCAACAAGATTTTGGAGTTCTAGTATTATGGCATTGCGATCATTAAATCATCGTTGGTTGGCCTAAAATATGAAGTTTTTTAGAAAATTATGTTATTTGTTGATCAACCAAAATTTAAATATAAATGAGAGAGACTTATTTTTCTCTCATTCATTTTATTTATCTCTATTGTTTCCATTGATAGTTTTGAGCTTTCATTTGGAAGTTTTTACATTCCTTTAGTGAATATTTATAATCCAAACATTATAATAATGAGAGATCATGATCTAAGGTACCATTTTTTTCTCCAACTACTCCATCTTAAGAGTTTTTAGATAGCATGTTACATATTTTTATGGTTGTGAATTAATGTGAGGATTATGGGATCTTGGTTTATTGAGGATTCTTGTGTGAACATGGAAGTTTGGAATATTATAGATCTTTCTACGGTTTCTTTACAGTTCATGATTTGATTCAAGGAAGGTGATTTTATAAAATTGTATTTAATATAATATTTATTAATTTTTAATTAAAATGATTTAGGTTGTTTGTGTATGTGTATGAGATTAACATAATTATTTTAGTCCAGTCTAATTTTAAGAGGATTTTAAAATCCCTTATCTCTATGGATATATATATATATATCCCTTATTTTTATTATTTTCTCTTATCCCATGATTGTTGAAATATACAGATAAAACACATTTACATTCAATATTACATTAAAAATAATTGATATAATTTCCCCAAAATATATTGAATATTTTTATTTAATTAAAATTTTTAATTGGAACATGTAATGGAAACCCCCACAAAAATTCCAATTTCAACCCTTTCAACAATAATCTTGTATTTTTATTATAAAAAATTATATTAGGATTATATGGAATTCTAATTTATTAAAAAAAATTCAATGATAATTGGAATATAATTTTCATTTGGTAAATTTATGTTGGATTTTTTATTTTAGGGGTGAAAATGTGACGTGAATTCAAATCTCAACTTAACCCATCAAAAAAGACACCATATCACCATTTGGGGAATAACTTATTCACATGTGATTGAATTAGGCTAGAATTTTTAAAAATTTGATATAAATAAATTTTGAAAAAATCCTTCTTCTATATAGATAGACATTTTACATCTCTCTCTCTTTGACTTTTAGTGACTACAAACACTCTATTCAGTATCTAATGTATTCATTTGAGTAAAATTCAGCCTCTATAATTTGATTTTAAGTCATATAATTTTTGTTCCTAATGAATATATTAATGTTAATTTAAAGGATTATTATTTATCTTGTTAAAGACTTTTACATATCTTAATTCATGTATAAAGACCATGAAATCAAGTTGGAATATATTTTAAAGGCGCTAGATGGAAGTCAAGTAGGATCATATTAAATATAAGGAAATGCAGACAAAACAGGGTGGCAAGTTTGGGGAACCAACTAGCCATATAGAAACCCACACTTTTCATACATAGATATTACATTTTTTTAGATGAATATTCATTCCATATCATAACTATCCACACTAGAATTGTATAGGCCTAGTATATTTGGAATCTTGTACATGTAAATAGTTGGTTCATAAGCTAATTATATCATCTCCCACTATGTTCTTTATAACTTTAATCGTTATTAGGCATATCATACATAATAAATTTATTCATAACAAAGGTAATGGAAACATAATAAAGGGTTATCTAAGATGATCATTAAAGGTAAATAATGGAGATATCAACATAACATGAGAATAAGGGTATAAGAATATGAGAATATTTTTTTAAAATATCATGCACACCATAAACGATAAACACAATTAATTTAATAAATCATGGAATTTCATAAGACATGAATCATAATGGAATCAAATAAAATGATCCATGAGAAAATAAAATTGGTGTAAGAAATAGATTTATTGTATACACATAAGCATAAAAATTCTTATATCAAGGCTATCCACCAAAACATTCATAACATGTTAATCTTGGGATAACATCCCATGTTCTTACTTTAGTCTTGAGTTAATCTCTAATGTTACCTCTTTAGGGATGGGATAACCTCCCGTGTACTCTCTTTTGAGATTGGTATAACCTCCTAGGTACCCTATTTAGGGATTGGGATAACCTCTCATAAAACCTTCGAGCTCATTGAATATTATTCATTACCCAATATATTGGAGGAGGATATAAGTTCCACCCATCACATAATGAAAATTATACATATATATACCAAAATATCATAAAATATTCATTATATTATAACTAATGAAAAGAAATGGGTTTCATAAAAATTTCATCATAAAAAAACCATGGGAAAATAAATGGTTTTCATTAACATCTTAACATCAAATTCATAAATCATCTAGAGAAAGGATAAGGATGATATCACTGAATCATATCCCCTGTAAATATTAAGTAACACCAAAGGATGTTATCTTAGATGGAAAATGATTTTGAAAGATCAATTAGAACATTTCTTGAGAAAAATATCCTTTTTATTTTGAAATAACTTATTTTAAAATCTAAAAATTTATAAAATATTTAAGAAAAATATTTCTTTGAAAAAAATCTTGGAAACTTATAATGGAATATTTAAACCATTAAGTTTTCATGATTGAAAAAAATACCATTCATTCCATATATATCAAAACAAGGATTCCTTTAATATTTTTAGTAAAAGTAAAAAGTACCTCATTTGGAAAGAGATAAGAAGATTAATTTTAAACCATTCTTAAAATAGTAAAACATGGGTAAAACTAAATTTAAACCATTATATTAGAATATTAAAAACATTCTTGAAAATATTTATATAAAACATGGATATGGAAGAAAAAATTTTTTTGACCGAAGAGAGAAATAAAGTCAATTTTATTTAAAATAATTTTTTGGAATATTGAGTACATAAATAGTGTAAAAAAAAGAAAAATGTGTAATTTTTTTAAAATAACCAGAATTTAATAAAATACATGAGTTTATTGAGAGGTATATTATATTATTTCGTCACTGGTAACTTAATCATTAAAAATCCTAATAAACAATGAGATTGGAACATAAAACCCTTACCACTTTTGTAATTTTGAATCTTAATCCCAATGAAATAAAGAAACTTATATGTATATTTATATCAAATAATTTTATGATAGTAATTATAAAATACATTCATGGGAAGTATATACCCCAACACAAAAGGAAAAACTTTTCTCTAAGTCATGTGACCTGTAAAAATAAAATCAAGACAAAAATCCCATGCCTCAAATCTCTAATTTCTCCATAAACGTTCAAAAATATTGTATAATAAATATAAGTTTATCATAAATATATTATAGAACCATAATTATATGTAGCATACTATATATGATTTACTTATAACCTTTCAACACCCAATTATTAATAATTATTTTTAAAATCACATTTCAGCTAATAACTGTTTCGATTTTCATGTATACATTGGATTTGTATTTTCAGTTATTTTTATTTTATCATTGTCCCATAATATCCAAATTTTTAACCATGATATAAATATCTTATGTATTAAATATATATTTATTCATAGTAATACATAAAATTTATATATAGAAAATTAATTACACCATTCATGGAGATGGTAGGCCATATGTACTCATGAATTCTGTTTCCATTTTCTTGATTGATAGAACAAAAGAGAGGTAAAAAATGTATCAAATTTTATATTTTTTTATTTCATAGATATCATATAAATTCATTAAATCTATAGTTATTAATATTCGTGTTAAAATGAGATAAAAAATGAATTGCATTGCTTTGTGGAGGCGGTAGTCCACACATATGCATGAGAGACGTTATCATTTTCCAAAATATTAGAAGAAAAGAAGGTAGACTTAATATTATAGTTAAAGGAGTTTAAATATATCATTAATATCATATATAAATATTAATTTTATTGTTATTTACATCCATGATAGCTGGTTATGGAAAACAAATTACACTAGTTTGTGGGGAAGTAGTCCTCCATACACACGATCAATGCTTTTTGTTAACCATTTGATGAAGGAGGTGGATATTAGTTATAAAAATAATATAATAAATTATAAGTATATGGGTGGTAATTCTTTTATTATATCATCCTATTCGAATAATATTTTATAGAGGTTGAAAAATAAATTAAACAAAGACACTCAGTTAAGAATGATACATCTTCTTCGAACAACCACCTTAGGTTTGCAACAAAAGAAATCTTGCGAGGGTTTAATAATAAAAATAATCCTTCTAGGATATAGGGATTTAATTAAATAATCTATTATGGGTTGTTTTTTTTGAGAAAAATTCTTCAGAATTATGAAGAGAAGAAGATATGGGGGGTCTTTTCTAAGTGGGGGAGAGGAAACACTTGTAATTTTTGAATAGAAAATTTATTCCCACATTTCACACATTCTAAAAGGCTCCACAATGGGTCATTAGAAACAATTATATGATATATGGTCAAAATATGACCATAAAATAGTAATTTTACTACTCTTGGGTCATTTTAACCATTATCTTTTTTAGTTTAGGCCCCCGGTAAACCCATTTTAATATTAACTCCGGTAATTAATATTTACTATTTTTACAATTCATTATGAAAAAAATAAGTTGAACTTATTATAAATTATAAATTATTTTGATTAAAAATATGTAATACATTTTACAAAATTAAATTCATATAATTGGTATAATTTAATTTAAAATTAAACTTGTAGCCTCAATGAAAAAGAGGGTTTCCAAGGAATTTTTTTCATAAGTATAAGATGTTTTTATAACAAAATTAAATATAAAATACATTATAATGTCCAAAAAGGGATTAATAAAAATATTAATGAGATAATTTTACTTTTATAACACTATTAAAAATGGTTCTTGTAAATACTTTAAATGAAAAGAAAATTTTTAAAAAAATTAGTATATTTCACTATTCATTGAAAAATAATTATTTTATGAAAGTTCCCAAAAAAAACTCTAAGAAAATTTTGATGTGATAATTTCATAAATTAAAATCATTATTTCAAATAAATTTTATAAAATTTTTTAAAAAATATTTTTATTAATTATTCGCAAAAGTTAATTAATATCATTTTTGAGAAAAACTATATTTTAAAAGTATATAAAGACTTTATTAAAAATGAAGTACTTATTTATCAATATATTTTAATTATATAAAATATAATAAATTATTTTCAAAATTTTATTATTTTAATTCATACCTCTATGTTTAAAATCTCAGTTATAACGATCATGTTTATATAATAACATTAATGGTTCTTTAAAACTAAGTGTTGCATGTAACAAAAAATAATGAAGAAATTAAATTTATTTGAAAAAATATATTTAATAAAATCATGTGGTGTTACATTCTACCCCCCTTAAAATTAATTTCTCCCTAGAAATTACATCATTCTAATATAAATGAATGAGGTTACTTTTGCTTCATTTTATCATCACGTTTCCTTGTAGTTTCTTGAAGTTGGTGATTTCAACATAAAACCTTGACAAAGTGAGTGATATTGTTTCATCGAAATATCTCTATGCCATCTAGAATATCTACTACTTTCTCGTCATAAGAAAAATAAATATCCAGTGTTTTAACTTCTGATTTCACTACATATGATGAATCATGTATGTACTTCCTTCAGAGAGATATATAGAACAGATCATGGAATTGAGAGAGGTTTGGTAGAAGTTATAAGTGATAAGAAACTACCACTACCCAATCATGAATATTGAATGGGACAATATATCTAGGGATCTAATTTCATTTATTTTCCAAATATAATTACCTTATTCCATGTAGAAATTCCCAAAAACACATTTTGACCAACTTCAAATTTCAGATTTCTCTGATGATTACCATCAAAACTTTTTTGTCATACTAGTGCTACTATTACGTGTTACTGAATGGATATAAAATTATACAACATTTCCTTATCAATATTAGGTACCAATATCTTTATTTCTCTAACTTCATCCTAGAACATTGGATTTCTACACTTATTTGCATAGATGGATTTATATGGATCCATCTGAATGATTGAGTGGAATCTATTATTGTATAAAAAATATACTAGAGGATGGTATTGATCCCAAACACATTTGGAATCCATAGAAAAAATCTCATTATATCCTCTAGGGTTTGAATGGTTCTCTCAGGTTGACTGTCTATCTAAGGATGATATGCAGTGATGAATCTAAACTATGTATCCAGAGCATGCTGAAGACTTCACCAAAACTTCAAGGTAAACCTTGGATCCTGATCAGATACAACAAAATGTTGAATTTCATGCAACCTTACCAATATATTAATTTATATTCTAGGAATTTGATCTAGAGATAAATCTTCTCTGATATCAATGAAGTGTTATCACATCATATGGTGATTGACTACAACCCATATATCATCGTTCCCTTTATATGTGTTGGGGAGTTCAACCAAAAAATCACATTGTGGTATTTTCCCATTTCTATTCTGGTATTGTTAATGTTCATAACATACCCTTATCCTTTTTTGGTTTTAGACTTAACTTTATAACAAACCAGGCTCCAAGATTCAATCTCTTTAATATCCTCTCGATTCTATCTCACCTATAAAAACTTAGATTTTCACAAAGGTATAGATCATTTTTTTAAAATTATTTGGTATGGCCCCTATAATGTTTTCTAACGGAGTCATGGAGGTCATGAGGGTGTATGGGGATTGTTAAGATCCTAAAACCCTGAAATTTGTAGAAATAAATAGGGCCACATGGTTAGGAGAAACCGTGAAGCCCAACCCACACAGTCTCTCCTAACTGTGTGGTGTGTTTTAAAAGGGAGTTGGGGGCCACATAGTTTTTGTACAATGACACAGAATGAGGATATTTACCATGTGTGTTTTATAGGGGTTTGGGATAGTTCTTCACAAAATTATTTCACATAGTTGGGTAAACCATGTGCCTATCCAATTCATGGTCCCTTCTCAGATAGTATGGTGTTCACGGTTTGGCCAACCGTGCACCCAAAGTATTCAATAATTTTAAGATGGGTGGTTTTATGATTTTTACATCGATTTTTTCTAAATTATGTTTCTTATTACTCATCATTTTCATTAGATAGATCCTCCCCCAATTATATTTCTCTCTTCCTCTCCCTAATATAGGGATCTTGATAACTCTTTGATTAAAACTACAAATCAAGCACTGCCCAAAGCATTGGACCCACGTTAGTAAGAACTCAAATAATCTTTCTTTCATTCTTCACTACTCTTCCAACATATTATGCTATTTTTGCGAGGGATCATTCAACCTTTTTTCATGACATTGGTTCGTTCTTTCTTTTTTATATAATCTACTTCAAATCCAAAGACAATATTTGATGAGGAGTTTTCTATGACCCTAAGGTAGGTGGTCTAGTTGTTTTCTCTCCTGGTTGATTTATTTTCATGGATTCATCATTGTGATGAATGGAAACCTTCGCCACATATCACCTTAAAACGTGTTCTTCATTTCTAAATAGTAATACTCATATTGTTATACTATATTGGACCCCTTCTAAGTGATTAGATGATTCCAACATCTTGATCTCCACCCCTTTGGGTGTGCTAGTTTTAAGTTTCCCTTTAAAATAATTTTTTAGTTGATCGAAGAACCTCATAAGCTCTTGTATTAACATGAAATGGGGTTTCTATGATTAATTAATTAAATGGATTGATTATAATTAATGATAATGGGTTGGAAAGACTTGGTTAGGAATTTCTATTTCCTTTATTAATTAACTGGATTTTTTATATAAGATGGAATTGAGTGGAAAGACCACGCTTATTGTTATATAATTATAAAATTTGAATTGAAAGAATTGTGAGGAACTTGGTTATATAGGGCTTGGTGATCAAAATGATATGAGTTGACTCCTCTATTATTATTATTATTATTATTCCATTGATATTGTCCGGTGAACTATAGTTAAAAGACTTGTTGAGAACGATGATTCACTATCCCATATATATGGTGTTGATCATGACATATCTCACTATTATTATTTTATATGGGTGATGGTAATGAAATTCCAAATTCCCCATATCAAGTGTTGGTCATGACATCTCACCCAACCCATCTCGAATGTTGAGAAGGACGTCTCGCATTCATTATGAAATTTTTGGAATGTACCCTTATCTTGAGACTATACCTCATTAGACAGGTTATGGACACTTGATTTATGCCCCATGCCCAGCCAACACATAATATCCAGGTATATTCCTACTTAAATCCTCACATAATTAGTAAATATAGGTGGATAAAATATATAACTATACTATATATTTTATTACAATACATATGTATGATTACTCATCATACTCTTATACCTACATATGCTGAAGTAGGTAAAGCCAGGAATGTTTATTGCTGGAACATGATATGGTTGGTATTTATTAATTCAGTATTATTTATTATTATTTATTCTTGAACACCACTATTGTGATGTACACATGTTAGAATATTTCTAGAAACTGTTGGTGGTGTTTTAGAGGGATTTTATCTCACACCAAACTCGGGTCACCTTTGGAACATCAGTAGATTACTTGTCTACAGGTATAGATAAAGAAAAGAACCCTTATATAGATTTTTAATTAATTTTTATCATATTATGTAGAATGGAAGCAGAGGGTCTTGAATATTATCTTGATTCTAGTGGAGTAGTGTTTTGGATTTCTGTTTTTTTGTACAACATGTTATATATTTCTGTCATTTATTTTCCCTTTTTGTGCATTAGTATGACATGACATCATCATGTATATGACTCAAACTTTTATCTTTGATACTATTAAAACTTCTTGGTTTTTAATGATTTTGTAGTTTATCATTTTTGTTTTTGATATTCCATTATGTTATATCATTCTTTCGCTAAGGCGGGTTACTGGTCCTATGATTATAGTGCAAGTTTCTGCTATGATATTATTTATTAAAATACTTATGCTTTTATCTATTTGTTTACCTTATCCATAGTTCCACTTTGATATGAATATAATGTCTCCCCACTTTACTACCTTAGATCCCCATTGCCAGTCAGTAGCCTTTGGCATATGCGGTGGCACACTTGAGGCCTGTTACCCACTGGCCTGAGGCATGGGTTAAGTAAATCCTAGGTCATGATGTTATGATATGGTGTCAGAGGTGTTTATTTTATTTTGTATTATTTTTTGGGAATTATATAGGGTACTAATAGATTATGGAATTTGGAAATGATCTTGTTCTTGAGAGTATCTGACCCATGTACAGGAAAAATCCAGATTACATGGGATGGGTTATTATTGTTTTGATTATCTATTTTATGGTTGATAAGAATTCAGCATTGGGCGATGAACATGTATTATGATGTTATTATTATTGGTTTTATTGTAATTATATTTATTTAACTATGGACAAATAAAATGAAGGTGTAAAATCTCATGCATCATTATAGGAATAATAGGACTAATATTCCATGCATTTTCCATTCCATGTCTACTTTATGTGTTCATTTTCCTATAACATCTTATTAAATCCTTGATTATTATATATGGGAATTTTTTGACATCCCTTGTAGGACTGGGAAAAGATAATTGACACTTAAAGTGCCTTCCTTAACCTAACAGTGTTTTCCTGTATAGGTTAAAGGAGACACCTTAAGAAGCAAATTATGGAACATTAAGTCATAGACCATTGGTCGCATTAGATATAACTTATTATGGTTGGGATTAAATGGATGCCAAATTATAATTTATAAGATGTATTGGACCTTATAAACTTCCAATGTTGATCCTTCTAATTCAACAATTTCAAGATATTTAAATCCATAAATGAGTACAAATTTAAAATTATATTACTTTTAGAATGAAATGGTCATCTTATACATGTGATACAAGACCATGACCCTAAAACGACCTTAGTTGTAGGTTTTTGGGTGGGTCTCTTAAATTATTACATCTTTCCTTATCACCTAGGCCTAGATTTTGGAGTAGAAAGAGATGTGTGATTTTTTCATAGGAAGGATATGTACCCATCCTAGTTATCTATCTATGATCTCTTAACTGTTAGTTTCTCCTATGAGGTGTACATATGAAATTGTATAATCATTCCACCATGATAGTATCGAGTCGTATGCCTTAAAGGTAGTGAAGACCATGCACCATATGTGGTGGGAAGTGAGTTGTCAATGATTCCTCCAATAGTGACACCTATGGTACCACCTTTTGTTCTTGACATGGGAACTAACGCCCAGTTCTGAGAAGGCTTTTTTACATATGATGCAATATAAGAAAAGAGTCGCTCAAACTACCCCAACTATGGTATATTTGACTCAGGAGTTCCATAAATAACATCCTCCCACCTTTTCAGGGGATGGAAGGCCATATGTTTTCAAGTCATGGTTGGAGGCCATGGTTTCTATTTTCAATCATCTGTAGATGCCTCTAGAGTGGAAGGTTAAAATCCCTTATTATATGATACTTGATTCTACCAAGAGATGATGGTATGTTTTTACCTAGGTAGATTGATAAAGTGGTATGATATAGGCATACTTCTAGACAATGTTTCATATCTAATTCTTTCGGCAGACTCGAATGGAATACCGGGATAGATAATTTACGAACCTATAATAGGGATCCATGTATTTCATGGAGTATTATGATTATTTTACTGAGATTAATCATTTCGACATGACAATAAAAGGTGATGAACTTATGAATATGAGGATATTCGAGGATGGGATGGTATACACCATCAGATTCAACGTCAATGTTTTTTGGATGAAGAGTATTTGTAGATAGTCAACTCGAACTTAATTATTGAGATGAATTTTAAAGAAGACAATGGGGTGATCCATGTTGGCTCGACACCTAGATCTATCAGTGTTTATTTTACTGGGAAAAGGTGATTTTTTGAGGTTTCTCTTTGGGGTAGCTTCCATCAGGTTGTTCATGATGAAAATTTTATTATATGTCACCAATGTGGGAGTATAGGATATATGAAAACCTAGTGCCTAAGGGATCTACTGGAATTCAAATGCCATAGCAGGATGGGTCATATTAATCACTTTTGTGATACTTTTCTATCAGTGCCTAGCGAGTGGGGATATACACCTACTCCATGTTCTGGAGTGAGGCCTACAGTATATCACTAAGAAGGAAGCTCTAATACCACCAAACACTAAAGATGAGGTGGTGGTCAAGGATGAGGTAGTCGGTTTTAGAGCTTTCAGTTCAAGCAGAGCGAGCATGCTCAAGGCAGCTGGGTTGTGACATAGGGCTATGGTACATGTCAATTACATGTATTGAAGCCTATACTAGAGGAGTATATCATCGTACCTTCTACTATTTTAGATACTATTTTAGTAGCCTCTATATTAGTATCTGATTTATTTGAAACATGCACATCACATTCCTCTATATCTAAGACAATAATAGAGAGTCTAGGCCTAAATATATAACACTTCTATGAAATTATGACACTCAAAACCCTATTGGGTATCCAATCATAGAATATTTTACATTGTAAATATTATCCCTTTGAGATAGGTGCATATATATTCTTATGTAATCTTTTTATCCTTGACATGACAGGGTTTGATGTAATTATTGGGATGGAATTGTTAGTTCCCTATCAATCCCATATGAATTTTTATCATCGTAGGGTGATGTTTACATCCCCAGAGGGTTGTAGACACATGAATAAGGGGGGAATCAGATATCCAAGAGAATTGATTAGGACCTAGGAATCATGGGCTGGGTAGAGTGAAATCCCAATTTGCCAATACGTTTGTAGATGACCATGGGTTACAATCCACTATTTTCCATTCTATGTTGGATCTTTCCAAGGATGTCTTCCCGGATGACTTTTATATCCTATGTCTAGTGAGAGTGGAATAATTTAGAATTGATCATGTGCCAAGAGAAACACTAGTGACCAATACCCCTTATAGGATGGAACCCATGGAGCTTCTAGATATCAATAAATAGTTGATATATTTGGAGGCTAAAGGTTTTATATTTCCCATTAATTCTCCATGGGGTTCACAGATTATTGTTTCCATAATGGTAGATGGTACCCTCAAGCTTTGAGTGGATTATTAGTAGTTGAACCATCTTATGATATTGAATTGGTATCCAATTCCTAGATTAGATAGACACATTGATAATCTCTAATGAGAGAGAGTATTTTGAAATATTTATTGGAGGTTGGGATATAATTAGGTGTGTGTCAGACCATCAGACATATCTCTTATAGTTTTTAAGAGTTGGTATGTTCTATATGAGTACCTGGTAACATTGTTTGATCTCACAAACACACTTTCAGTTTTTTTAGCTTCTATGAATCAGTTTTTTTCACCTATATCTAGATTTATTAATGGTAGCCTTTTTTGAAGACATATTAGTGTATTCATGCTCTTGACACAACCATGAAAACCGTCTTGAGATCATGCTTATTACACTTAGATAACATCAAATTTATGATAATCTCAACAAATTACCCTTTTGGATAGAAAAGTACACTTACTATGTTATATCATCTTAGAATCAAGAGGATCAATAAACATAGGGAATTTCAGAGCTATTGTTTCCAAGGATCAGCCCAAGAATGTCTTTGAAATATAGAGTTTCTTAGGGATAGTCGAGTATTAGAGATGTATAATCAAGTATTTATCAAGCCTTGAAGTCCTGCTTATGGGATTGAATTTGAAGGTTGTTAAATTCATATGGATAGATGCTTGTAAAGAATAATTTCTATAGTTAAAGGAATGATTAACTTCAGTGCCGATCCTTATTATAATTGATCCAGGAAAGAGGTATACTATTTTCTGTGATGCATCAGGTATTAGGTTGGGAGCTATTTTGATGTAGGATGAGTGAGTCTTCTTGTACATGTCTCATCATTTGAGACCTCATGAGCAGAATTAACCGATGAATAACCTTGATATAGTGGATGTTTTTTATTCTCAATGTTGTTAGAGACATTTGTTTACTTGGAGAGTTTTTTTTGGTGTTCATAATCTAGAAGAGCCTCAATTATTTCTTTACACAGTATGGCTTGAATCTAAGGTAGCGAAGATGGGTCGAGTATCTACAATCCTTCAATTTAGAACTAGCCTTTATGTCTGGAAAAGGAAATTCTACAGCTTATGCTCTATGTTAGAATACTCAAACATGGGAGGTTCAAGGGGCCTATGGTGAGTGGAAGCTCGTGGCCTTTCTTTAGAGATACATGCTGAGGTTCCAGAGTATCATGGGTAGACTATCCTCCAGGCCATAGTAATGACCTATATCATTCTATATTGGGTGAGAATGAGGAATGTTTATGATCCTGAGGTCCAAGTCCTAAGGGAAATAATATTTTAAAAATATTCATCTTTAGGTTATACCATGGATGAGGATAAGACCCTATGCTTTCACGGGCAGGTATGGGTTTCAAAATATATTAGTGAGGAGTGGATATGTTAATTTCATTCCTTAGTGTGGGTGGTACATCCCAATTTCACCAAGATGCATTGAGACTTACATCACTATTTTTGGTGGCCTTATATGAAATGAGAGATAGTTACTTTTATGAATCAATGTTCCACATGTCAGTAGGTGAAGGTGAAAAATTGGTAATCAGTAGTACTTTTTCAGCCATTATCCATTCCTAAGTGGAAATGAGACAATTATTCTATATATTACATGACTAGTTAACCGATATCACATCATGGAAATGATACTATCTGGTTAGTGTTTTATCGTTGGATGAATGTTTCACACTTATTATCTATTCAAGATACCTTTTCGATAGAATAGAAATGGAGGCTATAAATCATGGAAATTATACATCCTCATCAGGATCCCCTTTCTATCATATATGATAGAGACACATGCTTCACATCATAGTTATGGTATGGGTTACAGAAGGCCTTAGGTACACAGGTGCTTTTGATCCTGAATTATCACCCTTAGACTAATGAACAAACATAGCATATGATTCAGGTGTTCTAAGATATTCTTCATGTATGTGTCCTTGATTTTAGGGGTTCCTATGAGAAAAAATACCTATTGTTGAGTTCTATTATGATAATAGGTTTCCGTACATAATTCATATGGATACATATAAATATTTATATGGAAGGGCTTGTTGATCACCTTTTTTCTGGATAGAGGTAGGAGATGCATCTTTTTTGCGACCACATCTCATTCAGGGGACTTCAAAGTAGGTCAAGTTAATCAAAAATCCCATGATGACATCTCAGTCTAGAAAAAATTCATATGCCAATAAATTATAATTAAATATTGAGTTCCAGGTCATTGATCTAGTTTTCATATTAGTCTCACCCAGGATGGACCATCGATGTATTTTTAGGTAAGGTAAGTTTTATCCTCGATTCATTGGACCCTTTGAGGCTAAGAAGCAAATCATACTAGTGGATTACCAGATAACACTTTCTCAATGATATTTCTCTATGCATGATGTCTTTCATGTATCTTAGCTTTGATATTATTATCCATACCCATCACACATATTCCAACCTGATGAGGTTGAGTAAGATATGGACACTTCCTTCGAGGAATATTTAGTGTGTATTGTTGATCAGAGCATTAAGGCACTATGATCTAGGTAATTTCCTCTAGTATGGGTGATATGGAAGCACAACCAAGTCAAAAATGAGACTTGTGAGCGAGAAGTTGATATACATGCCTGGTTGCTAGAAATTTTCTTAGATGATACCTCTTTACCGTCAAATGGACAACTCGGGGATGAGTTGCTTTAAAGAGGGGAGGTTATAACGAACCAAATTTTATCAAAGTAAATTATCATTTTTTTTATTTTTAAATTCTTTTATGTGGCCCTTATAAAGCTGAATAATGGAGTTATAGAGGTCATGGGGGGATTCTGAGGCTTGTTCAAATCCCAAAACCCCAAAATTTGAAGAAACAGACTGGGTTACACGGTTAGGAGAAACTTTACAGCCCAGCCTGCATGGTCTCTCATAACTGTGCATAGAATTTAAGAAGGGAGAATGGCGATTCATGATTTTTATACAATTGGGATGACCAAGGAACATGCCCGTGTGGGTTCTAGAGGGGTTTGGGATAGTTCCTTTCACATAGCTTGTGCACGGTTGGGTAAACCACATACCAATCTTGTGCAGGGTCCCTCATTAGAAAGTGACGTGTGCACAACTGGAACATGGTTTGGACAACCAAGTTACCATACTGTGTGACACTATTAGGATGAGTGATTTTATTATTTTACCCATGATTTTTTTAACTTAAGTTTGTTCTTCCTCCTTATCATTTTTAGTGGATGGATCCTCTCCCTGTCACATTCATCTCCACCTATCCTTAAGATATAATTCATGATAAATATTTGAAATGAACTCTAAATCAACTATTTTCAGAAGAATTGGGCCTATATTGGTAAGAACATGAATCCTCTTACTTCAATTCTTTGTTTCCCTTCCCACTTGTTGCACTATTTTAGGGTGATCTCATTTATCCTATTTTCAAAGAATTAGATCATTATTTATTTCTCTTCAATTCCACTTCAAAAAAAAATCCTATATTGGGAAATAAGTAGTCTAAGTCTCTAAGGAAGGTGTTATAGTTGTTTTCCCTTAAGTTTGATTTGTTTTAATAACTTCATTGTTGAGCTACATGTCAGACTTCATTGTGCATCACCTTAAAATATTTTCTTCATTTATAAATAATTATACTCATGTTGTTATACTCATGTGGACCCTTGATAAATGATTAAAGGATGTAAAAATCTTGATCTCATCCCCTTTGGGTGTGTTGGATTTAAGTTCCCCTTTAATATAGTTATTTATTTGACCAAAGAACCTTCTAAGTGATTGGATTGTCCTGAAATAGGTTTTACACGCTTAATTAATTAAATGTATTGATTCTAATGAATGATAATGTATTAGAAAGAATTTTTTAGGAATTTAAAATTCCTTGATTAATTAATTGTATTGTTTATATCATATGGAAATGGGAGACAATGCCATACCTCTTATTATATAATTATAAAATGTGAATTTTGTGAGTTGTGATACCCATTATCATATTGGGTTTGATAATACAAATAATATCTCGTGATTCCTCAGTCATTATTATTATTTTTATGATTATTAAAATGATATTGTATATTGATTTATGGTTAAGGTAATTGTTGAGAAAATCATTCACTCTCTATTAAATCAGGTGTTGAGCATGACATATCTCACTGTTATAATTTTATCTAGTTAATGGGGATTACATTCCACATTCCACTTATCGGATGTTGGGCATGATGTCTCACCCCAACTATATAAAGTGTTGATCATGACATCTCACATTCATTATGATATTCTATGAATTTACTATTTTCTTAAGCCTATAGTTTGTTATACTAGTTATGGATGCTTGAGTTATGCCCCAGGTCCATCTAGTACCGAGTATCCAGGTATATTGGTACTTACGCCCTCATGTACTTAGTAAATATAGGTGGATACATTATATAACTATACTATATCTATTATTATTATATAAATTTATGTTTACTGATTAGAATCTTCTAATGTCTTATTCTGATGTAGGTAGAGACATCCAGGTGTCCTTTAGGAACCCAATCCAGCTGATATTTTTTTATTTAGCATTAATTATTATTATTTATACATGTAAAATATCATTGATATGTACACAATATGGATTATTTATAGACACAATTAGTGGATACCTAATGATATTTTATCACACACCCTACTTTGGACATCTTTATCACCCAATTAGATTAATTATCTATATGTATGGATAAGGGAGAGCTCCATGCTACAATTTTTTTATTCCTTTTTCTCATAGTATGGAGCATGGTAGAAGTGAACCGAGAATATGATCATGATTCTAGTAGAGTAGTCATTTGGAATTTTTATTTTATTTTTGCATGGAATCTTGAATATGTATGTCCCATGTTTTACCTTTTTTATATCATCATTCAACGAAATCATCACGTATATGACTCAACCTTTTGGATTTTATATTATTATAGTTTCTTGGTAATTTATGTTTCTACATTTTTTAATATTTGTTTCCACTATGCCATTCTCCTATATCATGCTTCTTCTATAGTGTGATACTGGTCATTTGATTATAGTGTCTGTTTTTACTGTTCTATTAGTTATTCATATGCTTCCAATATTGTCGGTTTGTTTACTTTGTGCATGCACCACTCTGATATGAGGGTATAGTATCCTTATTATACCACCTTAGACCCTCACTGCTAGTTACTAGCCTCTAGTATATAGATAGGTGTGCTTAAGTCTATGTGACCCATCAGCTCAGGGAATGAGTTAATTGGATCCCGGGTCAGGATGTTACATCATTATAAATACTCCTTAAAATCTCTATACATATTTGTGCTTTCATGATTAATAGAGAATAATGAGCTTTGGGATTCCTCTAACATATCATTCTTTAAATCTATTATGTATGGAAAAAATATATAGTTCCTAAACCTTTTCATTCCATTGTAATCAAGGTTAAACTTAGGAACATTTATTACCATCTTCTACAATACTAAATTGTCCTTTTATGTATCTTTAATAATTACTCATATAGAAGGTTGAAATATTATTTGAGAAAGATAAGATTTATCCCATTTTATCAAGACATCCAGGTTCATATTTTGAAAATCCATAAATATTGGATCTTTTTCTATCATCATCATAGGTAGGTTATCATGATCCTTTTGACTCAATGCATCGACTACCTTATTTTATTTCATAGGGTGAAGATTTATTGAGTAGTCATAATCATTAATTAGTTCCAACTATATTATATGGTTCATATTGAACTATTTATATGTGAATATATACTTTAAAATCTTATTATCATCATATATATCACATATTTCTCTATAAATATAATACCTCCATATATTTATTGTAAAAATTACCACAACCATCTCCAAATCATGAGTTTGGTAATTCTATTCATGAAACTTTAATTATCGTGAGGCATAAGCTATGAACATATCATTCTAAATGAGGATGAATCATAGTTACTTCTTAGATGAATCATTATATATTACTTACCCTTATCGAATATAGGGTAGTGTAATAAAAGGGTCCCTGACTAACCTTCTCTTAATTTCCTTGAGATTTTCCTTGCATTCATATATCGAAAGGAACTTGGATCTCTTTTGAGTTAACATGGTGAGTGGATTAAATAGTCTTGATAAATAATCTAAAAGACATAGTTAATATCCATCCAAATAAAGACAAATTATAATCTCAGACATAGTGGTTGGTTCGGGCCAACATTCAATAACTTACATCTTTTATGGATCCACTGATATACCCTCTCTTGACATTATATTCCCTAAAAAACAAAACCATTTTTCATGAACCAACTCGGGTTGTCCCCGAACTGGTCACTCGAGCTGACCCATGGAAAGGCCCTAAGGTCATTCCTGATTGCCATGGGAAAAAAACTAGTATCAATCATTATTAGAGTAACTAAGGGAATGATTTATCCTAATATAAATAAATAATTTGAATAGTAAAAACAAAACAGAGAATCCCAATATATATAATAATTCAAACTAAACATCATCTTTTACATAAGATGAAAATACAAAAAAACTGAACAACAATCCCAACTGAACCTGACAACCACGACATCTCCATGTGACCATGAGGGTCACTCTTTAATACCAAAACCAACCATCACCCATGGAGATCAAGACAAAACTAAAAACCTTTACCACAAGTTAAAACAAAATAGATTTATAGGCATGAGTAATAAAAATTAGTAGATATGCTTGGACAAGTATATTCCCAATGAAATTCCTTTAAATAAAGAAACCTTAACATAGAGTTTAACATACGATATATTAAAGTATTATCTTCTACACATTTTCCATCTTAAAACCAAACACGGTCCATTTCCCTTTTTCCATTTAAAACCACTTTCTTCCCCAAGAGGGAACCATTATAATTTCCAAGATAAAGGAATATATTTTCATTTTACAATGGAAGAGAATGTGTGAAAATGTTTTCCAATACATCTTGTATAAACCTTTAAAACCAAAACACAACATTTATACAAGAATTACACCTTGAAAGTAATCCATAATAATGATCACATAATAAAGGAAATATAAATAAGGACACAAGAGTATCCAACCAAAAATACATCACAATTATTTTTTACAGACAACTAAGCTCCCATAGACATGGGAGAAACATAGGAGATCATGAATAATCTAGAACATATATAAATATTAAATCATCTCAAAAAACATGTCTCACTCAATGAAATCAAATTTCTCCCACACAGACTTGATCACACCTTAAATGGCCTGGCCGAGGGGTATTGTCCCATAGAAATAATAACAAAATATACCCCCTACTTTGGGCAACTAGTCAGAGTGTAATCCTAAATAGTGGAACAATCATTCTTGGAATATATACTAGATATGATAGGTCTAAATTTCAAGAGTGTAAAATGGGGTGATCCAACATAGTCTAATAGAGTATCCAATCACAATAACATATATCATATAATAATTATTCACATAATAGTTATCACCCTGAATCACCCCAAGGATCAATCTCTTTCCATATAAAAAATAGATCTCAATGAGTCCCCATCGAGGATATTCTATTCCTCTCAAAGTAAATGGGTTACAAGGAGTCCACAGTGAGGAAAACCCCCATTGAATATAAACATGGAAATAATATTATCCAAGGAGAGTTTTCTTGATAAACATTTTCACTATTTTCACAAAATTTCCAAATGGGCCTCAAACATTTTTTATCAATGGACCAAATCCACCTTTCCAAAAAGGCAAAAACACCCAATTTTCTATTTCAAAATCACTTAGAAATCCCTATTTAAATACTTGAACCACATGTTAAAACCAAATCTACTTTCATTTAAATTGAAAATTGGCCACACACCATCAACACGTGACATACCATTTTTAAAGAACCAGACACACACCAATTTCCAGTCCAAACCATTTATAAATCCATTTGATAAATCAAAAATATAATTTAGGATGCCACAAATATATTAAAAAAATCCAAACCATACTTTAGATGTCACACATTACTCACAAAATCCAATCGTGCATTTTATTGAACACTTGGTGTGCAATATTAAACAAAACAGTGCCATTTATCATAAAACAATGTATAAATACCCTCTTTCAACACCAAATAATTATTAAAAATATCATGAATAAATATTTATCATACAACTAAGGTGATAAAATCATGAAACCAACAATTATTAACTTTAAAGGAAAGTGAAAATGGAAATCTACCTCAATCTTATGGCGCTTCAACAACACACACCTAAAACAAAATCTTGAAGGATCCAAGATCCAAGATTGACCAAGAGAAGCCTTGAATAAGAGAAAACCCCAAACATGAATCAAGGAGTTAAATGAATCCAAGGCCCAAGATTCCATAAGATAAGAATAAACTATATTAAGATTGAATGATAAGTAAGATGGAGAAGATTAGAAGATATTACCTTAGGAAATCACCCTTGCAACTTGATGAAAACCCTAGATACAAACCATGGGAGAATAGTGGAGGAATGGTGAACAATGTAGGAGGCCCATTAGGGTCACATGAATTAAGGTAATAATAGGGGAGGCATTTTGGGAATAAAATACCAAGAGTTTAGAATAGGTATTTCAAAATTTTTAAGACATGGATAGATAACACAGTTTGGTAAATCATGTGCCAACCATGTGAGATGCTTATGCCTCAAGATAGAACCTCCACACACACTTATTGCATGGTTAGAATAACCATGATTAGGATGTGATTATTCAACTAAAATAACCCTATGGCCCACATTATTTTCTAGAGCATGCCACACAGTTTCCTCTAACCGTGTGAAAACCGTTTTCCACCTACTATCAAGTCCAGAAACTAAAAATTTAAACAAACAAATCCTAGAGGAAACTAAATAATAACATTGAGACCAAATATAAATAGAATATTAACACAACATTAAAAAACCATCATACTAAAAACTTGATATTAAAACATATATCCAAAAGTGAACCTGAACAATGGGTAAAAATAAAAACCTAGGTGTGAAAATTATCCCCACCATAATGCTTTCTACCCCTAAAAAGCCACAACATTTTCCAATTGATCGATAAAGGAAAAATTATTCCTAGAATTGGATGATCCAACCTATTTAATCAATAATATATCAATAACCACCAAACGAATCTCATACCTCTAGCCTAAAACAACCAAAAACTCCTCAAGAAACAATATGAATCTCAAAACACAACCTGCACAACCCAACCACAAATAAAACCACTAGGTTCTGTATAATGCACAAAATTACACCAAATGGATTGGTACATGAAATTATTTAACAATAAAAAACCACAAATTTCTGAGAAAACACTGGAACAACATCGTATTATTAACATGGGATGCTGAAATAGACTCCCCACTAATAGGAATCAACTAACACTGATCAAAACTAGAAGAAACCTGAAGCCGACTCATAGTGGGTCTCCCCACCATTTAGGAACTGAATGAAACTATCCATAACAGAAAACCCAACATGGATCAATCTAGGAACATTCCCTATAGCTAGACCAAGGTCCCTCACTCCCTCGGGGTTCCTGACTATGCACCTACGTCACCTCAGGGCCTATGTCTTGAGCCTTGATGTTTGAAGCATTTAATGCCTCATAGTTAGGAGTTGGGGATATTTGATAAAAAATCCATCTTTCCACCATAATGGGGGTTTAAGAAGATAAAAATCAACATTTTCACTTTATATGAAAAAGAAATTGAAATGACACACACAACAGAACACACTTCCACTCACGAGGGCAAGAATTTAGAACTTATGAAATCCAAACACACTTCCATTATAAAATAAGTTCTCAAGAAATGTACAACATACACTTTTAAAATTTAAATAGGTAAAAAAACTGTGTAACACTACTAAACACAACCATTCCAATAAAATAATCATCTACATAAAGAGACTTTAAAACAATCCCAAAGAAACATACTACTATTGCGAGCTGGATCCACATCATTGCTAGGAAACACAAAAAAAACCATTTCAAGTGTCCTAGGAATCCATAAGAATGATAAGTATTTGGAGCATTCAAAAATGACAACTTTTTATGTTCTAGTTTTCTACACTAATGACACACCATGATCCTACCATTAGAAGTAGCTGAAGAAATATATAGAGGCCATTTCATCCCATGACCAGTACCAACATCTCCAAGTCCCTTTCTGATCCCCTTAATGGAATATAATTTATCACTTTTATGAACTACATGAATATTATCTGCTTTAAGCACCCCTACTAGCATAAATTCCACATGAACTACTTCCCTCACCATCTTGAAAAAATATTTTAAACCAAACTCTGACACTTTCGACTACAGACCATGATGAATACCATACTCAAAATGTTGAGTGTTCAAGGTATCCTTAGTGACCCAATCTAGAGTATAAGAAAGAAAATAAAAAAGAGACAAAAGTACTTCAACACTGATCCATAACCTTGTTCTAGGAAACAAATCTCCATCCCCTTTCTCACCATTAATATTTGAAAGAAATGCTGATGGATGAACGAAGTCTTGATGAACTTCTAGGTGAGATCTCCTCGAGGATTGTTTCAAGATACCACATTCCACCACTTTTAGTCCATTCCGTAAAGAATTATGGTAGAAAACACCACATTTAATGACATAGGAATCTCAAGGAAACTAAAGTTTTTTTCAATTTTCTACATCCACTACCATTTTGAGAGGATTTGCTTTACCATAAAATAGAGGTGGATTTAAATTTCAAAACTCAATAAGTCCTTAGGTTGATCAACTGGAGGATCTTCCAATAGTGAACCACCAAAGTTCACACTTTGAATATCCATCAAATCATTATAGGGGTGAACATGAACCGACAAGAAAACCAAGAGTTCAAAGAAAACCAACTCATCGATAAGAGTTCTCAAGCTTTAAAACCACATAAGAAACATACCCAAAACATGCGGAAAAGGATCCACACAAACATTAGATATCAAAACTTCAAAATTTTCCTCTTAAAAACACTTTTTAAAAGAAAAAAAATACTTGGTGGATTTGCAAACTCACTAAGGGTATTCTATAGAGCCTCACACATGAACATTACCATGCCACCCTAGACACCCATAAACTCATTAAAATCTGGGAACTCATCCATGAATTACCATCCTTACACTTTACTAAAAAAATCCATTCATCTGATCACCCATTGAAATGATAAAGGTCAAAAAAACATTCCATTTTGGAAAAGAAAACATTCCACCCATGTTTTCATAATTTCAATTCACTTCCCATTTTCAAAATCCAAAAAACATTCCAAAATATCACAAACCACTAAGTCAAAGACTATTTTCAAACTCTACCCTTCATTATAATTCATATCATTTAATTTTTTTTCAAAATCCTTATTTTAAATAAATTAATTATTTCAAATAAATAAATTTTAATAACTCCAAATTTTTATTTTAAAAATCCAATCATGTTTAAACATTTCTATTTCACCCCAAAGGGTCAATTTATAAAAATATAATTTTTATAAAGACTTCCTAAATTTTAATTTTGAAAATACATTTTCCATTTTCTCAAAACTAAAGCATTATCGCTAAAAGTATATTTTCCATAATCGAAATTTTTTTTCAAAACAATTCTTAAAACCAATGAAGATCCAAAATAAATCACAAGATAGAAATATTTTCATTTGGTGACTTGACCATATGGTTGGAAGACATATCCCAAATGTTCCACCATTATAGAGATTATTCTTGGGCTGTGTCCCTATCTCTACATATATTTCCATGCCTTATGAGCTCATTGAGACCATCATCCAAACTCCCATTCCATATCCCAAACACAAAACAGACCAAAAGATCCAAGGAAACACAAAGAAACCATAATTCCCATGAAAACTCAAGGTCTGGTCAAGAAAGTGTTGGCCATACACTCATCCATTCTTTTCCCCTGAGATCTTATAGTCATAATCCATCTTCCTTGACATCCAAAATTAAACTGGGTGCTTAAAAAGAGAATCCCTCAAAAGAGAAAACATATTTGATTCCATTTTTTAGGAACTAACTTGGGTTGACCCTAAACCGGTCTCCTGAGAAGATCCATGGAATGTCTTAAAGGGAATTCTTGATCCCCATTGGGTAGAAACTAGTATTGGGAATCATAATAGTAACCAAGGGAACAATTTGACCCAATATAAATAAATAACATGAACAGAGGAAACAAAATAGAGCGGCCTAATATATATAATAATTCAAACATTACATAATCTTTTACATAAGATGAAAATACAGAAAAACTAACCAATAAACCCAATTGAACCTGAAAACCACAACATCTCCATGAGACCTATATGGTCACTATCTAATACTAAAACCAACCATCACCCATTGTGTTTGATACCAAGATAAAAACTTGCACCACAAGCTAAATAAATAGGGAACTATAAGTGTGGGTATTAAAACTCAGTATGCATTCCCAAAAAATTCTATTCCCAATTCACTTCCTTTGAATAAAGAAACGTCTACCTCAAGTTTGAAATATAATATATTAATGTAATATTTTCTACACTTTTCCATCTTAAAACCAAATACAATCCATTTCACTTTCTCCATTTAAAACAAAATTCTTCACCAAGAGGGAACCATTAGCTTTTTGAAGATAAAAGAAGATGTTTCATTTTATAAAAGAAGAGAAAGTGTGATTTTTTTTCAAAAGTATTTTCCTTAATCCTTGAAAACCAACCCAAAACCTTCATCCAAGAATTACACTATGTGATTAAGACATATCAATGATCACATAATAAGGGAAATGGAAATAAGCACACAAAAGAATCCAACCAACAATGCATCACAATCATTTACTGTTGATAACTAAGTGAAAAAAGACATAGGAGAAACCTTGGAGCTCAAGAATAATCTAGAACATACTATAAATCTTGTCTCATCCTGGAAATCACACCTCACTTGATGAAATAAAATTTCACCAACACACACTAAATTTCACTCAAAATGGTGTTACCAAGAGAACTATCCCATGGTAACAATAACCAAATATATCCCCCATTATAAGGGCCACTATTCAAAGCATAATCCAATCTAGTGAAACAATCATTCCTATAAAATTCACTAGCTATGCCAGGTCACCATGTTAAGAGTATAAAAGTTGGTGATCCAACCAATTCTATCCAAGAATCCAATCATAAGAACATATATCATACATAACAATTCACACAACATGCACAATGTTTAATCACCCCAAGGATCAATCTATTACTATAGAACTAATAGATCTCAAGGAGTACACACCATGTATCTCCCAATTTTTTCAAAGTAAATGGGTCATGAGGAGTCCAAAACAAGGACGTACCACCCTTTAAATATAAACACAGGAAGAATATTATAAAAGGAGGGGTTTCATGATAAACATTGTCACTATTTTTACAAAAGTGTCAAACAAGCCTCAAATATCTTTTCTCAAATTACTAAATCCACCTTTCAAAAAACGGAGAAAACACCCCATTTTCCATTTCACAATCATTTATAAATCCTGATTAAAATACTCTCACCACATGTGAAAATCAAATCCACTTTCATTTAAATTCTAAATGGGCCACACACAATCAACACATTCCATACCATTTTTAAAGAACCAAGGACACACCACATTCATGTCCAAAAAATTTATAAATCCAGTTGATAAATACAAAGAATAATTTAGTATGTTAAAAATATATTTATAAATCTAAACCATGCTTTATATGTCAAAAAATACTCACAAAATCCAACTGAGCATTTCATCGAATACTTAGTGTGAAATATTAAACAAAACATTTCCATTTATCAAAAAACAATGTATAAATCACCACATTGAACACCAAAAAATTATTCCAAATTACATGAATCAATATTTAACATATAAGTATGGTGTGAAAATAATGAAACCAATGATTCATAGATTTAAATGCAAGTATAAAGGGAAACCTACCTCAATCTTATGACGTTTCAACAATGCACAACCGAAACAACCTCAGGATGGATCTAAGATCCTAGATCGACCAAGAGAAGGCTTAAAAAATCCAAAAAACCCCAATATAAATAAAAGAGAGACATTAATACTACGTCTAAGAAACCATGGGAAAAGAAGAACACAAATGAAAATTCAAGAAGAAGGAATTGGGAGAAGCAAAGAGGAGATTAAATTAAGAAATCACCCTTGAAACATGAAAAAACCCTAGATCCCCACCATAGGAGAGTAGTGTAGGATTGGTAAACTAGGGATCATGCATATTAGGTTCATACAAACCAAGGGTAGATAAGGTGTTACATTTTGGGGGTTAAATCCCGAGAGGGTAGAATAGAAATTTCAAAAAATTTATGATCTGGACAGCTCACACTTTTTTGACACACGGTTTGGTAAACTATGAACTAACTATGCGATATGGTTCTTCCTTGAAAAAAACTCCCTACATGATTATTTAACGGTTTTAATAATTATTCATAGGTCATTTTTCCTCAACTAGAATCACCCCAAGGCCCGCAAAATTTCCTAGATAATGTCGCATAGTTTCATCAATCTATGGACCACCTACTATCATTCCCAGAAACTAAAATTTTCTATAAAAACTCATGGGGGAAACTAAGGAATAACCTCAATACCAAAGATAAACAGAATATTACCTCAAAATTCAAACCCATCACACTCAAAACCTGAAAAAAACTGATATCTAAAAAATGAACTGGAACAAAGGGTGAAAATAAAAACCCAAATGTGACACCTTTTTATTCCAAAATTCAAACTTGGTATATTTTTCATAAAAATTATCCTTCCATGGGGTATTCAGTACAATTTTTAGGTGATATTCATGATATTATTTTCTTATTTTAAAGATAATAATATCATCTATAAAGAATACCAAAAACTGATCAAGGTAATGTCTAAAGAGTCTATTGATTAAATCCATGACGATAGAGGGGTAATTAGTAATACCAAATGGAATCACTATATATTTATATATTCCATACTATGTATGGAATTATTTCTTGGGTATATCCTTCTTATTTACCCACAATTGATGATATCAAGAATTAAGGTCAATCTTGGAAAAGTATTGATCTTCACATAGTTGATTAAACAAGTCATCAATAGGGGGTAGGGGATACTTGTTCTTGAATATGATCTTTTTAGTTCCCAATAATCAATGAAAAGTAAAACTGATACAACATTATTTTTAAAAAAAGAATTAGTGAACCCCATGGAGACACAGTTGACTGAATGAATCCATTTTCAATATTCTCTTAAATTTTCTTCTTCAATTCATGAAATTCAATCAAGAAAGTTCTATAGGGAATATTGGAAGTAGGTGTAGTGCTATGTATGAGTTCAATTGATAACTCAAATTAAATTTTTTTAGAAGACTAGGAAAATATTTTGGAAAGACATAAAAACCCCAAATAATAGGGATATAATCGATGTTGAGTTTCTCCCCTACCATATGAGATAAATACCTAATTTAATGTGAATTAAGACCCATAAAATGGATTTTATTTCCACCATATGTTCACATTTATAATCACAATGATAGATGATAATAGGTTGGTTTGGAATATGAAATGTGAATTCCATTATATAGAAATTGATGTGTGATTTATGTAGATAAATCCAATCCATACCAAAGATAACATAAAATACAACTAGAGGTAGAATAATGAGATTTGAAAGAAGTATATTCCCATAGACTAAAACTAGAGAATAATATTAGAATTGAGATACGATAATTTCACCATTAGGAGTTTTAATTTCTAATTTAACATCTAATCATTGAGTTGGTATTTTGATACCCTTCGAAAATTATTAAAATTTAAAAGAGTGGGTAGATCCAGAATCACATAATACATTACCAGTTCTAGAGTGGATGATATGTGTACCTTTCACCATGTTGTTATCGTATCCCTCGTAAAAAATAGTGACCACATGAGATTTACCCTTTTCTCTAATCCCAATATGTTCATGATATTGAGCATCATAATTAAATATTATATTTGACCACTAGTTAGTATAATGAGTATTCTCCTTTCTATTAAATAAATAAAGTGTGGGTGGTGCATTTTGTGAAGATTTCTCTCTATTCACATCATTAACTTATTTTTCCCATCACTTCAATATTCATTTGTTCTATGATGTTTCATTATAGACTAAATATATTTAATAGTTCCTTTAAGATAATTTACTCTATGTTTACTTACACACTTCAATCATGATGGAAATATTCTTTTCCTCTCTTTATGGATTTTGAAGTTTCCTTTGAATTTTATTTTTCTTTTATTATCAAAACCAAGAGTTTAATGGGAATCTTTAATCCTTATATCTATCTTTATAGAACATGGAATTATTAATTCATTTCTACTGAATTCCTTTATGTCTAATAACCTTTAGAGACTTAGTTTTATGTCACTAAAGAATTGATAAAACTTACTATTAGGTTGAATGATAATACCAAAATCTTAGCTCACAAGTATTGTAAACTTTTCCCAATAGTTACAAAAAAATTCATACTACTTATATTTTAGCTCAAGGAATTACTTCTCTATTTTTATGAATAATAAGATGAAAGTACTTATTATAAAATAAGCTCTTAAACCCATCCTATTCAATAGAGTAAATTTATTTTTTTTGTTTCCTTGTATACTCGATAAGAGTCTACTATTTTTTCTCCTCTACATACAAATGATAGACTGCTAAAATGAATTTTTCATACTACAAAAAATAGAGAATGGAAAATATCTTTTTAATGGTGCTGATTCATTTCATAGAAACCAGTGGATTAGGAGAGACACTAAAATAAAATATATGTTTCTTCATTAAGGACTCAATAAATTCTTCCCCTCCTTTTCTCGTTTGGATGTTCAGATTCATAGCTTGAGAAAGCTGTGCAAGCATAATAATGGTGTTTTAAAATATATACCCCATAACTATTGATTTATTAGGATTATAATCATTTCATTTTATATTGTATTCAGCTTTAACATGACACCTTCTGGTTCAATCCATAAACTAAAACAAAAAATCATAGTGTGAGAAAAAATAATAATACCGGGAAACCTAATAATCAGGAACAATATTTTAATGGATATCTAAATCATGAAACTTATTTTTAATCTATAAAACCTTTGGTTTAAAAAATTCAATCATGTTAATAATCTATTCAAATCCTTTATAATGGTTTGTTAATAGTTTTTGAATTTCCATAATATATCTCTCAGGAGGGTCAAACCTGGTGTCCATCAAGAACCATTATCATACACCAAGTGGCGATAGATTCAAAGAACAATGTTCTATATTTAGAGTTATTACAAAGTAAATCTTATATAACAGAAAATGATTTTATTTTATATGGAAAATTATTTTGAAATATTACTTGGAACATCCCTTGAGAAAAATACCATTTTAATCATGAAATCACTTATTTAAGATCTACAAAATTTGAAAATATTGAAGTTTTTTTTTAAAAAAATGGAATCATGTAATGGAATTTTTATACAATTGAGCATCCATTATGGTTCAAATACTATTCATGTCAAACATGTTAAAAAAATATTCCAGTCACATTTTCTGAAAAAGTCAAAATTACACCATTCAGAAAGTGAAAAGAAGATTCTTTTAAGGAAATTTACAAAAATTAAAACATCATTAAAAATGAATTTATATCACCATAGTATAATATTAAATACATTCTTTAAACCTTTTTAGAAAACATGGTTATTTAATAAAAAGTGGTTTTTATCAAATAGGGAAATATAGCTAGTTTTCCTTAAAACAATTATTTCGGAATCTTGAGAACATAAAGTGAAGAAAATGAAAGGAAAACCTATAATTTATTGAAATAACTTGAGGATAATAAAATTTTATTGAGATTTATATGATAATATTTTATCATAAAAAACATAATCATAAAAAATCTTGATAAATAATGAGATTGTAATGTAAGATCCTCACCAATTTGTTGACTATTAAATCATAAGTTCCATGAAAGAAAAAACCTTATATGGAAAAGTATATCCAGTAATTTCATTATAATAATAATACATGACATTTAGGGATATTATATACACCACACCCATTAAAAAAGTTGTGTATAAGGCATGTGCCCCACATAAATAATAGTGAGATCAAAACCCCTTACCTCAAGTATCTACTTTATTCATACAAGTTTGAAGGTCCTATTTAATAAATATATGTTTATGATAAATTTATTCTAGGAGCACTCACATATTTATCATTCATTATATTATTTACTTATAGACTTTAACCATATGCTTATTAATTATTATTTGTTAAAATTATGTTTCGAGTAATAATTGTTTCATTTTTCATATATATTTTTGTTTGTTATTTTCAATTATTTTACATTGATCATATTTCTATCATCTCTATAATTTTAACCATAAAATAAATATTATATTTTTATTATATATTTATTTATATAAATCTATAAAATTTATAGATTCAAAATGAATTTCACTATTCATAGAGACGGTTGGCCGTACGAACGCATGGAATTTGTTTCCATTTTCTTGACAGATTTAAAAAAAAAATAATATATCACCATTAGAAAACAATTTTTATTTTATATATTATATATATTTATTAAATATATCCTTATAAGAATCTATATAAAAATAATATGAAAAATTAATCACATTGCTTCGTGGAGGCAGTAGTCCACACGTACGCACAAGCGTCATAACCTTTATACAACTGATTGGAATGAAAGAAGGTAGATGTGATGTTATAATTTTAGGATAATAAATATGTTATTAATATCATATATAAACATTAAATCTACCATTATCTCGAGTCTTGATAGGTGGTGATAGAAAACGAAACACATCGGTTTGTGAGGTGGTAGTCCATCTTACACAGAATCAACAGTTTTATTTCCAATTGGATGGAGGAGGTGAAAAATATTGGTTAAAAAATTATCATAATAAAATATCATTATATTGATGTTATAAATTTTGTAATATCTTCATAGTTTATTAAATTTTGAAGGAGGACAAATAAATTAAATAAATACGCTTGGTTAAGACACTATTACAAAACATGCTTTTAACAGCACTAGTATTTATCAGCGTTAGAAAAAAACACTGATAAATGAAATCTTTGTTAGTGTTAAAGAAATTGATGATAAATTTAACCCTTTATCACTGGTTTATTTTTATCACTGATAAATTGTACCCTTTATCAGCACTATATTTTTTTCACTCATAAATGAATCCCTTATTAGTGCATTTTTAGTCATGATTAAAGTCAGAATAAATAAAATGAAATAATAAAATTTGTAAAAAATAAAAAATGAGTTCATTAAAAATAATATTACAAAATTTAATAATTAAATAATTATTGATAAAATGAATAAATTGATTATAATATATATAAATTATAAATACTCATAAATAATATGTGTTAAATATATTGATATATACAAAATGAAAATTAAACAAATTAAAACTAAAAATAGGTAAAATGGGAAAAATATCAAACACTTTATAAATTATATGATTATTGATAATGCTAATAAATAATAATATATATATATATATATATATTAAAGTATATAAATATTATTTATATGATACAAAATATTATTTATGCTTTACAATAAATAATAATATATTTAGTGAATAATGGTCTATAATTAAAAATTAATATGAATTCAAAATACTAACAAATTATATTGAGTAATGGACATAATTGAATGTTGTTTTATTTTTTAATTCATAACATAGATCAAAAATATTATAATGATTTCACATATATGTAATTAATTCATTTTTAAATTCATACGCGCACACATAAATATTTTATTTTGAATTTAATCAAATTATATTATTTATTTTATATATATTTATTTTCTATTTAATAATATTTTCAATATATATTCATATTTATTTCAATGTATATCCATTTTTAATGATTTATATTAATAAAACTTATCCTAATTTTTAATATATTGTACTCATTTTTAATTAATCAATTTTAATCATTTTTAACATGCATGAACTTAAGATTAAATATTCACAAATACTTTTAAAAATACATTTTTTAAAAAGGATTTTGAAATAAATATATTTATAAATGTATATTTACTTTTTTTATATTATTATAATTATTAATAAATAAATAATATTTGTTTAAAAAGTATTTATGTAATTATAAATAAATAATTATAAATTTATAATAAATTTATTTAAATAATGTATATATTTACTATGTTTATATATATATATAATTATATTAATATATATAATGATATAAATATTATTTTAGAAAAATTATATATATAATTATAAATAAATAATTATATATTCAAATAATTAAAAAATTATTCTTTTTTAAAAATTATTATTGTAAGTAATATAATTATATATAATAATTATACTTTTTTAAAAAATGTAATATTTAAAAAAAGTGTTATAAATATTTATGAATGCGTTTTTCGAACTGACAAAAATAGAGATTTATCAGCACTAAAAAGGTGTTGATTAAATCAATCTTTATCTTGGCTAAAGTTTTAGCACTAATAAAGATTGATATTATTAGTTCTTTCAAGTGATAATAAATCTTTTTCTGTATCACAACTAAAAAATGAAATGATAAAGATTCATTTTATCAGTGTTTATTAACTTAGAGTTGATAAAAGCTATATTTATCAGTGCTTTTTTTGAAGCGCTGATAAAAGTGTCACTATCTATTTTCAGAACCTTAACTATCATGAACCAGTTCGTAATATCTGAATCCCTATGTAGAAGTAACCTATTATTGGCACTCCATATTTTCAAATCCACACTCGAATCTATGCCAGAATCAAGTCTTTAACTATTCCAAGGTTCAAATCCTATTCTCGAGCGATTCAAGGGTTGAACACAACTACGAGTCAAATGAAATCTAGTTTTTTCAATATCTATAATATCTTGTAGTTATCCACTGAACCTTCTCATACCACATCCAGGTATCCCAAAAATTATAGTTTCACTATCCTATAAAAAACATTCCAAAATTCATTGGTTTTAGATATATTGAAATATTGTCTTCCCCAATATCATGTGGGTTGCCTTGGGACAAAATTGGTACTGTGCGACTTGAAATACGTCAAACCAAATGCTGGGTAATGTTGTTGTGAGATATAATAGTCTCCTAATACCTATATTCCATGACATATACCTCTTTAAAATTATCAACTTTTTTAAAATAAAATCATCCATATAGTGGTTGGTGTTGTCATTGATTTGGAGTATTACATTGCAAATCACTTGGATGATGAAATATCTGACACTATTGAGGTATTATATTATGTCACAGAAAAATTGTAACAGAGAGGGTTGATTGAGGAGGAACTGAAATATAGGGTCATCCCATTATATTTGAAAGGTAATTCTATAATTTGATTCCAAAAAATGGTTGATGAAATACTTGACACATGGGAACAACTATATATTGATTTTTTCATGAAAATTTTTCCTCGGATAATGTGTTCAAAAATATGGTGTAAAATTAATGGATTTATTTAGGATGAAGGTGAACTATTTCATTTGGCTTGGGATAGATTTAGGGATCACATATTATATTTAATAATTAACTTATTTTGATGAACCTGTAATATCAGATGAGAAAAAACATTATATATGTCTAATTTGTTGTCTTATTTATTTTACTACCTATCAAAAAAATATAATTGTTTCAATTTTTATTTTTGAAATACTTCAATTTGAATTTAAATAATATTAATTAAATGTTATAAAAAGAAAAATCAAAGTGGTTTAAGTTTCTATAATCCTTGGAATATATTATACATGAAAAAAAATGATTTTTAGAAAAAATGTAATTGATATTTCGATTTTGGTTAATGAAATATAGTCATAAAATAAACTATTCGAATGAGTTGTTTTCTAGGAAAAATAGTAGCATCATGGTGTTTTATGAAATAAAATATTCTTTCATTCTGTGGTGCATAAGAAGATTACCTTGTTGATAGAATTTTTTGTTCTCAATCCTTTATGATGGATCAAATTTTTTCTGAATTTGATATAATATTTGAAAAGTAAATTATTTCACAAGAAAAGTTCTCTATTACTTAAAATTTAATGAATATTTTAAAATATTCAACAATAAAACTTATTCCTCTAGATTTAACTTATTTTGATAAAATAATATATTAACATTAATTGATATAAATATAATAAGTACATTTTAATAGAATCTATTTTGCTGAAATAACAATTATTTTCCATAGATAAAATCATCACACCTTTATAATCCTACATCACATAAACTTTATTAGTTTGGATTTAATAATTTAATGACATGATATTCTCACTTTGGATTTTTAGTTCTATTTAATTCACACCCAAGTGGCATCCAATATCCAAAATTTCTGCACAAGTATTGTCTTGGTAAACCATAACTAATCTAATAAGGTTAGGACAAGTTCTAGGGTAGTTTTGTGTTATTATAATATTATTTTAACCCTTATTGACGTGATTTACCGTTGAAAAATGGTAAATAAAAAACTAATGTTACTATTCACCAAAAACTATTTTGATTACTAACATAAACTTAAATCCATTTTTTCTTTCTAGTGGTAATATGATGCCCCATAGATGTGACCATCTCAATTACATGAAATATAAAAAAATAATTACAATACATTACCATGGCATTTTAAGTTAAGAGTATTAATGAATTAGGGTAAAAAATTAACTAAAAAACATCTATTTTTAAAATAATAGATTTTTTAGGAGCAATATACACAAAAACGTTATTCATAAAAGCCTTAATTATTCTTACTCAGATGAAGTTCTTCATATCACATTATTCTTATCCAGATCTAGATCCTCCTGTATAGATTTGATTCAATTATCATCCCTGTTAGCCTCTCCAAATGATTTAGGCTCTACTTGAAAAAAAACAAGGTTTTTTGGTAGAGTCTTACTCCTTTGAGTTTTCATCAAAACTTTTAGATCACAAATGAAATTTTATTCATTGATTTTAACCTTTCTTAAATTTCTTAGAGTAGGTAAAAATATATCCATATTTGAAATTAGAACCTACTCATTAATACTTCTTAAAAATCACTTCATTTCTTTCATCACACATCTAATAATCACTATGTATGTTTTATTTCGATCTCTGATTACCAATGATATTTGAATCTTCCAATTAAGATATTCCTATCCTATGTGGAGTCACTAGTTGAATCCTTTTAGTATCTTTTTCTTCTATTAATTTAGCCTCTAAATCCTTCTCACTTTTTAGACTCTAATAAATACATTGATTTAAATCCAGTTATCCCTCCCCATTACTAACTACAATCATGTTTTATGTTCTATATTTATTACTATCTTTTTATTCAATAATATTAACATCACTTCTATCAAAATTATTGTTCAACCATTTTTAAATAAACTTACATGTTTGAATATTGAAGGATTATACTAAATGTATCCCTTTATCTACTATATCTTGATATTAACCTTGGTTTCCTTCCTTGTTTTGAATGTAACATCTACTCTTGAACACTGTAAAATTATTCAGTATTGTATTTCTTCCTTTCTAAATCTCTTACAAATTAATCTTCTCACTAGGGATTATTAAATCTTTATTTTTTAGCATAGTAATACATATATAACTTCCTTCTAATTGTAGTGAGAGATAAAAATTTAGATGATTAATGTTTCCACCATGTTTCACATAATTTGGGTTCTCATTTAAAATGTAATTTTTTGATATGGTGTTATTATTGATGAAAAATTTTGTTTTATCTCATGATTCTACAAGTAATTTTCTACCTCATGTGAGGTTTACTCCATGCCATTATAAAACTATAGAATCTTGATAACTGTTCTATTTTATTCTTATCTCTCCTTTTAAAACTCTTGAAGAACTTATTTTCCTATTGTTTACCCAACATAAAAATGATACAACCCATTTCACTACAATAAATAATGAATTTAATGAATTACTTGTCACAGTATGTTCTAGGAAACTGTATGGGTCCACACACGTTTTTGTGAATAAAATAAATAATAATTGAGTCTCTTTTTTATTTAGTCAGGAGATATTTCTTACTAATATTCCTCTCACACATCCATCAAAGATATTATCTCTATCTCTATTTAGGTTTATAATGATAGTTATAATGATTAATTTCTATATATTTTCCATAATTTGTTGGTTGATATATCTAATCCATATATGTCAAATGGTGTTTTCATCCTCCACAATAAGGAAGAAAGTTATTCTTAGAGATTCCCTTCTGATAAAATGTGACTTCAATTTTGGATTCACATAGTTGACTAACAAAGATAATATTATATCAACGCCTATCTATAAAAAAGAACATTTTTATTCTTTAGTTCATCTCATACTTTCCTGATCTTTCCACTTCCCTTGACTTTTAATGCCCCATCAATAGAAAAATTGAATATACATTCAACATAAATCTCAAAATTCTTTATGATATTTATATTTCCACTCCTGTGGTATAAAAATCAACTACCAATAATCTTGGTGTTTCTCTTATTGGTTTCATTAAAAGTAATATTCAAAAAGATATCCAACTCATTCTCCCCCTTCTCCTTCTAATAGATATTCGGTTTAGTTGAGACACAATGTGGTCTCACCTTAATTTCTTGATTTTAAGCTATGTGACAATTTTCATCTTCCTCTAAAGGATGAAATCTATTTTTAAAATAAATCTCAAATGTTTGTTTAATTACCTTTATCCATTGGCTTCCATCAGAGTAAGTTTTAATTATCTATTTCTTTAAATTTATCGCTTTGTGGAAAAAATGAATAGTTATAACAATATCCATAAAAATAAATTTTTCGTCAGGATCTTGGATATATTCTCCTCTATTACTTCTATCTCCTAGGACCATTAATACTCAAATTTATGTCTTCTTCTATTAACCAAGTCATATTATGTACTAAAAAACCATAGAATTTTTGTTTCCTTAAATCAAATATCATTCCATCATTTCTTCTCTACATATTTCTAAATTTTGGTTGTTTATTGACTGTTTAGGTAACCTTAATATTTGAGATATTTTACCCTCTATATATTTTCATTTATTTTATACTATAAAATTATCATTTTTTAAAATATTATCTTCACATCTGAGACTAACCACGACTAATGTCTGGTTCATATGTATATTTTTTTTCTTCTCAATAGTCCGATAATTTCTATCAACTCCTTATTAGAGAACTTCCAAAATTATATATCCTCTTTATCACCATCCATTTTTATAATATTTGAAATTACTTAATAAAAACATATCTTCTCCCTTGATCTATTCAACCCTCTTCTTCATTTCCTACAACTAGGTATTGATATAATCAATAATTTTATATTTCTCTTTGATTTGAACCTTGAAATTAGTCACTTCATCAGATGTTTCTTGAGAAGATTCAATATATTCTACTTCTTTATCTAACCAAGTAATTTTAATTTTAACTTGATAAATTTATGATATTTATTGTTATATAAGATAGATTATCTTTTTGTTTCTAAAGCGTTGATTGTTTAACTCTTCAAGAGGTCATTCAATTTTGACTTTTAGGTTAACAAATCCTTCTATATGAGTTTATTTCCCATTTATAGTCTTATTTAATTTATAATTTTCCATTATAAAATCCTCAAAATACGAAATGGTCTTAAATTAATCATCATTAATGAAATTTCCCTCTTATTATTATTTTTAAATAATTATATTTTTCAACTAGGACCTATTTATAGGTGAAATCCCAGGTTTACAATTTTAATTTAGATGAAATATTAATTACTATATCGATACCACATCATCTTCAAATCCATTATATATTATTTTTGGGAACCTTAATATAATAATATTAACTTTACAAAACTGAAATAAGAAAAGAGAATTTTTTTCTTTATATATTTCTTTCCCTCTCTTTAATTTACTTGCTACAAGTGAAATAAATTCCTCAATAAAATATCAATAATTGATTCCAGCTTGATATATCTTAATAATACTTATTTATTTGAAAGAAAAATATTTTAATGACAGAACATATAGGATTTCTGGTTTCTCATGAAACTCATAAGATTCCTACTAACTATGAATATCATAAAGTGTCATATTTGTGAGATATTTTCCTTCAAGAGCTCACACTTTTTGTTTTATATGGGTTTTAGTCTTCTTTAAATCTATTTAATAATAAAAAAATCATTAATTTGATGATTGAGTCCAAATATAGATCCCAAAACATCAAAAAAATGATTAAAGAATACAGCGGTATTCTCATTTGGGATTATTTTCAAATCATCAAACTTATTATGATGTAATTATAGTTTTGCTTCATTTACCTTTTCTATCCACCATATATATATTAGTTAGTTTTCCCTATATGGATTTTCATAATTTTTAGTCCAAAAATTTAATATAGATAAGGTTTTATTGGACATCAAATATTGAATTTTAATCCTTCACATCAACATCAATAATCATCTAGTTGTTTTTAGTCACTGACATTCTCATACCATCATTTAGTTGTAGTCCCTAAATAACAAAAATGAAAACATAAAGGATAAGGGATTATAAGTAAGATATCATTTGATTATTATACATTTGAAAATTATGTACATAATAAAAATAAACCCCCTTTTCATGAAATACATTCTTCATAACAATGATATTATAAGAGAAAAATCCATCATGTAATAACCATGTGGATCTGATACTAATGGTTGGGTCTATAAGACCAATACACCCAAGGAGGGGGGGGGGGTAAATTAGGGTGTTAAATTCGTATTAATTTTCACCAGATTTTATTTTCATGTTTCAAGAAAAATATGTACCTATCAATATTCAAGAACATATATGATATGAAAATATAGAAATTAAAGTTTGAAACAAAAAATTTACTTGGTTTACCTCAAAGTTATAGTACAAGGACTATATATAGATTGTGTGTTGATATACCAGGGTATAATAATAAGAATTTTATATGTTAAAAATGATTTTAAATGGGAAAATACTAATCCAAGTGAACTCCCTTTCTTATCTATTTGTGCATTGATTCAAGATATGGTATAAAATAGAGATGTGATATAATTATTTCATAAAATTAACCTTCATAAATATAATACCACCAATCTAGAATGGTTATTGTTGATATGATCCAATTTATTCTTCAATTTTTGATCTTCAATGGAGTTCCTTTTATTACTCTCTATTTTGTAGATCTTCAAATATTTTAAATTATTATTTTACTCATGTTGGTTATTCTTTTAAATTAAAGAATCATTTTTTTAATGTCACATGGCTTCAATTATCCATTTTTTGTCCACGTAATGGGTCTTTAAACCACCTATTAAGTGACCATTAAGACAACCAAATCCATTAATTTCTGAAATAAATTCAAAAAAATTGATCTTCCCAAATGAGTTTTCTTCACAAAAAAACATTCTTCTCTATAGTGTGGTATTCTTTGAAACTTATAGATTATGGTGTAGTTTTCTAAATTTTGGCATGTACAATTTCTAACTTCTTAATAAAAATTTTCTAGTAAACTACATCATTTAATTATATGCTAAATTCTTGAACAATGTCCTCTAGATATTTATAACTTCTAACCTATTGAGTTATAGTCATATTTCATAGTGTGGACATCCATAAACTTCTACAATGATTGAAAATTACCTAATAATCCTTTATGATCCGAAAGAATATCACAGAATAGTCTTATTCAATTATATATTGTGAGTAATTTTATTGTAGTGCAGGATGTTCTCCATGGGGTAGATACCTCCAAAACTCTTGAAATAATAAAATATTCCTTCTCATATATTCAGTGTTATGATAACCTATATCATTCAAAAACTTTATTTCATTATTTATTTCATAAAGATACACCTAATTAAACCCTAGACGATGTTGAAGCTTAGTGTATTTGGGTACTTAGGTACATATAAAAATAATTTAAAACCAAAATATGAAAATGTAAACTAAAACTCCACAACCTGACCTTAATTTTCCTAGATCAGCTATAAATTAAAGGGATAATCTGAGGAAGTACATAATAAAGGGGTGATCTATAAGGCCCAGTATGGGAGTAATCAAAGAATAACCTGAAGAAAGTAATACACATGAGTCAATAAGAGTATTAAGGTAACATAAAAGAGGTGAGAGTCATAAACATGAACATCAAATAATGATATAAGATGATAACATAAAGGCGACATGGGAATGTGGAAAAAATAAAAAAAACATGACATTATAAGCATAAGTCATGTCTAACCACCAAGATATCATAACATAGTGTTCTTAGGATAACATCATGTGAACTATAAATGGAATCTAAAAAGAAAAAAACATTTACCAATGCACATTACGACTATATAATTTTGGCCCAACCAATAAAATTTATATCATTTACATACATAGGTGTGCCACATGGATTATAAAACATAAGAACATATTTCACTACTTTTACCCACATGATTATGGAGTGTGAATTTCATAAATTTAAGTCCCAAATAAATGAAATATAGGTACATATAGGTGAATACCTTTGAGTGAAAATGGGGATGGGTATTCACTATATAAATATTTATATTGGAAAATCACATGATAATTTAAAAAGCATAATAGGGGAACATAACTATTCATGAAATGGATTAATAAGAGTAAAATGGGAATCTCATCACTTGTACATCATAAAGAAAGTGTAAATACATGATATTTTAAAATAAGAATAATATTTTCGAGTGTATATGATACATAACAATGATTTTAAATAAGAATGGAGAACCTATAGACTTTATGATAAATTTATTTTTAAATAAATTCAATTTCTTTAATTTCTTGTGTAACATGAAACATTAAGTTTTAAAAAAACATGATATACTATTAATATTATTATTCTAATTTTTTTAAAACCTAGACATTAAAAATGATAGTATAAATTGAAATAACCAAATTTTGAAGTAAAATAAATATGATGGTTTTATATAAATAAAATATATTTATAAATAAGTACTTACTTTTTGGTAAAGTCATTATATGATTTGAAAATATAATTTTTCCCAATAAAATTTGTATTTCATTTTATGAATAAATAATAAATTAATTTATAACACTTTCATAAAATTTATTTTAAAAAATAAACATAATTTTTTGAATCAAGATGTCAAAATTATATTGGGGTGACCTTTGGTAATATTTGAAAAATATTAATTTCTCAATGAATATTGAGAAAATATTATTTTTATTACAATTCAAAAATTTGTTTAATGAATTTATAAAGTTAATTTTTTTTAAATGGATTTAAAAGTAAAATTAGTTCTATTATATATTTATTAATCCAATTTAGTTCTTTATAATTAATTTAATATTAAGTTTTAATATTAAAACATTCTATACTTGTGAATATTTTCTCATTAGAAACTATCCTTTTCATCACATCTACAAGATTAATTTTGAATTAAGGTTTTACACTTATTTGAATGAAAATTTGAAAAATGGAGTCCATATTTCAAAAATTCCACATGTCTCCTCTCCCCCACTTATAAAAGGACACCCATCTCCTATACTATGTACACTTAAAAAATCTTATTTTAGATAATACCTACAAAACGTTTTTCCTTAATTAGATTCCAACATCCTATAGGCCTTATTTTTATTGGTATACCCTCCTAATAATGCTTTTGGTATAAACGTAAATGGGTTCTTTAAAGAGGAGGTAAAACTCTTAACATGTGTGTTTTTTTATTTGTTGTTCCACATACTTAAAATATTCTTCAAATATGATAATATAAAATTAACATTATCTCTTATATATTAATATTTTATTATGTTTATTTAATAGCTTATATCAATCTCCACTTCCGTCAAATGAAAATTGAAACTCTCAATTGTGTGTACGGAGGACTGTTGTCTCATGAACTAATGTATTTTTTTATATCACTACCATTAATGGAAGGATATAGTGATGGATTTGACATAAGTTTATGATATTTATGAAATTATTATAACTAATTAATTATTATATCACATATAAATTCTTACTTTAAATTCTGTGTGGGGGATACGATAATGTTGCTCATGTGTATGGTGGACTACTGTCTCACGAAGCGATGTGATTAAATTTTTCATTACTCTTTACATGGAAGGTAGTAAGGAAAAAGTTAAAAATGTTATATGATATTTATGGCCTAAAAAACTTATGTAAATTCAATATCACATCTAACTTCTTACCTTTTAATCTGTTGGAAAACAATAATGTTTCTCATTCCCACAAGTGGACTACCTCTTTCACATAGTGATGTGAAATTTTTTTCATTTTATTTTTAAAAGGATAGTAATAAGGATTGAATTGATTAATATAAATCTAATATATAAAATAATAATTATTCCATATATGTGAATTAATATTTATTTTCCTTTTATTCTTTCCATTGATAAAATTGAAACAGCGTTCATGCATATGTACGACCTACCGTATCCATGAACGGTGTAATTCGTTTTATATCTTTACCTTTTATGGATTAATATAAATAAATATATAATATATTTATATCATGTTTTATATTCTGTATATGATGTAAACATGGTCAATGAAAAAGGATAAAAAATTAAAAATCAAAACATACATGAAAAACAATGTTGTTATTACCTAAAACATGATTTTAATAAGGAATTGTAAATAAACAGGTCATAAATGGTAATAATTAAATAATATATGGTATTTTATATATAATTATGGTTATATAAATTATTTATAATAAAAAAAAATTAATTTAATCATGAGTTTTCAATGAATACGAAGGAATCCGAACTTGAGGTAAGGGTTTCTCGTCTCACCTTTACTTCCATGAGACATATTCCATATTCATTACTTAATTATTTTATGTGGTGTATATGCTAATAGTTTTATATGTTATTTAATGAATCACTTTATATTAATGATATTTAATGTTTCATTTGATTTTATTTCTTTCATGGGGCTTACAATTCCAAAGTCACAAAAGTGGTAAGAGTTTATTTTACAATCTCATCTTTTATCTAGATTGTTTATGATTAAATTTTTGATGATGAAATATTGTGATCTATAACTCAATAAATTAATCAATTTTATTATTATCTTTTTATTGATAAAAATTTAAAGTAATAACACCATTTACTCTCTTTTTTATTTAAAATTATTGAGAAAATCATTTTATGAAAAACCAAATTTATTTCTCTTTCGTGTTAAAAATTATTTTCTCTTCCATGTCCTAGTTTGTTAAAAATGTTTTCAAATTTTTATCAAAATTCTAAAAAATTATTTATTATATAAATTTTATCCAAGATTTTATTTTATTTTATTTTAAAATTTAAGGTAACATTCCTATGGTTTTTCGAACAGGTCAATTTTTTATTTTTTACAAAAATTTGAAAGTAATCTATTTTTAATAAAATCAACGTGTACAAAATTTATCACCATAATAATAAATAATTTATTCGAATATTACTTTAAAATTTTATAGGGTTCTTTTCAAATATTTTTTTTCATAATATTTTTTTAATTTTTTTTGAATTGATTAGTTAAAAAATATATTTTCCTCAAACATGTTTTTGATGTTATTTTTATGGTATTTCTATTTATCAATGACAAAAATACTCATTTTAACTTATGATACATTGGTATAATGTTGTATTTATAAGATTATTATTATTTTTATGGGTGGTTATTGACCTATTTGACTAGGATGTACTATTTTGATACTATTCACCAAATTACTCAGAATGGTTTGTGTTTGTGTTTATTGATTAGGGAAATTATTAACATTTCATATGATAGTTTTTCAATACAAATGATTATATTTATTATGTTTCACCCATTTCATGTGAGGAATTAACTAGACTTTGAAAGTGATAGGTGGGACCCATTATATCCTCTCGATGCATTGATAGGTCTCATGAGGCAAACTAGCTAGGGTTTTTGGCTAATAATTTACCAATTATATAAGATTTCATGGTATGAGGCCTTGAAGGTATATATTTCAATTCACAATGTCTTGATGAAAATTTAAAATATTAAACATTTTTCATTCCATGATAATGAAATCATTTAATGATGTCCATGTGATTATTTGATTAGATAGAATATCAATGGAAAATTTTCAGGCTCATGTGAATAAGTATATGGAAATATTTAAAAATTATTTATTACTTCCATAGTATTCTTCATGTTCAAGTTATTTTTTAAATGGAATGTTCATTAGTTATTTTACTTTCCATATTGATTATGAATTATTTATTCATAATAGCTTCAGTCGTACGCATACCCTTATTATGCATTTGATATCACCCCTATCATTGGTTTTATTTTCCCCAAGATACTAGGAATTATTTTATGAATGATATACATGATAATATAACGGGAAAATTGAATTATCAAAGAAAAAACAATTTTTAATTTTATGTTTTCAACTGAAAATGAGATTCATGTATGTATCTAGTTTTCTAAGACTACTAAACTATATCGTCATTTGATATACGATCACTTTTATCTGGAACCAATATAATTATGTAAACAGAGAATATGGGCTACCAGGGTCTATGTATTTATAGATAGTAATATTTTTTTCATAAAAACAAATCCCAACTTGAAAATTTTAAAATCAAAAGCCATAATATAAAGGAGGGTTTTGAATAAAAAGTATGAGAAGATCCCTTACTTTGAGTTGGTAATTCTAAAAAATTGGGAGGAGCATATTAATAACTTAGGGGAACATTGGAAGGGATCTAGAGAATTAATGTAATGATAAATCCATGATAAAATGGTTTTTAGTGAGGAGGACTATGATATTGGTTGGGGGTTTTATAGCAAAAGAGAGGAGAAATCTTTATAAATTTTCAAACATAGGTTTTGAACTCTATATGATAAATTAATCATAAAAAATACATAAAATGGTTTATACCCATACTTTATTCTAAATAAGAGTGAATTTAATTGATTTATACGGATAATAAACTAACTCATTAAAATAAGACTCTTCATGTCATGGAAGTGAGAAATGTCTATAAAGAATTGATTTTAAAACCTTAAAATATAATATAGATTTAGTCTAAACCCTGATAGTGCCCCGGGCCCTGATGGTTTCAATAATGGGTTTTTCCAGCATTATTGGGATGTGATTCAGATTGATGTTTTTAAAATTGTTAAAACCTTTTTCACCAATGGAGTTTTCCCTCACGCCCTAAATGCATAGTTTCACACCTTGATACCTAAAGCGGATAACACCTCTAAGATTCATTTGTTTAGAACCATTGCTCTTATCAACACCCTTTTTAAAGTCATCAAAAAAATCACCGTCAGCAGGCTTTCCACTCTCATGAACAAAATTGTCTTGTGGAACCAATTTGGTTTTATAAAGGGAAGATCTAATCAAGACTTCATTTTTTTCTCCTCTGATTGTGTCAATAATTTGAATAAAACCAATAGGGGAGGCAACATAGCGATTTAGCTTGACATCAAAAAAGATTTTGACACCATGGACTAGAGTTTTATTTTCAAAGTCCTTTATGGTTATGGTTTTAACACATCTTTTATAACTACAATCAGAACTCTCTTCAAATCGGCGTCTATCTCCATCCTAGTCAATGGCTCACCTAAAAGTTATTTTAAATGCACTGAAGGTGTCAGGAAAGGTGACCCCCTTTCTGCCATTCCCTTATCGATAGCAGAAGACTACCTCAGTCGTCTGATCGACATGCTAGTAAACCAGAACAAAATAAAGACAATTTATGTCTCTATAAATGTGAATTCTCCCACTCAACTTTTTATGTTGATGACATCATCCTTTTCCTCCAGGGGGATAAAAGAAACATTCTTAACATAAAAAAATGCACTCTCAAACTACTAAGAGGTTTCTAGTCAAACCATTAGCTGGAATAAATCTTGCATCTTCTTTAGGAAGAATTTCCCTCAATACAAAAAATGTCTTTCTTAGTGACCAAGGTCTAAAAGAAGGAACACATCTTTTCACCTATCTTAGTGTTCCCATTTATTAGTGTAGACCCAAATCTTGTCACTTTATGACTATTGTTGACCAAGTTCTAAATCAACTTTCTTCTTGGAAAGGTAAATATCTCTCTATGGCCGGTAGGACTTCCCATGTTAAATCCACTATTGTCTCTAAGATGGTTTATTCAATGATGGTTAACAAATGGCCAGTTGGAATCATTAAAAAAATGAAAATAACCAGAAAGAACATTACCTAGACTAATAGCACTCTAGAAAGAAAACATGTGATTGTGCCCTAGTCAACTTGTTGCAAACCCTTCAAAAATGGTGGTATTGGTATTAAGAATATCAATCAATTCAATTAAGCCCTTCAAGAAAGACTCACTTGGAACATATTTTACAATACCTCTGAATCTATTTCCATTCTAAAAAATAGGTTTCTAGACAAAATTAAAATGGACAACTCGTACTCAATTAACTCATTTATCTGGCCCTCCATCAAAAAATATTTCACTAATATTATGCATAACTCTAGATGGATGGTCTCCAAATACTCCTCCATGAAATTTTGGTTGGATAACTACACATTCATGCCTTTAATTTCCATGATGCCTCCTGATCAAACCCCTAATATTACCAACAGCTCTATCAGAGACATTTTAAACTCCCAATATGATCACCTTCCTGACACTTTTCTGAACGTTATTGAAAACTACTATTTCTCTCCCACCAATGATTTCTTAACTTGGGAACCTTCTCACAATGGTATTATCAACTCAAAAAATTTCTACAAAAATTATTTTTGTAACTCAGAAAATGACTACAGTTGGTTAAAACACTTCAACAAACCTTGGATAAAACCATCACGATTCAAACTTATACGGCGTCTTGCTCACAACAGAGTGCCCACTGAACTTTGCCTCCAATATTTTGGCATCCAGCTCTGTTCTAAATGCAAAATCTTTAATCAACATAAGGAAGATGATAACCACCTATTTCTCTCTTATTCTACTACTTCTTCTCTGTGGAACTATATTCTTGACATTTTTACTGAAGATGGTTGAAGCTTAATTCTATCAAAGCTAAACTTAAAAAATGTGTAGAAATGGAAGGCTCTCAAAAAATCAGGAACCTATTTCATGCTGCGGTTGCTGAGCTACATCATGTGATTTGGTATGATCAGAATGCTATTATTCATCATAATTACTCATTCAATCAAAATGCAAGTCGAATGAGGATCCTCATTGCCATACAGGAATTCGCCTCGATTCAAAAGGGACGTTTCCAAAACACCATATGTGACTTTGTGATCCTGAGGTGTATCAGGATTAAATGTAATTTTTGTCAGCCGCATCATACACTAGAAGTGTTCTGGAGAGCCCCCTTGCCTGGATGGATCAAGATCAATATCGACGACACCTCCAAGGGCAATCCGGTACCTGCAGGATGTGGTTCTGTCTTCAGAAATCACCACGGCCAGATCCTTAGATGCTTCATGGGTAACTGTGGCATTTCCACCTACCCCGAAGCTGAGATACTGAGCTTGATTCATGCCATTACCTTTACCAAATACTTTGGCTGGAATAACCTTTGGATCAAAAGTGACTCGACGACTATTGTCCAAGCAATTTGGAATTGCGTAATCCACCTTGCTTGGCCAATTACTACCCGCTGGATGGACTGCTCCCGTTCTCTTACCAAACTTAACTATATCACCACACATTTTTATCGAGAAGAAAACATGGTTTCAGATGGTCTAGCCAACATGGGAGTCAATTAGGACATTAATTGGTTTGAAGACCTACCCATTGCTCTCACTTCCTTTCAGGAAAAAGATTGCAATATGATCCCATCTTTTAGACTCTTGCAATCTTTCTTACTTTATAATAATATTTATGCTTTGGTCATTTTTGAAAAAGGCATCACCTTTTAAAAAAACATATTGTATAATTATATCATATTAAATTTTTACTCCAAAAATTTACTATCATGGAAAATAATGAGAGATTAACCATTAGATAATTTTGAGATTCTAATTCAAAAAATATTGTTTCTTTTATAAGAAAAATTACATAAAAATTATATATTATACTTTTATGTTAAAAAATTATTATTTATCCAAAAAAGTTTTTTTTACAATAAAATTTTTCCTAACCATTTAAAAATTACATTTGACTTTTTAAATTATATTATCATTTATATTTAATATATATTATTTAATAAAAATATTTTTTTAAATGAATTTTCTTTCTACGAATTATAGAATTAATCATAAAGAGTTCCTTTCTTGGAACTATATTTTTCAAGACAATACAATTTGTGTTTCATCGTATCAAAATATAATTTTTATAAAACGTATTATTTAATAATTATTAAAAGGTAAATATACTCATTAATTTATAAAAAAATTACCAAAATTCATATTTTTTTGGGTTTAGATACATAGTCCTTTATTACACCAGAAAAATCCTTAATGTTAATGTGTGTGATGTTGATATTTTCTTGGGGTGGTTCGAGGAACATGGTTTGGGATGTGATCTCGATGAGTTTGAATTTATCTTATAAGTCGTTTTTATCATTATTTAGTTACTTAATAACTGATTATTATTTGTTAAGGTAAAATACTTGTGTTTCTATCTGCCTTTAAATCTCTAAAAAATGGGATATACAGGGTACGCTCTTACTAGTCCAGGCCATCACTTCTTTTCTCTATGTCAATTAAATTTATCATAACCCTATATATATACTAATCATACGAACATTTTATAACTGATATATTATCAATGGTTATGATTCCTAATTTTCGTTTAAATTATATAGTATATAAATTATAATGGTAAAAAATAACCAATTTAGTGCATGTGTTTTCTATAATTACATTTTTTTAATAAAGAATTTAATCATTTAAATTGTGAATTTCATTTATAAATGTTCGAGTCATTTCATTATTATACCTTCAAAAATTTCACCCTAAAAATATTATTTGGGCACTAAAATAGATGAGGGTACATATATTTCATCACCTCTTATTCTTCCCAGGTCACTTCCTCAAACTTATGGTCCCAACACAACACTTTGACCATGTGAGTTTTCTTATTTTGTATAACCTTATCTATATGATGTAAAATATTCACAAGTTTCTCCGGATATAAAATGTCATTCTATAATGGAACCCCCTTTGGATTCAATACTTGTGATGGGTTTGGTATGTACTTCCTTGAGTGGGATACATGGAACACATCATGTCTATTAGATAAGTTATATGGGAGTTCTAGTTGATATCCCACCACTCCAATAATATCAAGAATCTCAAAGGGGCCGATGTATCATGGAATAATCTTTCCCTTTTTTCAAAACGTCAAGAATTTATTCTATAGTGATATATAAAGGAACACTTTATCTCCAACCTCAAACTCTAGGTATCATAAATGATTGTTTGAATATATTTTCTATCTACTTTGTATGTATTTCATATTATTCTGAATAGTTTGAAGCTTCTCTGCCATTCCTTGAATAATATTAGGTCCCATCAGCTTCCATTCTCTAACTTCAGCCAAGAATGTCAAAGTCTAACACATATTTCCATACAGAGCCTCATAAGGTGCCATTGGAATGGAAGAATGTGAATTTTTGTTATATGAGATCTCTATTAGGGTAAGGTTTTGATCCCAACATCCTTGTAAATCAATTGAATAATATCTAAACATATCATTTAAACTTTTAATGGTTATTTTAGACATACCATCCTTCTGAGGGTGATAAGCAGTGATGAAGATCAGTTATACATCCAATGATTGCTGAAGGCTTCTATAAAACCTCAAGGTAAACCGAGGATCTGGATTAGATACAATAGAGTGTAACTTCATATATTATAACCACTACTATTATGTATATCTTGTCAAGTTGGTCAATAGATATTTTTTCATTCATTGTAATTTAATTCGCTGACTTGGTAAGGTGATCGACTACCACCCAAATAATGTTATTTCCATTATGGGTTTTGGTGAGTGCTATGATGAAATCCATGGTTATCTTTTCCCATTTCCATACTAGAATCACCAATGGTTTTATCATACCCTTAGACTTCTATTATATATCCTTGAATTGTCTGTATACTAAGCATCATGATAAATATTTTTAAATCTCCTTCTTCATGTTATCCCACTAAAGGTTTTTCTAAAAATATCAATACATCTTAGTGATTCCTAAATTAACAGAGAAGGATGTGATATACACATCATCTTGAATTTAACACTTTAATTTTAGTTTTTATAGTAAAAATATCTAGGTTCCAAACCTTATAACTCAATCTTTATAAATGCTGAACTCCAAAATATTTGATAACTTTTTATACAGAACCTCATTATCCTTCAAAGACTGCTTGAACCTCTTAAAATTTAATGTATCATCAATCATTTGATATAGGTAGTATGAATATCCTTTTATTATTCCCAAGATTATCCTCTGTAGGTCAAATAATATTAGATTCCTTTCAATTTTAACCATAGATAGGGTTTCAAGATCATTTCTATATAGAGAATCCATCTCTTTTTCTGTATTCCCCATATTGTAATAGATTATACAATCATAATCATTGATCATCAATAACCAACTTCATTATCACATATTAAGATAATTTTTTTTGTAAAAATATAGTTGAGTGTTTTATTATTTGTATATATATTTAACTTCAATTCATAGAGATAATTTCACCAAATATTCTATGTGAAGATCATTATAACCAATTCTAGATCATGTGTGGGGTAAATCTACTAATTGATATTTAATTAGAGGGAGGAATATGATATTTCTATTTGATAATGGATTAGTAAACAACCCAAGAATTATTTGGAAGCATCACTATAGATCAAAAATTCTTCCCAGTGGAGGGTAATGCGACAATAGGTGTAGTGATTATCCTCTTATTTTACTATTAGAATCTATCTTCACATTCATGATCCCATAAAACCTTCCCACCTTCTAGGTTATCTTAGTTAGTGGGATTTATAATCATGATAATTTTCTCACAAATTGACAATAGTACCCAACTAATCCAAGGAAACCATATATTTTTGACATTGAGGTCAGTCCATGCTATCCTTAAATTGGATCTATTTTTGAAGGATCCATACATATCCATTTTTTGGTGATACAATTCCCCATGAATGTTAATTTATCCATAAAAAATCTCATTTAATCTACTTTTTTTGCATATTTTATTTTCACAAGGTCTTCATTATAGTATCCAAATTCTCCTCATGCCCCTCCTTACTTTTTGAGTAAATAAGAATATATTATATAAACACTAACACAAATTTATCAAGGGAGTCCCAAATGTGTTTATACAGGGATTAAATTAATATTACTAAATCATTAGTAAGTCCAAATGGAATTACAATCAACTGATAGTGCTTATACCTTTTCGGAAAAGCAGTTTTGGAGATATATTACTTGTTCATATTTTCTTGATAATATCCCGAATGTAGATCCACATTACAGTATTAATAGAATCCAAATAGTTGACCAAACAAGGCATAACTCTATAGAATATTATACTTGTTCTTTATCATAATTTTTTTAGTTTATGATAATCAATGTAGAGGTGTATTGACCCCTCATTCTTCTTGAACAAATAGTTTTGGAGCACCCCTTGGTGAATCACTATGGAATATAAAACTTTTATCTAGACTCTCCTATATTTTCTTCTTTAGATCATCATGTTCAACAATGGACATTATATATGGAGTCTTTGATATTTTAAAATATCTAGGATTATATTTATTGAGAAATCAACCACTCAATTATGAGGAATACTAGGAAAGTTGTCTAGAAACACACTGGTGAATTCTCATACAATGGGCATGTCATCAAGAATGATATTTTCCTATATCTTAATCATTTAAGCTAGATATGATTGCCCACAAGGCAATAATATCCATTCATGAGATAATGATGACAAATAAGATTCATCCTAATCTATACACATGTATATAATTAGAGGGATATTTTATATTCAGAGGGTGATATCCTTCTCTCGACAATTTATTTGGCTCTATACAAGGAATGAAATTCCATTCCCAAAATAATATTGAATTTTGATAAATGGAGTATCACAATGTTTTTTAGGAAATTCATCCCATAAATATTGAAAAGGGGGGAGTTATATACTTGAGATGAAATAATTACCCCATTTTCTATTTTCACAAATAGATTTACTTCCTTGTTTTGTAGTGGTGTTTGAATAGTTCCACTAAACATGGATGATTTGATTGAATGCATTAAACTATAAATGATAAGCCAAGATTTCCCTATTTGATTCTATTTTAAACCATTTAGTTAATAAAAAATAAACTTATTCAATTGAATTTTCAAACTTTTAATCAAATAAATGGGAAACAATTATAATTAAATTAATAATCCATAAATGTCATATATTCCTTAACCTATGAATTTATAGGGTTCAATATAATTTTTCCATGATATATTCCATAACATAAATTCTTATTGGAATTTTTCCAATAATAATGATTCATAAAGAGTTTGTGAAATTTCCAAAGTATATCCCCTATAAGTTTCAAACCAGGTGTACATCAAGGATACTTTTTCATGAACTATGTTGTGATCAAGTTATTCAAATTATGCTCTTTTTAGGGTTAGTTCCCCTAGGTACAATGGTTCTTGGAACACATCAACTTATAGTATCTTGAAAAGGATATATTTTCTTCGAAACCACTTACTTTATGATTTAAAAAAATATAGGGATGTTTCAAATTATTTAGTATTATACCAAAGGATCTCAATTTAGTCTTATAATTCCAATCCCCAAAATGAATATAATTTTCAATGATACCAAATATGATAACTCATATATTTCATACACTTTACTTAATTATTTATTGAGTAAAGATAAACTTAATACAACCCTTAAAGATCACGAGTCCTAGTGAATTTGGGTAATTAGGTACATCATATAAAAAAGTGAAATAAAAAAATGTGAACTAAAACTCCATAACTTTCCCTTAAATTTCCTTGATCTTCTTAAACTACATAGGATAACATGGGGACGTACATAAGAAACAGATAACCTATAAAGACCAATAAGTGAGTAATCAAATAATAATAGGAAGAAAGTAATACATCTGAGTAAATAGGCATATCATGGTAACATAATAGTGGTGATAATCATAAAATTGAACAATAAATCATGATATAAGATAATAACCTAAAGGAAACATAAGAATGTTGGAAGAACATTAAACATGAAATCATGAGGGTAAGTCAAGGATAACCACCTATACATCATAATATTGCATTCTTAGGATAACCTCCCATGCACCATACATGTAATATTATGAGATAAAAACATTACCCAACGCATTGGAGGGATATATGATTTTGGTCCCACCCATCACATCCAAGTCATGTACATGCATAAGTTTTCCACATAGATCATACAACATAAGAACATATTTCATCACTTTTAAACCCATGATTAAGAAATTTGAGTTTTTACATGGAAGTAACCAATATAGTAATGATTGGTATATCTAGGTGAATACCCTTGAGTGGAAATGGGGATGGGTATACACTACAAAAATGTTTGGTATGGAAAATTTTAGAATAATTTCAGGAGTATAACCAGGGTACTCAAAGATTTCTGGAAGGGTTTAATTAGAGTGACATGGGTCTGTCATCACTTGTAAATAATAAGGACAATAATATTTAGGATTCTAAACATATCACAACATGTAAAATTGGAAATAAAATGTGTAATATGAAAAAGGTTCTTGAATAAAGATGAGGACATGGTCCCTTACCTTGATAGGGAACTTATAAAATGGTGGGAGGAGTTTTTAAGAGCTTGGGGTAACATTGGGATGGTTCTATAGTGGTAAATAAATATTCACTTAGTGATATAAGGGTTTTTATTAAAGATTACCGAGTGGTTGGGTGGGTTTTTATAGAAAAAGATAGGATAATTCAATATTAATTTAAAAACTATTGTTTTTGAACTCTATGTGAAATATTAATATAAAACACTAACCATAACATGGTTTTTCCCATGGTTTCTCCAATAGGTGATGAACTTATGAATGTCAAGAAATTCGAGGATGAGATGGTATACACCATCTGATTTAAATGTAATGTTTTTTTGGATAAAGACTATTTTTAGATAGTCAACTAGGACCTCATTACTGAGATGAATCTAAGGGAAGCGAATTGTATGATCCAGGGTGGATCAACACCTAGATCTGTCAGGGTTTATTCTACTGGATGAAAGAGAAGTTTTGAGTTTTCTCTTGAGGGTAGTTGACATCAGGTAGATCATGATGACAATTTTTTTATATGTCACTAGTGTGGGAATATGGGACATATGAAACCCCAGTGCTTAAGGGATCCAATGGAATTTAAATTCTATAATAGGATGAGTCATAACTATCACTTCTGCGAGTCATTTTTATAAATGCATAGAGAGTGGGGATCTACACCTACCTCATGTTTTGGAACAGGTCCTATAGTATATCTCAAGAAAAGAATCCCGAATACCACCAGACACTAAGGATGAGGTGGTGGTCAAGGTCGAGGTAGTCAGTTTTATGAATTTTAGTGTAAGAAAAGTGGGATTTCTCAAGGTAGCCAGGTTATGACTCAGGGCTATGGTAGAAGCCAATTACTTGTACTGCAGACTATTCCAGAGGATTACAACATCGTAACTTCTACTATTTTAGGTACTATTATAATAGCCTCTACTTTATAATCTGATTTATTTAAAACATATGAATCACATTCCTTTATATATAAGACGATTATGGAGAGTCTGGGCCTCAAGATATAACAATTATATGGCATTATGACACTCAATACCCTGTTGGGTATCCGATCATAAAGCATTCTACGTTGTAAATATTGTCCCCTTGAGATAGGTGGATATCAATTATTATGTAGTCTTTTCATCCTTGATGTGACAAGGTTTTATGTAATTATTGGTATGAAATTATTACTTCCCTATTGATCCCATATCAATTTTTTTATCATCGATGGGTGATGTTTACCTCACTAGAGGGTTATAGACACATGTATAAGGGAGAATCAGATATCTAAGATACTTTATTAGAACATGGGGATCATGGGTTGAGTAGAGTGAAAGTGCTATTTACAAATATTTTTGTGGATGATCTTGGGTTACAACCCACTATTTTCCTTCTTATGGTTGATAATTACAAGGATGTTTTCTATGATGAATTTTCTATCCTATGTCTTGTGAGATAGGTAGAGTTTACCATTGATCTTGTGCTAGGAGAATCACTAGTGACCATTACTATTTATAGGATGGAACCCATGGAGCATATAGAAATCAATAAATAGTTGATAGATTTAGAGGCTAAAGTTTTTATATATCCCTTCACTTCTCCTGGGGGTTCACCAATCCTTTTTTCCAAAATTGTTGATTATAACCTCAAGCTTTGAGTGGATTATCAGTAGTTAAACCAGCTTATGGTAAAGAAACAATATCAAATTCCTTGAATAGATGACCAATTTGATAATATCTAAGGAAATAGACTATTTTAAAATATTTATTTGAGTTCCGTATGCCATCTGGTGTGTATCATACCATTAGACCTATCTATCATAGATTTTAAGAGCATGTATGTTCTATATGAGTACCTAGTAATGTTGTTCGGTATCAGAAACACTCATGCAGTTTTTATAGCTTCTATGAATCTTGTTTTACACCTATATCTAGATTCATTCGTGGTAGTATTTATGGGAGACATCTTAGTGTATTCACGCTCTCGACATGACCATGAAAACCATCTTGAGATCATGCTAAGTACACTTAGAGAGCATCAAATTTATGCTAATATTAGCAAATTCCACTTTCAGATAGACAAAGTACACTTCATATGTCATATCATCTTAGAATCGGGATTATTAATAAACATAGAGAACGTTAGAGATGTTGTTTCTTGGGATCAACCAAAGTAAGCCTTTGAAATACAAATGTTTATTAGGGTCAGTCGAGTATCATAAATGTTTAATCTAGTATTTCTCCTTCAATGAAGTGTTGCTTATAGGATTGAATAAGAAGCGTGTTAAATTCATATGTCGAGAAGCTTGTAAAGTATCCTTTATTGTATTGAAGTGAATATTAACATTAGTATTGATCCTTCTTCTATCGGATCTAGGTAAGAGGTATACTATTATCTATGATGCATCAGGTATTAGGATGGGAGTTGTTCTGATGCAGGATGAGTTAGTCATCATGTATATGTCTCATTAGTTGAGGCCTAATAAGTAGAATTACCTGATGGATGACCTTAAGATAACATAGATTGTTCGGTCTCTATGTTATTGGAGTCATTTTTTACAAGGAGGGTGTTTTGTGGTGTTCACAAACCACAAGAGCCTTAATTACATCTTTACATAGTATGACTTGAATCTGAGGTAGCAAAGATGGGTTGAGTTTCTACAATACATTGATTTACAGCTTGCCAATATGTCTGGAAAAGGCAATGATGTAGCCGATGGTCTAAGTCAGATGACTCAAAAATGAGAGGTTCAAGGTCCCAGTGGTGAGTGGAAGCTCATGAAATTTTTTAGAGATACATGTTGAGGTTCCAGAGTATCATGGGTAGAATATCCTCTCAGCCTTAGTAGTGACCTCTACCATTGTAGAATGGGTGAGAATGAAGAAACTTTATAATCTTGAGGTCCAAGTCCTAAGGGAAAGTATCTTAGAAAAATATTCATTTTTATGTTAGACCATGGATGAGGATAAGACCCTATGATTTCATGGAAATGATTGGGTTTTGGAAGACATTAGTGAGGAGTCGATATGGGAATTTTGTGCCTCACCATGGGCAGTACATCCTAGTTTCACCAAGATGTATCAAGACATACATCGCTAGTTTTTTTGGCCTTCTATGAAATGGGAAATACCAATTTTTATCATGCAGTGTTCCACCTATCAACAGGTGAAGAAATAAAATCAATGATTAGTGGGATTTTTTTTTCCAATTATCCATTCTTGAGTGGAAATGGAAAAATGTTTCTATAGATTTAGTGACTAGTTTACCCATATAACTTCATCAAAACAATACTATTTGGGTAGTATTTTATCATCCCATGAATGTTTCACACATCTTATATATTAAATATAACTTTTCGGTAGAAGAAATGTGGAGGCTATACATCAGAGATTTCATATATATTTGTGGTGATCCAATTTCTCTCATATCTGAAAGGGACACTTGCTTCACAGCACAATTATAGTTGGGGTTACAGAAGGCCCTAGGTAAACAGGTGCTTCTGAGCCTGGTCTATCACCCACAGACTGATGAACAAACATAGCATATGATTTAGGTGTTATAAGACATATTCCGTGTATGTGTCCTTGACATTAGGGGTTTCTGTGAGAAACAAATACCCATTGTTGAGTTCTATTATAATAACAAGTTTAATTACATCATTTAGACGGATACTTACAAAAATTTACATAGTAGGGCTTGTTGATAGACTTTTCTGGATTGAGGTAGGGGAGGAATCTTTTTTGGGAGCACATCTCATTCAGGATACTTAAATGTAGGTGCAATGGATAAAAAAGAACATATTGGCATCTTAGTATAGAAAAAATTCTTATGCCAATATATTCTAATTAAATTATGAGTTCATGGTCATAGATCTAGTTTTCTTGTGAGTCTCACCCAGGTTGGGCCATCAATATATTTAGAGGCTAGATAAGTTTTCTCCTTGATTTGTTGGACCCTTTGAGGCAGGTAGGTGAATAAGACTAGTGGCTTACCAGATTACACTTCCTCAAAGATATCAATCTATGTAAGATTTTATTCACATATTTCAACTTAGATATTATTATATAGACCCATCACACGTATTCCAACCTAATGACATTGATTTAGATATATATGCTTCCTTCGAGGAGTATCTAGTTTGTATTGTTGATCATAGAATGAAATCACTATGAGGTAGGATAATTCATCTAGTATTGGTTCTATGGAAGAATTACCAAGTAAAAGATGAGACTTGGGAGTGGTGGGGGGGATATACAAGCCTAGTTGTTAGAAATTATTTTAGATAATACCCCTTTACCCTGAAAAGTCCAACCCAAGGATGAGTTGCTTTAAAGAGGGGAGGTTGTAACGACTCATATTTTTTGGAAGGGAAAAATAATTTTCCTCTATTTAAATTATTTTATATAGCCCTTATTAGGTTGAATAATTGAGTTATAGAAGTCCCGAGGGAGTTTGATACTTTTTAGGAGCCCAAAACCCAAAAATTTGGAGAAACAAACTTAGTTACATGGTTATGAGAAAACGTGTATCTGAGATCACATGGTCTATCAATACTATGCAAGGTATTTTAGAAGGGAGCATGGGGACTCATGGTTTTTATACAATCATGTTGACCTAGGAACATGTCCATGTGGGTTTAAGAGGGTTTTGGGATAGTTCCTTTTAAAAGGCTTATGCACAATTGGATAAATAGTGTGCCTAGCCTATGAAGGGTCCCTCCTTAGAGAGTGAGGTTTTCATAATTGGCTCATGGTTTTCCAATCATGTGACCAAAATTTGTGAATTTATTTAGATGGGTGATTTTATTATTTTACCCTTGAAATGTTTTTAACTTAAGTTTCTTTTTTCTCCTTATCATTTTCAATAGATGGATTCTCTACCTCTCATGTTGATCTTCCCATCTCCCTAAGCTATAGAACATGATAAATATTTGATCTGAACTTTAAATCATGCATTTTCAGAAGCATTGGATCTAAATCAGTAAGAAATTGAATCCACTTAATTCTATTATTTGGTTCTCTTCCCACTCACTGTGCTTTCTTATTTTGATCTAAGTCACCCAATTTTTAGGGAATTATACTATCATTTATTTTTATTCTATTCAACTTCAAAACGGAAGCCTATATTGGACAAGGATTAGTAAAAGTACCAAAGTTAGGTGCTCTAATTTCCCCTGAACCTGTTTGTTTTGGCCCAGGACGTGATCATCCGTATTATTCACCATATCCTAGACATTGGTTGTATGGTTTTTTATCATCGCAGATCGAATCTTCCCTCCGTGTCTCACATTATGTATAAACATGACACCATTATTTTTGTGAATGCATCAAGCAGATCCTTGAGGTTTCTGAATAGTTTGATGGAGGATTATTTCCTTTGGAGTGGATAGTGCATTAATAGGGGTAATATTAACTTCTTCTTACCCTGCAAATGCACCCCCAGCTGGGTTTCGACGGTGGGCCATCCTCTTGATATGTAAATAGGGACCTTTCCCATGATTTACATGGGGTTCCACTATTGTCTGGTCATACTTGTATCTGCGACTTCGACCCCCTCGTCAATAGGATCATGGATCATATTCTCAACTGGAAGAACAAACTTCTATCCTTCATAGGTAGAATTACTCTGGTTAACCGTGTTTTCCCCACCACCCCGGTTTACACCTTCTCGGCCATAAAGGTACTTAAGGGAGTTATCAACTGCATTGAAAGGATCTTGGAAAATTTTATTTGGTACCCTAGGGGTGAGGGGAAACTTCATTGGGTCTCTTAGAGAAGGATGGAATGCACGACTTCTGATGGTGGGATTAGTGTCTGTAGCATCATTATTATCATCCGCAACATGCATGAAAAGATTGCATGGGAGGTTTTGGAACTACATTCTTTGTGGGGGTGCACCACACATGGGAGTTCAGAGGGGGATTCATTTTCCAAGGATGACCATGTTTCTCCCATCAAGAGTGAGCTTAGACCCATTGTGAATTATTTGAGGAGGCATACACGCTGGATCGTTGGGTGTGCCGACGTCCTGTTTTGGCACCACAACTAGAGTGGCTCGACTATTGGATTCTCAGGATACCCAGTCACAAACATCTCTTTTTTTGAGACCATCTAGTACCCGGATTTTACCAGGGCAATTCTTAATAGGGATCAATAGGAACTCCTATCCCTCATTGAGTTGTCGTCTAACCTGGATATGTGCTCCTTCACCCCTCACCCTCCAGTGTTTTTACAATTATGGATTATCATAGGACTATCAGCTGACAGGGAAAATCCAATGCATGGAATTAGATCCTTTGGAAAAATTGCATCCCCACCAAATACAAGTTCCTCACCTGGAGGATATGGAATAGGGCTCTCCCAACAGATGATAACATCAAGAGGTGTGGTGTTCTCTTATCTACCAAATTTGTGTGACGCCGGAGACATGCGAAGGAGAGCGTTGGACACCTGTTCTTTGAGAGTGAATGGACACGCAAGGTGTGGGGACACTTCGGTGACTGCACGGAACTCTAAGGTTCGTTCACAGTAGACCATCCATTCTTGGACCACAGGTATCAAGGATCAAGGAATGGTGGAGTAGATAGGTGGGCTCAATCGATGATTTTGCATATAGGATGTTGAAGTATGTGGAAGGCGAGGAACAAGCATGTTTTTGAGGGGGAGGATTCCTCGAGCAGGGCAATCATTGATAAGACTACTAGCTAGATTATCAGCTTGGTCAGGGCACTAGGAAGCTAGAGATATGCCCTGTCCCTCTGGGAGTTTTTCATAGGGACCTTCCTACCTTAGGCTGGAGGTGGTCCACCATCAAGAAAATGGATATGTTAGAACCCTCCGTCTAGGGGACAGAAACTCAACACCGATGGATCATGCATATCCGAGGTTATGCATGGATTCAGAGCCAACCGTGACAGCATAGGGTCAGTTCAGTTGGATTTTTTCCATTATACTGGGGCAGGGAACAACCCTTCAAGCGGAAACCATGTCCATGCATGCAGGCCTTAACATTTGCAGATAGAGGGGCATGCAGCTTACTGTGGTTGAAACAGACTCAATGTTGTTTCATATTGCTCTTCACAACATGGGGATGATCCCTTGGTCGGTTTCTTATGATGTCAGATTTTTCCATGGTATCATAGGATCTGGTGTTGGAGTGCTTCATACTTGGCGGGAAGGCAACAAAGTCGCGAATTACTTGGCTTTAGTTAGATTCCCTAGTCTGGACCGTATTTTTTTTACAACCTCGATAACCTAAAAACTGTGGGGGATAAAATTATTCTAGGGGATTATCTAGGGATTCCTTTCATTCATTCCCCTTAGTTGTTGTTTCATCTGGATCTAGTCTACCTGGTGGGCCTGTGGTTTTTGGTGCCCCCTTTTTGAATAAAAATTTACTCTTCAAGGTCAAGGGTGTTGAGCATGATCAATCTCACTGTTATAATTTTTTCTAGTTGATAGGAATGACATTCCATATTACCCTAATAGGGTTTTAGGAATGAAATATCACCCCACATATCTCTAGTGTTAAGATTGAAATCTCACATTCATTATGTGATTTAGAAAATGTACCATTTACTTGAGCCTATAGCTTATTAAACTAGTGATGGATGCTTGAGTTATGCCCCTGGTCCATCTAGTACCGAGTATCTAGGTATATTCCAACTTTCTCCATCATGTAATTAGTACATAGAGGTGGATAAATTATATTACTATACTATATATATTATTATTATATATAGTTATGGTTACTAATCATAATTTTCAAATGGCCTATGCCGAAGTAGGTAGAGCCATCCAGTTGTCTTGTAGGAACCAGATCTGACAGGTATTTATTTGTTTAGAATTGATTATTATTATTTATAAATGAAAACTATAGGTTCTATATACATATTCTAGATTATTTATAGACATCATTGGTGGTGGCCTATTGGTATTTTATCACAAAAACTACTTTGGTCATCTTTGGCACCCAATTAAATAATTTTCTATAGGTATGGATAAGGGAGAGCTCTCTAATACAATTTTTTGATTCATTTTTCTCATGGTATGGAGCTCGGTAGAAGAGGATTGATCATATCATCATGATTCTAGTTGAGTAGACATTTGGAATTTTTGTATTTTTTATAGCATCTTGTATATGTATGTCCAATGTTTTCCACTTTGAATATCAGTATTCAATAAAATCATTAGGTATATGACTCAACCTTTTGTCTTTTATATTATTATTGATTCTGGTTTTTTTTCATTTTATCATTTGTTTCTATTGTTCCATTCTTTTATACCATGCTTCTACTATAGTGGCTTAATAGTCATGTGATTGTAGTGTTTATTTTCGCTATGCTATTTTTTATCTATATAATTCTTCTATTGTTTGTTTGTTTACTTTTTCCACTATGACACTCTTATATGAGGGTATAGTCTCCCCATTATACCACCTTAGACCCTCATTGATGGTAGCTAGCCTCTAGTATACAGAGAGGCATGCTTGAGTCCATGTGACCCACCGTCTTAGGGAATGGGTTAATTGGATCCCAGGTTGAGATTTTACAGCACCATTAATACTCCTTCAAATCTCTATACATAGTTGTGCTTCTAGGATGAATAGAGAATAAGGAACTTTGGAATTCCTCTAACATCTCCTTCTTCAAATCTGTAATGGATGGAACACATAGACGGTTTTTAAACCTTATCATTCCATTTTAATAAAGGTTAAACATAGGTGCATTTCTCACCTTATTATACAACTCTACATTATCCTTTTATGAATATTTAATCTTTACTTGTATAGAAGGCTGGACACTTATTTGAGAAAGATACGACTTATCCCATTCATTCAATACATCTAGGTCCATGTTTTGAAAATCAATAAATATTGGATCTTTTTTATCATCATCATAGATATCCTATCACAATTTTTTTGACTCAATGCATTAACTACCTTTTTTTATTTCCTAGGGTGACAATTTATTGAGTATTAATAATCTTTAATGAGTTCCAACTATCTTCTTAGGTTTATATTCCACTCTTTTTATGAAAATATATACTTTAAACTCTTATTATTATCATATATATCACTTATTTTACTATATAGATAATACCACTGTATATTTATTTCCAAAATTTCCACAACTAACTCTAAATCATCAGTTGGGTAATTCTATTCATGAACCTTCAATTGTCATGAGGCATAAGCTATGAACATATCATTCTACATGAAGATGAATCCTAGTCACTTCTTTGATGAATAATTATATATATTACTAACCCTTATACAATATAAGGTTGTGTAAGAAAAGGTTCCCTAACTAACCTCATCCCATGTTCCTATAGATTTTACTTGAATTCATATATCCAAAGGAACTTTTCTCCCTTTTGAGTTAACAATGCGAGTGGTAAGATATTCAAAAGAAATTATCCAAAAACCATCGTTAATATACTTCTAAACCAAGAAAAATTCTGACCTCAGTCATAATGGTTGTTCTAGGACAACATTCAATAACATTTATCTTTAATGGTTCCACTAATATACCTTCTCTTGAGATTATATTCCCCAAAAAATGAAACCTTTTTCCACAAACCAACTCAGGTCGACCCCGAACCGGTCACTTAACCCGAATCATGGAAAGCACCTAAGGGGATTACTGATCCCCACGGGCTGAAAACTACTCTCGGTCATTATCAGAGTAACGAAGGGAATTATTTATCACAACATAAATAAATAATATGAATATTAGAAAGAAAAAATGTATCCCAATATATATAGTAATTCAAATTAAACATCATCTTTTACATATGCTAAAAATACAACAAAAGTGAATATGAAACTCAATTGAACATGACAACCAAAACATATCCATGTAACTATGAGGGTCAGTCTTTGATACCAAAACTAACCATCACCCATAAATATCAAGACCAAGATAAAAACTTTTACCACATGAAATAAACATGAGAGAACTATAGGTGTAAGTACTAAAAATCCGTAGGTGTGCCTAGACTAGTATATTCCCAATGAACTTACATTAAATAAAGAAACATCAACCTCATGTTTGAAATAAAATATATGAAAGTAATATTTTCTACACATTTTCCATCTTATAACCAAACACGAACCATTTCCCTTTTCCCATTTAAAACCGCATTATTCCTCAAGATGGAACCATTAGAATTTTAAATAGAACGTAATATGTTTTCATTTTAGAATGGATGAGAAAGTGTGAAAATGTTTTCCAAAACATTTTCTATAAACCTTGAAAACAAACCCACAACATTTATCTAATAAGTACACCAATGAAGTAAGCCATAACAATGATAACATAATAAAGACAATGTAAATAATCACATAAGAGTATCCAACCAAAAATGCATCACAATTATTTCCTATAGTCAACTAAGTGCCAATATAATTGGGAGAAATATAGGAGCTCATGAATAATATATAACATATATACATAATGAATCATCTCATAAATCATGCCTCACTTGATGACATAAAATTTTCCCACACATTCTCAATCACACCCTAAATGGGTTGATCGAGGGGCACTATCCCATAGAAATAATAACTAAATATATCCCCATGCTATGGGCCACTGGTTAGAGTGTAATCCTAACTAGTGCAACAATAGCTCTAAAACAATTCAATAGATATGATAGGTCTCATGTCAAGAATATAAAAGGGGGTGATCCAACCTATTCCAACCGAGCATCCAATCACAAAAACATATATCATACATAATAATTCACATAATAGTGACCACCCCGAATCACCACAAGAATCAATCTCTGTCCATAGAACAAATAGATATTAAAGAGTCCAAACTAAGGATCTCTGATTCCTCTCAATGTAGATGGGTCATAAGGATTCCACAGTGAGGATGCCCCCCATTATATATAATCATGGAAATAATATTATCCAAAGAGGGTTTTCATGATAAAATTTTTCACTATTTTTATAAACGTTCTGAACGGGACTCAAACATATTTTCTCAAAAGACCAAATACACCTTTCCAAAAAGTGGAAAAAACCCCATTTTACATTTCAAAATCACTTAGAAATCCCTATTTAAATAATTGAACCACATGTGAAAACTAAATCCAATTTTGATTAAATTCCAAATGGACCACAAACCATCAACACATGCCATAACATTTTTAAAGAACCAAACATAAACCACTTTAAAGTACAAACCATTTATAAATCCATTTGATAAATCCAAACCATTATTTAAGATGTCAAAAATATATTTACAAATCCAAACTGTGCTTTAGATGTCACAAAATACTCACAAAATCCAACTGGGCATTTCATCGAACACTTGGTGTGCAATGTTAAACAAAACAATGTCATTTATCACAAAAAAGGTATAAATCACCACTTTTCACCCCAAAAAATTATTCCAAATATCATTCATAAATATTTATTATACAAGTAAGGTTAGAAAAATTAAAAAGTAATGATTCTTAGATTTAAATGCAAGTGAAAAGGGAAACCTACCTTAATCTTATGTCACTTCAACAACACACACTCAAAACAACATTGTGAAGGATCCAAGATCCAAGATCAACCAATAGAATACTTGAACAATAAAAAACCCTAATATACATCAACGGTATACATGAACTCTAGGACCAAGATACCATAGGAGAATAAGAACCCAAAAGAAAATGGAAGGAGAAGGAAGAGGGAGAATAAGAGAAGAGACCACCTTATAAAATCACCCATGAAACATGATGAAAACCCTCAATCCAAACCATGGGAGAGGAGTGGAGGAATGTACAATATGGTAATAGGCCCTTTAGGGTCACAAACATTAGGGAAATAAGAGGGGAGGATTTTTTGGGATTAAAATCCCAAGAGTGCAGAATAGGAATTTCAAGATTTTTATGATATGGGTAGCTCACACAGTTTGGCCGCATGGTTTGGTAAAGCATGGTCCAACCATGTGATATGGTTATTACTTAAGATAGAACCTCCCCACACAGCTAGCACATGGTTAGAATAACCATGAATTGTTCATGATTCCTCAACCAGAAGCACCCTAAGGCCCGCACAGTTTCCTCAAACATGACACATTGTTTCCTCTAACCATGTGAAAATTGTGTGCCACCTACTGTCAAGTCCAAAAACTCAAATTTTCAACAAAAAATCATGGATGAAACTAAGATATAACATTAGGACCCAATATAAACATAATATTAACTGAAAATTCAATCCCTATCACAGTTTAAACAGGAGATAAAATTAGATATCAAAAAATTAACTGCAATAAAGGGTGAAAACTAAAAACCCTGGTGTAAAAATTATCACCGCTGTAACGCTTTCCCCCCTAGAAAACCCTAAAATTTTCCATTTTATCGATTAAGGAAAAATTATTCCCACAAATGCATGATCCAACCTATTGAATCAAGAATATATTAATAACCACCAAACAAAGATCATACCTCTGGCCCGAAACAACTAACAACTCCTCAAGAAACAATATGAAACTCAAACTACAACTCGCAAAACCCAGCCCCAAATAAAACCACTAGGTGTGATCCAAAGTACAAAATTACAATAAAAAGAGTGGAACTAGAAATTATATGACAAAAAAACACACAATACTAATTTAACACTGGAACTATACTGGATTATCAACACGGGGGGTCAGAATAAACTCCTCACCATTAAGAATCAACTAACACTGATCAAAACTAGAAGAAACCTCAAAAAGACCTCTAGTGGGTATCTACACCATTTAGGAACTGAAAGAAACTATCCAACCGAGAAAAACCAAAATGGACCAATCTAGAAACTTTCCCCATATCTACACTGAGGTCCCTCACAGCCTTTGGGTTCTTGACTATATGCCAACTTTACTTCAGGGCTTGTGGCTGGAGTCCTGATGTTTGAAGAAACTACTACCTCATAGTTAGGAGATAAAAATATTTGATCAAAACTCCTTATTTACACCATAATTAGATTTTAATAATATACACACTCAAAATTTTTTACTCCAGATAGAAGATAAATAAAAATGAGACCCACAACCGAACACCCTTCCACTCATGAGGGCAAGAATTTAAAACTTCTAAAAGACGAACAAAATTCAATTATAACAAAAGTTTCCAGGATATCCAAAAAATCAAATTTTACAATTTAAAGAGAGAGAAAACTGTGAATCACCACCCTACACAACCATTGCAACAAAAGAGACATCCATAGAAAGGGACTTTAAAATAATCCTAGAGAAACACACTACTCCTGCGAACTAGATCCACATTGCTTCTAGGAAATACTCTGAAAAAACCATTTCAAGTGGCCTAGGTGACCACATGCATGATAGGTATTTGGAGAATTCAATTATGACAAAATTTTAGGGTCTAGTTTTCTACACTGATGACACACCATGATCCCATGCTTAGAATAAGCTAAAGAAAGATCTAGAAGGCGTTTCATCCCACTACCAGCACCAATGACTCCAGGACACTCTTTGATCCCTTAATAGAATTACCATCACCACATCCCAGAAGTAAAAGATTATTATCTACCTCATGAACACCTTCTTTAATATCTTCTAGAAGAACTTATTTCCTCACCATGTTGAAAAAATATGTTAAATCAAAATCTGACACAATCGACTACAAATCAGGATGAATCACATACTCAAAATGTTAATCCTTAATGGAATCATCAGTGTCCCACTTGAGAGTATAAATAAAGAGACAAAAAATGATAGAATAGCTCCAACATTGATCCATCACCTTTCTGTATGAAACACATATCCATCCCCTTTCTCACCTTCACTATCTCAAAGAAATACCGATGGATGAAGGAATCATTGAATAACTCCTAGGTAACATCTTCTTAAGGATTATTTCAAGAGATCAACTTCCACCTCATCCAAGTTAGTCCCTCAAGCATAACAGTAGAAAAATATACCTTTGATGACTTTGTAATCTCAAGGAAACTTATGTTTCTTTCAATTTTCTATATCAACTCTTCTATTTTGAGAGGATACACTAGTCCATAAAAGAGAGGTGGATTTAAATTTCAATACTCAAGAAGGAATTCCTTAGGTTGATCAACTAGAGGATCTTCCGATAGTGAACAACCAAGGTCCTCAATTTGAATATCCATAAAATCTATATTAGGGAGAACATGAACTAACAAGAAAACCATGAGCTCAATCCAAACCTACTCATCGATAAGAGTTCTCAGGATCAAACACCACATAAGAAACATACCCAACACCTGGGGAAAATGATCCACATAAACATTAGATGTTAAAAATTCAAAATTTGCCTCTTAAAAAAACTTTTGAAAAGAGAAGAACTTGGTGGATTTTCACACTCACTAAGGGTATTCCATGGATCCTCACACATGCACATTATTGTGCCAGCCTAGGCACCCATCAACTCATTCCAATAAGGGAACTCATCTATCCATCAGCATCCACCCACTTTACCACAAATATCAATGTATGTGATAACCCATGGGAATGAAAAAGGTCAAAAAAAACATTTCCATTTTTGAAAACAAAACATTCCACCCAAGTTTTCATAATTTCAATGCACTACCCATTTTCAAAATCCAAAAAACTTTCAAAAATATCACCAAACACTAAGTCAAAGACTATTTTAAAACTCTACACTTCAATTCATTACATCTCAATTAAAACAAATTTTCGAAATCCTTGTTCTTAATAAATTTTTTATTTTTAAGCAAGCAATTTTAATAACTACAGATTTTTATTATAAAAATCAAATCCCATTAAACCATTTACATTTCACCCCAAAGGGTCATTTTATAAAAATCCATTTTTCTAAAGCCTTCATAAATGTTAATTATAAAAATATATTTCCCATTTTCCCAACACTAAACCATAATCCCTAAAAAAATATTTTCTACAATCCCCCAAAAAATATTTTTAAACAATTATCAGAATCAAGGGATACAAAAAACAAATCATAAGAGAGAACTAGTTTCTGTTGGTGACTTGACCAAATGGTTGGTGGCCATATGACAAATGTGCCACCACTACAGGGAGTATCCAAGGACTATATCCCTAGATCCACAATACTTTCCAGGCCCAGTGAGATCACTGAGACCATCATCCCAACCCTTATTTCATATCTAAGACAAAAAACAAACCAAAAGATACAACAAAATCCAAAGAAACCCGAATTCCCATAGAATCTCATGCTTTGGTCCAGAATGATTTGGACATACAATCCTGCATACATTCACCCTAATCTCCGATAGTCATACTCCATTTACCTTGACATTCAAAATAACATAGGGCAATCCAAAAACTAGGTCATATAAAGAACCAACCAATTTGATTCCATTTTTTTAAGAACCAACTCAGTTTGACCACGATCCGCTCACCCGATCAGATCCATGGTAAGGCCCGAAGGGAATTCCTAATCCCCACAGGCTAGAAACTAGTGATGGGAATCATCAGAGTTACCCAGAGAACACTTTCACCCAATATAAATAAATAATATAAACAACAAAAACAAAATACAGCTTCCCAATATATATAATAATTCAAACTAAAGATCAACTTTTACATAAGATCAAAATACAAAAAAAATGAAAAATAAACCCAACTTAACCTGACAACCACAACATATCCATGTGACCTATAGGGTAAATTTTGGATACCAAAACCAACCATCACCCATGGTGATCAAGACCAAGCTATAAACATGCACCACAAGATAAAAGATAGAGGACTATAGGCGTGGGTATTAACACTCAATAGGCATTCCCAAAAAAAGTCTATTCCAAATGGAATTCATGTAAATAAATAAACATCAACCTCAAGTTTTAAATACAATATATGAAAGTAATATTTTTTTACAAATTTTACATATTAAAGACAATCATGGTCCATTTCCATTTTTAAATTTAAAACAACATTCTTCCCCAAGAGGGAACCATTAGTAATTTAAAGAGAAAGGAAGATGTTTTCATTTTATAATGGAAGAGAAAGTGTGAAATTGTAATATCCCATACTGTTTCAGGTATTCCTACTCTTTCTTGGGCTAAATTATTATTTTGTTAAATGGGAAAAATTGATTTATCAGTTAAAATTTGTGTTTTTGTTAAACATGTCGTAGAATGGTAAAAACGCCCAATTAACACCCCTTAATATTCAATGAAATATTTTTTGTGTAAAAAATTGTGTAAGTATATGTTTTATTGGTTTGAAAAGTCACGCAGAGGACGGAATAAAAATATTAAAAATATTATTTAAGCACAAACAATTTATTCAATATAATTGAATAACTCCAAAACGGTTCATCGTATGAGAAATCTGAGAATACTGTTATGTCTGAAATATAGTGTTTACCCTAGGAGGGGTATAACATTCGAAGGTGCCAGAATTTTGTATGTCTTGCTCGTGAGATAATGTTTTTAAATAATAATTAATATATTATTTATTAAAAATTTAATATCTCCCAAACAGTGCATCATATAGTAAATATGAGACCACTGATGGGTCTGGAATGAGGGGTTCACTCTAGACAAGGTATAACATTTGTTCGCATCGGGTGTTTGGGTGCCTCACTCACAAGAATAACACTTTTTATATTAATTAATAAACTATTCCCAGTTTTCATTAATAAATCATTAATATCTCTCAAATCACTCATCGTTTGAGAAATCAGAGACAACTGTTGGGTCCGGAATGGGGTGTTTGCCCTATACGGGATATTACTTTCATTTTTAACTGATCTTTGATGTCATTTAATTTTTTTACATTAAATAATTAATTTTATTAAATTCATTTAATTGTTAAAAAATGTAGCACTATTCATCTTCTCTATTTTTGGGTTGCACCACCATTTCCCATGCATAGGACATTCCAAAAAAAATCATTTATAGCCCGTTTTTACTATTTGAAAATTGTAAACACCTTAAATGGAAGAATCAATGACTCCTCAATCAATTTTAGGTTAAATCATGGATTTAATTGAGTATTTCAAAATGTAAGATGATTTCACGGTTATGGGGCTTTGAAATACCTCAACTCCTTTGATTATTTGGTGTCTTTTTTTCGACATGAGTTTAGTAGGCTGTGGATCTTTCCTACGCACCTTAATCAAGTTCTAAATATCAAAATCGGATCGGTGCTTCCTCTATCAGCTGGTGTGCATGCCTCCTCTCACCTAATCATTCTTCTTAGGTTATGTTTTTATTTTATTTTATTTAATTTACTTATTTTCTTCCTATCTTCTAATTTCAATAACTTCTATGTTATTGGTCGAAATTACACACCGTCTATTTCGTTGGACTCGTATCAACAATAAGAATCTATATTATAATTTTTTCAAAGGCATCAAGGTTTTGATTAATCTGCCTTTTCAGTTTTTAAATGGGTTATTTAAAATAAATAATTATTTGAATTATCAAAAGATACATATTGAAATAATTGTAAAAAATAATCACATGGTTTTACCTAACGATAGTTTATAAAATTGTCATACGATAATTGCTCGGTATTATTGAAAGATAGTTACTCATCTTATTGTAGTGAATTATGAAAAAATTATTAATGGATAATAATAAGGTAATTATCACGTGACATGGATTATTGAAATTATCATTGGATAATTTTTGAAAGGATAATTTCCTCTTTTTTTGAATGGATATTTATAAATAATTATCAAATGATAATTACAATGAATTATCATGGGATAAATGTTAGATTGCCAAATGATAATTATTAAAAGAATTTATTGAAGTATATTTATTTAAATTATATATTAATAATTATAAAAGACTACCACATGTGTTATCATTTTATTTTAAAGGTAATATATTATCTAATGTGGTTTATTATTATTCTGAGGAAAATATTATGAACATACTCATTGACATAAAATGATAATTTGGAATTTTATCAAGGAGGTTGGAACTATTATCATATGTGATAATCAAAATTTTAATTTAAAAATTATCTAAGAGAGAGAAAATATTATCGCATATAATATTTTAATTGATAATTTTAAATTATCTAAGTGAGAAAATATTATCGCATGTAATATTTTAATCAATAATTTGTAATTATCCATGAAAGATAAAATGTATTTCTCATGTAATATTTTATTTCCTTGAGAAATAAAATTGAGTGATACAATTATTGAATGAACTTTATAATTATCCTTATGAATATTTTTAGCAAATGCAAGTGTTAACATAAAACGATAATCTAGAGATTATCAAGGAGATAGAAAATGTAATCATGTATAACATTTTACTTCCTTGTGAAATAAAATAGATGTTTTGGTTCTAGGAACCCTTGATGAGCGTCGAGCATTGGTGTGTCGACGCTTAAGATAAAAATGTCATGGGGAGGCATATTGAACCACATGGGGTGGTTTATCCTTGCTGTTGACATCAACAACCTTGAGGTAGGTGGTTCCGTTCTGTTTAGCCAAATTGATTATCCTTGAATTGGTTGATTTATTCCAATTGCTGAATTAAATTCAATTGTTCAAATTTTCTTTCAATTAAATTTATATAACCCTAATTCCATTGAATCAAGATATTTGTAATGGTTTTGGAATGAAAATTTAGAAAACCATCAATTTTATTAAATTGGGTGTGTTTATGGAAATTGGGTGGTTTAAATTGTTTAATTTAAACTATGGATTTGATGTAAATGATTTCAATTAAATTGTTGAATTTAATTGTGGAAATAAATTGTGTAATGAAAGAATTGGTTTTGAATGGATTTAAAACTCATGAAAATGGCTTAAATTGATTTGATAGAAACCCAATTGTTTTATCTTGTGGAAATGCATGTTTTTAAATAAAACATGTTTTGGTTTTAAATGGAAAGGAATTGACATTTTTAAAATGGAAGAATGGGATAGATTGTATTTTAAGTAGTCTTAAAATAGTTCACCCATAATGTAAGAGCGCATTCAAGCGTTTGTAGTTAGTGAGTTATTTGATACACTCTACGCTACAACAACATTCTAAAACTTACTTGTGGTGGGTCACTTCCCCGACAGGTTGGTGACGAGTCTCCTTTGGCCAGTGTCATAGGGACATGTGTATACACATTTTATTAAGTTCACATAGAGAGTGCATAATCCTATATACAGTTAATACTATCATACCTTTTGGAAGATGACCATGTTTCTCACTTGTTTATTTATATTTGTGATATAAATGTATGCCAATGTTTGTTTGGACTGATTACATGCTAGCTAAATTTATATAAACTGTTTTATATAAAGGTTTTACATAAGCCATTATTTTATAAATATTCCATCATTTTTAAAATCCTTTATTAAAATATTTATTTCCATAGTTTTAAAATGTACAATATGTTTTGTTTATATATGATTTTGAATTCCCAACCCTATTTACCTTTAAATTGAAATCATTTATTTGGATAATCTGAATTTGTAATCTATTATGGAATCTTTGGTGGTATCCTTCTGGGATTAGGCACACACCCAATTTTTCCTTTGGGTGTTTGTAAAATTTCATCTTCTAGGTTCGAACAAAGAGAAGGGATCTCTTGGAGGTGGATCCAGATGTTGAGTTTTGGTATTGATGAGTTATTTCCTTAGGGACCATGGGGGTTTTTTCCCATTTTAGTACATGGTTTGTATTACTTTGGGTTTTCATGACATGTTGTATTCTGGTACACACTCCCAGTGGAGTTTCTTTTATTATGCATACTGCTTTGTTTCTTTTTTCTTCTGTATTCTTGTGGAAAAAATTGTTCCCACTTGTATATTGTATGATGCCAGGTGCTAGTCATCGACTCGTGGGGATCGGGAACCCCCTTTGAGCTATGTCAGGGCTGGCTCAGTTATCGGGTTACCAGGGTATCTGATCTGGTTCATGACAAAGTGGTATCAGAGGGAGGTTACACATATTTCATTTATGATAGTATGCATTTGAGTATTCTTGTTGGGACTTAAGAGGTAGTTGCGATTGAATGCCTGGCCAACTCTCACCACAATGAACATTAAGTCACATTGGGTGGTTTGGGAAAGACGTCTTTTGGTGTAGTTCCATTATTTTTCCTATTGTGATTTGGATAGATTGAAATCAAAATCTTGTTTGTTCCTTCTGTTGAGAATAATTTATCTCATTACTCTATCTGAGTGTTAATCTAATCTATTTTTATTTTTATTTTCTGATGTTTTATAGCATCATTCATCTGAGAAGACGTGGGAATCAGATCCAAAAGGAGGCTGCTGCTGAATCTCAGCAAGCGAGTCCTATTGTAGATCCGAGTCTAGTTGAGGTTATTGTTTGCACTGTCCATGATTTGGGATAGGCACCACCTCCAGTTCCTGTTCAGACTCCAACTATGGATCCTCATAGTGATATTCTCATAAATCATTCTCAAGAGTTCTTATGCCAGAAGACACCAGTTTTCAAAGACTCCACTGACCCTCAACATGCTGTGGAATGGTTGAGTAAGATTGAATATCTTTTTGGGTTCTTGGAGACACCTGATGCGATCAAGGTGAAGTGTGCCACCTTCATGCTAGAAGGACCAAGCAAGAGATGGTGGTACATGATTGTGACGGTTGGGAGACACTAGGGTTTAGAGTGGAAAGTCTTCAAGGTTCTTTTTGCTGACCAGTTCTATCCAAAATCAATGGTGTTGTCTAAGCCTGTGGATTTTTCAAGCTTGAGAAGGACAACAAAACCGTGACTGAGTACTCAAATCAGTTTGCTGAGTTGGTGCAGTTTTCTCATGAGATTGTATCTAATGAGAAGATGAAGGCTCAGCGATTTGAGTTGGGTCTTTGATCAGATATCCATTCTTAGTTTTTCTTACTAAAACTGCACACTTATGCTGATGTGTTGGATAGGGAGATGATGGTTGATATGGACCTAGAAGGAAAGTCAGTGTTGAAGGGAGTTCCTTTTCCTCCTAGTGGCTGCATCAGTTCCTTTAAAGGAAAACAGAAGCGTGACGTTTCTCATGGTATTTCATGACAGCAGAGTCATTCCAGACCTCCTATATCACTAGGAGGGGATTCATTGACTTTTAATCAGTGTGGAAAGCCATGACATTCTAAGAGGGTTTTTATTGTGGCACCCTAGCTCCTACGAATGTTTAAGGCACTTACCGAGATTTTGCCATCACTTCTCTACTCCACATAGTGGAATGGGATCATCAAGACCTCAAAAACCTATAGGGACATCAAATTCTTCATGTACAAAAGGGTTCCAGCCACATGCATCCGGAACGAAGCTTCTTCACACAGTGGAAGAGTCTCCAGAGGAAGTAGATACTGGTCTAAAAACCGTGATTGGTACTATTACTATAGATTTGTCGTAATGACTACTCTTTTGATACGAGTACATCTCACTCGTTTATTTCAACTCGTACTGTTAATCTTATTAATCTTTATATAGAGATTTTATCTTGCGAAATTCATATTATTATACACCTCAGTATAAAGAGAGAGCAGGGTCTCCGTAATCCCTCTTGTTTCTTCTGTCTATCTGTTACCAAACATGCTTGGAGTTTTTTTCTTGCTACTCGACATGAAACCTCTTGACGTCATATTCGAGATGAATTGGATCGTTCCCAATAAAGCCCATATTGATTATTATCTTCTATGGGTCTACCTTACCACACCCAGTGGTGTGTCTCTTGTATTTCATTGAGAATGGGACCCAAGGTCGTGCAGGGGAAGACCTTCTTATCCAAAGTTGGGGAAAGTGATATCAACATTTACTATGTTTTAATATTTTCAATATGTATTCATCATTATTTCAATATATATCAATTTTTTAATAATTTACATTAACAAAACTTATCCAAATTTTTAATATATTGTACTCATTTTTAATTAATCAATTTTACTCATTTTTTACATGAATGAACTTAAGATTAAATATTTGTTAAAAACAAATTTGTAAAAAAATATTTGTAAATAAATATATTTATAAATGTATATTTATTGTTTTTATACATTTATAATTATAAATAAAAAAATAATATTTTATTAAGAAGCAATTATATAATTATAAATAAATAATTATAAATTTATAATAAATTTATTTAAATAAAGAATATATATAAAATTTTTATATATATATAATTAATTAAATATATATAATGATATAAATATTTTAAAAAAAACTTATGTATATAAATATAAATAAATAATTATATATTCAATGAATTATAAAATTATTATTTTATAAAATGTATTATTATAATTATTATAATTATATATAATGATTATAATTGTTTTTTAAAATTATTTTTTTAGAAAAAGAATTATAAATATTTATCAAAACATTTTTAGTACTGATAAAAATAGAGATTTATAAGCACTAAAAAAGTCCTGATTAAATCCATATTTATATGTACAACTGTTTTATCACTGATAAAGATTAATTTTATTAGAACTTTTTTAGTGATAACAAATCTCTATCTTTATCAGCACTAAAATAAGCACTGATAAAGATTTATTTTGTTAGCACTTATTACCTTACCAAATGTTAAAAGTTATATTTATTAGTGCTTTTTTTGAAGCGTTGATAAAAGTGTCATGATATATATTCAGAACCTTATCCATCATGAACCCGTTCATGATATCTGAATCTCTCTACAGAAGTTACCAACTATTGAAACTTCTTGTTGTCGAATTCATGCTCGAATCTAGGGTACAATCAAGGCTTCAACTATTCCATTACTTGAATCAAAGTCTCAAGTGATTCAACGGTTGAACACAACTATGGTTCGATCGAAATCTAGGTTTTTTTATATCTCTAATTTCTCTCATTTATCCCCTGATCCTTCTCATCCCTCATATGTGTATCCCAAAAAGTATAGTTTCACTATCATATAATAAAAAAAATCAAAATTTTTGTTTAGATATATTGAAGTATCATCTTCCCTGATATCATGTGGGTCTCCTTGGGACAACATTGGTACTGTCTGACTAGAAATATGTCAAACTAAATGTTGATTCACATTTTTGTGATGTATAATTAGATACTAATACCTATATTCCATGAAATATACCTTTTTATAATCGTAAAATTTCTAAAAATTCATCCATTTAGTGGATAGTGTTGTCATTGGTTTGGAATATTACATTTCGAATCACGTGTATGATGAAATATATGACATCATTGAGGTATTATATTATGTCTCACAAAAATTGGAACTGAGAGGGTTGAGTGAGGAGGAATTGAAATATAGGTTCATCCCCTTCAATTTGAAAGGTAATTCTAGAATTTTTTTTCCAAAAAATGGATGATGATATATTTAACACATGGGAACAACTATATAATGATTTTTAAGGGAATTGTTTCCTAGGATAATGAGAACTGAAAAATGATATAAATTTAATGGATTTATTTATGATGACTATGTACTATTTCATGAGTCTTTTGATTGATTCAGGGATCACTTATGAAATGTAATAATGAAATGATTCTGATGAACCTATAAAATCAGATAAAAAAACATTATATACGTTTGATTTGTTGTCTTATTTATTTAACTACCTCTTGAAAAAAAGACAATGTTTTCAATTTTTATTTTTGAAATATTTCAATTTTTATTTTAAATAATTTGACTTAAATTTCATAAAAGGAAAAATCAATGAGGTTAAATTTCTATAATACATGGAATATATTATATAGGAAAAACTGATTTTGAGATAAAATACAATTGATATTATTTATTTTTGTTGTTGAAATATATATTCAGAAAAAAAACAATTTAAATGAGTTATTTTATAGGAAACACCTTAGCATCATGTTTTTTTAAGAAACAAAATACTATTTCATTATGTGGTGCAGAAGAAGATTACAATGTTGATAGAATTTATTGTTCTCAATCCTTTTGTATTGATCATTTTTTTTCTGAATTTGATATATTGTTTGAATATTATCTTATTTAATGAGAAAAGTTTTATATTATGTAGAATTTAAAGAATATTTTTAATCATTTAATAATAACTATTATACAACTATATTTCACTAATTTTTATAAAACAATATTAACATTAATTGATATAAATTTAATAAATAAGTTTTAATAGAATCTATTTTGTTGAAAAAAAAATTATTTTTCATGGATAAAATAATCACACCTTTATAATCCTACATCAAGTAAACATTATTAGTTTGGATTTAATACTTTAATGACATTTTATACTCATTGTGGATTCATAATTCTGTGGAATTCACTCCCAAGTGGCTTCCAAATGCCAAAAGTTCAGCCCAAGGATTGTCTTGGTTGGCTATAACTCATCCAATAAGGTTAAGATAAGTGTTTTTGTAGTTTTGTGTTATTATAATATTTTTTTAACCCTTGTTTACTTGATTTACCCTTTAACAATGGTAAATAAAATACTAAAGTTACTATTCACAAAATTTATTTTGATTAATAACATAAACTTAAATCCATTTTCTATGTCCTTATAGTTTTAATATGAGTCCCCATATATGTGACCATCTCAATTACATGACATATCATTACAATACATTACCACGACCTTTTTTGTGAAGTGATTTATATAATTAGGACAAAAAATTAACTAAAATCCTCATTTATTTTTAAACTAATGCACATTTTTTTGGAAAATTATATGCTGGAACATAATCCATAATAAGCCTTCGTTGTTCTTATTCAGATCACGTTCCCCATGTAACATTGTTTGTATTCCTATAAATCTATTCGTTCATAGATTTGATTCAATTATCTTCCTTGCTAGCCTCTCCAAATGATTTAGTCACTACATAGAAAAAATAAGGTTTTCTTGTAGAGGCATACCCCTTTTATTTTTCATTGAAACTTTTCGATCACCAATTAAATTTTTTTCGCTGATTTTAGCCTTTATTTTATTTTTTATAGTTGATAAAAATATAGACATCTTTGAAATTAAAACCCACTAATTAATACTTCTTAAAAATAACTTCATTTATTTCATCAAAAATCTAATAAAAACTATGTATGTTTTACTTAAATCCATATAAAAAAGGATCATTACTTTACATTGACTTTTAGTTCCACCCTTAGGAATATATGATTAAAATCCATGTAATTCTCACAAATGGGAGGAATTCACCTTTGATAATGAATATATTATTTTTATTTTTTTATTTATTGTACAAAATGAATATTTTATAAACCCAATAGGATACATTTACTTTCTATTGGATGATTAAAATCTTTAATACAATGTATTATATTTTCTCTTCATCCACCTCACTCGTTGATTGATTGTTTTGAGAGATCTATTTTCTTTTTTTATGATCATTCTTGCTTCACTGTCAACATATCCTTATGGTCAAAAATGTTTTCATAGTAAAATAAATATCCATAAAATTAATGTATTGTTTCATATGTATGTTTAATTTATTTATTTTTAGTATTATTCATATAATACTTTTTTCCTTTTACATGTATATTCTTTTGTTCGATTTGGGTTGATCTATTCGAATATTCCCATGCTCACGAGGGATTGGACTTCGAGTAGGAAACTGAGATAACCACAATAAGGAAATGCATCAAGAATGCATACAACCATCAGGAAAAAGTTAATACCTACTACTTATTTATTTAATTTTGTCATTATTTCATCTACTATTTGTAAGTTAATTTCCTTATCATTTTTATCTAATACATATTTATTTTTTTGAACAGATATTTTGGGAATTCATATTTTTCTTTCAAATATCTCCAACAAGCCACAAAAAGAGATAAAATGATACTTTCTTCCTTTGTTTCCATGTTTTCCAATTTTATTTCCTTTCTTTGTCGAACTGCAAACACTTAATATTGATTCAATGTTATTAGCTGAAAAATCTTTCTCATTGCTGAAATACCATGCTCTTATGACTTTTAACAATGAGAAATGTTTTTCAACTAAGTACATCAAGTCAATATGAAGTATTGGAAGTTAAATATGATATATGATGTTCGATGTGATAAATGTAATATTTATGAGTGATAATTCATTTTTGACATGTAGGAATCAGTACTACCTCAATCTGATACATGATGTGTCTGGTATGAATCAATGTACCTATTATCAGTTTAAAATAAAAATTTTAGTTCAAAAAGATTCACTCTCTAAAAACTAAGAAAACATGCTTAGATAAACTTTATAATTTAGTAAAATGATTCATAAGTAATTTGTGACATATAAAAATTAGTACCATGGAAAACCTACATATGATGTGGCCATTATGTGTCAAGGTGCTTGTTTCAATTTTAAAATGATTTTTTTTTGTAAATAAGACAATAAACATACTCAAAACTAATAAAACACATTCAGATTGGTTTTACACTTTAAGAAGATAATCAATAAGTCATATTGAGATGTATAAGAATCATACGCAGATCAATCTGATACATGGTGTGACCGGTATGACCCAAAGTGTGATGTTCCAATATATTAGTATCATTTTAGTTTAAAATGTGTATCACATTGAAAAAACAAAGAAAATGAGCCTAGAGTTTTTTTTTCAAAATTTAAATTCTATATTATTACTTTATTTTTCGGATTTTGTTATGTTTTTGGTGCTACAATGTTCTATTTGAGCACACTGCATTGGTGTTGCAGTGTGCTGTAACAACACACTCTAATATGCCCCTTTTCATATTTTTCTTAAGAGCTGAAGCAATACTCAGGCTTTTAATATAGCCCTACTTGTCTACAATTCTCTATCATTAATAATGGCCTTTCTTAGTGAGATTAAATGCCTATTTTATAATAGTGAGAGTGATAAATCTTATTTAGACAACCTCATTAGGTTTGTACCAAAATCCTTCATCAGATGGTTTCATAATCAAAATAAGAATTCTAGGATATGGGGAGGGATGCAAGTAATGGATTTTGGTTGGTATTGGATGAACCAAAAGGATCTGTAATTGTAAATGGGTAACGAGAGGGTGTTACCTTTTATAAGTTAGGGATATGAAACACAAATGAGCCTCAACCAAGTTGGTGAGGACTCCTTAAGTGAATCCAGGAGACTCGGGATCAAATCCTGGAGGAAGATAATTTCCGGTAACTATAGTAGTACTGTAGCAGGAACTTTCCAGAACTATAGCAGGTACTGTAGCGAGAGCAGTAGCAGGCACTGTTTGGCACTGTAGCAGCCGGGAATATTCCCCCGTTTGGGCCTTCAGGCCACTGATTTGGTCCTCGAGTCCTTTAAGGCCTTTGGGGGAACCCAGGCCTTCGGGTCAGTAAGGCCATTGGGCCACGTCAAGGCCTTCGGGCCACATTAAGTGCAGATGCAAACCAGACAACCTATAAAGGAACAAACTTTAGAAGGAGGAGGAGCAATGAGATTTCACAATGGCAGAATCTAAACGGATTGCAAGAATGAGAGGGTATGGCGCCTTCCATCAAGACAAGCCTGTGCATGCACGAGAAAGCCTAGCCGAATAGCCATACGAAGGTGGAGAGCTGATTTCACAATGAAGATGCTAGAGAGGAGCAGTTCCAAGTAGTTAGTCTGGGTTTTATGTAATGTTTGAAGCCTACAGGCAATGAATTCCTCTAAGGTCCACAGGCCATGTAATAATTACACCTACGGGCCTTGTAAGGGTCTCAGATCACCCCTTGAAATGTGGATTATCAAAATCAATAAAAAATGAAGACCTTTGGTCCATTGGAGGGATATGACACCCATGGAATTATTGATAATAAAAGGTATACCCATGATTTACACAATAAACAACGATAAAAAATGTATAATTCTAAAAAATTAGACGAGATAAGGTCAAAATATGACCATAAAAAGGAATCAAATAAGTTTTTAGGTCATTTTAACCCTTATCCTTTGAGTTTAACCCCTAGTAAACCCATTTAAACCTAAATCATGATAATTAATTTTTACTGTTTTTACATTTCATCATTACAAAAAATTACATTGGCCTTATTATAAAATATTAATAATTTTTATTCCAAATATGGAATTCACTTTACCAACATTATTTCATATAAGTAGAATAATTTAATTTAAAAATAAACATGCAATGATTTGAGAAAGCGGTTTTCCAAAGAAAGAGTTTTCATAAGTGTAAGATGTTTTAATAAAAAAATAGAAAATAAAATGTATTCTAATTTCCTAAATTAGATTAAAAATAAAATTATTTTACTTTTAAAACCACCTTAAAATTAAATGTGACTTGTAAAATCTTTAAATGAAATGATAGTTTTTAATATAAATCGGTATTTTCACTATTCATTAAAAAATTAGTGTTTTCAAAAAATTATAAAAAATTCCCTCTAAGATAATCTAGAAATATTTATTTAAAAAATAAAGTTCATTTTTTTAATTTTTTTTCTAAAAGTGAAAATCTTATATTTATTATTTGTTCAGAAAAAAGAAATGAAACTCATTTTTTCAAAAAAAAAATGTATTTTTAATGTATATTTAGGATGTACAAAAAAATTAAAGATTATTTATCAATATATTTTATTTATCTGAAACCATAATACTTAATTTTTTTTAAAAAAATATTACTATTCATATAGCTCTATTTAAGAGCTTCGTTATAACATCCATGTTTAAATAATATTATTAATAATGTATCACAGTTTGTTAATACACGATGTTGCATGTAACACAAGATATCTGAGAAATTATATTTATTTGAAATAAAAATATTTCATAAATTATCTGGGTGTGAAAAGCTTGTTCCATGTAGAAAGTGGATTTATATATACAGATGACCCCCCAACCAGCTTATGGTCAAGGAAGTTGCTAACACTACTAGTAGGAGTCTATCGATACGCTAGTGTTGGTTCTAGAAGTTTAATAAGTTCAAGGTGGCCCACTGGCCATACAGTTAGGTGCAAAGGGTAGATGGTGGGGGTTTAAATATCTATTCTAAGGATGAATTTAATGATGGAAAAATATAATAATTACATAAATATCTAGATTCAATGTCCCATTGAATTCATAAAGTTTCCTGAAACTTTTGGAGAATATAAAAGGAGACCTAAGCTGGATTGAAAGATCCATAGATTACCAAAAAAACTTTTGCGATCCTTGATTCGTGTCATTCACTCCAATGGTGAAACTCTAGTGGTTTTACTCCAAAATAAAAGATCAAATGTCTAATTCTTCATGTTTCTCAAAGGATCTCTTTAGCTATCATCTCTCAATATCTCTTCTCAAATTGTAATTGTACTTTTTAGAAATTAGGAAGTAGAATTTTAATGGGTTTTCTAAATAAAACCCTTCTCTTATCATGATATTCTTCAATGGTTTCTCACTATTGCAGAAGTGAGGGAAAAGTTCCTTGGATACCGATAATGATTAATCGGATTCTGAAAACCCATAATTCCGAAGGATGAGTTTCCTGACCACTACCAATATAATGTGAGTAATGACATAAACCTATCAACCCTTGGGGAAGAGACATTGGGGCTCACATCGATCTATTACTGAACTCATTTATCATGTTTTGTTCTCTCTCTCTCTATTTTATTTTATGAATTTAATCATTCAACTTATATACACATAAACTCATAAATTTTATTCATGTATTTTTTTTGTGCTCACTCATTTAGTCAATATTGAAATTAACTTTATAATGTTTTTAAAATTTTTTAATTCATCCCTTTATAAAATTTATTACATTATATTTTCTAAACTAATTAATTTTTTAATTTACATATTTATTTTGATTTAATTTTTTAAAAGGTATATTCACACCCCATTTTACATCTACAATAATAAAGAATTGGTATTAGAGGATTCTTTGTGTTTATATTAAAAACATATTTAACTTCAAAATTAAATTTTTTAGTATTTTTTTAATATTAATCAGTTTCAAAATATGATTTTATAATGGATTCTAACTTTTATACTCACGATACTTTCTTTGATAATATAATTTATCATTTTTAGAAAAAAATCATATTTCAACATTTCTTGGTATAATTAGTTATCCAGTTTGGAAAATGGTTATACATGTATATATTCCATATAATGAATGAGAAGATAAGTTAACTCATAATGATGTTAAAAAATATGAACCTAATATCAAATATATTATTTTGTTACATTTTTTTCTTCTTAAAATTAATTTAATAACATATGTAATTTCAAAACCAGCCATGAAATATGTAAATTACTCATAGTTACAGAAAAAGGTAAGGAAAAATTTAAATATTACTTAATTAAACATGTATCAAAAAGATTTTGAATGATTATTTATGAATCTAAATAAGTTCACTTCTATTATGTTTTTATGTTGTACTCTCATTTCCAATGGTCAAAAGTTTCTTTCAAATTATTTTTCTACAAAATTCCTATAGAAAAACATACTCTAGATATTTTCATAAAATTTGGCATCAAAATTCATATCCATATAAGAAGTAAATGATATTAAGTGGTGGATGAAGAACTTAATAGATAATTAATGATTTATTAAAATTTATATAAATTGACAAGTGGATAAGGAGGAGAAAGAATAAAATGATATAAAGAAAACAATCACCTTTAAAGATATCAATAATGACTCATCTATAGTTAAGTTCAAAATATTTCTTAAATTTTCAAGAACAAGAAAAGATACATTAAAAAATTACTATACCAAGAAGGTAAATTGAAAAGTGAAACCATAAGTGACATGCTATGATTGCAAGAAAAAATGTCACATCAAGATAGAATAGCCCATCAAAAATAAAAATGCTAAATAATAGAAAATGGTAAGAAGGCTCTTAGAGTTGAAACCTGAAGTGAAATAGATGGATCCATAAACTCAACTTTCTCATCATAATCAATTGAAATAAGTTCTAAGTTTCTTATAGAACATGTTGATAATGAAATTTCAGTTAGTAACCCTCATCCTATTTCATATTCTTACTCTTATTCTCCTAATTATTCCTCTATGTCTTGTTCTTCTTCTTCTTATTCCTCAATTAACCTTATTTATAAGGACCCAAAATACAATCATGGTCAAATTTAAAATGGATTCCATTAACTTTATTCATTATAAAAATAACTTTAAAATAAATACAATAAAGTTCTTAATGAACATGATTATCTTCAAAAAGAAAAATTATCCATGATAGTTAAGAGTCAACAATATGTTATTAAAATTAAATAAACCATTAACAAAACATAAGTTCCCTTTCCAAATTCACTCAAGGTGAAAATAATTTAAATAAAAGTTTTGGCTCTTAAAGACAAGGAAAATAATGGGTTGGTATTGATTTCTTAAATCATGAAAACACCAGTAAAAATACACTTAAAACCACTTTTATTAATGGTTTCTCACAATATAAATTTTATAAATATTATAAAGTAATTGGAAATTGAATTTATAAATTTTATTATAAGAATTAATGATATAGTATACAAAAATCATTACACCCTTCATACAATATATCCAAAATAAAAACTCCTAATAAACAAATATGGATACCAAAATGTTTATTAGGTAATATTATCAGAACCATGTTTTTTTGGGTTCTAAAAACTATAGTAATTTTATTTTTTTGGAAATGTTTCTTTTGATAAAAACCCAAGAATCCATATAGTTTTTAGATATTGGTTACCCAAGACACAAGGGTAGTGGACACTCAGAATCCCATTAAATAAATAAAACTAGGAGATCACATCACCTTTGTTATAACTCCTAGGGTGAGATAATTGGTGATTCTACCATTAGTTTATTTAACTTACATATTATATAATGTGTCATTTTTTTCATAGTTTGAAGCAGAAGTTTTTAAGAATTAGTCAATTTTATGATAGCTATTTTAAATTTCTTTAGAAAATAATTTTTTTTCAATTTTTTTAACTCAAAAAGAAAATGTTTTATTTACCATATCTCATTTTGAAAAATGTTTACACAATCAATTAGAAAAATTTCTTTAACAAATACAATAAATGCTTGAGTGAACATTTTAGTGAGCCGTGGATTTGGCATATACACCTTAGTCAATGTATCACAGAATCACTTTTCAAACCCAACCATTATCATCTAGTATGAGTTATACCTAGACTGAATTAAAAATATGACATAGTTTGTGAAGTATTCCAATATGATAATAAAAAATAATATTTTAAATAAAAAAGGGAACTTATTCCAAACAATATCTTGAATTAATTTATCTTGACATATTTTGGAGTTATAAAATTAAAATACTAGAAGATAAATCCAATTATTTTATAAATTTTTATGACTTTAAAAGATTTACTAGGGATTCGTTCTTATCTCATAAATGTAAATAATACAAATAGTTCATCATGTTTTAAAAAAAGGTTAAAAATGAAAAAGGTTTTAAATTTCATTATATTATAAGTTATCATGGTGGATAATTATACAAGAAATTTAATGATTTTTGATCTTATCATATCTATAATATTTCTCTTTCAGATTATTGAACCCATTTACAATATAGGGTAGTAGAGAGGTGAAATCAAAATATCCAACAATTATATCAAAATATCTTAAAAGAAATTAATTTACCAATATATTTTTGGGATGATTATATGAATACAATATGTTTTATCATCACTTGTGTTCTCATTTGAACTTTTCTCAAAATACCCCCTTATGTTATTTGGAATAATAAACAAAATAAAAGAATTTTTTTAAATGTTTTTGGTTTTAAATGTATTACTCTCACCACCAAAGATAATACTTTAAAATTTGATTCAAAATATGCTGAAGGCATATTCTATGTGTACTCTAACTCAAGTAAATCATATCGAGTATTTAAAAAAAGGACAAAAATTTTAGAAGAATAAATCTATAGTGTTTTTTATGAAAGGTTTCCAAAATATATTTCTCAAAATATATTTGAAAAAAGTGTTTTAAATGAACCCCAAAATACAATGAAGTTGAAGAAGAATAGAAATTTCCTTTAAATTATTTACATATATATTTTTAAAAATATAAAGACCATGAATTTGAAAATATCATTGGATATTTTCAAGAGGGAACTCTTACTATAATATTGAACTTAAATGTTTTGAACTTATTTCCTTCATATCTAACTTAGAACCAAAAAATCTCAATGATACCCTTAATAATAATAACTGGTTACTTTAAATATAAAAGGAACTAAATTATATCTATTGAAATAATGTATGAACTGTTGTGGAAAGGCCTAATGATCATACTATTATAGGATCTAGATGGGATTTTAGGAATAAGTTCTATAATCTTTGTAATATCACTAGAAATGATGATTTTGGAGCTCTTAAAGGTAATATTCAATAATATGGAATCAACTATGTGAAAAAATTTCATCCTTCAATTAGTTAGAATCCATTAGAACTTTTTTGTAATTCACATCTCTCCTAAATTTTAAAAATTTTCAAATGGATGTTAGAATATCCTTTTTAAATGATTTTGTTAAAAAAATATGTGGAATAACTACCTAGTTTTACAAATAATTTTTTTTCGAAATCCTATTGTTAAATTAACAAAAGATCTATGTGGTTTAAAAAATCTCTCTATGCTTGGTATGAATATTTATTTAATTTTATTTTTTAAAATAGTTTTAAATGGGAAAAAGTTAATTAAAATATTTTTTAGTACATGCCTTAAATGATTTATTACTCATTAAAATTTATTTTGATGATATCATTTTTGACTCTACCAATGAATCGATCTATTTTGAATTAACTAATTTAATCAAAAAGGAATTTGAAATGAACTTTATAGGTGACAGAAAATTATTTATTAGTTTTCAAATATCTCAAAGAAATTAAGGTATTTCTCTAAACCAAGGAAAATACACCAATGAACTATTAAAATATTTTTTCATAGATTACACATAGGAAATTAGTATTCTCATGAGTATAAATTGTAATAAAAAATTGTATGAATCAAATAAAAAGGTAGAAAAAAAATATTTATAGTAGTCCGATTGGTAGTATACTTTATCTTACTCTGACACATATTCAAATCATGTTATGTGTTTTTATTTGTACGTATTTACAATCAAATATTCAGTAATCTCATATTAAATTTGTTAAAAGGATATCTCATTATTTAAATGGAACAAAAAACATGGGTTATTTTATTGCAAAGGAACTTTTTTTTATTTAACTAACATATTTACTGATGATTTTAGAAGATATTGACTATATAAGAAAATTATAAGTGTGAAATCCACTTACATAAAAAATCCCCTATCTCTTGGAGTAGTAACAATTATAATTATTTGTCTCTTTCTACAGCTAAAACAGGATACATAGCAAGTGGGAGTTATTACACCCAAATAATATATATGAAATGAAATTTATCAAAATTCATGATTAAATAATACCATATCAAAATTAAGTGTGATAACACTAGAGCCACTAATAAATCAAAAAATCATACTCAACACTGTCACACTGATGGTATTGACCATATGCTCTATTTCTTAAGAGACCACTTCCAAAACAGGGATATCTTATTGGAATTTGTTAAGAAATAATATCAACCCATTGATATTTTCACTAATCCCCCTTATATTTCTATTTTAGATAATGTTAAAGGATAATTAGTCATGATACACTTATGATTCTATTTATTTGACCTTGTCCAATGCGAGTGATATTTTTAAAATATATATTTATATTGATCTTTGTTTTTTCTTATAAAATATTGATTTATATTTTATATTCATTATTTTTTCTATCATGGATATGATCTCATTATCTAAAGTATTCTATTATTTTATGGGGATCCTTATCCCTTTAATTATGAAATTTTCTTTTAGAGAGAATTTTATTTTCCAATTAGTATTTAGATTTTAAAATTTTTTTCTCTTATTTTTGAAATAAAAAGTTATATTTTATAAAATAAGTACTAATTATCATATCCATACTATTTATTAAAATAAATTATTTTTTAAAAAATAATATGAGAAATTATGTATATAATATACTAATTTTTTAAAAAATGACTTTTTTTATCTCTTAAAGGAAGATTATTGAAGAGTAGTTTTATATATATATACTTTTATATCTAACAATTATTTTTAAAATTATCCTTGATGAAATGGAAATGAGAGGATGCTTTTGAGATATGTTCTTACTTCTAAATAAACATTTCAAAGATATTTATTTGAATGAATCAATCAATAGAGGTAAAACAACTATTTAATGGAATGAAAGTCTTGGAAAAGGTATATTATAATTTAATTTTATCGTTTTATCTACCTTCTATTATTTTATTTATTTGTTGTTCTATTTTTATTTTATATTCTTTTTCTATCTGAAAAAATTAATTTATAATTTTTTCTTTCTCTTTATTTATCCTATTAATATAGAGTTTAGACATTAAGATGTGATTTAAAATCCTTTTCTCTTTTTTAAAAATAATTTGATCTCCTTTTATATAATTTAAATATTTATTGAATTTTATAAATATTTTCATTAAAAACTATCCTTCCCCTCTTTTTTTTATTCTTGTTATTCAAAAAGTGTGATAAGTATTTGGAATTTTTTTGAAGGGATAGAGGTATCATGGTCCCTTAAAGGGGGAAAATATATTAGAATTTATTATTATGTGTTGATTCATAATTGTTTTATAAAGGAAAATCTATTTATATTTTTGTTAAATGTTTTAATATTTATTGATATATGGAATGTTTGATTTGCATAATCCTAGATAGTGCTGAATATATTATATAAATATCAAGAATTAATTTATCTCCATAATTATTGATTTAAATTTAATATATCTTTTTATGTTAAGTGTCTTTGATCATTAAAAATGGTGAGATTTGTATACCCCTCTCTTAAAGTATTTTCAATATAAAAAACACTCTCTTGTGTATCTAATTTTTTAATTTGAATGAATTTTAGTATTTTTAATTTTATTTTAAGTCATGTAATTGAAAGTCAAAATGGAGATCTTAAGTTTATTTCAAAGTAAATTTTTTTGATCTTGTTGAAGACTTAGGAATATCTGAATTTATGTCTCAATACCATAGAATCACCAAAAAATATATTTCAAAGTCCCTAAAAGGAAGTTGAGGAGGATCCTCTTGATGGTGTATAAATGAAGGTTTTATTGGGTAGGTGATACTAGGAATTGAACAGCTGGTGCCATGTGGACAATGGATTTAGATGTATAAAAGACCCACTGGCCAGCCGATGGAGTTTCACTAGCCTATCGGTTGTGAAGACAGTAGATGCCTCTTAAAAAAAGTGTCCACCATTCAACTGGTGGAGGAGCACTGGATAACCGATGCCAATTCCATTAGCCTAATAAGTTATTAGATACCCACATACTAGCTTGTGATGTGCTCTAGATAGCTAATTATAGGAGGATAGTTAGTCTGAGTATGCATTTAGTGATGGTAAAAAATTCCTAATCACAATATTATTTATCTTCAATTCCCATGATGAATTCCAAAAGATCCATAAACCTTTTAGATCTAATAAAAGGATACCTAAGGTGGATTGGCATATCCACCCATTACTATAAAGGCCTTTCTAATCCTTAATTCATGTTTTATTATTTAAAAGTAAAACTTTAGAGGTTTCACTCAAAACTCAAAGAGTCAATATCTAATTTTATATATTTATTAGTGTCTCATTTATAATATAATCTCTCAACATCTCTTCTCAAACTATAATCATCATGTTCAAAGATTAGGGAGAATAATTGTAACCAATTTACCAAAGAAATGCTCTATCCTCGAATCACCTTCTTCAAGGGGTTCTCACTACTATAAAAGTTATCGAATGGTTTCTTGGATACCGATAAAGCTCAAGAGCATTCTAATAAATAATTTTGAGTGTTAGGTTTTTTTATCATCTCTAAAATCAAGGGATTTACAACCTAAAACTATGAACATGAGGGGAGAGGATATAGGGCCTCTCACTGAGCTATTTTTAGACTCATTAAGAAAACTATATTTGGCCTCTATTTTATTTAACACATTGCATCATTCAAATTAGATGGGAATAATTTCATAAATTAAATTTATCTATTTTATGTTGTGCTTAATCACTTAAACAATATTGAAATTATCTTTATAATACAGATCATATTGATTAATTCATCACTCTAACAAATTTATCACATTATCATTTCAAAATTATATAATTTTGAATTTTCCTTTTCAATTTGTTTTAATTTTTTAAAAGGTAAATCCACCCCTTATCTCTTTCCATATACTCCATCCAAAAATATATTTTTCAGTGTTATGAGGGTCTACTAGTTAGTGAATTTTGGAGTAAAATATTTGACTAAATTCCACTATTCACACATGTAACCACTTGTAACCCCATCCCCCATACTCTAAAAATGTGTATTGTTATCATTTTTTTATGGTTGATCGTGGATGAAAGAATTTACATCCAAATAGTGTAGTTTCATTACCCTTACCTAAGAATTTGGATGAATAAATGTATATCACCCACAAGCCCGTTACGGCCTAAGAGTGGTGGGGTGAATTAGGGTGTTCAATTCTTCTTACTTATCATTGGATATTGTTCTCATGTTATAAATAAAACAACCTATTAGTATTAAATTACTTGTATGATATGAAGATGTGTGAATAAAATTTAATACACATCGATTTTACTAAATTCACCACGAAGGTCTAGCCTAGGGGGATGAATCGATAGTGTATCAATATACCCAAAGAAACAATATGCGCTATAGATTTAATAAATATTTTTCAAAGGCACACTACTGAACTAGGGATGCTCACTCTTCTTATCTTATTGTATACTTATAAAATATAAGGAATACAATAGATATAAATATAATGATTAGAAAAAATGATCCATCATAAATAGAATAAAACCAATCTAGTGAGTGTGTTATTGATGTACTTTAATTTATTCTTCATACCCTAGTCAGGAATGAATTTCCTTTTATTGATATATATTTTTAGATATTCCAATATATTCTTTTATTAATTTCCTCAAATTTATTACCCTTTTAATATAAAGAATCGTTTCCTTCAAAGTCATATTATTTAAACAACCCATTAAACTGATTGTCTCCCATATTTTTTGTAATAAATTGGAATAGTTGTACTTTATGGGTTAACTATATTTATTTCTCAACTTCATTATTTATAGCATGGTATTCTCAGAAACATTCATATTTTAATGAATTTTCCTATATTGAGGCTGGAAAATTTTTCAACTTCCAAATATCTATTTTCTGGTAAACTCCTTCATTTAACTCCTTCATAATTCATGCTGGGATATCCTATAAATATTATGTAATTATAAAACTATTTGGAAATTTTAATTTTACATGGAGTGGAAGTACCTAAACATACAAAATGATTAGAAATTTATTAGTCTTCCTTTGGGGAATAATATGCATCACATGACATATTTTTATTTAATAAAATTTTGTAATTGATTCCTCCATGGAGTGACATGTTCTCTAAAGTACAGGTACCTCCAAAACATTAGAACCACCAAATTACACCTTACCATCAATACAACATGGTCCCTATGTTATGGTATGGATTTCATCAGATTAAAAGAGCCAAAAAAATATCCTCAAACATTATTTTCATGTTGTTTCTTGTGCTGTGGCATGTAACCCAAAACCCTAATTTTATAAAATTTATATATCTTATGTTTCATCCCTAAAACATTTTACAATATACATTGTTCTTCAACACTTAGCTATTTTCCATATTTAAATTGTAAAACAAGTCTATTACTCCCCAACATAGTCTACTTTCCCTCAAATATTTATGAAGGATATACTATTATGTTTTAATGAGATCTTATATATAAGGATGCTACAATACTATTTATGCATGGTCTAATGCCTTTCATCATGAGTTTTCTCCTACAATTTCCCGAACTCTTCTGGACATCATGAATTCGAATCAACTTTATATACACAAATTATCCTTTACATGAAATCCAATTTAATTCCAATTATAAATAAACACAACATTATAAACCAATGTCTATAACATTCTCCCCCATTGAATTTATTTTATATATCACCACTTTTCCATACTTTAACTCTATATCAAACTATACTCCCCATATAGGTGAATCTCTTTGTAGATATGTATATAATCCTTCAATTCAATCCCTCTCTATTATTCCTTCCAATTTAACAATAAAATTCAGTGGTTCATCAAAATAAATCACTTCTCTAAATAACAATAAAAAATATATTAATAGTTTCTCTAACCCTATGTAATTCGATGATGATTGTAGGATATAAGAGAAAGAGTAAATTACTATTTTTTTTTTCTATTTTTTAGATCATACTTCTATCTTCTTCTGCATTCCTAATGTATGGTATCTCTCCTTATCTTCTTCATAAAACTCATGACATACTCCTATAATAATAATAATAATAATTTGGTAAAACATTATTTAGATTTTGGATAAGGGAAATTTGTGGACCTCATTAAGCTAGGGCATGTGGCTGAACACCAAATTTCAACCAATTATTTTCAAATATTGGTGTGGACAATGGTTTTGTAAATATTCATACCAATTATAGATCCATTACAACATATTCTAGTATGATAAAACCTTGTTTAAAAGTCTCTCTAATAAAATTTTATTGGACCGTAATATGATTTTTTTGAGAATGTTTTACTAGATTATTGGTGACCCCAATCTCACATGGTCATTACAATGGACTGAAATGGGTAGATTCCACTCTTCGTATGAGATTCTCTAAGTATCATTTCATCCATTCCAGTTTTGTGTAATCTTTTATTGTTGAAATATACACTACTCCCATTATAATGAAAATGGTTTTTTCTTACTTGTTGTTGATCCATCTAATACAGTTACTCTCAATGAGAAAGGATCCTCCCCTTTTGGATTTACTATCCCTAATATCTCTATCCCAATGCTTATCTAAGTAGGCATATAATTATTTCTCATTCCCTATACAATAGACTAAACCATAATCAAGTGTGCCCTAAATGTACCACATGATTCATTTTATAACTAAGAGATGCTCCTTAATATGGGAACTCTGGTAGTGGGAAGCCAGGCATGTTTTATAAAATATATATATTAATGTTGTTATAAGATACATGAACATTATAATCATCCTTTGATAATGATTTGGATCAACTAATTTTCATTCCTAATGTTTTCCCAGATTTTTACAACCATTATTTTGGTTGAAACATGCTTGCTATCATGATTCTTTAATTTCTATATCATCTCCTTCACATATTTATCTCAAGAGAAAATTGTGTAACTATATTTATTGATTTTTTCTCGAGGAAAAATCTAAGCTGTCATATCATATAAACTTCATACTATATTCTCCATTACTGTAAAAAATCCACTGCATAATTATGTTTTCTTCCTCTAAATATGATGTTGTCAACATAGACGAACACAATGAATTTCCCTTTTTCATTTCACATAATGATTATAATCCAATCATCCTGTTTTTAATTATATATCCATCAATAATATATCCTACCAAGTATAACAATATTAAAGTTCATGTTTCAATATATATGAGAATTTCACTAATAAACACACCTTTAACTTATCATCACTGATTAGAAAACTAATCAATTTTTTAATATACACTTCTTCTTTGAAAATACTATTTAATAACACTATCCTAACATCAATTTTGTAGATTATTGATTTTTTTATAGTTATAAAAAGAGTTTTGTCAAATCATTTCTTGAAAATAACTCAAAGGTTTCTTCCATATAAATTCATTCCACTTATTCATTCCCCTTGCACACCAATTTTGATTTATTTCAGATCATTTTTACATAATCATCATATTTATTTCTGAAAACCATTTTGTTCCCATGATATTTTGATCCATTTGCCTATCCATGAGATCCAAATTCTAATTTATATCTTTAGATCCATTTATTCAATCATGGACTTGAACCAGGGCTCGTCCTTCATGGATACTTCAAATAAAGTTAGTTTTACATGATAAAATAGAGGAATGTTATCTATAGTTTTTATCTGTCATGTATGTTTTATTATAGTTATATGACTAATGATATTTGACTCATCTAATCCAGATATTCCTATCCTATGTGGAGTCACTAGTTGAATCCTTTTAGTATATTTTTTTCCATTAATTTTGCCTCGGAATCCTCCTCACTTTTCAGACTCTAATCACCACCTTGATTCATATCCATTTCTCCTTCTCTAACATTGACTACACTCAAATTTAAAGTTCCATATTTATTCTTAATTTTTTATACAATAATAATAACATCACATCTCTCTAAATTAGTATTCAACAATTTTTTAAGACACTTACAGTTCTTAATATTGAAGGAGTATCCTAAATCTACCCCTTTGTCTATTGTATCTTGATATTACCCTTAGCTTCCTTCCTTAATCTAAATGTAACTTCTAATCTTGAAAACTCTAAAATTATTCAGCATTTTATTTCTTCCATTTCACATCTTGTATAGTGTCAAGTTCTCTCTAGAGCTTAGTAAATCTTGATTTTTTTATTACACTACTACAAATATAATTTACTTCTAATTGTAGTGAGAGATAACACTTCAGATGATCAATATTTTCATCATATTTTACATAATTTGGTTACTCATTTAAAATATACCTTTTTTATTTGGTTTTATTATTGATAAAATTTTGTGGTTCATCTCATGATTCCCCAAGTAATTTTCTACCTCTTGCGAGGTATACTCCCACTACAAAAAAATGCGTATTTAGAGGCGGGTTTTTCTGTATCGCGGTGGTTTAAACCGTCGCTAAATTGATTGGTGACGGTTTTGAAAAACCACCGATAAATTGTGCGTTAGGAAACTATTCATGGTGGTTTTCAAAATCGTCGTAGAACATTTATCATCTTTTCATCTATTCATCTATTCATCTATTCATCTATTCATCTATTCATCTATTCATCTATTCATCTATTCATCTGTTCATCTATTCATCTATTCATCTATTTCTTTATTTTATTTATTTCATTTACTTATTTATTTATTTATTTATTTTATTTCATATTTATTTTATTCATTTATATATTCATTTATTTATTTATTTGTTTAATTAATTAATTAATTAATTAATTATTTTTATTTATTTATTTTATTTATTTATTTCATATTTTATTTATTTATTTCGTACTTTATTTATTTATTTTGTATTTATTTTATCTATTTCATATTTTATTTATTCATTTCTTATTTATTTTATTTATTTCTTATTTATTTTATTTATTTCATATTTATTTTATATATTTTATTTATTTTATTTAATTCGTATTACTTTATTTATATTATCCATGCATGCACATGCCCATGAACATGCCCATCCCATGCCCATGAAATATAAAGAAATACTGTGTTTGGTGAGATTTAAACCCCTAACCCCTAGAATATTTTCCAAAGACTTTACCACTCCAATAAGCTCGTCATGTGGTTAATAAATAGAATTTAATATACTTATATATACTAAATGGAAATGAAAATAATACATAATTAATAGATATAAACTCAATAATAATTAAACAATACACAATAATCAATAATTAATAATCAATAATTAATAATTAATAATTAATAATTATTGATTTATCAGTTATTTATTGAGTTATTTATTTATTTATTTATTATTATTTACTATTTATTATAATAAATAACAAATAAATTATAATAATATTTACATAAATTATAAAATTATGGAAATAAAATAATAAAATAAGAAAATAATAAAATTATGAAATTAAAATAATAATATAATAATATAATAATACAATAAATAATAAACAACAAATAGTAAACCATAAACAATAAATAATAAATACTAAATACTAAATAATACATAATAAATAATAAATAATAAATAATAAATAATAAATAATAAATAATAAATAAATAATAATAAATAACAAACAATAAACAATAAACAATAAATAAATAATAATAATAAATTATAATAAACAAATATTAAATATTAAATATTAAATAAAAAATTCGAAAAAAATAAATAAAAAATAATAAAAAACAACAAACAATAAACAGTAAACAACAAACAACAAACAATAAATAATAAATAATAATAAACAAATAATAAATAATAAATAATAAATAATAAATAATAAATAATAAATAAAAAACAATAAACAATAAAAAATAAACAATAAATAACAAATAATTATAAATAATAATAAATAATAATAAACAAATAATAAAAATTAAATATTAGATAATAAATAATAAATAATAAATAATAATTAATAAACAATAAATAATAACAAATAAGAAATAATAAACAACAAATAATAATAAATAACAAATAATAAATAATAACAAATAATAAATAATAATAAACAAATATTAAATAAAAAATAAAAAATAATAAATGACAAATAATAAATAATAATAAATATTAAATAATAAACAATAAATAATAATAAATAACAATAAATAATAAATAATAAGTAATAAATAAAAAATAAAAAATAAAATATAATAAATAAAAAATAAAAAATAAAAAATAAAAAATAAAAAATAATAAACAATAAACAATAAACAATAAAAAACAATACATAATATAAAATATAAAATATAAAATATAAAATATATAGTATATAATATATAATATATAATATATAATAAATAAAATATTATTATTATTAATAATAAATATTATTTAATAAATAATAAATAATAAATAATAAATAAATATAAATATAAATAATAAATAACTAGTAACAAATATTATTATTATTATTAATATTACATTAATAATAATAATATATAATAAATAATATATAATAAATAATAAATTAATATAAATAATAAATAATAAATAACCAGTAACAAATAATAGATAATAAATAAATTAAAGTATGTTATAAATAATAAATAATAAATGAAACACATGAAAAAGTATGAAAATGCGTGATAAGGGATGAAAAATCATGAAAACACATGAAAACGGATGGAGAAGCATGAAGAATGAAGCATTAGAAATCACGAGAACGCATGAAAGCTCATGAAAACTCTGGAAAACCCCTTAAGAATTCTACATAATCATCATAATAACCCAAAAAAAACCATTTTTAAAGATAACAAGTCATGGAAACCCAAATAAACAGTAATAAATGGAGCAACTATTAAAACCCGTCAAAACGGTCATAAAGTGTCAAAAACATTGGACTCACATTAACGGAGATAACTTATGATCCAAGAGTCTGTTCTAGATCCGCGATTAATCAAATCAAAGATCCTGAAACGATCTTAAACTTGATAGGTGAAAGTGACCGAATGGACAGGCAGATCAGAAGTTACAACCATTTAAAAAAAAGCTGACAGGGAACGAGTGCTAAAAACGAGGCATCGAAAAACATAAAAAACCTGATACCCACTAAAAAGGCCATAACATATAATCCATGAGTCCTTGTGGGCACTGTGACCTGTCAAACTACAGATCATGCAACAAAATATGATCTGGAAGGTGTTGGAGTCTAAACTGACATGCAGATCGAAAGTTAAGTTTGTTTGAAGACAAGTTCGATGGGACACTGGTGACAGAAACAAGGTTTCAGAGGCCTTCAGAGGGGTTTTTGGGGTAAAAAACATGACAGAATCTTTCTTGTGTTGAATATGTGTGTAACTCCATTTGTTTGCTTCAATTTGATATGTGGTAGAGCCCAAACGGACACCCGGAGTGAAAGTTATGGTTGTTCGAAGTTGGAGAACTTTTCTTAACTTTCTTATAACTCTCATATCTTCCACACCTTAGACAGTCTCAAGGTTTTGATTATACTTTCCTCTATATCTCTTCATGAGCTTCTATTTGACTGGTCATGGCACTCCAACGGACACCCAGATCAAAAGTTATGGTCGTTTTAGTGATATCGGTGTTTCTCATGTGTTTTTATTTTTTTTTCTTTTCATTTCACGGTGGTTTTACCCAAACCACCTCTATTTTGCGGTGATTTTTTAAAAAACCACCACTAATACTTGAAAAAATAAAATAAAATATTTAAAAAAATTAACACATTTCACATAGGTTTTTAAACTGCCGTGAGAAAACCGCCGCGAAATACCGTCCAGAAAACTATTTAGCGACGATTTTTAAAACTGCCATGAAAAAACCATTTCAAAATTCCCATTTTCCTGTAGTGTCCATTCGAGTATCAAAACTAAAAATCTTGATAATTCATTTGTCTTGTTCTTATAAATCCTTTTAATATTATTAAGGAACTTATTCACATATTTTTTACCAAACATAAAAATGATACAATCAATTCCACTACAATACATACTGAACATAATGAATTACTTATCACAATATGTTCTATAAGACTTCATGGGTTCACACACATTTCTGTGAAATAAATAAAGAATAGTTGATTACCTCATTTATTCGATAAGTAGATATTTATTACAGATTTCCCTCTTACATAGGCATCATAGATATTATCTCGATCACTATGTAGATTTATTATGATTGTTGTAAAATTTAATTTATATATATTTTCCATACATGCTTGATTGATATATCAAATCCATAGATGTCAAATGATATTTTCTTCATTCACTATAAGGGAAAAAGTTATGATATTTTCTTCCTCCACTATAAGTTAAAAAGTGATGTTTTTATTTTAATTTACTTTATATAGATTTAAATTAGTTCTATATTCATTCAATTTTGAGTCACTAATTATTCCTTTCATAGAGAGTCCCTTCTAATGAAATGTGACTTAAATTTTAGAGTCACATAGTTGAATAAAACTAATAAAATGATACCAAATCCTATCTTTAAAAAATCGTTTTTTTCTTTTTTTCATCTCTAGATTTCCTTGTATTTCCATGTCCCATGAATTTTAAGGCTCCATCATTACCGACTTGGAATATAAATTCAACATAGATCTCCACATTCTTTATGGTATCTATATTTCTACTAATGTTGTATGGATATCCACTATCAAGAATATAGGTGTTTCTCTTATTAGTTTAATTCAATGTAATATTCAAAAAGACATTCTACTTATTCTCCCTCTTCACCTTCGAAAAGATGCTCAGTTTAGTTAAGACATGAGGTAGTATCTCCTTATTTTCTTCATTTTAAGCTACGTGTCCATGTTCGTCTTCCTCTAAGGGATGAAATCTATTTTTAAAATAAATCTCAAGTGGTTGTTTAGTTACCTTACACTTTTGGATCCCATTTAAGTAAGTTATAAATATCTATTTCATTAAATATACTGCTCTGTGGAAAATAATGAATTGTTATCACAATATCCTTAAAAATAATTTTTTCATCAGGGTTTTGGATATATTATCCTCCATCGTTTCAATATCCTAGGACCTTTACTACTAAAATTCATTTCATCTTCCACAAACCAAGTCATAACATGTATCATAAAACCCCATAATTATCTTTTCATCAAATCAAAGATCATTACATAATTTCTTCGCTACATATTTCTATATTTTGAGTTGTTTATTAACTGATGAGGTAAACTTGATGTTGGAGATATTTTACCCTATTTCTATTTTCCTTTATTTTATAATATAACTTTATCATTTTTTAAAATCTAATCTTCACATCTAAGACCAAACATACCCAAATTCAGGTTCATAAGTTCATTTTTTATCTTCTCAATGGTCCTATAATTTCTATAAACTTCTTATCAGAGAACTTCCAAAATCATAGATCCTTCTTATCACTATCCATTTTTGTTTAATCTTTGAGATTATTTAAAAAAAACATAGCTTCTTCCTTGATCTATTTAACCCACTTCCTCATTTCCTACAACTGGGCATTGATATCATCAATAATTCAATATTTATCATTGATTTGAATCTATAAATTAGTCACTTTTTCAGATGTAGCTTGAGAAGATTCAATATATTCCACTTATTTCTGTAACCAATTAAATTTAACTTCAACTTTATCAATTTATTATATTTATTATTTTATAAGAAAACCAATCTTTTGGTTTTTATGGCATATAATGTTTAGCTCTTCAAGAGGTCATTTGATTTTGAATTTTACTTTAACAAATCCTTCTATATACTTTTATTTTTCATATATATTCTTGTTTAATCTAACATTTTCCATTATAACTTCTTCCCAATATTAAATGAACTTAAATTCATCACTATCAATGAACTTTTCCTCTTCTTATTCTTTTTTAGTCATTATATTTTCCCACTAGGACCTCTTCCCAATTGAAATACCAGGTTTTCAATTTTGATTCAGAGGAAACATTAACTAGTATTTTGATACCCCATCATCTTCAAATTCATTTTATGTTTTCCTTGTAATCCTCAATATAATAATATGAACCTTTACACAACTGAAATAAGAAAATAAAAGTTTTCCTTCATACCTTCCTTTTCCACTCTTGAATTTACTTTCTACAAGTGAAATAAATTCCTCACTAGAATCTCCATAATAAATTCGAGCTTCATACATATTAAGAATCTATATTGATTTGAAATAAATATTTTTTTATAATAGACCATATGGGAATTATGGTTTCTCATGAAACTCATAAGATTCAAAATTACTATGAATATCATATTGCTTTATATTTGTGAGATCTTTTCCTTAAAGAGATGACAAATTGTGTTTTACAAGGGTGGTATTATTCTATGAATCTATTTCATAATATAAAAACCATTAATTTGATGATTGAGACCACATACAAATACCTAAACTTCAATGAGATGATTAAATAATCTATAAGTATTCTCATTTGGGATTTTCTTCAAATCATAAAACTTATTATATTGTAATTATAGTTTGGATTCATTTAAATTTTCTTTCAAATTTATAAATATTGGTTAGTTTTCCACATATGGATTTTGATAATATATATTCCATCACTTTCATATAGACCAGGTTTGACCTCATATCAAATAAGGATTTTTAATCCTTCACATCAACATCAAGAATCTTCTGGTTGGTTTTATTCACTGTCATTATCATAACATCATTTACTTGTATTCCATGAATAATAGTAATGAAAACTTAAAGTATAAGATTATAAGGGAAATCTTATATAATTACACAACATTTTAAAATTATAGTCATAATAAAAAGATACCCCTTTTTCATGAAATACATTATTTGTAAAAACAATCTTATAAGAGAAAAATTCATTATTCAATAACCATGTGTACCTGATACTACTAGTTGTATCCATAACCCCAATAAACTCTAAGAGAATGGGGGGGGGGGTAAATTAAGGTGTTAAATTTTTATTAATTCTCCCTAGATTTTTTTTCATGTTTTCATGAACAATATGAACCTATCAATCATCAAGAACATATATGATATAAAAATGTAGAAATTAATGTTTGGAATCCAAAATTTTACATGGTTTACTACAAAATTCTATTATAAAGACTATATGTAGATTGTGTGTTGATTAACTAGAGGATAATACTTTGAATTTTATATTTTACATATTCTTTGATATTTAACACTACTAATCCATGGGAACTCTATTTTCTTATATCTGTGTGCACTGATTCAAGATATGGAATAAATAGATATGTGATATTATGATTTCTTATAATTATTATTCATAAATATAATATCCCTAATTCAACAATGGTGCTGTTGATGTGCTCTAATTTATTATTCAGATAATGATCTTTGATAGAGTCCCTTTTATTTCTTTATATTTTTTAGATCTTCCAATATTTTCACTTATTGTTTTAATCATTTTGGTTATTCTTTTAAATTAGAGAATAATTTCCTTTAAAGTCATGTTACTTAAATTCACCATTTGTTATCCACTTAATGGATATTTAAACCACCTATTAATTACCCATTAAGACAACCAAGTCCCTTAATTTATGAAATAAATTCAAAAAATGGAATTTCCCAAATCAATTTTCTTTACAACACAACATAATTCTTTACAGTGTAGTATTCTTAGAAACATATAGATTATAGCGTTGTTTTCTAAATTTTGGTGTCTACAATGTCTAACTTCTAAATAAACATTTTCTATTAAACTCCCTTATTTAATGTTGTGATTAATTCTGTAACAATGTCCTCTCGGTATTCTCTAACTTCCAAATTATGGAGTTATAGTTATATTTCATAGTGTGGACATCTATAAACATATATAGTGGTTGAAAATTACCTAATACTCATTCATGATCTGAACGAATATCATGGAATATTCTTCTTCAATTATATATTGTGATTGAGTTTGTTTTAGTGCATGATATTCTCTAAGGGTTATATACCTTTAAAACTAAAAACCCACTAAAATATTCATTCTAAAAATATTCAGCGATACGATAACCCACATCATTAAACACTTTATTTAATGATTTATTACGTAATGATACACCTAATACAACCCCATATGCTCTTGAATATTAGTTTCTTTAGGTACACAGATATATATAAAAACAATTTTAAACAAAAATAAAAAGATGTAAACTAAAACACCATAACCTGACCTTAATTTTCCTTGATCATCAAAAAAACATGGAATAACATGGGGACATACATAATAAAGGGGTGATCTATAAGGCCCAGTAAGGAAGTAATCAAAGCATAACATGAAGAAAACAACACACATTATTCAATAAAAGTGTAAATGTAACGTAAGAGTGGTGAGAATCAAAAACATTAATATAAAATCATGATATAAAATGATATCAAAAATGAAACATGGGAATGTGGAAAAAATAAAAAACATGATATCATAAGCATAATTCAAGTCTAACCACAAATTCAACATAACATAGTGTGATTAGGATAACCTAATGTGAACCATAAATGGAATCTATGAATATAAAAACATTAACCAAATCCCATTATAACAATATAATTTTGGCCCCACCCATCACATTCACATCATGTACGTACATAAGTGTTCCACATGTATCATACCACATAAGAACATATTTCATCACTTTTACCCCCATGATTAAGGAGTGTGGGTTGCATACATGTAAGTCCAAAATAAATGGAATATGGGTACATCTAGGTGAATACCATTGAGTGGAAATGGGGATGGGTATTCACTACATAAATGTTTGTAATGGAAAATCACATGATAATTCAAACAGCATAATAGGGGAACATAAATATTCATTAAATAGTTTACTGAGATTAAAATTGGAATCTCATCACTTGTACATCAAAAGGAAAGTGCAAATCCATGATATTTTAAAAGAAGAACTATATTTTCGATAGTGTATATGAAACTCAAAACTGATCTTAAATAATAATGTATCACCCATAGACTTTATGGTATATTTATTTTTAAATAAATTCAATTTCATTGATATCTTGTGTAACATTAAACAATGAGTTTCAAAAAACCATAATATACTATTAATATTATTATTTTAAAAAGTTAGTTATAACATAGAAATTAAACATGAATTTATGACTTGTAATAACAAAATTTTGAAGCAAAAAAATATGAATATTTTTGATAAATAAAATATATTGATAAATAAGTACTTAAATTTTTTAAAGTTATTATATGCTTTGAAAATACCTTATTATAAAAAATATTTTTTTATTTCTTTTTTTGAAAAAATAATAAAATTAAAATTTGAAAATTTATGAAAATTTATTTGAAAAATAGAACTTCATTTTTTGAATCAACATGTCAAAAATATACTACGGTGATTTTTTGGTATTTTTCAAAAAATATTAATTTTTTTATGATTATTGAAAAAATATTGGTTTATTGAAAATAAATTTTGTTTAAAGAATTCGATAGGTTAGATTTTGTTTTAAATGGTTTAAAAATTAAAATTAGTTCTATTATATATTTATTAATCCAATTTACTTCATTGTAATAAATTTCTTATTGAAATTTTATATCAAAACTTTCTATACTTATGAAAAGTTTTAAATTGGAAACTCGATTTTTCATCACATCTGTGGGATTAATTTTAAATTAAAATCTTACAATTATGTGAATGGAATTTGGAAAAAATGATTCCATATTTTAAATCAAAATAATAATTATTATCTAATTAGGAAAATATAATTTTTTACCTTAATTAATAGTGAAAATAGTAAAAAAATAATTACTGTGGTTAAGGTAAAAAACATTTACCAAGGGTTAAACTAAAATTATAATTGTTCAAAATGAACCAAAAATATATAAGTCCTATTTTATGGTCATATTCAGACCATATAACATATAAGTTTCTAGAATGATCAATTTTTTGATCCTTTTTACATGTTTAAAACACGGGTACAACTATTTTATTTTAAAAACTTCCACGTGTCTCCTCTCCCCCACTTATAAAAGGTCACCCCTATCCTATCATATATAAACATCAAAATAACATTTTTTATCATAAAATACTTATATAAATATATTCATTAATTAGCTCCCAACATCCTATAGGACTTATATTCACTGGTAAACCCTTCTAATAATGCTTTAGGTATAGACCACAATGGGTTTTTCGAAGAGGAGGTAAAATTATTAACATGTGTTTTCTTCTTCTTATACCTCCTTCAAATATACTTAAAATTTGATAGTATAAAAATAATAGTATCTTATATATACTAATATTTTATTTGTAATGGCCTGGACCTCTCCGGACCATTACTTTGTGGAATTTTGGTGTTGGAGGTGTTCCGGGAGGCCAAGGGGACTTATCCCCAACACTTTACCAATTTTCCAGTTCTGTGAACAGTGTTTCCAGTTTTATGAACAGTAACAGATCGGTCTGATAGATCGGTCTCACCGATCGGTTTCACAGATCGGTGTGACAGATCAGTTTCACAGATCGGTGTGACAGATCGGTTTCACAGATCAGTTTCACAGATCGGTGTGACAGATCGGTTTCACAGATCAGTTTCACAGATCGGTGTGACAGATCAGTTTCACAGATCAGTTTCACAGATCAGTGTGACAGATCAGTTTCACAGATCGGTGTGACAGATCAGTTTCACAGATCGGTGTGACAGATCAGTTTCACAGATCGGTGTGACAGATCAGTTTCACAGATCAGTTTCAAAGATCGGTGTGACAGATCAGTTTCACAGATCAGTTTCACAAGATCGGTGTGACAGATCAGTTTCACAGATCAGTTTCACAAGATCAGTTTCACAGATCGGTGTGACAGATCAGTTTCACAGATCAGTTTCACAGATCGGTGTGACAGATCGGTTTCACAGATCAGTTTCACAGATCGGTGTGACAGATGGGTTTCACAGATCAGTTTCACAGATCGGTGTGACAGATCAGTTTCACAGATCAGTTTCACAGATCGATGTGACAGATCAGTTTCACAGATCGGTTTCACAGATCAGTTTCACAGATCGGTGTGACAGATCAGTTTCACAGATCAGTTTCACAGATCGGTGTGACAGATCGGTTTCACAGATCAGTTTCACAGATCGGTGTGACAGATCAGTTTCACAGATCAGTTTCACAGATCGGTGTGACAGATCAGTTTCACAGATCAGTTTCATGTACAGTAACGGTGGGTGAACAGTGTTTCCAGACTCCTACAGTTTTGCCCCTTTTTACGTTTCCTTTGACGTAAAATACATTTAAAGCCTTATTTTAAGGGCTCTTAAGGCCGTTTCAAATGCCATAAATCCTATATTAATTTTTTTCCCAAGGCTTGGAATGTTTTACTTGGTCAAACCGCGTGGGTTAATGCGATCCGTTTTTAATGGAGAATTAACCGGATCTTAAACCGTCACCTCATTAAATCTTAAAAAGGGACGAGATATCATTCTCCCTTGTTCTTTTCATTTGTTCTCAACTAGGAGGTGCTAGAACCTTTCAATCCTTTCCGTAGGAGTTGCACAATCAACCTTTACTCCTAGGATCAGTTCTGCTCTGTTGGATGCAACCGAGCCGTGTCGATCAATCTTCGATATAAGCATCCTCCGGTGGATGCAATTGTCACAAGGGGAGGATCGTGACCTGTTGTGTGGATAAAGGACGTCAAGAACTCTTCGGGGTAGGGGATTCATGGATTCTCTAATTGTATATGTGCAATCGTAGAATTAGCATGATTTATTCCTTTGGATCACAATGAAATTGACCTAATTAAATACTTGAACTGGATTAAAAGAATTGGTTGATCGCATGTTGTTGCTTTATACCGTGATAACGGTTTGCCTCATGTTTTCCTAGATATAGTGATACCTATGTTTTCTTTGACTTTGTTGTTCGTTCATGATAGAAATTGATAATGAACGTAAAGCCGGAATTAGTTGTTAATTAATTTGCTAAAGATAAAGAGGCATGTAAATTAATCTGGTTATTGCTGTTGTTGTAGTTGTTATAATTTGAGGATAATCAAATTAGGGAAGTAAGCATGGTTATTTAATTGTGATAGCTTACTAATTAGGTATCCATGATTGGAACCTACGAATAAAAAAAATCGGCTAATTCAATATGGATTAGAGAACAGATTATGTGGGAATTTCTAAAAGGGTTCTGAGTTACCCTCTTGTTTGTTAAAGGGTCAAGATCCCATGATGTGACGTTTGTTTTCCTGCTACTTGTGATTTGATGTGAGCCTGGATGGCTGTTGTGATATGTGGAGGCATGGAGGCCTTGTGGTTATGGCAGCAGATGACGCCTAGAGTGGCGAGATGCATCAGTTTATGCATGTGGGTGTCGGGGAGGACACCAGGGGTGATGGAATGGGATGGATGTGGTTGCTGGTTACCTACGGTTTTCTTGAATGTTAATCTACTTTGCTTTTCCCCACTGCTCAAGGCAGCTGGTCTTGCTACCCTTCTTCTGAAGGAGGCGAAGACGCACGGGGTATGCCACGTGCTTTCCGTGTTTAGCCTCTCGAGGGAGAATGGGTATATGCTCTTTCTATAGGTGGCAAAGACTCGACGGATAATATATCTATTCACCGTGTTGAGCCTCCTTTGTGTTTAGAAGCATAGGATGTTTTTCTAGAATGTCTGGGAATGTGGAAAAGTAATTCGGTAAGGAATATTTTATTAAATGGTGAAAATCCACGGGGATGGAGATACTGGAATTTAAAGGTGATGTGAATCTTAAAAAGGAGCAGTTGTTTTTAAAAGCGATTCCAATTCAGTTTAATGTGGAATTGTTCATTATTAATTAATGTTTAAATAATTAATTAACGTACAGTGGAATTGATAAATGAGAATGGAGTAATCTAATGAAGCTCTTCAATTGGTTGTGTGCTTATAGGATACCTAGTCTTTGAAGTAGCAGCCTGGAGTCTGAGAGACGTTAGCTGCAGTTGTATCTAAGACTAGGTAATTCCCATAGTGTGGATGTGAGTTACTTATATATTCTGTACTTTTTGTGTTTCTATACGCTACTCCACCCTTTCGGTAAGGGCAACTGACACCCCGGGGATTCTGAGCCCTGGGGGGGGGGGTGTTTTCCCCAACATTCTGATGGGAGGTTGAATGGTTGACTGCCCCCTTTGTCCTCGCTCTCTTCTCTTGGTAGATACTTGTGCCATGAGGCACAGTGGTTAGTTACCCCATATATGTGTGTAGAGGGCTGTAATGGCTTGTGGTTATTCACACACATATATTATGGATATAGTATCCTACGGACTACTATAGGTGTAACGTGTATAGGCTATGATGGCTTGAGGATCCTTACTCGGCGTATGGGCTGTATTGGCTTGAGGAATAATACTCGACGTATGATACACGTTATACGATCTATGGTGGCTCCCAGAAACTACCTGGTTACTTTGGTTGTGAGGACGGTGTGGTGCTTCGCCCAGGTGTCTGCGGGCAAGCCTTTGTGGTGCACGAGGTGCAGATTGTGGAGCTTAGCCCAGGTGTCTGCGGGCAAGCCTTTGGAGAGAGATGCACAGGACGTATGTCGTTGGGGCAAAGCGGAAAACCAGTGGGGAAGTAGTAGCGGGGTACCCTTGATATTCTTTACTATATGCTATATTCTTGTATGCATTACTTGGTGAGAGTAGCCATGGTGAGGTTGGGAACATAGTATACCTGTTTAGGTGACGAGTTAGCTTCACTTGTTGTTCACTGGGCTTTAGCATGCTTTCTTTACTTTTTCACGAGAGTCTTGGGGAGGATCCTACTGAGTATACTGTTATACTCACCCTATGTACATATAAACTATTTTTCAGGTCACTTGGAGCAGGTTGGAGATCAAGCTGGTTACTACTAGCTTGCGGTTGGAGGAGGAGATGTTCGGGCTTGTGGTCACTATCGTTTTACTTTCTTTTGGGTACTTTTAGTTCTCCCTTTCAGTTGTAGTACTTTTGCATGACATTTCATATATGTACTTGATTTCCTTTTACATTTCAGTTCTGATTTGGAGTTGATTGGAGTCTATTCTATCTCTCTCTTCTGCATGTGTTCTCTTAGAGGGTAATGCCTCCCATTTGTTTGTGTATTATACCCTCGGTGCTAGTCGCCAACCCGGGGCCTACTGGAGGCGGGACTCGGGGGTCATTATCTCCCTTCTCACATTGCCGACCCAGGAGGGGTACACTTTGTGGGGAGGGGGTCGTGACAGAGTGGTATCAAAGCTCTGGTTGAGGGATAGGATGGAGTTTGGAGTTAGGCACAGGTGAGGATGCATGGGATGGTAGGGCAACGGTGTCATTCATGTTTAGAAAGTGGGGTAAACACTGGAAACCGGCAGAGACATAGGCGTTCAGGGCCCCCTATGATCTGTTGCACGGACCTTTAAGTTTACGATGGCTACTAAACAAAGGGATACTGGTTTCAGGGTAGAGACCTAGGAAAGGATTATGCATCATTATTCTTTGCGCCTGTATTTGAATGGGTAGACCTTGGGATAGGTAACCAAAAAAATTAATAAAACAAAATAATTAATTAATTAATGTTGAGTCTTCCATATTCCAGGATTAGGAGCTCTAATGGTTGTTATTTTACAGGTATGGCTCCAGGTCGACGTCCTCATCAGGTTTGTGCAGAAGGTGCCCAGCAGGCTATTCCAGCAGATCACCGCCGGGTAGAGGTTGACGACGATGACACTTGGAGGAAGACACTCCGAGAGTTTCAGCGCCAGAGTCTACAGAAGTACGAGGGCTCCATTTCAGATGCAGTCATAGAAGACTGGTTGGAGGAGGTCGAGATAGGATTCAGTTCGATTCGTGCTCAGAAGGAACACTGGGTGTCCTTGGTTGTGACGATGTTGCGTGGAGCAGCGAGACAGTGGTGGTTCTTGTTCCTCAGGGATCGTGAGGAGTCAACGATCTCATGGGAGGAGTTTCGAGACAGGTTTAGAGTCGAGTTTCTTTCATCGACTGCGAAAGCGTCCAGTCACCAGGAGCTACTCACCCTTCGACAGGGGAGCTCCAGTGTTCGGGAGTTTGGAATCCGTTTCAGGAACCTTCTACGATATGCTTCCGTACAGTTACCAGATGATGAGGCCAGGGCGAGGCATTTCGAGGAGGCTTTGCATCCAGAGATCCAGCGCCAGGTCACCCCATTTATGCTGAAGACATATCTAGAGGTGCTGGCGAGGGCAGAGGTTGTTGAGAGGACTTTGTCCAGGACCGGATCGTCACGAGAGGGGAATCGTCATGATTCCTCACGAAGCAGGGCTGTGGTTCGGGGTTCCCGGTTTTCAGGACAGAAGAGTTTCCGTTCACCTGGGGGTAGGTCCCAGCCCTTCCCATCTCGTTTCTCCGGAGGCAGCAACTCTCAGGCCTATTCCAAGGGATCATGCGCTTGTTTTTCTTGTGGTGGTCGTGGTCATCAGCAGCGGGAGTGCCTGAATTTTCAGAGCAGTCATCGTACACCAGGCGCTCCACTCCAGGTTCCTCCGTTGAGGCAGTTCCAGCCGAGGCAGCAGCAGCAGGTGGCAACAGCTTTAGATCACCAGAGGGTAGATGGAGCAGGCAGAGGACAACCCCATGACGCTCCCCGTCCTCAGAGAGCAGAGCGAGTCCATGGTGGTGGTTGTCATCAGGGTCAGAGAGGCCGTGGAGGTGGTCGTGGTCAGCTTCATGCTCTAGCGTTGCCAGCTCCAGGCGAGCCAGACGTCGTCTGAGGTACCCTTTTCTTGTTTTCTACCTTGGTGTATGCCTTGTTTGATTCAGGAGCGACACACTCCTTTATATCCCCTACCCTTGTCCACGCTTTGGGACTTGAGGTAGAGAGGCTTCCAGTGCCCTTGGCGTTGACTACGCCAGTTGGAGGTTGAGCTAGATTTTTTGAAGTATGTAGAGACTGTGAGCTAGTGTTGGGGCAGCACCGCTCTTGGGGAGATTTCCTATGTTTACGAATACAACCATATGGTGTCATCCCCGGCATGGATTGGTTGTATTCGGTGCAGGCTATTGTGGATTGCTACAGGAAGAAGGTCGTTTTCTTTGATGAAGATTGAGAGGAAGTAGTGTTTGTTGGTGAGAGAGATCCTCGGATGAGTCATAGACGAGTTTCATCCTTATCATCCATGATGGCTGGGATGATGCTGAGTTCTTCAGAGGTTCAACAGTTGGCGTTTCCTAGGGTCGTAGAGGAGTACCCTGACGTCTTCCCAGAAGAGGTTGTATCCTTACCCCCTCGACGAGAGATCGAGTTTGGGATCGAGCTATAGCCAGGAGTGTCTCCTATCTCTATGTCTCCGTATAGGATGGCCCCTTCTGAGTTACGAGAGCTACGTATTCATCTTGATGGTCTGTTGCAGTGTGGTTTTGTTCGGCCAAGTGTGTCACCTTGGGGTGCACCAGTTTTGTTTGTGAAAAAGGCTGACGGCAGTTTGCGGTTGTGTGTCGATTATCGTCAGTTAAACAAAGTGACAATAAAGAACCGCTATCCTCTCCCGCGGATTGATGACCTATTCGATCAACTGAAGGGTGCAAGTTGGTTCTCAAAGATAGACTTGCGGTCAGGATATCATCAGATGCATGCAAAGGATGAGGATATCCCGAAGACTGCTTTTCGCTGTCGTCATGGGCATTATGAGTTTGTTGTAATGCCATTCGGCGTGACGAATGCTCCAGCTGTTTTCATAGGGTTGATGAATGCTGTGTTCTGTGAATTCCTGGACAAGTTTGTTGTGGCTTTCATCGATGACATCCTTGTGTACTCCACATCTGAAGAGGAGCATGCAGAGCATCTACGAGCCGTTTTGGGAGTTCTTCGCCAACATCGGTTGTTTGGGAAGTTGTCCAAGTGTGAGTTCTGGGCTCGAGAAGTTCGTTTCTTGGGACATGTTGTGTCCCAACAGGGAGTAGCTGTGGATCCTTCTAAGATAGAAGCAGTGGTGTCTTGGCCAGCCCCCAAGACCGTGTCAGAGGTGCGAAGTTTCCTTGGTCTCGCAGGCTATTACAGGAGGTTTGTGGCTAATTTATCCCGAGTTGCGACTCCTCTGACAGCTTTGACCAGGAATGATCAAGCGTTCATATGGACTGATCAGTGTCAAACAGCTTTCGAGTATCTAAAGGAGAAGTTGGTAAGTGCTCCAGTCCTTTGTCTTCCAGCGGAGGGAGTCCAGTTTGATGTTTTCTGTGATGCTTCACATCTGGGGCTAGGTTGTGTTCTTATGCAGCGGAGGTCCGTTGTTTCTTATGGGTCTCGGCAATTGCATCCCCATGAACGCAACTACGCCACCCATGATCTTGAGTTGGCAGCCGCAGTGTTTGTGCTGAAGTTGTGGAGACATTACCTCATTGGCGAGCGCTTTGTGGTTTTCACCGATCATAAGAGTTTGAGGTATGTTTTCTCCCAACATGACTTGAACTTGAGGCAGCGTCGGTGGATGGAGTTCTTGCAGGAATACGACTTCAAAATATCCTATACACCTGGAAAAGGGAATGTTGTAGCTGATGCACTAAGACGAAAGTCACGTAATAATGTTGTGCGTGAATCTGGTGGTTCCTGGAGAGTGATGGAAGAGCTATCAGCTTTGCATCTTGATATGGGAGAAGTTGGGGGAAGAGGATGTCTTTTCCAGATGACGGTGTAGTCATCCCTGATGCAGAAGGTGGAAGAGTCTCAGTTGGGTGATCTAGAGGTGGAAGTTTGGAGAGACAGAGTTTTATGTGGTGAGGCCCCTGATGGTTGGTCGGAGGATGAACAACACTGAGTGTTGTATCATGGCAGGCTTTTTGTTCCCTTGGCGATGCGCGAGACGGTTCTCCGAGAGTTCCATAGTTCACCCTTGGCGGTACATCCTGGTGTGACGAAGATGTACCGATCCTTGAGGAGTCAGTTTTGGTGGCCTGGACTAAAGCATACAGTTGCAGAATGTGTGTCTCGATGTTTAGTCTGCCAGAAGGTGAAGGCCGAACACCGTGTTCCTGGTGGTCTTCTCCAGCACTTAGAGATTCCTCAGTGGAAGTGGGAGGACATCTCAATGGACTTTGTTACAGGTTTACCTCGAGCTCCGGGAGGACATGATGCTATATGGGTGGTAGTGGATTGTTTAACAAAATCATCCCACTTCATAGCGATCAAGGAGTCGAGCTCAGTGGAAGTTTTATCGAGGCAGTATCTGGAGGAGGTGGTGAGGCTTCACGGAGTCCCTAAGACGATCATTTCTGATCGAGATCCTCGTTTTACCTCCAGGGTGTGGAGAGGACTCCAGCAGGCTTTTGGTTCCCAATTATGCCTTAGCACTGCTTTTCATCCTCAAACGGATGGTCAGACAGAGCGAACCATCCAGACTCTTGAAGACATGTTGCGCTCTTGTGTTCTTGATTTTGGAGGTTCATGGGTGAAGCACTTAACCTTGGTAGAGTTCGCTTACAATAATAGTTTTCACTCTACCATCGTCATGGAGCCGTTTGAAGCCTTGTATGGCCGGCCATGCCGTTCTCCGTTGTGCTGGACTGGGGTCAGAGAGTCAGCAATTCTCGGACCAGAACTAGTGCAGAATACAACAGAGATGGTTCAGGTGATTCGTGAGAGGATGAAGACAGCACAGGATCGTCAGAAATCATATGCTGATCAAAGAAGGAGACCGTTAGAGTTTAATGTTGGGGATCATGTGTTTCTGAAGGTGACTCCCCGTCGTGGGCAGTGAAGGTTTGGTCGCGGAAGTAAGCTTTCTCCCCGTTTTGTTGGGCCTTTCGAGGTGTTAGCTCGTGTTGGAGCTGTGGCATATCGAGTAGCACTTCCCCCTCAGATGAGTCGGATACATGATGTTTTCCATGTATCACAGCTCCGTCGTTATCTTCATGATGAATCTCATGTTATCGATTGGGGAGAGATCGATATTGATGATGATGCAACCTTCGAGGAGCGACATGTGGAGATCCAAGAACACAAGGAGAAGGTGTTGCGTGGGCGTTCTATCCCCTTAGTTCGTGTCTTGTGGCGACACGGTGGCATGGAGAAGAGTACCTGGGAGCGTGAGTCACAGATACGTGCTCAGTACCCAGAGTTGTTCAATGTTTAACTCCTTTCATGTAATGATGTTTCCTCTCTGGTTAGATCTTTCATGTTTTATTTATGTACCTTTGATGTGATGTTGTGAATGAATTGTTTGGGTATGGATTGTTTGTTCCCGGATGTCAGAGTTTTGTTCCATCTTTCGAACAACTCATGGTGTTTTTTCCCTGAGAGGTATCTTATGGGGTGGTTGTTCGGACCCCTCTTTTCTTCTGGGTTGGTTTTTAATTCTCGAGGACGAGAATGTTTTGAGAGGTATCTAATGTAATGGCCCGGACCTCTCCGGTCCATTACTTTGTGGAATTTTGGTGTTGGAGGTGTTCCGGGAGGCCAAGGGGACTTATCCCCAACACTTTACCAATTTTCTAGTTCTGTGAACAGTGTTTCCAGTTTTATGAACAGTAACAGATCGGTGTGACAGATCGGTTTCACAGATCAGTTTCACAGATCGGTGTGACAGATCGGTTTCACAGATCAGTTTCACAGATCGGTGTGACAGATCAGTTTCACAGATCAGTTTCACAGATCGGTGTGACAGATCAGTTTCACAGATCGGTGTGACAGATCAGTTTCACATATCAGTTTCAAAGATCAGTGTGACAGATCAGTTTCACAGATCAGTTTCACAGATCGGTGTGACAGATCAGTTTCACAGATCAGTTTCACAAGATCGGTGTGACAGATCGGTTTCACAGATCGGTTTCACAAGATCAGTTTCACAGATCGGTGTGACAAATCAGTTTCACAGATCAATTTCACAGATCGGTGTGACAGATCGGTTTCACAGATCAGTTTCACAGATCGGTGTGACAGATCAGTTTCACAGATCAGTTTCACAGATCGGTGTGACAGATCAGTTTCACAGATCAGTTTCACAGATCGGTGTGACAGATCAGTTTCACAGATCGGTTTCATAGATCAGTTTCACAGATCGGTGTGATAGATCAGTTTCACAGATCAGTTTCACAGATCGGTGTGACAAATCGGTTTCACAGATCAGTTTCACAGATCGGTGTGACAGATCAGTTTCACAGATCGGTGTGACAGATCAGTTTCACAGATCAATTTCACAGATCAGTTTCATGTACAGTAACGGTGGGTGAACAGTGTTTCCAGACTCCTACAGTTTTGCCCCTTTTTACGTTTCCATTGACGTAAAATACATTTAAAGCCTTATTTTAAGGGCTCTTAAGGCCGTTTCAAATGCCATAAATCCTATATTAATTTTTTTCCCAAGGCTTGGAATGTTTTACTTGGTCAAACTGCGTGGGTTAATGCGATCCGTTTTTAATAGATAATTAACCGGATCTTAAACCGTCACCTCATTAAATCTTAAAAAGGGACGAGATATCATTATCCCTTGTTCTTTTCATTCGTTCTCAACTAAGAGGTGCTAGAACCCTTCAATCCTTTCCGTAGGAGTTGCACAATCAACCTTTACTCCTAGGATCAGTTCTGCTCTGTTGGATGCAACCGAGCTGTGTCGATCAATCTTCGATATAAGCATCCTCCGGTGGATGCAGTTGTCACGAGGGGAGGATCGTGACCTGTTGTGTGGATAAAGGACGTCAAGAACTCTTCGAGGTAGGGGATTCATGGCTTCTCTAATTGTATATGTGCAATCGTAGAATTAGCATGATTTATTCCTTTGGATCACAATGAAATTGACCTAATTAAATACTTGAACCAGATTAAAAGAATTGGTTGATCGCATGTAGTTTCTTTATACCGTGATAACGGTTTGCCTCATGTTTTCCTAGATATAGTGATACCTATGTTTTCTTTGACTTTGTTGTTCGTTCATGATAGAAATTGATAATGAACGTAAAGTCGGAATTAGTTGTTAATTAATTTGCTAAAGATAAAGAGGCATGTAAATTAATCTGGTTATTGCTGTTGTTGTAGTTGTTCTAATTTGAGGATAATCAAATTAGGGAAGTAAGCATGGTTATTTAATTGTGATAGCTTACTGATTAGGTATCCATGATTGGAACCTACGAATAAAAAAAAATCTGCTAATTCAATATGGATTAGAGAACAGATTATGTGGGAATTTCTAAAAGCGTTCTGAGTTACCCTCTTGTTTGTTAAAGGGTCAAGATCCCATGATGTGATGTTTGTTTTCCTGCTACTTGTGATTTGATGTGAGCCTGGATGGCTGTTGTGATATGTGGAGGCATGGAGGCCTTGTGGTTATGGCAGCAGATGACGCCTAGAGTGGCGAGATGCATCAGTTTATGCATGTGGGTGTCGGGGAGGACACCAGGGGTGATGGAATGGGATGGATGTGGTTGCTGGTTACCTAAGGTTTTCTTGAATGTTAATCTGCTTTGCTTTTCCCCACTGCTCAAGGCAGCTGGTCTTGCTACCCTTCTTCCGAAGGAGGCGAAGACGCGCGGGGTATGCCACGTGCTTTCTGTGTTTATCCTCTCGAGGGAGAATGAGTATATGATCTTTCAATAGGTGGAAAAGATTCGACGGATAGTATATCTATTCACCGTGTTGAGCCTCCTTTGTGTTTAGAAGCATATGATGTTTTTCTAGAATGCCTGGGAATGTGGAAAAGTAATTCGGTAAGGAATATTTGATTAAATGGTGAAAATCCACGGGGATGGAGATGCTGGAATTTAAAGGTGATGTGAATCTTAAAAAGGAGCAGTTGTTTTTGAAAGTGATGCCAATTCAGTTTAATGTGGAATTGTTCATTCTTAATTAATGTTTAAAGAATTAATTAACGTACAGTGGAATTGATAAATGAGAATGGAGTAATCTAATGAATCTCTTCAATTGGTTGTGTGCTTATAGGATACGTAGTCTTTGAAGTAGCAGCCTGGATTCTGAGAGACGTTAGCTGCAGTTGTATCTAAGACTAGGTAATGCCCATAGTGTGGATGTGAGTTACTTATATATTCTGTACTTTTTGTGTTTCTATACGCTACTCCACCCTGTCGGTATGGGCAACTGACACCCCGGGGATTCTGAGCCCTGGGGGGGGGGGTGTTTTCCCCAACATTCTGATGGGAGGTTGAATGGCTGACTACCCCCTTTGGCCCCGCTCTCTTCTCTTGGTAGATACTTGTGCCATGAGGCACAGTGGTTAGTTACCCCATATATGTGTGTAGAGGGCTGTAATGGCTTGTGGTTATTCACACACATATATTCTGGATATAGTATCCTATGGACTACTATAGGTGTAACGTGTATAGGCTATGATGGCTTGAGGATCCTTACTCAGCGTATGGGCTGTAATGGCTTGAGGAATAATACTCGACGTATGATACACGTTATACGAGCTATGGTGGCTCCCGGAAACTACCTGGTTACTTTGGTTGTGAGGACGGTGTGGTGCTTCGCCCAGGTGTCTGCGGGAAAGCCTTTGTGGTGCACGAGGTGCAGATTGTGGAGCTTAGCCCAGGTGTCTGCGGGCAAGCCTTTGGAGAGAGATGCACAGGACGTATGTCGTTGGGGCAAAGCGGCAAACCAGTGGGGAAGTAGTAGCGGGGTACCCTTGATATTCTTTACTATATGCTATATTCTTGTATGCGTTATTTGGTGAGAGTATCCATGGTGAGGTTGGGAACATAGTATACCTGTTTAGGTGACGAGTTAGTTTCACTTGTTGTTCACTGGGCTTTAGCATGCTTTCTTTACTTTTGCACGAGAGTCTTGGGGAGGATCCTACTGAGTATAGTGTTATACTCACCCTATGTACATATAAACTATTTTTCAGGTCACTTGGAGTAGGTTGGAGATCAAGCTGGTTACTACTAGCTTGCGGTTGGAGGAGGAGCTGTTCGGGCTTGTGGTCGCTGTCATTTTACTTTCTTTTGGGTACTTTTAGTTCTCCCTTTCAGTTGTAGTACTTTTGCATGACATTTCATATATGTACTTGATTTCATTTTACATTTCAGTTCTGAGTTGGAGTTGATTGGAGTCTATTCTATCTCTCTCTTCTGCATGTGTTCTCTTAGAGGGTAATGCCTCCCATTTGTGTGTGTATTATACCCTCGGTGCTAGTCGCCAACCCGGGGCCTACTGGAGGCGGGACTCGGGGGTCATTATCTCCCTTCTCACATTGCCGGCCCAGGAGGGGTACACTTTGTGGGGATGGGGTCGTGACATTATTATTATAGTTTCATTAATTTAATCAATCTTCACATCTATCAAATGAAAATTGAAACTATCAATCGTGTGTACAGAGGACTACTTTCTCGCAAACTGATGTAATTTTTTCCATCATTACCATTAAAGTATAGATATAATGATGGATTTAACATATGTGTATGATATTTATGAAATTATTATACTTAATTAATTATTGTATCACGTAAAACTTCTAACTTTCCATTCCATGTGGGGATACGATAATGTTTCTCATGTGTATGGTGGACTATCGTCTTGCGAAGCGATGTGATTCGTTTTTTCACTAACAATTTTCAAGATAGGTAGTAAGGATAAATTTAATGAATTTATTTTATATTTATGGACTAAAAATGCTTCTATAAATACAATATCACATCTAAATTCTTACATTCTAATCTATTTAAAAATAATAATGTGTTTTGCGCAAACAAGTGGCCTATCGCCTTCACGTAATAATTTGAAATATTTTTCATTTAATTTTTATTAGGATAGTAATGATGATGAATTTGATTAATATAAATTTTACATATAATATAATAATGAGTCGATTCATTTGAATTAATATTTATTTTCCTTTAATTCTATCTGTTGATAAATGGAAGCAATATTCTTGCACATGTACGACCAACCGTCTCTATGAACGGTGAAATGCATTTTCCATCTCTAACTTTTATAGATTATTAGAAATAAATATATAATGAATTTATTATATATTTATATCATTTTTTACATTCTATATATGTTTTAATCATGACCAATGTAAAGTGATTGAAAATTACAAATCAAAACATATAAGAAAAACAAAGTTGTTATTACCTAAAACATTATTTTAATAAGGAATTGTTAATAAATAGGTCATAAATAGTAATAAGTAAATAATATATGTTATTATATATATAATTATGGTTAATTAAATGATATATAATTAAATAATATTTATTATACATGAGTTTTAAATGAATACAAAGGAATCCCAAATTGAGCTAAGGGTTTCCCGTCTCACCTTTACTTCCATGGGATGTATTCCATATTCATCACTTTATTATTTGACATGGTGTATATCCTAAAACTTTTATATGTTATATCATTAATAACATTATATTAATGGTATTTTATGTTTCATTTTATGTTATTTATCTCATGGGGCTTACCATTCAAGAGTTTCCAAAGTGGTAAGAGTTTATTTTACAATATCATCTTTTATCAATATTGGTTATGATTAAATTTATTATGATGAAATATTAAGATCTATAACCCAATAAATTCATTAATTTTATTATAATCTAGTTATTAATGAAATTTCAATTTAATAATAATATTTTCTTTTCTTTTTTATAAATTATTGAGAAAATGATTTAATGAAAAAACAAATTTATTTCACTTTTTAGTAAAAAAATATGTTTCTCTTCCATGTCTAAGTTTTTTTAAAATGTTTTCAATTTTTTAAAAATAATAAAAAATTATTTATTTATAAATTTTATCCATGATTGGGTTTAAAAAAATTAATGTAATATTTCCATCATTTTTGTAATAAGGCACTTTTTGATTTTTTTTTACCAAAAATGTGAAATAATATTTTTTGAACATAATCAACTTGTAAAAAATTTCCCATCATCATAACCACTAATTGATTCAAATATTTCTTTTACATGTTTACAAGGTTCTTTTCAAATAATTTTTTCTTCAGAATATTTTTATATTTTTTCTTTTTAAAAGTGATTAATTGAAACTAATATTTTTTAAGCATGTTTTTAATGGTGTTTTTGTGGTATTTCTATTCATCAATAACAAAACCCCTTATTTTAACATTTTATCCATTATAAATATGTTTTATTTAAACCAAACTTATTATTTTTATGGATGGATTATGACCTGTTTGATTGGGGTGTACTATTTTGATACTATTACCATATTCTCAAAATGGCTAATGTTTGTGTTTATGGAATGGGGAAAGTATTAACATTTCATATGATAGTTTTTCAATAAAAATGATTATGTTTATTATGTTTCATCCATTTCATGTGTGGAATTAATTGGACTAATAAAGTGATAGGGGGACCCGTTATAGCCTCTCGATGCATCAGTTGGTCTCATGAGACAAACTAGATGTGGTTTTTTGCTAATACTGTACCCATTAATGTAATATTTCATGGAATGAGGCCTTGAAGTTATAGATTTCAAGGTACAAGGTCTTGATGAAAAGATTCAAATATTCAACATTATTTATTCCATGATTTTGAAATCATTTATTAAATTCCATGTTATTATTTGATTAGTTAGAATATCCATGGAAATGTTTCAGGCACATTTGAATATTTAAATGGAATTATTTAATAATTATTTATTACTTCCATATTATTCTTCATGCTCAAGTTATTTATTAAATGTAATGTTCTTCAGTTATTTACCTTTGAATATTGATTATTACTTATATATTCATGATAGCTTCCATTGTATAGATACCCTTATTGACCATCTAAGCTCACCCCTATCTTTGGTTTTATTTTCCCTAAGATTCTAGTAATTGTTTTATAAATGATATACATGATAATATAAGTGGAAAATTTAATTATCAAAGAAAAAACTTTTTTTTATTTTTTGTTTTCAAATGTAAAAGATATTCAAGTATGTATATAGTTTACTAAGACTACTAAACTATTTATCCCTTTGGTATACAATCAATTGTATCTAGAAACAATATAATAAATAAATCATTAAATATGGGTTACTAGGGCAATGGATTTATAGAATTTATTTTGTTTAAAAAAAATCCCAACATGAAAAAATTGAAATCAAAAGGCATAATATAAAGGATGTTATTGAATAAAATGTTGAAGGAATAGATCCCATACCTTGAGAGGCCGCTCCTAAAAAATAGGGAGTAGATTCTTAATAACATAGGGGAAACTTGGAAGGGATATATAGAATTAAAGTAATATTAAATTCATTATACCATGGTTTTTCCAGAATTTCCCGAAGGCCCACTTTTTTATTGATTTTTGATAACCCCCTTACAACGGATGAGGGGGAACTTTACAAGGCCCATAGGCTTAGGGATTACAAGGCCCATAGGCTTAGGAGCTTACATGACCCTAAGGTCTTATGGAATTCAACCAGAATATCTAGAAGGAACTTCCCTTCCCCAACATATGCAACATGATAGTAGCTCTCCACCTTCGAATGGTCATCTGGCTAGGCTTCCTGTGCAAGCACATGATGGTCCCGATGACATAGCTATATCCTTTCATTATGACAATCCATTTGGCTCTAATCTGGTGAGTGCACCTACTCTGAACCCTCTTATGGGGATGTTCCTTTTTTGTAGAGTCTATCTGGGGAAAATGCATGTGTCATGAAGGCCTTGAGGTGGACCGAAGGCCTTAAAGGTGGCCCGAAATCCCAACTGACCAGAACGCCTAGGTGGCCCGAAAGCCTTAAGGGCTCCAAGCCAAAACTGATGGCCCAAGGTGAATAGTTCCAGCTGCTACAATACTGAACAGTACATGAAACAGTAACTGCTACAGTACCGCGTAGTGTACAGTTCTGCTACAGTACTTGCACAGTGTACAGTCTACTATAGTACCTACACAGTGTACAGTTTGCTATATTCTCTGTTATAGTACAGAAAATATGCCTCTACCTGGTTTTGAACCTGGGCCTCGTGAATGCACTTAAGGATACCTCACCAATGGTTTTGAGTTAGGAGGAATGGGATATTGGGAAGGGGTTTATAGCAAAATAGAGGACAAATATATAAATTTCTAAACATAGGTTTTAGAGTCTATATGATAAATTAATCAAAAACAAAATCTATACCATGGTTTATAGCCATATTTTATTCTAAATAGGAGTGAATTTAATTATTTTATAATGATAAAAACCTAAATCATTAAAATAATACTCTTGGTGATATGGAAGTGAGAAATGTTTATAAAGAATTGATTCTAAAACCTCAAAATATAATATAGGTTTTGGAGGATTCATTAAGGGTTTATAAAAAATTAATAAATTAACATAAAAACAAATTATTCTAAATTAGATACATAACATTGGTCTGGTATGGTCTTTATAGTATTATTACATCACTTTTTGGCTGTTATTATGTCATAATACATATCATATAATTATATCGTATTTAATTTTTATCTAAAAAATTGACTATCATGAAAAATAATCACAAATTCACCATTAGATAATATTATTTATTTTATAGAAATTATTATATAAATATTATATTTTACACTTTTTTGTTAAAAATCATTATTTATCCAAAAAAGTTGTTTTTTTACAATAATTATTTTTAGTACCATTAAAAATTACATTTAAATTTGTAAAATATATTATTATTTATATATAATTAATATTATATAATAATAAAATTTTATTAAAATTTCATTTATTTTTATGTATTCTTTAATTAATCATAAAGAGTTCCTTTATTGAAAATATAATTTTCAAAAAAATACAATTTTTGTTTCATCATATCGAAATTTAATTTTTATCAAAATGATTATTTAATAATTATAAATTATTAAAAGATAAATATAATCATTAATTAATAAAACAAATTACACAAATTCATATTTTTAGGTTTTAGATACATAGTTCTTTATTTCACCATCGAACTCTCTAAGGTTAACATGTGTGATGTTGAGATTTTCTTATGATGGTCAGATGAACATGGTTTGAGATGTGATCTGGACGAGCGTTAATTTATCCTATAAGAAGTTTGGATCATTATTTAGCTATTTAATCTTGGATTAGTACTGGTTAAGTTAAAATTCTAGTGTTTTTATCTTCATTAGAAACTCTGAAAATTTTTATTTATAGGGTACGATCCTATAAGTCAAGGTTATTGCTTCCTTTCTCTATGTCAATTAGATTTATCATAACCCTATATATATACTAATCATACAAACATTTTATAACTGATATATTATCAATGTTTATGATTTTTAACATTCTTTTAAATTCTACAACATATAACTTATAATGGTCCAAATAACCAATTTAGAACATGTGTTTTCTTAATTTCATTTTTAATAATGAATTTACTTATTTAAAATGGGAATTACATTTATAAATGTTCGAGTAATTACATTATTCTCCATTTATAAATTTCACCCTAAAAATAATATTTGTGCACTAAAATAGATGAGGGTACTTCTATTTCATTAGCTCTTACGGTTGACAAGTCGATTCCTCAAAAATGTTGTCACACTACAATACATTGACCATGTGAGTTCTCTTAATTTGTAGAACCTTGTCTCTACAATAAAAAATCTTCAGCAGATACTCCTCCTATGAAATATCATTTTATAACGGCGCCACCTTTGGATTCAATACATGTGATGGGTTTGGTATGTGCTTCCTCGAGAGGGATACATGGAACAAATCATGTACTTGAGATATGTTAGGTTAGAGTTCTAGTTGATAGACCACTACTCCAATATTATCATGGATCTCAAATGGGCCTATATAACAGGAATACACTTTCCCTTTTTTCAAAAACTCATGAATTTATTCTCTGGTGTTATATGAAGTAACAATTTCTCTCCAACATCAAACTCCATGTCTCATTAATGATTATTATAATATATTATCTGTCTACTTTTTGTGGGTTTGATATGATTATGAATGGTTTGAACCTTCTTTATTATTTCTTGAATAAGAACTAGTCACATCAGCTTTTAATCTCTAAATTCTTCAAAGAATTTCAAAGTCTGACACCTCTAACCATACAGAGCCTCATAAGGTGCCATTGGTATGCTAAAATATGGTTTTTTGTTATATGATAACTCTAATAGATGAAGTTGTTTATAAAAACATCCATGGAAATCCATTGATTAAGATCTCAACATATCATTCAATCTTTGAATGGTTCTTTTATACTGACCATCCTTCTAAGGGTGATAAGTAGTGATGAAGATCAGTTATACATCCAATGCTTATTGAAGGATTATCTAAATCCTCTAGGTAAACCTCATATATTGAATAGATACAATAGAGAGTGGAACTTCATATAGTCTTACTATTTCCCTTATATACATCTTGTCAAGTTGGTTAATAGGGAAATTTTCATTGATTGTAATGAAATTCACTTACCTGGTAAAGTGATCGGCTACCACCCAAATAATGTTATTTCCATTAGGAATTCTAAGGAGTTCTATGATGTAGTCTGTGGTTATATTTTACCATTTCTACATAGATTTGGTCAATGGTTTCATCATACCCTTAGACTTATATTATGTATCCTTTACCTGTCGATATACCATGTGTTGTGATAATTTTATTGAAATCTCCCTCTTCATGTTATCCCACTAAAAGTTTTTCCTAATATATATATATACATATTAGTGATGCCATTATGAATAGATAAGGATAAGCTATACGCATCATGTTGAATTTCCCTCTTTGAATTTAGTTTTGATGGGACACATATCCGGGTTACAAACCTTATAACTCAATATTTGGAAATGTTGAACTCTAGAATATTTGATAACTTTTTCTAAAAAACCTAATCATCATTCTAATAATACTTGACCTAATCTATAATTAATTTTTTAACAATCATTTGATAAAGGTATGATGAATATCGTTTTATTATTCCCAATATTATCCTCTATATGTCCATGAATATTGGATACCTTTTAATTTTAATCATGGATAGGGTTTTAACAACCAGTCTACATAGAGAATATATCACTTTTTCCATTTTCCCCAAGTGGTAATAGATTATACAATCATAATTATTGATCATCTATAACTAAATTCTTTATCACATATTAATCTATTTTTTTTAATATATACTTGAGTCGTTAATGATTTTTATATTTATCACACTTCAATTCACAGAGATAATGTCACCAAATATTCAATGTGAAGATCATTATAGCCAATTCTAGATCACGTGGGGGGAATTTTTGCTAATTGATCTTTAATTAATGGGTGGGATAGGATTTCCCAATTTCATATTTCAATAGAACACAACCCAATAATTTTTTGGATACATCACTATAGATCACAAATGCTTCCCCATAGGTAGGTAATGTGGGTATAGGTGTAGTGATTATCCTCTTCTTATTCTCTTTAAATATTTCTTTGAATTCATGATCCCATAAAAACTTTACCCCCTTCTAAGTTATCTTATTTAGTGGGATTGATAATCATGAGAATTTTCTAACAAATTGAAAATACTACACAACTAATCCAAAGAAACTGTAGATTCCTTTAACCAGGGACGTCCTTAATATCCTTAAATTAGCTCTATTTTTAAGGATCCATATATATTAATTTTCTAGTGATAACATTCCCCATGAATGTAAATTTCTCCATAAAAAATCTCATTTACTCTGATTTTTATAAATCTTTTATTTTCACAAGGTCTTAATTATAATATCAAAATTGTCCTCATTCTCCTCCTTCCTTTTAAAGTAGCTAAGAATATATTCTATATAGACTACCATGAATTTTTCAATTAAATCTCTAAAGTATCTATTAATTAAGTACATTAAATTTACCAGGGAATTAGTAAGTCTAAATTGCATTACTATGAACTCCAAGTGCTTGTACCTTTTATGAAAAGATGTTTTGGGGATATATTCCTTATTCATGTTTACTTGATAATATCCCAACTATTGATCCACATTAAAGAAGTAATGGAATCCACATAGTTGATCAAACAAGTTATAAATACATGGAATAAGATACTTTTTCTTTATCTAGATTTTGTTGAATTTATGATAATCAAAGTAGAGGTATATTTACCCATAGTGTTTCTTGACAAATAGGTTCAGTTCACCCCATAGCGAAGCACTATGGCATATAAAACATTTATACAGATTCTTCTGTAGTTTCTTTTTTAGATCCTCAAGATAAAAAATGGTCATTATATATGGATTCTTTGATATTGGAAAATATCTATGATTATGTTTGATTGATAAATCTACCACTAAACTATGAGGAAGACTAGGAATTTTTTTTGGAAACACATCGGTGAATTCTCATACAATGGGAATGTCATCAAGGATGATATTTACCTTAGTCATAATCATTTGAGGTAGATATGATTACTCAAAAGTCAATTATATCCATTATTAAGATGATGATACCAAATTGGATAAAACCTAATCCTTACACATGTATATATTTAGAGGGATATTTTAAATATGAAGGGTTATATCCTTCTCTCGGTAATTTATGTTGCCTCTATACAAGGAAAGCAAATCCTTTCCTAAAATAAGATTGAATTATGATAAAGGGATTGTTATAATGGTTTCTAGAAAATTTATCTCACAAATATTGATAAGGGATGAGTTATATACTTGGGATGAAATAATTACCCCATTTTTCATTTTCACAAATGGATCTACTTCCTTGTATTGTAGTGGTGTTTGAATAGTTTCACTAAAATTTGGTGATATGATGGAATTCATATAATGATCGATAATAAGACTATATTTCACTATTTGATTATGGTTCTAACCATTTAGTTCATCCAAAATAGACTTAGTCATGTTAATTTTTAAACTTTTAATCAAATAAATGGGAAACAATGATCATTAAAGTAATAACTCATAGATTAGATATATTCTATATCCTAAGAATTTATAGGTTTGAATATAAGTTATCTATGATATAATCCATAACCTAAATTATTATATGAATTTTTCCCATAATAATAATTCATAAAGAGATTGTGAATTTTACAAAGTATATCGCTTATAATTTTTATGCTAGGTGTATATAAAGGCCAATTTTTCATGAACTATGTGATGATCGAGTGGACATGAGCCTCAACCCAGTTGGTGAGGTCTCTCTAAGTGCATCCATGATACCTAGGATCAAAAGCAAGTGGAGGCATAATTCTGGGTTTGTAGTAGTACTGTAGCAGCCCTATAGTAATACTATGCGATACTCTAGCAGGTACAATAGATGTTATTATACCAGGTACTGTTTGGTACTGTAGTAGCTGAGACTATTCACCTTGGGCCATCGGTTTGGTCTTGGATTCCATATGGAATTTGATTCACCCAGGACTTCGGGTTTGTAAGACTTTGGGGCCACCTCAAGTCATTCGGGCCACCTCAAGGCCTTCCGGGCCACCTGATATGCAGATGCATAGACAGATTCTACAAGGAACCAGGTTCTGAGGAGGATTCAAGAAGAGGGCGCATTCACTAGAGTAGGGATAAAATATTTGAAAGAATAAGAGTGTATGGAATTTCCATCGATACCGATCATATGAATCTCTGCAGAAGATAACTAGCGAGACAGCCATGCAAAAGTTGGAGAGCTGATCATGATGCATATACTGGGGAGGGGCGGTTTCATGCAGTCATAGTCTGTATGAATTCCTTAATACCTACAGGTCTTGTAATGTCTCCAAGCCTATAGGCAATGTAATATCTAATACTATGGGCCTTTTAAGGGTTCCCCATCATCCCTTGAAAGGGGGGTTATCAAAAATCAATAAAAAATAAGGCCTTTGGTTCATTTAGGCTATGATGATTGAGTCATGTTCATTGTTCTCTTTTCGGAGTTAGTTTCTCTATGTACAACTATTATAGAGCCACATAAACTTTTAGTATCTTGAAAAATATATATTTTCATGGAAACCACTTAATCTATACTTTTAAAAAATATAGGTATGTTTTAATTTTTTTAGTCATATCTCAAAGGCTCCCAATTTAGTTTTATAATTCCAATCCCCAAAATGACTAGAATTTTATCTAATAACAACTATGATAACTCATATATTTCATGCACTTTATTTCATAATTTACTCAGTATAAATACACTTAATACAACCCCTATAGATCATGAGTCCTAGTGAATTTGGTTAATTAGGTACATCATATAAAAAATTGAAATAAAAATAAAAAAATTGATATAAAACTCCACAACTTTCCCTTATATTTCCCTGATTCTCTAAAACTTCACAGGATAACATGGGGACATACTTAAGAAATATATATCATATAATTTTCAACAAGGGATTAATCAATGCATAACATGAAGAAAGTAATACATCTGAGTCAATAGAAATATCAAGGTAATATAAGAGGGGTTATAATCATAAAATTGAATAATGAAGTAAGATATAATATGATAATATAAAGGAAACATGGGAGTGTTGGAATAACATAAAACATGAAATCATGAGAATAAGTCAGGGATAACCACCCATACATCAAAATATATCATTATTAGGATAACTTAAAATGAACCATACATGGAATATTATGAGATAAAAATATTACTCAATGCATTAGAGGGCTATATGATTTTGGGCCTACCCATCACATCCATATCATGTACATCCATAAGTGTTCCGCGTAGATCATACAACCTAAGAAAATATTTCATCACATTTAAAACCATGATTACGAAATTTTGGTTTCTTACATGGAAGTAACCAATCAATGAATGATATATACATATTGGTGAATACTACTGAGTAGAAATGGGGATGGGTATTCACTACACAAATGTTTGGCATGGAAAATTGCAGAATAATTTAGGCAGTAAAACAGGGGTACACAAAGATTAATGGAAGGGTTTGATGAGATTTAAAGGGGTCTCTCATCACCTTTATATATTAAGGATGATAATATTTATGATTCAGAACATATCACAACATGTAAAATTGGAAATAATAAGCCCTAATATGAAAAAGGTTCTTGAATAAAAAGGAGGAGGGGATCCCTTACCTTGAATGGGAACTTATAAAATATTGGGAGGATCTTTTTAAGATATTGGGTTAACCTTGGGAGGGATATATATTGGTAAATAAATATTCACTTTGACCTACAAGGGTTTTTAGTGAATATGACTGGGAGGTTGGGTGAGTTTTTATTGAAAAAGAGAGGATAATTCTATATTAATTTCTAAACTTAGGTTTTGGAATCTATATGGTAAATTAATCTAAACCACAAACCATACCATAGTTTTTCCCATTTTTTATTCAAAATAAGCATATATTTAATTATTTTATAAGCTTTTGATTCTAACTCCTTAAAATAATAACTTTGGTGATGTGGAAGTTAGTCATGTTTATAAAGAATTGATTTCAAAACCATAAAATATAATATAGGTTTTGAGGTATTCATTAAGAGTTTATAAAATTAATAAAATAATTTCAAAAATAGAATTTTTTAAAGGAAAAAAATAATGTTTTTCATGGATAATATTTATAAGATTTATTATATCACTTTTGGGATTTATGATGTCATAATTAATATAGTATAATTATACCATATTTAATTTTTACCAAAAAATAAACCGTCATAAAAAATATAAAAAATTCCCCATCAGACAATTTTTATGCAATAATTTTAAAAATAATATTTATTTTATCAAAATATCTCTTAAATTTGAGATTTTTTGATCTAATTAAAAAAGCTCAATTTATTGAAAATACTAATTTTTTTATAATAACAGCTTTCATACCCATATAAAAATTAAATTTGAAATAAAAAAATAATATTATAATTTATATTTAATAAATATTATTTAATAATAATATTTTATAAAAATATAATTTATTTTCAAAAATTATTGAATTATTCAAAAAGAGTGTCTTGATTGAAAATATATATTTCTAAAAAATAAAATTTTGGTTTCATCATGACAAAATCTAATTTTTATCAAACTTTTTATCTATCCATTATAATGTAATAAAAGATAAATATAGTCATTAATATATAAATAAAAAAAATTATACTTTTTGTTTCCAGATACATAGCCTTTTAATACACTAATGAGTTCTCTATGGGTAAGTTGTGTGATGTTGATATTTTCTTTGGGTAGTTCGACGAACATGGTTTGGAGCGTGATCTGGATGATCTTGAAATTATCAGGTAATAAGTTTCAATCATGCTTTAGTTACAAAATATTGGATTGGGTTTGGTCAATAGAAAATCATAGTGATACTATCTCTCTCAGAAGCTCTGATAAATGGGCATCAGAGGGCATGGCCCTACTAGTTAAGGTTATCAATTCCTTCATCTGTGTCAGTAAGATTTATCATAACCCTATATATATTATAATAATAAGATCATTGTATAAAGGCTATACTATAAAAAGTTATTATAATTAATTATATCTTAAATCCTATAGGATTTAACTTATAATGGTCCAAAATAACCAATCTAGTTCTTGTATTTTCTATAATTTCATTTTTTTAATAATGAATTTACTCATTTAAAAAGGTAATTTCATTTATATATTTTTGGGTCATTACAAGTGTTGACTCTCGGTTTTAGTGTGTAATTTTTTAAATTTTCAAAAATATTAGATTTATTTTATTTGTGGTAGAATGTGCTATGGAATGTAACACAAAACTCCAGATTTCGAAAATTCAAATATAATATGTTTCTACAAGGGAATATCTTACAAGCCATTATGTTCTTTATCACTTATCCAATTTTCCACATTTACATGTTGCAATAGATACATATCTCCATCAACATAAGTTTCACTTTTCTTTAAATATTCATAAAGGATTTGATTTTATGTATGAGGAGAATTCAATTCCATTCATACTGTGGTCCACTATCTATCATTGTGATTTTGTTCCAATTTCTTCCAAAAGTCCTCTAATCATATTGAATCCTAATAAATTTCACATAAATTGATATCCTTTATGTGACATAAAATCTACTTCTAATTTATAACAAATATAAAATTACAACTCAATTATTACAGCAAATGGCATGTATCCAAGGATATATAATAAGAAGCCACTCATCTTCTTCTACCCCTTATTGTTTTCTTCATAAATTTATAACATATTTTCTGATTTAGTAAAAAATAATTTTTATTATTAGATCATTCATTTATTTTGATTATTTGGTATAGAATCTTAGATTGGGGGTGGTATTTGGTATTTTCATTCTAAAATGTTTCTTATGAAGATTGTTTACATGATAACAACTCCACTCATAGAAGAGTACTTATCTTTGTAGTCGATATAATTCTTAACAACTTCAATAATTATTTTATAATATATTTCCTCACTAATATTTATTAAAATATTTATTATTATTTTTTTGAGTTATAAATCACATAAATGATCACACTTATCATGCACAATTGTTTGTGTGTAATTTTTGAGAATAAAAACTTAATTTTAAAATTAAATCAACCTGGAATAGATTCTTAGGATTAAACTACCTCCAAAAAATAAAATAATTCATAATTTTAGGCTTAATATGTTGGGTTAATTATAAATTAAAAATAAGTGGGATTTGGGACTATAATGAAAGTATATTTAGGTGATTGGTTTTTTTGATGTTATCCTAGGGCTCATTTGTACATATCTTTGTGGTCATGTTAATTTAAGTAAATTTTAGTGATTAAAAAACCATAGAATCATAATTTTATGGATATAAACTTAATTTATAATGATGAATAAATGATAAAGTGGTAGATTATATCAACTAAACATTTTTATATAATTGTTTTCAAAGAAACTATTCTACCACTTACTTTATTTTGTTTTAAATATTTCAATAAACTTCCTCAAATACTTTTTAATATTATATTTCATTTATGTTTTATTATTAATAATTATAATAAGGTGTTTTAATACACACCCTCCACAAGTAAATGACCTAGGTCCTCCACTATTAAAAACTTAGTAAAATTATAAATCTTTTGGGATCATCTATGACCATACTGATAAAATTGGAATTGTTGTTAAGGAAAAATGTTTGTTCCTTAACCTATTTTAGGTTTTTTTTATTTTATTTTATTTATTATCTTTGATTATATTTTTATTTATTTATTTCTCTATATCTCACTTTCTTCTCTACAATTTTCTTCATCATTCATCTATTATTTATTTTTTCCTTTTCCCATTTACCTTTCCTTACATTCTATTCATGGATCATTTATAACATACATTATCAAGATATGTTTGCCTAATTTTTTATTATATACATTTATTGATAACAATTTCTTATCCCAATGTTAACATTAGACTTCCTACTAATGTTTAACATATCCTTAAGGCTCAAATTTGGTAATATTAGTTTATAATAGTTGTCAAAATTCCCCTGATTAAGGATTTTCTTCATCCTAGGAACATTGAAATTTGTATCACAACTAAATTTAAATTAAAGTAGATATAATTTATTCTAATAATGATAATAATTAATATGATATTCCCACTATGTAATTTTAGAAACTAGATATTAACTATCATCAACATGCATTTAATACCCAACACTCAAAACAATATTGGAACTCAAATATATAATGATGACCCTTTAAATTTTCCTAGGAATATTTCAAGAATACCCAAATAAAAAAAGGATTTTTTTTCATCCATTATACTAAGAAATATTCTAGAATAACTAATATAACTAAGAGCATTTCCATTCCCACGTGATAGAGCTATAAAGGATAAGATTACTTCTTGTAACCCAAAGAGGTAAAATTTTGTAATGATTTTAAATTTATTTTATTATTGAAATATTATAGTATATTTTAAAATGATGATTCAAAAATAAATATTAGGAATCAAACATGTATAAACAGAGTTAATGTATAAGTATTGGGAGTAATTCATAAAGTTGTGTGGAAGATGACCATATCACCAAAACAGTGAGAAATCAATCATTATATAATTCTACAATGGTCTCACACCCATGGATATTAGTAAAATTTATTTTTTGGGAAGAGTATTTTTAATTGAAAAAAATATTATAATGTCAAGAATTGATCGATAATATGTCACAAAACTCCTAACTATTATCTAATTGAGGTAAATAGAATATAAGTGTATTCCAGTTAAGCCCTTATTTATTTGAAAATAACTTAATTGATAATAATTTTTCAAATTTAATACTATTATAATATAGATTTACATTGGTCTAAATATATCAACACCTACTTTTTTGAGGCATTATGAAATTTTTATTTAGAATACCATTTTTTGGCTATATCTTCAGGATATAGTGGTGTGTTATAGTATTTGTATTGGAATACTATTTCAAAATAATAAATAGAAACCACATCCTAAAAATAACAATGATCCATTAAAAATAAATTCATTTTGAGATGGATAAATAAATTGGGTCTTAGTTATAGTACAAGGTTGTAATAAAGGACGCCTCTCCAACTACATTTCTAGTAACCAACTTTAAAATAATAGAATAATAAAAAGGCTATAATGATATTTTAAACCAATGATCTTATGAGTCAAAAAACACACTGAAATATTAAAAAAATCTATATAATAATCATAATAATCTTTTAAAGAAGTTTTTTTTAATCAATATAATCGGATAAAGATATAATATATAGAGCTAAGAGAGATAAAGAGAAATTTGAACCATATTTTAACTTCATTGTATGAATTATTAAGCCAAACATTCATATATATATTTCTTAAAAAAATTACTCTAAATCTGAAAAGGGGTTTCAGAACTCATCACACCCATTATGGTGACTTCAGGAAATCTAAAGGACCCCATTTCATTCATTATACCATCCACCATAGTGGTGTTAAATATTTTTGAGGATTTATTATAATGACCCATACTTTACATACATTAATACAACTTCAAATTTGATGTATATTCATTACAATATATAATAAACCCACCACTGGATTGTATAGGTACGATGTCTTTAGAAACTGGAAAACATAAACAACTGTTTCATAAAACATCTACATTGTCTCTAGATTATTTCTTCATAACTAGAATCTTTTTTGACAAATCTTACATAATACCCTTCTTCATGACCTGGGGAAAAGAAACATATGAAAGGGTGATCTCAAATTCTCATTAAGGGTAAATAATGTAAATATCAATCATATCATAATCGTAAGACATAAGAACATAGCATTTGAATGTCTTATCCAATATATGAAAGATCATGATATCATGTCATGGAATAAAAGTTCATAAGAATTAATGGTCATAATCCCAAAAGTCATAACTTAAGACATGAAGTTTTTTGGAATACACATAAGAAGAGAAAATCATTTTATATTAGTCAAGTCTCATTTCCAAGACCATCATAGCGGACAAATTCCATTACTGAACTGGGTTTACTTGTAATTCCAACACTATAGTACTAAACCATATTTACTTTCTATTATATTAATGTCTATCTCAGGAGATAAAAATCTTTACCCAAAGCATTGGATGGATATATAGGTCCCATCCATATCATAATGAAATCATTATTATGTGTTCCATAGAAACATAAATCATTCATCATAGCATAACCCAAGGAATAAAATGGGTTTCTTAAACATCATTCCATCATAACGTAATCCATGTAAAAAAATGTATTTCAAAAATAGAATTCCAATATAAAAACAATAAAATCATATTATCAATAGGAATATAAACATAACCCTATTTAAATAATGTTATCTTAGATGGAAAGTAATTTTGATATAACATATGAAATTAATTCTTGAGAAAAATATCTTTTCTTCTCCAAATACGTTTTCTTTTCTCAAAACGCCACACAATTTTAAAAGAAAATAATTTATTTCAAAATAACCTTGAAAACATGTAAGGTTAGATTCCTATAAATAAGGCATCTTAAAAATATAAAAATCCATTCATTCCGTATAGTTTAAAAAACATTCTCACTAGTACAAAAACTGTTTTTAACGTCACGTTTTTTCACGTTGGTTATTATATAACCGACATCAAATCCATTTGCATGGACTTTTCACGTCAGTTATTATATAACCGACGTGAAAATCCATTTGTGTGGACCTTTTCACGTTGGTTATTTAAGAACTGACGTGAAAAATAATATTTTATGACTTTTTCACGTCGGTTATATAAGAACCGAGGTGAAAAATAAATTCTGCGATGTAAAAAAACATGGTATTGAAATTTTTAGGCGGCAATGGAAAATTTCGATGCGGCGATGTAAAAAAAATAAAATTCCGCATTGGCAGGAAATTAAAATTATATTTTACATTGGTTATATAATAACCGACGTGAAAATTCATATTTCATGACCTTTTCACATCAGTTATATTAAAACCGACGTGAAAAATCTAGTTTTCATGACTTTTCACGTCGGTTATATAATAACCGACGTCAAAATAATATTATCATTTCTTTTCAGGTCGGTTATTAAATAACCGACGTGAAAAATGCACGACATGATTCATTTTTCACGTCGGTTTTTAAATAACTGACATCAAAAAAATAATATCACTATTTTTCACGTCGGTTATTTAATAACCGACGTGAAAAACAAGCGGCAGGCTTCATCTTTCACGTCGGTTATTAAATAACCTACATGAAAAATGGTAACCTACATATATAATATTTCCGATCTTCGATTTGATAGGTCTCGGAGCCCAAACGGAGTTACGGATCAAAATTTATAGCCATCAGAAGTTGATCATCACTATACAAAGTCTTGGGGAAGACCAACTTCTGAGGGGCATAACTTTTAATCTATAACTCCGTTTGGGCTCCGAGACCTATCAAATCGAAGCTCAGGAAATTTTCTACATTTTTGTTAACATATTTCACGTCGTTTATTTAATAACCGACGTTAAAAATGCATTTTTAACATCGGTTATTAAATAACCGACGTGAAAAATCTGGTTTTCATGCCTTTTTCACGTCGGTTATTTAATAACCGACGTTAAAAAGGAATTTTTCACATCGGTTATTGAATAAAAGACGTGAAAAATATGATCATACATGTAGAAAATTTTCCAAGCTTCTATTTGATAGGTCTCGGAGCCCAAACGGAGTTACAGATTAAAAGTTATGCCCATCGGAAGTTGGTCTTCCCTAAGACTTCGTTAAGAGACGATCTACTTCTGATGGTCATATCTTTTGATCCGTAACTCCGTATGAGCGACACGACCTGCCAAATAAAAGCCCAAGAAATTATCTACAAGTTGGAATTGATTTTGCATGTCGGTTATTTAATAACCGACGTGATAAAGACCTGGGAAATGATTTTTCACGTCAGTTATTAAATAACCGACGTGAAAAACGTGCGGCATGCCTCATTTTTCAAATCGGTTATTAAATTTGATTTTTCACGTCGGTTATATAATAACCGAAGTGAAAAATGTGAATAAATTTTTATCCCTTTTCACGATGGTTATTATAAAACCGATGTTGAAATATAATTTTAATATCCCGCCCACACGGTATTTCAATTTTTTATATCGCGACATCGAAATTTTCATTTGCCGCTTAAAAATTTTAATACCGCATTTTCTTTTAACATATCAACTATAATGTTTCATTATATGCATATAATAACTTATCTATCATTTATTTCAACCATTATCAATCCGCCGACTGAACTCGTTTGATCTTCAACGTGAATCAACTATTTTTTATTTTCGCGATCTTGTCAAGGTATTTGTAATCATTTATCCATGATTTATATTTTTTATGATTCGTTTTCTAAATTGATTTACCATTTAATGATAATTTCATTCAATAATAATCTTTCCACTGACTTTTCTTATTTGATCTTCCACATGAATCCACTATTTCTTCTTTTTGTGATCTCGTCAAGGTATGTGTAATCAATTTTCCATGATTTATATTTTATATGAGTGGTTTTCATAATTTATATACCTTTTAATTATTCTTACATTATTATGATGATGAATAATTCTTCATATCATCGAAAAAATATAAATACTCCTTTGAAATATAAAATTCCTTCCAAGATGAAGTAATAATTTTCGCAATGAATCTTTCCTCAAAAAAATTTATCAAACTTCTGATAGTCATAACTTTTGATCCGTAACTCCGTTTGAGCACCACGACCTGCCAAATCGAAGCTCAGGAAATTATCTACAAGTTGGAATTGATTTTTCACGTCGGCTATTTAATAACCGACGTGATAAAGACCTGGGAAATGATTTTTCACGTCGGTTATTAAATAACCGATGTGAAAAATGCGCAGCAGGCCTCATTTTTCACGTCGGTTATTTAATAACCGACGTTATAAATGATAACCCAGGAGTTTATCACGTTGGTTATTCAAATAACTGACGTTATAAACACATACCCCATCATTGTTTCATGTCGGTTTTTTAATAACCGACGTGAAAAACAGTGATATTATTTTTTTACGTCGGCTTTAAAATAACCGACATAAGAAACTTTATTTATAACGTCGGTCGTATTAACGTTGGCTAAAAAGTGACGTAAAAAACTAAAAATAACCGACGTAAAAAACGTTTTCTACACTACTGTCTTCTCATACTTTTGTTAGAAAAGTCAAAAAGTACACCATACTAAAAAAGAAAAAAGATTCCTTTCATACCATTTAATAAAAATTAGCAAATGAAAAAAATTGAATTTAAATTTTTTAAAAAGAATATAAATAATATTCCATATTTATTAAAGATGGAAGTGGATGATAAATATAACACAGTAAATACTTACATATAAACAATCCCAGATAATAATGAGATTGAAAAATTATGCCGCACCTTTGGTCTGATATCCTTTATATGTATCTGAACCTTCTGTATAAGGATTTAAATGATCTAATTAAATTATTATAGAATCATATTAATTTTTATGATATCATATTTGATTATTTTATCATTTTTTTGTTAGTAACATTTCATTGTCACTCGTTATCTGGATATTAACTTTTTTATATTCTCATACAAGTTTTCTCAGATACGTTCGTGTTACAATTTTTAGGTTATAATTATATCATTTACATAATATTTTTAGTATAATATATATCATATTTATTCATTGCATTAATGTATGTAATAATGGTTTAATGAAGATCATGTAGAATGAATCACATCACATATTGGAGACGGTAGGTCGTACGTACACAAGTGCGACAATATCATTACCATAATTATTGAATGGTATTGAAGTACATTTGTAAAATATTTCAAAACCAATATAATTTTATAATAATCATATATAGTTATTATTTCCATCATTATACCCATCTAGGTATGGTGGTTGTAAAAAACATATTACACCACAACATGGAGACGATATGTCGTACATACGCATCCGTGGTGATTTCTTTTTTTGTAGGATGGATAGAAGGTTGAATATGGTTGTTTCATAATTATAATAACATATAAGTATATGAGTGATAATTATATTATTAATTTATAATTAAAAAACTAATGAAGAGTCTGTAGAACAAGAAATAAGTTTTAAAGAATCAGTAGAAGAGATTACCTCTTCCTCAACGTGTTTCCTCTAAGTCTCTTCTTAGAGGACCGAGGTGGTCTTTCAAGATTACCAGAACCTCTAGAATATTAATAGGGATGTTTAGGAGGAAAACTTTCTAGGGATGGTGGATCTTTCAGGATCAAAGTTAAGTGAATTGGTGAGAGAGGAGGTGTCCTGTTGTAATTTGGGGGAGGGGCACTTTTGGAAACACCATAAATAATAATTTATAATAAAATCAAAACCTTCCCAAAAAACTCCAAAATTTACAAATTTAGTAGATGATATGAGATAGGGTTTTAATATAATTAACTAATAAATTTTGGACAAGTATTTATATCAATTTAAACCTTATATTTTAAGTTAACATTTAGTTATTCTATTTAATTTTTTACTAGGGTAACAAATAATTCAATATTCAAAGGGTGAGATATTAACATATTTTATGTAAAATAGAACATAAATAAATATATTAGATCATTTTATGCCATATAATAATAATTATTTATTTTTAAAAAATCGTAATTATTTTTAAATAATTTAATGAAACATTATTTTGATAAACAATCAATAGTATCAACTTTGAAACTATTCAATTCATTGATTTTTAAAAATACTAATATAACTAGATAACATTGGAAAAACTATTTTATTATATTAATAGTAGGTCAAGGTAATCTATTAAATTCATTATAGGTGTTAATTAACCCAAATTATATTTACTTTAATATTTTTAATAACATTTAATGGATATTTCTCCTAATAAAATAATTACGAAAACCATTTTGTGTAATTTTTTAATATGATTATTTGTTAAATAAAAATTAAAAATAAAACACTATGATGAATAAAATTCTATTATATTTTAGGATAATAATTTTATTATAATTTATCTTCTAGAGAATCTAACATTTAAATTGTTATACTTATTAAATTTTTATGGTGACAACTTTAACATCACATTAAATAAAATAATGTAAGTATCATAATACCTTATATAAGGATAAAAATGGCCCATAACTATAGAATTGGATGCTTATGATCGAGATATACTCAAAAAATAATATTCAGTCAAGTGTTTGGATCATTTAATATATATTATTATTTTAATAAAAACTATATTATTTATTTTTCATTAATAAAATAATTCCGGCATTATTAATGTATAAGATATTGAAGTAATTTTTTATTTCTTAAAATTTAAAAATAAATTACAATGATAAAGGAAAACATTTCATCTTTAAAATGATTATTTATAAAAGAAATTATCTTTAGTATAACCTTATATTAAAAATGATTTAGTTATTAAAATTTGAGTGAGAAATATTTAACTTTTCTTTAAATAAAATAAAATAAAATAAATGTCCTAATCTTATCCAAGTTGATTAAAATGGATACCATTTCAACAAAATGATTATTTAGTTTCAAACACATTCATCTGGTGATATTAAGACAAGTTTTAGGGTAATTTTATAAAAGTATTCTTACCCTTAATTACCAGGTTTACCCTTTTACCATAGTAATAAACATTACCGAAGTTACTATTCAAAATGCCCAAAAATAAAATAAATATATTCACATTACTTGGACATACTGATTAAAAATATGGAGTTAATTTTTCAAAATTCACAACACATAAATTGTAGTAATTAATTTAAAATTAATCTCATTGTCAGAAAGTTAGAACGAGTTTTAAAAGCTAAAACATTGCAAAAGATTGAAATGTTTTTACATTTGAATTCAATGTTAAATTAATACTAATGACATAAATTTTATTCAATGATAAAAAATATATTCTATTTATAATTTAAAACCATTAAATGTTATAATTTAACCATATAAATGGTTTTAATGAAAAGAGTTGTTCTCACATAAAATTTAGTGTATTTTTACTATTCATTAAAACTTGAAAGTTATAAGAAAAATATAAAAAATTCCTCCAAAGTAATTTTTTATATCCTACCTCAAAAGAAAATATTTATGTTTTCATATAAAAATTATTAATGTTTCAAAATCTTAATTTAAAGGGGGTTTTCCATTTAAAGGTGTAAAATTACCATTTTAAAAAAACTAGGTTTTTATACATCAAATAGGGTTTATTAATACCATATGAATAATATATCCATTGGATGAATATCAAAAATATTTTATTAAGTATATAACATATATATAACATTAATTTTATTAATAATTTTAATTCACTCAAAAAATAAAAATATCTAATTGATTTATATGTTTCCTAAATAACTAATATCCAATTAATTCACTATGAATTATCATAAGTTAGTTATATTTATTTCAAAAAACCTAATGGATAGTCTATATGGGTAATTATATATTATGGGAATCTCACAGTTTTTTTAAACTCTTGATTGCATGAAATTAAAGTTATTGAATAATGAAAATTATTTAAAGAAAATATTTCATAAAAACATCAGGGTGTCACACTCTACCCCCTTGAACTGAATTTCACTCGTGAAATTTGTCACTTAGAAAAATTCAAATAAGGATACCTCTTCCTCATCATATCCTCAAGTTCTCGCATAGCTTCCCCAAATTGGCAGTTCCTCCATAAAACTTTAACCAAGCGAGTGGTCTTATTTCGTATAAATCTTTCGTTGCGATCTAGAATCTCTATCAATAGTTCTTCATAAGAAAGGTCTTGCTCCAGCAGAATGAATTTGGGACTTAGTACATGTGAAGGATTAGGTGTGTACTTTATTAGGAGAGATACATGGAACATAATATGAACTTGTGAGAGATTCGGTGGAAGTGCCAATCGGTAAGATACCTTCCCTACACGATCCAAAATTTCAAAAGGACTGATATACTTAGGGATAAACTTACATTTATTTCCAAATATCATTACTCTCTTCCTGTGAGATGTTAATAGAAACACCTTATAAACCACTTCAATCTCTTGGTATTTTATTCAGTTGTTATCATAACTTTTATATCAACTTTGAGATTCTCTTATGTGTCATTGAATATATCTGACCTTCTCTATCATTTCATCAACAAGGTCAGGTCCTAATAGCTTTATTTCCCTAACATCATCCCATCAATTTGGTGTTCTGCACTTATTTACCTAGAGGCATTCATAAGGATCCATCTGAATACTATATTAAAAGTTATTTTTGTAAGAAAATTCCATCAAATGTAGATATTTACCCCAACCACCTTTGAAATTCATAGATAAATCTCTCAACTTGTCTTCTAGAGTTCGATTTTTCCTTTTAGACTGACCATCTGTCTGAGGATGATAAAAAGTGCTGAAACTTAAGTCTGTATCAAGATCTTACTGAATCCTTTTCTCGAACATCGAGGTAATCCTCATATCCCAATCAGATATAATGGAAAGCGGCACCCTATGTAATCTTACCAATTCCTTTAGATATATCCTGGAAGTTTGATCAAGAGGGAAATCATCTCTAATATCAATAAAGTGTGCTGACTTCATAAGGTGGTCAACTATAACCCAAACACATTATTTTATTTGGATGTTTTTAGAAGTCTGACAACAAATCCCATATTGATATTGTCCCATTTCTATTCCTATATGGGTAATGGTTGTAACATCCCCTTAGACTTCATTCTCTTATATTTGACTTTATGAAAAAGCAAGCATCGAGAGACATATTTGGTAACATATCTTTTCATGCCATACCTCTAGAAATAATTTTTCAGGTCCATGTACATCTTTGTGCTTCTAGGGTAAATAGAGAATGAATAACTGTGAGTCTCATCTAGTAGATCCTTCTTTAATTCTGGTATGGGAGGAATATAAACCTGATTTCTGAACCTTGCTATTTCACCACCATCAAGGTTGAATTCAATAACATTTATCACTATCATTTGTAGCTATACATATTTCTTATTTGACACTATAATAATCAATTTTATAGATGTTTGAACATTTATTTGATAAATATAATATTTCTAATCTTTAAAATTTCACGATCCAGACTTTGAAAATTCCTAAATATTATATCTTTTGTGATCCTCGTCATGGATAGGCTAGCATGGTCTTGTCGACTCAAAGCATCAGCCACCTTGTTCCCTTTCCCAGTGTGGTAAAGTATTGAGTAGTCATAATATTTAATCAACTCCAACAATCTTATTTGGTGAATATTCAACTCATTTTGTGTGAAAATATACTTTAAACGTTTATGATCAGTATAAAAATCACAACTTTCACCATAAAGATAATATATCCATATCTTTAATGTAAAGATTACCGTAGCTAACTCAAAATCACAAGTTGGGTAATTTTGCCCATGAGTTTTGAATTGCCATGAGGCATAAGATATCACCATATCATTTTTAATGAGAAAATATCCCAACCCCTTCTAGGATGTATCACGGTAGATCACAAACCTTTCTCTATTACAAGGTAGTGTCAGAATAGGTGTACTAGCTAACTTTTTTTTATATCTTTGAAATTATCTTCACATTACTCTATCCATACAAAATTAACTCCTTTACTAGTCAAATTGGGGTGTGGATTAGATAATTGGGAAAGATATTTCACAAAACTTCGATAATATCCACCCAATCCAAGAAAACTTTAGTTCTAAATTACTGTTTTTGGTCTTGGACAACATTCAACAACTTCTGTTTTTGATGGGTCCACATATATCCCATCTCTTGAGATTATATGACTGAAAAATGAAACTTTTTAAACAAAAAATTCACACATGGTAAATTTTCATAAAGCTTCTCCTTTCTCAGGTCCTTCAGTATAATTCTCAAGTGGTATTCATGTTCTTTATTTCTCTTCAAATAGACCAGAATATATTCTATAAAGACTACAACAAACAAATCAATTTAGTCTATAAACACTCTAATAATTAGATCCATGAAGATAGTGTGTGAATTAGTAAGACCAAAAGGCATCACTGTAAATTTATAGTGTCCATACCTTGTACAGAATTCCATCTTTTGTATATCCCCCTTTTTTGACACTTAATTGATGATAACCTGAATGAAGATCAATCTTATAAAATTATTGGGCTCCACGTAGTTGGTCAAATAAGTCATCAATACGGGGAAGATGATATTTTTTTTATTGTGATATTGTTAAGTTCTCAATAATCAATGTAAAGTCTCATTGATCCATATTTCTTCTTAACAAATAGAACATGTTCTTTCTAAGGTGATGCACTAGGGAATTTGAATCCCTTATCAATATTCTATTGGAGTTTCTTATTTAATTCACACAACTCAATTGGGGTCATTCTATAAGGTGTCTTTGAAATAGGCATAACACCCTATACGAATTCTATTGATAAATAAACTTCACAATTTGGTGGAAGACTTAAACTTTGCTCTAAAAAGACATCAAAAAACTCCCATACAATTAGTGTATTCTTAATCATGAGTTTCTCCACAACCATTTGAGATAAATAACCTTCATTTATAAGAATGAAGACCCATAATATGGAAGAAATTTATATTGGAAAGTAATATTCATCCTTGCATCGATAGATGATCATAGATGGACATGGAATATAAATAGTAACTTCCCACCTTTGGAAATTGATATGATATCCACATAGAGAAAGCAAATCCATAACAAGAATCACTTAAAACTCCACTATAAGAAGTATCACATGATTTTAAGGATTTAATTTCCTAAAAACATCAATCAGAGAAGAATTATAAACTTTTGAGGTGACTATTGTTTCATTAGGAGTTGTCATAGCTAACTCAACATATAATTTTTTAGGTAATACAAAGATACCCATAGAAAATTATTCAAAAATAAAATAGATGGTGGATCCAAAATAAAATAAAACATTTTTTTCGTTATAGTGGATGGTAAGTGTACCTTTAACCACTTCATTATCAAACTCCACATCGCCGAAAGTGATTGCATGTGACTTTCATTTGTCTTTGACATAAAGAGTATATTGACATCGATCATCATAAATAACCCTTGGATTTAGGTATTGATTGGAATAATTTCCCATTTCATTGCACATATATAATTGATGTGCAGGAGGTGAATTCAATGTAGCATTTTTCCTTTTTGTATCATTAGACATATTTTTCCCTTCACATTGGAATTCAACTGTCTGATGACCTTCTTTTCCACACATAAAACATTCACTAGTTCCTTTAAGAAAATTTCCTCCATGTTTCTTTCCACACTTTGAGAATAAGTGAAAACTCATATTCTTTTCAGTGTGTTCTTTAGATTTTCCTTTGATTTCCATTTTTCTCTAATATCAAATCCATAGGACTTGAGGGTTACTCCAATCTTTATCTCAACCATAAGAGTACATCGAAAAATTTCTTCATTTCTATTAAATTACCTTATGGAAAATTATCTCCAAATAATTGGTTTTAAGACACTAAATAATCAATCAATTTTACTCATAGGTTGAATAATAATTATAGAAGCGCTCCTTGAAAGTCATGTAAAAATTTTTTGTAGGTACCAATAGATTCATCATCATTTTTCTTAAGATCAATGAACTCTTTCTCCATATTTGATCAAATAATATGGGTGAAGTACTTATTTAAAAATAAGTTCGCGAACTCATCCCATTCCATGGAATCAATTTCATCTCTTTGCCTCATATTCTTGATTAGATTCCATCACTGATCAGCTTCACCTTCCAAACGATAGACTGGTGAGATGAATTTATCTGGTTCATAATATTGAATAATTGAAAATATCTTTTCTGTGGTAGTGATCTATTGTTCAACCACAAATGGATTTGGAGACCTGCTCAAAGAAGATGGATACTGCCTCATGAAGGACTCAATAGAATGTTTCTCCCTCCTTTGCTTGTTTAGAAGTCCTTCATGATTCATAGCATGAGAATGTTGTGTGATCATAGTTACAAGTTTTTTTATTGTATCTCTCATAACATTCAGTTTCTTAGGATGAAAATCATTGCATTTCCCGTCGCATTCAAAATTAACGCAGTTCCTTCGGGTTCCATCCATTGACTAAAACTAAGAAGCATAGTGTGAGAAACGCTAATCCTAATAAGAAATCCACATAATGAAGAATAAAATTTTAATTTAAGACACTTTAATTTTTATCCTAGGTTATTTATGGTCATTTATTAAATAATAATATTATAACCTATACATAGACATTTCCTTAGGAGTCTTACTAAGGCTTTCTCATCCTAGCTTCCATAGGTTAACTATAACTTTCCTCTAATACAAACTATAACAACCCAAATTTTACATACATTTATAGTAATTCAAAATTGAATTATATTCATTACAACATATAATAAATATATGATAATACCCTATAGGTATAGTTTTTTTAGAAACTGGGAAACATAAACAAATGTTTCATAAAACATCCACATTGTCTCCTACTTATTTCTTTATAACAAGACTCCTTTTTCAAATATCATACATAATACCCTTCTTCATGGCTAGGAGAAAAGTAACATATAAAATGGTGTGCTCAAATTCTCAGTAAGGGTAAACTAAGGAATTATAAATCATATCATAATCTTAATACATAAGAACATAACATTTGAAAGTCTTATCATGTTTTTGAAAGATCGTGATATAATGTCACGGGATAAAAGTTCATAAGAATTAATGGTCGTAATACCAAAAGACATAACATAAGACATGAAGTTTTTTTATTACACATGAGAATTTAAAATCATTTCATATAAGTCAAGGCTCATTTACAAGACCATCATAGCAGAAAAATTCCATTACTGAACTGTGTTTACTTTTCATTTTAGCCCCGTATCACTAAACAATATTTACTAATCATTCCAATCATGTCTATCTCATAATATATAAATATTTATCCAATGCATTAGAGCGAGATATAGGTCTAAACCATCTCACAATGAAATCATTATGATGTGTGCCACAAAAATATAAATCACTCATCATAGAATACCCCAAGGAATAAAATGGGTTTCTTAAACATCATTCCATCATAACATAATCCATGTAAAACAAATGGATTTAACAAATAGAATTCCATTATAAACACAATAAAATCATATTATTAATTGGAATATAAAAATAACCCTATTTAAAGGAGGTTATCTTAGATGGAATGTACTTTTGATATAACACATGTAATTAATTCTTGAAAAACTATCCTTTCTTCTTCAAATAAATTTTCTTTTCTCAAAACACCACACAATTTTAAAAGAAATTAATTTAATAGAAAATAAACTTGAAAACGTGTAAGTTAATAATCATGGAAAAAGCCTTCATGAAACCATAAAAATCCATTTATTCTGTATAGGTTAAAAAAATATTTTTCTCGTACTTTTGTTGGAAAAGTCAAAAAGTATATCATACTAAAAATAAATAAATATTTCTTTCATACCATTTAATAAATATTCACAATGTCTAAAATTGAATTTAAAAACTTGTATAAGAATATAAATAATATTACACATTTATGAAACAAGGATGTGGATGATAAATATAACCTAGTAAATACTTACGTATAAACAATCTCGAATAATAGTGAGATTGGAAAATTATCCCTTACCTTATGTCTGATATCCATTGTATGTATCCAAACCTTATATATAATGATTTAAATGATTTAATTGACTTATTAACAAATCATAGTAATTTTTATAATATCATATCTGATGATATTATAATCTTTTTGTTAGTATCATTTGATTTTCACTCGTTATTTGGATATTAACTGCTTTATGTTCTTATGCAAGTTTTGTCAGCTAAGTTCATATTCCACTTATTAGGATATAGTTATATCATTTAAATAATTATATTAGTATAATATATCTAATATTTATTCAATCCATTCATGTGTATAATTGTGGTTTAGTGAAGAACATGTAGAAGGAATCACATCGCATGGTGGAGATGGTTGGCCATACTTACACACGAGCGATGTTATAATTCCTATAATTACTGAATGGTGTTGATTGGATGGTGTATACTATTTCAGAATCAGTATCATGTTATAATAATCTTATAAAATTATTATTTCCATCATTATACCTATCCATGTAAGGTGGTGGTGAAAAACATATTACACCATGGTGCGGAGATGCTAAGTCGTACGTACACACGTGTGGTGATTTCGTTTTTCATAGGATGGGTAAAAGGTGAAATATAGTTGTTTAATAATTATAATAACAAATAATTATATTAGTGATACTTATGAAATTACTTTATAATGGAAAAACTAATTAAGAGAATGTTTAAGAAGAAATACGTTTGAAAGAATCGGTAGAAGAGATTACCTCTTCCTCGATGTGATTTCTCTAATTATCTTCTTAGAACACTAGAGTTGGTCTTTGGAGATGACTAAAATATCTATAAGGTAAATAGTAAATTTGATAAGGAAAGAGGGTATGGGATGACTGAACATGAAATCTCAATGTGAAGTGAACAGGTGAGGGAGGAGGTTCCCTTTTAAAATAGAGGTGAAGGTCACTTTTGGAAACTCCATAAATAATAATTTATAATGAAATCAAACCCAACAAAAAAACATTCAAAATGTCACAATTTCAAAGATTATATGAGATAGGTTTGTAATATCATCAACCAATAAATTTTATACAAGTATTTATATATTTTAAACCTTATCTTTTTAATTAACGTTTAGTTGTTCTATTTAATTTTTAACTCTGGAAACAAATAATTCAATATTAAAAGGGTTCAATATTTACTTATTTTATATAAAATAGACCATAATATAAATATATTAGATCATTTTATACCATAGAAAAATTATTCTATATTTAAAAAAAATTAATTATTTTTTAATTATTTATTAAAATATTATTTTGATAAATAATCAATAGTATCAATTTTGACACTATTCAATTCGTTGATTTTTAAAAATATTAACATAACAAGATAAATTCAAATAAACAATTTTTTTATATTCCTATGAGATCATGTTCATCTATAAAATTCATTAGACATGTTAATTTGACCAAATTATATTTACTTCCATATTTTAATAGCATTTATTTGATATTTCTCTCAATAAAATATTTTCTACAACTGTTTTGTGTAATTATTTAATATGCTTATTTATTGAATAAAAATTAAAAATAAAATAATATGATGAATATAAATCTACTAGATTTTAGAAGAATACATTTAGTTGAATTTTTCTTCTGTAAAATCTAATATTTAAAATGTTATACTTATTAAATTATGAAGGTGACGACTTTAATATCACTTTAAATAAAATAATATAAATGTCACAATCCCTTATATAAGGCTAAAAAAAGTCCATAACTGGACTCTTGAATTTTTAGGGTTGACATATACTTAACCAATAAGATTTGGTCAGATTTTTGGATCGTTTAATGGGTATTAATATTTTAATAAAAACAATATTATGGATTTTTTATCAATTAAATAATTTCTACGTCATTAATGTATTAGATAATAAGGTTATTGTTTATTTCATAAAAATTAAAAATAAATTACCATGAGAAAGGAAAAAATTTTGGATTTCAAATTAATGTTTATAATATAAATTATCTTTAGTATACCCTTATATAAAAAATGATTTTGTTATTAAAATTTGGGTGAGACGTATTTAACTTCTCTTAAATAAAATAATTTAAATGCCCAAATATCATCCAAGTGGATTCATAGGGATACCATTTAGACCCAAGGATAATTTAGGTTGATACACAGTCATCCAATTATATTAATACAAAAATTTGGGTAATTTTATAACATTATTTCTACCCTTATTTACCTAATTTACATTTTTATCATATTAATTAACATTACCGAAGTTAATATTCATAATGATAAAAAATAAAATAAATCTTTTTACATAATTTGGACCTAACAATTTCAATTAAGGAGTTCATTTTTAAAAATTCAAAACATTTTATTGGCAGTAATTAATTTAAAATTAGTCCTGTTGTTGGAAAGAGAGAACGAGTTTTAAAACCAAAAACATTGGAAAAATATTGAAATGTTTTTACATAAAAATTCAATGTAAAATTAATGCTAATGACATAAATTATATTGAATGATAAAAATATACTATATTTATACTTTAAACCATTAAATATTATAATTTAACCATATAAATTATATCTATAGAAAATGGTCTTTTCACATAAAATTTAGTGTATTTTTAATATTCATCAAAACATGAAAGTTATCAGAAAAATATCAGAAATTCATCCAAAGTAAATTTTTATATCCCACCTCAAAAAAATGTTTATGTTTTCAGATAAATTTTTTTAATGTGTCAAAATATTAATTTAAAAATGGTTCTCCATTCAATGGCGTAAAATTACAATTTTATAAAAATATAGGTTTTTATAAATCAAATAGGGTTTATTATTACCCTATGACAAAAATATCCATTAGGTGAATATAAAAAATATTTTATTTTGTATATAACATATACATATCATTAATTTAATTACCAAAAGTAATTCACCCAAAAATAAAAATATATAATTAATTTATATTTTTCATAAATAATTAATAGCCGATGAATTCACAATGCATTTTCATAAGTTAGTTATACTTATTTCCGCTAACCTAACAGCTATTCTATAATAGTGATTTTATACTAAGGTCATATTATGGTTAATTTAAGCTCACAATTTAATGCAATTCAAGCTACTGAAGAATTAAATTTATTTAAATAATGTATTTCATAAAAACATATGGGTGTTACAATTATGTAATTTGGGTGCCAATATTAGTATAATTATTCGATTCATTTACTCTTCCTTTCATATTAGATATCTAAATCTAAAAATTGTGTTGGTGAAAATAGTGGATAAAGTTATATCATATCTGGAATGATCAAATGAGTATTTTCTTATTTTAGTAAGATACATGATCTTTCCTGAAGACTTTTACATGTTTGACATAGAGTTTGTTCTATTAAATTCTATTTCTCTCAAATTTTAAGGTATAACATTAAAGAAAAAGAATAAAAATATTATGAAGATTAATGTGGGTAAAAATTATGTAAATTTTGGAGATTAAATGAAAATATTTGATATTATAGGCTCTTGGAAATTCCCTTAAGAAGATCATTCTGGATTTGGTGTCTCCCATTTTGATCCAACTTATAGTAGTCCTTATGATATTGAATTTAAATTTTATCAATTGAGGAATATTCCATGCATGGGGTGATAATGAGTGTTAGGTGTAGTTTTATGTATATGATTATCCGCATTCCTATTTATTAGGATTAAACCAATCATGGTTCTAATTATTTTGTTAAATATTATTTTGATTCAGTGCATTTATTTCATACTAGGAAATTATTATAAAGATGGATTTTATGCCTTGGTCTATAATGTTGATATACCAAATTAAAATCATGATATTTATTGTTTACATATCAGTGTTCCATAGTTATTTTTATCCATACCTCACTCCCTCAAATTGGGATTCAATCCTTTTACCCCATATTTGAAATATTTATACTTCTGGAGTAATAATAAAATTATTATTATTACTTATAAAAATAAACCTCCTAAACAGGAGAAATGAATTAAATATATTTTTAATGGAGATAATTAACTCTCTTTGGTTGATATTAGAATACATTTCAAGTATTAACCATTTTCATTCACATGGTTTTTAGAGGATGGGGATAAAATGGTTAGGTAATCACAAATGAGAATTGATCCCACTTTATTGTTATTGTAAAGAAGGTTTTGGGACAATTACTTGATGTAAGTATCATTTATACTATATATAAATTACATTAGGTTAGTTCTATTAGGGTTATTCCAAAGAAAACCAGTTTCATGATTTTAAATGATTAAATGGGGAGATAGTTTTGATTATGGGGGAAATTGATAGTGAGGGTGCATAGATAGAAGGAAACTAAATTAATCCACTTATAAGAAAAATCTTACCCCTACATTAATTAAAAAAAATCATCAAAAACTCATGGAAAAGGCAAAAAATACTTCTTGGATAGGTTTTTTGGTTATTTTCAAGTTCCTATTTCACTACAGGACTAAGAGAAGATGAATTTAGCTTGAATTTTGGTATATTTTCTTACTAAAGGATACCATTTTAACTTTCTAACACTCTAGGAACCTTTTAGTTATGGAATATCAGTATCTCATATTATTTATTAATACAATTATAGATGCTTTTATTTATGAATTTTCAAATATGGATCATCATTTGATCAATTTCATGTTATATAGGGAATGGTTTTGCATCATTGTATTAATAAAAACATGATTTTTAACAATGAAAAAACTTAGCTTTAAACTTTAAAAATTGTCATTTCAAAGAAAATAAAGGAATTTTTATAGGTTATATATTTTCTGATAATGGTATATAGGTGTAATGATCTAAAGTTAAAATTATTTTTACAATATCATTTTCCAAATATATACATGACATTATATCTTTTTGCCATAATGCAAGTTTTTATAGATGATTTATTAGGGGATTCAGTAATTTTTCTCTAATATAATATTAATAACATCAAAAGGATACCAATTTTGTGGTTTTTTATTATTGTAGGTTGGAATTTGATAATCTATAGAAGTTCCTCACAACTCCCCTCATTACACAACCTCTAAATATGGATATCCCATTCAAAATTATATGTGACACTTTAAACTTAATTATTGGATAAATCATAACACATAGGGTAGAGGGACATCCACATGTGATATCTTATACCTTTATAAACGTGGTTCTAACCTAGATTAAATATATTAACGGATAAATGAAGGTCATTGCTGTTATATTTTTCTTGGATAAATTACCTTCTTATTATTTTTTATATAAAGTAGTTTTTTTCTCTATGTATGAAGAAATGAAGTATCTATTGAAGAATATAGACATGAAGTTGGTACTTATTCATTTTATTCTACTTCTTCATGAATTTTATATTTTGAGTAGAGACAATAATGGGTAAATGAACCTAGTTTATGATCACATGATCAAGATCTTCGAAAAATTAGAGGTAAAAACCATAGAGCATGTACCTTCTCAAGAATCATTCCCAGATGATAACTTATCTACACTCTTAATTACAAATCTTTAGTATAATGATTGGTTTAAGTATTATATTTCCTTTTAAACTATATAAAATCATAAAACCTATGAGGGAAAAAATGAGGATAAATTCTAAGTTCTATGTGTGGTATGACCCATATCATTGGTTCATTTATAATGGGAAATTCATTTAGAGATGTATTACTAATCATAAGTTTGAGTATGTTTTTAATTTATACCATACACATGATTGTGGTGGAAACTTTGACCCCTAACAAACTACAAATAAGGATTCAGAATTAGGATTTTATTGTCCTATTATTTTATATGATCACCATGTTTTTTTAAAATCTATTTCTCATTACTAAAACAATATAAATATTTCTTAGAGATAAAATATTCCACAATATCCCATATTTTTCTTCATGTTTTTTATGTTTGGGTAATTTATTTTAGGGGACAATGCCCCAATTTATTTAGCTTATTTAATTTTATTGTTGTTTTCTATTATGTTAGAAAATGGATAGAGTCCAAGGCTATTACAATGGTAGATCCTCATTTTGTGGTGGATTTATTAATAATATTTATATTTTGTAGGTTTTCATACCAAATGATATATTTAATGATTAAGGGTCACAATTTTTTAACCAAAATTTAGTATATATTATTCAAAATTATGGGGTATTTATAAAAAATCAATATCATCACACCCCCAAATGAATGGCTAGGAAGAAGATTTTAATCAAGAGTTTAAGTAAATATTAGAGAAAAGTATATAGATAAATATAATGGATTCAAGAAACTTATTAGATGATAGAGTTTAGGAATATTGGGTGATATAAAAGTTTATCATCAGAATTCATCTATATCATATAATCTATGGAAAATATTATCCTTTTCCTATAGGGATACAACATCAAGAAATTTTAGAGGTAAAATAGTAAAAATGGATTTAACCCATTAAATTTCACATATGGATTTTTATGTTTAGAAGTTTGAGGAGATTTGAATATCATTATATGACAACTCAAGGATATGTATGAAATGGTCAAAATAAACTCATGAAAATATAATCTAAAAGAGGGAGTCTCCGGCGACTGACTGAGTCCTTTTATATATTTCAAGGTTGAATTTTATGCTAGGTAAGTAGTGTTATATATAGTTAAGCCCACATATTCTATCTCATTTTATTCTTATCATGTAGTGGACATCAAATAGGAGGCCATATGAATGATATTAATAGTCAATTGGTGGTTGTTAAAACAATATTTAAATGGATTTTCCATACATGTAGTTAATTTTAACAAGATATGTGACCCTATCAACCCTTTTGATTATCAAGATCTTCCTTACACTATCATTTTTATATTTATTTTCCTATTTTAAATTCTATAAATATATGTTCATTAATAATATTTTTTTGGCTATATTGAGTAAAATATCACATTTTTCCATATGGAGGGAGAAATCTATAGTTTTGGTTATAAATAAAAAAAATTCACTTTCCTTTTTTTAGAAGTGTTTTTTTTCTAATTTTTTGTTTTTTAAAAAATAAAAAAAAACTCTGAGATTATCCAAATACAAAAATTACATTTTAATCACATGTTTTATTATAATAATTTATATTATTTTGATGCACAGGTATTTAAAGGATTGTGAATGTATTTCCATTTTATCAATATTAATTTTCAATCATCTACATAGACTTTTATATATTATTAAAATTCATGCCCTTGAGTAACATTAAAAAATAATTTTCTAGTTTCTGGAGCTAATTGAAGCTAATTTGTTATATTTTTACATAAAATCATTTTTTTTTAATAAACTTTGTGACTTAATTTAGATGATATAACTTTATTTCTCTCTATTTTAAAAATATTCTACGTGAATGATGTGTGTTAAAATTATTGAGGTGAATTTTTAAATCCCTTAGATACACTAGAGACCTAAATTTTTATTTTATCACTTTATAATCCATTATAATCCTGGGATTAATTTATTGGTTAAACCATATTTATATCTAATTTTCCTTTCCTATGTTACTCTTAGTATTTTGAAAGGTTTTTCTCTAAAATAAGTATAAGTGGGTGGTTTTCTTATAGAGGTTCTTTGGGATGTTGATATTTATAAATGGATAATATTTTAGTTGTATTAATACAATTATAGTAATGATAAAATTCCCAAGTTATGTATCATTTTTATATTTCTCTCTTTTATTCAGAAAATTAAATTCATATAAAAAGTAAATAAAAATTGTAAAGTAAAAACAATTAATAAAAATAATCAATATAGAGAATAAAAATTCTATATTTATTATGATATGAATTGTATTTAATTTTTAATCTAAGGTAAATGGGAATTAACTTGTGTTGGTTGATTTCACTTGTAAGGGAACTGGGTGAAATATATTATATTGTGTGATATTGATCTTAATCATGATTTCTTACTTGAGAGAAAATGTCCTTTTTGAGCCTTTGTTTTTAACATTGTTTTCCACTAACCATTAATCAATAGAATTAACATTTTGGAAGCCCTCATTATTAACACATTATCTTAAATTTTTATAACAGGAATAATAATTCTTGTAAGAATATGAAATCATTTTAATTTTAAATAATGAGTATAACTTCACATAATTTTTTTCCATGAGTGAAGAGTGATTTCTTTCAAAAATATAGATTTAAAATGGTATAAGGATGTAAATAAAAATTAAAAAATGGTGTTTATGGAAGATATAAGAGGTTGAAAATATGGTCACATATAGATTTCTTGATGAAACTTCTCGTTCGGAATTTTAGAAACAAAATTCCCTCTTGACTTTGTTATTTGAATTTGGTTATTGTATATTATTTACATAATTATTTTTTATTAGGAGTGAAAAATGGTATGTTTGGGGGAGTTAATAAGACAATAATTTATTTAATGATTTATTAATAATAAATAATAAAATTTCTATATATTTTTATTTAATTATAATGGTTGAATCAGAACATGTATTTGAAAATGTCATTAAAATTCTATTTTTAGGCATTTCAAATTCCCTCAAGTGTTTGTGTTATAAAAAGTATTACTATGATTTTTTTTGGAAATGAAATTTCATTTAAGGAATCTATACAGACCCTGACTTAATATAAATGGATATTGCATCATTTGAGATGAATATTTTGTACATTATAAAAATACAAACCTAGTGGTTGTAATAGTTTAGTGTATTCAGAAACATGGAAACAAAATCTTCTATCCTGGTGAAATATATTCAACATCTCCCATAAAGATCTCAACCTTTAGTAATTGTACCTAAAAACATTATTCATAACTTGGGGAAACAAAACATAATAAATGGGTGAGATCAGATGCTCAGTAAGGGTAATAAATGAAATTCATAAGCATAACATGAACAAAAGGGCATAGAAATTGTGCATAACATTTCAAGATCATGCCCTTCATAATGCAGATAAAAATAAATATCATAAGTTCATAATAAAGGAATCATAAAAAAATATATAACATAATCTATGAAATAATTATATAGGAATAAAACATGGAATGATGGAAAACACATAAGAATATAACAACCCTATGTCAAGTTATCCAACCAAGGACTTTGTAACAAGTGAGGCTTGGGTTAATCACCCATTCACCTGCTTCGGTATTGGGATTCCCTCTTTTGTACACAATTATTTTTTGGTTAGGATGTATTCCTGTGTACCCTCTTGTTTTCGGCTTAGTATGTCCACATGTATACCCTATTATTTAGGGCTTGGGATCTCCTCCCGTATACCCTATTGTTTTAGGATTATGTTTTTCTCCTACATACCCTCATGTTTCGGGCTTGGGATGCCATCCTATATACCCTTTTATCTCATAAAACATTTATCATTACCCAATTCATTAGAGGGAGATATAGGCCCCACCCTTCATAGGAAAATAAAACTTTCATCATATTATAACCCATAAAAAGGGATGGGTTTCATAAACAATAATTATATCTCATGAAATGAAATGAGTACCATTACCATTCCATCACATCATAACCTAGGGAAAACAGATAGGATTCATAATCACTTCAGTAAAGAATAACCTATTAAAAGAATAGGGATTCAAAATAATATAACCTGTGGAAGAGAAACTGATTTCATAAACATATAACCCATGAAAGAGAAATATGTTTCATAAACATATAACCGATGAATGAGAATTGGGTTTTATTAATTCCATGACATCAAGAATAACCCATTAAGAGAAAAAATATTAATGGAACCTTTAGATCATTTCCTAGAAAGGAATGAGTAACATAAATAGATGTCATCATAGATGAAAAAAATTTCGAAATACCATTCAAAAACATTTCTTCCGCAAAATATCCTTCCTTCTTTGAAATTGTTTTTAATGCATAAACCCATTTGAAAATCATTTTCTTAAAAAATAAATTTAAAAATTATAAAGGAGACTTAAAATAATTTTGAAAATCATTTTCCTTGAAAATTTATAGAATAAGATTCAATACATTTTAAAAAGACTTTTCTTTTAAAACATTTTGAAAAAATTAGGAGAAATATTAAAAATGTTTTGTAACCATTTCATTGAAAATTATTTTAAAACTTATAAATAAAGTATGAAAACGTTTTGAAAACTTTTTACATGAAAACATATGAAGGAAGAATGAATTTTTTGAAAACAATTTGACTTGAATATTAATTTAAAAAAATATTAAAAATAAACCTTTTAAACATGGAATGGAAGCTCCGCCGAAATGATGGCAGGTAAATCCATACATGCTATTCGAGGTAAAAAGAATATTCCTTTGGTACAATATAAAGGTAATAAAAATGACTTATTTGGAAAATGATAATAAAATTTACTTTAGAACATTAGTAAAATAAAAAAAGGATAAAAATATATTTTAATTATTATAATAGAATAGTATAATATTCTTGTAACTTCTTTTTAGAAATCTTGGTTTTTAAGGAACTCATATTTCTGATCGAAGAGAGTGATAAATTTAGACTTCCATAAAAACACTTTATTAATTATCTTATTTACCAAAGATTGAAAAAATGGTAGAAATATATGAAGATATAATTAAAAACAGATGATAATAAATTTCATGGGTTTTCCAGAGATATGGATCGTAAGATTTCATCCAAGGAAACATAATCATAAACAATCTCGAAATGCGATGAGATTGGTTCAATAAACTCTTATCACTTGGTAACATTGAACCATACTCCCCGTTTAAGAAAATAAAATTATATTAAGATTAAAATATAATGAATATAATTTTTTTCATTATATAACTTTTTAAAGCTATTATATACACCTCATGGAAAAATATTGGTGCATAACATGACATGTGTCTCAAATAAGGAAAATTGAGAGCAAGTCATTTTATCGATTTCGTAAATTTTGAAACATAGTACCCATGAAATAAATATAATTAATTTTATATAAAAATACCCATAAATATTAGTATAATAATAATATAATACATATATAGGTAGTATACACACCATTCAAAAGGAATGAGTGGTGAATAAAGCATGTATCTCCCATAAATAAAAAGTGAGATGAAAACCCCTTACCTTGTATCTTGAATCTCTTGGTACTCATTCAAACCAATTGTAAAATAAATATAAATTTCATATACATATGTTTTAGAAAAATATTGTTATATCAAAAACCATATACTATTTTATCATGACCTTATATTACCCTCTTGTTAAAAAGTTTATGTTAATATTTCACTTCGGGTAATATTCGCTTTGTTCTACACTCATGTCTTAATTTGTTATATCTTTAGTCCTTATAATTATGTCATAATTCAAAAATTTAATCCATTATATAAATATTATTTATATTATTTATATGTGTGTTATAAAAATATATACAATATATAAGTATGAAATGAAATACATCATTCATTGAGACGGTAAGTCGTGCGTACTCTTGAACATTGTTTCTGTTTTTATTATCGTATTGAAAGAAAGAAAGAAAATGAACTATATGTATATATGTATATAATATCATTAAATTAGAATTATAATTTTATATATCTCATATAATTTCACTAAACCCTTCCTTAATAAGTTCCATGAAGTTTGTGAACAAATCATATTGCTTTGAGGGGGTGGTAGTCCACACTTCCTCAAAGAAAATTATCATATTTACACGAAATGGAAAGTAATAATATATGTTTTTTAAAAAGAATACATAATATTAAAGACATAATAAATATAATATATAACATATATAAATATAGTTTCCATTATAATTTCCAACATGATAGGCGGTAAAGGAAAAATGGACAATCATTATTTTGTGAGGCGATAGTTCATCGTACACATAAACAGTATGTTAGTTAACCATTAGATGGGTGTGTGTGTATGTGTAGTTTAAAAACTTATCACAAAAAATACTATTATATTTAGGATATAGGTTTTTTTATAAAATCATGGAATAATAAGATTGGATGGGGTGGAGAAGGAAAATAAAAATAAACGAGCTTGAGAGAAGGCATTACCTCTTAATTGGGTAACTTCTTTTGGTTTGTGCCAAAATGCTAACTCGGATGAATTCATGACCAAATAGAGGATTCAAGAAAAATGTTATTAATGTTTTTAAGTGTATTTTCCTGATATTTGGCGAACCTATATGGTTTTAGAGGAGTGAAAAAGAGGGAGAGGTGGATCCCTTTTATAGGGAAGGAGGAGTGACACTCTTGTAAATATTTGAAGAGAGAATTCCTCCCATGTTTTTCATGTAGAAAGTGGATCCAATAATAATAAAATGTATTTAAAAGGGAATTTAGGTTATATATATTTCTATATAATGGATTTTGGACAAGTTTATAGGTCATTTTGGGCCTTAGGGTTACAGTTTAGTCCCTTATTAAGCTTAATTTAACCTTAATCGGTGTAATTAATTTTAGTCACATACAGTAATATTTTTTGTCCAAAACTAAGTTTAAATTATTATAAATTAGAAATTATGATTATTAAAAATATGGAATCCATTTTTCAAATTTTAATCACATAAGTGGCAGAAATTAATTTAAAATTAATCCCGCAGTTGGGTCGACAATGCGGGTTTTTAAAGTAAGAACATTCACACGTTTGCTGAGTTTTTATATCCAATTTCATTATGAAATTGATATAAATGAATTAATTGTATTAATTGATAAAAATATTATCAAATTAAGACTTTAAAATAATTTAAAATATAATTTAACCTTATAAATAAATTAGATGAAAAATCAGTTTTGACCTAAAATTCAGTATTTTTAACTATTCATTAAAAAATGAAACCGTACAGAAAAATACAAAAAAATTATCCTTACCTATTTTTATGTTTAAATTTGAAATATTAATTATATTTTAATTTAATATGTTTATAAAATTTCCAAAATTGGGATTTTAATTGAGTTCTCAATTAAAAGACTATAAAACTATATTTATAAAAATATATATTTTTATGCAAAAAATTGGGTTTTTTCTTATCTTATGCCTATAAAATATATTGAATGAATATAAAAAATATTTTAGTGAATATAATATATATATATATAATACATTAATATCACTCACTAATTTTATTTAATTTAATTTTTATGGTAAAATAGCATTGTGACCATAAAAAATAATATTTTCATTTATATTCAATCGAGTTTTATATTCATTTATAATTAATTTGTAACCTATGAATTCAAATTATATTTTTTAAACCATATATTTTCATAGATTAGTAAATGTTATTCATAAACTCTAATTTAACATCTAGGTTATATCTTATTATATTAAATAATCCTATTTTAATAATATATTATTGTTTGATAAACCTCAGTCGTGCGAGTTATACAAGCCATTGAGGAAATTAATTATTGTATATGGAATGAGATGACCTCAGTGTTCCATGTAGAGAAATAAAAAATTTATTTTTCATTTTTTGCATGATTATATTGTTTTTTCATATAACACAATCCAAATATAGTGCTTTATTATAAAATAAGCTATCTTATGTGTTGACTAAGATACAAATTATAAAAATCATTAAATTAATTTGAAAAAAATAATTCACAAAAATCTCAGGGTGTTACGTTCTACGCATATTGAAATGAATTTCACCCTCTAAATTCATCTGGTTTATCAAAGGGTTAATACTATAAATTTTCATTCATTGAAACACACATCATAAAAATGGATATTAAAAATTCTCTTAAAAAGGGTAGGTTTGAACAATAACGGTTTCCCAAAGTAACATATAAGTAGGTTTCCATATAATAATAATATAGGTTAGGAGTTAAAACATGGACATGGTGAAAAATATTACAATCAATTTCTGATATAGAGTGATAGAGAACAGGGTCAAGATAATGTTAACAAACAAAAGCCATAAATCTGGGATGAATTAAGGGTCCTTCTGATTCATCGGAAATGAAAGTACTCGGAAAACATTTTTTTCTTGAAGATATTTTTTTTATAAAGTTAAATAATTTTCATGAAAAGATATACGTTCATTATGTTATGACAACATCACCCCTTGGTATTTTGTTGATACACTTCACCTCTTTCTCTAAAATGGATGGTGACTTTTTCTAGTACTTAAGTACTAACAGATCATGAGTCCCATGATATGTTATCCTATTAGTTATCATCAACAGAAAATAGTTTTAAAAATCTCTCCAATATTCATAAATACTCATATGGAAAGATAACACTTTAATCTTACTAACTTCATCTGAAGTTTAACTTAAAAATTCCGTAAATGGTTAACCTTGTAACCCTTCCAAATTATAATCAACCCTTTATTCCTTAAATAAGTTCTTATCTTAAAAATGAAAACATTTTTATTAGAATCTTGGGTCCATCCTTGTACAGATAGAATATAAAATGTGATTTTACTATTCCAAAATCCATGTTGGGAAAAGATAATCACATGAAATCTTACCAAAGAATCAACCATAAGAATTTCATAGGGATTATTCATACAAAATAAAACATAAAATTCCCAATTAAGGAGGTAAGGATAAGTAATTATTAATTATCTTAGTTCACATCATCCATTATGATCATATAATCTTTCCCTTTTTCATTTTTTATTTATATTTTTGTGTGGCTTATCATTCACATTAGTCCTTGGTTGGGGGAACTTGTTATCATAATGTCAAAACTCTATGTAGTTTAAACACTGAAGTGTGAGAGGTTTATTATATGGGTATTTCTGATTATTTTCATCATTATCTAACATTATCCCATTAATTTGACATTAATCTTCTTGATAAACTTCCTCTCCACACTTAAAACATTTACTAGTCCCCTTAAAAAAATTCCCTCCATGTTTCTTTCTAAAATTAGTGCATAACAGAGGGCTCATTTTCTTTTCTTCATGGTTGTTTGATTTTCCTTTAAACTCCATATTCACTTTCTTGTCAAAACAATGAGAATGATACCCAAAATCAACCTCAATTTCCACCATTATATCACATATTACCAGTTCCTTATAGCTATGAAAGAATCTTATATCCTAGTCCTTTGGAACACTTGGTTTTAGACCTCCAAAGAATCAATCAATTTTGTTTTTAGGTTGAACAATAATACCTAAGATTACCTTTAAAACCTTCTAACTTTTTTTACATAAGCACAAATAGATTCACCATCCTTCTTCTTAAGCTCTATGGATTGATTTTTGATATTCGTTTGATGAATATGAGGAATTCACTTGTTAAAAAAATAAGTTTTTGAACTCATCCCAATCCATTGAAATAATTTAATCTTATTGCCTCATATTATTGATTATATTCCACCACTGATCTGCTTCGCCTTCTATCTAATAAATATCCATCATTAGTTTTTCTTGTTCTAATCATTGGAGAACAAAAAAAACTTTTTAGTGGTACTAATCTATTGTTCAGTAATAAGTGGGTCAAGAGACCTGCTAAAAGAAGGAAGACATTGCTTCCTGATAGACTCAATGGAATTTTATTTCCTCCTTTGATCATTCACAAATCCAGCATGGTTCATAGCTTTAAAAATTAGGGTGATTATGGAAATTAGACATTGTATTCTTGATCCCATAGAATTTGGTTTCTCATGAAGACAATCATTTCATTTTCTATTACAATCAGCATTAACGCGGTTCCTTCTGGTTCCATCAATTCACTAAAACCAAAATTAAACAATAAGAAACACTTATCAAAGTGAGGAACCACATAATCATGAAAACCACTTATATGATGTCAAAATTATGGCACATTTCTTAATCTATGAAATATTATGTTTATATTATGTTATGAATAGAAAACTTCTATTTGAATACATTATGATAGTTCATGAAGAGTTTGTGAATTACCAAATAATATCCCTAGGGAGCATCAAAAAAGGTGTGCAACAAGGCACATTGTCGTTCACTAGATTACCCAGTGTCAGGCTCAAGACATCATGTCAGAGTTGTTACCCCTTGGTACATCAGTTCTAGAGCCACATCTACTTGTAGTATCCCGAAAATGATGTATTTTTAGGAAACCACTTACTTAATCCTTTATAAAAATTCAAGGAAATTTTCATAATTGTTAAGTCATCCTTATAATTATCCTTAAATAAATCCATAGACCTATACTTATAAATATATATAAGGATATCACTAAATTTTTATCAACCTTGTTTTTAAAGGTTGACTAAACCTTTCCTTTTATACCAACTATAGTGACCTCGGCTTAACATACAATAATATTACATTATTTTAGATGAATATTCACGACATTATAAAAATACAGGCTCGAGGACCATAATAGATTAGTGACATTGGAAACATGGAAACAAAATATTCTATCTTGGTTAAACGTCTTTTAAATCTCCCATAAAGATATCCACCTTTAGTACTTTTATTTAAAACATTCTTCATAACCTAGGGAAAGGAAACATAAGAAAGGGGTGATCTTAAATGGCCAGTAAGGGTAAATACAGGTAATCTATAAGAATAACATGAAAAACTGGTATAGAACTTGATCATAACATTTGAAGAACATACCTTTCATATAAGAGATCAAAATAAATATTGGAATTTCCTAAGACATGAATCATAAGGAAATATATAACAAAATCCATGAAAGAATAACATAGGAATAAAATATGGAATTATGGAAAACACATAAGCATATAATAACCCTATTCCAAGGCAGCCTACCAAGACCTTTGAAACATTTTAGGATTGGGATAATCAGTTTTATACCTAATTCAGGCTTGGTATGCTCTCTCATGTTCCCCCTTATTTAAATCTTGGGATTTCCTCTCATGTACCCTCTTGATTCGATCTTGGGATGTCCTCTTGTGTGCCCTCCTGTTTTGGGATTGTTTTTTCCTCTCATAAACCCTCTTTCTTCATACATGGGATTTACTCCCATATACCCTTTTATTTAAGTCTTGGGATACCCTCCGGTATACCTTTTAATAGTATAAAACATTTATCATTACCTAATGTGTTGAAGAAATATATTGGCCCTAGTATTATAATGAAATCATAAATACACGTGCCACATTAAAATAAAACTTTCATCACATCATGACCTATAAAAATAGATGTTTTACATAAATAATAATCATAACTAAATAAATGAATTTGGAATCATTAAAATATCATCACCTCATAACCTATGGAACATATATAGGTTCGATAATCATTTGATTATATCACAACCCATAAAAAGAAGCTGGATTAAAAAGTATATAACCTGTGGAAGATAAATGGATTCCATAAATATATAACCTATGAAATATAAATATGTTTAATAAATATATAACATGTGAATGAGAAATGGGATTCATATAGAAGATGCCATCAAGAATAAACCATTTAGAGAAATAATATGAATAGAACCTTTAGATAATTTCCTAGAAAGGCATGAGTAACATCAACTGATTTCAGTGTAGATGGAATTGTTTTTGAAATATCTTTCAAATCAATTCTTGAGGGCAATATCTTTTCTTCTTTGAAAATGGATTTTTAATTCATAAAACCAATTGAAAATCATTTTCTTATAAAATACCATGAAAAATTATAAAGAATACTTGAAATGATTTCTAAAAACTTTTTACATTAAAAAATGAATAATAATATTCAAAACATTTTTAAAAAATTTTTCTTTGAAAAAACATTGAAAACATTAAGAGGAAACTTCAAAATATTTTGCAATCCAATTCATTGAAAATACATTGAAAACTTATAAAGAAAGCTTGAAATTTTTTTGAAAACATTTTTACATGAGAACTTATGAAGGAATATTACAAACATTTTGAAAACAATTTTCCTTGAAAATTAATTTTAAAAAACATTTAATGAAAAATTATCCTTTAAAACTTTTAAAGGAAGCTTCACCAAAATGACAGTGGGTAAATCCATACAAACCGTACGAGGTAAAAAGAATATTCCCTTTTCACAGTATAAAGGAAAGAAAAATTCCGTGTTTATAAAGTGAAAATAATATTACTTCAAAAAAATTGGTAAAAGAAAAAAAATTATTTTAATTATTAAAGGAGAATAATATAATATTCTTAGAAACCCTTTTTAGGAAACATTGCTTTGAAGGAACATAGATTCCAACTGAAGAGAGTGGTACATTTGGAGTTCCTTAAAAACTCTTTCTAAAATATGTTTTGTACCAAATAGTGGGAAATGGTACCAATGTATGAAGATATCATGAATAAAAAATGGAATATCAATGTTAGGATAGTTATTGAGTGAAGGATCATAAGATTTCATCGAAGGAATCATAATCATAAACAACCTCAAAAAGTGATAAGATTGTTTCAATAATCTGTTAACCCTTGGTAACCTTGAACCATACTACAAATTTAAGAAAATGAAATTATATTAATCATAAAATATAATGAATATAATTTTTTTCATGATATAAAATTTCAAAGGCATATATATTCCTCATGTAAAAATATAGGTGCATAACACAGAATGTGTCTCATAGAAGTAAAATTGAGACCAAATCATTTTATCAATTTAGTAACTTTTAAAACATAGTCCCAATGAAATAAATATAATCTACTGGATATGTAAATACCAATAAATTTAATTACAGGAATCATATAATATATCCATGGGTAGTATACACACCACACAAAAGGAATGGGTGGTGAGTAAAGTATGTATCTCATTAAAATAAAAAGTGAGATGAAATCCCATTACTTTGTATCTTGACTTTAGTCACACTCATTCAAACCAAATCTATAATAAATATAAATGAATTATAAATATTTTAATGAAAAATATTCTTATATCTAATACAATATATGATTTTTTTCATTATCTTATCTTACCCTCTTGTTAACAATTATATGTTATGGTTTCACTTTGGGTAACATTTTCTTTGTTCTTCATAATTGTCTTATTTTGTTATATATTTAGTCCTTATACATATATCATGAATTAAAAATGTAAACCATGATATAAATATCATTTTTAATTATTATATTTGCATTAAAATAATCTATAGAATATAGATTTATGAAATGGAATACACCATTCATGGAAACGGTAAGATGTATGTATGCATGAACATTGTTTACATTTTTATTATTGTATTAGAGGAAAGAAATAAAATGAAATATATATATATATTTATATAATATCATTATAGTTTAACTATAATGTTATATATACCATATATATTTACTAAACCCATCCTTAATACAATCCACGTAGTGTGTGAATCAATCACATCGTGTTGATGGGGCAGTATTCTATACTTCCTCAAACGAAATTATTGTTTGTACAAAAAATGGAAAGTAAAAAAAGACATGTGTTATAAAATGAATATGGAAGCTTAATTAAATAAGAAATATAATATATAACATATATAAATATATTGTACATTATAATTTCAACTATGAGAGGTGGTAAAGTAAAAATTGAATAATCGTCATTTAGTGAGGCAGTAGTTCGCCGTACACGTAAAGAGTATATTTTTTACCCATTAGTTAGGGGTGTGTGTAAGTGTTTATTGATAAATTAGAGTGAAAATATCTTGGTATATTTAAGATATTTGGGTTTTTATTAAATAAATAAATAAATATAGTGAGAGGTGTGGAGAAGGAAAATAAAAGAAAGGAACTTGAGAGAAGGTGTTACCTCTCAATCTGGTAACTCGTTTGGGTTTGTGCAAAAAAGACTTCCTTGGAAGAATATATTACCAAAGAGAAGAATCAAGGAGATATTTAGGGATGTTTTTATGTGTATTAGAAATATCTTGGACAAACCTATGAGGTTTTATATGTGTGAAGAAGAGGGAGAGTTGGTGGCCATTATAGTGAAGGAGTAGTGGCACTCTTGTAAATATTTGAAGAGAGAATTTGACCAACATTTTTCATGTTGAAATTGGATATAATAATTAAAAACATTAAATAAAAGGGATTATATGGTATAAATATGGCCATACAATGGATTTTGGACAAGTTTATAGGTAATTTTGGGACTTAAGGTTATGGTCCATTCTCTTATTAAGCTTAATTTAGCCTTAATCGATGTAACTAGTTTTAATCACTTTGAATAATATTTTTGGTAAAAAACTAAGTTGACCTGAAGAGGTATTATAAATTATTTTTATTCCATATATAGAATCCATATTTTCAAATTATAATCACATAAATGGTAGAAATTAATCCAAAATTAATCTCGAAGTCAGGTCGACCCTGTGAATTTTAAGGTAAAAACATTCAAAAGTTTGCTATGTTTTTGTATCCAATTCCAATGTGAAATAGATATCAATGACTTAGATTGTATTAATTGAAAAAAAATATTATCTAATTAAACATTGAAAAAAATTAAATTAAAATTTATCCATATAAATAAATTAGATGAAAATTTTTTTTTAAATTAAAATTCTATATCTTTAACTTTTCATTAAAAATGAAAGCATAAATGAAAATACCAAAAATAATTCCTTACCTAATTATTATGTTTTTATTTCCAAGATGAAGTTAATTTTTATATATTATTTATATAAAAGTTATAAAGTTTGGAGTTAAAATGAGGCCACCATTAAATAATGGTAAAACTATATTTATAAAAATATACATTTTTAAGTATAAAATTGGGTTTGTTCTTATCTTTTGTCTATAAAATTCATTTAATTAATATGAAAATTATTTTATTCAATAAATAACATATATATTAAATTAATATCCCTCAAAAATTCTATTTAATTTAATTTTTTAGGGTTAAATAAAATTTTGACCATAAAAATAATAATATTTATTTTTATATTTAATCGGCTTCCATATTCATTTAAAATTAAATGGTAACCTATGAATTAATATTATATTATTTAAAATATATATTTTAAAAAATTAGTCAATACTCTTAATAACCTATAATTTAACATGTAGTTTATATCGTATTATGTTAGGTAATCTTATTTTAATAAAATATTATTGGTCAATAAACCTCGAACCTGTGTGTTATGAAATCCATCAAGAAAATAAATTATTGTATATAATGAAAGATAACATCGGTGTTCCATGTAGGGAAATATAAATTTTATGTTGCGTGTTATGTATGATTAAATTAGTTTTGCATATTATGTAATTCAAACATAGTTCTTTAATATAAAATAAGTTATCTTCAGTGTAGCGTAAGATGAAAAATATCAAAAAGGTTAAATTAATTTGAAAAAATAATAATTCACAAAATCTTAGGGTGCTACAGTATCCTTACTTACTGTGATATAATTATCATTTTGGTTACACGTACTAGATCCTACATTTAGGGGGTGACAATGGGTCATAAAGTCAATGTTGTACTTGACAAGTCAACATGGACACCACCTTACCATTTGGCCCAAAATGTATACATACATGATTATGTTAGAATCAAATTTTTAGAATTGATATTTAACTCCATGTTTGAAAAATGATTTTTTATATAAATATATGGTTTATGTGTTATGTGTTATGAGGTTTAAGCCATAAATGCAATATGGAGTAAAATAATTTTCCAAATTTTTCCATTTAAACTTATAACCACATATAACCATAGCCTCCCATCAAATATGTAAATTATTATATTTATAATTTAGAGAGGTTTTTCCATGAATGAATGTTTTTTTTATCTAAATATATTTGTTTTATTAAACTTTTCTAATCGTTGGAATGGATGATGGATTGTATTCAACGATATTTTACAAGAAGCTCACATATTTTTCATCTAAATTTTTTGTTTTGTTTTTGTAATTGTAATATCTTTTTTATCTTCAATAAAATTTCATTATTAATCTTAGAACATTATTATTTTTTAATTCATTGGGAAAGAATATAAGATCAGATTCAAAATTGGGTTTTACCATTCTAAATATTTCCATACGAAAACAATTTCTATGATGACAACTCAAAATTGAGAGTATCATTCTTTTTTTAATCAATATAATTATTACCTCTATAATTAATTTTATTTTATTACATATAAACACTCTAATTAATTAAAATATTATTTATTATGGGATTTTTAAAAGTAAAAATCACTCAAACAATCCACACATTATATGCGAGCTTGAACTAGTACGATTCATGAGAAAAACATAATTATCATCGAATCAAATCTGTTTGGGATAGATATGAAGGGTTTAAATATATTTTACAAACTCAAGTCATTGAAATTTATCTGTTTTATATGATTCTATAATTTTCCACTAACCTTAAGATATCTTTAGGACCAATATCCAAGAAAGGTGCTTCGATTGGATATCCTAGAATTAACCTAGGGTTCATTTCTCCATATCTCTATTCTTGTGTTAATTTCTATAGGTCTGAGGGATCAGAAAACTAGGAGATAATTTGGATTTAAATATATAGGATAGTAAAAAATAAATAAATTATGGGTGGATTATATAGATTACTCATTTTTTATACATAATTTTAATGAAAATTTCCTCTTGGTCACATCATTTTACTCTACATCTTTCAAAACCTCAAAAAATCCTTTTTTGTGTTTTATTTATTTTATTTTTATTTTATTAATACAGTTAAAAGGTTTTTTAATTAACTTATTCATCAATATAATACCTAGGTGAACTACTATACTAAACATAGTTAAACAGTAAATAATTATAGAGTACATGTCACAATGCTGATAATATACATTTTTTATTTGTTAAAAGATATGTACTATATTTTTATTTAGTTAAATATTTTGAATTTAATAAGGGATTTATAAATAAATATAATAATAAGGAGTGATGTTTGGTACAAATGGATAAATGGGTGTTAACATAATTTTTTTTAACTGATAACAATTAGTATAGAAAACTATTTTAAATAAATATTTGAATGGCTTTGTAGTAACTGATGTGTTTATAAAAGGGATAGAATTTATTTATAACGTGTTACTATAATGTTTTTTTGTGATAATAGGATGAGGTCATGTGAGTGAGATATCTATGATATAATATTTCTTATATCTATATGAATTAAATGAATAAATTAATTATGAATATTTCAATGACAATTATATTATATTTTTATAAACATATATAAATGAAATTGATTAATGTGATTATCAATATATATTTTTATTGGTAATGAAAGGTGTGATGAAATATATATTTTATTATTATAATTTGTGATGAGTTTTGTGATTAATAATGTGATAATGGGTAATGAAATTTGAATTGGAAATAATAACATGGTTAGTAGTTAATTAAATAGTGTAGCTGTTGTGATGCCTTGTTATGTGGTTTAAGGTTGAAATGGTGGTTTTATGGGGGTGAAAGAGTGATGTTGGGACTATTTTATAAGTGAATAGAATAAGATTTTAACTTGGTGATGAGATTGGGTGCTATATTATATTATTTTATGTTTTTTTTTCTTACACACCACCACCTGAGCTGGGCATGTTGAACAATGCCCATATATAATTTTTGGTAGTGGATAAACACATGATATCCTGTATCTAGATGAAATTAATGGATAACTTCTCCCTTTTTACCACACTTCCTTTCAATTTTAGTGTGGTTATATTGAAGTGTAGTTGGTTGTGATGCATTGTGTACTTGAGTGTGATATGTGGCTGTGGTATGTGGTTGTGGTATGAGGTTATAGTATGTGGTAATGATATGACATATTGTTAAATAGATTTTTGTAGGCATGTGAGTAGTAAGAAATATGTCATTGGAAAGTGAGGATGACTGGATCAGTGGGGGGGGAGTGTAGGGTGTTGTACCGAGGAACCATATTTTGGAACTAACGTTTCATAATATCAATTGTGTATTTTTTTGTAATAAATTAAATAAATATTTTATGAAATGGTGTATTTAAACTATGAAGACCTAGAACGATATCCACACATCAAATTTCTACATCCACATAGTTAGGCATTCCTAAATGGAATGATAAAGTGAAAAACTCAAAAATAAATACAAAAAAAGATTTTATAATAGTTTATGGCTTTCTTTATTCCATAATAGAAATACTACAACTCTATTATAAAGGTAAAATTGGGTACAGAATCTATACGTTACAAGATTTCTAAAAATTAGAACAACAATCAAGAGAAAATAGAAGATGAAAAATACATTTTATATCCCCCAACTCAAGAAATATATCACCCATTTTATATGTGAGTCATTATATTAATCTTGGTTTCACCGTTATCTGAACTTTTCACTCTATTATACACATCCATCAATAATTAGTAAAACGGATATTCCTATTATTGGAGAAACTAATTCCTTTGAAAAACATGGAACCATGCTTCAATACCACATACTTCTACAACTTATAGACTCCTCCATTATATACCATCTAGGTTCTGCTACTCCAGACACCCTTGAGATGGACCAACCATTACATACATACGTAATACATTATTTTAAATTAATATTACTTTCATATAAAAATAAATTAAAAACCCATAACTAAGATGTTTAGAGTCTTTGGAAATTAGTTAATTGAACTTATTATTTTATAATATGTCTTCAACATCTCCCATAAAATTTGTTTCCCATGATACCATTTTTGACATATTAAACATAATGGACAACTATATTTTCTTTAGAATCGAAGCATAAGAATATGGTGATCTCATATCCTAAAAAAGGGTAAAACTAATAGATAAGAATCGAACATCAAAAGTGATTAAAAAACATGTGGGTATTAGAACAAAATCTATTTGTATGAATAAAATAAAATAAAATCATACCCAATAAAATATAGATCATAAAATATGAATATTTATATAAGTATGTTGATTGAACATGTGAAATAAGGCATATAAATGTTGAATCTTGAATCAATTGTCATAATTCATAAAATAGTAATGTACCATAACATAGAAATGTTCCATACAAATTTAACACATATATAAGAAGATAAAATATTTTTTTCCAAGTCTCATTAGGATGACCATCATCAAAACGTGGATAGAGTTCTAGAGTGGATTGGGTTCACACCCCATTACCATAGACATAATGGATAGAGTCTCATAGTGGTTGGTTTTACACCCCATTCCTATAAAAATATTGGACTGGGATCACTCCCCATCTACTTACATTTTATATCATGAGATATAAAGGTTCACATAATGCATTAGAGGGAAATATAATCATGGTACCACCCGTCACATAACAAAATACCGTACATATGTGTACTAGATTAAAACATTAATAATTCAATAATAATATAATTAACTAGTGAGAATGAAATATATTTCATAATAATAATTACACGGTATAAAAATAAATCACCCATAGAAAGAAAGTGGATGGTCCTATTGAAAAATATCCCCAATTAAACTTTAGAAACATTAAAAATATTGAAATATATGAGAAAATGGTTTATAACATCATTAGAAAATTTATTTAAAAAATAAAAAGTAACATCCTATAATTTTTAAGAAATTTTACTTTAAATGGAAATAATTTAAAAAGTGATAGTTTTATAAAAATACTGAGAAAGTAATTAAAAATCACATAGGTGGGTTATGAAAACATGAAAAAGAATTTCGTAAATAAAACTATAGAAAGTGGTCAGAGAAAGTGAAAATCTATAACATGTGAAAAACTATTCCTTTCACATTTTTGTAAAAGTAAGTATAAGTAAATATTAAATCCTTAATAAATCATATTATTAGGTATAAGTATGTATATAAAATAAAATTAAAAAGCAGTTATAGGAGAAAAATTCTTAACTGAAATGAAGAGATAATGATGGTTCCATTTATAAGTATAATTTTTGATAAATTATAAACCCATGGGAGTAGAAATGGTATGAAGACATGAAAAACACAAAAATATCTAGAAAGTAAGAAACAATATGTGATTTAAGATCTAAATAAAAATCAATTTCCCACAATGGGAATTTAAATATATAAAATCTCAATTCAAAGTGATATTGGAAAAGAAACCCTAAACATTACTCATGACTTTCAAAAAAGTGATTTAACCTTTTATATAATAATCATAAATATTTTAATAAATTATTTGAAAACGTTATTAATAACTATTAAATTTTATACTCTTTAATTATAATCATTGATGACATATATATAAGTCTGATATTGTTTATTTTCATCATTAGATATTAGTAATTTTTAATATTTTCTATAGGTTTTGTAATTAAAATGTGAATTCTCATTCATTGATAAATATTTTATCATTACTATATTATTCAAGGTAGTGGAATCATTTTTTTCAATTATTTATTTAAACCTATGTTCATTTGATGAAAGGTTTTAGAATGGTTTCTGAGAATGGAATCCCTGAGGGTCATGTTTCAGGTAATTTCAAATTAATAACAAGATACATTATAATGACCATCAATTATTTTTCACTTTAATAGAAATTTAATCAAAATATAAATTAATCTTTAAAATCATATATTACTATAATTAATGTATTTATAATCTTCAATGATTAAAATTATTATACTGGTGTTACATCATTCACGTAGGTGGTTAAATTGATCCAAACAAAAATATGCTATACTAATGAACGAGTTTATGTTTGGAGTTTTATAAAAGAAAATTAAATTAAATAGAAGAATAATAAATTCAATATAGCATAAATATAATGTAAAATGAGATTTATAAATATTTTATTTGAGAAGGTAATTGAGAAAGTTAAATAAGGACAAGATATATACTTTTATGGAATTACACCTTCTCAAAATCGGGTCATTAGAATAAAGGATTTAGGCCTCCTTATTGGGAATATAATATACCAAATGTGTAATAATACTTTAAGAGAGTGAAGTTTTTCGGGATTAAATAAAAAACTTATGTATAAATGTTTTTTGGAGTTTGTGGAATACATATCCTTTTATAGGTGAAAATGAGGGACAATTCTTTGGAAACTGATGTTGGGTGAAGGGAAAAGATAGAATCACATGGGAATTGGATGAATTAGGAAAGTAAATATTTTTGAGAATTTTATTATTGACCCAAACACCAAAAAAATTCTTTTATAATGAATTTATATAATTTTATTTGTCAAATGTTTGATCCATGTCATTTTTTCGCATTTTAACCTTTTTACTCGATTAAATTATTTAAAATAGTCATTAATTTTTTAATAAAAAAATATAAAATAAATCCTATTATCTAATTATGAAATTTTAATTATAATATTTTATGATATTTAATCTAATTTTATTTATAAATATGATAATTTTAACTTTTAAATGAAAACATAATATATATATAACAGTGTTTATAGAAAAATATATTTTAAAACATTATGTGTTCTTAATCTTATTTCATATTAATTACTAATTAAATGAGTGCTTATTTTTTTTATAAATATAAACATTACATTTTATTATAATCATCCTTAAAATTTGATTAATTTAATTAAGATAAAGATACATAAAACATAGATTAATAATTATTTGAAAAATTTCCAAACATTAAATGAATTTAATCACATCCCATTATTTGTCTTATATCCATTACATTAAAATATTAATCATAATAATTTCTAATGAATAAAAATACATACTTTTATAATAAATACTTTTAATGAATTAATAACTTTATATTTTATTTTAGGGGAATTATTTATATGTGAATTATAGTATTTTTAAGTTGTTATTAATTATTACTCAAATTTAACATACCTCATTGGATATAGGTATATCTAATTTCCATGTATCCAATGACTATATATCCAATGACCATATAACCAATGACCAAATATATAAATATCATATTAAATTTCTATATATAGTCTTATGTACACCTCTAAAATCATTCAAACTGATCTCTAATATATTTTTTCTAGATATATGTTATAATTCTATCTTGTTATATTCTTTTAATAGTTATAATTAGTGATATTATCTTAGATTAGATCATTATGAAGATAATTTCAACCTTTTAGAAGTTTTATATACTAATGGCATCATTCATTTACTAATTTTAAAACTTTTGTTTCATTTAGTTATTTAATAATTTATTTCATTTATTTCATTTTATATTTTCATATTATCCCACAGTGAAATGAATAATTTTTCATTTTATTTCATTACTTTTTGTATTATATGTTATCAAAAACAATATTAATTTAAAGGTAAATACTTACTAAAATCACGGGGTGTTACATTATACTATCCTTAAATGATTTTCCCTTCAAATTTATTTAATATGGTCAATTAAATGATGGTTATTTTTACTTATCACATCTTTTTGTTCCCATATAAATTCCTTAAAAGTTTTATTACTCTAGAGAACTTTTTATAGGTGAGTACTCATGTTCTATAGTACTCTATCACTGTGATCCTTTATTTCTTATAGTTGTTCCCCAAAATAGATTTCAGGTTTCAAATGTAAAGCCTTTTATTTCAATAAATTAAATGGATCATGTGTGTACTTCCTCTAAATTGATACAAGTAATGCATCATGCACTTGGTAGATGTTAGGTGTATGCTCATGTTGATAATACGAAATTACCACATGATTAAGGCTTTTATGGGTAAAATATATCTAGGAATCAAGTTTCCCATCTTACCATAACTCATAACCCTCTTCCAATGTGATATTCAAAGGGATACCATGTCTATTAATGTAAAATACAAATATAACTAATGATTATTAGTATTGATCTTTTATTATGATTATTTATATTTTCTATTACATGGAATGGTTTATATATTATCTAAATTTCATGAGAAATATTCAGTGCTATAATCTAGTGCTTGGTGACATCATCACAACATGTTGGAGTTATGTACATCTTCCTATAAAGAGCCTCATTTGGTTCTATTTAAATAATAGATGGAAACTATTTTTATATGATAACTCTACCATGGTATGGTATTGATCCCAACATACTTTGAAATCCATCAAGTAGTATATAATAATATATTCTAGATTTTAAAAGATCCTTTCAGTTTGACCATCAATATTATAAAGACAAGTTTTGAAAAATCTCAACTCTATATTCAATTGTTATTGAATACTTCTCAATAATTTTAGGTAATCATCAAATACTAATCATATACAAAAGAGTTTGGTACTCCATACAATTTTAAAATTCCTTTTATTATATCTTATAAAGTTGATCCGGTGGAAAATATTTTCAAATAACAATGAAATGTAATCGACTAGTAAGAAAATATACTACAACCAAAATGAAATTATAGACTTTTTAGGTATTTGGAATACCTACGATGAAATCCATAGTGTTGTTATCTCATTTTCATATAGGTATAGAAATTGGTTACATCAACCCATTAAAAGTATTCTATTCTTCCCTAACTTGTTTGCATACCAAGCATTGAGATATGTACTCTATAATCTACATTTTCACATTTTCCCCAAATATATTCTCCTTGATATCTCTATATAACTTAATTATTAATAGATAGATAGAGAATGATGATCTATGTGCATCATCTAACAACTTGATATTTAATTATTATATTGAAGGGGAACATATTTATTTCCAAAATCAAATAATTCCATAAATTTTAATGTTTAACTCTATAATATTCCTTAACTTATTCTATATCTTTATATAATCTTCATATGACTCCATAATATACAAAAAGATGTATGGTTTCAAAATTATTTTTGGAAATATAGGATTTCTCCCCTTCCATTTTCATTTTAAGTTTTTCCTTTACAAATCAATGAGTTTTGGGTCACTTTCAATCCTTATCATAGATTAGATAACATGATATTTCTTGTTTAAGGAATCAAATGCCATGTTTTCCTTCCCAATTTGGTAATGTATTTGGTAATCACTGTCCTTGATCAACTCTAACCATATCCTTGGGAACATGTTTAGCTCCTTCAATGTGAATATATGCATTATATTCTTGGAATTGGTATATATTTCACACTCTTCACTGTAGAGATAATTTTACTAAATCTTTAATGAAACTATATCCATTTTTTATATAAATCATCAGTTGATAAATTTTATTAGAAAAATTCAATTGATGCAAAGAATATGAAACTACTGTATAATTTTTCAAATGGAACCATTCCAATATATTCTTTGATGCATCGCTATAAATCACAAAACAATCTCCACTATAAGGTAGTGTCTGTACATGTGTAGGGAAAAAACAACTCTTAAGTTCTAGAAAATTTTTTTCACATTTATCTATCAAATTTAACTTCAATACATTTTGAGCTAACTTGGTCAGTGGATTTTATATTGATGAGAAATTTCTCACAAATAATCGATATTATCCACCAAATCAATGAAAATTATGAATATATATTATTGTTATTGTTCTAAGAAATTATTTAATCCTATCTATGTTGTCATGTTATTTAGTTATACCATATCTTGTGATTACATTAACATAGAATGATACTTTTTATCCATAATTCAAACTCGATAAATTTTCTACAAAATGTCTCATGTCTCACGGTTTGTAGAAAAATCCTCAAATTATCTTGATGCTCTTTATTTCTTATGAAATATATGATAATCTCATCTATAAATACTACCAAAAATTGATTGAGGTAATCTCTAAATAGTTATTCATTAAATCCACGAATATAGTGGGAGAATTTATAAGGCTAAAAGTTATCATAATAAATTCATAATATCCATATCATGTATGAAAGGATTTATTTAGAATATATTTTATTTTATACATTAATTGATTATATAAAAATAAAAGTTTAATCTTTTAAAATTATTTCCCCCCCATAATTGATTGAAAAATTCTTCAATATAGGGTATATGATATTTTTTCTTGCTCATAGCCGTGTTAAGTTCATGATAATCAGTGTAGAGACGAATTTATCCATCCATATTCTTAAAAAAGAGGACTTTTTCACCCCATGGGGAAGCATTTGGTCATTTAAAAAAATTATATAGATTCCTTTGGATTTTCATATTCAATTACTCTAATTCAATTATGCTACTCTGTAAGGATTATTTGGTATTTTTTATAATACCGGGTATGAGGTTCACAGAAAAATCAACCCCATGATCCGGGAGAAGGCTAAGTAACTCTCCTGTAAATACATTAACATATTATTACCCTATATAAATATATTTAATATTGACCTTCTCCCTAAACATTTGATATAAACACCCATAATTATTGGGTAATAAGATGCATTTTAGGGAATAATTAGCACACAAAAGTAGCTTTTATATCAGGGTTTTAAAGTCAGCTGTTTAATAACAAATGTTATAAATGTTTTAATGTGAGTTATTTATATATCCAATGTTAAATCCACTTATTATTTGGGTTTTAACATCTTTTATTACATAATCGTGGATAGATACCTATAGTATTGGATTTTAACATTGGTAATTTGACACAATCTATTAATACTATATGATATAAGAGTTTTAACATTAGTTTTGCAGATAATCAATGTTAAAAGTAAAAAATAACTTATCATGTTCTAGTAGTGATTTAATTGTTTAGTAACATTCCTTTCAACATTTAAATCCCACATAAAATTTATTAGGACATGGAATACGTTTTCAATAAATCTCTAGAACTGTTTGTCCTCTCTTTATACCCATTTTCAATCTACTCATCCCTAAATTTATTACTTCCTTCCAATGGTTCTTCATTCAATTATTTATCCATGGTATTAATAATTATTCTATCATTATTTAATTTTGTTATGATTATATTTCATAAATGACATAAATTTTGATGATTGTTTATAATGGAGAATTCTGATATTAATCACTTTAAAAATTAGAAAATTCTACCTGATATTTTTCATATATAGTTTAAAATTCTTTTCCAACTGCATTTTAGGTTCCATCATGAGTTCTTTACTAAAAGTTAAATAATAAATGACATCAAAATAATAATGGGATTAAATTCAAACATTTAAGATAAATTTTCTTATTCTAATTTGGTTTTATAATTTTCTATATTATATTTCTAGTATTATTTTCAAAGTGAATAATATGTATTGAAAAATTAGAAAAGTATAAACTTTTTATTTCAATTATTTTTACAAGAGACATTTAAAATTTATTATAACATTGGTTTTTTATAACTAATGTTATGAACCACTTTTGATGTCAATTATATTAATAACTAACATCAAAATTATTTTGTTTTTTTTATGAATAATAATTTTATGTTAGTTATTAAAAACCTATATTAAAAATATATTTAATATATAATTTTTAATTACGACCCTTAAAAACCAGATGTTAAAAACATAAAAAAATGACATAAAACCCTATTTTTATACTAGTGAAGAAATTCCCTTTAGGAGTTCATATTCAGACTTTCATTAATAGAATATCATAAGTTAATTTAGGATATGAAATATGATTTCCCTATATCATAAATTAATATATAATCTACGTATAGATATCCAATACAATCCCAAAATAACATCAAATTTTCCTAAAACAAGAATAAAAAGATTTATAAAAAACACATTCCCACAAACTTCTGTTGGATATGGGTTATATATTTTGGATGAAAAAATGATAAAAATGTGATTTTCTATCGATAATTCAATATCTATTAATTGGTATATGAACTAATATTATTTATAACATTTTATTATATAAATTAATTCATAAAACTAGGATCAAATGATTTGTTTTTAGTAATGATAATACCTGTCACCACTCTATTTTCAGAACACAATCCTTATTCCCTTACCAAAACAAAAATTTGGTAGCATGAGTATTTAAAAATATTATTCATAGTAAACAATAAATTGATATTGAAAATCCACCCAAAAATTTCATTTATTATGAAACATTAATTTTAACCTATAACATCTTAGGTTCAAAATATAGTAATCTTGGTTTATCCAATTCAACCTTTGGTTTAATAAACATTGATTTAAGTTTTGACACATTATTATTCATAAACTAATCCTTAAAAATAACTAAAACCTACATTGATACAAAATTTGTTGACCCAACCATTAAATATATATATTACATCATTTTAGGTCAATATTCATTATATATTATAATAAATCACATACCCAAAACCTATAGGTTTATTGTATTTGGGGATTAGAATAATTTTCTTCTTATCTTACAATAATTATTCAACATATCCCCAAAAAATCTCTATTAATGATATCCTTATAGAAATATTACACATAATAGACATATTTATTTCTTTAGGAATGAAAACATAATAAAAGGGTGATCCCAGATACTTAGTATGGGTAAAAATAAGAGGTAACAATAAAATATCATAAGTTATCATAAGATGAACATGTGGGTATGAAATCATGTTCAATGTACATAAATATAATATAAGTAAATAATAAAAAAATAAAACATTGATAAAAATCCCAAATAATAAAATAAGGATTTATAAAAAACATGTGAAATGAGGCATATAATTGTGGAATAATGAGGGAGTCATCATAAGCCTTACCATATGAATATTTCATAACATAGAAATGTGGAAAAGAATTTATAACCTATATAAGCATATAAAATCATTTATTATATCATTTTTCACTACTAAGACCATAATCAAAGAGTGGATATAATCCCATAGTGGATTGGTTTCACTCATCATTCCTATTAACATAATATTGACCTCACCTCTTATGATAATCCCAATTATGCTTTCAAATACTTTGATAATATCAATCTAATGTTTTTCTATATATTAATTCTTTCAATCTGTGCTCAAGATGATAATAATATTACAATAATCTCTAAGATAGTTTAATCTTTGTTTATCCATGTTTATATCAGTTCTGAAGTAATTCTAACCCATTCGGATATGTTTTGCATAAAAAAGATAAGTATTAAGTCACTGGTCTGTGTTTAACTAGAGCTACCGGTACTCAGTCTACTGATAGACTTAGTCTACCGACAGATAGAGTCACTGATACACTAAGGTCACCGATATGTATAGAGATACCGACAGACAAACAGACCAGAGCTACCGATAGACAGAAGTCTACTGATAGAGCCAGTTCACAGATAGTTACCGATACAAGTATAGTCACCGATATATCGAGCTACCGATAGAAGTATGCTGATAGTGTAAGTCTACCGACACATGAAAACAGCTACTAATGAAAATATCTACCGATGGAGCAACAACTACTGATTGATTAAGAGCTACCGATAACAAGAGCTACTGATGGAACTAAAGTCACCGGTATATGACCTACCGATGCAAGTTCAAAAGAGCTACCGATGGAAGGTTCTGCAACACAAAGACTACCGTACACTTTTACCAACACGAGCTACTAATTGACCAACCAGTCAAACTATATACTCTCAATACTATTTATTTATTAAGCTAACAGTTACATTTAATGTCTTTAATGAATTCAATGATATTTAATGAATTCTGTTGTCATGTCAGGGAACCGTACCTAGTACCCATGCAAAAAACTAATCATTCCTTTTTGCCGAATCTGAAAGCTACAAAAAGGTAATATAAAGACCCAGCTGACATACCGTAGAGAAGTAGAGAACACTGAGTCTCCATTAAACATGCATCAAGGAACTAAGAAGTCACACTGGTGAAAATGAACAGAGATGAATATCATTCAAACGTGGTGCATTTGTCTTAGAAGAAAGATATATACTCCAAGAACACTGGACATACACGAAGCTACTCATTTTCAAGGATAACACAAGATGCATCTTGAGTGAACTATAAGAAACACTTCATGTAATCAGGCTACTAAGTTTTACCAAGAATCAAAAAAAAATGACACTCTGTTTTCTGAGCTGAAACCAGTGAAGGACTCAGAAGTTTTTATGACCAATAAAACGAGTCCAGAGCTGCACTGCCAATCACTAGAGCTTTTCTAAACTCCTTTTCACTTCCTTTAGTGATTCTATCTTTACATTTTGAGCAGTGTGTGTACCTTGTTTATTTTACACACACACACTGTCTCCTAAGCTAAACTGGAGGATTCTTAAATCCTCATTCAAACTTCATAACCCTTTGTTTCCTACTATGGATAGTGGTAGAGGTCGAGTAAGACCTGAACTGCCTGTGTACTTATGTTTGTTTTTTCCACGAAGAACTATGGTAGAGGTCTTTGGACATGGACAATAGTGTACTGTTGTTTACCCCTGATCCATGGTGTGGATCAATTTATAAAAAATTTTGAGAGGACTAAGTCTCGGCTTGAGACTGAACCTCTTGGTTAACTTTGTTGTGCATTTTAATTTAAGTCTATAAGTATACTATATATTTATTTCATATTCCGCTGCTATTACTTTGAAATACAAAACTTTTTTAAAGCTACTTTGATAGTTAAATTAGCAAGTGTTTATACTTATTGTAAACTAGTATTTAGTTTCAAAAGTTATTTAATCTTCAGATTAAGTCAACTGAGACCTAATCAATCTTTGAGAAACTGATTAAACATTTAAACTCTGTATAGATTCACTACAGTTTAACTTTGATTTTAAATTGGGTAATTTTAAGAGAAATAATTTTAACCGAAATTTTTATGAGAACTCAATTCACCCCCCCCCCCTCTAGAGTATCCACTCCGACCAACATTTGGTATCAGAGGTTGTTTTTATTTAAGGATTTTTGAAATACTCTATTTTTTAATTGTGATTTTAGTTTCATCTTTAATTATCTTAAATTTCTTTTAGTTCTAAAATTTACCTCTTTAAAACTATTTTCTAAAATCAAGATATGGATAATAGACTAGAGGGTGCTGCTACTAACCGACCACCTTTCTTCAATGGCACAAACTCTGCCCAGTGGAAACTGAAAATGAAAATTCATTTAGAAACAAAGGGTTTTGATATTTGGACTGCTATAGAATCTCAATATAAAATTCAAGAAACTGAAAGAACAACTTGGGATGCACCTACAAATACTTCTTACAATAATAACTATAATGCCATGAATGCTCTGTACTGTGCTTTAAGAGATGAAGAGTTTAATAGAATTTATACCTGCAAAACTGCATATGAAATATGGGATACTTTGGGTGTTTCTCATGAAGGAACAACCAATGTCAAAGAAATGTGATTGAGTACTTATAATATTAAATATGATAATTTTAAAAAGAAAACTGATGAACCTATTTCTGATATGTATCTCAGGTTTAATGAGATAGTCAACACAATGAGTTCACTTGGAAAAGTTGTTCCAGCTTAGGAACAAATTATGAGGATACTGAGATGTCTGCCAGAACGATGGAGGGGCACTTTTGTTTCAATCAGAGAGTCATGGGACATTGGAACACTACCAGTAAAAGAGCTTATTGGTAAATTAATGATGTATGAGGAAGAACTCAAGGTGAATAAGGAGGAAGATGATGAACCTAAGTGAAAATCCATAGCTTTCAAATCTACTACCTCTAAGAGTAAAGACAAGGAGAAAATGAAAATACAAACTGAAAGTTCAACAAGTGAAGATTCAGACTCTAATAGTGATGCTGAGATGGCTCAAATAGCCAAATGATTCAAGAAGTTCTATAGGAAGAATAAATTATTCATAAAATCTAACTACAAAGGAAAGTATGACAATATGGGACATTGGAAGAAGGATTGGAAGAAAGATTACAAGAATGATGAAATATTCTGCTATGAGTGTGAAAAGGAAAGGACACATCAAGGCTGATTGTCCAAAATTAAAAGTCAAAAAGAAATATGATTATAAAGACAAGAAGTAAAAAAAAGCTATGAAAGGAACCTGGAGTGTTTCTCAGGACAACACAAGTGAATCTGAAATGTCTGATTCTAAGAAGAATCATGCCAACATGTGTTTCATGACTAACACATCTGAGGTAACTTTAGATACTCCTCTTTTAAATTCCTATTATTCTGGAGATAATGCGAACTCTGATTCTAATTCTGAAAACATGACTAGTGAGGAATTATTTGAATACTGTAGTATGTTGTAAGAGACATGCAATGAACATAAGGATAAATACAAATCATTGAAGAAACAGCATGCTCTCGCTACTACTGTTAAAACCGAACTTACTATCAAAAAAGAGAAGAATTCTCAATTGTTAAAGGAAAATATAGAACTGAAAATGTCAAATGAGAAACTTAGAAAAGACTTAGAGAAGTTTACAAATGGAAAGGATACACTAAATCAAATTCTAGGAAAGAATATGGAACCAAAATACAATACTAGAATAGGCTACAAACCTGGACAGAGACAATATATTAAGAATAGATTTATTCTTAAATCTGGACAGAATATTGCTAGTTCATGTTCTGGAGATCCCTATGATTCAACCAGTTATTCATATGGTTATAGACCAAATAAAGTTTATGTTTCAAAATCTATTGATTATTTAAATTATATGAGACCCATAAGACAAATATGGGTACCTAAAGCTTTGATTGCTAACCTTTCTGGACCCAAGAAGATCTGGGTACCAAAATCATTTCCTATCTACATCTGTTTTGTAGGAAACATGCTTAAAGAGTTCTCACAAGAAGGTATGGTACCTGAATAGTGGATTTTCTAGACATATGTCTGGAGATTATTCATGTTTCAAAAGTTTAATAAATATTTATGGAGGCCATGTCACCTTTGGTGATAATTCTAAAGGAAAAATCATCGGCCTATGCCAGATTGGTAACTCTAATTCAGTTTTAATTTCTAAAGTTTTATTTGTTGATGGACTTAAGTATAAACTGTTAATTATTTCTCAATTATGTGTTGATGGATTTAATATGAAATTTGAAAATGATTCCTGTAATGTTTTTAATTCTCAAAATGCTTTATTATTTTCTTCTTTAAGAAATGAAAATGTTTATGCAGTTGATTTAAATTCTTTAGCTAAGAAAAATGTTACTTGTTTAAATGCTTTTCATAGAGAATCTTGGCTTTGGCATAGAATATTAGGACACTGCAACATTTATTCACTTATAAAATTAACTAGGAAGAACTTAGTTAGAGACCTACCTAAACTTGAATTCCCAAATGACAATGTTTGTAATCCCTATCAAAAGGGAAAGCAACATAATGTTTCTTTTAAATCAAAGAAAGAAGTTTCAACTTATCAACCTCTTAAGTTGATTCACATGGACATGTTTGGACCTTCAAGAGTTTATAGTTTAAATGGTAAGCACTATGTCTATGTTCTAGTATATGACTTTTCTAGATATAATTGGGTATACTTCTTAGCTCAAAAAAGTGAAGCTTGTTCTTACTTTGTTAAATAATCCAAATCAGTAGAAAATCTTAGTGGACTTAAGATTAAAACCCTAAGAAGTGATCATGGCCGTGAGTTTGAAAATCAAGAGTTTGAATCTTATTGCTCACACAATGTCTATAGTCACAACCATTCTACTCCTAGAACACATCAACAGAATGGTGTGGAAGAAAGAAGGAATAGAACCCTTCAAGAAATAACTAGAACCATGCTTAATGAATATGACCTGCCTATTTACTATTGGGCAGAAGCTGTGAATATAGCTTGTTATATTATTAATAGTGTCTTAATTAGACCAGTTCTTAAGAAGACCTCATATGAGTTTTGGAATAATAGAAAGCCTAAAGTTAGTTACTTTAGAGTCTTTGGCTGTGAAGTTTTTATTCTTAAAACAAAGGATAATCTGGACATGTTTTCTTCTAAGAGTGATGATGGAATTTTTCTTGGTTATTCTTTAACCAGTAAAGCCTATAGAGTATTTAATAAAATAACCAAATGTGTGGAAGAATCTTTTCACATCAAGTTTGATGAAACTGATCCACATGAGCCTAAAACCTCTCTTGAAAATCTTGAGGAAGATTTAAGTGTTCTGGACCTTAATGATAAATCTAAAGAACCTACTTTAAAAACATCCAGTTATGGACATATTCTAGAATCTGCTTCTATGGAACCCAAACCTATAGATGAACCTGAAATTTCTAGTCCTACCTTTAATAGATCAACAAGGATTCTAAAGAATCATCCTTTGGATGTTGTCGTTGGTAATCTTGATAGAGGGACAGAGACTATAGATTCTCTAAGAAATCAGGTTGAACATCAAGCCTTTCTTTCACAGCTAGAACATAAAAATATCAATGATGCTATCAATGATGAATTTTGGGTAATGGCTATGCAAGAAGAGCTAAATCAATTTGAAAAAAAGTCTGGGAATTAGTTGACAGACCTAAGGACACTTTGACAATTGGTACTAAATGGGTTTTTAGAAACAAAGTTGATGAGTCTTGAAACATAGTTAGAAAAAATGCTACGATAGTTGCACAAGGATATAGTCAAAAGGAAGGTATAGACTATGAGGAAACCTTTTCACCTGTAGCTAGATTAGAATCCATTGGGATCATTCTTGCCTATGTTGCTCATCTGAATTTCAATTTATATCAAATGGATGTCAAAAGTTCTTTTCTAAATGGATTTATTGTTGAAGATGTTTTTGTTGAACAACCACCTGGATTTAGTAATCCTCATTTTCCAAATCGAGTGTTTAAACTTTCTAAAGCTTTATATTGTTTAAAACAAGCTCAAAGAGCTTGGTATGATAGAATTAGTAATTTTCTTATTCCAAAAAGTTTTACTAAAGGGATTGGTGATCCAATTCTTCTTATTAAAAGAATTTCTAAAGATGTTTTAATAGTAAAAATATATGTTGATGATATTATTTTTGGATCTTCCAAACACTCTTTATGTACTGATTTTTAAAAATGTATACAAAATGAGTTTGAAATGAGTTTAATGGGAGAACTTAAATATTTTCTTGGATTTAAAGTTTTCCAAAAAAAATGGTATTATTTTTAATCAAAGTAAATATACAAAGGATCTCTTAAAACATTTTGGTTTGGATAGTATTATGGAAAGTGAAACTCCTATGAGTATAGTTTGTAAATTGGATGTAGATGAAACTGGGAAACCAGTGGATCAAACCAATTATAGAGGTATAATTGGAAGCTTAATTTTCCTTACTACTAGTCGACCAGATATTATGTTTAGTGTGTGTATGTGTGAAAGATTTCAAGCTGATCCAAAAGAATCTCATTTACTTGCTGTTAAACGAATTTTGAAGTATCTTCAACATACTGTAAACTTAGGTTTGTTTTACCCAAAAGTACAACCCTTTGAGTTAATGAGTTATTCAGATGCTGATTTTGTTGGTTGCAAGTTGGATAGAAAAAGCACTTCAGGAACATATCACTTATTGGGAAAATACTTAGTATATTGGTGTAGAAAAAAGAAAAATTCTGTAGCATTATCCACTGCCGACGTAGAGTACATAGCTGCTGGTAATTTATGGGCACAAATTATGTGGATGAAACACACTCTTTTGGACTATGGATATGACTTTAAGAACGTTTCAATCAACTGTGACAACACTAGTGCAATAAATATCTTAAAGAACCCTGTGTCTCACTCTAGGACCAAACACATTGATGTAAGGCACCATTTCTTGAGATATCATTACCAAAAGGGTGATATAATTCTTGAGTTTATAAGTACTGAACATCAATTAGCTGACATCTTCACTAAACCTTTGAGTTTAGATAGGTTAAGTTACATCAGACATGAGTTAGGTATGTTTAACCTTGATCAGTAGCTAATCTCACCGATGTAAAATTCTCACCGATCTGAAATTCTCACCGATGTAACCCTCACTAATACGAATTCTCACTGATAGACCCTACCGATGTGTGATGTTATAAAACTTATGTCTGCCTCCAGAATCTAAATCGTTTTTTACTTTATTTCATTTTTTTTATTTATTTTATGATTCCTAAATGATAAAACTGAAGTCATAGCTACTTCTCAATCCATGGAACCTCGAACCTTTACCCTCAAACCGTAGCTCCTGAATCCTTAGTGAACCCTAAATCCTTCGAACCAGTGATGGAAAAAACCAAACTTCCTACCATCAGAGATGACTTTGTTGATCCGAAAACAAAGAAGCAGAAGACTGAGCAAGAAGCAAGTGTTTGTGGAAGTGTTGCTAAAACTAGGTTGGGGAGACGACCAGTGAATCCTCATCTGCAAAATCCTGTTATTGTGATTGAAAAGGAGCTGTGTGTAGAATGGCTGCTTCCTAGAAAATCCTTAGTGCTCGAAGTTCTTTAAGATCAAAAATGGGTAGAGTGTTTTTCAAACAATAATGGTCCCTACTTTCCAAAATTAGGGAAACAATTTTATGATTTTGTAACCTTTGAGAAATCAGAGAATGAAAATTGAGTAACCTATTTTGTGAATGGAAATGGGATGTCATTTTCATCTATTGAATTCTACTAAGAATTCTGCTGAGAATGTTGTTGAGAATACTGTTATCCTAATGGAGGATGCACCAGTTGAGGGGGAGCATCGAACCAATGTTGGAAGTGTTATAGTGGCTGCTGGAATTGAAGATTGCATAGAAGACCTTGGTTTTATATTATGTGGTATAGACTATCCTTATTCAGATAATGATGCATCTCTCAATAGACCTAAGATTACTTATGATGTCAATTCTGAGATTTTTCCTGAAAATGTAGTCAGAATGCATGACCTGGATACTTTAAAGAAAAAGCTTAAGGATAGTTTTGTGGAAGAGGTAAAGAAGATGGAAGTTTCTCTGGTCTCTTCAGTTCAATCAATCATGACTGACTCAGTGGCCAGTTTAGCATCTGAAAGAGTACCCACTGCAGTTTCACCTATTGATATGATCACAAGGGCTGATCCGGAATCCACGAAGGATGATCTGAAAGAATCTTTTAGTGCCTCAGCTGCTGAGATGACGCAGAGTTTTACTGAAGAAATGAGTTTTCTGGAAAGATATTTTGAACATTCTCTTGCCTGTAATTTATTAACATTCATGAAAGAAATAGTGGAAGAAGTTAAAGACTTCTAGGCTCAATTTTTTAGACTTGAAGCATATCTTGAAGCTTTAAAGAAATTGGTTATCTCTTTGGAATCTTACATGAGCTCAAAATACCAAGCAGATAAGGACTTAACTTATGTGAAGAGTGTTGTAAGACAGATGGTTTTAGTATTTGAAGGTTTCAAAACTTCTATGAAAGATCATATTAAATTCCAGGATTCCAAAGTTCAAAATATTATCAGCGGATTGACCAAAAGCATAAAAGAGACTATATCTTTCTCTTTTGGTTCTCTTAAATCTAAACCTTTAGTGGATTTGAATCAGTTTCAAGCTATGATGAAAGAGGAGCTTGGTTCTGCCTCAACTAGTGGCTCTGTGGACTCATCTGAACTGAGCAGAGTTTTTCTCTCTACCAGAGATTCAGCCAGAGAAATTATGAAGATAGTCCAAGACTACATGAGAGAAGCCTCTACCTCTCAAAAAGAATTGAAAGAAAATGTGGACTCCTATTTCTCCAAAATTTACAGAAAGACCCAAATGACCAGTCATTTCAAGCTTCTGATTGAGAATATGAAGCTGCCTCCTATCAATCAAGATTTCAGAGAACAAGTTAACAAGGTAAGGGAATTGAATCCAGCAATGGACATGATTATGGAGAACAAGGATGACTTCATATCCTCTATGGATAGGGGAGGATGTATAATTATGGATTTTATAAATCTGTTGCTTCCTTTACTGTATGTTGATGCCATGCCAGTGATTGTCCCTCCTGCTTTGCCTGCCTCTACCTCTACTGCTTCTCCAGTTCAGATGACTCCTGCCCAAGAAATTTGAAGCCTCACACCTACGATCACACAAAGGACTACTCAATACAGGCCAGAAATAGTGTCAGTTGCTCAGCCTCGTGTGGTCATTTCTAGAATTCTTAATCCTTATCCACATCCTCACCACCTTAATCCTCTTCTGTTCCCAAGGGAAAATCTCACATTGAGGATGTGGATTGATCAAGTGGATGGACTGTTTGACAGGAGTCCTATGTATTTTTTTTATTTCTCATTACCTCATTTGGAACATGAAATGAAACTATTTTTTTCATCTCTTTTCTTATTTTTATTTTTTATTCCTCTTCTCTTCAGTTTCCCACTTTTTGATTATCACAATGGGGGAGAAATATTTTTCCAAGCTTTTACAATGGGGGAGAAATATTTTACCAAGCTTTTACAAAGGGGGAGAAATATTTTACCAAGCTTTTACAATGGGGGAGAAATACTCTCTAAGTATCAAAGAGGAAAACATATTCACCCAGGGGGAGAGATATTCATAAAAGGGGGAGAAATTTTATCTATGTAAAAGCTATCATGATTTACTCCTCTGATACTGTTGCATTTCATCCTCTGATACCATTTTCTCTAACTATCTGATGCCACTAAACTTTACTTCTGATATCATTTCATTTAGCTCTCTGATACTTCTAAATTTTACCTCTTATATCATGTTTTTTTCTTTTGTCTATGATACATTTAATTCTATCTCTGATATATTATGTTTTATAACATACTGTTTTCTCTGAGAAAATTTAGTTTAATTATATATCCTCTGATACACTTTTTTTTAAATGATAATATCATAAGTTGTGATTATCAAAAAGGGGGAGATTGTTGACCTCACCTGTTTTGATAATCACAATTATGATTTCATATACTTTGATAATCTCAATCTAATGTTTTTATATATATTAATTCTTTCAATATGTGCTCAAGATGATAATAATATTACAATAAACCTTGAGATAGTTTAATCTTTGTTTATCCATGTTTATATCAGTTTTGAAGTAATTCTAACCTATTCAGATATGTTTTTCATAAAACCGATAAGTATTAAGTCACTGGTCTGCGTTTAGCTAGAGCTACCGGTACTCAGTCTACCGATAGACTTAGTCTACCGATAGACAGATTCACCGATACACTAAGGTCACCGATATTTATAGAGAAACCGACAGACAAACAGACCAGAGAAACCGGTAGACAGAAGTCTATCGATAGAGCCAGTTCACAGATAGTTACTGATACAAGTATAGTCACCGATATATCGAGCTACCGATAGAAGTCTACTAATAGTGTAAGTCTACCAACACGTTTAAATAGCTACTGATGCAAAGATCTACCGATGGATTAAGAGCTACCGATAACAAGAACAACCAATGGAACTAAAGTCACCAGTATATGAGCTATCAATGCAAGTTCAAAAGATCTACTGATGTAAGGTCCTGCGACACAAAGTCTATCGTATACTTTTACCAACATGAGCTACTAATTGACCAACCAGTCAAACTATATACTCTCAATAATATTTATTTATTATGCTAATGGTTACATTTGATGTCTTTAATGCATTCAATGATATTTAATGAATTCTGTTGTCATCTTAGGGAACCGTACCTAGTACCCATGCAAAAACTAATCATTCCCTTTTGTCGGAGCTGAAAGCTACAAAAAGGGAAGATAAATACCTAGCTGACATACCATAGAGAAGTTGAGAACAATGAGTGTGCATACAACAAGCATCAAGGAACTAAGAAGGCACACTGGTGAAAAATAACAGAGTTGAATATCATTCAAACGTGGTGAATTTGTGATAGAAGAAAGATCTATACTCCAAGAACACTGGACATACACGAAGATAATCATTTTGAAGGAGAACACAAGCTACATCTTGAGTGAACTACAACAAACACTTCATGCACTCAGTCTGCTAAGATGTACCAAGAATCGAAGAACAAAATGACACTCTATTTTCTAAACTGAAACAATAGAAGGACTCAGAAGTTTTTCTGACCAACCAAAGGAGTCCAGAGCTGCATTGCCAATCACTAGAGCTTTTCTAAACTCTTTCTCACTTCCTTTAGTGACTCTGTCTTAACATTTTGAGCAGTGTGTGTACCCTGTTTATTATACACACACACTGTCTCCTAAGCTAAACTGGAGGATTCTTAAATCCTCATTCAAACTTCATAACCCTTTGTTTCCCACTGTGGATAGTGGTAGAGGTCGAGTAAGACCTGAACAGCCTGTGTGCTATTGTTTGTTTTTTCCACGAAGAACTGTGGTAAAGGTCTTTAATTTTCCTTAATGCTGGTGGAAGATCAGTTGGTGGTTTATCAATGGTCCTAGATGAATATTGTTTATGGATTGGTCAAGTGATTAATAGATCCAAGAGATGTATTTTTATCTCTAATAAGTGTGGTGACCGAAAGTTTTAATCCCTGTGTAGTAGAATGGATATTCAGAAAGGATATTTTATGATGGAATATCTTGGATCTATGATTGTTCCTTGTCATCTTCCAATCCAGGACTTTGATTATATTGTGAGCAAGATTTTGAATCTTGTGTTGAACTATAAAATTTTCTTTTTATCCTTTGAAGGCCAAATAACTATAATAAACAATGTGTTAACATCCATCCATATTCATGCTCTTTAGGCCAACTGTGTACCTAAGAAAGTCTTTTCTTACATTGATAAAGTCTTGGAAGGGTTCATTTGGGATTTTTTATCTGAGGGGAAACACCATTGGGCGTCATGGGACAGAATGGAAAGAACTATCTAAGAATGTGGGATTGGAGTGAGAATTTTGGCTAATATCATCCACTGTATGAATGGAAAACTTTCTTGGGAAGTGGCATAGGAGTGAACATTGTGGGGGAAGATTATGTACTATAAAGGTACTAGTTATGAGGATTATCATGTTTCAAATGGTTCTCCCTTTTTGTTCTTAATCCATGAGTTTCTTTCGATTATTCAGAAACATTCAAGATGGATTGTACGGAAGGGGGAGTTATATTTTTTGTTTAATAACTGGACGGTTTCAATTTTGGGATATCCGGGATGTCCTGGAACTTTGATTTCTTTCAAGGTGGCCAGTAAACATCTCTGTTTTACTGATACAATTCTGGATGAGGGTCAAAGGGAGGATTTTTATGATATTATCTTAAATTCTAATATGGATAAGTGTGTGTTTACTACTTCCAATACAAGGGATTTTTCTTTAAAGGACTTCGACCAGATTTCGACTCCTCAAGGGCAGTATGATAATTGAAATAAAAATGTATGATGTAGATGTATTAATACTAAATTCAACTTTCTTGTATGGAGGATAAGAAACCAGGCTATTCTTATAGATGATAATGTGAGGAAGATAGGAAATAACCTGGCTTCTAAATGTCATTACTGGAAGTTATATAGGGAGGAAGACACTAATCACCTTTTCTTTGAGAGTGATTGGGCCAGTGCAGTATAGAGATTCTTTAGAGGGTTTAATGGTATTTTTTCCATTGGTCTTTATTAAAATTATTTGATGGAAATATAGTTCCATGGTATTAAATGTGAAAGACCAGAAAAATGGCCAGAGCTATAATATTAAGTGCAGATTGTTGGTGTATCTGGTGGGCAAGGAACAGGGCCAGGTTTGAAGTTATTATTGCCACCGAATAGAAAATTTTTATGAGGATGAGATCACTACCGATTGATCTGGTTAATGGTCTTAATAAATGGAATGATGATCCTTCTTTGAGATTCATACAGGGGAATTTTTCTATGATTCAGAAGCCTGTTAATGTGATAAGAGGGAATCAGGTCCAGTGGATGGCTCCAAACATAGGTTTGAAGTTGAATTTTGATGGTTATTGATTTCTAGGTAATATGTGAGGAGGGGTGGTTCGTGATGCACTGGGGAGTGTCCTCCTTTCATATTCTGCATATTTTGGGAGGGGAAATTCAATTAAAGCAAAATATTATTCTCAGTCAGGTTGAAACTGATTCCTTAATTGTTCATAATATAACTCATGGTAACATTACAGCTCCTTGGTCAATAGACTAACTTATAAGTAAGTGAAAATAAATCCTCAACAAAAACAACATTTGGATTTCTCATTTGTGGTGGGAGGGCAACAAAGTGGTTTATTATCTTTCTTCATTGGTAGTGGTGGATCAAGGTAATCATGTTATTTGTTTTTCAAGTTCTTTGAAATTGGATTTGGAGGGGGTTAATTTGATTAGGTGGGATCAGTTGGGTCTCCTTTATTTTATGCCCCCCTGGTTAGGTTTTCTTTATTTTCTTCCTTGTTGAATTCACCTTTGTTTTAGTTTTTCCTATGTCTTTAATAAAAATAAAATGTTGAATGAATAGAAAGAAAATGGTTCTTTAGAAATATTAAGTTCTTCACTTTTAAAAACATGTTTTTTAGTAGGGTTGGAATATCCTACTCTTTTTAATAACAACCCCTTTTTAGATATTTTATTAGTTCAAATATATATGGATGATATTATTTTGGGTCAAATAAAAAAAATATTTTTAATTATTTCTCAAAACCTAATCAAAAATGAATTTTAAAGGAACATGAGAGGAGAAGTGAATTTCTTTCTTGGATTTCAAATTTTTCAAATGGATTTTAGAAATTTATTGAATCAAATAAAATATATTACGAATTATTGAAACAATTTAGTCTTGAAAATAGTAATACTTATTAAAACCCATGTTTAAAAATATAAAACATCACCTAGATGAATCTATAAAACCAATGGAAAATATGTTATATAAAGGTATTATTGGTAGTTTTTCAAATATTACTACTATTAGACCACAAATTATGTTTTCCATTTTCTTTTATGTAATATATCAATCAAACCCAAAGTAATATCATCTTACTATTGTTAAAATAATTTTTATATACAAAACATACTATTTTTTTATCTTTACATTACCCAAATATTTATGATTTAAATTTAATTTCGCATTCAAATTCTAATTTTGGAGGGTGTATATTAGATATAAAAAGTACCTTAGGTAATTTTCAATTTCTAAGAAATTTTGTAATTTTATAGCCTAGTATAAAGAAACATTTAGTTTCATTGTAATTAGCTAAGGTAAAATATATATCTACTGGTAGTTGTTGTGTGTAAGTGTTGTGAATGAAACATAAACTTCTACACTATAGGCTTAAATTTAATCATATTCTAATTTTATGTGATAAAACTAATGTTATTGATATTTATCAAAATATTGTGATTCACTATAGGGCTAAGAATATTGATCTTAAACATCATGTTTGAAGAGATCAAGTCTATAAAGTGGATATATCTTTATAATTTCTAAATACTGAGTATCAACTGGCTAATATTTTCATTAAATAATTTCTCATTTCGAGTTTTGATTTTATTAAGGGGGTTAGGTTTGATTAATTTTAAGTAAAAATTTTAATTTTCTTATTTAATTAATGTTGTATTTTAATGTGTTTTTGTAATGAAATTTTATTTTCTATTTAATTAATGATATTTTTCTCAATTATTTTAATTTTAATTTTTGAAGTTTTATTTGTTAAATTTATTTTTTCAAATTTTATTTTCAATTTTTAAAAACCTAAATTATTACACTGAAATCTTGGATTTATAAACCTAAACATTACTCGAAATATTCAGAGTAAAACCCTTCTCACCCCAACATTAAATATTGTACCCTTTTTATCTACTAACCTTTCAATATCCCTCAAAACATAATCTTTGAACACTAAATATTCTGATTCTAACCATAGTCGAAACAAATATAATCGATGAAGTTGGTTTGAGTAAATCAAAGATGCAGATAAAGTCTAGTTCCATAGTAACAGTCTTATAAGGGGATGTCATGGACTTCAAATAAATGTTCCAAACAAATATTCTATAAAAACAAGATCTATGTTTTCAAGGACTTGAGTATATATTTAATAAAGGAAATATAGTGTATGTTTTTAAAAATTAAGTAAACTAATATTACAATCATTTATAGTTTAATTTTTTGGGATATATAGGTTTTCATTTCATAGTTGGTAAATGAAAAATAATTCTTTATTTAAATAGTTTATTTTTCATAGATATTCAAATTCCACTATGAAAGTGTGTTTAAATTTAGGTTGAAATTGGTTGGAGAAAAATTGCACAAGTCTAAGACATTTTTTTGGGACATCCCAAATCAGAAAGATGTTTGTGAAGAATCTAGAGGTAAATAAAAAGGTTTTGGTAAAGTTAATTCACACTAAAATAGTGTTAAGAATATTCAATCTAGAGAAAATCCTTTTTCCAGATATGTATGTGATTTTTTTTATATTTAGTTACATCAAAATAAACATCAATGGATATATGATTATATATAGGGATTTTTATTTCCATACATATGAAAGGATGTAATTGTATTTTCCCAAAAGACTGATTTCCATTATTCTTTATAAGAAAGAAATGATCAGTGACATCCAAAAAAGCATCATATGATATCATAACAATATCATATTAGCTGGAACACTGAAAAAATTTAGTTTTTTATAGATTACAACTAAGGTTATGTTAATTACAGTTTGTATCAAAGAAGAAGATGATTCTAGAGATCATTATTAGTGGTTAAAAAAGTGATTAAATTAAATGGTTCTATAAGAATTGGTTTTGGAGATATTAGGGAGTCCTATATTGAAGGAGGATTTGGAGGAACTTAAGTGGATAGAAATTTGGAATATGAGTCCATTGGTGAAACCAACATTCCCATTAGTACAATGAGAAAATAAATAGTGGAAGATATATCTCTTCTATAATAGGGTTATTTCTTTAATTCCTTATAAATTTTGATGAGCCTTTTGAAATAGAGAGTGGTAATAGTCTTGCTCAAAGAAGAAGAAAAAGGGAAGAGATTATGCCTTCTGATTAGGGTAGTGTTTTTTTTTTGTAAAATAATTCATTTAACAAATTCCTCTATTAGTTCACGAAAGAGTTGTAGAGGTGGTTAAGAAATAAGATATTGAGTTTGAGGGTGAAATTGAGAAAGTTTCTCCTATTAAATATAGATTTTAAATGTTTTTTTAAGATGAAAAAAAGATCAAGAAATGTCTCAGTCTTTAGGTTCTCGTCAAATTGAGGAAATTTATGGTAAAGTATCTCATTATAGTGAGAAAGTGTCTACTCATGAAATTTCTACAACAACTGAAATAATTATAAATCAATCAGTCTCTCTTCCTTAGAGTTCATTGTATGGGAATGTAGAAGAAGTTTCTAAAGGTACAAAATCTCTTGTTGAACTTTATAATAAATTATTAGAAGTATAATTTCTTATATTAGTTAAATTTTTAGGTACTTATGTAAGGAAAGATAAAATATTTTCAAAAACTAATGATGATATGAATTTTTTTGATGATATCCATAACTTTTTATTTGGTATGGTTTCAAATTTTAATCATTTGAAAGATATGGTTGAGAATTTAAAGGAGAATTTGAGAGTTCTCATAAGACCATTAAATATTTTGAGAAATAATTCTATTTTAAAAATATAATTTCAATCTATATAATTGTAGTATAAAAATTTAAGAGATAATACAATATTAAAAAGATGTTTTGGTTATTTTAAGAATAAAATGGATGATCAATTTGGGAATATTGGAAATGAGTTATTTTCTAAATTTAATTTTGGTGACATGAAGGAATTTTTATCTGGTCAGTCTGAGTTTGTAAAAGAGATTTCTTGTCATGAGAGAGATTTCACTTGAAGTGGTAAATGGCCATTTTATATGGTGAGCATAAAATATCAGTTATTAGATGATATTACAACTAAGAATGAAAAAGTTCAAAGTTTAAAATTTGAAAGTGTGCACTTCAAATTTTGGTCAAAAATAAGAAAGAGTTGTTTCAGAAGTTAACCTTGGAAGTGATAGGAATTAAAATTTATTTCAAGTAGCTTGGGGATATTATGTATAATTATGTTTAGTTATCTGAGTCTGTTCATTATTTTTTGAAGGTGAACCTAGTTTTAGCAGTCAAGATGTACTAATATTGAAGGATAATAATTAAAGAATGGGAAGGACTGCCAAAAAATCACTCCATACAAATAGTTTGAAACTATTTTTATAGACCATGTAACCAATGGGATAGGTTATCCCAGCGGTTAAAGAAACCATTGGAATGTGGAATATTGGTATAGGCTATATTAAGTTACCCTATACCAATGGTTACAGGTGAATATTTGGTCAATATATATATATATATATTCCATTGGTTTCACAATTGTCGTCATAATGTTCTATCCAAAAGAACTGAATACCAACGATTACATATAAACCATTCGTATTAATGGATACCAACGACTCTACAACTATGGATAATTCTATTCAAAATAATTGTATACCAATGGTTTAGAAAACCATTGTTATAGTATCGTCTATCCACCAAGCACAACTGGCCATTCCTACAACTCTACCACTATGCCAGAACCTGTATTGTTTTCAATCTCACATGGTGTATTAATGTTCACACCTTTTTGGTGGGTTGTGAGGAATACTCTGAGAGAAACAAGTAGAATGGATTCTCTGATTACCCTATTTTCAATCTTGGAAGGGGTGGTGATGGGTGGTCTCTATTTGGGAAAATATTGTTGCCATCTGATAGAATCTTTTCAGGCAATAGATTAAGGGTACCTGTTTGTAGCCAAATTGGTGCTAGTAGAGTTCTTGATGGTAATGGGGATGCCAGAAAGTGATTATGGTAGAGGGGGATGGCGCGAGTAGAATTAGGGATGTGCCTTCTGTGAGAAGTTTCTGGTGATATTTGAAGAATGATTCTATATTAGAAGTGATCTGGGTTACTGGGGAAGACAATGAAAGGGTCCAAAACATAAGAATGGTTGTGATATAATTGAAAATTGAAGTTGAGGGATATAGTAGGGATATATTATGGACATGTTGGAGTGGTGCTATTGATGTTATTCGAGAGTTTGATACAGATTCATCATATGCTGAATGTTTTTCTTCAGAGGAAGACTCCTTGATCTTGAGACTGATAAATAGATCTGGTCATGTACTTGATGAACTCAAAAATGAAATAGTGATTACAGTTTTTCATTTAGTGGAGAAATTTCTACTGGATCCGAACTTGTTTGGTATCTTTCAACCATGGATTCAACAAGTATAGATTCTTCATTTTTTTTTCTTTAGGCTACCTAATTTAGTTGAGTTCCATTTTTGGATATTATTTCATATACCACATAAAAATTGAAACTTCTAGGATAATAAAATAGTAATGTTTACCAACGTTATGAATCTGAATGATACATTATAAGGATAAAAAAATAGAAGAGAAAAATTATTCTTCTTTTGTTTAATGCATGAAATTTTTCATTCACTATGAAAAAACAATTACAGCCTGGGATGTAATAAGGTCCCATTGTTACATAAAAATGGGAGGTAAATTAAATTAAATCTCCCCCTTTCCCTCCTCCTATTTCGATTGGTTCAAATGGGTTTCCTGGGGAAATCCTTTGATACATATTATTTTCTCTTACAATTGGGGGGAAAAGGAGATAATATATTTTTTATAATAATAATAATTAATATGATTAAATGATAAATCAAAATATGAAACTATTACCATCATGTACAAGAAGGGAAAAAATGATGGCATTATGAAATTAATATTTTCCCAAATGGTCATCATTCTTCTCAACCTTTTTCCTTTAAAAAAATTATAGGTTTTGTGCCTATTTTCCATATTATAATTCAAATAATAATTTATAAAATCATTATAAAATCAAAACTATAATAGGTAGAACACAATCACATATAACAGACAAAATATAAATTAATAATAATAAAAAATATAAATAGATATATAAAAAAAGAGCACATAACATTTTAATTGACACACTTATTCACTAAACTTGTTCTATTCACAAGCATAACACACATAAAAATGTTTTGAGTTGATCATAGAACATTATGAGAAGATAAAAAATAAATTATAAATAGAATCATGATGATAGATGAAACATAAAACACTTTTGTATCATAAATCAACTCAAAATAATGGAAAAAAAATATAATTGAAACACAAATCATTTTATTTCAAATAAAATATAAAAAAATACCCCCAAAATTAAACACATAAAATATTATCTTTTCCAGAAGAAGCTTTCAAATTTCATAAAATAGAAACTAAAAATCAAAATAATGATTAAAAATATAAAACAAAAACCCTCATAATATCATAATGTATAAACCAAAAAAGAAAAAAAGAAAAATGAAAGCTAATTAATTAGTAAATAAAAAATTAAAATAGTTTAAGGCCATAGAACATATTCTGTGATTTATCTTATGGATAAAAAATTTATGTATAAGTTAAAGACATAAAATATTTGTTTAACAAAATTATTTTAATAGAAATAATTTTTTGGAATAAATTTATTTTTGTTTGTTAACTATGATGTGAGTTTAGATCGTGGGATATAATATTGAATATTATTTTATCAAATAATCAAAATAATATTTGATTGGTGTGATTTATGGATTTAATTTGAGTTTTTGAACACCGTTTTTGTTTATGATTAGTTTTTGTTTTCAATGAGGATTAATGGTATTCAAGGATGCTACATGGTGTCAATGTGTTAATAAGGGTTTCTTAGAATTTTTTGGAGGTTCCCAAGCTTATTGATAAGAATCATGGTGTTCCCAAAAAAGGTATTATGGTTTTTACGGAATGTTAGATATTACTTGAGGTTTAATGATTTACCTTATGACTTAGAGGTGATGTATGTTTCTGTCACCACTTGTTGTGTGGAAAATGAAAATAATAATGATGTTATTCCCTTAGATTTAAGGATGTCAATTCACATGATGGAATATATGATCGGTGATGTGAGGTGTTTCTATTATTCATATGGAAAATAATGTGGAAGTTTCTTGGACGAAGCTATTATGAGTGTATATATATAATATGTTGTGACAAATTTGATGAGTGATGATGATTTGATGATGCTACAACTTGGTGGATTGATAAACAAATTTGGTTCAAGTAGATTTTTTGTATAGGAGATTTACATGGAGTAAAGATCATTCTAGATATATTATCTTCATGAAGATGTTTATAATGTAATATCTATGATGATTATTGAACGGGTATTCAAGTTAAATAAATGTTTTATTAGTTGAAGTAATGTTGTATTCTTCATGAGTGATGAACTTATAAAGAGATTTCAAGAGTTAAATTCCAGTCCAATGGGTGTGTGAGTGATGGTATCTATGATCATCAGTTTAATGAAAAGATTTCTCTAACAACCTTAGATCTCATAAAAAAATATTCTCTATGAATGCCTTGGATGTGCTAGGATGATTTAGAATTATTTTGAGTTAATTATGAAGAAGTTTGGAATTTGAAATTATTGCATAAAAATTGAAAATTATGAATTTCGTAAAGGTAATCCAGTTACATATGTTAGGGTCAGCTTTCTCATCACATAAAGTTAATACATGAGTTTTGTGAGATCTATAAAGTTCATTAGCACGATACATAACTGTAATCCAATAAATCAGAAAACTGTATAAAGGTGCCCCTGAGCAACGCAATGGTATTCAAGAATTTGTGTGAAGGTAACTCCAGATTTTTGCATGAGACTCTATATACAGGATACATTGAAGTCGAAGAACTATTTAGAGGTAACATTGGAGACCATGAATTATATAAGGGTCATCTAGAACTTTTTGAAGCCCATTCATGATCTTTGGGTAATTTAAAAGTGCATAAAGGTCATTATTGATATATGTAAAGGTAGTTTAGAAGTTCATAAATGTTATTCCAGATATACATAAGATTAATTTTTAAGTTATTAAAAGTTATTATTTAGATATTTTATAAGTATTAAATACGTAAGAAGATAGATAAGTGATATAAAAGATTTTATATCGTTCGTATGCAACAAATGTTGTGAAAAAATAAAGGGAATCCTTCAGAGATTAAATACGGTGATGCAAATATTGTGTCTTCATGACTGAAAATTCCTGATGCTGATATAGTAATGATTCAAATATATTATGAGAATGAGAATAAATGAGAGATTTCCTGCATTAAGAGAGGCTTGGATAATTTTTCGGGCATATTTTCAATTGCAAATAGAGGATCCACACCATGTTTTCTTTCCTTTATATTATAAGGGACAAATTAACACCCATTTATTAGGTGTTATCTAATTAATTAACGTAACTCTAACACACATTTTATTATGATTATGTTATTTTTTATCTATTTATGCTTCTTGGTTGAGCATGTTATCTATCTGTCATTGTATTCTTTCTTTGTTAAATATCTTTTATACCCAAGAACACTTCCTTGTTTCCTTTTTAGTGTCTTTCTTATGATTCTACTACTCAAGAAACCATTTTTAGACCCATGATTACTTTTTATTATGGAACTTATTATTATTTTTTCACCTAGTCATTCTATATTTTATTTACTAGTAATGTATTTATAGTGGGGAACACTATAAGACCAAGGGTGGTTCAATAGTAGTATAAGATAAAGGGTGGTTCATCTTAATATGTATATCATATGTCTTCAATTTCATCCCCCTCTACTTCCATGAAGAAACTACTCTCTTCAATATTCTTACCACTTTTTAAATTGATGACCATGACACAATAAATTGTGGGATTTTAGCTTGTCATGGAATTAATTTTTTCTCTCATTCTCTATTTATTATTATAAGTATCACCAATTTATCCTTGATACCTTTTATAAAATTTTGGGAGTTTTGGGAGACTTTTTCAATTTTTGTATACATCCTTGTGAAATTTAATTGAGTTTCCTTGATTTGGTCATTTATGTTTTTATAAATATCTCTAATGTTTTCTCACTTCCAAATAGTTTATCTTGTATACCTTATAGATGTTCTAAAATCATCATTATTTCACAGTCATTCTCATTATAATTGTGAAGATGTTCCCAATCCCTCCCCAATAATTTCATGTTTCCTATACCCTCCCATGGTTCATACATAGTAATGGATTAGTTAGACTACAATAAAATAATGATTATGATAGAGTAAGGTGGATGGAATATACCCACAAGCTAGTAAAAGTGTCTGAGAATCAATGAATGACCACTTGGGAAAAATTTCACCCACAAAAAATTAATTAAAACAACAGTGGAAAATAAATAAAATTTTTGCATGACACATCCATACGTTGTACATCCACGCTGATGGAAAAAAATAAATAGAAGCAACACTGTATAAAGGATGAAAAAAATAAAACAAACTAATTAATCTCTTCACTACCCTGATATCCCTCCCCTAAAAAGAAAACCATGTAGCCACCTCTAGTACCCTTCTGGACCCCTTCGTAGAATATAACAACCCTTCATTAGTTGAAAGTGGTAAAAGTCTTAAGTGGCTAATGAGATAAATAGAATTAAATAAAAAACTATACTACAACGCACATGTCTCCTGTGACTATACAATTCACTGCCTAACATATATGAACCACAATACCCCATGGGTAAAATCATGTTCTAGTAAGCAAGGGGAAACTTATCCAAGTATCAAAATGATACTATCAAATAGTACATTCCTATTAATTAAAAATTACTCTTCCTATAAAAAGAATATAATAATTTTATCTTGAGATTCATCTTTGTTTTTTATACAATTTTGTTTGGGAAATTTTCATTAGATTTAGTTTGTCTTGTTCTTGTTTATATTATCTTGGAAAGATTCATTCCTTTGGGTTCCAATCGATTCAGTTTGATTAAATTTGGTTTATATCAGCTTGGATTAGTTTAGTTTAGTTCATGTAGGTTGTAGTCATATAGGTTTTAATTCATTATATTTGGTACAATTTGATTAATAATTTGAAATGTCATATTACTTCAAGTTATATTAGTTTGACTTGGTCCAATTTAGTTTCATTCAATTTTTTATATTTGAATTATATTTTCATGGTTTTAATCATTATAGATCTATTTTTGGCCAATATTATTTACATTTATACCATTAATGTTTGGTTAGTTTGTGATTATTTAAAAAATATATTTCATTCAATTTTTTATTTGGTTTCTTTCTATCCATTAAGAGTTTTTAGGGGGGAAATTTATTTAGTTAAACTCTTTTGGGGTTTACTCTTCATAATCTTTTTTGGTTTGGTTTCCTATTGTTCATCAAGGTTTGTTATGTCTCATGAAATACTAATTGATGTTGGTTAAGAGAGGTATAAATAGATTATACTAATTATGTATGATTCAATTTCCTACAAAATGATATGATTTGTTTTAGATTTGGTTATTTTTAATTTATTTGTTTTTTATAGGCTAATTTAATTTATTATACATTAATTTAGGACTATTCAATTGTACTCTTTATAGGTTAATACAATTCAGTTTTATTTTTCTGGATTATATTATTTTTTATACCATTCAATTCAGTTTGAATGAGTTCATGTTGGCTTCATTTAATTTGGTTTGTTTTTATTTGGATCAGGTTAGGTTGATTCAATTTGTTTCAATTTGGTAAACACTTTATATTTCATTATAAATTATTCTAAGAAATCTATATCATTATTTAGTATAAAACAATTGTTTTAAATACAAGCAATCAATGATTATTTAAAGTTAAAGGCCAATGCATAAGATAACCTACCTACAACTCAAGGTTCTTTACTTATAAATACGAAAACCCAAATCTTCAATTTACTACTTTCACAAATATTCACTTTCCAATATATATAAGGAAACCTAGCCCCCATGTACATATATACATGGCCAAATATGTACAATGGGATCCTTATATATATTCTTATACATGCATATACCCCTTTACCTTACACACGTATGTATTTTTCATATATATACATAAGCACACATAGCCCCAATATATATTCATACCTCCATTAGTGAATATATATATATATATGGGGGAACTTATATATGTATATTCCTACCTATTAATACATTTACAAGATGCATTTGACAACTACAACATGAAACCACTATAGAGAGGTCCAAAATACACGAGAAAAACACAGAAAACTCAAAACCACAAAACCTCTAAATTAAAAAAAAAGGAAAATAATTGAAATGAATCACCCAACACTCATGGATTATTTTCTATTTTTCCAAAAAAAACTGATTTTTCTATAGGGCCACAAATTTTTATAGAAATTTGCGAGTCTTCATAAAAATAGATATGAATGATGTTTCTTTACAATCAACTAAAAATCCAAAAAAGAATGATTAGGGGAAATAAATTTGATTGGTTTTGAACAAGAGGGTTATTAAACCTATTTAATTTATGGGGAGTTTAATACTTGAAGAATTAGTGAGTATATATTTTCTACTGTAGTTATCAAAAATGAAATGATCAGTGGAGTGGAAACCAAAAATATCACATAAGTAGATCCATTATAAATAAAACACTTGCTAAATAAGACACTCCTCCTTCAAGAATTTTATCATCGGGGAAAAGGATCTCCCAATAACATGGTGTCCATAAACATTAAAAAATTATTTAGTGTATTATAGAAAAAATCTCACAAATAAAAATACTATTGAAAAAATTGACTTAAAGATACTCAAACATCAAAAAATGATAACATCAAATAGTAGGCTACATTGATTCATATGTAGAGTATACTAAGTCATCATTTTTTAAACATTTAATAAGGAAAATGTATTTTAAAACTTCTCAACCATATCAACCATTTATTTCTAAAAACATTATAATGGAAACAAACAATATATTAAGAGAAACCAAAAAATCATTCATTTCGGTACATTGGGTTTTGAATTTGAAATATGTATTTGTAAGATCAAGTACTTGGGTAGATATCCAGATTTGGGTATATTCCTATAAATTTATGTGATAAATAATATTAGAAGGGATAACTAACAGATGTTGGGCATGCTAATTTATTTCTATACATTTTAGTAGATGGGATAGATAATAAGTCAATGAAATATTAAAAAAATGAAATTATATGATTTATTAGCTATCACATCCAAAAAAAATAAATGGTCAGGTCCACCATTGAAATTAATAAAAATCAACAACACTAAGTATTTTAAAAAAAAAATTGTGTATAATAGTAGAAATGACATTAAATTTGTAGCTTATAATAGTAGATATTATTAAATTATATGGTATAATAGTAGAAAATATTAAATGACAATGTATAATAGTAGACATTAAAAAAATGAGAGTATATAATAGTTGAGAGTATTAAATGACATTTTTTTAACATTAAACATTAAAAGAAATAATAGTGTATAATAATATAAAGTATTAAATGACAATTTATAATAGTATAAATAAAGTACGCATTCATTGAAAAAAATAAAACCTTCAAAATAATTGGGTAGTTATGAAAAATCTTTTGTCATATTTTCTTTTAATTAAAATATTCCCTTAATGATACTCACATGGAGTCTGTTTGAAGTAGGAAGACGTAGATTGTTATGAAATCTATGATGAAACTGAATTTCATAGATTATAGAAGAAAAGAAAATGTATCTAAATTAATATACAATAAAAGAAATTTCAAATTATATATATGCGTAACAGTTGAAAATAGGGAAAGGGTAAAATAGTCACATGTGTTTAATGAGGGTCTCGTACACTTCATAAAATCTCTTCTGAAAGAAATCCCATTAAAAACATAACACTCTTGATTCTGAACAACATTACCCATTTCTTTAAATCATTTAAAATCTCATTCTAAAAATATCTTAAAAATCATGATTTTCAAAACATATTGAAATCCATTTAAAAAAACCCAAATTATCCAAAACAAACTGGAAAATAAACATCTATCCTGAAACCTCCATGCTTTCAAACATCACCATTTAATTTTATACATGGCCTAAAAGGGATCAAACCACGTGAAAAACTTACATTTGATTAAAAAATCTTTAATTATTTTCACAATAGATGGAATTTAAATTATCACATGAAATTCCAAGTGATTCCTTTGAGAAATCACTTTTAATGATTAAATATATTTTTAAATTTGAAATACTATTTTCAAAAGCTATTTGAGAAATCTCATAAATGCATTGTGTGACCAGTCACACAAAATCAGATTTAGATTGACCCTTAAAATTGTAAAACCTTTCTCTTTTCAATAAATCTAAGCGAAAAAATTACCTTTAAAATCCAATAACCCTAATTAATACTATAAATTAATAATTAAAACATATGTTTCAAAAAATAAGGAATCAAAGGTATAAAAATTATAAGTTAGGGAATGAGAAAAACTACCTCAAATTGTTGACACATGAGCTGGAATGCATTGCCTCAGATGGTGGATGGTCAAAAAACAAATAAGAAACTACCATGAACCCTATACATAAAAGTAACCATTAAAATTATGTTAACCCCTTGAATTAGGGTTTGACAAACAGGGTAGAAGAAACCTACAAGGAAACAGGGAAAAATAAATTAGAGACCAGACCTTGGTGATACAAACATAAACCATGAAGATCACACCATAAACTAGTAAGTATTTGAGCATTAACAGGGAGTATGGAAGCTGAATCTAGAATGGAGGAATCAGAAGGAAGTGGAGCATCGAGGTACGATTTCGGCTTTGATGGAAATGAGAATGATGGATGAAAAAGGAATCAGGGGGAGAAGAGGGTTGTCAAGGGAGAGGATATGGTTCACAATGGGAATGATCATGATGGATAATTGGGGGGAAGGTTTTATAGGGAAACTAGGGTTTTTTTGAGGAGAGGAGAGTTTTTAGGGGAGATTCATGTAGGGATGAGCCCAATGGAAAAGAGAATCAATGGATGGTATGCCTGCAGCTTTTTTAACTGTAGGAATAGGTTTACCTAGCACATTTATCCCAATGGTTTTCTTAAACCATTTCTATAGGTGCATGGATATAAATGCATTTTCCAATAATGAAGGTATGATGGATAGAAATTTTAACATGTTGATAATGGAGTTTCAAAAAGTCTATTAGACTATCCATGATTACCTAACAATTGAGACATACTTAGAAGACCCAGAACCCAAACCCTCTTCTCATCCTACCCCATGTCCTATTGAAATCCTTGATCTAAATTTCTTGACAATCTAAAATGATTAATCCAAATATATTACCATTAATAATATTTTTTCTCTTATCTTTATATTATAATTACTATTTTATGTAGTTTTATGTTTCAGATCCTATTCATTTTTAGGATGGATTTATATTTTTCTAACATAAAATTCACTAACAACTTTTTTTGCAACGTTGAATTTGTTTTAATCTATCTATCTACATTAATTTTGATGTTATAAAAAAAGATATAAATTTTTATAAACACAAATTTTATATTAACTATTATTCTTTATTCATTTAATAATTTTTATCAATATTTGTATACAATTTTGGAAGAAATATTTGATTTATTTAAAACCCAATATTTTATAAATATCTATTTAATAATTATTTAAAACCTATATTTATCTTTTTATGTTTCTAATGGTTTTGTAATCATCAAAAAGGGTGGTATTTTTGGGCATACTAATATTTATCCAACAATTTTATTTTTTTCTCGTTGATTTTAATTCTCACAAACACCCTCGTATGTTTTACTAATGAATTTTCATTAATTTAATTTTAGGATAATATTTATTAAAAAATTAAGTTAATTCCGTAAAAATTATGGAAATTTTGGGTTTAAATTTTTATAAGTATAATAAAGATTTTATGATATTTGGAATGGCGGCTCAAATCCCTACGTTTAAGTAGAATGTTATGTTTGGGACCCTAAATTTTGATATGGAATTATGCTTTTTCTACCTTATATTTTGAATAAATATTAGGATTGGGAACCTAAATTTTGTGAATAATCCTAAATTTTTAGATCTAATGTATGGTTAGTTATCCAAACATTTAGATTCAATAGTACGTTGTGAACCATACTTTTGAATATTCCATATATAGAGAAATTCAAACATTGAAGTAGTTGTAAGCATAAATTGAATTCAATTTTTTTTCTGAGATTTCTGCAAAGATTTCACACGAATAAATATATCATTAGAATTTGTTTTAATACCAATCCAAAGGATCACTAAAAATAGATTAAATTGTTCCTATATCTAAGGGAACGTGTTATTTTCAATGGGCATTCAAATTCAAATATCAAACATGATGCATGGTTTAAATATCATGTTTTATTTTTTGATATTTCTGAATCTGTTTGACCAATATCATGCATGTGTTCTTATTTATTTTTGGAATATTTATCATAAAAAATAATCAATAAGATAATGTGTTGTGAAAAAAACAATCTTAAAAATGAAAATTTTTATTTGTTGTTGCTATTGTAAAATTCTATCTGTATGTATTTGTTGGTCAAAGCATTTAGGACAACACTTTAAATACATACATGTTATAATATTTTGTTGTGTTTTTATCATAATACTGTGAATGATAATAATTTTTTTGTATTTCTTTGAATAATTTCTATAACAAGGATCAATTCACAGTTTTAATTACTTGAATATATTATTCTATGAAAAATGATGTTCAATTATATTTCATTTTTTTCAGAAACTATTTTCTAAAAATTATTAAACGTATACATCCTATCATATTCATTTGAAGTTTCAAATGCTTATACTAGATCATGGTGGATTTTCAAATTCATGTAATAAGTTGTGGGTATCAATATTTCTTATAAAATAACCTAATTTTTTGTAAGGTTTCAACTACTTACGCTCATTTATAGAGGTTTCTGATAAAAGGACTTATTTAGTGAAAACGACCAATTTGGCTACAAGAGTGTTGGTGGAGTGAACTAGGGGGTCTTTTTGCAATGAACCACTATAAAAAAATTATTTTACCTTCTTTATTTTTCTTCTTCTCAATCTATTTTAAGAAAATAGTATTTCATCACATTTCAAATTACAAATGGAAATTAATTTTAATTCTCCCTAGTGTGTTAAAAGGACATAATTCAACCCTCTTATTTCTTAATGTTTATTCTAACCAACATATGTGGTCAACCCAGTGGGTGACTAACTGTTGTTTGTATCACATGATTAGATTCTCAAACTATATAGAAAATTTCATTTATTATAGTATGATATTGTTTCATTTTATTTGTTATTCATACTCTGATATTTATCCTTGTGGATAATTTTGTGATTTTTTGTTTTATTTTAACTTTTTTAGAGGGTATAGTCTCTCCACTGTACTTGTAAAACCCTCACAGCTGGTCTGTAGTCTCTGGAATATGGGAAGGCATGCTTGAGGCCTTGTGGTGGGCTAGATCGGTGATGTGTTAAGTTGAAACGGTCTAGTTAAATAACCAAAATTCTTGTATAATTCATGAAGAATATATTTTATATTATTAATTTCAGAATAAAATAAAGATATTGTACAAGGGACATTAATTATTTTTGTGAATGGATCATACTTATTGAATATTAAAAAAGGAATTTAATGTTTTGTATGGGTAAAATCCCCCTTACAACCATTCTCATCTGAATTACGAAAATTTGAAAAATGATGATTTCACATTCAGATAGAAATGAAGTTTTGGTAGTCAAAAATAAAATCTAAAAGAAATGTTATATCTTATTTGAGCTATATTATAATATATTTTAGAGATAAAATATAACATTGAAGTAATGCATGTTGAGAAAAACATATGTGATAGTTTGATTGGAACTTCATTGTACATAAAATGAAAGACTAAATATGCATTTCAAGTAATATTTGACTTAATATCCATCTGAATATGATTAGAGTTAGATCCCACTATTAATTAAAATACAACATATTTGCCTCCAGATTGTAACACATGAAGTAAAAGTGAGAATATGATTTTTTTCGAATTAGGAACAGTTTTAAAGTAACCAGTGGATATTCTTCAAATTGGAAGAATCTAGTGTCATTGAACGATTTAAAATTCTTAGGTATGAAATTTTATGACTATCATACATTGATTCAACAATTTCTACTAGTCATACTTTGTGGTATATTGTTAATACTTGTCAAAAAGTCTGTGATCAGGTCTTGTTACTTTTTCAAATCTATTTGAAGCAATGTTTTGGATGTAAATTTGTTATATGAATTAGATAATAAAGTTTCCCTCATGATTTTTCAAAAGTAATTATATTTCCCAACAATATGTTTTGATATAATGGTTAATCTCATGATTCATTTGGTGTAAATGATCAGAACAGGTGGTACTATTTTTTATGATAGACGTATCATTCGAAATATATATAGATATTTTGAAGTGATATGTTAAAAATAATCATCAATTAGGGGCCACTATTTTTCAAAAATATATATTAAAATAGGTGATTGAGTTATGTAATAATTATTTGCATGAATTAGAGAAGATTAGTCCCCCTATATCACAAAATTTTCCATTTGATAGAGAAGGCATAGGCATTAATATCTTAAAGGTAAAGTTAATTCTACGTGATGAAGCGATGCATAAATATTTATAAATTTTGAATATCATAGATGATGTTAAATCATATATATCATCACATATTGTTCGATTGAAGGTACGACATATGAACAGAAATGAAAATTGGTTAATGGTTGATCCTAAAAAGTACATTCGATTCATGTATTTAGTTAATGTCAACATATATTTTTTTCATCAAAAACATTGAAATGGATTGCAGGGGGACTAAATTTTAATGTGATCTGGGTTCTGGTTTTGATATGTCTATAGGGTTTTTAATATTCTTTTTTTGGGAGGGATGAGTCTTGAGCCATTGGGTTGCTTGGATAAATGTGTATTTGTAGTTTGTAATCCAATTTCCCTAATATATATATATATATAATATAATATATATTTAATATAATAATATATTTTATAAAAAAAATTAAAAAAAATAGAGGGGGCTTAAAACCACTTCTAATGGATTGAATTAATGGTGGTTTTAAACCCCCTCTAATAAACCTCCTCTATTTATTTTTTAAAAAATAAAATAGATTTTAGTATAAGTTCTCCAAAAACCACTCGTAAATTATATTTTATTTTTAAAAAATAAATATAGGATGTTGAAAATGGACACTAATATAAGATATTATAGGCAGTTATAGACCACCAATAATTTTTTAATTTGTTTAATATTTTAGAATACTTTGTGAAAAAACTACTAATAATTTATATTAAAATTTAATTTGCATAGTGTTCTACATAACCCCCTCTAGATAACTTCCACTAATGTGTTATTTTTTATAGTGAACAATCAATGATATATTGCAGTTTCTGATGTGAACCAACTTTTTTGTACTTTATGATAATTTGTATTTATACTTTTGAATATTAATAAACTCATTATCACATAATGGTTGTTCTTATCTATAACATAGTTTGTGACAATTTCCTAAGAGTAGTTGTTTAACTGAAAGGTCATAACAGGTTTTCTCTAGGATGAGGACTCAAAAGTTCCACAATAGTATTCTTAAATATATGTTCTATGAATTTATTAAATAATTTTAAATACAAAAATTATCTAGGATATTAGGGGTGGAGACTCATGGGACTTTGAGGAAGCTTCTCATGGTTTACACTCGTGGTAATATCTAGTGTAGGATATTATGAGAATGAGACCCTCTATTAGGAAGTCCACATTTATATGTTTCATTTTATTTTATTATTTTTTGATGTTTGTACTGATCCTTAGACATTAATATTATTATTAAGAGTATTATAATTTACATACTTAAATGTACTGATGAAAACTATGACAGTATATGTTTTTGGTGTGGTAGGATACATTGGGTACGTCACGAGTAATATTGCATTAATGAAGAATAAGAAAATGAATTTTCCCTCATATTCATTAATGGAAGTTGATATTTTAGGATCTTTGATGGAAATGATATATCCTAAATAAATCCTTGTCCATGGTGTTCTATAGGGACTTTCTATTTCAATAGATTAAAAGAAAGATACATCAACCACATAGGTTGATGACTCCACCACGCAACCATATTGATTAGAGATATCTTGATAAAGGGATTGTATTTCACAATAAGAATCCATATGAGGTATTATGTCTTTTATACATTAACTTATTTCTCTATGAGTGACTTGATGTGTTGCTAGATGCTAACCTTTAAATTTAGGCTGGTTCACCAAATACCACTGAGAAAGAGGCCCGAAGGGTCACACACTAAGTGTATCAAGAATCTAAGTTAAATAATATATTATTATTTATTATTTAATATGTTGAAAAATTATTATTCCTTAATGTGGTTTAATAGTAATTCATTTTTTTCTTTATTTAATATATCACATCACCAGTTATTCAAGAGAATGTTATGTGAGCGGGATATTTAATAAATAGTTACTTTCTATTTAGTGAATATAATATTTATTTATTTATTGGTAAATAATGCAGTTATATTCATTTAATAAATAAATACACATTATTAAAGTCCCAGTAAATATTGTGTATGAATGGTTGACCTGGTTTAATGGTCTAATGAGAAATAATATATATTGAATAAATAATATTTAATTTTAATTTGAAAGTTAAACTCATGTTGAGAAATAATATTATTATTATTATAGACATGGAGTTCTATATGGATTAAATAAATATTAAAGGGAACTTGTGAAAGTATTTATTTATAAACCCTATCGGTATATAAACCCAATAGTATTATTTTTAAGAGATTCAATTGATTTTTTTTTTGCACAATGAATCTGATGAATCCTCTTGAAACCCTAGAGAGCTCCCTCCAACATGAACACACCCAACAATGGAGAGTGATATTCCTCCACCACCCACTCTCAAGTCAAAAGAGATCAAATATATTCCTTTGGAAGTGATTCTTGAGGAGGTCAAAGATGAATGGCGCAAGTGATAACATATATCAGGCTAGCACCCTAAGATTCTTATGGTGAAGTTCAGAGATTTGTGGAACATGTGTGGATCACCACTAGAGGAAATATTCCCCTGATTCCTAAAATGCATTGTTGGTACAATATAAATCTATTCTCATAACCATCAATGAAGAAATAATTCTCACAAGGTGATTCTTTAATAGAATAAATTATTTAGAAATAATATGTGGGGATCATGTTCTCTAATTCTAAGTTTTATCCATTTTCTGTTTTTATTGATTTAATTATATTGATAATGGAATTTATTGTCATGTAAATCTAAAATTGATCATCGATCATGAAAAAATGAAAAGTTGGCTATGACCCATCACACACTTCCACTATGCATGAAACCTACAAATTGTATCAGAGCAGTCATGTAATTATTTATAATTATTTAAATATAATTGATTGATTTACTCAATTTTCATTTAGTTTTCAATTCATGTTTATTAATTATTTAATATAAATTGTGTGATATGATTATTCATATTTCATTTCATGTAAATATAATCAAATTGATTAATTTTATGAATGAAATAAAATAGAAGATATAAACCAAAGGTACCAAGGAATCTGGTTGGATAACAAAAGAATACACATCGTGGAACCCATAGGTACACATCGTGTACTAGTGTTTAATTCACTGAAAATTAATTCATAATTAATTCAAGGCATATTCATTTATTACAGGTGGTGTATTTAATTATACACCATGTTTTGACTAGGCCATCCTAGTTCACTATTATCTATAATACACGTTGTGTAACTTCCATACACAACATGTCTTCCTTTAGACATAGATGGGTGATTTTTTCTTCTTACATGGCCTACCTAGCTGGTGAACATGTAACACAAAGACCACGTGATGTGTATCCCATGTAAATTCTATGTAGTCTAACTTTTCCCCAACGCATGGTTAAATGTCGAGTCCCTAGGTGTGTGCCTCGGATAGATGGTGAGAAAAGTACGCACCGTGTATTTAGATTGTTCATGTCATGTACTCATACAAAATTGTGTATATTTAAAATTGATTTATTATACTGAGTAAACCTTATCAACATGTAATTTTTTTGAGGTAATTAAGTTGATATGAAATTCCATGTGATGGGTTTTAATATATATATATATATATAACTTTTTAATTGTTATTTTTTAATTTTCAGATAGACATATCATTAATGAGTTTTATTACCATTATTACTCTATTTTCATTTAATAATAACACATGCTAAAAAATCTTGCAATATGTGTAATCATTAATTTGATCATATGCATCATGATAGTATGTGATATGTTGTGTATACCTCATATCACCGGATTAAATAATATACGAGAATAATATAAGTTGAGTAGTTTATATGGGTACTCACCATGTTTCCTTCAAGGTACATTTATTTACAAAGTTAATTTAAAATAAATAGATTAAAATTATTTTGGATTATAATATGAAGTAAATTTAGATTATAATTAAGATAAAATAATTGATTAATTAAAGATGATAATGAATTTATTTAGTTGTGGTTTATCTTAAATAAGAATGATTAGAATTGAATTCTAATTTGATTAAATATATAATTTGTTTCATACATTTGGATGATCAGGAGTTTAGAACAAGACCTTTGTATTTGATTGGATTTATTATATTTATTATTAAATTAAATTGCTGTCATGCATGTCATCTACCATCTCATTATGTAAGGGATTTTTTTCCCATTGTTTATTTTATGTAAAACCCTTCCCCGCACCTATAAGAGTGTAAAACAATATGTAATGTATGGATCTCGTAAGCTAGTAGAGGTGGTTGATGTTTGGTGTTGAGACAAACCAACCCATGGGAGATACATAGGTGGATAGGTGAAAGCTGCTACATGAACCATAATTGGTTTAGAGTGTTTTCCCCTAGGTTGATAGTTAGTTTACCTTCATCTAGATAAAATAATTATTAGAAAAATATTATGATCATACCAATTTATTATTTTATTTCTCTCAAGTTTCATGGTTATTTTATTTATGGATTTTTTTGTCGCAAACACATGAATTAATGAATTAACAAGCATGTAATATAGAACAAAAATAAATTACCTTATGCGTATATATTATATGAGATAGGGTTAATCATTTAAGTAAATCAACTTAATATTAACCAGTACATAATAAAAATTATAATTATAAATTTATACAAAAATTATAAAATCCATTAATAATATATATTAAGTTGGTATAGCCTTCTACTACATTAAAAAACAAACCATAGTTAAAATTTCTTGACCAGAAAAAGTTGGGTTTTATTCAGTTATATTGTAATTCTAAAATGAATATCTGGTTTAACTTAACTTATTTCACATCAAGGGTTGACTGTCAAAGTATGAATTTTTATAACTGAGAGACAAGGCTTAAGGAAAACCAATTTAAGGATTTCAGGATTAAGGATTCAACTCAACGGATCAAGGACCTATGAGTTAGTGCGTTTGGAATTTGGAATTCCTACCTAAAACCATTATGTTTCTTGAACAACCAATGTTGGTGTAATGATAAGGGAAATATGAATAATTTCCTTTGTAATGTTCAAGAAATAGGATATTTTGAATCCAATGGTGAGGGCTATTGGGTTTCAATAAAAAAGTGGTAGATTAATAAATACAATATTTGTTTACTTGTATAAATTTTATCAAATAAATTACTAACATAATTCTCATCTTATATCTTGAAAATTTAATAAAATTAATTCAAACATATCACTATGCTCCATACGTTAGAAGGATAGCCTTCTCACTGGAACATTTTTCCAAGAGTGGAAAAGGTTCTTACTCTTTATCCTTCACCATGAAAAGAAAATTATATGTACAGGAAGAACATATTCCTAATGTTCTAGGTAATGAGAATTTTCATGAAGAGTAAACTTTCTATGAGAAACATTTGAAGGATTCCACAGATGTTTAATGATTCATGTTATCATCCATAACCAATGATCTTTTGAATCAACATGAGGAAAGGGATGTGAATGAAATGATGTCACATCATCAGGAAATCACTCAATAGTAGGTTAGATAAAAGAGATAAGATATCTAAAATGCTCTCTTTACAACTATGATTGGATAGTCAGCACCAACTGGACCTCATATATTCACGCATATTGGATATATTGAATGATTATAAATCTTAAAGATTAATTTAAAATATGATTTGCAAATAAATCTCATACATTAATAACTACTGAAGACCTTATCTAGTTTTATTATTAATTATAATATAATCAATAATTAGAAGATACAATCATAACTTCTAACTTTGATTCTCCAAGTAGAAAAGGACGTGGGGTGTGACAAACCCACAATACTTATGGTGGATTAGAAAAATAAGAACATGGAGAAGGGGACCAGGACTCGTAAAAAGTCTAAATCTCCTGAGCACCATCCTTACATGATGAGGAAGATCCATAGGTAGGGAAAGAAAAGGAGGAAGTATGTTTTTTATGTGGAAATCAAGGCCACTAGGAAATGAACTGCTCCCAGAAGCAAGGGGAATATGAATGTGCATTCAATATCAAGTGTAATAATTAAATATCTACACATTGGGTATTAGATAAATCTTTAGGTACTCAAATCTATATGAAAATTTATGAACCAATTATATTTTAAAGGATTTCTAGAAGATATGGGGATCTGCAAGCTTTCAGTGGTGTGAGGTTGGATTCTCTATCCATTGGTGACTACCACCAGTCACTTCAAACTAGAATGATATTGGTTTTAATAGATTGTTATTATGTACCAACTGTTCCCAAGAACATAATTTTTGTATCATGCCAAGATGTACATAGATTTATTTTGAATTTTTGAAATAATTTTTTTTATTTTATTAAGATAACATATGTTATGGTACGGTTCATTTAAATAACTATCATTATGTATTAAATTATGAAAAATATTTATTGAAAATATAGAAGGAATATTTTTCACATGACTAATATAACACCCAACTAGGGTATAACCATCTCGTTCTTGTAAAAAATAAGTGTTTTAAAAAGCTCTATCAAGATGGATATTTATACTCTTCTAAGATAAAACCACTGAAAGATGTCATTTTTGTTTACAATGATAAAAAACAAACCTCCATTTGTTGGATAGAGTGAAATGGACATAGATATTCTAGGATTGGTATACACTAATGTGTGTGGACCATTTCTAATTAAAGATAAATGTGGGTATTCTGGCTTCATAAATTTTACTAATGAATTAAGTATATATGGTTGTGTCTATTTTATGAGGTATAAATACAAGTCCTTTGAGAAATTCAAAGAATTTAGGAATTAATCAGAGAATCAACTTGTAAATAAGATAAATAAGATTTGATCAGATCAAGGTGGAGAATATCTTAATCAAGAGTTTATTGAATTTCTACAGAAGTTTGGGATTCAATATAAACTCACCCCACTCTGCACACCACATTGGAATGGTCTTAGTGAAAATAAAAATCTTACCTTGTTAGAAATGGAAATGTTGATGATGAGTCATGTAGATCTTCCATTATCTTTTTGGGTATATTCATGAGAACCGATGGCATATACATTAAGTTGAGTACAAAATAAAGTATAAAATGGAATAATATTCTAGTTATGGAGTGGAAAGAACCCCATTTGGTTGCATACATGTGCATTTTGTTGTGAGGAATTTGTTAAGGCCTTATCAAGAAACAAACTAACACCTTGGGGAATAAAGTGAATCTTTATAGGGTATAAAAAGTAAATAAAGGGATATTACTTATATAACCCCTTAAATAAGAAGGTGATTGTTTCCAAAAAAGATGTATTTATTGAGAGGGAGCACATCCTCAAAAAGGATAATGGGATAAATATTGGCTTCGATGATTTTGATGATCAAGATACACAAGAATTGGTATGAGAACATATTATATAGGTCCCCATAGAATATGTAGTTCCTGAAACACAATTACTACATAGGAGAACAAGACAGGTTAGTGAACCAGAGAGATATGGTTTTATAGTCATTAAATATGGTTAGTCATTATTGGTTGATAATGATGACCCTATCTACTAAAAATAGGCAGTATATATCTTATAAGAAATAAGGTCACAAGAATCCATGAACTCTGAAATGGATTCCATGTATCAAAACAATGTTTGTGTTTTTTTCGATGCACTAGTTGATGTAAAGCTTGTAGGGTATGGATGGCTATTCAAGAGAAGTCTGGACATGGAAGGTAAATTAAATACCTATAAAGAAAGTATATTGGCTAAATGGTTTAAAAAGCATCAAGGAATTAACTATGATGAAAAAAATTCACTTGTTTACATGTTTAAATCTATTAGAATTAGTATTTATATAGAAATTTACTATGATTATGAAATTTTGAAGATGGATTTTAAAACTGCTTTCCTTAATGGAAACCTTCATAAAGATATCTATATGACACAACCAGAAGGATTTGTGACTCTAGGTGATGCCAAACATATTCTTATATTGAATATATCCATTTATAGATTGAATTAAGAATCCATATCATGGAACATTAGATTTTATGAAGCTAAAAAAGAATTTAATTTCATTAAGAATGAATTTTAACAATGGGTTTACAAGAGGTTTAGTGAGAATATAGTTGTTATACTGATAGTATATTTTGATGAAATATTACTTATTGGAAATGACATACCAGTATTAAAATATATTAAGGAATGGTTAATCAAGTTTTTCTCCATGAAGGACTTAGGAGAAGAATCCTATATTTTAGGGATCAATATCATTCATGTTAGATCCATGTGGCTAATTGGACTAAGGTGAAGTACATTCATTAACAAGATACTAAATAGATTTAGTATGGAAAAATACAAGAGGGGATTGGTTCTAGGGTCAAATGGTATGAATCTTTCTAAGAAAATGTGTCCTCGGGCATAATAGGATAAAGTTAAATTGTGTAAAATCATATAATCATATGTGATATGATTAATCATGTATGGCATGTTATGTATTATACCTTATGTTTTATACACAATGAGCATGGTAGGAAGATATCAAGATGATCTAAGAGAATAGCATTGGTATGTTGTTAAATATATCCTTAATTATCTGACAAAATCATAGGATATGTTCATGGTGTATGTGGTCGATGAAGAGCTAGTCCTCAAGAGTTATACTAATACTAGTTTCCAAACAGATCAAAATGATATGAAGTTATATTCCGTATATATTTTCTGTCTCAATGAATGAGTTGTATGCTGAAGAGTTCAATGCAACCATATGTAACTAACAATAAACTATATTACGAGTATGTATTGACATATAATGTATCTAGGGAATCAATTTGGATATGTAGCTTTATCCAGTAGTATTATGTGGTACATATCAATAAAGATCTTATCACATTGTATTGAGATAATAAGGTAGTGGTGTCTCTTTAAAAATATCAAAGGTCAAACCAATGGAAAAAGAATATACTATGGAAGTATCACCTGTTAAGGTATTTTTATCAAAGGGGTGAAGATGAAAGAAGAAAAGTTCCCATAGAAGAAAATTTAGTGGACCCCTTGGCTAAATGTGTGTCTCAACAGATGAGTGAGTATCATGTGAGAGCTAGTAGAGTGAAGGTTGTTAGTAGCTGTCTCTAGTGTAAGTGGGAGTATATTAGAGCTAGTTCCATATAAAAATATTTGTTTACTTTATGATAACTTATATTCATAGTTTTGAATATTAATAAACTTCTTATCACATTAAGATTGTAATTATGTGTAACATTGTATGTGATAATATGCTAAGAGTAGTTGTCACAAAGAAAGGTCATAACAGTTATTTGTTATGATTATAACCCAGAAGTTCTATCATAATATTATTAAATATATGTTCTATGGTTGGATGAAACCATTTGAAGGACATAAATGATTCAGACTATCTGGGGTAGATACTCATATGAATTTGGGGAACCTTCTCATCGTATACACCCTTGGTAATATCCAGTGTAGTATACTATGAGAACAAGACCCTCCAGTAGGAAATACACATTTATATATTTCATTGGATGTTACTATCTACAGACATGTGTATTGATCCTTATACTATATAAATGTTTTTAATGATTATTATATGTCACATACTTTGATGTATTGATGAAAACTATGATTACATATATTCACAATGAGGTAAGATACCTTAGGTACGTCATGAGTAATAGTGTATTAATGAATAATGCGAGAAAGGATTTTTCCCTTATATTCTTTAATGGAAATTCATATGTCATGAATGTTAATGGAAATGATTTTTTCATAAATAAATCCATGTCCATGGTGTTCTATAGGAAAGTTTGATTTTAAAAAATTTAAATAAAGAGACATTGAGAAAACACTTTGATGGAACCAACATACAACCTTCAAGATTAGATATATCATGAGAAAGGGATTAAATTATATAGTAATCATCCTTAAGTGGTATTATGTCATTGTGGAATAAACTTATTTCTCTATGGGTGACTTGACGTGTTTCTAGATGTTAACCTTGGACTTTAGGCTTCTTCATCTAATGCCACTGAGAAAGTGGTCTAGATGGGCACACACAAAGTGTATCCAGAATCTCAGTTAAATAATATATTATTGTTTATTATTTAACATATGGAATAAATTTTATTAATGTAAAGGTTTTAATAGTTATTCATGTTTTCTTGAACATGTATATTTTTTAACCAGTTATTTGAGAGAATATTATGTGATCTAAATATTTAATAACTATTTATTTGATATTTAGTGGATATAATATTTATTTATTTTTTGGTGAATAATAAAATGATATTAATTTAATCAATAAGTAGACATTATTAATGGACCAATAGATATTTGGGAGGAATGGTTGTAGAGACCCGTAGCTTAATGTACGTATACATTACATTACTTTTGCGGAATACTTAGTACATAACAAAAACACACACACAAGGATCGTAATAGTTTAGTGTCTTTGGAAACTCGGAACGTAATCTTCTAATCGTGGTGAAAGATCTTCAAAATATCCCATAAATATATTCCCCTTTTTTTACCTAAAACCTTTCTTTATATCCTGGGGAAAAGAAAACATAAAAGGGTGAGCTCAAATGCTCAGTAAGGGTAAACAAATTAAATATGAATCACATCATATTCATAAGAACATAACATTTTAGAAATCTTAACCTGCAAAAGAGAGCATAATTTCATAACATGGGATAAATTATAGTAGTGAAATGAAATCCCAATAATCATAACTTAAAACATGAAACTTTGTGGCATACACACATAATCATATAGAATCATATCTTATTAGTCAAGACTCATTGCCAAGACTATCTTAGTGGACAAAGTCCCTTTCTGAACCGAGTCACCCTCGTTTCAGTCCTGTTTCACTGAACCGGTATAACCTACCATTCCATCCATGTCTATCTCATGAGATATAAAATCTTTACCCAATTCATTGGAGGGAGATATAGGTCCCACCCATCTCATAATGATACCATTCTTATGTGTGCCACAAAATCATAAATCATACATCATTGCATAACCCATGTAACAAAAATGGGATTCTTAAACAACATGACATCATAAAACCATTCATACAAGATACAGGAATTCATGGACATAATTACATCACAACATAGTAAAATCAATGTAAAAATATGGATAGAAACAGAACCCTTTATTATCTTAGATGGAAAATAATTTTGATAAAACACTTGAAATGAATTCTTGAGGAAAATATCCTTTCTTCTTCAAAATCAATTTCTTTTCACAAAACATCATGCAATTTTAAAAGAAAGAGATTTTATTGAAAATAGTCATGAAAGCTTTTGGAGTAAGCTTCATGAAAATAAGGCTTTATAAAACCATAAAAATCCGTTCGTTCCGTTTAAGTTAAAAAAACATTCTTCTTGTACTTTTTTCAGAAAAGTCAAAAAGTACCTCGTACGAAAAACGACAAAACATTCCTTTCATATCTTTTACTAAAAACTCACCGAAGGGTAAAAATGGATTTAAACAATTTTAGGTGGATGGAAATAATATTACATATTGATTAAACATGGATGTGGATGATAAAATACACCCTAGTAAATTTCAAAGTATAAACAATCTCGGATAAAAATGATATTGTGATATTTCCCTTACCTTAGGTCTGATTTGCTTCATAAGTGTCTGAACCTCCTGTATAATGATTTAAATAATGTCATTTACTTATTAAAGAATCATATGATATCATATATGGTTCACTTATGACTTTATATTACCCGTTCTTTTGTAAATTCCATGTTAAAGAGCGTTTTGGGTAAAATTGTTTCATTTGTCATCCGTGTTTTGACTTGTAATTATTCATATGATTACTTAGATCATGATTACTTAATTACAGAATATAAAAAATTATTTATATATATATATATATTCAGAATATACATATATATAATAAATCAGTAAATGGAAAGAAATACACCGTTCATGGAGACAGTAGGCCGTACGTACGCATGAACGCTGTTTTCGTTTCCTTATTGAGTTGAGCGGAATTAAGTGGATGAAATACATATATATATACACATAAATCCAGTATCATTATTATGTAATATATTTCATGATTAATTATTATATATACTTTATAATCATTCATGAATGGTTAAAGTGGAGAATGAATCTCATCGCGTCGTGGAGACGGTAGTCCGTACGTACGCACGAGCGATGATATCGTTCTCATGATCGTGGGACTGTATTGGAGTGTATGTATACTATTTCAGAATCAATATCACTTTAAAATAATAACATATAGTTATTATTTACACCATTATACCCATCCAAGTAAGGTGGTGGTGGAAAATAGATTTCACCACGGCGTGGAGACGATATTCCGTACGTACGCACGCGCGGTGATTTTGTTTTCCGTAGGATGGATAGATGGTTAAATAGGATTGTTTCATACTTATAATAACATATCAGTATATTAGTGATACTGATTTTATTACTTCATAATGAAACAACCTAAGAAGAAGAAGTGGAAGAAGAAATAAAGGTGAAAGAATTGGTAACGGAAATTACCTCTTCTTTGAAGCGCCTCTTTGAGACCTCCTCTTAGGGCACTAAAATTGGTCTTTGAGGAAAACCAGAACCTCTAGGATGTTTCTAGGGAAGTTTAGAAGGTAATTTTGCATGGGTTGGCCGAGCTTGAAGGCTCAAAGTTGTGTGAGGAAGAGAGGGAGGAGGTGTCTTTTTATAAGGGAGGAGAGGGGCACCTTTGGAATAACTAAAACTATTATTTTATTATAAAGTCAAGTTCGGTTTTAAATAGCTCCAAATTGATATATTTCGAAGCTAAGGTGGGTATGGGTCGAAATACTCCCATCAAATAGAATTTATACAAGTTTAGGTTCCTATTTTAACCTTATCATTTAGATTTAACATTAAGTTAAATAATTTTACTTTTACCATGTCTTCTTGTGTTCTTATACTATAAGATTAATAAACATACTATAAGCAGCCAAAAGAACCCCAATTTGTTTATTATTAATATATATAACCTTATATAAGTCATTTGGCCGAACCTTAGATTTTTAGGAATAAAATAACAATTACTAATATAATATTTGTTTTAAAAACTATTTTATGTCAATTTTGACACTATTTAGTAATTGATTTTTGTGAAAATCATAACAGAATGATAAGTTCGAAAAAAGTTAATTAAATAAATACTAACATGTCATATTAACCTATACAATTAGTTTAATTCATAAAAAGTCTTAAATTACATTTATTTTGGTATTTATAACATCAATTATGTCAATATTTCACTAATAAGATAATTACTGCATCATCTTTGTGTCATAAATAAATTAAATTATTTGACGTATAAAAATTACAAATAAAATACCATTATGTAGGAAATCCTTTTATATTTCTAACAAATATATACAATAGAATTTATCTTATGTGTAACCCTATCTTAAAAATGTTTTAGTAAATAAACTTTGATTTTAACTCTTTTAACCCTTCTTTAAATAAATTAATAATAAATGTCCTAATCTAATACAAGTGGGCCTAAATTGTCATATTTTCTTCCTAAGTTTGTTTTTGGTCGAATTAAACTTGTCCAATAGAATTAGGACATGTGTTAGGGTAATAATAATATCATTTCTACCCTTAATTACCCTATTTACTTTTAACCGTGGTAAATAAAAGTAAAAAGTTACTATTCACCAAAAATTATTTTTATCTTATTGAACCACATTATACTTACTGACATCAACCGCCTCTCTCGGACTTTTGAAATTCCACTCACAGAAGCGGTAAAATTATGTTTTATGAAAAATTCAGTTTTTTTTAACTACCACTTAGTGGTTTCACAATTCATCAAAAATTGAAAGTTTTCAGAAAAATACCAAAAATTAGGCCTAAGCTATATTTGATATTATGAACTCAAAAATGATTTATATTTTACCAAATTCAAAACATATAAGTTGCATTAATTAATTTAAAAATTAATTCCCGTCGTCAAAATAAAAGGCATGTTTTTAAGAGATAATAACTATCAAAATATTGACACTTGTTTATAACTGGTTTAAATGTGAAATTAAATCCAATGACCAACATTGTATTAAATTTTAAAAATATATTCTAAATATACTTTAAAACCAATAAAATTAATAATTTATCACTATCAATTATTTCGATTGAAAAAGTTGTTTTTAATTAAAATTTAGTAATTTCCACTATTCGTCAAAATATGAAAGTTATCCGAAAATTACCAAAATTTCACCCTAAGAAAATTTCTATATTCCGAATCCAAAAATGAAGTCCATTTTGAAAAATAAAATTTAAAAAATTTTAAAAAGTGGTTATTACTATTCATAATGGCTAGTTTTAATAATATTTTAATAGCATATCGTTTTTTAGTGAAACTCGGTATTGCGTACTACACACTCTATCAAGGAAGGTCGCGATTGCGTGTAATGAAAGGAAAATCAAGGATGTGTGTTGTGAAAGCTCCTTTTGGTGTAGCGTACAACACAAGACATTAATTAAATTAAAAAGAATATTTTTCATAAAATCTCGGGGTGTTACATTCTACCACCCTTAAAATGAATTTCACCCTCAAAATTCGTCGGGGTTATAAATGGTTTAATATTCAAAAGTTTCTTTAATCGAAACCCACATCGTAAAAAGGAATACCAAAACCAATCTTTAAAAACAAAAGTATGAAACGTAACGGTTACCCAAATAAACTAATCATTGGGTTTCCACATAGGTGAAAATATGGATATGGAAGAGAAATCTAACCATCATGTTCTGATGGAGAGTGGTAGAGAACATGGCTATGGAAAAGCTAGCAATCACAAAGCCATAAATTTGTGACGATCTAAGGTACCATCTGATTCATCAGATATAAGAGCACTAAGACAACATTTTTGGTTTTCAAGATCATTTCCCTAAAGTTGATGAAATTGGAATTAGAAGAAATAATTTCGTGATTTTGGTATAGTCTCACTGTTTGTCGTTCTTTGGACAATTTACACTTCATCTCTTAAAGAAACGAAGTTGAATTTGTCATTCGTGATGTGTTAGCAGATCATGTGATATAATGATGGGTCATTCCATCTCTTTCAAACAAAAGGTTAGCAAAAGTTATAAGTCCATATTATGGTTAATCGTATATGGTTCCAAAAATGAACTTATACTTCATATATCATACCGCTTAATAAAATAAAACTAGTTTCTACTAACCAGGTACTTCCTATAGGCCAGTGGTAGGTGATAAAGGCCAGTCTCACTTCGGTTGTGGGTTCGATTCCCACAGCCTTGTCCGACGCGATGGGTTGTCGCCCGGCCTGCAGGTTTTCCTTTTTCTAAAACTACATTACTATAACATCCCATCAATAATATTGAAAAAAAACTTTAATCCTTAAACAATACTAACTTATGTACAACATAGTCCATTCCAATCTTTAGGCCTATCCATAATACTACTGTCTAATCTCATATTATAGTGAAAATGATTACCAAAGAGTTCATATAACAAGCATGTTAATACCATCATTGATCCTCATATATCATGAGATATGTCTTGTTGGTCACATTCCAAACATTAGAAGGCCTTAATCATGTATTTTCTTGAAAAATGAATACCCATTGAACCTTAGTGAAAACATTAATGCAGTTAAAAGTTAACACTTTCCATATACCAAAATCCTCAAAATTCTATATACTCAAACCATGATATCACTTAGTCCTTATATCAATCATGAGCTCATTAATACTGTAAAACATTTCATTTTCTCCTTATCCCTTAATTATGCGCATATCATCTACTTTCCAAAATAGTTGAATCACTTTTCATGGTTACTGGTACCTTAAAATTATTGAAAACCACAATAGACCAATACATAAATATTTCAGTACACAATAAAAGTACCTCAACAACATTATTCTTGAATACCAATACATAAACACTTCAGTCCATCAACTTCAATGATTGTCCTGGAATAAGTCCTTCCTTGATTTAGAAGTAACTTTTTAGGTCAGGGCATTGAGTTGGGTAATGCCCATGTTCTCCACAAATAAGACATTGAACTCCACAACAATATGTCACTCTATGACCCTTTTCTCCACACAGATAACATCGGTCCCTCCATTTGAGGTATTCCTCAAGTTTCTTCTTCCCTTATTTAGAAATCTCAATCTTCCTTTCTTTATGCTCCTCAACATGCGAACATGCATAATAGTTTATCTTCCTCTTCTTTGATGAATTAGTCATACCACTAAATTTCACCTTGTTAATCATATATCGCAATGACTGATTCGGCATAATCACAATATCTTTATCTCTAGGCATTACACAATTTTGTTGCTCATAGTCACCAATTTGTCCATTGGATTCAATGTTAACCGAATTCCTTTTGGTTCCCTCCATTAACTAAAACACAAAAATAATTTTGTGAGAGGAGAAATCATGTTAGGGAAGACAACATAGTAAAGGGGGAGCACCCTCAATATCTAACATCTTAGGTTAAATTCTAAGATCGTTACCATAGTTCTAGGACTATATCCTATACGTATACTTATCCTTAGGGACATCTCTAGACATACCTTAGAAATATCTCTAGGGATCTCACTAATGTTTTCGCATCCTAGTTTCCAAAGGTTGACTAAACCTTTCCTCTGATACCAACTGTAGTGACCCGAAGCTTAACGTACATATACATTACATTACTTTTGCAGAATACTTAGTACATAACAAAAACACACACACAAGGATCATAATAGTTTAGTTTCTTTGGAAACTCGGAACGTAATCTTCTAATCGTGGTGAAAGATCTTCAAAATCTCCCATAAAGATCTTCCCCTTTTTTTACCTAAAACATTTCTTTATATCCTGGGGAAAAGAAAACATAAAAGGGTGAGCTCAAATGCTCAGTAAGGGTAAACAAATGAAATATCAATCACATCATATTCATAAGAACATAACATTTTTGAAATCTTAACCTGCAAAAGAGAGCATAATTTCATAACATGGGATAAATCATAGTAGTGAAATGAAATCCCAATAATCATAACTTAAAACATGAAACTTTTTGGCATACACACATAATCATATAGAATCATATCTTATTAGTCAAGACTCATTGCCAAGACTATCTTAGTGGAAAAAGTCCCTTTCTGAACTGAGTCACCCTCGTTTCAGTCCTGTTTCACTGAACCGGTATAACCTACCATTCCAGCCATGTCTATTTCATGAGATATAAAATCTTTACCCAATGCATTTGAGGGAGATATAGGTCCCACCCATCTCATAATGATACCATTCTTATGTGTGCCACAAAATCATAAATCATACATCATTTCATAACCCATGTAACAAAAATGGGATTCTTAAACAACATGACATCATAAAACCATACATACAAGATATAGGAATTCATAAACCTAATTCCATCACAACATAGTCAAATCAATGTAAAAATATGGATAGAAACATAACCCTTTATTATATTAGATGGAAAATAATTTTGATAAAACACTTGAAATGAATTCTTGAGGAAAATATCCTTTCTTCTTCAAAATCAATTTCTTTTCACAAAACATCATGCAATTTTAAAAGAAAGAGATTTTATTGAAAATAGTCATGAAATCTTTTGGAAGAAGCTTCATGAAAATAAGGCTTTATAAAACCGTAAAAATCTATTCCTGCCGTTTAAGTTAAAAAACATTCTTCTCGTACTTTTGTCGGAAAAGTCAAAAAGTACCTCGTACGAAAAACGACAAAACATTCCTTTAATATCTTTTACTAAAAACTCACTGAAGGGTAAAAATGGATTTAAACAATTGTAGGTGGATGGAAATAATATTACATATTTATTAAACATGGATGTGGATGATAAAATACACCCCAGTAAATTTCAAAGTATAAACAATCTCGGATAAAAATGAGATTGTGATATTTCCCTTACTTTAGGTCCGATTTGCTTCGTAAGGGTCAAAACATCCTGTATAATGATTTAAATAATGTCATTTACTTATTACATAATCATATGATATCATATATGGTTCACTTATGACTTTATATTACCCGTTCTTTTGTAAATTCCATGTTAAAGAGCGTTTTGGGTAAAATTGTTTCATTTGTCGTCCGTGTTTTGACTTGTAATTATTCATATGATTAATTAGATCATGATTACTTAATTCCAGAATATAAAACATGATTTATATATATATATATATTCAGAATATACATATATATAACAAATCAGTAAATGGAAAGAAATACACTGTTCATGGAGACGGTAGGCCGTACGTACGCATGAACACTGTTTTCGTTTCCTTATTGAGTTGAGCGGAATTAAGTGGATGACATACATATATATACACATAAATCCAGTATCATTATTATGTCATATATTTCATGATTACTTATTATATATACTTTATAATCATTCATGAATGGTTAAAGTGGAGAATGAATCTCATCGCGTCGTGGAGACGGTAGTCCGTACGTACGCCCAAGCGATGATATCGTTCTCATTATCATGGGACTGTATTGGAGTGTATGTATACTATCTCAGAATCAATATCACTTTAAAATAATAATATATAGTTATTATTTACACCATTATACCCATCCAAGTAAGATGGTGGTGGAAAATAGATTTCACCACGGCGTGGAGACGGTATTCCGTACGTACGCACGCACGGTGACTTCGTTTTCCGTAAGATGGATAGATGGTGAAATAGGATTGTTTCATACATATAATAACATATCAGTATATGTGTGATACTGATGTTATTACTTCATAATGAAACAACCTAAGAAGAAGAAGTGGAAGAAGAAATAAAGGTGAAAGAATTGGTAACGGAAATTACCTCTTCTTTGAAGCGCCTCTTTGAGACCTCCTCTTAGGGCACTAAAATTGGTCTTTGAGGAAGACCAGAACCTCTAGGAATCTTCTAGGGAAGTGGAGAAGAGAATTTGTCAGGGTTTGGCCGAGATTGAAGGCTCATAGTTGTGTGAGGAAGAGAGGGAGGAGGTGTCCTTTTATAAGGGAGGAGAGGGGCACCTTTGGAATAACTAAAACTATTATTTTATTATAAAGTCAAGTTCGGTTTTAAATAGCTCCAAATTGATATATTTCGAAGCTAAGGTGGGGATGGGTCGAAATCCTCCCATCTAATAGAATTTAGACATGTTTAGGTTCCTATTTTAACCTTATCATTTAGATTTAACATTAAGTTAAATAATTTTACTTTTACAATGTCTTCTTGTGTTCTTATACTATAAGGTTAATAAACTTACTATAAGAAACCAAAAGAACCCCAATTTGTTTATTATTAATATATATAACCTTATCTAAGTCCTTTGGCCTAACCTTATATTTTTAGGAATAAAATAACAATTACTAATATAATATTTGTTTTAAAAACAATTTTATGTCAATTTTGACACTATTTAGTAATTGATTTTTGTGAAAATCATAACATAATGATAAGTTCGAACAAAGTTAATTAAATCAATACTAACATGTCATATTAACCTATAAAATTAGTGAAATTCATAAAAAGTCTTAAATTACATTTATTTTTGTATTTATAACATCAATTATGTCAATATTTTATTAATAAGATAATTACTGCATCATCTTTGTGTCATAAATAAATTAACTTATTTGATGTATAAAAATTACAAATAAAATACCATTATGTAGGAAATCGTTTTATCTTTCTAAAAAATATTTACAATCGAATTTATCTTATGTATAACCCTATATTAAAAATGTTTTAGTAAACAAACTTTGATTTTAACTCTTTTAACCCTTCTTTAAATAAATTAATAATAAATGTCCTAATCTAATTCAAGTGGGCCTAAATGGTCATATTTTATTCCTAAGTTTGTTTTTGGTCGAATTACACTCGTCCAATAGAATTAGGACATGTGTTAGGGTAATAATAATATCATTTCTACCCTTAATTACCCTATTTACTTTTAACCGTGGTAAATAGAAGTAAAAAGTTACTATTCACCAAAAATTATTTTTATCTCATTGAACCACATTTTACTTACTGACATCAACCGTGTCTCTCAGATTTTTGAAATTCCACTCACAGAAGCGGTAAAATTAAGTTTTATGAAAAATTCAGTTTTTTTAACTACCACTTAGTGGTTTCACTATTCATCAAAAATTGAAAGTTTTCAGAAAAATACCAAAAATTAGGCCTAAGATATATTTGATATTATGAACTCAAAAATGATTTATATTTTACCAAATTCAAAACATATCTTTTGCATTAATTAATTTAAAAATTAATTCCCATCGTCAAAACAAAAGGCGTGTTTTTAAGAGATAATAACTATCAAAATATTGACACTTGTTTATAACTGGTTTAAATGTGAAATTACATCCAATGACCAACATTGTATTAAATTTTAAAAATATATTCTAAATATCCTTTAAAACCACTAAAATTAATAATTTATCACTATTAATTATTTCGATTGAAAAAGTTGTTTTTAATTAAAATTTAGTAATTTTCACTATTCATCAAAATATGAAAGTTATCCGAAAATTACCAAAATTTCACCCTAAGCTAATTTCGATATTCAGAATCCAAAAATGAAGTCCATTTTGAAAAATAAAATTTAAAAAATTTTAAAAAGTGGTTATTACTATTCATAACGGCTTGTTTTAATAATATTTTAATAGCATATCGTTTTTTAGTGAAACTCGGTATTGCGTACTACACACGCTATCAAGGAAGGTCGCGATTGCGTGTAATGAAAGTAAAATCAAGGGTGTGTGTTGTGCAATCTCCTTTTGGTGTAGCGTACAACACAAGACATTAATGAAATTAAAAAGAATATTTTTCATAAAATCTCGGGGTGTTACAATGGTGGACTGAGTTTAATGGTCCAATTAGAAATTATATATATTAAATATTTTTTGAATGAATAATATTTAATTTTAATTCACAAGTTAAGAACATGCAGAGAAATAATATTATTATTATTATAGACATGGGGTTTTGTAGGGATAAAATAAATATTAAAGGGAACTTGTGAAAATATTTATCTCTAAACCCTAGTGGTATATAAACCCAGTTATATTATGTTTTTAGGATATCCAAATCATTTTTTTTCTTGTGCACAATGAATCCTAAAAAACTTCTTGAAGCACTAGAGAGCCCCCTTTTCCATGAACACTCCTGAGTATGGAGAGGGATATTCCTCCACCTCCAACTCTCGATTCAAGATAGATCAAAGATAATATTTTGGAATAGATCTCTAGGCGATCAAAGGCTAATGATGAAAGAAATAGGATATTTTATGTTAGCACCTGGAGATTCCTATGACGACATTCGGTGATTTTTGGAACATGTATGCATGACCACTAGAGAGAATCTTCTCTTGATTCCTACAATGAAACCTTGATAAAACATAGATCTATTTTCATATTCATCAACAAAGAAATAATTATCACAAGGTAATTCTTTTATAAAATAAAATAATTATAAATAATATGTGATGATCCTATGCTCTGGTTCTAGCGTTTTATCCTCTGTCTATTTTCATTAATTCAATTCCATTGATCATGGAATTTACCATCATATAAATCATTTATTGATAATTTATCATGAAAAAAAGGAAAATTTGGGCATAACCCATCACACACTTCCAATGCACCTGAAACATATATGATCATCCAACCTTTCTCCCTTATGGTCATCCAAGTCCCACTGAGGCCTAACACTGCCCCATATTTTCCTGAACTGTGTCTTTTCTAACATATCTATCATATTATTAATATTTTATACCTATAAATATCTATCTTCTAATAGCTTCTGGATGAAGTGATGCTTCAACTAAATATTATTCTTTCATCAGTGAAACAATAGATTCTTTTGAAGATGGATCTTACTTTCACCATCACATAGAAAATTTCCATCTTCTGACTTCCTTATGAGTTCCTCCCACAAACAATTCATCCATAAAAACTCCTTCCATGTTTCTGTAATGACTATATACTCTACTTTTATAATATAATGTTCATCTACTAGATATAGTATAGACATTTATCCCACGAACATCCTTCCAAATATAATTAAAAATCCAATGGTACACTTTTGTGTGTCCTTATCTCCACCAAATTATTCTTCAATATAACATTTTAATAAAATATCCATTCCAAAATACAGGGACAATTCATACATTCCTTTGAGAAATTAGAGAATCAAATTTACCACTTCCTAATTATTATTTAATATATTCTCCATGAACCTGGTAATAATATTAAATATATAAGAAATTTAAGAACATGTATAAATCATATCATATATAAAAGATCTTACTACTAATGAATACAAAATATTTTCTATGTAATTTTCCACACTATCTATTTTTTTGAAATTTCTATTTGGATAACTTGAAGTGTTCCACTGATGGGGTAGTCATTGGAATAGATACATACATTTTAAACCTATAATGGTCATATATATATAATCCCACTAAGATAATTAATTTGAAATATATATTACCAAAATATACTTCATTTTCCTAAGATCCTCATCTTGAATGTTTTTGAAAAATTAAAAATTCTAATCCTCCCTTAGTTTTATATTTGGACCTGCCAAGATCATATCATCAATATACTAGAGAAGTATAATGAAACTTACATCATCAAACACATTACCATATTAGAAATAATCTATATTAGTCTATAAAAACCCATTCTTTTCAAAATATTATTGAACTTCCACTTCTATTTCACAATTTATTACTTCAGTCCATATAAACTTTGTTTGAGATAGCACACTAGATTACATCCATATTTAATTAATCTTATAGGTTTTTATATGATTATTTATAGAAATAAATCAACTTAAAATATCATAATTCTCATATATAGTTTTTTATGATGTAGGCCTTCATTTTCACCCATTTAAAGAACTATCCTGATTTTTGTATGCATAATAACCAGAGAAATATTTCACTGAAATCCAAAAAAAAATTAAACCATTCAAAGATTTCATAGAATTGAATTGTTTCCAACCATACACTTTTAACTTTAACCAAAAGACAAAATTTTTTCTATATGTATCTTTAACATAGTGGTAGTTCAGTTAATAAATTGATACTAACAACATCTTCCACCAAATTTTGGTCTTTCCACAAGATCGTTTAATTGAAGTAAAAATTCCAGCTTCTAATAACCTTCTACAAATCATTATCCTAGAGATGAAATCCAATGTTCTCATGGATTTACCCAATAAATAAATATCATTGAGAATTTAATTAAATTCTTTCTATTTCACATGTATAAATATGGATATACAAGACACTTCACAAAACTTTTATGTGAGAAAGATCCAACAATGTTCTGACACGAAGATCCTATAAAAGCACATGCATCAGTGTTTTAGGAGAACTCTGATTTATGTATTAATCCCCAAAATTAAAATATTATACTAAAAACATTTTTTGAAACCTAAGCATAGTATCATGGTCTAGGATATCCCATTTAGCATCATATTTCTCCATTATTTCACTCCATTTTTCTCTGATTTCTTATTTATAGTCTTCTCTATTTAGAGTTTTTCTTCTAACAAAATCTCTTCAACTCTCTACTCTTATACTAAACTTTTTTTCATACCTCAAACACTTAATATTTAAATTTACATCCTTTTACCACATGAATATATATTTGATAAATATTTTTGGAGACCTCAGAATTGTGATGAATGAAGAAACCCACACATTTTATATTGCGTCATTGATAAAGGTAACACATTAAAATGAACCTCTAGTATAATGAACTAGAGTTGGTTATAAAAAAATATCTTAATGAGATCTGGACTTCAAATATTAGGTGTCATTATATTTTTGAAAAGGGAGATTTTTTTATTATTCATGAGTATATAACTCTCAAATGTTTTATACTCCTTATGGTTTTGATTTAGTAAAACTTTATCAACTAATACTCACACATTCTTCTCACACATGTTCCCAAGACATAAATCCCATAACTCTTCACTTTTTAAAGTTTATGTTCCAAAAATAATTTCTTTATACAATTTTCATGTCATATACAATGCTTCATATTTTAAGCCATTTTCCATCATCATAGAACCCCATGTGACCTTCCACACTCCATTATTAAATTCAAATGGAACCCTACTTCATCTAGAAAACCTATCGAGATTAGGTACTTTCATAACCTCAGTATTGTCCGATCTCCTTATAACTACATGAATCTTTCATTTTAGATATTGACTTTAACATCAAACATTCCCAAAATTTTGAGAACATCATCATTCACAAGTTGAACACTACCAAACCTTTTAGATACATAGTTTAACATGCACCCTCTCTCAATCAAAGAGTGAAAGAAATCCCCAGAGTCAATAATTGATGAATCAAATGGGACGATGACACTTAAAAATAGAATATTTTCCTCTTCAATAATGTTTTTTAACTTATAGATGTAAAAATTATAAAATTAACCATTCATTATTCTAAATCCTTTTTCACATGACCTTTCTTTCGAAAACATCAATATATGGTTCTGGGTCCAGTTGATTTCTCTCAACTCCTTTCATTTCCACTTATCCATTGTTTTTAAATTTTCCTATGAACAAAACATCCTCTATATTTTTTATTAAGCATAGTTCTTATAGTTACCTAAACATAAATATGATAAATATATTTATTTATATTCAGATCAAAAATATATCTAAACACTAATATGGAATTACCACTAGAGTTTTTAATAACGGTAACTATCACATCTCATAATTATGAAAGTGATGAAAGAAAAATTAGATTTCACACTATCCCTCTAAACATCACTTCTACCAATTCTAAATAACTCCAAATCATAATAATTTCACTGAAGTGATCTATGAAAGTATTTCCTTACTATATATTCATGAAATATTTTCTATACATAAGAAAAACATTGTTCACAATAGTTATATTTTTTAGATGTTAATAAGACTTTTCATCTGTGTCATAGTGGTATTATCTTCATAGATATTAGAGGAAACATTTTGTTCTAAATTTTCCAGTACCACTCCTAGTTCCTTCTAATAAAAACTTTCCCATTAAAATTTTTACATTACATAGAGTTTATTTTTAAAAAATAGCGAGATCTCTCTATAATAAATATTCATCAATCTACATCCTTAAAAAATTGAAATCTAACCCATAAACCTTGTCAATTTAAACCTTTATTATTTCAATACCATCTTCTTAATATAACTCCTACTAACTAAAAAATTAAAATACAATTAGTATTATTGAATTCTTATTTTGAAACCAATGGCACCGATACCATTTATTGCATTAAGGAATATCATTTTGGAACGACCTTATTAAAATATCACTTGAAAACAAGGTTTAGAATAAATATAATGAATGATGCATGAAATGTAGAATTCGAATTAAAAAGACCAAAAATTATTTCCAAGTATAGAATAACCACACCAACATAAAAAAACCTTCAGGAATGAAATAATATGGAAAAACACTCCCAGTTAATAACAACACAACAATTTATGTGGTTTAAGAATTTCTCATCACCATGGGAGAAATATTTCTTCTTCATTAGAAATTAAAAAAGAAGAAGAAATTATTTTAGTTATAAGTTTCCTAAATACCAAAACACTACTTTAGATAAAATAGAAGGTGAATATTATATTAACAAACCCCTAACATGAGTGAACCCTTGTACCTTTTATAAGAAAATCCTTCTTGAACTCTCAATTCCATTAGCATCTAATCTTTGTGCTCCACTATATACATCAATCAAGCAATAGTGAACAATCTATTTCCATCACTGGGTAAAGCTATTAATATATAAAACATGAATCTATGATTTTTTACTACAGAATTTTATATCTTATAGACTCTACCAATTTCAACTATCTTGGTTTAACTAATTCCAATACTCTTACAGCTCCTGGTTGTGCAACAACCTTATAAAATTACTCTATTTATGATTTTTGATGGAGAGATAGAAAATTGGATTCACAACTTCTCCTAAAAATGTGTGCCACCCTTTTATGTTTTTCATGATTTATACTATCAATATTGTATATAGATTTAGTGAGTGAGAATTTAGTGATATGGGTAAGTAGATGTCCTGGGATGGGACATGAGTCAGTTTCATTATCAATTCACTCAATATTTAGTATGATTCATTCATATTAGAATGAGTTTCTTTAAGAAGCCTACTGAGTTTATTGTATTTTCTCCCATACTTATATGTACAGTTCTTATATCTTTGAATGATTAATTTAGAGAATGGTTTATTCATTTCTATCTCATGTTGTGGTAATTAACTATCTTTGGAGTAGTTATTATATTTTTAGGAGATATTTTATTTTCAATAATTCTAAAATTTGCTTTCATTATTTTAAATTAAATGCTTATTTTATATTTATTTATATTTTAGGTTTTTAGATAGAGGTTATGGTGTTAACAGGTTGGTTTTATAAATTTTATATGATTAAAGTGTGGAATACCTTTGATATTTCATCTTATATAACCTCAACACTATTCGCTAACACATAGCCTAATAAATATAGGATTCAAGGTTCACACTCAACTTCACTACTAACCTAAGAGGGGTTCTTATGTAGAATTTATAATTGATTATTATTTAAAGATATTGATGTCATAATTTCTCTTTTATTCAATATTTATATCTTTCTGGATTACAATATTCCTATTTAAGAGATATTCACATGGTAGTTAAGTTTTTGTGTTTTTTATTTTATTCTTTATTTTTGTAAACTATTAAGGATAAGAATTGTTTGAGATATTACTAATTTGGAGGATTATATTTTATTAGAATTTTAATTTGAGATTTTGATCTATTTGAGATGGTTTGAGTGAATTTAGAGGTTAATTGGGGTCAGATATTCAAAAATAGAGGTTTAAGATAAACTAAGACATGTCTTAGTTTCATTATTTCATGGTTTTATTATTTTTCATCACTACTACAAATATGGATTATAATAGCGCTAAAAATGGACTTTACCTGCGCTAAAAAAGCACTATTAATCTCGGCGAAGATAAAGGGGGGTCCCCTTTATCAGCGTTAAAAATAGCGCTGATAAAGGGGGACTTTTATCAACGCTAAAAAAGAACTGATAAAGGTAGTATTTATCAGCGCTATTTTCAGTGCTGATAAATGTATAATATATTAGCACTAAAAATAGCATTGATAAACACTACCTTTATCAGCCCTATTTTGAGCGCTGATAAAAACTACCTTTATCGATGCTCAAAATAGAGCTGATATATTATCCATTTATCAGCACTTAACTAGCACTGATAAAGGCCAAAGATCCTATGCAAAACCAGAACCTGCACAAAACCTGCCCAGCACCTGCACACATTACAACACCTGCACAGAGCACAAACAACACCCACACACAAAGCACCGAAGAAAAAAAATGATACATACATTTACTTGAAATCATGAATACAAAACAACACACTTCTATATACATTTAAAACAATATTTAATTTGGTTACAATTACATTTATCCAACAAACAGTTAAAAAACAATGATGTTCCATCCTTTTTACATCCATCTGCTCTAAAAACTTTTCATCCATGGCGGAGGTTTCCGAACAAAGCTTTCGAACTGAGGAAAAATATTTCACCAACATAATAAAACAAATATTATGTTAGTAATACAATAGTGAAATAAAGAACGGGGTTTCTAAATGGAATTATACTAGTGAGTCACAATACATAAAATAACCAATTAACGAAATTGGTTCATGGTTAGGGATAATCATCTATAATAATCATATGGCCCAATGTTTAGTAGAACATGGGCTATTTAATGATTCGAGGGGGAATAGATAAACCTATAGTTTTGTTCTAAGGTTATGATGGTCTCACATTGATGGTTAATAGTTTGTCAAATAATGTGATGAACTTGTGTAAGGTATGAGTTTTTGGGGAAGTATCTCTATATGGTTGAATAATGGATTGTAAGCCACTCAATGAAACTATACGAGCTAGAAGTGTGTGTATATTTATTCCCACATTATTGGAAAATGATTTATTTTACCCTTAGGCCTAATAATTCACCAAATTAATGAGTGGAATTAACAAATTTTCACTATCAACCATTAAAGCAGGTTACCCTCATATATCCCTCATTCCACTCAACAAAATCCTTTACATTCACTCTCCTTCTTCTCCCTTCTCCCATGGGATATCTCCCTTACTTTTGAGATAAATTAAATATTATCAGTTACATTAAAAGAGTGGTGGAATATCTTCAACCCTATTATCCTCCTCTACATTCTTCTCCTTCTTCCCATAACTTTTGTTTTAACTATTATGGATTTTGGTCTCCATTCCACAGCATCATGATGCTATTGGATACCAATGATGGGGATTCTAGTCTGACTATCAAATGGGTTATTCTAGACTTCTTATTTTATTGAAAACATTCATTTTTTATGTGGTACCCCAATGTTATGAGTTAGGTGGTGGTATTTACTAAGTTAAAATAATATAATAACTGTGCTCACATCCTTGGATAGGTATTTTCTTTATAATTATTATAAGGGTACCCTAAATGAATGTAAATACAAATATATAGACTCTCTACATCTCATAAACTACTGTACATGTCATAGTCTACCCACCTAGATACCTTGTATGGAAATTATGCTCAATTTACATTATACACATCATATACATCAACACATTCTCATTTATTTTAATTCAATGTAAATACACATATATAGACTCTCTACATCTCATAAGAAAACCCTCTTTAAAATTCACTAACACATTAAATCCATTTGAAAACACCCATCACACAACTTTCTCATTTCTTCAAACACATTTAGAGGACTTAACCCTGAAAATCCACAAGAAATACAACTCCATTCATTTTAAAAATAACTTTCAAGTCTATACACACCCCAAATTCCTTTGATAACACATTTTTAACCACACAAACATTTCATATAGTACACTTAGAAAGAAAATACAACATAATAAAATCATCATATAATGTAAAAGCATGGAATCACCTACATAAAGCTTGGAATCTTCTGAAATCTGCTGGAAAAAATAAGACCACACCTTCACAATACCTTAATAATGACTGATTAAACATTAATATTGAATATATTAATGGAAACCCATGTTTAACTTGTGGTATTCCATGAGTTTAACATCCCACAAGGATAGAGGATCATGATTTAATGTCTTACAGAGATGTAATGGGTGGATCAAAACACTTATAAAGGTGGATCAGGTAGGTACATCTCTAGAAGGGAGAACCTGGGATGTTTACCTGATAGATACCTAGATACCTTGTATTATAAAGAAATTTCATGCAAAAGATCCTTCTTTCCCGCAATATTACCTTTGTGAAGTACCTCCTTCTCACTTACCCCTCATCATGTGTACGGGTCTTAAATATTGTGTGCACCCTTTCTAAGGTGCTCCATATCTTTTCATCATCGTAATGCACCATGTTTGAGCTCTTCTTGCATGAAACATTCCTATATTTTATGCACCTCCTCTATGAATCCCTCTAGGATTTAATGCAGTGATTTTCTAGACCACTGAATAGTGTCTCATGTTGTTTTTTCCTACCTGATGATTCTTCTCATAGGTACGCTAATAACTATTAATTCTTCACATATATATGCTAACGTGGAACCCTCTATCAGAAACTCCTCCACCCCATCAACACATTAAAATTCGTGTTCATTCCCTTTGTGGAGTGGGGGCTGGTTAAAGTCTTGTAAGTCTAATGGATGAGGAGTGAGTCTCGAATGTTTTTTAGTCTAAACTATAGGATATTTAACTTCTTATCACCCAGATACTCACCACATCAAATTAAACTGTGATATCCACATGTGTAGAAATCAGAGCAGATCATAGAGGAGATAAGAACCGGCTCCCTCCCTCCCTCCCTTTCCCTATGGGCTTTGTCACCTTGTGCACCTCATTAAGATTTTAGGTAACCCCTACACATCCTAATAAGTTGATCCTGGTGTGATGGAAAAATCATCCTTATATAACTAGACCCAATCATTGGGATTACTTTGGAGAGTAAGTCTCAATCTCTATCTCCCTGGGCCGCTAAGCATGTGTAATCCCCACATCATCCATTGTGGCCGCACCTTTCATGAAATTATCTTCCAGTCTGCAAATACCTCGTATTTCTCACAATGAGAATGAATCACATTGTCTTAGAGGTAGAAGTTACCATGAAATCCTCCCTAAGTTTCAAACCATGTGTTTTACCCATTCCACCTCATTCCAAAAAAATGTGGACTGTAATACCTTCCTTCCAAACAAGTTATGTAGGAAGCCTCTTTAGAGGTTCATGCCCAGCATTCCTCTGTCTTGACCAATTCACATCAGTTCACATTATCTCACATGAAGTTAAAATACATACCCCTTTCCTTTGTGAACTATGTGGGGTTTTAATCAATTTCTTATGTATAGGGTACATAGGACATGCCCATGAGGTTCAACCCAAATTAACGGTAAACCTCATTTCTCCATTCTAGGGATGTAACATTTTAATGTGACATCATCCCTAATTTGGAAACAACTCCTAGATCTAACTCCATGAAACTACTACAAAATAAGGCTATAGCCACAGTTTGAACCATGGAGACACCCTATAGCCATGGTTTTCAAATAGTTGCAGAATCCCAAGTCAGGAATACATATATCCACGGTTTTAAACTGTGGCTATGGGCCTTTTGAAACGACATTAAACCTTGTATATATACCTATAGCCACGGTTTAATACCATGTATATATGCCCCCCCCATTCCATAAAAAAATGCACCCCTGCCCCCTTCCCCAGCACACCCCCTACACACTGCCCACCCCCGAGCACACCCCCTACCCCTGCACACTCCCTTCCCTCTGAACACCCCTTGCCCCCTTCCCCAGCACACCCCTGCCCACTGTACTTCCCCCCTTCCCATTGAAAACCCCCCTTACCACCCCCTACATATTTAAAAAGAACCCAGAACACCCCCTACCCCTTCCCCCTACCACTTTTCCCCCTTCCCCCTCCCCCAGAAAACCACCCCTGCCCTCTCACCTTGTCCCCTGCACATCATAAAGAAAATACCTTGTATGGAAATTGTGCTCAATTTACATTATACACATAATATATATCAACACATTATCATGTACATTCATTCAATGTAAATACACATATATAGACTCTCTACATCTCATAAGAAAACCCTCTTTAAAATTCACAAACACATTAAATCCATTTGAAAACACCCATCACACAAGAGGGAAAATAAGCGAAGGTGTACCCCAGTGAGGGGTCACCATGGTTTACCATTGGTTGGGATTTAACCTCATGGAAGCTTCCTATGTAACCTATTTAGAATACAAGGATCAAACCCATATATTTAAAATAGGTATGTTGTGGGTATTACCCATGGTTAGCTTCCCTTCACACTTGGAATACTCCTGGTTGGATGAGTATGGGTTTTGTGGGGCTTATGCATTGTCGGATTCTAAGGTTCTTCCAAGAGTAGCAATGGGAAGAATGGGACATACGTGCTAAGATGGATGATGTGAATGGCGTGATCCTTGTAAAGAGGCACGAGGCACAAAAAACATGTGGAGCTGTCTATAACATTATTTATGATGGCCATGGGGCACATCAGACTCCCCATACCTTCCATAAAAACCTCAAAACATCACGAGGACCAGATTATACATGATGGTTCATCACATGGTTCATTATTTTGATGATGTACTCGTCGTTTGAGCTTGGATTTCATCTCAACCATTATTTCCCTTACTTTAATTTTATTGGGACACATATTTTGGTTCCAAAAAATCCCTCAACGATACCGATTATATCATGCATCGACCTATATATAATTGTGAATGTCAAACAACAACACATGTGCTCAAATACAAGTTCAAACAAACGAGATACATAAAATGGATTTTATGGATCCATGGTGGTTTCGTCATTCACCCCATATGCATTGCATACCATCATGCCTTACTTCAATATTGATTTGTTCAAAGATCAATAATATGAATCCGGGGATAGAAAACATTGAGTAATAAATTAATATTTCAATACATCGGAGCATTCTCAACTCACAAAATAAGGTTGGAGGATAATCAATGATCATATATAGATAACATAAGTAGTAGGAATTCACCTTCATCCTATTTGTTTACAATCTTCCATTAGGTATGTTGCCCATTAATTTCTAAAAACATGTATATCATTCTTCTGAATATGAGTTTTTGCGACAGTCATGGAAGTACTGAAAAAATATAAATACACAAAGGATTAATAAATATTTTAAATGAACTCGTAATTATTTTCGAAAATACCTCATTAGGGATGCTAGAGTGTTGATGAAATATGATCTCTTTCATAATTTTACAAACATAATAACCACATTCCTTTCTGTTTTTTTGTTTTGGACACTGCAGAAACATCGACAAAAAATAAGTAATTTGTTTTGATATGTGTTTGGATAGTGCAATGTTATTATATATACCCGGATACTTTTCCAGTTGGAGATCTTTTAGGCATGCTCATCCTTATGCCTGGGATTCTTTCCATGCATTAGACGATATTGATGCACCACTCTATCATAACATAATCCTCATTAAAAGATAACATAAATTATATAACTAGATGTTTAGTTTTAAAATATTGGATCTAGTGTATTAAAAATTTACAAATGCCATCATGCGTGGTTTGTTTGTTGGATATCCATGCATTGAATCCATAAATAAATCTTTGGAGTATCCAAATTGATTGCAATCAGCATCCAATGCTCCCTAAAAATACAAAAAGGAATAAGTAAAGAAAGAAATGAAAATATAGTTGATATGATTAAATTGTAGAGTTTTACCCATGCATCATTGGTATTAAAAAGAGTCTGTCATCCGTAATTTTGTTTTCAAATGATTTGAGTAGGGATGACATTATTGCATCCTCTTTATCAGAATCTATTTCATCTTTTGAAGAGGTGGTGTGAGGACAAACGAATCCAAATTTTTGTTCATGGGGAAATCCCTTCAATTTTTTTTCATATATACATCTATGACATATATAAAATATATTTAGTAAAAATTATCAGAGTATATCAGCTTTTGTAAAATCAAATCATGAAAACTTACCTCATGTATAAATTTACAACTGAGGCACCTAGCCATTAATACATGAGGAGTTCATTTACATTTTCATCACTAATGAAATCTGATCTTTCCTATCCAAAAATATCTTTTTGGAAATAAACTATGTGAGTACTTCCATCTTTCAACTTTGTATCCACATGATCCTGCAATGATATTAACTGTGGATATAGAACGGGCGGGGTGAAGGTGCTCTCAGTAGACCGTTTCAATCGGTTGGTTGATCCTTGAGATAGTTTTGAGTTGATATTTAATTTCACCCCCAGTCTTTGTCATTCTGTAATAAAATTCATCAGTTCAGACCTTTTTTCATTAAATGTTAAAGTTCCATCTTGAAAAATAATTTGGAAATGAATACCTTTTTGTCGACTTGTTTTTTTTTACAAGAACTGTCAGCCATGCGATGAATGTTCCAACATCTTGTTCAACCGTATGAATTTCATCATCTTCATTTGGAATAGGTAGCTCGGCACTCGAATCATTAGCTACGTTAATTGACACTCTAAGATGATCTTTTGGAAGCTGTATGTTGTGTAGCATGTCATTTTGCGTATTGAACATCGTAGCCCTCGCTACAAGGCGATAGGTGGGAGTTGATAAATATAAATCATAGTCATTTCAACCTTGTGGAATATTAGTACAGGAAAGTTATCCGTTTCTATGTAAATCACATTTCACAGAAACAATTATTAAAACATTGATTACCCCATCTATGTCAGGTTTTTTAGGGGAATGGCTCACCTCAAAGCTGGTGGGGGTGGGGCGATATCGTCACGCACGGGTTGTTGTTGAGTTTTTTCTTCTCTTTGCATATCCCCCATCAATTTTGCTATCATCTCTCTCTGGTATTGTAATTCTTCTTGAAAAATAGATAATTGTTCTTGAATCTTTTCCATTTTTTCATTGTGATCCTCTTCTTGTTTTTGTTTTTGAAAATATGTTCGGGGTGTCACCCCAAAACCCGCACCTCTGACGCGGCCATACTTTTCTGGCTGCTTCAAGGCTGCTGAAAGTATGTCTGCATCTGGTGTGGTTATTGTTGATTCTTGTGACCATTTCAGATAGAAAATATAGAAAAATAATTACTTGTTGTAATGTAATAGCGATTTAATGCAAATCAAATTTATATTATGTCATACTCACACATGTTTCCCACACTTTTTGTGTGTTTTCATCTATCAATATCCCCTCTTTATTTACACGAGCCTCCTTCCATATCACATGGCATGGGATGGATATGGATTTTGATTTCAATTAATCAATCTGCATATAAATAGAGAAACATGGGTATGATGTTGATTTATGTCACATACTAGTAGTAGGGTTGATTTAAAAGATGTACCAACTTTTTCTCATGTTCAGCATACCCCATCCTTGCTTTACAGTAAGGGCACGCTGGTTCTGTTGCACGTTTTTTATTTTCAGCACTCAATAACTGTTTCATAAATAAAAAACTATCAATCAGAGTGATGAATACAATCAAATTTCAAACAACGTATTACCCCACACAATGTACCTGAAACGTATGTTCCCCACGATGGTTTCTAAACGCATCCCATGCTCCTTGGGATATCAAGTGTGCGTAAAGAGGAGGTGAGTGTGGCTTAATTTTCTCTTCTACATCTTTAAGATGATATTTCATTAAAATTGTGCAGAAACCTCATTGAATCCTTCCTACAAATCTTAATACATATTCCTTGTGCGAGGCATCTACTATAAATTCACTCTGCAATGGATGATGAAGATTAAGTCAATGTTTTCGTATTTTATTTTATTTAAATAAATTTTAAAAAACGATATCATAATGTTACCATAATCTCTTCACACATTAGTGTCTTCAGCCCGATGATAACATGGTGCCACGAATGTACATTAATCGACACATGTTTCCGAGTGACGATTCCAATGTAGCTACAAAAGATGGATTTGTTGGGTTTAACATATTGTCCTCGCTTATTCCATCCCACCTCAAATTTGATGCCTTTTGCTTTTTCCTTATGGATTTTGTCTAACACTATCAAACTACGATGCTCTTGTTTTTTTTGTGCTTTCAGGGTTTCATTTACTACCATTTCCTCGGATGTATCATCAATATCTTCCCCCGGAGTGCTAGCATCGGCAATGGGACCAGAATAAATAGGTTGAGAAACCTATTGTACCTTAGCACTGGGACCAGAAACAACAGGTTGAGAAACTTTTTGTTGCTATGCACTGGGACCACTAGCATCTGGTTGAGAAACATGTTGTTGCTCTGCATTGGGACCACCAGCTGATGGTTGAGAGACCTTTTGTGCCACGGGATTGGGCGCATCAGCAGGTGCAAAAGTCATTATCTGCAGAAGTGGTTTAATATTTAATTTATATTACCTAAAAACAACAGCGAACAGATAATAACATAACTTAACACAATGTATTTTACAATAAACAAATAACATGATTATTTTACTCTCTTTTTTTTAAAGGCTGAAGAGATTTGACTCCTCTATCGACTATGTAAATCCCTTCATTTTGGTCTCCTCTGACATACAAAACGCCATCTACATTGGGACCACTGCGAAATGATTGTGAAGTCCCTATAAAAGGGTCAACCTCCGTTGAAATTTCATCTGACCCTTCAGTTGTTTTGGTCGATTACAGAACAATTGACCAATTTCGGTTTGCGGGGTTTGGAACATAAAATACTTGTACTGCATGTGATCCCATTATAAATGGTTCGTCTTTCTCCCCTTCCTTACTGAAATCAACTTTCACGAATCCTAATTCATCTATTTTAACACCAGTCCTATTATCAACCCACTTTCATTAAAAAATTGGCACTTTGAATTTCGTATAATCCAACTCCCATATTCGTTTGATAATGCCAAAGTATGACATATTCGAATAAATTGGATTTTTGTCCTTAGCATCGGAAACATGTATCGCCTCAGCCACAAGTGTAACCCCACTATTTTTCACGGTACTATCTTCATCGTATTCATTAGTATAAAATGTATAACAGTTAACCGCATAAGCATTGTAAGATAGTACGTACACACTTTCTCCTCCGGCCAGCCATCGAAGTCGTTCTGAAATTGATTCTGGATTTTCAACTAACTGCTTAAAAATATGGTCTCTAAACCATCCTATAAACTATCGATTATGTGTATCTGATATTCATTTTTCATCCCTACAAGGATTAAAATCCCTAAGAATTTATTTGTGGGTTTGAGCATATGGGTCAACGTCGAAACGGTTATACATAACGTAAAGGTGGGTCTGCTCCCAATCTGTAATATTGATTGTGACAACCTCTCTTCCAGAAATTCTTTCTCCCTCATGCCGCTCAGTGTGACGAGATTTCGGTAGGCCAACTATTTCCACACCAGACAGGTATTGGGTACAAAATTCAACACCTTCCTCAAAAATATATTGCTCTACAATACAACCCTCTGGCCGACTTTGGTTTTTGACATAACCTTTCAAAATCTTAATATACCATTCGATGGGGTACATCCATCTATAATGTACAGGACCACATAGTTGAATCTCTCTCACCAAATGAACCATCAAATGAACCATCATATCAAAAAATGTCGACGGGAAGAACATTTCCAATTCACATAATATGAAAGCAATTTCTCTTTCCATAGTTGGAAATTTCGCCGAGTCTATATTTTGCTACATATAGCTTTGAAGAAGAAACAGAGCTTCGTTAATGTATGGCAGACATTCTTGGAAAAAATGCAATGTAAAGCTATAAGAATTAGATCTTGCATCAAAACATTGCAGTCATGTGATTTCAGACCCTTTAATTTTAAATTTCTCATTGACACGATGTTCATGATATTTGATGAATACCCCTCTGGAACCTTTATTCCATTCAAGATGTTTCAAAACTGATATCTCTCCTACCTGGAAAGAGTGTAAGCAGCAGGAGGAAGAAATGTTCATTTTTCACCCTTCACTGGTGCCAACTCTTCTCATATTCCCATCTCAACCATGTCCAATCTAGCATTAATTCCATCCTTTTTTTCAGGTGCATTTAGCAACGTGCCGATGACACTATCACATACATTTTTTTCAACATGCATAACATCAAGAAAATTTCTGACATACAGACAATTCCAGTATGGTAATTCAAAAAAAAAATTGATCTCTTTTTCCAACCAGTTTTCGTAAGGTTTTTCGAAAATGGTTTACCAAAAGTAGTGTCCAAATATTTTAATTTATCAAACAATTTATCACCTATTAGTGGAGACGGTGTTGTACGTTCCTTTGAACTTCCATCGAATGATGTTGTCCAAGATCGGTACTTATGTCGTCGGGGTAGAAATCTGTGATGTCCTAGAAACACAGTTTTCGATGAATTTTTCAACATAATTAACTATGTACCATGTTTTCAAACGGGACACCCTTGAGTTCCTTTAATTCTATATCCTGACAAATTTCCATAAGCAGGAAAGTCATTTATCATCCCGTACAACATGGATTTCAAAGTGAACTGTTCATTTTTGTAAGCATCATACAGCGTAACACCTGAATCTCACAATATTTTGAAATCCTCGATCAATGGGGCCAAATAAACATCAATATCATTACCTGGTTGTTTTGGTCCTGATATAAGCATAGAAGACATGATTTATTTTTGTTTCATGCATAACCACGGTGGTATGTTATAATTTACCAACATAACTGGCCATGTACTGTGACTGCTTCTTTGAAAAACAAAGGGATTCACCCCATATATAGATAATGCCAGACGAAGGTTTCTCGGCTCGTTCCCAGATTCAAGATACTCATGATCAATTATCTTCCACTGAGGAGAGTCTATCGGGTGACGTATTTTCCCATATTTAATTCTTGTATCTGCATGCCATGTCAATTGTCCTGCAGTCTCTTCACTTCCATATAGGCGTCTAAACCTAGGAATGATTGGAAAGTACCATATAACTTTTTTAGGACTAGAATCATCTTTCTTGTATCAGGAATCACCACACTTTGGGAATTATTTAAGTGATTTTTGGTCCTTGAGAAACAATATATAGTCATTCGAGAAAGCATGTATTCTTTCAGAGATCATACCCATCGATCGTAGCATTTGTTTGGCATCGTATGTTCGGCTTGGGAGTTCATTATCTTCTGAGAGCATGTCATTCAGGAGATAAGGTAGTTCCGTAAAACTGGCATCACTCCACCCATTTCCTACTTTCAAATTATACAGCTTCAATACGGATGAAAATGCTGTATATTTAGTGCAACCAGCATACAATGGCGTTTTTCCACAACTCTTTAACTTCTCAAACAATTTTGGTCAATCACAAAGTTCATCTTCAACTGTCCTTGTCATTTCCTCAATACAATCTTCATCATCATTCACATCTGTAATCACACCCTCCATATGATCATCTTCACTGTTCACGCTTCTAATCATATCAGATAATCTATAAAATTTCTTGTTCTTATAGTCACTACCAACATTGGTTTTTTCCCCGTTTTTATTCCAACATGCATAACTTCGATCTATTCTGTGATAGATTAGGTGTTCTTCCAACTCCCCTGGACTAATTTGTCTTGAATAACAACAGTGTAAACATGGACAAATGATTTGAGAAGGGTCACATGCATGATCTTCTGCAAACTTGATAAACTCTTTCACGTCATCTTCAAACTCTTTTGTCAACCGATTGGCATTCATCCATTCTTTATTCATATTAATCGTCTTTATGGGTTTGATCTTGAGAACTTGCCTAATATTATGTTTTAATTAATCAGGTATCATTGTATGGGTTTTATAAAAACAAATCATGGTACAAATGCCTTTAAACACATGTGAAATCCATATACATGGTGTGTCCAGTAGGGTGAACATCATGTATGTATAAGATACCTGATTTAATCTGACATATATCAAATTTATTCCAAGTTAGTCGTACAAAGACTGAATGATGCCTTTGAAAATACATGACATTTAGAACAACTTGATCTAAAGGCGTGTACTTTAGATACATATTGAGTCACCTCACCAGCTATGCATCACATTTTTGTGGAATACATGGTGTGTAGTCCTTACATGACCACTAGGGGTGTATAGTCTATACACATCAAGTCTCTATGGTATCTATACATGGTGTGAGTGAAGTAAAACACATGACATATGGTTCTACCATTATTTCATGGAATGTACATGGTTTCATGCTGAAGTATATGTCTTGGAGATACATTGTGTGTGACCTAGGTTCACATGACAAGTAACATTTAAAATGAAACTTATTCCAAGTTTGAGTCAAAATATTATTCCAACAACTGCAACACCATACAAATACACAATCATGATCACAATCACAACACCATACAAACCAAACAATCAAAATTTTAGATTTTACAAAGCATCCCTTATTCAATTTTGTTTGTTAATTTAGGGGTTATCACAAAATTTTTATCATCCTAGGGTGTTCATTCATAAGTCAAGTATACGTAAATTACCAATTTATATATTCCAATGTTCAACAAGAACCAACCAATATTCAATTCATTTAGTGTGCAAACAAGGACCACCAACGGCCATGATTTTCAGTGGGGCGTTTAGCCCATACATTTCACATTATAACCATAAATATCAAACAGTAATAACATGCGAAAAAGAGGAAACCAATGACTAACAGGAGAAAATAGTAATAAATATGATGATTTCTCAATGTACTCAAGGTGATGATAAGATGTTGGTCAAGATCAACTCTGGGTTGGGAGTACACTAATATTTAATTGAAAAAAACTACTAAAATCTGATCCAGAAAAGGATGAAATATCCTATTCATCAATTCCATTAATACAACCAATGCATTAATTAAACCAAATATCATCACTAAAAATTCATACAGGCCATAACTACTCCTAAAAGCAGTCCATGGTAGGTCCATCGATGTCCAACTCATCTAATGGTATCCTAATGTCAAATCTATCTTGGATAATATCATAGAACCTCATAGATGATCAATGTGACTATCAATGCATGGATGAGGATACAGATTCATGACTCTCATCCGGTTCAATCTCCAATAGTCCAACAAAAGAATAAATACCAATCAACCGTCTATTTTAGAGAACTATAAAACCCCATGGTAAAGTACATGCCATATGAAACCATTATATTCTATTTCATCAAATTGTAATTCAAACAACTGATGCTCTTTTGGTATTATTTTATAAATTATTATAGAAACTGAATTTTCTCCGAAAAATAACTAGATTATAAAGTTTATCTCTTTATTAAGAAGTAAATTTTATACCTCATCAGTGAAAACATCCTAAAAATGTACTACCATTGGGGAAAAAGAATCCTACATCATTCTAGAAACATCTACAATTTTCCTGACTATTTGAGCCATGAGAAAATACAATATAGATTGAATTGGTTCTACATGACCAGATAGAAGATTCCTATCATCCAAGTGAAAATAACTCTGTCTATTTTGAATATAAAAAGGTAACTCTCATCTAGGAACAAATGATTTTGGATTGTTATAAAACAAAATAATCTATAACAAAACTAAAATAATATTATCATATAAAGCATGGGTGGTTCACAAAATAAATGATAACCACCAATATCTAGAGATCATTCCTTGAAACATGTTATATTCTTGGACTATAATACCAATATTGTGTCGATGGTGATAACACTATCCAAGAATTACACCTCCAAGCCTAAAACATTTACAAAAAGAGTGGAAAAAAGGAATGTGATTCTCTTTTATAAAAAAATAAAATAAAGGGTAGATGATATAGGAATTGTACCATTGACAGTAGATGATCAAGAATCCACAATTACCATAGTAGACTATATAACACGCATATGACCAGCCCCTAAACCCTAGGTTGGAGCCAGACTCCCTATGTTATATACTCTTCCTTATACCGTCATTCCTATATGGCGGTACAACATCCCCTCCCTTGACCAAAACATCCAATGGGACTCTAGATACCTATTATCAGAGGAGTGTTTGAGTCCTTCCAAATCTCTGGTTCCATTCATGTTCCCCTATAAAGGCTATATTGTTGTAAGCCCCTAGAAAATCACATTAGGTGGACGAATCTTTTATAAGAATGACACCTCAATCACAACACCATACAAACCAAACAATCAAAATTTTTGATTTTACAAAGCATCCCCTATTCAATTTTGTTTGTTAATTCAGGGGTTATCACAGAAGTTTTATCATCCTGGGGTGTTCATTCATAAGTCAAGTATATGTAAATTACCGATTTATATATTCCAATGTTCAACAAGAACCAACCAACATTCAATTCAATTAGTGCGCAAACAAGGACCACCAACGGCCATGATTTTCATTGGGGCATTTAGCCCGTACATTTTACATTATAACCATCAATATCAAATAGTAATAACATGAGAACAAGAGGAAACCAATGAGTAATAGTAAAAAAACTCACCGCGAAGGTGTTGTTAAGCACACAACAGAGGTGTGTACGTGGCAGAGGAGAGGCGCACAGTAGTGGAGATTTCCAACTGAAAAGAAAACATTAAATAGGGGAAACCCATGAGAATAAAATAATCTAAAACTGAAGACACCATTTACCTCATCCCACAAACCCCAAAAGACAATGCATGCAAATAAATTTATATTTATTGATAGAAATCACCATCTAATCACTAATTTTTATCCAAACCATAGGTGAAAACAAATAAAAATAAGAATCAAAAGGATCACATACCTCGAGAAAATAAATCCAACCATAATAGTGATCAAGCATAAAACAATGTGAACTAGATGGAACTCGGGATGGGGAGTAATCCATCATGTAATAACTCTAAGAAATTGGTGTGGTGAAAAAATCCCAATATCCTATTAGTATTTGTGGTGTGATATGTTATACTCAACACCCGATGTAAGGGATTGTGATTTTCCTATATTCTCAACAATTACCTTACCATCTTATGGTATCCCCTATAAAGGTGTATTTTAATTTTAACTAGAATGTGGAATTACCTCCCATCCATCAATTTAATTAGAACCATTTGTATAAGTAATGCATTATTCACATTCATATTTATATTACAAAACATGAAGAAAAACATCTCATATGTCCCATTATCCATGTACAATTTCATTCATCGAAATGAAATACACAATTATCATTCTATATAACATGCAGTAGATGGTGTTCCCTTTCAACCCATTATAGATCATTTCAATTCATTTAATTAATTCATTAAATTAAAATAGATCCATCATGTAAAATTCATTCCTCATTATTATTACACATTCAATTTTACCATGAATGGAAAATTCACTAATAAGGCTCAATGGGTCTTTAAAATGGGCCATAATCAACATTGAAATTTCGTACATGGTAAATTCCATTAAGAATATAGTCCAAACACCTATAATGTTTCTTCATTTCCATTTATATACCCTTGTATCAAGGGAAACCTCATTTAAAAGCTTTGACATAAGCTAAATAGGTGTTCAGGGCAGTTAATAATTTGATATTAAAGGGATAATTTTACTTGGCACACTCAAGGGGTGTACATAAAAGAGTTCAAGAACATATAACCCATGAAACAAGATTTAATAGGTGTTTATTGAGGTGCAAGGATTAAATAAAGAACTCAATAATATCAATAATCCATTGACTCTTGCAATAACACCTTAAATCAGGATTTCACACGTTCAATTCAAGCAGTAGAAAAAAAATTACCTCAAAATGAATATCAATAATGGTAGCGGCGGCGGTGGAGGCAGTGCCGGAGGCGGAGGCGGCAGTAAGGAAGAAAGCCGGTGGTGGCGGCAAAGGCGGAGGCGGCGGCGGTAGAGGTGGCGGCAGTCATGGAATTGAGGGTGGAGGCTGCAGAGGTAGCGGCGATCGCGGTAGCAGGGGCGGGGGAGGAGGCAGTGACATGAAGGACCCCGGGACACCCTAAGAATGGAGGGGTGAATCAGGGTGAACAATTTTTCTTTTAATGTGATGGATCTTGTTCCCACGTTGGTAGGAACTTGTTGAACCTGTATGATGAATATGATCAGAAAGAAAACAATCACATGCACAGAGAAGACACAGCACTTTTTACTTGGTTCACCACTAAGGGTTACGTCTGAGGAGCATATGACGACAAGTTTCCGGTTGTACCAAATTCCACTAATCTTCACTAGTTGTGGATTACAATGGTTCGGGAATAGTCACTATGTCCCGAGCTCACTGCCTTTACAAAAGTTCAGGGATAGATCACTGCGTCCCTCGGGTCACTCCCGTTGACTCCCCCTGGCTCACTGCCATTGGTGAAGTCCCACTCAGTTTATAGATGTGAAGGTCTCTTCATTATTGCATAATAATGCATCCTATGTTGTATGTAGATGCTATGTTGAAGTCCAACTCTTACCAGAAGACGTATATCAGTTTGTGATGAGGGTACCGGGTGATCCTCCAGCTTTTGTGTAGCTTCAGAAGGACATATGTGCTTCAACAATATCTGGCAGTCTCCTCAAAGCCTGCCGTGCAAGTCCCAACACGGCGCGCAAGTCCCAATACGGCATAAAAGTCCTCAACGCGCATGTCACAAACTGGCGCACAAGTGTCACCAAAGCACCTGCGCGACACTGCCGTCTTGAACTTTAAACCTGCGGACTCACTTCCTTTCTCGCCCAAATCATCTTGGGTGCGCAGCCAACAGTCGGCGCGCAACCTCTACTTGTGCGACCCCAAAACCACTTGAGCGAATCAACCACTTATGCGACTAGAGCCTGAAAAATTTTTTATCCTCGAGCCTCGTTACAAATGAGGAGGGGTGGTCATCTATTTATAGGCAAAATGGACCCCCTGAGCGGTGGCGCGTAAGTCTTCCCTCAGCGCGCAGGTTCCGGCATGCAGCTCATCCTTCCTAGCCTCGGTCGCACTACTCACTTGCGCGACCACACAAATACTTGCGCAAAATTATTTCCTTTTCCATATATTTAATTAATAATCTTGAAAAAAATAGACGCGCAAGTTTCCAATCTTCCTAGGCATCGGCGCACATGTCTCTTCATGGCGTGCAGGTCACTTGCGCGACCAGCCTAAAACTTGCGCAACCCTTATCCCTTTTCCATTTTCCCATGTTCTGATCTTGAAAAACATATGGCACACAAGTTTCCTCTCTTTCAAGTACACGATGCGCAAGTCTCTTTGCCAGAAACACTTTTCTCCTTTTGTCAATTTTCAGGCCCAAAAATTTGGCAAACACTGGGAAACGGCACCACCTTCAATATTGTTGTCTGCTTGAACTGTGTGATATCTTTGCTGGTACACATTCTGAACTTCCACTGAGGATTGACAAAAAACACAAACCATACTCCAAATCATGCATATAATACCATGGTTCCAACAATCTCCCCCTTTGGGTTTGTTGGCAATCTGAAAATAAATTCAATAGATCTCCATCCATGTGTAAACAAAAAAACGCAAGAATCAACTCAGCCAACACTCTAAGTCTACATGAGTAATGCACAGTGTAGAAAACAATAGAGTAATCTTGAATTGGGTTCTAGTGTTTTGGAATTCTCAATGATGCCCCAGAATCATTACATGACCGATTAATTCCTTCTTATCCTTCTCATCCTATCACTGACACTGAATTCGCATTGTGTCACAGGAGTATTACAATTCTAAACATGCCTGAATTTATTCCTTTCTCCCCCATTGACAATAAACCCAAAGCCTGGTAATATGTTCAACGTTCAGCTCAAGCCATACTCCCCCTGGATAGTATCTCCCCCACAAACCTGCATCATATCCATAAACAGATAAAAACTATTAACATAATCGGGGAGAGGGGAATTGCGTAACCTCCTTATGCACTGGGAGGTGGCTGAACACCGAGGTTCAACCGATGCTTCTCAAACACAGCTGCTGATAGTTGCTTGGTTAGGATATCATCCACTTTCTCATTAGTTCCCACATGATCCATTCTTATCACCCCTTGTTCAACTTTTTCTTTGATAAAGAGATACCTGATTTCAATATGTTTCGTACGGGAATTATGAATAGGATTCTTCGTAAGATCAATTGCACTCTTGTAATCATAGTAAATCACCATTGGTTGCTTTACCTCATCACCAATATCTGTTAATTGTTGCTTCATCCATAGTAGTTGAGTGCATGCCTTTGTGGCAGAGATATACTCAGCTTCAGCAGTACTAAGAGAAGTACTTTCTTGTTTCTGGCTCAACCAGCCAACACATTTATTGTAACACCCCGAGATTTTATGAAAAATATTCTTTTTTAATTTCATTAATGTCTTGTGTTATACGCTACACCAAAAGGAGCTTTCACAACACACATCACTGACCTGGCTTGAATTACACGCAATCGCGACCTTCCACGATAGCGTGTGTTGTACGCAACACCAAGTTTCGCTAAACAACGATATGCTATTAAGATATTATTAAAACTAGACGTTATGAATAGTAATAACCACTTTTTGAAATTTTTTAATTTCTATTTTTCAAAATGGACTGCATTTTTGGATTCGGAATATCGAAATTATCTTATGGTGAAATTTTGGTGATTTTCGGATAACTTTCATATTTTGATGAATAGTGAAAATTACTAAATTGTAATTAAAAACAAATTTTTCAATAGAAATAATTAATAGTGATAAATTATTAATTTGAGTAGTTTTAAAGTATATTTAGAATATATTTTTACAATTTAATACAATGTAGGTCATTGGATGTAATTTCACATTCAAACCAGTTATAAACAAGTGTCAATCTTTTGATAGTTATTATCTCTTAAAAACACGCTAATTGTTTTGACGATAGGAATTAATTTTTAAATTAATTAATGCAACTGATATGTTTTGAATTTGGTAAAATAGAAATCATTTTTGAGTTCATAATATCAAATATAGATTAGGCCTAATTTTTGGTATTTTTCTGAAAACTTTCAATTTTTGATGAATAGTGAAACCAGTAAGTGGTAGTTAAAAAAACTGAATTTTTCATAAAACTTATTTTTACCACTTCTGTGAGTGGAATTTCAAAAATCCAAGAGACACAGTTGACATCAGTAAGTAAAATGTGATTCAATGAGATGAAAATAATTTTTGGTGAATAGTAACTTTTTACTTTTATTTACCACGGTTAAAAGTAAATAGGGTAATTAAGGGTAAAAATGATATTATTATTACCCTAACACATGCCCTAATTCTATTGGATAAGTGTAATGCGACCAAAAACAATCTTAGGAATAAAATATGACCATTTAGGCCCACTTGTATTAGATTAGGACATTTATTATTATTTAATTCAAAGAAGGGTTAAAAGAGTTCAAATCAAAGTTTATTTACTAAAACATTTTTAATATGGGGTTATAAATAAGATAAATTCGACTATAAATATTCATTAGAAAGATAAAAAGATTTCCTACATAATGTAATTTTATTTGTAATTTTTAGACATTTAATAATTTAATTTATTTATGACACAACGACGATGCAGTAATTATCTTATTAATGAAATATTGACATAATTGATGTTATAAATACTCAAATAAATATAATTTGAGACTTTTTATGAATTCCACTAACTTTATAGGTTAATATGACATGTTAGTATTGATTTAATTAACTTTTTTCGAACTTATAATTCTGTTAGGATTTTCATAAAAATCAATTACTAAATAGTGTCAAAATTGACATAAAATAGTTTTTAAAACAAATATTATATTATTAATTGTTATGTTATTCCTAAAAATCTAATATTCGGCCAAATTACTTAGATAAGGTTATATATATTAATAATAAACAATTTGGGGTTCGTTTGGCTTCTTATAGTAAGTTTATTAACCTTATAGTGTAAGAACACAATAAGACACAGTAAAAGTAAAATTATTAAACTTAATGTTAAATCTAAATGATAAGGTTAAAATAGGAACCTAAACTTGTCTAAATTCTATTGGATGAGAGTATTTCGACCCATCCCCACCTTATCCTTGAAATAAATCAATTTGGAGCTATTTTAAACCGAACTTGACTTTATAATAAAATAATATTTTTAGTTATTCCAAAGGTGCCCCTCTCCTCCCTTATAAAAGGACACCTCCTCCCTCTCTTCCTCGCACATCTTTGAGCCTTCAGGCTCGGCCAACCCCTGCCAAAATCTCTTCTCCACTTCCCTAGAAACATCCTTGAGGTTCTGGTCTTCCTCAAAGACCAATCTTAGTACCCTAAGAGGAGGTATCAAAGAGGCGCTTCAAAGAAGAGGTAATTTCCGTTATCAATTCTTTCACCTTTATTTCTCCTTCCACTTATTATTCTTAGGTTGTTTCACTATGAAGTAATAACAACAGTATCAATCATATACTGATATTTTATTATAAGTATGAAACAATCCTAATTCACCATCTATCCATCCTATGGAAAATGAAATCACCACGCGTGTGTACGTACGGAATACCGTCTCCACGCCGTGGTGTAATCTGTTTTTCCACCAACACCTTACATGGATGGGTATTATGGTGTAAAGAATAACTATACATAGTTATTATAACATAATAATGATTTTGATATATTGTATCATCCACTCCAATTGAATTCAATAATTATGGAAATGATATCATCGCTCGTGCGTATGTACGGACTACCGTCTCCACGACACGATGAGATTCATTCTCCATGTTAACTATTTAAGAATGATTATAAAGTATATATAAGCAATAATAATGAAATATATGACATGGTAAATCTACTGGATTTATGTATATATATATTTCATCTAATTACTTCCATTCAAGACAATAAGGAAAGGAAAACAGCGTTCATGCGTACGTACGGACTACCGTCTCCATGAACGGTGTGTTTCATTTCATTTATATATCTATTATATATATATATATATACTGAATATATATGATATATAAATCATATTTTATATTCTGGAAGTAAGTAAATCCTGATATAAGTAATAATAATATCAAGAACAACAAGTCCAAACACCTACGATAAATGAAACAATTTTACCCAAAACGCTCTTTAACATTGAATTTACAAAAGAACGGGTAATATAAAGTCATAAGTGAACCATATATGATATCATAACAATGAATATGATTCTGTAATAAGTAAATGACATTATTTAAATCATTATACAGGAGGTTCGGACACTTACGAATCAAATCGGACCTAAGGTAAGGGATAATTGTGCAAATCTCATTTTTATCCGAGATTGCTTATTCGTAAGTATTTAATGGGATTATTGCTATCATCCATGTCCATGTTTTATAAAATTGTATTCATGTATGTTTAAAGTCATTTTTACCCATTTTGACTTTTACCACATGGTATGAAAGGAATCTTTCTTTTATTTACCCTAAAAGGTACTTTTTGACTTTTTCGACAAAAGTACGAGAAGAATGTTTTTTTTAACTTATACGGCATGAATGGATTTTTAAAACATTATTTCCAAGAAGCATCCTTTACAAGTTTTCAAGTTTATTTTTAATCAACTTCTTTTAGTTTAATATTTTATGACATGTTAAGAAAGGAAAATATTTTTGAAGTATAAAGGAAATTTTCCTCAAGAATGAAGTTCAAGTGTTTTATCAAAATTATTTTCCATCTAAGATAATAAAGGGTTCTTTTTTATCCCAATTATTACATTAATTTGATTATGTTGTGATGGAAATATTTTTATGAATTCCTTTATCTTATATGAATTGTTTTATGATGTCATGTTGTTTAAGAATCCCATTTTTATTACATGGGTTATGCAATGATGTATGATTTATGAATTTGTGGCACACATAAGAATGGTATCATTATGAGATGGGTGGGACCTATATCTCCCTCCAATGAATTGGGTAAAGATTTTATATCTCATGAGATAGACATGGCTGGAATGGTAGGTTATACCGGTTCAGTGAAACAGGACTGAAACGAGGGTGACTCGGTTCAGAAAGAGACTTTGTCCACTAAGATAGTCTTGGCAATGATTCCTGACTAATAAGAAATGATTCTCTATGATTATGTGTGTATGCCACAATGTTTAATGTTTTAAGTTATGATTATTGGGATTTCATTTCACTACTATGATTTTTCCCATGTTATGAAGTTATGCTCTCTTTTGCAGGTTAAGATTTCCAAAATGTTATGTTCTTATGAATATGATGTGATTGATATTTCTTTTGTTTACCCTTACTGAGCATTTGAGCTCACCCTTTTATGTTTACTTTTCTCCAGGATATAAAGAAAGGTTTTAGGTATAAAAAAAGGGAAGATCTTTATGGGACATGTTGAAGATCTTTCACCAGGATTAGAATATTATACTCCAAGTTTCCAAAGACACTAAACTATTATGATCCTTGTGTGTGTGTTTTTTGTTATGTACTAAGTATTCCGCAAATGTAATGTAATGTAAATGTACGTCAAGCTTTGGGTCTCTACAGTTGGTATCAGAGGAAAGGTTTAGTCAACCTTTGGAAACTAGGATGCGAGAACTTTAGTGAGATCCCAAGAGATATTTATAAGGTATGTCTAGGGATGTCCCTAAGGATAAGTATATGTATAGGATACAGTCCTATAACTACGGTAACGATCATATAATTTAACCTAAGAAGTTAGATATTGAAGTTACTCCCCCTTTATTATGATTTTTGCCTCTTACACTATTCTTTTTGGGTTTTAGACGATGGCTGGAACCCGAAGGAACCGTGTTGATCAATGCAATGGAAAATGCAATGATTGCCCTCCTGAACAAACAAATGTTATGGGAGATGGAGTGAAAAATCTTATTGCTATACTTACACAAGCTATGAATCATTCTGGACTTCCAAATGAGCAGAGAAGGGAACAATATTCTATTGAGTCCTTCGTGAGGCAACGTCCTCCTTCTTTCAGTGGGACTTCCGATCCACTTGTTGCTGAACAATGGATCAGTACCACTGAAAAGATATTTTCAGTTCTTCAATGTTCTGAACATGATAAAGTCATCTTATCAGTATATCGTTTGGAAGGTGAAGCTGATCAATGGTGGAATCTTATCATGAATACGAGGCCAAGAGATGAAATTGAGTCTATGGAATGGGACGAGTTCAAGAACTTTTTTTTCAGTAAGTACTTCCCTCGTATTCTTCAAACAAAGATGGAAAAGGAGTTTCTTGAGCTGAAGCAGAAGGATGATGAATCTGTTGGTATATATGAAACGAATTTTACAAGACTTGCAAGGTATGCATCTGGCATTATCATCCAACCTGAAAGTAAAGTTGATCGATTTTTCAGTGGCTTAAAACCAAGTCTTCAAAGGGCATTTGCTATAAGAGACTTAAATAGCTATGAAGAAATTGTGCGTTGTGCTATCAAGGTAGAAATGGAAGTTGGTGTTACATATCCATCTCATGGTTTTGACAAGAAACGAAAGATGGAGTTCAATGATAAATCTCAGAATAATGGTGAAAAGAAGATGAATGTTTCCTTATGCACAAAGTGTGGAAAGAAGCATGGTGGAGATTGTCTTAAAGGGACTTGAAAATGTTTTAAGTGTGGAAAAGAAGGTCATCGAGCAGCTGAGTGTCGAAGTAATGGAAAAAGGGTTTCTAATGATGTGAATGAAGCAAACACTGCAGAGAACGCACCACCAACACTTCAATGCTTCAAGTGCAAGGAAATGGGGAATTATGCTAATAAATTCCCTAATCCAAGGGTTAGTGATGATCAACATGATCAACCACTTAAGGCAAAGGACAAAGGAAATTCACATGCGATCACTATTGGCGATGTTGAATATGACAACGATGTGGTGGAATGATTAAGTGTTTGTGTAATGGGATTCCAAAATAATGTTGTATCATGGAGTATTGGAATATTTATGTATTGGTCTAATGTGGTATTCAAAGTGATTGAGATATTTTTGGAAATAAGATGATATGCGCATAATGAAGGGAAAATGAGAGAATGAAATGTTTAACAGTATTCATGAGCTCATGATTGATATAAGGACTAAGTGATGTCATGGTTTGAGTATATTGAATTTTGAGGATTTTGGAATGCAAAAAGTGTTAACTTTTAACTACATTCAAGTTTTCACTATGGTTCAATGGGTATTCAAGAGAATACATTATTAAGGCCTTTGAATGTTTGGAATTTGACCAACAAGACATATCTTATGATGTATGGGGATCAAAGATGGTATTAAATCTCTGGTAATCGTTTTCACTATATTATGAGAGTGGAATGAAGTATTATGGATAAGCCTAAAGATTGTAATGGATTATGTTGGACATAAGTTAGTATTGTTTAAGGATAAAAGTTTTTTTTCAATATTATTGATGAGATGTTATAGTAATATAGTTTTAGAAAAAGGACAACCTGCAGGACGGGCGACAGCCCATCGCGTCGGACAAGGCTGTGGGAATCGAACCCACAACCGAAGTGCGACTGGACTTTATCGCCTATCACTGGCCTACAGGAATTCCCTGTTTAGTAGAAACTAGTTTTATTATATTAAGAAGTATGATATATGAAGTATAAGTCCATTTTAGGAACCATATATGATTAATCTCACTAAAGAATGACTTATGTATATTTAATAACTTTTGCTAACCTTTTGTTTGAGACAGATGGAATGACCTGTCATACTAACACTTCACAAATAACAAATTCAACTTCATTTATTTAAGAGATGAAGTGGAAATTTTTCAAGGCACGAACAACAGTGATATTGTACCAAAATAAAGTAAGTATTTATTCTAATTCAAATTCTTCAACTTTAGGGAAACGATCTTGAAAACCAAAAATGTTGTCCTAGTGCTCTTATATATGATGAATCAGATGGTACCTTAGATCATCGCAAATTTATGGATTTGTGATTGTTGTCTTTTCCATAGCCATGTTCTCTACCACTCTCCATCAGAACATGATGGTTAGATTTTTCTTCCATATCCATATTTTCACCTATGTGGAAACCCAGTGATTAGTTTATTTGGGTAACCGTTACGTTTCATACTTTTGTTTTTAAATATTGGTTTTGGTATTCCTTTTTAAGATGTGGGTTTCTATTAAAGAAACTTTCAAGTAGTAAACCATTTATAACCCCGACGAATTTCGAGGGCGAAATTCGTTTTAAGGGGGGTAGAATGTAACACCCCGAGATTTTATGAAAAATATTCTTTTTTAATTTCATTAATGTCTTGTGTTATACGCTACACCAAAAGGAGCTTTCACAACACACATCACTGACCTGGCTTGAATTACACGCAATCGCGACCTTCCACGATTGCGTGTGTTGTACGCAACACCAAGTTTCGCTAAACAACGATATGCTATTAAGATATTATTAAAACTAGACGTTATGAATAGTAATAACCACTTTTTGAAATTTTGTAATTTCTATTTTTCAAAATGGACTACTTTTTTGGATTTGGAATATCGAAATTAGCTTAGGGTGAAATTTTGGTGATTTTCAGATAACTTTCATATTTTGATGAATAGTGAAAATTACTAAATTTTAATTAAAAACAACTTTTTCAATCGAAATAATTAATAGTGATAAATTATTAATTTGAGTGGTTTTAAAGTATATTTAGAATATATTTTTACAATTTAATACAATGTTGGTCATTATATGTAATTTCACATTCAAACCAGTTATAAACAAGTGTCAATCTTTTGATAGTTATTATCTCTTAAAAACACGCTAATTGTTTTGACGACAGGAATTAATTTTTAAATTAATTAATGCAACTGATATGTTTTGAATTTGGTAAAATAGAAATAATTTTTGAGTTCATAATATCAAATATAGCTTAGGTCAAATTTTTGGTATTTTTCTGAAAACTTTCAATTTTTGATGAATAGTGAAACCACTAAGTGGTAGTTAAAAAAACTGAATTTTTCATAAAACTTAATTTTACCGCTTCTATGAGTGGAATTTCAAAAATCCGAGAGACACGGTTGACGTCAGTAAGTAAAATTTGATTCAATGAGATGAAAATAATTTTTGGTGAATAGTAACTTTTTACTTTTATTTACCACGGTTAAAAGTAAATAGGGTAATTAAGGGTAAAAATGATATTATTATTACCCTAACACATGTCCTAATTCTATTGGATAAGTGTAATTCGACCAAAAACAAACTTAGGAATAAAATATGACCATTTAGGCCCACTTGTATTAGATTAGGACATTTATTATTATTTAATTCAAAGAAGGGTTAAAAGAGTTAAAATCAAAGTTTATTTACTACAACATTTTTAATATGGGGTTATACATAAGATAAATTCGATTATAAATATTAATTAGAAAGATAAAAAGTTTTCCTACTTAATGGTATTTTATTTGTAATTTTTAGACATTAAATAATTTAATTTATTTATGACACAACGATGATGCAGTAATTATCTTATTAATGAAATATTGACATAATTGATGTTATAAATACTCAAATAAATATAATTTGAGACTTTTTATGAATTCCACTAATTTTCTAGGTTAATATGACATGTTAGTATTGATTTAATTAACTTTTTTAGAACTTATCATTCTGTTATGATTTTCACAAAAATCAATTACTAAATAGTGTCAAAATTGATATAAAATAGTTTTTAAAACAAATATTATATTATTAATTGTCATGTTATTCCTAAAAATCTAAGGTTCGGCCAAATGACTTAGCTAAGGTTATATATATTAATAATAAACAATTTGGGGTTCGTTTGGCTTCTTATAGTAAGTTTATTAACCTTATAGTGTAAGAATACAAGAAGACACGGTAAAAGTAAAATTATTAAACTTAATGTTAAATCTAAATTATAAGGTTAAAATAGGAACCTAAACTTGTCTAAATTCTATTGGATGAGAGGATTTCGACCCATCCCTACCTTATCCTTGAAATAAATCAATTTGGAGCAATTTAAAACCGAACTTGACTTTATAATAAAATAATATATTTAGTTATTCCAAAGGTGCCCCTCTCCTCCCTTATAAAAGGACACCTCCTCCCTCTCTTCCTCACACATCTTTGAGCCTTAAAGCTCGGACAAACCCTGCCAAAATCTCTTCTCCACTTCCCTAGAAACATCCTAGATGTTCTGGTCTTCCTCAAAGACCAATCTTAGTGCCCTAAGAGGAGGTCTCAAAGAGGCGCTTCAAAGAACAGGTAATTTCCATTACCAATTCTTTCACCTTTATTTCTTCTTCCACTTATTCTTCTTAGGTTGTTTCATTATGAAGTAATAACATCAGTATCACTCATATAATGATATTTTATTATAATTATGAAACAATCCTAATTCACCATCTATCCATCCTGCGGAAAACGAAATCACTACGCGTGCGTACGTACGGAATACCGTCTCCACGCCGTGGTGTAATCTGTTTTTCCACCAACACCTTACATGGATGGGTATTATGGTGTAAAGAATAACTATACATAGTTATTATAACATCATAATGATTCTGATATATTGTATCATCCAGTCCAATTCAATTCAAAAATTATGGAAATGATATCATCGCTCGTGCGTACGTACGGACTACCGTCTCCACGACGCGATGAGATTCATTCTCCATGTTAACCATTTAAGAATGATTATAAAGTATATATAAGCAATAATAATGAAATATATGACATGGTAAATCTACTGGATTTATGTATATATATATTTCATCTACTTACTTCCATTCAAGACAATAAGGAAAGGAAAACAGCGTTCATGTGTACGTACGGACTACCGTCTCCATGAACGGTGTGTTTCGTTTCATTTGTCTATCTATTATATATATATATATACTGAATATATATGATATATAAATCATATTTTATATTCTGTAAGTAAGTAAATCATGATATAAGTAATAATAATGTCAAGAACAACAAGTCCAAACACCTACGATAAATGAAACAATTTTACCCAAAACGCTCTTTAACATGGAATTTACAAACGAACGGGTAATATAAAGTCATAAGTGAACCATATATGATATCATAACAATGAATATGATTCAGTAATAAGTAAATGACATTATTTAAATCATTATACAGGAGGTTCGGACACTTACAAAGCAAATCGGACCTAAGGTAAGGGATAATTGTGTAAATCTCATTTTTATCCGAGATTTCTTATTCGTAAGTATTTAATGGGGTTATTGCTATCATCCATGTCCATGTTTTATAAAAGTGTATTCATGTATGTTTAAAGGCCTTTTTACCCATTTTGACTTTTACCCCATGGTATGGAAGGAATCTTTCTTTTATTTACCCTAAAAGGTACTTTTTGACTTTTTCGACAAAAGTACGAGAAGAATGTTTTTTTTAACTTATACGGCATGAATGGATTTTTAAAACATTATTTCCAAGAAGCATCCTTTACAGGTTTTCAAGTTCATTTTTAATCAACTTCTTTTAGTTTAAAATTTTATGACATGTTAAGAAAGGAAAATGTTTTTGAAGTAGAAAGGAAATTTTCCTCAAGAATGAAGTTCAAGTGTTTTATAAAAATTATTTTCCATCTAAGATAATAAAGGGTTCTGTTTTTATCCCTATTATTACATTGATTTGATTATGTTGTGATGGAAATATTTTTTTGAATTCCTTTATCTTATATGAATTGTTTTATGATGTCATGTTGTTTAAGAATCCCATTTTTATTACATGGGTTATGCAATGATGTATGATTTATGAATTTGTGGAACACATAAGAATGATATCATTATGAGATGGGTGGGACCTATATCTCCCTCCAATGCATTGGGTAAAGATTTTATATCTCATGAGATAGACATGGCTGGAATGTTTGGTTATATCGGTTCAGTGAAATAGGACTGAAACGAGGGTGACTTGGTTCAGAAAGGGACTTTGTCCACTAAGATAGTCTTGGCAATGAGTCTTGACTAACAAGAAATGATTCTCTGTGATTATGTGTGTATGCCACAATGTTTCATGTTTTAAGTTATGATTATTGGGATTTCATTTCACTACTATGATTTATCCCATGTTATGAAATTATGCTCTCTTTTGTAGGTTAAGATTTCCAAAATGTTATGTTCTTATGAATATGATGTGATTGATATTTCTTTTGTTTACCCTTACTGAGCATTTGAGCTCACCCTTTTATGTTTACTTTTCCCGAGGATATAAAGAAAGGTTTTAGGTATAAAAAAAGGGAAGATCTTTATGGGAGATGTTGAAGATCTTTCACCAGGATTAGAAGATTATACTCCGAGTTTCCAAAGACACTAAACTATTACGATCCTTGTGTGTGTGTTTTTGTTATGTACTAAGTATTCCGCAAATGTAATGTAATTTCAATTTACGTCAAGCTTCGGGTCTCTACATTTATGCCCAATATAGAAGGCTCTACCACTAGTGGACTTTATCTCTACCACATCACCAGCCCAGTCAGCATCAGAAAATGCTGATAATTCACTGTCCCTGCCTACAGCAAGAAATAACCCAAAGTTATGTGTACCTTGAATGTACCTCATGATTATTTTTACTTTCGCAATATGTTCCTCCTTTGGATTACTCTGAAAATGGGCCGCAAGGCATGTAGGAAAGACAATATCTGGTTGTGTCACTGTCAGGTACAGTAGGATCTCAATGATCCTTCTGTACATGGTCGGATCAACAGAGGCCCCATCCTCATGCTTTCCAATTTTAGTTCCAACTGCAACCAGGGTTGACATTGGTTTGGAGTCTTGCATATTAAACTTCTTCAGTAGCTCTCTTGCAAACTTCTCCTGATAAATGAAAGTGTATTCCTTCATTTGAATCACTTGAATCCCCAAGAAATATTTGAGCTCCCCAATCATAGGCATTTCAAATTCTGATTTCATGTGGTTGGAAAATTCGTCCACTGATTTCTGCCTGGTGCCACCAAATATGATATCATCAACGTATACTAGAACCATGAATTGATCTTTTGGGGAATTCCTGACATAGAGATTGTGATCTACTCCTCAACTTTTGAATTCCATCTTCTTGATATATGAATCCAGTCACGAGTACCACGCCCGTGGTGCCTTCTTCAAACCATATAGAGATTTCTTCAGTTTGCAGACCTTTGTTTCATCAGTACCCAAAACAATGCCCACTGGTTGTTCAATGTAGACTTCTTCTTTGAGTATACCATTCAAGAATGTTGTCTTGACATCCATTTGAAATACTTTATATCCTCTTTGGAGTTCCATGGCAAGGAAATGCCTGATTGACTCCAGTCTAGCCACTGGAGCAAAGGTTTCTTCATCATCAATGCCTTCAATCTGGGAGTATCTTTTACAAACAAGTCGTGCCTTGTTTCTAATGACACTTCCATGATCGTCAAAATTATTTTTTAATATCCATTTGGTACCAATCACATTGTGACCTTTGGGTCTCTGGACAAGATCCCATGTCCGATTCTTGTCAATCTGATCTAATTCATCATTCATGGATTTTACCCAAGATTCATCATTTGCAGCTTCTACGAATGAGGATGGCTCTACATCTGATAGAAATGCAGATTGCGTGTTATTACTCATCCTTCTTGTTTGAGTGGGTACACTCTTGTCCCAAATTATGTTGGATGGATCAATCACAACTCTTAGATTTCTCCTGCGAGGTTCAGTTGCATTCTCTTCAGCCACAATTTCTTCTTCTGATTCTTCTTCTGATTCAACATCATGATGTGACTGTTGAGTGTTTTGTATAGATTCCTCTATTTTTTCATTTGTATTTTCTTCACATTCACTTTCTTCCTGACTTTCTATCACATCAGCATATGACTTCCTTGAAGCATTTGTGGTTTTCTCTTCAATTATCTTAACATCACCGCTTTCCAAAATCTTTCCTAAACGCTTGTTGAAACACTTGTAGGCTTTGTTGTTCCTTGAGTAACTGAGGAAAATTCCTTCATCTGCATTGTCGCCATACTTCCCTTGATTTCCTTCTTTGTTCCTGATGAAGCATTTACTTCCAAAGACCCGAAATTATTTTAAAGAGGGCTTCCATCCATGCCACAATTCATATGGTGTCTTCGTCTCACCCATATAAAGACCTATTCAATTCTAAATGTACATTGCAGCTTGAACAGCCTCTTTCCAGTAATGTCGTGGAATACGACTCTCAATCAGCATAGTTCATGCCATGTTGTTCACCTGTCTATTCCTATGTTCAACAACTCTATTTTGTTGTGGATTTCTCATTGTAGCTACCTCATGCTGTATCCCATGCTTCTCCAGAAAATTTTCAAATTCAATGGACATGTATTCTCCTCCATTGTCAGATCTCAACACTTTGATTGTTCGTCCAGTATCATTTTCGGTGATTCGCCGATATGTTATCAGGCAGTCAAGGACTTTTAGTTTCCTGTTAATGACCATAAAACATGCCATTCTACTATAATAATCTATGAAAAGGACAAAGTACCTTTCTCCATGAGTTACAACAACATTTATCGGCCCACATACATCTGTATGAATCAGATCAAGAAGGTGAGATGTCCTTTTCTTCTTTGGTCAATATGAACTGTAGACCAGCTTCCCAAGAATGCAATTATCACCAGATTTTTTAGGTTCACGCTTCAGGTTGGGAATGTCCATGAGAATCCTCAATTTTGATATTTTCTACATGTCTTGTTGATTGACGTGTCATAGTCTCCAATGCGACAAATTTTTTTCTTATTTAACAATCATGTAACAGACATTTTCTTCACTATCAACCTGATACAAGTTGCCTTCTGTTCTGTATCCCTTCATAAGTGAATTGTCTGTCTTTCCCTTGATAGTGCATCCTTTTTTATTAAAAGTAACTATAAGTCCCGAGTCACAGAGTTGAATCACGCTGGGGAGATTATGACGTAGGCCATCTACGTAAAGGACTTCAGTCTTCTTTAGTTCTCCATTAGCTAATTCGGTACTTCCACTCCCTTTGATTTTCAGAGCTCCATCATTAACAAATCATACTGTACCATCAACCTTCCTTTTGATATCTATTAGCATGCCAGCATTACCTGTCATATGAGATGAACAACCGCTATCCAGAATCTAGGTATTGTTGTTCTTTGTATCTTTGAGGTCCACCTCTGCAAGGTTGGATTTCTTAATCTTCTTCATTTCCTTCCATGAGACATTGGATTGAGTATATAGTTCTGATGGCCTTTCAATTATCACTTCCGCATACCCAGGTTCTTCATAGTTGAAATATTCCTTTAGAGGGGAAAACCTGTTTGAAAGAGAAACACTGTCTTGCTGACGAGACTTGACTTGTCTTGAACATCGTTATGAGGTGTCCATGTCCCTTCTCTTCCTGCAATTAGCAATCTTATGACCAAAGTTAGAACAACGATAACAATATCCATAGAAATTGTTTCTTCTGTAAGAATTAGGATAGAATTTTTTCTCCTTTGTTGAACTTCTATATCTTCTCCATTCAGATAGCTTCTTGCCTCTTCGCAATAAGACATGGTATGGCCCAGATAGCCACAGAACTAACACTTCATGAGAGGAAATGTCTTCTCACTTGAATTTCTCCTCATACCATCTTCCTTTAGAGAATAGTTAGACTGTCTATAATTTCTGAATGTTTGAGGATAATTTTCAATTATCCTTTTAGTTTGGAATGAGGGTTCATTTTTCAGAACTTTAGGAAACGTTTCAACATGTTCAAATTTCATCTTATCTTTATTTTGGATATTTTCACTTCCAGCAGTTGATGTCTCGGACTCACAGCCAATTCCACTCTTTACCATGCAAGGGGGTCTTTGATTACTCAAGATTTTTCCAACCCCATCTGAACCACACTTGGATCCTGCTAGTAATTCTACATCTAAGAATCTTCTAAACTGTATTTTCTTCCTCGATCCTTTTGGAATTGATTCAGTCTCAGGTTTACTCTTTGGAGTAACAACTTCCTCCTAAAGACCCTCAGCAGTCTTGGATTTCTCATCTAGTCTGGAGGTGAGGTCATTGATGACCTTTTCCTGCTCTTCAATTCTCAGCTTCAGATCCACTACATCATCATTGATTTCAACTATTTTAGACTGTACCATCACAAATTCATCTAGTCATTCAATTTCAGATTCAAGTTGATCAACATATTCAGTTGATTCTTCTACAGTTGATTTCCACTTATTACAAATCTTACATTTAATCTTAAGCTTAATAACTGCATCCTTAAGTTGCATCTCGGGATCTACACAAGTTCTTAGTTGTTTTTATCCACCAGTATCTTCTGACTTTTCAATAGTGGCCATCATGGAAGCATGGTTCCCAGTTTTGAATTCTGGTTCTTCTTCTTCACAGAATTCATTATCATCTTCTTCCTCTCCACAGAAAAAACACTTCCTTTGCATTTTCTTTCCTGATTTCAAGTCTCCATTTTTGAAGAACCTTCTCCAAGTCTTCTTGAAAATTTAATCTTCACTATCATCATCATTGATCCTTCTTAAGCACTGAGAGGCAATGTGCCCTACTTTTCCACAATGAAAACATGCGAGAGGTAACTTCCCTTTGAATTTCACTTTTCCCTTCTGGAACTTCTTTGCAATGAGAGAAAGAGTTTATTTTTCTTAATCATCTTCACTACTAATATCTTTCGAGATTTTCAGTTTATCCATGGCCTTGAATGACATTTCCATGCTCACACGAGTCGTAGAATCTTCTGGTTTGACTCTCATTTCATATGATACCAATATGCTCAGTAGATCATCCAGAGAATGTTTGGAAAGATCTCTTTCCTCAAGGGCTGACACCTTTGCATTGTACATAGGTGTAAGTCTTCTTAATATTTTATTTTCAATATCAATGCCTTTGATTTATTCTCCTAGACCCTGAATTTCTCCAACCACTTTAGTAATTCGATTGAATAATGAGTCTGCATTCTCATCTGGATGCATCTTCAGATCATCAAACCGATTCTGCAGAACTTGCAGTTTCGCCTCCTTCACTTTGCTGTCTCCTTCATAAATATTCTTGAGTTTATACCACATGGATTTTTCTAAGGTGCAATTCATCACCTTTAGGTAGATCTGATCAGAAAGGGCTGCAGTTAGTGAATTTTGTGCTTTAGCATCTACATCAAGAATTTTCTTGTCTGTTTTGGTCATAACCAGACATGTTGGATCAGTGACTTGTATTACTTGCATAATAGAAAAGAGAACTTCCATTCTAAGAGATCTTAGATGAGATCTCATTCTGTTCTTCCAGATCTGGAAATTACTTCCATCAAAGTGAGGGACTCCCCTAACATTTATTGCATTCTACATGATGATAAAGGAAATATTCTACACCAGCAACCTTTACCCTCTGATACCACTTGAAGGACCCCGGGACACCCTGAGAGGGGAGGGGTGAATCAGGGTGACAACGTTTTCTTTTACTGTGATGGATCTTGGTCCCACATTAGTAGGGACTTTTTGAACTTGTATGATGAATATGATCAGAAAGTAAACATTCACATGCACAGAGAAGACACATCACTTTTTACTTGGTTCACCACTAAGGGCTACATCCAAGGAGCATACGCCGACAAGTTATCGGGTGTACCAAATTCCATTAATCTTCACTAGTTGTGGATTACAATGTTTCAGGAACAGTAACTCTATCCCGGGCTCACTACCTTTATAAAATTTCAGGGATACCTCACTCTATCCCTCATGTCACTCCCGTTGACTCCCCCTGGCTCACTACCGTTGGTGAAGTCCCACTCAGTTTATAGATGTGAAGGTCTGTTCATCATTGCATAAGAATGCATCCTCTGTTGTGTTTAGATGCTCTGTTGAAGTCCAAATCTTACCAAAAGAAGAATCTCACCTTGTGCTGAGGGTACCAGGTGATCCTCCAGTTTTCGTGAAGCTTCAAAAGGACATATTTGCTTCAACAATATCTAGGAGTCTCCTCAAAGCCCGGCGCGCAAGTCCCAACACAACGCGCAAGTCCCAATACAGCGCGCAAGTCCTCGGCGTGCAAGTCCAAACTGGCGCGCAAGTTTCACCAAAGCACCTGCACGACACTGTCGTCTTGAACTTCAAACACGCGCGACTCACTTCCTTTCTCGCCCAAATCATCTTGGGCGCGCAGATAACAGCCGGCGCGCAGCCTCTACTTGTGCGACCCAACAACCACTTGCACGACTCAACCACTTGCACGATGAGAGCTCAAAAAATCATTAAGCCTCAAACCTCGTTAAAAATGAGGAGGGGTGGTCCTCTATTTATAAGAAAATTGGACTCCCCTGCATGGTGGTGCGCAAGTCTTCCCTCAGCATGCAGGTTCCGGCGTGCATCTCATCCTCCCTAGCCTCTGTCATGCTACTCACTTGCGCGAACACACAAATACTTGTGGAACCTTCTTTCCTTTGCCATATTTTGAAGTAATAATCTGTAAAAACAATAGACGTGAAAGTTTCCAATCCTCCTAGGCATCGGCGCACAAGTCTCTTCACGGCGCGTAGGTCACTTGTGCGACTAGCCCAAAACTTGTGCAGCCCTTATCCCTTTGCCATTTTCCCATGTTCTGATCTTGAAAAACATATGGCACGCATGTTTCCTCTCTTTCAAGTACAAGGCGTGCAAGTCTCTTTGCCAAAAACACTTTTCACATTTTGTCGTTTTTCAGGCCCAAAAATTTGGCAAACACTGGGAAACGATGCCACCTTCAATACTATTGTCTGCTTGAACTGTATGATCTCTTTGCTGGTACACATTCTGAACTTCCACTGAGGATTGACAAAAAACACAAATCATACTCCAAATCATGCATAGAAGACCATGGTTCCAACATGATAGCGGTGGAGAAGGAGGAGGATGAGGAGGAGGAGGACGAGGTCGCGGCAACAAGGGGCCTGGTTTAGATTCTGTAAGAGCTTGACCGCGTGCAAGAGATGATGGCCTGTTAGGGTTATTAAATAAAAACTGACAGAACCTTTATCAGCGCTCGTTAAAAGCGCTGATAAAGGTATGTTTTATCAGCGCTAAAATAAAAGCGCTGATAAAACATTCATTTATCAGCGCTTTTTTAGCGCTGATAAAGAGATACCTTTATCAGCGCTAAAAAAGTGCTGATAAAGGGACACCCCTTTATCAGCACTTTCTGTTTAGCGCAGATAAAGGGCAGCGCTTCCCTTGCCCTGTTTTGTGGTAGTGCATGGTCATGTTCCTCATCATAGTGTGTTTTCATGGTATATAAAGAGGAATGATGGTTTTTACTTTGAACACCATGAAGAACAGACTAGGTTGTGCTTTCGTTAACAATGATGTAGTTTTTATAAAAGATCTATTTTCCCTATTGTCGTAGGGAGATATATTTTTTCTGAAGTCACTTTTTGAAAAAGGGACGGAAAAACATCATGGTTTAAAATTATTGTGCTTAATAGAGAAATATGTAATGGTTGTCTCATTGTTTGAAGGAGGATTTAAATAAAATACATCATTATTCATTATCCTCTTGATGGATTTTTTCAAAGATGTATTTTGGAGAGAAAATAACCAATGATATTTGATGAGTTAAAGTTTCAAGTCACTGTGGTTTTTGGATTATCATTAATTAACCTAAACCATGATGTGTTTTAGGGAACCTCATCATAGATTATTCCACCTAGATTTAAATACGAATGGGAGATCCATATTTTTCTCTAATTTTGTTCATTATAATTCATTGAGAACTTAAATGAAAAAGTGTTCTCCTTTAGTGGTTTCTATGTATCATAAATGGATTTTAGGGTCCATACATCGTGATATCGAGACCTTCGAATCTAAGGTAACATTTTTCTCTCTCTTTATCTTATCCATATAAAATTATAAATTTTGGATAGAAGGTTACATGGTTTTATGATGTATTACCGATTCTAGGATGATGAGGTATTTGTTTTTTAGAGTATTTTAATGTGAAAATATATGTTTGAACTATTTGAAATCATCATATGGTGCCTTGAGGTTTGAATCTTTGATTTGAGGTAGGTGATTCAAAAACATCTCTTTATTATTACGTTTAAAGGTGTGAAATTCACATACTTTAGGTTCTTTGAGTAGGTTAATGGGATTTACCTAATTATATATGACCAATATATACAAGGCTTATGAAATAATTGTTGTATTTTCATGCATATATATTTTATTATTGTTATTTTTACATCTACCACGATTTCTATAATATATATTTAGTCACTTTTAAATGTGAAGTACTATATTTTATTATTGTTAAAACAAATGAGGTTAATATGGGAAGAATAAGTGGTGATGAAATGAAAGAGTGATGTTAGATATAAATGTTTAAATGGGTCTTTAAATAAATTATTTGGATGATATAGTGGATTGGTCCTAACAAGAAAAAGAGAATTTAGAAACGGTTTTCAAAACCATTGCTAAATTTTTTGTTTTATTTTTTTAGTGGCAGTTTTAGAAAATAATCCCTAATTTATAAGGCTTTATAACAAAAACACACCATTTATTGGTATTTTTTATTTTCAGATAAAACTAGTGCTATTTTTGAATTATTTTTTCTATTTTTTTATTTTTAACAATAGTTTTTAAGAAACCATTGAGAAATAAATAATAAATAATTGTTATTATGAATAATTAATAACTAATTATTAATTATTAATTAGTATTTAAAAATTATTATTTATTAATTATAATCATTTGTTATTTTTTATTTTTTATTTTTTATTTTAATTAATTATAAATTATTAATAATTATTAGTTTTAAATTATTAAAAAATTAAATTTATTATTACTTATTGAATATATATATATATTAAAATTGTGGTCAAAACTTACTCACTTAACAAGTGTTCTAAGATAAGTTGAAAATTTAACTTCTATTTCAAATGAACATAAATTTTTATTTGTGAGTTTGTTTGTACTTTGTGATCTATAAAATTGAAGCAAGAAAAATTAAATACTATAATATTAGATATAATTTTAGTAATAACTAATAATAAAATAATTATTAATGTTCTAAAAGAAGTTATAAAATTCAACTTTTACATCAAAGATTAATGAATTTTGATCCAAGTATCCATTTAGGCTCTGCAACCTATCAAATCAATACTTACGATTTGATCTATAATGCTTAGTATAGGGGAGTCTCAAACAGGGTTTTTATTGGTCAAATGAGACTTAAAAGGACTTCGAAACTGAGATTTAAGTTATATAACTCAAATTATAGATATTTCAATGGTATTTATGCTTTATTTAAGAGATCATTCTTGTATTTATTGGGTGGTGTTTTTATTTATTATATGGTTTTACGTTCTAATTGGTATGGTAATTTAGACATTGTAGTGGTATTTCCTCTTATGCTGATTTATTTTTTGAATGTGTCTTACGTGCTAATGTATTTTTTGGCCTGGTTAACCTCAAATACTTCTCTCATTGTAATTTTAAGTATTTAATTTGTATGGAATTAACAGTTTAACCTAAATGGTCATAGACAACCCTTATGGTGGGAATTCCAAGCTTAAGAATTGTGTGTGTGTGTCTGTGTGTGTATTTATAGATATTTATATGTCTCTGTGTGTGTATCAATTTTTGTATATTAAATTATATATTTATATGTATTTATATATATCAATGTGTGTGTCTTTATATTTATTTTTATATTCAAATATATTCAATTATATATATGTATATATATTGTTATATTTATGTAAATTTATTTGTAATTATGTATCTATCGATATTTATATTTATTTATTTATATTTATATGTATTTATATTTATATATATTATGTGGGTATATATATTGATATTTAATGTGTATATATATTTATTTTAGTATATATATATATATATATTTAAATATATTGTGTGGTTGTATATTTATATATGTGTGTGTGTGTGTGTCTATAATTATATTTAATTATATATATATCCATGTGTGTGTGTATTTATATTTATATGTGTGTATATTTATTTATCATTATACATATTTGTAGAAGTTTACATGTATTTATATATATATATAATGCAGGTGTGTGTATATGTGCACACACAAAGATATATATATATATATATATATATATATATTAATTAATTTATGTATATATATATATATTTATGTGTGTTTGTATATATATTTAAACATATATATGCATTTATATAATATTTTTGTTTATTTATTTTTAATATATATATATGTTTTTTTTATAATTATATATATATTTATATATTTTAAAATGTTTTTATTTATAATTATGTATATTTATATATATTTATATGTACTTATATGTATTTATATTTATATATATTTATATATATCATGTGGGTATAAATATAGATATTTATATGTTTGTATATATATATGTGTATCTGTGTGTGTGTTTATAAATATGTGTGTGTGTGTGTGTGTTTATTTACATTTATATTTATATTTATATAATTATAGAAAAATGTCATGATCAGAGACCCCTTTTATTAAAAATAGAAACAAAAAATAGAAGAAAAAAATAAAGAGGAATGGGGTTAAACAAGGTGATCCTTCCCTTATTCAAGACAAAAGCACTTAAATGACTTTCACCTTCTAGAGAAAAAGAATCAGAGACAACCAAGATTACCATCATAAGCCAAGTTTCATAAAAAAAATAACAGTTGAGAGTATAGGCTCATATTGTATTGGGATTCAAGACGTTTTCATCCATGAGGCCAATATACTCATCTCTTGTTTTTCAACATTTTTTCATGAATAGTTCTTATAATCATTTTCATTATTTTCATTTAAAGAATTCAAGTCACCATAGACATATTCTTGTGATGTCCCATCTCTATAGATCATGTGCTGAGGATTCCCATTACAGCATGAACATCAACCCCACCTCGACGCCATTGTGTACCTCGATTGTCCACGTTCCTACTATGATATATCAGTAACATTAATGTTATGAAAACCTTCATCATGACACTCAATATGAGGCATAATTTGATCATATTTCTCATTCTTCTCCTTCAAGAATTATTTATCTAAAGAAGAATCACATGATAGATGGGAAATAGAATTAGATTTAAACAACATAGTTTTAACCCTACTATTGATTGAATCTACAATATATGGAGTTCCTTTATTATAGGAACATTTTTTTGGCCACACACAATAGTCCTAGGAAGATCCTTGACCAGTGTGTTGCACAGATAGTCAAGGGGATTTCTCCTAGAGTGTTTCCCATTAGATCCAGAAAGAATACTACTACCACAAAATATTCCCCTAGTAGTATTCCATCAAAATAATTACTGACAATGTGTTTTAAATTATCATTATTACCCTACCTAGGATTTAACCTAGGGAAAAATAAGTTATTTCTACAAAACACCTTTGAATAGGAGGTCACTTCTTTCTTTACAAGTCTTTTAGATGAATCAAATGCTTCGATTCCATATGAGAAATAGAGTTGAGGATTCTTTTTCATTTAGGACTTGAAGACATCAAATCCCTCTCCTACAAAATATATTAATCAAAATCCAAAAGCACTACCAACTTAAAATTAGATTTTTTATCCTCAGCATCTACACTCTCATCAACATCTAGGCATTTGGAAATAGCTTCCTTGAAATAATCCCCTAGATGAGATTATTGGTCTCTATCTATGATATCCTCCCATGATCATTCAAGACTATCCATTTTTTAGGTTTTCACTTATAAGTGTTGTATTTTTTGTTCCTAAGGTGAATCGCCATCAAGAATACTCTTTTGAGAAACCATCTATTTTCCCTAGTTTTCATCTTTCCTATACCCTTGATATATATTATGTTTATCCCAAGAATAGATAATAATATATCCCCAAAACCTTTAAATATCCAAAGTTTACTCATTAATTGGGCCATAAACACTCTTATCAGCCATGTATTTCAATTTCAATTTCAATTTTAAATGTGAGTCATTGTTTCCTTTTAATGGAAAAAACAAATAAGATGAATTTCTTTTATACCTCTCCTTTGAATTCCAAGTTGATTGATGTGTAATAAAAAAACTGGGTAGTCCATCATACTCAATCTTAATAGGAATTTCATTGTCCAAATTGGAAAAGATGACCTTCTTAATCATGATTGAGTTAATTTCTATCTTAAAAATTAATCATTCATAATATACGAATCTTACAGCCTTATTAATCTTATCTATCTTAATTGTAATTCCCACATCAGAAGCTATGTAAAAAGTATTCAAGGATACCAAAATCTAAATTTAAGCCAATAATTTTAATCCATGTTTGGATCATGGTGTTCCTAATTGTAAAAGTATTAGATCTAAAATCTCTTTCTTGAAAAAAAATTATGACTTTCTTCATTTTTATACGTCCAAAACCCTAGGCAGAGTGCTTTAATTTAGATAAGGTAAAGATAATGTGGAAATAGCATATTACTCAATATAATTCATCTCTAATCCTTAAAACCCTTTACTATTGACAGTCGTCAGACCAGATCTTCCAATTTGAAATTCCTTCCTCAAAATGGTAGAACAATTCATGCAATAAACCAATGTTAAAAAATTGTTATTTTGTTAAGAATAGATTCTTGGGTTTCTACTATATGAGAAGTGTTTCCTTTCTTCTCAATTATCTCCATAGAAAAAAAATTAATAGATGAAAAATATCATTGAGTGGCCTCAAATGCTGGAGCCCCTGCATAGGAAATACCACCCTTTCATTCAATCATTGAAATAGTATTCTCCTACTTACTAAAGAGATTCCCCACAAGGAGAAGTTCATGTTTGATATCTTGAGGAAAATACATTTTAGATCACAACCCCTAGACCCTCAAACATACATGATCTCTCAAGAGCACCACACCTTCCCCCATCCTCTAAAGTATATATATATATATATTTATTTAATTATATATATATTTATTAATTTATATACATATTTATATAATTTTTATATATATAGATATTTATATGTATTTATGTATATTCATATGTATTTATGAATATTTAAATATATTAATATAATCCACAGGGAGTGGACTAGTGGTAAGGGCTTTCCATTGGGATCTTCAGTGTTTGCGTTTTGATTCTCACTAGTTGTGCTTTCTATCATAATTACACTTTCTTAAACTTTAGATGGTCAAAAGGGAATGGCAGCGTGATTTAAAAAGTTTTTTTAGTGACCCATACTTTTTCTACATAAATAATATATCTTATTAGATGAATATTCAATACATTTTACAAATAAAAGCCAAATTACCATATTGTTTTGTTGTCTTTGGATACTAGATACAAAATATTCTTATTTTTTGAAAGTTATTAAACATATCCCATTAATATCTTCCCATGTATTACTCTTCATAGACATACCCTACTTAAACCTTTACTCATAATATGGAAAAAATAAACATTACAAACCGTGATTTCAGCTGCTCATTAAGGGTAAACATATGAGATATCATTTGATGAACATATGAAATCATAAGATAAATATAATTGTATGAGATTATGAATTTAAATTATAAATTTCATATCAAATCTATCATCGATTTTAAACATTATTAGTGGTATAAAACATTATCATTTCAAAAATACATGAATTATAAGAGTAAGAAATCACCATAAATCAATCATGAATCATATATTTCTATCATAAAATTATGGCACCATCATAGGTATATAAACAATATCATATGTTATGTTTAACTACCGAGACCACCAAATCATAGTGGATCACGAATCATCACCTATTTCTCATAGTTTATCGATCACATCAACTTGTTTCCCATAATGGATCACGAAGATAGACTTGCTTCCCATAATTATCTCATGAGATAAAAAACATTATCCAAAGCATTAAAAGGTTGTATAATTATTGACTCACCCATCACATAATGAAAAAAATACATATTTTGTCCATAATATTAAAAAAATAATTATTTCATCATATCATAGTGCATGAAAAGAAAACATGTTTCATAAACATTTCATAATTTCATCATAGCATGACCTATGGAAAATAAATGGGTTCCATAAACCTCTCATCATCATAATTATAAACCGTCTAGAGAAAAAATAAAGATATAATCATTGGATTATACCCCTAATAAAAAATATTTAACATAAAAGGATGTTATCATTGATGGAAATCCCTTTAAAATAATCATTGGAATGTTTCTTGATAAAAATACCCTTTTCATTTGGAAATCACTAATTTTATAATAAAAAATTTCAAAAATATGATAGAAAAAAATTATTTAAAATAACCACATAAATTTTTAAAGGAATATTTTAATCCTTGATCAGTCATGATGGTGGGAAATTCCATTCATGTCATAAAAGTTAAAATAAAACATTCATTTGACAGTTTTATAAAAAAGTCCAAAAGTACCTTATTTCGAAAAAAGAAGGGAAGTTTCATTTGAAATGTTATTATAGATATTAAAACATGGTTACAAATCAATTTAAACAATCATAGGATAATTTAAACCATTTTTTAAAACATTTTATAGAAAAAATTGACATGGAAGAAAATGTATTTTCGACCAAATAATAAAATATAGTCAGTTTTCATTAAAAAAAATTATTTTGATCTCTTGAGAACGAAAAGTGACGAAAATGAAAAGAAATATATATTTTAAAGAAATAAAAAATATGATAACTAAATGAAAGGGTTTTACCAGGTAAGGATCATATAATTTCCTCAATGGAAATTCAAGCCAGAAGAGTTGTGATTAAAATAAGATTGAAACATAAATCCTTTTACTCAACTATAATCTTTCTTCATGCATGTTATATCCTACTATATAATAAATATAAATTTATTATAAATGTATTCTATAACCATAATCATATATATCTTACCATTTAGGATTTATTGATGACATCTTATCACCCATTTATTAACAATTGTTTATTTAAATCACTATTCATGGTGATAACTGCTTCGTTTTCCATGCATGTTTGGTTCGATAGTTTCATTACTAGTAATTTAATCATGGTTAAATGATATAAAGAATTTTAATAATAATTTAAACATCATATATATGCATTATATATATATATAGATTCATTGATAATATTTAGAGATAGAAAAATTTATTACCACATTTATGAAGTCGATAAGTCGTATGTACACATGAATAATGTATTCGTTTTTTAATGGATAGAGTGAAAGAATAAGTAAATAATAATTCAAATTTACATAATAATTTTTATATAATATACATAATATATATTCACAAAATCAATTCTTATTTCCATCTATGTAATTTTTATATGAATAATGAATCACATTGCTTCATGGAGGTGGTAGTCCACATATATGTACTAGTGACGTTATCATTTTCTAATGGATTAGAATTTAAGAAAATAAATGTGATATTATAAATAAATAAGAATATACGTTAACATTAAAACCATCATAATTCCCATCCATAAATTATGGTGTTTAAAATTAATTGTATCCCTTCGTGGAGACTATTAGTCATAGGTACACACGAGTAATACATTCACTTGTCATTTAATGGGAAAGAGGGTGGATAATGGTGGATTATAAATCAAAATAAAAATTAATTATATGGATGATACTAAATTTATTATTTTATGTTAAATAATATATATTTATAGCTGAAAAAATTTAAGCAAAAATAATAAAGTGATATGTTCAGGAGATTACCTCTTCTTTGAAATAACCCCTTTTGATATCCTCTTAATTATCAAAGGATTGATATTTTAGGAATTAAAACACCTATAGAATGTTTATATGTATTTTTAGTATATAAATTTTTATTTTTTATGTGATATATAAGGATAAAAGAGGTGTAAATAAGAGAAATGTGGGTTTCATTTTTTTAAGTGAGGGGAGGTTCACTCTTGAAATTTCTTAAAAGATTATAATATAAAAAGTAAATCTTAAGAAAAATGCTTCAAAATGGCCATATATTTAAATATAAGGTATGATTTAGTTTAAATAACATCATACCATAAAATTTATATAGGTTTAAGTGGTGATTTAAACCTTATATTTTAGTTTAACTCCTTAGTTAACCATTTTGACATTAATCGCAGTAATAACTTTTTCACTCGTAAAGGGTTATAATTTTACTTATAAGGTAACAATTGGCTCATAAATAGTCAAGTAATGACATTTTAGAACATTTATCAGCATAAGTGTCCTCTTTGAATATTTGTTTTGATTTTTAAATAATTTAATGAAATATTATTTAACATAAAATATCATAAATGTCAATTTTAATATTACTCATTTAATTTAACATTAAAGTTGCAAAGGAAAAGATGTAATTAAAATATAGTTCTTTCACTCATCCCTAATATGTCATATTTTTCTAAAAAAATATTAATACATAATAATTCATCCCAATTTTATTACTTTCAATAATTTAAAAATTATTTATTTTATTTTTCTATTATTATAATAAATATTTTTTTTCATTGCATATGAATATAGGGTAATTTTTCAATCACTAGAAATTAAAAAAAAATACAGATAAAATTAATTTATCTTTTAATTAAACATTTATAAACATAAATAACCTATTTTTGCTCATATAAAAAATATTCTAGATAGTAAAGTCCAGAGAGTGACATTTTATATTTATTATTTTATAAAATTAGTATAAAGATCATAATTAAAGAAATATGCTACAAAGTATCCATATATTATATACTAGGATGTAAATGAGTGAACTCCACTCATCCAATATGATAAATTCAAGTGTTATAGAATTTTTGAAGCCTTATCACAATGTTTTAACCCATTTTACCTATTTTATCCTTACTAAGGTGACAAAAAATTATATGGTTTCTATTAATTTTCACCAAATATAAAAAGAACATATAACAACTTTAATACTTCTGATTCCAAATAAATAATAAAATTTTAAAGATTAAATTTCTATAATTGGTATAAATCCATTTTAAAATAATTGTGCAAAACGTGATAAAAACCCCTTTTATTCTTAAAATGTATTAGATGCATTTAAATCATTAGATTTAATATATAGTATATAAATTTTAGTAAAATAGTATAAAAATAGCGATAAGTTTACTTTTCTAAGATAGAAACACATTGTGCACATAAATACAATTTTTCAGAAAAACATATCTTGTACGTTCAAATGATTTTTATATTCATTTCTAATCAATTGATAACAGTTTAATTAATTTAAAAAAAATTAAACCATAAATTTTTCATAATTTATCTAGTCTTATTCATACCCACCAATCCAATGGCAAGGCGGTAACTATATAATTCATTAAGGTTTATTTAGACTCGGGGTTGTGTGTATCGTAAGCTATCAAGGATTGTATATTTATTTGAAAGGAAATATATCATAAAATCTTGAAGGGTTACATTATACCACTATTAAAATGAATTATACCATTGAATTTTTATAACTCTAACACCAAAAATTGTGTAAACATCTGTTTCATCACATCCTCAGGTTCCCAGGTAGCTTATTCAAATTTATGATCCCTCTAAAGAACATTAACCAAGGGAATAGTCATATTCCTAGCACTTTATCTCTAAAATACAATATTTATACTAATTGTTCTACATAGGAAAGATCATTCTCTAGAAGTGCAGCATCTAAGTTCAATACATGTGAAGTATCAGGTATATACTTCTTCATTAGAGATATATGAAACACATTGTGCACTTGGGAGAGGTTGGGTGGAAGAATTGAGTGATAAGATACCATCCCTACTCAATCAGGAATCTTAAAGGGTACAATATATCTAGGGATAATATTTCCTATTTTTCTAAATCTCATATCCTTATTCTATAGAGAAATTCATAAAAACAAATTCTCACTAACTTCAATCTCTAGATATCACCAAAAATTATTAGCAAAGCTTTTATATTGAATCTGAGATGCATTAATGTGATGATGAATATATCTAACTTTATATACCATCTCATTGGATAGCTCAGTTCCCAATACATTAATTTCAGCAATTTTATTCAAATATATTAGAGTTAATAACTTTTTCCTATAGAGGTCTTCACCAAGATCCATCTGAATGCTCGAGTAAAGGCTATTGTTGTAAGAAAAATCAAATAGAGAAATGTGTTGATCACAAACACCTTTAAAATTCATATAAAAAGACCTTAGTATATCCTACAGAGTTTTAATAGTTCTCTGATATTGGATATCTATACAGGAATGATAAGAAATACTAAAACACAACCCTACATCCAAATCCTAATGAAGGTTTCTCTAGAACATCAAGGTAATCCTCATATCCTAATTAGATATAAAAGAATCCAATACTCCATGGAACCTTATAACTTCTTTAATGTATATTATGGAACTTGGATTAAGAGAAACATATTCTCTGATAGAAATTATTTTTTCTAACATTTTAAGGCGATTGACTACAATTTAAATAGCATTATGGACTTTATATGTTTTAGGGATTCCAATGAAAAAAATCCATCATGATTTCTTCCCATTTCCATTATGGTACAGGTAATGGTTGTAACATCCCATTTGATATATATCTCACAGTCTTGACTTTCTAAAATAACAAGCACCGACCCACATAATCCACAATATCTATTTTCATGTTATCCCACCATAAATACTATTTCAGATCTAAATACATCTTCATACTTCTATGGTGAATAGATAATAATGAACAATGAGACTCATAAAAATGCTCCTTCAAATATGGTATGAATGAAATATGTGCATGGTTCCTGAACCTTATCATTACATCACAATCATGGTTGATCTTAGGAATATCTCCCACATTCTTCTATAGTTCCACATCTTCCTTTTATGCCAATTTAATCCTCACGTGGATAGATGGTTGAATACTCATTTGATAAAGATAATATTTCTCCCCTTCCTTCAATATTTCCATATACATAGTTTTCAAATATATAAATATTGGATCTTTTATGATCCTCATCATAGATAATCTAACAAGATCCTTCTACAACCTTGTTAGATTTCACTATGTGGTAATGTATTGAGTAGTTGCAATCTTTAATCAACTCTAACCATATTCTGTGGTACATATTAAAATGTTTTTGAGTGAATATATAACTTAAACTATAATGATTAGTTTATTTTTCACACCATTCTATGTAAATATAATGGATTCATATTTTTAATTGAAAAATTACTTTATATAACTCCAAATCATGAGTTGATAAATTTTTCCCATTAACCATCAGTTACTAAGATACATAAGTTATCATAATATCATTTAATATGAGGACACATCCTATCCCCTTATTTGATATATCACTATATATCAAAACCCTTTTACACTATAAAGTATTGTAATAAAAGGTGTACATAATAATCTTATCGTTAGTTCCCTGAATTTTCCTCACATTCATCTTCTTAAAGGAACTTGGGTCCCTTTCGAGTTAACTTGGTGAGTGTATTAGACTATCATGAGGAATTTTCCACAAAAAAATCAATAATATCTAGTAAAAGAAATAAAACTATGGATGTTAGTTATGGTTGTTGGTCTAGGACAACGTTTAATTACCTATTTCATTGATAGATCCATCGATATACCTTCCTTTGAAATTATATGACCCAAAAATGGAACTTTATATAGCCAAAATTTACACTTGGTAAATTTTTTGTATAGATTCTCCTTCCTCAGGACAATATTCAAATGGACTTTATGCTCTTCATTTATATATGAATATATAAGAATATAATCTATAAATACTTCCAAAAACTTATTAAGGTAACCTCTAAAGACTCTATTCAATAAATCCATGAATATATATGGGCTATTAATAAGACCAAATTACATCACTTTAAATTTAGAGTGTTCATACCTTGTATGGAATTTTATCTTTGGTATATCCTCCTTCTTGACCCTTAATTGATGATATCCAAAATTATGGTCAATCTTTTAAAAGTATTGTGCTCCACATAGTAGATAAAATATGTAATCAATGCAAGGAATCAGATGGTTATTCTTGATTGTGATCTTGTTAAGTTCCAAATAGTCAATGTAGAGTTGTAATGATCCATATTTCTTCATAACAAAAAGAAAAAGTAAACCACAAGGTGATGTAATTGGATGAATAATTCTCTTTTCGATATTCTCATGGATTTCTTCTTCAATTCCTACAACTCAATTGAATATATTCTATATGGATACACTAGAATATTTGGATCCCTAGGTATGAGTTATAATGAGAATTCAAATTCATGATTCGATACATAAATTGGAAAATATTCTAGAAATATATTTAAAAACTCTTATACAATAAGAATATTATTGACATTCAGTTTATCCCCAACCGTATGAGGTAAATAAACCTTTTTTATAGGAATTAATACCCATACAATGGATGAAATTTCCATTAGAATTTTATATTTATCATCGTACCAATAAATGATCATTGTTTAGTTCATAATACTAAATGAAACTTCCATTACTAATAAATCGATTTGGGATTTATATAAATAAATCTTATACAAGCTTAAGATTACAAAAAATTAAATAATATGGAGAATAATGAGATTTAAAGGAATCACATTCCCAAAAAATTCAACTGAAGAAGAATCATAGACATATTATTTTCAATCTATGAAACATTAGGTTTAACCTATGTTATCCTTAGTTATCATATTTTCAAATCCTTTATAATGGTTCATAAAAGAAATGTGAATTAACCCATGCATATCCCCCAGGAGTCTCAAACTAGGTGCATAGTAAGGTAACACTCACCATGCATCAGAATTATGGTCAAGATATACTAAACTAACTCTTTTTATTATTATTACCACTAGATGAAACAGTGTCAAAACCATGTCTAGTTAAAATATCCAGATAGGGATATTTTTCTAAAAAAATCCATAATCATTTCTTTACCATAACTTAGGACATTCTATTATATATAGGGGTATCCTAATGGTTATTACTAATGTTTTATAATCCTATTTTTTAATGGTAAATAATACTTCCTCTCATACCAACTATAGTGACACATACTTATCATACATAAATATTACATCATTTTAGATGAATATTAAATACATTTCACAAATAAACACCCATGGATTGTAAAGGGTTAGTGTCTTTGGAGACTAGATACTGATTATTATTATTTCATTAATAATCATAAACATCCCCCATTAAGATTTTCCAACATGGTACACTTTATAGACATACCTAACTTAAACCTTTATTTATAACATGGGTTAAAGAAACATAGGCTGACATCAGATGATCAGTAAAGGAAATAATGGGAGATAAAAAGAAACAAAGGCTGACATCAGATTCTCAGTATGGGAAATAATTGGAGATATGAAATCAAAAGATAAGAATAAGTTTATGAGATCATGAATAAAACATAAAAATTCCATACCAAAAGTATCATGGATCATAAACATGATTCATGGAACAAAACATTATCATTTAAAAATACATGAATCATATGAGCGACAAATCATCATAAATAAATCATGAACCATAATTCCATGTTATAAAATTGTGGCATCATCATAGGTATAGTAATAATTTCATATATTAAGGTTAACAACTGAGACCATATAATAATAGTATATCATGAATCATAACCAATTTCCTATAGTGGATCAGACATCCCTATCTATTTAAAATAGTAAATCAAGAACATTGACTTGTTTCCCATATTGTATCAAGCATATCAACTTGTTTCCCAAAGTGGATAAAGCACATCTACCTTTTTAATATAATTATCTCATAATGTATAAAATATTAAAAAATTCATTAGAGGGATATATAATTTCAGTCCCACCTATCACATAATTAAAACCATACAAATTTGTTCTATAGAATGACAAAACCTTTATCATATCTTCATATCATAACCCATGAAAACAGAACGGGTTTTATAGACATTTCATAACTTCATAATAGCATAACAAATGGAAAATAAATGTGTTCTGTAAACCTATCATCATCAAAATTATAAACCATCCGGATAAATAATAATTTTGGTTTCATTGGATTATTACCTAATTAAAAAATATTTAACATAAAATGATATTATCACATTTGATAATTCATTTAAAAGAATCACTGGAATATTTCTTGAGGAAAATACAATTTAAATTTTCAAACAACTTATATAAAAAATAAAAAATTCTTAAATATTATGGATAAAAATTGTTTGAACATAACCATGTAAACTTTAAAAGGAAGCTTAAAATCATTGTGCAGACTTCACTACCGGAAATTTTGTTCATGTCGTATAAGTTAAAATAAAACATTTCTTTCACACCTTTGTAAAAAAGTAAAATATTAGCTTGTTAATAAAATGAAAATAATGTTTATCTAATTTTATTTTATATAAATTCAAAATTGGTTGAAAATGAATTTAAAAATAGTAAGATAATAGTAAAACATTTTTTAAAACATTTTAGAGAAAATGTATACATGGAAGAAAAAGGATTTTTGACTGAATAGTAAAACAATGATAGTTTTCCTTAAATAAATTCTTATGATATATTTAGCACTTGAAGTGATGAAAATTAAAGTAAAATATTTATTATCCAAAAATAATTGGAGTATAATAAAATTAATTGTTTATATTAGACAAGGATCAAATAATTTCCTCATTGGAAATTAAATCATAAACAATCCGATTAAAATATGATTAAAACATAAATTTATTACAACATGTCTCATATTTCTTCATTGCATGTTTGAAACTCATATGTAATAAACAAAGATTTGTTATACATGTTTTATAGAATTATTATAAGGCCCCAGCCTTAAACCTTACTTAATCTTGATTTATTACAAGATTACACATTGAGGATCTTTTCATGTTTAGAGTTTTATAGAATTAGATCATAAAACTTGCATTACATTCCACATTTAAACAAAGTGGTTACATAAAAGATAGTATTAATTTTTCCCATCAGCGGAAACCTATTTAAAATAAAACATGGATTCTTTCCTGACACTTCCTTGACAATATCATCATATCTTGTACCCTTCCCTTGACCTGTGAAAAACATTTCAAAAACTAGGGATGAGCATAAAAAGCTCAGTAAGGGATATAAAAATATGGAAAGGAAACATGAGTACATGTATACATAAGAATGAAATCATACTTTACCCATAAAACATAAGCACTTTAACATACCCCATAAAATCATGAATAAATCATAGAAATCATAACACATAAAGGTAACTTGAGGCATTCATAACATTCTTATGTAGGGAGTAACCCTCTTGGTTACGTTTGGAATACCCACCATAGTATATTCCCTAAATATATTCAGAGAAACCTTAATGTTTCACTCCTTCACGTTACCCAATGCATTAGAGATCTATATCGGGCTCACCCGCCCTTATTTTATCACGGAACCACCCGTCTTCATAACAATGCCCAAGTACCATAACATAATCTTATCACGTAAAACTTGCATAAAGTAAACATAACATTTCCACCATTCAATAACAAGATATCAATACAACACATTGATATAAAAACATTATGAAAACCATTTTCAAAACCAAAATAAAAGAAATGTGAAACATGGTATTTATTTTTCTTTTAAAAAGAAGGTATGGCTTGTAGAGGAAGCCGAAACTCAAATAATGGTCACGGTGGCGGAGAAGTCGTTGTCGCCGCATACATACGACAAAAACATTCCCTTTTGTCGTTTAGTAAAACTCTTTTTATAAAAAAGATCCCTTTCGGATAAACATATAAGTCAAAGGGGTTTATACACCATATAAAAGAAGGTTGTGTATAAAACAAAATATGCCTCAATGAAAGGATATTGAGACGAAGTCCCATACAAAGATGGTATCCTTGGATTAAGGATAAATTAATTACATAATTATGTGTGAAAAAATAATACACCAAATATAAGTGGATATTAAGTGTAAAAAAAATCAGAGGTTATTCACATATATTCATAGAACAACATATTCAAGGAGTACAAGCTTATCCTAAGGAATCAAAATTGGGTTAAGAAGTTCCCTTGCAAAAATTTGACAGCCTAACGGTGTCACTACAAAATTCAGAAAATGAGTTGATGAGAGATAAAAAGGGTCACTCATCACATGGACATAAAATTTAAATCAATAAGGATATATAATAACATATCCCAACATAATAGTATGTGAATTAAAAGACATAATAAAAGAAGTCTTTTAAAAAGAGGAGGGTGAAAGGTTCCCTTACCGACATGGGTATCTTTCGAAACATACACCCCGTGAAAGAAGAACAATACAACATTGATGTAAATACTCATTAATGAAAGTATATTACACAATGAGTAAAATAATGGGTAGTACATACACCACTCAAAGTAAATTTTGGCATATGTAGCATAAATATCACGGGAATAAAAGTGAGATGAAAAATCCCTTACGAAAACTCGGCAGCCTAACGGTGCCACTTAAAACTTCCAAAAATGGATTTATGAGATCAAATAGGGTCTCTCAGAATATGAACATAAAAATTATAGTATGAGGAATATAAAATAACATCCCCAAACATAATAAAGATGATCATAAAAGAAATGACATAAAAGAGAGTACTTAAAAAGAAAGAGAGAGGTTAGATCTCTTACGAAAATTCGGCAGCCTAACGGCGCCACTCAAAACTTCCAAAATGGATTGATGAGAGGAAATAGGTTCTCTCATCATATGAACATAATAAGTACAGTAGGAGTAATATAAAATAATAGACCAATCATAAGAAATACGAGCTTAAAATGAATGACATAAAAGAGTGTACTTAAAAAGAAAGAGAGGAGTAGGATCCCTTACCTCGGGTCCGACTTGACTCGATCGTTATTTAATCTTCTGAATAATAAACTTGAGTTAATTTATAATTCCTTAAGAACATTTATCAAGTTCATTATTCCTTTTTTATCACTTATTACCATGTCATGAACACTATGTTATTATTTAAGCTAATAACAGTCATTTTAACGATCATTGGTACTTGAGTCAAAAATAAACTCTTTATAATTACAAGTTGTTCATGTGGAAAAATATCCATTATATCCATAATTGTATTCAAGATGTAGATATCATATATATCATATATATCCAGTATATTCATGCATTTATAATATTACATAACATTTAGAGTTAAGAAATGAAATGCACCGTTCATGGAGACGGTAAGCCGTACGTACGCATGAACTCTACTTCCATTTCTATTTCATATTTAATGGAATTAAAACATAATGATACATTATAGTATTTTAATTCCAGTATGGTATCATATATAATATCATTAAATATATCCTTTATATGTACCACATATGGTATTAATGAATCAAATCACTTTGTGGGGGCGGTAGTCCGCACTTCTTAAAATGAAGATATCGCGTATACCCATAATGGAATCCATAATGGTATGAAATAAATGAAAAATATAGAAGATTAAGGAAAACATAAAAATATTATATATCATATATAAATATAGTGACATCTTAATGGCCATCATGAAAGATGTTAAGAGAAGATTGAACAATCATCGTTTCGTGAGGCGGAAAATCGCCAACCACAGAAACAGTGTGTTCTTTAAGCATTATATGTAGGTGTGTGTAAGTGTATCTCTAATACATCTTATAACAAAATCCTCATATATTTAAGATACTGGATTTGTTACAAAATAAATGAATAAAAAGAGTTTAGGGGGTTGGAGAAGCAAAATATAACAAAAGGACTGAAGTGAAGACATTACCTTAAAATCGGGTAACTCTCTTTGATTTGAGCTCAAAGGCTTCCTTGGGAAGACTTCTGCCCAAAGTGAGGATTCAAGGAGTACGAGAGGGATTTGTAGAGAAAAAATGGTCTGGGTTTGTCCGAGCCAAAGGCTTTTGAAGTGTGGGTAAGGAGGTAGAGGTGGGGGCCTTTTATAAGAGGAGAGGAGGGGCACTCTTGGAAAGTGAAGAAATATTACTTTATTTTAGAATGAGTTTAGGATTTTAATGGTCCCAAATTAATTTGTTTCGAGGATAAGGTGATAAGGATTCTAAATCCACCCATCCAATAGGTTTTGGACATGTGTAGGTCTTATATTTTTCATTATATTTCCATTTTATTTAAATCGTTAAATAATGAGGTCATCGCTTCATCATAATGATGTCATAAATAATTTAATTTATTAAATGTATAAAAATTATAAAAAAACTATCATGATGTAGGAACTCTTTTGAGCTTTCTAATGGATATTTATAGTAAAACATCTGACTTTTATAACCCCATGTAAAAATCGTTTTAGTAAAACATCTCATGTTTGTGTCATTTTTACTTTAACATTAAATAAAAAGTTATTTATGCCATTTCCCAACCAAAGTGGCACCATGGGGTCCCCAAGTTGACCCATGGATTATCTTGGTCGGCCATGACACATCCAATGAGGGTAGGACATGTTTGAAGCTCATCTCATATTATTAAAACATTATTTTTACCTTAAACTACACTAATTACCTCTAATCGCGATTAAAAACATAATCAGTTACTATTCAGCAAAAAATTATTATAATCCCATTGAACCACATTTTACTTCTTAATGAAAACCATGTATGTCGGACTTTTGAAATTAAAAACACAGAGGTGGAAAATTTTCATTTAAACGGAAAATCTGTTTTTATAAGTACCACTTAGTGGTTTCACTATTCATCAAAAATTGAATTTTTTCAGAAAAATACCAAAACTTCACCCTAAGATGTATTTGATATTCCAAATTCAAAAATGATTTCTATTTTAAAAAATTCAAAACATATTAGTTGCATTAATTAATTTAATAATTAATTCCCGCTGTTCGAGCAACTTGCGTGTTTTTATGAAACAATAAGTATCAAAAGATTGACACTAGTTTAAGTCCAATTTCAAAGTGAAATTAATTCCAAAGACCACTATTGGATTAAATGGTAAAAATATATTCTAGCTTCACTTTAAAACCAATTCAAAAGATAATATAATCATATACATAAATTATATTAAAAAGAGGTTTTGAATTAAAATACAACATTTTTCACTATTCATAAAAAAATGAACTTTATCGGAAAAATACCAAAAATTTACACAGAGTAAATTTTGATGTACCGATTCTGAAAAATTATTTTATTTTGTCAAATATAACACATAAAATTGTCAAAAATGGATTTAAAAGAGGTTCGCCATCAAAAGGCGGTTAATCGACCTTTTAAAGAATATTAGAGTGTTTACGCTTAAAATTGGATTCATTCACATTTTTAATCCTCTATCATTTATTGTAAAAAGTAAAAATATTTGAAAAACATATATAATATTTTTGTAGTTTGTTCTATTCATTCCCTACATCACAAAATCTAGGCGTTAACTACCATTTAAAATAATATTATTCTATGATTAGAGTGCAATTAAAGATTTCAAAGGAACTCGTTGTCACGTATTGGGTACGCCATCGAGCATAGCGTTCCCTTTAAAGTAATATTAATATTTTTTTCACAAATAGGGATAAATATAAAAATGTCATATTCTTTATTTACCTGGGGTGTTACATCCTTCCCCCCTTTTGGGAATTACGTCCTCGCAATTTCAAAATTGGGATTGAAAACTCCATTGAAAGTCCCACATCTGAAAAAGAGTAAATTAAACTATCACTTTAAAATAAAGAAAGGGAAGTACAAAGGTCACCCGAGTTAACCCATACTAGGATTCCATGTATGAAAATATGGACATGGAGGAAAAAACAAAGGGTCGTGTTCTGATGGAGAGTGATAGTAAACATGTCTATGAGAAAGTTAACCATAAGAAAATCACAAAATTGTGATGGGTTAAACGGTATTCGATTCCCCAGTAGGAAAAGTTAATAGACAACATTTTTGTTTTAAGTTACTTTATATTGAGGAATTTATTCATAAGGAAACATAATTACTTATCATGTGGACCTTCCACTTTTATTATATTTCATACACAAACTCATATTTTCTCCAAAAGACGAGTATTTAGAAAGACTTGTTCACATTAAGTGTACTATAATCGACTTCTAGAGAATCACCTAATCCAAAAAAGAGAACTATATACTTCCCATGTCTTTAGACTTTAACCAAAACCAAAACCAAAAATGATAGTACAAGATCAGATAGTCCAGAAAAGGATAACCCTTTATAAAAAGAAAATCTATTCTTAATCTCCAAAATTTGTCCAACAAAACCCAAAGTTCAATGAAGACCATTCGATAAACAATTTTTCCATAAAATTCTTCAAAGTAAACCAATCTAGGATTGAAACCCAAATATTTGAAAGATTTAATCGCATAGTCTTCCAAGGTAACAATTATCTCTAAATAGCATCAGTTTCCCTTAAAGTCTAATATTGAAAAGTAATTAACCTAATCACATATCCTCCATGATAGGTTAATAATTTCCATAGATAACCCAAAATAAACTTACTCTTGATTCCTAAAATCATCTAACTAAAAAAAATTAGACAAAATAACCAGGGACTTCACATAGTCCAGTGGTAGGCGATAAATACCAGTCGCACTTTTGTTATGGGTTCGATTCCCGCAGCTTTGTCCGACGCGACGGGTTGTCACACGGTCTGCGTGTTGTCCTTTTTCCAAAACTATATAATTCTTAAAACATTCCCCAAAACGAGCTATAATCTTTAAAAATAATCATAACATATTTTAACCTCAATTTTATCTCATGCCTTTCATTTTCTATCATAATATATAATAACCCATAATTACCTCAAAAGTAAGGATCATATAAACCCTAATGATTACCTTTATAATTATTACCTGAACTTCCACATCGATTGGTCATCTCGTATATGATGCATTATAGAACATACCAAGGTATAAGTGGTTGATCATGACTCCTTGATAGTTGGTTTAGAACAACCATGATTTTCCACATTGAGTCCCTCATTTCATCCAGTCTCTTAATCAGAGAACCACCACAGTTTCCTTCAAACCTATTGTCACTTTGGTGCATGCAAGATCCATTCATTCACTAAAAACAGAAATGTCAGTGTGAGTATATCAACAAAACCATCATGTACTAATGAGGAAGATAAACACTAAGATATACTTACTCATTCACTTTATATAAAACTAGGACTCTTTTTGAAATCCTGACCATTATGGTAATGTCACTTATGCTTAGAGAATACCCTAACCTCTAAAGTTATCTAAACTGACCTTTGATACCAACTATAAGGCCCCAGACTTAAACCTTACTTAATCTTGAGTTATTACAAGATTACACATTGAGGATATTTTCAGGTTTAGAGTTTTAGAGAATTAGATCATAAAACTTGCATTACATTCCACATTTAAACAAAGTGGTTACATAAAAGATAGTATTCATTTTTCCCATTAGCGGAAACATATTTAAAATAAAACATGGATTCTTTCTTGACACTTCCTTGATAGTATAATCATATCATGTACCCTTCCCTTGACCTGTGAACAACATTTCAAAAACATGGGATGAGCATAAAAAGCTCAGTAAGGGATATAAAAATATGGAAAGGAAACATGAGTACATGTATACATAAGAATGAAATCATACTTTTCCCATAAAAAATAATCACTTTAACATACCCCATAAAATCATGAATAAATCATAGAAATCATAATACATAAAGGTAATTTGAGGCATTCATAACATTCTTACGTAGAGAGTAACCCTCTTGGTTACGTTTGGAATACCCACCACAGTATATTCCCTAAATATCTTCAGAGAAACATTAACGTTTCACTCCTTCGCATTACCCAATGCATTGGAGAGCTATATCGAGCTCACCTGCCCTTAGTTTATCACAGAACCACCCGTCTTCATACCAATTCCCAAGTACCATAACATAATCTTATCACGTAAAACTTGCATAAAGGAAACATAACATTTCCACCTTTCAATAACAAGATATCAATACAAAACATTGATATAAAAACATTATGAAAACCATTTTCAATACCAAAATAAAAGAAATGTAAAACATAGTATTTATTTTTCTTTTAAAAAGAAGGTATGGCTTGTAGAGGAAGCCGAAACTCAAATAATGGTCACGGCGGCGGAGAAGTCGTTGTTGCTGCATACGTACGACAAAAACATTCCCTTTTGTTGTTTAGTAAAACGCTTTGTATAAAAAAGATTCCTTTCGGATAAATGTAGAAGTCAAAGGGTTTTATACACCATATAGAAGAATGTTGTGTATAAAACAAAATATGCCTCAATGAAAGGATATTTAGATGAAGTTCCATACAAAGACGGTATCCTTGGATTAAGGATAAATTAATTACATAATTATGTGTGACAAAATAATACACCAAATATAAGTGGATATTAAGTGTAAAACAATCAGAGGTTATTCACACATATTCATAGAACGACATATTCAAGGAGTACAAGCTTATCCCAAAGAATAAAAATTGGATTAAGAAGTTCCCTTGTAAAAATTTGACAGCCTAACGGCGTCACTACAAAATTCATAAAATGAGTTAATGAGAGATAAAAAGGGTATCTCATCACATGGAAATAAAATTTAAATCAATAAGGATATATAATAACATATCTCAACATAATAGTATGTGAATTAAAAGACATTACAAAAGAAGTCTTTTAAAAAGAGGAGGGTGAAAGGTTCATTTACCGACATGGGTATCTTTCGAAACATACACCCCGTGAAAGAAGGACAATACAACATTGATGTAAATACTCATTAATGAAAGTATATTACACAATGAGTAAAATATTGGGCAGTACATACACCACTCAAAGGAAATTGTGGCAAATGTAGCATAAATCTCACGGGAATAAAAGTGAGATGAAAAATCCCTTACGAAAACTCGGCAGCCTAACAGCGCCACTTAAAACTTCCAAAAATGGATTTATGAGATCAAATAGGGTCTCTCATAATATGACCATAAAGAGTACAGTATTATGAATATAAAAGAACATCCCCAAACATAAGAAAGATGAGCTTAAAAGAAATGACATAAAAGAAAGTACTTAAAAATAAAGAGAGAGGTTAGATCTCTTACGAAAATTCGGCAGCCTAACGGCGCCACTCAAAACTTCCAAAATGGATTGATGATAGGAAATAGGGTCTCTCATAATATGAACATAATAAGTACCGTAGGATTAATATAAAATAATATCCCAATCATAAGAAAGATGATCTTAAAAGGAATGACATAAAAGAGTGTACTTAAAAAGAAAGAGAGGAGTAGGATCCCTTACCTCGGGTCTGACTTGACTCGATCGTTCTTTAATCTCCTTAATAATAAACTTGAGTTAATTTATACTTCCTTAATAACCTTTTTCAAGTTAATTATTCCTTTTTTATCACTTATTACCATGTCATGAACACTATGTTATTTTTTAATCTAATAACTGTCATTTTAACGATCATTGGTACTTGAGTCAAAAATAATCTCTTTATAATTACAAGTTGTTCATGTGGAAAAATATCCATTATATCCAGAATTGTATTCATGATGTAGATATCATATATATCATATATATCCAGTATATTCATGCATTTATAATATTACATAACATTTAGAGTTAAGAAATGAAATGCACCGTTCATGGAGACGGTAAGCCGTACGTACGCATGAACGCTACTTCCATTTCTATTTCATATTTAATGGAATTAAAACATAATGATACATAATAGTATTTTAATTCTAGTATGGTATCATATATAATATCATTAAATATATCTTTTATACATACCACATATGGTATTAACAAATCAAATCACTTTGAGGGGGCGGTAGTCCGCACTTCCTAAAATGAAGATATCGCGTATACCCATAATGGAAGCCATAAAGGTATGACAGAAATGAAAAATACAGAAGCTTAAGGAAAACAAAAACATATTATATATCATATATAAATATAGTGACACCTTAATGGCCACCATGAAAGGTGTTAAGAGAAGATTGAACAATCATTGTTTCGTGAGGCAGAAAATCGCCAACCACAGAAACAGTATGTTCTTTAAACATTAGATGTAGGTGTGTGTAAGTGTAGCTCTAATCCTTATTATAACAACATCCTAGTATATTTAAGATACTGTAGTTGTTACAAAAGAAATTAATAAAAAGAGTTTAGGGGGTTGGATAAGAAAAATAACACATAAGGACTCAAGTGAAGACATTACCTTAAAATTGGGTAACTCTCTTTGATTTTAGCTCAAATGCTTCCTTGGGAAGACTTCTTCCCAAAGTGAGGCTTCAAGGAGTAAGAGAGGTATGTGGAGAGACAAAATGGTTAGGTTTTGGCCGAGACAAAGGCTTTTGAAGTGTGGGTAAGGAGGTAGAGGTGGGGGCCTTTTATAAGAGGAGAGGAGGGGCACTCTTGGAAATTAAAGAAATATTACTTTATTTTAGAATGAGTTTTGGATTTTAATGGTCCTACATTGATTTGTTTTGAGGATAAGGTGATAAGTATTCGAATTACACCATAAAATAGGTTTTGTACATGTGTAGGTCTTAGATTTTACATTATCTTTCCATTTTATTTAAATCGTTAAATAATGAGGTCATCGCTGCATCATCATGATATCATAAATAATTTATTTTATTAAATGTCTAAAAATTATAAAAAAAAATAAAATTATGTAGGAAATCGTTTTATATTTCTAATGAATATTTATAGTCAAATATATGACTTGTATAACCCCATGTAAAAATTGTTTTAGTAAAACATCTCATGTTTGTGTCATTTTTACTTTAACATTAAATAAAAAGTTATTTATGTCATTTCCCAACCAAAGTGGTTCCATGGGGTCCCCAAGTTGACCCATGGATTTTCTTGGTCGTCCATGACACATAAAATGAGGGTAGGACATGTTTCAAGCTCATATCATATTTTTAAAACATTATTTTTACCTTAAACTACACTAATTACCTCTAATCGCGATTAAAAACATAATCAGTTACTATTCACCAAAAAATTATTTTAGTCCCATTGAACCACATTTTACTTCTTAATGACAACCATGTATGTAGGATTTTTGAAATTAAACACACAGAGGTGGCAAAATGTCATTTAAATGGAAAATCTGTTTTTATAAGTACCACTTAGTGGTTTCACTATTCTTCAAAAATTGAAGTTTTTCAGAAAAATACCAAAACATCACCCTAAGATGTATTTGATATTCCGAATTAAAAAATGATGTCTATTTTACAAAATTCAAAACATATTAGTTTCATTAATTAATTTAATAATTAATTCCCTCTATCAGAGCAAATAGCATGTTTTTATGAAACAATAAGTATCAAAAGATTGGCACTAGTTTAAGTCCAATTTCAAAGTGAAATTAATTCCAACAACCACTATTGGATTAAATGGTAAAAATATATTCTAATTTCACATTAAAACCAATTAAAAATATAATATAATCATATAAATAAATTATATTAAAAAGAGATTTTGAATTAAAATACAACATTTTTCACTATTCATAAAAAAATGAACTTTATCGGAAAAATACCAAAAATTTACACAGAGTAAATTTTGATGTCCCGATTCTAAAAAATTATTTTATTTTGTCAAATATAACACATAAAATTTTCAAAAAGTGGATTTAAAAGAGGTTCGCCATCAAAAGGCGGTTAATCGACCTTTTAAAGAATATTAGAGTGTTTACGCTTAAAATTGGATTTATTCGCATTTTTAATCCTCTAAAATTTATTGTAAAAAGTAAAAATATTTGACAAACATATATAATAATTTTTTAGTTAGTTCTATTCATTCCTTCCATCACAACATCTAGGCGTTAACTACCATTTAAAATAATATTATTCTATTATTAGAGTGCAACGTAAGATTTCAAAGGAACTCATTGTCACGTATTGGGTACGCCATCGAGCATAGTGTTCCCTTTAAAGTAATATTAATATATTTTTTCACAAATAGGGATAAATATAAAAATGTCATATTCTTTATTTACCTAGGGTGGTACAATTATACTCATATATATCTTACCATTTGTGATTTACTTATGAAATCGCACCTATTTATCAACAATTTGTTATTAAAATCAATGTTCATGGGGGTAACTGATTCATTTTTCATGTATGTTTTGGTTCGACAGTCTCAGTCCATGTGATTTGATTATGGTTCTATAGTATCCATAATTTTAATAATGATATAAATATCATATATATTCTTTATATATTTATATAGTTTTATTCATATATAAAATTTTGAGATAGAAAATTGAATTAAACTGTTCATGGAGATGGTAGGTCGTACGTACTCTTGAATGTTGGTTCCATTTTTCAATGGATAGAAATAAAGAATGGTAAATACTAATTCCCCTTAAAAATTATTATATCATATATATTTATGAAATCCATCCTTATTACCATTCCTGTAAATCAAAAATGAAAAACAAATCACTTCATTTTGTGGAGGTGGTAGTCCACACATACGCACGAGCAATGCCATTATTTTCAAATGTATTGGAAAGTAAGAAGTTAGATGTGATGTTATCATTATAAAGGCATCATTTTCCTAAACCATCCATGGGTACCATAGTAACCTGATATTTGATCTGGATCTAACATTGCATAAAGGGATTTCCTGATCCCCAAGGGTTGGAGACTAGCACCTCGCATCATACAATATGAAAGTGGGAATGAATTTGAAACAAAGAAAACAAAAACAAGAAAAGAAAGTTAGTATATTTAAAATTAAAAATCTATAGGGATATGTGTACCATAACTCAAATAGCTAAAAAATCCCAAATTACCATATTAGAGTACTAGAAAACTAAAAGGAAAACCCAATCCCTAGTGAACTCAACTCTCTAAGACTAAAGATAAACCTATAAAACAACCTCCAAGTGGTTATTTTCCCTTACTTGAACCTGTAAAGAGATAATCTACAAACTTCAAAATGCACAAGTAGTTATGAGCTAAAAGACTAGAAGGGTCTCACCAATTATTCCAAAATAATATTCCAAAATTTAATTAACCAAATAATGTTTTCAATATTAGTAAACATGTATAATAACTTAGAGAAAATTAAAAAAATCCATGATTTAAATTTCAAATAATGTGCATACTTTAAAAAAATGTCTTAATAAAAATTTTATATTAAAAAATTTATATAGATTTAGAAACCATGAGTAAAATAGTTTTAAAAATAGTGGAATGTATTTCAAATACAACAACATGAAACATGGTCATCTTCCAAAAGGTACGATAGTTGCAGGCTATCGGATCCTCACACTGTAACAGCCCAAGATTTTATAAAAAAATATTCTTTTTAATTTTATTAATGTCTTGTGTTGTACGCTACACCAAAAGGAGCTTGCACAACACACATCCTTGACTTGTCTTGCATTACATGCAATTGCGACCTTCCTCGATAGCGTGTGTAGTACGCAATACCGAGTTTCACTAAACAACGATATGCTATAAAAATATTATTAAAACTAGTCGTTATGAATAGTAATAACCACTTTTTGAAATCCAGTAAATCTTATTTTTCAAAATGAACTTTATTTTTGGATTCGGAGTATCGAATTTAGCCTAAGGTGAAATTTTGGTACTTTTCAGATAACTTTCATATTCTGATGAATAGTGAAAATTACTAAATTATAATTAAAAACAACTTTTTTAATCGAAATAATTAATAGTGATAAATCATTAATTTGAGTGGTTTTAAAGTATATTTAGAATATATTTTTACAATTTAATACAATGTTCGTCATTGGATGTAATTTCACATTTAAACTAGACATAAACAAGTGTCAATCTTTTGATAGATATTGTTTCTTAAAAACACGCTATTTGTTTTAACAGCGGGATTTAATTATAAAATTAATTAATGCAACTTTTATGTTATGAATTTGGTAAAATAGACTTCATTTTTGAATTCGGAATATGAAATATAGCTTGGGATGAAATTTTGGCATTGTTCTGAAAAACATCAATTTTTGATGAATAGTGAAACCACTAAGTGGTAGGTTAAAAACTGAATTTTGCATAAAACTTAATTTTACCGCTTCTGTGAATGGAATTTCGAAAATCCGAGAGACACGGTTAATATCAAGGACTAAAATGTGGTTCAATGAGATGAAAATAATTTTTGGTGAATAGTAACTTTTTACTTTTTTTACCGCGGTTAATAATAAATAGGGTAACTAAGGGTAAATATGATATTAATATTACCCTAACACATGTCCTAATTCTATTGGACAAGTGTAATTCGACCAAAAACAAACTTAGGAATAAAATATGACCATTTAGGCCCACTTGGATTAGATTAGGACATTTATTATTAATTTATTTAAAGAAGGGTTAAAATAGTTAAAATCAAAGTTTAATAAGTAAATCATTTTTAATGGGGTTATACATAAGATAAATTAGACTATAAATATTCATTAGAAAGCTAAAAAGATTTCCTACATGATGGTATTTTATTTGTAATTTTTAGACATCAAATAATATAATTTATTTATGACACAAAGATGATGCAGTAATTATCTTATTAATGAAATATTGACATAATTGATAATATAAATACCAAAATAAATGTAATTTAAGACTTTTTATGAATTACACTAATTTTATAGGTTACTATGATATATTAGTGATGATTTAATCAACTTGGTTCGAACATATAATTCTGTTATGACTTTCACAAAAATCATATATCAAATAGTGTCAAAATTGACACAAAATAGTTTTTAAATCAAATATTATATTACTAATTGTTATTTTATTCCTAAAAATCTAAGGTTCGGCCAAATGACTTAGATAAGGATATATGTATTAATAATATACAGTTTGGGGTTCGTTTGGCATGTTATAGTAAGCTTATTAACCATATAGTGAAAGAAAACAAAAAGACACGGTAAAAGTTAAATTATTTAACTTAGAGTTAAATCTAATTGATAAGGTTAAAATAAAACCCCAAACTTGTCTAAATCCTATTGGTTGATAGGATTTCGACCCATCCCCACTTTAGCTTCGAAATAAGACCCTTTGTAACCATTATAAATCGATTTTGACTTTAATATAAAATAATATTTTGAGATATTCCTAAGGTGCCCCTCTCCTCCCCTATAAAAGGACACCTCCTCCCCCTCCTCCTCACACCAATTTGAGCACTCAAGCTCGGCCAACCCCTGCCAATTTCTCCTCTCCACTTCCCTAGCAACATCCTAGAGGTTCTGGTCTTCTTCAAAGACCAATTTTAGTGCCCTAAGAGAAGGTCTCAAAGAGGCACTTCAAAGAAGAGGTAATTACCGTTACCAATTCTTTCATCTTTATTTCTTCTTCCACTTCTTCTTCTTAGGTTGTTTCATTATGAAGTAATAACATCAGTATCACTCATATACTGATATGTTATTATAAGTATGAAACAACCCTATTTCACCATCTATCCATCCTACGGAAAAAGAAATCACCGCGCGTGCGTACGTACGGAATACCGTCTCCACGCCGTGGTGTAATCTATTTTCCACCACCACCTTACATGGATGGGTATAATGGTGTAAAGAATAACTATACATAGTTATTACAACATCATATTTATTCTGATATATTGTATAATCCACTCCAATTCAATTCAATATTTATAGAAATGATATCATCGCTCGTGCGTACGTACGGACTACCGTCTCCACGACGCGATGAGATTCATTCTCCATGTTAACCATTTAAGAATGATTATAATGTATATATAAGAAATAATAATGAAATATATGACATTATAAAGCTACTGGATTTATATATATATATACATATGTATGTCATCTACTTACTTCCATTTCAAGACAATAAGGAAAGGAAAACAGCGTTCATGCGTACGTACGGACTACCGTCTCCATGAACGGTGTTTTTCATTTTATTTATCTACCTATTATATATATATATATACTGAATATATATGATATATAAATCATATTTTATATTCTGGAAGTAAGTAAATCATGATATAAGTAATAATGATGTCAAGAACAACAAGTCAAAACACCTACGATAAATGAAACGATTTTACCCAAAACGCTTCTTTAACATGGAGTTTACAAAAGAACGGGTAATATAATGTCATAAGTGAACCATATATGATATCATAACAATGAATATGATTCTTTAATAAGTCAATAACATGATTTAAATCATTATACAGGAGGTTCGGACACTTACAAAGCAAGTCGGACCTAAGGTAAGGGAAATATCACAATCTCATTTTTATCCGAGATTGTTTATTCGTATGTATTTACTGGGGTGTATTTTATCATCCACATCCATGTTCCCTCAATATGTAATATTATTTCCATCCACCTACTATTGTTTAAATCCAATTTTACCCTTCTATGAGTTTTTAGTAAAGGATATGAAAGGAATCTTTTTTCGTTTTTCGTACGAGGTACTTTTTGACTTTTCCGACAAAAGTACGAAGAATGTTTTTTTTAACTTATACGGCACGAACGGATTTATACTGTTTTATAAAGCCTTATTTTCATGAAGCTTCCTCTAAAATATTTCATGAATATTTTCAATAAAATCTCTTTCTTTTAAAATTGCATGATGTTTTGTGAAAAGAAATTGATTTTGAAGAAGAAAGGATATTTTCCTCAAGAATTCAATTCAAGTGTTTTATCAAAATTATTTTCCATATAAGATAATAAAGGGTTCTGTTTCTATCCATATTTTTACATCGATTTGACTATGTTGTGATGGAATTATGTTTATGAATTCCTTTATCTTATATGAATGGTTTTATGATGTCATGTTGTTTAAGAATCCCATTTTTATTACATGGGTTATGCAATGATGTATGATTTATGATTTTGTGGCACACATAAGAAAGGATTCATTAAGAGATGGGTGGGACCTATATCTCCCTCCAATGCATTGGGTAAAGATTTCATATCTCATGAGATAGACATGGCTGGAATGGTAGGTTATACCGGTTCAGTGAAACAGGACTGAAACGAGGATTACTCGATTCAGAAAGGGACTTTGTCCACTAAGATAGTCTTGGCAATGAGTCTTGACTAACAAGAAATGATTCTCTATGATTATGTGTGTATGCCACAATGAGTAATGTTTTAAGTAAGGGATTCATTTTCACTTCTATGATTTATTCCATGTTAAGATATTATGATCTCTTTTGCAGGTTTTGATTTTCATAAAGATATGATATGATTTTTATTTCCTTTATTTGCCCTTGCTGAGCATTTGAGCTCACCCTTTTATGTTTTCTTTTCCCCAGGATATAAAGAAAGGTTTTTAGGTAAAAAAAAGGGAAGATCTTTATGGGAGATATTGAAGATCTTTCACCACGATTAGAAGATTACGTTCCGAGTTTCCAAAGACACTAAACTATTACGATCCTTGTGTGTGTGTTTTTGTTATGTACTAAGTATTCCGCAAAAGTAATGTAATGTCAATGTACGTCAAGATACGGGTCTCTACACACACACTCGAAGGTGATCATGGAAATATGTGTATACAGACAAACCTCTGACACTAGACAAAGGTGAATCATCACCATCCTATTGGGGGTATGACATGATATAATTGGTTTTTTTGAGTTGTAATGCATTAAAAAAAGTTTTATCCCAATAACTCACTAAATACCTAGGATTTCATGTTCTATAATAACAAAAAATTATTGTAATTTTATTTTAAAACTATTAAAAATAAAATTCAACTCATCCCATATTTCAAATATTCCAATTTTAATTTAAAAACCAAAAAATATGTTTTTAATCAAAACATGACTTTTTCATGATAAAACCATTGGGTATCTATAAAAACCATTTTAATCCATTTTCTCAAATACAAATTGAAAATCAATTTCTTAATTTAAATTCAAAAATTAAAATTCCACAATTTTCCATTAATTTTACAAATAAAACGGAAATAAGGGGAATTGGGGGTTTTCCCAATTTTGTGCCAAATCAAATCCAAATCCTATAGTCCAATGGAATTGTGTTTTTAATAAACCAATTTGTAATAAGTTTTATGAAATTTAATTTAAATCAAACAATCAAATTTAAATCAAGAAACTCAGGGTCAATCAAATTTTTCCATCATAACAAAACCACCTACCTTCCTCAAAAAAATACAATACCCACAACAGAATCAGTAAATAATAACAAAGGCGTTAAAGATCTAGGAATTAAAATAAGAAAAAATATTCAATCAAAACATAGTTTATATCCATCAATACCAAGATGATTTATCAAACTCCAATGAGGAAACAAGAAATAGAAGAAGAGACATGTAGAACACTTACCCAAAAAGTCACACCATAATTGGAACCACATTAAATTGTAGAAACAAATTACCTAAAAGAGTTTGAGGGCTCCCAAATTCCCTTGGTATGGCTCTTGGGTTGACAGTAAGGATTTCTGGAGAGGATGGAATAGAATTTTCATCTGACCTTCCTATTTAAAAAAACACGTGGGACTTTACACAATATGTGGCCCAATTACAAGTCGTGTAATTAAAAAATCCTAAAATCACCGAAAACCCATCGCCTTTAGTTAAAAAATAATTAAATAGTATTTTATAATTTACACATCATGTAAACATATTAAATGGAATTTGAATATCTATTAGGATACAAAAAAGTAGGTTTTATACTAAAAATTGAACAAATCTCTGACTTCACCGTTATTGGTATACTCCTATTTCCTTCTCAGCCCTAACTATAAAACAAAAAAAGGAAAACCCTGAAAAGGTTTAAAAATTACCTATCAAGAAGTTAATGGGATGTTACAAACTCCACACCATAAAAATTTTCTATCTCGGGAAATATTTTCAAGAAGATTCTATATTGAAAAGGTGAGGTCAATACTCTCACATCACTGCCTAACAGTCCCATGTCTCATGAGAATCATAATTCTAATGCTCTAGAAGATAAACCAATGGTATCAGCCTCTCATAAAGTACCTTGGTTTTAGAATAAAATATTATTATTAGTCATTCATTCTTGGATAAATCAAGTTCAACCTCAAGATCATTCCAGTTTAGAAAATGATATGGAACAGATAGATACATTCATAGTTGAGATACATGGAACAGATCATGTATTGACCCTAGCTACAGTGGAAGTTTTTAATGATAAGAAAATTTTCACACCTAATCAACAACCTGGAAACATCCCAATAAAATTAGGATAATCTTCTATTTCCTAACAAGACATTAATGACCCAACTGAGGTAAAATATTCTAGAACACCTGATCACCAACTAAAAAATCCAATAGTCTGAGATGAAGATCATCAAAAGACTTGTACCTGCTCAATGCCATTAACATTATCTAAAGAATCAAATGAATCATTTTTATTGTCTATTGAACCAAACTTAGTCTAACCAAGGATTTTTCACCAATCTATGATTAACACAATCGATATTTTCATGTTCAACAACACAAGTCCTTAAGAGAATACATTTTGTCTGGCCATCCAACTCTGAATAGTATGTCATACTCAAATAGACTAGATATCCTAGTTCCTACTGAAGGCTTCTCTAAAGAGATAATTGAATTGATGATCCCTATTAGAGACTATAACAGATGAAAATACTTGAAAATGAATGATCTCTTTCACATAGATATTTTATAACATTTAAACATTAGTTATATCACAAATGGGTACAAAGTGAGACAATTTAGTTAGCTAATCGATCAAAACCTATATCACATTCTCCATTCTTTGGGTTTTTAGAAACTCAACAAAAAATTCCATTGATATGTCATCCCACTTCCATGTCATAATTGGTAGTGGCTGGAGTAGACCTGAAGGTTTGTAGTGCTTGACCTTGACCTGTTCGAACGTATAACAATGAGGGAAAAATTCAGCAATGCCACATCTCATACTTGAACACCATAACCATCATCTCATGTCATAGAACATCTTCCTGGTTTCTATTTTCACTACTCACTAAGATTTATGGAAATCCCCCATCACAAATTTTATTACCATTAATGGCATAACCAAGAAATTCTGATAGTATAGTATGCACTCAGTAGATAATAACCAGTTAACCATGGTATACCCACTATGAAGAGAGTCTATAATTCTACAGAACTCATCATAAATATTATATTCCTAAAGAATCATCTAGATAAGAGAGGATGTGAATTTAACACTTACCAAAGAAAGATCATCCCATGTTTCCTGAACTGCAATGAAACTATGCAAAAAGATCCATCAAGTTCCACTCTTTTGATGATACTTTCACAACCTAGGTCGGAAGTTTGCAACTCAAATAATTTTCAAAGAATTATCTTTCCATAGGGTATATGAAGTATAGAAATCAAAATATTTTAGGCACTCCAACCAATGCCTCTAGAGAAGATTCAAATATTTTTATGATAATATATAATTTATGATCTTATGGTTTGAAAATAGGGAAAACCATTATCAGTAAAGGTAATGCCTCTAAATATTAATTCTGTACATCATAGTTGTAAGTTCAAGGTCATGGGTTAGGTCATTCTTCACATGTGGCCTAAGATAATGATATCAATAAGAAACTACATGATCACCCCACATAATAACATAGCCCAAACATGAACCTGATGCATCACATAATACCAAATATCCCGGACCGACCTTTGGAAGAGTCAACATCAGTGTATTAGTCAAAATACATTTTATCTCAATAAAAGAACTTGGACACTTCCCATCCTAAGAAAACCGTATTCCCTTCTAAGTTAGAGAAGTCGATAAAGAATAAAACTTTGGGAAGTCTGTTAAAAGATAGTGATAGTAACCAACTAGACCCAAGAATCTATAAATATTGAAAACATTTTGTGGTTATTCCCATGTCATAAAATCCTTCACCTTTTAGAGATCAAATAATATACCATGTTCTGACACTATATTTCTTAATAACTTAACTTCCCAAATCATGAAATCACATTTCTAAATCTTTGAATAAAGTCATTGATTTCTCAACAATTCCAAAAATTCTCTAAAAACAGACATGATACTACTCGAACTTAGAGTAAACAAAGATTTCATCCATGGAAACCACCACAAAAAAAATTAAGGTACACATGGAATACCTTTTTCATCAAATCTGTAATGACTATATGTGCTATGGTTAAACCAAAACTATAAGGTACTCATAATGGTCATAACTCCTCCAAAAGGCAATTTTATAAATTTCGTATTCTATTATCCTCAACTGATGGTAACCAGATAATAGATCAATCTTCAAGAACCAATAAACCATTTCATCTCATCAAATTGATCATCAATCCATGTAAATAAGTACTTTTTCTTTGCGGTTAAACAATTTATTTTTTTTCTAATCAATGCAAATGTGAAGTGATTCATCATCTTTCTTAGCAAAGAGAAACAGTTCCACCCAAGGTGACACACTCGGGCATGTAAATACTTTCTCTAAAATATATTCCAACTACGAATTTATATCCTTCATTTTATATGGTATTATGTGGTAATAAGGAATTGATAATAGGTTATTATCGGTCACTAAATTGATAGAAAACTCTACCTCCATTACCAGTGGAAAACTAGAGAATTCAAAAGTAAAAACATCGGGAAATATGATGAAAACTAGGGGATATCACCACCAAAAAATTCTAGATTTTGATTAAAGTAGAACACATATATCAATTTCCACAAATCTAGATAATACGTTAAGGCTCAACTGGACCTCAGGTCCCATTCTACATGAAATATTCGACAAACCTTATTGGGTGAAGTAAAGAAGACCCATTTAAGATAACAATCAATCTCAAATTTATTAGTAATATGTAAATCCATCCCACATATGAAATCTAATAGTATCATGTTGAGAAAAAAAATCTCCAAGAAAGCTCAACATCTGATAAAGATAAAACACAATAGGGACTTCAGAGACCCTACTCAATATTTTTTCCAAGGGGTGTAATAATATCCATCACAAAAGATAAAATATTTGTAGAAAGATTAAGTAGATTAACAATACTGGTAGAAATAAATGAATGATATATACTTCCATCAAATAGATAAATCACTAATGAAGAAGCTATAGTAATGGTACCTCTCATGGCCACTAGACTCATATCCCCTTCCTCTAGAGACTCATCCAATACGTGAAGAAACTTCATTCTATATTCTTGTGGATGGAACCCCCTTGATAGTGAAGTATCTGATTTCACCACAGTTCTAGAAGTTTCTAATGATCTTGTTTCACTATGAGGAGTTACATTAACATGGGATAATTTCTTAAGGTGACCTAGTCACCCACAAAAGTGACATACCTTGGGTGCCTTATTGAATACCCTCTTAGAGTGCCCAGGATTTCCACACTGGTATAATATAAAATTGAATCTTCAAGGAACTATAGGAGGTCTAGAAAACCCCTTCTATGGAGATACACAATGAGATTCATCACACTTTCTCTTTCCTTTAGAGTAATTCACACTGCCACTAGGAGAAAAGGAAACTCCTGAAAACCCTGACTTTCCAGCGAGGTATATTTCGACCATCAGTGCTCTATCCACCACCTATGAATAAGAAGGTAGCTTATGAAATAATTACTAAGAGGAAAAATCAGTTCAATGTCCCAAATTAAACCCTTGAGTCTTCAACTTCTCATTAGAAACATTCCTAGGTAAAAACTACAAAATCTTAGTAAAACGGTTTGTGTACTCTTTCATGGTCTCGTCATCCTACTCAAGCATGAAAAATTCATAATCATTTTCCAACACTATCAAACCTAGATAGAAATTGTCTATGAAAATATTATTTAATTATTTCCACTCTAATACCTCATAATTATTTTTCATCGCTATCATGACCCACCATCTCCTGCTCAGTCCTTCTAGGGTGAAGGTGGGACACGTCACCTAGATTTCGTTGGGTGTCTCCATGAACCCAAAAAAATCTCAATCCTACTTAACCAATCCTAATCCTCTTGAGGATCATTTGAGCCTTTGAACACTGGTGCCTTTTGTTAAATAAACTCTTGAAAATAATTTCATAGATCATAACTTTGAGGGTCCATTGCTGGAGCCTGAACGGGGATAGGTGGTGGTGTTTGTCCCATAGAATGAATAGTACACACAATCACCTCAACTAGACTCAATTATAAGAGAGGATTCACATGCTGAGTTTCATCATTATCTTCCTCCTAGATATGATTCTCATTCATTCATGGTGGCATGATGCAACACAATATCAATAGAGAACATTAAACACGTCAGATTTGGTACTCAAACTAAGTAATAAGGGAAATTAATCTCAATGGATAGATAAACAAGATTTGGATTTCAATATATCCAAATAAAAAGTTGGTAAAATACTAGAACAAATCGTCAAGATGTATTTCTAAAACCAAAATTGGTAAATTAAGGTTTGTTGTTATGATAGTTGTCCAAGAACTCAAGCGTAACTACCTCCTATGTCCCAAAATAATTACAAAACGGTATACATAGAAAGACAAGATGAAAAACCTCCCTTTGATACCATTGTTTCATGAACTAGACTAGGTACCCTGGTAACCTAATAACTGATCTAGTTTTGACATCTCTCAATAGGCATTCCTCATCCCCTTATGTTGGAAACTAGCACCTAGGATTACACAATATGAAAGTGGGAATAAATTTTCCACAAATGCAATGGAAGAAAGACACAAAATCAGTATTAATACAATAAAATCTCTATAGGGAGAGGTGTACTAGAAATCAAATAGGTTAAAAACCAAATTTACTATAGAAATATGGCATAAAACTAAAAGAAAAACCCAATCCCTAGGAGACTCAACTCTCTAAGCCCAAATATCTATAGCTAGAACCACCTCCTAGTTGTGATTTTCCCATTATCAAACCTGGAAAGATATAATCTACAAACACCTGAAGGCATAAGTAGGGTGTGATCTAGAATCCTAGTAGGGTCTCACTAAGGATTCCATAACAATATTACACCATTTAATTAACCAAATAAAGCCTGTAAATTTAATAAACATGTATGAAAGATCATAGAATAATTAAAATAATTCATTCTTTAAATTTTAAATGATTGAAATACTTTAAAAAAATCTCAATAAACAATTTATATAAAACAGTTTATATAGATTCAAAAGGAATGTATAAAATAGTTTACAACAAATAGTGGAATATATTTCAAATAAAATAACGGGAAACATATTCATCTACCAAAATGTATGATAGTTATAGGATACATGATACTAAAACACCTAAAGGTGATCATGTAAATATGTGTATACACACATCCCTCCAACATTGGACAAAGGCAACTCATCGCCATCCCATCATGGATGTGACCTACTGCACTAGATTTTTTTTTTGTAAGTCATAAAAAGAGTGTTATCTCAATAAGCCACTAACGACCTAGTGTTTAATGACCTATAATAATAATAAATTATTTGAAATTCATTTTAAAACTATTAAAAATTAAATACATCCCATACAACATTTCAAATATTACAATTTCCATTCTTAATCCAACACATGGATTTTTAATCAAAACATGCCTTTTTTGAAGATAAAACCATTAGATTTATAAGAAAACCATTTTAAATAATTTTCTCAAATACAGCTTTGATATCAATTTCAAAAAACCAATTTCATAATTTAAATTCCACAATTTTCCCTCAATTTCACAAACACAACCCAATTCAACGAAATTGGAGGTTTTCCCCAATTCCACACCAAATAAAATCAAAATCCTCCAATATAATAGAATTGGGTTTTCAATAAACCAAATGAAACTAGTTTCAAGTAATTGAATTTATATAAAAAACTGAATTTAAATCAATCAATTCATGGTTAATCAAACTTATACATCTTAACAGAACCAACTACCTTTCTAATGGAAACAAAAAGGCCGCAATAGAACCTACCAACATGAATAAAGGAATGTAAGATCTAGGAACTCAACCTAGAAATAAGATTCAACCAACAAGGAGTTTTGATCCACAAATACCAAGATGATCTATCAAAATACAAGGATGTAAATATAAAGAGATGAATAGATAAAAATAATGCTTAGCTGGAGAGTCACACTGCAGTCGGAACCACATTCAATTGTTGAACGAAACAACTCAAAAGGGTTTGAGGGATGAAAAATAGCATTATGGTGGCTCTTGATTCAAGAGAAAGGAATTATAGTGAGAAGGAAATAGAATTTTCAGAAAATGTTCCACTTTAAAAACAACACTACAGACTTTACATAACATGTAATCCAATTATATTTCATGTAATTAAAAAATCCCCAAAACACCTAAAAACCCATCACATTTAGTTAACAATGGATTTATATTTATTATATAATTTACATGTCATGTAACCATATTACACAGTATATAAATCCACATCAATCTATTGAACTAGTAGGTTTTATATTGAAAATAAAAAAAAAATATCTCACTTTACCATTATAGGTATCCTCTTAATTCCTTATCATCCCAACACAGATAATGAAAAAAAATCCATAAAAAAGTTTAAAACATACATGTTAGACAGGTAAGGGGTTTATAAAATAATTATGTCATAAATATCATATGTATACATTAAAAACATCATAATACCCAACCATAAAAGATGGTATTGAAAATAAATTGTATCGCTACATGGAGATGATATTTCGTATGTAGGCACAAGCAATACTATGACTTCACATTTTATAGTAAATAGAGAGGATAATTTTGGTTTCATAATCATAATAAAATTTCAATATACCGAGGATACTAAAGTTTTTGATTTATAATAAATACCATTGATTTAGATGAGGTAAAATAAGAAGTAAAAAAATATAATCTATTAAGGTGATAACCTCTTATTTGAAAGATTTCCTTTAGATATACTCTTAAGGGTCTTAGGTGTGATTTCCAAGACACAGATGTTACTTATAAGTACCCTAAGCCTAGTTAGATGCATGGACTCAAGTACACCCCAAATACTAGAGGCTACCGACTAGCAACGAGTGCCTAGGGTGTGTCCATAAGGATTTTATTCCCTCATTACTAGAGTGTATAACAGCGGATAACATATAAAAATAAGAGATATGTAGAAGAATAGATATAAGTAAACATAAGATACAATAGAACTAGAAAGAAGTAATAAACAAATTAACATCTGTAATCACTTATAAAAGATGATGATGATATGTCAGGTATCTATAAAGCTGGAAAACATAGATATAAAGTAGTAGATAAGAATGTTATAAAAAAGTAGCAAAAGTATCCAAAAATTGTCCCCAACATCCTAGGCTTCAACTCAATCATATGCTACTAGCTCCATCCTAAAAAACAAGCAGTTGAGTGTCTGAAGGGACACTCTTCCCTTTATCAACACCTGCATACATATAATCTTCTTAGGTACCAATGGCGCCAAGATAAAGTGTGAGATAAATCTCAGTAGGCCATCACCAATGGTGTCTATAACTTTCTATCTATGTAATATAAACTGAAATAGTGGTCAAGCATGCATACATAATAGCAAAGCAGTACAGTAACATAAATTACCAAGTACCTACTTCATACCTTTGTTGGTGTTTGAACATGTAACCATTTAATTAATTTATTATGTTCTAGTTTATATATTTTTGTCATGTGAGGCATAGCCATTACTAAAATCACCTCATGATAGTTATAGTAAAGGTACCAAGATGTAATAAAGAAAACTATTTAATATTATTAATTATGAGGTTCCAAGGTGACAACCAAGGAAACCTAGACCTCAAGGGTTTCCAACTCAGTAGTAACTACAACCTAGCTAAATGGTAAGAGTGTAATACAAGGACAATTGTCCAAGGAATTCCTTAATAATAAAAATAACTGAGTCCAAGGAATACATCCAAGGTAAAATTGGATAAGCTATAGCTTGGACCAAGGATGTAACCAAGGAACATCATGTACTTAGAATCCATGATGGATCCAAGGAGTATATATAAGGCATCCTGTAATGGTAAAAGAGTGACCCTATAGTGTAATAATGGGAATCCACTGATAGACAATGATTGTGTTCCAAAGTGTGTTTCAATAATGGAAACTGGCATCCTTGAATCCGAATGTGTCCTCGAGTGCTCAAGGTATTCCCTTGGGAATCCAATGAAATATCTATTCAAACCTATCCTATAAATCTATCAAGGTCTATATACAATACACATTACACTTAAATCAATTATTTATTGATTCCATATAATAATTATTCCATTTAACATGTCAATGGTTCATTCCATGACTTTTATACAAGTAACAAGGAATTTCAAGACATGAAACCATTTTCAATTAATTTTAGCCATATTGATTTAATGTGTTTTACTCCGATACGTTCAATTAAACTTGGAAAGGGGTGTTATGGGTGTGAAACCAAGCCATTTAATTACCATCCATTTGGTCAGTCATATATATATAATGTAATTTCTATTTAATTTAACATTGATTAATAAAATTTAAGAAATTTCCTTAGGATATTGTATTGGCACTAACATGACCAATTCAATAGTCATTTAATTAAAGGACACTTACCATTAACAAGTTAAAGATGAATCACACCTGAATGGTGGCTCAGACAATACGTCAACCACTAAAATCTCAAAAAAAATATGAAAAATAACTTGTATGGGGTAATCGATGTTGTGGGTGTAACCACCAATAATGAATAATATATATATATATGTGTGTGTGTGGAATGGATCTTAGAACATGGTTTTAATGATAATAAGAAATGGATATTAATTAGAAACGAGACACCAGATGAAATCGGCATTCCCATGTGGCAATTTATAAAATGATGAATCTTGAGGAGTGAGTTATATACCACCTATCTAATACTCGTACAACTCTCCTCACACATTATGAGTCTCTGGTTTGTCCGGTATTGGAATAGATCTGAATAATATATCAATTCCTTGAAATTGGGTAATATTATCCTTCAACTAAATAGCATCGTTGATAGGAAGAAGAATGACAAAAGATTCAAAAGGAATTGAGAATGTATAGGTTTATATCCAACGAGACATATGAAACTTCCATCAGACTCTGGATGGACGCTCATGATCAAATCCTATCTTAGATGGATTTTTTTTCTTCAAAAGGTAGTGGATGAGGGGTGTTGTCCACTTAGATAAAAAATAAAGTATGGTTGTGTTAAATTAGATCATTTTGGGAGGAAATGGTAAAATCACCCCCCAAAAGTCCTTCACATAGTTTGGATGCATGGTTATTTAAACCATGAAACACCCATTCATGTTATTCTATAGGATAGGGGTATCTATATGGTTAGGAAAACATTGTGTCAACTATTGAAACCCCATTTGTATTTTGTCTTTGGTTTTTCACATGGCCATGTGGCCCAAATTGTATTGTTAGATCAAACCATGTGCCCTCCTACTACTTATTGTCCATCCTCAAATAGTTGAAATTAACTTTGCGACATACCTCTCTTGATTAAAAAATCATGTGATGATCCTTTTTCACCCCTAAAATTGGGCCCCATGCTCTAAACAATCCTTGTACACCCCTAGGACCTTCGTAAACTCATTAGGCATCAAAATTAGGTCCATAAAATAAAATTAAACCAAAATTGAAATTATTTTAAACTAAGTAAAAAAATCAGGTTCTTAAAATTACCCCCCCCCCCAAATGAACATGTCCCTGATTTCACCTTATAAGGGTGTCTAAACATAGTTTGAGAAAAACTCTAGACATTGGGCATGTACATCAGCCTCCCACTCCCATGTCTCATCTTGTACATGGTCATGCTGCCATAGCATCCATTCTAATGGGATATATCAGCCTCATAGAGCCTTCATGCTTCAGTCAATAGTGGGTATAGGATACTCCTCAAAAAAATCATCGACATATAGATTAACATATCAAGGATCAAAGGTGTGAGAATTTTTGGCATGATAATGGTAAAATTGTGAAACGTGGAAGATGTTGTGCATGGAACAGTACTTCTGAGGTAGTAGAAACTGATAGTTTACCAGACCAACTCTCTCTAGTATCTCAAACAACCCTATATGTGGTGTAAAAAACTTCCCTTTCCTTCATATCCATCTATTCCCTGGACTGGGTTGTACCTGCAAGAAATCATGATCCCCAAACTCAAACTCCAGAGGTTATCACCAGTGACCGACATAAGATTTCAGTCTATACTGGACAATAGAAATATGATTTCTAATCACCTAAACCTACTCTAAAGTCTCCTACATGAGATAAGTATCTAGTAGGGTTGCCTGTCATACCTCTATCTAGCACATGGTTGAACAGCACATCCTATTATATAAGGCCTCAAAAGGAGAGATCTGCATTGTCTTACGAAATCTATTATTATAGGAGAACTCGATGAGAGGGATATTATTCTTCCAAGAACTGTGGAAATCAAGGATGCATTCATGGAGTATTCCTCTAAAACTTGTATCATTCATTCTGATTGTCCGCTGATTTTAGGGTGAAAGGTCATCCTCAGAAGCTCTTATCTACCCTTATCCATTTGCAACCCTTTCCAGAACCATGATGTGAAATGAGAATCTCTATCTAAGATGATATTAAGAGGGACCCTATGTATTCATATAATCTCAAGGACATATAGTCTTCCAAACTCATCAACTAAAAAAGTATACTATAGAGGAAGGAAGTGGGATACTTTCATCAGTCTTTCAATGACAACCCATACAACATCACTACCTCTAAGAGAACTAGGTAAACCAACTAAAAATTCAATGGAAACATAATACCATTTCCATTCCATTACATGAAGTAGATTTAACAAGAATAAAGGTCTCTAGTTCACTGCCTTCACCTGCTAATAGGTGGAACACCTAGTGATAAAGATTGATATCTGAGGCTTCATCCCAGGAAACCAATAATGACAACGTATATCTGGATACATTTTGGAGATTCCTAGATGAAATGATCATTGAGAAGCATGGGAATCTCATATAAACTCCTCTATTATATTTTTAGGAACCTATACACACCCATGAATATGAAGGATTTCATTTTAGCCAATATAACAATCTATAGGTGAGTTAGCTGCTGGAAAACTCTCACAAAGAACAAAACACTCCGGATCTGAAAATGCCCTACTCTTCACCTTCTCAAGGAGAGAAGTGTTACCTATCAAGTATGAGAAATACCACTACTCGTGACTTTCAAGAAACTCTATAAGTAACTTAAAAATAGGTAAATCAATTTCCATTCATCAATGATTCCCATATGACATATGCTTGAGTTTTTTGACTCAGCACATCAGTAACTACATTTACCATTCTAGGCATATAGGAAAGCTTGAAATCAAAGGACTAAAGATATTCAAACAATATTCACTATATGAGACTCAATTCATGTTATATAAAGATATATTTAATTCTCTTGTGGTTTGTATACACCACAATGAACTCAACTAATAGGTAGAACCTCTAAAAACGCAAGTCATGGACAAATGTTGTTAGCTCATGGTCGTGCATCGAATAATTTATCTCATGAGTCCTCAACTGTCGATATTCATACGCAAATATTTTATCCTTATGTATTAGCATTTGTCATAGGAAAATTCCTACTGAATCAAATAATAAGGTATAACTTCTTCCAATCTCTGGAAGAATCAGAATAAGTGCCAATACAATCCTCCATCCCAGCTCCTGAAAGGCATTATTTCATTCTTCTGAACATAGGAACATAACACACTTATTTGTAAAACTAGTAAGAGTTGAATCAAGACATGATAAGTCTTATATATAATTATTGTATTATACATCCATCCCCAATAAAATTCATATATCAAACACATTCTAGGTTTCTCTCAGGAAACCACAATATTAATATTCTATTTATCCAATGAGACTCCTAATTTAGAGATAATATGACCCAAGAATTGAGCTTTTTTAATCCAAAAGTGTATTCCAAAAAGCTTGTAATAAAGATAATGATCTCTCAATATACTATGAAGGATCTCATGGTTCTTATAATGGTCTTTATGAGTGTGGGAATACACTAAGATATCATCCAAAAATACTATAAAAAAGAATACAGATAGGGGTAGAACTCCCTATTCATCATATACATGAAAATAGAGGGCATGTTCATAAGAATGAAAGACAGAATGAGGAAATCATACATACTATACCTTCTATGTATAGTTGTACGAGGTCTGTTTGAGGGCTTGACTGACACCTGATGATAGCCCAATCTCAGGTCAATCTTAGAAAAGACCCTAGCTCCTCAGAGATGGTTAAAGAGATCATCTTTTCAAGGAAGTGGATTCTTATTCTTGACCATAAGTAGGTTCATCTATCTTTAATCCATGTATAGATGAAGGTTCTCAACCTTCTTCTAGGAGAAAACAATGGGAAAACCCCAAGGGGAAGTATTAGATCATATAAAATCATTTTCCTACAATTACACCAACTTCAACTTCAGATCTTTGAGCTCAGTATGTGCCATCCTATATAGCATAATAGACACTAGAGATGCTCCTAGAAATATCTCAATCATAAACTCTAATGATCTTTTGGGAGATAATATTAAACAATCATTGAGAAAGAAAAACCTAAAACAACCTACCACAGGGGGAATTCAGCTTGATTTAAACCCTGATCATGTATAAAGATATTGGAAATCTTGGAGGTCACTCTACCTATCCCAAGATGAAATGGTCCTACTCTACCAGCCTGGACATCTGACACACCCTTTTGTAGATAACTTCTTCCCTCTAATAGTGTAAATGACACCCTTTGGAAATAGCTGTCTACAAATTCATGATACAAAACCAACCAATACATCTTGATAATGACATTGAAACCCTTAATCTTGAGAAAAAATATGTCCCATAAGAAAGGATTGCTACATAAATAAAGGGGAAAATATATACTTTGGAATATTCCCTCTGACCATACTCTAAACGGCATATCTAGGGTCATTACACAATAATAATACTATATTTCTATCCTAAGGATTTCCCCAATAGATAGGGAAATGAAAGATTGTGAAGCACTTGAATTAAATAAAGAAGATACTATAGTTAAGACTACTAAAATAGTACCTTGTACAATAGATGGTCCTACAATCTGATACTCGAGTATCAGCTGTAATGCATGCAACTGACCTGATCCACGACCCTATGCAATAACTAGACTACCATGATCAAAACACTTTTTTTGGAATTGCTGGTGTTGATGAGTCTAGATACTACTATCTTGACCAGCTACTCATCCAGTACTTATAGTGAAACTCCAACTCCCCACATGATGTGATATAAAATAACCTTCTTCTGAAGGTGGAACTGATGTAGATATGATTCCACTAAAAGATAATTGAAATGTTTGGTAGAATCTTTAAAGATTCCCTATATGGATGTAATCCCGACACTCTAGAGGGTCTCTATCACACTGAGGCTTTAGGTTCCCCTATCGTCCACACTGATGAAACACCATTGAGATACAGGTATGAGTACCCTGGATCCCATAGATCTAATGAGAAACATAGAGATATCACTTCCTTCAATCGAAATAACTAATGGCATGTTGTAGAACTGGTAATATATGTCTAGTAATATCACCATCCCTCAGGTTGTACTTAGTGATAAGAGCCTAATTGACTATTTTAGATAAATTTGGTAGGAGAAATCCATTCACCTGATTATAGATGGAATATTGAATCTCATGTTCAAAATGTCTAGAACCAAAAATCTCATCACTATCTAGAAGTGGTTCAAAGTTATTTAACTCAATAAAATGAACTAAATAATCCATAAGTGAAATAAAACCCAACTTGAGATGCATGAAACCTCTGGCTTGGTAATCTATCGGTATCTGAGGAAAGTAGTCATAGAAAGTAGTCTAAAAATCATCCCATACCATGACCTTATGGTGACCAACCTCGGTAATTACATCCCACCAATTTATGGTTGCATCACGTAACATGTATGTAACAAGCTTGACCCTCCACTTGAGGCATCTCTAGATCCTCAAAGATAGAAAAGGTGTCCTCTAGGTAAGACTCAATAGCATGTGTAACACCGTCCCCTAAGAAGGTATAAGGATGTTTCTACTGAAATTCATGAGTCAGATCAACCATTGTAGATGTACTTCATAGAGCACCTTGGATGGACTACATCAGATGTGGGAAACTATCAAAGACCCAAGCATCAATTCCCAGATTAGATACAATAGGGGGTGCCTCATTGGCACTCCTGGAGGTAATACTAGAGTCTGAGGGCCCACCACATCTGAAGCATTGTCTTCATCACACTTTGGTGCATGGAACGAGGACGTCATGGCAGAATTGGTACACAAATTCAAAACACACATATCATAATATGATTTACTTAGATAGATAGAAACACTAGTGTAAGATGAACTTAATAATTGGGATCACAACCCATTGTATACTACCAAAACTACCCTCTTAGAAGGCCAGGTATTTTTAAGTTATTAGGTATAAACTACAAGGGTTCTGGAAGATGAAGGGTAAACTATACCTTGCCTTGTCATTTACTAGAAACTATTTCATTTTAATCTATCAATTTTAACTTTTAAATTTTCATTTTCTTATTCTCATATATCATTGTTCATATAGAATGGATTTTCATTCCCAGTTAATCAGGTCTCATACACCTTATCCTTGAAATTGACATCCATTAGATTTTAATCTAATAGATTGGTTCGGTAAATTACCCATTCCAACCCCTTAGAGCCCATAATACCTCATGAATTCAAACTAGAAATTAATCAATCATATCCAAATTTTTTAATAATATCTATATATATATAAGTCTCACAAAATAATCAGAAGCATATCAAGCAATTAAAACAATGAAATTCACCTATATGGGAAGGAAATATGCATGGCATGTGAATTATATGTGCCTATGATGATGCATGTAATAATTATTATTTCTCTCATATCATCAAGACAAGGGTAAAATTAAATCTCAATTTGGATAATAAAAAATAATAACCCCACCAAAATATGTGCATCACCTGATGATGAAATGATATCAACAATAATAGGTGAAATCATAACAAAAATTATAATTCTGGAAACTTGGAATTTACCACAAACATGGATTTTCAAAGCCCAAGAATGGATTATAACCAAATTCCAAGTGTTCCTAATCACCAATCTATTATATCCAAAAATTAAATCATGAATGGAACCCCTCTAATACCAATTTGTGATGTCTCAGTCCCAGATGCCACATAGAAGGGATCGGATCCCAATTGGGTACATGGCCTCAAGAATATCTCCCCGAAGGTCAGAGGCTACTGAATAGATGTGAGGGCCTAGGGTGTGTCTGTGGGGAGACTGTTCCCTCATTACAAGAGTTTACTGTAGAAGATAACATATAAAAATAGGATATAAGTAGTGAAATTAATATAAGTAAACTGAATCCACAATAAAATAAGATAGAAGTAATAAGAAATTGAACAACTAATAATCACATAAAAAAGTGGATGATGGTTTTTCAGGTATCTATAAAGCTAGAAAACAAGGATGAAAAGTATAAGACAAGCATGCTGTAAAAAAGTAAAAAAATAAACCAAAAATTACCCCCAAAATCCCAAGATTGAACTCAGTCATGTACTACCGGATCCATCCTAATCAACTAAGAAATCAAGTGTCTGAAGCAACACTCTTCCCTTTTTTCAACACTTGCATACATATAATCTGTCCCGGTACCAATGGCTCCCAGATAGGGTGTGAGATAAATCTTATTATTCCACCACCAATGGTGTTTATAATATCTTGTTCGCATAATAAAAACTGAAATAGTATGCATGCATGCATATATAAAAGTAAAGCAGTATAGTAACATAAATACCCAAGTACCTACTTCATCCCATGGCTGGTGTATGAACATGTAACCATTTCAATAATTAATTAAGTTCTATATTATATATTTAATTCATTTGAGGTATATCTAGCACTGAAAATACCTCATGATAGTAGTTGTAAAGGTTCTGAGATGTAACAAGGTAACATGTTTAATATTAATAATGATGAGGTTCTAAGGTGAGAACCAAGGAAACCTAGACCTCATGGGTCACAAACTCAGTAGTAACTATATCTTTGATAAAGGGTAATAGTGTGATCCAAGGATAATAATTCATGGAATTAAACAATAATGAATATAACAGAGTCCAAGGGATACATAAAAGGTAAAATGGGATAAGATATAGTTAGGCCCAAGTATTTAACCAAGTAACCTATTGTTCATAGAAGCCACACTGGATCCAAAGAGTGTATCTAAGGCATCCTATAATAGTAAAGGAGGGATAATATAGTGCCATACCAAGAATCCACTAATAAACAAGGATCGAGTTTGATGGAGGGTCTCAACCAAGGCAACTATCATCCATAAATCGGAATGGCATCCTCGAGTTCTGAAGGTACTCCCTCAAAAATTCAATGTGAGATCAAGTCAAACCACTCCAATAAATATTTCAATTTCCATATACAAGTCACCTTAGATTTAATTCATTTATTTATTAAGGCCATATAATAAGTATTCCATTCAAAAGTTAAAAGGTTAATTCCACACCTTTTATAAAAATGACAAGGCATCTCAAGACATGCATCCATTTACAATTCAATTGAGTCATACTAATTTAATATGGTTTACTCTAATACCTTCCACTAAAAATGGTTAGGGGTGATATGTACACGAAACTAATCCATTCAATTACCATCCATTAGTCTAGGTCATATATATATATATAATATACTTTCCATTTAATTTAACATTAATTAATCAAATTCAAGCACTTATATTTATAGGTTCAAGTGGAACTAACATAACTAATTAAATAGTAATTTAATTAAGGTAGGGTTACCATTAACAAGGTCAAGATGAGTCACACTTGAACAAAGGATCAGACCACATGTCGACCACTAAAAGCTCAAAAAGGCCAATTATGGAAAATACCCTACATGGGAAAATCATCATTGTGGGCATAACCACCAAAAATGATTAACATGTATGAAATGGGTTTTTGAACTTGGTTCTAATGACTATAAACAAGGCATGTTAAATAGATAGGAAATTCTTATGAAAACGATGCGCCTTCACAGAAATTTATAAAATGAAAAATCTTTAGAAGTGATTTATAGACCACCTACCTAATACTCATAAAAATATCCTCATCCAGTATCAGCCTTTGGTTTAGCTGGGATTGGAAGATATCTAAAGAATAGATAAAGGCCCAGAAATTGGGGCATATGAGCCTGCATATAAATAGTGTTATTGATATGAAAAAGAAAGTTGAAATATTAAAAAGGAATTGAGAATGTATCAGTGTAGATCCAATGAGATAGACGACGCTTTGATCGGAGTCTGAATGGATGCCCAGGATCAAAGCCTAGCTTATATAGCTTTTTGGCTTTGAAAGGGAGGGGAGGAGGAGTGATGTACACTAGGGAAAAAAGGATGGTTGTGTTAAATTAGATCATTTTGAGGGGAATGGTAAAATATTCCCATAAATTCTTTAACATGGTTTGGATGAATGGTTAGCCAAATAGTGTGCCAACCGTGTGTAGTTTGCTATCGGAAGGGGGAACCTTCACAGTTAGGCCCCATAGTTAGTGAAACTGTATAACAACCATTCAAAACCCCTCTACAATTTGTCTGCAATTTTTCACATGGTCATGTGGCCTGAATTTCATGGTTAGATCAAACTGTGTTCCCTCCTACTCATTGTCCAGCCTTGTATGGTTAAAACTAACTCTATGGCCTACCTCACGCAATTAAAAACCATGTGATAGGCCCATTTTCACCCCTAAAACTGGGATATCTGCTCTAAAAAAATCCATAGACACTCTTGATACCTTCTCAAACTCATTATGCATCCAAATTAGGTCCCAAAACTAGAATTAGAACAAAATTAAATGGATCTGTACCTTAATTAAAAAGCAGGTCCTTACATTATTGCTGGAATTTTTGGAATACCAGCACCACTATAATATGTTTAAGGAAATCGAGAAGATAATTTGGTAGTATTGGGTCATTTTATAAGGCTCTAGGTGGTGTAAATAAGATAAATTATGGGTTTTCTTTTATAAGTGAGGTAATGGGCACACTTCGAATTTCATAAACGATTAAAATATAAAAAAAATCGTTCTTCATCCAAATGATTTCAAATGACTGGATATTCAAATATAAGGTGTAATGGGATGAAATACCTTCTACAAATAAAACTTTTACACGTTTCAATGGTTTTTTAAACCTTATCTTTTATTTTAATACATTATTTAAACTATTATAACATTAATTGTGGTAACGACTTTTTCAATCATAAAGGGTTATAACATTAATTATAAAATAACAATTAGCTCATAAATGGAGAAGGGATGATATTTTAGACCATTTTTCATCCTAAATATAATCTTGTATGATTCTTATTAATCTTAATTAATTTAATAAAATATTATTTAACATAAAATATCATTAATTTCATTTTGGATACTATTCATTTAATTAGACATTAAATACACCGAGAAAATTATGGAATTAGAATATAATATTTTCAAAAATACCTACTATGTCATTTTTATCTAAAAAATTCATGGAACATAATAATTCATCCAAACTCTATCACTCTTAATGATTTTTAAAATATTTATCTTATTTTTCTATTAATTGGATATATACTATATCAGCATTGTGTAATCATTTAGGATAATTATTCAATCACTAAAAATTAAAAACAAATTAACATGATAAAAAATTGATTTATAGTTCAAATTAACATTTATAACTGAACATAACCTCTTTTTACCATTATGGTAAAATATTATAGTAATTAAAATCAAGAAAGTTACATTTTGTATTTATTTGTTTCATAAATTAATATAATGGTCATAATAAAATAAATATAGTACCTATTGGCCATATATTCGATACTTTTATGGGAATGGAAAAACTAAACCCATCAAATAGGATAAAGGGATGTTTTTGATAAAAAAATAAATATTTATCCCAATGTTTTAAACCTATTTTACATGATTTACCCTTATTGATGGGACAATAATTTATTAAGGTAACTATTCTTATTGACACAAAAATAAAAGGAAACTATTTAAAATATTTGATCCTCATTATTATAAATATAGAATCCTTTTTTCAAGATTCATTTTCTATAAGTGGTATAAATTCATTTTAAAATAAGTGTGAAAAACATGATGAAAATTGTTTTTTTGAAATAATACATTTTATTATGCATAAAACTATATATATATATATATATATTCAAAATTCATGCCTAGAAAAAAATATTATATGAATATTGAAACATTTGATATTTTATATAATATATTACTTTTATTAAAATCATTCACCAACAGTAATCAATTTAATTTATTAAGAAAAAAAAACATAGTGCCCAAAAAAATAGTTTATCAGAAAAAAATCTCATTCATTTTAAAATGATTTTTATCTTCTTTTATAATCAATTTATATCCAATGAATTCATTTCATACATTTATAAATAATGAATTTTTTATAATTTACTTAGTCCTATTCGTACCCTCCACTCTATTATCTAGGCGATAATTGTATAATTCATTGTGGTTAATTTAGATCTGGGGTTGTGTGTTTCAAAAGTTATCAAAGAAAATAATTTTACTTGAAAATAAGTATATCATAAAATCCCAAGGTATCATAGTTTTACCCAATTTCTTAATGGATCGTATTTGATACTTGGTGCCTAGTGCCCACTCTGATGGGGGAGGGATATGTCAGGAAGAGAATGATTTGTATTAGGGGTGGAGTTTATGTAAAAAAACATGTGTAAATATATATATATCTGTGTGTGTGTGTGTGTGTCTATGTATATTATGTGGGTATATATATATCTGTGTGTGTTTATATAAATATATATATATATTATTTAATTATATATTTGTTTGTGTGTATTTATATATATTTATGTAAATGTATTAATATTTATAGATATTTATATCTATTTGTGCATATTTATATACATTTATAAAAACAATTATGTGTGTGTATATATATATGTGTGTCTGTGTGTATATATATATTTATATGTAATTATATTTATTTATATATGTGTATTTATATTCAATAATTTAAATTTAATTATTTTTATATATATAATAAATATTTATATATTTTTTCATATATTTATAAATTTAAATATTACTATATTTATATAAATTTAATTGTAATTATATTTTTGTGTGTATGTATTTTAAATTATGAATTAATATATGTATTCATATATATATATATATTCACATATTTATTTGTTTATAAATAAGTATATTAAAGTCCACTTCGTCACCAAATGATGGGATTAGTGGAGTGGTAAATACTTTGAAAAATAACAGAGGAAAAGGGTTCAAATCTCTCTTTACACATATATATCTTTAATGTATAGTTTAAAGTAATAAATAAATAATCATTAATCAATAAAAAATAAAAAAACGTCTTTAAAAATTCAAAAACTTAATAAAAAAATGATTCAAAATAATTAGGGACGATTTCTAAAATCACCATTGAATAATTTTTTAAAAAGGTTCATTTAAACGAATAAAATAAATAAATAAAACTGTCCCTAAACATTTTAAAATTTCTGCTAAAAACCCATGAAATTATTTTTTTTTATTTTTTATATAAATATCGAAAAAGAATTCCAGACATATGAATTTTCAACAGTTTTAAAATACCATCAAGAATAATTTCTTAGTGGTATAATCCACTATTAAATAGAGTAGTTGGTAAAGCAGTGTTGTAAGCACTTTTAAGGGAAAATGAATGACTAGGAATAGGTAATGTGTTCCTGGAAGGGTTGAAATTATTTTTTAATGTGTTTTTGTTATGATTTTCTAAAGTTTTTATCTATGTTAAAATGATGAAGTGGTGTGAGTGATATTATGATAATACAATACCTTATATATTTATTTGAAAGAAATGAAAAATAAATTAATAAGAGAGGGATAGGAATTATATTATTTTTTCATAATAAATATAAATGAAATTGATTAATATATTGATTAAAATATATATAGATTGGTAATTAAATGTGTAATGGAATATATACGGTATTTATATACATTATAAATAGGTTAGTAATGAATAATGTGGGAATGATAAATGAAATGAATATTGTGGTGCATTTTTTCATTGAATGGGGTGGTTGATGTGATTTTTTTTTCTCTTATTATAAGTGGTGGTGGTAGTTGTATGGTAGTGTCAAAGTGATAGTTGGACGATTGTATATGTGACTAAGATAGTATATTTACCCTAGGTAGGTATTGTGTGATATACTGCATTAGGTAAACTTATTATCACCTATATAATTCTCTGGATACTAAGTGAACCCCAGACACCAATGGTATGAGTGAAGTGAATGGAAGACAACTCCATATCTCTTTTTATTCATTTTGGATATATTTTGGTAATATGGTAATGGTAATGGTTGTGATGTGTGGTGAACTTTACTATGGTAGGTGGTTATGGTAAGTGGTTTCGATATGAGGTTGTCGTAGGTGGTTGTTATTTAAGGTTATGGTATGCAAATTTGGGAAGGGATGAATGTTTTTCAACATATTCCCTTAGGATGTGAGGTTAACTATATTAGTGGATAAGTGAGTGTTAGGTATCTTCTCTGTCATATTTTTCATTATTTACTATAAATATATAGTATATGAACATGATGAGTTAAATTTGGATGATAACATTAGGTTTATTAGTGCATCTTTTAGTATTAATAATTTAGGTTCTTATTTTCATAATATGGGTTTTGGAATTAAACATCAAAAGTGTGGAAAGAATCTTGGGAAAGGATTTAGTTTGATGTCAATGAATTGAGGATTATAAGAATTAGATGATTTCATATAAGATATTGGTTTTGTTTTTAGGGATGAAAAGTGTTATGGTGGGGTGTTTAAAGAGACCAATAAAAAATTATTTAAATTTAGTATATAAATGGTAAAAATATATTCTCATTTAAATTTTTATAATGATCATTGTTTCGTTTTATATTAATCCTAAATTGGGTGTTTATAGGTGGTGTTGTGGTTAGAAAATCCCATGACTAGAATTTAGAGTTATAGTGGAGGGAAATTTTTAAGGAGGTATTAGTAGGTGGTCACTATGTACTCGATATCTTGTCATAGGGTACCCGATGAGAAAACTAGTGGAATAAAAATAATTATATTAGGACTAGGAAGATGATAGGAGTTCAGTTAATATCCATTGAGACATTGGGTAGCTAGTGGAGGCCCATCGGTTATCTAGTAGAGCCCATATTGGTATTTTTAAATGGGATCATTTTTTTATTTTTACCTCTCCTATTATAATACCCTTGCGTGGTCTCTTGAGATCACTTTTCTTTATCCAAACTTATGCATAGAGGTGCTTAATCATTCCCTTATCTTTCTCCTCCCTTATTTTTTCTCCAATCAATAGAGTCGGTATGAGTGTTAGCTAGCCTATAAAATAGATATTAGAGTATGATTTCACCAAATCACATTGGAATCACATTGATTAAGAATTATTTCACATATCATAGCTAGAACAGAATGAGGAATGATTATTTTCCTCTATTAATAACAATTCTTATTAAGGGATACATTTTTTGATTTTTTAGATTATGAAGAGCTTACTAATGGATTATTTAGGAAGGTGGCCTTAATACCTATTTTATTTAATTCAGTTATGCATGTGTTGTGTCTTCCACCTAATATTAAAAACATTAATAATATGGAAATGATGATTTTAAAAATATAAATATATTTTTTTTTGTTAATTATATTTCATGATAAATTTAATTATTAACTATAGTGGTGTTACCAAATCATGTCTAATTATTCTAGTGGTATTTTTTTCTTTTACACATATCATTTTACCTTCTCAAATGTAAATTTATTGACTAGTATTACATTATTATTATTCATGACTAGATATTTTGATTATATTATTAACCATTTATTTTTCATTTAAAAAGTTATGATGATTGGAAAGGTTATGGTGATGTCATCTCGTACACCACTGGCTAATTTTGTTATTGATTATATGCCTTATGATGGGTTCTCGAACCATAATTTTTCAATATTTCTATTATTATTTATAAATAATGTTTTCATAAAATATTTTTTATAAATTTATAAAAGGTAAATGGATTCCTTTTTATAAATAACTCGAATGAATTAAAATTTATCAATTGACACTAAACATTTGATCAAGAGGTTTTATTAGTGGTGATGTTGTGGTATGGTTTATAAGTGTGGAAATGGATGATTTAGTAATTTAATATTTTTTTTAAATTCATGAATTATTTATTGTTTAATTTCAATCATATAAAATGTTAAACTTTTCCTTTTTAGGTTATGGGTATATGGAATGGTGGCTTGTTGGATAATTATTAGTCTAAAAGTGATATCTTTCTTTGAGACATAGGATATACAGAGAATGGTGGTTATTTTGATGGAAATACAAGTAAGGAAGTATGTTGAATCTTATGGATTTATTCACTTCCATTATTCTTTACTTACTCTATACATTTTATACAAGTTATTATTTCATTAATTCATCTTTGGTTGTTATTTTTATATTGTTTTTTAGAGATTTATTTCAATCAAAGTCCACTTTGGTTGTATTTTTTGTGTTAATGTTTTATGTACCTTTATTTATTTATATATTATATATAATATTAATCATACCTTTTGGGACATAGTAGTGTTTACTATAGGTTTTATTTGGTTGGTATATTTTTGTTACTTGGGACTTCTTATATCTACATTTTTTAGTTTCTTTATAAGTTTTGAATTTATATTATTAGATCCTTTATAGGATTTGATACAAGTTATAATAGTATAAGTTTCATTATATATGAAATTATGTCATGGGATAAAATAATAAGATGATATTAGATGAGTGATTAGGTTAGTAACTTTGGAAATTTTAAGGCATGTGTGATATTAGAGTTTTAGTGAGGTAGAGATAGAGCTTGATAATTTCATTAAGGATTTATTTTGTTGATATTTTATAGTGTAGTTTGTTTAGATCATGTTTTTGGATTTGTTTTTTTGGAGTTGGTACCCTATAACAAAATAATTTATACTTTTTATTTCATACATATTCAAAGGCATAAATATTAATAATTTTTTTATCAAATAATGAGTGTTCTTCTATATAACATTATTGTGATAATCTTTTCAGGGTATCTATCACATTAAAGGTCATAGCAGTTCCCTACTATGATAAAAACAATGAAGTGTGATGATGATATTCGAAAATACATGTTCTATGTCAAATGAAATCTTTAATATGGGACACAGTTGATGAATACTGTCATGTTTAGGGGCATATAAGACAGTGATACCTCTCATTAATTCATCACATGGTAATCACCAAGATAAGAGGTTATGAGATCAGACCTACTCATAGGAATTCCACATGTTATATATATCATTGGAGATTATTATCTACAGATGCATGCTTTTATCCTTATACTTGATATCATTATTAATGTATATCATGAGTTTTTTAATTTCATGTATTGAAAAAAAATCATGATGACATATGCACATGGAGAGGTATGATATGTTTGTTACATTGTGAATGTTTTGAAATTAATGAATAAGTCAATATTGGATAAACCCCTTTTGAGTAATTGAGAGTAGATATCTTAGGCCCTTTGTTTGGAATGATTCTATCAGATTAAATACATAACCATATAGGTTTTGTTGATAATTTTATTTTAGTGAAGTCATAGAGAGATATATCTAGCCTATGGGATAATTACATAATCAATTAATCTTACATGATGAGATATCGAAACAAAAAGATTTTATTATATAGTGAGTTTCTATAGGAGGTTATTGTCATTTTGAGATTAATATCTTTCTCTATTGGTGAATTAATGCATCGTTAGACACCATTCTTAAAATTTAAGCTAGTTAGCCTAATTACACTTAGAAAGAGGCATATAGGGTCACACAATAAGTTTATATATAACCTTAGTTAAATTGTATTTTAATTTAATATTATAATAAATATAATTATTATATTATGGAGAATAAAAATTATTCAACCTAGATTGATCACATATATCAAGACACCAGTTATTCGAAAGAATGTATATGTGAGTTGAATATTAAACAATCATTTATTCACCAGTTTCGTGAATATAATATTTTCTTTTCATTTATCAAATGAATAATACAATTATTTTATTTATTTAAATAAATAGTTATTATTTAAATTATGATAAGTGATAAGGGGGATTAACAAACTGAGTTAAAGGGTCCAGAACATATGATATGTTTAATACCATTTAAATAAATATTATTTTCCTATTTAAGAAATGATATTTAAATTTATGTGAGTTTTTCACACCTCAAAGAAATAATAATATTATTATTATTAACATTCGATGTGAGGTTTTACTTATAATTAATAAATTTTTTAAGTTCATTTTTGTAATGACTAATTATCTAACCTACATATATAAATCCTATTATATCATTTAAAGGGTAATTTATTTGTTGGGAACAATATTTCTCTCTAGGGAATTATCTCAATACTAGAGATAACATTCTATAAAATTCTCTCAAGAATAAAGAGCATTGATCCTCATCCACCAACTTAGGAACATCAGATAAATTAATTGAATCATTCAAGTTCATAAGGGATTCTTTTTTAGAATAATATCAAACAACACAAGTGGTAATAATTTTATGTGTAAGTTGTCATAGAGTTTATGATGACATTATAAGGTTTAAGGTGCATGTGTGGATACCACTTGAGTGATTCGACCCTATAATATTTCATAAAAATTATGGTATGAAAGGTGTGCTCAACTGATTTAATAATGAATAAATAGTTTCAAGTGAAGTTATTTCTTATTTATATAAATTAATTATGAATTATATGTGAAAAGATCATCTCTTAAATTTTATAAGGTTTCATTCATCCATTTTGGAATATTTATCTTAGGAAATCAATTAATACCATTGTTGGGAATCATCACAATAACTTCTCTTGCACCTCATAACCTTCAAGTAGTATCAAATCAGTCACATATTAATTTATAAATATTTATCATTTATTGACTGATTTACACATTTTATTTTAGTTTTTAGCTCCATTTTACTAATTATTAATTGTAATGTTAATATTACTTGTTTCTTCACCATTATATGACCAAAAATTAGAAAATTAGAAAATTAATAATAATAAAAGATACCATTTGAAGGTTCTATAGATTCTAACTGAAAACCCAAATACATGGAATGAAACTAAAAAATGCATGATGTTCCACATGTTCACCACACAAGGATGAGTTGTGCTAATTTTAACATGTCTTGAGGAAGAACAATACACAATGTAATTACATTACTTATATTGAACGGCCAATTGAAAGAAGGTTTTCAAGGTTACAAAATGTGTAGTTAGTGTACATGTCATGTAACTTCATATGGTTTGGCCCCATAGAAATCAAAAAGTGATTTAGTTAAAGTAAATGACATGTATTAATTACACATCATGTATTGAATGAGATATAAGAAAAAAATTTCTAGATTTGATTACATAGATTGTATATGGTGTACACATTGTGTAACACATAAATTTCCTTTTAGAATACATTTCTAGTCCCTAGGCCTATGATACGGATGACCATATAATGGATTATATTGCATGTAATGGGTCGTACATGTTTTGAAATTCATACTCATTCATATGAAGTACACGTTGATCCATTATATATAGCATGTGAATTAAATTCATATAATATATTTTAATTATAGTATTAAAACCAAATTACAAGTTGTGTGACATGGTTTTCAAGACACGATATATATTAAGTGATTTCAACATGTTTTCCAAAATCAAATGATATAATTAATTATTTTCTAAATTATTTTAAAACTAAACATCATGTATGGTCATTTTACATTCCATGTACTTAAACTGTGTTGAACTAAATACATGTTGTGTATATTAATGGTGTGTCGTGTGGTTATACATTTTGTGCAGACTCTGTGGTATGGGCCTTGGAACTACAAGTTGTGTAATATCATGACACACCATGCATGATTACATTTTAAGTAAATTTAATGTAAATGAAAAGGATCATACATAGAATAATCACCTTCTATCTGAGTTTTAGTACACATCATGTAGAGAAAAAGTTCACACACCATATTGAGTCTAGTATATATTGTATAAAAGATGAGATAGTATTTAAAACTCCCCAAAATAGTATATGTTGTGTTCCTTGTTTACACACTACATGTATGTATTAATTTTAAATTACATTAATTTATTTACAATTATAAAATATGAGAATATCTATGACATTTGTTTATTCAATTAATATAAATAAATGAATTAATTAATAAGATAATTAAATTATAAATTCCTGAATTTTATCTTCATAAATAATAAATGTAAATGAATTCTAGATAGTCTTATTAAATTTATATTAATTACTTTCATGGAAGATGATGAGATTTAATAACCAATGTATGTGTTCATTTACTATTAAATTTAATATTTATTGTTTGGTTTTATTATGTAATAAATTTTTTTAAATTAAATATGAAGGTCTATGATTAATCCCTCCTAAATTTACTGGGTAAGGTCCAGTATGTCCATGATTTCTGTTATCTAAAACCATACATCAGGTTACCCACACCTATGTATGAGTAAATACATGTAAAGAATAACACTCCAAGTAGATGAGGTGATTTAGAACCCATGTTAATGTGAAACCAACCAAGGAGATACAATGGATCTTGGTTGAATAATATAAATGAATCCAATCACGGTTCCATGAGTTATTCCTCTATATACAGAGGTTTATTCTATCATCCTTTCCATAAATTAATCAATAGTAAATCCCATGATCATTTCATATCTCTATTTTATTTATTTTTAGATTTATTTATTTTTATTTAATATTTAAATGCCTCCACTTAAAATAAATATATTCACAAGAGTTGAAGATGGAATAAAATAAATGGATTATGTGAAAATTATTTTTTCAATAAAAGGTTAATTAATTATAAAAAATCCATATAATATTAAAAAATAATGTAAAATTATAAAACAATATAAATAAAATAATTTACACCACATATTTTATAACATCCCCATCAACCCATTGGCTTAGACTGGGTTGGAGGTTTTGTAAACCTTAGGTGAAATTCTCAAAACACCAAAGGCAGAAAATTAATGCTAAGGTTTTATATGGAAGTTTACAATGGGGAATTATTTAATTTGTACAAACACACATTCATTATTAGATAAACATATATCAATAAACTAAATACATATATATAAATAATTCATACAAAAATACCAATATTATAAATAAATCAATTACCAACATCATATTAAAAGTGGAAAATAGAAAATAGAAATATAAAACTCCAAGTTAGTAAAGGACTCACACACCAAGGTGGAACCACTCTAGATTAATACATAAACAACTCTAATCTCCACCTCAACCAACTATGATAGCATTGATTAAGGTGATTGAATAATGATGTATAAAATTTGTCTCTTTATTGAATCAAAAAAAATTAAGTCCACATATTCATAGAGGATCATATGCAGGGGTGAGAAGAAACAAATATTATGTACCTCACAGATACTTATCCATATTCTATTAAGACCAAAAATAGGTTAGTTAATAGGAATTTAAAATAGGCATGTAGATTATCAAAGTAGCAAACATTTTTTTAAATATAAAATATAAAATATAAATATATTTTCTAAAATTAATAAAACTAAAAATTGGTATTCCATTTCAAGTAGCACAAATAGTTCATCTAATTCAATTTTATATATCATCTATATTTTCCCAAACACACACACCCATGAATGCTTATTGACATCCCTATACTTGTGAGTGATGATACATCCTCCACCTCGTCAGGACTTGGTAGAAATATTCCATGTTTCTTTCCATTTGGAACTGAGCACCAATTATATTTCAATAATTCCTCATATATTACAAATCATAAACACAAACCAACCCATTGTCTTGGACTGGTTTAGGAGTGCTACTATCCTTAACTGACATTTCCTGAACATAAAATATTGATAATAAATCCCAAGGGTTCAAGCACAAATTTATAAGGGTGTAATGATTTACCCTATACACACACACACACACACACACAAAGACCACCATCACCGGATAAATATAAAATCAATAAAACAAATAAATCTCTTCAAATTATGCATATAATAAAACTAAATCATTATAAATAAATAAATTATCAACATTAGTGCAGCAAAAGAACTATACAAAATAAGAAATATCACTCCAAAGAAACAAAAATTGGAATGAAGGTGGAACAACCCGAAAACATGACATGAAATTATCCAAGCTATATCTTAATATACTATGATATCATCAAATAAGGAAATCTAAAGGGAGGTATGAAACTTTCCCCTTTCCTATTTCCTAGAAAACAATGTCTATATATTTAATGAGGTGAATATACTGGGGTGAGTTTAATAACACAGCAAGTAACTCCTAGAGAACATTCCAATATTCTACTAAAACCAGAAATAGGTTCGTTGTGACACCCTCCAAGTCACAGGTACATCTTAGTTGGGCTTTAGTGTTTCTCTTTTGGGGTCTAGGAATATTCAGGGGATCAAAGCATAAAAACCAGGGAATTTTAGGAAAATTTGAAATGTTTATGATTAAATTGAATGGTTAGTTTAACCATGTAGTAACCATGTGGTACAAACCTATGTTTGAAAAGAGGGGTTATTCATGGTCAGATCATGGTTAGATAAACTGTGTGTCCCCTAGTGTAAACCATTCACCCATTATACATAGGAATTTGCATAGTCTTAACACTGTTAAACTAACTATGAACCCATTTAGTATAGATATTAGGGGTGCATTGTTATTTTAATCATGTGGCCTACCCACTAAAATCGTGCAACCCACCAAAAAATTATTAAAAATATGTATTTTTCTTTCTTTCCTTGGTTGTTTTAAATCTCAATCAACCCTTAATCTCAATTTTGATCATTATTATCCTTCCCTGATTCTTTGTAGGTTTATCCCCTTAGATTATTTATGTTATTACTTCATTCCAAATAGATGTATTCAATCACCATGAGGACCCTATCTACTCTTCTGTGATCACTATTTTCGAAGGTGAATTTTTCTACCTCCATTTTGAGGTAGGTGTTTCTATATAAAGGTTTAATTATATGAATTTCTTTTTTTCTTGTAAAAATCTTTTATTTATTCATATAATTGAATTTATTTGCAATTTCCATAGATTTAATGGAAATATGCATTTTTTAAAGGGGTGTTTTTTTAGAATAGTTTTTTTAACACTATGTGTTTGATTAAATTATTGAATGTTGGTTTTTATTTAGAAATGGATTTTAAAAAAATGAAACATATTATCTTGGCTTCAAAAATGTTTTATAAATTATGATCATGGTTTTGAAATAGATTTTTACAAACTTGAAATATTGGGAACCATGGGTGTGTCAGGAAAGGGACATAGGAGACCCTAGTGTGTGTGGCACCACAAGGGGTTACATTTTTTATATCGATAGAATATGGTAAGACCTAACATTGGTTGGTACCAATATATTCCTATTTTAGGATAATTTATGTCTAGTACATATTCCCATAGGCTGGGGCCCAATAGGAGGTGATTTTTCATTTATGGTTTATTAATTTCATGATGGATTCTATTATGGATTGTTTCTCACATGTTTTTTATAGTAGATTGTATCACAAGGATTCACATGATGGATTATTTCATAGATATGTGTTTACTTGGTTGCCTTAGGTTGTATGGATATGTTTTCCTTCTTTAAGACTTATAACTTTTATATTTTTGGATTTTTAAATATGAAAATATTTTAGAAAACCCAAAGTAAAATGATGTAAAAATGAGTTTGGATTTATAGAAATGATTTTTAAAACGTTTTTTAAGCTAGAATTGTTGTATTGTTGATATTAGAACTTTTATAGACTCTATAGTGGGATCCTAATAAGAATTATCCTCACACCTTAATATTAAATTTGGTTAGTTGTAGATGTAATATAGCAGGACACAAGTAAAGGTACGGGAATCATATAGCATGTCAGCTTCTCTTGTCATCCAAGCCTTCAGTTAGGGATGGTTTAGAGGTGAATGTTGGCCACATTGAGACCTATTGGTCTTTCCCCTTCACACTTTTCTAGTTTATAATTTTTTGATTGTTTTTTATAAATCTTGATGTATATATTTTTTTTCATACTTTGTTTATATGTCTTGTTTTGACTATATTAAAGACTTATTTTTGTTATTTTTTTGCGCCTCACCATCATAACAGGCCAGCATGGGTGGCTTGTATTGTTAACTTAGGTTGGTTCTTTACATTAGTTCATAAAAATTTAAAATGTGCATAAATATCATTAAGGTAGTAAACAGTTTTCAGAATAAAAATATATTAGATAAAAATATTTTCTAAAAGAAATATAACTAAATATGTTTTTCATTTTCAAGTAGCTAAATAAGTTCTTCTAGTTAAATTTTTTATATCAACCATGTTTTCTCACACACACACCCATGTATTTCAAGTGACATCCCTATGATCACGACCTGTGATATTTCCTCCAACAAGTCATAGCTTGGTGTAAATATTCCATTTATCTTTGTAGTCAACACTAATAACCATTTCTATTTCAATAAGTCCTTATACAATGAAAATCATAAACACACACAGACAATGTATCTCTCTAATCATCACCCATAAACTATTTATGATAAGAACATGTTTCAAAACCATATCTCCTATAAAAACCGGGATTTGTCAATTTACCTAACACGTTGTGGGAAATACCCACAAATTAGTTTGAAAAGAAAACTAGTAAAAGAACTATCAATAGTGTTTCAACATGGTAGAACCATTGAAAAAAGAAGATGATTCCTTCAAAGAAACCTAATAGCATTCATGTACCAATAAAAGTTGAGAGAGTAAGAAACATCATACTTTAGGATTTTTGGCATGAAAAACATTGGATGATTCTACAGATATATCCTATTCCTTTAATTATTTATAAAATCCAAATAATAACCAATAAAACCTCATCTGATTTTATAGAACTGGGTATATCAACACTGATCAATGGTTTTGCTCAAGAAAAAAAAGAGGATATCTAGGGGAAAAAATGAATAATAATGTCTTAATCATTGGTTTCTATGATTGAATTATTGAATATTTTTCAGAATCAGAGTGCATTTTCAAATATCACAAAACAATCCTAAATGAAACCTGTAAATTTAAATCATAGTTCAGCTAAGTAAGAATGATATTTTTTTAGGTTAGTTTTAAGTTAAAAAGATAATTTATATACAATTAAAAACCTGTTTAAGAATTATGATACATGGTTTAAAAAAATATGTGCCAAATTTAAAAAAATGATCTATCTAGAAAAATTTTCAAGTATAATAATTAGCAACCTGGTTTTTCTAAAATGTGTGCAAATTGTACACCTATCCTATAACTCCCCAAACTAATTACACAGTTTCCAAAAGACTTGATAATGGTTTCTACTAACCATTATCAAATTATGAACCTCCAAAAGGCTTATAAGATCTTATTAAACCTTCCAAAAAAAATTCAAGTCATTACCCAGATATTTCTTATGTTAAATATTCTATAAAAATAGGGGAATACCTCAAATAAAGGGTGTTACAGTTTTTGTAAACAATATAAAATATTAAAACCTTATTTTATTTTTTATAAAAAATTTAATGTAATGCATCATTAACATTATCGCTATGACTGATAATGGATAAAGATAATATTTTTACCGGTATGAATTTTTAGGGGTGGTATATTAATTTTTACATCATACTATTCCAAGAGAAGGAATTCTATGAGCTGGAGTCCGTTATTCTAGATAAAAATTATTCTAAAGAGGATAGTGAGGAAGGGAACGTTTTCTTCTCAAAACATGTAGTTGATGCATTAGATGTCCAGTTCTTCATGATATCATCCATGTAAAGTGAAATCTAGAAGCATCATGGAGACATGGATTCATATTCACATGAAATATTGGAGAGGTTGTTCCATTCAGACCTCATTTTACGATAATTAGCAATATTGAGCATTTGGACTCTTGGGTTTTAAGCTACGCAGTGAGTTGTGAACTGACCTTTTGATTTCCTAAATACCCGAAGGATTGTATAGTTTTATTTATAAATATAATATGAAAAATGTGGAGAAGTCACTCTGGGAATTCCGTACTCTAATTTTTTGGACTGATAAGGACATGAAGCATGAAAAAACCAGCAATCCTTATAGTGAATGCGGGAAAGGAAAGGAAAAGGGACCTTATAATAATTCCAAGTCCAAGGATTATTTATTCCATATGAAAAAGAGAATGATGATATAGGGTTAGGAAAAGGAATAAGATACATAATGTATTTTTATGTGGGAATACGGTCTACTGGAAGAAGAAATTCACCTCAGTGAAGAAGCACGGGGAAGCCTCGAGTGTATTTTTATTAAATGTAACCTTTCCATATCTACCAATTGGGAATAAAATATATATTTTATTACCCAAATTTATACCTAAATATAATAACTAAGTATAATTTGAAGGTTTCTATGGCTGTGGTTTATTTTTGAACTATTAATGGATAAATATTAGCTACACTGGCTATAAGATACTACCACTTTAGTTTATCAATAAGAATGGTTTTAGTTTTGAAGAATTTGTTTTATGTGCATATTGTTATGAAGAACATTCTATTTGTGTTAAATTTAGACATTGGTTTATTTTTAATCAAATTTGGATCTAAAATATGCTTATTTTATAAAGATAACATATTTTATGGTATAAAACATATTAAATGATATTTATTCTCTGGAATATGAAAATAAAGAATTCGACACCAATAATGAATCAAGTTCAAATGAATAATATCACAATTAGTTGATGTGTCACTAGATTGGACATATAAAAGATAATTACTTGACAAAGCTACATCAAGATAGGTATTTTGATTCTTTTAAACTAAAAACAATTGGTATATATCATTCTTATTTTTATGGAAAAGACAACCAAACCTCTATTTGGTATAATGGTTCAAAGGGCCATAGAGATTTTGGAATTAGTTCATAGATATGTTTTTGGGATATTTCAAGTTGAATCAATATTTGGATACATGTACATAAAATAATTTACGAATTACATTATTAGAAATAGATATGTCTACTTAATTAAGTATAAGTATAAATCCTTCGGGGCACAGAAAAGACCAACTCTGCTAGATCACACAAGATCAGGCATAGACGATGATGCAAAGAAAAAAATAGAAACCATCATAGAAGAGCTAACCGGATTGGAAGAATGAGAGGTTATGGAAAGTGCATCAGGACCAGGCACCATGAAGCTCTGCCAAGGGTAATGCTATCCCATCTTCCATGAAAGGTGTTAAGCAAGGCTCTTTCAATATGAATATGCTATGGAGGGTACGTTTCAAGTGTGTCATGTCTTGGGCCTTTAAGGTCACATATTGTGTCTTGTATGGTCCTTGTGCATTGGGCCTATGGGTCATGTAAGGGTTCCCCTTAAACCCTTAAAAGGTGGATTATCCATAAAAAGAAGGCCTTTGATCCATTTGGGTTAAATAAGATAATGGTATCCCATACAAGTTATGGTGTGGGGGAAAATCCATATTTTCTAACTAAGATGTGTTGGGATAGAAGAATTTGTTAAGTCAAATTTTGGAAAAAAACATTCAAACCAAGTCATAAAGTCTATCTTTATTAAATATATCAATAAAATAAGGGAAAATTATCTATACAACCCCACATATAAAAATAAAATGACATCTATACATTTCATGTTCCTTGAGAAGGATCACATTTTTAAAAGGGATTGTTAGAGAAGGATTGACTTTGATGAAGTTGATGATCAAGATATACAAGAGTTGGAATAAGAAAATATTCCAGCATGGTCCATAGGAGAGGTTGTTCTGGAGACAAAATTACTACATAGAATCACCATATATTCTAAAGAACCAAGAAGATATGTTTTTCTGAAGATTTGTTTCTAATGAAAACCATAACATATGGTCTCACCCGTAGTATTTTTGAGTCAATACATACATTATTTTTAAAGGTGGGTGATCTTTGAGACATTAAAAATGAATTTTCTTTAACATTAATCAAAAGGATAGTAGTTCAAGATCATATCACTATGTTAGGGAGACTTATTTCCTAATCCAATAATATTTTATATATTTAAGTCTAATTCAATAATCCTTCCCAAATCACAGTGTAGGGCTAGTTACTCATGTGCTAAAGATTTGATCGAAACCATACATTGATAAAAAAAAATATGTATATATTAAATGTTCTTCATTGATTTTATTAGCTTTATTTATTAATATTTTCCATTGATAGTAACATTTTATTCATATTATAGATTATTTATCCATATCTTACTTGTTTAAGTATGTGTTTGTTTATGGTATCATATCGTGGTGCTTTAGAGTCTAATGAAATCAATGGAAGAATTTGGTGTTACATTATTGGGATAGGTCCCATGAGAGTGTATTCCCACATATCCCTATGAAGGGAAACATAACCCATGTAGTTTAGTGTGTCTTAACGGGACATTTCACTCCTTTTAAGGTTATTCTTCAATGACCAATGTGTTATTTTTTTTATTTTGTGTAACCATGGACAATTCTAAGTAGTTAAGAGATATATGGAAGGGAATACTAGGTAGAGGGTTCCTACCAAAATATGGTGTAAGTATTACTTATGAAAATCCCTTTCTGGTTCATCTCATAGTGAATATAACCCTTTGAATAAGTTTGGATCTCCCAGAATAAGGAAAGGTGGGATATAGTTTGGGTTTGTTGGGTATATTATTATTAGGAATATAACCCAGTGAAAAGAGTTCATGGGGAAAATAACCCAAGTGAAGGTGGATGGGGGGGCATTAGGAAATATCCACCATGGAATGTATTTATAACTGAAATGGAATATGGCTCGGTTAGGGGGGGTTTCATTGGTAATATGTTTTGGTAAAGGATGGTTGGAAGTTATCATAGGGAATATGACCTAGTAGGGATGATGTTTTCGATAAAAATTGTGTTTAAAACATAAAGAGGCATCATTTGTATCCCATTTTATAGGAATCAAATCCCACATAGTCTTACTTTCACTATTTAATGTCGTATGATAGGATTGTACCATGTAGGTTAACATTATATAGTAAGGAAGTTTTTGTGCATTTTTAAATTAGAAAAATATGATTTATGTGTCATGGAAGGCGGAAAATATAATATTGAGTAGTTTTTACATATAGGTTATACCTATATATGGGTATTCCAAGCTCATTGATGTCTATTTGTAATGAAATCATCAAAAGTAACATGGAAGTGGATTACAACATGTGAGGAAACAAAATAATGGAAAGATAATTGTGTGGACCATGTTGGTTAATTAGATAGCTCAGTATACAAGATATACATCGTAATCAAAGAGAGACCTCTTTAGTTTCCTCTCAATAAGGACCCTTGTTATAATAAGGACACGTGGTTATGATCACCCTAAGGGTTATATCTACCTAGGAGAAAAATTCTAGAGCACATTTTTTCAAGGTAATACATTATTGAAGGGGTGCAAAATAATGTGCATGCCCTGAACATATGGGAAGTTGTCTAGTTAAGATACTTGGGAAAAGGGGAGATCTAATATTTAAATTAAGATATACATGGTACCCAAATGTATTATTAGATCGATATGAATCATATAGGTGGACTTGGGGTGATGTGTTCAACCTAGTTTTAGGGACGAGTTTTGGACTCTCCCTAGTAGGGAGATAAGATAATGACTTCTCCCTAGCATGAGCTAAGAAAAATGGTTCACCTAGGTGAATTCTGGGTGAATAGTTTTTCCCAAGTATAGTGTTAGGAAAAGGGGTTTTCCCAAGTTTATTCTAGGTGAAGAGGTTCACAGTAGTTGAGGATGGGGGAATAGTTTCTCCCTAAATGAGGATAGGTGAAAGGGTTTGACCTAACTGAGTATAGTTGAAGGGGTTCTCCCAAGTTGAGGTGAGTTAAAGAGGTCTCCCTGGTATGGGTTGTACGAAGAGTTTCTTCCCCAACACAAGGTTCCTTTAAGGTACTTGGATGCACTGTTCCTTAGTATGATTCCCTTTAGGAAGGTTGGGAAAATGAAACCCAAATATTAGTGAGTTTATGTTCCTTTACCTTAGTCTAGGATAACTATGGGTGGAGTCACCTTTTGTGGAGATTTTATCTTCATATGACTCAATTACCCTTATAATTGTTTATTCTCATAGGTTTTAGGAATCAAATACCTACCTATATAGGGAGCGAAGGACCTAAGATAAGGTATATGAGATCAAGGGATCTATTTATAGGGAAAATACATGGGTGCATGGGCATTGGGTGTCACAATTGGTTCACTTGGTTCAACTAGGGTGTGGTAACCTAGGTGTATACCAGGATCCTAGGCACATGTCCATAGACCTGGGTAAAATATGGGATTCTCTCCTAGGGTCCCTTTTCATTATTAATTATTATCCTTCATCCCATTCCAAAAATCCCCCCTAGAATGAGATCAAATCAGAATTAAGAGGGTTTAATTCTCATGTAAGTGTTACTCTAGCGCGAAAAAAAGACTAGGGATCTAAAATTGATGTTTTCTTAAGTGCCTTATGTGAAGCGCAGGCTGGGGAGGTCTGATTGGAGGATGTAGCATGATATGGGTAATGAAGAAGTACATATATAATTAGTTGTGTTACTTACTACTAGGTTGTACCTACTACATCCTAAGTTACATATATATCTCTATTCTCTCCTTTACCTTTCATCATTACCATTACTTAGAGTTAATTGAAGGAATCCACATTTTTCTTAGCTTGAACCTATGACAACACTCCTTTGTATTACACACTTAAACATGATTTAATACATAAAAACCTTAACATGGTAAAACATGAAATATCTATAGGTCTAGTGTCTTTAGGGATTAAGAACATTCAATAAAAACTTATAACATAAAACCTAACATCTTTATTGAAAACTTCCTTTCTAGGACAACTACATTCCCTCGTACATAGCATTTCATAGGATATACTGAGGACATGCATAAGCAAAGGGTGAGATATAAATACCAGTAAGGGATTAAATAAGGCATAACATGAATAATACAATACGTGTTAGGAAATAGGCATATCAATAGAGAATAAAATAAACCTGAACATAAAGGCATGATATCGCATGATTATCAAAACATGGAAATGTGGCAATAATAGTTAACATGGTATTATCATGATCCAAGGCTCATTTCACATAGATCACGAGTAAAAACTCATTGAATTTGAATTAGCACGAGTAAAACCTCATTGAACTTGACGTATCATGATACTAATCTTTACCCAATGCATTGGAGCGCTGTCAGGGTGCACCCTTTTTAATCAATTCATTTCATACCTAAGTGTGCCACATGGATCATAAAACATGGATTCATTGAACATCATCATTTAATACACGATAATGGAATGTGTAATATATACATGAAACTCTTTAAAAATAAGTAAATGTTCATAAAGGTGAATAACCTTGATAGATAAATGGGCATGGAATTTTCTACACAATGAATTTGGCTTGGAAAATTGTGGTGCAATTTCGGCTGCACAACAGCGTGACATAAGAACTCATAAAAATGGTTGATGAGAGAGAAAGGGGTGTTTCATCATAATTACATGAAATTTATAGTATGGGGGGTCATATATATAGATTTTAAAACAAACTTAATGGAATCTATATGCATAATACAAAATAATTTCTTGGATGTAAATGAGGAGAGAGAAATCCCTCAGGGAATTTCGGCATGGTAACGGGTGTACATAGGAAGAATTAATGCGAGATAAAGGGGTATATAATAATCAAAACATAAATAGGAAAGTATGGGAGACGTGATAAATCATACCCCAACATTTTTAATTGAAAATAAAAGGGCTTAACAACATAAAGAATATTGGACAAAAATGAGAAATGAAGAAATCACTTTCTTGGAAGTGTGATCCTGAAGGCTCGAGAGAGGCTTGAGAGAGGCTTCTTGGAAGATTGGGACGCCTTGGGAGGATTCTAGAGAGAGGAGGAAAGAGGATGGATGGACTCCAAAAGATTTTAGTGAGGAGAAAGTGGGATCTTTTGCGGGTTTATATAGGAAAGGAGAGGGAATTCTTTATAATTTAGGTTTGAGACACCACAAATTAAACAAATCAAATCCACAAACGAGCCCATGGTTTTTTCCCATGGTTTTTACCAAAGGGTAGTGAAAAAAAAATATTTTATAATTACAATGGCCAAAATCTTATAATAATATGGTAGCTTATGTGGAGGTGAGTCTCACTCTCAAGGAAATCAATTTTAAAAAAGTAAAATGTTTTATAAGTCTTGAAGGGTCCACTAAAGCTTTGTAAAATAAAAAAAACCTAAAATCACATTATTTTAATGTTAAAACATATATTGGCCGAACATACAGTTTATTTTATTTTATTTCATCACTATTGGTTCATTATGATGTCATAAAACACATTATATATTTAAACGGTATTTAATTTTAACCCAAAAATTCAACTATCTCTGAAAATTATGAAAAATTCACCATTGGATAATTTCAAAATCCTTATGTAACACCTCGAGATTTTATGAAAAGTATTATTTTTAATTAATGTCCTGTGTTGTATGCTACACCAAAAGGAGCTTGCACAACACGCATCCCTAACTTGCCTTGCATTACACACAATCGCGACCTTCCTCGATAGCGTGTGTTGTACGCAATACCGGGTTTTACTAAACAACGATATATTATTATAATATTATTATGAACTAGCCATTATGAATAATATTAACTAAATTTTTAATTTTATAACATTTCTATTCATCTTACACATTTTCTAGAACATGGTATAAGAACAAAATAAATTTTTCGGGTAAAATAAGTATTTATCAAAAAAATGCAGTTTTGCCGCCTTTTGATGGCGCACCCACTTTAAATCTAGTTTTTGACATGTTTATAAGTTCAATTTGACAAAATAAAATTCTTCTTTGGAATCAAGAAATAAAAATTAACTTTGGATAAATTTTTCATATTATTCTGGTAACTTTCATATTTTGATGAATAGTAAAAACACGCTATATTTTAATTAAAAACAACTTTTTTCATCGCAATAATTTATATGATTAAATTATAATATTGAATGGTTTTAAAGTATAAATATAATATATTTTTACCATTTAAAATAATGTATTTCATTATCATTGATTTTACATTAAATTCGTAGGTTAAATCAATTCAATCTTTTGCAATGTTTTAAAGAAAAACCCGTTTTCTTTCGACAACGGGATTAATTTTGATTTAATTTCTGAAACTTTTGTGTATTGAATTTGGAAAAATGGATTCCATATTTGGAATCAGTGGGTCCAAATTATGTTAATAAGCTACTTTTTATTTTTGGGAATTATGAATAGTAACTACGGTAAATTTTATTTACTATAGTTAAAGGTCAATCAGGTAATTAAGGGTAAATATAATATTATAAAATTACCCTAACACATGCCAAAATTCTATTGGATGGCTAAAAGTAGACCCATATAACCTAAGGGTCGGATTAGATTCATTTTATGGACTTTTGACCATGAAAATAATTTAATTATTATTAAAACCAAAGAAAGTGACAACATGTCACTCTCTTAAATCTTATAAGTATAATAATTTTAATTTAGTGATAAACATCATACAACTTAGAACATGAATAGTCTACAGAAATATAATAAAATTATCTACATCATGATAATTTATTTAGAATTTTTAGGGATTAAATAATTGTCATTAATGGTGATACATTAATGATACATAAATTATTTATTAAGTTGGAAATAAGTAATATAGTTTTTATTGAAATAATAATACCCATTAAAAGGCCCACAAACCTGAACAAAACTTAGTGTTAGTGTATATCTACACCTTAATCATTCAATTAAATAATATATAACCGTTTTGAGCCTTATAAAAGTGATTATGACACTTATATTATTTTATTCTAAATGATGCCAAAGTTGTCACCTTCATAATTTAATAAATATAACAATTTAAATATTGTGATTTTAAGATGATAAATTAGATTAAAAGTATTATTTTGAAAGGTAATAGATTTATCTTCATCATAGGATTTTATTTCTAATTTATATGCAGCAAATCAGTATATTAAATAATTATACAAAAATGTTGTAGTAATTATTTTATTAATAGATAAACCAAATAAATTGTTTTAAAAATAATAAAATAAATATTATATGAACTATTTAATATTATCCATTAATTTTATAGATACATATGACCTTTTATTAATCTATTAAAACTTTTAGTTCGAACATATCGTTTGTATATATTTTATTTAAATTCAAATAAATGAATAGTGTCAAAATTGACACTATTGTTATTTTATAAAAATAACATATTATAAAATTGTTTAAAAATCACAAAAATATTTAAAAATTATAAATTTGGATTTATATGGTCTATAATGTTATAAAGTAAACAATTATGGAAAATTCACAACAAATAAGTAATTATTTGTTATAATTTAAAATTTAGAATTTTATTACCATAAATAAACTTAAATAGATTAAATAAGGATAAATCAAAATGATAAGGTTTAAAATAAGATCCAAACATGTCTAAATTTGCTTGGTTGATGAGATCAAAACCCTATCTCATATAATCTTCGAATATGTGTAATTTTTGGAGGTTTTTAAGTGGGGTTAGATTTATTATAAATTAATATTTTTAAGAATTCCAAAGGTGCCCCTCTCCTCCCTTATAAAAGGGCACCTCCTTCCTCTCTTCCACACACCACTTTAAGCATTCAAGCTCGGCCAACCCCTGAAAAATTCTATTATAAACTTCCCTAGAAACATCCTAGAGGTCCTGGTCTTCTTCAAAGACCAATTTTAGTGCCCTAAGAGGAGGTCTCAAAGAGGCGCTTCAAAGAAGAGGTAATTTCCGTTACCGATTCTTTCACCTTTATTTCTTTTTCCACATCTTCTTCTTAGGTTGTTTAATTATGAAGTAATAACATCAGTATCACTCATATACTTATATGTTATTATAAGTATTAAACAACCCTATTTCACCATCTATCCAACATACGGTAAACGAAATCACCGCGCGTGCGTACGTACAGAATATCGTCTCCACGCCGTGGTGTAATCTATTTTCCACCACCACCTTACTTGGATGGGTATAATGGTGTAAATAATAACTATATATGATTATTGTAAAGTGATATTGATTATTTAATAGTATACATACACTTCAATAAAATTCCACGATCATGGGAATGATATCATCGCTTGTGCGTACGTACGGAATACCGTCTCCACAACGCGATGAGATTCATTCTCAGTGATTAACCATTCATAAATGACTATAAAGTATATATAATAAGTAATCATGAAATGTATTACATAATAATTATATTGTATTTACGTATATATATATATATATATATGTATTTTATCCAATTAATTCCATTCAATTCAATGAGGAAACGAAAACAACATTCATGCGTACGTACAGCCTACCATCTCCATGAACGGTGTATTTCTTTCCATTTATCGATCTATTATATATATGTATATTCTGAATATATATTATATATAAATCATGTTTTACATTATTTATGTAAGTAATCATGAACTAAGTAATCATATGAATAATTACAAGTCAAAACACGGACGACAAATGAAATGATTTTACCCAAAACGCTCTTTAACATGGAATTTACAAAAGAACGGGTAATATAAAGTCATAAGTGAACCCTATATGATATCATAACAATTAATATGATTCTGTAATAATTCAATAACATTATTTAAATCATTATACAGGAGGTTCAGATATGTACGAAGCATATCGTACCTAAGGTAAGGGATAATTTTGCAAATCTCATTTTTATCCGAGATTGCTTATTCGTAAGTATTTACTGGGGATATTTCTATCATGTCCATGTTTTATAAAAGTGTTTTCATGTATTTATAAAGTTCTGTTTACCCATTTTTTGCTTTTACTACATGGTATGTATGGAATCTTTCTCTTATTTACGTTACGAGGTAATTTTTTGACTTTTCCGACAAAAGTACGAGGAGAATGTTATTTTTAACTTATACGGCGTGAATGGATTTTTACCGTTTTATAAAGCCTTGTTTTCATGAAGCTTCCTCCAAAATATTTCATGACTATTTTCAACAAAATCATTTTCTTTTAAAATTTTATGACATTTTGTGAAAAGAAAATGATTTTGAAGAAAAAGGGATATTTTCCTCAAGAATTCATTTCAAGTGTTTTATCAAAACCATTTTTCAACTAAGATGACATTATTTCATATGTGTATGTTTCAAGTATAATATCTCTATGATTTACATGGTTTCACTTATCTTATTATGAAATGATATCCATTTCTTTTATATGGATTATGTGATGATGGTATGATGTTTATGAAACCCATTTTATTTATTGGGCTTTTATGAATGATGTATGTTTATTTTGTGGCACAAGTAAGAATGATTTCATTATGAGATGGGTGGGACCTATATCTCCCTCCAATGCATTGGGTAAAGATTTATATCTCATGAGATAGACATGGCTGGAATGGAAAGTTAAATCGGTTCAGTAATACAGGACTAGAACGAGGAGTGAACCCGATTCAGAAAGGGACTTTGTCCACTAAGATGGTCATTGCAGCAATGCCTTGGCTACTATGGAAATCATATCATATGCTTAATGCTTTACACAATTACATGTTTTATTCCCATGCTATTTTATCATTCTTAATGTTTCTTTATGATCTATGCCTTATGTACTTCCATGTTTTATGTCATTTCTCAAGATTTTGATGTTTAAACATTATGTTCATGTTTTTAAGTTCAAATGTATATGGTATGTTTTATTTTATCCATGCTTACCCTTACTGAGCATTTAAGCTCACCCTTTTTATGTTTTCTTTTCCCCAGGATATAAAGAAAGGTTTTAGGTAAGAAAAAAAAGGGGGAAGATCTTTATGGGAGATGTTGAAGATCTTTCACCACGATTAGAAGATTACATTCCATGTTTCCAAAGACACTAAACTATTACGGTCCTTGTGTGTCTGTTTTTGTTATGTATTAAGAATTCCGATAAAGTAATGTAATGTCCATGTACGTTAAGCTTCGGGTCTCTACACCTTATTCCAAAAATAATATTCATTTTATCTAAATAATTTTCTAAATATGTGAATTTTCACTTTTAAAATAAAAACTGACATTTATCAAAAATTCATGGATTTTGACAAAAACATATTTCAAACCTTAATAAAAATTACAATTGTATTCATAAAAATTATACAATAATTTATATTTAATTAAAATTAAATATATAATAATATTTTATTAAAATAATATTTAATTAAAAAATCCACTAATTCATCAAAATAGATTTCTTAGCTGAATATTTACTACAAAAATATTATTTATGATTTAAAAATTATTTACAAAGTAATAATAATAAAAAATGTATTTTATTTATACAAAAAATAGTGTATTTGGTCATAGTTGTAGGGTATTGTTACATAACCCCTTAAAACACCCGCATAAGACCTTAGGGTAAGGTGTGTGATGGTGACAGACTCTTGGGGTGGCTCGGATAACATCACTCGAGTGGTAATCTCTATTAACTTCCACTTCTCTGGTAGGCGGTTCTACTCAAGCTTAAAGTATTCAAGCTTGGCTTTGGCTTGGTCAAGAGAGAATATCAATGATGCCACCTCCTTTCCAAGATCTGACAAATGGGATTCGTATAGAACAATTCTACTAGATGAGGTCATCGCTTCCTTTGTCTGGGTAAATTGGATTTGTTAAAGCCCTATATTTATACTAATCTTGTGATCATAGGTTAATATCTATATTAGAAACGATCACAATGCTTATCAGTATTTTAAAATCCAAAAACAAAAAACCAAATAAGTGCATATGTCATATAACCATTTCAAATAATAATACATTTAATTAGATCAAGAGGAATTTCCGTTAATAAAAGTTTGGTTCTTTACAATCTTCCCCCCTTAAGAAATTTCACCCCCGAAATTTCCTTTTCCCACACTGAAACAGATGTGGGTAACTCTGCTTCATCACTTTCTCCTATTCCCATGTCACTTCTTCAAACTTGTGGTTTCGCCACAACACCTTGACGAGGGGAATTGTCTAATTTCATAGAACTTTTTCTCTACGATCTAATATCTTCACTGGTTGATCCTCATAAAAAAGAGCATCCAATAACCATACTACCTTTGAAGAGAGTACATGTGAAGGGTCTGTTTTGTACTTTCTTAATAGGGATACATGAAAGACATCATGTACTCTAGCCAAGGTTGGTGTAAGTGCTAGTCGATAGGCCACAACCCCGACATGATCAAGAATCTCGAAGGTGTCGATGTACGTAGGACTTAACATACCCTTCTTTCAAAACCTCAAGACCTTATTCCATAAAGATATGCATAGAAATACCATGTCTCCAACATTGAACGGAAGGTCTCGTCGACGGTTATATGTATAACTCTTTTATTGGTTTTATGCTGTCTTGATATGTCACTGAATGGTTTTCACCTTCTCCACCATTTCTTTGACCATTTCAGGTCTTAGTAGCTTACCCTCACCAACTTCATCCCAAAACATGGGTGTTCTACACCTTTTCCCATAAAGGGATTTATATAGTTCCATTCATATGATTGAGTGGAAATTTTTATTGTTGAGGAATTCAACCAGTGGAAGATGCTGGTCCCATCCTCCTTTGAAGTCCATAGAACATGATCTTCACATATCTTCCAGTGTCTAAATTGTTTGCCCAGATTGGCCATCAGTTTGAGGATTATAGGTCGTACTAAAGTTCTTTTCTGTTCTTAGATCATGTTAGATACTTTTCCAGAACATCGAGGTGAATCTCAGATCATGATCGGATACAATAGATAGTGGTGCTCCATAAAGCCTTACCACATTATTGATGTAAATATGTGTGAGTTGATCCAATGAGAAGTCATTTTGAATCGTGATAAAGTGATATGTCTTCGTTAGACGATCCACAATGACCCAAATAGAATTATTTCCTCTGGATTTCCTTGGATGTCTAGTGACAAAGTCTATGGTAATGTTTTCCCACTTCCATGTTGGTATGGGTAGTGGTTGCATCATACCCTTATACTTTTGCCTCTCAGCCTTCACTTGCAAACATACCAGGTACTTTGATGTACATTTAGCAATCTATCTTTTCATATTGTCCCACCAAACGTTTTCTCAAAGATCTTGATACATCGTTGTGTTCCCCAAGTGAATAGATAAGGTTAAGCAATGTGCGTCATTTAGAAGCTCCTTCTTTATCTCTGGATCGGATGGTACACATAATCATGACTCAAATCTCACAACTACATCCTTGTCAACCACAAACTCTGAGGATTTCCCATTTCTGATAGCTTCCACCCTTTCCATAATTTCTACATCCTTTATTTGAGCATCCTTTATTTTCTCCATGAGGGGTGATTGGGTAATCATTTGAGAATGTATTGATGATGTTCCTCCCTTAATTATTCCCATGTCCATCCTTTGCAAATCTAATAAGATTGGATCCTTTTAAATTATCATCGTTGATAAAGATGCAGGATCCTTTCGACTTAGAGCATCTGCCGCATTTTTTTCCTTACCGAGATAGTAGTGGATTGAGCAGTCATAATCCTTGATGAGTTCTATCCAGCTTCTTTGGTGCATATTAATCTCTTTCTGTGTGAATATATACATGAGGATTTTGTGATCTGTTTATATTTCACACTTCTCCTGAAAGAGATAATTTTGTCTGATTTTAATTTAAAGATCACTTCCAACAACTCCAGATCTTGCATGGGACTAACTTAAGGCATAAGCAATGACTTTTTCCTATTTACCTCAACTTCCATCTATGGGGTCCTTATAAAGTTTTCAATAATAATGTTCCCACAAACATCAACATGTGATACAACACTTTTAGAAGTTTTTTCCTAATGATTTAATATCATTTCTTCTAGGGAATCAATGTTCTTATAAAACATAAAAGATATAATAATAGGATATGAATTGAAATACTTTACGACATACACTACTTTGAAGTAGTGGTTACATGTAATTAGTTCACCATTATCCATCTTAGCATAGGAATTCTCGTGTTCCCTTGATCAAGGAGAGTGTTGATGCTCACCATGCTTCTCATTACTTGCAATAGAGCATTGTCTTAGATAATGTCTGACATCTCCACATTTATGAAATAAAACTGTGTAAGATGCCTTAGATGGAGCTTTGTTTCCATCCATCACATTATCCATTATTTCATGGAAATTGGATACTTTGTGACCATCCTTTCCACACTTAAAGCATCTCATATTCCCTTTGTGACATTTCCCTTAGTGTTGCTTTCCACATTTGTTGCACAAAGAAAATTGGGTCTTCATTCCCTTATCACCTTTATCATATGGAATTTAATGAGATGTCATATTCCTCTTCCTTGATGTCCTGGGGAATTCAAATAAGTACCAATTGTTAATCATGATTTCTGATAGATGGTTTGGCATAATCATGATATATCCTACTTGATCTCCCATTTGATTGGGAATCTCACTGGGACATTCATCACTTTTCACTTTGAATTATTTTTTATCCATATTCCTCATATTACCAGCCATTGGATAGAATAAAAGGAAAGTTAGGGGTAACACATAATGTTAAATCTCAAGACAAAAAAGGGATAACATATAAATTACATTTATTTCTTTAACTTACAAATTTATAGGCTTCAATCTATGTTATCCATGATCTACTTACAAACATATATTATTAGATGAATATTCCATTAATAATGTTTCATACTAATCTTGTGAATTTTCCAAAGCATATCCCCTGGGAGTGTCATAACCAAGAGTGCAGCAAGGCCCGTTTTCATGTACCAGGATACCCCGGGTCAAGCCTGAAACTCCTTTTCGGAGTTTTCACTCCTAGGTATATCTGTGCTAGAGCCGCCTCTACCTACTCATATCCATACAAGAATTTATTTGACTGATAAACCACTTACTCAATACTCACCAAAATTTAGGGGTGTTTTTATTATTCTTAATCTTATCTTTGAGGCTTTTTCTAGGGTTTTCTAATCCCAATCCCAAAAATTACTAAACGTATACTATGATACCAACTATGACAACAATGATTTTTAATAAATAATTAAACATGATTTATTACATAAAAACCTTCACTTGGTAAAACATAGAATATTGAGAGGTCTAGTGTCTTTGGGGATTAGTAATATTACAAAACAACTTAGAACATAAAACACAACATCTTTATTGAAAACTTCTTTTACATGACCACTAAATTCCCTCGTACTTAAAATTGATTTGGATAACCTGAGGACATGCATAAAAAAAGGGTGATATATAAATCCCAGTAAGGATGTAAATAGGTCATAATATGAAGAATACAATACATCTTAAGAAATAGGAATATCAATGGAGCATGAAAGAAACATGAACATAAAGGCATGATATAGCATGATTATCATAACATGGAAATGTGGAAACAACACTTAACATGGTATTGGCATGATCCAAGGATCATTGCACATGGATAACATGTAAATCCCCATTGAACTTGAGTTATAATGATTATAACCTCATTGAACTTGACGTATAGTGATACTAATCTTTACCCAGTGCATTGGAGTGCTATCAGGGTGCACCCTTCTTAATCATTTCATTTCATGCATAAGTGTGCCACATGGAATCATTGAACATCGTAATTTATTCCATGATAAAGGAATGTGGAATAAATAAATGAAAATATTTAAACAATAAGTAATTGTTCATAAAGGTGAGTACCCTTGATAGAAAAATGGTTATGGTATTCAGAACACAAGGACTTTGGCTTGGAAAATCACGGAGCAATTTTTGCAACACAACAGTGTGACATAAGAACTCATAAAAATGGTTGATGAGAGAGAAATGGGTGTCTCATAATAATTAAAAGAAATTTAAAGTACAATAGTCATATATATACATGTGCTAAAATACTTAATTCAATTTAGATGCATAATATAAAAGAGTTGCTTGGATGTAAATGAGGAGAGAGAAATCCCTCACGGGATTTCGGTATGGTAACTGGTGTACATGGGAGGCATTGATGCGCGAGAAAGGGATATCTGATCATCCAAACATAAATATGGAAGTATGGGGGAGGTGTTAAATCATACCCCAACATTTTTAATTTAAAATAAAAGGGCATAACAACTTAAAGAAAATTGAACAAAAATGAGAAATGAAGAAATCCCTTACTTGGAAGTGTGATCCCAAAGGCATGGGAGAGGCTTGAGAGAGGATTCTTTGGAGATTGGGGCACCTTGGGAGGGTCCTAGGGAGAGTATGGTAGAGTTTGGACGAACTCCAAAATATTTGAGTGGAGATAAAGTGGGATCTTGGGTGGGTTTATATAGGATAAGAGAAGGAATACTTTATTTTTTAGGTTTGGGATACCACACATTAAACTAATCCAAACCACAAACCATACCATGGTTTTTGCCAATGGTTTTTGCGAAAGGGTAGCGTAAAACAATATTTGATAAGTCCAGTGGCCGAACTTCTTAAAATAATATGGTTTCTTGTGTGGAGGTGAGTCACACTCTCAAGGAAATCAATTTTAAAAAGCTAAAATGTTTTATAAGCCTTGAATGGTCTACAAAAGCTTTGTAAAATAAATAAAACAAGCATAAAATAACATTATTTTAATGGTAAAACATATATTTTCTGAACATAATGTTTATAATATTTTATTAAATCACTATTGGGTCATTATGATGTCATAAAACACATTATATATTTTAGGGGTGTTTAACTTTTACCCAAAAAATTTGACTGTCTTAGAAAATTATGAAAAAATCACTGTTGGATAATTTTGATGTCCTAATTCCAAAAATAATATTCATTTTATCTAAATAATTTTATAAATATGTGAATTTTTAATTTTAAAATAAAAATCAACATTTATCAAAAATTCATGGGTTTTGACAAAAACAGCTTTCAAAACTTAATAAAAATTACAATTATATTCATAAAAATTATATGATCATTTTTATTTAATAAAAATTAAATTAATAATAATATTTTATTAAAATGTTATTTAATTCAAAAAAATTCATTAATTCGTCAAAATAGATTTCTTAGTTAAATATTAACTAAAAAAAATACTATTTCTGGTTTAAAAATTGTTTACAAAGAAACAATAATAAGATGAATGTGTATTATTTATACAAAAATATTGTACATGGTCAAAGTGCTAGGGTATTATTACATAACCCCTAAAAACACTTGCATAAGACCTTAGGGTAAGGTGCGTGATAGTGACAGACTCTTGGGTGGCTCAGATAACATCGCTCGAGTGGTAATATATATTAACTTTCACTTCTCCCGTAGGTGGTTCCGCTCAAGCTTAATGTATTCAAGCTTGGATTGGGCTTGGTTAAGAGTGAACACCAATGAATCCACCTCCTTTTTGTGCTCCAACAAATGGGATTTTTATGGATCAATTCTACTAGATGATTCCATCGCTTCCTTTTTCTAAGTAAATTGGATTTGTTAAAGCCCTATATTTTTACTAATCATGTGATCACTGTTCAATAGTTATATTAGCAATAGTCTCAATTCTTAACGGTATTTTAAAATCCAAAAACATAAAACCAAATAAGTGCATATGTTATATAACTATTTCACATAATAATACATTTAATTAGATCAAGATGAATTTCTATTAATAAAATTTTGGGTCGTTACATAACCCTTCACATATGTGTGAAGGGAATTATAAAATGGACTTTAAAAAGGAACATGGGTAGAGGGGGTGGGAAATAGGACCTTGGTTAAGGGACCTGAGGAAATGGACACTAAATAGGTACCCTAGGTGAATGGACCTTAGTGAAAGGACCTGAGAAGGAGGACCCTAGGTGAAAGGAATTTAGTAAAAATACCTTGGAAAAGTAACCCATGGAGAGAGACCTTAAGTAAAGGGATATCAGTAAATCCCTAAACATTGTCAAAAAAATTATGATTTATCAAAAAAATACAAAATTCTTATTATATCCCTAGTAGTATCACTTTGACATAACCCCACCCCTTTTATAGAATATCATTTTTCAAATTGACAATAACGTGTGTCTTCCTTTTTTGGGATAGAAAATGTAAATTATATCCAATGTTATTTCAGAAATCAACATCTCTTCTCATACCAAGTATTTAATTTAGGATTTTGAGAATAAGTACGCTAGTCGGTGGGAATACTATCTTTTAGATCTAATGAAGGCTCTTTAGGAGCATCATCATGAGTACTCAACTTCATACTTCCTTATATTATATAGAAACAAACTTCAAATAGATGTGTATATCCCAATGCCTTACACCAATTTTTTAGGTTCTTAGTTTACCAATTATAGTCATGTAAGAAGTTACAATGTATCATACAGATGGATATACCTCAAGGAGGGAGATGCCACCCCAATATTCATAACACATCACTCAGAATCCACCCCAGATGGTCATTATTATTCATCGAATCCTGAATCATATTTTTACTCTTCCATTTTCTATCAGTTACCCATAGATTAACTCAAATGATAGATATAATATTAGGGACTATTCCTTGGGGTGTGAAACCAAAGTAGATGTGGGAATATTGGGTCCTTCATATATGTGTAGACGATCAATCACTCTAAGAGAAATAGAAATTAATATTGATTCATTGTTAAAGAATTATTCAACCATCCAAGCATGATATCTCTATAAATAAATTAAAATTGAATGAGACTAGGTATTCCTTGGGGTAGAGGGGAAATCATGTCAATGGATCTTCAAAGGATGTATATCCTTAGTCTATCAAGATTTGGTGAAGTGGTCCCTCCACTGATAATATTTGGGATTTATGGGTAGTCCTCTAGGGAAGTATTTATATCCCTAAAATTGTAAATTTGAAGGATCCCTAGGAATTTGACTTCAAGACCAACCCTACATAATTGGGGAAGGATGTTAGAGAGTTATAAATTTTGTTCCTATCCATTGATAAGGGTATTATCAGTATAAGAAAAAGAGATGATATACCATATATCCCTTTAAGGGGTGATTAAACATTCCCTGAATGAAGAATTTGATGCATTAATCCATCTTATTGATGTAAGTTTTATCTTTCTGTATATTCAAAACATTAAATTTAGTATTTTTCCTAATTAATATATTTTTATTTACTTGAAAATAATGGTAGAAACCATGATGATAGATGATTCTCCCAAGTATATCGTTAGGGTTAGCCTAGAGGATGACCTCAGGGTCAGTGTCCCTAGAGAGGAGGAAGAATATTTTTCACCTAAATAGTATATGATATGGAAAGAGTAATGAGAATTATGTCCTTTAGTCATCACACTTATGATGCTATTTTATTTGAATTAAAGGGTATCCCTTTCTCTATCCAATATCAAACTTTAAAAAAGGATGACGAAATTGGATAGGCATATCATTCCCAATAAAAGGGTTTAGTTTCCAATTTTATCCTTGGTTTTCATCACCCTTTTTATGTATATTTAAATTGAGGTTGTTTGATCATAGATTATACATCCCATGAAAGGTTTGAGATAAGTTTGGAGTATAATGAAAGTGGGGTCCTCAGAGAATATCAAAATAAAAAAACAAACATTAGATATTGTTTTTCCACCCACCTATATTGTGGGAATAGGAGATAGTTCATGTACTGCAATCAAGCATGACTATGGTGTTATGAAATTCTTTCTGACTCCCTCCATTATAATAGGACTTGTCACACTTTCAGAGGATGCATTAATGAAGGAATATATTTTTTCTCAAACATCAATGCCTCTTCCTACCAATCTATCCATGATATCACCATAGTAGAAGATAAATATCCCTCAATTCATCAAAAAATGGCAAGAGATAATGATACTCCCATTATTCTACATGATGAATCAACATTAAGATTCAATTCCCTTTCCACTATAATTGTTAAAGTTACAACTAGGGATGATTTTTATTTTGTCCATCTATGAGAGTTGGAAACTACCATGGATATTTTACTTGTAGGAGGTGGTGAATTTATATAGCATACTTGGTTTTTTTCATTTAGTATTTTTTATTTATGTATTCAGTTTCATTCATCATTCATAGTGGAACTCAGCCAAATAGAAAATATCCTTGAAGAGGTTCTTGTACGCACACTTCAACCACTATAATTTATTTACACTTAAATCATATCAGGTCCCTCATGTATCAAGGATAACTCATAAGAAACCCATTTATCTGAATTAGTTCCATAGTATATTTCTCATTATAAGAGAGACCCTAAGTATGATCCAGAGGATCTCAATGATCAGTGAACTACTCGAAAATATGTTTATATTGATATATAAAAGTTTATATAATGATCACCCTTAACGATTCACCCCATGAAACTATACAGGATTCATCATATGTTTAAAATGTTGGTATATGGAGTATTTTTTTGTTGCAAGATATATTATGTTGTGAAGAAGATCCTTTGATGGTGTGAGTGAGAGGAAAAAGTGAAACAACTCATGAACATATTGGAATTGGTAGTAACATTCATTAATATAAGTGATTTAACATTCCAAGAAGATTCTCATTTCATGGGAGTGGTATTAGAACCAAAATATTTAACTAACAGAAAATTAATTCAGGTGGGCTGCATCTAATAAAAAATAGACACTACTAAATAGAGATTAGAAGAGTACCTCATCATATTTAAGGAAGCTAAAACTTGAGAAAAATCCACCATTATTAAGGTAAAGAAAGGTCATTTTTCTATAAAAATTGAGGATACAGAGCTATCTAGACTTCAACAAGACGTAGATAAAGGTCAAAAATCCATAACATAAATCTAATCCTACATAGAGGGAATTTTTTAATTCTTCATTTATTATAGAGACTCCAACTTGTAAATGTTCCTCTTACTTATAGTTGATTAATATGGATCATTATGTTTAATAATTTTAAAAAATATGATTCTTTCTATGTCTTAATCATTATTTCATGAAAATACTATAGAAAAATATAACAGAATAATAAAAAAATAATTGAATTCATTTGAACATTGAATGAAAATAGATTAAGTCGACTGTGATCTCAAAATACTTGAGTCATGAAAATATCCTTATGGGTATGTGCTCAAAGATGGGTATTGGTATATATACCATCATCATACACTAGAGTTGGTCCTTTTGGATATGGAACATGGTTCCCTCTTGGGTGTGTGATCATGGATGGGTATGGGCTTATATACCATCACTATACACTAGATATGGTCCATTTTTATGTTGAATAAATTTTTTTCCTAGACATGTTCTAAAATATTAGTGTAGGAATATTTACCATCACTATACACTAGATTTGGTCCATTTACATGGTAACATGGTTTTCTCTTAGGAATGTTATAACAGATGGGTATAGAAATATGTTCCCTCACCATAAACTAGAGTTTTTTCATTTTAGATGTGAAATATGTGTGGCTCGACATATTTAAAACCTTGAAAGTGGGTTTTGGAATGAGTATTGCAATGTTCACAAGGGACCAAGTAAAATAGAATTACACTCCTGTGAGGTTTTCATAGATGTATGGAACTAACACATCAGGAATGAAGGAGTTCTCAAACTCTTACCTAGAGCAAGGGAACTAGAGATAATGGATTGAATTTTTATAGGTTTATATTTTATACCTCACAATCCTTTGGGTATTTTATGTATCAACCCTTACTTTTTTATAAGACTCATAAGGGAGGATTAGTGGGTATGAATAGAATTTTTTTCCAGGATTCCCTTTACAGGTTTTTAAACTAGTGATTTTTTGTATTTTATTTTTTGAAGAGATAAATTTTTTCTAGATCACATGAGGTGCATGTCTAGTGAATGGAGACTTGACTTCTTCATAGGTCTCCCTTTATGTGATTTTAACTTGGGGGGTTTTACATATCTTTACTTGGGAATTTTAAGGTCTTTTACGTCAAAATAATGTATCCAATGTTTAAGGATGGACATATTTGACCAAAAGGTGAGGTAATCTATATAACATCAAGGGACAATAAAACTCGATGTGAATGATGCCCCAATACAACTTGAGTGTACAGATTAATAGGTGAGTGTATACATTTTAGGTTCACGGTGCTCAAACCATTATGTCAAGAATTTTAGGGGTATGTGAAGACGAATATTAAAGGTTAAATAAAATAGAATTTCATAATCTAGAATTGAACATGGGTATTATGACAAAATGTGTATCAATAAGGGTATTTAAATCCACTTGAATAGTTTTAATATGTAATTTTTTGTTGTTCTTATCACCATTAATTGATTTTAATTTTTATGAACACTCTTAATTTTTTTAATATTTTCTTTTAAGGGATGTTCATCTAGGTTGAAAATATCAAAATATAAATCTTTATATGAACCTTTTTAAACCAAATTAAATACACTAATGATATTCTAACGAACATTGGTATGGTTCAGACTAATAAAATTATAATTCCCATGATTAAAACTTGTAATATAACATTAGATGAATCAGGTTAATTAGTTGACAGAAAAATTATTGAAGTATGATTGGAATTCTACTTTACATTTCCAGGACTCATAAAGACGTCAAGTTCAGTGTATTCCTTTGTGATAATTTTCAATCAAATCTAAATGGATCACATTATAAAGACCAAAAATTAATTTTTTGTTATTTTAAAAGAACAAAAAATATTGGATTATTTTATCCTAAGTAATATTTTATTGAAGTTCTTTGTTTTTTCAATAATAATTTTACTGGATTCCAACTAGATTAGAAAACTAGTAGTTGAACTTTTCATCTAATAAGAATATTCATCTTCTATTTGAGTAGTAAGAAGTAAAATTATATTTCTATTTATATATACATATCCATATAAAAATACACTAGTATTTTTTTGTGCCCCAGTTATATAGATGATACATACTCATTTGGAATTCAGGCTAACATACTCATTTATCCCTATCAGTTGTTACAACACTAGAGAAATAATTATTTCTAAAAATACTATCCAATACTCTCACATTAATTACATTGACTGGAGACACCATTTTCTATAAGAAAAATTTCAAAAATATTATTGATGTGATTTTATCTTGGGGAATTTAATAAAAAAAAATTCAACCTAATAAGATGCAGTAAAAATTGGATTCAAATTTTCTCTAGAGAAGATAGTGATATGTGTGTTGGAATATTTTTTTAGGTACAATTTTAAATAAATATTAATTGAAATTGGTTGGTTTAAAAGTCAATTTAAGAAGTAGGGGACTATCCTTGGATTATTCCCTCATTCTCCTATTGAATCATTATTCAATTGAATTCTATTCATCCTCTCACCAATTGAATCCCACTGATTATCTTTATCAAGAAATTTTTGTTCAGATTAGGAGATACAATAATCATTGCATTTACTACCCTTTTCCTATCCTTGTGATTGGATATCTCCATTCACCCTTTAATTCAACCACAGATTTCTATCTCATGCAGTGGGTTAAATCTAAGTGTCATGTGTGTGAAATTCCAATAATAAGCATAAGAAATTAAAATCTAAAACCATAAAAAACCTCAAATTATTAAAACCATTAAGATCCATAGAGGATTAAGTTCATTGAATGATCAAAATTTATAAACAAGGGGAAATTATGGGATTCTCTTAGATGAAATAGAAAATGGCCTAGTCTACTATCATCAGATTTTTTATAATAAATGAAAATAAAACTTGAATAGCAGCTAGAAATGTGTGAGTGTTCCTTAAGAGTGATTTATTCCACCCCTTGTTTATTCCAAAAAGTGAATTACTTTTATAAATTAATCCTTGGATATCCTGCTTCCTTCAATGTGAGAGGCACTTGTTTCTTAATAGAATTCATTGAAGTGTTATTTCAGTATGCAGCGGGTTTACTTTCTACTGAATGGTATACACAAATTTAGAATGAATTGTTGGGAAGAATTTTTTATGGCATTGGTGTTCATCCCATGGTCCATCGTAGTTTCCTTTTGATGGTGGAGTGTTCCAGTGATTCATAGCATAGTGGGTGTTTTCAAATGGGAAAATGGGATTGGGATTTAGTTCGTGGGCCTCGTTTTTTAGCACCTAGGCATTATTATTTTTACCAGTGAGATGTCATACACTACTAGTATCTATAACTCGGATTTCCAATCATTGGCTAGAGAATGTGAACTATCTCTTGTTAGTGGTACTAAAATTCTCTGTAGGATGGCATGTCTTTCTTACATTAGTTTTGAAACTTACACCAACCAATGGTTCTATTTAATGGTGATGGCGGCTTCTCAAAATCATTAGTTCGATGATACTGCCTTATTTTCTTTAGATTATCATGGGATATTAGTCCTCTATAGCACAGATCTAGCATCAAAAGAAATTTATTTCCTTCAAAACTATGTGGAATTCCAAATCCCTCTCATAGGTTGTGTTGGAAGGTTGAATTCAATCATAGCATAATCAAGTGGATCTCATCCTTCATTAGTGTAGAGATCAGATTGGATTGGAGTACATCCATGACTTTCTTGGAAAGGTAGATTCACTCCATCATTATCCAAAATCTGTGGGTGGTAGTAGAAGTTGGCATCAGCAGGGTAGGTGGAACCCTACTTTTCCTTGAGGAAGTGGAAGATAAGTGGTGGTGGCAATATATGGAGTGGTACCTATCCTCTCAATCACCTTCAAGATCTATTCGAATATGTTTTTTCTGTATTTGAAGTAGAGGCTTGGGTCTATTTATGGATATATAGAAGTGTCATAGTAAGTAGATGTGGTAAAAGATTACGGTAATCATGCCTAATATAAAGAACATCATTAGTGTGACAACCGTGAGATGAGGTTGAAACGAGGGGTCTCATGTTAGGTATTCCTAGCATGTGAATGGTGGAAAATTCAATAAATTTTATTCATGCGGTTATCTTATTTTTTTCCTTTGTTTAATTTTTTAGTACACATCGTCAGTTGATGGTTCTCATGGTAGGTATACCTACCATTAGAATGGGGTATGGTAAGGTTGGAAACTGACTGTGAGTAGTACTCATAATAAATTTTATTCATGTCCACCATACCTACCATTTAATATAAGTTTCTCAATATAGGGGGTAGCAAAAATTCAGTACCCATGGTTAGCATAGTGATTGTGGATGGCACTGTCACTTCTATCCTCTGTAATTTTTCAACCAGCAGAACAAAAAAATTTAAATTTTTTATTAGTACATTATTTTTCTAAAATTAAAATTCACTCTGATAATTCAAAATGGATTCAAAATATATATCAATATATGAGTTTATTAATAATCACCATAATTAAATTCAATTTCCAACTAAGTTCCAATTTTAGATAGTTAATCAAAAATTACTATTTACTATGGAATTAAATTAAAATTGGGATATTTTTAATGAATAATAAATAATAAATTTTAAAAAATCCATCCCACATAATTTACCACACTTAAACTATTTCACTCATGATAAATATTATCATTTTATTTTAATTTATTAAAAATAAGGTCATCCTGGCAATATTAAAATTTACTAGTTAGAGAATAAGAAAATAGAGGCTTGTCCACTATGAAAATTATCAAGCCTCATATGTGAATCAAATCAATAGATCACTTCAATTTAATAAAAGTTTTAGTTTAGGAGTGGATCAAATTAGATTTAAGTGGAATCAATGTTTTAAGATAAATCACTTCTAATTTTCCCTCTTTCCTTACTTTCCTCAAACCAAATTTTTATTTAAAAAAAATTGGACATAACATAAATGAATGTATTATAAATAAATTCCTCCCAACCATATGGGTTCAATAATCCCCTAACCTAAATAAACTCATTTTTTGAAAGGCCCTTTTGAATTTTTCCCAGCCCAACTTTTGTGGAAATCATTGTTCATATCACTTATTGAGATTGAAAATGGATTTATTTAATTACCAAAAATTACCCCCATTATATATTTTTAGAGACTCACAATGCGATACCAATTTCCCATTTTTATTCTAGTTTCAAAGGAATTATATCATTTTCATTTAAGTTGGATCCCTAAGGTGTTCTACCTAACAGAGGTCGGGTCACCACAAATTAAGTTCAAAATTTTAGTGACTTATAGTTATAAAATTGATTCCACAAAAATATTTTCACTCAGAGTCCCTATACTTGTTATAAGACCGATATTCCAGAAAATCAATGACAATTCCCACTCATATATCATCTATATCTAAAAATTTCAAATTCAATGAATTACTAATCCCCAAAATTAGTATTTTAAAACTAGGTAGGACATCAATGTAGTTTGAGTAATGTTTGAAAACAAAACAAAAAATAGTACCAAAGGAGAATCATATAAAACTATATATAAAGGAAAATTTTCTTTTATTTATTTATAGATTCTAAGAAATAATCATTTAAAAATTACTTAAATATGGTTATCACCTCCCCCACACTTGGTTAAAACACAATTCTTATTTAATTCTCATAGGAATTTGTTCAATTCAATATAAAATAATTAGCTAGAGTTAAATAAAGGAAATAAACAACTTGGAATTGATTTATTTATCAGCAATAAGGGGTCTATTGAAATCCTCTGTTGTTTCTTTCCAAAATTCCTCCTAGAACTTCATTAGTTGTTGGTTTTTCTCCCTGAATAGCTACTTTGACCCTTGTCATTCAATTTCAACTACACTGGAAAAAAGTTATTATTTAGTATGCATGGTCTAGTCCATTTGTAATGATGATTACCAGGGAAAAGTTACATCCTTGAAGAAAATATAATTAACTTGACCCTAGATTGAAATTCACTTTTATTAATAAAATTTTCATAATAAGATTTATTTTCCCTCTTGTACAGTAGTGAGTTCTCATATCCCTCTCTCTTCATCTCCTCAAGATCCATTATTTTTAGTTTCCTATATTATCAAACCTTGGTAAACTCAAGGTTTAGTCTTTTTTTATCCTAATATTTCTTGTACTATAACTCAACAGGAATGTGGAAATGTTTGCCATAAATAATTTGGTGTGGCGACATACCAAATGGGGTCTTGTAGGCAGTTATGCATTCCCATAGTGAATCCTCTCTTTTATTAGTCCAATCCTTATGGTTGGGTTCTACTATGTTCTCTAAAATTATTTTGACTTATATATGGGAAACCTCATCCAGTCCATTTTTATATGGGTAGTAGGAATTGGAGGTTTTATGATGCACTCCATATTTCCACATGAGCTATTCCATGTTATTCATTCAAATGTTGGTTCCTTGGTCACTGATTAGATCTCAGGGTTGTCTAAACCTATAAAAAATATTTTATTTTAGAAATGTGTTCACAGTTTTTAAGTCATCTATCCAAGATTATTTGGCCTCAATCCACTTAGACACTTAGTATATTTCCAAACTGATATTGTTAAATCAAAATGAGATAGGAAATGGTCCCATAAAGTCAATTCACCATACATCAAATATTTCAAAAAAATAAAACTTTTTTGGGTAATTTCTTATATTTTTTAAATTCCACCTATAAAATGTAATTCTTGATATTTTTTACAAAAATCATGTTAATGTTTAAAGATAAAGGGCAAAAAATCAATCATCCAAAAATTTTCTAGCAGTTATTTTAGGCCCAAAATGATCTCTGTATGCAAGTATATGATAAAAATAAAGCACATAATTTATTTCTTCTTTAATGATGCATACTCTGATAACTTTTTCATTAAAACGTTTTCATATATAAGGTTATTCTCAAACATAGTTTTTTATTCATATTTTAATTTAGAAATTTGACGCTTATAAAAGAAGTAAATTACCCTTGTTATGAACATAAAATTTACTATGTTAGCATACTAGGGAACTTTGGTTAGAATTTATTTTTTTAACCTGTGAATAAATCATCTAGACTTGTTTTTGGTACTTATTGTACCTCAGAAATTTGAGGTAGTCATCTCATGTGGTTATCCATTGTATTCTCACAACCCTTCTTATCCTTAATTTGTAGGTCAAATTTCTATAATAGAAATATCCCTCTTATTAGTATGGGATTTTCTTTAACTTCCTTGATCAAATATATTAAGTCATAATGATCAAAATAAATAATTACTTTATTTCCTAAGAGATGAGAATAAACTTTTTCTTAAGCTACAATAATAGACACAAACTCTTTCTTTGTTATTGTGTAGTTAATGTGAGAAGTGTCTAGGGTTTTTAAAGTATATTATATCTCCTATGGAATCCTATCATTCATTTGGGAAATCAAATATCCTATAGCTCTGTTATAAGAATCACAAAAAAATATCAAAGGAATGATTTTGGTTTGGTTGTAGATGATGGGGGAAGTAGTCAAGCATTCATTCAATTTTTCAAAAGTTGTCTTGAAAGAATCATCAAATAGAAAATTTGTTTCTTTATTTAGTAGGTTAGTTAGGGGTAAAGAAATTTTATAAAACTCCATAATAAACCTTCTATAAAATCCAACATATCAAAAAAATGATCTAATCTGTCTGAGAGTGATGGAGTACGGTAGTGTATAAATGAAATCAACTATGGATTTTTTATCTAAAAGTTCATCCTTAGAAATTAAGTGGCCTAAAAATTTTCATTTTTTATACTATAAAATTGAATTTTAAAGATTCATAAAGACGTTTTTCTCAACACATCTTTGTAAAACCTTTTCTAGGATATCTAGACAGTTTTGCAAACTATTCCCATACATAGTGAATTCATCATGGAATACCTCTAAAAACTCTCAATAAGGTCTAAGAAAATACTTAAAATTTATCATTAAAGGGTACCTAGGGAATTGAAGATACTAAAAGGCATCCTTTGGTAGGAAAAAATACCAAATGTAAATGTAAAGGTGATCTTGTCTTAGACATATGGGTCTATTGGAACTTGAAAATATCTATAAAAAACATCAAGGAAATAATAATTTCCTTTCCCAGATAGTCTCTCTAGTAATTAGTATACAAAGGATAATGGAAAATGGTCTTATAAGTTCACATGTTTTAACATCTTGTATTTGATACAAACTCTCCAACTATTATAGATTCTATAGGGTATTAATTCATTATTTTCATTCTTAAAATAGTGTAATTAGTTTTATTTGGGACAATTTTTATGGGAATCACCCATTGGGAGTCTAAGATATGAAAGATTATTTTAGTCTTTAAAATTATTTCTACTTCCATTTTTGTATCCTCTGGGAGGGTTGAGTTGAGCCTTCTATGGGATTCTCTCACTTACTTTGATCCATCTTCCAACAGAATTATGTGCATTCGTGTGGTAGGGATAATTCTTTGAATGTCTCCCAAAGTCCAACCTATGTCCCTAGAATTATTTTTAATATTCCTCATTTTTTGGTTTTCTTGCCTAGGATCTATGTTATTATAAATTATGACTCTTTGTTTATTATCCTACTTTAAAAAAGTAATACTATAAATTTGATAGTTTTAATTCTAAATCAAGGTGTTTTGTAGATATATTTTCATTTCATTGTTCTCCAAGTGGGGAATATACACATGTAAGGTAAAATTACTAGTATCATATTTTAGGAACCTATCAAAATAATTTTCTTCACTTTCTTCAAATTTCTCAACACTCAAAAATGTTTCCAGATTCAATTCATTTTAAAAAAAATATTGGTGGTTAGGAGTTTCAAATGGTTCTCCTAGTTTAATTATTTCATTTAACATTTAAATTTCCTCCATATAGAAATAGGGGAGTTCAAAATGTTTTAACATAAAAATAGAATATTCTTCATTTGGGTGTTTCATTGAATCCAGTTTATTAAAATGCACCATATATTCACCAAATGTCATGGAAAGTGTTCCTTTATTAATATTTATTATTATATTATCCATTTTGAGAAATTGAATATCTATGATGGTGGGGGATATATTCTTACCTTTTTATTCCTCCATATTCATCACGTAAAAATAAATAGGAATGGGTTACCTTATACACTTACCGGGATGCCTTCAAAGACACCCATTAGATAGGCAGTGACTCTGTTATAAAGATGTATAAAAACACTAGTGGGTTTAAGTTATACTATTTATAAATAAGTATAAATGTAATAAGTCATTACATTAATTAAATCTCCCAAGTCACATAGTGGAATAGAACAAGTGAACCTACCAATTTTTAAGGGAATAGAAAAATTATCTAGATCTTGGAAATTGTTTCTACTTTTTTGGATAAAAGTTAGAAAACATTGTTACCTAAAACCTTTTCATTTCATTTTAATCTCCTTATACTAGTGCGCATATACTTAATGAATTTCTCATACCTTGGAATCTGGATAATATCTTCCAATAAGTGGAAATTAATCTCCACTTTTTGAAGTCTTTCAGCATCTCTTGTTGATTCTTCCATGGTTTTTATGGTTTCTTTATTTCATACAGGGAAGGGAGGTGGGGGTGTCTATAGATTTTCTACTATTATTTTTTCTTTTTAAGGTTCCTTTACACCTCATTATGTTTTTTTCTTGGGATTATTTATAATATTCTTATTGTTTTTCACTTCCAGCTTCAAGTTTTATGGGTGATCCTTTACTATCCTTCAGTTATTTTCCACTCCTTAAGGTAATAGCACTGAAATTTTCCTTAGGGTTTAGAATTATCTGATATGGAATCTTACCTGGGTATTGATTTACCATATTATTTATGGTGGACATGAGATATGGGAATTGTCCTTTTAATTCCTTCAACTCCAACCCATGATTGGTTTGGTGGTATGTTTACTACATTGAGATTCTATTACCTTCCACATTAGGTCCTTCATCAAAGTTTATTTTGATTCTACTTTCTGATAGCTTGTAGAGATTTGGAAATTCTATCTATGGAATGGATGGGGTCAAAAACGTTGTTGAGAATGCTGTTGAAATGGTGTTCTTAGAGACTAATGGCTCCTAGCTCCAAACTGGTTAGTGGGAAATTATCGAAATCCTTGGTTACTACCAAGATGGTTCTAGATTATCCTCTAGATCATGACATCATAATATTCAGTTCCTTGAACATGAAAATATCCATCAATAAAATTCTCATGGGAATATAACAATTGGAAGACCCATGGGGGTGTGGTGGGTGATTATTTCTAGACATTGTTCACAATTAATTTTATCACAAGGGAAGTTAGTTCTTCAATTCTATATTCTAATAACTGTGATTTTGAAATTTTTAGCTCATGTACTCCAATGGTTTTAGTTATGGTCCAAACTATTTGGGGGAACTTTTGATATCTTCTTAGTGATTTATCTTTCTTCAACTAGTAACTTATTAATCTGTTCCCCTACTAAAGAATCGTCAAGTAGGTTTTGGTCATTTTCTATCAATCCTTGCTTGAAGAATACTAAGATGTGATGTTCTTAATACAGATAGTGTGGGAATGTTGTGGTTATTTTCCTGAATCTCTCCAAGAAATCATAAAGATATTTGGTAAATTCCTCTTTGATTCCATAAATTTCATTTCAAATTTGACCACTCCTTGAATTATGAAAGAGTTTCTTAAGAAAATTCCTCTGTAGCTCCTCCCATGAGGTGACATATCTTGGTTTCAAATTATAGAGACACTCCTGGGATTCCCCTTCAAGTGAGAAGGGGAAATCCTTCCAAAAAATTTAATCTATATTGACTCCTATGGTTCAAAATAAATTTAAAATTTATTTAAAAAATATTTAGTTCCTATTGGGGTATTCACCAGATAGTACATGAAACTTAGGCAGTATTCTTATCAGTATAGTTTTATGTTCACAGTCGTGTTGACTATTTAATTGTAATTTTCAGTTGTTAATATAGAAATTGGGTGCATATATTTCTATCAAAGTCATAATAACTTGATCTATATTACATTCCATTTTCCAACTTCCTATTGTATATTTTTAGGAGGATGAAACTGAAGAGGGATAATCAACCAATGGAATGGTGAAAAACTATATGTCCTCTTGTTCTATGTTCTTTAGAGTTTTTATCCTTTCCAATACAGTTCTCCCAATCTATGGATCAAAAAAACAGAGGTTGGAAGAACTATATCTATAAATTTTTAAAAAAAAAATAAACAAAACATTAGCCTCCTGGAAATGGAACTATTTTTTATCCTCACCTTTCATGGGGATATTAAAAAAATAACTTCAAAAAACTTAGTAAAAATTAAAATTCTATTGTCTTCGGAGAAGATAGAGTTATGTGTGTATTAGAATATTATTTTTTTGGTTTCAACTTTAAATAAATATTATGTGAAATTGGTTGGTTATAAATTCCATTTAAGAATCATTGGTCCATCCTTGGGCCATTCCCACATTCTCCTATTGAAATCATTATTCAATTGGTTTTTATTCATCCTCTCATTAGTTGAATCCCATTGATCACTTTTATTAGGATATTTTAATTTAGATTGGGAAATAAAATAATCATTATATTTACTACCTTTTTCTATCTTGGTGATTGGATACCACCATTCACCCTTGAATTCCCCCACTACTTGGTATTTCATGCTGTGAATTAAATCTAAGTGTATTATGCATGCAATATTGATAATAAGCAGAATAAATTGAAATATAAAACCAGATGAAACCTCTGATGATTAAAACCATTAATATCCACAAAGGTGTTAGTTCATTGAATGATAAGAAGGGACATGAGTGGATTCTCCTTGTAAAAACTACAAATGTCCTAGTATGTTATCATTAGAGTTTTCATAATAAATGAAAATAAAACATAGTATCAACCAATAGTGTGTGAGTGTTCCTCGAGACTAAGTTATAATATCCATAATATTTCTTCCAAAAAGTAAATTCCTTTTATATGTGACTTCTTGGATATTTTTATTTCCTCCACATTGGAGGCATGTGTTTCTTTATATAATTCATCAATGTCTACTTTCAACAGGGATTAGGTTTACTTTCTTATGGATGGTAGACACACATCCAGAATGAAGGGTCTAGATGACTTCTGTAAGGGATCATTGTTCCTCCAATGATCCATCCTGGTGTATTTTTATTGGTGGAGTGTTTTAGTGCCTCACAGCATAGTGGGTGGGTTTGAAGGGAAAAAATAGGATTGGGATTTATTTTATACGCCTTGTTATTTTTTTACCACCTAGGAATTTCTGTTTTTACCCATGAGATGGTGTATACTACCATTATATTCAACTAATACTTCCCATCTTTGGCTAGTGAATTCTAACAATTTCTTATTAGTGGCACTACATTTTTCTGTAAGATGACTTTTATTTCTTTCATTAGGTTCTAAACATACACCCTCCAATGGTTCAGTTTATTGAAGAAGGTAACTTCTCAAAATATTTAGTTTGATGAAACTCACTTGTTTCCTTCAGATTCTCATGGGAGCTTGGTCCTTCCTTATGCAACTCTGGTGTCATTAGGAAGTGATATTTTTTCCAAATGGGTGGAAAGTCAAAGCTCCATCAAAGACTATGCATATAGGATAGCTTCACTTGTAGTGTATTCAGCTGGATCTCATCATTCATCTATGTAGATCTCTGATTGGATCGGATCATAGTCGTGACTTTCCTAGAAAAGTGGCTTCATTCAATCATCATACCAAATCTATGAGTGGCAGTATCAGGCATCACCAGTATGGTAGGTGGAACCCTAATTTTTCTTGAGGGGTTGGGAGATAAATGTTTGAAGAAACATTGGGAGTGGATCTTAACCGCTAGATCATCTTCAAGCTCCAGTTGACTTGGTTTTTATGCTTCAGGGTAAGTTGAGGCTTCGGGTTTATTAATGGCCACATGGAATTGGAATAGTAGGAAGTGGTGAAAAAATATTGTGGTAATCATGTATTCCATGAATTACATGTTAATTATATCAACTATGAGATGAGGTCAAAATGAGGGGATCGTGGTAGGTATTCCTACCATTAGAGTGGTGGAAAAGTTAATAGATTTTGTTTATAAAATTACCTATTTTTTCCTTTGTAGAATTTTTTAGCATGCACGATCAGCTGATGGAAATCAATGTAAGTATACCTACAATGAGAATTGGGTGCTTTATGTTTGGAAAGTGACCATGAGTAGTGCTCATGGTAAGTTGAAGGCATGGTCACAAGACCTACCATGTCCTATGAGGTACTTAAAGCAGAGAGTACCACACAGTCAGTACCCATGGTTAGTATAGTGACTCTGGATGGCATGGTCACTTCTAGCCTTATAAATTTTCAACCTGCAAAAAAAATTCAAATTCTTTGCTTAGTGTAGTATTTTTCTATAATTAAAATTCACTATGATAATTTAGCATGGATTCACATTTTATATCAAAATATGAATTTATCAACAATTACTATACATAAATCTAATTTTCAACTAAGTTCCAATTTCAGATAGTTAATAAAAAAATCATTATTTACCCATGAAATGAATTAAAATTGGGTTATTTTCAAGGAATAACAGTCAATAAATGTCAAAAATTTAAGCTCACATTAGTGATATCATTCTTGAATTTGTTTTCACTAACCTTCAACTTGTATATATCTTCACAAAACCCCTTTCTCTTGATCATATTGACTTTATGAAAAGACATTTGTGGATGATTGACATATGATACTTAAATTTTAATCACATTTAATGATTGAGAAGTTTTATTTTTAAAATTATGTTTCAAATTTTGATCCAAAATGGATTTTAAATTATTAAAAATTCAAAAAAGATCATAATTTTGGAAAAGTAAAGTGAGTTTGATAATCCAAGAAAAAAAATATTTCTATATACAAACAATTAGGTGTTGTTATGAAGTAAATTCTCTTAGGGATTTACCTTGAAAATTGTTTATTTGGTTTTTAAACTTTTCTATGTCCTAGGAATGGTGAGTGGGCCTTTACAACACACTTGGTTCGACACTCCTAGAGAATTTTATATGGTTTATTGAAAAAATATTTTATAAACCATAATAATGGATTTTTTTCCAAAATTTCTATTTTAAGAATTTTATTTATTTATTTTAGTATTATTTTAATTTATACGATTCTTTTAACTCTCCTGGTATATTATTTTTTGGGTTATATAATATTATTAATACTGAAATATTATGATAAGAGACATTAAATTTTACAAAATCAATTTCCAAAGTTAAATTTTTTTTTTGATTTGCAAAAGTGTATTTACTTAAAAATATTTTTCAATGTTTTACTTAAAGTTTAAAAAAATCTTTTATCTTGATATTTATTAAAAATATATTTTTCAAAAAAAAATTCAAACTATTTTAAATAATATATATTTTCATATCTCTAAAAAGATCATAAAGGATGATAAATGTAGTTTTTAAATTTATCGATTTATTATATAACCTAACTCCTTTTTTATAATATTTAACGGGTATAAATTATAGAGTTTATTTTTATTAATATCTTATAAATGTTGTGGTGTGCACCAATGGGAGATATTTTTCTTTATTTTCTAATGGGGGGAAATTATCAGTATCTTAGTATCATAATAATTCTTTCTATTTAACATATTTTAATATTATTTTTACTTATTTATTATAAAAGTGTTTGTGATCATAAAAAATTTAGAGATTATTTTTCTTCTCACCATTCTTTTATTTTAATGATCAAAAACACTCTTAAAGTGTTTAATATTTTCATTTATGTGGTTTGAATCTAGGTTGATAACCTCATAAAATAACTCCTTTAAGGAACCTTGAACCTATGATAGTTGATGTTTATAATACTTGGAAAAAATATTAAAGAATCATGGAGGCATGTTGAAGGTATGTGGGAGGCCACTTTGTGTAGCCAAAGGACACAGGTAGAATCGTCTAGTCGTTGTAGTGCTAACAGCCAATTGTTGGCATGACCAGCTCCTCTCCCATGTAACATAACCCCACTGGATACCCTGTGGTGGATAATTGGATGTCCATTGGTGATGGAAACTGGAATCCTTGAGCAGAAGATTCAACTATCTTTCCATTATAGGTGCACCAGCTAGCATATGGTAGGAGACTATGAGGACGCAGTAGCAGGATTCCCACCATCTACTCGGTAAAGTCTACTAGGTACCCAGTGGAACCAAACTGACAAATCTAAGGGTGGAATTTAATGTGGTAAAAGTGAATCAAATGTGGAGATATTTTACTTAAATAAAACCAAATGATTTTAAAAATTACTTAATATTTTGGAGCCTATAAATAGAGATATTGGGTGGCATTAGAAAACTACCCAATGACATAATGACTCTCTTCCTCATCTGATCTTCAATGCTGACATGCTCAATTTTGCTCAAATCGCTATATTTCTAAATCTACATTATCCTTCTAAAGTGCATAAAAAAGTTATATGTCTTTTCACTTTCTTTTAATATTATCATTCCCTCCTAGCATTCATCATATTATTTGATATAATAGAGACTAAGCTACAAAATTATTGCTTCCTATAAATCTCCTCTTCTTCCTCTTTCTTCTAAATTTGGTTCCTACTGCCATTAAAGTAAAGGATTTTTATTTTATTTCCATTTACATGAAAAATGAATGGGACAATTTCTTTTGAGGTTTATAGCATTACCATTAAATATTTAGTCTCTACTATATCTACTTTATTGCTATAAACTGAAAGGAAATGAATAGTTTTCATATCTTGGATACTGATAAATACAAAGTACTAATACATTAAATAATTAATATATTGAGGTGGTAGAAATTGGGTATCTTTAAAAACAATTATTTAACTTCCTTACCAAATATCTTATTTCATTTACTTTCCACAATTTCAATTATTTATTACTTTCAATTGTTCAGTATTTATCTATTCAATCAATTAACACTTAATCACTTAATAATTTTTATATTTTAATAAATTGTTTTAATATTTGAATTACTTACTAGTTTTAAATCACTCCATAATTTTATTCTTCCACTTTTATTATTTTATTCTTTTTTAAACTGTGTTTTTTATTTATTTTTTCCTTTTAAAGAAAATTTGTTAAACATGGATTATTTTCCTTTAATTTTAAAATTATAAGTTACCCCTCTCTTTCCATTGATTTATCTCTGACCTACATGTTTTAATCATAGCTCAAAGTATTAAAATTAGAAAATAATTTTATGGACTAGGTTTACAATGAATCACTATAGATCACATTTGAATAATAGATTTTTCTATGATTATATTGAGGCATATAGAGATTATGAGAATTGTGCCTCATAATGAAGATGAATTTGGTTTTAATGGATGAATAAGGAGGCACTAATGATCTTTACCAAGTATAAGTGTTACTTGGAACATGATTCACTCATTACCGATGTTTGGGAGGTTTTCAACGATTCAAACTTCTAATAAATGAAGTAGGCTTATGGAAGAAAGGGTATTCAAGGAGAGTTAAAGAACCACAAAAGTTACGGAACCATGTATGGAACATATGTTTTGGGTTAAGATATGAAATGAAATAAATCTAGGTTTTTCTTAGACCAATGGATCTAGTGATCATAGCTCAACTTTTTCTAGGGAAATATAGTAGTATCCACTATTTTTTCCTTTTCCTATCTGTGATCTAATTTTTTCAGTAATCCATAAATGCGGGAGGCTTGGTCAGTGGCTACATACTTTTTATCTAGATTCTATTTAAAGGTTCTCAATCTATTATGTTCTATGTATCCTTTGGTTTCATTTTAAGGTCTTGAAAATTAGAATGTTCATGACCAATGTTTAAGGTTGAATAATTTTGACCAACTGAAGATGATTTTTTAAGTTCGTATAACGTTAAAAAAAATTGGGGCAGTATACCTAGCATTGTGGGTGAAGTTAAGTAAATTTTAATGATCACAAAACATCACTTATGTAATGATCTTTAAGGTAAGGAACATATACTTCAATTTCTCAGTGATTGAAAAAATGTGGTTGATGTTTAAATTTGAACAACTTTGACCAGCCAAAGTGAGATGGTCTACCCAAAAAGATCTGGGAAACAACCATTATAAATAAAGGGAACATTTATAGAATAGACTATATTCAGAATAGATTACATAGTTTAAGGTTTAAATTATCAAAACAAGTTGTTGGATATGTGATATTACAACCTAAATAGGTCTCATGAATAAAGAGTACTCCAACAACTTTGAATAAGTAATGATAGTGGTGTAAATTATATCATGAGACAATTGAATCAGGAAGATGAGATGGGAAAAGTATATCTAGTATTGACAATAAAAAATATTCAAATGATGGGTTCCATGTTAATGTTGTAGAATGAATACGGATATTTGATGACCTTTTCCTTAGGATGAAGATGCCTCTAGTTGGAAGGGTCAAATATCATGAAACCAATTATCATTACCAAATTAGAGTGTCCCTTATAGCTGGATATGCTCATTATTAATAGTTTTGGAAGGTTTATGGTGATTAATACACTTAATGAATGAAGTGTTACTATTAGAGTAATAATAATTGAAAAAAATTAAGGCATTTTAGTCTCAAATTGATCATGGTTGGGTCATAATGATACCTCTAGTTTACATGGTCAAATTTGGTGACACTAATTATCATTACCAAACCCGAGTGTACCTTGGAGAAGGATATGATATTTATCAATAGATGTGGAAGGTTTATGGATATTAAAACACTTAAGTTATGAATTTTTATTGGTAAATAAAGAGAATTCAAAAAATGGTTTAGGCATTTCAATCTTGGACTGACAATGGTTAGGTTGAAATGATCATTTGACAAGGATTGAAAATGGGAAGTAGTTGATGATCTATGATTGGGTTTGAAATATAAAGTTCAAACTATATATCCCAAAATCATTGAAATTAATCCACATGTAATTATTATATAGGATATATCTTGTATTGATTCAGATCAAATATATTGAATAGTAGTTTTTAGCTCAGCATGGATTGGAACCAGAAGAGGCCCCACAATTTATCTTATTATAAGGCCTTGGTGCATGGTCAAATGAGACCATGGAAATACCAAACACTATTTTCATAGTTAAAATGTGAGTTTCATTCTAGTTTTGTGTCCCATGTGTCATATATCCCTACATGGATTAAGATATCATTTAGAGAAGTTGGGTCATATATAATGGATTTCTCTAAGCAGTCTAAGGTCATGCATGGTAGATCAAATGTTGTGTAGTTTAACATCATGAAACAAAGATGTTGGTATTATATAGTATAATTTCATAAAATTAGGAACTTCATAGGGAAATATTTACAAAAAAACTAGATTATTTTCAAGATGAAATGTCTTCACCTAAGTGTATAATTTGTGAAGGGAAACCTGTCATGAACTATTGAAACTGACACATTGGTAACACCATTGGATGTGGGGGAAATCTAATTCTATTAAAAATATTTGGGTACCAAGATAATATGGGGTCTGATTAAAATACATGGGTATTCATAATTTAAGAGATCCATACATCACTATGTATCATTTAATAATATGAATCAATCCACACATAGTTTAGTTATGTATTTTCACATATCTATCTCATTTATAGGAAAATATTATATGATCTCACTATAGTTGTAGGTGATCATAAGAAACCTAATGTTAATGAATTTACACTAAATCACTGAGGATAAATCTAGCAAAATTTTGGGCCTATGATGATAAATTTAGGAATCACTATTCATCCAAAAATAATGGGAATCATTCCACACAATGTTCTTATGATTCCTTAATGTAACAGTCCATTGGTAAACACCCAACGTGAGTGGAAAAAACTCAAAAACTAAGAGGGGAAATTTTTCTAGTCACAGATTAAGTGAACCATGAAATCAGTAAAGGAAAATAAAACATAGATATAGTATCTCTGGAATTATTCTGTATGGATGAGATCATTTTGGACATGGATTCATGGATGATGAATTCTAATATAAGAATTTATATGTAATTATTGCATATATATAAGATAGTGTTTACTTTCATTGCACCATGGAATCATAGATAGGGATCCAGATACTAGAAATATTCACACACAAGTCTCGATCTCATGTTAGAATATTAGTATCTGTGTAAAATCCACTCTAAATATTTTAAGTTCTTAAAAGATAGAAAACATATCATTCAGTTTATCTTCATAAAACAAGAACTTTTTACTATGTAGTTTATAATCATGTAACTAGTGTTTGAATTTCATGTAGTTTGAGTTCATATGATTATAACCTAATGAAATATGGACATTGTGATTGAAGTATTTGTTCATGGATAAATAACCACATGCTAGGTGTTTTTCATTGATTATTCTCATGTGTAGAATGTGAAAACTCCATATTAATGTTGGACCCATTGAGGGAATATCAGTGTGAATTGAGGAGCCCAATTATCAGGAAAGGGAAGGTTTTTGGTTATGGTTTATGTATGGGCATAGGATAAGTGAACTAGTCATCACTATGTATCCTATAACAATAATAATTAATACATACATTGTTGTTATAAGGGATACACCATCTCAATATATATCCTAATGAGACAATACCCAATGTAAAAAATGATACTATACTGTTATTGGTGGTTTAATATTGGTGTTTTTTGTGGATGGTCGTAGGATAGGAAATACAGGTATCTTTATATATCATGTAGAAATAGTAATTAATCCATATGTAGTTTTTATATATAGAGGGATATATTATCATAGCATATATTTATGGATGAAAAAAATACTTCTTACAAGGATCTAGCTATCATATAAGAGAAATAATTCTCATAAATAGACTAAATCACATGGTTAGAGAAGTCATGTAAAGTGGAATTTATTTCTTGTAGTTTAACATCATGCAATGAGGACAATAGAATTATAAAATTAAAAGTCATGTGATGTGGACCTTGACTATGTAGTTTAATGCGTTTTAGTGAGGAAATATATTGTATGGGGGAATTTTTTTCCATGGTGAAAATTGATAGATGGGGGAAAAAACATGCACTGAGGAATTCTATATAGATTTGGACCTTATTTAAAAAGAAGGTGATTGAAAGTGATGTAGATTCATGTTTGAGTCTAAAATAGGATATCTGAGCATCATTATGTATCTATAAATACTATGAATCAATACACATGTAGTTATTATGAGTCCTTATACATAGTTATAGCTCATGTACAAAAGAAGTGGGATGAAATATGTGGGTGTCTTGGCATGAGAATGAAGGAAGACACCCGATATGAATTAGTGACGGATCCTAGCACCAGGGCATAAAAAATGTGAGAAGAATTTGTGGGTGGGCTTGGGATAAGGGATCTAGGAATCACTATATATCTTGAAGAATTGGGAATCAAGTCACATAAAGATTTTATGGGTGATACGTATGCGGATCAAACTCTTACATAGGTAAGGGAATTTTCATTGGTGTTAGATGGAAAAATAAATAAATTGTGCGCCAAGAACCCCTACATGGATCAAGACCCTAGGTAGGAGAAGTGAGAATATGAAAATTAGGACCCTATGAGTAGTTTAAATCCATTTAAGATAGACTCAATGTTATAAAATTTATATTCATATAGATATTACTATCTCCCTATTCTTTAATATGATGCATCTCAATGATTTAACAAGAGTAATCAACTTGAACCTCTAAGATCAAGTGATTCATTCTTTGTGTGAGACAAAAGTGTTCATTAATAGATCACCTGGATCACAAGATAGTACATTATAAAAGAATATTTTTACTATGAAGTCTAGTGTAATACAATGTGTACATATCAAGTACTTCTACATCAGGGGATAAGGATGTTTCCATGTAGTTTTACATCATGTGATAAGTAAAAAATGATCCGTAGGTTAAATTCATACAATTGAGATATTATGCTATGTATTTCGGCATCATGATACCATCATGATGTCATGAACTTTAATGTTATGTGAATAGGATATTGGCATGCTATTCTACATCATGTGATTGGTATTTCCTGTGTAGTTTTGTTGGGACCACTTTGTGTATAAGGTTGTATTTGTTGTCAATAGTTGTCAATAAAGATCAAAATGAATAAGGAGATGAAGAAGAACTCCCAAATTATTGAGAGTGATAAACTCAGATGATTGTTGAACTAATCTTATGTTCAAAATACTTGTATCAAAGGTGATGCATTGTATACAATAATGAAACTATCTCAGAGAGTGTTGAATGGATTCACATTATAAAGTGATCATGCAACATCTCATTATTCAAAGAGACCATGCAAAATACTACCTTAAGAGACATACATCATTACATGAGGGTCCATGTGGTGATTTGAAGATTTAACAGTGATCATACAAAGATGAGAAGATGATTACATCCATATTTAGTGTTGACTGGAAAGAATGATGTTTCTGGAAGATAGAGAAGTTGCAGTACTTTCGCAGGATAAATCTAATGATGCTAAAGGTGATCGAATAAAGACTATATATCATGATATATATGTTTTGTGATAAAAGCAGATGAATGTTGAACAAGAAAGATGATAGTGAATTAGAATGGGTGTTCTTGATGAAGCAGATATTCAAGGTGGTGTTGTTTCCCAGTATTTTCCAAATTGTTGGACCTCAAAATTGGGATTTTTTTTGTCAATGGAAGGATTTCTATATAGGAATGAAAGATATGTAGAACAGTGAAGGAAATCATAAAAAGAAGCAAACCACCTACCTCAGATCAGGGATCGCATAACATGTCTTGGAATGGTACGCGGCTGTGTACCATGTAGGGGGAAAGGAAAGCAGAACAGTTTGTGGACCGGTTCACGGAACGGGTCATGATACTGAAAATGGTTCACCGTGGAAGGGGTTGTGGTATGTAGAATGGATCATTATTGGCATAAGATATGCAGTACGCAGATCGGTAGACACACAGTATGCGGTGAAGGTTTGCAGTTTGTCGGAGGGTTGCAGTATGCAGTAGAGTCTTATAGTATGTGAATGGAGTTAAGTATGTGATGAATTTTGTCCCACATTGAACATTTGGGTAAAATGGATTAGTGAAATTTTCGGAATTATTTTCCTATATAAGGAGTGATAATCCCATCATTATGAGAAGGTGAATTTGATAATAATATATCAGTAATGTGGAAGAACTCAGCTAAGTCCAAAAGTGGTATGTGGGAGATATTCTAGGTATAAATAAGTGGAATGTGAAAGACAAAATAGTTTATGAAATTGGAAGGACTATACCGTGGAAGTGATTTTAAGAAAGAAAAAATGGTTTGTGGGAGAGGAAATAATTTATAGAATTTGAATAAGAAGCCTGCGGAATGAAGAAACGGTATGCCAAGGTGGTACGCAGAGGCGGTACATGAATGAGGTATGCAAAGGTGGTATGCAAAGGAAAAAAACTGGGGCAGTACATGAAGGTGGTGTGTGGAGAAGGTGTGGTGTGCGGAGTAGGTTCAGTGCGTAGAGTAGGTGTGGTGCACGGAGCAGGTATGGTGCGCAGATTAGGCACGATATGTGGAGTAGTCACGGTACGTAGAGAAGAGGTAGTATTCATAGCAGAGGTAGTACGTGGAGCAGGAGAAGTATATTGAGAAGGCGTAGTATATGAACTAGGTGTGGTGCGCTGAGGAGGTACGATACGCAAAGCAGGCATGGTATGCATATTAGAGACTGTCTATAGAATCAGGGACAGTTTGCGGAAATAAAAACATTATAAAGGGAGTTTGTGATTCTTGTGAAAAAAAGGAAGATTTTCTAGTGCATTTAGTAATTACAGTAAAGGAGAAAACTCAATATAAAAGAGCATCAATTTTGGACTCAGATTAAAGAATTGTCTCATACTGAATAGAGACAAATACATTTCATGCCAACCTGTTAAAGAAACCTTCAAGTCGATAAACTGAGTGAGACCTCTCCCAAGGCAATGAGCTAGGGGAGTCAATGTAAGTGATCTGAGGGAAGTAGTGGCCTATCCCTAAACCTTTGTAAAGGCAGTGTTCCTAGGATAGATTGATTTTTCCTGAACCTTTTTAATCCTCAGCTAGTGAAGATTACTGTAATTTGGTACAATTGGAAACCTATCGGCATATGCTCCTTGGATGTAGCCCTTAGTGGTGAACCAATTAAAAAGTGTTGTTATGTCCTTCTACATGTGAATGTTTTAATTACTGCACATATGTATCATACAGGTTTAAAAAAGTTCTTACCAATGTGGGAATAAGATCTAGTAAAGAAGATAAAAAGTTGACACCCAGATTCAGCCCCCCCCCCTCTCAGGGTGGTCTGGGGTCCTTCGGTTTTACATCATACAACTAATATATTATTGTTTATTTTTTCATCGTTTGAGTTGGAAATTTTCATATAGTTTTATTTCATATGAATATTAAATAAATAATTATCTTTGAAATTATGAAAATTAATTCTTGAGAAACCTTAAATTAGTGGACAACATGATACACTCTCCATATATTGTTATTATAGAGTATTCTTTGTTGGTGTAATCATTTTTTTATGACATAAGGTTCTCCCACTTTTGTCAAAGATTTAGATGATTCGCCTAATGTATAATCAGAGTTATAAGAATTAGAACCAATTATTTTTGAATGAATAATAAAAAAATTTATTTTTTATTAAATTCTCATGAAATCTGATTATGATTGTTTTACAGGTTGTTCATTGTGTCCACCCTTTTCTAATTGAGTTGCTCCAACCCATCCAACAATTTTTAAGATTTTTTAACATCAGAAAATTGATTTAAAATAGCAATATGGAGTGAGGGAAATTGAACCGATATGGGTAGATTTTTTTTATCTCGTATATAATTGAATATGGAGTAACATGTGTAGCAGTAAAAGTTTTGGTGTGATAATACCACATGAAATTTTAAAGAATATATGACAAGGAAATGTTATCCTTTTCTAGTATCTTATGAAAAATATTAGATAGAGTTTTTTTATAAAAGACTCTATATATTCATTTTCTATTGCATTGTAGTGCTACAAGTTGTTATACTGAATGTTATATACTTGATACATCACTTTCAATTTGAATGAAAATAATTTGGTGTCATTATCTATAAAAAACATGTGATATATACTAAATCTGATGATGATGTTAGAATTCATGAAATTAATAATATTATTTGTCCCAAATTCCTTGAGGGATATAACACTTTCCCATTGAGAGAATAATTCAGTGGTATTAAGTATGTACTTGAAATTCCTAGTGGTATCTGGGGGATATGGCCTTGTGATATCTATTCCTTGGATGGAAAATTATGAAGAGTATTTAGAATTGTGCAATAGATATGGGGTTGATGAATAAAATTCGAATATATCTAACTGGAATGGATATTAGTAGTGAACTTTAGGTATTCTTATGTCATTAATGGATAGAATTACCTAATCCTCTTGATTTTATGGAAGATATTTACCCTTGACTAATGGGCATCAAAGGCACTAGCATGGATTTCTAGAATAATAGTTAGGATTTCTTCTCTTATAATGAATCTAAGTAATATATCATCAAAGCCTTATTTATATTGAAATTTTTTAGAATTGAGACCATCACCATGGATAAAATATATTATTCTCCACCATATTTGTTCTTTCTAAGCTCATTTTGGTGATATAATGTATTTTTGAAGATAATCCATTATGAGGGGCATCCATCTAATGGATGTATTATTTTGAAATGATATCTACTCAACATACTCTAGAGAAATGTTGATCTCTTTTATTTCATCTATATTATTTCTAATGAATTGAGTGGCCACCCTTCGATGCATGATAAGAATGACTACCTCATCCTGGTCTGGATTTACTAGGGTTGTTGCTACATTAGCCAATGAATCAGTACAAGTTTTATCTAAAGATGGAATGTGATATAATATACGTTCAAGGGGGAATTATTTGATGAAACCTCATACATAATCAAGTAGAGGGATTGATTCTTCTTCTTTAATGGCATATTCACCATCTAAATCACTATATTGGAGTCACCTTTGATATTTATACAGGCTGCTAGAATTTGTGGAACCAGCTTTAAGCCTATAGTGAGAGATTGGTATTCTACTTCATTTTTCATACATCCCTATAGAAATAAAAGAGGAATATGGACGAATTTCTTTAACTGGGGAAATGAGAATAATCCCCAAGTTAATTCAGTTGAGTTTTAGATTTTCTATCCTTCTTCTAATTGGGATTTTAGATTCATCATCAAAGTATATCTCCCATATCTAGGGAGTTTCTCAAATACAAAAAAAAATCCTCATCAAAGAGCTTAGTATTTACTAGTGTATTATCTAGGTAAGGTTGTTTCATAAGAGAATCTACCTGCATCTTCCCTTTACTACCTTCTGAGACACATAGTGAATATAAAACTACGGCACGATGACAACCTACTAATCCAGATGTTCAGTTAACATTATACATCTGAGGATATATTTGAGTGAATTGATATGAGTGACCAAATAGACCATGTGATATTATAAGACGTGTATCAACTTCTAAACTAAAAATATCGGTGCATGAAGGTTCTTCATTATGTTACTATATTAAGACTTATTATATATAATGTTTTGATAATACAATAGAGATTATTCTCTATCCCTACAATATTATTTTGTGTAGTGAGGGAACCAAGTGATTGATCCATAGTTTCTACGTACACGATAAGTGAATTTCCCTATACTTGAGGCATTAAGATGGGTGGATATAGGACATATTGTTTGATATTATCAATGGATTCTTGGAAATATTATTCCCACTAGAATGTGGATCCTTTCTTCATCATCTTTGTGAAGGGTAATCACTTATCAGAGAGGTTTTATATAAAGCATCTGATGTAAGAAAGAAATAATTTTATCCCTCTAAAATCATTGATGTTTTTAGGAGGAGGAGTGTTAAGGATATATTCTTGGGTTTAAATTTAATTCCACGAGGGAAAAAAATAAAGTTGAGAAAGTCAATTGATATCAACCTAAAGGCAGATATCGGGGGATTTATTTTCAAGTTGTGTTGTTATAGTTTTTTAAAAAAATATCTCTGATTAATAATATGACCATTTATCTATTGTGACATGAACAAAAATCATCAATATATTGTTTCGACCAATGGTGTGAAGATCGACGCGCCCGACGGTCGATCTTATGGAGGGATGAGTTCCACTCAATCGCTTAGGTTGGGTTTATCAGTCTTCATTTTGAAACGCCCAATGTTTCCATATCCAACGATCCGTGAACCTGATTTCCAAAGGTAGGAGTTCGCTGGACGATTCGGTCAATGATGCTTAAAAACTCACATTGGTCGATAGGATGGGATGTTAGGCTCGTTGCACCCTTTTGGGGGGAATTATTGCCTGTTTTGGGACTCTCTTATAAATTTAAAACATATTCATATGTTCGCGAATCTTTGGTTTATCCCCAAGCATAGTATCCATGGATTACCCCTTAGTTGGAAATGATCAACTGAACGCAGGGATGCGGAGTCATTTAGGCTTGAGGTTTACCATTCCTCATTGGAATTAATGACTCTGAAAAGTTTGGACTCATTGAGATGGCACGGGTTTGAAGCCTCATAACTGGGTGCTCTGGAGTTTATTTTCATCCAAGGGGGACAGATAAAGACTTGAGAGTTTGGATCAAACCTGTGATACGGGCTTCCTACGTATCCTCATGAGAGGAATCAGAATCCATGTAGTTCGTTACCACTTGATGGGACACATCACTTTTTAGGTCGTGCGACAAGGACCCAACCATACAGTTTAACGTCATGTGGCAAGGACACTTAGGCGAGAGATGTCTGGTCAAAGTTGGTGTGGGACTTACGCCGAAGCGGCCCGGAAGACCCAAGGGAAGCGATTTCCTAGGCCTAGATACGGTCCTGCTGGGGTCATGAGGACATGGTCTGAAAGTGACAGATGTGTATCAGACATAGATATCGGTCTTTCACCTCGGGGAGGTTTCCTACGTATCCCGGTTGGTCTGGGATCAAAGTCCACGTAGTTTTGGGAGATTAGGGCTTACACGTGAGAGTTGCCTATTGTTAGGATTGAACCTCAGGGAGGCCTTCTACATACCGTATTTAGGAAATAGGGATCAAAACCCACGTACTTCATTTTGAGGGGCATGATTGGGACTTACACATGGTTAGTGTCCCGAATTGGCATTGAACCTCGGGGAGGCTTCCTACGTACCCTGCTTAGGAGACAGGGATCAAAACCCACGTAGTTCATTTTGAGGGGAATGATTGGGACTTACACATGGTTAGTGGCCTAAATTGGGATTGAACCTCGGGGAGGTTTCCTACGTACCCTGCTTTGGAGACAGGTATCAAAACCAATGTAGTTCGTTTTGAGGGGCATGATTGGGACTTACACAAGGTTAGTGGCCTGAATTGGGATTTAACCTCGGGGAGGCTTCCTACGTACCCTTCTTAGGAGACAAGGATCAAAACCCACGTAGTTCATTTTTAGGGTCGTTGTTGTGCAGACACCATGACGATCATAAATCTCTAAGCCCATGTGGGTCATGCTCAATGTGAGAAACAAGATAATGCAACGGACTTGGAAAGCCTCACACATTCTTCCTACCAAGGGAAGGGGAGGAAGATGACGATCAGAGGAGACAGTCGGGACCACTGGACCCTCCTTCTCCCTAATGTTGGAGGAAGGCAGGAGTGGCGCAGCAGAGTAATGAACCTTTTGTGATGTGAGGGGAAGGGCCATTAGCTTCTGGTGATGATGGTGTGGGGCTTACTCTAGGAGGGATGCCCAGAATTTTATATGAGGTTTAGTTGTGCTAATGTTTAAAGTTATATAGCTTGGATAAGGACATCATAGTTTAATGTCATTTTGAAAGGACTATTTCCATATATTTTAACGTCATATGGATAGGAAGAAGTCTATACAGTTTAACGTCATGTGGTCAGGATGACTAGGTAGAAGATACCTAGAAATTGTTGGTGTGGGACTTACGCAAGGGCGGCCCTTTTTGGATGAACCTGGAAAAAGGAGCTAGGTAATGGGGTTATAGGAGAGTCATGAGGAGTATCTCGACTCATGGCATGTATAGGGTGGATGTTGTGGCGGAATAAGGGTGCAATAGAAAATTTTCTTGAACCACCCTGAAAAGTCTGTGGTGCGACTCTCCATTTTTCATGGGGGTCAGTGATGGTAACGAAGGGACCGGCCCGGAGGGTCGAGGCCGCAGCCCGACACTGAACCTGAGCAGGGGTGCGGGGGCATAGACCCCGCGATATGGACCAGCAAGTGAATTGGGTTTTACACATGGGGCGGGCCGCGTAGGAGCTGGCCGCATATGAGATGGTCTTGGAGGGCATCTACCGAGGTGCTGGTCGCGTAAGAGCAGTCGCCGATAGGTTTTCCGTGAAGGGTGTCCGTGGATGAGATGGTCGCAGAGGAGGTGGGCCGCCTAGGATTTCCGCGAAGGAAATGTCCACCTCGGGCTAGCCACGGAGGAGCTAGCTGCATGTGGTTCGTGGTTCGGTTTCTCCTCTATGTGGAAGAGTGCATCCGCGGACGATATGGGGTCTGCGGATGGTCGCGGAACATTACCGCTGGGAGCTCTTTCTCCAGCTTCTCCCCACAGTTTTTCACCCTTCCTTTCATCCCCTCCATTTTTGACCCCCCTCGGGGTCTATTAATAGAGTAATGAAGATGTTGTATCGACGGGGCACACGGTGCTTTTTGAAGAAGCCCATGAAGAAATCCTCACTCGCATATGACTCGGTCAACCGATATTTATGGAATCGAGTTTCACGGAATTACTTCACGGTCATGCACCACTCCGCCTCTATTTTGCTGATGACAAGGTCCACGGTCACATACGAATTCTGCCACCGTTTTTTGACTGACGGCACGTGCGGCATGGTCTGGTTCGTGCGATTTGCAGCGGTGGACCGGCCTATCATCCGCCCTACTTCGTGCCCACGTAGGGGTTCCCTCCTCTGTTTCATGGATGACATTGGTCTGTGGAGGGGAGTCGCTCACTGAACCGGCCATGTACCACCAATGTTGAACTGGTATTCGGTTCGGTCGGTCCTTTGTCAATTCTTTAGTATTCTTCATTTTTTTATCTTCTGAGGGAAATTGGGTAGAATCATTTATCAAATTAAGTGGAATTCTCATTCCTCTTTGCATATTTTTTGGGACCCTAAAAATTCCCCCCATCGGAATGGGGTCTGATCAGAACAAATAGGAGGCTATTCTGATGTAGAGTGGTCCTGAAAATCGATGATTAATTGGACAATGCTCTAAATTTTTCTTGATCCAAGGGACTCAGCGTGCACAGTTTGACTTTTGTTAGGGTTTCGTAGAAAAACCCTACAAACTTTTTGTCTTTTCCATCAATACCCTAATTTTTCATGGGCCCATTTGGTGTGGACCCAGTGAGTATAGCCTAGATTTTTCTTAGGTCGCCCTTTTCGGGTTTTCGTCCTAACGGGCTTTACGCCTCTTTTTGTGAGTGGTTTAAAGTCCCACCGACAAGACTATCAATACTGATGTTTTTTGTCGAACATCTTTGACCAGATATGGTAGGGTGAGGGCCCCAACGAGGTTTGGTTGATTAAAATATGTCTCAATACCTTTCAGACACACATGGGGGGGAACATGTTTAGATTTGAACAACATGCAGGGCATGTCACAAGGCATGGGAGCCATATCGGCGTGCAGAGGTAGGAAAAGCATCACCTAAGGAAGACTTCCATTTCTTAGACAGGATAGGGGTGATCAATATGCAGAGCCGCTGAGGGCAGGGTATGCATAGTCCTGCAAAGGTTCCATTAAGTCAATGAATGCCCATTTTTGATTTCCCGAGGACTTCATGGAATTCCGGATTATGGAAACCACCATGGGTGGCCTGGAGAATTATTAAAACCACCAAGGGTGGCTCGGAAAGGGTTTGTGACGTCTGAAAGGATTTGGGAACATCTGTACTAATTTAGAGTGTGGACGAAGGGTCCTTGTCCTATGTATTTAGCTAGCGTGAAGGATGGTTGGATCTTGGAGCAGTTTAATGTCATGCAGCTGGGATATTCCTTAAAATGGAATAGCTTTTCCTGGTTCTCGGTAATCTCATCAGAGACGTTCCACCATATTCAGGCAGGGTTGTGAAAGTGGTTGATAAACTGTAGCTCAGAGGGTTTCCGAATCTCGGGATGGATATGGGGGATCAGAGTCCAAGAGGCATACGGAGAGAAGCATTGCCTAAGGAAATCTTGCCTTTGGTAGACGAGCCAGGGTCGATCAATATACAGAGCCGCTGAGGGCATGGAATGCGTAGTCATGCAAGGGTTTCCTTAGGTCAAGGATTGTATTCTCCCAATAGTCGAGTAAATTCTGGGAAGTTGAGATTCGGGACCACTAGGGGTGGCTTGAAATGGTTCATCTCTTTCTAGGTACAGAGTGTGATTCATGAAGAGAGGGTGCCTAGATACGGGAGAAACATCTAGGATAAATTTCCTGGGAATGGGTAAAGTCATCCCTTCTCACGCTGGTGTCAGATGGTGGTTTTTGCAGGTCTTGCCCATGCATTGATGGAAGGAGGAAAACCTCTATTCCTAATTGAACCCGTGAAGAGTTCAACCATGCAGTTTAACGTTTTGCGTCAAGGACAAAGGGCATTGTTATTATTACTAAATCCATGCAGTTTAATGTCTTGTGGCAAGTACGGAGGGAATTTTAAATTCCGTGCAGTTTAACGTCATGCGGTAAGGACGGTTTCTGTGCAATTTAACGTCATGCGGTAAGAATGACTTCCGTGTAGTTTTCATCATCATGCGATAAATATGGGGAGAATTATAAAAGATATTGTGCAGTTTAACGTCGTGCAGCAAGGACGGAGGGCATTTTTAAATCTGTGAAAATGCTTGTAGTTGGAGGCATTTCACTGGATGTTTAATGTTTGGTCTTTGCAGTTCACACCAAGTGGTAAAGACATGTTCCGTGCAGTTTTAATCGTCATGCGGTAAGGACATAGTTTCAAAGGCCACTCTTGATTATAATGTAACTAGGATCGAATATCTCGGCATGTACAAGATGGGGAGAGGGGTTAATGGGGTAAATCGTGGTTCCGGGGCTTCTTGGATCAGGAGAGATGATATGGGGGCTCTGAGGCCAGTAAAAGTATGGGGCTAGGAAGAGTATTTCTTGAGGAAATCTTTCCCTTAATAGACGGGCCAGGGGATATCAATATGCAGAGCCGCTGAGGGAATGGTATGCATAGTTATGAAAAGGTTTCTACGGGTCGATGACTTTTCACTTCCGATGGACATGAATGATTATGAGGATCTGCGATTGTTCGGGCCACGAATTTTGTCATTTGGTAAGGAAATGTCTGGATATGTCAGGGATGTTCGTCCCTGGTTGCTATTAAAACTCTAAGACTTCACTGTACTTATTTATCTAGCACATTGGATGTACCTTTACTCAATGTAGTTTAACAATGTGCGGTAAAGACGAAGTACTATTAGTTTAACGGTCATAGAGTTCGTACCATTGGGTGAATATTGCTACAATCACCCGGAGGGAAATTGATTTAGGATGCTCTAGTATACTCTGAACAATTGTGGGGGAATGATGGTGTAAACTATAACTCTGAGGTTTCCTGGATCATGAGATATGGTGTGGGGCTCTGAGGTCGGTAAGCATACGGAGATGGGAAGGGTATCACCTATGGAAATCTTGCCTTTGGTAGACGGTCCAGGGGCAATCAATATGCAGAGCCACTGAGGGCATAGTATGCATAGTCATACAAAGGTGTCCATGGGTCAATGACTTTCCACTTCTGATGGCCATGGATGATTATGAAAATTTGGGATTGCTCATAGCACGGAGTTCGACATATGGGGATAATGGTGTCTAATCATACAAGAAACATCTTCACCACAATTTCCCATTGAATCAAAGTATCCTAGCCCTGGATTGATTTTGGTAGATTCATATCTTCATGTGAACCACGGGCAGATACATAGGCTAACCAGGTAGGGATACCCTGGAAACATTTGTATGTGAGAGGGGAACGAACTTGTAAACCACTACTCCATAAATTTTGGATTGGGAGATATGATACGGGGGCTTTGAGTCTGATAATCATATGGAGATAAGAAGAGTATCGCCTGGGGAAATCTCTCCTTTGGTAGATGGGATAGGGGCTATCAATATGTAGAGCCGCTGAGGGCATGGTATGCATAGACATACAATGGTGTCCACGGGTTGATAACATTCCACTTATGATGGCCATTGGTGGTTATGAAGATCCGAAATTATCCGGGTCGCGGAGTCTGATGTATGGAGAGGATGCATCCTAATGTGCAAGGAGTATTCCCATCCCGTTTCACCATATATCTAGGGTGGGTCGCGACAAATTCCGTGTAGTTTAATGTCGTGTGGTGAGGATGAAGTCCGTGCAGTTTTAACGTCGTGCGGTGAGGATGATGTCCATGCAGTTTTAACGTCATCCAGTGAGGATGAAGATGAACCGACGTGAAAGGGGGATTCTGTGCAGTTTAACGTTATGCGGTAAGGACACTAGACTATGTAATTTAATGTCATGCAGTAAGGACGATGGGTATATATACCTATGTTTTCTTTTATCGGCAGCTGGTCTAGGAGATAAGATCTCGGCATCACTATGTATCCTTCGAGGGTAGGAATCAAGACACATGTAGTTTTTTAGGGGAATACACCCCAGGTAGGTCTGGTCCTTACACAGGGAAAGGGGTATTTTTAGCTTCTTTTGGGGTGGCTGGGCCAGGGTGTGGAATTCTGGCATCACTACATATCCTGCGAGGGAAGGAATCAAGCTGTACGTAGTTCTTTAGAAGATAATCCACCCCGTGCAAGTCTGGTCCATACACGGGGGAAAAGGGCATTTTTAATCTTCATTCGAGGGTGGCTGGGCCAGGATGGGGGACCCTGGTGTCTCTACATATCCTTCAAAGGAAAGAATCAATCCATAAGTAGTTCTCTGAAAGGGAAACATCCCATGCAGGGTTGGTCCATACACGGGGGAAAAAGGGAACTTTTAACTTTATTGGGGGATGGATGGGCTAGGATGGGGGACCCCGACATCGCAACGTATCCTGCAAAGGTAGGAATCAAGCTGTACGTAGTTCTCTGAAATCTGTGCAGTTTAACGTCGTGCGGTGAGGATGAAATACTCTTAGTTTATGGTCATATAGTTTGAACCATTGGGGATTGGCAGTTTAACGTCCTACAGCACGGACAATAGGCGCTTAACAGTTTAACGACCTGCAGCTCGGATGATAGGCGCTTGGCAGTTTAACGTCCTGCAGCTCTGATGATAGGCACTTGGCAGTGCAACGTCTTGCAGCTCGGAAGATAGGCACTTGGCAGTTTAACGTCCTGCAGCTCGGACGATGGGTGCTTTGCAGTTTAACATCCTTCATCTCAGATGATAGGCGCTTGCATTTTAACATCCTGCATCTCAGACGATAGGCGCTTGGTAGTTTAACATCCTGTAGCTCGGATGATAGGTGCTTGGCAATTTAACATCCGGCATCTCGAACGATATGTTCTTGGAAGTTTAATGTCCTGTATCTCGGACGATATGTGCTTGATAGTTTAACATCCTATAGCTCGGATGATAGGTGCTTTGCACTTTAACGTCCTTCATCTCAAACGATATGTGCTTGGCAGTTTAACATCATGTAGCTCAAATGATAGGTGCTTGGCAGTTTAACATCCTGCAGCTCCGACGATAGGTGCTTGGCAATTTAACGTCATGTAGCTCGGACGATAGGCGCTTGGCAGTTTAACATCCTGCAGCTCAGACAATAGGCGCTTCGCAGTTTAACGTCCTGCAGCTTGGATGATAGGTGCTTTTGGTTATGTGAAATACTTCTTCAAAAATCTCGCATTCGTAGGAGTAGTAGTGAACCGTCCGTCCATAGAGATCAAGGAATATGCTCTGTTGGTGTAGACCTTGTGTATAACATATAGTCCCTCTCACTTGGGCTCCATCATTGGAGGTTTCTTTCTGGGTATCATTGGGGTCCGGAGGACCAACACCAATTCTCTTTCCAAGAAAGACCGAAGACGAACATTTTTATTGAAGGCTCGTGTGATCCGGTTCTAATATACTTCCAGATGGTGCAAAGTGTGCAACCTCTTCTCATCTAGCTGTTCCAATTCACCTAGAAATTTTTATGATTTCTCATCATTGGATAACTGATCACAAATGGCAACATGGAGTGAGGGAAATTGGAGTTCAATGGGCAGGATCGCTTCTGTTCTGTATACTAATGAGTACAGAGTGGCCCGAGTAGCGGTGCCGATTGTGGTTCGATAAGCCCACAATGCATGAAGGAGTTTATTTGTCCATGATTTCTTGTCTTTGTCCACCATTTTCTGGATAATGTTGGATAGGGTCTTTTTGAAAGCCTCTATCTGTCCGTTGGCTACTGCATGGTAGCGGGATGAGTGGTTATCCTTGATACCATAATCTCAGTACAGTTTCTCCAATTCAGCATAGTAGAATTTGGTGTCATTATCCTTCAGTATGGTATGAGGGACACCAAATCTGGTGATGATATTGGCTTTCACAAAGATGAAAATGTTTTTTTCCCCGACTTCCTTGAGGGGTGCAGCTTCTGCCCATTTGGAAAAGTAGTCGGTTTCTATGAGGAAATAATTCATTTTTTTGGTCGTGGAGGGAGGATATGGTCCCACGACGTCCATTCCCCAGATGTAAAATGGCCAAGAGTACTTGTCCTGATGAAGTAACTCTAGGGTTTGGTGAATGAAGTTGTTGTGAATTTTGAAGTAGTGGAATTTTGCAGTAATGTGCTCGCAATCTCATACCATGGTGGGCCAATAGTACCCAAGCCTTCAAACCTGATGGAAAATATTAGACCCTAACTTATCTGCTCCACATACTCTGGCATGTACTTCATTTATGACAGCAGCAGTTTCTTCTCCATCAATGCATCTGAGGAGGACTCTATCGATACCTCATTTGTAGAGGACCTCTTGCTGACTCGTACCTCCATATAGGACAAAGTTGATTGCTCTCCCCATATTTTCTCTCTTTCAGTCCTGTCTGACGGAAGTTATCCCCTTTGAAGGTAGTTTACAATGTGGGTCATCCAGCCGATGGTAAGAGCATATGGCTCAATGATAGGAATGAATTCGTTGATTTCATCGGTCTTAGTCTGAACAAATGGCAAGACCATTTGACGATGAGCAATATTGATAATTGTTTCATCCTAGTCTGGGTCAGCTAGGGTTGTGGCCGCATTAGCTAATGCATCATCCTGGGCATTCTGAGACCGGGGAATATAGGTCAATGTTGGTTCTATGAATAATTCCACCATTAACCCTCAGACATGGTCAAATAGGGGAATTAGCTCCTCCTTTTTACCATTGACTTGCTTGATGATCAGTTCTGAGTCACCTTTTACCTTAAGGTGTTGTACTTGTGCCTAGAGTGTGAGCTCCAGGCCTGCAATGGGGGCTTGATACTCTGCCTCATTGTTCGTACATCCTTCTGATAGGAGGAAGGAATATGGAAAGACTGCCTTTCCTAGGGACATGAGTATGATCCTTAGACCCACCTTTTTAAATTTGGTATAATCCATCCTCTTCCCTGTCAGGCTTCGGGATGCGCCATCGAAGTACATTTCCCATGTTGGGAACTCCTCTTGAACCAAGAATATGTCTTCATTAGGTAGCTCGACGTCTGGTGTGGTGGTCCCTGTCGAGGGGTTCTCTTCCAGAAAATCTATTAATGCCTTGCCTTTGATGGATTTCTGAGGCACAAACCAGAAGTCAAACTATTACAGGATGACTTCCCATCGGGATAGGCGCCCGGTCAGCATCGGGCGGCTGAGGATGTACTTGAGCAGGTTAATACGTGAGACCAAATAGAATTCATGATGCTGCAGATAATGCCAAAATTTTTGAACATCGATGAACAAGGCTAAACAACTCTTCTCGATGTTTGAGTATCGAGTTTCAGCATCGATCGTGGTTCGACTGAGGTAATAGAGAATGTTTTCACCACCGGCATCATTTTTCTGTGTGAGGAAGGATCCCGATGACTGCTCTAGGGCCATCACGTATAGGATAAGATTTCTTCCTTCAATCGAGGGCATGATCACCGGTGGTCTTAAGAGGTACTTCTTTAGGCTGTCGAATTCCTCTTTGAAATATTCTGTCCATCAGTACGTAACCCCCTTTTTCATTAACCTGGTGAAGAGAAAACATTTTCCCGCCAGGTTGGGTATGAACCGCCTAATGTAGGTTAGGTGTCCTTTGAATCCTCTCATCATAAAGATATTGTGGGGAGGCTATAAACCAAGGATAGCCTTTTTCTTTTCAGGGTCGACTTCGATGCCACGATGGCGTACGACGAAGCCTAGTAATTTCCCTGACGTAACCCTGAAGGTGCATTTTAAGGGGTTCATCTTGAGGCTATGTTGTCGAAGTTTGTTGAAGACGGTTTCAAGGTCTGACATGTGATCTGGGCACTATCTTGATTTGACCACCAATTCATCCACGTAGCATTCAACGAATCTCCCCTAGAATGGTTTAAAGATATGATGCATGGCACATTGATATGTGGCGCCAGCGTTCTTGAGACCAAAGGGCATGACCCTGTAATAGAATACTCCTTGAGGGGACATGAAGGCAGTGTATTCTTCGTCTTCTCGGTCCATCCTAATTTTATTATACCCATAATAATCGTCCATGAAGGAGAGATCCTCATACTCGTCCGTTGTGTCGATTAATAACTTGGTGATCAGGACCGGGAAATCATCTTTCGGGCAATGCCGATTGAGATCTCTGAAATCAATGAAGATGTGGATTTTTTCATTCTTTTTCTTGACGGGGACAATGTTGGCTAGCTATATGGGGTATTGGACCTCCCGAATGAAGCCTGCATTAATAATCTTATCGACTTCAGCCTCTATTTTGGCAGCATGTGTGGGGGAGTCCTTTTGGCGGCTTGTTTATAGCACTGGTGGTCTTCTGGTAGATCTAAGTGGTGCGTCTCCACATTGGGATCGATTCCCTAAATTTCTGTGTAATTCCAGGAAAAAACATCTCAATGTTGCCTTAGGAAAGATGTATATACCTCATGCTCCTCGGGAGACATGTTTGTACTAATGAGAGTGGGCCTCGGGTCTTCCTCGGTACCCAGTTTTATTTCCTTGAGCTCGTCCATAATGGTGTAGATACCTTCCTCAAATTAAGGAGGTGAATCCCTGAGATCGTTCTCCTCTTCTTCCCCCACATTCTCATATTCTTGGTTCGACGGGGGGAGATTTCTCAGCATGGGCTCTTGGGAGTCTGGAGGCGAGACATTGTGGGTGTCTTCTGTCAAGTATTCATCCCCAAATTGAGGGTTAGCAGTCGTTTCTGCACTTCTACCTGACCACCAGGAATTCTGAGTAGGCCACAAGGTCACCAAAATGGGTTTTTAGCGTGATTTGTCCCATTGGATTCTGTTCACTCTTGTCGTAACCCAACAGAGTTGTGGCTGGGGGTATTAGATCATCCTCACTATAGAACAAATTACAAAGTGTCTGTAGGGGAAGGAGGTTAACTTCATAGCTGTTGTCAATAAAGAATTTCCGGATCTCAATATCATTTAGTGTACCAGACACATATAGTGGTTTGATTTTTCCTTGAATTATGGTATCTTCATCCTGATCGGTGAAGGAAATCACCACATTGCATTCAGTCTGGCCAGTCTCCATCCAGTAAATCTCGACAGCGGCTACCACATCTTGAAACTCCTTGGGGCTGAGCAAGGCTTCTACAAGAACCTCCCTGAGATCTGCTGACAAACTCAGGGCATCCAGGATTGACAGTTTGGCTGGTAATGATGCCAGCTGCTTAAGGATATCGTATTTATGCCCCAGCGGCCGATGCTTCTCCATTGGAGGGAGAGTTTTAGCAGGCACTTTGGGAGCTAGAGTATGGGACGATGAGGGACCAGTCGTGGGGTCGGATGTCAACGGTGTTCCCACATTCTGGGGACTCAGCCCATCTGGTCTATTTGTGCACCCTAGGCGACTAAAAACTTGTTCCTCCTCTGATGGGTACCACAGAATGACGGGGCCAGAGTGGCTTCTTGTGGAGGTGGAGGGTTATCTTTCTCCTACTGAGTCCGTTGAAGGGTTATCCCATGCTTTTCTACGATATTAACAGTTTGGGCCAGGGTAAAACCATAGGGTTGGTTTTGGCCGCCACTGCGCCTCCCATGGTATCCCTTGCTTCTGCGATTCCTCCTCCTGACCCCTTGGGTTGGTAACTCCGGTTCTTAACCATACCCTTTGTCAGGGAAAGATTCCATTAGATGGATGAAGTTGATGGAACCAAAGATTAGCTCCTCATCCTGTGACAGGTCAACCTGGTCAGTTGTCCCTGATGCTATTGTTTGGTGGGTCAGTTCCCATGGCACCAAGTTTGAGGGCATAAAATATGACAGTTTCGGGGATTACTTCGGCCTCGTTGTGGACTGATCCTTTTGCACTTGTCTCATCCCTTTTCGATTAATCCTGGATGACCAGCTCTTGGAGGGTTGTGGGGACTATATTGTCAATTGTGCGGCATTAGGGGTTGTTGGCGGCAACACCGACTACTGTAGTTGAGCTCGGAGTATGCCCTAAGATTGATTGATAGTCTTCTGAGTCATCCAGACATCAAATCTCTGCCCCTTCTTACTGGTGACTTTCTGCCACCCCTCCCCTTGGTCGGAGTTGGTGGTAGAAATATATGTCACGTGTGCTGGGGGTGGTCCCAGCTCGACCTTCCCGGAGTCTACCATCCTTTTTAGGAGGACTTTGAAGATGAAATATTCTTGGATATTGTACCCCAACATTCGATGGTAGGGACAGTAATCTGGCCTGTCATCGCGGCGACTTCTTCGGGCTTCCTTGGCTCCGAGAGGTGGAGAAAATTACAATTCATGGCGGTGATGATGTAGTTGTGGACTTGGTCCTCTCGGAACAAGTATACTTTGTGCCTTCATTCCTCAAACTAGTTCCTCTTCGATCCTCTCTGATCTTCCTTCTTGGGCGGAGGTAGCCACTAATATACACGGGTCCCTTGACGATTTGGTGGAGGCCTAGGCAGTGGATCAGGTGTAGGGGTTGTCTTGAGCGTGACCGAGGATGATTCAGCTTTGACTGATCTCTTAGTAGGAGCCTGTGAGGCTATTCGGGACGTCAGATTATTCCGTTGCAGGGAGTCTTTAATTCTCTGGGCAATGACAGAGAGATTGCAGAAGCCAGTGGTGCACTCCGCTGGTATGAGTAGTGTTTGCAGCTCATCTCAAAGGTTATCAATGCATATGGAAAGCATCTCATCTTGGGGCATTGTAATGTTTAGAGAGTAGGTCAGACCTTTCATCTAGCGATGAAATATAAGACCCTATCGTTCTCCCTCTGTTTGTAATTCCTGAGGTCACTGACCATTGTTTTAGGAAGCGTTGAGCTGAAGTGGAACAGGAACTGTTGCCGAAGGTCTTCCCAGCTTTTTATTGACTGAGCTAGTAGAATCGTATACCAGACAAAGGCAGATCCTTGCAAGGTCTGCATGAATCACATGAGTTTCACTACTTCTTGTTATTCTAGAGTTCCCATCATAGGGTCGCAATAAGACGAGTAGTGAATCAAATTTTGTTTCATATCTCCTGATCCATTTAAAATAGGGAATACAGGGCTCCCAAAATTGTGTGGAGGAGGCGTGTTGCTCACCAAATCTTGGTAGGGCTTTCGATTTGGCTGTATCGGAGCACGTCGACCTTATATTTCTTCCAATCGAGCTGCCAGTGCCTTGATGGTGTTGGAAAGACCCTAGTTTATATCCTGTTGGGCCCGGTCTTGGGCAAGTGTAGCCTGAGGCATTGCTAGAGGATCTGGCTTGGCCGGCACCAAGGGTGCATATTCCATTTGTGACACCTTCGGAGGGTTCATACATACTCACTCTGGTTGTTTCCTGAGTGGAGGGAAGTCTTGGTATTCATCTGAATCCATGTTCGGGTAGTTGGATGGGTTGGGTGCCGCATTAGGTGGGGGCCCTGACCACACTTAATTTGTCGGGTAAAACCTTGGTCTTTGAGGTACACTTGCTGGGAGTGCAAGGTGTGGCTCTTCTTGGGAAGTTCTTTCAATAAGATGGTTCCTTTGGAGTAGATCAGTGTTAAGCTACCTCAATTCTTTCACTTCCTCTTCCAGTCGAGCAAATCTCTTTTCAAGTGTAAGTGGCTCATTTTTATTGAGAGAAGGAGGCGGGTTAAGGGTAACCGGTCATTTGTTCTTATCCTTGTTGGAAGCTCACAGGGTAAGAAGAAGAGGGTTATCTAGAGGGGTGGCCATATTTAGGGTGGCCCTCTGGTTTTGGGTGTGCACACCTGATGGTTCCTTGTGAATCACAGCCTGAACGGAACTGTCATCTCCCGATCCATTCGGATTTTCATCACCTTCGGTGTCACTCGTGGGGTTAACCTCTATGGAATTGATGGATGCATATCGTGGGGTGGAGGATATTTCATCTTCCAAATAGGAAGAGGATCTCCCTCTCCTTTTACTAGTATTCCCCTTCCTATATCGGGATTTCTTTTAGACTCCTTGACAAAGGTTGACACAGAGAGTTCATTGATGCGACCTTATGGTATGCCTCCCTCTTAAAGGGGATGATGATTCAAAGGACGGGATAGGGAAGGAACCTCCTCTTCTGACTATCCTCCCTAGATGAGAGAATACTAATTCTCAAGGGGGAGGTTGTTATTGAGGTGGTAAAAATTCCCCCAACCCTGAGGGCTGGGGTTGGCTCTGTTCCTTGGATGTTGAGTATCTTCCCATATTTATTGGTATTAAAGGGGCATTTTTTGCTAAAAATTCCCCCATCCCTACAGGCTGGGGTTGACCCTAGATTGAGGCAGAGGCTACTGTTATCGCTACATGCCTGATCTTGCATGCCCCCATTCAGGGGTGAACTGGATATGTGTCCGAGTTCACCTATGAATCAATCCCCTTTGGGGAGGCAAGCAATGATTGTTGATTGGCCTCTCTTAGGCGAGAGGCATATTGTATGCTTTCGTTGGCCTGATTCGGGAGTTCGTGAATGGATTGTTCCTGTCGGTCCTGACACTTCTGGGACTTACTCAAGTCTTGTCTCTATTGGGTGTGTCGCCTTTCCTGAATATGGACTCCACTCGATTGTTGTCTTGACGTGATGACGTTGCAAGACATTATGCCGAACATGTTCTTCTGGGTGGGGAGCGGAGTGAAATGTAGAGCTCCATGTTCTCCCCATCCTCGGATATGGACTCCCATCATAGCGTCACCAATGAGGAGGCGCAACTGGTGTAGTGCACGGAGGCAAGCTAACTCGAGGTTTCCTCTATGCCTCTTAGGTCGTGGTTGTCGCGCCGAAGGAAGAGATTCCAGGTCGATGTGATGCAGGAGGTCTCTTACTGTCTTTACATGGTCTTTATACACATCGTAGGGCAGGAAGCTTGATTTCAGTGGGCAGAGGTTCGTCCATATATTGGAACGTATGTTGTGCACACATTCTTCTGACAACTTTCTGGGTATGTCGAATTGAGAGGTGTTCGTGGGCCAAAACATAACTAGTACATCATCTCTAGCCAGTCGTTTCCTCAGGTGCAACATGTCAACATACTCCTCCACTAGTGATTCCTCTACCTGGTCGGCCGAACTGAGATGCTCACTGGTAGTGTGGTTGGAGGTAGTGGGGCCGGTGGGTATTAAATTATCATGTGGGAGATTCTGAGGTGGTTCAGAAGGTGAATGTGGCCATGGACCGTCTCCCGATTGAAGAAGGGTGTCATTGGCGACTATCTAGGAATATGACATGCTTGATCCCGTCCTTCTGAGTGCCTCGGCATATGTGTGATTTTTTGTTCTTGATTCGGCAGGGGGAGGACCTTCCTGTCGATATGATACGTCACTACTGGGAAGACCTTAATAATGGCGGCCACAATGGCGAGTACAATAATTATAGCTTCCGTAGGGAGAGAATATGTGGGGTACACCCTGGGGAGGGCCTTCAGAATGTACCGCAACAAGGGGAGGGCCTTCTCGTTGATCGAAATCTAGGTGGGGGGGATCCTCTATTTGTGTCATAATGACAAGGGCTACCATTACTGCTTGAAGCCTCACTGCATAAGGACTTTTGCAATTCATGCCCTGGGGAGGACCTCCAAGGCATGTCTCAACAAGGGGAGGACCTTCTGGCTGGGAAGCGTTGTTATGGGGAGGGCCTTCGCAACAATTTCCATCAAGGTGAGGATGACCAACATGGTTTGACATTCGATATGTATCATGTGGAGGACCTTCAAGACACACAGTGACAAAGGGATGACCTTCTTGTTGTTTGGAGCCATTCTGGGGAGGACCTTCGCAATGGCGGTTATGGTGACGAGGAATACTATCAAAGTTGTCGCAATGGAGAGGACTACCATGACAGCTGCTACAGGGAGAATGTCTGCGGGGTACACCCTGGGGAGGGCCTTCATAATGTACCGCAACGAGGGGAGGGCCTTCTCGTTTCTTGATGTCTCTACGGGGATGACCTCTGTTATCAGAGTGGCGAGGACTACCATCGTGATCTGATTCCTGGATATGTGGAGTGTTGTTGCAATGTAACCCCCGAGGAGGACCTTCAGGGTGGGCCACGATAAGGGGAGGCCCTTCTTCTCGTGATGAGATGTCACTACGGGGAGGGCCTCCGTAGTTGTGACATTGATAGCAACTACTACTATCATAAACTGTGGTCCCACTGGACGGAGAGTGTTTGTAGTGTATACCCCAGGGAAGACCTTCTGGGTGGACCGCAACAAGTGGAGGGCCTTCTTGCTGCTCGAGCTTCTGGTCATGCAGAGGGCTTCCGTGACTCCCATCAAAAGATAAGATCTCGTGATCGATCATTATATGCCCATGGGGGAGGCCCCCGCGGGTGCTCTGGGGAGGGCCTTCAGAGCTGCTGGTAGCAACATTGTGAGGAGGACCTTCGCAACTACTACTACCACTCCCATAATATGGTAATGGGTGGGCAGGATTCTGAGCCTTCGATATTTGATTAGCGTCATTGGGATCCCCAGCTTTCAGTAGAGTGGAGTCATGAACCCGCTCTTTATTTTCCGGATGCCTTCGGCACATTCGGGGCGCTTTCTTGCAGGTAGCGGGGAACGTCTGATGTTGATAACAGCCTTCACCTTTGGTTCCCTTTCTAATTGGGTCCCGTGATGCTACTGTGATATGCTGACAAACATCATGACTTTTAGCAGGGATATATGCTTGATCTGGAGCATCCACTGTGATGGACGGGTGTCCCCCAGTCAGAATGAGTGAGGTTGCTCGATCTGTTTTCCCTTGTATCGTGGAATATGGTTGATGACCATTCTGAAAAAAATACAGGGATGCAGATCTGCTCTGAGGTGGCTATCTCATCTCTTATACGAGTCGCCTCAATTGGGGAGACGGGCTCACGGGCCTGAGTCCTTACTGTTTCCATTGATGAAATCACATTCTGGAAAGTCTACAAGATATGATCTGGGATTGATAAATGCTCCTGCATCATTGCCAGGATATGAAGAGACACATATTTGGCTGGAACGGGTATGAAGGCCCATTCTAGTATCAGAGTAGGAATATCCTGCTCTGGTCCTCCCGTGGTCAGTGGGTACTGACAATTCTTCTATGTCGGGGCAGGAGAATGAGTCTGCCCCTGTGCCAGGATATGTCATTTTATCTCTCTGTTTTCCGCCACATCGGGATGGCGTACTTTACTTGCATCCGCAGTGTAACAGCCCAAGAATTTATGAAAAATATTCTTTTTAATTTCATTAATGTCTTGTGTTGTACGCAACACAAAAAGGATCTTGCACAACACGCATCCTTGACTTGCCTTGCATTACACGCAATCGCAACCTTCCTCGATAGCGTGTGTAGTACGTAATACTGAGTTTCACGAAACAACGATATGCTATTAAAATATTATTAAAACTAGCCGTTATGAATAGTAATAACCACTTTTTAAATTTTAGAAAATTTAGCTCTCAAAATGGACTTTATTTTTGGATTCGGTGTATCGAATTTAGCCTAAGGTGAAATTTTGGTACTTTTCGGATAACTTTCATATTCTGATGAATAGTGAAAATTACTAAATTATAATTAAAAACAACTTTTTTTAATCGAAATAATTAATAGTGATAAATTATTAATTTTAGTGGTTTTAAAGTATATTTAGAATATATTTTTACAATTTAATACGATGTTGGTCATTGGATGTAATTTTACATTTAAACCAGACATAATCAAGTGTCAATCTTTTGGTAGATATTGTTTCTTAAAAACACGCTATTTGTTTTAATAGCGGGATTTAATTATAAAATTAATTAATTCAACTTCTATGTTATAAATTTGGTAAAATAGACTTCATTTTTGAATTCGGAATATGAAATATAGCTTAGGATGAAAATTTGGTATTTTTCTGAAAACTTTCAATTTTTGATGAATAGTGAAACCACTAAGTGGTAGGTTAAAAACTGAATTTTTCATAAAACTTAATTTTACTTCTTCTGTGAATGGAATTTTTCAAAAATCCGAGAGACACGGTTGATGTCAGTAAGTAAAATGTAGTTCAATGAGATGAAAATAATTTTTGGTGAATAGTAACTTTTTACTTTTATTTACCACGGTTAAAAGTAAATAAGGTAATTAAGGGTAAGAGTGATATTAATATTAACCTAACACATGTCCTAATTCTATTGGACAAGTGTATCTCGACCAAAAACAACCTTAGGTGTAAAATATTATCATTTAGGCCCACTTGGATTAGATTAGGACATTTATTATTATTTAATTCAAAGAAGAGTTAAAAGAGTTAAAATCAAAGTTTATTTACTAAAACATTTTTAATATAGGGTTATACATAAGATAAATTCTATTGTAAATATTCATTAGAAAGCTAAAAAGATTTCCTACATAATGATATTTTATTTATAATTTTTAGACTTTAAATAAATTAATTTATTTATGACACAACGATGATGCAGTAATTACCATTTTTAAGGAAATATTAACATAATTGATGTTATAAATGATCAAATGAATGTAATTTGAGACTTTTTATGAATTCCACTAATTTTATAGTTTACTATGATATATTAGTGTTGATTTAATCAACTTGGTTCGAACATATAATTCTGTTATGACTTTCACAAAAATCATATATCAAATAGTGTCAAAATTGACACAAAATAGTTTTTAAATCAAATATAATATTACTAATTGTTATTTTATTCCTAAAAATCTAAGATTCGGCCAAATGACTTATATAAGGATATATATATTAATAATAAACAATTTGGGGTTCGTTTGGCATGTTATAGTAAGTGTATTAACCATATAGTGAAAGAAAACAAAAAGAAACGGTAAAAGTTAAATTATTTAACTTAGAGTTAAATCTAATTGATAAGGTTAAAATAATACCCTAAACTTGTATAAATCTTATTGGTTGATAGGATTTCGACCCATACCCACTTTAGCTTCGAAATAAGACCCTTTGGAACAATTATAAACCGATTTTGACATTAATATAAAATAATATTTTGAGGTATTCCTAAGGTGCCCCTCTCCTCCCTTATAAAAGGACACCTCCTCCCCCTCCTCCTCACACAAATTTGAGCACTCAAGCTCGGCCAACCCCTGCAAAAATCTCTGCTCCACTTCCCTAGAAACATCCTAGAATTTCTGGTCTTCCTCAAAGACCAATTTTAGTGCCCTAAGAGGAGGTCTCAAAGAGGCGCTTCAAAGAAGAGGTAATTACCGTTACCAATTCTTTCATCTTTATTTCTTCTTCCACTTCTTCTTCTTAGGTTGTTTCATTATGAAGTAATAACATCAGTATCACTCATATACTGATATGTTATTTTAAGTATGAAACAACCCTATTTCACTATCTATCCATCCTACGGAAAAAGAAATCACCGCGCGTGCGTACGTACGGAATACCGTCTCCACGCCGTGGTGTAATCCATTTTCCGCCACCACCTTAATAGGATGGGTATAATGGTGTAATGAGTAACTATATATGATTATTATAAAGTGATATTGATACTGAAATAATATTCATACACTTTAACACAATTCCACGACCATGGGAACGATATCATCGCTCGTGTGTACGTACGGACTACCGTCTCCACGACGCGATGAGATTCATTCTCCATGTTAACCATTTAAGAATGATTAAAAAGTATATATAAGAAATAATAATGAAATATATGACATTATAAAGCTACTGGATTTATGTATATATGTATATGTATGTCATCTACTTACTTCCATTCAAGACAATAAGGAAAGGAAAACAGCGTTCATGCGTACGTACGGACTACCGTCTCCATGAACGGTGTTTTTCATTTCATTTATCTATCTTATATATATATATACTGAATATATATGATATATAAATCATAATTTATATTCTGGAAGTAAGTAAATCATGATATAAGTAATAATAATGTCAAGAACAACAAGTCAAAACACCTACGATAAAATGAAACGATTTTACCCAAAACGCTTCTTTAACGTGGAATTTACAAAAGAACGGGTAATATAAAGTCATAAGTGAACCATATATGATATCATAATTGTGAATATGATTCTTTAATAAGTAAATGACATTATTTAAATCATTATACAGGAGGTTCGGACACATACGAAGCAAATCGGACCTAAGGTAAGGGAAATATCACAATCTCATTTTTATCCGAGATTGTTTATACTTTGGTATTTACTGGGGTGTATTTTATCATCCACATCCATGTTTTCTCAATATGTAATATTATTTCCATCCACCTACAATTGTTTAAATCCAATTTTACCCTTTGGTGAGTTTTTAGTAAAAGATATGAAAGGAATCTTTTGTCATTTTTCATACGAGGTACTTTTTGACTTTTCCGACAAAAGTACGAAGAATGTTTTTTTTAACTTATACGACATGAATGGATTTTTAAAACATTATTTCCAAGAAGCTTACTTTACAAGTTTTCAAGTTTATTTTTAATCAACTTCTTTTATTTTGAAGTCGTATGACATGTTATGAAAGGAAAAATGTTTTTGAAGAAGAAAGGATATTTTCCTCAAGAATGGAGTTCAAGTGTTTTATCAAAATTATTTTCCATCTAAGATAATAAAAAGGGTTCTGTTTTTATCCCTATTATTACATGGATTTGATTATGTTGTGATGGAAATATTTTTATGAATTCCTTTATCTTATATGAATTGTTTTATGATGTCATGTTGCTTAAGAATCCCATTTTTATTACATGGGTTACGCTATGATGTATGGTTTATGATTATGTGGCACACATAAAAAAGGATTCATTATAAGATGGGTGGGACCTATATCTCCCTCAAATGCATTGGGTAAAGATTTTATATCTCATGAGATAGACATGGCTGGAATGGTAGGTTATACCGGTTCAGTGAAACAGGACTGAAACGAGGGTTACTCGATTCAGAAAGGGACTTTGTCCACTAAGATAGTCTTGGCAATGAGTCTTGACTAACAAGAAATTATTCTATATGATTATGTGTGAATGCCACAAAGTTTCATGTTTTAAGTAATGATTATTGTGATTACATTTCACTACCATGGTTTATCCCATGTTATGAAATTATGCTCTCTTTTGCAGGTTATGATTTCCAAAAGTTATGTTCTTTTGAATATGATGTGATTGATTTTTCTTTTGTATACCCTTACTGAGCATTTGAGCTCACCCTTTTATGTTTTCTTTTCCCCAGGATATAACGAAAGGTTTTAGGTAAAAAAAAGGGAAGATCTTTATGGGAGATATTGAAGATCTTTCACCATGATTAGAAGATTACGTTCCGAGTTTCCAAAGACACTAAACTATTACGATCCTTGTGTGTGTGTTTTTGTTATGTACTAAGTATTCCGCAAAAGTAATGTAATGTCAATGTATGTCAGCTTTCGGGCCTCTACAGTTGGTATCAGAGGAAAGGTTTAGTCAACCTTTGGAAACTAGGATGCGAGAACTTTAGTGAGATCCCTAGAGATATTTATAAGGTATGTCTAGGGATGTCCCTAAGGATAAGTATACGTATAGGATACAGTCCTAGAACTACGGTAACGATCATAGAATTTAACATAAGATGTTAGATATTGAGGGTACTCCCCCTTTATTATGTTGTTTTCCCTAGCATGATTTTTGCCTCTCACACTATTCTTTTTGGGTTTTAGAAAATGGCTGGAAACAAGATGATTCAAGATAATGGAGGATATGATGGACAAGGGAATGATATTCTTCATAATGAAATGGGATTTGGAAGTCCAAAAATAATTATTATGCCGAATCAGCAATCTCATAATATGATCAATAAAGTAAAATTTGGTAAGTTTCCTGACTCGGCTAATAAGAGAAAGATGGAGTTTCATGATGAGCATAGAGGAAAGAAAGTTCAATTTCCCCTATGTAAATCATGTGGGAAGAGGCATCAAGGAGAATGTTTCAAAGGAACTGGAAGATGCTTTGGGTGTGGAAAAGAAGGACACAAAGCAAGTAAATGCAAAGGAAAAGGTTCAGTTAACAACATGGATGAGGATAATGGTATTGCTACGACATCAACAATGGTTAAATGTTTTAAATGTGGAATGTACAGGCATTATGAAAACCAATGCCCTAAGGGAAAGTCTCATGAAGATAATCAGTATGGTCGTATGGGAAGTATTTATGTGGATGATGATGAAGAGACTACAAATGATATGTGAGATGAAAGAATTTTTGAAGCTCGGTCAATGGTTTAAGAATGTAGTGGAATGATTACATGTTTATCATGTGTAATGTTGTATAAGTAATCTCATTGTACTATGGAATAAAGAGACATGTAAGGATTGTTACATTGTTGTCTGATTAATGTTACCAGTATCCATGAAAGTTTATTCAGATATTTTTGGAATGTAGATGATATGCGCATAATGAAGGGATAAGGAGAAAATTAAATGTTTGATAGTATTCATGAGCTCATGACTGATATAAGGAGAAGGTTATATCATGGTTTGAGTATATAGAATTTTTGGATTTTGGTATGTGGAAAGAGTTAACTTTTGACAGCATTCATGTTTTCACTAAGGTTTAATGGGTATTCATTTTTTTTAAAGAGAATACATCATTAAGGTATTCACATGATTGGAATGTGACCAACAAGAAATATGGGGGATAAATGATGGTATTCACATGCTTTGTTGACGACATTTCAAGTAATCATTTTCTTTATACTATGAGCTTGGACCGAAGTATTTTAGATAAGCCTAAATATTGTAATAGATTATGTTAACCATAAGTTAGTATTGTTTAAGTATAGAAATTTTTTTTGATATTATTTATGTGATGTTATTGTAATGTAGTTTTAGAAAAAGGACAACCTGCAGGACGGGCGACAGCCCATCGCTTTGGACAAGGCTGTGGGAATCGAACCCACAACAGAAGTGCGACTGGCCTTTATCGCCTACCACTGACCTACAGGAAGTCCCTGTTTAGTAGAAACTAGTTTTATTATATTAAGCAGTATGATATGTGAAGTATAAGTTCATTTTAGGAACCATATATGATTAATCTCACTATAGATGGACTTATGTATTTTTTTGATAACTTTTCTAACCATTTGTTTGAGACAGATGGAATGACCCATCATTCTATCACATGATCTGCTAACACATCATGAATGACAAATTCAACTTCATTTCTTTAAGAGATGAAGTGGAAATTGTCCAAAGAACGACAAACGGTGAGACTATACCAAAATCACGAAAGTATTTCTTCTAATTCCAATTTCATCAACCTTAGGGAAATGATCTTGAAAACCAAAAATGTTGTCCTAGTGATCTTATACCTGATGAATCGGATGGTACCTTAGATCGTCACAAATTTATGGATTTGTGATTTTTGGCTTTTCCATAGCCATGTTCTCTACCACTCTCCATCAGAACATGATGGTTAGATTTTTCTTCCATATCCATATTTTCACCTATGTGGAAACCCAGTGATTAGTTTATTTGGGTAACCGTTACGTTTCATACTTTCGTTTTTAAAGATTGGTTTTGGTATTCCTTTTTACGATGTGGGTTTCTATTAAAGAAACTTTCGAATAGTAAACCATTTATAACCCCGACGAATTTCGAGGGCGAAATTCATTTTAAGGGGGGTAGAATGTAACAACCCAAGAATTTATGAAAAATATTATTTTTAATTTCATTAATGTCTTCTGTTGTACGCAACAGAAAAAGGATCTTGCACAACACTCATCCTTGACTTTCCTTGCATTACACGCAATCGCAACCTTCCTCGATAGCGTGTGTAGTACGTAATACTGAGTTTCACGAAACAACGATATGCTATTAAAATATTATTAAAACTAGCCGTTATGAATAGTAATAACCACTTTTTAAATTTTAGAAAATTTAGCTCTCAAAATGGACTTTATTTTTGGATTCGGTGTATCGAATTTAGCCTAAGGTGAAATTTTGGTACTTTTCGGATAACTTTCATATTCTGATGAATAGTGAAAATTACTAAATTATAATTAAAAACAACTTTTTTTAATCGAAATAATTAATAGTGATAAATTATTAATTTTAGTGGTTTTAAAGTATATTTAGAATATATTTTTACAATTTAATACGATGTTTGTCATTGGATGTAATTTTACATTTAAACCAGACATAATCAAGTGTCAATCTTTTGGTAGATATTGTTTCTTAAAAACACGCTATTTGTTTTAACAGCGGGATTTAATTATAAAATTAATTAATTCAACTTCTATGTTATAAATTTGGTAAAATAGACTTCATTTTTGAATTCGGAATATGAAATATAGCTTAGGATGAAATTTTGGTATTTTTCTGAAAACTTTCAATTTTTGATGAATAGTGAAACCACTAAGTGGTAGGTTAAAAACTGAATTTTTCATAAAACTTAATTTTACCGCTTCTGTGAATGGAATTTCAAAAATCCGAGAGACACGGTTGATGTCAGTAAGTAAAATGTGGTTCAATGAGATGAAAATAATTTTTGGTGAATAGTAACTTTTTACTTTTATTTACCACGGTTAAAAGTAAATAAGTTAATTAAGGGTAAGAATGATATTAATATTAACCTAACACATGTCCTAATTCTATTGGACAAGTGTATCTAGAACAAAAACAACCTTAGGTGTAAAATATTATCATTTAGGCCCACTTGGATTAGATTAGGACATTTATTATTATTTAATTCAAAGAAGAGTTAAAAGAGTTAAAATCAAAGTTTATTTACTAAAACATTTTTAATATAGGGTTATAAATAAGTTAAATTCAATTGTAAATATTCATTAGAAAGATAAAAAGATTTCCTACATAATGATATTTTATTTATAATTTTTAGACTTTAAATAAATTAATTTATTTATGACACAACGATGATGCATTAATTACCCTCTTTAAGGAAATATTAACATAATTGATGTTATAAATGATCAAATGAATGTAATTTGAGACTTTTTAGGAATTACACTAATTTTATAGGTTACTATGATATATTAGTGTTGATTTAATCAACTTGGTTCGAACATATAATTCTGTTATGACTTTCACAAAAATCATATATCAAATAGTGTCAAAATTGACACAAAATAGTTTTTAAATCAAATATTATATTATTAATTGTTATTTTATTCCTAAAAATCTAAGGTTCGGCCAAATGACTTAGATAAGGATATATATATTAATAATAAACAATTTGGGGTTCGTTTGGCATGTTATAGTAAGTGTATTAACCATATAGTGAAAGAAAACAAAAAGACACGGTAAAAGTTAAATTATTTAACTTAGAGTTAAATCTAATTGATAAGGTTAAAATAATACCCTAAACTTGTCTAAATCTTATTGGTTGATAGGATTTAGACCCATACCCACTTTATCTTCGAAATAAGACCCTTTGGAACCATTATAAACCGATTTTGACATTAATATAAAATAATATTTTGAGGTATTCCTAAGGTGCCCCTCTCCTCCCTTATAAAAGGACACCTCCTCCCCCTCCTCCTCACACAAATTTGAGCACTCAAGCTCAGCCAACCCCTGAAAATATCTCTTCTCCACTTCCCTAGAAACATCCTAGAGGTTCTGGTCTTCCTCAAAGACCAATTTTAGTGCCCTAAGAGGAGGTCTCAAAGAGGCGCTTCAAAGAAGAGGTAATTACCGTTACCAATTCTTTCATCTTTATTTCTTCTTCCACTTCTTCTTCTTAGGTTGTTTCATTATGAAGTAATAACATCAGTATCACTAATATACTGATATGTTATTTTAAGTATGAAACAACCCTATTTCACCATCTATCCATCCTACGGAAAAAGAAATCACCGCGCGTGCGTACGTACGGAATACCGTCTCCACGCCGTGGTGTAATCCATTTTCCGCCACCACCTTAATAGGATGGGTATAATGGTGTAATGAGTAACTATATATGATTATTATAAAGTGATATTGATACTGAAATAATATGCATACACTTTAACACAATTCCACGACCATGGGAACGATATCATCGCTCGTGCGTACGTACGGACTACCGTCTCCACGACGCGATGAGATTCATTCTCCATGTTAACCATTTAATAATGATTAAAAAGTATATATAAGAAATAATAATGAAATATATGACATTATAAAGCTACTGGATTTATGTATATATGTATATGTATTTCATCTACTTACTTCCATTCAAGACAATAAGGAAAGGAAAACAGCGTTCATGCGTACGTACGGACTACCGTCTCCATGAACGGTGTTTTTCATTTCATTTATCTATCTTATATATATATATATATATATACTGAATATATATGATATATAAATCATATTTTATATTCTGGAAGTAATTAAATCATGATATAAGTAATAATAATGTCAAGAACAACAAGTCAAAACACCTACGATAAAATGAAACGATTTTACCCAAAACGCTTCTTTAACGTGGAATTTACAAAAGAACGGGTAATATAAAGTCATAAGTGAACCATATATGATATCATAATAGTGAATATGATTCTGTAATAAGTCAATGACATTATTTAAATCATTATACAGGAGGTTCGGACACATACGAAGCAAATCAGACCTAAGCTAAGGGAAATATCACAATCTCATTTTTATCCGAGATTGTTTATACTTTGGTATTTACTGGGGTGTATTTTATCATCCACATCCATGTTTTCTCAATATGTAATATTATTTCCATCCACCTAAAATTGTTTAAATCCAATTTTACCCTTTGGTGAGTTTTTAGTAAAAGATATGAAAGGAATCTTTTGTCGTTTTTCATACGAGGTACTTTTTGACTTTTCCGACAAAAGTACGAAGAATGTTTTTTTAACTTATACGACATGAATGTATTTTTAAAACATTATTTCCAATAAGCTTCCTTTACAAGTTTTCAAGTTTATTTTTAATCAACTTATTTTATTTTAAAGTCGTATGACATGTTATGAAAGGAAAAATGTTTTTGAAGAAGAAGGGATATTTTCCTCAAGAATGGAGTTCAAGTGTTTTATCAAAATTATTTTCCATCTAAGATAATAAAAAGGCTTCTGTTTTTATCCCTATTATTACGTGTATTTGATTATGTTGTGATGGAAATATTTTTATGAATTCCTTTATCTTATATGAATTGTTTTATGATGTCATGTTGCTTAAGAATCCCATTTTTATTACATGGGTTACGCTATGATGTATGGTTTATGATTATGTGGCACACAAAAGAAAGGATTCATTATAAGATGGGTGGGACCTATATCTCCCTCCAATGCATTGGGTAAAGATTTTATATCTCATGAGATAGACATGGCTGGAATGGTAGGTTATACCGGTTCAGTGAAACAGGACTGAAACGAGGGTTACTCGATTCAGAAAGGGACTTTGTCCACTAAGATAGTCTTGGCAATGAGTCTTGACTAACAAGAAATTATTCTCTATGATTATGTGTGAATGCCACAAAGTTTCATGTTTTAAGTAATGATTATTGTGATTACATTTCACTACCATGATTTATCCCATGTTATGAAATTATGCTCTCTTTTGCAGGTTATGATTTCCAAAAGTTATGTTCTTTTGAATATGATGTGATTGATTTTTCTTTTGTATACCCTTACTGAGCATTTGAGCTCACCCTTTTATGTTTTCTTTTCCCCAGGATATAACGAAAGGTTTTAGGTAAAAAAAGGGAAGATCTTTATGGGAGATATTGAAGATCTTTCACCACGATTAGAAGATTACGTTCTGAGTTTCCAAAGACACTAAACTATTACGATCCTTGTGTGTGTGTTTTTGTTATGTACTAAGTATTCCGCAAAAGTAATGTAATGTCAATGTACGTCAGGTTTCGGGTCTCTACAGTTGGTATCAGAGGAAAGGTTTAGTCAACCTTTGGAAACTAGGATGCGAGAACTTTAGTGAGATCCCTAGAGATATTTATATGGTATGTCTAGGGATGTCCCTAAGGATAAGTATACGTATAGGATACAGTCCTAGAACAACGGTAACGATCATAGAATTTAACATAAGATGTTAGATATTGAGGGTACTCCCCCTTTATTATGTTGTTTTCCCTAGCATGATTTTTGCCTCTCACACTATTCTTTTTGGGTTTTAGAAAATGGCTGGAAACAAGATGATTCACGATAATGGAGGATATGATGGACAAGGGATTGATATTCTTCATAATGAAATGGGATTTGGAAGTCCAAAAATAATTATTATGCCGAATCAGCAATCTCATAATATGATCAATAAAGTAAAATTTGGTAAGTTTCCTGACTCGGCTAATAAGAGAAAGATGGAGTTTCATGATGAGCATAGAGGAAAGAAAGTTCAATTTCCCCTATGTAAATCATGTGGGAAGAGGCATCAAGGAGAATGTTTCAAAGGAACTGGAAGATGCTTTGGGTGTGGAAAAGAAGGACACAAAGCAAGTAAATGCAAAGGAAAAGGTTCAGTTAACAACATGGATGAGGATAATGGTATTGCTACGACATCAACAATGGTTAAATGTTTTAAATGTGGAATGTACGGGCATTATGCAAACCAATGCCCTAAGGGAAAGTCTCATGAAGATAATCAGTATGGTCATATGGGAAGTATTTATGTGGATGATGATGAAGAGACTACAAATGATATGTGAGATGAAAGAATTGTTGAAGCTCGGTCAATGGTTTAAGAATGTAGTGGAATGATTACATGTTTATCATGTGTAATTTTGTATAAGTAATCTCATTTTACTATGGAATAAAGAGACATGTAAGGATTATTACATTGTTGTCTGATTAATGTTACCAGTATCCATGAAAGGTTATTCAGATATTTTTGGAATGTAGATGATATGCGCATAATGAAGGGATAAGGAGAAAATTAAATGTTTGATAGTATTCATGAGCTCATGACTGATATAAGGAGAAGGTTATATCATGGTTTGAGTATATAGAATTTTTGGATTTTGGTATGTGGAAAGAGTTAACTTTTGACAGCATTCATGTTTTCACTAAGGTTTAATGGGTATTCATTTTTTTCAAGAGAATACATCATTAAGGTATTCACATGATTGGAATGTGACCAACAAGATATATGGGTGATAAATGATGGTATTCACATGCTTGGTTGACGACATTTCAAGTAATCATTTTCTTTATACTATGAGCTTGGACCGAAGTATTTTAGATAAGCCTAAAGATTGTAATAGATTATGTTAACCATAAGTTAGTATTGTTTAAGTATAGAAATTTTTTTTGATATTATTTATGTGATGTTATTGTAATGTAGTTTTAGAAAAAGGACAACCTGCAGGACGGGCGACAGCCCATCGCTTTGGACAAGGCTGTGGGAGTCGAACCCACAACCGAAGTGCGACTGGCCTTTATCACCTACCACTGACCTACAGGAAGTCCCTGTTTAGTAGAAACTAGTTTTATTATATTAAGCAGTATGATATGTGAAGTATAATTTCATTTTAGGAACCATATATGATTAATCTCACTATAGATGGACTTATGTATTTTTTTGATAACTTTTCTAACCTTTTGTTTGAGACAGATGGAATGACCCATCATTCTATCACATGATCTGCTAACACATCATGAATGAAAAATTCAACTTCATTTCTTTAAGAGATGAAGTGGAAATTGTCCAAAGAACGACAAACGGTGAGACTATACCAAAATCACAAAAGTATTTCTTCTAATTCCAATTTCATCAACTTTAGGGAAATGATCTTGAAAACCAAAAATGTTGTCCTAGTGATCTTATACCTGATGAATCGGATGGTACCTTAGATCGTCACAAATTTATGGATTTGTGATTTTTGGCTTTTCCATAGCCATGTTCTCTACCACTCTCCATCAGAACTTGATGGTTAGATTTTTCTTCCATATCCATATTTTCACCTATGTGGAAACCCAGTGATTAGTTTATTTGGGTAACCGTTACGTTTCATACTTTCGTTTTTAAAGATTGGTTTTGGAATTCCTTTTTACGATGTGGGTTTCTATTAAAGAAACTTTCGAATAGTAAACCATTTATAACCCCGACGAATTTCGAGGGCGAAATTCATTTTAAGGGGGGTAGAATGTAACAGCCCAAGAATTTATGAAAAATATTCTTTTTAATTTCATTAATGTCTTGTGTTGTACGCAACACAAAAAGGATCTTGCACAACACGCATCCTTGACTTGCCTTGCATTACACGCAATCGCAACCTTCCTCGATAGCGTGTGTAGTACGTAATACTGAGTTTCACGAAACAACGATATGCTATTAAAATATTATTAAAACTAGCCGTTATGAATAGTAATAACCACTTTTTAAATTTTAGAAAATTTAGCTCTCAAAATGGACTTTATTTTTGGATTCGGTGTATCCAATTTAGCCTAAGGTGAAATTTTGGTACTTTTCGGATAACTTTCATATTCTGATGAATAGTGAAAATTACTAAATTATAATTAAAAACAACTTTTTTTAATCGAAATAATTAATAGTGATAAATTATTAATTTTAGTGGTTTTAAAGTATATTTAGAATATATTTTTACAATTTAATACGATGTTGGTCATTGGATGTAATTTTACATTTAAACCAGACATAATCAAGTGTCAATCTTTTGGTAGATATTGTTTCTTAAAAACACGCTATTTGTTTTAACAGCGGGATTTAATTATAAAATTAATTAATTCAACATCTATGTTATAAATTTGGTAAAATAGACTTCATTTTTGAATTCGGAATATGAAATATAGCTTAGGATGAAATTTTGGTATTTTTCTGAAAACTTTCAATTTTTGATGAATAGTGAAACCACTAAGTGGTAGGTTAAAAACTGAATTTTTCATAAAACTTAATTTTACCGCTTCTGTGAATGGAATTTCAAAAATCCGAGAGACACGGTTGATGTCAGTAAGTAAAATGTGGTTCAATGAGATGAAAATAATTTTTGGTGAATAGTAACTTTTTACTTTTATTTACCACGGTTAAAAGTAAATAAGTTAATTAAGGGTAAGAATGATATTAATATTAACCTAACACATGTCCTAATTCTATTGGACAAGTGTATCTCGACCAAAAACAACCTTAGGTGTAAAATATTATCATTTAGGCCCACTTGGATTAGATTAGGACATTTATTATTATTTAATTCAAAGAAGAGTTAAAAGAGTTAAAATCAAAGTTTATTTACTAAAACATTTTTAATATAGGGTTATACATACGATAAATTAGATTGTAAATATTACTTAGAAAGATAAAAAGATTTCCTACATAATGATATTTTATTTATAATTTTTAGACTTTAAATAAATTAATTTATTTATGACACAACGATGATGCAGTAATTACCCTTTTTAAGGAAATATTAACATAATTGATGTTATAAATGCTCAAATGAATTTAATTTGAGATTTTTTATGAATTACACTAATTTTATAGGTTACTATGATATATTAGTGTTGCTTTAAGAAACTTGGTTCAAACATATAATTCTGTTATGACTTTCACAAAAATCATATATCAAATAGTATCAAAATTGACACAAAATAGTTTTTAAATAAAATATTATATTATTAATTGTTATTGTATTCCTAAAAATCTAAGGTTCAGCCAAATGACTTAGATAAGGATATATATATTAATAATAAACAATTTGGGGTTCGTTTGGCATGTTATAGTAAGTGTATTAACCATATAGTGAAAGAAAACAAAAAGACACGGTAAAAGTTAAATTATTTAACTTAGAGTTAAATCTAATTGATAAGGTTAAAATAATACCCTAAACTTGTATAAATCTTATTGGTTGATAGGATTTAGACCCATCCCCACTTTAGCTTAGAAATAAGACCCTTTGGAACCATTATAAACCGATTTTGACATTAATATAAAATAATATTTTGAGGTATTCCTAAGGTGCCCCTCTCCTCCCTTATAAAAGGACACCTCCTCCCCCTCCTCCTCACACAAATTTGAGCACTCAAGCTCGGCCGACCCCTGCAAAAATCTCTTCTCCACTTCCCTAGAAACATCCTAGAGGTTCTGGTCTTCCTCAAAGACCAATTTTAGTGCCCTAAGAGGAGGTCTCAAAGAGGCGCTTCAAAGAAGAGGTAATTACCGTTACCAATTCTTTCATCTTTATTTCTTCTTCCACTTCTTCTTCTTAGGTTGTTTCATTATGAAGTAATAACATCAGTATCACTCATATACTGATATGTTATTTTAAGTATGAAACAACCCTATTTCACCATCTATCCATCCTACGGAAAAAGAAATCACCGCGCGTGCGTACGTACGGAATACCGTCTCCACGCCGTGGTGTAATCCATTTTCCGCCACCACCTTAATAGGATGGGTATAATGGTGTAATGAGTAACTATATATGATTATTATAAAGTGATATTGATACTGAAATAATATTCATACACTTTAACACAATTCCACGACCATGGGAACGATATCATCGCTCGTGCGTACGTACGGACTACCGTCTCCACGACGCGATGAGATTCATTCTCCATGTTAACCATTTAAGAATGATTAAAAAGTATATATAAGAAATAATAATGAAATATATGAAATTATAAAGCTACTGGATTTATGTATATATGTATATGTATGTCATCTACTTACTTCCATTCAAGACAATAAGGAAAGGAAAACAACGTTCATGCGTACGTACGGACTACCGTCTCCATGAACGGTGTTTTTCATTTCATTTATCTATCTTATATATATATATACTGAATATATATGATATATAAATCATATTTTATATTCTGGAAGTAAGTAAATCATGATAAAAGTAATAATAATGTTAAGAACAACAAGTCAAAACACCTACGATAAAATGAAACGATTTTACCCAAAACGCTTCTTTAACGTGGAATTTACAAAAGAACGGGTAATATAAAGTCATAAGTGAACCATATATGATATCATAACAGTGAATATGATTCTGTAATAAGTCAATGACATTATTTAAATCATTATACAGGAGGTTCGGACACATACGAAGCAAATCGGACCTAAGGTAAGGGAAATATCACAATCTCATTTTTATCCGAGATTGTTTATACTTTGGTATTTACTGGGGTGTATTTTATCATCCACATCCATGTTTTCTCAATATGTAATATTATTTCCATCCACCTACAATTGTTTAAATCCAATTTTACCCTTTGGTGAGTTTTTAGTAAAAGATATGAAAGGAATCTTTTGTCTTTTTTCATACGAGGTACTTTTTGACTTTTCCGACAAAAGTACGAAGAATGTTTTTTTAACTTATACGACATGAATGGATTTTTAAAACATCATTTCCAATAAGCTTCCTTTACAAGTTTTCAAGTTTATTTTTAATCAACTTCTTTTATTTTAAAGTCGTATGACATGTTATGAAAGGAAAAATGTTTTTGAAGAAGAAAGGATATTTTCCTCAAGAATGGAGTTCAAGTGTTTTATCAAAATTATTTTCCATCTAAGATAATAAAAAGGGTTCTGTTTTTATCCCTATTATTACATGGATTTGATTATGTTGGGATGGAAATATTTTTATGAATTCCTTTATCTTATATGAATTGTTTTATGATGTCATGTTGCTTAAGAATCCCATTTTTATTACATGGGTTACGCTATGATGTATGGTTTATGATTATGTGGCACACATAAGAATGGATTCATTATAAGATGGGTGGGACCTATATCTCCTTCCAATGCATTGGGTAAAGATTTTATATCTCATGAGATAGACATGGCTGGAATGGTAGGTTATACCGGTTCAGTGAAACAGGACTGAAACGAGGGTTACTCGATTCAGAAAGGGACTTTGTCCACTAAGATAGTCTTGGCAATGAGTCTTGACTAAGAAGAAATGATTCTCTATGATTATGTGTGAATGCCACAAAGTTTCATGTTTTAAGTAATGATTATTGTGATTACATTTCACTACCATGATTTATCCCATGTTATGAAATTATGCTCTCTTTTGCAGGTTATGATTTCCAAAAGTTATGTTCTTTTGAATATGATGTGATTGATTTTTCTTTTGTATACCCTTACTGAGCATTTGAGCACACCCTTTTATGTTTTCTTTTCCCCAGGATATAACGAAAGGTTTTAGGTAAAAAAAAGGGAAGATCTTTATGGGAGATATTGAAGATCTTTCACCACGATTAGAAGATTACGTTCCGAGTTTCCAAAGACACTAAACTATTACGATCCTTCTGTGTGTGTTTTTGTTATGTACTAAGTATTCCGAAAAAGTAATGTAATGTCAATGTACGTCAGCTTTCGGGTCTCTACACGCAGAGAGCTGGACCTGCATATGTTGGTTCCCCACCGCATCGAGTCGATGGCTTTTGTTGGTAGGGAGAAGTCCCCGCCTACTAATTTCCACCACATCTGGATGGCGGGCTTTATTGAAAGCCACCACATCGGGATGGTAGGCATCAGGAGCATCTGCTAGGAGCTAGTCCTATAGGTGCTGGGTTGCCACCACGTCTGTTTGGTGGGATTCATGACCCTGGGCAGGGAGAGGTGTCTTCCTGGTAGGTGTCGTTCTGTGTGAGTGACAGGCTTGATGGGGCTCGGCGGGGATGCGTGCCTGCTCGTATGATGCCACCATGTCTGGAAGGAGGACTTTGGAGGAGCGAATAGGTGTATGTTCCTGCTCACAATATGTCTCCGTGACTGGGAAGTGGAGCTTCTCTTTAGGGACAAGGGTGATGACCGGTCCCTGGTTGTACCTTTTCTGCCCTCATCGGGTAGTCCGAGGGGCCAGAGCTCGGGGAGCGTGGACCTGGATCATCGGGGCGACTTCCTCCTTAGCATGAGGATATTGAGTCACGACATAACTGCGACGATGTCTTCCGGCGAGGGCCTTAGAGAGGAACTCCCATTCAGCGGGTTTGAAGTCATTAGTATCGACCTCATCCGCCTCCCTAAGATAAGGGAGGTACGTGTTGTCTCTTTCCAGGGATAGACTCCCAAAATGGTTCGAGACAGCAACATGAGTCATCTGGATCTGCTTTCATGACCGCTACTGGGCAGGCGAAGGGCAGGTCTTGGTGGATTGGAGGGCGTGCATGGCCGCCTCCATCATCTGGAGAGTACTGTTAAAGTGGTACTCTCAGATCAATGCATTGGATACCCAGCGTTGAAGATGCCGAGTAGGTGACGGGGTCCTTCGTTGGTGAGGATGTCTGATCATTGCGCTGCTTGAAGTACGCGTATGTGACTTCATTCATGATGCAATTGGATCTAAGGTAGTTCTGATTGGTACCTGTAATATATTTTAACAAATAAAAACAGAAAACCCGTCAAAGCATCATCTCATAATCCCATGAATAATTAATGACCTTTCTTGGGCCTCCTTGTGAGTATAAGGGGGCACAGAGTGGGATTAGGTTAAATATTTCATGCTTGGTTAAATATTCACGTTGGGTTCACCATTTTTGTTTAGACCTATGGAGAGAAGACTGAAGCGCCCGACAGTCAATCTTACACAGGGCTGAGTTTCACTCAATCGCTCAGGTCAGGTATATTGGTCTTCATTTTGAAATGCCCAATAGTTCTGTATCCAACGATTCATGGACCTGCTTTCCAAAGGCAGGAGTTCGGTGGGAAATTCGGCCAGCGATGCTTAAGAACTCACATTGGTCGAGAGGATGGGAAGTTGGGCTCATCGCACCCTTTTGGGGGAATTATTGCATGTTCCGGGACTCTCTTATAGATTTAAGACGTATTCATATGTTCGTGAATCATTGGTTTATCCCCAAGTATAGTATCCATGGATTACCCCTTAGTTGGCAATGATCAACTGAACGCAGGGTTGCAAAGTCATTTAGGCCCGAGGTTTACCATCCCTCATTGGGATTAATGACTCTGTGGAGTTTGGAATCATTGAGATGGAATGGGTTAGAATCCTCATAACTGGGTGCTCTAGAGTTTATTGTCATCCAGGGGGGACAGATAATGACTTGAGCATTTGGATCAAACCCGTGATACGGGCTTCCTACGTATCCTTGTGATAGGAATCAGAATCTACATAGTTCATTGCCACTTGATGGGACACATCACCTTTTTAGTTCGTGCGACAAGGAACCAACCATATAGTTTAACTTCTTATGGCAAGGACACTCGAGCAAGAGATGCTCGGTCAAAGTTAGTACGAGAATTACTCCCAAGCGGCCCAGAAGACCCATGGGAAGCAATTTCCTGGGCCTAGATATGGTCCTTTTGGGGTCATGAGGACATGGTCTGAAAGTAACAAATGTGTATCAGAGTTAGATATTGGGCTTGCACCTCGGGGAGGTTTCCTACGTATCCCGGTTGGTCCGGGATCAAAGTCCACTTAGTTCTGGGAGATTAGGGCTTACACGTGAGAGTTGCCTGTTGTTGGGATTGAACCTCGGGGAGGTGTCCTATGTACCCTGTTTGGGAAACAGGGGTCAAAACCCACATAGATCGTTTTGGGGGTCATGATTGGGACTTGCACGTGGTTAGTGGCCTGAATTGGGATTGAACCTCGGGGAGGATTTCTATGTACTTTGCTTAGGAGACAGGGATCAAAAACCACATAGTTTATTTTCAGGGGCATGATTGGGACTTACACATGGTTAGTGGCCCAAATTGGGATTGAACCTCGGGGAGGCTTCCTACGTACCATGCTTAGGAGACAAGGATCAAAACCCATGTAGTTTGTTTTGAGGGGCATGATTGGGACTTACACATAGTTAGTGGCCCGAATTGGGATTGAACCCCAGGGGGGCTTCCTACATACCCTGTTTAGGAGACAGGGATCAAAACCAATGTAGTTCGTTTTGAGGGTCGTCATTGTGCGGACGCCATGACCATCACAAATCTCTAAGCCGACGTGAGTCATGCTCAGTGTGAGAAACAAGAGAATGCAACATAATTGGAAAGCCTCACACATTCTTCCTACCGAGGGAAGGGGAGGAAGACGACGAGTGGAGGAGAAGGCCGGGACCACTGGAACCTCCTTCTCCCTGATGTTGGAGGAAGGAAGGAGTGATGCAGTAGAGCAACAAACCTTCCTTGATGAGAGGGGAAGGGCCATTGGCTTCCAGTAAGGATGGTGTGGGATTACTCTAGGAGGGATGACCATAATTTTATATGAGGTTTAGGTGTGCTACAGTTTAAAGTCATATATCTTGTATAAGGACATCATAGTTTAATGTCATGTTGTAGGGACTATTTCCATATAGTTTAATGTCATATGGATAGGATGAGGTCTATACAATTTAACGTCATGTGGTCAGGATGACTAGGTAGGAGATACCTAGCAATAGTTGGTGTGGGACTTACGCAAGGGCGGCCCTTTCTAGATAAACCTAGCAAAAGGAGCTAGGTAATGGGGTTATAGGAGAGTCATGAGGAGTACCTCGACTCAAGTCATGTATAGGAAAGATGTTGCGGCGGCATAAGGGTGCAATAGAAAATATTGTTGACCCACTCCGAAAAGTCCGCAGTGCGACTCTCCATTTTTCATGGGGGTCAGTGACGGTAGTGAAGGGACCGGCCCGGAGGGCCGGGGCCGCAGCCCGACACTGAACCCGAGCGGGGGTGCAGGGGCGTAGCCCCCGCAGTAGGGAACAGTGAGTGCATGTGGTTTTCCTCATGGGTTGGGCCGCGTAGGTGCTGGCTGCATAGGAGATGGTCACGGAGGGTATCCGCGGAGGAGCTGGCCATGTAGAAGCAGCCGTAGAGAGGTTGTCCGCAAAGGGTGTCTGCGGATGAGATGGCCACGGAGGAGGTGGGTCACCTAGGATGTTCGTGAATGAAATGGACGCCTAGGGCTGGCCGTGGAGGAGCTGGTCGCATGTGGTTCACGGTTTGGTTTCTCCTCTTTGTGGAAGAGTGCATCCGTGGACGATATGGGGTCCGCGGATGGTCGCGGAACTTTACCGCTGGGAGTGATTTATTTAGTGTCTCCCCACGGTTTTTCACCCATCCTTTCATCCCATCCATTTTGACCCCCCTCGGGGTCTATTTATAGAGTAATGAAGATGTTGTATCGATAGGTCACATGGTACTTTTTTAAAAAGACCATGAAGAAAGCCTCGCCTGCGTATGACTCGGTCAACTGATATTTATGGAACCGAGTTTCATGGAATTTCTCCATGGCCGTTCACCACTCCGCCTCTATTTGGAAAATGACAAGGTTCATGGTCGCATACAGCTTCCTCCTTCGTTTCACGAATGAAGGTGAACGCGGCCTGGGCCGGTTGGCGCGATTCGCGGCGGTGGACCGGTCTAGCGTCTACCCTGCTTTGTGCCCACGTAGGGGTTCCCACCTCTGTTTTGCGGATAACGTTGGTCCATGGAGGGGGAGTCTCGCTAAACTGACCATGTACCATTGATGTTGAACCGGTATGTGGGTTGGTCGGTCCTTTGTCAATTTTTTATTATTCTTCATGTTTTTTCCTAATCTTCTGAGGGAAATTGGGTAGAATCATTTCTCAAATTAAGTGGAATTCCCATTCCTCTTTGAGGATTTTTTAGGACCCTACAAAAATAATTCTATAATGTTTTCCAAAATGGGTGCATTGGTATATAGATCCAATATTCATCAATCCATCCAATATCCCAAAGGCCTTCATTTTTTATTGATTTTTGTTAATACACCATTCAAGGGGTGACGTGGAACCCTTACAAGGCATGTAAGCATAAGTATTACATGGACCGTAGGCCTTAGAGGAATTCGTTGCCTATAGGCTTCAAACATTACATACAACCTAGAATAACTACTTGGAACTACTCCTCCCCAGCATCTTCATCATGAAATTAGCTCTCCACCTTTGCCTGGATGCCCGGCTAGGCTTTCCTGTGCATGCACATGCTTGTCCCGATGGTAGGTGTCATACCCTCTCATTCTTCCAATCGTTTTAGCTTCTGCACTGGTGAAAGCTCCTTACTCATCCTCTTTCTGAAGCTTGTTACTTGTAGGTTTTCTAGTTTGCATCTGCGCATAAGGTGGCCTGAAGGCCTTGAGGTGGCTCGAAGGCCTTACTAACCCGAAGGCCTGGGTGGCCCAAAGACCTGAAAGGACTTAGGGACCAAATCAGTGGCCCCAAGGCCCAAAAGGGGAAATATTCCCAACTACTACATTGCCAAATACTTCCTGCTACAGTTCCTGCTACAGTACTACACTGTTCGGTTTACAGTATCGAAAATTTGTCTCCGCCTAGATTTGATCCTGGTTCATCTGGATGCACCTGAGGAGTCCTCACTAATTGGGCTGATGCTCATGTGCCCAATATTCATTAATCCAACTGGAATTAATTGATAAAAATATATCACCTGGGGTTATATGAATGATTCCTCATCTTAAATGTCCATCTAGATTTGTTGGTATCCTAAATATCCATCCATGAAATAGAGGGCCTAGAATCTAATAATTTCATAAATTAGAAGATTTATAATCTAAATTGGTAAATCATCTATTGGGTAGTGCCAATTGGGATCCCTAAAGTCAATGAAAACTATGATATACTCATTATTCTTTTAAATAGGGGTTATGTTTGAAGGGAATTTTGAGCATTATACCACCTTAATTAAATTTTATTTGATAAGATTACCAAGTTCATATTCCACCTTGGTGGCATGGATAGGGTTAATTTTCTAGACTTTCTTATTATAACCTTAGTGATCTTATGGAAGACCCAAATGTTGGGTGGCAACATTGAGGTCCAGTCTAGAAATTCAAATGTAGTTTTAGGTGAATTAATACTATTTTTGATTCAAAAAAAATAAATATATAATTCATGATCCTTTGGACTCATAGATTAATGGATCAATATTAGCTGAATATACTCTCATATACACATATTCACCTACCAAAGTTCATTTATAATAATGGAGACACCTTCCTCAAATGATGGAGTTGAATCATTGAGATCCTCTTCCTCTCATTATTCTACATCAATATAAATAGATGTATGATACAAAGGAGAAATTTGGGATCTAGAAGACGGTATTGGGATATTTTTATATTATGTGAATAGTGAGGAGGTGTATTTAGATCTTGAGGGTGCTGATGTGAGAGAATAATTATAAATGGCATCATGGATGTTCTCCCATCCTTCCACACTATATTTTGGGGAGGAGTTCCATAGGATATTTGTTTACTTATAAAGGAACTATAGTGATATGGAAATATAAATTATATAAGATGGTTGAATTATTCACCACATAGGGAGAATAAATTTCTATAATGAATGTATAGATGGATATAGTTTGGCTATAGAACTTCTTAGAGGAGATGGATAGAAATCAAGAGGAAACTTTATTACACCTAAATAGTTAGAACCCTATACATATTTCAACGAAAAAAGTGTTTCAGGCCTAGAAAAATAATATTTAGTTGAAGTACCATTTTATTGTAGTCTTAGTATAAGATGAGTTATTTAAATTAAAGAAGATTCATAGAGACAATAATCAGATAGACATATTGACAATGTTGATGGTCATTAATATTTCAAGACATTTTTGTTCCTCTTCTGGTATTTATTGATGAATGAAGTGTGAGAGGGAGAATATGGGAGAATACCAAGGGAGTATAAAAGGGGAAGAAGCTATAATTTCATGAATCATAAGCTTAAAATTTAATCTTTAATGGGGAAGAAAACATTGGTGAGTGAGGAAGAGGACGAGAACAGATTAAGTAAGTTGTTTAAAAATGGAATTATGGAAGGATTTAAGATTTTTTTTATCAAGTTATAATTAAGAGATTATTAGAATAGTGTATTTTGATGTATAGGATAAATTTGGTCCAACTATTAGTGACATGTAATATACACAAAACCACAACTCTCATGGTTCGACCTCCACTATGAGGTCACTAGGGGTTACAGGGGGCAGCGCACCCTTGCTTAAGGGTTGGGGGATGAAGGTACCTAAACAAAATTATGGATAATTTTAGAAATATTAACTGAATATAGTAGTGATATTTTTCAACACATACATCTATACAATAGTATTGTGGACTTTGAAATGGTAATATAATATCATGTGACTGATGACACTACTAGGTTACTATAGCATTGTGTACTTCCTTCCACCACTACTATATCATAGTGGGATTGCTGTATGAATTTGAAACTATTGCAACACAATTTACTATATCATCAAGATTCATTCAAGCTCATTTTGAGCTAGTATTTCTATACTCTAAGATGTTATTCTAGTTGTTTTATTTTTTCTTGTAGTGACCTAACCCCATAAATCCTAGATTCGGCATCTACTACCATTAAATTTTCATGATTATATGGAATAAATCCTAAAGGACCGAAGAGTTTAGTAGTATTAGTAAACCAAATATATACATGTGAATTGTATTAAAAATGAATTCACTAATTAAAACATAATTTTTTTCTTTCATGGATAACATTATTCCCACTTAGTATATCCTTTCTAATATTTTCTATTATCCTTCTTGGATTCTAGGAGGGAAGGAAAAAAATAATGGTGACCTAAAATGATCAGTAATGGTAATTATAGCATAAGAAATACTGAATAAATTAGAATTATCATTATGGAATTATAAATAAATAAGCACACGTGACATTTAATCCATAAACTAATAATGAAGTGCATAAAAATATGGAGAGGTAAATAACCGAACACACATTTCATGTAGTCAATAAACTGAAAATAATGTTCATAAAAAATATAACAAGGTAAATAACTAAAAACACATGCCATTTAAATAACTGGATAAGAAATAATCAATATGGAAAGGTAAGAAACTGAAAACACGTTCCATTTAATCAATAAACATATAATTAAATGCATCCATATACATTTTCATAGTGAAAATCTCATGGATAATAAGTACTATATCAAAATGAAGGTAATGATTAATTATTGGACATCATGTCTAAGGCACATAAAAACTTATATTGTCAAGAACTTGCATAAGACGGTTTAAAACTACATGTAAAAACCTATTTAATTTTCATAACTAATTTGAATCATAATAACCTATTGATTCATCAAGGGTCTATATAAAATCTGGGCCCCACCCATCACTATTTGTCCATATCATCCCTTGTATCAAATAAAAAATATGCCTTATCAAATATTCATACTGAATAAATGATAAAAATTTATCAATATTTCCATATAAAATCAAATAGATATCAAAGTAATCACAATATATAAAAATGATATATGGTTTTGGTAATAAACATATCCATGATAAATGATATGGATAGTTAGGTTAAATTCAATGTCTAATGATCATAATAAATTGAATATTTCAAGGGGAATACAAAAAGGAATCAAGGTAATGAATTTCAATACTATACATGGACAAATAAATCATAAACCATCCATATGAAGATTAAGGATAGTATCAATACAACGTATTCTAAGAAGATTAAAAATAAATGGTTGTTATCATTGATGAATGGAAATAAAATATAAATATCTTTTAAAAAACTATTGAGGAAAATATCCTTTTTAAAATTTTGAAAAAAAAAATCATTGAAAATAACTATTAAAAAAAATTTATTTCAAAATTAACCATTTAAATTGGAAAATAAAACTTTAAATAAATGATGGTTGGTAATTTCATACATGCCTTATAAGTAAAAAAAGAACATTTCTTTTTCATGGTAAAAAGGTAATAAAATTACCTTGTTTAGAAAGAGACAAGAATATTCCTTTGAAAACGTTTTTAAAAGACAAAAAAGTGTTATTAATTTCTTTAATAAATAATTTTTTAAAGGTTTAAAAAAAATAAAACTTTCTAAAAAAAAGTTTCTAGAAGAAAAAAGTTCTCTCACTAAAGAGAAAAATGAAGTCAGTTTTTCTTAAACAAAATCTAAAACATTTTGAGAACCAAAGAGTGTAATTAAGGTAATTTCAATTATAAAAGGTCATTAATAACTAAAGTAGAGTAAAATTAAATTATTTATCAAAAAAGTATCATATAATTTCTTCTGATGTAAATTCAATTATAAATAATCTCGAACAAAATGTGATTGTGAAGTAAAGCATTGAAAAGACTATAAAGTTGATGTGAGAATAAATCAATAAATTTATTATTTGTTTCAAATTAAAAATCTAGATAAAACAAGTGAAAATAAAACAATATATTGTAAAAATTTATTAAATACATAATCTTATAATATTAAGTAAAATGAGGAAGTGCTATAACCCAAAGAAAAGAAATAGGGTTATGAAATTCTTTTCCACTTGGTAATGCTTAATTTAAATCCCATTAGATGAAATTATTCAAATTGAAACTCAAAATATGATGAATAATTAATGAATTATAAAATAACATGTCAAATTTTCAGTATGTGCACCATATATAAGAAATTACATGCACAATAATAATGTATACCTCAAATAATGGAAATTGAGACGAAGTCCCTTACTAATTTATAACTTTTGAATTATAATCCCCATGAATTAAATACATTCAAATTAAACTCTATATTAAATTAATATAAATTTAATAATTATATAAAATACAATAAGGGTAGTATATACACCACACAAAATAAATAATTTGTGGAAATGGTGTATGTCACATGAAAAGAAAGGTGAGACAAGAATCCCTTACCTTGTGTTTCCTTTTGGGTGAACATCCTTTTACCTATTTTATAATGGTTTAGATCATGTTATTAAATTATATAAGAATCCTAATAATATTTATAATATCATATATGATATTCTAATAATATCTTATTACCCGTTTTTTAATAATCATTCATTTTTTTCACTCTTTCTGGTGTTAATTGTCTAGTTTTTCAAGTATGTTTTAACTTCCTACTTATTGTTCTTATTAATTGGATCATGGTCTAATTATATAAATAATGTAAACCATGATTTAAATATCATATCTTTTCATTATATATATATATATATTTATTTAATAATCCATAAAATTTGGAGATAGGAAATGAAATGCATCATTTATGGAGATGGTAGTTCGTAAGTACGCATGAACACTACTTCCATTTATTTTTCGTATTTAAAAGAATAAAAAGTAAATGATATATATGTGTATGTATATTATAATTATATTATTATATTTATGTCATATATTTCACATATTTATATTAAAACTGTCCTTTATACATTCCATGTATAGCGTGAACGAATCACATCGCTTTGAGGGGTGGTAGTCTACACTTCCACAAACGATGTTATCATATTCCCACAACATGGAAAGAATGAAGTTATTTATTATATGAAAATTAAAAAAGAATAAATACATAATATATATCATATATATCATATATAAACAATGTGTACATTATAATTCCAAACCATGAAAGGTGGTAAAGTAAAAAAATGAATGACATCATTTTACAAGGATGTAGTTCACCGTACACAAACGGTATATTCGTTACCCATTTGATTGATGTGTGCGTAGGTATAGGTAAAACCATTAATATAATAACAAATAAGTATATTTAGGGTATCTTTGTTATTATATAATCATTTAATAAGAATAATTTAATTTTTTTAGAAGGAAATAAAATGAAAGTGATCATTGAAGAATGTTACCTCATTTTCAAGAAACTCATTTTGGTCTATACCAAAAGACTTATTTGGTTTTATTTATATCCAAGGATTATAGAGTGAATTTATTTAAGTGATTATCTTATTTTATAATATATTTTGTGATACAAATGGCTTTATATCCTTGAATAAGTGGGAGGTGTAGGTTCTTTTTTTATGGTGGAGGAGGAATGACATTATTGTAAATTTTTTAAAAGGGAATTCTAACCACATTTTTAACATTTCAAGTGGATCCAATAATGGAAAAAATTATATAAAAGTGTGAATAGGTTATAAATATTAATATCCAATATATTTTTTACAATATTCTATGTCATTTTGATCCTTCCGTTTAAGGTTTATTCCCTTGTTAAGCTAGTTGTCCTCTTAATCGTTGTAATTATTTTTAATCACTTTCACTAAAACAATTTAGAAAAAAATTATTTGACCTCATTGTAAAATAAAAATTATAATGATTAAAAATTTGGAATCCATTTTTCCTAATTCTAACCACATCTGTGGTAAAAAGTAATTTAGATTTAATCCAACATATAGGACGACAAGGTGGGGTTTTAAAGTAAAAATGTCAAACTTTTTGCTGAGTTTTATATCTAATTTCAAAGTGAAATTGATTCCAATGATCTAAATTAAATTAATTGATATATAATTGATATTATTATAATTTAATACAAATTATAAACATAATTTAAACTTATGAATAAATTATATGAAGAAGAATTTTTGAATTAATTTTCTTACTATTCATCAAAAAATGAAACTTCACAAAAAATACCAAAAATTCACCAATAGCTAATTATTATGTTTTTATTTCAAAAATAAATTTTATTTTTTTATATTATATTTATTAAAGTTTAAAAATTAAGATTTGAAATAGGTGCGCTATTAAAATGAGGTAAAATTTCCTTTATAAAAATATAGGCTTTTATATGTCAAATTGGGTTTCTTGTTATTTTATACCTATAAAGTCAATTTTATGTGTATAAAAAATATTTTGTTGAATATATAATAAATATATTTCATTAATATAATTAAATAATTTCATTTAGATTAAGTTATTAAGATAAAACTCATTTGGTATCATAAAATAAAAATATTTCCTTTATATTCTATATGCTTATATCTTTGTTTCTAATTCATTCGTAACCAATGAATTCATATTATATTAGAGTAAATCATATATTTTTATAAGTTAGTTAATTCTATTCATAACCACTCATTTAATGGATATGTTATATCTTATTGTATTTAATAATAATATTTTAATATTATAATGTTGTTCGGTAAAACTCAGTCTTGCGTGTAATGAAAGTTATCGAAGAAAGTATTTGTAGCTTGTTACATGGGATAACTCAGTATTGAATTCATTTAAATCTATATCATATATTGAATTTATTTAAATATTAATTATATTCTAATGTTTTGGGATATTATTTTCCCATAAGTGTTTAGGGTAGTGTGTCATACACACTATTGAATATAATGTTATTACTTTATAATTTTAGGGTGTTACATTATCCCCATATTAAATAAATTATGTCCTCATAATTTAAACTCAACCTCAAAAATATAGGGATTGATATATAAAAATTCCTTGGTTTAAATCCCACATCTTAAAATAGTTTATAAAATATCCTCTTAATAAGAGAGTGAGAATTAAAAAGGTCACATGGAATAGCATATATCTAGGACTCTAAGTAAGAGAAAATTAGTCGAAAGTGATAATATGGACTTGGAGGAAAGGAATAAATATTCATAGGGAGTGATTGAGATCATCGATCACAAATAATTTAATGATCATTAGAAAGTTGAGGGCCTCAAATTCATAAATCTATGATGGTTTAAAACACCACTGGTTCAACAAAAAGTAAGGTATTAGGACAACATCTTATTTTAAGTTAATTTTACTAATGTTGAGGAATTATTTTATTGTATAAGAATCTAAGTAAATATATTTACTTGAAATATTTATATAAACATAGTTTCATTATTTGGTTATGCTTTGATAGATTTCCAATTCATCCACTAATTCAATAAATGATATCCAAAAAAATAAATTTTAATGTATGAAGCACTAAAATAAACTTTTAAATGATCATAAGGCCCATAAAAGAGTGAAAAGTCTAAATATTATTCTCTAACTATTATCCAAATCCAATATTGTTAATATATTAATCTTTAAATCTAAAAAGTAACAGTACGGGTTAATATTTATTTATCAAATTTTTTAACTAAAAATAGTGACAAATTAACTAGGAAATCATATAGGCTAGTGGTAGGCATGAAAACCTTATCATCCTTTGATCATGGGTTCATGTCTCATGGACTTTACATAATTTATGGGCTGTCACCTAGAATATAGGTTTTCCTTTTTGAAAACCATATTAATATAATTTCAAAGATAAATATGATGGAAAACCTTGAAATTTACCCATTAAATAAACTTTTTTCTATGGTTTTCAATACAGCCTATTTTTTACAAAGTCTGATAATCTTATTTTTCTATTACTATAATTTCATTAGTGGTAATAAATACACTAATGGTTATTAATGCATTTAAACTCATGTCTCTAAAATATAAAGGTATTATTCCTTAAATGGTTTTTCCACTAGAACATATACATTCCAAAAAAATCCAAAATTCCATTAATCTTGGTAAAGTCTCCTTATATCAAACCTAAAAGGGATTTTTAGGACTTTTAAATTTTTATCAACCTCAATCTCATAATCCCATGATGTTATCTTTAACTCTTTTTATAATTATGACATTTGTGCTTCTTAAATTTTAAACAATACTTAGATGTTTCATGATCATTCTAACTAGAATACTATGGGTAAAAATAATTCAACAATTCAATTCTAGAATCCTAGAAAATAATTAAACCACTTTATTTCAACATAATTTATTAATTGGTATAATATTTAACCTAGGTCATTCATTATCAATATCTATTCAAATCCCTCATAATGGTTTGTAAAGAAAGTGTGAATTATCCTAAGCATGTCCCCTGGGAGTATCAATCTAGGTGTATAGTAAGGCTCATTGTTTTGTACTAGGTTATTATTGAGTCAGTCTTAATGCCCCTTTTCAGAGTTGTTACCCCTGGGTATATCTATTCCAGAACCACTTCCATTTTTATTATCCAAACATGGGTATATTTCTTGGAAAACCATATAATCTATATATAACCGAAAATTTATGATGTTCTTTTATACTTATCATTAAATTATACCTTTGGGTTACATTATATAATTTATTCTTCCCGAAATATAGTTCCCAAGGTTACTACTAAACTTCCCTTTGATACCAATTGTAGTGACCCAACCCCAGTAAGCCCAGAGTCAGCATTTAGTACTATTATATTATAATGATTAAAAGCAATAAAATCCTAAAGGACTAAATATTCTAGTAGTCTTCATAAACTAGATACATACATGAATATTTTATTACAAATGAATACACTAATTGCAATATAATATTTTTTTCTTTCAAGGATAATTTTATTCCAACTGAATATATCCATTTATATCATTCCTATTATGCTTTATGGATTCCTGGGAGAAAGGACACAAAGTAAGGGTGAGCTAAAATTTTTATTAATGGTAATTATAGTAGAAGAAATAATTAATCAATGATAATAATCATTATAGAAAGGTTAATAACTGAACACACATGCCATTATATCAATAAATTGGGAAGGAAGTGCTTAAAAAATATGGAATGGTAAATAAATTAACACACATTACATGTAATATACAAATTGAGAAGGAAGTGAATAAACAATATGACAAGGTAAATAACCAAAAACACAAGTCATTTAATTAACTAGAAAAGGAAAAATCAATATACAAATGTAAGAAACTGAAAACACATTCAATTTAATGAATAAACTGAGAATTAAATGCATCTATAAACTTTTTCATAATGAAAATATCATAGATAATGAGTACTGAATCAAAATGATATCAATTATTAATTATCTAATGTCATGTATAAGGCATATGAAAACATATACCATTAAGACCATTCATAAGATAGTTTAAAAATATAGGTAGAAACCTATTTAATTTATGCAACTAATTTGTCTCATGAGAACATATTGATGCATCAAGGGTAAATATAAAGTCTGGGCCCCATACTTCATGGTTTGTCCAAATAATTCCTTAAATCTAATAAACAATATTCCTTATAAAATAACTATATTCAATAAAGGATAAGGATTTATCAATATTTTCCCATAAAATCAAATAACTGTTAAAGTAAAAATTGTATGTAGAAATTATATACAGTTTAGTAAATAAACATATACATGATAAATGATAAGGGTAATTAGGGTAAAATAAATTTCTAATGATCAAAAAATATTCAATATTTTAAATAGAATACCAAAATAAATCAAGGTGGTAAATTCAATATTGTCCTTTTCCAAATAAATCATAAACCATCCAGACAAATAATAATTATGAAATCAATACAACATATTCCAAGTGGAGTAAAAACAAAGGGTTATTTTCATTGATGAATGGAAATACAATAAAAATATTATTTAAATACACTCTAGTGGAAAATATCCTTCTGTTTTAGAAGAAAATTGGTTCTCCGACTAAACAGAGAAATGAATTCAGGATTTCTTAAAAACATTTTGAGTACCAAACAGTAGGCAAATGGTAATATTACTTGGTAAAGGTAATTAATAACCATATTAAAATTAAATTAAATTATTTATTAAATAATGATCTAATAATTTCCTCTAATTTAAATTCAAGTGTAAACAATCCTAAACAAAACGATATTGTGAAGTAAACCCTTGAAAAGACCATAACATCGATGTGAGAATCAATCAATTAATATATTATGTGTGTAAAATTTAAATCCACATAAAACAATTTTAAATACAAAAAATAGATATTAAAAAATTATTATGCACATAATCTTAGAATATTAATGACAATGAGGAAGTAATATAACCTAAAGAAAAGAAATTGGGTTATGAAATCATTTCCCACTTGATAACACTTAATTAAAATATCCTTAGATAAAATAATTATAATTGAAAATAAAAATGTAATTAATAATGAATTAATCATGATATTACATGTAAAATTGTAAGTATTTACACTATATATAATAAATTAGGTTCACAACAATTAATTATGTCTCAAAGAATGGAAATTGTGATGAAGTCCCTTACTACTTGGTAACTTTGGAATTATAATCCCCATGAAAGAAATAATTTAAATTAAACACTAAATACCATGAAGATAAATTTATTTTTTATATAAAATAAAATAGGGGTAGTATATACACCATAAAAAATAAATAAGTACTGAAAATGGTGTATGCCTCAGAGAAAGAAAATTGAGACAAGAATCCATTACCTTGTGTTTCCTTTTAGGTGAACATCCTTTAACCTCAGATGTAATGTTTTTATGCATATTATTAACTTATAAAATATCCTTAATTATATTTATAATATCATATATTATCTTATTATAATATATTTTTACCCATTTTCTAATAATCTTTCATTATTTTCACTATTTTAGGTGTCACTCCAAAAGCCTGGAGGCCTTATATTTTTATTAATATTTTGGGATAATCCCCCTTTTAAGGGTTGAGGAATCTCCATAACATGAACCATAGGCCTAGTTTCACAAGGAAAATACATGACCCAAAGTCCCATAGGCACAAGGCCTAGTACATGACCTTTTAAGGCCCAAGACCTAACTACACTTTTGAACTGCCCCTCCCTAGCATTTGTATCTTTGAAGGCACCAAGATTCCCACCATGCATGGCTGATCAATTAGTATTTTTAGGTGTATAAATACATAGTTCCTGGTCTCAATTTAAATTTTCATACCCTATCATTCTTCCAATCTGATTAGCTCTTCTCTGGTGGATTCTTCTTACTCTGAATCATTTTCTAGGACCTAATTTTGTGTGGTCAGCTCGGGTTGCTTCTTGGTCCTTTATAGCCTGTAGGACAAGTATCCCAAAGGACTAAGGTGTCCTAAAGGCCCTATGGCCTAAAGATAATATGGTGGTCCAAAATACCAATTTCATGAATCCCTTGGTGGACCTAATCCCCTAAGACCCATTGGCCCAAACCAGTGGCTTGAAGGCCCAAATCGGACGAATAGTTTGGCTGCTACATTACAAAATAGTACCTGCACTAGTAACTGCTACATTATTTCTAAATTAACCTAGAAATTTTCCCCATACATATTTCATCCTTGGTCTTTTGGATTCTAAGATGGAGCCTCTACCACTCAGGTACAGGCTCATTGGCTCTATTTCATGTGATAATTGTCTCGTTTTTTAGTATGTTTTGACTTATTACTTATTGTTTCTATTAATTAGAACAAGGTTTAATTATATCTAGATTGTAAAGCATGATGTAAATATGATATCTATTTATTATGTATTTATTTTTAATAATATATAAAAATTTTACGTAGGATATGAAATTCACCATTCATGGAGACGGTAGGTTGTACATACGCACGAACGGTATTTCCACTTCTTTATCTTATTTAAAAGATGAAAATTAAATGATATATACATGTATGTATATTATAATTATTTTATAATATTTATGTTTTATATTTTACATAGTTTTATTGAAAACATCCTTTATACATTCCATGTATATCATTAACGAATCACATCGCTTTGAGGAGGCGGTAGTCCACATTTCCACAAACGATGAAATCGTATTCCTACAAATGGAAAGAATGAAGGTATGTTTTATATAAAAATTACATAAAAATAAATTCATAATAAATATCATATATATCATATAAAAACAATTTTACCATCATAATTTCCAACCATGAAAGGTTTTAATGGAAAAATGAACAACATCGTTTCACAAGGCGGTAGCTCACCGAACATAAACGGTAAATTCATTACCCATTTGATGGAAGTATATGCAGGTGTAGTTAGAAACCTTAACATAAAAACATATCAGTATATTTAGGATAATTTTTTATTATATAATCATGGAATAATAATAATTTAAGGGTTTGAAAATTAAATAAAACAAAATTGGTCATTGAAGAATGTTACCTCATTTTCGGGTAACTCCTTTTGGTTTGTAACAAAAGACTTGCTTGGTTAGATTTATTCCCAAGTATTATTGGGTGAGATTGGAGATGTTAGAGATTATTTTATCATAGTTTTGTCCAATATAAAGGTCATTAGGGGGTGAATAAGTGGGAGGGTGAGTGTATTTTTATAGTGGAGGAGGAGTGGCATTTTTCTAAATTTTTTAAAAGGGAATTCCACTAACGTTTTTACCATGTAATGTGGATCCAATAATGAAATAAAATAAATTAAATGGTTTATAGTGTCTAAATATGAATATAAAATGTATTTTGGACAAGTTGTTAGGTCATTTTGGCCCTAAAGTTTAAGGTTTAGTCACTTGTTAAGCAAGTTTTCCTCTAAATCATTGTAATTAATTTTAATCACTATCACTAATATTTTTGGTAAAAAACTATGTTAACCTTATTATAAAATTTAAATTGTCATTATAAATATGAGGTCCATTTTTAAAAATTCCATTGACATAAGTAGCATAAATTAATTTAACGTTAATCCCGTAGACGAGACAAAAAGGTAGGTTTTTAAAGTAAACATGTTCAAAAGGTTGCAATGTTTTTATATCCGATTTCAAATTGAAATTGATTAAAATTACATAAATTATATAAATATATGTAATATTGATATAATTATACACTAAAACTAATTATAAACATAATTTAACCATATAAATATATTAGAATGAAAGGTAGTTTTGAATTAAAATTCAGTATTTTTCATTATTCATAAAAAATGAAACTTCAAATAAAAATACCATAAAATCACCCTAAGATAATTTTGGTGTTTTTATTTATAAAATGAATCATATTTTAAAACATTAAATTTATTAAATATTCATAATTCATAATTAAATTGGTTCTCCATTAAAATGAGGTAAAGTTGCCTTTATAAGAATATTGGTTTTTATGTGTAAAATTGTTTTTGTTCTAATATTATATCTATAAAATCAATTGGATGTGTATAAAAAATATTTTATTTAATATATAACATATATATGTCATTAATATCATTCAGAAATTGTTATTAATTTAATTTATTAATATAAAACTCCTTTGGAGGAATAAAATATAAATATTTTCTTTATATAAAATTGGTTTATATCTTTGTTTCTAATTAATTTGTAACCAATGAATTCATATTTTATTTTTTGTAAAACATATATTTTCATTAGTTAGTTAATCCTATTCATAAATTATAATTTAACATCTTGGTTATATCATATTATATTAAATACAAATATTTTAATAATATATTATTGTTTGGTAAAACTCGGTCTTGTGTGTAATGTAAGCTATCAAAGAAAGTATTTATTGTGTGCAACACAAGACAAATAATTATTTCATGCATTAAAGTCTATATCATAGATTTAATTTTTTTAAAATAGTAATCACATTGCAAATTATTCATATATTATATCCCCTTTTGTGCTTGGTGTTCCATGACATACACTCTATCGAATACAATGTTATTAATTTAAAATTTCAGGGCATTACATTTATCCCTTTTACTCTTATTAAAGAGAATCAGTTGTCATTTTTTCTCTTAGTATTTCTATAACATGATATCCAGTTGATCCATGAGACCTCCATTGGATGTTAGTGATAGAGCGCTGTCGTGGGTGCCCTCAAATGATTAGTGTGATTTTGGGGTACTTAGGTGCAGCAGAGTGGCTGACCAAGGTCGTCTCTCAAAGGAGGAAGTGAATTAAAACAACTTTTCAGAGGTATTCTAGAAACAAAATAAAAGGGAATAAAAACACTACTTGAAAGTATGGGGGTTTTTGTTTATATTTTATAAATCTAGAAGAAGTTTGTTGGAATAAGATTGCATTTTTTTTGTTTTTAATTTTGAAATGAAGTTTCGATTAGAATGACACAACAAGAAGATGTTTTTTTAGAAATCAATTTTAAAAGGAATAATCAATCTAAATATACCTCTTCAATCATTTATTAATCATTATAATTTAAATTAATATTCACTTAATTATGATCCCTTAATTTTTTAAATCCCGAACCCTATAAGAATTAACATTACCATGAAGATGAAGTGAATTTAACCTTAGGCTAACTTCGGAACATGCAATCGCAAAACCCTGCTTTGATTGATGTTATAAGATTAGATTATGGTCAGTGGTAAATTAAGTCACATAACCACTCTAGAAATGAGGATTAATTGAGTTTAGGGATTATATTTGAACTCTACAAATTGATCCCGTGTGGTTTTGAATTACCGGTTAAGGTTGCGCTCTCACAGTTCACACAATTCCCGACCTCACATATTTTGTGTTAACTATTCAATTGCATTATTAGTTTCATTTAAATTAAAAACTAAATTAATGGATCATGTTTAGTGAATTACAGTAGATCATTGATTCAAAATAAATGAATGAAGAAGGTGAGAGGTTGACCGATTACTAAAAAGAACTACTCTTCCATGGGCGGTGTAGTCATCATGGAGACGATTTGCATAAGAAAAGGATTTAAAGGGTATAACCCAATCTTGTCTCCACTATTTATTCCAACCCAATTAAGAAGATTAAGATAAGAAGAATAGGGATGAACACAGAATATTATTTGGAAAAAATTCAAGAAACAAACATGAAAGAAAAGAAATACAAAGAAGAGGTGGGAGAGGAGAGCCTTTTTGGAAGAGAGGTTTGCACAAATGCTTACTTCTTCCAAGAGCTTTAAGGGGATCCCAAGATATACCCTTTCGGATACAACTTCCCAAATCCTAAACCAGCCCTCTCAAAGAGTTAAAAACCCTTTTAAATAGAGTTTGTGAGGGCTAGGGATACATAACCTTTTAAGTGTGAAATGAAAAACTCGTCCAAATATTTTATTCTGAGTTTCACCGCCTAGTGGACCACCAAAACGCGTTAATTGACCGGTTTTCCAGAAGTATGATTTGTGAAATATCATTTCCCCGATATTTCCTCAAATGTTGGGCTCAATCCAAGCCCGGATGTAGAAGATATGGCCTAAATACAGAACCCATGTCCATTCTGCCGATTCCAGCCCACCATTGTGTTAATGTCCCATTTACTCCATCCAAATTCACTTATCAGCTCTAGTGTCCTGAATGCATGTTGTAGAAAATTAAGTTAGGAACAGTGTTACAAAATTTCAAATTCAAATAATAAATATTACAATATTTATCTTTGAAATACTACAGTGCACTATAAAGAGTAAAACTTGAATTTTCTCCAAATTTTCAAATGAATGATCAAATCCCAAATATTTTATAAATAAACATATTTAACACAATGTGAGGAAATTATATAATTTATTATCAATAAAATATTCAAAAAATAGTGTTTTATCAACTCCCCCACACTTACCCTTTTGCACTCCTGGGAAAAACCTCATGTCAAGTAAACATCAATATCAAATCAAAACCAATTTTAAAACACATATCCTTGAGATCAATCAATTTCACACCAAGAATAAAAAGATATCATGCCTCGTAAAAAAACCTTATTTCAAGTTCTCCATTTATATCATTCAATATATTTCCACTTCATTTATCCTCCCATGCACAAAACACTTACCTCGCTTGAATTTTCTCTCATCACTCAAATATCAATTTTTTTTTGTAATGTCTTTCTCATCCAAACTCATTCAAGGGTCACCATAGGCTTGATAGATTACTACATCACCACTCGATGTGAGTCAAGGACATATGTTTATCATGAAGACTTTTCAGGGTTGTTCTGTGGCTTTCGGTTGGTAGGATTTAGATGTGAAAAAATATGAGGCTGAATGAGGAGGGCTTGACTCTTTTTGAAGAAAAATTGCATTAATCTAATTTTCACTTAAATATGGTCTTCTCCTCAATCCCCATAGTATCAATTCAGCTCCATCATCATGAAAATTCATGAAAATTTTACACCATTCATCATTTCAGCATCAAAAATTTCAATCTTCTCACACATGATTTTCTTGAAATCTCTAGATGGGCACAACTTTCCACCTCAATTAGAAGCTCCAGAAAAGGCACAGCTTCACTTGTCATGAAAGCTCCAGATAGGCTATGCTTTCAATAAAATTACTTTCTTCAGCAGAATACACATCTCTTCAGAAATTAATTTTCCACCCAAAGTATCACAGAATGTGGTGGAACAACACAAGATAGATTCCCCCACACTTAAGCTCAACTAGATTATGCAATTTCACTTCAAGAGTTGGTTGGATAGGGAAAATTGGATCATAATGTGGCTAACCTAACAGGTTGTGCATGGATTATAAGGGATAAAAGGATTAAATATTCAAGTTAGGCCATTATAAAAAAGGATTCTTTGAAATAGGGTCTTTAATACCAAATAAATGCCTCAATCATTTAAACATATGTACCTCAAACCCTCAAGTTTTGACAGGAATAGATCAAATTATAGTTAAATAAAGCATGGTTTGCTTCTCTCAAGAAGTGAGGTGAATGTAAAGAATATGAAAATAATGGTTTAGAAGCCTCACAGGAAAGTTATTTCAAATATAAAGACAGTGAGATGTGGCATGGGATTCAAAATTCAGTGTACTTTCCATGAAATTACTAAATATTTGAACTTGAAACAAAGTCATTTTCAGCATTCATTTAAGCTTAGTTTCAAGGGATAAATTGTTTCACTCATTGATTTGCATTTTTAAAATTATGATGAGAATCATTTCAGATCAAAAATTTCAAAAACACAAAGAAAATTGAAAAAAATAAACACACAAAATTTGAAAAACACACAATTTTTTTTTGTTTTTTTTAAAACAAGAAAACAATTGAAATTACTAAACTAAAAGGTTCCCTCCCCCACACTTAAAATATTGAATTTTTCTCAATGTGAACCCATGAGATGATATATGCACATGAAATGCAGAATTTTTAAATAGGACAAATAATATAAAAGTGAAAGGGTTAGGAACAGCCCGATGTGCTCAAGTGATGATGGGGTCATGCAGTGTGATAAAATCCACTGCATTAGAAGGAAGTCCCTCAATGTATCTCTTCAAACGTTTCCCATTGACTATAAAGCTCCTTCCAGTTTCCTCTTCTGTGATCTCCACTACACCATAAGAAAAAACCTTAGTCACAATATAAGGACCTAACCATCTGGAACACAACTTACCAGGCATCATCTTGAGTCGTGAACTATAGAGAAAGACTTTCTCTCCAACATGAAACTCCCTTTGTTGGATCATTTTGTCATGAGATACTTTTGATCTTTCTTTATAGAGCCTTGAGTTCTCATATGATGATAGTCGAATCTCCTCAAGCTCTTGAATTTGTAACTTCCATTGAATTCCAGCTTGGGCCAAATCCATGTTGCATTTCTTTATAGCCCAATATGCCCGATGCTTGACTTCCACTGGGAGATGACATGCTTTCCCAAAAAAAATCCTAAATGGGGACATACCAATGGGTGTCTTTTATGCTGTCCTATAAGCCCACAATGCATCATCCAAGCGCTTTCTCCAATCCTTCATATTTGGCTGCACGGTTTTCTCTAATATTTGTTTCAGCTCACAATTTGAAACCTCAGCCTTGCCATTTGTTTGGGGGTGGTATGGTGTTGATGTTTTGTGTGTCACCCCATACTTTCAAAGGAGGGAATCAAAATTCCTATTGAAAAAGTGTGTCCCTTGGTCACTGATGATGACCTTTGGTACTCCAAACCTGCAGAAAATTTGAGCCTTCACAAAATCCACAACAACATGAGAATCATCAGTCCTGGTGGCCTTGGCCTCCACCCATCTGCTCACATAATCAACAGCAACCAAAATATACAAGAAACCATATGAACTTGGAAAAGGAACCATAAAATAAATGCCCCATACATCAAAAATCTCACAGAATAGTATGGGTTGTTGGGGCATCTCATGTCTCCAAGAAATATTCCCAGTGTGTTGGCAATGAAAGCATGACCTACAAAACACATGGGCATCATGGAATAAGATAGGCCAATATAATCCAAAGTCCAAAACCTTCCTAGCTATCTGTTGGGGTCCAAAGTGTCCACCACAAGCAAGTGTATGACAAAAATGCAAAACAGACTCAAACTCATGATCAGGAACACACCTCCTAATGACTTGGTCACTACACATGAGCCAGAGGTAAGGATCATCCCAAACATAAAATATTGACTCACTCTTTAATTTTTGGACTTGATGTTTCTTTAAGTTTGCGGAGATTTCATAGGAAAAAATGTAATTAACTAAATCAGCATACCAAGGATGTGTACCTGAGATGGTATAGAGATGCTCATTGGGGAAAGTGTCCCGAAGTGGTACCTGGTCCAAGGTGTCATCCTCTAGTGTGTGAGTAAGCCTACTCATGTGGTCTGCTACAAAATTCTCTGATCCCTTCTTGTCTTTTATCTCGATGTCAAACTCTTGAAGAAGGAGCATCCAATGGATAATTCGTGGCATTGCATCTGAATTCTTCAAAAGGTACCTCAAATCTGCATGGTCAGAAAAAAAACTACTTTAGAGCCCAATAAATATGAACAAAATTTATCTAAAGCAAATATGACAGCAAGAAACTCCTTTTCTGTGGTTGTGTAGTTTTATTGGTCTGAATCCAATGTCCTTGATGCATAGTCAATCACATGTGAAAGTCCTTCCACCCTCTGAGATAAGACTGCTCCAACCGCAAAGTTGGAGGCGTCACACGTAAGCTCAAATGGAAGGTCCCACCGCGGGGGCTGTATGATCGGTGGAGTGGTCAGACAATTCTTTAGCTCATCAAATGATACCCTGCATGAATCATCAAAATTGAAGTCAATATCTTTTTGAAGCAATCGAGATAAGGGTAGAGCGATCTTACTAAAATCTCTGATGAAGCGTCGATAAAATCTAGCATGTCCAAGGAATGATCGAGCATCATGCACACATGTAGGATATATAAGGGATGAAATAATGTCTACCTTAGATTTATCCACTTCAATTCCATGTTGTGAGACTATATGACCTAAGACAATTCCCTTTTCGACCATGAAATGACATTTTTCAAAATTTAAGACCAGATTCTTCTCAATAAAACGATTCAACACATCACTCAAACTAGAGATACAATCATAAAATGAGGATCCATAAACTGTAAAATCATCCATAAATACCTCCATGTAGGTCTCAATAAAATCTGAGAAAATACTCACCATGCATCTCTGGAAGGTACCTGGGGCATTGCAAAGTCCAAATGGCATCATTCTATAAACAAAGGTACCGAATGGGAAGGTGAATGTCGTCTTCTCCTGATCCTCTACTGCAATGGGAACCTGAAAATAGCCATAAAATCCATCCAAGAAACAATAGTGTGTCTTCCCAGCTAGTCTCTCAAGCATCTGATCAATAAATGGGAGTGAGAAATGGTCTTTGCGAGTGGAATGATTTAGTTTCCTATAATCAATACACACACGCCAACTGTTTTGAACCCTCATTGGTATTAACTCATCTTTCTCATTTTTAACAATAGTAACACCACTCTTCTTAGGCACAACCTGAATTGGACTTACCCACTGAGAATCTGAAATGGGAAAGATTATACCTGCCTCGAGCAATTTTTCAACCTCTTTTTTAACAACCTCTAGAAGTGTTGGATTGAGTCTCCTTTGTGGTTGCCTCACCAGTTTAGACCCATCCTCCAAAAGAATCCTATGCATGCAAATGGAGGGGCTAATACCTGATATGTCAGCCAAGGTCCACCCGATTTCCCTGATGTTCTCCCTCAAAAGATTCAAAAGTTTTTCTTCATGTTCAAAAGGGAGATTGTTAGCAATGATAACAGGTAATCTCTCACCACTCAACAAGTATGAGTATTTTATATTTGGTGGCAATGGCTTGAGTTCTAGTGTAGGGGGGTGGTGTATGGATGGGGTCATAGAAGGAACCGAAATATGTGCACAAAGAGCATCAGTATCAGAATATACATCATCATAATCAGAGAATAAAGCATCAAATCCATCAGCATACTCAACAGCCATATCATAATTAGAGTTCACATGATCAAAATCTGAATATGAATCCACATCAAAATCAAATCCAAGAGAGGATTGTGTATCAGCAACATGTGTGGAAGTGCTCTTAGACATCAAACTCGAACCAATACTCATAATCTCCCTAAGCATAGGACAATCAAATTCTATGGAGTTTTTATTTGGTGGTTCGAAATGGAAGATATCAAAATCAGAATGGTCCTCTGAGGGGTACTTAATAGAATCCATAACATTGAATATCACAACTTCATCTCCAAATTCCATGGAAAGTGTACCCTCATTGACATTTATGATAGTTTTTGCAGTTTTGAGGAAGGGCCTACCTAAGATAATGGGGGCATGAGAACTTACCTGATCATCCTCCATGTTAAGCACATATAAGTCTGCTGGAAAGATCATGTCTCTTACCCGGACAAGTACATCCTCAAGGACTCCTGCTAGATGCCGTATCTCTATTCACCAATTGCACCGCTACTCTTGTTGGCTTCAACTCACCAACCTGCAAGGAAGAGAATACAGAGTGAGGCATCACATTTATGGAAGCTCCTAAATCACAAAGAGCATCAGAGAAGTGCAACTCCCCTATGGTACATGGGATGGTGAATGTCCCGGGATCCTTTCATTTTTTTGGCATTGCTAGAGTTGGTGTAATGAGTGCCGAGACATTCCTTCCAAGGTTGATCCTCTCATTTCCCTTAAGCCCACTTCGATTGGTGCAGAGTTTTTTTAAGAATTTGGTATACATTGGAATTTGCTTAATGGCTTCAAGTAGAGGAATGTTGATCTCCACGCGCTTGAATGTGTCCAAAAACTCCTTTTGCATTGCTTCTTCAGCCATCTTCTTGGTTTGAACAACCCTGTTTGGAAAAGGAAGGGGTTTAGGAGGAACATCATCAATCTTTTTCTTACCTTTATCTTTCTCCTTGGATTTCTCATCAGTTGGTATATAATGCGGCTTCTCTGAAGTTAAGGTGAATCCCAGTGGAATGGTGGTTACAGATGTATCGTTAATTTGCTTCCCACTTCTCAATGTGATGGCACTAACATTCCCCTATGGATTTGGAGTGGGTTGGGAAGGTAGATTTCTGGAATTCTTACTTACAAGTTCATAGAGGGCGGTGGCAATATGGCTCATTTGATTCTTTAACTCCCTCAGCTCCGAACTTTGACTCTTCAGCTCGTTCTGTTGATTAAGAACAATTTTCTTCAAAAGATCATCAGTATTAGAATATACCTTTGGTGGGGGATTCCCTTGTTGTTGGCTTGTTGATGCTTGGGCTTCAAATCTCATTTGGGGTTGTTGGAAACCCTGCTGGTAAGGCGGAGGCTGGTGGAAGTTTTGTTGAAAGGGTCGCCTTTGTTGATGTCCAGAGACATAACTCATGTCCGGTTGATCTTTCCACCCTTGGTTGTATGTTGGAGCAAATGAATCAAACTTCTTTTGGGGATATGGTTGTTGCTGCTGCTGAAATGGTCTCCCTGGGAATACTGCTTCACAATCCTCTGTCTCTTGTAGTTGTGGGCAACAGTCAGTTGGTTGGCTTGTCTCAGTGCAAATTCCACATGGCCGAAAGGGTGTCTCTTGGGAGCCCCTTACAACTCTTGGAAGAAGTAAGCATTTGTGCAAACCTCTCTTCCAAAAAGGCTCTCCTCTCCCACCTCTTCTTTGTATTTCTTTTCTTTAATGTTTGTTTCATGAATTTTTCATCAAATAATCTTCTGTGTTCATCCCTCTTCTTCTTCTCTTAATATTCTTAATTGGGTTGGAATCAAGAGTGGAGACAATATTGGGTTATACCCTTTCAATCCTTTGCTTATGCAAATCGTCTCCACGATGACTACACCGCCCATGGAAGAGTAGTTATTTTTAGTAATCGGTCGACCTCTCACCTTCTTCATTCATTTATTTTGAATTAATGATCCACTGTAATTCACTAAACATGATCCATTAATTGAGTTTTTAATTTAAATGAAACTAAGCAAGCAATTGAATAGTTAACACAAAACACGTGAGGTCGGGAATTGTGTGAACTGTGAGAGCGCAACCTTAACCGGTAATTCAAAACCACACGGGATCAATTTGTAGAGTTCAAATATAATCCCTAAACTCAATTAATCCTCATTTACAGAGTGGTTATGTTCCTTAATTTACCACTTACCATAAGCTAATCTTAGAACATCAATCAAAGCAGGGTGTTGCAATTGCATGTTCCGAAGATAGCCTAAGGTTAAATTCACTTCATCTTCGTGGTAAAGTTAATTCTCGTAGGTTTCGGGATTTAACAAATTAAGGGATCATAATTAAGTGAATATTAATTTAAATGATAATGATTAATCAATGATTGAAGAGGTAGAGTTAGAAGGACTTACCTGATGTAGGGATCAGGTTTTTCCAAGGAGTGCAAAAGGGTAAGTGTGGGGGAGTTGATAAAACACTATTTTGTTGAATATTTTATTGATAAAAAATTATATAATTTCCTCACATTGTGTTAAATATGTTTATTTATAAAATATTTGGGATTTGATCATTCATTTGAAAATTTGGAGAAAATTCCATTTTTACCCTTTATAGTGCACTGTAGTACTTCAAAGATATATATTGTTATATTTATTATCTGAATTTTAAATTTTGTAACAGTGTTCCTAAATTAATTTTCTACAACTTTCATTCAGGACACTAGAGCTGATAAGTGCATTTGGATGGAGTAAATGGGACATTAATACAATGGTGGGCTGGACACGGCAGAATGGACAGTGGTTCTGTATTTGGGCCATATCTTCTACATCCGGGCTTGTATTGAGCCCAAATCTTGGGTAAAGCTCAAGGACATGATATGGAACAAAGAATCCTTCTGGAAGACCCGTCAATTCACGCGTTTTGGAGGTCAACTAAGCGGTGCAACGTGGAATAAAATATTTGTCCGAGTTTTTCATTTCACACATTAAAAGTTATGTATCCCTAGCCCTCACAAACTCTATTTAAAGGGGGTTTTAACTCTTTTAGAGGGTTGGTTGAGGATTTGGGAAGGTGTGGCCAAAAGGATGTCTCTTGGGAGCCCGTTACAAATCTTGGAAGAAGTAAGCATTTGTGCAAACCTCTCTTCCAAAAAGGCTCTCCTCTCCCACCTCTTCTTTGTATTTCTTTTCTTTCATGTTTGTTTCTTGAATTTTTCTTCAAATAATCTTTTGTGTTCATCCCTCTTCTTCTTCTCTTAATCTTCTTAATTGGGTTGGAATCAAGAGTGGAGACAGGATTGGGTTATACCCTTTCAATCATTTGCTTATGCAAATCGTCTCCACGATGACTACACCGCCCATGGAAGAGTAGTTCTTTTTAGTAATCGGTTGACCTCTCACCTTCTTCAATCATTTATTTTGAATCAATGATCTCTGTAATTCACTAAACATGATCCATTAATTGAGTTTTTAATTTAAATGAAACTAAGCAATCAATTGAATAGTTAACACAAAACACGCGAGGTCGGGAATTGTGTGAACTGTGAGAGCGCAACCTTAACCGGTAATTCAAAACCACACAGGATCAATTTGTAGAGTTCAAATATAATCCCTAAACTCAATTAATCCTCATTTCCAGAGTGTTTATGTGACTTAATTTACCATTTACCATAAGATAATCTTATAAAATCAATCAAAGCAGGATGTTTCGATTTCATGTTCCGAAGTAAGCCTAAGGTTAAATTCACTTCATCTTCGTGGTAAAGTTAATTCTCGTAGGGTTCGGGATTTAACAAATTAAGGGATCATAATTAAGTGAATATTAATTTAAATGATAATGATTAATAAATTATTGAAGAGGTAGAGTTAGATCGATTACGCCTTTTAAAATAGATTTCTAAAAAAACATCTTCCTGTTGTGTCATTCTAATCGAAACTTCATTTCAAAATTAAAAACAAAAAAAATGCAATCTTCTTCCAACAAACTTCTTCTAGATTTATAAACTATAAACAACCACCCCCATACTTTCAAGTGGTGTTTTTATTCCCTTTTATTTTTTTAAGGGATAAATTGTTTCACTCATTGATATGCATTTTTAAAATTGTGATGAGAATCATTTCAGCTAAAAAATTTCAAAAACACAAAGAAATTTGAAAAAAATAAACACACAAAATTTGAAAAACACACAATTTTTTTTGGTTTTTTTTAAACAGGAAAAAAATTGAAATTAATAAACTAAAAGGTTCCCTCCCCCACACTTAAAATATTGCATTGTCCTCAATGTGAACCCATGAGATGATATATGCACATGAAATGCAGAATTTTTAAATAGGACAAATAATATAAAAGTGAAAGGGTTAAAAACAGCCTGATGTGCTCAAGTGATGATGGGGTCATGCAGTGTGATAAAATCCACTGCATTAGTAGGAAGTCCCTCAATGTATCTCTTCAAACATTGCCCATTGACTGTAAAGCTCCTTCCAGTTTCCTCTTGTGTGATCTCCACTGCACCATAAGGAAAAACATTAGTCACAATATAAGGACCTAACCATCTGGAATGCAACTTACCAGGCATCAGCTTGAGTCGTGAACTATAGAGAAGGACGTTCTCTCCAACATGAAACTCCCTTTGTTGGATCATTTTGTCATGAACTGCTTTTGATCTTTCCTTGTAGAGCCTTGAGTTCTCATATGATGACAGTTGAATCTCCTCAAGCTCTTGAATTTGCAACTTCCTTTGAATTCCAGCTTGGGCCAAATCCATGTTGAATTTCTTTATAGCCCAATCTGCCCGATGCTCGACTTCCACTGGGAGATGACATGCTTTCTCAAAAACAATCCTAAATGGGGACATACCACTGGGTGTCTTGTATGCTATCCTATAAGCCCACAATGCATCATCCAAGCGCTTGCTCCAATCCTTCCTATTTGGCTGCACGATTTTCTCTAATATTTGTTTCAGCTCACGATTTGAAACCTCAGCCTGACCATTTGTTTGGGGGTGGTATGGTGTTGATGTTTTGTTTGTCACCCCATACTTTCGAAGGAGGGAATCAAAATTCCTATTGCAAAAGTGTGTCCCTTGGTCACTGATGATGGCCTTTGGTACTTCAAACCTGCAGAAAATTTGAGCCTTCACAAAATCCACAACAACATGAGAATCATCAGTCCTGGTGGCCTTTGCCTCCACCCATTTTCTCACATAATCAATAGCAACCAAAATATACAAGAAACCATATGAACTTGGAATAGGACCCATAAAATCAATACCCCATACATCAAAAATCTCATAGAATAGTATGGGTTGTTGGGGAATCTCATGTCTCCTAGAAATATTCCCAGTGTGTTGGCAATGATAGCATGACTTACAAAACATATGGGCATCATGGAACAAGCTTGGCCAATATAATCCAGAGTCTAAAACCTTCCTAGTTGTCCGTTGGGGTCCAAAGTGTCCACCACAAGCAAGTGTATGACAAAAATGCAAAACAGACTCAAACTCATGATCGAGAACACACCTCCTAATGACTTGGTCACTACACATGCGCCAGAGCTAAGGATCATCCCAAACGTAAAATCTTGACTCACTCTTTAATTTTTGGACTTGATGTTTCTTTAAGTTTGTAGGGATTTCAGAGGAAACAATGTAATTAACTAAATCAGCATACCAAGGATGCGTACCTGAGATGGTATAGAGATGCTCATCGAGGAAAGTGTCCCGAAGTGGTACCTGGTCCAAGGTGTCATCCTCTAGTGTGTGAGTAAGCCTACTCATGTGGTCTTCTACCAAATTCTCTGATCCATTCTTGTCCTTTATCTCGATGTCAAACTCTTGAAGAAGTAGCATCCAACGGATAAGTCGTGGCTTTGCATCTAGCTTCTTCAAGAGGTACCTCAAAGCTGCATAGTTAGAAAAAACAACTACTTTAGAGCCCAATAAATATGAACGGAATTTATCTAAAGCAAGTATGACAGCAAGAAACTCCTTTTCTGTGGTTGTGTACTTTGATTGGGCTGAATCCAATGTCCTTGATTCATAGGAAATCACATGTGAACGTCCTTCCACCCTCTAAGATAAGACTTCTCCAACCGCGAAGTTGGAGGCGTCACAAATAAGCTCAAATGGAAGGTCCCACCGCGGGGGCTGTATGATCAGTGGAGTGGTCAGACACTTCTTTAGCTCATCAAATGATACCCTGCATGAATCATCAAAATTGAAGTCAATATCTTTTTGAAGCAATCGAGATAAGGGTAGAGAGATCTTACTAAAATCTCTGATGAAGCGTTGATAAAATCCAGCATTTCCAAGGAATGATTGAACATCATGCACACATGTGGGATATGGAAGGGATGAAATAATGTCTACCTTAGATTTATCAACTTCAATGCCATGTTGTGAGACTATATGACCTAAGACAATTCCCTTTTCGACCATGAAATGACATTTTTCAAAATTTAAGACTAGATTCTTCTCAATACAATGATGCAACACATCACTCAAACTAGAGAGACAATCATCAAATGAGGATCCATAAACTGTAAAATCATCCATAAATACCTCCATGCAGGTCTCAATGAAATCTGAGAAAATACTCACCATGCATCTCTGGAAGGTACCTGGGGCATTTCAAATTCCAAATGGAATCCTTTTGTAAGAAAAGGTGTCGAATGGGCTGGTGAATGTCGTCTTCTCCTGGTCCTCTGCTGCAATGGGAACCTGAAAATAGCCAGAAAATCCATCCAAGAAACAATAGTGTGTCTTCCTAGCTAGTCTCTCAAGCATCTGATCAATAAATGGGAGTGGGAAATGGTCTTTGCGAGTGGAATGATTTAGTTTCATATAATCAATACACACACGCCAACTATTTTTCACCCTCATTGGTATTAACTCATCTTTCTCATTTTCAACAGCAGTAACACCACTCTTCTTAGGCACAACCTGAATTGGACTTACCCACTGAGAATCTGAAATGGGAAAGATTATACCTGCCTCGAGAAATTTTTCAACCTATTTTTTGACAACCTCTAGAAGGGTTGGATTGAGTCTCCTTTGTGGTTGCCTCACCGGTTTAGACCCATCCTCCAAAAGAATCCTATGCATGCAAATGGAGGGGCTAATACCTGATATGTCAGCCAAGGTCCACCCGATTGCCTTGATGTTCTCCCTTAAAAGATTAAAAAGTTTTTCTTCATGTTCAAAAGGGAGATTGTAAGCAATGATAACAGGTAATCTCTCACCACTCAACAAGTATGAGTATTTTAGATTTGGTGGCAATGGCTTGAGTTCTAGCGTAGGGGGGTGTTGTATGGATGGGGTCATAGAAGGAACTGAAATATGTGCACAAAGAGCATCAGTATCAGAATATACATCATCATAATCAGAGAATAAAGCATCAAATCTATCAGCATACTCAACAACCATGTCATAATTAGAGTTCACATGATCAAAATCCGAATATGAATCCACATCAAAATCAAATCCAAGAGAGGATTGTGTATCAACAACTTGTGTGGAAGTGCTCTTAGACATCAAACTCGAACCAATACTCATAATCTCCCTAAGCATAGGACAATCAAATTCTATGGAGTTTTTATTTGGTGGTTCAAAATGGGAGATAACAAAAGCAGAATGGTCCTCTGAGGGGTACTTCATAGAATCCATAACATTAAATATCACAACTTCATCTCCAAATTCCATGGAAAGTGTACCCTCATTGACATTTATGATAGTTTTTGTAGTTTTGAGGAGGGGACTACCTAAGATAATGGGGGCATGAGAACTTACCTGATCATCCTCCATGTTAAGCACATAGAAGTCTGCTGGAAAGATCATGTCTCTTACCCGGACAAGTACATCCTCAAGGACTCCCGCTGGATATTCCAAATTCTACAAACAAAATAAAAGGGAATAAAAACACTACTTGAAAGTATGGGGGTGGTTGTTTATAGTTTATAAATCTAGAAGAAGTTTGTTGGAAGAATATTTCATTTTTTTTGTTTTTAATTTTGAAATGATGTTTCGATTAGAATGACACAACACGAAGATGTTTTTTTAGAAATCTATTTTAAAAGGCGTAATCGATCTAACTCTACCTCTTCAATCATTTATTAATCATTATCATTTAAATTAATATTCACTTAATTATGATCCCTTAATTTGTTAAATCTATAAACCTATGAGAATTAACTTTACCACGAAGATGAAGTGAATTTAACCTTAGGCTAACTTCGGAACATGCAATCGCAACACCCTGCTTTGATTGATGTTCTAAGATTAGCATATGGTCAGTGGTAAATTAAGGCACATAACCACTCTGTAAATGAGGATTAATTGAGTTTAGGGATTATATTTGAACTCTAAAAATTGATCCCATGTGGTTTTGAATTACTGGTTAAGGTTGCGCACTCACAGTTCACACAATTCCCGACCTCGCGTGTTTTATGTTAACTATTCAATTGCTTGATTAGTTTCATTTAAATTAAAAAATCAATTAATGGATCATTTTTAGTTAGTTACAATAGATCATTGATTAAAAATAAATGAATGAAGAAGGTAAGAGGTTGACCGATTACTAAAAAGAACTACTCTTCCATGGGCGGTGTAGTCATCGTGGAGACGATTTGCATAAGCAAAGGATTGAAAGGGTATAACCCAATCTTGTCTCCACTCTTGATTCCAACCCAATTAACCAGATTAATAGAATAAGAAGAGGGATGAACACAGAAGATTATTTGAAGAAAAATTCAAGAAACAAACATGAAAGAAAAGAAATACAAAGAAGAGGTGGGAGAGGAGAGCCTTTTTGGAAGAGAGGTTTGCACAAATGCTTACTTCTTACAAGAGTTATAAGGGGCTCCCAAGAGGCACCCTTTCAGCCACACCTTCCCAAATCTAAAATACTCATACTTATTGAGTGGTGAGAGATTACCTGTTATCATTGCTAACAGTCTCCCTTTTGAACATGAAGAAAAACTTTTGAATCTTTTGAGGGAGAACATCAGGGAAATCGGGTGGACCTTGGCTGACATATCAGGTATTAGCCCCTCCATTTTCATGCATAGGATTCTTTTGGAGGATGGGTCTAAAATGGTGAGGAACCCTCAAAGGAGACTCAATCCAACCCTTCTAGAGGTTGTTAAAAAAGAGGATGAAAAATTGCTCGAGGCAGGTATAATCTTTTCCATTTCAGATTCTCAGTGGGTAAGTCCAATTCAGGGTTGTGCCTAAGAAGAGTGGTGTTACTGTTGTTAAAAATGAGAAAGATGAGTTAATACCAATGAGGGTGAAAAATAGTTTCCATGTGTGTATTGATTATAGGAAACTAAATCATTCCACTCACAAAGACCATTTCCCACTCCCATTTATTGATCATATGCTTGAGAGACTAGCTGGGAAGACACACTATTGTTTCTTGGATGGATTTTCTGGCTATTTTCAGGTTCCCATTGCAGCAGAGGACCAGGAGAAGATGACATTCACCTGCCCATTCGGTACCTTTGCTTATAGAGGGATGCCATTTGGACTTTGCAATGCGACAGGTACCTTCCAGAGATGCATGGTGAGTATTTTCTAAGATTTCATTGAGACATGCATGGAGGTATTTATGGATGATTTTACAGTTTATGGATCCTCATTTGATGATTGTATCTCTAGTTTGAGTGATGTGTTGCATCGTTGTATTGAGAAGAATCTGGTCTTAAATTTTGAAAAATGTCATTTCATGGTCGAAAAGGGAATTGTCTTAGGTCATATAGTCTCACAACATGGCATTGAAGTTGATAAATCTAAGGTAGACATTATTTCATCCCTTCCATATCCTACATGTGTGCGTGATGTTCAATCATTCCTTGGACATGCTGGATTTTATCGACGCTTCATCAGAGATTTTAGTAAGATCGCTCTACCCTTATCTCGATTGCTTCAAAAATATATTGACTTCAATTTTGATGATTCATGTAGGGTATCATTTAATGAGCTAAAGAAGTTTCTGACCACTCCACCGATCATAAATCCCCCGTGGTGGGGCCTTCCATTTGAACTTATGTGTGACGCCACCAACTTCGCGGTTGGAGCAGTCTTATCTCAGAGGGTGGAAGGACATTCACATGTGATTGCCTATGCATCAAGGACATTGGGTTCAGCCCAATCAAACTAGACAACCACAGAAAAGGAGTTTCTTGCTATCATATTTTCTTTAGATAAATTCCATTCATATTTATTGGGCTCTAAAGTAGTTGTTTTTTTCTGACCATGCAGCTTTGAGGTACCTCTTGAAGAAGCCAGATGCAAAGCCACGACTTATCCGTTGGATGCTCCTTCTTCAAGAGTTTGTAATAGAGATAAAGGACGAGAAGGGATCAGAGAATTTGGTAGCAGACCACATGAGTAGGCTTACTCACACACTAGAGGATGACACCTTGGACTAGGTACCACTTTGGGACACTTTCCCCGATGAGCATCTCTATACCATCTCAGGTACGCATCCTTGGTATGCTGATTTAGTTAATTACATTGTTTCCTCTGAAATCCCTGCAAACATAAAGAAACATCAAGTCCAAAAATTAAATAGTGAGTCAAGATTTTATGTTTGGGATGATCCTTACCTCTGGCACATGTGTAGTGACCAAGTCATTAGGAGGTGTGTTCCCGATCATGAGTTTGAGTCTGTTTTACATTTTTGTCATACACTTGCTTGTGGTGGACACTTTGGACCCCAACGGACAACTAGGAAGGTTTTGGACTCTGGATTATATTGGCCTAGATTGTTCCATGATTCCCATGTGTTTTGTAAGTCATGCTCTCGTTGCCAACACACTGGGAATATTTCTAGGAGACATGAGATTCCCCAACAACCCATAATATTCTGTGAGATTTTTGATGTATGGGGCATTGATTTTATGGGTCCTTTTCCAAGTTCATATGGTTTCTTGTATATTTTGGTTGTTGTTTATTATGTGAGCAAATGGTTGGAGGCCAAGGCCACAAGGACTGATGATTCTCATGTTGTTGTGGATTTTGTGAAGGCTTAAATTTTATGCAGGTTTGGAGTACCAAAGGCCATCATCAGTGACCAAGGGACACAGTTTTACAATAGGAATTTTGGTTCCCTCCTTCTAAAGTATGGGGTGACACACAAAACATCAACACCATACCACCCCCAAACAAATGGCCAGGCTAAGGTTTCAAATCGTGAGCTAAAACAAATATTAGAGAAAACCATGCAGCCAAATAGGAAGGATTGGAGAAAGCACTTGGATGATGCATTGTGGGATTATAGGACAACATACAAGACACCCATTGGTATGTCCCCATTTAGGATTGTTTTTGGGAAAGCATGTCATCTCCTAGTGGAAGTCGAGCATCAGGCATATTGGGCTATACAGAAATGAAACATGGATTTGGCCCAAGCAGGAATTCAAAGGAAGTTGCAAATTCAAGAGCTTGAGGAGATTCGACTGTCATCATATGAGAACTCAAGGCTCTACAAGGAAAGATCAAAAGAAGCTCATGACAAAATGATCCAATAAAGGGAGTTTCATGTTGGAGAGAAAGTCCTTCTCTATAGTTCAAAACTCAAGCTGATGCCTGGTAAGTTGCGTTCCATATAGTTAGGTCCTTATATTGTGACTAATGCTTTTCCTTATGGTGCAGTGGAGATCACACAAGAGGAAACTGTAATGAGCTTTACAATCAATGAGAAATGTTTGAAGAGATACATTGAGGGACTTCCTACTAATGCAGTGGATTTTATCACACCGCATGACCCCATCATCACTTGAGCACATTAGGCTGTTCTTAACCCTTTCACTTTTATATTATTTTTCCTATTTAAAAATTCTGCATTTCATGTGCATATATCATCTCATGGGTTCACATTGAGGAAAATGAAATATTTTAAGTGTGGGTTAGGGAACCTTTTAGTTTAGTAATTTCAATTGTTTTCCTGTTTTAAAAAAAACCAAAAAAAATTGCGTGTTTTTTCAAATTTTGTGTGTTTATTTTTTTCAATTTTCTTTGTGTTTTTGAAATTTTTGAGCTGAAATGATTCTCATCACAATTTTAAAATTTCATATCAATGAGTGAAACAATTTATCCCTTGAAACTAAGCTTAAATGAATGCTGAAAATGACTTTGTTTCAAGTTCAAATATTTAGTAATTTCATGGAAAGTACACTGAATTTTGAATCCCATGCCACATCTCACTGTCTTTATATTTGAAATCACTTTCTTGTGAGGCTTCTAAACCATTATTTTCATATTCTTTACATTCACCTCACTTCTTGAGATAACCAAACCATGCTTGATTTAACCATAATTTGATCTATTCCTGTCAAAACATGAGGGTTTGAGGTACATATGTTTAAATGATTGAGGCATTTGTTTGGTATTAAAGCCCCTATTTCTAAGAATCCTTTTTTATAATGGTCTACCTTGAATATTTAATACTTGTATCCCTTAGAATCCATGCACAACCTGTTAGGTTAGCCACATTACAAGCCAATTTTCCCTATCCAACCAACTCTTGAAGTGAAATTGCATAATCTAGTTGAGCTTAAGTGTGGGGGAATCTATCTTGTGTTGTGCCACCACATTCTGTGATACTTTGGGTGGAAAATTAATTTCTGAAGAGATGTGTTTGCTGTTGAAGAAATCCATTTTATTGAAAGTTGTGCCTATCTGAAGCTTTCATGACAAGTGAAGCTGTGCCTTTTCTGGAGCTTCTAATTGAGGTGGAAAGTTGTGCCCATCTAGAGCTTTCAAGAAAATCATGTTTGAGAAGATTGAAATTTTTGATGCTGAAATGATGAATGGTGTAAACTTTTCATGACTTTTCATGATGATGGAGCTGAATTGATACTATGGGGATTGAGGAGAAGACCATATTTAAGTGAAAATTAGATTAATGCAATTTTTCTTCAAAAAGAGTCAAGCCCACCTCATTCAGCCTCATATTTTTTCACATCTAAATCCTACCAACCGAAAGCCATAGAACAACCCTGAAAAGTCCTCATGATAAACATATGTCCTTGACTCATATCGGGTGGCGATGTATGAATCTATCAAGCCTATGGTGACCCTTGTATGAGTTTGGATGAGAAAGACATTGCAAAAAAAATTGATATTTGAGTGATTAGAGAAAATTCAAGCGAGGTAAGTGTTTTGTGCATGAGAGGATAAATGAAGTGGAAATATATTGAATGATATAAATGGAGAACTTGAAATAAGGTTTTTTTTTATGTGACATTATATCTTTTGATTCTTGGTGTGAAATTGATTGATCTCAAGGATATGTGTTTTAAAATTGGTTTTGATTTGATATTGATGTTTACTTGACATGAGGTTTTGCCCAGGAGTGCAAAAGGGTAAGTGTGGGGGAGTTGATAAAACACTATTTTGTTGAATATTTTATTTATAATAAATGATATAATTTCCTCACATTGTGTTAAATATGTTTATTTATAAAATATTTGGGATTTGATCATTCATTTGAAAATTTGGAGAAAATTCCAGTTTTACCCTTTATAGTGCACTGTAGTATTTCAACGATACATATTGTTATATTTATTATTTAAATTTTAAATTTTGTAACAGTGTTACTAACTTAATTTTATACAACTTTTATTCAGGACACTAGAGCTGATAAGTGCATTTGAATGGAGTAAATAAGACATTAACACAGTGGTGGGCTGGACTCGGCAGAATGGACATGGGTTCTATATTTGGACTATGCCTTCTACATCCGAGCTTGGATTGAGCCCAAATTTTGATGAAATATCGGGGACATGATATGAAACAAATCATCCTTCTGGAAGACCGGTCCATTCACGCGTTCGGGAGATCAACTAGGCGTTCTAACTTGGAATAAAATATTTGGCCGAGTTTTTCATTTCACACTTAAAAAGTTATGTATCCCTAGCCCTCACAAACTCTATTTAAAGGGGGTTTTAACTCTTTGAGAGGCTGGTTGGGGCTTTGGGAATGTGTGGCGGAAAGGGTGTCTCTTGGGATCCCCTTAAAACTCTTGTAAGAAGTAAAATTTTTTGCAAACCTCTGTTCCAAAAAGGCTCTCATCTCCCACCTCTTCTTTGTATTTCTTTTCTTTCATGTTTCTTTCTTGAATTTTTCTTCAAATAATCTTCTATGTTCATCCCTCTTATTCTTATATTAATATTCTTAATTGGGTTGGAATCATGAGTGGAGACAAGATTGGGTTATACCCTTTCAATCCTTTGCTTATGCAAATCGCCTCCACGATGACTACACCGCCCATGGAAGAGTGGTTCTTTTTAGTAATCGGTTGACCTCTCACCTTCTTCATTCATTTATTTTGAATCAATGATCTATTGTAATTCACTAAATATGATCCATTAATTGAGTTTTTAATTTAAATGAAACTAAGAAAGAAATTTAATAGTTAACACAAAACACGCGAGGTCGGGAATTGTGTGAACTGTGAGAGCGCAACCTTAACTGGTAATTCAAAACCACACGGGATCAATTTGTAGAGTTCAAATATAATCCCTAAACTCAATTAATCCTCATAAATAGAGTGGTTATGTGCCTTAATTTACCACTGACCATAATCTAATCTTAGAACATCAATCAAAGCAGGGTGTTGCGATTGCATGTTCCGAAGTTAGACTAAAGTTAAATTCACTTCATCTTCGTGGTAAAGTTAATTCTCGTAGGGTTCGGGATTTAAAAAATTAAGGGATCATAATTAAGTGAATATTAATTTAAATGATAATGATTAATAAATGATTGAAGAGGTAGACTTAGATTGATTACGCCTTTTAAAATAGATTTCTAAAAAAACATCTTCTTGTTGTGTCATTCTAATCGAAACTTCATTTCAAAATTAAAAACAAAAAAAAATTCAATCTTATTCAAACAAACTTCTTTTAGATTTATAAACTATAAAAAACCACCCCCATACTTTCAAGTAGTGTTTTTATTCCCTTTTATTTTGTTTCTAGAATACCTCTGAAGAGTTGTTTTAATTCACTTCCTCCTTTGAGAGACGACCTTGGTCAGCCACTCTGCTGCACCTAAGTACCCCAAAATCACCCTAATCATTTTAGGGTGCCCACGACAGTGCTCTATCAAACGACTCTCAAGAGAAGAAGGACTTACCTGATGTACTCCCCTGATATGTGGTGTACCTCGATCACCAAATTTTTGGGAGTTTTGGGCCATCTTGTCGATCAATGCACGTGCGGCTGCTGGTGTATTGTCCACCAATGCTCCTCCAGCTGCAGCATCCACCATTCTCCTCTCCATGGGTGTGAGTCCTTCGTAGAAGTATTGGATGAGGAGTTTCTCACTGATTTGGTGATGCGGACAGCTTGCGCACAACTTCTTGAATCTCTCCCAATACTCATTCATTGACTCCCCTTGTGCTTGCTTGATCCCCATGATCTCCTTACGAATGGAAGTGGTCCTTGATGCTGGAAAAAATCTCTGCAAGAAAAGATGTTTCAAATCATTCCAAAAAGTTACATCTTCAGGTTGTAAATAATACATCCAATCTTTCGCAGCTTCATCAAGTGAGAATGGGAATGCTCTTAATTTGATTTGCTCTTCAGATACATTTCTTGGTTTCAAGGTTGAGAAAACCACATTAAATTCTTTAAGGTGTTTGTTGGGATCCTCATCAGATAATCCATGAAACTTTGGAAGAAGGTGAATTAATCCAGATTTCAATTCAAAGTCTGATTCGAGATTTTGGTATGCAATACAATTTTGTTGATAGTTAATATCAGGTGCAGCCAATTCTCGAATGGTTATATTAAGTTCATTGTTATTATTTACAACCATTGGTTCTTCTTTTATGTTTGAATTTGAATAGATTCCAATTTCAATGTTTCCAGAAGAGAGGATTTCACCAACTGGTTGAATATTGAAACTTCCCGTAGACTGAGAGTGTCTGATTCGATCCCTAAGGCTACGTTCAATCTCAGGGTCAAGATCAAAGAGATTTTTGGGATTAGTTAGTGTCATCAATCAATGAAAGATGAAAAGAAGGAAATTGGACCATAGTAAAATAAAAAATAGAAGTTTCAGTTGATGGTCCAAAAAGAAGTAGATGGAAATAAAAGAAGGAAAAAAATCAGATTGGGTAAAGACGGAAGAAAGAAGAGAGGAAGTGAATAAAATGTAAAACAAAATAAATACCTCTAATTAGTTTAAATAATTACTTTCCTCCCTGGAAATGGCTCCTATTTGATAGAGCGCTATCGTGGGCGCCCTCAAATGATTAGTGTGATTTTGGGGTACTTAGGTGCAGCAGAGTGGCTGACCAAAGTTGTCTCTCAAAGGAAAAAGTGAATTAAAACAACTTTTCAGAGGTATTCTAGAAACAAAATAAAAGGGAATAAAAACACTACTTGAAATTATGAGGGTGGTTTTTTATAGTTTATAAATCTAGAAGAAGTTTGTTGGAAGAAGATTGCATTTTTTTGTTTTTAATTTTGAAATGAAGTTTCGATTAGAATGACACAACAAGAAGATGTTTTTTTAGAAATCTATTTTAAAAGGTGTAATCGATCTAACTCTACCTCTTAAATCATTTATTAATCATTATAATTTAAATTAATATTAACTTAATTATGATCCCTTAATTTGTTAAATCCCGAACCCTAATAGAATTAACTTTACCACAAAGATGAAGTGAATTTAACCTTAGGCTAACTTCGGAACATGCAATCGCAAGACCCTGATTTGATTGATGTTATAAGATTAGATTATGTTCAGTGGTAAATTAAGGCACATAAACACTCTGGAAATGAGGATTAATTGAGTTTAGGGATTATATTTTAACTCTACAAATTGATCCCGTGTGGTTTTGAATTACCGGTTAAGGTTGCGCTCTCACAGTTCACACAATTCCCGACCTCATGTGTTTTGTGTTAACTATTCAATAGCTTTCTTAGTTTCATTTAAATTAAAAACTCAATTAATGGATCATGTTTATTGAATTAAAATAGATCATTTATTCAAAATAAATGAATGAAGAAGGTGAGAGGTCGACCGATTACTAAAAAGAACTACTCTTCCATGGGTGGTGTAGTCATCGTGGAGACGATTTGCATAAGCAAATGATTGAAAGGGTATAACCCAATCTTGTCTCTACTCTTGATTGCAACCCAATTAATAAGATTAAGAGAAGAAGAATAGGGATGAACACAGAAGATTATTTGAAGAAAAATTCAAGAAACAAACATGAAAAAAAAAGAAATACAAAGAAGAGGTGGGAGAGGAGAGCCTTTTAGGATGAGAGGTTTGCACAAATGCTTACTTCTTCCAAGAGTTGTAAGGGGCTCCCAAGAGACACCCTTTCGGCCACACCTTCCCAAAGCCTCAACCAGCCCTCTCAAAGAGTTAAAACCCCCTTTAAATAGAGTTTGTGAGGGCTAGGGATACATAACTCTTTAAGTGTGAAATGAAAAACTCGTCCAAATATTTTATTCCAAGTTGAACCACCTAGTGGACCTCCAACACGCGTGAATTTACCGGTATACCAGAATGATTATTTGTTCCATATCATGTCCCCGATCTTTCCTCAAAATTTGGGCTTAGGCCAAGCCCAGATGTAGAAGATATGGCCCAAATACAGAACCCATATCCATTCTGCCGAGTCCAGCCCACCATTGTCTTAATGTCCCATTTACACCATCCAAATGCACTTATCAGCTCTAGTGTCCTGAATGAAAGTTGTAGAAAATTAAATAATAAATATAAAAATATTTATCTTTGAAATACTACAGTGCACTATAAAGGGTAAAACTAGAATTTTCTCCAAATTTTCAAATGAATGATCAAATCCCAAATATTTTATAAATAAACATATTTAACACAATGTGAGGAAATTATATCATTTATTATCAAAAAAATATTCAAAAAAATAGTGTTTTATCAGTTAGTCAATAATATACAAAATATATGAGGTGTAATAAGGATATTTTCTTGATTTATGAAGGAGATTATGAGATAGTCATTGGGGGAAATATAGATGCTAGTTTCTATATAGATCAAGATGATCTGAAATCTCATCAATGGTATGTCTTCAATATTAATGGAGGATCTATGAGCTAGAAGAGCTCAAATAAGGCAGTTTTCATAGGATAATGTGGTGGACCTGTTGACTAAATCCATATATTAGTAGAAGAAAGAACATTCTGTGAAAGCTAGCATATTGAATGTCATTTTCAGTTGGATCTAGTGAAAGTGGAAGTTTGTTAGAGTTTATTCCCTAGAATAAATTACATTTTACTTACTACTAAAAGGATTCAATATTAATAAATATATTTGTAGGAGGTTTTTTTCATTAAAACATTAACATATTATTCTATGGGTTCTTTGACATGTTTATAGATTCTAATTGTGGAATTTAAACTAGTTAGCTTAATGCCACTGAGAACGAGTCCTAGATATCCACAAACTAAGAGTATCCATAACTTCAGTTAAATTCTATTGGAATTTAATATTAGAATAAATATTGTTCTCCAATTTTGAGGAATAATAATTATTCAAATTATGTTACTCACATGTATTCATTCATCACTTATTATAAATAATATATATGTGAGTTAAATATTAAAAATATATATATTCACCATTTTAGTGATAAAAATAAGGCTTGATGAGTGGGATATCCCTTGGGGGGCTATGGTCTGCATTTCTAGCCTGTGTGTGAGTTGTGTGTGTGTGTTTTTAATGTAATTTTACCCAAAAACACATAATATATTATTATATATTTAATAAATGATATTTAAATATTTGTGAGTTTTATACATGGAAATAAAAATATTATTATTATTATAAAAGGTGGGTTTTTAATTATAATTTATAAATCCTTCAAGATTTATTTTACAATAACTTATTATCAAACCTAAGTATATAAATCTCATTATTTAATTTCTATGGTAATTGAATTGGTGTACACAACATTTATCTCTATATAATCCTCTCAAGCCAAGGGAGAACCATTTCTAGAATTCTCTCGATAATGGAGAGCAATGATCCTCCTCATCCATCTTAATAACATGAGAGAAATTAATAAAATATTTAAATTTTAGAAGAGATTATTATTAAGATCAATCGATAATGAAGTAAGTGGTTGGAATTTTCTTTTCTAGTTCCCATAGATTATACTGTGATGTTATGAGGTTCATGAAGCATGTGTGGATACTACTAGAAGGATTTTACCATTGAGTACGTTATCAAAATGATAGTATGAAAAGATTGGTAAAGTGATTCGACAACAGACAAAGAATTACATGTGAAGTAAATTAGAATTTAAATAAATTAATTATAAATTATATGTGAAAAGATCCTCTCTCAAATCTTATGGGGTTTCTATTATCTAGTTTTGAGGATTTATTTGAGTAAATATATTAAAAATCATTGTTGGGTATGATCCTGAATTCTTTCACTGAGGGATTTATCCTCTCTAGTAATTTGTATCTATCTTTTGGTTTCTTTATAGTTTTTTGGATTTATATGACTTTTTCCATTAGAGGATTTGATTCATGTTATACTGGTTTAAGTTTTATTATAGATGGGAGTATGTTTTGGGAATAAATATAAAGATTATATTGGATGAGTGATTGGGTTATTAACTTTAGAAAATCTATGGTGTGTGTGATATTGGTGTATTATTTGGATGGAGAGAGAGCTTAGTAATTTCATTAAGGCTTAAATATAATGATATTTAATGGAATTTTTGGTTGATAGGGTGTTTGGGGGTTAGTTTACAATTTGATACCCAACATATTTTTTATGTTACCATAGGGGAATATTATATGTTTCCTACTGATTGATGTATTTCCCTCTATCTACATGATATTTATTTATCTATTGTTATTTTTACTTTCGTTATTTTGTAATGCCTAAAAACTTAACCAACCATAACTTGATTTATTGTAAGGGTTTCATTTTCTTACATTTTCACGATCATTTTGGTTTAAAGTTTTATAGAATTAATAAATACACTTACAGATCAAAAACATATAATAAAAAGTTGACACTTCCACTCAATGTTAGTTTTATTCCATAAACATAGGATTCTTAAATTTAAACTATCATGACCCCCTCCCCAAAAATTGTACCCCTCTTGGGCCAGCAATGTGAGAAGAAAGATAATGATTCCTGTGTCCCACCTCCAGTTGGCCCCCGGTTGGCGACTAGCACCAAGGGAATAGTAACACAAAAAATGGGAGGCATTACCCTCTAAGAGAACACATGTAAAAGAGAGAGATAAGATAGACACCAATAAACTCCAACTCAGACTACAATATAAACAAAAACCCAATTACACATATTAAATGTCATACAAAAGTACTACAACTGAAAGGGGAAAGACTACAAGTACCCAAAAGAAAGTAAAAATAGTTGAAACCATAAGCCTGAACAACTCCTGCAACCCCAAGCTAGTAGAAACCAACATGATCTCTAACCTACTCCAAGTGACCTAAAAAACAGTTTATATATACATAGGGTGACTATAACAGTATACTCAATAGGATCCTCCCCGAAGCCTCTCGTGAAAAAGAAAAGAAAGCATACTAAAGCACAATAAACAACAAGTGAAACTAACTCGTCAAATAAACAGGTATACTAAGTTCCCAACCTCACCATGACTACTCTCACCAAGTAATGCATGCAAGAATATATCATATAATAAATAATATCAAGGGTACCCCGCTAATACTTCCCCACTGGTTATCCGCTTTTCCTCAACATCGCACGTCCTGAGCATCTCTCTCCAAAAAGGCTTGCCCGCAGACACCTGGGCGAAGCACCACTATATGAACCTCATGCAACAAAACCACCATGTCTACACACCAAAGTAACCAGGTAGTTTCTGGTAGCCACCACAGCTTGCACAACGCATATCATACGTCGGGTATTATACCTCAAGCCACTACACCCCATACACCGAGTAAGGATCCTCAAGACATCACAGCCTATACACGTTACACCTATAGTAGTACATAGAAAACTATATCCAGAATATATTTGTGTGAATAACCACAAGACATTATATCCCTCTACAGACATATATGGGGAAAACTAACCAATGTGTCTTCCAGCACCAGTAACTACCAAGAGAAGAGAGCGGGGCCAAAGGGGGTAGTCAGCCATCCATCCTCCCACCGGAATGTTGGGGAAAACACCCCTTAGGGCTCATAATCCTCGGGGTGTCAGTTTCCCTTACAGATAGGGTGGAGTAGCGTATAGAATCACAAAAATTACATGATATATTATATCTCACAAACACACTATGGGCATTACCTAGTCTTAGAAACAACTGCAGCTAACGTCTCTCAGACTCCAGGCTGCTACTTCTAGGACTAGGTATCCTATAAGCACACAACCATTTAAAGAGCTTTATAGGATTACTTCATTCCCTTTTTATCAGTTCCATTATACGTTAATTAATCCTTTAAACGTTAATTAACCTTAAACAATCCCACATTAAATTTATTAGCATCACACCCAAAGTTAACTGTTCCTTCAAAAATTACAACCTCATCATTATGTTCCAACATCTGTATCCCCATGGGTTAACACCATTTATTCAATTATTCATTATAGAAATACTTTCCCACATTCCTAGGCATTCTAGAAAAAACATTATATGCTACTAAACACAAGGGGGGTCAACATGGTGAGTAGATGTACTACCCGTCGAGTCTTTGCCACTAATAGAAAGAGCATATACCCATCCTTCCTTGAGAATCTATGCACGGAAATCACATGGCATACGCCGCGTGTCTTCGCCTCTTTCAGAAGAAGGGTAAGTAAGACCAGCTACCATGAGCAGTGGGAAAAAGTAAAGTAGATAAACAACCAATCAAAATTACCAAGCATCCAACAATCACATACATCCCATTCCATCATACTTGGTGTCCTCCCCGACACCCACATGCATAAACTAATGCATCTCGCCACTCTAGGCGTCATCTGCTGCCAGAACCAAAAGGGCCTCCATGCCTCCACATATTACCACAACCATCCAGGCTCACATTAAAACACAAGCAGAAATAAAACAAAAATATTCACAATTGGGCTCTTGGCCTTTAAACAAACAAGAGGGTAACTCAGAACCCTACAAGCAATTATCTTTTAACAACCACCAGTTCTTTAATCCATCTTGGGTTAATTGATTTGTTATTCGTTGGTTCCAAATTCAGGAAACCTAACCAATATGTTATCACAAATAAATAAACATGCTTACTGTACTAATTTGATTAACATCAAATTACAACAAGAACCAAATTCATTTTCATGCCTCTTTATCTTTATCCAACAATTATCAATTAATCTCGATTTACGTTCTTTACCGATTTCCATCAAGAACAAATTACTTAAAAAAGCAATCATATATATCACACTATCGAGCAAAAAAAGAGGCAATAACATACGATTGATATCAATATATTTATCCAGTTAAAATAGTTATTATGTTAATTCCATCGTCATCCAGTGGGATTAAAAAAGCTAACAATACAGTTGCATGTAAAAGAAAGAGAAGTAATGAATCCCCTGCCTCAAACAATTACTCACGTTCTGTATCCACAAAATGGGTCCTGATCCTCCTCTCGTGACAACTACATCCACCCGAGGATGCCACGGTACGACAACACTAACCAAACCCCAAGAAAAACCCATTAGAATCATGGAGATTACATTCTATAATATGTAAAGGACAAACAAGATGATATGACCCCAAAAGGAACAATGATAAAACATACATTATATCAAATATTGACCGATATAGCTCAGTTGCATCAAAATAGAGCGTAACCAATCTGAGGAGTAAAGTTTGATTATGCAACTCTTATAGGAAGGATTGAAAGGTTCTAGCATCTCATAGCTGAGAAAAAAGAGGAAGAACATGGGAGGATGATATCTTGTCCCTTTTGAAGATTTAATGGGGAAACAGTTTAAGATATGCTTAATTCCCCATTAAAAGTGGATCGCATTAACCCACGCGGTTTGACCAAGTAAAAACATCCCAAGCCATAGGAATAATTAATATAGGATTTTGGCCTTTGAATCTGCCTTAGAGTCCATAAAACGAGGCTTTAAATGTATTTTACGTCAAAGGAAATGTCACAGGGGTGAAACTATAGGAAGCTGGAAACACTGTTCATGAACCTCACTGGTCTGGAAACACTATAAACCTACCGTTAATGTACACATACTGTTACTGTACACCTTCCGTTAGAGGTCATCGATAGAGGGTACCGATATACCTCATCGTTACTATATACCTACCGTTACTAAACGCCTGCCGTTAGAGGTCACCGATTGAGGTTACCGATAGACCTCATAGTTACTGTACACCTACCATTAGAGGTTACCAGTAGAGGTTACCGATAGACCTCACCATTCTAGAAACATTGTTCATGGAACCTCACTGATAGAACATTGTTCACTGAATCCTCACTGATAGAACATTGTTCACTAAACCTCACCGATAGAACACAGTTCACTGAATCCTCACTGATAGAACATTTTACACTAAACCTCGCCGATCTAACACTGTTCACTGAATCCTCAATGATAGAACACTATTCACTCAATCCTCACTGATAGAACACTGTTCACTAAACCTCACCGATAGAACAATGTTCATTGGATCCTCACTGATAGAACATTGTTCACTGAACCTCACCGATAGAACATTGTTCACTGAACCTCACTAATAAAACATTGTTCACTCAATCCTTACTGATAGAACACTATTCACTGAATCCTCGCTCATAGAACACTATTCACTAAACCGCACCGATAAAACATTGTTCACTAAACCTCATCGATAGAACATTGTTTACTGAATCCTCCCTGATAGAACAATGTTCATTGAATCCTCACTGATAGAACATTGTTCACTGAACCTTACTGATAGAACACTGTTCACCGATGGAACTATTCACAGAATTGGAAATTTGGAAAAGGAAAGAGAGGTTACCGTTAGAGGTTACCGATAGAAATGTTCACTGATGGAACTATTCAAAGAATAAGAAATTTGGAAAACATTAATGGGGATAAGTCACCTTGACCTCCCGGAACACCTCAAACACCATATTTTCACAAATTAATGGACCGGATAAGTCTGAGCCATTATATCAGATACCTATCAAAACATTCTCATCCTCAAGAATTCAAAACCAACCTAAAGAGACAAAAAGATAAACGGGGTCCGAACAACCACCCATCGAGATACCTCTCAAAAGAGAGAAAGCCACAAAAGCAACAAAGGAAATTCATAAATAAAACATGAAAGGTCTAACCACAAAGGGAACATCGTTACATGAAAAGTATTAAAAATTAAAAAAATCTAGGTACTGATCACGTATTTGTTACTCACGTTCTCAGTTACTCTCCTCCATTCCACCGTGTCACCACAAGACACGAACTAAGGGGATAGAACGCCCACGCAACACCTTCTCCTTGTGGTCTTGGATCTCCACAGGTCGCTCCTCAAAGGTTGCATCATCATCAACATCAATCTATCCCCAATTGATGATGTGAGAGTCATCATGAAGATAAGGACAGAGATCTAATACATGGAAAACATCATGTATTTGACTCATATGTGGGTGAAGTGCAACTCGATATGCCACATCTCCAACATGAGCTAACACCTTGAAAGGCCCAACAAACCAGGGAGAAAGCTTGCTTCCATGACCAAACCTTTGCTTCCCATGATGGGGAGTCACATTCAGAAACACATGATCCCCAACAATAAACTCTAAGGGCCTCCTTCTTTGATCATCATATGATTTCTAACGATCTTGTGCTGTCTTCATCCTCTCACGAATCACCTGAACCATCTATGTTGTATTCTGCACTAGTCTCGGTCCGAGAATTGCTGACTCTCTGACCCCAGTACAGCACAATGGAGAACGGAATGGTCGACCATATAGGGATTCAAAAGGTTCCATACCGATGGTGGAGTGAAAACTATTATTGTAAGCGAACTCCACCAAGGGTAAGTGCCTTACCCATGAACCTCCAAAATCAAGAACATAAGAGCGTAACATGTCTTTAAGAGTCTAGATGGTTTGCTCTGTTTGACCATCCATTTGAGGATGAAAAGCAGAGCTAAGTCATATTTGAGAACCAAAATCATGTTGGATACCTCTCCACACCCTGGATGTAAAATGAGGATCTCGATCAGAAATGATTGTCCTAGGGACTCCATGAAGTCTCACCACCTCCTCTAGATACTGCCTTGACAAAACTTCCACTGAGCTTGACTCTTTGATTGCTATGAAGTGGGATGATTTTGTTAAATGATCCACTACCATCGAAATAGCATCATGTCCTCTCAGAGCTCGAGGTAAAACAGTAACAAATTCCATTGAGATGTCCTACCACTTCCAATGAGGAATCTCTAATGGCTGGATAAGACCACCTAGAACACGGTGTTCAGCCTTCACCTTCTGTCAGACTAAACATCAAGACACAAACTCCGCAACCACACGCTTCAGCCCAGGCCACAAAAACTAACTCCTCAAGGATCGATACATCTTTTTCATGCCCAGATGTACTACTAAATGAAAACTATGGAACTCTCTAAAAATCGTCTCATGCATCATCAACGGAACAAAAATCCTTCCATGATACAACACTCAGTGTTGTTCATCCTCTGACCGACCATCAGGGGCCTCACCACAAAGAACTCGGTCTCTCCAAACCTCCACCTCTAGATCTCCCAACTAGGACTCTTCCACCTTCTGCATTAGGGATGATTGTACCATCATCTAAAAAAGAAAACCTCTACCCGCAACTTCTTACATATCAAAATGCAATTCTAACAGTTCTTCCATTGCTCTCCAGGAATCACCGGATTCACACACAACATCACTACGTGAATTTTGGCTCAGCACATCAGCTACAACATTCCCTTTTCCAGGTGTATATGATATTTTGAAGTCGTATTCCTGCAAGAACTTCATCCACCGATGCTATCATAAATTCAAGTCACACTGGGAGAAAACATACCTCAAACTCTTATGATCGGTGAAAACCAAAAACCGCTCACCAATGAGGTAATGTCTCCACAACTTCAGATCAAACACCACAGCTGCCAACTCAAGATCATGGGTGGCATAGTTTCGATCATGGGGATGTAACTGTCGAGACCCATAAGAAATAACTGACCTTTACTACATGAGAACACAGCCTAACCCCAGATGTAAAGCATCGCAGAAATCATCAAACTGAACTCCCTCAGCTGGAAGACAAAGGAATAGAGCACTTACTAACTTCTCCTTTAGATACTAGAAATCTTCCTGACACTGATCGGTCCATATGAATGCCTAATCCTTCCTGTTCAAAGCTGTCAGAGGAGTCACAACTCGTGAGAAATTGGCTACAAACCTCCTGTAGTAGCCTGCGAGACCAAGGAAACTTTGCACCTCTGAAACTGTCTTGGGGGATGTCTAAGACACAACTGCTTCTATCTTCGATGGATCCACAGCTACTCCCTATTGGGACACAACATGCCCCCAAGAAACAGACTTCTCGAGCCCAAAACTCACACTTTGCTACTTCCCAAATAGCTGATGTTGGCGAAGAACTCCCAAAATGGCTTGTAGATGCTCTACATGCTCCTCTTCAGATGTGGAGTACACAAGGATGTCGTCGATGAAAACTACCACAAACTTGTCCAGGAACTCATAGAAGACCGCATTCATCAATCCCATCAATACAGCTGGAGTATTCGTCACTCTAAATGGAATTACAACGTACTCATAATGCCCATGACGACAATGGAAAGCAATTTTCGGGATATCCTCATCCTTCACACGCATCTGATGATATCCCGACTACAAGTCGATCTTTGAGAACCAATTTTCACTGTTCATTTGATCGAATAAATCATCAATTCACAGAAGAAGATAGAGATTCTTTATTTTCACTTTGTTTAAGTGAAGATAATTGACACACAACCGCAAACTGTCGTCGGCCTTCTTCACGAACAAAACCGGTGCACCGCATGGTGACACACTTGTCCGAACAAAATCGCACTGTAACAAACCGTAAAGCTATATACATAGCCCTCGTAACTCAGAAGGGGACATCCTATATGGAGGCATAGAGATATTAGATGCTCCGGGTTGTAGCTCAATCCCAAACTCGATCTCTCATCGAGGGGGTAATGCTACAACCTCTTCTGGAAAGACATTAGGGTACTCCTCTATGACCCTAGGAAATGCCAACTTCTGAACCTCATAAGAACTCATCATCATCTCAGCCATCATGGATGATAAGGATGGAATGCGCCTATGACCCATCTGAGGGTCTCGCTAACCAAAAAACATCATTTTCTCTCCATCTGCACCAATGAAAATGACCTTCTTTCTGAAGCAATCCATGATAGCCTGCACCAAATACAACCAATCCATGCTGAGGATGATAACATATAGTTGTATTCATAAACATAATAAATCTCCCCAAGAGCGGTGTTGCCCCAACACTAGCTCACAGTCTCTACGTACGTCCAACAAGTCAGCTCGACCTCGAACTAGCGTAGTCAACGCCAAGGGCAATGGAAGACTCTCTACATCATGTCCCAAAGCATGGACAAGGTAGGTGATATGAAGAAGTGTGTGGATCCTGAATAAAACAAGGCATACACCAAGGTATAAAACAAGCAAAGAGTACCTCGAATGACGTCTGGCTCGCCTGGAGCTGGCAAGACTAGAGCATGAAGCTGACCACGACCTCCTCCACGGCCTATCTGACCCTGATGACGACCTCCACCATGGTCGCACTCTGCTCTCTGAGGATGGGGAACGTCATGGGGTTTTCCTCTACCTACCCCATCTACCCTCTGATGATCTAAAGCTAGTGCAACCGGCTGTTACTGCCTCGACTGGAACTATCTCAATGGAGGAACCTGGAGTGTAGGGCTTGATGCACAATGACCGCTCTAAAAGGTCAGGCACTCTCGCTGCTGATGACCATGACCACCACAAGAAAAACAAGTGCATGATCCCTTGGAATAGGCCTGAGAGTTACAGCCTCTGGAGAAATGAGATGTGAAGGGCTGGGACCTACCCCCGGCTGAACGAAAACTCTTTTGCCCTGAAAACCGAGAACCCCAGGTGTAGAGACCCGAAGCCTAACGTACATGGACATTACATTACATTTGCGGAATACTTAATACATAACAAAAATACACACACAAGGATCGTAATAGTTTAGTGTCTTTGGAAACTCAGAACGTAATCTTCTAATCCTGGTGAAAGATCTTCAAAATCTCCCATAAAGATCTTCCTTTTTTTTTACCTAAAACCTTTCTTTATATCCTGGGGAAAAGAAAACATAAAAGGGTGAGCTCAAATGCTCAGTAAGGGTAAACAAAAGAAATATCAATCACATAATTTTCATAAGAACATAACATTTTTGGAAATCTTAACCTGCAAAAGAGAGCATAATTTCATAACATGGGATAAATCATAGTAGTGAAAATGAAACCATAACTTAAAACATTACTCATTGTGGCATACACACATAATCATAGAGAATCATTTCTTGTTAGTCAAGACTCATCGCCAAGACTATCTTAGTGGACAAAGTCCCTTTCTGAATCGAGTAATCCTCGTTTCAGTCCTGTTTCACTGAACCGGTATAACCTACCATTCCAGCCATGTCTATCTCATGAGATATGAAATCTTTACCCAATGCATTGGAGGGAGATATAGGTCCCACCCATCTCTTAATGAATCCTTTCTTATGTGTGCCACAAAATCATAAATCATACATCATTGCATAACCCATGTAATAAAAATGGGATTCTTAAACAACATGACATCATAAAACCATTCATATAAGATAAAGGAATTCATAAACATAATTCCATCACAACATAGTCAAATCAATGTAAAAATATGGATAGAAACAGAACCCTTTATTATCTTAGATGGAAAATAATTTTGATAAAACACTTGAATTGAATTCTTGAGGAAAATATCCTTTCTTCTTCAAAATCAATTTCTTTTCACAGAACATCATGCAATTTTAAAAGAAAGAGATTTTATTGAAAATAGTCATGAAATCGTTTAGAGTAAGCTTCATGAAAATAAGGCTTTATAAAAAAGTAGAAATCCATTCGTGCCGTATAAGTTAAAAAAAAACATTCTTCGTACTTTTGTCGGAAAAGTCAAAAAGTACCTCGTACGAAAAACGACAAAAGATTCCTTTCATACGTATTACTAAAAACTCACCGAAGGGTAAAAATGGATTTAAACAATTTTAGGTGGATGGAAATAATATTACATATTGAGTAAACATGGATGTGGATGATAAAATACACCCCAGTAAATACTTACGAATAAACAATCTCGGATAAAAATGAGATTGTGATATTTCCCTTACCTTAGGTCCGACTTGCTTTGTAAGTGTCCGAACCTCCTGTATAATGATTTAAATCGTGTTATTGACTTATTACAGAATCATATTCATTTTTATGATATCATATATGGTTCACTTATGACATTATATTACCCGTTCTTTTGTAAATTCCATGTTAAAGAAGCGTTTTGGGTAAAATCGTTTCATTTATCTTAGGTGTTTTGACTTGTTCTTGACATCATTATTACTTATATCATGATTTACTTACTTCCAGAATATAAAATATGATTTATATATCATATATATTCAGTATATATATATATAATAGATATATAAATAAAATGAAAAACACCGTTCATGGAGACGGTAGTCCGTACGTACGCATGAACGCTGTTTTTTTCTTTCCTTATTGTCTTGAAATGGATGTAAGTAGATGACATACATATGTATATATATACATAAATCCAGTAGCTTTATAATGTCATATATTTCATTATTATTTCTTATATATACATTATAATCATTCTTAAATGGTTAACATGGAGAATGAATCTCATCGCGTCGTGGAGACGGTAGTCCGTACGTACGCACGAGCGATGATATCACTTCTATAAATATTGAATTGAATTGGAGTGGATTATACAATATATCAGAATCAATATGATGTTGTAATAACTATGTATAGTTATTCTTTACACCATTATACCCATCCATGTAAGGTGGTGGTGGAAAATAGATTACACCACGGCGTGGAGACGGTATTCCGTACGTACGCACGCGCGGTGATTTCTTTTTCTGTAGGATGGATAGAAGGTGAATTAGGGTTGTTTCATACTTATAATAACATATCATTATATGAGTGATACTGATGTTATTACTTCATAATGAAACAACCTAATAAGAAGAAGTGGAAGAAGAAATAAAGAAGAAAGAATTGGTAACGGTAATTACCTCTTCTTTGAAGCGCCTTTTGGAGACCTCCTCTTAGGGAACTAAAATTGGTCTTTGAGTAATACCAGAACCTCTAGGATGTTGCTAGGGAAGTGGAGAAGAGATTTTGGCAGGGGTTGGCCGAGCTTGAGTGCTCAAATTGGTGTGAGGAGGAGGGGGAGGAGGTGTCCTTTTATAAGGGAGGAGAGGGGCACCTTAGGAATATCTCAAAATATTATTTTATATTAAAGTCAAAATCGGTTTATAATGGTTCCAAAGGGTCTTATTTAGAAGCTAAAGTGGGGATGGGTCGAAATCCTATCAACCAATAGGATTTAGACAAGTTTAGGGTATTATTTTAACCTTATCAATTAGATTTAACTCTAAGTTAAATAATTTAACTTTTACCGTGTCTTTTTGTTTTCTTTCACTATATGGTTAATAAACTTACTATAACATGCCAAACGAACCCCAAATTGTATATTATTAATACATATATCCTTATCTAAGTCATTTGGCCGAACCTTAGATTTTTAGGAATAAAATAACAATTAATAATATAATATTTGATTTAAAAACTATTTTGTGTCAATTTTGACACTATTTGATATATGATTTTTGTGAAAGTCATAACAGAATTAAATGTTCGAACCAAGTTGATTAAATCAACATTAATATATCATAGTAACCTATAAAATTAGTGTAATTCATAAAAAGTCTCAAATTATATTTAGTTTGGTGTTTATAACATCAATTATGTCAATATTTCATTAATAAGATAATTACTGCATCATCTTTGTGTCATAAATAAATTAACTTATTTGATGTCTAAAAATTACAAATAAAATACCATCATGTAGGAAATCTTTTTAGATTTCTAATGAATATTTAAAATCGAATTTATCTTATGTATAACCCCATATTAAAAATGATTTACTTATTAAACTTTGATTTTAACTATTTTAACCCTTCTTTAAATAAATTAATAATAAATGTCCTAATCTAATCCAAGTGGGCCTAAATGGTCATATTTTATTCCTAAGTTTGTTTTTGGTCGAATTACACTTGTCCAATAGAATTAGGACATGTTTTAGGGTAATAGTAATATCATATTTACCCTTAGTTACCCGATTTACTATTAACCGCGGTAAAAAAGGTAAAAAGTTACTATTCACCAAAAAATTATTTTCATCTCATTGAACCACATTTTAGTCCTTGATATTAACCGTGTCTCTCGGATTTTTGAAATTCCATTTACAGAAGCGGTAAAATTAAGTTTTATGCAAAATTCAGTTTTTAACCTACCACTTAGTAGTTTCACTATTCATCAAAAATTGATGTTTTTCAGATCAATGCCAAAATTTCATCCTAAGCTATATTTCATATTCCGAATTCAAAAATGAAGTCTATTTTACCAAATTCATAACATAGAAGTTGCATTAATTAATTTTATAATTAAATCCCGCTGTTAAAACAGATAGCGTGTTTTTAAGAAACAATATCTATCAAAAGATTGACACTTGTTTATGTCTAGTTTAAATGTGAAACTACATCCAATGACCAACATTGTATTAAATTGTAAAAATATATTCTAAATATACTTTAAAACCACTCAAATTAATGATTTATCACTATTAATTATTTCGATTAAAAAAGTTGTTTTTAATTATAATTTAGTAATTTTCACTATTTATCAGAATATGAAAGTTATCCGAAAAGTACCAAAATTTCACCTTAGGCTAAATTCGATACTCCGAATCCAAAAATAAAGTTCATTTTGAAAAATAAGATTTACTGGATTTCAAAAAGTGGTTATTACTATTCAAAACGGCTAGTTTTAATAATATTTTAATAGCATATCATTGTTTCGTGAAACTCAGGATTACGTACCACACACGCTATCGAGGAAGGTTGCGATTGCGTGTAATGCAAGGCAAGTCAAGGATGCGTGTTGTGCAATCTCCTTTTGGTGTAGCGTATAACACAAGACATTAGTAAAATTAAAAAGAATATTTCTTTATAAAATCTTGGGCTGTTACATTCTACCCCCCTTAAAATGAATTTCGCCCTCGAAATTCGTCGGGGTTATAAATGGTTTACTATTCGAAAGTTTCGTTAATAGAAACCCACATCGTAAAAGGGAATACCAAAACTTGGCTTTAAAACTAAAGTATGAAATGTAACGATTACCCAAATAAACTAATCACTGGGTTTCCACATAGGTGAAAATATGGATATGGAAGAGAAATCTAACCATCATGTTCTGATGGAGAGTGGTAGAGAACATGGCTATGGAAAAGCCAGTAATCACAAATCCATAAATTTGTGACGATCTAAGGTACCATCTGATTCATCAGGTATAAGAGAACTAGGACAACATTTTTGGTTTTCAAGATTATTTCCCTAAAGTTAAAGAATTTGAATTAGAATAAATACTTACTTTATTTTGGTACAATCTCACTGTTGTTCGTGACTTTAACAATTTCCACATCACCTCTTAAATAAATGAAGTTGAATTTGTTATTCGTGAAGTGTTAGCAGATCATGTGATAGAATGACGGGTCATTCCATCTGTCTCAAAAGGTTAGCAAAATTTATATACATAAGTCGATCTATAGTGAGATTAATCACATATGGTTTCTAAAATGGACTTATACTTCATATATCATACTGCTTAATATGATAAAACTAGTTTCTACTAAACAGGGACTTCCTGTAGGTCAGTGGTAGGCGATAAAGGCCAGTCGCACTTCGGTTGTGGGTTTGATTCCTACAGCCTTGTCCGAAGCGATGGGCTGTCGCCCGTCCTGCAGGTTGTCCTTTTTTTCTAAAACTACGTTACTATAACATCCCATCAATAATATCGAAAATCTTCTATCCTTAAACAATACTAACTTACGTTCAACACAATCCATTCCAATCTTTAGGCTTATCCATAATACTGCAGTCCACTCTCATAACATAGTGAAAACAATTACCAGAGATTTAATATCATCGTTGATCCCCATATATCATAAGATATGTTTTGTTGGTCACATTCCAAACATTAAAAGTCCTTAATCGTGTATTCTCTTGAATACCTTAGTGAAAACATGAGTGCAGTTAAAAGTTAACACTTTCCACATACCAAAATCCTCAAAATTTTATATACTCAAACCATGATATCACTTAGTCCTTATATCAATCATGAGCTCATGAATACTGTTAAACATTTCATTTTCTCGTTTTCCCTTCATTATGCGCATAATATCTCAATCACTTTGAATACCACATTAGACCAATACATAAATATTCCAATATTCCATGATACAACATTATTTTGGAATCCCATTACATAAACACTTAATCACTCCACCACATCGTTGTCATATTCAACATTGCCAATAGTGATCGCATGTGATTTCCCTTTGTCCTTTGCCTTCAGTGGTTGCTCATGTTGATCATCACTAACCCTTGGATTAGGGCAATTATTAGCATAATGCCCCATTTCCTTGCACTTGAAGCATTGAAGTGTTGGCGGTGCGTTCTCTGCAGTGTTTGCTTTATTCACATCATTAGAAACCCTTTTTCCATTACTTCAACACTCAGCTGCTCGATGACCTTCTTTTCCACACTTAAAACATTTTCTAGTCCCTTTTAGACAATCTCCACCATGCTTCTTTCCACACTTTGTGCATAAGGAAACATTCATCTTCTTTTCACCATTATTCTGAGATTTCTCCTTGAACTCCATCTTTCGTTTCTTGTCAAAACCATGAGATGGATATGTAACACCAACTTCCATTTCTACCTTGATAGCACAACGCACAATTTCTTCATAGCTACTGAAGTCTCTTATAGCTAATGCCCTTCGAAGTCTTGGTTTTAAGCCACTGAAAAATCGATCAACTTTACTTTCAGGTTGGATGATAATTCCAGAAGCATACCTTGCAAGTCTTGTAAAATTTGCTTCATAGGTACCAACAGATTCATCGTCCCTTTGCTTCAGTTCAAGAAACTCTTTCTCCATCTTTGTTCGAAGAATACGAGGGAAGTACTTATTGAAAAATAAGTTCTTGAACTCGTCCCATTCCATAGACTCAATTTCATCCCTTTGCCTTGTATTCTTAACAAGATTCCACCATTGATCAGCATCTCCTTCCAAACAATACACTGCTAGGATGACTTTATCATGTTCAGAACATTGAAGAACTGAAAATATCTTTTCAGTAGTACTAATCCATTGTTCAGCAACTAATGGATCAGTAGACCCACTGAAAGAAGGTGGACGCTGCCTCATGAAGGATTCAACAGAATGTTGCTCCTTCCTTTGCTCGTTTGGAAGTCCTGCATGATTCATAGCTTGAGAAAGTTGTGTGAGCATGGCTACAAGATTTTTCATTCCAGCTCCTATATCGTTCGGTTGCTCAGGGGTACAATCATTGCATTGCCCATCACATTCCGCATTAACACGGTTCCTTCGGGTTCCAGCCATCGTCTGAAACCCCAAAAGAATTGTGTGAGAGGCAAAAATCATGCTAGGGAAAACAACATAATAAAGGGTTAGTACCCTCAATATCTAAAATTTTAGGTTAAATTCAAAGATCGTTAGCGCAATTCTAGGACTATAACCTATACGTATACTTAACCTTAGAGACATCCCTAGACATACCTTAGAAATATCTCTAGGGATCTCACTAACGTTTTCGCATCCTAGTTTCCAAAGGTTGACTAAACCTTTCCTCTGATACCAACTGTAGAGACCCGAAGCCTAACGTACATGGACATTACATTACATTTGCGGAATACTTAATACATAACAAAAATACACACACAAGGATCGTAATAGTTTAGTGTCTTTGGAAACTCAGAACGTAATCTTCTAATCCTGGTGAAAGATCTTCAAAATCTCCCATAAAGATCTTCCTTTTTTTTACCTAAAACCTTTCTTTATATCCTGGGGAAAAGAAAACATAAAAGGGTGAGCTCAAATGCTCAGTAAGGGTAAACAAAAGAAATATCAATCACATAATTTTCATAAGAACATAACATTTTTGGAAATCTTAACCTGCAAAAGAGAGCATAATTTCATAACATGGGATAAATCATAGTAGTGAAAATGAAACCATAACTTAAAACATTACTCATTGTGGCATACACACATAATCATAGAGAATCATTTCTTGTTAGTCAAGACTCATCGCCAAGACTATCTTAGTGGACAAAGTCCCTTTCTGAATCGAGTAATCCTCGTTTCAGTCCTGTTTCACTGAACCGGTATAACCTACCATTCCAGCCATGTCTATCTCATGAGATATGAAATCTTTACCCAATGCATTGGAGGGAGATATAGGTCCCATCCATCTCTTAATGAATCCTTTCTTATGTGTGCCACAAAATCATAAATCATACATCATTGCATAACCCATGTAATAAAAATGGGATTCTTAAACAACATGACATCATAAAACCATTCATATAAGATAAAGGAATTCATAAACATAATTCCATCACAACATAGTCAAATCAATGTAAAAATATGGATAGAAACAGAACCCTTTATTATCTTAGATGGAAAATAATTTTGATAAAACACTTGAATTGAATTCTTGAGGAAAATATCCTTTCTTCTTCAAAATCAATTTCTTTTCACAGAACATCATGCAATTTTAAAAGAAAGAGATTTTATTGAAAATAGTCATGAAATCTTTTAGAGGAAGCTTCATGAAAATAAGGCTTTATAAAAAAGTAGAAATCCATTCGTGCCGTATAAGTTAAAAAAAACATTCTTCGTACTTTTGTCGGAAAAGTCAAAAAGTACCTCGTACGAAAAACGACAAAAGATTCCTTTCATACGTATTACTAAAAACTCACCGAAGGGTAAAAATGGATTTAAACAATTTTAGGTGGATGGAAATAATATTACATATTGAGTAAACATGGATGTGGATGATAAAATACACCCCAGTAAATACTTACGAATAAACAATCTCGGATAAAAATGAGATTGTGATATTTCCCTTACCTTAGGTCCGACTTGCTTTGTAAGTGTCCGAACCTCCTGTATAATGATTTAAATCGTGTTATTGACTTATTACAGAATCATATTCATTTTTATGATATCATATATGGTTCACTTATGACATTATATTACCCGTTCTTTTGTAAATTCCATGTTAAAGAAGCGTTTTGGGTAAAATCGTTTCATTTATCTTAGGTGTTTTGACTTGTTCTTGACATCATTATTACTTATATCATGATTTACATACTTCCAGAATATAAAATATGATTTATATATCATATATATTCAGTATATATATATATAATAGATAGATAAATAAAATGAAAAACACCGTTCATGGAGACGGTAGTCCGTACGTACGCATGAACGCTGTTTTTTTCTTTCCTTATTGTCTTGAAATGGATGTAAGTAGATGACATACATATGTATATATATACATAAATCCAGTAGCTTTATAATGTCATATATTTCATTATTATTTCTTATATATACATTATAATCATTCTTAAATGGTTAACATGGAGAATGAATCTCATCGCGTCGTGGAGACGGTAGTCCGTACGTACGCACGAGCGATGATATCACTTCTATAAATATTAAATTGAATTGGAGTGGATTATACAATATATCAGAATCAATATGATGTTGTAATAACTATGTATAGTTATTCTTTACACCATTATACCCATCCATGTAAGGTGGTGGTGGAAAATAGATTACACCACGGCGTGGAGACGGTATTCCGTACGTACGCACGCGCGGTGATTTCTTTTTCTGTAGGATGGATAGAAGGTGAATTAGGGTTGTTTCATACTTATAATAACATATCATTATATGAGTGATACTGATGTTATTACTTCATAATGAAACAACCTAATAAGAAGAAGTGGAAGAAGAAATAAAGAAGAAAGAATTGGTAACGGTAATTACCTCTTCTTTGAAGCGCCTTTTGGAGACCTCCTCTTAGGGAACTAAAATTGGTCTTTGAGTAATACCAGAACCTCTAGGATGTTGCTAGGGAAGTGGAGAAGAGATTTTGGCAGGGGTTGGCCGAGCTTGAGTGCTCAAATTGGTGTGAGGAGGAGGGGGAGGAGGTGTCCTTTTATAAGGGAGGAGAGGGGCACCTTAGGAATATCTCAAAATATTATTTTATATTAAAGTCAAAATCGGTTTATAATGGTTCCAAAGGGTCTTATTTAGAATCTAAAGTGGGGATGGGTCGAAATCCTATCAACCAATAGGATTTAGACAAGTTTAGGGTATTATTTTAACCTTATCAATTAGATTTAACTCTAAGTTAAATAATTTAACTTTTACCGTGTCTTTTTGTTTTCTTTCACTATATGGTTAATAAACTTACTATAACATGCCAAACGAACCCCAAATTGTATATTATTAATACATATATCCTTATCTAAGTCATTTGGCCGAACCTTAGATTTTTAGGAATAAAATAACAATTAATAATATAATATTTGATTTAAAAACTATTTTGTGTCAATTTTGACACTATTTGATATATGATTTTTGTGAAAGTCATAACAGAATTAAATGTTCGAACCAAGTTGATTAAATCAACATTAATATATCATAGTAACCTATAAAATTAGTGTAATTCATAAAAAGTCTCAAATTATATTTAGTTTGGTGTTTATAACATCAATTATGTCAATATTTCATTAATAAGATAATTACTGCATCATCTTTGTGTCATAAATAAATTAACTTATTTGATGTCTAAAAATTACAAATAAAATACCATCATGTAGGAAAGCTTTTTAGCTTTCTAATGAATATTTACAATCGAATTTATCTTATGTATAACCCCATATTAAAAATGATTTACTTATTAAACTTTGATTTTAACTATTTTAACCCTTCTTTAAATAAATTAATAATAAATGTCCTAATCTAATCCAAGTGGGCCTAAATGGTCATATTTTATTCCTAAGTTTGTTTTTGGTCGAATTACACTTGTCCAATAGAATTAGGACATGTGTTAGGGTAATAGTAATATCATATTTACCCTTAGTTACCCGATTTACTATTAACCACGGTAAAAAAGGTAAAAAGTTACTATTCACCAAAAAATTATTTTCATCTCATTGAACCACATTTTAGTCCTTGATATTAACCGTGTCTCTCGGATTTTTGAAATTCCATTTACAGAAGCGGTAAAATTAAGTTTTATGCAAAATTCAGTTTTTAACCTACCACTTAGTAGTTTCACTATTCATCAAAAATTGATGTTTTTCAGATCAATGCCAAAATTTCATCCTAAGCTATATTTCATATTCCGAATTCAAAAATGAAGTCTATTTTACCAAATTCATAACATAGAAGTTGCATTAATTAATTTTATAATTAAATCCCGCTGTTAAAACAGATAGCGTGTTTTTAAGAAACAATATCTATCAAAAGATTGACACTTGTTTATGTCTAGTTTAAATGTGAAACTACATCCAATGACCAACATTGTATTAAATTGTAAAAATATATTCTAAATATACTTTAAAACCACTCAAATTAATGATTTATCACTATTAATTATTTCGATTAAAAAAGTTGTTTTTAATTATAATTTAGTAATTTTCACTATTTATCAGAATATGAAAGTTATCCGAAAAGTACCAAAATTTCACCTTAGGCTAAATTCGATACTCCGAATCCAAAAATAAAGTTCATTTTGAAAAATAAGATTTACTGGATTTCAAAAAGTGGTTATTACTATTCAAAACGGCTAGTTTTAATAATATTTTAATAGCATATCATTGTTTCGTGAAACTCAGGATTACGTACCACACACGCTATCGAGGAAGGTTGCGATTGCGTGTAATGCAAGGCAAGTCAAGGATGCGTGTTGTGCAAGCTCCTTTTGGTGTAGCGTATAACACAAGACATTAGTAAAATTAAAAAGAATATTTCTTTATAAAATCTTGGGCTGTTACATTCTACCCCCCTTAAAATGAATTTCGCCCTCGAAATTCGTCGGGGTTATAAATGGTTTACTATTCGAAAGTTTCTTTAATAGAAACCCACATCGTAAAAGGGAATACCAAAACTTGGCTTTAAAACTAAAGTATGAAATGTAACGATTACCCAAATAAACTAATCACTGGGTTTCCACATAGGTGAAAATATGGATATGGAATAGAAATCTAACCATCATGTTCTGATGGAGAGTGGTAGAGAACATGGCTATGGAAAAGCCAGTAATTACAAATCCATAAATTTGTGACGATCTAAGGTACCATCTGATTCATCAGGTATAAGAGAACTAGGACAACATTTTTGGTTTTCAAGATTATTTCCCTAAAGTTAAAGAATTTGAATTAGAATAAATACTTACTTTATTTTGGTACAATCTCACTGTTGTTCGTGCCTTTAACAATTTCCACATCATCTCTTAAATAAATGAAGTTGAATTTGTTATTCGTGAAGTGTTAGCAGATCATGTGATAGAATGACGGGTCATTCCATCTGTCTCAAAAGGTTAGCAAAATTTATATACATAAGTCGATCTATAGTGAGATTAATCACATATGGTTTCTAAAATGGACTTATACTTCATATATCATACTGCTTAATATGATAAAACTAGTTTCTACTAAACAGGGACTTCCTGTAGGTCAGTGGTAGGCGATAAAGGCCAGTCGCACTTCGGTTGTGGGTTCGATTCCTACAGCCTTGTCCGAAGCGATGGGCTGTCGCCCGTCCTGCAGGTTGTCCTTTTTTTCTAAAACTACGTTACTATAACATCCCATCAATAATATCGAAAATCTTCTATCCTTAAACAATACTAACTTACGTTCAACACAATCCATTCCAATCTTTAGGCTTATCCATAATACTGCAGTCCACTCTCATAACATAGTGAAAACAATTACCAGAGATTTAATATCATCGTTGATCCCCATATATCATAAGATATGTTTTGTTGGTCACATTCCAAACATTAAAAGTCCTTAATCTTGTATTCTCTTGAATACCTTAGTGAAAACATGAGTGCAGTTAAAAGTTAACACTTTCCACATACCAAAATCCTCAAAATTTTATATACTCAAACCATGATATCACTTAGTCCTTATATCAATCATGAGCTCATGAATACTGTTAAACATTTCATTTTCTCGTTTTCCCTTCATTATGCGCATAATATCTCAATCACTTTGAATACCACATTAGACCAATACATAAATATTCCAATATTCCATGATACAACATTATTTTGGAATCCCATTACATAAACACTTAATCACTCCACCACATCGTTGTCATATTCAACATTGCCAATAGTGATCACATGTGATTTCCCTTTGTCCTTTGCCTTCAGTGGTTGCTCATGTTGATCATCACTAACCCTTGGATTAGGGCAATTATTAGCATAATGCCCCATTTCCTTGCACTTGAAGCATTGAAGTGTTGGCGGTGCGTTCTCTGCAGTGTTTGCTTTATTCACATCATTAGAAACCCTTTTTCCATTACTTCGACACTCAGCTGCTCGATCACCTTCTTTTCCACACTTAAAACATTTTCTAGTCCCTTTTAGACAATCTCCACCATGCTTCTTTCCACACTTTGTGTATAAGGAAACATTCATCTTCTTTTCACCATTATTCTGAGATTTCTCCTTGAACTCCATCTTTCGTTTCTTGTCAAAACCATGAGATGGATATGTAACACCAACTTCCATTTCTACCTTGATAGCACAACGCACAATTTCTTCATAGCTACTGAAGTCTCTTATAGCTAATGCCCTTCGAAGTCTTGGTTTTAAGCCACTGAAAAATCGATCAACTTTACTTTCAGGTTGGATGATAATTCCAGAAGCATACCTTGCAAGTCTTGTAAAATTTGCTTCATAGGTACCAACAGATTCATCGTCCCTTTGCTTCAGTTCAAGAAACTCTTTCTCCATCTTTGTTCGAAGAATACGAGGGAAGTACTTATTGAAAAATAAGTTCTTGAACTCGTCCCATTCCATAGACTCAATTTCATCCCTTTGCCTTGTATTCTTAACAAGATTCCACCATTGATCAGCATCTCCTTCCAAACGATACACTGCTAGGATGACTTTATCATGTTCAGAACATTGAAGAACTGAAAATATCTTTTCAGTAGTACTAATCCATTGTTCAGCAACTAATGGATCAGTAGACCCACTGAAAGAAGGTGGACGCTGCCTCATGAAGGATTCAACAGAATGTTGCTCCTTCCTTTGCTCGTTTGGAAGTCCTGCATGATTCATAGCTTGAGAAAGTTGTGTGAGCATGGCTACAAGATTTTGCATTCCAGCTCCTATATCGTTCGGTTGCTCAGGGGTACAATCATTGCATTGCCCATCACATTCCGCATTAACACGGTTCCTTCGGGTTCCAGCCATCGTCTGAAACCCCAAAAGAATTGTGTGAGAGGCAAAAATCATGCTAGGGAAAACAACATAATAAAGGGTTAGTACCCTCAATATCTAAAATTTTAGGTTAAATTCAAAGATCGTTAGCGCAATTCTAGGACTATAACCTATACGTATACTTAACCTTAGAGACATCCCTAGACATACCTTAGAAATATCTCTAGGGATCTCACTAACGTTTTCGCATCCTAGTTTCCAAAGGTTGACTAAACCTTTCCTCTGATACCAACTATAGAGACCCGAAGCCTAACGTACATGGACATTACATTACATTTGCGGAATACTTAATACATAACAAAAATACACACACAAGGATCGTAATAGTTTAGTGTCTTTGGAAACTCAGAACGTAATCTTCTAATCCTGGTGAAAGATCTTCAAAATATCCCATAAAGATCTTCCTTTTTTTTTTACCTAAAACCTTTCTTTATATCCTGGGGAAAAGAAAACATAAAAGGGTGAGCTCAAATGCTCAGTAAGGGTAAACAAAAGAAATATCAATCACATAATTTTCATAAGAACATAACATTTTTGGAAATCTTAACCTGCAAAAGAGAGCATAATTTCATAACATGGGATAAATCATAGTAGTGAAAATGAAACCATAACTTAAAACATTACTCATTGTGGCATACACACATAATCATAGAGAATCATTTCTTGTTAGTCAAGACTCATCGCCAAGACTATCTTAGTGGACAAAGTCCCTTTCTGAATCGAGTAATCCTCGTTTCAGTCCTGTTTCACTGAACCGGTATAACCTACCATTCCAGCCATGTCTATCTCATGAGATATGAAATCTTTACCCAATGCATTGGAGGGAGATATAGGTCCCACCCATCTCTTAATGAATCCTTTCTTATGTGTGCCACAAAATCATAAATCATACATCATTGCATAACCCATGTAATAAAAATGGGATTCTTAAACAACATGACATCATAAAACCATTCATATAAGATAAAGGAATTCATAAACATAATTCCATCACAACATAGTCAAATCAATGTAAAAATATGGATAGAAACAGAACCCTTTATTATCTTAGATGGAAAATAATTTTGATAAAACACTTGAATTGAATTCTTGAGGAAAATATCCTTTCTTCTTCAAAATCAATTTCTTTTCACAGAACATCATGCAATTTTAAAAGAAAGAGATTTTATTGAAAATAGTCATGAAATCTTTTAGAGGAAGCTTCATGAAAATAAGGCTTTATAAAAAAGTAGAAATCCATTCGTGCCGTATAAGTTAAAAAAAACATTCTTCGTACTTTTGTCGGAAAAGTCAAAAAGTACCTCGTACGAAAAACGACAAAAGATTCCTTTCATACGTATTACTAAAAACTCACCGAAGGGTAAAAATGGATTTAAACAATTTTAGGTGGATGGAAATAATATTACATATTGAGTAAACATGGATGTGGATGATAAAATACACCCCAGTAAATACTTACGAATAAACAATCTCGGATAAAAATGAGATTGTGATATTTCCCTTACCTTAGGCCCGACTTGCTTTGTAAGTGTCCGAACCTCCTGTATAATGATTTAAATCGTGTTATTGACTTATTACAGAATCATATTCATTTTTATGATATCATATATGGTTCACTTATGACATTATATTACCCGTTCTTTTGTAAATTCCATGTTAAAGAAGCGTTTTGGGTAAAATCGTTTCATTTATCTTAGGTGTTTTGACTTGTTCTTGACATCATTATTACTTATATCATTATTTACTTACTTCCAGAATATAAAATATGATTTATATATCATATATATTCAGTATATATATATATAATAGATAGATAAATAAAATGAAAAACACCGTTCATGGAGACGGTAGTCCGTACGTACGCATGAACGCTGTTTTTTTCTTTCCTTATTGTCTTGAAATGGATGTAAGTAGATGACATACATATGTATATATATACATAAATCCAGTAGCTTTATAATGTCATATATTTGATTATTATTTCTTATATATACATTATAATCATTCTTAAATGGTTAACATGGAGAATGAATCTCATCGCGTCGTGGAGACGGTAGTCCGTACGTACGCACGAGCGATGATATCACTTCTATAAATATTGAATTGAATTGGAGTGGATTATACAATATATCAGAATCAATATGATGTTGTAATAACTATGTATAGTTATTCTTTACACCATTATACCCATCCATGTAAGGTGGTGGTGGAAAATAGATTACACCATGGCGTGGAGACGGTATTCCGTACGTACGCACGCGCGGTGATTTCTTTTTCTGTAGGATGGATAGAAGGTGAATTAGGGTTGTTTCATACTTATAATAACATATCAGTATATGATTGATACTGATGTTATTACTTCATAATGAAACAACCTAATAAGAAGAAGTGGAAGAAGAAATAAAGAAGAAAGAATTGGTAACGGTAATTACCTCTTCTTTGAAGCTCCTTTTGGAGACCTCCTCTTAGGGAACTAAAATTGGTCTTTGAGTAAGACCAGAACCTCTAGGATGTTTCTAGGGAAGTGGAGAAGAGATTTCGGCAGGGGTTGGCCGATCTTGAGTGCTCAAATTGGTGTGAGGAGGAGGGGGAGGAGGTGTCCTTTTATAAGGGAGGAGAGGGGCACCTTAGGAATATCTCAAAATATTATTTTATATTAAAGTCAAAATCGGTTTATAATGGTTCCAAAGGGTATTATTTAGAAGCTAAAGTGGGTATGGGTCGAAATCCTATCAACCAATAGGATTTAGACAAGTTTAGGGTATTATTTTAACCTTATCAATTAGATTTAACTCTAAGTTAAATAATTTAACTTTTACCGTGTCTTTTTGTTTTCTTTCACTATATGGTTAATAAACTTACTATAACATGCCAAAAGAACCCCAAATTGTATATTATTAATACATATATCCTTATCTAAGTCATTTGGCCGAACCTTAGATTTTTAGGAATAAAATAACAATTAATAATATAATATTTGATTTAAAAACTATTTTGTGTCAATTTTGACACTATTTGATATATGATTTTTGTGAAAGTCATAACAGAATTAAATGTTCGAACCAAGTTGATTAAATCAACATTAATATATCATAGTAACCTATAAAATTAGTGTAATTCATAAAAAGTCTCAAATTATATTTAGTTTGGTGTTTATAACATCAATTATGTCAATATTTCATTAATAAGATAATTACTGCATCATCTTTGTGTCATAAATAAATTAACTTATTTGATGTCTAAAAATTACAAATAAAATACCATCATGTAGGAAAGCTTTTTAGCTTTCTATTGAATATTTACAATCGAATTTATCTTATGTATAACCCCATATTAAAAATGATTTACTTATTAAACTTTGATTTTAACTATTTTAACCCTTCTTTAAATAAATTAATAATAAATGTCCTAATCTAATCCAAGTGGGCCTAAATGGTCATATTTTATTCCTAAGTTTGTTTTTGGTCGAATTACACTTGTCCAATAGAATTAGGACATGTGTTAGGGTAATAGTAATATCATATTTACCCTTAGTTACCCGATTTACTATTAACCGCGGTAAAAAAGGTAAAAAGTTACTATTCACCAAAAAATTATTTTCATCTCATTGAACCACATTTTAGTCCTTGATATTAACCGTGTCTCTCGGATTTTTGAAATTCCATTTACAGAAGCGGTAAAATTAAGTTTTATGCAAAATTCAGTTTTTAACCTACCACTTAGTAGTTTCACTATTCATCAAAAATTGATGTTTTTCAGATCAATGCCAAAATTTCATCCTAAGCTATATTTCATATTCTGAATTCAAAAATGAAGTCTATTTTACCAAATTCATAACATAGAAGTTGCATTAATTAATTTTATAATTAAATCCCGCTGTTAAAACAGATAGCGTGTTTTTAAGAAACAATATCTATCAAAAGATTGACACTTGTTTATGTCTAGTTTAAATGTGAAACTACATCCAATGACCAACATTGTATTAAATTGTAAAAATATATTCTAAATATACTTTAAAACCACTCAAATTAATGATTTATCACTATTAATTATTTCGATTAAAAAAGTTGTTTTTAATTATAATTTAGTAATTTTCACTATTTATCAGAATATGAAAGTTATCCGAAAAGTACCAAAATTTCACCTTAGGCTAAATTCGATACTCCGAATCCAAAAATAAAGTTCATTTTGAAAAATAAGATTTACTGGATTTCAAAAAGTGGTTATTACTATTCAAAACGGCTAGTTTTAATAATATTTTAATAGCATATCATTGTTTCGTGAAACTCGGGATTACGTACCACACACGCTATCGAGGAAGGTTGCGATTGCGTGTAATGCAAGGCAAGTCAAGGATGCGTGTTGTGCAAGCTCCTTTTGGTGTAGCGTATAACACAAGACATTAGTAAAATTAAAAAGAATATTTCTTTATAAAATCTTGGGCTGTTACACCAGGCCACAACACTGCTTCTTGAGGAATCATGTCGATTCCCCTCTCATGATGATCTGGTCCTGGACAAAGTCTTCTTGACAACCTCAGCCCTCTCCAGCACCTCAAGATATGTTTTCAGCATAAATGGGGTGACCCAGCGCTGGATCTCTGGAGGCAAAGCCTCCTCAAAATGTCTCGCCCTAGCCTCCTCATCTGGCAACTGGTCCGAAACATATCATAAAAGGTTCCTAAAACGGATTCCAAAATCTCGAACACTGGAGGTCCCCTGTCAAAGGGTAAAAAGTTCGTGGAGACTGGACGCCTTCGCATTCGAAGAAAGAAAATCCACTCTAAACTTGTCTCAGAACTCCTCCCATGAGATCGTTGACTCCTCACGATCCCCAAGGAACAAGAACCATCACTTCCTCGCTACTCCACGTAGCATCATCACAACCAAGGACACCCAGTGCTCCTTCCAAGCATGAATCGAACTGAAGCTGATCTTGACCTCCTCTAACCAATCTTCCGTGACTGCATCTGAAACGGAGCCCTCATACTTCTACAGTCTCTGGAGCTGAAACTCTCGAAGTGTCTTCCTCCAAGTTTCTTCATCATCAACCTCTACACTATGGCGATCTTCTAGAATAGCCTGCTGGACATTTTCTGTGCAAACCTGATGAGGACGTCGACCCGGATCCATACTTGTAAAATAACAACCGTTAGAAATCCTAAACCTAGAATATGGAAGACTCAACATTAATTAATTAATTTTTTTCTTTTATTCATTTTAGGTTAACCTATCCCAAGGTCTACCCATTCCAACACAGGCATAAATAATAATGATGCATGATCCTTTCCTAGGTCTCTACCCTGCAACTAGTATCACCTTGTTTAGTAGCCATTGTAAACTTAAAGGTCCGTACATCATATCATAGGGGCCCCTAAATGCCTTTGTATCATCCGGTCACCAGTGTTTACCTCACTTGCTAAACATGAATGACATTGTTTCCCTACCAACCCAAGAAACCTCACATGTTCCTTACTCCAAACTTCATCTTATCCCTCAACCAGACCTCAGATACCACTCTATCACAACCCCTTCCCCACAAAGTGTACCCCTCCTTGGACGGAAATGTGAGAAGGGAGATAATGACCCTCGTTTCCCACCTCCAGTAGGCCCCGGGTTGGCAACTAGCACCGAGGTAATAGTAACACAGAAAATGGGAGGCATTACCCTCTAAGAGAACACATGCAGAAGATAGAGATAAGATAGACACCAATCAAATCCGACTTAGACTGCAATATAAACGAAAACCCAAGTACACATATGAAATGTCATGAAGAAGTACTCCAACTGAAAGGGGAAAGACTGCAAGTACCCAAAAGAAAGTAAAAATATCAGCAACCACAAGCCTGAACAGCTCTTGCAACCCCAAGCTAGTAGAAACGAGCTTTATCTCCAACCTACTCCAAGTGACCTGAAAACAGTTTATATATAGATAGGGTGAGTATAATAGTATACTCAGTAGGATACTCCCCGAAGCCTCTCATGAAAAAGTAAAGAAATCATGCTAAAGCACAGTGAACAACAAGTGAAACTAACTCATCACCTAAACATGTATACTAAGTTCCCAACCTCACCATGGATACTCTCACCAAGTAACGCATACAAGAATATATCATATAATAAATAAAATCATGGGTACACCGCTACTACTTCCCCACTGGTTTTCCGCTTTTCCCCAACATCGCACGTCATGAGCATCTCTCTCCAAAGAGGCTTGCCCGTAGACACCTGGGCGATGCACCACAATATGCACCTCATGCAACAAAACCACCACGTCCACACACCAAAGTAACCAGGTAGTTTCTGGGAGCCACCACAACTCTCATAACATATATCATATGTCAGGTATTATACCTCAATCCATTACATCCCATACACTGAGTAAGGATCCTCAAGCCATCACAGCCTATACACGTTACACATATAGTAGTACATAGAAAACAATATCAAGAATATGTGTGTGTAAATAACCACAAGCCATTACTGTTGGAACCATGGTCTTCTATGCATTATTTGGAGTATGGTTTGTGTTTGTTGTCAATCAGCAGTGGAAGTTCATAATGTGTACCTGCAAAGAGATCATACCGTTCAAGTAGACAATAGTATTGAAGGTGGCGCCGTTTCCCAGTGTTTGCCAAATTTTTGGGCCTGAAAATCGACAAATGGAGAAAAGTGTTTTTGGCAAAGAGACTTGCGCTCTATGTACTTGATGAAGAGGAAACTTGTGCGCCATATGTTTTTCAAGATCAGAACATGGGAAAATGGCAAAGGGATAAGGGTCGCGCAAGTTTTGGGCTGGTCGCGCAAGTGACCTGCGCGCCGTGAAGAGATTTGGGTGCTGATGCCTATGAGGACTGGAAACCTGCGCGCCTATTATTTTCCAATATCATAACTTCAAAATATGGTAAAGGAAAGATGGTCATGCAAGTATTTGTGTAGGTCGCGCAAGTGAGTAGCGCAACAGAGGCTAGGGAGGATGAGCTGCGCGCCGGAACCTGCGCACCGAGGGAAGACTTGCGCGCCACCGGGTAGGGGGTCCAGTTTTCCTATAAATAGAGGACCCCCCTCCTCATTTGTAATGAATTTTAAGAATTAGAAATTTTTCGAGCTCTCGTTGCACAAGTGGTGGAGTCGCGCAAGTAGAGGTTGCGCACCGATTGTTGGATGTGCGACCAAGGCAGTTGGGAAGTTAAAGGTGCAACATCGCGCAAGTTTGGTGTTGAAGGAGGAAGTGTCACGCAAGTAGTTTGGTGTCACCTGTGTGCCTAATTTTTACCGCACAAGTGACTTGCGTGCCAGGATTGAAACTTGCGCGTCGGGCTTTGATAAGCGCGCCAGGGTTGTTAAAGTTCATCTGTCCTTTTAAAGCTGCATGAAAGCTGGAAGATCACCCGGTACCCTCAGCACAATGTGAGATTTGTCTTCTGATGGGAGTTGGACATCAACAGATCATCTATATACAACAAAGGATTCATTCTTATGCAATGATGAAGAGACATTCACGTCTATGAACTGAGTGGGACTTCACCTAAGGGTAGTGAGTTAGGGGGAGTCAATGGGAGTGACCCAAGGGAAGCAGTGAGCTATCCCTGAACCTTTGTAAAGGCAGTGAGCCTGGGACAGAGTGATTGTGCCCAAACCTTTTTAATCCACAGCGAGTGAAGATTAGTGGAATTTGGTACGACCGACAACTTGTCGGCGTATGCTCCTTGGACGTAGCCCTTAGTGTTGAAGCAAGTAAAAAGTGTTGTGTCTTCTCTGTGCAAGTGAATGTTTTCTTTCTAATCATATTCATCATGTAGGTTTAATAAGTTCCTACCAATGTGGGAACAAGATCCATCACACTAAAACGAAAAAGTTGTCACCCTGATTCACCCTTCCCCTCTCATGGTGTCCCGGGGTCCTTCAATTACATCCATATACACACATATATGGGGAAAACTAACCAATGTGTCTACCAGCACCAGTAACTACCAAGAGAAGAGAGTAGGGCCAAAGGGGGTGGTCAGCCATCCATCCTCCCACTAGAATGTTGGGGAAAACACCTCCCCAGGGCTCAGAATCCCCGGGGTGTCAGTTTCCCTTACTGACAGGGTGGAGTAGCGTATAGAAACACAAAAATTATAGGATATATTATATCTCACAACCACAAAATGGGCATTACCTAGTCCTAGACACAACTGCAGCTAACATCTCTCAGACTCCAAGATACTACTTCTAAGACTAGGTATCCTATAAGCACGCAACCATTTAAAGATATTTATTAGATTACTTCATTCCCTTTTTATCAGTTCCACTGTACATTAATTAATCCTTTAAACATTAATTAACCACGAACAATCCCACATTAAATTTTATTATCATCACACCCAAAGTCAACTGTTCCTTAAAAAATTACAACCTCATCATTATGTTGCAGCATCTCCATCCCCATGGGTTAACACCATTTATTAAATTATTCATTATAGAAATACTTTCCCACATTACCAATCATTCTAGAAAAAAATTATATGATACTAAACACAAGGGGGCTTAACACAGTGAGTAGATGTAATACTCGTTGAGTCTTTGTCGCTTATAGCAAGAGTATATACCCATCCTTCCTTGAGAAACTAAACATGGAAAGCACATGCCATACCCCGCATGTCTTCACCTCTTTCAAAAGAAGGGTAAGTAAGACCAGCTGCCTTGAGAAGTGGGGAAAAGTAATGCAGATTAACAACCAATCAAAATTACCAAGCATCCAACAATCACATCCATCCTATTCCATCATCCCTGGTGTCTTCCCCGACATCCACACACATAAACCGATGCATCTTGCCACTCTAGGCGTCATCTTCTGCCACAACCAAAAGGGCCTCCATGCCTCTACATATTACCACAACCATCCAGGCTCACATAAAAACACAAGAAGCAATAAAACAAACATCTTCACAATTAGGCTCTTAGCCCTTAAACAAACAAGAGGGTAACTCAGAACCCTACAAGATATTATCTTTTAACAACCACCAGTTATTTAATCTATCTTGGGTTAACCGATTTATTATTCGTTGGTTTTCGGGAAACCTAACCAGTAAGTTATCACAAATAAATAAACATACTTACTGCACTAATTTGATTAACATCAAATTACAACAAGAACCAGATTTGTTTTCATGCCTCTTTATCTTTATCCAACAATTATCAACTAATCCCATTTTACGTTCTTTGCTGATTTCCATCAAGAACAGACAGCTAAGAAAAGAAATCATAAATATCACACTCTCTAGCAAAACAAGAGGCAATAACATATGATCGATATCAATTTATTTATCCAGTTAAAATATTTATTATGTCAATTATTTTGTCATCCATTCGGATTAAACATGCTAACAATACAGTTGCATGTAAAAGAAAGAGAAGCAACGAATCCCCTACCTCAAACAATTCCTCACGTTCTTTGTCCACACAAAGGGTCTTGATCCTCCTCTCGCGACAACTACATCCACCCGAGGATGCCACGGTACGACAACACCTGCCAAACCCCAAGAAAACCCCCATTACAAGCATGGAGATTACATGCTATAATATGGAAAGTATAAACATGAGGAGATGATACCCAAAGGAAATACGATAAAACATACCTTAAATCGAAGATTGAGCGATACAGCTCGGTTGCATCAAAATAGAGCGGAAACAATCTGAGAAGTAAAGTTTGATTGTGTAACTCTTACGGGAAGAATTGAAAGGTTCTAGCATCTCATAGATGAGAACAAAGAGTAAGAATAAGGGAGGATGATATCTTGTCCCTTTTGAAGATTTAATGGGGCGATGGTTTAAGATACGTTTAATTCCCCATTAAAAGCGGATCACATTAACCCACGTGGTTTGACCAAGTAAAAACATCCCAAGCCATTAGAAATAATTAATATAGGATTTATGGCCTTTGAATCGGCCTTAGATTCCTTAAAACGAGGCTTTAAATGCATTTTATGTCAAAATAAACGTCACAGGGGTGAAACTGTAGGAAGATGGAAACACTGTTCATGAACCTCACTCGTCTGGAAACACTATAGACCTACCGTTATTGTACACCTATCATTACTGTACACCTACCGTTACTGTACACCAACCGTTAGAGGTCACCGATAGAGGTTACCGATAGACTTCACCGTTATTGTACACCTACCGTTACTGTACACCTACCATTAGAGGTCACCGATAGAGGTTACCGATAGACCTCACCGTTACTGTACACCTACCGTTACTGTACACCTACCGCTAGAGGTTACCGATAGACCTCACCGTTCTGGAAACACAGTTCATGGAACCTCACCAATAGAACACTGTTCACTGAATCCTCACTAATAGAACCCAGTTCACTGAATCTCGCTGATAGAACACTGTTCACTGATTCCTCACTGATATAACATTGTTCACTGAATCCTCAGTAATAGAACATTGTTCACTGAACCTCATAGATAGAACACTGTTCAATGAATCCTCACTGATAGAACATTGTACACTGAACCTCACTGATAGAACACTATTCACTGAATCCTCACTGATAGAACATTGTTCACTGAATCCTCACTAATAGAACACTGTTCACTGAACCTCACCGATAGAACACTATTCACTAAATCCTCACTGATAGAACACTATTCACTGAACCTCACCAATAGAACACTGTTCACTGTACCTTGCCGATAGAACATTGTTCACTGAATCCTCACAGATAGAACACTATTCACTGAATCCTCACTGATATAACACTGTTCACTAAACCTCACCGATAGAACACTGTTCACTAAGCCTCACCGATAGAACATTGTTCACTGAATCCTCACTGATATAACACAGTTCACTGAATCCTCACTGATAGAACATTATTGAGTGAACCTTACTGATAGAACACTGTTCACTGATGGAATTGTTCACATAATTGGATATTTGGAAAAGGAAAGAGAGGTTACCATTAGAGGTTACCGATAGAACTGTTCATTGATGGAACTGTTCACATAATATGAAATTTAGAAAACATTAGTGGGGATAAGTCACCTTGACTTCCCGGAACACCTCAAATACCATATTTTCACCAAGTAATAGACTGGAGAGGTCCAGGCCATTACATAAACTCATGATTCATTCAAAACATAAATTCTTATGACAAATTCCCTATTTATTATAGTATATCCATGAAATCATTCATAGTTCCCTTCTTGGTATCCTAGGGAATGGAAAACATAATAAAGGGTAAGATCATATGATCAGTATGGTAAAGTGTACAACATAAGCTATCATAGAATAAATAAATCAAGAGTAATATTACAAAGATAAACAGTAATAAAATATTTCATAGAACTAATATCATAAAAGGGGAATATATCCATGGATGGCATAACAACATAAATAATCACATGGATAACAACAACAAAATTATAATGATGTGAAGAATAATGAAAAACATCATAATCTTATTGTCAGGGACTTGTTCCAAGACATCATAAACATATTGTCAAGGCCTTATGCTAAGACAGTATAAATAATTGGGCATGAATTCACCAAATACCTAGAATATTTTGTTTCATGATACCTTATATTGAATCACATGTCTATAAAGGGTTTATCCATAACTTAATAAGTCTAATGAATTCATTCTATAAAAGGAGAGAATAATCAACACAATACATAATCAACATAAAAATCTATATTTGAAAATTGGCATACAGAATATCAATATTTTTCCCCAATAAATAAATAGAAAAACATGATAATATGCCTTAAAAATAAATAAGTTGGATGGTATGATTAGATTATATACCTTGTAAATAATAAAAATCATAAAAATATATTTACAAAATGAAAATAGATTTAAAATAACATTTAATCCCTTATTTAAAAAAATGAGAAAAATATCCTTTTCTTTTGATAAAATTTTAAATAAGAATTTCTAGAATATTTAAGAAATTCATTTCCTTGAAAATAACCATAGAAAATTATAAAGTAATATTCAAATAAAATAATGGTCATGGTGTAGAGGGAAAATCCATTCATGTTGTATACATTAAAAGAGAACATTCTTTTCACACTTTTGTAAAAATTTCAAAAGTGAGTCATATAGTAACTATTTGAAAAATATTCCTTTTATTTATTTGTAAATAAATTAAAAATTAGTTTAAAATGAAATTTTAAAATATTAAAAACATAAATAAAACATTCTTGAATTTTTTTATGAATATATGCATGGAGGATAAATATTTTTTAAGTAAAATATTAAAACAAAGTTTTAAAGGAAAATCTCTTATGACACTCATAAATTTTGAATCAAAAGGATTTTGGAGAAAATACCTTATAATGGATTTGTAAAGAAATAAATTTTGGTAAATTAATTTTAAAATACAACCAATAGTAATTTAATTCTAAAAAAAGGAAACACGTGGTGAAAATGGCATAAGTATCAATGCAAGAAAATTGAGAGGAAAAATCTATTTACTTGATCCTGACTCACCATGTATGTTCTTTATCTCTTTTATAATAAACTTATATTAATTTTATAATTTCTTTAAATTTTTTTTGATTTGTATTACCTTATTATTATCCCTTTTATTTCATGTATTACCATGCATTTTATAATTATTAAATTAGTAAAGTTCATGTTGGAAGTTTTGAGGATGTTCGGTTCATAATTGAAAAACAACATTGGTAGGTTGGTCGTGGTTAATGGGCCCATAGTTCCATCATATTAGTAATATTAATCATGAAATAATTATCATGTTTATATGTAAATACCCCAATACCAGTAGCCTAGAGTATATTGTTACTTTATTACATTATCACTAGATACAAATGACTGACTCTTAAAGGACTAAATAGATTAATAGTCCTGGTAAACTAGATATATATATATGTGATTCTCATTTTACATTAGTAATAAAATATAAAAACATAGTGAAGGTAAAAAATAATATATCCTTCAACTCATTAAAATATTCCTACTTCATATCCTGGGAAATAAGACAAAATATTAGTTAGACCAGAAGCTCGATAAGTGTTATGTACAGGGTAATATATCATGATTAAATAAGGTATAATAAATATGTAAATTTAAATAACATAAAATACATTTCATTTAATATACAAGTTGACAATGAATAAAAATATTTATGGAATAAATGATGATAAAATAATTCTATATAATTAATCTCATAATCTTTAAACTTATCCTAGGATATCATAACTATTCAAATAATAACATGTGAATTAATAACTAATTTCATAATGATTAAATTCATAACATTAGATATATTAAACTCACCATCATGGATTTTTTCCATGACATATTACATAAATGGGTAATTTCATGGCCAAATACCCAAAATAGCTTCTCTCATGAGACCTATTAATGCATCAAGAGGCTATAATTGGCCTTAACCATCACTTACTAAGTCCAATGGATTATTAATATATTAAATGATCAAATTAATTCATAAACAATATTGCTTATTATTAAATACCTGTATTGAGTAAAGGATATGGAATATCAATATTTTCCGAGTTAATAAAATAACTATCATAGAAAAACATTTTTTATAAAAATGGTATATAATTTAAGAAATAATCACATACATGATACAAGAATATGAATATTTTATAGAAATATAATTTCTAATGAAAGCTGGAAAATGGTTATGGAAGCGGGAAAGTCTGATAACATTATATACGTTAAAAATAATTATTCCTTTCTACTTTTTTTGTAAATAAAGTATAAAATCACCCTTTAGAAAAACATTAAAAATATTCCATTAAAACCTGGTAAAAATTAAAATATAACTTAAAATTTTCTTTTATAAATCATTTCAGTAGAAAAGGAATTTAATAAAACAAATTTGAAAAATATGGAAATGGAAGAAAAATATACTCAGTCAAAAAGAGAAATATGAATGAAATTTATTCTAAATATTACTTTTATATATTCAATAAAAAAATACAGTTAATTTTTGAAGAAAATATGGAAACTCCTTAAATATAAATAGGATAATAAAATATATTGAGTTTATTAAGGATATATTATAATATTCCTTCAATGAAAATAAGATCAATCCTAAAAAATGAGATTGTAAAATAAATTCTTATCTCTTTAGTAACATTAAAATTAATACCCCTTAAGATAATGAATGTAAATTCAAACATTAATAATAATGAATAAATATATATTCATATTAAATACATAAAATTGTTATTATATTCATAACATACAAAAATAGGTGCATAATTCCAAATATGCCTCAATGGAGTGGAAATAGAAACAAAATCCCTTTCAATGATCATAACATTGATATGAGAATTAATCAATGAAGTTATTATGTGTAACAAATTTAAATACAAAATATACAATTTGAAATACAAAAAAAAACACAATCATATGTCATTTTACACATAATCGTGGCATAACATAGTCAATAAAGTAGAAATATAACCCAGTGAGAGGAAATTAAATTTAGAACCCCTCACCTCATGATTAAACTTTGTTGAACATTATTTAACCTCATATATAATCTTTTTAAACTTGTTATTAATTTATAAAAGAACCATATTCATATTTATAATATCATATATGATCCACTTATAACATATTATCTTTTGATCGTCAATAATCTTTCATTATCATCATTTTTTTGTGTTAACTCTTTGGTTTTCTCATTTATGTTTCATTGTAGATGTTTTGGGTTTTTTATTTGTTCTAGTGTCATCTTGTACATAATTTTATTAATTTTATAAATATAATATTTATCTGTTAGATATATTTTTAAAATCATTCTATAAATTTGGAGATATAAAATTTAGTTACATTGTTCATTGAGATGGTAGGTCGTACATACTCATGAATGTGGTTTTCAATTTTCAACAACCAGAACAAAAGAAAGTTAAATAATAATTAACCTTTAATGAATAATTATTGTACCATATATATAATATATATTAATTAAATTTATCCTTATTACCATCCATATAAATTGGAATAGAAAAATGATTCACATCGCTTCGTGGAGGTGGTAGTCGACATGTATGCATGAGGGACGTTATCATTTTCCAATGGGTGGAAAGGTGTGAAGGTAAATGATATATTATTTTTACAAAACCATAATTATGTCATAAGTATCATATATACTCGTTATTTTCATCTTTATAACCATCCAAGTAAAATGGTGATGAAAAATGAATTACACCACCATGTAGAGATTATAATCCATACGTAAGAACAAGTGATGTTTTCACTTTCTATAGGATGGAAAGGAGGTAAAAATGGTTTTAAATTAATAATAACATTTAATTATAATAATAATTATGTATTTATTATTTTATAATTGGTATAAAATATTTAGAGTAATTATAAGAAGAAATAAACTTGAAAGAGTCAGTAAAGATGATTACCTCTTTTTCAGAAGACCTCATTTAGATCCATTATTAAAGACTCTAGGGTTGGTATTTTGGGAAGAAAAAACATATTTAATGTGAATAAGGATGTGGGGGATATATTTTTTAGGTTTTTTGTGATAAATGGATCAATATGTTTAAATCAGTGAGGTGAGAAGGTACCCTTTTATAACTGAGGTGAGTGACACACGTGTAATTTTTCAAAGTTTTAAAATATTATTAAGTCGCTTTCTTGGAAAAATTGATCCAAAATGACTCATATTCTAAATTAACGGGTTTAAGGTCAAAATATAACCAACCAAGTTTTTTTAAGAAATTTTTTATGTCTTTTTAACCCTTATCTTTTGGTGTAACCCATTAGTTAACAATTTTTAACCCTGACAGTAGTAAAGTCTTTTCTCATCTTATAGGGTTATAATTTTTCTTAAGGTAACAATTGGATCATAAATGGAAAAGTGATGAAATTATAGACCAATTATCAACCTACCTATCCTATTTAAATATTTTTATGATTTTTAAACAATTTAATAAAATATTATATTTCGTAAAATATAATTAATGGCATTTTTACACTATTCATTTAATTTGACTTTAAAGACATAAAAATAACAAATAAATTTGAATAAAAACTATTTTTACATAAATTATACATTATTTTAATCCATAAAATTCGTGTTAAACTATTTTTAATTAAAAACTATTACTTTTTATGTCTTTAAAATCATTTCCCTTGATTTTTCAACTAATTCCACAAGCATTGTGTCAAAGTCGAATAAGATTTTAAGGTAATTATACCATTACTAAAAATTAAAAATATATAAAAATAATAAAAATAAATCAATAATGTTAAAAATTAACTTTAATATTGGATCATAACATATTCTTACCACTATTTTAACATCTAGATGAAATTTAAAGAAAGGGAGTTACATTTTTGGAATTTTCATTACTTAAAATAATATAAATGTATTTATCAAGGGTAAATGGAACCATATATTCGAATTTTATATGTATATGGTCAAATTAATTGTATATAATGAAATAAATTCAAGTTTTGAGTTTCTTTGGAGAACCTTTCTCATAATTTTTACCTTGTTTTACCTATTTTACTCTTACGGATGTGGCAAATATTTACAGTAATCACTATTCATAATGACAAAAAATAAAGGGGATGTATTTACCAAGTTTGATCCTCATAATTCAAAATATGGTATCTATTTTTAATTATTAAATATATATAAGTGGATTAAATCAATTTTATTATGAATTCAAAAAACACAATGAAGGCGGTTTTTAAACAAATACATTTTTTAAACATAAAAATTAACTTATATCAAAATCTTGAATATTTTTTTATTTAAAGGGAATTACATAGATTATTATAAATAAAAATTATAATATTTTACTTCAAGAACAAATCCAAAATATATTTGTGCTTTTAAATTACTTCATTTAATGTAAATGAAGGAGAGTATTTGAAAAATCAATATTCTCACTATTCATTGAAAAATAAAACATTTCATAAAAAGACAAAAATGTTATCCTACGTTAATTTTGATATAATGATTTAAAAAATGAAGTTAATTTTCTAAAATAAAATTTATAAAATGGTTATTAATTAGTTATATTATTTACTCACAAAAAGAAATAAAATCATTTTTGGAGAAAAATTTATTTTTGAAGCATATAATGACTTAACTAAAAAATTAAATGCTTATTTCTTAATAATAAATCAATTTGATTGAATTTATTATGATAATTATACATATATTTCATAATGATGTTACTTTTATTAATAAACTCTAATTAATTTCTAGGATATAATGGTCACATTTAAATAATAATATTTTTGAAATATATCTCAATTCTCTTAAAGCTCGGTGTTGCATGTTAACAAAGATATTAGGCTTATTATTAATTTAAAATAAATTTCTAGGTTGATAAATTATTAATTAAATACAATTCTAGAATCATCCATGAAATGTGGGAATGAAAAATTAATAACATCACTTCGTTGAGGTGTAGTCCACACGTACGCATGAGTGCCGTTATCGGGTAAGAATGTGAGTAATATATTTTCTTCACAAAATAATAATTATGACATGAATATCATACATATTCATTTAATTAATCATAAAAACAATCCTTGTTATATGGTGATGAATAGATAAACACATACCTTCATAGAGTTGGTAATCCACATGTTTGCAGGAGTGACGTTTTTATTTCCCATTAGATGGATAAGGAGATGAGTAAGGGTTATATAACATCATGTTACTTGATTTTAGGTTTTTTTACCCATTTATTTGAGAAACATTTGATTGGATCTCTTTATGGGTTATTTTTTGTGTTTTTAGGAGTTGTTTAAAGGGTTTTAACCCTATTCATGGTTGGCACATGATTTGATAAACCATGCAACAAAACCATGAAGCATTTCCAGTGTTCTAGGTAGGTGGACATGGTTGGTACATGGTTAAAAAAACCATGCATACAAACCATGAATCATTAATTGAAAGGGTCACATGATTTGTGCATGATTATAAAAACTATGCAACCTAACCATGCAACATTTCTAGAAACCTAGAAAGAGGCACACGGTTAGCACGTGCTTAGTACTAACATGTGATCATCCCTAAGAAACCATGTGATGGGATTTTGGTGCCCTAAAAATCTTAATTAAAATACCCAAACCCCATAATTAACCATAAAATCCACCCACTTGAAACTAATTTGATCCATTAGATTTTAGGATCCCTCAAGAGGTGTTTTGGATATCCCAACCCCATTTCTTAGTGGATCAAAGTGTCAATCAGTGTATTGATCCTATTCTAATGAGTTCTTTTCTTATTGGTAATTGTTATCTCTAATCCTTTTAATTCATTCTTCTAAGATATTATAATTTCATTTTATTTTGTTCTTCCATGCGTTTTTTATGTTAAATTTTGTTTCTAGGATCTCTTCTCACTTCTATCAGGGTCTCTCTTCATAGATCTGGTGATCTCCATCAGAGGAAACACATCTCACATTCACTGTGGTTTGATTTTGGATATCCAAGTAGGTTTTTTATGATTTTTTTCATTTTTTAATTCATTTTTTCTTGATAATTTATAGATATGTGCATCCTTATAACACATGTTCGATAATTGTTTATCTTGAATTTCCTTGAAAAATCTTCTTTGACTCTCTTTTAAATAAATTGAACATAACATGGGTTCTTTCTCAAGGTTTTATAAATTGATGAATTCTATATTGATTTTAATCCTCTTTTAATGAGTTTTCCAGGTTACCCTATAGAAACCAAGGGCTTAGGCCCAGTTTTTATTTCCAAATTTAAATGCTTTGAATTTTATTAAATGGGATGAAATATGTGATTCTTTCCATAGAGTGTAGTGTCTGGTTATGAACAGACCTGGCTATTTTGTGCTCTTTCCAGATGTACTGGGATAGACCTTGGTAATATACTCTAGTAAATAGGATGATTTTATTTCTTAATGGACCAAGAACCTAAAGGTTCTAGAATTTTATTTTATGATCTCATCGATAGGTGAGGCTCAATGTTGAAAATATTATGTTACCATCGAGTACTTAACTAGGGTGGAAATCATTATCAGTTACTATCAATTCTTGGGGAAATTCTATCATAGATGAATATTTAGAGCATTGTTTCATTTGTAAATCATTATTTTTTATGCATTTTTTCATTATGGTTTTTAGTGTCAACCCTTAAATGTTGTTATTAGCTAGTGGTTGAAGTCTCTTCTTTGGAGTGAAGGGGCCTAGTTTTCTGATGTTACTCCATTTTGATGAATCTTTAAATGGTGAGGATACATATTCTAGGTCTATATTTCTTCTCCTTTTTTGTGACATGTGATGATCTTGGTGTGTTTATCTTGGAGTTGTGTGTGTGTTGTTACCCTTTTGGTGAGTCACTCATCCAGACTGCGGACTGTCCACCTCCCAAGATGAGTGAGGGAGATCTTCTTATGTCTTCAAGTTCTCTCTTTTGTACTGGAAGCTTTTTAGGGACAAAAATTACTATGGTGGGGAGGTTGTAACATCTTGTTACTTTATTTTATGTGTCTTAACACATTAATTTGAGAATCCTTTTATTGTATCACTTTGTGGGTTTTTTTGATGTTCTCTTAGAGTTTTTTTAAGGTAATTGGGACTATGCACGATTGGCGCACTGTTTAAAAAACTATGCAGCCAAACCATGAAACCTTTCTAGTATCCCAGGTAGGGGTGCATGGTTGGAACATGTTTATACAAACCATTCATCTAAAATTTAAAACTTGAACATAAAGGGTCGTATAGTTAGTTTACAGTTAAACAAACTATGCATCCTAACTATGATACTTTTCAATCAACCCAAAAAGAGGTGAATGATGGTCACATAGTTAGTACTAACTGTGTGACCCACCCCAAGAAATCATGTGATGGGATTTTAACTCCCTTAAAATATTAATCAAAATCTAAAAACCCCCTAATTAATCCTAAACTCCTCCCACTGAAACCTAATTTTAACCATTGACTTTTGGTAGCCCTCTAGAGGAATTTTGTCTCTTTCAAGATCATTTCTTGGTGGATAGAATTTATAATCAATGTGGGGATCCAATTCTGGTGATATATCTTCTTCTTTTTATTTGATATCTCATCACCTTTTTATTAGTTCTTCCAATAGGTTCTGATGTCCTTCTGTTTCACTGTGACATTGATGGTTAATGTGGAATTTTTTATCTAAGATCTATTCTCACTTTTATCGGGATCTCTCTTCCTAGATTCGATGATCACCATCAAAGTTGAAACATCTTAGATTAATTAAAGTTGTATTCTAGATTTCAAAGTAAGTGTTTATCTATTTTTAATTTATTTTTTAATTCATTGTTTCATGAGAATTTATATATGTGAGCCTCCTTCTAACACATGTTCTATAATTGTTGATTTTGAATTGCCTTGCGAAATATTCTTTGTTTTTATTTTAAATAAATTGAACATGGAATGGATAATTCCACACAATTTTCTAAATTAATGAATTCTATGTTCATTTTAATTCCCTTTAAAATAGTTTTTCAAGGTTACCTTGTAGAAAGTGTGGGTTTAGGCCCTATTTTGATTTCTAAAGTAAAATTATTTGACTTTTATGAAATGGGTTGAAATTTGTGATTATTTCCATATAGTTTTGATTTCATGAATTTATGAAATGTCCAAGATACCTATTTAGATGATTTTATCCTTGTTTTTAAGTGGTAATTCTAGGATTATTTAAAATGAGTGATTTATTCACATATAAAGAGGGTGTAAACCCATGTTTTGAAATGTCCTTAAGCCTTTTTAAATTGTTAATCATCCTTGAAGTACATTGATATTTTTTAAAATAAATACTTATTTTAAAGGATCATTTGGAATTATAATAATGGTTGTTGAGGGAAACATGTATGTTTACCCTTTTCAAAAGATTGAATTTAAGAAAATGTTTTGAATTGAATTGATGATGTTTGATGATCTATTTGGCACGTTATGATAATCCTCTCTTGTAATAATCCCTTAATGTAACTTTCATGATTCTTGTACTTCCTATTTATGGGTATTAAAAATATATTATTTAATTAGAGGGATCTTGGGGAGAGATTGAGATATTATTTGAGGGAATGTGCCCATGATTGAAATGTTAATGTTATGATCCCATGATTAATATTGATAAGGATTCCAGTTGTGACCCTCATAATTTGATTATCTCACACACCTCTTTTGACTACTCAGGGTAACCTTTTTTGTTAGATGAGACGACCAAGATATATTATTTGATAGAAAACTCAAACCCCTTCTAGTCGATCTATAGAGAACATTAAAGGTTCATTCTATAAACATACATCCAGGAAGGCATGTGTGTGTGGAACTGGTTTTATTGAGACCCGTGAGACTATATATAAACCCATCGATTAGTCATTATGTATTTTTCTTAGCATGAATATGGTGGAGTCACTATATTTTCTAGTTTTACTCATGACATCTATATACTTGATATTTGATACATAAAAATGTCGATTCTCATTATTTGGAACTATATTTTCCTTGATTAATTAATCCATGCTCTTGACTGATATGTTTATTGATGTGATGCAACTTGACTCTATTGTATTTAATTTTATTTAACCCTTGATATCAGGTGCATATTTGTACTTTTCTTTTTTATCTTAACTCAATCTTGTGAAATGGTTTTCAAATATTTTCAAGAAAATGTTTAGTTTCTAAATGGTGAAAATGAATATTTTTACATATTTGGCTTGATAAATGATTTTGAAATGTTTAAAACACTATTTTAAAACTAATATTTGTACTCTATTTTTTATATACCTCTCATAGTATATTTGAACATCCTTATAAAGTAACTGAATATAATATTTGGTGGGATACTACTTGGATCTATAGATCACACCCTGCTTGTATCATTTAGTGTTTTCATCCTTTATGATCTTATAGTAGGTGCTCATTCTCTTGTATTCTTTTATGGGTTCTTTCTAGGGTGACTAAGGGCGAGTGACTTGGGACATGGTGTATTGTAATATACCATCAAGAGATGGGTTTTGGTTTTTATATTCCACTTTATTTTTTATAGAATCTCTTTGTACTCTAAGATGTATGTATTAATTTCACTACTGAATATTTTCATTTATTCAACACTAGTGAAAATCACTGATAATAGAAAACTTTATCAGCTCTTTTTTTTCAATCATTGATAAAGAGTAACCATTATCGGTTTATTTTCTAGAATTGATAAAGGACATATTTATCAGTGCTTATTAAAGAACTGATAAAAAAATCAATCATATGTGTGATTCCCACAATAAACTTATGGTTGTTCATACTTTACTTTTTATATGATTCTATAGCATGACCACAATAGAATCCTATTTTGGGGATGGTCTCCCTCATACAATCTTTACACACCCTAAATGGGCATGTACTTAAACTGTAACACCTCAAGTTTTTATGAACTTTTTCGAATAAAATAAATTTATTTGATGTCTTTTATTATATGCTACACTAATTTAATCTCTCGCTACACATGAAACATCATTTTATTATTGTAATTATTTAAACAAGAAAATTATAACCTATCGGTTATAATAGTGGGTTTATAAATGATTAACGAAATTATAAAAAAAATTACATATGTATATATAATTAATTAATTGGTGACTAAATAATTATAAATGAAAATAAAAAACCTTTTGAACATAAAAGAAAATCTTTTTTCCTGAAAAAGTATTTAATTTTTCACAAGTATGTTTTATACCAATAAATAAAAAATCACTATTTTTGGATTATAATAATTATATATATATATATAATATTTAATCTAATGTTTACATTTATCCTATAGGTTTTTTGTATATAATAAATCCAATTTTATGCTTAAAATTTGTATTTTTTTCAAAAATAAGTTTTTCACCTTTTCATGGTGTACTTGATTTAAAACTAAATTTTGACAATTTTATAAATTCTATTTGAAAAAATTAAATTCTTATTTTAAATAAGGATATAAAAATCTACTTTTGTTAAACTTTTTGTGCTTTTCAGATAAGTTTCATGTTTTAATGAATAGTAAAAATACTAAATTTTAAATAGCTTTTTCATCAAAATAATGTATAGTGTTAAATAATATTTTCAATTGATTTTAAATTATAATTAGATTAATTTTTTATCATTTAATAAAATTTAGTTAAGTGTAATCAATTTCACATAGAATTTGGATACAAAAACATTTCAATCTTTTGAATGTTTTCACTTTAGAAACGTGTTTTCTCGTTTTGTCAACAAGATTAATTTTAAATTAATTTTAGAAAATTATATGTTTTTAATTTTAAAAGATTGATTCCATATTTGGAATCATAATTTCAAAATTTATTAAATAGATCCATTTTATTTTTTTATAATATGAATGATAACTTTATTAATTTTTTAATATCATGGTTAAGGGTAAATTGGGTAGTTAAGGGTAAAAATAATATTATAAATATTATAAAACTACCCTTACACTTGAAAAAATATTATTTGATGAATTTAATTATAATCTTGACACATAAGGTTTTAAATTTAATATTTTAATGGACACTTTCCATGAAAATTACTTAGATATTATTAAAATCAAAGAGAGTGACAAAAAGTCACACTCTTAATTTAAATAAGTATAATATTTTTAATATGGGGTAAAATTGAAGATATTCTCAAAAATATACATTATAATGAAATATACATGGTTTATCGATATCATGTAAATTATTTCTAATTTTTATTGAAGAAATATTTTTCATAAATAATTACATAATGATGATACAGTAATTATTAAATTAATGAAAAACTCAATTAAGTTATATTAAAAAAAATTAATAAATATAGTTTTAATTAATAAATGTGATACAAAAATTATATAGGTTAATATGACATATTAGTGGTGTATTAAATTAATATTTTCTAATTTATCTTATTGTATTGATTTTATTAAAGTCATTGTAATGAATAGTGTCAAAATTAACACTAATGATATTTTATGAAAATGAAATTTTATTTAATTAGTTAAAAATAATAGATATAATAATTACACAGGGATAAATTAGTGTTGAAAATGTCATAAATTTAACATTTATGTTTCACTTTACACCTTATATGTAAAAAAACTCCACCTTTTGATATTGAAAATGTTGTTACCGTAGTTCAAATTTAAAGAGGTTAACTAAGGGTTAATAAAAAATATAAGATTTAAATTTACAAAAAAACTTGTCTAAAATATATTGGTTGAAGGTATTACCACCTTATACAACATTATATTCTAATAAATTTCTATTTTTAGGTTTTTTTATTGATATTTAATTTATTATAATTTTTCTTTTGGGAAATTCTAAAAGTGCCACTCAACTTAATTATAAACAGACACCTCCTCCCTCATACCATTTCACACACATTGAATCTTGTAGCTCAAAAAAACTCTACCAAATTATCTCCGAAAATTCTTTATCAATTTTATAGTGGTTTTTTTTCTTCCCAAAGGACCAAATCTAGAGTCCTTTAGAGGATATTTAAAGGAGCCATTTCGAAAATGAGGTAATCACTCTAACCGATCACTTTCTTTTTATACTCTTCTATAACTCCTATAAATATATGATATATATCATAAAATAATAAATTAATTATCCTAAATATTCTGAAATTTTATTATGATTATTAATACACCATAATACATCCCATTTTTCATTGAACAAGAAGTGAAAGTATCGCTTGTGAGAATGTATAGCTTATCATCTCCACATAGAGATACAATTCATTTTTCATCACCATATATTATGCATGGTAATTATTAAGGTTTTAATGTTTTTATATTATATTTATTTCATAATTATACTTATTTAAATTTAATATGATATCTACTTTTTTACCACCTAATATTTTGGGAAATGATAACATCGATCATGCGTACGTATGGCTTACCATCTCCACGATGTGATATAATTTTTTTCATATATATTTCACATGGATGGAAATAAGGATGTATTTAATGAATATATATGATATATATAACATAATACTGATTCTAAAAATTATGTGACCATGATCAAAGTATAAGGATCAGGACTATGGAACTGAAACATGCTTGGAAAACGAATCAGATATCACAAAGAATAATGATTTTAATTATTAATAAATGGATGATAAGATGTTATAAACAAATAATACAGGTTATGATTTATTTATTGTTGCATAATAAATGCATATTAAATCTATAATTTATATAAATTAGGTTTGAACTTGATAAAGGAAATGTGATATTTCAGGTAAGGGATTTTGATCTCACTTTCATTTTTGTGGGACACAAGCCTTATACACTGCTTATTTCTTTTGTGTGGTGTATATACTACCCATAAACATATTTTATGAGTCTTATTATAAATATTATGGTATTTTAATGTATATATAATTTTATTTATTTCATGGGGAATATTATTCTATAGATTATAAAGTTTTAAGTGTTTATTTCACAATCTCATGAATATTTGGGACAATTTAATTTTAAATCTCCATTGTGAAATATTTATCTTTCACAACCATGTTTTAAAAAAAGGTTTTCAAAAAGGGTTTTACTAATATCCTATGAATATTTGAATTTATTTTTACCCATGTTTTACTTTTTACTAAATGGTTTGAAAGGAATATTTTTTCATTTTCCAAACAAGGTATTTTGTGACTTTTCCAAAAAAAAGTAATAAAGGAATGCTTTTAACTTATATGTAATGAACATATTTCTCCACCATCTTGAATCCTTAATGCTGTTAAGCTTCCCTTACAATCTTATAAGTTTATTTTCAAACAAAATTTTTTCCTTTAAAAATGTGTGGATCTTTAAAAAATGATTTCATAAAGGAAAATACATCTTCCTGGAGAATTATTTCTAATAATCTTTCAAAAATAATTTATTGTCTAAGATGAAATTATATTATGTTACGTATTATTTACTGGGGATATGTTCCAAGGATAAAATTCTTATTATTTCAATGATCTTTTTATGTTTATGACGACATGATATTTAGGAAACATATTTCTTTTCCATGAGTTAGTTTTTGATGAAATGTTTATAAAAATCATTTTATTACATGGTTTTTGATGTGATGAAAGATTTATGGTCCTATGGAACACATATGTATAGTTTTCATTAAGTGATCGGTGGGACCTATATCTCCCTCCAATTAATTAGGTAATTAATAATATATAATGATATAGTTAATGGAAAAAAGTGGATGTGCTTGATATGTGATGGGAAACAAGTTAATGTGCTTGATCTATTAAGGGAGATGGGTGATAAGTCCTTATATAAAATTATTGGTAGTCAACCTCAACATATGAAATTATTTTCTATACTTATGATAATTCCATAAAAATTTATGACTTGAACATATGTCTCAATAATGATTTATGATAAAGTTTCGTTATTATGGTTCATGTTAATGTTTTATGCCATAACTCATGTTTATGATCCATGATAGGTTGAGTATGAACTTTTTATGTTAATCTCATGATCACACACCCACATTTATTATCTTATGATTTCATAGGATAATAAATTGATATCATCCATGTTTACCCTTACTGAGCATCTGATCTCACCTTTTTCTTATGTTTCCTTTTCACAAGATATGAAGAAATGTGTTAAGCGTGATATGATAAAATGGATATAATTATGAAGAAATAAATGGGAGAAGATTTAGATATTTTATGAACTACTTTTTTATGTTTCTGAGTTTATAAAGGCATTATACCTTTACAATCCTCATTACTATATTTGTATAATGAAATAAATATTCATCTAAAAATATGTAATATCTATTTATGAAAATCGTGTGTTGTTATACTTGGTATTAGAGTAAGGTTTTTGTTCACCATAGAAACTAGGACGAGAAAACCTTAGTAAGAACCCAAAGTGTAAGTCTATCCATAAGATATAATTATATTTTTTTAGTAATTTTTATGAATAAACTAGGTTAAAAAATAATGATTCATAGATAGTGTCATTATTTTATAAATTTTCTAAATGATTTTTTTATAATTTCTCTCTATGGTTTTTATTTCTCACAATATTCTTTTTGGTTTTATTCAATGGCTAGAACCCAAAGGAATAATGATAATACTAAAAGTTGTGGAAAATGAAATGATTTTCCACTAAAGAAAACAAATTTTATGGTAGAAATAATGTATAACCTTGTTTTCATATTAATGTAACTTTCTCAGGATATGAATCATACCAATTTCCCAAATGATCAAAGAAGCGAATGACATATAATTAAATCTTTCATAAAGAAACATACACCTTATTTTAGTGGATCTTATGATTCACTAGTGGCTAGTAGATGCATAAACACTATTGAAAAAATATTTTTTCTTATTCAATGCTTGGGACATGAAAATTATATGTTAGTAATTTATCATTTTGAAGGAGAAGCAGATCAACGGTGGAATCTCGCCAAGAATTTGAGGCAGGAAGAAGAAATTGAACCATGGAATGTGACGAATTCAAGAAATTATTTTACAAAAAGTACCTTCCTTTTATTCTTTATATTAATATGGAAAAGGAGTTCCTTGAGCCAAATAAAAAGGATAATAAATCTATTGGTACCAATGAGGAAAAATTTTTAAGTTTTGCAAGGTATGCTTCTGTTATTATTATCCGACCTAAAGTAAGATTGATAGATTCCTCATTGAATTAAAACCAAGTCTCCAAAGGGAGTTATACATAAGATACTTTGGTATATATGAATAAATTATTCTATGTTCTCTTAATGTGGAAATGAAAATTGGAGATACCCATTATTCCCATGGATTTGATAAGAAAATAAATATTTAGACTCATTAAAACTCAAATAAAATTACACGGTGGAAATAAATTTCAACCATATATATGCCAAAAATGTGGGAATAAACATCAAGGGAAGTGTTTAAATGGATCTAGGAGGTGCATTAAATGTAGAAAGTCTGATCATAAATCCCATGAGTGTCGAAAGGAAATGAACAGGATAGTGAATTAAATGGTCGAAAATAAGATGCTAACTAATGCACCACCCACACTTCAATGTTATAAATTCAAGGATTATGGAAATTATTCCAATGAGTTCATGAATTATAATGTTTTTTATAATACATGATATCAACCTCTAAATACTAAAGACAAATAGAAAACTCTTGTGATCATGACTACTGAAGTGGGTTACGAGAACGATTTGGTGGAATGTACACTTATCATCCACCCTAAAAAATCTAATGTCATATTTGATTCTGGATCCACCCAATTTATTATTTATAAATAATTTTATAATGGTAACATGGTATCACCTCAGCAATTAGATTTTGATTTAGTTGTGAAGACTCCTAATTAAACAATGGTTGTATCTCATGGTTATATTTCTTCTTCAATTGATGTTTGTGGGACAATAATTCTTGTAAATATCATGATTCATCCTATGTTTGAATTTTATGTGATTATTGGCATGGATTGGATTTCTCTATATGGAGCTCATATTAATTTCCATGGAAGGGAATTAACATTCCATATTTTTAATGAAACTATAATCATTTATCGATGCAAAGATGAATATGAACATACAATATAAATTTTATCTATATTACGGGTCTTAATTCCTATACATAAAGGTTATCTATCTCAGATAGTTGGGGAGAAACTCAAAATTAAGGATAAACCTATTGTATGAGTGGTTTTTGATGTTTTTTCAAAATCATTTCTAGTTTTTTCACCAAATCATAAAGTTGGTTTTTTAATATAACTCATACTTGGTGATATGCCTATTTTGAAGACACAATATATAATGTCCCCAATTAAGTTTTAGGAATTAAAGAAGAAAATCCATGAGAATCTTGAAAATGGGTTCATATTCCCTAGTGTGTTGTCTTGGGGTGCACCTATTCCATTTGTTAAGAATAAAATGGGTCATTGTGTCTTTACATTTATTATTGTAAACTTAACAAAATTACAATCAAGAAAATGTATTATCCTCCTCGTATAAATTATTTATTTGATCACCTATGTGGAACTCAACACTTTTATAAAATCGACCTTTATTATGGATATTATTAATTGAGGGTCAATAAAGCGGATATACCCATGATGGAATTCCGAACAAGGTATGGTCACTTTGAATTTATAGTTATTCCTTTTAGTCTTACTAATTTCCTAGTTATCTTTATTGACTTGATGAATAGAGTCTTTTGATATTGTCTTGATCAGTTTTTGGAAGTCTTAATAGACAATATTCTTTTATATTCAAAGTGTGTGGAAGAGAATTAAGATCACTTGATGATTGTGCTAAAGATCCTGAGAAATTAGAAGAATTATGCAAAATTTACCAAGTGTGAATTTTGGATTTATAAAACTTTATTTATGTGACACATAATCTAAAGTGAGGGTATATCGGTAGATCCTTCAAAGATAGAAGTTATTGAGAAATGTCATAGACTAACCAAGGTAAGTAAAATCCGTAGTTTTCTTGGTTTTTTTGGATATTATCGACACTTTATGGAGAATTTATCTTGATTTTCCAGTCCACTCACCAAGTTAACTTATAAGGGTGCCAAGTTCCTCTAGATGAATGGATGTGAAGAAAATTTGAAGGAACTAAAGAGTTAATTATTCAATTCCCTTATTCTTACATTACCGTTTAGTGGATAAGGGTATTTAATTTATAGTGAAGCATCCAAGAAGGTATTTGGATGTATTATTATGAAAGATGACATGGTTACAGATTATGCATTGTGAAAACTGAAGGTTCATGAGAAAAATTACCCAACTCATGATTTTGATTTAGCTGCGGTAATATTTACATTGAAGATATAGAGAAATTATCCTTATAGATAAAAGTATTATATATATACTGATCACAAAAATATTAAAGTGTATATTCATATAGAATGATTTGAATAATTTCCAAACAAGATAGTTGGAACTGATTAATGATTCTAATTTCACAATATATTACCACCTTGTGAAAGCAAACAAGGTGGAATATTCTTTGAGTTGAAAGGACCATGATTCCTTATCCATGATTAGGATCACAAAATAATCAACATTTCTATATTTTAAATGGATGGACCTGTAAATCATAAAGTATGTTGAGAAATATTATATCGCCCAAATAAATGTTCAATCGTCTATCCAAGTAATGATTATAGAGGCACATAAAGAATATTTAGAGATATAAATAAGGTGAAAACATTCCTGAGTTAAACCATGATTGTGATAGAATAATAATATTTATAACCTCTGTATGTGTTCCTCCTATACCATATTTTAAGAAGGGGTTGTTGGATGAGGCTTATATTTTATCATTCCCTATTTATTCTAGAATTAAAAAGATGTATAGAGACCTGAAAAAATATTTATGGTGGGATAGAATTAAGATAGAAATTGTAGATTATGTTTCTTAATGATTGGTTTGTAATAAAATTAAGTGTGAGAGACATAAATCTAAGGGGATGTTAAAACCATTAACCATACCTGAATGGAAGTGGGAAAACAGCACTATGGATTTTATCGTCAAACTTCCCAAAACATATAAAGGCCATAATTTTATATGGGTTATAGTTGATCATCTTAAAAAGTACACACACTTCATTGCTATTACATAAGTCTTATATCTTGGTCGTCTTTCCAGAACATATATTAAAGAAGTTATAAGATTTCATGGAGTACCACTTTCCATTGTATCTGATCAGGATATAAGTTTTACCTCAAAGTTTTGGATAAGTCTTCAGTAGGATATAGATCTAGAGATATGTTTTATAATTACTAATCATCCTCATACAGATGATCAATATGAGAGGAAAATTAAAACTCTAGAATATATGTTGAGATATTTCTCAATGTATTTCAAAGGTGGTTGGTATCAACACCATTATCTGGTAAAATTTTCCTATAACAATAGTATTCACTCTAGCAATCAAATAGATCCTTATGAAGCCCTATATGGTAAGAAATATAGAACTCCAACATTCTAGAATGATGTTGTGGAAAGAAATATATTTGGACCTAATATAGATGAGGAAATTTTAGAAAAGGTTAGATCCATTCAACAACACATAAGAGTATCTCATAGTCAAAAAAAAAATATTTAAAATCATTAGAAAGATTTATATTTTGAAGTGTATGACTAAGTATTTCTAAAAATATCTCCCTAGAAGATATTAATAGGATTTTTAAAGAAGGGAGAGATAAGACCTTGGTATATTAGTCTATTTAAAATTATTGATTGTATTAGTATAGTAATATAATGATTGGATCTTATACCAAATATCTCTCAATTTCATGATGTGTTCCATATTTCTCTTTTAAGTACATACCTAATCCTTCACATATAACAAACAAAGAGGTAGTACCACTGAAACAAGATCTTTCTTATGAGGAGAAACTAGTAGAGATTTTGGATCATATAAATAAAGTTATATGAAACAAGACCACCCATTTGGTTAATGTTTTGTGGAAAAACTACAAATTTTAGGAAGAAACATGGGAACCTATGGATTTTATGATCTAGAGGTATCATCATCAGTTTGTGTCATAGTGATGAATTTTGAGGGTGAAATTAATTTTAAAGAGAGGGTAGAATGTAACACCCTATGTTTTCATGATATTTTTTAAATAAATTAAATTTATATTATGTCTTATGTTATAATCTACACCATGTTAAGCATGCACTACATGTAACACTGGATTTTCTTGTGTTACACACAATACTGAGTTTCTACGAAACATCATTTTATTATTGTAATTATTTTAACAAGACAAATAAAACCTAACTACTATAATGGTAGGGTTAAATAGGATTAACTGAATTATAAAAATATGGTTTACACATGTATATATAATAAATTATTTGGTGACCAATTAATTATAGATGAAAATAAAACCATTTTCAATATAAAAAAATCTTTTTTCTTGATAAAACTATTTAATTTTGAATAAGTTTGGTTTGTACCAATAAATAAAAATATAACTATTTTTGGATTATAATAATTATATATATATATATATATAATATTCAATGTAATATTTAACATTCATATTATGTGTTTTCTAGACATAATAAATTCAGTTTTATGCTTAAAAATAGTATTTTTTTCTAAAAGTAGTTATTCCACCTTTTGATAGAGAACTTGTTTTAAAACTAAATTTTTAAAATTTTATAAATTATATTTTAAAAAATAAAATTATTTTTTGAAATTAAGATATCAAAATTTACTTTGGTTGAATTTTTTTTTGTTTTTCTAATAAGTTTTATGTTTTGATGAATAGTGAAAAATACATAATCTTAAACAGATTTTTCATTGAAGTAATTTAAAATGTTAAATTGTATTCTTGATTGATTTTAAAGTATAATTTATTTAATTTTTTTATCAATTTAATCCAATTTATGTCATTTTAATCCATTTTACATTGAATTTGGAAATCAAACTATTTAAAACTTTTGAACGTTTTCACTTTAAAAACATGTTTTCTAATTCCTTCAACGAGATTAATTTTGAAATAATTTTAGAATATTATGTGGTTTTCATTTTAAAAAATGTATTCTATATTTTTAATCATACTTTACAAATTTATTAAATAGGTCCCTTTTATTTTTGTATAATATGAATAGTAACTTTATTAATTTTTTATTATCAAAGTTAAGGGTAAATCGGGTAATTAAGTGTAAAAGTAATATTATAAATATTATAAAAATACCCTAAATCTTTCCTAAATATTATTGGATTAAGTTAATTATAACCTTAACACATAATTTTCTAAATTTAATAATTTAATGGACACATTTTTAGGAAAATGACTTAGATACTATTAAAATCAAAGAGAGTAATAAAATGTCACACTCTTGCTTTTAATAAGTATAATATTTTTAATATGGTGTTAAATAGAAGATGTTCTTGACTATATATATTATTATGATATATGAAACGTTTATATAAATCATGGAAATTTATTTTTAATTTCTAGTGTATAAGTAATTATTATAAATAATTACACAATGATGATGATGTGATTATTAAATTAATGAAAAACTCAATTAAGTGATATTAAAAACATTACAATAAATATAATTTCAATTATTTATGGTGATATATGGATTTTATAGGTTAATATGACATTTTTGGGTATATTAAATTAATTGTTTTGAAGATTTCTTACTTTATTTATTTTCTTAATGTTAATCTAATGAATAGTGTCAAAATTGATACTATTGATATTTTATGAAAATGTGATTTTATTAAATTATTTAAAAATCATAAAACTAATAAATAAGGACAAAGTGGATTAATTATGGTATAAAATATCATAAATTTACCATTTAAGCTTCAATTTAATTCTTATAATTAAAAATCTCCACCTTTTAATATTTAAAATTGTGTTACCATAGTTAAAATTAAAATAGGGTAACAAAGGGTTAATTAATAAGATAAGGTTTAAAATTACAAAAAAACATATCTAAAATATATGGGTTTATGGTATTACCATACTATAAAAATTTATTTTAGAATACCATTCCATTTGGAGGTATTTGGATTGATATATAATTTATTATAATTTAATCTTTTGAGAAATACCAAAAGTGTCCCTCACCTTCATTATAAAAGGATGCCTCATTCCTCATCTAATTTCACCACATTTAGTCTTATATCTCGAAAAAAAGATTGTCAAATTCTCTTATCCAATTCCTTATCCACGTTCTAGAGGTTTTTTTCTTCCCAAAGGAACGACTCTGGAGTTCTTTAGAGGATATCTAAATGAGTTGTTTCAAAGAAGAGATAATCACTCTTATCAATCACTCTCTTTTTATATTGTTTTATACCTTTTATAAATATGTGATATATATCATAAAATAATAAATTAATAATACTAAATATTATTAAATATTATTATGATTATGAACAGACCTTTATACGAACCGTTTCTCAATGAACAAGAAGTGAAAGTATCGCCCGTGCGTACGTACAGCTTGTCATCTCCACATAGTAATACAATTCATTTTCATCACCATATCTTATGATTGGTAATTATGATGGTTTTAATATTTATATATGATATTAATGAAATATGTATACTTCTAGAAGGATAATATCATATATACCTTTTTACCACCTAATCATTTTGGAAATAATAATGCCACTCATGCGTATGTATAGCTTACCATCTCCACTATACGATGTGAATATTTTTAAATATATATTTCACATGGGTGGTAATAAGGATAAATTTTTTGAATATATATAATATATATATAATAATATTGATTAATAAAATTATGGTACCATGATCAAAGTATAGGTATTGGGACTTTCGAACCAAAACATGCTTGGAAAACGCAATAGATATCACCCAAAACTCTGATTTTAATTATTAATAAAAATGTGATAAGATGTTATAAACAAGTCATAAATGTGATTATTTATATATGTTTAAATAATAAATACATAATAAATACATAATTATTATACAAGTGGTTTTAACATAAATAAGAAAAGGTGATATTTGAGGTAAGGGATTTTGGTCTCACTTTTATTTTTATGGGACAAATGCCTTATACAATACTTATTTATTTTGTGTAGAGTATATACTTCCCATAAACATATTTTATGAGTATTATTCTGAAGATTATGGTATTTTCATATCCATATAATTTTCTTTCTTTCATGGGTAATACAATTCTACTCATTATAAAGAGTAAGGGTTTATTATACAATCTCATCAATATTCGGGATTATTTCATTTTAAATATTCTTTTGGGAATATTTATTTTCCACGTCCATGTTTTCTAAAAATGCTATCAATTTTTTTAATATTATTCTAAGAATATTTAAATATATTTTTACCCATGTTTTAATTTTTTCTAAATTTTTTGAAATGAATCTTTTTTTCTCTTTCTAAATGAGGTACTTTGTGACATTTTCAGAAAAAAGTAAGAAAAGAATATTTTTTTATCTTATACAACATGAATAGATTTATCCTCCATCATGATTCCTTGATTACTTGAAGATTAACTTACATTCTTATAATGTTATTTTCAAATAAATCTTTTCCTTTAAAAAAATTCAGCTCTTTATAAAAATGATTTCATAACGGAAAGAATATTTCCCTCAATAATTATTTCAGGTAATCTTTCAAAAATAATTTTCCATTAAAGATGAAATTATATTATGTTACTTATTATTTAATTGGGATGTGAATCAAGTATATAATTATTATTATTTCTATGAATGTTTTATGTTTACGATGGCATGATATTTATGAAACCTTTTTCTTTTCCATGATTTTGGTTTTAATGAAGTGTTTATGAAACTCATTTCATTACATGGGCTCTAATATAATGAATGATTTATCATCCTCTAGAACACATATGTATAGTTTTCATTAAGTGATGGGTGGAACCTATATCTCCATCCAATGCATTTGGTAATGAATTATATCTCATGATATAGTCATGGGGAATAAGTCTGTGTTCTTAATCTATGAGGGGAAGCAAGCAAGTATGCTTGATCCATTAAGGGAAATAGGTGATAAGGCCTAATCTGAGAGTCTTGGTAGTTAACCTTGGAATATGAAATTTTTTTTCCATAATTATGATGATAAAAAAAACATTTATAACTTCAACATATGGTTCAAGAATGATTTATGATGAGGTTTCACTCTTATGGTTCATGTTAAGGTTTTATGCCCTAACTCGTGTTTATGATCCATGATAGGTTCGGTATCAAGTTTGTATGTTATACTCATGATCACATACCCATATTTCTTATCTTATGATTTTATAAGATAATAAATTGTTATCTTCCATGTTTACCCTTACTGAGAATTTGAGATCACCCTTTTCTTATGTTTCTTTCCGATAGGATGTGAAGAAATGTGTTAAGTGTGATATGATAAAAGTGATCGAATTATGAAAAAATAAGTGGGAGATGATGTAGATATTTTATGAACTAGTTTTTTATGTTTCCTAGTTTACAAAAGCACTATACATTTACAATACTCATGTGTGTATTTGTATAATTAAATGATTATTCGTCTAAAAAGATGTAATATCTATGTATGAAAATCTTGGGTCATTATATACACACACAGGGCCGTATAGGTCTTGGCCCCCCTTATGATCATTGTGGGCCTTAGCCCACCCTTTACTAAGTGGTACTTCCCTATTGGGCTGTCTAAATAGATATCCCTTTAGGTTGAAGGCTAGCTGACTCAATAAATTTTTTATAAATAAATTCTTATTTCCTATATAGAAATATATTTTGATGTATATGAATATATTAAATATTAATATATATATATATATATTAAATTTGTTTGTTTTTAATTTTTATTTTTTTTGATATTTTTAAAAAAATAGTTTTCAATATTTATTCATTTTTTAATTAAATACTTATTATATATATATATATTGATATATATATATATATATGTTAAATATTTATGTCATCAATGTGGCATGAATCATGGGTTATATCCCATGGTTACAAATTTATTGAAAATAAAAGAACTAAAATGTACACGGTATAAAGGATATGGAGAATTTAAGAAAGTGAAAAACCACTTCACAAAAAGAAAAAAAATAATTTATGGGATTGGCCACCACCAATGCCTCTCGGATAAAACCCACTCCTCCATGTTTGTAGTTGAATCCATGTTCCATAATCAACTTGAGGATCAATATCAGCATCCGTTGGGGTGGAATACTCAAGAGATCAAGGATCTTATTCTCTGGTCAAATTTGATCCCTCTAATACTACTTTCATGTCAGATTTTCCCCTTTCCATGATGGTATCCATACCAGAGGATTTTCCATCAATACAGATAGCCCCATGAGTATTGTCAAATTTATTATGGAATACCTCCCTAGTATTAGAATAGTTTAAGAAATCAAGCTGACTAAAATGATTATTATTATTATAGTCACTAGTTGTAATAGCTTGTGTGGTAGATTATGGTCCTTTAATTGCATTAAAAATACCTCCATCAGTACGCTACTTCTTGGATTTTCCTCTCTTGAAAGCTTCAGAATCAGTATTTTTATTACCCTTGCACCTTGATAAAATTAATTTCTTCTAACTGAATTGAAAACCTATAGGTTCATGAGTATGAATTTCACCCTCAAAGATATCTATATCAATAAATTGTATATCATCAGAAGCCTCCTCCACTACTTTAGGCCATGTTTTGGAGACCTTCTCTTGTGCATCCAAGAAAACCTCCACAACATCCTGATTATCCTAGTTTCACTTTCTATCCATATGAGATTTATCCCCACCTAGAATAAGAAATTGATGAACTAGAAGAATTTTAGACTACCCACCAACCAAGGTTACATTCCTTTCACAAGCATCCATAGTTTGAGTCTCCCCTATTCTAGAAGGCTAACCCCTTGTAACAATCTCATACCCCTGATCTGAAAAATCCTGCTCTTCCTAAGATAAATTACTATCTTTCCTTGAAGCATAATTTTTATCAATTTTCTAGTTATGAACAGCATCATCCTGAGATGAACCATTCTTCTTCTTGAGACAATGAAGTATGTCATACCCCTTCTTAAAGAATAAAGATCATGAGAGATATTTTTGGCATTGATCTTTGACATTCCCAATATATTTATAGCCCAAGAAAAAGAGGGGGATTATAATATTCAACTCTCAAACAAAATTCATCATCCAATGTATAAATAACATCATTCCCAATGAGGGGAGATCTTAGGTCCACTTCGACCATGACACGAGCATAAAATCCAAATTTGGAATCTTTTGTTTCCCGGTCCATTTCAATAGTAGCACCCAAAGTAGTAGAAATGTCATAAAGAATTTTTTGATGCCATAAAATCCAACTATGCCTACAGATTTTCACCTAAAATTAATCATTGAGTTCTTCACCTCAAATGGATTGAACCTATGATCCCACTCCTATAAGCACACCATTCCTGAATTTAAAGCAATAGATTGAGAGCCCCATGCATTTTTCTTGAGTTTAATAAAGGGGAAGAGTGTATGAGAATACCCACACAATATAGAAATACATTTGAAATCTTTAAAACCCCAAAAGTTTGACAACTAATTGACCAAATCCTGGGTTTTCTAGAACTTACCTTCAGAAGGACGAACCAACCTAGCAATGACCAAATACCTAAAGATCCTGAATCTTTCCAAAATGGCATCCTGATTCATAGTAATATATACAATATTACTTATTATATAAGTAATAAAATGTTTATAATTAATAAAAATGAATAAATTTTTTGAATACATAATATATTAATTAAATAATTAATATACTATTTATTACTGTATTAAATTTATTCATTTTTATTAAGAAAAATTTCATTAATAAATTTTTTAATAAATAAATTCAGTATTTAATGATTTTAATACAGTTGTAATTTACATAATTAATATATATTCATTTTTATTTAAACATATATTCATGAAAGTTCATGAACTGGACTGGGCCAACCCCCGAATTTTTTATTATTAAATTTTTTTAATTTAATATATATATCTATATATTGTGATAAATTGTATATTAATTATATATATATATAATTAAATAATTAATATATTATTTTTAATTATTAAAAATGAATAAAATTATTAAATACTATTGGGCAAAAATCCATCAAGGTAACTCTGCAGTATTTTTGGGTTGATTGTGTTTGTTGACAAAGCAGGTTTTCATGGATATTTGTCGAGTTCCCAAGAAGTTGTTGACAATCTTTGTTGACAAAGAACGATGACAAAGGAAATGGCGATTTGGAGGTGGTACAAAAGAGCAGTATAAGGTGGCGTCGTTTCCCAGTGTTTGCCAAATTTTTGGGGTCCAAAATTTGGAGTTTGGTAAGAATCGCGAAAATAGGATTTCCATGAAGAGCATAATTTAATATGGAAAAGGAATGAATTTCGCGAAGATAGGATGCATGGGTTGGATTTCGCAAAGACCAGAAGAATGGAGGCGGTGATGCTTCGCGATTACGTTAAAGCTTCACGAACGGAAGAGTTAAAGCACTTAGCGGCGGTGAAAAGCTTTGCGAGGGAGCTTCGCGGCGAAGGTGCGAAGGAATGTTGATGGTAATGCTTCGCGACTACGTCAAGCTCCGCGAATGGAAACTTGCTGTGGTGGTTTGCGATTTGGACAGAATTTCGGCTGAAACTTTGGAGCTTCGTGATTTGAGATGATGTGGAGTTGACTTCGCGCGGAAGGGACGAGGGTCGGTGGAATCACTTATAAATAGAGTCTGACCCCCTCGAGAGAAGTAGAGAGAATTTTTAGAGAAAATCCTTTGTTCTCGATTTGCGAAGGTGGTTCGCGGAGCCAGTGTGCTTCACAAAATAGGAGCTTCGCGGCGGCTATTATAGCTTCGCGAAACCTATGAGCTCCGCATTGGCTTATTAAGCTTCGCGAGGGACGTTGCTTTGCGATGGATTGAGCTTCGCGGTAGTGCTTCGCGAAAGTGCTTCGCGAAAAGGCAGGAGCTTCGCGAAGGCTTGTTTGAGCTTCGCGAAATTGGGAGCTTCGCGAAGTAGGGTGATTTGTGAAGGTGTTTCCAAAAGGAATTGCCATGTGTTCAGAGGAAAAGAGGTATTCATCAGTAGATGAAATTTGGACATTAACAGAGCATCCATCATCAGTTAAGGATGCGTGCATTCATGCAAATGAAGAGACCTACAGGTCTATAAACTGTGAGTGAACCCCTTCACAGAGCAGTGAGCTTAGGAAGAGGAAGAAGGTGATCCTCTCCACCGGCAGTGAGACATAGAGAGAGAAACAGGGAGTGACCCTTGGGAAAGCAGTGAGCTGACCCTAAACTTTGTAAAGGCAGTGAGCCTGGGCATAGAAGTGATCTAGCCCGAATTTTGTATCCAAATATTATGAAGATTAGTGGGATTTGGTACGCACGACAAATTGTCGGCGTATGCTCCTTGGACGTAGCCCAGTGAGGGTGAACCAAGTAAAAATCTTTGTGTCTGCCTGCTTACATCCCTGCATTGCATTTGAAGCATAATCATCAGGAAAAGAAGAAAATAAGTGATCATAATAAACACACAAGTGCAAACAAAGTGACCCTTGTAATAAATAGGTCAAGATCTAGTGGGTCAGGAAGAACTTCAAAAAAGAATATTCATACCCTGGTTCACCCCCCCCCCCCTCTCAGGGTATATAGGCCCCTATTGGTCCTAACAATTGGTATCAGAGGGATAGGTTTCTTTTATCAGATTTTTTTTCTTCGACGTGGTGTATTCGATCTGTGTGGTTGAAGATAGAGTTTTCACATATCACAATCTGCCATGGGAAAATGAAAATCATCAAAGAAGAATCAAAAGTCTGGTAATTTCCCTCAGTGCGGAAGTGTTTTTGGAAAAAGTGTGATTCAACTAAAAGAATAAAACATCTTACTGAAGGAAGGTCTGGATAAGCTGATAGGGAAAAGATTGATTCACTCAATCATGATGTTGGAAAGAGTGAAGTACATGAGCATCAGAGTGATATTGAAACAGAAGAAGAAATTGAAGGAAGAATAGATATGTGAGCTGAGTTAGAGGCTTCTCTTGAGGAGATAGATGTTTGGAGAGCTAAAACAAAGAAATCTAACAAAGTTATTCACGATGCCAAACTCTATATGCAGCAGCAGGAAGAAGAGAAGTCTGAGTTGATGGAAGAAATTGAGAAACTCAAGTTATCAACATGAGAGAACTCAGAAACAGTTAGTGAGTATAAGCATAAGATTGAAGCATAGAAAATGGAGATCGATGGCTTGAATAGAAAAGTGAAAGATCAAGTCAAGTTCATCGAAAAACCTGATATTCCAAGTTATTTTGGAAACACCGATGAAATTAAGTCTAAAGATATTTGGATCCAAGCACTGGAAATTGAGGTCAACAAGCTACAGGCTTAAATCAAAGGCTCATTGATGTGGAAACTGACCTAAAGGAGAGGAATGATTCTCAGGGTGAGGAACTAAAAAAGCTGGCTAAAATAGAAGGAAAACAAAAGGCTATTGATTATGAAGAGAGTCAAAAGTCAGATGAAGTTCTGAATCTGAAATCCAGAAATGTTGATCTTGCTGCACAGCTATCTGAGCTAGTTCAGAAGAATCAAAGACTACAACAAGACAATGCATGTTGTTCTGATTCTGTTGCTCAAGAAAAATTGAAAGTAAAGGAGCAGAGTGACATGGTGGATAGGCTGACACGTGAGTTAGAAGATGAGATGAGTAGAGGGAAGCTTCTCAAGGGAGAACTTGATGTCCAACTTTAATCAAGGGATATGAAGATTCAAAAGTTGGAAGAAGAGCTAGAATCAGTAAAGACGAAATTGGAGAAATCCAATACTAAAAGAATGCCAAAAAATGAAGGATGCCTTACACTTGCTATTTGATCATCCTTCGAAAAGTGATAATAAAATGAAGAACAGATATGCTATTTCTGAAGAGAAACAACAGAATATTTTCTCAGCTCAAAGACCAGCACGTTTTGGAAAAGCTGGTATTGGATTTGATAAATCACCTCCCATGCATGATTAGAAGAGAGCCGTGAATAACTCCAGAAATGGAGAAAATCATGTAGGTACTGGAGAGGATAGCTAAAGATATATCTTCATCAGCGCTAAAAACACTGATAAAGATGTCTTTTATCAATGATTATTATTTTAGCACTAATAAAACCCCTTTATTAGTGATTTTTTGTAAGTGCTGATAAAACATTTCTCGGTCTTTTAAATGAAACTCTAACGGAACTGATTTTCCTCACATCATTCAAGCTCTCGTAGAAGTTTAACTCTTCCATCACTCCCCCGTGACCTTCTCTCAGATGAATCAACTCTCTCAAATCTAATTTATGTTATTATTTCTCCTCCTCTCTCATTTATCATTGTCATTGATCACCTATCTCATGCATACCTAGTCCAAACCATTTTATTATTCCTTATTTGTTTTTTTCTTTATACCACCACACCTTCTCACCATCATTTTCTTCAACCTTGGACAACCACCCACCAACATGAATCAACCCTTTGGTGACCACCCTTTCTTCATCTTCCACTCCCTCAGCCAACCAACACATCAAGACTTCCCCCTCTACCTTCCTAACCACCTCTCATGGGAAGGGTTTAATATATATTTCTTCAAACACATAAATTCTAAATTTTTAGTTTTTTATATGTTCAATTTATATATTTCTTTTCATATTTTATGTGAACACTAATTAGGATAAATTTCAATATTTTTATGCTATACTTCTATGTCAATTAAAATATATTCATATTCTACTTCAACTGTGTGATTTTTCATGAGAAGTGGAATTTTTTTTGAATGGAATTGGAATGAAAATGAAGAATATTTTAATAACATTGGTTTCATTCCATTAATAATTACTTATGTGTTGTTTCATGATTTTATTATATTATGAATAATATTTTTATATATTTTCAATTTATTTAAACTAATAATACCATGTTGGATCCCAGATGTGTATTTCTACCTAAATTACTCTTAATAAATTGTAATAAATTATGATTATAAATATGAAATTATCAAAATAATGATAATGCAAGAAAAGTATAATTGATGTCTAGAATTTGTAAATGTAAAGGATAATAAGGAAGAATTAACATGTTTTTATAATCCCCTTTTATCATGTTACTTATTTTTTATGTTTTGAATATAAGTTTCCACATTATGTATTAATTTTTATATAGAAAATGATTTAAAGATTCTAATAATATGAAAATTTAATGAAACAATGAAATTAATGGTTGATAATTCATGTAGTGTAATTTTGAAAAATATGGTCAATGTTATCATAGTAATATTGTGTGAGAGGATGTAATATAAGGTTTTTTATAACTTTAAGTGGTTGTTTTTAATTCATGAGGTGATATTAAAATAAATAATTAATCAAATAATTAATTTTTGAGTTATGTATTAGCATGATATTTTAGTAAAATTTAGTAGTGATATCTTGTATAATGTTGTGGTGTTTATTAGATCATGAATTGATAATAATGATTTATCAATTGTTTCTTTATTTTAATATCTAAAAACTAACTATGATCATTAAATTACTTTTATTGTATGTTATTTTCTACTTAATTGATTGCATATGTGATTTTTTTATTTCTTTATGGGATTATCAATTCCTAGGGAGGTTTCATGGTGTTTTAGAGTGTTCTATTTCTTTTTTAATTAGAATAGGACTCCTAGGAATGAAGGTTTTGTGAGTTTCCCTTGGTTAATATAGATGTTAACAATAATATTATTAATATTATGATATATTATGTATCATTAGGAACTGTTTTATTGCCACCCAAAAAAATTCTAATTTAAAACACATTTATCTCAGACACATACATTATCCGAAGATAGTGGAAGAATTTTATAAAGTTTATTATAATTTCCCCTTACCATGCATGTGTTATGGATTTTATTAAGAATTAGTATACTCTTCTGAATATACCAATAATGGTTTTCACTACTAGATGTGCGAGATAGTTTATCGTGATATGTGTCGTTGTTAGAGGTGGAATTAAGATGTTTTGGATCTCAATGAGGTAAATCCATGTTAACTATTTTTTTTGAATTTTTAATAATGGAAAGTATTTGTAGTGTTTTTAAGGAAATTTAATAGAGGTTTTGGATATTGTAGGATATGTGAAATATACCTAAGATTAATAACTCCACTATTTTTGAAATATGTTTTCTTCAATGGTTATATTACAAATATATTTGTTTTTATTCCTATAGTAAATGGTCTAGAATAATATCTATAAAAAGAGAGTAACATGGAATCAAAATTCACTACTATCATCATTAACATTTTCATCCATTCATTTAATGAAATTCCAAGATACTTGACCCTATTTCAAAATCAAATGATTACATTACCTTGTATGTTCTAAGGAAATATATTTTTACAAAAATTTATAAATCCATGTCACAATTAAATAGAAATAAAGAATAATAATTTACAAGGTAATTATTCCATAAAGTAGTAAATAAATTTTATTTCCCAACATATTTACTACCACCTTTTTGTCCAACACTATGTCAAATAGAGAACCTAGACCAATAGATACATGTTTACCATAGGTTTTTTTTCATGCCACCCTTGTGTAAAATGATAACTTGTCAAGAATCATAACTAATAACATTCAAATGTTGGGTTCCCCTTATTATAGTTATTTATAACTTTATCCTTTGATTAGGAATATCTTATGTGTATTTATTTATTTATTTTTTACAAAATGAATATTTTATGAACCTAATAGAATGGATATGAATCGAAAATGAATTCACATTAATCATATAACAAAATAGTATGAATATGGAGTTAAATATTTCATCAAGTTTTTAATAGATCATGCATAAAATCCTTCTCAAATCCTTTATCCATGTTTACGTTGTTTCTATTCAAGAAAAATTAATCTGGAAGAGTTGGAAGAATATTTTATTTGTCCTAGAATAGATCAGACCTATAAATGATGGAGTAAACATGGGTAAAAACTAAACATGAACACCGATTGGGATGATACTGTAGTTTATGGATCATTTGATTTGAATACTAGTGTAAATGATGATGGAGATCATATAAAAGAAATGAAGATATAAATTGAAGATAACCTTCATAATTGTCTAAAGTTTTTTAAGAAGTTAAATAGATTTGATAAAATTCCATTATATACCAGTTATACTAAATAAACAACATTTATAGTTGTATTGAAGTTATATAATTTGAATGCTGGTGGTGAATGGAGTGACACCAGCTTTATATAACTACTTAGTCTCCTAAATGATATGCTACCAGAAGAAAATGAATTCTTTTCTGAACATATGATGCTAGAAAAATTTTATGTTCAATGGTAATAATCTTTAAAAATTTATATGTTTGTCTAAATTATTGAACATTGTTTCACAATGACTATAAATCATTCATAAAATGCCCTATGTGTGGAATGAATCAATACAAGAAATATGAATCAAGTCCTTCAAAATTTGTATGGTGATTTCTATTATTCAATGGTTTAGAAGACAATATGGATGTTAGGATACAATGAGACAATTAATATGGCATTTAGATAGAATAATTAAATATAGGAATCTACTTCATCCAAAAGACTCTCCTCAATGGGAGAAAATTGATTATGAGTATCCAGAATTTGAAATGAGATGAGAAACTTTTTCATTGCATTATCTAAAGATGTAATAAATTATTTTTGTGTACAGATTAGTACTCATAGTACCTGGCTAGTTACATTGGTAAATTATAACTTTCCCCCATGGTTATGCATGAAGTAAAAATAAATTATTTTTAATCTTCTTATATTTGGACCAAAACAACATGGTAATGCTATTGATGTCTATTTGGATCCATTTATTGAAGATATGAGATTGATGTAGGATATAGGTGTTATAATTAATGATGGTCGTAGAATTGAAGATTTCAAATTGAGGTCCATGTTGTAAAGGAAGATAAATAAATTTAATAATTATGTAAATTTTCATGCTATAACATTAAAGAAATGTTGGGGTGTCCCATTTTTTGAATAATGTACACACTTAGTTTGGTTGAAAATACTATGTTTTTATGACATTACAAATTTTTTACCTTAACGATATAAATACTGATCCTAGATGACAACATTCGGTTGGAATATCGAACAAAGTACAACACCATCTCCACTAATGGGTGATCATATATTCAATAAATTAAAAGTTATTAACACTATTTTTTGTAAAATATTTTCAAAAAACTTTATAAAATCAGGTTATAAAAAGAGATCAATTTTTTAGAATTACTGTACTAGAATTTTTGCATGCCATAAATTTTGTTGATGTCATGCATGTAGAAAAAAATGTACTTGTTACTAGAATTGGCATGTTACTAAATGTTACTAGAAAAATATGGAATTAAGCCTATGATATACATGATTGAAATGGGGATAAAAGAAGATTTGGCATCGATGAAGGGTAAAACCTGACTTTTCTTCCTCTAGTAGCTTAAACTCTATCCAAACAAGAAAAATTGCAATTTTTATTTTTCTTAATGGTGTAAAAGTTCAATAGTAGTTTACATAATATTTCAAGTATATCATTTCAATCACTTATTTGAATTTACATGAAGTAAAATCATATGACTGCCATTTTTTAATGTAATATTTGATGCATGTCTATTTACATTGAATTCTGCCGAAAAATGTACAACATACATTAACCAAATTCTTCTTATTTATTAAATACATATTTAGTAAAATTATATACCCATAAAAGTTTAAAATCATGAATAAGGAGATTGTAGTAATATTATGTGGACTAGAGATGTTCTTTCCACTATAATTCTTTGATATAATGGTTCACCAAATGGTTTACTTGGTTAGAGAGATTCAACTATGTGGTTATTTCCATTAAATATGGATGTACCACATTGAATGGTATATGAATATTTTGAAATGATAATTCATAAATCGATGTTGACCGTAAGTTTGTATTGAATAATGATATATTGTTAAATAATATATTGAATTCTATACCAATTACCAATCATATATTGATAGCATCGGTCTCCCAAAGTATTGGCACAGTGAACTCCTTATGGGTGAAGGGATTTCAGGAAGAGATGCTGTTTCAATTACCATTATAGATTAGGATCAATATTACCTTTACATTTTACATAATATTAAAGATATTGATCCATACATGAAATCCAAAAATGAAATTCTTATACATTTGAATCAATCAAAGGATGAAGGATGGATATCAAATACACATAATCAACAGTTTATAGGATGGTTCTGAGATAATATTTAAAATTAGTTATTTGAAAACACTAATTCAATTTTTGAATGAATTTGATGGATTTCTAGGGGACCAAATAAAAATGTTATATCTGACATTGGTTTTTTAATTTATGGTTATAAATTTAATAAAAATATATAACTATAGTACGATGAAAAACAATTGAATTACACTAATGGAGAAAGTGATGTACATATCTGGTTCCAAGGATAAAAATAAAATTAATGGGAATATGTCATATTTAAGCCCCATTAAATAGATACAAGATTTGGATTATACAACATTTCAAGTGATTATTTTTTGTTTCAAATGGGTTGACAATAGGAGTGTAGTGAATGTTGATGAAATTTTCTTCTTGAAGGAGAATTTTAGTATGGAATGGTATAAATATGATCCATTCATAATGGCATCACATTTAATGTGGGTATTTTATGTCTCAAATCCAAAAAACTACAATTGGTAAATTTTCCTACTAGTGACTAAAACAACTATAGGGTCAAGTGAAAATACAATAAAGGATGACCCTTTCATTGGTAGATCAAAATAATTTCATGGTGGTCCCAATGTAAAAAACGTTGTGTACATTAAAGGGGACCAAAAAAGGTTATTTGGATTCTTGATATAGGATCTAAATCCCTTTAACCTTTAAAAAAAGAAATAGAGTTCAATGAGAATGTTTAATTGTTTTTTAATATAATATGTTTTTTCTCACAATATTATGTATTCTTTTCTGTATTAACATAATCTAAATTAAATGTTTGAATACTCATATATACAATGAATTATGCACATTTTGATGTCACAAATATCAAGGAAGAACAAACAGTTTCTGAAACTAAATATTTATTAGGGGATCAACAACATGTTGGTGATATATACAATAACAACATAGAATCATTGTGTTGGCTAAAATTTTCAAGGTAAGAATCTAGGGTATAAATATTTAGGTTGGATGGAATCAATGTAGCCAAACTTTTGACCCCAACAAGTCAATGTTCATTAGTTATGTTGGGTTCATAATGGTAATTAATCCACCGATTGATACATAATCATGGTTCCATGTCCATCCTGTATCGAAGGAAACCCTTGGGGATAAATAAAGGTAATGTTATGATCTATTTTCTTTATTTTAGAATAAATATATATAATGAACATTGACTTTATTTTTATTTTACTATAGAGATTTCATTTATTTTATATTATTTTCAAAATAAATATGTCTTAATGGCTATTGGAAAATCCCATAGTGGCTTCCAATCACTTCTTACCATGCTTCATCTAAGGGATGCTAATGGGAAAGTAAGGCCTCTTCCACTAGTTACTTATACACACCTTATAATGTACCAAACATGGAATGATTTCATTAGTCATCATAATGAGAAATCATTTCTAGTGCATTTTAGTTGATAATAATTTATTCCACATTTTTATTTTATCCAATTTCATTCAAAATTATTAATTTATGAAATACCAAAGGAGTGATTAAAATAAATAACATGCATCAAAACAAATTTACCCATAGAACAAAGAAAGGATAGGGTATGCTTCACTAGAGAATAAAATTGTATGTATTTTAAATCTAAAATAAAATTTTTATATGATCTGAAAAAACATATATTACTTTGTTTCTAGGAATATTGATGAATCCAAATCCAAATCCACTTATATCCCATGTCATGTGCTATGGAAGGAGGCTCGCATAAATTAAGAGGGTAAACTGGTTAATTAGAACACAAAAGAAGTGTGGGAAAAATGTGTAAGTATGAAATATTATTAATTCATTATGAATTATAATATTATTACATAAAAAAGCATATTTATTTTCATATTTTTTTTATACAGTTTAGACATAACAATCAGTAGTGACCCTACCTAAAGAAAAACTAATTTCAGTAGATTTGTAGTGGCTGTAATAATATGGCCATGTCAGAGGTGTAGGTTTTAGAGTGTCACTACGAACATATTTCTAGAAGATAAAACTATAAGAAGATACATACCAGATGATGAAAGGATTACATGCAGAAAAAGATGCTTTCAAGATAATATTATCCGACCTAGTTTGGAAAACCACTATATGTGAAAGGATCAAAGAGAACCAATAGTGAAAAAAAGATCATCACATGGACAAAAAAAATATCCCAATAGCTTTTGAGGCTATTCATTCCCCTATATTACTAAAATTCTATTGGAAAGTTTTGAATTTTATTTTTATTTATCAACACCCATGCACACCTTGTTGCAAGAGGTATAGTGTATAATATCCCAGGATATATTCTACCCATTAATGAACTCCCAAAATATCACATGAGAGTGGGAATTGAAGTATCTCAATATCTGAGCACTGGGTTTTCTATTCCACATGATGATATGAATATTAAAATGGTCAATAATTCCAATATAACTTTCATAGAATGTCTATCTAATCTTATAAAGATACATGACGTATGTCCTTAAAAATATTCAAATGAAAATCTATAGTAGTTTATGAAAAAATGTATGAATTGAGGTATGATATTATAGATGGATAAAATGATTGGTAAATGTTAGGTCAGATTAAGACATACTAGTGAATTGACCAGGAAAAAAAGGACCTTCTGAGAGTAACTTGTCCCTACCAATTCCACTTCAATATATATTAACATTTCTATTTCACATTGAAACCACATTCAAAGGAAGAGATATGTCCTAAATTAAATATTAAGAATAAATATTTTTAAATTTTAGTATAGACATTGTTGGTCTTGAGAGTATAAATTATATTCTCCAGTTTGAATGGTTTAGAGTATCAGCTACGAATACATACAAGAGTTACATTTTCATAATTCATCTATACAAAAAATTATCTATTAGGTTCATTAAATTTAATGACTATACATATTTTCTATATGTGTTTATATTAATACTATATAAAGGTAAAACCTTGTGATTCACAATATGGATTCATTAATCCATGTATCATTTATATACAAGATATTTCATTGGAAGTGAAAGAAATTAATAAGCAAAAACATTAAAAAATCAAGCAGTATGAGTAGAAAATAACATACTATAAAATTTTATTAATTCCTAAAATATAAGGGTAAAACTCTACAATCTAATAAAGTAAAATATATTTTTATTTTTTCATTATTTTTTTGAAATTTTTTATGAATAATTATATGTTGACCGAAATCAATTTTGATACCTTGAATATTTATTTTCTTGAATTTAATGCATGGATTTCCATCAAACTGACCACACATGATGTGTATTGTGAATTTTTAGTGCACTTCAATTAATATTTTACAAATAAACTTCGAATTATTTATTTTATTTTGTGTTTTAATGAGAATTTTTTATTATAAGGATATCTATAAATATATTATAAATTGTGGTATGATATCAGTCACTAAACATAATAAGCCTGGGGATTGATTCAAATTAAAAAAAATTGAGGTATATATAGAAATATTACCTCTCAAAACATATTTCAAAAAAATATACTTATTTTGTTCAATATTTATGGAGTGTCCAAAGAACGATAATTGAAATTATTGTAGATATTATGTCTTCAAATTTATAAAATATATTATATACCATAAAAAATACTACCATTCTTGAACATGTAATTACCAAAGGTAATTACAATTTCATTACAAATAATTATTTCTCATTTTTTATCTATATTTTCTCAGTACTACCAATATTTCCAATAATTTACCTAATCAAAAGAAGAATTAAAGTTATTTAGAGATGTGTGGGTAGAGTACATGGTTTTAGAAAGTTTTCTGACATCAAATTTAGGTGATTACCTATTATGTTTATGATCTAGTATGGGATATGACCTTAAAAATATATTTAGGATGTCAATCATTAGTATTGGAATAATTATATATTATTTTTTATACGTTTCACAAGGATAAGTATAATAGAGGAAATCAATTTGTTTAGAAATGAATGGGAAGAATACAAGGTTTCATATTGTATACATAAATCATTAAGATGTGACTTCCTACTACTTATTTAGTTAATTTTATCATCATTTCATCTACTTTTTTAGTTATTTTACTTATCATTTTTATCGGATATTTATTTTTTAAAATTTATGCATTAGTTCAAAACACATGTCACATGTTCAAAACCAACAAAAAAATCATATTGTTTTGATAATTTAGTAAAAAATCCATAATTAATTTTGTATGTTTAGGAATTGACCACATATCAATCTGACACATGATTTAGTTGTTATGACTCAAAGTGTATGTTTTCAATACAAAAGTTTCATTTTAGTAAGAAAAATGTATCACATAGACAAAACCAAGAAAATTATAATGTATTATTTTAAAATGTTAATAAAATGATTGATAATTCATTTTTGATGTGTATGAATAAACCTTGCATCAATATGACACCAAATGTGGTCGTTAGGACCCTAAGTCTGTGTTTTTAATATAAAAGTGCCATTTTTGTTTAAAATGAACACCACATAGACAAAACCAATCAAATGAGTTTATATTGTTTTCAAAATTTAGGAAAAAGTACATAATCCATTTCTCACATGTATGAATCAACCTCATGTCAATCAGATTCCTGATGTGGTCGGCATGACTTGAAGTACGTGTTTATAATTCAAAAGTTCCATTTTAGTTTAAAACACACATCAAATAACCAAACCCATTAAAACAAGATCATATTGTTTTAAAAGTTTAGAAAACTGATAGATAATTAATTTTGGATGTGTAGGAATAAATTGCATGTCAATATAACACCCAATGTGTTCGGTATGACTCAAAGTGTGTGTTTTTAATATAAAAAGAGACATTTTGGTTTAAAATGTGTGTCACCTCACTAAAACTAAGAAAACAAGTTCAAATTCTTTTCAAACATTAGTAAAATAATCCATAATTAATATTTAATGTGTATTAATTGATCATGCACCAATCTGACACATGATGTGGTTGGTATGACTTAAATAACATCTTTTCTATATAAAAGTTTCAGTTTAGTTTAAAACACATTACATATCCAAAACCAGTAAAACAAGCTCTTATTGTTTTAAAACATTAATATAATGATCCATAATTTACTTTTGAAATGTAGTAATTGATCACACATCAATGTGATACCTGATGTGGTTGGTATGACTTGAAGTGTGTGTTTTCAATACAAAAGTGTTTATTTAGTTTAAAACACTCATCAAATATTTAAAACTAATAAAATGAGGCCATATTGTTTTCATAGTTTAGGAAAATTATTGATTATTCATTTTTTATGTATAGGAATTGACCTCATATCAATATGAAATCTGATGTGGTTGGTATGAATGAGTGTTTTCAATAGAAAAGTTCCATTTTTGTTTAAAACAAGTCTCACGTCAGCAAAACTAATAATAAAAGCTCATATTGTTTTCCAAATTTGGGAAAAATATCCATAATTCATTTTTTTATGTGTATGAAATGATCACACATCAATCTGAAATACAATTTGGTTGATATGACTCAAAGTGCATGTTTTCAATAAAAAAGTGTCATTTTTGTTAAAAAGACACATCAAATAGAAAAAACTGATCAAATGATCTAGGACTATTTTCAAATATTATAAAAACATTCCATAATTAATTTTTTATGTGTAAGAATTTATCACACATCAATTTGACACATGGTGTGACCGAAATGACTTGAAGTGTGTGTTTTCAATATAAAGGTGTCATTTTAGTTTAAAACACACATCAAATACCCAAAACTGAAAAAATGATATTATATTGTTTTTAAAAATTATTAAAATTATCAATAATTTATTTGTGGAATGTATGAATTAATTTCACATCAATATGACATCTGATGTGGTCGGTATGACTCAAAGTGTGTGTTTTCAATTTAAAAGTTCCATTTTAGTTTAAAACATGTATCACTTCACCAAAACTGGTCAAATGAGATTGGATTATTTTTAAAAAATTAGTAAAATGGTCTATAATTCATTTTTTATGTGTATTAATTGATCTCACACCAATCTGACACACTATGTGGTCGGTATGACTTGAAGTATATATTTTCAATATAAAAGTGTAATTTTAGTTTAAAATTCATGTCACATCACCAGAACTAAGAAAACAATATTTTATTTCATTTAAAATTTAGGAAAATCATCCATAATTAATTTTTCATGTGTAGTAATTGACCACATGGAAATCTGACACATGATGTAGTCGTCCTGACTCTAAGTATATGTTTTCAATATAAAATTGTCATTTTAGTTTAAAAAGCATCCCATTGCCAAAACCAAGAAAATGAGGTCATGTTATTTTTAAAATTTATTTCAATGATATGTATTTAATTCATAACGTGTGGGAACCAACCACACATCAATCCGATATGTGATGTGTTCGTTATGACTTGAAGTGCATGTTTTCAATACAAAAGTGTCATTTTAGTTTAAAACATGCATCAAATGGCCAAAACCAAGAAAATGAGCTTTTATTGTTTTCAATATTCTGTGAAATGATATATAATTCATTTTTGATGTGTAGTAATTGACCACATGTCAATCTGATACCCGATGTGGTCGATATGACTCGAAGTACATGTTTTTAATATAAAAGTTTTATTTTAGTTTAAAACTTAGGTCACATCACCAAAAATGAGAAAACGAGGTCATATTTTTTTCAAACATTATGAAAATAGTCCATAATTCATTTTTTATATATAATAATCGAATGAACATCAATTTTACACAAGATGTGATCGATATGACTAAAAGTCTGTGTTTTCAATATAAAAGTTTCATTTTAGTTTAAAATACATGTCACATCACCAAAACCAAGAAAACACTATCAAATTGTTTCCAAAATTTTGTAAAACAATTAATAATTCATTCTTGATGTGTATTAATTGAAAACCTATTAATCTAACACCTGATGTGGTTGTTATGACACAAATTATGTTTTTTCAATATAAAAGTTCTATTTTAGATTAAAACACATGTTACATCACCAAAACAAAGAAAAAGCGATCGATTTTTTTCAAAATTTAGATAAATTATCCATGATTAATTTTTCATGTATAGGAATTGACTTCACGTCAATTTGATACATGATTTCATCAGTATAACTCAAATTATTCCTTTTCAATATAAATGTTTCATTTTAGTTTAACACACATCACATATCCAAAACTGAGAAAATGAGATAGGATTATATTCAAACTTTAGTAAAATGACCTTTAGTTTATTTTTTATGTGTAGGAATCAACCACATGTCAATCTGATTCCCAATGTGTTTGATTTGACTCTAATTGTTTGTTTTAAATAAAAAAAGTGTCATTTTAGATTAAAACATGCATCAAATAAAAAAATTTGGTCGAAAGAGCTCAGATTATTTTCAAATTTTAGAAAAATGATCAATAATTCATTTTTGATGTGTATGAATCAACTGAACATCAATTTGAAACCTGATGTGGTTGGTATGACTCCAAGTGCATGTTTTCAATACAAACGTGTCATTTTAGTTTAAAATTCATGTCACATCATCAAAACCAAGAAAAGAAGATAAGATTATTTTTAAAATTTATGAAAATGATCCATAATTAATTTTTTATATGTAGGAATTGATTTCACACCAATATGACACATTATGTGGTCAATATGACAAAAAATGTGTGTTTTCTATAAAAAAGTGAAATTTTACTTCAAAACACACATCAAATAACCAAAACTAAGAAAGAAAACTCAGATTGTTTTTAAAATTTAGGAAAATTTTCCATAATTCATTTTTGATGTGTAATAATTGACCACACATAAATCGGACACACAATTTGACAAATATGACTCAAATTTTGTGTTTTCAATATAAAGGTGTCATTTTAGTTTAAAATTCCTGTCACTAACCAAAACAAAGAAAATGAGATCATGTTATTTTCAAAAAAAAATTAGAAAAATCAATAATTCATTTGTGATCTGTATAAATTCACCGTACCTCAATATGACCCATGATGTGGTTGGTATAACTTGAAGTGCATGTTTTTAATATATAAGTGTCATTTTAGTTTAAAACACACATCACATAGTCAAAAATGAGCATAACAATATCATATTTTTTTCTAATAATTTTTTCTTTTATTACTTAATTAATATCCTTATCATTTTTATTTTATACTTATTTAGTTAATTTTCATAGAGATAATGCTTAAATAAGAATAAGAAATGTTGTGACAGTTGAAGGCTTTTTCTTAAAAATAATATTCTCTTGAATTATCTCACATCCATGGTGAGTTTTTTATCATCATAAATGTTATCCAATTCAATAGAACCATCTTTTGAGAACAATAAGAAATTGTGTGATATGTGAGAATCAATTATAACTCAATTCAATACACAGTGTGCCTGGTATTACTCAAAGTATATGTTCTAGTATAAAATTGTAACTTTGTGTTTAATTTATTTCTTTATAGTATTACAAACATATGAATTGTTTTATTATATAGGTTCATCATTTTTCCTGGTTTGGGGTGGTTTTTTCAACAACTAATTGCATGACCAAGGTTTGGGGGAAAATAAAAAGGATCATTGTAGTTTTGGAATGTCTATAATAAATTGTATATACTCATTTAATTATACAAAAAGATGTTTGAAATGTATATAATATAGTGTTTTTTATTGTATTTGTGTTGTAAATTTTATTTCAATTAAATTATATATTATCTCTTGTATTTAGTCCTATTTTTTCTGCAATAGTGTGCTATAATTTTAACAGTACGCTATATAAGTATGCCCATTTATCAGTGCTAGTAATAATGCTGATAAACATACCCTTTATTAACGCTAGAAAAAACACTTATAAAAGGATCCTTTATCAATTCAAGAAAAAGAATAGATAAATAGATTCTTTATCAGTGATATAAAATTCACTGATAAAGGTTCAACTTTATAATCACTTAAAGAATATTTAATAAACTGTAACTTTATCAGTGCTTTTCTAAGGAAGATAAAGGACTATGTATTTTAAGGGATCTATGATTTTTAATGTTTTTTCACTAAGAAAGACCTATTCTAGCATTGTTAAAGGACTTATTTTTATTAGTGTTTGTTTATCTAGAATTTTTTCCACCATATAATTTGATTTTTTTTCTCTTATGGTTGAAATCATTCCAGAAGGTTAATTATATATGTCCAAGTGCTTTTCAATAGCTTGTGGAGATCGAGAACTCTCTTTGGGTTAGTGGAAAATTGACTTGAATGTCATTTTTGATGGAATTCAAGGTTTTTTCATCATAAATTGCATAAAAGGAGGTATTTTCTTCAAAGAAAGTATATCTCCTTGAAATACCTTATGTTTTTTGGGGTTAGTCATTGTAGGAAGGAGATTAAGGATGTTTTGGGACTCAACAGGTAGTTTATTAATGGGTTCTTGATCACCACCTCCTCCCAATGATACTTGAGTTTCCAGGGATGTGGGGAATTGATTATTTCTTTTGATTTATCGGTTTCCTGATGAAAAATGAGATTTAGATTCCCAATGAGGCTATATTTAATTTGGGAAATCTCTTATAAGTTTTGGAAGTTTAATGGAAAGTTGAACACAATAACACCATGCCTTCATGATCTGATAAGTTGCGAGGAATCAATGTGACTAACCATGAAATCTATCCAGGAATCATTGTGAGGTTAGTGTGTGGTTTACTAACCCATATGACCAAGCCATGAATATTTATAACCTGGTTTTAAACTTGAAAACTTATCTTTTTTCTTCTACGTGAATTCACTTGTGTGGGATTAGTTATGAGGGTTATGGATATCCTTTTTTATGCTATTGTTTAGTCATTTCAACTTAAATCTCTTGTTGATGATTTTAAATACCCCCTTAAACCATATTATAGCTAAAAGTATGTTTTTATTTTGCTCATTTAGAAATACTTTCAATTACCAAAAAGTGGGTTTTATGAAGTGTTTGGTTTGAAAAACCGATTTTCAAATGCACTTTGTTTATGCAATAAAGAAATGTTTTAAGAATAAATTTAATTGGTAATGGGTTTGAAATATAAATTGTTTTGATAATTGGAAAATGGGATTAATGTTATTAAAACTATGGAATAATTTTCATGAGTTGGTAAAGTATTTTTGAAAATTTTGATGGTTTTATATCAATATTTCACATTTTGAATAAAAGTATAATTCTTTACAAATTGTAAAACATTATGTGCTTTGAAATCTACAATGTTTCGATAAAAGTGGGCTGTGAATTTTTTTTAAATATTTTGTGCTTATTTTGAGTGGTATTTGATTCTTGAGTTGATATTCCTATGTTTTCTTATGTTTAGAAATGTATCCTAGAATTTCCTTCAAGAAAGATATAATGTTAGTCCAATGGTATAATCCTCAGGGTAGTACATCATGTTTTCTAGAAGTGGTATCTAACATTGATGACTCTTCCCAAACTCAGATTCGATTGGAAAATTCAGATCCTTTCTAGACTTTGGACCCTACCCAAGTCTTCTTTAATTTTCATACACCTTCTTATAAAGGTGAATTAGGTACTCCTGAGGTAGTAAAGTGTCTTGAATATTTTTATGGTATCATCGATTCTCTCAAGACTTCTAATGCTCTAAAGATCAAGTCTATCAGCTTCTTATTTGAGTGACCTATCTAGGAGTGGTGGGAGGTTTTTATTTACTCTTGTATGTATGAAATAATGTCTTGGGAATTATTCAAGTTAGTCTTCATTCAAGGGTAGTATCCTAAGGAAGTGAAGAAGGATAAATTTACCAATTTCATGGGTTTTATTCAATATGAGTTATCAGTTGCGGAATGTGATAGTCAATTCTTCAATTTTATATGTTTCTTAGCTATTATTTTTTATAATTAAATTCATAAGGTAACATATATTAGAAAATTTATTCACCCATACCTTTTAACCGCCATGCCTATGGTCTCACTGATTTCTTATTGGGAGACACTCGATAGGTATTTTTCATCTGAAGATAAGCTAGATAAAGGAAATGAATACAATAATACCTCATTCGTGGTTAAGAAAAGATAGTCTCCTTGGGAAAATAATAGGCCTCCCATGTGTTTTTGGTGTGGATAACATGGTTCACCTAAGAGTTTATGTTTGAAATATTCGAGAGTTTGTAAATGTTGTGGCTATTTAGGTCACCTTAAGAGGTTCTATAAGTTGGGAGATTGGAAAGGAATATTTTGGTTGATATTCCTCAGATCTTAAATGTGGGGAAGAATATTCTTCAAGATAATAGGGCTCTATCCATATGAATTTTAGTGACTATTTTCACATGGTGGATGAGCTTCTGGTTTCCAATGGTGGTTGTTATTGACCTAGATTAACATTTCTAATGACAATGTGGGAACTTCTTATGTTTTTCATTATTTTTTATTATCTATTTTTGAAAAACCTTTGTTTTATAATATCTTGGTGGATTATTTTGGGGTCTTTTTGGATGATCACTTTTGAAAAAAGTTATGATGAGATAATGGTTTCATTTTTGAGATCTATATTTTATTACCTTGTGGATAAGCACTCTTTAATTCCTAGCCTTCCATTCTAATGAATTAGTTCCTTGATGTTCTTTCTGATCCTAGTGATGGAGTGGAATCTTGTGATGAGAAACCTTAAGATTTTGGTGGTGTTTATTCTTAAAAATAACTTCTATTTCCTTACATGGGTTCCTTATTATGGTTTGTGTTAGATTTTGTTTGTATTTATTGTTTTTCCTTGGTATTCTTCTACTTTTTCCGTGATGGTTAGAGCTCAATTTTTATGAGTTTAATGATCTCCCTTGTGAGAATGTAGTTCCATATTGTGAACTAACTTGGATGTTTTGTTCTATTTCTAGATGATCTTTGATAGAACTTGGAAATATACTCAAGTAAATAGGATGATGTGATTTCTTAATGGACTAGGCACCCAGAGGTTTTGGCATTTTATTTGATGATCTTATCGAGGGGTGAGTCTCAGTGTTTAAAATATTATGTTACTATCAATTACTTAACTGGGGAGAAAATCCTTATCAATTATTTTCCTTTCTTATGTATTTTTTATCATAGATAAATCTTGTGATAATTTTTTCTTTTGTAAATCATGATTTATTTGGATGTGTTGTTACATTATGGTTTTTAGTGTCGACCATTAGATTTTATCCTTACCAGGTGGTTGATGTATCTTCTTTGGTTCGAAGGGACCTATTTTTTCCATGTTACACTATTTTGATGAATCTTTAAATGGTGTCGAGACCTATTTTAGGTCTCCGGTCCTTCTATGGTTTAGATACATGTGATGATCTTGGTGTTTTGATCTTGGATTTGTGTGTGTGTTTTTATCCTTTGTGTGAGTCTCTATTCTAGACTATAGACAATCCACCTCAAAAGATGAGTGAGAGAGTTCTTCTTGTGTTTTAGTGTTCTATATTTTGGACTAGAACTTTCTAGGGATAGAAATTCCTATGGTGGAAGTTTGTAACATATTTTTACTTTCTTTTATGTGTCTTGACACATTAATTTTAGAATACATTGATTGGATCTCTTCGTTGGTTTTTTGAGTGTTTATTTGGAGTTTTTTGAAGGTTATGGGGACTTTTCATGGTTGGTTCAGGGTTTAACAAATCATACAGAAAAATTTTGCAACCTTTATAATATCCCAAGTAGGGTTTCATGGTTGGCGCATAGTTAGACAAACCATGCATCCAAAATTTTAAAGTTGAATAGAAAAGGGTTGTATTATTTATTCACGGTTAAACAGACTGTGTAACCTAACAATGAATCTTTCCTAGAAACCTAGAAAGTGGCACATGGTTGGCACATGGTTAGTACTAACCATGATACCAACCCTAGGAAATCATGTGATGGTATTTTAATTCCCCTAAAATCATAATTAAAATTGCAAAACTCTCCATAATTAATTCTAAACTCCTCCCACTTGAACCTAATTTGATCCATTAGCTTTTGGGATCCATATAAAGGCATTTTGGCTCTCCCAAACTCATTTCTTGGTGGATATAAGTTTTAATTGAAGTAGTGATACTCTTTTATTGAGTTCTTTTCTTCTTAGTCATTGATCTGTCTTATTATTTTGATTAGTTCTTATAAGATTTTATGATCACCTTATATTTTATTATGTCATGGATGGTTGATGTAGAATTTTGGATCCAAGACCTCTTCTCACTTCTATTGGGATCTCTATTCCTAGATCCAGTGATCACCATCAATGGTGAAACATCTCAGATTCATTACATTTGGATTATATATTTCCATGTAGTTTTTTATATGATTTTCATTAATTTTTTAATTCATTATTTCTTGAGAATTTATATATATAATACTTCTTATGACACATGTTCTACAATTATTAGTCTTGAATTACCTTACGAAATCCTCTTTGATCCTCCTCTATTGAGTTCTTTTCTTATTAGTCTTCGATCTCTCTTATAATTTTGATTAGTTCTTATAAGATTTTATGATGGCCTTATCTTTTATTATATCATGGATGATTGATGTAGAATTTTGGATCTAGGATCTCTTCTCACTTCTATTGGGATCTCTATTACTAGATCCAATTATCACCATCTATGGTGAAACATATCAGATTCATTACATTTGGATTATATATTTCCATGTAGGTCTTTATATGATCTTCAATCATTTTTTAACTCATTATTTCTTGAGAATTTATAGATATGATCCTTATTCTAACACATTTTCTACAATTATTGATCTTGAATTTCCGTACAAAATCCTTTTTGATCCTCTTTTAAATAAATTAAACATGGAATAGGTTCTTCCTCATGGTTTTATAAATTGATGAATTTTATGTTGATTTTAATTCCCTTTAAAATATTTTTTCTAGGTTACCATGTGTAAAGTGAGGGATTAGTCTTGAATTTTATTTCTAAAGTGAAATGATTTTCCTTTTATAAAATGGGTTAAAATTTATGTTGATTTCTATAGAGTTTTGATTTCTTGAGTTTATGAAATGTCCAATATCCATCTTTAAATTATTTTATCCTTGTTTTTATACGAGTTTTCTTGGGTTATTTAAAATGAGTGATTTATTCACATGGAAAGACGGTGTAAACCCATGTTTTAAGGCAACCTTAATTATTTTTATATTATGAAAATTCCTTGAAATTATTTTTTTTATTTTGAAATAAATTATTATTTTAAAGGTATGTTAAGAATTATGATGATGTTGTTGATGGAAAACATGTATTTTTACCCTTTTAAAATGTTGAATATAAGAATATATTTTAAATTGTGTTGATGAAGATTGACGGACCAGTTGGAGCTTTATGATGATCAGCTCTTGTAATAATCCCTTAATGTAACTTTTTGGATTCTTTTACCTAACATTGATGGGTTTTTAAAGGGATATTATTTAACTAGATTGGTTTGGTGATGATAGTAATATATGATTTGAGGGAATTTTCCCATGATTGAAATGTTGAGGGAATAATCCCATGATTAATATTGATAAGGATCCATGTTTTGATCCTCATAACATGATTATCATTCTCAAATATTTTAACTAGTCATGGGAACCATGGTTGTTAGATGATATGACCTAGATATAAACTTATCTAGAAGACTCACACCCCATCTAGTGGATCTGTAGAGAATATGAAAGGTTCAAGCTACAGAAATGTGAACAAGAGAGCATGTGTGTGTTGAACTGGTTTTCTTGAGACCTGTGAGACTACATGTAATCCCGATGATCAGTCATGAAGTATTTTTATTAGCTTAAGTATGGTGGACTAAATATTTTATCTATTTTGTACCCATTACATCCATATACTTGATACTCGATACGTGACAACACTCATTGTCATTACTTGATATAGGTGTTTCCTTGATTTAATGATTCAAGTTTTTGATTGATTAGTTTATTAAAGTTATACACCTTGACTCTATAGTATTGACTTTTTTACAACCCTTAATATTAAGATAAGGTTTATACTTTTCTTTTTTAATTTAACTCTATATTGTGAAATGGTTTTTAAATATTTTCAAGAAAATGTTTAGTTTTTAAATGGAGAAATAACATGTTTTGTATATTTGGTTTGAAAAATGATACTAAAATATTTAAAACTCTATTTTTTAACTAATATTACTACTAGATTTATTTTAAACCTCTCATATCATATTTTAATTAAATTATGAAGTAACTGCATAAAATATTTAGTGGAATCCAATTAGGATATATAGCTCACACACCACTTGTACTGTTTGGTGTTTGTAGCCTTTATGATTCTATTGAAGGCCCTTGTGCTCTTATCATACTTTTTGGGTTCATACTAGAGTGACAAAGTTAGAGTTACTTTGGAAATATTGGGTGGTTGTGGACCCCCAAGATATGGGTTTTGGTTGTTATGTTCCACTTTCAGATTTTTATAGCGTTTGTTTGTACTTTGATATGTATGTATTGATTTGTTTATCTGACATTATTTCCATAGTGTAATTTGATTATTTTTCTCTCTTTTAGGTTAAATCATTACTGAATGTTAATTCTAGATTTCCATGTGATTTTTATTGGAATGTGGAGATCGAGAACGTTCTTCGGGTTAGTAGCGAATTGACTATGATGTCAGTTTAGATAGAAATAAGGGTTGGTTAATTACAGGTTATAACATGGACAAAATAATATCCTAGTATAAAGGAGATATTTATTATATTATATCAACATGTTTGTGATATAATTTAAGGAGGTAAAAGAATAAATAAAATAAAAGAACTTGGTTCATAGTTGTACCTCTTCTTTGGGAAACCTCATTTGGGTTACACATTAAGCCTTCTAAGTTGTTATTTTGGTGAGACCAGAGAATCTAGGTCATGGGGAGGATGGTTGTTAAGGGATTTTGGTATATATTTGTCGAAACTAAATGTCTCAAAATGTGTGAGTGAGATAGGACATAGGGTATACTTTTATAAGTGAGGATAGTGGCACAATTGTAAATATTAAAAAATTTAAAATATAATAAATATCATAATCCTGTCAAGTGGAACAAAATGGATATAATTTCTATGTTATGGAATGATAAGAACAAAATAAATTTAATAAATAAAATTTATAAATTTTTAAGTTTCATTTTAAACCTTATATTTTGGTTTAACTACCTTGTTAACTCTTTTTAACCTTAACTATGGTAACACTTTTTTCATTGATTAAGGTAATAAATTTACTTATATGGGTAGAAATTTCAATGAAATTTAGTTTATAAGTGATGTTTTGTTCTTGGATCGATATGGTTTATATTATATTGTATAGTATTACACACATATAACACATTGAGAAACCAACAACACTTTATTTCATTAATGAAGGTTGTTATATTAGTAAGAAACTAAGCCCATGAAATTAAAAACATTGTAATGTGGAAAATATTAAATAGAAAAATTATAATGGAAAAACGTGGATCAATCCAAACATCAAGAATTATCACCCCCACAAACAACACTGTAGTAAAGAAACCAAATATTATTAAACCAATCGACATCTTAGAAAAGGAAAATACAGAACCTTGGGATAAATTGTAGTGAATAATGTATGAAGAAATAAAGAGATATTTATAGTAATTAATGTGGTTTTTTGAATAGTAATTTCATTATTGGAATAGTAATGTGATCATTGGAATAGTAATAAGACTGTTAGGAGTAGTAACATGACCATTAGGAATAGTAACCTAGCCATTGAAATAGTAATTTAATAATAAAATAATAAAATGAAATATAAATAATATTTATAATGATTAATTTAAGAAAATACACATATTATAATACCATAAAATAAATAACAAGACTAAATAACTCAAAGAAATTATGCACATTTTTTAAATAAATCATATTTTAGTGTATTTTGTAAAAATAATTTATTTTGTATTAAAAATTAAAATTACCTATGCTAGAAAATTATTTTGATAAAATTATTTTTCTTGTTTAGAATCAAAATGTTGAAATTTTCTATTGGTGATTTTCTTGGTAATTTTATAAAATATTTCAATTTTTTAGTAAATAGTAAAAATAAAATTTATTAGTAACTATTGTATTTAAAATTATATCATTACAGATGTAATAATGACCTAATAAATTCTATAAATTTTGGATCGACCAAAAACACATTTAATTTGATAAATGAGTTATTTAAATAAAATAAACAGGTTTCCCAAACCTAAAAATATTTCCCATGGTCTAAAGTCTAAGGTATTCAATTAAAATAATATTTTTTTCATTTTTCTACCTTTCCTTTTGATTAAACTTATAATTTTTTATTATAATGTGTTTGAAAGTCTATAAATCATGTTATTTAATTAAAATATATTTAATAATGTCAAAATTATTACTATTAAAAGTTTTTTGATGGAACTAACTAAAATTTTATACCCAAAACCTCTATCTCAATCCCCTTAGAATCATTAGGGACATTATAGAGTAAAATAACTTGAAGCATAAAAGTATTTTAATGTCATAGAAAATAAGAAACATTAAGATGATGGTAAGTTTTCATCTACTTATCTTCTCATTTTCTTTTTCTCTTCTATTTTTTCTCTATTCCTTTCAAACCCAAATATTCTAATATTAACTGATTAGTATGTTAAAATTATATTAATTATGTGAATCTATTGAAATTATTATATTTATAGTGTACTTAATTTTTATACTTCACTTTTTTCTTCTTTGGACAATGTCTCGTTAACGGTAAATTAACCACTAATGAGGACTTATCCAAATCCTTTATTATCACCACCCTTATTTCTAGTTATAATAAATTATTTATAATATATAATTATATAAATATATTTATTTTTAGATTTTGGAAGTAATTTTACTTGGGTATAAATGACCAAGAATAAAAATAGTGAAATCAAAATAAAATGGGATATATTAGGAAAAATATGATATCAAAACATTTCACCTTTGAAAAATGAGATTAAGGAATATAATCCAATTATTATAATTTATAAAGAGTGAAAAAAATGAACATAATTCACTTCTAATCTTATGTTTTAATAAACATATTTTTTTAATTCACGAGGAGAAAAACAATGAAATAAAGTGGGATTTATGGTAAGGGGGTTCTCAAACCCAATTCCTTCTTTTGGGTTATCTTATCTTTCATATTATTATTAGTATGGGTGTTCCTATATTTTTCTTAAATTTTTCTTTCACAATTATTTCCCTTTTAATTTTTGGGATATAAATTTTTTTTTTCTTTTTGAAAGGACTTTTAATCCAATTACAAAGATTTTTTTTGCGAACGTCCCTTTAACACCTGTAAAGTTATTTATTCTTTGAGAAAATGATCTTTTATGCCAAAGTATGATCTGCCTTATTAATTTTGGAACCCCAAAGTTTTTTACTTGAATTATTATTTATGAAACCCTTAAGAAACCCATTTCATTCCGTGGTTTTATTTTATGATTGTGATTTTTATATATTCTCTTTCCATGTGGCATGCATGATTATGAGAATTTTATGATATGAAGGATGGGCCTAAAATAATATATCCCTCTAATGAATTAGTTAATGTTATATATCTCATGATATTATGCTAACATTCAATACTTAATTTTATTACTATTATATTATTTTCTTAAAAATGATTTAATAGTAATGTAAGAAAAGGTTGGGTCATTATAGTTAGTATCATAGAATGGTTTAGTAAATTTGGGAATTATGATTAGAAAAAATTTCTAAACTCATAAGGATAAGTACCCATATAGGTAAACATTCTAAGTTTTGGTATATTATAATAGAGCATTGTTTATGAGTAATAAAATAAATATCTGTATAATATAAGTGGATGTGGATCAAGAACGGATTTACCTAGGGGTAAAAACCCTGAAAAGGGTGGACTGAGTATTAACTTGATTTTCACCTAGTGTGAGATAAAGAGTTCTTCCAGCACACCTTGTTTGACACTCCCAAGGTATATGATTTGGTTAATCATAAACTCTATACAAACCATTATTAAGGATATATAACTAATGTAATTATTTCATTTAATGTTAGAAAGGATTAAAGTATATGATCCTATAAGCATTGTTTCATAAAATTATTGTGATAAACATAGGGATCCTATAAGATATGACTTATAATTAATTTGTGTATACGGATAAATTATTTCTTCATTATTTTTTGACTTTTTTTATCAAAACATTTCTATATTAGAAAAATGGTAAGAACTGGGATAAACTAGAGCAACAACCTGTGTGAGGGACAATGCAAAAATTGTTTAAAAAACATTCCCAATTAAATGGGATGTGGAGTTCAAAACTTCATAGAGATTCTTACCTAGATATATCATACTATGAATAATAACCTGAACCATGTGTAATTTCCTACTTCACCTAAGAAGGAGAAACTAGAAATTAATTCCTTTATATGGTAATGAACACTAATGTTTAGCGGATATTCTGGTCCACTGTTCACAAAATAGTTGGTTAACTCATTGAAATTATCTTTTTGTGCTCCACTATTCTGAGAAGTAAAAACTCACCTTGACTATCTATCATTTAGAAATATAGTATAATAAATGGTGGTTGTTGATAATGAATAAAAATCCTATGGTTGAAATGCAATAAATAGAGTGCGAAGAGTTAAATAAGTTATTTATTAACATGTATTTCCCACAAAATCATCAAACAGATATGGATAGAAGATTCTTATAGATAAATAAAATAGAGTGTGAATCTATCATTAATTTCAATTAAAATTTCACAAGTCTTTCAAGATACACCTTGTGTTTTGTTATAAAAATGATAACAAATTAGATAGATTCTTTAGTGGTGTAAAACCACACCTTCAAAAGGATATAGCTATCCAAAACCTTAGTAGTTATGAAGAACTATAATGGCATGCTTACAAAGTAGATATGGAGTTAATAGAATGGTCCCATGGTTATGAAGATTTGAAATAAAATATGGAGTCTAAAGTTGAAGGATCAAATAAAAAATAACGGAAGAATCTCCAACCACCCACGCATCAAAAATATGGGAGTAATCATCATGGTAATTGCCTCAATGTGACAATGAAATGCTTCAAGTGAGGGAGATAAGTCCACCAAACTCATGAATGTTGAAGTGACATGAATAATTCATCTAATTTGATAGAGTAATAGAATTCACCACCCAATACACCATTCATGGTTCAATGCTTCAACTGTAGGGAGAAAGAGAACTATACAAGCCAATGAACTAAACCATGGGTCATTAAGGGTAATCAATTATAGAAACCACGAAATCTAAATGATAAAGGGGATGATTATGTAGGTTTTGATCATAGTTTAAGCATACAGTGGTGGGAAATATATTAAATTTTATTTTAATATTTTTATTCTTAAATCCCCCAGAGAGGATATTGCACATTAAATTTTTAATCAATTTATTTAGATTGGAAGAAAGAAAATACATTGGATTAGGATATTTCATTAATGTGTATGTTTATCATCTAAAAATTCCCTTTTGGATTGAATTCATTTTTTTGTGAGGATCCATGTATAGAATCTATCTAGTGGTGATACACACATGCTCCTTTAATCTCCAAGAAATTCCAATTGATCGTTGGGTTTTAGCCCGGAAAAATAGAATGTCTTGCATTGTTTGTATTGATCACTCTTCCTTAGGTCTTGAAGGAATATCTATTTTGATTATCATTCTTGAGAGGGAGATAGAAGTAGGAGTTGGGATAGAATTCATTATGTATAAAAATTATCTATTTTTTATTAACCCTACACAATATACATAACATACTATTTATAGAGCAAGGGTTTAGGTTAAGAAATATTTCGATTGCATTTCAGCCCTGAAAATAATATCATATTCTAAATAAACCCCATGCCACAAAATAATAATATTGTTGTTGTTTTTGTGGTGGTGCGCATCAACATGAAAATATGATAAATATTATTTAGATTCTTGTAAATAAATATCCATCACCAAACATGACATTGGTCAGTAAAAACTCCTCGGTATTTTTTGAATACCCAAATAAAAGTTTTATTCACATACTAGGTAATAAATTATATATGGAATATTCAAAAAATATATATATTTTTTATTCCCAAACTAGTGAATAAATATTTATTTAATTTATGTGATCAATAAAATTTGAATAAAATTATTCCTCGGTCTTGGGAATAATATTTATTCAATTAATTAAATTCAAATGGAATTTAATTCAGATCATCGATAACACTTAGTGTGTGACCCTCTAGGATTCTTTATCATTGTAATTAATTGGGCTTTCCTAAAGTCCAAGATTACTATCTAGCAATGGGTTAAAGAACCCAAGATAGAGAACTTAATGTTGCAACAAAGAAACCCACAAAAGAATGATCACTGTGTAATATATTCTCTTTATCATAATATCTCATTAAGAAGGTTTCACATCTATGTCACCAAACTATATTCTCGATTCATAAATCTTTGAATATTTGAAATAAACAGGTTGTTACACCATGTTGATTGAATTTAGGGCAATGGATCTATTCTAATCAAAGGTTTGATATATCAACTTCCATAAAGATGGAAGATACAAACCCTTCCTCAACTTATCCATTAATGACATTTCAATCATGATACACCCAACATAACCTAAATCACCATGAACATATGGAATCATTGTTTCATCTGAAAATATAAGTGCATGATTCATGACATTAATTAATGATAATATTAATGTCTAATGATCATTACACATGCTCACAAATATGAATATACAATAACACCAAAACATGCAGAATTACTACTGGAGGGTCTATTCTCATAATCTTATATATTAGAGATTATAAATTGAGAACATCATGAGAAGAACCCTCATCTACTTATGAGTACTCATACCTGACAGTTTATGTCATTTTTTCCCATCATAGTACATTATTCAAACATAGATATTTATTTAAAAATATCATAATAGAACTTAAAGGTTCTCATCATATTGGGTAACTTTTATGATATTATCAATGTGATGTATACTCTAGTATATTATTACATGAGAGCCATGAAAAACAATGAAAAATATGTAATGATGTGTTTTATTAATATTTAATACAACAAATGTACATGTAATCAATGTAAAAACAGTTGTTCCTGGGAAGAAAACTCTAACAAACTCCCACTTGGACTAGAGACAACTACTTATGATTTTCAATTCACTGGACCTCACATGATAATCATGTTTCTATTGAGTCAATAATTTAATCAGTGGGTATTCCACATTTTCTTCCATGGAAATAATTCTCATTGTAACCTCACCTCTCTAGAAAAAATCCCTCGAGAGATGATACTTCCAAATTATGTTCTTCATCCACTGATGTGACATTGGCTCTTTTTCGAGATTCACCGCTATAGTATTATCATAGTAGAGTTTGATAGGATCTTTACTACTAATTACCCTTTCAAACTTTTGGATAAATATGTAGATCCATACTGCTTCTTTAGCTACCTTGGAAGCTGCAATATACTCAGACTCTTTTGTATAATATGCAACCACATATATCTTTAAGATCTTCTATCTCACAATACCTCCATTCAAAGTGAATATGTATACTTTTTGTGGCTTCATGTCATCTTGATCAAACTACAAACATGAATTTTCATATCCTCTAAATAATAGTTCCTAATCTCCTCCATAAACTAGGAACATATCCTTAGTACACCTAAAATACTTAAGTATAGTCTTGACTTCCATATAATGGCATTCACTGGGATCATCTTGATATCTTCCTACCTCACTTAATTGTTAAGTGATATCTAGCCTAGTACATAGCATAGAATACATAATTGACTCAATCGCTGATGTGTATGGAATATTTTTCATTCTATTTCTCTTCTCATACTTCTAAGGACACATTTTCCTAGAATAATGGATGTCATGAGATGCTGGAAACAATTCCATATTGGATTGTTCCATACTTAATCTCTTCAATATATTTTCAATGTATATACTTTGTCTTAGGGATAATAAGTATCATGGATCTTCCACGATCGATCTTAGTCTCAAGGATATATGTTGCCTTACCCAGGTCCTTCAAAGAGAAGCATTTATTTAGCCACACATTAACAAATAGTATGATTGGTATTTTGTTCCCAATGAATAATATATCATCAACATATACTATTAATAAAATTATTGCACTCACACTAAACTTTTTGTAGACACAATGCTCACACTCGTAATCTATGAAACCAAATTTTGTTATAGATTCCAAAAAATTAATGTTTCATGACCTAGATGTTTTCTTTAATCTATACATGGATTTTTGAAATTTTCATATCTTTTTGACATCCTTTAGAGTCATAAACCCTTTAGGTTATGTTATATATACATCTTCTTTAAGGGTCTTATTAATTAAAGTTTTTTTAAATTATATTTTTCAAAAAATCATAGTCATAGTAAGACACAATGGATTGTATAATTCTAAAGGATTTTAGATTTGCAACTAGTGAAAAGGTTTCTTCATAGTAAATGACTTGATGTTATTTAAACCCTTTTGTAAGCAGTCATGATTTATAGGTACTGAATTGTCCTTCCATTTCTATTTCCTTCTTGAATACCCATTTTCAACCAATAGGCTTCACATCCACTAGAGGATCTAGCCAAATACAGAAATGGTTTTGGTACATGGAATCCATTTCATAATTCATGTCTTCTTACCACTTGGCAGCATCTATTCCACTTACTTCTACCTTTTAGGTTATAGGATCATTAATATCAACTAATAATGATCCACCTTCCTCGGTGACTATAAAACCATACTGATAAGTTTGTCTAACCTCTCCAGTACTCCTACATAGTACTTGTGTCTATAGAAAAAGTTTTTCATATATAGGTATTTTTGTAATTCATTCTTGTGCCAAATATTTTGTATCTTGACCTTAGACTTCATCGAAGTCTATCACAGTTCCACAATCTATTTTAGAGATAATATCCTCCTCAATAAATTTGGTACATCTATCAACCACAGTATTTCTCTATGAAGGATTGTATAGGTAGTATCCATTTGTTTATTTGGGGTATCCTATAAATATATAATTTTTACCTCGAGGTGAAATCTTGTTACCTGAAGAGGCCTCAACAAATTTGTCTCATCCCCATGAATGTAAGTAATACAATATGGGTTTCTTTCCATTCCATAATTGGTATTGTATACTGTCTATTGCTTTAGTTGGAACTCAGTTTAGCATGCATGTTTCTATTTTAAATGTGTATCCCCAAAAGGATAGTGGAATACATTCATGAAACATCATTGATCTCACTATGTCCAATAACGTGTGGTTCCTAACTTCACTTACACCATTCCACTGAGGTGTATAATGAGGAGTGATTTTAGATGGTATCCCAAACTCCCATAAATAATCAATGAAGTCCTGATTAAGATAATATAAACCAAATTTTGAGAAAGTTTTCTTAATCTTATTACCAATTCGGTTATCAACTTCATTCTTATATTCCATAAATTTATCAAAGGAATATGAATAATACCTCATCAAGTAGACACATCTATATCTACTAAAATCATCAATAAAAGTTATTAATTATGAGTAACCACCACATTACATAATATGGAATGGTACACACATGTATGTATGAACTAATTTAAGAATATATTTAGCCTTTTCACCTTTTCCAATAAATGGGGATTTAGTCATTTCACATTTTAAACAAGCATGACATACACTATGTGGTTTTAGTTGGAAATAATCAAATATCCATCTGTGTGTAATTTATACAAATGGTTTTTTTACAAGATCAATCTGTTAATTCCATATTTGGGTGTGGTATAATTCATGTGAAGTATTTTTGTTATTGAAATCCATTACTTGGTTCATGTAGTATAACACATATAGACCATTGTTTAAATGTGTATTACCATAAAAATGCTATATTTATAAAAGTAGAAACATTTATTTATAGAATTTAAAATAAAACCATTGGTATATATTACAGATAACAATTTAATGTTTTTGGTAACTGAAGGAAAAAATAAAAATCTTTGAAAACCAACATCATCCTAGTTGTAAATGTGAGTTTGTAGTCACCGATAGTTATAGAATAAATTTTAACTCTGTTAAATGCCCGTGGATCCACATCCCCTCAGTCAATTTTCCTGAATATACTTGGTTCCTATATTTTAATTCATATGTGATCACCACAAGCTGTATCTAGTACCCAATTTTTATAAAAAATATAAATTTCACTCAAAAAATCACCTAAATCTTACTCTTGCTTATTTAGTTGGGTGCATTTTTTCTTCCAGTGACCCTTCTTGCGACATGTAAAACAGACAACATCATATTCCTTAGATTTCCCCTTTATCTTCCTCTTCTTGGAAGGTTGTGAAGAATATTTGGACTTATAACTCTTTACTTTCCATTTCTATTTTTTTCACTATAGGGACCAAAGTCATTTCATGCTCTGTCTCCTTATCTACTCGTCAAAGAAGAGTGAGAATATTTGGAATATACTTCTCAATGTTGTTCATATTAAAATTTTCAACAAATCTTGAGAATCTATGATGGATTTTTGTGATAATGAGATCGGTGCATATATCATTGGGGAGTTTAAACCCTAGAACTTCTAGGTACTCAGTATAGCGAATGAACATGACTATGTGAGGCCTAGATGGTGTTCCCTCTACAATCATACTTTTAAATAGTGATTAGTAAATCTCAAATAGTTACTATATAGATCTATTTTGGAAAAAACCACAGAGTATCTCAAGTATTATATATGAATCCTTGTTTCTATGAGACCTCATGAGTTCACTAGACAAATATGAAAACATTAAAAATTTAACATATACTATGTCACTCAAATGTTTTTCATAGACTAGGAACTCTTCATCACTCGCCTCCTTAGTAGGCGAGACAAGTAGTGAGGATTCTAAAATTTCATATTTATGTTCTTGGGATAGCACAACCCAAAGGCATCTAAACCACTCCTGGAACTTACTTTCGATGAGAAGTATAAGGCCCCCAACCTTAAACCTTACTTAATCTTGAGTTATTACAAGATTACACATTGAGGATATTTTTAGGTTTAGAGTTTTACAGAATTAGATCATAAAACTTGCATTACATTCCACATTCAAAAAAAGTGGTTACATAAAAGATAGTATTCATTTTTTCCCATCAACGGAAACATATTTAAAAAATAAAGCATGGATTCTTTCTTGACACTTCCTTGACACTATCATCATATCATGTACCTTTCCTTTGACTTGTGAAAATCATTTCAAAAAAACTTGGGATGAGCATAAAAGGCTCAGTAAGGGTTATAAAAAAATATGGAAAGGAAACATGAGTTCATATATACATAAGAATGAAATCATACTTTACCCATAAAACCTAGGCACTTTAACATACCTCATCAAATCATGAATAAATCATAGAAATCATAGGACATAAAAGGTAACTTGAGGCATTCATAACATTCTTACGTAGGGAGTAACCCTCTTGGTTACATTTGGAATATCCACCATATAATATTCCCTAAATCTCTTCGGAGAAACCTTAACGTTTCACTCCTTTGCGTTACCCAATGCATTGGAGAGCTATATCAGGCTCACCCGCCCTTAGTTTATCACAGAACCACCCGTTTTCATAACAATTCCCAAGAACCGTATCACATAAAACATGCATAAAATAAACATAACATTTCCACATTTCAATCACAATATTACATTTTAGTATATTGAAATAATGAATCCATTCAAAAAGAAACCATTTCCAAAACCATTTAAAACATTTAATAAAGATATTTTTGAATCAAAGTGTCACATACCACCTTGAAGCTTTTAAAATTTTAAACCATTAATATCCATAAAAATAAATCCTTAAAACCACATTTAAAACATGGATATTAATAAGAACAAATAATTAAAATATTTAAAGCGATATTTTGGTTAAAGGGGTTCTACCAAAATTAGAGACACTTGAATACAATAATTGAGGAATAACATTTAGTCAGAACTTTATAATATCATGAGAATAAATGGGTACATGATATAATATTCCAAAGGACAGTATATACACCATATAAGAGTGAATTGGTGCATAACAACAAATAAGTCTCAATAGAAATGTCAAATGTGATGAATTCCCTTATAAAGAAGATATCCTTAAATTAAAGATAATTCAATCTCAAAATTATGTGTTAAAAATATAAATACACCCAATATAAGTGGATATTAAGTGTAAAACAATAAAATTTCATTCACACATATTCAAAATATGACATATTCAATAACTACATGTTGAATCCAAAGAAATCGAAATTGGGTTAAAAAGTTCCCTTGGTAAAATTATACAGCCTAACGGCATCACTTCAAAATTCAGAAGATGAGTTGATGAAAGATAAAAAGGGAATATCATCACTTGAACATAAAATTTACATCAATAAGGATATAAAAGAACATATCCCAACATAATAGTATGTGAATTAAAAGACATAACAAAAGAAGTCTTTTAAAAAAGAGGAGGGTGAAAGGTTCCCTTATCGACATGGGTATCTTTCAAAACATACACCCCGTGAAAGAAGGACAATAAAACATTGATGTAAATACTCATAAATGAAATTATATTACACAATGAGTAAAATAATGGGCAGTACATAAACCACTCAAAGGAAATTGTGGCAAATGTAGTATAAATCTCACGGGAATAAAAGTGAGATGAAAAATCCCTCACGAAAACTCGGTAGCCTAACGGCGCCACATAAAACTTACAAAAATGGATTGATGAGATCAAATAGGGTATCTCATAATATTAACATAAAGTTTACATCAATATTAATATAAAATAACATCCCCCAACATAAAAAATAGGAGCTTAAAAGAAGTGACATAAAGGAGAGTACTTAAAAAAAGAGAGGTTAGATCTCTTACGAAAATTCGGCAGCCTAACGGCGCCACTCAAAACTTCCAAAATGGATTGATGAGAGAGAATAGGTTCTCTCATCATATGAACATAAAAATTAAAGTAAGAGTAATATAAAATAACATCCCAATAACAATAAATATGAGCTTTAAAGGAATGACATAAAAGAGTGTACTTAAAAAGAAAGAGAGGAGTAGGATCCCTTACCTCAAGTCCAACTTGTCTTGTTCGTTTCTTTATATTCCTGAATAATAAACTTTGGTCAATTTATAATTTCTTAAGGACATCCTATAAATATTATTATTCAGTTAATATCACATATTTTAATGTTATAATAATTGGTTAATAATATTAGTTCATATCAGGTGTTTTTGTCGATGTTTGGTAAATGAGTCAAAAATTGAACTTGTTGGAAAATAATTTTCCATGTAGTTATAGGTACATAATATCCAGAATAGTATTGATGTTTTAAATATCATATATATCCAGTATATGTTCATTTTATACCATTCCATAGCATTTTGTGATAAATTAAAAGCATCGTTCATGGAGACGGTAGGCTGTACGTACGCATGAACGCTACTTTCATTTTTTTGTCATATTAATGGAATTAAAACAAAATGAGATATATATATATATATATATATATATGTTATAATTACAGAATGATATCCATAATTTAGATGTAATATATTTCATATATATCAATTATATATATGTACTTATAATAGTACATAACATTTTGAGATAAGAAATGAAATGTACCGTTCATGGAGACGGTAAGCCGTACGTATGCATGAACGCTACTTCCATTTCTATTTCATATTTAATGGAATTAAAACATTATGATACATAATATTATTTTAATTCCAGTATGGTATCATATATAATATCATTAAATATATCCTTTATATGTACCACATATGGTATTAACGAATCAAATCACTTTGAGGGGGCGGTAGTCCGCACTTCTTTAAATGAAGATATCGCGTTTACCAATAATGGAAACCATAATGGTATGCCATAAATGAAAAATACAGAAGCTTAAGTAAAAAATAAAAATATTATATATCATATATCATATACAGATTCAACTTAATGGCCTCCTTTGAAGGTGTTAGAATAATGTTGAACAATCATCGTTTCGTGAGGCAGAAATTCATCATCCACAGAAACCGTATGTTCATTAACCATTAGATGTAGGTGTGTGTAATTTTGGCTCGAATAATTCTTATAAAAACATCCTAGTATATTTAAGATACTGGATTTTTTACAAAATAAATGAATAAAAAGAGTTTAGTGGGTTGGAGAAGCAAAATAAAACAAAAGGACACAAGTGAAGACATTACCTTAAAATCGGGTAACTCCCTTTGGTTTGAGCTCAAAGGCTTCCTTGGGAAGACTTATACCCAAAGTGAGGCTTCAAGGAGTTAGATAGGGATGTTTAGAGACAAAATGGGCAGGGTTTGGCCGAGCCAAAGGCTTTGGAAGTGTGGGTAAGGAGGTAGAGGTGGGGGCCTTTAATAAGAGGAGAGGAGGGGCACTCTTGGAAAGGTATAAAATGTAACTTTATTTTCAAATGAGTTTCGGATTTTAATGGTCCCACATTGATGTGTTTCAAGGATAAGGTGATAAGGGTTAGAAATCCACCCATCCAATAGGTTTTGGACATGTGTAGGTCTTAGATTTTACATTATCTTTCCATTTTATTTAAATCGCTAAATAATGAGGTCATTGCTGCATCATCATGATGTCATAAATAATTTAATTTATTTAATGTCTAAAAATTATAAAAAAAATAATATGATGTAGGAAATATTTTTATATTTCCAATGAATATTTATAGTCCAAACGATCATTTATGTAGACAAAATTAAAAATATTTTACTTAGGTGATACATTCTTTGTTACATTCAACATTTTTTAAAAATAAAAAGATAAAAAGTCACTTTCTCACAAAAGTGATTCCATGGGGCCCACAAGTTTGGAACAAGGCATCCCATGGTCAGACATGAGACAACCAGTAGCCTTAGGACACATTTTTTGGTCATTTTTTATTATTATGATATTATCTTATTATCTTTAACTACCCGATTACTCATTAATCAAGATAATTAAAGATAATTATCGTCGTTACTATTCATAATGTCCAAAAACAAAAGATTCTTAATTACATAATTTGGACCTTCTGATTCAAAATATGTAACTAATTTTACCAAATTCCAAACACATAAATTTCAATAATTAATTTAAAAAAAATTCTCGTTGTCAAAACAAATAGCGGGTTTTTTAGAAACAATATTTATGAAAAGTTTGGCAGTTGTTTGTGCCTAATTCCAAAGTGAAATTAATCCCAATGACCATAATTGAATTACATGGTAAAAATATATTCTAATTACACTTTAAAACAAATTAAAAAGATAATATAACCATATAATTAAATTAAATGAAAAAACAGTTTTGATGTAAAATGCAGTATTTTTCACTATTCATTGAAAAATGAACATTGTCAGAAAAATACCAAAAATTAACTCAATGTAAATTTCAATATCCCAATCATAAATAATATGTTTATTTTGAAAAATAGAGCTTATAAAATTTTCAAAAAGTGGATTTAAAAGGGGTTCGCCATCAAAAGGCGGTTAATCGACCTTTTAAAGAATATTAGAATGTTTACGCTTAAAAACTAGATTCATCTGCATTTTTAATCCTCTAACATTTATTGTAAAGAGTAAAAATATTTGACAAACATATATAATCATTTTGTAGTTAGTTCTGTTCATTCCCGCCATTACAACGGCTAGGCGTTAACTACCATTTAAAATAATATTATTTTATTATTAGAGTGCAACGTAAGATTCCCAAGAAACTTGTTGTTGCGTATTGCGTACGCCATCGAGCATAGCATCCCCTTTAAATTAATATTAATATTTTATTCACAAATAGGGATAAATATAAAAATTTCATATTCTTTATTTACCTGGGGTGTTACAAGAAGGTTATATTTTTCCAATATTGATTGTAGGGATAGTGTGGATGAAGAGATTTCCATTTTATTCAAATAATAAAAGAGAATATTGTTAGTACTTTTTCTATATTACAAATTATGTGTGAAATAATAAATTATTTGATTTTATTAAATATCCTACTATTTTATCAAGTATACATAGTCCTCAACTTTAAACTCAAAATTTCTAGTTTCTAGGGCATTCTATGGGAAAGTATCCATGTTAATCTTCTTAATGATCCATACCTTTTCCATGAATACCATAAAAATTAATTACGTATGAGGTATTTCCAACTTCAGGCTTGCAACTCCTTTATTTGTTTAGTCGATTCCCCTATCCTAAAATCCAGACTTGGACTTCTTAAACACTTGCCTCCAAATTTTTATTGAACGGAGTTTGGCTATTAAACTCAATACAAGTTCTATTAAGTCAACCCAAAACCCTCATCATAATTCCCTGATAAAAGTAAGTGTCCATACTTTGCTATATACTATAATTAGTTCAATGGTTTTATTCCTAATCAAGTAATGGATGTCTTAGTCAGAATTAATATTAGGTTAAGATATTTTAATTAATTATGCATAAATTTTATCTTGTTTTATCCATTAAAAGTATTTTTAATATTAAGTGGATGTTACTTAATTAATTAACCATGTTGGACAAAACATTTATGCATAATCTATTAATTTAAATTCTATCATTTAACATTAATTCATTTATTTATATGATCACGATCTTTCATCCATAAAATAAATAATTCGTAGAAATAAATAAATAAATAAATGACCCTATCATGAGCTTATCTAATGGTTTATTTAATGAGTGGACATTAAATAAACCTATTCCCTAGAGAAAATAACTTCGTATTCCAAACATGGAATGATCTATAGCATTACACCTATCCACCTGTGTATCACCTGATTTGGAATCATAATGGTTTCATTTTGAACCACCCCCACATGTCATGGGAAACTTCATTAATTGCATGTATTCATAACTCACACACAATGTAGGGGAACCAAAAGATTGGTTAAGGTGGGTTACATAAATAATTATAGACTTACAGACCCTATATAATAATGGAGGGAGGGATGACTCATAGGACATCATATTTAATTTAATAATAATTAATTAAAAATCCATGAAATAAATTAAATTAAAACATCCAATACATACATGGTTCTTGGTTAAGCTCATGAACGGTCATACATGCAACATATATGCAAGTAAATGATTAAAATTAATTTCTTATTAATTATTTATTATTAAGATAAATGTGTATTAATTAATTAATTAATTAATTAATTCCCTTTCATATTTATGAACATCTAAATACTCTTGGATATAACCATAATATAGTCATTAATGATAAATAAACAACATAACCAACAGTTTCATATTTATTACAATTAATTAATTGAGATTTTAAAATTATTTAAAACCCTTATTAAATTTTAAAACACTTAATGTCCCAATTGAATAAATAATTTTTTAATGATTTGATTTTTAATTTAATTAAATTTTTAATAATTCCATTAATTGGGAGACTACATTGTGTGTATTGTCCAGCTACATGTCATGTGCCTCAATTTTTGTGTATCTGGGTTACACTCTTAGGGATTTTTCATGTTAACTCAGACATACTATATGGTATGTACATTCTAGATACATGTCATACTATTGGTTCTTAAGCATGTATCTCAACGTGATCACACATCATGTACAAGCCAATTACATTTCGTGTATCCCTTGTGTCATGTGACCATTGTTTATGTTGAATGGATCAATATATATTTTAGATGTTGTAAATGATGAAATTCATGGTGTGTATACTACATACACATTGTGTATATCATAAATTCTACAAGTAGTCAGTATGATGTGGTTTGACATTGTACAATGAAGAAATAGATTACACGGTTTATACTGCTAACCCGTGTAGACAACACAATAGGTATGTCAACTACACGCTATGTAATCTGACATCACTTGTGCTACGTTGGCCCGATCTACACCTAGTGTTCAATAAATGCCCCATGTTTAATTAGATTCTTGGAATTTCATATATCCCTTGACACATCCAAGTGTAGTGCATAAGGGTACACGATGTGTACTCTATCCACACACCGTGTAACCAAGTTTTACCAGCCAAAAATTTGGCACTTCCCGATGGAATCTCTAGTCATTCCTTATCTATTCAAATACCTTTAAGAAAATTAAAAACTAAATGAATATTATTTATATTTTTATAACATATTAATTCATATCGGATTAAAGAATGAATAGTCTGAAATGAAAACATCCAACCACGGTTTCCTATAGATCAACAATAAAATAAATAATTATCAAATTTAAAATGTGACTCCTATGATTCAACATGTAAGTTATAAGAACAATAGAAGTGTTCAGTGGTGGGAAATAAATTAAAATTTGTTTTAATATTTTGATGCCTGAAACCCTAATAGTGGATCATGCATGTTAAATTTATAATCAATTTATTTTGATCGAAAGAAAGAAAATACCTTGGATTGTGATCTTTCTTTGATGTGGTTGTTAATGGTTATAAAAGTCCCTTTAATATTCCATTTGATTCAACATTAGGATCTAATTTTAAAATACCTCTTTCAGTGATCCATACATGCTCCTTTGATCTCCCGGAAATCTTAATCGATCTTTGGGCCCTAGCATAGTGAATCAATTGTCTTGAATTTTTTGTGTTGAACACTCATCATTTGGTCTTGAAGGAATCTCTCTGGGGTTCTCATTATTGAGAGGGATAGAAAAGTATGTGTGGAGAGATAATTTATTGTGCACAACAATTCTATATTTTTGATTAACCCTATATAATATCCATAAAGGACATTTTATAGAGATGGGGTTTATGTTAAGAAATATTTTAATTGCATGTTGGCCCTTAAAATAATATCATATTCTTAATAAACCCCATACCATAAAATATAATAATTATTATTATTTTCGTCATCGTCATCATCATCATCATCATCGTCGTCGTCATTATTATTATTATTATTATTGTCGCGCATGATAACATGTGCACTTGAAAAATATTATTTACCAGTTTGTAAGTAAATATCTATCACCGGACACAGTCTTGGTCTGTTTAAACTCATCAGTATTTATTAAATACGTGAATAAATATTTTATTCATAAATAAATACTTTATTCACATACCAAAAAATAAATTATTTATTAAATATTCAATAAATTAAATATATATATATATATATATATTATTCACAAAATAATGAATAAATATTTATTTAATTTATTTGACCAATAAAATTTGAATAAAATTATTCCTCGGTCTTGGGAGTAATATTTATTCCATTAATTAAATTCAAATGGAATTTAGTCAAGATCATCAGTAACACTTAGTGTGTGACCGTCTAGTATTCCTTCTCATTAGAATTGGGTGGTCATTCCAAAAGTCCAATACTACTATCTAGCAATGAGTCTAATAACCCAAGATAATGAACTTAATATCATGATGATGATAACCACATACAAACGCTTACTATGTAATATAATCCCTTTGTCACAATATCTTATCAAGAAGGTTGAAAAGTCGTGTCACCAACCAATTTACGTGATACATCTTTCTTTGAATATCTAAAATAAACACATAATTACACCATGACCATGGAATTTAGGTTTATAGTTCTATTAAAAATAAAAGGCTAAGATATGAGCTTCAATAAATATAGAAGGGAAAAATATTTCCTCAACTTATCCATTAATGACATGTCAAACGTGATGTACCCAACATACCCTACCTCACCACAAACATATGGTGTAAGGGTTTTCATCAGAAAATATAAGTGTGCAAGTCATTGAATACATTAATGATAATCTAAAATTCTAAGGACAGATACACATGCTCACAGATAGGAATATCTAATGACACCAAAACATGCAAAATTCCTACTGGTGGGTTTATTCTCATAATCTCCCATCTTGGAGATTACCAAGTGCTAACTTCATGAGAAGTGACCTCATCAGTTTATGATTACTCTCACCTAATATTCTATGGACTATGTTCATCATTATAGTACATTATCCAACCACAATACATTATTTAATAATATCATAATATCACTTCAAGGTTCTCATCATAGAGGGGGACTAGTATGCACCTATCAATGTGATGTATACTCTAGGACATTATTACATCAGAGTCATGAATAAAAATGAACAATATGTAATAATATGTTTTATTAATATTCAATACATCCAATATACATGTAATCAAAGTATAAATAGTTGGTCATAGGACACCAACTCCAATATATTATACCATCACTACTACTAAGGTGGAAAATCAAAATGAATTTGTACAAGGTATACTTATTATTCAATCTATAATAGAAAAAGAAATATTTGATTCTGGGTATATTCATTCTTTTATATCCTAAAAGTCTTCTAGAACTAATGAATCAAAACCCTGATACCTTGAAGTAGAGATATCCATAAAAACACATAATGTGTGATCAATGCAACCCAAGTATTAAACTCTTATCCTGTTAGCATCTATGGGAAGATTATTCTAGAAAATCTTGTGATCCTTACCTTAGTAGAATTTTATGATATACTAATGATTTATTGGATCTCATTATATATATCTCAGATCAACTATCAGGAAAAGGAAATATATTTCTATATTATAAACCATCTCATACTCCTGTATAAAGGTAAGGAAGATCATGAATCTCCTTTGAAAAATATCTTATTTGTGTGGATGTTGATACCTAATAAATAAACATTCCTTGCTTAAATGGTTGAGTCTAAGGAAATTATCAACCTTAAGGAAATGCACATTTCAAGGAAATATATTGATGCATTTCTTAAAGTGCTACCTGACCTTCCCATTGATCATGAGTTATATTTCTTAGTAGTTTGTATACCTGGATCCACTCCTATATCCAAATTCCCCTAGAGGATGGCCTTGATCAAACTGATGGAGTTAAAGAAGCTGCTATAATATAATTTGAACAAAGGGTTCACACACCCTTGTGCATCACCCTAGGATGTGTCGATTCTCTTTATCAATAAAATGGGTGGATCAATACTATTGTGTATCAATTAAAGAAAAATAAAAAAATATCACCATAAATTATAATTATTTCCCTTAAACTCTTTGAACAAATATGAAAATAGAATTCCTAGAGATTAAAAAAAAAAGTGGGTGAATTTATCATGAATTTTTATTAAAATTTCACAAGGCTTTCAAGATACACCTTGGGTTATGTTATCAAAAATTATTAAAAAAAAAGATAGATTCTTTAGTGGTTTAAAATCACACATTAAAAATGATATATCGATCTAATACTTTTGTAGTTATTAATATGTATTTTATGGACTTGAAAAGTAGAGATGGAGTTTAGAGAATGGTATCATGGTTAAAGATATAAGAAATTAAAGATGGAGTTTCAAGTTAGAGGATCAAATAAAAAATGATGGAAGAATATCCAACCATCCACATGTCAAAAATGTGGGAATAAGAATCATGGTAATTGCCTCAAAGGGAAAAGGAAATACTTCAAGTATAGGATAGAAGGACACCAAACTCATTAATGTTGAAGAGACATGAATAATCTGTCCAACATGATGGAGGAAAGGAATAAACCTCCCAATGAACCACCCAAAGTTCAATGCTTCAACTGTAGGGGGAAAGGAAACTATAAAAGCCAATGCACTAAACCATAGTTCTTTAAGGGTAATAAATATCAGAAATCGTAAATCCAAAGTATCAAGGTAAAGCTTATTCTATCACTACCACTAATTAGTAAAATTAAAATGGAGTTGTACAAGGTACACTTATTATTCACTCAAGAATAAAAAAGGTTTTATTTGATTATGGTTCAATGAATTCATTTATATCTTGGAATCAAAACCATGATACCTTGATGTTGATATATCCATAAAAACACTGAGGGGTGTAATCCATTCCACCTAAGTGTTAGACTTTTCTCCTATTAGTGTCTGTGGGATGATTCTTCTAGTGAATCATTTCATCCTTCCCTTGGTAGAATTTGATTCTATGTTGGGAATGGATTGAATCGTGTTATATAGATATCACATCAACTATAAATAAAAGGAAATCTCTTTCAATATTTTCGACCATCCCATGCTCATGTAAGAATTCAAGGAATATCATTAATATCCTTCGGGAAATACTTTAATAGTGTGGATTTTGATACCTAGTAAAGAAACATACCTTGACGAAATGTTAAATTCAAAGGAAAGTATCAAAATTTATGAAATGTACACTATAAGGTAATATAATGATATATTTCTTGAAGAGTTACCCATACTTCTCCCTAATCATGTGGTAGATTTATTAATTGAATATATACCTGGAGACACTCCTATCTCTAAATGATAGTATAGGATGGACCTGATCGAATTGGAGGATTTAAAGAAGTAGTTGTAAGATAATTTGGACAAAGGTTTTATACACCATAGTGCATCACCTTAGGGTGTGTCGGTTCTCTTTTTAAAGAAAAATTATGGATCAATATGTCTATGTATCAATTACTAAAATCTCAACAAGATCACCATAACGAACAAGTATCTGCTGAGAAAAGTATTGTTTTCAACAATACATAATAATGTTATTTAAAGGGTGAGATTATTAAAAATAATACTCTGTCTCTTTATGATAATTTTGATGCTCACAAATACCATTAATTATTTTTTAATGATTTTATTTGTTAATAATTTTGCATGAATTTATTAATTTATTTTACTCTTGAAATTACGATAATTTATCATTAAAGTATTCGTATTTAGCACGTTCTGGAAACACTTTTCATGCGCTACTTATTCGGAATTTGCTTTAGCGCATTATGGAATCACTGTTCATACCCTACGTGGTTAAACATAGCGTAAGGATGAAAAGCGTGTATACATTTTGAGATAAGAGAAAAGTATGGTTAATCAACCATATGTTATCAGCAAAGTATGAAGGAAGAACCTTACGTTAGGAAAGAACCTTACATTTGGATTATCAGCAAAGTATGGAAGGAGAATCGTACGTAAGTACTAAACGTTATGTTTGTTTCTCAAAAGCATGGTTCATCAACCTTACTTTTGTGAACAACCATACGTTCTTGGAAAAGTATGGATCAAGTAAAAGTATGGATCTTTTACCATACGTTTGAGAGTTGAAGAAAAAGTATGGATGATCAACCCTACGTTTATGATCAACCTTACGTTTGAAGAAAGTAACATGAACCCTACGTTTATGTTCGACCTTACATTGTCAACCCTACATTTGGAAGCCACATTATCAACTTTATGTTTGGCATCAGAAAGTTTGAAAGATGATTTTTCTTTATGCAATGGTCAGCAAGATGATTTTTAGGAGAATTTTAAGCTGGATTTAAAGTCTATTTTAAAATACGACATTGACCGACTCAAAGACGTTTTATCAAGGGATTAAAGATCGAATTAAAATGAGCTTTTTATTCTGATTCTTCATGGAAGTTACGACTACTCTGTAAATTCAAATGTTTAAATATCGTGAGTAAAAAGGTGACTTTTATGGATCTAAATGTGCAGGGAATATGCTCTGCTTTATTATATATGTTTTCTCTAAAACACTAGGCACGAGTATGTGGTGATCAATCAATTATTCAAAAAGGTGGAAAACAGAGACTGCAAAAAATTACACCGATCTGCTGATTCAAAGAGGAGAATCAAAGCTCTGTTTATTTAAAAAGAAGGAACTCGATAGAAGATTCACTTGTTCTACATGAAATATCTATTGTGAATCTACTACTACTGAAGTTGTAAATTATATCTCTATATCTACTACAATCGGATTGACTCAGAACTGCTTCGACTTGAAAATAAATATTTCTAGAGATGATGATCCATCTGTTGTCAATTGCATTCTGTTGCAATTGTGAAGATCAACTGGAAAAGTTCTTTCTAAAATTATTTTTATCTTTAGTAACTAGCTTCTCATACTAAGCTGAGTAGGTTCGTTTTTGAACTAGAAGGATTTTTTTCCCTTGGATTGTAAAGGTGTCAACTGCCTATACTCAGTGGTGAACCGGTCTGTTGAAATGAGGACCAGATAGTGAAAATCACCAAGATCATGTAGTAGAGCATTGGTGGAGTGGACTAGGGGCCTTCTATTCTCCGAAACACTATACATCTTGTGCTTCTGATATTTAAATTTGCGTTGCATCATTTTATCTGATTAAAGTTAAAAACACAGAACACAATCACCCAAAGATCTTTGAGAAGACACAATTCACCCCCCTCTTGTGTATATTTTGTGTAATCCGATCCAAAAATTAGTATCAGAGGTTGAGATTTTTGACAAAGCTTTAACAAGTTGAAAGTGATTATCATAGAGCAAGATGACTGATACAAGAGAGGGAATGTCTACGGTCAGAGAACCATACTTAAATGGAGAAAACTATGGATGCTGGAAGTCTCAAATGATCATCTATCTGAAAAATCTTGGATACAGAGTCTATTATAAGATTATTACTCCATATGAAATACCAGAAAAACCTAAAACATGGAGTGCAGCTACTGAAGCAGAATATGATATGAATTCGAATGCTATGAATGCAATCATATGTAGTATAGGACTATATGAATTTAATAGAGTATCTCAGTGCCCGACAGCATATGAGATGTGGCAAACAATAGTTGTGGTGTATGAAGGAACAGAAAATGTGGGACAAATGAGATATGCAACTGCCAAATTGAAATTTGATACTTTCATAATGTTTGAAGGTGAAAGCATTACCCAAATGAATGTGATATTGACAGAAATTGTCAATAATATAACATCTTTAGGAGAACCTATCAAGCAGGCTAATCAAGCATTACAAGTACTAAGAGTACTGCCTACAAAATGGAATGGAATCTCTGCAGCAATCAGACAGTCGACACATGTCAAAGACTTAACCATGAGAGAACTGATTGGAACATTAATGATGTATGAAGCTGAGATGGAAGATGAAGCTAATGAACATAAAGTTCTTATCAAAAGAGAGGATATTGTCTTGAAGGTAACTTGACCACAAAATAATAGAAAGATGAAGAACAGAGAAGTCAAAGCTAAATCAGAGAGATCTGACTCATCAAACTCAGATGAAGAACTGGCTCAGCTAGCTAGAAAAATTAGAAAATTCTACAGCAATAATAGAGGCTTCAAAAATTCCTTTAAGAGAGATGATAAGGAAGTAAGATGCTATGAATGCAAGAAGATGGGGCATATCAGACCAAATTTCCCACAATTGAAAGATGCAAAGAAGAAGAAATTCTTCAAAATAAATGACTATGAGCAGAAAGACAAGAAAGATATGAAAGCCACTTGGAGTGTATCTGAAGACTCCAGTAGCTCTCCTGAATTAAGATCAGAGAAAGAATAAGTCAATCTAAAAGCAAACATGTTTTTTATGGCAGAAACCAATGAGGTACACTCATATTACTCCTATGACTCAAATAATGAATCAAATTCTAAATCAAGCAACAAAAATGAAAAACTTACAGCCTACCGCAATATGCTTAAAGAAAGATATGACCCCCTATTTAAGAAACATAAGTCACTAAAGAACATACATAAAGTTGTTTCGGATGAAAGAGATACAATGTTGAAACAACATAAGGAATTAATTGATAAATACAATTCTATTAACACTAACTATACTAATTTTGAATCAAGAATAAAAACACTATAGAATGAAGTAGAATCTTACAAACAGGCTACATTGGTTTTTACAAAAGGAGATAATTCATTAAATGAAATTCTTGGAAAAACTGTCATTAAAAAGGAGAGATTTGGAATTGGAAGTAAAGGATTAAAACCTAAGATATATAAAAATTATTTTATTCCTAGCTCTAAAAGGGTTAATTGTAACTTTTGTGGGACAAAGGGACATATAGCTAAAAACTGTTTCTTAAGATAACCTCAAATTTGTGGTATTAAGAAAGCCTATGTTTCAAAAGACTTATATGATTCAGCCGATTTTAAAAGAACAAAGCAAATCTGGATACCCAGATCATTGCTATCTAACACCCCTGGACTCAACAGAATATGGGTACCAAAGAAATTTTTTTGAATTTCTTTGCAGGTAACAGGACACAAGAGTAGAAAATATATATGGTACATGGATAGTGGCTGCTCAAGACATATGAGTGGAAACTCATTGAATTTTTCTTCACTCACTCAGAAGGAAGGAGGACTTGTCACATTTGGTGACAATGCCAAAGGAAAAATCATTGGCATTGGAATTTTTGGAGATCCAAAAACTGTCTCAATCAACAAAGTACTTTATGTAAAAGGATTAAAACACAACCAGATAAGTATCTCTCATCTTTGTGATGATGGATATACTGTGGATTTTACTAATAATTGTTGTGTTGTTTCTAAAGATAAACTGTTTAAATTTAAATCACTAAGAACTGATAATGTCTATACTTTGGATTTAAATTCCTTGTGTAAAAAACAAGTAAACTGCTTGACTGCTAAAGTAAGTGAATATTGGATCTGGCATAGGAGACTTGGACATTGTAATATATATGTTTTAAATAAGTTATCTAAGAAACATTTAGTTTCTGATTTAACTAGTCTCAAATTTTAAAGTGATAGATTCTGTGATGCATTTCAACTTGGAAAGCAACACAAATCATCCTTCAAATCTATTAACAAAATTTCTACATCTAAACCTCTAGAACTTATTCATATGGATTTGTTTGGACCCTCAAGAGTAGCAATCTTGGCTGGTAAATTATATGTATATGTTTTAGTGGATGACTATAATATATTTACATGGATTTTCTTTTTGAAATTTAAAAATGAAGCTTTTACTTTATTTGAATGTTTTTGTAAAGCAGTTAAAAATGAAAAAGGTATTAAAATAATTTCATTAAGAATTGATCATGGTGGAGAATTTGAGAATTAGGAATTTAATTTCTTCTACTCAAATATGGGTATTAAACACACCTTTTATGCACCTATAACACCTCAACAAAATGGAATTGTTGAAAGAAGAAATATGACTATTCAGGAAATGGCTAGGACTATGATAAATGAATACAGCCTTCTTACCTACTTTTGGGAAGAATATGTAAGCACAGCCTGCTATATAATTAATAGAGTTTTAATTAGACCTCTTTTGAAAAAGACACCCTATGAACTTTGGAATAACAGAAAACCTGAAGTTAACTACTTTAAAGTTTTTGGATTCAAGTTTTACATCTTAAACACCAAGGATAATCTTGATAAGTTCGATCCAAAATCTGGTGAATGAATTTTCTTAGGATACTCATTTACTTCCAAAGCTTATAGAATCTATAATAAGAAGTCAAGGATTGTTGAAGAATCAGTTCATGTGAAATTTGATGAATCTGATCCCTTTGAGAAAAGGACAGATCAAATGGATGAACCTAACTCTAATGATAACATGAGACTTGAGAACTTAAAGAATGATTTTGAAAATGATATAAAAGAAATTCAGTTCTGTTCAGAGGAACATGATACTGAAGAACCATTAAATGTTTTTCCTAGACAGTATAGAACCCTAAATAATCGCCCTTTAGAAATTTTGATAGGTGACTTAGAAACTAGAATTCAAACTAGAAGAAACTTAGGAAACCTAGTGGAATTCTCTTCCTTCCTATCCCAACAAGAACCCAAGACTATAGAAGAAGTTTTAGATGATGAAATCTAGGTAATAGCAATGCAAGATGAATTAAACCAGTTTAAAAGAAATGAAGTTTGGGAATTAGTGGAAAGACCTAAGAATTATCCAGTAATAGGAACCAAATGGGTCTTTATAAATAAACAGGATGACCAAGGCAGAATAACTAGAAATAAAGTAAGATTAGTAGCTAATGAATATAATCAGGAAGAAGGAATAGATTATGATGAGACTTTTGCACCTGTAACTAGGTTAGAAGCCATTAGAATCCTTTTAGCCTATGCATCTTATATGAATTTTAAATTATTTCAGATGGATGTTAAATCTGCCTTTTTAAATGGTTATTTAATGGAGGAAGTTTATGTTGAGCAACCTACTGGTTTTGAAAATTCTCAAAAACCAGATTATGTTTTTAAACTTACTAAAGCTCTTTTTGGCCTTAAACAAGCACCTAGATCTTGGTATGAAATATTCAGTTCTTTTCTTTTGAAAAATGATTTTACTGTTGGAATGGTAGACCCAACACTCTAAGAAAACTATAAAAAATAATATTTTATTGGTTCAAATTTATGTTGATGATGTAATTTTTGGATCAACTAATAAAATCTTTTATGACGAGTTTTCAAAGTTAGTACAAAAATAATTTGAAATGTGTATGATGGGAGAACTAAACTTCTTCTTAGGACTTAAAATTTATCAAAAAATATTTTGGAAATGTTTTGAATCAAAGAAAATACATTACTGATTTGTCGAAGAAATTTAGACTTGAAAACATCAAGACATATACAACTCCTATGTATACTAATATAAAACATGATTTGGATGAAACTGTAAAATGAGTTGAAAATAAGTTATATAGAGGTATGATTGGTAGTTTATTATATCTTACTACTAACAGACCAGATATAATGTATTCAGTATGTCTTTGTGCAATATTTCAATCAAATCCTAAAGAATCTCATCTAACTTCTGTTAAAAGAATTTTTAGATATTTAAAAGGAAATTTTTTTCAATCTCTTATTTATCCTAAAACGTCTGATTTCAATTTGATTTCATATTCAGATGCTAACTTTGGAAGTTGTAGATTAGATAGAAAAATCACATCAGGAAAATGTCACTTTTTAGGAAAGTCTTTAGTGTCATGGTCTAGTAAGAAACAACATTCAGTTGCCCTATCAACAGCTGAGGCAGAATATGTATCTGTTGGAAGTTGTTGTGCACAAGTGTTGTGGATGAAAAAAAATCTTATGGAATTTGGATTTAATTTTAATAATACACCTATTTTATGTGATAATAAAAGTGCAATTAATATTTCAAAAAATCTTATTAGTCATTCTAGAACTAAGAACATTGATATAAGGCATCACTTTTTAAGAGATCATGTTCTTAAAAAGGATATATCTTTAGAATTTGTAAGTACTGAAATTCAATTAGCTGATATATTTACTAAACCACTTCCCACTGCAAGGTTTGATTTTATTAAGGGGGATCTAGGTTTATTTGATTTTAAATAAAATTTTATTTTACAATGTTAGTTCTTTATTTTTAATTCTACTTAAAGTAATTTTTCTATTTTGTTTTTCAAACAGTATAAGTTTCTCTTATCTACGTAATCTATTATATTTATTTTTAAATATATGTAATGATTATTAAAAACATGGGAATCAAGGTTTTCAGAAACCCTTTCGACTTCTAAACTGTTTCATTTCTATCGAAACCTTTTAGAACCCGCAAACCGCACCTCTTCTCGTGAACCCTAATTTGTGAACCTCTGAAAGCCTAACCTTCAAACCTTCAGAAATTCTCATAGAGATGGTAAGGACTAAAAGAGCCAGTGAAGCCAAGCCAAGCAATGTCAATATACAATGCTCCGAAGGAAGAAAAATCTTACATGGTAAGGTAATCGATCTCAACTGGTTATTTCAGACAAATCTACTGTTGAAACAAGCGATGTCGTTTTAGAACCTTGAACAGATGTTCAACAGTGAAAGTATGGAATTTATGTATGAGGTAGAACTTAGATACTTCATCAAATCTGTACAGTTTAGTCTAGGAGATACCGAGGATAGTATGATGGCTAAGATAGAGGATAGGGATTTCTCAATCTCATCAGTAGAAATTGGTCAGATTCTCAACTGCCCTCATGAGAGAGTTTTTTATTTCAATTTGAAAAATATTGGAGATTCTGTGCATAAATCTGAAGACATAATGTCATTTATTTTTGGTACTAAGACTATAAAGGAAATGTTTATCAAGTATTTGGATCCTGATCAGAAAATTTTGGTCAAATTTGTTCAGACTGGAATAGCTCCCAGAATGGTAGAAATGGAAAATATTTTGTACCCTGATATGTACATAATTTATCTTCTATTAAGTGATGTCAAATTAAACTTCCCAAGGTACATGGTAAGGTACCTCAATTACTGTTTTCAAAGTGATGCCCGGATGAACTTTTATCCTTTTGGTCAATTCATTTCCAAGATGTTACTTAAGAAGGACATGGTGAGATTAGTGGATTCCTGTGTACACTGTCATCATAGTAATGTGTTTAATGTTGGAACTTTATGGAAGATTGCACACTTATGGAGAACCATTAAAGGAAAAAATTTTCCCGTAGGAGCTGCCGATGACTCAGAGAGTGCTCAGGCTCAACCTGCTAAGTCCAAGGAGGGACAAGATGAATCAAGAGTCAGCAATGTAGTAAGAAGGATCCGATTTGAAGTGGAAGATGTTGAGGAAGAAAGAAGTCAGGAGGGACTTCAATATCGAAGAACTAGACTTGTTAATGAGGAAATTACTTCCCCTTCATTGGAAACAATAGAAGCTTTATTTTCTTATTCTTTTGTGAGAGAAGCTGTTATTGATAAGACCATGGAAGATGTTAGTGAAAGAACTGCACCGGTAGAGGGATAAAGAGTTCAAGAAGAAGCTCAAAGGGAGAATCTGGAACAGATTATAGCTGATGTTGAAGTTACACTTCAACAGGAACAATATAAGGAGGCATAGCCTAGTGAGGAAGTGGCTAGACCTCAGGAAACTCCTGAAAATATTGTTCTCGAAATTCCAATGGAAGACAAAGATGCAGATGTTTGTGATGAACATCTCCCTGATGCTCCAACAGTGTTACTTCAAGAGGATTTTTCTATAGAATAGTCTGGAAAGGACTCTGAGGAAAAATCTATGGACAAGCCTACTCAGGACAAAGAGAAATAAAAATCTGATGCTGAAACATTACCTTTGGTACTGCTGCATCATCTAGAGCCTGAGAATGTGAATCAAGCACAGGGTGCCTCTGATTCAAGGAAGAAAGAAGTTGAAGAATTGTACAAAAATGTGTCTCTGTTGGAATCTGAGAATATCACTCTGAGAAATGACTTAGACTTAGAATAATTGAGATTTCAAAATCTAAAGGAGAGTACAGTCTCAAGGAAAGAAGATGAAATGTTTAAAGAGAATATGCTGAATGCAGTTGCAAAATTGAAATTTGAAATGGTTATGAAGACAGATTTATCAGATCAAAAATTGTTTATGGAGAAACAATTTGCATCAGTTGCAAATAGTGATGTTAGTGGATCAGGTACTTCACCTGATTTAATCAGAATATTTCAAGCTATCACAGCAGCGATGAGCAACATGAATGAAAGGTTGCAAGATCTTAAATGTAATAGTTCTCCATTATCTGTGTTGCTGGACAATCAGAAATTTTTAGTGGATCAACTGACATCTAGTGAGCTACCAATTAGAACACTGTTAAATCAGATGTCAGATAAGCTGTCAGTGTTTATAGAAAAAGAGGAAAGGATGCATGATTTTTTCAGAGTCAATTTAATCGAGGATATTCATATGAATCAGGAGAACAGAGAGTTCATTATCAAACTTAGAGATAGGATGATGAAGTGACTCAAGGAACAGTTTACAGAAATCAAGTCTGCAATCCAGAGGAGATAGAAACTATTGCCTATCTTGCCCAAACCTTGATTCTTGTGTTTATCATACTTGTATCTATTTTTGTTTTTTAATGAAAATATGTTTCTTTCTTTCTATTTGTTTTACTGTCTTTATTTTGGTATGCCTGTACTCCAGATTTAATTATTGATAAATAGTTAATAATATCATTTACCTACAGTTCAGTGCAACATTAATTGTGTTAAAATCCTAATTTATCATTCTTTTTTATATCACAAAAGGGGGAGAAATTTGGATAAACACAAAAATTTATTTTAAAAACCTTATTTAAATGATTTCCTATATATTTAATGTTTTGTATTTATAAAAATTTATACTTATACAGAAAACTATTTTAAAGTTATTAACAGTTGTTTATTATAAAGGGAAATTTTCTTTTTCTTTTTATTCAGAGGGATAAATTTTTATTCATTGAAATTATTTTGTTAAAATTAAATATTGTTTTATCCTCTCAAAATTCTAAAACTTTATGTAACTAATTTTTTAACGTTAATTTCATTTAATTAGTTTTATTATCTTATGGGTTTTGTGATCATAAAAAAGAGGGATATTGTTGAGCAAAGTATTGTTTTCAGCAATACATAATAATGTTATTTAAAGGGTGAGATTATTAAAAATAATACTCTGTCTCTTTATGATAATTTTGATGCTCACAAATTCCCTTAATTATTTTCTAATGATTTTATTTGTTAATAATTTTGTAGGAATTTATTAATTTATTTTACTTTTGGAATTACGGGAATTTATCATTAAAGTATTCGTATTTAGCGCATTCTGGAAACATTGTTCATGTGCTACTTATTCGGAATCTGCTTTAGCGCATTCCGGAATCACTGTTCATACCCTACATGGATAAACATAGCATAAGGATGAAAAGCGTGTATAATTTTTGAGATAAAAGAAAAGTATGGTTAATCAAACATACGTTATCAGCAAAGTATGAAGGAATAACCTTACGTTAGGAAGGAACCTTACGTTTGGGTTATCAACAAAGTATAGAAGGAGAACAGTACGTAAGTACTAAATATTACGTTTGTTTCTCAAAATCATGGTTCATCAACCTTACTTTTGTGAACAACCATACGTTCTTGGAAAAGTATAGATCAAGTAAAAGTATGGATCTTTTACCGTATGTTTGAGAGTTGAAGAAAAATTATGGATGATCAACCCTACGTTTATGATCAACCTTACGTTTGAAGAAAGTAACATGAACCCTATGTTTATGTTCAAACTTACGTTGTCAACCCTACCTTTGGAGGCCACGTCATTAACCTTATGTTTGGCGTCGAAAAGTTTGAAAGATGATTTTTCTTTATACAACGGTCAGCAAGCTGATTGTTAGGTGGATTTTAAGCTGGATTTAAAGTCGATTTTAAAATATGACTTTGACCGATTCAAAGTCGTTTTATCAATTGATTAAAGATTGAATTAAAAGGAGATTTTTATGCCGAGTCTTCAGGGAAGTTACGACTACTCTGTAAATTCATATGTTTGAATATCGTGAGTAAAAAAGGTAACTTTTATGGATCTAAATGTGCAGAGAATATTCTCTGCTTTATTATATATGTTTTCTATGAAACACTAGGAATGGGTATGTGGTGATCAATCTATTATTCAAAAATGTGGAAAACAGAGACTGCAAAAAATTACACCGATCTGCTGATTCAAAGAGGAGCGTCAAAGCTCTGTTTATTTAAGAAGAAGGAACTCGATGGAAGATTCACTTGTTCTACATCAAATATCTAGTGTGGATCTACTACTGCTGAAGTTGTGAATTATATCTCTATATCTACTGCAACCGGATCAACTCAGAAATGCTTCGACTTGAAAATCAATATTTCTAGAGATGACGATCCATCTGCTCTCAATTGCATTTTGTTGAAATTGTGAAGATCAACTGGAAAAGTTCTTTCTAAAATTCTTTTTATCTTGAGTAACCAGCTTCTCGTACTAAGCTAAGTAGGTTCGTGTTTGAACCAGAAGGCTTTGTTTTTCCTTGAATTGTAATGGTGTCAACTGCCTGTACTCAGTTGTGAACCGGTCTGTTGAAACGAGGACTGGATAGTGAAAATCACCAAGCTTTTGGAGTAGAGGGTTGGTGGAGTGGACTAGGGGCCTTCTGTTCCCTGAACCATTATACATCTTATGTTTCTACTATTTAAATTTTCGCTGCATCATTTTATCTGATTAAAGTTAAAAAGTAAGAACACAATCACGCAAAGATCTTTGAGAAGACACAATTCACCCCCCTCTTGTGTATATTTGGTGTAATCTGATCCAACAGTATCCCCTTCCTAGGATTGATGACTTGTTCGATCAACTATGATGAGATCAATACTTTCAATGGTGTATATTCATTCTAGGTATCATCAACTAAAGTTAATTAAAGAAGATATTCATAAGATACTTTTATAAAAGTTATGGAGACTATGGGTTCTTAATTATTCCCTTCATACTAATTAATGACCATAAAATATACATAGATTTGATGAGTAGAGACTTTATAGACTACCTTAAAAAATTGGTAGTCTTTATTGACAATATTCTCATTTACTATGAGAGAAATGAGGAATGTAAATATAATCTATGGATTTTGTTGGAAACATTAAAAAATGAGAAAATATATGCTAATTTTATCAAGTGTGACTTTTGGATGAAGCAAGTCACATTCTTGGGGAATGTGATCAAAAGTGGGGGGGGTTGTGGACATGTCAATGATAAAGGAAATTGAGGAATGACCCAAGCCCTATATTTTCATATAAATCCATAGTTTTATTAGATTAGTTAGGCACTAGTGATGATTTGTGATAAATTTACCAAGATTTATATCACACTAACTAAGTTAACATGAAAACAAGTAAAGTACATCCGGATGGATAAATATAAGGAAATATTTATGGAGCTAAATAAGAGGTTGGTCCTTGCGCATGTACTCACACTACCCTCAAGAAGAGAAGGGTTTTTTATATAAAATGATTATTCAAAGAAAATATTGGATTTTTTACTCATTAAAATTGAAAAAATGATTGATTATGCCTCATTAAAGTTAATTATCTATGATAAAAACTACTCAACATGCAATTTAGAGTTAGTAGTTGTGATCTTCACCTTGAATATTTGGAACCACTGCCCCTATGGTGAGAAGTGTGACATTTATATAGATCACAAGAGTATAAAATATGTATTCACAAAGAAATTGTTCAGAATGCATCAATGAATATGGTTATAGATAATCAAGGACTATTATTTCTCTATTCACTACTATCTAAGAAAGGAAAACAAGGTAGTTAATGCTCTTAGAAAAAAAGAACATGATACAATATCCATGATGTGTATTAACAAATACCATATATGCATGGATATAAAAAGGATGGTTTTGTAAATTATAATGGTAGGGAATAAATCATACCTTTCCCAAATTATTTCTCAACCATCTATCTAAGAGAATATCAAGGAGGCACAAAAGGATGATCTGAAGCTTCAAAAAATTGTGGAAACTGTAAAGGGGGAGAATCTTCATTAATTACACATTGATGGAAATAGTGAAATTCTATTTGGAACTAGAATTTGTGTTCCAGCATCACCTGATATAAATAAAGATATATTGTATTATTCATATAGTTTATATTTCTCTATCCATCCCTAAATTAACAAGATGTACTATGATCTTTGAGATATCTTATAGTGGGACAACATAAATAAGGATATTGTTGAGTACACTTCAAAGTGCTTGGTATGTCAACAAGTTAAAGTAGAGTAATAGAAATTAAAGGGGATAATGCAACCATTTCCAATATCCATATGAAAATTAGAGAACCTCACCATGGACTTTGTCACTAGTCTCTCAAATACATCCAAGGTAAGCAATGAAATATGGGATGCGGTGGATCAACTGCCCACTTAATCACTCTTTGGGAATACTTATCACTTAAAAAACTTGTTAAGATATATGTAAATGAATTAGTGAGGCTATATGGGGAACCACTTTTGATCATCTCTGATCATGATCCAAGGTTCACTTCAAAATTATTGAGAAGTATTCAATATGATCTCAATACTAAATTGAATTTTAGTATGTCCAATCACCCCAAATCGATGGCCAATCTGAAAAGAAAATTCAAACAATCAAGGACATATTGAGAGCATAATAAATGGAATTTAAAGGAGGATGGGATCAATATCTCCCATTAGATGAGTTCTCAAACAACAATAACTTCCACTCAAGTATTAAAATTGCTTTATATGAAGCTGTGAATGGGACGTGATGTAGAAATTATATTTTTTAGGATGAAGTTGTTGAATTAAAGCTATTTGGACCCAATCATGTGAACGGGATGATATATATGGTCCAGGCTATCTAACATTATAAAAAAGCTGCTCAAATTCAATAGAAGATATATTCTGATAACCATCAAAGGGACTTGGAGATTGAAGTTGGGGACAAATGTTTTCCTTCGAATATCACTATAGAAAAGAGTCATGTGGTTTCAAATGAAATGGAAGCATAGCCCTAGGTAAATTGTATCCTTTGATATCCTTGATCATATAGAAGCAGTGTCTTATAAGTTAGCACTTTCACACAACATGGATCAAGTTTATGATGTTTTCCGCATATCTATTCGGAGTAAGTGCATACATGATCCTTCACATGTAATGAATTCGGAGGTGGTACAACTAGAAAATGGCCTATCTTATGAGGATAACCCAATAAAGATATTAGACTATAAAGAAAATGTTCAATGAAACAATCAAAATCACCATGTCAAAGTGTTTTGGTGGAACCATAAATATTAAGAGGAGACATGGGAACTTAATGAAATAATGAAACATAAGTACACTAATATATTCTCAACTGATAAAATGAGTTTAAATTTCATGGATGAAGTTTATAAATGGGGGAATAATGTAATGACCCCGAGTTTATAAGTGATATTTTTTTCTGAAATAAATATGTGTTATGCAATATTATATAGTAGTATACACATACAGTAGATAGAGAAACCAACAACACTTTATTTCATTAATGGGGATCATTACATTAGTCAGTAACTAAACCCATGAAAATGAAAAACATTATATTGTGAAAAATATTAAATAGAAAAAGTATAATGGGAGAACATGGATCATTCTAATCTGCTAGAATTATCACCCCAATGAACAAAACTATAGAAAAGAAACATAATATTAGTAAACCAATCGATATATTAGACAAGGAAAATATAGAAACTTTGGAGGAATTTTGGTGAATAATGTATGAAGGAATTAAGAGATATTTATAATAGGTCATGTAACTTTTGGAATAGTAATGTGACTATTGTAGTAGTAATGTGACTATTAATATAGAAATCATACCATCGGGAATAGTAACCAAAACGTTGGGAATAGTAATTTTTCCTATAAATAAAAAAATTAATATAAATAATATTTATAATGTGTAATTTAAGAAAATATAAATATTATAATACCATAAAATAAATAAAAATATTTAAAAACTCAAAGAAATTATATAAACTTTTTAAATAAAGAGTATTTTAATGTATATCGTAAAAATCATATTTTTATATTAAAGATTAAAACTACATATGTTAGAAAATTATTTTGATAAAATGAATTTCATTTTTAGCATAAAAAGTTTAAAATTTTCAAAGGGTAATTTTTTGGTAATTTTCTGAAATACATCATTTTGTAAGTGAATAGAAAAAACAATTTTTTCATAACTAGTGTATTTTAAATTATATCATTCATGATGTAATAATGAACTAATAAACTCTATAATTTTTAGATCAACCAAAAACATATTTTATTTGATAAAGTATTCATTTAAATACAATAAATGTGTTTTCCAAACCTAAAAATTATTTTCCAAATTCTAAAGTCTAAAGTATTGTATTAAAATAATATTATTTCATTTTTACAGCTTTTCTTTTGATTAAACTAATAAATTAGGATAATAAAGTGTTTTAAATATTAAAAATCATGTTATTTAATTCAAATACATTTCATAATTTCCAAAATATTAATATTTAATGTTTTACCTTGGATGTAATATTGTATTCAATGTTATAACTCAAAAATACCCCTCCTCAAGTATAAATTACCTCTCACCCCTCCTCGAAAAACCAATTCACTTCCACTTAACAAAGAAAGCTTTCATACGCAATCCCATCTATAAATCCTATTACCATCATTAAGGATATTCTAGACTAAACAAACTCCAAGTTTCAAAGGATCTTAGTTCTATAGAAAAGAAGAAACACTGAGAAGATGGTAATTTTTCATCTACTTTTATTCTCATTTTCCTCTTTTATTCCTTTTTTTACCTTTTCCTTTCAAACCCAAATACTCTAATTTTAATTGAGGATTATTTTAACATTATATTAATGATTTTTAACTACTATAATGATTATATTTACAATGTATATATATTTCATACTTCTCTTTTTTATTCTTTGGACAATGTCTCGTTAACAGTCGATTAACCACTAGTGAGGACATTTCCAAATCCCTTATTATCACCACCCTTATGGTTGGTTATAATAAATTATTTCAGATATATAAATGTATAAATATATTTATTTTGTGATTTTGGAAGTAATTATGCTTATGTATAAATGACCTTGAATAAAAATAGTTAAATTGAAACAAAATAGGATATTTTAAGAAAAATATGATATCAAAATGTTTTACCTTTAACAAAGAGAATTAAGGAATATAATACAATTATTATAATTCATAATGAGTGAAAAAAATTAAATAATCAAATTTTTATTGTATTTTTTAATAAATATGACATTATTTGGAGGTGTAAAGTGATGAAATAAAGTGGTATTTAAGGTAAGGGGTTCTAAAATGCAATACCTTCTTTGTGGGTTATCTTCTCTTTCACATTGTTCTCAGTATGTAAGTTCATATATTTTCCTTAAAGTACCCTTCCTCAAATATTTTATATTTTTTTAGGGATATATGTGTTTTTAACTTGTCAAAAGGACTTCTAATCCAATTACAAATATTTTTTCAAAAAGGAATTTATTTTTGAAATTATCACTTTGACTCCTATTGAGAGTTTCTTATTTGAAGAAAAATGATCTTTTATGAAAAATTATGTTCTATATTATTAATTTTGGAACCCCCAAAGTTATTCATTAATTAATGAATTATTACACCCTTAATAAACTCATTCCTTTCCCTGGTATTTTTTCTTGAATACAATTGTTTTATATTCTCTTTTGATGTGGAATGCATGATTATGAGAATTTTATGATGTGACGGGTGGTCCCAAAATTATGTAACCCTCCAATACAATGGGTAATGTGATATATCTCATAATTTTATGTGTATTATATGTGAACGTGATTCTATCATTGTTCACAATTATGATGTTATGATTTATGCACATATGTTATGTGTGAACATGATTCTATATTTTTTCACAACTATATGGGGTATTTGATCACTATGTTGTGATGTTTCATTATTATGCATATGCCAAATTCTATTCCTTTATCAAAAAAAATCCTATATACTTATGATGATGATCTCATTCTTATGAAATTAATATTATGATTATGCTTACCCATTTATTATTGATCCATGTATCTTTTTCTTTCTATGGTATTGTAACTTCCTGACCCAAATGCCACTAAATGGTTCCCCGAGTTGATGAGTCACATGGACTTAAGTGTGCCTCCTCATACGCCATAGGATACTAACTATAAGTGATGGACTATGGTGTTTATGTGGGAATATTATTCCTTCATATCATAGTGTATCAAAACGATAGTAAACATATCATTCAAATAGAAGAAATAGTAAATCAACCAAATAAAAGATAAATATCAAATATAGAAATATATAAACATTTCTAAAGGTAATCTCATATACAAAACTATGTGTCATGTCATTTCTCTAAAAATAAGAAAAATAGGTATACAATATTCCAATAAAATACTTGTTTCAGAATACCAAAAATAAAAAAAAAACTCTATCCATATAGTATCATGAGCCTAGATAGGTTCTATACTCTTCTACTCCTAAGAAAAAAATATATCAAGCATCGTACAATGGGTGCTTGCCCCGATCTCTACCTACATCCATGAAGACTTTCTGGGAACCCAATGGCGGCTCGAACTGGGTGTGAGATAACACTCATTAAGCACCACCAATGGTTTCTATAATAAATTCAGTCTATGTATAACAAGCCAAATATGTGTGCAATATATAATATGTATAACAGTAGTACAAGTGAAAATCCCATTAAAAATTAATAACTATAAATTGATATTGTCAGTCTTATCAACAATATTCAATCTCCCATAAACAATAGAAATTGTAAAAATGAAATAAACAAGTGATAATGTCTAGTCTACCCACTGGAATCAAATACCCATACCAATGATATTTTTAAAACATAGATAAAAGATCCACAATGGATTTTCCATGTAATCCAGTATATAACATCCATCACGGTCGCTCTGTATAACCTAGTGTATAACATACATCATGGACTTTCCATATAATCATGTTTTGTCCACAATGGCCATGCCCTATAATCAAAAGTGTCAGATCATGAAGGTTTAAATTCAAGGTATAGAATACCAAGGCATCCATGTCGAGTCCAAGGATAATCATGATGGAAAATTGATAAAGACTTGGGTGGAGTCCTTAGAGAATGTCACCAGATCATGTTCAAATAAATTTCAAGAAATACAGATCCAAGGGGGTAGAAAGGCCCAATGGAATCCAAAAAAATCAATACCCAAGGAGGAAATAGGTCCAAGGAATCCACTACCATAATCAAGATCTACGGGAGAAATTTGCATGGTGACCTACAAAATCAGGATCCAAGGTATACAAACCAAGGAATCCACTACCATAATCAAATCATTATCTTGTTACATTCGTCATCTCATAATCAATTACATTCCATGAGTTAATCCAACTCATATAACAATTCCATTTAAATGGTTAAATCAATTTACAACATGTAAACACATGGAAAATGAGGCATAACCTTCTCCTAATCCATTAAATTAAATTAATTTAATTTATAGAGGATCCATATAACTAGGAAAGAACCCACGCACCCAATGGGGTGGTTAAACAATAGTTAGATACATAGTCACACCCCATGGGTGGCCTAGGTTGGGGAAAAACCTTCAAAAATATCAAAAACAACTAGTGGGAATCCCAAATTGGTTTTTATTCATCCAATTCAACCATTCAATTAATTAAAGGGACACCACTAGAAAGTTTGGTGTGTCGCATAACAGCAACTAGGATTATAAAACACCAAACCCTAAGGGAAAAGTATAAACCACCTACCGTATACAAGTGCTGGAAAACTCATCCAGTATCAATCTATGATTCGGTCCAGATCGAGAGAAAAATGAAGAACAGATGAAGAACCTGGAAATAGGTCATATTATCTTTCATCTAAATAACTCCATCAATATGAAGTTAAATAAATAATGTTGCAAGATAATCAAATAACTTACCAGTATAGATCAAACGATACGATCAGTGCTTAAATCCGTGTCTGGACCGAGGAACAGTGGCCAAGCCTAGATTTAGGCATCAAAATGGATCAAAGGAGAGAAAGGATCTCCCTCTAACCACTAGAAATAAGAAACAAAATATTGGTTTGAACATTTTTAAATCATTAAGGTAAAATGGCCATTTTTCTCAAAATTATTCGGTCGCATGGTTTGGCCACATGGTTGGCCAAACCGTGTTCCAACCATGCTCCCTTACTCTCTCAATAGTGGGTTTCACATATTTTCATGTGCAAGGTTTTCATAACTATGTGAAAACTATGCAATTCAGCTCTACTAAAAACTATAGACATCCCGTATAGGCATGTGGACCAATCTGCATAGTTTAATCAAATTTTGCGGCCTCATGTTGCTCACTATCCAGCACCACATAGTTACTTCTAACCATGTTTCTTTGGTTGCACAGTTTCTATTAACCATATGGCCCAACTACACTTTTCTAAAAGTCGGGTTTCAAGCTCCAAACAAGCCCCACACACCCCCAAAACTCATGTGACCTCATTAATAGTTCACATTAGGCCAAAAAAAATCACATAAACTAAAAAGAAAAAAATCCATACCTTATAGGAAAACTTGGGATCTTACAATCTTCCTCCCTTAAATAAATTCATCCCTAAATTTCCCTTATAAGGGTGGCCAATAATTTCCTAATAATAAATCCAGCCACTAAGCACATATGCCAGCCTCCCGATCCTAAGTCTTTCTTTGTAAATGGTCGTGCTTCCATAGGACCCATATTAGAGAAGTTGTCTAGCCTTAGAGAACCTTAGTTCTTCTAAAAGTGATATTTATAGGATGATCCATAAAGTACGCATCTACCTATAACTCCACCTCATCCAGTAGTAGAGTGTGATATGGATCTGGGTGATAATGACACAACTGAGATACATGGAAGACATATTTCATGGCTCAATACCTTTGAGGTAACTGCAACCGATAGACAAGAATCCCGAATCTCTCTAGAATCTTGAACGATCTGCCATATTGCAGTGAAAGCTTACCTTTTCTCTTAATCTATCCATGCACCATCCTTGCTGAGACATGAAAAAATACCCAGTCCCCAAACTCGAATTCTAGAGTCCATCGATGGTGATCAGTATAAGATTTTTTTCAAGACTGTGTAGTATCCATCTATTTTTTAATCAACTGGACCAGCTCTAAAGTCTTATAAAAGAGATGCAGTTCAAACAACACTACCTCACCTACCTCAATATAGTATAGGGGCGATCGACATGGTCTACCATACAAATCCTCAAAAGGTATAATTTTTATAGTTTCCTAATAACTATTATTGTAGGCATACTCAACTAGGGGTATATCTCCTCCCAAGAGTACCCAAAATCCAAGATGCATTCTATCAGCATGTCCTCAGCACCTAAATTGTGAGCTCTGACTGGCCATCTATATGAGGGTGGTGTGTTGTTCTCAGAAGAACCTATGTACCCAATTTCCTCTAAAAACTCTATCGTAACTAAGTCATAAATATATAATCTCTATCTAAAATGATAGTATGAGGGACCCCGTGAAGATGCATAATCTCATAGATATACATCCACCTAAGATCAACAACTAAGAAGGTATCCATGATTGGAAGGAAATGAGAAACCTTCATTATCCTGTCCATGACAAACCAAATGACATCACTACCTTGAGGAGACCTCAGAAAACTGATTATGAAATCCATTATGATGTTATCTCATTTCCACTCAAGAATGGTAAATAGCTATAAAGTTTTTTTTTTGGTCACTGATGTTCTTCCTTCACCTACTAATAGGTAGAACACCTCATAAAAAAACTAGCTACCTCACCTTTCATCCCCAACCACCAATATTGGTGATGTAAATCATGATACATCTTGGTAACACTAGGATGTACTTCCCAAACTGAGGCATGAAACTACCATATTATCTCCTCACATATGTCTATTAGAACTCAAATGTGACCATGAATATGTAGGATCTCATCCTTGACCATAGTCCAACCAGGAGGTGGTTCCTCGCCTGTCGTACTCTCCCTTAGGACTAGGCCCTCATAATCTAATATCTACCTCATCCTCACTCTATCCAAGAGGGTATATGGACTCCTTCCTTTTATTACATAAACTTTTCACTACATTCTACAAAATAGAGGATCATTTAAAGTTTAGTTTCTTGAAAATAAGGGACATAATACATGAAAAAATAAAACATTATTCTAAAAAAAATGAATCTTTTATTAATTGGTTCATCTTAAGTACAATTACTATATCTCATAACTTGGGGACATACATTAAAGGAATGGGTGATCATAAGACCCAGTAAGGGAAAATAAGAGAAATAGTTTACTTGTGATCTTGAGGAATGTCATTAGGAACTTGAGGAAATATATAACGGCAATAGAAAGAGGCATATCATAAAAATAAGAACATGAATCATAACTTTGAAATGTGGGTACAACATTTAATTGATTCATTCATAATCATGTCACCAAGTTTTATCGTCAATGTGTCATAAAAATTACTAAGGTTAATCACACAGGTATTGTAAGACATGTCATATCTAGAGATTAAATTCTTTAACCAATGAATTAGTGCACTATTAGGGTGCACCATTTATATATATTATTTAATGAGAGCCACATATATCATAATAAAAAATTTCATAAAAAACTCATGGATAATAAAAGAAATTGTTTTCATATCAAAATCATGGCGTTTTAAAACGTGCTTAAAAACATAATCGTCGTGTCATTTATAACCCACATAAATAGAATTAGGGCTTTATGAATATAAACTCCAGAATAAAATAAATTGTTTTCACATATTGTTGAATACCCCTATAAAATAAAGAGGCTTGGTTATTCACATAAATAAAATAAAATAATTTCTTGGGAAAAAGGAGAGAAATTTTGAGAAGAAAATTTGGCAGCTAAACGAGTAAGAAATGTGGTTTTAGAAAACATTAAAAAGAGAGGGTAAAGGGGTATAACATTCATAAAATACCCTTAATATAGTAAAGGGATATAATAAAATGTAATGAATAACATAGTATGTAAATTTGAAAGACATTCCTTAATAAAAGGGAATTTGAAAGGAAAAAAAAGAGAAGTTGAGATTTCCCTTACATTGAAGAGTAACTCCTAAAACTTGAAGATTGAGACCTTGGGGGAATGATGACTACTTGGTAGGTAAAACTAATACATATTCATACAGGATGAATTGGGAATAAAAGATAATGAAGAAATTGGTGGGTATTTATAGCAAAAGTAAGGGACTTTTTAATTGATCTCCTTGGACACCTCAGTAGTGGTATTTTCAAAACCATGGGCTTTCCCATGGTATTGGACATTTGGGACACATATTACATTATTTTAATCCAAAATATTCAACCATAATTTTAAATTACTTTTTACATAATCATGATGTCACTAAACATACTTAAAAACTCAAACTATAATTTTATTATTCAAGAAAAATTTAAGTATTTTAGAAAATTATCATAAATTAACCCTAACCTAATTTAGATGTTATGATTTTAAAAATTATATTTTCTTATAATAATAATTATCTAAGTATGATAAATTTAAATTTTAAATATAAAAATCCTTATTTATTAAAAATAATAACGGATAGAAAATGCATAGTGATATTTCTAACACTTGAAAAAAATTATTTAATCATTTAAATGTAAATAAGAGTGTCTTAATCATAATATTTCATTAAAATAAACATTAGTAATAATATAAAATTTTATTATAATAATTATTTCTTTTCTAAAAAGTATAATTTTTTACTGAAAAATGAATTAATCAAATTCCATCTCAATTTTATTAAGAAAAATTATTCTTAAAATAGAAATGATGGAACAACAATTTTATTTATGAAAATGGATTATACAATAAGTAAATTAAGGTCTTGACACATAACCCCTTATAACACCCACATAAAACCTAAGGTTGAGGTGTGCGGTGGTGATAGACTCATGGGGCAGATCAACTAACATCGCCCAAGTAGTAATCTCCATGAACTTGAACTTCTCTCGTAAGAGATTTAATTCAAGCTTAACATGTTGAAGATTGGCTTGGGGTTGGTCAAGAGATAATCCCAAAGATGCTACCCCCATCCCATGTTCTAAAAAATGGTCTTCAAATGGAATGACTCTACTAGTTGAGGCCATCAACTCTTCTTTCTGTAATAATTTTTTTTGTCAAAATTTTACTTATAAACTCTATTGATAAACTAAAAATTATTATCAAGAGTATAGTTCACAATGGTCATACTAACCAATGGTCATATAAAGGTGAAAACTCAATGGTCACATTTCAAATTATACTCATTTCATTATTAAATAGATATATTTATATTCAGTAAAAAATAATATAACACATATTTTCAAGAAACGGTTATCATTCACAAATTTCAGGTCATTATAGGGTATAGGTTACAACTAAGGATGAAAGAAATGTCCAACCATAACTATCATGTACCTCCAAGTGAATCTCTAAAAAACAAGTCCATAAGCTTCCACTCACTATTTTCCTCTTGAACAGTCTGTATCTAAGTCCTTCTACTCAGTGCATCTGCAACTACATTTCCTTTTCTAGGTGTATAGGTAAGATCAAAGTTGAAAGACTGTAAGTACTCAACCAAACATCAATTCCTAAAATTCAGATCAAACTATGTAAATAAATACTTGAGAATTTTGTGGTTATTGTACACCATAAAATTATCTCTAAATAAATAGTGTCTCTAATAGGTCAAATCATGAACAAATACAGTAAACTTGATATCATGTGTTGGGTAATTCCTCTCATGTGGCCTTAATTGATGAGACTAATATGCCAAGAATCCTTCCCCCTGTGTTAGAACAGTTCCTAGACTGATACCTAATGCATCACAATACACATAGTAGCTCCTACCCAGCTCTGGAAGAATCAGGACAGGCGCTAAATTTAGTTTCCCTTTCAGATCCTAAAAGGACATCTCATAGGTATCTAACCACACAAACTTCACACCCTTCCTACCCAAGCATGTCAATGGTGATTCTAATAATGATAAGTCCTGCATAAAATTCATGTAATATCTATCTATCCCTAATAAACTCCATATGTCCAAGATTTTCTTGGGATGCTCCCCGGAAACTACAACTCTCACCTTCTCTGGTTCAACTGATACTCCTGTCTCTAAGATAATATGACCTAAGAAGTGAATCTTATTCATCTATAGGTGTCACTTTGTGATCTTAGAATATAAATTATTCTCTCTTAGTGTGTCCAAAATGATCTTAATATTTTTTCCATGGTCTTGTCTATTGTGAGAATAAACAATGATATCATCCATGAAAACCACCACAAATGAATCCATGTAAGGATGGAAAACTCGGTTCATTGGCATAATTAAAACTATTGGCATGTTCGCGAGACTGAACGACATAAAAAAATACTTATATATACTATACCTACTATGAAAATTTTTATGAGGTATGTGTGTAGGTTGAAAACACACCTAATGATAACCTGATCTAAAATCAATTTTTGAGAACACCTGAGCTCCTCAAGGCTAATCAAAAAATTTATTTATCCACAATATGGGATACCAGTTATTAATTGTCAAATGGTTCAATTTTTATTTATCCACGCATAGCCTCAGGTTACCATTTACCTTTTCATAAAAAAGACCATACAACCCCATAGATCAGTATTGACTCATACAAACCCATTTTCCTCTAATTCCTCTTGATGCCTCTTGAGATCCTTCAACTCTATAGTATCCATCCTGTAAGGAGTAATCAATACTGGTACAGCTTCAGGAACTAACTCAATAAAGAACTCCACCGCTCTCTCAAGAGGTAAACCAGACAAAATTATCCTAGAAAACATCCATGAAATAATAATAAAATGTAGGTAAATCTTCCTGACATGATCCCTGATCATCCAAATATAAAATAGTATTTTTCAGATTCCATCCCACCTATCCCATGATGCTCTGGCCCATCTCGGCTCACCTGTACATCTCATTCACCTTTGTAAAAAAACTCTACCCTTTAGTGATGTTAATGTCACCCTCTAGAAATAGAAATCAATATGGTCTCGATAAGAAACTAGCCATACTATCCTAAGTATGACTCCAAACCCTTTCATATCAAGGAAAAAATATATCATATGAAGTGACACCCAAATATCTCAAGGGGTCACTCCCTAAATCAATGTATACCCTTTGTTATGATCCCAAACAGAGTATCCATGGTTATAAATCCATCATAAAACTGAACAACCTGACCAAGGCACTCTACCATAGGAACATATATGAAGTTATGAGATGCACCTATGTCTAAAAGAGCAGATATAATAGTAGAGGCTACTAAGATCATTCCTCTTAGCATAGACGGTCTAGAACTCTGATCCTTTGGTGTATTCTATACAAAATATATCTATCTTGAACTGCATCCCTATGAAACAAACTCACTACCTATAGTAAGCTCAATCTATTATCTTGGTACAACTAGTGCCAGGTAGCCTTAGCCACAACCACCACCTCATCTAGAATGATCGATACTACTCTAGCTCCTATCCTAACACAGAGCTATAAAACTCGCTCTTGAACTTAGAGTTAGAGATGACACCTATCACTGACTATTGGAGGGAAGGCCTTATAAAAATGATGCATGTGGCTCATCCTTCAACAAGATCAGTACTCATCTAGGTCTCGATCACACTGATCCCATATATACCCTCATATCCCACTATGTTGATATAAAATAGAGCTATCGGCACTAATATCATGGTTGTTACTCCCCTCACATGAATCCTCAAAATGGAAATTCCTACCGTAGGAAGTTGAACCACTAGGTCGAGAGGTCGAACTGCCATGATCTATGCCCCCAGCTTCCCTCGGATTCCACTCTATAAACTTCACTTGATTCACTATTTCAGTAATAATCATCAACCTAGACATGTTTAAATATGATCAAATATCATATTTAATAACGTCCTCGAAGAGTCTCACCCTTGATATCTCATCATCAAGGTATATCGGTACAAAATGCATAAGATTTGTAAAACATGCTGAAAACTCCCTAACGGTCATAGAACCCTACTCCATATGCATAAACTCACTTTCCCTCTATTCTCTCATATTCTCAGGGAAAAAATAATCACAAAACTGGGATTTTTAGTCCCATAACACCATGTCTCATGGCACATCAACCTAGTTCACAACATCCCACCATCGCTTTGCTACTCCCTAAAGTATATAAGTCGTGAGATTCCATCTCTTATCAGAAGGTGTCTCTATATGATAAAATATCTAAAAATTATTCTCTAGACATAGCTCTATATCTTGTGGTCTTCCATACACTAAAAACATGGGCGGATGTTGTGGATAGAACACACACATTAGCTCATCCATATATGAGGAAAGATGTTGTGCTCCCTTAAAGGTATGCATATATATAGAAAACTCTCTTGGAATTGATTATCAAAACCCATATCTGGTACAACTACTGGTTCCTCTACTAGAAATGTAGGAGTATATACTGTTATTCCATGTCCCACCCCCTCTGGAGCATGGTCGATTCCACCCTCCTGGTGTACGATTGGAGTTTATTGTGGTGGCATGTCTCTACAATGAAAACACATGCCTCAGAAAAGACATATAAATAGAATATTATAGTTCCAAAACATAAGATTGATAAAATTATTCCTATAACCAGGTCACTCCCCTATACCTAATTCTAAATCTAGGATTGAGTAAAAAAATAGTCGCAAACATCACTAGATACACTGCTTACTGCCCACTCTAAAGTCAGCTCATGGTCTGGTTCTCTGTTTTCACCAATTCCATTTCCATCTAAAAACATATTTATTCACATTTTTATTTAAATGTTTAAAAAAATGGTTCACCACTTCTTGTCTATAAGGTACCATACACCTTAATAATCTAAATATGGCATCCACTTGATCCATACCATAACATGTTCTAGTCCCCATGACCAATAGTCCATGACTCAATGTTCCATGATTGGCTAATTAGGGTGTCTGTTGTATCCTAATGAGGAAATTTTTTTATAGGTTATGGTGGGAACTCTAAGTACTAAATATGTTTCTCAATTCCCTAAAATAACTCAATAAGGATAACAAACATATCACCCAAGTCACATAACATAAAGTCTTACAGTTAAGAAATGCATCCTATATGGAATGGCATAATGCATTGCATGTGAATCTTGTAAAGTGCCTAAAATGATGCATGAGATGCATGACCTCGTCTCATCTGGAAACAAATAAATCTAGAATCAAAATAACATCAAAAAAAAATTTTTCACCCAATGGTGGAATAAAATCAACTATAATAGGAAAAATCTAGAAATCCATAATTTTTCTTCTAGGCAATTTGGCTCTTTCCTGTACATGGGTTAAATACTCCTAGGAACATCTCATTACCAAATTCCAATACCTTCCTAATACCATCTCTATTGTATCAAAATAGTAAATCTATAAAATAATCCCTATGATACCACTTTATAACATCCCGACACAGATACCACTAAATGATGCCCCGAGATGGTGAGTCACATGACCTCAAGAGTGCCTCCCCATATGCTAGAGACTTCCAACAAGCAGTGAGGACCTAGGGAATGTCTATGGAAATACTATTACCTTATGTCAAAGTGTATCATAGTGGTATTAAACATATTAGTCAAATAGAGAAAGTATTAATTCAACCATACATAAGATAAATATCCAAAATATGAATATATAAACAATGCCAAAGGTAATATCATATACAAAATGAAGTGTCATGTCAAGTCTCTATAAGTATGGAAAATAGGTATACAATCATCCAATATAATACATGAATCAAAATACCAAAAAGACCAAAAATCACTATCTCCGAATAGTGTAACAATCCTAGCTCAATCCTATTATCTCCTCCTCTTAAGCAACAAGCAGATCAAGCATCATGCAATGGGATCTTTCCCAGGTACCTAGATGCATCCCTGAAGTATATCCAAGTACACAATGTTACCCCAAATAGGGTGTGATATAACACATAGTAGGCCACTGACAATGGTGTCTATAAAAAATTCAGTTTTAGTATAACAAGCTAAAGCGGTGTGCAATATATAACAGGTATAATAGTAGTACAAATGAAAATACCATGGAAAAATTAATAACTATAAAGTGATGTTATCAAGACTGGAAATAGTAGTCAATCTCCCATAAATAAGGGAAGTTATAAAGAAGAAATAAACAAGTGATAATTTATAGTCTACCCAAAGGAGTCAAATACGCATACATGGGCTATATGGAAAGCATAGTAAAAATATCCAAAATGGTCATGTCATGTAATTCGGTATATAACATCCATCACGAACACATTGTATAACCTAGTGTATAACATACATCATGGACACATTGAATAATCAAGTTTCTTCCACAATGGTCACGCCATGTAATGAAAATTGTATGACCATGGAGGGCTGAATCCAAGGTATATAAGATCAAGGCATGTATGTCGGGTCCCAGGATCATCTCAATGGACACTTGGTAAAGACTTGGGTGGGGTGCTTGGTTCATGTCAACAGAGCATGTCCAAATAGATTCTAAGCAATTCAGATCCAAGGGGTAGAAAGGCTTAAGTAATCCTATGGAATCAAGAACCAAGGAGGAAACAGGTCTAAGGCATCCACAGCTATAATCAAGATCCATGGGAGAAACATCCATGGAATCCTATGGAATTAGGATCCAAGTTATACCAACTAAGGCATCCACTACCATAATCAAATAATAATATCACTACATTCATCATATCATAATCAATTACATTCTATGAGTTTATCCAAATCATTTAAAAATTACATTTAAATAGATAAATCAATTTACATCATGTCAACACATGTTAAATAAGGCACACCCTTATCCTAATCAATTAAATTCAATTAATTTAATTTATTAAGGTTTCCTCTAACTAGGTTATCACTCACACACCCAATGGGTTGGTGGAAAAATAAGTAGATACAAAGTCACACCCCATTGGCAGCCTAGTTTGGGGAGACAACGTCCAACAATCTCAGAGGAACTAGTTGGAATCCCTAAAAGGTTCTGATTTATGCAATTTGACAATTAAATTAATTAAAGGGGAACCACTAGAAATTATATCTTGTAGCATAACAGAAACTATGATTATGAAACACCAAAACTCTAAAGGAAAGGTATATACAACCTACTATATACACTTGGTAGAACACTCATCTGATGTCGATCTTTAATTTTGTCCAAATCAAGAGAAAAATGAATAATAGACAAAAAAACTAAAAATAGGGAATATTATCTTGCATATAAATAACTCTGTCAATATGAATTAAAATGAATAACAACAAAAGTTGATCAAATAACATATCAATGAAGATCCAATGAGACGATCGATGATTGAATTTGAGTCTAGACTGAGGAACGATGGACAAGCCTAGTTTTTTGATTCAAAATGAATCAAATGGGAGTAAGGAGCTCCCTATGTCCATTGGAAAAAAGTAACAAAAGAGGAATTTAAAATTTAAACTAATTAAGGTAAAAATGGTTATTTCACCCAAAATTTGTGGATTGCACAATTTGGCCACATGGTTGGCCAAACTGTGCACTAACCATGTTCCATACACTATTTCATGGGGTGCCTCACATGATTTTCCTAACCATGTGAAAACCCTACAATTTATCTCTGCTAAAAACTACTGACATGTTGCATGGGTGTATGGACCAATATGCATAGTTTTCTCAAACCCTGTAGCCTTCTACTTCTCACTGTCCAGCACTGCACGGTTACTTCTAACCATGCGGCTGAGATGCACTTTTACAAAAGATAGCTTCTGAGCTCTCAAAAATCCCTGAACACCCCTGAAACTCCAGTGACCTCATTAATAATTCTCATTAGGCCAAAAACAAGCACTTAAATTGAAAGAAAAGATTTATAACTCTTAGTAAAACCCAAGATCTTACAATATTCCCCCCTTAGAGTAATTTGTCCCAAAATTTCCCTTCCTATGGTGGTCAAAAATAGATAGAGAATAACTCTGGTCACTGATCATGTATGTTGGCCTCCCACTACCAAGTCTCATCCTATAAACAATTATAATACCATATCACCCATAATAAAGGAACTGACCAGCCTCATAAAACCTTCATGATACTATCAATGATCTGTATAGGATTCTCCTCAAAGAACACATCTACCTATAACTCAACCTCATCCAACTATAGAGTGTGATACAGGTCTAAGTGATAATGGTGTAGCTGATATACATAGAAGACGTCATGTATGGTTTGGTAACTCTAATATAAATGTAATTGATAGACTAATAGCCTAAATCTCTCTAGAATCTAGAATATATTGACATATCACGGTGAATTCTTACCCTATATTCTAATCCATCTTTGTCCTAGCCTTAGTACGATATGTGAAACGACAATATCCCTAACCTTGAACTCTATAGACTATCAATGGCTATCAGTGTAAGATTTATATCAAGACTGTGTAGTAGCCATCCATTTTTGAAACAACTATACCTACTATGAAGTCTCTTGAATGAGATGATGACCAAGTAATGTTACCTCTATCCAACACTAGGGTTATCGGCAAGGCCTGCAGTAGAAAGCCTCATAAGGTTCCATCTGTATAGTCGTCTGATAACTATTATTGTAGGAAAACTCAACTAGGGGTATATGCCTCTACCAAAATCCCCCAAAATCTAGGACACATACTCTCAACATGTCCTCAAGCACATTAATCATGTGATCATATTGGACATCATTCTGAGGGTTATATATTGTTCTCAGAAGCACCTATATACCCAACACCCTTTACAAAATATACCAGAAATGAAAAGTAAATCGAGTGTCCCTATCTAAAATGATAGTACGAGGGACCCCATGAATCCTAATTATCTCACAGATATACATTCTCCAAATCTCATAAACTAAGGAGGTCTCCCTGATTGGTATGAAATGGGCAACCTTCATTAGCCTATCCACAACAACCCAAGCGACATCACTGCCTCAAGGCAACCTCAGAAAACTGGTCACAAAATCCATTACAGCATCATCCAATTTCCACTCAATAATGGGTCATTGTTAAAAACAATTGGATGGTTTTTGATATTCCACCTTCACCTACTAACAGGTTGAAAACCTCATATCAAAACTAGATACCTCACATTTTATCCCTGGCCACCAATACTGGTGAAATAAGTCACAATACATATTGGTAATGTTGGTATGTACTACCCAAAATGAGGAATAAAACTCCCACATCATTATCATTCACATGTCCAGTGGAACCCAAACATGACAATGAATACACAAGATCTCATCCTCGCCCACAGTCTAACCAGGAGGCGGGTCCTCACCTACAACATGCTCCCATAAGAATAGGCCCTCAGAATATAATAATTGCCTCATAATCACTCTATCCAGGAGGGTAGAGGTCATAGCTATGGATAAATAAAAATTATAGCCACAACTATCCTACACCTTCAAGTTCATCTCTAAAAACAAGTCTATAAATTGTCACTCACTACTGGACTCATGAACTACATGTATCTGAGTCCTTCTACTCAGGGCATCGGTAACTGCATTTCCTTTTCTAGGCATATAGTAAATCTCAAAGATGAAATACTATAGGTTATCATCCCACCTTCACTACCTCAGATTTGGATCACGCTGTGTAAATATATACATGAGGCATTTTTTCCATGTAGACAACAAAATCGCAAATCATAAAAAACTAAAGCTAACTCAAGATCGTGCATTGGGTAATTACTCTAATGTGGCATCAACTAACAAGACCCGTACACTATGAATCTTTCCTCATACATCATAACTTCTCCAAGACCAATAACTGATGCATCACAATACACAATGTATATCATTCCCTACTTTAGAAGAATCAAGACCAACGCTGAAGTTAGTCTCCCTTTCAACTCCTCAAAGGATTTATCACAAGTATCTGACCGTAAAAACATCACTCCCTTCCTAGTCAAGACCATAAACAGCACTACAAAGTGTGAGAACTACTTTATTGAATGCCTATAATATCTATTTATTCCTAATAAACTCTATATGTCACGGATGTTCTTGGGATTCTCCCAAGAAACTATAGCTCTCACCTTCTCTGGGTTAATTGATACTCCTATCTCTGAGATGACCCAAGAAGTGAATCTTATCCATCTATAAGTGGAACTTTTTGAGATTATCATACAAATGATGTTCTCTCTGTGTATCCAATATGATCTTGAGATCTTTAGAATGGTCATGTCGATTGTGATAATACACCTAGATATCATCTACAAAAACCACCATAAAAAATCTACTTAAGGATGTAAAACTCAATTCATTAGGTCTGTGAAAACTATTGGAATGTTTATGAGACTAAATTACATAACCAAATACTAATATAGGCTATACCAATTACGATAAGTTTTTTAAGGTATCTCTGTAGTCCAAAAAAGCACCTAATGATAACCTGATCTCAAATCAATTTTTGAGAACACCCAATCTCCTCAGAACTGAAAAAAAAAGTACATCTATCCATGGAAAAGGATACTGGTTCTTAACCATCAACCATTTCAATTTTTGGTAATCCACACATAACCTAATGGTACCATTTTCCTTTTTCATAAAAAGGACCAGTGAACCCCATAGAGAAGTACTAGGTCATACAAACCCCTTTTCATCCAAGTCTTCTAGCTACCTCTTGATCTCCTATAACTCCATAGTACAAATCTTGTAAATAGTAATGGATACTGATGTATCTCATTCAAATAGATTTATAGAGAAATCCACCTCTCTCTCATGAGGTAAACCAAAAAATTCATCCAGGAAAACATCCCTAAAAGGATCAACCACTAGAGAGAAATCCACCTGATATGATCCTTGTTCATCTAGATATAAAGTAACAATCTGGGTTGTCATCCCACCCATCCAATGATGCTCTAGTCTATCTCAACTCTCCTGGACATCCCATTAACCTTTTTGAACAAAAAACTCTACCCTATGGTAATGTGGAGTTTACCCTCCGATGATAGCAGTTAAAATTAAATCGATAAGAAACTAGCCATACCATCCTAAGTGTGACATCAAATCATATCATATGGAGGGAAAAAAGATCCCATATGAAGTGACACCTGCCTATCTCAAGTGGGTACTCCTTGAATTGGCATATGCCCTTCATTTTGATCCCTAGCAGAGTATCCAAGGTCATAATTCCATCATAAAACTAAACAAAGAGCCCAAGTCTCTCCAACCCAGGCACAAATATGAATCTATGAGATGCACCTATATCGAAAAGATTAGATATAAGAGTATAGGAAACTAAGATCATACCTCACACTGTATATGGTCTTACACTATACTCCATAGTTGTAGACTGTAAAAAATATATCTAGATTAAACTGTGGCCCTATGAAACAACCACACTACTTGGAGTAGGCCCACTCCTCTATATAGGTACAACTGGTGCATGTATACCTCATCCATGACCACCTCCATGACCTGAATGACTTGTACTACTCCATCTATTAGAATGACATGGAGCTATGAAACCTTCGCCTAAACCTAGAGTGCAATCATACCCCCTACCACTTACTTCTGGAGGGAAGGTCCTACAAAAATGATGCACATGGCCCATCCTTCTACAAGATCAGCACTCGAATGGGTCTCAATCACACTAATTCCGTATATATTCCCATATCCCATACTAAGGATATAAAACATATCTACCAGAACTAATAGCATGGATAGTACTCCCCTCATGTGAATCCTAAAAATTGATGCTTTCTGCCAATGAAAGTTGAACCACTAGGTCAAGAGGCCAAATTTCCCTTATATATGCCCCCATCTTACCTTTGGTTTTTCTCTATAAAAATCACCTAATTCACTGTCTCATTAAAATTCATCAACCTGGACATGTTTACCAATGATCGGATGGTATGTCGAAGATATTATTCAAATATTTTATCCCTTGATATCTCATCAGCTAGGTATATCGGTGAAAAATACTAAATCTCTTTAAAGAATGATGAATACTCCATAATTGTCATAGCTCCCTACTCCAAACACATAAACTCACTAGCCTTCTCTTCTCTCAAAGTCTCAAGGAAAAAGTATTCATAAAACCTATTTTAAAAATCCCTCTAAACCATATTTCACAACACATCTTCCTCCTTCACAACATCCCACCAGTGTTTTACGGCTCCCCGAAGCATATAATTTAAGATATTTAATCTCCTCTCAGGTGGTGTATCTAGATTCTCAAATATTGAAAAAGTATACTCTAGTTACATCTTATTAGCCTATGGACCACCATCCCCAAAAAACATGGGTGGATACTGCTTCTGAAACACACGTGTTAGCTTATCCATAGACGAGGTAGGTTGTGGTACTCCCTGAAAGGTCTGCATATAGCATAGAAATCCCTCATATAATTGTTCCTCAGTACTCATATATAGTACAAATACTGGTGCCTTTCCTAGTGCTATAGTAGAATCTACAGGTATCCCATGCCCCACCACTTTCAAATCATGGTCATTGCCAGCCTCCTATAATATGACTGGAGTTTGTTGTGGTGCCATGTCATTACAATACCAAACACATGCCTCATAAAATATTGATAACTACAATACTACAATTCAAAAACATATGACAGTTTAAATCCTTAATATAACTAGGTTACACCCCTATTCCTTCTCCTAAATCTAGGACTGGTTAAAAATAAACAGTCGCAAACATCACTAGAGACACTACCTATTTCCCACTCTGAATCCGGGTCAAGGTCCAGTTATCTGTTTTCACTAATTCAATTTCCATTTGAATTCATATTTATTCACATTTATATTTAAATGGTTAAACCAAATTTTTCACCACTTTCATTTCATAATATCCCATACACCTCATGAACTAAAATATGGCATCCACTTGATCCATATCATAACATGTTCTAGTCCATGCGATCAGTGGTCCATTAATCAACATTCCATAACTAGCTTCTTAGGGTTTATCTTATAGCCTAATCAAGAAAACACTATTTAGGTTATTGTGGGAACTCTAAGTACCAACTGTGTTTCTCAATTCCTTATAATAATTCTAGTAGGATAACAAATATATCACCCAAGGAACATATCAAAAAGTCATGCAGTCAAGCAATTCATCCTATATGGCATGGCATAATGCATGTCATGTGAATCATATAAAGTACCTAAAATAATTCATGAGATGCATACCCTCATCTCATCAGGAAATAAATAAATCTAAAATCATAATAACATCAAACAGCATGTCTATCACCCAACAGTGGAATCAAATCAACTGTAATAAGCAAAATCCATAAAGCAAAAAATTTCCATTCTAGGAAATTTGGCTCTTTCCCATGTGTGAGTTAGAAACTCCCAAGGAAATCTCATTACCAAATTCCAATACCTTCCTAATCTCTTGTTTATTGTCTCAGAATAGTAAATCCAGAAAATAATCCCTCTAATACCACTTTGTAACATCCCGACCCAGATGCCACAAAACAGTGCCCCGAGTCGGTAAGTCACATGGCCTCAAGTGCACCTCCCTGTGTGCTAAAGGCTACTGAATAGTAGGGAGGGCCTATGGTACCTTTGTGGGGAGACTATTACCTCATGTCAGAGTGTATCACAATAGTAGTAAACATATCAGTCAAATAGAAAAAATAATTAAATCAACCAGACTGTACATAAATATCCAAGATATGAATATAGAAACAATTTCAAAGGTAATATCATATAAAAAATGATGTATCAAGTCATGTATATAAAAATATATAAAATAGGTATACAAGAATCCAATACAATACATGTATCAAAATACCAAAAATATCAAAAAACACTATCTCGGGATATCATCATGAGCCTAGCTCAGTCCTCTGCTCTCCTAATTCTAAGAAAAAAGCATATCAAGCATCGTACAATGGGTTCTTGCCCCAGTCCCTACTTATATTCATGAAGTATGTCCAGGTACCCAATGGAGGCCAAAACAAGGTGTGAGAAAAGACATTGTAGGCCACCATCAATGGTATCTATATCAAATTAAGTATGTGTATAACAAGCTAAATAAATGTGAAATATATAATGGGTATAATAATAGTTTAAGTGAAAAGCCTGTGGAAAAAGTAATTACTATAAAGTGTTACTATCAATCCTATCAACAACATTCAAGCTCCCATAAACAAGGGAAACTATAAAGCATAAATAAACAATTTATACTATCCAATCTACCCACTAGAGTAAAATTCTCATACTAGGGATATCTGGAAAGCATAGAAAAAATATCCACAATGGTCATGTTGTGTAATCAAGTATATAACATCCATTACATCCATGTCGTATAACATAATGTATAACATACATCACAACCATGCCATGTAATCAAGTTTCATACACAATGTTCGCACTGTGTCATAAAAAATGTCAGACCACAAAGGGTCAGATCCAAGATATAGAAGACCAAGGCATCCACGTCAAGTCCCAGGATCATCTCGATGGAATGTTAGTAAAAATGTGGGTGGAGTTCTTAGATCATTTCAATGGATCATGTCCAAAGAGAGTCCCAGAAATCCAAATCAGAGGTGTGGCAAGGATAGAGGTGTCCTACAAAATCAATACCTAATAAAGAAATAGGTATAAGGCATCCATTTCCATGATCAAGATCCATGGGTGAAACATCCAAGGCATCCTATGGAATTATGGTCCAAGGTATTCCAACTGAGGCATCCACTACCTTAATCAATTCATTATCTCATTAAATTCATCATCTCATAATCAATTACATTCCATGAGTTCATATAACTCATATAACAATTCCATTTAAATAGTTTAATCAATTTATATAATGTAAACACATGGAAAAGGAGGCATAACCTTATCCTAATAAATTCAATTCACAATATTTAATTTATAAAGGCTCCCTCTAACTAGGAGAGAACTCGCATACCCAAGGGGGTGGTAAAACAATAGAACAATAAAAAGGTACATGCCATGGGTGGAATTGGTTGGGGAAACAACCTCCAATAATCTCAATGGATCTAGTGGGAATTCATAACAGGTTCTAATTCATCCAATTCAACCATTCAATTAATTAAAGGGGATCCACCAAAATGTATAGTGTGTGACACAATATCAACTATGCTTATAAAACACCAAACCCTAAGGGGGTATATAGCACCTATTGTATACATGTGGTAGACCACTCATCCAGTTTTGATCTCTGATTTAGTCCAGATTGAGAGAAAAATGAATAAAGGATGAATAAACAAGAAATAGGGGATATTATCTTGCACCTAAATAACTCTATTGATATGAATTAAAACAAATAATGGCACACGTTGATCGAAGAACTTACCAGCATGGATCAAACGAGGTCATTGATGCTTGAATCTAATTTTGGGTAGAGGAATGGTGGCCAATACTATCTTTAGGATTAAAAATAGATAAAATAGGATAATGGAGTTCCCTCAATTTTCTGGAAACAAGAAACAAAAGAGGGTTTAAAACATTTAAACTCATTAAAGGGAAAACATTCATTTTTCCCAAAATTCCTGGTATACATGGTTTGGCTTCATGGTTATCCAAACCGTGTGCCAACCATGTGCCCTACACTATCTCAAGGGGGCCTATCATGGTTTCATGTGCATGATTTTCCTAAACACACACAAATAGTGCAATTAATTTCTGCTAAAAACTATAGATATCCCGTAAGAGCATGTGGCACAATCTACAAGGTCTCCTCAAACTATTTGACCTATTTATCTTTATTTTCCATCATCACATGGTTACTTGTAACAATGTTTCTTGGGTTTCATGGTTTCTCCTAACTTTTTTACCCAACTACACTTTTCCAAAAGTTGGTTTTTGGGCTTTGAACAAGCCTCAGACACCCCCGAAACTCCTGTGACTTCATTACTAATTCTCATTAGGGAAAAAAAGAACATAAATTGAAAAATAAATGATGTTTACCTCATATTAAAACCTAGGATCTTATAGGTATTCCTTTTAGTAACTTCTGTTTTAATCTATAAGACTTTGGAATATTTATAAGAATATTTCTGAAGCTAAGCACTAAGTGGGCGCGGGATTCTGGGGCCCGGGGAGCCTTGAGACTGTGATATTAAATATATTAAATATATTTTATTATGTGTGCATATTTTATTTGGAAATTTGGTTTAAATGCTATGTGGATTATTGGATCAGAATTATGAGGTCGAGTTGAGTTCAGAATGTGATTCTTAACATATGCACGATATAAAATTTTTCAGCACCGGGTGTCAGGTTGGGGGGCACATGTTGGAAGTTTGTTAAGTAGAGGGTTATTGTTTTAATAAAAATTAAAACAAATAAACCCTCCCTCTCCATTTGGTGTGTGTAAGGTAGATGATAGGAGTCAAAAACCCTCCCACATTTGAGCAACAGATGAACCAAGGTGGATCCATGTATAAGAGGCACTATCGATCTCCGATCTTGACGGGGATAACTCCCAGATCATGGTGCAGTGGATTCGGAGCATGGATCTTACCTCAAAGCTTCATTGTTTCACCATGAGGTATGACCATTTTAGTTTTATGTCTCTATACCCTTTTTATGTGTTTTTTAAAGGTTTTAGATACTGTATGCGGTTTTTATAGATCCCTTGATGGTCGATCTGTAGGTTTTAGGGGAAATGGGGGTGTTTCGAGATGCTCACTGGGAATTACTATTCAGAATTTTTGGTCACATGGTGTGTAGTGTAGGGTCACATGTCGTGTGTTCTTACCTTTTAGGGAAGATGAATTTTTATAACTACACACCGTGTACTGGGGTTACCCACTGTATAGTGACCCCAGGTCATGTGGCCAAGAGACATAGCCAGGGTAGTTGGGTAATGGGACATGGCTATGTAAAACTACATAGCCAGAGTACATATGCATGGGGTGATAGAAACGAGAATGGAAATATTACATGGATAAGTGGTGGTTATCTAGGACACATTTTGTACCAAGTCGTACACACTTTGTGTGAGACGCCGCTGGCCAAGAAAAGTGGGGAAAACATGACCGGAGGCTCGGCTGATGTGAGACACACCGTGTACAGTCTATAAATGTCATGTATTCTCACATTTCAAGCTAATACAAACATTATAGGACACGTTCAAGTGTTCAAGAGGGGTCACATGCTATGTGGACTCCATTACACATTGTATACCATTCCTGGGGACTTCTACCTAGCGTATATCCTTCTTTAAGGCTCATATTTACGCATGTGATTCACCTATCCTGAGCAGTATTCCACAAAAAATGTGATGGTGACCACTATTTCATCCTTTGAGATGTGATGTGGGGGAATGTTTTAGGTCACTTTATTTAGTGATGTTTGGACCAGCATCAGTTGAGTGTTACTTGGTCTATCCCATGAAGGTATAATGTGGTGTTATGTCATCAACATGGGATTGTGATCCATTCAATATAATGAGTTTGGATAGAGTTATAGAATCCCTCCAGGGAGTTCAAGGTGGGATCCATTATCATGTCATTTTCCCTAGATTATTTTCTTGGTATCTACTATAGAGAAAATGAGTGGATGTCTCCCGAGAACGCACTGCATTCCCCCCCCCCATCTTTTCAAATTCCCCTTATTTTTTTCCTCCAACACCTATATCAGTAACTTCTTTTCCATTAGTTCATGTAGTGGATGTCATTCCTCCCCTCTCATTTGACCCACTACTTCCCTCAGTTCCTTCATATCATGGGACTCTACCTCCTCCTGCATCGTTCAATTATTATTTTATGGGGTCATCTGTGAAGGTCCTTCACTTCCATCCATCTTTATCTGGGTCATCTTTTCTGCCTACGATTCTAGAGATACCACTTGATATACATAAATATTCTATATTGGATGGATCCCATGTACTGTACTTTCCCCTTGATGCCTTCGAGATGACTGTGTATTTCCACTGGTGGATGCGGGTGGCCAAGTTTAGAGCGAATAAACCTCCCTTTACCATCTTTCAAAATTTTTTCCTATCTTGGGGGCTAGAAGCTCAGAATCTAGTGTCAGTACTCAACCTAAATGTGTTCTATATTGTTCTTTGATCTGAGGAGGTCTTTGTGAGTGTGTGGACTCAATGTACCCAATCAGTGGTAAATGGATGTTCAATATCTTTAGGTGGACGATGTAATCGCACTTCTAATGTGATTTCCCTCAAGCAGTGGTTTAGATTAAATTATCTAGTATTCCCATTCCATTTCATAACCATAGATTTTTATAGGGTATTATTAACTCCATTGGATTCTTTCTATGCATGGATGAGCATACACTTCAGCTACAGGATGCAAGTGTTTCTTAGATTTGTATCAATTTGGATCGATCTTGCCCTCTCCCGAGTCACATTCTTCTTCAAGAAATCGATTTGTTGGCATGGTGGCATCCCTTGATCTTCTTCTCCCTATCACACATTTTTATAAGATGTTTTCTCCAAGTTCATTCTCTCCCTAACTGTAGAAAGTGTCAATCTAGGTATGATGTACCTCCCTTAGTGTGCACTACAGATTATGGGCAGCACTTTGTTCCGTCGGTGAATTTTTCAAACCTAGAGGATAGGGATACCTCCACCCCTACTGATCTATCTTTGGTGCCCCCTGTGGACTCTAGACCTCTGGCTTTAATTGTTATTTCTATATTAAAATCTCAAACATTTATTCAAACACCTTCATCATCAGGATCGCAAGGAGCATGCTTGGACATTTTCATTTTTCTACCATCTCCAGTTTCTGACACCAGTGTAGAATTGTCACATACTCGTATTTCTTTTCCTTTAACCTTGTCTAGTCCCAAAAAGGTTTTCCACCAACGTGGAAAGGAACCTGAATCTCAGGCCCCAATAATATCCATCCCAAGCCTCTTTGTATCTTCTCATATACAGATTTTTAATGGATTCATTGTATTGTCTCATGTGGGATCTGATATGGTTACTTTTTGTCCCCTCGGTATATTGACACATGTACCAAAGGCCTTGCAAGATAGAAACAAGATCTTTTAATTTCTAATATTAAGTTACTTTTTTGTGGGGGTCTAAATCCCCACAGGATATTCGCTAATGATATATTTTCTCATCTATAATGACTAGGCTTTGGGTTCCTTGGAGAAGTTGGATTTCATTTATTTGTGGCTTTATCATAGCAAAGTCACATTGGTTGTCATCTTGGAACATTAACATCAACTGGAGAGTATCTATAACTTCACTTTGAAACTAGTCCTCCACAACTGCATTCATGGAGATCTAGATAACCGGAATATCTGGCTCTTCTGGAACAAATCTAAGTGGAAAAGTGGTTGTTTCTGATCAACATCCTTGTGAAGTTTAGTCCATATATTTTCAGTAGTTACATTTCCTTTGTTTATAAAAAGTTCAATCTGAGGGAGTGAGAACTCCTTTGGCATGACTTGGATAACCTTGATGTGTTATATTTTTACTGGATCATTGGAGGTGACTTCAACATGATCATGGTGCTATCTAAGAAGAATATGGGATTGATTTACCCCAGTAAGGATAGACTTGAATTTAAAAAAAAATCATCAGTAATGGTCTTTTGGACATGGGTTTCATAGAGTATAATTTCACATGGTGTAATAACCAAAGGGGGATTAGCACAGGTGGTGTCACCTAGATCGATTCCTCGAAAATAGTCAAGCCATTACCTCCTTCCCTAACATGAAAGTTGAGCATTTAGTATGGGCACTGTCAGATCATTCCCCACTTTTCATTAGTTTGTATTATAATTTTAATCATAGAAACCATTTTTTCTACTTAAAATTTTGGTTCTTTGACCCAAACTACCATACAATGGTGCATGATTCATGGATAGTATTTATGAACGAATGAGTATGGGTTGGGTTTTATAACAAAATCTGGTGGCTTAAAGGGGAACTCCTCACTTGGGATTCCAACAAACCCTCCCACTTTTAGGATATTTATGTCCTTAAGGTGGATATCAAATAGGCTAAGATAGTATTGAATCATGATGGGATGATGGTATCTTTAAAAATATGGTTGGAATGAAAACACATCTAGATAAAGTGCTTCTTGAATAGGAATGATTGGTAAGGGAGAGGTCTAGAGTGACTTGGCTCAAGGAGGGTGGTCATAACACCACCTTCTTCTAAGCATGCATCCAAAAGAGGAAATAAAAAAATTCTCCAAACATCCTACTTGAGGATGGATCCATCACCAATGATCCATAAGTTGTTGGAGGTATGGCCAAGTCCCACTTTGTTTCCTTTCTTTATGATGTTAACCCTTGCATGTATGACAACTATCCTTTAGGTAATTCAAACATCTTTGATAGAATCCCCCATTGTGTAACCCCTGATATCAACCATATATTTGAGCACATCCCAAATGATATGGAGGTGTGGGAGGTTGTTTCCTCTCTTAAATCTGGGAGCGCCCTGGGTCTGGATAGATTTCCTATAACATTTTATATAAATTCATGGGATGTTATTAAAAATAAGCTTGTGGGAATCATCCAGTACTTTTTTAGAGGTGGGAGTTTTCCAAGAGTTGCTTGTTACACCACCCTAATCCTCATCCCAAACGTTACAAATGCCTCATCTCTTAAACATTATCATTTGATTAGTATATGCAACATTCCTTAAAAATTACTTACATTGGTTATCAACAAAATACTATCCTCACATCCTTAGAAATAGATCTCTGAGGAACAATGATTCTTCATTCACAGTAGATATACAAAAGTTTTCATTTCCATTACTCATGAAATGATAAATGATATTTATAAGAAGGTATATGGGTCTAATATTTCTATCAATTTGGATATGGAAAAATCATATGATAGGATGGAGTGGAGCATAGTCATTAGAGTCATGAATTTTATGGGAATCTAGGAGAAGGTTATTGATATCCTCTTTAGGTGCATTATCTCTCCCTAGTTCTCAATCACCTTCATGGGGAGAAGATATGGTTTCTTTAATTTGTTTCAGGGACTAAGGCAAGTAGATCCCATCTCCCTCGGTGTCTTTATACTGGATCATGACTCGTTTAGTAGATATATCAATAAGATCCTTAGTGAGGGAAGCTTAAGCCCATTCTGATTCAAGACTAACGTCAAGGGGCCCTCCCACCCATTATTTGTGGATGATATCCTTCTGTTCCTTTAAATGAATTTCATTTATATCCTTTATTTGCAACATATTCTTATATTATATAGAAAATGGAGTGGATAATCCATCAACCAGGAAAAGAGTAGTGTTTGTCTCTCAAAATCATGTTCTGATAAAAGGGTAAAAAGGATTATGGATAAATTGGGAGTTCAAAAAAGACCCTTTCCAATGGGGTATTTGGGATCACCAATCTACCTAGGTATATTTTGAATTCATCACTATTATGGTCTTGTTGATAGAATATCCAACCATATTCTCAATTGAAAAAATATTTTTCTCTCTTTCGGTGATTGCATCACCCTGGTTAATATTATTCTTGCTTCCATCCCCATACATGTATTTTCTTATCTCCCTTCCCCTGTGGATTCCATCCAAAACATTGAAAAAACTCTTTATTCCTTCATTTGGGATGCGCACGGTGAATCCAACATCATTGGGAATCATGTCATATAATGGTTTGTGAGGTTGAGTGTAGATTCATTGGCCTAATAAGTGTCACTGAAACCATGAGTAGTCTCCAAGAAAGGTTAGCATGGTATTTCATGGAAAGTAACATCACTATGGGAAAAACTTATTTCAAACAAATAAAGAGAGGGATTGGTTGGAATAGGGGGTAAGAGCTCTAGGCTGTGGAATTCAATCTGGAGTAATTTACCTATCTTCCATCTCCATTCACATTGGATCATTGGATGTGGATAAAATTAATTACTGACATGAAAACTATGTGGGGAGGGTCTGGGATTTTCTATAATTCCCAATTCTAGATATTTCCTTCACACCGTCCATAAATTATCCTAAATTTATCCTTCATACTCTCAATCATCAATAGTTATACATCTAAAACAATATTATGGTCAACTCAGACCATGAAAAATAGGTTTTTACTATCTCCTCATCTAGACTCTTCTTGAAGAAAGACTATATATGGATCCTCCATGGGGAATATGACCACGATGCATGGGGGAAACACTGTGTTGTAATGAAATACTGGATAAAATCAACTTTATGCTATAGCGCATTCATATCTAGGTCTTACCTACTGATGAACAGGTGCAATGAAGGGGTGTTTAACTTTCCTCCTGGTGAAACTTATGCATTCATCCTAAAGAGAAGACCATAAATCATTGCTTATTTTAAGGGGAATGGGAGTCCTCTATGTGGATGGACCTTAGCATGTATAGTAGACAGATCGGTGAGGACCTTCCTAAAACATATTTCCATCACACCTGGTTTCTCAACTCGCAATTCAACACTCATAAACACAATGCAAGGGAACTATTCATGGCCACAAGATATTGTATTATATATAACTCTCACAATAAGAGTCTACATGAGGGTACTTCAACTTTTCTACTAGTGGTTCTAGTTAGATCATGTTCCTTAGTTGTTTAACTAAACCCTCTGATCAAGAGTTGGGAGGTATCCCTTTTCCTAAAAAGGATCATGCAGGGTAAGGTTTCAGACAGCATAGCACATAGACCATTTTTCAAGGAAACTGGGTTTGTTGTAACCCTCTTGATTGTGGTCTCAAAATGAATATTGATGGGTCATGTAGCAGCAAAAACATGATGGGGTAGGATTCGTTTGTAATGGGGTTGGATCTTTCATCTTTTCATACAATGATTCTTTGGCTATGGTGAATATCTCTTATCCAAAACTTTGTAAATGCTTAAGGAGTTAAAATTTTTCATCTATTATGATATTGTATTGTGAGGGGTGTAAATGGATTCATCTATTCTTCAGGGGTCCATCAGAGGGACTATCTCAATACCTTGGGCTATCATATATCTTGTGAGAAAATATAGGAGTCTCCTATCTAATAGAATGGATATTACACACACATGTCATGAGGGTAATATGGTGGTGGACTTCCGGGAATCCTAGGACACCCTAGACAACTCATGTACCATCTTTAATACCACTATATCCCTTCCCCTGAAGTGTGTAAATTTTTTGAGATCCAATGCTATTAGGATACATTATTTTAGGTCCTCGTGAATTTTTTGAGATCTTCTCCATATTAATAAAATGTATTAACATTGTATGGATAGTTCTTTTTATCTTCATGACCAACACTAGACTGGTGTAAATCCCCTATGTAGCATGATAGCTGAGTAGGGTATGTGACATTATTGGTTATACAATTCCCTAAGTAGTGGGAAGTACCAATAGGGTTTGTGGAATCATCATTTATATGATCCCCTACTCACCAGATAGCTCAGTAGGGTTTGTGGAATCATCAGTTATATGATCCCCTAATTCATGGGTTGTACCAAGTGGGGTTTGTGGTATAGTTATGACAAACAATACACAGGCGATGATCCCTTATCTTTGTGATATAATTTTTAGGGTATCAGATTGGGTTTGTGGTTTCCCGAAGTGGTATTTAGTGTTATACCATTTCTAAGAGATCTTTGTGTTGTTGGATTGGGTTTGTGGTGTCCTCCAGTAGTCCTAGGAGTGATCCCTTATTTGAGGATATGTGGTCTTCGGTGTTCCCGACTGGGTTCATAGTGTCCCCTAGTAGTTCTATGAGTGATACACTTTCTGAGTGATGTGACTTCATGGATCTAGTAGGTTTTGTAGCTTCCCCCATTTAGTATGGATGACATCCCCTATCTGAGTATCAAGATCTACTAGGTTTTAGCATAACTTTTTTCCTAACAATTCCTAAAGAGTTTGTTATCTCGGATGTTCCATCATGGATAATAGTGTTGTTCTTGATGGAGTGTATCTCTCAGATGAGTTCTATCTAGGATGGAAGGTCTCATTGATTTAGTTCTCCTAGATGAGTGTTACCTTTGGGCCTTGAGTAGAATCCTATAGCTTGATATGATATCAAAACCTCTTGAGACTTGGAGTCTTAGATGAGTATATCTGGGATTTTTTCTAGGATTCCTTAAGATGACATCACATCTCTTGGTTTACATGCCATGTGGTATGAGATGACTAGTTGTGTATAGATGAGGATTTATGAGATGGATTTTCTTTCTTGTTTGGGTTCCCTCTAGCTGGGTCAAGTGGACTCTTTACTTTCATCTTCTCCCTTTTTTGGGTATTTTGGGTGCCTTATGGGTATTGTTATACTCACTCCTACACAAGATTTTTCCATGAATTTTGTGTCTTGTGAAAACCCCAGGCCTTTCGATGAAGTCCCATGAGGACCCATGGTGGGTATTGATTAGTGAGCTAGACTGACCAAAGATCTTTTTGGAGCTTGGTCGATGAGCGTTATGGTAGTTTCATTTAATAGCGATCTCTTACCTCTGAGCAGGTTGGACTCGTTTATAGTTTTTGGTGGGATTTTATTTTTACCTTTGTGTACTTCTACCGTACTCTATTATGGGATAGATGTATACATACATTTTTTGTTTTGGTTTATATTACCTCTATAATGTTTCATGGAGATGATTGTGGGTGTGTGCATATAGGTACACTAGGCTAAGGCCTCCCATTTGAGAGATATTCCTACTCAGTGTTGGTCACCATCCCCTGGCATGTGGAGGCAGGCTTCTGAAGTTATGGCTCAAGCCCCATTGGGTCCAGTCATGACAGAGTGGTATATGAGGAGGTCCTTCCCCAGGACCAGAGAGTTAGGATTTGTCTAGTTTTGAGCTTGGTTTGGGTTTTATAACAATATTGTTAAAGTGTTTTGAGTTTGAATTTTAGGAAAAGAACCCCAATTTCTATGCGGTATCTGACGTATCTATTCACCAAGACTCTGATAAAAATATTTTTGACTCAATGCATCAGGACACTGGTTGTAAGGAAATTTTGGTAAATGGATCATATAGGACTCGTTTATGGTTTTTTACGATCCTTGAGTCATCTCCCAAGATATAATATTTGATAGTTGTGCATCTTTATTCTATTTTAGGATTCCACCATGACAATAACTAGATGGGGTTCCATGGTGGGATTGTGATTATTATCCACCTAGTTATGAGGATTTAGTGTGGAGAACTGTTCTAGAGGATATAACTTCGAGTGGTCTTCCAGTTGATCCACCACCCATTGACCATCAGTTTGTGCTAAAAGTTCAAGATGAGGATGCGTACAGGCTGAGTGTGTAGCATGAGTTCTAGAGGTAGTGAATGCTGAGTTATTGGGGTGAGCCAAATACCTAGGTTTCTGATTAATATCTTGAGGTATTCATGTTCATTTTTTATCTTGTGAGGAAACATCCCGATCAGATGGTGGTCTAATCGATGAGCCTTCTACGGAGTTCGGTTGGGAAATGGTGGAGTATGGTGATGCAAACTGATGAAAATTCAATACTCGCTTGGGAATAGTTTGAGAAGCTCTTTGGGGAAGAGTTTTATCTAAAAATTTTAATATTGGTGTGTATCCATAAACTTATTCAGCTTCGGCAAGATAGCATGTTCATGGAAGAGTATTCAGAAAGGTTTATAGACCATTCACGATACTCCCTGGATATGGTTTAGGATCCTTTTTTCAGATCATGGACCATCGATCAAGGATTATTTTGGGATATCATGGCGTCAGTGGTATCATTATGTAATCCCACCTATGCTGGAGTTCTTGAGTGGGCCTTGGTGGTGGAGAGATTTCTGGCTAAGCAGACTCCGACTGTTAGTGCTAGGCACATACGACCTGAGACCTCGGTAGTGGGTAACCAACAACAAGTTCATGGATTCAAGTGTGTGAGATTATTTAAAATACGATCCCAAGATGAAGGGTATGAGTCTCTGGGTTTCCATGTAGTATTTTTTCCAATAACGGAGATGCAGTGTTACACTTGTGATGATCAGCAACATTTTTCTTGAGATTGTCTGACCCGTCATGCTGCTGAGATGGAGCCAGTCGATGGACCACCCTAGCAGAGGAAGCTTTTGGATCATGGAGTTCTGCATGATGGAAAACATGTAGAAGGATATGGGATAGTGATGGGAGGTTCCATACGATATGATTTTCCACCACCACCCGCAAGTGGTCCACGCCAATCTTAGGGAGTTGGAGAACGGTGGTAAGGATAGCTGCAGGCCGTAGAGGCCTATAACCTGAAGGCTCTGAGGGATAATAGAGGTAGGCTCTATGTTCTTTATAATTTCTATAGTAGTATTGTTATAAACTATTATTGGGTACTCTTTTCTCACCACTTATTTCTCAAGGATCAACTAAGGTATCACGGGGTGTTGGTAGAACCATGTGTTGGTATTGTTTGATGTATCTTCAGATGCATGAGGAAGAGGGATGATTCCCCCATTGAGATGAATTTTTGTGATGTGAGTAAAACCGTGAGAAAAATTCAGTGCCTCCAAAAGTAGATATTTTCTAGGTATGGTGGATGATTCCCTTCAACTTGTGTGTTTAGGGAAAGTTTTCATGTTAGAGGTTTGTGTGGAGGGCATGGAAAGACACAGTGTTTACACTTGGGAATCCTAGTTATGTTCATTGGTACTCTCTCATTCTCAGTGTTATCTTGGTGTGAAAGGAACTTGAGGAGGTTGTGGTAAATTTTATCTATATTTGGATGAGAATTGATGGGTCTCATCGGCGTCTACATCAAGTTAGTGAGGTGTTGTACCACTAGACCATATAATTACAGACGAATGGTGGTGCTTGGTGTTTTCCACCTATTGTATATGAGGAGACATGTGATTCTTTGTTGTAATATTTAGACCTGGTAGGTTCTAGATGTGGGTGTGGTTTAGCCTCTATGGTTCCCATGAGTGTGTACTGGTAGGAAGCATAGGAACCCTGTGTGAGATTGTTGGAGTGGGAGTCCTATTGGAGAGCTCTGTTTACTCCTTCTACCTTGGAGTTTTCTTTTTGGGGATGAAAAACTTTAAGGATGGGAGGATTTAGTGACTCAGTTTTTTTACTTGTATGACTTCTTATTATTTATAAGAATATTTTTGAAGCCATTCGCTGAGTTGACACAGGATTCAGGGGCCCGGAGAGCCTCGGTGTAGCGATATTAAAAATATTAAATATATTTTATCATGAATGTTCAGATTCTTTGGAAACATGGTTTAACTCCTATGTAGTGTATCATATCAAACTTTTGAGGCTGTAGTTGAGTTCATAACATGGTGTTTACCCTAGGCATGACATAAACCTTGTCATCACCGAGTGTCGGATCGGGGGTGCATGTTGGCGGGATGTTAATTGAAGGGTTATTATTTTAATAAAAATTAAAACAAATAACCCATCACTCCACATTTGGTGCATACATGGATGAAGAGAGGAGTCAAACACCCTCCTTTTTTGGAGCAACAGACAAACCAAGGTGGATCCAAGCAGAAGGGGAGTCGCTGATCTCTGATCTTGACGGTGATCACTCTCAGATCATGCTGCAGTGGTTTTGGAGCGTGGATCTAACCCTGAAGCTTTGGTGTTTCACTACAAGGTTGGAAGATTTTAGTTTTAAGTCTCAATACCCTTTGTTATTCATTTTATTATTATTTTAAATACCTTAAATTAATGTTATTGATCCCTTGAAAGTCGATCTATAGGTTTCGGAGGAAACTGGGGTGTTTCGGGCTGCTCATAGGGAATTCCCATTAGGAATTCCCGATCACAAATTGTGTAGTGCAAGGTTATATGTTGTGTAATATACCCATTTGGGTAGGATGAATTTTGGGAACTACACATCATGTACTGGGGTAACACGCGATATAGTGACCCCAGGTCATGTGGCCAAGGGACGTGGCTATGATACACTACCACATAAGAGGCCTTTAATAGCGCTATAATAGGCATTTGTCAACACTAAAAAAGCATTGACAACCGAAGCATGATTAAAATCACAAAGCTTTTATCAGATCTAAAAAAATAAATGCCCCCTTTATCAGTTCTTCTACAACACCTTTAAAAACACTCCCCCCACCTTTATCAACACTTTTCACCCCACCGCACCCCCCCCCACCCCTTTTATCAACACTTTGTGAATTTCAAGCCTCATGTGTTCCCCCACGTGGATTCTAACTCTACACCTCTCCTTCAAAGATCGAATGAATTTACCACTACACCATGTTTTTTTGTTGTCTATTTAATGATATATTTATTTATTTATATATATATTTACATATATATTTTTTATTCATATATTTATATAATTATTTTTAAATACATTTATAAAATATATGTGTGTTTGATATATATATATATTTATTTATTTATTTATTTATTTAAATATATTATATATTATATTCATTTACATATACTAGAATATAATATAAATATACATCTTTTTATTAATACACACATAAATGTATATATATAAAATATAAATATATTTGTATAATGTAAAAAAATGGTTAGATATTATTTTAAATATATTTTTTAGAATATGTATTTATTTACATATACTATAATATACACTTTTACGTAAATATACTAATATATGTATTTATATGAGTGATTTATTATAATTAAATATAAGAAAACATGCATATATTTATTTATAAGTAAAATTACTTTATAAAAATAGATAAAATTTCAAATCCATAATATCAATATGAATGTAATATCTGGTAATAAATTCAATACCCACTAAAAAAGGGTAAAAATACCCCCTTAAACAAGGCTGAAAATCCATCAAATGTTAAAAAAATTAAGGTACCCTGACTAAAAACAAAGTTTTTTGGAGGCCTTAAGGGACTTTTATGTCCTTTAAAAATGTGATAGAGGTTTACCTATGTCACTAAAGGCATATAATGCTTTCTAGAATTTGATTTGATATGTGGAAGATCTCAAACAGACACCCAAATCAAAATTTATGGTCGTTTGAAGTTTGAGTTATGTTTTCAACTTATTTTAGATCTTTTATTTATTTTTTTATTTTTTTATCTTCAAAATGATATCAAATGTCTATTCCTCGATAATAATAATAAAATTATTAATTAAAAATATTTTTTTAATTATTTTATAATCCATTTAACTAAATATCTTATATATTAAATATAAATTCCTATTTACCTTATCTAAAACATATTTTAAAATATATATAGTATAGTTATATCAATATAAATATATATATATCAATATAAATATATTTATATATAAATATATTATTTTTAATGAAATATAGTTTTTTAAGTATACTCTAATCAGCACTACTAAAAAACGCTGATAAAAGACCTCATTTATCAGCGCTTTTTTTAAAGCGCTGATATAGGCCCCCCTTTAATAGTGCTAAAAAAAGCATTGTAAAATCCCCCCTTTAATAGTGTTTTTAGAACTGATAAAGGGGGTATTTAACAGTGCATTTAGATAACACTGTTAAAGCCCTAGAATTGGATAAACCTAGATTTATAGTAGTGGTAGTCATGTGATGGGACATGGTAATGTGAAAATACACAACCAGAGTACACAGACATGGGGTATCGGACACAGGCACTGGCAGATGACATGGATAAGTGGCTAGTTAGTAGGGAAATGTTGTGTACCAAGGGTTACATGCTGTGTGTGATACACAGCTAGTCAAGCCGTGTGGGGAAGAACATGGTTGGGGGCCCAGGTGATGTGAGACACATCATGTATAGTCTATACATACAGTTTATATTCACATTGCCAGCCAAACTGTGTAGCAGAGGACATGGACAGGTGTTCAGGCAGGTCCACATGCCGTGTGGATCCCAGTACATGTTTTGTACCTTTCTTGGGGACTTCCACCTCACGTATCTCCTTCTTCAAGGTTCATATTCAGGCATGTGATCCGTTTATCCTGAGCATTTTTCTGTGTAAAATGTGATGGTGTTCACGGTTTGGGCCTTCGAGATGTGATGTGAGGCGTTGTTGTGGGTCGCTCCAGTTAGAAATGTTTGGAGTAGCATTGGTTGATTAAGTCCCTTGGTCTACCCCTATGAGGGTACAATTTGGCATTATGTCCTCTGCATAAGATTGCGATCTCATCAATAGTATGATCTTGGATAATGTTGTATCATCCCTCTCAGGAGGCTGGGGTAGGATCCTCTATCATATTTTTTTCCATAGATTGAGTTTTTGGTATTGTAGTGTCCAACACTACATGAGTGGTGATCCCTATCTAGAAGGATAGCCTAGTAGGGTTTTTTGAATCATCAGCTATATGATCCCCTACATAGTAGGAAATATTAGTAGGGTTTGTGGAATTTTCAATTATACAATCCTCTGCTCAGCAGATGGTTTAGTAGGGTTTGTGGCATCATCATTTATAGGACCCCCTATTTTGTGAGGTGTACTATGTTGGGTTTATGGTATTTTCATGACCAACACTACATGGTTGGCGTCCCCTGCCTATGAGATATGATCTCTAGGATGTCATATTTGGTTTGTGGTGTCCCCCAGTGGTACTTATTGTGATCCCCTTTCTGAGAAATCCTTGTGTTATCAGATTGGATTTGAGTTTTACCTCAACAATCCAAGGAGTGATCCCCTATTTTAGGAGATGTGGTCTTAAGAATTATAGAATGGGTTCGTAGTTTCCCCCAATGGTTCTATGAGTGATCCCATTTCTGAGTGATGAGACTTTGTGGTTCCAGTAGGGTTAGTAGTGCCCCCCATCAGGGATGGGTGAGATACCCTATTTGAGTATCAAGATCCCCTAGGTTCCGATGTGATTTTATTTATGATGAGGTTTGATGAGAATTTTCTCTCATATGTTCCATCAGGGATGAAAGAGTTATTCCCGATGAAGTGTATCTCTCAGACGAGCGACATCTGGGATGGCAGTGTTCGTGGAGTGAGTTCTCTTGGGTGAGTGTTACATTTGGGCCTCGAGAAGAATCATGTGGTTGTCTATGAGGTCAGAACCTCTTGAGACTTGGATTCTGGGATGAGTATATTGTGGTTTGTTTTTGGGAGTCCTTTTGGTTTCTTTACATCTCTTAGTTGACACATCATGTGGTGTGAGATCACTAGTCTTGTATAGTCGTGGATGTATGAGATGTAGTTTCTCTCTCGTTTGGGTTCCCTCTGGCTGGGTCAAGTGGACTTTTTCCTTTCAGTTATTCCCCTTTATTTTGGGTATTTGGGGTTCTTGCTAGGTATTGTTATAATCACCTCTTCAAGGGCTTTTCGCTCACATGTTCTGTCTTGTGAAAACCTTATACCTTTTGACAGATTCCCAGGAGGACCCGAGGCAGGTGGAGTGATCTAGACCGAAAGAGGTGTTTACCAAAGTTTGGATAAGGAGATTTTCGATAGTTTCATTTGACAGTGAACCCCTCCCTCTGAGTAGGTTGGACACTTTTACAGTTTTTTTATGCGCATGTAATTTTTCCTTTTTATACTTTTGTTATACTCTGATGTGGGATATATGTATGCATACATTTTTTGTTTCAGTTTATATTATTTATTCATTGTTTCATAGAGATGTTTGTAGGTGTGTATGTACATGTACCGTTGTATAAGTCCTCCCATTTGAAATATATTCCTACTCGATGCTAGTCTCCAGCCTTTGACCTATGGAGGTAGACTTGGGGAGTTGCAGCTCGGGACCCATTGGGTCAGGTTGTGACATCCCTCCTCTTACTGGGATTTTAGGTTATCTTTTTCATTGATGTATATCCTTAGGTGAATACATATACCAAGGATAAAGTGAGATATTTTATGAGGATAAAGAATAATGATTTTAAAAAATGTTTAAATTTTATTATGTACAAGTGATATACGAACCTAATTTTCTCAAGATACTAAACCTTTGGATCTTGGATCGTATTACTATTATGTTATATATCCTAAGAATGATGTAATATTCATGTAAAAAAAAGTTGGGTCACTATAAAAATGAATCACAAATGGTACATGGATGACATTTTCTATCATTTCACATTTCAATTATTCTCTTAAAATATTTTAGTGATTTTTAAATCGTTAAATAAAATATTATTTATCATAAAATATCATTAATGTTTTTTTTTGAGATTTTTTATTAAATTTGACTTTAAGGACATAAAGACGGCAATGAAATTAAAATATAAACACCTTTTCCATTAATTATACTTTATAATTACCTATGAAATTCATGGAATACAACAATTTTTCAAAAACTTATTAATTTTACTATTTTTAATATCATTTTCCTTGATTTTTCTGTTGCTTACAAAAACATTGTATCAGTGCTATGTAAACATTTAAGGTAATTATATCATCACTAAAAATTAAAAATAAATTACCAACATAAAAATATCATATTTATGTTCAAAGTGATCTTTTATATTCTTTAATAACATCATTTTTTATCTCAATGAAAACATATAATAGAAATTAAAAGTGAAAGAGTGTCGTTTTAGTAATTATTTTTAACTTAAAATAATATAAAGGTTATAATCAAATTCAATTGGATATAAATTGTCACATTTTCAGATCTTGGATTATTATGGTCAAAAAACACACATAAAATAAAATAAATACATGTTTTATGAATATTTTTAGGTCTTATCTTATAGTTTCATTCCTTTTTTACCTTTTTTACCTTTACCGATGTGATAGATATTTATCACGGTTACTATTCATAATGATAAAAAATAAAAGAAAACAATTTATTAAATCTGAACCTTTTTATTCTAAATATGGAATCCATTTTTCAATATTAAATTTCTAAAAGTGGCATAAATCAATTTTAATATAAATGCTTAAAACACAATGAAAAACAATTTTTAGACAGATGTATTTTTAAGCCTAATGATGAGCTTATACCAAAATCAACTATAATATTGATTCTTATGTGATTAATTAGATTATGTCTAATTAAATAAGGATACTTTTACTTTAATAGAAAATCCAAAACATAATTATAATTTTAAATTGTATGGTTTAAAGAAAATAAATAATTGTATTGTGGGAATTTGTTTCCCCACAACCGTATATGGATCATTTGTTTTTATTTCCACTTCTTAAAACAAATGTGTTGAAGGTTTTCTCCTAAAAAGGTGGATATGGAGGGAATTATCACCACCAACCAAATCACTGCAAGATAGGCGCCTCGTATTTCCTGGAACAATGGCATCTGAAGAAGGGGGATGCCTTCTGGAACTGGTAAAATGAATGACCACAGTGAGAGGTAACTGCTTGGAACCTCGCCACCAGAGATAGATTCCAATAAATATCTCCATTTTCATCACCACTAGAAATAGAACCCATGGAAGGAAGACAACTAAACCCACTACATGCCTCAATGAATTGGAAATGCCAAAGGAAATTGATGGTATCGAATGAAGGGCGAGGCAAGCCTCCATCACCGCCTAACCAAAAATTTAAAAATGAGCATCAACCTATGGAGGCGAAACACCCCAGGAGAGAGCGATACGCCCTTGTTTCTCTATCAAATGGTTTTTATTTACTATTTTTATTAGGTAATGTAATTTTAACTAAGGTGGTTTTAAATTGGTATTAATTTTCAAATTATATTTTTTTTATTAAATAATATCCATTAACCTTCCCTCTCAAGACACCTTCTCATTATTTATCTTCTCATCATGAACCAACAAACTTATTTAAAAATGAAAATCTATTTAAAAATTATTATGTTTAATATGTGGGATAACATTGACGATTAATATGATAATCCCAAAGCTCTAAAAAGTGATTGGAGTGATGCTACTATTCATGATTATGATAATACATTACTGCATATGTGGGCTTTAACACCTCTATAAATAGACATCATAAACGCTAAAAAAGCATTCATGTTTTAAATATATTTAAAAAAAGAAGGTTTTTATCAATGCTAAAAACAACACTGGTAAAAGGGCCCCTCATCAGTGCTAAAAAAACACTTACAAAGGGAGTATTTTATCAACATTTTTTGTAGTGGTGATCCAGATGACACTTTATCAGTGCACTTTTAGCCCTATTAAAGCTACTTTTTATCAATTATATTTTTAGTACTGATAAAATCCATGATGCAACAACATGGTGTTAAAATTAAAACACACTATTGTAAGATCCTGACCTTTTCTAGAGTTACCTCAGGCATGATTTCAGGTACTTTTTGTTTTTACTTAAATAACGTTGATAGGAGTTGTGACTTGTGGTATGTTTGGGTGATGTCTAAGAAAAAATTTTAGAAAAGAGGCTATACATGGTTGGTGCACAGTTTGAACAAACCATGCGGCGGCCTAGGAGAAACTGTGTGGTCTCTAGTATTTTGAGGTAGTAATTTAGGAACAGTTAAAGCACAATTTGAGAGGTTGTACGAGGAATTCATGCGAAGTTCCCTATTGAAGTAGTGTATAATGCACGGTTAGCACATGATTTATCTAACCGTGTGACTAAATCGTGCGAGGGCTGATAGTGAGATCCTAAAATTGTGGATCTCACTCATTTTCAACTTTTAATGACTTGTTTCACCTCCTATGCAGCCCTAAATAAGGATTTTACTTTTCTAAGGGTAATGGAAGATTCTCCTATCAACCCGAAGGGATTACAAGGCCTTAATAACATTGTTCTTCGAGATAAAAAGCCCGAATTGAAGATCCTCTCTTCTCCCAATAAGTAGATTTCATCCCTATTCTTCTCTCATTCCTTCTTCTATCTTTATTTGATCTTTTCATGGAAGATATCCTCTATTTCCTTGAATCTAAACCTATGTGGTGATATCTAGATCTAGGAATGTGGATCTAGATCTAGATTAATGAGATCTTGATGTCTTTAATCTTAATTTTGGTTTAGGGGTTTAGATCCGGAACTTTTATCAATGTCATTGTGTTGCTTAAATTTTTGGGAATTTTAGTTGAGAAAACATCCATCAATGAATTGAGGAAGGTGATCTAAATCTAATTCTCATAGTCATGGATTTGATATGTATATGAAAATTATATAATTTCTATCATCCTTTAGAAAATGTTTTCCTTGAATTGGATTTATTAGATTGACAATTGATTTATCGAATATTTTTTGAAATAGGTGATCAATTAAGGAATTAATCTAGAGACTAAGGGGATTCTCGATTATATAATTAATTTGTGGAATTGACTATAAGTGGAATGGGTTGTAATCTAGATAATTAATCAGGGGATTAATTATGAGATTTTGAAATGGATTAGTTAAGATAATTAATTATGGATTAATTGTGTTCCTTTAATAATGTGTTTTAGATAATTAATTGTGTGATTAATTATAAAAAGTTGATATTATAATGAGATAATTAATTCTATAAAATTAATCATGAAATATAAATTATGATATTGATTAATTAATTGATGAATTAATTAATGGTCATTATGCTTATAAATAAAGAGAATGAGAACATGGTCATTCTATTGAGGAGTAATCATGGTAACATGGTCATCTTATTTATGTTTTTTATATTGGTAACTTTGTAAATGTGTCTTATAAATGTGAAAATAAAGAATGAAAATAATGGAACTCCGAGTTATAGACTCACACGAGAGTATTAGACTCTAGAACGAGTCGAATCAGGTACTGAGATATCATAGCACCTTGAATACTTCGATCTTAGACTAGAATTAGGTATTAAGATATGGTATTACCTAGGGAAAACTTTGGGATCTGATACGAGATGAAGTTAGTATTGCGGTACGGGTATCCTTGGGAACCCTGGAGTTAATGTAGTTAGATAAGAAAAATGAAAATATGATAAACTGTTTATTATTACATAGTAATTATTTTCTTATAGAACTACATGAACTATCTTTTGATTGGAATTGTTTTAAAAAATTTTGTTGTTGGCCTACTGAGTTATACTCACACCCTATTTGGGTTGCCTAATCGGTACCCGAATAGATTATATTGTTGCAGGACTGGATAAGGGAAAAGGCCCTGGTATAGGTGGATGATTGGGGATGGAGCTTGGAGGAAGGAACCATACATGGTTCGGGACCCATTTGAGGAGTCGTAGTGTCTTTACTGTCAGTTAAATTATAGAAACTTGACACTTGTATTAGAATAGCACGTTTTCCCTTTAAGTTGAGTATTGTATTTCATGTTTGGTTATCATATGACATGAGTATTGTTCTTGTAATACATATGCTTTTGTGTTTGTTTTTTATTTATACTGGTGTTTTACTTTGATAAATGAGGGTATAGTCTCCCCATGTCTGACTTAACAGACCCTCACTACTATTTGACAGCCTCTAGTGTAGGGGGAGGAGTGCTTGAGGTCATGTGACTGACCGGTTTGGGGCGCTGATGTGTGGAACCTGTGATGGGACATTACAAAGTGGTATCAGAACTTCAGTTTTCTTTCTTCTTCCTTTGTCTTACTATTTTTGGAAAGGCAGACAAGAGACTAGGAAGAGTCAGGGCTTGGTAATAATCTCATGTATAAGTGTTTCAAACCCATGTGCAGGGGAAAACCCAAGTACTCAGGGTGGGATTGTTGTTATTGTTGTTTGTTGTTACAGTTGAATATTATTTCACCTTGGGTGATTTACTTATTTTGTGATGTGATTATTGTTTCTGATAATTTTTTTAGTATTTAATTTATGACCTAGAAAAGGCACGACAGTTCAGTCTGCATGCATCATTCTAGGCACTCAAGGTTATTGTGACACGCATCATTTTATGAATGCACAGGGAAATGAGTTATGGTAAGTTTTTTAACTTGAACTTTTTTCCTTTTTGTGAGATTATAATGAAAAATGGTTCCTAACATGAATTGAGAAAGATTGTAAAAATGATGCAAAATGAGAATAATTGGGTGTTTAAATGAGAAACTTGATTATGATAGTGTGTTTACCCTTGTTAACCAAAACCTAGGAGTAGGATGGTTGAGGGTAGTGATAGCGCCTTAGTTTTGACCATGTGGCGAGGTGGGGGGAAAAGTCTTGTTGTGATTATTTTCCTCTTACGTAAATGTTATAAGGTTGTGATATGAGATCTGAGACGTGTGTTTCGCATTGTAGATAGTATTCCTCCACGATTCCTGTTGAGGGGACGACCAAGGGGCATCCCTAGGAATGTTTTTTCAGTTAGGGAACTTGAGGAAACAATCATGCAAGTTGAAGATGAAGGGTAACAGTTTCGATATAAATTCTCTTCCTTCATGAAATTCATGGAAAGAGAACCAGGGTGGGTTGTGAAAAAGTATGTCTGAGTTGACAAGGGAGTTTCAGTTTCAGCACCCTCTGAATTTTACTGGAGAGGGTTGACCTCAGGGAGATGAATTATGGGTTGAGTTCATAGAGACTATACTTGACCATTTGGAGACTCTGGTTTATAGAAGGGTCAATTTGCCTACTTATATGCTACGGGGATCAATGAAGCATTGGTGGGACATTCAAGAACGAATTAGACAGACTGGCGGTATGTTATGGATGGACTTCTTAGAGAAGTTCCTAGAACACTTTTATCCAAAGACACTGAGACAAGATAAATTTTATGAGTTCATGAATCTAACACAGGGGAACATGTCGGTGATGGACTGTGTTGGATGCTACACAAATCTGCAATGCTTTTCTTTAATTTTAGCAGGAGATGAGACAGATACAGTGAAATTTTTTCAGGATGGACTTTTGTGTGAAATTATGTCCCAGGTGAATATCTTCAGGTAGAAGAAGTTTACGAGTGTGGTGGATCAGTCTCTCATAGTTGAAGGGAACCTAAGGGAGGCTTCTAGTGTTGGACAAGTAGTTGTTACTGGATGATCAAGAGGTGTGACTTCTAAGAGCAGGAAGCGTCATTATGAAAAATTTAACCAAATCAATGGGAAGAAGAGTATACAGACTGAAGGTTCGGTTGTACAAGACCTTAGTGGGGTGATCTATTATTAGTGTGGTAGGCTGGGACACTATCGTTGACACTGTTCTCGACCACCATTAGAGTGTTTATCTTGTAGTAAGATGGGACATCTATAAAAATTATGCAGGTCACAGTGATATACTGGTACTAAAGGGGCAGTTGGGTGAAGTCAGAGTATGGGAAGGGGATCTTTTACACTATATTGAGATGGTAGTTAGATTTATACTGGTCAAGGTAGTAGAGGTAGTGGAGGTGGTGCTTCTGGGAAGGACCACTCGCATCAATAGAGTGGTGCAACTCAAGGGAGTCATACAACATCACAGGGAAGAGGGGAAATACAGTTACATGCAGTATAGCCTACACTTGTGTATAGTGAGGTTGGACCATCAATAGTGAGAGGTACTATTCTAGTAGCTTCTACTTTAGCTAGTGCCTTCTATGATACTGGTGCCTCTCATTCCTTTATATCTACAAAACTTGTTAATGGTTTGATCCTGGCGGTGGAGTTTGTGAGATGGGTTATGAATATAGATACACCATTGGGAGTGCGGTCTAGAGATATCTATCTATGAAATTAATGTTTACTAGATATTGGGGAATATTGTTTCCTATGGGATCTCTATGTTCTTGATATGACGGGTTTCGACCTAATTGTGGGTATAGACTGGATAGTCACATACCGAGTCCACGTCAGCTATTACTATAGGAGAGTGACCTTTGTGTCTCTTAAGGGTGAATAGTATATTCATCATCGAGAGTGATATATCCAATTAGGCCGAGTAGGGCCAATTACTTAGCAACTAGTAGAGCTCACAGCCCCAAGTTTCTAGTTTCTTATTGGATGATGGAGATGTTAGGCAATATGTCCTTCCACTAGTAATGGAACTATTTTAGGAAGTCTTTCCTAAAGACTTCTCAGGGCTACCACCTGATATAGATGTAGAATACACTATTGATCTCATGTCGAGGGTTGAGTCAATATCTATTCCTCTATAAATAATGGAACTAGCTGATCTTTAAGAGCTTAATACTCAGTTGGAGGAATTAAAGGATAAGGGATTTATCCATCCAAGTATGTCGCCTTGGGGATCACATGTTTTGTTTGAAAAAAAGTATGATGATAGTTTATGCTTTTGTGTCGATTACCGTTAGTTGTGCAAAATGAAGGTGATGAACCAATATCATATTCTACGTATCGGTGATCTTTTTGACCAATTGAATGTAGCTTGTGTGTTATCAAAGATCGATTTGAGATCACGGTGTCATCAGTTGAGAGTATGGACTTCTGATATACTTAGGATTTCTTTTAGAAGTAGGTGTGGCCTTTATGAGTTTTTTGTAAAGTTGTTTGGGTTGAAAAATGCACCAGTAGTATTTATCGATTTGATGAAGATGATCTTTCATCTGTATCTAGATCAGTTCATTGTGTTGTTTGTGGATGTCATCTTGGTGTACTCCAAGACTCATGATGATCATGTACAACATCTTGAAATCGTCCTTGGTACACTAAGAGAGTATCTATCATATGCCAAGCTATCTAAGTGTCAGTTTTGGATTGACCAGGCACACTTCTCGGGGCACATCATCTTGGTGGAAGGTGTGTTATTTGACCTAGAGAAGGATCAGGAAGTGGTTTCTTGGGAGCAGCCCAAGAATGTTTTTGATATCTAAATCTTCTTGGGATTAGCTGGATATTACAGGATATTCATCCAAAAAAATTATCATTTGGAAGCGCCGCTTACAATATTGACCAAAAAGGGAAGTAAATTTTGAATGGTCAGATGCTTGTGAGAGAGATTTTCAGGAGTTGAAGAAGAACTTAACATCAGCACTAATTTTGATCCTACCTGAGTCAGGTGAGGAGTATACAGTTTATTATGATTCTTCTAGGATCAAACTTGGAGTTGTACTGATGTAGGGAGATTGATTTTTTGGTGTATGGGTCTCAGAAGTTGAGGCCTCATGAACAGAATTACCCTACACATGTCCTCGAGTTGGAAGCAGTGGCTTATGCTCTTAAGTGTTTCTAACACTATCTTTTAAGAGAAAAGTTTACAGTCTATACAGATCACATGATATTGAAGTATATATTTTCATAGCATGATTTGAATCTTCAATAGGGGATATGGGTTGAGTATATGCAGTCTTTTGATTTTGAATTGGCATATACGCCTGAGAAGCGAAATAGTGTGGCTAATTCCTTGAGTAGGAAAACTCAAACTTAGATGGTTCAGGAGTCCAGTGTAGAGTGGAAGATAATGACCATGTAGGCTGAAATTCATGTAGTGGTTTAGGAGAGTCAGGATTAGATGAATCTGGTTTCAATTGTAGTGGATTTTACACTTTGAGATGGATCAGGGATAGATAGTATGAGGATCTGTAGTGCTTATCCATTAGGGAAATATTTTAAGGTGGGGAGACATCTTCGGACTGGTTGATAGATGAAGATGAGATCATCTATGTGAAGAATCGAGTCGTTGTGCCTACAAGCATGCGAGAGGATCTCATGTGGGAATTTTATGCCTCAAAATGTGCGGTTCATCTAATTGTAACCAAAATTTATTATGGCCTACGACGATAGTTTTGGTGGCCAGGCATGAAAAGGGAGATAGCAAGGTTTATGACAAGATGTTTCACCTGTCAGTAGGTGAAGGCGAAGCATCAACGACCAGGTGGTTTGCTACAAACATTTCCTATTCTGGAATGGAATTTGGATGACGTGACCATGGAATTTTTAGTGGGACTCTCGAAGATTACTAGGAAGAATAAAGTTATTTGGTTCATTGTGGATTAACTGAAAAAGGTAGTTCATTTCCTACCAATAAGGAAAACCTTTATAGTAGATCAGTTGGGATAACTAAATGTTCTGGAGATAGTCCATCTATATGGAGTGCCACAGACTATAGTTTCATATTGTGATTCATGCTTTACTTCACACTTCTAGCAGTGATTACAAAAAGTTCTTGGCACACAAGTATTATTGAGTACGGCTTTCCACCCACAGATAGATGGGTAGTCGAAACGTGATATACAAGTGCTTGAGGATATGTTATGGTCATGTGTGCTCGACTTTAGTGGATCATGGGAAAAGAACTTGTCTTTAGTGGAGTTCACCTATAATGATAGTTATCGGGAAAATATACAGATGTCACCATACAAGGAACTTTATAATAGACCATGTAAATCACTGCTATGATGGATGGAGGCTGGTGAGTCAGTGTTGTTGGGACTGAGTCTCATGCAGGAGATATCAGAGCAGGTACAGTTGATTCGAAAATGTATGGCTACGAATCAGAGTAGATAGAATTTGTATATTGATAGATGAAGATGATCCCTAGAGTTTACAAAGGGTGATCATGTATTCCTTCAGGTGTCACCTAGGTTGGGTCATCGTAGGATATGGAGTCAGGGCAAGTTGGTGCCCAGGTTTATTGGTCCTTTTGAGATAATGGAGAGAATTGGGCTGATATCATACTGATTGACTCTTCCATAGAGATACCATGTTATACATGATGTTTTCCATGTATCAAAACTTCAACAGTATCCCCCCAACTCTTCTCATGTGATCTATGTGGATGAGGTTGACCTTGATATAGATGTACCCTTTGAGGAGAATCCGATACATGTGTTGGATCATAGTGAGAAAGTGTTTCGAGGAACGATCATGCCGATAGTTCATGAGTTATGGAAACATGGTTGTGTACAAGAAGAAATGTGGAAAGGGGAAGCGGATATGAGGGCTCAATGGTCGGATATTTTTGGCTCGAAATCTTATAAAGGCTTGGATACGTAGGTCGAGGACGAGTTATTATAAGGTGGGGAGAATGTAAGATCCTGACCTTTTCTAGAGTTATCTCAGGCGCAATTTGAGGTACTTTTTGTTTTTACTTATGTACCTTTTATGGGATTTGTGAATTGGGATGAATTTGGGTGAAGTATAAGAAAATTTTGAAGAAAAGAGGCTTTGCATGGTTTGCACAGTTTAAACAACCCATGTGGCTGCCCAGGATAAATAGTGTGCTCTCTGGTCTTTTGAGGTAGTAGCTTCAGCATGGTTAAAGCACGGTTTGAGAGTCCATGCGAATAAGTCATGTGAAGTGCCCCTTAATGTAGTGGCTAACTCATGATTAGTACATGGTTTGTCTAACTATGTGACTAAACCATGCGAGGGTTGAGAGTGAGATCCTAAAATTGTGGATCTCGCTCGTTTTAAACTTTTAATGACCTGTTTCACCTCTTTTACGACCCTAAATTGGGATTTTACTTTCTTAAGAGTAAAGAAAGGTTCTCCCATCAACCCGGAGGGATTAAAAGTCCTTAATAACACCATTCTTAGAGGCCAAAAGTTCTAATTGAAGATCCTCTCTTCTCCCGATAGGTGGATTTCATCCTGATGCTTCTCTCGTTCCTTCTTCTATCTTTCCTTGATATATTCGTGGAAGATATCCTCTATTTTCTTGGATCTAAACCTATGTGGTGAGATCTAGATCTAGGATTTTGGATCTAGATATAGATTTATGAGATCTTGATGCCTTTGGTCTTAATTTTGGTTTAGGTATTTAGATCCGTAACTTTTATCAACATTGTTATGCTGCTCGGATTTTGGGAATTTCCGTTGAGAAAACATCTATCAACGAATAAAGGTAGGTGGCCTAAATATAATTCCCATAGTTGTGGATTTGATATGTATATGAAAATTTTAGAATTTCTATAATCCTTTAGAAATTTATTTCCTTAAATTGGGTTTATTAGATTGACCAATTGATTTATCGAAGATTTGTTGAAATAGGTGATCAATTGGGGAATTAATCATGAGACTAAGGGGATTCCCTATTAGATAATTAATTTGGGGAATTAATTATAAGAGGCAGGGGTTGTAATCTAGATAATTAATCTGGGGATTAATTATGATATTTTTAAATGGATAAGTAAAGATAATTAATTGTGGATTAATTATGTGCCTTTGATAATGTGATTTAGATAATTAATTATGGGATTATGTATGGAAATTTGAGATAAGAATGAGATAATTAATTCTAGAAAATTAATTATGGAATATGAATTGTGATATTTATTAATTAATTTAAGAATTAACTAATGGTTTGAAGCACTTAGATAATTTTTGATTCAACTAATGGAATGAATGTGTTTAACTAATTGATGAATTACTAATGTGATTGGGGTGGATAATTAATTGATAAATTAATTATGTGATAAATAATGGGAACATGGTCATTATAAATTGAGAAGTACAAATAGTAACATGGTCATAATACTTATGAGTAAAGAGAATGGGAACATGGAAATTCGAAATTGAGAAATAAACATGGTGACATGGTCATTTTGCTTATGAGTGAAGAGAATAGGAACATGGTAATTCTATTGAGTAAGAATGGTAACATGGTCATCTTATGTATGCTGGTGATATTGGTAAATTTGGAAATGTGTCTTATAAATGTGAAATTAAAGAATGAAAATAATGGCACTCCGAGTTATGGCCTCACACAAGAGTATTGGACTCCAGAATGATTCGAATTAGGTACCGAGATATCATAGCACCTTGAATACTTCAATCTTTGGCTAGAAAAAGGTATTAAGATATAGTATTACCTATGAAACACTTCAGGATCTGATATGATATGAAGTTAGTATTGAGGTACGGGTATCCATAGGAACCCTGGAATTAATGTAGTCAAATAAGAATAAATGAAAATGTAATAAACTATTTATTATTTCATTGTACTTATTTTCTTATAGAACTGCATGCATATCTTTTGATAGACTTGTTTTAGATATCATCGGTGGTATCCTATTGATTTGTACTCACTCCCTATTCAAGATTCATGATCAGTACCTAAATAGATTATATTGTTGCAGGACTGGATAAGGGACAAGGCCCTAGGATAGGTGGCTGATTGGGGATGGAGCTTCGAGGAGGGAACCAAACATGGTTCGGGACCCATTTGGGGAGTCCCAATGTCTTTACTTTTAGTTGAATTATAGACTCTTGACACTTGTATTGGAATAGCACGTTTTCCCTTTCAGTTGAGTATTGTATTTCATGTTTGGTTATCTTGTGACATTATTATTGTTCTGGTTATATATGTGCTTCTGCATTTGTTTTTTATTTCTACTGGTATTTTACTCTAATAAAAGAGGGTATAGTCTCCCTATGACTGACTTACCCAACCCTCACTGTTAGTTGGTATCCCCTAGAATATGGGGAGGTGCGCTTGAGGTCATGTGACCGACCGGCTCAGAGCACCGATGCGTGGCACCCAGGCTGAGTTGTTACAACTGTAGTAGAAAATACTAAATTTATTTTCAATTAAATTTACAGCACAAATACTAATTAAAACATTATATTACCAACATTTCAAAAATTGGATTATATAGTTACATTGGGATGTAAAATTTATCACAAAAATCAACAAATTCAAAAACATTAATGTTTCATTATCTTTAGCATCGTACCCCCTCTCAGAAGATCCTGCTCATGCTACTAGTTTTTGAGAAAAACACCTCAATAGTGTGTTGGATTAATGTGTAATTAATTTATACACATCACAAATGATTTATGGATCATTTTTTTAAAGTATCAAAACAATTTGAGTGTGTTTTCTCAGTTTTAATATGTGATGTGTGTTTTGAACTATAGTGTTTGTTTTAAACTAAAAACATACAATTCTAGTCATATCAGACACACCATATGTCAAATAAATTTTTGGTTGATACCTACTCAAAATATATGATTTATAGATCATTTTCCTAAAGTATCAAGATAATATGACCACATTTTCTCAGTTTTAAGTATATGACATATCCTTTGAACTAAAATGTCAATTTTAAATAAAAACACATATTTTGAGCCATACCGGTCACAAATTGTATCCAATTGACATGTGATTGATTCCTATGCATAAAAATTGACTTAATAATCATTTTCCTAAAGTATCAAGACAATCCATGTGTGTTTTCTAGTCTTTTTGTTAGTGACACAAGTTTTTAACTAAAATATCATTTTTAAATTAAAAACACACACTTTGAGTAATGTTGATCACATCATGTAATAGATTGATGTGTTCTTGATTCATATACATCACATATGAGTTATATATCATTTAACTAAAGTATAAATAAAATCCAATCATGTTTTCTTGGTTTTCACAGAGTGACGTGTTTTTAAATAAATGTCATTTTTAAACTAAAGACACTCCTTTTAGGTCATGTCGGTCACACCGTGTATCCTATTGAGGTAAAACTGATTCCTACATGTCAAAAATTATTTATAGATCATTCTCATAAAGTATAAAATAATCTAAATATTTTTTCTTAGCTTTTAGTATGACACGGAACTTTTTAACAAAAATTTCATTTTTAAACTGAAACCATATATTTTGAGTTATACTTGTCATGTCGTGTATTAGATTGAGTTGTGGATAATTATTACACGTTAAAAATGACTTATGGGTCATTTTAATAAAGTATAAAAATAATCTGAATGTGTTTTCTTGATTTTGAGTATGTCACGCATCTTTTATAACTAAAATGTCAATTTAAAAAAACACATACTTTGAGTCATACTGGTCACACCGTATGTCAGACTAATGTGCAGTTGATTCTTACATATCAAAAATGACTTAAGATTCATTTTAATAAAATATCAAGACAATTTGAGTGTGTTTGATATATTTTTAGTGAGTGACACACATTTTTAACTGAAATGTTATTTTTAAACCGAAAATACTCACTTTAAGTCATATCAGTCACACCGTGTGTCGGATTGACTTGAGGTTGATTCCTAAACATTAAAATTGTCTTATATATATATTGTTTCCTAAAGTATCAAGATAATACAATCATGTTTTCTTAGTTTTCTGTGAGTGACATGTGTTTTTAACTAAAATGTCATTTTTAACTGAAAACACACATTTCAAGTCATACTGGTCACACTATGTATTGAATTGAGGTACGACTAATTCCTACATGTAACAAATGACTTATATATCATTTTCCTAAATCATAAAAACAATATTAATATATTTTCTCAATTTTTATCATGTCACACATCTTTTTAACTAAAATGTCATTTTTAAATTGAAACCTACATTTTGAGTCATATTAGTCATACCATTTATTAGGTTGTGGTGTGGTTGATTCCATCATATCAAAAATGACATATGGATCATTGTCCTAATTTATGAAAACAATGTGAATGTTTTTTCTTGGTTTTGATTATGTCATGTTTCTTTTGAACTAAAATATCAATTTTAAATAAAAAATACAAACTTTGAGTCATGTCAGTCACATTGTGTGTCATATTAATGTGCAGTTTATTTCTACATGTCAAAAGTTACTTAAGGATCATTTTCCTAATGTATCAAGATATTTCGATGGTGTTTGATAGGTTTTTAGTGAGTGAAATAATTTTTTAACTAAAATTTCATTCTTAAACTGAAAACATGCACTTTGAGTCATATTGGTCGCACCATGTGTCAGATTGATGTGAGAATGATTCCTATAAATCAAAAATGACTTATGGGTCATTTTGACAAATTATAAAGTCAATATGAGTGTTTTTTTGGTTTTAAATGAGAGACACGCGTTTTTAACTAAAATTTCAATTTTAAACTAAAAACACCCATTTCGAGTCATACCGGTCATACTGTGTGTCAGATTGATTTATGACTGATTATTACACATCAAAAATGACTTATGTACCATTTTCCAAATGTATAAAAATAATCAGATTTTTTTTCTTGATTTTATGTATGCCACATGCCTTTTTAACTAAAATATCATTTTTAAACTGAAAACGCACATTTCAATCCATACCAGGAACTTCATGTATCATATTGAGGCATGACTAATTCCTACATATCAAAAATTAATTATGGATCTTTTTCAAAAGTATCAAAATGATATGAATTTTTTTCCTCAATTATGAGCATGTGATGCTTGTTTTGAACTAAAATTTCAAATTTAAATAAACACACTCACTATGAGTTATACCTGTCACACTATGAGTCATATTATGGTCTGATTGATTCCTATATGTCACAAATTACTTAAGGATCATTATTTTTACATTATGAGCTTGTTTTTTAAGATTTCAATTAGTGAATCGCCTTTTTAGAAACCCACTAAATGTCTCAATGAATGGGAAATACAAAAGGAAATTGATGTGTCCGAATGAGGGGGTGAAAAATGATGAAGAGATATGTGGGGGGATGAGTGGCCCGAGAAAACACCATCACCGCCCAAATAGGAAGTTGAAAATAAGGAATCATCAAAGTAGAAATATCATGGAACCAACAACCTTTGTTCTTTAATGGAATCAACTACACCTAATGGAACATCAAAATGAAAATCTATTTAAAAAGAATTATGTTTGACATATGAGATAACATTGAGGATAAATATGATAATCCCAAAGCTCTAAAAAGTGATTGGAGTGATGCTATTTTTCATAGTTATGATAATAACTATAAAATGTGAATTAAATTGTTTGTGCCGTATGAGTGGATGGGTTCATAAGGATTTCAACATTTCCAACAACATATGTGATGAAAAGGAAAAATATAGATCAAACAAAGGGTGAAAAAGATTTGGGAAATGAGTTAGGGTGAATATATATTTTCCCTAGCCCATGGATACTTGTAGAAGATTAAATCATTCAACTTCCTCCAACAATTGAACCAACTTTCACAACTCCCATGATTCCACCCCCTTCCATTTTTCATTAAAATTGGTAAAACTCAAGGGATAAAAATCTCAAAGATTGATCATTGGATGTTTTTTTTCTTTTTTTCCATCTTTCATATTCATTTCATGTCACGCCCCCTCCCTCCAAATATTCCCCTCCTAAACTGGTAATGAAGGAAGAGAGATAATGCCCCCAAGTCTCACCTCTAGTAGGCCCCAGGGTGGCGACCAGCACCAAGGGTATACAAATCTCACAAAATGGGAGGCATTACCCTTTTTATAGTAACCAAGATAAGTAGATAAGATGTATCAACCTCAAAAAAACTCCCAAACATATATATGTATATCAAAGAAATCTAAAACCATCCCACATTGCATGTTTAAAACAAAACTGTTACGAATACAATAAAACTCTAAAGTACCAAAAGAAAAAAGATAAGCAACGACATGGAAAATATCCCCACGTTTGAGCTAGTAAGTCTCATCACGGTCCTTTTAATCCTCTTGGAATCCTAAAAATAATTTTATATATGTAAGGAGAGCATACAATTATACTTAGTAGGAAAAAAGAAGTTCTCTCATGTAAAATTGGGAGAATCATACTAATTCCCCTATGAGAAAATAGCAGAAACCAACAGCACCTAATAAGGAATACTGGCCATCCAAACCTCAGCAAGGCATGATCGCAAAATAATGAAAGTCGGGTAAGGTAATAGAATAATCACATTGATGTATGGGTACCCTACACCACTTCCCACTAGTTAATTGATCATACCCTAATGGAAAACGTCATGGTGCTTCCATACTCTTCCACAAGCCCCATGTCACAACTCATCTACACACACCTGGGCCTCAGAGCTAGTCCCACATCCTGGGAAAATCAAGTTCACCACATCCCGTCCGCAGACACCTGGTCCACAACCATACCACATCCCACCAAAAGACACCTAGGCCACAACCACACCTCATCCTGAAGACACCTAGGAAAGTACACCTCACCCACAGACACCCGGACCTCACAACCTCACCACAACCTACCCAAAGAGTCTTAGGATACAAATGCCTAGAAGAGGTAGTAGGGATGATCTAATAACTATCCATCCATCTTCACATCAGGATGTTGGGAAAGGACACCCTCCCTTGTGACAATGGGGGTGTTCAGCACATATTGCTCAACTAGGGTGGGTTTATATAGAAAATCACAAGGAAGTACAAGTAAATATTTATAGGTATCAAACACTCAACCCAACCAATGTATTTTTTTTCAAAAAAAACATCCCACAAAGCCACCCTTTCTACTACCTCTAAATGCATTTATTAACACTAGAAACAATCACTTCGGAAGTTGATAAAATGAAATCCACTTCACAACAAAACACAACTCTAAATATAACCCCATCCAAATTATTTAATCAATTATTATTATTTATTTAGAAATCCATTTATTCATTTCATCCCTACCTGGGAAACTACCAACCAAGACATGCAACAAGTCACACAACATAAATCATACGAAGGAAAAAGAACCACAGTAAAGAAACTCACTTCATATTTCCACTCTATTCAACACCCATACCAACCACTTCTATCATCATTCTTCAAAGTCATTCTGTCCAATCCATTCCACAATCAGCTAATCTCCCAATCTATGATTCCATTACACCGCCCGAACCACCCCACAAACAGCACATAGCCACACCAAACAAGGAAAGGTGTATTCAGATTTATAAAACACTCATTCTTTAATTTCACTTTGATAATTTAGGGGTTATCACAAAACAAATTTGACCCAAAGGCATCCATTTATTTAACCAGGTATATGTGGTTAATCATATTTTCATATTTATCATTTTTTTGACAGAAGACCATCAACAAGAATTCGCAAGCCATCATAGATGCGCAAACAAAGACCATCAACGACCATGTTTTTAGTAGGCGTATACCCTATACAGATCGTGATATCAACAAATAACAAAGTAGAACACAAGACACTTTTTCCTAGCCTTGCATGTTGATCTTCAAACCAATTTAATTATCTTTATTAAATTGGTATCCTCCTATCTTCCAAAAGAGAAAATCCATACACCCTCCCCACATGGTACACAAATAAAAGAGAGATGGAGGGATCCCTACCTACAGAAAGAGATGATCAGCACCTCCTCCTTGCACCAAACAAGGGGTGTGCAAGGCTCCAGGAAAATGCGGTCCAAGGGAGAAACACAGACACACGACTCCACATGGAAGAAAGGTTCTAGGGATTCTCAGCAGTAAGGGTGACGGGAAAAGTTCAAGGGAGAATGGGTCTTGGCTTTTGAAAGGCGAGACCCAATATTAATTGAAGAAACGATTTCAAAAGACATCAAAGTCGTATCACGATCCGGACCACATGTTTTGACATCTAAAAGCCTCCCGGGTGTTAGTAATTTAATGATATAATTTATATCCTTTTAAATGGCTTCAAAATAACTTAAATATGGTTTAAAACTCATTTTACGTCAAATAAAACGTTAAAGGGGTGAAACTGGAAAAACTGGGGAAAACTGGAAATTTGAAAGAAACTCTTGAAAGTGACTCATCGTCAAGGGAGTAGCCATCGCTAGTCACCAGTGGGTGAGTCACCATTTGGTGAGTCACTATTAGGTGATTCAACATTTGGTGAGCTATCGTTCAGTGAGCCACCGTTCGGTGAGTCATTGTTGGGTGATCCACCGTTCGGTGAGCTACTATTCTGTGAGTCACTATTGGACGACTCACCGGTGTGACCCATCGTTGGACGACTCACTGGTGTGACCCCTAGTTGTGATTCATCAGTGCAACCAACTTTAAGTGACCTACTCTCTCAACCTACCGATGAATGACTCACCATCAGACGAGCTACCATTGGAAAAATTGGATTTTTGACAAATCTTAAAATGAGTCACTGTTGCCTCCTAGATTACCTCAAACATTATATTTTTAAAAATTAATGGACTAGGGAGGTCTGGACCATTACATCAGATACCTATCAAACTATTCTCATCCTCGAGAATCCAAAACCAAAATCAGAAGTAAAGAGGGGTCCGAACAACCACCCCATGAGATACCTCTCAAGGATCTCGCTACACTTGAGACACCGCTACCGTCATCAAAGTTCAATGATAAACCACCCTGTGTTGTTCAAAAGATGGAGTAAAACCTCAACATCCAAGAACACATCTTTCGATATCTACTACCCCAACCAACCACAAGAAACACCACACAAGCACAACAACCACACTGTCTGGACATATGAGTTAGGGAATTCCTTCCTCCATGTCAAGATACTATCTGCTCTGGGCGGCACTAACTCACCCGCACGGGTTTAATAGCATCTCAATTAATGTGTCTCGATTAGGAATCAAGACCTCCACTTTTTACATGTCAAGATTTAATCGTACATTCCACCACACACATTATTAGCTAAGGAGAAAAAAGCATCATATAAAAAAAGGTTCAAACATCACATTACAAGGAAAAACATAACAAGGAAGAACTCAAAACAACCTTGGTTAATGGGAATAAATTTGTTCTTCTCGCTCCCAATTACTCTCCTCCAGGACACCATGCCTCCACAACACATGAACTAAGGGAAAGGTCCATCCGCGCAGCACCTTCTTCCGTCGATCTTGGATCTCTACTGGTCGCTCCACGAAAGTTGCGTCATCTTTGACATCAAACTCTCTTCATTCAATGGCATGAGAGTTATCATGAAGATACCGACGAAGATGGGAGACATGAAAGAAATTGTGTACCTTCTCCTACTGTGATGGTAGTGATAACTAGTATTCCACCTCACCAAGTCACCTCAATGCCTCAAAGGGTCCGATAAACCTGGGGGAAAGCTTGCTTCCTCTGTCGAACTTCTACTTCCCACATCAAGGGGAAACCTTCAAGAACACATGACCCCTAACCTCAAACTCCAAGGTTCTCCTCCTGTGATCGGCATACAACTTATGTCGGTGTTGTGCTGCTTTCATCCTCTCATAGACAAGATGAACCTTATCTATTCTTCTCTACACTATCTCGGGACCAAGAACAGTTGTCTCCCCAACCTATGTCCAGCACAAAGGCAAACGACACGGTCTTCTGTACAAAGCTTCAAATGGATCCATACGAATGGAAGAGTGATGGTTATTATTGTAAGAAAACTCTACCAAGGGCAATTGTAGCACCCAAGATCCACCAAAGTCCAGGATGCATGCCCGCAACATGTCCTCCAATGTCTGGATGGTCCGCTCTGTCTGCCCATCCGTCTGAGGGTAGAAAGTAGTACTGAGGCATAATTGAGTATCAAAATAATTTTGAAATCCCCCCCAGACTTGTGGGTTAAAACATGTATCCTGATCCAAAACAATGGATCTCATAACTCCATACAGTTGCACCACCTCATCCACATACCTCCTAGCCAAGGCATCCACTGCACTCAACTCCTTAATTGCTAAGTGAGCTGATTTCATCAAATTATCTTCTACTACCTAGATCGCATCACATCCTCCCTAAGTCATGGGTAACCCTATGAAAAAATCCATCGAGATGTCATCCCATTTCCACTTGGGGAAATCTGGGGGCTCCAACAAACTACCGGGAACATGGTGCTCAGCCTTCACCTGCAGGCATACTAACCACTTCTCCACAAACTTTGTCACTTCCTATTTCATCCCGAGCCACCAAAACTGATCTCTCAAGATATAATACATCTTGGAAACTCCTAGGGGTACCTTTAAAGGTGATATATGAAAATCACATAGAACTCCCTCAAGCATTTCCACTGGAACAAACATCCTCACACAGAACAACATCCAATTCTGACCATCCTCCTACAATCCCTCCAGAACATCACCATGATCAATGCTGTCACACATCACCTCTACCTATGAGTCCCTCCACTAAGAATCCCCTACCTATCACATCATAGAATACTATATTATCATCTGAAATAGACAGCCTCTATCCCCATCTATTCCTGCATCTAGGTACAAGGCGGCTAACTCCTCGATCACCTTCCAAGAATCTGCAGATTCCCAAACTACCTCCCTCTGTGAATTTCTTCACAAAGCATCGACCACAACATTACCCTTTCCTTAGGTGTAAGAGATCTCAAAATCATAGTCTTGAAGAAACTCCATCCACCTCCACTATCGCAAGTTCAAATATCACTGGGAAAAGATATAACTCAAGCTCTTGTGATCTGTGAAGACCAAAAAGTGCTCCCCAATAAGGTAATGTCGCCGCAAATTTGGAACGAACAAGACCGTTGCTAGATCCAGATCATGGGTGGCATAGTTACATTCATGGGGGCATAACTATCTAGACCCATAAGAGAACACTCCCTGTTGTTTCTTGAGAACACATCCCAAACCCATACGGGAAGCATCACAAAACACTTCAAACATCAACCCTTCCTATGGAAATCGGGGCACTAGAGCACCGACCAAATTCTCCTTCAGGTAGCTGAATGATGCTTGGAACTGCTCACTCCACACAAAGGCCTAGTCTTTCCTCGTCAAGGCTGTCAACGGAGCAGCTACTCGCGATAAATTGGGTACGAATATCTGGTAATAGCCTTCCAGACCAAGAATACTACAAACCTCCACCATATTATTGGGTGCTGCCCAAGAAACAAATGTTTCGACCTTCGATGGGTCCACTGCTACACCCCGTTGTAACACCACATGTCCAAGAAAATGCACCTCTCACTTCCAGAACTTACACTTCCAGAACATACACTTGGAAAACTTCCCATAGAGTTAGTGGCATCATAGAAAATCCAAGTCAACCCTAATAAGCTTGGCATGATCCTCCTATGACTTCGAGTAGATCAAGATGTCATCGATTAATACGACGATAAACCAGTCTAGGAACTCATGGAAAATGGATTTCATGAGCCCCATGAACACAGATGGTGCATTCGTAACATCAAATAGCATAACCAAAAACTTGAAGTGCCCATACCTACACCTCAAAGCAGACTTCAGGATCTCACCTTCCTTCACCCTCAATTGGTGATACCCAGACCGTAGATCAATCTTAGAAAACCAACTTTCTCCTCTCAACTAGTCGAAAATATCATCTATCCTCAGAAGGGGGGAATGGTTTTTGACAATCACAAGATTCAACCTCTGGTAATCTATGCACAACCTTAGACCGCCATCTACCTTCTTGACAAACAAGACTAGAGCACCCCACAGTGACACACTAGGCCGGATAAAACACTTTTTCATCAGATCATATATCTAAATCCTCAACTCTCGCAGCTCTGAAGGTTTCATCCAATAAAGATCCATCAAAATCAAAGAATCACTGGGTTTCAAGTCTATCCCAAACTCAACATCATGACGATGGGGTAGAGTCACAACCTCTTTAAGGAAGACATCCAAGAACTCCCCAATAATTTTGGGAACCTCCTTCATCTCAGCATCCACCAATTATACTGACAGTTTTGACAAGAAGGAATGAAGAGGCTCCACATGTTGACTTCCCACCTGGAAACCTCACTCACCAACGAAAGCCACACACTGGCCATCCACATCTGAAAACACAACTCTCATTCGGAAGTAGTCGATAACAACATGAATAGAATACAACTTGTTGATGCCAAGGATTATATCGTATAATTGCATCTATAGTATGAAGATATCCCCATGGGACTGGCGCGGCCCCATTATCATTCTACATCTCGGGCATACATCAAACAAGATTTTCTAACCTCCGACTAGCATACTCAACACCAGGGGAACTGGAAGCCTCTCTATGTCTAGTCCCAGAGCATGGGATAGAGAGGTTGAAACGAAGGAGTGTCAAGATACCGAATCAAAAAAAATCACAAGAAAGAGTACTAAACAAACTGATCGTACCTCACACGATCTCTGGCCCTACTGGAACTGTTACCTCTATGGCATGTAACTGACCACGCCTAGCTCCTCTGCCCATCTTCTGATGACCACCTCCAAGACTATGCCTGGGTCGAAGTCCATGAGAAACACCATGAGGTCGGCCTCCACCTGCTTCATCTCCCCTCAATGGAGCAGGAGCCTGCTATCCCTACTGCTGAAATGACCTAACCGACAACTGATACTAAGGCGGGCACTGAACCTACTCACCCCCACCATACTGGGCTCAAACGGCCATCGAGCACTGACTCTGAATATTCCCATGGGCCCCAAAATCCAAAAACCTCAGTCCCAAGTTCATAGGAAATAAACGAACACTGGGAGGTCGAAATGGAAACTGCTGAGGTCAGCTCTTAGAAATTCAAAACCTTGAAGGCCCTAGTGCTTAAGACCTATTGCCGGTAATCATCCCACTCGAAGAACCCTACTGGTTCCCATCTCGCGATATACCTCCTCATGAGTGCATCCGCTCCACTACCTTGGCCTTCATCTGGACCTCCAAGTATGTCGGCAAGGTGAAGGGAGTAACTACATACTGGAGAGAAGGGAAAAGTGCATCCTCTAGATGTCTTGCATGAGACTCCTCATCTGGAAATAGTTTTAGAGAAAAATGAAGGAGATTATTGAACTTTATCCCCATATCCCGCACCCACATACTCCCCTGCTGGAGGGAGAGTAAATTCTGCCTCTTCTCAACCTTCATAGTCTAAGAAAGGAATTCCGCTTGGAACTCCTTCTTGAAATCGACCCATAGAATGGCAGCCTCCTTCCTCTTTCCCGGGTACTGGGTCCACCACTGACGCACATCTCCCCTCATATGGCTCACTGCAAAAGGAACCCAGTACTCATTTAGAGCCTGGATCAAGCTGAAGGTGATCACAAGATCCTCAATCCAACTCTCCATCTCCATGTTTGATGTGATGCCATCGTGCTTTCCCAGATCATACTGCTGGAATGCACGTAGCGTCTTCTACCACTGGTCATCCTCCTCTACTCGATCAACCCTTCGTCAATCGACCGGATTGACTTGTTGAGCCTCAACTGCCTGAGCCACCCATGGACAACGACCAGGTTCCATAGTTGAAAGGTAAATAAGGAATTCCTAAGCTCAAGTAGTGTGGAATTTTATTTAAGATTCATTTTTTAAACTCATTATTTTTTTAAATTTCCCAAAACACCCAATTCAAATAGGAACACAAGTTATTATGATGCATGTACCTTTCCTAGGGTCTCTACCCTGCAAATAACGTGGCCTCACATGGTCATTCGGTTGACTCAGAGTCCTTACATAGAATCATGTGGTGCCCTAAAATCATGTGTCCTAGCTGGTCTCCCCTAACCAGTGTCACACACCAAGATCATCTGACATTGTTGCCCTACCAACCCATGTAATCCTCAATATGCCTAACTCCAAACTTCATCTTATCACTCAACCATCACCTATGATACCATTCTATCATGACCCCATACCTCCAAAGATGCCCCTCCTGAGATGGTAATGAAAGAAGATAGATAATGACCCCCCGAGTCCCGCCTCCAGTAGGCCTTGGGGTGGAGACCAGTACCAAGGGTATAAAAATCTCATAAAATGGGAGGCATTACCCTTTTTATAGTAACCAAGATCAGGAGATAAGATGTATCAACCTCAAATCCTGACATATATATGTATATCAAAGAAATCCAAAACTATCCCACATGCATGTCTAAAACAAAACTGTTACAAATACAATAAAACTCCAAAGTAAGTACCAAGAGAATAAAGCTAAGTAGCGACATAGAAATTATCCCCACGTCCAAGCTAGTAAGGCACATCACAGTCCACACAATCCTATTATAATCCTAAAAATAGTTTTATATACATAGGGTGAGCATACAAGTATACTCGGTAGGAAAAACCAAGGTCTCTCGTGCACAAGTGGGAGAAGCATGCTAATGTCCTTGTGAGAAAAATAGCAAAAAGCAACAGCACCTAATAAGGAATACTAGCCATCCCAAACTCACCAAGGAACGCTTACCAAATAACACAAGTCGAGTAAGGTAATAGAATAATCACATTGATGTTTGGGTACCTTGAACCAATTCCCACTGGTTAACTGCTCATACCCTAACGGAAAATGTCTTGGCGCTTCCACACTCTTCCACAAACCCCATGTCACAACCTGTCCGCACACACCTGGGCCTCAAAGCTAGTCTGCAACCCATGAAAATAAAGCTCATTGCATCGCGCCCTCCGACACCTAGGCCACAAACATGCCACATCCCACCCACAAACACCTGGGCCACAACCACACCTCATTCCAAAGACACCTGGGAAAGAACACATCACCTGTAGACACTTAGTCCTCACAACCGCACCACAACCTTCCCAAAGAGTTTTGGGATACCAATGCCTAGAAGAGGGAGCAGGGAAGAGACAATAACCAGCCATCCATCCTCCCACTGGGATGTTGGGAAAGTACACCCTCCCCCGTGACAATGGGGGTGTTCGACACATAGTTCTCAACTAGGGTGGGTGCGTACAGAAAATCACAAGGAAGTAAAAGTAAATATAGACAGGTATCAAACACTCAACCCAGCCTATGGGTTTTTAGAAAAAAACAATAATCCTGCAAAGCCGCCTTCAGTGCTTCCTCTAAATGAATTTATTAACACCAATAACAGTCACTTCGGAAGTTGTTAAAATGAAAACCACTTTACAAAAAGCCACAACTCAAAACATACACCCAACCAACTCATTTAATCAATTATTATTCTTTATTAAGAAATACATTTATTCATTACATCCCTACCCTGGAAACTACCAACCACATCATGCAAAAATCCACACAACATAAACCATGTAGAGAAAAAATAACTGTAGTAAAGCAACTCACTTCATATTTCCACTATATTCAACACTCATACCAACCACTTCCATCACCATTCTTAAAAGTAATTCCTCCCAATTCATTCTGTAATCAGTCAATCTATCAATATGAGATTCCATTACACCACACACAACACATAGCCACACCAAACAAAGAAACGTGTAATCAGATTTAGCAAACATTCGTTCTTTAATTCCACTTCTATAATTCAGGTGTTATCACAGAGCAAGTTCGATCCTGAGGCATCCATTTATTTAACCGGTTATATGTGCTTAATCATATTTTTATATTTATCGTTGTTTGACAGAATACCATCAACAAGAATTCACAAGTCATCACACATGCACAAAAAAATACCACCAATGACCATGATTTCTAGTAGGCATATATCCCATACAGATCACGATATCAACAGATAACAAAGAAGAACACAAGATACTTTTTCCCAGCCCCTCATGTTGATATTTAAAATGATTTAATTATCTTTATTAACTTGGTATCCTGATATCTTCCACAAGAGGACATCCATACACCCACCTCGTATGATACACAAATAAAAGAGAGATGGAGGGATCCCTACCTCAAGAAATAGACAATCAGCACCACCTCTTTGTGCCAAACAGGGGGTGCACAAGGCTTTAGGGAAACGTGATCCAAGGGTGAAACACAGACACATGGCTCATTGGGGAAGAAAGTTCTAGGGATTCTCAGTAGCAAGGTTAAAGGGAAACATACAATGGAGAAAGGGTCTCATCTTTAGAAAGTTCATATCCTATATTAATGGAAGAAATAATTTCAAAATCCATCAAAGCTAGATCAAGATCCATACCACGTTTTTTCACCATCTAAAAGCCTCCTGAGCCATAGTAATTTAAAGATATAATTTATATCCTTTGAAACGGATTCAAAATAACTTAAATATGGGTTTAAACTCATTTTATATCAAATAAAACGTTAAAGGGGAGAAACTGGAAAAATTGGTGTCACGACCCGTCCTCGGGGCCCGTGCCGTGACTACCCCAAGCCCGCCTTCCATAGGCTAAGGGCTAGAAACTAGCACCAAAGGCGTAAATCCCGATAACTGGGAAGGCATTGCCTTTATAAAAGTAACAAAACACCACAGAGTACAAGCGAAAACAAAACACTAAGTACAAAAGAAAGTGATGAAAAGTAAATGGGCCAGAATACAAACCCAAATGAAAGTACAAATACAACTGAACAAGTACAACAGAAAAAGACAACAGCTGGTAGAACAGAAGCGGCTCCTGGGTCGTCCTCCTCGGATCCTACCTGAAGGGTAGGTACAGATGGCGCAGCTCCTGGATCGTCCACCACGGATCCTACCTGAAGGGTAGGTACAGATAGCCTCCACAACGCTCTCGCCCGTCAACCTCCTCCGTGTGTCGTCTCGTCGCGAAGTCCACCTCCGGATACTGACTCGTCGTGTAGTCCACCTCCGGGTACCGACTCGTCGTGTAGTCCACCTCCGGGTACCATCCAGTCCTCGAACACTCGGCCTCCGTCAGCACTGCCCGTCGTCTGCAACCAACACAACGAGGTGCGGGCATAGCCCGTGCATGGGTGAGTATAACGATACTCAGTAGGGACCCCGAGACCCTCAAGGTCTCACTAAAACCAACAAGGATAACCACAAAGAAGATCTCAACATATAACCTCTACTTAGGTATATGTCCATGCATATACCTAAGTTATCAAGTAACCCATCTTAATCATGAGGAAAACACCAAGATCATGAAATCAACAGATAACCACTACATAGGTATATGCCCATACATATACCTAAGTTATCAAGTGACCCATCTCAATCATGAGGTAAACACAAAGGTCAAAAGTCTCAGCTCAAACCAGGATTTTCATTATCGAAACCATAACTGCTGAAGAGCTTCGTCTCTGGAGTGTACAATGGTCCTGTCATGACTCCGAGGTACTGCTCACTAACCTAAGACTGCTGAGGTACTCCTCCTGTTGGGTACCGCGGGTCAGCTACCCAGACACAGTAGTGCTTCCCGCCGAGGTATGTCACCCAAACACAGTAGTGCACACCCCCTAGTAGCCTGCTGAGGTACTCTCCGGACGAGTACTGCGGTTCTGAACTGTCACAAAGGTAGTGCTCCGTCCGCCATGGGTCTACACCTCACAAAGTAGTGCTCCATCCACTGGGCTAGTCGACTCACTCCAAGTCGAGTCGGTCAAGCAGTCGTCAGGTCTCAGTCGGCTACACGGTCTCCGTACTCCGCACGCTCGTCTCTGGGAGGGTCCGCTCCACGAGCTACAGGTCGATACTCCAAGTATCTCAAAGTCCCACGAAGAAGTATCTCAAAGGATCGCCTCGTCATAGGGGTCTCAACGTAACAGACGGCGCGTCAATCAGACGCCCGGTCTGTGAGTTATTAGCCTTTTCGTCCCAGGGGCCCGGTTGGTTTCGTGTGCGAACCAAACCGGTCGTATCTCAACTATACCCCGAACTCTCTTAGGGTATACTCATAGGGACTGTTTCTCAATGTGATCACCATCGCCGCTGACGGTTCGTCAAACGGACGTCTGGTCTGAAAGATAACAGCTTTTCCGTTCCAAGGGCCCGGTTGGATTTTGGGTACAATCCAACCCGGCCACTATCCAACAGCAACCAAAACTCGGGCGAAGTATGCCAAAAGTTCCATCTCATCAAGAGGAATTCAACGAGACAGACGGCGCGTCAATCAGATGTCTGGTCTGTGAGTTATTGGCTTTTTCGTTCCAGGGTCCCGGTTGGTTTCGTGAGCGAACCAACCCGACCGTACTCCGATAGCATCCAAACCTCGAGCGGAGTAAGTCAAAAGATCTGTCTCACTTAGAGGAATTCAACAAAGTCGACGGCACGTCATTCGGACATCCGGAACTCAAGTTACGACCGTTTCCGCTCTGAGGGCCCGGTTGGTTTCGTGTACGAACCAACCCGGCCAAACCCAAATTTCTCTGAAACCTTGAGTGTAATATACCGAAACGCCCGTCGCGATCCAAGGATCGCGTTGCCGCTGACGGCGCGTCAATCGGAGGTCTACAACACAAGATATGGGCATTTGACCTAAAGTGGTCCGAAAACGGGGGGTCTGGGCCCGGGCCGACCCGGCCCAACCCCCCCCCCCCCCTGGGTCGGCCCGAACCGGGTCGACCCGAACAGGGTCAACCCGACCCGGCTGGGCCCGGCCCGGCCCGACCGGCCGGCCGCGGCCGGGCGGTCACTGCGGAGCGGCGGGGGTGCCCCCCCCCCCCCCCCTTCGCCGCTGATTGACGCCGGCGGCAACCGCCGCCGCCTTCCGCGGACCACCGGACGCGCTCCGGTGGTCCGTTTCTCCTATCGTCTTCGCCTATGGTCCTCCCGGGACCTGACCTTCACTAAGGAGGCCTCAAAATTACCTTGAGGCCTCGTTTGTTGTCACCCGTCAATCCGCACGTCAAAAACAAAACGTGTCGTCTTCGTGGTTCTTCGGCGTGGCGCGCTGGCGTCACGCCCCTTCGTCGTGGCCCGACTCCGACTGTGGGTGTCTTCAGGTTTCTCCGACGCGGTGCGACGGTGTCATGCCCTTGTTTGTTTTTCACGACGCGGCGCGACGGCGGCGCGCGTTCCTTGTCGCATGTTTCCGCGCGATGCGACGGCTCGCGCCATTCCCGTTTCAATCCACAAAGGAACCAACATGAAAAAAAGGAGGGTCGGTCGTGTTTGTGCGGTCCGGCCCCCTCGCGTTATTCGATAACAATTGGTTTTAAAACCATGAAGATCGTCAAGTTGGTATTCATGAACAAAATAAATAAAATTAAACCCCTACATCGATTCACATGTACGAACGATCCGTGGATCAACCCATAATTGGTTGGTCCGCGCTCGTCGTTCTTTTCTCAAAAGATAAGAGAATACCAAAATAAAATCTCAACCCGCAACATAATCTTTGCGGATCAAATTAATGTTTATTTGATCCGCGTTCTTTGATTTAGAAGGAAGTAGCATGGGGTTCTTTATTATTTCATAAACAATTCCCTACCATGGGTATAAGTCGATTGGAAGGAGGCGTCGTCGTTCGAGGTTCGTCGTGGTATGGCGTCGCGAGGATGACGACGTCGAAGGGGGACGTCGGCGTTCGTCCGACTCGAGGGAAGGCGAAGCCGTTGTCGCTCGCTACCCAATTCCGTTTCCGAGCATGTTCGTCGATCCGTTGACGATGAAGGGGAAGAAGAAGATCCGTTGAAGAGTCTCGCCGCGGAAGGGGAAAAATTCCGTGGAAGGAAAACGAGCGTTCTTCGTCAAAGGTGGTGCATTCTTTGCGAAGGAGGAGGAGAGGAAAACTCAGCGCAACGCTTCCCAACCCAAAAATAAAATGAGGCTAAGGCTTTATTTTATTGCTTTCCGCCAACGATTTCAAAATTCAAATGACGTAACCCTCACAATTAATTTCAAAGAATTAATTGTAAAACTTAACTGCCCAATTAAATAGAGGCGTTATGAAATTAAGGAAACGCGTCAGTTGACTTCGTTTAATAGGGGGTGCGGGTGCGTTACTTAAGAAGAAAAGAAACGGTGGGGCTCGTGTGGGTCCCACCTCACAAATATCCTAACCAGTGGGTAGGATATTTTGAATTGCACCCTATCCGCTTCAACCCAGCTTAAGTAGCTTAAAGTGGTCTTTAAGCGGCTTTAAGTGAAATGAAATAAAATTGTTGTACAACTTTATTTTATTTCTTAACTTAAACCCCAAAAATTAAAAAGCACAACCGAGCAAACGCAACTCCGAAAGAGGCCTTTCTAAGCAAATACTGGCGCTGCAATTCCATCGGTGCCCTCGGAATTTTATTCCGAGCACCGGTTCAAAAGTTAGAAAAACCCGCTCGTTCGTTCACTGAACGTACCCAAGCCAAACTTCGGAAATTGATTCCGGGCACATCGGCCCTTGGAATCAGGCGCCGTCAGGAACTGCGTTCTTGTAAAATCCCAAAGAAAATTAGAAAAAAATTTCCCTTGAATTTTACGGGTCTTTACATTACTCCCACCTCAGGGCTTTACGTCCTCGTAAAGCTTTAACATAAACTAGGGATACAAAAACGGTGTTGAACACGCACCTGAGCCTTCCGCTCCCATGTGCTTACCTGGAGGTTCCGTACTACCAAAGAAAGCGCACCCGAGGAATCGATCGTACTCGTAGGACCCGCTCCTGTCGATCCTCGATCCCCACTGGAACCTCTATGAAAAACACCTCATCGCCATCGTCCAGCTCCTCATGGTCGATGATATGCGAAGGGTCGAGCACGTATCTCCTCAGTTGAGATACGTGGAAGTCATCGTGCACCTGGTGCAACTGAGGTGGATGGGTCAAGCGGTAAACCACCCCGCCTACCCAGTTGAGGACCTAGAAAGGTCCGTTGAACCTCGGAGATAATTTGCCGCCTTGGCCACATCTCTGTAAACCTCGTCGAGGTGAGACCCGTATAAGGACGTGATCGTCATCCTCGAACTCCAGAGGTCTCCATTTCCTATTAGAACTGGAACTCGAAACGACTGCTGCTACGAGGGTAAGGTTGACCGACTCAAGAGTGATCGGTCGCACCCTCCTGTGCAAGAGTTACCATGCGCTGCCTGGGGTTTCATTTTTCGCCGACCAAGGAAAACCCATCCCGACGTCGTAGTTAAACTACAACCTTTTTGCCTAATACCGTCAATTTGTGTATGAACTGTGATTGCCCAGTCCATACTCAAACCAACGTCGTAAGGCCTCGACGCTGCCACCAAGAGATTCCAACCGAAACTCTCACCTCGAGGGTCTTCCCACACCGTCGGCGTAAGTTTGGTTATTGAGTCTCCTCCCAAGGTATCTCCAGATGCGAGGGTCAAGTCCACGGCTTACCGAAAACTCTAGGTCTGGGACAAGATTTGTGAAAGCGAGGAATGATTCATACCGACGTCTGTTACTACAACAACTAGTAGTGGACATAGACAGTCCCTTGAATCATTTTTAGAGCCATTGGGTCACACTCCTTGACCGCATGAAGCCGCACTCTTCCTCCGACCTCCAGCTCCCTGAGCCTGGCGGGGATAACTAAGGCGGGTGGTTGTAGCATGTTAATATGTACACCACCTCATGCTGCTCTCCTAGCTCTGCCTCCACGTCTGCTACTTTGCAGACTCATCTCTCCTTTAAGCTTCCCCTTATGGAAACATTTAACATGCCCGTGTCTCCAAGACTGGTGCTAGTTTCCTGTTTCTTACTGCATTGTGCAGTCTTCATCCGCTCCAGGGTGATCTGCACCTTCTTTTCCTACGATCTGGAAGAGCTGCTAAAATTTCTCCCTTGCCGAAAAGAGAAACCCGGTCTCATCCCCTGGATGAACCACACCCATTGCCTAATACAGTCAATCCTGACATGAATGACGCATTCATGCCATGGATGACGTCATAAGGCCTCGACATAACTACCAAGAGATCCAACTGTCACTCTCGCCTCTAAGGGTCGAGTCACACTGTCGGCATCAGTGTGAGGTCACTAGGTCTCCTCCAGTAGAAATCTTGAAAGTGAGGGTCAAGTCAACAGTCTTAACCGGGACCACTTAGTATCAACCAAACAAAAGGACAGGAAAGCAAACAAAGATAGGTGTCTTTTTATTATTGCAGCTCATTGTACAGAGACATGAATACAACAGCAACATGGAACTAGAAGTACAAGGGACGTATCCACTAGTTCCGCTCCTGTCCACTTGCTCTCGGAGCTCTACTGCCTTGTCTACTGCTCGGCTGTTTCTCAAGCACCCGCTGCTGCTTCTGCCTCGGTGGCTCCTCCAAATCCTGTGGATCAACTGTACGAGGAGTCGGACAGTCACGTGCCAGGTGACCCTTTCCGCCGCATGAGTAACACAGCCTGTTTCTGGCACGCCTGGATCTGACCCCACCCCGGGTGCCCCGCACCACCGGTCCTAAAACCCGAGATCGTCCAACTGCTGGTCTGGTCCTCCTGGACCTCTGCATCATCTGTCTACTGCCCACAGATGACTCGGCTACTGATCAAAAATCATGCAGCAAAGGTAGAATCTCCTGTACACGCTCAGGGTGCAGAGCTACTGGCACAAACTCCACCCTGAAGAAGTTCTCGAAGTCTTCCCATGCGAAGTTCATCCCGTCGCAAAACTGGAACAAGGGGCTCCACCACCTGCCTGCTGCTTCCTGAAGGAGGCTGGCAGCAAAGATCACCATGAAGTCTGTCGGCGTCCCCACTAGCCTGAAGACTCTCACCACAGCCTACAACCAATCCTCAGCCGCCTGCGGGTCCGTCTCTCCCCGGAACCACGGTGGCCTCTGGCGCTGGAACTCGTGCAGCGCACCCAAGTGGCGTGCATCGCCTACTGCTGGGGCTGGTGGCATCGGTGGCCCAACATATGGTAGTACTGCTGGTGCCTCAACTGCAAGAGAGCCCTGTACTGAAGCCTCGTCGCTCGGCAGGATGTCAGTACGCACATCCCTCTGGGCTATAGCTGGTCGTCCGAGAAAAGGCATCCTGAAAGAAACAACGTGACATGGTCAAACGATTATACCTGGTGAGCTGACCTGGTTTGAGTGGACATTTAAATAAAACTTCTGGAAAACACACATGCAATCAGTGTTTTTGTGCACAAAGTCGGAATTCAGTTGTCAGGGTCCTGGTGTATGGATACGTCGGCCGCCCGCACCAACACTGGACTCCCTGAAATGAAAACCACACTTGGTACTCTTAACACTATTGCTTCACAGAAAGAAATATCAGAGTTATAAGTTCTGCGGTAGAGCCGACCCCTCTGATACCAATTTGTCACGACCTGTCCTTGGGGCCCGTGCCGTGACTACCCCAAGCCCGCCTTCCATAGGCCAGGGGCTGGCGACTAGCACCAAAGGCGTAAATCCCGATAACCGGGAAGGCATTGCCTTTATAAAAGTAACAAAACACCACAGAGTACAAGCGGAAGCAAAACACTAAGTACAAAAGAAAGTCCTGAAAAGTAAATGGGCCAGAATACAACCCCAAATGAAAGTACAACTACAACCGAACAAGTACAACAGAAAAAGACAACAGCTGGTAGAATGGAAGCGGCTCCTAGGTCGTCCTCCTCGGATCCTACCTGAAGGGTAGGTATAGATGGCGCAGCTCCTGGATCATCCACCACGGATCCTACCTGAAGGGTAGGTACAGATAGCCTCCACAACGCTCTCACCCGTCAACCTCCTCCGTGTGTCGTCTCGTCGCGAAGTCCACCTCCGGATACTAACTCGTCGTGTAGTCCACCTCCGGGTACCGACTCGTCGTGTAGTCCACCTCCGAGTACCGTCCAGTCCTCGAACACTCGGCCTCCGTCAGCACTGCCCGTCATCTGCAACCAACACAACGAGGTGCGTGCATAGCCCGTGCAGGGGTGAGTATAACGATACTCAGTAGGGACCCCGAGACCCTCAAGGTCTCACTAAAACCAACAAGGATAACCACAAAGAAGATCTCAACAGATAACCTCTACTTAGGTATATGCCCATGCATATACCTAAGTTATCAAGTAACTCATCTCAATCATGAGGAAAACACCAAGATCATGAAATCAACAGATAACCACTACCCAGGTATATGCTCATTCATATACCTAAATTATCAAGTGACCCATCTCAATCATGAGGTAAACACAAAGGTCAAAAGTCTCAGCTCAAACCAGGATTTTCATTATCGAAACCGTAACTGCTGAAGAGCTCCGTCTCTGGAGTGTACAGTGGTCCTGTCACGACTTCGAGGTACTTCTCACTAACCTAAGACTGCTGAGGTACTCCTCCTGTCGAGTACCGCGGGTCAGCCACCCAGACACAGTAGTGCTTCCCACCGAGGTATGTCACCCAAATATAGTAGTGCACACCCCCTAGTAGTCTGTTGAGGTACTCTCCGGACGAGTACCGCGGGTTTGCACTGTCACACAGGTAGTGCTCCGTCCACCATGGGTCTGCACCTCACAACGTTGTGCTCCATCCACTAGGCTAGTCGACTCACTCCAAGTCGAGTCAGTCAAGCAGTCATCAGGTCTCAGTCAGCTACACGGTCTTCATACTCCGCACGCTCGTCTCTGGTAGGGTCCGCTCCACGAGCTACAGGTTGATACTCCAAGTATCTCAAACTCCCACAAAGAAGTATCTCAAAGGACCGCCTCTTCATAGGGTTCTCAACGCAATAGACGGCGCGTCAATTAGACGCCCGGTCTGTGAGTTATTAGTCTTTTCGTCCTAGGGGCCCGGTTGGTTTCGTGTGCGAACCAAACCAGCCGTATCTCAACTATACCCCGAACTCTCTTAGGGTATACTCATAGGGACCGTTTCTCAATGTGATCATCATCGCCGCTGACGGTTCCTCAAACGGACGTCTGGTCTGAAAGATAACAGTTTTTCCGTTCCAAGGGCCCGGTTGGATTTCGGGTACAATCCAACCCAGCCACTATCCAACAGCAACCAAAAGTCGGGCGAAGTATGCCAAAAGTTCCATCTCATCAAGAGAAATTCAACGAGACAGACGGCGCGTCAATCGGACATCCGGTCTGTGAGTTATTGGCTTTTTCGTTCCAGGGGCCCGGTTGGTTTCGTGAGCGAACCAATCCGACCGCACTCCGATGGCATCCAAACCTCGAGCGGAGTAAGTCAAAAGATCCGTCTCACTTAAAGGAATTCAACAAAGTCGACGGCACGTCATTCGGACGTCCGGAACTCAAGTTACAACCGTTTCCGCTCCGAGGGCCCGGTTGGTTTCGTGTACGAACCAACCCGGCCGAACCCAAAATTCTCCGAAACCTTGAGTGTAATATACCGAAACGACTGTCTCGATCCAAGGATCGTGTTGCCGCAAACGGCGCGTCAATCGGAGGTCTACAGCTCAAGATATGGGCATTTGACCTAAAGTGGTCCCAAAACGGGGGGTCTGGGCCCGGGCCGACCCGGCCCGACCGGCCAGCCGCGGCCGGGCGGTCACCGCGGAGCGGCGGGGGTGCGCGCGGCCACCCCCCCCCCCCCCCCCTTCGCCGCTGATTGACGCCGGTGGAAACTTCCGGCGGCACGCCGCCGCCGCCTTTCGCGGACCACCGGACGCGCTCCAGTGGTTCGTTTCTCCTGTCGTCTTCGCCTATGGTCCTCCCGGGACCCGACCTTCACTGCGGAGGCCTCAAAATTACCTTGCGGCCTCGTTTGTCGTCGCCCGTCAATCCGCACGTCAAAAACAAAATGCGCCGTCTTCGTGGTTCTTCGGCGCGGCGCGCTGGCGTCGTGCCCCTTCGCCATGGCCCGACTCCGACCGCGGGTGTCTTCGGGTTTCTCTGACGCGGTGCGACAGCGTCGCGCCCTTTTTTGTTTTTCACGACGCGGCGCGACGGCGCCGCGCGTTCCTTGTCACATGTTTCCGCGCGATGCGACAGCTCGCGCCATTCCCGTTTCAATCCACAAAGGAACCAACATGAAAAAAAGAGGAGGGTCGGCCGTGTTTGTGCGGTCCGGCCCCCTCGCGTTATTCGATAACAATTGGTTTTAAAACCATGAAGATCGTCAAGTTGGTATTCATGAACAAAATAAATAAAATTAAACCCCTACATCGATTCAAATGTACGAACGATCCGCGGATCAACCCGGAATTGGTTGGTCCGCGCTCGTCGTTCTTTTCTCAAAAGATAAGAGAATACCAAAATAAAATCCCAACCCGCAACATAATCTTTGCGGATCAAATTAATGTTTATTTGATCCGCGTTCTTTGATTTAGAAGGAAGTAGAATGGGGTTCTTTAATATTTCATAAACAATTCCCTACCTTGGGTATAAGTCGATTGGAAGGAGGCGTCGTCGTTCGAGGTTCGTCGCGGTATGGCGTCGCGAGGATGACGACGTCGAAGGGGGACGTCGGCGTTCGTCCGACTCGAGGGAAGGCGAAGCCGTCGTCGCTTGCTACCCGATTCCGTTTCCGAGCTTGTTCGTCGATCCGTTGACGATGAAGGGGAAGAAGAAAATCCGTTGAAGAGTCTCGCCGCGGAAGGGGAAAAATTCCGTGGAAGGAAAACGAGTGTTCTTCGTCAGAGGTGGCGCGTTCTTCGCATTCTTCGCGAAGGAGGAGGAGGAGAGGAAAACTCAGCGCAACGCTTCCCAAACCAAAAATAAAATGAGGCTAAGGCCTTATTTTATTGCTTTTCGCCAACGATTTCAAAATTCAAACGACGTAACCCTCACAATTAATTTCAAAGAATTAATTGTAAAACTTAACTTCCCAATTAAATAGAGGCGTTATGAAATTAAGGAAACGCGTCGGTTGACTTCGTTTAATAGGGGGGTGCGGGTGCGTTACTTAAGAAGAAAAGAAACGGTGGGGCTCATGTGGGTCCCACCTCACAAATATCCTACCCAGTGGGTAGGATATTTTGAATTGCACCCTATCCGCTTCAACCCAGCTTCAGTAGCTTAAAGTGGTCTTTAAGCGGCTTTAAGTGAAATGAAATAAAATTGTTGTACAACTTTATTTTATTTCTTAACCTAAACCCCAAAAATTAAAAAGCACAACCGAGCAAACGCAACTCCGAAAGAGGCGTTTCTAAGCAAATACTGGCATTGCGATTCCATCGGTGCCCTCGGAATTTTATTCCGAGCATCGGTTCAAAAGTTAGAAAAACCCGCTCGTTCTTTCATTGAACGTACTCGAGCCAAACTTCGGAAATTGATTCCGGGCACACCGGGCCTCGGAATCAGGCGCCGTCAGAAACTGCGTTCTTGTAAAATCCCAAAGAAAATTAGAAAAAAATTTCCCTTGAATTTTACGGGTCTTTACAATTGGGAAAAACGAGAAATTTGAAAAATTATCAGAAATGACTCACTATTGGGTGAGTCACAGTCACGAGTCACCGGTGGGTGATTCATTGTTCGTTGAGTCACTGTTTGGTGAATCACCATTCAGTGAGCTACCATTTATGAGTCATCGCTGGACAACTCACTAATGTGACCCACCGTTGGACGAATCACCAGTGTGACCCACCTTTGCGAGTCACCGGTATGACCCACCTTCAGTGACCTACCGTCTCCACCTACTGGTGGACGACTCACCGTCAGACAAGCTACCGTTGGAAAAAGTGTATTTTGAAAAACTCTTGAAATGAGTCACCGTTGCCTCCCAGAACACCTCAAACATCATATTTTCGCAAATTAATGGACCAGAGATGGTTGGGCCATTACATTTCATATTATTGATCTTTTGTTACATAAATTACATATTTTTTATACGTTCTTTTGACATAACATGTGTTTTAATAAGAGAATGTATATTTTTATTTGTTTTTATTTGTTAAATATATTTATTTTTCATGTTATGCATTTAAATTAAGTTTTTTTTATATTTCCCATTTAATATAGATAGCACAAGTCTTTTATGGTTATATACGTTGGGAGATGAAATCTATTTCAGTTCACTAGAAGTTAAGTCACTGGAATTTCATTTACCAGAAATTAGTCAGTGGAAGTTGATGGATTCGACATGCATATAATGAAAATGATTCTTCTCCATGGGAAGTATGATCATCATAAGTTTTCATCTTCCGATGATGTTGTGATGGAGCATTGGAGGTTCAGAAGTTTAGAAAAGCTAAAGGGTTATCAGGTTGGTAATCAAGTTGAGGTGGCCATGTTTAGTGATCCATGATTTCAGGTTGACCGGATGATGCTTGGTATATAAGCAGTGGGACCTTGGTGCTAAAATATATCAAGAGAGATTGAATTCAAAGAGGACAAGAAGTGATTAGAGAATGCAGTAAAGATTGTGTGGATTGATTTTACTTAGTAGTCATGTTATGCAATCTCTTCTATCTTCCAATTATAATAAAAGATATCACGTGTCACGAACCGACTAACCAGGCCCCGCCTGGTCTGTGGAAAGCCGAGCATGACACCCCAAGCCCACCTCCAACATGTTAGGGGTTGGAGACAAGCACTAAGAAGACATAAACTTAAATGGGAGGCATTAGCATAAAGTACTTGTACACAATCACACAACCATCTTTATGAAAAAGTGAAGATGTATACAAAAAGACTATAAAATCTAGAGTATAAACCATGCATGCAATAACCTTTAGGGAATATAAAAAATACAACTGTGAAATGTAAAGAAAGTACATAGGAAAAAATATATACCCAACCAGAAACGAAGTCTCGACCTGAACAAAAACTGAAAATGGGAAAGACCGAAGAGAGCCCAATTCCCACCCAGTGTTGTGCATACATGAGATCTCCCTCGCCTCATTCCCTTGAAAGTTAGCACCCCATCTCCATCACTCTTCAATTTATTTATAATAAATTATTTATTTTATTAGTTACTCTTTCTGGTTATCTTCTTCCCAAATTTTCTAGTGGAAACCCTAACAAAAATAGTGCATCCCCACACCGACAGTGCCTTCTCTCACTGACAACGCCTCCCCTGGCCGGAAACGCCTCCCCTGGCCGGAAACGCCTCCCCTCACACACAGCCAGCCTCAACCACATGACCTTGTTGCGTCAGCCATCGTAGTATGTCCACCGATCGGCTACCCACACACACATAGCCACCATCGAATAGCCCCGGGGATGATGAACTCTAGTTGGATGTGTGAAAGAATGTGAGGGGAGAGAGAAACGTGGGAGAGGGGAAATTTTAACTTATATTCTCTGTCGCTTCCATGCTCGATTACCAACATTCTCTCCTAGAATTGCCACCATGTCAAGTGATCATCCCAAAGTTGAACCAGCCCAAGAAATGATTGATGATGATCAAACATTAGATGAAGAACGAAAAATGAGAAATGATGGTCATTGGAAATATAAATTGAAATGGATTAATTAAACAATTCACCACACAGAAAAAGATGATGATTGAGGGTCTTAGAATATTATGTTCGAATTGAAAATCCATGAATGAATAAAAAAATCGAAATAACCAGCCATAACTGGAGTTTAGACCAATCACTGATGAAGAATGATTAACGTTGTCATTAGTGAGATCCACAAACTCTGTTGGCGTAGAAAATCCTAGCGATACAGATCCAATCCTTGATCCCATTGTTGTATGCAAATCTGTCCTCCACGCTCTCCTCAAAAATCCATATGGTTATGCAGCTAACCCTAGGGTTTTCCCATAACATGGTTTAAATGGAGTAGGGTCAGATTGTATCTATTTAATAACAAATTAATTAATTAACTTAATTATTTTTTCCCATGACTACACCTCAAACAAAACACTCGATGCCAACAATGGTTATGCCACACCTAAGGTAAAACCCATATTTTGGATTTAATTGGAGTATCAAATTTCCAATCTGATACTCTATTCGAGAGTTATTCAACTATTCCAGAAAATTTTCATGTGTGTGGTATAATATATTTAATATTTTATTATATCAATATTAGGCCTCTCTAAGCCCTGAAATCCCGCACTCACTCAGCGCTTGACTTCAAAATTTTCCTTAAAATATTACAAAGTCTTACAAGGTGAAAAGGAGTTGCCACATTCTCCCCACCTTCATGGATTTTCCCCCTGAAATGTGAAAACCTACTCACAATTGAGGATACCAAGCTCTCAATTGGGTTTCCCAGTCCCACGAGCTCTCCAAAAGGTTCCCGTGTTGTCAAAAAAACACACCCTAGGGGAACACTTATCCATGAAGGTCTTCTCCGGTCAACTCTCAAATGATAATAGGCTCCTAGAACTCCTCAAAAAGGTAACTCCACTCTCAACATCCAGCTCATCCTGGTCAACGTCAATAAACAATTTGTGCACATGTCACCTCAACTACGACACATGGAAAACACCAAGCACGTGATCTAATTGTGGTCACATGGTCAAGCGGTATGCCACCTCTCTAACCCAACACAATATCTAGAAAGAAAGGGCCTAAAAATCCTAGGAGATATCCTACTGCCTTGACCAAATATTCACAATCATCAATGAGGTGAGATCTCTTGGAACACATGATCTCTTTGTTAAACTCCAAAGGCCATCGTCGTCAGTCAACAAGGACTCCTGATGTTTTCGGGAAGTCCTCACTCTCCCCTGGATGAACTTCACCTTTTACAACCATCGCTAACACCCATTCTATTCCCACAAGCATTGTCTCCCACTATCACTGACCAGTACAACGATGACTTACATGGTCTTCAGTACATGACTCGAAATGGTGTTACACCGATGGTGGAGTGGTAATCATTGTGATATATAAATCCTACCAATGGTAGATGATCCTCCTAGCTATGACCAATAACTAACAAGAAAACCAGAAGCATTTTCACCAGAACCTAATCGTTCCACTTTACCTGGACATCTCTCTAGGGTAGAAACATTATTCTCAACTGACACTGAGTCCAAAGGCTTATTGCATCCTCTCTATAATCATGAAGTGAAGTGACCATCATGTTCTAAAATTATTATCGAGGGAACACCCTAAAGTTGGACTACCTCCTGCATGCACAGACGTCCTGAACTCTCCACTAAGCTCTGTACATGAATGGTTAGGAAGTTTGTCAACTTGGGGAATCATTCTACGATCACTCAGATAGGGCCACGGCCTCTGGATAATCATGGAAGCCTCATCATGAGAACCACACATTTATCATCTAATTTTCACTTCCATCCAGGAACCTCAATCTCCACCAATAGGCCGGTGATACATCAAGAGTTACACTCAGCAACATGCTGCAATATCCTTAGCCACCAAATTGATTCCAAAGGATCCTAGTTCATCCTCACAACACTTGGATGTACTGCTAAGGGAAAGAGACCTTCTCAACACCTCCTCTCATAGAGTGACTGGTGTTATCATCCATCCTTGGGGGGATAATGTACTCACCTTCAAAAAATCCATCAGGAACATGTCGAGTGAATATATGGTCACGCAAGACCTCACAATCGATATCCCCATGTTGTGCCTCCCTCACTCGCCGAAGAAGCGAGGGGATGACAAACATCGATTAGAGATATGTTGCACCATCCTCACCCTCAAGGGTCAACTATGAAGAGGTCAACTACTCTATCACCTCGCTCAATAACAACAGACATAAAACTTCATTTTTAAAATCAGGTATCATGAACATGTCCTCGGGTGTCTCTCAAGTTATCACTACCTCAACCTTTGTTGGGTCCATTGTCACTCCCATGTCTGAGAGGACATATCTCAAGAAGTGGACCTTCTGGATCTAGAATTAATGCTTCTAGAGCTTCTCGTAAATCTGGTACTCTCATAGCATGTCTAAAACCATCCTCAAGGTTCTCTCATACTCCACTATTGACACAGAGTACACAAGGGTTCTATTGAAGAAGACTACCCATAATTGATCCAAGAAGAGTTTCAAGGACCTAGTTTATAAGTATCAAAAACACTGATGGAGAATCCAACACGCCGAAAGGTAACACCATGAACTCAAAGAAACCGCACAACTTTAGAAAGCCACCTTTGGTACACCCTCCTCTTGAACCTGAGATGGTGATAACTTGTTCTGAGATCAAACTTTGAGAACCACTTCACCCCCACCCAATGCTCAAAGAAATCATTGACTCTTAGGGGTGGATACTCCTCCCTGATAGTCACCTGGTTCAGGAGACGCCAATCCACACCTAACCTCAAGCACTCATCCATCTTTTAGGCAAACAATATAAGGATGCCCAGGTGGACACACTAGGTATAACAAACCCCTACTCTGCATATTTCTCCAACTATATTGCCTGCTCTTGCAGCCACATGGGGTCATATGACATGCGAGCATAGATACTGGGTCGTCCATGTGATGGATTGGTGTAGCCCGATCTGGTTGGGCCGAATGCTTGTGGCACGTACTGTAGCGATGCAAACTTCCAGCCGCCTTTTACTATTGCACAACAGACTTTCTAACGGTTGGTGGAATAGTGTTTTGTCCTCTACATTACCCCATTTTTTGGCTAGGGTTTTAGTGTGTGTGTGTGAGAACTATGAAAAAATCCCATAAAATTATGTTCCCGAATTATAGTGATTATTTGTCTCTCCATGGATGTAGGGATTATTTACGAACCACGTTAATCCTTGTGTTTGTGTTCTTTTTTCCCTTTTACTCTTCTCTGAATCTTTGTTTTGTCTTTAAGACTCCCGACATTTCCGCATCACCCTGGGTGCAGGTCTATACAGAAAAAACTAACCTTTGATGCAGAGGTAAGCCTAGTATATCCTCAGGGAAAACTCCCTCGTACCTCTCCAATACCATAGAAAATAGAAATATCATAGCATCAACTCCTCCAAGGTTCGTACTAGCCAATTGATAAGAAATTAGTTGTATCCTCCCACATATGAGCTCATCCTACTCTGCCTAACATTCCTTCTCACAAAAGAAGGAAAACTCTACCCCACAAGTCGAATACACTGCATCCTTTGCTGGAAACAGTCAACTAAGCATGGGTGGTAGACAACTAGTTAGATCGAGGAAACATCGTAGGGTCTCACTACTATTACAAAAAGATTCTATACGAGGCTCCCACTCCTCCCAGAGTCAGGTCACATTATCGGTAGAAGTGTGTGATAAATGAACCTCCTCTCCAGGAGTCTCCAAACACAAGGGTCGAACAAAAAGGGCTCTATTGGCACAACTAGGCCTCATATAAGGGATGAATTCAGGCACAAGGCTTGGGACTGAGCGCTAAAAATTCAGTTGGAGCAGAGATGACAAATATTATACCTTGAATCGCACTCAAATCATTTGGGTCATAATCCCCTACTACTTAAAGTTATCCTTCCCTATGTCCTTCTATTCTCCACAACCAAGGACTTCTTTGACGCCTTATCACAACAAACTGACCTCAAACAAACAAGTCAATAGAAATCATCCACCACACCTCGACGTTATCTGCTTTGGGAAACATTAACTCGCCCGCATGGTTCTAATTTGCCTCACAATAATTCATCTTGGTGAGGGAAGTGTCCCTTTTCCTCGTGCGCTTAAAGACCCATCAAATATCACCAACACAATGCTCTATTGACGCCTTGCATCACCCTAGAGAAGTCTCACCCCCATGACCACCATCGAGAGGGGTCCTAAACAAGCAGAACACTCACACTATAGGTTAACGCCAGTCCTCAACCACCCGAGAAGGGGTTCAGGTTCAACACAAAACCCGATCAATCCCCGTGATGTGTAATCAATATAGGCGTTTCATCTGTCGATACCACCAGAACCAAATTTTTCTCTATGGAGAGGATTGGTTGTGAACAGAACCATTCGATCGGTTGGGGTCCACACAAGTCAAAAAACATTGACCACTACCTCGAGTCAATCCTCCGCCGCTTGAGGGTCTAGCTAGCCGTAAAACCAGAGTGGTCTTTGTCACCAATACCTATGCAACATGCTAAACCTGTGTGTACTATCATCCTGTCCTACTAGAGAAACCCATAGCTTAACATGCAAACGATCATCTGCTTGGACCATTAGAGGTGGGTCCATGCACTGCTCAACAGGTGGCAGCACTGCTCCGTGCCCGCCTGGAGAAAAACACCACATGAATGGGTCTCTGGAATGAGGTCTCATCACTCAATTGGTCATCATCACAGCACTATCTTGAAATCCTAGTCAGGTGTCATCATGAGGGCATCTTTAAAATTATCAAGACGCACCACTGTAAAAGAGCATATCCGGGAAGCTAACTCAAGGACATGAAAACCACAGCTCATTCATATATGATGCATGTACTAATGGTTTACCTGAAATCAATGTCTACATGTGCCAAGTCAACAAATAGGTTAACATAGTCTTGTCAAATGGATTTGCCGATTACCATACCAACACTAAGTTCTCTGACCTGAAATCTGAACTCGGAACACATTAACATTGTTACCCTAATTCCCAAACCAAACCTCACTACTAGAAAAATCCAAACTCAGATCCTAAGATTACCTCCTTTGACAACACTCTGTCATGACCCGACCAACTGAGGCCCTCTTGGACGACAACAAGATGAGTGTGACACCCCAAACTCACCTATAATATGCTAGTGGTTGGCGACAAGCGTCGAGAAGGCATAAACTAAAATGGGATGTCTTAGCCTAAAGTACCAGTATGCACGCACACAATCGTCTCTATGTAAAAGTGCAAGAGTATAATAAAAGACTGACATCTAGAGTATAAATGATGCATGAAATAACCTCTAGGAAACACAATAAGTATAGTAGTGGAATGCAAAGAAACTGCCCAATCAGAAATGATGTCCCAACCTAAACAATAACTGAAAAGGGGAAAGACTAAAGAGATTCTGACTCCTATCTCCAAATCCAACCATGGAACATGATCAGCACCAAGAACTACTATGCTCCACCAAGGTCACCACTATCTATCTATTGTTTTCCTAAGACACAACACATGTTAGTAAAGCGCATGTAGAACTGAGTATATACATACCTAGTATGACGCCTGAAAACCAAGAAGGGGAAGCAATAACAACAAACAATAGTCAACTCAACCCATAAGTAAGAGGGAAATGAAAAGCCAACATATATTCTCGTAAAAAACCAAATAGAGAGAGAGTGAGGATCTCCATTGTAAGAATCGGTTCTTAGTTTTGAGGTACGGGCTTCTTCTTTTCCCTTTTCCTTAAGTGTTTTTGAAAAAATATGGAAAATGGGGAAAAATCCCAAATTTTGGAAGTACACGTCGTGTACTTTTCCACACGCCGTGTACTTTTGGCCATGTGGGATGAGTACACAGGGTGTGTATCCATGTCGGCAACGAAGGGTGTAAAGACCGACTACACGCCGTGTAGTGGTCCCTTACACGCTGTGTAGTCAGTCGGTAGGTAAATAGTAAGGCGGTGGCCAGCTGTGCGATAGAACACGCCGTGTTCTCAAGGAGACTCATCGTGTAGTCATGTTGGCAGGTGAACAGTACCACGCTGGCGGGAAACCGCCAGAGGAACAGTTAAAAAATGGGAAGTACACATCGTGTACTGTGTTTTTTTCGCTTAAAATGGGCAGTAGCCTCCCCTGTTCACAGGGAAGGATTAGAACCAGAGGAAGGAGCGAGAGAGGAGGTCGGAGCTTTGGAGATCCGTCGAGCGCACGTCGGGAATCCGTTTTCTACACCAGTGATCTCCCTGGAACCGCACTGATGAGTTCTCCCTTCTCCTGAAGTAGTTCTTACCAATTCATTCCCATGGGGAAGTTATTTAAGTTTAAGAGAGTTTTCTTCTACGTCAGATCTACGTCATTCTTGGGCGTTTCTGGAATCGACGTTCATGTATATCGTTCATTGGCGTTTAAGATAGGTGGCTTGGTGTTTATATTCCAACCGTTGTGCGTTTTTGTGTACTGTTGTGCCACGAACCCATGTTGGGGTGTCGTGTGGCTGAGGTCATGGCTATTTTAAATACCTAGAATTGAATAGGTAATTAATTGTGATAATAAACTGATGTTTGGGATCGTTGCTTGGATCCAGGACCACCCCGGGGGTGCGTTCCTCTGTTTATCCATTTGGTCGGGATACCCGAGGATATGCCTAGTAATGATTGTAGAATTGCCTTGAGAGGAATTGTTTGTGTACTGCTTGTTTACATGTTGGGCATGACCCGGTTACCTGTTTGGCCTGAGGGCAGTGTTGTGATTAGCCTGTGGGCACTGTACTATTTAGCATGTGGGAAACTACTTCTGTGCCTTTGGGCAGTTGATTCTGTGCCTGTAGGCGACACTTCTTACGCCCGTGGGCAATATCTGTATGCCTGTGGGAAGATTCTTGTGTTGGATTCTCTTTACCTGAGGGTAGGGGTTTATGGGTCTGAGGACTTTTGGCTGTTTACTTAGAATATTCACTGAGGTGATATTTTAAATTAAATGATTAAATGGAAATTAAAATGATAATATAACTGGTTGAGTTAGCTACTTCTCAGTACTACTTACTTTATTGCATTTTACTACTGCACGCTATTGTTGCATGATTTCACACAGTTGGGCACAGGCCTTTGGTGGGTGCCTACTGAGATTTATTTCTCACACCATGTTTGGGTCATGCTTTTCGGCCCAAACAGATTATGTTTCTGCAGGTGTGGATAGGGGTAAGAGTCCCAATACAGGTACTTGATTGTTGCTGAGAAGTAGGAGGGCATGGGACCGAGCCGAGGCTTGCGATGCCGCTGGCTGTTCTGTTTACTTTTCTGTACTTTTACTTCAGTTGTAATGTATTGTATTGCAGTGTAACATGTTCTGGTTGTTTTATAGAATAGTGACATGCTGCATCTTCACATATATATATGACTGTTGGTTCACTTTTTGTTATCAGTTATTCATTTCAGTTATATGTACTGTTACTGCTTCTGCTTTTGATGTATGTTTATTTAATTCTGTTGCGCTACACTTTGAAAAACGAGGGCATAGTTTCCCCACTATCAGACATGGGTCCTCGCTGCTAGTCGGCAGCCTATAGCGTTTGGGGAAATGTGATTGAGGTCACGTGGCGAACCAGGTTCGGGGAACCCATTGAGTGGCACCCAGAATCGGGACGTTACAAAGTGGTATCATAGGGGTTCTTTTCTTTGACTTACTATTTGGAGCCTTAGTCAGGGATAGGATAGAAACAGTAGTTGGTAATAAGCTGTGCCCGGGCATAGCTAACCCGTGTACAGGGAAAAGCCAGTCTACCTCGTATTTTTTCAATTGATTTTGCAAATTTTACAGTTGATTTGATTTCACTGTTGGGTGACGCACTTGTGATTGTACTGTTTATATTTTATCCATGGGTTCTATTTAGTTGCAACCCGATGAGATGAGGATATGTCATCTCATGCATCATTTAGGCACATGCTAGAAATTACATGCCATGCATAGTTTCTATGTCATGTAGATGCATTAGAAATTGCATGTTGTTGTGATAGCTGTTGTGTTAGGAAAGCATGCTGTTGTGATAGCTGCTTGATAAATACCTGTTATGTGATAGGGTATTTTTGTATGAGCCGGTTGAAAGAATGGATGCCAAACTTTGGTTTTTGGGGAGTATGGGCCCCCATTGACTGGAATTTGGTGGATCATTGACTGTTATTTATGTTATAACACATATAAGATGTCAAACTTTGATTCGTGGGGAGTATGGTCCCTCACGGGTTGGAATTTGACACTTAGGTGTTTTTTTGCAGTATTTTCTAGGTTCTGGTGAAGTTTCTGAGGCATACTGTCCGGAAACCCAGTATACACGCCGTGTAGTACCTTAAGCATGCCGTGTATGGTCTTCTGTTCGGGAAGAAAAATAAACTTTTTGACCACACACCGTGTACCCAGAGTACATGCCGTGTAGTCTCTTCCCGTGTCACAAACTGTGTGGGCGGCAACACGGGGAAGGGAAGAGCTCGGGACGAACACGCCGTGTAGCTTCTGTACACGCCGTGTAGTGTTGACCCGATGTCCGTCATGTAACTAACAAAACTGGTGGAGGAAACCTTAATACATACACACCGTGTCCACTATGGAACACGTCGTGTAGTCCGACCTGGGTTTTGGCCGTGTAACTAACAAACACGGGTCGGTGAAATCCTTTCGTGTACACACTGTGTGTGTATAGAACACGCCGTGTAGTGTGAGCCGTGTGTACCGGTCGTGTAACTAACAACACGGGTCGGTGAAGTGCGTCTAGTACACGTCGTGTACCTCTGGGACACGCCGTGTAGTCTTGTCCGAGGATAGACCGTGTGGTGTTAGCTGTGTGGCTAGGGAAACAGGGTGGTGTACACACCGTGTGCGGGTGTAACACGCCGTGTAGTGTTAAGCCGAGTAGTCGGCCATGTCACAAACGACACGGGCAGTTGGAAATTACACCATACACACCGTGTAGATATTATACACGCCGTATAGTTTTGTTCAACGGGAGTCGTGTGGCTTAGCCGTGCAGAAGGACCCAGGCAGGGGAAGAGAAGTCAAGTACACACCGTGTAGTTAGTCTACACGCCGTGTAGTTTGTTTTGAAAATCTTGAAATGTCTTCTTCCTCTTGTTCCCTTGTGGTTCCTTCACTTTAGTCTTTAATAATCATGAATCTAAGGCGTGTTTTGACTTTGTAGAGTCATGCCACTGAGACGTTCACGAGTTGTTTGCAAAGATAGCGGCAACGATTATACTCCAGAGATGGTGGGTCATGGGCTACCAGTGGATCCTCCAGCAGAGCCAGATGCAGTGCCAGCTGTTATACCGGACACAGGTGCGGATGCGCAGTTCCATGAAGGCTTTATGCGGCTCATGCAGACCTTTCAGGGAGCACCGCCGGCTGCCACATCTATGGCTGAGTTGACACGTACCTTCTAGCAGCAGCATCCGCCTACGTTTTCAGGGGATGACGGACCACAGGCTTCGGAGTCTTGGCTAGGATCGATGCAGACTATTTTCGAGCATCTTGAGACGCCTCCAGGGAGGAGGGTCAAGCTCGCGACATATATGCTGCGTGATTCCTCCAAGAGGTGGTGGGATGTTACCACCCAGACAGAGCATCACAGAGACATGGCGTGGGAAGATTTTCAAGTAGTATTCTATGACTTCTTCTTCCCAGAGACGCTGAGGGCAGATGGAGCTCGAGAGTTCATGAATCTGCAGCAGGGCGCTATGTCGGTGATGGATTATTCTGCTCGTTTCACTGAGCTTCAGCGTTTTGCATCCGTTCTGGTGGGTGATGAGACGTTGAGGGCCAGGCGCTTCGAGGATGGTATTCGTTATGACATCCGAGCGCTGGTGAATGTTTTCAGGTTGCCTTTAGTACATGCTATTGTAAATCAGGTGCTGATTACAGAAAGGAACCTTCGGGAAGCTAGTGGTGTGGGCCAGGGCGGTTCAGCACCAGTTTCTGGTACTATTTCTACTGGTAAGAGGAAGAGACAGATGGACTTTTCTCAGGGTGGCAGTACCAGCTAGAAGAATGCTTCAGGTGGCCAGGTCATGTGCTACAAGTGTGGTAGAGAGGGGCACAAGAGGACACAGTGTCCACGAGACCCATTGGAGTGCCGAGCTTGCAGTAGGATGGGTCATCTGCAACGCTTCTGTAGGGCGTTTCCACCAGTGGCTAGTGAGAGGGGTTCTATGCAGACTCCGTGTGCGGGAGCAGGACCAGTGGCTTCTTACTAGTCAGAGAGCTGGAATACGTCAGGGCGTGCAGGCAGAGATTGTGGTCGTGGTCGTGGTAGCCAGACACCAGGATCTTAGAGGCAGTAGGGCGGGACAACTCAGGATAGCCAGGCTGTGTCGCAGGGCCGCGGCACTGGGCAGACATATGCAGTGCAACAGACCCAGCAGGAGCAGGATCTCGGACCTTCTACTGTCAGAGGTACTATTCTAGTAGCTTTTATCTTATCTTCAGTACTTTTTGATACGGGTGCTACACATAGTTTCATATCTGTACCCATTGTGGAGAGTCTCGGGCTCCGTGTTTCTTCTTCTTCTGATATCATGACGCTAGACACTCGTTGGGGATTAGAACAGCTGGTGTGCATTAGTGCAGGGAGTACCCCCTTGAGGTTGGTGGGTGTCACTTTCTTTGGGACCTCTATGTCTTGGAGATGACAGCTTATGACGTCATTCTCGGGATGGACTGGTTGGTTCCCTTTCGAGCCTTTGTAGACTGTTATCGTCGCAGGGTGCGTTTCATGTCACCAGAGCGCGAAGAGTTTCTATACAAAGGTGAATGGGATGTTCAGGCGAGTCGAGCTGGACCAGAGCATCATGGGCGAGGTGGAGTCACAACCCAGATTGCTAGTTTATATCTGGATGATCAGGGGACTTGTCAGACGGATTTCCCTCCAGTGGTTGATCGTTTCAGGGATGCCTTCCCGGACGACTTTTCAGGTCTACCTCCGGAGCGAGAGGTGGATTTCTCTATTGAGCTTGTGCTAGGAGCAACACCAATGTCCATTCCTCCTTATAGGATGGCTACACCGGAGTTGCAGGAGCTCAATAGGCAGTTAGAGGAGTTACAGGCAAAGGGTTTCATCTAACCCAGTACTTCTCCATGGGGTTCGTCGGTCCTCTTTGCGAAGAAGGCAGATGGTACCCTCAGACTCTGTGTGGATTATCGGAAGTTGAACCAGTTGACGGTTAAGAACCGATATCCTTTGCCGAGAATTGATGATATTTTTTATCAACTTCGGGGAGCACGAGTGTTCTCAAAGATTGACTTGAGATCTGGATATCATCAGCAGCGCGTGAGACCATCGGATATACCGCTTACAGCATTTCGAAGCAGATATGGTTTGTACGAGTACTTGGTTATGCCGTTCGGACTCACGAACGCGCCAGCTGTTTTCATGGCTATGATGAATCGTGTGTTCCATCCTTATCTGAACTCTTTTGTGGTAGTATTCGTGGACGACATATTGGTGTACTCTCACACTCGGCACGACCATGCCACCCATCTTGAGATCGTATTGAGTACACTGAGAGAGCATCAGCTATATGCTAAGCTCTCAAAGTGACACTTTTGGATGGACCAGATTCACTTCCTGGGTCATATCATCTCAGAGGCAGGAGTTGCAGTAGACCCAGAGAAGGTGAGAGCAGTGGTTTCTTGGGAGCAGCCTAAGAACATATTTGAGATATGAAGTTTCTTAAGGCTGGCCAGTTACTACAGACGCTTCATACAGGACTTCTCCCGCTTAGCAGTGTCGTTGACGGGTCTGACTAAGAATGGTGTGAAGTTCGTTTGGACAGAAGCTTGCGAGACAGCCTTTCAGGACCTGAAGGGAAGGTTGACATCAGCACCAGTCCTGATACTGCTAGAGCAAGGGAAGAACTATACAGTTTACTGTGATGCATCAGGTATTGGGCTGGGAGCATTGTTGATGCAGGGCGATCGAGTTGTTGCGTACGGTTCTCGGTAGTTGAGGCCACATGAGAGGAATTACCCGACGCATGATCTCGAGTTGGCTGCAGTTGTGCATGCGTTACTCTATTGGAGACATTATCTATTGGGAGAACATTTTGTGGTTTTCACCGACCACAAGAGCCTCAAATACATCTTTACTCAGCGTGACTTGAACCTGAGACAGCGAAGGTGGGTCGAATATCTACAGTCCTTCGATTTTGAGCTTGCTTATACACCTGGTAAAGGTAATGCGGTAGCTGATGCACTGAGCAGGAAGACTCAGATACAGGAGGCCAGTGATGAGTGGCAGCTGATGGCTTTGTTCTCTAAGATGCATTTGGAGGTGCACGACAGTCAGGGGCAAACTTATCTTTCATCTTTAGCTGTGACTTCTACCCTCCTGGACAGAGTGAGGATGAGACAACTATCTGATTCAGAAGGCCTAGTTCTACGGGAGTCGGTGGCAAGTGAGGACCCTCCTCCTGGTTGGACGATAGGCGATGATGAAATTCTGCGTTTCCATGGACGAGTATGGGTTCCAGGGGATATACGCGAGGAGCTGATGTGGGAGTTTCATGCTTCAGCTTGGACAGTTCATCCCGGGGTTACCAAGATGTACCGTGACTTGAGACGTCAGTACTGGTGGCCGGGTATGAAGAGAGAAGTAGCTGGTTTTGTTACGAGATGTTTCACCTGTCAGTAGGTGAAGGCGGAGCATCAGAGGCCAGCCGGATTGTTACAGCAGTTACCCATCTCGGAGTGGAAATGAGATGACGTCGCGATGGATTTCGTGACTGGGTTGCCGAGGTCACCTAGAGGCAATGATGTCGTGTGGGTTGTGGTGGACAGACTCACGAAGGAAGCTCACTTTTTGCCGATCAAGGAGACCTTCGGTGTTGACGAGCTCGGGAAGTTGTATATCCGAGAGATTGTCCGTCTTCATGGGGTCCCTCGTTCTATCGTTTCAGATAGGGATGCCCGTTTTACGTCTCGTTTCTGGTAGAGTTCTCAGAGGGCACTGGGTACACAGGTGCTTCTGAGCACAGCTTACCACCCTCAGACCGATGGCCAGTCAGAGCGTACGATACAGGTACTAGAGGAAATGATGTGTGCATGCGTCCTGGACTTTGGGGACTCTCGAGAGAAGCACATACCCCTAGTCGAGTTTGCCTACAATAATAGTTTTTAGGAAACTATCGAGATGGCACCTTATGAGGCTTTATATGGTAGGTCATGCCGATCACCCTTGTGCTGGTTAGAGACAGATGAGGTAGCTTTACTGGGAGCACGTCTCGTGCAGGAGACTTCTGAGCAGGTCCGGTTGATTCAGAAGCGGATGGCTACCACGCAGTCTCGTCAGAAGTCTTATGTTGATCGCCACAGACGACCTTTGGAGTTTGTGGTCGGGGATCAGGTTTTCTTGCGTGTTTCGCCGAGGTTGGGACACAGGCGGATCAGGAGACAGGGTAAAATTTCACCGAGGTATGTGGGGCCATTTGAGATTCTGGAGAGAGTTGGGCCGGTTGCCTATCGGTTGCAGTTACCTCAAAGGTACTGGGCCATGCACGACGTCTTCCATGTATCTCAGTTGCACCGCTATCATTCAGACCCGTCTCACGTCCTTCAGCCCGAGGAGGTTGAGCTTCGGGTTGATGCGTCCTTTGGGGAGCATCTGATTCGTATAATTGACAGGAGCACGAAGGTTCTCCGAGGCCGGTCAGTTCCTCTCGTACGGGTGCTATGGCAGCATGGCCGAGTGTAGGACGAAACCTGGGAGCGGGAGACCGATGTACGTGCTCAGTGGCCAGAGTTGTTTTGAGCTTTATCTTTGCCACCCTTGGAAGGGCAATTCGGGGACGAATTGCTTTAAGGGGGGAAGTTTGTAAGAACTCGGTTCTTAGTTTTGAGGTACGGGCTTCTTCTTTTCCCTTTTCCTTAAGTGTTTTTGAAAAAATATGGAAATTGGGAAAAATCCCAAATTTTGGAAGTACACGCCGTGTACTTTTCCACACGTCGTGTACTTTTGACCGTGTGGGATGAGTACACAGGGTGTGTAGCCATGTCGGCGATGAAGGGTGTAAAGACCGACTACACATCGTGTAGTGGTCCCTTACACGCCGTGTAGTCAGTCATCAGGCAAATAGTAAGGCGCTGGCCAGCTGTGCGACAGAACACGCCGTGTACTCAAGGAGACATGTCGTGTAGTCATGTCGGCAGGTGAACAGTGTCACGCTGGCGGGAAACTGCCAGAGGAACAGTTAAAAATGGGAAGTGCACGCCGTGTACTTGGAAATACACACCGTGTACTTTGTTTTTTTCGCTTAAAATGGGCAGTAGCCTCCTCTGTTCACAAGGAAGGCTTAGAACTGGAGGAAGGAGCGGGAGAGGAGGTCGGAGCTTTGGAGATCCACCGAGCGCACGTCGGGAATCCGTTTTCTGCACCGACGATCTCCCTAGAACCGCACGGGTGAGTTCTCCCTTCTCCTGGAGTAGTTCTTACCAATTCTTTCCGGTAGGGAAGTTATTTAAGTTTACGCGAATTTTCTTCTACGTCAGATCTACGTCGTTCTTGGGCATTTCTGGAATCGACGTTCACGTATATCGTTCGTTGGCATTTAAGGTAGGTGGCTTGGTGTTTATATTCCAACTGTTGTGCGTTTTTGTGTACCGTTGTGCTACGAACCCATGTTGGGGTGTCGTGTGGCTGAGGCCGTGACTATTTTAAATACCTAGAATTGAATAGGTAATTAATTGTGATAATAAACTACTGTTTGGGATCGTTGCTTGGATCCAGGACCACCTCGGGGGTGCGTTCCTCTGTTTAGCCGTTTGGCCAGGATACCCGAGGGTATGGCTTTAAAGTAATGATTGTAGAATTGCCTTGAGAGGAATTGCTTGTGTACTGCTTGTTTACATGTTGGGCATGACCCGATTATCTGTTTGTCCTGAGGGCAGTGTTGTGATTAGCCTGTGAGCATTGTACTATTTAGCCTGTGGGCAACTTCTTCCGTGCCTGTGGGCAGTTGATTATGTGCATGTAGGCGACACTTCTTACGCCCATGGACAATATCTGTATACCTGTGGGCAGATTCTAGTGTTGTATTCTCTTTACCTGAGGGTAGGGGTTTATGGGTCTGAGGACTTTTGGCTGTTTACTTGGAATATTCATTGAGGTGATATTTTAAATTAAATGATTAAATGGAAATTAAAATGACAATATAACTGGTTAAGTTAGCTACTTCTCAGTACTGCTTACTTTATTGTATTTTACTACTGCACACTGTTGTTGCATGATTTCACACAATTGGGCACGAGACTTTGGTGGGTGCCTACTGGGATTTATTTCTCACACCCTGTTTGGGTCATGCTTTTCGGCCCAAACAGATTACGCTTCTGCAGGTGTGGATATGGGCAAGAGTCCCTATACAGGTACTTGATTGTTGCTGAGAAGTAGAAGGGTATGAGACCGAGCCTAGACGCGCGATGCCGTTGGCTGTTCTGTTCGCTTTTCTGTACTTGTACTTCAATTGTAATGTATTGTATTGCAGTGTAACATGTTCTGGCTGTTTTATAGAATAGGGACATGCTACATCTTCACATATATATATGACTGCTGGTTCCCTTTTTGTTATAAGTCATTCATTTCAGTTATATGTATTGTTACTGCTTCCACTGTTGATGTATGTTTATTTAATTCCGTTGCGCTACACTTTGACAAATGAGGGCATAGTTTCCCCACTATCAGACATGGGCCCTTGCTGCTAGTCGGCAGCCTCTGGCGTTTGGAGAAATGCGCTTGAGGTCACCTGGCGAACCGAGTTTGGAGCACCCGTTGAGTGGCACCCGGAACCAGGACGTTACATCTATCTCCACAGCCCAACTAAAAACGATGAGCCAGCCTGCTGCTCCAAAGGTTCATCTCCGATGCAAACCATCATGCATAACTATATAAGAATATGAGTGGAGGGGCCCACTCCTCGCTAATGTACTCCACAACCAAGGGATCACTAACTCCAATCCATGCATCTTGTGTAACCACTCAAGAATTCGCGTGAAGGGCCCGCACCTTGCCACTGCGCTCCACAACCGAGGGAGCACTAACTCCAATGGAGGACTCATGCCCACCAATGCTCGAAAACGAGGGGTTTCACTTCAAAGATAGAGGACTCATGCCCAATGTAGTATCAAGGGCTGACAACCCTACCCGTGTATGGAAGACTCGTGCCCTAGTGCTACAAGGGGGTTGTCAACCCTAGTAATACTCTGAGGATCACACTTGACCACTGCTACTGGCTAAGCATCGCTAAGAGAAGCACCCCGCTAGCATCTCCTAATGTTATATCATTGATGCTGAAATGAAGGTCACCATCACGTTGTCCGCAAAAAACTCCTCAGAATGGACTACCCGGGGTATTCACGTAACACTTTGATGACAGGCGATGGTGTTCGAGCACCGGAACAGTCAAAGTTCCGATGGAACTTGGCCTTGAAAAGGTGCAGGTCACCCTCCATGGCATGGGGAGGATAATTTGTGGAGAGAGGAGGCCACCACCAAAATGTTGATAGAGCCACACTAATGCATTGAAGGATCATGTCATTAGATGCCAGATCACTGGTGATAGGAATCTAACAATGGCAATGTGCCAACCACTGCATCACCATTAGAACCAAACACACAGATTAAGGGGATGATGCAATCACTGGAGGAGATCCTGCACGTAGGCCCTACACACAAGAAAACCAACAGAGACGATCATCTGAGAGGAAACCCTAAGGGTCCATCCACAGATGAATGATAAATGAGCGAAGGGGGCTCAGATTTGACACCAGAACATCGACAACATCGCTGATGCCTTACCGAGGGAGATCCAACCAATAAGCTAGTGAATCATTGGGATCAGAAGCAGGAGGAGGAAGTCAGCCGAGGAAGAACAACGGTGAGATATCTGGACCGGACGCCTAAGGACAGTGCCAAGAACACCGCCACCTATGGACGCCATTGAAGGGCACCACCAGGAACAGAAGAAATAGGATCGAATGCCTCCGCAGGAAACTGCCTAGATTTCTACTGCTTAAAACAAATGCGTTGAAGGTTTTCGCCTGAAAATGGTGGATCTGGAAAGAATTCTCACCACCAGGCACATCGCTGCAAGACAGGCGCCTCATATCGCCTGGAACAACGGCATCTGAAGCAGGGGGACGCCTCCTGGAACTGGTAAAACGAATGACCGCGACGAGAGGTAACTGCTTGGAACCTCACCACCAGAGATAGATGCCAATAAAGATCTCTGTCTTCATCACCGCCAGAAATGGAACCCGCGGAAGGAAGACAATGAAACCCACCGCATGCCTCAATGAATGGGAAACGCCAAAGGAAATTGATTCGGCCGAATGAGGGGCGAGGCAAGCCACCATCGCCGCCCAACCAAGACGTTGAACATGAGCATCGACCTGTGGGGGCGAAACGCGCCGGGAGAGAACCCTACGCCCTCGTTCCTCTATCAAATTGCTTTTATTTACTATTTTTTTTAGGTGATGTAATTTTAACTAAGGAGGTTTTAAATGGGTATTAGTTTTCAAACTATATTTTTTATTAAATAATCTCCATTCACCATCCCTCTCAAGCCACCTTCTCAGTGTTTATTTTCTCATCCATGTCCAAAAATGGAAAGATCCTTTCTTGAAAAGAAGGAATCCTATCATGGAACCAACAACATTCTTTCTTCAATGGAATCAACTACACTCAATGGAATATCAAAATGAAAAATCTATTTAAAAATCATTATGTTTAACATATGGGATAACATTTTTGGATAAATATGATAATCCCAAAGCTCTCGAAAGTGATTGGAGTGATGGTAATATTCATGCTTATAATAATACATTATTGCGGAAATGAGTTTTAGCAGCGCTATAAATATCCTTTATTGGCACTAAAAAAGCATTGATGTTTTAACCGTCTTTAAAAGCTGATGGGTTTTATCAGTGCAAAAAAAACACTGATAAAAGGGTTCTTCATCAGCGTTGTTTCGTCCCTAGATGTCGCGTGGGGTTGGAATGATGTTTTGTCGTGTTGGTGGAACAACCTTCACATCAGACACATACACCACGTCCCTTTTGGGTGGTTTCTAACATGGTTTATTCGTAGAATCAAAAACACCCAACGGTTCTACACGCATAATGACTCATGGACATGTTTTCCAAAGGTTGGTGCTCGTTAGGGAACTTGACCAACGATACTTAAGAACTCTCATTGGTCGAGATGATGGTTGGTCGGACTCATCATACCATTTTGGGGGGAATTGTTGCCTACTCCTGGACTCTCTTATAGATTTAAGATATATTCATGAATCCTTCATTAATTCTCAAGTATGACGCGGGTCACCCTTGAATTAAAAATCAATTATTAGTATGTATGGAATTTAGAATCATTTGTATCTATCCGAGGTTCTTTATTGATAGTACCCCCCTTATATAATGACTAGAGATTCTTCGATCGTTATTATTACGATGTTGGTTTTGAGCCACATAGTGGGGTGCTTTGGAGTGTATCGTCATCATCTAGGGAGATGAGAGTTGTTTTAATGTTGGGATCAGACCCAAAACATGCATTTGACCGTGTGGATTTCATGGTCATAGCTAACCTCTAAGTCCACGTGAGTCATGCTCGAATGTGAGAAACAAAAGGAAGCAGAATATCCGAGACTCACACGATCCTTCTTCCGCTTGTGGAAGAGGCCAGAGATATTAGAGAAGAAGAAAGGGCTTTGGTGTGCACGTTCCCTCCCGTCGTTGTATCCTAGATAATCATACCTGACTACCCATCTGGTTACACTAAAAGTGCTTGGAGAAGGAGGAAGTAATGAAGCAGGAGAGGTCCTATAAGAAAGGCTAGGGATTTACTCCAGGAGGGATGCCCTGCCTCTAGTTCCTAGGGAAGAAAGGAGGATAAACTATTATCCCTCAAAGGGAAAATCAAGCATAATCCCCACCCTCCCCATTTGGAACTGAAGGTCCCTGGCCTCAAAGACCAGAAGGGGAGGAAAGAGTCATTACCCTTATGTCTGAGACTGGGAGGTCCCTAACATTCCCACCTGGGTCGGGGTCCTCGTGACCGAGGGAATGCATATCCACATGCACCCTGAGGACCCAATATGTCAGGTAGGACAAATGTGGGACACCTCTGATCGAAATAATGCATATCCAAATAGGAGACATGCTGATGTGCCTCTTACCATGCTCTTGCAAGTCCAGATACTTCAGTGGAGGTTTCAATTTGTCCCCCCTCATACGAGGGATCCAAAAGAAGAGGAGCCCTTCCATTGCTGGCTTGGAAGATGGCTCAAAAAGAGACTCACACAGGTCTTGGATTGGCAAGAAAAGGTGCTTCGTACAGGGACTAGGAGGGGCTTGAGGCGATTCACGTGGGGGGGGGGGGGGGTAGGCCTGTGTGAGCCAGGACTTCCTTGTGCGATGGTTCACCTGGGAGACTACACTTGGGTGATGCCTTTCTCTAGGCACCGAGGGTATCCTCAGGTGTCCGTGGAAGGGTCTCACACAGGTCCTGGGTTAGGGAAGTGACCTTCGCGCTAGTGGTTGTCAACTAAGGGGAAGAGTTCCTCACATAGGTGTCTTTGTGTTTCAGACCCCGGAGGGACTTTGATCTCTCTATCCCCATTAATTGTTGGAACCATGATTGTCTTTGCATGAATTGGAGTATGTTTTTTGTTTGTTGTCAATCCTCAATGGATGTTCAGAATATGTGCCAGCAAAGTGATCTTACAGTTCAAGAAGATAACAGTATTGAAGGTGGCACCGTTTTCCAGTGTTTGCCAAATTTCTAGACCTCAAAATTGACAAAATGGAGAAAAGTGTGTTTGGAAAAGGGACTTGCGTGCCGATTACTTGGAGGCTTGGAAACTTGCACTCCATATGTTTTTAAATATCAGAACATCAAAATATGGCAAAGGAAGAAGGGGCGCCCAAGTTTTGAGTTTGGTCGTGCAAGTGACTACCGCGGCAGAGACTAGGGTCGCTGGACTTGCGCGCCGAGAGGAGACTTGTGCGCCGTCGCACAGGGTGTCTATAATGCCTATAAATAGAGGACCACCCCCCTATTTAGTATGAAGTTCGAGACTTAGAGAAATTCAGATCTCCCGTCGCATAGGTGTAGTGGTCGCGCAAGTGGTTGTGTGGTCGCGCAAGTAGAAGTTGTGCGACAGTTGTTTGTTGTGCGTCCAAGGTGGTTTGGGTGAGAAACGGTGTGGGTTGCCCAATTTTGGAGTTGGAGAAGGAAGTACCACGTAGGTGTTTTGGTGACACTTGCGCACTAGCATTTGAAGAAGTGCGATAGTTGACAATTGCGCGCCAAAACCTGTTTGAGTGGAAAAGAATGTGAGTCGCGCAAGTTTGAGGTTGAAAAAGCAAGTGTCGCACAAGTAGTAGAGGTGAACTTGAACGCCATCTTTAAAACTTGCGCACTGTCTTGGAGAAGCGAGCCAGGTGTGGTTGAAGCATGCCAGTCTTTTTGGGGGTGCGTGAAAGATGGAAGTTTGCTCGATACCTTTGGTGCAAAGTGAGTTTAGTCTATGGGTGGAAGTTGGACTTCAACAGAGCATCTACATAAAACAGTGGATGTATTCATTAGAGATGATGAAGGGACCTTCACATCTATAAAATGAGTGGGACTTCACCAAAGGTAGTGAGCCAGGGGGAGTCAACGGTAGTGTCTTGAGGGATGCAGTAGGCTATCCCTGAAAAGTTGTAAAGGTAGTGAGCCTGGGATAGAGTGACTGTTCCAAAACCTTTGTAATCCACAACGAGTGAAGAATAGTGGAATTTGGTATGACCAAAAACCTTTAGGTGTATGCTCCTTGGGCGTAGCCCTTAGTGGTGAAACAAGTAAAAAGTGTTGTGTCATCTCTTTGCATGTGAATGTTTTATTTATTCTCATATCCATTACACAGGTTAAACTAGTTTGTACCAACATGGGAACAAGATCCATCAATTTAAAAGAAAAAGTTGACACCCTGATTCACCCCTCCCCTCTCAGGGTGTCCCAGGGTCCTTCAAGTGGTATCAGAGGGAGGTTACTGGTGTTTGATCTGTTTTTTACTGCCATGGAAAATTCAGCCAGTGTTAGGGGAGTTCCCCTCTTTGATGGAATTAATTTTCAAATTTGGAAGAACAGAATGAGATCTCATCTAAGATCCCTTGGAATGGATGTTATTTTTTCCACTATGCAGGGTATATATGTTACTGATCCAACAGGGCTGGCTATGACTGATGCAGATAGAAAAATTCTTGATGCATATGCTAAAGCACATAATGCTCTCACCGCATCACTTTCTGATCATATTTATCTAAAAGTGATGAGTTTCCCCTCAACAAAGTCCATGTGGGATAAACTTGAAAATATTTATGAAGTATATAGAAAAGTGAAGGAGGAGAAACTACAAGTCCTGCACAATAGGTTCGATGATCTGAAGATACATCCTGATGAGAATGCAAATTCCTTCTTCAATCGAATTACTGAAGTGGTTGGAGAAATTCAGGGTCTAGGTGAAGAAATCAAAGATGTAGAAATTGTGAAGAAAATATTAAGAAGACTTCCACCTCTTTACAATGCAAAGGTTTCAACCATTGAGAAAAGAGATCTTTCCAAACTTTCTCTAGATGATATACTGAGCAGCCTGGTGGCATATGAAATGAGGGTCAAACCAGAAGATGCTACGACTCGAGTGAGCAAGGAAATGGAAATCAAAGCCATTGAGAAACTAAAAGTCTCAAAAGACAGTAGTGGTGGTGATGATGAGTAAAATGAAATTCTTTCTCTCATTGCAATGAAGTTCCAGAAGGGAAAAGGTAAATTCAAAGGGAAGTTGCCTCTAGCTTGCTTTCGTTGTGGAAAATTTGGTCACATTGCCTCTCAGTGGTCAAGAAAGATTGATGATGAGAATAGAAATTATGAAAACATTGAGAAGCCTTAGAAAAGGTTTTTCAAAAGGGGAGACTTCAAATCAAGAAAGAAAGTACCAAAGAAGAGTTTTGTCTGTGAAGTGGAAGAAGATGATAATGAATTCTGTGATGATGAAGAACCATAATTTAAAACTGGGAACCATGCTTCCATGATGGCCATTGTTGGAAAATTCGAAGATACTGGTGGATAAAATCAGTTGAAAACTGGTGCAGATCCCGAGTTGCAACTTAAGGACGCTATTAGTAAGCTTAAGATTAAATGTAAGAGTTGCAATAAGTGGAAATCAATTGTAGAAGAATCAACTGAATATGTTGATCAACATGAAGATGAAATTGAATGAATGAAAGAATTGGTGAAAGTACAGTCTAAAATACTTTAAAGAAATGATGATGTAGTGGATCTAAAGTTGAGAATTGAAGAGCAGGCAAAGGTCATCAATGACCTCACCTACAGACTAGAGGAAAAGTCTAAGACCGCTAAGCGTCTTGAGGAGGAAGTTGTTACTATTAGAAGTAAACTTGAAAAAGATTCAGTTTCAAAAGAATCAAGGAAGAAAATACAGTTTGGAATGTTCTCAGATGATGAGCTGTTGGAGAGATCAAAACGTGGCTCTAATGGAGTTGAAAAGATTTTAAATGATCAAAGACCTACCTGCATGGGAAATAGTGGAATTGGTTGTGAGGCAGAGCCATCATATACTGCAAATAAATGTAGCCAAAATAATGGAAAGATGAAAGTGGGTGATGTGGAAAAGTCATCTAAAGTGCTGAAATAGAAACCCCCAATTCAATCTGAAAGAAGAAAAGAAGATTATCCACTCGTCTCCTTGAAAAAGGTGCCCTCAAACTATTATCCCACCGAAGAATGAATGAGGATAAACAGAAGTGAGAAGACATTTCCTCTCATGAAGTGTCAGTTCTGTGGATATTTAGGCCATACCATGTCTTGTTGTGAAGAAGCAAGAAGCTATCTAAATGGTGAAGATATGGGTGTTCAATGAAGGAGAAAAAATTCATATCCTAATTCTTTTAGAAGAAACAATTTCTATGGATATTGTTTTCATTGTTCTAACTTTGGTCATTAGGCTGTTAATTGAAGGTAGAGAAGGGACATGGACACCTCATACTAGAGTTCGAGACAAGTCAAATCTTGTCAACAAGATAGTGTTGCTCTTTCAAACAAGTTTTCTCCTCTCGAAGAAGACTTCAACTATGAAGAACCATTGTACACACATGAGACAATTGAAAGGCCATCAGTGCTCTATACTCAATCCAATGTCTCATGGAAATAAAGAAAGAAAATTGAGAAATCCAGCCTTGCAGAGGTGGTCCTCAAAGCTACAAAAAGCAACAGTACCTGGATTCTGGATATCGGTTGTTCATCTCATATGACAGGTAATACTGGCCAATTAACGGATATCAAAAGGAAGGTTGATGGTACAGTGCGATTTGGTAATGATGGAGCTCTAAAAATCAAAGGCAATGGAAATACTGAATTAGCTAATGGAGAGCTAAAGAATATTGAAGTCCTTTATATATATTACCTATGTCATAATCTACTCAGCGTGAGTCAACTTTGTGACTCGAGACTTAGAGTTACTTTTAATCATAAAGGCTGCACTATCAAGGGAAAGATAGGCAATTCACTTATGAAGGGATGTAGAACAGAAGGAAACTTGTATCAGGTTGACAGTAAAGAAAATGTTTGTTACATGACTGTTGAAGAAGAAAACAATTTGTGGCATCAGAGACTGGGACACATCAATCAACAAGACATGGAGAAAATATCAAAATTGAGGATTTTCATAGACATTCTCAACCTAAAGCGTGAGTGTGAAAAGTCTTGTGATGCTTGCATTCGTGGGAAGCTGGTCTGCAGTTCATATCGGTCAAAGAAGAAAAGGGCATCCCATCTTCTTGATCTAATTCATACAGATGTATGCGGGCTGATAAATGTTACTGGAACTCATGGAGAAAGGTACTTTGTTTTTTCATAGATGATTATAGTAGAATGGCATGTGTAATGGTCATTCATAGGAAACAACAAGTGCTTGACTGCATGAAAACATATCGGCGAATCGCCGAGAATGATACTGGACGAACAATCAAAGTGTTGCAATCTGACAATGGAGGGGAATACACATCCATTGAATTTGAAAACTGTCTAGAGAAACATGGGATACAAAATGGAGTTGTTGAATGTAGGAATCGACAGGTGAACAACATGGCATGAACTATGCTGATTGAGAGTCGTATTCCACAACATTACTGGAAAGAGGCTGTTCAAGCTGTAGTGTATATTCAAAATCGAACAGAACATTATATGTGTGAGACCAAGACACCATATAAATTGTGGCATGGAAGGAAACCCTCTTTAAAATATTTTCGTGTTTTTGGAAGTAAATTCTTCATCAGGAACAAAGAATGAAATCAAGGGAAGTATGGTGACAATGCAGATGAAGGAATTTTCCTTGGATACTCAATGAACAGAAAAGCCTACAAGTGTTTCAACAAGAGATTAGGAAGGATTGTGGAAAGCAATGATGTTAATATCCTTAAGAGAAAACCACAAATTCTTCAAGGATTTCATATGCTTATGTGATAGAAAGTGAGGAAGAAAGAGAACGTGGAGAAAATACAAATACAGAAATAGAGGAAGTGTTCAAAACACTTAGCAGTCAGATCATGATGTTGACTCAGAAGAAGAATCTGAAGAAGAAACTGTGGGTGGAGAGAATGCAACTGAACCGCACAGGAGAAATCGAAGAGCTGATATTGATCCATCTAACATAATTGGGGACATCAATGCACCCACACAAACAAGGAGGATGAGGAATAACACTCAATCTGTATTTATATCAGTTGTGGATCCATCCTCATTTGAAGAAGTAGCAAAGGATGAATCATGGGTGAAAGCCATGAATGAAGAGTTAGATCATATTGATAAGAATCAGACATGGGATCTTGTCCAGAGACCCAAAGGTCACAATGTGATTGGTACAAAATGGATCTTAAAGAAAATGTTTGATGAGCATTGAAGTGTTATTAGAAATAAGACACGACTTGTATGTAAAGGATACTCCCATATTGAAGGTGTTGATGTTGAAGAAACATTTGCACCAGTGGCTAGACTGGAGTCAATCGGGCTTTTCCTTTCCATAGCACTCCAAAGAGGATATAAATTATATCAAATGGATGTCAAGACAACATTCTTGAATGGTGTACTCGAAGAAGAAGTCTACATTGAACAACCAGTGGGTTTTGTCCTTGGTACTGATGAAACAAAGGTCTGCAAACTGAAGAAATCTCTATATGGTTTGAAGAAGGCACCACGGGCATGGTATTCCCAGCTGGAATCTTATCTCAAGAATCTAGAATTCAAAAGAGGAGGAGTAGATCACAATTTATATGTGAAGAATTATCCAAAAGATCAGTTCATGGTTCTATTCTATGTTGATGACATTATATTATGTGACATCAGGCAGAAATTAGTGGATGAATTTTCTAATCACATGAAATCAGAATTTGAAATGTCTATGGTTGGGGAGCTTACATAATTCTTGGGGCTGCAGGTGATTAAAAAGAAGTATTACACTTTAATTTCTCAGGAAAAGTATGCAAGGGAGCTGCTGAAGAAGTTTAATATGCAATAATCCAAACCAATATCAACTCTGATTGCAGTTGGAACCAAACTTGGAAAGCATGAGGATGGGGAATCTGTATACCCCACCATGTACAGGAGGATAATTGGGAGCCTACTGTACCTAACAACGACACGGCCAGATATTGTCTTTGCAACCTGTCTAGTGGCCCGCTTTCAGAGTAATCCAAAGGAGGAACATATGACAGTAGTAAAAATAATTATGAGGTATATTCATGGTACTCACAATTGTGGATTATACTTTGCTGTAGGAAGGGATAATGAATTATCAGCATTTTCTGATGCTTACTGGGCTGGCGATGTAGTGGACAGAAAATCCACCAGTGGTGGAGCATTCTATATTGGGAATAAATGTGTTTTCTGGTTGAGCAATAAACAAGAAAGTACTTCTCTTAGTACTGTTGAAGCTGAGTATATCTCTGCCACAAAGTAATTCACTCAACTTCTATGGATGAAGCAACAAATAACAAATATTTGTGATGAGGTGAAGCAACCAATGGTAATTTACTGTGATAACAAGAGCGCAATTGATCTTACAAAGAATCATGTTCAACATTCTCGTACAAAACATATTGAAATCAGGTATCACTTTATCAAAGAAAAAGTTGAGAAATGAGTGATTATAATGGATCATGTGGGAACTGATGAGCAAGTGGCTGCTATCTTGACCAAACCACTGTCAGTGTCTATGTTTGAGAAGCATCGGTTGAACCTCGGTGTTCAGGCACCTCCCAGTGCATAAGGAGGTTATGAAAAACCCCTCTCCCCAGCTATGTTAACTATATTTAATCTTTTTGTGAATATGATGTAGGTTTGTGGGGGAGATACTATCCAAGGGGTGTATTGAGTTGTTCAATGAGCAAATACCAATCTTTGGGTTTATTTCCAATGGGGGAGAAGGAATAAATTTAGGATATGCTTGGTATCACGACGAGAATTCGTTGTTAGGATAAGAAGGAATTCTTTGGACATGTAATGCTTCTGGGAAAATTTAAGAGAATTGCTTGGGAGTCATTGAGAAATTCCAAAACACGGGATCCCAATTCATGCTTCCCCTCTTGTTTTCTACCCCGAGCATTGCTCATGTAGACTTAGAGTGTTGACTGAGTTGATTCTTGTGTTTTTGGTTTGCATGTGGCTGGTTGTCTATTGAATTTTTTTACTGATTGCCAAAAAACCCAAAGGGGGAAATTGTTGGAACCATGATTGTATTTTCATGAATTGTAGTATGTTTTTTGTTTGTTTTCAATCCTAAGTGGATGTTCAGGATATGTGCCAACAAAGTGATCTTACAGTTCAAGCAGATAATAGTATTGAAGGTGGCACCGTTTTCCAGTGTTTGCCAAATTTCTGGACCAAAAAATTGACAAAATGGAGAAAATTGTATTTGGAAAAGGGACTTGTGTGCCGATTACTTGGAGGCTTGGAAACTTGCGCACTATATGTTTTTCAAGATCAGAACATAAAAATATGGCAAAGGAATAAGGGGTGCCCAAGTTTTGAGTTTGGTCGCGCAAGTGACTAGCGCGGCAGAGACTAGGGCGGCTAGACTTGTGCGCCGAGAGGAGACTTGTGCGCCGTCGTGCAGGGTGTCCATAATGACTACAAATAGAGGATCACCCCTTCTATTTAGTGTGAAGTTCGAGACTTAGAGAAATTCAGAGCTCCCGTCGCGCATGTGTAGTGGTCGTGCAAGTGGTTGTGTGGTCGCGCAAGTAGAAGTTGCACGATAGTTGTTTGCTGTGTGTCCAAGGTGGTTTGGGCGAGAAAGGGTGTGGGTAGTCCAAGTTTGGAGTTGGGGAAGGAAGTGTCGCGCAGGTGGTTTGGTGACACTTGCGCGCCAGGATTTGAAGAAGCGTGACAGTTGACAATTGCGTGCCAAAACCGGTTTGGGTGGAAAAGAATGTGAGTCGTGCAAGTTTGAGGTTGAAAAAGAAAGTGTCACGCAAGTAGTAGAGGTGAACTTGTGATCCATCTTTATAACTTACGTGCTAGCTTGGAGAAGTGCGCCAGTTGTGGTTGAAGCACGCTAGTCTTTTTGGGGCTGCGCGAAAGCTGGAAGTTTTCCCGATACCATTGGTGAAATGTGAATTTAGTCTACGGGTGGAAGTTGGACTTCAACAAAGCATCTACATACTACAAAGGATGTATTCATTAGTGATGATGAAGAGAATTTCACGTCTATAAACTGAGTGGTACTTCACCAAAGGCAGTGAGCCAGGGGGAGTCAATGGGAGTGTCCCGAGGGACGCAGTAGGCTATCCCTAAACAGTTGTAAAGGCAGTGAGCCTGGGACAGAGTGACTATTCCCAAACCTTTGTAATTCACTACGAGTATAGAATAGTGGAATTTTGTACGACCGACAACATGTCGGCATATTCTCCTTGGACGTAGCCCTTAGTGGTGAACCAAGTAAAAAGTGTTGTGTAATCTCTTTGCATGTGAATGTTTTATTTATTCTCATATCCATCATACAGGTTAAATTAGTTTCTACCAACATGGGAACAAGATCCGTTAGTTTAAAAGGAAAAGTTGACACCCTGATTCACCCCTCCCCTCTCAGGGTGTCCCGAGGTCCTTCATTAATTCCCTCTTCTCTGAAATTTTGGAGAGCTACCTAAGGTATTTTTGAAGACCTGGGCAAAGGGTCCGCGCGACTAGAGTTTAGGGGATTATTTTGATTTAATAGTTATGGAAATGGGAATCCCTAGGGTCTTATTTATAGGGAAAAAAGAGACCCTGGTCAAAGGAGTTACCCAGTGCAGGTCCATGGTACATGTATTCGGCGCAGGTACCTGGCACAGGTGTGGCCGACCTTTTAGTACCGCATAGTGGGGTTGTGCAAGCCTTCTAGCATGCAGGGGTGGTGTGTGCAGGCTGGCTCATACGAGTTCCTTTGACTCTTCTTGGGGATCTTCATCTTTCTAACATACTTGAGGTACTATTCATAATCTTTTCATCCCATATGAAAAAATGCAGTGTCAAAAAAATCCCCCCTTAGGATTGGATCCGATCGAAAGAAGAGGGTCTAGTCCAGAGATAAAGGGTGGAAAAGATTATGAAGGTGGCGTAGGTCTACTACCTAGGGTACCCACACAAGTTAGAGGCATAGGCATGATGCTCACGTTTGGTACACAGGGCTATTGTTCATGTTTATGACATAAGGTTAATGCAAAGGCCAATAGTGTCTATAAATACCGCTGGCCCCTTTAGTGATTTCTTTATTCTATGTTCATGCCTCTTGCTCCCGTCACACAGATCATCCGCTCAACTATGCCACACTTTTTGTTTTTCATAGGTCCTTTGGATAACTTCCTCATGTAGAACCATGGTACAAAAACTAAAATGAGGGTTTTGGGCAGAACCACCTTGTCGAGGAGCCTATACTGGACCACATGGTTGAGGGGCATGTGCAAGGGACCTAATCGATGAGCTTTCACGGTGAACCTGATCGAGGGGCCTGTGCATAGGGACATTCCTTTGTCAATATTTTGAACTTTTCTAAATCAAAATCTTAACTTAATTAAAAAACTTGATTCTATTTTATAGGTTTTCAATGGATTCCCCAAAGGCTTCGCTTGAGCAAGTTGTTGCACGTGCATCAAAGATGATCAAGGATGTTGGTCCAGATTACTACAACATGTATGAATACACTCCCCTATATTTGGTGAGACACTTGGAATAGTATCAGTGAGAATATTCAAGAAGATAATACTTGACTCTGTACGATCACAAACTTCTGAGGGATGCTCTCATACCAAAGGCTCAAAGTTATTTCTAAAGTCTTGGTTCGTGAAACATACCAATTATCCTACCAATAATGTCTCCTATAAGGGTGTATACATAAAGGAAGAAACTATTCCCACTACTTGTTTCATGAATCATATTCATTGTGCTCCATATCTAAAGCCTCATACCATAGAGTCTAGGCCCCACTGTTATGACTCAAATTTATGTGCTTCATAGACAAAGCAATTGAAAGGTTGGAAGGGGGAATGGGATTTCTGCTCTAGGGGGAGTCAGGTCTGAATAGATGTGGGTGTACTTGGTTTACCAGAATTTTGCATAATTCAAGAAGGAGCTATAAAATGTCATCATTTCAGAAGCTGTTTGGGTAGGGAAAACCTACGTTTATAAGAACCTAGAAATCATCCCCGAGATACTGATCTGATGGATTATTAAGACAAATCCCTTCCATCTAACGCATGGAGAAGTTGGAATTATCTTGTGGTATGTCCAAAAAATTTATGAAGCCCCTATTCTTTGGTATATGTATGATAAGTTTGTCCCACTAAAGATAATGTGGGACAATGCTGAAATCACACTACCCTTAGCCCGCGATCATTTTAAGGTGGTGCAGAAAGTATAGAAAAAAGATTCTCTCCTCAGGGGTGACATCCATCCTGGAATGTGGGTATAGGATTTCCTCAAGTGAGAAAGAGAAGGTCTCACTTTCTAGTTCCCTATAGTATTCCCCACATTAGAGAATTGGGGTGGTCCTAACACATTATGGACTACACTAGAGAAGGGCCAGTATATCGGTTGCTATTACAAGTTCAATCCAGAAGTTTCTACTATGGCCCATCTAGATGGCTTCCTCATAATGTGGTTGAGTATAAGGGATCTAGATAGGGTTGGTTTCCCATTTATTGGTGAGAAATTATCAGTATTCATTGTATGCGTACAATGGGAATGCCTTGTTTAGAATTTACATTCTGTTTCAAGTGTTGTAGGGGTGTATTAAAGCACACTTAAATTATTATATTGTGCTGAGTGAAATTATAGTCCTTGAGGGATGATTTCTCCCATTTGTTCAGGTTGTTTCTAGAATCCATCCTCTGACCCTAAAGTAAGAAGAAGTACTGAGGATGCTGAAATTATTGAGAGACTTTAACTCCTTACCCTATGGAGATCCACCGACTGGGATGTTCACTAATGTTGGAAAAGCTAATGATGAACTAAGGGCGTACATGATGAAATTCATAGATAGTGTATCAGTGGCTTGTATTGATATTGAGATCATCCATGAGGCCTATAATCCATATCTATTTACATGGAAACTCAAATGTCTACAATAGTCCAGCGTCTTTACTCCTATGCATGTTAGTCTTGAGAAACACCCAATGGTCGCTCGATATTTCTAGATCCTGATGGCCATGGAGGTGTCAACAATGTCCATCATGATGCCTCCATCGGATGCATAAATTAGGTTGTATCCTGGGCATGCTAGTTTATGGATCTCTTCATACCCTCAAGGGGTACTAAAAAAATTCATTTACTATGTCATGGACATAACAACTTCTAGTCAAGGCATGTGTGGTAGAAAGGTTCAAATAAAATGTGATGATGATGAAGCTATGAAGACTTCAAGGAAATCTCGGTTAAATACCATTGAGTAGGCCAGGGTTGAGAAAACCACAGATAAGGTGGTCCAGTCATCATTTTCGGGAGGAGACTTTTGTTCCAGTCACCCATTATTTTGTGAGATCAGAGAGGCCTAAAATGGATTCCAAGTCCAAAGATGTTGGGTCTTCCTCACAAACAGCTGCATTGGATCGAAATTATATGCAACTTCGAGCCATCCAAGCTTCACATAACATATTTCATGACATTAGAGATGCATGGGTGTTTCTCTAAGCTAGAGTACACATCCCATAGTTGGGAGATATCTGATAATACTCTGATCTCCACCCCAAAAGTAATTTGGATGAGGTGGAACAATATTTCCAGGAGTTGGAGATGGTGATATATCCAACTAGTGATTTGATCTCAGCCACAAAGTGAGTATCTGACCTGTTGGACTAAGGAAATATTGATGGTTAGCTGGTCGCACCGATGAGGAATGGGATGAATTCATCAACCCTAATGATGTAACCCTATCTTCTCCCTTCCATTATATTATCTTCCATCTACCATCATTAATTTTAAGGGGATCTATTTTTCAGTTTGTAGGAGAAGAATAAAATCTAGTAGAAAAGGTGATCGAGTCACCAAGGTATGGGCCCATGAGAACCCCTATTGGGGTAGTGAATATTGGATCCCTAGAACTATCCTTGGGTTAGAGGACAATGGGGGAGTAAATGATGGGAAGGTCTTCTCATCCGTCAGCTCAAGTGCTCATTGCTAAGGGGACTGATACATGCCCTTCACATTACCAAGATAGGAAGCAAAAGAGGGTGGTTAAGTTGTCCTGGTGTATGCATCAGAGTAAGTTTCTATTCTATCATCCAATATCATGACTTTCTAAACATACTCTTTGAACTGTGCACTCCTTTTACATAATCTGCATCACTTTCCTCCCTAAAGGGATTTAGCACTGGTCCATAAAGGATTGAGGGGGACACCCTAGAGGTGGCATAGACCCATGTTGATGAGTCTGTCATCTTGATGAATGAAATCCCAAAATATGGAGTCATATCCACCCGCGTTCATGTAGAGAGGGTAGATGGACATGGTAATGTCAGATGCACACCCTAAGGTATCATTTGATGCTTTTTACTTTTCTCTCCTCATGATATTTCAAACCTGTTGCCTACACAAGAGGACCCTATAGTAGTCAATTTGGGTACCGTTATCACTCTATAATGGGATGATAGGGATCATGGGTGGTTTAATAAAGGTTTAGTGCAGACCCTAACTTTGCAGGGTTTAATGATGCTGTAACTACCGAGGAGTCGACGGAGAGAATCGACAGCTGATCCAATTCAGGTCCTGAGAAATGTGTCTCAAATACCCATACTAGTGAGGATGTTGTGATATGTGAGAGCTTATATAATGAAATAATAATTGAAATAATGGGCCTTTGGGATAGATTGAAAATCATTAATATTCTCACCTCTTTAGAGTAGTTTGTGTACTTTAGTAGGTTATTGGATGGATGTGAGTTCTTTATTTATTTCTTTCTTTCTCAAATATAGTTGGCCTCTTTTAATTTGATGTCTCACATAAGAACTTGATCTGTATAGATTTTTTTGTACTGAAAACCACCAAGACAATTCACGAAAAAGGCATCCAAGTCCATTCTGCTCCCATTTCTAAGAGAGTGATAGATGAGAATCCTTAAGTGGGAGATCCATAAGGGCTATCTATCTTGATCATTGAGAAAATCTTGGAAGAATCTCCTTGTCTGGAGGTAACTATTCAAAGAACTGAAACCGGGAGTACCAGAGAGGCATAAATCCTAATTGTTTTCCCAATAATGGGTGAGCTTTATTAATCATTTCAGTTGCTACACTAACTATGTGTTATGTTAATATCATGATGTTGATGTGGAGTTTCACCTACTATTGAGTTCCATAGACTTTGGAAGATGAGCCTGAGAGGGGGATTCTATTTCAGTTTAGCCAATACTAGAAGGAGAAACTAAAGCTGTCTTGGAGGGAGAATAACAAGGTGACATGTTGAGTGCACTAATCCCAGAATACATCTATCCTTCCAAGAGTGATTCTAAGTCAGACTTGGAGACACATGATTCTCTTTGCACCATAAACCATATTATATGTGGGACATCTAGAAGATATTCTGTGGGACATCTTTTGAAGATCTACCTTTGTAACTTCACCAAATTCCACTCAAGTTTTCCATGTTGGGTTTTGGAGTAGTTGATTAACATGTGTTACATCATGTATTTAAGTTAATAATTTTTCATTATGAGGATGAGTGAAGATCACAACAAGACTAAGAATAGCTGGCATTCCAGTTTGAGGATCTCATAGATACCATAGCCCAAGCTGAGCTAAGCCATTACAAGGTGGTGGAGGAGTATCAAAATAACCTCGATGAGAAATATCTCCACATGGTGTACCTTCAAGAAGAATTAAATGTTGTGTAGGAAGAGATAGTCCAACTACAAAGATCCTTGAAAGGGGCCTTTCCATAAAGAAGATATTTTGTTACAACAAATTAGGAGAATATCTCTTACACCAAGGAGTCTTCTGCTACACAATTGGTCAGGTGTCAAAAAATTACAGACAATGCTTGGGAAGTAGTCCAACAAATCAAAGCCTATATTGAGGAGAAGCTATAAAAATTGGTAGATAGACTTCGACATGTGTAAGTTCCTATATATTTTTGGAACATTAATAAAAAATGATTTCTTCCAATCACATATTCTATTATTTCTATCCCCATCATAATCATAATATAACACTAAAAATGAATCATTTTATTGAATGTCATCGCATTATAATTACAATGAAAAGGGTGAGGGAGCACTCTAATTTTTTCTTAATCCATGAGTCCTAGAGAGTGTAGTTTGACTGTTACTAGGGTTGTATGGACAACCATAAAAACATTATGTCTTTTGTGTCATCGCCATAACTTTTCCTAAGTCCAATATAGAGAGTACGTAGAGTGAGAGACTTGGATTCTTATCAGGCCACCCTTTTCAGGGTTTCATCCTAACAATATTTATGCATATTTATTTTCATTGTTCAATTTTTTCTTAAAAAATACAGAGCACAAGTCTAGTGAGCTAAGAATCAACTTTTTTTTTCTAGAGTTCCCTTTGTGGGTTTTCAACATGGTGAGTACTATGTCTCTTTTTTTTGTGTATTTTAATGTCATGTAGGCTGGAATAAAAAGGCTGGTATTTTAGGTCAGACAACTATAACCATGATTTTTTAAATAATGACCCAAACAAAGAATTTTTTCCAATAATATTTTGACATACTTCAAATTCTATATGGGGAATTTTGAGCCACAATTTCATGGTTTTTGAATCTAAAAGATGATATACAATACAAATATGTGAGGAATGAACACAAACTGAGTTCAAAAATTAGTTTCTAACATAATATTATTAGGCATTATGGGAATTGAGGATGTCTATCTAGAGGATGAATATACTTCTGGTTGAAAACCCTATTTTGTGGTCACCTTTATACAAATATAATTAGGGCATGTTACTTAATAGTCAAGTAGTGGTGTCCCTTGGATGATAGGCCCTTAAATTTGGTGGGTGTATTATGAAAATATAACTAGGGTATATTTCTTCATAGTTAGAAAAAGGTATTCTTAGGAATTCTAACATTCTATAATCCATGGTTGGGGAGTTTGTGAATATTCAAATTTCTCAAACCCATGAAGGGTGATTTTCCACAGGAAGGTGTCTTAGAATGAAGAGATTATATGTATCAGCATTATCCATTAATATGAAACCTATCATACATGAATTTGGATTGTGTGAAGGATGGTAAATTCTATTAAGGGACTGATTCTAGTGGTAAGGCCCCTTTTGACAAGGGTTTAAGCATTTTGTAGTTTAATGTCATGCAACTAGAACATGGACTGTGCATTTTAACTCCTTATGGTGAGGATGTTGTCATATAGTTTAGTGTCTTGTAACTAGGATTTTATGATTTGTAGTTTAATTTCATACAACATGAACATTAGGGGATATAATTTATGGTCTTTTATCCATGAATAAAAGGTTAATGATTCTCTCTTTTCATCGTAATATTTCTTGGAATGTGCTAACATTTTTAGGTAAGAAGGGGGGAAATTTGTAAATTGTAATATGGGGTGTATCTGGATCTGAAGAGTGATATGGGGGAACTGTATTATGGCAATAGAGGATGTATCTCTTAAGAAAAAATGTACCATTTGTTGAAAAAAGAATTTTGTGGGTGACTTTGTGCAAATCCAACTGGGGCATGTTACAACATAGTCAAGTAGTGGAATACTCTGGACGACAAGACCTTTATGTGGGAGAGTTTTACAAAACCAACTGGGGTATGTTGTTTCATAGTCAGATAGAGTATTTATTAGGAATTTTTACATTCTATTTCCAATGGATGAAGTTGGTTTATAAAGATTCATATTTCCCCAGACACAGATTTTGGTTTGCAGAGGGAAAGTACCAAAATATGGGAGGAGAATTTCTAGCCAAGATTACCCAATAATGGAGAAAAATGATTTCCTATGTAGGTTTGAACCATACTTAGAAAAATAGGGTTTTTTTGTGAGTCTGGTCTCAACACACATGGCCTAGGCATCTCTACACATCTCATTTGAATGAGAATCAATTCATATGTAGTTCTGAAAAACTGTGCAGTTTAAAGTCTTACTATTTGTACTTATTGGTAATTTTAACATCATGAAATGAGGATGATATGGAGCCTGTAGTTTTAGGTTATATGGATAGGTTCATGGTCTTATGTAAATGATGATTAATATGAGGCTTACCGAACCAAGGTCATTCTTTTAAACTTTGGACATGAGGGAGGAAATTGTGAACCAAGATCTTAGGGGTTCTCATATTGGGAGAAGTGACATGGGACAAACATATGAGGTATGACCGCAGAACATTATTGGATAGTGGGTTCCAGAATGGTGTATTTAGGGGTTATAAAGATAAAAGATTCTTCTCAAAAGGATGAAATGTGTCACCCATTGAAAACCCCATTTTATGGAAAACTTTTTGAAAAGCCAACTAGGGCATGTTACTGCATAGTCAAACCATGGAATCCTATGGCTGACATGCCCTTTATGGGGGTGAATTTATAAAAATCCAACTAGGGTGTGTTACTATATATTCAGATAAAGGAGTCCTTAAGTATCACACATTCTATCGCCAGTAGATGGAGAAAAATTATGAATATTTGAAAGTATCCAAGATTAAGAGTATAACTTGTGGAAGGGATATGTCTGAGCATAAAAGAATCATTTGGACTGGTATTGGCCATGAAGTGTATAGTCCTTTACATAGATATGACTCATATGTTGGAGGGGGGAATCCCCATTTCCTTGATGGACCTCTGAATAAGGGGACCCAAATTAAGAACTCCTACATAGATCTTTGTTTGTATATAGAAGAGGGGGCATTTTTATTTACCCCTATGGATAGGACTAGGACATGAGGTTTAGGAATCACTATTCATCTCATTGGAATTAGAATCAAGACACATGTAGTTCTTAGGGAACTATGTAGTTTATAGTCATGTAGTGAGGACATCTCCTATGCAGTTTAACTTCACGAGGTAAGGAAGAAATTTACTTGATGTGAAAAAGGAATATTGTGATTGGGCCAAAGTATAGAACTCAGAAGTCACTACCTATCTTTTTGGAGTAATAATCTAGACACACGTAGTTCTAAAGGATTCCCCATACTGATTGAATTTATTTGTGTAGAAAGGATGATTCTTTTTTTAATATGGGCTCACATATGGAGTGAGATCCCATATCAGATCTTCTTTTGTAGATCTAACTCATACAGGGAGAGTGGGGGCATTTCCTGTATTTCATATGAACCAAGATGTAAGATCTGGGCATCACTATGTATTTCATGGTAATGATAATCAATACATACATAATTATTAAAGAACTATGTAGTTTAATTCCATGCAGTAAAGGAAATCTGATTTTCCTTTTAAGGAATTGAAAATATGGCCATGATAACCCCAATGTGAATCAATATTTCTTACTTATGTAGTGAACTTTTTTTTACCAAAACTTATAATACCATGTGATCTATTATATCTATGAGAAAAAAGGAGTGGAAATTGTTTCTTACACTACACAAAGGTGATAAAAATGAAGGATATTGGCATTTAGATTTTTTGGTGGCTGGACCCAAATGCGAGATCCAGGTGTTGCTATGTATCACATTAGAATGAGAATCAAGACACATGTAGTTATAAAATCCCATTTAGTTTAATGTCATGTGGTGAGTACTAATGTGACCTAATGTGAAAGAGGGGAAATGTTTCATATGAGCCCAATAATGTAAATATGGTTGTCACTATGTATCCTATTATGGATGGAATCAAGTCACACATAGTTCTTGAAAAGTTCCTTGTGCAGGTTTGACCCATACACAGGGAGGGGGGATTTTTTTGTTATGTCTAGACTAGAGATAGGTTATATGAGTGTCCCTATACATCTCATTGTAATGAGAATAAAGAAACATGTAGTTATTGAATAAAGGCGTGGTGGGGTACCAGCACCAAAGATTGTGATCCTCTCAAACACAGATCAAAATGCTACACAATTTTACATCGTGCAACAAGGATGTGAACCATGAGATTTTACATCATGCATCAAGGATGTTGTCATATAGATTAATGTATTATGAATAGGACATTAGTGTCATTTATTTTATCATCTTGTGATGTGTATGATATGTCATGCAACAAATAATGACTACACAGTTTAACATCGTGCAGCTGAGACGTGTTGTTCTTTTTTCACACGAAGTACTTTTTGAGAAACCTCACATTAGTAGGGGCCATAATGAGATCTCCATCCATAAATATCAATAAATAAGATACATTATAGTGTAAATTATGTATGGAATAAGGTCCATCCCAATTTGCCTCAAGCTTTGGAGCTTTATTTCATGGTATCATTGGAGTCATGAAAACTCGTACTAGTTCTACTTGGAGGAATGAATAGAGGTGGGCCTTCTTGTTAAAATCTCATGCTATCTGATTTTGATAGACCTAGAAGTGATGAAAAGTTCACAATATTTTCTCAACAAGTTGGTCTAATTCGTCAATTAATTTCTAGGATTACTAATTTATGGATAGCTAATCACAAATGGAAACATGGAGTGATGAAAACTAGAACTCAATGGGTAGGATTGCTTCTATTCTATAGATAAGTCAATATGGGTTTTCCCATGTGGTGGTGTGGGTGGTAGTCTGGTAGGCCCACAAGGCATGAAAGATCTTATCAGGACAATACTTCTTATCATTATCCACCATATTTTAGATTATATTTTATAGAGACTTGTTGAAGGCCTCTATCTATCCATTTTCTGCTACATGATAGTAGGATGAGTGGTTGGATTTGATTTTATAATCTCGATACAACTTTTAAAACTCATCAAAACATAAATTGGTGTTGTTGTCCATTAGTATTGTATGAGGGACACAAAATCTGGTAATGATGTTGGATTTAATGAAGCTAGCAATGATTTTGGACTCTACATCTTGGAGGGGTATTGCTTTAGCCCATTTGGGGAAGAAGTTGATAGAAGTTAGGATGTATTTGAAATGCTTAACCGTAGCTAGTGGGTATGGTCCCAAAAAATCCATTCCCTATATGGAAAATGTCTAGGAGTATTTTTTATATATAGAAAATCTAGGTGTTTATGGATGAAGTTGGAATGAACCTAGCAAGAATGAAACTTGTTGGTAATGTTTGGGCAGTCCTGCATCATAGTGGGCCAGTAGTTTCCAAGAATCCATATTTGAGGAGAAAGATTGAACCCTGACTGGTGTGAACCATATTATCTGGTGTGCACTTATTTCATGATAGTAAAAGTCTCATCTCTATCAATGAACATGATAATGTCCCCATCATAGCCTCATTTAAAGAGGACTTTCTGGTGATATGGGCCATCATAAAGAGTGAAGTTGGTTGCTCAACATCAGATTTTATATTTCCTAGATTTGTCCCATTATAGAGGTAGTCTATGATGGGTATAATCCACCCAGTGGTGGGACAATATGGTTTAGGGATGGGACTAACTTCATTGATCTCTAACATGAGAAAAAGGTGATACCCTTCAGTGATTCATAATGTTGATGACCATTTCATCTCGGTTTGGATCTACCAAAGATATAGCCACATTTTCCAATGCTTTTGTCTGGGATTTTTTTGACTTTGGTACATGAATCAATGTTTGGCTCTGAGGGTAAATATTCTATAAACCCTCCTACATAGTCAAGCAGGGGGATCAACCCTTATTTTTGATGTCGTAATCCTCATTCATCTGTTTAATTACAAACTCTGAATCACCTTTCACTTTTATATAGAAAACGGTATTTGGAGCACCATTTCTAGGCTTGAAATGAGGGCACGATATTCTACCTCATTGTTTTCACAAAATTATAACAACAAGGATTAAGGAAAAACTGCCTTTCAAGAGAGATGAACATGACCCTTAATCTGAATTTATTGAATTTGGGGTCTTCCAAAATTTTCCCTATTGGACTTCTGGATGCTCTATCAAAATACATTTCCCACTTATGGGGGCCATATTGAATAGAAAATATATCTTTAGCTAGAAATTAGATATCTAATAGAATTGTTACTACAAATGGGATCTTTGTGAGAAAATCTTCCAAGGCATGAATTTTCACTTCTTTTTTAGGCACAAACTATATGTCAAACTACTGTAGAATAACTTCCCACCATGAAAAAATTACTTTCAACATATGAAGACTGTAGATATATTTGATCTAGTTATTTCAAGAGACCAAATGGACCTCGTGTTGTTTCAATTAGTGCCTCATTTTTCCAACTGTGAAGATTAATGCCAAACAACACTTCTTGATATCTAAATAATGAGTCTCAGCATCAAGCATGGTTTGAATGAGATAATGAAGGTTTTTTTCATTCCCAAAACCATTATTTTGTGAAAGTAAAGTTCCTAGTGATCACTCGAGGGCCTTCACATATAGGATGAGTGGATTTCCCTCAATGGGCATCATTAACACTGGAGGGATCAAGAGATACTTCTTGAGGTTGTCAAATTCTTCCTGTTAGTTAATGGTCCACTGATACGTGACCCTTTTTTCATCAACCTGGTGAATGGAAAACATTTTCCCATGAGGTTGGATATAAATCACCATATATAGGTAAGTTTTACCTATAAAAACCTTAACTCTTTTAGGTTCTTGTATAGTGACATATAGAGGATATACTTTTTTTCTTAGGGTCGACTTTGACATCATAATGGAGTACGATGAAGCCAAGAAATTTCCATGAGGCAATACTGAAGGAACATTTCAAGGGGTTAATATTTAGGATATTCTATTGAATTTTTTTAATATGTTCACAAGATCAATTAGGTGGTAAGAATGTTGTCATGACTTAACCATAATATTTTCAACACAGCATTCAACAAATTTTTCCAGTAAGGGTTTGAAGATGCGATGCATGACACGTTGGTATGTAGCTTCATCATTTTTCAAGATAAAGGGTATTAAATGATAGAAAAATACCAACTAGGGGTCCCTGAAGGTTTTGGATTATTCATCTTCTCATGCTATATGAATTGGTTGTACCCTTAATATCCATCCATGAAGGATAGGGACTGATAACCAGCCATTGCATCAATCGTAGCTCCATGATTGGGATTGAGAAACCACCTTTCATAAATTGCTGGTTAAGATCTCTAAATTCGATGTAGACACTTGTTTTACCATTATTATTATTTACAAGGATGATTTTGGTTATCCATTTCAGATATTAAACCTCCCGGATAAAGTCTTCCTTGATGATCTTGTCCACTTCATCCTCAATTTTGGAGGCGTTATTCAGGTGTGTCCTTCTAGCTACCTGTTTGTATCCCCAATGGTCTTCTGAAAATACTAAGTGATCAGTGACTACCTCAATATAAAGTCATGTAATTTATGTGTAATTCCAAGTGAACACGTCCCAATGTTTCTTCAAGAAGGAGGTGTATAACTCTTGTTCTTCGGAAGTCATGGATGCACTGATCAAAGGGGGCCTTGGATATCCTACTATACCTATATTTATTTCTATGAGTTTTTCAATGGTGTTAGAGACCCCTTCCTTAAATGTTAGAGTGGAATACCTAAGGTCCTCCTCCCCTTCCTCCCACACCCATTTATTCTGAGGGGAAGTAGGTGGTGAATTAAATTTCTCATAATTGGAGGAGGAGTCAATATTTCGACATTCAAAAGGTAAATCAACCACTTATGAACCAAATAATGAGGCATTTATTTATTTAATTTTAGGGGGTGGAGTGAAAGAATATTCACAAAGTATTTTTCACTATTTAGATATTCAACAACTTCTATAGTGATGTTAGGTTCAATTACCACTATGGTGGCATGGAATTTGCTAAACATGTGCGTAAATTCAGATCCACCTCTTCGATTTGATTGATGAGAAGCACATATTCTGCATTGATCTTATTGAAAGGATTAGATAGTATTATCTTCAAAACATTTAGGTCATTTATTCAATAAAAAATTTCAATCATGGGATTTTACATTCCATTTGATATAATCTTGCATCAATGTATTACGATTCGTAGGATTTAAATGGGAATTTGTCACCATATAATGTCTCAATTTGACCATTGATACAATATTTGAGGCATTAGTGGTGCGATGAGGGAATAAAAACATGTTTATGTAACCAAAAACTTCTTATTAGGGCATTTAAGGTTGTATCCTACCGAACAACCATGCATTCTGAGTCAGACACAAGATCTCTGAATAGAGTCATGAGTTTGATTTCTCCAAGAGAATGTTTCTCATTCTTGTCATAACCCTGCTGCATTAGAGTAGAAGGGGAAAAATGAGATTTATTGAAATTTAGCTGATGAAGTGTTTGGACTAGAATGAGATTGAATGATGATCCTTTTTCAATGAAGTATCTTTGGATATCAACATAACTTATCATGAAAAATACATACAAAGGTCTGACGTGTCCTGTATGATGGAATCTTCATCCTGTTATCTGAAAGAGATGACCATGTGGAATTCTATAGGATAATTCTTTGCATGATATGATTCAGTAGTAGAAACTTTGGACTCAAATTCTTAATGGTTTGACAAAGCCCCTACTAGTTCTTCCTAGAGATATTTTGATAGACTCAAAGCATCCAAGATTAAAAACTTGGACAAAACCAAGGCTAATTGTTTTATGATGTCATACTTCTGGTTTAAAGGTCTATGAATCCTAGAATGGGGATTCTATTTCACATGCACTTTAGTAGCTGAAGTACTTGATGTGGACAGATAATCCCTTGGAGTATGAGTTGAAGGTTATTCTACCCTCAGTGGATTAGGTTGAATGAGTCTACATGTACACCGAAGATGATTCAGTGATAGAATACCCTATAGTAGATATTCCAAGACCATCATGTTAGGTAAAAAAATATCATGTTTGGGAGAAATATATTTCTCATTCTGATCTTGTTGGATAGAGCTCCTACGAGTTTCAACTTCATAGACTATTCAGGCATAGATGTGGCTAGAGTAGTGACTCATGGAACGACCACATCTTCCCCTGTATCCCCGAATTTGGTAGCATCTTCCCATAATTCCCAAATATAAGGTAGGGAATTTGGGTTCATAGTCACAATCATCATTTGAGAGGGGATCCATTCAATTAATAAAATTAATGGAGCCTAAGATCAATTCCTCATATGATGAGGACTCCGTCTGGTGGGTTGACCATTATTGTACCATTTGGCGAGGTGGCGCCCATGCTTCTAGGATTGGAAGGAATGAATTCAGAGAGATTAAAATATGAAATTTTACTTATAATCGGATCATCTTCTTGTGTTTTCTTATTTCTATTCCGGCCACATCATTTCTTAGAATACTAACTCTCAAAAGGCTGTGGTTCTGATAGAGTTGGTTGTGATGTAGCAAAAGCAATTCGGTTCATAATTAGCTGTTTAAACTTTTCTTATAGGATAATATGAGTCTGGTTTTGAGTATTTTTGATCATATAGTCATTTAAATTTTCATAACCTCACTTCTAACTCCATTCCATTCAATTTCCTCCCTCGGATTGGTGGAAAAAATGAATGCTACTTGCATAGGTGGCTTGCCCAGCCTCACTTTTCTAGAGTCCAACATCTTTTTCAGGATGTATTTTAAAAAACCCATTCCTAAATGCCTAGTGGAAGGGGGAATAGTTTGGGATATCTTAATCACCAACCTGGTTGGGATTCTTGGGCTTTGGAAACTTTATTAGGTTATTCTAAAATATCGAGATGAAGTAGCCGGAGAATTGGTCATTTTAGAAAGAATAATTTTTTTTCATCTCCTCAAACTATTTTTTCTCTACTCCCTTTGATCATCTTGATGAGGTAGTAATTATTTATAATGCTCAGGATGGGGGTCCACATGATATGATGTAGGTTTTGGAGTTGGAGTGGGTACAAGGCCCTACTTGAGTGTAACAGTGGAAGCCTCTACTTTCCCCATTATCTTTCCCTGAGATGATGGAATTACTCGGGACTTAGCCTTGGTTCATGTGATGGAGTATTCCACTCTTTGAGAAGTCACAAAATGATCTTGAAACCCTCCTATGTATTTCACAAGAATGAGTGGTGTGTGCAATTCATCAAGAAGATTCATTATGCATAGGTACAACAAGTATTCTCGAGGAAGTTGTAGGTTTAAGTAGTATGTCAACCCCTTCCACCAAGAAATGAATTTCGAGACCCTCTCATTATCCCACTTCTTATAGTTTGAGATCTTGAGGATCATTTTATTCTATATTGTTGAGCTAAATTGGAAGATAAAATTCTGATGGAGATCTTACCACCCTATAATTGACCGATCTAACAAGCAGGTATACTATACAAAGGTCGATCCCTACATTGATTTCACAAAGCACCTAATTTTTACTACCTCCTATTGTTCAAGGATCCCCATAATGGGATCCAAATGGGACACAAAATGTGTTATATGTTGATCTAGGTCCCCTAATCCATTAAAAATTGGGAATATAGTATTTACAATGTTCAGTAGGGGAAGAGTCAGATCAACCCATTTAGGGAAAGACTTATTTTCTAATAATACTAGAACACACTGCTCCTCCATAACTTCCAATCGATCCATTAGAGACTCAATAATATTGATGAGCCCTTGAGAAATATCTGGCTAAGTATTAGCTTGGATAGGGGAATTAGCATGTAGTGCCAACTATAGTGGAATTGCTGGTATCTGTCATGGGTAACTCATAGGGGAAGACCTATAAGGATACTTTTGGCCTTGTTCTGGTTGTGTACCAAATAGATGGAACTCTCGATATGTTGTTGTGGGATCCAAGTATATTGGTTGTTGGTACCCCACATTGTGTGGATGTTCTGGCTCCATTTCAGCTATCGTGGAGAACCCTCTTTGTTGAGGTGTTCCAAATGAGAGTGTAAGTTGAAGATCTTCATGTAGAATGTATCTATAAGGAACACTGCCTCATATTAGTTTTTCATTGAGTCTTATCAATTCCTTCATCTCTTCCTCCTGATGATCAAATCTTTCCTCAAGTATAAGGGGGTCCACCTCTTGAGGATGTGGGCAAGGCAAAAACTTACCTTTAAGTTTTTATTTATTGTACACTCTCTGAGGAAGTAGTGGAAGAGTGATCGAGGTAACACCCATATTCATGGAAAGACTTTGATTCTGGGTACACACACCTCCTTCAATCATTTCAGGGTGTATCATATTTTGAACTAAAACTTCCTCCTATAGATTATATGTATTGACCTCATGTTATATAGGGTCTGTAGGGGTGGTGTTGATGAAATTCACCAATTCATAACACATTGCAGGTGCTTCACCAATTTATTTATGAGAACACCTCTATTTGTTCCCTCCATGAGGCCTTGACCTCTCCCTCGCTTGTTCTCTTGGAGCCGTTTGATGAACGATAATCTGAAGATAATATCCATACAAAATTTTCATGCATGTCCCCATTGAGGATACTAGATCATGGGATGGGACTAAGTGTGATGATTACTTTGGTAGAATTCCCCCTAGTCAGAAGAAGACTAAATTTGACTAAGGATATGATTGTTGAGGTAAAAAAATCCCCCAAACCTATGGGATAGGGCTGTTCCTATTCTACTTCCACCACTCTTCAAGCTTGGTTTACTAACCTCTAAGGGTTTGTTAAAAAATCCCCCATCCATATAGGCTGGGGTTTCTCCTAGATTGTTGTGGCTGGTACTTCTGTAGTTGCCTTCCAGATTTTATAGTGTCATGTTTAAACATGGGATGGGTGTGTCATTTGGGTTGCACTTGAATGAACTGATTCTAAAGACCATTGCACTATCTACTACATTTGCGCTATCTGATGACTAACTTCCCTTAAGTGGGAGGCATGCTCGATATTTTCAGATGCCTGATGTAAAATTCTTTAAATAGCCTTCTCTCTTCTAGTCTGAAATTGGTGAGAGTTGGAAAGGGCCTATTTTTTTGATCATATCATCGATTGTGAATAGATACCAATTGTTGAAGCCATCCTAAAGTTATGATATTTCAAGATTCCATATTTGTTGGGATTTTTTGATTGGGGAGCATGATGAAATTCAATGCTTCATGTTCACTTCATCCTCTAATATAAACATCAAACGAGGTATCTGCGATCAACTGACATAATTATTTTAATATGGTAAGGCATGTAAACTGAAGGGATCCATGTTGATTCAACAATTTTTAATGTAATACATCTATGAGATATACCAAGTAAATTGGGCATTGCATCCCTTCTATTACCTTGACACGACTTTGATACTCATCATAGGGTAATACCATTTCTCTTAAGTGATGGAGAGTGTTATATATATTAAGGTGGATGTCATGTACACAATATTCTAACAACACCTATGGACTGTTGTATTGAAAAGTGGATAAATTCAAGAACATGACCAGTATATTGTCTTTATCCAACTATTTACTCATATTCAACACATCTTCTTCATCTTTTTCCAGGGGTTCCTCAACCTGGTTTGACCAAAGTGGAAAATTCTCTACTGATTTATCATAAACAAAAATATTAGTTGGGACTTCCTCAGTCATCGTGGAAGGAAGGTTATCCAAGGGTGGCTCGAAGAATGACTATCACCTTGGGCTATCTTTTGGTTAAGAAAGGATTTTACTTGTTAATGAAAAAGAAATCAGACATGACTATCCATGTTTTCCTAGGTGTCTCATGGTAGAAGGGATTTCTCATCATTAAATCATTAAGGGGAGGACCCTTTTAATAAAGTGAATCACTATTGTGGAGATAAATTTCGTATAAAATTCCATTATGGGGAGGAATACCCTTATAGATTGGCATCCGGCTGCAAGGAGAATTCCTATAGCATGTACCCTGGGGAGGACCTTCAGGGAGAATGAAAACAAGGGGAATACCATCTTGATATTTGATATTTTGGTCACATGGAGGGATGTCATAACTCTCATCTAGAGATGGACTGCCAAGATCAATCAGATTATATACATAAATTAAGCCTTCATGGTGAAGATTCCGGGTAGGACCTTCAGGATTACTGATACTGCCCCTGTAATTTGGTAATAAGAGAGTAGGATCTTGAGCTGTTATAGATAAACATATGAGGGATTCAAGAACTCTAGAATTAAGCAAATCAGACCATAGATCAACTCTTTATTTTCCAGTAATCTCAGGTGAGGATTCTTTTTAGAAGACTTCTTGTAAGAAATTGGAACCACTTGTAGGGGAAAGTGGTTTTCTGGTACAAAATCTAGTTTTACCAGATCCTGTGTTACTGACTAAATTTTCCAAAAGGCTTCTAAAATTTTATCAGGGGTTTGTTCCTTCCTTAGAATGTCCATTGGAATAGGCCTATTTCCTCCAGTTGGAGTGGGTGTATGGACTTGATCTGATTGTTTGTATATAATGGGAGAGTTTTCCCTAAGACCCTCCTAGATTGGAACAGAGTTGTGTGTATACTCCCTAGTGACATGCTGAAGAGTCACCCTATTTATGGGGATAGAGTTATGTGTATACTCCTCTACCATTTTAATTTCCATTATGATATCCTGATAAGCCTATAAGATATGGGAAAGAATTTCCATATTCCCCTTTAGCATTGTAAGGATATGATTGGTGACTTCAACAGTTTGAATGGGGACATATGTCCATTATGTATCTGGATTAGGGGTTTGTGTCTAATTCTATCCTCTATTTCCTATTAGTGGATACTGATAGTAATTATATGTGGGGAAAGATATTTAGTTCTTATCTTTGATTGTTTCTAAGACATTATGATTGAATTCTCTAGATGCTTCCAGACGATACTGCTGGTAGACTTGATAAATATGGGAAGGTGTGTGTGTATGATTATTGTTTTCCACCAAAATAGACTAGAGGGATTGATTTATATGGGAATGTTTTTTTAATACTCATAGATTTCCACTGAATTTGAACAATGGACTTCCCTGGATACTTCCATAGGAGGCTTCTGGTAGGATTGGTTGGTGCAGGTAGGTGTTTGTTCCTACTCGTTATCTGCCACCACATTTTGTTGGAAGGCTTCTATAGATATAGATAGATGAGTCTTCTAATAAAAATGATTTGTGTAGTCAGATCCTTGTTTATAATAATGATTTTCACCATATTTTATTAGAGGGATTCTTCAGAGGGGATAGAGGTTTGACCCTATTTCCTGTTGACCAGTCACTACCCCCGATAGGCCGTTTTGCATGCCCAGGTCTGGATGACCTGGGTTGGACCCTTGAGTACTGTAACCTCATCATGTAGATGGTACAATACCATGTGGTATTGGTGGTAATGATTAATGGAAGGATCCATTTTAAAGGACTCCTATGTCTTCTAGGTGAGGATTTCTATGGCCTCATGGTCTACCCCCTAAGATAAGGGAGGATCTGGTTGTTGCATTCTAAGGATAAGCTCCTGAAACCGTTGGAGATGGCGATAGTTCCATCTGTTTCTAGGCCACCGACCATAAATGTGTGGACAAATAGTAGTGATTAATAAGATTGAGGGCCTATTGGGAAGCCTATAAGGTCGTGATGTTATTATTCTAGTGATACTCCCAGAATAGTGCATTTGAGACATAGCATTGAATACACTGGGTTGGTGACGGTGTCCTCTGCTTGGATGAGAACCCAACATGAAAGGTATCTGGGGAATAAATCTGTGAGAGATTGTGAGATTTAATTTTTATTTAATGGATATCTTGTTGAAAGTTATTGTAATATAGGTGATAAACACAGATAAGAAAACCCCATCAAATTAACCTCTCATTATATGAACACATGTAAAATTGATTGTCTTGTATGACCCTCTTTCATTTTGAGAGTGAAAGGGATTGATAGGTGGGTGACACCATCATCTTGGTTAAGGATTGACATCAGGTTCATCATTTTTGTTTGTTATTATGAAAAGGGGACTAGATACCCTGAGGGGGGGGGTGAATCTGGGTAAAGATATTCTTTTAAAAATTATTCCCGCCTCACTGGATCTTGACCTTTTTATTATAAGGATCAATTTGTTTTCACTTATGTGTTAATACTGATATTATTCTTCTTTTATTTATCTGATGATGATTATTTGAATGAAATGAAGTAAAGTAATCATATTGACACACATATTTTTACTTTGTTCACCCTCACTGGGATATGTCCAAGGAGCATACAACGACAATGTGCCGATGTACCAAATCCACTAAATCTCACTTCCAATTACAATATTTGGGATAGATCACTTATATTCCTAGGATCACTTCATTTACAAGGTTTAGGGTCATCTCACTAGTTTCCCAAGGGTCACTCCCTATGTCTCTCTCTCTGGATCACTACCAGTGGAGAAGATCACCTTCTTCCTCTTCCTTTTCTCACTACTCTAGAAAGGATCCACTCACAGTTTATAGACTTGTAGGTCCCTTAATTATGACTAATAAATGCATCCTCTACTATATGTAGATGAATTATTTATTTCCTACTTTCATCTGTTGATGAATACCTCTTTTCCACTGAACATTGGGTAATACCTTTTAAAACACTTCCACAAAGCACACTGCTTCGCGAAGCTCATTATTTCACAAATCTCAAACTAGCCTTCGTGAAGTACATCTTCTTTTGCAAAGCTCACTATTTCTCAAAGATAAAACTAGACTTTGTGAAGATATTTCCTTTTCATGAAGCTCAATTAGTCTTTGTGAAGTACACCTCTTTCTCAAATCTCAACTAGCCTTCACGACGTTCCTTTCTTTCGTAGATCTCAACTAGCCTTTGTAATTTCCCTTACTTTCGCGAAGCTCACAGCCTTTGCGAATCTCCTTCAAAATTTGAGAGCCTTGGTCTCTCTAATATTCTCAAGGGGGTCTATCCCTATTTATAGGTGTTTCCATAGACTCTAGAACCTTCTGTTCCATGTCAGCGCCACGTCAGCCCATTACATAAAGCTCTGAAATTTCTACCAAAATTCTATCTGTTTCATAAAGATCTATAGAAATGTTCAATATCATAATGCTCATAGAAATCATAAAGTGTTCCGTCAAATCCTTGGTTCCACCGTGATTCTCCTTCTCTCATAATCACAAAGATTCTGTCAAAACCATTGTGCCGCCACAATTCTCTTCACCTCTGCTATTCGCAAATCTTGTCATAATCATAGAGATCACCATCAGTAATCTTAATGTCTTCCCAAAATCCACTTCAAGAATCCCATGTTTTAAAAACTTTTGAGTTTTCCATATTTTTATGATATCTTTAAGGAAATAAAATTTTCACAATGCTAGCCAAATTCTAAATTTTGGACCCTAAAAATTTGGCAAACAATAGAAAACAACACCATCTTATATTTGTTCATTTTGTACCACCTCTAGATCTTATTTTCCCTTTCCATAGTTCTTTATCAACATGGATTGTCAAAAATATCTCTGGAACATGAAAAATCACCTTGAAAAATTTCCTTTTCAATAAACACAACCAACCCAAAAATGATGCAATGATACCTTGAGGGATTTTTACCCAACAATCTCTCCCTTTGGGTTGGATGAAAACTCTTTCATAAAAAGATATCTATTTATAACTCCTTCAATATTCAACCACCATTCTCTTATTGCGATTGATATAGAAATCATATATTTACTCAACACATACTATAATCCCACATGAGCAATGCTTGGTGTTATAAATAAGAGTATAATGAAAAGTTCATCAATGAATCACTCCATTCCTGACACTAACTCTTGCAACCAAACAAATGAATTCATTATGAACCTCAGCTGTCGTGATATGTATCCTTTGATCGATCACTTCTAGCATCATCATATTTAATACTCCTACTTCCCTTATCTTGTTACTCCACTTATCTCATTGCTCCACCTTTCAACTTCTCCACATGTCTTAACTAAGACATATTCTACCTTATTTAGCCACAATTTCTTCCCCTTAAATAGTCACACTTTCTCCCCCTTTGTCAATGAATTCAAATGTCACTCCTTTTTGATCTACAACTAGGTAAATAAAATAGATTGGAACATTTGGAAAAAACACACCATAAATCAGGGAGAGGGGTTTGCCACATCCACGCTTTTCAAGTGCAGGGAATCGACTGAACTCCTAGAGCCAATCGATGCCTCTCAAAAGCTTCTTTGGGTAAGACCTTTGTTAGAATGTCTGCAACCTGTAGCTCTGTAGGCACATAATCCAACTTCATAATCCCTTTCTCAACCTTCTCCTTGATAAAATGATACTTTATCTAAATTTTCTTTGTACTTGAGTGGTGGACAAGATTTTTGATGAGATTTATAGTACTTGAGTTATCACACTTGATTCTGATCAGAGACTTCACTGCAATTACCATATCATCAATTTGTTGCTTCATCAACAATAATTGAATGAATGCTTGAGTGTCCTCAATATAATCAGATTCTATAGTGATCAATGAAATGAAATATTGTTTATTACTGATCCAATAAATACACAAACCACCAAGATAGAAAGCATCTCCTGGCATTGATTTTTGGTCATCTGCTGAACTGGACCAATTTTCATCTGTATATCCCAACAGCTCTAGCTGATATTTTTCATTATACATCAAACCGAAATTCATAGTGCCTTTGATATACAAAAGTATTCTTTTCACTACAAGCATGTGGATTTCTTTGGGATTTCTTTGATACCACGCTACATGGCACATGGAAATGACAATATTAGGCCTTATCATTGTCAAGTACAACATGCTTCCAATTATTTACCTTTACTCTATGATATTAACCGACTTGCCTTCATAATCCCGTGATAGTTTCACACGGGTAGCCATCAGAGTCTTCGTGTCCTTGGAATTTTTAATTCCAAATCTTCTCAAAACCTCCTTGGAATAATTATATTGAGAAAATAATGTTTCATTCCTTTTTTGTGTCACCTATAAACCAAGGAAAAATTTCATCTCACCAATCATTGAAATTTCGAACTCATTTTTCATGAATTCAGAAAATCATCTGCACTGTTCTTCATATGTTCCACCAAAGATTATGTCATCGACATATACCAGAACCATCATACTTTTATTACTATCATTACTCACATAGATATTTTAATCAACTCCACCATGCTAAAATCTAAGCTTCTTAAAATACTGATCAAGTCTCAAATACCATGCTCTTGGTGCTTGCTTCAACCCACATAGCGCCTTCTTCAGCTGAAAAATTTGTTCTCATCTTCATGAATGAGAACACCATCTTTCTACTCAATATACATTTCTACTTCTAGAACCCCATTCAAAAATATGGACTTGACATCCATCTGGAAAACTTTGAACTTCTGTTGAACTGTAATGGCCAAGAATAATTTGATTGTCTCCTACCTTGCAATAGGTAAAAATGTCTCATAAACAATGATACCCTATATTTGGGATTACCCTTTGCACACTAGTCATGATTAGTCTCGAATCACAACAGCATATTCATTCATTTTTTTGTGAAAGACCCATTTTTTCCCAATGACATTTTAATCTGTTGGCCTCGAAACAATATCTCATGTTTGATTCTTCTCAATTTGGTCAAACTCTTTAGTTCTCATCTTTAGCTGCTTCCACCTATTCATTATCAGTATCTTCTTATGAATCATAATTTTCCACTTCAAATCCCCATGAGTTTCTTACCTCCTTGTTACTATCATCAGGAAACTATTCATTGTGTTCAAGATTCTGATGATTCTCTACTACAATGACATCGTTGATTTCAACTACATTCCCAACCTCTTTTTAAACGATTGTTGATACTATCTCGAAGCTTATTGGTGTCTGGAAAACTGTCAGCTAATTCCATATTGTTATACCAAAATAGATAATCATGAAATACAAGAATATTGTTGCTCATCCCCCAGTCAGTCTTCTTAAAGAGAGACTCTCATCATTTCTATACCCTTGAGATCTTTCATCTTATTATGAGATATATTTCTTCCCCTATTATATGCAACTCTTCCAATTGTTATAACTATTGTTCATACCCACAAAAATTATCATTCTCCTGCATCATTTCTTCACATGTGACTTGAAGTTTGAGAAACTTCTCCAGCTTAATAACATTTTCTAGTTGTAGTTGCATTCAATGGGATTTCCATTGGATAAACATACCACTTAGAAATTATACATCAGCAAAAACCCTAATCCAATTGAGTTGGAACTCGATGTAGGAAACAAGAGATAAAGTTAATAACAACATAACTATCAATGGCACTCAATTACTTCCATACACCTCATGCAGCCATAAACCATTAACTCCTTTCAAGTTAATCTTAAACTCTGGTAACTAATTTGAATTAATTGAAATAATGGAGCACATTACATCATCACTTTTCATCTTTTGATTCCAGTTACCCTCGGACCATATCTCCCCTTGAAACTAAAAAAATTTAACATCAGTTAATTGCATTTATAAACATAGGGAGAGGGGATTCTATATAATCCTCAAGAAGAGTATTTTGGTTGATCATGATGGATCAACCCTTTGATACTGAATTTCAAAGCACTATACTATTTCTATGCTCATTCCAACTACCCAGACAACCTCAACTGTTCTGGACATATGACTAGACATTCTTTACCCATATTCTATGTCTTCTTCTGATAGTTAGGTTCTATGGGTTTGTACATATTTATAATTTGGAGTTTATACCCACTAGTAAAACTTTCCTCCTTTGAGGTTCCACATGAATTCCATTTCTCATGATTATTTTGCTGAGCAGGAATATCTTCCCCAACCTTATTTTCTTTCTTATTCCTCTATTGTATGGATCTGTCCCCTTTTTTCACTTATCGCCTTGTGAAGCATGTGAGATTATGGAGACAATCGTCATTCATTTTTATTTTATTAGTTATTCGAGTCTCCACACTGTTTCTTGATACTAGTGGGTTCTTCACTAAACGTACATTCTTCTTACTCACAACTGGAGTAGATCCTCCCTTTTTATTCCAAGTTTTATTTATAATACAATATCTTTATAAATTCCCATAATCATAACATATAAAATATCTCCCATTAAAAACATACCTAATGTAATTATTTCTCAGCTTAGATGTTGATACAGCTTGAGTTTTTCCTCTAACATTGATCTCCTGGGCTTCTTGATACATACTCATATTATGTACCTATCTTCTACAGTAATAGCATCTAATAAGTTATTTCTTATGAGAGGTTTTCCTTTCATACTTTTCATGAATCTTCTTCTTATTCTCCGATTTAACAATATTTCTGCCTTTATAGCATGAAATATATTCCAAACCCTCTGAAAAAAAAACTTTATGTATGACCATGCATCCCACAAAATAGCACATGATGACATTACTTCCTGTAAAAATCCTTTTTAGGTCCATCTTTATCACCTACTAGAAGTTTTATATTTCTGGAACTGTTCATGCCTCTTTTACTCTCATTCATAAGAGAGGGTTCATCATATCCAATACCAGTAATTTCCAAACTAGATGACCTTTAGGATGATACAATCCTTTCATGCTTCTCCTATTAAGTATAATATTTTCATTTCATTTCATTATCACTTCCTACAAGATAATCAAATAGTAAATGCAGAGCATCTTTCAACTTGGTCTTGCCTTTCGTATTAGATTTCTCCACTTCCTTCTTTGATGATTATAGCTCTTATCTCAATTGTTTAATCTTAATATCCCCTGATTTAAGTTGAGCATTAAGTTCTCTCTTGATATTCTTACCTCTAATCATCTCATATTCCAATTTACATATGATCTTATCCACTATGTCACTTTGCTCCTTTGTTTTAATTTTTTCCTGAGCGACAAAATCAGAACATCATACATTCACTTATTGTAGACTTTGGTTATTATAAACAAGTTTAGAAAATTGTGTAGCAAGATCATCATTTCTGGATTTCAGATTCCAAATTTCATCTGACTTCTGATTCATTCCCTTATCATCATCTTTGTGTTTTTCTCTCTTTGTAGACATATTTTTTAGTTCTTCATCTTGAGAATCATTCTTCTCCCTCAGATAAGTAGCCACATCAATAAGACTTTGATTTAATACTCTTATCATGTTAACCTCAAATTCCAATGCTTGGATCCATATTTCTTTAGATTCAATCACTTCATCCAATTTATGATTCAATTCCATTGTTTTATGGAAAACTTCTAATTTTATCCTTATGGGAGTTTCATCATCATCGGTAGTTCCAACATCACTTGGAAAATCTAGTTTTTTCACTCATTCCTTCTGTATCATTTAATGAGGGATTATTTTCACTATATGATTTATCCAAATAATTATTCTGTTCACTACTTGATTCCTTCAACAGAATCAAACTCTTTCCATAGACACTTCCGATCTGAGTAATATCACGAGAATTCTGCTTCTTCATTGACATTCTTCCCTTTCCCATGGCACACAAAGATAATAGCAGACTGAATCTTTAAAATTAATAACTGACTAAACAAATTCAGAGAAAAAAAATCAGATAAAATAAACATGCCTTATGATACTAATTTTTAGAACCATAAGGGGCCTAGATACCCTAGGGGGGGGGGGGGGGGTGAATTAGGGTGTGGATATTCCTTTCAAAATTATTTATGCCCCACTGGATCATGACCTCTTTATCATAAGGATCACTTTATTTACACTTCTGTTTTAATAATAATCTTATTCTTCCCTTCTTTATCTGATGATGATGTTTTGAATGCAATGCAGTAAAGAAATAATACCGACACACATATTTTTACTTGCTTCACCCTTATTGGGATATGTCCAAGGAGCATACAACGACAGTGTGCTGATGTACCAAATCCACTAAATCTCACTGCCAATTACAAGATTTGGACTAGATCACTTATATACTTAGGCTCAATACCATTTCATGGTTTAGGGTCAGCTCACTACTTTCCCAATGGTCACTCCCTAAGTCTCTCTCTTGCTCACTACCAGTGGAGAGGATCGCCTTCTTCTGCTTCCCTTTCTTACTACTTTGGAAAGGATCCACTCAAAGTTTATAGACTAGTAGGTCCCTTAATTATCACTAATGAATACATACTCTAATGTATGTAGATGCTCTATTTATTTCCCACTTTCATCCACTGATGAATACATCTTTTCCACTGAACACTGGGAAATAAAATTTAAAACACTTTTGCAAAGCACACTGCTTTATGAAGCTCCGTAATTCGTGAATCTCAAACCATCTTTCATGAAGTATTCCTCTTTTCATGAAGCTCAATATTTCACAGAGCTAAAATTATAATTTGTGAATCAATTTACTTTTCATGAAGCTCACTTATCCTTCATAAAGAACACCTCTTTTTCAAAGATCAACTAGCCTTTGCGACATTCCTTCCTTTCACAAAGATCAACCAGCGTTTGTGAATTCCCTTATTTTCATGAAGATCAAAACCTTCATGAACCTCCTTCACAATTTGAGAGACTTAATATTTTCATTGGTTCTCTCTAATCATCTCTAGGGGGTTGATCCCTATTTATAGGTGTTTTCATTGACTCTAGAACCTTCTGCACCATGTCAGCGCCACATTAGACTATTTCACAAAGCTCTGAAATTTCTGGCGAAATTATCTCTATTTTGCGAAGATGTAAAACTAATTTTTGGATAGTAATTCTCATTAAAATCACAAAGTTTTACGTCAAATACTTTACTCCTCCATGATTCTCCTTCTCTCATAATCATAGAGCTTCCATCCAAAACTTTGCGACACTGCAGTGCTCTTCACCTCTTCCATTCACGAAACTTTTCATAATCACAAAGATCACTGTTAGCAATCTTCATGTCTTCACAATATCTATTTCAAGAATTACATATTTTCAAAACTCATGCATTTTCCATATTTTGATGATATCCTCAAGGAAATCCACTTTTCACAATGCTATCCAAATTCCAAATTTTGGACCCCAAAAAATTGGAAAACACTGGAAAATAGTTCCACCTTATATCTGTTCTTTTTATACAAACTCCAGATCTTCCTTTCCTTTTTAATGGTTCTTTTTCAACATGGTTTTTCAAAAATATCTCTAGAACATGACAACTCACCTTGGAAACCTTCTTTGTTAACAAACAAAACCAACCCAAAAATGCTGCAATGATGCCTTGAGGGATTTTTCCCAACATTGTTTCATCCATGAATTTTTCATGGGTTTGGAATGGTGTTTTTTGGTGTTGGTGGAACAAATTTCACATTAGTCACATACAACCATGTTCCTTTTGGGTAGTTTCAGATGAGATTTATTCATGAAATCAGAAACACCCAACAGTTTTACATTTGTGTTGAATCATGGACATGCATTCCAAAGGAAATTGGTTATTGGGGAACTTGGCCAAATATACTTAAGAAATCACATTGGTCAATATGATGAGAGGTTGGGCTCATCACACCCTTTTGGGGGTGATTTTTTTCTACTCTAGGGCTCTCTTATAGATTTAAGATATGTTCATGAATCCATCACTGATTCCCAAGAATTACATGGGTCACCCTTGAATTAACAATAAATTATTAGCATATATGGAATTTATAATCATATGTATGCATAAAAGGTTCTCCATGGATAGTACCAATTATATCATTATTATTATTATAATACTGTTTTTGAGCCACATAGTGGGTCACTCTAGAGTGTATCATCATCATCAAGGGAGATGGGAGTTGTTTTAATGTTGGAATCAGACCCATGATATGGGATTCCTACGTATCCTTGTGAATGAAATTAGAACCCAAGATGTTCTATTCTACTTAATGGTATATATCATACCTTTTAAGGTCACCTGATAAGGACCAAATTGGACAGTTTAACATCATGTATCACGGACGCATAGGCGAAAGGTTCCTAGCCAAATTTTTGGGTGGAAATTTTTCCATGGTATCCCAAGGGGCCTGAAAGGGGTATGATCTCCCAGTTTGGATAATACCATATTGGGAATGTGGTATAGAGAGAATTAGGGTTGATTTGTGGTGTTGGATTTGGACCTCATGGAGGCTTCCAACGTATCCCATTTTAGTCGGGAATCAAATCCCACGTAGTTCAGCTGTGAGGGACCACACCTATAGAGGCCCTATAAATGTTTTTCTCATAGGGGAGTATGTTCCTTTGAGAGGATTGGGTTGGTTCTTATACCGAGTAGGAGTCCCTAGTTTGGTTGTTGGGGATAAAACTTGGAATGATGCCCAAAGTTGTTTGGGAGTATAAAAATGTCATGATCACCAACAACATCTAATCCCACTTGATTAATTCTCTGTCTGAGATACAAGAGGAGGTAGTAGATCCAAGAAACCACACAATATAGTTTTTTCGGCTTAAGAGAGAATTTTGGTGCCCAAAGGGAAAGATAAAGGTCTTTAAATGTGGCCATATCTACTTTTATTTTGGTAACCAGGATAGTCAAACTAACTCCTATCTAAGTCCTAGGCAGGTGAAGAGGATAAAGAGTGTCACCTCCTAAATGAAAGAATAGGGACTTACAATAGGAGTAATTCCCATAGGTTTGATACATGAATTTGAGGACCCATGACTATGGAGGCCATCTAAAGGAACGCAAGATGAAGATCCGAAATAAGATTCTCTACCAAAACATGCATCTAAACATGTGGATGTCGTGGTCATAGAAAAACTATACTACCACAAGTTTCATGATATAATGTGAGAAACAAGAGGAACTAGAAGATCCGAGACTCACAAGATCCTTCTCCAGCTAGTGGAAGAGGCTAGGGATATGAGAGAAGAAGAAAGGGATTTGGTGTGACCCTTCCCTCCCATCATTGTATCCTCGATATTCTTGTCTAGATAACCATCTAGATACACCCTAGGGGAATGGAGAAGGAGGAAGGAATGAAGAAAGAGAGGTCCTACCAGAAATTATTGGGGATTACTCTAGGAGGGATGCCCTTATCCTGGTTCCTAGGGAAGAATAGAGGATAAGACGCTATCTTTCAAAGGGAAAATAAAGTTTGATCCTCATCCTACACATATAGAATAGGAGGTCCCTAGTCTCATAGACCTGAAGGGGAGGAAAGATTCCTAACCCTTATATTTGAGACTGGGATGTCCCTAATACTTCTCCTAGGGTTGGGGTCCTTGTGACCGAGGGAATTCATATACACAATCACCCTGAGGACGCTACCCGTCTGGTAGGACAAGTACAAGACATCTCTAACCAAAGGAATGCATATCCTAATGGGAGACATGTTGATGTACCTCTTACCATAGTCTTTTAACTCTAAAGTCTTTGTTGGAGGTTTAAATTTGGCCCCCATTAGATAAGGGTCCAAAAGAATAGGAGCCTTTCCATTGGTGGGTTGGAAGAGGGCTCAAAAAGAGACTCGCACAGGTCATGGGCTTGGTAAGAAAAGGTGCTTCTCTTATGGCATGGGAGGAGATGGTGGTGCTTCGCACAAGGAGGTAGGCCAGCATTAGATAGAAGTTCTTTAGGATATGGTTCACATGGGTGACTATACTAGGGTGAGGTCTTTCTCTATGCACCAAGGATATTCACAAGTGTCTCTGGAAGGACATCACGCAGGTCCTTGGTCAGGGAAGGGACCTTCAGGCTAATGGTTTTCAACTAGGGGGAATAGTTACTCATGAAGGTTTCTTTGTGTTTCAGAACATATAGGGAATTTGATCTCCCTATACCCCTTAATTAACTCTTATATCGTGTTTTGGATAGCCACCTGATGGATTTTTGGATACCTAGGAAAAGGGGAAACACAAGCAGAGCTTTAGGGCTTCTTCTGATTTTATAGTTGTGAAAATGAGGTCTATAGGGTCCCATTTATAGGAAAATAGGAGAACCTAGTCGAAGGAGTTACCCTACACAGGTCCATGGAATAGGTATCGAGCATAGGTACCCAACATAGGTTTGGAAGTCCTTTCAATTCCGTGCATGGGAGTTGCGTGAGCCTTTTGGTGTGCAAGGATGTTGTGTGCATGCCATCTTAGGCAAGTTCCTTGGACTCTTCTTGGAGATCTTCATATTTCTAACATACGTGAGGTAATATTCATAATATTTTCATCTCATGTAAAAAAAGAGTGTCAAGAAGTGCTAAAAAACACTGATAAAGGGGGACATTTATCAGTGTTTTTTGTAGTGATGATCAAGAGGACACTTTATCAGTGCGTTTTAGCACTGTTAAAGTGACTTTTTATCAACTCTATTCCTAGAACTAATAACAGTAATGCTGAAATAGTGTGGTGGTAAAAATAAAACACACTATAGTAGAAAAAACAAAATTTAAATTAAATTAAATTTACATCACAAATACAAAGGGAAAAAATATATTACAAACATTTCAAAATTTAGTTTGTACTATTACATTGGTATATATAATTTGTCACAAAAATCAAAATATTCAAAAAAATTAATGTTTTGTTGTCTTTGGACCCATAACCCCTCTCAAAAGAGCCTGATCATGCTACCAATTTCTGAACAAACCACCCCAATGATAAGAAAAGAGTACATCTATATGAAAAAACAATTCTTATGTCAGTAATACTATAAAGAAATAAATTAAACATAAATATTAAACAATACATTAATAAAATTTCACCTTAAAAATTAAATCATAAACTTTGAGTCATATGGGAAACACCGTGTGTCATATTATTATGTGGGTAATTTCTACACATCATAAATGATTTATGTATTACTTTCTTAAAGTATCAAAATAATCAGAGTGCATTTTATCAGTTTTAAGTATGTGGCATGTGTTTTGAACTAAAGTGTCAATTTTGAACTAAACACATATACTTTGAGTCTATTGAGCACACCATGTGTTAGATTAATATGTGGATGATACCTAAAAGTCACAAATGATTTATTTATCATTTTCATATAGTATCAATACAATCAGAGTGCATTTTATCATTTTTAAGTATGTGGTGTATGTTTTGAAATGAAATGTAAATTTTAAATAAAAACACATACTTTGAGTCATAATAGGCACAAAGTGTATCATATTGACATAGGATTGATTCCTATACATCAAAAATGACTTAATGATCATTTCCCTAAAGTATGAAGACAATCCAAGTATGTTTTACAGTTTTTCAGTGAGTGACATAAGTTTTTAACTAAAATGTCAATTTTAAACTAAAAATATACAATTTGAGTCATAGCAGTAAAATCATGTTCTAGATTGATGTGCAGAAGATTCCTATACATCACAGATACTTATGTATTATTTTATTGAAGTAAAAAATAAAATATGACCATGTTTTCTAATTTTTCTGTGAGTGACACGAGTTTTTAACTAAAATGACATTTTTAAACTATAAACACACACTTTGAGTTATAACATTAACATAATGTGAAAAATTGATGTGAGACTGATTCCTATAAATCACATATGACTTATGGATCACTGTAATAAAGTATCAAGATAATCTGAGCGTGTTTTCTTGATTTTCAGTGAGTGACATGTGTTTTTAACTAAAATGAAAAATTTTAAATTGACAATAATCCTTTAGAGTCATAACGGTCACACCATACATCAAATTGAGGCATGAATGATTCATATATGTCACAAATGACTTATGATAATTTTCCTAAAGTATAAAAATAATATAAATGTGTTTTCTCAATTTTGAGTATGTCATGAAACTTTTTAACAAAAATGCCATTTTTAAACTAAAACCCCATATTTTGAGTCATACTAGTCACACTATGTATCATATTGAGGTGTGGATAATTCCTACAAATAAAAAATGACTTATGGAACATTTTCCTAAAGTATCAAAACAATCTAAATGAGTTTTATCTATTTTAATTATGTCACATGTCTTCTGAACTAAAATGTCAATTTTAAATAAAAGCACACACTTTGAGTCATACTGGTCATACAGTGTGTCAGATTAATATGAATTTGATTCCTAAACATTAAAAATGACTTAAAGATTGTTTTACTAAAATATCAAGTAAATATTATTGTGGTTTTTATACTTTCAATGAGTGGCACACATTTTTAACTAAAATGTTATTTTTAATATGAAATCATGCACTTTGAGTCATACCAGTCACACCATGTGTCGAATTGACATGAGGTTAATTCCTACACATCACAAATGAATTATTGATTGTTTTTATAAATTATAAAGACAATATAATAATGTTTTATCAATTTTCAGTGAGTAGCATATGTTTTTGACTAAAATGTCATTTTTAAACTAAAATCACACATTTTAAGTCATATTGATCACACTATGTGTCAGATTGAGGTATAAATGATTCCTACACGACACAAATGACTTATGAATCATTTTTCTAAATCATAAAAACAACATGAATTGATTTTATTTGTTTTGGGTATGTCAGACATCTTTTTAACTAAAATTCAATTTTTAAATTGAAACCACACATTTTGATTCATACTAGTCACACCATGTATTTCGTTGAGGTGCGACTGCTTTCTAGATGTAGAAAATGACTTATGGATTTTTATCCTAAAGTATAAAAAATATATTAATGTGTTTTTATCAATTTTGAGTACGTCAAATGTCTTTTGAACTAAAATATCAATTTTAAATAAAAACACACACATTTAGTCATGCCGGTCACACTGTGTGTCAAATTAATGTGCGGTTAATCCCTCCTTGTTAAAAATGAATTTAGGATAATTTTACTAATGTATCAAGACATTATGATTATATTTACTAGGTTTTTAATGAGTGATACACATTTGATAACTAAAATTTCTTTTTTAAACTAAAAACATGCACTTTGAGTTGTAATAGTCACACCATGTGTTGGATTGATGTGAGGCTAATTCCTACACATCAAAAATGACTTATGAATCATTTTCATAATGTATCAAGAAAATATGAGTGATTTTTTTAGTGAGTGACAAATGTTTTTAACTAAAGATTCATTTTCAAAATAAAAACACCCATTTCGAGTCATAATGATCACATTGTGTATTATATTTCTATCCAACTGATTCATACATGTCATAAATATATTATTGAAATCATCAATCCATTTTTTGTATTTTAAAAAATACACTTTTTGGTAAAGCTAGAACCATACAAAGAGATCCAAACTTCATCCACACTTAACCTACATTAAGAAGCACAAATTTTAACTTGCAAAATTCAAATATCAAATTCAAAATAACCACCAACACATCAAGCCATGAACCCATACTTTCCCTGATCCATGCACCATCATCTATCATGAGACACCAACTCACAACATCACTGAACTAACATCGCAATCATCATCACTGATCGATCAACTCTAGATCACTGTCCACTAGAGTTCCATACCACCATCGTCGACACCTCAAAATATCACTAGAGTCGAAAAACAACACACAAATCCTCAACATCATCAAACATCATCAAAGAGAACATGAGGCTTCACCATATACCACCATGACCCAACAAAGACGAAACCACCATAAGACGTCGGCAGGCATTCAAACTCACATCCCAAAGCACGAGGTATTCCATATGAATTTTTAACTAAAATGCAATTTTTTAACTAAAAACAAACATTTTGAGTCATATCGGGCATACCATGTATCATATTGAGGTATAAATGATTCCTAAATATCAAAAATGACTTATGGGTAGTTTCACTAAAGTATATAAAAAAAGAACTATTTTTCTTAGTTTTGAGTATGTGACATATTTTTTTGAAATAAAATGTCAATTTTAAATAAAAACACACACTTTGAGTTATAATAGTCACACCAAGAGTTAGATTAATATAGATTTGATTCTTTTATATCAAAAATGACTTAAGGACCATTTTCTTAAAGTATCAAGACAATATGATCTTGTTTTCCAGGTTTTCAGTGAGTAACACAAGTTTTTAGAATCCCATCCCATGCTTCAATGAATGGGAAACACCAAAGGAAATTTATGCGGCTCAATAAGGTGGGTGATAAAGTATGAAGAGACATGTGGGGAAATAATAGGAGAGTTAATCTGCCATCACTACCCAAGAAAGAAGTTTAAAAGAATGAATCTTCAAGCCATAAATATCAATGAACCAACAATATTCATTCTTCAACGAAACAAACAATCTTCAATCAGTAGGATTTATGCATGTCTAAAAACATATATGATGAGAAGGAGAAATCTTGATCAAACAAAGGGTGACAAAGATTTGGGAAATGAGTTAGTATGAAACATTATCTCCCCTAGCCCATGGATACTTTTTTTGGATTGAGTCATTCAATTGACCCCAATAGTTGAACCGAATTTCCCAACTTCCATGACCCTACCCCCTTCCATTTTGTTTTAAATTTGTTAAAACTCAAGGGATAAAAAATCTAAAAGATAGATAATCATTAGATAATTGTTTTATTTTTTACCATATTTCAGATTCATTGCATATTATTGATCTCTTATTACATAAATTACATATCTTGTATATGTTTTTTTGACATAACATGCATTTTTCTTAAGAGAGTACATGTATTTCTTTGTTTTTAATTATTGTTAATTATATTTATTTTTGATTTTATGAATTTAATTTGAATTCTTTAAATTTTTATCATTTTAATTTTGATAGAAAAAATTTTCTGTGGTTATATAGGTTAGAAGTTGAAATCTATTTCTATTCACCAGAAATTAAGTTACTGGAATTTCATTGATCAGAAATTAGTTCATAGAAGTTGCTGGATTCAATGTGAAGACAAAGAAACAAGTCTTATTCACAGGAAGTGGGATCATTAGAATTTTTCAACTTATAATGATGTTATGATGGAGTGTTTGAGGTCCACAAGTTTAGAAAAGTACATGGCATGTGCCAGGGGACACGTGGCACGTGACCTCCCCTAGCCTCATGGATGTTTCCTCACCAACGAATATCTTGGATGAACATGTATTACTTAACAACGTGTGGGGGTACGAAATGAATTGTCTATTCCACCCAAGGCCTACTTGTGTGCTCTTTGTCACGCCTGTGTGCTTCAGGCCCTGCTAGTGTGCCTGGACATGTACCTGGTCATTCCTGGGTACCAGTTGTGCCCATGTACTCATGGAGTACACACTTTTTCCTTCCACACAGGGTCATAGAGATGTGTATTTATTACATGTCTTAGTCACCTAGGGAGGTTCATGTGACATGTGGGCCCAGCCACACATTGTGTGATCCTTATCTTCCCTAAAATCCTAGCATCATAAATATAGGGATGTACACGGCCTGTGTTCCTAGACTGTACGTCACATAGTTTCCTTTTTCATAGAAACCTAAGTTTCTTCAAACGTCATCATTGCATTTCAAACACCTACATTTACACCAAAAAACACACCAGGGGTCTCAGATCTGCGATCGTCCATGCCTGATCTTTCGCTAGTGGCTAGATTTCGGCTACCCGAACCCCGCACGACTCCCTTCTGTAATTGATGAAATCTCTCTTTTCCACTTCGGATCCTAGATCCATGGATATCTCACCCAGAACCCACAAATTATCCCAATAAATCCAAAAATTGTTGATCCATTTTTCATTTGTGAATCTTCCATGAATCCAGGGGCTTGATCATTATTGAACCTACCCCATGAATGTAGAACTGAAACACCATTGGCTAATGATGAAGAACAAAATGAGAAGAGGGGGGAAACACATAATATATAACGACCTAAACCCGCAACTTGGGTTCAACCCTTATAAATGATGTGTATATTTTTTTATAAAAATATAACTAAAATACACACAACATTTGGATTACATATTAGGATCTTTTACCGATCTAGGTTTTGGATAATTAGATACAAATATTACATTCCAACATAACTATACAAAATTTGAAATTTAATAGGCAAAGATTATTCTGTGTGCTACCTCCACAAGTGAATTAAATTGCAGAAAGATTACTAAACCTGTAAAAATGATTATAATACGTAAGGTGAGCATTAAATATGCCCTGTAAGGGGGATTTTAAAACATTTATGAAAAACCTTTAAAGAATTTTTTATTGAAATAATATTTTGTTCAGAAATTTATTTAAATAAATAAACTTCAAAATATATTACTACATCACTGAAAAAAATCCAAATAATTTCTGAAATATAGATTTCATAAAATAATCATATTTGTAAAATCATTTTGGAATTCTCCATTGAAAGTAATAATTTTTGGTGGATTATTCCCTAATACTTGGCAGACCATATTTAAAAACCATAACGTAAAACCACTAGACATTTCTCATGTGGAAAAAAGTTCCCTTGATTCATATGGGTTCACTCCCCATATCACAATGTTCTTCATACTAGTTTCTTTAAAAAAACATTTTCTATGGAACTTCCTTTCTCAGTTCTAACCCAAAACATTTCTAAATCACATACATAGAATTATTTTGTTTACAAGAAAAATTATTATTTTTTCTTATAACATGACATAATATTTACATTAAAAGAGTTTTCTAAAACCATTTAGGATAATCTCATGCTTATAATAACTATTACCATTTGAAAACCATAACTGTATAAAAAAAGAAATAAGTACACACATGATCTCGTAATGCGTGGAAAGTCACATATGAGCTAAATGATGGCCATATTAATTCATGCATGACATGTTAGGGAATTCAAATACAATTTTTTCACATAAAAAACTATCTTGACTCATAATTACACATAAAATGATAAGTATATGCACACACACACACACATATATTTGTATATCCTTGGGAAACAAAAATAGGCTGACACAACAATAAAAATCTTACAAAACATCAGTTTTTGAAATTAAGTTTAAAACAAAAACCCTTAAAATAATAAGATATATATATATGTGTGCATATATTCATGTATAAACACACACACACACACACATAACACCTTTGTAAAACAATAACAATTTTGAAAGATAAAATGACCCTCACATACTTAGGTTTTAGAAATAAAGTTTTGGTAAAAAACCCTTAACTCATACATACATATAGAGAATAGCAAGCTATATATGTGTATATATATGAAACAACCATAATTTGATAAAAATACACCCTTGCAAACCATAAGATTTAGAGATAAACATTTAGATTAAAAAACCCATATCATTCTGAAAATTTTAAGTTATAAAAATAGATGCGATTTCATATATACAAATATATATATATATATATATATATTTGTATGACTTCATAATTTGACGAACAAAATTAAATCCTTATATAAAATAAACAATTTTATTATAACATATTATCTTAGAGATAAAATTTAAAACCTTAAATGATTTTATAAAATTAGAAGAATGAAAAAAATATACTTGTATAAATTGTAACAAAAAAATATCCCTTAACTGATTTGCATAAAATCAAAAAAATCAACATTTTCTGCACTTCAGACAATAATCAAAATATTTTTTTTGAGTTTGAGGATGAGTTCAGATCTTCTTAGGTGTGCAGAGATACACTTAAATACATAACAAGATTATGAAGCTTCTTTCAGAAGTTGAGGTGAAGGATTTCATGAATTACATTTTTTATTCAATTTATATTTTATTTGTATAGCCTATTATTTTTCCTACATTTAGGCGTGAGACGAAAAAAGCATAGGGCTCTCATTTCTTTCTTTCACATCTTTTTTTCCTTTTTCATATCCCACGATTTCCCCCATATTATATTCACATTTTCATCTTATTTTCTTATTCTCTCACATTGAAAATTCAAAAAAATTAATATATTATTTTATTATATAATCCTTACATATTTGGTTTTGTATTTTGAGGTTTTATATACCTTTAGTTTTGTTTTTTGTTTTTTATTTTATTAAAAGACTTATCTTTTTTTAAACAACAAAATGTTGTCTTTTTGAACAGTTTAGCATTATATATATATAGTTTGTTTTTTAACAAATAATTCAACTAATTTTTTTAAATCACACAAAAATATATAATGTTCATTTTTTGTAAAAATAATTATATATATTTATAATTTATAAATTTTATAAAACAAATACATAAATTAGTTTCATATATTTATTAAATTTATAATTGTAATTATTTTATAATCTAATCATAATTACTAATCCAAAACTAATAATTATAATTAAATATATATATATTTATATATATCATATTTTCAAAAATCAAAATATATAAAAACAAATTAATAATATTCATATATAAATTTCAATTTTTTATTAATCTTAATAAAATTTTATAAACACTTAGTTTATTTAATTTATAAAACAATTCATTTATTAAAAATTATTATTTAATATTTTAAAAATTTTGGGGTGTTACATTATTCCCCTCTTAAAAATAATTGTGTCCTCACAATTCATTTGTTAGACTACAAAGAATTCTGAATTTTTATTTTCATTTTTTAAAAAAAAGGCTTATATACTATATCACTTAGACGACAACATCTAATCTTCAAAGTTGTCTAGACCGGTCCTATGAAACCAAGAATAATGACCCAAACCCAAAACTCAGGAATAACCCTTATAAATGCATTGTTTATTTTTTTTATAAAAAGATAACTAAAATACACACAACATTTGGATTACATATCAACATCTTTTACTGGTCTAGATTTTAGAGAATTAAATACAAATATTATATTCCAACATAATTATACAAAATTTGAAATTTAATAGGAAAATATTTTTCAGTGCGCTACCTCCACAAATAAATTACATTGTATTAAGATTGTTAAACCTATAAAAATGATTATAATATATAGGGTGAGCATTAAATATGCCCAATAAGGGGGTTTTGAAAATGTTTATGAAAAATCATTAAAGAATATTTTCTTAAAATAGTATTTTGTTTGGAAATATATTTAAATGCATAAACTTCAAAATAGATTACCAAATCATTGAAAAAATCCAAATAATTGTTGAAATATAGATTTCATAATACAATCATATTTGTAAAATCATTTGGGAATTCTTCTTTGAAAGTAATAATTTTTTAGTGGATTATTCCCTGATACTTAGCAGAACATATTTAAAAACCATAATGTAAGGCAACTAGACACGTCTCATGTAGATCAAAGTTACCTTTATTATTATGGGTTTAGTCCCCATATCATAGCGTTCTTCATAATAGCACCTTAAAAAAATATTATCTATAGAACTACCTTTCTCAGTTCTAACCCAAAACATTTCTAAATCACATACATAGAATTATTTTATTTCTAAGAAAAATTATTTTTTGTATTTATAACATGACATAATATTTACATTAAAATATTTTTCTAAAACCATTTTGTATTATCCCATGTTTTTAATAACTACTACCATTTGAAAACCATAATTGTATAAAAAAAATGAAAAAGTGCGTGCATGATCTCGTAATGCGTGGAAAGTCACATATAAGCTAGATGATGACCATATCTAATAATTCATGACATGTTTGGGGATATAGATGCAAGTTTTCACATAAAATAATAGATTGACTCATAATTAGACATAAAATGATAAGTAAACACACACATATGTATATCCTTGTGAAACGAAAATAGATTGACAAAAAAATTAAACTATTACAAAACATCAGTTTTAGAAATTAATTTTAAAACAAAAACCCTTAAAATAATAAGATATATATATATATATATATATATATATATATATATATTCATGTATGCATGTATAAACACACATGTATATATATATAATGGCTTTGTAAAATAATAACAAATTTGAAAGATAAAATGACCCACACATACTTAGGTTTTAGAATTAAAGTTTAGTATAAAAAACCGTAACTCATATATACATATAGAGATTAGAATGTTATATATGTGTGTATATATATACATATATATACACATATATATGTAACAACCATAATTTGATAAAAATACACCCTTAAACACCATAATATTTGGAGATAAATATTTAGATTAAAAAACCCTTATCATTATGAAAATTTTAGGTTATAAAAATAGATGTGATTTCATATATATATATACACACATATAAACAGATATCTTTGTATGACAATATAATTTTAACAAAACAATTATACCCTTACATAAAAAAATGATTTTATTATAACATATTAGCTTAGAGATAGAATCTAAACCCTTAAATGATTTTATAAAATTAGAAGAATGAAATAAAACTATACTTATATAAATTGTAACACAAAAATATCCCTTACCTATTTTTCATAAAATAACAAAAACAACATTTTCTGCACTTCAGACACTAAGAAAAATAAATGCTATGAGTTTGGGGATGAGTTCATATCTTCTTAGGTGTACAGAGATACACTTAAATATATAACAAGATTATGAAGATTACTTCAGAAGATGAGGTGAAGGATTTCATGATTTAAATTTTTTATTCAATTTTTATTTTATTTGTATATCTTATTATTTTTCCTACATTTAGGCGTGATAATAAAAAAGGGTAGGGCTCTCGTTTCTTTCTTTCACATCTTTATTTTTTACCTTTTCATATTCCACAATTTCCCCCATCTTATATTCACGTTTTCATATATTTTTTCTTATTCTCTCACATTGAAAAGGAATTTTTTTATAGTATTTTATTATATAATCATTACATGTTTTGTTTTGTATTTTGACGTTTTATATAGCTTTAGTTTTGTTTTTTTTTTTGTTTTTTTATTAAAATGCTTATCTTTTTTTTAAACAACACAACATTATTTTTTTAAAATAGTTTAGTATTATATATATATAGTTTGTTTTTTAACAAATAATTTAAATAATTTTTTTAAAACACACACACACATATATATAATGTGCGTTTTTTGTAAAAAAATTATATACATTTATAATTTATAAATTTTATAAAACATAATCATAAATTATTTTCATATATTTATAAAATATATAATATTAATTATTTTATAATATAATCATAATTACTAATCCAAAACTAATAATTATAATTCAATATATATATATATATATATATCTTATTTTCAAAAATAAAAATTTATAAAAACAAATTAATAATATTCATATATAAATTTCAAAGCAGTTTTTGTTAATCTTAATCAAATTTTATAAACACTTAGTTTATTTAATTTATAAAACAATTGAATTACTAAAAATGATTATTTAATATTTTAAAATTTTTAGGGTGTTATATAATCAAGGTAAAAAATCATTGGATAAGTGTTTATAGACAATGATTACATAATCAAGATATCTAGTGGGCGAGATTAAAATCATAAAGAGATTAAATCATATAAAAAATATCAAATCAATTTCGGGACTCATGTGACAATTGGAAAACATCAAAAATCAAAGCAAATTGAATATTCATACATGATTAAACAAAATAAGGGTGAAAATTGATAAATTAAGTGCCCAAAATCAATTATGGGTCATTCATTGGTGAAGAACATGTCTTCTAGCGATGGGGATGATTCATTGCATTCACTGCCTCTCAATCCACCTTGATCCGATCACCCATCATCCTCCGACGCGATTTACCAATGAAGAACGCTCAGAGATCCTCTCAATTATCTCTAGGTTTATGAACAAAACCCTGTAGAATTGTTATAATGAGGCAATTATAGAGTTAAGTAGGACTTGGAAATCTAAAATAAAATAAAATAAATAAATAAAATAAATTATTTATTTTAATTAAACTCACCACTAATGATTACCTCAATTGAATGTCTGGTGCTAACCAAAATTAGGTCATGATTGGGGTAAACCTTGTGTTTTAGATCCAACCATGGTCTCATATTTTTCATATGAGTCTCCATTCAGAATTTATTCCACTATTTTAGTAAAACTACACATGCATGATATTAATATATTTAATATTTTTATAATATCCATACAGGGCACACCATACCCTATAATCTTGTGATAACTCAATTTATAACTCCAAAAATATTAATTAATATATTATAAAGTCTTATAAACCAAAAATAGAGTCACTAAAACATAATTTATAAAATTTTTGGGTCCTTTATATCATTATGGGTCCTAAAGGCTATAAGAATTTGGATGGAAATCTAGGGGTGGAGATCACACCTCAGTAAATTGTGTAGTTTTTGTGTTTTTCAATATTTTGATCATTTTTAGGAGATGGGGAAAGCATAAAAACTGAGGTACCATAGGGTGATGTGAAAGAAAATTTTCCAAAAAACTGCATGACCATTAGAACCAAACACACAAATGAAGGGGATGATGAAATCATTGTAGGATATTCAGCACACAATCCCTAGACACCAGAAGACCAATAGAGACAATCATCTGAGAAGAAAACCTAAGGGTATATCCATAGATGAATGAAAAATAAGTGAAGGGGACTCATATTTGACACTAGAATTGGGTGGATCTAGAAAGAATTATCACCACCTGGCACATCACTATAAGACAGACACCTCATGTCACCTGGAAAAAATGGAATCTGAAGTGGGGGGGTGGGGGCCTCTTAGAACTAATGAAATGAAGGACCACAATATGAGGTAACATCTTGGAACCTCACCATTAGATATATAAGCCAATAAATATCTATATCTTTAGAACCATAAAAAATGGGACCCACAAAAGGAAGATAATGAAACTCACCACAAGCCTCAATGAATGGGAAACACCAAAGGAAATTGATGCAGCTGAATGAGGGGGATGATAGAGGATGAAGAGACACGGGGGAGGGGGGGATGAGCAGTGAGGAAATCCACTATCACCACCCAACTAATAATTTGAAAATGAGAATCGTACTATGAGGTTGGAAATCCCCATGAGAGAACCCTATACCCTAGTTTCTCTAAAAATTGTTTTTATTTACTATTTTTATTAGGTAATTTAATTTTAAAAAAGGAGATTTTAAACCAGTATTAGCTTTCAAATTATATTTTTATTAAATAACCTCAATTCACCTTCCCTCTTGATACACCTTCTGATTATTTTTTATTTTCTAATCAAGTAAAAAAAATGGAAAGATCCATTCTTGAAAAGAAGGAATCCTCCAAAAAAAAGATAATGAAACCAAAAACATTCTTTCTTCAATGGAGTCAATTAAACCCAAAGGAATATCAAAATGAAAATCTATTTAACTATCATTATGTCTAACATATGGGATAACATTGAGGATAAATATGATAATCCCAAATCTATCAAAAGCGATTAGAGTGATTCTACTATTCATGCTTATGATGATACATTATTAAATATATGGGTTCAAATAATGCTATAAATAGCCTTCATAAGAGCTAAAATAATGTTGATGTTTTAACCATCTTTAAAAGTCGACAGTTTTTATTAGTGCTAAAAATAGAACTGATAAAAGATACCCTCATCTATGCTAAAAAATTCTGATAAAGGGGACCCTTTATCAGTTTTTTGAAGTATTGATCAAGGGGATTATTTATCAATGAATTTTTTAGTGCAATTAAATTTAATTTTTTATCAGAACTATTCCTAGCACTGATAAAATCCATGTTGCAGTAGCATTGTGATAAAATTACAGTACATTGTAGCAGAAAATAAAAAATTTAATTTCAATTAAATTTTCATCACACATAAAAGGTAAAAACACAATATTACAAAAATTTTAAAAAGTGTTTTGTACAATTACATTGGTACATACAATTTATCACAAAAATTAACAAATTCAAAAACATTAGTGTTTTGCTGCCTTTATTTCCATAACTCCTCTCAAAAGAACCTAATCATGCTACCGGTTGCCGAAAAAACCACCCCAGGTCAATAAAAAGAGTAAATATTTATGAAAAAACAATTCCTATGTTAGTAATACAATAAAGAAATATATTAAACATAAAAATGAAATAATACATTAATAAAATGTCACTTTTAAACTGAAAACACACACTTCGAGTCATACCAGGCACACTGTGTATTTGATTAAAGTTTGGTTAATTTCAAACTGTCACAAATTATTTAAGGATCATTTTACTAAAGTATCAAAATAATCCAAGTACATTTGGTTAGGTTTATGTATGTGGCATGTGTTTTGAACTAAAGTGTCAATTTTAAACTAAAACATACAATTAGAGTCATATCGAGAACACTGTGCATTAGATTAATGTGTGGTTGATACCTACACATAAAAATGATTTATGGCTCATTTATGTAAAGTATCAATAAAATTTGAGTGAATTTTATTGGTTTTAAGTATGTGGTGTATGTTTTGAACTAAAATGTCAATTTTAAATAAAAACACATACTTTGAGTCACATCAATCACACAATTTATCATATTTACTTGGGATTGATTCCTACACATAAAAAATGACTTAATAATCATTTGACTAAAGTATTAAGACAATAAAAGTGTGTTTTTAGGATATTAGTGAGTATCATAAGTTTTTAACTAAAATGTCATTTTTAAACTAAAAAATGAACTTTAAGTCATACCGGTCACATCGTGTTCCAGATTGATGTGAAACTAATTTTTATAAAACACATATGACTTATGGATAATTTTAATAAAGTAAAAAATACATTACTATCATGTTTTATTATTTTTAAGTGAGTGAAACATGTTTTTAACTAAAATATAATTTTTAAACTAAAAACATGTACTTTGAGACATACCGGTCACATTGCATGCTAGATTGACATGTATAAAATTATTATATATTAAAGATGAATAATGGATAATTGTAATAAAGTATCAATAAAATCCAAGTATTTTTTATCAGTTTTTAGTCAGTGACATGTGTTTTTAACTAAAATGTCAATTTTAATCAAAAATCACTCCTTTTGAGTCATACTGGTCACACCGTGTATTGGATTGAGGTACGACTAATTCATATATGTAAAAAATGACTTATTGATAATTTTTATATAGTATCAAAATAATATAAATGATTTTTATCAGTTTTGAGTATGAATCATGATTTTTTAACAAAAATGTCATTTTTTAACTCAAACTACATATTTTGAGTCACACCAGTCACACCATGTATCATATTATTGTTTGGAAAATTCCTATAAGTCAAAAATAAATTATGGATTATTATCCTAAAGTATAAAAATAATATAAATACATTTTATCATTTTGGAGTATGACACGAGTCTTTTGAAATAAAATATATTTTTTAAATAAAAACACACACATTGAGCCATACCGGTCACACTATGTATCATATTAACATGTGGTTGATTCTTATACATAAAAAATGTGTTGACTATATGTTTTATCAAGGGTGATGAAAATAATATGAAGAGAACCTTAAGCATGCTAAAGTGCTAAAGATCCCCAAGTAGAATCAAAGGGATTTTCCCAGGCTCACCTGCACACACACACAACCCTGCACATTTGAAGGCCCACACAGCCCCCCTATGCGGCACCAAAGGGAAGGAAACCCATACACTGAGAACCTATGCTAGTAACTTGTGTGGAACTATGCAGGGTAACTCCTTTGACCAGGGTTCCCTATTAGCCTAGAAATATAACCCTTTGGCTCATTATTTTCATAATTGAAAAATCAGAATAACCCTTAAGCTCTAGCCATGCAGCCTATTTGTTGAGGTCTTCAAAATTTCTTAGGTATGTCTCCAAAAATCTAGAGAAGAGATAATTAAGGGAGATATGTGAGAAAAAAGTCCCTTCCATGTCTGAAATACAACACACCTGCATGAGGACCCCTTCTCCCATAGAGAGCAACCACCTGCATGAGTCCCCTATTCATAACCGGGGACCTGCATGAGACCCATCCAAGGACACCTGAGGAAACCCGTGGTGCCTAGGCTAAAGCCTCTCCCAATTCTTGTTTCATATGTGGTCCATTTCCCAAAGAATATCTAGATTGTGCAGGCCTAAACAACCATTTTTTAAGAACTTATAGTTCTTCCCAAGCCCTATGCAAGGGACCTCTAACCCCCCTAAGTCAGGACCTACATGGGCCCCTCTTTAAGTCCTCTTCCAATCCACCATTATCTAGACTCCCCTTCCTTTGGATCCATCACCCATGGGGGGATAATTTGAAACCTCCATAAAAACATGCATACTTACAATACCATGAAGAGGGGCACACCAGTGTGTATCCCATTTGTATTTTCATTCATACAATCAGAGGTTTCCCGCACTTTTCCTCCCATATGGTTAGGGTCCTGAGGGTGCATGTGGATTTTCATTCCCACCATCACAAAGACCCCGAACTTTGGGGAGGTATTAGGGAACTCCCAGTCTTGGACATGAGGTCTAAGAACACATCCTTCCCTTATCTTCTTGAATACCTCATGTCTTTAGTTCCTAGAGGGTAGGGTGAGGATCATGCTTTCTTTTCCATTCAACATGGAATGGGATCCTCCTCCCTTGTCATAGAACCAATTTCAAGTCACCCATGGTGTAATCCAATATCATTTCTTTCAGGAGACTGCACTATTTCCACCCCTTACTTCCTAAGGGCTGTGTGAGTATGGGTAGTTATACCTGACTATCCTGGATACGAAACATGAGAGGGAATGGTCACATCCAAGCCCCTTTTTCTTCTCCCATCACCCATCCTCTTCCACAAGTCGAGGAGGATAAGTGTGTAGTTTTATAGATCTTTCATTTCCTCTTATTTATCACATTAAATCATAAATAATCATAACTTATGTGGGAATATGGGATATCTATCATCACAACATCCACACATTAGGATGCATGTTTTGGTAGATATTCTTATTTTAGATCTTATTCTCACCTTCCTTCAGAGTACCTCTATAGGCGTGGGTCCTCAAGGCTATGTATCCAACCTTAGAGAAAAGAGGATTGTGTGGTTTCCATGTATCTTCCATTTCCTCTTGTTTCTCACACCGAACAAGACTCATATGGGCTTATAGATTGAAAATGTTCATGACTTCCACATGATCCCCAAATCAATGGGCCTCATTCCAAGTGTAATCCCCAACCAATTCAAGGGAATACTCTTCAGGAGTAAGTCCCAGTCACAACCACCATTCCATTGGAATTCATCTTTAAGAATAATCCCAAACCATATCAGCATATTCATCCATGAGCCGCATCCTTATTTATAATCCCCAGATAGGCCTCCAAAACACCATGAGTCGAGAAAACCCCTTATAAACCTTTTCACAAAGCATTATTCTTAGGATGGTTCCCCAACACAATCCTCTAAAAGGGCCATACTCCTCCATGAGAAAAACCTGAGGTCCTTCATAGGAATGGGTCTTCATAACTGAACTATGTGGGATTTGATTCCCATTCAGAATGAGATAGATTGTAATCCTCCTTGAGGTCTAAACCCAATACCCCAAATCAACCCTATTCTCTCTAGGATGGATTCACAATAGAGTATTGTTTAACCTAATAACGCATGTCCCTTACAAGTTACTTGGACCACTTTGGCATAAGTCCCACACCAAAATTTTACTAGGCACCTTCCACCTAGATGTCCTTGACTCATGATGATAAACTACATGGTTTGGTCCTTATCACATGTCCTTAAAGGGTAAGATGTGCCTTGTTAAGTGGCTCCGAACTATGTGGGTTCTGATTCATTTTACTAGGATAAGTAGGAATCCCATATCATGGGTTGGATCTTGATATCAAAAAACTCTCATCTACCTAAATGAAAATTCACTTCAGAGTGACCCACTGTGTGGCTAGAAAAACAACATCATTTTAATAATGACCATATAATCTCTAATCAGTACATAATAGGATACCATTGATGATGAACCTCATATGAATACACATATCTCTATTGATGAAGAACCTCAGATACATACATATTATTTTAAGTTTCATACATGTTAATAATTTATTTTTAATTCAAGGGTGAACCTCGTCATACTTGGTAATTAATGAATGCTTGATGAACATATCTTAAATCTATAAGAGTCTTGGAGTAGGCAATAGTTCCTCCCAAAATGGTGTGATGATCCCAAACTTCCATCCTCTCGACCAATGTGATTTCTTAAGGATAGTTGGCTAAACTCCCCAATAAGAGCTTGACATTGGAAAGTGGGTCCCTATGAATATAGAACTATTGGGTGTTTCTATTTCTGAAAAGAAACCCATTGGAAACCATTTAGAAATAGTGAACCCGACGTGAATTTTAGGTTGAAATAATAAAAAGATACAGAATAGAGGGATGTATTTTTTCCTTTTGATAATCTTGAAATTTTTTAGCATTTAACTCTCTTTGATATTTAAGAAGATATTCAATGTTCTATTCTATAAAAAATATGAGCAACAGATAAACAGTAAATATGAACACATCAATTTTTATAGTGGTTCAGGGTACAAAGATATCCTTGTATACTCCACTAATGTTCTCTCTATGATCTTGTTTATTTTCACTAGAAAGGTTCCTCTTATAACAAGACCTTAAAATCGAAAACTGAGTACAGACAGTTGAGACATTTACAATAAGTCTAAACAAATCCTTTTGGTTCTTTTATAGGGAACTGATTATCCACATCTTAGTCTAAGAAGCTGATACTCAATCCACAACTAATTTTGAGCAGTCAAAACTCTAGTAAATCAAAAGAGTTTGATTTTTTGTTTGGTTTGGGTTGAAATTCAAAATTTCAGCAATAAATGATAGAATATGGATCTTCTTATTCAAAGATGAAAGTCTTTAATAAAGAATAACTTCGAAGAGATCCTGGTTGTAAATGATCTTTAATAAAAGTTGCAAAAAATAAATAGAAGTAGTTTTAATAGTACAAAGTTGAAATGTAAAACTTCAAATTATAACTTATTTTAGAAAAAAATTACAGTGTCCTTCATTCTTTGCAACAGTTCTTGTAGAGAAGATATTCAAAAAAGAAACAATTTAGTTGTATATGGTATGTATCATGAGTGTTGATAGAAAAAATATTCTGATCGTATATAACTTCTTTCAGTTGATTAGATCTATTAAAGTCACCTAATAGAATGTTGATATTCAAATTTAAATCATCCATAAGAGTCGTAACTTTACTTAGAAATAGGAATGATTTTATCTATTGAATATAGTTCTTTGAATTGACCATAATGAGACTTTAAATTGGTCATAAAATATCTCTAAAATGATCTTTATTTATATTAATACCATTCCACAAATCTCAGATAAAATCACAGATTTATATCTCCATTGTTGAATCATTAAACGTAGGGTTCTTCCATATAAAGACAAAATACCAAATGTAGGGTTGATCATAAAAGTAGGATTGATGTACCATATTTTTTATTCATTAAATGTAGTGTTCCTAACTTATATAGGGATGATTAACCATACTTTACCTTTTTACAAACACAAGGTTCCATCCAAACATAGGGTTCCTAAACCATACTTTATGATAGCATAGGGTTGATGATCCATACGCAATGTTATGAACATCAGGTTCATTCTTTATACGCTGTTCTGAATGTAGGGTTCATTCCTTACACCATGCTTACCAATGTAGGGTTCATTCAGTATGTTATGATTACCAATATAGGTTAAGAACAGAGTTTCTAGAATAAGTTAAAACATGTTCCAAATGCTTTGATGGATATTACTCATAAATTAATAACTTGAATATATCTCTAAAAAAATATTGCAAAGAATATTAATTTCTTGAAATTCACTTAAAGAAATATCATTAGTAAAACAAACAAGGGTATTTGTGATAATCAAAATCAATAAGATTTATAGAGTATTGCTGAGACAAAACATTCCAAAAAATCTTCCCTTTTTTGATGATTACAAATCCCATAAATTAATTTATAGAAAATATAATATTTTTTAAACACCAAGGAAATACTTTTAAAAAAAATTTATAGTATCATTTTGATTTTATAGTATTATTTTGATGAAAAAAATACTCATAAATTGAGAATTCTTGTGCTTACCCAATTTCTCCCTCTTTTTTTGATATAAAAAAGAACATATATGAAATTGGATTAAAACACATTAAATATAGCACATAATTGTTAGTTAATGTTATGGTCAACAAAATGAGAAAAATAAAACATGTGGTATGGCAGTGAAGATGAAAAAAAATAAAAAATATAAATTATACAGAGAATATCAATAATCATTTTAATTTTTATTATAAAGATTGTATAAATAGACAAGAGGTCTTGTTTTTAAAAGAAAATATTAAACAAGAGGGATGATAGAAGATGAATGGGTTTGATCAGGAGAGGTTTCTCGATCTGTCTAAGCTTGAGCATCTAGAAAAAATTATTCCAACTCTTCCAACTATCCTTGTAAACTTTCTATAAGATTGTTAGCTAGCTGCTTTAAAAAAATTATTGAATGTTGACTCACTTTCAAATTTTAAATCAGATTGAATTTCTTATTGTCATGAATATTTTCATCAGTCTATAAAAATTGAGTAAGTTTGTTACTGAACTGATTGAGAAGTAATCTGATACTAGGTTCACATGAAGTGAGCTTATCAAAAATATCTTTCAGATTTTCTAACACTACTAAGAAAGGTCCACTATTAAATTGAATATATTGAAGACTTTCATTCATATCAGCAACTACTGATGTGATTGATTGAAAAATTATGATCAAGTCTGGTGATTTTGGTGGTGCAGAAGTGGAAGCTCTTGATTGACTGACACTTCCTTTAATTGATTGAAACTGACTGCCCAAATAAAATTTTAAATCAGAAAAATATATTTTGGAAACATATTCAAATATAATTTTCCCAAAATGTTCTAGTATATCTCTATTTAATGAATCACAATCTATTTTTTAAATGGAATGTTCTGAAAATTATTGAAGGTGAGTATAAATATACTATAATTCCACTCTTGAAATAGATGAATGTTTTAAATATTCTAAATATTTTCTTAAAGATTCCAGTTCTTTTCTAAGACTGGATTTCTCCTACTATACCTTGTTGAATTTGATAACCAAGACTTCGATCTGATTTGATAGAGAATCAAATGATCCTTTATCTGGGTTTCTGGATGGAGTAGCTTCTTTTACAATAGTTAAAGACTTAACTGAAGTCTTTTAACTTGAAAAATAAATACCATCATGGGATTCTATCATTTAATTGGATATAAAATATATTATTTCTATGGATTTTCCAGTAGTAGAGATAACCCAATTTTCTATAATTTCATTGGTTTTAGTTAATGGAGTCTGAACTTGCTCTTCTTCTCGAACAGTTTATTTCTGCTGAGCTATTTAAGAGGTAACTTTCTATTCTTGAACTTGACTTTCAGCCTATTGTTCCTTAGGTTGATCTATTACTTCCAAAGGAATTGATGGAGTTTGATCACCTAGTCTAGTTTTTCCTACCTCTAGATCCTCATGATGGGTTTCTTCTATGATCCTTAGCCTTATGATAAGTTCCTCATGGACTTATTCTTATAAAGATTCCTTATCTTGATTTGTTGAATCATAACAGAGTTTTCTTTTACCTGGATGAGGAACACCTTCTATACAGGATTCTCCAACTACTTAATTTATAAAATGTACTGATCCTATAGACTTAAGATTTTATTTCTCCCCTTGATAAACATGAGATGATTCTTGTTGAACAGTTTCACTCATTGGAAACAATGTTTCTTTCACTTTACTCCAAAAGAAACCTAATTTTCTTAGAGTAACAACATTTATTACATTAGTGTGGTGGCATTTTTATCAAGAATAAATATGTCAAATCTTATTCTTTCTGTATAGAATAAGATAGATGATTCAACCATATTTATAAAAAGACATTCTAGCCTCTGATTGGCAGTAGTGATGTAGATATTTCAACACATATCTAGAAAAATTCAACTTAATATCACTGATAAATAGAAAAATGATATACATGTAAGGGTACCAAATCATATCTAATTCTGCAGTCCTTGTAATTATGGAATATTTAATAAAATTTACCAACACTTTCAGGTCATCCTTAAGATATTTTACAAACATTTTCCTAATATTGGTTGAACCAAAAAGGAAAGACATGATATCTTCTGATTTATGGTCCTTATTTCCAATTATTCGAAGATCAAAATCGAATAATCCTTTATGAGTACATTTTAAAATTTGTTCAATTTTTACTAAGGAGATTAAAAACTCCTTATCATCTACTCGCAAAGAGATTATATCATCTATTTCATATAAGATAAACTGAACATTCTTATATAACTTCTTCAGTTCTATCTCAAAAAAAATTATGTATTTTATTTATTAAATATAAATTCCAATCCTTGAAACACATGATCTTTATTGAGAAGAAGATTCATCTGATATATCCATTCAAAATCAATGAAATTTCCTTGAAGAATATTTTGGAAGGGAACATGCTGATGCTTCAATTTCTTGGTTTACCTTCATTTGTTCTCTTTGACTTCATCATTGCTTAGAATTGAAAGGTTGAAGGTATTCATATTCTTGTGTTTGGAAGAAAGACAAGGGCTCTAGAAGTTGAACAGGTTTGAAATTGAAGGTTAAGGAAAGATGAAGATGTTTTCTAACAGTTTGATGATACAGTCTTGTTTCTCATGCCAATTATAAAGGGTAATCATTAAATTTTAATTTTTGAAATGAAACGATTTAATTTTTTTTTGAAATACACAAATTTTGTTTAAATAGATAATAAATGAATAAAAATAAAATAAATGAAAATGATCAAATAAGTAATTAATGAAATAAGTTAATAAACAATTATTAAAAATTAAATAACCCTAACCCCCATTAATAAAATCAAAACTTGCAGTGGGAAGTGGTTTATTAAAAATATCAGGTATTTGATATTTGGGTTTTAAAAAATTTATAGATATATCCTTTTAAGGAAACAATATCTTATAAAATTATTTCTCATATCAATGTGCTTAGTTACAGAATGACTTATAGGATTTTTACAAATATTAATGTCACTATTATTATCACATAAAATAGGAATATTATTAAAATTTAGTCTAAAATTCAGTAGAGTGTGTTTCATCCATAATAATTGTGCACAAAAACTGCCAGAAGACACATATTCCTCCTTGGTTATTAACAGATCAACTAAATGTTGTTTCTTAATTGAAAATGATACTAAATATTTTCATAAAAAGTTATAGGTTCTAGAAGTAATTTTTCTATCTAATCTATATCCTCCAAAGTCAGCATTTGAATATGAAATCAAATTAAAATAAAAAGTTTTGGGGTAAAGTAAAGATTGAAAAATATTTCCTTTTAAATATCTCAAAATTATTTTAACAACATTAAGATGAGATTCTTTTTAATTTGACTGAAATATATCACATAAACATATAGAAAACACTATGTTTGGTCTGCTAGAAGTAAGATAAAGTAAACTTCAAATCAGAACTCTATATAACTTGTTGCCAACTATTTTTCCAGTTTCATCATCGTCATCATCATTCATTTTTTATTCATGGAAAAGAAGTACAAAAGAACAGGCCATAGGTCCTAAGGGAGTCTAAAGTACTGTCGACCAAGGGAATCCCCTCTGATCAAATTGACCCCCTACCATTTAAATTGGTAAATATTGGAGAGTATAGTTACAATGGTACCTTGTACTGCTATAGAAGCTAGATGATCCGCCACTTGATTCCCCTTCCTCTAGGTGTGGGTCACTATTGTACTGCTGTTGAGGAGAGATTTACATTTTCTTATGATGTAAAAGATCGACCAAAGAGTAGAACCTCTTCTATGAAAGGTGTCATGAAAGATCATGGAATCAGTCTCCACTTGAGAAAGGCAAACATTCTATTGGATGCAAATCTTGATACCTATAAGGAATGACTTGGCCTCTTCTAGAAGGGAGTTAACACTACCTAAGTGAGATGTAAAGGTGAGAACCACACTCCCCCTACAATCCCTGACAACACCTCCTCCTCGCATGTCACCCGAACTACATGCACCATCTATGTTCATATTTAGACCATCTTCAGGGGGAATCCACCTCATCCATATACCTTGTAGCCTGTGGGAGAGATATTGCACCATGGGGGAGGGACCAGGGAGAGCCTGTAGGGATGGCGCGTCCATCCAGTTGCTGACAAGGGTCACCATGTTCTCCAATTAGATCCCTATCTTTGCGATAATGAATCTCCCTCTCAATTAAACCCTTCGTATCTGGCTCGGTTTCTTGCCTTCCATAGGCACCAGAAACCAGCGTTGAGGATCATGGATCTCACCATTTATTCCAGGCTCATGTCATTTTCCCCTTGAAACCATCTTTTGAGAAATGGTGAATCACGGGTGCCCCTATAGGAGTATGTAGTGAACTCCCCAAAAAACTCCACACTTTGTGGGCCCATTCTCCTTCAAAAAAATTGGTCGATCTCTCCTCCCACATGTTCTTTCAACAGTGGCATCTGAAAGCCATTCTAATGCCAATATTCTTAATGTGATCATCTATCGGTATTTCCTTGTTCCTGATTCTGCACATTAGAAAATTATATTATGTTGGAATCTTATTGCACCACATCAAAACTGTACAACTGTCACGTTGGGACTTTGGGTTGGATGATCTGCAGAAATACTTACAGTTGAATCTCCCCGAGTTTGAAGGTGTGAAAACACATCTATATGGTTATGAGATGGTTTCAATAATGTCAAATATCTCTTGTTGTCCCATATCTAGATCTGATCTGAATAAGTATGGGTGAATACATGCCTCCTTGAAGGTTATGGTGGGAACATGGCATCCTAGGTATCCAACCACCCTTCCAACCCAGCTGTGGTGCCAGAACTGGATATTTCCCTCTCCTACTATCCATTTCAAGTTTTGTTTCAAACTCAGGATGAGGGTACAGATCTTGGACCAGAGGGGAGATTCGTTCACAAATGTCTCGGCCACATTGCCAATGTAATTCAAGGCCATAGTCTTTCCCCACAAAGTACTCCCTTCTATAGTTTCCCATGCCAGTTTTGCATGCATGCAGTGAATAGTGTTCCCTATGATTTTGAAATTGATTCCTCCATCTTGTATATGATGTTCCATATTATCCCACGAGACCCAGTGTTTCTTCCCCTCAAAAAATTCATCCCAGATGAACCCTTATATTATTTTGTCGATGGTTTTGATAACACCTTTCGGCACGGTGCTGGATGCCAACGCATGGGCTGGCATGGAAGACAGTACAATGTTAACCAAAGTAATGCGACAACCAAATGATAATAGGTGGTTTTTATGGTTGATTATGAGACTCGTAATCTTGTTCACCACATGATAAAAATCACTTATTTTCATTCTTCCCGAAGAGATGGGGGCGCCAAGGTACTCCATTGGAAAGGATCCCCACTGCATGCCCATCCTATTGCACAGATTCAGGGCCCGACTTGGAGTGCATTTATTAGGGATGTAAATCATACTCTTATCCTTATTATTAACCTAGCCACTCCAATGGTAGTAATATTCATGGATTTTTTTGATACCACATAATGATATCCTGCCCTCTTTCATGAAGATAAAAGTGTCATATGCAAACATCAAGTGGGAGATGGGGGAAGATGCATCTTTCTTTGATAGGGGAGGACATCCCCGATGGCCATACCATTACTGATCATGTGTCTGAAAACATTATATATTATTATAAAGATTATTGGGGACATGAGGCCCCCTTGCCTTATCCCACGAGTTTCTTTAAAAAAGCCGCATTTTCTCCCCATAAACGAAACAATAAGCCAAGATGATCTTACGCACCTGAAGATGAGGTCGCAGGCCCAGGGAGATAGACCAATCATATTCAGCACCCTGTTGATGAATCCACACTTGAGACAATCATACGCCTGATTAATGTCCAGCTTGATTACTATATTAGATCCATGTGAATTGGTGTTAATATCTCTCATCATTTCCTGTGATAGAGCTATCGCGCCTTGGATTGATTGACTCTTCACGAACCCATGATGCTTAAGGGAGATCCACTGTGGGATATTTTTTTAGCCTTGTATTGATGATGCTTTTAAGGATCTTTTAGGGGACATTACACATAATCACCAGTCTATAATGTTGAAGAGAGGAGGGATCCTTGATCTTCAGAATGATGACGAGGGTTGTGGCACTATCCACTCGCGACATGCTCCCTCCATAGAAGACATTTAGTTCTCCCATCATACTCATTTAAAATTATTTTTTTCACTAGATTTGAAAAATAATTAAAAATATTTTTATTTGTTAAACTAAAAATAACATCATCAACATTAATTTTTACTAATAAAATATTAGAACAAACATTTTTCATGAAAAGAGTAGGATCTAATAATCCTATAGAAAATCCATTTTCCAACAAAATGGAGTTTAATTTTTCATAACAAGCTCTAGGTGACTATTTAAGGCCATAAAGATATTTAGTAAATTTAAAAGAAAAATTTGGTTTATGAGGGTTTTCAAAGCCTGGTGGCTATTCAACAAAAACTTCCTCCATTAAATATCCATTTAAAAAGGTATATTTGACATCCATCTAATATAATTTAAATTCATATGTGATACATAATCTAAAATTATTCTAATGGATTATAATATAGAAATAGGTAAAAAGGTTACATCATAAATTTTTTTCTTCTTCCTAATTGTATCCTTTTTCTACAAATCTAGGTTTTTTTCTAGTAATGATCTCTTGATATTCATGAATATTTCTAAAGATCCATTTAGTTCCTATAAATGGATAATCTAATGGTCTTTATACTAAATACCAAACATTATTTCTACTGAATTGGTTTAGTTCTTCTTTCATGTCATATAATTAATTCTCATCTTGTAGAGATTATTCAATAGACATAGGTTCTAACTGGGATAAAAAGGCATAAAATTCATCTAGGTTTTCTATATTTCTTCTAGTTCCAACTCTCACATCAAGATTAACTATAAATATTTCTAAAGGATGGTCCTTTAAAGTTATAGAATGTCTAGGTAAAACAATTTCAAGTTCTTCTATCTCATTTTATTCTAGACTAGATTGAATTTAATTTATATTATTTTCGAAATAAGTCATAGGGTAATCAACTCTCATGTTGTCAAAAGAGTCAATTTTATCATCTTTTTGATATCTTTTATTAAAGTGCCAGTTTCATCAAACTTCACATGAACTAATTCTTCAAAAACCCTTTACTTTTTATTAAATGATCTATAGGAATTAGAAGTAGTATAATATCCTAGAAAGATTATTTTATCAGCCTTTGGATCGAATTTACCAAGGTTATCCATAGTATTCAAGATGTATAACTTACATCCAAAAACATTGAAGCACTTTACTTTAGGTTTTATACTATTACAAAGTTCATAGGGTGTATTTTTAAGGATTAGTCATATCAAAACTCTATTCATGATATAGTAATATATAATTACATCTTATGCCCAAAAATAGGTTGGAATACTATATTCAGTCAGTATAGTCCATGCCATTTCTTGAATAGTTTTTTTTCTTATTTCAATAATTTTATCTTTTTGAGGTGTTCTTGGTGCAGATAAGGTGTGTTTAATATATAAATTTGAGAAAAAATAATTAAATTATTGATTATCAAATTCTCCACCATGATCACTTCTTAATGAAATTATTTTAAAATATATAACATTTTTATTTTTTTGAAAAGACTTTTAAAAATAGTGCATACCTCACTTTTGAGTTTTAGAAAAAACACCCATTTAAATCTTGAAAAATCATCAACTAAAACATAAATATATAATTTTCTATCTAAACTTGCTACCCTAGATGGTCCAAACAAATCCATGTGGATAAGTTGTAGCAGTTTTGATGTAGCAATTTTGTTAATATATTTGAAATATGATTTATGTTGTTTACCGATTCGACATGTATCACAAAATCTATCATATTCAAATTTAAGACTAGGAAAATCAAAAATTAATTGTTTCTTAGATAATTTATGTAAAGAATATATATTTCAATTTATAAGTATTCTATGTCAGATCCATGAATCATTTTTCTTAGTTGTTAAATAATTCACTTTTTTTTACATAAGGAATTTAGATCCAAAATATAAACATTTTTAGTTCTAAGTGAACTAAATTTAAGCAGTTTATCTTTAAAAACTATTCTAGTATTGTTAAAAAAATCAACAAAAAAGAAATCATCACAAATTTGAAAAAAATACTTATCATGTTGTTCTTTATCACTTGTACATACAATACTTTGTTGATTAAAATTGATTTTGGATCTCCAACTGTTCCAACTCCAACAATTTTTCCTTTTTCATTGTCACCAAAGGTGAATAGACCTCCATCCATTTGTGTTAGTGTGTGGAAATTGGTCGAGTATCCATGCATGTGTCTGGAGTATCCACTGTCTATATACAATATAATTTTTTTTCCCTATGGTCTTTCATCTGCAAAATCATTTAAACTTTTATCTATTTTGGAACCCATATTTTCTTAGATCTAACTGTGCCATCAAGTAATGTTCTAGGAATCAAGATCTTCCTTAATTTTCCAAATTTCATATTATTCACTTCAGTCATACTTTTATAAATTAAAGTATTTTTAATACCACTTATTTGAGGATTTATTAAGTAATAGTTATTAATATAATGACCTTTTATTCCATAATAAAAGCAGGTATTATTTTTAGAACTAAGCACAAAGTTGTTTTTATATAACTTTGTCTTTTCTACCATTCTTCCTATTTCATATTTTTTCCTTTTTAATAACATTCTTTCCAATAATTTCATTTAGATTTTTTATCCTTTATTTAAAATAATAGAAGCACTCTTATAATATTCTACTTCATCCTATAGTAATTTTAGCGTTTTTTCATGAACAATACTGTTTGATATGGATGAATTTAATTTTTTAATTAGTTCTTGATGTTGTTTTAGAATTGTGTCTCTTTAACATAAAACAACAATGTGGATATTTTTTAATGATTTTTTCTTCTTTAATAAATAATCACATTTTTCTTATAGAATTGAACAATAAGCAGATAATTTATTATTTGAGAAACTATTAGAGTGAGAGACATAAAGGTAATAGGTTTGTACCACTTCTTATTATTTAGCCACAAATCACATATTTTCATTCAAATTTTGTGTCTCTTTTTATGAATTATATTTGGAAGAGATGTTGGAGTCTTCAGACACACTTCACATAGCTTTCATAGCTCTCTTTTATTTATGTTTATAATCAGTTTTCTTTTAATATTTATTTTTTTCCTTATTATTTTTTATTTCAATTAGGGGAAATAGGGTTTGATTTGACCCATCTTTTTGCATTCAAAAAATCTTACTTCTCTTAGTTCCTTTTTATACTTCTTAGAGGATTTTCTAAAGTATCTTTTCTTTTTGTAGAATTTGCTAAACTTTCTGGCTAGCTGAGCCAGTTCTATTTCAAAGTCTGAAAAGTATGAATCTTTGTCAATTTTGACATCTTATTTGGATTTTATTTCATGATTCTTAGATGTCACCTTAAGGGAAGTGTTTTAACTTCTTTAAATACTGTGATCTTCAACTTTAGCTTTCATTTCTATATTGTACATCATCAATGTTCTAATTAATTCCTTCATAGTCAAATTCTTGATAGGTGATGATTGTCGAATAGCCACAGATATGCCATTCCATTTTGTACATAGTAATCTAAGTACTTTTAGTGCTTGATATGATTGTGAAATTCAATCTCCCATGGCAGTAATATTGTTGACAATTTCTATCAACCATCCATTCATTTATGTAATACTTTCACTGTCTAACATTCTAAATGAGTCAAAATTTAGTTTTTCAGTAGCATATCTCATCTATATGATGTTATCTACTCCATCATATTGGGCAATGATTTTTTGACATATTTAATAGGTAGTAGGACATTTTGATACTCAATTTAATTTATCAGGTCTGAGTCTAAAGATGATATAATTCATTTCCTTTGAGTTAATGTCATATTTAGCTTATGTTGCAACATCCCGAGTTTCTGGTTTCTTCGGAATCACATAAGGAGTGATGATCTTCGAATTAACTTTGAATCCAAGATTATTTAAATATATGATCATTCATGATTTCCAGCACCTATATTTTTCACTATTAAAATATTAAACATGAATCATAGACATTCCTTCTTTCGGATCAGCCCTTGAAAAATGATTTGGATAGAACTTATTCTTTTGATATTGTTATAGATTTATCCGCTTTATCAAAAATATCACATTTGATATGAATTTTTAGTTCAGAATAATACAAAGATACAAAAGAGTGGTGTGAATTGTGTCTTTTAAATAATCATGAAAAATTCTAGCGTTTAACTCTCTTTGCAATTTAAGAAAATATGCAGCGTTATCTTCTGTATGAAATATGAATAGAGAATAAACCGTAAAGATGAACACAACAATTTTTGTAGTGGTTATGGGTAGAAAGATCCCATATTCCACTCCACCAATGATCTCTCTGTGAACTTGGAGATTTTCACTAGAAAATGTCCTCTTATCACAAGACCTTCAAATCCACAACTAAGTACAGGTATTTGAAACCTTTACAATACGGCTAAATAGATCATTTTGGTTCTTTTACAGGGAACCAGTTATCCATAGATTATTCTAAGAAGATGATACACAATCCATGACTGAGTCTGAGTAGTCTAAACTATAATAAATCAAAAGAATTTGATTTGTTGATTGGTTTGGTTTGAACTTCACAGTTGCAATAGAAACTAACAGAATATAGAACTTCTTCTTTAAATATGAAAGTCTTCAAGAAAGAATATCTTTAAAGAGATACTAGCTGCACATGATCTTTAATAACATTATAAATAGATAAAAAATAGTAGTTTCAGTAGTATGAAGTTAAAATGTAGAACTTAAAATTATATCCTTTTTATAAAAAATCATAGAGTCCTTTGTTCTTTGCAGTAGTTCTTGTTGAAGATAGATTCATAAAAGAAATAATGTAGTTGTATATTTTATGAATCATGTGTATTGATAGAAAACATATTCTTATCTTATATAACTTTCTTTCAGTTGAGTATATCCAAGAATGTCACCTGATATACAAATGATATTAAAATTTAAATCATCCAAAAGATTCGTAAAATTACTTATAAATATGAATGATGTTCTCCGTAGAATATGGTTCTTTGAATGATTCATAACGAGACTTTAAATAAGTCATAAAATAGCTCTAAATGATATTTATTTCTATCAAGATCATTGCAGAAATCTCAGATAAAATCGTGGATTTAAATCTCCATCGTTGAATAGTAAAACGTAGGATTCCTCCATGTAAAGACAAAATACCAAACTTAGGGTTGATCATAAAAGTAGTATTGATGTACCATATATTTTATTCATTAAAATTAGGGTTCATTACTTATGTAGGGTTGATTAACCATACTTTCCCTTTATACAAAGGTAAGGTTCCTTCCAAACGTAGGGTTCCTGAACTATACTTTCTGATAGCGTAGGGCTGATGATCCATACACAACATTCTGAATGTAGGGTTTATTCCCTACACACTTTTCTGAACATAGGGTTCATTCCTTATGATACACTTACTAATGTGGGGTGCATTCCTTATGCTATTCTTACTAATGTCGGGTATGAAAAATGTTTCAAGAATATGTTAAAATGTGTTCCAAATGATTTTGTGGATATTACTCATGTATTAATAATTTGAATATATTTATAGAATAAATATTTCAAAGAATATTAATTTTCTAAAATTAACTTAGAATAATATTATTTGTAAAAAAAAGAAGAGTATTTGTGAGTATCAAAATCAATAAGATTTATAGAGTATTGTTGAGACAATACATTATCAATAGTAAATGATTGTACAAAACTCAAAACCCTAAAATCAACCGTCAGGAGAACACAAATATCTTTGGGGAAACAAAAAACAGTGAAACTAACATGAAATACTTAACCAATATGATAGTGTCACCCACTTTTTAGGACCCTTTACCTCTAAAAATGAAATAGGGACAAACAAGAAAACCAATCATGTATGTGTTCATTCAAATTAAATGCTAATTTTATGGTTTTTTTGTTTTTGTTTTTCATTTATACATAGGAAATTTCTCTCAGAACTGCCTTTGATCCATTGGAATCCTTCCAGATTTCGTGAATGTATGCCCTAGATACTGCTCACATCAAGTCTTCTTCCAAGAAAATGACTCCATCACTAACCCATCATCTTCAACGTTGGGTCTCTAACACGCTAATCTGGGATTACATACAGAATAGTACAATCTCAGCCCTGGAGGATACCCAACAGTCCCTCTAGATTGCAAAGCCCCACCGATCGTCCAGTTAGAGATGATTGGTGGTCTAGAAGTAGATGAAACCAACTGCCATCTTCAATAGTTTTGGGAGCCTATCCCTAGAATATGACAACTAGTCTCTCCCATATCTTAGGGAGGTGGATCAAGAGGCAACATACAACCCCATCTAGAAGGCATAATGAATCCTTCTAGAAATCGCTTCCACAAACTACACACAATAGAGATCCCTCAACATGATGAGGGTGTCATCCTCGAATGATCAGCTGAGGTCATCCAGACCTGGGCATGCAAGACATCCCATTAGGGGCAGCGGCTGACCAATAGGGAGTAGGGCCACACCCCTCTCCTCTCTGAAGAATCCCACCAATTAAATTTGGTGTCCAATTTTGAGAAGGAATATACACTCACCTTCCCTAATTCAGCTAGCCATCAGAATTTTCTGGAAGAATCTGTGAAATACTACCATTCAAATCTGGTGACACACAGTGAGCAAGAATTTAAAACCACCTACACCAACCAATCCTTCCATCATACTCATCTGGAATCACTCAAAGAAGCCTAAAAACCATTTTTGGTGGAATGATGCAAGTCTATGTACACACCTTCTTGCATTTACCAAGCTTGCTAGCAGTTTCATCTAGTATCACCTAGGGAAGTCAGTTAGAAAGTCCTGGCAATGAATAGGGGGAAGACCCAACTATCTACCCCTACACATGAATATTTTCATTATCTAAAAACAAGAATGGAAGGATAATATTAGGAACATAAAATATATCCAGATACAAAATGGGAATATATCCCCATTCCAATTTCTGAAGTCACTATGAATATCTTAAAAATGGTGAAAGAGAAAAAGAAAAAGCCTTATCACATTATACAAACTTTTAAGGACATAATTACAGTGAAAAAAGTAATTCTAAAGGGATGGATACACAAATCCATCCCCACAAATTGAGTGGATCATCAGTATTCCACCCTAGAGCAGACACACACCTCTGCTCCCATATATAAGGGTGATGGGGAAAACTCCCCCAAGATATATGGAAACTGTATTAGGAACATATACCCACTTCAATAATAGGAAATCGACCCATTTAAATGGACACTCTGGGATAGGCACAAATCCCTACCAAAATTCTAGAAGCCTGTTGGAAAATTCCAACAATAACATAGAAGATAGTTACATAAGATTCTATTCTTGAAAACCACTTCCCCCAGCAAGTGGTCCCAATCACTCGCAAGAAGGCATCCAAGAAGAATCCTCACCAAAGACAACTAGAAAACAAATAGTTGATGTAATATCTTACTTTACATAATGATAGAGTTCTTGAATCCCTCAGGCACTTTTTTATGGTAGCTCAAGATCCTACCCCCTTATACCAAATTATAGGGGTAGTAATAGTAATTTCAAAGGTGATCCACATAAACTTCACCATGAAGGCTTACTTCATTACCATAATCTGATTGATCTCAAGAGACAATCTCCTGATTAGAGTCGTGGAATCCCTCCACATGGCTAGAAGATCAAGCAATAATAGTGCATTCCCATTAATATAATTCACCATGGTCTTCCTCCCCATGAAATATCTTAGTGTGAAAGTTATGTCTATTGTAGTGTTTCACATCATCAAGAGGGTCCTCCCATTAGAAATATAGAAATGATAAATCCCTCCTACCATGAGGAAATTGGGAGAACAAGGCGAGTTATGTAAGATTCATTGTCATTAACAAGTGAAATTCTTTCTCAACCAGAAGAAAACATAAGGATATTGTCATTATTTGAACCAACATTAGGCTACATCCCTTCTAATATAATAGAGGAAGTCCTTACCAATCTCACTGCTTATGATAAAGCAGTAGGAAAGAATCCACTATAGTCAGATCAGGTAGAGGATCCTCTAGAAAAATATGAAGATGACATGATAAACATGAGGAAACAACTAGTTAAAGATGACATACTAGTCATGTTTTGTCTATTATCCACCCTTCAATACAAAATTTCAAAGGCATTGCTGACATATGCCTCAATATATGGAAAACTTTTCATCACTTGAGAGAAAAGGTATTACCCTATGAAGAGTATCAAAATAATGTTAAGGTAAAAAAAGGGATGAAAAACCAAATTGACTTGGTGACTCTCCTAGCCATGTGACATACAGAGAAATATCAAGGTGATATTCAATGTGAATGTATTAGTGTGTTTAAAATATTGATAAAATTGATCACATATGCCCCATATGGTGTTCATATCAAAGGATGGGGTAAACACAGAGAGTTACATTTCACTATGCTCCCAACCAGCAAAGACCCCTGAATGTGGTATCATGAAATGTAATATATTCAATATAGATTCCACAAATGGATTCTATCCACAACTGATGATATTCTCAACAAAAACCAGTCCCGACTGACTCCTGCAGACGTTGAGACAAAAGAGAGCATGATATTGAGAGAATTTTTCACCCAGAATATTAGAATATTGATCATGATTACTCTTTGGGATAAGTCAGCTGTTAGATAGAAAAATGTCAAAACTAGCACAATTGTTTTCAGAAGTAGGTGATTCAAGTGAATATCAAATGATGCACCTGACCAATGATCAAACATAACTACATAGAAACAGAAGGTCAACTGTGATAGTAACAACCACTATGATTCAAGAGCAACCCTATCCCACAGAGTTGGGGTAGTTTTTAACCCAAACATTTTTTTTAGAAAACTGGGCCCAAAGAATTTTGAAAGTGGAAATATAATATCCCAAAACCTCGGAGATGATGGATTTTTCACCTTATAAAACTCACCCTTAGTGATAATCAGTCTTCTACTAATTAGGGGAAATAGAATAGAATGGGTCCTCTTAGTTTGTCCCATCCCGTGATCTAGTACTTTCACTAGGGATTCATATGAATGAACTGTTTGGAGATTACCTTTGGATCATTGTCCATCAAACAACTACTAGAGAATTAGAATAGGAGATGAAAAGTCCCCTCATAAAGGGTGTAGAAAAATGAAATCTCACAATGACACAGATATAATTCCTACCATGAATTTTTCATCAGTAAATGTCATTAATACCACCCTTGGAGACTCTACAGAACACGAGGAAAATTCAAAGGAGGAGTTGGAGGAGGAAGTTCCAGCTCATAATGCAGACTACACTGAAACAATTGAAAGAGGTGTGTATACATGGAACCAAATATTTCCCTGAATCTAGGTATCCAGTCAAATAATTTATCATTAAATCCTCAAAATACACCCAAAAAGAAAAAGGAAAAGTGTTATATTGTGCCTCACCTACCATTAGAGTGGTTAAGCCCCTTTTAATGGAGGAAATGTTTTCTCAACAGGAGAAAGATATGAAATAATTGAGGAGAATAAATATAGAACTACTCTAAGGTAGTCTTTTTTCTGGATATATTCTGCAAGAAGACCCTCAACTCACACCCCCAATAGGAGTACCTCAGCACAGAGGGTTCATCATAGCAACTGAAGTGGATCCGGAACACCCAATCAATGCGGGATACCAAACACCAATATACTTGGATCCCATAATAGTAGATCAGGAGTTCCCTACATCATGTGAACATCTAATATAGGTCCTGACACATCCTTACAGGCCTACCCCTATAGGCTACCCATAGTATATACCAGCAGTACAACCACAAATGACCCTACTGGCCGCTACACCTATTCAAGATCTAGCTTATCCATACATTACCCAAGGGAATATGAACACTTTTTAGTCACTCATGACTTCATTAGAAGACATGGATGAATAGTGTGAACCAATAAAATTGGAGAAGAAACCTTACCCTGAATGGGTAGATCCAAATCCTCCACTGCCAAGTTTTGAGAACCCAACATTTCCTATTTTAATGGATCGGGAGACCTAGAGAATCATTTTATGCATTTCATCTCTCATTATGATCCCATGATGGGGACCCTGAACAATAAGAGGCAGTGAAACTTAGGTGATTTGTGCAATCACTTTAGGGTCCAGCCTTTGTATGTTGCACAAGTTTGCAGGCTCATTCGATAATGGGGTGGGAAGACCTCTATGAGAAGTTTATCTTCCAATTTTTCTCAAAACATTATAATATAACAATCCTTGATATCTCTAACTACAAATAGTGGGATAATAAAAGTGTTTCAGATTTCATTTCTCAGTGGAAAGGATTGACATACTCCTTAAACCTACCGCTCCCTCAAGAGGGATTGTTTCGCATCTGTATAGCGAATCTTCACAATGGGGTTTGAAAACCACTTATTACTATGAAATTTATAGGAGGGTTTTGGGTCCTCACCAAAATCGTTCAAAGAGTGGAGGACTGCATCACAGAGACTAAAGAAAAGGCTCGATTAATTCCACCAGCTCAAGGAAGGAGAACAGGGAAAGAAGAGTTTGTGACTGTTACACTTAAGTAGGCCCCTATACCCACTCCTACTCCAAAGACTGCACCATATCATGTGGCTGTACCTCTTGAGTGTCAGCAAAAAATCTTATATCATCTGGATGATTAAAAAGAGAAGAGGAAAAAATAGTTTAAGGAGACAAAAAATAAGGCCTATTCTTTTCAAAATGTCCAAGTCCCCGACTACTTAATATCGTCATTGGAAGAAAAAATGATAAATTTTCAAAATCCCAAGAATCCTTCCATCAAGTACTTGGGAACAATATCCAGGAGTTTTTTACTTTTAAAGACATCCTACAAAAGATAGTGGACTCCAGGAAAGTGATGTTGAAAAATTCACCTACTCATGTAGTATGTGTCTATACCACCGAGATGAAGGAAGAGAATGAATATAAATAAGTCAATAGCAAGGGTATATAGAATTTTGGTTACTAGATGGTTAGAATAATTATCAACCAAACTCATGTTATCCTCCAAACACAATTGTAGTACCCGACTGTGCCTATAACCTATTCCACTAAAACACAACTGACTCCATCGAAAGCTTACTCCTCTAAAAGACAATCCTCTAAAAAGTGACATATCCAGAAGATAAAGAAGAAAACGTAGGAAGATGATCCTATGTCAAGGCCCAAGTTAGCCTTAAACTTAGAGGACTTCATGCTGACAGTCTCAAAATCATGAGAACCCACCCACCAAATGGTATAAAAAGGTTCTACCCACCAGTTGGAATATCCATCAGAAGAGGAGTTGATATTTGGATCCATTAATGTTATTCGCTTAATGGATCCCTTCTCAGATTATGAGCATGATTATGAACCCAAGTTCCCTATAATTGATTGGGTAATTAGTGGAGGAGGCCATATAAATTGAAAAATATAGGGGAAGAAATTGTCATGATATGAATCACTACCCTAATCGTGTCCCTTATTGAACTATTTACATAGCTGAAACTCATGGTAGAGCTCTCAATTAAGCTCAACAGAAACAAGAAAGTTCCCTTACAATAACACCCTAATTTATTTATGAAATATTTTCATTAAATAATTTTCATTCTTTAATAGATTTCTTTGCATGAAATCGGGAGTTTAAATAAACCATTAGATGACCTTATTATAAAATTATTTTTATAGCCTAGCCATTAGGATAATGGGAATAATGATAACTAACTTATGAAAATGCATTGTGAATTCATTGGCTATCAATTATTTATGAAAAATATTAATCAATTAGATATTTTTATATTTGAGTGAATTAATTTTGGTAATGAAATTAATGAGATATATATGTGTTATATAGTTATTAAGATATTTTTCTTATATTCATCCAATGGATATTTTAGTCATAGGGTATGAATAAAACCCTATTTGATGTATAAAAACCTATGTTTTAAAGTTTAATTTTACACCTTTGAATGATGAACCCATTTTAAATTACGATTTTGACACATTAACAATTTTTATATGAAAACATAAACATGTTATTTTGAATTGGGATATAAAAATTTACTTTTTATAATTTTATGATAAATTTTATGTTTTGATGAATAGTAAAAATGCGCTAAATTATAATTAAAAACAACTTTTTTCACCGAGATAATTTATAAGGTTAAATTATAATATTGACTGGTTTTAAATTATAAATAGAATATATTTTTATCATTAAATATAATTTAGGTCATTAGCATTAATTTTACATTGAATTCATAGGTAAAAACATTTCAATCTTTTGTAATGTTTTAACTTTTAAAACCCATTTTCTCATTTCAAAAATAGAATTAATTATAAATTAATTACTGCAAGTTTAGTGTTTTGAATTTTGAAAACTGGATTCCATATTTGGAATCAGTAGGTATAAATTATGTTAATATGATACTTTTATTTTTTGGCATTATGAATAGTAACTTTGGTAATTATTTTTATTTACATGGTTAATGGTTAATTGGGTAATTAAGGGAAAAAATAATATTATAAAATTACCTTAAAAACTATAAAAATCCTATTGGATGGCTAAGTTAGAACCTTATCATCAATGTTTCTAAATTGAGTCACTTAATGACCACTAACCTATGAATATGACATGAATGTAATAAAAACTAATAAATGTGACAAAATGTCACAATCTCATTTTATAAAAGTATATTAATTTTAATATATAGATAACTAGAAGATAATATATATTATATATAGTATCTAGAAATATAAAATAATTACCTACATTATAGAAACTTATTTATAATTTTTAGATGTTAAATAATTACCATTAATAATGACACAATAAGGATGTAAAAAATATTTTATTAATAGAATTATAAAATAAATGGTTTTAAAAATATTAAAATAAATATAATATGAAATAATTAATGTTATACAAGATTTTTATAGGTGAACATTTCATGTTATGAGTGTATTAAATATTTTTTTTGAATTTATATTTTGTGAGGATTTTATTTAAAGTCAAATAAATGAATAGTGTCAAAATTGACACTGTTGATATTTTATAAAAATAAAATTTCATTAAATTATTTAAAAATCATAAAAATATTAAAAAATTACAAATTGATAATAATAAGATCTAAAGTATCATAAAATACCAATTTATAGTCAATTAACATCATATAAGTAAATATTTATAACCATTAAATATTTAGAATGTTATTACCAAAATTAAAATTAAATAGAATAACTAAGTGTCAATTAAAAAGATATGGTTTAAATTGAAAAAATAACTAGTAAAAATTTTATTGGTTAATGATATTACAACCCTATCTCATATAATATTTGAAATTTGGATACTTTGGAGGTTTTTGGGTGGGGTTTGATTTTATTATAAATTATTATTTATGGAGTTTCCAAAAGTGCTCCTCACCTTAATTATAAAAGGGAACATCCTCCCCAACCTATGCACCTTATTTTGAGCCTTCATGCTCGACAAACCCCTGGAATTTTTCCTTATCAAATTCCCTATTTTCATTCTAGAGATTCTGGTCATCTTCAAAGACCAAATCTAGTGCTCTAAGAAAAGATTTAGTGGAAGCATATTGAGGAAGCATAAATCTCTTCTACCAATTCTTTCAAAATTCTTTCTTCTTATACTTACTCTTCATAAGTTGTTTCATTATAAAGTAATATCATCAGTATAAATTATATACCTATATGTTATTATAAATATGAAACAACCATAGTCCACCTTCTACCCATCCTATGAAAAATGAAATCACCATGCGTGTGTACGTACGACTTACCGTCTCCACACCGTGGTGCAATATGTTTTTCAGAACCACCTTACTTGGATGGGTATAATTATGGAAATAATAACTATATATGATTATTATAACATGATACTGATTCTGAAATATTATACACCATCCAATTCAATACCATTCAACAATTTTGTAATGATATCATCGCTCGTGTGTACGTACGGCCTACCGTCTCCACGATGTGATGCGATCCATTATACATGATCTTCATTAAAACATGAATATATACATGAATTGAATGAATAAATATGATATATACTATACTAAAATCATTCTTTAAATGATATATTTATAACCTAAAAATAGGAATAAGAACTTATCCGAAAAAACATGTATAAGAACATAAAGCAGTTAATACCCAAATAACGAGTAACAATGAAATGTTATTAACAAAAGGATAAAAATATGATCATAAATGTTATCATAAAAATGATTATGATTTTGGAATAAATCAGTAACATTATTTAATTCAATATAAAGGAGGTTTAGATACATAGGAATCATATCGGACCTAAGGTAAGGGATAACTTTGAAAATCTCATTTTTATCTGAGATTGTTTATTTGTAAGTATTTACTGGTGTTTATTTATCATCCACATTCATGTTTCCTAAATATGTATTTAAAAATATTATTTATATCCTTCTATAATTATTAAATTTCAATTTTACCCATTGGTAAATTTTTACAAAATGGTATGAATGCAATATTTTTTAATTTTAGATACGAGGCACTTTTTGACTTTTTCAGAAAAAGTACGAGAAGAATGTTCTTTTACAACATGAATGGATTTTTACATTTTCATAATTAATCATTTCCTTGAAGCTTCCCCTAGAATATTATAAGGTTATTTTCATATAAAATAATTTATTCAAAAATTGTGTGGCATTTTGAGGAAGGAAAACATTTTTAAAGAAGAAAGTATATTTCCCTCAAGAATTAATTTCAAGTGTTTTTCTCAAAATTATTTTCCATATAAGATGAAACTATTTAAATAGGGTTATATTTATATCCCTATTATTAATATTATTTTATTGTTTTTATCATGGAATGTTATTTGGGAAATCCATTTGTTTTATATCAATTATGATGGAATAATGTTTAAGAAACCTATTTTATTTCATGGGTTATGCTATGGTAAATGTTTTTATGTTTTTGTGCCACATGTAAGAGTGGTTTCATTATGAGATGGGTGGGACCTATATCTCACTATAATGCATTGGGTAAAGGTTTATATCTAATAAGATAGACATGACTGAACTGGAAAGTAAATCTAATTCAGTAATAAATGGCTGGAATGAGGAGTGAAATCAATCCAGTAATGGACTTTGTCCACTATGATGGCCTCGATAATAATCCCTGAATAATATGAAATGATTTTCTATGATTTTGTGTGTATAAAGTTAAATTTCATGTCTTATGTTATGATTATTTATTTTACATTTCACTTTTATGATTTATCCCATGACATGATATTATGATCTTTTATGTGCAAGATAATTTTTTCAAATTTTATGTTCTTATGATTATGATATGAATGATATTTCCCTTGTTTACCCTTACTGAGAATTTTAGCTCAACATTTCAAAAAAATTTCCCCAGGTCATGGAGAAGGGTATTAAGTAAGATATGTCAAAAAGGAGTCTAGTTATGAAGAAATAAGAGGGAGACAATGTGGATGTTTTAGGAACCATTTGTTTATGTTTACCAGTTTATAAAGACACTAAAACTATATGGTCTTATAATGGTTTTTTATTTTATGTAATCAATATTCATTAATGTTGAAGTAATATCTATATGTAAATTCTGGACCCTTATAGTTGGTATCAGAGAAAAGGTATAGTTAACCTTTGGAAACTAGGATGAGAGAACCTTAGTAAGAACCCTAAGGATATGTCTAAGTATAGGTTACAATACTATACCAGTGTTTTAGAGATGTTCATGAATAATCTAGGATAAAACCTAAAGTGTCAAAAATTTATTTATTTTTGATTATGTGGTTTTCCTATTATGATTAGTATTTCTCACACTATGAATCTTGGTTTTAGTTAATGTTTGGAACCCTAAATAACCACATTAATGCTGAATGTGACATGAAATGAAATTATTGCACCCCTGAGGAACTAAATGTTAGGGAGTTGGAATGAAAAATCTTGTATCCATGCTCATAAAACTTTCACAAGCTATGAATCATACAGGACTTCCAAATGAGAAAATGAGTGAGCAAAATTCTGTTGAGTCCTTCACGAGACAACATCCACCTTCTTTCATCGGGTCTTCTGATCCATTAGTTGATGACCAATGGATTAATACCATTGAAAAGATATTTTCAATTCTATAATGTTCTGAACATGATAAAGTCATCTTAGCAGTTTATCATTTGGAATGAAAAGTTGATCAATGGTGGAATCTTATAAATAATACGAGGTGAAGAGATGAAATTGAGTCCATATAATGGGATGAGTTCAATAAATTATTTTTTAATAAGTAATTTCCTCGTATTATTCAAAAAAATATGGAGAAGGAGTTACTTGAACTTAAGAAAAAGGATGACGAATCCATTGGTACCTATGAAGAAAAATTTACAAGACTTTCAAGGTACACTTCTGGAATTATTATCCAACCTGTGAGTAAAATTGATTGATTATTTAGTGGATTAAAACCAAGTCTCTGAAGAATATTATCCATAAGGGACTTCAATAGATATGAGGAAACTATTTGATGTGATCTCAAGGTTGAAATGAAGATTGGAGTAACCCATCAGTCATATGGGTTTAATAAGAAGAGAAAAATGGAATTCAAAGGAGAATCTAAAGACCACACTGAAAATAATATTATTTTTCCATTATGCTTATAGTGTGGAAAGAAACATGGAGGTAATTGTCTTATATGGACTAGTAAATGTTTTAAGTGTGGACAAGAAGGTCATCAAGCAGTTGAATGCCGAAGTGATGGGAAAAATATGTGTAATGATGTGAACAAAGAAAAGGCTACATAGAATGAACCTCCTACACATCAATGTTACATATGCAAGAAAATAGGGAATTATGCCAATCAATGTCCTAATCCAAGGGTTATTGATGATGATCGACGTCAACAAACTCTTAAGGCCAAATAAAAAGGAAAGTCACATGCAATCACTATCGACGATGTGGAGTACGATAATGAAGTGGTGAAAGGTACACTTACCATCCAATCTAAAGTATAAAATGCTTTATTTAATTATGGATCCACCCACTATTTTATTTCTGAAGAATTTTATGAGGATATCTTCATATTACCTCAATGATTAAATGTTTAGTTAGCTATGAAAACTCCAAATAGAACAAAATTCACATGAAAAGTTTATAATTATTCTCCAGTTGAAGTTTGTGGGAAAGTGCTTCCTAAAAATCTTGCAATCCTTCATATTGTATAATTTGATGTGATTCTTGGCATGGATTGAATTTTTCTATATGAAGCTCATATCAATTTCCAAGGAAGGGAAGTCACATTTCATATTCCAGATCAATCTATGACCATCTATCGATGCAAGGATGAATATAACCTTGAAGTAGAAATTTATTCCATCTTATGGGTCTTGATTACAATAAATCAAGGTTATTTATCTCAAATGGTTGGGGAGAAAATCATGATTAAGAATACTCCCATTGTATGAATTTTTGATGATGTCTTTTTGGAGTAATTTCCAGGCCTTCCAACAAATCTTGAAGTTGAGTTTCCAATAGAACTCGTACTGGGTGATATGACTATTTCAAATACACCTTATTGAATGGCCCCAATTGAGTCATAGTAATTTATTTAAAAGGTAATGCCTTGGTCAAAGACTAAGACAAAATTTATTAAAAGGAATAAAGGAACTAAAAAATTCTAAAGTAATGGGTTTTATTGCAATCTCTAACATAGAGAAGGATAAGTTCAACCAGTAGGTCATCACTCCAAGTAATGCTTTGGTTGATTCCCTTATTAGAAATACCATCTGCCACCATGTTCGCTTCCTGGTATGTATGAGTGTCAATGAATCTGATCTCTCAAATAGAATCGAAGCATTTCATCCATCAGGGAGTAAGTGACCAGGTAAGGTGGACTACCCCATTCCAAATGGCTTGCACAATGGTGGTAGAGTCACTTTCAATCCAGATGTCATTCCAGCCTTTGGTTTTAGCATAGTAAAAATCCTAGATCATAGCCATCATTTCTGCTTCGAGAGAATAGGCGTTACCATAGCTTCCATTGAAACATCCATGACAGTGACCCAGGAAATCTCTGAAAACAGCTCCATAGCCTGTTGGGCCCGGATTTCCTTTGGAGGTGCCATCCACATTGATTTTGATCCATCTAAGAATAGTAGCCTTCCAAAAAACATCTATTGAATGCTTCAGTTTTAGAATGGGTTGTAGTAATTGAAGAAGAAACTCCAAGAGAATCTTGATAAAGGATTCATACACCATAGTGCATCACCTTGGGGAGCACATGTTCTTTTTGTTAAGAAGAAAGATAGATCAACAAGACTCTGTATTGATTATCAAGAACTTAACAAGATCACTCTAAAGAAAAAATATCATCTTCCCCACATTGATGACTTAATTGACCAATTATATAGAGATCAATACTTTTCCAATATTGATCTCTGTTCAGGATATCATCAATTAAGTGTAAAAAAAGTGGATGTACCAAAGAAGACATTCCGTACAAAGTATGGACACTATGAATTTATAGTGATGCATTTTGGTCCGACTAATGCCACCTCTATCTTCAAGGATATAATGAATAGAGCTTTTAGAGACTATCTTGATGGAATCAACAAACACTGGTGGATCGAAGCATCCAAGATATCGGAGATGAGAATGTGGCGGGAACCCTAGCGAGTCTCGCCTCCTACGGTGACGACGGAGGCGGCCGCACTGGATCCTCCCCCATATATAGGGGAGGGATCCTTTTTAAGGAATGCAGCGTCCCTGTTTCACCCCTTCTCCAACCCTGACCATCTTTCACCATTTCCTAAAGCTGAGTTAGGACTGAAGGTGCCAGAGCTCATCGATGGCTGCCCAAATCTCCAGATTTCAACCTCGGAGTTCACTGAAGCCTCCGCGCTTCTGAAGTTCACCCTTATTGCAAGGTTCAAACACCGAAGGCCATCAGTCGATGCCTTTGATAGATTTTTCTTCGCTGCCTGGGATCTCCAGGAGCAGGCAACGGTGGGATTGCTCGATAACCATCATATTATGATCAGGTTTTCTTCAGAGGGGGACCTCATCTGTGCCTGGTCGAAGGCACCCCGACATTGAAATGGATATCACTTTTTATTGTTCCGGTGGTCATTCTATTTCCACATGAATCAAGACTGGACGTCCGTGACAATTTGAGTTAGTTTCCCTAACCTTTCGTTGCCATTTCAAAACCCCTCAATTATCTGAATGCTCGACAATATCCTTGATAGGTATCTTTGTTCGGATAGCAGAACGACAAAAGTCTGTCACCCGGTTTTACCAAGGATAAGTGTGGAGATGGATGCGTCTAGGGTACTATTTGATTATGTTTGGATTACAATTGGAGAAGAATATCGGTGCAGACATAGAGTAATCTATGAAGGTTGGACAAATTTATGTTTATCTTGTATGCGGTTGGGGCACGCTGCTGAGTTCTGTTGATGGAGACCTACATCATTGGTGTGTAGGGGCTCTGGCTTGCATTTGAGGGATGGTTGTCTTAGAGACGGGCATGACATGACTCGGATGACGGGCAGTGGTAAAGTTCCACTGGTTTGTGAGACAACAAGTTTGTGTCGGGATGCAGTGGGTGAAAAGGATAGAGTTAGGGAAAATTTCGTTGCGACCAGTGTAGGAGGCGTGAACGGGTAGTGAGGCAGAGGGAAGCATTTCAGTGGGTGTGGAGACCCTTGTCACTATTGTGGAAACTCAACAGGTTAACCCGATGGTGGTGGATGTGTTCAGCAGGCTGAAAAGAGATTTATCCAGTTCCTCCAGCCGTGGTGCTTAGGATGGAGGGGGAGATTACCAGCCAGAGGTGATTCATGTGGAAGCCCAGAGGAATGGGGGTAAAAAAATCATGGACCAGACGCCGGTTGAAGGGAAGGTGGACATCTCTGGTTCAGTGGCTGAGAGGACATGGGTAGGCAGTGTGAAGACGAGAAAGGGGATGCAGGGGTCTGAGATGGATGACGCTATTCCAAATAGAGGTGGGGAGGAAGGAGAACCGAGTTTAATTACCTTGAGAAATAGGTTTGAAGGCCTTTCAGAGGAGAGTTATGATCTTTTTATTACAGGTGAGGGAGATGGAGCTGATGGGATGGCTCTCAACGGGAGTATACACCAACATTCTGCTGATGAGGATCTAAGCCCGAAGAGCACTAGGGGTCCCAGGAGAAGTAAGGGGAGGAAGGAAAATTCTTCACTACCTCCTCCTCTGAAGACTTTCTCAATGAAGAGGATGAACGACATGAGAACTGCTATGGAGCCTTTGAGTCATTTGAGACTAGGGGAGAAGGATTGTCAGCCCTTGGTTTTGATTTTAAGATCTGAATAATAAGTGATTGAACAGGTCCTATTGCTCAATGCTACTGAGGAGGAAGCTGCTAGAATGATGGGGAGATCTCTAGAGGTTCCCCTTATTGAGGATCAATATTCTTGGATTGACAAACAAGACTCAATTTTGGTAGGAGGATTCAATCATGGAAAGATCAGTGTTGAGGAATACATTCAGACTTGGGATCAACTAGTGTCTTCTTTTGAGAGGCAGATATTGGAAGAAGTAGAATTAATCTTATCATCCTTAACATGGAAACTCTTTAGGTAAACAGATACGGGTAATATTAAAAATTTTCTTTAGCAACGTTGTTTAAGGTTGTGGTTTTGGTTGGCTCGTGTGAGTGAATGGGTTATGTGAGCCATGGTTGCTTCGGGTTCCTTGCAGTTCAGTTTATGATTGTTTTCAGCATGCTTTTGGATTAGATCTGGATGGGGATTGGTGCATTAAATCTTCATTGATAAAGGTCTCTTGGAATTGGATGCTTGAGAGGGTATGGCTTCACCATCGGTTCTGTGCTCGTGCTTCTGCATGAGACTGCTTTCCGAGGGGTCCTGTGTCAGTGAAGGCTTGTTGTTGGCACACTTGCTGGGTTGGGGTGGTCAGATAGTTTTATTTGGTTGTATGTGGTTTCTCACTTTCCTATTAAAAAGTGTTTTTAATTAAAAATTAATTTTCAGTCAGTAGAGACTATCTTGATCAGTTTGTGGTAGTCTTTATAGATGATATTATTGTCTATTTAAAGATAAAGTAATAACATCAATATCACTTGATAATTGTACTGAAGACCCTGATAAAGGAGAAGTTTTATGAAAAATTTATCAAGTGTGAATTTTGGATTTAGAAAGTTTTATTTTTGGATCACATAATCTCAAGAGATGGGATATCTATGGATCCATAAAAAACAGAGGTTATTGAAAGATGGTCAAGACCAACAACAGTAACTGAGATCCGAATTTTTCTTGGTTTGGATGGATAATATCGATGTTTTGTGAAAGTTTTTCATAATTATCTAATCCACTCACCAAGTTGACTTATAAAAGAGTTAAGTTCATTTGGATGGAGGAATGTGAAGAAAATTTCAAAGAGTTAAAAAGAAGGTTAGCCAGTGTACTTGTGCTCACACTACCTTGTATTGGATAAAGGTTTTTGATCTACAGTGATGCATCCAAGAAGGGACTGGGATGTGTTCTCATGAAAAATGATATGGTGATAGCTTATACCTCATAGAAGTTGAAAATTAATTAGAAAAATTACCAACTCATGATCTGGATTTAGCTTCGGTAATCTTTGCATTAATGATTTGGAGGCATTATCTTTATGGTGAAAGGTGTGATATTTATACCGATCATAAAAGTTTAAAGTATATTTTCACAGAAAAGGAGCTGAATATGAACTAAAGAAGATGGTTGGAGTTGATTAAAGATTATGACTGCTCAATACATTATCACCCTGGGAAAATGAACCAGGTGGCAGATGATTTGAGTTGGAAATACCATGCTAGCTTATCTATGGTGAGGATAAAAAAAGATCAAATATTTATAGATTTGAAAAGGATGGATATTAAAATTTTAATGGAAGGGGAGAAATCTTATCTTTCTCAAATGAATGTTCAACCATTTAAACAAGTGAAGATTAATGAGGCGAAGAAGAAAGATGTAGAGTTAGAAAATAAGGTGAGAAATATTCCTAAATTCAACCTTGATTGTGGTGAAATAATAAGGTTCAGGGACTAGGTTTGTATTCCTCCCATACTATAATTAAAGAAAGAGCTATTAGATAAGTCTCATAGTTCTTCATTCTCTATTCACCATAGAATCAAAAAGATATACAGAGACTTTAAAGAGTGCTTTTGGTGGGATGGAATGAAAAGTGATGTTGCCGAATATATCTCTCGATGCTTGGTTTTTCAGCAAGTTATGGCTAAGAGACATAAGTCTAAGGGGATGTTACGAGCATTACCCATATTATAATGGAAATGGGAAAACATTACTATATTATTTGTCATCAGACTTCCCAAAACATCCAAAGGCAATAATGCTATCTGGGTTATAGTTGACCTCTTTACAAAGTCGACACACATCATTTCTATTAGGGAGGATTTCTCTCTTGATCATATTACTATGATATATGTAAAAGAAGTGGTAATATTTCATGGAGTACCACTTTACATTATATATGATTGGGATCCTAGGTTTACCTCGATGTTATGGAAAAGTCTCCATCTTGCTCTGGATATATAGTTAAGTTTTATCACTGTATATCATCCTCTGACAGATGATCTGTCTGAGAGGAAAATTCCAACTCTGGAAGACATGTTGAGAGCTTTCTCTTTGGATTTCAAAGGTGGTTGGGATCAACACCTACCTTTGGTGGAATTTTCTTACAATAATAGATTTCAATCTAGTATCCAGATGGCTCCTTATGTGCCCCTCTATTGAAAGAAGTGCATAACTCCAACTTACTGGGATGAAGTTGGAGAAAGAAAGCTCTTAAGACCTGATCTTGTTGATAAAATGGTAGAAAAGTTCAAATATATTCAACAACACATAAGAGAAGATCAAAGTTGAAAAAAAAGTTATGATGACAACTAAAGAAAAGACCAATATTTTGAAGTGTGTGATAAGGTGTTTCTACGAATATCTCCCTATAAGAGAGTGATGAGATTTGGAAAGAAGGGAAATCTAAGCCCTAGGTATATTGTTCTTTTTGAAATTATAGATTGTGTTGGGAAGGTAGCTTACCGATTAGAACTTCCACCAAATCTCTCTCAAGTTAATGATGTGTTACATGTATATCCTCTGAGAAAGTACATACCCAATCCTTTACATGTACTAAGCTCAGAATTTGTACTGCTGGAGAAAGATCTTTCTTATGAAGAACAACCAATATAGATTCTGGATCGTAGTGAAAAAGTTCTACAAAACAAGACCACTCGCTTGGTTAAAGTTTTATGGAGGAACCACTAATTTGAAGAAGTTACATGGGAAATTGAGGATAAAATGAAAGATAGGTATCCTCATATGTTTGATTCCAAGTGAATAATTTTGAGGGAGAAATTCATTTTAAGGGGTGTAGAATGTAACATCATGATGTTTTTATGAAATATTTTCTTTAAATAATTTTTATTTTTCAGTATCTTTATCTGCACGCAATTGTGAGTTTAAACAAACTGCAAGATTCCATTATTATAAAATTACCATTATATCATATCCATTACTATATCTGTAATAATTATAACTAACTTATGAAAATGCATTGTGAATTCATTGGATGTCAATTATTTATGAAAAATATAAATCAATTAGATATTTGTATTTATGAGTGAATTAATTTTGGTAATGAAATTAATGAGATATATATGTGTTATATACTTAATTAAATATTTTTTTATATTCATCCAATGGATATTTTAGTCATAGGATATGAATAAAACTCTATTTGATATATAAAAACCTATTTTTTTAAAGTTTAATTTTACACCTTTGAATGGAGAACCCATTTTAAATTAATATTTTTTCACATTAATAATTTTTATATGAAAAAATAAACATTTTATTTTGAATATGGATATAAAAATTTAATTTTGATAAATTTCTGATATTTTTCTCATAACTTTCATGTTTTGATGAATAGTAAAAATACGCTAAATTTTAATTAAAAAAACTTTTTTTTCATCGAGATTATTTATATGGTTAATTTATAATATTTAATGGTTTTAAAGTTTAAATAAAATATATTTTTATTATTCAATATAATTTATGTCATTATCATTAATTTAACACTGAATTCATATGTAAAAACATTTCAATCATTTGTAATGTTTTAACTTTTAAAACCCGTTTTCTTATTTCAACAATGAGATTAATTTTAAATTAATTAACGATACTTATGTATTTAGAATTTTTGAAAAAAATATTACTTATTTGGAATCAGTAGGACCAAATTATGTTAATAGGATACTTTTATTTTGGGGTATTATGAATAGTAACTTGGTAATTATTTTTATTGCCATGGTTAATGGTAAATTTGGTAATTAAGGGTAATAATAATTTTGTAAGATTACATTAACACCTGTAAAAATCCTATTTGATGAATAAATTATACCCTTATCATCTATTTTTAGAAATAGAATCTCTTAATGGCTACTTACCTATGAATATGACTTGAATGTAATAAAAACTAATGAATGTGACAAAATGTCACAATCTCATTTTATATAAGTATATTAATTTTAATATATAGATAACTAGAAGATAATATCGACTATATATATTATTTGGAAATATAAAATAATTACCTATATCATAGAAATTTATTTATAATTTTTAGAGATTAAATAAAGACCACTAATGACGACACAATAGTGATGTAAAAATTATTTTATTAATAGAAATATCAAATAAATGGTTTTGAAAATATTAAAATAAATATCATATAAACTAATTAATGTGCTCTAATAATTTTATATGTAACTATGACATGTTATCAGTGTATTAAATATTTTTTTTCTAATTGATCTTTTGGGAGGATTTTATTTAAATTCAAATAAATGAATAGTGTCAAAATTGATACTATTGATATTTTATAAAAATAAAATTTTATTAAATTATTTAAAAATCATAAAAATATTTGAAAATTTCAAAGTGATAATTATAAGTTCTAAAATGGCATAAAATACCAATTTATAGTCAATTAACACCATATAAACAAATATTTATTACCATTAAATATTTAGAATTTTGTTACCATAATTAAATTTAAATAGAATAACTAAGTTTCAATTAAAACGATATGGTTTAAATTCACAAAATAACTGGTACAAAATTTATTAGTTTATGATATTTAAACCCTATAACATATCATATTATAAATTGGGACACTTTGGGGGGGTTTTGGGTAGGGTTTTATTTTATTATAAATTATTATTTATGGAGTTTCCAAAAGTGCCCCTCACCTTAATTATAAAGGGAAACTCCTCCCTCACCTCTCCACTTTGTTTTGAAACTTCAAGATCAGACATAACCCAACCTTTTATCATTATAAACTTCCCTATTTTAATTCTAGAGGTTCTGGTCATCTTTAAAGACCAACTCTAGTGCTTTAAGAAGAGATTTAGAGGAAGTGCGTCGAGGAAGAGATAATTTCTTCTACTGATTCTTTCAAACTTCTTTCTTATTATACTTACTCTTAATTAGTTGTTTAATTATAAGGTAATAAAACCAGTATCACTCATATAATGATATTTTATAATAAATAAGAAACAACCATATTCCACCTTATACCCATCCTATGAAAAATGAAATAACCACGCGTGCGTACGTACGACTTACCGTCTCCACACCGTGGTGTAATCTATTTTTCAACACCACCTTACTTGGATGTTTATAATGTTGAAAATAAGAACATATATTATTATTATAACATGATACTAATTCTGAAATATTATACACTATCCACTTCAATACCATTCAACAATTTTGGAATGATATCATCACTCGTGCGTCCGTACATCCTACCGTCTCCACGATGCGATAAGATTCATTCTACATGATATTCATTAAAACATGATTATATACATGAATTTAATGAATAAATATGACATATATTATAATAATATAATTATTTAAATGATATAACTATAACCTAAAAATAGTAATAAGAACTTATTCGACAAAACATGCATAAGAACATAAATTAGTTAATACTCGAATAATGAGTAACAATGAAATGTTACCAACAAACAGATAAAATTATGATCATAAATGTTATCATAAAAATTATTATGTTTCTTTAATAAATTATAAACATTATTCAAATAATTATATATTAGTTTTGGATACATACAAAGCATATCAGAACTAAGTTAAAGGAAAACTTTTCAAATTTCAATTTTATATGAGATTTTTTATTCATAAGTATTTACTGTGGTATATTTATCATAAAACTCCATGTTTCCTAAATATATATTTTAAAATATTATTTATATCCTTATATAATTGTTAAAATTCAATTTTACCCATTGGTAAATTTTTACTAAATGGTATGAATGGAATCTTTTGTCATTTTCGATACGAGGTATTTGTTGACTTTTTCAGAAAAAGTACAAGAATAATGTTTTTTTGTACGTCATGAATGGATTTTAATGATTTAATAATGCCTTATTCACTTGAATATTCACCTAGAATCTTACGAGGTTATTTTCACATAAAATTATTTCTTCTGAAATTGTGTGTCATTTTAAGGAAGGAAAACATTTTTGAAGAAAGATATTTTCCTCAGGAATTAATTTCAAGTGTTTTTATCAAAATTATTTTCCATCTAAGATGACACTCTTTAAATAGGGTTATATTTATATCCCTATTATTAATATGATTTTATTGTGTTTATTAAGGAATGTTATTTAGGAAATCCATTTGTCTTATATCAATTATAATGAAATGATGTTTAAGAAACCCATTTTATTTCATGGGTTTGCAATGGTAAATGTTTTTATGTTTTTGTAGAACACATAAGAATGGTTTCATTATGAGATGGTAGGGGCCTATATCTACCTCCAATTAATTGGGTAAAGATTTATATCTCATGAGATAGACATCACTGGAATGAAAAGTAAATCCGATTTAGTAATATAGGGCTGGAATGAGGAGTGAAATCAGTTTAGTAATGGACTTTGTCCGCTATGATGATCTAGACAATGATCCTTGACGAATATGAAATGATTTTCTATGATTTTGTGTGTATGCCACGAAATTTCATGTATTATTTTATGTATATTGGGATTACATATCACTTTTATGATTTATCCCATGACATGATATTATGATCTTTTATATGCAGGATAAGATTTTAAAATGTTATGTTCTTATGATTATGATATGAATGATATTTCCCTTATTTAAACTTACTAAGAATTTGATATCACCCTTTATTATGTTTATTTTCAACAAGTTTTTAAGAAGGGTATTAAGTAAGATATGTAAAAAATGATTCTACTTATGAATAAATAAGCAGGAGACAATGTGGATGTTTTATAAACCAGTTGTTTATGTTTCCTAGTTTCTAAAGACACTAAACCTATATGGTCCTGGTTTGGTTTTGTTATGTTATGTAATAAATATTATTCAATGTTGAAGTAATATCTATATGTAAAGTATGGTCCATTATACCCACACATGTTAGAGTTTTTCCTAACATAATCATCCTAGAATATCAGCTAGAGAATACATCATCAACTAATCAATCTCGGCATGTAGGCATACATATCCAACCAAATACACCAAAAGAAGAAGCACCTTAATCTCCTATTCCAAAGGACAATCCATCTCTATCAGGTACTTCATATCCTAAAGAACATATAAAATAACATCCCCATGTTTGGAAGTGCAAACCTTTAGACTAGAATTATGATGTTTTGAAGAAATCAACCATGGATCCAATCAAGTTGTCAATCCTGAATGCTCTGAGTGCCAATGAGCTTTCACCCTAGTGGTACAGGCTCCTGCTTGGCATCCAAAAGTCCCAGGATCAAATCTGGGTAGGGACTAATTTCCAGGTACTATAGAAGCACTGTAGCAGGGTACTGTAGTAGTACTATAGCAGTGGTGGAACTATAGTGGAGGCGACCCTGCAGCGGTGGAGGCACTGTACCAGGAACTGTAGCGGCGACGGTACTGTAGCAGGTCCTGTAGCAGACTAGGTACTATAGGAGTACTATTCACCATAGGGCTCTTTGGGCAAAAAAATGGGATTTCAAGCCTTTTATTTAGGCCACTTAGCCTTGGGCCTTCGGGCTATGTAATGGGTCTCCCTCTACCCAGTCTAAAGAGGTCTTTGCTTTAAATAATAAAATGAGGCTTCGACCCCAACCTTTAAAAAAACCTGAATGCTCCGAGTCTATCAAAAGACCATATGGAAGTAATCATCGAGGCCTTTTCAAGCCCTTAGGAATTTGAATTTGAGTTTTCTACTTCTAAAGTGTATCGTTTAGAGAATTATCCTACAGAATTCCACATAATCATCTATTTCACAGATCGGGATGAGGAACCCATACTATAATGACACGTGAAGCCTTTGTATATATATAGAAGGATAAATGACATTTATATCAAATTTTACATCATTGATAATGAATCATGAGTTAATGTTATCCCAATATGAACACTTCTCCAGCTGGGTTTCAATAAATCTCACTTGTCCTCCTCTAATATGATGTTACAGGTTTATGACAAGAATGAGAAAAATTCTCTTGGAGAAATCAAGATCATAACTTCGTTTAGGGATATTTTTTATGACTTAGAATTTATAGTTTTTAGTTAGGATAAAACTATCAAGGTTATGTTTGGAAGTCCTTGGATACATTAGCATGCGGCTATCCCCTCATCATACCAAAAATTGCTCAAATATCATATAAATGGTCAAATTGGGACATTTCATGGTGCAAAATCCCCATTCAAATCTTTTGAGTCACAATACATTGATGCAAGATTCTACCATAAGGAAGGGAGACAATCCATGGATGATAATGTCACTTAGATCAATACCACAAATGGTCTATAGATGATTCCATCCAATCATTTCAAACATCTCAGTGAAGATTTTGTGCTCCCAATAAACGAAATAAAAGATGTGGTTCCAAATGAAAGTAAACACTCATAAAATTTGGTGATGTCGATTGTGCTAGCTGAGCCTAATAGTGTTGGAGAAGATTTTAACTCTCTAAGAAATAATGAAAGCATGTATGAAAATGTATTCATTCCATCCTCTGAGTTCAAACAAATCCTTGTTCCATCAGTTGGTCTAGAATAATTTGTCATGTTAATGGAAGAAGATGAAGATGATTATCCTCATCACCTCATTTCCACTTTGGATCTTTAAGAATCCATCATACTAGAAAGTGACCTAGAAATGGTTTCTTCATTTTCTAGATGTCCTAATGATGAATCGCCCTAACTCCAAGAAACTTTATTTTTCAGCTACTTCCCAAGAAGAGGAAAAATAGGTAAATCATGAGGAAAAGGAAGAATATGAAGACCTCGGGGATTCCCCTCCATTATTTGAGGAAGGTGTCTCCACCACTATTGATGAGTTCAAGGTGTTAAATCTAGGTAAAAAGGTAGATTCACGAACCTCTTTGATTAGTGAGACCATGAATTTTGAAGAATAGGAGGTGTATACATCCTTTCTGAAGAAACACCAATATGTGTTCACCGATAATTACACAGAGATTCGAAGCCTTGACCCCAAAGTGTCCACCCATCACTTGGCTTTTCCAGAAGATCATCGGTGATACAACCAGGTAGCTAGAAGGAGACACCCGACTCACACTTCTAAATTGAGGCTGAAGTGGATAAAACCATCAAGGAATATTTCATAAGACATGTATATTATCCAAAATATATTTCTAAAATTGTCCTTGTGAAGAAGAAAAATGGTAAAATTATAGTTTTCATTGAAATTAGAGTTCTCAATCGACACTGTCTGAAAGATTAATTCATGGTTCCAATAACTGAAATCATAATTGATTCAATGAATAGTTATCAATCCATATCCTTCATGGATGGATATTCAAGGCACAAAAAAATTTGGATTCCCCCAAAATATGATGAAGTCACCACCTTAAGATCCCCCCATGGATTATTCTTCTATTAGGTAATTTTCTATTGATTGAAGAACATCAGTGAAAAATACCAATATTCCATGCATTGTATCTTTAAACCTTTCATGGGGAAGTTTTTAGAATGTTATGTTGATGATCACATTGTTAAATACTGACAATGTTCAAACCATCTATCCAACCTCGAAACCGTCTTCAAAAAGATGTGACAACATAACTTGAAGATGAATCCATTGAAATTTTCTTTCAGCGTAACCTTAGGGAAGTTTCTCAGCTTTATAATATGCCATATGGGCATCAAATTCTACCTTTAGAAGACAAAAGATATCCATAGAATGCCACCTCCTTGAAACCTTAAATATTTTAGGTGACTTCAGGGACACTTTACCTACATCTTATGCTTCATAAATTACCTTGAAGGAAAGTTTTTCCCTTCACCAGACAGATGAATAAGGGGGTCACATATCAATAGAACAATGAATTCTAGGAAGAATTTTACACCCTTAAGAAATACCTCTCGATTCTACCTATATTAATGTCATCTATTGATATAAATCCACTCATCCCATATGCGACAACCCTAGAGAAATCACTAGGCACCTTCATTATAAAAAAATAATGATGCTAGGAATGAATACAACCTTTATTATCTCAGTCGAACCATGCTCGATGCTAAGAATCATTATTTATATATTGATAAGATTTTCTTAGCATTAATCGTTTTGGTACAAAAAAGAAACTACCTACAACACAATGAAGTCTAATTGTTATCTCGTAATAAACCGCTCAAATATATCCTAAAAAAATCCTATATTGGAAGGATGTTTGGCATGGTGTGTCATTATCCTATAGTAGTTATATATACAGTTTGTATCTCATAAGGTAGTGAAAGGCTAGGCCTTAGAATATCTCCTTAACGAACATCCATCTATAGAAAAAACATTGTTAAATACCGAGATGCCTAATGAAGAGATATTTACTATTCAAGAAAATCCCTAAATGTGGGAAATGTATTTTAACGGTGCATATAGATGACCAAAAAGGAGTAATATAGAATAACCTAAGCTGAAAAAAATGGTTTAGGGATAGTGCTAATTTCCCTAGTGAAGGCAGTATTACCTCACTCCTTACTGTCATAAGGTTGTACCAATAATAAGGAAAAATTCCAGGCCCTCATTTCAGGCCTAGAACTAGAACTCTAGATATATGTGGACCACATGGAGCTGAGATGTTATTCAAAGTTAGAAATAAAATAGATCAAAAGGGATTACACTATCAAAAAATAAGATCTAATCCTCATACTTGACTATGTCCAAGGGTTGATGGTGGAATTCCCCTCATATCCAATATTGAATCATGTCTCATGATCATAGAACACCTAGGAAGATGCATTGGAAAATGAATCTTCAACTCTTGAAGATCCAAACCAGGATGAAATAGTCATCATCATTTCCCATTTCCAAATGGTCTCACCTTTTGTTCGAGTCATAATGGGGGACATCAATGAAGTTCGTCCTATCCCTAAACCATATGGTCCTACCACTGGGTGGATGATTCCAATATCGGGATACCTTCATGATGGAGTACCCTCACTAGATAGAGCTAGGAAAGAGAAAAACTAGCAGTGAGCAGTCAACTTCACTCTCTATTATGGCCCAAATTACTAGAAATTACTCTATAAATGAAGCTTTTATGGAATCCTTCTGACATTTATCAATAGAGAAAAGATTGCGGCTATCATTGAAGAAGTACATGTGGGAGCCTATGGTTTCCACCAATCAGGGTACATGATTTCTGATCAAATCAGAAGGCTTGGATACTTCTGGCCCTTGATGAAACATGATTTCACATAATTCACCATGAAATGTTATTCTTTCTAGGTGCATGCCAACTTCATCCATCAACCATCGGAGTCGCTACATACAACCAAATACTCCTGGGAATTTTCTATATAGGGAATGGATATTATAGGTACTTACCCCCATCCATGACCAAGCAGTTCAAATACATCTTAACTGCTATCAATTTATTCTCTAAATGGGATGAGGCAATACCCATCAAAGAAGTTGGGGCCAAAAGCATAATCAGATTCATAAATTACCAGATTTTTTTCCCTCATACAATAATGATAGACAATGGCACCAATTTTCTCTCCGATGAAGTGAAAAAACTATATCAAGAGTATAATATTAAATCAAACCATTCATCCTGCTATCATGTAGTGTCTAATGGAAAGATAGAGTCCTTAATCAAGACCCTATCAAAAATACTCTAGAATATGGTGAATAACGATAAGAAGTCTTAGCCTGAAAATCTCTTGAATTCGTTATGGTCTTACCAGAATATGACCTGTACTACCACACAGGAGACCCCATACTCACTGTTATATGGAATAGAAGCAACCCTCCAATTTAGGTCTAGTTTACCTTACTCTGTGTTTCCACCTATGACTATTTATCTATAGATGATCAATCCCAAAAAATGACTTGATGAACTAGAGTGGATCAATGAGAATATATTTCATTCCTTTCATCACTTTTAAGTCTTTAAAAATTAGATAATGTGATATTTTAATAAGAATGTCTGCCTCCATTCATTCCTCCAAGGAGAACTGGTATTGATCCTCAAAACTCCAATGATGCTAGGAAGGAAGGCTCCAAAGCTTGAACTAAAGTGGGAGGGACCTTACTCCACATACAAGGTCCACTCTAATAGAGATTATTCATTGACCTCAATGGATAGAGATATCATTACGACCATGACCAATGAATGGTTCCTAAATAAATATTTCATGTAATCAGATGATCTACATCAAATATGCAAGATTTTAAATGGTGTAGTTGGTTCTTGTTCCAAAACCTAAAAAGGAAATACATAATTTTTTCACCACATGACATTAAAATGTGTGGAATCATCATCCTTATCATACGATGATAAATTGAATGACATTAGGTACTAGTTGTATGAACTAAAACTACAAGACACCATTCATCCTTACTACATGATATTAAAATTAATGGTCAATGCCCCTCTTAGGTAATGTTTAGAAACCCCAAAAGTACATTGAGTTGAGACATGCCTCACAGGTCCCTTAAATATGGGACTCCATATCAAGTGTAAGTCCCAACTACATCATTTCCACTCCATAGTGGCACTTGAGCCCCCTTTATGGGTATAAGTTCCAACATTATCATATCCTTACCATATGAAATTAAACTTCACATCCAACATCCTCGTAGCATGAAAATAAACTGCACGATCCTTTCAAGAACTACCTGTGGATTGATTCTCACTCCAAGGAGATACACAGTGATTCCCAGAACTCCCATCCCAAGTCCATCCATGATTAAGGAAAAGAAACCCCCCTCCATATATATGAATCAGATCTTCACATAGAACTCTTCCAGAACATAAGGATTGATTCTCATTACAATGAGAGGTGTAGTGCCGCTTAGACCTCATTTATTGGACCGAACCATCATTCGGGAAAATATTAAAGCCACTTTCTCCATGTCAAAGCCTGATTAATGTGGGGAATAATTTTCAAGAACTACATGTGGCTTGATTATTATTCCAATGAGATAAATAGTGACACTCGGTTTTCCAGTATTGGGTACAGACATAATAAACAAAATCCCCCACTCCCTATGTACGGATCAAACCTTCATAGGGAACCTTACAAGAACTATGTGTGGCTTGATTCTTACTTCAAAAAGATATGTTGTGATTCTCAGTAGCTATCCCCTAGTCTATACACAATTTACATTTTCACATAAAAAATATTAAGTCCTTACCAAATGTTGTTACACTAAATCGTTCTTCAAGAACTACATGTGGCCGGATTCTCATTCTAGTGGGATACGCAGTGAAGCTCATATTTCCACCCATGAGCCTATCCATATCATTTATTTTATTTCACATTGGTTCCTCTTCTTCCTCCTCACATGAAGTTAAATTGCATGGGATTTCAAGAACTACTTATGGACTAATTCTCATCCTAATTAGATACATAGAAATACATGAATCATATCTCATGGACCAACCACCACATAACCTAAATTTACATATACTTTATTTGTGTTTTATTTGTGCCATGGAATAAACCTTTTCTGATCCATGTTTCTCACACTGATCATAGATCATGTAGGATTAGGTTTTTTGGTAAAAGGATTCCCTGCATAAGAAATCCATATCGATTCACATAAGGGTTACAATGGTCCTGAATATAAGACCATTAAAGGCACACCATATGTCCTTGTTTCATGATAATAAACTGCATGATATCCTTAAGAACTACGTGTGGTTTGATTCTAATTCCAATAAGATATGTATTGACATTTAGATCTTGAATATTGGGACTAGCCACAACACAATATGGTAATTAACTACACTCTCCCATGTATGAGTCAAATCTACATGAGGGGATCCAATATGAGTTCTCACCCTATGCATGAACCTGTATTAAAAAACCCCCCATTTCCTCCACACATGAATTAAATCAGTGTGGGAGATCTTTATTCTAGAACTACATGTCTTTATTCTCATTCAAATAAGATACATAGTGATTCCTAGGCCTCATGTCCTAGTCCCAACCATTGGGTAAAGAAGAGTACCCCTATCTTGTGTCAGAAAAGATATATACAAGAGCACTTAATTTGGTTACATTCATTAGGGGGACCACTGAGGAAATAGAGATGTCCTCATTCTAGATAAGAATCAAATCTATGTGAGGTACTCTACACTTCATGGAAAACATCAGTTCAAACACTTCAGTTGTGCTTAGATACATCCCTTCCATACTCCATACTCTTAATCTAGGATACATTCGAATCTTCATAATCTTTCTCTTGCTCCCAGTGATAGAATTTATGATACTCGTGGAATCCTTTTCCCAACTATGATGTAACATACCCCAGATGGATTTTCATAAAGTATCATAAAAAATGATTTTTTCATCCAAAGATGACATTGTTTGAATTTTTTCAATATGCACTAGTTTGTTTCGCATAAAACTTCCCCAAAATGGGTTTCTGAACCAGTGGTAACTTTTCCCTTGGGATAACCCTCTTCTATCCTTGTAAACGTTGATGAAATTATATTGGAACCCTTAATTCAAATTCATTCTATGGTAATCAATCATATAGTTGTCCCATATCATTTATCTCGATCTGAAAACCCCTTAGACCATGTTTTAAAATTTCCCCCCTCATTTATGAAGTGTGAAGGAATGATCTTGGCCTTGTAGGACACATATCACGTGTCATTTCTATAATGCTATATTTCTAAGCATATGATATAAAAATACAGGCACAGTTTTTCCTATTCATGGATCAGAACTACGTAGGTAACTTATTCCCCAATTATTTAGTGATTTTAAATTGAGATGATTTCCCCCATATTTAGGTGCTTTACTTCCAAAAACCAGACCCTATACCTATGAAAATATTGATATCCAAAAAAATAATTTGGCCACCATCAATAGAATGTTGTAATTCCATAGAAATTCTTTGCCTGACTATAGTGTAATATGCCATAGATGGATTTGTATAAATTATCCCACAAAATAGGTTTTTTAGCTAAAGGATAACCCTATTGAATATGCTATAACATTCCCCAGTTGTCTTTGCATAAAGAATCCAAAAATAAGGTTTGTAAATAAGTGGTAACTTCTTCCTCAAGAGAGAACTAATATATTTACATAATCCCTTCCTTTATGCCACTCCTTAGATCTAGAGATCCCTAGATCAGAGCTTATAAACATTCCACTCCACATACCTGAATATGAGGTTACATTCTAAGATATATTACCCATAATGAGAGAATCATTAACCTTCTGGTCAAATCTAAAAACCTTAAATTATATCCCCCATAATTTCCATTCTATATAACTTTAAACTGTATAGAATAATTTATTTATTGTATGAATTTAAACTATATAACATAATGTCCTTACTATATGACTTTAAACTGCATAACATAACATCCGATCTGTATGACATTAAACTAAATAGAACAATGTACTAGTCACAATATGTTAAAATATATAACAAAGTCCTCACCATAGGATGCTAAACTACATAGTCAATGTATTGGTCACATGATATTAAACTACATGATGTTTCATTATTTTTCAGGAATGGAACTTCCCCCTGACATCAGTCATCTAACAGAATATACCCTCTTCCACACAAGATAAATTATTTTAGGAGCAGTTTCCCATTCTCGGCCAGTGATGATACAAATTCTCTCTTCATTCTCAAAAATTTCCCCTCTGAAAAACCACCTATTATGATCTAGAAAAATAAGAATCTCCATAAAATCACTTCAACTGCCAGTAATATAATGTTGGAATTATTGAGATCCTTTTCCCCTGACTATGCTGTAACACACCCTAATTGTGTTTGAATAAATTATCCCAAAAAGTGGGTTTGTCAACTGAAGGATTCCACTATTGAATATGTAGTAACACACCCCATCTAGATTTGCATTAAGCATCCCACAAAATGAGCTTGTTAACTAGTGGTAGTGAGAGATGATTTCTACATTCCTGAATATCATGTTTTAGATTAGGAAACCACAAAATCATGTCTCATGATTCCCCATCAGGTATCTGAAGAATGTTGGAACATTATTTTCCAATAAACCTTGTCTGGGTTATAATTTCAAAAAATATAGTCAAATGTATTTGACCTAAAACACTAGTCTCATTAGTCTGGATTGAATAACTTTAAACCTCCCCAAAAAAGTGACATAGTAATCTCTATATTGAAAACCCATAAAGGGGACTCTGGATAAAAGTTGAGTCTTAACTTGCTAGACCTGCACCCTGTATGGTTTAGGAAAAAATAGATAAATGAAAAAAATAAAAGGCATAAAACTTATTAGGATGAAAAACTCTAAAAGTGAGGTCTAATTAAAAGAGAAATCTCACCCACTAAGTCTTCTTCATGTTGGACTTAGGAAAAAAATTAGGGTGATAACAGAAAAGGCACAAAGCTTGTTGGGTTTTCCATACGACCCTAGCAACAATCAACTACACTTTCTAGGCCACATGTCTTATGAAAAAATAAGATAACTCTATCATCCTAGTCATTGTAATTATAACATGATGAAATTCATTTAAATAAATCATTTTTTAGTGTTGTATTATGATTATAGTAAGGATATAAATTCAAGAACAAGTGATTGGGAACAAAAATACTTTTCATTTATGTTTCAAAACACAGGGGAACTTCCACATGCAGATGCCTCTTAACAAGGTTTTATATCTTTTCCTCAAAAAAAGATTTGGTAAGTTGAACTAGGCCCTCGATTAATTTCTAAAGCTTTCCAAAGATCAGTCATTTTTGCAACAGTGACCTCCTTAGCTTTGTGAATCTTCTCTTACTCTACCCCAATGCTATCACTTATTTGTGACAAACCCCTACCAAGGATCAGTGGATTTTGAATACCACTTCCATGAAGGAATTTAATTCATCTTTGAGGTGAAATATTTGGAGAGGCTTTTTATTGAGGTGATCTTGGTACTCCTACACATTCTTGGTGTGGATGACCTCAACTTGGATCATGGAAGCTCTAAGATCCTAAAATTGGCCTGCCAGTTGTGCCTCGACATGTTTCGATCTTCTATCCTCCAATTTATGGATTATCACCTTCCCCGTATCATGGATATCACAATAATTAAATCCAAAATATCCCAATATGGAAAGTTTAAACACAATTTAGTGAAGTCATTATGAAATTTCTTCAAGAGAAATCTCCCCGATTATCTTCCAGATATCCCACCAGACCAAAATTCATGTAGAGAGAAAAGTCTCCCACCTCTATAGATCATATTTAGAGCATATCTTGAAGGGAGATACATAATATAGTATTAGTAAACTCAATTATCCACCATGTTCCCCTCCCACAAAAATAGCCTCAAATTTGCTTACAAATGTTGGTGGAACTAGAATAGAACCCCCTATCTCAAGCTCAGTTGCTAAATCCGATAGCACTGAATAGAAGGTGACACTACTCATCAATATCAGGGGTAAAAAAGTAGAAAAGTCAATTAAGTGACCAAAATAGTTGATGAAAATTGAAGTTCCCAGTCAGGATCCTAGTATCACTTAGAGGGGGAGGGGGTGAATCAGTGATATCTTTTTCTTTTTAAGTTTCCTCTATTTTAAATAACCTTCGCCTCCTGTTAAAGAGTTTCTTCCCTTCTTAACACACACAACCACAGGAACACAAGATTTACAAGGTTCACTACTCAACAAGAGTATCTACATCATGGTATGGTACGGAAACAATCCAGTACCACACAATCCACTAGAAAACAATCCTTTGATGTGGAATACAACGAGTAGGATATACCCTTACACTCGTGCAGCACTTTGAAAACAATATAATAGTGAATGTGCTCCCTCTTAGCACAAATAGGGAAACACAACGTTTCAGTGCTTCTTTACAATTGAACAGATGTATTCTCTGAAGTACAAATGTTCACTTTCTTACCCAGAAACCGGTAAGAACTATCTTACACACTACCGAATATGTGCGAAGACCCCAAATATTTCACGCAACCTTTAGGGTGCTTTGCGCGCAATTCAAATGGCTTGCGCGTAAAATTCCCTTTTGGCGCGAAAAATATTTTTCACGCAACTTCCCTTTTTCCGTGCAATGTTTCACTTTTCGCGTAGCTTCCCAATTTTTCATGCAACTTTCTTTATTTCGCGAAAACCTCTTTCTTTTTGCGCAACTTACTTAGCATAAGATTTTATGTTCACCAGAGCTCGGAATTTCTTCTAAGTGTCAAGCCCTATTTAAATGAGAAGGGTTAACCTCATATTTATAGGCATCTTTGACCTGGCGCGAAAACCACTCATCTGCGCGAAAAACCCTCTTCATGCGCATAAATACTCTTTCGCGCAACTTCATATTTCGCGCAATGCTACAATATTTCACACACCTCATGGATTTGCCATTTTTCATCATTCTAAGCATGAAACACCAATTGTGCGCAAAATTCCACACCACATTCCATATTGCACGCAAACCCATCCTTTCACGCGACATCGTATTTCGCTCAATGATCCAATTTTTCACGCAGCTCATGCCTTTGAAAATTTTTGAGCTTCTGATCTCGAAACACCTTTTACGCGAAAAACATCATTCCACTATTTCACGCATCCCATAGATTTTTCACGCATCCCGCTACTATTTCACACGGCCTTCATTTTTTCGCACACCCCGCTGAAATTTCGCACCTCCCGCTGAAATTTCGTGCCTCCCGCAAATATTTTTCGCAACCCACAAATATTGTGCGCACCACTTTCTTTTTGCATGCAACTTGCCTAAATTTCTGCACACTCCATGCCTTTGTCATTTCTTGATGTTCTGACCTTTAATAATGCCTTGAATGCAAAAATATAAACCATCTTATATCTTGCACGCTCCATCCATTGCGAAATACACATCTTCATCTCCCGATTTTTAGGCCCTAAAATTTGGCAAACACTGGAAAACGACGCCACCTTAAACTGTGCTTTTGTGCCGCCCCGAGATTGTACATTGCTTTGTCATTTCTCTCTTCACTGCTTCCCATAACCAGTCTTCATCATTCATCACGAACTCCACTATCGTGATATATATCCTTTGATAGATCAGCTTTAGCATCGTCAGAGTTGTAATGAGAAGTTCTGAAACATCCCATCTTCCAGCTGCATCATTCCTTCCAATCAAAACTATATATGACTGGCATCATCATTTCTCCCCCTTCCCATCATAAGTCTTGCATCACAAGTTCTCATGACTTATGATATTTGAGAAATACATATCAGCAAAGCATCGTCTGGTTTGTGGTCCTTCTACAAAGTGAATTGATTTATCTTCTTTGACAACAAAATACAACACTCTGCAAAGGCTAACTCTTCAAAATTCCTTCTCCATTCAACTTGGTCCCAAAAATAATCACCCATCATTAGGTTGATCATTGGGATTGATACTGATTTACTGCCCCCAACCTCAACTCTTAGAGTAGAAACCTTATGACGAGGAGCATCCTATTGAGTTTGTTCCATAGTTGGGATTAGAGGTTCTTAAGGATCTCCTGATTTAGGATTATCATCCATCACTCCCTCGACAATAGAATTATGGTGGACTTGGAATCTTTGTTCGTGAAGTGCCTTGGAAATGTTCTCTACAGAAAAAGCTACCCAAGTTGAGCTTTGATGTGTAGCATCAGGTGAGAGAAAAGCATTTGTGTTTAGAAAATTAAAGAACAATAACACTCATGTCCATCCAATTCCCTATGGAATTCCTCGAACTCTTTGAGGTAACAAGGAATATCAATGTCTGGATTAATCAGATCCATTAATTCATGATATTTAGTCTCAATTCTCAATGAATCCTCACCAATAGGGGTATTCTAGGAGTGTTGATCGAGACCCAAATTAGCTTCGCCATCGATCCCCTCTGCCGACTGCTTAGTTGGAACGATACCGTTTGTCTGCAAAGAGTCAGGGTTAGCATTAAAACTGTTAAAAGACCATCCAAGATCCCTATCAACCCCTTATGGGGAAACAATTGGATTAACATTGAATGCTACAGGGTCCTTCGGTGTAGTTAATGGATCTGAAATATCATGAGAGGAGGAATGTCAGAAACAACAAATGATATACATAGGACTTTATATGAAATTACCATATCCCTCTCCCCTCTATACAGTAATGGGGGAATACATGACTAAATATCTTGATGCTTAATCCATAAAAATTGTTGATTTATCAGCATGGGTCCACACCTCCCCCCAGGCATCCTCCTCAATTCTTGAAGGATCAGTGCCAGACACCATAAGGGAGGAAAGAAATGTCGATTCTGAAAAGAAATTATGGTCAGAAAGAGTATATAAATCAAGTCATGATATCAAATGAAAATATTAATACATACTATGGTGCATGTACCAGTCCAACTTTAATGCCCTCTTTTGCTTCCTCTCTTGAGATGGAGATGGGTCCACCTTAATCCTCTTAAAAATAGAGACTTGAGGTGATGGTTGAGGAACTCCTCCTTCCATTTCCTCTATCATGGTCCTCTATACTAGGGATAATTTTGGGGACCCAAGGGACTTGTTTAATTACCCAATGGGGGTGCCTGTGAGCCCATACCTTGACAACCCAGAAACCTTTGTTGCTTCTTCTTCTTCTTCTTCTTCCTCTTCTTCTATTCCGAGATGTGAAATAAGTCCCCTCAAGATTAATAAAAGTGGGTGAAAGAGAAGAAAAGGGAAGGGAGAATCAATAAATAAATCAATAGGTTCATGGTATTCATTCCATTCATTCTAGTGATGAACAACTACCCCTTAATCATTTATCAGTCCAACATGTCACATACTACCATTGTGACCAGAATTTGATCATCAGTTGCATATATCAAAGACTCGAGCTCCTGAAGACACCTCATCACCTCAGAAAAATCACTATCAGGGTTGAGATTGATGGGTGCTCTGGTATCACCAAGCTCTGGGATTCATAGGCTAGACTAGAAAAACATCCATGCATCTCTTACATCAAGAGTTATGATCTCAAAAACTTGTATCTCTAATGGTTTCACATTATTTGACTATGATGTGATGGATGAGAAGAAGATCTGGCACATTTTGACTTGGAATCCATTTTTGGCCTCTTTTCTCTCTCAAAATAACTAGGGTACATAGCACAATTATCATCCTGACTTTGAAGACCAGACTACCACAGTGTAGGAGGTGTGATCTTCTCAACCCTTTCTTTTTTACTGGTCTTTTCCTGAGATCGCCTTGAAGTCTCCAGAGCTTCAACATCATCATCTTCAACCCGATCCTTTCTACCACACATACCATGTCCAAAAGTTATTGTGGATGTGTCCTAGTAAATTCCTTTTGTCAATTCACCTTGATGGTATGAAGAGATCCACACCTTAGCATACCCGACCTCCATCTCAATTGATGCATCTGATGAAGGCAACATGATTGAAATTTTGGATACCTAAATAACCATCAGGATCTAGAACTATCAGGCTACTAGTGTATGTTTCCCAGGACTAACATGCACTTTGTGGAAGATAATTAACTATTTCAAATACTTTAATTGGAGAGAAAATTGATACAGAGCATAAGACTCGCATATGATCTCACTGTCAATGCGAGCCACCAATACGATGTCTCTAAATGCCATTGTGCATGACCTGAGTTCATAATTATTTTCCTACCCATCATTGATAAACTTCCCTATCGGTGGGTTACCGTGGGTAAAGAAGTTGAATTATCTTGAAATTTTCAATATCCTCATCACTTCATCATACTTCATATTCAAATTTTGAATTCTAGAAATCACTTGAACAAATGGGTGAAATTAGCTATTGGGGTCTTTAACCAAGATCAACCCCATGAATGAAAATAAATGTGTTTCAATACACCCCCAAATCACTTAAAACACCCCTGAAATTCTAAAATGGGGCCTTTCCATTGTATGTATATAGTAAAAAACATTAAATTATTTTCAAGATAGGGGAAACTAACCCTATATACTTCCCCTCTGCTAATTAGGCCACGATTAAAAAATTAATTAGCCTCACACTTCCATTGGACTCATTTAATGGAAGCATATAAATGCTTATCCACATAGCGAGGAATCCAGCCAGGTGAGTCTTCACATCAACCTTAGGATTGACCTTATAACCCATACATGCATACTGGTCCTTCTCCTGTGTATTAAAGAACGTTCTAGGAGAACCCCTATTCTCTATGGTGGGACATACGGTAGGGTTCCTGCAAGTAAGACCTTCTCTTACTGGATCGAGAAAATCATTCATCCACATTTTGGAATGGATGTCACCCTTGGGGTGAGGATCTTTGCTTTGAAATTTCTTCACCATCTCAAAAATATCATGGGCCAACGAAGGTGTCCATTCAGCATCATCCCATGTTGTCTTTAATGGGATGAGCTCATCATACATTCTCCTAGAATGGGGCACCCAAAAATTCTATATGTACCATATGATAATGTCAACTTCACCATGCATTAAATAGAAGGAATTTTTCTACAGACTCTATTGGTTCAGTAGCTTGGGAATGATCTTACAGTTCTTATAAATGTATGTTTTACCTACCCAAACAGTCTGATAAAATGGACATATTTCTTCTCCTTTTTAAATTCCACACAAGTCTGGCACACCCGGTATGCCTACATCCACTCAGACCTAACCCCCCTTCAAAGTGAAAATCCCAGTCTCCTTTCCAACCATGGATCTGATCTATATATGAAGTATAGAAGGTTGAGTCATAACAATGAAGTATTTATTCTTTGATATGCGACTTCATATCTAGAGAACAACTGTTGTGATTCATAATGAATCCAATGGGAACTATTCCTTAAAGAAAAAACCATTGGAGGAAATGTTGTAAGAAGGGAAATTGATGTTATTTACAAACCAAGTCTTCACAAAGTAAATCTTAACCCCAAAGATGAAGGTGTCCCTCAAAATTCTATTCCCATAAATGGGAAAGTAATATATTTGTGGGTACTCTCATTGGAATAGTGTAAAATACTTTACTAGATCAGGAAGATTAAACTAAACCATGCGGTAGTAATCTATCCCGACAACTTTGGTCATCTCAGAGGAACATGCATCAACTTGTTTAGTGGAACTCATCAGGGAAGCCATTGAAAACCTACAAAAGGCACAATGTTATCCCATTAAGTTAAATTATTAACATTAGAAATTTAAAATTTGGATAAATTCCAAAAAATTTACAAAGAAAAATATTTTCACTGGCCCTTCGACCAGGTTCCATGCACAACCCTCTTGACTAGATGCCTTGTCCAGGATCCTCATCAAGGTGACTCCACACAACACCATCACTCAAGCGGTTTTAACGAGGGAAATTCTCTAGGATACCTTCATGAAGAAAAATTAAGCATGAAATAGTTGGGAAGATGACCCATGTGGCAAGAAAAAAAATTCACCAACCAGAAAAGCGAGGAAAATGACAAAGGGGATAGTAGTATTTATAGATGTTGTTGGATTACACACCAAACCTACAATGTAGAGCTGCAACATTGACCTTCAACCCAGGCCTACACCGCCAATCTTTGAGAACTCCCTATGTGGTTGGATAGCTCGCACCTTCATATACTTTTCCCCATTCTACCTCATAACTAGACCCTATTCTTTCAATCAGATATAATCCCAAGGGGAAGTCTTTTTTGACACTATATTTTGTCAAGGGGGTTGAAAAGAGTATGAAAATCACCTTAATAATTTTAAAGCGATGAAGATACCTATGGATAATCAATGGGACTTTCTCAGGATTAACTACACACACACCCCTATGAATTAGATGGCCTGCACAACCCCCCCCCCCTATGCAACACCAAAGGGTAGGTCACCCTTACACCGGGAACCTATACTGTGGATTTTCACAGGGTAAATCATTTGACCAAGGTTCCCTATTAACCTATAAATAGGACCCTTGGGCTCCTCATTTTCAAAAAAAGAAAATCAGAAGAAGCCCCCTAGATCTAGATGCACATCCCCTTCAATCATGTCTTCAAAATTTCTCAGATATATATCCAAAACCTGATATAAGAGATAATTAAGGGAGATAAGTGAGAAAAAAGTTCCTTTAGGGTATAAAACACAAAATACCTACATGAAAAACTCTTATATTGTAGAGAACAACCACATGCGTGAGGCCCATCTCCCTAATCAGGGACCTACATGAGAGCCATCCAAGGAAACATGAGGAGACTCGTGGTACCTAGGATAAAGCCTATCCCAACTTTTATTTCCTCGGTGGTCTATTTACCAAGGCATATAAAACTCTCACATTCCTAAATACCATTGCGCGAAGGACTTCTAGTTCCTCCCAGGCCCTGTATGAGGCACCTCTGCCCCCCAATCCAGGATTTATATGATCCCCTCTTTGAGTCCTCTTTTAGGACACCAATGGTAGGAATTCCCTTTATTTGGATCCATCACCCATGGGGGACTAATTATAATCCTCCACCAAAGCCTCCAGACTTGAAATACCATGAATATGGGCACAAAAGTGTGTCTCCCATTTGAATTTTCATTAATACAGTCAATGTTTTCCCTCAATTTTACTTTCAGTTGGTTAGGTTCCTTAGGGTGCATGTGGATTTTCATTCCCACGGTAATGAGGACCCCAATCTTTGGGGTGGTGTTAGGGAACTCCCAGTCTTGAACATGAAGGCTAAGACCATATCCTTACCTTATCATCTCTAATACCTTGAGCCTCCAGTTTGAGGTGGAGAGGGTAAGGATCATGCTTTCGTTTCTATTCAATATGGAATGAGATCCTCCTCTCTTGTTGTGGAACTAATTTCAGGGCATAACCCATGTAGTAAGCCCCTATAATTTCATGTGGTAGGTTTAAATCTTTCTATTTATCTCTTATCTAGGGCCATGTACATACAGGTAGTCATACATGAATATCCTGGATATGAAATGAGAGAGGGAATGGGTGCATCCAAGCCCCTTTTTCTTCTCCTATCGCCCCATCCTCTTTCACCAGTAGAGGAGGAGAAGTGTGTGGGTTCTCATATCTTCTTCTTCCTCTCATTTTTTACATTAAATCATGACACATAAAAAATCATATGGAATTAGGGGATATCCATGACGATGACATCCACAAAGTTGGAAGCATGTTTTGACATATATTTTTATTTCAGATCTTCTTCTTGCCTTCCTTCAGAGCACCTCTATAGGCATGGGTTATCAAGACCATGTATCCAACCTTAGAAAATAGAAAATTGTGTGGTTTTCCCAAAACTTCCATTAACTCTATTTCTCACACTGAGAATGACTCATATGGTCTTAGAGGTTGATGATGTTCATGAAATCCACAGGCCTTGTTCCAAGTGTAAACCCCAAAAACATCAAGTTAATACTCCTCAAGAGTAATCCCTAATCAAAACCTCCATTCCTTTGGGATTCCTCTTAAAAAATAATCCCTAATCATATCACAATATTCATCCAAAGTCCACCTCCTTTTGTGTACGCCTCAGATAATCCTCCAAATCACCACGAGTCGAGATGATCCCTCATGGACCCTTTCATAGGGAATACTTTTTATGAAGGAGCCCTGAATTAATTATATAAAAGGACCATACTCCCCCATGAGATAAACGTGAGGCCTCCATAGGTGTGGGTCTTCACAACTGAACTACATGGGCTTTGATTCCCATATAAATGAGATATGTAGGAAGCCTCCTTGAGTTTAAAACTCAATAACTCAAATCAAACCTATTCTTTTTTAATCACATTATAATTATATGTGTATGTCACACCCTGACCGATGATTTATTTTATTTTAATTATTTGGGGTCTCACTTTTGAGATGTTGGTTGAGTCGGTTTTATTTAAAAAGAAATTTGGGTTCATATACGGGTGCATGACTGTACACGTGACCATGTATAGTGACCAACCTTAATAATATAATGTTTTATTATAAAAGTTATTATTACATGGGTGCACAACTATGCCGCAACCATGCACGCTCTTGTTAGAAGTGTCCAGACTCAATAATTAATACAATTATTTTTGTGGCTAGTTTTATTATTTTAGTTTTATTATTAGTAATATTATTATTTAAGTTAATGTTTCAATTAGGTTATTATTATTATTATTTCAGTTAATACTTTAATTTGTTCGTTTCTATTATTTCAGTTTTATTATTTTTAGTTTTATTATTAGTATTAAAATGTGTTATTATTAACTTGAATTTTATTTTATTCTTATATTTTCTTATTTTCTCTCTTCCTTTCCCCCCCTCCATTTTCTCTCTTTTTTTCTTTTTTTTTCTTTTGCTTTATTTTTATCTCTTCTATTTTCCTCCCCCTCTCTCCAATTACATAGTATTTCCCTACCCATGAAACCCTAGCATGAAGCTTCCCCTTCCCCTTTCTCCCTCCAAATGACACCTTCCACATTCCTTCTAGCGAAACCAAGCCCACACCACCTTGCCTCTCTCCTGGACAACCACTGCTCGAAACCCCATCTAGTTCGACGTCGCGCACACCCTCTTTTATGGTCCTCAATAGCCACATGCTACCCCCTCTACCATGGTTGAACCTTGCACTAGCACACCGAACTCTCTATCACGACCGATGACCCTCTCCCCTCCTACTTTCCTCCAGCACACCGCGAACCCAAACCTAAACCGGCCTCCTCCTGCCAGTGTGATTTCCAGCACCCCAATTCCTTTCCCCAGCATGACTTCCCTCCAAGGTTTAGTTGCGTTGTTTTCTATGATATTGAAGTGAAATGATCTTTGTGTGCCAGGCTCATGAAGACTTCTACATAACGGTAGGTGGTTCCGCGTATGAGTATTAATTAATAAGTTCATTTTCTTATTTAATTAATTTATCATGTTTAATAATTAGTTTTTTTGGTGAAAATTTAATTTTTAATTGAGGTTTAGTATGATTTTAATGTTTTTATTAGTGTGTTTATATTATATGAGTATGTCGTTGCTGTGAAAACCCATGTTGAACTATTTAATAGTGTTTTATAAATTGTGTAGTTACTTTGTTAGGATGTAAAAAGGGTTCAATTGGTGTTTCGGTGTTGCATCTGTATGCAATCTGTCTTTAATGAGTATTTGAGTGGATTTTTAGTGTTTTAGTCATGCGGATTATTTTTAAATGGTTTGAAAAGTTTTTATGGAAGTTTTTTAACTATAGTAATTGTTTTTTAACTGTGAAGGTGGTTTCTTTAATTGTGCGCATGACGTAGATTATGTTCCTGAGGTGGCATTGTGTGCGTGTGGTCATGTAAGGGGGTTTGGGTTAGTCTGGTGTGAAAAGTAGTGTTTTTCTCTTTAAAATTTATTTATGAAAATTTTAATTGTTTTATTAAATAATTATTAAGGGTGAAAAATTGTTTTGGTTGAACTTTATAAAGGTTTTTGGGGTTTAATGTCATGCAACGTATGTTGAAACTATTTAATAAATTCTTTTAATGATTTTTTGACTATAAAATTGCTTTCTTTGACCGCACAATATTTTCAATTGGTTGTGTAAGAAATGAAGTTTTAGTTTTGAAATATTCTTAGTGTGCGTAATATTTTAAAATGGTATTTGTGTGTGTAAGTTGTGGTTTGTTTAATCATAAGTGTCTTTTTAAACTATGTAGATGGTTTAATTGAGTGTATAACCTATGTAAGTTGAGTTTCAATGTTTTTTGGTGTGCATATAGTTTTAAAAGAGGGTTTGAGTGCGAGAATGGTGATTCTGTATGTGTAAGTACCTAGTTTTTCTTTTATGCATAAGTGTGACGTGTGACGTGAACTTGGATTTAAAAAGTGGAATTGATGGTGTAAATGGTATATTGGAATGTGTGGCATTTTATCTTGCATTTTTTATGTGATGTTCACCCCTTTATAAATTTAAAACCTGTTTGATCACAAATAGGGAAGCCCAGGTAGCTAAGAAGGTGTACTAGACTAGTGGGATAATGATCTGAGGGTGTCTTTGTCTATGTTTCACATACCAGTATTGATGAATTCAATACTTACTAAACATGTGAATGATTGAGGGTTTTGGTTTCTAAGCCACGTTTTCTGAGGGTAATGGTTTCTAAGCCACTATTACTAAGGGCCATGGTTTCTAAGCCATGTTTTCTGAGGGTTGTGGTTTCTAATCCATGTTTCACCGAGACACAAAGATTTAGGGACCCAGGCTAGATAAAACCCATAAGTCCTCTCCCATATTTGGTACTCCTTGGTTACTTTATTCTCATCAATGTGATATATTGGTTATTTTAAAAGTAAGTGTGTGTGTATGTTTGAATTTAAGTTATTCCCCTTGAAATTATTTTCTTTAAACTTTTTTTCTTTAAAAATTTTCAAGCATATAATTATTTTATTTAGTTAAAATTGAAAATGTGTTTTCCATTTAATAATTATGCATAGAACCTTTTCATCGATGAAATCCTATTGGGATCTTGGATCACACCCTTTATACACCTTTGGGTGTATGTAGATTCTGTTTTTTTTATTTCAGGATGAGGAATTGTGCATAGCATTGATGGTCCTGGTGGTAGTGGTTTTTCTCATGTAGGTTGGTGGTGGGGGCTTGGGGATGAAAATCCTCATGTTGCACAGAGGTTTGAGTAGGAGTTTTGGTATTCTCTTGTTGTATTCTATTTTGGGTTTTTATTTTATGTTATAAAATTTAAATCTGAACCTAGTTTAAGGGAATATTTGGTTGTCTAATTTTAGTTTTAAATTATTCATCTTGCTATTTGTTTTATATTTATTTTTTTGGGTAAATCATTCCCAAGTTTTATTTTTGATACCTGGGAACTTGTGACAACCCATGGGGATCAAGAACACTCTTTGGGCCTCGCCACATACCAGGTTGAGCACCAAGTTGGATGGAGACCCGTCTCGGTTCGTGACAAAATGGTATCAGAGAAGGTTTTTTTTGTTTTGTTCTTGTTATTTTGGGTGTCAAGTAGGTCAAGGATAAGACTATTGGTACTCTAGGGGTAGGTACGATAAAAGCGTCATGAACTATTACTCATTATGATCCTTGAGTAACTAGGGGTAGTCCGATATTTATGTTTTTATATTTGGTCGATATGGATGGGGGATGAAAGTAGGAGTAAACTGGTACTTTACATTATCTCACATGGAGTAGTGACCCATGTGATAACTGAGAGTATGGTTCGACACTCCTAGTGGTTGGATCCTATCTAGGGAATGGTCTTATGAACCATGTATCTAGGTTAGGAATGACCACAAGTTCTCCGTCCATGTTTTGTAGTGTTGGTGATGTCTTGGTTCAGTTTTGGGTTGGCACGAAGGGGTTTTTAAAAGGAAAGAGGACTTTGGGGTTACTCTTATTTTATCTTGGTGTGAGTTTGGTTTGTTTTTTGGGGTGCATTTCTCTTGGACCTTGTTTTTGGAATTTAGAATTTGATTTATTAAAATTGAATTTCTAAAAGAATGTATTGGGTTATTTGAAATTTAAGTGAGTTAATTATGAAATGGAAATCATTTTGAAAATTTTCCTTGAATTTGTGAAATGGTTTTGGAAAAAGATATTTTCGGAATTTTGGGAATGTTATATTTTTGAAATGGAAGAGACTTGTATTGTCTAGTGGTATTCCAATGGGTGATCTTGTGTGTATGTGTTTGTTATTAATGGAAAGTTGCTGGATCGAGTGGATGGTTGCCTAAGTGGAACGAAAATGCATATTTTCGAGGAATCATGGAATATCAGTGGTGAGTGATTGATTTCTAAGGCTTCTTCGTGTTTCCTAAAAAGTGGATTTCTCTCTAAAATGGTTTTTTGTGCTTAAATGGTTCTGTAATAGGAAAATGGTTTCGGTTCTGGAGTGAAATAGATATGTTCAAAAGAGTTATTGGGATTTGTTGTAGTGTACTTGGTTTTTCAAGAAGGTGTTTTTATTTGAAATAGAATTGGTGTTTTAAATTTGAATTATTAGATTTTTGTCTGAAGTCTGGATGTTTGTTTTGTGAGCTTATTGATTTTATGAAAGGTTCATTTTGTCTTTATTATTTAGGATATTCCCCCTAGAAAGGTCCCATTGGTTTCCAGTAGGTCACTCTCAGTTCATGACTCTTCCCATACTCTCAGTAGAGTGACATAGTTAGATTTTTCTTAGTTGTGTCAGTTGTTTGTAGGCGTTTAGGTCAACTGAATATTTTTGAGTGCCTTGGGAATGTTGGGAGTGTCTCTAGTTTTTGAGGGACTCCACATGTTGTGCGGGTGTAAGTGGCCTCGAGTATGTTTGGAGGAGCGGGACTAAACTAGTGAACGATGATCGTTCCATTTTTGTTGCGAATGGGGATGTATTGAGCGATCCTCAAGACTAGTCTCATTCTGCAGTTGAACCTAAGGAAGTGAAGAAAAGGGAAAGTGGTGGATCTAGTACATGATCAACCAGTCAATAGGTAGTGAAAGAGGCGTGTTGAAATTTCTGATATACTAGTTTTATATTCCCTAGAGGTTGTGTGTAATAATCAGTTTAAAAATCATAATAGTTGTTGGTCTTGTTCATATTATGGTAAGTGCATGTTCCTAATCCAATTAGGAGTGTGAACCAAATGGAATTGTTCTTAGAGTGATTATTATTTTAGTTTTCATCGCGTGTTTCACAGACCACTCAATCTCTTATCTCTAGTGTGGTCAGTCGGACACTCTAAGTCGTTCGCTACAATTCTCAGTTGGAAGGTTGACAGAGTGGCCACTTGGGACATAAGGAGGAGTGTGTAGATTTCTTTTCTAGCGGAGAAAGTTGTAGTTAGAGGTGGTCACCATATGAATTCAAGGCAGTAGATGATTCAGACATCAGGGCCCCAACCATAGGTCTCAGGGTGATGCTTTCATGCAGTCAAACCTTATTGGACATGGGATGATCTTGGTCTGACTTAAGTCCATAGTAACGAGATGGGGAAAACTTAAATTTCCCTATTACTGTATCATCTCTAAAGGCTTCATTTTTGTTGTGAGGGGAATTAAGGCCTTGTATCTGTGTTGTGGTCTTAATTTGTGGGAGTTTCTCTTAGGCTCAAAGGAGGTGCAGAGAATCTGTATTCTTATAAAGCTGAAGGGTGTGCTCTGTGAACCTAATCGTGGTCGGTTAGGAATCAAAATTGTAACTGTTTTGGAGATGACCATACCTTGTGGAATTTACTTGTGCTTGTCCAGTTCTCCTCTTTGTTGGGGGTTTACACTATCAAACCCCTCCAATGTGGTGGAGTATTAGACAGTGTAGGGATCATCTGTGCAGGTAGACCTGTGTTGGTGGGTTTGTGATGAAGATTCTAGTCTGTATCTATCAAAGTAAATTGGGAATGACTATGTGAGTGTTGTGGTGTTATGAAAATTCTAAAATGGTGGGGAGACCCACTATGGTTATCACCAATGTCTCCTCTTATGTTGGTTTGGTTAAACTGAGGGAATATGGAGGGTTAAGCTAGTGTTAGAGGTTGTTTGGGTTTGTGGGTCATTTTGGTTTGGAGAACCACTGTTTGACAAGAATCCTAATATGGTGGCAAGACCACCATGAGATGAGCTTTTAGAAAACTCTATCTTCAAGTGTCCTTTGTTGGATAATTCCTTACTTCTTCTCCGCCTGAACTTGACCATGGTAACTAGTTATCTCTAGTAGTGGGTCACTTGACAAGTGTTCTTGGAGATCTCGAGCGGCCCTGGTGATCCCTAAGTTAGTGGTCAAGGTGTTCCATGTTGTAGTTGTGTTTGGAGGTGATTTTCTTACCATTGGTTATTTAGCTCAGATATTCTAATTTTGAAATCTATTGAGTTTTAGATTATGGGTGTTTTGAATTATCGGTCTTCGAGTGATTGAGGTTTTCTTAATTGTCTTCAAGTTATTTCTTGGAATCTTGGGTTGAACAAGTATTTTGGGACTTTATGGGGGGAAAAGTGTAATGGTGGGGAGAATTGTCACACCCTAACAAATGATTTATTTTATTTTAATTATTTTTGGTCTCACTTTTGAGCTGCTGGTTGATTTGGTTTTATTATAAAATAAATTTGGGTTTATATACAGGTGCACGACTATACGCGTGACTGTGTGTAGTTCCCAACCTTAATAATATAATGTTTTATTATTAAATTTATTATTACACGGGCACGTGACTATTCCGCGACCTTGCATGCGTCTGTGTGCGCTGTCCAGACTCAATAATTAATGCAATTATTTTTGCGACTGGTTTTATTAGTTTAGTTTTATTATTAGTATTATTATTATTTAAGTTAATGTTTCAATTAGGTTATTATTATTATTATTACTTCAGTTAATACTTTAATTTGGTCATTTCTATTATTTTGGTTTTATTTTTTTAGTTTTATTATTAGTATTTAAATTTGTTATTATTAATTATAATTTATTTATTCTTTTATTTTAATTTTTATTTTATTTTATTTTATTTTATCTCTTCCTTTCCCCCCTCCATTTCTCTCTCTTTTTTTCATTTTCTTTCTTTCAATTTTTTTCTCTCCTCTATTTTCCTCCCCGCTCTCATTTCGCGCGATCTTTCCTTCCCCCTACAACCCTTACACGATGCTTCCCATTCCCCTTTCTTCCTCTGGCCAAAACCTTCCACCTTCCTTCTAGCGGAACCAATCCCGCACCACCCTTCCTCTCTCCCAGACAACCACCGCTTGCACCCCCATCCCGCTCAACCCCGCATGCGCCCTTCCTTCTAGTCCGAAATAGCTGCGAGCTACCCCCACTCCCATGGCCAGACCTTGCACCAGCACACCTACCTCCATGTCACGACCACCGATCCTCTCCCCGTCTGCTTTCCTCTAGCAAACCATGAACCTGAACCATCACCGGCTATCTATGGCCCACTACAAACCCGAACCCAAATCGACCTCCTCCTGCCGATGTGATTTCCGGCTCCCCGCTTCCCTTCCCCATAATGGCTTCCCTCCAGGGTTTAGTTGTGTTTTTTGTGGTTTGATTGAAGTGAAATGATATTTTCGCACCAATCTCATGAATTATGATACATACCAGTAGGTGGTTCTGCATACGATTATTAATTTATAAGTTCATTTTCTTATTTAATTAATTTAGCATGTTTACTAATTAGTTTGTTTAGTGAAAATTTAATTTTTTTTACTTGAGGTTTATTATTATTTTAATGTTTTTATTAGTGTGTTTATATTATATGATCATGTCTTTTCTATGAAATCCCATGTCGAACTATTTACTAGTGTTTTAGAAATTGTGCAGTTACTTTGTTAGGATGTGCAAAGGATGCAATTGGTGTTTTGGTGTAGTGTCTGTATGGGTTCTATCTTAAATGAGTATTTGAGTGGATTTTTGGTGTTTTAATCATGTGGCATATTTTTAAATGGTTTAACATGTTTTTTTGGCAGTTGGTTTAACTATAGTAATGGTCTTTTTAACTATGCGGGTGATTTATTTAATTGCATGCGTGATGTGGATTGTGTTCCTGAGGTAGTGTGGTGTGCATGTGGTCATGTAAGGGGGGTTGGGTCAGTCTAGTGTGTAAATCAATGTTTTTCTCTTTAAAATTTATTTATAAAAATTTTAAATTTTTTATTAAATAATTATTAAGGGTGAAAAATTGTTTTGGTCGAACTTTGTAAAGGTTTTTGGTGTTTAAAGTAATGCGATGAATGTTGAAACTATTTAATAAATTATTTTAATGGTTTGTTTGACTATGAAAGTGCTTTCTTTGACCATGTAGTAGTTTCAATTGGTTGTGTAAGCAATACAGAACTAGTTTTGAAATATTTTTAGTTTACATAATGTTTAAAAATGGTATTTTTTTTGTGTTTTTTTGTGTTTTTTTAATTATAAGTGTGTTTTAATTTAAATTATTCCCCTTGAAACTGTTTTCTTTAAACCTATTTTCTTAAAAACTTTTCAATCATATAATTATTTTCTATAATTAAAATTGCAAGTGTGTTTTCCATTTAATAATTATTCATGGAACCTTTTCCTTGGTTTCATCCAACGGGGCTCTTGGATCACACCCAACGTACACCTTCGGTTGTATGTAGATCCTATTTTTTTTTTTTAAATTTAAGGTTGAGGCATCGTGCATAGAATTGATGGTCTGGGTGGTAGTGGTTTTTTTCATGAAAGTTGGTGGTGGGGGCTTGGGGATGTGACTCATCATGTCACACAGAGGTTTGAGTTGGAGTTCTGGTTTCCCTTATTGTAGTCTCTTTTGGGTTTTTAGTTCATGTTGTATACTTTAAATCCAAACCTAGTATAAGGGCACGTTTGGTTATCTGATTTTAGTTTTAATTTATTCATCTTGATATTTGTTTTATATTTATTTATTCGGCTAAATCATTCCTAAGTTTTATTTTTGATACCTGAGCACTTGTTTCAGCTTGTGAGGATCAGGAACACCCTTCGGGTTCTTACCGCTGATCAGGTTGGGCGCCGGGTTAGATAGCGACCCTGCTAGGTTTGTGACAGTGTAAGTTCCCAAAAATACCATATCTAAGTCACCAAATTCACCTTGAAAGGTACTTAGAAAATTGATCCAAACTGATGAACCAAGGCTACTCTAACACAATTGACCCATCACACCAATATAGAGACCATGATAAGAAAAAAAGGGGAGGAAGATACTTTTAGATAGGCATACCATTATTGCAAACTATTTCTAAAACATTGACATCACATTGGAAGGGTATAATGGAATCATTGATCCCAAACACATTCAAGAACAATTTTCACTCATATTTCCAGTTGGAGTGTGCAGAGAGGTAAACCACTACCCATGATATCTCTTAATAAAATATTGAAAGATCATTTAGTAGGTATTATTTGGTGGGAAATGAAATAATGTGAACTTTTTGGAAAAAAAAATTTCCTACCTAGAGAGGTGAAATTAAACAGAGATAAACCATAAATGAAAAAATAGAGAGAGACTAATTTCCCCTCAACAACACATTTCAAATCACTGCAAAATATGGGTAATTATGATGGAAATGAGGCAGAGCATTGTAACTAATTTTTTAGCTTCCCATATTTTATATAGATGGTAATGGGGCATGTTTTTCCCTTACCTATAGATTTTTACCCAATGAGGTATTGATATGGGAGTATTTTTTACCTCAAAATAGTAAATTACAATATAATCCTTAATACTCAGAACATTGATATAACTAAATTTTCAATTTACAAAAAATTATATTAAAAAATCAAACACACCCACCCACTGAGCCACTCATACTCGAACCCACACACTCATTTCACCCTTTCTTGTTCACCCCTAAATGTTGGTTGGTCTCCCCCTAATCCTTAGAAACCCTTCCCTCTATATTTCTCCTCCACATCTGATTGTGACTTTGCAAGTGACTCAAAGGAGAGCCTTTTGACTCTAGACTCACCTACCTTCCCTCACCTCAATGACATCTCAATATGTACGTCTCAAGCCTTAATCTTCTATAAGCTTATCTATCCCCAAATTTGAGAAAATAATACCACCTATCCTTGTATATCAAATCTATGATTTATCTCCCATATCATCATAGGGATTCGTGTTTGTCACATCTCTATTATAGAGATTCTTTCTGTTGATCACATCTAATATTTCACTATTATCGAATTATTTTTGGTCCATATTTTTGTTTCCATATTAAATATATAAATTTTATATCCTCTCTATATTTGTCTCTAAATTTATTCTTTATTATTGAAATTTTAATATTATTGGATATTTTTTGTTAGAAAATAGATTGATTTTCTTATATTTTTTTATTATGTTTTATGGAAATTCTTTATATTTCAATCATTTGTGGAGGTGCGTTAGATTATTATTTGTTAATTTATTAATTTTTATTGGAATAAATTAGATTTTATCCATTTAAAATTTACATCTTTGAGATTTTATTATATTCACTATTCTATAGATGCGTTGTCTATTTTTGTTTGTTGCTAGATTAGTTTTCCTTTATAAAAACCTTATACTTTTCAATGCATTTGTTTTAATTTTTTTTAAATATTTTTTATGTTTTTAGTTTTTTTGGTTATAAATAGTTTTCCCTATGATTAACCATGACCTGGGGTTTCTTGTATATTTGGGGATGAGGAAAAGTTTTTCTCTATGCATAGGACAAGGCACGAGGCAAGGTGAGAGGTATCTCATAGGGATTGGGATGAGGAAACTATGATCCTTTCCCACATCACCCCATTTACATCCCAAATGTTATCCCTATTCAGTTGTTTAGATATGCTATACTATAATTTCTCAGTAGATTTTTTACTTCCTCATCCCTCACTTTACTCTTTTTAATCAGCCACACATACCCTATGATTAATTATGTATAATTATTATTAAGTTCTACTTATTAGTAATTATTTGAAATTATTATGAGTTGTTATAAATTAGTAATGATTTTAATTATTAATGATTTCAATTATTAATGATATTAATTATCATTATTTCTAATAATTTATTAATTATTACTTTTAGAAAATAACTATTATTAATAACTAATTATTAATTATTATTAATTATTAATGATTAGTTATTCTTAAATATTATTATTAATTAATAATTATCATTTATTTGATTGTTATTAATAATTAATAATTAGTAATTAATATTAATTATGAACCATATCCACTATTTTAAGAAAAGAAGGCTTGAGTAAGATTTTGAGTAATATTTTAGAAATACATTAATGACAACGATATTTTAAAGAAATCAATACCCATAGAAGGAACATCACCCCTAATTCCTTCTTCATTTTTTTAAAAGAACAAAATATCTAGAATAACTCCCTAACTTATTCATAAATCCCTCCTCTGTTTTAGGAAATAATTTCACCCAAACCTTTTTTTGAAATTTATTTTAAAATGTCCCATAATTTATGAATTTATAGAAATTTCTACACCGCTATAGGAATAATTTTGATTTCCAATACTAGCTCATATGAATATAAATTATTTTCGAAAAGTAATGTTGGTGAGGGTTAAGAGAGACAAGTTAAATAATTATATTACCTAAGTATATAAATCCTATTATATCTTTTTTAGGGTAATCGATTGGGTGTCCACAACATTTATCCCTTGAGAATTATATCAATCTTAGAGAGAAACTTTTCTAGAATTCTCTTAAGAATGGAGAACATAAATTCTCCTCTTAACTCCCATGAACATGAGAGAAATCGATAAAATATTTCATGCTTAGAGGAGATTATTGTTGTGATCAATGAATCATGATGCAAGTGGTTTAAATATTCCACACCCGCACCTAGAGATTTTATGGTGACGTTCTAGAACATGTGTAGATACCACAAGAGGGATTATACCTTTTAATCCTTCATCAAAACAATAGTATGAAAATATCAAAAAAATGATTAAATAACGAAGAAGGAATTGTAAGTGAAGAAAATTATTATTTAAATAAATTAATTATAATTTATATGTGAAAAGATCCTATATCGAATCTTATGGGGTTTCCTTCATCTAGTTTTGAGGATTTATCTAAGTAAATAATTGAAAAATCATTTTTTACCATGATCCCAAGTGATTTATTTATGGTATTTATACTCTATAGTATTTTGTGTTGGTTATTTGGTTTCTTCATGGGGGTTTTTGGATTTATATGAATAATTCTATTATAGTCTTTAATGTAGGTTATAATAGTGTAAGTTTCATTATGAATTAGAGTATGTTTTGGAATTTAATAAGAAGAATATATTGGATGTGTTATTGGGTTAGTAACTTTGGAAAATCTAGGGTGTGTGTGATATTGGGGTATTAGTGAGATATAGAGAGATTGATAATTTCTTTAAGGATTTAATTTAATGATATTTTATAAAATAGTTGGTTGAGAGGGTTTTTTGGGGTTAGTTTTCCATTTGATACCCCAACGTATTGGTTATGTTATCTTTTGGGGCATATTCTAAGTTTACAATTGATTTATTTATTTCTCTCTCCCTCTCTCTCTACATGATGTGTATTTATCTGATGTTATTTTGTCTTATTATTATATTTTAACACCTCATAACTTAACCAAACAATATTTACCTAATTTATAATAGGGTATTCACTTTCATAAATTTCAAGGATATTTTTAATTTATTTCTTTATAGAATTAGGAAAATATCATACATATGAAAAACTTACAATAAAAAGTGGAAACTTCTACTCAATATCCATTTTTTACACAAAAAATGGATTCTTAAATTTAAAATCACTATTCATTCAAAACGTGATTTATAGTGAGAAACTTATTATTTATTCTAGCATATTACTTAAATTATTGATAGGTAACTTCTTGGTATATTGAGGAAAGGAAAACATAATAAAGGGTGAGCTTAAATGCTCAGTAAGAGAAATCGTATAACATATTCTATCATAGAATAAATAAATCATGAATAATATGATAGAGATAAACTGAAAGATACCAAATTTTTCTGAATATATCTGAAGCTAGTTTATAGGTATTATTTTTCCTTGTTTTGAGTATATATTGGTTGGGATTTACCTTGGGGTGTTTTTTTGGTGAAATTGGAGAATTTTGGAAGGAAGAGGGGCAGTGCACAGTTGGCACTCGATTTTCCCAAACTGTGCACCCAACCCAGCAAACCGTAAGAACCTAAAAATAGGTAATTCACATGGATGTCACATGGTTTTTCAAACCATGAGACATCTTATTATCAACCTTGTGACACCCCTAGGTTAGGCACATGATTATGGCACACGATTAGGGGAAACTGTTCACCCTGAGAAGAAAACTTTGTGTGTAGAAATATAATCCCCCAAAAATTCATAAAAAAATTCATAAACCCCATATTATAACCCTAAACACCCTAGTTCAACCCTAAAATGATATCTCATTTTTAGAGGTTTTTATATGGATTCTATGTCCTTACAACCTCCGTTCTTGATGATTCAAAGCATGTATTGAAGATATGCACCTCTCTCAGTAAGAGAATATCATCCCATGTGGCTTCATCCCTCTCTCCCATATTTCTATCATCCTTTAGAGAGATGTTTTCCTAGGTGGTAATAGATATAGATATAGAATTAGATAGATATAATCTATTTGATCTTGGATCTAGGTTTAGATCTATATCTTGTTCTTTATTGGGGTTTTGGTCGTTTCACTTCAATTAGAGATTTGTTTTGGTGAGCATTCATTATAAATTCTTATATAGGTGGCATAAATTCAATTCCCATCGTATTAATTTACAATTATGTGTATGTGTTGTAAAATTTCAATTGGCATGATTGGAAATCGATTCTTGAATTGATTAAATTATTTGATTAATTAATTTATGGAATCTTGGAATTGATTAAATGATATTTCCATGTGATTATGAATTTGGTTAAATTTATGACAACTGGAATTGATTGAATTAGGTTAATTAATTTTTGAATTAATTAATGGATTTTTTTTTGTGATTATGCAATTGGTGGAATTGAATTAATTAATAGAATGTTGTGATTGTGGAATTGATGATAAATTGGGGATGTGTGACTAGTCAATTCATGTGGTTATGAATTAATTGATATTGGGGATTAAGGGATGTTTAGATTCACCCTTAGGGGATAATGATTAATATGATTAAATGTTGATAAATGGTTTAATAGTGAATTGTTCATATTATTCCATGAGAATTAAAGTGATGAACCTTTATCACTAATGAATTGAAAGAACATATCATGATGTGGATGTTTGATAAGAAGGTTAACGATGATTAAACTTAACGAATGCAATGAATGTGTTATATGTGATATTATTATATATGTGATATATGTGTGTAGGATAGGGACCGAAGCTCCAAATTACTATATGTGATAAATGAGTGTGGTATAGGGACTGAGGATCCAAATACCCATATGTGGTAGAGAGTGTTGGATAGGGACCGAGGATCCAAATACCCATATAAGATAGCGAGTATGAGGTAGTGACTAAGGCTGAAAATAAATATGTGACATTGAGGTGTGAGATTGGGACATAGGTTCCAAATACCAATGGGATGTTTGACACGACGTTCTACACCCATGAGATTGGATTTGGACAATGGTTTCAAATGACCGTGATGGGAAATGGAATGAAATGGATAATGAAATACCATGAATTATAATGAATTTTGAATTCCCTTGTGATGTGGTTCAAACTCTAGAATAGGACAGAGTAGGTATTGAGTGTTCAAGTGTCCTCAGGAACCTAGGGTTTTATGTGGTTAATTAAAGAATACTAAAATTTGATAACTATTTACTTATGAATTATACTTTATTATTTATACGACTGTATACACTCTTATTGACTATATATTATTTTAGAATTCATTGGTAGTGGCCTACATAGTTGTACTCACACCCTACTAGGGCTACCTGATTGGTACATGAATATACTTTATGTTTGTAGGATAGGATAAGGGCAAGAGTCCTATGTTATAGGTCTGAGTTAGGATGGATCTTGGATGAGGGAATCAGACGTGATTCAAGACCTTCTTGGGAGTTTTTAGTTTCCTTAATTATTTTGGGCTTTTCAGATTGACAGTTGAAATTTACTTGTAATGAAATATCTTATGTTTAGTTTTGGATATTTCATTCCTATTTTAGTCATCATGTGAAACTAGTTTGTTTGGTTATTTTATATCATTTGGTTATTCTAATTTATTTATACTATCTTGCTAATTTTATAAAGTGGGTATTGTCTCCCCATGATTGATATTAGACCCTCATTACTAGTTGGCAGCCTCTGTTATATTAGGAGGCATGCCTAAAGTCATATGACCGATTGACTTGGGGCACCGGTGTGTGGAACACAGTTCTAGATGTTACAAATTTGTATTAAAGGAGGTTTATTTTATTTTCATTTTTCATACTATTTGGGTACAGTAGATAGGAAAATTGGATGCACCAAGACTTGGTTAAGATATCATTCATGGGAGTATCTAACCCATGTATGAAGGTAAAACCCAAGTACCTAGGTTGATACTGTTGTTATTGATGTGTGTTGTACAGATGGATGCAATTTCACCTTGAGTGATTCCCTTTTTGTGTGGTGTGATTATTGTTTGAGAGATTTTTTGAGATTTGACTCATGTCCCAATATAGAATGAGAGTTGAATATACATACACTATTATAGTAACTCTAGATTATTATGTGACATGCATCATGTTATGCATACATGGGAAAATAAGGTTTTGAGTAAGTTGTTGACATTGAAATGTTTTTTCTTTCTTGTGTAATTGAACAGAAAATGGTGCCTGATGTGAAATTGAAAGTTTTAAAATGATTCAAAAATGTGAATAATAATATTTTAATGAGAAATAGGAAAATTATAGTGAGTTTACCTTTTTCTAACCATGACCTAGATGTAGGATGGTTAAGGGTAGTGAGAGTGCCTCATTTTGACCATGTGGTGGAAAAAATGGGGGTGACTTGTTATAGCCTTATGTGAACCGCTCTTGTGTTATTGTGAAAATGTGGTGTTATATGTCCTAATATGCGTGTTTGGAAATATATAAATATTCCTCCGTGAAGACACTTATTGAGAGAACGGTAAGGGGAAATGGGCGAAGATGATCCTATAATAGTGGAACCTGAGTAACTGATAGTTCATGGTGAAGGAGTCAGAGAGTAGTTCCAAGAGAACTTTTATCAATTCATGCAGTTTATGGAGAGATACCCAAAGTGGGTTTTGAATATTATTTTCAAACTTCCATGGGAGTTTTAGTTGCATCACCCTACTATATTTACTAGATAGGGTGGACCTGAGGTAGCTGAGTTCTGGATTGAGTCTGTCAAGACTATACTTGACCATTTAGAGACTCCTGCTAAAACTATGTTAAAGTTGGATACTTATATGTTATAAGGATCAAAAAATCATTGATGGGATGTTAAGACTTAGACTGGGTAGGAATATAGTATGATATTGAAGGATTTGTTGGAGATGTTCCTGGAGCACTTTTGTCTAGAGACATTGAGACATGAGAGAGTAGCTGAGTTCATGCGGTTGAATCAGGGGAGTTTGTCTGTGATGAACTATGTTGGAGGCTTTAATGGATTTCATCACTTTTCTCTATCACTAGAAGGCGACGAGACATTCATGGAAATGCATTTCTGGAATGGTCTTAAATGTAAAATTATTTCCTAGGTGAATAGATTTCATCTAAAAAAGTTTTATAAAGTGGAGGATCAGGCTCTCATATTTGAGGGGAACCTGAAGAAGGATTCCAAAAGAGGGTAGTTGGTTTCTTATAGAGAATTAGGAAGTATGTCTTCCAAGTGTAGGATGAATCATTATGATAATCTTAACCAGATATTTGGAAAGAAGAGTGGCCAGAGGGAAGGATCAGTTACTCAGGATCTTACCTGAGTGATTTACCACCAGTGCAGTAAGCTAGGTAAATTTCATTTGCATTTTCCCTGACCACTGATAGAGTTTTGATATTATGATAGGATGATACATATATATAGGTTCTACATGAACCCATGATATATGAGTGGTGATGGTGTATCTAGGAAGAATCAAAGTGCAGGAAGGGGGTCTTCAACCCCATATCATCCTAGCAGTTGAAGTTCTACTGGCCATGGTGGCAGAGGCAGTGGACATGGTACTTATAGTAAAGCGTACCTATTCCAGTAGAGTGGATCAGATTAGGGGACACATACTGTATCACAAAGAATAATAGTAGGACAGTCTCATGTAATTCATCCTATACTGGTGGATAACAAGGCTAGATCGTTGATTGTTAGAGGTACTATTCTTCTAGATTCCACGCTATCTATTGCCTTATTTGATATTGGTGCATCTCATTATTTTATATCTAAAAAACTCATTAATGGGTTATATCTAGAAGTGGATTTTGTGAGTAGGGTTATGATGATAGATACACCTTTGGGAGTACAGTTGAGAGACATCTATTTGTGCAACAAGTGTTCTCTTGAGATTGGGAAGTATCTTTTCAGTTGCGATCTTTACATACTTGACATGTTAGGATATGAACTAATTTTTGGGATGGACTAGTTAGTAGCATGCTGATCCCACATAGATTGTTACCATATGAGAGTAACTTTTACATCTCTAAAGGGTGACAATTATATTCACCATTGAGAGTGGGATATCAAGGCGGTCCATGCAGGGATAGTTCACCAGAAACTAGGAGAGACTAATGCCTAGGTTGCTTATTTATTGCTGGATGAAGTTGGTGTAAATCATGATTTATTTCCACCCATAGCGGATAGGTATTAGGATATGTTTCCTGAAGACTTATCAGGTCTTCCACCTGAGATAGATATGGAATTTACTATTGAGCTCATACTGGGGGATGTTCTAGTTTCTATTCCACCATATAGAATGTTACCAATAGAGCTTCAAGAGCTTAATAATTAACTAGAAGAGTCACAGAATAAGGTATTTATCCATCTGAGTCTGTCACCTTGGAGTTTACCAATTTTTTAGCCTAAGAAGGATGATGATACACTATGCTTGTGTTTCAATTGCCGGATGTTGAACCAAATGACAGTGAAGAACTGATATCCTCTTTCATGTATCAATGACCTATTTGAATAGTCGAAGAGATATTGTGTTTTATCAAAGATTGAATTGAGATTAGGGTATCATTAGTTGAGAGTTTGACCTCATGATATACCGATGACTGCTTTCATAAGTAGGTATGACCTTTATGAGTTTATTGAGATGTCGTTCTGGGTGAAAAATGCACCAACCGTGTTTATGGTCTTGATGAACAGAATCTTCCACCCATACCTAGATCAGTTTTTCGTTGTGTGTGTGGATGACATCTTTGTGTAATCTATGACACATTATGATCATTAGCTACATATTGACATCAACTTAGGTATATTAAGAGAGAATTTTATTTATTCCAATATTTATAAGTGTCAATTATAGATTGATCTGGTACACATCTTGGGTCACATTATCTCAGATAAAGGTGTGTTAGTGGACCCAAAGTAGGTGAAGGTAGTTATTTTTCGGGTGAATCCCAAAAATGTTATTGATATATTTAGTTTTATGGGGCTAGTGGTTTATTATCGTAGGTTCATCTAGGAATTTTCCTACTTGTAATACGCACTTTTCGGCTTGACCAATAAAGTATTAAAGCTTGAATGGTTTGGTTCATGTAATAATTTCTTCCAGGAGTTGAAGAAGTGCTTGATCTCAACACCAATATTGATCCCACCTGAATGAGGGGAGGAGTAAATGGTGATCTTTGATGCGTCTAGGATATGTATTAGAGAAGTTTTGATGTATGTAGATCGAGTTGTTTTTTATGGTACATGAAAGTTGAGGTCGCATGAATGGAATTACCCTATGCAAAACCTCAAGTTGGATGTAGTGGTTTATGTTTTAAAGTGTTGGTGGAATTATCTATTGTGTAAAACTTTTACCGTTTATACTGATCAAAAGAGCTTAAATTGCATCTTTTCACAATTATATTTGAATCTATGAAAGTGGAGGTGGGTTGAGTATATACAGTCATTTGGTTTTGAGCTAGAATATATTCCCAGGAAGGGAAACATATTTGATGACACTTTAACTAGGAAAACTCAAACTTAGGTAGTTCAGGACTATAGTGTTGAGTAGAAGATAATGAATTTACTCGATGAGATGCATGTTGTGGTTTAGGAGATCCAGGAGAATATGACTATCATATCAGGTTCAGTGGATTATACACTCTTGAGTCAGATCAGGGAAATGCATCATTATGATTCATAATTTTTTTTGCTTGAGGGAAATCCTTGAATGTGGGGAGACACCTTCAAATTGGACCATAGATGAGGATGATATCAGCTATGTTAGGAATCAGGTTTTGTATCTATGAGTATGTGGGAGGATATGATACAGGAATTTCATTCATAGAAGTGGTCGATGAATCTATGTGTGACTAAAATGTACCATAACCAATGAAAAAGTTTTGGTGGCCTAGCATGAAAAAGGAGATAGTAGGGTTCGTGACACAATTCTACATGTGTTAATAGGTGAAGGTTGAGAATCAATGACTTGGAGTTTTACTACTGTCATTTCCCATTTTACAATGAATGTGAGAAGATGTTATTATGGTCTTTGTAAGTGGGTCCCCCAAGGATTTCATGGAAGAATGATTCTATTTTGGCGGGTGTGGATCGACTGATTAAAGATGCACATTTCTTTCCAATACACGAGAGCTTCTTAGTGGATTAGTTGGGATAATTGTACATTTAAAAGATAGTACATCAATATGGGGTTCCACAAATTATTATTTTATACCATGACTTACTTTTCACTTTGCGCTTCTTGGAAGGGATTACTGAAGGTTCTTGGTACATAGGTTTTAATGCGTGCAGTATTCCACCCACATATAGATGGTAAGTTGAAACTTACTATTTAGGTGCTTGAGGATATGATTTATGCATGTGTCCTAGACTTTGGTGGGTCTTGGGAGAAGCACCTAGCTTTAGTAGAGTTTTCCTATAAAAATATTTATCAATAAACTATTCATATGGAATCGTATGAGGGTCTTTATGGTAGACCATACAGATCACCTCTATGTTGGATGGAGGCATGTGAGTTAGAGTTTTTGGGACAAAGTCTTGTACATGATACATCAAAGCAGGTTCAGATGATTCGGAAACATATGGATATAGATTAGAGTAGACAAAAGTCATATGTTGATAGACATAGATGACCCCTAGAGTTTTCATAGGGTGATCATGTATTCATTTGGGTGACGCTGAGACTGATTCATCACTAGATTCAGAGACAGAGCAAGTTTGTGACTAGGTTTGTTGAACCATTTGAGGTTGTGGAGAGAATCATCCCGGTGACATACCATTTGGCTCTTCAATAGAGGTAAAATGCTATGAATGATGCTTTTCATGTGTCACAACTTCAGCAGTATCACCCCGACCCTTCTCACATGATCGATGTGGATGTTGTTGAGTTTGAGACTAATGTGTCCTTTTAGGATCATCTGATATGTGTGTTGGATCATAGTGAGAAGCTATTTCAAGGAAAGACCATGCCAATTGTTTTTATATTGTGGAAACATAGGTGTGTTCAGAAGGAAACATGATAGAGATAAGTGGATATGCATGCTCAGTGGACCGATATTTTTGACTCGGAATCTTAGAGATGATTGGGAGCATAACTCGAGGATAATATATTATAAGTTTAATGATTATAATATCCTGACCAAATCTAGAGATATTTTTTTGAAAAGGTTGTGGTCAAGCCCCCATTATTGAACGTAAAAAATATAAATCTTCTTTAAGGATTTGGAAAGAGAAAACCCATTATAGGAATGGAAAATTATTTAAAAACAAAGGTAAAAAAAGATCTTATATGTCCAAAATAAGTAAAAGACTAAGTAGGCACTATAACTCCTCATCTCCCACTCACCATACATCTCAACCATGAGATTAGTCAAAAGAATGTGTCTCCCCCTCTACGAAGAAGTTGCACCATGTTGGCAGCACAATGTGGAAGAGCACCTCTCCAACTAACATAGAAATGTGGAGGAGAGTGGAATGAAGGGTGCTGACACACCCTTATCTATTTCGATCCATCCACCCGACAAAGAATGAAAGGAAATTTCAGAAATTTCAACCCGATGCAATGCAAAATAAGACAGAAAACAATGAGAAAATACCATGGCGAGGCACCCATCCATCCATCAAAGTGATAACGCATGGCTGAATGATGAGTGTCATCACACCTATCCCTGTTTCAGGGATTCCCACCCCGTGACATGTACAAAATGTTGTGAAATATCCAAATACAACAAGTAAAACCAGTGATCATGAAAATTATACCCCTCAAGAACAAACAAAACCAAGAAGGCCAATGACATGAAAAAACCATGTTAAAATTTCTAGTGTGGTGAAAATCCAAAAGAAATCACACTACCCATCTTCATAAACCATCAACGACCAATGATCTCATGAAAATCACCACCATTGAGAGTTTCCATCAATAACCAATGAAAACGCCACTAACTACTAAAATAAGAGCTACTCCACAAAAATCTATGGGAGTTGATCCACATCCCACAAGAACCGCACCTTGCTGGAACTTGCCAAACCATATCGAACAGAGGCTGAATCCACATACACCGAATCCAATAGCTTCCTACCCAAGAAACATGGCAATAAAAGATCAACATACACTGATGAAGGCCCCACAAAGAGACTACAAAACTGAGCGATCAAGATCATTGACCATATTTGGAAGACTATGATTCTTCCATGAACCAGCAAAGGCCATCGACAGATGTTGAAACCATCATCACTGCAAGATCAAGGGAGGAAGCTCCTGAATAGCACACGCCACATGAGACCCTAACAATGGATAGTGATGGGTGAAGATCCAGAGAGGATTAACCTAGAAGAACACTTCCAGATCTCAAAACCGTAACTGCAAGATGGAAGGTAAGGAAAACAATCCGCCACCACAAGAGGGATGGGATGAAGAACAAGCCACCATGAGTGGATTAGAGGGAAACCCTAGGGATGGATATGAAGAAATCAGGATGGATGGGAATGATAAGATAGTGATGCACCATCCGATATTACTTTACCTAATATAGAGATCACTTAAGATTTTTTATAGGTATTGTTTTTTCTTGTTTTGAGTATCTCTTGGTTGGAATTTACCTTGTGAAAATTTTGGGTGAAATTAGATAATTTTGAAAGGAAGAGGGGCAGTGCATGGTTGGCACATGGTTTTCCCAAACTATGTATCCATCCCAGAATACCATGAAAACCAAAATAAAGGGGATTCAAATGGCTGACACACAATTTGTCAAACCGTGAACGCTCTTAGTAGTAACCATGTGAAAACCTTAGGTGAGGTGCACATATATGGCACACATTTTGGAGAAACCATGTGCCCAGAGTAGGAAACTATGTGCATAGAAATTTAGTCCTCTGAAAATTCATTAAAAAATTTCCAAACCTCCATCTTATATCCCCAAACACCCTAGTTTTACCATAAACCAATTTCTATCATTTTTGGAGGTTCTCGGATAGATTTATAGGCCTTAGAACCTCATTTATTGGCAATTAAAACCCTATATTGAAGATATGAATGTCTTCCAATAAGAGAATCAAACCCCGTGTGGTTTCCTCCCTCACTCTCATCTTTCTCTCATCCTTTGGAGATATTTTTTCTTATCTAGTAATGGAGCTAGATATAGTTTCAGATATATCTAATCCATTTGATCTTAGATCTAGGATTTAGATCTAGATCTCCTTATTCCTCATGGTTTTGGTTGTTCTTCTTCAATTGGTAAATTCTATTAGTGAGTGTTCATCATTAATTTTGAGGTAGGTGGTCTAATTTTTAATTCCCATATTCTTGAATTCCAATTTCATGTATGTTTTGTAAAATTTTAATTATTACGATTGTAAATTGAGTTTTGAATTGAGTAAATTAAATGATTAATTAATTTATGGAATCCTGAAATTGATTTAATGTAATTTCTCTATGGTTATGAATTGGGTTAAATTCAGGACAATTGGAATTGGTTTGATTAAGTTAATTAATTAATGGAAATTATTGTGATTATAAAATTGGTGTAATTGGATTGATTAATTTATGAATTAATTATTGGAATGTGGTGATTATGGAATTGATGAGAAATTGGGGATGAGTGATTGGTCAATTAACGTGGCTATGAAATAATTGATATTGGGGATTAAGGGATGTCTGGATTAACCCTTAAGGGTTAATGATTAATACAATTAAATGTTGATAAATGGTTTAATAGTGAATCAATCATATTATTCCATTTGAATTAATGTAATGAACCTTTATCGTTGATGAATTGAAAAAGTATATCATGATGTGGATTTTTGATAAGAATGTTAATGATTATTAACCTTAATGAATGTGATGAATATGTTATATGTAATATTGTCATATATGTGATATACATGTGTGAGACATGGATTGAGGCTCGAAATACCCATATATGATAAATGAGTGTGGGATAAGGACTAGGTTTATAAATACCAATATGATATAGTGAGTGTGGAATAGGAACTAAGGATCCAAATACACATATGATATAGCAAGTGTGGGACAGGGAATGAGGCTCCAAATACCCATGTGAAATTGATATATGGGATTAGAATAGAGGCTCTAAATTTTCATGGGATGATAGACACAACATTATACACCCATGTGATTGGATTTGGACTATGTTTCCAAATGACCTTGATGTGAAATTTAATGAAATGGATAATGAAATCCCATGAGTTATAATGAATTGTGAATCCCCTTGTGCTGTGGTTCAGACTCTAGCATGGGATGAAGCATGTGTTAAGGGTTTTAGTGTCCTCAGGAACCTGAGCATTTATGTAGTTAATTATGGAATACAAAAATGTGATAAATTTTTACTTATGAATTTTAAATTATTATTTATACAAATTCATACATTGTAATTATATATTTTTTTTAGACAACATTGGTGGTGGCCTGTTGAGTTGTACTCACACCCTACTTGGGATTCCTGATCATTACCAGAATAAACGTCATGTTTATATGATAGGATAAGGGAAATATTTCTATGTTGGATGGATAATTTGGGATATATCTTTCATGAGGGAATGATATTTGATTAAGACCCGCTTGGGAGTTTTTAGTGTCCTTGTTTATTTTAGGTTTTGCAGATTGACACTCAACATGTACTTGGCCTGACATATCTTCTATTTAGTTTTGGATATTGTATTCCTATTTTATTCATCATGTGATATTGGTTTTTCAGGTTATTTTATAACATTTGGTTATTCTTATTTATTTATTCTATCATGAAACATTGATAAAGAGTGTATAGTCTCCCTATGATCGATATTGTACCCTTTTTTCTAGTTGTTAGCCTCTAGAATATGGGGAGGTGCGCCTAAGGTCATGTTACAAACTGGCTCGGGGAACTAGTGTGTGGAACACAGGTCAAGATGTTACATAAACAATAAAAAATAATCAAATATTCCATATAAATAATATCATAAAAGGGGAATATATCCTTGGATAATAAAAAACATAATCAATCACATGGTTAGAAATAAATGTTTTAAAAATAATGGAATGCGTAATGCCCAAAATTATAATCATATTGTCAATTACTTGTGACAAGACATCATAAACATACCTCCAAGGACTTGTGGTAAGACATCATAAATAATTTGGTAGAAATACACCAAATATGCTGGTAAGTTTGTCTCATTTGAACTACCGATACATCAATGGGATACAAAAGGATTCTCCCATAACTTAATAAGACCAATGAATTCATAATTTGAAAGTAGATAATAATCAATATAATAAATAATAAATATAAATACATGTATTTGAAAACTATCATATGGAATGTAAAATTTTTCCCTAATAAATAAATATAAAAACATGATCATAATCCTTCTAAAGAAAAAATGTGGATGAAAACATTAGATTATTTCCCCATTAAAGCATAAGAATCATAAGAGGTTGTTAGTATAGATGAAAATATCATTAAAATTACCTTCTATCCTTTCTTTTAAAACCTGAGAAAAATATCCTTTTCTTTTGATAAAATTTTAAATATTTTTTGAGAATATTGAGAAAATTCCATTCATAAAAAATAAGACTAGAAAATTATGGAGGAATATTTAAATAAAATAATATTTATAAAAGAAGGAAAATCCTTTCACGTCATATACATTAAAATAGAAAATCATTTCACACTTCTATAAAAATTCAAAAGTGAAAAATATAGAAACCATTTGAAAAAGATTTCTTTTAGTCATTTATAAAGAAAGTTAAAAGTAGTTTAAAATGAAATTTAACAATATTTGAAACATAATAAGAAAATTATTGAAACATTTAATGAACATAGATATATAGGAGGATGATTTTAAATGGAAAACTTTAAAACAAGGTTTTAAAGGAATAATTTCTTACGACATTCATTACTTTTGAAAAGAAAGGACATTGAACAAGGAAAATTGAAATTTATTTGTAAAACACTTTAATTTTAGTAAATTAATGATAAAAAACATTCACAATTCAGTTCATACTCCACAAATAAGAACACATTTGGTGAAAATGACCTAAGTCTCAATTAAAGGAAATTGAGATGTGAAATATGTTACATGGAGTCCAACTCACCACATACGTACTTTATCTCCTGTATAATAAAATTATATTAATTTTATGCCTTCTTAATAAACTTTTCAGGTTCATTAACTTATTATTATCATTTTTATTTCATCTATTACAATGACTTATATAATTATTAAATTAGTAAAGTTCATGTTAGACATTTTGAGGACGTTCAGTTCATAATCACAAAACAACTTTGATAGGATGAACATGGTCAAAGGGGTCATTGTTTTATAATATCTATAATAATAATCATGATTTTTTAATATATTAAATATAATTATAGAATCATCCATGAAATACAGACATGAAAAATGAATCACATTACTTTGGGGAGGTGGTAGTCTACACGTACACACAATATACACTATCAATTTTAATGGGTGGAAGGGTAAGAAGGTAAGTAATATATTATCTATAAAAATAATAATTATGTCATAAATATAATATATATTAATTTAAATCATCATAATAACTAACCTTATTAGGTGGTGATGAAAAAAACACATTGTTTCGTGTTGGTGATAGTTGACACGTATGCATAAGCGATGTTTTCATTTCTCAAAGGACAGAGAAAGAGAAGGATAATAGTTATGCCAAATATATAATAAAATATCATTATAGTGAAGATAATTGTTTTATTATATCAATATGGTTATGATATAATTGAAGGAGGTAGAATAATAAATAAAATGAAAGAACTCGGTTAAGAGTTTTACCTCTTCTTTGAGAAAACTCATTTGGATTACACACTAATCCTTATAGATTAGTATTTTGGGGGAAAAGAGAATCTAATTCATGGGGAGGATGGTTGGGAAGATATTTGGGTAGATCAAGGTCAAAATAATTTTCTCAAAATGTGTGAGTAAGCGAGGATAATGTGTTCTCTTTTATAAGTGAGGGGAGTTACACAATTGTAAATATTAAGAACTTTAAATAATAATAAATATCTTAATATTTTAAAGTGAAAAAATGGATATAAGTTTGATGGTAGTACATGATAAACTCTAATGACCTTCAACTAATAAAATTTATAATTGTTTAATTTTCATTATAAACCTTATCTTTTGGTTTAACCCCCTCGTCAACCCTTTTTATCCTTAACCATGATAACACATTTTTCACCAATTAAGGGTTATAAGTTTAATTATAATCTGGAAAGTGGATAAAAAATGGATCAAGGATAAAATTTTAGACAATTTATCATTCCAATTTTTCTCTATAAAGTTTTTATTGATTTTTAAATCATTTAATAAAATATTACTTATCGTAAAATATCATTAATGTCATTTTGGGACTATTATTTTAATTTGAATTTAAAGACATAAATACAATAATGTAATTTGAATATAAAAAACATTTACTAATAATTATACTTTATAATTACCTATTAAATTCATGTAATACAACAATTTATCAAAAAAAATCAAATTTATTGTTTTTAAAATCATTTTCCTTGATTTTTCAACCGCTTTCACAAGCATTTTATCGACGATGTGTAAGTGTTTAAGGTAATTATATCATCACTAAAAATTAAAAATAAATTAACATTATGAAAATAATTTATTTAAGTTCAAAATAATCTTTTATATTCATTCATAACATCTTTTTACCCTAATGAAAAAATATAATAGTAATCAAAATTTACCTCGTGGAATTCTTTAATTATCATTTAATTAAACTAGTATAAAGGGTATAATCAAAGCAAATTGACAAGAAATTAATTTGTTTTGAATCTTGGATGATTATGGTAAAAACACACTCATTAAATAATTAAAAAATAGTTTTGAGATACTTTTAGGCCTTATATTATAGTTTTAACACCATTTTACATGTTTCACATTTTCCAAGGTGACAAATATTTACCATAATTACTATTTTCAATGATAAAAAAGGGAACTATTTTCAAAATATGAACTTCTTGAATCTAAATATGGAATCAATTTTTCAAGATTCAATTTCTAGAAGCATAAGAAATTAGTTTTAATACAATTTCATAAAATTAAACGAAAAATAGTTTGTGAAAAAATGTTCCTTTAAGCATAATGATGAGCTTATACCAAAATTAAATATTATGTAGATTATTATGTGATAAATTAGATTATGTATAATTAAATATGGATTATGTTACATTAATACAAATTTCAAAACATAATCAGGAGTTTAAATTAATTGATTTAACGAAAGATTATAATAAAATGATGATTTTAAAAATTATTATCATTTTATAGTATACAATTTGTAAAATTGGTAGAAATTAATAATGATATCTGAGCATAAAAAAAGCAATAAAACTAATTTTTGAATAGAATTTATTTCTGAAGTATAAAATGAATTTATACTCATCGAATATCTAGTAACCACCATTAAATGAATGCTAATTTATTTAATTAAATACATGATCTATAAATTTCATTAAAAACATTCATCTATATTTATGAACTTAAAATATTTTTATAAAAATTAATTGCATACATAAAATCATTTTCTAAAAAATATATCCTTTTATCTTATATTATTTTATTTAAAATTGAGTTCTTATTTCCTAATCAGTATATTTGTATGAGAAAACATTTTATGTATATATATTTCATAACATGGTTATTTCTATTCAAGCCTGACAAACTAATGGAAATATCATAACAATCATATTTAAATAATAACATTTAAATAATATATTATGGTTTTTTTAACCTTGGTGTTGCGTATACCCACCACATGCCTCAATAAATGGGGATAAATGAAATTGATGCGACTGATAAAGGATGAAGAGAAATATAGGGGATAATAAGTTAGGAAAGCTACCATCACCGCCCAAGTATAAATTTGAAAATGAGAATCAACCTCTAGAGAAGAAACACCCAAGGAGAGAACCCTATGTCATCGTTGATTATAAAATTATTTTTATTTAATATTTTTATTAGGTAATGAAAATTTAACTAAGGTGGTTTTAAATTGGTATTAGTCTTCAAATTATATTGTTTATTAATGAATCTTAATTCTCATTCCCTCTTGACCCAACTTCTCATTTTTGTTTATTTTATCCTCAAGTCCAAAATTTGAAATATCTTTCCTGGAAAAGAAAGAATCCTTAAGGAAAAAAGATCATGGAACAAATAACCTTCTTTCTTTAATGGAATCAACTACACCCAATGGAATATAAAAATGAAAATATTTTTAGAAAGAATTATGTTTGAAATATGGGATAACATTGAGGATAAATATGATAATCCCAAAGCTCTCAAATGTGATTTGAGTGATGATATTATTCATACATATGATAATACAATACTACAAATATGTTCTTTAACAGTGCTATAATTATCCTTCATTGACTCTAAAAAATCATTGTTGTTTTATGTATTTTTAAAAGATGATGGGTTTTATCAATACTAAAAATAGAATTGATAAAAGGGACCTTCATGAACACTAAATATTACTAATAAAGGGAGCCCTTTATCAGTGTTTTTTGTAGAACTAATGAAGGGGACACTTTATCAGTGAGTTTTTAGTATTGTTAAAGTAATTTTTTTATCATCATTATTCCTAGTAATGATAAAATTTATGTCGCAAAAACATGCTGCTAAAATTAAATCACACTATAGTAGAAAATACAAAATTGAATTTCAATTAAATTTACATCAGAAATACAAGAAAAAAACACTATATTAAAAAATATTGAACATTGTTTTGTACACTTACATGGTTATATAAAATTTATCCCAAACATTAATAAATCCAAAAATATAAATATTTTGTTGTCTTTGGCCCCATACCCATATCAAAGGAGTCCGTTCATGCTACCAATTTTCAAAAAAACCACCCCATATCAAGTAAAATAGTTAGCCTATATGAAAAAACAATTCTTATTTTAGTAATAAGATACAGAAATAAATAAAATATAAATATGAAATAATAAATTAATAAAATTTCAATTTTAAACTAAAAACATACACTTAGAGTCATACTGAGCACACCGTATGTTAGATAAATGTGTGGTTAATTTATAAACATCACTAATGATTTATGGACCATTTTACTAAAGTATTAACACAATATGAGTGTATTTTCTCAGTTTTAAGTATGTGATATGTGTTTTGAAATGAAGTATCAATTTTAAATTAAAAAAATACACTTCAAGTCATATTAGACACACCATATGTTAGATTAATACATAGTTGATACCTATATGTCAAAAATTATATATGGATCATTTTACTAATGTATCAGGACAATATGATCACATTTTCTTAGTTTCAAGTATGTGAAATATATTTTGAACTAAAATGTCAATTAAAAATAAAAAACATACTTTATGTCATACCAGTCACACTTTGTATCATATTGACATGTGATTTATTCATACACCAAAAAAATTCCATAAGGATTATTTTACTAAAGTATCAATATAATCTAAGTATGTTTTATAGTTTTTTAGAAAGTGATACAAGTTTTTAACTATAATATCATTTTAGAACTGAAAACACATACATTGAGTCATATCGGTCACATCATGTTACAGATTAATGTGTAGATGATTCCTACATGTAATAGAAGACTTTTCAATAAATATCCAAAAGTATCAATACAATCCAAGCATGTTTCGTCAATTTTCTGTTAGTGACACATGTATTTAACTAAAATGTCATTTTAAACTAAAAACACGTCTGTCGAGTGATATCAATCACACTATTTATCAGATTGAGGTATTAATAATTCATACATGTCAAAAATGACATATATATTATTTTTATGAAGTATCAAAACAATCCGAATGTATTTGATCAATTTCACGTAAGAAATGTTTTTTTTAACTAAAATGAAATTTTTAAACTAAAACTACACATTTTGATACATATCGATCACACCGTGTATTAGTTTGAGCTGTGTATAATTCATACATGTCACAAATGAATTATGTATAATTTTCCTAAATTATCAAAAAAATCTGAATGAGTGTTCTTGGTTTTGAGTATGACATACGTCTTTTGAACTAAAATGTCAATTTTAAATAAAAAATCACACTTGGAGTCATAACAGTCACACAATGCGTCAGATTAATGCGAGGTTGATTCCTATATGTAAAAAATGACTTAAAGATAATTTTACTAAAGTATCTATAGAATCTGAGTGTTTTTCTTTACTTTTAGTGAGTGACACACATTTTTAACTAAAATGTTATTTTTAAACTGACAACACACACTTTGAGTCATACCGGTCACACCATGTGTCAGATTGACACGAGGATGATTCATATACATCAAGAATGACTTATGGATTATTTTCATAAAGTATGAAGATACCCTGAGTATGTTTTTTTAGTTTTTAGTGGCTGTAACACTTTTTTAACTAAAAGATCATTTTTAAACAGAAAAAAACATTTGGATTCATACCGGTGAAACTATGTATCAGATTGAATAACTACTAATTCCCACATATCACAAATGAATTATGTATTATTTTAATAAATCATAAAAAAATATGGATTAGTTTTCTCAATTTTGAGTATGTCATGCATCTTTTTAATGAAAATTTCATTTTTAAACTGAAACCATACATTTTGAGTCATACATGTCACATTGTGTATCGGTTTCAGGTAAAGCTAATTCTTATTTTTCACAAATGACTTATAGATCATTAACCTAAATTATAAAATCCATATAAATGTTTTTTCTCAATTTTTAGTATGTATTTCATCTTTTTAACTAAAATGTCAATTTTAAATAAAAATACACACTTTGTGTCATGTCGGTCACACCGTGTGTCAGATTAGTGTTCGGTTGATTCCTACAGGTCAAAAATTACTTAAGGATAATTTTACTAAATTATAAAGATATTATTATTATGTTTTCTAGGTTTTAAGTTAGTGAAACATTATTTTACCTAAAATTTCACTTTTAAATTGAAAATACACACATTGAGTAATTCTGGTCACATTGTGTGTTATATTGATGTAAGGATAATTTCAAAACATTAAAAATGAATTATGAATCATTTTAATATAGTATCAAGAAAATATGAGTGTGTTTTTTTAAATGAGTGACACATGTTTTTAAGTAAAATGTCATTTTAAAAATAAAAAAAACCCTTTTCAAGTCATACTGATCACACTGTGTATTAGTTCAATGTATGACTGATTTCAACACATCAAAAATTAATTATTGATAATTTTCATAAATTATTAAAATAATATGAATTTATTTGATAATTTTTGAACATGCCACATGTATTTTATACTAAAATGTCATTTTTATAATGAAAAAACACATATTGAGTCATATCGGGCACACCGTATATTATATTGAGGTATAACTAATTCTTACATATCAAAAATTACTTAGGGATTAATGTTATAAAGTATCAAAACAATATGAATTTTCATTATTGGTTTGTGTATGTGATGCCAGTTTATTCTAAAATGTCAATTTTAAATAAAAAACTCAATGAGTTATACCAGTCACACCATGTGTCAAATTAATGTGCGGTTGATTCATATACATCACAAATAAATTATGGATCATTTTATTAAAGTATAAATAAAACATGAGATTGTTTTCTTGGTTTTCTATAAGTGACATATTTCTTTTAATAAAATGTAATTTTTAATTAGAAAACATGCACCTTGATTCATACCGATCACATCATGTGTTTGATTAAAACATAAATGACTCCTACACACAAAAAATGACATATAGATCACTTTATTAATGTATCAAGACAATTCGTGAGTGTTTTCTTAGTTTTTAGTGAGTGGCACATGGTTTTAACTAAAATATCATTTTTAAACTGAAACAATACATTCTGAGTCATACTTGCCACACCATATATCAAATTGAGGTGAAAATGATTCATACATGTCAAAAAATACTTATGGATTGTTTTCCTAAAGTATCAAAATAATTTGAAAATGGTTTTCAATTTTGCGTATGTCTCATGTATTTTTGATAGAAATTCAATTGCTTAATACAAACACACACTTCGATTCATACTAGAAACATCATGTATCAGATTGAAGTGAAGTTGAACCATAAACCTCACAAATTAATTATGGATTTTTTTCCTAAAGTATCAAACCAATATGAACGTTTTTGATTGATTTTGAGTATATCACATGCCTTTTTAACTAAAATGTCATTTTATGATGAAAACATTAATTTTGAGCCATACTTTTGTTTATCATATTGATGTGTGGATAATTATTAAACATCAAAAATTGACTTATGGATCATTTTCATAAAGTATCAAGAAAATACGAGTATGTTTACTCAGTTTTTAGTGAGAAAAACATCTTTTTAACTAAAATGTCATTTTTAAATTGAAAACACTCATTTCGAGTCATAATGGACACACTATGTATTGAATTAAGGTGATGTTATTTCCTACACCTAACAAATGAATTATGGATTATTACCCAAATTTATCAAAACATTTTGATTGTGTTTTCTCATTTTTTGAGTATTTCATGCATCTTTTTAACTAAAAAATCAATTTAAATAGAAAACATGCACTTTTAGTCATTTTTAAACTGAAAACACGCACTATTGAAAATAAAAAGATTAATTAAAGAAAAAATAAATCTATAAAGAGAAATAATAATACCTAAGTGAATAATCCTTGTTGAAGACTTTGTCAAGAATTGATTGTTCTCCAATAATTTTCTCTCTTTATGGGGAAAAAATGGTTGGTGAAGAATCAATTATCGACAAAGTCAAATCTTCATGTTCTATATAAAAATTTAATGAATAAGTAGTAGAAAGAATGATAAGAAAATAAAAAAATAAAAAAATAGTTAAAATGATGATAAAATTAACTAAATAAGTAGTTTGAAGTCTCCTCTTCATGATGTGTGTATACATTTTGACACCATGTATTTTTACCCTTCAATTCTAAACAAATCTATTTCCTCTTTTGAATACACATACTATCGATATTTGTGGTGGTACTATTAAAATTAAATAAATAAAATATTAGTAAATTTTCTAAATTAAATTGTAATTATCATCAGAAATACCACTTCGAGGATGATCGCTTGTTGATGGAATACAATATTTTTCATAATTGTTACAAACATAATAACTAAAATATTTTCCATTAGTTTGTTTCAGACACTAAATAAACATTTAGAAAAATATTTTTTTTGATAAAGGAATATTATTATATATACCATAATATTTATCCACATATAGAATTTGATAGGCTTATTATGCTCACATAATTTCATCATCCCATGATTTATATTATATTTAAACACCAGTATATCATAAACAATTTTCATTAAAACGTAATATAAAATGCATAACTTGTCATTTATTTTTAATTTGTTTCATGTGGTGTATTAAAAATTGATAAATGTCCTCATGTGTGGTCAATTTTCTGATATCCATGAATTTAATCCATGAAATAAATCTTTAGAGTATCCAAATTGATTGTATTGAGCTACTAATTCTCCCAAAAAAGAAAAAGGAATAAGAAATGAAAGAAAGTAAAATATATTTGACATGGTTAAACTGTAGAGTTTTACCCCTAAATAGTGGGTATTATTAATATTCTTCTATCTATAAGTTTATTATCAAATAATGCAGATAATTTTCCCATAATTATTGATTATTACTCTTCTTCAAAATATATTTTTTTGTGTAGAAGTAATGTGAGGACTATTGAATCCATTTTTCTTCATAGGGATTTACCTTAAAATAGTACTGATATATATTCTTGTAAAAATTATGAATTTTATTTAAATATAATTAACACAATAGATTATGTATTGGAAAAATAAATTATGAAAAAATACATCATGTATATATTTACAACTGAGTCTCCTAGCCACATATGCTTAAGTATTTCATTTATATTATCAAGAACAAGAAATTCTATGATGGACTCTTCGTATATTTTTTATTCAAAATAAATGATAGTCATATCGCCTTATTTGAACATTGGATCCATAAGAAATTGTAATATTTATAAATGTAGAAGTTGAACTAGCAGGGTAAAGTTACTTTCTAAAAGTATTTTCAATTGATTGGTTGATCCTTTATATTGTTTTTATTTCACCTTCTATTTCTCCTTCTCTTTATAAATCTATAATAACATTCCTTAATATATGATTTTTTTAATTAATTGTTAAATATTTTATAAAAAAAATTTATTGGATAGGAATAACTCTTTATTTAATTGTATTTTTACAAGATCAAACGATCATGCTACGAAATTTCTAATAATAAGTTTTACTATGTGAACATCCAGATCATAAAGGGGAACAAGTATCTTGGTGCTTAACTCATGATATACATGAATCCCCACTATAGCATGGCCTTTGGAAAATTATTTGTTGTATAGAATATCTCTTTGGATATTTTACATTGTACCCCTCACAATGAGGAGATGGTTGGGTGATAATAGATATAAATAACAATCATTTTCACCTTATATAATATTAGTATAGGAAATGTATAAGTGTATTCCTAATTCACATTTCATAGATATAGTTATGAAAAAATCGATTACCTCTAGTAAGGTTGAAATTTGAGGGAAATGACTTACCTCAATTTGGGGGGGGGGATATTCATATAGTGGTTGTTGTTGTGTTGTTTTTTCTCTTTGATGACTTCCCATAACATTTTCTAAAAAATCAGACTACCAATTAAGTTTTTATTCTAGGATAGTTATTCATGTCTTCCCCTCCTCTATTTTCTTATCTTTACCCCCTTGTATATTTATTTTCTCAAAATATGTTTGGGGAAACACTCCAAAATATTTAACTCTGATGTGTCTATATTGATCTAGACACTTAAAGGCCACTAAAATTAGTCATTAATTGGGTACAACTGATGATGATTCTTGTTCCTAAACCATACAAATAATATTGGAAAATAAGTAATAATTTTATATAATACCAATTTGAAGTATATTTTTTTATTATTTCTTACGTACACATACTTCTCATAATTTTTGTGTGTTTTCATCTATTAGTATTGCATCTTTATTTACATGATCCTCTTTCCATATATGATGATTTGGGATTGAAGTGGATTTGTATTTTGATTAATAAATCTACATATAAAAAATTAATATTATTATGTTGTTGTTTCATGACACATAAAAGTATTACTATATATTTTAAATACATATCATTTTTCAAGTAAATCATACCTCATAATTTAATTATGGTAGGGCTACATTGGTTTCGATACATGATTCTTATTTTTAGCACTCAGTTGTTTCATAAATTAGAAATTCTTAATCAAAGTGATTAATAAAAATATTTTCAAGTAATGTATTAACAATCACAATGTACCTGAAAACATGCCTCATTGCATTGAACAATAAATCCATTCCATGTTTCTTGGTTTATCAAGTGTGTATAAATTTGTGGTGGGTGTTAGTTTACTTTCCTTTCAAAATCCATGAGATGATGCTTCAAAAGAATTATTTTAAATCCTCTATGATCCTTTCTAATGACCATTAATACAAATTTAATTCAGTGTTCATATAGTATAAATGAAATATTAATGGGATAATAAATAGTAAATAAATGTTTCATTATTTTATTTTTTATTAAAAAAAAGTATATTATTATGTTTCCCTAATCTCTTCCAAAATTAGCGCCTTTGTAACATCCTGACCTTTCTGAAAGGTCAAGACCACTAATTTTTTTGGTCATCATTGATTTAAATGACCCTAATTATGATTCCCAATCAAGTTAAAGAGGTATCGAGTTCATCTGAAGATTGTTCAAATCATGAAGCCCTGAAATGTGAAGAAAAGTCTGGGCCATAAGGTTTGGAGAAACAATACACCCTAGACCGTATGATTTCCTTAAACCATGCAGTTGTACATAATGGTAACCTATGGGATGCACGGTTTTTCTGCAACCATGCAACCTAGGGAACACATTCGTTCGATCCATCTACAATTCTTAGAAGAGTGATTTTCATGTTTTTCACATGGTTAGACAAACTGTGAAAAAAACTATGCGAGGTGCCCCTTTATATCATTGACTGGCGTACAGTTGGTGCACAGTCTCACCAACCGTGCAACCAAACCATGCACAATAGTGCTTGAGGGTGAAATTCCAAAACTATCCTCTTAAATTATTTAACCCAAATTATTTTCCTCCCCTCATCATTTTTTTCTAGCGGTTTGTTCCTCCTCCCATGCACAAAGGCGCTCTCCCCTCTCAATTAGGGATCAAGCCTCCTCTCTTGTATGCCATCCATTTCATTTTCCCTCAAATCCAATAGAAATATATAGGTGATACCTTTGACCCTCTATAATATATTTCAAGTTCTTCATCCCATATGTTACGCTATCTCAGTGAAATCTCATTTTACATATTTTTAGGGAATTTGATGATTTCTCCAATTTCTTCCAACCTAGATCGAATCAAATGTTGACACTGGATAAGGGAATCTATTTGAGGATAAGGTGTGTGGTAATGGATTTTTCCTACCATTTCATTTCATTCTATAGTTGTTCCAATGTGACATGATCCATACATTTCTAGCATTACCTCTTTATTTCAAATTAAATAAAAAAGGATGTATTACCATGCCTTGGGTAACCCAAACTAGTGGGGAATCCACCCCATTGGTCGATCACCTTGATTCATGACATCCAATTGGGTGTGATTTACCTATGATTCTTAATTACCCTTTTTCATTAGCTTTTTGAGAATTTCTTAGGGATTTTGTTTCATAATAAATTCCATAAGATGTAAATTAAATTGATCAGGGGGATGAACAATTGATTTAATTCCTCACACCTTGTGCCATAAATGATTTTGTTAAATTGCCTAAATTAGTTGAGTTCCTATCTTTACACTTTTTTCATTAATAGCTTGTTTAAATTCAAATCCTTGACCAATATTCTAATTGTAATATAAATACATGAACTAAATGGAATGGTCTCTATTTATAGCCATGTTATAAATGAAAATTGATTGTTTAATAATTTCACCTTAGATCTAAGGGTGAATCAATGTGTTTTGACTTAAAGAACCCTTAGATGGAATCTCACGCCTTTCTGTTAGAAATGATAATGCTTGGTAAACATGTTGGGGGAGGCACTAGATATTCCTAGGATGGGCTCACCGATCGTTATCTATTTTTACCTCCAGATGAGTGAATCCAGTTCCCTAGGGAAGAACCATTAGATAAAATCGATGGAATGATTGGTTGTACCATGAATCAAGAGAAAATTGGGCCCCTACATGCAACACCAAGTACATACTTGGAGGTTAGTACTTGAAATTTTCACACTATGCTGGAGTGAAACATGTGAGTTCATACATGGTTCACCTAGGATGATCTCCATAGAATTGGTTGTAAATAGAGACCCTTGAGTGATATTTTGAAAGTATCTTTGGATTTCCATGGATAGGATCTGGGTGTCTCACTATAATTTTAAGGTGTATTTTTAAATTTAATTAAAGAAAAGGTAAATGAATGATTTCAAAATAAGAAAGGATATTTTTTTAGAAAGTGTAGGGATGTTTCATCCAAGCCTAATCAAAAGCTTAGGGAAAGTACACATCCATCATTATATACTTCTCACTTTACCATTGCAGGATCCTTTGGTTCAAACTCACCATATTAGGTTAAGTAGGTAAATTGGAAGGGTCTCCAAGTGGAACCTAGTACAATATATTTATTTATTTATTATGTACTACATTTAAATTATTAAGGAACACTGCTTTATATGTCATGGAATGGAATGGCCTAGACACCGTGGGTGCCGACCTATTGAGATTGTATCTTACAACCTTGTCAAGCACCTTTGGTACTTGAGTAGACTTTATGGTTGTTGGTTTAGACAAAGGGAAGAAACCAAATTCTAATGATTGTTCTATTTATAGTTCTAGGATTTATTTTGGGAGAAGATCAAGCCTATTCTTAGGATTCTAGTCATATCCGTTTTTGGAATTTTTGTATATTTTTTTCAGTATGATGTTTGTGATTGTATCCCCTTCCCCATGAATTCACTTTTGTATCACTACTATACCATCATAATCATATTTTACATTTTGATTATTTAGATTCCTATTATTATTCTTTTAGTTTGAATGTCTATTTATGATTATTTATGCTTCCATTTATTATTACTTCTGATGTTCCGATTTTCTTTCATATATATATATATATATTACTGTGATCCACTCTTATAAATGTGGGAATAGTCTCCCCATAGACTTACCCAAGTCCCTAACTATTAGTCAGTAGCCTCTGAAGTTCGGGGAGGTGCACTTTAGGTATTGTGGCCAATCATCTTAGGGAACCATTGAGTGGAACTCAGGGCGGGATGTTACAAAGTGGTATGAGAGGGAAAATTTTCCTTTTTGTCTTACTGTTTGTGTTTAAATAAGAGACTAGGATATATTAATTTGGTTATTAGACTATACCTGGGAGTAGCTTTCCCAAGTATAGGGGAAACCCAAATTTACCTGGGATGGGTAACTACTATTATTGCTTGCACTTGTTACGGTTTCACTAGATTTCACCATTGTGTGATGCGCTTGATTTGTGTTATTATTAATGTTGATATTAGTTGATTGGGTTTGTTTATCCCTATCATAATGATACAATGGAACATCGAGGTATGCATCATATTATGAACAATATGACTTAAATTTTCATTCATTATGACATGACATATCTACTTTCCTATATGAATCACCTATTTTTCATGTGATTGTTGTATGTAACTTTTTTGTTATTCCTTGTAGTGTTATTTTATTATTTTTTATAGATTAATTTGGTTCAATTGATGAATAATGAAACATTATTTGGTTTAATTGTAGAGTGATAAGGGTATATTTTCCAATCAATTCACAACAATCGCCTGTTACACCTATTGTTTTGTGTAAGGGGCATGATATAGTTAGTTAATGCGCCAATTTCAATTTATAAGGCATATAGGCCCTTAATAATTATAATTGGTAACCGAATTAACTAGATTTTAGTGATAAAATAATTAAATAATAATGAATATAAATAAATTAAAATGAGACAAAACTTTAAGAACTTAAATGGTTACCTTATGTCGAAAATGTGAGACCTTAGCCTGACCCGACCTTAATTGTGGGTTGTAAGCCGTGTATCCTATGATCCTTCCATTGATAATTCTTACCACCCAAACCTAACTATTAGAGCAGTTAGAGGGGTGTGTCCCTGTTATAGGAATTCTTAGTGCCTGATATATCTTTAACAATTTCCCTATCTGTTATAAATCTTATCTGAGGCATGCACTTGAAAATTGTAGAGCTATTCCACCACGAAAACCTCATGTTATATTCTAGGAAAGTGATGATGAGCATACTATAAAGGTAGTGGGACCAGATCCACCCATGATACCTCTTGGAGTTCCACCTAAGGAACCTGCTACAGACCCTTCACTAGGTGTTGATTCCTAGTTCTAGGATATATTTATTCACTTTATGAAATCAATGCAAGGTGCACCTAGACTTTCCCCTTCTATGGTGAAGCTGACCTGTGAGTTACAACATCAAAATCCTCCCACTTTATTGGGGATAGATTATAACGACCCATACTTTACATACATTGTTAATAATTCAAAATTGAAGCATACTTATTACAACATATAACAAAACCACGAAAGGACCGTATAGGTATAGTGTCTTTAGAAACTGGGAAACATAAACAATTGCTTCATAAAGCATCTACATTGTCTCCCATTTATTTCATTATATCTATAGTCCCTTTTGGCATATCTTACTTAATAACCTTCTTCCTGACCTGGGGAAGGAAAACATACAAAAGGGTGAGCTCAAATGCTCAGTAAGGGTAAACAAAAGAAATATCAATCACATCATATACATAAGCACATAACTTTTGGAAATCTTGACCTGCAAAAGAGATCATAATTTCATAACATGGGATAAATCATGGCAGTGAAATGTAATCACAGTAATCATAACTTAAAACATGAAATTTTGTGTCATACAAACATAATCATAGATAATCATTTCTTGTTAGTCAAGACTCATTTCCAAGACTATCTTAGTGGACAAAGTCCATTTCTGAACTGAGTCACCCTCGTTTCAGTCCTGTTTCACTGAACCGGTATAACCTACCATTCCAGCCATGTCTATCTCATGAGATATAAAATCTTTACCCAATGCATTGGAGGGAGATATAGGTCCCACCCATCTCATAATGATACCATTCTTGTGTGTGCGAAAAAATCATAAATCATACATCATTGCATAACCCATGTAATAAAAATGGGAATATTAAACATCATGAAATCATAAAACAATTCATATACAATAAAGGAATTCATAAAAATAATTCCATCACAACATAATCAAATCAATGTAATAATAGGGATAAAAACAGTACCCTTTATTATCTTAGATGGAAAATAATTTTGATTAAAAACTTGAACTCCATTCTTGAGGAAAATATCCTTTCTTCTTCAAAAACATTTTTCCTTTCTTAACATGTCATACAACTTTAAACTAAAAGAAGTTGATTAAAAATAAACTTGAAAACTTGTAAAGTATTATTCTTAGAAATAATGTTTTAAAAATCCATTCATGCCGTATAAGTTAAAAAAAACATTCTTCGCGTACTTTTGTCAGAAAAGTCAAAAAAAGTACCTCGTACGAAAAACGACAAAAGATTCCTTTCATATATTTTACTAAAAACTCACCAAAGGGTAAAATAGGTTTTAAAAAATTTTAGGTGGATGGAAATAATATTACATATTGAGGAAACATGGATGTGGATGGTAAAATACACCCCAGTAAATACCAAAGTATAAACAATCTTGGATAAAATGAGATTGTGATATATTCCCTTACCTTAGGTCCGATTTTCTCTGTACGTGTACAAAGCTCCTGTATAATGGTTTAAATAATGTTATTGACTTATTCCAGAATCATACATATTGATATTATATCATATATGGTCATATTCTTAGCTTCTTATTAGTAATATTTCATTGTTACTTGTTACTCGGGTCTTTATTGCCTTTTGTTCTTATGCGTGTTTTGCCGAATAAATTCTTATTCTTATTTTAAGGTTATAGATACCATATATCCAGAATGGTATTAGTGTAACATATATCATATTTATTCATTCAATTAATTTATATAATTACTATGTAATGATGATCATGTAGAATGAGTCGCATCACATCGTGGAGACGGTATTCCGTACGTACGCACGAGCGATGATATTGTTCCCATGATCGTGGAATTGTATTTAAGTGTATTTCTACTATTTCAGTATCAATATCACTTTATAATAATCATATATAGTTACTCATTACACCATTATACCCATCCTTGTAAGGTGATGGTGGAAAATAGATTACACCACGGTGTGGAGACGGTATTCCGTACGTACGCACGCGCGGTGATTTCATTTTTCTGTAGGATGGATAGAAGGTGAATTAGGGTTGTTTCATATTTATAATAACATATCAGTATGTAAGTAATACTGATGTTATTACTTTATCATGAAACAACTAAAGAAGAAGAAGTTGAAGAAGAAAGAAATTGAAAAGATCGGTAATGGATATTACCTCTTCTTTGAAACGCCTCTTTGAATCCTCCACTTAGGGAACTAAGATTGGTCTTTGAAGAAGACCAGGACCTCTAGGATTATTCTAGGGAAGTGGAGAAGGGATTTTGGCAGGGGTTAGCCGAGCTTGAGTGCTCAAATTTGTGTGAGGAGGAGGGGGAGGAGGTGCACTTTTATAAGGGAGGAGAGGGGCACCTTAGGAATATCTCAAAATATTATTTTATATTAAAGTCAAAATCGGTTTATAATGGTTCCAAAGGGTCTTATTTCGAAGTTAAAGTGGGGATGGGTCGAAATACTATCAACCAATAGGATTTAGACAAGTTTATGTTATTATTTTAACCTTATCAATTAGATTTAACTCTAAGTTAAATAATTTAACTTTTACCGTGACTTTTTGTTTTCTTACACAATATGGTTAATACACTTACTATAACATGCCAAACGAACCCCAAGTTGTTTATTATTAATATATATTTCCTTATCTAAGTCATTTGGCCGAACCTTATATTTTTAGGAATAAAATAACAATTAATAATATAATATTTGATTTAAAAACTATTTTGTGTCAATTTTGACACTATTTGATATATGATTTTTTTGAAAGTCATAACAGAATTATATGTTCGAACCAAGTTGATTAAATCAACACTAATATATCATAGTAACCTATAAAATTAGTGGAATTCATAAAAAGTCTCAAATTACATTTATTTGAGCATTTATAACATCTATTATGTTAACATTTCCTTAAAAGGGTAATTACTGCATCATCGTTGTGTCATAAATAAATTAATTTATTTAAAGTCTAAAAATTATAAATAAAATATCATTATGTAGGAAATCTTTTTATCTTTCTAGTGAATATTTATAGTCGAATTTATCTTATGTATAACCCCATATTAAAAATGTTTTAGTTATTAAACTTTGATTTTAACTATTTTAACTATTCATTAAATAAAATAATATTAAATGTCATAATCTAATCCAAGTGTACCTAAATGGTCATATTATATTCATAAGGTTGTTTTTGGTCGAATTAAACTTATCCAATAGAATTAGGACATGTGTTAGGGTAATAGTAATATCATATTTACCCTTAGTTACTCTATTTACTATTAACCGCGGTAAAAAAAAGTAAAAAGTTACTATTCACCAAAAATTATTTTTATCTCATTGAACCACATTTTACTTAATGATATCAACCGTGTCTGTCGTATTTTCGAAATTCCATTCAAAGAAGCTGTAAAATTAAGTTTTATGCAAAATTCAGTTTTTAACCTACCACTTAGTGGTTTCACTATTCATCAAAAATTGAAAGTTTTCAGAAAAATACCAAAATTTCACCCTAGGCTAATTTTGGTATTCCGAATCCAAAAATGAAGTCCATTTTGAAAAATAAAATTTATAAAATTTCAAAAAGTGGTTATTACTATTCATAACGGCTAGTTTAAATAATATTTTAATAGCATATCATTGTTTAGTGAAACTCGGTATTGCGTACAACGCAAGCTATCGAGGAAGGTCGCGATTGCATGTAAAGTAAGTCAAGCTAGTGTGTAGTGAAAGATTCCTTTGATGATATATATATATAACATAAAAACAAAATATTACTCATAAAAATCTCGGGTGTTATATTCTACCCCCTTAAAAAGAATTTCGCCCTCGAAATTCGTCACTTTGTAACAAACAGATGAGGATACTTCTCCCTCATAATATCCTCAAGCTCCCATGTAGCTTCTTCAAGTTGGTGGTTCCTCCATACAACTTTCACCAATCGAGTGGTCTTGTTTCGTAGGACTTTTTCGCTACGATCCAGAATCTCTATCGGTTGTTCTTCATAAGAAAGATCTTGCTCCAGCGGTACAACTTCTGAGCTGAGTACATGTGAAGGATCAGGTATGTACTTTCTCAGGAGAGATACATGGAACACATCGTGAACTTGAGAGAGATTCTGTGGAAGCGCCAATCGGTAAGCTACCTTCCCTACACGATCCAATATTTCGAAAGGACCGATATATCTAGGGCTCAACTTCCCCATCTTTCCAAATCTCATGACTCTCTTCCAGGGAGATATCCGTAAGATCACTTTATCACCCACTTCAAACTCTAGGTCTTTTCTTCGGCTGTCGGCATAACTTTTCTGTCGACTCTAAGCTGCTCTTATGTGTTGTTGAATAGATCTGACCTTTTCTGCCATTTCATCAATGAGATCAGGTCCTAATAGCTTTCTTTCCCCAACTTCATCCCAGCAAGTTAGAGTCCTGCATTACTTTCCATATAGAGCTTCAAAAGGAGCCATCTGAATACTATAGTGAAAGCTATTATTATAATAAAATTCCACCAAAGGTAGGTGTTGATCCCAACCTCCTTTGAAATCCATAGAGCAAGCTCTCAACATATCTTCTAGGGTTTGAATTGTTCTCTCAGACTGACCGTCTGTCTGAGGATGATAAGCAGTGCTGAAACTCAACTCTGTATCCAGAGTATGCTGAAGACTTCCCCAAAACTTCGAGGTAAATCTCAAATCCCGATCAGATATAATAGAAAGTGGTACTCCATGTAATCTTACCACTTCCTTTACATATATCCTGACAAGCTGATCTGGAGAGAAATCCTCTCTAATAGCAATGAAGTGTGCAGACTTTGTAAGACGATCAACTATGACCCAGATAGCATTATTGCCTTTGGATGTTTTAGGAAGTCCAGTGACAAAGTCCATAGTGATGTTTTCCCACTTCCATTCGGGTATGGGTAATGATTGTAACATCCCCTTAGACTTCTATCTCTCAGCCTTAACTTGTTGACAAACCAAGCATCGAGAGACATATTCAGCAACATCTCTTTTCATGTCATCCCACCAAAAGTACTCTTTCAGGTCCCTATACATCTTCGTGCTTCCAGGATGAATAGAGAATGAAGAACTATGAGCCTCATCCAGCAGCTCCTTCTTTAATTCGGGGATGGTAGGAACACAAACCCGATTCCTGAACTTTATTATCCCATCACAATCAAGGTTGAATTCAGGAACATTTCTCACCTTATTTTGTAACTCGACATCTTCTTTCTGTGCCTCTTCAATCTTCATATGTATATATGGTTGAACATTCATTTGAGAAAGATAAGATTTTTCCCCTTCCATTATAATTCCAAGATACATCCTTTGTAAATCCATAAATATTGGATCTTTTGTGATCCTCATCATGGATAAACTAGCATGGTCTTGTCGACATAATGCATCTGCCACCTTGTTTGCTTTCCCAGGGTGGTAATGGATTGAGCAGTCATAATCCTTAATCAGCTCCAACCATCTTCTTTGACGCATATTCAGCTCCTTTTGTGTGAAAATGTACTTTAAACTTTTATGATCAGTATAAGTATCATACCTTTCACCATAAAGCTAATGCCTCCAAATCTTTAATGCAAAGATTACCGCAGCTAACTCCAAATCATGTGTTGGGTAATTTTGCTCATGGATTTTCAACTGTTGTGAGGCATAAGCTATCACCATATCATTTTGCATAAGAACACACCCCAATCCCTTCTTGGATGCATCACTGTAGATCACAAACCTTTCTCCACTACAAGGCAGTGTGAGAACAGGTGCACTGGATAACCTTCTTTTCAACTCCTTGAAATTCTCTTCACATTCCTCTGTCCAAACAAACTTAACTCCTTTCCGAGTCAACTTGGTGAGTGGGTTAGATAATCATGAAAAATCTTTTACAAAACGTCGATAATATCCAGCCAAACCAAGAAAACTTCGGATCTCAATTACTGTTGTTGGTCTCGACCATCTTTCGATAACCTCTGTTTTTACTGGATCCACAGATATCCCCTCTTTTGAGATTATGTGACCCAAAAATGCAACTTTTTGAAGCCAAAATTCACACTTGGTAAATTTGGCATAAAGCTTCTCCTTTCTCAGGGTCTTCAATATAATTCTCAAGTGATCTTCATGCTCTTCCTTGCTCTTTGAATAGAAAAGAAAATCGTCTATAAAGACTACCACAAATTGATCAAGATAGTCTCTAAAGACTCTATTCATTAGATCCATGAAGATAGCAGGGGAATTAGTAAGACCAAATGGCATCACTATAAATTCATAGTGTCCATACCTTGTATGGAAAGCCGTCTTTGGTATATCCTCCCTTTTGACCCTTAATTGATGATACCCTGAACGAAGATCAATCTTGGAAAAGTATTGAGCTCCACGTAGTTGGTCAAATAAGTCATCAATGCGTGGGAGAGGATATTTGTTCTTGAGAGTGATCTTGTTAATTTCTCGATAATCAATGCAGAGTCTCAATGATCCATCTTTCTTCTTAACAAATAGAGAAGGTGCTCCCCAAGGTGACGCACTAGGGCGTATGAATCCCTTATCAATATTCTCTTGGAGTTTCTTCTTCAATTCTTGCAACTCAATTGGGGCCATTCTATAAGGTGTCTTTGAAATAGGTAAAGCACCCGGTATGAGTTCTATTGAAAACTCAACTTCACGATTTGGTGGAAGACCCGGTAATTCCTCCGGAAAGACATCATCAAACTCTCGTACAATGGGCATATTCTTAATCGCGAGTTTCTCACCAACCATTTGAGATAAATAACCTTCATTTAGTGGAATCAATACCCATAAAATGGAAGAAATTTCCACTGGAAGGTTATGTTCATCCTTGCATTGATAGACGATCATAGATTGATCTGGAATATGAAATGTGACTTCCCTTCTTTGGCAATTTATATGAGCTCTGTATAAAGAAATCCAATCCATGCCAAGAATCACATCGAATTCCACTAAAGTAAGGATCACCAGATTTGCAGGAATCACTTTACCACAAACTTCGATCGGAGAAGAATAATAAACTTTTGATGCGATTGATGTGCCATTAGGTGTTGTCACAGCTAACTCAACATCTAATTGTTGAGGTAATACGGTGATACCCTTAGAAAATTCTTCAGAAATAAAAGAGTGGGTGGATCCAGAATCAAATAAAACATTTTCTACTTTAGAGTGGATGGTAAGTGAACCTTTCACCACTTCGTTATCGTACTCCACATCGCTGATAGAAATTTCATGTGACTTTCCTTTGTCTTTAGCCTTAAGAGTTTGTTGACGTCGACCATCATCATCAACCCTTGGATTTGGGCATTGATTGGCATAATGCCCCATCTCCTTTCACTTGAAACATTGAAGTGTAGTAGGTTCATTATGTGTATCCCTTCCTTTGTTTGCATCATTAGAGATCTTCTTCCCATTATCGCGGCATTCAAATGCCCGATGACCTTCCTTTCCACATTTGAAACATTTACTTGTCCTTTTAAGACAACTCCCTCCATGTTTCTTTCCACACTTTGAGCATAAGGGAAAGCTCATCTTCTTTTCAGTGTGCTCTTTAAATTTTCCTTTGAATTCCATTTTCCTCTTCTTATCAAACCCATATGACTTATGGGTTACTCCAATCTCTATCTCGACTTTGAGAGCACATCGAACGATTTCCTCGTAGCTATTGAAGTCCCTTATGGCTAACGCCCTTCGAAGACTTGGTTTTAAGCCACTAAAGAATCGATCGATCTTACTCTCAGGTTGGATAATAATACCAGAAGCGTACCTTGCAAGTCTTGTAAAATTTGCTTCATAGGTACCAATAGATTCATCATCCCTTTGCTTCAGTTCAAGAAACTCTTTCTCCATCTTTGTTCGGAGAATATGAGGGAAGTACTTATTGAAAAATAATTTCTTGAACTCATCCCATTCCCTGGACTCAATTTCATCCCTTTGCCTCGTATTCTTAATAAGATTCCACCATTGATCAGCATCTCCTTCCTAACGATACACTGCTAGGATGACTTTATCATGTTCAGAACATTGAATAACTGAAAATATATTTTTAGTAGTACTAATCCATTGTTCAGCAACTAATGGATCAGTAGACCCGCTGAAAGAATGTGGACGCTGCCTCATGAAGGATTCAACAAAATTTTTCTCCTTCCTTTGCTCGTTTGGAAGTCCTTCATGATTCATAGCTTGAGAAAGTTGTGTGAGCATGGCTACAAGATTTTGCATTCCATCTCCCATATCGTTTGGTTGCTCAGGGGGACAATAATTGCATTGCCCATCACATTCCGCATTAACACGGTTCCTTCGGGTTCCAGCCATTGACTAAAACCAAGAAGAATAGTGTGAGCAACACTAATTATAATAAGAAAACCACATAATTCAAGAATAAAATTTTCATGCTTAAGGTCTTATCCTAGGTTATTCATGGACATTTCTAAAACACTAAGATTGTGTTCTATGCTTAGACTTATCCTTAGGGTTCTTACTAAGGCTTTCACATCTTAGTTTCCAAAGGTTGACTATACCTTTCCTCCGATACCAACTATAACGACCCATACTTTACATACATTGTTAATACTTCAAAATTGAAGCATACTTATTACAACATATAACAAAACCACGAAAGGACCGTATAGGTATAATGTCTTTAGAAACTGGGAAACATAAACAACTGGTTCATAAAGCGTCTACACTGTCTCCCATTTATTTCATCATATCTATAGTCCCTTTTGGCATATCTTACTTAATAACCTTCTTCATGACCTGGGGAAGGAAAAAATACAAAAGAGTGAGCTCAAATGCTCAATAAGGGTAAACAAAAGAAATATCAATCACATCATATACATAAGTACATAACTTTTGGAAATCTTAACCTGCAAAAGAGATCATAATTTCATAACATGGGATAAATCATGACAGTGAAATGTAATCACAGTAATCATAACTTAAAACATGAAATTTTGTGTCATACACACATAATCATAGAGAATCATTTCTTGTTAGTCAAGACTCATTTACAAGACTATCTTAGTGGACAAAGTCCATTTCTGAACCGAGTCACCCTCGTTTCAGTCCTGTTTCACTGAACCGGTATAACCTACCATTCCTGCCATGTCTATCTCATGAGATATAAAATATTTACCCAATGCATTGGAGGGAGATATAGGTCCCACCCATATCATAATGATACCATTCTTATGTGTGCCACAAAATCATAAATCATACATCATTGCATAACCCATGTAATAAAAATGGGAATCTTAAACATCATGACATCGTAAAACAATTCATATACAATAAAGGAATTCATAAAAATAATTCCATCACAACATAATCAAATCAATGTAATAATAGGGATAAAAACAGTACCCTTTATTATCTTAGATGGAAAATAATTTTGATGAAAAACTTGAACTCCATTCTTGAGGAAAATATCCTTTCTTCTTCAAATTTTTTTTCCTTTCTTAACATGTCATACAACATTAAACTAAAAGAAGTTGATTAAAAATAAACTTGAAAATTTTTAAAGGATTATTCTTAGAAATAATGTTTTAAAAATCCATTCATGCCGTATAAGTTAAAAAAACATTCTTCGCGTACTTTTGTCGGAAAAGTCAAAAAAAGTACCTCGTACGAAAAACGACAAAAGATTCCTTTCATATCTTTTACTAAAAACTCGCCAAAGGGTAAAATAGGTTTTAAAAAATTGTAGGTGGATGGAAATAATATTACATATTGAGGAAACATGGATGTGGATGATAAAATACACCCCAGTAAATACCAATGTATAAACAATCTCAGATAAAATGAGATTGTGATATATTCCCTTACATTAGGTCCGATTTGCTTTGTACGTGTTCGAAGCTCCTATATAATGGTTTAAATAATGTTATTGACTTATTGCAGAATCATACATATTGATATGATATCATATATGGTCATATTCTTAGCTTCTTATTAATAATATTTCATTGTTACTTGTTACTCGGGTCTTTATTGCCTTTTGTTCTTATGCGTGTTTTGCCGAATAAATTCTTATTATTCTTTTAAGGTTATAGATACCTTATATCCAGAATGTTATTAGTGTAACATATATAATATTTATTCATTCAATTCATTTATATAATTACTATGTAATGATGATCATGTAGAACGAGTCGCATCACATCGTGGAGACGGTATTCCGTACGTACGCACGAGCGATGATATTGTTCCCATGATCGTGGAATTGTATTTAAGTGTATTTATACTATTTCAGTATCAATATAACTTTATAATAATCATATATAGTTACTCATTACACCATTATAACCATCCTTGTAAGGTGATGGTGGAAAATAGATTACACCACGGCATGGAGACGGTATTCCGTACGTACGCACGTGCGGTGATTTAATTTTTCCATAGGATGGATAGAAGGTGAATTAGGGTTGTTTCATATTTATAATAAAATATCAGTATTTAAGTAATACTTATGTTATTACTTTATCATGAAACAACTAAATAAGAAGAAGTTGAAGAAGAAAGAAATTGAAAAGATCGGTAATGGATATTACCTTTTCTTTGAAACGCCTCTTTGAATCCTCCACTTAGGGAACTAAGATTGGTCTTCGAAGAAGACCAGGACCTCTAGGATTATTCTAGGGAAGTGGATAAGGGATTTTTTAAGGGTTTGGAAGAGCTTGAGTGCTCAAATTGGTGTGAGGAGGAGGGGGAGGAGGTTCCCTTTTATAAGGGAGGAGAGGGGCACCTTAGGAATATCTCAAAATATTATTTTATATTAAAGACAAAATCAGTTTATAATGGTTCCAAAGGGTCTTATTTAGAAGGTAAAGTGGGGATGGGTCGAAATCCTATCAACCAATAGGATTTAGACAAGTTTAGGTTATTATTGTAACCTTATCAATTAGATTTAACTCTAAGTTAAATAATTTAACTTTTACCGTGACTTTTTGTTTTCTTACACTATATGGTTAATACACTTACTATAACATGCCAAACGAACCCCAAGTTGTTTAGTATTAATATATATATCCTTATCTAAGTCATTTGGCCGATCCTTAGATTTTTAGGAATAAAATAACAATTAATAATATAATATTTGATTTAAAAACTATTTTGTGTCAATTTTGACACTATTTGATATATGATTTTTTTGAAAGTCATAACAGAATTATATGTTCGAAAAAAGTTGATTAAATCAACAAAAATATATCATAGTAACCTATAAAATTAGTGTAATTCATAAAAAGTCTCAAATTACATTTATTTGAGCATTTATAACATCAATTATGTTAACATTTCCTTAAAAGGGTAATTACTGCATCATCGTTGTGTCATAAATAAATTAATTTATTTAAAGTCTAAAAATTATAAATAAAATATCATTATGTATGAAATCTTTTTATCTTTCTAATGAATATTTATAGTCGAATTTATCTTATGTATAACCCCATATTAAAAATGTTTTAGTTATTAAACATTGATTTTAACTATTTTAACTATTCATTAAATAAAATAATATTAAATGTGATAATCTAATCCAAGTGAACCTAAATGGTCATATTATATTCATAAGGTTGTTTTTGGTCGAATTACACTTATCCAATAGAATTATGACATGTGTTAGGGTAATAGTAATATCATATTTACCCTTAGTTACCCTATTTACTATTAACCGCGGTAAAAAAAAGTAAAAAGTTACTATTCACCAAAAATTATTTTTATCTCATTGAACCACATTTTACTTACTGATATCAACCGTGTTTTTCGGATTTTGGAAATTCCATTCACAGAAGCGGTAAAATTAAGTTTTATGCAAAATTCAGTTTGGCAGGGGTTGGCCGAGCTTGAGTGCTCAAATTGGTGTGAGGAGGAGGGGGAGGAGGTGCCCTTTTATAAGGGAGGAGAGGGGCACCTTAGGAATATCTCAAAATATTATTTTATATTAAAGTCAAAATCGGTTTATAATGGTTCCAAAGGGTCTTATTTCAAAGTTAAAGTGGGGATGGGTCGAAATCCTATCAACCAATAGGATTTAGACAAGTTTATGTTATTATTTTAACCTTATCAATTAGATTTAACTCAAAGTTAAATAATTTAACTTTTACCGTGACTTTTGGTTTTCTTACACAATATGGTTAATACACTTACTATAACATGCCAAACGAACCCCAAGTTGTTTATTATTAATATATATTTCCTTATCTAAGTCTTTTGGCCGAATCTTAGATTTTTAGGAATAAAATAACAATTAATAATATAATATTTGATTTAAAAACTATTTTGTGTCAATTTTGACACTATTTGATATATGATTTTTGTGAAAGTCATAACAGAATTATATGTTCGAAACAAGTTGATTAAATCAAAACTAATATATCATAGTAACCTAGAAAATTAGTGGAATTCATAAAAAGTCTCAAATTACATTTATTTGAGCATTTATAACATCTATTATGTTAACATTTCCTTAAAAGGGTAATTACTGCATCATCGTTGTGTCATAAATAAATTAATTTATTTAAAGTCTAAAAATTATAAATAAAATATTATTATGTAGGAAATCTTTTTATCTTTCTACTGAATATTTATAGTCGAATTTATCTTATGTATAACCCCATATTAAAAATGTTTTTGTTATTAAACTTTGATTTTAACTATTTTAACTATTCATTAAATAAAATAATATTAAATGTCATAATCTAATCCAAGTGTACCTAAATGGTCATATTATATTCATAATGTTGTTTTTGGTCGAATTACACTTATCCAATAGAATTAGGACATGTGTTAGGGTAATAGTAATATCATATTTACCCTTAGTTACTCTATTTACTATTAACCGCGGTAAAAAAAAGTAAAAAGTTACTATTCACCAAAAATTATTTTTATCTCATTGAACCACATTTTACTTAATTATATCAACCGTGTCTGTCGTATTTTTGAAATTCCATTCAAAGAAGCTGTAAAATTAAGTTTTATGCAAAATTCAGTTTTTAACCTACCACTTAGTGGTTTCACTATTCATCAAAAATTGAAAGTTTTCAGAAAAATACCAAAATTTCACCCTAGGATAATTTCGATATTCCGAATCAAAAAATGAAGTCCATTTTGAAAAATAAAATTTATAAAATTTCAAAAAGTGGTTATTACTATTCATAACGGCTAGTTTAAATAATATTTTAATAGCATATCATTGTTTAGTGAAACTCGGTATTGCGTACAACGCAAGCTATCGAGGAAGGTCGTGATTGCGTGTAAAGTAAGTCAAGCTAGTGTGTAGTGAAAGATTCCTTTGATGATATATATATATAACATAAAAACAAAATATTACTCATAAAAATCTCGGGTGTTACATTCTACCCCCTTAAAAAGAATTTCGCCCTCGAAATTCGTCACTTTGTAACAAACAGATGAGGATACTTCTCCCTCATCATATCCTCAAGCTCCCATGTAGCTTATTCAAGTTGGTGGTTCCTCCATACAACTTTCACCAATCGAGTGGTCTTGTTTCATAGGACTTTTTCGCTACGATCCAGAATCTCTATCGGTTGTTCTTCATAAGAAAGATCTTGCTCCAGCGGTACAACTTCTGAGCTGAGTACATGTGAAGGATCAGGTATGTACTTTCTCAGGAGAGATACATGGAACACATCGTGAACTTGAGAGAGATTCGGTGGAAGTGTCAATCGGTAAGCTACCTTCCCTACACGATCCAATATTTCGAAAGGACCGATATATCTAGGGCTCAACTTCCCCATCTTTCCAAATCTCATGACTCTCTTCCAGGGAGATATCCGTAAGATCACTTTATCGCCCACTTCAAACTCTAGGTATTTTCTTCGGCTGTCGGCATAACTTTTCTGTCGACTCTGAGCTGCTCTTATGTGTTGTTGAATAGATTTGACCTTTTCTGCCATTTCATCAATGAGATCAGGTCCTAATAGCTTTCTTTCCCCAAATTCATCCCAGCAAGTTGGAGTCCTGCATTTCTTTCCATAGAGAGCTTCAAAAGGAGCCATCTGAATACTGGAGTGAAAGCTATTATTATAAGAAAATTCCACCAAAGGTAGGTGTTGATCCCAACCTCCTTTGAAATCCATAGAGCAAGCTCTCAACATATCTTCTAGGGTTTGAATTGTTCTCTCAGACTGACCGTCTGTCTGAGGATGATAAGCAGTGCTGAAACTCAACTCTGTATCCAGAGTATGCTGAAGACTTCGCCAAAACTTCGAGGTAAATCTCAAATCCCGATCAGATATAATAGAAAGTGGTACTCCATGTAATCTTACCACTTCCTTTACATATATCCTGGCAAGCTGATCTGGAGAGAAATCCTCTCTAATAGAAATGAAGTGTGCAGACTTTGTAAGACGATCAACTATGACCCAGATAGCATTATTGCCTTTGGATGTTTTAGGAAGTCCTTTGACAAAGTCCATAGTGATGTTTTCCCACTTCCATTCGGGTATGGGTAATGGTTGTAACATCCCCTTAGACTTCTATCTCTCAGCCTTAACTTGTTGACAAACCAAGCATCGAGAGACATATTCAGCAACATCTCTTTTCATGCGATCCCACCAGAAGTACTCTTTCAGGTCCCTATACATCTTCGTGCTTCCAGGATGAATAGAGAATGAAGAACTATGAGCCTCATCCAGCAGCTCCTTCTTTAATTCAGGGATGGTAGGAACACAAACCCGATTCCTGAACTTTATTATCCCATCACAATCAAGGTTGAATTCAGGAACATTTCTCACCTTATTTTGTAACTCGACATCTTCTTTCGGTGCCTCTTTAATCTTCATATGTATATATGGTTGAACATTCATTTGAGAAAGATAAGATTTTTCCCCTTCCATTATAATTCCAAGATACATCCTTTTTAAATCCATAAATATTGGATCTTTTGTGATCCTCATCATGGATAAACTAGCATGGTCTTGTCGACTTAATGCATATGCCACCTTGTTTGCTTTCCCAGGGTGGTAATGGATTGAGCAGTCATAATCCTTAATCAGCTCCAACCATCTTCTTTGACGCATATTCAGCTCCTTTTGTGTGAAAATGTACTTTAAACTTTTATGATCAGTATAAGTATCACACCTTTCACCATAAAGCTAATGCCTCCAAATCTTTAATGCAAAGATTACCGTAGCTAACTCCAAATCATGTGTTGTGTAATTTTTCTCATGGATTTTCAACTGTTGTGAGGCATAAGCTATCACCATATCATTTTGCATAAGAACAGACCCCAATCCCTTCTTGGATGCATCACTATAGATCACAAACCTTTCTCCACTACAAGGCAGTGTGAGAACAGGTGCACTGGATAACCTTCTTTTCAACTCCTTGAAATTCTCTTCACATTCCTCTGTCCAAACAAACTTAACTCCTTTCCGAGTCAACTTGGTGAGTGGGTTAGATAATCGTGAAAAATCTTTTACAAAACGTCGATAATATCCAGCCAAACCAAGAAAACTTCGGATCTCAGTTACTGTTGTTGGTCTCGACCATCTTTCGATAACCTCTGTTTTTGCTAGATCCACAGATATCCCCTCTTTTGAGATTATGTGACCCAAAAATGCATCTTTTTGAAGCCAAAATTCACACTTGTTAAATTTGGCATAAAGCTTCTCCTTTCTCAGGGTCTTCAATATAATTCTCAAGTGATCTTCATGCTCTTCCTTTCTCTTTGAATAGACAAGAAAATCGTCTATAAAGACTACCAAAAATTGATCAAGATAGTCTCTAAAGACTCTATTCATTAGATCCATGAAGATAGCAGGAGAATTAGTAAGACCAAATGGAATCACTATAAATTCATAGTGTCTATACCTTGTATGGAAAGCCGTCTTTGGTATATCCTCCCTTTTGACCCTTAATGGATGATACCCTGAACGAAGATCAATCTTGGAAAAGTATTGAGCTCCACGTAGTTGGTCAAATAAGTCATCAATGCGTGGGAGAGGATATTTGTTCTTGAGACTGATCTTGTTAAGTTCTCTATAATCAATGCAGAGTCTCATTGATCCATCTTTCTTCTTAACAAATAGAACAGGTGCTCCCCAAGGTGACGCACTAGGGCGTATGAATCCCTTATCAAGATTCTCTTGGAGTTGCTTCTTCAATTCTTGAAACTCAATTGGGGACATTCTATAAGGTGTCTTTGAAATAGGCAAAGCACCCGGTATGAGTTCTATTGAAAACTCAACTTCACTATTTGGTGGAAGACCCGGTAATTCCTCCGGAAAGACATCATCAAACTCCCGTACAATGGGAATATTCTTAATCGCGAGTCTCTCACCAACCATTTGAGATAAATAACCTTCATTTAGTGGAATCAATACCCATAAAATGGAAGAAATTTCCACTAGAAGGTTATGTTCTTCCTTGCATTGATAGACGATCATAGATTGATCTGGAATATGAAATGTGACTTCCCTTCTTTGGAAATTTATATGAGCTCTGTATAAAGAAAGCCAGTCCATGCCAAGAATCACATCGAATTCCACTAAAGGAAGGATCACCAGATTTGCAGGAAGCACTTTACCACAAACTTCGATCGGAGAAGAATTATAAACTTTTGATGCGATTGATGTGCCATTAGGTGTTGTCACAGCTAACTCAACATCTAATTGTTGAGGTAATACGGTGATACCCTTAGAAAATTCTTCAGAAATAAAAGATTGGGTGGATCCAGAATCAAATAAAACATTTGCTACTTTAGAGTGGATGGTAAGTTTACCTTTCACCACTTCGTTATCGTACTCCACATCGCTGATAGAAATTGCATGTGACTTTCCTTTGTCTTTAGCCTTAAGAGTTTGTTGACGTTGACCATCATCACCAACCCTTGGATTTGGGCATTGATTGGAATAATTCCCCATCTCCTTTCACTTAAAACATTGAAGTGTAGTAGGTTCATTCTGTGTATCCCTTCCTTTGTTTGCATCATTAGAGATATTCTTCCCATTATCGCGGCATTCAAATGCCCGATGACCTTCCTTTCCACACTTGAAACATTTACTTGTCCCTTTAAGACAACTCCCTCCATGTTTCTTTCCACACTTTGAGCATAAGAGAAAGCTCATCTTCTTTTCAGTGTGCTCTTTAAATTTTCCTTTGAATTCCATTTTTCTCTTCTTATCAAACCCATATGACTTATGGGTTACTCCAATCTCTATCTCGACTTTGAGAGCACATCGAACGATTTCCTCGTAGCTATTGAAGTCCCTTATGGCTAACGCCCTTCGAAGACTTGGTTTTAAGCCACTAAAGAATCGATCGATCTTACTCTCAGGTTGGATAATAATACCAGAAGCGTACCTTGCAAGTCTTGTAAAATTTGCTTCATAGGTACCAATAGATTCATCATCCCTTTGCTTCAGTTCAAGAAACTCTTTCTCCATCTTTGTTCGGAGAATACGAGGGAATTACTTTTTGAAAAATAATTTCTTGAACTCATCCCATTCCATGGACTCAATTTCATCCCTTTGCCTCGTATTCTTAATAAGATTCCACCATTGATCAGCATCTCCTTCCTAATGATACACTGCTAGGATGACTTTATCATGTTCAGAACATTGATTAACTAAAAATATCTTTTCAGTAGTACTAATTCATTGTTCAGCAACTAATGGATCAGTAGACCCGCTGAAAGAAGATGGACACTGCCTCATGAAGGATTCAACAAAAAATTTCTCCTTCCTTTGCTCGTTTGGAAGTCCTTCATGATTCATAGCTTGAGAAAGTTGTGTGAGCATGGCTACAAGATTTTGCATTCCGTCTCCCATAACGTTTGGTTGCTCAGGGGGACAATCATTGCATTTCCCATCGCATTCCGCATTAACACAGTTCCTTCGGGTTCCAGCCATTGACTAAAACCAAGAAGAATAGTGTGAGAAACACTAATTATAATAAGAAAACCACATAATTCAAGAATAAAATTTTCATGCTTAAGGTCTTATCCTAGGTTATTCATGGCCATTTCTAAAACACTAAGATTGTGTTCTATGCTTAGACTTATCCTTAGGGTTCTTACTAAGGCTTTCACATCCTAGTTTCCAAAGGTTGACTATACCTTTCCTCCGATACCAACTATAACGACCCATACTTTACATACATTGTTAATAATTCAAAATTGAAGCATACTTATTACAACATATAACAAAACCACGAAAAGACCGTATAGGTATAGCGTCTTTAGAAACTGGGAAACATAAACAACTGGTTCATAAAGCGTCTACACTGTCTCCCATTTATTTCATCATATCTATAGTCCCTTTTGGCATATCTTACTTAATAACCATCTTCCTGACCTGGGGAAGGAAAACATACAAAAGGGTGAGCTCAAATTCTCAGTAAGGGTAAACAAAAGAAATATCAATCACATCATATACATAAGCACATAACTTTTGGAAATCTTAACCTGCAAAAGAGATCATAATTTCATAACATGGGATAAATCATGGCAGTGAAATGTAATCACAGTAATCATAACTTAAAACATGAAATTTTGTGGCATACACACATAATCATAGAGAATCATTTCTTGTTAGTAAAGACTCATTTCCAAGACTATCTTAGTGGACAAAGTCCATTTATGAACTGAGTCACCCTCGTTTCAGTCCTGTTTCACTGAACCGGTATAACCTACCGTTCCAGCCATGTCTATCTCATGAGATATAAAATCTTTACCCAATGAATTGGAGGGAGATATAGGTCCCACCCATCTCATAATGATACCATTCTTATGTGTGCCACAAAATCATAAATCATACATCATTGCATAACCCATGTAATAAAAATGGGAATCTTAAACATCATGACATCATAAAACAATTCATATACAATAAAGGAATTCATAAAAATAATTCCATCACAACATAATCAAATCAATGTAATAATAGGGATAAAAACAGTACCCTTTATTATCTTAGATGGAAAATAATTTTGATTAAAAACTTGAACTCCATTCTTGAGGAAAATATCCTTTCTTCTTCAAATTTTTTTTCCTTTCTTAACATGTCATACAACTTTATACTAAAAGAAGTTGATTAAAAATAAACTTGAAAATTTTTAAAGGATTATTCTTAGAAATAATGTTTTAAAAATCCATTCATGCCGTATAAGTTAAAAAAAACATTCTTCGCGTACTTTTGTCGGAAAAGTCAAAAAAAGTACCTCGTATGAAAAACGACAAAAGATTCCTTTCATATCTTTTACTAAAAACTCGCCAAAGGGTAAAATAGGTTTTAAAAAATTGTAGGTGGATGGAAATAATATTAAATATTGAGGAAACATGGATTTGGATGATAAAATACACCCCAGTAAATACCAATGTATAAACAATCTCGGATAAAATGAGATTGTGATATATTCCCTTACCTTAGGTCCGATTTGATTTGTACGTGTTCGAAGCTCCTATATAATGGTTTAAATAATGTTATTGACTTATTCCAGAATCATACATATTGATATGATATCATATATGGTCATATTCTTAGCTTCTTATTAATAATATTTCATTGTTACTTGTTACTCGGGTCTTTATTGCCTTTTGTTCTTATGCGTGTTTTGCCGAATAAATTCTTATTCTTATTTTAAGGTTATAGATACCTTATATACAGAATGGTATTAGTGTAACATATATAATATTTATTCATTCAATTCATTTATATAATTACTATGTAATGATGATCATGTAGAACGAGTCGCATCACATCGTGGAGACGGTATTCCGTACGTACGCACGAGCGATGATATTGTTCCCATGATCGTGGAATTGTATTTAAGTGTATTTATACTATTTCAGTATCAATATCAATTTATAATAATCATATATAGTTACTCATTACACCATTATACCCATCCTTGTAAGGTGATAGTGGAAAATAGATTACACCACGGCGTGGAGACGGTATTCCGTACGTACGCACGCACGGTGATTTCATTTTTTCATAGGATGGATTGAAGGTGAATTAGGGTTGTTTCATATTTATAATAAAATATCAGTATTTAAGTAATACTTATGTTATTACTTTATCATGAAACAACTAAATAAGAAGAAGTTGATGAAGAAAGAAATTGAAAAGATCGGTAATGGATATTACCTCTTCTTTGAAACGCCTCTTTGAATCCTCCACTTAGGGAACTAAGATTGGTCTTTGAAGAAGACCAGGACCTCTAGGATTATTCTAGGGAAGTGGATAAGGGATTTTGGCAGGGGTTGGCAGAGCTTGAGTGCTCAAATTGGTGTGAGGAGGAGGGGGAGGAGGTTCCCTTTTATAAGGGAGGAGAGGGGCACCTTAGGAATATCTCAAAATATTATTTTATATTAAAGTCAAAATCGGTTTATAATGGTTCCAAAGGGTCTTATTTCGAAGGTAAAGTGGGTATGGGTAGAAATCCTATAAACCAATAGGATTTAGACAAGTTTAGGTTATTATTGTAACCTTATCAATTAGATTTAACTCTAAGTTAAATAATTTAACTTTTACCGTGACTTTTTGTTTTCTTACACTATATGGTTAATACACTTACTATAACATTCCAAACGAACCCCAAGTTGTTTATTATTAATATATATATCCTTATCTAAGTCATTTAGCCGATCCTTAGATTTTTAGGAATAAAATAACAATTAATAATATAATATTTGATTTAAAAACTATTTTGTGTCAATTTTGACACTATTTGATATATGATTTTTGTGAAAGTCATAACAGAATTATATGTTCGAACCACATTGATTAAATCAACACTAATATATCATAGTAACATATAAAATTAGTGTAATTCATAAAAAGTCTCAAATTACATTTATTTGAGCATTTATAACATCAATTATGTTAACATTTCCTTAAAAGGGTAATTACTGCATCATCGTTGTGTCATAAATAAATTAATTTATTTAAAGTCTAAAAATTATAAATAAAATATCATTATGTAGGAAATCTTTTTATCTTTATAATTAATATTTATAGTCGAATTTATCGTATGTATAACCCCATATTAAAAATGTTTTAGTTATTAAACATTGATTTTAACTATTTTAACTATTCACTAAATAAAATAATATTAAATGTCATAATCTAATCCAAGTGGACCTAAATGGTCATATTATATTCATAAGGTTGTTTTTGGTCGAATTAAACTTATCCAATAGAATTAGGAAATGTGTTAGGGTAATAGTAATATCATATTTACCCTTAGTTACCCTATTTACTATTAACCGCGGTAAAAAAAAGTAAAAAGTTACTGTTCACCAAAAATTATTTTTATCTCATTGAACCACATTTTACTTACTGATATCAACCGTGTTTGTCGGATTTTCGAAATTCCATTCACAGAATGGTAAAATTAAGTTTTATGCAAAATTCAGTTTTTAATCTACCACTTAGTGGTTTCACTATTCATCAAAAATTGAAAGTTTTCAGAAAAATACCAAAATTTCACCCTAGGCTAATTTCGGTATTCCGAATCCAAAAATGAAGTCCATTTTGAAAAATAAAATTTATAAAATTTCAAAAAGTGGTTATTACTATTCATAACGGCTAGTTTTAATAATATTTTAATAGCATATCGTTGTTTTGTGAAACTCGGTATTGCGTACAACGCAACCTATCGAGGAAGGTCGCGATTGTGTGTAAAGTAAGTCAAGCTAGTGTGTTGTGAAAGATTCCTTTGATGATATATATATAACATAAAAACAAAATATTACTCATAAAAATCTCGGGTGTTACATAGATGAACTCAGGTTTTTGAGTTTTGGATAGAGTATATGGTTTCAATCTTAGAGAATATTGAGATGCCTCCAGAGCGGAGGGTCAAGATCATGACCTATCTACTATGTGACTCCACCAAGAACTGGTGGGACATTCCGAATCAGGCTAGTCAACATTAGGGTATGGACTGAGTGGACTTACAGACATCCTACTTCAACTAATTATTCCATTAGACCTTGATAACTGATCAAGTTTGGGAATTCAAGCACCTTGACCAAGGTGACATGTTAGTGATGGAATACGTGGCTCACTTCACCGAATTGCAGCATTTTGCATTGACCTTGAACTGTGGCGAGATAACTACTACGAGGTTATTTGAGGATGGTATTTCTTATGAAATTCACTCATAAGTGAATATATTTAGGCTGACCAACATTTTAGAAATATTCAACCAGCCCCTCATCACAAAGCAGAACCTGAGGGAGTCAGGTGACACAAAATAGGGAAATTTTTCTTCTTGGTAGAGCAGTAGTTTCTCCAGTAGTAGGGAGTGACACTTTGAGGGTACATGCAGGGGTAGTACCATATAGGTGTAATACACTGAAAGTAATATGTCTTGTCCCTAGTGTGGTAGGCCAAGTCAAAAAAAGACCCAGAATACAAGGAACCTAATTGAATATCGGGCGTACGGTAGGATGTGTCACCTCCAGCGTTTCTACCAATCTTTTTCACCAATTCTAAGTGAGTGAGGTTATATCCTAGCCCCAACATTAGGTTCAAGATTAGTGACTTCTCATCAGGTAGGAATATGGTCTTCTATAGGGTTTTCTGGGAAAGTATGTGGCCATAGCTAAGGAAGTTAAGATTCAGACTTTCACCGACAACAAGGTGGACCTGTAATGACCCAAAATTTTTGATTGATAATTATTTCCAAAAAATGTGTGTTATATTTTACACAATAAAAATATATCTATTTAATAATTATGTGCATATCAATTGAAATGTGACTACTGAGTTTTGATCATTATATGGCTGTTTGTCAATATGACCGTTAGTCAATACGACCATTGGTCAATATGACCACTGTTCAATATGACTATTGGAAACTATATAATAATTTTAATTTCATAATTAGTGTTTATAAGTAGAAATGAAAAATGATAATTAATGAAGAAAGGATAAACAATGGACTCAACCAGTAGAGTCATTCCATATGAAGCCCATTTATCAGAACTTGGGAGGGAGGTAGTTTCATTGGGCTTCACTTTTGACTAAGCCCAAGACAATATTCAACAAGTGATGCTTGAATGAAATCGCCTTCGGGAGAAGTTCAAGTTAGTGGAAATTACCACTCAGGAAATGTTATTTGAGTCACCCCATGAATCTATCACCATCAAACACCTTGTCCTTAGGTAATAAGTGAGTGTTATAAGGGGTTATATGTCAAATCCCTAGTTACTTAAAATACAATTAATTTTTAAAAATAAATTACTTTTTTATAATAGTATTTCTTAAAATAAAAATATGATGAATTTGATAAATTTATTTTTTGGGACAAATATTGTACTTTTTAGAAAAGCTAAAACTATTATAATAAACTAAGGTATTATGAATAATATTTATTTTAATGATATAGTATGATTAAAAGACTCATATATAAATATAAATGATAAAATAATTTTATTTTTTCAAGTGTTAGAAATTTCACTAGGCATGTCGAATTTAGGTTAGGGTGAATTTATTATAATTTTCTAAAATACTTTAGTTTTTCATGAATAGTAAAAATACAGTTTGAGTTTTATGGTATGTTTAATGACATTATAATGATGTAATAAGTAATATAAAATTTTGATTTACTCTTGTGGATTAAAATAACATAATAGACACCCAAAGTGGCCAATATCATGGGAAAATACCATGGGAAATACCATGGTTTGGCATTTACCACTACCTAGGAATCCATAGAAATTAATAAACAATACTCATCCTTTTCTATAAATACCCACACATTTCTCCATTTAATTACTCTTACAATTCATCCTTTATGAATCTATGATAGTTTTACCTCCCAAGGATTCCTCTCAAGGTGTCATAAAGCCCCCAAGGTCCTGATCCTCAAGTTTTAGGAACACTCTTCAAGGTAAGGGAAATCTCAACTTTTACTTTCCTTTCAAGTTCCCTTTTTTATGTGGTATGGATTTAAAATTTAAATAATATGTTCTTCAGACCATTTTATAAAATACATTTAATTTATTATGATTATTTTATGAATATTAGACCCTTTTCTTCTTGTTTTTTTAATGTTTTCTAAAACCATGTTTTATATCCATTATGCTGCCAAATTTTATTCTCAAATTTTCTCCCTTTTTCTCAATAAATTCTCTTATTTTATTTTGTGAATACCCAAACCTATTTATTTTCTTGGGTAATTCACCTGGATTTTAAAATGATATATTTTATTCTGGTATTAACATACATGAAACCCACCTTTCTTCTTTCTGAATTAATAACGACATAAATATCTTGTCTTTAAGCATTATTTTTTAAAAACGTCATGATTTTGATATGAAACCCGTTTCTTTTATTCTCCTTGGTTTATTTTTGAAATGTTTTATTATGATGTATGTCGATCACATTAATTAATATATATTAAGGGTTCTCCCTGATAGTTCACTAATGCATTGGGTGAATAATTTGATCTATAGAGATGACATGTTTGATGATACCTTGGTGAATAACCTTAGCAATTTTTATGACACCTCAATGATAAAACTTGGTAATATGATTATGATTGAATCAATTAAATATTGTAACCACGTTTACATGTTATTATTCATGTTATTTTTTCTATTTTATGTCTTTTTTCTTTTTCTCATGCATTTATTATATTCTTCAAGTTCTTATCGATAATTGTCATGATCACTTGTAAACTATTTTCCTTGCTTTCCCTTATAAGGACTTATGATAACCCTTTCCTTTGATATATGTCCCCATGTTATGATTTGAAATAATTTTACATATGTTGAAACAAATAATAATTCATTCAAGTGGATTAAATGAATGTTTTATGTTTTCACGTATTATGTACATTTTTTTACAAGAAAATAAACTTTAAAAGAAACTTTGTTTGTACAATGTAATGTAAAGTTATGTAATAATAAGGTGGGATGATATAGTTGTTATCAAATTATGGTTTATATATTTTTAGAAATTGGAATTTAAAAACATTAGGATGAACCCTATAGAAAAGTTAAATATTGGAAAACATCCTGGTATTTTTCTGAAATATTAAGTAAGTGGTTTCTAAGAAAATAAATACCTATATGGATAAGAATAAGTAGAAATGATTTTGGAACATATGTAACTAGGGGTAAAAACTCCAAAAAGGTGTGTCAGTCATGAATTAGCATAACCTGGTACATGTTAATGAGATTTACTAAAACTTTTTTTGATACTCCCAGGTGATATGTTTGGTTAATAACAAGATTTTATGAACCATTATGAAGTATATGTTGAAAATTTAATTATTGTTAATGAATAAAATAATTATGTTTTAAGACATAAAATTACTTTAAAATTATAATATTATTAAATGAAACATGTTTCTCACCAACATTTTCTTCTTTTAGAAAATGGTGGGAAATAGGAGAAACCGCATAAATGGTGAGCACAACAGACCAAGCGCTGATGACATCCCGATGGAATCCATAATGGAAAACATCATGAGAATGATTAATCAAATGACTCAAGTTATGAATAACAACTTTAATCAAGCTCAGAGACCAGATTCACTTGAAGGGAACAAATTTCCATCGAGTCATTCATGCATCAACGAACACCTTCTTTTAGTGGATCAACTTACCCATTGATTGCTGAATAACGGATAATTTCAATAGAAAATATCTTTTCTATACTTTTTTGTTTGGAATAAGAGAAAGTAACCCTGGATGTGTTCCACTTAGAGGGAGAAGATGATCAGCATTGGACACCAGTTAAAAACATGAATCCAAGAGGAGAGATTACTACCATGGAGTAGGAAGAGTTTAGGGGAACCCTTTTTAGAAAATATTTCCCCTATTCAGTGTGAACAAAAATAGATAAGTAATTCATAGAGATGAAGAAGAAGGAAAATCAAAATGTGGAAATATTTGAGATATAATTCACAATACTTTCCCATTAAATCTCAAACTTTTTCAGGGATCCAAATGGGAATGTTGATAGATTCTTTAGTAGACTAAGACCCCATATATGGAAGAATATTTCCAATAGAGACTATGATAGCTATGAGGTGATAATGTGAAGTTTTATGAAGGTTGAACTGGAGTTCAGTGAGATGCAATTGTCTCACAAATTGAATGGAAAGAAGAGATCAATGGAGACAAGATTATAGAGTAACTTTGATTATGAAAGAGGATGAAAGAAAGTGAAACCTTCCACATTCTACAAATGTGGGAAGAGGAATTTAGGTAACTACTTTATCTGGAGTATGAAATGTTTCAAGTGTGGAAGATAATGCCATATTGCTCAGAATTTTCACGGTGAGGTGAATCCTCAACTTATCAAAACTAAAAACAAAGGGAAGATGGTTCCAAACCATCCTAAAGTACAATGCTTAAAGTGTGGTAAGATTTTCCACTTTTCTAATCATTTTCCAAATCCAAAGAAATTAAAGGGGAATCACCATTAAAATTAGCATAGTTCAAGGGAGAATGGTCAGGATTTTCTAACATGACAATTGAAGTTTAAGTTCTAAATGATGTGGTGGTAGGTAATATCATTTTTATCTCAAATCTAGAAAGTATCATTTTTTATTCTAGTTCTAAGAATTTCTTCAATTAATCCATGTTTGAAAAAAATATAGAATCAATCCCGAAACTTCTAGAAGTAGAACTATCAGTCAAGACTCCTAGAGGGATTATCCAAGTATCAATAGTGTATCAAAACTATAGTATTTTATAAGGAGAGAATAATCTCATTGCAAATCTATTTGTCATTCTCATGCTAGAATTCGACATTATAATAGGGATGGACCGACTCTTGAAGTATAATTCTAAGATAAAATGCAGAAGAAAAGAAATATCAGTAGTCTTTAATGGAAAACCTATAATTTTTTTTCCAAGTAGAGATATCTCAACAAGATCTTTCTTTAGAATTACCTCCCATATCCTTCTTTATGGAAATGATCGATGAAGATGAAGAAGGAAATGGAATTATACAAATATAAAATGTCCCCATCACTCAGAAATACATTGACATATTTCCTAAGAATTTACCTAGACCTACCCTAGAAGGAGATATAGAGTTATCCATTATGCTCATTATTGAATCTAAGCCAATATAAAATACCCCATATAGGATAGAAAATTTTGATCTTGAGGAATTAAAGAAATAATTCCAAGATATTTTGGAGAAGGGGTTTTTCCAAACCATTGTGTCTCCTTAGGGAGAACCTATTCTCTTTGCAAATAAGAAGTATGAATCAATGTGGATATGAATTGATTATAGATAACTTAATGAGATCACAGTAAAGGAAAAGTACCATCTTTCAAGGTTTGATGATTTATTTGACCAGCTTCATGGGGATCAATTATTATCTAAGATTGATCTTCGATCTGGTTATCATCAATTGAGGGTGAATAAAGAAGATATTCCAAAGACTAACTTATAATATTGATATGGGAATTATGATTTTGTTTTTATGACCTTAGGTTTGAATAATTATCCAACTATTTTTATGGATTTGATGAAAATAGTGTTTAAGGACTACCTTGATTAATTTGTGGTGGTTTTTATTGATGGTATTATGATATATTCCAAAATTCATTATGAACATAATGATCATCAAAGGGTTATATTGAAAAATTTTAGGAAGGATTGGATATTTGGAAAGTTTAGAAAATATGAACTTTTGTTACACAAATTTGCTTACTTGGGGAACATTTTAACCAATAATAGAATCTCAGTTGACCCTGCAAAGATAAAGGTTGTGGTGGAATGGGCTCATCTTACAATAGTTACTGAGATTCATAGTTTCCTCGGTTTATAGGGATATTATAGGAGGGTTTTTATAAATTTTTCATGAATTTATAATCCACTAACCAAGTTAACTTGAAAAGGGGCTAAGTTCATCTGAAAATTGGAGCGTGAAGAAAGTTTCTAAGAGTTGAAGAATAGATTGGTTACTACACCTGTGTTAACACTACCCTCTATCGGAGGTGGATTTTTAATTTTTAACAATGAATCTTTGAATGGGATTGGGTGAGTCCTCATACAAAATGAAAAGGTGATTTCTTCTGCATGTTGAAAATTAAAGCCTCATGAGTAGAATTTTCCTATGCATGATCTGGAGATAGTTACAGTTTTTGTTTCTCTAAAGATATATATTAAATATCTTTATGGGGAGAAATGTAATATATACACATACGAAATTATTTTGAAGTATATTTTAACAAAAAAGGAATTGAACATGAGAAAGTGGATATGGTTGGAACTTCTTAAAGACTATGATTGTTCAATTTTTTATCACCCTGGAAGAGAAAACAAATTCATTGCTGCATTAAGTAGGAAAGACCCTATTGTGATGACAATGATGAGGATTCAAAGAGATACATTAATCAAAGATATAGTAAGATTGGACATGGGAATAATGAGAGAGAGGAAATCATCAAACCTATACCAAATGATTTATCAACCATAATTATTAGATAATATCAAGAAATCTAAAATAGAATATCCTTTGTTATAGAAGAATATAGAGGCTGTGAAGAATGGGACATTTCCTGAGTTCAATATTGATCAAGAAGGTGTACTAAAATTTCATACAAGGATATGTGTTCCATATATTCCATAAATAGATAAGGATATGATGGATGAAGATCATATCTCTGCTTTCACTATATATCATGGAAGTACTAAAATGTATAGGGACCTTTATGATTGTTATTAGTGGGATAACATGAAAAGGGAGATTGCCAACTACACTATAAGGTGCCTAGTGTGTTAATATGTGAAGGAAAAGAGAAAAAATACTAAAGGGGTATTATAACCACTACCCAAACCAACATGGAAGTGGGATAATATAACTATATAATTTTTCACTGGTCTCCTAAGAACATCTACATGAAACAATGTGATAAGGGTTATAGTGGATCGTCTCACCAAGACTAACCATTTTATCACCATTCAGGAAGATTTCTCTCTTGAACAACTTTCCAATATTTATGTAAAGTAAGTGGTGAGGTTTTATAGAGTTCCACTTTCTATCATTTCTTATCATGATCCAAGGTTCATGTCAAAATTAATGAGAAGTCTTCAATATGCTCTGGGTATCAAATTAAATTTTGGTACGACCTATCACCCTAAAACTGATGGCTAATCAGAAATGAAAATTCATACACTCGAGGATATAATGAGAACATTATCAATGGAATTTAATGGTGGATCATATCAACATATCCCATTAGTTGAGTTCTTATTCAATAATAGCTTCCCTTCGAGTACTCAAATGGCAACCTATGAATCTTTATATGAGAAGCAATGTATAACTTTTACTTGTTGGGATGAAGTTGGTGAGTGAAAGTTTCTTGGACTTGATCTTGTTCAAGAGATGATGGAAAAGGTTTATTCCATCCAAAAACACGTAAAGGATGATCAGAGTCATCATAAGAGCTACGTTGACAACTGTGGAAGGGACTTGGAGTTTTATGTTTGCGATAAAGTCTTCCATAAAATTTCACCTTGTAAGAGAGTCTTGCAGTTTGGGAAGAAATGGAAGCTAATCCCTAGGTACATTGGCCCCTATGAAATCCTTGATCACATAGGATAAGTGGCATATCAACTTGCACTTCCTCCAAATCTAGTTCAAGTTCATGATTTATTCCACACATCTCTCTTGAGGAATTACACACCTAACCCTTCACACGTAATGAATCTTAATGTGGTACAACTAAAACACGGCCTATCTAATGAGGAGAGTCAGTGAAGATCTTAGACTGTAGAGACAAGGTTCTACACAACAAGACTACCCACCTCATTAAAGTGTTGTGGAGGAACAAAAAATATTAAGAAAAAATGTGTGAACCAGAGGAAACAATGAGGTAGAAGTATCCACATCTTTTCTCAACTGAGATAATGAGTTGAAATTTCAGGGATGAAACTTCTTAATAGGGGAAGAATGTAACAACCCAAATTTTTTAATGATAATTGTTTCTTGAAAATGTGTGTTATATTATACTAAAGAAAACTATATAACTTTAATAATGATGTGAGTATAAATTGAAATGTGACTTTTGAGTTTTGAATGTTATATCACCATCTCCCAATATGACCATTGGAAACTATATAATAATTTTGGAATTATAATTACTATTTATAAGTAGAAATGATAAATAATAATTAATGAATAAAAGAGAAATGATGGCCTCAACCAGTAGAGTCATGCTGTAAGAAGACCATTTGTTAGAACATTAGAGGGAGATAATATCACTGGGATTCTCTCTTAACCAATCCCAAGATGAGCTTCAATATGTGAGGCTTGAACAAAATCTCATATGAGAGAAGTTCAAGTTTGTGGAAATTACCATTCGAGCAATATTAGCAGAGCCACCCATGAATCTATTACTATCACACACCTTAACCTTAGGTCATATGCAGTTGTTATAAGGGGTTATGTTTCGAGGCCCTAGTTACATAAAATGTAACTACTTTGTATAAATAAATTCCATTTTAAGAATATTTTTTCTTAAAATAAAAATATGATGAATTTGATAAATTGAATTTTCGGATAGAAATTGTAATTTTTAGAAAAGATATAATAATTATTATAAACTAAGGTATTATAAATATTTTTTATTTTAATGACATTGTATGATTAAAACACCCCTATTTAAATATAAATAATAAAATAATTTTATCTTTTAAAGTGTCAAAAATTTCACTATGTAGTTTCACTATGTTTTTTCTATCTGCTATTATTTTTAAAAAATATGGTTTTGTATATTTAAAAGTTAAAATTATCATATTTAGATAATTATTATGATAAAATAAATATAATTTTGGAAATTATCATGTTGAATTTAAATTAGGATGAATTTATGAGAATTTTCTAAAATACTTTAGTTTTTCATGAATAGTAAAAATACAGTTTGAGTTTTTCAGTGTGTTTAATGACATCATAATGATGTAGTAAAAAATATAAAATTAAGGCATATTATTTGTGATTAAAATAACATAATAGGTGTCCCAAGTGGCCAATTCCATGTGAAAATACCATGGGAAAGACCATGGTTTTTCATTTACCACTACCTAGGTGTCCAAGGAAATTAAAAAACAAATTATCCTCTTTTGCTAAAATTACCCACCCATTTCTCCATTTAATTTCACATAAAATTCATTTTATATGATGATATGACTGTTTTACCTCCCAAGGATTCCTCCCATGGTGTCCTCAAGTGCCCAAGGTCCTGATCCTCAATTTTTAGGAACACTGTTAAAGGTAAGCGAAATATATACTTCTCTTTTCCTTTCAAGTTCCCTTTTTATGTGGTATGTCTTTCAAATTTCCATAATATGTTAGTCAGTCCATTTTATCATATACCTTTAATATATTAATATTATTTTATTAATGGGATACATTTTCCCCTCTCTTTTTAATGTTTTCTAAAACCTTGTTTCATACCCCTATGCTGCCAAATTTTCTTCTCAAAATCTCTCTATTTTTCTTAATAATAATAATTATTATTTTTAAATACCCAAACCTCTTTATTTTCTCTAGATATTTACCTATATTTCAGAATTATATATTTTATTCTAGTATTAACATATATGAAGCACTCTTTCCTTTTTCTTGGGTTAATAATGACATAAAGATCATGTCTTTAAGCAGTTTTTTAAAAATGTCAGGATTTTGATATGAAACCCATTTATTTTATTATCCTTGGGTTATTTATAAAATGTTTTTTATGATCTATATGAATCACATTAATTATGATTTTTAAGGGTGAAACCTAATATTTCTCCAATGCATTGGGTAAATAATTCAATCTCTAGTGATGATATGTTTTACTATACCTTGGTGAATATCCTTTGTTGTTTTTTTGATACCTCAGTGATAAACCTTGGTGATATGTTTATGAACGACTCAATTAAATATTGTTGACAAATTTCTATGTTATGATTCATGTTTTTTTTACTATTATATGTATCTTTTTTCCTTTTCTCATTCCTTTACTATATTCTTTGAGTTCTTATCGATAATTATCACGATCACATATAAACAGTTTTCCTTGCTTTCCCTTACCGGCCCTTATGCTCACCCTTTAATTTGGTGTATCTCCCCAGGTTATTAGATGCAATAATTTTATATAGGGTGATACAAACAAGAATCTATTAAAGTAGATTACATTAATGTTTTATGTTTTCATGTATTATATACTTTTTTCCAAGAAGCTAAACTTTAAAACATCCTATATTTGTAAAATATAGTATAAAGTTATATAATAAAAGGGAAGGATACTATAGGACCCACTCAAAATATTCAGGTAGTATCTTAAGGTTGTGGTTCAGGATATATCTATGCTATGCAGCCTACGCTAGAGGAACATAGTTTTGGGGATCTGCAATTATGGATATTATCTTAGTAGCCTCTACTTTAGTACCTTCCAAATGTTATATAGGCGAATCACACTCTTTTCTATCTGTTGAAAATATGGGATGTTTGGGCCTAGAGATATAATGACATAGTGGAATTATGACCCTTGAAACACCGTTAAGAGTTTTAGTAGAGGGTATACACTAGTTTAAGGAGTGCCCCATGAGATAGTTGGGTACTGTTTTCTGTGGAGTTTCTTCATCCCTGAGTTGACCGGCTTCAATGTCATTGTCTGTTTAGAATGTCTTGTGCCTAGGTTGATTTATATCTCTAATTAGTATCTTTTACATCACTTGATGGAAACAAGAATATCCATAAGGGAGAATGGGATCTCTAGGCCAGTAGAGCAGGACTCAAGGATACTAGGCTAGGTGGAGTAATAATCCAGATGAACAGTCTCCTTATGAACAATTAGGGGGAGAAACATTTTAAATTTTCTCCTATCGTGGATCATTTTAGGGATATATCCATTAAAGGTTTCTATAGAATACCTCCTTTGATAGATATTGATATCACGATCAATCTTGTTCTAGGTACAAAACCGGTGTCCTTCCCTCTATATAGGATGACACCTACAGAGATCTTGGAACTCAAAAAGTAACTTGAAGACTTAGTGGAAAATGGTTTTATCTGGCCCATCACATCACCATGGGGTTCACCAGTCCTTTTGACCAAAAATTTGGATGTTACCCTTCGAATTTATGTGGATTACAACAGACTAAAATGGATTATTGTGAAAAATCGGTATCTGTTTCCTCAGATAGATGGCCTCTTTGACCATCTCTAAGGATAATGTTTTTTTCTCTATGACCGATTTAAGGTCGGGATACCATTAAGTGTGAGTGAAGAAATCATACATACCCCATAAAAAGTTCCAAAGTAGGTAAAACTTGTATGATTATCTAGTTATGATGTTTGTTTAGACAAAAACATTATAAATCTTCATAGATTTGATAAATATGGGGTTTCACCTATATTTTTATTCATTTTTGGATATTTTCATAGATGATATCTTAGTGTATTCTCACACAAGACACAACCATGGGAATAATCTTGATATCATGTTGAATACACTAAGATAGAACTAGCTATATGTGGAGCTCAGTAAATACCAATTTTGGATTAGTAAGGTTCACTTCTTGGTTCATATCATATCTGAAGTAGGCATATCAATTTTCCCAGAGAAAGAGAGAATCATGGTTTCTTAGGAGAATACCAAGATTTTGTTGACATACACAACATCATTATGATAGCTGTGTAACAACCCAAACTATTATAAATAAAATTACCTAATGATTTAATGTTTTATTATGTAATATGGTTATAGAAAACACATTCATTTTTTGGTTGTATTATATCAAATTAGATTCAAAATACTATCAAGAATATTTTCTATTGATAATATTGATGTTAAATAGTGACCACATTATTAGTACAATTATAGGGATTTAACAAATCCAATTAACACATATAGAGGAAGTGATGGCCTCATATAGTAGTATTTTACACTATGAATCCCATTTATCAGATTTTTAAAGGGAGATATAATCACTAGGCTTTTCCCTTGACCAATCCCAAGTTGAGATCCAACAACTTAAGTATGAGTGAAACCATTTATGGGAGAAGTTCAAGCTCATTGAGATCACAACCCAAACCATGTTTGCCGAATAACCCCATGAAAGTCTCACCATCGCACACCTTAATCTTAGGGAATACGATGGTGTATTAAAGTTATATGTATAAATAATCTAGAAAGTTTATTACGTACATTATTTTGTAATGATTAATGAATATATTTTTATTTTGATACTATAAAACGTGTATAGTATTTTTGGGTATTATTCAATTCAATTAAAGAATTAATTTTTGATGAATTAATTTATTTTTAGATTAATTATATTTTATTTAAATATTATTATTAAATAATTTATATTAAATATAAATGATTATATACTTATTATGGAGACAAATGCAATGTTTTATTAGGGTTCAAAAACTGTTATTGCAAAAAAAATGTCATTTTCAATAAATGTTGGTTATTATTTTTAAAAGTGAAAATGAAAAAATTTATAAAATTAATCATATAGAATTAATATTATATATGGAATCAGATTTTAGAAATTATCCAATAGTGAATGTTTCATAATTTTCCGAGATTGTCTATTTTTTGGGTAAAAATTAAATACCATATAAATATATAGTGTGTTTTATGACATCACAATGACCTAAAAAATGTAATAAATAATATAATTGATATACTCTTACAAGTATATGTTTTTACATTTAAATAATTTGATTTTATGTCTATTTTATTATTTTTATTAAGCCTTTAGGAATCCTCTAAAACCATTAATATTTTTTAGAGTTTTAAATTAATTTATTTAAAAGTGTGACTCACCTCCACATAAACAAGGGAATTATTTTAATAAGTTAGGCCCATTTCCTAATAAAATAATGAAAAAATCCCCTTCAGTAGAAACCAATGGAAAAATCCATGGTAAGGTTTTTGGTTTTGAATATTTTATTTTGTAGATTCCAAAACCTAAATATTTAAGAAATCCCTCTCTTTTTCTATATAAAATCACCCAGGATCCCATTTATCTTCTCTAAAAATCCTTGGATAACATCCTTAAACTTTTATACTCTCTCTAGAATCCTCCCAAGTTGTCCCAAGCTCTCAAGAATCCCCTTTTAAAGATTTTGGAGTCACACACTCAAGTAAGGGTTCTTTCCTTTCTCCTCTTTATTCATGTTTCTTTATTATGTTATTCTTTTTGATCTCCCTTTACTAATGTTGGGATATGTAATTCAATATCCCTATAACTACAAATTTATTATAAAAATTATTATATTACCATTTCAATCTCATCAAACCATTTTCTGAAAATTTCAAGTGACACATTTAGGCTGCCAAAATTTTATTAGGGAACCTATATTTCTCCACTTTATTCAATAATATTCTTAATTTAATTCTATTAAATTTTAAATTCCTAATAATGGAATATGTTTTCAAACCTTACACATACTGTACTTATTATTTATAAATTATTATATACATAATTCACTCTCATTATCTACTTCCATGAATATTTACACTTCTCTGATATGCTGCTGAAATTACACCATGGGGATAGGTGCCAAAACAATTGTGTAGTGAATACCATACCCAATTTTTGTCAAGAGTGTTCACATATATGCACTTATACTCATTTTTATTTGGTATTTACATGTATTTATTCCACACTACATGTTCATGGAATAAAATATGATGATGAATGAATCCATGTTGTATGATCTATATGGGACACTTAAGCATGAGAATGATATGAGAGTGATGGGTGTGCCCAGAATTATATAGCACTCCAATGCATTAGGTATTGTTTAGTATCATGATACTTCATGTTGGGACAAGGAGTGATCTTTATTAATTTATTATTTTTTTCCATTATGATGTCTTGGCAGTTAGCCTTGACATATGATGTAGTGTTTTAAGTTGTTGTCACATTACCATTTTGCCTTTATGTTATCATGTTATATCATGTATTATCATTCATATTTAGGATTCATAATCTTTTTATAACACTTGATATTCCTATTTAATGCCATATTTTACCTTATTTCATGTTTATTCCATTACCAGGATTTATGTCTCATCCCTTTCTTATGTATTTCTTCAGGTTATCCCATGTAGTTTTAAGTGCGAGCATGTTAAAGATATTTTCAATAATGATGTTATATTCCATGTTTGAATTTGTAATGTAATGTACCTAATTACCAAATACACTATAGTTATTGATATTTCAGGTTCAATTAAGTGTAATTTTATGTAATAAATCATGTGTTAATGTGTAATAAAGGGAAGAGTTTTTATAGTTGGTATGAGAGGAAAATTATAGTTTTTTTTGGGATTAGGATTAGAAAAATCTAGAAAAATATTTTGGTATAAGACTAAGTATAAGAAAACATCATTAAATTTTGGTTATTATAGAGTAAGTAGTTTATCAATAAAATAAATCCTTATCTGAATACTATAAGTGGATGTGGTTTTGGAACAAATATACCCAGGAGTAATAATTCTAGCAAGGTGTTCCGGGCCTGACTTGGGGTAACCTAGTACACAACAACATGCCTTACTATGAATCTGGTTTGACAATCTTATGGGATATTCTTTGGTAATTCATAAAATCATAGTGAATAATTATCAAGGGAGTAAAAAAATTCCCATAAGATTATATATTAAGAAATAGATCATGGATAACAAAGACTGAAGCCTAGAAATCCATAAGTTAAGGGAATACATATAAGTTATTAGTTATCCCTTTAATGTAATTAAATTCCTATTTTTGTGTTTTAAAGTTAAATATACTCATCCTTAATTGTCCTTTTATTCTATCCAATTCTCATAAATAGGTAGATTTGGGTAAACAATCAAAGGGAAGTACAATGTGATGACCACCCCAACGAGATGCCCAACCCGATGGGAGTAGGAATTGAACACTTCATGATGACACTATCTTAGATGACTTAGGTTATAAATAGAAACATGGACCAGGAGGACCATCCAAACCCCTCTAAGAGTGATCAATCCATAATCGATAGATTCATGCGTCAAAGGCCTACTACTTTCAATGGGTCATTCGATCCCTTAATCACAGAACAATGGATCAATTCCATTGAAAATTTATTCTCCATCCTTCAATGTTCTAAATAAGAGAAGGTCATACTAGCTATTTATCATATGGAAGGTGAAGCTTATCAGTGGTAAAAATTGATAAAAAAATATGTATCCCAAGGAAGAGATCAAGGAAATGGGGTGGAAGGATTTCTAGTAATTTTTTTGATAAATATTTTCCTCACACTCTCCATCGTAAAATGGAAATGGATTTCCGTTCGCTTAAGAAAAAAGATGAAGAATCTATCAGGGAATATATATAAAAATTCACAAGACTTTCATGGTATGGATCCAGGTTTTTCGTTAACCCAAAATTAATTGTTGACCGCTTCTTTGGTGGGCTAAAACCTAGTCTACAAAAATCCTTAGCGATCATGAATTTGATATATATGAGGAAATTGTATGATGTTCCCTCAAAGTTGAAATGGAGATCAGTGAATCTTAAGGGTATAATGGGGATAAGAAGTGGAAATTATATTTTAATTATGGAGGGCTGATAGAGATATCTAGTGGTACTAATAAATTCCAACACCCCACTTGTCAAAGGTGTGGAACGAAGAACCCCTAAAATTGCTTAAAGGGGATGAGGGAATGCTTTAGGTGTGGGAAGGAAGGGAACCTAGACAACAATTAACAACATGAGAAACCCACTACTGTGACTGAGGAAATGAATGCTCTAGTCGAACCTCATCATATTGTTTATTTCTACAAATTAAAGGAACCATGGAACTTTTCAAACCAATCCACTAAGACAAGGGTTTTCAAATAAAACCAACAACCTCCAAGGTATCAATGATGAGATTTCACCATCACTACTGCCAAAGTTAATCCTGAAAATGAATTGGTGAAATGTGTGCTAGTTATTAATTCAATAATAGATAGCATATTTTTTGATTTTGGTTCTACACATTCTTTCATGTCACAAAAGTTTAGTAGAACTATATAAAAACCATAATAAAGCTTGAATGTAGATCTATTAGTGAAAATGGAAAATGGGGCAATTATTTCTCCCTAAATATATAACTACTCCCATATCAATGTTTGTGGGATTAATTTCCCAACGAACATTTTCATACTACCTATGGTGTATTTTTAGGTAATTCTGTTCATGGATTAGATTTACCTTTATAGAGCCAAAAGAAATTTTCATGGGAAGGAAATCACACTTCGTATTATGAATCATCCTCATATTTTGTACAAATAAATGGAGAAGGATGAATATAATTCAGCACTATTATCTCAAGAATCAACATTATTTCCCTATGATCAATCATATCTAGATCAAATGATTGAGTCTAAGGACAATGTTATCCTTGAATACAACCCATTGTGAGGGAATACACTGATGTGTTTCCTGAGGAATTTCTCGATCTTCCTCCTAGTCGAGAGGTTGAGTTTTCAATCGAGCTTATACCTGGGGAATTTTTATTATCCAAGACTCTGTATAGAAAATATATTATTGAGCTTGAGGACCTAAATAAATAACTACAGGAGAATATGGATAAAGGGTTCATATGCCCAAGTGCTTCACCATGGTATGCACCAATTCTCTTCGTCAATAAGTAGGATGGGTCAATGCACCTTTGCATCGATTATCATAAGCTCAAAAAGATCATGATAAAGAACAAGTATCATCTTCCTTAGATTTATGACTTTTTCAATCAGCTATGTGGAGAATAATACTTCTCCAAGGTGGATCTATGGTTAGGATATTACCATGTTAGGCTGAATAAGTAGGATATCCCAAAGTCTGATTTTCATAAAAGTCATGGACACTATGAGTTCATAGTGATGCCTTCTAGACTTTATAATGTTCCAAAAATCATCATATACATGATGAATATAGTCTTTATGGATTTCCTCAACAAATGTTTTGATGTTTTTGTAGATAATATTCTAATATACTCCAAAATCACAGAGAAGCATATGAGTACTATGATAAAAACATTGAGAAAGAAGAAGATTTATGAAAAGTACAAATATGTGATTTTTGGTTAAAAGGAAGTATCTTTCATTGGAAATTTCATCATAAAAAATGGAATATATGTGGACCCTTAAAAGAAAAAAGCAACTGAAGTATGGGTGAGGTCAACATCTGTGATAGATATCTTTAATTTCCTTGGGTTATTTGGGTGTTATCGTCGATTTTTGAGAAATTTAGTTCAATTATAAAACTCTCGTACCAATATAAATTGGAAGGGACTAAAGTTTTCTTAGAATGATGAATGTGAATAGAACATCAAGGAGTTGAAAACGAGTATTTTTACTACCCCTATTCTTACAATACCCTCAAGTAGAGAACTTTTTGTGGTATTCAGTGATGCTTCCAAAAAGGGCTTGGGATGTGTGTGATTGAAAAATGATAAAATCATAGCCTTTGATTCAAAGAAGTTGAAATTTAAAAAATAGAACTATCCAATGTATGATCTGGAGTTGGATGTAGGGATCTTCACTTTGAAAATTTAACAGCATTATATCTTTGGGGAGAAGTGTGAAATATACATGGATCACAAAAGGCTCAGGTATATATTCACATAAAAAGAGATTAGTATGCACCAATGAAGATGGTTAGATATGATTATATACTAATATGGATCAATCCAATACCATCATATTAAATAGAATAAAGTGGAAAATGATCTAATTAGAAAGGATCCAAAAATTATTTCCTTAATGATAATTGAGAGGGATCGGATATTCTTATATTTGGAAAGGATAGACATGGAAATCACAAAGGAAGGAACATCATCAATCCTTTCAAAAAAGATTTATCAACCACTTCTTTTGGAGAGGTTAAAGGATGTTCAAAGAGTATATGTGGGAATTCAGAATAAAGTGGAAGCTATAAGGAAAGGTAAATCCTCAGAGTTCAATGTTAATGTTGATGGTGTTCTGAGATTTGGCTCAAGACTATGTGTACCATCAAATCCTGAGTTAAAGAAGGGACTTTTGGATGATGCACATATATAAACATTATACATCCACCTAGGAAGTAAAAGGATGAATCAAGATATCCAAAAACACTATTGGTGGGAAAATATGAAGAAGGATATCATAAAATATACATAAAGATGTCTTGTATGTTAGCAAGTGAAAGAGGAAATGAAAAAATCAAAGGGGATGATTCAACCATTACCCATACCTATATGGAGATGGGAAAACATCACCATGGAAATAATTCACTCTTCATTATGATATGAGATGAATTCCCACTAGATATACTTGCACAAATGTACATCATGGAAGTGGTCAGGATGTATGGAGTACCACTATTGATTGTATCCGATCGAGATCCAAGATTCACCTCCAAGTTATAGAAAAGAATTCAGCATTATCTAAACATTTATTTGAACTTATACATGGATTATAACCAAAAAATAGATGGAAAATCAAAGAATACTATCCAAACACTTGAGGAAATGTTGAGATAATTCTCAATTGACTTCAAAGGAGGATGGGATCAACATCTTCCTTTGGTCAAGTTCTCTTACAAAAATAATTTCCACTTCAGCATCCAAATGGATACTTATGAATCCCTTTATGGGAAGAGGTTCAAGAAACCTGCATGTTAGGATGAAGTTGGGAAATGAAAACTGCTAGGTCTTGAAATGGTTGTGGAAATATTGGAAAAGGTTAAGACCATTCAACAACACATCAAGGCTAATCAGAGTTGACAAAAAATATATTTTTATAATTTTCGATGAGGTATAGAGTTTGATGTTATAGAAGTGGTATTCCTCTATATATATCCATGGAATAATGTGATGAGATTTTGGAATACAGGAAAGCTTAGTCTAATATACACCGACCACTTTGAGATCCTTGATCGTATCAGAGCGGTAGCCTATCGACTTTCACTCCAACCTAACCTATCTCGAGGTCATTATGTATTACATATATCACTATTGAGGAATTACATACCTGACCCATCAGATGTACTCAATCTAGAGGTGTTACCATTGGAGAATAATTATTCCTATGAGGAGAAGCTAGTGATAATGTTAGATCATAGAGACAAGGTTCTAAGAAATAAGAAAATGCACCTTGATAAAGTTCTATAGAGAAACCACAAGTTTGAAGAATAAATGTGAGAACCAGAGGAATTGATGCGGCATAATTACCCTCATCTTTTTTAAGGGGGTGAAATGAAAATTTTGAGGGAGAAATTTCTCAATGGGGGAATATTGTAACAAACCGAATGGTTATAAGTAAAATTCCCATATGATTTAATGTTTTATTATGTAATATGGTTATAGAAAACCCATTAAATTGTTTTTTTATTATATCCAATGGATTCAAAAGAACGTTATGAATTTTTACCATTAATAATATAGCCGTTAAACAATGATCACATGATTAATTTATATATAGGTGTTTAAAAAATCCAGCTGAAATAGAAAAAGTAAGTGATGAACTCATCTAACAGTATTGTACCATATGAATCCCATTTATCTATGTTTTTGAGGGAGATATCATCACTGGAATTTTCCCTTGATTATGTTCAAGATGAGATCCAACAACTTAAGCATGAGTGAAACCTTTTATAGGGGAAGTTTAAGCTCATCAAGATCACGGACCAAACCATGTTGGTCGAATGACCCTATGAAAGTATCACTGTCATGCACCGAACTCTTAGAGAATATGTTGGCATATTAAAGGGATATGTATCTATACCCTATAAAATTTATTATGTACATTAATTTGTAAATAATAATGAATATATTTTTATTTTGGTAATATAAAACACGAATAGTATTTTTGGGTATTATTCAATTCAATTAAGGAATTCATTTTTGATGAATTAATGTTTTTTTGAAATAAATAATATTTTAATTTAAAATTATTAATAAATTATGTTTATTAAATATAAATGATCATATACTTTTTATGAAGTCAAATGTAAAAAATTAAATCCTACATAAATATACGGTGTGTTTTATGACATCATAATGACCCAAAAATGATGTAATAAATAATATAATGGGTATCCTTAGAAAAATATATGTTTTAACCTATAAATAATGTGATTTTATGTTTATTTTATTATTTTTATTAACCCTTTATTAATCCTCCAAAACCATTAATTTGTTTTAGAATTTTAAATTCATTTATTTAAAAGTGTGACTCACCTCTACATAAAAAAGGGAATTATTTTAATAATTTATGTCCATTTAATAGTAAAATAATTAAAAACAATCCCCTTTGGTATAAAACATGCAAAAAATAATGGTAAGGTTTGTGGTTTTGAATATATTATTTTATAGAGTCCAAAACCTAAATATTAATGAAATCCATCTCTTTTCCTGTATAGACCCACCCAAGATCCCATTTATCTTTGCTCAAAATACTTGGAACACATACTTAATCTGCCCTACTATCTATATAATTCTCTTAATGTGCCCTAAGACCTCAAGAAGACCCTTTTAAATCTTTTAGAGTCACGCACTCAAGTAAGGGTTATTTCCCTTCTTCTCTTTATTCAATTTTCTTTATTATGTTATGCCTTCTCTTCTCCATTTCCTAATGTTGGGATATATATTTCCATGTATCTATTAATACCCATTTTATTTCAAAATTATTAGAGTTTTCTTTCACTCTCATCAACCCATTTTATGTATTTTTAAGTGATGTCATTAGGCTGCTGAAATTTTATAAGGGAACCTCTCTTTCTCCCCTTTATTCAAGAACCTTCTTCATTTAATGACCTTTAATTTTCAATTCCCAATGACGGGTTATGTTTTTTCACCTTCCCCATACTTTCCTTAGTATGTATAAATTATGAGATACCTAATTCTCTATCATTAAGTCCTTCCATGAATATTTACACTTAACCAATATGTTTCTAAAATTTCACCACAAGAATCCATTCCAAAACAATTTTGTAGTGAATTCCATAACCAATTTCTATAAAGAGTGTACACATTATGGAATTATAATCACTAATATTATGGATTTACATGTAATTAATACACACTCCATGTTCTTGGAAAAAATATGACAATTAATGAATCTATATTGTATGATCTATGTGGAACACTTAAATGTGAGAATTAAATGAAAGTGATGGGTGAACTGAGAATTATATAGCACTCCAATGAATTGAGTAATTTTTTATATCATGATACTTGATGTTGGTATATGAAGTGAACCTGATTCCTTTATGATAGTTTTACATTATGATGTCTTGGCTGTTAGCCTTGACATATGATGCAGTGTTTTAAGTTGTTTCCACATTCCCATGTTGCCTTTATGTTATCATGTTATATCATGTATTATCATTCATGTTTATGATTCCTACACTTTTTATTCCCATTTATATTTTAATTTTATACCATATTTTACCTTATTCAATGTTTATTCCTTTACTAGGCTTTATGGATCACCCCTTTCTTAGGTATTTATTTAGGTTATTCCATGCTGTTTTAAGTGCGAGCATGTTAAAGATGTTTTCAATAATGATGTTGTATTCCATGTTTAGGTTTTAATTTAATGTACCTAATTCCCAAATAAACTATAAATATCAATATTTGGGGGTTAATTAAGTATAATATTATGTAATAAATCATGAGTTAATGTGTAATAAATAGAAGAGTTGTTATAGTTAGTATCAGAGGAGCAATTTAGTTATTTTTTGGATTAGGATTAGACAACTCTAGAAAAAGCCTTATGGGTAATACTAATTATGGGAAAATATCCCTAAATTTTTGTTGGTATATAGTAATTGGTTTTTCAATAAAATACATCCATATCTGGATACTACATGTGGACATGGTTCTGGCTTAAATGTACATAATAGTAACAACTTTGACAAGGTGTTTCGGGCCTGACTCAGGGTAAGATGGTACACAAAAACGGGACTTACTATGAACATGGTTTGAACCTCATGGGGGATATGCTTTGGTAATTCATAAAATCATTATTAACCATTATTAAGGGAGTAAAAAAATTCCCATAGGAGTATATGTTATTAAATAGATCACAGATAATAATGACCAAAGCCTAGAAATCAATAAGTTAAAGAAACACATGTAAGTTATAAGTTATCACCTTCCATTAAATTCCAATTTTTTTGTTTAAAATTTAAATATAATCATTGTTAATTGTCCTTTTATTTTATTAAATGGACAAAAATAAGAGTAATTGGGTAAACAATCATTTTGATGAGCAATGTGATGACTTCCATAACAATATGTCCAACCCGATGGGAGTCGGAATCACAAACTTCATGAAGATACTCTCTTATCTAGCTCAGGTTCTTAATAAAAACCTATATCATGAGGAGTTTACATACCCATATAAGAGATATCAAGTTTTAATAGAGATATTAATGCATTAAAGGCCTCATACTTTCAATGGTTCATTCGATCCCTTAATCATGGAATAATGGATCGACTTTATTTAAAATATCTTCTCCATCCTTCAGTTTTCTGAACAAGAGAGGGTCCTAATGGATGTATATAATATGAAAGGTGAAACTAATCACTATTAGACTTTGATAAAAAATAATAAGCCTAAAGAAGAGATCTAATCAATGAGGTGGAAGTATTTTTGGAATTTTTTTAATAAATATTTTCCTTGCGCTCTCTGTCTTAAAATGGAAAGGGATTTCCTTACTGTCAAGAAATAATACAATGAATCTATTAGGGATTATAGGTAAAATTTCAAAATAGTTTCATTTTATGCCTCCATATTTTTCATTACCCCCAAATACAATGTTTTTCACTTATTTTGTGGGCTAAAACCTAGTCTATGAAATGCCTCGGTGATCCGTGACATTTTTAGCTTTGAGAAAATTATTAAATGTTCCCTCAAAGTAGAAACAAAGAATGATGAATCTAAAGGGTATCATGGAAATAAGAAGAGGAAAGTGGAGTTTCATTTTGGTTATCTAATAGAGAGATATAACACTACTAAGAAATTACAACACCCCACTTATCAAAGGTGTGGAAAGAAGTACCCTAGATATTGCCTAAAGGGGACAAAGAAATTATTTAGGTGAGGGAAGTAAGGGAACCTAGACAATATTTTCCAATGGAACAAACCCACTACTATTATGGACGAAATAAATGATCTAATAAACCCTCATCATATTGTTAATTTCTAAAAATTCAAGGAACTAGTGTACTTTTAAAACCAATGCACTAATCTAAGGGTTTTAAGAGGCAATGAAAAAACTACAAGGCTGCAAGGGAGATTTTTTTCCATCACTACCACTAAAGTGAATCACAAAAATGAAGTTGTGATAGGTATGATAGTTATTCATTCAATAATAGTGAACATACTTTTTGATTTTGGTTCTACGCATTCCTTCATATGATAAAATTTTACATGAAATATCCAAACACCACAAAAAAGAAGGGAAGAAGAGTTGTTAGTGAAAATGGAAATTGGGGAAATTATTGCATCCCTAATATTAACTTCTCCCCCATCAAAGTTTGTGGTAATAACCTCATATTGAACCTTATAATACTCTCTTATGGTGGAATTTTATGTAATTCTGGGCATGGATTGGATTTCCCTTTATAGAGCCAACATAAATTTCCGCGAGAAGAAAATAAATCTATGTATTGTGAATCATCCTCAGATTATGTACAAATTCAACTAGAAGGATGAATATTCTTTAGAACGATCATCTTAATCATTGATAATATTTCCATACAAGAAATAATATATAGATCAAATTATTGAGTCTAAGGATAAGTTCATCCTTTAAGATATTCCCATTGTGATGGAATACACTGATGTTTTTCTTGAGGAATTTCCCAGTCTTCCTCCAAGTAGAGAGGTAGATTTTTCAATTGATCTTATACCTAGGGAATTAACATTATCCATGACTCTATATAGAATGGATGTAGTGGAACTTGCAGATTTGAAGAAACAACTAGATGAGATTCTAGATAAAGGGTTCATATGCCAAAGTGCCTCACCATAGGGTGCACCAATCCTCTTCATCAAGAAGAAGGATGGGTTAATACACATTTTCATCGATTATCCTCATCAATATCATGATAAATAATAAGTATACTATGACTCTAATTGATGAATTGTTCAATCATCTATGTGGAGAACAATACTTATTCAAGGTGGATCTGAGGTTGGGATATTACCATGTTAGGGTGAAGAAAGAGGATATCCCTAAGACTACTTTTTTGTACAAGGTACATGCACTATGAGTTCATAGTGATGCCTTTTATAGTCACTAATTTTTTTGAAATATTCATAGACTTGATGAATAGAGTATTTTAGTGATTACCTGGACACATATTTGGTAGTATTTATCGATGATATTATAATATACTCTAAAAGCAAGGAGAAGTATGAGGATCATCTACGAATTGTGATAAAAACCTTGATAAAGGAGAATATTTATAATAATTACAACAAATGTGAGTTCTGGTTGAAGGAATTCTATTTCTTTGGACATATAATCACAAGCAATGAGATATATATAGATCTTTCAAAGATATAATAAATTGGAGTATGGATGAGGCCAACATCTATGATAGATATCCATATTTTCCTTTGGTTGGGTGGGTATTATCTCCGATTTGTGATAAATTTATCATGATTTTTAAAACCATCTTACCAAGATAGCTCAGAAAGGATTAAAGTTTTCTTGGGATTATGAATGTAAATATATCTTCAAGGAGTTTAAAAGGAGGATTTTTACTACCCATATTCTTATACTACTTTGAAATGGAGAAATTTTCTTGCAATTCAACAATGCTTCAAAAAAGGTCTTGGGATGTGTGTTAATGAAAAAGGACAAAGTCATAACCTATGATTCAATATAGTTGAAAGTTCACGAACATAACTACCCAATTCATGATCTGGAGTTAGCTGTAGTGATCTTCACTTAAAAATTTTTACAGTATTATCTATTTGGGGAGAATTGTGAAATATATATGGATAACAAAATCCTCAAGTATATATTCACACATGAAGAGTTAAATATGCACAAAATAAGATGGTTATAGGTGATCAAAGACTATTAATTTTCAATTTGCTACCATCCTGGGAAAGTGAATAAAGTGACATATGATCTAAGAAAAAAGGATCCAGAAATACATCCATTTATGAGAATTGAGAGGGACCCGATATTCTTAGATTTGGAAAGGATGGATATGTGAATCACAAAGGAAGGAAAATCATCAATCCTTTCACAAATGACTGTTAAACAACCTCTTATAGAGAGGTTTAAGGATGCTCAAAGAGTTGATGTGGGAATTCAGAATAAAGTTGAATCTATAAGGGAAAATCCTCAAAGATCAATTTTAATGATGAAGGTGCTGCAAGATTTGGGTCAAGACTATATGTACCATCAAATCCTGAGTTAAATAAGGAGCTATTAGATGATGCACATAGCTCAACCTTCTCTATCTACCCATGAAGAAAAAAGATGTATCGAGATCTCTGATAACACTATTTGAGGGTAAATATGAATAAGGGTATCATAGAATATACATTAATACATCTTGTATTTAATCAAGTGAAAGCGAAACAAAAAAATCTAATAGGATGGTGAAACCATTACCCAAACCTACATGGAAATGGGAAACTATCACTATGGAATTTGTCAATGATTATCCAATGAAATGAAGAGGTAATAATTATATATGGGTTTTGGTGGACCTTATTACAAAGACTACACACTTCATTGTGATATGAGAGGAATTATCACTGGATTTACTTGCACAAATATACATCATGGAAGTTTCTAAGCTTCATGGAGTACCACTATCGATTATATCCAATTGAGATCCAAGATTCACCTCCAAGTTCTAAAAAAGTATTCATCATGATCTAAACACTAAGTTGAACTTTGGCACGACTTATCACCCTCAAACTGATATCCAATCAGAGTAGACAATCCAAACACTTGAGGATATGTTGAGAGAATACTCAATTGAAATAAAATGAGGATTGGATCAATTTGTTCTTTTGGTCTAATTCTCTTACAACAATAATTTCCAATCGAGCATCCAAATGGCTCCCTATGAATCACTTTATGGGAATAGGTGTAGGACACCAGAATGCTGGGATGAAGTTGGGGAATGAAAACTGCTAGGTCCTGTAATGGTTGAGGAAATAGTGGAAAATTTTAAGAACATTCTACAACACATCAATGCTACTTATAGATGAAATAATATCTGTGTTGACAATCATTGACGATATGCGTAGTTTGATGTTGGAGACATGTTATTCCTATACATATCTTCATGGAAGAAAGTGATGATATTTGGGAAGAAGGGAAAGCTTATTCCAAGATATATTGACCCCATTGAGATCCTAGATTGCATTAGAGTTGTGGAATATCGACTTTCAATCCCACCTAACCTATCTCAAGTTCATGATGTATTCCATGTATCAATTTTGAGGAAGTACATACACAACCCCTCACATATACTCAATCGAGAGTTGGTACCATTTGAGAAAGATCTTTCATATGAGGAGCATCCGGTAAAGATCTTATATTGTAGAGAGAATGTACTATGAAATAAGAAAATGAACCTTGTCAACGTGCTATGGAGAAACCATAAGTTTGAAGAAGCAACATGGGAATCAGAGTAAGTGATGAGAGAGAATTATCTTCATCTATTTTAAGGGGGGTGAAATGGAAATTTTGAGGGTGAAATTTCTCAATGGGGGAAGATTATAACAACAAAAACTATTGTAAATAAAATTCCCTTGTGATTTAATATTTTTTATGTAATATAGATATAGAAAACAAATGCACTTGTTTTTTATTATATCCAATTTTATTTGAAATACCGTTAAGAATATTTACCATTGATAATATAGTTGTTAAACAACGATCACATGATTAGTGTAAATATAAGGCTTTAGAAAATCCAACTGACACAGGAAAAGGAAGTGATGACCTCATCCATTATGACTGTACCATATGAAGATCATTTATTAGAGTTTCCAAGGGATAAAAAATCACTGGGATTTTCCCTTGACCAATACCAAGTTAAGATCCTACAAATTAAGCACAAGTGAAACTTTTTACAGGAGAAGTTCAAGCTCATCGAGATCACGGTCCAAACCATGCTTTCCAAACAACCCCATGAAAGTCTCACCGTCGCACACCTTACTCCAAGGGTGTATCCTGGTTTATTAAAGAGATGTGTATCAAGACCCAATAAAATTTATTATGTACATTATTTTTTAAATAATAATTAATATATTTTTATCTTGATATTATAAAACACGAATAATATTTTTTGGTATTATTCAATTTGGTTAAGGAATTAATTTTTGATAAATTAATTAATTTTTGAAATAAATAATATTTTCAATAAATATTATTATTTTATTATTTTTATTAAATATAAATGATCATATATTTTTTAGTAAGTAAAATGTAATGTTTCATTAAGATTAAAAAACTATTATTAACAAAATCCCATCATTTTCAATAAATGACTGTTATTATTTTTAAAAGGGAAAATGAAAACATTTAGAAAATTATTTATATAACATGAATATTATTTTTTGGATTAGAATGTTGAAATTATCCATTGGTGTATTTTTCATAATTTTCTGAGATAGTTAATTTTTTGGGTAAAAATTAAATACTGTATAGATATACGATGTGTTTTATGACATCATAATGACCCAAAATGATGTAAAAAACACTATAATGGGTATAAAAGGAAAAATATATGTTTTCCACTTTAAATAATGTGATTTTATGGTTATTTTATTATTTTTATTAAGCCTTTTTGAATCATCCAAAACCATTAATATATTTTAGAGTTTTAAATTAATTTATTTAAAAGTGTGACTCACCTCCCCATAAGAATGGGAATTATTTTAATAAGTTCGGCCCATTTCCTAATAAAATAATTAAAAAAACTCCCCTTTGGTAGAAACCATGGGGAAAACCATGGGAAGTTTTGTGTTTTTGATTATTTTATTTTGTAGAGTCCAAAACCAAAATATTAAATAAATCCATCTCTTTTTCTATATAGACCCACCCAAGGTTCCATTTATCTTCACTAAAAATCATTATATAACATACTTAATCTTCCCTAATCTCTCTAGAATCCTTCTAAGGAACCCCAATCCCTCAAGAATCCCCTTTTCAAGATTTTATTGTCACACAATCAAGTAAGGTTTCTTTCCTTTCTATTGTTTATTCAAGTTTATTTATTATGTTATGCCTATAATTCTCCCTTTCCAAATGGTTGGATATGTATTTACATGTCAAAATTAATGACCATTTTTTTATAAATAATCCCCTTTCTCTCTCATCAACCCTTTTTAGGAATTTTTCTAAGTGACGATGTTAGGCTGCCAAAATTTCGTAAGGGAACCTCTCTTTCTTACCTTTATTCAAGAATATTATTTATTTAATTCCCTTTTAATTTTTAATTCCTAATTATGTGGTATGTTTTCATAGATTCCCCATAATAAAATTATTATTTCTAAATTATGATAGACCAAATTTTTCTCATTAAGTCCTTTCATTAATATTTACACTTCCCTGATATGCTGTCAAAAGTTCACTACATCAATCCATTCCAAAACAATTGTATAGTGAATACCATACCCAATTTCTATCAAGATTTTTCAATTTTATGCACTTATACTCATTCTTATTTGGGTTTTACATGTATTTATTCCACACTCCATTTTTGTGTATTAAAATATGATGATGAATGAATCCATGTTGCGTGATCTATGTGGAACACTTAAGCTTGAGAGTGAAATGGAAGTGACGGATGTGACCAAAATTATATATCATTTCAATGAATTGGGTAATGTTTAGTATCATGATACATCATTTTGGGATAGAGAGTTACCTACTTCCTTTATGGTACTTTTTCCATTGTGATGTCTTGGCAGTTAGCCTTAACCTATGATGCAATGTTTTAAGTAGTTGCCACATTCCCATATTACCTTTATGTTATCATGTTATATTAGGTCTTATAATTCACGTTTATGATTCCTACTATTTTCATTCCACTTTATATTCATATTTCTACCATATTTTACCTTATTCCATGTTTATTCCCTTACTGGTATTTATGACTCACCCATTTATTATGTATTTCTTGAGGTTATCCCATGTAGTTTAATGTTCGAGAATGTTAAAGATGTTTTCAATAATGATGTTGTATTCCATGTTTTAATTTGTAATGCAATTTACCTAATTCCCAAATACACTAGAATTCTCGATATTTTGAGTTTAATTAAGTTTAATTTTATGTGATAAATCATGTGTTAATATTTAATAAAGGGAATAGTTTTTATAAGATATCTATTATAGGTGATTCATTCACAATTTATCATACCTGGAAGAGCTTCTCATGGGATTGACCAAGACGGGTGTGAAATTCGAATGGACTGAAACTTGTGAAACAACTTTTTAGGAGTTAAAGGGAACAATCTCTTTAGCTCTGATTCTGATACTTCTTGAGCCAAGAAGAAGTTATATAGTCTGCTATGATGCTTCTGGGATTGGGCTAGGTGCAGTTATGATGTATGGTGATTGGGTTGTAGCATATGGATCTCATCAGCTAAGGCCTCACGAGAGAAACTGACCTATGCATGACCTCAATTTAGAAGGAGTCATTAATGATCTACACTATTGGAGGAACTATCTATTGGGTTAGAGATTTATAATTTATATGGTTCAAAAAAGTCTCAAATATATCTCCACAAATAGAGAATTTAATACGAGGCATCATAGGTGGATGGAATACCTACAATATTTTGATTTTGAGCCTGCTTACACAACCAAAAATGGTAATGTTGTAGCTGATGCATTGAGTCGAAAGACTCAGATGCGAACCATCAAGGTGGCCAATAGTGAGTGATAGTTGATGGATCTATTTTTGGAGATGCACATGGAGGTTTAGGAACAATACAGGCTACCAATTCTAGCATCTCTAACAGTGATATCCTCTCTTCTGAAGTGATTCCAAATGCGATAATTATTTGACTATGAGGGCATAATTTTGAGGGAGTGCATCATAGGAGAGAACCCACCTCCTAGTTCGGTTTTTGATGGTAGTGAGACCTTACTCTTGCATGGTGTGTATGGGTGCCTTCTGATATATGGGAAGATCTGACGAGGGAGTTACATGACTCAGTATGGGAAATTCGTCATGGGATTACCAATATGTATAGAGATATACGTCATCAGTATTGGTGGCTAGGTATGAAGTTGAAGATAGCAGGATTTATCACTCAGTGCTCCACCATTCAGCAGGTGAAGGTAAAACACCAACAACCTTCTTGACTTCTACATCTTCCATCTATTCTTGAGTTGAAACGGGACAACATCACCATAGATTTTTTGATAGGATTTACCAGAGCCCCCTGAGGTAGTGACACAATATGAGTGATGGTTAATTGGTTGAACAAGGTTTTTCACTTATTACTGATTCAATAGACCTTCTATATTAATGATCTAGGAAGGATTTATATCTGGGAGATAGTGTTACTTCATGGAAAACCCTATTCTATAATTTTAGACTGAGAATCTCACTTCACTTCATGGGTCTATCAAGGGTTGAAAAAGGTATTGGGTTCGTAGGTTCTATTGAGTATTTTATATCATCCTTAGGCTGAAAAGTATTTTAAGAGAACTATATAGGTGTTAAAGGATATGCTTCGGGCTTGTATCCTATAATTTTGGAGGTCCATGGGAAAAGCATATCCCTTTGGTTGAATTTTCTTACAATAACATATTTTAGGCAATGATTCATATGGATCTTTATGAGGACCTCTATGGTAGATCATGCTGTTCAAATCTATGTCATCTTGAGGTAGGTGAGGCATCTCTACTTGGTCCTTGTCTATTTCATGAGACTTTAGAGCAAGTCTAGCTAATTCATAATCATATGGATACGACTCAGTCTATGAAAAATCCATATACTGATCATCACCGCAAACCTATGGAGTTCGAGGTGGGACATCAAGTCTTTCTGTGCGTATCACCTAGATGGGATCAGAGAAAAATTAGTATAAATGGAATGTTATCACCTTGATATATCGAGCCTTTTGAGATAGTGGAGAGAGTCTCTCCAGTATCTTATCAGTTGCTATTACCTCAGAGGTACCTTTCCATGTATGATGTCTTTTATGTATCTCATCTTTAATAGTATTAACATGACCTATCTCATTCGTTCAACCCAGATGATATTGAGATAGAGGTATATGACTCTTTTTGGGGAGCATCTAATATGTATCATTGATTATAGAAGGCAGGCTCTCCAAGGAAAGTCAGTTCCTCTAGCCCATGTGATATGGTAGCATAGATGCATACATGACATGACCTAAGAGTATGAGACTGATGTATGTGCACAATGGATAGAAGTTTTTTCAGATGATATCATACCACCCTTGGAAGGGAAACTAAGGTATGATTTGTCTTAAGGGGGGGGAGGTTGTAACATCCCGACTTTCTCAATTGAACAAAGCATTATTTTTTGTTGTTCTCATTCCTTTAAATGACTCTAATTATGATTCCTAGTCATATTAACGAGGTATTGGGTGCATCTAGGGATATATTTAATCCAAAATCTATGAAATGGGAATAAATGACTAGGCCTCATGGTTATGAGAAACCATGCATCCCTTCCCATGTGGTTTCCCTAAACCATACGATTGTAGAAAGTGGGAACCTAAGGGCCACACAATGTTTTTTCAACCATGCGACCCAGGGAGCACAACCATGTGAGCTATCTAAAATTCTTGGTAGAGTGATTTTGAACGATTTGAACATGGTTGGACAAATCGTGTGGAAAACCATGCAAGGTTCCCGCTAATAGCAGTGAAAGACACATGGTTGTTTCATTATTATACCAATCATGTAGCCAAACCGTGAACAATAGTGCTTTGAGGGTGAAATTCCCAAACTACCCCTATTAAATGATTTAACCCAAATTCTTTTACTCCCCTCTTCATTTTTTTCTTGAGGTTTTCTCCTCCTCACACACATAAAAGATCTCTTCCATCTCAATGAGATATCAAGCCTTGTCTCTCATTCGCCATCTATTTCATTTGTCATCATATCAAATGGAAAGCTAGAGTAGAGACCTTCGATCATCTCTTAGATATTTCAAGTTATTCTTCCCATATGTTGTTCTATATCGATGCAATATCATTTACCCCATTTATAAGGAATTTTAATATTTCTCTGATTTCATCATACCAAGCTCGTATCAAAGGTTGAACCTAGGTGAGGGAAGCTCTACGAGTCAAAGCTAGGCATTCATGGGTTTTCCCTTAAATTTGTTTCATTCTTTAAATTGTAATGATGTTCCACAAGATATACCTTTATAGTATCTCTTATTTTGTGAAATTAAATAAAATGGATGTGCTACCATGTATAGGGTAACCCAACTAGTGGAAAATCAACCCCGCGAGTCGGTCTCCTTGAGTCATGTCAACTAAGTGGGTGTGCTTTACCAATGTTGCTTAATTACCACTTTTTCTTAGATTTTTGAGAATTTATTATAGGTTTTTTCCTCAAAATAAATTCCACAAGATATAAATTTAATATATTAGGGTGATTACCCATTGAGTTAATTCCCCAAAACTTGTGCCATAAATGATTTGGTTAAACTACATAATTGGATGAGTGCCTATCTTCACACTTGTGTCATGAATGACTTGTTTAAATTGTAATCCTTGTATAATATTATAATTGTAATATAAATACCTGAACAAAATGGAATGGTATATATTGATATCCATGCTATAAATTCAAATGTATTGTTTAATGCTTTCACCTTAGAGCCGAGGGTGAATCAAGGGGTTTCAACTTATGGACCCCTTGGAAGGGCTTCCACGCCTTTCTATTAGAATTGATAATTCTTTGTAAACACACTAGGTGTGACACCAGATATTCCTGGGATGGGATCATCGAGTGTTATCTATTTTCAAATCTAGATGTGTGACTTCAGTTCCCTAGGGGAGACCTCTTATATGGGCTCGATGGCATGATTGGTTGTACCATGCCTCAAGATAGACTCATGCCCCTACATGTGATACCAGTCCCGGACTCAAAGGTTAGTGAATGACATATTCAAACCATTCTAGAGTGACACTTGGAACTTTATACTTGGGTTTCATAGGACATACTCCTTGTAATTAGTTATAAACTGATCCCCTTGAACAATACTTGGTAAGTCTCTTCAAATTCCCTTGGACAGGATCATGGTGTCTCACTGTATTTTAAAAGTGTATCTTCAAATTGAATGAAAGAAACAGTAAATGAATGATTTCAAAATAATAAAGTATTATTGGTTAGAAAACATAGGGATGCGTCCTCCAAGACCAATCACAATCTTGGGGACAGTCCACCTCCCTCATTATATACTTATCACTCTCCCATTACAGGATTCTTTTAGACTCACCGACTTAGGCTAAAGCAAGTAAATTGGAAGGGTATCCAAGTGGAACCAAACCCAATGTATTTATTTATTTATTAATTACTTCATTTAAATTATTATGGAACACTTCTTACTTTATATTTCATGAAATGTAATGAACTAGACCCCGTGGGTGCCGCCATACTGAGATTTTATATCACACCCTTCTCGGGAACCTTTGGTACCTGAGTAGACTTTATGGTTGTAGGTATAGACAATGGGAATAAGCTAGTATCTAATGATTGATCTATATACAGTTTTGGATGGATTTTGGGACCGTATAATGGAGCCTATGTTCGAGATTCTAGTTATATTAGTTTTTGGCCTTTTTATATATTTTTTCAGCATGATGTATATGCTTGTACAACATCCACCTGCATTCAATTTATTATAGTTACTATACCATCATAATCATATTGTACCATTTTATTATTCAACATCCAATTATTATTATTTTTTCTTGAAATTTTCTTTATTATTATTTCCGCTGCCATATATTGTTGCTTCTACTATTCCTATATTTTGTTTCATATATATATATATATATATATATATATATATATATCTAAACTTCACTCTGATCAATGAGGTCATGGTCTCCCCATGGACTTACCCAAGGCCCTCGCTACAAGTCAGTAACATCTGGCATTTGGGGAGGCACACTTGAGGTCTTGTGGCCAACTGTCTCAGGGCACCAATGAGTGGCACTCAAGGTAGGACACTACATACATAACCAAAGACACAACATTATGGTATGTATCTACATCAATTAGAACATGAATTATAATAGTGACCTTAATGTAACTACTAAAAATGTATTTATTGCTGTTAATTAGCTAGTCATGTGTATTCCATCCAACCTCAAATTTCATGCCTTTGCTTCTCACCTTAATAATTTTTGTTAACATCATTGTGCTATGATGATCCAATTTTTTCTAAGACATATGTTTTTCACATTATACCATTTCCCTAGCTTCAAAATCATCAATATGTTGTTCCTCTATATTTTTAGAATATATATGTGGATAAACTTATTGAACCTCAGCATTGGGAGCATCAACATGTGGAGAAACCCGTTGTTCCATATGATTGGGAGAATCATCACGTGAATATTCCATTACTTATAGACTTCATTGAACATTTAATTTAGATTATGTAAATGTAGTATTTAAAAGATAATAATATTAGGTAAGCCAATGTATATCACAAAAAAATATAACATAATTATTGAAATATCTTTTCTAAAAGGGTAATTGGATTTGAACCCTCTATCGAGTATCCAAATCCCCTCATTGTGGTCTTATATGAAATACAAGACCCCATCTACATTGGGACAACTGTGAAATAATTTTGATGTCTTAATGAAAGGATCATCCTCAATTGAATTGATATTTGGCCCATCAATGGTTTTGGTAGATAAAATAACAATTGACCACTTTCTATTTATAGGATCTACGGAATAAAAAACCTATACTCCCTATTATTCCATTATGAATGGTTTATACTTGTACGTTTCCTTACTGAAATCCCCTTTCTCAAATCTCAATTAATAAATTTAATTGAACTCATGTTATCAACACAAATTCATTGAGAAAGCAGCACTTGGAATTTTTTATAATCCAAATCCCATATTTTGTTGATGATTCCAAAGTATAAAAAATTCACATAAATTAAATTTTTATCCTTGGTACTATATATATACATCACTTAATCCATAAATGTAACTCCACTATTTTTCATGGTACCAAATTCATCATATTCCTTTGTATAGAATGTATAACCATTAATTACATATCTATTATAAGATAATATATGCACATTTGGACCTATATCATTCCATCAATGTTTTTCTAAAATTAAATTTATATTTCTAGGCGACACTTTAAAAATATGGTCTTGAAACCAACCTATATACTATCGATTATGGGTATTTGATGTCCTACTTTCATCCCTTGATAGATTCAGATGCCTAATAATTAAATTATGGGTTTCAACATATGGTGAAACCTCTAAAATATTTTTAAAATTTAAATGTGGACCTGCTTCTGATCTGTAATACAAATTATGAAAGCATATATTTTGATTATTACTTCACCCACAAGTCTCTCGGTGTGATTATATTTTATTAGTATAATGCTTTCCACAATGGATATGTAGTCAATAAATATATTCAATGGATTCTTAAACACTATATTTCTCTATAATACAACCTTCTATATGAATTCTATTTTTGATATATTCTTTCAAAATCTTCTTATACCATTCAATGGGGTACATACATCTAAATTTTATAGGACCACAAAACCAGATATATATAACTAAGAAAACCCTTAAGTGAACCATCAAATCAAATAATGATGGTGGGAAGAACATATCTAATTAACATAATATCCAACAATTTATATTTCCTTAGTTTAAAATTTCATTGGTTCTATAGAATTATTGAATATATCACTAAAAAAATAAATAAATAAAGGTTAATGTATGATGAACATTATTAGAGAAAATGTAGTGTAAAGATACAAGCATTAGATATTGCATCAAAACATGGAAGTCATGTGATTTTAGTCCCTTTAACATTAAATCAGTCATTAATACTATGTTCTTGATATTTTATTAATATCCCTTTAAAACCATTACATCATTCATGAAGTTGTAAAACTAATATCTTTGTCTTCTAGAAGGAGTGTAAGTAGTTAGAGGAAGAATTTTTTTGTATTTTAACCATCACTAGAGAAAAATCTTAACATATATCCATATCAATAATTTCCAACATAGCCTTAATTATATCCTTTATTTTTCAAGGTGCATTTAGTAATGTTACAATGACACTATCACGTTTTTTCCACATGAATGATATCAAGAAAATATCTGATGTACAAATAATTACAGTGTGGTAGTTAAAAAAATCTCTTTTTACAACTAGTTTTTAGATGGTTTTTCGAAGAAGGTTTACCAAAATCAATAGTAATATAATTTACTTTCTCACACTATTGATCAACTATTAGTAAGGATAGTGTTTTACCTTCTTCAAAATTTCCTTTGAGTGATGTCATCCAATAAAAATATTTATGTCATCGAGGTGAAAATATACAATGTCCTAGAATCATAGTCATAGATGAACATTTCAAACGAACTAAGTGTGTACCTTTTTCACAAATGAGACACCATTAAGTGCCTTAAATGCTATATCATAACAAATTTATATAAGAAGAAAACTAATTTATTATCCAGTACAATATGGATCTCAACATGACAGTAAGAATAAAAAAATGTAACACCTAAATCCCACATTAATTTTAAATCTTAGATCAATGTATCCAAATAAAAATCAATATCATTACCAAATTATTATGGTCCTAATATAAGAAGAGACAATATAATGTATTTTTTATTCATGCATAACCATGGTGGAAAGTTATAATTTTCCAACATAACCCACCATGTACTATGGGCTTTTCTCTATAAACAAAAAGGATACACTCTATCTATAGATGGCTCAAGATGAAGGTTTCTCAGATCATTTCCAAATTTAGGATATTTGTGATCAATTTTATTCCACTATGGATAGTATTCTGGGTGATGAAGCTTCTCATCTTGATTTTTTTTTTGTATCTGTGTGCCACACCAATTTCATTACAATATTCGCACTTCTATATAGGTGTCTAAACCATGGAATGACTAGATAGTACTATACAACTTTTTAAGGAAATGATTCATCTTTCTTATATTGTGATTCTCTACACATGTGCATTTTTTAAGTGATTCATAGCCCTTATGAAATAGTATATATTCATTTTTAAATGCATGTATTCTTTTAATGATCACATCCATTGAACATAGAATTCATTTATAATTATATATTTGTAAAAGAATATAATTATACTATTGTATCATATCATTTAAGAGAGAAAGTAGTTCAATAAATCTATCATCACTCAATACATTTCCAAATTTTATACTATATAGCTTCAGTATAACAGACAATGTTCTATATTTAGTGTAACCAGTATACAATGGTCTATTTGAAAACATATTTAACTTGTGAAATAGTTTTTTACAATAAAAAATTTCATTTCCAACTATCATTATCATCTAATCAATACGATCTTCATTATAATTCACACCTATAATAATATCCTTGATACATACTTTATTATTTTTCACACTTGTAATCATATAAGATGATCCATAAAATGAGGTGTTATCTTAGTCACTAGTTATATTTATTTATTCCCCATTTTTATTCCAAAATGAATAACTTTAATTTATTCTATGATAGATTAAGAGTTCTTCTAACACCTTTGGATTTATTATTCTTTAATAATAATATCATAAACATGGATAAAGGATTTGAGAAGGGTATTACTCATGATATTTTTAAAACATAATGAACTATTTCACCCTATCCTCATACCGTTTTTATAAGATTTACATACATCAATTTTGATTCATATCCATCCTATTTAATTTAGTAATAATCATATTTAACAAAAAAATAAATACATATATCTTTGAGCTTAAAACCCTAAAAGACTATTATTTATATATACACACATACAATCATCATATTTGATATAAATTATTATTATATTAAAAACTTGTTATAACATATAATGAATAAGAATTATATGAATTTAAAATATTATAAAACTTATTTTTTTTATTACAATAAGTCACATATCATAAATCAATATTTTTTTGGATTGGATCTATCAAGGGATATAGTTTACTCTTTATAACTGTAAATGTTCATAATATACCTATAGATTTCTATAACTGGATGATTATTAGGGTATATATAATATGATTTCACTATCAAAACATATATCAAAATAAATTACATATTTTTCACAATGTTTACATAGTGTTTGAAACAAATTAATACCATCGAATAGAGTTATTAAATTTGTAAATTTATGCAAGATAATATAATAAAATTCTTTGTTTGGTAATAATCAAAATAAAAAATTTCATATACCATGAGATTTTGAAACTAATTAAGAAGGGAAGAATCATGGAATTATTTTATTCTATAAAATATTTCTATAAGAAATATTTATTTGGATTATTTTAGCTTGTTAGATTGAATAATCAAGTCTATATAAATAAAATAAACAAATTTAATCAATAATATAACTAATAAAAGTGAATGATATAATTTTAATTTACTCTATTCAACATTCAATGAGGATCATGTAATATATAGATCATACAAATGATTATTAATTAATATTCATAATTTAATATTACACATACCATTATTATAATTCTTGGTATTAATCCACCACCATGTCTTATGGTTACAACCATTAAAAACTATGATGTTCCAACCCAGGTTCCACTCAAAGGTGCCTCAGAGTTGGTGGGCCGCATGGCCTCAAGCACACTACCCTGTACACCAGAGGATTCTGACTACCAGTGAGGGCCTAGGGTGTGTTTGTGGGGAGACTATGCCCTCATGTAAAAGTGGATCACAATGGATAATGGAATCAATATAACCAATATGCAAGAAGAAGTAATCATAGTCATCCATCAATAGTAATCAACTCAAAATATGAACAATATCATATATTAAATATGATATAATGACATGTATCTACTAATAGGAAAACCAAACATACATTGAAGAAGGTTATCAGTGCATTATATTATATACAAAGGAATACAAATACCAAAAACTATCCAATAATCCCAAGCACTATCCTGGTTAACTGCTACCAAGATCCCATCCTAAAGTAAGTCAGGAGCCCAAGGAGAGACGCTTCCCCTTATTCACACCTGTGATCATATAATATACCCAGGTACCAATGGATTCACGAATATGGTGTGAGATAAATCATAGTAAGTCACCACCAAAAATTTCTATACAATCAATTCTAGTATTATAAACTATACAATGTGTCAATATATAAATGATAAAGTAAATAGTTACAAATAAATCATACCTGCTTGAGCCTCAGCTGGTTGCATCTCTAAACATGTAACCATTTGATTTTATTATTATTTAGTTTATATAGATAAATCATGTGAAGGTGTCAATAAAATTAAAAATAGATCATCATAATAAGGAAATAGGATCCAAGGTGAACTAAGGCATCCCTAACCTCAAGGGTCAGCCAAATCATAGTAAAGACTCAAGCTGTCTAGAAATATGGGGGGCCAGTGTAATCCAAGGGACTTTCCTAAGGAATTCTACTATAAATGAGTTTAAATGAGTACATGGAGATACTCTATTAATCCTGGTCTAATCATGACTGGGCCCAATGGGGTGAACCCATGGAATTGCGTGTTCAAATACATCAAGATGAATCCAAGGAGTATATACAAGGAAATGTAATATGAATAAGAGATAGTAAAGGGATCCTATAAAACCATGTTGGGAATCCTATAATAGATAAGGACCATGTTACAATGTGGGTACCTCCCTTGGAAACAGACTCCTTGAATCATAATGGCTTCCTTTGAGTGCTTGAGGAATTCCATTGGGAATCCATGGATAGATCAAGTCTGACCATTCCTATAAAAATAAAAATTCCCATATACAATAAGAACCTTATAAATCATTACATTTATATCATATATAATAAAGTTTCATGTAATACTTATGTTTCTTAATCATTTAATAGTTTCATTCCATTTCCTTTCAATAATCATGAAACAATTTATTAAGGACATGCAACCATTTATCACTTCAATTTATAATCATTCATTAGGTTCATTCCATTCATTTCACTAAACATGAAAATGGGTAGATGACCTAAAACCATTGAAAAATCATTTATAATTAAATATTCCAAGTTATATCGATAAATATACTTAGAATTTAACAATTTAAATATTCATTTAATTACGATGGAACACTTAACTTTACAAGGACAAGTGAATCACACATGAACAGTGTCCCACATAACCTAAATAAGGAGAAATAGGCATAAAAAGATATGCACCCTGATTGAGTGGTTGGAATTGAGGTCTCAACCTCCAATTACATATAGAACATATATGATTAAGGCCCTAGAATACGAGTTCACTGATTATAATAAAGGAAGATGAATTTTAGAAGCATCTCCTAGTGAAACCAGTAGGTGCACAATAATGATAATTTATAAATGATGAGACTTTACAGGATAAGTCATAGGACAAATACCTTATGCATGCCGAACTCCCCTCATCTAGTATCGGCCCTTAGTTTGGTCTAGATCGGAAGAAAAAAAAATAATAAATGATGAACACTCTTAAAATAGGGCATAAGACCCCACATCAAAATTGCATCACTGAGAGGAATAAAAATGATGAAACAATCCAAAGTATAGAAGAACTTACATGAAGATATACAATAAGATGATCAGATCTTGATTTCAATCTCCAATGATGAAAAAATATCAAAACCTATGTAAAAGAAGCTTGGGTGATCAAAAGGGATGAAGAAGGCCTCCTATCCTATGGAATGAGGAAATGAGAAAAAGGAATAGAAATTATAATAATTTAAGGGAAAAAAGGTAATTTCACCCAAAAATTATAGGTCTCATGGTTTGGATTCATGTTTGGACAAACGGTGTGCCAACCATTCTTAGGCCACTATCCATGGAGGGGTGACGCATGGCTCATGCACATAATTTGGTAAACTATGAAGAAACTATGATTTTCACCTCTACTAAAAAATTTAGTTGTTCAACATGGGTGTGGGGACCTGGGTGCATGGTTAGGATAAACCATTCACCCTATTCTGCACACTAAAACACCCTGTAGGGTTAGGAGATTCCATGAAATATGGGATACACAGTTTCTACTAACCATGTAGCTCAATGATTTCTTTAATTGGCTAGGGTTTTAGGCTATGAAAAAGCCTCAGACACCAATGTTTCTTCCATATCCTCACGAGGAATTCATATTAGGTAAAAACCAAATAATTCGACCAATAATTAAAGTATCCATACTTTATAGAAAAATTGGGTTCTTATAGCCTTTCCCATTAAAGGAACTCTTCCTCAAGTTTCCATTCCAAGGGTGGTAGAACACTATCTGAGAAGAACTCTAGACACTGAGAATGTATGCTAGCCTCCCTCTCCCAAGTATCATTCCGTACTCATCTGTGCTACCATAAAACCCATACTAAAGGTACAAACCAACCTTTAATATCCTTCATGCTACTATCAATACTGTATATGGGATACTCCTCAAAAGAATTATCAAAATATAGCTCCACATACTCAAGATACAAATTATGATACATGTTAGTATAATAATAATGAATCCATGAAACATGGAAGATGTCATGCAAGTCATGGTACCTATGAGGTAATATCAACTGATAGGAGACCAGCCAAACTCTCTCCAAGATCTCAAAAGGCCTGAAAAATATGGATACGACTTCCCTTTCCTCCGTATCCACCTATTCCCAAGTATGGGTGATACTCACATGAAAAAATAATCCCCAATCTTGTACTCTAGAGGTCATAGATGGCGATTATAATATGATTTATATCTAGAATGATTAGTATAAATATTCTTTTTGATTAACTATACCTACTCTGATGTCTCCTACATGAGACAGGGACCAAGTAGAACTAACTCTCCTAACTCTAACCAATAAAAGGGAGAATAAAATGACCTACCATATAAGGCATCATATAGATCCATATGAATTATTTCATAATAGATAATATTTTTTGTGAACTCAATGACGTGGATATGCTTCTACCAATAACTACAAAAATCAAGGACACATGCTTGAAGAATGTCCTCCAAAACCTGTATCATCTGTTCCAAATAATAATTGGTTTGGTGGTGAAAAATTATGCTTAGAATAACCTATATACCCAATGTTTTCTATAACCCATGATGAACCTTAATGTGAAATGAGAAACCCTATCTGAAATGATAGTACGAGGGACCCCGTTTAGCTATATGATCTCATGGACATACAATATTCCAAACTCATCAACTGAGAAAGTATCTTGGTTTAGAAGGAAGTGGTATACTTTCATTAGTAGATCCATGACTACCCAAACCTTTCCACCACCATCAGGTGACCAGGTTAATCCAACCAAAAAATAAATCACAACATCTTCCCATTTCCATTTCAGAATTTTCATTTTTTTTGTTACAAGCTAGTAGGCTGTTAGTGATCTACCTTCACCTACTGAATGGTAGAACAACTACTAATAAAACCTACAATTTGACATTTCATCCCTAGCCACCAATACTGGTGACACATATCATGATTCTTATTTCAGATTACTGGATGAACTTCCCACTAAGAAGCATGTGACTCTCGCATCAGTTCCTCTCTTATATTCATAAGAACCCAAATATGTCCACATATACAGATGATGTCATCTATATCAACCCACCAATAATAAGGTGGGTCCCCACTAAATGTACTCTCATATAGAACCAATATTTTAGGGTCTAAGAATTTAATTCTCTTAACCCTATAAAGGGGTGAAGAGCTAACTGATAAGGATAAAAGAAAAGGTAACACATGACTCTCATGGAACTTTAGATACAACTCAGAAAATAGGGCCATCAGTTTTCATTCACCATTGGGTTTCTATATGGCTTATGCCTAGGGTTTTTGGATCCGTGCATCATATACTAAATTTCCCTTTCTAAGAATATAGGAAAGCACAAAGTCAAAGGACTGAAGGTATTCAACCCATCTTCGCTATCTGATATTAATGTCACAATATGTAAAGATATATTTGAGGCTCTTATAGTCTGTATACAGCACAAAGAGCTCACCCATTAGATAGTGTCTCAAACAACAGAAGTCATGAACAAATTCTAGTAGATCAAGGTTGTGCATCAGGTAATTATACCCTTGAGTTCTCAATTGATGAAACCCATATTCAATGAATCTATCATCTTGCATCATCACATCACCCATCTTAATGCCTGATGCATCACAAAACACTGTATAACCTCTATCGAGCTTAGGTAGAATCAGAACTGGTTTTGAGGTAAGCATTCCTTTCATCTCCTTAATGATTCCTCACACTCTTTAGACCATAAGAACTTTACACCCTTCTTAGTAAGCCTGGTAAGAGGTGCAGTAAGGAATAAAAATTCTTTTCTCAAATGCATGTAATATCTATCTATCTCCAAGAAACTTAAAATATTAAACATGTTCTTGGGATGCTCCTAGGAAACAACAACACTCACCTTCTCTTGGTTAATATATACTCTTGATTTATAAGATAATATGACCCAATAAGTGAACTTTTTCAATCTATAAGTGGAACTTTTAAATATCACCATATAGGTAGTTCTCTCTCAGTGTATTTAAAATGATCTCAAGATGTTTAGCATGATCACTTTGAGCATGATAATAGTCCAATATTTCATCCAAAAAAACCACAAAAAGGAATATAGATAGGGGTGAAAAGCCCTATTCATCAAGTCCATAAAAATGGTGGGTGAATTCATAAGACTAAATGAAATAATTGAATACTCATATAAACTATAATGACTAAGGAAATCCATATGTGGTATATTTTAAGGACCGACTCACACCTAATGAATGCCTGCTGTCAGATCAATATTAGAGAAAACCCTAGCTCCTTGGAGCTGGCTGAAAAGATAATCTATTTGAGGTAAGGGATACTAGTTCTTAACCTTAAGCCTGTTCAACTGTCAATAATCCACACAAATCCTAAGGGTCCCATATTTTTTCTTAGTGAAAAACATGGATGAAACACAAGATGAAGTTCTGGGTCAGATAAAAACCATATTTTAGAAATCCTTCAATTTTTTCTTGATATCTTGGAGCACAATAGGTTATATTATGTATAGATTAATAGATACTAGAGTTTCTCCTAGAACAAGCTCAATTATAAAATCTACCTCTCTTTCAAAACATAATCCAACAAAATTTTCTAGAAAAACATTCCTTAAATGATCTACCAAGGAAGGAAAATCTATCAATCGTATAGTCTGATCATCCATGAAAATATTGGAAATTTGGAATGTCACTCCCCCAGTCCATGATGCTCTGTTCCAAGTTTACTTGCTTGTACATTACACTAACTCTTGTAAAGATAAATTCCTCCCTATGGTGATGTAAATGACACCCTATGGGTATATTAGTCCCCATAGGTATGATAGGGAACCAACCAGTCTGTCCTAAGAATAAAATCAAATCTTCTCATCTCGAGGATGAATAGGTCCCATAAGAAACGATAACTACCTAACTCAAGGGGACAATCCTTGTATTGGTTTATACCCTCTAACCACATAGCCAATGGAATTCCTAGGGTCATCACCCCACAAAGTAATGAATATTTAGATTGAGACACTCCATGGTCAATGATGAGATAAAGGGATGTGAACCACCGATATCTAATAAAGAATATATAATAGTATAATCTATTAGAATTGTACCTCATAATATAGACTATACTATACTCTGATTCTCAGGTATTTGTTGTAAAGCATCCAAATGGCTAGATCCATGAACTTGTACTACATCTGAACTACCCTGAGTAGGTCCTCTCTATTGGAGTTGATAATTAGAAGTCGAGATACCATGGAAACAACCTTTTCCTTAGCCCGCTTGACCAGTACTACTCCAAATTCCTTCCCGATGTGGCGTAACTGATCCCATTCCAGATGTGGAGATGGTGCAGATCATTTTCCACTAGAAGTAGGTGTAAAGGTTCGACAGAATATATGAAGATGACCCATATGATTGTAATTACAACACTGAATAGGGTCTCTACCACACTATGTCTTCACATTACCCTAACATCAATAATGATGGAATATAGTGGCAGTACAGATACTCTGACCACCAATTTTATGATGATAATCTTCAAGGGTACACTTCCTACAACCAGAAGAATTACTTCTCTAGATCATCACTAAACCTCAATTCTTGGTACTATAAAATTCTCTCAGGTTTCGATCAGTGATAAGATCGTGATTAATAATCTCATAAAAGGTAGATATGAGAAATACATTCACCTATGAGTGGATAATGTAATTGATCCCATCCTCAAAGCATCTCGCTCGTGATAAATCATCACTGGAAACAAGTAGTGAAAACTAATGAAACTCAGTTAAACACACTGAATAGTCCACGAAAGATAGAGTGACCTAATCTTGGTTCATTAATTCTATAGCTCAATTAGATCTCAGTGTCTGAGAAAAAATTAATCATAGAAGGAAATATGGAAGTCCACCCGGACCATGCCCTGATAATGACCAACCTACATAATCACATCCCACTATTTCATAGTAGAATCACACAACATGCTGGTGGAAATCTTGACCATCCTCTCTAGAGGTGAATATAGACGATTAAAGATAGAAAGGATGGCCTCCATCCAAGACTCAGTAGCCTAAGGACCTCCATACCCTAAGAAGATAGGAGGATGTTATTGCTAGAAATCACGAGTCAGATTAGACATCACAGGTGTAGGTCATAAGAACCATGAATATACTGAATCAGACATATGAAACCCTATAAAATATGACCATTAGTGATCAGTTTGGGTATAGGTGGTGGTTCCGTAATTGGGAATCCTAGAGGTAAGAATGGTGGCCTACGACCCACCATCTCTAGAACATGTTTGTCACCAAATTCCTGGTGCACAACTCAAGGATTTAGTGGTGATATAGCTAAAACAATTCAAAGTAAACATCTCAAAAAAATATTTAAAAGAAGATAGAAACTAAAGTTCCAAATGATTGAATAATAAATAAGAAGAGGGGGGGGGTTGAATTAGTTTTCCACTTTTTATAAGTTTCAAAACATTTAGAAACTTAACCCCTACAACCTGTTAAGATTTATTTCCTTATAAAATATTAGTAAATAATCATGCATGAAAATGTAGAAAAGAATGTAAAGAACACTAGATTTACAAGGTTCAGCCTCAGTGTGAGAACCTACATCCTTTCCATATCCACTCTTATGGGTCTACAAAAATCCACTATTATGAAGAAGTGAATACAACTTATTCCAAATACCATTAGATGACTTCTATATCCTGATAGGAATGATTATACCAACTCCTATCATTTTAAAATTTTTCCTTATAAAATAATTGATCAAAAGCAAAGATTAAAGACTTTGTTGAATCTACTCCACAATTTATCAGTCTGAATCCTTTGTCTGATTTGGCTGGATCCAAATTTTTTAATATGTTAAATCTAGATTCGATTATATCAATACAATGATGATAAACCTAATTTTCTCGAAATTATAATTCTGTATTCGATTATATCAAAACAATGATGTTGGATCCAATTTTATTAATATGATAATGCTGGATTTGCTTTTCTAAAAATGATAATTTTGTATCTAATTTTCTCAGTATGATAGTGCTGAATTTTATTTTCTCAGTACAATAATTCTGGATCTTATTTTATGAAAATGTTAATGCTGGATCTGATTTTCTCCATACGTTAAACTCACATTCAATCTTCAAAACTCAAAATCTTCTAGAATTCTCAATACAAATCTTCTTCAATCAGATGGTATGTTTTAATTCGAATTCTACATCACTCCACCATTTATGCGTGTGTGAAAGTTTCAAATGGACTAATGATATCAGCAAGTATTAATAGGCAACTCGGAAAATCAAAGAGGGAAACTAGAAAACATTCCCCGCTTCCTCAAATTTCAAAACCCATCAAATATATCTAATTTAAATTTCAACTTTGACTTATTAAATTCTCATTATATTTATCCGAGATTTATGAAAAATTGAATTTCAAGTTTGTCTTCTTCTACTCTTTATAACTTTCCCAACTCATTATGATATGCTTCTTTCTTAGATTTTTACAATCTATTTTTTTTCTCAGTACGAAGTCATCATTATGAATACTTTAGTATGATTTCCTCAGTATGAACAAATGAGTATGAAAATATTAGTATTATTTTTTTCTTCCTCAGGCTCACAATCATGTTTTTTTCTCATCTCATTATGATGTAATTCCCATTATGATTGAAATCCCATTAAGATGAAAATATCATTTTGAAACTCTTAAATTATTCAAACCACTCCACCATTTCTTCAAAAGATTTTATCATGAAATTTTTCATGATTTGGTAGAACTTCTTTATCATAAAAGCATCGTATGATTTTTTTAGAAAGCAAAAAAACTTTCTGACTCCTAAATTATCATACTTCATTCAAGAATCTTTAGAAACAATAAATTCTACCTATTATTCTATTGAATCCAATTATTTTCAATGTTATAACAATGGACCTGAATATGATAAAGTGTGTGATCAACAAATTCATCTTCTTGTCTTCTTCTGTGTCCAGTGTATCTCAATATAAAAACTTGGGTCTAGAAACTTGTGTTATAAAAATAACTTCATTACGATGGTCTGGGTCTAATTCCTAAAAAACAAAAACACTCTTATACAAAAAGGATAGTTGTTAATAAATAGAAAAACTTTGTTAAAAAAATTTATCACAAAGGTTCTTCAATCTCCCCCTTTGGATTTGTTGTTAACAACTTTTCAACTCTAAAATTTTTTCACAATTCAACTTTTGTAAACAACTATATTTTTTGAATTTTATCAAAACATATCCTTTCTAAAAAGAGATTTTATTGATGCCACGCTACTGAATAAAGTAATTTTTTTGAATGAATTCCATGTCTCAGTGGAAAGAAGGTTTTATAGCCATGTAACTATAAGATCTCATCACTTTTCTTTTCACACTTTCTTTATCTCTGTCCAATTATATCTTTTCACACTTTATTTTTCTATCCATAATTCATTATTTCTTTTCTCACTATCTTTATCTCCCCCATTTTATGATAACCACAACTTAATATTCATAAAATAAAGATAAGGAAAACATCTTATAAAGTCTAAATTTGTTACTTTCTCTCCCAATTTTTCATCATAATCCAAATCATAGTAGGGATTTTCCTTATGAGAGTTATTAATAAATGGGAGGAGGATTAACATGAAGTTTCATCCTCAATTCCAAAAAACTTTATTTCAACATTTCTTTTTTAAAGATAACAAAAATATTTTACTTTTTTTAAATGTATTCCATAAAAACAACTCCAACGAAAACTTTTTATTTTATAATTTGAAACTTTATATCAACGTGTTTTGATCTTGAATGTTGTAGAATATTCTTAGAAATATCAATTTAACTCTTATTATCACAAAGTATCTTCAATGTTTTAGAAAATTTTACTTTCATATATTCTAAATGAACTTTCATCCACAAAATTTGAGTACAAGCTTGAGTAGCTGCACCATATTCAAATTCAGCTATGCTCAAAGATACTGAAGTTTGTTTCTTACCATAAAAACTCACACAACATTCAACCAAAAAAATGTTCTTCCTGAGGTTGATTTTATATCATTACAACATCCTGTCCAATTAGCATCAATATAACCATTAAAATTAATTTCAATATTTATTTTTTTATAACATTCCATGGGAAGTTGTTCCTTTTACATATCTCATAATTCTTTTTTATTCAAACATATGTGATTATTTCAGATTTCTTTAATACTTGGAACTGAAATTCACAACATAAAAAATATCAGGCCTTGAGGCTGTTGGGTAAATAAGACTTCCTATCAGCTTTCAAAAGTTTATTTATTCACACTTGTTTCAGATTGATCTTTACTCAACTTTGTGATCACTGAAATAGGAGTTGAAATTTTTTTGGATTATTCCATCCAAAACCTCTTTAACAATTACTTGGCATATTTTTCTTGTGATAAAAAAATTTATTTTTATTTTTTTTAAATTTTAATCCATGGAAGAAAGTTATTTCTCTCAACATTTACATTTCAAAATTCTTCTTCATTTCCTCATAAAATGTTTTAAAAATACCTTCTAAATCCCTAGAAAAATTATATCATCCACATAAACAATTACAATTAGAGTTCCAAAGTCAATATATTTCATATACAAGTTGATAGTAACTTTTCCATTAGAAAAGTTCAAAATTATCAAACAATTGTCAAGTTTATAATAAAAATAATGTGGGGCTTGTTTCATCCCATACAAATCATTATTCAATTTAAAAACATTCTCTTAATCCTCATCAAGTAGAAACCCACAAGTTTGTTCAATTTATACTTCTTCCTCAATCTCAAAATTTAATAAATATGACTTTACATCCATCTGTAAACTTTATTATTATGATGATTAGCCACTAAAATAAACATTCAAATAGTTTCTATCCTTGAAATAGGGGGAAAAGTTTTTCTCAAATTCCACACCTTCCACCTGTACATACCCTTTATAAACAAGTCTTACATTGTTTCTTGAATATTCTCCATTATCATTCATTTTTTTTATACAAAACCACTTTGTTACAATAAAATTTTTATTTGATGGCCTTGGAACAAGTTCCCATGTTTCACTCTTCTCAATCTAATCCAAATCTTCATTCACAACATCCACCCATTATTTATGTTGAATAGACTCTAAAAATGATTCTGGTTTAACTTTTGAGATAATTGAAGTCTAATTTTTTTAATCTCAACTTCCTTCTAGTCTAAACTAGAGCCTTATGATTCCCAATAATGTTTTTTCATTTGACATGTTTTTGTATGGTAGTAAATTTCAATGTTTCTTTACCAGTTAGAGTTTCCTCATCACATGATTCTTGATAAGGATGTTTTGAATTACTTCCAATGTTGTTGGAATTATGCAGTTTATCCTTCTCAACATTCTCAACAAATGTTTTTAAGGAAATTTGATTTTCAATTACCTTCAAATCATATGAGTCCACCAAAATTTGTAAATGTTTGTTCCAAAAATTTTAACTTATTCCATTTTGTGAATATCCCATAAAATTTCCTTGGTCATCTTTCTCATCAAATATTCCCCAATACAGATTTTTTATTTTTAGAAAACATGGACTTCCAAAAACTTTGAATTATTTCAATGAAGGTTTTATGTTATAACACATTTCATAAGGAGTCATGATACTTTATGATCCCAATGAGCCTCGATTTTTGAACATGTACATCAGAACTAATAGATTCTCTATAATAGAAATTTGAAAGTTTGTATTATACAAACAGACTTCTTCCCATTTCCACCAAACTTCTATTATTTCTTTCTGCTACTCCATTTTATTATGGAGTATAAGAAGAACTATGCTGATGTTTGATACCATGATTTCTCATATATGTTTCAAAAGTATTGCTTCTAAATTCTATACCATTATCTGTTCTCAACTTCTCTATGGAATCCCCAATTTCGTTCTCAACATCTTTTCTAAAGAATTTGATCATTTCAATAGACTCTGACTTGTTCTTCATAAATATGATGTTTTTTATCTGAGTGAAATAATCAATAAAAACGACAAAGTATAAATCTCCTTTTGTTGATTAATGTCTCACAGGCTCACATAAATCGAAATGAATAATATCAAGTGGTCTAGTAGATTGAATTTCAATTCTCCTATGACTTTTTTAGTCATATTTCCTTTATGGAATGTAATAAAATAATTTTCATCTCTTATTTTCAATTCTAGAAAATTCTGTACAACATTATCTTTAGAAATTTTATTCATGTTTTTCTTCCCAAGGTGGCTAAGTGTTTGGTGCCACAATTTTTTTTATCTTCAGCACTAAGTAATAGGAGTTATTGAATTATCCTATTTGAATGATATTCACACTACTTAATTATCCTTTGGTAATAACTTTTCCATATTTTATAGTATTGATAATATAAAAATATTTTCTAAAAAAAATTCTTTTTCCATCCTAAAAAAGATGACTTACATTGAGTAATTTATGTTTTATCCCTTTAAAAAATAAAAATTCCTTAGATTTCAACTTTTCATCTTCAATACTAGTCATTTCGATTCCTCTGATTTTTAAGGAACTATCATTACCAAAGGTAACTACTCCTCCATCATGAATTTTATCATGTTTTAATATTTTTATATCACCTATCATATGTGAATAGAAACTATTATCATGTGTCCATGATTTTTTACTTTTACTTACTTTCAAAGCTGCTTCAACAAAAAATATCTTTCCTCAACTTTCTTCTTTTAAACTTTATTTTCTTTTTTATCATAAGAAACTTGTTATAGAAGGAGTGTCATATATCTTTCAACATAATGAACAAACTGATAACATATTCAACAAACATATTCCATACATTCAAATTTATTTCTTATTGGAAAGTTTCTAACATCTTGAGAAATCAAATTTTCAACTTTCTATAAGTTAGGAAAATTTATCATTCTACTTTCACCATTTCATCCACTTTTTTTCAAACTCTCTTCCGGGTAAGGATAAATTGTGCTTAAAATTATAAGCCATATCCCCATAGATTCTACAACACCAGAAATAACCATCTAATCTTGAATTTCTATTAAAATAATATCTTTATTTATGGAAACTTTATTGGGGTTGGTAACTTCTTTTAGCTCTAAGATACTGAGGATGCATACCATATTTTCTTTTGAGTGAGTTTTCTAATTTTATAGATTTTATAGGTTTCTCACATCCTTTCTCCACCCAATCTTTCCAAATAATTTTTCCAGAACCTGAAAAGTTAGAATAATTAGATGAAACATTATTTTTGGTAAGAGAATATATCACCTAATTCTTATATTGGGATTTCTCATAAACTTTAGAAGTATTATATTTTACTTCCAAATCTTTGTTTAAGTTTTCATTCATCTTACTCAATGTATTTTCAGACTCAATATGTTTTTATGGAAACTTGTTAACCTCTTATTCTTTATCTTATATCTTCTTACTAAGGTCTTCAATCATATTTCCATATTAATCAATTCTAAGTTTATAACTTAAAATATCCAAAATGTATTCATCCTCCTGCAGGATGATATATTTTGTTCAATAAAAAAATTATTCATAATCATTCTTTATTACTCTAATTTCTTTCTTCGGAGTTTTTTTTCTCAAGACATGCAACATGTTCAATTACGAGATGATACTCTCTATAAGATTCTTCACCACCTTATTTACTATCAGAGGAATCTTTTATTTTCTCAACATTTTCAATTAAGGTTCTGAATTGTTATGAACTTTCATATTCAGAATAATATTTTTTATTTGAGTCCGATTCAAATTTCCTACTCAACATACTTAATTTATTTTTCATTAAACATATTCTTGTATCTATTGGAATACTTTTCTTCTTTATCATTTTTTCCACTACTTCTATCAAGGTTTTATATTGGAATCATCTCGATATTCTTGCAACTTTCTTCTTGGCAAAATTCATAGAAATGTCTCTAATTCCACCACACTCAAAACATTTTAGATGAAGTTTACCTCCATACTTTCCTCTTCCTCGTCGATAGTTCTTGGATATAAGAGGCATGGTTTTTTCATTCAACTCATCATCCTCTTTATCTTTAGATTCACAAGGATCAACATCTTAAACATCTTGAATTTTCAACTTTCTCATTGCTTTAAAATCCATATTTACTTTCATCTTATTTTTAAACATTGGAGTTTTCCTCTTTTCATATGATATAAGAAAGTTATAAAAATCATCAATAGATAAATCATCCTTATCTTCTAAAGAATAAATTTTAGAATCAAACCTATCTAGAAAGTTTCTCATAAGTTTCTTTCACAATTTTAAAATCTTCCACTATATCTATAAATCCTATGATGTTCAAAAAAAATTCATTTACTCTGGTGAAGTATTCATCAATTGTTTATTAAAATCTCATTCAAATGTCTTCATACTTACTACACCATATTTTTAGATTAACTTACTTAACTTCTGTATTCCCTTTGAAAAAACTTTCATGCTTATCCAACATACTTTTTAAAGTTTTGAGACCCATCAAATTTTAATAAAAATTTTGTGATAAGGGCATAAGAATAACATTTATAGCCTTTCCCTCAACTTCTATATTTCTCTTATCAGAAACATTCATTGGGTAATATTCTCAATAGGTGGAAACCCAATAGTAGTAGCATAAACAACTTCCAGGCCAAGATATAGGAGATAAAGAATCGTATTATTTTTCCATCCATAATAATTTTTTCCATAAAACATAGTAGTTTCTATACTATAGAAAATATTGATATTATATATGATAAGGATTCAAAAATTGAACCTTACCTCTGATACCAATTGATGTTCCAAAGGATAAAATAAAAACTGAGGGGGGGGGGGGTTGAATCAGTTGTTCACTAATTATAAGTTTCAAAATTTTAGAAACTTAACCCCTAAAACATGTTTGATTTATTTCCTTATCGACTTTAAGTAAATAATCATGCATGAAAAAGTAGAAAATAAAATAAATCACATAAGATTTACAAGGTTCGACCTTAGTGGGAGAAACTACATCCTTTATATAGCCACTCCCACAGGTCTATAAAAATCCACTATTATATAGAAGTGAATAAAACTTGTGTCAAATCTTATTAGACACCTTCTATCTCTTGATAGGAATGATTATACTAACTTCTGTCAGTTTACCATGTTTTATTATAAAACAATTGATTCAAGAAAAATAATAAATAATTTATTGAATCTCTTCCACAATTGCTCATTCTAAATCCTCATTCCAATTTGGAATGATCCAAAATTTTAATATGATAAAAATGGATCCAATTCTCTCAATACAGTGATACTAGATCTGATTTTCTCAATATGATAATTACAGATCTAATTATATCAAAACAATGATACTGGATCTGATTTTGTCAATACAATAATACTGAATCTGATACTTTGAATATGATAATGCTGGATTCGATTTTCTCAGCATGATAATGATGGATCCTATTTTATCAATTTGATAATGCTGGATCAAATTTTCTGAAAATGATAATGCTAGATTCGATTTTCTTAGTACGATGAAATAACTCTCAGTCAACAAAACTCAAACTCTTCTATAATGATCAATACAATTCTTCTTCAATCAGATGGGAACTTTTACTTCTAATTCTATGATGATCCTCCTTTTGCGCGTGTGTGAAAGTTGAAAATGGAATAATAATCTGAGAAATTATTTATAGGAAACTCATAAAATAAAAATGGGAAACTTGAAAACTTTCCCCACTTCCTCAAATTTTAAAACTCTGAAAATATCTTGTATTTAAACTTCAACTTTGAATTATTCAATTCTCCTTAGATTTCTCTGAGATTTATAATAATTTTAATTTTAATTTTTAATTCTTAAATTCTTTATATATTTATCAACTCATTATGATATATTTCTATCTCAGCACATTATGATTTGTTTCTTTCTTAGTATGAACTCCTAATTATGAATACTTCAATAATATTTCCTCAATATGAAAAAAATGAGTACGAAAATCTTAGTACGATTTTCCCAATATGACTTTTTATTACTTACTCTCGATAACATCCTTTTCTTTCTTAGCTCATTATGATGTAATTCCCAATACGATGGATGTACCATTATGAGGGGAATATCATTTTTAAACTATAGAATTCCTCCAACCTCTCCACCATTTCTTCAAAAGATTTTATTATGAATGTTTTCATTAATTGTGAGAACTTCTTGATCAAAACATCATTGTTTGATTTCTTTTAGAAAGTATGAAAACTTTCTGACTCCTGAATACTCATACTTCTTTCAAGACTCTTTAACAACAATAAATTCTTCCTCAAATTCTTTTGAATCTGATGTTTTTAAATTTCATGATGATGGAACTGAATACGATAAAGTGTTTGATCAACAACTTCATATTCCTTACTTATTCTGTGTATGGTACAACTCAATAAGAAAACTTCGGTCTGGAAAATTGTGTCTAGAAAACAACCTCATTACGATGGACTAGGTCTGATTCCTGAAAAAAAACACTCTTAAGAAAAAGGTTATTTTTCAACAAATACAAAAACTTTGTTAAAAAAATTCATCACCAAGGTTATTCAGAAACACTAGTAGAAACATATTATAAGGAAAAGGGGGCTCACTACCCAAGGTACACTACCCCCAACTACCTGCTTAGAAGGATAGGGAATTGGTAAGTGTTCAAGATTTTATTTAAATATGTTCCAATAAATTAAGGGTCTATATTAATTTAGCACTTTATTTATTGGAAACAATTTATATAATCAGTTATAATTTTAATTTTTGTTTGTATGTGATTTTATACATCATATAAGGTTTGATTAAATGTATTGTAATTCCTAGTTAATAAAGGATCATACAATTTATAATTGAAATCAACACCCATTTAATTAAAACCAACTATCTTATATTTGACCTAAGAATGTAATAGTTAAAATATGATGAATTAGATCACTGAATTACCCTTTCTAATTAATAAGGCCCCATGCACCTTATAAATTGAAAACAATATCCATATAGTCACAACCAAAGTCCATATCATGTAATTAGATGTACATAGCTTAAAAGGGTTTAAAATGTCTATTTAAGATTACCCCATTAATATATACTATAAAACATTATTTTGATTGATGCTGACACTTTAGACAACCAATTTCTTTTCCCAGAAGAAGATGTTATTAGCACATTCATATATTTCAACCATGGATCACTCAACAATAATATGAAACACATGCAATAAAAGTAGTAAAATAAACCGATATGGTATGGAATATTCCTGGAAAGTGAATCCTAGGTGCCTATAAAAATGCATCTAACAATTACCCTTATCGTTCTAAGACAAGTCAAAATATCCATAAAACATAACAAATACAAAAAATCATGTGCATCACCCAACAATGAAAATGTACCAAATTTAATAAGAAAAAAAATGGAACAATAATTTTCCATTTCTAGGGAACTTGGTATTTACCTCGAATGTGGGGTAGCTACTCCCCTGCATGACTTATGACCAAGTTCCAATATATTCCAAATATCCTTTCTAAATTTTCCAAACAATAATAAAAAAATAAAACAACTCTGATACCAATTTGTAACAACCGGACCAGGGTGACACTCAAAGGTGCGCAGAACCGGTGGGCCACATGACGTCGAGCATGACTCACCATATATTTGAGGTTGTTGAGTAGATGTGAGGGCCTAGGGTATATCCATGGAGAGACTATGCCCTCATGTCTTAGTACAGAACAATGAAGATAAAAGAGATTAATAAAAAATAATATAAGTAATAAACAAATATGTTAGTTGATGTAAGAATAACCATCCATCAATAAAAATCAACTCAAAATATGAATAATATCACATACTAAAGATGATGTGATGTCATGCCTATAAAAAAAAGGAAACATAGACATACATGGAAGCATGAAATTAGTGCATTACATGCTATAAAAAGGAATAAAAAGACTAAAAACTATCCAAGAATACAAAGCACTAGCCTGATCACCCTTTACTATGCTCCTATCCTAAAGAATGTAACTTAGGAGTCCAAGGTGGGAAACATCCCCTTGTCTGCACCTATGATCATATAATCTTCATGGGTACTAATGACATGCCAAATAGTATGTGAGATAAATATTAGTAGGCCACCACTAAAAACATCTATACAATATAGTATGTGAATATAAACTATAAAGTGGGTAGGTATATAAATGATAAATGAAAGAATTATAAATAATTGATACCTTCTTTAGCATCAGCTGGTTATATCTATGAACATGTAACCATTTAATTTAATTATGATTTAGTTTATATAGATACATCATGTGAAGGTGAAAACATCACTAAATATGGAACATAATTATAATAAAACAGTGTCTAAGGTGAAACAAGGAATCCTTGACCTCAGGGGTCAGCCAAATCATTGTAATAACACATGCTGACTCATAATAACGGGTCTGAGTGTAATACACGGGGATAACCTCAGGAATTACACTATAAATGATTCTAATTGATTCCATGGATCTTATCCATAGTAATCCCAGGATAATCAGGACTGGGCCCAATGGGGTGAATATATGGTGCTGCATGTCTGGAGACATTAAGATGAATCCATGGAGTGTATCCAAGGAATTATAATATATAGAAGTTATAGTAAATAGATCCTATGGAACGATGTCGAGAATATGATAATAGACAAGGAATATGTTCCAGGGTGGTTATTTCTCTTAGAAACCAAATCCTTTAATCAAAATAGCGTCCTCTAAGTGCTTAAGGTATTCTTTTGGGAAACCAAGGCTGGCTCAAGTCCGACAATTCCTATAAAGATAAAATAGTATATATGCTATAGTATCCTTATACATAATTACATTTATATCATATATAATCATGATACATGTAATAATTATTCCATTTAATCATTTAATAGGCTCATTACATTATCTTTCAATAGTCATGACAAGGTATATCGAGGAAATGAAACCATTTGTCACTTTAATTCATAATCACTTATTAAGTTCATTTCATTCCTTTCACTAAATATGAAAAGGGGTAGATAAATTGCAAAAATTTCTAATTGGTATATAATTAACTAGTATAAATGATATCTATAAATATACTTTACAATTAACAATTTAAATATTCATGTAATTTTGAAGGGACACTTACATTTATAAGGCCAAGTGAATCAAACCCGAATGATGTCTCACATAATCTCAAGAAGGGGAAAATAGGAATAACAATATACACACCCTAATTCGATGGTCAGTGTTGATGTATCAACCTCCAATGACAAAAAGAACATGTATGATAAAGGCTCTATAATACAATTTCAATGATTAAAATAAAGGAAGATGAATTTTAGAATCATTTCTTAGTGAAACCAGTATGTGCACAATGAAGAAAATTTATAAAAGAAAAGACATTAATGGATGAGTCATAGACCAACTACATGATGCCTGTAACACCCTCCTCATTTAGTATCAGCCCTTATTTTGTCCTAGATTGGAAGAAAATGGAAGAATATATGAACTCGTTGAAAATAGGGTAAAAGTGACTACAACAAAATAGTGTATTTGAGAGGAATGAAAATGATGAAATGAGCCAAAGGACTGAAGCACTTACTGGCAGCTATTCAACATGATGACTAGATCTTGATTCCAAGCTCAGATGATGAACGAGATCAAACCCAATGTAAAAGTGGCTTTGGAGCTCAAAAGGGAGGAATAAGGCCTCCTGTACACTACAATGAAGAAAGGATAAGGTGGTGATGAAAACATAATAATTTAAGGGGAAAAAGGTAATTTAACCCAAAAATTAGTGGTCTCATGGTTTAGCCTCATGGATGGAAAAAACGTGCAACAATTGTGCTTAGGCCACTATCCATGGAGGGGTGTCACATGATTCTTGCAAACAGTTTGGGAAACCGTGAACAAACTATGCTTTTCACCTCAGCTAAAAATTGAAAATGTTTAACATAGGCATGAATCCCTAGGCACATGGTTAGGGAAACCCGTGCTCCCTATTCTACACACTGAAACACCCTGTAGGGTCAGGAGAAATCGTGCGGGTTGGGCGGCAGAATTTCTACAAACTGTGAAACCCAGTGATTTCTTCCACCAGATGAGGTTCTAGGCTCTGAACAAGCCTTAGACACTTTCATTTCCTTTATATCCTCCCTAGGCATACATATTAGTTAAAAACTAAAGAATTAGACTGAAAATTAAAGGATTTGTACCTCATTGACAAAATGGGTTCTTAAAAAAATACTCTAGTCAATATTTTGATAAGATGTTACAAAATATACATGATTTTTGGAATTATAATGAAAATGATCATTCAATTACTCCTAATAAGGGTGGTGTATTTTTTAGCTACTAGTATTTAGGATCGTCTTGTTCATCTCAATATATATATATATATGTTTTAATTTTAATTTCATTTAAATGTAAAATATTCTAATTATTTTTTTCTTTATAAATATTTGAATTTTTAGATATTTAAAGGGTAAATTGTTGTTTCCACCTCAATAATAGTAAATTACTATTAATTACCCTATTTTTTATCCTAATTATTTTAGGGATTTATTAACAATATATTTTAAAAATTACTATCACTATGGAGAATCAAACAACCTTTCACATTTTTATAAATGGATTATATAAAAATCATTATTAAAATGTATACATTTATAATGCATATTCTCTTCTCCAATCAATTCATCAACATAAAAACACAATGAAATATATGATTTTATATTAAAAAATTATTAGGAAAATGAAATTAGGCAAAAAAATATTCAAAAAAATATAAGAGTTTCAAAAAACAAACAAAAGAACAAAAACTAAAAATTTGTTGAACATTTCTTGTGATGTAAATCCATGACACAATGTGGTATAAAAAATATGCATTTGTTTCATGGATTTCAAAAAAAAATCATGTATAAAGACAAGTAAGGGAAGATAAATTTGTTCGGCTACTACATGAAGATGAGCAATGGATGATCTCAGTTATAGCCACACATGATAATTTTAAAAAAAATCGACTACTACATATAGACAAGCAAGGGAAGATAAAATTAATAAAATCCTGAAAAACACATGAAAGATTCAAACGATATTCCTTAAAAACAAGTTTGGGATTTCATACTTTTGGTTTTAATGTTAGATTTTTCCAAACCAATAGAATTTAGCTACATTAGAGATTTGGTTCCATGAGAGCTTGAATGTGAAACGAAGAAGAATCGATCTTCTAGAGTTCTTTTTAAAGTGGGAAAAGAGATTTATCAACACTTACTGAAAAGTAATGACAAAAGTGTGTTTTATCAGAATTAAAAATATAAGCGCTGAGAAATACCACTTTTGTCAGTGCTTTCTTAACACTGATAAATCATAAATTTTATTGGTGCTAAAAAAGCACTGACAAAAGTTGGATTTCTCAGCCCTTACATTTTAATGCTGATAAAATAGAATTTTATCAGTGCTTAACCTAATGCTAAAAAAATGTAAAAAATGAAAATGAATAAATAAATAATATTAATTATATATAATAATAAAATTATTAAAAATGAACTATACTAACTATTAAAATTATAAAAATATCAAAACATTCATTTCAATAAATAAATTATATAAATTAAAAACATATTAATTTTTTAAAAAATTATTAAATACTAAAAATTAATAAATATTAAAAATGAATAAATATAATTTAATGAATGAATATTAAAATTAATAAAAAATTGAATAAATTACAAAAGTATTAAAAAAGATGAAATTTATAATTAAAAAATATGTAAAGATGAATTACAATGAATAAATAAATAATATTAATTACAAAAATAATAAAATCACTTAAAATGAATAATATTAAATATTTAAATTACAAAATATTAAAAAAATGTATTTTAATAAATTAATTACATATATTTCAAACACATTAAAAATATTGAAAATTAATAAATAATATTGAATGAATGAATATTAAAAATGAATAGATAAATTTAAATAAATTATAAAAATATTTAAAAAAGTGAATTTAGAAAATTAATTATATAAATTACAAACACATAAAAAATGAAGAAAAATGAATAAATAAATGTTACTAATTATATAAGTAACAAAATTACTAAAAATGATAAATATTAAGTTTTTAAATTATAAATATATCAAACAATTAATTTAAATAAATAAATTATAGATTTCAAACATATTAAAAATATAAAAAATTAATAAAAAATGAATAAATTTTATTCATTTAAATTACAAACTTATTAAAAATATTAAAACATAGTAAATAAATATTTATAAATAAATATTAAAAATTAATTAAATTCCAAAAAATATATATACTAATAAATATTAATATTAAATAAATAATATTAAATGAAATAATATTTAAATTTTATAAATTAAATTTAATATATTTCAAACTATTTTAAAAAGTGAATTCATATGATTAATTGCATGAATTGTAAACAAATACAAAAATGAATAATAATAAATAAATAAATTATATAAATTATATAAATAAAAAAATTATTAAGAATGAATTATACAGACTATTTAAATTGGAAGAAAATGTAAAATGCATTTAAATAAATAAATTATATAAATTTTAAATTTTTTTAAAACATTACAACATAGTAAATAAAACTGAATAAATATTAATCAAATAAATTTAGAACCTTTTAAATGTATTAAAACATAGTAAATAAATATGTATACATAAATATTAAAAAATGAATAAATTCCAAAAACATCAAAAATTAAAAAATATCTAAAATGAATAAATAATATTAAATGAGAGAATATTAAAAATGAATAAATAAAATCAAATTAAAAACCAAATATATTTAAAAAATTGAATTTGTAACACTAATTACAATAATTATAAAACATATAAAAATGAATAAAAATGAATAAATAAATAATATTAATTATATAAATATCAAAATTAATAAAAATGAATTATATTAACTATACGAGAACATTAAAATCAAAATAAATTTATAGAAATCAATTAAATAAATTTCCAACATATTAACATAATTAAAACCTAATAAATATAAATTAATAAATATAAACCATATAAATTAAAATCATATTGAAAATATTAAAATTTTGTAAATAAATATGTATAAATTTAATAAAAAATAAAAATATTAAAAAATATTAAAAATTAATAAATATAAAAAATTAAAAACATAATATAAAATGAAAGAATATTAAAAATTAATAAATAAAATTGAATAAATAACAAAAATATTTTAAAAAAATGTGAATTCATTACATTAATTACATGAATTTAAAACATGTAAAAAATATATAAAAATGAATAAATAAATAATAATTTTATTACTAATTATTGATGTATGAATTATATTGATTGTATATAAAAAATATAATTAATTATTAACCTTTAGAATTTTTAATAAAAATTAAAAATATTAATATTTAATTAAACATTTAAATATTTAGAAATGTATAACCAATTATCAAAATTGAATATATTACAAAAATATAAAATGAATATATATTAAAAATGATAAAATATTAAAATTAAATAAATTACATAAAATATAAAAAATGGATAAATATTAAAAATGAATAAAAAATAATGAATAACTAAATAAATATACACATATACATAGACATCCACATAGACATGCACATACACATACACATAAACATAAACATACACATACACATACACATACACATACACATGCACATACTCATACACATACACATACACATACACATACACATACACATACACATACACATACACATACACATACACATACACATACACATACACATACTCACACACATACACATACACATACACATACGCATACACATACACATACACATACACATACATATACACATACACATACACATACACATACACATACACATACACATACACGTACACATACACATACACATGCACATGCACATGCACATACACATACACATACACATACACATACACATAGAAAGACACAAAAATACACATACACATACAAATACCACTACTATACATATGTACTTTGACATTGCTCTAAAAACTTTTTAACAACACTAAAAAAGCATTTTTAATCACATCGCTGATAAAGGGGGTCCTTTATCTGAGCTAAAAAAATCCCTGATAAAGGCCCAGATGGCTGCAATGTGTTGTTAATATAATATCATACACAGTAAAACCTGTAGGTATATATATCGCACACATAAAATAATGATATATACATTTAATTGACATCATGAATACAAAAATATCCACACATAGTATATATAAAAAACACTGTAATGTTTATTCAAACAATGTTTTATATAATTACATTTATAATTAACCAACAAAAAATTAAAAACATTAATGTTTTATCTTTTGATGCTCGTGATCCCCTTTAAAAAATGTCCACCCATGGTATCAGTTAGCCAATAAATCATCCCAACTCGAGCAAAAGATACCACCTATATACGAGTGAAAATATTATGTAAGTAATACTATAAAGAAATAAATTAAACATTAATATGAATGAATACATTAAAAAAAATCAATTTTTAATAAAAAAGATAAATTTGGAGTTATACCATCCACACTGTTCATCTTATTGGGGTGGTGTTTATTTCTACATGTTACAAATGAGTTATGGATGTTTTCCTAAAATATCAAAACAATACGAATTTGTTTTCTTGGTTTTGAGAATGTCACTTTCTCTTTTACTAAAATTAATGTCAAATTTAAATAATGACACATTTAGATTTATACCAGTCACACCACACATCGGATTGAGGTTCAGGTGATTCCTACATGTCAAAAATTACCGTTGGATCATTTTCCTAAAGAAAAAAATAATCCAAATGCATTTGTTTGGTTTTTAGTATGTCAGTTTTGTTTTTTTACAAGAATGTCATTTCAAACAAAAAACACACATTTTGAGTCTTACCAGTTGCATCATGCCTCAGTGTGACATGAGACTACTTCATACACATAAAAAATTACTTATGAATCACTTTATAAAATTTTGAATACAATCAGAATGTGTTTTCTGGGGTTTCAGTGAGTGACACGTTTTGAGTTAAATTTTCAATTTTAAACTGATGACAAACACTTTTAGTCATACCGGTCAGACTGTGCATCATATTAAGGAGTGGTTGATTCATACATGTCACAAATGACGGATGGTTCATTGTTTAAAATTATCCAAATTATCCAAATTCATTTTCTCAATTTTAAGTATGTTACTTGTTCTATTTTACTTAAATTAATGTCAATTTTAAATAAAAAGACACATTTGGAGTCATACCAGTAACCTCGTACATTTTATTGAGGAATGGTTGATTCCTAAATGTAAAAAATGACTCATGGACATTTTACCTAAATTATCAAAATAATCCAAATGCATTTTCTTAGTTTTCCGTATGTCACTTGTTCTTTTTACTAAAATTAATGCCAAATTTAAATAAAAAGATACAATTTGAGTTATACTAGACACACCTTGCATCATATTGAGGTGAAGTTGATTCCTACACATCTAAAATGACTTATATATTATTATACTAAAGTATAACAACAATACGAATGCGTTTGTTCAGTTTTCAATATGTCAGTTTTGTTTTTTTTACTAAAACATCATTTCAAACTGAAAACATGCAATTTGAGTCATATCGATCACATCATGAATAAGTTTGACATGAGAGTAATTCATACACATCACAAATGAAATATAAATCACTATCATAAATTATTTAGATAATCAGAGCAAATTTTAATGGTTTTCAGTGAGTAACATGTTTTGGGCTAAAAAGTCAATTTTAAACTGATAACAGACACTTTTAGTTATACTGGTCACAACATGCATCGGATTGAGGTGTGGTTGATTCCAAAACATAAAAATTTAATTATGTATAATTTTCATAAAGTATAAAAATAATATGAATGTGTTTTCTTGGTATTAAGCATGTCACTTTTTCTTTTAAATGTAAATTAGTGTCAATTTTAAATAAAAAGATGTATTTGGAGTTATACCAGTCACACCATGCGCTATATTGAGGTGGATCTGATTAATAAACATAAAAAATGTCCCATGGATAAATTTTCTAAATTATCAAAATAATCCAAATGAGTTTTCTTGGTTTTCAGTATGTCACTTGTTCTTTTTACTAAAATTAATGTCAATTTTAAACAAAAGGAGACTCTTTGAGTTATATTGGCCACAACATGAATCATATTGAGGTGTGGTTTATTCCTAGATGTAAAAAAATACTTATAGATCATTTTACTAAAGTATAAAAACAATCCGAATCTTTTTTCTCAGTTTTTAGTATGACAGATTTGTTTTTTTTTACTAAAATGTCATTTCAAACTCGAAACAAAAAATTTGAGTCATAGCGGTGGCATCGTGGATCAGTTTGATACGAGACTACTTCAGACACGTCTAAAATGAATTATGAATTGCTGTCTTAAATTATAAATATAATCAGAGCATGTTTTATTTGTTGTAAGTGAGTGACACGTTTTGAGCTAAAATTCCAATTTTAAACTGATAACGAACACTTTTAGTCATATCGGTCCCATCGTGTATCAGATTGAGGTGTGGTTTATTCTTACACATCTCAAATGACTGATGGATCATTTTCATAAAGTAAAAAAATAATTGAATTTCATTTTCTCAGTTTTCAGTATGTCAAATGTTCTTTTTTCTAAATTTAATGTCAATTTATTATAAAAAATCACACTTAAAATCATAGCGTTCACACCAGGCATCAGATTGAGGTTCAGCTGATTTCTACACATCAATAATGTCTTAGGGATTGGTTTCCTAATGTATAAAAACAATCTGAATGCATTTTCTTAGTTTTCAGTATGTCACTTGTTATTTTTACAAAAAATAATGTCAATTTTAAATAAAAAGAGACACTTTGAGTCATACTGTTCGCATCATGCATCGTATTTATGTGGGGTTGATTAAAAAACATCTAAAATGACTTATGTATCATTTCCCTAATGTATCAAAATAACTAAATGTATTTTCTTAGTTTTGAGTAGGTCAGTTTCTCTAATACCAACTATATGGTCCAAGACATTTCATACATAGAAATCACATCTTAGTATATTAATATTTCTTACATAACATAATGTTTCATGCCAGAATATTTTAGGTTTAGTGATTTTGGAAACATGGAAACATAAAGAGATAGTTCATAAGAGTCTCTCATTAAGTTATTCTTTACTAGAAACCTTCTTAGAATTATCATTTATAAAACCATTATTCATAACCTAATGATATGAAACATTATAAAGGGTGATCATAGAGGCTCAATAAGTGTAAAAAGGGATATATAGATGATCACAGAAGGATAACATGATCATAAAGATGTTAGAAGGTGATATTAGCATTAGAAATTCATAACCTGCATATCATAGAACATAATCATGAATCATGGATTAAGTCATAGTAGTTCAGAAGAAATGAATCTTAAAGGATCAAAGAATATTATAAACTAAAAACATACACTTCGAGTCATACCAAGAACATTGTGTATCATATTGATGTGCAGAAGATTACTACATTGTTCAGGAAATTATTCATGATAGATCTTTTGGGAAGTCATACATTTCATTCAACTACTGAGAAATCCCTTAGTAAATGCATCCTTATGATTCTCTTCAAATTTCATGCAACATGGGGTTTCCTCTTCAACTTGAAAGGAACATGTTCTCTCTTTTTTGTCATGTTACAGATAGTTTAAAGGAAAATATGACATCCCAAAAGTGCTGTAAAAAATTAAATAAGTATTAGGTAAAGATGATAAAGAAATAAACATAAAAATAATATATAAAATGATGAAAAAATTAATTAATTACCTAAGTAGTATTAATTCACCTTTATATATTCTTGACTATTTTCCTTGTTGTTATTATCTCATTTGCAACCTCGAAGTCCAATCTATCATGAGGAAGATCAGTTTTGAACAAACCACCCCAAATCAAACAATGGAATCCACCTATATAATAAAACAATTCTTATTTGAGTAATACTAAAAGGAATTAAATTAAACATAAATATGAAACAATCAACTACTTCCATGGAATTCACTTCATCAAGAAATTTGTGTACATTCTTCCATCAGGCAAGCTTCCCATTCAGTTCTAAGAAAATCTATATCATATTGTAAATATGAACCTTTTAGGCAGATAGTAGTACTGAAAAAATATAAATACAAAAAGGATTAACAAATATTTTAAATCAAACAGTAAGTATCATCAAAAATACCTCTTCAGGGATTCTACTTTGTTCATGGAATATGATCCCTTTCATACATTTATGCACATAATAACCATAATATTTTATATTTGTTTTTTTGGACACTACAAAAACATTGATAAAATAATTAATTTGTTTTGATATATGTTTTTTATAGTGAAATATTATTATATATACCCTGATACATTTCCATTCATATTACTTGTCATGTTTCGTGTCCTTATCCCGTAGCCTCATTCCATGTTTTAGATGATATTGAAGCACCTCCCTCTCATAACAAAATAATCATTAAAAGATAATATAAATTATATAACTTGATGTTTAATTATAAATTTTTTGATGTATTGTATTAAAAATTTACAAACACCATCATGTGTGGTTGGTTTGTTGGGTATCCATGCATTGAATCTAGGAAATAATTATTTGGAGTATCCAAATTGACCGCAACGAGCATCCAATGTTGTATAAAAAAGGAATAAGTAATGAAAGAAATGAAAATATATTTTATATGACTAAATTATAGACTTTTACCCCTACATTATTGGTATTAAGAAGAGTCTCTCATCTATATGTTTTCTTTAAAACTATTTGAGTAGGTCTGCCACTATTTCATCCTCTTTGTTGGAATCTATTTTGAGTTATTATGTAGAGGTGATGTGAGGACAAACCAGTCCAATTTTTTTAACGTTGAAATCCCTTCAATTGTTTTTGATATATATTACTACTGAAAATATGAAATTTATTTAGTCATAATCAACATAATATTTCTGCTTTTGGAAAATTATATCATGAAATAATTACTCGTGAATACATTTACAACCAAAACGCCCATCCAATCATAGTCGAAGATTTCACTTAAATTATCAACACCAATGAAGTCTTGAACTTCCTCTATGTACATATTTTTTTTCAAAATCAACTATGTGAGTATGAACATTTTTTAACTTTATATCCACATGAAGTTACAATGATAGTAAATGTGGATATTCAATGGGTGAGGTAAAGGTATTTTTGGTAGATATTCACAATCGGTTGGTCTATACTTTAGATGGTTTTGAGATGGCCTTTCATTTTACCCCTTAACTTTGATGTTTTATAATAACTTTCACAGATTCAGACCTTTTTTCATTAATTGTTAAACGTTTAGCCAGAAAAATAAATTGGAAATGAATACCTTTTTGTCGACATGTTTTTTTAAGATGTGATGACCATGAGATGAATTTTCTAACAGCTTGTTCGACATTTTGAATAACTTTATCATCAACTGGAACATGTATCTTGGTGATTGGATCATGGGATACACTAATTAACACTCTCAGATGATCTGTTGGAAGTGGTCTATTGTGTAGACTATCTTCTTTGATATTAAAAACCATATCCCTCACTAGAAGTCAATGGGTGGGTGTTGATAGATATAAATCCCATTTTTTATCACCCTATAGAATATCAGTATAAGAAAGGTATCAGTATCTATCTGATTCACATTTCACAAAAACAATTATTAGAACATTGATTAACTCATCCAAGACAGCTCTTTGAGGGGAATGGATCACCTCAAAGCTAGTGGGGGGGGGGTTATCAGGAAATAGATGTTCTTGAGTTATTTCTTCTCTTTGTTTTACCCCATTAATATTGATAGCATCTCTCTCTTCCATTGGAATTGTTCTTCAAGGTTATCTAGTCTTTCCCTCATCCATTTTATTTCTTCACCTTGATCATCCTTTTTTTACCAAAATATGTTTGGGGTGTCACCCCAAAACCCTCACCTCTGATGCGACCATACTATTCTAGAATCTTCAATTGCACCGATAGCATGTGTTCAACTAGTACAGGTGTTTCTGATTCCTGTGACTATAACTAATTGAAAATATAGTAAAATAAGTAATCATTGTTATGTAATAGTTTAAAGAATTTTTTTTATTATGTCATACTCACACATGTTTCTCATACTTTTTGAGTGTTTTCATCTATTAGTATTCCATATTTATTTACACATACCTACTTCCACAGAACATGGTGTGGGATGGAAGTGGATTTGGATTTGGAGTCATCAATCTGCATATAAAAATAGGAACATAATTATGTTGTTGTTTTATATAACATAAAAGTATTACAATAGATTTATAATATGTACCAAATTTTTTTCAAGTGAAACGTACCCCATCCTTTCTTTATGGTTGGGGTATGTTGGTTTTTCTGCTCGTTTCTTATTTCTATCACTTAGTTTTTATTTTATAAATAAAAAATTGTTAACCAAAGTGATGAATCCACATATCATCAAATAATACATTATTATCCACAATATACTTGAAAGGACACATCTACACGACGACTAGTAAACACATCCCATGTTTCTTTGTTTATCAAGTGTTCATAGATAAGCGGTGGGTGTGGGTTTATTTTATCTTTAAAATATTTAAGATAATGCCTCATTATAATTGTGCAAAAGCCTTTATGAATCCTTCCATCAAGAATTAATACATATTTATTGTGGGAGTCATCTACTATAAATTCTCTTAGAAAGGGATGATGAAGAGTAATTCAATGTTTTATTATTTTATCTTTTAGTAAAATTAAGAATTAATATCATAATGTTACCATAATCTCTTCCCACATCAGTGTCTTAAACCCAACCACAACATGGTTCCACAAATATACATTAATGGGCATGTGTTTTCGAGTGACGATTCCAGTGTAACTACTGAACATGGCCTTGTTGGGTTTAACATGATGACCCCATGAATTCCATCAGATCTCATATTTTATGCCTTTTATTTTCTCCTTTATGATTTTTCTAACACCCTCAAACTACGGTGCACCTATTTTTTATGCATCGCCGGTCCTTCATCACCTATAATTTCCTTAGAATAAAAATCATTAATATGTTCTTATAGAGAAGTAGCATCACCATGCGTAGTTGGTCATTGTACCTCTACACTGAGAGAAATAATTGGTTGAGAAATATATTGTTCTTTTGGATTGGGAGTGCCAACACATGCACAAGGTCATTGTTCCTCTGAACTGTGAGCAACAGTAAGTTCAGAGACATGTTTTTCCTCATGATTGAGAGCACTAGCACATATAGAGTTCATTATCTACAGAATTGGTTTTACATTTAATTTAGAGTATATAAATGCAACAACAAACATATAATAACATGAGGTAACATGATGTATATTAAAAAAATATAACCTGATTATTGAACTCTTTTTTAATGGATGAAGGTATTTGAATCCTTTATCGACTAGCCAAATCCATTCATTTTTGGTCTCCTATGATATACAAAATGTTGTCTACATTGGGACCTCTATGAAATGATTACAATGTCCCAATGAAAGGGCCATCCTCATTTTAATTTTCATCTAACCCTTTAGTGGTTTTGGTTGATCACAGAACAATAGAACACTTTCAGTTAATGGGATCTAGAATATAAAATACAAGTACTGCCTCTGATTCCATTATAAACGGTTTATATTTTTACCATTCCTTGCTGATATCAACTTTCACGAATCTCAAGTCATCTATTTTAACAACACTCTTATTATCAACCCACTTACATTTAAAAATAAGCACTTGGAATGTTGTATAATCCAAACCCCATATTTTTTTGATGATTCCAAAGTTGGACATATTCACATAAATAGATTTATTTCCTTAGTACTAGAAACATGAATCACTTCAACCACAAGTGTAACTCCACTATTTTTTATAGTACTATTTTCATCATGTTCATTTCTATATAATGTATAACCATTAATTACATAACCATTATAAGATAATACACACAGACACACTTGGTCCTCAGACTAGCCATCAAAGTCATTTTGAAATTGAATTCGGATTTTAATATGAATCTTTAAAAATATAGTCACAAACCATCCCATAAACTATGGATTATACGTATTTTTGATTAATATTTCAACCCTTGATGGATTCAAATGCTTAAGAATTTAATTTTGGGTTTCAAAAAATGAGGAAACCTACAAACTATTATGAAAAATGTAATGGTGATTCGGATCCTGATATGTAATATTGATTGTGACAAATCTATTCCATGAATTTCTTCACCGGCAAGTTGAACAGTGTGACGAGATTTTAGTAGACCAATTCTTTCCACACCATACAGGTATTCAGTATACAATTCAATGACTTCTTCAACAATATATCTCTCCCCAATACAACCCTCTAGCTGACATTGATTTTTGATATACCCTTTCAAAATCTTCATGTACCGTTCAATGTGGTACATCCATCTATAGTGTATAAGACCACATAGTCGAATCTATCTCACTAAGTGAACCATAAAATGAACTATCATATCAAAGAATGTTGGTGGGAAGGACATTTACAGTTCACCTAATATGACAACAATTTATCTTTCCATATTCAAAAATTTTGTTGGGTCTATAACTTTGCTGTATATAGATTTGAAGAAAAAATAGATTTTCGTTAATGTATGACAACCATTATTAGAAAAAATGAAATATAAAGATATAGGAATTAGATATTTCATCAAAACATGGAATTCATGTGATTTAAAACCATTTAAATTTAAATTGGTAATTGAAACATTTTTTTTGATATTCAATGAATACCCTTATGTAACCTTTAAATAATTCAAGAAGTTGAAAAACTAATATCTCTCCTGCCTAGAAAGAGTGTAAGCAGCTGGAGGTAGAAAAGTTCATTTTCACCCTTCACTAGACCCAACTCTTCTTGTATTCCCAGGTTAACCATGTCTACCCAAGCCTTAATTCCATCCTTTATTTTTTCGAGATCATTTATCAACTTGCTGATGAAACTGTTGCATACATTGTTTTTGACATGCATAACATCAAGAAAATGTCTAACATATAGACAGTTCTAGTAATGTAATTAAAAAAACGGATCGCTTTTTCCAAATTTTTTTGTAAGGTTTTTCAAGAATGGTTTACCTAAAGTAGTTTCCACATCTTTTACTTTCTCAAAAAATTAATCACTTTTTAGTAGATACAGTGTTTTACAATCTTATGAACATCCATCGAATGATGTTATCCAGTATTGGTACTTATTCCATCGGGATATAAGTCTATAATGTCCTAGAAACATGGTTTTCGATTAATGTTTCAACCTAATTGTCTATTTAAATTATTCAAAAATGAGACACCCTTGAGTTCCTTTAATGTTATATCTTGGAAAATTTCCATAAGAAAGAAAGTAATTTATCATCCCATACAAAATGGCTCTCAATGTGAAATCTTAATTTATGTAAGCATCATACAAAGTAACACCTAAATACAACAATAATTTTAAATCATCGATAAATGGACCCAAATAAAAAATAGTATCATTACCCAATTGTTTTTTCTTGATATGAGCATAGATAACATGATTTATTTTTCTTTCATGCATAACCATGGTGGGAAGTTATAATTTGACAACATAACGAGCCATGTACTGTGAGTGATACTTTTTAAAACCAAAAGGATTCAATCCATCTGTAGGTAACGCAAGATGAAGGTTTCTCAGCTCATTTACAAATTCAAGCTACTCATGATCAACTCTATTCCACTAAGGAGAGTCTTCTAAGTGATGTAGTTTCCCATATTTAATTATTGTATATGCGTGCCACATGAATTTCCCTACATTCACCTCACTTTAATATCGGTGCCTAAACCTTGGAAAGATTTTAAAGTACCATGAAAATTTTATAGGACCGGAATCATCTTTCTTTTATCAAGAAGCACCACACTTTTGGGAATTCTATAAGTGATTTTTGGTCCTTATGAAACAATATACAATCATTCGGGCAGGAGTGTATTCTTTCAGAGAGCATACCCATCAATCACAACATTTGTTTGGCATCATATGTTCGGCTTGAGAGCTCATTATATTCTGGGATCATGTAATTCAAGAGATAAAGTAGTTCCATAAAATTGGAATCACTCCATCTATTTCCTAATTTCAAATTATATTGCTTCCGTATGACTGAGAATGATGTATATTTAGTGAAACCAACATATAATGGCGTCTTTTCACAATTATTTAACTTCTCACACAATTTTTGGGAAATCATGAAGTTCATCTTCAACTTTCCTTGTAATTTCATCAATACGGTCTTCATCATCATTAACATATGTAATCACATCCTTGATATAGGCTTCCTTATTTTCCAAACTTGTAATCATATCAGATGATCCATAAAATTCAGTTCTATCCCAGCAACTAGCTACATTTGTTTTTTCCTTGTGTTTATTCCAAAATTTATAACTTAGATCTATTCTGTGATAGATCTAGTGTTCTTCCCACTCTTTTATACTAACTATCCTTGAATAAAAATAGTATAAAAATAGACAAAGGATTTGGGAAGACTCATCTGTATGATCTTTTGCAAACTTGATGAACTCTTTTACTCCATCATCATACTATTTTTTCATAAGATTGTCATCCACCCATTCTTTATTCATATACATTCTATTTTATTTAGTAATATTAATATTTAACAAAATAAATATACAAAATTATTATATAAAAATCAACCAAGGATAGAAATGTGGTTTTAAATATAGATCAGAAGGGTTAAATCACCACTTTAAAAATAAAATAGTATCTTCCAACATTTTTAACACTTTCAAATCACTCAAAATCTCGGTTTGAAAACCAATTAACATAAAAATAATTTTTAAAACATCAATTTTTTGATTACCACTTATTCCTCTTGGTCATTAGTGCTCTACAATTATTCTTTATATCCTATGAATTTCAAATCCAAAAAACCACTTTAATGGATCATTGATTTTGAAATAGATTTATAGCTCCACCAAACCATTGATATTAATATTTAATAAAATAAACACACAAAATGATTATATAAAAATCAACCAAGGACAAAAATGTGGTTTTAAATCTAGATCACAAGGGTTAACTCACCACTTTAAAAATAAAACAACATTTTCCGACATTTTTAACACTTTCAAATCACTCAAAATCAAGATTTTAAATCCAATTAACATAAGAATAATTTTTAAAACATCAAGTTGTTGATTAACACTTATTCCTCTTGGTCATTAGTGCTCTAAAATGAGTGTTTATATCTTATGAATTTCAAATCCAAAAAACTACTTTAATGGATCATTGATTTTGAAATAGAGTTATAGCTCCACCAAACCATTGATATATAAAAAAATCAATAAACTTCTAGTTCTCCATCCCTAGATTAACTTATATATAGTCTTGTTCTAGGTTGAAACCCTGTTATTTTTTAGATTTTGTTTATGTCCTAATGTCCATGAAGTCTTGGTTTGTAAGAACCTAGTTCTTATTTTTGAGGTACGAGTTTCTTCTTTTCTCTTTTCCTTAAGTGTTTTGAGAAAATAAGGAAAATGGAGAAAAATCATAAATTTTGGGACTACACGCCATGTACATTTCCACACGCCGTGTATTTTGGCCGTGTTGGATGAGTACAAAGGGTGTGTAGCCATGTCGACGAGGAAAGGTGTAAAAACCGACTACACGCTGTATAGTGGGTATTTACACGCTGTGTAGTCAGTCGGCATGCAACAGTAAAACGGTGGCCAACTATGTGGCAGTACACGCCGTGTACTCAGGTTTCACATGCCATGTACTCATGTTGATAGATTAACAGTGCCACACTGGCGAGAAGCCGCTGGAGGAATAGTTAAAAAATGAAAACTACACGCCGTGTACCCAATAGTACATGCTGTGTAGTTTGTTTGTTTTTTCTTAAAATGGGAAGTAGCCAACACTGTTCATAGGATTGGCTTAGAAATAGATAGGATCTTAGGAGGATGGATGAATCTTTTTGGATCAACCGATCGAGCACCGGGAATCCGATCCCACTTCTGTCGACCACATTGGAACCGCACGGGTAATCCCTCCCTTCTCCTTGAGTAGTTATTACCAATTCTTCCTCTAAGGGAAGTTATTTGAGTTTGAATGAGATTTTATTTTACCTCAGATCTTCATTTTTCTTGGGTGATTCTAGGATCCTCATTCGCATATATCAATCAGGGGCGTTTAAGGTAGGTGTCTTGGTATTTAATTTCCAACTGTTGTGCATTTGTGTGTATTTTTGTGCTACGAACCCATGTTGGGGTATCGTGTGGCTGAGGCCTTGGCTGACTAAATACCTAGAATTGCATAGGTAATTAAATGTGATAATAAACTGCTGTTTCGGATCACTGCTTGGATCTAGGACCACCTCGGGGGTGCGTTCTTCTATTTAGCCATTTGGCCAGTATACCCGAGGGTATGCCATGTTTATATTATGCATTACTTTTTCCTTGAGAGTAATTTCATGTTTATATGTTGGGAATGGCCCGGTTACTTGTTAAGCCAGAGGGAATTGGTATATTAGCCTGAGGGCGTAGTTCTATTTAGCCTGAGGGAAATGCCTGAGCGCAAGATTCTGATTTCCTGAGGGTTTCATTTCAGTTTGGCATGAGGGAAAGATTCTATTTCTCCTAAGGGCAATTCCTGAGGGAAATATTCTGTATAGCCTGAGGGCTAGCTTGAGGGCGTGGTTTTACTATATTATCCTGAGGGCATTGGTACTGTTGAGCACACAATGTTATTAAAATAAATGGTTAAAATGAATAATAAAATGGAAATATAACTAGTAAGTTAGTTACTTTTTAGTACTGCTTAGTTAATTGCATTTTACTGCTGCACACCATTATTGCATATTTACACACAGTTGGGCATGGGACTTTGGTATGTGCCTACTGGGATTTATTCCTCACACCCTGTTTGGGTCATGTCTTCAGCCCAAACAGATTATGTTTCTGCAGGTGTGGATAAGGGAAAGGGTCTGTATACAGGTACATGATTGTTGCTGAGGAGTAGGGGAGCATGGGACGAAGCTTAGGCTCGCGATGCTGCCAGCTGTTTTGTTGTTTTGTTGTACTCTGTATTGTATTGCACTGTATTGATGTATCACATGTCTGGAAATTTTCTAGAACTTGAGGCATGTTGCACCCTTATCTATATAACTGTTGGTTATTTTTACTGCAGTTGTTTATTTTAAATGTGTATGGTTTATTGCTTCTGCTGTTGTATGATTTACCTTGTATTCCGCTCCACTACACTTTCACAAATGAGGGAATAGTTTCCCCACTATCAGACCTGGTCCCTCACTTGTAGTCGGCAGCCTCTGGCGTTTGGGGAAATGCACTTGAGGTCATGTGACCAACCGGGTTCGGGGGCACTAGTTGAGTGGCACCCAGGTCCGGGACATTACAAATTGGTATCAGAGGGGTTATTTTCTTTTACTTACTATTTGAAGCCTTAGTCAGGGATAGGATGGGAATGGTAGTTGGTAATAAGTTGTACCCGGGCGTAGCTAACCCGTGTTTAGGGAAAAGCCAGTCTACCTCGTATTTTTTCAATTCTTCTGATTTTGCAAATTTTACAGTTGATTTGTTTTCACCGTTGGGTGACGCACTTGTGATTGTGATGTTTATATTTTATCAATGGGTTCTATTTAGTTGCAACCCGATGAGATGAGGTTATTCCATCTCATGCATCTTTTAGACACATTCTAGAAATCACATTCCATGCATAGTTCCATGCCATGTAGGTGCATTAGAAATTTCATGTTGTTGTGATAGTTAATGTTCTAAAAAAACATGTTGTTGTGATAGCTGCTTTGATAAATACCTGCTATGTGATAGGGTATCTTCGTTGGGGTCTATTGATAGAATGAACGCCCGACTTTGGTTTTTGGGGAGTATGGGCCCTCATTGACCGGAATTTGGTGGATCATTGGCTGTTTACCATATTTATAACTCATATAAGATGCCAAACTTTGATTCACGGGGAGTGTGGGCCTTCACGGATTAGAATTTGGCACTTAGGTGTTTTTTTCAGTATTTTCTGGGATTCCTGAGTAGTATCTCAGGATTATTGTCCGGAAAACCTAGGATACACGTTGTGTAGTTCCTCGGACACACACCGTGTGTTCTTCTATATGGTAAGAAAAAAATCTTTCAAGTACACGCCATGTACCCTAAGTACATTCCATATAGTCTCTTCCTGTGTCAAGGACCGTGTTGGCGAGGGCACGAGGAAGGGAAATGCTTGGGGAAAACACGTTGTGTGCGGGTGTAACATGCTGTGTATTGTTGACTGGGAGTCTGCCCGTGTAACTAACAACACGGACAGAGGAGACCTTAAGACATACACGCTGTGTCCACCATGGAACACGCTGTGTAGTCTGACCTGGGGATCCGACCATGTAACAAAAAACATGGGTCGGTGTAATCCTTTCGTGTACATGCCGTGTGTATATGGAACACGCCGTGTAGTGTGAGCCGTGTGTTCGACCATGTAACTAACAAAACGGGTCGACAGAGCTCGTCTAGTACACGCCGTGTACCTATGGGACACACAGTGTAGTCTTGTCCAAGGACAGACCGTGTGGACCTGACCATGTGGCCGGGAAATGGGGTGGTGTACACGCCGTGTGCGGGTGTAACACGCCATGCAATGTTAGCCGAGTAGTCAGTCGTGTCCCATATGACACTAGAAGGTGGAAAATTACACCATACATGCCGTGTAGATTATATACATGCCATGTAGTTTTGTTCAAATGGGAGCCGTGTAGCTTAGCCATGTAGAAGGACCCGTGTAGGGGAAGAGAAGTCAGGTACATGCCGTGTAGTCAGTATACACACCGTGTAGTCTTGTTTTTCAAATCTTGAAATGCTTTCTTCCTCCTGTTCCCCTTTTGGTCCCTTCGTTTTCAGTCTTTGATAATATTGATCTAAGGTGTGCCTTTGACCTTATAGAGTCATGCCGCCGAGACGAACACGCATTGTTCGTTAGGGGAGCAGCAATAATTATACTCCAGAGATGGTGGGCCATGGGCTACCAGTGGATCCTCTAGCAGAACCAGATGCGGCGCTAGCCGTTATACCGGACACAGGTGCAGAGGCGCAGTTCCGTGAAGGCTTTATGCGGTTCATGCAGACCTTTCAGGGAACACCGCCAACTGCCACATCTATGGTTGAGCTGACTCTTATATTCCAGCAGTAGCATCTTCCTACGTTTTCGGGGGATGGCAAACCACAGGCTGCGGAGTCTTGGCTAGGGTCTATGCAGACTATTTTTAAGCATCTTGAGATGCCTCCAGGGTAGAGGGTCAATCTCGCGACTTATATGCTATGTGATTCCGCTAAGAGGTGGTGGGATGTTACCACTCAGTCTGAGCATCACAGAGACATGGAGTGGGGAGATATTCAGACAGCAAACTATGAATTATTCTTCCCAGAAATGCTTAAGGCAGATAGAGCTCGAGAGTTCATGAATCTGTAGTAGGGTGCTATGTCGGTTATGGACTATTCTTCTCGTTTCATCGAGCTTTAGCATTTTGCACTCATGATGGTGGGTGATGAGACGTTGACGACCAGTCATTTTGAGGATGGTCTTTGCTATGACATCTGAGCAATGGTGAATGTTTTTAGGTTGCCTTTAGTATATTCTATTGTGAATCAGGAACTAATTATAGAGAGGAACCTTCGGGAGGATAGTGGTGTGGGCCAAGATGGTTCAACACCAGTTTTTGGCACTATTTCTACTGGGAAGAGGAAGTGACAGATGAGTTTCTCTCACGGTGGTAGTACTAGCCAGGTAGTTTCTTCAGGTGTCCCGATCTTTTGCTACTAGTGCGGTAGAGAGGGGCACAAGAGACCCCAGTGCCCACGAGACCTAGTGGAGTGCCGAGCTTGTGGAAAGATGGGTCATCTGAAGCGCTTTTGCAGGGCATTTGTACCAGTGACTAGTGAGAGGGGTTCTGTATAGACTCCGCTTGTGGGAGTAGGACCAGTAGCTTCTTACCAGTCAGGAAATTGGAATATGTCGGGGCATGCAGGTAGAGATAGTGGTTGTGGTCGTGGTATCCAAACACCAGGATCACAGAGACAATAGGGTGGGATAGCTCAAGGTAGCCAGGCTGTGTCACAGGGCCGCGGCACTGGGCAGGCATATTCAGTGCAACAGACCCAGCATGAGCAGGATCCCGGACCTTCTACTATCATAGGTACTATTCTAGTAGCTTATTTCTTATCTTCAGCAATTTTTGATATGGGTTCTACACATAGTTTCATATCTGTGCCCGCTGTGAAGAGACATGGGCTCTGTGTTTCTTCTTCTTCTTCTGCTGTTATGACGCTAGACACTCCGTTGGGAACTAGAACAGCTGGTGTGCGTCAATGCAAGGAGTGCCCCCTTTAGGTTCGAGGGTGTCACGTTCTATGGTACCTCTATGTATTAGAGATGATGAGCTATGGTTTCATTCTCGGGATGGACTGGTTGGTTCCCTTCTGAGCCTTTGTAGATTGCTATCGTCGCTGGGTGAGTTTCACGTCACCAGAGGGTGGAGAGTTTCTATACAATTGTCAATGGGATGTTCAGGCGAGTCGAGCTGTACCGGAGCATCATGGGCGAGCTGAAGTCACAGCCCAGATTACGAGTTTATATTTAGATGATCATGGGACTTGTCAGATGGATTTCCCTCCAGTGGTTGATCATTTCAGGTATATATTCCCGGATGACTTTTCGGGTCTACCTCCGGAGCGAGAGGTGTATTTCTCTATCGAGCTTGTTCCAGGAGCAGCACCGGTGTCCATTCCTCCTTATAGGATGGCTACACCAGAGTTGCAGGAGCTCAAGAGGCAATTAGAGGAGTTACATGCAAAGGGTTTCATCTAACCAAGTACTTCTCCTTGGGGTTCGCCGGTCCTTTTTACAAAGAAGTCAGATGGTACCCTCAGACTCTGTGTGGATTATCGGAAGCTGAACCAGTTTACGGTTAAGAACTGATATCCCTTGTCGGGGATTGATGATATTTTTGATCAACTTCATAGAGCATGAGTGTTCTCGAAGATTGAATTGAGATCCGGATATCATCAGCTGCGCGTGAGACCATCAGATATACCGCTTACATCTTGTAGGAGCATATATGGTCTGTACGAGTACATGGTTATGTCGTTCGGACTCACAAACGTGCCAGCAGTTTTTATGGATCTGATGAATCGTGTGTTTCATCCATATCTGGATTATTTTTTGGTAGTATTCATGGATGAAATCTTAGTGTACTCTCACACTCGACATGACCATGCCACCCATCTTGAAATCGTATTGAGTACACTGAGAGAGCATCATCTATATGCTAAGCTCTCAAAGTGCCATTTTTGGATGGACCAGATTCACTTCCTGGGTCATATAATCTCAAAGGCAGGAGTTGTCGTGGACCCAGAGAAGGTGAGATCAGTAGTTTCCTAGGAGCATCCTAATAACATGTTTGAGATACGGAGTTTCTTGGGGCTGGCTGGTTACTACAGACGCTTCATACATGACTTTTCCCGCTTAGCAGCGCCATTAAAGGGTTTGACTAAGAAGGGTGTGAAGTTCGTTTGGTCGGAAGCTTGTGAGGCAGCCTTTCAAGACCTGAAAGGAAGGTTGAAATCAGCACCAGTCCTGATACTTCCAGAGCAAGGGAAGAGCTATACAGTTTACTGTGATGCATCAGGTATTGGGCTGGGAGCAGTGTTGATGAAGGGAGATTGAGTTGTTGCTTACGGTTCTTGGTAGTTGAGGCCACATGGGAGGAATTACCCGACGCATGACCTCGAGTTGGCTGTAGTTGTGCATGCATTGCACTTTTGGAGACATTATCTCTTGGGAGAGCATTTTTTGGTTTTCACATACCACAAAAGTCTCAAGTATATCTTTACTCAGTGTGAATTGAATCTGAGACAGAGAAGGTGGGTTGAATACCATAAGTCCTTCAATATTGAGCTTGCCTATACACCTGGTAAAGGTAATGTAGTAGCTGATGCACTAAGCATTAGGACTTAGATACTGGCGGTGCAGGAGGCCAGTGGTGAGTGGCATCTCATGGCTTTGTTCTCTGAGATGCATTTGGAGGTGCATGATGGTTAGGGGAAGACCTATCTTTCTTCTTTAGTTGTGACTTCTACCCTCCTGGACAAAGTGAGGATGAGACAACTATCTAATTCAGAAGTCCTAGTTCTACGGGAGTCGGTTGCAAGTGAGGACCCTCTTCTTGGTTGGACGATAGGCGATGATGAAATTATGTGTTTCCATGGACGAGTGTGGGTTTTAGGGGACATACGTGAGGAGCTGATGCAAGAGTTTCATGTTTCATCTTGGGTAGTTCATCCTGGGATTACCAAGATGTACCGAGATTTGAGACGTCTGTATTGGTGGTCAGGTATGAAGAGAGAGATATCTGGTTTTTTACGAGATGTTCCACCTATCAGCAGGTGAAGCCGAAGCATCAGAGGCCAGCTGGACTGTTACAAAAGTTACCCATCCCGGAGTGGAAATGGGATGATGTCGCAATGGATTTTGTGACTGGGTTTCCAAGATCACCTTGAGGAAGTGATGCCGTGTGGGTTGTTGTGGACAGACTCACAAAGGTAGCTCACTTTTTGTCGATCAAGGAGACTTTCAGTGTTGACGAGCTCGGGAAGTTGTATATCCAAGAGGTCGTACGTCTTCATGGGGTCCCTCGTCCTATCATTTCAGATAGGGATGCTTGTTTTACGTCTCATTTCTAGAAGATTTTTTTAGAGGGTACTGGGTACACAGGTTCTTCTGAGCACAACTTTCCACCCTCAGACTGATGGCCAGTTAGAGCGTACGATACAGGTGCTTGAGGACATGTTGCGTGCATGCATCCTAGACTTTGGGGGATCTTGGGATAAACACATACCCCTAGTCTATTTTACCTATAATAAAGGTTTTCAGGAGACTATTGAGATGGCACCTTACAAGGATTTATATTGTAGTCCATGCCGATCGCCTTTGTGATGGTTAGAGGCAGGTGAGGAAACTTTACTGGGACCACATCTCGTGCAGGAAACTTATGAGCAGATGAAGTTGATTCAGAAGCGGATGGCTACCACATAGTCTCCTCAGAAATCTTATGTTGATCTCTACAGAAGACCCTTGGAGTTCGTGGTCAGGGATCAGGTTTTCTTACGTGTTTCACTGAGGTCGAGACACAGGCGGATTAGGAGACAGGGTAAACTTTCACCGAGGTATGTGGGGCCATTCGAGATTCTGGAGAGAGTTGGGCTAGTTGCTTATCTGTTGCAGTTACCATAGAGGTAGCGGGCCATGCACGACGTCTTCTATGTATCTAAGTTGCGTCGCTATCATTCAGACCCATCTCACGTATTTCAGCCCGAGGAGGTTGAGCTTGAGGAAGATGCGTCCTTTGAGGAGCATCTGATTCGTATTGTTGATATGAGAATGAAGGTTTTCCGAGGCTGGTCAGTTCCTCTCATACGGGTTCTATGGTAGCATAGCTGAGTGCAGGACGAAACCTGGGAGTGGGAGACCGACGTACGTGCTCAGTGGCCAGAGTTTTTCTTAGCTTTATCTTCACAACCATTGGAAGGGCAATTCGGGGATGAACTGCTTTAAGGGGGGAAGTTTGTAAGAACCCGATTCTTATTTTTGAGGTACAAGTTTCTTTTTTTCTCTTTTCCTTAAGTGTTTTGAGAAAATAAGGAAAGTGGGGGAAAATACTAAATTTTGGGACTACACGCCGTGTACGTTTGCACACGCCGTGTACTTTGTCCATGTGGGATGAGTACACAGGGTGTGTAGCCATGTCGACGAGGAAGGGTGTAAAAACCGACTATACGCCGTGTAGTGGGTATTTACACGCCATGTAGTCAGTCGGCAGGCAACAGTACGACGGTGGACAGCTATGCGGTAGTACACGTCGTGTACTCAATTTGCACACGCCGTGTACTCATGTCGATAGATGAATAGTGGCATGCTGGCGAGAAGCCGCCGAAGGAACAGTTAAAAAAATGAAAACTACACGCCATGTACCCAATAGTACACACTGTGTAGTTTGTTTTTTTTTTGCTTAAAATGGGCAGTATCCAACCCTGTTCACAGGATTGGATTAGAACCACAAGGGAGCTCGGGAGGACATCCAAATCTTTGTGGATCAACCGATCGAGCATCGGGAATCTGATCCCGCTTCCATCGATCACGTTGGAACCGCACGGGTAAGACCTCCCTTCTCCTTGCGTAGTTCTTGAAAATTATTCCTCTATGGGAAGTTATTTGAGTTTGAACGAGGTTTTCTTTTACCTCAAGTCTTCGTTGTTCTTGGGTGATTCGAGGATCGTCGTTCACGTATATCGATCAGGGGCGTTTAAGGTAGGTGGCTTGGTGTTTAATCTCCAACTGTTGTGCTTTTGTGTGTATTTTTGTGCTACGAACCCATGTTGGGGTATCGTGTGGATGAGTCCTTGGCTATCTAAATACCTAGAATTGTATAGGTAGTTAAATGCGATAATAAACTGCTGTTTGGGATCGCTGCTTGGATCCAGGACCACCCCGGGGGTGCGTTCCTCTGTTTAACCATTTGGACAGGATACCATAGGGTATGCAATGTTTATATTATGCATTAATTTTTCCTTGAGAGGAATTGCATGTTTATATGTTGGGCATGGCCCAGTTACTTGTTAAGCCTGAGGCTAGTGATATATTAGCCTGAGGGCGTAGTTCTATTTAGCCTGAGGGAAATTCCCGAGGGAAAGATTCTGATTACCTGAGGGTTTTGTTTCAGTTTGGCCTGAGGGAAAGATTCTATTTCTCCTGAGGGAAATGCCTGAGGGAAAGATTCTGTATAGCCTGAGGGAAAGCCTGAGGGCGTGGTTTTACTATATTATCCTAAGGTCATTGGTACTATTGAGCATAGAATGTTATTAAAATAAATGGTTAAAATGAATAATAAAATGGAAATATAACTGGTAGGTTAGTTACTTTTGAGTACTTCTTAGTTTATTGCATTTTACTACTGCACACCATTATTTCATATTTACACACAGTTGGGCACGAGCCTTTGGTGGGTACCTACTGGGATTTATTTCTCACACCCTGTTTGGGTCATGTCTTTGGCCCAAACAGATTACGCTTCTGTAGGTGTGGATAAGGGAAAGGGTCCCTATACAGGTACATGATTGTTGTTGAAGAGTAGGGGAGCATGGGACCGATCTTAGGCTCGTGATGCTACCAGCTGTTTTGTTGTTTTTCTATACTTTGTATTGTGTTGTACTGTATTGATGTATCACATGTCTGGCTGTTTTCTAGAACTTGAGGCATGTTGCACCATTATCTAGATAACTGTTGGTTATTTTTACTACAGTTGTTTATTTTAAATGTGTATGGTTTATCGCTTCTGCTGTTGTATGATTTATCTTGTATTATGCTGCCCTACACTTTGACAAATGAGGGCATAGTTTCCCTACTATCAGACCTAGGACCTCACTGGTAGTCGGCAGCCTCTGGCGTTTGTGGAAATGCGCTTGAGGTCATGTGACCAACCAGGTTCGGGGGCACCCGTGGAGTGGCACCCGGATCCGGGACGTTACATGGTTTTCCCCCCTTTATCCTTAAAATATGGCTTATCCAAAATCAATAAAAATTTAGCCCTTCGGGCCATTCAGTCAGAGAAACCTTGTGTTATTTACTATCATACACTTTCTCCTTTGGATGATAAATATAATTGTTCTATATATCCCTCTTTCCTGTTTCTAATTATATTATCTTAAATGTATAAAAATAATAAAGGGAATTCAATTATTCCTTCATTTTTAATCACACTATAACGAGGCTAACAGTTGGCCTATATAGAATCCTAAAAAAATAGAAAATCTACCTGACTTACCCACACATTCCTCATTAGTGAAACTCATATAGAATAATAAAACCACACAAAAATGGGGAATGAGATACTATGTGATATAACTAGTGTGGTATATATATCGAGAAATTTCATAATTCCTAGGGATCCCATGAAGCCAAACAAGTGGAATTGAAAACAACAAGACAATGATAATCACATTAATAAATAAATATAAGTAGTAAATCACATCTCTACTCTAACACACTCACAAGAAAGTGACCATTTTAAAATCCATGGATAAGCATAAATCATTTCCTTTTAATAATAAATCACATCCCTTTGAGGGAAAAGACTTAAATATATATATCAAACAAGGGGCCTAATTTTGAGGGTTTGACAAACATTAATTTAAAATCATTTTTCAAAATGAAAAACGATCCTTAGAAATATAGAATGGGATACCAAATTATAAAAATGATATTTAAATATATATTTATTTAAAACTTAATTTGAAATAAAATTTAGAAATGAAAACCTCCCATGGAAACCATTTAAAACACAAAAACCACTTTGAAATAAAGAATATTCCCTATTGAAGGTCCATTCAAAAACCAAACCTATATTTAATTTTTTAAAATGACTTCCTAAGAAACTCACAATAGTTTCAAACAACCCTTTAAAATTCTATATTCATTTTAAAATAAACCCCAGGGGAATTTATATATTTACTTGGCATTCTAAAACACACAATTTTAAGATTTAAAACATAAATCCATAGAGAACCATATGTTCTAAGTGATAAATTCCATGAAAAACATTTGAAATTCATCAAGGGAACAATAAATAGTTATAATTTGACAGGAAAAGATTTTAAATAAACTCAAACATCCAAGAAATATCATGAAAATAGATTATATAAAAACACAATGAAGAGGGACTAATATCCTATAACATGTTCAACCCAAAAATGGTGAGGATGATGTCTACAATCCCTAGATATAAAAATACACAAGAAAGGGATGATACCTTATCTTGGAGGGGATTAGGGATAGAGATATGGTTCAATGGAAGTAGAGCAGTCATCATCAGAGTGGTCGACAATGGTATCGGTAGCATCGACGATGGTAGATGAATGTTTTAGCAGAGGAGGAAGGGTTTGCAACTGCGGAGGAGGGGTTTAGTGTCATAGGTGGGTTTGTGGTGGAGGAGGGGTTCATGAAGGAAGTGGGGTTTGGCACGTGGCAGAGGTGGGGTTCACGAAAGAGTTTGGGTTCATGACTGAGGATGAATTCATAGTGGAAGAGGAGGGGTTGGGAAAGAGGATGATAGAGGAGGGGTTGGTGATGACAAAGGTCATATTTCATGAGAGTTTGAGGCATGTGAGAGAAGAGCCAACTATTAGAGTTCATTTATAAATTTGGGTAAATCATTTATTAGTGAAAGTTAAAAATAATTGATAAATCTATGTTCGATTAGCGCTAAAATAGAAAGCATTGATAAAACATTCCTTTATCGGTGCTAAAAAGAGTTGATAAAATGAGTCTTTATCAGTGATAAAATTATAATGATGATAAAGCTATAATATTAATAATTTATTTATATTATTATGTATATTTACAAATATATATATATAATAAATATATTTATTTATTTATAACAAAAGGGTTTAGCAGCCAGGTGAACCTGATCCTACCAAAATTTATTAAAAAATAAAAGACAATACCTTAAGAGGAGAAAGGACAGGATTAATAAAGGAAAAATTCTCATCCAGAAAAGAAAAATACAAATGGGTAGAACTAGGATCATTCCTATAATCCTAATCAGCGGTATCATCAGAAGATTCCCATTTCGACTGTGAGTTCTACTGATTGAGAAGTACAAAGTAATTTTCCCTGAGTTTGACCTACTCTAGAGTGAAATCCTTGGCAAAAGACCTAGTAGATCAGCCACACCCACATGCAAAACCGTCATCCCTACAACATCCTCATCCATAGTTGTTCGGATGCTGACCTCACCTCTAAGTCTTCATTTGTTTCCAATCCCATTCCGATTTAGAAAGAGTGAAGGCTACTCCATAGAGCCATTAATGACTCTTAAAGCATCATGCACCATATCTTGCACCCCAATATCACATTCAATGAGCTCCATTCTATCCATGAAAGGTGATGAATTCTTATCAATCACGTTCCTGTTACCAGTATCAATGGATTTTTGAGGAACTTTCGCTACAGTACGCTCATTCCCAACAATAATATCTAATAATAAATTCTTTGTACCAGGGAACTGTAATTGGATGCCATCAGGATTTGCAACCCCTTCCTCCACCCGGACTTATTGATTAGGGTAATCAGATCGATCACCTTCAACAATATTAGCATTATGATATATCAGATATCCTTCTTCATGCACCTTGTTTTTTAGGTACTTTTCTAGGATATGGGTAAGTTCCTACTTATCATCCACCAATTTAGTATCATACTATTGACCCTGAATGCCAGGATCCAGATTACCCTACTGTCTTACATCACCATTGGGATCCTTCTCAATTGAAGAGGATTCTTGTCCTGATCACACATTCAAATATTATATGAATGACCTCTCACACACATGAGTTACAAACAAATATTCTTATGAATTTATCGAAAGTATGCCCAATGTTGTGACAATCTGTACAAAAATTAGGAACTTTTTCATAATTAATCTCCAGATCAAACTGAAAATTAATTGCTGAAAGAACAACTATTTTTTATCAGTGGACATGATAAGTTAACCTCCACAAGCAAACAAGAAAAATTTCCATATATTACTTTCTCAATATCCTTGTCCATATTAATTGGAACACTAATAGATAAGGCAATTTCCTATAATATCTAGGGGTGCCATATGTACCAACTCAAACCATGAATTCACAGGAAAATCTAATAAATTGAGTTTTTCACATTTAATGGATTCAAGCATGGGTCCCAATCCTGTATCATGAGGAAACTGAGCTTCAGGTTCACAAGACAAAACCCCCATTCCTTTGATATCACAACTGTACTTAGAAATAAAATATAATGAAAAACCATTCCCAATAATGCAATCTTCCAACCATCGATGCCCCAGATTTCAAGAATCCCTTTCTTAAGATCAGATAGACTCCAATGATGCTCTTTGGATTGCACTGATAAATTCACAATAATAGAATGCTTACAATCCCTTACCTTTTATGCGATGATGCCTTGACTGTATTAAAGAAACCTGTTTCAGCCATCTTTTTTATTTTTTGGGAGGAAGATATAAGGTCCCCCCAGATATCTTCAAAGTATTGATGATTCGACACAAATGCCTCATTATGCAAGGCTCCTGGACAGAATGTAAGGGTTGTCAATCTAGGGGAAAAATCCATTGGAGTCAATAGTAGGCATTGGTTTCGATGGCCCAGCAACCACAACCTAAGCATATGCAATTTTTCCTTATGTTGATTGCAACATGATTCTTAAGGATCCAAGCTCATAGTCTTAAAAAACCCTTGTCTCTGGTAGGCGAACCAACCACTGACTATAGAGTGGAAGCTTCCACTAGAGACACATCCTCCAAACCAGCCTCCACCACTTTAGGGGTTCCACCAAAGACACATCTAGAACCACCACCGCCTTCAGGGATTCCACCAGAGATGCATCCAAATCTGCAGGTAGTAGCATCATGACACCATCTTCCGATGAGGTAGGAAAACGAATCCCATTAGTGACCTGATTCTACCATGACCCAAATTCGACCGCCAACACATAATGATCTGAAATATCAGCAAGGGAATGAGTACCACCATTGAAATCTCATGCATGAGATAGGTTGTTGTGTTCCAAAACCTTCGACCACCTCACATTCTTTAAGTTTGCAACCTCATCATCAACCCCAACCACCTTAGAATCACCTACCATTGAAGTGAAAAAAACCCTAAAATGCCTCACCGTCACCATGGAACCACGAGTACACTGCGTCCTTCATCCTCTCCAATATATATTTATATATATATATAATTATAACTATATATATATAATAAATATATTTATAAAATTATAAATATTATAAATATATTTATTTAATTATATATATTTTCAACATTATAATTTTAATAAATATATTTATTATAATATTATAGTTATATATATATATTTACAATTGTAAGTATAAATAAATAAATAAATATTTATAATTTAAAAATTATAAATATATATTAATTTATAGTTATAATTATATATATATATATATATATTTAAATAATTACAAAATTATAATAAATATATTTATTATATTTATAATTTTATTAATATATGTTATTAATATATTTATTATAATTTTATAATTATTTAAATATATATTTATTTATTTATAATTATAATTATAAATATTTGTATTTATTTGTAAATATAATTATTTAATTATATATATTTATAACATTTTAAGAATAAAAAATATATTTTTAACAATTATATAATTATTTAAATAAATTTATATTTATTTATAATTATAACTATAAATAAATATATATATATATATTTTAATTAATTTTCTTTAATAAATAAATATTTATTTATAGTAAAAATTATAAATATATATATTAATATAATTATAAAATTATAAAATTATATTTATTATATTTATAATTTTATAAATATACATAATTAATATATTTATTATAATTTTATAATTATTTAAATATATCTATATTTATTTAGAACTATAAATATAAATATTTATATATATTTGTAAATAAATTTATTTAATTATATTTATTTATAAATTTATAAGTATAATAAATCTATTTTTTATAATTTTATAATTATGTACATATACATATATATATATATTTATAATTATAACTATAAGTAAATATATTTACAAATATTTGTATATATATATATTTATATTTATAAAATTATAATTAATGTACCTATTGTAATTTTATAATTATTTAAATATATATATAGTTATAATTATATTTATAAATATAATAAATATATTTATCATTTAAATATATTTATTATAATTTTATAAGTACTTATAAGAATAGATTCATGGGTATAACAAGAATAAATCATATACCTAGTAAAGTATATATATAATAAGAAGCAAGTCATCAAATATAGAAAACATGGATAATAATACTAAGGGTGTAATGTATAAATGAATATTAATTCATTATGAACACATAACATATACCCATCAATTATATATTTATACAATATTTATATATAATTATAAATATATAATTATAAATATATAATTATAAATATGTAATTATAAATATATAATTATAAATATGTAATTATAAATATATAATTATAAATATATAATTATAAATATATAATTATAAATATATAATTATAAATATATAATTATAAATATAAAATTATAAATATAATAAATATATTTATTATTTAATAAAATTTATTATAATTTTAGAATTATTTAAATATATTTTTATAATCTAATAAATAATTTTTTAAAACATTCTATATATATATTTGAATTGTTAAAAAATATATATTAATTATAAACATTTGTTTTTTATTTAATGTGGATAATAAACATGATTTTAAATATAAATATAATAATTTTATAAAAATTAATAATAATTTTTATTAAAAAGTTTTATCAGTGCTAATAATAGTGCGGATAAATATACATTTTATAAGTGCTAAAAAAGTACTGATAAAGGGTACACCTTTATCATCGTTTTTTAGTGCTGATAAAGGGTATATTTATCAGCGCTTTTACCTAGCCGTGATAAATCCCCCTTTTATCTACACATTTTTCTTAGCGTTGATAAAGGCTGGCGTTGACCTTACCCCAGTTTGTGGTAGTTTACACATATACAAACACATACCCATACACACACACAACCACAACTACATGCACAGACACATACACATACACATACACATACACATACACATACACATACACATACACATACACATACACATACACATACACATACACATACACATACACATACACATACACATACACATACACATACACATACACATACACATACACATACACATACACATACACATACACATACACATACACATACACATACACATACACATACACATACACATACACATACACATACACATACACATACACATACACATACACATACACATACACATACACATACACATACACATACACATACACATACACATACACCTACACATACACATACACATGTTCATGCACATACACATACACATAGACACACATAGGCATACATGAATATTCATACACATGGAAGTATTTATATGCATACACATATATGCATATACATACACATACATGTATTCATGCACATACACATACCTACAATTACATACACTTGCATGCATATACATACACATCCTATATCAACATACATACACATGCATATACACATAAATGTACACATACACACATACAAATGCATAGACCTACATGTATATATATGCACATAGACATACACATATACAAACACTAAAAAAATATTTTTACCAATAAAAATTTGTTGACAGATAATATATCTACTGTTAAAAGTGATCAATTCCGAAAAATATTATATTTTATTAGTGTTAATTTTAAGTACAAACACTTGTTTTTAGAAAGAGTTATATCTATTAATATTGATCATTCAATACTAAAATGTCTTTTACCAACAATTAATTCTTTTTCTTAATCATACTAATACAAATATTTTTTTACCATCACATGAATATATTATTAATAATAATTGTTTCCAAAAAATCTATTATCATTAATAAAAACTATTACAGTAAACCATTTAATATTATACTATTATATTATGTACTTGAGGGTACCATTACATTCAAATACACACACACACACCATACACACATAGGATTAAAAGGAAGGTTATATCCCCACAAGGGATAACCCACCCAACCAACCACTTTAGTAAATTATATATTTTTGGCATGACCAGTGGGAATGAAGCCCATTACATGGCTTGTAGGCCCACTATTTCATGGCCCAAAGGCAAATCATGCATAATGCTAGTGTCACCACCTGCATTTCATGTCTGCGTCATCTCTCCTTGATGGACCAATTACCCGGTGGCCCTAAAGACCATTTGAGATGAATAGTACAACTTCTATAGTACTTAGATATAGTACCCTCACTGCTATAATGCTACTATGCAACTAAAGTTCCCACTACAGTACTAGTGGAACTTTTCTCCCACTCGGATTTGAACCCAGGTCTGATATAAGATTATGGGGAGCCTTTAACACTCAGGTAATCCTCCACCTGCATAGTAAACCATTTAATGAAAACAAGGATTTTATCAATAACCAACTAGGGAAAACCAGGTTTTATATTTATGTTATTAATTGTAATACCAAAGTTAATATCAATTTCTTGGGGTTTAATTAAAAATATCTAATTAATTGATTCTATTTTTCAATTTTCACTAAATTCTAATAATGTTTATATTTTTCAATGTTGTACATTTAATTAATATTTAAATACATTCTTGTAAAAAAAATAATTTAAAGTGTTGTAATATTTGATATATTTACATATATGTTTGGCATTCTCAATATACGTGATAATTTATTTTTTATATTTAAATTTAATAAAAATAATTAAAAATAATCATAATATATTAAAAAAATTAATTATTTAAATTTAATAAATTATTAATTATTAATAAATTATGTAAAATAATTTTATTAACAATTGATTTCAAATAGAAATTATATTTTATATCATAAAAAAATTATCAATTTTTTAAAAAATTAATACATATTATATATTTAATTTAAAATACTCAACGATATTTGATAATTAAATTTTTGTGGTTTTTATAGGATGGAACCTTCTATGTCCTCATATGCGACACTATCGAATGGTGATTGAGGATGAAGAAATCAACCTCTTTATGGATGTTATGGCTAGAGAAAATCTTCGATATAATATGAATGAATGTTTTGGAATTTATACAAATCCATTTAAATATAATGGTTCCCCATAAATTTCCATTTTAGGTAAAGATATCGGCACCCGAGAATTGAATTTTCAGTTTTCACCAGCGAGTATGTTTTCTTGATAGTGAACATCAGTTAAATTCTATATGAAATCACCAAAAGATACCAGTTTTGTTTGATTTTAATTATAGTTTCCTCATTCCCTTTATGCATTGATTCAATTTTATTAGGTATATGATTTTTATATATGTTGGTCTAGAATATATTTTGGTCCATATCTTCAAGCTTGCTACCTTTTTCCTCATTGCTCATCTAATCGACTAACCTATTTAAATTGAATCATCTACTATGAAATTATCTAAGCCCTCATTACCAAGGATATAAGTTGAGGTTGCCGTCAATAGGGAATTACCTTCTAATATTTTAACTCAAAATTGTGTTTTTGGTTTCTAGAATAAAATTGGTTATGAATATATTCCACATTATTATTCATGTTTCATTAGATTTTGTCACAGTGATAAATATTGTTATTATGAGCATGTGAGGATGTCTCATAAGAACCCTATTACTAAAAGGAAATCAATATGGATTAAAAAGGTAAGAATAATCTTGATGATCACATAGTACCCTTTTAAATTAATGAATATGAAGATTAGAAGGACTGTCAAGTTATAGATAATGAATTTAAAGGAAATAAGGAATCTACTGATGATAATATTGATGGATGGAGAAATTCAAAGTAGTATATTGAAGAAGAAATTATCTTCACTCATTTCCAAATAAAGGGGAAAGGTTATTACTAATTCTAATGGATTCACAAAGATTCTTCCATGAATATGGAGGAATTAATAATCTCTTTTAAAACATTATATAATCACTCTAAGTGTTGAATTAGAGGGGATTTTTTTGGTGAGGGGTATTAATTTAAAACGGAAAAAGATAAGAAAATTCCTTCAAAGGAGGTGGTGGAATATGAATAATATCTATAGGAAATGAAAATTGAAGAAAATGGGTATAATGCTATGCTGAAGAATGATCATATATTTAGGAAAGGACTCCAGAAAGTGATATATGCATGGATTGATGAAGAATATACATTTTCTTTTAAGAAATATAATACATGAGATATAAGTGTGTATGATTAACATAAAATCAGGGAAAAATGAAGTCTAATATTGAAACAGAGTTTGATCATTATCCCAATATTAACATTGCCAATATTTTTTGACAATTATTATTTTTCAATCTTATTATTTGGTGCTTTTATTTTTAGGGGTTGAAGATTTTCTCTGGTTTTTTTCTCTTCACATACTAATATGAATTTATCATGTTATATCTATTTGTATTGTGTGTGTTTTAGTATCTAGTCTTATTTTTTTGGGTTTTCCCTTCTTCTATGATCAAGGATATTCACCGATGGTCATTTATTAAAGGAGTTTCTTCATAATCATTATTACAAGAGGAAGACAATTATGCCTAATAGTAGAATATAGAATTTGGACAACACCTAAATTTTATGTGAGTAGCAGTTATTGGTGTCTTTTCTCTTCATACTTCATATTAAATCCTAGGTAAAATGCATTTTATTTATCTTAATTTATTTTTAGTTTTATCTATGTGAATAAATGAATTTAGATTCCTTTTTATTACAATGTAAAAATATATTTTCATGTTTAATATTATAATTTGAAAAATATTTTTGATTCTATTTTAATAATTTCATATATTTATTTTATATTATAAAAATACATTTATTTACACATAGAGTTAAATTGTGCATAGTTGTATATATTTATCAAAATAACATGATCTTTTTATAATTTTTTTGAAAAAGGTTAATTTATCAAAACAATGGTGGGGTTTTATATATTTTTTTCTTAATCACCTATATTTTTTTAAATTTAATATTTATCTATGTTCATGGAACATGAGTATTAATCCAAAAACATATTAATAAGTATTTAAATATATTTTCAATATCTATTATCATAAGCTTAACAAATCTTAAAGAATAATTTTATTGAAAGATATAATTCATATTCATCAACATCTATCTATACTCCTTTATTCCACCATTTTTTATGATTAATATATTCTATAAATTGTCGTGTGAAATTATCTTCATTAATTTGATTACTTTCATTACTTTGATTCAAATCCCCATATCATTCATATCAAAATAATTTAATTTTCTTATTTAGTTTTTTTATAATTTTTTTGAATCCAATGGATTAAATATAAATTGTTATGTAGATTTAAAAATCAGAATGTTTTTTGATTTAATATTAAAACATTAACTATTTGAAGATATTAAAATTTTACAGGTATAAATAAATAATTTATATTGTAAATGATATTAATATGTCATTCACTCGAATAATTTGTAATGTTATGTTCTATATGGTCAACTAATCAATTAGGAATTGTTATACATTATGGGAACTGATATGTTTTTTACTTTTTTTAACTAGGATTTGGTTTCTTATGTTCTATCACAAGTGATTGGATAGATAAAATCAAAACAAACATATTATAATTGGATAATTTCCTCTACTCAATCATGAATAAAATCCTCTGAACCAATTGATTAATGTATTATCTCTGGGATTTCTCAATGTTTTAAGGAAAGCTTTTTGTTAGAGAAATCCAGAAAAGGGTTTCAGAGAGTGTTGGGAGGGGATTTATGCTTGGGCTATGTGTATAAGCTCAAATATAAGATGATTCCATTTAAATAAATATGTGTGATCTATTGGATATATGGGATGATTCAAATGATTCTTTTGATGTTTGGTCCATGGGGATTTGTTTATTTCACTGACTAAAAGAACCGATGATCTTGGATACTCCTCTATTGTTGTGAGTTGTTTGGATTCACGAGGTCTATATAAATAGGAGGGGTTTTCTATGTGATATGTTATAGTGGATTTAATGGGTTTGTGATATTATTTAAGGGATTAAATTTGGTATTCATTATTAGAGATATGCATCATGCATTCATAAAGAGAATAGAGTAAAGAGACACACTTTAGATGGATAAGTGTTCAAAACAAGGGAGATCACTGTAGTCATAGAATTTTAAATCATGTTTTCCCGAGTTCATATTTTTTGGGTTTTGTTATTCACTAAAATATTTTATCTTAGAAGTTTTTGGGTGTCTAACATATAGGATTTTTATGGATGGATGTAATATTTTGAATGTCTCACATACAGGCTGCCCTTGGGTTCTAGATTGGGACTTTAGAATTGAAACATGAAGGATAATGGAATTGGATTTCAATTTACTTTAGAAGATATTCATGTTATTTTTAATATAAGACATAAATATATCAACCAATGAGGTTATTTATTATTTCATCTAATTTTTATCCTCTTCTTATATTCTACTTAGTTCTCATGGACTTTAAATTATTTATTCTCATTCAGGATATTTTCTCTATATGAATCATCAAAGGGGAATGAATTGCTTTATTTTAATTAATCTATAGGTGATTATATGATAAGTGATGATCCTTGGACTAAAAACATGTTCATTGTAATGGAAATTTATTTTTTACACATGTTATTAGGTCATCCTTATATGAAACCTGTTATGGGAGAAAAATGGAATGGAGTTTTCTTATTTTGTTTTTACCCACTATTAATATATAATAACTATAATATATTGATTAATATATTAAGGGTAACATTTAAGGAGGATCCATATATGATAAATGACACTCTATTGCTTAATTCTATCTACCCGAGATGGTGTTCTTGGAGAAATGGAGGTTTGATAGTTATGAACCCACTTTTCGAATGAAGGATATTTGTACACATTTGGGCCATTTTATAGAAAATCTAGATAATTTTTATATTAATATGGGTTAATATGGTTTGTGTATTAATGGGGATTTCAATTTTTTTGGATAAAATGATCTTTATATAGTACTATATTACCATAAATCTAGTGATGTTTTGGGTGCACAATATACTACTCGCGATGGTGGATGTATAAAGTTGAGGGAGATAATGTCAAGTTCTAGATCACACATAAAATTATTGTCCACTAAAATAAATTGTATAGTGGTGAATAATTTATTATTCATATCCATTATAAAAGATGATATAACATGTGAAGTTATATGGATTCTAGATCTGGTTGATTTTATGACTAGTTCACATTAGTAGAACATCGAGTTTCAAGTCAGGTTCATTATAGGTGGATTCATTACTAAAACTACTCAGTGAGAATTTAATGTTCTTTTTAGTGTATTTTTGATAAAATTGGAGTTTATTAGGGTATATATTGTATACTTCCACTAGTTTTTTGGAAATAAATGGTTCTTGTCAAGATAACTTCTTATATTGTTTTTTATGATTTATAGGATCATGTTTAATACTATTTATTATGAATGTTAATGCTAATTTTATTCAAAATGTGTTATTTGAATCTAAAATAAGGTATATCCCTTTTCTTTTGGTCATTATCTTCAAGATATATTAGGCTAACTCAATAAAAAATGCATTTTCCTTAAATGATTTTACTTTATTCTCTATTTTTATTATGATTATTCTATAAATGTTTATTAGGATGTAACTATTAGGATAATTGAAAAGAATATAATCTAAGGGAATAGGTAATTCAAATATGGGGTCATCATGTTGATCATTTTTCACTATCATAACCTTCTAAAATTGGTAGGTTATATCATTGATGAGTTATTGTCATTTTTATATTTGGTTACAATTAATTTTTTGAAATGATTTTTAGAACACCTCAATGATGCATCCTTTTTTTTAATGTTTATTTCATATTATATTTTATGTGTAATTTAATTACATTAATTTTATGATGTTAAAAATTTTATGTAATATTGAATTTGATAGTGAGAGTTTGTACTTCTAAAATATTTTACAATACATGAATTACATTAAAATATTTAATTAGTTAAAACATTTATAACAGTTTATATCTATAGTGAATGTCACTTAAATTTGTTCATTATAATAAAATATTCATTTAATTATAAAATAAAAGTGTTTATATTAATGAATCATAGTTTTTTTCACTGTTAAGAATTAATTATCATATACGTTATTTAAAATATGGTTTTTTAATATGTACTTAAGGTTCTATCTAAAATTTTCAAGAATGTTAATTAATAACTCCTATTAATTTTAAATAAATATTGGATTCAATTTTCAAAAGTTTCATGTATCTATAGGTAGGTTAATGTTTTTATGTTTCAACATAAAATGTTTCAAAAGTTATAGTGCAGTCAACTACTGTTCATGTTGTCGACCCTCCTTTAAAAATACATAATAACGGTTTCCACATCAAGTCTCTACAAACCAAGTTAAATATACCCTAAAACTCACTCTATTTATTCCTAGATACAATTTCCCAATGATTTGGTTAATTTCATCATCTCTCTATTTATAAATTTTATCCTTAGGTCATTTCTGATATATAGGAATCAACCAAATGTTAATCTGAAACACAGTGTGATCAGTATGACTCAAAGTATGTGTTTTCATTTAAAATTTTCATTTTAGTTTAGAAGATGCATGATATATTCAAAACCTAGAAAACACCCTCATATGTTTTTGATTCTTTAGGAAAATGAACCATAAGTCATTTATGATATGTAGGGATCTTTTGAAGTTCAATATGATATGTGGTGTGACCGCTATAACTCAAAATGTGTGGTTTCTATTTACAAATTAAATTTTAATTAAAAATATGAATGACATACAAAAAATTGAAGAAAATCATTTAAATTATTTTTACACTTTAGGTAAATGATCAATAATTCATTATTAATAAGTAGGAATTTTCTCTTCTTTAATCTGATAAACGGTTTGACTGACATGACTTGAAATGAGGGTTTTCATTTTGAAAATTAAATTTTAGTTATAAACATGTTTTACTCACTGAAAACTAAGTAAACACACTTGAATTATCTTAATATATTATTAAAACTATCCTTAAGTCATTTTTGTCATGTATGAATCAACAACACATCAATCTGATTGATAGTATGATCAGTATGACTCAAAGTGTATGTTTCAAGTTTAAAATGAAATTTTAGTTAAAAATACATATGTCCAAATTAAAACTAATAAAACAAATTTATATTATATCGATAGTTTTATAAAAAAATCCTTAAGTCATTTGTGATGTATAAGAATTATCTACACCTCAATCTAATAGATGGTGTGGCTGATATTACTCAAAATGTGTGGATTCAATTTAAAAATTATATTTTAGTAAGAAAGATATGTGACATACTCCAAAATGAGAAAATAAATTCATATTGTTTTGATAGTTTAGATAAATGATCCATATGTGAATTGTGATGTGTACAAATCATCCATACCTCAATCTGACACATGGTGTGACTGATATGATTTAAAGTGTTTGTTTTTAGTTTTAAATTGAAATTTTAGTTAAAAAAATATATTTTATTAACTAAAAACCAAGTAAAAACACTAAAATTTTCTTGATACTTTATAAGAAAAATCTATAAGTCATTTTTGATGTATAGAAATTAACTGCACATCAATCTGACTCACGATATTACCAGAATGATCTAAAGTGGATGTTTTCAATTTAAAAATTATATTTTACTTAAAAAAATATATCCATTCATAACAAACTAGAAAACACACTAGTATTGTCTTGATATTTTAGGGTAATAAACCATAAGTAATGTACGATTTGTAGGAATCTACGTTACGTCAATCCGATACACAGTGTGTCTGGAATAACTCAAAATTCATTTTTTCAGTTTGAAAACAAAATTTTAGTTAAAAACATGTGTCATTCACTAAAAACCATAAAACCCACTCTCATTGTCTTGATAATTTAGGAAAATTATCCATAAGTCATTTTAAATTTGTAAGAATTGGCTTCTCATCAATCAGATACACAGTGTGAGCAGTATGACTCAATGTTCCTACTTTTAGTTTAAAAATGAAATTTTATTTAGAAACACATTTCATACATTTAAAACCTAGAAAACACACTAAAGTTCTTATAAAAAATCATTACAATATTTCTTAAGTTATTTTTTATGTGTAGGAATAAACCTCACATCAATTTGGCACATGGTGTGACTATTATGACTCAATGTGTGCGGTTTTATTTAAAATTGGAATTTTTGTTAAAAAACAAAACACATATACTGAAAACTAATAAAATTCATTTATATTTCCTTGATAAATAATGAAAATGATCAATAAATCATTTGTGATAGGTACTAATAAAACACAAATTAATATGACATATGGTGTCCTCGATATGAATCGAAGTGTATGTTTTTAGTTTAAAACTGACACTTAAGATAAAAACACAAGTTACATACTTAAAACTGAGAAAATGTATTTGGATTTTTTTGATAATTTAGTAAAATGATCCATATATAATTTTTAATGTGTATAAATTGACAATAAATTAATCTTACACATGGTTTGAAGTTTATGATTTCAGTTTAAAATTAGCATTTTATTAAAGAAATGTTTGATATTTATGTTTAATTTATTTCTTTGTAGTATTACTAACCTAAGAATTGTTTTTTATACCAGAAAACTCATGTGATCAATATGGGTTAGTTTTCTCAGTAATCAGTAGCATGATCCAGCTCATTTGAGAGGGGGTTAGGGGCCAAAGACAAAAAACATTAACATTTTTGAATTTATTGATGTTTGTGTAAATTTTATGTACTAATATAATTGTATAAATGAATATATAAAATGTTTTTAATATAGTTTTTTTGTTATATTTATTATGTAAATTTAATTTAAATTGATTTTTTTATTTACTATAGTGTGCTTCCCTTATAGTAGCTCACTATTGTTGCCTTAATTTTATAAACACTAGCAATAACACTGATAAAGTGTCCCTTTATTTGTGATAAAAAAATGCATTGATAAGGAACCCATTTATCAACACTTTTTTAGAGTTGAATAAGGGGAATTTTATCAGTTCTATTTTTAGCATTGATAAAAGATGTTACCTTTTAAAGGCACTTAGAATATCAATTCTTTTTAATCACTGATGAAGTCTATTTATAGCACTAATGAAGCCTATATCTGAATTTGTGTGAGTTACCCTACTGGAAGCTACCCTAAAAGTAGGTCAAGAAGGAAGAGAGTGATAGGACTATGTGAGTAAGGTATGAAAGGTACGGGAAATTTGGAAGGAAAAATCATAGATAAAAGACACTTAGAGAAATGGACATTACTAAGGAGAAATAGATAGCACACAGAACCAAGGAAGCCCACTCATAGGACTTGACACCAAAGGACCTCACCAACATGGATCCAATAAACCACAAATTCCATAACACAAGACCAATGATGGGGTTTTATGTGATGGTATAGGAAGAAAGATCCATAGAGGGGGGGGGTACATAATTCTTTTGACTGTGATTATAGTATATAAAAAGAAACCACACATGAGAAAGAAAGAAAACAAACCCAATAATGAAAACTGAAAACCAAATATAAAGATGGTTGAGACACTAGAGGACTATCACTAAGCACTTTCAATAGATCCATCCCAAACAATAGTCAACCCCATCACACCATACCAAGGATGGGGTTGGTCATAATGCTTCTAGAAAAAATAGAAGTGGTGAAAGGTGGATAAGATCCTCAAAATTGCAATTCCACACCATAGGGATAAACCAAAAAGCAAGAAAAAAGAACAAAATCCAAAAAAAATAGATATAGAAAAAGATAATGTAAGAGAAACCTAAGGAGAATGAGAGTCCTTCAAGAGAAATAAAACCAACCATGCTAATGGAAGAAAAGATGAGGGTAGAGCCATCAGGGAAACCCTAATTCGAATGAGAGAGGATCTTATAGGAGAATGAGTGTCCATGATCCAAACAAATGCAAAATCCAAAAATACAACCACTTTAAAGCTCAAAAGATTTGAATTTAACAATGAAATACAATCCTCCCATTAAATAGGTTTTTAATTATCAAACAATTTCAATTAGCTTATATGATTTTAAAGTAATCAGAAGGTATAAAGTTTAATCAACTCTAAATTTTTGGACAATTCTTAGTTTAGTGATCCTGATTTCAAAAAATTATATAATCCATCCCACACATCCTTACATTAATTCAAATTGAATATCAACATAGTATTTAAACTATCCCATCATTTTCTAAGCCAAAAAAACCTCCCCTCAAATTCTAAGACCATAAGAACTAATAAAATATAATAATGAAATCTCATTTTGACTAAAAATAAGAACTTATCAAACTATAAGTACCATAAACCATTTAAAAAACATTATCAAAAAATTATACCTAATAAAAAAACAGTCAATTTATAAATTTTTATATAAAATTAATTGAAACAAATCAAAATTATGTCATGTTAATCAAAATATGTCGCACTAAAATATAAAACAACACATGGAATAATAAAACACCAAAAAATATCCTTTTAATTTAAAAAAAATAAAAAAATAAAAAAATTAAAACATGTTGTATAAAGCATCACATTTCTAAATTAATAATTAATGTCTAACCAATTTATAACATCATAATATCTATCACAAAACTAAGTACTAATAATCAAAATAATAACACTAAATAAAAAAACTACAAATTAAATAAAATCAAACATGAAAAACATCAATTGTTAATAAATTAAAACTAAATAAATTAAGTGTGCACTAATAAAAATAGGGCATGATTTAAATTCATTTAATTTACAAAAATTAATGAAAAAAATTAAGCTATAATAATTGTTAAAAATTAAAGTTACATTAAATCTATTTTAAGAACATTTTATAAAAAAATATAGAACCTATTAGAATCAGGTAGACCCTAGGGGGGAATCTGGTGTCCCCTTTTACCATGTTTTCCTTTCTTATAAATTTTCCCCTCTTATACTATATCATGTACCCTAGTTAATAGATATAGTTTTATTAATTCATGCGTGACCTTTACCTAAGTATGAAATTTAGAATAAGCATTTAAGCAACACACATAGTTTTTTATATGGTTTGACCTTAATGTGTGATCATACTCCTTATTGTGTTCAACTTTTGTTGAGTACCCATTTTTTATTATCACTATAAATTTATATTGAGTACAAGTACAGTCTAAGTCTGACATAATTTTTGGGTATATATCTTCCACTTCCCAAATATGATGCTATTTATATTAGAACCAGTAATTCTTTAATGGAATTATTTAGAAAGGTATGACATGTTCTTAAAAAATACTTCTCAAATCATTTAATATGACTTAAACTATAAGGATGTGATCAATTGAACTTCACAAATGTTATACTTATTATTTAATAGGTCTCACTATGATTTGGAAACATAGTGGATATCAAATTGTAAGATTCTCGATGAAATTTGATAGACATCTGAGGTAGCATCGATCTCTTATCCATCTCTATCTTAATTTTCTTCTTCAACACATGGAATATTGAATGTGTTTAGATCTCACATTCTTAAATGGTTTTTTATTTATTTCAAAATGTCAGTGTCGAAGGGTTTACAATTTCTCTCACACTTTTAGCTTTATAGAATATAAAACATCACCTTCAAACCCACTAACTCACTCTTTTTTGTTATTTCTTGACTTATAGAATGTGAAACAGATATCACAAATTTGAACTAAATGTTTTCTTCAAAATATTAAAACACATATATTTGTAGTGATGAACGAATATATTTTTTCATATTATTATCTCTTACATTTATTTTAATCTGGTTATTTAATATTTTTAAAATCTTCTCCTACAATACTCTATATCGTTGGTCTTATTTTAAAAATCACAAAGGCTCAGCCATTAAACTCACGTATACCAGCCATATATTTTTCCTATAAATAAGAATTTTTAAATATCAATCGATATTGAGTTAAGTTTTTTATTTTCTTATGACTCATATAATGAATTCATCTTCCACAAATCGACATCCAACATTCAATATAGTGGTATAGAATATATAACACGATGATTTTTAGTGTGGCTAACTAAAATTCCTTAGAACTTTGATAGTGAGATTTTATCCTCTTTAAATTCATTCAAACTCTTTTGAATGCTTATTCAAATATTTATTAAAATCCTAGATTACATGGATGAATTCCATCTATTTCATGATATATAAATATTGATGTACTCAACTCCTCATATAAATTCCTAAAATACATGGGTCTTATTTCCTAATATTATATTTAAATATCTCATTCTCTATATCTATAACATCTGATTTTTAATTGAATTCAATAAAAATTATTAAAAAAACACTTGATTGATAAAACTTAACATTTAAACATCTAAATCCTACTTGTGGTATAGATATTTCATCTATATGGTCTCTTGTACAGTGATTTGGTACCTTCTCCTACGATGTCAATATCATTTTCTTATCCATATTAGCTTATCTCTTGGATGATTTTCCTTCAATATTAGCTTGAAACATTATCATATTATCAATCATAATATTTATTCTATGATGTTGATGGAAAAATCATTGTGTGATTAAATTTCTTCCTGAGAATATTCAAATTCAGGAAACCTATAGAATTTTATTATGTACATAGCCAAAAATATCATATATAGATGACTGGTGAAAATCAGCTATGTGAAAAATAGACGCACCATATAATCCCATATGTGGATTGAGATCTCCTATATGATTACTTCATTTATGTCATATAATCCTCTTACATAATGCCTTCATTTAATGGAATTTGGATACATGATATAACATTCCAAATTCTCCCACACAACATAAATCGTCTATGTGAATCATTTAGCTGAATGGGAAAATCATATTTTCCAACCATAATTCCCATACATAATGGAAATAGGCTATGTAAATCATTTATATTTGTGTTTTCATCTATATTAAATAATTATCTATGTCCTACATCACTAAAATTTTCAATATGGATCTAGATATTCTAGGCTTCACTATAATGAACTCATCCTATCTTCATATGACCTCCAGACATTCTCAAACGCCTCAATACTTGAACAATATATTATAAAAATTACTTATTCATATAGAAACACATGTGATGGATTCATTAAAATAACATATTATCAATTTTTACCCTTAAACATGCTATAATGTCTTGTAGAATTACAAGTTTTATAAAAAAATTCCAACATTGGTCTTCAAGATACAAACTCAAGTTTTTAAAGAATATTATGGAATTACATGGATTCGTTATGATGCACAAAATCCAATTCCTTCTCCTCATCACCATCACAATGTCTTCATATTTCACACATTTGGATATACATGTATTCTCTAATAATCATGGCATTTAATTTCTTATCATTATTTCATAACAATCCTCCTAGAAACATCATCAACTCCAAAAACATATCCTGAAATGTTGACAATAAATGAAATACATACTCGGGATCTTCAATCCCCCCTTTTATTATTTTAGAAAAACCAATCCTTAATATCAATATATGTTCATGGATGAATTATCTATTCCCCCCTTTACTAATAATAAAATGAAAAGGTCAATGTGAGGGAATTCTTATCTCTTCCTATTCCTTTCAAGGAACTCATACTCCTCTCACTTTTTAAAATTTGAGAGTAGGATGATATCATACATTTTCCTTAGTAAAGAGCCTTTAAATATTCTACTCTATGTCTTATCAGATAATATTATTTAGAAAACAAGATATATATAATCAAGCTTGTATTTGATGTCTATAAATGACTAGACATTTGATTATGTTGGACTCCTCGTGTATTAATCATGTTTTAATGATCACAAATCCTATTACTGTTAATTAATCTCAATCTTAATTGCACATCTTGTTAATGCTCTTCAATCTCAATAATAACTACACATCATGTTTTAATGATAAAAAATCCTATTACTGTTAATTAATGTCAATATTAATTGCACATCTTGCTAATGCTCTTCAATATCAATAATAACTACACATCATGTTTTAATGATAACAAATCTTATTGATGTTAATTACTCTCTTTATTATTTACAAGTCTTATGCATGATCACAAATCTCAGTTATATTATCAAGCCTTTATATTTATGATTCAATTTCTCCTACTCTCTAATGATTAGGGTTAATACAAATTCTTTATATTAGTGTCTAAATCTAAATATAGATATTTGTCTAAGTATAGAGACACCGTGATGTTGGACACAGTAAGTCAGACTCTATAAAACACACAGTCACAGTCAGGCAGACACCGTGAAGGACAAACCGTGACCCTTACACCGTGACCCAGACACCGTGAAGGACACACCGTGACCGAGACACCGTGACTGAGACACCGTGAGCTAGACACTGTGACATGGAGATACTGTGAACCACATACCGTGAAGACCATACCGTGAATAAGACACCGTTTACATAATCACCGTGACACCATTTCTTGACTTTTTTTCAATATTAATTAAATAATGCTAACGGTAATATTTGATGTTTTTAATGCAATTAATGTTATTTAATTATAGTTGTTGTCATGTCAGGAAACCGTATCTCGTACCTATGAAAAGGGAATCATTCCTACTACTAGAACTCATGGAATATAAGGAATATTGAGATGCAGTACACGTGAAAAAGTGTGATGATACAATAAGAAGAACTTACAAACACCAGAGAGCACTATTCTGAACAAGAAGAACAATCCCGAGCAAGAAAGATATTGCAAGACTTTCTAAGAACTCTCACGAGTGCAATCCAACACCACTGAAGAACACACGATTAATCAAGAGATCATTTTCACTCCTATAGAACACAAGCTGAACTACGACACTCTGTTTTTCAACAGAAAAACCAGAGAAGGACTCAGAAGCATTCCTACTGAATCCAACGAGTCCAGAGCTGCATTGATAATCACTAGAGCTTTCTAAACTCTTATCTGTTCTCTCTAAGTGATTTTTTATCTACTTTCGAGCAGTGTGGTGTACTCTGTATATCTTACTCATACACAATGTATCCTTCACTGAACTGGAGGATATCAAAATCCTCACTCCAAAACTCTTAAATATTTTTTACCCACGTCAACTGTGGAAGAGGTACTTGTGTGGCCTAGTCTTTGTTTTGTTTCCCATGAAGAACTTTGGTAGATGTCCCTGCGTGGCCTGGACAGTTTTTTAAACTGTTGTTAACCCTGATCTAGGGTGTGGATCAAATTTATATAAATTTGAGAGGACTAAGTCTCAGCTTGAGACTGAACCTCTTGTTATATCTGTTGTTCATCTTTAGTTTAAGTTTAAAGTATACTACATATATCTTTTATATTCCGCTGCTGTTACTTTGAAATAAAAAATCTATTTTAAAAGATACATTGATAGTTAAATTAGAAAGTGTTTACAATTATTGTAAATCAGTAGGTTAGTTTCAAAAGTTAGTTTAATCTTGTGGTTAAATTAACTGAGACCTAATCAATCTTTGTGAAGCTAAGTGAAAATTTACAATATGTATAAATTCACTACAGTTTAACTTGTTTTATAAATTGGTGGATTTTAAATAGACAATATTTTAATAGAAATTTTTATTGGAACTCAATTCACCCCCCTCTTGAGTATCCAATCCGACCAACATTTGGTATCAGAGGATTTGTTTTTGTTTAAGGATTTTTGAAATACTCTGTTTTTCAACTGTGATTTTAGTTTCATCTTTAAAGATCTTAAATTTCTGATAGTTCTAAATTTTATCTCTTTAAATTTATTTTCTAAAATCTAGCTATGGACAATACACTTGAAGGTTCTGCTACTAAAAATTCACCTTTCTTCAATGGTACAAACTATGCTCAGTGGAAGCTTAAAATAAAAATTCTTTTGTAAAGTATGGGTTTTGATATCTGTACTGTTATAGAGTCTCAATATAAAATTCCAAAAACTGAAAGAACAACTTGGTATGAACCTACAAAGACTTCTAATAATAATAACTATAAATCTATGAATGCTTTGTACTATGCTTTAGGAGATTAGGAATTTAATAGAATATCTGCTTGCAAAACTGCTTTCAAAATTTGGGATACTTTGGGTGTTTTTCACGAAGGGACAACCAATGTTAAAGAAATGAGATTAAATACATATACTATTAAATATGACAATTTTAAAATGAAAACTGATGAACCTATTTATGATATGTATCTCAGGTTCAATGAGATAGTCAACACAATGAATTCACTCGGAAAAGCTGTTCCAACAAAGGAACAAATTATGAGGATACTAAGATGTCTACCAGACTGATGGAGAGGCACATCTATTTCAATCAGAGAGTCATGTGACATTGCTGCTCTACCTGTCAAAAAATTCATTGGTAAGCTAATGATGTATGAGGAAGAACTCAAGGTGAATAAAGAGGAGGATGATGAACCAAAAAGGAAATTAGTGGCTTTCAAGACTACTGCTTCAAAGAACAAGGACAAAGATAAAGCTCAAATACAAACTGACAGTTCAACAAGTGAAAGCTCAGACTCTGATAGTGATGCTGAAATGGCTCAGATAGCCAGAAGGTTTAAGAAATTTTATAGGAAGAATAAATTCTTCAGAAAATCATATTACAAGGGAAAGTATGAAAATAAGGGACATTGGAAGAAGGACTGGGAAAAGCCAGATAAAAGTGATGAAGTTGTTTTCTATGAGTGCAAAAGAAAAGGACACATTAAAGTAGACTGCCCAAAGGTAAAATTCAAGAAGAAATATGATTACAAGGACAATAAGTACAAGAAATCTATGAAGGCTACCTGGAGTTCTTCTGAAGATAGTACAAGTGAATCTGAATTGTATGATTCTGAAAAGAAATGTGCCAACATGTGTTTCATGACAAACACATCTGAGGTAACCTTAGATACTCCTATTTTAAATTATTATTATTCTGGAGATGATGCAGAATCTGATTCGGATTCTGAAAACATGACTAGTGAGTAATTATTTGAATATTTTAATATGCTGGAAGAGACATTAAATGAACTTAAGGATAAATACAAATCATTTAAGAAACAACATGCTCTCACTACAACTATTAAAACTGAACTTACTATTGAAAAAGAGAAAAATGATCAACTGTTAAAGGAAAATACATAACTGAAAATTTGAAATGATCAACTTAGAAAAGACTTAGAGAAGTTCACAAATGGAAAGGATACACTAACTCAAATGCCAGGAAAGAAAGTGGCACCAAAATACACTACTAGAATAGGCTACAAACATGGACAGAGACAGATTACCAAGAATAGATTTATTCCAAAATCTGGATAGAATACTGCTAGTTCTAGTTCTGTACATTCATATGCCTCAACTAGTTATTCACATAGTTATCAATCAAATAGAGTTTATCTCACAAAATATTTTGATTCTGTAAATTATATAAGATCCATAAGACAAATTTGGGTACCAAAATCATTGATTTCTAACCTGTTTGGACCCAAGAAGATATGGGTACCAAAATCATATTCTATCTAAAACTGTTTTGTAGGAAACCTACTTGAAGAGTTCCCACAAGAAGACATGGTATTTGGATAGTGGATGTTCAAGACATATGTCTGGGGATTACTCATGATTCAAGAGTTTAATAACGGTTGATGGAGGCTATGTCACCTTTGGTGATAATTCTAAAGGAAATATCATTGACCTAGGCCAAATTGGTAACACTAATTCAGTTTTTATTTCCAAAGTTTTATTTGTTGATGGACTGAAATATAATCTGTTAAGGATTTATCAATTGTGTGATGACGGTTTTAATGTCAAATTTGAAAATGATTCCTGTAATGTGTTTAACTCTAAAAATGTTTTAGTATTTTCTACTTTAAGAAATGAAAATGTTTATGCAGTTGATTTAAATTCTTTAGCTAAGAAAAATTTTACCTGTTTAAATGCCTTTCATAAAGAGTCCTGGTTATGGCATAGAAGAATAGGACACTGCAATATACACTCACTTAGAAAAATAACTAGGAAGAAATTGGTTAGAGACCTACCCAAACTTGAGTTTCCAAATGAAAAAGTTTGTAATCCCTGTCAAAAGGGAAAGCAACAAAAAATATCTTTTAAACCAAAGAAATAAGTTTCTACCTCTCAACCTCTCGAGTTGGTTCACATGGATTTGTTTGGACCATCTAGACTTTCTAGATTAAATGGGAAGCACTATTTCTATGTCTTAGTAGATTACTTTTCTAGATATACTTGGATATACTTCTTAGCTCACAAAATTGAAGCTTCTTCTCACTTTATAAATAATCCAAGTCTGTAGAAAATCTTAATGGACTTAAGATTAAAACTCTAAGAAGTGATCATGGTTGTGAGATTGAAAATCAAGAGTTTGAATATTATTGCTCACACAATGGTTATAATCATAAATTTTCTGCTCCTAGGACACCTCAACAAAATGGTGTAATTGAAAGAAGAAATAGAACCCTTCAAGAAATAGCTAGAACCATGATTAAGGAGTATGACCTGCCTATTCACTTTTGGGATAAAGCTGTAAATACAGCCTGTTATATCATTAATAGAGTCTTGATTAGACCAGTTCGTAAGAAGACCCCATATGAGCTTTGGAACAATAGAAAACCCAAATTAAATCACTTTAGAGTCTTTGGATATAAAGTATTTATTCTCAATACAAAAGATAATCTTGATAAGTTTTCTTCTAAGAGTGATGAAGGAATCTTTTTAGGATATTCTATAACCAGAAAATCCTATAGAGTTTTCAATAAAAGAACCAAGTTAGTGGAAGAATCTGTTAACATAAAGTTTGATGAAACTGATCCACATGAGTCTAAAACCTCTCTTGAAAATCTTGAAGAAGATTTGAGTATTCTGGACCTTAATGACAAATCTAAAGAACCTGCTATAAAGACAACCAGTTCTGGACTTATTCCATAATCTGCTTCTAATGAATCTGAACCTAGAGAAGAACCTGAAATTTATAGCTCTACCTTTACTAGATCAACTAGAATTATAAAGAATCATCCTTTAGATGCTGTTGCAGGAAATCTTGATAGAGGGACACAGACTAGAGCCTCTCTTAGAAATCAGGTTGAACATCAAGCCTTCTTGTCACAGCTTGAACCTAAAAACATTGATGATGCTATTAATGATGAATTTTCAGTGATTTCTATGCAAGAAAAACTCAATCAGTTTGAAAGAAATAAAGTTTGGAATATTGTTGAAAGACCTAAGGACACTTTCACCATAGCCACTAAATGGGTGTTTAGAAATAAAGTAGATGAATCTGGAAACATAGTTAGAAACAAAGCTAGGCTAGTTGCACATGGCTATAGTCAAGAGGAAGGAATTGACTATGAGGATACCTTTGCTCTTATAGCCAGATTAGAATCTTTTAGGATTTTACTTGCTTATGCTAAACATCTAAATTTCAAACTATATCAAATGGATGTCAGGAGTGAATTCTTAAATGGATATATTGCTAAGGATGTTTTTGTTGAACAACCACCTGGATTAAAAAACCCTCATTTTCTAAATCATATTTTTAAATTATCAAAAGCTTTATATGGTTTAAAACAAGCTCCAAGAGCTTGGTATGATAGATTAAGTACTTTTATAATTTCTAAAGGTTTTACAAAAGGTATAGATAATCCTAATCTTTTTATAAAACGAATTTCTAAAGGTGTTTTAGTTGTACAAATTTATGTAGATGATATTATTTCTGGATCTTCAAGAAATTCCCTATGTACTGATTTTTCTAAAATGATGCAAAATGAATTTGAAATGAGTCTAATGGGTGAACTCAAATTCTTTCTTGGATTTCAAATCTTTCAAAATGAGGATGGAATTATTTTAACTCAAAGTAAATATACTAGAGATCTTTTAAAATGTTTTGGATTGGATAGCAAAAAAAGTAGCGACACTCCCATTTGTACCACCTGTAAGTTGGATCTTGATGAAGATGGTAAATCTGTTGATCAAACCACTTATAGAGGACTGATTGGAAGTCTACTCTACCTGACAACTAGTCATCCTGATATTATGTTTAGTGTGTGTATGTGTGCTCGTTTTCAAGCAAACCCTAAAGAGTCACATTTAAATGTTGTAAATGGAATTTTTAAATACCACAAACATACTCCCAATTTAGGACTATTCTATCTCAAAGGACAATCATTTGAATTAGTTAGTTATTCTGATGCTGATTTTGCTGGATGTAATTAGATAGAAAAATAATCTATGGAACATCTCGCCTTTTAGGTAAGTCACTAGTATCATGGTGTAGTAAGAAACAAAATTATATTGTATTATCTACTGCAGAAGATGAATACATAGCTGCTGGAAGTTGTTGTGCACAAATTTTGTGGATGAAACACACATTACTAGACTATAGATATCAATTCAGACATGTCCCAATAAATTGTGATAACACAAGTGCTATTAACATTTCTAAGAATCCTGTTTCTCATTCGAGGACAAAATATATTGATTTAAGACATCACTTTTTGAGGGATCATTATCAAAAAGGTGATATCACTTTGGAAATCATTGGTACTGAATATCAACTTTCTGATTTATTCACTAAACCATTAAATTATGAAAGATTAGACTACATCATACATGATCTTGGTATGATTAATCATAAATAGATATCTTACTGATCTTAATGTTTAATACTTTACTGTATTTTACTTTACGGTTTCATGATCACTATTTTACAGTTATTGTTTCATGAATATGGTCTTACCATTAAGACCTTGTGCTCACGGTCTGTCAACTCATTGTCTCACCGTGACTGCACAGAATGGTCACTGTCTCACCGTGACGACCACCAACTGTCTCATCATGATGACTGGTTTTCATCACACCGTAATGCCTACTCACGGTCTCACTGTGAAGATTATTTATATTCTTATTTTAACCCGTATCACGATAATTTTTATTTCACAACTATTTGATTTCTCGCGTTTTTGTTTTTATGGTGTTTGACATTCCCAAATGATAAAACTTAAGGGTTTCATTCAATTCCTTACCCGAACTCTCTCTTGAACCTTCCCTTTCGTGAAAAACCTTCTCTCTCCTCTCTCACCTGAACCTTCAGTGGATGACAAGGATGAAGCGTCCGTCTTCACCCTCATCTGAGAAGCGCCGCTCTAAGAAACGAAAGAGAATACTGAGGATAGATCCCAAAGGAACTCTAAACCCAAACATGGTAAGTCGTACTATTGTACCTGAAAAAGAAATTTTCCCTGAGTGGCTGCTGTCTAGCAAGTCGTTAGTTTTGAAAGTTTTAAGAGAACAAGGATGGCTTGAACAGTTCTCTGGATAAAATAGACCGATTTACCCGATATTGGTATCTCAATTCTATCAATATGTGAAGTTTTCCTTTGATTTTGGAGAAAACTTTATGGTGACTAGCTGGATTAATGGTCAGAAGTGTTCTTTCACCTTGAGGTTGTGGGATGCATGTCTAAGAATTCCTCATGAAGGAGTTTGTGAAGACTACTAGAGAGGCCCTCCTCCTTCATCTGATATCTTCAATCTGGAAAATGCATTGGAAATGTTAACTGGAAATGGCACGAAGCGAAGGGCTATAGCTGCAAAGTTAGATGGAGAAACTAGACTTCTATTCAAATTTGTTCAGAATTTGATCAGTCCGAGAAAAGGGGATTTTCCTGTAATGAAGTATCAGGATGTGTTCCTGATTCACCTGTTGAAGAATGGACATGAGATCAACCTATGCAAGTATGTTATTAACCATATCTGTGAGATGATTAAAGTCACTTCCAAATCCACCTCCTTTTTTTACTCAAGGATGATTTCATCCATGCTAATTGCCAAAGGGATGGTTGGACCGAATGAAGAAAAGCTATAGGACTTTGATTTCTGCTTATCCAAGCCTATCATCAGAAGGATGAAGATTAGTTGGAACCCTTGGAAGAAGCAATGGGTTGAGGATAATGATCAATTGTATAAGAAGTTTATTCCTGTTGATTATCCAAGAAGACCTAAGAATCTAGTTGATCCTAGTTTGGAACTAGATGAAGTGGCTGAGTATTCAGAAGAAGAAGAAGAAGAGGAAGTGGAAGCTGAAGCAACACCTAGAGAAGAAGCTGAAATACCACAAGTGGAAGCAAATATTATTGAAAAAGAAAAGGCTATTGTCCTTGCTATTGTCCCTACTAAAATACCATAAGGAGAAGAAGTTGTTGTTGGTTTGAGAGAAGAGGAAGCTCTTACTTATATTGAGGATGTCAATCTAGAAGCTCATCTTATGACTGCAAGAAAATTGGTTCTTCCTAATTTAGAGCAGCAAGAAATATTAGAGACAGATCCTATTGAAGAGGTTATCCCTGTTGAGAAAGAAGTTAATCTGGAAGAAAAACCAGTGGAACAGTCAGTTCCTGAGATAATTCCCTCTATTGAAGAGAGGATGGAAATTGCCTTTTAGCTGGCAAGGCAAGAGTTTACTGAAGATATTAGAGATGATCCTGTGGATCTTGAACATGTTGTTGAGCCTATAGTCTCTGAAATGGAAGCACAATTTGAGGGGGAGGAACCTCAAAACCTTGAGATTATAGAAGATAGATCTCCTGATGCTTCTCAACCTACTGTCACATACTCTATGTACACTCGTTATGTTTTCCCAAGCTTTTATGATGTGAGTGAGTCATAGCAAATGATAACAACTGGTATAGATCTCTCTTCTTTATTTCAACTGAAGTCTATAGCTCATCCAGAACCAGAACCAGAACCAGAACCAGAGCCTCATTCTCAATCTGAATCAGAATCTGAGTCTGAAGATGACTCTGAACCGCAACCAGAACCTGCTCCACTACCTTTACCTGCACTCTTACCCGAGCAACACTCTTTTGTAACTAAAGATGATCGGAAAGTCTTTGGATAGACTCTGTTAGCTGGTGTTGAGAAGATTTTATCCTCTCAACCTCGTCCTGTGACTCATTTAAGTCAAGAAGATGCATTAATTATCTTGGAAAATATTATATTGCATATTCAACTGAGGATGATTTGAGAAATTCAAGAAGTTATAGTAGAAAATAAGCTGCTGAGTGCTGATGTTGCAAACCTGAAAAGTATGGTAGAAAACTTGCATAATGAGTTGTCTTTGAGATCAGAGCCTGCTCCTATTTCTTCCCCTGCACCAGTTGCTGCTTCTCCTGAGCCAACTAATTCTACCCTTGCTAGGGAGATTATGTCGCAAGTTCATCCATATCTACTTTATTTTGATGAAAAGATTGGAACAAGACACACCAAGATGCTGGAATCCATGAGGGAGCTTGTAGAAAATCTGAATATGCTCACAGATGAGTACACTAGATGTCTGCAAAAAGTTCTAAAACAGCCCAAAGTTCTTTCCATAGCCGTAAAAGCTTCTCCTTCTTCTGGTCAACCTTTTGTTCCTCCTTTGGATGATTCTTTGCTGAGATCCATAATCAAGGAATAACTTCAGAATGCATTCAGTAGCTTGGATCTATCTTCTTTGTCAAAAGTGGTTAAGAACAGTGATCGCGGATTGGATTTGGTTACAATTCATTCTAAGATAGCCAATGATGCTCAACAAGAGATCTCCAAGAAAATATATTTTTATTTCACCCGGATTTTCTCTAAAAGTGATATGACATATCACTTTAGATATCTTGTGGAGAATTTGAGAATCCCTCTGGTAACTCAATCTTTTAAAGCTCAAGTTCAGAAGCTTACAGAGTTCACCAGATTACTGGACAAATTTATGGAGAATAAGGAAGATTTTGAAAGGTCTATACAATATGGTGGAGAAATCATTACTGATTTCACCAATCTTTTGAAGCCATATCTTCATGTGCAGAGTACTTCTATAGTTGCTCCAGCTGCTGCACCCCTTAGACCTGGTCTACCTGCCTTAGCCTCAACTGCCATGTCAGTCAGCCAATCTCTTTCTCAGATCCGGCCAGTCATTCTTGATCAACTGCAGCCTAAATCTTCTACTGCTCCTACTTTGGCTCCATCCATTTTTGAAGGCCTACCCTTACCCTATTTTTCTACCAAATCTATACCTTCTTCTACATCGGCACCAGATCCTGCTGTGGATAAAGGAAAGGAAAAGGTGGATCCCTGAAGACTCTAGGGACTGTTTTCTTTTTGATGGGATGTCATTTGGTGTTTAATGTTTTTATTTCTCTTGTATGTTGTATTCTGAACCCTTTTTAATGAAAAATGCAGTGTTTCATTTCATTTTCACTATACTTTTTTATAATCCCAAAAGGGGGAGAAAAAAAACAAGTATTAGTACTATAATGAGATATATTATTATTGAATCTATTATTCTCTAATTTTTTCTATTCTAATATGATAGTTTCTTTAATGTTACATTTCTTTTATATTTTGATACATGATTTGTGATCATCAAAAATGGGGATATTTTTGGACTCCTCATGTATTAATAATGTTTTAATGATCACAAATCCTATTACTGTTAATTAATCTCAATCTTAATTGCACATCTTGCTAATGATATTCAATCTCAATAATAACTACACATCTTGTTTTAATGATCACAAATCCTATTACTGTTAGTTAATCTCAATCTTAATTGCACATCTTGCTAATGCTCTTCAATCTCAATAATAACTACACATCATGTTTTAATGATAACAAATCTTATTGATGTTAATTACTCTCTTTATTATTTACAAGTCTTATGCATGATCACAAATCTCAGTTATATTATCAAGACTTTATATTTATGATTCAAGTTCTATTACTCTCTAATGATTAAGCTTAATCCATATTCTACATATTACTATCTAAATCTAAATACAGATATTTTTCTAAGTATAGAGACACCATGATGTTTGACATAGTAAGTTAGACTGTGTACAAGACACAGTCACAGTCAGACAGACACTGTGAAGGACAAACTGTGACCCATACACCGTGAAGGAAAAACCGTGGCCCAGACAACGTGAAGGAAAAACCGTGACCCAGAAACTATGACCCAGACACCGTGAAGGACACACCGTGACCAAGAAACCGTGATCGAGACACCGTGAGCTAGACACCGTGACATGGAGATACTGTGAAGACCATACCGTGAAGAAGACACAGTTTAAAAAATCACTATGACACCGTTTCTTAACTTTTTGTCAATATTAATTAAATAATGCTAACGGTCATATTTGATGTTTTTAATGAAATTAATGTTATTTAATGATAGTTGTTGGCATGTCAGGAAACTGTATCTCATACCTATGAAAATGGAATCATTCCTACTGCCAGAACTCATGGAATATAAGGAAGATTAAGATGCAGTACACATGAAAAAGTGTGACAATACAACAAGAAGAACTTACATACACCCAAGAGCACTATGTTTTACAAGAAGAACAATCCTGAGAAAGAAAGAGATTGCAATAATTTCGAAGAACTCTCATGAGTTCTATCCAACACCACTAAAGAACACACGATGAATCAAGAGATCATTTTCACTCCTATAGAACACAAGCTGAACTACGACACTCTGTTTTTCAACAGAAAAACCAGAGAAGGACTCAGAAGCATTCCTGCTGAATCCAACGAGTCCAGAGCTGCATTGATAATCACTAGAGCTTTCTAAACTCTTATCTATTCTCTATAAGTGATTTGTTTATCTACTTTCGAGCAGTGTGGTGTGATCTGTATATATTACACATACACACTGTCTCTTGCACTGAACTAGAGGATATCAAAATCCTCACTCCAAAACTCTTAACTCTTGTTTACCCACGTCAACTGTGGAAGAGGTCCTTGTGTGGCCTGGTCTTTATTTTGTTTCCCACGAATAACTGTGGTAGAGGTCCATGCGTGGCCTGGACGTTTTGTAAACTGTTGTTAACCCCGATCCAGGGTGTGGACCAAATTTATATAAATTTGAGAGGACTAAGTCTCAGCTTGAGACTGAACCTCTTGTTATATCTTATGTGCATCTTTAGTTTAAGTTTACAGTATACTACATATATCTTTTATATTAAGCTGCTGTTACTTTTAAATTCAAACACTATTTTAAAAGATACTTTGATAGTTAAATTAGCAAGTGTTTACACTTATTGTAAATCAGTAGGTTAGTTTCAAAATTTAGTTTAATCTTGTGGTCAAATTAACTGAGACCTAATCAATCTTTGAGAAGCTAAGTGAACATTTACAATCTGTATAAATTCACTACAGTTTAACTTGTTTTATAAATTGGGGGATTTTAAATAGAAAATATTTTAACAGAAATTTTTATTGGAACTCAATTCACCCCCCTCTTGAGTATCCACTCCGACCAACAAATTACATGCTTAGAAAATCATTATTTATCAAATAAGGGTACATAAAATATATAATTTTTAAAATAAACCTATAATGTATAAAAATCTCAACACACCATTAATACAATTTACATACAAGTCATGTAGATACCCATTTTTTAAACTTTCAATAGCCTAAACTCTACCATAGTAAGTGAATTTAATATAATCTTAACTAATGGAAATTAGTAGGATTCTCACAACTTGAAATAAAACATTCATATCTATATATAAAGTCTATATTTATTTGAAAAAAAATTGACAACTACCTTTTCAGATTACTCCTCTAGAAGTGATACACCAATCTCCTTCCATTTAATAGTTGTTAGTCGACTCCATGAAAGAGAATATATTCATTATTCCCAGTAGTTAAAACGTAATGATTTTCCTTTATTGTATATTTTGTACATATCTTAAACATTCCCTTTGATGCATAGTGTTTACAACTCTCTAACATAACTTTTATTTTATTACATGCTAACAAAAAAAATAATGATTAGGAATAATGAGGGAACTTTTAATTTTTTATAAGTAACAATAATCCTGAGATATTCCACTCAACCTAGACTACAATTTCATTAAAATTTAATAATTCTTCAGGTCATTAGTTTAAATAGGTTTCTTAATCAACTTATTCTCTTAAAATTATTTTAAAGAAGTTTTATTCTCCACCTCAGATGCCAAGGAAGCTTCACTAATTTCTTCTTCCACCACCCTCTTCATTCTTATGCACCATTTAATTTTCTAATCCTAATCTTATTTAGGAAGAATTTAATTATTCATTTATTTAATTTATTCGTGAGATTTTCTCAAAAGATTCACTTGGTGAGATTCTAATTTTTTTAAGACATCCTCTTGTGTTATTAACAATATTTATCAATATTTTTCACAATGTACATTCATCTTAAACCTCTCACATAGTTCTTATTTAACACTTATGTTTTCATTTTTTGGAAACCACTCTTGAAAATCTTGATCTTCTTGTGTAAGTTTATCTTTTCTTACAGAATTAGTTTTTCTTTTGTTTATTCTAACCATTTTTTTATTTTCCAAATCAGTTGGACAGGTAACCAAAATATCATTTATAAGTTATCCAACTTGTTTAAAATCTCCATAAGGATTATTTTTAACATTTTATTTACCTCCTATTGGAAACCTATTTTCTTATTCATTGGTAATATATTCAAACACTAAGCCAATCTGATTTCATATTTCTTGGATCAATTATTTCTTTAAATGTGGATTTCTACTTATTAGATTATTCTACAAGGATTTTTTATAGTGATCCATTATGTGGTCTATTTTAACACACTATAATCACTTTATTTTTTAGGCATATTTCATAAAATTAAAATTAAAATTTTTGGGGGTAGTGTTCTTAGTTTTCTCCTTTTGTTGAAAACATTTCTTTTCATGATTGTTTTCAAAGATAGGCTCAGAATTCTTCCCTTTATTTTTTATCATCTATTGAGGTATTATTTTCATATGATCATATAAGTTGATCTATATTGAACCATATCAAAAATACTCATAATAATAACCATATAATTTTTAAAAATCATAGAAATCATTCAAAGATTCATATATGGGTTTATATTACAGATTATTCATTTCTGTGAAGTTTGATTTTGTGAAACATGTTGTCTTCTCTTCTCAGGTATTCTATCCATATAAATAGACCTCTTATAATATTCATTAGTTGATAAAATATACCAATGATAAATTTACCTATGCCCAAACTTCTAAAAAAACTGACAATATCTAATAAGTCTTCTTCTCTTTATTGTGGTTTCAATATTCATAGTAATTCCATCATACATTGCATGCCATTTTAGTGAAGAAACACAACACTTTTTGGTTGTTCATAGGGAGATACTTTTCTAAGATGTGACAAAATACACCCTCAATGATTTTTTTGGGATTTATATAATTTTTATCCATCCCTATTTGTCTAGGTTTAATTTTATAACTTTCAATTATACATGAGATATCCATAATGACAAAAATATTATTATATTGTGTTACCATTTTCAAATAGCTTTATGTAGAACTGTATCCAGAAGATCTAATGCTTTATTTCCCATAGGTTTGGATCTTTTTATAGACAAGTTTTACATCTGATGTTTATATGGAAGATTATTTATTTGCAATAGTTTTGGGAATACAGGATTGTCAAAATTCCAAAATTTTAAATTTTACCTCAGACTCAAGATAATTCATGTTTAGGGAGTAGTTATCATCCTCAATTAATCCCAACCTTTCTTAAAAATCCTCTATCTATTAATGAATTCTTAATTACTTATGTTATTTAATTTTAGAGACCTATAAAGGTCCTTGATCTTCCTAGCATTGATTTCTAGTTGTGAATCCTTCACATTTAACGAAGTTTTCTGTAACTTTTAAAATTCATAAATAACTTATTGGAGAACAAAATATGTTATATTTTTCTAAGAAATATCCCTTTGTAATTTTATATCAATTAATGAAAAATTGCATTAAAAAGAAACAAAAATTATTTCTTTTCCTCCAAGTGGTCTGTAAGAGAATTTTACCTTTGAATTTACTTTATATTGTATACTATATTTTTTCAACTTCCTTATCAAGTTGTTCTTTATCTTCATGAAGTTCCTTTGTAAAGTTAAGTATACATGTGATAAAATTAACATGAAAAATCTTCTTGTACCTTTCAAATTTTGAGTAGAAGTCTTCCATAATTAATATATTTTCATCATATTCACACTCTCCACAGCATGAACATGTTTCTTAAAAATTATCACTTTCAAGGCACATGAGCCTTAGCCCAGTTGGGGAGGACTCGACAACTGCATCCAAGAGACCCAAGATCAAATCCAAGTGGAGACATATTTCGGGGTACTGTATTAGTATTCTCGAAGATAATGTAGAAGGTACTATAGTAGACACTGTTCGGTACTGTAGCAGCCCGAAATATTCATCCATCTGGGCCTCTGGGCCACCGGTTTGGTCCTCGGGTCCTGTAAGGATTTCGGGCCACCCAAGGATTTCGAGCTAGTTGTTTCTCAAGGCCTTCATGCCATCTTAAGGCCTTTGGGCCACCCCAAGTCCTTCAGGCCACATGATGAAGATGTACCAGTCACACTACAAGGGACAAGGCTTTAGATGAGGATCAGGGCAGGCCCATTCACGAGAGCAGAGCTAACCAGAATTGGAAGAAAAAGAGGGTATGGATTTTCCATTGGTACCAGGCCTGTGAAACCTTGCATAGGACAGCTAGCTGACTGGACCTGTGAAGGTGGAGTTCTGATATTATGCCATATGCTTGGGAGAAGCAGTTATAAGTTGTCTTGTCTAGGTGATTCCCTCTAAGACCTACAGTTCATGTAATTGTCTCTAAGAGTTCGGGCCTTGTAAGGGTTCCACCTCACCTCTTGAAAGGTGGATTATCAAAATAATAAAAAAATGAAGGCCTTCAGTCCATTCCGACTGACCGAGTAGATCCAAGTAGTGATTGATACTTCTTTGATATTTTTCTTAATTTATTTTTCTATCACTTCATCCTATTAATTAATTTTTTGGTCAAAAAATAAATATAAACTTAATATCTTCAATTTATTTATTTCTTTGTAAAAAAATAAAAAATATTTCTTTAATCAAAGTAAAACCTTTTCTTTGATACCACTTGTAGAGCTCAATATAATTTTGAAACCACTTGGGGGGAGTAAATTAGAACCTCTTATACTTGTACCTATGTCCCAGTTAAGAGATACTGATCTGTTAATAAATTCTCAACCCTAACATAAGTATGCAATGTAGGATAAGAAATTAAATAAAACACAATTATTTTTACAAGGTTAGGCCTTGATGTGATAGATTAATCCTTATTGTTTTACACTTTTTTCATGTAATTGTTTTTTATCTCAATTAATTTATAGCAATTAAAAGTGTATCCTATAATGTGTCATCCATGTATAATACACTTACCAAATATGGTGTTTTTTATACTATAACCACTATTTATTCAATGAAATTTCTTATATAGGTACCACTTATTCATCAAGACTCATTATTGAATCACTGAACAATATTTCAACTGCTAGGATCTCATTAATTGAACTTCACCCACATTAGACTTCTTGTTCACTCATTATCACTATGATTTTTAAACACGACGTATCTCAATTTGTAAGAGTCTCTATGAAATTATATTGACAATATCAGAAAAATTTGTCTCTTCTCATTCTTTACCTTCTTATCATTTTTCAAAACACAGGGACTCCTGAATGTGTTATGATCTTGGATTCTTCAATGGTTATTTATTTCTACAATAACATAAACATCAAAGGGTTCACGATTTCTCTCACACTTTTATTTTCATTGAAAATAAAACATCACTTTCAAATATGATACTCTTTTTTTATTTCTTGACTTATAGAATGTCCACCAGATATAAAAAAGGAAAACTAAATATTTTTCTTCTATAACTTGTCACATTTATATTCATAGTGATGCATGAATATAATTTTTCATTTTATTATCTATTAAATTTCATAGAATATCAACATTTTATATTTCTATAATCTTCTTATACAATTATCGATATCAATATTTTTATTTTAAACATTCTATAGACTTGACCATTCGACTCACATATATTAGCAATATAATTTTATAATAAATATATCACTTTTAAATCTAAATATATCTTGATTTAATTTTTTTATTTCCTTAAGACTCAGAAAATGAAGTCCTCTTCCAAAAAATCCACATCAAACATTCAACATAAATATATAAAATATATAACATGATCATTTATTGTGTTTCTATCTATATCACCTTATAACTTTGGCAGTGATATTTTATCCTCTTTAAATTCATTCAAAACTCATTTTTATAAAAATTAAAATATTCATCAGAATACAGGAATACCCAGATTAATTCAATCACTTACATGATATAGAAATATCCACGTACTCACCCCCTCATTTAAATTCCTAAAAGAGTCAGATGTTCATTCTTAATGTGATATTCAAATATTAAGATCTCTGCATCCACAAGATCCACATTTTAATTAACTTAGATAAAACTTATTCAAAATTACCATGTGAATGGCATCATTTAACATTTCCATATGGACCTCCTATATGTGATGTTGATTTTTCATTAGCACGGTCATATGTACAACAATGTGGAACCTTCTCCTATTAGGTAAATATCTCATATAAGCCATATTATATTCTCTATTGGATGATTATACTTTAATATTATCTTGAAACATGATCATAGTATTGATCATAATGTTTCATCCTTGAAGATCATAACAACAATATTTCCTGATTACATTTTATCCTCAAAATATTCAAATTCTAAAAACCTATTTAATTCCAATTTGTACATAGTAAAATATATCAGATGTGGATGGCTGGTGAAAATCAGTTATGTTAAAAACAGACTCGATAAAGAATCTCATAGGTGTCTTAAATTATTTTATGTTATTTACTATAATAACATTATAGTGTCCTCATTTATACATTATTTTTTTGGATACATGGTACTCTATTCTAAACTCAGATTTGTAGCTAAAATAGGTTTAATAAATCATTCAAATCTCTAGGTGAGTTGGATACATCAACCATAATTTCTATACATAATGGAAATTAGATAAGTGAATTATGTTTCTCTATGGTTTAATCTATGTAATTGAATAAACTATGCATATTTTTATACATTGTTAAAATAGGCTATATGGATCTGGAAAATTCTAGATTTATCCTAAATGAACTCATCTTCTCTTCATCCAACTTACATGCCTTTTCAAAGACCTCAAAACATCTCAAATATATTTTTTATAGTTCAACTTCATTAACCAATACTTTTTATTGATTCCTTGAAGATTATATTATTAATCATCACACTTAAACATGTTTCAATGGATTTAGGAATTTAAAGTATGTCAAATCTGTCCAACATTGGTCTTTAAGCTACAACCTCATGTTTTTAAAACATCTTATGGACTTACATTGATTATTTATCAAGCATGAAATCCAATTACTTCCCACTATTTCCATCACTATGTCTTCATATCACCAAATTATGGACATACGTGAATGATTTAATAACAATTCCATCTAAGTCCTTATCATAAGTCCATAATAATCCTCTAGCCATTATCATTAACTCCAAAAAACACATATTGAACCATTGAAAAAAATGAAATACTTACTTGGGATCTTCTACAAATATAACCCAATTACATAAAAGTGTAACAATATAAATTTCCATTCACAAATAATTATATAAAATATTAATATTTTAAAACAAATCATAATAAAAAAATTAATTTCTTTTTAATATTTTTTACCCCATTGAAATTCAGTCATTTAGATATAAAATAACTTTTAAAACTCATATATTAAAAATAATTATCCAATATTTCCCAAAATTATTTTGATTAAAATAATTTATCAGATTTAAAAATGGATTTAATAGTAATTATCTTTTTTATATTTTCAAAATTAATTTGTCATAAATATATATAAAAATTAATTAATAATTTATAACCAATTATAAAAATATCATGAAATAAATAATAAATCAAATCCATATATATTAAAACTATTTTTTTCATTATCAATATATACTTTGTATTATAATAAATTATTATTAATTATATATTATTAACATAAACTATTTTTTCAAAGATTCATTAAAATTAAAATATGAAATTAATCTGATTAGTTTCATACAATCATACATATCATGAGTCTTTATGTACCTATTATGTTCCATGTGACCAAAGTATATTGTTACCCACATTGGATATCAATGGAGAAGAAACATATATTAGGAAAAATAAAAATAAAAATTTCCAAACATTGAGTTAGTTGATTCCTCACATCACCAAAACATATTTGGTAAATAAAATATCACAAAAAAACATGTTCAATTATTTTTATTGTCAAATCAAGAGTCAAAACCATAATATCTCTATGTTTACCATTTATATACTTTCCCAAACCTAACTTTGATATTATTTTCCATGAAAAAACTGAAATACTATTATAGATATAAAAACTAGGGGTACCACTAGGCTTGAAGAGAGTTTCTCAGTCTCTATTAGTTGTTAACATGTATTGAGGGTTTAAATAACACAATGAGAAATCACCCTCCCTATTTATTAAAAAATAAATAAAATGAAAAAGGTTTTATAAAACCATTTAAATTTATTCATAAATAGGGTAATATATTTTCAAATTAACAAACAAGTTTTAATTCATGATGACACATTACTAAATAATAAGAAAAAATAAACATTTATCATTAAATTTTTTAACATGACTAATAATAAGATAAAATATATAAAAACAACTTAAAAATAACCCCTAGTATCTATTAATGCAAAATATATTTCCATCTGAAATGATCCTTCAAAAATCCAATAACCATTATATCACAATCATAAGGGTTTATGCGCACTGGGGTACATATACAAGGGGTGATTATACAACATGATCAGTAGATTTTTCCCAAAAAGACTCTAATAAAACTCCAATTAGGTTTAAATTTACCCATGTAAGTAATAATAAAATAATAAGTGTAAGGTTTTTTCCATCCCTATTATAATTATATATTTTATTTTTCAAATATTCTAATTATAAAAATATAAATAATAAATCAATATCCAATTTATAATAACATTAATTCCTTTCCATAAAAATATGTAAGACTCTATAAAAACATTTGACATGAAATTTTCATTAAAAAATTCAACAACATGAAAATGAATTTTTTTAAAATGATACACATCTATTTTATCATTTTAATAAAACCATCTATGCATGAGATAAATCGTGATGCATAAAATATATCAAATACATCTTCTAAATCGCATCAGATTAAAATTTTATTAACATATAAGGAAGAAACTTCTATATATATTGAATGGAAAGTCCCATTTAGACCAATTATATGAGTGTCCCATTTTTTGGGAAAAACGTGATCAATAATTATGATTCATGATCCCAAAGTAAAAATGAGCTCACCACCTATGAAAAAATTCATCTCTTAGTGGGATAAAAAAATAACTTAATTTATCTTTTTAACATGTTCTGAAACTAAAAAACTATACAATGATAGCCAATATACCCCTAAGATATAAAAATTAGATGATTAAATCCTTACAAGAAAAACCACATTCCAAGAGAAAAAAATTCCAATCAATGAAAACATTTTTAGAATTATTTAATCAAAATAGCTCAATAAATAAAACATATTACTAAAAAAACAATAAAATCATTGAAACCAATCACTTATTTTTTCCATAAAACATTAAGGTATATTAGAAGAATATATATGTCCAAACATAATTAATTATCATTATATATCTTCATTAACATCATTCTTAATAAGATAACTATCCCTAAAAATGCATAAAATCAATTTTTTTAAAAATTAATTCATCCACATAAGCTCTTCTATGAATTCACTTTATTAAATTAAACACATTCATCAAGAGTTTTTATAACTCCATATTTAAAAATTTGTACCAATGACCTAAAAATTATTTAATCATGTAGTTATAATAATAAAAACATCAAAAATTGCATTTAAAATGCCAAAGGAATCCTAATAATTAATTAAAATAACCAAATAACCGAATATGAACAACATAAAGATGCCTCCATCCTATAATAAACACCTCAAAATTAATCTCATCAAAACCATTAAAAAATATATAAATACTAATTATATAAAAATTTCAAACTGATAATGTACAAAACCCATAAATCCATAATAAAACTATTCAAACAAGTCCTCAAAATAACCGAAATAAGAAAAAATAAAATAAAACCATAGATCCTTTATTAAAAGTAATTTTAATAGAGTGAAAAATTCCTTCTAAAGCTTTCTTTACCCATTTCAATCGAAATCCCCATAGTTAGGAATACTATTTTCATGTCATTGAAAATTACCATACCAAATCCATAGAATATTAAACCCCAATGAATAAAAATAATAAGGTGAAGTGGAGATGGGAATAATAATAATAATAATAATAAGAAGAAGAAGAAATGATCTTATTTTTTACCCTTAACTGTATGCCCATAAAAGGAGGCTTATTGTAGAATAAGGAGACCTACTTTGGAGGGACAAAACACATGAGGCATAAAAGAATGGGGGGGGGAATAAACCTAATTTTATTTCCTTTTATCCTATTAAAATAGTAGTAATAATAAATTAATAAAAATAATAAAATCCTTTTTAATATGTGACCACTAAATATACAAGCCACACAATTTTAAATAAAATAATTAATTTTATTTTTCTTCTCATAAAATGTGTATAGGACCCTATGCTAGGATTGATATCCAATACCCATGGTTAAATAGAAAAATACAATAGAGACTTTCTCCTAGAGTGAGAACCGAAGGACTCTCGATAACTACAGAATGTGTAAGGTAAGACTTTATCCAGAGATCAATGGGTTTATACTTCTAAAAAATCAACATTTATTAACTTTAACACACCATGTCACCCCAAAATAATCTAATTATTGAATTGAAATATGTTTCAAGAGAACTTGGTTTGAAAAATAAAATTTACAGAAATCCCCCCGTAGAAACGTTACACAATTAGTAAATTGCATGTTTAATTATACCATAAATATTATCCCATTTCCTAATCTTTGAATAATTTATTAACTATGTTACTTAACCTTGAATTACCAAATTTAGTCATATTTATTATATTTTTACCCAAATTTTTTGCGAACAAATTTAATTTATTAGTTAATAAAAACATAGGTGTTATATAATACTTGAAATTTGGTTCTCACCAGAACACATATCTCATGTGATGTGTTGAGTTAGAAGTATTACTTACTAATTTTATAGTCCTTTAGATCTTAAAATCATAAAAAACTTCTTAAAACATGTTTACTAACATTTTATGTCCAAAGTGTTTTAGTATGTTTTTGTAGAAAACATAATGATTTACCATACATAGAAAAAGTTCAAATGTATTACGAATATTAACCTATCATTCTTCAATATGTTCATCTAATTGAGTATGTGTCTGATTAATCGGGCTTACCTTTAATCAAACTAGGAGTTAGAATTTTTCCATGTCTAATGTACTTACAAAATTCATGACTATTGGATAGATTATGGTACAAAAGCAATTAGACTTATCCTCACAAGGATTATTATATTGACATTTGATAAAGAATTGCATCAGACTATCCTATGTTTATAATCAGAATATATGTGATTTATTTCTATCACAAGGAATAAATTTATAACCATAATGGTGTAAAAAAATGGCATTAGAAATTCAATTATACCTGAGCATTGTGAGATGTCAAGAGCCAGCTATCTAAAACCATTGAAACAAACTAAGAAATATTACCATGAGATATTTTCCTATAAAAAGATGGTATTTGATGAGTTTTGTGCTGATACATTTACCAACTCAAGTCTTTTAAATTATTCTCTCTGTGAACATCTTGTTCTTAGTCATTGTAATACTATATAAAGTTATAGTTATAAGGAATCCTTTTAATGTTTTTTCCTTTATAACATTTGAATTATTATTCTACGTCTGAACATTGTTACAATCTAGGGATTCTGGGTATAGGAAGATAGACTTTGAGCATCCTATCAGGGGATTTAGGTGACAGGAAGACAATTCTAATTATGATCTTCATATTGAGCTTTTTATGGTAAGGAAAGATAGACTTTATAGTAAGTATAAAATTGTGGATACCTTTATTCAAGGTTATTGAATACCTTAATCTTAATGTTAAAAGAGTTAAATATTTTAATACATCTTGTATGTCATCCTTACTATTTCTAATTATTGTATTTCTTATTTTTACAAGTTACTATTCCACTACACATGCAATAGAAAGTCAGTCATCATACTCACCTATCTAAACTGTTTGTTTTATCAGTATATTTATGAATACGATAACGAAATACTTTGATATTAATTAGATCCACTATGATTTTGATTCTTCACTCTAATAATCTTACTAAGTCTGAGTCCAATAAATTTAATTTAAGAGGTATTGTGTTTTTATTAGTTTAATTTTTTTAAAACTTCTATTCATCCCCCTCATGTAAGTATATCCATTTAAGACACTCTATGATCCTATACAATGATCATGTATCAAATGAAAAATAACCATATTCATTCAAATAAAAATACATATTCTATCCAAATCATCAACTAAAATCTTCCTTTATCAATATTCAAATTAATAACTAAAAATTTATCACTATGGAATGTGGTTCTCCCCTAATAATCAATATCATCACTCAATACATAGGAAGAAGGAGTGTAAGGTCAATTCCACTATAACTATTATGAAAGGAATTTTATCACTCAATTATTTTTTAAAAGGAGAGAAATATCAAGATGCTTGGTACTCTTTTTAAATGGGACAATCAATCATTATCTCAACAACATGGGCATATAATATCAAGGAACATGGTATTTCCATGGAAATACTAGCTTGATCCTTGATCCTTAAAAAGAAGAAGATAAGAAAATTTACTTATATAGATAAAATTCTCAAGGAATCCCCATGTTAACAATTTTTAAATAATATTAGGATATCCTAGAATATCATGTACAGTACCCTCCACTTTGTTACATTTATCATCCTATCGATCTAAGGTAGAAACATAATAAATCATTAATATACATATAACAACATTAATACAATCATTCCTATAACTAAACCACAAAATCATCTGAACATTCAATTATAGATCACTTCAACTTGTTGTTCATATCTTGACATGGTTTCCATTACCAATCACATTTACTTCCTGATAAACAACATCATTATCAACATCATGGAAACTATGCAATGCACATCATTATCTAATCAAAACTATGGATAAAACAAAATATACATCATAATATCATAAACTCTCATCTTGTAAACTCCTTAGAAAAAAAATTTATCTCTCATCTACCTATAAAAGAATAAGTATCCCAAGAAAATAAAAAATAATCCCATAAAACAACTAAACAGTTGAAGAAAAATACACATTATAACTTATCAATATACTATCAATTCATTAAGGAAATATAAATATGAAAATAGTTTAATGAAAAATAATTCACAGTTCCAATACTAACTAAATTCATCTCATAATATCCGAAAGTGATAATGAAAAATAAGGAAAGGGGAAATAAGTTAAAAACTATGGGGTTATTCTTTGTTTTCCCCTTTTCACCTTACTAGACACATGAAAAACTACACAATAATGAACCATAAATCAAATATAAATTTTTTAAAAATTATCATAATAATACATAATAGCTCATTTATTACACACACTCTATAATATAATGGAATAATGTCTTTGAAGATTTGATATACATTATATATCATATTTATATAAAAATAAAAAAAATATTTTAAATTTTAAAAATTACCATTTAAAATCATTTTATACATATCAATATACAAAAAAAAATACTGAGGGAATACATTACCACATCTCATCCCGAGAACCACTAAAATGATGACTCGAGTTGGTTGGTAACATGATCTTAAGCATGCCTCTTGGTATGATAGATGCTATCAACTAGAAGCAAGGGTCTAATGGATATACCATGGATAAACTATATCCTATAGATCACTACTAAATAGCATAGGAAATAAATGAATAATATAAATTGTGGGAGATAAATAAATCCCTCACAGATAATAATAACTGATAACTTATACAATTCTTATAAAACAAACCATGTATAAACATAATAAGCCAGAAATATAAGGTAGTCAATATACAATATATATATATAATAGGGTTACACTAGTGAATAATAAATTAACAAAATACCCAACTATTTTAGGTAGATTGAGTACATTCTCATACCCTAGATCCTTTTCAAGTACTATCCCATAAAGAGTAATAGAAAATAGGTACAATATAGGGTCAGGACTCACAAACAATAGATCTGTTAAAGTTACAATTTATGGGACAAATAGGGTGTGAGTAAAACTCAGTATTACACCACCAATGGTGGATAATAATAATCCAACTTTGAATATAAAATATACAATGTGTATGTATAATAAATAATAGCTATAAAAAATGGTGTATAGATCACGATATTGATCACAAGATCCTCATAGAACATATGGATGACCATAACAGATTCAGATTAAATCATAATGTCTGTGAACATGAGATATCATATATTTGGAAACATATATAAAAGTATCTTAGTACTAGTGAGGACCCAAGTCCTATAACCAACACATACCTATAAGGTATCCCAAGGGCCTCATAATGTTTAATAAATAAGGGGCATTATCCCAATCATTCATGAAAGGGATATAGAACATCATGTACACTTAATTTCATATAAGAAATATGGAATTACATGTCCTTTAATCTCAAATTAACAATAAGGAATGCCATTTATATAAATTAAAATTAAACAATATTGGAAATCATGTCTGTTGATCTCAAATTAACAATAATTAACATCATTTCCATTAATTACAAATTAAAAATGAGTGATTCCATGTCCAATAATTCAAATAGATAATGAAAAATTCTATGTCTAAGGCATACATAAATTCATTAACTTCATTTATCCATTATATATATAAGGAAATGGACCAAGTATAAGGTGAGAATAACCAAAGGGTAATATAAGCTACCCATTTCCTTTTCACCATTAAAATAATACAAGTTAGCCATTTAATCATTAGAGATAATCCAACATACCTTAGGAGGGTGTTTGGTAACATAGGAAATGCATAGATTCATGTAAAATTCAATAACACACATCCAAAAGGGGTGGTTTAAAACAATAACAATAGACTCTAATAAAATCAAGAGACTCATAGTCATAGCCAAGTAAATTTAATTATTTGAGTCTCACTTCTCATTTAATAACATTTTTTATCTAAGGTAAAACTTCATAATTTATCACGTCCCAAGTAAGTAGACATGACCTATTGTAATTTTAAACAATTAATTTCTCATAATTTAGTTAATTACAATTTTAAGAGTCAACCCAAAAACACATAAGTGGTGTTTCAGTCAATTAAAAACAATGTCCAATAAGGAAAAATAAAAGGAAACACCCAAATGGGTGGCCCCGATTGGGTTCAACATACTCCAACCATTTAAAGGGGTCTGAATAACATTAATTATATAGTCTAGAGATTTAATTTAAGGTATTTGAAATTATAGGATAAATGTGTGGAAAGTCTGGCATACGAAACAGTAACGCCATAATATAAATAATGTGAATTTGAGGGAAAATACATAGACTGCCTACCTCATGATTAGGAATCCACACTCATCCATTATCTTCCTTTGATTCAAGTTAGAATGAGTGAAAATAGATAAATAGATAAAAATCCTGAATAATAGTGAAGATGATATCACATGTAAATAACATCCAATCCGACAATGAAAATATAGAAAATAATTAGGAGGACTAAGAGACTATTTGGGAGTGATCCAACATGACTGATGACGCTCGAATCAGATCCCAAACAAGAGAGAACCATCCAAGCCTAGTGGAGAGGGAGAAGGAAGATCCCATGTTTGAATATGGTGTGAATGGATGAGTAGAATGGGAGGATTAAGAGTTAAAGGACGAATAAGAAAAATCATAAATTCCAACTTTTTAAAGGGATGCATGGTTTGGGTGCACACTTTTCCAAACTGTGCACCAACTGTGTGACTCACAAATCCCAAGAGGCACACCCCTATATAGTTTATGTCCATTGTTATGGAAACCGTTCAATAATAGTTCCTTTAGAGCTATCTCACACCCCTCACCCTATATGGTCTACACACACAATATGACAAACAATGTGCATCCTGTGTGCTTCACCACTGCCATTTCCTATAGATTATTGCATGACAATGTGGTATCAGGTGAATGGTTTGTCAAACCATAGGACACACCTATAGAACCAAATAGATTGGGTACATGGTTAGCACTAACCATGTGATAACCATACACCTCAACTTTTCATTAAAAAAACTAGTATTTTTAAGTATGAATCTCTCAAGACATGTCCAATCACCTGAGGAACGTCATGATCCCCAAACAACATAAAAAACAACAATTTTAAGTGTTCCAACTATATGAATTCTCTTAAAAAGTTAAATTTAATATTTTGACAATACACATAATGAAAAATAATATTCCTTTATAAATTTAATCCCTTAAAAAATAAGGATATTCACATCCTCCCCACCTTAGAACTTCTTTTCCTCAAGAATCCTTCGGGAACAACAAAAATATCACTTGACATACTTAGTTCAAGAATTTACTACTCAAATGGATGCATTGTATTTCCAAATTCTCAACATTCCTCCAAGATAGACTTTAATTATATGGGACTTAAGATCTAAAACTCTAGATAACTACCTTAACTAGAAATAAAACAATAATACAATTCTTATATGAGCTTGTATAACCTGAGACACGATCATATAATTTTCATTTTCATTAACTAGCTTATAATATTTCCCTCATGGGTTCTAGTATGTACTAAAAATATTTAAGTCATACTGTTCTAACCATCAGAATTACCTATTGAATAATGCCCTTATCATCTTAGGGACCCTCGTAGAATGTTTCCCAAATTACTCTAACCAAGAACATGCGAATATACATCTCTCAGTCCTTGATTTATTAAGATGGCTTAATTCCAATTGGATAAGCTAACCTGGTCGTGTCATCTTTTCCATGAAAAGACGTGTCCATTCTTTACAATTAACTTGCCTCATTCCGATGGAATGATAGACATAGTTCCTCATCAACTACATTCTAATTTATTGAAAGAACTGAAATCTAACCACATTTGGAATACTATTTTCGAAAACACTTGTCTCCTACCACTAACACACCACCATTAACCCGATATTGAAGCCTTCATCAAAATGCATACCAAAATCATCTCAAAAATAGTCACTGAAGACCATACCCAAATTCTAATGACATATCCTAGAAAAACCATCCTCTAACCAAATTATATCTCCATGCTATAGTAAAATAATTAGTACCTACCTGATCTAGTATTATTGGACCTTCATAAGCTACTATGGGTCTAACACCCACACTTGGACTCCTCATAAGTCCGTGTATGTTCTTGTATTGATAATTACTAAGAAATACAATTGTATATTGATGATTTAACTAATGTAATCCATAATCCAAAATGATCATTACAAAACTGGTCTTATGGTCCCACAAGGATTCTCATAGGAGAGTCTCCCACTAGGGACTAATGTCCCACTCCCCACCTTAGAAGAATCATTATTTCACCAAAAAATGATTTCTGATTACCACATCATATGCCCCATTAAACCCTATACATAATGACTGGAATGGATACGAATCTACTCAATTCTGATTGGTAACACAACTATCACCGATCACTCGTCTCTTCTTCTCAGGCCCAATTACCATGAAAATCATCAAATTTCAAACACAATGAGGGTCAACACTCTCAAACAGATAATGGTGGTCTCCCCACTAGCTGGATTAGCTTCAAACTACTCATTGAGTGTGAATCCTAAGCAGACCTTTCGTAAAACCATAAAATATGTTTAGATAGGTATCTCAGCATATAGCTGACACTCTCTTAGAATAATGAGGATGATGCCAAGATAATGGATATGATCATCTCTAAACTATGAGTACACTAATATTTAACTGATAGGCGTGTATCACTCTATCTAATAAATTATCATTTTTACCAGGCTATAATTTCCTTAACCAAAAAATGACACCAAATCTCCTGTTAATGTAAGTTAAGGTCCACCTAAAGGTAAATCATTTCATAGAACTGTGTTTATTCCAATAATAATCCTAATTTCCGAGAACTTCCTTTATTTTACCTAAATATTTGTGTCGCCATGTGCAAAATCATCATATTTGAAACCGTCAATCTGTAGCTTGCACTTGACCACTCACCAATTCTCTATACCAACCGATCTCTATGTAGAAATGACATGAAATAAGATTTATATACAAATTGGTGTTTATCATTTACCAGATGATTTAATACTGACTAATTCTTCTTTGATTTGTCTATGAAAAATTTCAAGATGACCATGCAATGTAGCATGCCGGTTTATTTTACATGCAAGAATATCCGCTAAAAATCATCTTAAACAATCAGGCACCTACCCATGAAACAATTTATCCCATGACCGCCCGTTATATAGAATCATTTCAGAAATTAAAGCATCAACCACACAAAAATTAGTTAATAGGGTCTGAAATGAAAAACATCTTACCTGTAAAGACCCGTAAAATTCAAGGGAAATTTTTTATAAATTTTCTTTGTAATTTTAAAAGAACGTAGTTTCTGACGGCACCTGATTCCGAGGCCCGGTGTGCCCAGAATTAATTTCCGAAGTTTAGCTCGGGTACGTTCAGTGAACGAACGAGCGGGAATTTATAACTTTTGAACCGGTGCTCGGAATCGAATTCTGAGGGCACCGATGAAACCGCAGCGCTGGTAATTTCTTAGAAACACCTTTTTCGGAGTTGCGTTTCCACGAGAGAGGTTGATAAAAATTTTGGAAGATAGAATAAAAATTTAACTACAATTTTTTATTTTCTCTTGTGGATTTATGCTTTGGGTGGAAGTTGGGTAACTACCCAACTTCCCATGGAAGGTTATGAGAGTGGTGGGGCCCACACGAACCCCACCCCTTCACATTCCTTAACTCCCTCAACTCACAATTAAATTTGATAACTTAAGTTTTGATAACTTATGATATTAATGAAGTGTGTTTAATGTGAGTGTTTGAATTTCAAACTCTTGAATTTCAAACCTTAAGTTGTGTTAATAAAATAAGTAAGGGACTTATTTTATTTTGGGTTGGAGGTTTGTTGCTTGAGAGGTTTCGGGAGAAAAGCTAAAGGAAGCTAGAAGTTCTTCATCTTCTTCGTCGAAGAACACGAAGAATGCGAAGAACGCATCGAACTCCGTCGAAGAACGCCGAGTCCTCGGAGACCGACTACGCGATGTCGTATGTAACACCCGAGATTTTTATGAGTAATATTTTGTTTTTATGTTATATATATATCATCAAAGTAATATTTCACTACACACTAGCTTGACTTACTTTACACACAATCGCGACCTTCCTCGATAGCTTGCGTTGTACGCAATACCGAGTTTCACTAAACAACGATATGATATTAAAATATTATTAAAACTAGCCGTTATGAATAGTAATAACCACTTTTTGAAATTTTATAAATTTTATTTTTCAAAATGGACTTCATTTTTGGATTCAGAATACTGAAATTATCCTAGGGTGAAATTTTGGTATTTTTCTGAAAACTTTCAATTTTTGATGAATAGTGAAACCACTAAGTGGTAGGTTAAAAACTGAATTTTGCATAAAACTTAATTTTACCGCTTCTGTGAATGGAATTTAGAAAATCCAACAGAAACGGTTGATATCAGTAAGTAAAATGTGGTTCAATGAGATAAAAATAATTTTTTGGTGAATAGTAAATTTTTACTTTTTTTACCGCGATTAATAGTAAATAGGGTAACTAAGGGTAAATATGATATTACTATTACCCTAACACATGTCCTAATTCTATTGGATAAGTGTAATTAGACCAAAAACAACCTTATGAATATAATATGACCATTTAGGTCCACTTGGATTAGATTATGACATTTAATATTATTTTATTTAATGAATAGTTAAAATAGTTAAAATCAAAGTTTAATAACTAAAACATTTTTAATATGGGGTTATACATAAGATAAATTTGACTATAAATATTCATTAGAAAGATAAAAATATTTCCTACATAATGATATTTTATTTATAATTTTTAGACTTTAAATAAATTAATTTATTTATGACACAACGATGATGCAGTAATTATCCTTTTAAGGAAATGTTAACATAATTGATGTTATAAATGCTCAAATAAATGTAATTTGAGACTTCTTATGAATTACACTAATTTTCTAGGTTACTATGATATATTAGTGTTGATTTAATTAACTTTTTTCGAACATATAATTTTGTTATGACTTTCACAAAAATCATATATCAAATAGTGTCAAAATTGACACAAAATTGTTTTTAAATCAAATATTATATTATTAATTGTTATTTTATTCCTAAAAATCTAAGGTTAGGCCAAATGACTTAGATAAGGATATATATATTAATAATAAACAACTTGGGGTTCGTTTGGCATGTTATAGTAAGTGTATTAACCATATAGTGTAAGAAAACAAAAAGTCACGGTAAAAGTTAAATTATTTAACTTAGAGTTAAATCTAATTGATAAGGTTAAAATAATAACCTAAACTTGTCTAAATCATATTGGTTGATAGGATTTTGACCCATCCCCACTTTACCTTCGAAATAAGACCCTTTGTAACCATTATAAACCGATTTTGACTTTAATATAAAATAATATTTTGAGATATTCCTAAGGTGCCCCTCTCCTCCCTTATAAAAGGGCACCTCCTCCCCCTCCTCCTCACACCAATTTGAGCACTCAAGCTCGGTCAACCCCTGCCAAAGTCCCTTCTCCACTTCCCTAGAATAATCCTAGTGGTCCTGGTCTTCTTCAAAGACCAATCTTAGTTCCCTAAGTGGAGGATTCAAAGAGGCGTTTCAAAGAAGAGGTAATATCCATTACCGATCTTTTCAATTTCTTTCTTCTTCAACTTCTTCTTCTTTAGTTGTTTCATGATAAAGTAATAACATCAGTATTACTTACATACTGATATGTTATTATAAATATGAAACAACCCTAATTCACCTTCTATCAATCCTACGGAAAAATGAAATCACCGCGCGTGCGTACGTACGGAATACCGTCTCCACGCCGTGGTGTAATCAATTTTCCACCATCACCTTACAAGGATGGGTATAATGGTGTAATGAGTAACTATATATGATTATTATAAAGTGATATTGATACTGAAATAGTATAAATACACTTAAATACAATTCCACGATCATGGGAACAATAGCATCGCTCGTGCGTACGTACGGAATACCGTCTCCACGATGTGATGCGACTAGTTCTACATGATCATCATTACATAGTAATTATATAAATGAATTGAATGAATAAATATGATATATGTTACACTAATACCATTCTGGATATAAGGTATCTATAACCTTAAAAGAAGAATAAGAATTTATTCGGCAAAACACGCATAAGAACAAAAGGCAATAAAGACCCGAGTAACAAGTAACAATGAAATATTACTAATAAGAAGCGAAGAATATGACCATATATGATATAATATCAATATTTATGATTCTGGAATAAGTCAATAACATTATTTAAACCATTATACAGGAGCTTCGGACACGTACAAAGCAAATCGAACCTAAGGTAAGGGAAATATCACAATCTCATTTTTATCCGATATTGTTTATACTTTGGTATTTACTGGGGTGTATTTTATCATCCACATCCATGTTTCCTCAATATGTAATATTATTTCCATCCACCTACAATTGTTTAAATCCAATTTTACCCTTCAGTGAGTTTTTAGTAAAGGATATGAAAGGAATCTTTTGTCGTTTTTCGTACGAGGTACTTTTTGACTTTTCCGACAAAAGTACGAAGAATGTTTTTTTAACTTATACGACATGAATGGATTTTTAAAACATTATTTCCAAGAAGATTCCCTTATAAGTTTTCAAGTTTATTTTTAATCAAATTCTTTTAGTTTATAATTGTACGACATGTTGAGAAAGGAAAAGTGTTTTTGAAGCAGAAAGGATATTTTCCTCAAGAATGGAGTTCAAGTGTTTTATCAAAATTATTTTCCATCTAAGATAATAAAGGGTTATGTTTTTATCCCTATTATTACATTGATTTTATTATTATTATGGAATTATATTTTTATGAATTCCTTTATCTTATATGAATTGTTTTATGATGTCACGATGTTTAAGATTCCCATTTTTATTACATGGGTTATGCTATGATGTATGGTTTTCTGATTTTGTGGCACACAGAAGAATGGTATCATTATGATATGGGTGGGACCTATACCTCCCTCCAATGCATTGGGTAAAGATTTTATATCTCATGAGATAGACATGGCTGGAACGGTAGGTTATACCGGTTTAGTGAAACAGGACTGAAACGAGGTTGACTCTGTTCAGAAAGGGACTTTGTCCACTAAGATAGTCTTGGCAATGAGTCTTGACTAACAAGAAATGATTCTCTATGATTATGTGTGTATGCCACAAAGTTTCATGTTTTAAGTTATGATTATTGTGATTACATTTCACAGCCATGATTTATCCCATGTTATGAAATTATGATCTCTTTTGAAGGTTAAGATTTCCAAAAGTTATGTGCTTATATATATGATGTGATTGATATTTCTTTTGTTTACCCTTACTGAGCATTTGAGCTCACCATTTTGTATGTTTTCTTTCCCCAGGTCAAGAAGAAGGTTATTAAGTAAGAGATGCCAAAAGGGACTATAGATATGATGAAATAAATGGGAGACAGTGTAGACGCTTTATGAACCAGTTGTTTATGTTTCCCAGTTTCTAAAGACACTATACCTATACGGTCCTTTCGTGGTTTTGTTATATGTTGTAATAAGTATGCTTCAATTTTGAAGTATTAACAATGTATGTAAAGTATGGGTCGTTATAGTTGGTATTAGAGGAAAGGTATATTCAACCTTTGGAAACTAGGATGTGAAAGCCTTAGTAAGAACCCTAAGGATAAGTCTAAGCATAGAACACAATCTTAGTGTTTTAGAAATGGCCATGAATAACCTAAGATAAGACCTTAAGTGTGAAATTTTATTCTTGATTATGTGGTTTTCCTATTATAATTAGTGTTCCTCACACTATTCTTCTTAGTTTTAGTCAATGGCTGGAACCCGAAGGAATCGTGTTAATGCGGAATGCGATGGGCAATGCAATGATTGTCCCCCTGAGCAACCAAACGATATGGGAGCTGGAATGAAAAATCTTGTATCCATGCTCACACAACTTTCTCAAGCTATGAATCATGCAGGACTTCCAAACGAGCAAAGGAAGGAGTAACATTCTGTTGAATCCTTCATGAGTCAGCGTCCACCTTCTTTATGCAGGTCTACTGATCCATTAGTTGCTGAACAATGGATTAGTACTAATGAAAAGATATTTTCAGTTCTTCAATGTTTTGAACATGATAAAGTCATCCTAGCAGTGTATCGTTTGTAAGGAGATGCTGATCAATGGTGGAATCTTATTAAGAATACGAGGCAAAGGGATGAAATTGAGTCCATGGAATGGGACGAGTTCAAGAACTTATTTTTCAATAAGTACTTCCCTCGTATTCTCCGAACAAAGATGGAGAAAGAGTTTCTTGAACTGAAGCAAAGGGATGATGAATCTGTTGGTACCTATGAAGCAAATTTTACAAGACTTGCAAGGTACACTTCTGGTATTATTATCCAACCTGAGAGTAAGATCGATCGATTCTTTAGTGGTTTAAAACCAAGTCTTCGAAGGGCGTTAGCCATAAGGGACTTCAATAGCTACGAGGAAATCATTCGATGTGCTCTCAAAGTCGAGATAGAGATTGGAGTAACCCATCAGTCATATGGGTTTGATAAGAAGAGGAAAATGGAATTCAAAGGAAAATCTAAAGAGCACACTGAAAAGAAGATGATCTTTCCCTTATGCTCAAAGTGTGGAAAGAAACATGGAGGGAGTTGTCTTAACGGGACAAGTAAATGTTTCAAATGTGGAAAAGAAGGTCATCGGGCATTTGAATGCCGCGATAATGGGAAGAAGATTTCTAATGATGCAAACAAAGGAAGGGATACACAGAATGAACCTACTAAACTTCAATGTTTCAAGTGCAAGGAGATGGGGCATTATGCCAATCAATGCCCAAATCCAAGGGTTGATGATGATGGTCGGCGTCAACAATCTCTTAAGGCTAAAGACAAAGGAAAGTCACATGCAATTTCTATCAGCGATGTGGAGTACGATAACGATGTGGTGAAAGGTACACTTAACATCCACTCTAAAGTAGCAAATGTTTTATTTGATTCTGGATACACCCACTCTTTTATTTCTGAAGAATTTTCTAAGGGTATCACCGTATTACCTCAACAATTAGATGTTGAGTTAGCTGTGACAACACCTAATGGCACATTAATCGCATCAAAAGTTTATAATTCTTCTCCGATCGAAGTTTGTGGGAAAGTGCCTCCTGCAAATCTGGTGATCCTTCCTTTAGTGGAATTTGATGAGATTCTTGGCATGGATTGGCTTTCTTTATATGGAGCTCATATCAATTGCCAAAGAAGGGAAGTCACATTTTATATTCCAGATCAATCTATGATCGTCTATCAATGCAAGGATGAACATAACCTTCCAGTGGAAATTTCTTCTATTTTATGGGTATTGATTCCACAAAATGAAGGTTATTTATCTCAAATGGTTGGTGAGAAACTCACGATTAAGAATATTCCCATCGTACGGGAGTTTGATGATGTCTTTCCAGAGGAATTACCGGGTCTTCCACCAAATCGTGAAGTTGAGTTTTCAATAGAACTCGTACCGGGTGCTTTGCCTATTTCAAAGACACCTTATAGAATGGCCCCAATTGAGTTGCAGGAATTGAAGAAGCAACTCCAAGAGAATCTTGATAAGGGATTCATACGCCCTAGTGCGTCACCTTGGGGAGCACCTGTTCTATTTTTTAAGAAGAAAGATGGATCAATGAGACTCTGCATTGATTATCGAGAACTTAACAAGATCACTATCAAGAACAAATATCCTCTCCCACGCATTGATGACTTATTTGACCAACTACGCGGAGCTCAATACTTTTCCAAGATTGATCTTCATTCAGGGTATCATCAATTAAGAGTCAAAAGGGAGGATATACCAAAGACGGCTTTCCGTACAAGGTATGGACACTATGAATTTATAGTGATTCCATTTGGTCTTACAAATTCCCCTGCTATCTTCATGGATCTAATGAATAGAGTCTTTAGAGACTATTTTGATCAATTTGTGGTAGTCTTTATAGACGATATTCTTGTATATTCAAAGAGCAAGGAAGAGCATGAAGATCACTTGAGAATTATATTGAAGACCCTGAGAAAGGAGAAGCTTTATGCCAAATTTACCAAGTGTGAATTTTTGCTTCAAAAAGTTGCATTTTTGGGTCACATAATCTCAAAAGAGGGGATATCTGTGGATCCAGCAAAAATAGAGGTTATCGAAAGATGGTCGAGACCAACAACAGTAACTGAGATCTAAAGTTTTCTTGGTTTGGCTGGATATTATCGACGTTTTGTGAAAGATTTTTCACGATTATCTAATCCACTCACCAACTTGACTCGGAAAGGAGTTAAGTTTGTCTGGACGGAAGAATGTGAAGAGAATTTCAAGGAGTTGAAAAGAAGGTTATCTAGTGCACCTGTGCTCACACTACCTTGTATTGGAGAAAGGTTTGTGATCTATAGTGATGCATCCAAGAAGGGATTAGGGTGTGTTCTTATGCAAAATAATATGGTGATAGCTTATGCCTAACGACAGTTGAAAATCCAAGAGCAAAATTACCCAACACATGATTTGGAGTTAGCTGCGGTAATCTTTGCATTAAAGATTTGGAGGCATTACCTTTATGGTGAAAGGTGTGATATTTATACTGATCATAAAAGTTTAAAGTATATTTTCACACAAAAGGAGCTGAATATGCATCAAAGAAGATGGTTGGAGCTAATTAAGGATTATGACTGCTCAATCCATTACCACCCTGGGAAAGCAAACAAGGTGGCAGATGCATTAAGTCGACAAGACCATGCTAGTTTATCCATGATGAGGATCACAAAAGATTCAATATTTATGGATTTACAAAGGATGGATCTTGGGATTATAATGGAAGGGGAAAAATCTTATCTTTCTCAAATGAATGTTCAACCATCTATACATGTGAAGATTAAAGAGGCACATAAAGAAGATTTTGAGTTACAAAAGAAGGTGAGAAATGTTCCTGAGTTCAACCTTGATTGTGATGGGATAATAAAGTTCAGGAATCGGGTTTGTGTTCCTCCCATCCCCGAATTAAAGAAGGAGCTGCTGGATGAGGCTCATAGTTCTTCATTCTCTATTCATCCTGGAAGCACGAAGCTGTATAGGGACCTGAAAGAGTACTTCTGATGGGATGGCATGAAAAGAGATGTTGCTGAATATGTCTCTCGATACTTGGTTTGTCAACAAGTTAAAGATGAGAGACAGAAGTCTAAGGGGATGTTACAACCATTACCCATACCCGAATGGAAATGGGAAAACATTACTATGGACTTTGTCACAGGACTTCCTAAAACATCCAAAGGCAATAATTCTATCTGGGTCATAGTTGATCGTCTTATAAAGTCTGCACACTTCATTGCTATTAGAGAATATTTCTCTCTAGATCAGCTTGCCAGGATATATGTAAAGGAAGTGGTAAGATTGCATGGAGTACCACTTTCTATTATATCTTATTGGGATCCGAGATTTACCTCAAAGTTCTGGCGAAGTCTTCAGCATACTCTGGATACAGAGTTGAGTTTTAGCACTGCTTATCATCCTCAGACAGACGGTCAGTCTGAGAGAACAATTCAAACCCTAGAAGATATGTTGAGAGCTTGCTCTATGGATTTCAAAGGAGGTTGGGATCAACACCTACCTTTGGTGGAATTTTCTTATAATAATAGCTTTCACTCCAGTATTCAGATGGCTCCTTATGAAGCTCTCTATGGAAAGAAATGCAGGACTCCAACTTGCTGGGATGAATTTGGGGAAAGAAAGCTATTAGGACCTGATCTCATTGATGAAATGGCAGAAAAGGTCAGATCTATTCAATAACACATAAGAGCGGCTCAGAGTTGATAGAAAAGTTATGCCGACAACCGAAGAAAAGACCTAGAGTTTGAAGTGGGTGATAAAGTGTTCTTACGAATATCTCCCTGGAAGAGGGTTATGAGATTTGGAAAGAAGGGGAAGTTGAGCCCTAGATATATCGGTCCTTTCGAAATACTGGATCGTGTTGGGAAGGTAGATTACCGATTGGTGCTTCCACCGAATCTCTCTCAAGTTCACGATGTGTTCCATGTATCTATCCTGAGAAAGTACATACCTGATCCTTCACATGTACTCAGCTCAGAAGTTGTACCGCTGGAGCAAGATCTTTCTTATGAAGAACAACCGATAGAGATTCAGGATCGTAGCGAAAAAGTCCTACGAAACAAGACCACTCGATTGGTGAAAGTTTTATGGAGGAACCACCAACTTGAAGAAGCTACATGGGAGCTTGAGGATATGATGAGGGATAAGTATCCTCATCTGTTTGTTACAAAGTGACGAATTTCGAGGGCGAAATTCTTTTTAAGGGGGGTAGAATGTAACGCCCAAGATTTTTATGAGTAATATTTTGTTTTTATGTTATATATATATCATCACAGAAATCTTTCACTACACACTAGCTTGACTTACTTTACACACAATCGTGACCTTCCTCGATAGCTTGTGTTGTACGCAATACCGAGTTTCACTAAACAACGATATGCTATTAAAATATTATTAAAACTAGCCGTTATGAATAGTAATAACCACTTTTTGAAATTTTATAAATTTTATTTTTCAAAATGGACTTCATTTTTGGATTCGGAATACCGAAATTAGCCTAGGGTGAAATTTTGGTATTTTTCTGAAAACTTTCAATTTTTGATGAATAGTGAAACCACTAAGTGGTAGGTTAAAAACTGAATTTTGCATAAAACTTAATTTTACCGCTTCTGTGAATGGAATTTCGAAAATCCGACAGACACGGTTGATATTAGTAAGTAAAATGTGGTTCATTGAGATAAAAATAATTTTTTGGTGAATAGTAACTTTTTACTTTTTTTACCGCTGTTAATAGTAAATAGGGTAACTAAGGGTAAATATGATATTACTATTACCCTAACACATGTCCTAATTCTATTGGATAAGTGTAATTCGACCAAAAACAACCTTATGAATATAATATGACCATTTAGGTCCACTTGGATTAGATTATGACATTTAATATTATTTTATTTAATGAATAGTTAAAATAGTTAAAATCAAAGTTTAATAACTAAAACATTTTTAATATGGGGTTATACATAAGATAAATTCAACTATAAATATTCATTAGAAAGATAAAACGCTTTCCTACATAATTATATTTTATTTATAATTTTTAGACTTTAAATAAATTAATTTATTTATGACACAACGATGATGCAGTAATTACCCTTTTAAGGAAATGTTAACATAATTGATGTTATAAATGCTCAAATAAATGTAATTTGAGACTTTTTATGAATTCCACTAATTTTCTAGGTTACTATGATATATTATTGTTGATTTAATCAACTTGGTTCGAACATATAATTCTGTTATGACTTTCACAAAAATCATATATCAAATAGTGTCAAAATTGACACAAAATAGTTTTTAAATAAAATAAAATATTATTAATTATTATTTTATTCCTAAAAATATAAGGTTCGGAAAAATGACTTATATATGGATATATATATTAATAATAAACAACTTGGGGTTCGTTTGGCATGTTATAGTAAGTTTATTAACCATATAGTGTAAGAAAACAAAAAGTCACGGTAAAAGTTAAATTATTTAACTTAGAGTTAAATCTAATTGATAAGGTTAAAATAATAACCTAAACTTGTCTAAATAATATTGGTTGATAGGATTTCGACCCATACCCACTTTACCTTCTAAATAAGACCCTTTGGAACCATTATAAACCGATTTTGACTTTAATATAAAATAATATTTTGAGATATTCCTAAGGTGCCCCTCTCCTCCCTTATAAAAGGGCACCTCCTCCCCCTCCTCCTCACACCAATTTGAGCACTCAAGCTCGGCCAACCCCTGAAAAAATCCCTTCTCCACTTCCCTAGAATAATCCTAGAGGTCCTGGTCTTCTTCAAAAACCAATCTTAGTTCCCTAAGTGGAGGACTCAAAGAGGCGTTTCAAAGAAGAGGTAATATCCATTACCGATCTTTTCAATTTCTTTATTCTTCAACTTCTTCTTCTTTAGTTGTTTCATGATAAAGTAATAACATCAGTATTAATTACACACTGATATGTTATTATAAATATGAAACAAACCTAATTCACCTTCTATCCATCCTACGGAAAAATGAAATCACCGCGCGTGCGTACGTACGAAATACCGTCTCCACGCCGTGGTGTAATCTATTTTCCACCATCACCTTAAAAGGATGGGTATAATGGTGTAATGAGTAACTATATATGATTATTATAAAGTGATATTGATACTGAAATAGTATAAATACACTTAAATACAATTCCACGATCATGGGAACAATATCATCGCTCGTGCGTACGTACGGAATACTGTCTCCACGAAGTGATGCGACTCGTTCTACATGATCATCATTACATAGTAATTATATAAATTAATTGAATGAATAAATATGATATATGTTACACTAATACCATTCTGGATATAAGGTATCTATAACCTTAAAATAAGAATAAGAATTTATTCAGCAAAACACGCATAAGAACAAAAGGCAATAAAGACCCGAGTAACAAGTAACAATGAAATATTACTAATAAGAAGCTAAGAATATGACCATATATGATATCATATCAATATGTATGATTCTGGAATAAGTTAATAACATTATTTAAACCATTATACAGGAGCTTCGGACACGTACAAAGCAAATCGGACCTAAGGTAAGGGAAATATCACAATCTCATTTTTATCCGAGATTGTTTATACTTTGGTATTTACTGGGGTGTATTTTATCATCCACATCCATGTTTCCTAAATATGTAATATTATTTCCATCCACCTATAATTTTTTAAATCCAATTTTACCCTTTGGTGAGTTTTTAGTAAAGGATATGAAAGGAATCTTTTGTCGTTTTTCATACGAGGTACTTTTTGACTTTTCTGACAAAAGTGCGAAGAATGTTTTTTTAACATATACGACATGAATGGATTTTTAAAACATTATTTCCAAGAATCTTACCTTATAAGTTTTCAAGTTTATTTTTAATCAACTTCTTTTAGTTTATAATTGTACGACATGTTAAGAAAGGAAAAGTGTTTTTGAAGCAGAAAGGATATTTTCCTCAAGAATGGAGTTCAAGTGTTTTATCAAAATTATTTTCCATCTAAGATAATAAAGGGTTCTGTTTTTATCCCTATTATTAAATTGATTTTATTATTATTATGGAATTATATTTTTATGAATTCCTTTATCTTATATGAATTGTTTTATGATGTCACGATGTTTAAGATTCCCATTTTTATTACATGGGTTATGCTATGATGTATGGTTTTCTGATTTTGTGGCACACATAAGAATGGTATCATTATGAGATGGGTGGGACCTATACCTCCCTCCAATGCATTGGGTAAAGATTTTATATCTCATGAGATAGACATGGCTAGAATGGTAGGTTATACCGGTTCAGTGAAACAGGACTGAAACGAGGGTGAATCGGTTCAGAAAGGGACTTTGTCCACTAAGATAGTCTTGGCAAGGAGTCTTGACTAACAAGAAATGATTCTCTATGATTATGTGTGTATGCCACAAAGTTTCATGTTTTAAGTTATGATTATTGTGATTACATTTCACTGCCATGATTTATCCCAAGTTATGAAATTATGATCTCTTTTGCAGGTTAAGATTTCCAAAAGTTATGTGCTTATGTATATGATTTGATTGATATTTCTTTTGTTTACCCTTACTGAGCATTTGAGCTCACCCTTTTGTATGTTTTCTTTCCCCAGGTCAGGAAGAAGGTTATTAAGTAAGATATGCCAAAAGGGACTATAGATATGATGAAATAAATGGGAGACAATGTAGACGCCTTATGAACCAGTTGTTTATGTTTCCCAGTTTCTAAAGACACTATACTTATACGGTCCTTTCGTGGTTTTGTTATATGTTGTAATAAGTATGCTTCAATTTTGAAGTATTAACAATGTATGTAAAGTATGGGTCGTTATACCGTATACCGCGACGCTTATTCTGCGACGTCTCCTTCCGCAACATCTCCTTCCGCGACGTCTCTTCCCGCGACAAATCCTCGTTCGACGAACCTCCGTTCAAGCAACGTCGAGGTAGGGAATTGTTTTGTGAATATTAATGAACCCCATGTTACTTCCTTCTAAATCAAAGAATACGGATCAACTAAACATCAAGTTGATCCGTGAAGAATATGTTGCGGTTTGGGAATTCTTGTTTGCTGGAAAACTGTAGGGGTTTAATTAATTTATTTATTTTGTTCGTGAATCCTTCCTTGTCGTTCTTCATGAAATACGACCATTTGCTATCGACTAACGAGAGGGGGCCAGACCGCACAAAAACGGTCGACCCTCCTCCAATATTGATGATGTTTTTATTGCAGAATGTAACGAAATGGCGTGGTGCTGTCTCACCACGCGGAATCGTGCGGAAAGGAATGTGCGGCGCTGTCGCGCCGCGCCGTGAAATTGAACCAAGTCGCGGCGCCGTCGCGCCGCGCCGGAGAACCGAAAAAACACCATGGCCGGAGCGGGGCCATGGTGGAGAGGTGTTCCATAGTCGCGCCGCACCGGACGAATCAAGGTCGCGGCCGGTTCCGGGCTGCGGCGAAACAAGGAGACCGAAGGTCGGTTCCAGGCCGCCGGCATCGGAGCAGGGGGGACCGGCCGTCGTCGGTCCCGTGGAGGTAGAAACCGGCCGGCCGGGGTGGGCCGGCCAGACAGGAGAGCATCCAGGGATTCAAACCCCTGGCCGGCGAGCACAACGGCCCCCTTAATGGGGGGCCGCGGTTACAACCAGGGGGGGCAGGCGCCCCCCACTCCAAACGGCTCGGCCGTTTGGCCGAGCGCCTGGCCAGCGCGCTGGGCGCGCTGCGCCCATGCCGGGCCGCGCCCAGGCCGGGCCGGGCTGGACCGCACCTACCGGGTCGGGCCGTGCCCAAGCGGGATGGACCCGGACCCGGTTCGGGCCGACCCTGGGGGTATCGGGCCAGGTCGGATCGGGCCCGAACCCCTTAATACCGAGTCTTTTCCGGTCGGACGCTCATATCTTGTGCTACGGGCCTCCGATCGATGCACTGTCAGTTGCGATGAGATCCTTGGATCGAGGCGGTCGTTTCGGTATATCGCACTCAAGGTTTCGGAATACTTTGGGTTTGGCCGGGTTGGTTCGTACACGAAACCAATTGTGCCCTCGGAGCAGAAACGCTCATATCTTGAGCTCTAGACGTTCGATTGACATTCCGTCAACTTTGTTGGATTCCTCTAAGTGAGACGGATCTTTTGGATTACTCCGATCGAGGATTGGATGCCGTCGGAGTGCGGTCGGGTTGGTTCACTCACGAAACCAACCGGGCCCCTAGAACGAAAAAAGCCAATAACTCACAGACCAGGCGTCCGATTGACGCGCCGTCTGTCTCGTTGAATTCCTCTTGATGAGATGGAACTTTTGGCATACTTCGCCTGAGTTTTGGTTGCTGTGGATAGTGGTCGGATTTGATTATACCTGAAATCCCACCGGGCCCTTGGAATGGAAAAGCTGATATCTTTCAGACCAGACGTCTGTTTGACGAACCGTCAGCAGCATTGGTGATCACGTTGAGAAACGGTCCCTATGAGTATACCCTATGAGAGTTTTGGGTACAGTTGAGGTACGGCCAGATTGGTTCGCACACGAAACCAACCGGGCCCCGGGGACGAAAAGGCTAGTAACTCACAGACCGGGCGTCCGATTGACGCGCACTCTATTGCGTTGAGACCCCTATGACGAGGCGATCCTTTGAGATACTTCTTCGTGGGGCTTGTGATACTTGGAGTATCGACCTGTAGCTCGTGGAGAGGACCCTCCCAGAGACGAGCGTGCGGAGTACGGAGACCGTGTAGCCGACTGAGACCTGACGACTGCTTGACCGATTCGAATTGGAGTGAGTCGACTAGCCCAGTGGACAGAGCACTACTTTGTGAGGTGCAGACCCATGTTGGACGGAGCACTACCTGTGTGACAGTGCAGAGCCACGGTACTCGTCTGGAGAGTACCTCTGCAGGCTACTAGGGGGTGTCCACTACTGTGTTTGGGTGGCATACCCCGGCGGGAAGCACTACTGTGTTTGGGTGGTTGTCCCGTGGTACTCGACAGGAGGAGTATCTCAACAGTATTAGGTTAGTGAGTAGTACCTCAGAGTCGTGACAGGACCACTGTACACTCTAGAGACGGGCTCTTCAGCAGTTACGGTTTCGATATTGAAAATCCTAGTTTGAGCTGAGTCTATGAACTTTGTGTTTCCTCATGATTGAGATGGGTTACTTGATAACTTAGGTATATGTATGGGCATATACCTGGGTAGTGGTTATCCGTTGATTTCATAATCTTTTTGTTTCCTCATGATTGAGATGAGTTACTTGATAACTTAGGTATATGCATGGGCATATAACTAAGTAGAGGTTATCTGTTGAGATCTTCTTTGTGGTTATCCATGTTGGTTTTAGTGAGACCTTGAGGGTCTCGGGGTCCCTACTGAGTATCGTTATACTCACCCCTGCACGGGCTATGCCCGCACCTCGTTGTGTTGGTTTCAGACGATTGGCAGTGCTGATGGAGGCCGAGTGATTGAGGACTGGACGTTACCTGGAGGTGGACCACACGACGAGTCAGTATCCGGAGGTGGACTTCACGGCGAGACGACACTCGGAGGAGGTTGACGGGCGAGAGCGTTGTGGAGGCTATCTGTACCTACCCTTCAGGTAGGATCTGTGGTGGACGATCCAGGAGCTGCGCCATCTGTACCTACCCTTCAGGTAGGAACCGAGGAGGACGACCCAGGAGCTGCTTCCGTTCTTCCAGCTGTTGTACTTTGTTCATTTTATAGTTGTAATTTCATTTGGATTTGTATTCTGGACCATTTAACTTTCAGAACTTCTCTTTTTACTTAGTGTTTTACTTCCACTTGTACTCTGTGGTGTTTTTTTTACTTTTATAAAGGCAATGCATTCCTAGTTATCGGGATTTACGCCTTTGGTGCTAGTCGCCAGCCCCTGGCCTATGGAAGGCAGGCTTGGGGTAGTCACGTCACGGGCCCGAGGACGGGTCATGAAAAATTGGTATCAGAGGAGTCGGTTCTACCATAGAACTTATAACTCTGATATTTTCTTTCTGTGAAGAAATAGTGTTAAGGGTACCGAGTGTGGTCTTCAGTTCAGGGAGTCCAGTGTTGGTGCGAGCGGCCGACGTATCCATACACCAGGACCCTGACAACTGATTTCCGACTTTGTGCGCAAAAACACTGATTGCGTTTGTGTTTTCAAAGGTTTTACCTTAAAACAGCTCAAACCAGGTCATCTCACCAGGTATAAACGTTTGACCATGTCACGTTATTTCTTTCAGGATGCCTTTTCACGGACGACTAGCTAGAGCCCAGAGGGATGTACGTACTGATAGCCTGCTGAGCGACAAGGCTTCGGTACAGGTCCCTCTTGCAGTTGAGGTACCAGCGGAGGCAGCAGCGGTACTACCATATGTTGGGCCACTGATGCCACCAGCCCCAGCAGTAGGCGATGCACGCCACTTGAGTGCACTGCACGAGTTCCAACGCCAGAGGCCACCCAGGTTCTGGGGAGAGACGGACCCGCATGAGGCTAAGGATTGGTTGGAGGCTATGGTGAGAGTCTTCAGGCTAGTGGGGACACCGTCAGACTTCATGGTGATCTTTGCTGCCAGCCTTCTTCAGGCAGCAGCAGGAAGGTGGTGGAGCCACTTATTCCAGTTTTGCGACGGGATGACCTTCGCATGGGAAGACTTCTAGACCTTCTTCAAGGTGGAGTTTGTGCCAGTATCTCTACACCCCGAGCGTGTTCAGGAGCTGCTGCCTTTGCCTCGTGTTTTTCGATCAGTAGCCGAGTCATCTATGGGCAGTAGACAGATGATGCAGAGGTCCAAGAGGACCAGACCAGCAGTTGGGTGATCTCGGGTTTTAGGATCGGTGGTGCGGGGCACCCGGGTTGGGGTCAGAGCCAGGCGTGCCAGAAACGGACAGTGTTACTCCTGCGGCAGGAAGGGTCACCTGGCACGTGACTGTACGACCCACCGCACAGTTGATCCGCAGGTGTTGGAGGATCCACCGAGACAGAAGCAGCTGTAACGACCGGAAATTTTGAATAAATCTTGTCTTCTAATTTTATGTGTTATTTTATTTTTATACTCAACAAAAACGTTTCATTTAATAACATGAGTATAATTAGAATGAGACCGTTAGTTTTTGACTGTTATATGACCATTGGTCAATATGACCGCTGGAAAATAAACGTTTTGATTATTGTCTCTAAATAAAATTAGTCTTGGTTAATTATTATAGAAAGAAGATTCGATGGCCTCACCTAGTAGTCTTGGACCGATCGAAGCCCATCTAACAGAACTTGGGAAGGAGGTAGCACCACTAGGCTTTGCTCTGGACCAAACCCAAGCCGAACTTCATCGTGTGAAGCTAGAATGGAATTGCCTTCGCGAGAAGTTCAAACTGATAGAAATTACTACTCATGCGATGTTGGTCGAGCCTCCCTCAGATTCTCTCACCTTAGCACACCTTACACTTAGGTCCTATTCTGGTGTGATAAGGGGCTATGTAAGGAGACCGTAACTGCCTTGTGTAATCCTTTGTTTTAAATAAAAATTGGGATTTCTTCCTATGATGATGTTTATGACTTTTCAAATGTCCGGATAAATATAGTATGCATATTTTTGGTGAATTTTAGAGAAAGGATATTTTAAAAAATGTTTATGTAAACCTTAAATAATTTAAAATGTGTAATGATTTTCGAAAAATGGTCTTCTACAATTATGTTCAGTATGAAATTTAGAGTCTAATAAGATCAACTTGATTTTTGATGAATAGTAAATTATGAATAGTGATTTTATGCTTAGGATTAGTAATGTGATTAAATGGATTAGTAATCTCACTTAAAGAAAGTATTAATATAATCTAGGCACCTTGATTAAGTAATGTGATTCAATAAAATGGTTAAATAACGGTTTCATAAATTATTATTCAAGTATTAGTTTTTTTGGGTGAATAGTGTATTTTAATTAAAAATTAAATTAAAAATATTTAGAAAATTTTTTTTATAAAATGGATTTCATTTTTGAACTCAGAGCATCGATATTATGTTAAGATAATTTTGGGGGATTTTTCTGAAAAAAATGAATTTTCGGTGAATAGTGTATTTATTTAAAAAATAAATTAAAAATATTTAGAAAATTATTTTTATAAAATGGAGTTCATTTTTGAAATCAGAGCATTGATATTTGGTTAAGGTAAAATTTTGGGATCTTTCTGAGAAAGTTGAATTTTCAGTGAATAGTAAAAATACAGTTTTAGGGTTTCAATATGTTTAATAACATCATAACTGTGTCATGATGATATCATGAGATATTTTATGGGTTGGTCGACTAAAGGTGATTAATTTTTGTGTGGGGGTCCCCATGTGGCCTAACTCCATGGGAAGTACCACGGGAGGGCCCATGCTTTTGAAAAAACCACTTTTGAGGTGTCCCTTGGCCATTAATGCCTTGTCCCCTTACTTTCCCTATAAATACCAAGCCATCCTCTCATCCATTTCGACTCCCCACTCTCACCCAACGAGTTTCTGGTATCATTACCTCCCAAGGAGTCCTCCCAAGGTGCCCCCAAGCCCTCAAGGTCCCAACCTTTGAGTTTTAAGAGTTTCGTTTTAAGGTAAGGGATCCGACCTCTCTCTTTCTTTTCAAGTAATCTCTTTTATGTCATTTCTTTTATGCTCCATGCTCTTATGTTGAAGGATATTCTTTTATATTCATATTACTTAACTTTTCATTTTCATATGATGAGAGACCCCCTCTTTCTCTCATCATTTCATTTTAAGAAATTTTAAGTAGCGTCGTTAGGCTGCCGAATTTTTAAGGGGTTCTTTCACCCTTCTCATTTTCAAGATCTATTTTCATGTCAAGTCTTTCATGTTCCTTTTTATTATGTTGGGTTATGATCTCTATATCTATCATACTGATCTTTTATGTTAATATGATGAGTGACCCTATTTTATCTCGTCAATTCATTTTTTTCTGAAGTTTAAGTGACGCCGTTAGGCTGCCGAATTTTTAAGGGATTCTTTCACCCTTCTCATTTTTCAAAGTTCTACTTTCATGTCAAGTCTTTCAAGTTCATTTTTGATATGTTGGGGTATGATCTCTATATTTATCATACTGATCTTTTATGATCATATGATGAGATACCCCATTTGATCTCTTCAATTCAGTATTTTCAGGTTTTAAGTGGCGCCATTAGGCTGCCGAATTTTTAAGGGATTCTTTCATCCTTCTTGTTTTCAAGATCTATTTTCATGTCAAGTCTTTCAAGTTCCTTTTTATTATATTGGGGTATTATCTCTATATCTATAATACTGAACCCTTATGTTAATATGATGAGAGACCCTATTTTTATCTTGTCAATTCATTTTTGGTTGAAGTTTAAGTGACATCGTTAGGCTGCCGAATTTTTAAGGGATTCGTTCGCCTTTCTCATTTTTCAAATATCTACTTTCATGTAAAGTATTTCAAGTTCCTTTTGTATTATGTTGGGGTATGATCTCTATATCTATCATACTGATCTTTTATGTTCATATGATGAGAGACCCTATTTGATCTCGTCAATTCATTTTTGTTGAAGTTTAAGTGACGTCGTTGGGCTGCCGAATTTTCATAAGAGAAATCTTATTTTTGTCCTCCTTTCATGTTCTTCATTTCATATGGTATATCTTTCAAATTTCATTACCATGTTCTCAAATCCTTTATATTCTGTCCCTCTACTATTTTATTGGTCATTTATGAGTGTTTGACCAATGTTCCCTCTCTTTTCAATGTTTTCTAAAACCCCGAAACATAGTCGTTATGCTGCAGAATTTCCGTCTCCAAATGTCTCTCTCTTTTTCTAAAGTACTTTTATTTTATTAAGTGAATACTCAAATATCTTTCTTCAAAAAGGGTATTCACATATATACCAAAATGTTTTATTTTAAATTCTGGGATTTACATACATGAGACCCGCTCTCCCCTTCCGTGGGTTTAAAGTGACGTAAAGATCATGTCTTTAAAGCAGTTTTTAAAACATTATGATTATGAAATGAAACCCGTTTCTTTTATGCTATATGGGTTTTTTATGAAATGATTTATGATGATATATGTGGCTCACATGATAATAAAGGCAAATTTAAGGGTGTTCCCTGATAGCCCTCCAATGAATTGGGTAATGATGTAACCACTAGAGATTACAATTTTCACGATATCTTGGTGAATAACCTTGGTAATTTTCAAATGACACCTTGGGGATGGACCTTGGTGATATGTTCATGATTGTATATGTTAAATGATGTAGCCACATCTTAAAGTTATGAAAAAATTTATTTTTATTATGATATGCCACATGATTTTTTTTCTCATGCCTTAAAGTTCTTTTTCATGACATAGTTGATGTATCTCAAGTTCACATGTTAAATGTTTCCCTTGTTTCCCTTACTAGGCCTTCTGCTCAACCTTTCATTTGATGTATGTCCCCAGGTTATGAGATGCAGTAATGAACCTAGGATGAACATGATGAGAAGCCTTTCAAGTGTTTAAGAAGAATGTTTTATGTTTTCATGTTTTATGTTCCTGGTTTCCAAGACACTAAACCTTAAAAATCCTCGATTTTGTAAAATGTAATGAAAGTTTATGTGATAAAAAGTCGGGATGATATAGTTGGTATCAAAGTATGGTTTAGTTATTTGTGGAAATTAGGATATGAAAACTTTATGAAGAAGCCTATAGAAAAGTTTATATATAGGAAATCTTCCTGGTATTTTGGTGAGTATTGAGTAATGGGTTGCCAAGAAAATACATCCCTGTCTGGATACGAGCAGGTAGAGGTGGCTCTGGCACAGATGTACATAGGGTTAAAACCCGAAACCATCGCTTTGAGCTAGACTCAAACGGGAACTGGTACACGACAACGGGCCTTGCTACACTCTTGGTTACGACACTCCCGGGGGATATGCTTTGGTAAATTCATAATCTTAGTATGAACCATTGTTAAAGGAACAAAGATAAAATAAAATAAAGATTAACATAAGAATATATGATCATGGATAACCTAGATGAGAAACTAGGGGATCACAAGTTAGGGTATACTTTTCTTCTACAATTTATCCTTATATGCTTTAAGTTCCTTTTCATGATTATTAGATAAGTATTTAAGCCCCTAATTATACTTTCTATTCTTAGTTAATGGTGAGAAATGGAAGAACATGTCCCAACAACCAATGTGATAAGAAATGCGATGATTTCCGTATTAAAATGACAGAGATGATTAGGGGATTAAAAGATGATTATTATTTTGGAAGACGTTCACTATTTTGGGGACCCTATATGATCGAGGTAAATATATTACTACGGTATTTTCATTGAGGAGTAAGGTTGACTTATATTTTGAATAATCGATGAATTTAAGGTGGACTTATAGTAATTTAGGTTACTTATGGGAATGATTAACCTATCTTGGGTAAAATATGTTTAGGTTAGCTACTTTTGTTATAAGATGTTAGGAGTGGTTGATGTTGTTTGGAGATGAACAATGAAGTTTATTTTGGAAGACTATGTTATCAAATCCTCGTTGTATTTGGGTTTCAATCTTAGTTTGCTTTATTTTGAGGAATATTAAGGACCGCTATTTATGGAATGGTATATGATGAACTTTGGGTAGTACCATGGAACTTTGAAGATTTAAAATTATTTTCCATTCCTATGGGATTCTTTCTTTTTTGAAGAGTTGTTTTACCTTACCCTTTCTATTTTTGGGATAATGTTTGAAGATAGAAGAAATAGATAGTCAATCTTTTGTGGATTATGTGATTCTCTAGAAGATGATTCTTGTGTTTTGATGAGACCAAGTAGTTTTGAATGCTCATCGTTTAGAGAAAATATTAGTTTTGGTATAAACTTATTAAAGGATGAAACTCTACATGAAGTTAGTTATATTTTCTTATGTTTTTGTTCTATGTAGTAAATGAATTCCTCAAAATTATGAAAAGGAACGTAAAACAAAAACGTTTTTGGTTTAAGTTTCCTACTAGGTAATCAAAGACCATTTACACACATCATAAGTCTGGTATTTTCTTATGGTTTACCTTATCCTAATCATGTTTTTTATCACTCTCCCTCAGAACTTGACCCTTTGTTTTCTCCTCCATGTCCATGTTTTCCTACATGGAATCCTAGTGTGGGTTAACTCGGGTGACCTTTTTACTTCCCTTTATTTATTTTAAAGTAATAGTTTTACTGACTCCTTTTCCGATGGGGGACATTCAATGAAATTTCAAAACCCAATTTTAAAAATTGCGAGGACGCAATTTCTTAAGGGGGGAAGATTGTAACGACCCGAAATTTTGAATAAATCTTGTTTCCTAATTTTATGTGTTATTTTATTTTTATACTCAACAAAAACGTTTCATTTAATAACATGAGTATAATTAAAATGAGACCATTGGGTTTTGACTGTTATATGACCATTGATCAATATAACCGCTGGAAACTAAATGTTTTGATTATTGTCTCTAAATACAATTAATCTAGGTTAATTATTATAGAAAGAAGATTTGATGGCCTCACCCAGTAGTCTTGGACCGATCGAAGCCCATCTAACAGAACTTGGGAAGGAGGTAGCACCACTAGGCTTTGCTCTGGACCAAACCCAAGCCGAACTTCATCATGTGAAGCTAGAACGGAATCGCCTTCGCGAGAAGTTCAAACTAATAGAAATTACTACTCATGCGATGTTGGTCGAGCCTCCCTCAGATTCTCTCACCTTAGCACACCTTACACTTAGGTCCTATGCTGGTGTGATAAGGGGCTATGTAAGGAGACCTAACTGCCTTGTGTAATACTTTGTTTTAAATAAAAATTGTGATTTCTTCCTATGATGATGTTTATGACTTTTCAAATATCCGGATAAATATAGTATGCATATTTTTAGTGAATTTTAGAGAAAGGATATTTTAAAAAATGTTTATGTAAACCTTAAATAATTAAAAATGTGTAATGATTTTCAAAAAATTGTCTTCTATAATTATGTTCAGTACGAAATTTAGAGTCTAATAAGATCAACTTGATTTTTGATGAATAGTAAATTATGAATAGTGATTTTATGCTTAGGATTAGTAATGTGATTAAATGGATTAGTAATCTCACTTAAAGAAAGTATTAATATAATCTAGGCACATTGATTAAGAAATGTGATTCAATAAAATGGTTAAATAACGGTTTCATAAATTATTATTCAAGTATTAGTTTTTTCGGGTGAATAGTGTATTTTAATTAAAAATTAAATTAAAAATATTTATAAAATTATTTTTATAAAATGGATTTCATTTTTGAACTCAGAGAATCGATATTATGTTAAGGTAATTTTGGGGGATTTTTCTAAAAAAAATGAATTTTCGGTGAATAGTGTATTTATTTAAAAAATAAATTGAAAATATTTAGAAAATTATTTTTATAAAATGGAGTTCATTTTTTAAATCAGAGCATTGATATTTGGTTAAGGTGAAATTTTGGGATCTTTCTGAGAAAGTTGAATTTTCAGTGAATAGTAAAAATACAGTTTTAGGGGTTCGATATGTTTAATGACATCATAACTGTGTCATGATGATATCATGAGATATTTTATGGGTTGGACGACTAAAGGTGATGAATTATTGTGTGGGGGTCCCCATGTGGCCTAACTCCATGGGAAGTACCATGGGAGGGCCCATGCTTTTGAGAAAACCACTTTTGAGGTGTCCCTTGGCCATTAATGCCTTGTTCCCTCACTTTCCCTATAAATACCAAGCCATCCTCTCATCCATTTCGACTCCCCACTCTCCCCCAACGAGTTTCTGGTCTCATTACCTCCCAAGGAGTCCTCCCAAGGTGCCCCCAAGCCCTCAAGGTCCCAACCTTTTAGTTTTAAGAGTTACGTTTTAAGGTAAGGGATCTGACCTCTCTCTTTCTTTTCAAGTAATCTCTTTTATGTCATTTCTTTTATGCTCCATGATCTTATGTTGAAGGATGTTATTTTATATTCATATTACTTCCCTTTTCATTTTCATATGATTAGAGACCCCCTCTTTCTCTAATCATTTCATTTTAAGAAAGTTTAAGTGGTGTCGTTAGGCTGCCGAATTTTTAAGGGGTTCTTTCACCCTTCTCGTTTTCAAGATCTATTTTCATGTCAAGTCTTTCATGTTACTTTTTATTATGTCGTGGTATGATCTCTATATCTATCATACTGATATTTTATGTTCATATGATGAGAGACCCTATTTGATCTCGTCAATTCAATTTTTTCTGAAGTTTAAGTGACGCTGTTAGGCTGCCGAATTTTTAAGGGATTCTTTCACACTTCTCATTTTTCAAAATTCTACTTTCATGTCAAGTCTTTCAAGTTCCTTTTTGTTATGTTGGGGTATGATATCTATATTTATCATACTGATCTTTTATGATCATATGATGAGAGACCCCATTTGATCTCTTAAATTTAGTATTTTGAGGTTTTAAGTGGCACCATTAGGCTGCCGAATTTTTAAGGGATTCTTTCACCCTTCTCGTTTTCAAGATCTATTTTCATGTCAAGTCTTTCAAGTTCCTTTTTGTTATGTTGGGGTATGATCTATATATCTATAATACTGAAACCTTATGTTCATATGATGAGAGAACCTATTTTTATCTTGTCAATTCATTTTTGGTTGAAGTTTAAGTGACGTCGTTAGGCTGCTGAATTTTTAAGGGATTCGTTCGCCTTTCTCATTTTTCAAAGATCTACTTTCATGTCAAGTATTTCAAGTTCATTTTGTATTATGTTGGGGTATGATATCTATATCTATTATACTGATCTTTTATTTTCAAATGATGAGAGACCCTATTTGATCTCGTCAATTCATTTTTGTTGAAGTTTAAGTGACGTCGTTGGGCTGCCGAATTTTCATAAGAGAAATCTTATTTTTGTCTTCCTTTCATGTTCTTCATTTCATATGGTATATCTTTCAAATTTCATTACCATGTTCTCAAATCCTTTATATTCTGTCCCTCTACTATTTTATGGGTCATTTATGAGTGTTTGACCCATGTCCCCTCTCTTTTCAATGTTTTCTAAAACCCCGAAACATAGTCATTATGCTGCAGAATTTCCGTCTCCAAATGTCTCTCTCTTTTTCTAAAGTACTTTTATTTTATTAATTGAATACTCAAAGATCTTTCTTCAAAAAGGGTATTCACATATATACCAAAATGTTTTATTTTAAATTCTGGGATTTACATACATGAGACCCTCTCTCCTTTTCCGTGGGTTTAAAGTGACGTAAAGATCATGTCTTTAAAGCAGTTTTTAAAACGTTATGATTATGAAATGAAACCCATTTCTTTTATGCTATATGGGTTGTTTATGAAATTATTTATGATGATATATGTGTCTCACATAATAATAAAGGCAAATTTAAGGGTGCGCCCTGATAGCGCTCCAATGCATTGGGTAATGATGTAACCACTAGAGATTACAATTTTCACGATATCTTGGTGAATAACCTTGGTAATTTTCAAATGACACCTTGGGGATGGACCTTGGTGATATGTTCATGATTGTCTATGTTAAATGATGTAGCCACATCTTAAAGTTATGAAAAATGTTATTTTTATTTTGATATGCCACATGATTTTTTTCTCATGCCTTAAAGTTCTTTTTCATGACATAGTTGATGTATCTCAAGTTCACATGTTAAACGTTTCCCTTGTTTCCCTTACTGGGCCTTCTGCTCACCCTTTCATTTGATGTATATCCCCAGGTTATGAGATGCTGTAATGAACCTAGGATGAACATGATGATAAGCCTTTCAAGTGTTTAAGAATAATGTTTTATGTTTTCATGTTTTATGTTCCTGGTTTCCAAGACACTAAACCTTAAAGATCCTCGATTTTGTAAAATGTAATGAAAGTTTATGTGATAAAAAGGCGGGATACTTTAGCAGCGGCTGGTGCTTGATCAACAGCCGAGCAGTGGACAAGGCAGTAGAGCTCCGGGAGCAGGTGGACAGGAGCGGAACTAGTGGATACGTCTCTTGTACTTCTAGTTCCATGTTGCTGTTGTATTCGTGTCTTTGTACTATGAGCTGTAATAATAAAAAGACACTTATATTTATGATGTTTTCTTTCCTGTCCTTTTGTTTGGTTGATACTGAGAGGTCCCGGTTAAAACTGTTGACTTGACCCTCACTTTCGAGATTTCTACTGGAGGAGACCTAGTGACCTAACACTGATGCCGACAGCGTGACTCGACCCTTGGAGGCGAGAGTGACGGTTGGATCTCTTGGTAGTTATGTCGAGGCCTTACGACGTCATCCATGGCATGAATGCATCATTCATGTCAGGATTGACTGTATTAGGCAATGGGCATGGTTCATCCAGGGGATGAGACTGATTTTCTCTTTTCGGCAAAGGATAAATTTATGCAGCTCTTCTAGATCATAGGAAAAGAAGGTGTAGATCATCCAGGAGAAGATGAAGACTGCACAGTGCAGTAAGAAACAGGAAACTGGCGCCAGTCTTAGAGACTAGAGTGTGTTAAATGTATCAAGAATAGGCAGCCTTTAAGGATAAATGAGTCTGCGAAGCAGCAGGCATGGAGGCAGAGCTAGGAGAACAGCATGAGGTGGTGTACATTTTAACATGCTACAACCACCCGCCTTAGTTGTCCCTGCCAGTCTTAAGGGGCTGGAGGGTGGAGGAAGAGTGCAGCTGCATGCGGTCAAGGAGTGTGGCCCAATGGCTCTAAAAATGATTCAAGGGACAGTCTGTGTCCACTACTAGATGCTGTAGTAACAGACGTCGATATGAATCATTCCTTGATTTCACGAATCTTGTACCAGACCTAGAGTTTCTGGTAAGCCGTAGACTTGACCCTCATGTCTGGAGACACCTTGGGAGAAGACTCGATAATCACACATACGCCGACAGTGTGGTCAGACCCTCGAGGTGAGAGTTTCGGTTGGAATATCTTGGTGGCAGCATCGAGGCCTTACGACGTTGGTTTGAGTATGGACTGGGCAATCACTGTTCATACTCAAATTGACGGTATTAGGCAAAAGTTGGATTTGGTTTTCCTTGGTCGGCGAAAAGGAAACCCCAGGTATCACAGGATAAACTCATGCACAGAAGGGTGCAACCGATCACTCTTGAGTCGGTCAACCTTACCCTCGTGGCAGCAGTCATTTTGAGTTTCAGTTCTAACAGAAATTGGAGACCTCTAGAGTTTTAGGATGATGATCACGTCCTTATACGGGTCTTACCTCGATGAGGTTTACGGAGATGTGGCCAAGGCGGAAACTTATCTCTGAGGTTCAGCGGACCTTCTTAGGTCCTCGGCTGGGTAGGCATGGTGGTTTACTGCTTGACCCATCCACCTCAGTTGCACCAGGTGCACGATGACTTCCACGTATCTCAACTGAGGAGATACGTGCTCGACCCTTCGCATATCATCGACCATGAGGAGCAGGAAGATGGTGATGGGGTTACTTTCATGGAGGTTCCAGTGGGGATCAAGGATCGATAGGGGCAGATCCTATGAGAACGGTCTATTCTTCAGGTGCGCTTTCACTGGCAGTACAGGAACCTCCAGGTGAGCACATGAGAGTGGGAGGCTCAGATGCATGCTTAGTACCGCTTTTGTGACCCTAGTTTGTGTTGAAGCTTTACGGGGATGTAAAGCCCTGAGGTGAGAGTAATGTAAAGACCCATAAAATTCAAGGGAAATTTTTTCTAAATTTTCTTTTTAATTTTTCAAGAACGCAGTTTCTGACGGCGCCTGATTCTGAGGCCCGGTGTGCCCAGAATTAATTTCCGAAGTTTGGCTTAGGTACGTTCAGTGAACGAACGAGCGGGAATTTCTAACTTTTGAACCGGTGCTTAGAATCTAATTCCGAGGGCACCAATGAAACCGCAGCGCCAGTAATTTCTTAGAAACACATTTTCCGGAGTTGCGTTTCCATGAGAGAGGTTGATAAAAATTGTGGAAGATAGAATAAAAATTTAACTACAATTTTTTATTTTCTCTTGTGGATTTAAGCTTTGGGTAGAAGTTGGGTAACTACCCGACTTCCCATGGAAGGTTATGAGAGTGGTGGGGCCCACACGAACCCCACCCCTTCACATTCCTTAACTCCCTCAACTCACAATTAAATTTGATAACTTAAGTTTTGATAACTTATTATATTAATGAAGTGTGTTTAATGTGAGTGTTTGAATTTCAAACTCTTGAAATTCAAACCTTAAGTTGTGTTAATAAAATAAGAAAGGGACTTATTTTATTTGGGGTTGGAGGTTTGTTGCTTGAGGGGTTTGGGGAGAAAAGCTAAAGGAAGCTCGAAGTTCTCCATCTTCTTCGTCGAATAACGCGAAGAACGCGAAGAATGCATCGAACTCCGTCGAAGAACGCCGAGTCCTCGGAGACCGACTACGCGACGCCGTATACCGCGACGCTTCTTCCCTGACGTCTCTTTCCGCAATATCTCCTTCCGTGATGTATCTTCCCGTGACGAATCCTCGTTCGACGAACCTCCGTTCAAGCAATGTCGAGGTAGGGAATTGTTTTGTGAATATTAATGAACCCCATGTTACTTCCTTCTAAATCAAAGAACGTGGATCAACTAAACATCAAGTTGATCCGCGAAGAATATGTTGCAGGTTGGGAATTCTTGTTTGTGGGAAAACTGTAGGGGTTTAATTTATTTATTTATTTTGTTCGTGAATCCTTCATTGTCGTTCTTGGTGAAATACGACCATTTGATATCGACTAACGAGAGGGGGTCGGACCGCACAAACACAGCTGACCCTCCTCCAATATTGATGATGTTTTTATTGAAGATTGTAACAAAATGGAGTGGTGTCGTCGCACCACGCGGAATCGTGCGGCAAGGAATGTGCGGCGCCGTCGCGCCACGTCGTGAAATTGAACCAAGTCGCGGCCCCGTCGCGCCGAGTTGGAGAACCGTAAAAACATCGTGACCGGAGCGGGGCCGCAGAGGAGAGGTGCGGCACCGTCGTGCCGCATCGGACGAATCAAGGCCGCGGCCAGCTCCGCGCCGCGGCGGAACAAGGAGACCGGCGGCCGGTTCCAGGCCGCCGGCGTCGGAGCAGGGGGGACCAGCCGTCGCCGGTCCCGTGGAGGCAGAAACCGGTCGGCCGGGGCGGGTCGGCTGGACAGGAGAGAAGCCGGGGGTTCAAACCCCTGTCTGGCCAGCACAAAGACCCCCCTAATGGGGGGCCGCGGTTACAACCAGGGGGGACAGGCGCCCCCCACTCCAAACGACTCGGCCGTTTGGCCGAGCGCCGAGCCAGCGCGTTGGGCGCGCTGCGCCCAGGCCGGGCCGGGCCACTCCCAAGCGGGTCGGACCCGGACTCGGTTCGGGTCAACCCGGTTCGGGTCGACCCGGTTCGGGCCGACCCTGGGGGTATCGGGCCGGGTCGGACCGGGCCCGAACCCCTTAATACCGAATCTTTTCCGGTCGGACGCCCATATATTGTGCAACGGGCCTCCGATCGAAGCACCGTCAGTTGCGATGCGATCCTTGGATCGAGAAGGTCGTTTCGGTATATCACACTCAAGGTTTCAAAATACTTTGGGTTCGTCCGGGTTGGTTCGTACACGAAACCAACCAGGCCCTCGGAGCGGAAACGCTCATATCTTGAGCTCCGGATGTCCGATTGACGTGACGTCGACTTTGTTGGATTCCTCTAAGTGAGACAAATCTTTTGGCTTACTCCGCTTGAGGTTTGGATGTTGTCGGAGTGTGGTCAGGTTGGTTCGCTCATGAAACCAATCGGGCCCCTGGAACGAAAAAAGCCAATAACTCACAGACCAGGCGTCCGATTGACGCGCCGTCTGTATCGTTGAATTCCTCTTGATGAGACGGAACTTTTGGCATACTTCGCCTGAGTTTTGGTTGCTTTTGGATAGTGGCCAGGTTGGATTGTACCAGAAATCCCACCGGGCCCTTGGAACGGAAAAGCTGATATCTTACAGACCAGACGTCCGTTTGACAAACCGTCAGCGGCATTGGTGATCACGTTGAGAAACGGTCCCTATGAGTATACCCTATGAGATTTTGGGGTACAGTTGAGGTATGACCATATTGGTTCACACACGAAACCAACTGGGCCCTAGGGACGAAAAGGCTAGTAACTCACAGACCGGGCGTCCGATTGACGCGCCGTCTGTTGCGTTGAGACCCCTATGACGAGGTGGTCCTTTGAGATAATTCTTCGTGGGACTTATGATACTTGGAGTATCGACCTGTAGCTCGTGGAGCGGACCCTCCCAGAGACGAGCGTGCGGAGTACAGAGACCTTGTAGCCGACTGAGACCTGACGACTGCTTGACCGACTCAACTTGGAGTGAGTCGACTAGCCCAGTGGACGAAGCACTAATTTCTGAGGTACAGACCCACGGCGGATGGAGCACTACCTGTGTGACAGTGCAGACCCACGGTACTCTTCCGGGGAGTACCTCGGCAGGCTACTAGGGGGTGTACAGTACTGTGTTTGGGTGACATACCCCGGCAGGAAGCACTAATGTGTTTGGGTGGCTGGCCCGTGGTACTCGACAGGAGGAATACCTCAGCAGTCTTAGGTTATTGAGCAGTACCTCGGAGTCATGATAGGACCACTGTACAATCCAGAGATGGGATCTTCAGCAGTTGTGGTTTCGATATTGAAAATCTTGGTTTGAGCTGAGTCTATGACCTTTGTGTTTCCTCATGATTGAGATGGGTTACTTGATAACTTAGGTATATGTATGGGCATATACCTGGGTAGTGGTTATCCTTTGATTTCATAATCTTTGTGTTTCCTCATGATTGAGATGAGTTACTTGATAACTTAGGTATATGCATAGGCATATACCTAAGTAGAGGTTATCTATTGAGATATTCTTTGTGGTTATCCATGTTGGTTTTACTGAGACCTTGAGGGTCTCGGGGTCCCTACTGAGTATCGTTATACTCACCCCTGCACGGGAAATGCCTGCACCTCGTTGTGTTGGTTGCAGACGATGGGAAGTGCTGACAGAGGCCGAGTGATCGAGGACTGGACGGTACCCGGAGGTGGACCACACGACGAGTCAGTATCCGGAGGTGGACTTCACGGCGAGACGACACTCGGAGGAGGTTGATGGGCGAGAGCGTTGTGGAGGCTATCTGTACCTACCCTTCAAGTAGGATCCGTGGTGGACGATCCAGGATCTGCACCATCTGTACCTACCCTTCAGGTAGGAACCGAGGAGGACGACCCAGGAGCCGCTTCCATTCTTCCAGCTGTTGTACTTTGTTCATTTTGTAGTTGTACTTTCATTTGGATTTGTATTCTGTCCCATTTACCTTTCATCACTTCTCTTTGTACTTAGTGTTTTACTTCCGCTTGTACTCTGTGGTGTTTTGTTTACTTTTATAAAGGCAATGCCTTCCCAGTTATCGGGATTTACACCTTTGGTGCTAGTCGTTAGCCCCTGGCCTATGGAAGGCGGGCTTGGGGTAGTCATGACACGGGCCCGAGGATGGGTCGTGACATTACCCATCAAAGCTCGTCTCAAAACAGAATCTCCCTATAAAATTCATTGAAAACCACATGCATCACCATGACTATAACCTAAAACCAGATCACCTATAATTCATCATTCTAGAAAAGAGTGTAAAATCAAGATCATATCCATTATGTAATATTAAAACCATTTTATACTAATGACACTAACTAAAAAGGGTTTGAGTTAAAGCTAAGGTCCTATAGGTCCCCCACCCAACCCTACCAACCAAGTCTCAAAACAAGGATACTAAGTCTATGTACACGCTCTAAAGTCTCTCATACAATAACCATATCCCACTTAAGGGACAATTTTTTATGGAATATACCATTCCAATAAAATCTATTTAAATTAGTATTAAAAGGATTGGTAAAAATAACATCAACCTATGAGGTTCAAAACCTGTCAATGTAGGTGTAACAACATCACTAACCTAGAATCATCCTTCTAAGATGTGATCGTCATGGAGAATCCTCAATGGGGGAGTTCTCTTTAGAAGATCACAACAACATAAATGGATAAGAATATTTCACTCACCAAGTATATGTATATATTAATACCCCCTCATGGCTCAACTTACTAGACCACCACCCACATATCTGAGGGTGTATTTTTATCAACAAGGGTACTACCCAACTCAAATAGTCAGAGTAACATCACTTACCTTTCCTAGAAACACATATCAATGTCTGTTGGTTACCATCTCCAAGGGAACTACTGAAAAAGGATAACCCCTCATTTTAACATAAGATGTAAAATTTTAAACTAGATTCATACAAAAAATGTTACTAGGATTTACCTATTAACCTTTAGTTGTAACACAATTGAAGAAGAATCCAATTGAGACCTATAAGAAACACTCACTCTCCTGTTCAAAGAATACCTTAAGGAAACATTTGAAATAAACATTACATGAGGGTTTATTTCTATCAACACCAAAAAAAAGTTTTATTTAATCCATTTTAATCAATTTAAAGTTATTATAAACATTAAGGAGGATTGAATATTTGAATTTTCAAGTAACATTGTTAGAGGAAACTGTATTTGGTTTTTATTTAGCTAATGTCTCATAACATTCTTGGAAAATGGTCTTATAATTTTCTTTTTAAACCATTATTTTTTCATAAGTTCAACATGTATCAGAAAATAAAATGTTAATTTCAATCTATATTGGAAGATACTCTTTAGGTTGTAATTGAAATTTTAATTAACTGATGACACATATCAATAAAACTCAAAAGTAGACAAAATTAATTTTCTTAATTTAAGGGGAATAGTCAAGTAAGATTCCACCATACATTTATAAATTCTCTATAAAAGTGGTTACTAAAACATTAAATAACCATCCCATATAACACAATAATACCACCAAGGGGTTAATTACCCAGGAATGTGAAGCATATAATAGACCTACATGGTTCAATTCAATAAATCATGGGTCCAGTTATATGTGTATCCATTCCCAATTTATAGAGTTAACACTTTATAAATTACAATTGGCATCCCATTTAAGTGAAACCCATAATAAATATTTTATTCAAAACAGCCTTATTAGGGTCATCTCTTAAGCATACAATGCTAAGGCTCATTTACAAGGGTATATGAAATCAATAAGGATTCATCTATATAGGTCATTATTCCCTAATTATAGAGGTACTAGACTTTATAAGATTTAATTGACACACTATTTAACTAACATACATAATTAGTGGAATGATTTTTTTCAAAACAAATACAATACCCAGAAATTTATAAATTTCATTGAGGATAATTCATTAACCATTTTAAAACCCATTTCATTTATTTAATTCATTTCATGATGGTTAAATAGAATGAAACCATCAACTTTATGGTAAAACACCATTTAGGATGATGTATACACTTTATTTAACTCACCCTAAACAATAACTATAACATAGAAAAATATCACATTAGAATATATTTAAGGTAAACATGAAAATAATCACACAAGAATGGTATATAGATAAACATTTAATATAATCACATAACCATTGCATAAAGATATGCATGCTAATGACAAGTGAATATTATGTGATAGGAAATGATGCATGAACACAACTTGTCCCTTTCCATACTAGGATAAGAGGTAAATATAATTAATCATTAACTATTCGAAATGTTCACTAATCACTTGAGGTGAAATAATAATAAAATATAATAATAAACAACACAAACATCATTCCCATCCCAGGAAACTTACTCTTTCCCCCATGAGTAGGTTGTAAATTCATAGATACAATCTATTTATAAAGTTATAACACATTCCTAGTATCCTTTAAACCATCGTAAAAAAGTAATATAAGAAAAAGAAACCTATAATACCACTTTGTCACATCCTGACCTAGGATCCACTAAGTCGATACCTTGAACTATTTGAAAACATTACCTCAAGCATGTAACCTCATATACATGAGGCTTATGACAAGAAGCATGGGTCTAATGTAGGAAAAGTGGGGAGATTATACCCTATTGAAAAAAACTAAACAATAGAGGAAATAAATAAAAAATATAAATAGTCAAATATAAAAAATCACTAAAAAATAATAATTATTGATAACCCGTCCAGTTACAATCAATCCAACCTTACATGAACATGCTATGACCAAAATAGAAGATAGTAAACATATAAAATATACATTAAATAGGTCTAGACCAATGGAGAATAAATAATAAAAGGACCAAAATTATATAGGAATCCCAAATACATTCTTGACCCCTAGATGGATGTCAAGTCCTAGCCCATAAAGAGTAACAACAATGTGGTATAATCCCACGTCCCAACCTATAACCAAAATATTTGTTCGGGTAATAATTGGCGATCGGAACAAGGTGTGAGTAAAACAAAGTATTCCACAACCAATGGTGACTAATTAAAATCCTTATCATGAATATAAAATGTACAATGTATCAGAATAATAAAGGAAGTAATGAAATGGTGTAAAAATCACCAAGTTGAGATCAAGTTCCTTGTGAGACACCTAGCTAACCATACCAACTTCCACCTAAGCCAGTTTGTCTATGAACATGGGACATCATATATTAATAAACACATATAAATGTATCTATATACTAGAGAGGACATGTGGCCTATGACCAAGGCATACTAATAAAACATCTTAAGGGCCTCATATTGTTTAAAAAAAGGGGCACTAACCCAAGCATTAAAGTAGGGGATACAAAACATCAAGTCAGATTAATTCCATATAATCAAGATGGAAGGTCGTGTCATTTAATATGAAATTAACTATAAGGAATGATATGTACATAAATTTAAAAAAAACAACAACATGGAACATTATGGATATTAATCTCAAATTAACAATAAGGAATGTAATGTACATTAATTCTAAATTAAAAAAGAGGGATTCCATGTCAAATATCTCAAATAGGTAATGAGGAACTTCATGTCTAAGGAATACATCAAATTGTTAATTTCATTTACCAATTATATATATATATATAAATACATTAGGAAAAGGCCCAAGCCTATGGTGAGAATAACCAAAGGGGCATGTAAGCTACCCATTTTCTTATCACCATTAAACTAAATCTATTTAGTTATTTAATCATCAGAGATAATCCAACACAACTTAGGAGGGTGTTTAATTACATAGGAAATTCATATTTGAATAGAACATTTGATATCACACACCCTAAAGGGGTGGTTTAAAATATGGACATAAACTTTTGATGGGATCAAGGGACTCATAGTCAGAGTCAAATAAATTTAATTATAGGAGTATCACTTATAATTAAATTCCCTTTTTTATAGAAGGTCATATTTCATAATTTTACATGGCCTAAGTAAGTATATATGACCTATTGTTATTTAAATAAATTCATTTGTAATTATTTTATTATTTCCCATGTTAGGAGTCAACCTAAACATATCAAAGTGGTGTATTGGTCAATTAAAAACAATGGAAAATGAGGGAAAATAATAGGAAAAATCCGAATGGTTGGCCCATGTTGAGGTCACAAACCTACAGCCATATCAAGGGGTCTAAATAACATTTAGTCTATGATCTAGAAATTTAATTTATGTTATTTTAAATTCTAAGAGAAATTAACAGAAAGTAAACCATGTGAAACAATTAAAACATAATACAAACAATAACACTTTGATTGAAAATACATATACCACCCACCTAATTATTAGGAATCCACACTCTTTAATTATTTACCTTTGATTCAAGATGGAATAAGAGAAAATAGATAAATAGAAAAATGCTCTGAAAATAGGGCATATGAGATCACATGGAAATAACACCCAATAAAGAAATGAAAATGGAGAAAATAAGAAATGGGATTGAGATAATAATAGAGGGAAATCCAACATGATTTATGATGCTTGAATTAGACACTAAATGAGGGATAACCATCAAATCCTATTGGAGAGGTAGAAGGGGTATCCCATTATCACATGTTGTGTGAATGGAGGATAAAGTTTGGATAAAGGGTTAAAGGAGGGAGGGGGAAAATTAAAAATTAAAAATTTTAAAAGGGACTTATGGTTTGAATACATTGTTTTCTAAACTATGTGCCAATCGTGAGGCTCACATTTCCCAAACGGCACACCCCTGCATGGTTTATACACACAGTTAAGGAAACCATATTCCAAACATTACTTTGGTACTTTATCATTCCCCTCACCTCACATGGGAAATGATCATGGTTATATAAACTGTTAATAGTGTAAACGCTCCACCTATGTGTTTTCTTGTAGTGTTTTTCATGGTTATGTAACCTTAGGCACAGAGTTTGTCAAAAAATGTGACACCCCTACCAGAAATCCTAGTTTGGATTCATGATTATCACTAACCAAGTTTTATCTAGTCAACTCCCTTTATCTTTAAAAAAACTAGGATTTAAAACCATGAATCTCTCGAGAATTGTTCTATTACCGGAGGAACCTCTTATGACCCGAACAAAGTAAAAAAACACTTTTCTTTTTTCTAACTCTCATAACTCTCTTCTGAAGCTTAATTTAAAAATTTTCCCTTCCACTAAAAGAAAATTCAAATTCCTTTATAAATTTCAACCCATAAAAACATGGGATATTATATACATAAATAAACGAGAGTCAATAACTCAATATGGGGAATCATAAAAGATATTTCAAAGTTAAACTATGGAGATAATTTGGTATATAAAAAATGAATAAAAATTTGAGAAATATGAAGTTTAGATTCAAAAACATGAAACATAGAGTATACATATGGTATATACATAATATTAGGAAAACATAAGAATAATCTAGGTAATTATTACAGGACATTATAACATAGATGACTAAGTTCAATACCAAAGACCCATACATAGAATCTCATAAGATATAAGTATTATCGAATACATTGGGAGGTATATAGTTTTTAGACAACCCATTACATCATAATATGTCCACATATATGTTTTTCATATATAAATAAAATAATTAAATTGATCATACATTAATCCTAAGATATAACACCATAACTCATGAAAATGGAACATGTTACATAATAATTTTATAAGGTATTGCATAGAAAATTTGCAAATACAGATGACATAATAGAACACATAAATCCGAAAAATGAATAAAAAATTCCATGAGATAAGTTTAATGTATTATATTTATATAATATATTTTTAAAAATATAGGTAAATAAGAAAGATGTAAAATAAGTTTTTTTAAATCTAGATAGGGATCATCTTATCATTTATGTAATGTTTTATGTAAATACAAAAATGAGTTTATTTAAGAATGTAATATAAATAAATATCATTTATATATTAAAATGGTACAAAACCCTGAGATTTTATGATATATTAATAATTTTTTTCTTTCAAAGCTCATGATACACGCAACCCTAAGTCTAAATGAACTATAATATATTATAATTTTATAACCTAGAAGTTAAATTGGTAGAATAAATAGCAATAACCAAATTTTGGAAATATATATATATATATAAATTTTAGAGAATGAAAATATATTTTTATTAAAGTCTTTATATTCTTTAAAAATATATATTTTCTTCAAAATAGTTTTTTTCTTTTTTTGAGTGAATAATATCATTAATTTCTAGAACTTTTATAAATTTTCTTTGTCAAAAATTATATAACTTTTAAAATAAAAATATAACATTTATATTAGGGTGAATTTTTGTGAATTTTCATAGAATATTGATTTTCTAGTGAATAATAAAAAATAGATTTTTAGTTAAAAATGTATTTTTGTTTCAAGAATTTAAAATTTAAAATTTTGTTTCAAAACAATTTAAAATAAAAATTAGTTTTATTACATTATTAACAATCCAATTAAGTTCATTATAATCTATTTTGATTGTAAAATTTGGTATAAAAACATTTTTTTACTTAAAATTAATTTTTTTTGAAAAACTATTTTTCATTGAGTTATTGTATTTCTATTAAATTAATTTATAAAAATTCAATAAATTGAATATTTAAATACATGTTCCATATTTTTAATTATTAGGTACATTTTTTAAATGGATACCTTCTAGTTTTGGGCATTACGAATAGTAATTGTGATAACATTTTGTCCCCTTAAAAGGGGTAAAACTGGTAAAATAGGGTGTAAACATTAGGATAAGGCTTTAAAATTACTCCCAAACAATTACATATCATAATTAATGATTAGATATTGTAAATAGATATCAAAATATCTAATATATGTCCAATTGGTTTCATTTTTCAATTATTATGGCCTTCATATTAATTAAAGAAAAGAATATACAAAAAATGTGACTCTCATGACTTTAACGACTCTAATATTTTTACATAAGGATAAAAATAGGTTAATTTTAGTTATGAATGTTTATTTTTAATAGGATTTTTATAATTATTTAATTTAATTTTAATTTTTATTGAATATATAATTACCTTAAATGCTTACACAACACTAACACCGTAATTATTCAATTAATTAAAATATAAAATGTATAATTTTAAAAATATTAAAAGTATTAATATTTGGATGAATTATTATTTTACAATAATTTTTTGGATAGATATAACATATTAAGGAAGCATTAATGGTTTATATCTGAGTTCATTTTCTTTAAAGTTGTCTTCAAAGTCAAATTGAATGAATAAGCCCAAAAATGAAATTCATGATATTTTCTGATATATAATATTTTATTAAATTATTTAAAATTAATAAAAACCATAAATTTGTAAAATTTGAATTTTATATGGTTTTAAATATCAAACATGGTCCATTTATGGGTCATTTTTCTTTTTATGGTAACATTCTTGCCTCTTAAATAGAAAACACATTGATACTGCTGTAATTATTAAATGGGTTAATGGGCAGTTAAAACTAAGAGATAAGGGTTAAAATATCATGTAGACATTTATAAATACAATTTAATTAGAAATTGTTTTAATATAATAAATATATAGTTTAAATATATCAATTTAGATCAACTTTTACATGAGTAATAATTTATATTAATTTAATATTTTATGTAATTCCAAGAGTGTCCCTCTCCTCACATATAAAAGGGAACCTATTTTCTTATATTCCTCACACCTTTTGTTCATTATATATTGAAAAATATCTTCCTTATATACCTACAATAAATCCTAGATATTATGGTATTTCCAAAAGACCAAACATTCAATGGTTAAGGTGTAGACCAAAGATGGTTTCTCAATGAAGTGGTATAAATCCCAATCGACAATTCTCAATTTTAATTATTATTATATCACATATAAATATATGGTATAAATACAAAATATTGAATATATTATATTAAATATAAATTATTATTTTTAATGTGATGTAACAGTCATTATCCAACTTCTTCCCATCCTTTGGAAAAAGATAACGTCACTCGTGTGTATGTGTGGACTACCACCCCCACGAAGCGATGTGATTCGTTTTTCATTTATAATTTATATGGATGGAAATTAGTATATATTTAATGAATATATAAGATATATTTTATATAAATATTATCTATTAAATGTGAATTATTATTTACCTTTCTTTTGTTCCATTCATTTAAAACTGAAAACAAGGGTTATGTGTACGTATAGTCTACCATCTCTATAAAAAGTGTAATTAATTTTTCTCACTATATCCTTTATGTGTGATTATATATATAGTTAATATATATTTTACTTATATCATGATTAAAATTATTGATATTATGGAAAAATGATCAAAGTACAAGGACCAGAACTACCAAGCCTAAATTCTCATGAAAATCGAAACATTTGACACTAAAAATAACAATTTTAATAAAGAATTATTAATAAATGATTTTTAAAATTTAAAAAGGGGGTCATATATGGTATTATAAGTATTTAAATGATTATTTTATATATTTATAATAAATTTAAATTTATTAATCCTGATGTTATAGATATTTCAATGTAAGTAGAACATGAGGTAAGGGTTTATATTCTCAAAATGTCTTCTTTGGGACATATGTTATATTATGAAACTAAATTCATTTATTAGATGTATATACATACCCATTAACATGTTATATCAATAATCTTATTAGTTTAAATATATTTAATGTTTTATTTTATGTTATTATTTAATGGGTATTATGTTTCAAAAGGTACCATAACACTAAGGGATTTATGATTCAATCTCATTTTAAACAGGGTTATTTATTCTTAAATTTTAATTAAAGTAAATTATATTATCATTATCTTATAAAATAATTTATTTTTTTTCCTCTGGTTATTCATTTAATTTTCATTTAATAGTACAATTTTCTACTATTTATCACTTAAAATGTTCAATAAAATTTTCTAAAGAAAAAATGATTTTATTTATTCTTTGTTCGGGAATCATTTTCTTCGATGTGAAAGTTTTCATTAAAAATTTTTAAAAAACGTTTTTACTATTCTACTGTGATTTTTAAATTCATTTTTACCCATGTTTCACATTCTATAAAATCTTGTTAAAGGAATATTTTCATGTTTTTCCAAATGAGTAGTTTTTGATTTTTTAAAAAAATTGTGAAAGTAATATTTATTTTAAAATAAACAACATGAATAAAATTTCTTAGTTATATGAATGATCAATTATCTAAATCTTCCTTTACATATTTAAAACTTTCTTTTTAAATAAATTTTGGTCTTTGATATTTTGGAAATTTTTAGATTTCAAATTTATAATTTCAATGTAAAAATGGGTTTTCCTCAATAAATGTTCCAATGATCTTTTAAATAAATATTGAATCTATAAAAACATACTTTGATTTTAATTATGATTTAATGGGGATTTTATCCAATGATACCATCCACTTTCTTTCTTTGTATGTCTAATGATGATGATTATTTTCATATTATTCTATGAAACCCATTTATTTCTAATGATATAATTAAGTTATAAAACCTATTAATTGTACATGTGTTGTGCTATGATGATTTGATGAAATTTTTATAAAACCCATTTTATTTCCTTAGGTTATGTTATGATTAATTATTTATGATCATGTGGAACAAATATGTTTTATTTTCATTATGTGATGGGTTGGACCAGAATTATATAGCTCAAAAATGTATTGGGTGAAGATGGATATCTCATGAGACAACAAGGACTATAATGGGGAGTGAGACCAACTTAGTATGGGAATATATACACTATGATAGTCTGGAGAGTGAACCTTGACTATGTATATGATGTTCTAGGGAGTAAACTCAATCTACAATGATGATCTTGGAAGTGACCCTTGATTACTAAGGAAATTATTTTCTAGGCTTATGTGTATGAAACAAAAATATGTATTATGATGATGTTATTCTCTCAAGGATCATATTATTTTATTAATTTATTATTCATGTATTATAAACATCAATTATTTATGAAAAAATAAATATTATGATATATGATATCTAGGGTATGGTTTTCAAAATTTATGCTCATGTTATCATACACATATGTTCATGTTATATTTACGTGATCATTGATATATTCCTTTATTACCCTTAATAATAATCAAAGATCACCCTTTATTATGTTTCCTTTCACCACATTGTGAATAATGGTTTCAAGTATTATACGTCTAAGAAAGGTACTAGTAATAAAGTATTTAGTGGGAGATGATGTATATCTCTTAATAAGATGTTTATGTAGATAAATTTATAAATACACTTGAACTATATGATTATGGAATGGATAGTAATGTTATGTATTGAATATTCAATTAATAATATGTGATATTTATGTATGAAAAGTATGGTTTTATATAAAGGTAATATATGATGTTTAAAGTACATGAAATAAAAAATTCATAGGGAGTATAAATAAAGGAAAAATTAAAAAAATAGTGATATATAAACAAAAAATTATTTTAATAAATATTATAATATATAAAGTAAATATAATCCAATATAGAATAGAAAAATAAAATATGGATACACGTGATAACTATAAAAGAGGCATGTATTACATTCAAAAATAATTTTTAGAAAAATCCCCATAAAAAATAGATAGAAACAAAACAAAACAAATTCAACATATAAAGAAAAGTGTACGAGTCACATAATAATTTGTTAAGATATACAGATGTCTTAAATTAGAATATAATGGTAGAATTTTATTTAAAAACTAAGTAATATGATAAGATATTTCATAATAATAATTTTAGGTATGAAAAATTAAAAACATATCTTAGAAGAAAATAAAATAATAAATAATTTAATGATAAAGAAAGATAAACCATTTTACAATGATAATAGTGTATAAATTAGGAATCAATCAATGTGAGGATGTAAAATAGATGTTGAAATCCAAAAAATATAGGGAAATGATATATTATACAATAAAGGAACAAATTATGTAATGAATATAATAATATAAATAAAAAGAAAATATTTACAGAAAAAGATAATGGATTGTGATGCATTACCCCCACATCAAGTCTCAACTCACATAAATTTACTTAAATATCCATGTATAATCATATTTAGTTTATTAACTATCCATTTTAAAAACCTATTTGCATTTATTTCATTTTTATTAATATTTTGTATGCATTTATCTATATTTATATGTGTATGTAAAATATATTATTTCTAAGTCTTAATATATTTTTGTTACTTATATATAATTGTTACATATCTATTATACACAACTTTTATATATCTAATGACCATATACCCAAAGAATACATACCTAGTGAATACATTAACAATAAATTTACAATCTTAACTTTACTCTCTTAACTTTCTATATGTTACCTCAAATACTTCTCTCAAAATTACTAATATAATTCACTAATTTCTTCCTCAAGAAAAAATTTCTACCATATTACTAATTTTTTTCGTTCTTTAAAAAATTATTATAGAAGGTATGATATTTTTAGAAGCTACGAACCATTATATTTATACATTATAACCATGATATTTATTTTTATTTATTATTAATTTTTATTTAATATAGATATGATTAATATATACTATTTTTTAAAACTAAAATTATTATGAAATAACACCACAATGATTTTCTTGTGTTTAATTTGGGTTAAAATAATACATCACTACAAAGTGCCTGATTTATTTAATGTTAAAGGACATATCTTGTTATTAAATTATTTCAATCTTTATAAAATTTTCCCTTAAAATTTTAATTTATTTCCAAATATGAAAATATGTAAGGTAAATTTTTTTATTAATTGTTTGGGTTTAAATATTACCTCTTTATACTTCTGAGTTCTCAATATAACTTAGACTATGTGAGTGATCTTGTTCTGTATTACTTTATCTCTATAATCTTAGATATTCATAGGTTTTCCCTTAAATGAAATTTTTTTCCCAAGTTTTACCATTTAAAAATTTATTCTATGATATGGATCTCATATGTACTACCTCATAAGTGATATATGAAATACATTGTGTACTTGAGAGAGGTTATATAGAAGTTTCAACTATTGGGTATAATTCTAATAAAAAATTCAATATATAAGGGACTAATATATATTAAGCTTTAAATAACATTTTTAAACCCCATAACCCTCTTCTAAGTATATATTTAAAGTAAATGACTCTCCTAAAATTTTAATCAAGATCACATTGGTGATTATCAACCTAGATATTCTTAATAAGTTGTTGAATGATTTGGATATTATTTAGAACTTATTTCACAAGTTTGATTCAAAAAAATATTATCTCCAAAAATTTATCCATGAATTTAAAATTTATGCATCATTTAACATATATAAATTAAAATGGTTCCCTTTTATTAGAAGGTTTTTTATAATAGAACAGAACCAGTAGAAGATGTTGATCCCAAAAACATTCAAAACTAACCAAGAATGGATTAATCTTATCTTCCAAAGTATGAAGGATCCTTTTAATTGAACATCCATTTAAGGATGATAAAAAATGATAATGTATAGTTCTATAATCATATTCTGTGGAATATTTTCACATAACATTGAGGTAAGCCTTGGATGTTGATAAGTCATAATTGAAATTGGTTACCCATGAATCCATAACGCATAAATTATATATATATTAGGGAAATTTGATCAAATATGGAATATTCTAATAATTAAGTGATATAATTTTATAATTTGAACAACCATAAAACATATGAAGTTTTTTTTGGTGGTGTTAGAAAGATGATGATACCCTTTTGGGAATAAAGAAAACTAAGATGGAGGGGGTGGATTAGTGTTCCATAGTATTTTAAAATTGGAATAGATTAATAATTGGTTAAAAAAATGAAAATTTTAACTCTCACTTATGGATAAAGAATAAAAACAAGAATAGGAAAACACCATGATTTATTATTTACTAGTTGATGATATAACATCACTGAAACCAACTCACATACCCAGGCACCCCAATGGGTCAAGTCTTGTCCCTCCCAACTATGATTGAAAAGCACCCAATGATCATGTTTTTATTATATATTCTGGATTAAATACCTTGTGGCTTGAATACCAATCTCTAGGACCAAAGGACTTTGATCATCAATCTGGTAGTGCCTTCTATTGAATTGAAGGCCTAGAGAACATGCCTAAAATCCCCTGGACCAAAGGCCCACATGTCACCTAGCCCGTAGGTCTAGGAAATATTGTCCCATAGGTCCATGTGAATGATCCATCACCTACCACCCTCTAGAGTGATTCCATCACACCATTCACCGCCCACAATCATCATGCTACCTTCTACTACTTCCACAATCTGACCCTACCTAAGAGAGTCTTCCTCCATCCCATTTGTGAGAAGTAAACACCCTCACATTCATTGATCATTGACCTTCACCTTCTATAATTTACATACCATAAAACTAAATCTACCACTATCCCCTATGCAAGAAGGACTTCCCCCCATTTCCAGAAAGCATTATCTGTCACCACCCATGTTTGTTGGAAACCAAGCCACTGGGCCGAAGTCCCCTCCACTGATAGTTCTTTATGGAAAATTATTATCCCTCACACATTTGATCACTCCCTAACTACATAAAATTATTCCATTACACATATAAAACCACCAATAAATTGGGAAGTAGGTAGTCAGGGTTTTAAACTCTCAATGTGAATGCGGATCAACAACACACATTCCACTCAAACCAGTGTTGGTATGCATCATGATTTTTTTTCACAAGTTTCATTACTAAATGTGAGAAACTAGTCTATCATATGTTGCGGCTGATATCAATATTCATATTATCTTTCTCTTAATATCATGGTCAAACCAATGATATCAAGGGGATAACATTTAAACCTTTTAAAAATATTTTCCCCAAAAGGTTTACATGTCTTCAACTTATTTTCTCAATACATGAATGTAGATAAAATTATAAATCATAAATAATCTGATTAATGTATTATTGGTCTTCATCGGTGAAAAATAAATCTTCTTCCTCAACAATTCATGCACTATATTAATTCTATTTTCATACATAACCTTTTTCTCAAACTATGATTTACCATCTCTATTTTTTATTGTTACTAATAAAAAAACCAACATTCTATCTTAGAATATTCTCTTTCACTCAATCAGCTAATGTATATACACTTTTTACCTCTCTAAATACATTTAAAAAAACAAGTTATTTTTTCCCTCTTGACCACATTATATGATAGGCTCTAGTATATATTCTATATAAATTAAACAATATTAATCCATTATAAAAAATGAAAACCAATACTCCTTTGAACGCTCATGATTTTTTATAGTTATTATATTAATTTATAAAACCAATAATATTCTTCATAATTTATTGAAATTTAAGTGTTGTTATATGAAAAACATTATTGATGAAAAAATAAGTTTCAAAGAATTACAATTTTTTTGAAAAACAATCTTATATAGACTTTGAAAATTATCATTAAATATTATAATTTTTTTAATAAAATTCAAATAGAATTTGAGTTTTTCAATTCAATATTTCACAAAATGTAAAATTTATGATTCAACCTTGAACAACATAGTTACAATTATGTTAATGTTATGTAGACATTATAAATTCGGGTTTAATATTATACAATGATAACATACTATTACTCAACATTTTTAATTATTATTTTTAAATGTTGTGAAACACTATTTAATGACTCAGATTTTCCATGTATTATTTTTTGATGTTGTATGGATTATTTTTGAGATCAAGAATTGATAAGATGTGTGATTACAAGACTCGATGTTCCCAGAATAAATGTTTAAAATATATTAAATATATTATATAGAACATATGTGTAGTTTTCCTAAAAAAGTGTAATAAATTATAAATGGGTTCCCAGATCTGAAATCCAAAGGAATTATTGATTTTAGAATGTGAGGCTCACCATAGGCATGACATAACCTTAGTTGGTGTAGGTTATTTTTGGAAAAGTCAATGCAGAATTAAAATGAATAAAATAATAAACTAAATTATTTCATTTGTTTTTTTATTCATCTAATTAATTCCATTTATTTAAATACACACTTATGGAAATTTTTTAGGGTTTTCCTGTTAACCATGCAAATCCTTGGAGACCCATTGGAGTGTGTGGAATGAGATTCTGTTGGCAGATGAAGGCTTGTTTCAGAATCAATGAATGGAAGATGATGGAATAAATGGATCTCATCAAAATATATGAAACCACATAATTATTTATTATAGATTGATCTAAATCAAGGTAGGTCATTTTTTACTAGGATTTCATCCCCGTTCATCATTTTTATGACAAACACGAATCAGTCTACAAACAGACTGATTCACAAACTGTGTGTTTTGCAGGATGGGTTACTTTAATTAGGATTTGTAAGAATTTTATTCCTGAATTAAATTATTGATTAGTTTATTTCCATTCTAATTGAAATAAACCAATACTTTCATGAACATAAATCAAGGTCTATTCCTCTTGATTGTTCTTGTGATTTTCTACCCTGATTCCCCATTCATCATGGGTGTTCTTAATTTGGCATGTGGTTCAATGTTTACTGATGAAATCTATCATTTTCACCCAATTATTGGTGCAATGATTTGATATCTCATATTTGGGATCATCACAACACAATGTTGGTGCAATAAATTAGATGGTATCAGATCATATGACGTAGATACCTGATTATTGTGTTCTTCGGTGCATAATGAATAACTATGAACAATCCCATTTTCCTAGTTGATCAAAGTCCCAAATCTTATTAATTTGGTGATGGAATGAATCAAAGAGGCTCGATCTACATTTTTGTGGAAACATGATTTCTAATTTGAAGGCCACAGGAATTGTAGAGACGCATGGATCCAGATATAGTTTTTTGGAAAATCAAGCACCACACGTCATATAAACCAGATGTACACACTATGTGACCCCCCTATATAACAAATATGGTTTCAGAGGAACTTAATTATCACACGATGTGTGACCTCTATCACACGGTGTGTGGTCCCTCCCTAGAGACTTGGTGTGTACCTCATAGGGCACATAGACTTTTACTTGGAGTATACTGGTTGGATCATGTCGTGTACTTCCCCACACTAAAATGACTTGGACCAAGTACAAGTGATAAGACATGTATTGGTACAGAAGAATATGTACATAGGCTAAAATAAATGTAATATCACACATGATGACTAAAAGAGTAGCCTATACATTGTGTACTTCTACATGGACATAAGAAAGATACACAAGATATTTAGACGGGAAGAACCTGAGGTCAAGGGACATAATGTTTGATCCTTACTAAATACAATTTAATTTCTTATACATATATTGGAGCCCTTTTTCTCTATATCCTAGACATGTTTAATTAGGGTACATTTCTCTTATCCTTTCTCTAAGGGTTACTATGAAATCATCTCCAACTACTAGGACCATGATCCCATCAGCAATACTTCTTGGATAGATTTGTTGTAATCCCTATGAGGGGCTCAGAGTGAGGTCCTATATTCATCTTCATTCTCTAAGTGGACTTCTTGGTATGGTCATGAACTAAACTATGTGGGAAACAATACTATACTTATCGAGTTAATCCATAGTGATTTGTTGGTATACTCCATGGCATTGGGTGTGATCCTCATCTCTGTATCGTATCTCTTAAAACCTTCAACATGTACTTCTTATGATTAGACATGACAAGAACTACCTCTAGGACGGACATCATTAGTTGTAACGACCCAATGCTTTATAAATGGAAATTCAATTCTTATAAATATGTCATAAAATCACAATAAAACATAACATAATGAACTACTAAGTTCTAAGGGACCTTTAAACATAATATTTTCACTTCTGTGTTTGGAATTTCAAAAACTCTGACATACACGGTAGTAGTCAGTAAGTTATTTGGATCCCGATAAGGAAAAATAATTTTTGGTGAATAGTAACATACCCTTATGAATAGTAACACAACCTTATGAATAGTGTTATACCCTAATGAATAGTAACCTTACCTATGATAATATATAAATAATATCCAAGTTGAAAGTACAATATACCTATATTTTATAATAAGTAAATGAATGTTTTAAAACTGGTTTTTGATAATAAATTATGATTTTAATTAAATATTAAAATAATCATCTTTAGAAAATTATTTTTGAAAAATCTATTTCATTTTTTCATTCTATACGTCGAAAAATGGTTAGGGTGAATTTTTGGGATTTTTCTGAAATACTTGAATTTTTAGTGAATAGTAAAATACATTAAATTACCGTATAAATACACTATAGAAAAAATCCACTATTCCTGACATCAGAAGTGATGTAAGCACCCAAATCTCGAACTCACATGTATTTATTACTGTTATTGGTCATGTAATACTTACTATTCCTTGTCTTGTGAAGAAATAAAAAACTAATGATTAAAAAATTATGAAAATCGTCCTCTCCTCCACTATAAACCCCTCCTCACTCCCCCTTCTCTTGACTCCTCTCAAGCCTTATTCCTTGCCAATATTCTGCCCAAATATCTCACCAAGATCCTCCCCCACATCCAAAAGCTTCCAGACTCTTCTAAATACCAAAACCTCTCCCCTTAAGAGGTTCTCAAAGGAGGAAGTATCAAGAGGTAAATTCCTTTTTCCAATTCCTTCATTTCTTTTAAGTTCTTTTCTTTTTGTTTCTTTCCTCAAATCCCTTAAAAAAATATTATGATAACTATAGTAACATAAATGTACTGGAATTTTTTCATTCTAATGGGATATTTCATTATATTCTCTCCTTTTCCCACCTTTTATTTGAAAGAAATCAAAGCACCATTGGAGATGTGCTAATTTAGCCCATTCAAGGACAGCAATTTATCAATTTCTACTATTATCTTTAATTGTGGTCATGAAAAAATTTGTGTTATGGTTGAACCAGATTATTATATATGAAATATATCCTATTTTTGGTTTTGTAATCCTTTTTTACAAATGGTATAAAGAAAAACATGTTCTTTGTAATCAAACCCATCGATTAACAAAAAACAGTTGTCACTATGTTTTTATATAATAATTCGACCTCCCTATAAGTAAAAAAAATAAATTTAAAACCATTTAATCTCATGTATGTTCAATTATATAACATAACTTCAATTCTGGACAACCACTTTCATCTTATAGTTTTATCCAAACATGAATATAAGTGAACCAGTCATTAAAACTGAGAACACAAACGAGCCCAAACAATGAAATTGAACATCATAACCAATCAAAACGGTTATAAATCAACTTAAAATGATTATAATAAACCAATTAAATATATAATAGGTTTTTGAATTATTAATTAATAAACCTAATTTTTTTATTCAGGTCTTTAATAACAGGTGGAGAACACCAACAAATTTAAGGTAAGGGATCTCTCCATTTCACTCTTAATCATGATGTCCTCTATGCTAGGTCTTTTTAGGTGTAACCCAAAATGATGGGGTATGTTTTCAAAACTCACCCATACTTCCCTCATGATTTCTATGTGATGATAAACCCATTTTATCTCTCATCAATACCTCTTAGTTACACCCGACACCATGCCGATAAACTGTAATGAATTCTACCCGAACCTTCTTTGTTCTTTCAGGTTTCCATATCTTTATTTATATAAAAATGGAGTTTTCTTATCTATTTATTTACATATTATAAATGATTTCTATTTTTACAAATTAATTTATGAATACCATTTCATCACTCACTAATGGGGATATACATTTTTTTAAAAGATTCCCTCCTTAGAACTTTCCGATAAACAAACCTGTTTTTAGGGAACTTCCCAAATTTTTACCCAATTTCAAGTGCACTATATACTCTAATTTAATCCACCGTTATCTTTATAAAATCATTATTTTTATTTTGGAAACCTTCTTGGTTCAATTCTGGTTTTATATAAAAAAAATTCCACTATTCTATTTTAAAATCTCTATATCATTTTCCTTAAAACCGTACAAAAATGTTTTAATGATAACATTACTCAAATACATTTCATATATGTTGTCCCTTATATTTGACACCACTTACCATGTTATATCCATATTTACCCTATGAACATCCATTTATGTTCTAATCCTTTTATTTCATGGACACTTTCATGATATGCCCATTGGTTATGGTTTATGTCATGATTGTGGTACCCAATTCTTTCCGTGGGTACCATTATGTTTATGTTTGGTTGATTATGTATGATTATTTATGTAGAAAGAATATTTATGTGGAAATAATATTCCTGAAAATGTTGAGATGGGTGTTCCCAAATAGTGCTCCAATGCATTGGGTAAAGTTAGGTCTCATGAGATGTAATGTGAAACGGGATTGGCGGTTAGCCTTGACTCGTACTAAAATGTAAAACGTGATTGACAGTTAGAATTGAACCATACTAAAGAAATGTTTTATGATTCTTCCACATAATTATGATTCCGTATTTATATGATCTCATGCTTATATGATATGATTTCATATGTTCCATGCTTTGGATATCATTATGTCATGTCTTTTAACTCATGTGCTTAAGATGTATCCTTATGTTCATTCCCTTACTGGGATTTTCAACTCATCCCTTTGTTCATGTGTTCCCTAGGGTACCCTATGCAGATGTAAGGGCTCAAAAGAAGTTATGATCTCTTTATGGAGATTAAATAAAGAAGTTTTTTTATCCCATTGTTTTATGTTTCATATACTTAGTCTTAGAAGACACTAGACTTAACAATCCTTGGATTGTATTCTAATGATTAATTATGCTTAAAATCATGAAATGTTATATGTAAAAGGATTGGGTCACTATTTTTGGTATCAGAGGATGGTCTAGATATTTTTGGATATTAGGAATAGGGAACCTTAGTGAGATCCTTAAGGATAATACTAAGTATAAGAAAAAATTCCTAAACTTTGGTTAGTATTGAGTAAGTGATTTATCAATAAAATACGTCCCTATCTGGATATGTGTAGGTAGAGGTGGCTCTGGAACATATGTACCTTAGAGTGAAAACCCCGACAAGGAGTTTCGGGCTTGACCCGAGGTATCCTAGTACATGACAACAAGCCTTGCTGCACTCTTGGTTATGACTCTCCCAGGGGGTATCCTTTTGTAGAGTCAAGAGCTTAGTACAAACCATTGATAAGGGACAAAAAAGCCCATAAGAACATAAGTTTAGAAATAGACTGAGGATAACCTAGATATAAACCTAAGGAATCACTAATTAGGATATAATTATTCTTTATAAGTTTATCCTTTTATAATCAAAGTTTCCTTTTTATGCTCGATAGTTAAGTATATAAGACCTCTAATTATACGTTATTTTTCTTAGTTAATGGTGAGAAATAGAATAATACGTTCCAACAACCAATACGATAGGTAATGTGAATATTTACTTAATGAAGTGCTTCATATGACGAGAGTGGATGATCAAAACTTCATGATATTACTTACTCAGCTGGCTCGAGTTATGAATAATAACTTAAATCAGGTGGAATTCCCTCCTCCTCCACAGAAAGAGAAAGTTTCTGTGGAATCCTTCCTGCAGAAAATGCCTCCCATGTTTAGCGGATCTTCTAATCCCCTCCTCGTGGAACAGTGGATTAACTCCATTGAAAAGATATTCTCTATCCTCCAGTGCTCAGATGAAGATAAGGTGGTACTAGTGGTCTATAATTTTGATGGGGAAGCTAATCAGTGGTGGACCCTTATCAAGAATACAAAGTCCCAAGAGGAAATTGATTCCATGGATTGGGAGGAATTCAAGAGGTTGTTTTTCAAAAAATATTTTCCTCGAACCTTCCATATCAATATGGAAAGAGAGTTCCTTAGACTTAAGAAGAAGGAAGATGAGTCCATCTGGGCATTGGAAGAGCGCTGTCGTGAGCGCTTTCAAAAGATATTCAGTTTTAGGTTACTTAGATGTAGCAGAGTGGCTGACCAAGGTCGTCTCTCAAAGGAGGAAGTGAATTTAACAACTTATTAAAGGTATTTTAAAATAAAAATAAGAGATAATAATAATAATACTTAAAATGAGGGGGGTTTGTTTATAAATTTTGAAGTATGCTGCAAGAAAATTGCATTTTTTTAATTTCTTTTAAATGAAGTTTGATTAATAAACACAACGAAAAGATGTTTTTTTAGAAATATATTTTAAATGCATGATTGATCTAACTATACCTATTCATTTATTTATTAATAATTATCATTTAAATTAAAATACAATTAATTATGATCCCCTAATTCGTTAACCCTCGAACCCTACGGGAGTTAACTTAACCACAAAGATGAAATGAATTAAACCCTAGGATAGTTTCAGAACATGAAATCGTAGCACCCTAATTTGATTAATGTTATAAGTATAGATTATGGTCAGTGGTTAATTAGGGACCAAATCAACTCTATAAATGAGGATTAATTGAGTTTAGGGATGATATTTTTACTCTACAAAATTATCCCATGTGACTTGGTTTCACAGATTAAGTTTGCACTCTCATAATTTACACAAAATCTCGACCTCGTGTGTTTTTGAGTAAATTGTTCAATTGCTTACTTAATTTAATTTAAATTAAAAATAAATTAATATACCATATTATTAGAATTACAGTATCTCATTTATTCAAAATAAATTAATGAAGGAGGTGAGAATTAGATTGATTACATAAAAAGCTACTCTTCCATGGGCGGTGTAGTCATCGGAGAAACGTTTTGCATTTGCAACGGTTTAGAAAGGGTATAACCCAATATCATTTCCACTCTTGATTTAAAACCCAAATAGAAAGATTAATAGAATAATAAAATTTAAAATAACAGAATAAATGGAAGAAAAACTAAGAGTTTATTGAATGAATAAAAGCATTACCACAAGAAGAAGAAAAAGGAGAAGAGGAAGGCTTGATGAGGGGATCCTTGCTTCAAGAGCTACCCCTCTTACAATGGTTGGAGAATTGGAGTGAAACCTCTTCTATTCTTCCTTAAACTTCCCAATTCACTTCCCAACCCTTACAAATGATAGAAACTCTAATTTATAGAGGGGAGGGTAGCAGATTTTACAAGCGGGTGTGAATGTGGAAATTTGGCCAAATATTTTAATCCAACTTGAACCGCCCATTTGAACATAGAAACGCATGAATCGTCTCTTCTTGCATAAGGATCATATGTGAGGATATGGGTCCTATATATCCTATAAAAATTTGGGCTCCATAAAATCTCAGATGAAGGAGTTATGTCCCAAATATAGAATCTTATCCATTCTGGTGTGTCCAGCCCACCTTTGACTTTATGGCCCAATTACTCCATCCAAATGCATTATTTTGATCTAGTATCCTGAATTAAATCTATATACCATGAAGTAATAAACACAGTTACAAAACATTAAGTTCAAATAATTCAAATAAAAATATTTATGATCGAAATACTATAGTGATTTTGAAAGGGTAAAACTGGAATTTTAATCAAATATTCAAATGAATGATCTAATCCCAAATACTTTCTAATTGAACATATTTAACACAATGTGAGGAAATTATATCATTTATTATCAATAAAATATTCAATAAAAATGTGTTTTATCAACTCCCCCACACTTGGCACTTGGACTCCTGGACAAGTAAACATCAAAAGAAAATCAAAGCAAATTTAAAACACATATCAATGAGATACACCAATTTAATGCCAAGAAACAAAATATATCATGCCTCATCTATAAACTATTATTTCAAGTTCTTCATTTAATATCATTCAATATATTTCCTCTTAATTTATCCTCCCATTCACACAAAACACTTACCTAACATTCATTTTCACTCATCACATAAATGTCATTTTTTTAGCAATGTCTTTCTCTTCCAAAATCATACAGGGGTCACCATAGGCTTGATAAATTCTTACATCTCCACCCGATGTGAGTCAAGGAACTATGATTATCATGAGTACTTTTCAGGGTTGTTCTATGGCTTTCAATTGGTAGGATTTATATGTTGAAAAATTCTGAGGGCGAATGAGGAGGGCTTAGCTCTTTTTGAAGTGAAATAACATTATTCTAGTTTTCACTAAAGTATGGTCTCCTCCTCACTCACCACAGTAGAAAGTCATATCCATCAGTATAAAAAAAATCAATGAAATTTATCACCCTTAATTATTTCAGCAGAAAAAATTACAATCTTCTCGAACACTATTTTTCTTAAAATCTCCAGAAAAGGCACAGATTTCAACAAAATGTTTTTTTCAAGGAAATATAATCTCTTCATCATTTTATGTTCCTCCCAAAGTATCACCAGTTGAGGTATCACAACACAAAGACACCTTACCCCACACTTAAGTTTACTAGATTATGCAATTTCACTTCAAGAGCTGGTTGGATAGGGAAAATTGGCTTGTAATGTGGCTAACCTAATAGGTTGTTCATGGGTTCTATGGGTTATAAGGATTAAATGTACAAGGTAGGCCAAAATAAAAAGTATTATCTTGAAAAGGGGGCTTTAAAACCAAAGAAATGCTTCAATCATTTAAAAAATAGATGTATCTCAAACCCTCAAGTTTTGATAGGAATAAATCAAATTCTGGTTAAATCAAGCATAGTTTGGTTCTCTCAAGAAGTGAGGTGAATGAAAATAATATGACAAAAAATGGTTCAGAAGCCTCACAGGAAAGTAATTTCAAAGATAAAGACAGTGAGATGTGGCATGGGATTCAAAAATCAGAGTACTTGTCATGAAATTCCCAAAGAATTGAACTTGAAACAAAGTCATTTTCAGCATTCATTTAAGCTCAATTTAATGTAATAAATTGTTTTACTCATTGAAACAAGTTTCGAAAATGGCAATGATAATAATTTCAGCTCAATTATTTTTGAAAACGCGCAAAAAATGATAAAGAAACACACAAATTTTTTGAAAACACAATTTAAAAAAAACAACAAATAAAAATCCTAAACTATAAAGGTTACCTCCCCCACACTTAAAATATTGTATTGTCCTTAATGTGAACCCATGAGATGATATATTCACATGAAATGTATAATTTTAAATAGGACAAAGAATAAAAAAGTTAAAGGTTTAGGAACAACCTGATGTACTCAAGTGATGATGGGGTCATGCAGTGTGATAAAATCCACTGCATCAGTAGGAAGTCCCTTAATGTATCTCTTCAAAAGTTTCCCATTGATTGTAAAGCTCTTTCTTGTGTCCTATTGTGTGATCTCCACTGCACCATAAATAAAAACATTAGTCACAACACAAGGACCTAACCATATGGAACACAACTTACCAGGCATCATCTTCAGTTGTGAACTGTAGATAAGGACTTTCTCTCCAACATGAAACACCTTTCGTTGGATCATTATATCATGACCTACTTTTTATTTTTCCTTATATATCCTTGAGTTCTCATATGAAGACAATCGAATCTCCTCAAGGTCTCAAATTTGCATCTTCCTTTGAATTCCATCTTGGGCCAAGTCCATGTTGCATTTCTTTATAGCCCAATAAGGCCGATGTTCAACATCCACGGGGAGATGATATGCTTTCCCAAAAACAATCTGAAATGGGGACATACCAATGAGTGTCTTGTATGCTATCCTATAAGCCCACAATGCATCATCCAGGCACTTGCTCCAATCTTTCCTATTTGGCTGCACAGTTTTCTCTAAAATCTATTTCAACTCACGATTTGAAACCTCAGCGTGGCCATTTGTTTGGGGGTGGTATGGTGCCGATGTTTTGTGTGTCACCCCATACTTACGAATGAGGGAAGAAAAATTCCAATTGCAGAAGTGTGTCCCTTGGTCACTGATGATGGCCTTCAGTACTCCAAACCTGTAAAAAAATTGCGCTTTGACAAAGTCCACAATAACATGAGAATCATCAGTCCTGGTAGCCTTAGCCTCCACCCATTTACTCACATAATCAACAGGAACCAAAATGTACAAAAAACCAAAGGAACTAAGAAAAGGACCCATAAAATCGATTCCCCATACATCAAAAATCTCACAGAATAGTATGGGTTGTTGGGGAATCTCATGTCTCCTATAAATGTTCCCAATGTGTTGGCAACGAGAGCATGACTTACAAAACACATAGGCATCATGGAATAATCTAGGACAATATAATCCAGAGTATATGACTTTTCTAGTAGCTCATTGCGGTCTAAAGTGTCCACTACAAGCAAGTGTATGACATAAATTCAAAACAGACTCAAACTCATGATCGGGAACACACCTCCTAATGACTTGGTCACTACACATGCGCTAAAGGTAAGGATCATCCCACACAAAAAAACTAGACTAAATTTTTAATTTATAGACTTTATGTTTCTTTAAATTTACTGGGATTTCAGAGGCAACAATGTAATTAACTAAATCAGCATACCAAGGATGAGTACCTGAGATGGTATAGATATGATCATCGGGGAAAGTGTCCCGAAGTGGTACCTAGTCCAAGGTGTCACCCTCTAGTGTGTGAGTAATCCTACTCATGTGGTCTACCACCAAATTTTCTGACCCCTTTCTTGTCCTTTATCTCGATGTCAAACTCTTGAAGAAGGAGCATCCAACGGATAAGTCGTGGCTCTACATCTGGCTTATTTAGGAGGTACCTCAAAGCTGCATGGTCAGAAAAAACAACTACTTTAGATCCCAATAAATATGAAAGAAATTTATATAAAGCAAATATAATAGCAAGAAACTCCTTTTCATTTGTGGGGTAGTTTGATTGGGAAGAATCCACCATCCTCGATGCATACGAAATCACATGTGAACGTCCCTCCTCCCTCTGAGATAAGACAGCTCCAACCACAAAGTTGGACGCATCACACATAAGCTCAAATGGAAGGTCCCACCGTGGGGGCTGTATGATCGATGGAGTGGTCAGACACTTCTTTAGATCATAAAATGATACCCTACATGAATCTTCAAAATTGAAGTCAATATCTTTTTGAAGCAATCGAGATAAGGGTAGAGCGATCTTACTAAAATCTCTGATGAACCGTCGATAAAATCCAGCATGTCCAAGGAATGATCAAATGTCACACACACATGTAGGATATGGCAGGGATGAAATAATTTCAACCTTAGATTTATCAACTTCAATTCCATGTTGTGAGACTATATGACCTTAGACAATTCCCTTTTCGACTATGAAATGACATTTTTCAAAATTCAAGACCATATTTTTCTCAATACAACGATGAAACACGTCACCCAAACTAGAGAGACATTCATCAAATGAGGATCCATAAACTGTAAAATCATCCATAAACACCTCCATTCAGGTCTTAATGAAATCCAAGAAAATACTCACCATGCATCTCTGGAAGGTACCTGGGGCATTGCAAAGTCCAAATGGAATCCTTCGGTAATCAAAGGTACTGAATGGGCATGTGAATGTCGTCTTCTCCTGGTCCTCTACTGCAATGGGAACCTGAAAATAGCTAGAGAAACCATCCAAGATGCAATAATGTGTCCTACCTGCAAGTCTCTAAATCATCTGGTCAATGAATGGAAGTGGGAAATGGTACTTATGAGTGGATTGATTTAGTTTTCTATAATCAATACACACTCTCCAACTATTTTGTACCCTCATAGGAACTAACACATCATTTTAACTTTTTATAACAGTGAAACCAATTTTCTTTGGTACAACCTGGAGAGGGATAACCCATTGTGAGTCAGAAATAGGGTAAATGATACCAGCCTCAAGTAATTTTTCAACTTCTTTCTTAACAACTTCCAAAAGTGTTGGATTAAGTCTCCTTTGTGGCTGCCTAATCAGTTTAGCCCCATAATCCAAGAGAATCATATGCATGAAAATGGAGGGGATAATACCTTATATGTCTACCAATGTCCAAAAAATTTCACTAATGTTGTCTCTCAAAATATTAAAAAGTTTTTCTTCATGTTCAAAATATAGATTGTTAGCAATGATAACAGGTAATCTATCACCACTCATCAAGTATGCATATTTAATATTAGGGGGAAATGGATTGAGTTCCAATGTAGGGGGTGATTTATGGATGGAGACATAGAAGGAACAAAAATATGTGCACAAAGAGCATCATTATTAGAATAGAAATCATCACAACCAGAAAATAAAGCATCAAATCCATCAGCATACTCAACAGCCATGTCAAAATTAGAGTTCACATGATCAAAATCAGAATATGATTCCATTTTAAAATAAAATCTAAGAGAGTATTTTTCATTAGAAATAGGTGTGGAAGTACTCTTAGACATAAAAATATAACCAATACTCATAATCTCCCTAAGTGTAGGACAATAAAATTCCATGGTGTTTTTACTTGGTGGTTCAAAATGGGAGATAACAAATGAAGAATGATCCTCTGAGAGGTACTTCATGGAATCCATAATGTAAAGACCTGGAAATTTCAAGGAAATTTTTTTCTTAATTTTCTTTGGAATTTTACAAGAACGCAGTTTCTGACGGCACCTGATTCCGAGGCCCGGTGTGCCCGAAATCAATTCCCGAAGTTTGGCGGGTACGTTCAGTGAACGAACGAGCGGGAATTTCTAACTTTTGAACCGGTGCCTGGAATCGAATTCCGAGGGCACCGATGAACTCGCAGCGCCAATATTCTCTTAAGGATACCTTTTCTGAGGTTGCGTTTTATGCGGGTTGAGAGTTAGTTTTGGGGGAATTAAAATGAAGTTAAATAAAATGTGGAAGCACATTTTATTTTTAACCATGTTGGTTATATCCTCCCAAAGGGAGTTAGAGGTGGGACCCACATCCACTTAACCTCCCTTGAGAGGATTAAGTGTGGTGGGGCCCACACAAACCCCAACTCCTCATCACCCCTTAAAACTCCCATTTAATTCCTCTCTTTTAATTTGACAACTTGTTTAATTAATGAGGTGAGTTAAGTGTGGTTTAATTGAATTTCAATCTTTTGAAATTCTTGCCAACACTTTTCATTTAATTAATTAAACCAACTTAATTAATTATTTTGGGTGTTTTATTTCTTTTGAAATCATTTTTCCAACATTAAAATGAGAGATTCTATTCTTCTCTTTGGGTTGGCATAAACTTTGTGGGGAGAACTAAGGAGAGGAGAAGAACTTTTGGAAGACCTTCAACCTCTCGAAGAAGAACGTCCCTCATCTCCAAAGAACGTGAAGCAACATCTTCTTCATCGTTCTTCAACCAAGGCAAGGAAAGGGAAGCGACGCCTGCGACATCTCCAACGACCTTCATCTGCGTCAAAGGAGAAGACGTCGCCTGCGAAGAACGTCGCCAACGACGAGTACCCTTCTTCCTTTCCAACGCATGAGCGTGAGAATTGGGAGTGTGTGACGGACACGACTATCGAGGAATCGATATCCGCCCTTTTTTTTCCAAGATCGTCAACGAACGACAATTACGAGGTAGGGGTTTGTTTTTGATAATGACATCTTCTTCCCTTCGTTTTTCCCCCTTTTAAAATAATGAATGTGGATTATCAAGGGAAGATTGTATCAATTTTAATTGTTATGAAATTGATACTTAGTTGTCGTCTTTGAAAACTCCTAACGCGGAGGGTGCGGGCCGTACGAACACGGCCCGACAACCCTCCGCTATTTGCTCTTGTTGTACGGTTTTTTCGGCGATGAAGCAACGGGACCGCGGTAAGGATTTGAGATCACTAGAGTGAAGTTCTCAACCCGAGGAGAGCATTAGCGCAGGCGGCGGTCAAAACGGACCACCGGTGCGCGACCAGTGGTCCGCAGAGCTCGACGGCGGCGCACCACCCCGGTGCGGCGGCGCCGGCGACCGGCAGCCGGCAAATCCGGCCGCGGTGGTCAGGGCGGGACCCCTTCTGGGTCCCGCGTGTTTGAAGAACGGCCGGCCATATGCCGGCCGTTACCCTGAAGACTCGGGGGTTGAACCCCCGGTTGGCTGGAGCGCCCCCCCCCCCCCCCCACGTGGGGGGCCGTTGTTTTCATAAACGCAGAGGGGGGGCTGTACCCCCCCCCTGTTTCCCTCGACCCGCCGCTCGGACAAATGGCCGAGATGAGCTGGCGCCGGGCCGCCGGTCCGGGTCGCGCCGGGTCGGGTCGACCCGGTTCTGGCCGACCCAGGGGGGGTCTCGGGCCGGGTCGGTCCGGGCCCGAAACCCCCGTTTCCGGGCCACTTTCGGTCAAACGCCTGTAACTTGAGCTATGGACCTCCAAATGACTTGCCGTCAGCGGCAACGCGATCCTTGGATCGAGGCGGTCGTTTCGGTATATCGCACTCAAGGTTTCGGAGAACTTTGTGTTCGGCCGGGTTGGTTCGTACACGAAACCAACCGGGCCCTCGGAGCGGAAACGCTCATATCTTGAGCTACGGACGTCCGATTGACATGCCGTCAGCTTTGTTGATTTCCTCTAAGTGAGATGGATCTTTTGGCTTACTCCGCTCATGGTTTGGATGTCGTCGAAGTGCGGTCGGGTTGGTTCGCTCATGAAACCAACCGGGCCCCTGGAACGAAAAAGACAATAACTCACAGACCGGGCGTCCGATTGACGCACCGTCTGTCTCGTTGCGTTCCTGTTGACGATACGGACCTTTTGGCATCCTTCGCCCGAGTTTTGGATACAGTTGGTAGTGGTCGGGTTGGTTCGCTCACGAAACCAACCGGGCCCCTGGAACGAAAAAGCCAATAACTCACAGACTGGGCGTCCGATTGACGCACCGTCTGTCTCGTTGCGTTCCTGTTGACAATACGGAACTTTTGGCATCCTTCGCCCGAGTTTTGGATGCCGTTGAGATATGGCCGGGTTGGATTGTACCCGAAATCCAACCGGGCCCCTGGAACGGAAAAGCTGATATCTTTCAGACAGGACGCATGTTTGACGAATCGTCAGCGGCGTTGGTGATCACGTTGAGAAACGGTCCCTATGAGCATACCCTATGAGAGTTCGGGGTACAGTTGAGATACGGCCGGGATTGGTTCGCTCACGAAACCAACCGAGCCCCTGGGACGAAAAGGCTAATAACTCACAGATCGGGCGTCCGATTGACGCGCCGTCTGTTGCGTTGAGACCCCTATGACGAGGCGGTCCTTTGAGATACTTCTTCGTGGGACTTTGAGATACTTGGAGTATCGACCTGTAGCTCGTGGAGCGGACCCTCCCAGTGACGAGCGTGCGGAGTACGGAGACCGTGTAGCTGGCTGAGACCTGACGACTGCTTGACTGACTCGACTTGGAGTGAGTCGACTAGCCCAGTGGACGGAGCACTACTTTCAGAGGTGAAGACCCATGGTGGACGGAGCACTACCTGTGTGACAGTGCAGACCCGCGGTACTCGTCCGGAGAGTACCTCAGCAGGCTACTAGGGGGTGTGCACTACTGTGTTTGGGTGACATACCTCGGCGGGAAGCACTACTGTTTCTGGGTGGCTGACCCGCGGTACTCGACAGGAGGAGTACTTCAGCAGTCTTAGGTTAGTGAGCAGTACCTCGGAGTCGTGACAGGACCACTGTACACTCCAGAGACGGAGCTCCTCAGCAGTTACGGTTTCGATAATGAAAATCCTGGTTTGAGCTGAGACTTTTGACCTTGCGTTTACCTCATGATTAAGATGGGTCACTTCCTAACTTAGGTTTATGTATGGGCATATACCTGGGTAGTGGTTATCCATTGATTTCACAATCCTTGTGTTTCCTCATGATTGAGATGGGTTACTTGATAACTTAGGTATATGTATGGGCATATACCTAAGTAGAGGTTATCTGTTGAGATCTTATTTGTGGTTATCCTTGTTGGTTTAGTGAGACCTTGAGGGTCTCGGGGTCCCTACTGAGTATCATTATACTCACCCCTGCACGGGCTATGCCCACACCTCGTTGTGTTGGTTTCAGATGACGGGCAGTGCTGACGGAGGTCGAGTGTTCGAGGACTGGACGGTACCCGGAGGTGGACTACACGACGAGTCAGTACCCGGAGGTGGACCAAACGACGAGACAGTACCCGGAGGTGGACTACACGACGTGACGACTCACAGAGGAGGTTGACGGACGAGAGCGTGGAGGAGGCTATCTGTACCTACCCTTCAGGTAGGATCCGTGGTGGATGACCAGGAGCTGCGCCATCTGTACCTACCCTTCAGGTAGGATCTGAGGAGGACGACCCAGGAGCTGCTTCCTACTTCCAGCTGTTTGTCTTTTTGCTGTTGTACCTTATTCAGTTGTAGTCGTAATTTCTTTTGGGTTTGTATTCTGGTCCATTTACTTTTCAGCTTTTCTTTTGTACTTAGTGTTTTGCTTCTGCTTGTACTCTGTGGTGTTTTGTTAACCTTTATAAAGGCAATGACTTCCTGGTTATCGGGATTTTCACCTTTGGTGCTAGTCGCCAGCCCCTGGCCTATGGAAGGTAGGCTTGGGGTAGTCACGGCACGGGCCCCGAGGATGGGTTGTGACAAATTGGTATCAGAGGAGTCGGTTCTACCGCAGAACTTATAACTCTGATATTTTATTTTTGTGAAGCAATAGTGTTAAGAGTACCGAGTGTGGTTTTCAGTTCAGGGAGTCCAGTGTTGGTGCGGGCGGCCGACGTATCCATACACCAGGACCCTGACAACTGATTTCCGACTTTGTGCACAAAAACACTGATTGCGTGTGAGTTTTCAAAGGTTTTCCCTTAAAAAAACTCAAACCAGGTCAGCTCACTAGGTATAATCGTTGATCGTGTTACGTTGTTTCTTTCAGGATGCCTTTTCTCGGACAACCAGCTAGAGCCCAGAGGGATGTGCGTGCTGACAGCCTGTCGAGCGAAGAGGCTTCGGTATAGGGCCCTCTTGCAGTTGAGGCACCAGCGGTACTACTACCCGTTGGGCCACCGATGTCACCAGCCCCAGCAGTAGGCGATGCACGACGCTTGAGCGCGCTGCACGAGTTCCAGCGCCAGAGGCCACCCAGGTTCCAGGGAGAGACGGACCCGCAGGCGGCTGAGGTTTGGCTGGAGGCTGTGGTGAGATTCTTCAGGCTAGTGGGGACGCCGGCAGACTTCATGGTGATCTTTGCTACCAGCCTCCTTCAGGCAGCAGCAGGCAGGTGGTGGAGCTACTTGTTTCAGTTTTGCGACGGGATGACCTTCACATGGTAAGACTTCGAGACCTTCTTCAGGGTGGAGTTTGTGCCAGTAGCTCTACACCCCGAGCGTGTACAGGAGCTTCTGCCTTTGCCGCATGTTTTTCGACCAGTAGTTGAGTCATCTGTGGGTAGTAGACAGATGATGCAGAGGTCCAGGAGGACCAGACTAGTAGTTGGACGATCTCGGGTTTTAGGACCGGTGGTGCGGGGCACCCGGGATGGGAACAGAGCTAGGCGTGCCAGAAGCAGGTTGTGTTACTCATGCGGCAGAAAGGGTCACCTGGTACGTGACTGTCCGACTCGTCGTACAGTTGATCCGCAGGTGTTGGAGGAGCCACCAAGGCAGTAGAGCTTTGAGAGCAGGTGGGCAGGAGAGGAACTAGCGGATATGTCCTTTGTACTTCTAGTTCCATGTTGCTTTTGTATTCGTGTCTTTTTACTATGATCTATGAGCTGCAATAATAAAAAGACACTTATCTTTGAGATGTTTTCTTTCCTGTCCTTTTGTTTGGTTGATACTGAGTGGTCCCGGTTAAACTGTTGACATGACCCTCACTTTCGAGATTTCTACTGGAGGGGACCCAGTGACCTCACACTGATGCCGATAGTATGACTCAACCCTTGGTGGCGATAGTGACAGTTGGATCTCTTAGTAGTTACGTCGAGGCCTTACGACGTCATCCATGGCATGAATGCTTCATTCATGTCAGGATTCACTGTATTAGGCAACGAATGTGGTTCATCCAGGGGATGAGACCAGATTTCTCTTATCGGCAAAGAAGAAATCATAGCAGCTCTTGTGAGACTAAAGGAGGTCCAGGTCATCCAAAAGCGGATGAAGACTGCACAGTGCAGTAAGAAACAGGAAACCGGTGCTAGTCTAAGAGACTCGGGCATGTTAAATGTTAAAGAAGTGGAATCTTAAAGGAAATATGAGTCTACGAAGCAGTAGACGTGGAGGCAGAGCTAGGAGAGCAGCATGAGGTGGTGTACATCCTAACATGGTATAACCTCCCGCCTTAGTTATTCCTTCCAGGCTCAGGGAGCTGGAGGGCGGAGGAAGAGTGCAGCTATATGCGGTCAAGGAGTGTGACCCAATGGCTCTAGAAATGATTCAAGGGACAGTCTGTGTTCACTAATAGCTGCTGAAGTAACGGACGTCGATGTGAATCATTCCTTGCTTTCAAAAATCTTGTTCCAGACCTAGAGTTTCCGGTAAGCCGTGGACTTGACCCTCACGTCTGGAGATGCCTTGGGAGGAGACTCGATAATCACACTTACGCCGACAGTGTGGTTAGACCCTCGAGGCGAGAGTTCCGGTTGGAATCTCTTGGTGGCAGCGTTGAGGCCTTATGACGTTAGTTTGAGTATGGAATAGGCAATAACTGTTCATACTCAAATTGACGGTTTTAGGAAAACGTCGGGATGGGTTTTCCTTGGTCGGTGAAAAGGAAACCCCAGGAAGCACAGGATAAACTCTTTCACAGGAGGGTGAGACCGATCACTCTTGAGTCGGTCAACCTTACCCTCGTAGCGTAAGTCGTTTCGAATTCCAGTTATAATAGAAAATGGAGACCTCTGGAGTTCTAGGATGACGATCACGTCCTTATACGGGTCTCACCTCGACGAGGTTTACGGATAAGTGGCCAAGGCGGCAAGTTATCTCCGAGGTTCGGCGGACCTTCTTAGGTCCTCAGCTGGGTAGGTGGGGTGGTTTACCGCTTGACCCATTCTCCGCAGTTGCACCAGGTGCACGATGACTTCCACGTATCTCAACTGAGGAGATACGTGCTCGACCCTTCGCATATCATCGACCATGAGGAGCTGGACGATGGTGATAGGGTGTATTTCACGGAGGTTCTAGTGCGGATTGAGGATCGACAGGAGCAGATCCTACGAGGACGATTGATTCCTCGGGTGCACTTTCTTTGGCAGTACGGAACCTCCAGGTAAGCACATGGGAGCGGAAGGCTCAGATGCGTGCTCTGTACCGCTTTTGTGACCCTAGTTTGTGTTGAAGCTTTACGGGGACGTAAATCCCTGAGGTGGGAGTAATGTAAAGACCCGGAAATTTCAAGGAAAATTTTTTCTTAATTTTCTTTGGAATTTTACAAGAACGCAGTTTCTGACGGCACCTGATTCCGAGGCCCGGTGTGCACGGAATCAATTCCCGAAGTTTGGCGGGTACGTTCAGTGAACGAACGAGCGGGAATTTCTAACTTTTGAACTGGTGCCCGGAATCGAATTCCGAGGGCATCGATGAACTCGCAGCGCCGATATTCGCTTAAGGAGACCTTTTCCGAGGTTGCATTTTATGCGGGTTGAGAGTTAGTTTTGGGGGAATTAAAATGAAGTTAAATAAAATATGGAAACACATTTTATTTTTAACCATGTTGGTTATATCCTCCCAAAGGGAGTTAGAGGTGGGACCCACATCCACTTAACCTCCCTTGAGAGGATTAAGTGTGGTGGGGCCCACACGAAGCCTAACTCCTCATCACCCCTTAAAACTCCCATTTAACTCCTCTCTTTTAATTTGACAACTTGTTTAATTAATGAGGTGAGTTAAGTGTGGTTTAATTGAATTTCAATCTTTTGAAATTCTTGCCAACACTTTGCATTTAATTAATTAAACCAACTTAATTAATTATTTTGGGTGTTTGATTTATTTTGAAATAATTTTGCCAACATTAAAACGAGAGATTCTATTCTTCTCTTTGCGTTGGCATAATCTTTGTGGGGAGAACTAAGGAGAGGAGAAGAACTTTTGGAAGACCTTCAACCTCTCGAAGAAGAACGTTCCTCATCTCCGAAGAACGTGAAGCAACATCTTCTTCATCGTTCTTCAACCAAGGCAAGGAAAGGGAAGCGACGCCCGCGACATCTCCAACGACCTTCATCCGCGTCAAAGGAGATGACGTCGCCTGTGAAGAACATCGCCAACGACGAGTACCCTTCTTCCTTTCCAACGCATGAGCGTGAGAATTGGGAGTGTGTGATGGACACGACTGTCAAGGAATCGATATCCGCCCTTTTTTTTCCAAGATCATCAACGAACGACAATTACGAGGTAGGGGTTTGTTTTTGATAATGACATCTTCTTCCCTTCATTTTTCCCCCTTTTAAAATAATGAATGCGGATTATCAAGGGAAGATTGTTTAAATTTTAATTGTTATGAAATTGATACTTAGTTGCCGTTTTTGAAAACTCCTAACGCGGAGGGTGTGGGCCATATGAACACGGCCCGACAACCCTCCGCTATTTGCTCTTGTTGTACGGTTTTGTCGGCGATGAAGCAATGGGACCGCGGTAAGGATTTGAGATCACTGCAGTGAAGTTCTCAACCCGAGGAGAGCATTGGCGCAGGCGGCGGTCAAAACGACCACCGGTGCGCGACCGGTGGTCCACAGAGCTCGACGGTGGCGGCGGCGCGCCGCCGAAGAAACCAGCCGCGGCGGCCTTCAAGGCGGCTGGCAAAGCCGGCCGCGGTGGTCAGGGCGGGCCCCTTCTGGGTCATGCGTGTTTGAAGAACGGCCAGCCATATGCCGGCCGTTACCCGGAAGACCCGGGGGTTGAACCCCCGGTTGGATGGATCGCCCCCCCCCCCCCCATGTGGGGGGCCGTTGTTTTCATAAACGCGGAGGGGGGGTTGTGCCCCCCCCCCCTCGTTTCCCTCGACCCGCCGCTCGGCCAAACGGCCGAGCTGAGCTGGCGCCGGGCCGCCGGGCCGGGTCGCGCCGGGTCAGGTCGACCCGGTTCGGGCCGACCCAGGGGGGGTCTCGGGCCGGGTCGGCCCGGGCCCGAAACCCCCGTTTTCGGGCCACTTTCGGTCAAACGCTTGTAACTTGAGCTACGAGCCTCCAAACGACTCGCCGTCAGCGGCAACACGATCCTTGGATCGAGACTGTTGTTTCGTTATATCGCACTCAAGGTTTTGGAGAACTTTGGGTTCGGCCGGGTTGGTTCGTACACGAAACCAACCGGGCCCTCGGAGCGGAAACGCTCATATCTTGAGCTACGGACGTCCGATTGACATGCCGTCAGCTTTGTTGATTTCCTCTAAGTGAGACGGATCTTTTGGCGTACTCCGCTCGTGGTTTGGATGTCGTCGAAGTGCGGTCGGGTTGGTTCGCTCACGAAACCAACCGGGCCCCTGGAACGAAAAAGCCAATAACTCATAGACCGGGCGTCCGATTGACGCGCCGTCTGTCTCGTTGCGTTCCTGTTGACGATACGGAACTTTTGGCATCCTTCGCCTGAGTTTTGGATACAGTTGGTAGTGGTCAGGTTGGTTCGCTCATGAAACCAACCGGGCCCCTGGAACGAAAAGGCCAATAACTCACAGACCGGGCGTCCGATTGACGCGCCGTCTGTCTCGTTGCGTTCCTGTTGACGATACGGAACTTTTGGCATCCTTCACCCGATTTTTGGATGTAGTTGAGATACGGCCGGGTTGATTGTACCTGAAATCCAACCGGGCCCCTGGAACGGAAAAACTGATATCTTTCAGACAGGACGTCCGTTTCACGAACCGTCAGCGGCATTGGTGATCACGTTGAGAAACGGTCCCTATGAGCATACCCTATGAGAGTTCGGGGTACAATTGATATACGGCCGGGATTGGTTCGCTCACGAAACCAACCGGGCCCCTGGGATGAAAAGGCTAATAACTCACAGACCGGGCGTCCGATTGACGCGCCGTCTGTTGCGTTGAGACCCCTATGACGAGGTGGTCCTTTGAGATACTTCTTCGTGGGACTTTGAGATACTTGGAGTATCGACCTGTAGCTCGTGGAGCGGACCCTCCCAGTGACGAGCATGTGGAGTACGGAGACCGTGTAGCTGGATGAGACCTGACGACTGCTTGACCGACTCGACTTGGAGTGATTCGACTAGCCCAGTGGACGGAGCACTACTTTAAGAGGTGCAGACCCATGGAGGACGGAGCACTACCTGTGTGACAGTGCAAACCCGCGGTACTCGTCCGGAGAGTACCTCAGCAGGCTACTAGGGGGTGTGCACTACTGTGTTTGGGTGACATACCTCGACGAGAAGCACTACTGTGTCTGGGTGGCTGACCCGCGGTACTCGACAGGAGGAGTACTTCAGCAGTCTTAGGTTAGTGAGCAGTACCTCGGAGTCATGATAGGACCACTGTACACTCCAGAGACGGAGCTCTTCAGAAGTTACAGTTTCGATAATGAAAATCCTGGTTTGAGCTGAGACTTTTGACCTTCAGTTTACCTCATGATTGAGATAGGTCACTTATTAACTTAGTTTTATGTATGAGCATATACCTGGGTAGTGGTTATCCATTGATTTCACAAGCCTTGTGTTTCCTCATGATTGAGATGGGTTACTTGATAACTTAGGTATATGTATGGGTATATACCTAAGTAGAGGTTATCTGTTGAGATCTTCTTTGTGGTTATCCTTGTTGGTTTAGTGAGACCTTGAGTGTGTCGGGGTCCCTACTGAGTATCGTTATACTCACCCCTGCACGGGCTATTCCCGCACCTCGTTGTGTTGGTTGCAGACGACGGGCAGTGCTGGCGGAGGCTGAGTGTTCGAGGACTGGACGGTACCCGGAGGTGGACTACACGACGAGTCAGTACCCGGAGGTGGACCACACGACGAGACAGTACCCGGAGGTGGACTACACGACGTGACGACTCACAGAGGAGGTTGACGGACGAGAGTGTGGAGTAGGCTATCTGTACCTACCCTTCAGGTAGGATCCATGGTTTATGACCAGGAGCTGCGCCATCTGTACCTACCCTTCAGGTAGGATCCGAGGAGGACGACCCAGGAGCTGCTTCCTACTTCCAGCTGTTTGTGTTTTTGTTGTTGTACCTTATTTAGTGGTAGTCGTACTTTCTTTTGGGATTGTATTCTGGCCCATTTACTTTTCAGCTTTTCTTTTGTACTTAGTGTTTTGCTTCCGCTTGTACTCTTTGGTGTTTTGTTTACTTTTATAAAGGCAATTCCTTCCCAGTTATCGGGATTTTCTCCTTTGGTGCTAGTCGCCAGCCCCTGGCCTATGGAAGGCGGGCTTGGGGTAGTCACGGCACGGTCCCCGAGGATGGGTCATGACACATAACATTAAATATCACAACTTCATCCCCAAATTCCATGGAAAGTATACCCTCATGAACATTTATGATAGTTTTTTCAGTTTTGAGGAAGGGTCTACCTAAGATAATGGGAGCACAAGAACTTACCTGATCATCCTCCATTTTGAGCACATAGAAGTCTGCTGGAAAGATCATGTCTCTTACCTAGACAATTAAATCCTCAAGGACTCCCACTGGATATGCCGTATCTCTATTCGCCAATTGCACCAATACTCTCATAGACTTCAACTCACCAACCTATAAATAAGAGAATACAGAGTGAGGAATCACATTTATTGAAGCTCCTAAATCACAAAGAGCATCAGAGAAGTGTAACTCCCCAATGGTACATGGGATGGTGAATGTCCTGGGATCCTTGCACATTGTTGGCATTACTATATTTGGTGTAATGAGTGCTGAGAAATTCCTTCCATGGTTGATCCTCTCATTTCCCTTGTGCCCTCTTCGATTGGTGCAGAGTTATTTTAAGAATTTGGCATACCTTGGGATTTGTTTGTTGGCTTCAAGTAGAGGGATGTTGATCTCAACAAGCTTGAATGTGTCCAAAACATCTTTTTTCATCGCCTCTTCAGCCATCTTTTTGGTTTGAACAACCCTATTTGGAAAGGGAAGAGGTTTAGGAGGAACATCATCAATCTTTTTCTTACCTTTATCTTTTTCCTTGGGTTTCTTATCAGTTGGTATGGAATGGGGATTCTCTGGAGTTGAGGTGAACCCCAGTGGAATGGAAGGTCTAGATGTATCATTTGTTTTCTTTCCACTTCTCAATGTGATGGCACTTACATTCCCCTTAGGATTTGGAGTAGGTTGGGAAGGAAGATTTTACTTACCAGTTCATGGAGGGCAGTGGGAATCTGGATCATTTGAGTCTTCAACTCCCTCAACTCTGAACCTTGACTCTTCAGCTCATTCTATTGATTAAGAACAATTTGTTTCAAAAGATCATCAGTGTTAGAGTCTACCTTGTGTTGGGTATTCCCTTGTTTCTGACTTGTTGATGTTTGAGCTTCGAATCTCCTTTGGGGTTGTTGAAAACCCTATTGTTAAGGTGGAAGCTTCTAGAAGTTTGGTTGAAAAGGGGTCCTTTGTTGTTGTCTAGAGCCATACCTCATCTCCAATTGATCCTTCCACCTTTGGTTGTATGTTGGTTCAAAGGAATCAAGATTCTTTTGGGGATATGGTTGTTGTTGTTGATAAGGTCGCCCAGGGAACATTTTTACACAATCTTCTATTTCTTGGAGTTGTGGGAAACAGTCAGTTGGGTGGCTTGTGTTAGTGAAAATACCACAAGGCATTGAAGTAGGGGTTTGGGATGTCTTTTGAGCCAAAGAAATCTGTCTCACCATTGTTTTCAATTCTTCCAACTTGGTATCAATCAAATGACTTTCAAGAGAAAATGGAATTACCTGATGTACTCCCCTGACATGTGGTGTACCTCGATCTCCAAATTGTTGGGAGTTTTGGGACATTTTGTCGATCAACGCACATTCATCTACTGGTGTTTTTTCCACCAATTCTCCTCCAGCCATGACATCGACCATGCATCTCTCCATAGATGTGAGTCCTTCATAGAAGTACGGAATGAGTAGTTGCTCACTGATTTGGTGATGTGGGCAGCTTGCACATAACTTCTTGAATCATTCCCAGTACTCATACATTGACTCCCCTTGGGCTTTCTTAATCCCAGATATCTCCTTACGAATGGAAGTGGTCCTTGATGCTGGAAAAAATCTATGCAAGAAAAGACGTTTCAAATCGTTTCAACAAGTTACATCTTCAGGTTGTAAATAATATATCCAATCTTTCGCAGCTCCATCAAGTGAGAATGAGAATGCTCTAAGTTTGATTTGATATTCAGAAACATTTATAGGTTTAAGGGTTGAGAAAACCACATTAAATTCTTTTAGGTGTTTATTGGGATCCTAACCAGAGTGGCTGTGAAATTTTGGAAGAAGATAATTAATCCATATTTCAATTCAAAGTCTGATTCAAGATTTGGGTATGCAATACAATTTGATTGATAGTTAATATCAGGTGCAGCCAATTCTCGAATGGTTCTATTAAGTTCATTTCGGTTATTTTCCGCCATTGTTTCTTGTTTTATGATTGAATTTTAATTTCTTTCAATTTCAATGTTCTGAAAGTGGAGGACTTCTCCAACTGGTTGAATACTTAAACTTCCCATAGAATGAGAATATCTGATTCGTGCCCTAAGGCTACGTTCAATCTCAGGGTCAATATCTAAGAGATCTTTGGGATTATTTCGTGTCATAAATTAATGAAAGATGAAAAGGAAATAAATAAAATCAGACCATAATAAAAAGGAAAGAAGTTTGAGTTGGTCTGATAAAAATAAAAGAAGAGAGTGAGAGAAAAAAACTTGAGAAAGGGGAAAGAAGAAATAAAGAGGAGAAGAAAAGAATCAAATGAAAAATAAAATAAATACCTATAATTGGTTGAATAAATTACTTGCCTCTTCGGCAATGGATACAATTTGGAAGAGCACTATCGTGGGCACTTTCAAATGATATTCATTTTTAGGTTACTTAGGTGCAACAGAGTGGCTGACCAAGGTCGTCTTTCAAAGGAGGAAGTGAATTTAACAACTTATTAAAGGTATTTTAAAATAAAAATAAGATATAAGAAGAATAATACTTAAAATTAGGGGGGGTTGTTTGTAAATTTTGAAGTATGCTGGAAGAAAATTTCATTTTTTTTAATTTTTTTTAAATGAAGTTTGATTAATAAACACAAAGAAAAGATGTTTTTTAGAAATCTATTTTAAAAGGCGTAATCGATCTAACTCTACCCCTTAATTTACTTATTAATCATTATAATTTAAATTAACATCCAATTAATTATGATACCCTAATTTTTTAACCCTCGAACCCTACGGGAGTTAACTTAACCACAAAGATGAAATGAATTAAACCCTAGGATAGTTTAGGAACATGCAATTATAGAAACCTTCTTTGATTAATGTTATAAGTCAAGATTATGGTCAGTGGTTAATTAGGACACAAATGAACTCTATAAATGAGGATTAATTGAGTTTAGGGATGATATTTTAACTCTATAAATTTATCCCATGTGACTTGGTTTCACAGATTTAGTTTGCGCTATCATAATTTACACAAAATCTCGACCTCGTGTGTTTTTGGGTAAATTGTTAAATTGCTTGATTAATTTAATTTAAATTAAAAATCAATTAATAAACCATATTATTATAATTATAGTACCTCATTCATTCAAAATAAATGAATGAAGGAGGTGATAATTAGATCGATTACATAAAAAAACTACTCTTCAATGAGCGGTGTAGTCATCGTAGAAACGTTTTGCATTTGCAATGATTTCGAAAGGGTATAACCCAATCTCGTTTCCAATATTGATTTACAACCCAAATAGGAAGATTAAGAGAAGAATAAAATTGAAAATAACAGAATAAATGGAAGACAAACTAAGATTTTATTGAAATAAGAAAAGCATTACAACATGAAGAAGAAAAAGGAGAAGAGGAAGGCTTGATGAGGGGATCCTTGCTTCAAGAGATATCCCTCTTAAAATGGTTGTAAAATTGGAGTGAAACCTCTTATATTATGCGTTAAACTTTCCAATTCACGTCCCAACCCTTAAAAATGATAAAAAAAATCCAATTTATAGAGGGGATGGGAGGAGAGGTTACAAGTGGGTTCAAGTGTGAATGTGGAAATTCGTCCAAATATTCTAATCCAAATTGAACCGCCCATTTGACCATAGAAACGCGTGAATCAGCTCTTCTTCCAGCAGGATCATATGTGTGGATATGAGTAATATATCTCCTCTCAAAGTTTGGGCTCCATCAAATCCCATATGAAAGAGTTATGGCCTAAATACAGAATCTTATACATTCTGGCGTGTCCATCCCACCTTTGACTTTATGGCCCAATTACTCCATCCAAATGCATTCTTTTGATCTAGTGTCCTGAATAAAATTTGTATACCATGAAGTATGGAACACAGTTACAAAATATTAAGTTCAAATAATTCAAGTAAAAATATTTATTATTGAAATACAACAATGATTTTGAAAGGGTAAAACCAGAATTTTCATCAAATATTCAAATGAATGATCTAATCCCAAATACTTTCTAATTGAACATATTTAACAAAATGTGAGGAAATTATATTTATCATTAATATGGAGAAAACTTTACAAGGATTTCAAGGTACACCTTTGGCTTTGTCATGAACACTGAAAGCAAGGTGGATTGCTTTTTTAGTAGACTAAAGTTGAGTCTACAAAAAGCATTGGTGATTCGAGACTTCAACAGTTATGAGGATATTGTTATTTATGCCCTCAAGGTTGACATGGATATTGGAGACTCTCAGTGGTATCATGGGCCTAGTGAAAAGAAGAGGAAAATGGAGAAAAACATGGGTGGTTCATAAAAAACCCCATGATGGAAAGAAGCCTGACTTTTATCCTTGCAAAAATTGTGGGAAGAAGCATCCTGGTTAATGTCTGAAGGGAACCAAGAATTTCTTCAAATGTGAAATGTTTGTTCATCTGACCAATAACTACTGAAGGGATATGAAAAATCCCGCTAATATTGAAGAATAAAGGAAGGTTCAGATCAACACTCAGTCAGCAGTGTGGTGTTACAACTACAAGGAGCATGGGCATTTTTTGAACAATTGCCCTAATCTGAGGGTTGTCAGAAGCAATCAACAACAGCCTCCAAGGAAACAAGGAAGGGATTATGCTATCAATACTGATGAGGTGGAGATAGACAAAAATGTGATGAGAGGTATTCTAGTTATTCATTCAAGAATAGAGAATGTACTATTTGTTTATGGTTCTACACATTCGTTCATGTCATGAATTTTTAGTAGAACTATTCAAACACCACCTCAAAATTTGGTGGAAAAGTTATCTGTGAGAACATCGGATGAGAAAAATTTTGCATTCATGGTTTATAACTCCTCCCCGATTAATGTTTGTGGAAAGAACCCCCCCATAAAATCTCGTCATACTTCCTTTAGTGGAGTTCGAGGATATCTTGGGCATGGATTGAAAAACTTTATACGAAGCCAACACCAACTGTCAGGAAAGGAAGATCACTCTTCACATCCCAGAGCATCCTATGATTCCTTACAACTATAAGGAGTAAGATGAATCTCCTTTAGAATCATCATCTCAAGTGTGGATATTGCTGCCTTATGAGCAGGCATATCTAGCTCAAATGATTCATACAAAGGAGAGAATCATGCTGGAAGACATGCCCATCGTGAGAGATTACACTAATGTATTCCCTAAAGAGTTGCATGGTCTTCCTCCTGACCAAGAGGATGAGTTCTCAATTGAACTAATCCCTGGATCTCAGTCTATCTCAAAGACACCTTATAGAATGACCACCATAGAGCTGGAAGAGCAGAAGAAGCAGTTACAGGAGAATATGGATAAAGGATTTATACGCCCGAGTGCTTCACCGTGGGGTGCGCCAGTCCTCTTCATCAAAAATAAGGATGGATCAATGAGCCTCTAAATTGATTATTGTGAGCTCAATAAAATGAATATAGAGAACAAGTATCCCCTTCCATAGATAGATGATTTGTTCGACCAGCTTCGGGGGGCCTGTTATTTCTCTAAGGTGGACCTTCGGTCGAGATATCACCAATTAAAGGTGAGGAAATAAGATATTACCAAGACTACCTTTCGAATGAGGTATGGACACTATGAGTTCATAGTGATTACCTTAAGACTCTCTAATTCTCCAGAAATTTTCATGGGTTTAATGAATATAATTTTTAGAGATTATCTTGACAATTTTTTGGTAGTCTTTATTGATGATATTCTGATATAATCCAAGAGAAAGGAGGAACATGAGGAGCATTTGAAAACTATGTTAAATACTTTATAAAGGGATATGTTTTATGGAAAGTATAGTAAATGTGAGTTATGGATGGAGGAAGTATCATTATTGGGGAATGTTATCACCAGCAAAGGGATATCCATGGACCCTTCTAAGACAAAGGGAATTGAAGAGTGGCCCAGGACAACATCGGTAATGGAGATCCATATATTTTTGGGTCTAGCTGGGTATTATCGACAATTTGTGAATAAATTTTGAAGATTGTCAAACCCAATGACTAAGGTGACACAGAAGGGAGTAAAGTTTTTCTAGACATAGTAATGTGAAGACTGTTTCAAGGTGTTGAAAAAGAGGCTTATCACTGCGCCAGTACTCACACTCCCTACAAGTGGAGAACTCTTTGTGGTGTATAATGATGATTATAATAAGGTATTAGGCTATGTTCTAATCCAAAACTATAAATTTATAGACTATGCCTCAAGGAAGCTGAAAATACATGAGAAAAACTATCCTACGCATGATCTGGAGTTGGCGGCGGTGATCCTTGTGTTGAAAATTTGGCGACATTATCTCTATGGGGAGAAATGTGAGATATATACTGAACACAAGAGTCTAAAATTTATATTAACATAGAAATATCTTAATATGTTCCAACAAATAAGGATATATATCATCAAGGATTATGACTTATCAATCCACTACTATCTCGATAAGGCAAACAAGGTGGCAAATGCTCTAAGTAGAATGGATCCTGCATCTTTATCAATGATGAGAATTGAAAAGGATCTGATATTATTAGATTTGAAAAGGATGGACATGGGAATCATTAAGGAAGGAACATCATTAATACTTTCTAAAATGATTACTGAACTATCCCTCTTGGAGAAAATAAAGGATTCTCAAATAAAGGATGTGGAACTTCTAAAAAGGGTGGAAGCTGTTAAAAACAGGAAATCCTCATATTTTAAAATTGATGAGGAAGGAGTTATAAGATTTGGGACACGATTATGTGTACCATATGATCCATAGATAAAGAATGAGCTATTGAATGATGCACATAGATCTACCTTCTCTATCCACCCAGGGAGGACAAAGATGTATCGAGATCTCTGAGAAAACTTTTGGTGGGAAAATATGAAAAGGGAGATTGTTGAATATACATCAAAGTGCCTGGTATTTCAGCCAGTTAAGGATGAGAGGAAAATGTTTAAGGGGATGATGCAACCACTACCCATAACCGCATGGAAGTGGGAGAACATTACTATGGACTATATCACTAGACTTCCAAGGAAATCTAGAGGAAAAAATGCTATATGGGTTGTTGTGGATTGTCTTATAAATACAAGTCACTTTATCATGAGTGAAGAGGACTTATCATTGGATCAATTTGCATAGATTTACATCAAAGAAGTGGTAAGGATGCATGGAGTACCACTATCTATTTTATTCGATCATTATCCGGGATTCACCTCGAAGTTCTGTAAAAGTCTCCAACATGATCTAAGCACTAAACTGAACTTCAGTACATCCTATCATCCTCAAACTGATGGAAAATCTAAGTGAACTATTCAGACACTAGAAGACATGTTGAAATCATGTTCTATGGAATTCAAAGGAGGATGGGACCAACATATTCCACTGGTTGAATTATCCTATAACAACAGTTTCTACTCGAGCATCTGAATGGCACAATATAAAGCCCTTTATGGGAAAAGGCGAAGAACACCAGCATGTTGGGATGAAGTCAGTGAGCATAAGATGCTAGAACCTGAAATGGTTGAAGGAATGGTGGATAAGGTGAAAACTATTTAGCAGCATATCAAGGTAGCCCAATGTTGACAGAAGATTTATTCCGATAACCGCTGATGAGACCATGAGTTCAAAGTTGGAGACATGGTATTTTTATGCATATCTCCATAGAAGAAGGTCATGAGGTTTGGGAAGAAAGGAAAGCTAAGTCCCAGGTACATTGCCCCCTTGGAGATCCTTGATCGAGTATGAAATATGGCCTATCGACTAGAACGTCCACCTACCATTTCAAAAGTACATGATGTATTTCATGTATCCATCTTAAGAAAGTACATACCAGAACATTCACATGTACTCTCTTCAGAGGTGATATTTTTGGAGGATGATCTCTCTTATGAGGAGCAACCGATGAAGATCTTGGATCATAGAGACAAAGTTCTATGCAATAAGACTACTCATCTAGTCAAGGTACTATGGAGAAACCATAAGTATGAAGAGGAAACATGGGAACTGGAGGAAGAAATGAAGGAAAAGTACCCACACCTGTTTCTGTCTTAGAATGTAAAACGAAATTTCAAGGGTGACATTTCATAAGGGGGGAAGAATGTAATGACTCAATGTTTTATAAATGGAAATTCCTTTCTTATAAATATGTCATAAAATCACATGAAAACACAACATAATGAACTAATAAGTTCTAAGTGAACTTTAAACATAAGATTTTCACATCTGTGTTTGGAATTTCAAAAAATCTGACACACATGGTTTTAGTTAGTAAATTATTTGGAGTCCGATAAAGAATACTTAATTTTTGGTGATAGTAACCTACCATTATGAATATTAACATACCCTTATTAATAGTGATATAACCTAATGAATAGTAAACTTACCTACGATAATATATAAATAATATTCAAGTTGAAAGTACGATATACCTATATTTTATAATAAGTAAATTAATGTTTTAAAACTGAATTTTGATAATAAATTATTATTTTAATTAAATATTAAAATAATCATATATAGAAAATTATTTTTGAAAAATGGATTTCATTTTTGGATTCTACACATCAAAAAATGGTTAGGGTGAATTTTGGGATTTTTTTGAAATACTTGAATTTTTAGTGAATAGTAAAATACATTAAATTACCGTATAAATACACTGTAGTAAAAATACACTATTACTGACATCACAAGTGATGTAAGAACCCAAATCTCAAACTCACATGCATTTATTAATGTTCTTGGTCATGGAATACTTACTATTCCTTATCTTGTGAAGAAATAATAAACTAATGATTAAAAAATTATGAAAACCCTCCTCTCCCCCACTACAAACCCCCTCATTCCCCCTTCTATTTACTCCTATCAAGAATATTTCCTTGCCAATATTCTGACCAAATCTCTCCCCAAGATCCTCTACCACGTCCAAAAATCTCCCAGCCTCTTCAAAATACCAAAACCTATCCCCTTAAGAGGTTCTCAAAGGTGGAAGTATCAGGAGGTAAATTCCTCTTTCCAATTCCTTCATTTCTTTTAAGTTCTTTTCTTTTTGTTTATTTACTCACCTCACTTCACCCAAATAGTATGATAACTCCAGTAACATACATGTACTAGAATATTTTCATGCTAATGGGATATTTAATTATCTTCCCTTCTTTCCTCACCTTTTATTTGAAAGAAATGAAAGCACCGTTTGAGATGTGCTAATTTATCCCATTCAAGGACAACAGTTTATCAATTTCCATTATTATATTTAATTATAATCATGAAACCATTTGTGTTATGGTTGAAAAAGATTATTATATATGTAATATATCCTATTTTTGGTTCTGTAATACTTTTGTACAAATGGTATAAATCAAAACATGTTCATTGTAATCAAACCCACTGATTAACCAAAACGGTTGTCACTATGGTTTTATATAATAATTCAACTTCACTATAAGTAACCAAATTAAATTCAAAACCATGAAATCTCCAGGATGTGCACTGATAGAATATAAAATCAATTTGGGACAACCACTTTCATCTTACATGTTTATCCAAACATGAATATAAGTGAACCGGACATTAAAACTTAGTAAACAAACGAGCACGAACAATGAAATTGAACACCATAACCAATAAAAATGGTTATAAATGAACTTAAAATGATTATAATAATAAAATTACATATATAATAGGTTCTGTAATTATTAATTAATAAAACTAATTTATTTATTCTTGTCTTTAATAAGAAGTGGATAATACCAACAGATTTAAGGTAAGGGATCTCTCTATTTCACTCTTAATCATGATGACCTCTATGCTATGAATTTTTTATGTGTAATCCCAAATTATGGGGTTTTTTTCTCACCTCACCCATACTTCCATCATGATTTCTATGTGATGAGAAACCCATTTTATCTCTCATCAATCCCTCTTAGTTACACTCGACACCATGCCAATAAACCGTAACAAATTCTACCTGAACCTTCTTCGTTCTTTCGGGTTTCCCTATATTTATTTTAATAAAAAATGGAGTTGTCTTATCTATTTATGTACATATTATAAATTATTTATATTTTTAAAAAATTAATTTACGAATACCCTTTCATCACTCACTTCTGGGGATATACATGTTTTTAAAAGATTCCCTTCTTAGAACTTTCCGATAAGCAAACCTATTTTAAGGGAACTTACCAAATTTTTACCCAATTTCAAGTGAACTCTATCCTATGTTTTAAGCCACCATTATCTTTATAAAATCATACTTTTTATTATAGAAACATTATTGGTTAAATTCTGGTTTTATATAAAATATTTTCCTCTATTCTATTTTAAAATCTCTATAGATTTATCCTTAAAACCGCACAAAATGTTTTAATGATAATGTTACTCAAATATATTTCATATATGTTGTCCCTTATGTTTGACACCACATACCATGTCATATGAATATTTTACCCTAGGAATGTACATGTATGTTCTAATACTTTTCTTTCATGGAAACATTCATGATATGACCATTGGTTATGATTTATGTCATGATTGTGGTGCCCAATTCTTTCCATGGGTACCCTTATGTTTATGTATGGTTGATTATGTATGATTATTTATGTGGAAAGAATATTTATGTGGAAAGAATATTCATGAAAATGTTGATATGGGATTTCCCAGATAGCATTCCAATGCAATGGTTAAAGTTAGGTCTCATGATATGTGATGCAAAACAGGATTGGCGGTTAGCCTTGACTGATACTAAAATGGGAAACGAGATTGATTGTTAGCGTTGACCCATACTAAAGAAATGATTTATGATTCTACCACATATTAATGATTCCATGTTTATATGATCCCATTATTTTATGATATGATTTCATATGTTTCATTCCTTGGATATAATTATATCATGACTCCTAACTCATGTGCTTAAGATGTATTCCTATATTCATTCCCTTACTGGGATTTTAAGCTCATCCCTTTGTTCATGTGTTCCCCAGGGTACCCTATGAAGATCTAAGGGCTTAAAGGAAGTTAAGAGCTCTTTATGGAGGTTAAATAAAGATGCTTTTTTAGCTCCTTTTTTTATGTTTCATGTACCTAGTCTTTTAAGACACTAGACTTAATGATCCTTGGCTTGTACTCTGATGATTAATTGTGCTTAAAATCATAAAATGTTATATGTAAAAGGCTTGGGTCACTATATTAGTGATATCAGACATTGGAGTGTATTATCCTAGATGAGTTCTTTATGAAAACTTAGAGCTAGAATCCTTGGATGGTATACTGAGGTTTTGACTTACCTTTAGAATATGTGTATTTGTTGAGTATGTCTGTATATTATTGTTATATGTGTTTTATAAATATATCTATATAGAACTAACTTCATTAAATTTGTTGTATGATTTTTGGTTTTGGGGTAACCTACTAAGTATTATTATACTCATAAATATACAGAATTTTCCCGCACATGTCTTATCTTGTTAAGATGATCGACCTTTGGATAGAGTCATAGACGGACCAGGAACAGATGATTCTTAGTGAGACTGGACAAACCAAGATGTTTTCTTGTGTATTCTTAGAAGTAGTCCCTAGTTTTACTCTCAGGCTGGACTTGTGTTTGAGACTATTTTTCGTGGGCTTGTATTTGTCCCTATTTACTTTCCTTCACTTCCATTAGTACTCTATTTGTAGGATTTAAATATATCCATGCATGGTTTTTTAGTTTTTTTATGTTTCAACATTTTATAGGATTGGGTATGTGTGTGTTTGTACATGTACTTAGGCTAATACCTCCCATGTCAGTGATATGACTACTCGGTGCTAGTCACTGGCCCCTGGCCTATTAGGGGTGGGATTGGGGAGTTGTGGAATGGGCCCCTTAGGGATGGGTCATGAAAGAGTGGTATCAAAGGGGTCAGTTCTACTTTAGGACCAGAGTCTATGAGATTGGTTTGTGTTAGGTCCACTAGGTTAGATACCCTGAGAGGGGGGGGGGGTGAATCAAGGTATGACTGATTAAAACAGCTACCCCTATTGATCTTGTTTCACTGTTAATAAAAACTATCTTCTCTCTATTTCTTATAGAAAAGTATAAATAGAAATCAAATAATTCATAGAACACAATAATATTTACTTGGTTCACCCTCATTGTACTACGTCCAAGGAGTATACACCGACGATGTGCCAATGTACCAAATCCATTAAAAGCACACTACTGTTTACAAAGTTCGGAGTGGACTCACTATCCCTCCTGGTTTATAACCATTTTCAATTTGAGTACCCACTTCTCTCTCAACTAAAGTGATCTCACTGCTTCTTCATAAGATCCACTCATATTTTAAAGACTTGTAGGTCCTTTAATTATCTCTAATGAGTGCATCCTTCACTATATGTAGATTCTATTTTGAAGTCCAAATTTCATCCAATGATGAATACCCCTTTTCCATGGATCACTGGGAAACAACCTTTGGAAATACCTCTGCAAAGAACCCAACTTCATGAAGCTCCCAATTTCAAGAAACTCAAACAAACCTTCGCGAAGTCCCTAGCTCTTCGCAAAGCACACACCTTCGCAGAGCTCCCTGCTTCACAAAGCACACTTCTTCATAGAGCTCAAGACTTTGTAAAGATCAAACCTTCAAAAATCTTAGGCTGTCATAGAGCTCAAGCCATCACAAATCAACTTCCTTCGTGAAGCTCTATGAGTCAACGTGGAACACACCTTTTTCGCGGAGATAGACTAGACGCCGCGAAGCTCCTGTCTTTCACGAAGCACACTGCCTCCATGAACATCCTTTGCGATTTGAGAGCTACAATTTTTTCGTGGAAAACTATCTACTTCTCTCTAGTGGCCGAGGACTATTTATAGGTGATTCTCACAAACTCTAGAACCTTCCAGCCACCTCAGCACCACGTCTGCACTAAATTGTAGAGATCCGAAATTTCTACTGGAACTCACTCTATTTTTCAAAGAACCATGGAAATATTCAGATCGCAGAGCTCTTCGTAATCATGGACAATTCCATCAATTCCTTCGCGCCACCACTTCAAAGCTTCTCCACAATGCTCTTCACCTCTACTATTCGCGAATCTCATCGTAATCGCAAAGAACACCATCAACTTTATTCATGTCTTCATAAAATCCAATTCCAGAAGATGATCATTATGAAACTCATGCATTTTCCATATTTTGATGAGATCTTCAAGGAAATACACATTTGACAATGCTCACCAAATTCCAAATTTTGGACCCCCAAAATGTGGAAAACACTGGAAAAAAGATCCACATTGTATCTATTCTTCTATACCGCCTCCATATCATCCATTCCTTTTTCATGGTTCTTTGTCAACATGGATTGTCAACAAAATCTCTATAACTCAACAATTCACCATGGAAACCAAAATTTTCAACAAACACAACCAACCCAAAAAAGCTGAAATGTTACCTTGAGGAATTTTTTCCCAACAATCTCCCCCTTGGTGTTTATTGACAACTCTTCTCATAATGATTATCTGCACTTTGATACCTTAATGAAGTTCCTTTCATCATCTACCATCCATTTCCTCTTACGATTTAGATAGTGACCAACGATTCAATCACCACATAATCTAAGCCCACATGAGCAATGCTCGGCCAGAGAAACAAGAGTAGTATGAAAATTTCATCAATGAATAACTTAATTTCTGACCCAAGCTGTTGATACCATACTAATACCAATAAACTACATTCATCATGAACCTAAGCTATCATGATATCTAATATTTGATCGATATCTTCATGAATTTTCACCTCTATCTCATTACTCTCCCCCTATATCACTGCTTCACCTGTCATCTTCTCCCCATGTTTTTAACTAAGACATTTTCTTCCTTCTTTAGCCACATTTCCCCCCCTTAAGGAACTATTTCTCCCCCATTGTTAATGAACCCAAAGTTCACTCTTATTTGGGTTTTAATATAGTAGAGAACACATAGAAACACATTAGGGAAAATACACCATACCTTGAGGAGGGGGGTGTCCCACATCCACACTTATTCAAGTGTAGAGAGTCAATTGAACTCCCAGAGCTAGTTGGTGTCTCTCAAAAGCTTCGTTAGGTAAGGCCGTTGTCAGAATGACTGTAACCTATAGTTTTATAAGCACATACTCCAACTTCATGATTCCATGCTCAACCTTCTACTTTATAAAATGATACTTTATCTCAATGTGATTTTTCCTTGAGTGATGAATGGTATTTTTTCTAATATTTATAGCACTTGAGTTACTGCACTGGATTCCAATAAGAGACTTCACTTTAACTCCCATATAATCAAGCTGCTGCTTTATCCACAATAATTGTGTGCATGCTTGTGTGGACACAATATACTCATCTTCTATGATTCTTAATGAAATTCAATATTTCTTCTTGATTATAAAAGAAATACACAATCCAATCAGATAGAATGAACCTCCCGACGTTGATTTCTTTCATCTATTGAACAAGCTGAATCTGCATTAGTGTATCCCAATAACTCTAACTGAGATTTGTCATCATATATCAAGACGAATTCCACCATTCCCTTGATATAATGGAGTATTCTTTTCACTAAAAGCATGTGGATTTACTTGGGATTGCTTTGATATCACGTTGCTTAGCATGTGGCAAAAACAATATCAGGTCTTGTCACTATTAGGTACAGTAAAATCCCAATAATCTACCTATATTCTATGCTATTAACTGCCTTTCCATCATCATCTTTCAATAATTTCATCTAGGTAGTAACCAGAGTCTTCATATCCTTGGAATTTTCCATTCCAAATATTCTCAGAACCTCGTTGGCATATTTGGATTGAGAGATAAATGTTCCATTCCTTCCTTGTGTTACCTATAAACCAAGGGAAAATGTCAGCTCACCAATAATAGACATTTCAGACTCATGTTTCATGAATTCAAAAAACTATCTTAACTGTAATTTATCTGATCCTCCAAAGACTATATCATCAACATATACCATCACAATCATCCTTTGGTTACTTTCATTGTCAAAATAGAGATTTTAATCTAATCCACCATGATGTAAACTGAGTTTCATCAAAAATTGATCTAGCCTTGAATACCATTCTCTTGGTGCCTTCTTCAATCCATACAAATACTTCTTCAGCCAACAAACTTTGTTCTCATCTTCATGAATTATAAAACCATCTGGTTGCTCAATATACACTTCTTCTTCCAGAACCCCATTCAAAAAATGCAAATTTGACATCCATATAGAACACTTTGAACATTCATTGCACTACAATGGAATGAAATAATATGATTGTGTCCAACATTGAAACCGGTGAAAATGTATCCTCAACATATATACCCTCTATCTGGGAGTATCCTTTGTACACTAGTCATGATTTGTTTTGAATCACTCTGCCATATTCATTTATCTTGTTTTGAAAGACCCATTTAGTCTCAATGACTTTTTTATCTACAAGTATCAAAACAATCTCCCACATCTGATTCTTCTCAATCTTATCTAGCTCTTCATTAATATCCTAAACCCATTTTTCATCTTCAGCCACATCAGAAAAGAATTTAGGCTCTACCTGAGATAGGAACAATGTTTGTTGCTGTTATTTCATTCTTCTTGTCTGAACTGGATCTGACTAATAGAAAATGATATTCTTCCTGTCAATTTCAGCTTGAATCCTTATCTTCTGTATAGATACAAATTTTGATTCATCATTCTCATCATCAGTATCTTCTTCTGAATCAGCATCATCCACTTCTGCTCCTCTTGTGTTACTTTCCTATTCATCACTTTCATCAAGACACTGTTTACTGTGTCATTGTGCATGATATTCATTATCCACAATAGTGACATCATTTCTATCAACAACTTTTCCCAGCCTCTAGTTAATGAATTTTTATGCTTTTATTTTTCCTTGGTAGCCAAATAAATCCCCTCATCTCCACGTGACTCAAATTTCCTATGTTTCTCTTTGTTGAGAATAAAGAACTTACTTACAAAGATTAGAAAGTATTTCACTGTTGGATTCTTTCCATACCACATATCATACAGATTCTCTCCTTCCTTCAGACACAATATAGATCTATTAGGAATGTAGACTGATGTCAACACTACTTCATTCCAAAACTTCTCTGGTAGGTCTTTTTCTATAAGCATCGTTCTGGCCATGTTGTTGATGATTCAATTTCTACTTTCAACCACTCCATTCTGTTGGGGAGTTCTCACTGAAGAAACTTGATTACTTATCCCGTGTTTCTCGAGATAGTCTTCCACCTAATTGTTTGTGAATTCTGTACCATTTTCAGTACGAAACTTCAGAATTTTATGTCCAATCATCCTTTTCCACTACCTCCAGTACTGCTTTAAGAATCTAAACAAATTAGAATTATGGGAAATAAAAAAACCATGACATTTAGCGATAGTCATAAATGAAAATAATATAGTACCTATTTCCATCAATTTCTCTTGGAGTGATTGGCCCATAAACATCGGCATGCACCAATTTGAGCACTCTTGTTAACATCTTTTCCTTTGCCTTATACATATTTCTATTGAGTTTTTCTTGTTGGCATGCATCGAATGTATGAGGCATGCATCAAATGTATGATTATGATCCCATGATAGATTAGATAGGTCTCTAGATGCATCAAACTTTACCAAATATTCCAGGGATGGATGACATAGATGACCAAGTTATTTATGCCACAACTTATTTTCTTCCTATCTGGATAAAAACACATATATTTTCCTCCAATTACAAGGTAGAGATTCCCCATTGTTATTTTTCCATGTAGGATCACTGTACCATCTCTTCTCATGATGACACATGTCTTCTTGGTAAAATGTATTGAATGCCCTGAGTCACATAGTTGACTGACGCTAATAAAATTGTGACTGAGACCTTCTATAATCAAGACACCAACATGTCTTATTTCATTACCGCCAAACATGGCCTTTCCCGATCCAATTATCATCAGGCCTTTATCCTTTACAATCTTTAAAACTCATTATTTTTTATATTTTATACCTGTAACCAGATCCTTATTTCCTGTCATATGAGATGTGAAACCACTATCAAAGATCCATACACCAGAACGGTCTGATGATTTAAGGGAAATTTCAGCAACCACTGCCTTTTCTTCTCTCTTCTTATTGGTAAATATTTTTTTCTTCACACTTGGAATTAATTGAGACTAAAAATATTTCTCAAAGTATGATGAACTGACTTCATCTTGAAAAGATGAAAATCTATTTTTTATTTTCAACTCACATCTGGGTTCATTGATCTACTGCTTGTGAACATTTTGATTATGCTTTGGCACATTCCACTATATGGTCAATGTGTAGTGTCTAGCCATGTTCTCAAATCCTCCACACCAAAACCAATGTCCTTCAAAATATGTTCTAGATAATTGTTTTCTGTTTGAATTCCACCTCTTTTCTTCTGCCCTTCGGTATCTCTTGGCTATAGAACATACATTCTATGAGTGTCCCATATTTCCATAGAAATAACACATGATAAAAGGTGCATTCCTATGTGTCACATATTTACTGCCAGTTGTCCCTTGATTTCTTTGAATTTCATGATTTCCTTTGTACCCACATCAATTTTCATCCTCGGAACGGGCTCTTACGGTCTAAATTCAACCCTGTTTTCTTTTTGTTTTTGACCAAGCCCCAAATCATCCTTAACATCTGAGCTGGATTGCTACTTCTTTCCTACTAAACTACTAGGCTCCTCTTTCATCTATTCAGTCTTTTGAATGATCTGATTTCCCAATAATGAGCTGGGAATCACATGTTTTTCTTGGTCCTTAACTTTTTGTTCCAAAATGACAAGTTCCTCTTCATGATATTTGATATTCTTAACATGAACTTTCACTGTGCTATTCAATCCATCAATCACCCTTTTCTGGTCTTCAACCTTGATTTTATACTGACTCACCGATTCTGAGTCCTTTGACATTGATGTCTTGAGTTCCTAAATTTCTTCCATAAACTCATACTTATCTTCTTCTTAATACTTCATATATTGTTTGGCATCATGAACTACTTTTTTGTATTTCTTTGTTTTGGATCTCCAAACATCTATCTCTTCAAGAACAGCCTCTAAATCATCTTGCATATCAAATCTTCCTTTAACTTCTTCTTTGTTATCAATGTCGGTTTCTACTTTTTTATGAGTACTACCGACAACTACCACCATATAATTTTCTCCACGATATTTTTATTTCTCTCTCTCTCTTCAACCACTTCTACCTTAGAATCGTATGAACTGTCACATTCTTATGAAAGAAGATTCTTCTTCTTAAAGAAAATTTTCTTGAACTGTTTCTTGCCTTTTACATAGGATGAAGACTTCTTATTAGGAATTTTGATTTCATCCTCTTCATCTTCTTGATACTTCTTGGGGCACCTTGCTGCAAGATGACCAACTTTTCCACATCTAAAGAAAGAAAGTGGAAGTTTTCCTTTGAAATTTCCTTTTCCTCTTTGTAGATTCGAAGAAAGAAATGAAATAACCTTGTTTGTCTCTTCTTCTTCCTGAGAATATTAAATGGTGAGCTTCATCATAGCCTTTAATTCCACCTCTTTAGATTTACCCTTTTCCATCGCATCGTTGTCATCATTTTCCATTTTATATGCAATAAGAGTGATGTACATGTTATCCAATATCAGCTCGTATGGGTCTTTATCTTCCAAAACCGAGACTTTAGGATTGAACCAAGGTGGAAGTTTCCTCAGGAAGTGCTTCAAAATATTTATGTCATCAATGAATTCACCGAGAACTCGCATGTCTTACACTACAATATTTACCCTATCAAAGAATTCATCAAAAGACTCATTCGGGTTCATTCTCAGATCCTCATATTTGTTCCATAGAACTTGCAGCTTTGCTTCTCTGACCTTTTTTTCTACTTCATATATATTCAATAGATTCTCCCACATGGCATGTGATGTTTTCCATGACATCACCTTAATATAAATAGCATTAGATAGGGATACCCCTAGAGAATTGATTCCCTTGGATTCAACATCCAATTATCTTCTCTCGGCTTCCAATAATTCACCACTGTTAATATCAGTTGTTATACCATGCATTGCTACTGTGAACACATCCATTCCTAAAAATAGGAAGTAGTGTTGCATCCAATTCTTCCATAGCTGAAAATTGTTTCTATCGAAGATAGTAATCCCTTTATGATTAGTGACCTCCATTTTAGAGAGAACCATTGATATTAACCCGCCTCTGATACCAATTGTTAGGTCCACTAGGTTAGATGCCCTGAGAGGGGGGGTGAATCGGGGTATGATAGATTGAAACAACTACCCTATTGATCTTTTTTCACTATTAAGAAAAACTATATTCTCTCTATTTCTTATAGACAAGTATAAATAGAAATTAAATCATGCAAAGAACATAACAATTTTTACTTGGTTCACCCTCACTGGGCTACATCCAAGGAGCATACACCGGTGATGCACCAATGTACCAAATCCACTAAAAGAACACTGTTGTATAAAAATTTTAGAGTATACTCACTATCCCTCCTGTTTTAAAACCATTCACAATTTGAGAACTCACTGCTCTCTCAACTGAAGTGATATCACTACTTTTTCAGAAGATCCACTCACATTTTTGAAGACTTATAGGTCCTTTCATTATATCTAATGAGTGCATCCTTAATTGTATGTAGATGCTATATTAAAGTACAAATTTCATCCACTGATGAACACCCCTTTTCCATTGATCCATGGGCAACAAACTTTGAAAATATCTTTTCAAAGAACCCTACTTCACAAAGCTCCCAATTTGACGAAGCTCCAACAAGCCTTCATGAAGTCCCTGCCTCTTCGCAAAGCATACACCTTCACAAATCTCACTGCTTCGTAGAGAACCCTACTTTGGAGAGCTCAAGCCTTTGAAAAGATCAATCCTTCACAAATATTAGGCCATCTCAAAGCTGAAGCCATCAAAAAGTGAATTCCTTCACGAATCTCACTAATCCAACACAGAACACACCTCTTTCATAGAGCTAGATTAGCCACCACAAATCTTTTTCCTTTTGGAAAGCACACTACCTCCACAAACCTCCTTTGAGATTTGAGAGATACAAATTTTTTAAGGAAAACTCTCTACTTATCTTGAGGGTTTCGATGCCTATTTATATGTGATTCCCATCGACTCCAAAACCTTCCAGCCACCTCAGCACCACATTAGCACAAATTGAGGAGCTCTGAAATCTCTACTGGAACTCACTCTATTTCGCAAATAACCAAGGAAATTTTTGGATCACAGAGCTCTTCATAATCCAAGAACATTTCTTTAATTCCTTCATGCCACCATAGAAATTCTTCTAAACAATGATCTTCCCATATCATGTTCACAAAGCTCATTGTAATCACAAAGAACACCGTCAACTTTCTTCATGTCTTCGCGAAATCCACTTCAAGAAGCCCATCTTCGTGAAACTCAGGCATTTTCCATATTTTTATGAGATCTTCAAGGAAATCCAAATTTCACGATGCTCACCAAATCCCAAATTTTAGACCCCAAAAATTTGGCAAACACTAGAAAATGGAGCCACCTTGTATATGTTCTTCTGTACCGCTTCCAGATCATCCTTTCCTTTGTCATGGTTCTTTATCAACATGGATTTTAGACAAAATCTCTGTAATTTGAAAATTCACCATGGAAACTTGCATTGTTAACAAACACAACCAACCCAAAAATGCTACAATGTTACCTTGAGGGATTTTTTCCCAACAGTTTGGGGAAACAATGTTATGTTTTCTGAGTTCGGATGTTAGGATAGGGACTACAGTGTTTGTGCGGTGATTGACATATCTATACACCAGTTCTCTGATCACATTCTTTTTGAATCGGTACGTGATAACACTAGTTATAGGGAAAAAATGTTATATGAATCATATAGGAATGAGCTGTGGTTTCCATGCATTTATTGAGTCAGATATTAAGATATACTAATTGATCACGGTACATATTGTTTATTTTAGGATTCCTATATGACATATTATATATATGATTCAGTATCATGATTATGGCACGTGGTACCCATAACACTTGCAGATGAAGTGTGCATGGTGAGTGTGATTCATGAGTTTTAGTGACACAGACCCCTCAGGTTCTGAGGTGATGCCCACCCAAAAGTAGTTTATGACTAGATTGAGGTGGTTACCAAATTTTTCTATCTATACAAGACATCAGTTGATCAGATGGTGGTATGGGCATCAAGCCTTCTTCATGGCTCAGTGGGGTGACAATGGGGTTTGGTGACCAAGTCTTACGACAAGGTGAATATTACATGGAAATATTTTGTGTGCCTTTTTAGAGAATATTTCTCACCAGTTACACTGATGGATGTACATATCTAGGAGATTTTATTGCTACATTAGGGAATCATGATAGTAGATGAGTATTCATCACGGTTTACCAACCTTTCCTAGGACTCGATGGATATGGATTGCAACCAGTTATTCAGGGCTCATAATTTAAATTGATGTCTGCATAGAGAAATTCAAGATAGTGTTATCCCTATATAAATTCCTTCCCATGGTGGGGTTCTAGAGAGAGCTCTGGTGATCAATAGTTTTTTGGATTAATTGATACAACCAGTGGTTACCATTAGTTGGAAAGCAGGAGCAGAGACCTTGACAGTAGAGATCCGAAATTAGTCTCAGGGACTTGTACATATGAGAAGTTTTAGGAGAAGGTACCATGATTGAGGATATATGGTTTAGGGCACACAGGGTGGATCTATTCATCCCAAAGAGGGGTAGTGTTACTCATGTGATGGAAGGGGACATCTTGCACAAGATTGTCTGACCCATCATATAGTTGATAGAGAGACCATGGATGGGATTTCGATGTTGAGGAAATAAAAAGAGATGATAGTTTCATAGAGATAAATAAGTTTAAGTGAATTTGGGAGAGATGTTAGAGGTTTTCGATGCCTTGAATTCTTACCACAACCCCCACCAGGTGGTCCATGCCAGTCTCAAGGAGGAGGAGGACATGAGTAAGGATAACTGCAGGCAGTCAAATCTTATGACCCAGAGGCTTCAAGAATGAATTGAGATATATTCTATGTATTTTATACACTATCTGGATTACTGATATACATAGGTTCTAGTCATTCCTTTATTTCCACATACCTTTTACAAGACTTATAGATTCCGGTTGATCTATTGGCACAAACCTTATGCTTGGAGACTCCGACTGGAGATGACTTAGTGATCACACACTTATGCTAGCAGTGGGACCTAACATTTGGAAGAAAGAGTTTTTTTGGGATATATTTGTAACAGTGATGAGCCCTTATGAAATAATATTAGGTATGAACTGGTTGTCCATGGTTCATTCCCAGACTGACTATTTCTGGTGTAGGATGAACTATGTCAGTGGTGATGAAATCAGGTTCTCATCTGTCGATGAAAAGAAAACCAAGGAATCATATGATGGACTCATTCATAGGAGGGTGTATACGATTACCCATCAGTTGGCTAGTATATCTCTTTATGTAGTGGATGTTATGAGTTTCTGGTTTCCTACAGTGGTGGAGGAGTGCAATGAAATCTTCCATGAAGATGTTCCATGTTTACCTCCCCATAGTGAGATAGACTTATGCATTGATATACATCCTTGGATGACACTGATATCTGTGAAAAAAAATCAGATGTCTCCCATAGAGCTTCGTGAGTTGAGGGTTCGGTTGATGGAATTTCATAGGAATGACTTTGTTAGACCTCGTGCTTCATCCTGGGCAGTCCGAGTTTTGTTTTCCAAGAAGGGAGAAGAGAGAATGAGGTTGTGTGTGAACTAACAACACTTGAACCATGTCACCATGGAGAATAATTATTCACTATCAATTATTGATTACATCTTTGATTAGTTGAAATGAGAATGATGGTTCTTGAAGGTTGACCTCAAGTCATGATATAACCAGCTATGAGTACAGGATGAGGATATACCAAATATGTCATTCAAATGTCACTACAATTACTCTGAGTACATAGTGATTCCCTTTGTCATGAAGAATTCCCCAGTAGTGTTCATGATACTCATGAACTAGATCTTTCATCCTTTATTAGACTAGTTCATGGCCGTATTTATTGAAGATATCCATGTGTACTCGACGTCTGAGGAGGAGCACGCGAGACACATGAGGATAGTTATGGATGTACTCTAAGATAACTAGATTTACAGAAATCTATGAAGGTAAAATTTTAGATTCATGATATCCAATTCATTGGGCATGCTATCTCAGCATATGGAGTGGTGGTGGACCTGGCCAAGAAGAAGGCAATGTTAGCATGGGAGCCATAGAAAGAGTGTGATGGAGGTGTAGAGCTTACTTGGGTTGGAAGTATATTACCTGAGATTCATACCAGACTTTTCTAGGGTATCATCATCAATGATATCTTTGACCCAAAAAGGTAGAGTCTTTATTTGGATAGAGAGGTGCCATTAGGTTTTTCTACAGTTGAGGTAGAGTTTGATGAGAACTCCCATCTTCAGATTTCTATAGGAGGGTGTTGAGTATGCAGTTGTCTGTGATTCATCAAGAACCATGATTGGTTGTGTTCTGATTAGTAGGAAAGTGGTGACTGCCTATGGTTTATGTCAGTTGAGACCACATGAGTATTACTGTTCAACGCATGATCTTGAGTTAAGAGCGGTAGTCTTCGCACTAAATATGTTTTGATACTACCTGATGGGTGAGTGGTTTATCGTCTATTCTGATCATAGGAGTCTCAAGTATATCTTCTCTCAGAAGGATCATATCCTGAGATAGAGGTGATGTCTATAGTTCCCCTAGAATAACGAATTTGAAATTGTCTATACTACTGGGAAGGGGAATTCCATAGAAGATGCTCTCACCAGGATATCTTATTCACAGTTGCTGAATGAGGTGTCAAAGTAGTTGGTCTTCTTGTAGTTATCCTTTGTGGATGGAGATTGAACTGATTAACTACAGTCAATGGATGTCACCCCTCCTCTGTAGCAACGATTTAGGGATGCATAACTAGGGGATATTGACTGTGAGACCCTACACACTAAGATATCCACCAGACATGCTCCTGATAGATTTTATAAAGGTGTGTAGAATGTCGTTCTTTTCAAATAATAGTGACATTGCAGGAGGATGTTCTGAGATAGTTTCATATGTCTCCTTTAGAAGTACATCCAGAGGTGTAAAAGATATACCAAGACCTCTGACATCAATTTTGGTGGCCAGGTAGGAAGAAGGGAGTTACAAAGTTCATCTCTCAATGCCTTACATTCCATCAAGTGAAAGCTGTGAACCAAGTTCCAACCGGTTTAGTTCAACCCCTTGAGGTGCTAGAATGAAAGTGAAATGGGATATCCATGGACCTCATGATGATATTACCATATATGTACAGGGGACACAATGCCATCTAAGTTATCATAGACCGACTTAACAAGTCGCCCCACTTCCTAGCTATCCGAAAGTAGAGTTCATTAGAGGGATTATCACACCTCTTCTTGTAGGACTATCATGACCTGTCCCAGTGGGGTCCATGCTATGAATCCCCAAGCCCACATCCAATATGCAGGGGCTGGTGACTAGCACCGAGTAGGCATATTACTAACATGGGAGGCATTTCCTAGGTACATGTACACACAGATTCATATCCAAACCCAATAATGTCGAAATGTAAAAATCCACTAATGAACAAAATGAATGCACAAAACTAAACCCAACCAAGAGAGTACAATGAGATGTAAAGGGTGTAAAGTAAACATTCCAGAATACAAGCCCACCAAAACAAAAGTCTACAAACTACAAAGTCCAACCTGTAAGAAAGAAAGTAAGTCCTGGGAATACTGCTCGTAGATGGGGGAACCCATCAGCTGATAAGGAACTCAGAAATATTGGTTCGGTCCTAGTCCACCCTGGACTCCGTTAAAAGGATGCTTGTATTCACAATACACGATACGTGTGGGAAAAGCCCATGCAGGGGTGAGTATAACAATAATCACTAGAGGACCCCAAAAACTAATAAAAAATACACAAAGTAAAGGTACAGTTATCTATACAAAGTATATGTCTACTGAACATATAATAATATAAAACCATATAGATATACAAGAAACTTAGACTTGTAGTCTAAGGGTAAGCCACAACGACTGCATACCCCCACTAGGGATTCAGATTGATGATTCCACGTAGCACTCGTCTGGGAGAACTCAATCCATGAGTCTAATAGCTCTGATGACATCTGTCTAAGGAGTAATGTTCATTGGAAAAATCCATGAGAGAGATAAATGCACTAATAAATCTAAAGAGAGAACAGTTACACTCATTTCGGTAGAACACACTCTTGAGTGGGAAAGATCACGATATATGGATGAAGATCACAGTAAGGGACTTAGAAGATACCACAACTCATCTGGATTCAACTGCTATGTAGAGGATTGGTTTCCTTTAGGATTGGTCACATCGATACCTGACTCTACCTAGGGTCAAGAATGGGTAGAGGATCTTGTTCCGGGCCTCTTGGAGGGATTTTGACTCTATCCAGAACATCCTGCTGAAGGGATCATACTCTCGTGAATGGAAATGATACCTGAACATCAAGGGAACAAGAAAAGGGGTACTAAACCAAGTGAAAACTACCATAGGAATGGTGGAAAAGAAGATAAATCCACATACAAAATGGTACACGGTGTGTAGAAAGGTCACACACTGTGTCCTATTTCCTCGGGTACTACCAGTGTACAATGGCACATGTCAAAGAGCATATTGCGTAGATAATGGTATACACAGCGTGTAAGAGAGTGACACGTCATGTTCCATTATATAGGGAAGACTACATGTACATTTTCCATGTTCCTTTATGTGGCTTCAATCCATGTATGCCAATCCGTGTACTGGTATATGGGGTAACCCGCGTAACCGGCCTGGTATGGCCGTGTGGTGGAGTACATGCCGTGTACTCCACCCCGTATCCATGTATCAGCCAAGATACACACTGATCTTTGTGTAAAGACCCACACACCATGTGACAATAGTCACACACCATGTCTACACTTCCTGCATTGCGGAACCCCAGCTTCCACTAAGTTGGACCCACACACCGTGTTCTTCGGGATACATGTTGTGTATATCACGATTTTCTAGAATCATTGTCTTTCATTGAAGTGCCTTGGGTGCTCCTCCAATATTTGATCCAACTATCCTATTGTTGCAATACTATAGGTTTGAGGTCTCCCAAACATCCCATAGCCATTTATGTTGGTTTGGGAACTCCAATCAGCCCAAAAAACGAGTCCTGGTCCATCCTCACAAAGAATGCTTGAAGAATGATCCTCCTCGATCTAAGCTAATTCATCATCAGTCATCGCCGTCATGCCTCCTCCAGGTCATTGAGATGTCCAATATCTGGTTTGGGATCATTTCATTGTGAAACATATTCACAACGACCTGTTTTATATAGCCCCACGAAGAACACAAAGAACATAGTGCAAAGGGGGAAGAAATTCAATAAAAACAAATTGAGGAATGAACCTCCGTCATCATTCTTCATAGAATCTATCCACTCCCATAAGTAGGTGTAACATGGAGAATCAAAATAACTATTCTAATCATCATGAATTAATTACCAGAATCAAAATCCCCAAAGTAAATGAAAACAAACGCCCTCCTGCAAGAACGCACGATATGTGGATTAGACTGTTAAGGGGTTGCACTGTATTTATCGTTTAATCGAAGAATAGGGAAAAATATAAAAAACCTTACCTTTATATGGTTTAATAACTATCATCACTTCACATTTTTTGGAAAGATACCTTGAATTCGAGGTGCGTCGATCGACCACTCCATCACCATTTGCCAACGAGGTCTCCTCCAATGCTCCAATGGTAGTCATCAAATTCATAGGGTTATGTAGCTATCCCTATGGATTTTTCATAAGCATGTATTTATAGATTCAAATTAGTTCATTTCATCATTAAAATTATTAATATAAAATAAATTATTAATTCATTTTATTTCCTTTAAAACGGCAAAAAAATAACTTTTAGAGTCGACCTGTGTCGGTCGATGTTAGGCCCCAGCTAAGGTAAAGGTGCTTCTATGAACGCAATGGTGCCCTCATATTTCTGATATGGGCATCCATTTAGAACTTATTTTACCTTTTCAAGAAAACTTCTTGTTCACACTATTTAAATGTTTAAATTATTTCTAACATTTATTTTGGGCACCTTGGGCCTCAGAATCACATGTCGTCGCTGATCCTAGTCCCATAAAAATTCCATATAATATTTAAAAATAATACATGAAAAATATGATACATTACATTAACCCCACATTATGGCTTTAAAATACCTATAAAACCAAAAGAAAGGCTACTCAAATAGATTTGGGTACTATGCATGAATTTGGGCCTCCCGCTTCGACATGCTGTCTTGAAGGTTCCCATGCTCCCATCTGACTTTCCCCAAGGGAATCACTCACCCAAAAAGGATCCTCTCTTATCGATCCTCGATCTCCACTGGTTAATCTGTGAATATTGCTCCATCCTTGATTTCTATCTCCCCCCAGTCAATGACGTGCGATGGGTCATGCACATACCTCCTCAACTATGACACTTGGAATACATCATGTACCTGGTGCAACTACGGCGGTATGGCTAGGTAGTATGCCACCTTACCAACTTTGTGCAATATCTGAAAAGGGCCGATGAACCTTGGAGAAAACTTTCCACCCTGTCCAAATCCCCCCAACCCTCATTGAGGTGAGACCCAAAGGAAGACATGGTCTCCCTCTTCAAACTTCAACAGTCTCCGCTGTCTGTTAGTATAAGACTTCTTCCAGCTATGTGCAGTCCTCATCCACTCCTGGATGATCTTCACCTTCTCAGTGGTAGATCACACCAACTCTATACCCATGAGTGCTAACTCTCCAGGGTCGGTCCAACAAGGCGGTAACCAGTAGTATCACCCATATAAAGCCTCTAATAGTGCCATATCGATGGTGGAGTGGTAGATATTGTTGTATGAAAACTCCACCAGTGGTAGGTAGTCCTCCCAACTATGACCAAATTCCAAGATACATACCCACAATATGTCCTCTAGAACCATATGGTTCTCTCTATCTGACCATCTATTTGGGGATGGAACACTGTGCTCAATCATAGCTGAGTCCCAAACGCCTCCTTAAATCCTTTCCACAATCGGGATGTGAAACGAGCATCACGATATGAAACAATTGTCGAAGGGACACCATGGAGCCGAACTATCTCCTACACATAGAGGCTTACCATGCTCTCTATGGAACTCTACTCCCTGATAGCTAGGAAGTGGGTTAACTTGGTGAGTCGGTCAATGGTAACCCTGAGAAAATCGTGTCACTTGGATGTTCATGGTAAGCCCATCACGAAGTCCCTCGATATTCCATCCCACTTCCACTTTGACACTTCTAGGGGGCGAGTTAACCCTACTGGAACCTGGTGCTCAGCCTTCACCTGTAAGCATGTAAGGCATCACAAAATGAACTATGCTACTGCTTTCTTCGTACCTATCAACTAGAAATGACACCAGATGTCATGGTACATTTTTCCTACTCCCAGATGCACCACCAAGGGAGATTTATGAAACTCCCTCAGAACCTATTCTCAGAAATCTACTCTAACAACTATGCACCCTATGAAAAGGACTATGTGCTAACCCACCTTGCGAATATCAATCATGAGCATGTCATGTGGATAATTGAGCACGTAATGTCTTACAGTCTATATCCCCTAACTATGCCTCCCTGACTAGCCGTAATATTTTAGGAGTGAAAACCATTGACTGAAGATAATATGCATATTCTCTATCTATGAAGGATTATTGTAGTGATTCTAACTACTCTGATTCCTCGCTCAGTATCTACAAACTCCATATTCTACTGAGAGAATCTACCACAACGTTCTCTTTACCAGGAGTATAGACAATCTCAAATTTGAAATCTTAGAGGAACTCAAGCTATCACCTCAGTCTCAGATTCAGATCTTTTTTTGAGAAGATGTTCTTGAGGCTATTTTGGTTAGAGTAGACAATAAATCGTTCACCTATCAGGTAGTGTCTCCATATCATCAATGTAAATACTACCACTTCCAACTCAAGATCACGGGTTTCCTAGTTTTTCTTGTACAACCTTAGTTGGAACGAACTGAAAGAAATCACTACCTACCTCTGCATCAAGACACAACCATGCCCAGTCCCTAATGCATCGCAGAAAGCTACGTACTCAACACCCTATTCTGGAAATCTCAAGATCGGTGCACTCTTCAAACTCTACCTCAAATACTGTAAATTTTGCTGGCACTTCTATGTCCATACAAAAGGACTACCCATATAGGTCAAGGCTATCATCAGTGCTAATATCTGGGAGAAATCAAGGATAAATCTCTGGTATTATCCAGCCAGCCCAAGGAAGCTCCGCACCTCTATCACACTTCGGGGTGGCCGCCCTGCTAACATCTACTCGAACTTGGCTAGGTCCAATACTACTCCATCTGCTGAGATAACATATCCTATAAAGTGGACCTCCTACATCCAGAACCGGAACTTCGAGAGCTTCTCGGAGTACGTCTTGAACCATCTGTAGGTGTTTCACGTGCTCTTCCTCTGACTCTGAGTACCCAAGGACGTCATCCATGAATACTACTAAGAACCAGTCTAATTATGGATGGAAGAAATGGTTCATAAGTACCATGAACACTGTGGGGGGGTTCGTCATGCCGAAAGGCATCACCAGTTACTCATAGTGACCGTAGTGGCATATGAATGTCTTCTTCAATATACCCTCATCATGTACTGGTAACTGGTGGTAACCTGATTAAAGGTCAACCTTAGAGAACCATTTAAACACTATCAACTAATCAAAGAGGTCATAAATCCTTTAAAGTGGATACTTGTTCCTCCCTATTACCTAATTTAGGTGCCGGTAATCCACACTGAACCTCAAACTCCCATCTGCCTTCTTGGAAAACAGAAATGGGGCCGCCCAGGGTAAAACACTGGGTCTTATAAAGACCTTACTCTAAAAATCCTCCAATCGCACCCTCATCCCACGAACCTCTGAGGGGGACATCAGCTATGCTGATGAAGATATCTATACCATACCAGTGTGAAAGTTGTTATAGAAGTCTATCTCTCGGCGAGGAGGTAATCCTAGTACATCTTCTAGAAAGGTGTCCTTGTACCCCGCCACTACTTCTAGGAACTGAAAGCTTACAAAATATACTGCTCTGAGGGTAAGGCTATCCAACTCATGAGTGATCAGATGCACCCTCCTATGCCTGATCCCATTATATGTTGCATGGGTATCATTTTCACAAACCAAGGAAAACCTCATTCCATCAATGTGGACACACCACACTCTTCTCCTAAAGCAGCCAGCCTAGACATAGACTAAAGATATCCAATCCATATTGAGAATGACATCATAAGGCCTCAATAGTGCCACAAAGAGGTTCCAACTGAAACTCTCACATCCAATGGAAAGATCACATTGTCTGCAAAGATGCATGATCATCGAGTCTCCTCCCGTATGTGATTCCAAGCATGAGGGCCGAGTCAATAGCTCTACTATAATCTCAAGGTTTTGAACAATACATGTGGAGAGGAAATAATGACCGACACCTATATCTATTAGTATGAAAACTAAGGTAGAAAATACACAGATCATACCGTGGATCATCCATGGAGTCCTTGGGTCATACGTATCAACTGCATGCAGTTATCCCAAACCATATCCCCCAGCTCCCTAATCCTAGTGAAGACCTCTTAGGGTTGGTGGTGAAAGTATATCAAAGAATATAACACCAGCTGTAGCTCTCCCTTCTCCTCTGCCATATCCTCCTCCTAGTGGGTCTGTCTACTCCACTCTTTGCCTCTACCTCGATGGTCCATCCACCACCTACCGTCTAGTAGCTTGATGGGTTGGACAGTCTCTAGAGTAATGTTCTATACCGTTGAACAATTAGAATCACCTCTCCCTAGGCTATCTGGATCCAACCTGAGAGCCCTGGACAGAAAATCCCATGTTTTGGGTCCTCCTGTGACATCTCCCTTATATTGATCCCTAAGCCTGATATAGGCTCCCTAATTCTGAGGTATCTGTACATATCAGCCTACTTCTGACTACCACTGGCTATCTCTTCTCATCCAAGAAGCTCTCAACCACGAAATCTCGCTCGAACAATCTTGCATAATTCAAAATTCAAAGAGGCACTACACTAGCCCAAATGTCCCGTTATAGACCCCGCTCAAGGGTTCGAGCTCTGAATTAATGATACCTGACCACATCCATTGAGTACCTAGTGAGGTTGGTGAACCTTGATGAATAGTCATACACCATTAAACTACCCTACTAGAGGTGGAGTAGCTCTTGGATACACACTTCTCTTAGCATAACCAGAGAGAACTCCTCTCTAAATAGTCACTCAAACTCTATCTATGAAAGAGTATCCTCGTCGTGAGTCTGTGTGGTCCAACTCCACCATCGTCCACTGAACCTTGAATAAGGCTCGCTCGTAGAATCAATATCTTCTCCGCTGACGTCCTCACTATATGGAAAACTCTGGTCACCAGCTCAATCTAGTCCTTAGCTGCCTGAGGGTTTGGCTCACCTCAAAACCTGAGGGGTCTTTGTCTTTAAAACTGATGGAGTGTGCTCAGCCTTAACTCATCTTCTGTTGGTATTGTAGGTAATACGTGCTTCTCTAATGGTGTTGGTATAGAAGGTGAACCACCTGAAGGTAATTCCAAGGGAACTAATCCCTATATCAAAGCCTCGTCAATAAGGCAACCATCTTTATGATTGAGCTGCTAAATCCTAGTGGGTATGTTTCGTAGAGGCATCCTGAAAAGAAACAAGATGTACCATGGTCAAAGTGTATATTTAGAAAGGTGACACAAAGGATAGGTAAAACACAAACCACTCCTATATGATGCATGTATCATCCTTTTATTTCCCTACAACTAGTGTTTTCAAGTACCAAGTCAAAAAGTAGGTTATCAGAGTCCTAGTGTATGGATACGTCGGTCACCTACACCAACACTGGATTCCCTGGCCTAAAATATGAACTTGAAACACTTGACACTATTTCCCCAAACCACTCTTAAAGACTCTTGGTCCTAAGGATGAACCGAACACCTCTGATACCACTATGTCATGACCCGTCCCAATGGGGACCATGATATGACTCCCCATTCCCACCTCCAATAGGCCAGAGGCTGTTGAATAGAACCGAGTAGGCATATTACTAACATGGGAGGCATTTATTAGGTACATGTACACAAGAACACATCTCTAAACCCATGAATGTAGAAATGAAAAACCCACTCTAGAATAAAATGTATGCATACAACTAAACACAACAAAAAGAGTATAACAGGAAGTAAAGTGCAGAAAGTAAACTTTCTAGAATACAAGATCACTAAAACAAAAGTCTGAAAACTACAAAGTCCAACATGTAAGAAAGAAACCAGGTACTAGGACTACTGCTCATAGTTGTGGGAACACATCAGACTATAAGGAACTCAAAAATCTCAGTCCAGTCCTAGTCCATCCTGGAATTCGTCAAAAGGCCGATTGTCTACACAAGACAGAATACGTGCGGGAAAATCTAGTGTAGGGGTGAGTATATCAATACTCAGTGGGGACATCGAAAACCACAAATCAATACACAAAATAAAGGAAAATTAATCTCTACAAAGTATATATCTACTAAACATATAAAAAGAGAAACCCATATAGATATACTTGAAATCAAGACCTATAGTCTAAGGGTAAGTCACAACGACTTCATACCCCCACTAGGGATTCAGTTTGAAGATTCCACGAAGCACTCATCCTAGAGAACTCACTCCCTGAGTCTAATATCTCTGATGAAATCTTTCCGATAAGTATTACTCATAAGGAAATGACATCAGAGAGATAGATGCACTGATAGATCTGAAGAGATAATAGTTACACTCATTCAGGGAGAACACACTCTTGAGTGGGAAAGATCACGATACATAGATGAGAATCACTACCAGGGCCTTGGTGGATACCACGAATAATTATGATTCAACTACTATATATAGGATCAAGGTCTTGTAGGATTGGTCACATCAATACCTAAATCTACCTAGGGTCAAGAATGGGTATAGGATCTAACTTTGGGCCTCTCGTAGGGATTCTGACTCTATCCAGAAAGTCATGTTGAAGGGATCATACTCCCGTGAATAGAAATGATACCCTTCCTTTAGGGGAATGAGAAAAGGTTGTACTAACCCCAGTGAAACCTATCCAAGTAACAATTGACAAGAATAGCAAGCAATGTACAAAAAGGTACATGGTGTTTGAATGGTTACACACCATGTCTTATGTCCCTAAGTACTGCCTGTGTACACCAGCAAGTGTCGAAGAGCATGTCGTGTAGAAGAAGGTATACAAGGTGTGTAAGAGAGTGACATGCTATGTTCCATTATCTGGGTAATAATTCATGTATGGTAACCAATTTCCCCTACATGACTTCAATTTGTGTTTGCCAATCCGTGTACTGGTACATGGGGTAACCCACGTAACCGGCCGGGTCTGGACATGTGGTCGAGTACATGCCGTTTACTACACCCCGTAAACATGTATCACCCAAGATACATGTTGAGCCTCACATAAATACCCACACACCATGTGAAAATTGTCACACACCGTGTCTACGATTCCATAATCTCGAAACCATAGCTGTAACTGAGCCATACCCACACACTATGTTCTTCAGGATAGATGTCGCGTGTATCATGATTTTTCAGAATCATTGTTCTTCATTGTCGTGCCTTAAGGGATCCTCCAATATTTTATCTGGCTATATTATCATTGTGATACACCAGGTTTGAGGTCATTCCAACATCCCATATCCATTTCCATTGGTTTGGGGCCTCTGATTTGCCCGAAAAATGAGTCTTGATCCATCCTCATGTGGAACAATTGAAGAACGATCCTCCTCGATCTAAGCCAATTCATAATCCACCATCTCTATCGCTCTTCCACTAGGTCTCCATGATGTTCTATCTTTGGGTTGGGATAGTTTAGTTTTGAAACATATTCGCAACGATCCGTTGTTCGTAGCCCAATAAAGAATGTGAAGAAGGCAGGGAAAAGGGGGAAGTAATTCAATAATAAATTGAGGAATGAACCTCCACCATCATTTGTCACGGTGTCAATCCACTCCCATTAGTAGGATTAATAGGGATAATATATAAAAAAATATTCTAATCATCATGAATTAATTCCCAGAATCAAAATCCTCAATGGAAATGAAGACGAACACCCTCCCGCAAGAACACACGATCCACATATCAACCTACTCGTGGGTTGATCTTCATTCATCATTTATTTAAATAACGAGGAAACAAAAATCAAAATAAAAAACCCCTACCTTGATTCAATTTAATAACTATCATTGCATCGTGTGCATTGGAAAGGTCCCTCAAATCCGAGGTGCGTCGATCAATCACTCTGTCGCCGTCCACCAACGGGATCTCCTCCAAGCTCCAATGGTAGTTATAAAATTCCTAGGGTTTTGAGTAAAACCCCGTGGATTTTCCATAAGAATATATTTATAGAGTCAAATTAGGTTTTTGTGTTGTTTAAATCTTTAAAATAAAATAAATTATGAATTCATTTCATTTCATTTAAAACGTCAAAAAAATAACTTTTGTAGTCGACCAGTGTCGGTTGATGTTAGGCCCTACTTAAGGTAAAGTTGTTGCTCTAAATGCAATGGTGCCCTCAGATTTCAAATATAGGTACCTATTTAGATGTTATTCTAATTTTCCAGGAAAACTGCTCATGTTCCCTATTTAAAAGATTAAATTATTTTAAACATTTATTTCGGGATCCTCGGGCTTTGGAAGTGCACATCGTCACAAAGTCTGGTCTCGTAACAATCCTATATAATATTTAAAAATAATGCATGGAAAATATGAGACATTACAAGGACATACCCAACTACATGGAGTTCCATCGATTATTGTTTCTAACCATGATTCTTGTTTCACATCCCAGTTGTGAAAGTGGTTTCAAGAGGTTCTTAGGACTCAGTTACACTTGATCAAAACATTTCACCCCCAAAATGACTACCAAACTGAGTAGACTATTCAGGTTTTGGAGGAAATGTTGCGATCATGCATGTTGGAATTTTTCCATAGTTGGGTGGATCACCTACCAATAGTGGAGTTTCCATAAAATAATATTTACCATTCCATCGTTGGTATGGCGCCATTTGAGGCTTTCTATGAGTGGACATATGGGTCACCACTTTTCTAGACTAACCCATGAGAGTCGGTGATCATGGAATATATTTGGAGAGAGAAACTACTAGGAATGTGAATATCATCTAGGATAGGATGAGGACTACACAGATCCATCATAATTCTTATGTGAAAAAATGATGGAGGGATTTGGAGTTCATTAAAGGTAACCATGTGTTCCTATAGGTTTCACCTCAATATAGTTTATTTAGATTTGTCTAGGGTGGAAATATATCTTTTAGGTTCATTGGATATTTCTAGATACTACATAGAGTTGGTGAGTTGGAATACCGATCATCTCTACCTCTATAGTTAGACTAGGTAGAGGATGCCTTCCACATTTCTCAGTTGAGGAGGTATGTGCATCACCCATTACATATTATCGACTGGGGTGAGATAGACATTTGGGATGGAGCAACCATTTTTGAGTACCCGATAGTGATCAAGGATCATCAAGGAGGATCCTTCATGGGTGAGGGATTCTTTTAGTTCATGCCCAATGGTAGCATAAGAATATTCAGGAGAGAACATGAGAGTGAGATTCTCAGATTCATGCCTAGTACCCACATCTTTTTGTGTAGCCCTTGTTTTGGATTTTGGGGGACATAAATTCACAAGGTGGGGAGAATGTAATGATTTAGATTTTACATGTATTTTTTTGGATATTGTATGGATTATTTTTGATATTGGGTGCTGAGACAGAGTGTGATTCTAAGGATCGGTGTGCCAGGAATAAATTATTGAAATATATTAAATAAAGTAAATAGAACACGTGCGTAGTTTTCCTAAAAAAGTGAAATAACATATAAATGGGTTCCCATATTAGGAATTTGAGGGTAACATTGAGTTCATAATGCATCAATTACCCTGGGTGTGACATAACATTAGATAGCGTGAGTCGTTTTTGGAAAATTAATCACGAGTGTAACATGAAAAAATAATTAAATAAATTATTTTATTTGTTTTTTGAAACAATGACCTAATTAAAATTTTTAAGTAAACTCTTATAGAAAATTTATATGGTTAGACACATATCCCAATAAATTACAAGAGATCCATCGGAGAGTGTGGAATGATATTATGTTGGTGCATGATAGCTGGATCAAGAATCAATGAACGAAACATGATGGAATTGATGGATCTCATGAATTCCTATGACACCACATCATTCTTCATCCGCGATTGATCAAAATTTAGGTAGGGAATTTTTTATTTTGATTTCTTCCCCACTCTTTATTTTTATGATGATAAAAAATCAATCAACTTATGTATTGATTTTGTGGATCATGCATTTTGTGGGATGGGTTAGTTTAATCACGATTCGAGAGAATTTTCTCTTTGATTTAAATTGTTTATTATTCAATTTTCATTCTAATAGAAATGAACCGAGATCGACATGAACATCGATCGAGGTCCATTCCTCTTGATTGTTCTTTTTCTTTTCTCCCCCGATTATCCATTCATCATGGGAGTTCTATGTTTGGCAAGCAGTTCAACGTCTACAGATGAACTCAATTTTTGTGCACCTGATTCTTAGTGCAACGATTAGATATCACATATCTAGGATTGGAACGACAAAATATTTTTTGATGATGGAGATGACAATAGATTAGACGACATAGATACCCAATTTTTTTGTTCTTCGGTGCACAATTTATAATAAAAAATACTCCCATTTTTGGAGTGAATCAAAGGTCTATATATTGTTGATTCAGTGATGGAATGACTCGATGAGTCTCTCTATACATTTTTGTATAATTGTGATCACCAGAGCGAAGGACAGAGGAATGGATGGGATATGTTAATCTAAATCTAGGATTCTAGAAAATACCACACTACACGGCCTGTAAACCAGATCAACGTGCTGGGTGGGACCTACTGTGCATCTCCTATGGTTTTGGAGGAACTTTATGTTTTTCATGAAATGTGACCCCTTTAACATGGCATGTGGCCCCCCCTAGAGCATTGACATATACCTCATAGGGTACACAGACATGGGTTGAATTATATGGGTTTGAGCATGTTGTGAACTGCCCCACACGTACACAGCCTAGACCATGTACATGGGATAAGCCATGTACTAGTACACAAGAACATGTACATAGGATAAGATTTGTGCACTGGAACATGGGTAGACTACATAGGAAGCCTACACACAGTGTACTTTTATACAAACATAGGCAAGAGACATATTCCATTTACATGGGGAGGAACTGTTGTTAAGGGAAATAATGTGAGACCCCTACTAAATTTCATGTACATTCATATACTTGGCTTGGAGCCCCTATCCTCAATATCATAGAAAAGTTTTGTTAGGGTATGTCCCTCTTATCCTCTCCCTGAGGGTTAGTATGAAGTCATATCCTACTCTTAGGACTACAATCCCTTCAGTAGGAATTATGTGATAGAGGCATTGTAATCCCTTTAAGAGTCCCATAGTGACATCCTTTATTCATTATCATTCCCTAAGTGGATTTCTTGGTATCTTCTTGGCCTAAACTACACGAGCAACGATCCTTTACTTAGCTGGTCGATCCATATTATGTTGTTGGTATACCCTATGTCCTTGGGTGTGATCCCCATATGTGTATCATATCTCTATATACCTTCAGCATCTACTTCATATGATGTGACCCGACGACCATTACCTCTTGAATAGGTGCCATAAGTGACGTCAAACATAGGACTGTGTTCTCCTGGATGAGTTCTTTGTGGAATCTTTGAGATGGAACCATAGGTCAGTATACTACGATTGTGACTTACCTTCAAACTAAGTGTCTTGGTTGAGTATATCTAGATATTATTGTTATATGTGTTGTAAAAATATACCTTTATAGAGATAACTATATTTCCTTTGTTGCATGATTTGTGGTTTGGGGGTGTCCTAATAATTATTTTTATACTCACACTTTCACTTTGTTCTCTGACACGTGTCATGTCTTGTACATATGATCAACCTTTTATATAAGGTCCCATTCATAAACATTACATTATATTGAGTTAAGTCAATAATTTGACCTTATTTCACATTGAATATATTTTCAAGTTTATAGTTTTAGAGAATTAGGCCATTACTATTAAATAATAGACCCATACATTAAATGCGGACAGTTACACTCAATAACCACTTTTTCTACCAAAGGAAACCCTTTAAAAAAATGATTTCTTTTTCCTGATAAAAATATTCTTGACATATTCCTTACTTTTACCCATCCTTATACCCCATGTAAAACATTTCAAAAACTTGGGACGAGCATAAAATGTTTGGTAAGGAATTTAAAATAAGGAATAAAACCGTTAGTCCATTAATATTTAAAACCCATGATTTTTTTCCAGAAAATCATACTTCTCACCAATAAAACATAAACTACTTAGCTTACATCTTGTAATCATAATATTCCTACAAAATTCATAGAAACTAGAAAACATAAAGGTAACTTGTAGAATTCATATCATAATTACATTATAGATTTCACAGCTATATAAGGATTAACCTTCATGGTTACATTTGGAATACCCACAATTTTATATTCCCTAAATCTCTTAGGAGAAACCATAACATTTACCTCTGTCACGTTACCCAATGCATTGGAGAGCTATCACGGGCTCACCTGCCCCCAGTTTATCATGGAACCACACGTATACATAAAAAATTCCCAATAATCATAATATAATCATAAAACATAAAACCAGCTTAAATGGAAAATAACATTTTTACATTTTTTTTCACAATATATCATTTCAATATATTGAGATAACCAATCCAATTTAAAAAAACATTTAAAACATTTTAAAAGAAGATTTATGAATCAATGTGTCCCATCCCAATTTGAAAATTTTAAAGGAATTAACATTTTAAAACATTAATGTCCATATAAATAAATCCTTAAAACCATTTTGAAAACATGGACATTAATGAGAAAGATTTATAAGAATAAATCTTTAAAACATTTAAAACAATGTTTTAGTTAAAGATTCCCTTACCACTTGAGAAATACTTGAATAAAAATAAATTAATGAATAATATAAAAAAACATATAATATAATGAGAATACAAAGATTTATGATATAATTTTTGAAATGGAAGTATATACCCCATATAAAACTTAATTGGTTCATAACAACTAATAAGTCTCAACAGAATGTAAATTGAGATGAAATCCCATAAAAAGATAGTATAAATGACATAAGAATTTTTAAATGGAGTGATTATGTGTAGGAATGGTATATAAAGAATAGGAAGTGTGAAATAATAAATAAATAAATAAATAGTTATTCCAAACATAATCTTGGCATAATATAATCAATGTAGTATGTATAAAACCCAAAGAGAAGAAATTGAGTTTATAAATTCCCTTACCTTGAGTCTGAATCATCATGTACAATTGTTATGTTCCCGAATAATAAATGTAGGTTAATTTATACATGATTGAGAACCTTTTTCATGTTTATTATTAACTTTATATTACTTATTACCAGGTTATAGAAATTAGTTAATTATTTGAGTTTATATCGGATGTTTGGTCGATGTTCAATACATGTGTCAAAAATGAACTTGTTTTTATGTAAATTGTATATGTGGTAAAAATTAAATCATGTCTAGAATATTATTCATGATTTAAATACCATATATATCCAGTATATATGTATTTATAAAATTCTATAATATTTGGAGATAAGAAATTAAATGCACCATTTATGGAGATGATATGCCATACGTACGCATGAACACTACTTTCATTTCCTTTTCATATTAAAGGAATGAAAACTAAATGATACATAGGTATATTATAATTAAATTATAATATATATGTTATATATATTAAATTTTTTCATTAACTCCATCATTTATACATTCAATGTATGGTCTGAACGAGTCATATCACTTTGAGGGGGCGGTAGTCCACACTTTCTCAAATGAAATTATTGTAATTACACATTATGGAAATCATAAAGGTATGTTGTAAAAAAAATTACAGAAGAATATAGACAACAAAAATATAATATATATCATATATAATTATAGTGTCGTCATAATGGCCACAATGATAGGTGGTAAGAGAAAATTGAACAATCATCATTTCGCATGATAATAGTTCATCATACATTGAAATATTATGTTTTGTATCCATTAGATGTGGGTGTGTGTAAGTGTCTATATAAACCTTAGAATAACAACATAATAGAATATTTATGATACTGGTGTTGTTATGTAATCGTACAATAATAAGAGCATAGGGAGTGGATAAGTAAAATAAAGGAAATGATCTTGAGAGAAGATGTTACATCTAAATCGCGTAACTCCTTTTGATTTGAGACAAAAGGATTACTTGAGTTGATTTATGCTCAAGGTGAGGGTTCTAGGATGAAGGGAGAGATTTTGGAGGATTATTTTATTATAATTTTTACGATCCATGAGTATTGAGAGGTGTGAGTAAGTGGGTATAGGTGGATACATTTTATAAGAGGGAGGAGGGGCACTTTAGGAAAGCCTTAAAATATTATTTTATTATAAATTTATTTTAGAATTATAATAGTTACAAAGTGATATATTTATAGTATAATATGATTATCAGTATAAATCCTCTCAACCAATAGGTTTTATAAAAGTTTAGGTCACAAAAGTAACGTTATCTTTTAGCTTTAACCCATACTTAAAAACGTTAACTCTCACAAAGTCTTCCTATATTTTCATAATATATGGTCACTATAGTGACTAAAAAATGGAAATAGAACAAAAGTGGATAATTAATTTCATTTATAACATTATATAATTAATTTGGATGAATAATATATTTTTAGTTCTATTAAATCAATTAATAAAATAGTATTTGTTTTAAAAACTCATTTAGGTCAATTTTGACACTATTTTAGAATTGATTTTTGTTAAAGTCCTAAGAACTGGATTTATTCAAAATAAATGTATAAAATCATATGTAACATGTCAATTTCATTTAAAAATTCGTCGATTCCATAAAAAAATTAAAATTATATTTATTTTAATATTTATAATATCATATATTTGAATACTTCATTAATTAGGTAATCACTGCATCATCATTGTGTCAAAAATAAATAAATTTATTTAATGTAGAAAAATTATAAATAAAATACCATGATGTAAGAAGTCTTTTTATATTTATAACTACTTTTTATAGTTTAATATATCATTTATATAAACCAAATTAAAATTGTTTTAGTAAGGAGATACATGTTTATGTCATATTTCCCTTTTCTTTAAAATAAATATTATAAAAGGTAATATCACACCCAAGTGGCTCCATGGGGTCCTAAAATAGACCCAAGGATACTAATGGTCAGAAAAATCTCATCCAATAGGATTATTACACATGTTAGGGTTGTTTTATATTATTATAATATTATTTTTTACCCTTATTTACTTGATTTACCATTTAACCATGGTAAGTAAAAATAATAACTGAAGTTACTATTCATAATGTCCAAAAATAAAAGGTACATATTCACACAATTTGGACTTTATGATTCCAAATATAAATCAATTTTTCCAAATTCAAAACACATAAGTTGCCGTAATTAATTTAAAGTTAATTCCTATTGTCAAAATCAGAAAGTTGGTTTTTAAGATGTAAAAACTATCAAAATATTGACATGTGTTTATGTATAATTTAAATTTAAAATTACTTATAATAACCAAAATTGGATTTAATGATAAAAACATAATCCAATTAAAATTTAAAACCAATCAAAAAGACCATATAACTATATAAATAAATTAGATTAAAAGATAGTTTTGAATTAAAATGCAGTATTTTTCACTACTCATAAAAATATAGATTTTACTAGAAAAATTCCAAAATTTCAACTAAAGTAATTTTTGATGCCCCACTTATAAATAGAAAGATTATTTTATCAAATTCAACATATAAAAGTAAAAAATAATATTTTCTAAAAATGGTTCGATATCAAAAGTGGTAAAATGAACTTTTAAAAATATTAGAGCATTTTATGCTTAAAATTAGATTCAATATCAATTTAAGCCTCTAAAATTCATTGTATAATGTAAAAAAATTTAAAAAAATATGTAAAATAATAATATATTTAATTCTTAATAATCCCTCCAATACAACATCTATTCATTAACTATTTATTAAAATAAATATATTATTGTTGTATTATTTTTCGGTATAACTCAGTGTTGTGTGAAATTTATGATTTTGAAGAAACCTGTTGTTGGGTGTCAGGTACGCTATCGTACATAGTGTATCCCTTAAACTAAAATTAATATTAAAATCAAAAATATTAATAGTATGAAGATGTATTATTCTATAAATACCTGGGATTTTACATCATTTCCCTCTTGTTGAAATTGCATCCCCACAATTTTAAAATTGGGCTCAGAAACATCATTGGAAATCCCAAACGTGAAAAAGAGTCATTAAAACTATCACATTAAAATAAATAAAGAGAAGTACATAGGTCATCTGAGATAACAAATACTAGGATTTCATGTAGGAAAACAAGGATATGGATGAAAAACCAGTCATCTTGTTCTGATGGAGAGTGATAGAAAACATGATTTTGAGAAAGTTAACAACTAGAAAACCATAAAACGGTGAGTATTCAAGATGACTTGGTCACACATGAAGTTCTAGAATCAACTTCTAGAGAGTAACACAATACATAAAATATGAACCATATATTTCCCCTATGTTTATATATTAATCAAAACTAAAATGGTTAGTAGAAGATCATATAATCCCCAAAAAGAATAATCCTTTATAAAAAGAAATACTACTCTTAATCTCAAAAATTTAACAAACAATACCCAAAGTTCAAAAAATACCATTCAATAAAAAATTTCCTTAAAATTCTTCAAAATAATCAAAACTAAGATTAAAACCCAAAATTTAGAAGGATTTTATCACATATTCTTCCAGGATAAGTTTTAATATTTGTCTCCAAATAACATAAACCACTCATAATTTATCATACCAAAAAGTAATTAACCTAATCACATATTCTCCATGATAGGTTAATAATTTCCAAAAACAACCTAATTCCTCAAAAGTCCATAAATAAAATAATAAATTATTCTAAAATATAATTCAACCATTACTCCTAAATTAAAATACCATAGTATTCAATTTACCTTAATCATATAAAGTTCTAAAAATAGTGACCGTCATCCAAAATAACATTTATCACTTAATCACCAAATCATTTTCTTATACTAAGGATATCCATTTTATAAAACATAAGTTCCCAAAATCAACTTATTATAGATCCATAAATTCATTTAAGAAAAAATAATAAGTCATATTAACTATGGACATCACATGGGATAGTGTTAGGAGATAAATCCCAATCAAACTTTAGTTGTGGGTTTGATTCCCAAAGCTTTTCTGATGTGACAAGTTGTCACATGATCTGCATGCTGTCTTTTTTCAAAAACAATATAATTTTATAAAATTCCAAAAAATGATATAGAATACTCAAAAATAACCATAACATATTTTAACCTCAAATGTTATCTCATAATTCACATTTTGCATCCCAAAAATTAATAATCCATAATTTCCTTCCAGGTGAATTTCTCCAAAAATACCATTAGTCACCTTAATAATTCAGATCATAATTCTTCAAAAGGGGTTTATAATACATTGAACATATGATCTACCTTAAAATTATAAGCCCATGATGATATCCCAAACCGTAAATAAAACATCCTAATCTCTAAATTTGTCTAGACTGTCCTTTGATACCAACTACAAGGCCACAACCTTAAACATTACATAATCTTGAGTTAAGTTAATACTTTTTCCTTATTTCACATTGAGGATATTTTCAAGTTTATAGTTTTAGAGAATTTGGACATAACTATTACATAATAGATCTAGACATTATACGTGGACAATTAAACTCAGTATCAACTTTTCCACCAAAGGATACCGTTTAAACAAAACATGATTTCCTTTTCTTGATAAAAATATTTTTGACTTGTTCCTTCCTTTTACCAGTCCTTATACCCTATGGAAAACATTTCAAAAACTTAGGATGAGCATAAAAAGCTCAGTAAGGAGTATAAAATAATGAATAAAACTTTTAGTCCATGAATATTTAAAACCCATAAAAACATTTTCTCAAAATGATACTTATTACCTATAAAATATAAAATACTTACCGTACATCATGTAATCATAAAATTCCTACAAAAGTTCATAGAAATCATAAAACATAAAGGTAACTTGTGGCATCCATATAATACTTATATTGTAGCTTTCACAAATACATAGGGAGTAACATTAATGGATACAATTGGAATACCCATCACATTATATTCTATAAATCTCTTAGGAGAAACCTTAATTTTTACCTTTATCACGTTACCCAATGCATTGGAGAGATATCACGGGTTCACCCGCCCTCAGTTTATCATGGAACCACCTATATACATAAATAATTCCCAAGAACCATTAAAAAAATCATAAAACTCAAAACCATCTTAAAGGGAAAATAACATTTCGACATTTGTATTCACAATATATCATTTCAATATATTTACATAATCAATCCTATTTTAAAAAACACATTTAAAACATTTAAAAAGAATATTTTTGAATCAATGTTTCCCATACCACTTCGAAAATTTTAAAGGTATTATCATTTTAAAACTTTAATGCCCATATAAATAAATCCTTAAAACCATATTGAAAACATGGGCATTAATGATAATGATTTAGAAGAATAAATCATTAAGACATTTAAAATATTCTTTTAGATAAAGAGTCCCTCACCACTTGAGAAATAATTGAATAAAAATAATTGCAGAATAAAATAAAAAAAAACATATAACATCATGAGAATAAGTAGATTCATGATATATTATGTCAAATGGAAGCATATACACCATTTAAAATTGAATTGGTTCATAAGAACAAATAATTTTCAATGGAATGTAAATTTAGACAAAATCCCTTACAAAGATCGTTTAAACGACGTAAGAATTTATCAATGGGGTTATTATGTGTTGAAATAGTATATCCAAAAAATTTGAAGTGTAAATTACAACATAAATACAAAAATATTGATTCCACACATAATCTTGGAAAAATATAATCAATGTAGCATGTGTATATTCCCAAGAGTGGAAAAAAAGTTTAGAAATTCCCTTACCATGAGTCTGACTTGTCACGTATAATCATTATGTTTCTGAATAATAAAATTAGTTTAATTTATACTTGATTAAGAATTTTTTTTTTATTATTCATTTTATATTACTTATTACCATATTATAGAAATTAGTTAATCATTTGGGTTCATATAAGACGTTTTGTTGATGTTCGGTACTTGAGTCAAAAATGAACTTGTTTTGAAGTAAATTGCCCATGTGGTAAATATTATATAATCTCAAAAATATTATTAATGATTTAAATATCATATATATATATTATATATGTATTTATAATAGACAATAATATTTGGATATAAGAAATTAAATACACCTATCATGGAGACGGTAGGTTGTACGTACACATGAACGCTAATTTCATTTCATTGTCATATTAAAGGAATGAAAACTAAATGATACCTAGGTATATTACAATTACAGTATATTATCTATGTTATATATGTTACATGATTTCATTAACACCATCCTTCATATGTTCCATGTATGGCATGAATGAGTTATATCACTTTGAGGGGGTGGCAGTTCACACTTCCTCAAATGAAATTATCGTATTTACAAATTATGGGAAGCATAAAGGTATTTTTTAAATAAAAATTACATAATAATAGATAAAATATAAATATAATATATATTATATAAAAATTCAGTTCCATCATAATGGACACCGTGATAGGTGTTAGGAGAAAATTAAACAATCATCATTTCATGAGATAATAGTTTGTCGCACACAGAAATTGTATGTTCTATACCCATTAGATAGAGGTGTGGGTAAGTGTAGGTTAATCCCTTAGTATAAAAAAATACTAGAATATTGAGGATATTGTTTTTTTTTATGTAATCATAGAATAATAAGAGAATAGGGAATGGAGAAGGAATATAAAGGAAAGGAGCTTGAGAGAAGACATTACCTCTAAATCGTGTAACTCCTTTTAATTTGAGCCAAAAAGATTTCTTGAGATGCCTTATGCCCATGTTGATGATTCTAGGAGGAAGGTAGAGATTTAGGGAGCTTATTTGAGCAGAAGTTTGACAATCCAAGGGGGTTAAGAGGTGTGAGTAAGTGGGTATAGGTGGAAGCCTTTTACAAGAGGGAGGATGGGCACTTTTGGAAGGCCTTGAAATATTATTTTATTATAAACTGATTTTAGAATTCTAATAGTTAAAAAGGGAAAATGTTAAAGTATAATATGAGTGTGGGTATAAATAATCTTAAACAATAGGTTTTATACAATTTTAGTTCACAAAAGTAACCTTATCTTTTAGCTTTAACCCTTAGTTAAAAACATTAACTCTTACCATGTCTTCTGGTATTTTCATAATATATGGTTACTATAGTTACTATAAAATTAAAATATAAACATAAGTAGATAATTAATTAAATTTTAAACATTATATAATTCATTTAGATAAATATTATATTTTTAGCACTATTCAATCAATTAATAAAATAGTATTGTTTTTAAAACTCATTTTTTACAATTTTGACACTATTTAGAAGTTGGTTTTTGTTAAAGTCATAAAAACTTGATCACTTTAAACCTAAGGTATTAAATCATACCTCAAATTTAAATTTAATCCAATTTTTTATTATTATATCAAAATGTTCAAATTACATTTATTTTAATATTTTTAATATCATTTATTTGAATATTTCATTAATAAGGTTATCACTGCATCATCATTTTGTCATAAATAAATTTATTTATTTGATGTATAAAAATTATAAATAAAATACCATGATGTAATGAATATTTTTATCTTTATAATTATTTTTATAGTCTAATATATCATTTATATAAACCAAATTTAAATTGTTTTAATTAGGAGATAAATGTTTATGTTATATTTCCCCTTTCTTTAAAATAAATATTATAAAAGGTCATTATCACAACCGAGTGGCTCCATGGGGTCCTAAAATCGACCCCATGTATGAACAGGGTTGGGAATATATCATCCAATAAGATTAAAAAACATGTCATGATAGTGTTATATTATTATAATACTATATTTTGACCATTGTTTACATGATTTACCCTTTAACCATGGTAAATAAAAATAATTACTGAAGTTACTATTCATATTGTCTAAAAATAAAAGGTAACTATTTAAAAAATTTGGACCTTATGTTTCCAAATATATAATCCATTTATTGAAATTCAAAATACAGAAGGTGTAGTAATTAATTTAAAATTAATTCCCCTTGTCAAAACCAGAGAGTAGGTTTTTAATAAGTAAAAACCTTCAAAAGATTATCATGAGTTTATTTCCAATTTAAATTTGAAATTAATTCCAATTTCCATAATTGGATTAAATGATAAATATTAAATATAATTTCACTTTAAAACTAATTAAAAATAAAATCTATCTATATAAATAAATTAGATGAAAAGGCAGTTTTGAATTTAAATGCAATATTTTTCAATATTCATAAAAATATGGATTTTATCAAAAAAATTCCAAAATTACAACGGAAGTAAATTTTGATATCCCTCTTCTAAAGATTATTTCTATTTTATCAAATATAACATATAAAAGTGAAAAAAACTATTTTTAAAAAAGGGTTCACCATCAAAAGGCGGTAAAACAACCTTTTAAAAATATTAATGTATTTTATGCTTAAAATTGTATTCATTCTCATTTTAAGTCTTTAAAATTCATTAGATAATATAAAAAAATTTAAAAAATATGTAAAATAAAAATATAGTTAGTTATATTCATTCCCACTAATACAACGACTGGGCATTAACTATAATTTAAAATAATAGTATTATTGTTGTATTATTTTTCTGTATAACTCAATGTTGTGTGCAATGTAAGATTCAAAAGAAACCCATAATTACATGTCGGGTATGATATCGTACATAATATCCTCTTTAAACTGAAAATAATAATAAATTCAAAAATATTAATAGATATGGAGATGTATTATTCTATAAATATATGAGATGTTACATCATTACTCCCTTTTGGAAATTGCATCCGCACAATTTTAAAATTGGGCTTAGAAACTTCATTGAAAATCCCACATAGGAAAAAGAGTCAATAAAACTACCACTTTAAAAGAGAGAATGATAAGTAAAATGTTCACCTAAGATAACACTTATTTAGATTTCATGTAGGAAAACATTGATATGGAAGAAAAACTAGCCATCTTGTTCTGATATAGAGTGATATAAAGCATGATCGGGATAAGGTTAACAGCCAGAAAACAATAAACTTATGACGGGTTAAATGTTACTTGATTTTGAAGTAGGAAAATAAAAAGAATTTTTTTTGTTTTAATATCCTTTTTATAAAGTTGAGGAATTTATTTATGAGCTTGAATAAAAACATAAGGAAATATACTTACCTTTAAATTAGAGGTTCATCCTTTAATAAATATCTACTACAAACTCATCTTTTCTCCCAATGATGAGTATTAAAGATGAATTGGTCACACCTAATGTGCTAGAATCAACTTCTAGAGAATCATATAATCCACAAAAGATGAACTATATATTTCACCAGTCTTTAGACAATAACAAAAACCAAAATGGTTAGTAGAATATTAGATAATACAAAACAAGAATAATCCTTTATAAAGATAAATACTACTCTTAATCTCCAAAAATTCAATAAATAATACCCAAAGTTCAACAAAGACCATTAAATAAACAATTTTCATTAAAATTGTTATAAATAATCCAATCTAATATTGAAACACAAAATTCATAAGGATTTGGTCACATATTCTTCCAATATAAGTTTTAATATTTGTCTCCAAATAATATAAACCACTCTTAATGTGTCATACCAAAAAGAAATTAACCTAATCAAATATTCTCCATGATTGGTTAATCATTTACAGAAATAACATAATTACCTATATTTCCACAAATAGATACATAGATTCTTCCAAAATATAATTCAAAAATTACACCATAATTAAATTACCATAGTATTCTATTTACATTAGTCATATAATGTTCCCAAAATAGTGAACCTCTTCCAAAATAACATTTATCACTTAATCACCAAATCATTTTCCTATATTAAGGATATCCATTTGATAAAACATAAGTTCCAAAAATCAACTTATTCTTTATCCAAAAAATCATTTAACTCATAAAATAAGTCATATTATCTAGGGAATTCATGTAGGATAGTGGTAGGTGATAAATCCCAATTGCAATTCAGTTGCGGGATTGATTCCTACAGCTTTGTCCGACGCAATGAGTTGTCACACTGTCTGCATGCTCTCATTTTTCAAAAACTATTTAATTTTATAAAATTACCAAAAAATAAGATAATATCCTGAAAAATAACCATAATATATTTTAACCTCAAAGTTTATCTCATACATCACATTTTTCATCCCAAAAATTAATAACCCAAAATTTACTCAAAGGGGAATGTATCATAAATATACCATTAGTCACTTTAATATTTAAGTTCATAAAGCCTCAAAAGGGGTTTATAAGACTTTGAGATTATTATATACTATAAAATTATAAACCCATGATGATATCCCAAACCCTTAAGAAAGCATCCATCCACCAATGTTTTCTTAACCCTCCTCTAATACTAACTATAAGGCCCCAACCATAAATATTACATAATCATTAGCTAAGTCTATAATTTGACCTTATCTCACATTGATGATCTTTTTATGTTTACATTTTTATATAATTAGGACATAACTATTACATAATAGAACTATACATGACATGTGGACAGTTATAATCAGTATCCACTTTTTCAACCAAATGAAACCCAATAAAAAAACATGATTTCTTTTTATTGATAAAAATATTTTTGACTTTTTCCTTCATTTTACCCATCATTATACCCTATGGAGAGCATTTCAAAAAATTAGGATGAGCATAAAAAGCTCAGTAAGTAATATAAAATAAGACATAAAATAATTAGTCCATGAATATTTAAAACCGTTGAAATCATTTTCACAAAATCATAATTTTCACCCATAAAACATAAAATACTTAGCTTACATCATGTAATCATAAGATTCCTACAAAACTTCATATAAATCATAAAACATAATGGTAACTTGTGGTATCAATATAATACTTTCATTTTACCTTTCACATCTACATTGGGAGTAACCTTCATTGTTACGTTTGGAATACCCAGCATAGTATATTCCCTAAATATCTTAGGAGAAATCTTAACGTTTATCTCCACCACATTACCCAATGCATTGGAGAGCTATCACGGGCTCTCCCTCTATAGGTTTATCATAGAACCACCCATATACCTAAACAATTCCATGAATAATAACATAATCATAAAACATTAAACCATATTAAAGAAAAAATGACGTTTCCACATTTGCAATCACAATATATCATTTCATCGTATTGACATAATCAATACAATTTAAAAAAACACATTTAAAAAATTTAAAAAGAAGATTTTTGAATCAAAATGTCCCATACCACTTTGAAAATTTAAAAGTAATCAACATTTTAAAACATTAATTTCCATATAAATAAATCATTAAAACCATTTTAAAAACATGTACTTTAATGTGAAATATTTTGAAGAATAAATATCTAAAAAAATTTAAAACAATGTTTTAGTTAAAGAGTCCCTTACCACTTGAAAAATATTGGAATAAATATAATTAAAGAATAAAATTTAAAAAACTTATAATATCATAAGAATAAGTATATTCATTATATAATATTTAAAATGGTAGTATATACACCATAGAAAAGTGAATTGGTGTATAACAACAAATATTTATCAATGGAATGTAAATTGAGATGAAATTCCTTACAATGATCATATAAATGATGTAAGAATTTATCAAAGGGTGATTATGTGTAGCAATAGTATATCCAAAAATAGGAAGTTGTAATTTAAAAATAAATAAATAAACCGCGATTCCACACATAATCTTTTCATTATATAATCAATGTAGTATGCATAAAACCCATAGAGTGGAAATTGAGTTTAGAAATTCCCTTAACATGAGTTTGACTCATCAAGTACAGTCATTTTGTTACTAAATAATAAAATTAGGTTAATTTATACTTGATTCAAAAAAAATTCACGTTTATTATTCATTTTATATTACTTATTATCACATTATACCAATTAGTTAATTATTTCAGTTTATATCGGACGTTTTGTCGATGTTCGTTACATGAGTCAAATATGAACTTGTTTTGATGTAAATTGTCTATGTGGTCAAAATTAGATCCTATTCAGAATATTATATATTATTTAAATATCACATATATCTAGTATATATGTATTTATAATTGTACATAATATTTGGAGATAAGAAATGAAATACAACGTTCAGGGAGATGGTAGGATGTACGTACACATGAACGCTACTTTCATTTCTTTATCATATCAAAGAAATGAAAAATAAATGATACATATGTATATTATAATTATATTATAATATATATCTTATATGTGTTACATAATTACACTAACTACATCCTTTATTCGTTCCATGTATAGCATGAACGAGTCATATCACTTTGAGGGGGCGGTAATCCACACTTCCTCAAATGAAATTATCATATTTAAACATTATGGAAAACATAAATGTATATTTTAAATAAACATTAAAGAAGAATAGAGACAATATAAATATAATAAATATAATATATAAATATAGTTCCATCATAATGGACACCATGACTGGTGGTAGGAGAAAATGGAACAATCATCATTTCTCGAGGCAGTAGTTCGTCGTACACAGAAACAATATGTTCTATATCCATTAGATGGAGGTGTGTGTCAGTGTAGGTTAAAAACATAGCATAAAAAAATCCTAGAATATTTTGGATACTGTTGTTGTTATGTAATCATAGAATAAGAAGAGCATAGTGAGTGGAGAAGGAAAATAAAGGAATGTAGTTTGAGAGAAGACATTACCTCTAAATCGGTTAACTCCTTTTGATTTGAGCTAGAAGGATTAATTGAGTCAATTCATACCCAAGGTGAGGGTTCTAGGAGGAAGGGAGGTATGTTGGGAGATTATTTTATCATAATTTAGATGATCTAAGGGGCTCGAGAGGAGTGAGTAAGTGGGTATAGGTGGTGGCCTTTTATAAAAGGGAAGAGGGGCACTTTAGCCTGCCTGAAAGTTATTATTTTTATTAATTTGCGTGAAAGGAAAACAAAAAGAAGCAACTCCTCATGGAGACCGAAAGAAATTCAGGCCCAGGGCATCCCCTTGCACCACACTGATACACTCGAGAGGCAAAGAATTGAGGTTGTCAAAGAACATAAGCATTTGCTCCCGCCGACCTAACCGGGCAAGTTTGTCTGCCGCAAAGTTGGATTCCCTCCAACTATGGTGAATAACCCTCCCTTGATCTGTCTCTTTCCTGCATCTCCGGATGAGGTAGGCCAGCTCCCATGGAATCCCACGACTGCCTTGAAGAGCCTTGACATGTACCTCCGAATCAGACTCAACCTCGGTGATCTGCAGCCCTTTCCTTCTGCATACCATGAGCCCGGAGTGAAGGGCCCGGACCTCAGCACCTAAAGAGCATCCTGGACCATAGAAGGCACTAAAGGCAACAAGGACAGAACCCAAACTGTACCTAAGCAATCCTCCACCTCTCATGGCCCCTTCCATATAGGAGCCGTTAATATTATGTTTCAATCCTTGTCTCGGTGGTAGCCACTTAACCCAGGAGCCGTTTTCCCTGTTCTGCATGCATGGCCGATTGAGTAGATTGCAAACCGTCGCTGATGCAACTCCACCTTTGTTGATTGAGGCAAGCTCCACAATAAAAGATTGGATCTGAACTTGAAGGGACCACGGGGAACGAGGGGACCCTAGACAAACCTGGATTCGTGCCTCCTAGATGATCCAGCAGATGGCGATCAAAATGACCGCTCTGATGCTGCGTTCCATCGTTCTGTTCTTAGTTCCCGTGAACCACGCGGACACAAACTCTTGAGGGTTCCTAGGATTTATACCCAAATGATGAGGGTGGGTGAAGAACGACCAGAGGTAAGAAGCCCATTGGCCCTGGAAGAAGAGATGTGTCATCGTCTCAGAATGTGGGAACTCGCAGCAATAGCATCGAGAAGCAATATGAATGCCCTTCTTCTGGATATTCTCCTCAGTGGGAAGCGCCCAATTACAGACTCTCTAAAGAAGGAAGTTCATCCTTGTGGGAACCTCGTTGCACCAAACAGGCGGAACCCTTTCTTCCAAGTTGTTATCCCGTCGAAGAATCCCCATGTACCCGCTGCTTTTGTACCTACCTGAGCTAGTCTCCGAAAATCAGCATAAGTCCGGATCATAACTCATAACAATACCATCAAACTGGCCCATCAGACCGGGGTTTAAGGCCGCATGTATAAAATCATACTGATCGCATGCATCCTGGAAAGAGATATCGGGACACGGGCAGCCCGGGTAAGCAAGGACCTCGCCCGCCCAGTTGGCGTTCTAGAAACGGATGTCCCCGCGGCCAACCACCCATCTTGTGAAATTGGACAAGGTCTCGAGATGAGAGAACATGCATTTGGCCAGTATCGTAGCCCCTTGAGTGACAGCCGCCTCTCGCCATCTATACCGCATGCTGAAAAATTTCGTCCAGAGAGTCTCCCCGCCAATGATTTCCCATGCCATCTTCACCTGTAAGAAGAGGATGGTGTCCTGAATATCGCGAAGGCCGACACATCCTTCCTCCACAGGGCGTGCCAACTGCTTCCAAGATGCCCATTGGCAACAAACTTCCGTCTTTGCATCCCAAAGGAAAGTGTTCATAATCTTTTCCATCCTTTCCACAGTGCCTTTCGGAGGCTTAATGACGGAGAATGTGTGCATGGGTATGGACGTGAGGACACTGTTTATCAGCATGACACACCCTCCAAAAGAGAGCAGCTTGTTCTTCAAACTGAAGATCCTTCCTAGGAGGCGATCGAGAATGTCATTGAAGTGTTGTTTTCTAATGCATCCATAAGATATTGGCACCCCATGGTACAACATCGGAAACCACTTCCTTCTGCACCCAAGGATTCGTTGCATCTCCCTACACCTTCTTTCTGAGCATTTCTCCAGGATAAACACATGACTCTTCTCGGTGTTAAAATCTTGCCCAGTGAGCCTGGTATAACTGCACAGAATGTCTCTGAGGTGGCACAAGGATCTGTGTCTGCCATTCCTGAACAGCAAAATATCATCAGCAAACATCAAGTGGGAAATACTACCCGTGTTACCTCTTCCATGGATGGGCTTCAACTTGCCCTCATCCAAAAAGTAGTTCATGTTTCTATACAGGGCATCCTGGGCGAGCACGAATAGAAAAGGTGACAGCAGATCTCCCTGCCTGACGCCCCTAACGGACTTGAAGAAACCAAAGCTTTTACATTGTAATGAGATCGATAGCCAAGGTGAGGAATAGCACCTGAAGCAGATGTCACAGAACCAATCTTGGAATCTCATCTTTCTCATGACGTGAATGATAAAGCTCCATTCAATGTTTTCATAAGCCTTGTTCATATCCACTTGGAAGATAACGTTGGATCCCACTGCATGCTTGTTGATGTCGTGAACCAATTCTCTAGCAATGCCAATTGCCCCTTGAATGCTCCGGCTCTTGATGAACCCATGATGCTCATCTGAGACCACCTTGGGAAGGATCCTAGAGATTCTCCTCCCAATAACCGTGACCAAGATTTTATAAGACACGTTACAGAGACATATGGGCCAGAAGTGGTTGACGAGAGTAGGGTGTTTAATCTTCGGAATAAGGACCACCCTTGAGGAGGAAATGCCTTTGTTCAAGTAACCACCGCCGAAGAAATCTTGCACCGCCTCCACAACATGCATGCCCACCACCTCCCAAGTAGCTCTATAGAAGGTGACTGGAAACCCATCCGGGCCAGGTGCACTGTCCACTGGCATACTCAAAAGCGATTCCCTGACTTCCTCCTCTTGAGGGATATAAGAGAGGCAGAAGTTGTCCATGCCATTAACCAGGAGAGGCAGGTTTCTCAAGAACCCATCGCTATCCGAAACATCCCTTTCGAAGCTAGAAGAGGTTTCCCCCGCCAGAAGACCCTCAAAATGCTCCAAGGCCATACTCCCGCCAAACCCGTGTCAGATGTGAAGGAGTCGTCCTCCAGCCTCAGATTAATCATCATGCTTTACCTCTCCTTGATGCACGCCTAGAAGAATGTATTATTACGATCACCTTCCTTTAACCACCTAGCCCTGAACCTCTATTTAAAAACTCTCTCCATTTCTAAGAGCCTCTCCACCAGAATGATCTTCTTGTCGCACAACATAGCAAAGGTGTTTTCCTCCCAAATATTCAGGAGGGAATCCTCTAGTCTGTCCACCTCAATTTGCAGGCTCTCCACCCCATTAGAAGTTCCCGGTTGCTCGATCGACCATTTTCGAATATCTTACTTCAGGCATTTGAGTCGGTTCGTCAATCCATCCGAAGGTAGCTTCCCTTCTTCTTTAAGCCAGGAGTCTTTAAGCAGTTGCATGAAGATCGTATCATGGTGCCACTCACTAGAGTAGTGAAAGGTCGCTCCCACCACTGCTTAGCGACGGATTCCAACCAGAAAAGGCACGTGGTCTGAGAGCATACATGAGAGATGTGTGACCGATGATTTGGAGAGGAGATCCAAGCCTTGAAATTTGGAGAAAGATCTGTCCAGCCGACTCCAGATGTGATCCCTCCCCCTACGGTTGTTGCACCAGGTGTACTTAGACCCCGTGAAACCCAAGTCCAACAGTCCTGCATGCGCAATAAACTCTTGAAACTCCTGCATGCTTTCGTGATTAATACCAATGCCTCCCCTTTTCTCTGAAATGTCCAAGATAGAGTTGAAGTCACCTCATATGAACCATGGTAGAGATCCAGCATTCATGGCTTGAAGATGGCTCCATAACTCTCTCCTTTCTGGACTCCGCGTACTCACGTAAACAAAGGAGAACAGAAGATCAAAACTACCAAGGGAGATCCTAGTGTTGATGCATTGTGGAATCCAGCTGACAGCCTCCACCGAAATGTTTCTCTTCTAGAAAATCCAAATCTGGGGGTTGAAAGGACTCCCATGAAAGTAGTTAGGACAGCCAAGATATTTTGCAAGTCCCGATAGTTTATCAGAGTTCTGTTTTGGTTCTAGAATAACCAATAAAGAAGACTTCGATTTCCTTGCTTCTGAAGCCAAAAAAGCACGCTTGGCTTGTGATCCCAATCCGCGCGCATTCCAGATAATGACGGATAACATTACAGGATGCCCTTGTGGGCCTTAAAAAGAGAGGGGGTTTGAGATTGGGGTGGAGCAAACAGACCTTTCTCTTTCACCTTCGAGCGGGTGATTGGACCAGGTGAGCCATCCTCACACCTACCTGGCTTCGGAGAACGAATCACCTTCTTAAACGAGAAACCCTCCACCTCCACCAGAGATTTCCTTTCGGGAGAACGGAAACCGGGCAGTTCAGTCCCCAGATCGCCCTACACCAAGGAGATCAGAAACCTGCGCTGCGGAGAGGACCGGGCAAACAACAACTCTTTATAAACTCCTCTAGGAATGGAAGCCGGCCCTCCCAAATCCTCCAAGGATAGGGAAAGAGTGCTGGAAAGGGAACTGAGAAGCTTCTCCGACGATAGTTGTGCCGAAACACGAACAATGGGGGGTGGAGGCGGTGTCAGCATCCTTGGCGGGCTGCCAGAGGAGAGAGGGACACACAATTCCGACTCCCGTCGCGAAAGGACGTTCGCAGGTTGGAGAGGACAGGGAGCCTACCCAGACGGCCCTGGGGACCAGGAGATCAGGTCAGAGGAATCCGAGGAAGCAGCCGGCAGAGCACTGACCAATTCAGAGGAGGACGCCCCACGTCCTATCTCCTTCTCGCGGGAAACATCCGAAATATTTGAATTTGAAAACGAAACCGGGCGGTCGGGAAACCGCTCAGACACCTTTCCACCCAGCACGGTTGGGTCCTGACCCGGTTCCACAGCCCCGCCCCGATGGGAGGGACCTGTCACCTATCTTCGTCTCTGGAAGCTCCTCTCCAGGTGTCCATGCAAACCGCAACTGACACAAAACCGTGGAAGATGTTTATAGAAGATCCTCTGGGTCCAGGAGAAGCCATCAATGGATTTCAATAGGACCATGGACGGTCTCATCGACGCTAAATCCAACTCAACATAGATACGCAGGTTGGCAGCCGCCTGAAGGCACCTAGTTTCGGCATCCGAACAGAGAAAAGATCCCAGCGAGTTCCCAACTTTCTTTAAGATGGCCGGGTTTTGAAGACGAAGAGGCAACCCCGGGAGAGATAACTACACAACATTGGAGGAAGATTCACGACCGAAATGGAAATCCCACAACCACCTGGTAAGAGAGAACCACCAAGAACCGCACCTCCTCACCTCCCTTGACCAAGCCTTCACAAAGTCCTCTTTGGATGCAAGGTGGATGCAGAAGGCAACCCTTGAGATATCAGAAACCTCAGCCAGGCGAGACAGCTCCCAGGACTCCACGAAGCTACGGAAGAAAAGCAGTGAGGGCTTATTACGTCCAAACCTAGCCACAAGGGTTCGATCATGGAAGGCCGCCGCTTCTCAGAGTTCCTTGGTAGAGAGAACCACCGATGGAACCCCCTCCACAAGCTCGTGGTCACGCCGATCCACCACTGTCGATGGAATCTCTGGAAGCGGCACTGCAGTAGGAGAGGCTCTCGCTCCAACCTTGGACGACTCACCATAAAGAACATCCTTGAAGGAGAGATTCGGGAAACCTCCAGCACCAGCTCTAGCCCCAGAGTCTTTCGAGATTGCAGAGATCGCCGGTGCAGAGGAAGAACCACCAAGAACCGGAGCAACAGCAGCCTGAGGAGAAGGGCCGGTCGAGAATCGGAGCGGCGGAAGCCGGCGCAGAGGAACCCCCGTGACCCGGAGCTGCAACCATCTTATAGATAGCCGGTATGCTTGAATCTAGGTGTTGAGGAAGACCAATATTTCCCCCATTGTGGGGCACTTTAGTAAATTCTTGAAATATTATTTTATTATAAATTAATTTTCTAATTATAATAGTTAAAAAGTGATATATTTAGAAGTTAATATGATTATGGATCAAAATCCTCTCAAATAATAGGTTTTAGACATGTTTAGTTTACAAAATAAACCTTATCTTTTATCTTCAACCCTTAGTTAAAAACATCAACTCTTACCATGTCTTTTTGTATTTTCATAATATACGGTTAATATAGTTACTATAAAACGAAAATAGAACCACAATTGGATCTTTAATGAATATTTTAACATTATATAAGTTATTTTGATGAATCTTAAATTTTTTAGGACTATTAAATAATTTAATAAAATATTATTTGTCTTAAAAACTCATTGATGTCGATTTTGACACTATTTATAAATTGATTTTTGTTAAAGTAATAACAACTTTATTCCTTTGAAAATGGCATTAACTTATACCTAACATGTCAATATCATCAAAAAATTAGTTTATGGCCTCAAAATGTTCAAATTACATTTATTTTAATATTTATAAAATCATTTATTTGAATATTTCATTAATAAGGTAATCACTGCCTCATTACATATATTTTCTATTTCACCCTTATGCCGCTCCAACATCCATCCTATATATTACATGAGTCGAACTACTCCTCGTGACTCTCCTATATCCTCATTACCTAGCTCCTTTTTCTAGGTTCATCCATAAAGGGACGCCCTTGCGTAAGTCCCACACTAACCATTTCTAGGTATCACCTACATATTCATCCTGACCACATGACGTTAAACTGTATGACCCTCTTCCTATCCATAGGATGTTAAACTATATGTAAATAGTCCTCTCTACATGACTATAAACTGTAGCATTCCCTATCATTCAATAGTGGGATGCCTCTTGCTCAATGAAAGAGATTCCTTATGCTCCAAGCATAAGATGCCTCATGCCATGTTTACAGTGGCATAATTTCAAGAGTGCTGGAATCCATTCGAACATTCCATCACTCCACCTCATGCTTTTTACGTCCTTCATTCGGATCTTCATCCCCTTGCATGTCTGAAGGGACCCCCTAATGGTCTGGCCTTATGCCGCATCGGCTCACCTACCGTCCTGGGCCAACGCCCCGGAAGACTTTTAGACAATACTTTGAATCAAGTCCTATGTTTCGAACACGGTCAGTAGTTGACCCTCATTTATTTGTCCCCATTTTAGGCTAATGTGATATGGATGCTGTGTTTCAAACACATTCAATAGTTATCCTCCATCACCATGCCACCCTCGTGGCGTTCCAAATGTCAGGCATGTAATTCACACTTTTCATCTCCCTTTGTTTGAACTGATTCCAACGCCCTTGGCGTTATCCCGCTTGTGCACTTGCGCATAGCCGTTGGCCCCCATTATATGTTTCAACCCACCAGTGAGTTGAGATGCCCTCATGTCCAGACATGAGGAAGACACCATGGGCATCCATCTCGGAGTAAGCCTCGACCTTTTGGGCCACCCCCATGCGTAAGTCCCACTCCACTTCTCACGGACGTACCTTTCACGACGTGATCGTCTGGTCCATGCTGCCTCTTGTTTCTCACACCGAGCATGACTCACATGGGCTTAGAGTAAGCATAGACCATGACATCCTCTTATGGGCCTCCTCATAGTGTAAGCCCCAATCCATTACTCTAGGCTGCCTCAGAGCATAAGTCCCAAGCCAGTACGAACTACGTGGACTTTGATCCCTGCCTCCTAGTCAGGGTACGTATGAAGCCTCCAAGAGGTTCAGGCCCAATCACCATCGGACCACCGGATCCAAATTCACGTCGGTTGTCCGATTCTCTGATATTAACTACGTGTACTTTGATCCCTACCTCCTAGGAAGGGTACGTAGGAAGCATCCAAGAGGTTCAAGCCCGATCACCATCAGACCCTTGGGTCCACATTCACGTCGGTTCTCCGATGCTCCCGTACGAACTACGTGGACTTTGATCCCTGCCTCCTAGGCAGGGTACGTAGGAAGCCTCCAAGAGGTTCAATTTCGATCGCCATCAGACCCCCGGGTCCACATTCACATTGGTTCTCCGACACTCCTGTACGAACTACATTGACTTTGATCCCTACCTCCTAGGCAGGGTACGTTAGAAGCCTCCAAGAGGTTCAAGCCTGATCACCATCGGACCCCCGGGTCCACATTCACGTCAGTTCTCTGACGCTCCCGTATGAACTACATGGACTTTGATCCCTGCCTCTTAGGCAGTGTACGTAAGAAGCCTCCAAGAGGTTCAAGCCCGGTCACCATTGGACCCCCGGGTCCACATTCACGTCGGTTCTCTGACGCTCCCGTACGAACTACGTGGAATTTGATCCATGTCTTCTAGGCAGGGTACGTAGGAAGACTCCAAGAGGTTCAAGCCCAACAACCGTTCGATCCGACTATCTTCACGCCGGTTCACCGCACCACCCCTAGTGCCGCCTCAATGAGTCCAGCCTCCTCGGGGTCATTAATCCAATGAGGGATGGTAAACCTCAAACATAAATGATTTCGAACCTCTGCGTTCAGTTGACCATTTCCAACCAGAAGTAATCTGTGGATACTTTTCTTGGGCATAAAACAAAGATTCTTGAACATATGAAGACGTCGTAAATCTATAAGAGAGTCCCAGAACAGGCAATAATTCCCCCCAAAAGGGTGCGATGAGCCAGACTTCCAATCCTCTTGACCAATGTGAGTTATTAAGAATCACTAGCCAAACCACCTAGCGAATGTCTGCCTTTGGAAAGCAGGTCAACGTATCATAGGATATGGAACCATTGGGCATTTCGAAATGAAGACTGGTGTACCCGGCTTTAGCAATCGAGCGGGGCTCAGCCATCCGTGAGATCGACGGTCGGGCGCGTTGGTCCTCCATCTCCTCGAAGGGAAACAGTTCGAAACAAAAAATGATGAACCCAACATGAATATTTAACCAAGAATGACAGATTCAACCTAATCCCACCCTGTTCCCCCTTATACACTCAAGGAGGTCCATGAAGGGTCATTAATTACGCATGGGACCATGAGATGCTGCTTTGACGGGTTTGCTGTTTGTATTTGTTAAAATGTTTTACAGGTACCACACAGAACTCCCTTTGATCCAATGGCGTCACGATGGAACTCACAAGTGCGCACTTCAGGCTACACGATGACTGGGCATCCTCACCAACAGAGGACCCGGTCACCCACCCAACGTCTTCAACACAGGGTCTCGGATGTGATGATTCGAGAGTACCACGTGAAAAGTACTCTCCCAACAGTGGAGACAGCTATGAATGCCCTGCAATCCTTCAAGACTTTCCGGTCACCTGCCCAGCAGCGGCCGCAAAGGTAGATCCAGAAAGCCCCTGTTGCTGTCTCCAACCATTTTGGGAGTCTATCCCCAGAACGAGACAATGTGTACCTCTCTTATCTTAGGCAGGTAGTTGAGGTCGACGCTGAGGACCTCATCCCCACAGAACGGGGGTTCCGATCCAAGGCCTCCGCCAAAAGATGTTATCGCAGTCACATCGCGACTCAACATCCTCATGCTGAGGAGGATGTAGCCCCGAGGATCCAGGCCCACGCTCCCCAAGCTCCATCCCCTCGGACCGCCCGACGAGGGTGGTAAACTTACAACCGGGGACCGGTCATCACCCCTGTCCCTGAGGAGGAGCTCCACTGCCCAGTCACGGAGACACATCACGAACAGGCACATATGCCTGTTCTCCCCTCCAAAGCCCGCCATCCAGACATGGAAGCCCGCCATCCAGACATGGCGGCATCATCCGATTAGGCGCGCATTCCCGCCAAGCTCCATCAAGCACGTCGCTCACAAAGGACGACACTTATCGGGTAGGCACCTCTCCCTGCCCAGGGTCGTGAAGCCCACCAACCCGACTTGGTGGCGACCCGACGTCTGTAGGACCAGCTCCCATCAGGACCTATTGACTCCTACCATCTCGGCATGGTGGTGATCAACAAAGCCCGCCACCCAGATGTGGTGGCAACTTATAGGCGGGCACGTCTCCCTGCCAACAAAGGCCACTGACTCGATACGGTGGGAAACCAATATATGCAGGGCCAGCTCCCTGCGGATGCAAGTAAAGTCCACCATCTCGATGTGGCGGCAAACAGAGAGATAAACCAGCGTATCCCAGTACTGGGGCAGATTCGTTCACCTTCCCGGACACATGAGAATTGTCAGTATCCACTGGCCACCGGAGGACCGGAGCAGGATATTCCTACTCCAAAACTGGAATGAGCCTTCATACCCGTTCCATCCAAAGATGTCTCTCTTCATATCCTGTAAATGATGGAGGAGCAGGTATCGATCCCATATCATATCTTGCAGACTTTCCAGAATGTAATTGCATCAGAGACAACAACTAGGATTCAGGCCCGTGAGCCCGTCTCCCCAATTGAGGCGACTCATCTAAGATACGAGATAGCCACATTGGAGTAGATCTACATCCCCACTTCTGTCCAGGAGGGTCTCCGGCTATATTCCGCGACGCAAGGGTAACCAGATCGATCAGCTTCACTCGTTCCAACTGGGGGGACACCCATCCATCACAGTGGATGCTCCAGAGCAGGCATATATCCCTACTAAAAGTCAAGATGTTCGTCGGTGTATCCCGAAATCATCACGGGACCCCATTAGATAGGGACCCAAAGGTGAAGCCCGTTGTCAATAGCAGACGGTCCCTGCTGCCCGCAATAGAGCACCCCGAACGCGCCGAAGGTAGCAGAAAAATAGAGGGTTCATGACTCTGCTTTGCTGGAAGCTGGGGTTCCCAATGCTTCTAAGCACACATCACAAGCTCAGAACCCTGCCCACCCATTACCACATTATGGGACTGGCAGTAGCAGTTGCGAAGGTCCTCCCCGCAATGTTGCTACCAGCAGATCTGAAGGTCCTCTCTAGAGCACCCGTGGGGGCCTCCTCCATGGGCATATAACGATCGATCACGAGAGATACTCTTCTGATGCGAGTCACAGAAACCCTCCACGTGACCAGAAGATCGAGCAGCAAGAAGGTCCTCTACTTGCTGTGGTCCACCCTGAAGGTCCTCCCCGGGGTATATGCTGCAAACACTCTCCATGCAGTGGGACCACAGATTGTGATAGTAGTCTTTGCTATTATAGTCGCAACTACAGAGGCCCTCCCCATAGTGACATCTCATCACGAGAAGAAGGCCCCCCCTTGTCGTGGCCTGCCCTGAAGGTCCTCCCTAGGGGTTACGTTACAACGACACTCCGCGCAGCTGGGCATCGGATCACGGTGGTAGTCCTATCCCCCCTGATAATGGAGGTAATCCCCATAGAGACATCAAACAACGAGAAGAAGGCCCCCCTTGTCGTGGCCTGCCCTGAAGGTCCTCCCCAGGGGTTACGTTGCAACGACACTCCACGCATCCGGGCATCGGATCACGGTGGTAGTCATCTCCCCCTGATAATGGAGGTCCTCCCCATAGAGACATCAAGCAATGAGAAGGCCCTCCCCTCATTGTGGTACATCCTAAAGGCCCTCCACAGGGTGTTCCCCGCAGATATTCTCCCTGAGGAAGCTGTAATGCTAGCCCTCACCATTGCCGTAGCTGTGATGGTTGTCCTCGCCACCACAGCCACCATTGAGAAGGTCCTCCCCGCATTGTCCCCAAGAAACAAGAAGGTCCACCCCTTGTCGTAGTGTTTCCGGAAGGTCCTCCCCAGGATGCACATAGAACGTCAAGCCATGATGGTCATCCTCACCATGATGGCAGTTGTTGTGAAGGCCCTCCCTGTAACGACGCTACGCAGCCAGAAGGTCCTCCCCTTACTGCAACACATCTTGGAGGTCCTCCCCAGGGTGTGCACTCCAAAAGTCCTCTATGGAGTGAAGCATAAAGCAGTAATGGTAGTCCTCTCCATTACGGCCGCCATTGCGATGGTCCTCCCCACGATGACATATCATATCGACAGGAAGGTTCTCCTCCTGCCTAATCAAGCAAAGAAAATACCTCGTATGCCAGACACTCAGAAGGACGGGATCGAGCATGTCAGATTCCCAGCTAGTCGCTAACGATTCCCTTCTTCGATCAGGAGATGGTCCAGGGCCACATTCATATTCTGAACCACCTCAGAATCACCCACATGACAATTCAATACATACCAGTCCCACTACCTCTGATCACACTATCAGTGAGTGCCTCAGTTGGGCTGACCAGGTAGAGGAATCACTGACGGAGGAGTATGCCGACATGTTTCACATGAGGAAATGACTGGCCAGAAATGATATACCAATCATGTTTTGGCCCACGACCACCTCTCAGTTTGACATACCCAGAGAGTTGTCGGATGAATGGGTGCACGGCATCCGCCATAATATATGGACAACCCTCTGCCGACTGAAATCAAGATTTCTGCCCTACGATGGGTATGTATACCATGTCAAGACGATAGGAGACCTCCTACGTCACATCGACCTAGAGGCCCTTCCTTCGGAACGACGACAGCGCCCCGAGAGACGTAAAGGAAACATGGAGATAGCCTGCCTTCGTGCACTGCACGAGCTGCGCTGCCTCATCGGTGATGCTCCAATGGGAGTCCATATCAGGGGATGGGGGGAACACGAAGCTCTACATTTCACTCTGCTCCCTGCCCAGAAGAACCCGTTCGGCATAGTGTCTTGCAACGTCATCACGTCAAGATGGAAATCTAGTGGTTTCCCTATTCAGTAAAGGCAACACACCCAACAGAGTCAGGCCTTGAGAAAGTCCCAAAAACATCAGGCCGGACGGGAACAAGCCATTCAAGAACTCCTGAATCGGGCCACTGAGAGCATACAACAGGCCTCTCGCCTAAGAGAGGCCAACAAGCGGTCATTTCCTGCCTCCCAGAAGGGATTGATCCCCAAAAGAACTAGAAATCAAACCCAGTTCACCCCTGAATGGGGAACACAAGATCCAGTAGGTAGCGATAGCCGCAACCACTGCTGCAATCCAGGGTCAACCCCGACCTGCTAGGATGGGGGAATTTTTAACAAAAAATGCCCCCGTAAGACCAATAAAAATGGGAGGAGACTCAACGTCCAATGAACGAAGCCAACCCCAGCCCTCAGGGATAGGGGCATTATTACCCCCTCAACAACAAACTCCCCCACGAGAGTCAGTTTTCTCTAGTCTAGGGAAAACATTCAGAAGAGAAGGTTTCTGTCCTATCATGTCATTTGAATCATCATCCTCTCTGAGAGGAAGGAGTACTGTTAGGTCGCATCAAAGAACTCTCCACATCACCCTTCATCAAGGGGTCCAAAGGCCATCCCGGGACATGAAAAGTAAGGCCAGTAAGAGACGTGAGAGATCCTCTTCCCATTTGGAATATGACATCTTCTCCGCCCCACGATATGTATCCATCAATTCCATAGAGGATAACCCAATGGGTGACGTCGGAGATGATTCAAATCCGGATGGATCGGGAGATGATGGTTCCGGTCAGGCTGTGACTCCCAATGAACCCCCAGGTGTGCACACTCGGAACTAGAGGGCCGCCCTAAATATGGTCATCCTTCCAGAAAACCCTCCTCCGCCTACCCAGCGAGCTTATAATAAGGATAGGAATAAAGGACCGGTTACTCTCAACCCGCCTCCTTCTCTCGACAAAAATGATCCTCTCACGCTCGAAGAGAGATTCGCTCGTCAGGAAGAGGAGATGAAAGAATTGAGGCGGATTAACACCGGGCTACTCCAGAGGAACCATCTTATTGAAAGTGCGTCCCAGGAGGATCCACATCTTGCACTCCCAACAAGTACACCTCAAAGACTAAGGCTTTCCCCAGCAAACAAAGCATGGTCAGGGCTCCCATCCAATGAGGCGCCCAACCCTTCAAACCACCTAAACCAAGATTTGGATGAATAACAAGACTTCCCTCCACTCAGGAAGAAACCAGATCGAGTACACCTGAACCCTATGAAGGTGTCACAAACGGCATACACACCCTTGGTGCTGGCCAATCTGGATCCCCAGGTAATGCCTCATGCTACGCCTACCCAAGAACGGGCCCAACATGATGTAAAACATGGTCTCACCAACACCATTGAGGCACTGATAGCTCGATTGGAAGCAATGGAAGGTTGACGCGCTCTGATACAGCCAGAGCGGAAGCCTTACCTAGATTGGGTGAGAAACACACCACCTCCACCCAATTTTGGGGGCCCCGTATTCCATATCTTTAATGGATCAGGTGATCCAGAACATCATTTGATTCATTACGCATCCTATTGCGACCCTATGATGGGAACTCCAGAACAACAAGAAGCAGTGAAACTCAGATGCTTCGTGCGGACCTTGCAAGGATCCTCCTTCGTCTGGTATATGAGTCTACCAGCCCAGTCAATAAAAATCTAGGAATAACTTCGGCAGCAGTTCCTATTCCACTTCAGCCTTTCGTTGCCTAAAACAACAGTCAACAACCTCATGAACTGCATGAATATGGAGAACGAGAGGGTCTCAGATTTCATCGCTAGATGGAAAGGTCTGACCTACTCTCTGAATAGGCCAATGCCTCAAGATGAGTTTCTTGCTATATGCATCGATAATCTTCGATATGAGCTGCGAACACCGCTCATACCAGTGGGGTATACCAATGGCTTCCGCCATCTCTAGGAAATTCCCTAGAGAATTGAGGACTCCCTACAGCAGACCAATTTGAAGTCCCGAGTGGCCTCACAGGCTCCTGTAAAGAGAGCATCTAGAGTTGAAGCATCCTCTGTCATGCTCAAGACAGCCCCTATTCCTGCTCCACTGCTCAGGCCTCCACCAAATCGTCAAGGGCCCCCTGTACATCAGCGGATGCCTCCGCCTAGGCGGGACGATCAGAGAGGATCGAAGCGGAACTAGTTTTAAGAACTAAGACATAAAGCATACTCGTTTGGAGAGGACCACATCCGCGGCTACTTCATCTCCGTCATGAACTACAACTTTATCTGCCTCCCGGAGTCGAGGAAACCCGAAAAAGTCGGCTGCGATGACAGGCCAGATTACTGTCCCTACCATCGGATGTTGGGGCACAATATTCGGGAATGCTTCATCTTCAATGACCTCGTGTAAAGGATGGTAGACTCCGGGCAGGTCGAGCTAGGACCACCCCTAGCGCATGTGACATATATTCCTACCACCAACTCCGACAAAGGGGAGGGGTGGTAGGAAGTCACTAGAAATAAGGGGCAGAAGTTTGATAACTGGATGACTCGAAAGACTATCAATCGAGCCCAGGGCATACTCCGAGCTCAACTACAGCAGCCGGTGTTATCGCCAACAGCCCCTGAAGCTGCAGAGCTGATAGTATCGGCCTCACAACCCTCCACGAGCCGGTCATCCGGGCATAGTCGAAGAAGGAAGAAATAATCGCAAGAGGAGCAGTCCACAATGGGGCCAAATTTAGTCCCGACCCTTGAAAATTATATTCCCTTGAATTTGGCGCCACGGGAACCAACCCACCAAACGGAACCATCACGGACAACCGACCAGGTTGAACTGTCAGAGGATGAGGAGCCAATATTTGGTTCCATCAACGTCATCCATCTCATGGAATCCTCCCCTGATGAATGGTACAACTATGAATCCATTCCCCCAACACGAAGAGCCGGGACGAGGAATCGCAGAGGCAGGGGATATCAGGGAAGGCACAGTCGCGACCGGAACCAACCTTACGGTTGGACCTCGGCCCAAACCGTCAATATCACGGAAACCCATGGGAGAACCCTTCAACGAACTCAAAAAGAGAAAGAATACCCCTCCACCTCTGCAAGCATCCACTCTGACCCCATTATTCTGCGATACCCATCAGAGGAGGAACAAACGTCTAGTCGCCCAGTGCGCACAAACAGACCAGTCGGGCCGAATCCCCAGAACCTAGGGACATCATCGGCAGCTGACCCCACAGCCGGTCCCTCCTCTTCATGTACTCTAGCTCCCAAGCTTCCTGCTAGAACTCTCTCACTAGCAGAGAACCATCGGCCACTGGAGCAAAAATAGGACATCCTTAAGAAGCTATAGTCAGTACTATCCAAGTTGTCAATCCTGGATTCCCTATGTTTGTCAGCCGACCTCAGGGAGGCGCTTATCAAAGCCTTGCTTAGCCGCTCGGAGTTTCAAGCCAAGGTAGGTGCTTCCGAGATTTACCGGACGAAGACTGGACCAATTGAATGAAATGCGGTGATTTCCTTCACCGACCAGGATGAAGATGACATCATGCAAGGACACATCAATCCACTATATGTGTCCGACACACTGAATGATGTCGAGATCCATAAAGTCTTCATCGATGATGGCTCTGGAGTTAACCTCCTTCCCCTACAGACACTCCGTAAGTTGGGCTATTGTGAGGATGATTTAGTACCCTCAGCCACAACTCTATTGGGTTACTACAAGAGCGAGTAGAAGACAATGGGACAAATTAAGCTAAAGACCCATTTTGGAGACCTCGTGGCCTACTCGGAATTCTTGGTGGTCCGAAAGAACACAACATTCAATGCCCTGTTGGGAAGGTCGTGGCTCCATAAGCACATGGCCGTTCCTTCATCATACCACCTGGGTATTAAGTACTGCGTCAATGGGAAAAGTGGGATGTTGTACACCGACAAGGCCCTTTTCGATCTCTCCGAGTCAAAATACATTGACACAAGATTTTATAAGCAAAAGAAGAAGAAGCATTTAGCTGATGGTGTTGACTGGATGCCTGCTCCCAATGGTTTGGAAGTGGTTCCTGACGACCCCCTTAGGCATCTTGTCAGAGACTACGTACTTCCCATCAACCATATTGAGAGTAAGGGTTTAAGTTCAGACACACACTCAGATTTCTTCATGACTTTAGGCACAACAGTCAAGTGTGAAGATGCAAGGATGTCCGCCAACCCACAATCTGAGGACGAATACTCGATCGGGGATGTCCATGATGCCTCACCCTCACCTCTGGACTCCCAAGAACCTGCGCTGGGAGCTCTCCTCCCATCAGATCAAGAAGACAAGGATATGGAAGAAGAAGAGGAGGAAGATCTGAGGGATGCACCTCCCGCATTTGAGGAAGGTATCTCCACCATGGTGGACGAGCTCAGGAAAATAAACCTGGGTACCGAAGAAGATATGAGGCCTACTATCATTAGTGCAGCCATATCCCCCGAGGAGCATGAGGTATATACCCTTTTCCTGGAGAAACATCAAGATTTTTTTGCCTGGAACTACACAGAGATGCCAGGACTCGATCCCGAAGTGGCGACACACCGTTTAGGGCTGCCAGAAGACCACCGGGGCTATAAACAAGCAACCAAAAGGACGCACCCCGCACATGCATCGATTTCAGAGATCTCAATCGTCATTTCCTGAAAGATGACTTCCCGGTCCCGATCACCGAGTTATTAATCGATGCAACGACCAGGTATGAGGCTCTATCCTTCATGGATGAATATTCTGGGTATAATCAAATTAGGATGGTCTGAGAAGATGAAGAAGCCACTACCTTCAGATCCCCCCAAAGAGTATTCTGTTAAAGGGTCATGCCCTTTGGTCTTAAGAATGCTGGCGCCACATACCATCACACCATGCATCGTATCTTTAAGCCATTCCTAGGGAAATTTGTCGAATGTTACGTAGATGACTTGGTGGTCAAATCAAGACAGCTTTCAGATCACCTGTTAGACCTTGATTTCATCTTCAACAAACTTCGACAACATAGCCTGAAGATAAACCCCTTGAAGTGCACCTTCGGGGTTACCTCGGGGAAATTACTTGGCTTCTTTGTACACCATCGCAGTATCAAAGTCAACCCTAAAAAGACAATTTCTATCCTTGACTTGCCACCTCCCCACAATCTCACTGAGTTGAGGGGATTCCAAGGGCATCTGGCCTATATCAGGCGGTTTATAGCCAACTTGGCAGGGAAATGTTTGCCCTTTACCAGATTAATAAAGAAGGGAGTCACGTACCAATAGACATATGACTGACAAGAGGTGTTCGATAGACTAAAGAAGTATCTCTTAAGCCCACCGGTGCTCATGCCTCCGGTCGAAGGAATTCCTCTCATCCTGTACGTGACCACTCTAGAATGGTCGCTGGGCGCCTTCCTCGCACAAAAAAATGATGCGGGTAGTAAAAACAGTCTCTATTACCTCAGCCGAACCATGATTGATGCTGAGACTCGACATTCAAACATCGAGAAGAGTTTTTTGTCCTTGTTCTTCGCAGTTCAAAAGTTGCGACATTATTTTTAGCTTCATGAAGTCCATTTGGTTTCGCGCAATAACCCGATCAAGTACATCCTTAGCCGCCCGATGCTGACCGGGTGCCTATCCCGATGGGTAGTCATCCTGAAATAGTTAGAAATCTGGTTCGTGCCTCAAAAGGCCATTAAAGGCCAGACATTAGTAGATTTTCTGGCAGAGCACCCCTCAACGGGGACCGCCGCACCGGACGTCGAGCTACCCGACGAAGATATCTTATCGGTTCAAGAGGAGCTCCCAACATGGGAAATGTACTTCGATGGCGCATCCCGAAGCCCAACCAGGAAAAGGAGGGAAGATCCCAAATTTAACAAGGTGGGCTTGGGGATAATACTCATGTCCTCGGAAAAGGCAGTCTTGCCGTATTCCTTCCTCCTATCAGAGGGATGTATGAACAATGAAGCGGAATATCAAGCCCTCATTGCAGACCTGGAACTCGCACTCCAGGTACAAGTACATCACATTAAGGTAAAAGGTGACTTAGAACTGGTCATTAAGCAAGTCAATGGTGACTATGCTATTAAAAAGGAGGAGCTGATTCCCCTGTTTGACCATGTCCGAGGGTTGTTGGCGGAATTCTCGACAAAACCAAAACTAACCTATATTCCCCGGTTTCAGAATGCCCAGGATGGCAAATTAGCTAATGCGGACATATCCCTAACCGAACCAGACCAGGATGAAACAATCATCAATATTGCTCACCATTGAATGGTCTTGCCATATGTTCAAACCAAGATGGAGGAAGTCCATGAAGTCAGTCCTGTCCTTGAGCCATATGCTCCGGCCACCGGCTGGATGACCCCAATTGCGAACTACCTTCAACAGGGAGAACTTCCATCAGACAGGGCTGAACGAGATCAAATACCAAGAAGGGAAATCAACTTTGTCCTATGTGGCGGCGTAGGTCAAAAAGAGGTCCTCTACAAATGAGGCCTCGACAGAATCCTCCTTAGGTGCATTGATGGAGAAGAAACCACTGCCTTCATGACTGAAGTGCATGCCGGAGCATGTGGAGCACACCAGGCAGGGTCCAAGCTTTCCCACCAGGTTCTAAGGATTGGATACTATTGGCCCACGATGGCACGAGATTGCGAGCGTTTTACTGAAAAATGCCACTCATGCCAGATTTATGCCAACTTCATTCACCAGCCCCTGGAGTTACTTCATCAGGCCATGTACTCCTGGCCATTTGATATCTGGGGAATGGACGTCGTGGGACCGTATCCTCCCTCCGCAGCAAGACAGCTGAAATATATCCTCACAGCAACTGACTTCTTTTCCAAATGGGAAGAAGTTGTACCCCTTAAGGAAGTCAGGGCAAGAAGCGTTGTCAGCTTCGTGAAGGCCAATATCATCACAAGATTTGGTGTCCCTCATACTATACTGACGGATAAAGGCACCAACTTTTGATCTATTGAATTGGAGAAGCTATACCAAGAATATGGTATAAAAGTTAACCACTCATCCCGCTTCCATGCAGCGGCCAACAGAAAGATAGAGGCTTTCAACAATACCCTATCCAACATTCTCCAGAAAATGGTGGAAAAAGACAAGATGTCTTGGCCGAATAAACTCCCCCATGCATTGTGGGCTTATCGAACCACAATCCGCACCGCTACTCGGGATACTCCATACTCATTAGTCTATGGAACAGAAGTGGTCCTGCCCATTGAGCTCAAATTACCCTTGCTCCGCATTGCCATTTTTGATCAATTATCCAATGATGAGTAATCATAAAAGTGGCTAGGTGAATTGGAATAGCTAGACGAGAAGTGGTTGCACACTTTGCACCATCTGGAAGTATACCAGAACTGGATCGCACAAGCCTTCAACAAAAAGGTTTGTCTTCGGTCTTTCTTGGAAGGAGAATTAGTATTGGTCCTCCGGACCCCAATGATACCCATAAAGAAGCCTCCAAAGCTGGATCCCAAGTGGGAGGGACCGTATTTTATACACAAGTTCTTCTCTAATGGATCATATGCCCGGATCTCCATGGATGGGCAATTCACCACCGCTCATACAAATGCGAGATTCCTGAAGAAGTATTTCACATAATAACTAAAAGCAATTATCGTCCGAGATGCATGACGTTAAACTGCCAAGCACCCAACTGTCCAAACTCTATGACCTTAAACTAAGAGTATCTCGTCCGAGCTGCATGATGTTAAACTTCCAAGCACCCAACGATCCAAACTCTATGACCTTAAACTAAATGTATTTCGTCCTTACCACATGACGTTAAACTGCACGGATAACAAAAATACCCTTTCCCCCATGTATGGACCAGACCTGCACAGGGTGTATTCCTCGTCCTCACCGCATGATGTTAAACTGCACGGATTTCATAGAACTATGTGTGGCTTGATTATTTCCCTCACATGATATGTAGAGACACCGGGGTTCCTCGTCCTGGCCCAGCCACCCCTCAAAAAAAAGACAAAGAAGAAAAAAATGCCCCTTCCCCCGTGTATGGACCAGACCTGCACGGGGTGTATCTAGAAGAGAACTACGTACAGCTTGATTCCTGCCTTTGCAGGATACGTAGCGACACCAGGATCCCCTATCCTGGCCCATCCATTCCCTAGTGGGATAAAATATTTCATGTCCTCTTCCCCCATGTACGGACCAGCCCTGCATAGGGTGTACTTCTTTCAGAGAACTACGTACGGCTTGATTCCTGCCCTTAAAGGATACATAGCGACGCCAGGGTTCCCCATCCTGGCCCAGCCACCCCCAAATAAAAGTTAAAAATTCCTTCTGCCCCCGTGTATGGACCAGACCTACACGGGGTGTATCCCTAGTCTTTAACGCATGACGTTAAACTACACGGATAAAAAAATTCCCTTTTCCCCTGTGTATGGACTAGACCTACACAGGGTGTATCATCTTTTAAGGAACTACGTTCGGCCTGATTCCAGCCTTTGCAGGATACGTAGCGACGCCATGGTTCCCCACCCTGGCCCGACCACCCCCTGATAAGAAGTTAAAAATGACCTCTTCCCTCGTGTATGGACCAGACCTGCACGGGGTGTATTCCTCATCCTTACCACATGACGTTAAATTGTATGGATAATAAGATATAAAAATGTTCCCTTTCCCCCGTGTATGGACTAGGCCTGAACGGGGTGTATACCCCGTCCTTACCACATGACGTTAAACTGCACAGAAGTCATCCTCACCGCAAGACGTTAAACTACACGGACTTCATCGTGACCAACCCAAGATATATGGCGAAACGAGATGGGAATACTCCTTGCACATTTGGGTGCATCCTCTCCATACATTAGACTCCACGACCCGGATAATCGCTGATCCTCATAACCACTCACGGACAACAGAAGTGGAAAGTTATCAACCCGCGGACACCTTTGTATGACTACGCATACCATGCCCTCAGCGGATCTGCATATTGATATCCCCTGGCCCATCTACCAAAGGCAAGATTTCCTCGGGTGACACTCTTCCTAGCTCTGTACGCTTACCGGACTTTGAGCCTCCATACCATATCTCCCGATCCAAAAATTTATGGAGCAGTGGTTTACAAGTTCATTCCCCTTTTCACATCCAAATTTTTCTAGGGTAGGTTGGCCTATATATCCGACCGTGGTTTACATGGCGACCTGCATCAACAAACATCAAGACAGGGCTAGGGTACTTTGGCTCAATGGGCAATTGTAGTGAAGATGTTTCTTGTATGCTCGGACACCCTTATCCCCACATACCGAACTCTGTACTGTGAGTAATCTTGGATTTTAATAATCATTCATGGCCATCGAAAGTGGAAATTCATCGACCCAGGGGCACCTTTGCATGACTATGCATATCATGCCCTCAGCAGCTCTGCATATTGGTAGCCCCTGGCCCGTCTACCAAAGACAAGATTTCCTCGGGTGACACTCTTCCATGCTCCGTACGCTTACCGGCCTCAGAACCCCCACACCACGTCTCCTGATCTGGGAAAACTCAAAGTTACAGTTTACGACCTTCATTTCCCACCTTGTTACAAGTATATCAGAGCATGTTGACCCAGTTATCCTTCGAGTGACTACAGTAATAGTCACCCAATTGTCCGAGCTCTATGACCGCTAAACTAGGAGTACCTCTTCCTTACCGCATGACGTTGAACTACATAGGAGTAAAGGTACACCCCCAGGCGCAAGATAAATTAGTGCAGGGAGATCTCTAAGCTTTAACAGCAACCAGGGCCAAACATGCCCAACATGTCCAGATATTTTCTTACCAAATGATAGAATTCGTGGCCCGGACGATCGCGAATCCTCATAACCACTCACAGCCATCGGAAGTGGAAATTTTTCGACCCGTGGACACCTTTGTATGACTATGCATACCATTCCGTCAGCGGCTCTGCATATTGATATCCCCTGGCCTGTCTACCAAAGGCAAGATTTCCTCAGGTGATACTCTTCCTATCCCCGTACGCTTACCGGCCTCAGAGCCCCCATATCATTTCTCCTGATCCAAGAAACCCCAGAGCCATGATTTACACCATCAACCCCTCTCCACCTCTGGGACATGTCAAGATGTTCAAGCCTAGTTGCATTCTGATGAAGAGCATCCATTGCAACTATGTCCTTACCGCATGACGTTAAACTGCACGAAAACCGTCCTTACCGCATGACGTTAAACTGCACAGAAGCCGTCCATGTCACATGACATTAAACTGTGTGAAATTTAAAGGTTCCCCCATCCTCACTGCATGACGGTAAACTGCATATCACCTTTGAATAATACTCCCCGTCTTTATCGCATGATGTTAAACTGCATGGTGAAACATGTCATGGGTTCAGTAAGGAACATACACTTTCCTCTGTCCCTCAGTGCACAGATTAGACCTGCATGAACCACTGTCTCACACCAACGTGAGCAAGAATGACTTCACCTATTGTCGAGAAATTTAGCCTAGATGATTCTCCCGTATCCAGGCACCCTCTCCTCATAAACCATACTCTGTACTCAGAAAAAATCCGAACTCTCATAAACCACCCCTGGTGGTCCCGAATCTCAACTTCCCTGAAGTTGCTCGGCTATCGGGAGAATAAAATAATTGACCTAAGGACACCCTTTCAGGACTATACATACCATACCCTGAGAGGCTCTGCATATTGATAGCCCCCAGCCTGTCTACCAAAGGCAAGATTCCCATAGGCTATGCTTCTCTCCATATGCCTCTTGGCCCTTGAGCCCCTATGTCCATCCCGGGATTCGGAAACCCTCTGAGCTATAGTTTACCAGCCTCTTTCACAACCCTGCCTGAATATGGTGGAACATCTCTGATGAGATTACCGAGGACCAGGAGAGATCGTTCCATTATAGATAAAGTCCCAGCTGCATGACGTTAAACTGTTCCAAGTTCCAACCGTCCTTTACGCTAGATAAATGCGTAGGACAAGAACCTTTCTTCCACACTTCTGATTGATACAGATGTTCTCAAAACCTTTCAGACGTCACATACCATTTCAAAGCCACCCCGGTGGTTTTCATAATTCTCCAAGCCACCCATGGTGGTCTCCATAAACCAGACTTTCATGAAGTCCTATGGCCATCAGAAATGGAGAGTCATTGACTTAGGGACACCTTTGCACAACTATGCATACCATTCCCTCAGAAACTCTACATATTTATCACCCCTGGCCTGTCTACAAAAGGAAAGATATCTTTAGGCGATGCTCTTCCCACCTCTGCACGCCTATACGACTCCCATGCCTTGAGACATGCCCTTCATGTTGTTCAAATCTAAACACACTCCCTTCACATGCCTCTGAAGGACATCGAGACATGTTTTAATCAACAAAACCTCATTGGGGCTGTTGCCCCACCATATTTGGTCAAAGTTGTTCAACCTAAAACATCAGTAATGATAGTCTTAACGGTGGGACTTTACACCACTCGCAAAATAGGCACAAATCATGTTAGGACAAAAACCCGAAAAGGGTGACCTAAGAAAAAGTCGGGCCACACCCGCTGCGTCCATATGAAATGGGACCAGGCAAAATTAGGGCATTAAAAGAAAAGAAAAGAAGTATGTGTGGCTTTTCTACAAAACCCTAGAAAAATTCGAATTGTGCTCGCTGAGTCCCTTGGCTCAGGCAAAATTTAGAGCACTGTCCAATCACTCATCGATTTTCAAAACCACTCTACATCAGAATGGCCTCCTCTTCATTCCGATTGGACCCCATTCCGATGGGGGGAATTTGTAGGGTCCTAAAAATTCCGCAAAGGGGAAATCCAATTACCCCAAGACTTGGAAAAGGACCGAACCGGTCCGCGTACCAGCTCCCAACAATAGTACGCGGCCAGTTCGGTGAACCGACCTCCCGCAGACGATGCCATTCACAAAGTGGGGGTGGAGCACCTATGTAGGCATGAACTATGAAGACCGTTGGTGAAGCCAGGCCGATCCACCACCGCGAACCACGCCAACCGTCCAATGCCGCGGGCACTGTCGCTCATGAAACGGAGGTGGAAGCAGTATAATGCCGTGGACTGCTGTCATTTGCGGGATAGAAGCGGAGAGGTGCACAACCGCAGAGCAATTCCGTAGATCTCAGTTCCAAAAATCTCCAGTTGACTGAGTCATCCGCAGGTGGGGATTCCTTCATGTGCTTCCACAGAAAGCGTCGTGTGCCATATCCCCTTCGTGACACTATAAATATTCATCGAGGGGCACCATAAATTGAGGGAGGAGGATGGGTGAAAACCCATGGGGAGACGCTGGAGAAATTTATCCCAGTGATAATGTCTTACGACCCTCCGTGGAACCCATATCGTTCGCAGATGAACTCTTTTGCGTAGAAGAAAAACCAGACTGCAAACCAGATGCGGCCATTTCCCTTCACGGATAGTCCCTCTGCGGCCAACACCTCTGCGGAACATCTTCGTTCACGAACTGGAGGCGGGAACCCTTCCACATATGTGAATTCTTATGGGCAACTATCTCACCCATGGACACCCTTCGCGGACAATCCCCTTCGCGGACAACCTCCTCCGCGGGAACCCCTCCGTAGCCTGCTCATTCGCAGACATCCTTCTCTGCGGACAGCTCCTTCGCGAACATCTCCTCCACGACCAGCCCTTCCATGGATAACCAAACCGTGAACCACATGTGGCCAATCCTTCGCAGACCGCTCCGCTACGTCCAGTCCCTCGCGGCCGGCTCCTCACGGCCAGTTCATACGAGGCCCGCCCCATGCGGAAAACACCATGCACTCCATGGTCCATACCACAGGGGCTCCTCCCCCGCACCCCCGCTCGGGCTCAGTGCCGGGCTGCGGTCCCGGCCCTCCGGGCCGGTCCCTTCGCTACCGTCACTGACCCCCATGAAAAATGGAGAGTCGTACCACGAACTTTTCGGGCTGGGTCAACAATATTATCAATTGCACCCTTATTCTGCTCCAAAATCCATCCTATAGATTCCATGAGTCGAGCTACTCCTCAAAACTCTCCTATATCCCCATTACCTAGCTCCTTTTTCTAGGTTCATCTAGAAAGGGCCGCCCTTGCTTAAGTCCCACACCAACCATTTCTAGGTATCTCCTACCTATTCGTCCTGACCATATGATGTTAAACTGTATGGCCCTCATCTTATCCATATGACATTAAACTATATGGAAATAGTCCTCTCTACATGACTATAAACTGTAACATTCCATATCATTCAATAGTTGGATGCCTCTTGCTCAATGAAAGAGATTCCTTATGCTTCAAGCATATGATTCCTCATGCCATGTTTACTGTGGCATAATTTCAAGAGCACTGGAATCCATTAGAACATTCCATCACTCCACCTCATGCTTCAAATGTCCTTCATTCAGATCTTCATCCCCTTTCATGTTTGAAGGGACCCCCTAACAGCCTGGCCTCATGCCGCATCAGCTCACCTACCATCCTGGGCCAACGCCCCGGAAGACTTTTGGACAATAATTTGAGTCAGGTCCTGTGTTTCGAACACAGTCAGAAGTCGACCCTCATTTGTTTGTCCCCATTTCAGGCTAACGCAATATTGATGCTGTGTTTCAAACATGGTCAACAATTATACTCCATCTCCATGCCACCCTCATTGTGTTCTGAATGTTGGGCATGTAATTCACACTTTTCATCTCCCTTTTGTTTGGGCTGAATCCAACGCCCTTGGCGTTATCCTGCTAGTGCACTTGTGCATAGGCGTTGGCCCCCATTATATGCCTCAACCCACCAGTGAGTTGGGATTCCCTTATGGCCAGACACGAGGAAGACACCATGGGCATCCATCTCGAAGTAAGCCCCGACCTTTTGGGCCACCCCCACGTGTAAGTCCCACTCCATTTCTCACGGACACACCTTCCGCGACATGATTGTCTGGTCCCTGCTGCCTCTTGTTTCTCACATCGAGTATGACTCACGTGGGCTTAGAAAAAGCATCGACCATGAAATCCACTTATGGGACTCCTCAGAGTGTAAGCCCTAATCCATTACTCTGGGCTGCCTCAGAGCGTAAGTCCCAAGCCAGTACAAACTACGTGGACTTTGATCCCTACCTCCTAGGCAGGGTACGTAGGAATCCTCCAATAGGTTCAATACCGATCACCATCAGACTCCCGGGTCCACCTTCACATCGGTTATTTGACACTCCGGTACGAACTACATGGACTTTGATCCCTGCCTCCTAGCCAGGGTACGTAGGAAGCCTCCAAGAGGTTCAAGCCTGATCAACATTGGACCCCCGAGTCCACATTCACGTCAGTTCTCCAACACTCCTGTACAAACTACGTGGACTTTGATCCCTACCTCCTAGGCAGGGTACGTAGGAAGCCTCCAAGAGGTTCAAGCCCGATCACCATCGGACCCTCGGGTCCACATTCACGTCAGTTCTCTGACGCTCCCGTATAAACTACGTGGACTTTGGTCCCGGCCTCCTAGGCATGGTACGTAGGAAGCCTCAAAGAGGTTCAAGCCCGATCACCATCGGACCCCCGGGTCCAAATTCATGTCAGTTCTCCGATGCTCCCGTATGAACTACGTGGACTTTGATCCCTACCTCCTAGGCAGGGTACGCAGGAAGCCTCCCAGAGGTTCAAGCCTGATCACCATCAGACCCCCGGGTCCACATTCACGTCAGTTCTTCAATGATTCCGTACGAACTACATGGACTTTGATCCCTGCCTCTTAGAAAGGGTATGTAGGAAGCCTCCATGAGGTTCAAGCCTGAAAACCGGTCGATCTGACTATCTTCACACCGGTTCACTGCACCACCCCTAGTGCCGCCTCAATGAGTTCAGACTCCTCGGGGTCATTAATCCAACGAGGGATGGTAAACCTCAGGCATAAATGATTCTGAACCTCTACGTTCTGCTGACCATTACCAACCAGGAGTAATCCATGGATACTATGCTTGGGCATAAACCAAAGATTAGCGAACATATGAATACATCTTAAATCTATAATAGAGTCCCAGAACAGGTAATAATTCCCCCCAAAAGGGTGCGATGAGCCCGAATTCCCATCTTCTCGACCAATGTGAGTTCTTAAGCATCGCTGGCCAAACCACCTAGCAGATGCCAGCCTTTGGAAAGTAGGTCCACGTATCGTTGGATATGGAACCATTGGGAGTTTCGGAATGAATACCGGTGTACCCGACTTTAGCAATCGAGTGGGGTTCAGCCATCCGTGAGATCGACAGTCGGGCGCGTTGGTCCTCCATCTCCTCGAAGGGAAATAGTTCGAAATAGTGTTATAATGAATTCAATCCCTTGGCAAATATTGAATAAGTGTATCATAATATTGAATGCATACGTTTGTTTTCTTTAGTTTTTCATGTTCAAGTTTTTTTTTTGGATTCTCCTTATTTTCAAGTTGTTTTTTATTTTCTATTCCCAATATAAAGATTTTTCATTTCCAATCATCTGAAAGATTATCTCCCCAATAAACAATGACTCAACTTATTCTTCAGTATTAATTGGATTGTTTTTTATTTTATATGGTTGTGCGTTTTGTTGATTTCTATATTCCTTGAGGTGAAGGGTTATTGGTATTGGGTATAAAGAATTATTCACTCTAGTGTAATGTTTCTTATTAGATTCAATTTCTTAGATGAATCCATGTTCTTTGAACTTTATAAACATCCCTTGAACAATAGATATGATTGATTACTATTAAGAGAAAATATGGGTGTGTATGTCCTTATACATATATAATAAGAGAGGAGATGACCAATATGATATTTTATGTGTAAAACTTATTTTAGGTGCTTCAAAATGACTTTATTCTATGAAATTTAGTAACTATGGGACTAATGGTTTATAGGTAAAGTGGTTCTATTGATCCCCATTCATATCTAACTTGAATTGGAAAAGTTTTATTTTAGTTTCAAATGGATGTTGATCTCCACTACCTAATATTAAAATAAAGTAGCCAACTGACTATATCAAATATATGATTCATTAAATTTCTAGTCTATGTTTTGTGTTGTTCTTCCTTATTTATTAATCAGGGTTTACTGCTAGTGGGTATGATTACACCAAATAATTATTTCTATTTAATAGTATTCAAGTGAAATCAACAAGGATACTGAAATACTAAAATTGTGGTGGAGGTGGTAGTGTGTCAATGGGGAATCTCAAGGAGGATAATTTAGAACATGGGGGGTTTTTCATGGGTCTACTTTCATATTGTATTATAATTGAATATAGTCCCAATTCTAGGCTCATAGTTTGGATATATCATGTTTTTTAGTTATTGTTGTTCTATTATGTTTTTTCCTCTTTCATTACTTTTCCTTGTAATGCAGGTATTGTTGTTTGGGATTATTGGTATTTTTCAATATAAAATTTCATTAAATTTTTTTTATCTCACTCTAATTTATTAGGTTATTTAGAATTATTTTTTTCACTAAAAATGGTGGGTTCTCCCCATTTAGGTTATCTCCCTTTAGATAAAATATTTACCCATTGGATTAATTTTATTTCAACCTTTTTCAAAAAAATAATATAAATGAAAAATTTAGGGGATTGGATTAAACATTACATAAATTTAACACACGATAATTTTAAAAAATATCTACAAATTCAAATTTTGAAATTTATATTTCATCAATAATTTATGAAATTTATGAAAAATTTGTTCCTTTGTTGGGTAAAATTATTTATTTGAAATATATTCTTCAAACTTCACTTATAAAAAGTGATATTTTATATTGATGGGATTTTACATTGAGTTTTTTACCATTTTTTAATTTAATGGAATATTGATTCTCACATTTCATTACTAAGGAAATTTCCTTACATAATCTCTTGTATTTAAGTAATGCATTATCCACATCATTTCTTAGTAGTTTGTGATGTTATAACATACCCAGTCTAATTTTTTATTGAAATAATTGATGATTTATTCTTACAATGCCACAAAACACACCTTTCTCAAATGAATAAAGAACCTCCAAAATTATTCTTATGGTAATCAAATCTACATGATGAATCAATATATATATGTGTGTAGAAACTATTAGAGTTTTCCATCCCTTCCATGAACAAGAACATATTCAATCATTAATTTCACATGTCTATGGATCTTCGTTATTTTTATATAATGATATTCCAATTGATTTATTTTGAATAATGAAAAAATGTTTATAACATAAAAAAATGGGTATTCAAACTATAGGACAATATTCAATCTTTTCATAATCCATTTATTCATTACTTTTCAATTCTAATATTTTTTAAATTTAATTCCCTTTAAAACATGAACTGAATCCCCATTTCAATCTTCAGTGTTAAATAATTTCATTAGATTACAATCATATTTTTCATGTGAGATAAATACGATTTAAAAAAAAAGTAATATGTAACTTTATGAATAAATACATCTCATCAAGCATTAATAACTATAATTTAATTAATATTTTCAAAAAAAAATCCTTTCCAATTTGAGATTTTTCTCTAGAAAAAATTATATCATCAATATACACAATAATTATGAGTGATGATTTATTAATTTATTTGTTTTAATGTTTCTATCCAAATTTCATCAATGTTTAGTATTTTAACTTCTTAATAGACTTTGCAAACCAATTATTCCTTGTTCATTGTAACTTCTACTTTAACTTGTATTTTTTTGGAAAAAATCCAAATTATTCTAATTATATTATATTATTTTGGATTTTTAAAAATTTATGATGCCACATTATTCTCAATTTTTTAAATATCTTCATTCATTACATAAATCCATTCCACGTTCTCAAGATATTCTTATAACATACCATACATAATCACTCTATAATTACAAGATTTATAGAAAAAGTCTTATTAATTACATTCCCATAAACGTTTTTGTTTTTATAGAGTTATGAAATAACTTATATAAAATTTCCATAATTTTCCTATATGTTTATATTTTTTCCACTAAACTAAAATCTTTTAAAATTATTCATTCAAGACCAACATCTAATATTCAGATCGGGACATAATAATTTTTCTAACTCCTTCTAATGCCCTGTGATTTTTTTGAATACATGGATTGAGAATAAAACACAATAAGGGGTATAAAATAAATATTAAACCCTATCAGGACATCAAAATACTTAAAAACCATTTAAATTAATTCCAATCCCAAGTATAGGTTATTTCACAATGGGATAAGCCCGTAAGGGGCGCCACCTTCTTAGGGTTTCTCCCTGTCACTATCTCTTCTCCTCGCCTCAGATCGACATCAGAACTCTCTTAGGAGCTCCTTCTTTCTGTTTTCGTGGTAGCAGTTCCTCTTCTAGGCGTGGTGTTGAGGTACCTTCGTGGGCACGACCGTATGGGATTTTCCCACCATTTTGTGGTAGATTCCATATTTTGGAAGCACGGTGTTGACATCGTTCATTAATCCAGCTCCTCCTGGATGGGGGTCGATGCTTCGATTCTGTGTCGACTGGGGGTGCATGTGGCGGTTCGATGTGGATTCTGGGTGAGTTTGCGAAGGCGGTGATAGGATTTGGCTCTGATTTTTCGGAAGCTGTCGCGACTGTCATCGTTGTTTTGTTCTCCTTTTGATTTTCTGCCCTTGTGATTTGTCTGTGGGTGTGGTTGGGCCCTGTTTGGAGCACGATGATTCTGGGTTCACGATTTACGTTTCGTTCTGATCCGTCATTGTTGCAGCAATAGTGTGGATGAGATGTGTTGGGTTTGTTTGGTGATGTTTATTTGCAAATTTTTGTTTTAGTGATGCTTTTTCTATTTGTTTTCATTTATTATTAGTGTGTGATGGTCTATTTTGGGGGGAGGATCAAGAATTGGTGATGGAGTTTGTGGTTATGGCGACCGATGAAGGATTCAGTATGGGGTCTTAAATCGGGTGTGTTTGTGTTGTTTGGGGGACATCATAAGAGGATAATTTAGGTGGACGTGATGTTTGTTTGAGGTGATGTTTGTTTATTGATCCTCTTATTTTGGATTTTGTATTGTGGGGGATTGGTTGATGTATTTTGTTGTTGAAGTCATGTTTGGTTCCTCCTCAACCTTAAAATAGGACTTATGATAATAAAATAGAATCAATTTTTAGTCAATAAATACACTTATTTTCATTAAAACTCATTTCAAGCATAGAAAAACCATGATGGAATTCTGGGGAATCATATTCATATTACTCATAAAAATAAACCTTAGAATTGAAGTAACTTATCCAGCTACTTCCAGTAACCCATAATGGAATAGCTTGATAAGATAATTCCAACATCATTTTCTCTAGAGAATAAATCATTACCAAATGCATTAAAGAACTATATCCCAAGATCACCAATAATTATATAAATTACCATATATAATAAATTTAATATTTTATTATTATTTAACTTATCATTATAAAAATTATAAAACTCTAATTTAAAACATAAGCATAAGAACATATATTTATCACAAAAAATAAAAAGAAATATCTTTTTCCTGGACAATTATTTAAAATAAAAAAATCACTAAAAAATGGCAATAAAATTTATTTTTGAAGAAATGAGAACATTATTAGGAATATTTATAATGAATACAAAAATATTTTGGAGGGAAAATGTCATCAAGAAATAAATTTTAAAAAAAGTAAAAAAATTATTTTGACACCATTATGATGAACGTCCAACATTTCCCCCATAGAAAATGTTAAAAAGATTCATTTTAAATCCTTTGTAAATAAAGTAAAATGTAGTTATAAATGAACTAAAATAATCATTAATGTACAAAGAATATTTAAAAAAAATACAATTATTATGGATATGGAAGAGAAAGTGTTGAGAGGATGACTTCAAAACTTATAAAGGTTTAAACAAAAACCCCTTACATTGAGTCTCAAGTCATTTATTAAGTCATATAACTTCATGATTAATTAAATTATACTAACTATTTTATATATTAATAACCATTTCTTATTAATTCCCTTATTATTATCCATTTAATTTTTTTATCATGTTTAAATTATTTACTAAATCCATGTTGGTTGTTTTAGGGTTGTTCATTCAAATTATTTAAAACCATTTCGATATGATGACCATGGAAAAAGGGGTTATAAAATATTTTTATCTTATATAGAATTATAGATAGATACTTTTTATATCATTTTATTTGAACACAATTTTTATAGTTTAATATGTTTTTAAAAATAGATTCCATTAAAGAAAAGTGTCTTAGTATGCTCGTTTTTGGAAGTTAAATTGTATGATGGTCATTTATTGTTAATGTTATTAATATAATTGAAAAATTAAATTTTAAATACCTCAATCATGTTATAAATATAATATATCTTTATTAAATTTATTTTTATGACTATACATGTATGAGAGTGATAAAAAAGAAATATGTTGTTCACAGAGGTGGTATTCCTCACGTAACACGAGAAACATTTTCATTTCTCAACGAATGGGATGAAGTTAGTTAACATTTTTTAAATTAACATAATTTTTTTAATAAAAAATAATACAAATTTCATTATTTTATTATGCTTATAGAAGATTTGGTGGGGGTTTAATAGGAATGAAACATGAAATATGGTTAAAACAATTACCTCTTATTTGGATATCCTCTTTTAAGTGACATGCCAAGCCTTCTTAGATTGGTATTTTGGGGATAAAATAACCTATATGATATGGTAAAGAGGATTTGGGAGACGTTTTGGTATATTTTGGTCAATCTTGGAATGTTTATGTGTGAGTATAAGTGGAATGGTTAAGAGTTCATTTTATAGGATGGAGGGGCAGATTTTTTTTGGTAAAAATTAGTTTCTTAATGAAAAAGGGAATTCATATTCTTGTAAAGTAGATCCAAAATGGATAAAAATTAACAAGTTATAAGGGGATGTTAGATAAATCCTCTACCCAACAATTTATGGATAGATTATGTTGATGTTTTAAGTCTTTAACCCTTGATTTAACTTTTTTACAATATTTTAACCTGTACCATGGTGACTAAATTTTACCTTAGTAACTTATTTTTATAAATAAAAATAAAATTGAAATTATTAGTTAATATTAAAATTAATATTCCAAATTTGATAAACATTTAACCATTTTAAATTACTAGAGAGAATAAAAATTAATTTCTATAAAAGTACGCTTAATGCAACATAAACATTTTTTAGATTTTTTTAAATGTATGAATCCACAAAAAATTAATTGATATTATTTATTACCATGAAATTTATTAGCTTAATTTGAAAAAATAAGTTCTTTTTTAATTTCAAGGAAATCGAAAACCGAATGGATCTTTATGAATACTTAATTAAAGGAAAATGACCAAAAAATCATTTGTATTAGAATAAAATATAACTAAGGATATAAAAATTCATGCATAAATTTATAAATAAAAAATATATATTATAAATAAAATAATTTACACCTAATATTCATTTTTATTTAGTAATATGTTTAATAAGTTTTTAATTTATGCTTATATCATGATTATGTCATAAAAGTTATGTTTTTTTGTTAAACTGCATTTTTACTTATTCACACAAGAATAAAGTTTTTTAAAAAAATAATAATAATTCACACTACATAAATTTATACATTATTGAAAAATTATTTTTATATTATTAAAGTGAAATTTTAAAATTTATAAATTTAACTGATAAATAAAACCATATTATCTATATAAAAGTAATTTATTTAAAATAAAAAACTATTTCTCTTTCAAATGGATAATTATATTCCTGTTCGAAACAATAATAAAATAATTTACAATATAATAACAATAAATATTAATATAAATACATATAATCAACATAAATATAAATTTATGAAAAATATAACAATTAAATGATTCTTTATATATATATAAAATTAGAAAACATGTTATAAAGATATATAAAATTCGTTTTCTATCATAATGTGTACATAAGAGTTTTAGATGTATAATTTTTATCTAAATGATTTTATAATATCCTTTGAGACATTATATTAATATATATAAGGGTTTAATACATAATTGTAAATTCATAATTGTGAATATTAATAGACCATAAAAGTGATATCTTATTAAAAACACATGGTTTGTCACACTTCTTCAAAACATTGTAACTCAATTTGTAAAGGAAATCTAGTGTCACTTTCTATTCATAATTTGATTCTAGTTTTCATGCCATAATTCTGACTATAAATTATATTTTTGGGTTATATATGCTTACTAAAAAATGTATTCATTTGTTGAACACATCCACATCACTCAGATCAATGAAATATTTTGAACCTACATCATCATTATTTATTTCTACTTTTCAACATTCCATGTAGAATAATATAATTTTTTATAGTTCCTAATCAATATTAAGGTATTTTTTATGACCCAGTTTTTCCTTAACTATTTATCTCAATGGATGATTTATTTTTTGTAACAGTGTTAATATCTTTCATTCGATATGTAAATAAGGAATATAATATCATATTCCCACTCCTAAAATTTTATAATGCTATTTACTTTTATATTGGTCAAAAACGGGCTTCTAAATACTCAATATTTTGTTTTTCAAATTTTGGTTCTTTTTGGGAACACATTTTATATGGAATCATTCATAAATATTTCCACAAAATACAATGATTCTACACATGTATCACTTTAAAAAATACTTATCCCAAAAAATAGCTTAATGTCTCAAGATCAAATAACATATATTTTCCATGTCTATTAAGATACCATTATTTTTTTTCAATTACTTGATTTTTTGGATTATACATAGAACTAAAATAATGAATAATTCCATAATTTATTGGATATTCTAAAATAACCTATAAGTCTTCTTAGTATCATTTATAGATCAAAATATCTTGATAACATAACTGATTTACTTTTTAGAGAACATCCTATAATTTATTAACATAGATACAAAAAGATATTTTATAAACATAAACATTACATATTCCATTATAGTGAATTTAAAAATTAAATTAACAGAATAATTATCTATTTTTATCTACATTGTGCTCAGTGGAACACAAACATCTAAATGAATCTAGTATAGAGACCCTTAAGATTGGATTTCAACCCCATTCTAAGATTGATTCACCATTTTAATTTTTGAACATGACTAATATATGGTTATTTAATCAATTTTTATATTTATAATATTATGTACATAATATTATTAAATCAATATTTTATTAATATTTTATTTAACATGGGAAAGATTTCTATACCAAATAGAATTATATTCTTTTATGATGAAGTAATAAGATTTATTTTCACATGTAAATTGAAAATGATTTTTATCAGTTATTTGAATCTTTATCAATATTTAATTATTTTTCAAAATATTAACTATTAATCTATTCTTATGGGATATCGACTCATTTATATTGTCACAAAGGTGAGAGACACTTAAAATATTATGTTTCATTTTTATAATAAAGAGTGTACGTTTTGAATTAAGATTCTCCTTGTCAAATTTTGATGAATTGATGCCTTTAATATTGAAAAATTAATCATTAATAAATAAAATAGCTACCCTTTTATAATATTCAACCCCCTTTAGAATAATTTTATCACTCATCACCTATGATAATAAACCAATGTCTCAAATCCATATAATCACATTCTTTGAGGATTTATAAGCCACTCCAACAACAACTTCTCATCATTTCTCCTTAAAATTCAAGTAGCATTTTTAAAAATGTTTTTTAAAAATAATTTACTATGAATATTTACAAAAAAATCTTTAATTATATATATTGATTAATCTCACTTTTTTCATATGTATCTTATTGAAATCCAAATTTTATTATCACTTTATCTTTACATTAAAATTATTATGGAGGCACCATCTTTAAAATTTATTTTCATCTCCCCTTAGCTCAAAAAAATATTATTTTTACTGGTGGATAAATATTTTACCAACACATAATCTTTGGATCTAAATATCTTATGATACCAAAATTAACCATGGATCTTTCCCCAAAAATGGGTGTTTCATATTGAAATTTATAATTTAAATTTTCTAACTTTTTTTGTAGTTATTATGATTTTTTTTCTAAAAAAATCATGAAGGTTGTATTAACCTTAATTATTTTTTTGAAGAACTATATTTTCCATGTAATTATTTTTAATTTCATGGGAATTTTATGATTCTGTGAAAATTGACGGCGCGTGATTCCGAGGACTGATGTTCCTGTAATGAATTTCTGAAATTTTTTTCGGGTACATTTAGTAAATGTGGGAGCGTGTTTTTGAAACTCTTGAACCAATTCTTGGAATTGAAATCCAAGGAAACCATTGAAATCGCAGTGCTAATATTCACTTAGGGACACCCTCACCTCGACCGCAGTAGGTTGCGGGTGGAAGATAAATTTTCACTTTTTCAAGGGAGAAGAAAAATAAAATTATTTAACATTTTATTTTTCTTTTGAAATGCCTCCTTTTGAGTTATGGGGGTGGAGACCACCCAAACTAGAAAACCCCCATTTTAAAATAAATGGTGGGGACCACCCAACCCTCCTTAAACTCCCTCTTTAATGAGGATGGTGACTCTTGGTTTCCTCCTAATGGATTGTGCCACCCTAAATTAATTAATGTACAACTTTAATTAAATTAAAATCTATGATTTTAAATTGGCGTGACACCACTCGTGGGAGAAAAGGATAAAAAAAGGGAGAACTTGGAGAAACTCATCCTCTAATGAAGAACACACTCTCCAATGAAGAAAATGCTCTCCAACGAAGAACACCATCTCCAATGAGGAACATCTCCAACGACGAAAGGACCGACGATCGAGGAAACATAGACGTCACTGACTTCACCCTTTCCTATGCTCAAAAACGTCAACAAGAAATCAAGGTAGGGGTGTGTTTTGATTAATCTTCGTTAATTTATATTACGATTGAATCTCTCCCCATGAGCCACTTGCAACAGCTCTAATGCGGAGGGTGCGGGCCAAACAATCATGGCCCGACCACTCCGCAACCCTTGTGGTTATTGATGTGTTATTCACAATAGAGGAGGATGGTGACTAGTGCCAAAGACTGGTACCGGTGGATCTTGGGAGTGGCGGCCGACACTCCGGCCGGCCGTGACGAAGGCGGCGGCGCAACCGTACCCCTAAAGATCGGCCGTGGCCCATCAGCCGCGGCGGAGTAAGGGCGGCGGGTGGCGGCGGTGCACGTCCACGCCGCCCAATAGTAAAGAGTCGTGACCTTGTTCCATGGAAGTGAGGGAAGGGAGGCCGAATCCCTTCCGACCGCCATAGATAGCATGGCGTGCGACCGCGCCGTGTGGAGGTGGCTGGAAATTCGACCAACCGGGTAGCCGAGCGGACCACCCCGCGGCCGCCACACCACCGCCAACGCGGGCCGCCGCACCGGGTGCCACCTAGCGCAGGCTAGGCTGAACCCAGCAGGCTGGGAAAGACCCAGTTGGCCGGGCCGGATTTATCAGGCTGGGCCGGACATAGGGCCAAACCCGGGTCGGTCCGACCAGGTCAGACCGGACCCAAACCAACTTCGACCCCTTTTGTTCTTTCAGCCATATCTTGAGCTCCGAGAATCCATTTGATGAACCATCTATGAAACTAGAAACATTTGATCAAGACAGTTCGTTTGGTATTTCCACTAGAGTTTTGGATAAAGTTGGGGTATGGTTGGGTTGGATCTAGCACGAATCCAACCGGGATTTTGTGACTAAAATGCCAATAACTTACGGACCGGGCATCCGATTGACGCACCGTCTATTGCGTTGAGACCCCCTTTTCATGGTGGTCATTTGGGATACATATTTGTGGGACTTCATGGAAGTTTGAGTATTCTAACTGGGGATTGAGGAGTGGACCCTCCCAGAATCAAGCGAGCTTAGTGCGGGAACTCTGTAGCTGTTAGTAACATGAGAAAAGGATCCTGTGTGTGTCTGTGCTTTGGGATACTATATGGGTATATGCTTCGGGATCCTATGTGGGTCTGTATATGAGAGTATCGGTTGGATCTGATCTATGAATCCACATGGGACTACTCTAGGATCCTACATGGGTTTGTTGTACTAGGATCCTGTGTGGGTCTGATGATTTAGGATCCCATGTGGGTCTGATGATTTAGGATCCTATGTGGGTATGCCCCTCAATAGAGTAAGAGGATTCCATAGTTACATCTAATCATCTTTACTACCATACTTATTTTATACCTAGTGTGAGATGAGTCTTTACCTTTGTGGTAATCTTCTGTGTGTCATACCTTTGTGGTACTTACCTTCGTGATGATACCTTTGTGGTATTCTTCTTGTGTGGAATACCTTTGTGGTACTTACCTTCATGGGGTGAACTGAGTCTTTACCTTTGTGGTAATATTCTTTGTGGCATACCTTTGTGATACTTACCTTCATGGTGATACCTTTATGGTATTCTTCTATGTGGCGTAAATTTTTGGTACCAACCTTCATGGTGTGAGCCGAGTCTTTACCATTGTGGTAATCTTCTATGTGGCGTACCTTTGTGGTACTTACCTTCATGGTGATACCTTTGTGGTATTATTTTGTGTGGCATACCTATGTGGTACTTAACTTCGTTGTGTTACCTTTGTGGTGTTCTTCTATGTGGAATTACCTTTGTGGTACTTACCTTTGTGGTGTTACCTTTGTGGTATTCCTTCCTTTGTGGAATAATTGATCTTTGGGATTTTGAGTTGGACCTTCTCATGAATGAGATGGGTATACTTGATAACTTAGGTATATGTATGGGAATATATCTAAGTAGGGTTTCCAGTTGTTTTCATGCTTTTTGGTTTATCCATTGTGGATTTTTTGAGACCTTTGAGGGTATCTAGGTCCCTACTGAGTATCGTTATACTCACCACTGCACGGGATATGCCCGCACCTTGTTGTGTTTAGTGTAGATGACATACATAGCTAACTGAGGATGAGGGTACCAGGACTGGATACAGCTTAGGGGTGGACCTTAGATGAGGCATACTGCAGAGACGACCATTTGAGAGCTGTACCTACCCTTTAGGTAGGATCTTGGGTGGGTGTTCAGAGGAGCTGTTCTAGTTTACTTGTACAATTCAGTTTTCTTGTACTTTCTAGTTGGGATTGTATTATATCCCCTTTTACTTACTGTACACACTCCTTTTACTGTAAAGTTTACTTGTGTTCGTATCCTACTGTGTGCTTGGTTTAGTGTGTTTATAGGATATAAAGGCAATGCCTTCCCAGTTTTAGGGAATACTCTTTACGGTGCTAGTCTCCAGCCTCTAACCTATAGAAGGCGGGCTTGCGGTAGTCATGGTACTAGCCTCGGGGGACGGGTCATGAAAAATTAGTATCAGAGGAGTCAGTTCTACCGTAGAACATTGGAATCTGATCTTTTTAATTGCAATAGTGTTAAGTGTCCTGAGTGTGGTTATCAGTTTAGGGAATCCAGGGTTGGTGCAGTGGCCGACGTATCCATACACCTAGACCCTGACCTATGGTTTCTGACTCAGTGCATGAAAACACTGATTTCATGTGTGTTTCGAAAAGTTTTCTTTGTGAAATCTTTGAGTCACCTCACCAGGTATAACTTATTGACTCTAGAACACCTGTTTCTTTTTAGGATGCCTCCACACAATCATCCAGCTTGGGTTCCGGGTATAGTATGTGATGATATCCCATCATGCAATGAGGCCTCGGTATAGGGACCTTTATCTGTAGAGGCACCAGCGTAGGAACCAGCGGTACCATTACCCATTGGGCCACTGATGCCACTAGCCCCAGTAATAGAGGGTTCATGCCGCTTGAGCATGTTTCAAAATTTCCAGTGCAAGAGGCCACTCAGGTTCAGGGGTGAGATGAACCTATAAGTGAATAAGGATTGATTGGAGGCCATGGTGAGAGTCTTCCGACTAGTAGAGACACCAGCTGATCTCATGGTGATCCTTACCGCCAGTCTTCTACAAGAATCTGTAGGTAGATGGTGGAGCTTGATGCTCCAGGTTCAAGATGAGGTGACACTTTTCTGGGCAGACATTGAGAGCCTGTTTCAGGCATAGTTTGTCCTAGAGACCCTTCGCACAGTGTACATTCAAGATTTTCTTCATTTGTAGAAGGGCATCATGACTGTGGCTCAGTACTCAGCAAGGTTCACTGACCTCTCACACTACTCTGCTGATATGGTGCGGGACCAATTCTTTAGGGCCCGAGCTTTCGAGCAGGGACTCAGGCAGGAGATCAGGGCTTAAATTATTTCTCTCAGCATCTCGACATAGACAGGGGTGTTAGAGCGAGCCCTCTTAGTAGATAGTTTTCTTGCTAAGCAATCGCCAGCAGCGAGACCCACCACTGGCCATCACGTAGAAGAGTCTTTTGTAGTTGGAAGTAGAAAGATGTCACAGAGCTTCAAGAGGACCAGACCTACAACTGGATGACTACAGGATTCAGGGTCATTTGTGTGGGGAACCAGAGACATAGCCATTCATGCGAGGATCAGGTAGTGTTTCACATGCGGCGGGTAGGGTCACATGGCTAATGATTGTCTGACCCTCCATACGGAAGATCATCATATGTTCAAGGGACCGCCCAGGAAGAGAAAAAGGTCTGACCGAGGAGTTCCATAGAGAGAAAGAGGAAATGGCAGAGGATCTGGTCGTATAGCTAGCGGTGGGCGACGATTTGAGATGTTACCGTTACCACCACCAGGTGGTCCACCCCGACCACAAAGAGCAGGTGGACAGGGGTGAGCTCAGTTCCAGGAAGATGAGGCCTACGACAATGGTTCTCTAGAGATGATATGAGGTATGATCTGTGTCTACTCCACCTTAGATGTAGTACTTATAGACAGAGGTTCCAGTCATTCTTTTATTTCCACAACCCTTGTTCGGAGCTCAGAGATTCTGACAGAGTCGTTGGCTCGATCCTTATGGCTAGAGACTTTTACGGGATAGGATTCGACGATTACGCACTAGTTCTGGCTATGTGAGCTTACTCTAGGAGTCGAGAGCTTTGGAGGGGATCTCCTAGTAGTGGCATCGAGGCCTTACGATGTCATCATGGATATGGGCTGGTTATCAACATTCCATGCTCATATTGACTGTATTAGGCACAAAGTGCGGTGTGTCGACGCTGATGGGATTAGGTTTACCTTCAATGGTGATAAGGGACCCTTTTCAGCACAGGATGGACTTACTCGGAGGAGAGTGCAGCTGATCACTCATCAGTTTTCAAGCCTTACCCTTAGAGCGGTTGATGTGGAGAGTCTGAGCTATCCTGTAGTGGTGGACCAGTATGTAGATGTCTTACCTGATGATGTTCTGAGTCTACCTCCTCATAGGGAGGTGGAATTTTACATTGAATTGTACCCCATGACGACACCAATATCTACACCAGCGTATCAGATGGCTCCTACGGAGCTTTGTGAGCTATGGGTATAGCTGGAGGACTTACAGGGGAAGGGGTTCATCTGTCCTAGTTTTTCTCCTTGGACAGCCCCGATTTTGTTTTCCAAGAAGGTGGATGGGAGCTTGAGACTTTTTTTTGACTATCAACACCTGAACCAGGTGACTATGAAGAACAAGTACCCACTACCCAGGATTGACGGCCTATTTGATCAGCTGAAGGGAGAACGGTGGCTCTCAATGATAGATTTCAGGTCAGGCTATCACCAGCTAAGAGTACGAGACAAGGATGTGCAGAAGATAGCTTTCAGATGTCGGTATGGCCACTACGAGTTCATGGTTATGCAATTCAGCATGAACGATGCTCTATAAGTGTTCATGGGACTCATGAACTAGATCTTTCAGCCATATCTTGATTGCTTTGTGGTGGTCTTCATCGATGAAATTCTGATCTACTCAGCTACTGAGGAGGAGCATGCCTATCATTTGTAGATAGTCCTGGACACACTCCGAGAGCACCAGCTTTATGGTAAGATCTTGAAGTGCCGGTTCTAGATCTGTGAGGTTCACTTTCTAGGACATGTCTTCTCAAAGGCTAGATTTGCGGTGGATCCATCGAAGATTGAGGCGGTACTTGTTTGGGAGCCACCAGGAGTGTGACAGAGGTATTGAGTTTCTTGGGTTTGGCCGGATACTACCAGATATTTGTGCAATATTTCTCTAGAGTTTTAGAACCTTTATCAGCATTGATGAAGAAAGGGAAACCCTTCGTATGGTCGGAGAGATGCCAACAGAGTTTTCAGGAGCTCAGGCAGAGACTGACTAGTGCCCCCATCTTGAGGCTTCTGGAGGAGGGTGTTCGGTACGTAGTCTACTACGACACACCAGGGACTAGGCTCAGATGTGTCCTGATGCAAAAGTGATTAGTTATCACATATGGTTCTTGAAAGATGATACAACATGAGCAGGACTACACTACCCATGACCTGGAGTTAGCAGTAGTGGTCTTCACCTTGAAGATGTGGCGACATTACTTGATGGGTGAATGTTTTACAGTCTACTTTGATCACAAGAGTCTCAATTATATCTTCACTCAGAAGGACCTAAACTTGAGGCAGCGACACTGGCTTGAGTTCCTCTAGGACTATGATGTCGAGATAGTCTATAATCCTAGGAAGGGGAACATTGTAGAAAATGCACTCAGCAGAAGATCTGGTATATAACTGCTAGGTGAGGCGACAGAGCAGTTGGCCTCTTTACAGATATCCTTTGTGGAACGAGATAGAGAATATTTTATTCAGTCTCTTATAGTCACTCACATACTTCTACAGTGAGTCAAGGAGGCACAACATGGGGACACTGACTTTGAGGCTCGACATGTTCAGATATCTGCAGGGCAGGCACCTGAGGGATTTTCTAAAGGTTGGGAGCATGTCATCTTTTCAGAGGATGTACCATGGTACCAGTGTCACTTCGGGAGGATGTGTTGAGGGAGTTCCATACATCCCATCTAGAGGTATATCCAGGAGTGGTGAAGATGTACCAGGACCTATGATTACAGAATTGGTTGCCGGGAATGAAGAATGTTGTAGTAGAGTTTGTCTCCATGTGCCTCACGTGTCAGCAAGTAAAGGCGGAGCATCAGGTTCCAGCAGGCTAAGTTCAGCCTTTAGAGGTCCCATAGTGGAAGTGGGATGGGATATACATGGAATTCGTGACAGGACTTCCATGTACATCCAGGGGTCATGATTTTATTTGGGTGATCGTCGACCGACTCAGGAAGTCAGCTCACTTCCTCCGATCAGAGAGCAGGGTTCAGTAGAGAGCTCAGGACGCCTCTCTTTTCAGGAGATTGTGCAGCTACATGGAGTACCCTCAACAATTTTCTCTGATCGTGATGCATGTTTCAATTCTCGGCTATGGAAGGGTTTGCAGGAGGCTTTCGAGACAAAGCTTCGTTTGATCACCACCTTCCATCCTCAAACGGATAGTTAGACTGAGCAGAGCTTTCAGACCCTCGAGGACATTCTGCGTTCTTGCGTCCTTGACTTAGGTCATAGCTGGGAGATCACTTGCCTTTGGTGGAGTTTGCATACAACAACAGATATCACTCCACCATTGGGATGGAACCATTCGTGGCTCTGTATGACCGACCTTGCAGATCGCCTTTGTGCTGGACTAACCTAGGGGAGTCAGAACTCGTGGGACCAATGACGGTTAGAGCTACCACAGAGAAGGTTCATATCATACAGGAGTGGATGAAGACTGCACAGAGTAGTCAGAAGTCTTATTCCAACTTGAGACAGAGACCTCTAGAGTTCGAGGATTGTGACCACGTCTTTTTACGGGTCTCACCCCGATGAGGTTTCCGAAGAGTGGTCCGGGACTAAAATTTTTCTCCAAGATTTATCTGACCCTTTCAGGTCCTCAGTAGAGTTTGAAATGTGGATTACTACTTAGCTCTTCCACCTCAGTTGCACCAGGTGAACGACCTCTTCCACGTATCCCATCCGCGGAGATATGTCCACGACCCATCTCACGTCATCGACCATAGTGAGTTGGACATCGACAATGGGGTGATTTTTTACAGAGGTTCCAGTGGAGATTGAGGATTGAAAGGAGCGGGTCCTTTGTGGGTGTTCAATACCATTGGTGCGTGTGCGTTGGCAGCATGAGAACCTCCAAGAGAGAATGCGGGAGCGGGAGTCTCAGATTCGTGCTCAGTACCCCCACTTGTTTTCCTAGTTTCTGTGATGTGGCTTTCGGTGACGCATAGCCCCGAGGTGGGGAGAAGGTAAAGACCCGGATTTTCCGATTTAATTTTTTAATTATATGGGAATTTTATGAGTCTGTGAAAATTGACGATGAGTGATTCTGAGGCCCAGTGTGTCTAGATTGAATTTCTAAACTTTTTTTGGGTACGTTCGGTAAACATGCGAGTGAGTTTTCATAACTTTTGAACCGGTGCTCGGAATTGATATCTGAAGACACCTTTGAACTCACAACACTGATATGTGCTTAAGGAGACCCTCACCTCAACTGCAGTATGTGGAGGGTGGAAGATAATTTTTTTCTTTTTCAAGGGAGAAGAAAAATAAAATTATTTAACCTTTTATTTTTCTTTTGAAACCCCTCCTTTTGAGTTATGGGGGTGTGGACCACCTGAAATATAAAACCCCCATTTTGAAATAAATGGTGGGGACCACCTGACCCCCCTTAAACACCCTCTTTAATGACGAGGGTGTCTCTTGGTTTCCTTCTAATTGATTGTGTCACCCTAATTTAAATAATGTACAACTTTAATTAAATTAAACTCTAAGGTTTTAAATTGGCACGACACCACTCACTAGAGAAAAGGTTAGGAAAAAGGGAGAACTTAGAGAAACTCATCCTCCAACGAAGAACACACTCTCCAATGAAGAAATCGCTCTCCAAGAAGAACACATTCTCCAATGAGGAACCTCTCCGATGACGAATGAAACGACGATTGAGGAAACGCCGATTTCACCGGCTTTACCCTTTCCTCTCCTCACCAACTTCAATGAGCAATGAAGGTAGGGGTGTGTTTTGATTAATATTCGTTAATTTTTTTTAGATTGAATCTCTCCCCATGATCCGCTTGATACATCTCTAACGTAGAGGGTGTGGGCCAAACAAACATGGACCGACCACTCGACAACCCTTGAGGTTATTGATGTGTTCTTCATGATGGAGGAGGACGGCAACCGGTGCAGATGACTGGTACTGGTGGAACTTGGGAGCGGCGACCGACACTCTAGCCAGCCGCTGTGAAGGTGGCAGCCCAACTGCACCACTTGAGATGGTCTGCCTCCCATCATCCGCGACAAAGAAAGGGAGGCGACCGATGATGTCCAGCTGTGCAAAGGGGCGGCAGCGCGTGTCCGCGCTGCCCGGCAGTGAAAAGCCGCAACCTTGTGTCATGAGAGCAAGGGAAGGGAAGCTAGCTCACTACCAGCCACTAGAGATTGTGCGACGCATGACCATGCCATGTGGAGGTGGCTGGCCATCTGACCATCCGAGTAGCTGAGTGGACAACCCCACGGTCGTCGCACCTTGGGCCGCCGCACCGCGGGCTGCCACACTGTAGGCCGACCAGCGGGCCACCTATAACGGGACGAGCCGAACCTTTTGGGCCAGGCCAGACCCAAGGCTGGACCCTAGTCAGGCTAGGTCGACCAGAACCAGATCGGGTTGGCCCAGGTAGGGTCGGGCCGGTTGGTCCAACTGGATCGGGCTAGACCCGGACCCACTTCGACCCTTTTTGTTATTTCGGTCATATCTTGAGTTACATGTGTCCGTTTGACGAACTATCTATAGTTCCGAAAACCTTGGATCAAGATGATCATTTTGGTACACTCCACTTTGGTTTTAAAAAAAGTTGGGGTATGGCTGGGTTGGATCGAGCACGAATCCAACCGGTCCCTCCGGACTAAAAGGGCAATAACTTACAGACTAGGCATCCGATTGACGCACCTTCTGTTACATTGATACCCCTTTTTCATGGCGGTCCTTTGGGATACTTCTTCGTGGGAATTTGTGGCAGTTGGAGTATTCAACCTGTGCCTTGAAGATTGGACCCTCTCGGAATCAAATGAGCTTAGTACGGGAACCCTGTAGCTGGTTGTAACATGAGAAAAGGATTCTATGTGGGTCAGTTCTTTGGGATCCTATGTGGGTTTATGCTTCAGAATATTATTTGGGTCTGTGTATGAGAGTCTCACTTGGATCCTCTCTAGGAATCCACGTGGGACTTCTCTAGGATCCTATGTGGGTCTGCTGTACTAGGATCCTGTGTGGGTCTGATGATTTAGGATCCTGTGTGGGTATAATGATTTAGGATCCTACATGTGTCTTCACCTTAACATAGTAATATGATTCAGTTGTTACGTCAAATCATCTTTAATACTGTACCTATGTTATACCTAGTGTGAGCTGAATCGCTACCTTTGTGGTAATCTTTTTTGTGGCGTAACTTTGTGGTACTTACCTTCATGGTGATACCTTTGTGGTATTCTTCTGTGTGGCGTACCTTTGCGGTACTTACCTTCATGGTGTGAGGTGAGTCTTTAAATTTTTGGTAATCTTCTGTGTGGCGTACCTTTGTGGTACATACCTTCGTGGTGTGAGCTGAGCCTATAACTTTGTGGCAATCTTCTGTGTGGCGTACCTTTGTGGTACTTACCTTCGTGGTGATACCTTTGTGGCAATCTTCTGTGTGGCGTACCTTTGTGGTACTTACCTTCATGGTGATACGTTTGTGGCATTCTTCTATGTGGAATTACCTTTGTGGTACTTACCTTTGTTGTGTTACCTTCGTGGTATTCCTTACTTTGTGGAACAATTGATCTTTGGGATTTTGTGTTGGACCTTGTGTTTCCCCATGAATGAGATGGGTATACTTGATAACTTATTTATATGTATGGGAATATGCCTAAGTAGGGTTTTCAGTTGTTTTCATGCTATGTGGTTTGTCCTTTTTGGATTTTGTGAGACCTTTGAGGGTCTCAGAGTCCCTACTGAGTATCGTTATACTCACCCCTACATGGGCTACGCCCACACATTGTTGTGTTTGGTGTAGACGGCAAACAACACTAACTGAGGACGAGGGTACCAGGACTAGAGGCAGATCATGGGTGGACCTCAGACGAGGCGTACCGTAGAGATGACCTTTCGAGAGATTTACCTACCCTTCAGGTAGGATCCTCAGCGGGTGTTCACAGGAGTTGTTCCAGTTTACCTGTACTTTTCATTTTTCTTGTACTTCCCAGTGGGTCTTGTATTCTATCCCCTTTTACATACTATACACACTATTTTTTACTATACAATTTACTTGTGTTTGTATCTTGTTGTGTGCTTGGTTTAGTGTGTTTATAGGATATAAAGGCAATGCCTTTCCGGTTTTAAGGAATATTCCTTACAACGCTAGTCGCCAGCCCCTGGCCTATGGAAGACGGGTTTAGGGTAGTTACGACACGTTCCCTGGGGGATGGGTTGTGACAATTTTAGGTTATTTTTTTATTTTAAATTTTTACCTTCAATATTTTATTTGTTTTTTTATTTTTCTTCATTCTTTTTAGATATGTAAATTATATATTTTAACTTTCACTGAAATAATGATGATCTTATATTGTTTTCTTAACCCCGAGACTTTGTTTATATCATCAATATGACACTATGTACCCATTTTAATAGGTATTCAATAATCATAATAATCATTTTATTTTTTTAAGCCATTGCATTCTTAAGAGAAACCATTGAAGTTTAGAAATATTAACAATAGATTTGTTATAATTAAATTTTAATTTCATTAAAAAAATTTCTATGTAAATAACCTTCCAATATAGTTCATAATGCTACTTACATTTTGATATGAGTGCGAGAGTTGTATAATGAATCATATTATTTCTTTTAACAAAAATAATCTTTAGGTATTCAGTCCCTTTTAAAAAACATTATTTTCATTGAATTGTTTTCTTCAAGATTATATAAATCAAGTTGTTTATTTAGAGAATAATTATCTTTCCTAAAAATATTTTTACACTTGATGCATAATTTAACATCTATTCTCAACAAATATTGTTTTTCTGATTAACCTTACACATCTGTGATTTCTTTTTCAATATCAAATGAACATTCATCTTCATTATGAGAAGAGATTATTTATTTTATATTTTTTGAAAACATAAATTATTGATTTCATATTTTTAATTATCCATACTAACATTATTATTTTTACTATCAGTAAAACATTTTTTAATTGTGTATAATGTTTCTTTTTTTTCAAATATAAGGTTGTTTTTTATTTTTTATATAATAAGTATTATACTGTTTTAATGTCTTCACTCTTTCAATTTTTCATGAATACTCTCTTAGGAGGTTTCTTAACATATTTATATTTTATGAATTTCTTTATACATCTAGTAGATAGATGAGAAATATTCCCACAATTTGATAACTTTAAAGGATTTTTTTGTTTAACATTTCATAACTCCAATGAATATTCTTTGAAAATAAAGAAATAAATCATTCATTATATTTATAATTCACTTCATATTCATATTGAAAATAATTTGAGAATTAATTTTAATTCATTTTCTACCATTTAAGATGTTTGAATGATCTAAATTTACTACTCTTGAAGTTTTTATTCAAAACACGCCTTCTTCTAATCTCATATGCAATCAGTATAGTATGAATTTCATTAATAATTTATTTTACATATATGGTTTTTCCAAAGATAAATTTTTAATTGAATTATATAGAGTGAATTCTCATTAACTCTATGAAATTTATTGTATAATATACTCATGATTATGTCACATGAGTGAAAAAATCATATACATATTAACCTTTCATCATCAAGAAATCCTAAAATTTTCTTCTAAAAGTTTAAATTATCATTCATTAACTTCTTGAATCCTTTATATATTATATATTTTTTATTCCATTTATATTTTGTTTTTGATTTATATCCCATGAATTTTTACCAATTATTTATTTGATAGTAAAGATAATAATTTATTTTTTTAGCATTAAACCCAACATTATTATCTTTCAACATAATATAACGATTTAGCCCCTTATAATAAAGTAAAAATAGTCTTAAAATTTTTTAATGTGTCAATACCATGAGATATGATATAATGTGTCAAACGATCCTTATATATGTGAAATATATTAGTATTGAATGAAAGTATGCCTTTTTATATTAACATAATCATGAAAATAAATCATATAAAATTCCAATAGATGATTTTAAATTATATTCAAAAAGGAAAACTTGGATACAATATCAATTGATGAATAATTTTTGGGATTAATGAACATTGAGAGTTAGGGGAAGAATAATTTTTTTTAATGTTTTAAAATTATCATTTCTTTATCATTGGTTAGAACATAAGGGTACTTATCACTCACAATAATGTAAAAACAACAAAAATAAGCATAAATCAACACCAATTGTTTTTAAAATGTTCTCTACTTTATATGAGTATCAAGTACTCACTTTTTAATTAGTGATATCCTACCTTACACAGTCTTCTTCTTATTATCAAAGTCAACCCAATAAGGTAAAAGGGATAATATTGAACCCTTATGAAAATATTTCTATTGATAATTTATAGCCCCCTCACTTTTTTATTAATATAAAACTATATATATGATACCAAATCATAAATAAAGTGATTCATGTAATATTGATATTTATCATTGTCAAATATATAAACATACTCAATAGTCCATATCTCAATCTACTTTTCAACTTATACATTGTGTTTCTCTCACATTATGACTATATTTCATAGTTTATGATCATAATTGTCATAAAAAATTATATTCTATTATAAAAATGATCTTTTACTCTTCATCAGTTTATATTTTTCTTCATTAATATATTTTATCATAGTATAGTCCAAAAAATAGACATTAAATTCTTCTTCTTCTTTTTCTCCCCCATAATACATTCCAAGATATAGACGTTTTCCACAACATATTCAGAAACAAAAACACTATATAAATGATGAAAAATTATTATCCTATAATTAAAAATGTTTTATATAAATTATAAAATCAATTTATTTCACCACTAAATTAAGGAAATTTAATTAATCTAATATAAAAGAAAATTTACATAAAAACGGTGGCATAAAATTATTGTTTCTTTACTAAAAAAAATCTTATAATTAATTTTTAAAATTATATTCAATATTATGCTACATCTTGATCAACTTCATTTATCCTTTGATATTTTCAAGAAAATAAAAAAAATTCAAATATCTAGTTCAATTTTATGAACCACAGATATAAAGATTTTATTATTATGAAAAAATCATAAATTATTGTTTTATATTATGAAGAGACAACTCATTATTACATAAGATTTGTAATTATTACTTTAGTGTTATGAAACATAAAATAATTATTATACGACCATTATTAATTTTAAATAATACTCATACCAAGTCATTCTAAAGTTACATGACCTTTTAAATTTTGATTTTAATGTTTCAAAAATCATTATAACCATATCTGAACCTAACACATAAAATCTTCTGGACTTTATTTTTATCATGTGTTAAGAAACTTTTAAGCAAATTGAACCACTATAAATAAATTCATAGATTTATATACCATTTACAATAAGCTATTTACTATTAATTCCCTTATTTATATAATTAAAAACATTAATTTGTGTAACAATAATGTTGAAACATGTATAAAACACTAAAAAAATGTTCTTAATAATCTTACCAGAACTTATATAGAGTCAGAGGATTAATATTCATTTCTATATGATGTAATCTGAAAAAATATAATAAAATCCATAGTGATGTTATCCCATTTACATTTTGGTGTACTTAATGGTTTCATAATCCATTTAGTGTTGTTACATTCAACCTTAACTTTATATAACACCAAGCATAACGAAGTATAATATATGATCTATTTATATATGTTATCCCACAAAAAGTTCTCTTTTATATATCTATAAATATTTTTGGTCCCTAAGAGAAAAGTGAAGGATAAACCATCCACTTCATCCAAAAACTCCTTGAATTATAAAATCAATTGAATATATTTCAATGTTAAAAATCATTTAACTCCATCCTTATTGATGTGGAAATATGAAATCTTTCCCACCTTTATATATATCTTCAAATCATCCTTTTTTATATCATTTATATTTGATTTAATAGATTCAATGGAAATCATTTTTAATATATTTTACAATAATATTTTCCTTATGATATCTGTTTCTATCCATTTAATATTTATAATTATTTATCCTTTTTCAATCTTCATATTTGATAAAGTAGGATAATCCTTTATTCCAAAATCATCCAATACTTTGTTCAAATTCCCCAGACTATGACTTATTGAGAAATCATTGACATTAATCATCTATATATATATCTATTGTTTCATATTTACCTCCTACCATGTAAATATAGACTTTATAATTTTTTAGGTATGTGTATATTACTCTCTTCATACCATAGAGATAATGCATCAAAATGTTATGTGCAAAGATCATTTCCACTCATTCAAAATCAGAAATGGGGTAATTATTCTCATGGTACCCTCATTTTTATGGATACTATGATATCACTTCATCATTTCACCTTAATACAAAAATAAAATACATCTTTCTAGAATCACTACACAATAAAAACAACTCTTTTATTGAGGGTAGTGTATGTATATGCGTAGTGATTATCCTCTCCTTAAGATCCTTAAAACACTATTAAAATTCATCTATATAAAAAATTATTTATCTCTACCATGTTAAATTTGTTAATGGGTTTGATAATAATGAGAAGTTACTCAAAAAAATCAATAATTCCTAACTAAACCATTTAAAAAATTGATATTTGTCATATTTGTGGGTCTTGGTCGTTAATTAATCAACGTATCAATGGTTTATATATATATATATCCCCTTGTATGTAATCCCATGACCTTATAATGTTAATTTATATATTTAAAATTTACATATTTTAAATTTGAAAAATTACTTCCCATTTATTATATTTTTCAACAAATCCTAAAATGATTGTCACATTCTTATTTTATTTTAGAATATATGATTGTTCCATCTATAAATACTGAAAAAAATTTATTTAGGTACTCATTAAATATTATATTTATAAAATTAATGAATATTTATGAAGAAATAATTAGTTTAGATAGAATCACTATGAATTCATAGTCTCCATGGTTCTTTTTATACAATCTTACATTTTTTTTATATTTAACTAATGATATAAATTGACTAAATATACACTATGAGAAATATCAATATCCATGATGTTTATTGAGAAAATAAAGAAATGAGTTAAATGATACATGTTATTTATTGGAAAAATTTAATCTTCTAATAATTAATGTAATTACATATTGACCAATCATTATTCATGATAAATAGGATTGGTCATCCCAATGCATGAAATTGGTCATATAAAACCATTGTTAAAATTATCTTTTATTTTATTCTCTAATTCTTAAAATTCAATTATAGATATTATGTAAGGGACCTTTGATATAATCATGAAATTGAGTATAATATCTATTGGCACCTCAAACTTATCGTTTGGGGGAAGGAAAGAAAAATTATCCAGAAATACATCAATATATTCCCACAAATTTTCCATATATTAAATTTTAAAATTTTGATTAGTCTCAACCATTTATTCCAAATATACATCTTCATAGGGTGGTATGATCTAAACTTATAAAATATTATCAAAATAAATCTTATAATGTTATATATTTATAGTATCATGGAATGGTTTTTGAAATGTAATGTGATTTCCTTATCTATATAGTTTACATGGGATCTATATAAAGAGAGAAAACCCATTCTAAATATATCATCAAATTCCACTAATAGTCATCAAATGAATGCTTCTAAAATATATAAATATAGCATCAAATTCCCCTAAAGGAAGAATATAAATTTTTTTGGAAGAATATTATTGAAAATATTAATTAAAAGATATTTATATATTTTAGATGAAATCATTTAATGACTAGGTGTTTCTATTGATAAATAAATTTACATAATTTACTAAAATGATAAAATATTAGTGATAAATATAATAATATTCAATAAAATATGAGTAAAAAAACTTATACATTTAAATGAAATAATCCAATTTATTGTTAATAAATTTTCATTTATAGTATATTTTATTTAAACTAGAAGTTCTTAACTTATTTTCTCCTATACTATTTAACCTAACAAAAAAAATCTACTAAACCTTTCACTAATACTAGTTATAATTACCCATAAATCATATATATGGATTTTAAATTATTCTCTCATAATTATATATAATAACTCAATTATTTCACACACCTCAAAATCCAAAGCTACATTATATTTATAGATTAACTACATATTACATATCATATTTATATGAACTCATAAACAATTATTCAATAATTTATTAAAATCATTCTATGAACCCATCATATGAATCTCACCCCATTAAAAATCACGGGGACATTGAAAAATAAATAAAGGCTGAGATAATGACTTAGAAAGGGAAAAAACAATAGATATCAAAATAAGGTGTATGATTGATCATGTAGTACATTATAAAGTAATGAAAATTTGATTAACATAAACAATGAAATCATATACATGAAATATAAAATAGTTACATGACACACAAAAAATAATAAGATATCATAAAAATAAATATAGGTTTGGTACCAAGACATCATAACATAGTAGAATAAGATCATTTCCGATGTAATATCTATATAATCTCAAGAGTTATAATATTTACCCAATTCATTTGGAAGAGGGGGTTATATAATTCTAAGAGTACCCATCACATCATCAAATGTTCATGCATATATATAATACATAGAAAGAAAGTAGCTAAAGTGATCCTATATAAATCATAAGGAATAACATCACCAACCCATGAAAGGAGAATGAGATACATAACAATATCATGTGGTACTATATAATAATTAATCAAAGAGATAGGATGACCTAGAATATGTAAATACCCTTCATTAATGAATTTTTTTCTAATATTATATATATATATATATATAATATAAAAAATATAGGAAAATAAGAAGAATCATAACGAAGAAATGAAGACATTTTGATTATTCTAAGTATGAAAATCTAAAAATTTCCATCATGTTTGAATTAAATTAAAAAAGAGTGGACAAAATAATTATATAAAATAATAATGATAAAAATAATTAAATGAAATATAATACATATGAAAAAACTATTAAGGTATCTAAACAAATAAAACATGAGTTAAAGATGATAGATCAACTAAGAGGAAAAAAATTTAGCAATTTAATAATATGAAGTAAAATTACTCCAAAAGATAATATTAAAATAAGATATAAATACACATTATTATCATAATGGATTCATGCATGGTATTAAAATGATATTATTTAGTAAGCATATCATGAATGATTGATGAAGAAGAATATATAATTTGTCAATTAGTGAAGAAGTGGGTTGTGTTTCATAAAAATTTGGAAATACATAGAGAAAACATAAATTATAATAAAACGATAGAAACTCATTTAAAAAATTACTAAAATAAGGATAGAATATATGTGATTAATTTAAGATATATGAAATATATTAATTCTCAATAAAAAATGTTAAATAATATGTAAATTAATGTGAAAGTTAAATCATTTTATGATGATAACAAAAAAGAACTAAAAATATTACTTATTTTCAGGATTTAAAAACAAGGAAATAGGTCCAAAAACCTTGGTAGTAGGTCTACATAATTGTATTTTGTGGGTTTTAGTTATAGAATCTGTCATCATGTGTGACTTATAACCATGGTTTGAAAACCATTTCTATAAAAACCTATGACCATGATTTCCAAAACTCAGGACCATTGGGTATTATGTTAAAAAATATAACCACTGGATTAAGAACCTATGACTTCATTAAAGGATGATATGTGCATTAAACACTATCTGAACAAAAAGTTTATTATATATTATGTATTTATCTTAATTTTTAACAATTAATTATTTGAAATTAATAAATATATATTTATTATTATTTATTATTACTAAAGATTTATTAAATACATATTAGTAATTATTAATTACTATTTTTGTTATTATTTCAGTTATAATTTAATTATTATTCTCACTACCACCATGGGTTTTAAAACCATTAAAATGTCTCCCTTATGGCCACAATTTTGAAAATAGTTGCGAGAAAACTCAAATAGACAAATTATCTAGTGTTGTAGCATGAATTAAAAATTAATCAATGAGAAGATGGAAAAAATACATATAAATCAACCGAAATAATAGAATGTGGTATAATACACATTAAAATAATTTATAATATAATTCATAAATGATGATATACAAGAATATATTATTTAAAGAAAATGGTAATAGATCATGATTCATTCATCTTACCTTAAGCCCCGATTCAATTAAATGCACTTATATCTTATTTTATGATCAACTTTGGTTTATTAATTATCTGTTTAGGAAAATTATACATATTTATTTTTTTAATCATATATTTATTTTCTTATAAATTTATTTATATATGATCAATATAATAAACCTATATTTAATCCATATTTGTATTTTATAGATAATGGTTATATATGTATTTTATAAAACTATTATACAACCTAGGGATATATCTATATTGAATATAAACCCAAAGGTATATATCTAATTATTATATACCATATGAATACATAATGAAAACTTTACCTTCTTACCCTTTAATATATTTTGTCAAACACTTCTCTCAGAATCAGTCATCTCATTCACATACTTCTTCCTTAAGAAAAATATTTCTACGATGTTGTTAACTTTTTTATTGTTTAATGATTATAGTGGTTATGTTTTATGGCTAAACTAAAAACCAATGTATTTATAACTTTTATCCATGATCATTATTATTATTTTGTGTCTATTATTATTTATAATACTTATGATTAATACATACCTTTAATTCAAACTATTATTATAGTGAAATAAAATTGTTATTTTTCATGTTGAATTTTAGTTAAATTTAGTTTTCATAATAGAGAGTATAATTTATTTAACGGTAAAGAGAAAAATGGGCCATAATATACATTTAAGGCTTAATAACCACTATACTTTCCCTAATGATCAGTGAAATATAATAAGACCTTCATAACTATATTTCTAGCCACCAGACACCTAATTCCACTCAAAATACATTTACTAGGATCATTAGAATATTATACTACACATTAAGAGTTTTATGATTAACTAGGATTCTAATTAAAACATTGAAATTATTTACATTATGTATAAATATAACCACCAATTGATTATAAATAGAATTAACATCATAAAAAATAATATCATGATTAAATCAAATCAAATTTGTACACAATCATATGAAAATAATCAATAATACATCATATCCTCTATAAATTCATATTCTGGGGGTAGAATAATGAATAAAATTAAATATTTATTTAGAATTGGGTCATTGAACATCATTTTAAAAATTTAAGGCGAATGATCCTATCACTCTTAAAATTATAACACATTTTTATATAATTAATGATTAAAAATATTTTTTATAATTAAAAATTTTATTTTTGATATATTTATTAGATGAAGTAATAATATGTATTAAAATATGAATTCTACTTGTTTAAGAAAATATATATAAACCAAATCCACCAAGAATCACCCACCACCATAATTTTGAGCTTTTAATGAGCTTGAGCTTGAAAATAGAAGAGAGAGATATTCTGTGGTGTAACAACGTCAAATTTCAGGGTATAATGGATTTTATCCTTCAATATTAATTTTCTTGTTTTCATTCTATATAGGTATTTTATTTGGGAAAAAGGACATCAAAATTTAGTTATGGAGGTTAAGGGCCTTAATAGGCTATTTGGTGGAGGAAACAAGCCTACTGGTTCAATGGTAGCACCCAAATTCATGCCAAAATTAAGGATATTTTTTTATTTTTTTCTCTAATAATATTATTAATCTACCCATCACGTAATTTTTACTCTAATACTAATACTAAATATAATATATCTTATATTTGGTGCTCTAGAGCACCCATTCCTCTCCTCCTGGATTCTTGAAGCCTAATTCGATTATGGGCATCAATTAAGATGAGATTTATTTATTCTTAGAATCATTATATCCCTTTATTTAGAATTAATCATAGATATTATCCATGTTGTCTAGATATATGGATCTCTAGATAGATATAATGGGTAATTTATTCTCGATTGATAGGTCAAAATGGGATCAAAAAGATTTAGTGTCCCCTCTTTGAATGATCCTAAATCAACCATTCACAATAGATCCTCTATAGTAAGTTATTGTAGTTATCATCTATTGGTTTGATCTTAATCTTTAATTATAAATTTCTTATCTCAATAATGATTTATTAGGTTTGATCTAGTGAACGTTGGTCCCCATGTATTATCTGAGTTTCGTTCCTTTATGGGTCTTTGAATTCAGGTTCAACTCAATAAAGATAGGATTTTATTAACATCTTAGGCCATTGTAAGGTTTTGTTTTTCATGTTTGGTATGGGTTAATTCCTAGAGTATTGAAACATAAATTATAGGAACATTGACATGTTTAGGGAGGACCGTGATATATTATTTGATTATGATATGTTATTCCATGCTTTTTTTCTTATTACTTGTGTAATATTCCATAGCCTCTGTAATTTGTAATATATTGTATCAATTCTATGTTATGCCTCATATATGGTTTGTACGTAGTTATTGGAAACTATATTCACTGTTTAGGATGATAGGTAGTCTTGGAAGTCAGAGAAGACCCATTTCAGGGGGATGATGGACTACATCACTAATTTGTGATGGTTCTTCATAGGATAGTTAATGATTGATATTGGCATGAGTTAGCCCCTAGGAACTCCATACATAATTATAAGATAATCCATTTATGCCGGTATGACCTATTGACTAGGAATTTTATTATCTATAAGATATGATCAATGGTTCATGAATTCCGATCATACATACCAATACAGATGGGTAGATAACCACAATTCATCTGTATGCATTGATCCATAAAAGAAAATAAAGATACTTAGCATGATTTAATTCATGTAATTACTTCATATGAAAACCTTCCAGTAAGGCACTAAAGCAGGTATGATTGGAGTTCTTAGTGGATTGGTTTTTCATGTTCTCTCAATACATGAATGATTGTATAATTGTGTGCAAATTTACATTCCATCATGTCATACACTTCTATATTCATGTGAACTTATTTTAATGATGAATTGGTAGTGTCCTACTGGGATTATACTTACACCTTTTATGGGTATCATGGTGCTTATACATAATTCTGGACTAGGGATCTAGATAAGGGTAATGGAACTATGAAAGTTACCAAGGATCATGGAGAAAAGAGAAAAATGCGATACCAAGACATACACTTGATGGATTATTCAGTGCTTTTATTTCTTTATTTCTTCCACATGTACTTACTGAACTTCCATATAGGGGATCCATTTATTTTATTCTTTCATAAATCAACATGACATGTTCTATCACATTTATTTTTATTACCGTTTTCTATGTTGTATATTTGAATTATATTATGTTATTATCATCTAATGATATATATGAATATAGTGGCCATAGTTATCCAAATTACTTTAAACCCTCACTTCAAGTCAGCAGTCTCTTGCGTATTGGGATGCACACATGACTTTATGTGGAATCTATTTTTATAACCGATGATTTGGGTTGAGGTGTTACAAAATAGATAACTATAGCCTAAAATATAGAAGATATGTATTTTTAATAGTAAAATTAAGAGTAAAATTTACCATTTATATTGATTTTAACTATTTTTACGCTACCAAGAAACTGAAAAATCTTATTTTCTCATAAAGAAAAATCAAAACCCACTATAAATTCAACATTTCATTATTAATTTAATGATATAATTTTCATTAAAGTATTGTATTCTAGGTCAATTTGATTTTTTTTCAATATTTAAAATGGCCGAAACTGCCCTATAATTATATAAACACTAAATTGAACATTTTATAGGTATCTTCATATTCTAAAATTTCAAAACTATTTTTCCTTAAAAATATTTAACTATTAAAAAAAGTGTAAAGTGATTGAAATACTATAAAAGAACTACATGATTTAATTTTTATATAATATATATTTAATTTTAATAAAACAATCATCACATGTTAAATATGATACTTTTGTTTTGAAAAAAAATAAAATAACTTCATAAACTCTACCTTCATTCGGGACCCCACTTACATATTATTTTATCAATTTAATCATTCCTAAAAGAAACTCACAGAAAAGGGTTATTATTCCTATAAAAAACCTATTATACATGGTTGTGGATCCACAATGGATGCTTTGTAAAAATCATATCCTCATCCAAATGAAACTTGCACCATAAAAAACATGATATGGATCCTCAATAAACATACCGATCCATGGAACATGGAAAACATTAGGAAATTGATATAGTTTATGTAGAAATGCCAATAAATATATCAACTTATAAATTCAATCAAACATATCAAAAAACAAAATTTTTTAAATTAAACTAACTCTCTTTAGTGATCTTATATTGAACATATTACAAGGAAACACACATAGACACATGGACCTAACCATGAACATCAATGTCTTGCACATTATATTAATATACAAGGAAACATAAAATTCAACTATACACCCACTATGGTGATCTATACCAACTCAACCCCAATAATTGATGATTATTTATCATCCACACAACACAATAAATAATGATAAAGAAATTCATATTAAATCTTATATCTGCTATACTAATAAAGTAATTCTAGTTATTGTTTTAGAAAAACTCCATCAAGGGAATTTGTTCTGTTCACATGCAAATATAATCCAAAATATATAACTAAAACATAACCTACAAAGTATAAATCATTTTCATAGATTTAAAATTAGTTTATTGATAAAATTTAATGCCAAGTTATAAGTAGGTTCTAAAAGAATAATTAAACCCCCTAAAATTTTAACATGCAATATTACAATCATGAAACAAGATGATTTAACTAAGAAAACCTTGAAATAACACCACATTGACAATATAAGAATATGTTTGGCACACCAATAAGAGCTTTTCCTTGGTAAGAATAAAATGGGTTGATTATAATAATTGATACTTAATAACCAAGATCACAAAATTACTAATGGGTAAATGAGGAAGAATAGTAAAAAATCTATAGAAACATCCTCCCATAACCACTGTGACACATTAAATTATTGATTTAAACTAGTTGGGATACTTTGATAAATATTTTTCTAGTTCTATGGTTTATAAACCACCAAGATTTCAAACTAAGGGTTCTATTAATCTCTACTACATTCATTTAATTTTTAAAGTTTTACTGTCATGAAAAATCATATTTTATGCATAAGTATAATTAAGAATTTCATATTTCATTAAAAAATGGGTAAAAATTAAATCAATTTATTGTATTCCAAGAAGGTGTTATATAAAAAATAATAGAGTTTGAACATGATAGGATGTAATATACAACACCAGAAGTCTAGTGATTGGGAATGTTATTTTACGATTTCTACCAGAAAATGTGAATATAGTTTTCCCTATGAGTTCATATACCATAACATAATTATTTTGTAGGTCCACCAAATCCTTGTAAATTGATTTATATTAGGTTTTAAATATTTACCTTTTGGTGTTTTTGTTTTTAATTTCATTAAAATCATTCATATTTTCCTTTCTCTTTGTCCAATATGGATACACCCATTCCTCCTTATTTTATAGCTTTTCACCCACACTTACATTATTATATAATTATAATGAACCAACCATAAAATATCCAATTCTTAAGTTTTATCGCCAACGTTCAACGGTTATAATTGGGTGTCTTTATACGTGGAGTACACAACTATTCCATCATTTTTTTGGTATAAAAAAATAAAAAATATATTAATAGAATATATATATATATATAAATGTCTATGAAAAAAATATATATTTCACATAATCTAGTCCAATAAACCATACTAACAAAATTAATAAATACTAAAATCCCTACATAGTATTGAATCTAAAGTAATCAAAAATACTAATCTCACAGAACCTAACCCATCTTAGACTCTATAGACTCTAAACATAGGTCATGAATAGGGAAAATAATCTATAAAATCTCTATCTAATAGGATAAACCACCAAACAATTTCAAATAGTGTCCCAAACACACCATAAGTGTGCATGTGTGGGGGGGGGGAATTAGGTTGTGAATTATTTTTTCCTTTATTTTGGATGGATATTATCCTCACATTAAAAAGAACACTTTGAATCTATAAATATCAAGAGAAGAACCATATCTTAAAAATTATGAAACTAAATATAGGGATATAAATATTTTTCTTTGTTCAAAATTAAGGGATACATCCAATGAGCATACTTCTATTATTTTTTGATATACCAAAATCACTATACACTATTTTTTATTACAAGACTTTCAGAAAGGTTCAATATGAATCCATGATTTACTCATCCTCTAATTTCTCCACTCACTAAATTGAGGTAAGATACATGAATTATCAACTCAAAATTCACACCTAATATTATACATATAAATGAAGTATACCAAACAAGGACAATGTCTTTATTATTCTTCCATATTAACAATGTAATTTATATCTTCAATATAACTCCACAAAATAACACCTCCTCTCTCTCAAATTAAATTTAAATCAATTTTATAATATTATTTTGTATTTTTGTATGTATCCCCTCTCATTGCATCATACTTATTTAATAATATTTTAAATATATGTACATATAAATTTTAAACATGCCACACACTGATTTGTAACAAAAAATACCCACTTGTTTTATACAATATTCGCTAAGTAGACTATCAAACACTCTTATTTTTGAATACTTTAGAATCCTAAATTTAATTTTGAAACTAACTCATTATGTAATGAGATATTGGTTGTGATGAGATTACCATCAACTATAATCTCTTTTGTAAAATTAGCCATTGTGTTGTGATGTTACATGATTCGTCACTCTATGATTATTCCAACCAAAATTATATAGATATTCACAATATTTTCAGAGCCTCATATCGCATAATAGTTTATAATTTATCATCAAAAATCAATTCAATATTTTTGTGTGATCATATGAAATGTGTCATTATTTGTTCATTCAGTCATAAACAATGTGATTCCCAATTCACGTAGGGTTTCTATTATGGTTTAAAAATAACCTCTAAGGAATAATATATTAAAATGTGGTGTACCAAATAGTAACCTCTTAAATATATTCATATGTAGAATTTATTATGGTGTAACCATAACTATTGGAACATAGTCTATTATTAATAAGAATTTAAAACTCTGAAGTTAATCCAACATGGGAATTAATATTCTAAATTTATTCATAGACACCCTTTAGACTTCATGAATCATTCATATGTAACCAATTGATGACATAAATTTCTCACATATAACCACTTTTCCAGATTTTTTATCATATGTAGACTATTGAATCTTTAATCTAATATTACATAGACACTAGAAAATTTAGTTTAATTATGATTAAATGGTTGGTAATTCAATGTGTCTCCAAATATATTAGTTATTTTAAAAAAAATTAAAATATAATTTACAATAACTCAACTATCACTATAAGTTTACATGAGAAGTTCTTGATATATAATTAAAAGATCAAGAAAGATATCCATGCCTAACTGGATACCTTAATTCATTATCCTTTAAAAGATACTTATTGAAGATAAAATCCTCAACTCAATATGGATCCATTTTTCTTATGAAATATCCATCGTACCCATTGATCAAATATCCCTATATCTTATATATCATGAACACAACCTCAAAGGTAGTCTCACCATGAGATAATAATCTTACAAATTTATCTAGTTTTGGGACATATTAATCTTCAAATGTTATCCACATTTTCTCCATATTTTCATCCCATGATTCTGTATCAATAAATTTCATTATCTCACTTAATTTCACCCTGTAGAAAATAAATCCGAAGGAAAATTTCCTATAAAACATGAGTAACCATATTTAACATGTAAATTATATGATGAGAGAATAATTTTCAAACCTCTTTAATCCAATGGAGTTGGTAAAAATTTTAGGTTCAATTTATTCTTTTAAAACAATGGTGTTGAAATTTTTTTTGTGAGAATATTCACTACTAGTTGATTTATTCCAACACACTCCATCATTATAACTTATTAGTCAAAATAATCATTAATAGAATAGAAAATTATCCTTATATGCTTCATGTGTGAGTGATGTGATGGATTATTTCTCAATTTAAATAAACTCTTACTATAAAGGTTCATTACAATTTTTAGTTTTAGCTCTTCACTAAGATCCACTAGTTGTATCTTCATCCACGAAAAGTGAGTATATAGTTTTATAGCTAAAAAATATTTTTATTCATCTATTTTAAAAGAATAACTCTCTTCATTCTTACTCAACCAACCAATATATGTTCTCTTAATAAATAATTATCCACTACTTGTGTATTTTCAATCCATAACATCTCTATGTCAGTATATACTAAAAAATTCATATAAACTATGATCATTTACTGCATCAAACACCAAAATATAGTTAAAAGTACCTAGATTGTACCAAAATATTCTCTTTATAATAGAGAGGTGTCCCTGCTTTAAATTTCTATAAATATGAGAAACCAAATACGCAACATAAATGTTGTATGACCCTGTTGATATTAGATACAAAAAACTATTAATTATTTTTAACATAATATGGGATTAAAAACACTTCCATTTTCATGCGTTTTGAGTTTTGTTCAAACTACTACTGGTTTTGAGGATTGTTTACTCTCTATCTAAAAATTATTAAGTATCTCCCATGAATATTTCTCCAAAAAAATCAATGTATAATTCATTGATTAAGTCAAATAAAATTAAAATAGTTAATCTACAAATTAATTGAAAAAATACTAAATAGTTAAATTATTAAACTCTTCCAAAAAATTATTATTGATAACCAATTAAAAAACCAACTAGTTGTTCAATATACACTTCCCCCCCTTGAGAAATCTATTTTAAAATGTGACCAAGACATACATTTGGTAAAATTTAAATCCTCTACATATTAAAATATCGAAGAAGAGTCTTATTAACTTAAGTATTTTCACTAGTCCAAATGTATACTCAATGTTTATGCCTTCAATTTGTGTATATAAAATGTACACTAATCTCTCTATCTTAGATAACCTTTCTATTCTCATAATATTTATTCTTGAACACCCATTTGATAATAATGATGTTGTGATCATTAGGAATCTTTATAATCTCCCATGTTTCTTCCCACTCTAGTCAAAACCCTCATTCATTTATTGAACCCATGAATAATATTTTTATTATTCTTCCAATGATATTGGTTTCACCTATGATTGTAAATAAGTGTACTACAAATTAATTATCCTCTAGATATATATTGGATAAGATTTGTCACCAATTTTGTATGATTTATCCACCACAAATATTCTATTCTTTATCTGATTCAATCATAATATTTCTTCAATAATCACTTCTTCCATTTATCCAACCATATAATAATCATCATGTATTATGTTTTTAACTCCTTTGGAAATTGTTCCATATATTTCTCTTCACCATAAAGTTGAATCTTGTCAAAACTCTCTAAATTATTTCAAAATTTATCTTCAATAACCTTCACATAATTTCTCTCAAATATATTTTCGAATCTGTTATTAAAGCAATTTTATGACTTATAATTCATTTATTAGAAAAATAAAATTACTTTGTCTACTATATTATAATATTTTCATTGATTTCCTTAATTGTTCAAAGTGTAAAATTTTCTTCTAAACACCCTAAAATCTTTAAGTGTTGAATTCCTTCTATTACACATTTCATAAAATGTTTTTCTATCTTTTTGAATTAGGAATGATTGTTTCTGTGTATAAAAATTCCTTTTGAACTACTTACTTCCAATAGTGATGATGGATTCCACACTCTACAAACAAATCATTTTCCATGTTATTCACTATGTGTTTTTTCCATTCCATAGTTCCATTTTTTTGTGTTATGATCAATGATACTTAATGCTTGATTCAATTATTCTATAAATAATTTTACACTTCAATGGAAGTGTAATAAATTATATTATATGAGTAAATTTTTTTTATCAACCTTATAATTTCATTTTTAGCTTGAATCTAAAACCTAATGATACATTCCAAGACTTCCTTCCTAGTTTCCATAAACCTGATGTTAAAACATTTAAAAAAATCTATAAAAAATGGATGAAATACCTTTCACATCATGTTTTGGTATGTTTCAAAAGGATTCAGACATCAATATAAATTAAGTCAAGTAGATATGATGATATTTTATTATTTTATTGGTAAAGAGTTATAAGAATGTTCCTCTAAAATAAGCAAAACATATTTTTTCTCTATTCCATTTAAAAATTGGAATGTTAACTACATACATTATATTTTTTAAATCATCCATACTTTATTAGTATATGTTCTCAAGACTTCAATTTTATAAGACATTTTACACTTCCACTATAAGAAGATAGGTTTTCTTCTTGGTGTCCACCTAATAGAGATTTAAATTTGTTATTAATCATTTCATCAATGAATTTCCAGATATTTATTTGATAAGGAAACAAGTATAGTTGAATATAACTCCAATTTATGAGTTAAAATGTTATCTTACACTCAGTAGGTTTTGAAAATTTCAATCCATGTAAATTACTTTATTATATTTCAACTCATATTAATGAAGTCTCATTTTTTCAACATCCTTTAATATTAAAATAATCATGATTTCCAAATCAAATTTTACTTTTAACAATATATTTTTAATTATTTTAAATATTCAGGTTTCTATTCATTTGGGTAGAAAACCCACTATTGATAATCCATGTGTAGCTATGATTTATTGATTTCAATAAAATCTCATCAAAATTAGGCTCTGGATTATTATTTTTCTCTTTGTATGAGAATCCTTATTGAGAAAAAGGATTTTATATCTTCATTTTATTTGATAAAGAAATCGTAGTTGTATTTTTATTCTTCCAGTACAGGAAATCTATTTTTTGGAAGAAATAATATTTTTTAATTTTTTTGAATTCTCGTTAGTATTTTGTAACAAATTTTCTTACTCCTATACTTCCTAAAGATCATTAATTTATGAACCAAATTTGAATAATAAAATAAATATCCATGAAATGATTTTCATCTTGGAAATGAAGCATAAGATCTTTTTATCCTTTTTTTAATCTCAGGTTCCTCTACTTTAATGTATTTTTTTCCACCTCATAGTAGGTCTCGGTGTGACCCAGATAGAAACAAAATTAGGACTTAATAAAGGGAAATATATTTTCATCACCTTTTTTAACATTTCCATAAATGTAAAATTACTTATTGGTATTTCATACACTCTCAATGGTTAAGATGCATCTTTATAACTTTTATTCTCTTTATTATTCAATCATAATTTTCCTGTTTTGGAAGATCGATATTTATATATAATTATAATTTTACCCATGAAAGAGTGTCTATGACTGTTCAACAGGTTTTCAACATCCCACATGCCAATTTAAACCCATTATTTCATTTATTCAATATATATTTTTTTTCAAAACTCAACATTTTCTTGGAATCACAAGTTTTTATTCTAGATTGGAATTTATTCCTCTGAGTAATAACTTATCCTTTTAGTGATTCAATATTTTTTTCTTATCTCTAGGATATAAGTACAATGGTTATTGATCAACTTATATTTGTTTCAATATTCACCTTAAAATACAAATCATATCATTGATAATCATGAAAATTAACGTGAATAATGAAAAAAATTCTCTAATGTGCCTCACGAATGGGCACACTAATGAGATGGGGTGGAGGGTGAATCAATGGCGTTATATTCTAAAATTTATTTTTATATTGAAATTTACATCTAACATTTATAAGGATTTGATTCTTACAAGTATTTATCTTAGCCTTACCTAAATGAATACATTGAAAAAATAAGGAAAAAGATCATAAAAGTTTTACAATGTTCAGTCTCAATGTGGGTTCCTAGTCCTTATTGTGTCTAATTGTAATCCCAGTCTATATATTTTACACTATAATACTTAAATAATTATAATGGGTAGGAATGTATCATCCTTTACCTAGAGTTTTCCACAAAATCCCTTTTACATTTAATAATAACTCCCTATAGTTACAATATAATCCAAAAAGTGTGAGAAAGATCACATGTATATCTCTTATTCCGTAGTAGTAGAGGTAGATCATACTATTTGAGCCTTTAAAATATCATAATAGATATGATCACTTATTCATGAACTATGATATCTAAAATAATTTAATGATAAAATTAGATTAGTTAGACTTACTCAAAACCTGTTGAATCTATTTTCAATCATTTTTTCAATATTATTATCAAATTCAAATCATTGAATAATTAGGATCATGAATTTTTTTATGATATCTATTGAACTTGGATTTAGGATATGATTTTCTTAATAATATCTCTCAGCCTAATCAAAAAGCATCTCTTTGATTTCTACCCTTATTTATGAAATTTCAATATTCTAGAATTTATTCAATTATGAAAATAATTTCCATCCCAAGTTCCATATAATTCTCATAACAAAATGGTATAACGAGATACTTGATGAATTTCTTCTATCTTCACCTCATGTGAGAACATTCCCATAATAATTCGATATTACCTTCTTCATTTGACCATCACCTCTAGTGTAATTCCATAAATATCCTTATTCTATTTCTTCACATATCAGCTTATAAAATTAAATCCTTGGGTAAACATCAGCTATAATAAAATTTAAAATAATTCAAAATTAAAAAAAAAAAATAATTCCAGAAGGTTCTGGTAGTGATTTCAATTTATTCCACATGATCATCCTCAGCACACTTTATATTTATTAAACTAACAACATAAAACTTCTCATCACAGATCAAGAATATTTTATAATCCACTCACTTGATAATTATTAAACTTGATAAGTCATATTTAATCAAAGAGTGATTGTTTTCATGTGATTAATGATATTAATATCATCATAGTATCATCCCATTAAATATTTTTAAATCCATCAATCCTCAATAAACATTAGTAAATTTTAAATAAATTTATTTAAAAGATTCCAAAAATTTGATTAGTGGTCACCTTTTAAATTTCTCACAAGAATTATATTAAATAAAAATATCATTTTTAATGTTTTAATAAATGAAGTTAATATCTAGAGTCATTTAGTTTAATTTACAAACCAATCTCATTATGCATATATTTTTTAATTTAATGAACCTTAAAATTTCTCTATTATCTTCATATTAGATGAAAATTATGATGTTTTTCTTCACAATGGAACCATATAAAGTTCTTCAACCTTATGAAGTTTCTTGTATCAACCTTTCAATGTACTAAAACCAAACATATCATGTTTCTCAACCATATAAATTTTACTATATCAACCTAACAAAGTATTATAGATACATTTATAATGTTTCTAACAATATTATTTTACCTATATAAACCATATGTAGTAACAAAACCAACCTTACAAACTCTTACCTTTTATCAATTTTTTCTAATGGGTGAACCTTATTATGTTTGTGAAATCAACTTTATAAAATTCACACCTTTTACATTTTCTTTATCTTTTATCCTGAGTCAAATTAGGAGATATTTTTCAAAAACATTACAAAGTACAATAATTTTACTTTTTTTTCAAACATCTACTCATGGAAAATTATATGAAATCACTAGGTCAACCTTTAAGAATTAGGCCTTTTTAATTTTTAACCTCAAAAATAGAATTCAATAATTTAATAAAATATTCATAGAAACACTCCAATACACTTTTTGGGTTTTCCAATAAACATAAAAAATTACAAATAGCGTATAAAAATTATTATAAGGTTCTTCAATCTCCACATTCAAAGTTTACATCAAATAAAAATATTAAATAATTATATTGGTGGTTTCATTTTTTAACTGATCAATTTTTGATTCATGTTGGTATACATACTCTAATAACCTTTTAATAGTCCACTAATTTTCTTATCCCTCTTATATTATACATCAATCTCCTTAATAGTTTCATTAAGATAAACTATTAGATTTAAAATACCTTCTTATTAATCTTATTACCTAAATTTGGATTAAGATGACCCAATATTTTCCGCCTTATCATCCTCTATATCAAATTTGAATTTAGTTTCACCTTCTTCAATTTAGACCACTTTCTCCTCATTGTATTCTTTGATCACTGAGGTTTTCAAATAAAACATTTTTCTTTATATGTTTATATATTCAATGTTTATTTTAGGTGGAAACATCCGTCACTATATTTTTGAGTAACCAAAATCAATATATTTACTTTATAACATCCTCATATATCTTTCTAAAATATTCATGATTTTTCTATATATATAAAACAAAATTGTACCACTGCTTGAAATCATCATTTTCCTCTTGAATTTTCTTTCCATAAATGATAGAAATTCATCACTTTCATCCTCTTATTTATTTTCAGCCACTCAAATATAAATATTATATATATTTTTAAATGAAATTTAAATTGATGAACTTATAGATGTAATTTATAGCTTCACGCTCATATCATAAGCAACCAAATAGATATATAAGTCATTAAGTGATATCTCTAATAAATTTCCTTATTTAGGTGTTGATACCATTAGATTGTACATATGTGGGAATCTGTATAGGATATTTTTCATTATATTCATATACTTTATCTAATCATTGAGTATATAAATATCAATAAAATATTTAATGTTTTAATTGAAGAAGACATTTATATTTCTAAAAGGATACATATTTATTATAATTTTTTTGTGGAGAACTTAGAATTTATCATCCTCCATTGATAGCTTCAATAAGAATGACTGAGTGGATCTGATACTAATTATTGCAATTAAAACATTTTAAACACCCCGAGGAGTGAATTATGGTTAGAATTATTTTTTATCAACTATTGATAGATAATTTATATGAATTTGTAAGAAGACTATGAACCTAATAATATTAATAACAAAACCAGAATTTCTAGATAAATAATTTACAAGAGGATACACATAGATTTATCATTGTTTACCACTAAGGGTTACATCAAAGAATCATACATCAACGATGTATCAATATAATAAAATACATGCACACTACACATGATTACATGGTTTTTAGAAAGACTCACTATTTATCAAAGGTCCACTCCCACCTAATATATATATATATATATATATATTCAATCATTTGAGATAAGACCATAAATTATTGACTCAATAGTTTCTAATACGAACCTCCAAGGAAATAAATGATACTAAACATGCATATTGTCTTAATTTGTAAAAATTAATTTAGATCTTCAATATAAATCATCACAATAACACCTACTCTTTTAAAAGTTCCATATATATAAATTAGAACCCATTTTTCTATGAATATATTCCCCTCCACCCACATTCCATAATAATTCTTCAAGACTATTTTAAATATTGATCCCTTGACATTTTAAACTTATTATGCACATATTAGGAAATAAAAACACACAATTATTTCATGAAATAACGACAAAATAACATTCCAGAAACTCTTATTTTGAAATAATTTTGAATCTTAATATTAATATAGAAACTACCTCATCACAATGTGACTCCTTTAAACCACCAAATCCTTGGAATAAAATACCACCAATGGTACAAAATAACATGAATCCTTGTATCATGATTCTCTTAATCAAAACTAGATAGAGCCACACCACATTTTTATGGGCTAATGTTACATTAATGTTAATAATTAATTATCCAAAAACATTATACATTAATATGTGAACATTTGAATTATTATATGATTTATTCAACAAAGATCAAGTAGAGTGATGTGAAATTTTTACATGGTCTCTATTTTAGGATGAAATCAACCTCACTGGCATGAAGAATCCAAGTGCGGTGTGGCTAAGAGAAAAAATCTAACATTTTTTCTTTTGTATAACTTATTTTCGTGTAAAAAGTACTATTGTGGAATTTTTAATTTTTATATAGCTTTTAAAACTCTAAATTTAATCTCACGTGAGCATAAATATTATAAGTTTATCCATAAACACTTTTCCAAATTCTTTAGTAACTTATAAATAACCTATTGAAGAAACTAATTACCAATAAATAACTCATTTTCTATATTTTAATCTTACAGATACTGTTGAATATATAATATACTTTTATAAAACCATTGAATTTTTTTGGTTAATCATGCATAGATCCATATTTTTTTCACAATTACCTCCAACCTTCTCTAAATGTCTCTACATTTTCCCATTAATCATACAATTCAACAATAATATTGAATATCACCATCAATGTCCATTTATAATAAATACTACATCACTTATATCCTTCAATTTCGTGTTTAATATAATTATTTTCTTGATTAAAAAGTGTTCCAATAATATTTACTTTGAATCACCTTGGTTATAAAACTAACATCTTCTATCTCAAAAAAATGGATGCTTCCCTTCACTGACTTCAAGATTAATGATATCTATAAATACACATAATGTGTACATGTAGTGTGTGGTTGAAAAAATATGTTAGATTTTTTTGGATCACCTAATAACTTGAAATTCAAGTATAATAATGAATCAATGTGCTACTGTAAATATTATAAATCATAAAAATTTCAAATCAACTAAGTGATTAAACTACAGAGAAGTATATAAGTTAACGAGTTCATAAATAATCACTTATAATTATAATTTTATTTTATTAATGGATAATACCAATATTTAATAGCTTTGATAGGGAATTAATCCATTCATTATACTAATCTAAAAAATACCATATACAGTTGGTTCACGCCCAAATTTACCTAAGAGAAGAAGGGTAGAACGGTCCTTGTAGTGTAGCTTGGGTTGTCGATTCCACAGAGACCTAAGAAGATACCTAAGATACACAACCTAAGGGATGGATTTTTGGCTATGAAGTGGCCAACTTGGATTTGTTTTTAAGTGTTTTGGGAGAAGACTAATAAGCTTAGTTGAGTTCAATTTTAATGAAATGGGTTGATCTTAGGGTTACGCTTGGGTGGATTGAATGCATTTTATTTCTTTAGACAAATTTTTGGTTTTATTAATTCTTGATGAAACTATTCTTCAAAATAACACTACCTTCATCATTTTCTGGTTAGATACTAACTAAACTCAATTAATAGTCACCAACACACTTAGAGAACCAGATTCATGATCTCTCCAAGGTATATGGTTAATTTAGTAATTGGAATTAGCCTTTTCAAACACAGTGAAGATGAGGAGCGAAAATAATTGAAGAATGGAAGTCTTGAATTAGTTAACCAATTAACAACAATTCGTGCATTAAATATCAATCAATCCAGCCTTTTCATCTTCCTAAGATCAACCCATTAAAGGGTTATCCCTCCATTTATGATAGACTATCAATGGTGGGCGGAAGACGACTTACAAGAATTGAATTGAAGAGATTAAAACCACGGAAATAACGAGCACTCCTCCGTGTGTGTGAATGGAATTCACACCTATGTGTGAACTATATCACCAACACAAAGAGTTATAATAGTGATTTTGTGATTTTAGAGATTTAAGTATAGAAATTGGAATAAGAGAAGAGAAGGAATTGGATTAAGAACTTATAAATACAAAAAGAAACTTACATGGGGAAAATGAAAGCATTACAACGAAAATTGAGCATAATAACATTACATGAAAGAAGGTATGAGTTCCTCCTCAAAACCACTGCATTAAATAGGAAAATTTGAATCCTTAGGCAGAGCTCCAACAGTCCAAGTCATCCCAATCAATGAGGGTAGGCATAGGTGGTGGAAAGTAGGTGGAGAGGAGACTTCTCCACCCTTGAACCGAGATGGCATCCAGCTTGCATCCACTTGACAGATCCGCTTCAAAGTCCTTCTAGATGGCAGATTTGGAGTGGGCCATAGAATACAAAACTAAATCCTCGGATGTCTTCTAACCTCCTGTAAAATATCAGCTCAATTTAATTTGTGGTTCGGGAGATATGGAAGATTCATTGGGCTGAAATTCTGGGCCGCAGATTCTGGCCCAGATTCTGATCTTCCATTTGGGCTGCCTTGATCACCATCATGGAGACCTAATTAGCACTTTGTCCTGAATAATGATTTGTTCCCCTGTATGTCTTATATCATCACAATAAAGTTGGGCTTCATTGGTCCAGTATTGTGGTGCCCACATCCTCAAAAGTGGGTTGATGTCCAATCTGCCTTCACCAGAATTGTCTCCTTTCATCACCAAATATCTTCATCATCCTTTATGAATCTTTCCTTGCTCCCTAAATGAGAAACATTTAAATTTTAAGTGAAGATACATTTACAAAAATATAATATTAACACATTAATAATTACATTCAATAAAATCATATGAGTCATTGGGCCTAAATTGGTGTATATTAGGCATGAAGTGCACAATTGATGAGAGTGGATGTTTAAAATTAAAATGTACTAACTCAGGCCCATATGATAAAAAATGAACTTTTAATCCCAATAAAATGTAATTATAAAATGTGTTTTTATTGTCTAATCACACCCCCTAACTTGAGATTTGCTAGTCCCGAGCAAATAACTCAAAGATTATGAAAATCAAATTCCCTTTTCCAAAAACATTTTAATAAACAATGCTCACCAAAATACCTCATACCAAAAAAATTATGCATACCATCAAAATAATTTAATACAATGTAGGTTCTAAAGCATAACCCAAGCCCAAGCCCATTCTTCTGATCAAATTCAATGCCACATTTCATCCAATTACCATTAATCATGATGATGTGTTGTGTGTCACAATAGACATGGGGGTTCATTTTTATTCAAGGGGGAAAAGATGGAAGCGCTAGGTGGAATCACATTTTAATATTAATATGAGTATTCATTTTTTTCTTTTTTTTCTTTTTTTTTTGCAATGTTGCCATGGTTATTGAAATTTAATTCAAATGAGTCAACCCTTGTAGCGAGACTTTGCCGATGACTCCCAGGCTCAAAGGCCTTAGGGCACCAAGTGAAGCCCACATACTCGGGCATCATCTCGAGTTAACTCATTCAAAAACAAATTCAAATTTCCACAAATAGAGATAAAATTCCCAACTTTGGGCCAGACAACTATGGAGTCACGATCCCCAAGTGCCGAAAGCCACACAGTAAGTCATTTCATTGCTCTATGTGCAAATTTATTGTTGTTTTTTTTTTGTTTTTTTTTTGTTTTTTTTACACCTCTTTTTTTATATATATATTTTAAAATACTCATATTAAATTTAAAATGATCACAAAAACTATGCTATTTATTATGGGACCCCAAGAATTCAAATTAATACCCCACAATCCAACGGACGTGCATTGTGATTTTTTTTATAAAAATTGGATGAAAATGTAACAGTGAAAAATCACATTAGACAGCCACACTTTCCAAAATTTTATGCTCATGAACTTAAACATGTATTAAAATCAGAATCAAGGAATACAAAATTATTTAATATTCAGTTTTCAAGGTTTGCAATGTGTAATAACATGTTCAAGGTTAAGGAAAATTTTCATTCAATTAACATGCACATTTTATTGCTCTATGTGATTGATTTTTATTTTCACCTCCCCCCAACATAATATAACACTGTCCCCAGTGTTTAAAGAAAATATAATTTAGAAGGGGTACATGCAGAGAATAGGAGCATAGAACAATTTCACCTGATATTTGATGTTGAAGTTTGTGATGCTCTCATTTAATCCCTTGGTCTCCATGTCACTTGAAGAATCCTCACAGTAGTGTACGCTTGTACTCCTATGATTTCCCTGAAAATCCATCAAACTTGGCAGCCCCTGAATCTAAAAAACCAACATAGTTAGACACAATGGAAACCCCTTGAGGTTCCCTTTTCTAAAAAAAACAATAAAATAAAAAAATAAAATAAAAATAAAGACAAAACATACTTGTTAATTTTGAAACTCCAATGATCGATACTCATAACAAGTAATAATTTTTTTTTTAAAAAAAATTATGTATATATACAAAAATTTAAAATATAAGTATATATATATAGAAGATAGAATAAGGAAGCACCAACCACCGTAGTTCAGTGGTAGGCGTGTGCCCCTGTCTCCCTTCGGTCCCGGGTTCGAGTCCCGCGGGTTCGCCGGTCGTGACGGGGTTTGACCCACGTCCTACGGCGTGTCACTTTTTTTTTTACAGTTTTTTTTTGTTTTTTGTTTTTTAATAAAATAAAATAAAATAAAAATAAAATAAAAACTTACAAACACCTATATTATTGATACATTGTCTTCTTTTTAATTTCTGGGTAAGATAATACTCAGGGATCGCACTGCGTGACACTGATGAATACGGTGCTCCCCTTTCATACCCATCCATACTCATAAGAGAAGAACAGGTCAACAATATGAGGTAAAATTATATCAAATTGTTTTGCTAAAAAAAATTGATTAAAACAATAAAGTGATTGTAAATTTAAAAATCATGGGTTGCCTCTCATTCAGCGCTTTGTTTAACGTCGTTAGCCCGACTTAAACCCCTTATTGATTAATTGTTGTTTTTTTCATCAAAGGTAGGTTCACTCAGGTCTTCATCAACTTCATGTTTTTGGAATGGTTCTATGAATGGTTTGACTCTATGACCATTAACTTTAAATATTTGACCATTGGTGGGATCTTGAATTTCAATAGCCCCATGGGGGTACACCTTATGCACTATGTATGGACTGGACCATCTAGACCTCAACTTTCCCGGGTGCAAATGAAGTTTAGAACTATACAAAAGCACAGGTTTCCCTTGTTCAATGTGTTTAGTTTTAAGATTCCTAGACTGGTAGGCTTGAACTATAGCTTTATTGATCCTTGAATTTTCATAAGCCTCCATCCTAAGTTCCTCAAGCTCGTTTAGATCCAATTTCCTCTTTATTCCGGCCAAAGAAATGTCAAAGTTCATTTTTTTGATTGCCCAAAAGGCCTTATGCTCAATCTCCACTGGCAAATGGCATGCTTTACCATAAACCAACCTATATGGGGACATTCCTAGGACAGTTTTAAATGCTGTTCGATATGCCCAAAGAGCATCTAAGAGTTTGCTCGACCAATCTTTCCTAGATGGATTAACAGTTTTCTCAAGAATTTGTTTGATTTCTCGATTGGCTAACTCAGCTTGACCATTGGTTTGTGGGTGGTAAGCGGTGGACACTTTGTAAGAAATTCCATACTTCTCCATGAGCGATGAGAATGGGCGATTGCAGAAATGAGTTCCACGATCACTAATGATAGCCCTAGGAATCCCAAATCTAGAGAAGATGTTTTCTTTAAGGAATCTAATCACAGTTTGATGGTCATTGGATTTTGTAGGAATGGCCTCAACCCATTTTGAGACATAATCGACAGCCAAGAGAATGTAAAGATATCCCCTAGAGTTTGGGAAGGGACCCATGAAATCAATTCCCCAACAGTCAAAGATTTCAACCACTAATATTGGAGTGAGAGGCATTTGATTCCTTTTTGTGATGGACCCTACTTGTTGACACCTAGGACAGATTTGACAAAATGTGTAGGAGTCCCTTGAGAGGGTGGGCCAAAAGAGACCACATTGAAGAACCTTGGCAGAAGTTTTCTTAGAGGAAAAGTGACCTCCACAAGCCTCACTATGACAGAACATTAGGATGGACTCTTGTTCGGATTCTGGCACACACCTCCTAATGACTTGGTCAGGACAGAACTTATATAGGTATGGATCATCAAACACATAATGCTTGACATCAGAAAGAAATTTTCTTCTAGCTTGGGTCCCTAAGAATTTTGGAATGACCCCTGAAACTAAGAAGTTGGCTATGTCAGCATACCAAGGGCAATCACTCACAGAATAGAGGTTCCCATTGGGAAATGAATCAGACACAGAAAGGTGATGTGAGTTGTCTTTGAATTCCAACCTAGAGAGATGATCAGCTACAACATTCTCAACACCTTTTTTATCCTTAATGGTTAAATCGAACTCTTGAAGAAGAAGGACCCACCTAATCAATCTAGCCTTGACATCTTGTTTTTGGAAGAGATATTTTAGAGCTGAATGGTCGGTGAATACAATGATGGGTGATCCTAAGAGGTAGGACCTGAATTTCTCTAAGGCAAACACAACAGCAAGTAACTCCTTTTTAGTGGTGGTGTAATTGATTTGGGCATCATTTAAGGATTTTCTTGCATAAGAAATGTCATATGGAGTTTTATCACACCGTTGTCCTAACAAAGCTCCTACAACAAAGTCACTGGCATCACACATGAGTTCGAAAGGAAGGTCCCAGTTTGGAGATTTCATAATGGGAGGAGAGGTGAGAGCGGATTTAAGGGTTGAAAATGAACCCTCACATCTTTCTGTCCAAACAAATGGAGCATCCTTTACTAGGAGAGCACAAAGAGGGCGAGAGATTGAACTAAAGTCCTTAATGAATCTTCTATAGAAACCAGCATGTCCTAAGAAGGACCTCACTTCCTTAACAGTTCTGGGTGATGGAAGGTGATTAATGATGTCAACCTTTGCTTTATCAACTTCAATTCCCCTACTCGAGACTATATGGCCAAGGACTAACACCTCTTTTACCATGAAATGGCATTTTTCCCAGTTTAGGACCAGATTATTTTCTTCACATCTTGAAAAAACTCTCTCCACATTCCTAAGACATCCCTCAAATGTATCCCCAAAGACAGAGAAGTCATCCATGAAGACCTCTAGAAAATCCCCTACCATATCTGAGAAGATTCCCATCATGCACCGCTGGAAGGTTCCAGGGGCATTGCATAACCCGAACGGCATGCGTTTGAAGGCAAAGGTGCCGAATGGACAGGTGAAGGTTGTATTCCCTTGATCCTCCAAGGAGACCTCAATTTGATTGTACCCTGAGTACCCATCTAGGAAGCAATAGAATTGATGACCCGCCACTCGCTCGAGGACTTGATCAATAAAGGGCAAGGGAAAATGGTCCTTCTTGGTACAAGAGTTGAGCTTCCTATAGTCAATACAGACTCTCCAGCCACTACTCACCCTAGTTGGAAGAATTTCCCCATCCTTATTAGTGATCACAGTGATTCCAGCTTTCTTTGGGACAACTTGAAATGGGCTTACCCACTCACTCTCAGCTATGGGGTAGATGATACCAGCTTTCAACAACTTAAGAAGTTTTTTCCTTACCACATCCATAAGATTTGGATTGAGTCTCCTCTGAGGTTGACGACATGGTTTGGATTCAGATTCAAGAGTAATCCTATGAGTTCCAATAAGTGGGCTAATCCCAGGAATATCAGACTGGGTCCAACCAATGGATTTCTTATGTTTCCTAAGGACATCTAGAAGCATCCCCTCATGATTGGCTTCAAGAGAAGAAGATATGACTATAGGATGTGTTTGATTTTCCCCTAGGAAGGCATACTTGAGGGAAGTAGGAAGTTCCTTGAAATGTGGTTTCCTGAAAGGTTTCACTGATTGTTGGTCCTAAGACATCATTATAGGAGCAATTTGAAAATGATTCGAGCCAAGGAGATAAACTTCCTTCATGTGAACAAAGGAAATCAATCTCATCCTGACTTAAACATCCATCAAATATTTCTTTATGTTCTATGGATTCATTTTCAATGATTCATAACATGTTTACTTCATGAATGTCTTCGTCATCTCCTATTTGTGAGCTTGCATTATAGATGTTCAAGTCTAGACTCATGTTCCCAAAGGTGATGGTCATGTTCCCATTTCGGACTCGGATAACAGAGTTGATTGTTGCAAGGAAAGGACGACCAAGAATGATTGGAGTTTGCTCCCTAGGACCTAAGATTGGATGATTGTCAAGGACAATGAAGTCAGCAGGGTAGATGAAATTCTCAACTTTCACTAAAACATCCTTTAAGATCCCCTTAGGAACCTGAACACTGCGATCAACGAGTTGAAGAGTGACAGATGTGGGTTGGAGTTCTTCGAGCCCTAACTGACAATACATGGCATAAGGAATGAGGTTTACACTGGCACCTAGGTCACACAAGGGCTTGACAACTTTTTTATCTCCTAGTTCAACATTGATGTAAGGGCAACCCGGGTCTTTCATCTTTGGAGGAATGGTCCCTTGAATGGTGGTACTCACATTAGCAGCCAAAAGGACTTGGTTTTTATATGAAAATTTCCGTTTAAAAGTGCACAAGTCCTTAAGGTACTTTGATTAGGCTGGTATGGTTTGTATTTCATTGAGGAGTGGTATGTTCATCTTGACTTGAGAGAAGATTTCTCTCAAGGTTTCACTCAGTTCAGGCTTGGATTTCCCCCTCATGCGTTGAGGGAAGGGAGCAGGTTGTTTGAGTGTTTGGTGTGGTTGTGGTTCCTTCTCATTCTCATTGGTTTTTTTTAGAATCTGTGGGTTGTTCTTCATCATTTTGAAGTGATGTTGAATCTTTTAATAGTTCTGAAATGGTTTGTTCAGGTTTTTCAATTGATTTCCCACTTCTTAAGACTGTCACTGCTTTCAATTGTTCATGATTTGACTGAGTGCAACTTGACTCTCCCCTTGTTGTTTGTTGTGGAATGGCTTGGGTAGGCATGGGTGCCTTCCCAGTTTTGATTGTTTGAAGTTCTTGTTTAAGGGAAGAGACTTCCGAGTTCATCCTTTCCATTTGTTTGTAAAGTTGTTCTAGTAGGCTTTGTCGAACAGTTTGGGTTGGTGCTTGAGAAGATTGGTTTATCCCTGGGGAATATTTTGAAGGTGGAATGGTTTGTTGAAAATGGATTGGTGGTTATTGGTATTGGATAGGTTGGGTTTGAAACTGATTATGGGTTTGGTAGTTCTGTTGAGGGTAAGTATTTTGCCCTTGTGGTTGGCTATGTTGTTGGTTATCCTTCCATCGGAAGCCTGGGTGGTCATTGTACCTTGGATTGAAGGTGTTTTGGTATTGAGGCTTTTGAAAGTTTAGGGCATTGACTTCCGTTGGGGGTCCTCCTAGAAGAACATCCTTGATGGATGGAATGGTTGGGCAGTTGTCTGTTTTATGGTCATGTTTGTCACAAATTGTGCAAACAAGGTCTACATTTTGGATTTCATGGACTTTCCTAAGGTCTATCTCTTCAACCTTCCTAGAGAGTGCTGCGAGTTTAGCCCTAAGGCTTTCCTCTTCTCTAAGTGTATGAATTCCAGTGGTTCTTTGTGGCTTTTCAGAATAAGGTGAAGTTCCCCAAGTTTGGTTTTGTTCAGCCAGACTTTCCAGATACTCGTAAGCATCATTTGGGGCCTTGTTTTTAAAAGTTCCATTACACATCATGTCAATGAATTATTTATTACCCGGACCCAACCCTTCATAGAAAATTCTCACTTGTTTAGGTATGGAAAACCCATGGTGTGGAACCATGTTTAGGGTGTCTTTGAACCTCTCCCATGTTTCATAAAATGACTCTCCCTCTTTTTCAAAAAAGTTTTGGATTCTCTTTTTAAGTGCAATTGTTTTGTGATGAGGGAAGTATTTTTTGTAGAATTCTCTTTGAAGTTGGTCCCAAGAGTGGATTGATGCAGGTCTCAAGTTGTTTAGCCAATTTTTATCTCGATCCTTTAGTGAAAAAGGAAATAGCCTCATCTTAGTGGATTCTAGTTGATGTGGGGGACACATGGTTTCAACAATGTCGTTGAACTCTTTGACATGAAGGTATGGCATTTCTGACTCCATCCCATGAAAGGTTGGAATGTGGTTTAGGACATGGGGTTTGAATATGTAGTTGGTGTCTCCTATGGAATTGTGTCTAATGCATGAGGGGGCATTGGTCCAAGATGGAGTGAGGTAGTCGTTCATGGTTTGATCAACTACATTCCCTAAGTTTGGAGCTTCTTGGTTTTGGTTTCCCATTTGATTCCCCCCAGGGTTTACAATTGGATTTTGTGGATGACCCTCCATTGGACTTGTTTCAAGTTCTGACTTTGGGGTTTCAAGAATATTTGGATCTGATTTAAACAATCCCTTAGGTGCACTTGACTCCCCTATCCTAGGACTTTCCACCCAAACTAGTCTGTTTGAGAAATCGCGGGTGTAGGCGGACATGAGCCCCAAAAAAAATCGAGAAAGGGACAAGATAAGAGATCTTGGGTGAGAGTAGAAGAATGGAGGTGGGGAAAGAAGGTTTTTTTTGGATCTAAGGTACTTACTTGGTCCCCAGCAACGGCGCCAAAATTTGGTTAACGCCCAAATTTACCCAAGAGAAGAAGGGTAGAACGGTCCTTGTAATGTAGCTTGGGTTGTCGATTCCACAGAGACCTAAGAAGATACCTAAGATACACAACCTAAGGGATGGATTTTTGGCTATGAAGTGGCCAACTTGGATTTTTTTTAAGTGTTTTTGGAGAAGACTAATAAGCTTAGTTGAGTTCAATTTTAATGAAATGGGTTGATCTTAGGGTTACGCTTGGGTGGATTGAATGCATTTTATTTCTTTAGACAAATTTTTGGTTTTATTAATTCTTGATGAAACTATTCTTCAAAATAACACTACCTTCATCATTTTCTGGTTAGATACTAACTAAACTCAATTACTAGTCACCAACACACTTAGAGAACCAGATTCATGATCTCTCCAAGGTATATGGTTAATTTAGTAATTGGAATTAGCCTTTTCAAACACAGTGAAGATGAGGAGCGAAAATAATTGAAGAATGGAAGTCTTGAATTATTTAACCAATTAACAAAAATTCGTGCATTAAATATCAATCAATCCAGCCTTTTCATCTTCCTAAGATCAACCCATTAAAGGGTTAGCCCTCCATTTATGATAGACTATCAATGGTGGGCGGAAGACGGCTTACAAGAATTGAATTGAAGAGATTAAAACCGCGGAAATAACGAGCACTCCTCCGTGTGTGTGAATGGAATTCACACCTATGTGTGAACTATATCACCAACACCCAGAGTTATCACTGTGATTTTGTGATTTTAGAGATTTAAGTATAGAAATTGGAAGAAGAGAAGAGAAGGAATTGGATTAAGAACTTAGAAATACAAAAAGAAACTTACATGGGGAAAATGAAAGCATTACACCGAAAATTGAGCATAATAACATTACATGAAAGAATGTATGAGTTCCTCCTCACCACCACTTCCTTAAATAGGAAAATTTGGATCCTTAGGCCGATATACAACAGTCCAAGTCATCCCAATCAATGAGGGTAGGCATAGGTGGTGGAAAGTAGGTGGAGAGGAGACTTCTCCACCCTTGACCCGAGATGGCATCCAGCTTGCATCCACTTGACCGATCCGCTTCAAAGTCCTTCTAGATGGCCGATTTGGAGTAGGACATAGAAGACAAATATAAAGCCCCGGATGTTTTCTAACCTCCTGTAAAATATCAGCCCAATTTAATTTTTGGTTCGGGAGATATGGAAGATTCATTGGGATGAAATTCTGGGCCGCAGATTCTGGCCCAGATTCTGATCTTCCATTTGGGCTGCCTTGATCACCATTATGGAGACCGAATTAGCAATTTGGCCTGAATAATGATTTGTTTCCCTGTATGTCTTATATCATCACAAGAAATTTGGGCTTCATTGGTCCAGTATTGTGGGACCCACATCCTCAACAGTGGGTTGATGTCCAATCTGCCTTCACCAGAATTGTCTCCTTTCATCACCAAATATCTTCATCATCCTTTATGAATCTTTCCTTTCTCCCTGAATGAGAAACATTTAAATTTGAAGTGAAGATAAATTTACAAAAATATAATATTAAAACATGAATAATTACATTCAATAAAATCATATGAGTCATTGGGCCTAAATTGGTGTACATTAGGCATGAAGTGGACAATTGATGAGAGTGGATGTTTAAAATTAAAATGTACTAACTCAGGCCCATATGATCAAAAATGAACTTTTAATCCCAATAAAATGTAATTATAAAATGTGTTTTTATTGTCTAATCAACAGTCCATCCATATATGGCCAAATAATTTAATAAATAAAAATATTATTTATATCTTGGAAAAAATTACTCCTATATATCTGTAGGAGTATCACATAAGTTCACTTATTAAAAAATAAGTCCAACCTCAAGGTACCAAACCATTAATGAAAAATTATATGCCATACCATGCGCAAATCATTATCTGTGGGGTAATAAATAAAATATAATATTCTCACCAGACTAAACTAGAATAAATCCTAACAATACACCAGAGAGATATACCATGGAACCCTAACATATAATTAATAATAACAGGTTCCAAAATAAAATAAACAACTTATAAGTATATTATAAACCTATTCAAAAACTTTTCAGCTTAATCTTGGTGACATTAAGTAAATAAATAAATATTTTCTTTAAAAGTAAATCAAAATAAATAAAAAATATGATTCAATTTAAATAAGAGGCTCATAATAAAATATTACCATATTAATTTTTAATGTATGGAGATAATATAATTTATAATTATTTAATAACCAAAATTAATATGTTTAATTATCCCATTATTTTATCACTTTTCACAAGTCTACTGAGTAACACACATTTACTTTAGTACTTTCTAAGGGTATGTATGTTCCGATATTTATTTATCAAATTTATAAAAAACTACTACCACTCATAATTTATAGAAACTACATACAACATTTATGTTCCATAATTCACTCAATTTATTAAATAAATATTAAAACAATATCATTATTAATATTTAATAAACATTTAGTAGTCAATTTTTAATGAAATTTTTAAATATGAACACGAAATATAATTTATGAAAAATGTAAATGAATATCCTGGGAACAAATATCAATTGATTTTCCCATACCCACTTTAAATTAGTAATGGTTGATCCAAAACCCTATAAATATCAATTAAGAATGAATACCTTCTTCTTCATAAAAACCACCCTCAATTGGGTGAGATTCATCCATGACATGAGTGAAAAGGAAAATAAGAATGATAAGATACTATAAAATTCCGTGAATACTCCTTTAAATATTATTAAACAATCATTGGAAAACACCTCATATGTCTAATATTCTTTTTAAATAATTACAGTTATGTCCTTTATCTTTATTTTAAACTAATAAGTCATTAATTAAAACGATTTAGTCCCTCAATTCACAGTTACTAAGTCTAACTGAGGATCCCATTCAAATAAAAAATTTGTGGTTCAATACCATCTAATTTAATAAATTATCTTTTTGTAAATAAATATAAAATCTCCATTATAATTAATTATGAATAAAAAATGAATTATTAATGAATTAATTAAATAAATATTTTTCTAAAAATTGTTGGGTTTTAAAATGTATTTTATATTCCATATAATTTAAAATTAATTGTGTGAATCTAGATATGATGATGGAATCTAAGGTAATCACAATTTTTATTATGTGTTTACCTAAATGTTATATACTGGAATGTCTAATGCTCCATGGAAATCCTCTTTTATGGGTTTCGTTTAATACTTTTTTCTCAGATGGATTCAATCGATTATCTATTTGAAGAAGATTCCAGGTATCATCATATGTATGTGAAATTAACCTATTTCTATGTTTTGTGCGTATTGAATGTGAGTGTGTGAGTTAGGGTATGTTAACTAAGTGTATGTTAACCAAATGGAAAGCCACTTTGACCAAAATAAAACGAAAATTGAGATATGGTATCTTAGATCATTAATCGTTGTTACAAACATATCATAATTATTTAATGTTAAAACTATGAATTATTGTTTTTCCCATATAGTGGAATTTTCACATCCCAGCTTATTAATATGAAAACTCCCCAAACCCACCCTGAACAGGCTAGGTTATAGAAACTAATTTTTATGGTTACACACAATATTTGAGGAATTACATCTAAATCTACCTTTCAAGAAATATCATACATCAAATCGACCATGACATTCATGAAATATAAATATGAACAATATAAAAAAGGTATATATATACATATAGATCTCAGTGATACATATTAAATAATGCATATGAATCACCATTGTGCACAATACTAACTTCATATAAAAAATTGGAAACACACATACCTAGGGAAATACCCCATTCTAGACTCAACAATGTAGTCTACTTCTCAATTTGACATATTGATAATGGTGAGTTTACCATTTTTTATTTTGGATTAAAATATTAACATTTTCTGTAGTGACTCAGGTTTTTGACCCTGTCAGACTTTGGAATACTTCTACGAATAATTCTAGAGCTAGGCGCGAAGATGGTGTGCGATTCCGAGGCCCGATGTGCCCGGAATTAATTTTATAAAAATATTATGTATTTTTATACTATGCACATGGTAGGGGTGTAGTATCTCCTAAACGGTAGCTCAGAACGGGAATCTGAGGGCATGGCTGCGTCCGAAACGTGCTGTTTACCCTAGGCAAGGTGTAAATTTTGCGGGCGTGGGCCTGTGGTGGAAATCGCCACCTAGGGCGTTTTCGTAAATAAGTAGAAAAGTTAGTTTTCGAGCGTCGGCTCGAATAACTTCTGAACGGAGTCTCGGATTGCAAATCCGAGTCCACCATTGCGTTCAGAATGGCGTGTTTACCCTATGGGTGACCTTACCTTTGTCTGTATCGAGTGCTGGGATGGAGGCGAGTTGGCGGGGAGTTAAATGAGTTGTTTAAAAAAAAAAATTAAAACATAATCAATCTCCCCCTCCCCCATTTCCTCCTACGCGCAGGCAGCGACGAACTCCACAACTCCTCCGGTTCTTCGTCGATTTGAGCCCCGATCGTCTGTTTTCTGCACCTGAAGCTTCAGCGTTTCGCCCGCGAGGTAGGCGGTATGCGTTTTAATCCCCCAATCCCGTTCTTTCTGCGAATTGCTTCGTTTTGAGGTTGTTGCAGGGAAGATCGCATCCCGAGGGTTGCACCGGTGCTTTCGGATCGCAAAACAGACCACTGAGGTGCCAACGACGGTCTGCGGAAGGTCTGCCGGTGCGGCAGCACCGGGGCCGGTGGAGCGTGGCGGCCCGCGGCGGAGCACAGCGGTGCCGGACGCGGCGTGGCGGAGGGCCGCCGACCAGGGTGGGCCGGCAGCGGCGGCGGCCGGTCTTGGCCATTTTTTTGTCATACGGGGGTCTTTAAACCCCCGTTTCTTGCTATCCGGGAGTCGGATTTGTGTGCCGTCTACGACGACGCGACCCTGGGGATGAGGAAAACCCTCTGGTGTGGGTTTGAGGGTTTAATGGTTCAGGATTGTGACCTGGGAGTTAGAAACGTTGTGAAAAATAATAATATTTTATTATTTTATGACTTCGGGCCGTTGTAACTTCTACCCAGAGCGTCTGAATGATATGTCGTCAGTGGATTTGAGACCCTGATGGTACGACAGACTTTTTGAGATGATTTCCGAGTGTTGGGACCGAGTATGGGGTGTGGGCCCCACGAGGCCGGGTTTTGGCGTTTGCGAAAAAACGCAGCTTTCACACAAGGAGTCCTATTTTGGCAGATGAATAGTCGATCCTGTGTGTTTTTATGAGAGGATCACAATGGTGTGATCCATTCGATAAGTTTCAAGATCGAGGTGTGGGCCCCGCTCGAGCTGGCATCGCTGAATAGTACCTTTTTCACCGGGTGGCCGTTTTGGGTGAACGAGTAGTCAATTCCATGTGTTTTTCCGAGGGGATCACCGTGGTATGATCCACTTGATGAGTTTTGGGATCGTTGCATGGGCCCCACATGGGAAAGCTATGGTGAATAGTGCCCTTTTTACCGGTTGTCTATTTTGGGCGCGTAAACATCCTATCCTATGTGTTTTTCTGCGTAGATCGCGATGGTGGCCTCAGTATAGGCCTTGGTGCTATGCGGTGTGGCGTTGTTACAGGTCCCTCAGGTTAGCGATGTTTGGACGAGCAGTGGTTGAGGGTACTCCCATGGTTCGTTCCTACGAGGGTTCGTGCGACATCAGAACCTTCATATAGGTTTGTGATATTCTCAATAGGATGGTTACGTTGTTAGAGTTGTGGCATCCCTCCGGCGGGCCTGGAGCGGGATCCTCTATCATCCTTTCCCTAGATCGGGTTCTTGGTATCGCTGTGACCACTTATCTATGGGCGACGATCCCCTATCTAGCAGGTTAACCCCATAGAGTTTGTGGAATCATCGGGAATATGATCCCCTACGCAATGGGCCGTGCTCAGTAGGGTTGTGGCATCGTCGGGTATACAATCCCCTGCTCAGCATCAGGTTTATAGTAGGGTTGCAGTATCATTGGTTATGCAATCCCCTACTCAGCACGTGGTTTTCGTAGGGTTGTGGCATCATCAGTTCGATCCCCTACATCGCAAGTTATACCAGATAGGGTTCCGGTATCGTCGTGACCACCTTTATATGGGTGGTGATCCTCTATCTGAGTGACGTGCTTCTGTCGAGCACCAGATCGGGTTGTGGTTTCCCCCAGCAGATCCTGGGAGTGATCCCCTATCTATGAGATCTACGAATGCCGGATCGGGTTGTGGTATCCCCCAGCGGACCCTGGGAGTGATCCCCTATCTGTGAGATCTTTGTCTACTAGAGTGGGTTCTGGTATCCCCTAGAAGACCCTAGGAGCGATCCCCTATCCGAGGAGTTTGGTGGTTATGTTGTTTCAGCGGGGTTTCCTCAGTGATGCTATCCAACGAGTGAGATCTCTCAGATGAGCGTCTGAGATGGTTGTGAGAAACCCGATGGAGTGTATCTCTCAGACGTGTATCATCTGGGATGACAATGATTGTGGAGTGTGTTCTCCTGGATGTTAATCGTTGCTGGTGATGAGGTCGGTACCTCAGGTGGCTTGTTGTGTGAGCTGAGTATATCTGGATTGCTCAAGGCGTATGTATGTGCATACAACTGAACTGAGCTGACTAGTTGTGTTTAGCCGAGGATGGTCACGAGATGGAGTTTCTCTCTCGTCTAGGTTCCCTCTGGCTGGGATGAGCGGATTGTTGCCTTTCAGCTGCTCTATTTTTTTTTGGGGTTTTGGGGTGCCTACTGAGTATTCTTATACTCAACCCTACATGGGATTTTCCCGCACATGTTTGTGTCTTGTACAGACCAGAGCCCTTTTGACGGAGTCCCAGGAGGACTTAGAGCAGGCGGAACAGAATGAGCGAGGCTGACCAGGGTGTTTATCGGTGCTATTCCGAGGGTGCTTTATGGCGGGTGTTTGTGGCAGAGTTTCCCCTTCTTCAGAGTAGGTTGGATGTGCTTTTGTAGTTTTCATTTGGTGGGCCCTGTTTTTCCCTTTTGTACTTATGTTGTAATCTAGTTGTGGGATAGCTGTATGCATGCATTTACTTTTCAGTTTCCTATATCTCGACACTGTTGCATGGAGGTGTTTGTGGGTGCGTGTGTACATGTACCTTAGGCTAATTCCTCCCATGTGTGTGATAGCCTACTCAGCGCTGGAGGCCAGCCCCTGGCCTATTGGAGGCGGGCTTGGGGAGTCGCGGCTCGAACCCCATTGGGTCGGGTCGTGACAGAGTGGTATCGAGGTTCCACCTTTGGGAGGTCAGAGCGTAGTTGGTCTAGCTGTGAGTTTGGTTTAGGTTGCATAATGGTAGTGTTATGATGTTTTGAGTTCGCCTTTTAGGCCAGGGACTCTAGTGTTGGTGCGATGTCCGACGTATCCATACACCAGGACTCCGATAACCTACCTTTAGACTCGGGACATTCATACACTGGTCATAGGGACATAACGGTACATGAATCATATAGGACTGGGTTATTGGGTTTTTCTTGTCCTTCTTGAGTCAACTATTTAGATATACTATTTGACTATGGTGCATCTTGAATGTATTTCAGGATGCCTCCACGACAACAGCCAGCGAGGGTTCCGCTGCAGGATTGTGGTGAAGATCCGCCCTCTGTAGAGGCTGTGGACCAGGGTGCAGGTTCTGAGGCTGGACCTCCAGGTGGTCTACTAATTGAGCCACCACATGTCGAGTAGCTGGTTGTGACAGAAGTGCAGGATAAGGTTGCGCGCAGGCTGAGTGTGCTGCACGAGTTCCAGAGGCAGCGACCTCTGAGGTTCCGGGGTGATCCAGACCCCCAGGCAGCTGATGACTGGCTTGAGGCAGTCACCCAAGTTTTCCACCAAGTGAGGACACCTCCAGATCAGATGGTGGTCCAAGCGGTGATCCTTTTCATGGTTCTGCCGGGTGATGGTGGAGCCTAGTGACGCATTCCCATGATGAGGAGACGCTCACGTGGGAAGAGTTTGGGTGGCTCTTTAGGGAAGAGTTCTATCCGGTGACACTGAGGTCAGTGCGTATTCAGGAGACTCTGCAGCTTCAGCAAGAGGGCCTGACTATGTCGAAGTACTCAGCGATGTTTACAGACCTTTCGTGCTACTCCCTGGATATGGTTCGTGACCCGTTCTTTAGGGCTCATACCTTCGAGTGGGGCCTACGCAGAGACATCCGAGCAGGTGTGGTTTCCTTGTGTCTGCCCACATATGCTGGGGTGCTGGAGCGAGCGTTGGTGGTGGAGAGATTTCTGGCCGAGCAGTTTCCCCCTGATAGTGCTGGGCACACAAGAGCGGAGACGTCATCATCTGGTAGCCGACGACAGGCACAGGGGACTGGGCATGGGTGATGTTTCAGGAGGCAACCCCAGGATAGAGGATCTGAGCCCCAGGGCTCACAGGGCTCGCATGCCAGTTTTGGTCAGCCGTAGGAGAGTCGGTGTTACGCTTGCGATGGTCAGGGACATCTTGCTATGGATTTTCTGACCCGACGTGCTTCTGAGAGGGAGACGGTCGATGGACCACCTTGGTAGAGGCAGCATCTCGAGCAAAGAGGTCCACATGGCGGCAGACGTGGTGGCGGAGCGGGTGCAGAAGGAGGAGGTGGTAGGCGGTACCAGTTGCCACCACCCCACCCCCAGGTGGTCCACACCAAGCTTAGGGAGCTGGTAGCCGAGGGAGAGGATAGCTGCATGACCTAGAAGATATTGACCCAGAGGAACTGTAGATGGATAGAGGCACGCCTTGTGTCCTTCCTACTTTCTGCAGTAGTTTGATAGACACTGTTTAGTGGTACTCTTTCCTTTTTGTTGTTTGCTCAAGTTTTATTCAGGGCGTTGGTAAGACCCTTGTGACGTGATTAAAACCATGTGGGCGAGTCAGTGCTGCCCAAAGCGGATAGTATCGAGGTGAGGTGGATGAGTCCCTCTGACTTATTCATTTGGGAAGGGGTGTTATTTGGTGAACTCGCTGGTGTGTGAGACCCAGTTGGGAGTCCAGTCGCTTTCCTTGTGCTTATGGTGTTTTCGGGGATGAAAAGTTCTAAGGGGGGGGGGGATGTAGAGACTCAATTTTTTGGCCCTTTTAGACTTTGAAATATTTCTAAAAATAATTCCAGAGCTAGGCGCGAAGACGGTGTGCGATTCTGAGGCCCGGTGTGCCCGAAATTAATTTAATAAAAATATTAAGTATTTTTATACTATGCACGTGTCAGGGGTGTGGTATCTCCTAAACAGTAGCTCAGAACTGGAATCCGAGGGCACTGTTGCATCCAAAATGTTCCGTTTACCCTAGGAAAGGTGTAAAATTTGCGGGCACGGGCCTGCGGTGGAAAGCGCCACCAGGGGCGTTTTCGTAAATAAGTGGAAAAGTCAGTTTTTGAGCGTCAGCTCGAATAAATTTTGAACAGAGTCTCTGATAGAAAATCTGAGTCCGCCGTTGCATTCAGAACAGCGCGTTTACCCTAGGGGTGACCTTACCTTTGTCTGCATCGGGTGCCGGGATGGAGGCGTGTTGGCGGGGATTTAAATGAGTTGTTTAAAAAAAACATAAAACAAAATCAATCTCCCCCTCCCCCATTTCCTCTTACGTGAAGGCGGCGGTGACCTACACACCTCCTCTGGTTCTTCGTCGATTCGAGCCCTGATCGTCTGTTTTCTGCGCCGATCGTCAGTGGATCAAGTTTCAGGGCGTCCCCAGCGTAGTTCGGCACCCGAAGCCTCGGCGTTTCGCCCGCGAGGTAGACGGTTTGCGTTTTAATCCCACGATCCCATTTTTTCTGCGAATTGCTTCGTTTTGAGGTCGTTGCAGGGAAGATCGCATCCCAAGGGTCGCACCGGTGCTTTTAGATCGCAAAACGGACATCCGGGCGGCCCCCGGCGGTCCCCGGAAGGTCCGCCGGCGCCGGCGGAGCGCGGCGGCGCGACAGAGGGCCGACGGCCAGGGCGGGCCGGCGGAGGCGGCCAGTTGAGGCTGGTTTGGCCCATTTTTTTGTTATACAGGGGTCTTTAAACCCCCGTTTCTTCCAATCAGGGAGTCAGATTAGCGTGCCGTCTGTGGCGACACGACCCTGGGGACGAGACGAACCCTCTGGTGTGGGTTTGATGGTTTAATGGTTCGTGATTGTATCCCGGGAGTTAGAAATGTCATGAAAAATAATAATATTTTATTATTTTACGACTTTGGGCCGTTGTAACTTCTACCCAGAGTGTCCGAATGATGTGTCGTCAGTAGCATTGAGACCCTAATGGTACGACATACTTTTTGAGATGGTTCCAGGGTGTTTGGACCAAGTTTGGGGTGTGGGCCCCATGAGGCTGGGTTTTGGCGTTTGCAGAGAAACGCAGCTTTCACACGAGGAGTCTGATTTTCGTAGATGAATAGTCGATCCTGTGTGTTTTTCTGAGAGGATCGCAGTGGTGCGATCCATTCAATAAGTTTTGGGATCGAGGTGTGGGCCTCACCCGAGCTGGCGTTGGTGAATAATACCTTTTTCACTGAGTGGCCGTTTTGGGTGAATGAGTAGTCGATTCCATGTGTTTTTCCGAGGGGATCACCGTGCCATGATACGCTTCATTAGTTTCGGGATCGTTGCTTGGGCCCTACACGGGCAAGCTACAGTGAATAGTGCCCTTTTCACCGGTTGTCCGTTTCGGGCGAGTAAACAGCCTATCCTATGTGTTTTTCCGCATAGATCACGATGGTGGCCTCAGTATCGGCCTTGGTGCAATGCAGTGTGGCATTGTTGCGGGTCGCACGGGTTAGCAACGTTTGGATGAGTAGTGGTTGAGGGTACTCACTTGGTTCGTTCCTACGAGGGTTTGAGTGACCTCACAACCTTCATATAGGTTTGTGATCCTCTCGATAGGATGGTTACATTTTTAGAGTTGTGGCATCCCTCTGAAGGGCCCGGAGTGGGATCCTTTAGCATCCTTTCCCTAGATCGGGTTCTTGGTATCGTTGTGACCGCTTATCCACGGGAAACGATCCCCTATCTAGCAGGTTAACCTCATAGGGTTTGTGTCATCATCGGGAATATGATCCCCTACGCAGTGGGTCATGCTTAGTAGGGTTGTGGCATCGTCAGTTATATAATCCCCTTCTCAGCATCTGGTTTATATTAGGGTTGCAGTATCGTTGGTTATGTGATCCCCTACTCAGCACGTGGTTTCTGTAGGATTGCGACATTGTCAGTTTGATCCCCTACATCACTAGTTATACAAGATAGTGTTCCGGTATCATCATGACCACCTTTATATGGGCGATGATCCTCTATCTGCATGACGTGATTCTATCGAGCGCCAGATCGGGTTGTGGTATCCCCCAGCGGATCTTGGGAGTGATCCTCTATCTACGAGATCTACGAATGCTATATCGGGTTGGGGTATCCTCCAACGGAACCAGGGAGTGATCTCATATCTATGAGATATTCGTCTACCGAATTGGGTTCTGGTATCCCCTAGTGGACCCTAGGAGCGATCCCCTATCTGAGGAGTTTTGTGGTTATGTTGTTTCAGCGGGGTTTCCTCAGTGACGCTATCCGACGAGTGAGATCTGTCAGATTAGCTACTGAGATGGTTGTGAGAAACTCGATGAAGTGAATTTCTCATACATGTGTCATATGGGATGACAATGATCGTGGAGTGTGCTCTCTTGGTTGTGAGCTGTTGCTGGTGGAAAGGTCGGTACCTCAGGTGGCTTGTTGTGTTAGCTGAGTATATCTGGATTGCTCAAGGTGTATGTATGGGCATACAACTGAGCTAAGATGACTAGTTGTGTTTAGCCGAGGATGGTCACGATATGGAGTTTCTCTCTTGTCTGGGTTCCCTCTGGATGGGATGAGCAGACTGTTGCCTTTCAGCTGCTCTCTTTTGTTTTGGGTTTTTGGGGTTCTTACTGAGTATTATTATACACAACCCTGCACGGTTTTTGCCCGCACATGTTTGTGTCTTGTGCATACCAGAGGCCTTTCGACAGAGTCCCAAGAGTACTCGGAGTAGGCAGAGCTGAGTGTGGGAGGCTGACCGGGGTGTTTACCGGTGCAATGCCGAGGGTGCTTTCCGGTGGGTGTTTGTGGCAGCGTTTCCACTTCTTTAGAGCAGGTTGGACATGCTTTTAAAGTTTTCTTTTGGTGGGCCCTGTTTTGTCCTTTTTTACTTCTATTTTACTATGGTTGTGGGATAGCTATATGCATGCATTTACTTTTCAGTTTCTTATATCTCTTCACTTTTGCATGGAGGTGTTTGTGGGTGCATGTGTACATGTACCTTAGGCTAATGCCTCCCATGTACATGATAGCCTACTTGGCGTTTGACGCCAGTGCTTGGCCTATTAGAGGCGGGCTTGGGGAGTCGCGACTCGAGCCCCGTTGGGCCGGGCGTGACATTTTCACTGAAAATGACTTGTTGATACCAAACCAAGGAATTAATTAATTTAAGTTAATTAAAATTATTTTTAATATATTCAACAACAACAGGTAAAGAATTTGATTTCAATCACATGAAAGGGAATACCATGGTGAGGAACTATACATTTACATCTTCTAAAACATAAAAACCATTCATCCTAAAAAACAAAAAAATTATAAACATTCATTCTATTACCTTCCATCATGAATGAGGGAACCCTCCAAATCATTATCATATAATATATGAAAAATAATCAATAATGAGGTATAATTACAATACTCTCCAAAAAACCATCTAAAAACCCTATAGAGAATAAAATATATCTCCCCTCACTGAGATAATATAAGGACATGTACCGTAAAAAACACATAATTATGAGTTTAATAGAATATATTGCACCCTGTTACATTGTCATGATATTTTAGGATTAGAATTTATAAAATTAGGAATAACATTTAAATATCAAACCCATGAATTATAAAGTGCACACTTTAACTCATTGTCTATTTTTTTCTAAATGAAACTTGATTCTTAAATTTAAAATTTTATTTTATTTAGGTTTCTTTATATTGTTAAAAAAGACACCAAAATGAAAATATAGACCATTTTATAGTTCCTACTCATCATAAAGACCTATTAAAAAAAATTAGAACTTGGTATGTTCAAAATAATCTCAATAATGGATATAAAAATAAAAGAAACATGTTAGTTGTTTTGAAGATTCCTGAAAAACCATAAGAAAAGTTTCCTTTTTAAATAATTAACTCTGAGATAAAAATAATAATTACATGCTCATGAAATCAAGTAAAAATCCAAATTTTTTTATAAAACCTATTTTTATAAAGAATAAAGGAAAAATATTAATCATGAAAGCCATTTGGGAAAACATGAGCACTCATGAAGAAAACCTTCCACCTTTATAATATTATAAAAATTACATTAATCATGAGTTATTCTTTTTACCGTCTGAAATCAAATGATTTCCTTTAAAAAACATAGAAATAATTTAAAAATCATATATTTATCATGAGACATTGAACTTATAAACACCCTTACAGTAACACCTATAAAGGAACAACAATCATGGTTAATTATAATATATCTATTACGATCGACTTGTTTCCCATTTACTCCATCATCATTACCCAATAAATTTGGGAGATATATCAGGATGAAAAATTATTATACTAAATACACATGAACTATATCATAATACAAGAAAATATAATATTTCATTTCCATTATAAAATAAATAAAAATTTGAATTTGGAGTGAATAAGAAAAACCACTTTCACTTATCTCTTAAAAAAATGAGATGAAGTATCATTTTTTTTGAAATCATTTAAAAACTAAAAATTCATATAAAAATAAGAAAAGAATAGGTTTTGAAAAAACATATATAAATATATATCATACTTAATAATGAATAGAGTATATGATGGAGGGGAAATGGAGCCATGCATTAGCCTTTAAAAACCATTATTCTTTATTTTGATAAAAATATTTCAAAGTAATCCCAATAAAAAAACATTAAAATATTCTTTTTAAAAACCGTTCTAAAAAGTAAATAATAACTGAAAATGAAATTAAAAAATCATTATAGTAAAATATATAAAATTATTGAAACATTTTTACGAATATAGATATAGAGGAAAAAGAGATTAAAACATTTAAAACAAAATTTAAAACAAAAATACTTTACAACATTAAAATTGTTTGAATAAAAAGAACCAAACAAGAGATAAATTGAAATGGATTTAAAAACTACTTGAATTTCACTAAATCAATGAAAACTTACATCCATATGGAAGTATATACAAAACGAAAAATAAAACATGTGATGAAAATGAAATGAATCACAGTAAAAGGAAAATGAGATGAGAAATCTCTTACCTCAAGTCCGACTCACTATGTATGGTCCAATATAATAAACATATATTAACTATTTAATTATTTAATAATCTATTTTAGGTTTATTAACTTATAATAATCACATTTATTTCTTATATTACCATGTATTATATAGTTACTAAATTTCATAAGTTCATATCATACATTTTGATGATGTTCAGATCATAATCCCAAAATAACTTTGATAAGATGAAAATGGTAAAAGTGATCATTGTTACATAAAATCCAGAATATTAATCATTAAATTATTATCATGTTAATAATTTAAATTAAATTTTATAACCATATACGAAAGGATAAAATGAAATATGAATCACATCTCTTTATATAGGTGAAATTATACATGCATACACGCGTGACATTATCATTTTATAATTGATGGAAGGGTAGGAAGGTATGTAACCCGAAAAAACTCTAATTACCTTTAAATAAGTCAACAAGTTTGATACAAATTCTATAATACGAAACCCAATGTAAAAAAACCACAACATATTAATAATACATTAGTAATAAATCTATAATAAATTATAATATGGTAAACCGTTAATAGTTATTACATATCAAAGGTATATTATTAATATAAGTTAATATTGAAAATGTTATTTTCGATAAAATTCATTTTTTATATTTTATTTTTTATTTTAAATAAAAATATTAATAATAAATTTTATAATTTAAATCCAATAAATTATAATTAATTGTTGAATTCATCATAAAAAAATTATCCTTGGACGTTTTTTATATTTTTCTAAAATAATTGTTTTTTAGGAGAATAACAAAAAATACCACTTATGCTAATACCATCCCATTTATTAGAATTAATATTATATGAAATATTTTAAATATATAAAATTTATATTTATAAAGTAAAATAAATCAATTAATAAAATTATGAAAATTTATAAATCCTATGAATTTCATTTTATCAAATCAAATAATATTTTGTGGAAAATATTTTTTGTTTGCTTCTTTAATTAAGTTTGAAGATCAATAAAAATAGGTCACATAATTACTTTACATTAAAATAAATATTATTTGATCAATAATAATTTTTGTAATATATTTATAATCAAAATATGTTTAATTATTTCACATACCTAGAATTTATTCATAAAAATACTGTTTTCTAAAAAGCGTGGTTTTACATGATACATACGCTAACATTAAGATTAATTTCCCCACACATAGAAATTTATTATTATAAAATTATTCATATTTTTTATAATAATTATAATATTATTTAATATTTACAATTTCATTTATTGTTATAAAATTTATGTTTTTAGGATTATTACTAATTACTAGGATAATGGTGAAACCATTATTTTAAAAGTATTGATTTATTAATATCGATGAATTTATATGGAATAAATTAAATTTAAATAATTTTAATTTTGAATATATAATTATTATTAAAAACATTAAAAATTTTGACACTCACTAAATTATCAATCAATACTAAATAAGATTAAGAATCCACAATTGTCAGAATGACATTTTTCCACTAAAATAGTTTTTCTACTCATTATCTATTTCAGTTTAAAAGATAAATTTATAAAATTTATAAATTTAATTTTATTAAATAGAGGTAAAATTTGGTTCCAAAATTCCAAAATTTTTCTATATGGGTTATGTTTTTATTTTAAATGAAACATTGAATAACTTAATTAAAAACTAATAACCTAGTTTAAAAGAAAGAGAGTAAAATCTAAATATATAATGGTAAAATATCACATAACATGTTTAAAATTTGTATTTAAGGAATTGTATGAATAATGTATTACTAAAGGACACCCTAAAATATATTATTTATAATCCTTATATCTATTGACCTTGGAATATTTTAATCGAATTTTTTGAATATAGAGGGTGTTTTCAAAAGATCCATTTCCCTCTATTATAAAAGGGGGTAACTTACACCCATTAAAAAATTCACAAAACAATCTAATTTTCCTTGAAATTATTCTCAAATATACTATAATATAATTTAATGACACTTTATTATGCCCTTGGTCACACTAGGTTAGCCTAATCCCTTTAATTTTAAGGAGTTATCCTAGGAAATATCAAGTCTTTAACATAAGTATTATCTCATTCTTAAGTTATTATTCTTAATATTATTATAAAAAATAAATTACCACTATAATAATATGATTAATTTTTTATAATTATTTTCCTAATATGTTCTTATAATAATTTAACTAACATTTTTTATTCCCCTCCATCTTATAAGAAAAAAGTGTCATTAGAGTATTGTGCGGACTACCGCCTCCGCAAAGCGACTTATTTTGTTTTTCAACACCTACATTGATGGATGATAAAAAGGATGTAACAAATTAATAAATATTATATCTATAATAAAACTAAAATTCTTAAATTTCAATTTATAATATACCTTATTTCCCTCTCATTTATTGAGAAATGGAAACACTAATTGTACGTACGTGCGAACTATTACCTCCATGAGAAATGAGTTTCATTTTCATCACCACCAATCATTGTTGGATTTAAAAATATATTTAATATATAAAAATTATTAAATATAAATATAAATATTATTAATAATATAAAACTATTTTATTATTATTCATACCATTTTGGATATATATAAGGAGTTATAAAATGATTGATCGAATAACCTCATGTAACTGACATTGGAAGGAAAACTATATAATAAATAAATATAATATAAAAATAAATGGTACATATTAAATTAAATAAATAATAATAAGGTTCCAGATAAGGTATATATAAATATTAACAAAATTATTTGTGATCCTAATAATGTGTATAGAATGTATCTGGCACAAGGTAAGTTTTTTAATATCAACTTTCCTTCATTGAGACAAGTATTGTATTTATAAACTTATTTTCATTTTCAAGGTGTGTATGATAAAAATTTGAGATATTGTAACACGAATAAATTTTATTTAATGATATATAAATATAAATACAATTTTTTAAATCTATATTTTTTATGACTCAAAATTTACAAAAGCAGTAATGGTTTTCATCTCAAATTCCTCTCTTTGATATATGTTTGGTATTATGCACCTGGTTTCATTTTTGCGGTGTATATACTACATATATGAGATAAAATATCATAAAGTTTTTTCTCATTATGCTATTTTATGTTCTATTATAATTCTTATCTTTCAATTGGTTTTGATTAAAGTGTTACTCAAGCTATAAGGGTATTCTTGGTCAGATTTTTAAATTTTGGGGACATAATGAATATTTTCCACCATGTTTTCTTTGAATGGTTTATTTATATCCTATGGATATTTTTTTTATAATAATCCTTTTTATTTTTTAGTATTTAATATCCAAATCATGTTCAATTTTTCAGGCCTCTATTGATATATATTTTCCCCAAAAGTAAGGATTTTTGGTTACTCAAATCCCCTTATTTGAGTTGTAATGTTTTATCTTCAACATTGTTCTTACATGATTGGGATATACCAACATAATATATTTTATATATGGTACTTTATGATCCTATTCTATAAAATTATGTTTTAATAAAAAATATGTTTTTATCACTTTTTTTTTAAATTATAGATTTTTTACAAAAGTAATTTCAATTATTAAAAATGTCTCTTTCATAATCAGATATGTTGGATCCACTTTTCCTATAGAAAAAAATATATAATTTTTAAGTCTCCTTTATTATAGATTAGTTTAAAAGTAAAAATTTCCAAATATTTTTCACTTCACCCTTTGAAAAGGTATTTTGAAAGTGACTCGTTACATCCTCCTTTATATCAAATTTTAAAATGTTTTCTAAAATCTCTTTTAAGTTTTCATATCTATTTAAATTTTCATTTTTAAAAAGATTTACCTTAATTTGGTTTATGATTAATTATTTTTAATAATATATATATATATACATATACATATATATATATATATATTAGGTGATAAACTCATGATAGTAAAAAATATAATTTTATGATCCCTTCGTGGATGATATCATTAAATATTTTTTTTCAAAAAAGTTTTTTATCTTTGTCAACATACTTCTAGAATTAATTGGTTATATTAGGGATATATTATTTTTAATCCATACACCATCTTCTAATGGATGGATTATGATCATGTTTTTCAAATAATTTCTTAACCATATACTCAGTTATCTATATGGATTGAACGTCACATTTATATATGTCTGAAATGATGATGGTCATATAAAAATAATGATATTCTCTTGACATGGGGAAAATTATTATGTCTCTATATATTTTTATTCTAATATGTAATATTGATATAATGTTTAATCTATAATGTTTTACTATACAACTTCTTTCTCTGAATGGTTTCTGATCGTGTTATCGTTTTTATTGACACTGGTAAAAATAATTGCATTTATGATGATTATTGATTTCCAACATAGGTTGATCATCTATTGATATTTTTTATTCTTCATTATATGGATTTGTAAGTTTTATTTAGTAATTAATTTTTTTGGGAATAATATGAAAGGTCCCAATGACTCTTATGTTGAATGCATTTGACTAAATTAGGTGAAGGGTGGGAACCAAACTTATATAGACCCTTGATGCATCGATAGGTATCTTAAGACAACACATGTTTGTGTATTTGGTATATACCTATCCAATTAAGAAATTTTTATTGAAGTTGGTCTCTCTGAAAAGTAATGTAACTTGGAAAAAGTCTATGGCAATATGTTTTTGATGTCATAAATTACACATTTAATCATTATGAGATCAATATTATTGAAAGACATTGTTTATTTATTTTCATTGATATAACATGATCCCAGTTTTAGATTATTATGAATTCATACTTTTTACCTACTCCTACTATAATAATTATTCCATAATTATTCATTGATTTCTTCACTTATATGTATCCTTTATTTAGTATTGGACCCAAACCCTTTCTTATGTTTATATTTCTCAAGTTATGAAGAAAATTAGGACTTGAGAATTGTTTAAAAGGATATGATGTATTGAATAATTTATAAGTGTTGTTAAGGATTAATTATGGGTTAATTAGACTTATATATAGTGAAAAAATGTCTATTATTTGAGAAATAAATGGGATTTATTTTTATATGACGTGTCCTAATTCCAAAAATAACTAAAACTAAAAAGACCCTTTGAGTGTAAGTGATTAAATCATCATTATAATTTTTATTATGGGAAGTTATATATATAATTTTACAATGGGTATTAATCAATGATTGTAATGTATGAGTTTATTGCAGTAGATCTAATATTATGAGTCTTAGGCATCAAAATTGTTATCAAAGGAAATATTTACATAACTTGGGGGATTATTACGTTTTAAGCTTAATTTAATCTTTGATAAGTGTAGGGAATATAGATATTGACCCAACCAATTTTCATTAATTACTCATTAATTTTGATGCTCACAAACACAGTCATTTGTTTTACTAATGAAGTTTTTTTATGTGCATTTCTAGATTATATTTATTAGAATATTTTTTTCAATTTCCTAGAATTTTATATGTTCTTTTCTTATAATTCTGTTGATTTTTTATTCTAAAATTATTTTATACATTTTAAGGAATTACCTAATCACAATACAAAGAGTGTTTTTGCAACCTAATGTTGGTATCAAAGTGCACATTTAAGCTAAAATTTATGTTTTGGAACCTATATTTTGATATGAAATGTCACTTTTGTAACCCCATGTTTGATTTAAATGTAATTTTTAAGCACCTAAATTTCATGTAGCAACCCCATGTTTGATTATGTAATGTTTGGTTTGTTAACCTAATATTGATTTTAAACACCAAAATTTGGTTTCTAATTTTATAATCAACCATAATTTGTGAACCATACTTTTGGATTTATCCTCACCCAGAGAAACCTCACATGGAATCTTTCAATTATATGATTTGACTTTCAGATATTTCTGAGATTTCAACTTCAATTTCAGTAGAATAAATATATCAATAAAGTGATTCAATGACTTTTTTAGAGACTATTAAAAAATAGACTAATTCAATATTATTTATATGTGAAGTTATTAATTTTCATGGATGATTAATTTTAAATTTCAAATATTACGAATGTTTTGAATATCATGACTTATAGAGATTTTTCTGATCTATTTGACCATTTTTAAATCAATATTTTTATTCATTATAAATGGATTTATCTGGTTGATATTTCTAACGTCATTGAGATATTATGGGTCAAATATTTTTAAAAATACATATATTTATTTTATGTTTATAATGACGAATCTCATTGAAAATTTTGATTGGACTTTATGAGAATATTAGAGATTATATTGCTGCTATTTTATCTACTTTTTATTAATTAGCTATAGTTAGTTAAAGTTATTTTTAGGACTACACTTTGGTTCATATATATTATTATATATTTCTATAATTTTTTACTATTTTTAATATGTTTACTTGCTGTAGTTATAATATCTAAATATATTTTCCATAAAATATTAATAGATTATTTAGAAGGGTAGTTCTTTGAATAATTTCATTTATTCTAATAAGGATCCATTCTTCTATTAGTTGAATCATTAATATCTAAATTCTTTCAATGAGAATTTCTTCAACCAAAGTATTTTCTAGTTGTTTTTAAACACTTAGGTGTTGAGTATTTCTAACATTATTTATTTTCATTTTTGAAGCCTTTTAAAATATTTTGTAACAAGTTGTAGTTTCTTTTAATCAACTATATAGATCCCTTAGAAAATTATTAACTAGTGAAAATAAAAAAACTCATAGATAGAGTGTTGGTAGAGTGTAACGAGGGATATTTTTTGTCCTAGACCACAATAAAAATTTTCATGTATGTTTCTTTTATATTTTTTTGAATAATTTTTCTAAATAAATGGGACCATTATAGATCTCCAAGCTCTAAAAGGGGATCCATTTTAATTTCTTCAAGTATTTTTAAAAGGAAAAAGTTCACCCCATTAGTTTTTATTCATATTTATTATGACCTAATTGTCACGACCCCCTCCCCACAAAGTGTACCCCTCCTGGGCTGGAAATGTGAGAAGGGAGAAAATGACCCTCCGAGTCCCGCCTCCAGTAGGCCCCGGGTTGGCGACTAGTACCGAGGGTATAATAAACACATAAATGGGAGGCATTACCCTCTAGGAGAACACATGCGGTAGAGAGAGATAAGATAGACACCAACCAATTCCAACTCAGAACTGAAGTATAAAAGAAAACCCAAGTGCACATATGTAATGTCATGCAAAAGTACTACAACTGAAAGGGAAAACTGCAAGTACCCAAGAGAAAGTAAAAACAGCAGTGACCACAAGCCCGAACAGCTCCTGCAACCATAAGCTAGTAGTAACTAGCCTGATCTTCAACATGATCCAAGTGACCTAAAACAAAATTTATATATACGTAGGTTGAGTATAACAGTATACTCAGTAGGATCTTCCCCTAAGCCTCTCGTGAAAATGTAAAGTAAGCATGCTAAAGCAAATTGAACAATAAGTGAAACTAACTCGTCACCTAAACTGGTATACTATGTTACCAACCTCACCATGGCTACTATCACCAAGTAACACATATAAGAATATATCATATAATAAAGAATATCAAGGGTACCTCGCTACTACTTCCCCACTAGTTTTCCACTTTTCCCCAACAACATATGTCCTGTGCATCTCTCTACAATGGCTTGCCCGTATACACCTTGGCTAAGATCCACAATCTGCACCACATGCACCACAAATTCTTGCCCATAGACACCTGGGCGAAGCACCACACCATCCTCACAACCAAAAGTAACCAGGTAGTTTTCGGGAGCTACCACAACTCAAATAATGTGTATCATACGTCGGGTACTATACCTCAAGCCATTACAACCCATACACTGAGTAAGGATCCTCAAGCCATCATAGCCTATACACGTTACACCTATAGTAGTCATTAGGATACTATATCCAGAATATATGTGTGTGAATAACCAGAAGCCATTACAACCCTCTACACACATATATGGGGAAAACTAACCACTGTGCCTAATGGAACTAGTATCTACCAAGGGAAGAGAGCGGGGTCAAAGGGGGTAGTCGTCCATTCATCCTCCCACCAGAATGTTGGGGAAAACACCCCCCAGGGCTAAGAATCCTTGGGGTGCCAGTTTCCCTTAATGACAGGGTGGAGTATCATATAGAAACACAAAAATTATAGAATATACTATAACTCACAACCACACTATGGGCATAACCTGATCTTAGATACAACTGCAGCTAACGTCTCTCAGACTCCGGGCTGCCACTTCTAAGACTAGGATTCCTATAAGCACACAATTATTTAAAGTATTTATTAGATTACTTAATTCCAATTTTTTATCAATTCCACTTTACGTTAATTAATTATTCAAACATTAATTAACCATGAACAATTTCACATTAAATTCCATTAACATTACATCCAAAAACCAATGTCCCTTCAAATGTTCTCAACCTCATCATTAAGTTTCAAAAACTCCAACCCCATGGGTGAACATAATTTATTCAAACATTCATTAAAAAATGACTTTACCATATTTCCATGAATTCTAGAAAAGCATCATGTGCTACTAAACACAACAGGCTCAACACGGTGAGTAGATGTACTACCCGTCGAGTCTTTGCCACCTATAGCAAGATATAAGACCCATTCTCCCTTGAGAGGCTAAACACGGAAAGCACGTGGCATACCCCGCGTGTCTTCACCTCTTTCAGAAGATGGGTAAGCAAGAACAGCTGCCTTGAGCAGTGGGGAAATGTAAAGCAGATAAACAACCAAGAATCAACAAGCATCCAACAATCACATCCATCCCATTCCATCATCCATGGTGTCCTCCCTGACACCCACATGCATAAACCGATGCATCTCGCCACTCCATCATCCCTGGTGTCCTCTCTGACATCCACATGAATAAACTGATGCATCTCGCCACTCTAGGCGTTATCCAATGCAACAAACACAAGTCCTCCATGCCCCCACATCATAACATCCATCTAGGATCACATCATAGCACAAGAAGCAGGAAAGTAAATATCACATCCATTTGGGATCTTGGCCCTTTAACAAGGAATATAGCCTTTAAACAACAAGCACCAACATATTCCAGGTTTACCAACCAACTGAATTAATCACATACATCGACATCAATTTGATTAACATCAATTTTGATCAATAATCACAACAATAACAACCAAATTCGTTTACATGCCTCTTTATCTTTAGCCAATTAATTATCAATTAATTCCAGATTTATGTTCTCTATCAATTTCATCAGAAACAATATACTAATAAGCAAGTCATAGACATCACACTATCTAGCAAATCAAGAGAGGAACTGTTAACACGATACAAAGCAAAAACATGCACTCAAACCAATTATTTTAATCCGGTGCAAGTATTTAATTAGGTCAATTTTATTATGATACAAAGGGATAAAGCTTTCTAACTCTACGATTGCACATAAACAATTAGAGAATCCATGAATCCCCTACCTCAAAGGTTTTCGTGAAAAACCACAACAGTCGAAGAGCGCCCAAGAAACCGGGCCGATTCTCCATGAATCCTCCTTAGATCTCCTCTCCTAACACAACTAAGACCAAAGATCATCATATTCGACATCCATATTCTTAGATATACCCATTACAAGCATAGATCTAAGAAACTGAGAGAAGAGGAGGATTAGATCTAATTAGATCTAAGAAATCAATCAAGAACGATCACATACCTCAAGAAATCGGCTTCGATTCTCCATGAGAAGCCTCTGGATCACCTCCAAAATGCTGGGGAGAGGTTCTTCTACCTCCAAGGAAGGGTAATCCTGAGTTATGGCCGCTTAGAGGCTTAAATAAACCATTTAGAGTCAAAAGAGTTCAGATCCACAATTTTAGGATCTAACTTTAAGTGCCGCATGGTTAGTTCGTACGGTTTAACAAACCGTGCGCTAACCGTGCGTTAGCTTCTGCCTCTCCAAACACTCCTCGCACAGTTAGTCCACACGGTTTAACAAACAGTGTGCTAACCATGCGTTTTCCACTACCTCCAACACCAACCTTGCATGGTTTGGCCACACAGTTTAGGAAAATAGTGCGCCAACCATGTGAAAGCTATTACCCTTTATCTTTCCTTAAAAGTCCACCCAAACGCACCCCCCAAGTCACCTTGACCTCCCAGAACACCTCTAGCACCACATTTTCAAAAAGGAATGGATCGGAAAGGTCTGGGTCATTACATCAGATACCTCTCAAAACATTATCGTCCTCGAGAATCCCAAACCCACATAAAGAGAAAATGAAACAGGGTCTTAACAACCACCCATCGAGATACCTCTCAAAATAGAGAAAGCCACCAAAATAACAAAGGGTTCCATCTCATAAACATTAAAGTTTCACAACAATATAAGTTACATCAAAACCTGAAAGGAGTTAAACATAAAACAACTCTCGGTACTGTGCACATATCTGTGACTCACGTTCCCATGTACTCTCTTCCAAGCTGCCGTGTCGCCACAAGACATGAACTAAAGGGATATAAATCCAATGCAACACCTTCTCCTTACAGTCTTGGATCTCCACAGGTCGCTCTTCAAAGGTTGCATCGTCATCAACATCGATCTCTCCCCAATCGCTGACGTGAGAGTCGTCATGAAGATAATGATGGAGCTATGATATATGGAAAACATCATGTATCCGACTCATCTGAGGGGGAAGTTCTACTCGGTATGCCACAGATCCAACACGAGCTAACACCTCGAAAGGCCCAACAAACCGGGGAGAAAGGTTACTTCCACGACCAAACCTTCGATGCCCATGACGGGGATTCACCTTCAAAAACACATGATCCCCAACATTAAACTCTAAGGGTCTTATTATTTGATCGGCATATGATTTCTGACGATATCGCGTTGTCTTCATGCTCTCACGAATCACCTGAACCATCTCTATTGTATTATGTACTAGTTCCAATCTGAGAATTTTGACTCTCTGACCCCAGTCCAGCACAACGGAGAATGGAAAGTCCGGCCATACAAGGCTTCAAATGGAGCCATACTAATGGTGGTGTAAAAACTATTATTTTAAACAAAATCCACCAAGGGTAAGTGCCTCATCTATGAACCTACAAAATCAAGAACACAAGAGCGTAACATGTCTTCAAGAGTCTAGATAGTTCGCCCTGTCTGACCATCTATTTGAGGATGAAAAAAAGTTCTAAGGAAAAGTTGAGTACCAAAAGCATTTTGGAGACCTCTCCACACCCTTGAGGTAAAAATAGGATCTCGATCAGAAATGATTGTCCTTGGGACTCCATGAGGTCTCACCACCTCCTATAGATACTGCCTCGACTAAACCTCCATTGATCTTGAGTCCTTGATCTCTATGAAGTGGCCCTATTTTGTTAAACAATCCACTACCACCGAAATAACATCATGTCCTCCCAGAGCTTGAGGTAAAACTGTAACAAATTCCATTGAGATGTCCTCCCAATTACACTGAGGAATCTCTAATGGCTGAAGAAGACCACCTAGAACATCGTGTTCGGCCTTCACCCTTTGGAAGACTAAACATCAAGACATGAACTCCGCAACTGCATGCTTCAGCCCAGGCCACCAAAACTGACTCCTCAAGGATTGGTACATCTTTGTTATGCCAGGATGTACTGCTAAGGGAGAACTATGAAACTCTCAGAGAACTGTCTCTTGCATCGCCAATGGATCAAAAATCCTTCCATGATACAACAATCAGTGTTCGTCCTCCGACCAACCATCAGGGGTCTAACCAGAAAAAACTTGGTCTCTCCAGACCTCCACCTCAAGATCCCCCAACTGGGACTCTTCCACCTTATACATCAGGGATGACTGTACCATCATATGAAAAAGACAACATCTACCCACAACTTCTCCCATATCAAGATGAAATGCTAACAATTCTTCTATTACTCTCCAGGAATCACTGGATTCACGAACAGCATCACTACGCGACTTTTGGCTCAGCGCATCAGCTACAACATTCCATTTTCCAGGTGTATATGATATTTTGATTTTGTATTCCTATAAGAACTCCATCCACTGATGCTATCATAAGTTCATGTCACGCTGGGAGAAAACATACCTCAAACTCTTATGATCGGTGAAAACCACAAAGCGCTAACCAATGAGGCAATGTCTCCACGACTTTAGAGAAAACACCACAGATTCCAACTCAAGATCATGGGTGGAATAGTTGCGTTCATGGGGACATAACTTCCAAGACCCATAAGAAACAATTGATCTCTTCTGTATGAGAACATAGCCTAACCCCAGATGTGAATCATCATAGAAAACATCAAACTGAACTCCTTTAGCTGGAAGACATAGGACTGGAGCACTTACTAACTTCCCTTTTAGATACTCAAAACCAGCCTGACACAGATCAGTACATATGAAAGCCTGATCTTTCTTGGTCAAAGTTGTCAGAGGAGTTGCAACTCAGGAGAAATTGGCTACGAACCTCCCGTAGTAGCCTATGAGACCTAGGAAACTTCGTACCTCTGAAACTGTCTTGGGGGCTGCCCAAGACACACCTACTTCTATCTCAGATGGATCCACTGACACTCCCTATTGGGACACAACATGCCCCAAGAAATGGACTTCTCGATCCCAAAAATCACACTTTGACAACATTCTGAACAGCTGATGTCAATGAAGAACTCCCAAAATGGCTCGTAGATGCTCTGCATGCTCCTCTTTAGGTGTGGAGTACACAAGGATGTCGTCGATGAAAATTACCACGAACTTGTCCAGGAACTCATGGAACACATCATTCATCAATCCCATGAATACAGATGGAGCATTCATCATGCCAAATGGCATTACAACGAACTCATAATGCCCATGACGACAACAGAAAGCAGTCTTTGGGATATCCTTATCCTTCACACGCATCTGATGATATCTTGACCGTATGTAGATCTTTGAGAACAAACATGAACCCTTCAGTTGATTGAATAAATCATCGATCAGAGGAAGATGGTAGAGATTATTTATTGTCACTTTATTTAAGTGATGATAATCGACACACAACCGCAAACTACCGTCGGCCTTCTTCAAGAACAGAACTGGTGCACCCCATGATGACACACTTGGTAAAAAAACTGCACTGCAATAGACCATCAAGCTATATACGTAGCTCTCGTAACTCAGAAGGGGCCATCCTATATGGAGACATAGAGACTGGAGATGCTTATGGATGTAGCTCGATCCCAAAATCGATCTCTCGTCGAGGGGGTAATGCTACAACCTCCTATAGAAAGACATCATGGTACTCTTCTATGACCCTAGGAAACACCAACTTATGAACCTCTGAAGAACTCAACATCATCTCATCTGCCAAGGACGATAAGAATGGAACACGCCTATGACCCATCTGAGGTTCTCGCTCACCAACAAACACCACTTGCTCTCCATCCACACCAAGGAAAACGACCTTCTTCCTAAAGAAATCCACAATAGCCTGAATCGAATACAACCACTCCATGCCGATGATGAAATCATATGGTTGTATTCATAAACATAGGAAATATCCCCAAGATCAGTGTTTCCCCAACACTAGCACACAATCTCTACATACTTCAAACAAGTCAGCTCGACCTCCATCTAGCGTAGTTAACACCAAGGGAACTGGAAGCCTTTCTACCTCAAGTCCCAAAGCATGGACAAGGGTAGGTGATATGAAGGAGTGTGTCGCTCCTAAATAAAACAAGGCATACACCAAGGTAGAAAACAACCAAAGGGTACCTTGAATGATGTATGGCTCTTCTGGTGCTGGCAATGCTAGAGCATGATGCTGACCAAGACCTCCTCCGTGACCTCCCTAACCCTGATGATGACTACCAACATGGCCGTGCTCTACTCTCTGAGGAAGGGGAGCATCATGGAGCTGTCCTCTGCCTGCCTCATCTACCCCATGGTGATCTAAAACCTATGCAACTGGCTGTTATTGCCTCAGATGGAACTTCCTCAATGGATGAACCTGAAGCATAACACCTGGTGCACGATGACCGCTCTGAAAGGTAGGGAAATCCTGCTACTGATGACCTTGACCACCACAAGAAAAACAAGCGCATGATCCCTTAGCATAGGCTTGGGAGTTTCTGCCTCTGGAGAAACCAGATGTGAAGGGCTGGGACCTACCCTCAGTTGAACAAAAAATCTTCTTCCCAGAAAACCAGGAACCCCAGACCCCAGACTTTCTTTGTGAGGGATCATGATGATCCCTTTATCGTGATGATACTGTCCTGGCCAAAGTCCTCTCAACAACCTCTGCCCTCACCAGTACCTCAAGATATGTATTCAGCATAAATGGGATGACCTGGTGCTGGATCTCTGGATGCAAAGCCTCCTAGAAATGCCTCGTCCTGGCCTCCCCATCTGGTTACAGGTCCAAAGCATATCGTAAAAGGATCCTGAAATAGATTACAAAATCTCAAACAGTAAAGCTCCCCCGTCGAAGGGTAAGAAGCTCCTGGTGACTAGAATTATTCGTAGTCGAAGAAAGGAACTCAACTCTAAACATTTCTCAGAACTCCTCCCATGATATCGTTGACTCCTCACGATCCCCGAGGAACAACAACCACCACGGCCTTGCTGCTCCACGCAGCATCTTCACAACCAAGGACACCCAGTGCTCCTCCCTAGAACGGATCGAACTGAAGCCTATCTCGACCTCCTCCAACCAGTCTTCCATGAATGTATCTGAAACGGAGCCCTCGTACTTCTGTAGACTCTAGAGCTGAAACTCTAGTAGTGTCTTCCTCCAAGTGTCGTCATCGTCAACCTCTACCCTGCGACGATCTGCTGGAATATCCTGCTAGACATTTTCTGCACAAACCTGACGAGGACGTCGACCTGGAGCCATACCTGTAAAATAACAAACACTTAGATCTCCTAAGCCTAAAATATGGAAGACTCAACATTTATTAATTAATTGCTTTCTTTTATTCATTTTAGGTTAACCTATCCCAAGGTCTACCCATTCAAACACATGCACAAAAAATAATGATGCAGGATCCTTTCCTAGGTCTCTACCCTGCAACCAGTATCACCTTGTTTAGTAGCCATTGTAAACTTAAAGGTCCGTACATCGAATCATAGGGGGCCCTTAATGCCTATGTCTCAACCAGTCTCCAGTGTTTACCTCACTTGCTAAACATGAATGAAACTGTTTCCCTACCAACCCATGAAATCTCACCTGTGCTTCACTCCAAACTCCATCCTATCCCTCAACCAGTCCTCTGATACCACTCTGTCATGACCCCCTCCCCACAAAGTGTACCCCTCTTGGGCCAGAAATGTGAGAAGGGAGATAATGACCCCCGATTCCCACCTCCAGTAGGCCCAGGGTTGGCAACTAGCACCGAGGGTATAATAAACACATAAATGGGAGGCATTACCTTCTAAGAGAACACATACAGAAGAGAAAGATAAGATTGACACCAACCAACTCAAACCCAGAACTGATGTATAAAATAAAACCCAAGTGCACATATGTAATGTCATGCAAAAGTTCTACAATTGAATAGGAAAACTGCAAGTACCCAAAAGAAAGTAAAAACAGCAGCGACTATAAGCCCGAATAGCTCCTACAACCAAAAGCTAGTAGTAACCATCCTGATCTCCAACCAGCTCCAAGTGACCTAAAAAATAGTTTATATATATGTAGGGTGAGTATAAAAATATACTCAGTAGGATCCTCCGTGAATCCTCTCATGCAAAAGTAAAGAAAGCATGCTAAAGCACAGTGAACAACACGTGAAGCTAACTCGTCTCCTAAACATGTATATTATGTTCCCAACCTCACCATGGCTACTCTAACCAAGTAAAGCATACAAGAATATATCATAAAATAAGGAATATCAAGGGTACCCTGCTACTACTTACCCACTGGTTTGTCGATTTTCCCCAACGACATATGTCCTGTGCATCTCTCTCCAAAGGCTTGCCCGTATACACCTGGGATAAGCTCTACAATATGCACCACACGCACCACAAAGGCTTGCCCGTAGACACCTGGGAGAAGCACCACACCATCCTCACAACCAAAAGTAACCAGGTAGTTTCTGGGAGCCACTACAGCTCACATAACATGTATCATACGTCGGGTATTATACCTCAAGCCATTACAACCCATACACCGGGTAAGGAACCTCAAGCCATCACAGCCTATACATGTTACAACTATAGTAGTCCTTAGGATACTATATCCAGAATATATGTGTCTGAATAACCAGAATCCATTACAGGCTTCTGCACACATATATGGGGAAAACTAATTGTTGTGCCTAATGGAACTAGTATCTACCAAGAGAAGAGAGCGGGGTCAAAGGGGGTAGTCATCCATTCATCCTCCCACCAGAATAATGGGGAAAACACCCCCCAGGGCTCAAAATCCACGGGGTTCCATTTTCCCTTACTGACAGGGTGGAGTATCGTATTGAAAAACAGAAATTATAGAATATACTATAACTCAAAACCACACTATGGGCATAACCTACTCTTAGATACAACTACACCTACCGTCTCTCGGACTCCGGGCTGCCATTTCTAAGACAAGGTATCCTATAAGCACACAACCATTTAAGAGATTTATTAGATTACTTCATTCCCTTTTTTTATCAATTCCAATGTACATTAATTAATTCTTCAAACATTAATTAAACATGAACAAATTCACATTAAATTCCATTAACATCACATCCAAAAACCACTGTCCCTTTAAAAGTTCTCAAACTCATCATTAAGTTTAAACAACTCCAACCACATGGGTTAACATCATTTATTTAATCATTCATTACATAATTACTTTCCCATATTCCCAGGAATTATAGAAAGGCATCCTATGCTACTAAACACAAGGGGCTCAACACTGTGAGTAGATGTACTGCTCGTCGAGTCTTTGCCGCCTATAGAAAGAGCGTAGACCCATTCTCCCTTGAGAGGCTAAACATAGAAAGCACGTGGTATACCCCGCGTGTCTTCGCCTCTTTCGGAAGATGGGTAAGCAAGACCAGCTGTCTTGAGAAGTGGGGAAAAGTAAAGCAGATAAACAACCAAGAATAAAAAAGCATCCAAAAATCACATCCATCCCATTCCATCATCCCTAGTGTCCTCCCTGACGCCCACATGCATAAACCAATGCATCTCACCACTCTAGGCATCATCCGCTGCCACAACCACAAGGCCTCCATACCCCCATATCACAACATCCATCCAGGATCACATCACAACACAAGCAACAGGAAAGTAAACATCACATCAATTTTGGATCTTGGCCCTTTAACAAGGCATCTAGCCTTCAAACAACAAGCACCAACAGATTCCAGGTTTACCAACCAACTGAATTAATCACATACATCAGCATCAATTTGATTAACATCAATTTGGATCAACAACCACAACAACAACAACCAGATTCATTTACATGCCTCTTTATCTTTAGCCAATTAATTATCAATTAATTCTGGCTTTACATTATTTATAAATTTCATCAATAACAACATGCTATCACGCAAGGAATATACATCACACTATCTAGAAAATCTAGAGGCGAACCATTAACACGGTACAAAGAAACAACATGCGCTCAAAACAATTCTTTTAATCCGGTTCAAGTATTTAATTAGGTCAATTTCATTGTGATACAAAGGAATAAATCATGATAACTCTACGATTGCACATAAACAATTAGAGAATCCATGAATCCCCTACCTCAAAGGTTTTCGAGGAAAACCGCAACGGTTGAAGAACACCCAAAAAACCGGGTCGATTCTCCACGAATCCTCCTTAGATCTCCTCTACTAACACAACCAAGACCAAAGATCATTATATTCGACATACACATGCTTAGATCTACCCATAAAGGGCATAGATCTAAGAAACCGAGAGAAGAGGAGGAGTAGATCTAAGTAGATCTAAGAAATCAAGCAAGAATGATCACATACCTCAAGAAACCTGCTTTGATTCGCCAAGAAAAGCCTTCGGATCACCTCCAAAACTCTTGGGAGAGGTTCTTTTACCTACAAGGAAGGGTAATCTCGAGTTATGGACGCTTAAAGTCTTAAACAAACCATTTAGAGGCAAAAGAGTTCAAATCCACAATTTTAGGATCTAACTTTAAGTGCCTCCATGGTTAGTCTGCACGATTTAACAAATTGTGCGCTAACCGTGAGTTAGCTTCTACAGCGCCAAACACTCCTCGCATGGTTAGTCCGCACGGCTAGACAAACTGTGCAATAACCGTGAATTAGCCATTGCCTCCAACACCAACCTTGCACAGTTTGGCCGCATGTTTTAGGAAAATTGTGCGCCAACCATGAAAAAGCTATTGCCCTTTAGCTTTTCGGAAAATTCCACCCAAACGCACCTCCAAGTCACCTTGACCTCCCAGAACACCTCCCTCACCATATTTTCACAAAGGAATAGACCGGAGAGGTCTGGGCCATTACACTAATAATATGTTAGGATTGATCAAATATTTAATGTTATAGATAACAATTTAGGATACGTATTTGATTAAATGTTAAGGTAATAGTGCACATTTTATTTGGGCATTAGGGTTATAGAGCCTTCCTGAAAAATAAAATAGATGAGTCTAAATATAGTTTAAAGTCATGTTTTTTGGGTAAATAATATATTATGAGATATTTCCTTACAATACATCCCTATTTAGATACAAGAAATTAGATGTGGTAGTAGAATAGATGAACTAAGGGGTAATCACCTGGAAAAGGGTTGATTAAGCATTGGGCCAATCATCACTCCAATGTAAGATGAGTGGGCCTATAACTACACAGCTAGAGAGACACTTATAAGTTATATGCTTTGGATCATCACATTCCATATATAAACCATTTATTTTCTAAATTAATTTATGATATTATGTTAAGATGTAAAAGGTTACCTAACCTAAAGTAAAGTCGGTTGAACATGATGTTTCAAAGGATGAAATGAAGGTGTCATTAGAGAATATATATTAGGATTGAGTTTTCATATTCAAATGAATATTTAATCCTATATTATTGATAACCATATTGGGTTTTAGTATATAGTTGAAACAAGATCATTGGAATAAATCAAAAAAGTGGTATGTACCAATAAACTAGTATGTCTTATAACCTAATAAGGGAGTATACATAAACAGTTAATAATTTTAATATTTTACTACTATGATGAAAAATGTAAGTTTCTTATCCGTACATATGGTTGTGGGGTTGATATCATGATAGAAATCAATTAATGATATTTTAATTTGTGTAGTGATATTTAGAAATGGGATTTTGGTATATTCTAAGTGTTATTAAGGATTATGTGAGAAATATAAAGATTTTACTTCAGTAGTTCTTAATTAATGGGTTGATATTATATATTAAATGGTATCAATAACCTTGAGAAATGGTTTTATGGAATGTTTATATTTCTAGAGAAAACTATTTTAAAAAACACGTTTCACAGATGGATAAGTTTACGTTTTGTTATATGTTTTATAATGGGATAATAAAGGTTTTTTGGATCTAAAGAATAAAGTTTGACATTAATCTATAACCTTGGGATTGATAATTGTTTCATGATACTTTTGGAGAAGTTAATCCCAATTTTTGGATTATGAAATATAGTGAATAGAGTTTGACCTTATGAACTAGTGGTTAACACCGTTTTAGGATTAAATCTAGAGTTAATTTTTTGAGAAATATATAATCACATTGTGGCATAATGGAATAGTATTGAAATTAGTTTTGGGAAAGGTAAATTATTGAGAGTATATGATCAAGGTATATAAATACATGGGTATTTTATTAAAGTAATGACTAATGTTTTTTAAGGAAGGATAATTCATTTTTTAGATCATATATTTCAATGATTATTGGGTTTAGAATATTTTAATAATGGTCAATGTTGTTTGAGATCTCTATTTTAAGTATTAAGAAAATAATAATGATGGAACCTAACTAAATGTAATCTAGGATGAGCAAGTAATGATATATATTAAAGTTAGAGTGATATAGGTTGACCTGAGTCTAATATAAGTTAAGTTGTAAGAACTAAAATGTATCATTTTAGTGCTATAAAGTGATACATATGGAGTTTAATTTTTTCAATTGTTATTTATGATAATTAAATTATAATGATAATAATTCATGTAAAATATTTTTGATTTATTAATGTATATAAATATAAGGAACCATCGGTGTGAGGTATAATATAGAGATTACCTCAATGAATGACACATCAAAATAGAAGCTAGAGTGAGAAACAATGTTCTTATGCCAAACTAGCTATCAAAAAATGATTAATAATGTGAACATAGTTTGAGTCAAATCCAAACCAATTAATATAAATTATAGTCTCATTATATATAATCTAATGATGATGATAAAAAAATATTTTATTTCCTATATGTCAAAAACATAGGAAGAAACATAGGGGAAACTACCTTCAAGGGATATGTAATGCTATATATAAAACCCAAAAATTATAAAATTAAAAAATAATATTCGATAGAATATGATACATGAAATAAAAATATTAAAAATCCCATAAAATATATTTCACTAAATTTATTATTTTTGATATCTTTTGAAACAGGAAACCAGAAATCTAAATGAACCGTAATATAGTATACTATTATGACATAGCGGTTAAATTGGAATGTATAAATAGTAATAAATAATATTTGAAAATTTTATTTTCTACACAAGTGTAAAATAAATTATATGGTAATATATTTATTAGAAATAAAATAATAATCATTTAAAAGAAAAAGTAATGTTTTCGAAAAAACTGTATTTTTTATAAAGGGAGGTTTAGTCACGCTTTCCATACATAATTTAAAATTACTTGTTAACCAATTTAATTAAATTTTTTTTGAAAAAAAACTTTATTTTAGAAATTATCATAGCGAATTTATCTTATGTTTAGTTTTTGGGATTTTTCTAAAATATTTTGTTTTTTCATGAATAGTGAAAGTAGTAAATTAAAATTAAAAACCGCCTTTTCAATTAAATTATATATAAATTTAAATAATATTTTTGTTTTAAAGAAAAACTATTCAAATTATATATCTATTCATATAATTTATATCATTCTAATCATTTCCATAAATGAAATTTATAAAAAAATTTATAATCTTTTGAACATTTTCTCTTTGAAAACCCGTTTTCTTGTTGCATTTGTGGGATTAATTTTAAATTAAAAATTCCAATAATATCAATGGAATTTGAAAAAAATGTTTCCATATTTGGAAATAGAATAATTTATATTATCTAATAATATGAAATTAATTTTTTTTAAAATAAATTTTAAAAACAAAAAAAATTATTTACCAGGTTTAATGTGAAAATGGGTTTGCTAGGAGTAAACCTAAAATATAAAAGTTAAACTAACATAAAAATTTTATAAAACCTATTTCATGAAAATATTTTGACATTATAATGTATAGTAAAAGATAATAATATGTTTTATACCCTTTTGGAATGAAAAAAATGTGGATACACTTTTTATTTTCAAAAATTACAAGTGTGCCACTCACATCACCTATAAATGACAACCCTCTCTCATCACTTCTTCACACCATCAAACTATTTATTATCAGCAAATAACTAATTAAAGAACTTAAAAATTGACTCCTATAATACTATAATCCTTATTTTGGTTATAAACCCATCCTAGTATGGATTTTGGTGAAAACATAAGGAGGATACCCGAAGAAGAGGTAACATTTTTCAATGAATTTTTTACTTCTTCCCGAACCTCTTTAAATTCATATTAAAACTTGATAATATAATAAAATAAATATATAACATTAAATTATGTGTTTTTATGATAATTAAATGACCTAAAACCATCCCTACTTCTATAAAATGGGCTATGAAATCTATATTCATGTGTACGACAAACTACCATCACATGAACCGATGTGATTCATTTTTACATTACAACCTATCAGAGTTGAGAATGATTATGGATTTTAGGTATCTATATATATGATAATTTTAACAAAATTATACCTTTTTATTCATTATATCACATATACCTTTTTTTATTTTAAATTATATAGTGGATACGATAATATCGCCCATGTGTACGGAGGACTACCACCTCACAAAGCGATGTGATTCGTCTTTCACTGACGATTTACATGAAAGATGATAATGATAAAGTTAATGAATATATATGATAAAAATGACATAATTATGATATTAATGAAATATTTATCATTGTTAAAAGAAAATATATCATTTTATTTCTTACCTTTTGAATCACTGAAAGACGATAACAATGTTCGTGTACATGTGGACAACCGCCTTCACAATGCGATGTAATTATCTTTTCATAACCACGCCACATGAATCATATAAATATATAAGTATATTTAAAAAAATAATATGTTATTTATTATATTATAATCTTTATTTATGTATAAAATATTACTTACCATCTTTCTATAATGACCATTGAAAAATGGAAATGTTATTCATGCGTATGTAAATCCTACCATCTTCATGATTGTAACATTGTTCATTTTGCATGACCATATTTCATGATTGGGGATAAAAGTGTAATTTATTTATAAATATGATATTTATTTAAGTATTATCATTATGGATATGTTTAAATAATGACCTATTTGACAATAGTCAACCTGCCAAATTTATTATTGACACATAAGAAAAATATCATCGTAACATTCATCAAAACATGAATTGATTAATTAATCATATAAAACATTGTAATAAGTGAAATAAAATGAATAATAAACTTGAAATATTTTATTATTTAAGAAAATAACTAACTTACATTTATTATTCAGAAATATAAATAATTTACATGATGAGTTAGATTCAAAGTATGGGTTTATCATCTCACTTTTATTCCTTGAGACATACACCATATTAACCACATATTTTTTTCATGTGTTGTATTTACTACAATTTGATTATTTAATATCATGAATTAAAATATCTTTGTAGTATTTTATGGTTCATTTATTTTTATTTATTTCAATTGGATTATTATTCAAAGTCTACCAAAGTGGCAAGGAATTATTTCAAAATCTCATCATTTTTTAGGATTGTTTATATTTATGTCTCCCTTGGGGGAAATAATTGATATATTGTTATAAAATAAATATATTTTATTCTCCTCTAGTAATTCATGAGGTTTTTCAAGTAATAGTATTATTTTACTCTCTTTGGTACTTAAAATTATTAAGAAAATACTTTTAATAAAATCCAACGTTATTTATCTCTTCGGTAATATATAATTTTTCATAAAAACTAATGTTTTCTAAAAATTATTTTAAAAAAAGTTTTCAAGATTTTCAAAATTATTTTTATTGGAATTTTCACCATTTTTTAATTTTTACAAATTTTTGAAAGGAATCTTGATGTTGGTTTCCAAAAAATTTCATTTTGGTTTTTTACAAAAATGAGAACCAAATATTTATTTTGACACGTATGATATAATCATATTTTTTCACAATAATTACTAATAAATATTTTAATTATTATTTTAAAAGTTTTAAAGGTTATTTCCAATGAAATTTATTTTCAAAATGTTTTGTGAATTTTTTGTTTGAAAAATAATTTTCAAAATGAAATGGTTATTTTTCTCAAAATTTTAAGGATAAGTTTATGGTATTTATATTCATAAATGACATAAAACCTATATTTTCATTATAATACACTTACAATATGTTTTATTGATACCATTATTATTATGATTGCTATAGATGGTTAATGGTCATTTTTAATGGGGATGCACAATTTTATTACCATTCAATATTTTAGTTGGGATGGTTTATGATTATGTTTATTGATTGTGATAAGTATTAACATTTCATAAGTCAGTTTTTCAATTTGATGGTTTATGTTTATTATGTTTCACCCCATTAATATGAGTAATGTATCAAATTTATTATGTGACAGGTGGGAAAAAATATTGGATCTTGATGCATTGGTAGGTCTCATGAGACAAACTAGATTGGTTTTTGGATGAGTCATTACCCATTTATATAGATATATTGACACAAGGACTTGATAGTATTAGATGACTTAGAACAGGGCCTCGACAATATGTTTTAGATGTATAGTATTATTCATTCCATCCTTATGAATTCAGTTATTGATATTAAATGTGATTATTCAATTAATTAGAATATCTATAGTTAAGTTTCACGATCATGTGATTGTTTATATCAAATTATTTTCTCACCATGAATTCCTTCCATAGTATTTTTAGGTTATTTATTAAATGACACGTGTTTTAGTTATTTACCTTTCTATATTGACGATGGATTATTTTTTCACAATTTCTAATGAACGATTTCTCTTATTGAGCTTCTAATCTTACCCATTCCTTAGGTTTTATTTTCCCTAGGATACGATAAAGTGTTTTATGATTGATATACATGGATATAAAAACTGGAATAATTCCATTATTAATGAAATTTATTTTTTATTTTATATTTTAATATGTAATGTGAATTTCATGTATGTATATAATTTACAAATACCATTAAATTATTCATTCCTTCAGCATGAAATTCCTTATATCTTATTATGATAACCCAACTCTTTATTACACAATTAAACATAATTTATTACATAAACTTCACTTGATACAACAATGAAGATCGATAGGAATAGTGTCGTTAGGTATTAAGATCATTACATAACAACTTAAAACAAGAAATAAAACATATTTATTGAAAATGTCCTTTACATGGACACTATATTCCCTCGTACTTAGCATTGCATGGGAAAACTTGAGGATATGCATAAAAAGGGGTGAGCTATAAAGCCCAGTAAGGGAATAATCATGGAAACATGAGGAATACAACACATTTTAGACAATAGGCATATCAATATATCACAATAGAATCATAAAAATAAAGGCATGATAAATCATGATAATCATAACATGGAAATGTTGCAACAACACTTAACATGGAATCTGCATGAGCCATGGCTCATTGCACAAAGAGCATGAGTAAACCCTCATTGAACATGAAGCAAGAGTAAACCATAGTTTCACTTGAATTAACATGAGTAAACACCCATTTTACATGATTTATCATGATACTATACTTTACCCAATGCATTGGATCACTATCAGGGCGCACCCTTCTTAAACATTTCATTTCATGCATAAGTGTACCACATGGATCATAAAACGTTGAATCATTCAAAATAATAATTTATTCCATGATAAATGAATGTGTAATATATACATTAAAATCTTTAAAAAATAAGTAAATGTTCATAAAGGTGGATACCCTTGATAGAGAAATGGTCATGGTATTTACTACACAATGACTTTGGCCTGGAAAAGCGCAGTGCAATTTGGGCTGCATAACGGCATGACATAAGAACTCATAAAAATGAATGATGAGAGGGAAAGAGTTGTGTAATCATATTTACATGACATGGATAGTAAGGAGTTCATATAGATACATGTCCCAACAAATGTAATGGAATTTATATTCATGATACAAATGAATTTATTGAGTGTAAATGTGGAGAGAGAAATTCTTTTCAGAATTTTGGCATAGTAACAGGTGTACGTGGGAGGAATTTAATGAGAGAGAAATGGGTCTCCCATTATTCAAACATAAATATATAATTATGGGGGAGATGAGAAACCATACCCTTAAATTTATAATTAAAATTAAGAGGGCATAACAATTTAAATAATATAGGACAAAAATGAGAAAGGAAGAAAAACCCTTACTTGGAAGTGTGCTTCCAAAGGCTTGAGATAGGCTTGAGATAGGATTATTGGGAGCTTGGGGCACCTTGGGAGGATTATAGAGAGAGGAGGGAAGAGTTTGGATAAACTCCAAAGGCTTTGAGTGAGGAGTAAGTGAGATATTGGGTGGGTTTATATAGGAAAGGCGAGGGAATTCATTATTATTTTGGTTTGGGACACAACACATTAAACTAATCCAAACCACAAACCATCCAATGGTGTTTGCCCATGGTTTTTGGAAAAGTGAATTGGAAAACAATATTTTTTATGGCCAAAGTCATAAATTCTTAAAATAATGGGGTTGATTATGTGTAGGTGAATCACACTCCCATGGAAAACAATTTAAAAACACAAAATGTTTAATAAGTCTTGAAGGGTCCAATCAAGCTTTGTAAAATAAATAAAAAAACAAAATCACATTATTTTAATGATAAAACTTTTATTGGCCGAACATAAAGTTTATAGTATTTTATTACATCACTATTGGGTCATTATGATGTCATAAAATGCATTATATATTTAAACGGTATTAAATTTTTACACAAAAATTTAACTGTCTCAGAAAATGATGAAAAATTCACCGTTGGATAATTTCGACATCCTAATTCCAGAAAAAATATTAATTTTATCTAAATAATTTTCAAAATATATTTGTTTTCACTTTTAAAATAAAAATCGACATTTATCCAAAATTCATGTGTTTTGACAAAAATGGCTTTGAAACCTTAATAAAAATTACAATTGCATTCATAAAATTAGACGATCATTTATATTTAATAAAAAATAATTTAATAAAAATAATAATATTTAATTAAAATATTATTTAATTCAAAAATCCATTAATTCATCAAAATATATTTCTTAGTTGAACTTTAACTGAAAATACGATTTCAGCTTTAAAAACTATTGACAAGGTAAGAATAATAAAATTAAAGTAAATTAATTGTTATATAAAAAAATAATATACATAACCATAGTGTTATGGTCTTGTTACATAACCTCTTATAACACCCGCATAAGACCAAAGAGTAAGGTGTGCGATGGTGATAGACTCTTGGGGTAAATTGGTAACATTTCTCAGGTGGTAATCTCTATCCACTTCCATTTCTCTCATAGGCGGTCCCACTCGAGCTTAACATATTCAAGCTCGGCATGAGCTTGGTAAAGAGAGATGCCCAACGATGTCACCTCCTTTAAGAGCTCTGAGAAATGGGCTTCGTATGGGGCATGTCTACTAGATGAGACCATCATTTCCTTTGTCTGAGTAAATTGGATTTGTTAAAGCCCTATATTTATACTAATCATGTGATCACCGTTCAACGACTATATTAACAACAGTAACAATTATTAACATAAAACCAAAGAAGTTGACATTTTATATAAACATTTTCCATAAAGAGACATTTAATTAGATCAAGAAGGATTTCCATTAATGAATGTTTCAGTCGTTACACTTATGACAATGTAATAATTCTTCATCAACTTCCAGATACTGGGGTTTGGGAAAAAATAGTTGGTATCAAAAGAAAATTATTCAATCTTGGCTTGAGCTTGGTCAAGAGAGAAGCCCAACGATGTCACCTCCTTTCCGAGATCTGACAAATGGGCTTCGTATGGGGCATGTCTACTGGATGAGGCCATCATTTCCTTTTTCTGAGTAAATTGGATTTGTTAAAGCCCTATATTTATACTAATCATGTGATCACTTTTCAACGACTATATTAACAAAAGTCACAATTATTAACATAAAACCAAAGAAGTAGACATTTTATATAAAAATTTTCCATAAAGAGACATTTAATTAGATCAAGAAGGATTTCTATTAATGAAAGTTTCGGTCGTTACACTTATGCCAATGTAATAATGCTTCATCAACTTCCAGATACTGGGGTTTTGGAAAAAACAGTTGGTATCAAAGGAAATTTAATAGTAACATTGTTAATGAGATTTTGGGAAACATAGTTTAGGGAATATAAACAAATTATATAATTTGAGGATAATTATAAAATAATATCCTAATGTCTTGGTAAGGAATAAATTATGCAGGTTTTCTCAAAAATAAATACATGTTTTGATAATACAAGAGGAAGTGTTTCTAGAATAGATGTACCTAGGGGTAGTATCTCCAAAAAGGGCATATTGGGCTCGACATGATCTTCACCTAGTGCATCATAACATGACATAGTGTGCATCTAGTTTGACAATGGTATGGTATATGTTTTAGTTAATTCAAATATTATTTAAAAACCATTATAAAGGATTACATTTTCTTATGATTTTAAAACATTCCCAATGAAACCGTGTTTATTATTATAATATTATCTATGAATAAAATTTTCAATTTATGTTAAATGTTTCACAAGTTTTGGGATTATACATTATGTTACATAATGTTATGATCTATTATAGTGAATGAAATTGTTTAGAAATAGACCCAAAAAGAAGGAATATAAATTATATCAATAAACATAATCCATGTAGGGATTTCCCTTTGGGAAAAGACAGTGAAGTCGGATCTGGAGCTACTGCTAAAACTGGTAAAATTATTACCATATTGGGGAATCTAAATTAGGTTTTGAGTAATAAAATTTCTTATATGGAGAAACATTCTGATCCACCACATGATGTAATGATGTTAGACTTCTTAATGTGTTATAAAACACCATCATTCAATGGGACTAAAAATCCATTTTTAGGCAAGAAATGGATAAGTTTCTTAGAGAAGATATTTATTGCTCTATGAAGTAGTTAAAGGGATAAAATAACCATATAAGTTTAACATCTCTTAGTATATACAGATCAAGTGTTGTTATTATATCAAAACACTAAGTATTAGGAGGAAATAAAAATCACAAAGTAGAAGTATTTCAAGGTACTCTTATTGGAAAAATATTTTCCTTATGAGAAATGAGTGGATATGGAAAGATAATTCTTGATTCTAAGACAAAAAGAAAAGAAAAATGTTTCTATGTAGGATTTTTTTTACAAAGTTATCAAGGAATGATTCAGACTATGCACATAATCTAAAGATCAAGGATGACTGTTTCTTTAATGGGATTAAGAAAATCATTGAGAGGGAACTAGTATCCCAAATAGTACCATTGTTTGGGGACATATTATCATGTGATATCAAGATAAATTAATAATTTTTCATGTTTTATGAATTCAAATATAATAAAGAGAAGAATATTATGGAAGATAAAAAAATATATAAGGTAAGAAGGGAAAGAAGGTTTTTACCACATGTTATAATTGTTGAAGGAAACACCCTAGTACTTGCTCGATGGGAATGAGATTTTGCTACAATTTTGGAGTGAAAGGCCCTCCATGTTTATAATTTCAAAGGAAAAATAAATAAATTTATGTTGTTCAATGCTTATGATGTATGATTTTGAGGAACTATGAAAATTAAGTCCACATGAAATAAGGAAATACACCTCAAAATAATCTAATGTATTATGGTAAAGTTTTTCTATTCCTACAGATGAAGTGGAATGATTATTCTGAATGATTTTGGATTCAAGAATCATATTATAAGAGTATTTTAATCAATGATATTCTATTTATAAGAATTATGAAATGTATAAAGATTATATTATAGTACTATTTCATTAAGGATTTTAGAAAATATGTTGAATGGTACTGATGACTAAGAATAGTTTTTCATGGTTGGTTGAAACTCTTGGAATTAAAATTATTGAGGTAGGATATGCATTTATATGTTCCTTAGGATGGGATAAAAATTATATGCTTATGGGATATTGTTGGTGAAAATGGAAATTTTTAGTGATTTGATGGTTTATATCATCTTCTTGGGAGTTTAATGTAATAAAGTTTTTTATAGAATATATTCAACAAACTTATATTTTATTTTTAGAAGAATTATTCTTTTTATTAAGGTTTTATGGTGATCAAGTTATTAAAATGTTTGTAATGTGACATTAAGAGACAATCTATATTATCTGGTGACTATAATTTTGATTTATGAGCTTCCATCTAAATTGGGATAGAAATATTTTTGGAAGATATTTAAGGCTAACTTTTTATGGAATGGATTATGTTGAACTTTGGATGTTATTGGATAACTCTTTTTAACGATTTCAGTTTTAGTAAAGACCAGATGAAATGGGTCAGGCTCTTGCTTGGAATCTAAAAGACCCAGGATCAAATCCAGGTAGGGGAGAATTCTCGAGTACTATAGCTGGGTACAATAGTTGTACTATAGCAATACTGTAGCTGCGGAGGACTGTAGAAGAGACAGCACTGTAGCGGCGGAGAAACTATTGCAGGTACTGTAACGGCGGCGGTATTGTAGCAGGTACTGTAGCTGCATGGGTACTGTAGCAGTATTGTTCACAGAGGTGTCCTTTGGGCCAAAAAGTGGGCTTTCTAGCCTTGTATGTAGGCCACTTGGCCTTAGGACTTCAGGCTATGTAATGGGTCACCCTCTACCCAGTCTAAAGAGGTCTTTGATTTAATAATAAATTGAGGCTTCGGCCCCAACCTTTAAAAAAAAGTCAAGATGAATATATTGTTACTCTATTATGGATCTTACGATCTTTTAAAAGGAAATTTTTGGGATTTAGGAATAGAAAAATCATCATGGATATTCAGTTCTTGTAGTAATAAATTATGTGGAAAATCATCATAGAGTTAATTTTTATAGGAATATATAATCACATTATGGAATATTGGAATGGTATTAAAATTAGTTCTAGGAAAGGTACATTATTGAGAGTATATGATCAAGGTATATAAATACATGGGTATATTATTAAATGAATGACAAATGTTTTTTGAGGAAGGATAATTCATATTTTTAGATCATATATTTCAAGTATTATTGGGTTTAGAATATTTTAATAATGGTCAATGTTGTTTGAGATCTCTATTTTAAGTCTTAGGAGAATAATAATGAGGGAACGTAACTAAATTTAACCTAGGATGCGTAAATAATGATATATATTAAAATAAGAGTGATATAGGTTGACCTGAGTCTGATATAAGTTAATATGTAAGAACTAAAATGAAACTTTATAGTGCTATAAAGTGATACATATGGATTTTAAATTTTCATATTGTTATTAATGATAATTAAATTATAATGATCACAAGTCATGTTAAATATTTTTGTTTTAGTAAAGTATATAACTATAATGAACCAAGGGTGTGAGGGATAATATTGAGATTACCTCAATGAATGAAACATTAAAATAGAAGCAAGAGTAAGAAACAATGTTATTATGCCATACTAGATATCAAAAATATGATTAATAATGTGAACATAGTTTGAGTCAAAATAAAACCAGTTAATATAAAATTAGATTCTCATTAGATATAAACTAATGATGATTTTAAAAAAATATTTAATTTCGTATATGTCAAAAACATTGGAAGAAACATAGGGGAAACTACCTTCAAGGGATATGTAATGCTATATGTAACACCCAAAAATTATGAAATTAGAAAATAATATTCGATAGAATATGATACATGAAAGAAAAATATTAAACATCCCATAAAATATATTTTACTAAATTTATTATTTTTGATAGCTTTCAGAACAGGAAACAACATATCTAAATGAACCTTAATATAGTATAATGTTATGAAATAGCGGTTAAATTAGAATGTATAAATAGTAACAATTAATTTTGGAAACTTTTCTGTTTACACATGTGTAAAATAAATCACATGGTAATTTATTTATTAAAAATAATATAAGAATCATTTAAAAGAAAAATCAATGTTTTCGAAAAAACTGTATTTTTTATAAAGGAAGGTTTAGTCACGCTTTGCATACATAATCTAAAATTATTTTTTTACCAATTTAATAAATTTTTTTGAAAAAAATAAACCTTATTTTAGAAATTATCATAGAAAATTTATCTTATTTTTAGTTTTTTGGATTTTTCTGAAATAATTTGTTTTTTGATGAATTGTGAAAGTTCTAAATTTAAATTAAAAACTGCCTTTTTGATTAAATTATATAGAAAGTTAAATAATAATTTTGTTTTAAAGAAAAAATAGTCAAATTATATATCTATTAATAAAATTTATATCATTCTAATTATTTCCATAAAAAAATTATATAAAAAATTTATAATCATTTGAACATTTTCTCTTTGAAAACTCATTTTCTCCTTGCATTTGTGTGATTAACTTTAAATTAAAAAATTCCACTACTATCAATGGAATTTAAGAAAAATTATTCCATATTTGGAATTAGAATAATTTATATTATATAATAATCTTAAATTAATTGTTGATTAAAATAAATTTTAAAAACAGAAAAAATTATTTACCAGGTTTAATGTGAAAATGGGTTTTCCAGGAGTTAACCAAAAATATAAGGATTAAACTAATATAAAAATTGTATAAAACCTATTTTACAGACATATTTTTACCTTATATTGTATAGTAATAGATAATAATATTTTTATACCATTTTATCTTGCTAAAAATGTGGGTACACTTTTTCTTTTCAAAAATTACAAGTGTGCCACTCACATCACCTATAAATGACAACCATCTCTCATCACTTCTTCACATCTTCAAACTATTTTTTATCAGCCAATAACTAATTAAATAACATAAAAAATTTAATCTTTTAAAACAATAATTCTTATTTTGGTTATAAACCCATCCTAAGATGGATTTTGGTGCAAACCTTAGGAGGATACCCGAAGAAGAGGTAACATTATTCAATGATTTTGTTTAATTTTATTTCTTCCCAAACCTCTTTAAATTCATAGTAAAACCTGATAATATAATAAAATAAATATATTACATTAAATTATATGTTTTTATGATAATTAAATGACCTAAAACCATTCTTAATTATATAAAATGGGCTATGAAATCAGTATTCATGTGTGCGACATACTACCATTTCATGAACTGGTGTGATTCATTTTTACATTACCAACTCTCAGAGTTGGGTATGATTATGGGTATTAGCTATATATATATATATGATAATTATAACATAATTATACCTTTTTATTAATTATATCATATATTCCTTTTTTATTTTCAATTACATAGTGGATATGATAATGTCGCCCATGTGTACGGCAGACTACCGCCTCACAAAGCGATGTGATTTGTCTTTCACTAATGATTTAAATGAAATATGATAATGATAAAGTTAATAAATATATATGATAAAAATGAAATAATTATGATATTAAGGAAATATTTATCATTATTAAAAGATAATATATCATTTTATTTCTTACCTTTTGACTCACTGAAAGACGATAACAATGTTTCTGTACATGTGGACTACCTCTTTCACAAAGCGATGTAATTATCTTTTCATAACAACACCACATGAATGATATATATATAAGTATATTTAAAAAAATAATATGGTATTTATTATATTATAATATTTATTTATGGATAAAATATTACTTACGTTCTTTCCATAATAACCATTGAAAAATGGAAATGTTATTCATGAGTATGTAAATCCTACCATATTCATGATTATAACATAGTTCATTTCGCATGACCGTATTTCATGATTGGGGATAAAAGTGTAATTTATTTATTAATATGATATTTATTTATAAATTATAATTATGGATATGGTTAAATAGTTACCTCTTTGACTATAGTCAACATATAAATTTATTATTAACACATAAGAAAAATATCACCGTAACATTCGTCAAAACCTAAATTGATTAATTAATCATATAAAACATTATAATAAGTGAAATAAAATGAATAATAAACTTGAATGATTTTATTATTTAAGTAAATAACTAACATAAGTTTATTATTCCTAAATATAAATAATGTACACGATGAGTCAGATTCAAGGTATGGGTTTATCATCTCACTTTTATTCACTGAGACATAAACCATATTAACCATATATTTATTCTGTGTGTTTTATATACTACCATTTTATTATTTTATATCATGAATTAATATATCTTCATATTATTTTATGTTTCATTTAATTTTATTTATTTCAACTGGATTATTATTCTAAGTTTACCAAAGTGGAAAGGGTTTATTTTAAAATCTCATCATTTTTCAGGATTTTTTATATTTATGTCATTCTTGGGGCAAATAGTTTATATATTATTATAAAATAAATATATTTTATTCTCCTCTAGCAATTAATTAGGTTTTTCAAGAAATAGTATGATTTCACTCTTTTTGGTAATTAAAATTATTAAGAAAATACTTTTTAGAAAATCCAACCTTATTTATCTCTTCATAAAGATATAATTTTTCATCAAAACTAATGTTTTCTAAAAATGATTTCAAAAAATTATTTTCAAAATTTTCAAAATTATTTTTAATGAAAATTTGACCATTTTTTAATTTTTACAAATTTTTTAATGGAATCTTGATGTTGTTTTCCAAAAAATTCCCATTTGGCTTTTTGGAAAAATGAGAACCAAATCTTTATTTTGACACGTATGACATAAACATAATTTTTCACCATAATCACTAATAAATGTTTTAATGATTATTTTAAATGTTTTAAAGGTTATTTCCAATGAAATTTATTTTCAAAATGCTTTTTAAATTTTTTTCTTTGAAAAGTAATTTTCAAAATGAAATGGATATTTTTCTTAAAATTTTATGGACAAGTTTATTGTATTTATATTCATCAATGACAAAAAACATCTATTTTACTTATGATACAATTAAGATATTTTTTATTGATACCATTATTATTATTTTTATAGATGGGTAATGATCATTTTTAATGGGGATGCATAATTTTATTACCATTCAATATTTTAGTTGTGATGTTTTATGATTATGTTTATTGATTGGGGTAAGTATTAACATTTCATATGCCGTGTTTTCAATTTGAGGTTTTGTATTTTTTAGGTTTTACCCCATTTAAATGAGTAATGTATCAAAATTAATATGTGATAGGTGGGGCCAACTATGGGATCTGGATGCATTGGTAGGTCTCATGAGACAAACTAGATTGGGTTTTGGACGAGCCGTTACCCATTTATATAGATGTATTGACACAAGGACTTGATAATATTAGATGACTTAGAACAAGACCTCGACAATATGTTTTAGATGTATAGTATTATTCATTCCATCCTTATGAATTCATTTATTGATATTCTACGTGATTATTCAATTAATTAGAATATCTATAGTTAAGTTTCATGATCACGTGGTTGTATATATCAAATTATTTTATCACCATGAATTACTTCCAAAGTATTCTCAGATTATTTATTAAATGACACATGTTTTAGTTATTTACCTTTCTATATTGATGATGGATTATTTGTTCATAGTTTCTGATGTACGATTTCCCATTCTGGGCATCTGATCTCACCCATTCCGTAGATTTTATTTTCCCTAGGATATGAGGAAGTGTTTTATGATTGATATACATGGATAAAATAACTGGAAAAATTTCATTATCAGTGAAGGTTATTTTATATTTTATATTTTAATATATAATGTGAATTTCATGTATGTATATAATTTACAAAGACCATTAAACTATATGTTCCTTCAGTATGAAATTACTTATATCTTATTATGACAACCCCATGCTTTATTACACAATTAAACATAATTTATTACATAAAATTCACTTGATACAACATAGAAGATCGAGAGGTATAGCTTATTTAGGGATTAAGATCATTACATAACAACTTAAAGAAATAAATAAAACAGCTTTATTGAAAACTTCCTTTACATGGACACTACATTCCCTCGTACTTAGCATTGCATGGGATAACCTGGGGACATGCATAAAAAATGGGTGAGCTATAAAGCCCAGTAAGGGAATAATCTGGAATAACATGAGGAATACAACACATTATAGAAAATTGGCATATCAATAGATCACAATAGAAGAATAAACATAAAGGCATGATAATCCTAACAAGGAAATGTGGCAATAACACTTTACATGGAATTAGTATGAGCCATGGCTCATTGCACATAGAGCATGAGTAAACCCTGATTTCACATGAAGTAGAAGTAAACCATCATTGAACTTGAATTATAATGAGTAAACACCCATTTCACATGATTTATCATGATAATATACTTTAACCAATGCATTGGAGCGCTATCAGGGCACACCCTTCTTTAAAATTTCATTTCATGCATAAGTGTTCCACATGGATCATAAAACATGGAATCATTCAACATAATCATTTATTAAATGATAATAGAATGTGGAATACATACATGAAACTCTTTAAAGAAAACCTAAATGTGCATAATGGTTAATACCCTTGATAGAGAAATGGGCATGGTATTCACTACACAATGACTTTGGCTTGGAAAAGCACAGTGCAATTTCAGCAGCATAACTACGTGACATTAGAACTCATAAAATTGGTTGATGAGAGACAAAGAGGTGTGTCATCATCTTTACATGACATAGATAGTAATGGGGTCATATATATACATGTCCCAAAAATTGTAATGGAATTTGGATTCATGATACAAAAGAATTAATTGAGTGTAAATGAGGAGAGGGAAATTCCTTTCGGAATTTCGGCATAGTAACGGGTGTATGTGGGAGACATTTAATGAGAGATAAAGGGGTCTCCCATCATTAAAACATAAATATGGCAGTATGGGGGTGGTTTGAAACCATACCCCTCCATTTGTAATTGAAATTAAAATGGCATACCAATTTAAGGAATATTGAACAAAAATGAGAAAGGAAGAAAAACCCTTACTTGGAAGTGTGTTTCCAAAAGCATGAGAGAGGATTGAGATAGGATTCTTTGGATATTGGGGCACCTTGTGAGAATTCTAGAGAGATGAGGGAAGTGTTTGGACGAACTCCAAAGGCTTTTAGTGAGGAGGAAGTGGGATCCTGGGTGAGTTTATATAGGAAAGGTGAGGGAATTCTTTATTATTTAGGTTTGGGACACCACATGTTAAACTAATCCAAACCACAAAAAAGTGCATGGTTCTTTCCCATGGTTTTTGGAAAAGGGAAGTGGGAAAAAATATTTTATAAGGCCAAAGTCATAACTTTATAAAATAATGGGTTTTCTTATGTGGAGGTGAGTCATACTCCCAAGGAAAAAAATTTAAAAAGACTAATTGTTTAATAAGTCTAAAAGGGTCCACAAAATATTTGTAAAATAAGTCAAACAAACCCAAAATCATGTTATTTTAATGGTAAAACATATATTGGCCGAACATAAAGTTTATAGTATTTTATTACATCACTATAGGGTCATTATGATGTCATAAAACACATTATATATTTAAATGGTATTAAATTTTTACCCAAACATTTGGCTGTCTTAGAAAATTATGAAAAATTCACCATTGGATAATTTCAATGTCCTGATTCCATAAATAATATTCGTTTTATCTAAATAATTTTCTAAATATTTTAGTTTTCACTTTTAATAGAAAAATGGACATTTATTGAAAATTCATGGGTTTCGACAAAAATGGAATTCAAACCATAATAAAAATTACAATTGCATTCATAAAATTATACGATAATTTATATTTAATAAAAATAAATTTAATAATAATAATAATAATATTTTATTAAAATATTATTTAATTCAAAAATCCATTAATTCTTCAAAATAGATTTCTTAGTTGAACTTTAACTAAAAATACTATTTGAGATTTATAAACTATTTACAAGGTAATAATAATAAAAAGAAAGTATATTCATTATTATATACAAAAATAATATACATAACCATAGTGCTAAGGTTTTGTTATATAACCTCTTATAACACCCATATAAGGTAGAAGAGTAAGGTGTGCGATGGTGACAGACTCTTGGGGTGGCTCAGATAACATTGCTCGGGTGGTAATCTCTATGAACTTCCATTTCTCTCATAGGGGGTCCCACTCGAGCATAACATATTCAAGCTCGGATTGAGCTTGGTCAAGAGTAAAGACCAATGATGCCACCTCCATTCCGAACTCTAACAAATGGGCTTTATATGGGGAACGTCTACTGGATGAGGCCATCACTTCCTTTGTCTGAGTAAATTGGATTTGTTAAAGCCCTATATTTACACTAATCATGTGATCTCTGTTCAATAGCTGTATTATCAATGGTCACAATTATTAACATAAAACCAAAGAAGTTGACATTTTATATAAACATTTTTCATAAAGAGACATTTAATTAGATCAAAAGGGATTTCAATTAATGAAATTTTTGGTCATTACAATATTCCCCCTTAAGAAATTTCTTCCTCGAGATTTCATTTTCATACACTGAGACAGATGTGGGTAAATCTTCTTGATCATTTCCTATGATTCCCACATCGATTCTTCAAACTTGTGGTTTTTCCACAACAACTTGACGAGGGGCATTGTTTTATTTTGTATAACTTTTTCTCTACGATTTAATATCTTCCCTGGTTGCTCCACATAAGAAAGATCATCCTATAACTGTACCACCTCAGAAGAGAGTACATGTGAAGGGTATGGTATGTACTTCCTTAAGAGGGATACGTGAAAGACATCATGTACTTTGGCCATGGTAGGTGGAAGTGCTAGTCCATAGGCAAAAACCCCAACATGATCAAGAATCTCAAAGGGGCCAATGTAACTTGGGCTTAACTTCCCTTTCTTTCCAAACCTCATGACCTTATTCCATGGAGATATTCATAGAAATACCATGTCTCCAACTTTAAACTCAAGGTCTCATCGACGGTTATCTGCATAACTCTTTTGTCAAATCTGGGCTGCCTTGATATGGTGCTGAACAGTTTTCACCTTCTCCACTATTTCTTCGACCTTTTCTGATCCAAGCATCTTACGCTCACTGACCTCATCCCGACACACCGTTGTTCTACACCTTTTCCCATAAAAAGCGTCATATGGTGCCATTTGGATGCTCGAGTGGAAATTGTTATTATAAGAGAACTCAACCAGAGGAAGATGTTGATCCCATCCTCCTTTAATTTCCATTGAGAACACTCTCAACATGTCCTCAAGTGTTTGGATAGTCTGCTCATATTGGCCATCAGTTTGAGGATGATAGGCAGTACTGAAGTTCATTTCAGTATTCAGAGAATATTAAAGACTATTCCAAAACATACAAATGAATCTTGGATCTCGATCAGACACAATAGATAGTGGTACTCCAAGAAACCTTACCACTTCTCTGATATACATTCTTTCCAGTTGATCCAATGGGAAATCCTACTAAATAGAAATGAAGTGTACATCCTTTGTAAGATGATCCAAAAAAACCCAAATTGCATTGTTGCCTTTGGATGTCTTTGGATGTCTGGTGACAAAGTCCATGGTGATGTTCTCCCATTTCCATTCTGGTATGGGAAACAGTTGAATCATCCCCTTAGACTTCTGCATCTCTGCCTTCACTTGCTGACACACCAGACACATCAATGTATATTTAGTGATCTCTTTATTCATATTATCCCACCAATAATGCTGTCGGATATCTCGATACATCTTTGTGTTTCTTGGAAGAATAGATAAATTTAAACTATGTGAATCATCTAAAAGTTACTTCTTTAGCTTAGGACTTGATGGAACACATAGTCTTTTCCCAAATCTTATAATTCCTTCTTCATTGACATTAAACTCCAAGGATCTCCCTTTTCCAATAGCTTCAACCTTTTCCTGAATTCCCACATCATCCTTTTGAGCATCCTTTAACGTTTCTAAAAGTGACCATTGAGCAATAAATTGTGAAATGATTGACAATGTTCCCTTCTTTATGATTCCCATATCCATCTTCATAAAATATAAAACGATTTGATCATTTTCAATTCTCCTCAATGATAGAATTTCTGGGTCCTTTCTACTTAGGGAATCCGTCACATTGTTCTCTTTCCTAGGGTGGTAATGGATTGAGAAGTCATAGTCTTTGATCAGCTCTAACCATCTTTGTTGGTGCATGTTTAAATCTTTCTGTGTGAATATATACTTGAGGCTTTTGTGGTCCATATATATTTCACACTTCTCCCCAAAGAGATAATGCTGCCAAATGTTCAAATTGAAGATCACTGTAGCCATCTCGAGTTCATGTGTTGGATAGTTCTGTTCATGAACTTTCAACTACCTTGAAGCATAGGAAATGACTTTGTCATTTTGCATCAACACACATCCTAGGTCGTTCTTTGAAGAATGACTGAATACCACAAAAAGTTCTCCACTTGTGGGTAAAGTGAGCATGAGCACAGTGATAAGCCTCCTTTTCAACTCCTTGAATCTTTCTTCACATTCATCACTCCAAGAAACCTTTACTCCCTTCCAAATTAGCTTGGTAAGAGGGTTTAAAAATCATGAGAAATTTATCACAAATCGTCAATAATATCCAGCTAACCCCAAGAAGCTACCGATATATGTTACCGATGTTGGGCTCGACCATCCCTCAATTGCATATCTTTTGGAGGGATCCATAGATATCCCATTTCTTGTGATGATATGTCCCAAGAATGAGACCTCCTTCAACCAGAACTCAAACTTGCTGTACTTTCCCTAGAGCTTCTCCTTCCGCAAGGTCTCTAGTACAGTTTTTAGATGCTCCTCATGATCCTCCTTGGTTTTGGAGTATATCAAAATATCATCTATAAAGACTACCACAGATTTGTCTAGGTAATCTCTAAAGACTCTATTCATCAAGTATATGAATATTTCTAGAGCATTAGTAAGTTATAAAGGAATTAATATGAATTCATAGAGCCCGTATCTTATACGAAAATTAGTCTTGGAGATATCTTCCTTCTTCACCCTTGATAATATCCCGACCGCAAATCCACCTTGGAGAAGTATTGTACTCGACGAAGCTAATAGAACAAGTCATCAATTAGTGGGAGAGGATACTTGTTCTCTATCATTATTTTGTTGATCTCATGATAATCTATGCAAAGGCGCATTGACCCATCCTTCTTCTTGATGAAGAGGACTCGTGCACCCCATGGGGAAGCACTTGGGCGTAAAAACCATTTATCCAGATTCTCCTGTAGTTGTTTATTTAGCTCCTCAAGCTCCATAAAAACCATTCTATACTGAGTCCTGGATATTGGCAATGCCCTAGGTATAAGATCAATTGAGAATTAAACATCTCTTCTAGGAGGAAGACTAGGAAATTCCTCAAGAAAAACTTCAACAAATTCCATCACAATAGGCATGTCTTCTAGGATGGTTGCCTCCTTAGACTCAATCATCTGAGCTAGATACGCATGATCATAGGGTATTAATATCCATGATTGAGATGATGGATCTAAAGAAGATTCATCTTCCTCCTTGAACTTTTAAATAATCGGGGGTCGATTCTCCACATGGAGAGTGATTTCCCTCCCACAGAAATTTATGTGGGATCTATATAAAAAAAGCCAATCCATGCCAAGAATTGCATCAAATTCCACCAGAGGGAGTATGATGAGGTTCTCTGGGAATTTTAATCCACAAATTATGATAGAGGAGGCGTTATATTCATGGGATTCAATGATTGCCCCATTTTCCGTAAACCCTGACATCTTCACTTCCATGATTTGTGGTGGTGCTCAGATTGTTCTACTAGACTTTAGAGATATAAAAGAATGTGTAGAACCTGAATAAAAAATTACATTAACCATTCTTGAATGAATAACTAGCTTACCTATCACCACTTTGTTGTCGGGGGTTACTTTGGCAGTAGTGATGGAAAAATCTCTCCCTTACTATCTTGGAGGTTGTTGGTTGCCTCAGAAAACCCTTGTCTTAGGGAACTGATTTGAAATATGCCCTGGTTCTTTGCAGTTGTAGCAATGAAACACATGTTGAGGTTCGAACAGAGCATTCCTCTCCTCTATCGCAACCTCGGGTCTTTCTTGCTGATAGTTAATAGCCAGGTTCCCTTGTCTTCCACACCTAAAACATTTCCTTGTCCCCTTGAGGAAATTTATAGGGTGTTTCTTTCCTCACCTTTGGAAAGTGGGGTGCTAGATCTTTTTTGCACCATTGGATTTATGCATTGGACCACCAGCATTGAAGTCCACCTTACGCTTCTTATCACCATGATACCCCTGAGATTCTCTGGTCTCCATTCCGACCTTGAGGGCACATCAGACAATTTTATCATAGCTGTCAAAGTCACGGATCGCCAGCGCTTTCCACAGGCTAGGTCTCAGCCCACCAAAGAAGCAGTCAACCTTGTATTCGGAGGTAATGACAAAGCTAGAAGCATATCGTGAAAGCCTTATTAAGTTTTCCACGTATTCTTCAAACGATTAGTCATCTTTTTTATTGAGTGAATAGAAGTCTCTTTCCATCTTAAGCCAAAGGGTGCGCGGAAAAGCTTTATCGAAAAACTTCTTCCATAAATTCTTCCATTCCAATGCTTCAATCTCCTCCTCAGGCTTCATATTTTTGATCAATGTCCACCATTGATCAAATTCACCATCCATATGATAAGAATCCAGGAGAACCTTCTATTTTTCAGATTATTGAAGGATAGAGAAGATATTTTCAATGGAGTTGATCTATTGTTCAGCGATTGAGGGATCAGATGATCCATTAAAAGTAAGCGGCCTTTGTATCATGAAGCTATCAAAAGTGACTTGTTATTTCTTAGGGGGGGGGGGTTGAACATTCCTCTTGACCCATGTTGATATTAAAATCTTGTTTCAGCTGAGAGATAAGCGTCACAATGTTCGTGATTCCTGCTCCCATTAGATTGGGCATCTCATTAGTACGATCATCAAATTTATCTTCACATCGGTTGTTATACCGAGTCCTCCTATTACCGACCATTGGCTGGAATAAAAAAAGCCAGGGGTAACACATAAAGGGTAATATAAGGAAAAAACTGATGACTTATTAAATGATTTTATTTCCTTAACATATGAATCAATTGGATTTAGTCTATGTTATCCATGATCTACTTTTTAACATATATTATTAGGGAAATTTTTTAGTCCCTTAATAATGGTTCATAATAAGTTTGTGAATTTACCAAAGAATATCCCCTAAGAGTGTTGTATCTAATAGTGTATTAAGGCCTGCTGTCGTGCACCAGTTCCAGTTTGAGTCTAGCTAAAAGCGGTGTTTTCGGGTTTTACCCCTAGGATACATCTGTGCCAGAGTCTCCTCTACCTGATCGTATCATAGCAGAGATGTATTTTCATAATAAACCACTTACTAAATACTCACTAAAACTTAGGGATGTCTTTATTATACTTATTCTGGTCTCTAAGGCTTTACTAGGGTTTTCTAATCCTAATCCAAAAAAACTAAACCTATCATATGATACCAATTATGACAACCCTTCTCTTTTTTACACAATTAAACTTAATTTATTACATAAACTTCACTTGATACAACATAGAAGATCAAGAGGTATAGTGTATTTGGGGATAAAGATCATTACATAACAAATTAAAATATGAAATAAACCATCTTTATTAGAAACTTCCTTTACATGACCACTACATTCCCTAGTAATTAGCATTGCATGGGATAACCTGAGGACATGAATTAAAAAGGGGTGAGCTATAAAGACTAGTAAGGGAATAATCATGGAATAACATGAGGAATACAATACATGTTAGAAAATAGGCATATAAATAGAGAATAAGAGAATCATACAAATAAATGCATGATAAAACATGATAATCATAACATGGAAATGTGGCAACAACACCTAACATGGAATTAGCATGAGCCAAGGCTCATTGCGCATAGAGAATGAGTAAACCCTCATTGGAAATGAAGAATGAATAAACCCTCATTTCACTTGAATTACCATGAGTAAACACCCATTGCACATGACCTATCATGATTCTATACTTTACCCAATGCATTGGAGCTCTATCAGGGAGGACCCTTCTTAAACATTTCATTTCATGCATAAATGTTCCACATGGATCATAAAACATTGAATCATTCAACATAATAATTTATTCCATGATAAATGAATGTGGAATACATACATGAAACACTTTAATCAATAAGTAAATGTTCATAAAGGTGAATACCCTTGATAGATAAATGGTCATGGTATTCACTACACAATGACTTTGGCTTGGAAAATGCGGTGCAATTTCGGCAGCATAACAGTGTGACATAAGAACTCATAAAAATGGTTGATGAGAGAGAAAGGGGTGTCTCATCAAATTTAAATGACATGGAAAGTAAGGGGGTCATATAGATACATTTCCCAACAAACGTAATGAAATTTTGATTCATGATACAAAATAATTTCTTGAATGTAAATGAAGATAGAGAAATTACTTTCTGAATTTCGGTATAGTAATGGGTGTACGTGGGAGGTATTTAATGAGAGAGAAAGGGGCTTACCATCATTAAAAAATAAAGAGGGAATTATGGGAGAGGTTAGAAACCATACCCCAACATTAATAATTGAAATTAAAAGGGTATAACAATTTATATAATATTGGACAAAAATGAGAAAGGAAGAAAAACCCTTACCAAGAAGTGTTCTTCCAAAGTCCTGAGAGAGGCTTGAGAGAGGCTTCTTGGGATCTTGGGGCACATTGGTAGGATTATAGAGAGAGTAGGGAAATGTTTGGACGAACTCAAAAGGCTTTGAGTGAGGAGGAAGTGGGAGATTTGGTGGGTTTATATTGGAAAGGTGAGGGAATTATTTATTATTTAGGTTCGGGACACCACACATTAAACTAATCCAAACCACAAACCAACCCATAAGTTTTACCCATGGTTTTTGGAAAAGGGAATGTAAAAAAATATTTTATAAGTCCAAAGTCCGAAATTATTAAAATAATTGGGTTGCTTATGAGGAGGTGAGTCACACTCCCAAGGAAAACAATTTAAAAAGAAATTTGTTTAATAAGTCTTGAAGGGTCCACTAATGATTTGTAAAATAATTCAAACAAACCCAAAATCACATTATTTTAATGTTAAAACATATATTATCCAAACATAATGTTTATATGATTTTATTACATCACTATTGTTTCATTTTAATTTCATAAAACACATTATATATTTAAACGGTATTAAATTTGTATCCAAAAATTTGATTATCTCAGAAAATTTTGAAAAATTCACCATTGGATAATTTTGATGTCCTAATTCCAGAAATAATGTTGATTTTATATAAATAATTTTATAAATATGTTTTTTTTAACATTTAAAATAAACAACATTATTTATAAAAAATTCATGGGTTTCGACAAAAATGGCTTTCAAACTTTAATAAAAATTACAATTGCATTCATAAAATTATACTATCATTTATATTTACTAAAAATTTATTCAATAATATGATTAATATTTTATTAAAATATTATTTATTTCAAAAATCCATTAATTCACCAAAATAGATTTATTAGTTGAACTTTAACTAATAATACTATTTGATCTTTAAAAACTATTTACATGGTAACAACAATAAAATGAAAGTATATTCATTATTATATACAAAAATAATATACATAACCAGAGTGCTATGGATTTGTTACATAACCCATTATAACACCCGCATAAGACTGAAGAGTAAGGTGCACGATGGTGAAAAACTCTTAGGGTGGCTCAGATAACTTTGCTCGGGTGGTAATCTCTATCAAATTCAATTTCTCTCGTAGGCGGTCCCGCTCGAGCTTAACATATTCAAGCTCGGCTTGAGAAAGGTCAAGAGAAAACCCCAATGATGCCACCTCCTTTCCGAGTTCTGACAAATGGGATTCGTATAGGGCATGTCTACTGGATGATTCCATCTATTCATTTGTCTGAGTAAATTGGATTTCCTGAACCACTATATTTATACTAATCATGAGATCATTGTTCAACGATTATATTAGAAATGGTCACAATTCCTAACATAACACAAAATAATTTTACATTTTATATAAACATTTTACATAAAGAGAAAATTAATTAGATCAAGAGGGATTTCCATTAATGAATGTTTTAGTCATTACACTTATGCCAATATAATAATTCATCCTCAACTTTGGGATACTAGGGATTGGAAAAAATAGTTCGTATCAAAGGAAGTTTAATAGAAAAATTATAAATGAGATTTTGGGAAACATAGTTTAGGGAATACAAACCAAAGATATACTTTGAGTATAATTATAAAATAATATCCTAATATCTTGGTAAGGAATAAATTATGCAGGTTTTCTCAAAAATAAATACATGCTTTGATACTACTAGTGGAAGTGGTTCTAGAATAGATGTAACTAGGGGTAAAAACTCCAAAAGGGCATATTGGGATTGACATGATCATCACCTGGTGCCTGATAACATCCCTTAGTGTGCATCTAGTTTGACAATACTATGGGATATATTTTATTTAATTCACATATTATTTATAAACCATTATAAAGGATTAGATATTCATATGATTTTAAAACATTCCCAATGAAACACTGTTTATTATTATAAGATTATCTATGAATAAAATTTTCAATTTATGTTAAAATTTTCACGAGTTTTGGGATTATAAATTATATTAAAAAATGTTATAATCTAATATTGTGTATAAATTGTTTTATAAATGGACCCAAAAGGAAGGAATATAAACTATATCAATAAACATAATCCACGTAAGGATTTCCCTTTGGGAAAAGAGAATGAAGCCGAATCAGGAGCTATAGCTAGAACTGATCAAATTATAACCATATTGGGGAAAATTAATTAGGTTTTTAGTAATAAAATTTACCATATGGATAATCCTTCTGATCCACCACATGATGTAATGATGTTAGACTTCTTGATGTGTTAGAAAACACCATCTTTCAATGGGACTAAAAATCCATTTTTATCTGAGAAATGGATAAGTTCCTTAGAGAATATATTTATCGCTCTATGAAGTAGTTAAAGGGAGAAAATAACCATATAAGTTTAACATCTCTTAGTATATACAGATCAAGGGTGGTTATTATATTAAAACACTAAAGATTAAGAGGAAATAAAAATCACAAATCAGAATGATTTCAAGGTAATATTATTGGGGAAATATTTTCCTTATGAGAAATGAGTGGATGTGGAAAGATAATTCTTGATTATAAGACAAAAAGAAGAGGAAAATGTTTCTATGTATGAATTTTTTACAAGGTTATCAAGAAATTATTTGGACTATGTACGTAATCGAAAGATCAAAGATAACTGTTTCTTTAATGGGATTAATAAAATCCTTCAGTGGGAACTAAGATCCCCAATAGTACCATTGTTTGGGGACATATTATCTTGTAATATCAAGATTAATAAATAATTTTATATGTATTATAGATTCAATGACAATAAAGAGAATAATAGGATGGAAGATTAAAAAATAGATAAGGTAAGAAGGGAAAGAAGGTTTTTCCCACATGTTACAATTATTGAAGGAAACACCCTGGTACTTGCTTGATAGGAATGGGAGTTTGCTACAAGTTTGGAGAGAAATGCTTCACATGTTCATATTTTATAAGGAAAAAAATAAATTTATATTGTTCAATTCTTACACTGTAAGATTATGAGGAACTTTCAAAATTAAGTCCACATGAAATAAGGAAATACACCTCAAAATAATCTAATGTATCATGGTCAAGATTATGCTATTACTATAGATGAAGTGGAATGATTATTCTGAATGTGTTTGTATTCAAGAATAATATTATAGAAGTATTTCCATCAATTATATTATATTTATATGAATTATTAAATGTATTAAGATTATATTATTGTACTATTTCATTAAGAATTTTAGAAAATATATTGAATGGTATCGATGACTAAAAAAAGTTTTTCATGGTTTGTTGAACCTCTTGGAATTAAAATTATTGAGGTATTATAATCATTTATATGGTTCTTATGATGGGATACAATTTTATCCTTTTGGGATAGTGTTGGTGAAAATGAAAATTTTTAGTGGTTTGAAGGTTTATATGATCTTCTTGGGAGTTTTAGTGTAATAATTTATTTATTGAATATATTCAACAAACTTATATTTTATTATTAGAAGATTTATTGTTTTCATTAACGTTTTGTGGTGATTAAGGTAATAAAATGTTTGGAATGTAACATTAAGAGACAATCTATATTATCTGGTGACTATAATTTTGATTGATGACCTTCCATTTAAATGTGGATAGAAATATTTTTGGATGATATTTAAGGATAACTATTAATGGAATGGATTATGTTGAACTTTGGATGTTATTAGATAATTATTTCTAATGATTTTGGTTTTAGTAAAGACAACATGAATATATTGTTACTCTTTTATGGATCTTACGATCTTTTAAAAGGAAATTTTAGTGGTTTAGGAATAGAAAAAATCATCATGGATATTCAGTTCTTATAGTAATAAATTATGTGGAAAATTATCGAATCAAAACCAAAATATGAAATTGTGCCTATGAAATAGAGATATATCAAGTAAGTAAATCTCCATATATTCTCAATTTAGATGGTAAAAGAAATCATCATCTATAAGAAAAGGATTTTCAATAAAAATAATATCATAATACCTTAATTTATGTTGACCTGATGGTCTTTTAAATCATCACATTTACGGTTTTGAGGTCCTTAACATTCCATTGATCATTCACTTTCTTACAAACAGTGACCCCTATCACTTTGTATAAATATTTATGATTTACATCCATTTCCACATATTTACGTACCAATAATGTTATACAACATATAAAATTAGTTATGTATTAATACAAATGACCATTTTAATCCATTATATTTCATATCAATAGAATTTTTATTAACCCTTCTAATGATATTGAATTTTAATAAAGGTATTTTCAAATGTCAAGCCTTTTATTTATGAGATCAAGATTAAATTATGAGGATGAAATTTATTTAATGTTGAAGAATGAAACCTCCAAAAATTATAAAATAATAAAATTTTATTTGATATAATATTATACATGCTACACTAATCTTAAAAAACCCATAAAATATATTTCTTCAAATTTAATCTCTTCGATAGCTTGCGGAACACACAACCCCATGTCTAAATGAAGTGTAATATAGTATATTGTTAAGACATAACTGTTAAATTTCAGGTATTAATAATAATTAATATATTATGAAAATTTTATTCTATATAGTTTAATACAATAAATTGAATTTTTAAATAATTATTAAAAATAAAATAAGAATCATTTAATAGAAAAATAAATGTTTTCTGAAAAATAATTTTTTCTAAAAGATAGTTTAGTCACACTTTGGGCACATAATTTAAAATTAATTGTTACCTATTAAATAATTTTTTTATAAAATATAAATTATATTTTTTACACCATCATATAAAAATTATCTTATGGTTAACATTTTTTATTTTTCTGAAATGTTTCATTTTTTTTGATAAATAGTAAGAAATACTGAATTCTAATTGAAAAATGTATATTTTTAAAATTATTTATAAACATAAATTACCATTATAATTGGTTTAAAATAAAATTCGTAAAATTATAAATATATATTAATCCCATTTATTTCATTTGAATTATTTTTAAATTAATGTTTTATATATAAACATTGGAAAATGTTGAACATTTTCTCTTTGAAAACCCGTTTTATCGTAATGTATGCGTGATTAATTTTATAGAAAAATCGTCCAATTATATTAATGGAATTTAGAAAAATATATTAAATATTTAAAAGAATAATAATATATATTATCTAAGAAGGTCAACATAAACATTGACCACAAGGAATAGTAAAATGAGTAAACATTATTTACCACTATTAAGGTAAAAATTAGTTTATCGGGGGTTAAACTAAAATATAATGATTAAAATGTACTTAAAACATGTCTAAATACTATTTTATATACACATTTAGACCCTATAACATATAGGTCATGATAATAATATATTTTTACCCTTTGGGCATGTGAAAAATGTGTGTACAACATTTTATTTTAAAATATTACAGGTGTGCCTCTCACCTCACCTAGAAAAGGATACCCCCAATCCTTTATTCGTCAAAGATTTAAACCTTTATGAATCCACTAATATCTACCTAAATAACATCCAAAATTCCTTAATATCATCATAGAATCTCTATTTTGGTTATAATTGCAACCTAAGAAGGCTTTTAGTTGAAACCTAAGGAGTATTCCCGGAGAAGAGGTAACGTTCTTCAATGACAATTTTTATTTTATTTCCTTCTCCACATCCTTAAATCCTTAATAAAACATGATTATTTAATAAAAATAGTGTATTAAATATATATACATGGTTTTATTTTAATTTCATGACCTAAAACAATACCCCCTTCTATTAAATGGGATATTAATTCCTCATTCATGTGTACAGCGGAGTACCACCTCAGGAACCGATGTCATTCATTTTTCCATTACCACCTCTCTAGGTTAGGTATGATGATTGATATAAAGAATATTTATTATATTTATAAAATCAGTATACATATTTTTTTTATTATATCTAATATAATTTTTTAATTTCCATTCTAGAGGGGCTACGATAAGGTTGCTTGTGTCTACAAAGGACTACTTCCTCACGAAGCGATGTAACTTGTCTTTCACTAACGCCTTACATGGAATATGATAAGAATGAATTTAATGAATATATGTCATATAAATATAATTATTATGATATTAATGAAATATTTTTCATTATTAAAATTTAATATATCATTTTTTTCTTACCTTTTCAATCACAAAAAGGTGATAACATCATTCGTGCATGTGTGGACTACCGCCTTCACGAAGCGATGTGACACAATTTTCATCACCACACTACATGGATGATATATATATGGATATTTAAAGAAATAATAGGGTATTTTTGATATTATAATCACTATTTAAGGATAATTAATTACTTTCCTTCTTTTCATAATGATTATTGAGAAATGTAAACATTACTCATGTAAAGACCCAAAGCTTGACATACATGGACATTACATTACATTTGAAAAAAACATAATACATAACAGAAACAGATGGACAAGGACCGTAATAGTTTATTGTCTCTGGAAACTTGGAATATAATATTCTAATCATGGTGAAAGATCTTCAACATCTCCCATAAAGATCTTCCCCTTTTGTTTTCTTACCTAAAAACTTTAATTAAATCCTGGGGAAAATAAAACATAAAATGTTTGAGCTCAAATGCTCAGTAAGGGTAAGAATAAATAACATAAAACAATCCATAAACATTTTAATGCAAAAACATGAACATAAAATCTAAACATCAAAATCTAGAGCAAAGACATAAATCTTGGAAGTACGTAAGGCATATATCATAAAGGAACATCAATCTGGATAAAATAGTATGGGAATAAAACATGTAATTGTGGCATCCATTAAGAACATGTTATGATTTCCATAGTAGCCAAGGCATTGCTGCCATGACCATCTTAGTGGACAAAGTCCCTTTCTGAAACGAGTTCACTCCTCGTTCTAGTCCTGTAACACTGAACCAGATTAACTTACCATTCCAGCCATGTCTATCTCATGAGATATAAATATTTACCCAATGAATTTTTGGGAGATATAGGTCCCACCCATCTCATAATGAAATCATTCTTACGTGTGCCACAACATAAACGTAAATCATTTATCATAAACCAACGAATAAATTGGGTTTCATAAACATCATCCCATTATAACATAATCTATATAAAACAAATGGATATCATTTCATCATAAGAATATTAGAACCATGTAAATCATAGAGACATTATACTTGAAACATACACATATGGAATAATGTCATCATAGATGTAAAATGGTTTTAATAAAACACTTGAAATGAATTCTTGAGGAAAATATCCTTTCTTCTTAAAAATCATTTGCTTTTCACAAAATGCCATGCAATTTTAAAAGAAAAGGATTTTTTTTTGAAAATATTCATGAAATCTTGTAGAGTAATCTTCTTTAAAATAAGGAGTTATGAAACCGTAAAAATCCTTTCATGCCGTATAAGTTAAAAAAAAACATTCTCCTCGTACTTTTGTCAGAAAAGTCAAAAAGTTCCCCGTATGGAAAACAAAAGAAAAATTGCTTCCATAACACAAAGTAAAAGTCAAAGAGGGGTAAAAATGACATTAAACATAAATGGAATAATATTAAACACTATATGAAAAACCTTTTATGGTCATGGATGAAAAATATAACCCCAGTAAATACTTACGTATAAGCAATCTCGGATAGAAAACAATTGAGATTGCAACATTATCCCTTACCTTATGTCCGATATGCTTCTTATGTATCCGAACCTCTTGTATAATGATTTAAAAAATGTCATTGAATTATTATAGAATCATATTAATTGTTATTATATCATATATTGTTCACTTAGGTATTTATATTACCCGTTCATTTTTCAATTCCATGTTAAGGTAGCGTTTTGGGTAAAATCGTTTCATTTATCGTACGTGTTTGGACTTGTTGTTCTTGAAATTATTATTAATTATATCATGATTTACTTAATTATAGAATGTAAAACATGATTTATATATCATATATATTCAGTATATATATAATAGATAGATAAATGAAATGAAACACACCGTTCATGGAGACGGTAGGCCGTACGTACGCATGAACACTATTTTCCTTTCCCTATTGACTTGAATGGAAGTAAGTAGATGAAATATATATAAATAAATCCAGTATATTTATAATTTCATATATTTCATTATTATTCATTATATATACTTTATAATCATTCTTGAATGTTTAACATGGAGAATGAATCTCATCACGTCGTAGAGACGATAGTCCGTACGTACGCACAGTCGATGATATCATTCCCATAATTATTGAATTGAATTGGATTGGATGATATAATATTTCAGAATAATTATCAGGTTATAATAATCATATATAGTAATTTTTTACACCATTATACCCATCCAATCATGGTGGTGGTGGAAAATAGATTACACCACGGCGTGGAGACGATATTCCATACGTACGCACGCGCGGTGATTTCATTTTCCGTAGGATGGATAAAAGGTAAAATATGGTTGTTTCATATTTATAATAACATATAATTATAATATTGATACTGACGTTATTAATTTTTGATGAAACAAATAAATAAGAAGAAGTAGAAGAAGAAATAAATTGGAAAGAATCGGTAAAGTATATTACCTCTTCTTTGATGCGCCTCTTCTTAACCTCTTATTAGGGCACTAAAGATGGTCTTTAAAGAAGACCAGGAACTCTAGGATGTTTCTAGGGAAGTGGAGAAGATAAATTGGCAGAGTTTGGCCGAAGATGAAGGCTCAAGTTTGTGTATAGAGGAGAGAGAGGAGGTGCCCTTTTATAAGGTAGGAGAGGGGCACCTTTGGAATCCTCAAAAATATTAGTATAATATAAATTCAAACCCCAAATAAAAACCTCCAAAAATGACTCAATTATAATATGAGATGATATAGGGTTGTAATCACATCAACCAATCAAATTTAGACTTGTTTTGATTTTATATTAAACCTTATCATTTTGATTTATCCTTATTTAATCTATTTTATTTTATTTCTGGTAATAAAATTCAAAATTTTAAATGGTTAGAAATAATCACTTATGTGTTGTGAATTTTACATAATTGGATACCTTATGACATTTTCGACTATATAAATTTCAATTTATAATTTATAATTTTTTTTTGTGATTTTTTAAAAATTTAATAATATGTTATTTTTATAAAATAAAAATAGTGTCAATTTTGAAACTATTCATTTATTTGAATTTAAATAAAATCCACAAAGTGGATATATTCGAACTAAAATATTTAATAGGTTCCTAAAATGTCTTAGTAATCTATAAAATTAGTGGAGAATATTAAATAGTTCATATGATATTTATTTTACTATTTGTAAAACCATTTATTTTATATTTCTCTTAATAAAATAATTACTACAACATTTTTGTATAATTATTAAATATATGTATTTGTTGCATAAAAATTTAAAATAAAATACCAGGATAAAGATAATTTTTTTTAACTTTCATAAGAATACATTTAGTTGGATATCTTACAAAACACCAAAATTTTAAAATGTTATATTTATTAAATTATGAAGGTGACAACTTTGACATCATTTAAAATAAAATAATATAAGTGTTATTATCACTTTTATAAGACTCCAAACGATCATATATTAGGTCATTGAATGCTTATGGTGTATATATACATTACCAATAAGTTTTTATCAGGTTTTGGGCCTTTTAATATGTATTACTATTTCAATAAAAACAATATTATTGATTTTTTTACTAAATAAATAATTTCTGCATCATTAATGTATAAGCTAATAATGTAATTAAATAACTCTTAAAAATTAAAAATAAATTACCATGATAAATAAAAATATTTTAGCTTTCAAATGATTATTTATAACCGAATTTATATTCTGTATAAACTTATATTAAAAATACTTTAATTATTAAAGTCGAGTGAGACATATTTCACTTTCTTTTAAATAAAATAAACTAAAGGTCTTAATCAACCCCAAGTGGGTTCCAATGGATTCCATTTCGGCCCAAATATGACTTAGGACGAAATATAAGTATCAAATTACATTAAGACAAATGTTAGGGTAATTTTATAATATTATATTTACCCTTAATTACCCGATTTACCTTTTACTATGGTAAATTTTTTTTACTATAGTTACTGTTCATAATGCCCAAAAAATAAAAAGTATCCTATTAACATAATTTGAACCCACTGATTACAAATATGGAATCCATTTTTTCTAAATTCAATACACAAAATCTGCAAAAATTAATTTAAAATTAATCCCGTTGTTAAGAAAACGAGTTTTAAAAGTTAAAACATTGCAAAACATTGAAATGATTTTACGTATGAATTCAATGCAAAATCAATGATAATGACATACATTATATTAACTGGTAAAAATATATTTTATTTATACTTTAAAACCATTCAATATTACAATTTAACCATAAAAATTATTATGATGAAAAAAGTTGTTTTTAATTAAAATATAACGTGTTTTTACTATTTATGAAAATATGAAAGTTATCAGAAAAATATCAAAACTTTATCCAATGTAAATTTTTATATCATAATTCAAAAAGAATAAGTTTATTTTGTAAAATTTAACTTATAAAATTGTCAAAAATTATATTTAAAATTGGTGCGCCATCAAAAGGCGGCAAAACTGCATTTTTTTAAAAATACTTATTTTACCCGAAATATTTATTTTGTTCTCATACCATGTTCTAGAAAATGTGTAAGATGAATAATAATGTTATAAAATTAAAAATGTAGTTAATACTATTCATAACGGCTAGTTATGATAATATTATAACCATATATCATTGTTTAGTGAATCCCGGTATTGCGTACAAGACACGCTATCGAGTAAGGTCGTGATTGCGTGTAATACGAGCCAAGTCAGGGTTGCATATAGTGAAAGAATACTTTTTTGTTGCGTATAAAAAAATCCAACCATATTTAATTTATAAATTAAATATATATATATACACTCAATGTTGTATAGAATAACTACTATCAAACAAACTTGAAATTGTGTGTAACACTATCCAAGATTAGTGTTGCTTATACTGCAAGCTAATACAGTGTTGAGTATAGCTCAAGATAATCTTGGTGTATCATAAAATATAAGATATGAAATAAATTAAAAAGAATATATCTTATAAAATCACGGGTTGTTACATTCTACCCCCCTTAAAATGAATTTCACCCTCGAAATTCGTCGGGGTTATAAATCGTTTACTATTCATAGAAACCCACATCGTAAAAAGGAATACTAAAAAATAATTTTAAAAACTAAAGTATGAAATGTAACAATTACCCAAAGTAACTCATCACTGGGTTTCTATATAGGATAACATAGGTGAAAATATGGATATGGAAGAAAAATCTAACCATCAAGTTATGATGGAGAGTGGTAGAGAACATGGCTATGAAAAAGCCAGCAATCACAAAGCCATAAATTTTTGATGATCTAAGGTATCATATGATTCATCATATATAAAAGCACTAGGAAAACATTTTTGGTTTTCAAGATCATTTCCCTAATGTTGAAGAATTTTTGAATTAAATGAAATTCTTACTTGATTTTGATACAATCTCACTGTTGTTCGTGCCTTGAACAATTTACACTTCATATCTTAAAGAAATGAAGTTGAATTTGTGTTCTGTGAAGTGTTAGCGGATCATCCGATAGAATGATATGTCATTCCATCTGTCTCAAACATAAGGTTGGAAAAAGTTATATACATAAGTCAATCTATGGTGAGATTAATCGTATATGTTTCCAAAAATGGACTTATACTTCATCTATCATACCACTTAATAAAATAAAATTAGTTTCTACTAACCAGAGACTTCCTGTAGGATAGTGGTAGGTGATAAAGTCTAGTCGCACTTCGGTTGTGGGTTCAATTCCCACAACCTTGTATGACGCGAAGGGTTGTATCCCATCCTGCAGGTTGTCCTTTTTCTAAAACTATACTATCATATAATTTCAGAAATAAAAACAAATAGTTATAGCCTTAAGAAATACTATATGATGTTCATTCCAACCTTTAGGCTTATTGAAAATACTTTTTTCCGATTACTAGAAATTTCATCTAACGAGCATGTGAATTCCTTCATTTTTCCCCCATATATCATAAGATATATCTTGTTGTTGGTCACATTCCAAACATGTGAATACCTTAATCATGTATTCTCTTCAAAAATGAATACCCATTGAACCTTAGTGAAAACATGAATGCTGTCAAAAGTTCTCTCTTTCCACATACCAAAATCCCAAAATTTCTATATACACAAACGATGATACCACATTGTCCTTATATCAGTCATGAGCTCATTAATACTATCAAACATCTCATTATCTCCATATCCCATCCTTATGCGCATATCATCTACTTTACAAAAATATCTGAATAACCTTTCATGGTTACCAGTACCATTCAACATATACTTTCAAATACTTTAGGAAAAACAATAGTGTAACAATCCTTAGATGTGTCTTTATTCCATAGTACCATTACCTATACAACATAACTCTTGATAAACATAAATCATTCTACTACCTTCTTAAATAATTATCCGAGCTTAAATAATTCTTTCATCTCAAACATCATTTGTAGTCTCTTCATCATCATCAATATAAATACTACCCATATGACCATGATTATTCTCTTCATGAGAATTTCCCTTAGGGAATTGGTTTTCATAATGCCTGTACATCACACATTTAAAACATTTGACTTTTGTTGATGTCTTAGAAATACCATTATCCTTGTCTATGGTGTTAAGTGAACCTTTTCCTTTGCACATAATGGCTTTGGGTACTTCTTTTCCACACCTAAAGCATCATCCAGTTTCTTTGAAACATTATCCTTGATGCCTCTTCCCACATGATTTACATAGGGGAAATTGAACTTTATTTCCTATATGATCATCATGAAACTCCATCTTTCTCTTATTAGATAAGTTAGGAAACTTACCAAATTTGAGTTTATTGATCATATTATGAGATTTCTGATTCAATATAATAATGATGTTTGGACTTCCAAATTCCGTTTCATTTGGTTTCTCATGAAGAATATAATTCCATTTTCCATCATATTAATCATTAACATGAATCCTTCTGTTTCCTGCCATTTCTTAAAACCCAAAAAGAATAGTATGAGAGGCAAAACTCGTACTAGAAAAACAACATATTCAAGGGGGGATTACTTTCAATCTCTAACATCTTAGGATTAATTCTATGATCGTAACCATAATTCTAGGACTATAAACTATACTTATACATAACCTTAGGGACATCCCTAGACATACCTTAGAAATATATCTAGGGATCTCACTAAGGTTTTCGCATCCTAGTTTTCAAATGTTAACTAAAAATTTCCTCTGATACCAACTGTAAAGACCCAAAGCTTGACGTACATGGACATTACATTAATTTTTCAGAAAACATAATACATAACAAAAACAGACACACAAGGACCGTAAAAGTTTAGTGTCTTTGGAAACTCAGAATATAATCTTCTAATCATGGTGAAAGATCTTCAACATCCCCCATAAAGATCTTCCTCTTTTGTTTTCTAACCTAAAACCATTATTTAAATCCTGGGGAAAAGAAAACATAAAAAGGGTGAGCTCAAATGCTCAGTAAGGGTTAGCATAGAGAACATAAAACAATCCAAAAACATTTGAATGCAAAAACATGAACATAAATTCTAAACATCAAAATCTAGAGCAAAGACATAAATCTTGGAAGTACGTAAGACATATATCATAAAGGAACGTCAATAATGATAAAATAGTATGGGAATAAAACATGTAATTGTGGCATCCATTAAGCACATGTTATGCTTTCCATAGTATCCAAGGCATTGCTGCCAAGACCTTCTTAGTGGACAAAGTCCATTTCTGAATCAAGTTCACTCCTCGTTCTAGTCCTGTAACACTGAACCAGATTAACTTACCGTTCCAGCCATGTCTATATCATGAGATATAAATCTTTACCCAATGCATTTGAGGAAGATATAGTTCTCACCCATCTCATAATGAAATCATTCTTACATGTTCCACAATATAAACATAAATCATTCATCATAACCCAAAGAATAAATTGGGTTTTATAAACATCATCCCATCACAACACAATCCATATAAAACAAATGGATATCATTTAATCATAAGAATAGTGAAACCATGTAAATCATAGAGACATTATACATGAAACATACACATATGGAATAATGTAATCATAGATGGAAAATGGTTTTGATAAAACACTTGAAATGAATTCTTGAGGAAAATATACTATCTTCTTAAAAATCATTTGCTTTTCACAAAATGCCATGAAATTTTAAAATAAAGGTATTTTATTGAAAATAGTCATGAAATATTGTAGAGTAAGATTCTTTAAAATAAGGATTTATGAAACCGTAAAAATCCTTTCATGCCGTATATGTTTTAAAAAAAACATTCTCCTCGTACTTTTGTCGGAAAAGTCAAAAAGTTCCCCGTATAGAAAACAAATGAAATATTTCTTCCATAACACAAAGTAAAAGTCAAAGAGGGGTAAAAATGACATTAAACGTACATGGAAGAATATTAAATAGTTTATGAAAAACATTTTATGGGCATGGATGAAAAATATAACCCCAGTAAATACTTACGTATAAGCAATCTCGGATAGAAAACAATTGAGATTGCAACATTATCCCTTACCTTATGTCTGATATTCTTCGTATGTATCCGAACCTCCTGTATAATGATTTAAATAATGTCATTGACTTATTACAGAATCATATTAATTTTTATTATATCATATATGGTTCACTTAGGTATTTATATTACCCGTTCATTTTTCAATTACTTCCAGAATGTAAAACATGATTTATATATCATATATATTCTGTATATATATATAATAGATAGATAAATGAAATGAAACACACTGTTCATGGAGACGGTAGGCCGTACGTATGCAAGAACGCTGTTTTCCTTTCCTTATTGACTTGAATGGAAGTAAGTAGATGAAATATATATACATAAATCCAGTATCTTTATAATGTCATATATTTCATTATTATTCATTATATATAATTTATAATCATTTTTTAATGGTTAACATGGAGAATGAATCTCATCGCGTCGTGGAGACTGTAGTCCGTATGTACGCACGAGCGATGATATCGTTCCCATAGTTGTTGAATTGAATTAGAGTGGATGATATAATATTTCAGAATAAGTATCAGGTTATAATAATCATATATAGTTATTATTTACACAATTATACCGATCCAAGAATGGTGGTGGTGGAAAATAGATTACACCACGGTGTGGAGACGGTATTCCGTACGTACGCACGCGCGGTGATTTCATTTTCGGTAGGATGGATAGAAGGTAAAATATGTTTGTTTCATATTTATAATAAAATATCCGTATATTAGTGATACTGATTTTATTAATTTATGATGAAAACAAATAAATAAGAAGAAGTAGAAGAAAAATAAATTGTAAAGAATCGGTAAAGTATATTACCTCTTCTTTGACGCGCCTCTTCTTAACCTCTTCTTAGGGAACTAAATATGGTCTTTGAAGAAGACCAGGACCTCTAATATGTTTCTAGGGAAGTGGAGAAGAGAAATTGGCAGGTTTTGGCCGAGCATGAAGGCTCAAGTTTGTGTAAATAGGAGAGGGAGGAGGTGCCCTTTTATAAGGGAGGAGAGGGGCACCTTTGGAAACCTCAAAAATATTAGTTTAATATAAATTCAAACCCCACATAAAAACCTCCAAAAATGACTCAATTAGAAGATGATATGAGATAGGGTTGTAATATCATCAACCAATCACATTTAGACATGTTTTTATTTTATATTAAACCTTATCATTTTGATTTATCCTTATTTAATCTATTTAATTTTATTTCTGGTAATAAAATTCTAAACTTTAAATGGTTATAAATAATCACTTATGTGTTGTGAATTTTCCATAATTGGATACTTTATGAAATTTTAGACAATATAAATTCCAATTTATAATTTTTAAATATTTTGGTGATTTTCAAACAATTTAATAATATGTTATGTTTATAAAATAACAATAGTGTCAATTTTGACACTATTCATTTATTTTAATTTAAATAAAATGAAAAAAGAAAATATATTCGAACTAAAATATTTAATAGGTTACTAACATGTCATAGTAATCTAGAAAATTATTGGAGAATATTAAATAGTTCATATAATATTTATTTTTCTATTTGTAAAACAATTTATTTGATATTTCTCTTAATAAAATAATTACTACAACATTTTCGTATAATTATTAAATATACTTATTTGTTGCATAAAAATTAAAAATAAAATACTAGGATGAAGATAAATCTTATATATTTCATAAGAATACATTTAGTTGGATTTATCTTCTAAAAAACCCATATTTTAAAATGTTATATTTATTAAATTATGAAGGTGAAAACTTTGACATCATTTAAAATAAAATAATATAACTGTCATAATCACTTGTATAAGACTCCAAAAGGTAATATATTCGGTAATTGGATACTTATTGTGTAGATATACATTACCAATAAGGTTTTATCAGGTTTTGGGGCCCTTTAATATGTATTAATATTTCAATAAAAACAATATTATTTATTTTTTTACTAAATAAATAATTTCTGCATCATTAATGTATAAGCTCATAAGGTAATTAAATAACTCTTAAAAATTACAAATAAATTACCATGATAAATAAAAAAATTTTATTTTTCAAATGAGTATTTATAACCGAATTTATATTCTGTAAAAACTTATATTGTAAATACTTTAATTATTAAAGTTGAGTGAGACATATTTCACTTTCCTTTAAATAAAATAAACTAAAGTTCTTAATCCCCTCCAAGTGGGTTCCAATGGATTCCATTTAGACCCAAATATTCCTTAGGACTAAATATAAGTATCAAATTACATTAATACAAATGTTATGGTAATTTTATAATATTATATTTACCGTTAATTACCCGATTTACCTTTTACTATGGTAAATAAAATTTACCGTAGTTACCATTTATAATGACCAAAAATAAAAAAGTAGCCTATTAACATAATTTGGACCCAATTATTCCAAATATGGAATCCATTTTTTCTAAATTCAATACACAAAATATGCAGAAATTAATTTAAAATTAATCCCATTGTTAAGAAAATGAGTTTTAAAAGTTAAAACATTGCAAAAGATGGAAATGATTTTACCTATGAATTCAATGTAAAATAAATGATAATGACATAAATTATATTAAATGGTAAAAATATATTCTATTTATACTTTAAAACCATTAAATATTATAATTTAACCATATAAATTATTACGATGAAAAAAGTTGTTTTTAATTAAAATATAGCGTGTTTTTACTATTCATTAAAATATGAAAGTTATCAGAAAAATATCAAAACGTTATCCGATGTAAATTTTTATATATTGATTCAAAAGAAGAAGTTTATTTTTTAAAATTTAACTTATAAACTTTTCAAAAATTATATTTAAAATGGGTGCACCATCAAAAGGCGGAAAAACTGTATTTTTTTAAAAAATACTGATTATACCTGAAAAATTTATTTTGTTCTCATACCATGTTCTAGAAAATGTGTAAGATGAATAATATTGTTATAAAATTCAAAATTTTGTTAATAATATTCATAACGGCTAGTTCGTGATAATATTATCACCATATATCGTTGTTTAGTGAAACCCGGTATTGCGTACAACACATGCTATCAAGGAAGGTCACGATTACGTGTAATGCAAGCCATGTCAGGGTGGCGTGTAGTGAAACACTATTTTGTTGTTGCATATAACAAAATCCAACCACATTTAATTTATAAATTGAATATATTTATATATATATATATACACTCAATGTTGCGTAGAATAACTACTATCAAACAAACTTGAAATTGTGTGTAACACGATCCAAGATTAGTGTTGTGTATACTACAAACTAATACGGTGTTGCATATAGCACAAGATAATCTTGGTTTATCATACTACATAAGATATGAAATAAATTAAAAAGAATATATATTATAATATCTCGAGTTGTTACAACTCATGCGTATGTACGACCCATCGTCCCCACGATTGTAACATAGTTCATTTTTCATAACCATATATCCTGATTTTATAAAATTACAATATATGTATAAATATGATAATTATTTCATCACTATTATTATAGATATGCTAATATAATGACCACTTTGACTACAGTAAATCTACCAAATTTATTTATGGCATATAATAAAAATATCTTCAAAACATCCAATGTAAAAATAATTGATTGAGTAATCATACATAAAATGGTAATAGGTGAAATAAAAGGAATAATACACATTAAAAATATTCTTATGAAATTAAATAATTGACATATGTTTATTATCTAGAACGATAAAGAATGTATGTATCTAGAACGATAAAGAATGTATGTCACGAGTCAGACTGAAGGTAAGGGTTTCTCGTCTCAATTTTACATCCACAAGATATACACCATATTCATGATTTATTTCTTTTGTGGGGTTTATATAATTCCATTTATGTATATTATATCATAAATTAATTTATCTTCATGGTATTTTATGTTTTATTAAATGTCATTTCTTTCATGGGGATTATTATTTAAAGGTTTCTAAAGGGGTAAGGGTTTATTTCATTATCTCATCATTATTCTGGAATATTGATGTTTACATATCCCTTGAGAGAATTATTTTATATTTATATCATAAAATAAATATATTTTAATCTTATATGGTCATTCATGATTTTTTCAAGTAATTTCAAAATTTTCCTTTGTTAGAACATAAAATTATATTAATTTTTTTAATGAAAATATGAATCATTTATCTATTTTATTTATACCATTTTTAATCAATACACATGTCTTCTAAACATGTGATAAAAAATGTTTTAAAATTTTAAAAATAATTTATTAAATAATTTCTTTACCAATTTTTTACTTTTAATAATTTTTTTGAAAGGAATCTTTATGTACTTTTTAAAACAATTCATGTTTGGATTTTACTGAAAATGTGAAAGGAATCCTTGTTTTAATGTGTATGGCATGAAAACAATTTCCCACCAACATGAATAATTAATGTTTTAATTATTAGTATTAATGTCTTGAAATTTTATTTTCAATGAAAAATATTTTCAAATTTTTTTGTGATGTTTTTCTTTTAAAAGGGTATTTTCAAAGTGCAATGGTTATTTTTCTCAAAAATGTTTATAGGTATGTTTTCATGGTATTTATTTTCATCAATGACATCAAACCCCTATTTTAATTACGATCCACCGAGGATATGTTGTATTGATACAATTATTATTAGTTATCTAGATGGTTTATGATCAGTTTCAATGAGGTTTTACAATTTTATTACCATTCACCATTTTACTCAGGACGGTTTATGATTATGTTTATTAATTTGGGTATGTACTAACATTTTGTATGTAAGTTTATCAATAATAATTTTTATATTGATTATGTTTCACCCCATTCAAAATAGGAATTCACTATACTTATTAAGTGATACACCATGACTGATATGGCCCCTCAACTTGTGAGTACATCTCATTAGACAAAATAGAATGAGTTTTTAATGAGGCCTTACACATTTATGTAGTTTTCTTGGAACACTGCCCCGAAAGTGTTATATTTCTTTTCATATGGCCTCTACAGTTTCATTTATATGGCTATAATTATTCATTCAATCATTATGAATTCTATTATTGATATTTTAGGTGGAAATTTATTACGTTAGAAAATCCATTCTTAGGTTTCACACTCATGTGATTATATATATATGTAATTATATAATCATCATGCATTCCTTCCATATTATGATCAAGTTATTGATTGAATGTCATTTGTTCATTTATTTCAATTTTCATATTTATTATTCCTTTTTTATTGAAACCATCCACTATATGATTACATATAGTGAGAATACAAGATAAAAAATTTCTTATATTTTATTTTCCCCTGGATATGAGGATTCAATTTGTGATCGATATGCTGGGATACATTAAGTGGAATAATTGAATTATCAAAAAAAAAATATTTGAGTATTTTATGTTTAAAATTATAATGTGAATTTAAATTATGTATCTAGTTTACCAAGACTACTAAACTATTCAGTCCTTGGGGATATTATTCCTCTTATATTATGCCAAAGTCATAAAGTAGACACCATTTCCATGCTATTGGGGCTGAGGATGTTACACTATATGGGTGGATTTGAGGGCCATATAACTCACAAGTGTAAGGAAAAGAGTCAAGACACAAAAATAAATTACGTAATTGAAGAGGGTTGGGAATTATGAGATTCAATATCCTAATCCAACGGTCAATTAGGTAGATAGTCACCAAAAACCATGTAAATAGGTAAGATCCTATGCAACTATTACTAATGATTTTAATATTGAGTTTTCACTCCAGATTTTCTTCAGTCCTGTATCATGAAATATTTTAACAACTACTGTATATTATGTTATAACTAAAATACAATAATTATATGATTATCATATAAATCATTTTCTTGGTATGTGGGAAGTTATTCCTTATGGATATTGATCATAGAATAACTCTATGCGAAATTTCGAATGGGTTATTTTTATAAATAGATTATAATAATTTTTCATATAAATACATCTCATTCCACATCTTAAATAAATCCACGATCATCAAGAGTATTGTGCTTAATTATGATTTCCCTATAGAAAATACCCTAATCTTAGGAGTCAAACTACAAGTAAACACTTTTTTAAGTGGGTGGGGGGATGCAACACCTTAATATTCTAATTACCTTATAGTAATTAAATGTAGTTGATAAATTTTCTTTTAAACTAAACAAAATGAGAAAAAACCACAATATATTAAGAATAAATTATTAATAAATTTATAATAAACATTATTATGGTAAACCATTAATAGTTATTACCTTTATTGTGATAAAAATAATATGAGTTAATATTGAGAAATTTATTTTCGATAAGATTTGTTTTCATTATATTATATAATTTATTTTAATTAAAAAGATAAATCTATAAATTTAAAAATTTATAATTGATAAATTAAAATTAATTTTTAAATTCTTTAGACTAAAATTATATTTGCATTTATTTTTTATATTTTTCAAATTAATTTATTTTATTTGTAAAGTAAAAAATACATTTTTTTCTAATACCATCAATATTATATGAATGATACCTTTTTTAAACCATTTGGTTATAAAAATATATATATTATATAAAATAAATCATTTAAAAATACCATGTCAATTTATAAAGCCCATAAATATCATTTTAGGAAATGCAGTAATATTTTATGGAAACTATTTTTCATATACTTCATTAATTATGTATAAACATGAGGGAAAATTAGGTTTAATCTTTAATTAACTTTTAAAAAAGTTTATATATGATTAATAATTTTTTAAATATCATTATAATCAAAAAAATATATATTTTTTTCCTATATCTAAACATTATGCTTAAAAATACGTTTTTCTAAAAAATAGGTTTTTGCGCGTTATATATTCCAATATTAAGATAAATTTACCTACACATAGAAAGTTCATATGATAAAATTCTTCTTATATTTCAGGATATAATATTTATATTACATAATATGTCTAATTTATTTTTTGGGTACAAAATTTAGATTTTTGATATTAATGCTAATTACTGTGATAATGGTGAGACAAATATTTTAAAATTATTGTTTTATTAATATCAATGAATTTATATAAAAACAATTAAATTGAAACATTTTAAATAATGGATATAATTTTATTTATAAATTCACAAATAAAAATATTTACACTAATTTAGTTATTAATCAATACTAAATTATATTGAGAATTCATAATGGTCAAAATGACATTTTTCTACTAAAATAACTTTTCTACACATTATATTCTTTAATTTCAATTTAAATTTACAATTTTTATAGATTTAATTGAATTTAATATAGGTAAAACATCATCCAATAATAACCAAATGTTTCTATATGGGTTATGTTATATTTTTAATAGAATATAAAATCACTTATTTAAAAACTAGTTTATGAATTTAGAAGTAAAAAGTTATAATTTAAAACGTTAATGGTAAAAAACTATATAAAATGTTTAAAACATGGGTTGAAATACTATTTTCAGTATTTATCAACCCAATAAAACCACAAAATAAATTATTTTTGAATCATTGGAGCCATTTAACTTTTAATAGTGTCATGGAATTTTTAAAATATTAATGGTATTTCCAAAAGTTTCCTTTTCTGCTCTTATAAAAGAGGGTCACTTACACCCTTTAAAAAATAAACCAAACATTCATTATTTATTTTAAAATCCCACCAAATTTAATTTTACAGAATTTAATCACACTTTTTTATTCCCCTGGATAAACTTTGTTGGCCTAAGCACTTCAATTACAAGGAGTTTCCCAAATAAAGATCAAGTCTCCAGTGTACGAAGTATATCCCTTTAATTTTTTTTATTCCTAACCATATTCTTAAAAATATATAATCACTAGAATAATATAATTACTTCCATATCATTAGTATAATGATATATATTTATATTAATAGAATAAATTTTATTAATTTCGCTCTACCTTCTAAGAAAAACCAATGCATCATTAGTGTGTTTAACCGACTACCACCTCGATAAAGCAACATTTTCTCTTTTTAAAAATTAAAATTCATGCCTGATAAAATGGACTTGATATATGAATATATATTATATCTATAATATTAATATGATTTTTAAATTTTAAATCATTATATTCCTTATTTTCCTCTCGTTGTTTGATAAATAGAAACATTAATCATGCATATTAATGAACTATCACCTCTACGAGCAATGAGTATCATTTTTAATCACTTCCCTTCATGATTTGATTCCAAAATATACATAATATATAAAAATTATTTCCATAATACTATTAATATTATATAAATTATGATATTATTTTATGATGCTTTCTACCATGGTCAACATACATGAGGAGTTACGAAACATTAGCCGAATAAACATCGCTAACCAATATAATCAAGAAAAATATATAAAAAAAAAGAATATGAAAATAAATGATCTATATTAAATTACATAATAGAGAATAATGTTCATAATAAGGAATGTAAAAAAAATTAATTATTCAGGAAGTTAAGTGCATACACAGAATGAATCTAAAGCAAGGTAAGGGTTTTCATCTCAATTTCCATTTATTGAGGAAAATATTGTATTCATGAACCTATTTTCATTTACAAGGTGTGAAAACAAATTTTTTTAGATATTTATCATCAATACATTTTATTTAATGGTATAGAAATATACATTTCATGTTTTAAATCTCATCAGATTATGATTCAACATTTACCAAAGCTATTAGGGTTTTCATATTAAATTCCTCTCTATGAGAGGTGTTTGGTATAATATATATAGTTTCATTTTTGTGGTGTATATAATTCCTATACGAGATACCATATAATTAATTAACTTTTAATAATGGTATTTTATGTTCAATACAATCCCTCTCTTTCAATTTGGTTTTGATTAAAGTGTTACTTAAGTTGTATGGGTTTTCAGGGTCTCAATTATGATTTGTTGAGTCATAATACATTTTGTGTACAATATTTTCTTTTAATTGTGTATTCAATTAATATATATATATATATATATTACCATAATATATTTATTTAATGGTATTTACTACCAAAATAATGTTCCCTTTTTAAATTGGTTATTGATATGGTTGTTTCCCATGTAGTAAGGATATTTGGTAACTCAAATCCTAAAAAAACTAATACTTTTCAAACATTCATATTACACCTTAAAAGATTAATATTCATTACATAACATTATGATCCATTCCATAATCATATCAGTTTAGTTTCTTTGGGAACTTGGATACATAAAAACCAGTTTCATAAGATATCTATATCATATAGAAAAAAGTACTTCATAACATGTGCCCTTATTAGGTATATCATACATAAAAACATTCTTCATAACATGAGTAAAGGAATCTTAAGAAATTGTGATCTCATATTATCAATAAGGGTAATAAAGGGTGATATATAGGATCACAAAACATAACAAGATAATAAGGGTACAAAAACATTAGAATAAAATTTGAAAACCATATACTCTATATCGTAGATCATAATCATGAATCATGACATAAATCATGAAAGGTCATAGGGAATGAATCATAAAGAAATCAAAGAACACAGTCCCTGAGAGGAAAATATTGGCATCGAACATAAGTTTGTGGCATAAAAATAATAATATAAAACCATTTCCTTATTCAAGGATTACAACTAATACTATTATAATGGACTGGGTTCAATCACCATTCTTTTGTATCCTTAGTCAAGGTTCACTCCCAATACTTTCATAGTGTATATAGTACCTTATTGAACTAGGTTAAATTTCAATTAAATTCCTTATTACCTCATGAGATATCCATATTTACCAAATTAATTAGAGGGTTATATAATTATGTGCCCACCCATCACAAAATGAAAATCATTCTTATTTTCACCACAAGATCATAAAAAATTCATCAAATCATAACCAATGAAAAGGAAATGGGGTTGATAAACATTTTATCATTTCATCATTGCATAACCCATGGTAATGAAAATCATTTTATAAAGGTTGCTTCATAACATAATTAAAAAATAGGAAATAAACGAGTTTCATAGAATCACTCTTAAGGAATAATCATCAAAAGATATCCAAATAATGAAAGTGGATAGTATCATTAGACCATTTCCCAATTAAATCACAAGTATCATCAAATAATTTTATCATAGATGAAAAATTCATTTAAAATATCAGTCCAAAATTTATTGAGGAAAATAAAATATTCAAATTGAAATCAATTATTTAAAATATAAAAGTTTTCCAAATATCAGGGTTTTTTTTTGAAAATAATAGTGGAAACTTGTAGAGAAAGCTTCAAATCATTGAGTAGTCATAATGTCTGAAAATTCGGTTCATGTCCTGTATGTTAAAATAAATATTCCATTTATTTTTTTGGTAAAAAGTCAAATGAACTTAATTTGGAAAATGATAAAAAGATACCTTTAATTTTTTTGGAAAAAGAAAAAAATTTTCAAAAATGAATTTGAAAAAAAAAATAGGATAATATAAAAATAATTTTTGAATACATTATTAGAAAACATTGATATGGAAAAAAAGGATTTTCAGTCAAAGAGAGAATTGAATTCGATTTTCCTTATAAAAATATTTCAGTATCCTGATTTCTTAAATTTAAGAAAATGAAAGTAAAAAACATAATCTCATTAAACAAAAATATTACAATAAAAATCATAGAATTCATGAGAGATAGGTCATAAAAACACATGATCAGAAACCTGATCATAAACAATCCTGATAAACAATGAGATTGTAAAATAAATACCTTACTAAATTAGTAACTTTTGATAAAAATATCATGAAAGAGATAAAATTATATTAATTTTAAAATATACATAATTTTAATAAGTAAATTTATAAAAACATTGATAGACAATATATGTAATGCATAGAAATTATAAAATATAAACATTACATTCGATAACCTGAATGACGTGAAACAACAAAGGCGTAAGGGAATAAAATATCCAAAGACATTAAAATATAACTAATATTTTATAAAAATTAAACATTTCTTTCAATTCATTTGATACTGAGTTAGTGTGTTTCTCATGAAACAATAAGTTTTTTTGATGACATTGGTATCATGTAAGACTGACTTTTATCGAACAAAAATACATTATTATAATATTATTATTTATAATAATAAGACATAACCTAGATGTTAGATTATTGGTTATTAATAGTATTATCTAACTTATGAAAATATATGGTATAAAAAAATATAAAATGAATTCATTGGTTTCAAATTAATTACAAATGAATATATGAACCAATTGAATATAAAGGGAATAATTTTGTAGAACAATATTTTTTTATGAACAAAAAGTTATTTTATCTAAAAAAAGTATATTAATTTCAATTAGTGAGTGATATTAATTTAACATATATATTATAAAATTAATTAAAGATGTTTTATATTCAACCAATATATTTAACAGGGATAATATAAGAACAAAACCAATATTCCACATAAAAAGGTATATTTTTATAATGGAAATTTTACCACCATTTAATGAAGAACCAATTTTAAATCCAATTTTAGGAACTATTATATATTTGATATGTAAAAATAAACATAATATTTTAAATAATAACATAAAAATTATCTTAGGGTGATTTTTTGGTATTTTTCTATGAAGTTTCATTTTTTGATGAATAGTGAAAACACTGAATTTTAATTCCAAACTTATTTTTTGTCTATTTTATTTATAAGGATAAATTATATTTTAAAATGGTTTTTAAGTTTAATTATATAAATTTTTTATTAAATAATACTATTTATTTCATTGTAATCAATTTAAAATTGCCATTTGATATAAAAAAATCTCAAACTTTTGAATGTTTTTACTTTAAAAACTCGCATTATCATCCCATATGTGGGAATAATTTTAAATTATGTTCCACCACTACTGCTATCTGAATTTAGAAAAATATATTCCATTGTTTTAATAAGAATAATTTATAATATCTAAAAATATAAACATAGTTTTTGACATAAAATATTAGTGAAATTTATTAAAATTAATTACAATGATTATTTAAAAAATAGCTTAACAAGGGACTAAAAATTAATATTAAGGGAAAAAATGAACAAGAAACTTTTCCAAAAGACATTGGATGGTCCTATTTTTACCCTATAATTCCTTTTATTAATTTTTTTGGATTATTGGAGCCACTTATAATGGAAAAAACGTTGTTTTAATTCCCTTTACCAAAATTTACAAGAGTGCCACTCCTCCTCCACTATAAAAAGTCTCTCACCAATCCCCCCCATACAAAACTATCAAGAAAGTTTTGATAAAAATATCTTTCAAAAAATCTCCTCAAAATATACCCCCTAAACCTAGAGGCCTAACCTTTTTTATAATTCTATTCATGTAAGCCCATTAGTTCAAATCAAAAGGAGTTACCTGATTAAGAGGTAACATCATTCCTTAAACTCGTTAGTTTTATTTATTTTTAAACTCCTTAAATTATTCTTATTACATGTTTAGATAAGAAAAATAGTATCCCAAATATTCTTATATGTTGTTATTTTAGGGTTTTGACCTACACTTACACACACTTCCATCTAATGTGTAACGAACTGACAGTTTATGTGTATGGTGAACTACTACATCATGAAATAAAGTAGTTCATTTTTATTTTACCATATCTTATGGTTGAGAATTATGATGGAAAATATATTTATATATGTTATATATGATATTTATAATGCATTTATATTTATATAATTCTTTTATTTCACATAAATTAATACACTTCATTTTGTGGGAATACAATGACATCATTTGTGGAAGTGTGGACCACCACCGCTCAAAGTGATGTGATTCATTCACACTATACATGGAATGTATGAAGGATAGTTTTCATAAAAATATGTAGAATATATGAAATAAATATGATACTAGAATTATAATATAAACTTATATTATTTTATTTTCATTCTTTTAATACGATAAAGAAATGAAAGTAGCCTTCATGCGTAAGTATGACCTACCATATACATGAACAATGCATTTCATTCCTTGTATCCAAAATATTATAGATTATTTTAATTAAATAAATATTGAATATATATAATTTAATCCTTGTTTACATCATTGATATTATGAAATCATGATTTAATTAAGAAAAATGTAAGTAACAAGTCAAAAAATATTAGAAATACTAGGCAATTAACACCCAAAATAATGAAAATAATGAAATATTATTATCAAAAAGGTAATAAGATTTAATAAACATGTATGTGGTTCTAAAATAAATTAGAAACACTATTAAAACCATTATACATGAGTTTAATTTCCATTGTCACAAAATTAACTGCAAGATATTGGATTTCATCTCAATTTAAATTCCATTAATACTTATTTATTATTATGGACCAATTCACTTTTATATGGTGTATATACTTCCATTTGAAATGTAATATAATGAATATAATTGTTCTCATGAAATTATAAGTTTCATTTAATGTATTTAATATTTGTTTAATATTATTAAAATGTTTCACACTAGTATGGTACACTTTGGAGTGTTCAAATAATATTTACTCAAGAATGTTCTTAATGATCATCTTTGAAATTTAACTTACTTTTGTGGTTGTTAACTTTTTATTGAGACAATAAATTTATTTTTGTGCACCTAATTTCTTATATATTGTGTACAAAATTCTAGTTTTAATTTTAATATCATGATTCATTCATTCTTCATGATATTTTGAGTTTCAATTTGAATTATTTCTTCTAAGGGGGTTTGAGTTAAAATTTACCAAGTGGTAAAGAATTTCATAACCCAATTCCTCTTTATTAGGTTATAATAATTAATATTTGTCATTAATATTCTATTATTATGTGAATAAATACATTGGAATATCTATTTTTTTATCTCCTCTTCACTTAGGTGGATTTATAGTTGACACACATAATCTATTCATTGAATGAATCTCAATTCAACTTTATAGTCTTTTCAAGGGTATACTGTACAATATCATTTTGTTCAGCATTGTTTATAGTTAAATTTTCATTCGAGGAAATTAATTTATAATTTTATAATAAACCCTTTCATTTTCTTCTTATCTTGTTAGTCATGACCTTTTTCAAATAATATTACTATTTTCCAACTATTTGGTACTTAAAATGTTTTAGAAAATGTTTTTAGGGAAACCCAACTTCATTTCTTTATTTGGTCAGAGAACATTTTTGCTTCTAAAAACCATGTTTTCAAAAAATATTTTCAATAATGATTTTTACCATTCAAAAATGATTTATTAAAGTCATTCTTACCCTTTTTGTCTTTTACCAATGTATTTAAATCAATCTTCTTTTCACTTTCTGAATGAATAGTTTTTCAATCCTTTTTATAGTGCAAATAGAATGTTATTTTAACCACCTAAGACATGTAAATATTTACCCACCATTTTCTCTATAGAGCATCCTTTTAATTTCTAATAGGTTACTTTTTAAAGAAAATGTTTTCAAAACTAATTTTAAATGAAAAGTTTTTTCAAAACAAAATGACATTTTCCTCAAGAATGTTTTTTAAAAGATCTATTTATAGTATTTCTATTCATCAAAGACAATAATCCTATATATTTACTCCATTTGGGATATATTGTATTGATACCATACTTTTTTATCTTCTGTAAGGTTTATGATTGATTTGGTAAAGGATTGTAATGAAATTTACTTGCTTGACTCCTTTTGGTACCCATGAAATATTTAATTTCCTATCATCATTTGTCATTAAATTTACCCTAAACATCCATATCATTTTCATGGATATGATTATTACCTAAACCCTATACCTTTTTTCATACAATGTTTACTTATAAATTTATTTTATTATTTTGTAAAATATTGAAAAATATGTATCCTTTATTTAATACGGATATTTTATAAGGCATATTGTTTATTAATTAAACCAATTAATCGATATGAGGGATGATTTGGTCATAAAATAAAGAGTGGGGCCTGGACATTATATAACCCCTCAATGCATCAATAGTTTCTCATGATAGAAATAATTTTTAGAAATTAAATACATTTCTACCTGTAGTTTTACATTGTTTATATGATGGATCTTAACTATAGAGGTTTTCATATACTTGAGACAATACGCCCAATAATTAAGAATTTCCTTCATTTTGATTCAACATTTATTATCCATGATATTTTCACTATAAAAAAGTACATGTATTTATTTAATACTTAGTTCATTGACTAAATGTAATGTGTTTTAGTTTCTTAATTTTTTATATTTTTTATTAACTTCCATATAAGTTTTTTCATTACAAGGTATGTGTGTTTTTTTACAAGGCCATACTTATTACTTCCATTGAGTCATTATTGCTTCCATATTTATATACCCTTACTGAGAATTTGAGATGAACCTTATTATGATTCATTTCCCAAAAAATACAAGAAATATAATAAGAAATATATGTAATGATACTCTAAATGTAATAAAGTTATCCTTGAAAGAAAATATTATGTTGTAATTAGTGTATTCATTTGTAATAAAAGACTCGTGTATGTATCTAGTTTACCAATATTACTAAACTCTTCGTTCATTCAGGATTTTATTTCTTATTATCATGACAATGTACTCGTAGTGATAGTAGATTTGGGATTTAGGGGTAGATTTTATACATTTGATATCAGAGGAAGTTTAATAGAAACCTTTGGACTAGATTTAGGAAAAAATATATTAAATAACATAACCCAAAGGTATAATTTGATTATATGTATAGAAGGACATCCTAGAGTGTTGGTAAGGTGGAGATTATATGGTTATTCCTAGATATATATCCCTATATAGATATTACAAGTGGACATGGTTCTAGAAAAAATTTACCTAGGGGAACAACTCCGATAAGGTGCATCAGACCTGAGTCATGCGTAACCTGGTACACAATAATGAGCCCTACTTTGCACCTAGTTTGACCCTCCTATGGGATACTCTTAGGATAAGTCAAATTTTTTTTACAAACCATTTAAAATTATTTGAAGAAATAATGAAAATAAATAAACTAGGTTAAAACTGAGGTTTATTAGATTGAAAATAATGAGTTCAGATTTATACATACTAAAAAGGATTATATCTTTTTTTTAACATGATAATTGATCTTACACTATGGTTTTTTGTTTTAGTAAATACCCTCATCTATAGGATAAACTCCAAACTAGGGAAAACCCTATGTGGAAATAAAAGGTTGAAGTATTTATATAATGAGGTTGTTTTAAAAATCATAGTTAAAAGGATTTTTGGTGATTAAACTTATTTCAAGGATTTCCCTCATATTTATTTTAGAAATTTTATCAAAATAGTTTTAGAAAAAGAAAAATTATATTATAAGGCTTGAGCCTTAAACATTACTTAATCTTGAGATAAGTCACCAATTTACTTTAATTCACTTCATGGATCTTTTTAGGTTTAGAGTTTTAGATAATTAGTCTATAACTCATACATAACAACTTAAATATTAAAAGTAGAAACTTCTACTCATTATCCATTTTTTCATAAAACAAATACTATTTAAAAAGAAACATGGTATCGTTTCATGTTAAAACAATATAACTTTTCATAGATCCCATCCATGACTCTATTCTAATTTAAGGCCTGTGAAAAACATTTAAAATTTTGGGATGAGAATAAAAAGCTCAGTAAGGGATACACAAATAAAGAAAACTATTAGTCTTGGGATAACATGAAAACCATGAAAACGTTATCTTAATGTAATACTTTGCACCATTAATAAGTAGAAAAAACACTTTAGTTAATATAATCTCATTTCTTACCGTTTTTATAACCAAATTTTTACCATAAATATCATATAAAGAAACATATAACATATAAACATAACTTGGGTCATAAAAATAATTAAATAAAATAACCATACGGTCAAATTATATACATGTAACTAAATGGAATAACTATACAATGGATTTCCATGACCAATTCAGTGGATGTTATAACGTAACCACCCTTCTTTGGTTTATCCCAGAACCACCAGTCTTTGGTTTATCATATAACCACCCATATTTTGTTAATCACGTAACCACCCATCAGATGTCCAAATATCATATAATAATCATTACACATAAAAAATCATAAATGAAAAATAAAATTTACACACTGCAACCACAAGAGATCATTTTAAGATATATAAATACTCAACCCATTTCCCAAACCATTTTAAAACATTTAATAAAGAGAATTTTGAATCAAATTATCCCATACCACTTTGAAACCGTTGAAACAAATTATCATTTTAAAATATTCATGTACAAATAAATAAATTCTTAAAAACCATTTTGAAAACATGGAAATTAAATAAAGAGTTTGAAATGAATAAATATTTATAACATTTAAAATGATGTTTTAGTTAAAAGGTCCCTTACCAATTCAGAAACAGTTGAATAAAAATAATTAAGGAATATTAGAACGTTAAATATCATGAGAATATACCAATTAATGATGTAAATAGTCTAAAGGGTTTTATATATGCATCTTAGGGTAATAAATGTGAATAAATCAAGATATGACTCAATGAAAGAAGATTAAGATGAAATCCCTTACAAAGATCATATCCTTTGATTAAGGATAAATCAATGAAATAATTATGTGTGAAAAATATAAATAAACCCAATATTATTGGATATTTAGTGTAAAACAATAATAGGCCATTTACACATATTCTTGAAAAAACAAAACCAATGATATGGATATTTAACTAATGAAATGATATTGAGTTAAGATTTCCCATACAAAGTTTGTATAAATGAAGTAAGAATTCGTCAATAGGGTGATTATATATAGAAAAAATATATCCACACAAAGGGAATTGGATTTTAAAAATAAATCAATAAATATTGATTCCATAAATAATCATGGTTTTATATAATCAAAAAATTATTCCTAAAACCCAATGAGAGAAATTTGAGTTTAGAAATTCCCCTACCTTGAGTCTGACTCCACACGTACAATTTTTATGTCCTGGAATAATAAAATTAGGTTAATTTATAATTTATTTAGAAAATTTTAAATTTTATTATTCCTTTTATATCAATTATTACTAGGTTATAAAAGTTACATAATTATTTATGTTCATATCGGTCGTTTTGTCGATATTCGGTACTTGAGTAAAAATGAACTTATTTTGATGTAATTTTTCTTTGGAGTCAAATGTCCATAATATATAGAATATTATTATTAATTATTTCAATATAATATATATATAGAATATATGTATTTATTATGTCCATAATATTTGAAGATAATAAATAAAATGCACCGTTCATGGAGACGTTAGACCATACGTACGCATGAACACTACTTTCATTTATTTGTCATATCAAAAGAATTAAATCTAAATGATACATATGTATATTGTAATTAAAATTTAATATATATTATATATATGTTACATTAGTTAATTAACTCCATCCTTTATACGTTCAATGTATGTCATGAACGATCCATACCACTTTGAGTGGGCTGTAGTCCGCACATCCTCAAACGAAATTATCATATTATACATTATGGAATACATAGAGTTATATTTCAAATAAAAACTACAAAAGAATAATGACAATATAAATATAATATAAATCATATTTAAAAATAGTTCCATCAAAATTTCCACCATGAGAGGTGGTAGGATAAAATTGAACAATCATTGTTTTGTGAGGCAGTAGTTCTCCGTACACAGAAACAATATGTTCGTCTCCATTAGATGGATGTGTGTGGAAGTGTAGTTAGAATACTTATCATAAAAACATCCTAGTATATTGAGTATAATGGTTTTGTTATGTAATGAAAAATAATAAGAGCATCTGGGGTGGAGAAGGAAAATAAAGGAAATGTAATTGAGAGATGACATTACCTCTAAATTGGGTAACTTATTATGATTTGAGCCAAAATGATTTTTTGAATTTCTTTATTCCCAAGGAAAGGCTTATAAAAGGAAATTATGGATATTGGGAGATTATTGGATCATAATTAGGATGAGTCAAGGATCTTGATAGGTGTGATAAAGTGGGTAGATGTGGTGGCCTATTGTAAGATGGAGGATGGGCACTTTAAGAAATTATTGAAATATTATTATATTACAAATTCATTTTCGAAATATAACAGATTCAAAGTGATATAATTATAATATAATACAAATATGGATCTAAATACTCTAAAACAATAGGTTTTAGACAAGTTTATGTCATAAAATTACCTCATATTTAGCTTTAACCTATAGTTAAAAACATTAACACTTACCATGTCTTCTTGTATTTTCATAATATATGGTTACTTTAGTTAATATAAAATACTAAGAAAACTAAAACTATACCAATAATGAAAATTTTAACATTATATAGTTCATTTATAAAAATATAATATATTTTTAGTACTATTATATGACTTAATAAAATAGTATTTGTTTTAAAAACTCATTTATGTCAATTTTGACACTATTTAGTAATTTATTTTTTGTTGAAGTCATAACAATGTGGTCCTTTCGAAAAAAATGAATTAATTGAAATATAATTTTTCAATTTCATCCATAAAATTCATGTATGGCATAAAAATGTTAAAATTACATTTATTTTAATATTTATAATATCATTTATTTGAATCTTTCATTAATAAGGTAATCATTGCATCATCATTGTGTCATAAATATAATTATTTATTTAATTTCAAAAAATTATAAATAAAATACCATGATATATGAAATATTTTTATCTTTATAATGATTATTTGTAGTCAATTATATCAGTTATATAACACTATATTAAAATTGTTTTATTAAAATATACCAGTTTTTGTTATATTTCTCTTTACATTAAATTAATTCTTATAACATGTCATTAGCACACCCAAGTGGATACATGTGGTCCCAAAATCAACCCAAGGATGACCATGGTCTGAAATATATCATCCAATATGATTATAAAATGTGTTACAGTCGTTTAATATTTTTATAATATTATTTTTTACCCTTATTTACCAGATTTACCGTTTATCCATTTTAATAAAAATAATTACTAATGTTACTATTCATATTGCAGAAAAAATAAAAAGTTCCTATTTATAAAATTTTAAACTTATGATTCTAAATTAATAACCCTTTTTTCAATATTCAAAACATATAATTTAAAGAAAATAATTTAAAAATAATTCTCATTGTCAAAACCAGAAAATGAGTTTTTAAGAAGAAAAAACTATAAAAAGATTGACATGTGTTTATGTCCAATATTAATGTGAAATCACTTAAAATGACCAAGATTGGATTAAATTATAAAAATAAATTTCATTTATTGTTTAAAACCATTAAAAATATGGTTTATCCATAAAAATTATCTTGAAGGAAAAATTAGTTTCAATTAAAATTTAGCATATTTTTACTATTCATCAAAACATGATAGTTATCAGGAAAATATAAAAAATTCAACCAAAGTAAATTTTTATTTTTTAATTTTAAATAAGAATTTTATTTTTTCAAAAATAAAGAATACTTTTTTCAAAAAATAAATTTAAAAATGGTTCCCCATCAAAAGCCGGTAAAACTGCATATTTAGAAAAATACTTCTTTTATCAAAAAATTTGAATTTGTTCTTATACAATTTTTAGAAAACATATAATATGAAGTCAAAACATGAAATTGAATATTTCAATTATTTGTTTCATTAAATAAAAATCAATAATGAGTGTTATAATTTGATAAGAACAATTATTCTCTTTTTAATTAGGTTTGAAAAAAAACACATCCTTTATTTTCAATTGGTTTTTATTTCCATTTTTAACAAATTTGGTTACCAATGAATAATTATTTAAACATTTTTAAACCATATTTTCATAATTCATTTGATACTATGCATTCCCTCCATTCCAATGGAAAGTTTATAATTGTAACATTTAAATAATAATATTTAGTTGTTCATTTTAGCTAGATGTAGCATATCATGAATGATATTTAATATAGTGTTTCATTAGTAAAAATAGAGATGTTACAAACTTCCCCCTTTTGGGGAATTCATTCTTTAATTTTTAAAATTTTGCACTGTAAGTTCATTGAAAATCCAACATTGGAAAAGAATTAATAAAATTATCATTTCAAATTAAATAAAGAGAAGTACAAAGGTCACTCGAGATAAAACATACTAGGATTCCATGTAAGAAAACATAGACATGGAAGAGAAAATAATCATCTTTTTCTGATATATAGTGATAAAAAACCTGATTTGGAGAAAGTTAATAACTAGAAAATAATAAATATGCGATGAGTTAAAAAATCGTTGATTTCTGAGTAATAAAATTAAATGGAAAACATTTTGGTTTTTAGGACCTTCTTATAAAGTTGAGTAATTATATTACAAGTTAGAATAATAACATAAGGAAACATTATTTCTTGAAAATCAGTGTTTTATCCTTTAAAAAATGTCTTATACAAACTCTTCGTTTCTCCAAATGATGAGTATTCAAGATGACTTGGTCACACCTAAAGTGATAAAATCAACTTATATAGAATCACATAATCCAAAAAAGATGAACCATATATTTCCCTTGTCTTTAGCATTAACCAAAACAAAAATTGTTAGTACAAGATCATATAATCCACCCAAAAAAATATTCCTCTATAAAAATAAATACTACTCTTAATCTCCAAAATTCAACAAACAATACCACCAAATTCAACAAAGACAATTCAACATATAATTTTCCATATAATTCCTCAAAAAGAATAATACAAACTAAAATTTCAACCTAAAATTTAGAAGGATTTGATCACATTGTTTTTCCGTGATAAATTTTATCATTTATCCCCAAATAAGATCGACTTCTCTTAATGTCCCATACTTAAAAGTAATTAACCTAATCAAATATTCTCTAAAATAGGTTAATCACTTCCATAAATGACCCAAATCTCTATACGTTTACAATAAAAACATATATTCTTCCAAAATAATATTCAACCATTACTTCTCAAATTAAATCCCATAGTATTCTATTTTATTTAGGCATATAGTGTTCCCAAAAGAGAGAACGTCTTCCAAAATAACATTTATCAATTAATCACAAAATCATTTTCCTATACTAATTATATCCATTCGATAAAACATGAGTTCCCAAAATCAACTTATTTATGATCCATAAAATTATTCTGGTAAAATGAAGAAGTCATACCAACTAGGGACTTCACGTAGGACAGTTGTAGGTGATAAATTCTAGTCACACATTGGTTGCAGTTTTGGTTCCCATAGCTTCGTTTGATGAGATGGGTTGTCACATAGTTTTTGTGTATTCCTTTTTCAAAAATTTATAATTCTTATAGCATTCCAAAAATATTATAAAGAACTCAGTAATGACCATAACATGTTTTAAGCAGAAAGGTTATTTCATACCTCACATTTTTCATTCCAAAAAACTATTAACCCGTAATTGGATCTAACTCAAGGATCATATAAACCCTAAATTTTATTTATAATTATGGTAACAAAAGAAAAGGTAACTCTTCCTCATTTATACATTTTTATATTACAAACTTAAGGGTTAAAAATTCTATAAGTATTCCAAAGTAATCCCATCATTAATATATTTAAAAATATAATCATCCATAGATCCAACCTAACTCTTTAATTCCTAAAATGTAGATATCTTAATCATCAAACATTATTCATGATCCTTTATCCATGTTTTTCTACTTTATTCTTTAATAATGATTTCCTACAATAAAAAGCATACATAATGTCATAAGATCCAATAATGTCAAAACATGAGCTAAGAAATAATCCATACTTTTATATGTCATTTTCAGTTTCCTCATCTTCAATTAGAATATAATTAGTTATTGGTAAACATATATTTTTATGTTCCTGCTTATCCTATTCTTGATCCTTCTTCATAGGACAACTATTTTAGTAATAATCACGAACACCACATTTAGAACATTCAACAGATCCCTCATAAATAATTTTTTTCCCTTTTCTGGAGTAAACTGAAAAGTTCATTTTTCTGTGGTAGGTTCTTACTTTATGACCTTCATTACACCATCTATAACATCTTATTATACCTTTAAAAAATTTTCCTAGGTGTTTCTTTCCACATCCTTGATACATAGGTTGTTGAATATGCATACCTTTATGATTATTACCTTAAATTTCATAGGGATTAATTTATTGCTTATGTGATGCCTTATAAAAATCACCAAGGTTCAAGTGATCAATCCTAAATCCAGATAGTTGGTTAATAATAACCACAATAGTTCTCATTGCAGCTCCCATTTCATTCGGTTAATTATTCATAAAACCACCATAGTTTATTTCACATCCATTGTTACTTTGGTGCATACTAGATCGATCCATTAACTAAAAAACAGTTAGTGTGTGTATATCTGTAAAATAATAATATACTATCTTATAAGGAGGGTAAATACTAAGATATACTTATTCATGTTATCTTAAACCCATTTAATTTATCTAAAATAACTACGACTCTTTATAATATGCTAACCATTGTGGTTATATAAAAATTTTCACTTATGCTTAAATAACAACCTAACCCATAAAGTTATCTAAACTGACCTCCAATACCAATAATAAGGCCCCGAACATAAACATTACTTAATCTGGATATAAGTCAACAATTGATTTTAATTCACTTCAAGGATATTTTATGGTTTAGAGTTTCAGATAATTAGGCCATAACTTATACATAGAAACTTAAATATTACAAGTAGACAATTATACTCACTATCATTTTTTTTCATAAAACAAATACTATTTAAAAAAAACATGGCATCATTTCATGATTAAACAACATGAATTTTCCTTGATCCAATCCTTGACTCTATTCTTTTTTAAGGCTTGTGAAAAACATTTCAAATTTTTGGATGAGCATAACAATCTTAATTGGGGATACACAAAGGAGTAAAACTGTAAGTCTTGGAAAAAATGAAACTCTTGAATACTTTATCATAATTTAATACTTTCCTCCTTTAAGAAGTATCAAAAACACATAACTAAATAAAATCTCATTTATTACACTTTTTTAACCAAAAGATTACCAAAATTCCCATAAAAAGCAACATATAACATATAAAGTTAAATTGGGACATAAAAAATTCCATAATGGAATAACCATATATTCTAATTACACACATATAAATAAATGGAAGGTCCATAAAACTTAATTCCATGCCCAATGCATTGGAGGTTATAACGTAACTACCCGTCTTTGGTTTATCACCGAACCGCCTGTCATTGGTTTGTCACATAACCACCCATCTTTTGATTATCATGTAACCACCTATAAAATTTCCAAGTATCATTTAATATTCATAACACATAAAATAATCATAAAGAAAAAATAACATTTCCACATTTCAACCATAAGAGATCATTTTATGATATAGAAATATTCAACCCATTTTCAAAAACATTTAAAATATTTAATAAATAGAATTTTGAATCAAAGTTTCCCATAACATTTTGAAACTTTTGAAATATATTATCATTTTAAAAAATTCATTTCACATAAATAAATTCTCAAAAACTATTTTTGAAACATCGACATTAAATAGAAGTTTTTAAATGAATAAATATTTAAACAATTTAAAATGATGTTTTTGTTAAAGAGTCCCTTACCACTTGAGAAATAATTGATTAAGAATCATTAAAGAATATAATAATATTAAATTTCATTAGAATATTCTATTTTATGATATAAAGAATCAATAGTGTTTTATATACACATTATATTATAATAAATTATCCTAATAGCAAGATATGCCTTAATGAATGAATATTGTGATGAAATCCCTTACAAATATCATATCCTTAGATTGAGGATAAACTAGTGACATAATTATGTGTGAAAAATATAAATACACATAATATAATTGTATATTAAGTGTAAAAAAATCAGAGGTCATTCACATTTTCTTGGAAAAACAAAACCAATGACATGGATTTTTTACTCAATGAAATGATATTGAGTTATGATTTCCCTTACAAAGTTTATATAAATCATGTAAGAATTCATCAATGGGGTGATTATGTGTAGAAAAAGTACATCCACACTAAGGTAAGTGGAAAATAAAACATAAATCAATATATAGTGATTCCATACATAATCATGGGAAAAAATAATCAATTAAGTTTGCGTAAAACCAAATTAGGGGAAATTTAGTATAGAAATTCCCTTACCTTTAGTCCGATTCATCACATAAAATTGTTATGTTCCTAAATAATTAAATTAGGTTAATTTATACTTTATTTAGAACATTTTTCCAGTTTATTATTCATTTTATATCACTTTTTATCATGTTGTAAGAATTACCTAATTAATTAAGTTAATACCGGTCGTTTTGTCAATATTCAGTACTTGAGTCAAAAATGAACTTGAGTTTATGTAATTTTTATATATAGTAAAAGGTATATCATATCTAGAATATTATTATTAATGATTTAAATATCATATATATTGTAACATCCTAGGTAAATAAAGAATATTACTTTTTCATATTTATCCATATTTGTGAACAAAATGTTAATATTAATTTAAAGGGAATGCAATCCTCGATGGCGTATCCAATATGCAACTACGAGATCTTTGAAATAATATGTTGCACTCTAATAATAAAATAATATTATTTTAAATGGTAGTTAACACCTAGCCATTGTAATGGTGGGAATGAACAGAACTAACTACAAAATTATTATATATGTTTGTCAAATATTTTTACTTTTTTCCAATAAATGTTAGAGGCTTAAAATGCGAATAAATCCAATTTTAAGCATAAATCTTCTAATATTTTTTAAAAGTTCGATTAACCACATTTTAATGGAGAACCATTTTTAAATATACATTTGAATATTTGTTATGTTATATTTTATAAAATATAATCCTTCTTTAGAATTTGGACATCAAAATTTACTTTGTGTAAATTTTTGTTATTTTTCTAATAAAGATCAGTTTTAGTGAAAATGTTGTATTTTAATTCAAAACCTATTTTTAATCTAATATATTTATATTGTTATATCATCGTTTGAGTTGGTTTTAAAGTGAAATTAGAATATATTTTTACGATTTAATCCAATGGTGGTCATTGGAATTAATTTCATTTTGAAATTGGACTTAAACTAGTGTCAATCTTTTAATAGATATTGTTTCTTAAAAACATGCTATTTGTTTTGACATTGGGAATTAATTTTTAAATTTAATAATGAAACTTTTATGTTTTTAATTTTCCATTTTGGACATAATTTTTGAATTCGGAATATCAAATATAGCTTAGGGTGAATTTTTGATATTTTTCTGAAAAACATCAATTTTTGATGAATAGTGAAACCACTAAGTGGAAGTTAAAAAAATGATTTTTCGTTTAAAAGAAACTTTACCACTTCAGTGATTTGAATTTCAAAAATACAATATACATTATTTTCATTAGTATGTAAAATGTGGTTCAATGGGATTAAAATAATTTTTTGGTGAAAAGTAACTTTTAAGTTTTATTAATCGCGATTAAAGGTAATTAGTGTAATTTAAGGTAAAGATAATGTTATAATAATATTAAATGACCTTGAAACATGTCCTAACATTATTATATGAGTCATGGACGACCAAGACAATCCATGGGTCAACTTGGGGACCCCATGGAGCCACTTTGGTAGGAAACTTACATTAATAACTTTTTATTTAAAGTTAAAATAAAAATGTAACAAACATGTATTGTTTTACTAAAACAATTTTTACATGGGGTTATACAAGTAATAATTTTGACTATAAATTTCCATTAGAAGTATAAAAAGATTTCATAAATCATAGTATTTTTTTTATAATTTTTAGAAATTAAATAAATTAATTTATTTATGACACCATGATGATGCAACGATTACCTCATTAATAAACAATTTAAATAAAATGAGAATATAAGGTAAACAATAAGACTTACACTGGTCAAAACCCTATTGGATGGGTGGATTTAGAACTCTTATCACCTTATACTCGAAATATATAAATGTGGGACCTTTAATATCCGAAAACCATTTTATAATAAAGTAACTTTTCAAGACATTCCAAGAGTGCCCCTCCTCCCTCTTATAAAAGGCCCCCAACTCTACCCCCTTACCCACACCTCTCAAGCATTTGGATCGACCAAATTATGATCATTTTATCTCTCCACATCCCTATCGTCATCCCAGAAGCCTTACCTTTGGCATAAAGATCTTAAATAAACCCTTTTGATTGAAACTAAAAGGAGTTAACCGATTTAAAGGTAATGTCTTCACTTGTGTTCTTTTGTTTTATTTTGCTTCTCCAACCCCCTAAACTCTTTTTATTAATTTACTTTGTAACAACAACAGTTTCTTCAATATACTAGGATGTTTTTATGTGAATTATTTGAGCTACACTTACACACACATCTGTCTAATGGTTAATGAACATATTGTTTCTATGGATGGCGAATTACAGCCTCACGAAACGATGATTGTTCAATATTCTCTTAACACCTTTCATGGTGGCCATTATGATGTCACTGTATTTTATATATGATATATATGGTATATATGCTTTCTATATGCTTCTTTATTTAATATTTAAAATATACCATTATGCTTTTCATGTTGTGAAAATGCGATAATTTCATACGAGGAAGTGTGGACTACCGCCCCCTCAAGTGATGTGACTCGTTCATGCAATACATGGAATGTATAAAGAATGAAATTAATGAACATATGTGACCTATATAACATATATATTATTCTGGAATTATAATATATATATCTCTCATCTAGTTTTAATTCCATTAATGTGCCAAAGCAATGAAAGTAGCGTTCATGCGTACGTTCATGGGTATTTACATCAATGTTGTATACCCCATGAAAGAAGGACTACTGTTTTGGGTAATTTTTGAAATGTCAAAATTTTATGTTTCTTTTATGCATGTTTTAAGTGTTATGATTATGTTATGGTTCTTGGGCGATGTTTATGAAATCGGGTGGTTCCGTGATAAACTAAGGATAGGTGAGACCGATATAGCTCTCCAATGAATTGGGTAACACGAAGAGGTTAAATGTTAAGGTTTCTCCGAAGAGATTTAGGGAATATACTGTGATGGGTATTCCAAACGTAACCATGAGGGTTACTCCCTATGTAAGAATGTTGTGAATGCCTCAAGTTACCTTTATATCTTATGATTCCTATGAGTTATTCATAAATCTTATGATTTCATGAGGTATGTTAATGTGCTTATAATTTATGAGTAAAGTACAATTTCATTGATTCTTATGTATACATGTACTAATGTTTCTTTTTCGTATTTTATATCCCTTACTGAGTTTTTTATTCTCATCCCATGTTTTTGAAATGTTTTTCAGAGGTCAAGGGAAAGGTACATGATATGATGATAGTGTCAAGAAAGTGTCAAGAAAGAATCCATTTTTAATTTTAAATATTCTTAATTTTATGGGAAAAAATGAATACTATCTTCTATGTAACCACTTTATTTAAATGTGGAATGTAATGCATGATTTATGATGTAATTCTCTAAAACTCTAAAGCTGAAAAGATCCTCAATGTGTATTCTTGAAAGAACTCAATATTAAGTAAGGTTTAAGGCCGGGTCCTTATAGTTGGTATCAAAGGTCAGTTTAGATAACTTTAGAGGTTAGAGTGTTGTTTAAGCATAAGTGAAAAGTTGTGTATAACCACAATGGTTATTATATTAGATAGAGTCATTGTTATTTTTGAATGTTGGAATGAGTTTGAGATAACTTGGATAAGTATATCTTAGTTTTTATCTTCCTCTTTAGTACATGATGATTATGTTGAAATACTCACACTGAACATTTTAGTTTTAGTAAATGGATGGATCTAGATGGCACCAAAGTGATAATGGGTTTGAAGGAAACTGTGGTGGTTCTCTAATTGAGAGACTGGATGAAATGGGGGATTCAATGAGAAATATCGTGGTTATTCTAAACCAACTATCAAGAGTCATGATCAACCACTTGAACCTTGGTGAGTTCTCTAATGAATCTTGTATGAGAGAACCAACTCTATGTGGAAGTTCAGGTGATAATTATAAAGGTAACCATTAGGGTTTAGATGGTCCTTACTTTGGAGGTAATTATGGGATACTATATGTTATGATGGAAAATGAAAGGCATGAGATATTCTTGAGGTTAAAATATGTTATGATTATTTTTGAAGATTTTATCTCCTTTTGGGGAATTTTTTAAGAATAATATAGTTTTAGAAAAAAGAAAACACGCAGACTGTGTGACAACCCGTCACGTCGGACAAAGCTGTGGGAATCGAACCCACAACCAAAGTGCGACTGGTATTTATCACCTACCACTAGAATATGTGAAGTCCCTTGCTAGTTTTACTAATTCTCTTTAGTTAGATGATTTTATGAATCAAGATTAAGTTTATTTTGGGTTATATATAGAAATTATTAACCTATCAGTGAGGATATGTGATTAGGTTAATTGCTATTAAATATGAGACTTTAAGAGCAACTGATGTTTTTTAGAGATAAATGTTAATTTGTACCTTGGAATACTATGTGATTAAATCCTTCAAATATTTGGGTTTCAATCTTAGTTTGGTTTACTTTGAAGAATTTTATGGACAAATTGTTTATTGAATGGTCTTTGTTGAACTTTGGGTTTTGTTAGACAAATTTTGGAGATTAAGAATAGATTCTCTTTTTTATAAAGGATTATCCATTTGTGGATTATCTGATCTTGTTCTAACAATTTTGGATTTGGTTAAGGTCTAAAGACATGGAAAATATATAGTTCTCTTTTTGGATTAGGTTATTCTCTAGAAGTTGATTATAGCTCTCTTAATTTGAGCAAGTCATCCTAAATACTCATCTTTTGGAGAAAATATGAGTTCGTGTAAGAAATCTAGTAGTAGATGAGAGTCAACACAACAAGTAAGTACGTTTCCTTATGATTTAGTTAGGCTCATAAATAAATTCCTCAATGAAAAGTAACTTAAAAACAAAAATGTTGTATGTTAACTTTTTCTACTAGGGTATAAAATACCGTTTAACACATCACCAATTTGTGATTTTCTGGTGTTAACTTTCTCCTAAACATGTTTTCTATCACTCTCCCTCAGAACACGACCCTTTGTTTTTTCTTCAATATCCATGTTTTCCTACATGGAATCCTAGTATGGGTTAACTCGGGTGACCTTTGTAATTCCCTTTATTTCTTTTAAAGAGACAGTTTAATTTACTCCTTTTCCGATGTGGGGCTTTCAATGAATTTTCCAATCCCAATTTTAAAAATTGCAAGGACGCAATTCTAAAAAGGGGGGAAGGATGTAACATCCCAGGTAAATAAAAAATATTACTTTTTTATATTTATCCATATTTGTGAATAAAATGTTAATATTAATTTAAAGGGAATGCTATGCTCGATGGCGTACCCAATACGCAACAACGAGTTTCTTTGAAATCTTATATCGTACTCTAATAATAAAATAATATTATTTTAAATGGTAGTTAATGCCTAGACGTTTTAATGGAAGGAATGAATAGAACTAACTACAAAATGATTATATATGTTTGTCAAATATTTTTACTTTTTTCCAATAAATGTTAGAGGCTTAAAATGCGAATGAATCTAATTTTAAGCATAAATCTTCTAATATTATTTAAAAGGTCGATTAACCGCCTTTTGATGGCGAAACCTTTTTAAATATAATTTTGAAGATTTTTTATGTTATATTTTAGAAAATAAAATCCTTCTTTAGAATTTGGACATCAAAATTTACTTTGTGTAAATTTTTGTTATTTTTCCGATAAAGATCAGTTTTAGTGAAAATGTTGTATTTTAATTCAAAACCACTTTTTAATATAATTTATTTACATGACTAGATCATCTTTTGAATTTGGTTTAAAGTTAAATTAGAATATATTTTTACCATTTAATACAATGGTGGTCATTGGAATTAATTTCACTTTGAAATTGGACTTAAACTAGTGTCAATCTTTTAATAGATATTGTTTCTTAAAAACACGCTATTTGTTTTGACATCAGGAATTAATTATTAAATTAATTAATCTAACTTTTATGTTTTGAATTTTGTAAGATAGAAATCATTTTTTAATTCGGAATATAAAATATATCTTAGGGTGAACTTTTGGTATTTTTCTGAAAAACATCATTTTTTGATGAATAGTGAAACCACTAAGTGGTAGTTAAAAAACTAATTTTTTGTTTAAATGAAACTTTACAACTTTTGTGATTTAAATTTAAAAAATTAGACATACATGGTTTTCATTAATATGTAAAATGTGGTTCAATGGGATAAAAATAATTTTTGGTGAATTGTAACTTTTAAGTTTTATTAATCGCGATTAAAGGTAATTAGTGTAATTTAAGGTAAATATAATGTTATAATAATATAAAATGACCTTCAAAAATGTCCGACCATTATTGGATGAGTCATGGCCGACCAAGAAAATACATGGGTCAACTTGGGGACCCCATGGAGCCACTTTGGTAGGAAAATTACATTAATAACTTTTTATTTAAAGTTAAAATAAAAATATCACAAACATGTATTGTTTTTCTAAAACAATTTTTTTACATGGGGTTATACAAGACATATTTTTGACTATAAATATTCATTAGAAATATAAATATATTTCATACATAATAGTATTTTTTTTTATAATTTTTATACATTAAATTAATTAATTAATTTATGACACCATGATGATGCAACGATTACCTCATTAATAAACGATTTAAATAAAATGAGAAGATAAGGTAAAATATATGACTTCCAATTGTACAAAACCTATTATATGGGTTTATTTTGAACCCTTTTCACCTTATCCTCTAAATATATAATTGTGGGACCTTTAATATCCGAAAACCATTTTATAATAAAGTAACATTTCAAGACATTCCAAGAGTGCCCCTCCTCCCTCTTATAAAAGGCCCCCATCTCTACCCACTTACCCACACCTATCAAGCATTTGGATCAACGAAAATCTGATCATTTTATCTTTAAAAATACCTCTCTTCATCCTAGGAGCCTTACATTTGGCATAAATCTCTTCAAGAAACTCTTTTGGTTGAAACCAAGAAGAGTTACCTGATTTAAATGTAATGTCTTCACTTGTGTTCTTGTGTTTTATTTTGCTTCTACAACCCCCTAAACTCTTTTTATTACTTTCCTTTATAAAAAAACTAAGTATCTTCAATATACTAGGATTTTGTTATGTGAAGGATTCAATCTACACTTACACACACCTCCATCTAATGGTTAAAGAATATACTGTTTCCGTGGATGATGAATTACTGCCTCACGAAACGATGATTGTTCAATCTTCTCTTAACACCTTTCATGGTGGACATTATGATGTCACCATATTTTATATATTATTTATATGGTATTTATATTTTCTATATGCTTATGTATTTTGTATTTAAAACATACCTTTATGCTTTGCATGTTGTGCAAATGCGATAATTTCATACGAGGAAGTGTGGACTACCGCCCCCTCAAGTGATGTGACTCGTTCATGAAATACATGGAATGTATAAAGAATGAAATTAATGAACATATGTTACCTATATAACATATATATTATACTATAATTATAATATATATATCTCTCTCATCTAGTTTTAATTCCATTATTGAGCCAAATAAATGAAAGTAGCGTTCATGCATACGTACGGCCCACCGTCTCCATGAACGGTGCATTTCAATTCTTTTTATATCCAAATATTATGTAATAAGTATAAAACGAATATACACTGGATATATATGATATTTACATCATTAATACTATTCTGGATATGATGTACATACAACTACATTGACAATGCTTTTCAAACAAGATCTTTTTTTGACTCATGTACCGAACATCGACAAAACGTATGATATGAACTCACATAATTAAATAATTATTATAACATGATAATATATGATATTAATTGAATTATAAAATTTAAATTATTTCCTTAAGCAATTATAAATTGACCAAAGTTTATTATTCAAGAATATAATGAAATGAACCAGACAAGTCGGACTTGAGGTAAGGGATCCAACCTCTCTCTTTCTTTTTAAGTACTCTCTTTTATATCACTTATTTCAAGCTCCTATTCCTTATGTTGGGGGATGTTCTTATATATTTATCTTACTGTAATTTTTATGTTCATATAATGAGAAAACATAATTAATATCTTCAATCCATTTTTGGAAGTTTTAAGTGGCGCCGTTAGGCTGCTGAGTTTTCGTAAGGGATTTTTCATCTCACTTTTATTCCCCTGAGATTTATGCTACATTTTCCACTATTAGCTTTGAGTGGTATATCTACTTCCCATTATTCAACTCTTTGTGTAATATAATTTTGTTTATGAGTATTTACATCAATGTTTTATAGTTCTTTTTTCATGGGGTGTACATTTCGAAAGTTACCCAAAACGGTAAAGGAACCTTTCACCCCCTATTTTTAAAAAAGACTTCTTTTGTTATGTATTTTAATTTACATCTTATTATGTTTGGATATGTTCTTATATATCCTTATTACTGTAAATTTTATTTCCAAGTGATGATATTACCTTTATCTCTCTCATCAACTCTTTTTCAAAATGTTGATGTGACGCCGTTAGGCTATCGAATTTTTCCAAGGGAACTTCTTAACCCAATTTCGATTCTTGGGGTTAAACTTATACTTCTTGATTATGTCATGATATGAATATGTGTGGATGAACTATGATTGTTTTACACTTATTATCCACTTATATTGGGTGTATTTATACTTGTCACATATAATTACGTCATTGATTTTTTCCTTGCACTAATGACATGATCTTTGAATGGGATTAGTTCTCAATTTCTCTTCCTTGAGACACGTCTTTATGATATACACTTTTATTCTTTTATAAAGTGTATATACAGCCACTTTGACTTTTGATATCAATATTATGTCTATACTTAAGTCATTTAAACGTTTTGAAAATGGTCTACTTTCATGTGGATTATAATTTAAATGTTCAAAATGGAAAATGACTCTTTTGTTAAAACATTGTTTTAAATGGTTTTATTGATTTATTCTTTTAAGAATTTATCATCCATGTACATGTTTTAAAAATGGTTTTAAAGATTTATTTATATGTACATGAATGTTTTAAAACCATTTCAAAAGTTTTGATGTGGTATGGGACACTTTAATTCTAAAATCTCTTTTAAATGACTTCTTTTAATATTTTTAAAGTATAAAGGGATATTTCTCTCATAGTGTTTTAATGATTTTATTAGATGTTTTTATTTATGTTAATATCATGATGTTATCTCTTGTGATTGAAATGTGGAAATTTTATGTTTCTTTTATGCATGTTTTAAGTGTTATGAGTATGTTATGGTTCTTGGGAGATGTTTATGAAATCGGGTGGTTCCGTGACAAACTAAGGGAGGGTGAGCCCAATATAGCTCTCTAATGCATTGGGTAACGTAAAGGGGTTAAACGTTAAGGTTTCTTCGAAGAGATTTAGGGAACATACTATGATGGGTATTCCAAACATAACCATGAGGGTTACTCCCTACATAAGAATGTTATTAATGCCTCAAGTTTCCTTTATGTATTATGATTTCTATGAGTTATTCATAAATATTATGATTTCATAAGGTATATTAACTTGATTATGTTTTATGAGTAAAGTATGATTTCATTGATTCTTATGTATACATGTACTAATGTTTCCTTTCCATATTTTTATATCCCTTACTGAGATTTTTATGCTCATCCCATGTTTTTGAAATGTTTTTCACAGGTCAAGGGAACAGTACATGATATAATGATAATGTTAAGGAAGAGTCAATAAAGAATCCATGTTTTATTTTAAATATGTTTCCGTTGATGGGAAAAAATGAATACTATATTTTATGTAACCACTTTGTTTAAATGTGAAATGTAATGCATGATTTATGATGTAATTCTCTGAAACTCTAAACCTGAAAAGATCGTCAATGTGTATTCTTGAAATAACTCAAGATTAATTAAGGTTTAAGGCCAGGTCCTTATATATATCCAGTATATATGTTATTATTTTGTCTATAATATTTGTATATAAGAATTGAAATGTATCGTTCATGGAGACGGTGGCCCGTAATTACAAATGAACGCTATATTCATTTCTTTTTCATATTAAAGGAATGAAAAATAAATAATACATTGTTATATTTTAATTAAATTATAATGTCTATGTTATATATTTTACATATTTTCATTTATTCAATCCTTTATTAGTTCCATGTATGGTATGAACGAGTCATATCACTTTGAGGGGGCGGTAGTCCCCACTCCTTCAAATGAAATTACCATATTTTCAGATTATTGAAAGCATAAAGGTATGTTGTAAATAAAAATTAAAGAAGCATAGATGCAATATAAATATAATATATATCATATATAAATACATTTCCATCCTAAAAACTACCATGATAGGTTATTGGGGAAAATTGAAAAATCATCGTTTCGTGAGACAATAGTTCGCCGTATAAAGAAACAATATGTTCGTATCCATTAGATGGATGTGTGTGGAAGTGTAGTTAGAAAAATTCTAATAAAAACATCATAGTATATTTACTATACTGGTTTTGTTATGTAATAAATGAATAATAAGAATACAGGGATTAGATAAGGAAAATAATATAATGGTACTTGAGAGAAGATGTTATCTCTAAATCGGGTAACTTCTTTTGATTTAAGCCAAAAGGATTTCTTGGAATTCCTTATATTCAATGTATGGACTCTAGGAGGGAAAAATGGATGTTGGGAGATTATTTGATAAGAATTTGGAAGTGAAAAAGGGATTAAGATGTGAGAGTAAGGGGGTATAGGATGTGGGCTTTTATAAGAGGGAGGAGGAGCACTTTAAGAAAGTATTGAAATATTATTATATTTAAAATTTATTTTCAAATTATAATTGCTACAAAGTGATATAATTCAAATATTATATGAGTATGGATCTAAATAATATCAAATAATTGGGTTTCTACAATTATAGTTTATAAAAGTAACCTTACCTTTTATCTTTAACCCTTAGTTAAAAACATTAACCGGTACCATGTCTTCTTGTATTTTCATAATATATGGTTACTTTAGTTACTATAAAATGCCAACAGAACCAAAAGTGGGCCATTAATGAAAATTTGAAAATATATAGGCCATTTTTATAAATATTATATTTTTAGTAATATTATATCATTTAATAGAATTGTATTTTTTTAAAACTCATTTATGTCATTTTTGACACTATTTAGTAATTGATTTTTGTTAAAGTCAAAAAAACTTAGTTCCTTAAAAAAAGGCATTAAATTAAATAAAATATGTCAATATCAGACCCAAGTGGCTCTATGTGGTCCCAAAATTGACGCAATTGTGCCCATGGTCGGACATATCTCATCCAAATTGATTAATACATGTGATTGGTTAGTTTAATATTAGTGTAATATTATTTTTAACCCTTATTTACCAGATTTACCCTTTATCCATTGTATATAAAAATATTTACTAAAGTCATTTTTTGTAATGTCCAAAAATAAAATGTACCTATTTAAAAATTTTGGACCTTATAATTCCAAATATGGAATCCATTTTTCCAAATTCAAAACACAGAATTGGAAGAAATTAATTTAAAATTAATTCCCTTTGTCAAAACCAGAAAGTGAGTTTTTAAGAAGTAAAAACTATCAAAAGATTGACATGTGTTTATGTCAAATTTCAATGTGAAATCACATCCAATGAAAAAAATTGTAATAAATTATAAAAATATATTCAATTTATACTTTAAAACTGTAAAATAATATGATTTAACCATATAAATTATCTCGATGGAAAAAGTTGTTTTCAGTTAACATTTAGCCTATTATACTATTCCGAAAAACCTAATAGTTATCAGAAAAATATCAAAAAATCATCTAAAGTGAATTTTGATCTCTCGATTATATATAAGAAGTTTATTTTGTAAAATAGAACATATGAAGGTGTCAGAAACTAAATTAAAAAAGGGTTCTCAATCAAAAGGTGGTAAAATTGCATCTTTAGAAAAATAATTCTTTTATCTAAAAAATTGAATTTGTTATTATATCATATATTTAAAACATATATGATGAATTTAAAACATCACATTGAATATATAAGATATATTTTTAATTAAATAAAAATCCATGAAGTGTGATATGATTTTATAGACACAATTATTCTCTTTCTAATTCGTTTGTTATAAAAACACATCCTTTATATTAAATTGTTTTTTATTACCATTTATAATAAATTTGGTAACCAATGAATCTTTATTTAAACATTTGTAAACCATATTTTCATAATTTAGATGATACTATTCACTCCCTCAATTCCAACATCTAGGTTATAACAATAGAATTTAAATAATAATATTTAGTTGTTAGTTTAAGCTCGATGTAGCGTATCATGTATGCTATTGAACATATTGTTTCTTTATTAAAACTTGTGATGTTACTTTTATAATTGATGAAAGCCCATCAAATCCGGAAAGGACATGGGACTTCAACCGATGACTAAAGGACGATAAGGTTTTATTTATAACCACTTTACCACACAATTTCCAATTAATATGACATTATTTTTCGTTAAACAATTTGATAAAGAAATGATAAATGAATAGTGTTTGATTGTAGGTTTAGATATTAATGTCTTATTAATATTGGATATGGATAATATTTATGTATAAATGTAAAGACTATTCACTTTTTATGGGCCTTACGATCCTTTAAATTTTTATTTTAGTTTTCTGGGAATTAGAGTTAATTTTTAGATATCCATTTATTGATGTAATGGAAGATTTGGAAATTTATTGAAGCACCAAAAAAGGAAGAATTTTTTTATAGAAATATATCATGTAAGAAAATTTCCTTATAATCTTAGTTAATAAATGAATTCCTCAATATTATGAAAAGTGTAGGAAAATAAATTGTGTTTTCCTAATACATGATGGTCTTATAAATCATCAAATATTTATGGATTTGAGGCCCTTAAATTTCCATTGATCATTAAATTGTTTGTGATTGATGACATCAATAACGCCCTATAAATGTTTATGATTTTCATTTATGTACACATATCTACATTCCACCAATGTTCTAATACATAGAGGCTTAGTTATAGGCTATTACATGCCGAATTTTTTACTTCCCTTTCTTCTATAGAATATTTTTTATATACCCTTCTTACGAGGTGGGATTTAAAATAAGGAATATAAAAAAATATATTACCAAGATCATGTTTAAAATGAGAGAAAAAAATTTCTTTAAGGTGGGGAGAATATATTACCCCAAAATTTTAAAATAAGAACATTGTAATTGATAGCATGTATGAAACCCAACAACAAGTGCATAAGGGAATATTATATACTGAGACATTACAATATAATTAATATTTAAAATAAATTAATTATATCTATAAATTAATGTGATACTGACTTAACATGTGTCACATGGACCAATGAGTTTCTTCCACGACTTGCGTTTGATGCTAGAAAGAGTTTTACCAAACAATAAAATATTATTAAAATACTATTATTTAATATATTAATACAAAACATAGCTATTAGATCAGCAGTTATAAATAGTATTAACAAACTTATGAAAATATATGGTTTACACAAATATAAAATGAATTTATTGGTTAAAAATTAATTATAAATGAATATAAGATCCAATTGAATATCTTATAGAAAATTATTGTAATGACCAAAAAGGTATTTTATGATAAAAAATTAAATTAATTAAAATTATTGATTTATATTAATTTCATATATATGTTATATATTCAATAATTTTTTTATATTCATCCAATAGATTTTATAAGCATGATATAAAAACAATCTCAATATTACACATAATAAGTTATAATTTTATAAAGGTGTTTTTACTGTATCTTAAAGAAAACCCTACATTAAATCCAAATTTTTAAAATTTTATAGATTTTATATGTTAAAATAATCTTATGAATTTAAATAATAATATTAAAATTATATATAAACAAATATTTGGTATCTTTCTATGAATTTTTATTTTTTGATAAATAGAGAAAAATATTGAATTTTAATTCAAAACTATTTTTTTCATCTAATTTATTTATAAGGTTAAATTTTATTTTAAAATGGTTTTAAAGTTTAATTATAAATTTATTTATTAATTAAATAAATTTAAGTGATTTTAATAAATAAAAAATTTAAATTGGATATAAAAACATCTCCGAATGTGTTTATATTAAATATCCCCGTTATTGTCTTATCCACGAGACTAATTTTAAATTAATTTCTGCCACTTCTAAGATTGGAATTTGAAAAAGTCTATTATATATTTGGAATGATAATAATTTATAATTTTTAAGGAGGGAAAACTGTTTTTAACAAAAAAATATTAGTGAAACTAATTAAAATTAACTATAATGATTAAGAGAAAACTTAGCTTAACAATTGACTAAACCTTAATCCTAAGAGACAAATGGCCTAGAAAATTTTTAAAACCAAGTTTTTGAACATATTTAGACCCTATCATACATTTTATATAATTTTATACATTATTAGAGAAACTTTAAATGGGAAAATCATTGGTGGAATTCCCTTTTCCAAAATTGACAAGAGTTCCACTCCTCCACTATAAAAAGGAACTCACAGCTACAACTTCCTCACACCTCTAAAGACACTTTTTATTGACCAAGATATGTGAAAATATATCCTAAATATCCCTTATTTAAATATATAATCCTCAATATTTTCATAAATACGTCCATGTAATCCATTTTGTTCAAACCAAAAGGAGTTACCCGATTAAGAGGTAGCATCCTTCCTCAAGCTGTTTAGTTTTATTTCTTTATCCACTCTTTAAATTATTTTTATTCCATGATTATATAAAAACGTATCTTAAATATATTGAGATGTTTTTATTTCAAGGGTTTGACTTGAACTTAAACACACTACTATCTAATTGGTAACAAAATTATCGTTTATATGTATGGAGAACTACCGTCTAACGAAATGAAGTTGTTCATTTTTTCATTTACCAGTTCTCATAGTTGGGAATTATGATGTAAAATCTATTTATAAATTTTATATATGATATTTATAATTTATTAATACTTCTATAATTATTTTATGACCCATATATATATGCAGTCCGTTTTGTAGGAATATGATAACATCGTTGGTGGAAATGCATAATTCACGTCCTCAAAGCGATGAGATTCATTCACACTATATATGAAATGTATAAAAGATTATTTTAATAAAAATATTTAACATATAAGACATCTATATGATACTATAATTATAATATACCTATATATAATATTATTTTCATTCTTTTAATATGAAAAAGAAATGAAAGTAGCATTCATGCGTACGTACGACCTACCATCTCAATTAATAGTTCAATACATTCATTATCACCAAATATTATATATTTTTATAAATAAATATATAAATAATAAATATCATTAAATCAATTATTAAATCATGGAGATGATGAAATAATGATTGACATAAGAAGAACAATAAGTAACAAGTTAAAACAGACTCGAAAGACTTGGCAATTAAAACCCAAAATAATGAAAATAATGAAATATTGTTATCAAATAGTTAATAAGATATTATAAACATTAATATAGGTTTGAAATAATTTCAAATCACTATTAAAAATATTATTCAGTAGGTTAATGTCCATTCATAAGAACTGGAACACATGTTAATGGATTTCTTCTCAATTGAAATCCCATTGAGACTTATTTGTTGTTATGCACCAATTCACTTTTATATGGTGTATATAATGAATTTTGAAATGTTAAGTCATGAATATATGTATTAAAATAATATTATAATTTTAATTTAATGTAATTACAACATTGGGATCATGACAAAAATGTTTGAATGTGGTATGGAACACTTCAGAAGGTTTAAAGATTATTTTCTGAAGAATGTTCTTAATGACTATCTTTGCAATCTCACTTAATTTTGTGATTGTTAACATTATCTTGAAACAATAAATTTATTTTTGTAAACAAAATTTCTTATATAGGTGTAAATACTTCCACTTTTTCTTTTAATATCATTATTCATTGATTCTTCATGGTATTTTGAGTTTCAATTTGAGTTATTTCTTTTAAAGGGTGTTGAGTTAAAAGTTACCAAGTGGTAGAAAATTTCATAACCCGATTCCTTTTAATTGGGTTATACTTCATCCACATTATCATTAATATTATTTTATTATATTTATAAAGGATTTAGAATATCTATTTAAGTATTTAAACTTCTTTTATGAGTATTCATATTTGGTACACATAATGGATTCTTTGATTGATTTCCACTTCAATGTTATGGTATTTCCAAGGGTTTACTTTATAATCTCATTTTGTTCGAGATTGGTTACACATCAATTAAAATAAAAATAAATTATTTTATAATTTTATAATAAAACCATCTATATTCTTATTATATGGTCATTAATGACATTTTTCAATTAGCAGTACCATTTTTTACACTATTTAGTACTTAAAATGTTTTAGAAAATGTTTTTAAGAAAACCCAACTATATTTCTCTCTTTAGTCGGAGAAACAGTTTTCTCCAAAAAAACCCTATTTTATGAAAAGTTTTTCAAAAGGGTTTTTAACAACTCAAAAATATTTAATAAATAAAATTTTACACTTTTTCCTTTTACCATTGTATTCAAAGTAATCTTCTTTTTTTCCAAAAAAAAAAAATTTCTAACATTTTTACCATGAAAAAGGAATGTTCTTTTTACCTCATATGACTTGTATGGATTCTTCCACCATCATTTATTTGAATATTCCTTTTCATTTTTAAAAGGTTTCTTTTTAAATATTTTTTTTTCAAAAAATTATTTTGAATGAAAAAGTTTTTACAATGTTTTTCAAAACAAAAGGATATTTCCCTCAAAAATGTTTTTAAAACATGTCTTTATAGTATTTCTATTCATCATCAACAAAAACCATTTATTTTTACTCCAATTGGGATATGTTGTATTGATATCATCCTTATTCATTCATTGTCTAGTTTATCAATGATTTTTCCAAGGATAGTATTGACATTAACTTTCATGATTCCTCTTATTCCCCTATAAATATTCAAATTCCTATGATCATTTGTCATTGAATTTCCCCTAAATATCCATATCATTTTTCATGGATATGATTATTTCATGAAATGTGTCCCATTTTTCATATAGTTTTTATTTTGAATGTTATTTTATTATTTGGTGAAATATTGATAAATTACCATTCTTTATTCAATGAAGATATTTGATAAGGCATATTTTTTATTAGTGAAATCAATTAGTAGATATGAGGCATGCTTTGGATATGTATTGACAGGTGGGTCCTAGAATTTATATAGCCCCTTGATGTATCAATAGGTTCTCATGAGAAAAATATATTGAACAAATTAAATGGGATTCTACCTATATTTTTAAACTATTTGGGGGATGGATATTGAAAATAGTGATTTTCATGTGCAAAAGACACCACATCCAATAATTAAGCATTACCCTCATTTTAATTTAGTATTTATTATCCATGATATCTTCACTATGAAAAATTATATTGATTAATTTAATTATCATTTTATTTATTAAATATGATGTGTTTAATTTTCTTACCTTTCTATATTTTTTATGAACTTCCTTCTTAGTTTGTTAACTAAATGGTTTGTGTGTTCAATAATTTACTGTACCGTAATTACTATTATCATTGATTCATTATTGTGCCCTTATTGATAATTTTATCTCACCCTTATTATCTTTTATTTACCTGGGAATCCAATAAGTATACTAATAATATATTCAAGGATACGCTATATGTAATAAAGTTATCATTGAATAAAAAAATAATGTTTTAATTGGTGTATTCACTTATAATGCAAGACTAATGTATGTATCTTGTATACCATGTCTACTAAACTCTTTAGTACTTCAGGATTTGATTTCTTATAATAATTTCAATGTAATTGTAGTATACACTTGATCTGAGCTTCTGGGTTTGGGTCACTATAGTATATACACCACATAATGGAAACAAGGGGTGAATATGGCATACGTATCACATAAATAAAAGTGAGAAAAAAATACCTTAACTCAAGTTAGAATTTCTTGAAACATGATACAACCTCATATATATTAATTTTAGACTTATTATAATTCTATAATAGAGTAATTAACATAATTATAATTTGATATATGATACAATTATAACATTAAAACACCCATTTTTTAATTATTCTTTATTAATATCATCGTTTCTGGGTGTTAATTATTTATTTTTCCATATGAATTTTGGTTTGATAATTCTGGTCCATATACATTTATCATAGTTCCATAATCTAATAAATGTTTAACATGATATAATAATCATATAAACTAATTATATACACGTTTATATTTATATATAATATGTATAGATTGAAAATTTAATTACACCATTCACAGAGATGGTATTTTGTACATACACATGAACGATGTCTTCACTTTTTGACGGATGGAACAAAAGAATGGTAAATATTAATTTACCATCATATAATAATAATTATATCATATATATATAATATATATTCATTAAATCTATCCTTATTACCATCAATGTAAAATGGAAATGAAAAACTGTTAACAATACTTCGTGGAGGCGGTAGTACACACATACACACGAGTGACTTTGTCATTTTCCAATTGATTGGAATGTAAGAAAGTAGATATGATATTATAATAATAGAAAAATAATTATCCCATAATTATAACATATAAAAAATTAACCCATCATAATAACCCTTAACTAATTATGGGTATGTAAAATGAATTTTATTCATATGTGTAGGCAATGTTCACATGTACTCCTAAACGATACTTTTACCTCTAATTTGATCGAATAGATTGTGGATATTGGTGGTTACATAAACATAACAAAATTATATTATATTTATGATAATGATGATATTATTTTATTATTAATACAATAGATTAAGATGATTTATAATAATAAATAAATTGAAATAGGTCGGGAAGGATGATTACCTCTTATTTGGTGGGCCTGTTTTAGATCTTTTTTTAATTACCATTAAAATTAAATTTTAAGAATACCATAACCTATAACTCATTTATAGGGAGTTTTTTAATATAAATGGTTAGTTTATGTTCAATATATGTGGCTCAAAGTGGTGTAAAAAATAGAAAGGAGGGGTGTCCTTTTATAAGTGGGGGAGAGGACTCCCTTGAGATTTCTTAAAAGAATAATATATAATAAAGTTATTCTTAAGGAAAATGCTTAAAAATAATATATATTATAATATGGGATATTATAAGGTCGAATTAGGTCCGTAAAATATGGTTCATACATGTTTTATTGGCATGAATACCCTTACCTCTTGGTTTAAGCCCCAGTAAACCCATTTTAACCTTAAATGCGGTTAAAAATGATAACTGTTTTTACAATTCATTTTGACAAAAAAATCACATCTAAATTATTTTATAATGTGAAATATTTTTATTTAAAATATTTAATACATTTTTTAAATTTTAATTCATGGATTTTTAATAATTTAATTTAAAATTGAACCTAAAAACGTGATGAAAAGCGGTTTTCCAAGAAAATGTTTTTCATTATACAAAGTTTTTATGTCAAAATAAAACATAAATTTGTTTCGAATAACCTAAATTGGATTATTAATAAAATAATGAAATTAATTATTCATTTAAATCCAATTTAGATAAATATTAATTTTTAATTTCTCTAAATGAAAAACAATTTTGAATAAAAATAAATATTTTTTACTATTCATCGAATAATCAATTTTTCATTTTTTTAAAATTTCTCTATAAAATAATAATGAAAAGATAATTTAAAAAATGAAATTAAAAATTTCAACTAATTTTCATAAATATGGTAAAAATTAATTTTCTTATTAGTTCACAAAAATAAATAAAAATCAGGTTGGATGAAATTTTTATTTTTGAAAAAAATAAAAACATTACTAAAAATTGGGTACTTATAAATCAATATATTTTATTTATCAAAAATATTTATAAAATATTTTAAAAATGTGGTTATTGTTTTTCATTATGAAAATTAAAAATATATGTGATAAATGTATACTATTTTATTTTTCATTTAGAGTATAGTTTTCTTGTATCATAGGCTATTAATGAAATTAAATTTATTTGACGTGAAATATATCATAAATTATTACGGTGTTACATTCAAACCCAAATAAAAATAATTTATGCCATAAAATTATTTCACTATGATATAAAAAATGAGTACATTTATATTTTATCAAATCCTCTTGTTCCCATGTAGCTTATTAGAATTTCTTATTCCCTGAGAGAACTTTAATTAGGTTAGTTGTCTTGTTACCTAAAACATTATCTATATGATATAAGATTTGTACTGGTTGATATTTATAGAAAAAATAATATTCCAATTTTAGGAATTTAGAGTTTAGAATATGTTAAGTATCCAATATTTACTTTCTCAGGATAGATACATGGACCACATCATGAGTTTGAGAGATGTTTGGTGGAAGTGACACACAATAATCAACCACCCCTACTTGATCAGGAATCTAATAAATTTAAATGAAATTTACAAAGATAGCCTATACCCAAGAATATTTATTTTTATAATTTAATCCTAGAACAATGTATTTTTACACTTCATTCCATAAATGGATTCATAAGGATCCATCTCAATGCTTGAGTGACATCTAATGTTGTAAGAAATTTAAACTAGAGGAAGGTGTTGATCTGAGCCACCATTGAAATATATAGATCAAGATTTAATCATATCATCTAGGGTTTGAATAGTTCTGTCAGAAAGAGCATTTATCCTAGGATGATAAGAAGTACTAAAACACAACTCTAAATCTATTGTTTTTTGGAGACCACACCAGAACATTGATCCAAACCTGAGATCTTGATCATATATAATATAATATGCTATAATAGCACCCCTGATTTAAGGTACTCCATTGTTTTAATTTTTTTTTCTTGTATTTGGGAATATTTGGGTTAGCTTCTATAATAGTTCTATGTATTTTATATGGAATACCATAGAGTTTGGATACTAATAAAATTTATATTAACAATTTACGTCGTAAATTAGAATTTTACGACATACATTTTTTGGGCAAAATTCCATAAGAAAAAGTTCAGGGAATAAAATTATTTATAACAAAAATTGTACTCCTACATCATAATATAAGGTTTCCAATAAAAAAACTAACGTAATGGGTGTTTTAGTGTAATTGAAACTCAATGAATTTACGACGTAAATTCTCAATTTACTCCATAAATTGTTTGGGTCTTTTTATTTTTATTAAGACTAGAAGTTTTAAATCCTCATATGATACATTTCTTTCTTATCTATACTTTTAATATTAAACTAGGTATTTTATGGAGATATTTTATGTCCATAATTCATTGGAAACAGATCCTTGAGATTTCTTGAAATCAAATTTTAGGTTCTTCCCCTTCTTTCTCATCTTGTATCTCCATTGATTGTCCTGTTTAGAACCATGGATCGGTGTCTAAGACTAGATATATGGGTTCATATTTTAAATTATGATATATTTTTGTGTTTTTATAGGAATAATAAGTATAGGTTGTTCTATGGAATTTTTTATGATCCTTTGTGTAAATGTAATTGAGGAAGGTGGCTTATCTCACACTCTAACATTCTAGAACTCATTGTCCTGAATCTTGATATTATATTTTCTTGACATTATTTGAAATCTATTCATTAGTTTATATTGAAAAACCATGTTTTTATTTGATTTCAAAATGATATTTTTTAAAGCTTCTCATGAGATGGTTGATTAAATGTTTTCATAATAAATGTTTTGTGTGGAAAACTATTTGGTATAAATAATGGTATTGGCATAAATACTCACATGTGTTCTTATTGAATTGTATGATAACTTATGAAAATAGACTTGGTGCCTAGTTCCAACTTGAATGGAACAAGGGCATGTCACATAAAAATGAATTTATGAAAGACATATTTATTCTCATGGGTGTTGGTATTTTCATTTGACATGAATGTGTATATGGGTACGAAACATAGATGGGTATGCCCAGTTAAAAGTAAATATTAAAGTGAAAGGATTGATTTTGTTAAAATGGTCACATTAAACATTTTACTCTGATAAAATGTTTTGATATTGTGATAATTTTTTCATATAAAATTTTCTATCTTGTTCTTGTACTAGTGGTGTGTGATGAGATGTTTTTGGGAAAATACAACTGAGTGATATACTCACCCCCATGATTTAGAACTTTGGTGAATTTAGAGATGTTGAATACAAATATATATGGAAGGGTCATGTTTTTTACTTCTCTAGTGGAAATCCATGATGTAACATTATAGTTTTTGAAGATGGATCTTGGGAGTTTCTACATCATGGTACATGATAGTGTCGATTTGGTGCTAATATATTTTTTATTTAGAGTCGTAACCTTACTCCTTAATTTTTGACCACTATTACTCTGATATAAATATATATTTGAGATGTATTATGTTATATGATTATTCATTGATGCATTATGTAGTTGGGTTTTATGGTATTATTTGTTTTCAACAAGTCATATGTTCTTTAGGTAAAATCATCCCCTAATAATTTACTACAATCCTTCATTTATTTCCAGGCTTTGGTGTTATAGGGATGCCAACTAAGGTCAGTAAACCTCTACCTCTTCCCAAGATAATGGGTGAAGGGTAAAATGTTACAAATGGTATCATTTTTTTAGTATTCCTTGATTTGGGTTGATATAAAGGGTATAATACTATTCAAATAAGAAATATATAGCATAAAAAGGTTTATCTGACCTCTTTATGATGAAATTCAGGTTATTAGGGTGGGTTGGATAAAAAAATGTTATAAGACACTTCCAATAGTGTCGTTATCTAATTTACATGAGTTTATTTGATGAATGTTTAATACCATTCAATTTAGTGAGACTTCCCATAAGGACTACATTGTTCATATTCTATTCAAATGATCTATGAAAATGGCTAAATTGGTTTATTTTTGAAATTATGGTTTCATTGGTTGTTTCTTAGGGCGATGATAGTTTTTTATAATGTTGTGTAAGTTATTCAATTCTTCAGTTCCTAGAGAGAGAGTTGTTCTAAAATGTGTATTATTATGATTATAGATTATAGAACTAGGAACTCAAATAAATCAGTAGGAAGAAGTTTATAAAAATGTGGTTTCAACTAATCCATAAATGGATTAATAACTTACATAGAGTATTATTCAATAATTGCAATCCATATATATAGGAAATCAAAATTATAAACAAAGGTAAGTAGTTCATTTGTTATAATTTCAAAAAGTATCCACCTATTTTTTGAGGGGATTCTGAATCGGAGAAAAAAAGTTTGGCTAAACTAAATGAGTATAATATTTGATTTTCATGGTACACCAAAATATCTGAAAATTATGTTGGAAATCCATATGTTTTAAGATATTTTATTTCAATGGTTGGATTTAGATGTCCAAGATAAATCTATCTGATGAATTATGGTTGAAAGTTTTTAGAAATTTTTACCCCAAAAAATATATGCACACATATTAAAATAGAATGAATAATTGATTTATTCAAATTGAATCAAGAAAAAATATATGTGATAGATTAGTAATCCATGTTTATGAACTTTGTTTGTTTCACACTGGAAGTAGAGGCTAGTGTATCCTTAAATGAATAAGTCATTGAGTTGTGATTATGATCAAATATTCAATATAAGATAGTTTTTCTTAGTATTATCAATTATATAGAGATGGTTAATAGGGCCACAAAGGTAGACAAGTATCTTGTTGGGAATCCTACGAGTTGTGGTCTATCTTTTACCATTGGGAAAAGCTTCAACTATAGTGTTGGAAATAAGAGAAAAAGGTATGTTAACTGATATGGTTGTGGAATACCTCACAATAAATCTACAAAATGAGTTAATTTTCTTGCAAGATCCAATTCTAAAATATATTGTATTCAGTGTGGTTTATCAACCCACATGAAGAATAAATGTACTATACCACAAAATAATTACCAAAACTATGAAAAGCGAATATATATCAAGAATATTTTCCATATGATTTATATATCAGCATGTGGAATAGGATATAATTAGACTTATATTTCATGTGATCGGATAGAAAAGTCTCAACTTATTTGTTCAAGTTCGTAGACACAGGTGATCTATGAAATATCTAGGAACACTTCGGTTGTTCAAAGAACACATAAGTATAGAAAAAGAGCAAACCCATGATGGATGAGTGACGGTTATAAAGATAAGAATAAGAAAATTCAAGAGATAAACTAGTTCCCTACATCGTGAAGGGTGAAATTATTTATAAATCTACTATTATGAATGTCCTGTATGATATTAGATCATTTTAATTTTTCTTCTTCTTATAAGGTCCAATAGTTGGGACTACACGTGAAAATGATGCCTTATGTCACGAGTATCAAGACGACCCTTGGTAGAAGGGAGTGAATATGATTTAAATTTATTTTAAGTTCTATTACCATTTATGTAGTACAGATTCTCTAGGATTTTACTGTCTTTAATTTTTTTTGATTTAATCTTTAGTATGGAATGGTTTTTGGGATTTAATGCCCATATTGATTGTAATTCTCAGTAGGGGATGTTTAAATCCCCAGATAGACTCCTTTAACTTTTCAATAGGGATTAAGATATAAATGCAGGTAAATAAGGATCATTAGTTATAGTTTATGGAACTATCTCTAGATAATTATTTGTAATGACATTGGTTGTTACTGATAAAATAGGAAACACGACATTTCTTTCGTTAGTGGATCAAAACTCAAATTTCATTCTGAATTATTTCTTTGGGTTACCACCCAAGTGGGAATTAATGTTTTATACTAATCTACATCCATGAACTATCATAGTTTGATTATCATATTATAGAATAGATCCAACTATGTTTTGATAGTTTAAGGTTAAGTTATAAGAGTTGGAAAGTAAAGGCTTCATCAAACAAAGTACATCACCTTAAGCTGCAATAGTTTTATTCATAAATAAGGAAGATGGTACCATCTTCTTATGTATTTATTATCATAAATTGAATCTTGAAATGAATAAAAATCATTATTACCTTCCATTAATATATGATATGTTTGATCAAATAATTTTGTCCATGTGGTTCTTAAAAATTGATCAATTATCAGGATAACATCTTCTTAGAGTTAAAGAAGAGGATATTCTGAAGACTAAATTTTATTGTTTCTATATCCATTTTAAAAATATCGTCATGAATTTTGGTCTAACAACAAAACTATTTGTTTTCATGTATTTTATTAACTATATCATCCATAAGTACCTTGAATCATTTTTTTGGTATTTGTTGTTGATATTATAATTTATTCCAAAAGTTTGAATGACCATAAAGAGAACATATAAATTGTACTGATAAAATTGAAGAAAAATCATAATTATACAAATTTTTCAATGGGATAATTCTAGATCAAAAAATTATTATTCCTAAGGAAAATAATTTTCAAAGAAGGCATATTATTTGACCCTAGAAAGACAAAAAATAGTTGTCTCCTAGAAGATACCAATGAATTTATTTTGAGATATATAGTTTTCTTGGATTAACAGGGTATTATCACTGCTTCATTATGGATTTGTGAAGACTTTATTCACCCATGAAATATATCATTAGGAAATGTAATTAATTTTTATGGAATGATGAATTCTAGAATGGTTTTTGGAACATAAAACTCCTATCCCCTTGATACCCATCCTAATATTTCTAGAACTAGGTAAAAACTATATGGTGTATTGTGATACATTTGTATTTGTTATTTGAGGTGTTATTATATATTGAAATAATTTTGTGGACTATGGTTATCGATAGTTTCAAGTACATGAGAATAATTATTGTATGAATAACCTAAAATTAGATTTTTTTCAATTCCTAAAAGATCAATTTGGAGAAATATTTTTATTTCTTATTTAGCATAATAGTTTTAAATACATATTTTCATAAGGATAATTTAACTTGAAGTAACGAAGATGGATGAAGATCCACCATATGTAAGATATCAACATGGTATGAACACCTAATAAAGATAATTATGTGGAAGATGCATTGATTTGTAAATCATATAGAGAAGTGGTCTGAGAATCTCGTGACCAATCGCAGCTGACCAGAATGATTGCAGATAAAAAACTAGATTGTGTTGTATAGAGTGAGCATGTTGTTTTTTCCCCAGTTAATCTTGTTATTGATCTGAGAGAATTGGTAAGATAGGTTCAGCCATAAAATATGGATTTTATCACCATTAGGTTAGACCTAAATAATGGAGAGACTTATGATGAATAGATAAGGGAAGTAAAGACTTTATGATTCTTTTGAAATTGAATTGTAGTTCCGTAGTATTTCTAGAAACAACTCCATTTGGAATATCACCATTGAAAATGGTCTATTCATTTGAGCATTCATAAAATGTACAAGGTAATGAAAGAAAATTTCTTATAGTCATGTATTTGTTGATATATTGAAAAATTTGTGATGAAATTCCTAACTTTAAAATAGGTACAGTTTGATATTCAAATACTATCTAGTATGATATATTCTATGCCTATACATGTATGGATGGGAGAAAATATTGTGATGGATTTTTTAATAGGCCCACCAAAACATTTTATGAACTTGATTCCATATATATAGTAGTGTAATAATTTACAAAATCAGAACACTTTATCCCTATTATAGAATCCAACATGGTAGAGGATTTGAAAAATTGAATATCCAACATTTTTCCAAGTTATATAGATTTTCACTTTCAATTGTATCTGGTAGAGACCCCCATTTTACTTCTCAATTTTGGGGATAATTAAAACACGATCTTAGAAGTCAATTTACTATGAGTAAAACCTATAATCCATAGAAAAATTCATAATCAGAATGCACTATTAATACATTGGAAGATATTATCAGAGCATTCACCATGAAATTTGGTGGAACATGAGAGGATTATATTCCCTTGATTGAATTATCTTATAATAATAGTTAATAGGAGAAAAAAATGCCACCATTTGAGGTTTTAAATGTTTATCCTTATTGTTGAAATTTATCTTTTGTGGAAATATGAGAGGCATCTTCAATTGGACAAATTCTTATTCATGAGACTATGGATAAAATTTAGATGATACAAAAGAAGATAAATATATAACAAACAAGACCTAAGTTTTTTGTAGACAATCATCACAAAACATTATATTTGGATGTTAGTGACCGTGTTTTCTTGAAAAAGATTCAAAAACATGGTCATTAACACTTGGGGTAATAAGGAATGTTAACACCATAGTATATGGGACCAATAAGGGTTATAGAATAGATTAGAACTGTTGTATAATAGTTAGAATTATAGAATAGATTCACTTATGTTCATAATGTATTCCATGTTTCTCAAATAAATAAGTATCATCCCATTCCATGACATGTGATATGGTGGGGTCATGTTACTCTTGATCCAGGTGCAAATTGTATGTGAGAACAAGTATGGGGTTTGGTTAGACAAGAAAAGACCCTTTGAGCGAGATCTATTTACTTGGTGTGAGTATTATGGTAGTACGACCTGGTTCAAAGGAAAAAATATTTAATGGGAAAAGTTTATCAGGGAGAAATGTCCTACCTTATTCAAGGTAAATATTTATATACAACCTTCTAAGGATGTAAATTCCAATAATGGGTAGAATGTAGAACATTCAATTTAAGGATCATCATTATTTTACATGTTTTGTCTTATTTTTGGGAGTCATTGGGTTAACATATAAAAGTTTTTGGAGGATTAAAGAGGGAATAGACTGGATTCTAGATATGGGAAAAATGTACAAGAACTATTTATTCCATAAATATGGATTTTAAAACATAAACACTTTTGGCCAGATTCCTTAAGTAAATTTTGGGGTGTAAAAATTATTTATGCTATAAATTATACTTAAATTACATAAGATTGTTTTTCTTAGAATATCAACTGAGGGGATGGTTATTTTAGTGTAAGTGAACCTTAGTTAATTTATAACTTAAATTCTCAATTTAAAACATAAATATTTTGGTACCACTATTTTTTATTATGATAAGAAGTTGTAAACCCTCATATGCTGCCTTTCTTATCTGAACTTCTAGGGTTAAACTTCGCGTTTTTGGTGATCTTTGATGTATAAAATCTATTAGAAATTAATTTATAAGGATTGTTTCGGAAAAATAAATGGTTAAGATCTACTACTTATTTCTTTTCTTGTATGTCTTTGGATTGTCTTATGTGGAACCATAGATCATTTTAAAAGATAGTATATATGGGTTTAAATTTATGTTGATGTGATCTTTGTGGGTTTTCTTGAGGGAAAAAAAAGAAGAGGATAATCCACATAATCATTTAATATACGTTATGAAAATGTAACTAATATAGGGGACTTATATCTCACTCTACTATTTTATTACTAGTTGGTTTGAAACTTGATAAATTGTTCTCATGCATTGATTGGAAAAATGTTTAGTAGTTTATGTTGAAAATCTTTCTTTTTATGTGTTTTCAAAAGTGTATTATTTGATGATTTTCAAGAGATTTTTTTTGAAATTGTTTCAATGGATTTCGTTTTTTAAATATATTTATCCAGAAAACTATTTTTTTGGATTATTGTATTAGAATACATAGTGGAATGTGTTCATATTACACTTTTTTAGTCCTTATTGAAACCAACTAGTTGCTCAATGATTATTGGAAATTGCGGATGATGTGTTTAGATTATTTGAATTCCAATAGGTTAAGGCTAAGAATAAATATACAATGTTTGTCATGAAACTTATCCCTATACCTATGTAGAAGTTGGAAAATATCATAATGCACAATGTCACTTGGCTACCATAAGCACTTAAGATAAATGATTCTATATTGTTCATTGTTTATCACTTTACTAAATGTGCATATTTTCTAGAGATATGGGAGGATCTACCCCTCAAATATCTTGATCAAATTTATATCAATTATATTGTGATACTTTATGATACACCATTGTCAATTGTTTTAGATCATGATCCTCACTTTACATCCAAATTTTTGAGGAGTATTCAGAAGGTATTGAAAACTAAGATTCATTTTATCATCACATATCATCCTCAAACTAATGGGTAGTTTGAAGGGACTATCCAAACATTATTTGACATGATAAGGCCATATTCAATTTATTTCCAAGGAATTTGGGACCAATATATAATTTTGGGGTATTTTGATATAAAAATAGATTGCATTCAAGTGTAGAAATTACACCATATGGGCCTTGCAAGGGAAAATATGTCTTACTCAAAAAAGTTAGGATGAGGTTGAAGAGATAAAGATAGTTGGTCCATAACTTTTTAAGGATAAATTTGAGAAGGTGCGATAAATTCATAGTTATATCAAAATAAAAGAGTATATAGAAAATATATGATGATAATCACTGGAAGGACTTCTAATTAGAATTATACGATCACATATTTCTAAAAGTATCACTATGGAAATGGTTTATAAGGTTTGGGGAGGAGGGAAATTTAGGTCTATGGTATATCAATTCATTGGATATCCTAGAGAAATCCTGAGTTGTGGCTTATCATTTATCTTTTCCACACAACCTCTCAAAGGTTTATAGATTCCTTTATATCTTGATACTAGGTAAATACATTTCAAACCATACTCATGTACTCACCTAAGATGTGGTAGAGCTCGAACACGATTTTTCTTATATTGAGGAGGCTTTCTATATGCTTACAACAAGGTAACATGTATTTAGGGAGAATACAACCTTCCTTGTGAAACTATTATAGATAAATCACAATTAAGAAGTGGAAACAAGTGAACTTAAATAAGTAATGATATATAAGTAACCATTTTTTTCCCCATGTGGAACAAAACTAAATATTGGGGATAAAATTTCATTAGGGGGAAGATTTTAATGACCCATGAATTTATTTCGTTTATATTTTAATTATTTTGTTATTGTTAGTAATTTAGTATAATATTATACATATAATATAATACAAAAAAACTTTTAGATTATAATATAAATTAACTAACTTATAAATTTTTTTATAAGAATTAAAAAATTATTTATGTCATAAAAAATATTAGATTATAATAAATAATGTTTTTTTCTTTATAAGTTAAAATTATCATATTTTAAGAATTAATTTTTTATATAAAAATTCAGTTTTGGGCTCAATATGTTTAAATTATATTAGGTTGAATTTATGGTAAATTTTTAAATTTTTTGGGGGGTAAAAAGTGGAAATATGTTTTTATGAAATACCACAACTCATGATAAAATCATGATATGATCATGATGTCAAATATATTAATTATTATTCTTGATCAAAATGTATTTAATAAATAACATAAAATTAAAGGTGTGGTTGGTGTATTTTTATAACCATAACCATCCTTGAAAACATTAATTTTCAACCAAATGTACTGGAATTAATTCCACCCAAAACTGATTGAACTTAATGGAAAAAAACCATTATTTATACCCTTAACACCACCCATCATATATTATAAATAACCAACCTTTTATTTCCATCCTTCCACACCCAATTAATTTTTCTTTCATCATATACCTACCAGTAGTTATAAATACTTATACACTACCTTTATTTCTTCTCCTAAATTAAAAGCTTAACATAGACATTTTCTGATGATCTTTGACATCGAGACATCATTGGAAATAAATCCGTGAGAATTTGTTTATGAAATAAAAGGTTTATAAATACTCTTTCTTTCTCATATTGAATATAATTGGATTTTCTTGTGTCTAACTATATATTGTTGTGTAAGACTAGAGCAATGTGTTTAGATTTATATTGATGATATATTAAGGGGTTTTAAAGGGATTTTTAGTAATAGGTTGATCTGTAGAACAATTTAAGATCCTTTGTGAAAAATTAATGAAGGCAGGTGTCTTATATCCCACTTTACCATTCTAGAACTTTTTGGCTTAAATATTGATAAATTGTACTCATGATTTTATTGTCAATATATTGAGTACTTTATATGGAAAACCCTTATTTTAATTTGATTTCAAAATGGTAGTTTTTTAGATTATCAATGGATATTTGATTAAATGTTTTCAAATTAGCAGGGTTTCAAAAGATATGTTTTGCATGGAAAAATATTTTATATGGATGATAGTCATGGAGTTCATGCTGGAATGTGTTCATATTGAATGGAATGAGGCCTTTTTGATACAGACTAGGTGATCAGTACCAACTCGATAGGAAAAAGGAAATATAACCCTATGATGACTTAGTGAACAATGGATTTCCACTCATGAGTGTTGGTATTTTAATTCGACTAGCATGTCTAAGTGGGTATAGAATATGGGTTGGGTATAATAAGTGGAAAGAGAAATAGAAAGTGAAAGGATTGATTATATTAAATATCTCTCTTTATAAGTTTTCCTTTGGTAAACTATCTGGATAATTCCACCCTTTGTTTTATTTAAAATGTGATAAAATATTCTTTTCCATATGCCATGTGATGGGATTTTTTTGGGAAAAATACTAATATTTGATATAATCACCCCTTTTTTTAACTTTGGGTTGTTTTAAGATGTTATATACTAAGATACTGGGAAGAGTCATGTTTCATAATATTCTATTAGTGATTATTGATGTTATATTTTGGTTGATAATGGTGGAGGTAGGGAGTGTCGGCATCTTGGTCTCAGATAGTTAGACATTGGGTCTAATGCATTTTTATTTGGATTCTTATCATTGTATATTTTTTTAATTTTTTATTTATTACATTGATATTGTTCTGTATTGGTATTTTAATGTGTTATATTATTTCTCATTCATGAATCAAGTATTTAGGATTTATTGTATTATTTCATTTCAACATGTTTTATATTGTTTTGGGAAAATTTTCCACTAATGTTTACTAAGTAATTAGAATTTATTTCTAGCCATTGGTGTCTTGGGGACATCACCAATGGTTAGCAGAACCATTGGCTCTTCCTAAGACAATGGAAAAGGGGAAGAAGTTTACAAGTACTATTTGTAACCTTATCAATTTCATAATGAATGATTAGGAAATTTGATCAAGGGATATGTCTTTTTATAACAATTATCTCTGAACACTTTATAAGGAAATCCACTATAACCCAAATAACCTTATGTAATTTTTACATTTTGGGTTTTTAGATGAAAAAATACATGGTTTTGGTTCCCATATTAATTTTGGTTTGTGTAATGGTTATGAAATCATTTTATACTTTTATCACTCAACCTAAACATGATAACATATCAGTCAATGAGATAAATAGTCTACAATATATCCCTTCATGTTTTCCAAACAAAAATACTCATTCATATCTCTATACATATTCATACATCCATTATGAATATAGAATAAAAATCTTTGAGCTTCATCCAATAAAATATTCATAAAATATGGTATCAATGTGACACATATATAGTTCCTGAACATTGTTATCCCATGATAATCACGGTTGAACATAAGAATATTTCTTAACATATTTTTTAACTATAAATCTTCCTCTTATACCTCTATAATATTTACTGGGATAGATAATATAACAACTATTTGAGAATGATAATATTTTATGCTTAATTAAAGAATTACTGATCCATACTTTTCAAATACATATATATTTGATCTTTTTTATCCTTATAATAGATAATCTAGTGTGATCCTTTATACTCAAAGCATCAACCACTTTATTATCGTTCCCAAGTTGGTAATGTATTATGTGACCAAAATATTTAATCAAATCCAACCATATTCTATAGTGCATATTCATATCTTTTTGATTGAATATATTATTTAAAATTCTCTAATTAGTTTATACATTAAAAATATCTATATAAATATAATTACTTCATATCATTAATGAAAAAATTAACATAGATAATTAAAAATAATGAGTTGGAATTTTTTCTCATGAACCATTATTCCTTGACATGGTTTTCCACTTAATCTATGATCCGCGTCGATTGGTCACTAGGCCTTAGGCGTGCTTCACCATACACCAAAGGCTACACATGAGTAGAAAGGGTCTGATTTGGTGATAGTGGGGATAATATACCCTCTGTTGATGATAATAATAATTTTCCACATATATATATATATATAGAAGTTGATGGACCATAACAATAGAAGAAATAAATGAAACTCAGTGGATGTATAATAAACAACAATAGTAATATCAAGCACAATGTAATCATACCATTTTAGATGAATAAATGACATGTCTTGTCAAAATAAGATAAGAAATGTATCATGTGGAGAACTATAAGAGTATATATATATATAATCCTCAAAGAAGGTCCAAGTCGATGTAGTGGAACCACCTATTCCACTACCATCCATCGTACACAATACTAGTACATCCGTGATCACTAAGGTCCAAATCCTGAGCTCGATCCCTTACCTAATATCAAAATAATAAAGTCTTCATATGTCTTAATGGGATTATGTATGGTGTGATTATGAACTAAGTAGTCCACCACCAATGTTTTCCTACCATACATCGATAATTATAATAGTGTATGCATACATAATCAAATAGTAGCGACTCACACAAAAAAATAAACAACTCACTCACTTGTGCTCAACGGCCATAAGTGAGTGTACAATTTCTTTTGAAAATACCATTACATATCTGAATGTCATGCCTCCAAATATATATTTTCATACATGACTTGTCTGTAAAGATATATTTGTAGTGGAAAGTACCTGTTTCATAGTTACCAAGTGTCCACTTTAGAATATCATACCTAGAGAAACATTAGGAACCTTCTATAAATATATCACTAGAAAATCATGCCATCTGACACCTCAAGTACCACCAATCAAGTATCCAACTTCCCAACGACACTCCTGTCAATATTTCATAGTTCCGTCAAAACTCTATTCAGAAAGTCACAATCATATTAATAGGTTTACATCCTGAGGCACAATTATATATGTCCTCCAATGTATAATAAATCTCTATTGTCTCAATAAACTGATGTCCCAAGTCATGGAGATATCCAGACTCCAATAGTCCCAACTCATTGGCCTCAACTACAAAGGTGAACATTAGTTCCCTACCGATGGCCTCAACACCATCTCTTGATGGTCCATCTCTATCAACCATAGATTTCTATGGTGATCACCTCCTCTAAAAATGATGGTCAACACCATACCCTAATATGAAATATCTACATAGGCCTCTACCCAAAATGATTGGACAACACAACCTCAACTGAGTCCTATCGATGTGCACATGACTCTAATAGATCTATAAAACAAAAATAGTGAGATGAAATCCCCAAAATAAACATATTCCGACCAATCAATAACCTAATTTCAACATGAAACCATGTCGAAAAAGTTTGATAGTCAACACTATGCCAAGTCCCATGGGTCGTTCCCTCAGTCTGACAACCTCATCGCCTTAATAATGATGACCATACTGTCTCAAATTGGTGATCAACATTATCCCATGTTTCTCAAGCTATTCCCTCATCCCAGAAAACCATGTCGTCTCAATCCCTATGTTCAACATCACCTCAATACCTATTCCAATGCTCATCCCATTCCAAAGGAACTCATACAACCATATGATATTTAATTAACTATTCAATTTAAACTGAATACATAACCTATAAAACATAACAAAAGACACATACTCAGTTCAGAATAATTAAATAAGTAGGTAAATCCCAACAACATCCCATAATTTCAATTAATCAATTTATTAGAAGTCATTAATTTATTAAAATTTTCCATCAGAAAACCCAACGTGCTTATTTAAGAATACACCTTATAGAACCAATAAAATTAAGGATAAAGATAAAAATGACACAACTCACACTCATAAGAGCACACTCATTAAATACTAGCCTCTAACTTGAGTCATATCATAAGAAAACTGAGTTTTAGAAAAATTCCTCGAAAATAGGGAAAAAAGCGCACAAAAATTTAGAATTTCAATGGGAGGGATAATCGTGGAAAAGAAGAAAGAGTACTAAAGTCATTATCGAGAGAAACCAATTCCACCAACAAAACTTCAACTAGAGTCCAAACGAATAAATGAGGACAAATCCAAGAAAGATAAAAATATGAGATCCATAACAACTAGGGGAGAAGAGCATGCATGGGAGAAGAAAAAATTGGAGATACCTCTTAAGGAAGATAGAGGAAAATTTTAATTTTGTCATATTTTATAAAGATTCATGGTTACTACATAGTTTGGAAAGCCATGAACCAATCATTTAGTGCTCACTATATAGGAGGAGAGACACCTTGAACTCTCTGTCCACATTGTTTGAAAAACTATGCTCCAACCATGCGAGTGACTCTAAACACCCGAACAGTAGAACATTCTTTCCTTGGGGGGGGGGTCTATAGTTTAACCAAACCACCTGCCTTTTAAAAAATACCATATGGTTTTTCCACACAGTTTGAAAGACCATGTTCCAACATTTAACCTCTGTCAACCTTTCCTAAAACTAAGCTTTCAAATCCTGATGCTTCTGAAACCCATTAAAACTCTTGGGTATTAGTCCTAAATGCCAAAAGAAGTGTTTCCAACCTCTAAATTTAGGAAAACTCATTTTTTTTTGAATTTTGAACCATTCAAAAACTTAGGATATTGTAATATCCCTAACTTAAGATTGATTTTCCTTGAGATGTATGGCTTCAAGATGAGATTGTACATTACATACCCATCTCATAGGCATCACCCTGGTGTACCCTAGTTATGAATCATTTTCATTTCCCCTTGTGGTGCTCCCCACCTAATGAATTTCCTACCAGATCACTTCCCGAACAAAAGTGAAACATTATAGTGGTTTCATCAATCATATTTGGACATACATGTCATCCTATGACATTCCATCATTCCTAACCCTCATCAAGTGGTCAATTTCACCCATGCATACCAACACCCATCATGTCCTACATCAAATTAGATGATCATCAGTACCCATATCATACATGAAATCATTGATTTATAAATATCATCACATTATAAAAGATCATTCATCACATATGATGTTGAAAAGTAACACAAATTATATATATATATATATATGGATTCCAGTCATAGTCCCAATGCATACACACCTCATCAAAGCACATATCACTCCTAATTCACACATACTAACTAGTTCCTAGTTAGTCTAATTGCAACACATACAACTCCCCAAAACTAGCCATTGAAGAAGAAAATTTCACACCGTAATCTAGGAATACCTTGTACCTTTTTCATCTCACTAGCATGATCTGAATCTACCATGTCAAAAGAATGCACATAGCCTGAATCCTGACTAATTGAGGCCTGGACTACCTATGGATATGCCCCAACTATCAGCCAATGACAACATTAATGGGTCACTCTCTACATTACATGTCCAAAAGGTGGAATATAACCCGATTAACAGCTCATGGTACCACCCCCAATCCCACCTCATAACCCTAATTTTGACCCGGTTTCTAGATCCCAACAATTTGGGAAGTATCCAGACAAAAATTCTCTAGATTCCATATCTAACCTCATGCCCATAACACCTTTGGATCCCTCTCACACTCAGTACAAACATAACCTGATTACCCCCACTAGAAGAAAACTATTTAATAACCACTCCTTGCTAACCTATGTAAGTCTTTGGCCTAAAAACCCTTCTATGGATGCTCATTGTCTCGCTTCTGGCTACCTGAAGCGTCACCACTAAGATCAAATAACATTATCACCTGGTTTCAATATGATTGGTCCACCATGTTCCACTTGACTATTAGTTCTTGATTCACCATCTCTAAGAATGAGTTCAGTCTGAAGATATTCACATGAAACCTAAAGACGTATTGAAAACCATACATAATCTGTCTCACCATGGAGATGTTGTCTCCAATCATTAATGGCACAAATTAACACAAGTATATGAAATTAAACACATAATCCATAAAAGATCTATCTATCTACTGTAAGTTCATGAAATCAGTAGATCGATCTTCCTAGAAGGTCTCCAGTAAAACATTATAGAAGAACCTAGCCTCAAAATCCTTCCAAGACAGTCCCTCTTGTCTACCATCCTACACTTATATGTCCCATCGACGATTTTTCGGCCCTTTGAGAATATTATTAGAAAAAATAACCCTTTGACTTGGGGGTGTTTCATTTTGATAAAAAATAATATACATAGACATAATCCAGTTCTCTACTACCTATAGTCCTCCCTCACCTTGATATATTGGTGGGATCTGAGACTGAAACATCTGCATTATAAATTCCATGCATATATTAGCTCTATGAGAACCCTGTTCAATACCCTATATGAGCTGAATCAAGTTCACCATGAAATGCTCGTCTAACCATGTCCAAAAATCTAATATCTTTTATAGTTTCCCCACCCACATCAGATCTTGTACCTATGGCTCAAAATCATCCAGATGCTAAGGGGCCACATCCCAGCCCATAGGGTCCTCAATCTATGCATGCTCTAACGATACTATATCTTCATCCTCCTGATGCTCCACCGGAAGTCATCTAGGTGGAATCACACTGAATACCAAACACTATAGTGAAATAAACAAAATAGTTATATATACCATCTTTTGGGAAAGAATTAATAGGAATCACATCTCACAACCCTTACACTCCCCTACCACACCCATTTCACATGATATCTGACCTCATGGACCCTTAACTACCCATATCAGAGTCAGGAATCACATATTATCTAGTTTTATGGACCCTTACCTACCCATATTAGAGTTAGGTATCACATATCATTTGGGATCATGGCCCCTTACATACCCATATCAGATTCAGGTATCAGATATCATTTATAATAGGATATCATAAATCTATAGTAGATGAGTAGAATATCACCAAAAAGGCTATACAGGCAAACACTATTTAGAATTTTGTGGACACATTAAATACCTCACCCCTTCTCATTTACCATTCCTACGCATATCATATTCAAGACTTTATATAGTATTTACACTTAAAATTCCATACAGATATAATCAGGAACCACATACCTGGGCTGGTTTAGTAGAATTCTAACAAAAACTCTATACAGAAAAACATTTCTTGGCTTTTTTTTGACACTTTAGAAAAAAACCCCTCTTAGGTCATTCCAGATTCCAAATGAAAATTTCAATTTTACACACTCATCATATGTTCTTAATCACATTCCATGATGTATAAAAAATACCCCTTACCATACTAGGACATTGGTCACAACCACATAACCAATAAAATCACATCCAAGTTAACCAATTTAGGTTTAAATCAATCAACTGTAATAGTGAAAAGCACATCATGAATTCCCACCCTTGGAAAGTTTTCTACCCCCAATGCATGTGGTTGCGGGCACTAAAACATGAGCTCTACACCTATGTCTAACTATATCCTAGTTTATATTATAACATAGGCCAAATAATATAAAAAGTAAAATAAACTCTTATAATACCATTTATAGTTCCCTAAACCATTTTCCAATAAATTTGTGCTTCACGACAGTTAGCCATTAGGCCTTAGGAATGCCTCCTCGTACACCAATGGCTGCCAACTAGATGTGAGGATATGATTAGTTGATATTGTGGAAACTATACCCTATGATGATGATTATACTAATAAACCATATATATATATAATATCAAAATAATGACCAAAATAGAAGAATCAACAAATTATACTCAACAGAATCATTATATACCACACCAGTAATATCAATCCCGAAGGCATCATACCATTTTTAGATGAATAAATGGAAATTCAGGTAAAAAATAGAGAATAAAGGTCACCAGTGGCTGACCATAAGAGTACAAATATATATAATCCCCAAATACGGCCCATATTAATGTATAGTAAACACCCAATCTACTTCCATACATCCCATGAAAAATTGGTACATCCATGATCACTAATGTCCTTATCCTAAGCCTGATTCCTTATGTGATAGAAAAAATATAAATTCTACACATGTCCCTAAGGGGATATGTAGGGTATGATTATGAAATCAATAGGCCACCACAAAAACATTATTGTCTTATATCCATAACTGTAAAATTGTATGCATACATAATCAAATACATTAAACTCAAACATAAAAAAATATAATTCAACTTATCCTCAACAGAGAAAAGTGAACATATGACTACTTCATCCAACATTAGTACATATCTTAATTAATTCCACCATATATATATTTGTATAAATTACATGTCTATAAAGATATATTTATAGTGGCGAGGGAACATGGTCTAGTTTCTATGCATCTTCTAAAGACTATCATACACAGAGATCCCCCAAGCTTCTCCCATAAATATATCATTGATGATTCATACCATAGAACACCTCATATACTAAAATTAAAGTATTTAGAATCCCAATGGAATATCCCTCAATATGTCCCGGTTCGATCAGACCTCCATTCATAAAGTCACTATTGGCTGAACTAATTGATGTATTAAGGCACGATGATTTCCATCATCCAATAATTTTGACCCACTGCCCTCAAATAAAACAGTGAAAATCATCCCCTACTGATGGAATCAACACCATATCTTGATGTTCCATCACCATAAACTATGGAAATCTATGGGTATAACCTCCTCCATAACTAATGGTCAACACCATCACTTAATTAGCAATATCTATGGAGGTCTCCACCCATAATGAGTGGTCAACACCTCCTCAACTGAGTCCTATTTTTGTTTACACAACACCGATGAGGATATAATCCAAAAATGGTGACAAAAAATCTCCAAAATGTATATAGGCCAAACACATTAGTTCCACATGAAACCACATCTCCCAAGTCTTATAGTCAACACCATCCTATCTCCCATAGTCCATCATCTTATCCTGATTACCTCATCGCCTTAATCCCAAAAACCTTACCACCTAATCCTAGTGATCAACCTAACACCATGATTATAGGGCTACGCCATCATCTGAAAGAACCGTATCGAGTCAGTCCCAGTGACCAGCATCACCTCAATACCTTAGTTTGTTACAGTAATAATAGTAGGGAACTCATACAATCATATAAAATTTAATTATTTTAAAAAATTTAAATAGTCGGTATAACCTTTAAAACTAACCACAAGTCTCACACCTATCCTAACATAATTAAATACCGATGGAATGACCAATGTCATAACATAACATCAATTAATCAATTTAAAATAATTCATTAATTTATTAATTTTTTCCCTGGAATAACCAACATTCACATTTAATAATTCACTCCATAGAACCCATAACATTTTGGGTAAATCTTAACACCACATACCTTATACTCATAGTTTCTCTCTTTATAAACACTGAAATCTTTATAAACCTGTGTTGTAATAAAATGGTTTTTTATATCAACACCATGAAAATAGGAAAAAATAGATCACATGGATTTAATATTTTGTATAGAGAGATAAACAAGGAAGAGAAGCACGAGGATTAGAAGCCTCACTAATAAGAATCCAATTCCATTAACCGATCTTGAATCAGAATCTAAATGAATGAATGGGGGAATGAATAGGAATAAGGAAATAAGTGATCAATGAATATTGGAGGAGAGGTTCCTGTGTTGGAGAAGAAAAAATAAGAGGGACCTATTAAAAAATATGGGGGGAAATTTAATTTTTGAATCATTTATAAGTACTTAGGGTTACCACATTGTTTGGAAAACTATATGCTAACTGTGTGGTGATTACTATCCAAGAGGACATACACCAAACATGGTCTGGTCAGTGATTCAATCGTAGGGCATCATTATTTCCCAATGAGTGCAATCAAAATAATTTTTTTATAAAAATTTAATAGATGCTAAATTGATTAAAATATAGTATTGTTATGTTTGAGGTCAAACCCATAGGGATGTTGAATTATTTTGATTAGGATTTCAAAAATAATAAATTTTATTATATTGAAGAAATAGGTGAGAAAATATTTGTTTGATTGATTTTAAGATAATTAAACAAAGTAGTTCGGTTGTTTTGGGAATAGTTTTTAGAAAATGAAAGATAAAGAATATCACAACAGATTGATTAGTTTTCAATAAAATTTAAAAATCATGTCATTGTTTTGTAATTTCTGGGTTTGGGTGAAACTTGATTTTAGGAAATGGATTGATTAATTCATTATTGGTGTCAGAGTTGAGATGAGAGATATCCAATGGTCATTGCATCCCCTCCATGATGTGATGAATCCCGTAATTTACTTGGTCCATTAATTTAGTGGTTTTATGAATATTTCTTGTATCGATATTTTATTTAAACATGAATTTGCCTAAATTTGACAATGGTTATGCCTCATTTAGGATTATTTGGTGTGAAATATTAACGTTCCTTTCATATTAAACTATCTATGGTCAGGAAAAAATAAAATATAGCGATTGGAAGTTAATTATTTAATAACGAAAAAACAAAAAATGGAATAGAATTAAAAAATTAATACAAATGAACCTTCCATCTTCTATTACATAACCTGAGAACAAGGTGAGTTTACCCCTCATCCCTGTGATGATGGGATTAAAGGGAAGGAGAAAATAAAAACAATGAATAATGAAAATAGATATGAAATCAGAGAGGACCCTATACAATATATCTTCTTACTCCAAGATTTGGTCTTCTAGTAACTCATAACAACTGAAAACTTGCCCTCAAATTATTGGAACTATTTGGGCTTGCGTAATAATGAAAATCATTTAGTAATGGTCAATAAGACGACATGGGTAGGTCTCGAGTGATAATTTTTTTCAAAAATTAATGATACATTAAATATGGATTCTAAAATCTCATCCTGAAAATTTAAAACACTTACAAATTATTACAAAACATGTAAATTCAATTTTCAATATTATTCACTTCACAATGCGTCTCTCTTTCACAAATTTCATCAGTTCATGGTTTGTAATGATTACAAGATTTATAATGTTATTTTTCTACAATATAAGCATCATATTCTATTAGTTTTTTAGATTTGTGCCTTATAAATTCTCCATGATCATCCTAAAAAACATGGTGTTACCATACTTCACTTCGATCATGGTGAAAATTATCATTTTTCTCATTCTTTAATTATCTGTTGTATGATACCATAATACACAAAATGAGTTAATCAACCTATAAACTTGAAAAAATAATTATATAAATAGAGAAATAAATATATTAAAATATTATAAAATACATGCATGAAATATATGTATCAAATACCCCCACACTTGAATTCATACTTTTCCTCAAGAGTGAAATCTCAACATACTACAAAGGAAACTTACCATACCCTGATTTAAATTCAATTTAAATAAAATAAATTGATCAAATGGAAAATTAAATGGTTAAGCATAACACATAAAAAATCTATCAACACATCATTTTTCATGGAATGCAAATCAAAAATGTATTTAAATTTTCATATTTTGAAAAAGTCAAGCCTTTTTAGTAACCCATTTCATTTTTTAATTCATTATTATTACACATTCCACTTCTAAATTACCTAAAATTAATTTTTCCACTCATCATGAGGGAACAAATGAAAATAGAATTGAAAACATACCTCAAAAACACATACCTTACCATAGTCTTGAAATAAATCTAAAATATCAACTGCATAATGAAAGAAACACAATTAATCATCAATGATTCCACATTTAGGATCAAATTAATCTGAGGATTAGGGAATGTGGTTAAATGATATAAAAATTAAATATCATGAAGTTGGTTTTACTTTGAATAACTTTTCATGATAATAAAAAACAATATAGTGAATGTCTCCTCTTCCCCCATAATCTCAGAGTAGGATCATAAATAGTTAAAATGAATAAAATGAAACACCATAATTTAATAGATATATATATATATATATACAAATTTTATTTTTTGAAAGCTTGTTCTAGGTTTAATTCCCATATCAACCACCCAACCACAAATTATCTCCTCATAAAACTATTTTTAATAGTTATAATAAGATCAGCAGTTAAGCATTGGTGATTTTTGAATCTCCTTAGACTTATCCAATTTTTCATTTTGTTTTACAGTTTTTTCTTTTTTTAAAGTGAGTGTGGAATAAATAAAATAAAAGTTCCTTCCCAAAATTTCATGAATCCCCCCCACACTTATTCATTACAAAACTTCCATCCCTTCCACCAATTTTAACTTACCGCACTCTTATGTTTGATAATCCGGAAAATAATTCAGAGGAATGTAGGAAATGATCATATGGGCTTGTAACATGGATACTTTATTAACAGAGTTGTTCAAGGATTCTATTGGATTTAAAAAGTATTAATTTAAGGTGGGTCTTAGGATAAGGGATATTATAAATAATTCCTTAATCATTTTAAATGTGATTCGGTTTAGTCATAGATTCAATAAGATGAAAAGAAATTTGTAGAATAAATCATGCATGAGTTTCTCAATAAATATATGAATAAAATAATGGAAAATATTATATCAGTGTTTGTATCATAAATGAGATGAATTTTTAGGTCAACTACTTAGGGAAATGGATATGAATAATTAAACCAGTTCATGAAAATATTATAAATTCAAATATTGGAGGAATATTAGGAATATTTCATTTACAATGATCAATATGCTTTTCAAATCAGTATATTCGAACTTATAATCCAAATTCTAACCATTCTTAATTCTTGTTCCCATTTTTCTTGTTCAAATTTATTGACAAATAAATATAAATTAATATAATGGTATTTATCTAAAGAGGTTTAATTCTCATATTTTAGTTTATTAATTAAAGAATCATGTGCATTCTTATAACAAGAAATTAAAGTTATATTAAATTTCAATGTAAACAATACAGTTTAAAAAATATAATTTCAAAATCTTACTACCCTTTCAATTATTGGTTCAAAATTGGATGTTCTTGTTCTTCCTATACTGGTTTCATGACATACACTTCTATCATGAAATTTAATTTTCCTGCAGCCTTTTATTGTTCTTTTGAATGAATTCTATCATCATTGTTATTGATGACCATATAAAATTAAAATAAAATGTTGAAAATAAATTTCTATTATAAATTAACTATGAAATATTACGAGTGAGATAATGTGCACATCTAAAAATAGAAATTAAATAATGAAAAAACCCTGTTTTCCTCCATGAAGAACTTTTGTTTACCATAATTGGATCAACTATAACTCCTTTATCTTTATCTCACATGATAGATGCTTGAATGTTTTTACCTAGGTGGGATTCAAAAATGGTGTCATTCATGTCTTTTCAAAATATGTTGACCCCTATTCCTCCTCTATAAATAGCTTAATTATTCCTGATGGTAGTAATTTCTCAATATCTGTTAGAGAAGTACCCCATTTCATCCTTTATCCTGATTTACTAAATGGAGATTCATATTCCATATTTACCTATAGTCCTCTCCCAAATGTAGTTGAGTCATTTTCCCCTCTATCATTAGTGGTATTGGTTTTCATCTTATCTTTATTATTTGGTTGAGAATCATTAAGCACAAAAATATCTAACTCATATATCTCTTCAATTTCAGTGACACGATAAACACTGGGTGCATTGTATTCTCCAAACACATTTTCATCTCTCACATAATATTTATTAATTTCTCTGTGGATGTTGAAACTTACCTGATCAGTCCCAACTCTCTTATATAGTTATCCACTTGTGACACCAATCATCACATGCCCAGTGGATAAAATTTGTCTCCCTAGAATGAGGGGATTTCACTCTTTGTCCATATCCAGCACTTGGAAGTTTATGGGGAATTATAATTTATTGAATCTAATTAGGATACCCTTGATTAGTCATCTTGGGTATTTTTGTTGTTGAGTCTTCTAATTGAAGAATTACTTTTGAAGTATTCAGTCCGTCAAATACCAAATTTTTTATTGTAGTGTATGACATGATATTGAAACATGCATGTAAGTGAGAAAAATATTTTACACTTTTATTATACATTATAAATATGGGAATTGAAAAGCTTCATGGATCACTTTTCTTCTTTGATAGGTCTATAGATACCAGATCTGAGAACTCCAATTTGAGTGGAATAGTTCTAATCTCTTCTAGTTTATTCGTGTTAGTTTCCATATATTTTAGTATTTTCACATAAGTCCACATGTTCATTAGAGCCTCTATAAAAGTTATAATAATATGAAAATTTTTAAACAGTTCTAAAAATTTACCATTTTTCATACTGTACTTTACTTGCACAATTCTTTCTGGGAAAGTTAGTCTTCGCATGTACTGAGGTGGTTCTTCTTCTTCTTCTTCTGCTACTTATTAACTTTTTTCAACTTATTTTCCACCATCATCCACTAGTTGTTGTACAAAAAATTATATACCACATAATTTTTTTTCTTACAAATTCTAAGCTTTACGACTTTTAAATCATCATATTTTAATACTTTTGGGCATCCTTGAAGTACTCCTATGGGTCTTTCACCAAACTAATTATAAATTTAGCCATGTTGATGATCTATATTCCTCAATGAAGCATTTTGGTTTGATGATTCTTATTTTATTTCTTTTATTACATCCCTCGAAGTGGTCATGATTGTTGAAAACATCACTTGCATCATATAGACCTCGCTCGTTAGTGTGGGTTCATGTGGGTTTTTCTTCTATCCCATTATGATTCCCATTTTCTTGGTAAATAACTCTAGTTGTTCTGAAATCCATTAATTATTATTGTCTAAACTAATTCCTTTATTATGATTCCATTTTTATATTCCACAAGAAACTATTTCTCACCATTTTATTTAACAAGTCATATCTCTCTTCAGGTGGCTTATTCATTTGTGGTCCTCCAGCTATATCATCTAGAATTAACCAGTTTCTATATAAAAATCCTTATAAAATTTTTGTATTTGAAGCCATAGATATATACCAAGATGGGGAAACTTACGGGTCATATATTTAAAATATTTCTAGGAAGAATATATAGATTCATCCTCAAATTGAAAAAAGATTAAAATGTTTACCCATACACCCGTTGACTTATAGGGTGTAAGGAATATTTTTAGGAAGATTCATGCAAGTTTTTTCCATGTCATGATGAAATGTGAATTCAATATTGTAATTGTAATTGGAATGTGTTGTAGAGATCAAGTAAGATTCATAATTTTTTTTCTCTAGATTATCATGTGGATGTCCAGTGAATTTCATGCTATTTGAGATCATTTAAATTATTTCAGGCATGATATATACATGGTTTTTGGAAATGAGGTATGCTAGGATTCTCTGTTACAATCCAATATTCTATGGAAACTCATAATCTGTGAATAAATAAAGCCCCAAATCTATTTTAAGAACTCTAGCAGGTTGATTTTTCTCAGAACCTACCAAGGTTGTATTAACATTAATTTTTGGAATTGGTTTATAATGCTTTGTGGAATCGAGGATTTATTTTTTCTCCATTATAGTATTACAGTTTTTTATTAAAGATTTATATTTAAAAATTTCATCACAAAATACCCCATGTAAAAAGTGGAATTGAAATAAAGAAATAAAATAAAAATAAAAATTAAATACCTAATGATTAACTTGTAACCATCCATAGAAATGGATGTAGTTATGATACACCAATAGAGATTTGTTATTCCCAATGAGTTTAATCAAAATATGAAATTTATAAAAACTCCAACTAATCTAGCCACTTCATTAAAATGAAGAATGAGTAATTTTGAGGTTGAAACCACATAGATGGTGAATTTGTTTGATTTTTATTTCAAAAGATTAAATTTTATGAAATTTAGTAATGTGGTGACAAAATAATGGTTTTATTGATTTTAGGAAAATGAAATATTTTTTTTGGTTATTTTGGAAATAGTTTTGATAAAATGAAAGAAGAAAGAAAAGTGAAATAGATTGAGTGTTTTTGAATAGTATTTGAAATGCATGATAGGGTTTTATATTTTTAGGGTTATGGTATAATTGGACTTTAGAAAATAGGTTTATGAATTCATGATTGGTGTAAGAGTTGATACGAGGGAGATCTGATGCTCATGATTTTTCCTATTTCATGTAGCAATCCACTATTTCCCTTGGTTCGATAATTTAGGGTCTCACTGAATCAAGTTTTTCTCTACATTACATTTATACATGATTAATCCAAAATTTTACAATGCTAATATCTAATTTATGGTTTTTAGTTGTACAATTTTAATGTTCCTTTTAGATTCAATTACAAATGGTCATAACAAAATCAAAATAGAGGGATTGTAATTTGTAGATTAAATTATGGTAAACCCAATACAATAATAGATTAAAAATAAATCAATCAAAAATAAACTACCCCATTATATTAAATAACCCTATCACATGGATGGTATCCCCCTTAATCATAGTTATGATAGGATTATAGGGAAGGAGAAAATAAAAATAATTCATAAATAAATTAGAGGTGAAATTTGGGAGGAACCTAGAGAACACACTATCTCTCTCTTAGATTTGGTATTCCATGGTCTCCTAAAAGAAGAAAGATATCCCTAAACTTATAGTGACCATTTTGGATAGATTAATAATTAAAATCATTATGTATTGATATAAAAGTGGACATTGGTGGGTCACAACTGATAAAACTTATAAAAATTTTAAGATACCTCAAATATGGATGATAATATCCTATCATGAAAATTTACACCACATGTAAATTAGTATACCATATGCAAATTAATTGTTCACTTTTATTCACTTCATAAAGTGTCAATATTTCATGACATGAACCGATACATAATTTTTAATGATAAAAAGTTATTTAATGACATTTTCAGCTATAAAAGCCTCATTTTGCCTCAGTTCATCAGTTTTGCGCCTTAGAAATGATCTATGATCGTCCTCAAAAATATAGATTCACCCCAGGTCTCTTTTATCATGGAATTAATTGGAGTCAATATTCCCCAATTTGTATAATAAAAATAAAAAATTTATAAAAACTTTGACTATGCTACTCAATTAATTAAAATGTAGTATTGATATGTTTGAGTTTGAACCCACATAGACAGTGAACTATTTTGAATGGGGTTTAAAAGATTAAATTTTGATATATTAATGAAATAGGAGAGAAAATTTTAGTTTGAATTATTTTAATAAAACAGAATAAATTATTTTGGATGTTTTGGAAATAGTTTTGAGAAAACAAATAGAGAAAGAAAATCGCAGCATATTTATTGGTCCTAAATCAGATTTAAAATGAACACTACTGTTTTGTAATTTTAGGTCTTATGCAGAATTTTATTTTAGAAAATAGGATTATTAATACACGTGTGTTTTTATATTATAGAATAGGGAGATCCAATGGTCATGGTATCCCATCCCTGATATGAAAATCCCATATTTCCATTGATCTGATAATTTTGGGTTTCATAAGATCAAGTTTGTCTTGAAATCACAGTTAAACATGATTTCCCAAAAATTTTAAAATGGGAATGCCTCTTTTAGGGTATTTAGTTTCACAATTTAAAAGTTCCATTTTGATTTAATTAACAATGGTCGATACAAAAGGAAAATAAAGGTATCTAAAGTTGAAAATTAAATTGCCGGAAACTAAATACATGAATAAAATAAAAAAGAAATAAATCCAAAATCACATTCCCCCTTCTATTAAATAACTCTATAATAAGGTGGGTTTACCCCCTAATCCTAGTGATAAGGTGATTAGAGATAAGGAGAAATAAAAAATAATACAAAGGGAAATAAAGATGAAATCATTGAGGACCCAACACAACACACACTTTTGCTCCAATATTTGGCCTTCCCAAATATCCTAATAGTAGTAGGATATCCCTCAATTTATAGAAACCAAAGGGGATAAATTAATAATTAAAATCATTATGGAATTATCAAAAGGTGGACATTGGTGGGTCCCAGGTGATACAATTTGTAAAAAGTTACGATACGGCAACTTTGGCTACTAAAATCCCCTCCTAAAAATTTACAACACATTTAAATTATTAAACTATGTGTAAATTAATTTTTCCCACTTCTTCACTTAATTATGTGTTTCTATTTCATAAATTATAGTAGTTCAATTTAGGTAATGTTTACACAACCTATAATGTAATTTTTCTGCTCCAAAATCCATGTTTTTTCATGGTTCTTCAGTTTTATGCCTTAGAAATGAATCATAATCATCCTCAAAAATCAAATTTCCCTCCACACCACTCATTACACGAAGTGAATTTTTTTATCCTTATTCAATTATATATTTTATCTTTTAATAACACACAAAATTATTTAAACCATTCTTAAATTGGATATAATAATTATTCATATGTAGAAATTAATATATTAAATGCTATAACATACATGAATAAAATACTGATATCAACCATGTAGTTTGAAAAACCATGTGCTAATCATGTGAGAAACATTGAAAACATAAACACCTTCACAAACTTGACTACATTGGGGGGGGGGGGGGGGGTCACATGGTTTACCTTAACCATACCCCTTTCAAAAATAGTCTTCATGGTCTATCCATAAAAGTAGAAATACAGTTTTCTCATAGTTTGCCTCCATTTTCATTTCAAAATACTTGGATTACTATGATCAGTGATTCAAAAAACAATTAAAACTCTTAGGGTTAGCTCCCTAATCCCAAAAGGATATTTTTACGACCACTAAAATTTGGAAAAATTAAAAAAAAGATGATAATATCAACCCATTCAAAAACCATAAATGTTACATGAACCACTTATTTTCATTAGGCATAATCTATAACCATATCATTATTCATGAGGATTCATCATAGTACCTTATTTAATTCATCTATATAGATCCCAATCCCTTATCTACTAATGGGTAGTATAAGAATAGATGTACTAACTAACCTTCTCTTAAGTTCCTTGAAATATTATTCACTTTTATATTTCCAAAAGGAGTTGGATCCATTTTGAGTAAACTTTTTCAGTGTATCAGATAGGCATTAAATTTTTATACAATGCATCAATAATATCAAGACAAACCAAGAAAACTATGGATTTCAATCACTATGGGTTTTTTGGGATAATATTTAATAACCCGGGTATTTTATGGATATGCCAATGTATCCTCATTTGAGACTATATGATCCAAATAATGAAACTTTATGTAGCCAAAATTTATACACGGAATTTTTTTTCAACAAATTATCCTTATTTTGGGCCTTTAGTACAATAATCAAGTGATTTTCATGCTCATCCTTTCTCGTTTAACATATACGAATATCTTCTATAAATACTACCAAAAACATATCAAGGTAATCACTAAAGACTATATTAATTAAATCCATGAAAATAATGTGATAATTATTATGAAAAAATGACATATGTATATATTCAAAATCTTTATAGTTATTTTAAGTGATTAAATATATTACTTTCATTTACCACTCTTTAATAACTCATCATACTGAAAGAATTATCTTAAGTATAACTATCTTTATTTCACTCTTCTGTGAAAAATCATTTTTCTTATATATCCATGATATCTAAAGATATTTTTCAAAAAACCAATAATCTACAACAATTTTTTAAATTCATGTTCAACCATGTTTTAATTTTTACAAAATGTTTTAAAATGAAAATTATTTTCATTTTTTGAAATAGATAATTTTTTTATTCTTACAAAAAAAATTAAAATGAGTCATTATTTAAACATACAAGACGTGAAAATAATTTATTTAACACCATGACCACTCAATGATCTTAAGATTACATTACATGTTTGAAATTTTCTATTAAAATATTATTTTTTCTTTAACAATTAGGAAATTTTTGGATTTTAAATAAGTGATTTCAAATGGAGACTGTTATTTCCCTCGAGAAATGTTATAGTAATATTTTAAAGGAACTTTTAATCTATAGTATAATCCTTTGATGTTACTAATTATTCACTGAGGATAGGATCCAATGATACCATCCACCTTAATTATTTGAATGTATTATGATGATGATGATTTCTATTAAGCTTTTTTTCTTTCACATAGGTAAAATTATGTAATGAGGAAACCTTTATAAAAATTATTTCTTTTAAAAATGTTGCGCTATAATAAAATGGTGAAATTTTTATGAAACCCATTTATTTTTCATAGGTTATACTAGGATGAATTTTTTATGATCATGTCAAATAGATATGAATTTTTTTATTTTGTTATGGGTGTTACTATATTTATATATCCCACCAATTAATTAGATACAGATGGATATCTCATGAGATAATAAGGATTGGAATTGGGTGCGAGCTTAGTTTAGTAAGGGACTCTATCTACTATGATAGTTGGGAGTGAACCTAGAATACGGATATAATGGAATGGGGATTGAACCCAATCCACTATGATAGTCTTAGAAATTATACATTAATAATAAAATGATTTTATATGATTACATGCATGCTAGAAACGTACATCTTATGCCAATGTTATACTCTCACGGATCATGTTGTTATATTCCTTTATGATTCAAGTCATATAAACTTCCATGATCTAGGGAAGGATTCAATATTACAATCTATAATAAATAGGGTATGGTTTGAAACTCTTAATATCTTTTTATCATACCATTATGCCCATGTTTCATTCAAGTGATCATATATATGTCCCTCAGTTACCCGTACTGAGAATCTGAGCTCAACCTTTCTACTGTTTTCTATCCCTAGGTAATGAAGAAATATTTGTAATAAAAGAGTTCTAGTTATTAAACATTTAGGGATGATGATGTAGATCATTTATTAACAAGTTTTTATGTATCCAACTTTACAAATACACTAAACCTATAATATTATAATATGGATTATAATGTCATGTAATAAATATTAATCTATTAAGATGTATTAAAAGTGTAAAAAAATACGGTTCACTATAGTTGGTATTAGATAAATTATAGTTATCTTTTTAAACTAGGATAATAAAACATTATTTGGAACCATTTATATGAATTCATATATGCTCAAATAGGGTACATAAATATTTGATATTACCTATAACCACAATAAATTTATCATTAAATATTTAATCCTATACTAAAACCAAAATGGTTTGCATGACCATTGGAAATATTTAATCATAATGATCAATCATGAAAAACAATTCATACTATGTATAAATCAAGAAACCTTGTTTTCAATTTATTAAACCCTTGGTTTAACTTATGTAATTCGTGGTTATCATCTATTCAAGTCCTTTATAGTGGTTTATAACGAAAAGAAATGTTATCCCATGAATATCCATTGGAGTGTTAAACCAGGTACATAGTAAGGAAACACTCAATCTATAATATAAGGATGGATGAGATATACTCTACCAACTTCTTTTAGGGTTATTACTCGTAGATTTATCTATGCCAAAACCAAATCCACTTATAGTATCAAACCATGGATGTTTTTATAGGATAACTAGAATAATTTCTTTAACATTACATAATAAATTATTCTATAAATTGAATTATCCTTTTGAGAATAAAATTAATTGGATTCTTTCTATATAGTTCATAAAATTTCACCATCAAAAAATTGATAACAAACAATCTCGACAAACAACGATATTGTAACATAAATTCCATACAATTATGTTAACTTTAAAAATAAAATATCATTAAATAGATAAACATAGATGGATTTTTCAATACACATGGTTTTAATGATAAACATTATAAAATACTTTCATTTATAGTATATACACAACATAATGGAAATAAGTGGTGAATAAGGTATAAGTCTCATAGAAATAAAAGTGAGACAGAAATCCCTTTCCTCAACTTTGAATTTTGTATAATGTGATATAAAACATAATATAATATAATAAATTTAAATTTATTATTATTATATAAAAGTGCCTCTTAGGTAATTATAACACCATATATTACCCACTTATGAAATTTCAACCCCCATTTATTTATTATTCCTTTTTAAAATCAACCATTTTGGGTTTTAACTATTTTATTTTTCATGAAAATTTTGGTTTGATAGTCCTGGTAATTATTCTTAAATCATGGTTAAATAATATCATAAATTTCAATCATTATATTAATATAATATATATTCTGTATATGTATATTTATATTAATCTATAAAAGGTAGATATATTAAAATTAATTACACCATTCATAGAGATGGTATTTTGTATATACGCATGTACGCTGTCTCCACATTTCGATGGATGGAAAAAATAATGGTTAATAATAAGTACCCATTATATAAGAATTATTTTATCATACATACAATAAATAGTAATTAAATAAACCCTTATTTCCTTCCATGTTACGCCAAAATGAAAAATGAATCATATCACTTCATGGAGGTAGTAGACCAGACATATTTATGAACGACATGATTGGTTTCCAATATATTTTAGGGTAAGAAGGATGCTATGATATTATATATATTGAAGAATAATTATTTCATAAATATTATATTTAAACCTTACAACCATCATAATAAAAATCCATGAAATATGGTAATCTAATATTAATTTTATTGCTATGTGGAGGCGGTAGTCCACACATATGCACAAGCGAACGTTTACATTCCATTTTATGTAATAGAGGGTGGATATTGGTCTTCCCATAATCATAAAAAAATTAATTAAATCCATTATACATAAGGTAATTTTTTTTATTAATTCCAATTACTTAGATGATGTATATGAAGATATAAATTGAAATATTTTGGGTAGGACAATTACTTCTTCGTTGGAGGCCTCCTCTAGATCCCTTCTTAACGACCCTTGGAACAATATTTTAAGAATACCATCACATATAATTCATGGATTAGAAATTTTTGAATAGAATTATATATGGGTTTATTGATCAATATGTCTCAAATTGGTGTAAAAAAGAGAACAGATCCTTTTATAAGTGGGGGAGAGGACACAATTAGAATTTTATAAAAGAATAACATATAATAAATTTATTCTCAAGGCTAATGATTCAAAATGGGAAGATATTTTAATTTGGGATAGTATATGGTAAAACTATGTCTATTATATAGGATTTAGAAATATTTATTCTAGAAAACATACCCTTATATCTTGGTTTAGATCCCCGATAAACCAATTTTAACATTAACCAATGTATCATTTTTTTAATACTTTTACTATCCATTTTCACCAAAAAAATAATTCTGAATTATTAAATAATATTAATTATTCTTATGAAAAATATTTAATCCATTTTATTAAATTAAATTCCTCAAATTGGAATAATTTAATTTAAAATTATACATGTAAAACACAATGAAAATCAGTTAATTTTTTTTCATAAGTATAAATTTGTTTATATCAAAATTCAAGATAAATATAATTACAATGACATAAATTAGATTGTTTATAATATAATTAAACTAATTTTACTTTTAAAACTACTAATGAAGAAAATATAGCTTTGTAAACTCTTTAATCATAAATTAAAATTTTCAATTAAAATCAGTTTTTTCATTATTCATAAAAATCATCATTTTTAACAAATTCTCAAAATTTCACTCTAATCTAATGTTAAAATTAATGTTTCAAAAAACAAGTTAATATTTTGAAATAGAGTTTCTAAAATTTTAAAAACTTAAATTTATTATTTTTCACATAGTGAAATAAAAATAAATTTTGAGGGAAAATGTATTTTTGAGTCTTATAAATACTTTATTAAATATTGAGTTCTTATTTGTAAATATATTTTATTTACATAAAACCATTATAAATAATTTTTAAAATTTATTTATTACTATTCATTACTTCAATTAAATAGATAATTTATAATGGTATATCATTTTATGGATCATTTAGACTCATGTTTTCATGTATCATAAGTTATCAAGGAAATTAAATTTATTTTAAGAGAAATATATCATATAATATTTGGATATTAAAAATACCCATAATTAAGCAATAATTCATACAAATTTTTTTTCATCCATTCTTGGTTTCTCCCACAATAATATTTTCTTATATGATATTTTAATATCCTCTTTGTGAAAATTACGTTTAAACACAATGGAGGGTTTATCTCTCTTTTTAACAATGTGGGATTTTAAAAAATCTAATTCCAAGTATTTAAACTTTCCAATTCATAAGAAAATGTTATGGATCCACATTCCAAATAGGAACCATTATTTAATTTCCATGGATATATTATTCTATATTCTTTTAAAAGTAAATTTTATCAATGATTTTCACTTCACCATGTGGAAAGGCACTATATAAGTGACCTGTAACGTATTATTTTACATTAAATTTAATTTGTTTTTCTAAAACATATTTTTAGTTCTGACTTATATTCTCCTTATTATTTTTAAAATTATGTATCCCAATTAGTTTAATGATTCACTATTTACACTCTAATATATATATATATATATATATTGGGGGAATGAGATGAAGATACCAAACAATCCAACTCATGATCCCTTCTTGGGCAGTATCCTTAATGTATTATTTTCTAAGGATATTTTCAATTTATTTAAATATCTTTCTGTGATTATTTTTTAAACTAGTGGGATGTTATTTTGAAACCATCCACCTCATTCCCACGGATGGAATATGTCCATCTGTTTCAATTATTGACTTTGTCATAAACTCACTTCTCTATACAATATGAACATCAAATTTTATATAATTATGGTTGGATTAATTCCACCAATAAATGATTAAATTTTATTGTCATCGGGAAAAGTATGGGTGTTCTGTATATATTTATTACAATATAGAATATTTTTGGAATGCTGATTGTGTAATGTTTCACCATCTAATTTACTCCTCTAGATGGGTTATGATAATGTTATCCATTTTATTGAAATTATAAATGTATTAGAATTATTTAATATTACTGAGTGAAAATTTAGGTTGATAAGGTATTGATACTTTTAATTCTTCATTATACATATAAAAAAAATTTATTTAAAAATATATTCCTTAGGGAATGGTATGAAAGGTATTAATGATTCTTATGGTGAATCATTTGGACTGATTTGGGTGATGGGAATCTCCTAATATTATATATCCACTTTATATACCAATAGGTCACTTGAAACAAAATATATTTGGGTATTTGGTGCATTCCTTTGCAATTTAAAAAGATGTCTTAACTATAGTTTTGCTGAAAAGTAATGCTTCAGAGAGAATCCCATGACCGTAGGTTTTTGATGGTGAAATTATTTATTATAGAAGTATGAGATCAATATTATATATATTCATGTTTTTATTTATTATCTTAGATATATCATGGTCCCAGTTTTATGAAGATTACAAATCCATGTGTTCTACTAATTCTTTCCATAATATTTATGGCATGTTTACAAATTAATTAATTCAATTATATGTTACCCATTCTAATTTTTTGATCCTACTCCATTCTTATGTTTACATTAAACATTTTATGATGAAATTTAGTACAAGTGAGATGTTTATAAGTATAGAAAGTTTGGTATAATTTATAGGAGATTTTGAAGATTAAGCATTGATTATGTAGGTTTGTATATAGTTGAAAAAAATGTCAATTTTTTAAAAAATACATTGGATTTATTAGATTATGATTCATCTCAATTAATTAAATATATAAAACTAAAAATACCATTAAAATTTAGGATATTAAATAATTTTTATTAATTCTTTAGTTATGGATTGTTATATATAGGATTTTACAGCTTTTATCAAAGCAAGAAAGTGAAGTATGAGTTTATGACACCTAATACAAGAGTGTGGGTATGGGGTTTCCCAAGGTATGTAATATCTTATCCTTCCAGAATCATAATTATATTATAAATATCATGTATATATTTATTAAAATTCTAAAATAACCATGCATACTAGTTAGTGATGTGAATTGAAATAAATCTCCTCATAGAGGTGGTAATCAACATGTATACATAAGAAATGTTTTTATTTCACATATGATGAAAGGGGAAATAAAAAGGGGTTTCAATATAATGGAATAAAGTTTTATTTAAGGGTTTTATGATTTAATTTCAAACTTTAATATTTTTATTTTGAGCTATGAATTGATTCTTCCAAGTTTTTTGAGTTTTTAGTGGGTTTCAGAGAGTTTTGGAGGCCCTTTTCAATGTGCATGTTTAGTCCAACCCCTGCTGACACCATAAAAAAAGTCACAATAGAACTTGAGGGGGTGTATATTATTAAGTAACATGGTTTGATAAACCACGAGACCCTCTATTATTAAATTTATGACCCATTCCAGTCAAATAATATGGTTGACGTAAAGTTTGAAAAACTTTTCACCCAAACCATGCGGGTGCTATGGAAGAGGAACAATGACTCCTATAGTTTGTGTAGAATATCTTGATTATCTTTCAGATATTTCTTGACGCTTATATTGATAATGTTTTTACTAGGTCTTATTTTGGGCAAAATTCATGAGTTTTTAGATTTTTTTGGAAACCATAGTGTTGTTCATAGTTGGCACACGATTAGGGAAAATTGTGTGTCTTGGCCCACCAAACCATGAACTAGGTGATAGTGATTTGAAAAAGTGTTCATTGGTTGTAAAAAACATGTGAAAACCCCTATAAACAATGAAATCTTATGTTGAAGGGGTTTTCATTATTTGAATATGTTTAGTTAGCCAGTGTGGCCATACCATGCACTATATCTTGAAGTCAAGTAGGGTCACTTGGTTGAGGAGAACAATTAGTCATATTCATGTGGAAAATATTGAAAACCATGCACACTGTTTTGATTTCCATATAAAATTATATTAAAAATCTTGATACCCCATTTAAGTTTCTAATCACCTTTCATTGGACCCTAATCGATTTTCTTGGATTTTGTATGCGCTCTAGAAGATTACTTGCCTCTTCGACCCCTTATATTTTTGAATCAATGTGCCTGTGATCTTGTTGGATCTCATTATGGTAAGTTATTCTCATCTAATGTGGTTTTTAAAGATCTAATATTTTCTCCTATTTATAGAGGTAAGGATCATATTATTGTTTATGGTTCTAATATTCATTTTTATGGATCTTGATTTTAGGATTTTTTTTCTTGATCACCCTCACATACTTTATCATTGTTATACCCATTACAGGTATTGATTTGATCATGTGATTAAAGGTAGGTGGTTCCATATGTTTTTTGCCTATAATTGAAAACATAAATTTCATTATTGATTCTTAGTGAATTTTTAATTGGTTTAAAAACATGGAAATTAAATAATGTGATCATTGATTTTAAAAGGCATGGAAATAGTGAAAATCCCCCAATTTTAATGACTTTGAAATTGTTAAATGGATTTGGGGAAGATGAATTGATTTGTGAAATTAATTTGATTTATTTTATTAGAGGATTGATCTTGAAATATTATATTGAAATAGAAAAATTAATTTTGGAATAAATGAAATAACAAAATTCTATCATTTTTTTGAATAGATAATGGTATGTTGAAATTGGAATTGGTTATTTGAATTGTAGATGATGGTTTTTTAAATTAGATAAATTGACCATGACGATTTATTGATTTATTGAAGCACATGTGAGGCTGGGTAGTTAGTGATTAAATAGGACATGTACACTAGGATATGAGCCCCTAGTAATTGATTGATGACTACAATGACTTAAACATACAACAAAATGATTATTCGGATTACGAATTGAGTCCCAAAGGCCCGATCCAAGGTACGTGTGCACACTTTGAGATGAGATCATAAATTGAGTAGTGTGAGTATCCTATTTCCCGAAACAAATGTACAAAAAATATTATTTCATGGTGTTATGATATGTTTTGATTTACTGATTACATGCCATTGATTATGGAACTATTTTATTTATTCCAACAAATTTATATAAATTATTTAAATAAAATATTCATTTAAGATTTTTTGATACATATTCAATCTATTGAGTTGAATAATTTTTTTGTTGAAAAATATTTCAATACTATTCAATGTAATTTTTTATTAAAATTGAAAGAGTATATGGTTTATTATTATGGAATTTATTATTTAACACTTGGTTAGACCCTAATGGGATATTTATCTCACACCCTACCTTTTACTTTAGGTATTTTTCGATTAAATTTTTTCTAGGACCTATAAAAGGTATATAACCCCGTAGAGGTGGTGGATGTTCTTGATCCTTTTGACTTAGAGTGATGGAGGTGTCAAGTGGAGATGCGATCTAACTATTATGTGGGATGATTGAGATTTTATCTTGTTAGACATTGTGTATATAAATATTATTATATTATTTTTTTGTTTTACCTATTAGATTGTGGTACATTTTCCATTAGTAGTGTTGAAATACTGAATTGTATATTTTACCTTCCAGTTTTTGTGGGAAAACTAGTCCTAGTTGATTATCATATAATGCTCGGTGCTAGTCACCAACCATTGGGGATTAGGAGTACCCTTTAGGATATGTTGGGACCAAAATGTGTATCATTTTTCCAAGGTATTAGTAATTTTTCATGAAAAATTGGTAGAAATGGTGAAGGTTTTTCATCTTTTCTTGATGCCAATATGCAGTTTGGGTTTTCCTAGAATGCATGAGGTTGGATTTATGAGACTTAGGTGGTAGTTATTAGTGAGTTCTTGGCAAGATCTCATTATAAAGAGCCTAAAGTCACCATAGGTGTTTGGGAAAATTTTCCTTGAGGAATATATTGATATATTTATAGTATTTTGCATTTTTCTTATCTGAGTAACACTAAATAAATCAATATTAAACTCTATTGAAGGAGTATATTTTCTTGTATTCCATAGTTGAGTTGTTGATATATTTATCCTTACTGATTTTCCAGTGTTATTTTTTTATGTGCTGTGGAATCATTCCTCCTAGAATAAATTTAAATAGTTTATAAGGGGAAGTTTATTATGAACCATAGTAAGAAAATCCTCTAGCGGAATAGATTTTTTTGACATAGTGGCACATACTAATCATGATATAGGAAAATTTTCTACATCCATTATCATTTCGGAATCTAGTAGTAGATCATGAAAGAGATAAATTTTGAAATCATGATGAAGAGTTTCTATATCATAAACCATGTTTTTCTATAGATCAAATGACCCTCTAGTGGTTGAGCAATGGATGAAAAATATAGAGATGGTTTTTTTATTCATGAAAATAGTTGAATAAATTAATGTAATGTGTGATTCCTTCATTCTTGAAGGACCTAGAATGAGATGGTGGGATTTGATGGTAAATAAAAATAAAAAATAAGGCTTATAGTGGAATGAATTTAGTGTTATTTTCAATTATATTTTATATATAGATTTTATGGTCTTGTTTAAATACATGGAGTTTCTTAACCTCTACAATAGTGACAAGACTGGGAGATAGTGTATGAACCATTATACTAACTTTGTTCTTTTTTCTCATGACATGGTGATGAATGAAAAACTAAAGGTTAAAATTTTTTATATTGGTATTTGAGTAAAAATTATATGCAATATTTTCATATTGAATAACCCTTCTTCTTATAATGTGTTGGATAGATTGTTGATGGCTATGCTTGACATAGATGGAAAGTCAAGTTTGGAATGAGTCTATTTTTATCCCAGTGTAAATTCAGTATGTTTCATTATAGGAAGATATTTTTTGATCTCTGTCATAGTAGATATTGATAGTAGTAATTATCCAGAACTCCTAAATTTCCAAACATAGTCCCTTTGATGTCCTTTAAATGTGTCCAGGTTGGGAATTCAGAGTGTCTTTGTACTAAAGTGCCAACGATATGTAGTTCTTGTGGTTTATCAAGTAACTTATAGAAGTAATTCCATATCATTTCTACTCTACATAGTGGAATGAGATCATTAGAACCAAAAATTACTATGGTCCAATAAAATGGTTCTATAAATAAGGGGTTCCAACCTCATGCATCCCGAATGAAGCTTCTCACACAATAAAAGATTCCATAGAGGAAGTTGATATGGGTCTTTCTATAGTGAGATGAACCATCACTATAGATTTATCTTTGGTAAATTATATATTTCATACAATTCCATCAAATTCATTAATATTGTTGTTTATTTTCAACATAATAAATATTTCTACGGATACTTTATCTTATTTGATGTAAATTTCTATTACCCTAAAAATGAAGAGGGATTAGGGTCTTCCATTTCATGATTTTTTTTTCTCTTTGTGTATGCGTCAGATGACCTGTAATTTGCTTCTTTTCAATATGTCACCTCTTGATGTCTTTTTTGGGAGGGATTGGATGATTTCTCATAAGGCCCAAATTGACTGTTATCTTTGGTGGGTGTCTGTTACTAAACCCTAAGGGGTGTTTTGTGTTTTTTACGGAGAAAATGACTTTAGGTTGATCAATGATGAACATTATTTTCCATAGTTGTGTACAATAATATCAGTGTTTATTTTTACCTGGAGTGAGAATCCTCAAATGATTATCTCCCTCTAGTGTTCATTGAATTGCAAACATGTTTAAATCTATTTTCAATAGATTTCCACCGGTAAGGGATAATGATTCCCCTATTGATTTAGTACCTGTAAGTAAATTAGTTTCTATTCCATCTCACTCTATGTCACTAAGAATTTTTTTGGAGTTAATGAATCAGTGGGATGATCTTTTAGAGAAATGTTTTATTTTTATGAGTGTGTCACCATGGGCATCAACTTTTCTCTTTGAAAATAAACATTACGGAAGAATTTACATTTGTGTTGATTACCAAAAACTCAATTATGTTATGGTAAAAAAAATATCCCTTTCAATGGATTGATGATCTGTTTGATAAGTTGAAATGGGAGATGTGGTTCTTGAATATTAATCTTTGATCTAGTTATCACTAGTTGAGAATTAAAGAGTATGGCATTTAGAAGATCACCTTTTGGAATAGGTATGACCATTATGAGAACCTTGTTATGCATTTTGGTCTAACCAATACTTTTAATTATTTATGGAATTGATGAAAAGGATAATCCATTTGTACATCGAATAATTCATTGTAATCTTTATGGTAAACATTCTATATTTATGTAAAACCATGGAAGAGAATGTGAATAATTTGATATATGTTATGAAAATCTTGAGAAATAACCAAATTTATGAAAATATTTTGAAATGTAATTTCAAGATTTTGGATGTGAAGTTAATGGGATATGTTATCACATAATTTGGTATTTCAGTTGATCTTGATAGGGTGAAAGTTGTTATAACATTTGAGGAACCATGAAATGACTTCTAGATTTTGAGTTTCATAGGATTAGAAGAATATTACCATAGGTTCTTTAAATATTTCATGAAGATATATTCTATAATTAACCATGGAACTCTGAATGAAGTTAAGTTCAAGTTATATGAGAAATGTCAGAGTAATTTTTTTATTTGAAATGTCTTTTGAATTATGTACCGATATTCAATCTCATAGTGGTTGGGCCAGGATGTTAGGTATTTTTTCCATGCATTAGGTTTGGGTTTTAGATACATTTTAATATAGAGTGATTAGGTAAACAACTATGGATCCATACATATTAGGAAACATGAGAATAATTATCCTACCCATGACCTAAAACTCACAGTTGTAAAGCATTTTCTTAAGAGTTAGTGACATTTACTTTTTGAAAAAATGATTACCATTAATTCTAACCACAAAATAAAGATTTATATATTCTCAAAAATGGTTTTGAATCTATGACATATGAAATTGGTAGATTGAATACAATATTTTGATTTTTTACATTACCTACACCCATGGTAAGGGAATGTCATTAATGATGTGTTGAACAAGAAAATTCTGACCAAGTCCATGAAATAATCATATGAAGGGTGGAATATAATGACTATTTTTTCTTAGTTTCATCTAGGATTCTAGGAATATGTGACTGAGGTTTTTTTAAAATGATGATTTAAAATATACTGTTCCCAAGATGATTCTTATGGAGGAATAATTCAATGTCGAATTTCATAGCATTATGTATTCTCATTATAGCAAAAAGTCCATCAATGAGTGGATAATATATTTAGAAGGTATCATATTTTTTTTGGAACTGATATTTTGTGCCTTTTCCTATGATAATGGATATAATTGTGTATTTTCACGATTTCCAATAAGAAATTCACTATTGAACTACAAATGTGTTCTACATGAAATGGAAATTCCGGTGGTCAGGTATGAGATGAGGAATCACTGACATTGTTTCTCATTATTATATCTGCAAACAGGTCAAAACCAAGCACCCAATAGCATTGTACATGCAATGACCACTTATAGTGGAATTTTTGAAGTGGGACAATATTTATATGGATTTCTTGGTTGGGTTTTGGTATACCCCTTTGAAAAAGAATGTTATATGGTTTGTGATTGATCAGATGACCAAAACGTCTCACTTTATACCCATTTGAGATTCAAAAGAAGTTGAGGATTTTTTATATATCTATGAAATAGTTTTTTAATTTTCATAGAGTTCCTTATGTTATAGTCATTGATAGTTATCCCCATTTTAAATATGTATTTTGGAGAGGACTCTATAAGGAATTGGGATTTGAGGTATGTTTATGCACAATATATCATCCACAATCATAAGACTAAATTGAATGAGATATATTGATTCTTGGGGACATGTTATATACCTGCATTCTAAACATTGATGGAGCTTATGATTTCCATTTGGGATTGGTTTAGAATTCCTACAATAATAGTTACTATTCCACTATTAAAATTTTTCATTTTCAGGTCTTGTATTGTAGGAATTATTGATTTCCTCTTTATCGGACAAATATTGGTGAATGTTTCTTAGGTGGACCAAGATTAGTCCAAGAGACGATGGTGAAGACTCAATTTACTCATTAGTGAATTGTGATAAAATAGAGCCAGTATATATCATATTCTAATCATCAATGTTTAACATTAGAGGTTTTAGTCGGTGACTGTGTGTTCCTGAAAGTTTTACCTCATTTAGGTCACTAATGACTTTAGAAATAAGAAAATATTGCACCAAGGTTTGTAATTAATTTTTTACGTTTTTGAAATAGTGGGGAAAGTGGCATATCTTTTGAAACTTCCACCAAAATTAACTTCAATCCACAATGTGTTTTATGTATCCAAAATTTGAAAGTATCTTTCCAACACTTCCCAATTCTTGGGTTTCTATGATCTTGATGTTTATCATGATTTATCGGTGACTAAAAATATAGTTCAGATTGCTAACTATGAGATAATATTTCTTCATGGGAATATGATTAATTTTTTTGTGATATGGTAGCATGGTTCTATATAACATTATACATGGGAACATGAGGTACTGATGAGAGATAAGTGGCCTCATCTTGTTGAAATGTAATATTCTTGATATAATTTATATGAGAGAAAGTATTTTTGGTGGGTAGAATCTAACATCTAAATTCATTATTTAAAATATTAATTTATCTTGGATTTACTGTTATTTGATAGGGTCTTATTGTGGGGGTAATTTAGGGAGTTTTTGAATATTTTTGGAATCCATGGGGCTATTCATTTTAGAAGCATAGTTAGTGAAAATCATAAGGATTGTCCTAGTAAACTATGTGCCATGGGATAGTGGTCTGGAAGGGGGAACCCCATTTGTCAAAACTATGAAACCACCCCTCCAAACCATAAACCCTTGGATATAGGGGTATTTAAAACTAGTTCATGGTTAGTTTAACCCTGCGACTAAACTATACACTCTATCCAGAAGTCCTATAGTGGTAAACGATTAAGGCACCCAATTACTGCAAATTGCACAACCTCTCCATCAAACAATACAAACAATTTTTAATCCCCCTAAAAACTATGGTAAAAATAATTGGACCATTTCTTAAGATGATAATAACTGATTATTCAGTCTTTATCATTTTTATTGTATTTTGAGGTTCTATAAAGGATTATATGGCTCCCCAACCCCTTATCTTTACAAATTGAAGTGTGGGTGATCTCACCAGTTCCCCTTCTAGTAAATGAATCTCCTTCAGTGTGTTTTATATATATCTCACCTTTTATCCACTTTAGAGTGTCATATATCATCATTTTTTTGATGGATATAATCTTTGTTTACATTTATCCGGATTCTTGTATTATTTTCTTGATCTCCCTCACCTCTATTCACATTAGAATTCCTATTAGAGGTGTTGATTTGATCACATGATTAAAGGTAAGTTGTACTATATTATTATTCCTTAAAATTGAGTCCTTATATTTCTTGATTAATTTGAATTGAGTTTTTAATTGATTTTGAAACCTATAATCGAAATAATTTGATATGTGATTTGAAATGGCATGGAAGTTTTAAATTACACACTCTAACAATGATATTGAAATTGTCGGTTAGACTTGAGGAAGATGGATTGATTTGATAAATTGATTTGATTTTTGGATTTGAGGAATGATCTTTGAAGAATATATTTAAATGAAAGAATTATTTTTCAAATGAATTTAATGACAAAAACCCAAGACTTGATTTGGAATGGAAAATGGAATATAGAAGATGAAATTGTGAATTTTAATTATAAAATATTATTTTATTGAAATGATTCGATTTTTTTATGATGAATGATTGATTGATAGAATTATAAATGATCCTAGGTAGTTAGTGGGTAATTTGGATTATAATTCTAGGATATAAACCACTATAAATGTATTAATTATGAAAATAAATACCTATACATTCTAAAACACAATTTTACCAATGGGGAGTTGGGTTTTAATGACCAGAGCCAAGGGGCAGGTGCACATACTAAGTTGAGACCACTGATTGATTAGTTTTGTTATCCTATATCTAGGAACTAACATTCCAAAGGGTTAATTAAATATTGTTATAATATGTTTTGTTTTTATGATTACATTCCACTGATTATAAAACTATTTTATTCATGATACGTTTTTATAAGAATGGTTTATAAAAAAAAATTCATTTAAACATGTTTTGATAGAAATTCCATCTCATGAGTTTAAATCATTTTTTTTAAATATTCAATTTACATTCCATGATTTTTTTATTTAAATTAAAATCATATTTTTTTTATTATTATGGAATTGATTACGGAACACTCAGTGAGATGCTACTAGGATCATTATCTCCCACACTATCTTTTCCTTCAGGAATTTTTAGATTATCATTTTCTAGGTCCACGAAAAGAAAAAGAACCACTTGGATATGGTGGATGTCCTTGATCCTTGGGACCATGAGTGATGGACTGACCAATGGAGATTTGATCCACCCATTACATAGGATATACGAGATTTTATCATGGTATATGTTGTGTCTTCAGATGTTGTTATGTTTTTTGTTTTGTTTTACTTGTTATAGTATGGTAATATATCCATGAATATTGTTGACATACCAAATTGTATATTTTATCATATAAAATTATGTATAATAACCATTAAAAATTGATTATAGTATAATGAAAGGTGCTAGTACCCAATATGTAGTGATCAGGAACACTCTTAAGTCTATGTCAGAATCGACATGAGTATCAGAGTACAAGTGTATTCAGGATGGTAGATGATAGTTGGAGCACGGTTTTTAAAAACCTATGGCCAAACCATGAGGCTTGTCTTGAATCCTAGAAAGGTATCATGGTTATCCTAATTTTTGTAAAACCATTCAACCAAATCATGAATGTGTGAAATTATTGATCTGAAATCCCCATTTACTGCCATTTATGGTTTATTTTGACCCATTTATATTTTGATATGAATCACACTCAATTATTTAGAATCCATCATCCTTATATAATAATTTCCTCCCCTAAAAAGCTAGATATTGATGAACCCAAGTGAGTTGAAGATATTTAACTAATATATGGGATCAAGAACCTTTATTCTCAAGGTTCCTTCTAAATATACCTCTTTTCCCTTGAACAAAAATTATAGAATTGAGATGCCACTTCCCAATCTATATATCCCTTTGAAAATTAATGTTGAATTCAGGGATTGTTGCTATAATGATTGTTTTTTTATGTGTTAATGAAATCCTTTTGAATAAAGATTGATATTCCATGAATAATATATACTTTTGGGTATGTTTTCATAGAAATATCATCTTTAAACTCTCATAATATTTAATCTCAACTTGGGAATATTTTCTAATGATGGTTTTATTATTAATCTATGTTGATTTACTAGAACTGAGGAAATTTTACATAATTTAAGTGCAATTCAAGATCTGTTTATGAATTAAAAATGGATCCAATGAATTGAAGTAATCTTCCATGAAATATATTAGAAATAGCTCCACAGATAGAATCTATGAGGCATGAAATTATATAAAAACATTTTTTTAAATGGAATCTCCTATAGTCCCTCTTATAAAACTCTTATTTAATATTATGGAATCAGAGTTAGGAATCCTTATCCTATGAAAAGTTCATAGTGGGTGTGTGGCATTTTTTGGGCTTTAATACTTTGACAAACTTTGGAGTTGTTCATCAACAAGCTTTATGTAGAATATTTCTTACCATTTCGGGTTCTTAAATTCTCATGTTAACTTTTCATGATTATTTTATTTGAATATTAGTTTGAACGTACTTGATATAGATCACATGTGGGAGTGTGTAACCAATGAGACCTATTTACAATGTTTCATGCCCTGAGTATGATTGTAACTTGTTTGACCACATTCGATGTTGATCACATGTATTGTATGATCTCACTATATTCCCATGATGATAAGCTATATTTTCCTCGTATGTTTTACCTTTTCATGTGTTTTATCATGCCTTGGATGTTTTTATTAGTGTTCAAAATAGATTTACTATCGTGATGTGATTTTTTTCCTTAGAGGCGGAGTGCGCAAGATATGCGATGATGGTAAGGATGAATGCATAAATAGGTTAGGGGAATGGTGGCCTGTAGACATAACGTGAGGAATCAAAAATAGGGGAATGATGGAATAGGGGCCTGACTTGAGGTACATATAAGTTATGTTGTTCTGGAGGCCTAACCAGTGATGTAAAATAGATATCGTGTCTTGGAGGCCTCACCTATGATGGAGCTAGGATATGATGGCCTGGATGTTTGATCGAAATCAATTTATTGATACTTCCAAGAGAGGTAATTCTTAGCCTTGTGGATTGTTATTGATCACATGTGAAAACCTGGATTTTTTCCTTCCAATAAGGAGATGGAGAAAGTGTAGTTATGGATCTTGGTGACTTGGTTAGCACACAAGTAATAGACACATGATTATTAATACTTCTTAAACATTTATTATTATCATGGAAAACACCTATTATACATGTACACACTTGATAATGATTTATTGGTGGCATATTGCTGGGTTTTATTATTCATACCTTTCATGAGAATCATGATGTGTATACATACTTCATGTAAAAGGATTAAATCAAGGGAAAGGGTCCCGTGGAATATAGTTAAACTAAGGTGAATAGAAATAAAAAAACTGGGATAAAATCGAAAGTATTTCCATATTTTAACTTATTTACGTGTCTTGCTACACTAATTACTCAGCATTTCATTAACGTACAAGTATCCCAGTTTATTTATATTTATATTTTTTTATAAAATGTATTCTATATGATATTACATTATGTTTTTGTATGTTCTATAATTATTACATTGAAATGTAATATTTTATTTATATTATTTGTTTAAGGATATGATATAGAGGGTATAGTCTCCCCACTGATGGTATTCAGACCCTAACTACTAGTCGACATCCTCTAGTGTCTAATGATGTGTACAAAAGGTCTTATGAATATTTATACCAAACCTAATGGTTTGAGTTTGGGAATTAAAAAATTGTATAAGAGTTCCGTTTTCTTATAGTCTTTTGAATAATATATGACATGGTTTAAATTATATACTTTTTTGGGACTCAGGTAGGGGATTTTCTATATACATGGCTAGCTCATTGTAATGGACCTCTGAGTTACCATTGATAGGATTTTTGTTACAATTTTATGGGATTTGGGTGCTATCATGCACTATGACTAGGTATATATGATCATATTATATATGTACATATATTTTGGCACATGTTAGTTCTTTAATTAATTATTTGATTTCACTATCTTTTCAAGGTTGACTTATATTATTTGATTGAGTGATATATATTTTTTCATACTATTGTGATATATCTATTGGAATTAATTACATAAACCTAAGAATGATATTATGTTATATATATATATATATGTATGAAACTAATTTAAAGGGATTGGTACCTTGTATTATGCTAGGAGGGATATACCTTGGGTTATGGGTAAACTCCTATGAGAACCTTTTGGGATTCCAAAGAATGATTAGAATCTTTCCTAATGAATTCATATTTTATAAATGTTTCATTTAGGTTTTAGAGGATACTTCACTAATGGAGACTAATGGGACTTCCAACTGATAATGGATGGTATACTCTTGATAGGGATGATTCCTGTATTCAAATACCTGTTGTACTGGAGGATGTATGAGAGCATGCTCCGACACTTGATTTAGTGGTGAAGTAATTAGACCCACCTAAGTTGGGAGTCCTTATACTTGTTTCTATCCATAGTGGAGGGGCATAGAGGTACATGTTCAACTATGCTAGAGATTACCATATCTATAATCCACCAGGATTTCAGGTTACTAAATGGGGGTTGGATGTAACAGACTAGATATATATCATCGAGAGTTAATTTGACACTATTAATAAACCTGAGGGTATAAAGGTGAATCTCAAAATGTTCATGCTATGGAGACCCATCGTGAGGTGGTGGGACATGATGGGATAGGCTAGAAGATGAGAGGGTATCACCTGGGATTCCTTCAAGGAACTATTTTTAGGGACATGTTTCTTGATATGGTGAAACAAGACCAATAATATGAGTTCATAAAGATACAACACATATAAATGATATTATCTAAATACTCTATTCATTTTACTAAGAAACATCAATATTATCCTCTCCTGAATAGAAGTAAGGCATAGAATGACAGGATGTTCAAGATTGGTTTTCATCCTAACATTAAATGACTAATCAATACTGTAAACCTAGTGAAATAATGTTATGTTTTATTCATGGACGTAACTAATTAGAATGGTCTAGAAGTGGATCGAGTAGTTGGTCTCCATTTCAATTCTCTAAAAAGTGGAACTCCTAGTGCTATGATGAGTTACTCTTCTGGTAGTAGGAAGAGAAAGTCTAGGGTCTTGCAGAAGGAAAAAAGGTATACATGTGGAAAAAATGATGTCATCTTCGACCAAATCAAGATGTGATCCAAAATTATTCAACTATGGTAAAATAGAAAATTACTATAGTGTCTTCACCACACCTCAGATAAATTTTTGGAAATGTTGAAATATGTTGCATCTTTGAAATTTTTTTGATTGGCATTTTAGGTTAGAATTTCAAAACAGATGGAGACCGGCATAGTTTGGGATCTAGGGTTCTAGTCATGTTCCACAGCAGGAATCTTAGATAATAAAAAATTAGATGATTTATTCATCTCAAGGAAATGATTTTGGAGAAGATGTAGGCCATGTATATTAAATGGAAAATACTCAAGAAGTTTGTGGTGGGAGACCATGTAATGTTCAAGGAATGGTCTCAAAAAATTCTATGTTATTTACTAATTTTCATATCGGTGTTTGCCATTACTTTATATTTTCATGAGTGATTTCTAGAATTGACTTATTGGTTAAGTTATATTCAGAGTTTTCATCCCTTTATACACTATTTTTAATGAATGTGCACCCTCTCTGGGGATTCTTAGAGTATCTAATATTCATTTTTAGATATGTGGGACTTCATGATTCAAGAGATTAAGATCATTGATGTGATTTTCTTCATGGAATGTCCCACTAGATTCCAATATCACATTGATTTATATCAAATAAAGGTGTCTTGTAATTCACCAAAGGGGGATAAGTTCATGATGAAATGTGAGAATGAGTTGGGATAAGGTAGGATTAGTTCTAATATAAGACAATTTTGGATGAGTAAAACATATATTATAAGATTGTATCTTTTAGTAGGATCAATGGTAACCCAATCATCATTTCCTTTAGTTGTGAATATCTATCATGGAATATTTCTCAAAGAATTAAAAGAAATCCCCACCCTGACAGAGGAGGTGACTTTGAGATAGCGTTCATGTCAGGTTCCCAATCCATTTCAATACACTATTATTGTGTGGAACTGACCAAGTTGAAGGATCTCATAGTATATCTTTGGGACATAGAATATATGGGATTTATTAGACTGAATAAATCATCATGGGGTGAACCTATCTTATTCTACAAGAATGAGGATGGTTGTATTTGACTCATTATTGATTATCAAAGGCTGAATAAGGTGATAGTAAAGAATAGAAATCATTTACCATGGACCAATAATATCATTGATCAATTACATAGAGCAATGTGGTTATCTAATATTTCTATCTGGTCATTCTATTACCTATTTTAGGTTTGAGAAGTGGATATACAGAATTTGGTGTACTAAAATAGGTATGGGATATGAAAGTACATAGGGATACCATTTGGACAAAATAATGTGCAGAATTTTTTAACCACTCTCATAAAAAAGTTATTCCACCTTAATCCCGACTCTTTCTTTATGGTGTTCATTGATTATATCCTTATTTAATATCCAACCACATAGATGTATTCTAGACATATTGATATAGTCTGGAGTATGCTTTAAACTCATCAAATTTATGCCAAGAGGTTAAAGTGACACATTTGAATTTAGAAGCTAAAATTATTTGGGAAATTATTTTATATGTCATTTATATCTATAAAAATATAGAATATTAAGGTAGTAACATCACGGAAATGTTCCCACAAAATGTTGAAGATGATGAAATTTCTAGGGTTTTAAAGATAATATAATCATTTTCTCTAGGAATTATACCAATTATCAACACCCCTGACTACACCAAGGAAGAGAGGGGTAATGTTTTAGTGCTCATTCAAAAGTGGAGAGGCCTTATTTGAGCTAAAGAAATTGTTGGATATAACTATAGTGTTGATTATAATCGAGAATGGGATAGAATATGATGTATACAATGATAATAATGTCTTGGTTTGGGTATAGTACCAAATAATAGGGAGTTGGTAGTAACATATGGGACACATCAGCTATAACTCCATGAGTCGAACTATCATACCCATGACATAGAGATGACATCCATGGTGCATGCATTGTATTTTCGTGGGGGTTTATATTTGAAAAGTGGGTTTTTAACTACACTAGAAACAATATTTTTTTTCTATATCTCCACATAATGAGAGATAAACTTGATAAAAAGGTGATGGGAATAATATCTTTAAATATTTAATTTTTATATGGCCCATACATCTGGTAAATGTAATATAATTTTAGATTTTCTTATCCATAAGATACAAGTAGCATAGGTGCTTGGTAAACATCAGTTAGAGGAACAACGTAGGTTCATATTCTTTTTAGCAGACTAGAGGGAAAATAAATCCAAGGATGTAAGATCCATGAGTTGCGCTTCATGTATGCTCATATATTATTTAGCAGACTGGGTAAAATATGTTTAGCAGACTAACCTAGAGTGTTCTTTGATATGGAAATAACTAGCCGATGGTGACCTGATACCTGGGTGGTCATTGGAAGTTAATGATGTGATCCTAACACATGAGAGAGTTATAATATCTACTTCAATGAATGAAGTTAGGATGAAAGACTTTCGTACCTTTAAGTGGTCTATAAATCATGGAGTGATAAGAATGTGAGCTGACTTTAAGTAGTAGTTTTGTTTCCCAGGGATAAAGAGGCGCATTTCTAAATTATTTTCTCAATGCATTAATTATTAGAGAATAATAGTTGTGCACTATTATCCTAGTGCTTTTTTATAACCACATCCTATGACCATGTCAAAGTTGGAGCATGTCACGATAAACATTGGGACTTGGTTTCCTAGGACCTTTAGGTGCTATGAATCTATTGGGGTGATTTTTGATCAGCTAGAAAAATATGATAATTTCCTTTAGATCCATGAGACCACTTAGTGCCTGAAATGGGAAAGATATATTTATATGATATAATTATATTTCATGGAGTTCCCTTGAGTAGTGCATTTAACAAAGATTCAAATTTTACATTGTGATTTTTTGGGCTTAAAGAAGAACTTAGAGACTCACCTATGATTGAGAATCACATACCATCCCCAGATAGATGGATAGTCAATGTATATGATTCAAATATTGGAGGATATAAATTGGTATTGCACCCTAGTATTCGGTGGATATTGGGATAATCAACTAATATTATTTGAGTTCACATACAATAATATTTATTATACATTTATTATTGTGGAACCTTATAAGTCAATTTATGGGAGGCCAGTTCGTTCATCACTTTGTTGGCTGGATGATGGTGAGGGAGTAGTTGTGGGGACCAATATGGTAAAAAATACCTCCTTGAGATTATGTATGATCAAGAATAGCTTGATAAAAAAATTAGAGAAGATAAATATCTTTTGATGAAAACATGAGGGTACCTTTGGAGTTTACTTTAGGCAATTGGGTTTTTATAAGAGTGGATCCTCAGTTATGCCATCGACCTTTGAGGAACAGAAGCTATCACCACATTATGCTAGACCCTTGAATATTATTTAGAAGGTTAGAAGAGTGGAAAAATGTATAATTATTCTTTTTCACTAACGAGGAATGAGTGATGTGTTCACAATGTCATAGATCTATTGGTACATGCCTAATATTACACATTTAATTGACTGTATGTATGCTGACATGGAGATAGATGCATCATACAAGGAACTCCCAATGTGAATTGTAGACTGGAGAGATAAATTATTATGACCGAAGATGGAAACACTTTTCTATATTCTATTTCAAATATGGATTAATATAGGAGAAGAATTAAGAGTGAGAAGAATATATTCAGGCTCAGTGGGCCATGTTTTTTGAGAAGTATTACCCTAGAAACTTCTGGAAGATGACAAGTATTTAAAAAGGTATATTGTAATATAATTTGTTTTTTATAAGTCCATTATGATGTAATTTAATCCTATAATTTTATTTTTTAGTTATGAATTGATTGGTTTGAGTTGAATGAGTTTATTGTGGGTTCAATAGAGTTTTTGAGGCCTATTTTGGTGTGATTGGTTTAAGAATGTTTTATTCAAAGTAAGCTAAAAATATGCACAATGTGGAAGTTACAGTTGGGAACTACTACAAATATGGCCTTATCAGTGCTAGAAAAGGGCATTAACAGTGCTAGAAAAGCACAGTTGAGGCGAAGATGGGGGTGGTCCCCTTTATTAGTGATCAAAAAAGCATTGAAAAAGTCCCCTTTTATTAGCACTAAAAAAGCACTGATAAATTGGATCTTTTATCAGTGTTAAAAAAAGCACCGATAAAAGGGTTCTTTATCAGCACTTTTTTTAGCATGGATAAAAGATAAAAAAACATTAAAAAATAAAAAAATATTTCTACAATTCTGGTAGGGGTTTCAATAGAGCTTGAATCCCCCTTCAACAGCACCCCGACCCCACTGCACCCTGCATGCCCAGCCACACCTAGACTTTAACAGCATGTCCCACCACCTTTAACTGTGCTATGACTTATTCCCCACCTGCGCGCACAACCTTCCTCCCCTTGGATTCGAACTCAGGAACTTGTGTGTCAGGAACTGAGTCTGGTTGCCACCATTAATGGAACCAAACCAGGCCCATGGTAAGGACTGAAGGGCGTTCTCTATCCCCACGGGCTGGCACAAGTTCCCAGGTATAATTTATCTTGGTTTGGAAATGATTTACCCGAATATGTATACATTAAACATCAAATTTTTTTGATAAAATGAATCTGAAAAATTCATACCAGCAAGGTTTATACAAAAATCAAGAACTTAATACATGAGTTAAAATGAAATACAAAAGGTCCAAAGAAACAATGAAAAAACAACTAAAGAGCCCCATTGACTCCACATGACAAGGGGTCATCACCCCAAGCCGTCTCCACAACTCCGTCCCAAGGATGGGGACTAACACCCTTAACCACCATCACCCTTGGCCTTTCCATTACCCGAGTCAATCATAACCAAGTCTACTTACACCCAAGGGGTGTAAGTAGGGTGTGAGCCTAAGCCCAATATTATACCACCCAATGATTCCAAATATAATGCAATACAATGTGAAAAAGCAAGTAGTTTTAATACACAATGAAAAGCAGTGATAAAATCCAAGAAATGCAACTTTCAATTGATAACAGTTTTCAAGCTAAAACATTCATAATGTTCACACATTTAAATAAAAATGTGATCTACTATAAAGTACTGCAAAGAAAAACCCCAATAAAAGTTTAAATACCACAAATCCAATGTGCACCAAAACCGGGAACACCCCTAGGCAACTAGATAGTCTCGGGCCCTATGTACCTCGTACCTCAGTGTAAAGTATCCAAGTCACAATTCTTTCCCATGCATGAGCCACTAGTATGAAACATACCCATAATTTAGTGGTCCAAAAATATCATCCACATAGTATAGTTAGAGTTGTCTTTATTCATTTTCTCAGTGAAACATGGACACAACCCATCCGATTCACTAGCCGTACTAGTACATATCCGCCCACCAAAGTACCCGGGATTCCCATTTTTGGGATCAAACAATTTCAGAAAACAACACACATCCTTTTGCATATAAAACACCACTACTGGTCACTACCAAAAAATATAGTATCTATACACACTTTATACCATTTAAAACACTCAACAAGACATTTTTATTTTCAATAAAACAACCTCTCAAAATATCCCATTGTTTAGCACCCAAATATCTTTGAAATATCCACTTTAAACACTATGTTCACACTTTTAAGTCACCAAAACAAAATTTCTATTCACTAACCTTTAATGAAACCAACAATTCAGTTTTGGGGTAGCCCCATGTGAACCAAGAAGTTATATCTTTTAAAAACCCCCATTTTTACACAAACATGGCACTTAAAGCCAATTTGCTTCTGAAACACCATTTAAATAAAATTGCGCAGCATCAAAAAAAGTATAAACACTAAAAACATGATTTTCAGTCCAAATACAGTTCAATAAAACCCACTAAGTAATTATTGGTCATCCCCAAATGAACCAATAAAAGATTTGTATGAAAACCACCCAATTTCAAAAAACAATTGGAACTTAAAATTCATTTTCTTTATAAATGAAACTAATTTTTTTTTCCAGAAACATTCAAATGAAATAAAAAATAAAATACCATGAACACAACAATCTAATTCACAAAAATTTCATGCACAATGGAATCACCTACCAAAAGAGTCAAGAACCACAAATCCTAGTGTGGAACTTCAACCGCACCACTACCACACCACAAGGTAGTGAGATCAAACCTAAAACTAGAGGATTGGACTAAGAAACTCAAAATGAAACCCTAGGTACAAAGCCCTAGCTTATGGACATTTGGGGATTCAAGAAAAAAGGGAGAAAGCTGAAGGAAAAGGAAGGAACTTAGAAGGATAGTCACTTGAGAAATCTGGATGATTTTAGAAACCTGAGAAGTTCGGCCCTAATTATCGACTGATACGATCTCCAAATAGGGGAAAAAGAATCTTGGGGTTCGTCTAGGTACATTGCGAGTAGGTGAGAGATGGATTCACCGAAAAATGATAAAAAATGAATATTTTATGAAAGAATAAAAAAAAATTAAAAAACTGGAAATGGGATTTTGGGTTGGCCCAATACCTATTTTGATCACCCAAATCCAAGATGTTAATGAATTATTAAGGGGCCCAAATTTCTTTGGTGGTTTGAATAGTAAAATGAAGGTCATTTTGGAAGTTTAATGGGTAAAAAATTTGGAAACCTCCAAAGTCCAATACACATGCACGAAGAATGTCCTCCAAAATATGATTTACCTGCTCTGTCTGGCCATCCTTCTGAGGATGGTATGCCATGGTCATCTTAATCTGAGACCCCAAGGCCTTATGAAGGCCTTCCAGGAACTGAAAAGTGAAATGAGGTTCTCTATCTCAGACAACTGCTGATGGCACACCATAGAGTCTCACCACCTCATGAAGATTCAAATAGGCTAACTCATCCACTTTAGATGTATCTCTAATCAGAATGAAGTGGGATGATTTGGTCAGACGATCAATCACCACCCAAATGGAATTCAAACCTTTTGGTGTCAGTGGGATACCAACAATGAAGTCCATGGAGACCTCATCCCACATCCTAGTAGTAATTGGTAATTGCTGGAGAAAACTGGAGGGCCTTTGGTGCTCTGCTTTCACCTGCTGACTCGTGTAGCATCTCAACATGAAGTCCTCTATGTCCCATCTCATACAAGGCCACAAACACTATCGACAGACATCATAATACATCTTAGTGGCACCCAGATGGACATCCCACTGAGACTGGTGGCTATCCTGCATCACCACCTTCTGTAGAGATAACGACACTACTGAATGGCCCTTGAAGCACAAGATTCCCTTGGGAGACGACGACCAATTAGAGGATGTCTCCCCACCGTGAAGAAACTGCTTCGACTGCTAACAAAGATCATCACTAGGATGTTCCCGCTGAATCAAATCCAATAGAGAAAGAGTCAAATAGATTCTCACCAAGAATGCCCCTCCACTATGTTCCCCAGTCTCCACATGCATCTCAGAAAAGAGCCCCATCAATGCCGACTCATCACTAGACTTCCTCAAAGCCTTCACTAGAACCCTTCTGCTCAAGGCGTCAGACACTACATTAACCATGCATGGGGTATAGACAATGTTAAAGTCAAACCCCTACAAGTACTCGATCCAGCAACGCTGCCTCAAGTTGAGGTCCTTCTGCAAGAAGATATAAGCCAAGATTTTGTGATCAGAGTAGACCACAAAATTCTCCCCAAAGAGGTATTGACGCCATGTCTTCAAATCATGCATCACCGCTGCAAATTCCAAGTCATGGGTCGGGTAGTTCTTTTCGTGTGGTCGAAGTTGGCGAGAGCCATACGTGACCACATGATCATCCTACATAAGCATTCACCCAAGACACATACCTGAAGCATCATAATAGACCACATATCCCTTTCCAGCCTCTGGAATAATCAGCACGGGGGTAGTAGTCAACCACCCATTTGGCTCCTCGAATGACGCCTGAAATTATGGACCCCATAAAAACTTCACCCCTTTTCGGGTGAGGGTGGTCATCGGTGAATCAAGCCAAGAGAAATCCCGAACGAATCGCCTGTATTAACAATCCAAGCCAAAGAAACTCCTAATCTCGAACACATTCTTCGATTTCTCCCACGACATGACCGCACTAATTTTCTCGTGGTCCACTAAAACTATGTGATCTGAGATCACATGCCCCAGAAATATCACCTCCCTGATCCAGAATGTGCACTTTGACAACTTTGAATAGAGGCAGTGATCTGGTAATGTACCCAAAACGATCCTCAAGTGATGTTCGTGTTCCTCCCCAGAGCTAGAGTATACTAGAATGTCATCCACGAACACCACAACAAAGGAATCAAGATACTAATTAAACGCCATGTTCATGAATTCCTTAAAGACCGCTGGAGCACTGGTCAATCCAAAGGGCATGACCAAATACTCAAAGTGGTTGTACCTGCTTCTAAAGGCAGTCTTTGGGATATCTGACTCTTTCACCTGAAGTTGATGATTCCCGAATGTAGGTCTATCTTTGAGAACCACTTTTCCCCCTTCAACTGATCAAAAAAATCATCTATTCTGGGAAGAGGGTATTTATTCTTAATTGTTTCCTTATTTAGCTTTTGGAAGTCAATGGACAACCGAAGGGATCCATCACCTTTTTTCGTGAACAACACAGCATCGGCCCAAGGAGAGATGCTCGGGCAAATGAATCCTTTGGATTCTAAGTCCTCCAGCTGTATCTTTAATTCCCTCAACTCGGTGGGGGCCATGCGATAAGAGGGAAGAGATATCAGTTGTGTTCCTTGCGCCAGATTAATCGAAAACTCCATATCCCGCTCCGGGGGAAAACCTGAAAAATCATCTGGGGATACCTCCGGAAACTCATTCACTACATGAGGTAGTGAACCTTTAGGGTAAAGACCATACTCTAGCATGAGTGAAGATAACTGGAAGATAAAAATTCCTAACTCTGGGAGTGGAGGCCCTGCACAACCTGACCGGGGATCCCATTCTCCATGAAAAACCCGATGACTCCCATCAGGTGCCGTGAAACTCACACGCCGTTTGTAGTAATTGATATGTTCCTGGAAGTGTACTTGCCAAACATCCCGAGTAGGACATCAAAAATATCCATATCTAAGACCAAGAGGTCCCACTTTATCTCGACCTCTGACACAGAAAGCGCACACGACGGGCACCTGAGACCCTGCTCCTTCTTCTTTCCCAGTGGTGTCAGCAACTCCATCACGAAAGACATCAAATCAGTTGGAAAATTCAGCATGTCCCCAAAACAGGAAGAAATGAATGAAACAGAGGTACCAATATCAAAAAGACCAGAAGCTATAGAATATGAAATCAAAATGGTACCTCAAACTATCGATGATCCCACCTCTGATCCTGCGAGTGCCTAATCCACTGCATGGAGATGTCTAGTATCTGCTTGAGGACACCTACAAGTCTGTGGCTGTGCCTTGAACTGGCTCTGCCCAGATGATGATCCGGCCCTACCACCACAACTGCCAAATCGATATCCTCTAGTCCTCGATTTCTTAGACTGTGATGGCACTCCTTGTAAATCCACTGACCCTGCCCCACTTTGGAGTGGAAATGCCACACCACAGAAGCGCTAAAAATGCCACATACCTCTACACTGGTAACAAGGATTCGGAGGAAGTGGACATGATGGTCATATATGCCCAAGCTTCCCACATTGGTGGCACACCACTGATCTCGCATCAGAAGTCGCATAAGAAAACTACCTGGAAGAGTGGCTTGAACTGCCACCTCCTTTCTTCACATGATCCTCACGCTTCCTTTTATTCTCTAAGGAGCTTCCACTGCCCACTGCTGATAATGAACCATAGAAATCATCCCTAACTTTCCTATCAATCTCCATCATACATGCCCGATCAATGACCTCAACATAGGTCCTCAGCTTAAACAAGAACACCTAGGAGTGTATCTCTAGCCGCAAGCCTTTCTCAAACCTTTAGGCCTTTGCTTTCTCATTAGAGGCAATTTCTAGAGCATACCGAACCAATTCAGTGAAACGGTTAGAATACTCCATCATAGATACATTCCCCTAAACAAGTTCCATGAACTCTCTAGTCCTAGAGTAATCCAATAACTCAGGGCAGTACTGTTCATTGAAGACAACCTTGAAATCTCACTAGCGTATCTGCTCATTCTTCCCAGCCTGAAGTACTGACTACCACCACATACGGTTGGGACCCTCCATTAGAAAGGAGGCACACTTCACCCTGAGCTCCTCAGATGTTTCCTGGAACTCAAACATACACTCGATCTTCTCGAGCCATTCATCTGCTTCCTGGGGTTCTGAGCTACCTCAGAAGGTAGGAGGCTTGTTTTTCAGAAACTCTTGTGCTTTATCTTTTCTAGGAACTGTCTATTCTTCCCTAACAGGAGTAAGAGCAGGATCTGGTCCATGTACCGAATATTGGATAGCACGAACCATAGCCTCCACGAGCCTTTGATCAATCAGTGTGGGAGAAACCTCTCCAGCTTCCTCCCGTGGGCGCGTGGGAGCTTTCTGGGGAGGCATGTTGCTAAAAACTGTTACAGTCACAAAAAATAAAAATAATCAATACGAAAATTCTGAAAAATGTAATAAAATACATCAAATATAAATAAACTAAACACATATCAGAAATAAAAGAAACAACTACTCCTTATCTGCCTGATGTCCATGTGTGGTCTGTAGCCCACACATCTCACCTGGAAGTGAAGTCAATCCGTAAATTCCAACATCCCCTAGTGACTCAAGGTATGCCATGAGAGGTGCAGGCCAGGAACCCTAATCACAACCAAAACCCCAAGACCCAGTAGTCCTAGCTCCTATCTATCGCGAATCATCCCAAAATAGCAATATAACCCAAAACATTAACCTTCTCTGATACCATTTTATCACCAACCGAATCTGGTCTCCACCATTAACAGCACCAAACCCGACCCATTGCAAGGCCCGAAGGGCGTTCCCTATCCCCACGGGCTGGAACAAGTGACTGGGTATCATTTATCTTGGTTTGAGAATGATTTACCCGAATATGTATACATTAAACATAAAAAATATTTGATAAAATGAATCTGAAAAATTCATACCAGCAAGGTTTATACAAAAATCCATAACTGAATACATGAGTTCAAATGAAATACAAAAGGTCCAAAGACACAATGAAACAAAAAAAAACATCCCCATGTACTCCACATGACAAGGGGTCATCACCCCAAGCTGTCTCCACAACTTCGTCCCAAGGATGGGGACTAACACCCTGAACCGCCATCACCCTTGGCCTTTCCTTTACCCAAGTCAATCATAACCAAGTCTACTTACACCCAAGGGGTGTAAGTAGGGTGTGGGACTAAGCCCAATAGGTTACCAAACAATGATTCCAAACAGAATGCAATACAATGTGAAAAAGCAAGCAGTCTTAATACGCAATGAAAAGTATTGATAAAATCCATGAAAAGCAACATTCAATTGATAACAGTTTTCAAGCTAAAACTTCCATAATGTTCACACATTTAAATAGACATGTGATCTACTAAATAGAACGGAAAAAAACACCCCAATAAAATGGTAAATACCACAAATCCAATGAGCACCAAAATTGGGAACACCCCTAGGCGACTAGATAGTATCGGGCCCTATGTACCTCGTACCTCGGTGTAAAGTATCCAAGTCACAGTCCTTTACCATGAATGATCTACTAGTATGGATCATACTCATTACATAGTGGTCCCCAAATATCATCCACATATTTTAGTTAGAGTTGTCGTTATCCATTTTCTCCGTGAAACAGGGACACAACCCATCCGATTCACTAGCCGTACTAGTATATATCTTCCCACCTAAGTACCCAGGATTCCCCTTTTTGTGCTCAAACAATTTTAGAACACAACAAACATCCTTTTGAATATAAAACACCACTACTGGTCACAACCAAAAAATACAGTATCTATACACACTTTATACCATTTAAAACACACAACATGACATTTTGATTTTCAATAAAACAACCTGTCAAAATATCCCATTGTTTTGCACCCAAATATATGTGAAATATCCACATTGAACACTATGTGCATGATTTTAAGTCACCAAAACAAACTAGCTGATCACTAACCTTCAATGAAACCAAAAATTCAGTTTTGGGGTAGCCCCATGTGAACCAAGAAGTTATATCTTTTAAAACCCCCCACTTTCACACAATCATGGCACTTAAAGCCCATTTTCTTCCCAAACACCAATTAAACAAATTTTTTCAGCAACAAAAAAAAGAATAAACATTCAAAAAATTATTTTCAGTCCTAATACAGTTCAATAAAATCTACTAAGTAATTATTGGTCAGCCCCAAACGAACCAATAAAAGACTTGTATGAAAACCGCCCAATTTCACCAAAAATTGGATCTTAAAATTAATTTTCTTTATAAATTAAAATAAAACCAATTTTTTCAGAAACATTCCAATGAAATAAACATGAAAATACCATGAAAAATAAATATAAGTCAAAAAAATTTCTTGCACAATGGAATCACCTACCAAAAGATTCAAGAACCACAAATCCTAGTGTGGAACTTCAACCGCACCACCACCGCACCACAATGGAGTAAGATCAAACCTAAAACAAAAGGATTGGATCAAGAAACTCAAAATGAAACCCTAGTTACGAAGACCTAACTTCTGGAAATTTGGTGATTTATGAAAACAGGGAGAAATCTTAAGGAAAAGGAAGGAACTTAGAAGGATAGTCACTTACTTGAAAAATCTGGACGATTTTAGAAACCTGAGAAGTTCGGCCATAATTCTCGACTGAAAAGATCTTCAAAGAAGGGGAAATGAAGCTAGGGGTGCAGATAGGTACAGGTAAAATAGGTGAGAGGTGGAATCACCAAAAAAGGATAAAAAATTAATATTTTATGAAATAATTAATAACAAATTTTAAAACTGGAAATGGGCTTTCGAGTTGGCCCAATACCTATTTGGGTCACCCAAATCCAAGATGCTAATGAATTTTTAAGGGGCATAAATTTATTTGGTGGTTTGAATAGTTAAATTAAGGTCATTTTGGAAGATTAATGGGTGAAAAATGTGGAAAAAAGAAGGAGTTATTAAAGAAACAAAATGTATTTTTAAAAATTGGAAATGGGCTCTTGGGTTGGCACAAATTTTTGAAACCCACCATTTCCTTCAAAAATGCTTGGAAAACCACCAAAAAAAGAAAGAATGTAAATTTGATGAAAAATACCTTTAAAATATGTCATTTATGTGACATGGTGCTTCTTCACCTAAGCCTTTACTACTCCACCATATTGATTTTCTCTATATTTATTAAAATATCTATTAATATATATATGTATATATCTGTACATTAATATATATAGTTATATTTATATATTAATATATTTATCAACATATTAATACAAATTTATAAGATCAGTTTTGAATGAATTTATATGATATTCTTTTTTATATGTTTTTATAAATAAATAAATACATATAAACAACAAACACACACACACATATATATTATATGTATATCTGTATGTTTAATTATACATATTTATAAATATTTAAAAATATTATATATTAATATGTATATACATATTTTTAGAATATATAGATAATATATATTAGTTTATAAACAAATAAACACACAAATATATATATATATATATATATACAGACACATTATATAGGTATATAAATATTCATATATTTTTATTTTAAATAAAATGGATATTAGTTTTTTTTAAATAAGTCTTATATATGGGGAAACATATTTTATTTGTAAATATGTTTAATTATTTATTTATAAAATTATATTTTATCTGTGAATATATAAAAAACATGTATATATTGTTATATATTTGATCATAAATAACAGTACATTATGAAAAATGATAAATTTTGAATCCATAATATGAATATGAATGTAATAAAATGAAATAAATTCATTCCCCATTGAAAAAGGGGAAAAGACCCCCATAAATGAGGCTTAAATTCCATCGAATGTTAAAATATTTGGGTATCTGGAGAGACAACAAAGTATTGGAGGCCTTTTGGGCCTTTTATGGCCTTAAAAATGTGATTGAAGGTTCCCTTGGATCATAGCGTGTAAAACTCATCAAAACCTTTTATTTGATATGTTTTCATGCCCAAACGGACACCCAAATCAAAATTTATGGCCATTTGAAGTTTGAGTTATGTTTTAAACCTATTTTAGATCTGTTATTATTATTTTTTGACTTTTTGTGTCTTCAATTTGTTATTAAATAATTATTAGCCGATGATAATTACGAAAATTAATAATTAATAAAATTTTAAGATATTTTATAGGCCATTTTCAATACATATCTTACATATTAAGTGAAAATGTTTATTTATACTTATCTAAAACATATTTTAAAAATATATATTACATTAATATCAATATAAATATACTTATATATCAATATAATATTTTTTATGATTTTTTTTAAATATACATTTTATCAATGCTAATAAAAATAGATGATAATTACACCCCTTTATCAGCAATACTAAAAATCACCGATAAAGGGGGGCCCTTTAACAGTGCTAAAAACAAGAACTGGTGAAGGGGTGCCTTTATCAGCGCTAAAAAAATCACTGATAATGGCACCCCCTTTATCAGCTCTTTTTTAGCACTGTTAAAGGGTGGTGCTACAAAAACCCAGTTTTGTGGTAGTGGGAGAGGTGTACACATAAGGTGCATTGTTTAAAAAACCATGTGACTCTTTAGTAAAAACAATAAAATCACCTCCAGTTCTAAAACAAAAGTTGTAAAATAGTTTTAAAAACCACGTAACCAATCCATACATGTTCCTAGAAAGAGGCAGAATACCTCACACTGTTGGCTCATGGTTTTTCAAACTGTGCAGTCAAACTTTTCATCTTTTTTAAAATCTTATAAATGTCACACAGTTTTAAAAACAATGTGGCCAAACCATGTGTTCCTAAAATCAATGATCCAAATTTATTTTTAATAGAAATTTATGGTCTGTTTGGCATGTTATTATTTCTATAGGCATACATCCTGATTTCTAAGACTCTTATGGACTTCAATGATGATTATCTCTCCTCTAAAGATGGAATTTAGAGAATCCAAGTGAGTTGAATATATTTAATCGAGGTATGTTATAAAATAATCTATGTTATTTAGAATACATATTGATTTATCTCTTCTCCATTCATACAAATCATGTTTCCTCTATTCATTTTCCAGATCTATGGATTCCTATGCTAACTATTGATGAATTATCATATTTTTGTAGAATGTTGGTGGTTTCGGTCATGTCAATGAAATTGATTTGACCAGAGTTAGATATATTGTGTACAAAGGACATTTTTAGTCATGTTTTTGTAGATTGATCATCTTGAGACTCTCTTATTATTTAATATGAACAAGGATATATTTTCTATGGATTGTTTTATTATTGATCTATGTTATTTGAAATATAACTAATGAAATTTATAATTATTAATGAGTAATTATTGTTCCTTTCTTAAATTAACAGTAGATCAGGTGAATTGATATCAAATTATTCAACATATCTCAGAACATGTTTTTTTAATGAATCCAAAATTTATTTAATTATAAAACCACTATTATTGACTAGGAACCTCCTCAATTATCTCTTATGAACCTATTCTTTTATATATAGAAACTTGATTTGAACATCTTTGATGTGCAAGAATGTTTTTTATGGGTGTGAAATGCAGTTTGATATTTGAAACTTTAATGAACTTTAGAGTTATTCATTAACAAACATGAGGTACTATGTTACTTACTATTTAGGATATTGTATAATTTTTTTTACTTGGTATGATTCTTATGTAGGAATTGTTTTTTGACCATGCTTCATAGAGATCACATGAGGGTGTGTGTGGATCCATTGAAATATGTTTATAATTCTTGATTCCATGAGTGTTCTTGTATATATTTTTTCCATTTTCAATGTTGATCACATATATTGTTTGTTTCTAATAAATTCTCATGATTTTATGCTTTGTTTTCCTAATATTCTATACCTAGTAATGCGTGTAACCATTCCTTGAAGATTTGTTTCTAGTAAACAGAATATGCATACCGTCATGGTATTATTATCCCTTATATGGGGATTGCGCATGAATTGTGGTGGTAGTGATGAATGACCTACATTAAATTAAGGGGAATGATGGTCTATAGGCCTGAACCTAGTTGTCACATTAGGGGCCTGATGGCCTCGATTACTAGACCCAGTTGTTAGTGGGGTAAAATGTTCTGGAGGTCTGAACCATGATTGAACTGTGCCATAATGACCTGAAGGCCTGATCAATGATAGAGATTGGATATGAAATTCCAGAGGCCTAATCTGATTCAATTCATTGAGACTGACTAGAAAGATGATTACCGATATTATGGAAATTTCATAATACTTGTGATGTCCTACATCTGATTTTTAGCATGGAGCCAAATCCGATCTGACCAAGGCTCACATTTTCTAGGTTATAAAATGTTGGGTATACATTTTATTATTATACTTTATTTCACATTTATTGGTATCACGGAATACACCTATTACATATGCACACACTTGTGAATAGTGCATTGGTGGTGTCCTACAAGGTTTTATAACTCACACTATGTATATGAATCTCGATGTGCATACATACTTCACTTATAGGGTTTAAAGAAAGGGAAAGGAGAACATGGAAGATTATTGAGAAGAGGATAAATGTGGTGGTATTAGAACCAAGATATTCTCCATAGGATTTATATAGTGTTACTTATATTCCTGTTAACACTTTTTACTCAGGATTAGCTTGCAACACTGGGATCCTAATTTATTTATCTTTATTTATTTGTATGAAAAGTTACCCATATGATATTACATTATGTTATCTAGTCTTCCAACTTGATTACTCAGATATATTATATATTATTTATATTATTGGTGAAATGACATAATTATATGGGTATAGTCTCCCCAATAATGGTTTTCAGAACCACAATAGGAGTTGGTTGTCTCTTGCCTATGGGGTGGGGTACATAAGTCCTTGTGGCTCTCTAGCTCAGCCCCAATGGTTGGAGTCAAGGATTTTCATGTACCATAAAATAATATCATTTATTATATTTGAGATAATTAATTTATTATATCATCATGGATATGATTATTTTTACGGTGTTAAAAGAATATATAAAGATGAAAGAACTTGGTTATGAGTTATACCATTTCTTTAGAAAACCTCATTTGACGTATAAATTAATATTTCTAAGATAGTATTTTTGAGAGACAAAAAATTATTGTACATCAAGAGGATAGTTATAAAGAGAATTCAGAAGGTATTTTCTATGATAGAGTTCTCAATGTTTGTGAATAAATGAGGGAGGAGGTTCCCTTTTATAATTAAGGGTAGTGACACTCTTGTAATTATTCTCAACTTTTAAAAATTATAAATGTTTTAATCCTGGTAAACTAAAAATAAATCAATGATATTTTGGGTAAAAGGTTATAAGGGTTGAAATAATATTATCCAATAATATTTAAGATGAATGTTTTTCAGCATATTATAAAATTTTAACAATAATTAATTTATTTTACCCTTTACCATGGTGATAACAATTTATTATGATTACTATTCCTTATAATAAAAATGAAATTAACCTAATATATAAATTTTATTATCAAAATTAAATATATAAAATCCATTTTAAATATTCAATCTATAGAACTGGATGAAATTAATTTTAATATAAGAACACAAAATGCATTGAAAAATATTTTTTTTTAAAATTTGTTTTAAGTGTAAAAATGAATTTATAAAAAAATATAGCATAATGAAATTAAAATTGAATAAATTATATTATTTTTTGATTTATTTAAATAATTTCAATTCAAAACTATAAAAAATATAATATTATATTTTAATTACTTTAAAATTAAGGACTCTTTTTATAAAAAACTGAATTTTCCTCTATTCACCAGAAAATCATTATTTTCAGAAAAATACCAAATATTCACCCTAATATAAATTTAATATTATGAATCCAAAAATTAAGTTAATTTTTTTCTAATATAATTTCTATTACTTACATAAAATAGTTCTAATATCAATGAAAAAACATGTAAATACCATTTTTAGAAAAACTATATTTTCAAATCATAAAATGGGTTTATTCAAATTTATTTCATAGTAAAACCAATTAAGTGATTTCTATTTTATGAGTAAATATATTATCAAAAAATGTGATCAAAATTATTTATTAAGATAATATTATATTTTAAATTTAATTTTTTTTTTCTAAAAATGTACTCTTTTGATCACCGAATGATTTTATCATTTTTTATAAAAAATTGATAATGAATGTATGAATTATTATAAATTATATTAATTGAATATTTTTTCGATAACATTGATAATATAAAAAGAAAATTTTATCTTATAAATTATACAAATATAATATATAGATAAAAACTCTTTTTTATGAAAATAACTCTTAAATATATATATATTTAACTATATATAACTCAAATATAATCATTAATAATTGAGTACTTATTTCAAAGAAATTGATAAATGTTTTTTTATTTTGAAAAAATTTCTACATGTGTTTCATAATTTAATTAATCCTATTCATAATTTTCATTCCAAATACTATGTTATAATGATCAAATTTAAATAATAATTCTGTAGTTTGTTTAGGATCAATGTTATGTTTGGTATAAAGTATCAAACACAACAATTATTTAAAGGAATATACATTATAAAATCTTCAAGTGATACATTTTACACCTTAAAGAAATTATTTCCTTCTAATTTTATCTCATTTACAATAAAAATGGGTTTAAAACATTTTTATAATTGAATCCAAGGAGTGTAAAATAAATATACATAATTGGAAAGAGATACCATCTCATTTATAATGATAAAATTTCATTTTTAAAATAATTATAATGGAAATGATAAGAATAATAAACTTATCAATCCATAAATATATCTCAAACAATTCATTTACCATTGTGAGGTTTGTACATGTGAATGGGTTTCTAAAAGCACAAATCAATAGTTGAGTGATGTTTTCCATATAATACCCAATTTATTTTCCTTCATCATTATTGAGTCTATGAGTTATTTTACCATTATGAAAGGGAATATGAGAAAATATTCTTACTTGATTTCATTATAAAATTTCATCCTTAATTTATGTTTCAGGTAGTTTTCCACCTCATCTTCATCTCATATTCTGAATAAAAAATAACCATGATGAATTGGTTCGGACCTGAAGCACTAATTTTTTAATATATCCTAAGATTTAGGTTAAAAAATTATTCATCCTATATCTAGAAATTTACTAAAACCAAAATTTTTAGCACAAATTAATATGAATAAAACATTATATTAGGAAATAATAAATTCAAATCTAAAGTCTCAACAATAACACCCAAAGTTAGACATAAAACATTTCATAAATAAGTAACATTAAAAAATTCAAAATGTGCTATAAAAAACATGAAACCCAAATACTAGAATGATTAAATCACATATTCTTTCAAAAACATTAATTTATAAAAACTAGCAATTACCCATAATGTAACATACTATAAATGTATACTCCATGATCATATATTCTCTAAAATATGTAAATGTTTATAATTTACAACCTAAATCACCATAAAATCATAATACAAAAATAAAGGGTTCTAAAATTTAACTCAATCATTATCCCTCAATTAATATCAACCACTTATATATAATTTTAAAACTAGCATAAAATATTTTTTTCCATATTCATATAATGTTCCCACTAAACTTAACTTTTACAAAAATAACATTAATAACTAAATAACAAAATCACTTTTCAATTCCATGGTTATCAATTGGATAAAACATATGTTTCCAAACAGTATTAACCCTTTATCCTAATTAAAATAATTATCACAAAATCAAAAATCATATATTTCCAAACCATTCTATATATTTAATCATGTATTATTCCAACAATCCCATAATAATATCCAAAATTATCATTAGTAACCTTTGAATACCATCACATAAGTTCTCAAGAGTATCTATAATTTTTTAAATAATTTTCACTCTTAAATATTATCAATTCCCAAATAAAATACCATGAAATCATATATAGAACCCCCCAGTTTGAGTTATGTAGCTTTTTTTTAATGTTTTTTATGTTTTTAAAGTGCATGGGATGAGTTTAAAAAGGTTGGGAGTTTTTGGAATGGTTTTGAATATGTTTGGAGGCTTTTCTTAGGGAGCACGGTTAGAGCACGACTAGGGGAAACCATGCTGGTTCTTTAGGAAACCATGCAGGGGGAGGCAGTAGGCTTCACACAAACTTCACATGGTTTGCCAAACCATGCGAGGAAACCATGATAACCCCTTCTCTCGAGACAGTGGCGTGCACATGGTTAGTGCATAGTTTGTCAAACTGTGCAGACTAACCGTGCATCCACTTAAAGGAAGGATTTTTAAATTTGGGCTCCTTCAGGCTTGGCCTATTTCACTCCCAATATTCTCCCACTTGAGCCCCACTTGATATTTTGTGTTCTCAGCGGTTGAAGGTTCTCTCCCACTCATTTTGGAAGCGATTGAAAGGGGTTTCTTAGCGTTTTGAAGGTGGTTTCTCCCAGGTAAGTCTCTCCTCTTGGTTTCTTTGTGGTTTCCTCTAGATCTTCATCTCCCTCCCTTCCCCCCCCCTCTCTCAGTTTTCTAGATCTACATCTGTTTCATGTAGATCTAGTTTTGGGGTTGCCTTGGGTGTTGATTTTAAGGCTTGTGGATGATAGAGAATGGGATTTAGAGTGGTTTTCATGTAGCGTTTTCTCGGATTGGGGTGAGGTTGCTTGTGTGTCGATTTCATCGGAACCGTAAAGGTAGGTGGCTTCTCTCTTGAATCCACATGGTTAAGTCGAGTGGGTTTTGGTTACAATTAAATTTTTTCCTTGAAATTAATTGTGATAATGATGTGCAAATCTTGTTGGAAATCCATATGGTGATGTTTTGAGGAATTTTGGGGAAAATGGGTTATTGTTTCTAAAAGGGCTTTATTATGTGATTTTAAAATGTTGATTTTATAATTGTTAGTGGCTAATTATCAAAAAAATGGTTGATGAAAAATGGTTTTCAATGAAGATGTATAATTTAAATGTTGTTTGGCATGGAAAACAATTAAAGGGTGTTTTCATTAAATGGGTTATTTATTGAAGTGAATTGGCTTGTGTTGAAAATGGTTTTGTGCTTATTGTACAACTTTGGTGCTTTGTTCTTGATGGTTGGTTTAGTGTTATGGATTGTGTTGGTTGTGGGGAATTGCATAGGAAGTCTCACTATAAAAGGTGATGTATAGTGGTCGGAAGAACCACCATTATGGGTAGTGGTCAAAAAGTACCACTAGTTGAGAATGAGGTGAACAGGATGGGTGGAAGTCCCACCGTTTTGGTTGTCTTGTTGTACATTTCTTTGTAAGATGAAAATTGTTGTGATAATGTTAAATGGTGAGATGGTATATGGAATGATTTTTTGGCTTTCCCTTGGGTGTCTGGTTTGGTTGAGGTGTCTTAGTAAGAGTATGTTTGGATCATGGTATTGGTTTCACTTGTGATTATTTTATACAAACTACTTTATATAAATGTGGTAACAATTTTATCCTAGTGGCGTATGTTGGGAAATAATTTGGGGAAAACCAACTGAGTATTAGTACTCACCCCCTTCTTTGGCACTTTGGCGATTTTGCATATGTCGTATTCCAGGATATAGGTAAAGGTAAAACATCTCATTGCTAGTGGTTCGTGGTGATGCTAAGGATATGTGGTGGTTCTTGGAGAATGGAGCTTTCTATGGAGCTGTGGAGTGTGTCTTGGCTTATGATGGGTATTTTGTTTAGTATTCTGCATAGTAATCTGATATTGTGTTGGTTGTATTGGTTTGTGGGCTATATTGTAGAATAATGTAGTTCCCTTTTTATAATGTATGAGTTGGTTTTTTTTGTTGACATGCATCATGTAGTTTGTTGATAGTGTATTGTTTGGTTGGTTTGTTTTTTCTCAGGGGAAAATAATTCCCCAATCATTTCTGAAGGCCCTCAGCATTTATTTCCAGCCTTTGGCACCTTGGGAAAATTCCTTAAGGCCAAGTAACCCTCACTACCTCCTCAAGACGATGAGGTTGGGGTGGGGTGTTATAAGTGGTATCATCTTGTTCGGTCCTTTAGAGTTGATTCTTGGATTTGGAGTTGACATTCGTTGTAGTATATTCCTTAAGTCAGGATGGTAGCAAGGCGTAGGAATGTTTGAACTTGAAATGTATAGCATAAAAGGATGTATCTAACCTTTTTTTGCTGAACATAAAGTTACCAAGGAGTTGGGAACATAAGTGTTTTAGAGACACTTATAGGCATTGACAATCTCATTTTCGTGGGTGTAGCCAATGAGATGTGCATGGCATTTATGGTAGAAATGAATTCCCTCTAGGATTCATATTTCATTAGGCATAATTATTTATGATATGAATTTAGAAATGGGTTTTCAAATTTGTGAAATTGTAATGTGAATAAATTTGGTATTTTAAAAATGGTTTAGTTTTCAAAAATGGTGAAACATGGTAAATGTGGAAAGGTGGAAAGCCTCGTTTTGATAGTGTTGTGTAATGCGATTTGAAATTGGAATTCTTGATGTCTAGGGACGTGAGACTCATGGTTTTTTGTTTTCTGTTTATAGAAATGGCACCAGGTAGGCATTATAGATACCAACTAGAAGTGGACGATGAGAACACGGTTACACCTGAGCCCCAGGTGAACCAGAAGTTACTCCAGATCATAGTGCAAGCTTTCCAAGTTGTATGATGTGTGAATAGAGTAGAAGAGACAAATAATGTTGATTATGCGGCTCAATTTCAAAATCAGGATCGACCCGTCTTTAGGGGTGATTCAGACCTGGAAAGGGCTGAGACGTTGCTGCCCAGAATGAACAGAGTTTTCAAATTCTTGGGGACACTGGTAGAGCTAAAAGTAATTCTAGAAACGTATAAGCTAGAGGATCTTTCTCTTCAGTGGTGGGAGTTTGTAGTCCAATCAGGGACGAACTTGGGTATGAAATTGGAAGGCATTAAAAATTTGTTTAATAAACAAATCTACCCACATACATTCAGAATTCAGCGCAAAACTAATTTATTCAGTATAAAGAAAGAGCATATGTTTGTGACGGAGTATGAAACTAAGCTTATGAGCTTAGTGCGGTTTGCACCCGAGGTGGCGGGTAGCACGTCGTTGAAGGCAAGGATCTTCGAAGCAGGGTTAAGGCAAGATATCCATTCAAAAAAACCAGTGTTGTGTATCAGTGATTACACAGAGATGGTGAATCGATCATCGGTGGCTAAGCGGAATCTGTTGGGAGCTCCGGGCGGAGGAAGCATGGTGGTACCCATTGGGAATAGTGGGAACTCTAACGCTGGGTTCAAGTGGAAGAGGGACACTTATTCCCAGGGAGGGAGTATGGCATATAATCTGAAGGAAGGATCACTAAATCTTCCTCTGAAGCCCCAGAGAAAACCAGGATGTTTTCAGTGTGGCTCTATGGCAAACATCAAGCAGGACTGTACGTCACAACCTCGATCATGTCACAATTACAAGAATATGGGGAATATTCAGTTCTATAGTAGGAATTCTCCGAATTCAGGTGTGCATGACACTCCTCAGGGATCGCAGATGTCGTATACTTCGATGGGACGAGTATAACAACAAACCCCTTGTCAGTAGAGCAAAGTCAGTCATGGTGTTTCTCGAAACACCACAACTCCTTAGCAGGGCAAAAAAGAGTAGAGTGTGGCGACCAAGGCATTGCTCGGAGATGAGTAGGTTATGGTGGATGATCAGTCAAGACCATCCACGGTGCGAAGTACTATTTTTTTAATACTACCTTGATGCAAGTGCTGTTTTATACGGGTGCTTCACACTCTTTTATTACTACATGTGTGGTTGAGTTGCTAGGTTTAAGGGTAGAAATGATGCCTTCAGTTTTGAAACATTAGATTCCTTTGTGTCAAAGAGAGTGCCGAGCCTTCTAGTGTAGAGCATTTAGTATATTTGTGGTTGAGGTTGATCTAATGTTGAATTTCTCATTAATTTAGACATAAGGGTATGATTTAATCTTGGGATTGGATTGTCTAGTGGCGTTTAACGGCCACATCAACTATAATGCATGAAAAATAGATATTATGACACACGATGGTGTTAGAAATCTCTTTATAAGAGAGATGGATGAAAGGCTGAGTGAAATTGGTATGTTGTCACTAGTAGTGGGAATGTTATCATATCAGTTGGCAGTGTTGTCATTGGAATTGGTAGAGGGTGTTGAGTAGAGTCTTCTTATTACAGCGGTGGATCAGTTCATTGGTGTTTTTCCCAAAATATTCTCTGGGTTACCTCCCATAAGAGAAGTGGAGTTTACAATTGATCTACTTCCATGGACCAGTCCTATATCACTTCTGTCTTACTGAATGGAACCTACTGAATTGTAGGAATTGAAGGTCCAGTTGGAAGAGTTAGAAAACAAAGGGTTTATCCGGCCTAGCACGTCTCCGTGGGTAGTGCCAGTGTTGTTTGTTAAAAAGGTAGATTGAACTTTGAGGTTCTGTATTTATTATCGTAGACTTAAGAAAGTTACGATAAAGAATAGATATCCAGTTCCATGAATTAATGATTTGTTCTTCCAGTTGAGGGTAGCCCAGTGGTTCTCCAAGATTGACCTGAGGTTGGGATATCATCAATTGCATGTGAGGAAAGTAGATATTCCTAAAATAGCTTTCAGAAGTAGATATGGCCTTTATGAATATGTGGTTGTTCCCTTTGGTCTAACGAATGTGCCAGCCGTGTTCATGGAATTGATGAATTGGAAATTTCATAGATATCTGGATTCATTTGTGGTGGTGTTTGTTGATGATGTACTGGTGTATTCGAAAATAAGGGTAGGGAATGAGAAGTAATTGAAGATTGTGTTGGGGATCTTGAGGGATCATTGGTTATATGATAAATTGTCAAAGTGTGAATTTTGGAAATAGGAATTTCGTTTTCTTGGCCTTGAGATTTCTAAAAGGGGTGTTTTAGTGGATCCAGAAAAGATAGAGGCTGCTATCTCATGGAAACTGCCAAAGAATGTTTTTAAGATACAAAACTTCCTTGGTCTAGCTGGGTATTATCGATGTTTTATTTGTGATTTTTTATAATTGGCTTCACCGATGACAGCTTTGACAATGAAGAATGTCCCATTTCAATTGGATGGGTAGTGTCATAAATTTTTTGAAGAGCTAATGGGTTGCCTTACATCAACACTAATCTTGGATTTTCTAGAACCAGGAAAAGGGTACCTGGTGTATTGTGATGCATCAGGATTAGGGTTGGTGGAATTCTCATGAAAGGGAATCATGTGGTTGCATATGGCTCATGAAAGTTGGGGGTTCATGAGAAAAACTACACAACTCATGATTTGTAATTGGCAGCAGTGGTCCATGCTTTGAAAGTGTGGCATCATTATCTCTTCGGTGAGAAATTCATGGTATATACAGATCATAAGATCTTGAGGCACATTATCTCACAATGGGATTTCAACTTGAGGAAAAGGAGATGGATGTAATTTATCCAGATGTTTGATTTTGACTTGATGTACACACTGAGTAAGGGAAATTCTGTGGCAGATTCATTATGTAGAAAATCATATGCTCAAGTGGTGAAACATGCATCAGACCAGTGACAGTCGATGTCAGTTATAGATGACATGCAGTTGGAATGTGAGGACCAGGGCAACATAGTGGTCTTCTTTCCAGTTTTGTTGATTCTTGACTTTGTTGGACTTGTTAAAGAGGCATAGATATCTAATTCTGAGTGTGTGACCATGAGGTTGAAACTCAATGGTGGGGAGACCATTGAGGGTTGGAAATTGAATGGAGATTCAGTTTTGTGTTTTCTGAATCAGATGATTATACCAGTTTTCTGTCAGGAGGATGTTCTTAGGGTGTATCATCATTCCATGTGGCCTATTCATCTTGGAATTCAGAAAATGTATAAATCATTGAAAGCACAGTTCAAGTGGGATGGTATGAAAAGAATAGTGGCTGTATATGTTTTGAGATGCTTGAATTTCCAGTAGGTCAAGGAAGAGCATCAGAGGCCATCGAGAATGTTTTAGTCTTTACCAATCCCTGTTTGGAAGTGGGAGAAAATAGTGATGGATTTTTTCATAGGTATCTCAAGAAAATTTAGAAAGCATGATTCCATTTGGGTGATAGTGGATCAGCTAACGAAGTCAGCCCATTTCATTCCAATTCATGAATCTCATACGGTGGAGGATCTATCCAAAATCTATATATGGGAGGTGGTAAAGAGGCATGGTGTTCCAGTTTTGATCGTATCCAATAGAGATTTGAAGTTTACATCAAGTTTCAGGAAATCCTTACAGAAAACCCTTGGAACTAAGTTGACCATGATTATGACTTATCACCCTCAGACGGATGGTCAATCTGAGAGGACAATTCAAACATTGGATGATATGTTGCAGGCTTGTGTCACAGACTTTGGTGGCTCGTGGGAGGAGCACTTGTCGTTGGTTGAGTTCTCATACAATAATAGTTATCAGTCATCCATACATATGGCTCTGTTTGATGCATTGTATGGGCGGCCGTGTCGTTCTCCACTATGCTTAGTGGAAATGTTGGATTGATCCTTTTCCTGGAGACTACAGAGAAGATTAAGTTAATTAGGAAGAGAATGGAGACCGATCAGGGTTGTTAGAAATTGTATGCAGATCATCATTGATGGACATTGTCATTCTAGGTGAGTGATCATGTTTTCTTGAGGATCTCTCCTAGGATAGGACATCGTCGATTTTGGCAGCAGGGAAAGTTATCTCCGAGGTATACTGGACCATTTGAGATTCTTGAGTGGGTTGTTGAGGTGTCTTATCGGTTGGCTTTTTCACCTAGGTTTAGTGTGGTTCACAATGTGTTTCATGTGTCATAGTGGACAAATTATCAGTCAGATCCAGGCCATGTTATTCGATGGGATCATGTTGATCTAGAGCCGGAGGCTTTGTTAGTGCACGTGCCAGTGCAGGCTGTGAATAGGAAAGAGAAAGTCTTGCGGGATAAAATCATCTGTCTGGTTTGGGTTTTGGGGCCGCATGGATAGATCCAATAGGAGAATTGGGAGTAGGATAAAGAGATGGTTGAGCAATTTCCCAAGCTCTTTCAGCAAAGAGTGGGTTCACTACTTTCCACGGATGGAAAGTCCTATGTTGGGGAGAATGTGGAACCCAAGGTTTTAAGTATATATCCTTTTTTATCTTTTGTTTGGTGTTTAATGTACATGGGATGAGTTGAGAAGAGTTCGGGAGAGTTTGGAATGGTTTTGAATAACATTGGAGGCTTTTCTTAGGGAGCACAGTTTGAGCACGGTTACAGGACACCGTGCGGGTTCTCCAAGAAATAGTGCAGGGGGAGGGAGTAGGCTTCACATGGCATGCACACAGTTTTCTAAACCATGCGAGGCAACCATGTGGACCCCTCCTCTCGAGATAGTGGCATGCGCACGGTTAGCACACAGTTTGTCAAACCGTGCAGACTAACCGTGCGACCACTTAAAGGAAGGGTTTTTTAAATTCAGGATCCATCAAGCTTGACCTATTTCACTCCCAATATTCTCCCACTCGAGCCTCACACGAAATTTTTGGTTCTCAAAGGTTGAAGGTGCTCTCCCACTCGTTTTGGAAGCGATTCAAAGGGGTTTCTTAGTGTTTTGAAGGTGGTTTCTCTCGGGTAAGTCTCTCTTCTTGGTTTCTTTGTGGTTTTCACTAGATCTTCATATCTCTCTCTCTCTTTCTCAGTTTTCTAGATCTACATAAATTTCATGTAGATCTATTGTTGGGGTTCCTTGGGTGTTGATTTTATGGCTTGTGGATGATTTGGAAGGAGATCTAGAGTGGTTTTCATGAAGTGTTTTCTCGGATTGGGGTGCGGTTGCTAGTGGGTCAATTTCACCAGAACCATAAAGGTAGGAGGCTTCTCTCTTAACTCCAATAGGTTAGAACAAGTGGTTTTTGGTTACAATTAAATTGTTTTCTTGAAATTAATTTTGATAAATATTTTAAAATCTTGTTGGAAATCCATTTAGTGATGAGTTGGGGGATTTTGGGGAAAATGGGTTATTATTGCTAAAGGTGCCTTATTATGTGATTTTAAAATGTTGATTTTAAAATCATTAGTGGTTGATTATAAAAAAATGGTTAATAAAAAATGGTTTTCAATAAATATGTTTAATTTAAATGTTTTTCGGTGTAGAAAACAATTAAAGGGTGTTTTCAATAAATGGGTGATTTAGTGAAGTGAATTGGCATGTGTTGAAAATGGTTGTGTTCTTATTGTAAGGCCGTGGTGCTCTGTTCTTGTTGGTTGGTTGAGTGTTATGGCTTGTGTTGGATGTGTGGAAGTGGGCAGGAAGTCTCACTATAAAAGGTGATGGATAGTAGTTTGAAAAACCACTATTAGGGGTAGTGGTCGGGAAGTACCACTAGTTGAGAATTGGGTGAACGGGATGGGTGGAAGTCCCACTATTTTGGTTGTCTTGTTGCGTATTGTTTTTCAATATTGTAATTATTGTGATACTGTTAAATGGTGAGATAGATTATGGAATGATTATCTTGATTTCCCTTAGGTGCTTGGTTTGGGTGAGGTGGCTGGGTAAGAGTATGTTTTTCTCATGGTATTGGTTTAACTTGTGATTATTTTATATAAAATACTTTATATAAATGTGCTAGCAGTTTTATCCTAGTGGCTTGTGTAGGGAAGTCATTTGGGGAAATCCTACTGAGTATTATTATTCACCCCCTACTTTGGCATTTTGGTTCTTTTGCAGATGTCATATTCTAGGATACAGGCAATAGTAAAACATTTCATTGCTAGTGGTTCATGGTGATGCTTGGGATATGTGGTGGTTCTTGGAGCATGGAGCTTGGTGTGGAGCCGTGGAGTGTATCTTGGATTATTCTTGGTCGTTTGTTTAGTCTTCTGCATAGTACTCTGATATTGTGTTGGTTGTATTGGTTTGAGGGTTGTATTGTGGAATAGTGTAGTTCCATTTTAGTAATGTATGATTTGGTTGTTTTGTTGACATGCATCATGTAGTTTTTTGATAGTGGATTGTTAGGTTGGATGGTTTCGTCTCAAGGGTAAATCATTCCCCAATCGTTTCTTGAAGCCCTCAGCATTTATTGCCAGCCTTTTGCGCCTTGGGAATGTCGCTTAAGGCCAAGTAACCGACACCGCCTCCTCAAGCCAATGAGGCAGGGGCGGGGTGTCACATCGTAACTCTTGAAACCCTCTTTGTAAACACTTCAATCACTCAACTTCCTTCATAATCCTTTAAACATGATTTTCCATATTATACATTAATGCTTCCTTTATATGGTTACAAATATGAATCAAGTCCCAAGATTAATGAGTCTCAATATAATCATGTTTTTTACTTTAAAAATAAGCTAAACCATTAAAATTACTCATACCTTTTAAATGTTGTCCATTTTTTATTTATATTTAGTCCTAAAAAAATATTAATATAATCTCAAGGATCCCCTTCAAAATATTTCCACCTAGATAATCAATTTTAATAAAGTCAATACTGCCCACAATTAAAACATTAAATTGATAACTTTAGCATAAATTTATTACCCTCCATTTTTATAGATAAGATCTTAATTTTTCCTTGATATCAAACTATTTTATTATAATGATTTAGAAATATAAAATATTTCCATTTTTCTTTGAGGAAATCCCTTGGATGTTTCTTACCACACTTCGACATATAAAAATTTAACATTTTATCACTCCATGGTGCTTTTAATACAACTCCCCTAAAAATCCAATTTTTTCTTATTTGTTTCATTAGGAAAATCACATGGGTTTAGATTAATAATCAAAACTTGAGAAATATTTTTAGGAATAACCACAATATTTTTCAATCCAACTACTATCCCATTTGGTTTCTCACCTAAACATCCACTTGAATGTCCTTTATATCTATTATCAGCTTGGTTTCTACTTGTTTCAGACATTTTCTGAAACAAAAAATGATTAGCATGAGTATATAAAATAAAATAATGATAAAACTTCTTATATGGGGGATAAACACTAATATATCCTCAATAATTCCATCTCTTATTTAATTCTTTCAATTAAGTAAAAAATTACCATTATTCTTTATAAAAAATATTTTTTAATGTGATAGAATAATTCTAAAATAAGATCATCCTTGAACTTATTAACACATGATGGTATCTAAGATTATTAAATTATCATCATTTGGTAACTTCCTAAACTAAAATGTTATATAAACCATTTCTTTGATACCAAATATAGGGACCCATGACTTAAAAACCCATAATTATGTGTTCAAAAGAATTTATTTCACTTTTGACATTCCCATGATCTTTTAGGATTATATTTTTAGAGATTTGAACACAATATTACATATCGAACCCATAAATTAATATATTGAACCTTCCACTAAATGTCCATTTTTGAACAAAAACGATTCTTAAATTTAAACATCTATTACTATTAAGCCCCCTTTTGATTGTTTAATAAGGTTCCACAAAAAATTATAGATATATATAATGAACCATTACCTCATAACACTGAACGACTCCTTGATAAACATAATATTTTATTACCTCAGGAATACTAACCAAAATATTAGAGGCTGTTGACCTGTAGAAAGGGACTAATAGATTACCATAGGGAGACAATGACCTCATATTATATAATAATAATTGTGTAAGTAAAATGATATATATACAAATCTATATAATCCTTGAAAACATGAAACTTTATAATAAATAAATAAAGAATCATATGATATATAAAATAAATTTTTCATGGATTCCAAAAGGATCCATAAATGGGAAGATTTTTCATAAGCTGTAAAAAATACAATAGAGGATCAAATAAAATAAAAATAAATACATGAGTCTAACCTGATCACATCATTTAAATCCATCATAAGATGAATTTTAAACAGTCATTAGTCAACACCGAATGATGTACATGTGAACAATGATATTGAATACTCGGTACCCAAGTGATGTGGTGGTTGGAGTAGGGTGAAAGTATAAATAATATGGCCACCACCTATAGAGTATATAAATACAACTATTCTAATAATTTGCTCATCCATATATGATCAAGTGAAAAGTCACAATACTTCTATTTTAATTTTTATTTAAAAACATTCTATAACCAAACACTGAATCCAAGGGCCATGTTCACCTTGGGTTGGAACCTACCAACATTGGATAGGATTGGGACAACATTGAGCATGTTGTGATGACAATGACAAAAATATTCCAACCAAGGTTAATATAATCATCCCTAGTCCAAACCGTCATCCATGGATGACATAACCATCCCTAAATCTGTAATTTCCACATAGGGTTAATGTTCAACCTAGGTATTAAAATCCATACGAGGAATCCAACCTATGGCCGTATTCACTACACCTTTAAAAATTAATACAATTCTTCCACATGGATTCCATTTTAACCTCAGGTTTAACAATCAAAACCAAGAATCCACTCGGGGGAGGTGTTCAACCACAGTTTAATAATTAATAACAGCATCCCCTGTGTGCCGTGTTCACCCCATGTTAACAAAAATGACAATTTATACTCTTTTAAAATAGATAATTAATTTAAATCTTTTACATTGCACCAAAACAAAAATCATACATGTGATTTTCATAACTCTACTTTCATAAACATTCAATTTTATAATCCAAAACCATTTCAAAATGCAATTCCATCCTCAATACTGTTATTCCATTTCCAAACCCATATCATAAATCCATTTTAAAATAAAAAACATGTTAACAAAACCATTTCACATTATTAAATAGAAAGCCAATCTTTTTAACCAATTTCACAGAAAATCCCATTATTCATCCCAATCCCATTTATCAAATACTATGTCCTGTTATCATTTCAAAATTCCAAGAAAATATATAAATCCTAAAAATAATGTTATAAAAACCACTTACAAATCTCATTTCAAAATCCATTTACCCAAATATTCAATTTCCATGAAAAATCCAATTGACTATCCAATTATGAGGGTCCATACACCTCCAAGGCGTTCCACTAGGAATCACCTTGATATAAAGCTTAATACTTGAAAAATAATGTTAACTATGGAAATAACTAATTTAAATCATTTAATTAAATTATATTTTCATCACTCAAAAATCAATGAGAACACCACCACATGTACCAAAAGGCAAGACAAGGCTATGGGTGAATCTAAGAACATTCAACTTTATATGAATATTTCACATATTAATTAAAATGGTTGAAAACATTCCAATACCCACATCATTAACTGGAAGCTAGAACCTCTTGTAACTTCAAAAAAATGACCAAATACTTGCCTAAGATCTACAAAGTACCTCCAACCATAACATATGCTACAAAACTAACCAAGTACACCAATTAAAACACCAAATCCAATTGAATGAAAGGATAAAAATTTATAAAATTTATTTTTTCACTTTTCTTCATCTAATTGACACATGCATTCATACAAATGTCATCTCAGGATATCCCCTATGAAAGAAACATGAAACCCACAAGATAAATGGGTGATTTCACTGTGCCCTTGTGTAATATCCAATGAAAAAAGAAATTAGAGAACAAAAAATTTTATAGGAGGAAGAAAATTTAGTAGGAGGATTCTGGAGGTTAGATAATGTAATAAATCATGGTTATAATACCTTAAGAGTTGTCAAAAAATAATGAGGACGAATGGGAGGGATCAATTCCCACCACTGTGAAACAAATGTTAGGGAAAGAGGTGGTTTATACCCTAAAAACCTGAGTTGGGAATTTTGGTATTTTTTGCTTAAAATTACCCCCTAGAAAGACAATATGGGTTTATTGGGGTCCATTGAGGGACCACCAGCTCGCTGATGAACCTAGTAGTGGCACTAAGATACTAGTGAATACACATTCAATTCAATGGATTTCCATTGAAACGTACCAATCAAGATGAATCCAAATTTCCTCATACCCACTATTTCACCTCCCAAGCCCCCATTCCATCTCAAAAAGCAATGGTATATGGTGTTCGAACCTTTAGACATCTATTATGAGATTTTTCTAAAAATACGACTAATAAAAAATTTCAAATTTTCAAATTCCTCTTGAATTTGTAGCACCAACATGTAAAAAATATTTTAGAACATACCCACCCTAGTAATTATCATCCCCAAATTATCTCACGGTTTATCCAACCAAATATCCTGATCCATGTCGATCACTGACTCAATCCAAATGGTAAAGTTGTTTTTAAAAATTTCAAAAACATATCCAAGGAAGAAATCCCATCCAAGATTTTCCAACCACTACAATCCTAGAAAAAACCCAAAATCACTACTGAAAAACTGATTTGGAACTTACTCAAGACTATCAAACTGAAAACATAGATTATAATATAATAAAAAAACATAATAGGTTTGTGGTTCTCAGTCACAAGAACCAAATTTTATGCATTGACACCCTAAAAATAAAATATTACACATTGAAACAATTTTCTTAACTTCTAGTGAGGTGTATGATGGAATCCACAACTCCCCACAAATAGTAACACACATGAATACTGATTAAACATATTCACTCTTCTTCATTACCAAATTATAAACTAGGATGTATGCATAAATATAGTTCACACATAAGCTAATAATACATAATATATTCTTCAAAGCCTAGTTTGATTCTCTAAAAATACATTATATCTTTTAATGAGAATAGATATTCTCTAAAACTTACCTCACACAACTCGATTTATTAATGCAATTCAGAACACCCTCGTTGTACTAATTTAGAAAAACCCCATATTCAACTACCAACATGTTACTAATTATCCAATAATGGTTCCTATAAGAATGATGGTTTCCTATGCTCACTTAAACACCCCAAATGGAGTCCACACCCTACTCTGAATGAGGTTCCTTAGTTGAATATTTAATTTTTCCAACCGTCACTATGTCCTACCATACATACTAATTACCTTTCTAAGACTGTGCAAAAAAATTAGGGTCAGATATCCAAATGATCCTTCACTTCAAAAGAAGCTTTAAACCCAAATCACAATCACTTAGGGTTCTTCCCAAGAAACATTCAAATACATAGAGAAGTATTACCAAAATCTCGATTAAGCCACCTGTTCATTGATTCAAAACATCAAATAATCCACCCATGATTCACACTCATTACCTCCCAAAACACTAGGGTAACCCCTCTCATGTTTAACTTCAATCACTAAATACACTGGATTGAGAAAAAAATTCATTTCATAACCCAAGATCATATGGATCTCATACCTAGCCCCTTTTCCCAAGCCTCACAGAAGCAACTACTATAGTGTGACACTCCTACCCACATTCCAAAACACATGATATAATGTGTACCAAAGGAAACTAATTTCTCTAGGTTCAAAAACCATATATATATTTCCATATACATTGCAACTATGATCCAAGAAACATTCTATGGGGTCCAACTAGACTGAAAGGGTTACAACCAACAAGGGTCATAAAAAATGACAATACAATGTGACATAACACAACCTAAAGATCAACGTCCCATTGAAGGAATAATGGGAAGAATCCCACTATCTAACACACCAAAACCCATTAAGGTATCACAACTCATAACTACGACATTTCACCATCCTATATCCCTATATGGACCCAAACTAACAATATATAGGGTCAATGAATAACTACAAGGGATACTCAACACCACTCTCCCTAAAGGTTATATAATTTCTTAGTCCACTTTAATTGAAATTATCATTTTACTAGCCATAGATTCAAAATTTTAAAACATTTTAATCTCTAACTTTTTAAAATTACCAAACATTATCATATTTGATAGTACATGTTTCTTTCTAGATAGAATGTCATTCAAAATTCATAAGGAAAAAATATTTATAAGTTTCTCAGCAACACTTTATTTAAGTAAAACCACCAAAATAATAATTTATTTATAAATTCCTATTAACCAAAAGTCACTTGAGTAGTTTTCCAAGTATATTTCCACCATAAAATTTTATGTGAACCATATAAATGGTTCCAAATATTTTAATATCAACCATTCTAAATCATTTTTTATAGTAGGAAGATATAAATTAACAACACAAATAAATAGAAAATGGTAAATAAAATTTCAGCACCAATGAATTTTAGGTAGTTATCAGTCATAAGAACATGAAGAAGACATATTGATCCAATACAGCTAACATGATTCATTTATGCACATACCCTCTTTTTTATATTGGTCTAAGAGATAAAAATCCCATAAATCAATAACATTACTTTCATGTATACTATTTGAGGTTGAAATGAGTCAACTATAAAATTTTTAAGCATAAACAACATTTCCCATCCCAATAATCTTGATTCCTCCCCACACATGGGGTGATAAACACAAAATAATGAGCTCATTAGAAATCCCAAACACATCCTATTATCATGTCTACCATTCCAAAATAGTTTATTATAAGAAAACAAATCTTTGATACCACTTTGTAATTCCCTGCAAACTCAGCTCATTGATAGTTATGTCGACTAGAAGAATTCTTCATAACTTTTAATGAACATAATAATAGGCCAATGGATGCTAACTTTCAATATGGTCCTAATAGATTACTACTTTTAGAATACGACAACATGTAAGAGTATAAGAGTTTCAAATGTAAAATGAAATAGATACATATTTATATAATCATAAAAAATGGGTCAATTATAGATAAATAAACCAAAAAACACATGTGATATCAAATTAATGTATCATACATACCAAACGTGTCCCCCATGTGTAACGAAAGAATCCAGATGTTGGGAGCTAGTTCATTACTTTATTACATTACCATGATTACAAGGAATCAAATACCGAAGGACTAAACAATTTAGCATGTTTGAAAAAATATATTACATACATGATATGAATATTACATTGGTTGATATAAAATAAAAAATAATATAAAAAAAATAAAAAAAATGCACCCTTGAAACTCATTGTAAGAATAAATCTTCATATCTTAGGGAAAGAAACAAATATGGTGGAAATCAAATGCTATGTAAGGTTATGAATACAATGGATGTAATCATGAATAAATAAAAATAAGAATTATCGAAAGGTAAATAACTCAACACACTTCCCATTTAGACAACTGTATAAAGAATAATAAATATAGAAAGGTAATTTACTTAAATCACATTCCATTCGATAAACAAACAGAAAATGAAATGCATTCATAGATTTTTTATAGTGAAAATCCCTTAGATAAAAATAACTAAAATGAATCCAATGCTTAATTGCTAGATGTCATGTATCTAGAATATGAATCACTACCTTATAGACCTTGCACAATATAGGTTATATATGTGGTTATAAACCCATATTTTCTTCTTAGAAAGAATCTCTAAGGGTTTTTCACTAACTGATTTTATCCATGATACTACCGATGCATCTGGGGGCTTATATTAACCAATCCCCAACCCGTATCTTGCCTATCCAAAGCATTACTCGTATATCGAATAATTGATTTAATTAATAAAAAATATTCCATATCATCAAATATCCATATTGAATAAAAGATATAGATTTATCAAAATTTCACCAGTATAGGATAGGTAATAAAAAGGGTTGTTGATGTTGATAAATGGAAATAACATTGAAATATCATTAAATAATATTTGGAGGAGAATAATATTTAGACATTACAAAGTGTCCCATACCACTTTGAATATTTCAATCCTAATCCCCATGAAGTAATAACATTAAATAAGACTTATAATATCATTAGAATAAGAATATTCATGACATAACATTACAAATATTTGTATGTGCACCATATAAAAGTGAATTGGTTCATAAAAACCAATAAGTCTCAATGTAATGTAAATTGAAATGAAATCCCTTACCTTGAGTATGACATATCATGCGTGTCTTTATATTCGTGAATAAAAAAATTATCTTAATTATTTACATTATTAATAAAATTATTCATTGTTATTAATATTTTTACATTACTTATTACGATGTTGTATACAACTACTTAAATATTTAATTTTACGTCTGGTGTTTTGACCAAATTCAGTTCATATGTCAGAAATGAACTTGGTAGGTCAAATATGGTAAATGATCTCATTATATAAACTTATAATTTATAATAATAATGACATAATTATGAAATTTACACATAAATTATACTTTTAAAACCAATTATTAATGATTTTTATGAAAAATTCAAAAACGTTAAAATCACGGAGATGGTGGTCCATGAGTACGCATGAGTAATTTTTTAATTTTTAAATGATATTTATTGAATGAAAGAAAATAAAATTATTTATTTTTTAATTATAATTATATAATAAATACAATTTTATTTAATCATAAATATTTATATACAATTCTTTTCATTTAAAAGGAATCACATCGCACCAAAGAGGCGATATTCCACACAACAATGGACGACGTTTTCACATTTTTAGTGTGGGAAATGGGTAATAAAGAAAATGATATGTTATATTTACAGAAAGGAAATTCTGACATTAATATCCTACGTATTTAATTTATGTGACATGTTTTTAATTAAAACCATCTTTAATACATTCCATGTAATGTTTGAATGTATCACATCACTCTCAGTAGCTCATAGTCCACATGTCCACAAATGAAGTTATCATATTTACAAAAAATAGAAAACATAATGGAATGTGTTATATAAAAATTAAATATTAATAAAGAAATAATAAATATCATATATATCATATAGAAACAACTATTACAACATAATTAATAACCATGAAATGTGGAAAAGCAAAAATAAACAACATCATTTCGCGATGCGGTAGTTTAACTTACTTGAATGGTAAGTTCATTACCCATTTGACGGAAGTGTGTGTAGATTTATGTCATACACATAACATATAATAATATAAATATATTAACTATACTGTTATTATTATATAATAATGGAATAATAATAAATGGAGTCATGGAAAAATAAATAAAACATAATTTCATATTGGAGAATGTTACCTCTTTTTCATGTAACCTTTCTTGGTTTTCACTGAAGAAATTTATTTATTTGATTTCATCCCAAGTTGAGTCTTTTATGTTTAATAGAGAGGTGTTGGGAGACTATTTTAGAAGAGTTTGGATGATATAAAGTGCCTTGAGATGTGGTAGGTAGCGAATGAGTGAATAACTTTTAATAGAGGCATATGAGTGGAATTATTATAAATATAAAAAGGAATACACTATTGGGAGGTCTTCCTTACCTAATGTTCCTAAAAACTGGATAAACAATTGATAAAATGGGATTTATGGTTAAAAACCCTCTAATACACATAAATAAGTGCATTTTTATAATTTTATTCCTTAACGACTAATTTTCTCCAATTTAATCGTTTAGTTTTTATTAAAGTAACTAGTTTTATATCTTCATTAATTTAACCATTAAGATTAATTTAAGGCTATATTTATTATAAAATAGAGTCCAACTTAATTATTAAATCGTGATATACATATAAAAATTATTTAAAGTTTATTAACAATTTATATAATTAATAATTATCATTACATAATTTATAAAACCTGATAATTAATTTGTTAATACTATTAATAAATATTAAATTTTAGTGTTATATACAAATTATTATTAATAATTTCAAAATTTTAAGAAATAAAAAAAATATATAAAAAGTTGTAAAATAAAAAATATGAAATACTAGTAATCATTAAATATTTCTTATATTTATTAAAAAATAAGATATAAATAATACATAATTATCATTACTTAATAAGTAATTTTGTACACAACTAATAATTTTAAAAATATTTCTAATATATACTAAAATTTTCATCAAACCTTTGAAAAAAAATTAACTATTAGAAATTCGCAAAAATTCTTGTATATGTAATGTTAATTAAAAAAATTTTGTTAATAGTTTGGATAAATGTTGATATATATATATATATATAAGATAATATTAATAAAAGATTAAAAATTATTCCCTCATGTGCGATGTTATAAACAAACGAATTCACTTAACTGTTATCTTGTGCTTAGGGTTAAATCATCCCCAATATAATGGTGGTCTCAATTTTTTGATATATGAAATACCTTTATAGAGATAATTCAATTTCTTTGAAAAATTATAATAAATATATTTAATGAGTTTACCATCATGCATGATGTTACCAAAGTCTCACGGAAAAAAATGATTTTTCAAGTTAAGGGAAAACCCTATATCCCAAACACAATATAGGTCTATGATTTTTCATATGATATATAGTGTAGAGATACATTACAATTTTATAATAAATTACAATAAAAATAATAAATAAATTACCCTCATGTGCAATTTAACTAAACATCTGACATAAACAAATTCAATGTCACATCTAGGGAAACCCCCACATCTTAGAACTAATATTTGTATTTTATTTTTCATATAGAAAATGTTCACGATATATTATATTATTTAAAAAAAATATAGCATGTGTATTATATAATATATTTAATATTTTTATTCTATATTCACTGAGCCTCCACAAGCCCTATAATCCAGTTCAAACCCAATTCCTCACTCTAATCATATTTCATCAAATATTTCAAGGCGTTAAAATATATAAATTATTTGAAACTTCTAAAACTGATTAGTAATAATTATTATCATTTTCATTGTTTTCTTAGATGACTATGGGATCCGGATGTAGACACTAGTTTCTATTACGTGATCATGATTGGATAATTCAACACAAAAATAAAAATATATTTGTTATAAATAATGTTTACATTTATGGTATTGAAACGATTATATCATTTTCATCATCAAATTCATTTTTTGTTTGTAAGGGAACAATTCACTATCTATGTAAGAAATGAAATTTTAGGATATTTTAAAGTATTGTTAATGTTAGATATCATCAATTTCATTTTGTTTTTTAGAATGATTATATTTTTTTGGCATCAATATGGTTAAAATAATTTTATCGAAAATAAAAAAAATTTTGGTTCAAAATACATCATTTTAGAATTTAGTACATGAGAATGTTGGTCCGTGTATTCCTAAAACAAAAACTCAGAATCATATATGAAATTCTGAATCAGAACCTTCTCAGTTTTACAATTTGTTTAAATCAATTAAGGAGACCTTAAATCTAGGATTATAGATGAGATAACCTGAAACTTTTACAAAATTTATTGATATTAAATTAGATTTTAGAATACAAAATAGTTTTTTCGATCAGATATTATTATTGGTTAAATCTTTCTTACTTGGATGAAATATATTAACTATAATTTTCTATGAAATTAAAAGGATGGTTTATAAATTGGGGCTAAGTTATCAGAAGATTCACGCATGTTCAAATGACTTCTTATTATATTATTTTGATTATTAATTCTTCTTTAATATTAAAATATATATAGAATCAAGTTATAAAGAGGCATAATAAGTAAATTCTATATTTCCTAATAAAACATTGAGGTATTTTCAAATTACACATCATTTACAACGTTTATTTATGTCTCTCAACATAGCTGCATTGATAACATGACACAAATTAAATAATTTTATCAATAATAACTTAAATCATCTAGCTGGTAGTGATTTATGGAAACACATTGATAATATGAAACCTTATTTTTTATTCATAACCTCATAACATACAATTGGTTTCTTTTACATATGATTTTTTTCCATTTGGAGCTTATAGAAGTCAATATTATTATTGGCCTACTTTCATTACTCAATAAAACATAACTCCTTGGATGCTACTAAAAGATCCATATATATATATATATATATATATTTCATTTTCAATTAGAGGAAATATCTCATAAGAATATTTATGTTTATTTGAATATAACAACTGATGATTTAATTTCATTGTGGTACAACATTGTGGCAACATTTTTTATAGCTATAGTTCCGAATTTGGAACTGATGTTTTCATTAATATGGTCGACCAATGACTTTTTACACATGGTAAATTATCTAGATGGATGACACATTGTCTAAAATCATGTCCAAAATAAATTTTTGGGAACAAAGAATTTATTCTTAGTAATGTGAGAATGACTAGTTATTTTGATAACCATCAGAGGTTTATTCCTACAGATTACCCTTTTCGATGGAATGTAAATAATTTTAGAAAAGGTTTAATTGAAAGAGTAAAATCTATAGCAATACTATTAAGAATTTTGGTAAAATCTATAAGCACTAACTCTTGTTACTTTTGGACTAAACATAAATGAATAAAAAATAAATTGTTTTAGGAATGAAAAAAATTTGATAAATAATTTTATTTTTTGCGACCTTCTATATTGGTCTGATTTGTTGGTTCGTGACATTTTCGATGTAATTGATATTGATGAGATTTTTTATAACATATTTTATACCATGTTGGAAAAACCTGGTAAGGCCAATGAAAATGTAAAGGCATGCTTAGATCTTGCCCCGATTTGCAGAAATCCTAAACTTAAATTATTCAAAGATGAAAGATCACATAATTTAATGAAGGAAAAATCATATTACAAAATTTATAAATAATTTTGTTTATTATTTTACCAATGGATTCTACCTATGAGGTTTCCATTTGGTTATTATTTTAATTGGTCTCACTACATTAGAAATGGGCATATTACTGGTTTAAAAAGTCTTTGATAACTTTTCATAATAGAAGGATTACTTCATGTTGGTCATATAGGGCTATTGAATTCATTAATTTGGGATTTGTTGACCAAAATATCATATTTCTTCTGATATATTTGTGTGGAATCATCCGATTATGATGCATTTAATATTCTACAAAATTATTTTCTTTAATTATATATAAATTAGAGGATATATTCCCACCGGGATTCATTGAATCAATGGAACATTAAATATTCCATTTTTCATATGAAGCTAAATGTGTCGGATATGTATAATTCCAATGGATATACCCATTTGGGAGATGAATGAAAAAGATAATGAATAAAGTACATAACAAATCTTCAATTGAAGGGTCAATTGTAAAAGGAAATTTCAAATTTATTATTTTTAAATTTTCAATAGGAAAATCCTTCAAAACATAACTAGATGGGTTTTAATGAGAAAAATGTTAATGATGTCACAAACCATAAATTTTCACTTTTTAATAAACCTGAGATTTGTTTTGGTTGTTATCGTGTATGATAGATTTCAGATGATGAACTGCATAAATATTATACATATGCTCTTCTAAATTGTGAATAAATGACATGATTAGTGTAGTAAGTAATAATTTTTTTTATTATTTTGATACATATTTATAAAATGATACCTTTATATACATTAATGTTTTTATTGACTATATTATATCCATATCAAAAAACAATGTATATAAATTATGACTCATGCTCTTGATGAACTTCCTCAATTTGTTTCATTTTTTTAAAGAATGGTCAGTTATGTTTCTTTATATGGAATAATAAATGATTTTTTCAATGATATCTATTATTAATAATTTTTATTGTTTACAACAAAAAAACATGTCAATAAAATTTATTGTCGATTATGTTTGCTCAAAAACCCTCCATCAAAATTGGAAAAATCTTATAATGGCTAGGTGGTTAATGGATTTTGATTCCATACACACATATAAGGTGAGTCAAAGAAATAAATGAATGATGTTTTTTTAAAAGGATATCAAAAAAAAAGGAAGGTGATGTTGAATTTTATGGTATAATGGATGAAATTATTGACATATTTTATTTGGAACCAAATTATGTAACTATGTTTAAATTTAATTGGTTAGATCTTGATTAGTGGTTGTGAGCTCATCCTAAACATGGAGTCATTTAAATTAAATATAACAATATTCTGTCATCAAATGAAGCATTTATGTTGTCACATTGAGCACATTTTGTTTATCATGAAAATTATTGTGTTGTTTTGAGAGACTTTTGTTACGGGTGGGGTGTGATAAAAATAGAATCACATGGAAATCAGTTTATTAAAAATGAAAATGGTTATGTGTAAGTGGAACATATTGATTTTTTTTTCAGGAAACATAAAAAAATATATCTTACATAATGATATATAAATATCAATGATGAAATCCCCCAGTTAAGTGCCGATGATATAGATAATGTTTAGGAAATAATAAGGGATGATTAATATGAATGTTATATGGATTTTATTATACTTAATATGAGGATTAATACACTATTATCAATGAAAATGAAGATGAAAATTATGATTAGTTTATTATATTAGGGTATTTATTTATAGGTAATTATTTTATGCTGAAATTTATTAGTTTTTTATATTTTATATTAAAATTAAAAAAAAATTCAGGTAAGATTATTATATTATAGTATTTATTAGTTTTTTTATTAGATATTTCTATTAAAAATTTCTTATAGGTAATAATATTATTTAAAGGGATTGAGATGAGATCCTAATGATCTATTTCATTCTCTCATTAATGTTGAACATCCTGATGATCAGACCGATTCACCTAATCCTCAAGATGGTTTGTCTATTAGGAGGGGTCATAGTCTTTCTCTACTGATGACTATGAATCGTGTTCCAGAGGGAAAAAAATCTATAAATATTGATCCTTATTTAAAAAGTTATGTTTAAATTTTTAAGACATTTATTTTATATTAACTTTTTTTTTGTTAAATTTGGTAATAATTTTTTTATTTTTTTTATTTGCATAATTTTTCGTATTTAACTATTTGGAAGGATGGTATGATTATAAGAAATTATTTTTCCAAGTCATGGGTGACATGGGACCCGGTTCACATCACCATCCATCACAAGATGTTCAACCACTAGATTTTATGTTATTAAATAATATAAACATTTTAAAATTTATTTTATTACTAACATATTTTTTAATTATCTTTTAGAATTTACTATCTCTAATTCTTGATATCTTGAGAGATCTTATCTAAGTTGAATGAGAGATTTGTATACTTGATCACTTTCAACAATTTCTAGGAAACCTCAGAATGTCCTATATTGATAATGATTATATTAATATTAGTGACCAATCACACTTCTCTAATCAACCTAACTATATCTTACCTTAGGTATGGGATGCATTTTGATCCTTCTGGCTAGGAGATACTTTTAAGAGGAGGTTATCATATGGATGCCAGATCTTGGGGAGGTAAGAGTTCACACATTAGGATGGAAGTCATACATTCTTCATACACCGAGGAAATATGATAAGTGATATTATTTATTAATGAATATATAAATTAATTGTCAGATGATTTTTATATTATACATTCCTCTACTGACACATATATTATGAAGTTTAAATTTTATAAGAAGATGTATACTAATCCTCATACCAGAAAAGTTACACATGACCAAAAGTACTATATTGTGATTAATTATTTTTTTAAATTCCACGAATATTAAATTTTATTGTTATTATATTTTTTCAATACATTTAAAGAAAAAAACTGAGGCTAAAAATTCTAATTCATGGGAGAGTCCACCTGAAAGAGAATAAGCTACCACTAGGGATTTGGGTTTTGATGAGGGGGTATGGATAGAGGTGTCTTTACATAGTGTCGATAAAGGATAAGTAATTCTTATTGATTCTCTAATAACTCCTAGGATTTATTATGGTACTTCTACGATGTAATAAGTGAGCTTGAAGGGATCTCGTGAAGAGTCATATTTGATGACAATGTACACTGCACAATATGGGGAGACATTGAGATATAAGAATGAGATGATACAACATATGTAGAGAGAGGGAGGGGGCCTTGAGTAGCACCATTAGAGAGATGATAAGATGTTAGAGTATATGCGACAATGGGTTAATAGAGTTGGTATATAGTTTTATCCCTCAAATCCTTTGAGTGATCCTCCTCCACGTAACTACAGTTTATGATTTCTGAAGTTTTATGACTGTTTTAAAATTTGGGATGAAAAAAATTATGTTTGAAATGATGTATTACTTTTAGGACCATTTTTATCTTTCTCATTTTAAAATTTTTTAATGAGTAATAAATATTTGGAATTTTTTTAGTTTTCTTTATTTTTTTTAAATATTTTAAATATTTTTTTAAATAATTTTAATAATTTTAATAATTTTAATAAATTTTAATAAAGTTTAAATTATTTTTATTTACTTATAATTAATTTTATTCAATTTACTTATTTTGAAATTATTTTGTTATGTTTAAATATATCTAATTATTCCTTTTATTTGATTTTTAATATTTATTGATTTTATTTTAATTAATTTTAATTAATTTTAATTTTGGAATGTTTTTTCAAAAAATTATTAACTATGATGGATGAATAGTTCATAAAAAATAATCAATTGTGATGCACTATCAGAATAATTTATGAAAAAATTGTGAACCTTATTTTTGATGGATATTCCATCCATCACAATTATTCTCCATTTACTACGATCCATCGAAAATAACCATAATTGTGATGTTTTTTTTCCATGGTTCATTAGTGACAGACTCACATAAAAAATGACCTTTTATGATGGGATTCCATCACTAATGTTTGATCAATAAAATGAGAAATTTAGCAGTGGTTAACCATTCATATACAAATGTTTCAGAAGTATAATCTTGTCCATGATCCATTAGCCTCTTTTAGGGTATATTACTTTGAAACGTGAGACATTTATTTTTTTAGTGTCCCATATCCTTGCAGTTGAAGCATTGTACATGGGAAGATTTTTCCTTATCCTATCAATCACAATCATGGTGGAATTTCTCTTAACACTTTTAAAAAACTCCAATACCTTTTAATCAAGGACCAGGGTAATTATTTCAACAATTATTATATATGGGAAAATAATTCTTTATCATCTTTATTTTGTAAATCATTTTCCATATTTCCCTCTTATTCAAGTTCTTACCTACAAATACATAATACACAGAGAAATGTTTCTCTATCTCACTAGAAAAGGATACTATGTCCTCATATGATGAGAATGTTTGGGAAACTAATTCCCTTTGAAATATTTTCGTAAGACCATACAAGATACAATCCTTCTAACTCTTTAGATCACATGGATTATTGAGGTTCACAATCATTCTTCTAGGTGACACTTCAAAATTATGACATACACTAGGTTAGATCATATAATTATGAAAAATAATGTATAATAAAAAACTAGAAAAATAATTAACATAAATTGAAAAATTTGTGTGTACCTAATTTCATAATCATAAACATGGTTTCTTTAAGATGTTTTTATGTACATATCCTCAAAGTTGTCTCTGGGTGATGATCCGTGATATATGTTTTATAAATATAGTTTCCACGGTTGCTAATAAAATTATATTAATTCCACCTATAAAATCTCGACCCCAAGAGTTTGGAGAGAGTGTGTTACTTTATTACAGCGGCATGATTTCAAAGGAATGAATAGTTCAGTTGTTTTGGAAACACATATTACATACATGATACCCATATTACATTTGGATATAGAAAATAAAACATAATATATAACAAATAAAAATAAAATACACCCTTGAAACTCATTACAAGAATTCATCTTCATATCATGGAGAAATAAAACAAAATAAGGGTGATCTCAATGCTCAGTAATGGTAAGCATACATTGGAAGTAATCAAAAATCAATAAGAATATAAAATTTGGAGAGGAAATGTAAAAACCCATGAATTTAAGAGGTGTATTATCTTTAATTGTTTCAATGTCTTGTGTTGTATGCTTCACCAAGATTAGCTTAAGCTATACGCAACATCGTATTAACTTGCAGTATATGCAACACTATTCTTGGCTTGTTTTACACATGATTTCAAGTTCGTTTGATAGAATTTATTGACAAAACATTGAGTACATATTTTTTTCAATTAATAAAATAACTATGTTTGGATTTTGTTATTCTCAACAACAAAGGAATATTTCAATTCACACAATACAGACTTGACGTGCATTACATGTTGGAGCGACCTTCCCCAATAGCTTGTGTTGTAGTCAATACCGAGTTTTACTAAACAATGATATATTATATTATATAAACCGGCCATTATGAATAGTATTAACCACATTTGGAATTTAATATAACATTAGAATTCATCTTACACACGATATGAGAAGAAAATCATTTTTTCTGATAAATGAAGTATTTTTCAAAAAAAAGTTGTTTTACCACCTTTTCATGGTGCGCTCATTTTTAATATAGTTTTTGACACTTTTATAAGTTATATTTGAGAAGATAAATTTCTTCTTTATAAGAATGATATAGAAATTTACTTTGTAATTTTTTTGATATTTTTCTGAAAGCTTTCAGATTTTGGTAAATAGTGCAAATATGCTAAACTTTAATTGAAAACAACATTTTTCATCGAAATAATTTATAAGGTTAAAATATAATATTTAATGGTTTTAAAGAATAAATAGAGTAAAATTTTACTTTTTAATATAATGTCTTTCATTAGCATTACTTTTTTTTTGAATTCATATGTAAAAACATTTCAATCTTTTGAAGTGTTTTAACTTTTAAAACAGGTTTTCTCAACAATGAGATTAATTTTAAATTAATTACTGCAACTTATGTAATTTGAATTTGAAAAAATTTATTCTATATTTGGAATCAGGTGGTCCATTTTGTGTAAACAGGTAAATTTTATTTTAAGACATTATGTATAGTAACTTCAGTAAATATTTTATTTACCATGGTTAAAGGGTAAATATGGTAAATAAGGGTAAAAAATAATATTATAATTACCCTATAACGTGTCCTAACCTTATTGGATAACACATGTCCGACCATTTTCATCCATGAGTAGATTTTGGGACCCCATGGAGCCACTTTTAAGTGAAAATGACATTTAATTAGTTTTAATTTAATGTTATGGAAAATATAACCTAAACATATATGTTTTACTAAAAACAATTATATGGGGTTATATAAGTAATATTTCTGACTATAAATATTCATTAGAAATATAAATAATTCTTCTACATTATGATATTTTATTTTTAATTTTTGGACATTTTATAAATAAATTTATTTCTGACAGAATGATGTAGTAGTGATTGGCTCATTAATATAGGATTCAAATAAATGAATTTATAAATATTAAAACAATTGTAATTTGGTTATTTTGATGTCATCCATGATTATTTTGGACGATGTATAAATAATATATTTGGTTTAATTCATTAGTTTCGAAGGAATCTGGTTGTTATTAATTTTTAAAAAATTCAAATATGAATAGTTTACAAAATTGACACAATTCATAACTTAAAACATAAAATATTTTATTAAATGAAATTAAATTACCAAAAATATAATAATTGTCCAAATGGTTAATATAAGTCCAAATATGCAATATATAACTCTTTTTTTTCGTTTTACATCATATGGTAATTACATTATCCCACAATTTGTAAATAACATGATGTCACAGTAAGATTAAAAAGAGTAAATTAAAGGTAAAACAAAAAAGATACGGATAAAAAAATATTAACAACATGTAAAAAAATTATTTGATGATGGTTATTCGAACCAAAGTCAACTTATCTTATAATTTAAAAAATATTGGTCCATTTTAAGTCAAAATTGAATTTATAATCAATTAATATTTTGGAAATTTCTTTAAGTGACCCTCCCATATATTATAAAAGGAAACCTCCTCCCTTTCCACTTCACTCCATTTTAATCCTTCAATCTTGGAAAGAATCTGAATATTTCTCTTCTCAACTTCAATAATTACATTCTAGTGGTTCCGGTCTTCTGAAAATACACGCTCTAGTTTTTTAATAGGAAGTATAAAAGGGGCATGTCGAGAAAGAGGTAATTTCTTCTACCAATTCTTTCAAATTTATTTCTTCTTCTAATTTATCTTGTTTAATTATTTAATTATAAAATAATAACGTCAATACCACTTATATTCTGATATGTTATTATAAATATGAAATGACCCAAATTCACCTTCTATCTATCCTAGGAAAAATGAAATCAACGTGAGTACGTACGCACGGATTACCGTTTCCACGCTGTGGTGTAATATGTTTTTCACCGCCACCTTAGTTGGATGGGTATAATGGTGGAAATAATAAATATATTTGATTATTATAACATGATAATAATTTTGAGACATTATAAACCATCCAATTCAATATCGTTCAACATCTATGGGAACAATATCATCACTCGTGCATACATACGACTTACCGTCTCCACGATGCGATGAGATTCATTATCCATGTTAACCATTCAAGAATGATTATAATTGATATGTAATAAATAATCATGAAATATATTACATAATTATTTTACTGGATTTTTGTATATATATTTTTCATTTATGTACTTCTATTCAATTTAATAAGAAAACGAAAACAACGTTCATGCATATGTACGACCTCCAGTATCCATGAAAAGTGTATTCCATTCCATTTATCGATCTATTATAAACATATTTATATAATAAATATATATATGATATATAAATCATTTTTTACATTCTAGAAGTATGTAAATCATGTTCTATGTAATCATATGAATAATAAAAAGTCCAAACATGTACGATAAAGGAAACAATTATTACCCAAAACGTAGCTTTAACATGGAATTGACAAATGAACGGGTAATATAAAGTCGTAAGTGAATCTTATATGATATCATAAATGTTAGTATGGTTCTTTTACAAGATAATAATATGTTTAAACCCACTATACAAAAGTTTCTGAGACATGAAAGAAATCAGATAGAAGGTAAGGGAAAACTTTTCCAATCTCATTTTTATCTATGTTTATTTATTCGTAAGTATTTACTAGGGTTATATTTATCATTAATATCCACTTCATCTAAAAATGATTTCATAAAATGTTTAATTTTTTTTTCATTTATGTTTAAATTCATGTTTACCCCCTTTTGAATTTTACTATGTGGTATGGAAGGAATCATTATTTTTTTACCATATGAGGTACTTTTTGACTTTTCTAGTAAAAGGATGAAGAAAATATTTTTTTAACTTGTAAAACATGAATGGATTATTACGCATTCATAAATAATTATATCCATGAAGCTTACTTTACATGTTTTCAGGTTTATTTTCAATTAACTTACTTTCTTTTAAAATTTCACGACATTTTGAGAAAATAAATTTTTTTGAAGAAGAATGGATATTTTCCTAAAGAACTAAGTTCAAGTGTTTTATCAAAATTATTTTCCATTTAAGATGAATATATTAAATAGGATTATGTTTCTATCCATATTATTAATATGATTTGATTAGGCTAATGACAGAATGGTATTTTATATGGATTATGTTATGATGGAATGATGTTTAAGAGACCCCATTTTATTTCTTGGGCTATGCTTTGATGAATAACTTATGTTTTATGGATCATGTAAGAATGATTTCATTATGATATGGGTGGGACCTATATCTCCCTCCAATGAATTGGGTCAAGATTTATATCTCATCAGATATACATGATTGGAGCGACATGTATGTCTAGTTTAGTAAAACATGGCTGGAATGGCTAGTAAACCTAGTTCAGTAATGGACTTTGTCCACTATGATGGCCTCAGAAAAAATGCCTTGGATACTAAGGAAATAATATTATGTGGTTAATGGTTTTCCAAAATTCCATATTTTATTCCCATGATATTTTATCATGATAAATGTTAATTATCATCCATGAATTACGTACTGCCAAGATTTATGTCATTTCTCAAGATTTTGATGTTTAAACATTATGTTCATGTTTTTACGTTCAAATGTTTATAGTTTGTTTTATGTTCTCGAAGTTTACCCTTACTGAGCATTTGAGATCACCCTTTTTATGTTTTGTTTTCCCTAAGATATAAAAAAAGGATTTACGAAAGAGAACAAAAGGGGAAGATCTTTATGGGAGATATTGATGATCTTTCACTAAGATTAGAAGATAATGTTCTGAGTTTCCAAAGAAACTAAACTAATAAGGTCTTTGGGCGTATGATTTTTTTATGTATCAAGTATTGATCAAATTTAATGTAATTATCATGTACATAAACCTTGGGTCACTAAAGTTGGTATTAGAGAGAAGGTTTAGTCAACCATTGGAAACTAGGATGTGAAAATTTTAGTGAGATCCCTAGAAATATTTCTAAGGATATGTTTAGGGATGTCCCTAAGTTTAAGAATAAGTATATGTTACAATCCTAGAATTGTGATAACGATCTTGAATAACCCAGGATTAATCCTAAAATTTTAGAGATTGAATTTACTCCCCCATGATAATGTTTTTTCCTTGTATTATTTTTGCCTCTCACGCTATTCTTTTTGGGTTTTAAATGATGGATAGATCCCAAAAGAATATTGTTAATGATCAATGCACTTTTCAACGCAATGATCATCCTCCTGAACAACTAAATGTTATGGTAGACGGAATGAAAAATCTTATTGGTATACTTACACTAGATATAAATCATCCTAGACTCCAAAATGAGCAGATAAGGGAACAACATTCTATTGAGCTTTTCAGAAGGCAACATCCACCTTCTTTCAGTGGGTCTTCTGATCTACTTGTTGCTGAACAATTGATCAGTACCATTGAAAATATATTTTCCATACGTTTTTGTTTAGAACATGAAAAGGTCAAATTGGCTGTCTATCATCTATAAGGTGAAGCAGATCAGTAATAGACTCTAATTAAGAATATAGGGAAATAATAAGAAATTGAATCCATGGAATGGGACGAGTTCATGAACTTATTTTTCAACAAGTACTTCCCTTTTATTCTTCAAAGAAAGATGGAAAAGGAGATATGAGAGCTTAAGAAAAAGGATGTTGAATCTGTTGGTACTTACGAGGTGAATTTTACAAGACTTTGAAGGTATGCTTCAGGATTTATCATCTAACCTAAAAGTAAAGTTGATTGATTCCTCAGTGGATTAAAACCAAGTATTAGAAGGGAATTATCTATAAAAGGCTTCAATAGCTATAAGAATTTTGTGTGTTTTGATATCAAGTTAGAACTAGAAATTGGTGTTACATATCCATCTCTTAGTTCTAACAAGATACAAGAGATAGAGTTCAAGGGTAAATCTCAAAACAATGGTGAAGAGTAGATAAATGTTTCTTTATTCTCAAAGAATGGGAAGAATCATGGTGGAGATTGTCTTAAAGGGGATCGAAAATGTTTCCAGTGTGTAAAATAAGTTTATTGAGTAGTTGAGTGTCGAAGTACTATGAAAAATATTTCTGATGATATGAATAGAGAAAATACTATAGAGAACTCACCACCAACACTTAAATGCTATAAGTTCAAGTAAATGAGGCATTATTCCAACCAATGCCCTAATCCAAGGGTTAATGATGGTCAACATCTACAAACTCTTAAGGAAAATGAAAAAGGGAAGTCACATGTGATCACTATTGGTGATGTTGAGTATGAAAACAAAGTAGTGGAATGATTAATTGTTTATGTAATGGGATTTCAAAATAGTGTGGGGGAATCTCATTTATAGTATTAGGGAATCTTGGAATATATATGTATTGGTCTATTATGGCTTCCCATAATTATATGGTATGGGTAACCATGAAAAGTGACTGAAATATTTTTGGAAAGCAGATGATATGCGAATAATGATGGGATAAGAAGAAAATAATATGTTTGATAGTATTGATGATCTCATGGATAAATAATGGGCAAAGTTATATCATGGTTTGAGTATATAGAATTTTTGGTATATTTGTTGTGTGGAAAGAGTTAATTTTGATAGAATTCATTTTTCACTAATGTTCTATGATAATTTATGTTATTATAATATTTCAAGGAAATTCATGATGAAGTCCTTAAAATGTTTGGAATGTGACCAACACGATATATCTTGTGATATATGGGGGATAAATGATGGTATTCACATGCTTGTTATGTGACCTTTCTGGTATTGTTTTCTTTGTACTGTGAGATTGGTCAGAAGTATTTTGGATAGGCCTAAAGATTGGAATAGATTTAGTTCAACATCAGATATTATTGTTTAAGGATAAATTTTCTTTCTGGAATGTTATATTAGTATAGTTTTAGAAAAAGTGTAACCCGCAGGATGGGTGACAACCCATTGCATCGGACAAGGCTGTGGGAATCGAACCCACAACCGAAGTGTGGCAGGCCTTTATCGCCAACCACTGACCTAGAAGTGGTTAGTAAAAATTAGTTTTATTTTATTAAGCAGTATGATAGATGAAGCATAAGTCCATTTTTGGAACCATATATGATTATTCTCACCATATATGTACTTATGTATATTTAATAACTTGTTCTATCCTTTTTGTGATAAAGACAGATGGAATGACCTATCATTGCATCACATGATCTTCTAACACATCAATAATGACAAATTTCACTTCGTTTCTTTGAATAAGAGATGAAGTGGAAATTGTTCAAGGCACAAAGAACAATGAAATTGTACCAATGTCAAGTAAGTATTTTTTAAAAATTATTCATCTTTAGGGAAAGGATATTAAAAATGAAAAAATGTTACCCTAGAACTTTCTTATCCGATGAATCAGATGGCCCCTTAAAACATCACGGATTTATGGATTTTTGGTAGTTAACTTTCTCCAAACCTTATTATCTATCACTATCCATCAAAACATGATCATTAGATTTCTCTTCCATATCCACGTTTTCTCTTCCCACCTATGTTATCCTATGTGGAAACCTAGTGATGATTTATTTTGGGTAACCTTTATGTTTCTAACATTCCTTTTTAATATTAAGTTTTAGTATTCATTTTTTCAATGTGGGTTTCTATGAATGGAAATTTCATGTAGAAAACCATTTATAACCCTTATGAATTTCGAGGGAGAAATTCATTTTAAAGAGGTAGAATGTAAAACCCCTGAGAATTTATGAGATGAATTATCTATAATTTCTTTAATGTCTTGTGTTGTATATTACACAAATTTTAGATTGTGCTATACAACACACCATATTAGCTTGTAGTATATACAAATATATTTTTGGCTTGTGTTACACACGATTTCAAGTTTTTTTGATATAATTTATTATACGCAACATTGAGTATAGATTTTATTCAATGTATAAAAGAACTGTTCTTGGATTATGTTATACACACCAACAAAAGAAGCTTTCACTACATGCAATACTAACATAGCTTGCATTACATGTCAGAGCGACCTTCCTCAATAGATTATGTTGTTCGCAATACCGAGTTTCACTAAACAATGACATATTATATTATATAAACTATCCATTATGAATATTATTAACCACATTTTTAATTTTATATAACATTATCATTAATCTTACACATGATATCAGAACAAAATCAAATTTTCCGATAACAGAAGTATTTTTCAAAAAATGTTGTTTGACCACCTTTTGATGGAACTCCCATTTTAAATATAGTTTATGACACTTTTATAAGTTATACAGGAAAATATAATTTTATTAATTGGAAAAAGGACATAAAAATTTACTTTTTAATTTTTTTGATATTTTTATGATAACATTTTTATTTTTATGAATTGTGAAAAATGCTAAATTTTAATTGAAAACAAAATTTTTCGTAAAAAAAAATTATATTGTTAAAATATATTATTTAAGGCTTTTAAATTATAAATGGAATATATTTTTATGATTTAATATAATGTATGTCATTATCATTAATTTTACATTGAATTCATAGGTAAAACATTTCAATCTTTTGCAATGTTTAATCTTTTAAAACCCATTTTCTCAACAATGAGATTGATTTTAAATTAATTACTGCAACTTAAGTGTTTTTAATTTGAAAAAATGGATTACATATTGGGAATCAAGATTTTAAAATTGTTTAAAGAGGTAACTTTTATTTTTATACATTATGAATAGTAATTTTAGAAAGTGTTTATTTACCATGGTTAAAGTATATATCTGGTAAATACGGGTAAAAAATAATATTATAATTACAAAAAACTATGTAATAACTTTATTTCATGATACATTTACATCCATGGGAATCCTTGGGTTGATTTTGAGACCCCATGGATCCACTTGTAAGTGAAGATTACATTTAATTACTTTCAATTTAATGTTAAGGAAAATATAACCTAAACATATATCTTATACTAAAACAATTTTTATATGGAGTTATATAAGTGATATTTTTTACTATAAATATTCCTTAGAAATATAAATATATTTTATACATCATGTTATTTTATTTTTATTTTTTAGACATTAAATTAGTAATTTTATTTATGAGACAAGGATAATGCGGTAATTGGTTCATTAATAAAGGATTCAAATAAAAGAATTTATAAATATTAAAAAAATGTAATTTGGTTATTTTGATGTCATTAAAGAATTTTATGGACGATATTGACATATTATCTTTGTTTTAATGACTTATTTTTGAAGGAATCAAGTTTTTTTTTAATTTTTTAAAAAGTCATGTATGAATATTATCCAAAATTGACGCAATTAATAACTTAAAACATAAAATAGTTCATTAAATTATATTATATTCCTAAAACTCTAGTATACATACAAATTGTTAAAAAAAGTCCAAATATTTCAGAAAAATATTTTTTTGGTTCTTTTGACATGATATGGTAATTAAATTAACCCACAATGTGTAAATAAAATGATGTCACGGTAAGATTAAAAAGAGTAAAATAACTGTAAAACAAAAATGATAAGTATAAAAAAATATTCAGAACTTTTAAAGAATTCTTGGATTATGGGTATTCGAACAAAAATTATATTATCATATAATTAAATAAATTTTGGACCATTTTATGTAAAAATTGAATTTATAATAAATTAATATTTTGGAACTTTTTTAAAATACTCCTATCATCCCTTATAAAAGGGAACCTCCCCCCTTTCATCTTCACTCTATTTCTCTATCCATTCCTCTTTTCAACTTCCCTAATTACATTATAGAGGTTCTGGTCTTCTCAAAAGACCAACTCTAGTGCCCTAATAGAATATTTAAAGGAGGCACGTCTAGGAAGAGGTATTCTCTTCTACCAATTCATTCAAATTTATTTGTTCTTATACATTATCTTCATTAGTTGTTTCATTATAAAATAATAATGTTAGTATCACTCATATACTTATTTGTTATCATAAAACTTAAACAATCATATTTCCCCTTCTATCCACCTTATGAAAAATGAAATCCTCGCGCTTGCGTACGTACAGATTACCGTTTCTATGTCGTAGTGTAATATGTTTTTCACTACCACATTACTTGAATGAGTATAATGGTGGGAATAATAAATATATTTGATTATTATAACATTATACTAACTCTGAGATACTATACACTATCCAATTCAATACCGTTCAAAAACTATGGGAACGATATCGTCGCTCGTGCATACGTACGACTTACCGTCTCCACGACGCGATATGATTCATTCTCCATGTTAACCATTTAATAATGATTATAAAGGATATATAACAAAATAATTTTTAAATATATTACATAATAATTATAATGGATTTATGTATATATATATGTAATTTACTTCCATTCAATTTAATAATGAAACGAAAACATCATTCACACGTATGTACGACCTCATGTCTCCCTGAACAGTGTATTCCAATCCATTTATCGATCTATTATACACATATTTATATACTAAATATATATGATATATAAATAATTTTTTATATTCTATAAGTATGTAAATCATGATCTAAGTAATCATATGATGAATAAAAAGTCCAAACACATACGATAAATGAAACAATCATTACTCAAAACATTGCATTAAAATTGATTTGACAAATGAATGAGTAATATAAAGTCATAAGTGAATCATATATGATATCATAAATATTATTATTGTTCTATTAAAAATTAATAATATATTTAAACCCACTATACAAGAGTTTTATACACATTCTAAAGAAATCTGACCTAAGTTAAGGGATAACTTTTCCAATCTATTTTTTATCCAAGATTGTTTATTAGTTAGTATTTACTGGGGTAATATTTATCATCAATGTCCATGTTTTATAAAAATGTTTTCATAATATGTTTACTATTCTTCAATTTATGTTTAAATTCATTTTTAAACCTTTTTTACTTTTACTTTGTGATATGGAAGGAATCATTCCTTTGTTTACCATACGAGGTACTATTTGACTTTTACTGTAACAGTACGAATATAAATTTTTTTTAACTTTTATGGAATGAACTAATTGTTATAGATTCTTAAATAATTATTTCCATGAATATTTCTTTACTAGTTTTCTTTTTTATTTTCAATTAACATCTTTTTCTTTTAAAATTTCACGACATTTTGAGAAAATAAATTTTTTTTGAAGAAGAAAGGATATTTTCCGTAGGAACTAAGTTCAAGTGTTTTATAAAAATTATTTACCATCAAAGATGACACTTTTTAAATAAGGTTATATATCTATACCTATTTTTACTGTGATATGATTATGTTAATGATGAAATTTCATTTTATAGAGATTATTTTTTGATAGAATGATGTTTAAGAAAACCCATTTTATTTCTTGGGTTATGCTATGATGAAGGATATATATTTTGTGGAACATGTAAGAATGATTTCATTATGAGATTGGTGTGACCTATATCTCCATTTAATACATTGGGTAAATATTTATATCTAATGAGACAGACATGAATGAAATGGCAGGTAAATTCGGTTCAGTAATACATGGCCGGAACGACAAGTAAACCCAGTTCAGTAATAGACTTTTTCCACTATGATGGTTTTGGAAAAAATACCTTGGAAAATATAGAAATCATATTATGTGCCTAATTCTTTTCCATAATTCCACATTTTATTCCCATGATATTTTTTCATGATTAATGTTCCTTATGATCAATGACTTACGTACTACCAAGATTTATATCATTGCTCAAGATTTTGATGTTTAAACATTATGTTCATGCTTTTATATTCAAATGTTTATGGTTTGTTTCATGTTCTCCATGTTTACCCTTACTTTGGATTTGAGCTTAGCCTTTTTATGTTTTCTTTTCCTCAGGATATAAAGAAAGGTTTTATGTTGGAAAAAATGGGAAGATCTTAATGGGAGATGTTGAAGATTTTTCACCATGATTAGAATATTTTGTTCTGATTTTCCAAAAACACAAAAGTAATACAATCTTTGGGCGCCAGTTTTTGTCATGTATTAATTATTCCACAAAATTAATTTAATTTCCATATAGGTCAATCTTGGGTCTCTACAGGTAAAAGACTGAACATACTTTCAATTTATACAACTGGATAATGTATAATCAATATTCCAAGGTAATTTACTAAAAACACATTCCATTTAATCCTTAAACTATGAATTAAATGCACACATAGATTTTTTCTGAGTGAAAATCCTCTCGATAATAATAATTGAATTGATGAAAATGATTAATTGTTGGAAATATTGTATCTAGAACATGAAACAATACCATAAAGACCTTTCACAAGATGGTTTAATTAGTTTTGTAAGAACCAATATATTCTTTTTATAAAAAAACTTGATGGGTTTGTCACAAACTAATTTCATCTCATGAGACTGCTGATGCATCAAGGGGCTTACATTAACCAATACTCAACATGTGTCTTTACATTCCAAATCATTCATTATATTTTGAATAATCAATTTAATTAATAAATAATGGGACTTATCATCAAATATCAATATTGAATAAAATATACAGGTTTATCAAATTTTTACCATATTAATATAGGCAATAAAAATGGTTTTTTATGTTGATGAATGTAAATACCATTTAAATATCAACAAAACATTCTTGAGGAGAATAATATTTAAACATTCCAAAGCGTCCCATCATACACTGAAACATTTGAATCAAAATAACCATGAGGAAATAACATTAAAGGAGACTTATAATATAATGAGAATAATTATATTCATGATATAACATGTCAATGGTCAATATATACACCATATATAAAATAATTAGTGTATAACAACAAATAAGACACAATGGAATGTAATTTGAGACAAATTCCCTTACCCTGAATCTAACTTGGCACATGTTTATTTATATTCCTTAATAATAAACTTATTATAATTATTTACTTGTTTCAGAACCCTTTTTATTTTTTTATAAATTTTACTTCACTTATTATAATGTTGTATACAACCACTTAAACAATTAAGTTTACTTTAGGTGTTTTGAACAAACCCGATTCATGGGTAAAAAATGAATTTGGTAGGTAAAATAGGTTCAAATGGTTTATTATATAAACATACAAAGAATAATAATAATGACATAATTATAATATTAATTCATCTATTATAATTTTGAAACTCTATATTAATGTTGGTTATGAAAAATTTTCCAACATTACAATCATTGAGATGGTAGGTCATACATATGCATGAGTAACGTTCCATTTTTCAATGATTTTTATAGAAACAAGGTAATTAACATTATATATTTAAAAAATTATTATTATATCATTAATACCACGCTATTTAATCATATATACATATATATAATTATTTTTATGTAAAATAAATCACATCATGTTGAGGAGGCGGTAGTCCACATATCCACGAACGATGTTATCACTTTTTTAGTGTGTGAAAATGGTAATAAAGAAAATGGTATATTATATTTAGAAAAAGGAAATTATTTCATGAATATAATATATATATTATTTATTTTAAATATGTTTAATTAAAACCATACTTAATATTTTCCATGTAATGTGTGAACGTATCAATTCGTTTTGAGGAGGTGGTAGTCCACACGTCCATAAGAGAAGTTATCATATTTAAATAAAATGAAATAAATAAAGGTATGAGTTATATAGAAATTAAAGAAGAATAAAGAAATAATAAATATAATATATATATCATATAGAAAAAACAATTCAATCATACTTTCCAACCATGAAAGGTGGTAATGGAAAAACGAACAACATCATTTCGTGAGGCGGTAGTTCGTCGTAAACGAACAGTAAATTTTCTAACCATTTGATGGATGTCTGCATAGAGGTTAGTCAAAAAAATAGCATAAAAATATATCAATATATTTAGGATAATTTTTTTATTATATAATAATTTAATAATAAGAAATTTATAGGTGTATAATCAAATAAAACATAAATTTACATTGAAGAATGTTACCTCTTTTTCAGGTAACTCCTTTTGGTTTGCAACAAAGGGATTACATGGTTTGATTTACTCCAAATTTTATTATCATATTTTTAGGGGAGGGGTGTTGGGTGATTATTTTAGAATATCTTGGATGATCCATGGTGCCTTGAGAGGTATGATGAAGGGGAAGATTTAATTTCTTTTTATAGTTGAGGAGGAGTGGAATTCTTGTAAATAAAAATAGGTATACACTATTGGGAGGTTTCCCTTAACTCATGTGACTCATAAATGGAAAAAAAATTGATTAAATGAATTTATTGTCAATGAAAACATTATCAAAAATAAATAAGTTGATTTTTATAATTTTTTTCCTTAACTACTATGTTTACCAATTTTTATCATTTTGGTTTTTATTAAAGTAACTTGTTTTCTTGCCTATGGAACTAAACCATTAAAAATAAATTAAAATGAGATTTAATAGAAAATATATACCCATTTAATAATTAATATGATATATAATTTAAAAAAAAATACCTTGTGTGTTGGAAATAATATTATTACAAGTGCGTGTAACATGTAAAAACACTATATTAACCTGGGTCGTGCTAACAATGTTTTTACTATATATTGGTAAATATGTCAATTATAAAAGATAAATTGGTCCACTAATGGAACATATTTTTCATTTATTAAAACAAAAAATTATGTTGATAGTCGTTATGTTTTTTTATTAATTTTTATCATTGAATAAAATATCATTTACTATAAAATAACATTAATGACAATTTTGACATTATTTATTTAATTTTAATTTTAAAAATACAAAAAATATTAGAATTAAAAGATATTAATTTCGTAGATTTTTATCCGTATATAATTATCTTAAAATATAATTTAACCCATTAATTCATTAAAATTACATAAATTTTATTGTTATTAACATCATTTATCTTCTTTATTTATTAACAAAATAATCCATGCTTTTGCATTTGTTAAGAGTTTAATGTAATTATATCATATCTAAAAATTAAAGTTATTTTATTATGGTAATATATACTATTTACCTTTCAAAAAAAATTTATTATGAAAATTATGTAGCTACCTTTATATTCTAAAGCATTATAAATTTTAATGTTAAGGAAGGTTCCGTTCTTCTCTTTTACAAAAAAAAATATCATATGGGTCACTCTTGGGAAATATTATCCCAATAACTCATAAAATTATAAAAAATATGGAATTTGGTTGATCTATTGGTACTTATTATTTTTTGGAAATGTTTATAGGTCATTTTGGAAATTATGAATAAGGTTTAGTCCCTCGTTACGATTAATTTTACCTAAATGGATGTAATTAATTTTCTTTACATTTACAAATGTTTTTAGTCACAAACTATATTTATATTATTATAATATAAATATTATATTTTTTAAAACAATGTATGATTTTATTTAAAAAAATCAAATTAAAATAATGGGTGAAATTAATTTTAAATCTAATCCCGCAGACGTGGCGAGGAAGATGATTTTTAAAATGAAATTGTTCAAAAAGTCCATTAAGTCATTATATATAAAGTAGATATAAAAATTATTCTAATGAACTATAAGGGACTAATAGATTTATAATTTATCTATTTCTACTTTAAAAGTAATTGAAAATATAATTTAACATTAATAATTATTTAGATGAAAATGTATTTTTCAAATAAAAGGTAGTATTTTTCTCTATTCCTCAAAAGTGAAACTTCTCAAAAAAATACCGAAAATAAACCATAAGAAAATTTTGAAATTCATAATTCAAAAATGAAATTTATTCTGAAAGATAAAATTTATATAAGTGTCAAAATTTACTTTTATAATACATATGCCATTAAAAGGTGGTAAAACTCGGTTTTGTTTGTAACACAAGATAACTTACTCTTGCATTCATTGAATTCTATATGAAATATTAATTTAAAAAATTATGTATAAAATAAAGTCTTCATAATTTATATTACATTCTATTCTGGGTGTTTTATGTCATATATGATATCTAATACAATGTTCTTACATTATAATTTCTGGGCATTACACCATGGTAGGTGTAGCGACCCCCAAACCCAGAGTGCCTAATGAGACATGATATAATTAACATTTCATTACATCATTACAAATTAAATATCATGTCCCATTACTACAGAAGATCACGAGGCTCAGGATTCTGGGAAACCAGCTGCTTCTGATTAACTTCATTAGTACCAACCATGCCTGAAAAATTTTAAACAAAAACCTAGGGTGAGCAAATATGCCCAGTAAGGGGTTTTAAGAAAAATTTTTATGAAAAATCTTTCTCAAAGTAGTCCTTTTGAAGAGAATAAAACACTTTTCTAAAAACGAAGCATTATCTTTTCTTAAAAACATGAAATCCAACATTGTTTTGAAAACCACTTGCACAGAGAAGTACGTACTTGAAATACGCTTTAAAGTAAACATGATCAGAGAGCGCAACATATGAAGAATAGACAATGCATAAAATTCAAACAAGGTTACTTAAATTCTAAAAAGAATTATATGACTAAGAAAGGAAAACATTCATAACATGATTCATTAGCATATACAGTTCTTCTAACAGTTTACCACATGAAATTCAGTTCTTGACACGTAATTACATTTTCATAGTCATGGGAATTTTCAACTAGGGGATGTCCTGTTAGTTGAACTAACCCCTGGTTGACCAATTATCATCACATGCAGAGGGAATGTATAATGCTGGACTTTGTCAAGACCTTTCGTCAAGACCGTATAACATACTTAATGGGTCAAGGCTAACTGCCAATCCCATTTCCATGGTAGCACAAGCCAAGGCTAACTGCCAAGATCGTCGAACATAATGTCTCATGAGACTCTTGCTTTACCCAATGCATTGGAGCACTGTATAATTCCGGGCACACCTGTCACATCATTCATATTGCGCTATATAATTCTGGGTGCACCCGTCACATGTAAGTCTAATACATCCCTCACATATCTTGACATGGTCTTTCATTCATAGGGTTTCATACATTCTTAATCAACCCCATTTTCATATTCATAACTTGAAGATAGTTTAATCATAAATAAACTGAGACATGCATGCTAAATTCGTACACATAAGAAATTGTCTTAATAATTAAAACATGGGTTTTAAGGAAATAAACACAAACACTTAACATTCCATAACATCATATTACCCAATTAAAACATGGTCGTTCATAACTTACACATATGCTGATAAATGGATATTGTGGGTGTTTAATACATGCAGTTGGGGATACAATGTGCGTAATCAGGTCCATCTTGGGGAAATCATGTATATAGTTGTGTAAAAACTCTTTTATTAGCACTTTAAATAACATAACCCCTATTCTTTGTAATGTTTTCAAACATCATAAAGAACTTGTAATTGAAGACAACATAATGATATATATACCTACACATATGCATGGGTTTACCACATTAAACCATACTCAAAAAAAATATTTCCCAAGTTATACATTAAACAAAAATAATGTTTGGAAAACAGAGTGGGGTTCTTTTATAGAAAAAGAAATGAACATAACTTTCATAAAAACCTTATGCACATTGATGTACATGTACATCTATATGATTACATGTAAATATACATCCTTAAGCTCCATGTAATTGGATGATTTACATGTTCATGCCATTATTCGACAACTCCATTTTTCATAGGCGAAAAGAAATTTAGGGTTATAAACATGTGAATTAAGGGTGTACATATGTGTGTATCATCTTATATATATATGTATATGTATGATTACAAATATATATATGTACACACAGATGCACGAAATGTATATACGTATAGCTGTGTATATTCACTGAAGCAGATGAAAAATTAAAACAAGGAGACCTCCCCTACTCAGGTTCGGTCCTAAGAAGAGGTAAAAATAGTTTCATTTGGTCTTGTGTATATACTTATACATATTTGTATAAAAGTGTATATAAATGTGTATAGCTTATTGAAACTAGAAGAAACGAAGTATAGGGGTTTCCTCTAGCCCCATTTGGATCTCCAAGCTGAAAGGGGATCCTCACAGTCTAGGTTTTCACCATGTTTATACTCACAAAGAATATATTTATATATAACACATATATATATATATATATATCAAAACTTTACCAAACCAGATGAATTTTGTCCCTTACCTTTGCTTAGAGAGTAGAAGGAGAGGAAGATGTGACAACGAGACAAGTGAAACAAGACGTATAAACACAGGAAGTATATTTATACATATATCACATATATATGTATATATATATATAAACCGAAGCTCAAAAAAAACCACAACAGAACTTCTCCCTTACCTTAGCTCGGAGAGGGGGAGAGGAAACGATGCAGCGACGCTGGACCAGTGGTCAGAAGGATCAAAGAGACCGGGTGAAAACTCTGCGGCCCTTGGTGCAACCAGGTTTTTAAAAAACCTGAAGAAGAAGAAGCGGAACTTCGGGGAGTCGTCGACCCGGGTATCCGAGGAGAGTCGGTGCCTAACCCGTGTAAAGGAGGGGAAAAGCAGGGTCTACTAGCCGGCCTACGGGAAGAAAGCGATGCCGCCCTACCCTACTGGTTCGACGACGCGAGGAAGAAGAAGAAGTCGCAGGACGCGAGGTAGAAGAAAAACTGAGAAAAGGCGGACGACCGGGATTAAAAGGGGGGGATCAGACGGCCTTAAAGAGGTGCAGATTTAAAAGAGATGGACGGCCGTGATAGGATGGAAGAAGATCAAACGGCCCTGGGTTTCTGCGGCGTTTAAAAACGCGGTTCTACATTTTTTTTAAAAAGTTGTTTTAATATTATAAAATTGTTTTTATTATTAAAAAATCAATTATTAAAATAACTGTTATTATTTTAATAAAAGTCATTGGTCAATTGATTTAATCAAAACATATTATTATATAAATATAAATATGTAAATATATATATTTTATTTTTAAAACATCAATATTTTTTATTACATTATCATTATTATTATTAAACCATAATTATTAATTACTTAATATTACATTATGAAAGGTCAATGGTTAAAAACATTGGTTAAACAAAACATATCACATATATATATATATGTTTTTAATTTCCTTTATTAGCTAATTACCGTAATTTCCTTAATTAAAGATTAATATTAATCAAACATTAAACGTAACTATATTCAATCACACATGAGAGTGTGTTGATATAAACATTACCACTACGACACATACGTAAAATAAATCATAGTTTGACGTAGTTTACAAAACTATTAATCCAAATTACAAACATTTGCATTAATATTATCCCTTATATTTAATTTAGAGAAAAAGAATCATTTAATTTGATGCAATATATATATATAACTCAAGAGTTAGTACATGTTTAGAAAAAATAAAAACCCATCAGCTTTCATAAAATTTTAATTGCTCAAATTAAGAAAATATGTAGTGAATAGTTGAAAAATAAAATATTAATTTTCACCATTTTGAAACATAAAATATAATTCACATTTTTGGGAAAAAAATAAATAAATTGATTAAATTATCATTGATTTCATTCTTAACCATTAAAGAAAATTTAATAGTTAATTTTTTGAACCTTTCGGGGTAATCCATTCTTATCTCCAACGGTCAAAAAAATAAAACATAGTGGATAAGAGAATCCAACGGTCATATTTATAGCCGTTTGGGTTCAACGGTCGGATTAGTGTGCTTATAAAGGGTCTGGTCTCGGGGTGTCCCTCACTCCAGGTAACTGAAGGAGAAAGGAAGAGATGGTTCATGTGATTCCCTTGGTGCTCAGCACGGTTGCAGTGGCTTCGGTCATCCTCATGTTCATTCTGATGGATGTCAGAAACCCTTACCGCCTTCTTGGGGTCTTGGTGGTTTTAAGCGGTCTCCCCATTATTGTAATTGGGTTTTTAATTGGGATTTTTGGTTATCTTATCTTCTTGTTCGGTCAGTGGAAGTTGTAGCCGAGATGTTACTTATTTGAATAAAGGAGCATTCATTCATTTGATGCTATTTTATTATTATCATCTTATAAGATGTTTGTTTGTTCACTTAACGAGTGACATTGTAAAACAAACTTTTCAAAATTCAAAACATGGTTTACTCAGGTTGTTACATTACTTCCCCCTTCAAAGAATTGTGTCCTCAAAATTCTATCATAAAAAGAAAAATTGAAACCCCACACGTACAACATTACCGAAACAGTGGATCTGGTTCGGTTAATGGGATACCAAAGTAGGCACATAGCTCTTCCATTTCCCTAGTCCAGATGCACTTCGAACAGTACGTCTTTAACTCTTACTCGTGCGTACTACACATGAGATTCCAAAGAGAGGCTCGTGCGGTGAAAAGATCAGAAACGTCCAAGTAGATATACTCATTGATAACTCTTTGGGCCACATCACGCTCGAGGTAGTCGAGAGGGATGATGTGGTTGAAGAGACTGAGATTCAAGACCTGGAACATATAGGATGCACTAAGATGGCCATCCTGGGTGGCTACGAGGAAGCACGCTCTGGCAGAGAAGTTCTGTGCTAGTGTAAAACACTGGAATATGCCTTCATAGTACCTTCCCCTTCGCCTGTAGTAGGGGAGTTGAGCAGTGTTGATGTGGTGAAAAACACGATCATCCTCTTGGAACAAACGAAGAATCTCAGGACCATTTGCTAGATCGAGCAGACGTTGGCAAGACCCTCGTATATGGAGAAAGGATGGATAATCCACCGTGCATGCCCTGATAAAGATGACTTCTACTAACCCATCAGGTAGTGGTGAGAAGTTCGTTTGACCAGCCATCTGAAAAAAAACATCGAAAGGAAACTCTTAACAACATCGATAAGGTAGAGACATGAAAGGAAACATGAAACTTCCATTTATGAAAAAGTTTTCAAGACAAATCCTGAGTTTACTAGACGTACACCACAAAGAGTGGAGAAAATCCCTAACTCTTCAAACCACACATAGGCTGAACAGATAGGACTAAACTCATGGGAACATCTATGACACCTCCTGAGTTTAGAGTGAGGGGTATGGAGTTGGGAAACATCGGCATACACCTCTTGCCTAAGAGATAGTCGTGTGGACTCATCTTCCAACACTCCAAGGTCCATTAACTGGCCTCAGAAGCTGTAGTGCAAAATCTGGCATAGGTAATCCGCTCGAAGATCTTCGGTAGCAACAGCTTCTTGAAAAGGGTTATCAAGCATCGTGCCAAATTCCTCACCAGTTGTGAACACTCGGAAGAGTCCTTCGTGATACTTTCCACGATGTGCATACGAGGGAAATTGGGTCATCATCATTAGGAGATAATCCATCCCCAATCCCCGGTGAAGACTAAGAACCCTAGGAGAGATTGACACATCATACAGGTTCTTACACGTCATGAGAATTTGGGAATAATTTAGAATGTTCTCATGGCTAGATAGAGATACAACGTTCTCTAAATCCTCAGTGGGAAGTGACAGTAGGTCGGTAGGTACATCAGCCATTTGAAAGTTATAACATTTTTACATAGTTAGTCATAGAAATACATTTATACCACCTGGTCTTCCAGAGTTACCTGAACCCATCCTCTGATACCAACTATAGCGACCCCCAAAACCAGGGTGCCTAATGAGACATGATATACTTAACATTTCATTACATCATTACAAATTAAATATCATGCCCCATTACTATAGAAGATCGCGAGGCTCAGGATTCTGGGAAACCAGCTGCTTCTGATTAACTTCATTAGTACCAACCATGCCTGAAAAATTTTAAACAAAAACGTAGGGTGAGAAAATATGCCTAGTAAGGGGTTTTAAAAAAACATTTTAAGAAAACTCTTTCTCAATGAAGTCCTTTTGAAGAAAATAAAACACTTTGATAAAAACGAAGCATTAAATTTTCTTAAAAATAAGAAATCCGACATTCTTTTTAAAACCACTTGCACAGAGAAGTACGTACTTGAAATAAGCTTTAAAGTAAACATGATCAGAGAGCGCAACATATGAAGAATAGACATAGCTTAAAATTCGAACAAGGTTACTTAAATTCTAAAAATAATTCTGTGACTAAGCAGGGAAAAAATTCATAACATGATTCATGAGCATATACAGTTCTTCTAATAGTTTACCACATGAAATTAAGTTCATGACACATAATTACATTTTCATAGTCATGGGAATTTTCAACTAGGGGATGTCCTGTTAGTTGAACTAACCCCTGGTTGACCAATTATCATCACATGCAGAGGGAATGTATAATGCCGGACTTTGTCAAGACCTTTCGTCAAGACCGTATAACATACTTAACGGGCCAAGGCTAACTGCCAATCCCGTTTCCATGGTAGAACAAGCCAAGGCTAACTGCCAATACTATCGCATATAACATCTCACGAGACTCTTGTTTTACCCAATGCATTGGATCATTGTATAATTCTGGGCGCATCCGTCACATCATTCATATTGCGCTATATAATTCCGGGCGCACCCATCACATGTAAGTCCAATACATCCCTCACATATCTTGACATGGTCTTTCATTAATAGGGTCTGATATATTTTTAATCAACCCCCTTTTCATATTCATAACTTGAAGATAGTTTAATCATAAATAAACTAAGATATTCATGCTAAATTCGTACACATAAGAAATTGTCTTAACAATTAAAACACGGGTTTTAAGGAAATACAAACAAACACTTAACATTACATAACATCATATTACCTAATTAAAACATGGTCATTCATAACTTACACATATGCTGATAAATGGATATTGTGGGTGTTTAATACATGCAGTTGGGGATACAATGTGCGTAATCAGGTCCATCTTGGGGAAATCATGTATATAGTTGTGTAAAAAATCTTTTATTAGCACTTTAAATAACATGACCCCTATTCTTTGTAAAGTTTTCAAACATCATAAAGAACTTGTAATTGAAGACAACATAATGATATATATACCTACACATATGCATGGGTTTACCACATTAAACCATACTCAAAATAAATATTTCCCAAGTTATACATTAAACAAAAATAATGTTTGGAAAACCAAGTGGGGTTCTTTTATATAAAAAGAAATGAACTTAACTTTCATAAAACCCTTATTCAAATTGATGTACATGTACATATATATGATTAAATGTACATATACATCCTTAAGCTCCATGTAATTTCATGATTTACATGTTCATGACATTATTCGAGAACTCTATTTTTCATAGGCAAAAAGAAATTTAGGGTTATAAACATGTGAATTAAGGGTGTACATATGAGTGTATAATCTTATATATATATGTATGAATAAAAATATATATATGTACACACACATTCACGAAATGTATATATGTATAACCGTGTATATTCACTGAAGCAGATGAAAAATTAAAACAAGGAGACCTCCCCTACTCAGGTTCGGTCCTAAGAAGAGGTAAAAATAGTTTCATTTGGTCTTGTGTATATATTTATACATATTTGTATAAAAGTTTATATAAATGTGTATAGCTTATTGAAACTAGAAGAAACTAAGCTGAGGGGTTTCCTCTAGCCCCATTTGGATCTCCAAGCTAAAAGGGGATCCTCACGGTCTTGGTTTTCACCCTGTTTATACTCACAAAGAATATATATATATATAACTCGTATATATATATATATAGAAACTTAACCAAAACCAGATGAAGTTTGTCCCTTACCTTTTCTCGGAGAGTAGAAGGAGAGGAAGATGCGGCAACGAGACAAGTGAAACCGGATGTATAAACACAGGAAGTATATTTATAAATATATCACATATATATGTATATATATATAAAAACCGAATCTCAAAAAAACCACAACAGAACTTCTCCCTTACCTTAGCTCGGAGAGGGGTAGAGGAAACGATGCAATAACGCTGGACCAGTGGTCGGAAGGATCAAAGAGGTCGGGTGCAAACTCTGCGGCCCTCGGTGAAATGAGGTTTTAAGAAAAACAGAAGAAGAAGAAGCGGAACTTCGGGGAGTCGTCGACCCGGGTATCCGAGGCGAGTCGGTGCCTAACCCATTGAAAAGAGGGGAAAAGAAGGGTCTACTGGCTAGCCTACGAGAAGAAACCAATGCCTCCCTACCCTACTAGCTCGACGACGTGAGGAAGAAGAAGAATTCGCGGGACGCGAGGTAGAAGAAAAACTGAGAAAAGGCGGACGACCGGGATTAAAAAGGGGAGATCAGACGGCCTTAAAGCGGTGTGGCTTTAAAAGAGATGGATGGCTGCGATCGGAGGGAAGAAGATCGAACGGACCTGGGTTGCTGTGGCATTTAAAAATGTGGTTCTATAGTTTTTTTAAAAAAAAGTTGCTTTAATATTATAACATTGTTTTTATTATTAAAAAATCAATTATTAAACTAAGTTTTATTATTTTAATAAAATTCATTGGTCAATTTATTTAATCAAAACATATTATTATATAAATATGTATATATATATATATTATTTTTAAAACATCAATATTTTTTATTATATTATCATCATTATTATTATACCATAATTATTAATTACTTAATATTACATTATGAAAGGTCAATGGTTAAAAACATTGGTTAATCAAAACATATCACATATATATATGTTTTTAATTTCCTTTATTATCTAATTACCATAATTTCCTTAATTAAAGATTAATATTAATTAAACATTAAACGTAACTATATTCAATCACACATGAGAGTGTGTTGATATAAACATTACCACTACGACACATAAGTAAAAGAAATCATCGTTTGGCGCAGTTTCCAAAACTATTAATCCAAATTACAAACATTTGCATTAATATTAGCCCTTATATTTAATTTAGAGAAAAAGAATCATTTAATTTGATGCAATATATATATATATATAACTCAAGAGTTATTATATGTTTAGACAAAATAAAAACCCATCAGCTTTCATAAAATTTTAATTGCTCAAATTAAGAAAATATATAGTGAATAGTTGAAAAATAAAATATTAATTTTCACCATTTTGAAACATAAAATATAATTCAAATTTTTGGGAAAATAAGAAATAAATTAATTAAATTATCATTGATGTCATTATTTAAAAATTAATGCAAATTTCATAGTTAATTTTCCGAACCTTTCTGGGTAATCCATTCTTATCTCCAACGGTCAAAAAAATAAAACATAGTGGATATGAGAATCCAACGGTCATATTTATAGCTGTTTGGGTTCAATGGTCGGATTAGTGTGCTTATAAAGGGTCTGGTCTCGGGGTGTCCCTCACTCTAGGTAACTGAAGGAGAAAGGAAGAGATGGTTCGTGTGATTCCCTTGGTGCTCAGCACGGTTGTAGTGGCTTCGGCCATCCTCATATTCATTCTGATGGATGTCAGAAACCCTTACTGCCTTCTTGGGGTCTTGGTGGTTTTAAGTGGTCTCACCATTATTTTAATCGAGTTTTTAATTGGGATTTTTGGTTAGCTTATCTTCTTGTTTGGTCAGTGGAAATTCTAGCCGAGATGTTACTTATTTGAATAAAGGATCTTTCATTCATTTGGTGCTATTTTATTATTATCATCTTATAAGATGTTTGTTTGTTTACTTAACGGGTGACATTGTAAAAAAAACTTGTCAAAATTCAAAACATGGTTTTCTCGTGTCGTTACAGTAGGACCATACATAAGATGCACGAGGATATTAGAATAAAATAGAGGCTCACAACATATCCCCATTATGTCTTGATTCATGAATAACCCCATAATACATCTCAAAATAAATATTCCAAATCAAATATTATAAATCCTTTCCCAAAATTGTACCTACGAACAATGATATTGAGAGCTTGGTTATTGATTTTCCATAGAGGCCTGAGCTGGGTGTGTGTAATGAGCCAAACTGGGTTAACTTGACTTAGTACTCAAACTGAACAGTAACATGATATATATAAAACATGATAACCCAAAACAGGATTTACTATTATCCAAACTAGACATACAAACAAAGTATAATTAGGAAACAAATTAGATGCAAACAAAGCTAAACAATCAATCCAAAACATGATGAACCATAATGTAAATCAAGTCACAATGTTACCAATAGTCACCTCTATCCCAATCTGAACTGATACAGGAGAAATAAGAAAAGCCAACATACTACAATATTCTATACCATTTATTGATTCATAAATTCTAATTATTACTTTTACATTATTTTATTTTAGTAAATCACAATCACTTTCATAATAAATGTTTACTAAATTTTTATGTCCTAATTGTTTCCGTATGTTTTTTTAGAAAACATTAACTTCTAATATACATTGAAAATGTTATAATAAATTATGAATATAAACATACTATTCATAATTATGATCATCATATTGAGAAAGATTCCAATTAATCAGGATTACCTTTTAAAATACCATGAGATTGACACTTGTGTTGTCTTTTGTACTAGTAAAAGTCATGGATGTTGGACTGATTTTTGTACCAAAAATTAGACTGACTCACATCAAGATATCCTATTGAAAATTAATAAGGAATTATTCCAAAATAACCTATATTTATAATCATAATACATTTAAATTTTTATATAATAATCAATATATTTAACCCTATAATGGTGTTAATCAATATGACATCAGACATCCAGTTACAGATGAGCTATCAAGCACTAGGTGTCTGAGGCCATTGAAACAATCTTAGAAATATGACCATTGGAGAATTTCCATAAATATATATTCATTTAAATTGTTTGGAACTAAAATATTTCATTTTTATTTCATGTATGTGTGAACTAATCGTTCTCAGTCAATGTAATTATTTAGATAGTTGGTAGTTCTATGGAATCATATCAAGGATTGTTTCTTTATGAAATTTTTCTTTTTTAATTGTGTCTGATTATTGTTAAGATCGAGCGATTTTGGGGAGAGGAATATGGTGAATCCAATCCAGTGGATTGAGGTCTTCTTGGTCTAGGATTATAGGTACAATAATCATATATATGACTTCTAAGGATAGGATGAATGATGAACTTTAATCATTGTATTGATGGATTTTCTACTAAGGAAATGAAAACCATTTTAGGTGGTATAAAAATATAGATACATTTAGTCAAGATTATTTACTACCATAATATTTTTGTTATAAGAGTTGAATCTTTTAATTATATCTCATAAGTCATTATTATGTTTACATTGTTATTATATGGCTTTTTTTTGCAATTTATTATTCTAATGTGCTTGATATAGAATTTTTAGTAATTTTTATTATCCTTCTATACAATTGGTTTTATCAAAGACTCTGAGTATGATAGAAAATAACAATTTTGTCAAATCAGATCCATCATCATTAAGATATTTTACTATGATAAAATTAGACTATTTCTAGTTCTAATTTGGTAACTCTAATAAATTGACTAAGTCTAAGTTCGATAAAGATACCTTAAGAGGATTTGAGTTTTTCATAGTTTAAAACTTTGAAACTATGTTTTACGCTAAAATTCACCCAATCATGTAATTATAACAATCAAGTATAATTATTAAGATAATATAATTAGTATCAAATCCTATTATTTTTGATTATTGACATACTGAGTTTTTTGCTTTCTTTACTTACTGTAATTTGTTAATGTTTTTAATTTTGTTATAAAATTTGTTACACTAACATGTATTTAAAAAAAGAACATTTTTATATGTTTTTCATATAGTAGGTATGAATGTAATTTCTCTAGATAATCTAAATCCAAGTAATCCCTATCTTTTATAGGATTGCATATGAATATTAAAGATATAGAATGAATAATTTTTTTGATCAACACAAGAGTTGATATTTTTTAAATACTTATTTGAAAGTATAAGATTCTTGTTAAGGATGTTTATATTGTTAAAAAGGATAAAAAGTTGGAATGTCAATTGAATGATAAGGTCAAAAATACTTTACTATGTTCTATGACAAGGAGTATATATTATCATATATCATCTTGTCAATATACAAATAGTAACTAGAGTAACTTAGATATTACTAATATTGCTACATAAAATGTTATAGAAACAAGAAGAACTATAATTAGATATTATTATCATGTTTTTTATTTTCTACCTGGAGAGTTGGTTGCAAAGATTTATCAAAGGTTCATAAAAATTATAAATAGTTGACAGTATCATGGATAAAAGGTATTGATGATGCAATTAATATAGAAAATATTATTGATATTATTTCCAATGAGTGGGAATAAAAAAGAATAGCTATTGATAATACAGGAAAGTAAAGTAATCTTACACTAAATTATTTTATTGGAACCATTATATAGTACGAGGGAAGTTTCAAAAGATATATTGATTAGGAGAAAAGAATAATGGTGGTGTTTCTTTTTCTAAAACATTTAACTTACATTATAATAATCATTAAGATGAGAAAGTTATAAAATATTTATGGAAACACAAATTTATTTTTTAGTTGGATTATAGTACATTAGAATATTGAATGAATGAATTAGATAATCTAGACAGAATAATGGAAAAGACAGTTGGTATGAAATATTTTCAATACCATCAAAATAAAATTCATTAGGATAAAGGTGAAAATAAATATTCTAAGGCCACTTTCTATGAATGTAAGAAAGTTGGACATACATGATCTGATTTTCCAAAGCTAAAAAGGTGAGATAGAGGTGAAAATAATTCAGTAGAAATGAAAAAATTATTTCCAGTATAATGGAAAGAATGTCCTGAAAAATTTTAATACATGGAGTGCTAGTGGTTGCAATTATTCTAATAAGTATTCTAATAATGAATATTTAATATAACAGAACATAGGTTATAGAGGCCCTGATTTTTCTTACATTACAATTACATCATTTTAAATATTAACAACATAAAATGAATTCATAAACAGAATCCAAAGGATTATCTTCTTGGGAAATTTTGTACCATACATATCTTTTACAAAATAAAACATAAAAATCTATTTAGTTCCTTATTCCCTAGCTTCTTGTTGGCCCTTGAATTGTCCTTAGTACAAGTAGTCACCTAAGGATATCCATCAAAAAAGGGTGAGATAAAATCTGGGTAAAAGGATAGATAATAACATAAAACAATATAACATGGGGTGAGTATAATCATTATCATCATAAAATAGGTATAAGATCATAATCATGACATGAAGAATTAAGAAAAGACTTTGAATGTGGTAATGCATAAAAATGAAACATCATGTCTTAGTGGTCAATTACCACACATAGTTGTGACAAATATAGCATCAAGATTACACATATTTCACTTTACTCATGAGGTTCTTCACATTACCCAATGTATTAGAGCACTATATAATTCTGGGTGCACCCGTCACATCACAACATATACAATATCAGGCATTCCACCTTGAACATATATCAATATTGAACATATTATAACATAGGTAAAGGAATTGGTTTCATTTCATAAGCATACATTCATAAAGTTTGGGTTACCAAATTAATTATGGGATAACATACTTTATATAAGAATCATTAAACTTGAGTTAGATATAAATAGTGTGTTTTGAAAGAAGAGTTATTTTGGGAAACAATTTGTTCGTCACAAAATCTAGTAGAAAACATAGATATCCTAGAAAAGGTAATATAATGGTGGATACATATTTTTTAAGGAATAAACATACAAAAATAGCAAGAAATATGGAAAACACAATGAAAGAGAGTTGGGTTCAAGAATTCCCCTCACCTTTTTTCGGAAAGATTCCTTCACATTAATATCCTCTATAATAAATTTTTATTAATTAATTAAAAGATTTCAGAACCTTTTCTACCTGAATATGACTCATTATGGTGTTATTATGTTCTTTTATAGGCCTCTGGATATGTTATGGAGTTTAATTTCATCGTTTGAAAGAATTCATTTTCATGGTTTCCATGATAAGTTCACTTTGTATTTATGAACGGAAGATCGTATATAATGAGGATGAACATTAAGAGTTGTTATTATATGTTATTTATTATATTAAATAATTTTAAATGATCTTACAATGTATTTGGTTATATACCAATAGGATGATTCATTATATAAATGTTAATGATGATTGTTTGAGGTTAATTTTGGCAGTTTTTCGAACACTACAAACTCATTTTGTTTTATCATTTAGTAATATGAGGATAAGTTACTTACAGAACATAAAAAGTTTTATAACATAAAATATAAAATATTTTTTAGAAACATTTGATGGTATTATTAACAACCTTGAATATGTTTAAGGAAAATAAAAGTGCATCACACACGATGTTGGAAAATTAACACATCCTAGGCGATGATTTCATTTTTAAGATGAAAGAGAGAGTTGGAGGAGTTTAATGTTGAATCTTATATTAAAATGATATAATTATTTTATGTGTAAATTAATGGATTTATCATTCCATTTCTATTATGTTAGGTGATGAAATAATAATAAAATAAATTTAACCTATGATTGGTCTTTGGATGACACTAAGTGATCTTGGACCTATGGGAGGGAATATAGAAGAGTATTGAGAATAATATAGGAAAGGATAAAATCTTGATATGTGTGAGGAGAAGAGGATGTGAGTAGTGATATTTATAGTGGAGGAGTTTGGTGTATTCTTATTATTTTAATCATTAGTTTATTATTTTTTTTAAGAATAGAAATAGTGAGAATTATTATGACTATATACAGTAATGTTTTCATTTTATTTCAAACCAATAGACCTTTACATCATCCATGACACAATTATGATGAAAAATTTTATTAATTTAACATATTTCATAAATTATTGAATTTCAAAATTCATAAATCATTAAAGTATTTTTAAAAAATCCAAAAAGTTCACCCTATATTTTTTTTCTATATATAGAAATCAGAAATGAGCTTTATTTTATAAAAATAATTTTATATATATGGGAAATTTAAATGTTAAATAAAATCAACATTTACTTGGAAAATAAAAATTATAAAATTGTCATTAATTTTATAACAGTTTGAAAAATTATTTATGGTATCATAAAATTAACATAAATTTATTGGAAAAAAATATATTTATTTAGGAATACAATTTATGAAAATTAATTTTATTTAAAAAAATTAATTTCAAATTTTAATTAATTATTTATTACATAGAGAAATACTAACACTTAATTATTAAATTTTAAAATACCCCTCTCATTTATAAGGCGCCTAAATTTTATTTATAATTTCATGGGTGAAGTTACTATTCATTTTACTGGTTTACTTTTTATATGGGTCATATTAATATTCATAAGGTTAACAATACTATTCATAAGTTTACATTACTATTAATCATAAATCTAGTTTGTCTTATCAGACTCTAAATATCATACTGACCAAAACCGTGTATGTTATATTTTTGGAATTCAAAATACAGAAGTGGAAACTCATCTTTAATAGATATGCTATAATAAAAAACTACAATTCTGTAGTTAATTAAATCATGATGTATAATTTGGTTTCCTAATGTGATTTTATGTGACATAATTATATGAAGGGATTTTCCATTGATAAAAATTGTGGACACTACATAGGTCTTTTTGGAAATTTTCCCATTGTAAATTATAATTTCATGGCTATGGTTTACATGGTGAATCCCTCACCAATATTCCTTTGAATGAAAATTATTCTAATGGGAAAATTTCAATATCTTATAATGAATAATATTCCTCATAATAATATAATGCTTTACCTAGTTATGTTGAGGTTTCCCATTTTTTAGAATTAAATAAAAATTCAAATTGTATGATTTTTAAAAAATGTGATAATGCTAAAGAAACACTTGTTAAGGTAGATTCAAGGATAACTATTTTTACAAACTAAATATCAAATTTTTTTAAATATATTTATAAGAAATATTATGAAAAATATAATATTTCAAATGACTTTAAAAGAGTTAATTCTAATTAAAATGGCTTTCAAGGGAAACATCATTCTAACACTAATAATGATGAGGATAAAAAGATAGTTATCAAACTAAAATATAATATTAATTTTTTGGGATTTTTTTTTTCAAAATTTACCGTTGGTAAGGAAAATTTTAATAATATGTGCAAAAACATTATACCTCATGGTAGTAGTTTCAGAATGGGATTTTTCATATAAAAACCTATTTTAGTAATAATTAATTTCTTCCAAAATGTGTTCCTTTTTTCACTATGTACCAAAGTGGTAGGATTTGGAAAATGAATTGTTTGTTAAATAAATTTCAATAATTAGGGTTTCATAATTATTTTTATTCAAAAAAATGTGGTCACCTAACATTTTATTTTCTGATATTACAGGACCTAAGATGGTTTGGGTTTTGAAAAATTAATCTTTTATGTTTTCAGAAAAAAATATTTTGTACTGACAAAAAAAAGAACGTGGTACATGTATAGGGGGTGTTACAAGAATGTTATAGGCAAAAAATATTTCTTCAGGATAATAATCAAGAAGAAAGGTGGAAAAGTAACTACCACAGATAATGCTCATGGAGATATTTTCAGAATACGTAACATTGTTCTTCTTGAAAAAGCTCTTATTTCAAATGTTTTATTCATTGTTGGTATTAAGAAAAACATTATAATAATAATAATTAAATATTATTAATGAGGTTACATTATGGGATTTATGAATCATAAATTTCCATTAGATAGTTCCAAGTATGAATTTATTGTTTTATCCAATCAGTATGATAATTTATCTATAATAATCATAGATGGTCGTAGAAGCTAAGAAATACCATTCATCAGTACAATGGAATATCAATACTACTTGTAGAATAAAAGGATATGACACTAAACTTTAGAAAATTATCTATTATGAAAAAGAAAGGACTAGTTAAGGATGTATCAGAACATAGGTTTGATACTTCAAAAGTATGCAATCCTTTTCAATATGGTAAGTAACATAAGTCATGTTTTACATCTATTAGAGGGCTATAAACTTCTAATTATTTATTTTCAGTTAAGATGATATTATTTGGTATTACAAAAAATGGGATTATTGGTGGAAAAAGTATGTATATGTCTTAGTTTATGATTACACTAGATATAATTTGGTTTACTTTGTTACAAAAAAATATGAAGCCTTTAGTTATTTAAAAAATTTTGTACCCTAAGTTAAAAATGAGAAAAATTTATTATTGAGAAATATGTATAGTGATAATAGTGTGGAATTTGAAATATATAATTTTAATAATTTTTATATTAGGAAATTTATATTTACATATATTTTCAGCACATAGAACCCCCAGTAAAATGGTGTATTTGAAAGAAGAAATAGAAATATTCATGAAATTACTTGAACCATGCTAAGTGAAGACTCATTTTCTAAACCATTTTAGGCTAATGTAGTTAGTACTTACTTCTATAAAATAAATAAATTTTTAATTAGACATTTTCTTAATAAAACCCATTTTGAGTTGTAGACCTGAAGAAAAAATAAATGTTTCTTACTTTAATGTTTTTAGTTTCAAAGTATTCATTTTGAATACTAATGTTATTTTGTATAAATATGCACCAAAATCCGATGAAGAAATATTTTTAGGTTATTCCACTACATCTAGGACTTATAGACTTATAATAAATTTTATTTACTATTAATAAAATAGTTCATATTATGTTTTAGGAAATTAATACCTTTTTTTCAATCAACCTGAACTGAAATATTTATTTTTTAGTTCTAAAACTAAATTTATACCTTTGTTATAATTTTACTCTCATATGAAAATAATTACAGAATTATTTTCGGATTTTATTCCTCATGAATATTTTCCAACTATTGTTTAATAATAGACTCTTAAAAACCAAAGAAGATAGTTTTTCTTAGGAATAATCCTAGTGAAAGTATCACTGGTGATGTAGATCAACTAGTTAAGACTAGAAGTTCATTAATAAATGGAATCAGAAATCTAGATTTCTTATCCCAATTTGAACCTCAGATTCCTGATGATTCATTTGGTGATCTGGATTGTATTAATATAAATTAATATGAAACACATGATTTTTAAAGTACCAAAGTTTTTACTTTAGTTTAAAGACCTATAGAAACATCTTTAATTGGAGAAAAATGGGGTTTTTAGAATAAATGTGATTTAAATGGAATAATTTCTATAAATAAAGCTATAATTTTTGTTATTGTCCATAATCAATTAGAGGTAATTAGTGATAAATAATCTTCTTCTCTTTTAGAAAGACCTCAAGCTATTTGAATACTTTTATCCTTTACAGCATTATTTAATTTCAAACACTTTAAAATGGATGTGAAGTGGTCCTTTGTTAATAGATTTGTTCAAGAGGAATTTTATGGTGAAAAACCACCTGTTTATAAAAATATAAAACATCTAGAACATGATTATAAACTTAAAAAATCATGTTATGGACTTAAAAAAGCCCATAGATATTTGTATGATATATTAACTGGATTTTTGTAACAAATTTTAATGTAGTTATAGATCTAAATATTTTTATAAAATAAGTTAAAAACATATTATGATTTTAAAAATTTATGTTTATGAAATTATATTTGCTCCAACTCAACCATAATTATCATATTACTTTATGGATCATAAAAGTCTATGTTTTAAATAAGTATAGTGGGCGAGTTAACATATTTCAATGGTTTTAAAATCTCACAAAACCATAAGAAACTTTTATAAATCCACCAAAGTATATAAAATATATTATAATGAAATTTTTATATGAGAATACTAAAAGTATTAGTACACCTATTGGTACCTCCAATACTTTATATCTTGACGAGTCTTGGAATCCAATTAATCAAAATATTTTTAGAGGTTTGATAAGAATTTATGTTTATATAACTACCAGTCATCTAGATTTTATGCTTTCAGTATACCTATGTCCATGATTTCAATAAAATCCAAACGAATCCCATCTTAAAGCTGTAATTTTTTCCTGTTATGTTAAAGGATCTATGGATTTAGGTATTCTAAATTATTTAGGAAATGTTTTTGAATGGAAATTTTTTTCATATTATAAATTTAGTGGATGTAGAATGGATAATAAGAGTACATTTAGAACATTTCATTTCTTAGAAGATTCTTTAGTTTCTTGTTCTTGTAATAAAAAAATTCAATAAACCTTTCCCTTACATTTGATGAATATATAGCAGTTTGATATTTTTATTCTCAAGTTTTGTGGATGAAAAATAGACTCCCTTACTATTGCATGAGTTTTACTAAAACTCAAATACTTTATGATAATACATGTTCCATTTCATTAAGAAATAAACCAGAATATCACTCAGATGATAAGAACATAGATATAAGACACCATTTCCTTTGAGATCATACACTTATAAGAGATATCATTTTAAAATACATCTAAACATAAGAAAAAATTTCAATCATTTTTCAAAACCCCTTACTTTCGATTGATTATAATATATGAAACAGAAACTAGGAATGATCAACATAATGTAACAATTCATAATTACTTCTTTTTTACATTTCTATTTACACTAATAAACTCATTTTCATAATGGTAGGACATATGTTTTATTTTTTTCAAAACATTTAATTTTCTTTAAAACTATTAGTTTTCAAAAATTTGTAGTTTTTCAAAAAAAAATTATCATAGTATGTTTTTTAGACCTAATTTTTTTTTGAAAATTTTAAACTCAGAATTCTGAAAATGTTTTTTAGACACAAGAATTGTAGTAAATTTTCGAAACTCAAAATTTACTGATAACTTTTTCATAATAAATATTTTTCATCATATTTTAATTCCAAAATATTCATAAACCGATTTTATTTTAATTTTTTATTATCATATTTTAATTCACAAATATTCATAAACATATTATATTTTATTTTTTTATCATATTTTATTTCAATTTTTTTTCATAATTAGTCTATTTTAAACAAAACTGTAATATTTTATTTGTTCAAAAAGCCTAAAAGAATAGGTTAATCATACTGGTGGATCTTTCCACTCGTAAGTGGTACCCTTATATTCTAGTAGTTTTTACCCTATTAATTCAGGTTAGTTTATAATTGTTTTATTTTTTATTTTTTTCCTTTTAGAAAATATTTATTGTTTAAAATTATTAATGTTTTTCTAATTAGAATGATCCAAAATCTGATAAAACTATTAAAAACAATGAGATTTCAAAAATTATTTTAAAACATTATTATGATCAATCTTGACCATCAGATGAGATTAGTTTTCAATCTCAATTATAGATTTTCTTTTGGAAGATAAATTGTATTCCCCAATTCCAATATAAGAGTGGTTCACTTCGTATCGAACATCAGTTATGAAGAAGTTTTTCTCCCGATTTGCTGGACGATTCAAAGGCCCAAGTCTGAAAATTTTCCCTTTCATATGATATTCTGTTCCAATTTCATTACCAATGGAGACCGTAAAATATTTTTCAAAAAGGTTTTTCTTCAAGTATAGGTTGGATAAAGTATTATGGTATGAAAAATATGACTCATCAAAACAAAAAGATCTTCTCAATTCAAGGATGGCAATTAGTATGTGTCAAAAATCCTGATAATGATTTTGATTTATACTTTTCAAAAGTTATTTCACTATTTTATGTGCCCATTATGTTTTCAAAAAATATTGGGAATATTGAGTATCTTTCAAAATGTTTTGAAATAGGTACAAGTTTTCTTATAGAAAATTACTATTTATTTGGAATTCCATCTGGAGGAGACGCATATTTTAAGCCTCATATATTACCAAAAAAATTTCATAAGCTTTAAAAATAATAAGATAAAAGATTAATTGTTTTTGGAGTATGGTAAATTAAGAAAGGCAAGTCACATGACTCCAAATATTAGGCTATTTACCCTGGAAATGCTAGGGTATTTAATTATGAAAAAACAAGACACATATACATTGAAGATATCATATGTTTTTGTTTTGGATTATCTTGTGAATATGAGAAAGATCGAACTTGTCATGTTCATATTTATCATAGTGTATAATATAAAACATCGTCAATCATGTAAAAATTTATTATTTTCCAAGATTTTATTAGAGAAATTGTTGTATAGTGTGTGATGATTTATACGGTGAAAAATGCATATCATATAATATTAGAAAAAACATCCTTTATAAGAGATGATATGATTTATAAAATGAGATTGTTTTTTGAGGTTAAGTCTATGTTTTTTAGAGAATGTTTATGGGTATTCCTATGATACCTATCCATCATGAAAAATTCAGGAGGCTAACAAAAATTAGAGAATGGTAGATACCTCTAATCTGGAAAATGGAAAGAATTAAAAAAGATACCTAATGATGTTTTTGAGGATATTATGGCTAAAAAAGTTCAAATAATCTAGGGGATCTAGAATCTGGAATCGAATCTATAGAAGAAAAATCCTTTATAGTTGAGGTTGAATAGATGTTAGAAGAAGAAGAAAAAATAAAGAAGTTGAAGAAGATATTTTTAGAAGATAAATGTTTTGAATTATTTATGAAAGGAGAAGAATGATTTTTATGAATTTTGTCATTCCAACATCCCATATAGATTAGATTTATCCTCATATGAGATTAAATTTGGAATAAACTATGTTGGTTCATTCTAATATGCCGTAAAAGGTAGATAAGGGAAATGATAAAGTTTTTTTGAGGAATATTTACTTTTAAAACAATCAAAACCGGAATTAGCATGAAACCGAGATCTTAGCACAAACAGACAGCTAGAACATGACCTTGATAATGAAGTCGAGGAAAGATTTTTATGGAAAAGTTCAAGAAGGAAAATAAGGGGAAGAATAAAGAAATTAATAAGATTTATATTACAAAAAAGAATAAGAAAAAGTAGTGGATTATTTAGTATAAGAAGAAGACAAGGAGGAGTAATAAGAAAAATAAGGGGATGAGGATGAAGAAACTAGTATAGAAAAGGATTCATTAGAATCTTCCTCACCATCATCAATTTTACCCTCTAAGATTGATGAGAATGAAAAATATAGAAGTTCTCATGTGGTATAATCATCTTTTTAAATGGAAGCACTATTAACATGGAAAAAGAAATAGGAGACAAATTTTAAAAAAAAGGTATGTAAAAAATCTGAATCAAAAAATGAAGTTAAAATTATTAAACTATCATATGATAAAAAGGTTTCAACCAATATTGAGATGAAATAGAAATTAGTGAAAGTATAAAGTATTAGAGCACAACCACCACAACCCGAGCCTGAATAACTAGACTCTGTAGGAACAATAACAAATAATGTTTTTGATTATATTTTCATGTATTCAAAATATAGTAAGAAAAAATTCCATTTTTTATAAATCTTGAAGCACGATGCGAGCTTATTCAAAATATTCTTACTGAGAAATTATAATCAATAAAAATTTTAATATAGTTATTGATTCAGATTGATGTATTTCATGAAAATTTATGGACTCACAAAAGAACATAAAATTAGTTAGTAATGTAGCATAACCAAATAGACACTGTCATTTGTATGAATGATTAGTAGTTTTATGCAAATAAGAAATATATGTTATAATAATCTTAATAATTTAAGATATTATCATTAGATATGCTTGATGGTGTTATGTTTTTTGAATAGTTCATAGATTACACTAATGAAAGAATTGGGGATGTAATCATTTTAAAATAAAGGATTAGATAAATAGAGTTATAGATAAGAATAATCTGATCTTGTAAAGATTAAGTGATCGTATTAAGGGACTAGAATAAATATTTTTAAGAGGAATTAAAAATATTGAAGAATCAAGGTCAGGCTCAAGAAGAAAATATTTAAAATCTTGAGAAGAACCTCAGTGAATTAAAAAATATGAAGACATTCATCAAGAATCCTATTAATAATGAATAAAAACTTTTCATTTTAACTATAGATATATTTATTTATCAATATTAATGTAAATTTTTTGAATATTTGTAATGTTAAGGAATAACGTTTTAATAAAAATCCTATTTATTTTAATTTTTTCCAATTCTGATTAGTTATTAGTTATTTCTTATTTACATGGATGAATAGTTGGTTCAGTATTGTTTCATATGTTTATTTGTTTTTTGAAATTTCAGGAATAATAAGATCTTTCCAATTCATTTTTGAAATTTACAAAGGGGGAGAATACTATATAAATGGGGAGAAAGACATTTTAGGGGGGGGAGATTATTTTACAAAAGGGGAGATTGTTTTTTAAGGTGAAAACAAGATCCTTAGAGGGAGAAATTATCATAAGTGGGAGAAGTCATATTTATGGAAGAACTATTCTAACACTCTTCAACATCTTATTCAACAACATATTAATTATTTTATTCATAATAGGTACAAACATAGGGAAGTAAAATTTTAATGAATAAATATAAATTAAATTTTATTAACAGAACAATGGGATATGAGTGTTTCATGTTATTTTTCAATTAAGTTTTGGGATTTTCACATTCCAAAAGGGGGAGAAGGGTAACTCATAAGTTCTAATACTTCTTTATATAGTCCTTTTGTTTTGGAAATCAGTATCACTTTATTAAAACATGTTTACTATATTTTTATGTCTCATGTGTTTTAATATGTTTTTTAGAAAGAATTGCCTTATAACATACATATAAAAATTTATAATTAATTATAAATATAAACTAACTATTCATCATTATGATCATTGTATTGAGAATGTACCAGATTTATTGAAATTTCATTCAATTAAATGAAGAGTTACAATTATATGTTTTCTATTGGAATGAAAAAGTCACGACGATCATAATTATTCTCAAACTGATAATCAAACTAACTCTCCTAAGGATTATTGTATTGACAACTAATAAGGAATTCCCTAGGAAATTCCTCTGTTTATAATCAGAATACATAGAATTGTTTCTATCATATTGAATATTGTTTCCGATTCTTTTACACCAGGGCGCATGCATCCTTCTACGGAGGAAGTGTAGCTGTAGCCCCGCATTCCCGCTTTCCAAAGGCGGGCGACATCTATTCCTTATTCGGGGACGTTTTATCCTTGATCAAAACCGGGATGATGGGATGTACGTTCTTCCTTCCGTGGATTCCTCCTCGGAACCCGTCACCTAGTCCGGGTCTCCCTCATAGATTTAAGACGATGTCTGTGAAACTCTTCCCAGTGCCATGTTTTCATGCATGCCAGTTAATTACACTGCTTCCGTCAGGACATTCCAAAGGGTCTGTTCAGGGCAGCAACCTTCAGTCAGGGGAGTAGTCTTGTCGAGGAATCAATAGCGTGTCTGAACGCTGGGAAATTGGAATGTATGTCTTTTGTCCCTTGTCATAGGGCTTCTCAAGGGTGCAGAAGCCCGAGGAATCCCACATCGAGTGTGGGGAATCATATTCCATAGGCATGTATCTGAGGTTTTCTTTAGCTTCCCATGTTTAACACAGGGTATGACACAGGTTTAACGTCCATCGGAGACGGTTACAGCAAAGGTGTGCCATCCGAGGTTTTCCTCAGGCGTCTCATGTTTATCACGAGGTAGGCCGCGAGTTTAACATCCAGCGGAGACGGATCGGCCTAATCAAAACACTATCTAGAGTGGATCAGATTGATTAATTTCCTTTGAAGGGGTGTCGATGTCGGGATCAGCTCGTGGGCGGCTTCCCGGACGCTATGGATGGTAGTAGAGTGGCATGATCCCACCAGGATGTGGCGTCCTGGGTATGAATCATGGTGGATGATGGATGGGTGAATGGATGAAGTAGGGGGGAATGAAATGGGACCATTGTAAGGGCGATAGGAAAGTTAGTCTTGAGCCTCAGTAAGGCTTTCTACGTACCATGCCTTGACACGGATCAAAGTCCTCGTAGTTTAGATGGGATGTGAGACACAGTTTAACGTCATAAGGGATGGGGTGAACCGACATGAATGGGGTCGGAATGACCGGGTGGCGGGCTCGAACCTCATGGAGGCTTCCTACGTACCATACCTTAATATGGATCAATGTACTCGTAGTTCAGGTGTGAATGGTGGGTGTCGGTGGAACGATGTGAAAGAAAAGAGACCTTGGTCTAGAAGGTGTGGGGCTTACACACTAGGCTACCCGGGTGTTGGTGAACCGACGTGAAGGAGGTCAGAATGACCAATGGGTGATGGGTTGAACCCTAGGGAGGCTTCCTACGTACCATGCCTTGACATGGATCAAGGACCCTGTAGTTCAGGTTGGGTTTTGTCGGAGAACGGACGTGGAAGTGAACCCAGGGGGTCCACTGGTGGTGGGTTTGAACCTCGCGAGGCTTCCTACGTTCCATGCCTTGACATGGATCAAAGTCTTCTTAGTTCAGGTTGGTCACAACAGCTTACCGTTGGACTAGGATGCAGTTTAATGTCATTTGGGATGAGGATAAACCCTAACGTGAATGAACGACGGTCAGTGGGATTGAACCTCGTGGAGGCTTCCTACGTACCATGCCTTGGCATGGATCAAAGTCCTTGTAGTTCGGGGCACAGTTTAACATCATGATGGATGGGGGCATACAGTTTAACATCATGCTGGACGAGGGTGGAACTCGACGTGAAGGACTGACTGAGTGGTGGGCTTGAACCTCGTGGAGGCTTCCCACATACCATTCCTTGACATGGATCAAAGTCCCCGTAGTTCCCTTAAGGTGGGGGTCAGGGTCGGTGCTCACTCTAAGCTCACGTGAGTCATGCTTGGTGGGAGAAAAAAAGGTTGCAGGGACCTAACGATCACGTCGCGAAGGAAGCATCCGTGGGAAATAAAGAGGGGCTTACGTGTTGGGCGGCCCATGGTGCTGGGACTTACTCCAAGATGTAGGCCCGAAGTGTGACAAAGCGCGGCGGGAGAGGGACTTGGGACCAAATATGGAAAGTGCCTCATTCCCTATCGCTCCCTCCACTGGCCTTGGTAGTGGGGAAGTACGGAGGTGCGTGGGTGCTACCTTCCGTAAGAGAGGCTTGGGGGATTATACCAGGGTGGTTTCCCTTCTCCTGTGGACATACGCTACTCGGAGAAAGAGGATATCATCCCTTGTGAGGGTGATTCCATTCATGTGGAGACGAGCAGCGTAAAGAATGTCCGAGCCGGGGGAACCCCACGTGCGAGGCACGGGGTCTGATCACAGTTTAACATCATGTGTTAAGGACGAGGTGCTTGGCAGTTTAACGTCCTGCAGCTCAGACAAGGTGGGTTTAATCCTCACCCCTAGGACTTACATGACCGGTACCCTCTACTCCTTGGGGTAGGGAAGGTACTGGAAAGGCCATGGTAAAGGGGGGTCACGGAGCGAACCATCGAGGGGTCCACGTTAGCATGGCTATGCGAAGAAGAAATAGCCGTTAGCGTGCCTATGCGAAGAAGCATCAGGTGAAGCAACGCTATGGGTGGTGTTGTCCAAGGGACTTTGAAACCACATCGTGCAAACCTGGAGGGTTGCAAGGGAAGAGGAATTGCCAAGAAATGGAGTATGATTCACGAAGTGGAGTGCCTTGGCCTTACCATGGGGCAGGGGTGTGAATGGGAGGTGCTTCGCGAAGTGGAATAGTATTCGCGGAGCACTACCTCGTGAACCAGAGGTGTTTCGCGATGTACAGAGACCCCACCTTGGCATGGGGATCGCTAGTACATGATGGGTGTTTCGCGAAGCATGAACGCTCCGCGGCTACCCGGGTTCCCTTGGGAATCCCCTTCTTTCGCGAATGCCCTTAGGATTCACGAAGGGCATCCCTCTCGGAAGAGGGGCTCAAAACGAGACAAGGCGAAGGCATATCCTGAAGTAGAAGTACCTCACAGAGCTCATGATTCCCGGGGGCGAAGGGTGCTTCGCGATTCGGGAGCTGAGAAGCCAAAAGGATGGATCATCCTCCTCTTAGAATCAGGCGGAGCCCAGTATTTATAGGCAAGGGGCACCGCGAAGCAGAGCTCACGCGGCACGAAGGGGCGATGGGTGCTTCGCGGAGGGCTCGCGAATGTCAGGCCGGTCACAGAGCGTTACCGCCTCCTTTTCTTCACGGCGAGCTCGAGAACGTCAGGCCGTTCGTGGAGCGTTACCGCCTCCTTTGCTTCGCGGCGGGCTCGCAAATGTTAGGCCGTTCGCGGAGCGTTACCACCTTAGGAGCTTCGCGGCAGGCTCACGAACGTCCGGCCATTCGCGGAGCGTTACCGCCTCAAGAGCTTCACGGCGGCCGCGTTTGCTGGGGTGCGCTTTATGGCTATGCTTTGCGGGGCAGTGCGCGAGCTTCTTTTCCTACTTCCTTTGTCGTCTAATATTTTGGCACCAAAAAATGCCCCCCCTCATACTTGGAGCCGCGGAGGGATGAAGGGTCGAAGTCTGAGGGAAAATTGCCAAAATTATCGGTGGTTCGCGAAGCAGCCCCGCGAAGAGGGCGCGCGGGGCGGCCAGCAGCCGCGCTGTCCAGATGTGTCGCGATGCTCTGTGCAGGTGGGATGCACCACGATGCTCCAGGGTCACCGCCTATAAATAGTGGGCGGACCTCTATTTTTTCTTCTCGCGACTTTTTTCCTTTTGTGCTCTCGACTTCGCGAAGATTCGCGTACTCCACGTCTTCTCTGCGCGAATCGAGCTTTATGGCGAACCGCGAGTCTCCGACTCCGTGACCGCGCCCAGAAAACTTCTGTTTGCCGGCCTAGACCAGGCTCCGCTTCTTGGTTTTGCATTCATGCTTTGTGAGAGCTCTTCGCGAGCAACCTTTGCGACCTGAGCTGACATTTTTTTGAGTTCTGGAATCAAAATGGCCCATAAAGAAGCTGTGTTGGGGGTGCTTGCAGACGCCGCTCGAAGGGATGAGATGGCTAAATGTATGGGCCTTGGAGAGATGGTCCAAAGTCACTCAGACCATAATTCTTTGACAAAACTACTATCAGAGAGTCAGAATAACTACCCGCAGTGCCAGAAGCTTCCTTTGTATGGATTTGGGCGGAGGGATGATGTCTTCATCCCTGAGGCGAGTAGGGACGAACCAGCTTGCTGGTTCAAGAGCATGCCATGCTAACGCCAGTGGTTCATGGCGGCTGATGGTCATGCGTGGGAGGACATCACACCCGTCACCGCCGACTGTCTCTACAACAATGTGAAAAATATTGACGGGGAGCCATTGCAACCGAAGACGTCCCCTCCTCTGTACTGCACTCTGCTGAAGGTGGTTTTGCAGGATTCAACGAAGGGGTGGTCCGTTGAGTGGGACCTGTGACAGGGCGGAAACTTCACCAATGACTGGGCATGGGCCTACTGGGTAGGTGCCTCATCTGAGGAGTTTGGTGCTGAGATGAGGAGAGTGGGTTTGTATGAGGCAGCATGGGCTTACCAATTCCACATTTACCAACCGAAAAAGCTGATGCCAGAGCTACTGAGCAGATGGTCATCTAAGAACAATACTTTTAACCTGCACCATGGGGAGGTGGGCATTATCCTGTGGGATGTCCACTAGATTTCGGGGGTTCCGATCTTGGGGGCCATGTATGATGAGTTCCTCACCATTATGAGTGCGTGGGAGGATACGGAGTAGATGCCGCGACTGGCGCCGGCGCTGATGGCACTGGTCCTTGGAGAGGACAAAGAGGACGTGAGGGATGTCCACTTTAAGAAGTGGTTCGAGCGGTTCCTGAACATCCCGACGAATCGAGAGTTCCCTTCGAGGCCTCGAACTTGTCCGAAGGAGGCTCAATGGGGCAAGGAGCACTCGTATTGGCGGGTCTTGGAGGACATCCAATGGAATAATTAGGGTTTCAGTGTCAGCACTGAACAACAGCTGATAGTCAGGATAGAGGCATTCATCGCGGCCCTTATCTATGGTTATATCCTACCGGTGAGAGATACTAGCATGGGGGTGCGGCCCAGTTCATTCATCATGGTGTCTATGCTGGCCATGGGGTAGAGGGTCAATCTGGGGATTCCAATGCACACAAAGTTGTACAGGATGCTGCAGCACGTTAGCGAGGGAAAGAAGCCACCAAGGATATGCGAGCCCTTCCAACTTCTATATGGGTGGATTGCGGTGCACATAAGGTGGATTTATGAGTATCCAAACCCTATCTCTCTGCTGGGTTCAAACTTAGGCCCTTCCATTCTGAATACGGTCGGGAGCTTCCCATTCAAAATGATCGTACCGATGGTGCTGAATCGAGTGTGGAGGGAGGATGAGTTCGTCTTCCACCCATTTCCATTGCCAAAGGGGGTACTCACGGATGACGGGCAGGGTACAGAAGAGAACCGGGCTTATCTCTTGCCCTTTTGAGGTAGAGTTTTGGTGGAATGAGTGGATCGTGAGCCGCTCTGTGAACTATACACCCTGCATCGGTTTGCGAGGCAGTTCTGGTGCCTGCAGCAGCTGACCCCGTTGGTCTACTGGGAGGTGCGTCACGAGGAGCACCCATGTGTGATGAGGAAGTTGTAGATCATGTTCACATGGGAAGACAGGAAGATTCGAATTGCATTGCCTCCATCCACCGCCGCTTTCAGATTGGTGAGGGAGTATGTCATCAGTTGGGAGGCCTCTTATCCGAGGGAGATGCTGAGGCAGCCAACCATTCGAGTTGGTGACGGCGGGCATCCCCTATCCTGAGGCCGGTGCTGGAGGGCAGCAAGGGCCTCTCGTGATGGCGGGGCCACCATGGCGGAGAGGCCCGCACCGGCAGAGGGTGTGGCAGCAGCGGTGGATCCGGTGATTCCTGAAGAGCAGGGCCATACAGAGGAGTGGACGCCGAGAGGATTTCGTAGGATATCCACCCAGGCTCTGGGGAAGTGGCTGCGTCATATCGACATGGCAGAGGATGCCATCTTCCCGAAGGCCTGGGACATTTGGGATGTCAACCGGCAATTCCTCAGTCCACCCGAGATGTGGGCGCACTTGAATCGCCTTGGTATAGAGTTACCGGGCATAGGCCCAGTCTAGGATGGTTTCACGATGTCTTCGGCGGAGGCGGAACAATACTTGGATGAGCTAGAGGACTACGTTCACTCCAGTGGTGTCCCAAGCCCAATGACAGACCGGGTGAGGGTACTACTGGATCAGACGGTTCCCCCACAGATGTCAGCTGCCGATCTAAGGTAGCTCTTCCCCCACCCGGAAGAATCAGAGGACTCCTCTCGGGAGGATGAGGCTGGCGGAGGGAGCCCGTTGGAGGAGGGTGAAGTCGGAGACCAAGACTCATATTCTGATGATTTTGCAGAGGCTCTTGAGGTAGCATTTCAAACTTCCATCCTTATGGTTCGTTCTCGGGCCATCACGGATTTCTCACCGATGCTTGAACCATGCAGGAGGAACTTGTACGTAGGCCTCACTCTCACCCCTTAGCGGGTGACGATGCAGGACCTTCAGAACCTGCACCTATGGCGGCATCCAGTTCTATGTCTGGTGGGGCCAGATCACCCAAGGAAGCTCCTCCAGGATCTCCAGTCCTTCCAACAGTGTATGGAGGGCCACGCCCCAGGGTCCCGTCAGCATCGACTCAAGAGAAACACCAATAGTTCGATCTCCGTAAGTTTCCTCTACTGGATTCATTGCTATCACATGTAGATTGTGCCAACTAATGTTTATGTCCCGCTCAGTCATACTGTTCTCCGACCGGCATGGACTGCTGCGGAAAGGCTGGTCGGGATGTCTGGTGGCATCCTTCCTAGGGGCATGCCGGTGATGGTGGAGATAGTTCCCCCATCTCACTGAGCTGCAACACACACCATCATTGGCAGGACCACCAGAAGGGCCGTGTCTGAGGTTATTGAGGTGGAGTCCGATGAAGAGGATCAACTGGCCGACCCAAGTCCCGTCACACCTGCTCCGGTGCTAGATGTCGCACCATATTCAACGTTAGATGCAGATCCTGCCGAGGACTTCCTGTGGGCGTATCCTGCATACGAGCCTTCCAATCGTGTAGACTGGGATGAAACGGCCTCCGACGAAGAAGACAACAGCATAGTCTACCACCGATCGTGGAAGCTAATCACGCACTTCATCAAGGAAAACCCCAAGCACTATGGTTGAATGAAATGGATAGTCATTTCTCACGTCTACGCGAACTGTGCGCTGGGGGAGTGGATGCCCAACGTCCTCATGCGCTAAGCCGCGATCTCATGGACGAGAAGACCCAGGAGTATTATCGAGGGTTCAACGTGGGCTGGCAGTGGAGGAAGGCGATAAACATCAAGAATCTCCAGGAGGCTGAAAGTGAAGTCCAACAACTGCAGGCCCAGGCGGATGAGCACTCAGCCTCTCTTAATACACAATCTGAGCTGATCTCACGATTGAAGTCCCAGCTGGAAGAGGCAGAAGAGCATATGAAGAAGGCTTCTGGAAAGAGGGCTGCCATTCAGGCTGGCATAGAGAGGGTCAGGGCCAAGGATGACGAACTGCGCCCCACCACTGCTAAGGAGGAGCGGGAGCTGAGTCAGCGACATCAATTCCTGGACACCACAAGCCGAAGGGTGGCAGAGCTGCAATGATCTTTTGACGAGGTCAACCCGTCCATGGGGGGAGTCGACCCCCAGGTACTGTAACAAATTACAAACCTTTTAATGGTACTTTTGCGCTTCAATTTTACTTATTTTGAATGTCTTATCATGCACGATTTCCACTGTTTGCATCAGTTCATTACATCCCTACAATGTTTGCGGGACGTCCGGTGACAATTCCCAAAGCTCACGTGGGTTAATCCTGATGTGATAAATAGGAGATAGTTGCCTCACCATCCCACCCAACATGGGAGTGGAAAACAAGATTCGGGCATCTGGGGTTTGGATAACCAGTCCGGATTTCCGGAAGATGGGAGAGGCCTGGCCGGAGAAGGAAGTTCTCAGAACAGCCGAATCACTGTTTCTTTAACGTGCTATTATGCATGAACGGTACAACGCCAAAGGCACTGAAATCGATCCGAACAGATGGAAATGGGAAGTGTGGATCACGATACCCAAGATTCGGAACACTGTGGGATGGCGTGGCAATAAGGGACAAATGTTAACCATGGAAGAGAAATGATATCCTTATCGCGTTATCCTGGTATGGGGACAACAAATGAGGGTTGACCATTGACCATGTTCGAAACACGGGACCATGTCACAAATGTTGCTGATCAATCCTTCAGGATGTTGGTCCAGGACAGTAGGTGGACCATAGGTCGAGCGTCTATACTATTAGGGGTCCTTCCAAACATTACCAGTCTTCTGGAACGTTGGCCCATGATAGCAGGCGGACCATAGGTCAGGTATCCATACTGTTAGGGGGTCCCTCCAGACAGGAAAGGGGACGAGGGTCTGAATAAGGGGCACACAAATCATGGAATATAGAGTGATGGTTTTTCCGAACAGAATCCAACACTCATGTAACTACACCACCGTGGTGGGAGTACGCCAGATGAGCGCATCAGTTTGATTGCGGATCCTTCCTTATTTGGGACAGGTCCTCTCTTGCGAGGGGGTATGTTGCCTCCCAACAGGATCTCGGGGCATCCTGAACTTTTCCATGGTAGAATCATAGTTACGTGGTCCTCTACGAGGGGTCCGGCTAAGGGGACGAAAAAGGGACGAATAGGATTAATGGTTCCTATAGGCATGACCCTAGGCAAAATACTAGGGAATCTCTACGTATCCCATGAGGATATGAATCAATCCATACGTAGTTCTGAAAGCGCAGTTTAACATCATGCGGGACGATGAGAAGCCTGGCCGTGTTGGTACACATCCTACCACAACTACTAAGCCCACATGTGTCATGCTCGGTGTGGGAAACAAGAGGTAGTGGTGGGACTTTCCCGACATATAAAGGGGGAAGGTTAGGGTGAGGGGATGCTCGGTGAATACCGGTCCCTTAATACTAACACGACCACGTGGCGCACCAAGGTGCGCGAGGAGATAGAGCCGAGCATGTTAGAATTCTACTTGAACTTAAGGAAGTGGAAACGTGTGAATCATGATGCTCGAAATTTGGATCACAATTATGGTGGCGTGACGATAGAGGATAACCATTAACCGTGGTGGAAACGCAGCACCCATATCGCATTAGCCTAGAATAGGGACAGACAAATGAGGGTCAACCGTTGACTATGTTCGAAACACGGAACCATGTCACAAATGTTCTCAGAGATCCTTAGGGATGTTGGCCCGAAACGATTGGAGGGCCCTTAGGTCCAGCATCCATGGAGAGCCCTTAAGCCTAGCATCCATATCGTCTGAGGGTCCTTTTGGATGTGGAAGAGGATGAGGATCCAAATAGAGAGCTCACGAAGCTTGGTCATGGGACAAGTGGAATGTCCCCATGAAAATCCCACACTCCAGGCTCTTTGTCAAAACACATCTGAATATGACAATGAGGCGTATTAGATAGAGGGAGAAGAGTCTTTTCCCATAGGGAGATCATAGTTTAGGGTCGTATAATTCAGACCACGGGTGGGAGGAAACACAGGAGGCACACGGTGGGGTAACTCAGACACCTGACGTGAATGGGAACTGGGGGTTTCGACCACCATGTGCTTCTCGGACAATTTTAGGTTGAGGGGCCATAAAGAAGAGTTGATATGGGCCTAAAGAAAAAATTCAAAGGCATTCCTACATAACCCATGAGGATGGGGATCAAGATACACGTATTTCTTGAGAGATTCTTAGTTTAACGTCTTATAACTCGGACCATGAATGGGTAAGGGGAGCAGGGGACACATGGTAAGGCGTTTACAAAACCCGACGTGAATGAGGACCTAATCCCTACTTACCATGTGTTCTCTTGAGAAATGGTCGAGTCGAGGGACCAAACATGAAGGTTAGGCTGGGCCTGCGGGGAAGTGCCCGGGCGCTCCTACGTATCTCACGAGGATGAGAATCAAGCCATATGTAGTTCTGAAAGGTGGAACAGTACGGTACCAGTGCCAGGGAAAAAGGTGAGTGCGGGTGTGGCCCTTGCACTAAAAGAAGCGTAATTTGATAAAACTTGTTTGTTCTTTAAGATGAGTAGTTTTTTTTGTGAAGCGACATGCCTAGGGTAGCAGGCCCTGGTGTCCCCACAAGAATCAAGCCATGATAGGCATTGACAAATGGCATGGCACGTGACCAATACCCAACGTGATGTCCTCTACAACGAGGTCATCACAATGCAGTGCCATTTTTCATCGTGTGGCCAGGACGATAATGTCACAGTTTAGGGTCATGTGATAGGACCAAGCACTCATTTTAACAGCATGAAGCGCAGACGTAGCAGAGATGATGCTAGGTGTGGAATGTGTATGGGGTTGTGCGGCACAACCAATGTGAATGGGGACATAATCCCACATTCTACCGTACGCAGTCCCGAGAGAGGAACCTCAGGCCGAGGGGCCCACATAGAGGTGAAAGGTAACGGGGTAGAGACTAGCTCCCAAATGATCTGGACCCAAAAACGAGACGTTCGGGCGTTCCTACGTATCCCATGAGTATGGGAATCAAGCTGAACGTGGTTCCAAGGAGATCCTAGTTTATGGTCTTAGAGCTCGGACCAAGGGTGGATGACAACTTTCCAGGTAAGCACAGACCTCGACCCTATCCCTAATCCCACGTGAGTTAAACTCGATGTGGGAAAGAAGGGGGGAAGATCCCTATCGCAATACCTGAAACATCCATCGAGGGGAAGTTGGTGAAGAGCCACGAAGGACAACTTTGACATGGCTTTGTTCCCCCAATGCGCGGACGTACACGGAGGAATAGTACCAAGAATTTCAATGGACTTAATGGATTTCGCGTGGCGATAGAGGATAACCATTAACCGTGGAGGAAAACAGTCTCTATATCGTGTTAGCCTGAGGTGGGAACAACAAACGAGCATCGACCGCTGACCATATTCGTAACGCGATATTTTTATCAATTTTTTATCCGAAACCCTAGGGGGAGTTGGACCGTAATGGTAGGAGAGCCCTTGGGTGTGGTATCCAGGCCGTTCTTGGGGGTCCCTCTGGGTGTGAAAGATGAGGGAAGCCCTAATGGAGGGATACACAAAGCCTAAAATATAGGTGAAGACATGACCGAGTAAAGTCTGAAATTCCAGGTAATAAACCAGAGTACCTCTAGGCACATTGGTGAACCACCGATGAGGGTCGACGAAACAACTCAAGAGGGAGAGGTATATGGCGTGGTCATTACAAGACTATCATGAATGAGGAAATAATCTCATGCCACACCATATACTACCCTTGTGGAGAAAGGGTAGGCCAAGGGGCCAGGGTGGGATGAAGATTTTCGATAGGTGGGGCAGGACCCGAAGCTTAGACATTCAGGTGATCCTACGTATCCTATAGGGATGGGAATCAAGCCACACGTAGTTCTAGAAGATAACCAAGGGTCATGATACCCTATCGAGGGCATGTGCGGCATATCGAATAATGAGGAGATAGCCCCACACCACTCCGCAAAATCTCATAGGAAAGCACCCGGGCCAGGGGGCCCGAAAAGGCCCCGGGGCCTGATAGTTGGGTTCTGGTCAGGAAGGCCTAGCCTACTCACAGTTTAACGTCTTGCAGTAAGGACGATGGTCGGGGAATAGGAACCCCTAGATCGAGGAGGTGTGTGTTATGGAGAACAAACAGACATGAATGTGGACAAAATCCCCCACCACACCATACACTCCGGGTAAGAACTTGGGCTAGGGCCCGAGAAGGCCAAGGGGCCTAAGGTTGGGCGTCGGTCAGGAAGGCCCGACCAGTTTGCAGTTTAACATCTTACATGAAGACTGGGAATGAGATAACTATATCTCATCCGGGGATGTCCACGAGATGACAATTTACCCGATGTGAATGAGGACGTAATCCTTCACCCCGCCGTTCATCCCTTATAAGAGAGTCGGGGCCGTGGACCCGACCGCTAGCACCACCCAGAGGGAAGTTTGTCACTTCGGTATTGGGAAGAATGAATCACTGCACTCGTTGTTTGGGACATCTCAGGGTGGACCCAAAGATCCAAGACACTGTTGACCATGTTTGAAACACAGCGTCCTTATGGTGACCTGATATGGGAGCAGCAAATGAGCGTCGACCATTGACCAAATTTGCAACGCGGGACTTAGATTGGCTTTTTACTCGAAAACCCTTAGGGGCGTTGGCCCTTATCAGTAGGAGAGCCCTTGGGCATGGTATCTAGGCCGTTCTTGAGGGTCCCTCCGGGTGAGGAAAGTGATGGAATCCCAGTCAAGGAGTGGGTGGAGCATAACTGTACCCATCCACGAAATAGGCGAACATATCCAAGGGGTACGTGCAGCCGGTTTGAGGCTTGCTCGACGCGAGTTTGGGAAAAAGTGTGCACCCTACCATATGTCTTGACTAGAGGGGGAGATTTTGGATTTTGGGCTGGGCCAACAGTCGAAATGTCCGGGCATTCCTACGTATCCCATTAGGATGGGAATAAAGCCATACATAGTTCTTGAAGGCCATGAAATTTAACATCATGCGGTCAGGACGTGGGAGGATAGAAGAACGGGAGTGGGTACATGGTGCGACCCTTATAATCTTTGTGTGAGTGGAGATAAGGAATCCTACTCCTCATCATGCAAGGATCCTCTTAGTAAACTATACCCATGGGGGATAGTAAAAGAGAAGAGCTCGGGGCTGCGCTCATGACGGGACGTCTGAGCGTTCCTACGTATCCCATGAGGATGGGAATCAAGCCGCACGTAGTTCTTGAAAGCACAGTTTAATGTCGTGATGGACGATAGGCATCTCATTTGGGGATATGTACGGTACGGCGGGTAACCCGACGTGATTGAGGATGTGTCCTACACCACACCGTACAATCCCATAAGAGATCCTGAGTCGACGAAGGCCAAGGGGCCCGAGGCTGAGCCTCGGTCAGGGAGGCCTGATCGACTTTCAGTTTAACGTCTTACAGTAAGGACAAGGGCTAGGGGCCCGAAGAGGCCAAGGGGCCTGAGGCTGTGCCTCGGTCAGGGAGGCCTGACCGGCTTGCAGTTTAACATCTTATAGTAAGGATGGGGGAGATCTTAGTTTAAGGTCATAGAGCTCGGACCATTTTTTAGTTTATCATCTTGAAGGACAATGGTGTAGTTTAGGGTCCTGCGGGACCGTACAGTTTATGGTCGTTCCAGAGCATTTTGCAGTTTATCGTCTTGCAGGACGATGGTGTAGTTTAGGGTTGTGCATGACCGTACAGTTTAATGTCATGTTGGACCATTTTCTAATTTATCGTCTTGCAGGACGATGGTGTAGTTTAGGGTCGTGCGGGACCGTACAATGTATGGTCGTGCCAGACAATTTTTCAGTTTATCGTCTTGCAGGATGATGGTGTTGTTTAGGTTTGTGCGGGACTGTATAGTTTAAGGTCGTTTCGGACCAAGGATTCTTAGGCAAAGTACTTCTTAAGGAACTTGGCCTTGGTGGGAGGAGTTACACGCTCACCATCCGTGGTCACCAAGGAGTATACCCCGTTGGGGTAAACCTTATGGATGATATAAGGTCCTTCCCATTTGGGCTCTTGCTTGGGCGGTGTCCTACCGGGGATCATTGGCGCTCGAAGGTCCAATACTAGGTCGCCCTGTAGAAAAGAGCGAAGGCGAACCTTCTTGTTGAAGGCTCTGGCTATCTTATTCTAATGCCTTTCCAGATTGTGCAGGGCACGAAGCCCGTTCTTGTCCAGTGCTTCCAATTCAGCTAGATGGATTTCAGCCACCTTATCTGGCGCCTGCTGGTCATAGACCACAGTGCGTAACGATGGAAGCTGGATCTCGATGGGAAGGACAGCCTCAACCCCATACACCCAGGAATATGGGGTCACTTGAGTGGAATTGCGAGTCATCATCCGATAATCCCAGAGGGTGTTGGGGAGCTTGTCTGGCCAAATTTTCTTGTTCTGACCAACCATCTTTTGTAGAATGTTAGAGAGGGTTTTGCTGAACGCCTCAATCTGTCCATTTTTCTGTGCATGATAGCAAGAGGTATGGTTCGAATGGATATTGGAATTGGCATACAACTTCTTCATCTCGGCCTCCCGGAAGTTGGTGCCATTATCGGTGAGGATAGCGTGAGGGACCCAAAACCGGTGGATGATATTGGAGCTCACAAAGTCGACGATGGAACGGGCCTTGACCTCTTTGAGTGGAACTGCCTCTGCCCACTTGGAGAAGAAATCTGTAGTTGTTAGGATGAACCTACACTGGCGAGCTGTTGCTGGTGGATATGGTCCTACGACATCGAGTCCCCACACCGAAAATGGCCAAGAATACTTGGTGGAGTGGAGAGACTCTAGTGGTCGATGCAGGAAGTTAGCATGAACTTGGCACATGTGGAATCTCTTGGAAAACTCAATACAATCATGGATCATAGAGGGCCAGAAGTACCCCAACCTCCAGATTTGATGGGATAGCTTTGGCCCAGCTTGGTGGGAACCACAGGAACCGGCGTGAACCTCTTTCATAACCTAAGAAATCTCGACTCCTTGAATGCAACATAGGAGAATGACATCAAAGCTCCACTTATAGAGGATCTGCTCAAGACTAGGATCGCTTTGGAGGGTAAATTACAGCACACGACATCGGATTCGCTCGCGTTGGGCCCGATCGTCAGAGAGGCAACCATCTTAGAGATACTCGACAAAAGGTTCCCTCCAGTTGGGAGTGGCCTCAACCACTACGACTGACAAACCTGGGACCTCAGACGTAGAAGGTTCGACGGTGATATGACTTACCTACAGGTCGTCATTGTCCTCTGGGGTGACGGGGGAAATGACTCTCCGGTGTGCCGCATGTATGATCAAATCATCTTTCTCGGGTTCTGCGAGTGACGTAGCAAAACCAGCCAAAGCGTCTGCATGACTGTTCTGTGACTGAGGGACATGGGTAACCTCTGGTCGAGAAGGGAACTGGGCCATTAGACAGAGGGTGCACTCCAGTAATGGCACAAGCTCCAGCTTTCTGATGACATAGTCGCCATTGACCTGCTTGACGACTAGATCAAAATCTCTTTTCATATGTAGATGGGGAAAATCGATCTCAAGGGCCAACTGAAGGTCGGTGATGAGAGCCTGGTACTCTGCCTCATTGTTGGTATAGCCTTTTGACAACAAGAATGAGTATGGCAGGACGGCTTGTGCCAGGGTGATGAAGATGATACCCAGACCCACTCTGTTGATCTTAGGATCGTTGAGCCTCCTACCGGTGGGGCTCTAGGAGGCACCATCGAAGTGCATTTGGAAGCATGAGACGGTATGATCGACTAAGAGGATCGTCTCATCATAAAAATCCAGGTCCAGGGATTAATCTATGGAGGTTGGATGAGCAGCTAAGAAGTCTGCCAATGCATGTCCCTTGATGGCCTTCTGAGGCACGAAGTTGATGTCGAACTGCTGGGGGATCACTTACCACCGCGCTAGTCGGCCGGTCAACATGGGGCGGTTCAGGATGTACTTTAGTGGGTCTACCCGAGAGACCAACTACACCTCATGGTGCTAAAGGAAATGATGCAACTTCTGTATGGAAAACACGACTTCCAGGAAACTCTTTTCGATAGGGGAGTATGTGATCTCCGTATTGAGAAGCATGCAGCTGAGATAGTGGAGACTATTCTCCATAGCCTCATTATTCTTCTAGGTGAGAAGTGCACCGAGGGATCGTTCTAGGGAGGTCACGTAAAAGACCAACGGCTTTCCGGAGACGGGTGGCATCAGAACCGGAGGTTGGAGCAGATACTGCTTGATTTCCTCGAAGGCGGTCCGACACTCTTCATCCCACTCATATGCGGCACCTATCTTCATGATCTGGGAAAAGGGCTTACACTTGCCGGCCAAATTCGCGATGAATCGACGTATATAGGCTAAGTGGACTTGAAGGCCTCGAAGTTCCCGAATATTTCTCGGGGGAGGAATTTGGATGATGGATTTGACCTTCTCTAGGTCGATCTCAATGCCCCGGTATCTAACAACAAGGCCAAAAAAATTCCCAAAGGTGACCTCGAAGGTACACTTTAATGGGTTCATCTTCAGGTGGCAGGAACAGAGGAATCCGAACACTTTCTTAAGGTCTTTGAGATAGTCCTGGAGCTGGAGTGATTTGAACACTAGATCATACACATAGCATTCCACTAACGTCCCGAGAATCGGCTTGAACATGCGATGCATGGCCAGCTGATAAGTGGTACCTGTATTTTTTAGGCCGATGGGCATAACCTGGTAACAAAAAGTACCTTGGGGAACCCTGAAGGCCGTGGAATCCTCATCCTAGGGGGCCATCCGGATCTGGTTGTACCCAGAATACACGTCCATGAAGGAGAGGGCTTGGAACACTGCCTTGGTATCAATAAATAACTCAGTCACCGGAAGGGGAAAATCATCCTTTGGGCAGTGGCGATTGAGATCGCGGAAGTCGATGAAGAATCTGATCTGCCTGTTCTTCTTCCTGACTGGAACAATGTTGGAAAGCCACATGGGGTACTGAACTTCCTTGACAAAGTTGGCTTTGATAAGCGTATCAACCTCAGCCTCAACCATGGCACTGTGAGAAGGATGCATCTTTCTGGGAGGCTGCATAAACCCACGATGGTTTGACGGGAGGCCCTAGCGGTGAACGGCTACTTGACGATCTAGTCCTGGCATCTCGCCATAACTTCAGGTAAACACATCACGGTTTTTTTTGAGAAAGGCTACATACCACTGCTGCTCCTTGGGGAACATGGCTGCACTGATCAATGTGGGTCTCGGATCTGCCTCGCTACCAAGGATCACCTATACCAATTCCTCAATCTTGGTAGAGACACCTTCTTCAAAGGTAGGGGGAGCATCTTCCAGGTCTTCCTCTCCACCCGTGGAGGCATTTACCGCAAGGGGAGCTGCTTCTGAGCTATCAAACCATGACAGGCAGCTGGTGCCGACTTGGGAAGCAGTGGTCATCATGTCAGGAGACCCATGCGCCACTGAGACCATAGGAATGAAGGCAGTTGATCTTATCCCATCTGGCCTTCGGCCTAAGGGACCACATTTGATGACATCAAAGTAGTGGGGATGCGTTGGCCTGAGTCGGTTGATTCCATCCCGGCGGAAGAGACATGTATGACATACCATCGTCACCATAAGCCTGACATTCCGATATCGCACAAGGGTAGGAGGTTCCTGGATCACCTGAGCCTGGTTGGTGTAGGAGTACGAGGTGATTTTCCGTTGTCTCTTGGACATGGGAACATTCCTTCCTTTCATACTTGAAAAAACAAAACATTTCCACATGTCGGGGGTCGTGGCCTCCAATCGGTGGATCGGGAAGATGTAGGTGTCATTCATGCTTTCCCAGGGATCACTTATGACCGGGACGGGTTCATACTAACTTCCTAGGATTTTCTTATCCTTGATCTTGTAATAGTCGGCGTCCAGATAGCAGGCTTCAAAAGAGGCGAAAGGAGACACATCGCCTTGGAGCATGCCTACTCGACCATTGAGGGAGTATTTGAGGCATTGTTCATATGATGAAGGGACCGTTGTGTGCAGATGGAGCCATGGCCTGCCCATCAATGCATTGTAAGCAGTGTTCTGAGAGACAACCATGAACTCGGTGGTGGCAATTAGGCCCCCAAACTAGGTATTTAGGCGGATCATGCCGACTGGGGATTGCTCGGTCCTGTCGTATCCTTGGATTCTGAGGTCGGAGGGAGTTAAATCATCTTCTAAAAAACCCAGCTTTCGCAGTGTCTGAGTCGGGATTAGGTTGATCCCAATCTCTCTGTCAACGAGGCAGTGGCAGACCTCTACGCCATTAAACTGGCCAGTGACATACAATGGGAGAATATGCCCCTATATGGGAGGGTCTTCATCTTCACCGGAGAACGAGATAACCACCTGGCATTAGGCGTTCTCTATTGTCTCAACGTGAATGGGTTCCGCAGCTTCTACCTCCGTCTCGAACTGAAGGGGGCTCCTTAGGGCCTCGGCAAGTGCTTCGTGCATTTCAGATGATAGGCAAAGAGCCTCAAGGATAGAAAGCCTTACTAGAATGCCAGACAGGTGCTTTAGGACATCGTACTTTCATGCCAGACGTGAGCTTCTGCCTACAGGAGGTCGCTCTACGGTTGGAGGCATAGCGGGTCTTGCCGGTTGAACCAACGGTTGGCTAGTACTGGGTATTTCCTACTACCTACTAGTTGAAGCCTCTAGAGTAGCCACTGGATTAGAATCAGAAAATGGAGATTGTCCTGCAGCCGGGCAAGACTGACTGCGATAAGGCCGAGGTAGCTCTGGCTGATCTAGTAACATAAATGGCGGTGGAGGTAGATCTAAGGGAATCAGATGAGATTGTGCATCCTGAGCTCTGTGCTGAGCCTGCTGTCTAGTTTGAGTAGCGTGCACGACTTGACTGAAAGCGCCTGTTGACTTGCCTCAACAACCTGTGTTGTTGCGGTTCCGCTGACATTGGCATCGGCTAGGGACGTTGGGGAGGTTCGCCTGGCGTTCCCCCTCATTGGGAACCATATGGGGATTTACCAGCTCCACGGTGTTAACCGAAGCGTACCCCAAACTTTCGCTCGATGAGTCATCCATCACCAGGCAGACTCTGTGAGGAATCCCCATTTTAGGGGGCATAAAGTCACCAAGAGTGCGGGATGACGATGACAGAGGTGGAGCGTGTTTCTTCTTCTTGCGTCACCACTGCTTACCCTTTTGGGAAGAGGTTGGCTGTGATGACGATGCAGAGGTACTGGCTACTTCCTATGAAAGCTCCGGCTATTTCAGGCATGCCCGAATGATACCATGGGCATGAGAGACGGTTTTTCGAGCCATCCAGTCATCGTATTTATGGGACCCATGGCTGGGAACCTGCTGCCACTCGCCTTCGCTGTCGCTATCGATCTCGGACCATACAAAGACACCCGCTACTTGTGTCGGTGTCGGGCCCAACTTGACTATGTTGTTGTCGACTTGGTCTTGAAGCCAGTCTTTAAACACATAGAATTTCTTGAGAGTGTTCCCCAGAATCTAATGATAGGGACAATATTTTGGGCGATCGGTGAGATTCTCCTCTGCCGGCCTTCTGCACTCGGGTAAGTGCAGAATCCCTTGCTCTAGAGCACTTCGGAAGTAACCGGGGACCTGATTCTCATTGAATGAGTAAGTCTGGTGCCTTTTTTCCAGATAGAGGGACCTGGGATCCTGGCCCTGACGAGGGGCCGGAGGGGCCTGCCGAGGTGGCGGTGCCTGATTGTCTCACCTAGGCGGTGGCGGCGCATTGTGCGGGGAACCTATCGGTTCTGAGGCAGTCGCTGCTGGGCAGGAGCCTGTGCTTGAGGCCGAGGACTTCTGCGGGGTTGTGGGACCGGTGCTGCTGGCAGTAATTCTAACTGCCTGGGAGCTTCTATTTGGGCCACCGCGGTAGGTTCAGCTCTGGCAGCACTCCTGGCTGGGATCACAGGGGGAATCAAACGTGTGTGACTATCCTGTTGCAGAGCCCCCTCGAGGTGCTAATCCTTATCTGAGAAATCCCAGAACCCTCCAGGGTAGTTCTGGGTGATCAAGGAAGGAACCAGCTCCGTTTTGATGTTCCCTATACAAATCATCAGTAATTTCTCCTGATTCGGTGGCATGTCGAGGGAGTACGTAAGTCCCTTCCACCGGGCGATGAAGTCTGCGAGTCGCTCGTCATGCCTTTTTTTGCACTTGAATAGGTCTGCGATGCTGGTCTTTCATGTGGTAGAGATGAACAGGTATAGGAACTGCTGGTGGAGATCCTCCTAGCCAGTCACCGATCTGATAGGTAGCTGGCTATACGAGACGAATGTGGGGCCCTCCAATGTCTGTACGAAACATCAGAGATTGGCGGATTCTTGCTGGGCTGGGGTCCCCAGAATGGGGCCACACCTAAAAGAAGAGTGGGCCAAGTGCTGCGGCGGGTCCCCTATCCCGTTGAAGGGCTAAAAAGTGGGGTTCCCAAAACCCGGGGGTGCGGGCATATCATCCACCCATGCGGGATATGGCTTGCCATCCGGTGGGACTACCACCTACTGCGTTTCCAATGCTTCGAGGCGGGCGATGAGTGCCGCTATAAGATCATACAGGTTGGGGTCCCTGTATTGACGGGGATCCCTAACCAAAAGTGTGTTTCTAGGTTCTTCAACATGGTAGAGGGCTTCAGCAGTTCGTTGAGCGACTAGCGGAACGGCCTGTGTGGCGGCTGGGGGGACCTGGGCTGGATTTCTCAGATTGCCCCGTCGTTCTGGAGGGTTTGGCGAGACGTATCGCACCCTCTTTCTGTGAGTTCCAGCTTCTGCCCTATCTGCGGGAGTAGCATGATCAAGGTTTCCCGGAGGCATCTCACCAGGGGGAAATTGTCCCTGCCCCTACTGCCCCGACAGGGGATTACCGTAGCCGGGTCACTGCTCTGAAGCGCACTCAGCCAAGAGTGCGTCAACCGGACTCTTCTGCTCAGCAAGATGTTGGCGTAATGCAGCCTTCTCGGGTTCTTCGTCCATCTTCTGTACAGAGGTGGACGGGTCAGAGTGCTTGAAGGTTCCAACATGCTCTTTACCCTTACCGGCATTTCGACTGAGTACCAGCGGCTCGGTGAGTACAGGGAGCCCTAGAAGGTTTCTCTGCTGACGGGTAACCCTCCCTGATGGGTCCAGCAGTGGTGGTACACCCTCAGGGGGTAGGTCTCCATCAAGGAATTCATGCTCATCCTCCTTGTCTACTACTTCATCCATGTGTACCACGACCCTCCTTGGGGGCATGTCCTCAATGTCGCAAAATGAATCGGACTGCCGTCGGACAGGACTGAAGTGGAGGGCGGCATACTGTCCTCATCCATAGACTTTCACATGGGGGGTAGCTTCCCTTATGATTCTGCGAAGTACATTGAGACTCTGAACACATTTTCGTTGAAGGGTGCTATGGCGGCCTGGCGACTCAGGGCGCTGGGCCACAGGGAGTGCGTCCAAATCGATCAGGCGGCATTGTTCGCCGATTTATTTAAAGTGCTCTCGACTCCGGGGGTACACTACCCACTCATAATGAAGGCAGAAGTGTGTCCCCCATAGGGTTCTGCGGAAGCACCCTACTTCCTCTGGGGTAAAGGATTCTGGAGCGCAAAAGTTCTACACTACCATCGGCCAGAACATCTCTGGAAAGTGATCTGCTGCGTGAATGCTCCAGAAGCTCCTGGGATCAGACTCAGGGTCTGACCCCATATTGCCCCACTCGTCAACCAGAGGTGGCTGAGGGACTGGAAGCGGTACTGAGGTGGACCTCTGGGACAATAAATTGGGCAGCAAAGAATACGTAGAACGAGCTGACTTGCCACCGAATTCTGGGCCATCATCTGAAGAGTGAGGTTACCAGACCACAATATCACGATATGATGGGCTGATAGCAACAGCCTCTGGCGCGGGAATTTCCGCCATCGGCGATGGGTCATGCTGTTTCTCTACCCTCATTGGTCCCCAAAACAGATCTCCGTGATCTCTGGTAGAGGTAGAGGGAGCTTATGGTGACAACGGTGGTTTTTGTGCGGTCGGGACCTGCGGAATTTCCACAATTTCTTCCTCCTGGATGTACCTGAGGAGGGAGGCGGGAATCCGGTGGATCTCGCATTCTGGGAGAATGAGGCTGACGCGCCAGGTTCCTGCCCCAGTCCTTGATATGGAGGAGCGGGGGAGAAGGTTCCATCACTGAGTCGCATTTCGATTCAGATTCCGAGAAACGGGCTGGTTTAATCTCCACCCGGGCCTCCCCAGAATTCTTCTTGTGGTGGAGACGACCCGCTCTCCTGCCCCTGGGTGGCTCTTCGGGACAAAGTTGGTCCTTGACATGTAGTCTCGGAGCGGCGCCGACGCCATTGCGGGGAGGACTCCTGCTTGAGATAGCCAGGGTGTGAGGGGAACCAGGGAAAATGTCGAATGGTACATGGGGAGGACCTCCATGGAAAACACCCATGTGGGTGGAACCTCTGTTGGAACCAGCTGGAGCACGGGGAGGACCTCCATGCTTGATGTGGGTGGAGCGAGGCTGACCTTCACTCCTCGGGTTGCCATGGCGAGGAGGACCTTCTCCAGTTGCAGAGAGGACGTAGAGAGGAACCCCCACGTTGGAGAGGGACCGAATGGGTGGTGCCTTCATATCAACGGTCGGGGGGAGGAGGAGGAACTACATTCCCTATATGGTGGGCGCGGGAGAGCCTTCCGCGCCGAGCATCACTACCACGGGGCATGTCTTCATTAGGGATGGGAGTGGCACGAGGCATACCCCCATAACGTGCTTCGGAGCGGGGGAGGCCCAGGCTCTGTGGAATGGTGGTACTGAGAGGACCTCCGTATGGAGTGACATTACCGCGGATTGGTTCGTGGTAATCACCACTCGGGCCTGCGACCCAGAGAGTCAACCCAACCTGCCCATGGGGCGGCTGAGGCCTCAAACCTGGTCGGGTGAAGGAGTGCCCCAGCTCAGTGTATGAAGGGACTCCATGTTGTACGTCAGTGGTGGCTTGGGCCACAATTGCTGTTGACGTCGACACACCTTGATGAGCGTCCTCAGCTTGGGTCCGGCGCTGACGTCGGGTCAGACAAGTTGGCGGAGGTGGTGCAGGGGCATAACCTACCCGCTCTTTTGGAAAAGCCGGACAGCGGCACTGATGCGGACGGATGGAGGCCCTTTCCTGGAGCCATTGTATTAAGACTCTGACCGGGCTGAGCGAGACATCACCCGCCTCATCAGCGTAAGGCGAGGAGTCATCGAGGCATTCTGGGGACAGGCTCCTGAAACGATTGAAAGTTGGGGTGGGGAGCAGGGGCTCCCTATGCAGCATTTGAGGGAGGCGTTGACGGAGGGGCCTAGATGTCTCCAGGTCTAGGCGGGCCATATCCCGAGTTGGGATGACCCCTTACACCTCGTACCTGCATACAAGGTTGTTGATCACCCTTCGTTGGATGATTTCTGACGGGGAGAGGGGACGTGGGCATCTCGTATTCAAGGATGTAGAGGCCGTTGCGATGGCAGTGGAGCCATGTAGAGCGACTGTCATGGTATTTTTCCCGCCCCTGCGTAGGTGAGCGGGCGGTGTTCGTGTCTCCATAGCAGAAACCTAGTTTTTGGGAAGTAGATTGGTTAAATCGTTAGCACTGAGAGGAAAACAATTTGACAACCAGTGCCCCAATGTTATTCCATATTTCGTGTCTGGTAAGAGGAATCCACACTGACAACATTACAGAACTGAATTCCCCACGTATTACTACCCCAACTTCTGATGAGTTCCATGCCAGGCCCGCTATTTGCTTGGCGGGACCCAGCGCCGGATATCTGGATCCGGTGACACGTCAATCTACTGGTGTCTCGAATGCTACTAATCTCCACATTGAAGAGAAGAGTTTCACGTCGGGTTCACCATTTCTGTTTCTGACACTTTTACGCTAGGGCGCGTGCATCCGTCTGTGGAGGACGCGCAGCTGTAGCCCCGCATTCCCGCTTTCCAAAGGCGGGCGACATCCTATCCTTGTTCAGGGACGTTTGCTCCTTGATTGAAACCAGGATGATGGGATGTCGGTTCTTCCTTCCGTGGATTCTTCCTCGGAACTCGTCACCTAGTCCGGGTCTCCCTCATAGATTTAATACGTTGTTAATGAAACTCTTCCCAGTGCCATGTTTTCATGGACGCCAGTTAATTACACAACTTCCTTCAAGAAATTCCAAAGGGTCCGATCAAGGTAGCAACCTTTAGTCGTGGGAGTAGTCACGTTGAGGCAACAGTAGCATGTCTGAACGCTGGGTAATTGGCATGTCTGTCTTTTGTCCCTTTTCATAGGGATTCTCGAGGGCGTGGAAGCCTGAGGCATCCCATATCAAGCGCTGGGAATCATATGCCATAGGCATAAATATGAGGTTATCCTTTTCTTCCCATGTTTAACATAGGGTATGCCATAGGTTTAACATCTAGCAGAGACGGTTACGCCAAAGGTGTGCCATCTGAGGTTTCCTCAGGCACCTCATGTTTATCATGAGGTAGGCCGCGAATTTAAAATCCATGGGAGACGAATCGACCTGATCAAAACACTAGATGGAGTGGATCAGATTGATGAATTTCCCTTGAAGGGGTGTCGATGTCGGGATCAGCTCGTGGATGGCTTCCCGGACACTGTGGAGGGGAGTAGAGTGGCATGATCCCACTAGGATGTGGAGGCCCGGGTAAGAATCAGGGTGGATGATGGATGGGTGAATGGATGAAGTAGAAGGGGAATGAAATGGGACCATCTCAAGGGAAACTGTAAAGTTGGGGTTGAGCCTCAGGAAGGCTTCCTACGTACCGTGCCTTGACACAGATTAAAGTCCTCGTATTTCAGATGGGATGTTGGACATAGTTTAATGTCATATGGGATGGGGTGAATCGACATGAATGGGGTCAGAATGACCGGGTGGCGGGCTCGAACCTCATGGAGGCTTCCTACGTACCATACCTTAATATGGATCAAAGTCCTCGTAGTTCAGGTGTGAATGGTGGTTGTCGGTGGACCGACGTGAAAGAAAAGAGACCTTGGTCTAGATGGTGTGGGGCTTACACACTAGGCTGCCCGGGTGCTGGTGAACCGATGTGATGGAGGTCAGAATGACCAACATGTGATGGGCTTGAACCCTAGGGAGGCTTCCTACGTACCACGCCTTGACCTGAATCAAGGACCCCGTAGTTCAGGTTGGGTTTTGTCGGCGAACCGACGTGGAAGTGAACCCAGGGGGTCCACTGGTGGTGGGCTTGAACCTCGTGAGGATTCCTACGTACCATTCCTTGACATGGATCAAAGTCTTCGTAGATCAGGTTGGTCACAACGGCTTACCGCTGGACTAGGATGAAGTCTAACATCATGCGGGAAGAGGATAAACATGACATTAATGAACAAGGGGTGGTGGGATTGAACCTCATTGAGGCTTCCTATGTAGCATTCCTTTGCATGGATCAAAGTCCTCGTAGTTTAGTGTACAGTTTAATGTCATACCGGACGGGGGCATACAATTTAACTTCATGCTAGACGAGGGTGGAACTTGACGTGAAGGAACGACTGAGTGGTGGGCTTGAACCTCATGGAGGCTTCCTACGTACCATGCCTTGACATGGATCAAAGTCCCTGTAGTTCTCTTAAGGTGGGGGTTAGGGTCGGTGCTCACTCTAAGCTCACATGAGTTATGCACAGTGTGAGAAACAAGAGGTTGCAGGGACCTGAGGATCAAGTCGCGAAGGATGCATCTTTGGGAAATGAAGAGGGTCTTACGCGTTGGGCGGCCCACAGTGCTGGGACATACTCTAGGATGGAGGCCTGAAGTGTGACAAAGCATGACGGGAGAGGGATTTGGGACCAAAGATGGAAAGTGCCTCATTCCCTATCATGCCCTCCACTGGCCTTGGCAGTGGGGAAGTACGGAGGTCCGTGGGTGCTACCTTCCGCAAGAGAGGCTTGGGGGATTATACCAGGGTGATTTCCCTTCTCTCGTGGACATATGCTACTCCGAGAAGGAAGATATCATCCCTTGTGAGGGTGATTCCATTCCCGTGGAGACGAGCGGCTTAAAGAATGTCCGAGCCAGGGGGGACCCCACGTACGAGGCACGAGGTCTGATCACAGTTTAACGTCATGTGTTGAGAACGAGGTGCTTGGCAGTTTAACGTCCTCCAGCTCGGACGAGGTGGGTTTACTCCTCACCCCTAGGACTTACATGACGGGTACCCTCTTCTCCTTGGGGGAGGGAAGGTACTGGCAAGTCCATGGTAAAGGGGGGTCGTAGAGCGAACCATCGAGGGGTCCACGTTAGCATGACAATGCGAAGAAGCAATAGCCGTTAGCGTGCCTATGTGAAGAAGCATCGGGCGAAGCAATGCTACGGGTGGTGTTGTCCAAGAGACTTTGAAATCACATCGTGAAAACCTGGAGGGTCGCACAGGAAGAGGAATTTCCAAGAAATGGAGTATGCTTCGCGAAGTGGAGTGCCTTGGACTTAGCATGGGGCAGGGGTGTGAATGGGAGGTGCTTCCCGAAGTGGAATAGTATTCGCGAAGCACTGCCTCACGAAGCAGAGGTGCCTTGCGACACATGGTGCTATGAAGTAGTGTGCTTCACGATGTACATCGACCCCGCCTTGGCATGTGGATAAATAGTACAAGATGGGTGTTTCGTGAAGCATGAACGCTCCGCGGCTGCCCGAGTTCCCTTGGGAATCCCCTTACTTCGTGAATTCCCTTATGATTCGTGAAGGGCATCCCTCTCGAAATAGGGGCTCAAAACGAGACAAGGCAAAGGCATCTCGCGAAGTAGAAGTACCTCGCAGAGCTCATGATTCCTGCGGGTGAAGGGTGCATCACGATTCGGGAGCTGAGAAGCCGATAGGTCAGATCATCCTCCTCTTGGACATAGGGGGAGCTTAGTATTTATAGGCAAGGGGTGCCATGAAGCAGATATCACACGACGTGAAGGGGCAGCGGGTGCTTCACGGCAAGCTTGCGAACGTCTGGCCGATCGCGGAGTGTTACCGCCTCCTTTGCTTCGCGGCGGTCTCACGAACGTCAGGCCGTTTGCGGAGCATTACCGCCTCGGGAGATTCGCGGAGGTCTCGTGAACGTCAAGACATTGGTGGAGCGTTACCACCTCGGGAGCTTCGCGGCGGCCGCATTTGCTTGGGTGCGCTCCGCGGCTGCGCTTTGTAGGGCAGCGCACATGCTTCTTTTCCTCCTTCCTTTGTCATCCAATATTTTGGCGCCAACAAATATTTTTAACACTATAATAATATTAATCAATATAACATTGAAAATCTAGTTAGAGATAATATTTCAATTGAAATACGTCTGATGCTGTAGCCAAAATTGAAAATATTACCATTAGAGAATTGACTATAAAAAACGAGTCATTTGAAGCATTTAGAACTAAAAGATTTCATTTTAAAATCATGTCATCTGATGTTTTATAAGCATTAAATAATAATTATTAGTCGTTGTAATTATTTATTCAGTTTTTACTTCCATGGAATCCTTGTCGGTGTCATTTCCATAAAAGATTTTCATTTATAATTGTGATGATCATTTTTACGATCGAGTGGTTCTATGGTTAGGAATATAGTTAATATAATCTATAAGATTGAGGGATTTGAGCGATAGGAATATAGATCTGATCATTATATTCAGGACATTTAAGGATATAAATACTAATCAATTTTTATCCTCATATTGACAGATTCTCAGGTTAGAAAAGACATATAGTTAGAGAAGGTATAATTTTGTTGATACCTTCCGTCATGGTTATTGACTACCTTACTCCTAAGGTTAAAGGAGGTAAATCCTTTAATAATATCCTACAAGTAATTCTTGATTTTACATAGTTATTTTATTAATTTTTTTAAAAGTTGTTATTTTTATGTCGATGGTATAAAAGGATTAGTAATCATACAAAGATTTTATAAAATTGGTATTATCGGTGTTTCTCTGATTAAGATAAAAAATAGTAGTTTTGTTTAACTGGAACTGTTTTGATTACGATCTTTAACTCTGATATAGTCAGACTATTTCTAATTCTGACTTTGTATCTCTAACAATCTAACCAATTCTAATTCTGATAAGGTCACATTATTAGGATTTTTGTTTTTCATTTTATAAATATTTTAAACTATGTTTATTAAACTATAGTTCAACCCCATATTGTAAGTATAGAAATATAATCGAATTATTACAGTCCTACACCCTTTACCTGAATCATTGAATAAAACATATAAAAACACACAATGGAATAAGTATGTTGTGATCCAAATCAAAGTAGAATACCACCATAGTTTTTATACAAGGTCTAATATCAAGAATGAAACAAATATATATTTTAAATCAAAATCGTTTTACAATGAATTTTCACAAATAAAAACCATTTATAAATCATTTCCATTTTTATTCCTATAGTTTTCTTAAAACACTTTCATATTATCAATATTGAAATATGAAAATTAGATGTTATAAAAAATAGGAAATCATATCCATGCATGTAGAGATAAATAGTTAAACACATATACATGAAAAAACCTATCATGCGAATCTATGTGATATAACCTTATATAAAAATTTTCGAGTAGCAATCCATGATAAAAACAATCATGTGATAAATAACAATAAAAGGTAAATGAAAAATGAAAAATGAACTATATATTATTCTATATTGTATGTTTCAATGCATATTAGACACTCATAAGACTAAAAATGAATATGTTGTATCCATTACATATCATGTCCTACTAGAATATCTGACATAAAGTTACATAGTAGTTTTTCAACACACACTAAGGCTACACATGTCTCTATCCTGATGCACCTAAGGTTCCCAATGTGAAATTGTACAATATATTTTAAAAACCATGATCAAAATTTAAAAAAAATTGAAATCCAATCCAATCTACTTCAAATATTTAAAACAAATTTCTAATTTAAGAAAATCCATTTTAAAATAAAAAACCATGTTGAAAAGATTTTCCCTTCCAATACACAATTGAAAAAAAAATTATCACTTCAAGAGAATAGAAAACAAAAATAAATTTATAAAAAATGATATCAAATTCCTCAAATTAAACCATTTTATAGAAATACCTACCTCAACATAGTATAAACCCGTCTTATTTAGACAATGGTGGCCATAAACCAACAGAACAATCTTCAAAATAGAAGAAATGCAATGAAACTAGAATTAATTGATAGAAAACAATTTACAATCACCAATTCACATCCAAAGCCATAACTATATCCAAAACCAAAAAAGAACCAAAGGTATTACATACCCTGAGAGAATAAATCCAACAACAACATTGATCAACCGCTGAATGAAGAAAACCGTATGGGAGTATTTCACCCAAAAAATTCCCTTGAGTGCCTTTAGGTTTAGAGGGAGTAGAACAACCAATTGATGAAATGAAAATTAAGTGGACCGGCTCTCTAAAAACTCAACCCTCAAAGAAATTACATGGTGCGTAATTCGATTACATGTCTAGTAATCCTTGATGAACATATACAATAAAAATCCCAAAACGTTTTATTAAAAAATCGATATTTTTCATTACCCAATTTTAACCTTTAAATGGTGTGTAAAATTGTCGCACTGGTATCCGGTTCATTATTTTTTTGGGAAGACAATATATTTATTTTAATCCCATTGTACATCATGTAATTTCCCAATTAAAATAAAAAACTATAAATATTAGGTTGAAAATTCTAATAAATCTCTGACTTCACCATTAGAATTATCCTCCAAATTCCTATTTTGTGTTAATCAACCAATAAAAAAGGAAAACCAAAATAATGATTATAAAAAAACTAGTAGAAAGGTAATGGTGTGTTATAATATCACTACCACAAAGGATTTCTATCTGCAGAAATCCATCATGGTCCTGGATCCACAAAAAGAGAAGGTCATTAATTCCTTATCAATGACTCCCACTCCCACGTATCATGGCTATCCTACCAGCACAATTATAGTACCCGGATAAGGGAGATAATTTTACCATGCAATAAAATTTTCTTGAAATCCATAATCTACACTAGAAATGAATCCAAATTGGTATCAGGATCAGGATCAAGATCAATATCTTTCCATCTAATCACATTTGAAGGATAAGGTATATACCTCTTCAATTGGGAAAAATGAAACAAATTATGGATATATATATATCAAAATATATGGAATGTGAAACATATATGAAACCATCCCCAGTCATCCCAAATTCTCAAAGGGGTCCACGAACCTTGGTTCAAAATTACCCTACTTACCCAACTAGAGGAGTTCTATGTGAGGTGAATCTCTGAGAAAAACCCAATCACTAACCTAAAAATTCAGTAGATGACACCAATGATCCACATATGATTTCTAATAGCTATATTCTGAGATCAAACACCTCTATATAAACTGACTCATCTATGTCATCTAATAAACAAAACTAAACCCAACAATGGAACACTTTCCCTACTCCACCCAGAATAAGGCTGATCTACATGACCTCTCATACAAAGCCCCAAAGGGATCCATCTTTACTATATCCTGATAAATATTTTTATATGTGAACTAAACTAATAGAAAATTATTTTTTCATGATACTTTTATATGAAGCACAAAATCCTAGATAATATTCTCTAGAACATGGATATCACTCTCCATCTGTCCATCTTTTCGTGGATGATTAGTTATGCTTAATTTAATATGGTAACCCATCATATGCTAAATAACTCTAAAAACCTATATGTGAGACTCATATCCCCATCATAAAAAACATTAGATGGAACTACATGATGTATCGTAATATATTAGACATACATGTCCTTGAGAAGTTCTACTTTCGTTACCTACTCGATATTTATAAAATTTAATATTTCTTGAGTCATTCAATTATCACCCAAATCACATCCTTCCCACTTAGAGTCCATGGAATAAAAATTAAAAATTCCATTTAAATCTCATCCCACATCCATTTTAGAGTTGTTAATTTATCTAGCAACCCCATAGGTCTCTGGTTCTCCGCCAAAACTCTCTAACAAGTCATACATCATTAATAAAAATCCATTATCAGCCATCTCATACCCTACCACAAATATCAATGCCTCAACTCATGATACGTCTAGGTAAAACCATGGTTCATGGACCAACAAGAACTATTTACACTATCCAATAACTCCCTATTTAAGTAAAACATAACAAATAACCTACTATTGAAGGAAAACGATCTACTAGGAGAGAGAGAATACTCAAATGAGGTCTCCCCACCATAAAGGCTTTCATTAATGAACTAGCACTTGGTGTCTTCCACCTTCTTTATCCAAAATCTCTCACAGAAATATGAGTCAAATTTTATTTAATAAAATAACACCTATCCACCAAACTCTTCCATTATCAATATGATCATAGAAAAAAAACTCATCCGAGACCACTCCTCAACCGATTCTTTCATGGATTGTGTTGGCCATTTTCTGTTCAATGCATTAGCAACCACATTTTTTTACTAGGGGTTATAAGAAATATCAAATAAAAACTAAAAATATATAGCACCAAATTACTCTATTGAAAATTTAGATCCCACTAATTAAAAATATATTTCAGGCTCTAATGATTAGAATATACCATAAAATGCTCCCCAAGGAGATAGTGACATGAAATTTTGAGTTTGTACATAACAACATCCAAATAAAGATCCTAGGTAGGTTAGTTCATCTCATGAAGGATTAAATGTTGAGATATATAATCCACAACCTTTTCCCCTACATTAATCCACATCCCAGACCCTCCCCAGAAATGTTACACAAAACATAATAACTTGATCCCTGTTACTAAATAATAAAAACTAATACTGAAGTCAACCTCACCTTTATCTCAACAAAAGATATCTACCAATTTTCAAACCATTCAAACCTAAAACTCTTATGGTATAAATATATCATCAAAGAAGTGATATTGGATAAGTATTGAAAAAAATATATAGAGAAACTAGGGGAACCCATGAATCTTATAATATCAGAAAAATTTATATGATTCTCCTGGGATATAAAAACCTCTACCATTTCAGAATCTACTGAGATGCCCCTCTCAGACATCACATGCCACAGAGACATCAACTCTTGGATATAAAAACCACACCTTTAAAGATTATCATACAAAATATATTCGTTTAATGTTTGATGAATGATATCCAAAGGGTCCATGTAATCCTACATTGACTTTGAGTATACCAAAATATCATCCTCAAATAATAATAATAAAAGAGTTCAAGAACCAATGAATGATCTATTTCATTAAATCCACTAACACCATAATATCAATAGTGAGAATGAATGGCATAACCAAAAATTAAAAATCCCCATATCAACTCCTAAATTATATCATATTTATATCCTATTCCCAAAATATTTACTTGTGATACCCTGACCATAGGTCAATGTTAGAAAACCAATGATCTCGTCTGAGTTGATCAAAACGTTTGGAAAATGATATTTATTCTTAATGGTCACCAAACTCAACTTTCAACAGTTGATAAAACTTCTAAGGACCCATATTCCTTCTTAGAAAAGAGGATAAAAGACAACCAAGGTGAAACACTTTGTTGAATAAATACATTGGCCTCTAGGTCATTAAGCATGAAATTTAGTTCCAAAAACTCGGATAGTTACATATTGCAAGACAGCATAGAAACAAGAATCATACTAGTGAGAAAGTACATAGTAATATCAACCTTTCTCTATAATGGAAAAATAGAAAATTATCTAGAAATACCTTAGGGTGCTCACACAAATAATTCTATGGATGACCACCCAACAAGGGTCAATTACATCAAGAACAATGTTTGAAAACTAACATGATATTACCCCATCATAATGAACAAAAAATCATCTCCTTCCTGATATGGGGTACCACTCACCTTGGAAAACATGAGTGACCCAATAGATAGATAAGAACTGAAATTAGTGATGATAATAGTCTACCTAGGCATTAAAAATGACCATCTAATCCATTCCTATAATTAAGTCAAGTATTTTAAGACCATAAAATAAAAATTACCACTCCAACTCAATTTTAGAAATAATCATCCAACACATGAGACAGATGAAGTCTTATTCCGATCTATTTTTTAATGGAGAGTAAGGATAAAAAAATAATGGACTAAGTTTTGAACATAATCCCAACATGTAAAAAAACATTGATGATATAAAAGAATGAGTATCACCCATATAAAATAAAGAAAAAACTATAATACATGATATAAATACAGTACCTCAAAAAGTTGATGGTCTTGTATTAGATTCCTTTGGTGCATACTCTGCTGTATAAAGTAGTCTGATCATATCCCCATGAACATCCCTATATATCAAGGATTAGACCCACCACCCTTGGAATCATAGACATGAACCTGCGACCCCTTAGTGAGAGTGGATCCCACCATACTACCCCGAGATATATTTTTTAAAAAAGAGCTATAGTTGGATATATATTACATAAAGATGACAAGTATTAGGATCCTCCACAAAGTTATGCCTTGTATGTCCTCTCTTTCCACATTTATAGAAGATGACTGACTGATTCCCTATCATTTCCCATAATACTAGTCCACATAAAATTTGACCACTCTTATGCTTCCTTTTCTATAAAATATTTGCACCCTATGTAACCATGATACCAAAAAAACATCCACTAAAACATATCTTCATAGCTATATATTCCTTAATTAAGGCTTCCTTGTCCACTACCTCAAAAAAGGTCAGAAGGTAGGTTGTTGTCAACATCAACCAAATATTAGTCCTGAGTCCTAACTCAAACCTCTAAGCCTTCGAGCACTCATTTATGACAACCTCTAATAAAAAATTCACTAAAAAAACAAATTGAGTGAAATAATTCAGAACAATATTCTTCCGCATCTCAAAAGTTATATACTCCCTGATATTTCCCTCACACAATGTCTTAAGATAAAACTCTTGATTTTATATTTTCTTAATGGAAGCCCAGCTAAGATCCTCATTCAACATAACGTGTACAATATAGTCTCACAATTTCATTACTATCCAATTGAGAATATACATAGAAAAACCAACCTTATAGTCTTTAAGATAATTTTAAAAGATAAAGATCCTCTGTGTCAACTCTAGCCTCCCCTCATGTTTATGGGGTACATTTTCACCACAGACAATAGGTGGATTCTGCTTAGTAAATTATGATCCATGATCCAATAAAAGTCCTCGGTTCCCAACACCCACTTGACCTAGAGTTTTAATAGTAAGGATAACAAATTCTACCAAAGTTTTGGGCACTAGAGGGTTTTACAAAGGAACCTATCTCATAGCCTCATATCTCAGATTTGTAATAGATCTTCTCAAAAGAATTTTATAAGAAGATACCCAAACCAATCAGTAATGAGAAAATTCCAAAATCATAGGACCAACTTCAGGTAATGATAGTGAATCTTGAAAACATTATTAATTTAAAGAAACCATAAAACTATCAATGAAAAACATACATAAAAATAAACAGGTCATTTAAAATAACATTCCCATATAGTTCATTTAAATGAACTCAAACTCCAAGTCTCAAACTTAATAAAAGTCCCTAACCATGCATGGTAAATCGGTTTTAGTGAAATAGGTGAGTTGGATAAGCCCCTTTTCCATACCTTCTATCCAAACTACAATGGTCTTAACTCCATTCTACCCAAGACATAGAACCAATCATAGACAGTGCTAACATGCTTTAAGTTTAGCATCCCCTTTGATACAAAATACTAATGAACCAACCCCGATCAACTTGACAAGCCAACCAAATTGATCCATCATGTTATATAGGAAAAAAAGGATAACTAAAACTAGTTTTGAATATCATAAAAAAAGACATACAGTAAGAGTATGAAGAGGAAAAAAATGAGACCAAAAATTACATACAATCCAAGACAAAATAGGTTAAACCATAACTTAAGTCAATTACCCACATGTCCAATAGTCACCTACATGACAATCTGAATCAAATCAGTAGAAAAAATGGGAATCCCTTATACTACAAGATGACATTCCCTTTAATACAATCCTTCATGAAAACATCTGCATAAACCCAAAGGAACATGAATGGTGTGATACAAATCCTATTAGGATACAACCATATTTTCTATACATTATTAAACATCAATAATGTAACAATTCATTCATTTAAAAAAATGTGATATAAATTTTTTATAAATTCAATCCATTTATAAATCATTTTCTGTTTTCTTTATTTGGTTTCCAAAAAGAACATCCATGTTATCAATCAATAAATATGAGAAGTAGAAGTGAAATAAAATAAGACATCATATCCATGAATCAATGGGTAAATAGGTAAAAAAATATCCCTTAAACAACCTATCATGTGAAGTTATGTGATATAACCTCATATAAAAATCTACGAGCAACAATCCATGATAAAAAAATCGTGCAATAAATAAACATAAATTATAAATTTAATATAACAAAGAACCTCATATTGAGATATAGCCTATATGAAAATGAATATTAGACACTCAAAAGACTAAATAAGAATACATTCGATCCAATAGATATTGAGTCATGAAAATAAATATTAAAAAATGTTACATCATAATGGTGAAAACACACTACAGATACCCTTATCTCTACCCAAAAGTTCCTAAGGATCCCAAATTTCTATTTTAAAATTTATTTTCAAAACAATGCTCAAAATTCTAAAAACAATTCTCAAATCTATTCCAATAAACATTGGAGCTTCAAAACCCATTTCCAAATCAATAAATTCTATTTTCAAACAAAAAACCCCTTCCAGAAACACATTCCTTTCCCAGAAATCATTTAAACCCCTTTATCACATAAATTTAATAAAACCCAATGGAATATATCAATATAAACAGAAAATTAATCAAAATAACCTATTATATAGAAATAATAAACTCAATATTTTAAATATATAAATGATTTAGACAACGGTGACCGAAAAAAAATTAAACGACCTTTGACAGACAAAGTACACCATAAAACTAAAAATTATTGAACAAAAACATATGATCAAAAATCCATATCCAAAACCAAATATGAAACCAAAATCAAAGAAGAACCTTTTATATTACACAAGCAATGAGAATAAATCAAAACATCACAGTGGTCAATCATTGAAAAATGAAATACAGACTAGAGGGAGTAACTCAACATCATCCCTAAGAGCCATTATGAAAATGGGGAGAAGAAATTACTAAAAATGCAATGAAAATTTAGTTGGGTGACAAACTAAAAACTCAAACCTCAGGAAACTACACGAAATTTAATTCCATTACACATTGTTTAATCCTCAAATCATGTATACATTGAAAAACACATTACATTTTATTAAATTTTTTATATCTTTCATTTCCCCACTTTAACCTTTACACGATTTCTACAATTATCACACTGCATATCTATTTTAGGGGTTCTATCAAGCAGCCATCAAAAAATGTGTTGTCCAGTTACACATCATGTAATTTCCATTGACTATAAAAAATTACACGTTGATGCTAAGAATTCTATAAGATTCCTGACTTAACTAGTAAAGTTATTATCCCAATTTCTTTTGGTAATTACTCAAAAAATAAAAAATGAAAACCAAAAATATTTTAAAAGATACGTGAAACTAAGATTATAGGGAATTGTAGTGTGGGTATGAATTGTTAGGCTACTATAAACGACATCCCAAAATATAACTAGTATGATAGATAGTGCATGAAAGTACTAGAGTGTCTCTGATAATAGTATATACCTTCTTTCTCAAGTACTAGAGTGTCTCTAAGAAAGTTATATTGACCCTCATAACCAAATAATGAGAAAGGGTAACATAATAATCTCTAGTCAAAAGTGGCATCCATGGGTAATATAACCATCCTAAGTGTTTGAAAGTTCATAAGGGGGTTGTGTTCACCTTGGGTGAAACAATCAATACTAGGGATCCACTTGGGGGGACATATTACTAAAATTTTAACAAATAGAATCATGAATCCACTATGAGTCTGTGTTCACCCTGGTTTTAATCATCAAAACCAGGCATCCACCTGAGGGCCGTCTTCACCTCGGGTTTAACAATCAATACTACTGTCCCCCTAGGGGCCTTGTTCACCGTTGGTTAAGAATCAGTAAAATTAATATAATTATAAAATATAATATAATCATAAATCATGTTTCTAATAGAAATATAAAAAAACAATGAATAAATAGGTTTTTTTTCAATTATGTTCTGAAAATGATTCAATTTACGTTATCCAAAACCATTTCAAAAGTAATTTTCAATATCAAGTCCATTATAAAATTTCAAAACCCATATCCAAAATAAAATATTAAAATATCAATAACATGTTAAAAAAATATTTTAAAATCCTTAACCTGAATTCAAATCACTTAATCAATTCCATACTAAATTCCAATATTCTTCACAATCCAATTTTTAAAACATCATCTCCCTTTATCATTTTAAAATATCAAGACAATATATTAATTTTTAAATAATCATTTTGCACAACATATCTAGATATTATTTCTAAATCCATTTACCGATAAAATATATTTCCAAAAAAATTAATTTGAAAATAATATTATAGGGTTCCATATTCCACCAAGCTATTCCACTAGGAATTACCTTACTGTGTGGCCTAATACATGATCATGTGTGTTAACTAAGACCATCACTAGTTTAAAAAATTTAGTTAATTCAAAGGCCATCATATGAAAAGTGGTGATACTATCAACACATGCACTAAAAAGGTATGATAATACTATGGGTGAGTTTAGGGACCATATAACTCAAATGATATTTTCAAACTTTTATTCCCAAGGATGAAAACTTACTGAGGCCTACCAAATCTCATGTTACAAACTGGGTACTAAAAACAATCACTAGATCCAAACCAAGACTAACCACTTAACTAAGTCCCATGTAATACCTATGAACATGACAATATATGAATAAGAAACAAATTATTATAAGGGAAACACATAATTACTTTTATTTAAGTGGGAAAAGTTATAAATTTTTTAGAACCACTTTCTTTCATTTAAATAATACAAAAAATCATGCATATTTTGTCTCAGGATGTCTCAAAGAAAGTCCATATAAATTACAAATGATAGATGTGTGATCCCTTGATTATATAGTATAATCCAAAATGGAAAACGAAATTGGAGAACCTAAAAATTAGAGATGAAGAATGTGATGATATAAGGAATTTTATAAAGGAAAATAGAACCAGAAATCACTACAGGAACACCACAAGGGTAGGAAAAAAATGAAGAGGAACCATTGTTATAAAGGCAGGAAAAAATATCCAACCATGAAAAAAATGTTTGGGGTCACCCATAAAAAACTAGAGGGTGAAATTTCATAATTTCCTCATCACAAATACCATATCATCAAACTCGTACATGGCCATTAGAGAGTCGGTGGCAATATTCTGCAACAACTTTAAAGAATGTCACCTTGTGATTCTTATAAAACTCTTTATTCCCCATGTTTTATATATAGATCCCCAATCCCATGTCTAAGAACCCTTTTTTTAATTTCTCAAACAACCATAATTCTATTTCAATATATGTTTTAAAATTCATGCTACTTACTATTTGAAAGGATAAAATTTATCTTGAATATAAAATACCCACACAGAAAAATGATCTTAAAAAATACCTTTATATAAGTTCTACTCATCCTTAGGACCCATGAAAAACATTAGAAAACATAGGATGGGAAAAATAATCCTAATTTTGGACATTATAACCAATGAAACATGTTTATCCTTTTGAAAATTTACAAAATATCATAAAGAAATATTCCTTTTTGCATAATAAACCTTGATCTCAAAATAATAATTACGTACTCATTAAATTAATTTCAAAGAAAAATGTTTTGAAAATAATTTTTTTAAATAATCATAAATTAAAAATAATAATCATGAATGTTTCTTGGGAAAACATGAGAAATCATTAAAAAAATCCTTTCATAATGAAAAGATCATAAAACTTCATTTAATTAAGAGTTCATTTTCTTAACTAATAAAATCAAAATATTTTGTTTAATCCCTTAGAAATAATCAAACAAACATGAAAGAATCTTGTTAAATTATCATTAAAATAACCATTATAATTTACCATATATAGGTAGAATAATATTGGATAAATTTATCATATATCTTATGTGAAACTCATTTCTTATTAACTATTTCATCACTGACCAATGCATTGTAGAGCTATATCAGGTACACCCTTTATCCGAGATATATTAGATACAAACATTATTTTATAAAATTACAATAACTATATAATGATCTAAACACATTAAATTTTTTATTTACATCATAAAACCATAAAATATGTCATTATATCCAATAATCATAACCAATTTTAGTTATATTATTTTAAAATTGAGTAATATATTTTTCTTTTAAACAAATCTAAAAAATAAAAATTAATAAAAAAATAAGAAATTATAATCTTAAAAAATCAAAAGTTAATTTTTGTGGAATAATGATAATGAATAATTACTATGATGGAGGTAAAAACTAGTCATGCAGTAATTATTGAAAAGCATTCATTTTCACTTCAGTAAATAGATTCAAAAGAGACCCGTATGAAAAATGTTTAAAAGCTTATTTTTTCAAACCCTTGTAAAAATGAAAGGATAATTTAAAATGAATCAAAAAAATAAATTAATTAAAATATATAATATTATTGAGATATTCAAAATAACATTTACATGGTGTAAAAAGATTTTATAACCTTTAAAATAACGTTTGAGATAAAATCCCCTATGCATTTTGTAATTTTATAATGAAATATAACATTGAAGGCGTGAAATTGAAATTATTATTTTTAAATCACAATTGATTTTCAGTAAATTAATGATAAAAAACATCCATATATCAGTATATACACCAAGAAAAGAAATCATGTGGTGAAAATGGAATGAGTCTCAATGAAAGGAAACCGAGACAAAAATCAGTTACTTCAAGTATGAATCATCACATATATAATTTTAATCATCTATAATAAAATTATTTTCATTACGTACCTATCTAAGAAATTATTTAGGTTTCTTATATTGTCTTAATATCTTTTATTTTATTTATTACCTTGTATTATACAGTAACCAAATTTGTTAAGTTTATATTGGATGTTTTGAAGATGTTTGGTTTATAATCAAAAAACAAATGAGGTAAGTCTACCAAGGTCAAATTATAATTATTAAAAAATATGTAAAATATTAATCATATAATTATTATCATAATTATAAATTAAATATAATATTAAAACCAATAAACAAATACATAGATGAAAAATTACTCACATAACTTTTTGGAGGTGGCAATCCACTTGTACACACGAACAATGTTATAATGGTTCAAAGGATGGAATGGTAATAACGTAAGTAATAAATTTTATTTAAATATTAAAACATATTTAATGAATTTTGTATATAGATAAATATATTTATTTAATGAATCATAATAACTAGAAATATGGGGTTGTGGTAAAAAATGCAACACATTTCTTTTTGGAGGTTGTATCCCACACGTAAGCATGAGCAATGATTTAAATTTAAATGGGATGGAAAATTGAGTTGAGGAAGGGTTGTAACATAAACATAATAAAATTTTCATATATTTTAGATCTGATGTTATTATATGGTCCGGGTATTGATTGGTTTAAAGGGTGTAGATGAAGAAATAAACATGAAAGAACCCGTTTAAGAGATATACCTCTTCTTTGGAAAACGTCCTCTATCTAACAGTTTAAGAATTATTTGTCGGTATTTTGGTGATTATAGAACCTATAAGACATGCGTAGGAGAGTTGGAAAGAAATTTTTCTTGGTATTGGAGTATCTATAGTGTACAATTTTTGTTAATAAGAAAGTAGACGAGGTTTCCTTTTATGAGTGAGGGGAGTGTAACTCTTGTAATTATTCATAACTTTTAAATGTTATAAATGGATAACTCATGGTCATGTGGAACAAAATCAACCCAATTTACAATATAAGGGGATAATTTACAAAATATTATTTTTACAATATTGTTCATGATTAAATTGTTTGACCTCATAAATATTTTTTAATCCTAATTAAACTATTTTACCGTTTACCACCGTGATAAAAATTTACTGTGGTTGCCATTAATATTGATAAAATATATAATTATGATCATTAAAATTATTTATCATATTAATTGAAAATGTGAAGTCCATTTTTGGTGATTCAATATATAGAAGTTTATGAAAATAATTTTAATATATGAATGAAAAACGCAATGAAAAACAGTTTTGAATTTTTTTTTAGCTGAAAAATTATTTTCTGCCAAAATTAAGAATAAAATTGATTAATATTGGGTTAATTTGATTACTTTTAATAAAATGGTAATAATTTAAATTAAAAAAAATCCAAAATAAAATTATTCTTTTAAAACACATGAAAATCAATGACGACTTTTATAAAAATCATTATTTTCACTATTAATAAAAAAGAAATCAATATATTTAAAAAAAATACCAAAAAATAATCTTATGATAAATTTTTTATAATGAAACAAATGATGTTAATTTTATCAAAGATAATTCATAATTTTTTTGAGAATAATTATAATATTTTCAAACTCACCATATATAATCCATTTTTAGAAAAAATGTATTCTCAAAGAATTAAAAAATATTCTTTAAATTCAATTCGTAGTAACAACTATTTTATCAGTTATATAATATTATATTGAATATATTATCAAAAAATTTCATCAAAATAATTTTTTATCATTTATTAAATCAATTTATGAAGATAATTAAACATTTCACACTTGAAATTTGTTTTTTAAAAACATATCCTTTACCATTAAAGGATTTTATCATTATTAATAAAAAATTGGAAATTAATGTATAAATGATTATTAAATAGTTTACATGAATAAAAAAAATTTAAAAATTTTAATACACTAAAACATAAATTCAGCATCTGAATGAAATATATAAAATACAAATAAAATCCACTATTATTAAAAAAACATCCCTTATAACATAAGTTTTATTAATCGTATATGTTTTAATTTATATCATTTGTAATTGAGTACATATTTCATATGAATTAATAAAAAAATTATTATAAATTTTATATATATATATTTCATTATTCATTTACTCTTATTGATACCAAATAAACCAATTACTAGGTTATAGTGGTTAAATTTAATTAATAATGTTTTGGTTTTTTTAAGCTCAGTGTTTCATGTGGAATATGTGTGGGTGCTCAGGGAGGAAATATAAGGGCAGACTCTCATTGTTTAATTTCCAAATTATTCAATCACCATGATTCCAGTCATCCAAGCCTGACCAAGGAAGAAAAATACCTTAGGGTATCTCATACAACAACATTTTTTAGAATATCTATCAAATTTGTAGCTCCTTTTATATTTTATAGATCCATCAATTTTTTTATCTAATAACATCTGAATGAATTGATACATCGACTAAGTGTAATTGGTCTTAGATTGAAAGAAAATATTGATGGCTATGTTAAGTGAACTATATGAATTAAAAAACAACATCCTCTCTTCCTTATTCTATGATCTTCCAACAACCCCTTAAATCAAACAAAATCCTTCCATGTTTTTGTTAAAGCAACATAATATCTTTCCATTATAGAACGTGAAACTACTAATTATAGATTGAACAAAAAATGGTATCCCTTCCACTGAAATTGAACACAAGACTCACATTTCTCTTATATGTATGATTTTTTTAAAAACCAGAGTCAATAAATAATTACAATGAACCATGCATTCCAAATGTAAAAAAACCATTTAGAATAATTTAGATTCAAGATGATCCACTCTACCTCTTTAAAAAGTTATGTTCTATTATTTTACATTAATCTTCTAAAAAATCCCACTACATAGGAAATTTTCGATTAAGTGGAAACTATTAAATTCGTAATTATTTTAAAAAATAGGGAAAAATAATTTTTTTCCTTATTATAAAGCTCAAATTATATTCACACCTTTACCAAATTAAAATTTCTATCTATAAGAGTAAATAATACTTCCATAGTGCTCATTTTAAAAAATTACTCTATCTTATAAATATAGTTTGATAGAGTTAGAAAAAGGTTTTAGACATTATGTCTTTCTTAATTTGTATCCCTAAAATACATTTAGATGACCTATCATCCTTCAACGTGAGATTTATAGAATAGTTTTCTTTTACCACCTCTATCATTTCATTTACTGAAACAAAAACAATCATCTCATCAACATAGTGATATAAGATAATGAATCCCCCATCATCAAGAACATTTTGACAAAACAATGGCCATTATTATTACAGATGAACTTCTATTTTATAACAAATGATTTGAAATTTCTGTTCCACCGAATTATTTCTTACTTAAAACCATGATGAATTTTTGGTAACTAGAAAAAAAAATTATGTTCTATTTATCCATGAAACCTTATGAATAATTTATATATATTTCATCGTATAAGAATCTATGAAAGATTATGTATTCAAATCTTGTTACATTATATTTAACCCTTCTATGGAAACTATATTGAGTTACATCCGAATAGTCGCCTGTTTAAATATCAGATAATAAATAAATAAATATGTATATATATATATATTCCTTTTATTTCTTAAATACCATTGATGATAATCCTTTCCCCATACCTCTGTTTACCATTCAATTCTTTCTTCAACTGATGAAGCCATTTTTTGAAGTGATTTTTTACTTGTAGTCCTTTATGTTAGGTCTAACGTTCCAGACACATGTAAGGAATCAATTTCACCCCTCATAAACAACTCCCATTAATTCATGAATTTTAGTATTAAAACATTTTATTGTGTCTCAGGATCTCTACCATCAATGAGATGTGAATAGTGAAAGCCACTTCTACATCTCTTTACTTGGGGATGAATCCTGGTAGATCACGACACTTAGATTAGTGGTTCATCTCTATACAGAACTGTTACTTCCAAAGATTTGTTTTATGGATATCTTCCCCAAACTTTCACAGTCCTTACATAGTTTTGTTATATCTGCAACAAACAACTTCCTAATATTTTTATAAATACCTCTCCTTCACTCTGTTCCTCCATTATCCATCAATGTATTCCTACTTTCTCTATCCCATCATTGTTAACTCCATCTATCCTCACCCTTGAGATGGGAAATTTTATAGGTGATAATTATTTAGAGTAGGAGGGGGAGGGGGATGAAATGGAGATAATAAAATTATAATGGATTTAGTTCCCCTCAGGGGGAGTTGTTTATATATATTGATCTCTTTGATACATCTGGTGATGAAAACACAATTTCGACATGTGTATTATCTTAAATATTTCTATGTAGTATAGTGTCTCTTGAATAGTCATACTCCTTAGAATTTTTAGAACATCCATAAATAACAAACATCCATTAATTATAAAATAAACTTGTGACGGTACTTTGAATTCCTTAAAAACCTATACATAGTTCTGATTATTCCACAAGATATCATCATTTATGATGGCATTATGTCTTCAAATAACCATATGAGAGTTGTTATTATTAATCTAAAGTAAAAATTTATTCATCTCTATATCCTATAATGTAACACACATGGGACTTATCCTATAGCTTGTCCCATTTATTGTTATCAACATGGACATTGGTGGGAAGGCTAATGAGTTTGAGATGTGTTAGATCAATATTTATTCCAGAAATACACAGTTCTAAATGTTCCTACCCCAATAGAAATGATGGATTCCTATTCACAAAGCAGGCCAAAGAATTCGTAGATTATTCTAAAAAATACATTATAAAACTTGAAAAAATTATAGTACTTATAACTGTATCAACTAATGTTATATTCATCCTCACTATTAATCCATTTCATTCTAGAGTTCTAGATATTTTTTTGAAAATATATATCCTTCCATTATCAGACACTCTAAAAATACCTACATATACACTCCACACGATTACCAGAACTACAACATTTTAGTATTCATCCAATATCCTTTCCACCATAGATCTCCATCAAATAACTATTTTGAATACCTCATAATTTTTCTTGATAAATAACACCCACATATTCCATGTAAATGTTTCGATGATGTTAACATAATACATTTTCCTTCTATAGAAATAAAATAGATATAGACCCCATACATCGATATGAACTTGCTAAAAAATCTAGTTATTTGGTGTCTTAACCTCCATTTTGAATAAAACTATCCACTACATTCAAAAGATGAATTGATTATATACTCTATGCTTCCAATCATCAATATTAATTTTGTTTCTAGAATTTTCATCTATTGGTCACTTAAGTGAAAAAATGTTCATGTTATAACATTATGGAAGATACTTATCTGGTTTTCATAAAACCTTCTAAAACACTCATTAGGTACAATATTATTTCATTCAATCCGTTATATTCCACCATGTAATCACATATAATTATCCATGCACCATCCTCAAATATTGTATAGAAACCCACATAACCAATCAATCCAATAAAAACTATGTTCTTCCATAACCTCAACATATTCTACACTCCTGTAACTCCAATAAATTTTATTATATTTTTGGACAAAAACAATACCCTTTCCTATCATATTTGGATATCCACTTTCAACAAGATATAACATATAATATCTTCTATAATAAAAATTCATAATATATCATCCCTCATATTTAGAGTGAAATGGGTGTCTAAATATTATAATCCATGACTCATGTTAACTGGAGAAACTCAAAAAAACATGTATCTTAGGATATTTAATTTAAATATTCACTTAGAGAATTGAATCCTATGAAATTTAATCATTATTAATTATTTTATTTCATTAGATAACCTTTCTATGCAAATTTCCAAGACATGGGTACAACATTCTTCATGCTGCAATGTCTTTGAGTTTTCATTCGTTTTTTAATGTGACTATTCCATACATTATAATATCATATATCTTCTAAACCATTTGTATTTTTTATTGATTCGTGGATCTCATAAAAAATTTCTTTTTAACAAAATAGATCATTAACATTTAATATCACCAATTATATCTTACCTATGGAGTTACTAATCTTGATAAACACCAAACAAAAATATTCCAGGATTATTTATTGAAACAATAGTGCCAATGTTTGTATCTATAGACCAACTTCACTGATTATAATTAACCCTGAATGATACTGAATTCCTTGATTAGGTCTACCAATAGCTTAAATTTCAATATCCTCATATTGATTAACATCCAAAAAGGAACACCTTATTCAATATGATTACATTTTACAACATACACATATTTTTATTCATAAGTTGCCGAAATGTTTTAACCTTTTAGATGTTATAACACAAATTCTGGGTTAGTAAAACAAAAATCATTATGAGTGATTTCTTATCCATCCTTTCCCATTATTCTTTCTTCATTTTTATCATCTTGGTACTCATCAATAAATATTAATATACCTTTTTAGAATAAAATAACCTATTAAATATTCTTGAATCTTAAATCCTTCTTATCGAACATTTACACCTAGACCATACGTTCCTCAAATTCCATAACATCCAGAATAAGAGAACTGTACCTAAATTTAGAAACATTTAAGAGGGACCATAAACTACTCACTATAATAATTCTAGAAGTATAATGGAAGAATGATGTTACTAAAATTTACTCTAAAACACATTGGTTAGGGTTTGGTTATCATATGCTCTATGACGTAATCATTAATATCACTTAATGGTTTTTAGGTAAGTTTTCAACACCCAATAGTTACACCGTTAAGATAGAAATGGTATAGAAATATTCTTTTAATGACCCCGCATCAATAAAATTTCAAAACATATGTGATAAAATTCTATTAATTCACTATACAATAATAAATATACTGAAAAAATTATAGATAATAACTTATATATGAATAAAATTAAAATGAATCATGTAAAATGAATAAAAATAATGTTTTCCATGGATACAACATTAGTAAAAATTGATAGGGGTACTATAAAATATCTTTTATTGAAGAAAATTAAGATGATTATTTTTCTATATATTCGTAGAGAAAATGTTCCCACCATCATATGTAAAGTATTGTCTAGATGGTGAAACCACTGAAAATATATTTTATTCGACAGATAGAGTGTGCCCACTCAATACCTATATTCATAGTCATCCCTTAACTTTGTCATAGGAACCGATCACCTTAACTCTTCCTTTTAGTGAGTAACGAACATTTTTATAAACATTGAATGTTAAACTGTATGTTTTATCCTTAAATACCATCATATATTACCTTTAATAAAAAAAAACTAGTGAAATACTTTTATATATCTTTAGAGAGACTCTTATTTAAATCCCTTTCATCAACACACTTTAATTTCTTACATATGAAGGTTAATTTATAATTTAATGCATCTAAATGACATTATCTGGATCGTCAGTTATAGACTTCTACAAATTATAGCTACCAATATAAAATATCCATTCATTCTTTAGAAATTATTTTTTTAGAGGCTCCCATTCTCTTAGATAATTTTTCATCACCCAAAAAATGATTTAAAACATAGTTTAAACTAAAAAATAAATCACATTTACCATTAGTCATGATAATCACACACACATCCACATTTCCACCAAAGAGAAAATATAGACAATCAATCCACTTCAATATCATTTAAATACAATCAGATGAATCATATCTTGTCATAGATTATTTTATTTTTTATCTATATAGAATTTATCAATTTTTTGACTTGATTAATCAATGTTTCCTCAATAACCCAAAAAAGTTCTTATCGATTATATAACATGTTTTTGAACCATAATTAAATGAAAATAACAATTACATTAAATGTGTTAATATTAATCCTTTTACGATCTTCAAATTAATCTCTTTAGTTCATTCCAAATGACCCCACAGATAGAAAACCAATAAAAAACATTAATCAAAATGAGAAGCTTCAAAATTACCCACATGTTGAATCCCATATACTAGAAACTTGGATTGAATATATCATTCACATACTCTTACATAATTCAAGTTTCTAATATGCATAAAATATTATACTATGAAATGAATTTCCTTAATCACCTGAATGATAACTAAATATCTCCTAACTCACACACTGATTATTATATGCTACTCTAATATAATGGTTTCAAGAAACATAAAAATAAACACTAATGGAACTCTAATAAATGAAAAATCAATGGTATAACTATAAAATTATCACAAAATTCCATATAGTAACAAATATATTATAGGAAGGAATTCAAAATTTTGATCCACTCATATTAAAACAAATAGAAATTTAGAAAAAATTAGGGAATTTGTCAATCATCCAATAAGAAATTGTTACCATCAGTTGTCAAATCAATAATTTGAGTATGGTTGGGGCCTCTATAACCCATTATCTAGTGTTATACCACAACATAATATCTTCTATCTCGATGCCATCTTATCACCACCAACACAAATGCAGAAATAATATATCAGCCATGGAAATATGTATTGTCTATCTTCTAAATAGAATATCGAATATGATATCATATCAAATGACGAGGATGTCAATGAATCAACAAATATTTTGGATCATGTGGAATAATTGGGGGTTTAATCAATGAAATAATTAAATCATAAATTCATGAAACGAATCTATAGGATTCAATATCCCCCTTTTATAGTCCTAGTTCATATATTAAGATCTTAACAATGTTTCATCAACAAGAGTCACTCTTAGGAATTCATCGGCCTCCACATCATTTATAATGGACTCTATTATGACTACATGTACTAGTGATCCTTAGTAAGCATCCGTATAAACTATATTAACCAATCCTCTCATATACCAAACTATATACTCCATCCTATTGATTTGATACAAATCTATAATATGTTGGATTACTTTTAGGTGAAATTGAAGAGATCGCTTTCAATAGGCTATGGGATAGTAACTGATGATGATTTATCCACACAAAATGGGAGTAATTACCTCTAAATAAGCCACTCACTTATTATTATACAAAAAATCCACTATAACATGGATGAAATATAAATATGGACAATATAAATAAGTTATATCAATAATCGAAGAGATACAATGTGATGTAAAACATATAAAAAACTACTACACAACTATGACTTCACCAAAAATTACACAGAACCCATTATAGAGTAAAACTTTTTTTTTCTAAATGATTCATTTAATTTTTCAATACGATGTTATAATAATAGTGAATTTACCATTTTTAAATAAAAAATAAAATTTTCATTGAAAATGACATAGAGTAGTCAAACCAACACACAAAATCATATAAGGTGATTCAAATGCGTGTTATAATATTTAATAACACTTGGTTGAGCATTGGTTTGAAATCATAGGAAAAGGTATACTGGAGTGAAGACCTGTACAACTTTTAGAATATACAAGGGAATATATAATTTTTTTTGTGTGACATGATAAAAATTTTCAAAGGATTTTATTATGAATTAAATGTGTTTTATATGTTTATAAATAAAATTGACTGAAATATACAGTTATATTACATTAACATAATGTATTTTGACTATGATAATTAATGAAATTCTCATGACAATGTGTTGATAATTTATGATAGTTATTTTTCATCCATAATGTTTTTTATTATGAAAACAATATATTTTTGAAAATTTTATAGGGTCTCTCATAGTTATATGGAAGAGTGGTAAGGTAGTATAAAAAGTACAATATCTATCATGGACAAGTAGAAATAAATGGTTTTCAATATGAATGTGTATGTTATTTTACTTTAGTACTTTTTTTGATATAATTATAGATGTGATTATTTAGATTTCATACCTTGGGGAATTGGGTTAGATATATAATTACACTATTATATAGACACATTCATAAATTATCACACCATGAGGGATGTTTAAAATAGACCCATACTTAACATATATAAATTTTTTTATCTTACTGGATGAATATTCAATACATAATAGTATAATCCACACCCGAATCATATATGTATAGTGTATATGGAAACATGTATACCTAAAAAACACTTACATAATATATTTTTATCATCTCCAAGTAAGTTATTAATAACTAGCACCCTTATTTGATATATCATACATAAAACCTTTGTTTATAACCTAGAGAATGATATCATAAAAAGGGTGAGTTTATATGCTCTGTAAGGGAAAATGATGGAGATATTAATGATTTGTAAATAATAGCATGCGAATAAGTGTATGAGAACCTGAGATAAACATTTGACACCATACCCAAAAAACATAGATTATAATATTGACTAATGGAATAAATTTCTGCAATTCATAAGACATGAATCATAAAGGAAACAATAAAAATGAACGATGAGAGCTTAACATTGACGTAAGATATATGTTTTCATCATATAAACATGAATAAGAAACGATTTAATTAGCCATAGATCATTGCTAATACAATCATAGTGTATTCAACTCACTACCCATTCAATCATATCTTCAATCAAGGTTCACTTTGAAGACTATTATAGTGGACATAATCCCTTAATAAATTAGGTTCACTCCATATTTCAATCTTCATTATAACATGAGATATCCATATTTTCATAATGAATTAAAGGTATATATAATTTAGGGTCTTCCAATAATATAATGATATTCATACACATGTGTTCTAAAATTTCATAAAATATTGACCACATTATACCCAGGGAATGAAAATGAGCTCCAAAAACATTTCAATATTTCATCATAGTATAACTGCTGAAAAATAAATAGGTTCCATAAAAATATTTTCATTATGATCCTAAACCTTATATAGAAATAATAATTTTATAATAATTAGTTCTTGTCACTATTAAATCATATGAAATATTAAAGGTTATTATCATTTATGAAAATGAATACCATAATTAGATCATTTAAATCATCATTGAGGAAGAAACACATTTCATTTAGAAACCAATTATTTAAAATATAAATATATCACAAATATTTAAAAAATATTAAGAATAACATCATAAAATTAAAATTTTTTCTTAAAATCAATTAGTGTTTATGGAGGTGTAAAATTCCATTCATGTCATGTATATTAAAACAAACATTCCTCTCACAATTTCAGTAAAAGGTCAAAAGTACATCCTTTGGATGATGGAAAGAATGCTCCGTTTATATTTTTAAAAAATTAAAACATGTGTAAAAATGGATTTAAAAAAATACTTGGATAGTAGTAAAAACATTTTTGAATACATTTTTAGAAAACTTTGACATAGAAGAAAATGATTTTTTATTGAAGAGAGAAATACAGTTAGTTTTTCTTTAAAAACATTATTTTGGTCAATTGAGTAATTAAAGAGTGGATAATGGAAGGAAAATAGGTATTATTTAAAAATAAATATATTATTAGTAAATTTATGAGATATTTTAGAGTTTTATCATAAATTCCATCATTATAATCTTAATTATAAAAAATCCTCGTAAATAAAGAGATCTTAATAAGAAAACCTTACCTAAAGTTTTAATTTCATAAAACGTTATCTACATGATGTATTATAAATTTAAATTTATTATAATTTTATAAACAAATCATTTACAAACTTACAATATCATATATTATCCCATTATCACTTTTCGGAACTCATTTATTAATAATTCCTTATTAAAATCATTGTTTTCGGGTGTGAACTAATTCTCATTTCATGAGAATTTCAGTTCGGTAGTCCTATTCCTTGTACTTTTATCATGGTGAAATCATAAATATTATGTTTAAAATGATATAAATATAATATATATTCATTATATGTAAACTTATAGTCATATATAAAACATAGAGATAGAAAACTAATTAGACTATTCATAGAGACGATTGATTATATGTATGCATGAACAATTGTTTTTCACTTTTTGATGAATTAAATGAAAAAATGTTAAATAATAATTAAAAAACATATAGGATTATTTTTATATCATTTATATTTTCATTAATTCTACCATTATTACCTTTTATGTAATGATTAAATGAAACAATAATCACAATGCTTCTTAGAGGTGATTGTCCACATGTATACATGAGCGACACTATTATATTCCAACAGATAGGAAGAATATTGATTATGGTTTCTTTAAAATAAAAATTATATTTATGTTTATTTAATATAATTAATTAATTATTTTATAATTTATTCCGTAGATTTATAAGAGTGACAATGAGGTATAAATTTAAAGTAGTCGTGTAAAATGATTATAGTTTTTTCAGTATGCTTCCTTTAGATAATTTCTAAAGGACCCTTGGAATAGTATTTTATGAAGAGAATGACCTATAAATCATGGACTTGTAAATTTAGAAGATAAATTTGATTGGTTTTATAGATTCATAAGTTTCAAAGTGTTTTAAATAAGGTAAATGAGGGATTACCTTTTAGAAGTGAGGGAGATGATACACTTGGAATATATTGAAACATTAAAAGATAATAAATTTATTTTCATGGAAAACACTTCCAAATGAATAGATATTTGAAGGTGGGATTGTATAATGTCAAAATATTTCAACAAAATATGATTTAGGAATGTTTAATTGGAAAATGTATCCATACCTCTTAGTTTAACTGCTGGTAAACCTTTTTTAACGTTAATCATGATTCTTTTTTATAGTTATTACAATTCGTTATGATAAAAAAAAAAAAATTTTACTAAATAAAAAATTCCAAACGATGACTAAAAATTTATGATAAATTTTTTCAAATTCAATTTATAAGTTTCGGTGAAATTAATTTTAATATAAACTCAAAAAATGGTATGAATTGATTTTTCAATAATTTTTTTAAGAATACGATGTTTTTATTGAAAAATACACATAGATTTAATTAAAATGAAAAAATTATATTAATAACAAAATAAATTAACTAATTCTATGTTTAAAACAATTTAAAACTGAAATAAAAAATTTTAGACTCTTTAAATGAGAAAATAGTTTTAAATAAAATTGACTATTTTTACTATTCATTAAAACATAAATCTTTATATAAAATTTTTAAAAAATAATTCTAATTTAATATTGAAATTTTTATTTTAAAAAGTGAATTAATTTTTAAAAAATACATTTTCATTAAATCCTAAAAATAAATTCTATTATTTTCTCACAAAAATCAATAATAACAAATTTTGAGGAAATAATCTTTTCTGAATTATATAAATACATTACTAAAAATTGAGTCTATATTTGTCAATATATTTTATTTTTATAAAACATTTATAAAAAATATTTTTAAAATATATTTATTCCTATTCATATCACCAATTTAATCGCTAGGTTATAATGGTAAACTATATTATGGTTCATTGAGACATAAGGTCTTCTGTACCACAAGAAATTGAATAAATTAAATTTATTTTAAACTAAATTTATCATGAAATAATGATTTATTGGAATAAACTTTGAGTTTTGTATATGTGAAGGATTTGGTTTATACTTCCTTATAAGAGATGAATGGAACACATCCTAAACATAATAGGTTTGATGGAATTGCCAATTTTTAAACTACCTTCCCTACTAAATCAAGAATCTCAAAGGGGATAATATGACTAGTGATTATCATTTCATTATTTATAAATATAATAAAAATATTCCATCGAGAAATTAATAGGAATAAAATATCACTATCATCAAATACAATATTTCTCTAATGATTATCAGTATAACATTTCTATTAACTCCGAGCTTCCTTCATGTGTTGCTGAATGGATTTGAATTTATATAGTATTTACTTTGTCAGCACGAGTCCCAATAACTTTTTTTATCTAGATTTATACCAACAAATTGGAGATATCCACTTCATTATATAGATTTATCCATAGGATCTGTTTAAATTATTGATTGAATGATATCATTGTAAGTAAAGTCAACTAGAGGAAGGTGTTGATCCCAAACCCCATTGAAATAAATTTAACATGATCATACAGTATACCCTAGGGTTTGAATAGTATTCTTTTGGACGATAATATATCTTTGGAAGAGAAGTAGTATGAAACTCAAATCTATATACAGGTATTTCTAAATACTTTACTAGAGGGGACTAATAAATCATGGGTCCATCGTTAACATTTATCAAAATATCATATCCTTATAACAAGGAGTTATTAATTGAAATAAATTATCACCAAATTTGAACTCTAGATATCAACAATGATTGTCAGCATAACTGTTGTTTATGCTTTGATCTACCCTTATGTGTTATTGACATTATCTAACCTTCTTTACCATTTAATCCAGAATATTAGTTTCAAAAAGCTTTATTTATCCATGGTCATCATAACTCATTAGAGTTCCATACTTTCCCTTATAGAAGGCTTCATAAGGATCCAAATAAATTATTGGTTGAATACTATGGTTGAATTTTTTTTTGGAAAACTAATGTTTTCATCCAAAATAACATTGAAATCCATAGATCAAGCTCTCAAAATATCATTTAATTTTTCAATATACCATTATGAATAAACATCTATTTAAGGCTAATAATCAGTACTCTAACTTTTATTTATATCTAGAGCCTACTAACAGACTCTCTAGAACATTGAAGTAAACTTCATATCCCAATATAATATGATTAAGAGTGATACTCCATATAGTATCACAATATCATTACTATATAACATCCTAAACTGATCAAGAGTGTAATATTCTCATAGTGATAAAATGTGGTGATTTGGAAGGTAATCATTAATAACCTAAACTTCATTATTCCCTTTTTATTTTTAGGGAGTGTGATGATAAAATCCACGAAAAGATTCCACAATTTCCATTCCAGTAAAGAAATTTTTTATAAAAATTATTTATACATCTATCTCTCAACATGAAATTACTAACACACCAGGAATCATGAAACACACATGAAAATATCCTATTTCTTACAGTCCCAATAGAAATATTCTTTCATATAAATATACATATTCATATTTCTAGTATGAATATATAATGATGAACTATGAGCTTAATCTATCAAATTATTATTCAACTCTATTATGGATGGGACACATAATCAGTTCCTGAACATTATCATTCCAGCATGATCATAATTAAACTTAGAAAAATTCAAAAAATTATTTTCTAATTACTCATCTTCCTTGTGTTCTTTCTTAATCATGTCATGGATCGATGACTGAATATTAATTTGTGAAAGATAACATTTTCCCCATTTCCTTAACATTTAATGTTCCAAATTATGATAATATATACTCTTTGTGTTTCTTTCCATCCATATAATGGAAAATCTAGAATGATCTATCCGAATTAGAGAATCATCTTCCTTATTTTCCTTCTCTAGGTGGTAATGAATTGGGAAGTCATAATCATTGATCAACTACAACCATCTTCGCTTATGAATATTCAACTCTATCTATGTAAATATTCTATTTATGATTTTGTGATTAGTATATATATTACACCTTTAGCCATACATCTAATGTCTCCATACATTTAATGAATCAATAACTACTTCCAGCTCTAAATCAGTATTTAGAAATAAAATCATGACTTTTTACTTGGAAGAGGGCTAATCTATCGCCATATCATTCTGCGTGAGGAAATATCCTGATCCCCTCATTAATTCATAATTAGAGATTAAAAAACCTTATATATTGAAAATTATTTTAATCATAGGTTCCCCAAAAAACCTTCTATTCAATTCCATGAAATTATCCTAACATTAATTAGTCTATAATAAATTAACCCCCATTAGAGTCAAACTATTGAGTGTATTATATAGTCATGATAAATCCATCTCAATGCATCAGTAGAATCCAACCAACCCATAGCAACTATGAATTTAAGTTACAATGGTTCGTCTATAACATTTCCCAATAACATTAATCAATTAAGGGTCCATCGATGTACCCTATCATAAAATTATACAATGTATGAAAGATAATTTTTGTAGCCAAAATTCACCCATGGTAAACTGGCAATATAACTTCTCTTTCCTCAGGGTATTTAGCACAATTCTCAAATTTTCTTCATTATCCTCCTTAGTCTTTTAATGTATAATAATATCTTATATAAAGATGACTACAAACTGATCAAGTTAATATCTAAATACTCTATTCATTAAATCCAAGAAGATAGTAGAATCATTGGAATGTCTAAATGGCATTACTATAAATTCATAATAACCATACCACATATGGATAGTTTTATTGGTTATGTCCTCCTTCCTTTATATTAGCAAATGATATCTAGATCAAAGATAAATAATGGAAAAACATTAATCTCATCATAACTAATCAAAAAGATCATCAATACATGGTAGATGAAACTTTTTCTTAATAGTGATTTTAATAAAATTGTTGATAATCATTGAGAAAGTGAATTTACTAATATTTATTCATAAAAAAAGAATATTTTCACCCCATGTTGATGCACTAGGATGAATTTAACCCTTATTAATATTTTTGTAGAGTTTCTTCTTAAAGTCATGAAACATAGTCATGATCGTTCTCTATGGAGTAATTGAAATATGTGTAGTTCCAAGTATGAGTTCTATTGAAAACATAACATCACAATTAACGAGAATATAAGGAAACTCTTTTAGAAATAAATCAAAAAACTCAAATAAAACATAAAAAAATTAATATTTAATTTCTCACCAACCATATAAGATAAATATAGGTAATGAATTGGTATTAAAATAATAATTGTAGAAGTTATTTCCATTTTGAGTTCTATCATTTCCTCATACACAATGACTATTGTAGGTTGATTCAGAATATTGAATATAACTTTTATTAGAAAATAATTGAAATGTTATTTATACTATGATAGAAAATCCCAAACAAAATACATTATATTAAAATAGAGATAGAATTATATGATTTATAGGAAGATCATACACAAAAAATTATATTGTAGAGGAGCTATGGATGTTAAATATGATAAATCTACCATTGGAAGTTTTCACTACTAAATCAACATAAAATCACTGATGTATTTTTGTGAAAAACTTATATAAATATTCATAAATAAAATAGTGTGTTGAACCTAAATCCAACAGAACAATCCCACTTCTAGAGTGTTTCATAAGTGTACCTTTGACCACATCTCATGGAACTTCCACTTAGAATTTTGAGAATCCATATACATGTCCCTCCTCCCTTGGATAATTCAACGATAAGTTCCCTTGTTACTGGGGGAATTAATTTTAAAAATTACGCTTCTCTTAAATATATAATAAATGGATAATAATTTCTTCTTTATTTTCTATCCAATCAATATCAATATCACCATTATTTCACAATTGTAATAAAAATCCATTCCCCTCAAGAATTTCCCAGGATGTTTATTTCCAAAATTTTAACATAATTTAAATTACTTTATTCCATAACTTTTCTTTGATGTGTTCACTTTTTCTTAGTTCTCATCCCGACTCTTCTTCTCATGAATCCCCATGTTGATATAAGATATTGAAAATTACATGTTTGTATTAATGGTGCTTGAAAATATATAATGATATTATGAAAAGTTTTTTTAAATTAGTACCCTTTAGAGACATGATATAATCCCATGAAGGAAATGGTAAATCATGCTTCTTGGATTACATATATAGTCCAAATCATGTCTGGATAATCTTGTAAAGTTATTTTGATACTCTACCACACTTTCTTCTTCCTTATTATTTAAATAGGGAAACATCCTATCCATTCTACCTTTCCAATCACTAGGGATGTATTTACCAAAGAAAATTACTTTAAAAGTTATATATTCCATGATTTATATTTATTCATCCACTTTAGTGTTTTGGATCAATTACCACTATTAATTGAAATATCATTTCTAAGAATACAATACGAAAACAATCTTTTAAATTTCATTACGTCCTAAAATTAGAAATATCTTTTCGAGAGACAAAATACATTACTTAGAAACCAATATAATAGTATTTCCATTATAAGATGTGGTTTATATATTAATATGTGATTGAACATCAGAGAATCACATTATATAATTTTTTTCCACCATTATGGAAAGGTTATTCATCATAGATTGAGTAGGATGGCCTAATATGAACATGATATTCTTAGTTCCAATACTTGATGTATTGACTTGCTGAAAAGGGAAATCCATACATTGTGTACAATTTTTTATTTTCTTTATTCCATTATGCACCCTCACTAAATATTGTGAAACACTATGTTATATCATAATCATTTTTAATCTTGAGCCATAAAATAAAAATCCCAATAATTGTAAACGTTATCAAATATTATAACGTATTTTCACAATTCTCATGTTAGATATGTATATTTAAAATCTAGTTCCAAAGGTTCTTAGATAACTTCATTTAAATCTAGATATATAACCCCCTACTCTATTAACCCATAATCAGTACCTACTTTATTACATTATTATAAGACTTAAAGGATATCATTTCATAGGAATCATCAGTTTATATTTCCTAAAGAATGTGATGTATATGTGATTACCATATTAACAAGAAATATTTAATAAATACAATAAAAACATTATTTCTTCCTTGATATTATTCATAATATCATTATTCATATCCCAAGGAATGGAAAAAATAAAGTGTGAACTCAAATTCTATGTAAGAGTTAAGAATACAAGAATATATAATGAGCAAACAAGTCTTAATAAGAATTGAAAGGAAAATAAGTAAGACACATAACATTCAATAACTAACATGAGAAAGAAATAAAACCATAGATATTATGAATATAGTAATATAATGGATTATAATAACTAAATTATCAATTATGTAAATGATTAATATGGGATTTCATTTTTTTATACATTATGATATCTATACTAGTGAAGCTCTATTATAATATTGTTTAATCGTTGGGTAGGTATACACCAGAAACCAATTTAATTTGGTTAACCAATTTGTCTCATGAGACATGTGAATACGTCGATGGGATATATGATTCTGAGCCCCACCCTTTAATGCATTTTAAACATAGAAATCTCGTATCCAATGATCAATTCAATTCATAAACAATACACCTTATATATAATTATCAATATTTCATAAAGAATATATATTTATCAATGTTTTACATAATTAATCAAATTACATTCATAGTAACACACCATATGCAGAAATGATATATGGTTTAATAAATAATAATATCCATGATGAATATTTAAGATAAATTTAATATCCAATGAAAAATGATGACAATGAAGTGATGTTTAAATGGAATGTTAATGACCAAAAAATTAATAAGAGCTAATAGATATCCTTTAATTCATCAGAAATATAGGTTTGAAATAAATTCATGTCTTATGAAGAATAAAATAAAATGGTTAAGAAATAATAAAATATTATTTATTAGATGATTTTTATTTTTAAAAACATTGAAAAAATTTAGATGAATATAAATATAATAAAATTGTTTTCCCTAAAGGAATATTTTTTATCTTCTTATATTTTAATAAAATTCCATTTTACTTTTTATAAAAAAAATTAAAAGGACCCTTTCAAAAAAGTATATTGAATTATTTTTAATCATTAAAAAAATTAAGGATATCAAAAAAATTATTTTCACTAATTGAAAATTAATTTTGTAATTTTTTTTTGAGAAATTTGTTAATGTAATATAAATATACCACATTGAGAAAGAAAGAAGATATTCATTTCTTTTAACCATTTAATTTCTGGATTAAATGTCTAAAGATAGGTAAAATTAAAGAAAGAATGGAAACCCCATAAAATATGAAAACTAAATTGACACTCTTATCATCAATAAAAAATATATATTCATGTTAAATACCTAAAATGGGTTCTATATAGCCCCTAAAAATAAATAGTGCATATTACCAATTACCCCTCCAAAGAGTAGATATTGAGATGAAAACCCTTACTTTATGTTCAACAAGCCATGTAGGTTCTCTAAACTCATATAAAATAAATTTGAATTGATTATAATTACATAAAATTACAATATTAATATCTAAAATAATTGATATGATCATTTTTTATCACATGTTTGTTAACAATCTTTTCTTATTATCACTATTTTGGTTGTGAACATATTTGTTTTCATGTATGTTTTAATTCAGTATTCCTGTTAATTTTATCTCGATCAAGGTTTCATAATCTCTAGAATATTATTCATGATATAAATATAATATATATTCAATATATAAATATTTAGAGTCATCCATAAAATATAGACATAGAAAAATGAATTATATAGTTTATGGATAAAATAGGTCGTATGTATGCATGAAAGATACTTCCACTTTTCGAAGGGTTGCAAAAAATAAATTTAAACAAAAATCACCCATTAAAATATAATATGAAAATGGAAAACCGATCACATCATATCCAGGAGGTGTTATTCCACATGAACATACATGATAAATTATCATTTTCTAATGGATTTTTTGACCCCAGAAAATGAGTTCCCAAATTATTCCAAATGCTTCCATACACGATCCAAGATCGTAGAAAGTTTCTTAAGATTCGATTTGGTAGGTCGCAGGGCCTGAACAGAGCAACAAATTAGGAGTTATAGACATTTGAAGTTGGGCTGAAAATCTGGTTCGCGAAGCCCATTCGCGAAGCCCCCTCCGTGATCGTGAAGCGCCACCGCGAAGCAATGAGGCGGGAAGCTCTGAGAACCTGTTTGACGTTCGCGACACGCCGTGAAGACCCACCGTGAAGCATAGGATGTGGGATGCTCCGCGAACAAATTTGTCATTTGCGAACCAGCCGCGAAGGAAAGGAGGCGGGACGGCTCCGCGAAGTGCTTTAACGTTCGCGACGCACCGCGAAGATCCGCCGCGGAGTAAGCACCGTCTTCACGCCGAGCGAGCTTTTCTTCGTGGAACCCCTTTCCTATAAATACCTAGCTCAGCCCCCATCTCCGGACGGACGACTACCTCCACTTCGCCACTTGGGAGGCCAAGCGGATCTCTGCATTGCAGCTCCACGAGGCCATGCTCCACGAGCAGCTTCCATCTCATTGCTGCTCCGCGAGCCGCGGCTCCGCGAGGCCATGCACCGTGAGAAGCTTCCTTCGCGTTGCTGCTTCGTGACCCGAGGCTCTATGAGTCCATGCTCTGAGGGTCCATGCTCCATGATGCTGCTCCGTGAGACCATCCTCCGTGAGTCCATGCTCCGCGAGCCAATGCTCTGCGATGCTGCTCCGTGAGACCAAGCTCCGTGAGACCCCTTTGCTCTGCGAGAGACCATTGCTCCATGAGGCCATGCTCCGCGAAGCTACTTCGCGAAGACCTATCCTTCGTGATGATCCTACCTTCGCACCCACCGGTCCTCCACAAACCATGAAACACCTTGACTTGATGTATTCCTATGGGTTTTTTCCCTATGTCGTAAGTTGAGGTTCTCATCATCAATTCCCCGATTACCTTGAGTCGAACCATTCCTCAGGCAACTCCTCCAAACCCCAATCACTTGGCTCCTATGCCAGGTTGAACCAGAAAGGGCCGCCCTTGCGTAAGTCCCAACACCAACCATTTCTAGGCACCTTCTACCTAACAGTCTTATCTACATGACTATAAACTGTAGTACTCCCTAGGTTCCAAACATAGGATGCCTCTTTCCCTATATGAGAGATGCCTTATGCTCCAAGAATGAGAGTCTTACAATCCTCTCTACATGACTATAAACTGTAGTTCACCCTATGTCCCAGACATAGGATTCCTCTTCCTCCAGATAAGAGATTCCTTGTGCTCCAAGCATGAGATGCTAATAGTCCTATCTACATGACTCTAAACTGTAGCACACCCTATGTTCCAATCATAGGATGCCTCTTGTTCCAAACAAGATATTCCTTATGATCCTAGTATAAGAATCCAACAGTCCAATCTACATGACTCTAAACTGTAGTCTCCCCTACCAAACAAATGATAGGATGCCTCTTGCACTAAACAAGAGATGCCTTATGATCCAAGCATAAGACGCCTAATGCCATCATTACAGTGGCATAATTCCAACACCCCTTGGTGTTATCCCACTTGTGCACTAGAGCATAGGTGTAGAATCATAAACCTCAACCCACCAGTGAGTTGGGATGCCCTCATGGCCAGACATGAGGAAGACATTATGGGCAGCTTTCCTGCGTAAGCCCCATTCACCAGTGCCGCTCCACAGCAGCACCCGGGCAGCTTCATAGCGTAAGCTCCATTCACCATTGCCGCTCCATAGCGGCATCCAGGAAGCTTCCTAACGTAAGCCCCATTCACTAGTGCCGCTCCATAGCGGCACTAGGGAAGCCTCCTAGCGTAAGCCCCATTCACTATTGCCGCTCCATAGCGGCACCTAGGCCGCTTCCTAGCATAACCCCCATCCACGATTGCCGCTTCTTAGCGGCATCCGGACAGCTTCGTAGTGTAAGCCCCATTCACTAGTGACGCTCCATAGCAGCACCCGGGCAGCTTCCTAGCGTAAGCCCCATCAACTGTTGTCACCCCTTTCAGCGTAAGCCGTTGACATCCTTTTCCAGCGGTAAGCCGTTGCGACCCCATGCCGCGGTAAGCCATTGACATCCTTATCCAGCGGTAAGCCGTTGTGACCCAATCCAGCGGTATGCCGTTGCGACCCCATTCAGTGGCAATCCGTTGACATCCCAATCCAGCGGTAAACCTTTGTGACCCAATCCAGCGGTAAGTGGTTGATACCACCAATCGGCAGTAAGCCGTCATCAGAAGAACTACGCGGACTTTGAATCCCTGCCACGTGGATACGTAGGAAGCCTCTTGAAGGCTCGAGCCCGAAACCATCGTCATCCTCATGACGGTTCCACCCCTATATGGTTCGCTCCGCGACCCCCTTTTTCCCAAGGCCTTACTGGTACCTTCCCTCCCCCAAGGAGCAAAGGCTACCAGTTATGTAAGTCATAAGGGTGTGGAGTAAACCCACCTCGTCCGAGCTGCAGGACGTTAAACTGCCAAGCACCTCGTCCTCAAAACATGATGTTAAACTGTGATCCGGCCCTGTGCTTCGCACATAGGGTCCCCCCAGCTCGGACATTTTTTACGCCATCCGTCTCCACAGAGATGGGGTCACCCCCTCCACAAGGGATGATATCCTCCTTCTCGGAGTAGCGTATGTCCATGGGAGAAGGGAAACCACCTTGGTGTAAGCCCCTAGACCCTCTTGAGGAAGGCTGCACCCCTGCATCTTCGTACTTCCCCACTTCCAAGGTCAGTGGAGGGCGTGATAGGGAACAAGGCACCTCCCATCAATGGTCCCAAATCCCTCTTTCACTGTGCTTTACCACACTTCGGGCCTCCATCCCGGAGTAAGTCCCAACACCATGGGCTGCCTAACACGTAAGCCCCTCTTCGCTTCTCACGGATGCACCCTTCGCGACGTGATCGTCAGGTCCTTGTTGCCTCTTGTTTCTCACACCGAGCACAACTCACGTGGGCTTGGAGTAAGCATTGGCCATGAAAACACTTCATCTAGTATGACGTTAAACTCCATGCCCTCGTCCAGCCTGACATTGAACTGTATACCCTTATCTCACATGACATTAAACTGCACACCCATTTGAACTACGAGGTCTTTGATCCATGTCATGGCATGGTACATAGGAAGCCTCCCTGAGGTTCAAGCCCACCCATAATTTATTCACGTCGAGTTCATCCTCATCCCGCATGACATTAAACTGCATCCCAGTCCGACGGTAAACCATTGTGACCCCCCCGAACTACGAGGAATTTGATCCATGTCAAGGCATGGTACGTAGGAAGCCTTCAAAAGGTTCGAGCCCACCACTAGTGTACCCCTAGGTCTACTTTCATGTCGGTTCACCGATGAAACCATTTGAACTACGAGGTATTTGATCCATGTCAAGGCATGGTACATAGGAAGCCTCCCTGAGGTTCAAGCCCATATCCCATCGTACCAAGGACCTTTCCTCACGTCGGTTCTCCGACACCCACACCCGAACTACGAGGACTCTGATCCATGTCAAGGCATGGTACGTAGGAATCCTCATGAGGTTCAAGCCCATCTCCCATCGGACCAAGGTCCCTCATTTACGTCGGTTCTCCGACACCCACCGCCATTCCCGAACTACGAGGTCTTTGATCCATGTCAAGGCATGATACGTAGGAAGCCTCATGAGGTTCAAGCCCACCACCAAGTGGACCCCCGGGTTCACCTTCACGTTTGTTCGCTGACGAAGCCCATTTGAACTACGAGGTATTTGATCCATGTCAAGGTATGGTACGCAGGAAGCCTCTAAGAGGTTCAAGACCACCTCTCCTCATTTATTCACGTCAGGGTTCATCTTCGTCTCGCACGACGCTAAACTGCATTCCGATCTAGCGGCAAGTCATTGTGACCAACCTGAACTATGTGGTCTTTGATCCATGCTAAGGCATGGTACGTCGGAAGAGTCCACAAGGTCCAAGCCCACCACCAATGGGACCCCTTGGTCCTCCTCATTCACGTCGGCCTTCCGGCGTCCAACCTGAACTATGTGGTCTTTGATCCATGTCAAGGCATGGTACGTAGGAAGCCTCCCAGAGGTTCAAGCCCACCACCCATTGGTCACTCCAACCCTCTTCATGTCAGTTCACTGGCAATACCATTCGGACCATGGTCCACCTTCATGTCAGTTCACTAACGACACCATCCATTAGACCAAGGTCCACCTTCACGTCGGTTCGCTAACAACATCCATCGGAACAAGGTCCAACTTCACGTCGGTCCACCGACACCATCTAGAACTACGCAGAATTTGATTCCCTACCATGGGGATATATAGGAGGTCTCTTCGAGGATCAAGCCCAACTTCACCGTCGCCCCTGCGATGGTCCCATTTCATTCCCCTTCTACTTCATTCATCCATCCATCACCCATCCTGATTCTCACCCGGGCCGCCACATCCCGGTGGGATCATGCCATTCACCTCATCACTGCTCCTAGCAGCGCATGGGCCACTTTTCATGTGTAAGCCCCAACATATCTCCGGGTCGTTGTCCTCTCTGTACACCCCGATTCATCACCCCTTCGAACTACGTGGGTTTTTATCCCTATCCTCTACACATGGTACGTAGGAAACCTCCAAGAGGTTCAATCCCAACCAATGGTAATCCATGGGGTTCCCCATCCTGGGGCTCACTTCCCCTGTCCGCCCTTAGTGGTGTTCATATCAACCATTACGGTGTGACATCTCCCCACCTTGGAGCGCACCACCTCAGATCCATCCTCATTGTGCGTCCTAATCCATCCATCTTCTAGGTATTCCCTCCTTGGGATATACCAATATGATCCGTCTCTATGGGACGTCTTGATCACCCTCATTCCGTCTCCGCAAGACGTTAAACTCGCGACCTAACTCGTGATTAACATGAGATGCCTAAGGAAACCCTCGGATGACATGCCTTTGGTGTAACCATCTCCGCAAGATGTTAAAATCGCGGCCTACCTTGTGATATACATGAGATGCCTGAGGAAAACCTCAGATGACACGCCTTTGGCGTAACTGTCTCCGCAAGACGTTAAACTCGCGACCTACCTCGTGATAAACTTGAGATGCCTGAGGAAAACCTCGGATGACACGCCTTGGGCGTAACTGTCTCCGCAAGACGTTATTCTTGCGGCCTACCTCGTGATAAACATGAGATGCCTGAGGAAAACCTCGGATGACACGCCTTTGGCATAACTGTCTCCGCAAGACGTTAAAATCACGGAAAACCGTGTGTTAAACACGGGAAGATGAGGAAAACCTCAGATACATGCCTATGGAATATGATTCCCTGCATTCGAAGCGGGATGCCTCGGGTTATGCACCCTTGAGATGCCCTCTCATGAGGAAGAATACAGGTTCCCCAATGTCCATGAACCCATAGATGCCCTGACATGCCTGATGTTTTCATCTAATCCGACTGAAGGTCGCTACCATGTAAAGATCCCATGGAATGTCTTGACAGAAGTAGTGTAATTAACCGGCGTCCATAAAGATATGGCACCGAGAATGAGATTCATGAACAACATATTAAATCTATGAGGGAGACCCAGACTAGGTAACGAGTTCCGAGGAGGAATCCACGGAAGGAAGAACCGACATCCTATCATCCCATTTTGATCAAGGAGCAGACGTACCTGAACAAGGAATGAATGTCGTCTGCCTTTGGAAAGTGGGAATGCGGGGCAACAGCAGCGCGTCCTCCACAGACGGATGCGCGCGCCCCGGCGAAAGTGTCAAAAACAGGATTATAAGTTAATAAGGTAGATATGATATTATAATTTATGAAATGTAAAAATTTCATAAATAGTTTTTAGATTCATTAGAACCATATTTATAACTATATAAGTAAAAAAGTGGTGAACAACTAATTACACATCTACATGGAGATGATAATCCATAACTATGAAAAAGTGATGTTTAAAATTTTAATAGGATGTAAAAGGAATTGAAAATGGTTATAAAATAATTATAATAAGAAAATATCCATAAATTTATGATACATGATTTTCTTTTGTATTTTAGGCTGTGTAAAAAACATTAAGATGAAGTAGAAGAAGAAATAACTTGGAAAGAGTCGGTCAATTTGGTTACTTCTTCTTCGGTAGGCCTCTATTAATCTCTATCTTCTAGACTAAGGGGTTGAATTTTGGGAAGAAAAACACATCCAAAATATGGATGAGTATTTTTTGAGAGAAATGGGGAGGGTTTGGTCAAGATGAGATGCCTACCATGGTTTAATGAAAACAGATAAAGGGTGCCCCTTTATAAGGGAGTGGTATTATTTGAATTTCATAAATTATTAAATTTATATAAATATGTTTATGTCGATATGGATAAAAATTAAATCAACTTTCAGATAATATGAGGATAATTCACAATACTATCATAAAATAATATTTGGAAATTTTCAGGTTTTTTCACCACTTTAATTTAGTTTTTACCTTTCACTAACCCTTTTTACAATTACCTCAATATTAATGTTTTTTACTCTTTATGGAGAAAGAATGCTACCATAAGAGGAAAAAAGGGCCATAAATTTAAAATGGTTGATGTGTCATATCAAATACCATTAAATTATAACAATATAATATTTTTATGAATGTTAAATATTTTAATGAAATAATATTTATTATAAAATATCATTAACTTCAATTTTTACACTATTCATTAAATTTGAATTTAAACACATCAAGAAAAAGTTGTAATTGAAATATAATCCTTTATAACATCCCTAACATGTCATATGAATCTATAATTTTCACAGACCACAATAATTCATTCAATTTCTATTACATTTAATATTTAGAAAATAATTAATTTTATTTTTTATTAATCAAATATATACTATGGCAATGTTGCGTAGGCATTTAAAATAATTACAGAATCATATAAAATTTTAAAAAAACAACCATGATAAAATAAATATATGCATACTGTAAATTATCATTTAGGAGAGAACATAATTTGGTTTTATCTATGTCACACAATATTATAGTTATTCAAATAAGAAGAATGACATTTTTGACATTCTTCTTTACTTATATATTATAATGAAAAATTAAATATAATGTTAAAAAGGATATATTTTTCATATTTTAATTATTATGGACGAAATATACTAATATAATGAAATAAAAGAATGTTTTTTATATATTTTATATGTATGTTCACATTATTTTTAACATTAATTACATGATTTACTCATTATCGAGGTGACACATTTTATTACTTGTACAATTTATAATAACCAAAAAGTTAAATATATATATATATAGAATTTGAAACCCAAAATTATAAATACGTAATCCATTTTGGAAAATTTAATTCATATATATAGAATATGTTAATTTAAATATAAAACTACAAAATGAAATGAAAAGTAATTTTTTAGAAAAAACATTTGTTAAGTCCAAAAATGATCTTATACAAAATATCAGTATGAAAAGGATCAAATGTAATTAAATAGAATATTTTTTAATGATGGAGGAATATTCCAATTTTATATTAAATTCAATGAATTATTGGGGTTATTAATTAAATGTTTTGATATAATTACAAAAATCAGTTTTTTTATTATTCACGGAAAAAATAATTTTTTTAAAATGAAAAAAATTCTTTCTAAGATAATATTGATATGATGAATTTAAAAATGATGTAATTATCATATAACAATATTCTAATTGGATTATTTATATCTATAAAACTATGTGTTGCATGAAAAAAAGTATTTCAAATAAATTTATTTTATGATAAATACATCATAAAACCCAATGTGTTACATTCTACCCCCTTATAAATATTTCAAACTCAACATTTGGCCATTTTGATACTAAAAAAATGCGGATTGATTTTCACCCATCACATCCTTAGTTTACCACATAAATTCCTTAATTTTATGATTTTTTACTAATGATTGATTGGATATGTGGTCTTGTTTTGTAACACATTCTCTTTAGGATCCATACTTTCCACAGATTGTTCCTCACATGAAAATTTTAGTACAATTGTATAACCTATAAGTTCATTAAATATAAATGATCAAGTATTTAGTTACTCAGGAGAGTTATATAGAAAACACCATTAACTTGTATGTGATTTAGAGGATGCTCAAAATGATAATCTACCACCCAGCTATGATCATGAGTTTCAAAGGGATCGATATATCTAGGGCTCAAAATTCCATTCATTACAAATATCATAACCATATTCCAAGGTGATATTCATAAAAACAATTTGTCATAGACTATGAACTCATGATCCTACCAATTATTGTTAGTATACATTTTTTTATCTGCAAGATATTTCCCTTATGTTTTTTTAAATGGGTATAACCTTCTATTCCATTTCATCAATTATATCAAATTCTAATAGAATTATTTCTTGGAATTTATACCAACACATTGGATTTCTGCACTTCCTTCCATAGAGGACTTCATAGGGATCAATAATAATTTTTATATGAAATAATTTTTAACATTAAATTCTAAAAAATTCTTGTGTTGATCCCAACTACAATTTAAATCTATAAAGTATGATATCAACACTTCTTATAGAGTTTGAATGATCATATCAGACTGACCATATGTTTATGGATGATAAAAAATATTGTAACTCAAATATATATGCATTTATTATTTATTTATTCTCTAGAAAAACTATGTAAACATAATTTCTCAATCAGATATGATTGATATTGTCAGTCTATGAAGTTTCAAAATATCATTAATGAATAACTGATCAAAACAATCAAGAGGGCAATCTTCTCCAATAGCGATAAAATGTGATGATTTTATAAGGTGATTTACTATAACCCAAATTGAAATATTACATTTAGTTTTTTTGGGTTCTAATGATAAAAAAGAAGGTAATATCTTCCCATTTATATTATGAAAATGGCAATGGTTTTAAAATTCTGTTAGAATTCTATCTTTTAGCCTTAACTTTTCGGCAACTTCTCCATATTGACACATACTCATCAGTATTGATTTTCATTTTATCCCACAATAAATATTATTTTAGATCTTTATATACCTTTATACATAAATAATTAACAGAGTGATGAATTATGAGATTTATCCAATGAATCCTTTATCAACTCTGTAATTAGAGGGACACATAAATAGTTCCTGAATATTATTATTCTAGCTTCACCATACTTAAACTGGAGAACATTACTTAAATTATTTTTATTAATTCCACATACTCCTTATTCAACTTATTAATCCTATAATGGATGCATGGTAGAATAACAATCCATGAAAGATAACATTTTCCCCATTTCCTTATGATTTAAGTATCCATCTTCTACAAATCAAACAATATTGGATCCCATTAAATCCTCATTATTGATAACATAGAATGATATTTCTATCTCAGGGAATTTAGCATGCTATTTTCCTTCCCAGGGTGGAAATATATTGATCATTCATAATATTATGTAAACTACAACTATCTTCTATGGTGAATATTCAACCCTTTTTTTTGTGTAAATACAAGAATTATGCTTTATGATTAATATATTTTTCATGAATTTGACCATATAAATGATTTCAACTTATATTAAAATCAAATAATACCAATACCACCTTCAAATCATTAATCAAGTAATTTCTCTTCTGAATTTTCAATTGGATAGAGGTATAATAAATCACCATATCATTGTGAATGAGGAAATATCCCATTCACTTCATTGATGAATCACTATAGATCACCAAACCTTATCTACTAAAATGTATTTTATGCATAAGAGAGATGAGGATCCTTCTATTTAGTTCCAAGAAATTATACTCACATTCATCAATCCATAAACAATTTACCCCCTTTCGAGTCAAATTGGTTAGTGGACCAAAAACCATTGATAATATCCAACTATCCAAGAAAACTATGAATTTTTGTTTTTGTGGTTGGTATAGGGCATTAAAAAATGACTTACATCTTTAACGCGTACACCAATATAATATATATTGAAATTAAATACCACAATAATGAGGCTTTTTATAGAAAAAATTCACAATTTGTCTAAATGGTATATAAATTTCCCTTCCTTAGGGTCCTTATCACAATTCTCAAATGTTCTTCACAAAAATCATCTATCTTTTAATATATAACAATATCATCTACAAATACTACCAAAAAATGATCAACGTAATCTCTAAAACTCTATTCATTAAATATATGAAATAGATAAGAGAATTTGTTTGTTTAAATAGAATTACTATAAATTCATAATGTCCATACCTTATATAGACGAATATCTTAGGTATATCCTCCTTGAACTGTAGATGATGATATTAGGATCAGTGATCAATATTGGGAAAAAAATTAAGATCCACATAAATGATCAAAAATAACATCAATATGAGGTAGATGATACTTATTATTAATATTTATGTTTTTAGGTTCTAAATAATCAATACAGAGACACATTGACCCATTATTCTTTTTAAGAAGAAGAACATGTTCAAAATATGATGATTTAATAGCATGAATGAATTCTTTATCAATATTCTCATATAGGATCTTCTTGAATTCTAGAAAATCAATCATGGAAATTTTATTTGGAGACATTTAAATAGGTTTTCCACCAATTTTAATTTATTTTGGAAACTCAACTTTAGTATTGGAGGGAAGATTAGAAAACACTTTTTGAATGAAATAAAGTAACTCCTATACAACATGCACATATTAAATATTGATTTTAACCATAACCATGTGAGATAAATATCGTGAATTAATCATTATTAAAACAAATTTTTTGGATGTAATTTCCATTAGGAGTTGATGTAAATCATTATGTTGAAATACTATTGTAGGTTGATTTAGAAATTCAAATGTAACAACACTTTCTCAAAAATTAAAATGGGAGAGAAAATACTTATTAAAAATTATATCAAATTTAACTAGTGGTTGAATAACAAGATTTTTATGAGGAACATTCCCATTTACTTATATTAGAGATGATCTATAGACTTGAGATGTGATCATTCTTATAACAATCTGAGATTTGAAAAGAATAAAATTTTGTTCAATAGCATAAGTTACATGTAAAACATAACATAGAATAAAATATTAAACCCCATGAATTTAAAATGTAATTATTTTACAAAAAATTAAATTTCTTTAATATATTATGAGCCACACAACAACAAGTTTCTTCGATAGCTTTTGTTATACATAATAACTTGTTTTACCCAACAACATTATAATATTAAAATTATTATAGTTAGAACAAAGCCGGTAAATTGGGGGTTCTTAATAAAATTAATGAAATTATGAAAATATATATTTTAAATAATTTAATTAATTGTATATTTATTATAAATAATATAATAATCATTTAAAAGAAAAAAATGTTTTAAAAAAACTGTATTTTTATAAAAAGTGGAATGGTCATGATTTGCGTAGATAATTTATAATTATATTTTACCACTTTTTTAAAATTTATATGAAATAATAAACAAGATTTTTTAAATAATAATATCAAAAATATATTATGGTCAGTTTTTGGGATTTTTATAAATGGTTTTAGTTTTTGATGAATAGTGAAAATAGAAAATTTTGATAGAAAAATACCTTTTCATTTATATAATATATGATGTTAAATAATATGTTAAACGAGTTCTAATAAATACTAGTAATATTTTATATATTTTAATATAATTTAGTTTATTTTAATAACATTAATATTTAATTTAGATATAAAAACATTGTAAACTTTTTATCATCATCAATTTTAAAAACTAGTTTCTAATCTCTTGTATGTGGTTAATTCTAAATTAAAATTTTATAGTTATATGAAATGAATTTTGAAAAATTGATTCCATATTTGGAATATGAATAATATATGTTATATAATATGTTAAAATTAGTTTTTTGTAACAAAATTAATAATAAAAATTATAAAAATTATTTACCACAGTTTATGTAAGAATTGATTTACCAGGATGTTAAACTAGAATGATATGAGTGAAATGACCTAATATATTTTCTTAATTTCATTTAATGGGTGTATTTTTACCTTGTACACAAAATTATAAAAAATGTTGTAATTAGTTTCCAAAGTCATTTGAATATGACCGAAATAATATGTTTTGTAATGAAAGGGACAAAAAAGTTAAATTTCTTACTTTAAACAACTATAATGCTTTGGGAAAGGAAAAACATATGTTTGGATATATGTATTTTTTTGAAAGATAAATTCATTTTTTTAATTACAAAAAATAATTTTTTAATTGAAATAATTATTTTAAATTCTTATGATACAACAATGGAATAATTATTTATTAAATATTTTTAAAAAATAACCATTACTAAAAATATTAAAATGGAAGTAAATTGGGTGAATTATTATGTAAAAGTAATTATTAGATGAATTTTTCATGTTCAATTGGTTTTAACATAATATTTTTAACTTCAATCCTTTTTATGAGTTTTTTTAAATCCATGTTAAATGAATAATGTCAAAATTAACAATAATGTTATTTTATAATAAATGATATTTTATTAAATAATTTAAAATTAATAAATATCATATATTTTACCATGTGAATTTATAATGTTAATAAATATAAACACTATTATATTCATATAACTATTATTTTTTTATATTGAATAATTTAACAACTAAATAATAAAAACATTATTAGGACAATTATGGTTTAAGCAGTGTTTTTGGGCGTTACATGCGCTCATGTTAAAATTAATTTTCAAAACACATTGGATTTTTATTTTACAAATTATATATCACATTTAGAATGATTGGTTATTTTTTTAATAACTCCCATTTTATTTTGTTGTTAATGGATACATTACCTATGTTATAAAACTAGTTACCATAGTGAAAACCCAAAATGGTAAAAGTAGGGAAACATAAATGTTTTGATTTTGTTTTTCAAAAAATCTGTTTTATTATCCTGTGGTTTTGTGGATAGACCAAATAATTCGTAAAAACATTTAATTATCAAATTTTATAGAATATTTAGGTAATATTGACGTCCAAATAATGAATTCTTTTGGGTATTTAGGCTAATTACATTGCTCCTGAACTACAAAATTTTACTCATTCCCCTCAATAATTCACACCTCTCCGGACATTTTCATTATTTAAACTGCAAGGAACAAGCCTTAAAACATTACATAATCTTAAATTAATTTAATAATTAACATTGAGGATATTTATAGGTTTAGAGATTTTGAGAATTTGGTCATTACTTATACATAACAACATGAATATTACAAGTATACACTTCTACTCACTATCCATTTTTTAATAAAACAAAAATTCTTAAAAAAAGAAACATTTCTTATTCCATATTTTAGATAGCATAGATTTTCTTTCATCCCATCCATGAACCTATTAATTTTTAAGTCCTGTGAAAAAAATTTAAAAAACTGGAGATGGTCATAAAAAGTTTAGTAAGGGATACAAAAAGAAGGAAAACTATTAGTTTTTCAAAACAATATATACACCATGTATACATTTTCATAAAGTAATAATTTTCACCTTAAAGAAGTTGAAAAAAAACTTCACTAAATATAATTTCATTGCTGACCATTATTTGTAACCTAAATATTACCATAAATCCCATATAACGAAACTTATATCATATAAAAGGTAAAATTCGGACATAATCATACTTTAATGGAATAACCATATGGTCGAATTCCACACATATCACAAAATGGAATAGTCATACGACTGACTTCAATACGTAATGCATTGGAAGTTATAATGTAACAACCCAAATATGGTTTATCACGGAACCAACCATCATTAGGTTTATCAACTAACCACCAGTCATTGGTTATCATGTAACCACCCATCAAATTTCTAAGTACCATTACATAATCATAACACATAATATATTGAAAATATCATCATTTCAGTAATAAAATTTAATTTTCCTTCACAAGATATCATTTCAAGATATTAAAAATACTCAATCCATTTCCAAAACCATTTTCAATATGAAAACACCTAAAAAGGGGAATATGGATTTCTTTTCCTTTTAAAAACATTAAGGCTTATATAGGATTAAAAATATCTATTACAGCGGCGAAGAGAACATTGTCGCCGCATACAATAAAAACATTCCTTTTGACGTATTGTAAAATTTTTTAGAGAAACAATATACCCTTGGAATGAATTTAATATTCAAAGAGTTTTGTTATACATCGTATAAAAGATGAAGGTATTTATTATCGAAATATGCCTCAATGAAAGAAGATTGAGTAAAAAGTACATTACAAAGAATATTTCGTAAATAAAATAGATCGATTATGTGTATTAAATTAAGTAAAAATATAGAAAGTATAAATACGTTATAGAATATCATAAGGTATATCTCACATAATCATAGCTCAATATAATCAAGAAGTAGAAGTTTAACCCAAAGAATGGAAATTGGGTTAAGAAGTTCACTTACCCAAAGTTGGACTTGTCTAGAATGTTTCTTATTCTTCATAAATATTAAACATAAGTAAATATATAGTTGATTAAGAACCATTTTAATGTTTATTATCCATTTTTTATAACTTATGTCATTTCTATAACAATTAGTTAATTATTTGAGTTCTATCAGACATTTTTTCGATGTTCGGAACTTGAGTAAAAAATAAACTTCTTATATTTACAAATTTTCCATGTGTTCAAAATTAAATTATCTATATAATGATATTAATTATTTAGATATTATATGTATCAAATATAAATGGTATATAAGTATTTATAACTGTCTATATCATTCAAATATAAGAATTGAAATGTACTATTTAGGGAGACGCTAAGTTGTACGTACGCATGAATGCTACTTTCATTCCGTTTTCTTATTTAAAGTAATTAAAACTAAAAGATACATAGGTATATTATAATAAAAATATAATATATATTTTATATATGTCAAATAATTTCATTAATTCCATCCTTTATACATTCCATGTATAGCATGAATGAGTCATATCACTTTCAGGGGGCGGTAGTCTGCACTTCCTCAAATGAAATTACTATATTTATACTACATGAAAAGAATAATGTTATTTTATAAATGATAATTAAAAAAGTATATAGTAAAATTAATAGCATATATATAATATATAATTACAATTTTATCATAATGGTGACCATAAGAGGTGGCAGGAGAAGATTGAACAATCATCATTTCGTGAGGTAGCAGTTCACTATCCACAGAAATAATATATTCTCTACCCATTAGACGTAGGTGTGTGTAAGTGTAGTTAGAATAATTATCATAAAAACATCCCAGTATATTGAGGATACTGGCTTGGTTATGTAATAAAAGTATAAGAATAGGATAGAGACTGAAGTAGAAGAATATTGGAAAGGAAATTTAGAGAAGGCTCTATCTCTTAAAACATGTAACTACTTTTGATTTAAGATAAAAGGAATTCTTTAATTACCTTCTTCCCAAGGTAAGGATTATAAGTGGAATAGAGGGATATTATGAGATTATATTAGCATAGTTTGGATTATCTAATGGGTTTAGTGGTCTGATTAATGGGATAGAGATAGTGGCCTTTTATAAGAGGGAGGAGGGGAACTTTATGAATGTTTAGAAATATTAATTTATTATTAATTGATTTTAAAATTATAATAACACCAATGTGATATATTTCGAATATAACATGATTAGGGGTCTAAATCCTCCCAGATAATGGGTTTTAGACATGTTTAGGTCATAAAAGTAACCTATCTTTTAGCTTTAACCCTTTGTTAAATAAATTAATTCTTACCATGTCTTCTTGTATTTTCATAATATATGGTTACTATAGTTAAAATAAATATCCAAGTGACCGAAAATGAATCATTGATGACATTTTTAACATAAAATATGTCATTTTTCCAAATATTTAAATTTTAGGACTATTATAACATTTAATAAAATATTAATTGATTTAAAAACTCATTTATGTCAATTAATATACTATTCATATCTTGACTTTTTAAAAATCCATAAAAACGTGATTAATTCAAAAAAAATCAATACTTAAAAGATAAAAAGTCATAATCATCTATAAAATTCATGGATGACATAAAAATTTTGAACGTAAATTTATTTAAATATTTATAATCTCATTTATTTTAATCATTCAATGATAAGATAATCAATACATTACCATTGTGTCATAAATAAATTTATATATTTCATGTTTGAAAATTATATATAAACTAACATGATGTATGAAATTTTGTTATATTTCTATTGACTATTTATAGTCGAAGAATTCACTTATATAAACCCATATAAAAACTATTTTAGTAAAAGATAAATGTTTATGTTATATTTTCCTTAACTTTAAATTATAAAAATTTAAATTTCCTTTTCACACACAAGTGGCTCCATGGGGTCCTAAAATCTATCCAATGATGCCAAGGATCTGAAATATCTCATACAACAGTGTTAAGAGATGTGTTAGGGTAATTTAATATTATTATAATATTATTTTTACCCTTATTTACTGGATTTACACTTTAACCATGGTAAATAATATATTTACTGATGTAACTAATTGTAATGTCTAAAAAATAAAATTTACCTATTTAAAAAAGTTGGAACTCCTAATTCCAAATATGGAATTAATTTTTCCCAAATCAAAACACATAATTAGAAGAAATTAATTTAAAATTAATTACTGTTGTCAAAACCAAAAATCTTGTTCTTAAGAATCAAATACTACCAAAAGATTGACATGCGTTTATGTCCAATTTCAATGTGAAATTACCTAAAATGACAAAATTTGGATTAAATGATAAAAATACAATCTAATTACACTTTAAAACCAATTTAATGTACAATCTAACTATATAAGAAAATTAGATTAAAAGGAAGTTTTGAATTAAAATGTAGTATTGTAAGGTCCAATAAATTCCGTATAATTTTCTTAATTATATGGAATTATTTCAAGACGGCGAAATCCGACGGCATGCAATTCTGAGGCCCGGAGTACCAGGAATGATCAATCAATGTTTTTTAATCTCTAATTAGCGTTCTTAAGATGTTTTCCTGAAAAATTTGAATAAATCTTAAATAGTTAATTGGATAAGAAATATGAGGGCACCATTGCACTCAGGATAACGTGTTTACCCTAGGAGCGACTTACGTTTATTCGGTGTGATCCTCCTGTGAGAAAACTTGAAAATGGAATAACTATAAATAAAATAATTAAATAAAGTTATTTTATTTTTCAAATGCATATAACTCACAAATGGTAACTTGTATTAAAAATCTGAGACCACCGCTAAACTTGTGAGAGTATTCTTTCTTTAGGAGAATACTAACATTAGTCGGTGCGGGCCACTAGTGAAAGTTAGTTTTTGGCCGTAAAAATAATAATTAAGTGACAATTATTTTATTATAAAATCCATAACTTTTAAACAGTGTCTCGGATTGGAAATCCGAGAGTACCGTTGGGTTCGTTGTGGTGTTTTTCACTTAGGCAGAGCCAAACCTCAACCATTGCGAGTCGAGGGACTTTGTTAATAATTTTACAAACATTTTTTGGATACATTTAGTAAACGCACGAGCATCATTTTGTAACTTTTGAAGCGGGGCTTGGATTAAAAATCTGTGGGCACCGTTGAATCCGTAGTGCCAAGATTCGTTTAAGGAGACATTCAACTCGATCGAAGTAGGTTGAAGGTGAAAGTTAGTTTTTGTGTTTTTTGTGGTATATTTAAAAGAAATAATAAAATAAATCAAACATGTTTTATTTTATTTTAGTGAAAACTCCTTTTTGAATTCTGGTGGTGGGGACCACACGAACCCTTCTTCAATGTGGGGAAAACCCTTGGAATCCTTCAAATTTATTGTGCCAATTTATTATTCCACTAAAATTTTCCAACATTGATGTGCCAAAATAAATCCTTAACCCATTAAATTGGAACCTCGCCTCTCGTGAGATAATCAATGGTAAAGGAGGAGATCTTTGGAGAGTTGGATAGAACTTTCTCCAATAACGGAGACCCTCCAAAAAAGAATGAATTCTAGAATCGAAGAACGTGGAACGACCTTGGAGCGTCTTGTGGGGGGTAACGAACCCCGCCGTCAATCTTCAACGACTTCGTCTTCTTCCTCATGATATCTCTTACTGGCGAACGAGGTAGGGGTTTTATATATGTTTGAATTTATTTTATTGATTCTTCATATCCAAAATTCACGATGAAAATGGCCAAACGAACATGGCCATCATCCTGCACATAAACCTTGCTCCCTTTTCTTTTTATTCTTCATGTGTTCTTCATCTATTCTTCAATGCCAAATACTTATTAACGCTGGAAACACGGAGTTTTTCTGAGTGTGATATATGGACGCGGAGCCCTCGACACAAGGATCGTGAATATGCAATTGTTTAATTTTTTGGGCTTGAAACAAATCCATAATGGCTCACAGAAGGAAGTGGCTTCCGACCGCAAGGAAGGAAGGGAAAAACACATCCACACCACTGGTTGAGAAAGAGGAAACAATCTATCGGCCATAATAGGGCATGGTGGCAGTTGGTATCTGGCCGGCTGTGCTGCGAAGTAGTAGCGTGCATCTGTGGCACTAGAGCAAGAGGTCGTGGCCCCTTAGCCGCGATGGAGGATGGAACCCGACTGGCCGCAGGTGGACAACGATGAGTGCCCGCACCCCTAGGAGGAGAACCGGCTGGCTGTGGCTCTCCAAGCTAGATCACCGAGTGGCCCCGCATGCTATTAGGGCAACCAAGGGGCCATTAGGCCGTTCGGAATACCGAGGGTGGGGGGGGGGGGGGGTGCCTCCCCCTGGGATGCGGCTATGGTGGACCCCGCCAAACGGCAGACCAACCGATCGTGGGCCGCAATGTGGGATGCCCTAGTGGGTCGTTCCGCAGGGCCACCCAAGCGGGCGGTGCCGCTGGGCCGACCCAGTGGGCCATGCCGCCGGGCCCCTTGTGGGCCGCCCTAGCGGACCAAGCTACAGCGGGCTGGACCAGGACAACCCCTACGCGAGGCAGGCTAGCCCACATCCCAATGAGCCAGGCCCACCAAGGCCTAGACCATACAGGCTGGACCCAAATCGGGCCGGGTCAGACCAGACTCGGGCCCATCTGAACCCAGTAAGGCCTTCATGGCCTTAACTAGGGAACCGAACGTTCGTTTGATGAACCATCTACGGCAACCAGAATCGTTAGATCGAGATAACCCTTTTTGTATACTCCACATGAGTTTTGGATATGGTTGGAGTACAGCCGGGATGGATCGGACCCCGAATCCAACCGGGCCCTCGGAGCGGAAACACATATAACTTACAGACTAGGCATCCGATTGACGCGCTGTCTGTTGTGTTGGGTCTCTTATGGCGTGAAACTCCTTTGGGATACGTCTTCGTGGAACATCGGGGAAATTAAGGTATGACCAATGGCTTGGGTTGTGGTTCTCCCAAGCGCACTAAGTACAGAACCCTATGCCTGGATGAGACATGACCACTACTGACCGTTTCCACTCAGAGTGACTCGACATGTCCAGTAGGGAGCACCTCTATGTGACGTGGAAGACCCACGATACTCGACTAGACGATTACCTCAGCAGTCCATGAGGGGGAGAGCTTCTGTGTGATGCAGAAAACACATGGTGGGGAGCGCATCTGTGTGATGCAACAGACCCACGATACTCGACAGGAGGAGTACCTCAGCAGTTGAAGGTTAGTGGTAAGCACCTCTGTGTGATGCGGAAGACCCACTATAATCAATAGAGGAGGAGTTATCTATTATTCTATGTGTTCGATGATGTGATTGGGGATGTTACTTGTTACTACCCCTAGAATAAATCCGATTGTGAGATGTCTTTACTTTTTTCATGTGATTGAGATTATGCTATGTGATACTTCACCTTCATTGTGTTACCTTTGTGGTATAATTCCCTCATGTAAGAGATGAGAATTTCTTGATAACATAGAAATATGTATGGGTATATATATATATGTAGAGTTGGGATCTTGCTTTGTGGTCTTTCCTTTGTGGAAGTCTAGGAGACCTACGGGGTCTCGTGGTCCCTACTAAGTATTGTTAAAGTCACCCCCGCACGGGCTTCACCCGCACCTTATTGTGTCTTGTGCAGACGAAGTATAACATTGATCAAGGCTAAGGGAGCCAGTACTAGATGGTGCTCAGAGATGGACCATTTGGTGGGACGTAAGGCAGAGACTACTGATCATGATCTATACGTAGCCTTCAGGTAGGATTTGGGGTGGACCGTTTTGTGTGACGCAACGTAGGGACTACTGATCATGAGCTGTACCTATCATTCAGGTAGGATCTGTGGTGGATGATCCAAGATCTTCTTTTCACCTTTTCAGCTATTTTTTACTTTTTATTTGTACTTGTACCTTTACATTTGGTCTTTTATTCCGGCCCCATTCACCTTCAACAGTTTACTTCACATTTGTTTCTTGTTGTGTTCTTGGACCATGTGATGTTACAAGATTAATGGTAATTCCTTCCCAAATTTGGGAGTATGCATTTCAGTTCTAGTCGCCAGCCCCTGCCCTATTAAAGGTGGGCTTGGGGTAGTCATGACACGGGCCCCGAGGGATAGGTCGTGACATGTCTTTTAACTATTCATTAAAAAAATGCAATTTAGCTGAAAAATACCAAAATTCATCGAAAGTAAATTTTGATGTTCTTCTTCTAAATAAAGAGGTCATTTTTCAAATAAATCATATAAAGCTATCAAAAACAAGTGTTAAAAAGGGTTTTCCATCAAAATGCGGTAAAATTTCATTTTTAGAAAAATACATCTTTTATCTGAAAATTATGAATTGATTCTAATATCATATGTTGAAAACAAATAAGATGAATTTAAAAAATTACATTGAATATATATATAAGATATATTTTTCATTAAATAAATATCCATAAAGGGTGATGTGAAAACACAATTATTCTCTTTTAAAATTCTTTTCATAAAAACACATCCATTATATTGAATTGGTTTTTATTTCCATTTTTAATAAATTTAGTAACCAATGAATCATAATTTAAATACCAGTAAACCATATTTCAAAATTCAGTTGATACTACTTCTTTCCTCCATTCCAATGGCTGGGCATTAACTACCATTTTAATAAATAATAATTTTATTGTTTTTTTAGTATAACTCAATGGTGTGTGAAATGTAGGATTTCAGAGAACCCCATTGTTGTGTGTCAAGTAAGATATCAGAAAAATCATCCCCTTTAACATAAAATTAATAACTTATTCATAAGTATTAATAGAAATAAAAAAATATTTTTTTATAAATACATGGGTTGTTACATCCTTCCCCCCTTTTTTGAAATTGCAACCTCACAATTTTAAAATTGGGTTCAAAAACATCATTATAAGTCCCATATCGGAAAAAGAGTCAATAAAACTATCACATTAAAAGAATGAAAGATAAGTACAAAGGTCCCCCAACATAACCCATACTAGTATTCCATATATGGAAATGTGGATATAGAAGATAAATTAACCATCATGTTCTGATGGAGAGTGATTGAAACCATGATTAGGAGAAAATTAATGATCGGAAAATCACAAACTTGTGATGGGTTAAAGGGTCTTTGATTCCCCATTTAGAAAAGTAAACAGACAATGTATTTATTTTAAGTAAATTTTCATAAATTTGAGGAATTTATTAATGATCTTGACTAAGAACATAAGTAAACTTACTTACTTGTCATGTATACATTCATATTTTACCAAATTTCAACCCCAAACTCATCTTTTCGCCAAAGGACGAGTATTCAAGATGACCTGGTCACATCAAAAGTGATATAATCAACTTCTATAGAATCACATAACACAAAAAAAGATGAACTATATATTAACCAAAACAAAAATGGTTAGTATGAGATTAGATAATCCCCAAAAGGATGATCAATTATAAAACAAATACTACACTTAATCTCCAAAATTCAACAAAGAGTACCCAATGTTAAACAGTACCCAATGCTAAACAGAGACCTTTCAATACACAACTGTTCTTTAAATTATTCAATATAATAAAAACTAATATTGAATCCAAAAACTCAGAAGAATTTAATCACATAGTCTTCTATAGTAAATCTTAATATTTATCTCCAAATAACATCGACTACTCTTAAAGTATCAAACTGAAGTGTAATAAACATAATCATATATTCTATATGATAGGTTAATAATTTCCATAAATAACCTAACTCTCCATATTTCCACAATAAAAAAATAGATTCTTCTAAATTAAAATTTCAACCATTACTCCACAATTGATATACCATAGTATTTTATTTTCCTTAGGCATATAGTGTTCCCTAAAAGAGAGAATGTCTTCCAAAATATCCCTTATCACTTAATCACCAAATAATTTTCCTATAATGAGGAGATCCATTTGATAAAACATAATATCCCAAATAAATTTATTCTTGATCAATAAAATCATTTAACTAAAAAGAATAATCATACTAACCAGGTAATTCACGTAGTCTAGTGGTAGCCGGTAAATCCAAGTCTCACTTTGGTCGTGGGTTCGATTCCTGTAGCTTTATCCGACACGACTAGTTGTCACATAGTCTGTGTGTTTTCCTTTTTCAAAAACTATATAATTTTATAATATTCCAAAAAATAAGATATATTTCTAAAAAATAACCATATAAAATTTTAACCTCAAAGGTTATCTCATAGCTCACATTTTTTATCCCAAAAAGTAATAACATGTAATTTCCTTAAATTAAAGGATCATATAAACCTAAATTATTATTTATAACTATATACACAAAAAATAGATAATAATCCCTCAAATATCATTTTCACATAACAAAATGTAGGGTTACACATAAAAAAGAAAAGTCTTCCAAAGTAATCCCATCAACCAAGAGCATTAATACTTTTAAAAATTTCATCAAACATATTTCTAACATAACTCTTGAATTTCTTAAATGTAGAAATATTAATCATGTAGAATTATTCATGATCCCTTAACAAATTTTTTCAATTTATTCCATAATACTTATTTTTACAAAAAAACATGAATCATAAACTAAGATTCGTAAATGTCAAAATATCAGCTAAGAAATAATCCATACCTTTCATTGGTCATTGTTAGTTTCCTCATCTTCAATTGGAATGGAATTAGGTATTGGTAAAAATATATTTGCATTGTCCTACTAATCACATTCTCGAACCTTCTTCATAGGGAATCTATTTGAATAATGACCATGCACACCACATTTAAAACATTCAACTGATCCTTCATAAAGAACATCCTTCCCTTTTAGGGAGTCAATTGGATGATTCCTTTTTCCATGGAAGGTTATTTCTTTATGACCTTCATTACCACATATATAACATATTCATGACCCTTTAGAGAATTTTACTAGGTGTTTCTTTCCACATTTTTGACACGAAGGTTCTTGAATATACTTACCTTTATGATTATTACCGGAACATCCATTGGGATTTGTTTCTCACATATAAGAGGACTTAGAAAAATCACCAAGGTTTAGGTGGTCGATAATGACTCTATATAGTTAGTTAATAATGACCACAAGTGTTCTCATTGTAGCTCCCATTTCATTAGGTCTCATTCAGAAAACGGTCACAATTTTCATCACATGCAATGTTACTTTTCTGCCTCCTAGATCCATCCATTTACTAAAAACCAAAAATTTCAGTGTGAGTATATCAATAAAATCATCATATAATATCTTATAAGGTGGGTAAATACTAATATATACTTATTCAGGTTATCTTGAACTCGTTAAATTTATATTAAATAACTTTGAATCTTTCTAATATTCTAACAATTATGGTAAGGTCACTTATGCTTAGATAACACTCAAACCAATAAAGTTATCCAAACTGATCTCTGATTACAACTATTTGGAACTAGCCTTAAAACATTACATAAAATTAAATTATTTTAATAATTCATTTTGAGGATCTTTTCAGGTTTAGATTTTTAGATAATTATTTCATAATGTATACATGACAATAAGAATATAACAAGTATAAACCTCTACCCACTATCCATTTTTTTCAAAAAATAAAACCCCTTAAAAAAACAGACATGCCTAGTTCCATGTTTATGGAAAAATAATTTTTTTTAATCCCCTACTTGATTCTATTCATCTTTATGTCCCTTGAAAAACATTTAAAAAACATTGTATGAGCATAAAAATCATATTAAGAGATACCCAAGGAATGAAAACTATTAATTTTTCAAAAAACATGTAGACCATGAAAACATTATCATAATATAATACTTTTCACCTTAAATAAGTAGCAAATCAACATCACTAAATATAATCTCATTGATTACCCTTTTCTGTAACCAAATTATTACTATAAAACCCTATAAATCAACATATATAATATAAAAGGTAAACTTGGGATATGATCAAACATAAATGAAATAACAATTTGGTCGACTTCCAAAAATATCACTAAAAAGAATAACCATATGACCGACTTACATACCTAATGCATTAAAGGTTATAACATAAACACCCATCCTTGGTTTATCATGGAACCACCTATTATTTGGTTTATCATGTAACCACCCATAATTGGTTTATCATGTAACCACCCATCAAATTTACAAGTACCATTATATAATCATAACACATAAAATTTTGAATATATCCACATTTCAGTAATAAAATTTAATTTAAAATCACAAAATACCATTTCAACATAAATAAAGACCCAATCCATTTAAAAAACCATTTTAAATACTGAAACTCCAAAAAAGGGAATAAGAGTTTTTTTCCTTTTAAAAACATTAAAGAGTATAGAGGATGCCAAATAAAGATTACGACAACAGAGAGGTCATTTTAGCCCCATAAATTAGAAAAATTCAATTTAATTTTTAATAAAAGGAATCTTAGAAAAAATTTCCCTTTTAATGAATGTAAAAGCCCATGGGTTTTATTAGAAACTGTATAAAATATAGAGGTATATATTATTGAATTATGCCTCAATGAAAGAATATTGAGATGAAGTCCCTTACAAAAAATATTTTTTAAATAAAATAGAATGATTATGTGTATTAACTATAAGTACACATAAATAATTTATAAATAAAATATATGATATAAAAAGTTATATCTCACATTATCATACCACTACATAATCAAGAAGTATATGTTTAACCCAAATAAGTGAAATTGGGTTAAGTAGTTCCATTACCACAAGTCTAACTTGTATAGTATGTTCCTCCTTACTCTTGAAAAATAAAATTAAGTTAATTTATACTTGATTCAGAACCCTTTTCAATTTTATTATTCCTTTTATATCACTTATTACCTTTCTATAACAATTAGTTAGTTTTTTGAGTTCATATCAGTCATTTTTTTCATGTTCAGAACTTGAGTAAAAAATAAACTTATTATAAATAAAAATTGTCCATGTGATAAAAATTAAATTATCTCCATAATAATATTAATGATTTAGATTTAATATATATCATATATATCATGTATATATATATTTATAATAGTCCATAACATTCTAATATAAGAAATTCAATTTACTGTTCATTGAGACAGTAAGCCATACATATACGTAAACACTTCTTTCATTCATTTTCATATTTAATGTAATGAAAACTAAAAGATACATAGGTATATTATAATTAAAAAATAATATATATATTATATATGTTAAATAAGTTCATTGTTTACATTCTTTATAAGTTCCATTTATAGAATTAATGAGTCATATCACTTTGAAGGGGCGGTAGTCTGCATTTCCTCAAATGAAATTATCGTATTTATACAACATGAAAAGAATGAAGTTATGTAATAAATGATAATTACAGAAGAATATAGATAAAATAAATATCTTATATATATTATATAACTATAGTTACATCCCAATGGACACCATAAGAGGTGGTCGGAAAATATTGAACAATCATCCATTCGTGAGGCAGTAGTTCATCGTCCACAGAAACTGTATGTTTTATACCCATTAGATAGAGGTGTGTGTAAGTGTAGTTAGAATACATCCCATAAAAACATCCTAGTACATTTAGTATATATTTTTTTTGTTATTTAGTCAATGAATAAGAATATAATAGTGAGTTAATAAGTAGAATATAGGAAAGGAACTTTAGAGAAGATGCTACCACATAAAACGGGTAACACCCTTTGATTTAAGCTAAAAGGAATTTTTTTATTGGCTCTGCCCAAGTTAATGATTCTAAAAGAAATATATGAATGTTAGGAGCTTATTGGATTAGTTTTTGGATGAGACAAGGGGCTTTATAGGTGTGATTAATGGGTTATATGTTGTGGCCTTTTATAACAAGGAGGAGGGGAATTTAGGAATGTTTTGAAATATTGTTTTCTTATTAATTGATTTTCGAATTATAATAACACCAAAGTGATATATTTATAATATCCAATGATTATGGGCCAAAATTAGCTCATCCAATTGGTTTTATACATGTTTAGGTTATAAAATTAACCTTATCTTTTAGCTTTAACCCTTAGTTATATAAATTAACTCTTTCCATGACTTCTTGTATTTTCATAATATATGATTACTATAGTTACTATAAAATGAAAGGAGATCCAAAATGGATTATTGATGGCAGTTTTAAAATCATAAATGTCAATTTTCGGATTATTAGATTATTAGGACCATTATATCATTAAATTAAATGTTAATTGACTTAAAAACCCATTTATGTCTATTTTTATACTATTCATATCCTAAATTTTTAATAATCCATATAAAAATGATTAATTCAAAAAAGATCATTAATTTAATGTTAAAAATTTGTGATCATCCATAAAATTAGTGGATGGCATGAAAGGTTTCCAAATAAATTTATTTTAATAGTTATAATCTCAATTATTTGAATCTTTTATTAATAAGGTAATCACTACATCAACATTGTGTCATAAATAAATTTATTTATCTGATGTCAAACAATTATAAATAAACTACCATGATGTAGGAAATATTTTTAGATTTATAATGACTATTGATATTTGAAGAGATCACTTATATAAACCCATATAAAAATTGTTTTAGTAAAAGATATATGTTTTATTATATTTTCCTAAAATTTAAATTAAAAGTAAGTAAATTTTATTTTCACACACAAGTGGCTCCATGGGGTCCTAATGTAGACCCAAGAATTCCAATGGTCAGAAATATCTCATCTAATTAGGTTAGTACATGTGTTTGGGTAATTTAATATTATTATAATATTACTTTTTACCCTTATTTATCGGATTTACCCTTTAACCATGTTAAATAAAATATTTAATGAAGGTACTATTCATAATGTCTAAAAAATATACGTTACCTCTTTAAAAAATTCAGATCTCATAATTCCAAATATGGAATCCATTTTTTCCAAATCCAAAACACAGAACATTTAGAAATTAATTTAAAATTAATTTATGTTGTCAAAACCAAAAATCATGTTTTTAGAAGAGAAAACTATCAAAAGATTGGAATGAATTTATGTCCAATTTCAAAGTTAAATTACATCCAATGACCAAAATTGAATTAAAGGATAAAAATATAATCTAATTAAACTTTAAAACCAATTAAAATCACAATATAATGATATAAATAAATTATATTTAATGGTAGTTTTGAATTAAAATGTAGTTTTTTCACTATTTATTAAAAAATATACTTTAGCAAAAAATACCAAAAGTTCATCAAAAGTAAATTTTTATTTTCTGATTATAAATAATTACTTTATTATTTCAAATAAAACATTTTAAGGTATTGAAAACTATTGTTAAAAAGAGTTCTCTATTAAAAGGCGGTAAAACTGTATTTTTAGAAAAATTGATCTTTTATCCAAAAAATGAATTTATTCTTATATCATATCTTGAAAAAATATAAGATGAATTTAAAAAATTACATTGAATATATATATCATATATTTTTCATTAAATAAAAATCCATAAAGAGTGATAAGAAAACACAATTATTCTCTTTTAAAAGTTTTTCAAAAAAAATGCATCCATTATATTCAATAGGTTTTTATTTCCATTTATAATAAATTTTGTTACCAATGAGTCATCATTTAAAAATATGTAAAACATTATTAAAAATTCAGTTGATACTATTGATTTGCACCATTATAACAAATAGGCATTAACTGCCATTTAAAATAATAATAATAATATTCTATTATTTCTCAAAATAACTCAATGTTGTGTGCAATGTATGATTTTGGAGAAGCCTATTTTCCGTGTTGAATACGCTATCAGAAAAATCATCCCCTTTAACATTAAAATAATATTTAATTCATAAGTATTAATGGAAATAGAAAATTTTATTCTATAAATACATGGTTCGTTACACAAAACCTACAAAAAATCACTTAACAAATTCCATGACCTAATCCTAGAAACCTTATTTTTTTAATAAATACATCTCATGAAGTCTGTAGTGAAAACATAAGGGGATACTCTAAGAATAGATAATGTTCTTCAAAGAGAATCTTTATTTTACTTATTTCTCCACCTCCTTCAATTATTTTTATACGATGCTGATATAATAAAATGTGGAACTTCAATATAATTATATTTTCATAGAATAAGTTTATGACCTACAACCAGCTCCACTTCAATCAAATGGGTGATGAAATCATCATTTGTGTTTAGTAGTGTATACCACCACACGAATCGATGTCATTCATTCTTTAATTACCACATTTTATAGATGAGTATGATGATGGATATAAAGTATATTTTTTATATTTATGATATTTTTAAAACTATTGAGTGATTATATATTATTAATTTTTTTCCATTTTATAGGGGACACGATAGCATCATTCGTATGTATAGTGTACTACCACCCCATGAGGTGATGCAATTAATTTTCTCCCTAACGATTTACATGGTAGATAATAAGTTTAATTAAATGATTATATGTGATATACATGACATAATTATTATATTAATTTCATATTTATAATTCTGAAAACATAAAAGATAATTTTTTACACTAAAAATATGATAACATCGTTTGGGTATGTGTTGACTACTGCCTTCACAAAGCGATGTGATTATCTATTCATCACCACACCACATGGATGATATATATTATTAAATTTAAAGAAATAATATGTTATATATAATATTATTAACATTTTTTAATTATAAAAATTTATTTTTCTACTTTCAATAACAATCATTGGAGAATGGAAATATTACTCTTGCATACTTATGATATACAGTCTCCATGATTGTAACATATTTCATTCTTCATAACAAAATTTTAGGATTTATTTTAAAAATATAATTTCATTAAAAATATGATAATTATTTAACTATTATTATTATGTATATGATTAAACTTTATTATATGAAATAGATATAGGACATTCAAAACAAAGCGTGAACAAGAAAAAAGGTGATTAATACCTAAAAAAATGAAAATCATTAAACAATATTAATTAATGCATGGAAATATGTTTTAAAATGATAATATATGATATTATAAATATTAATATATTTATTTTATAAGTTAATAACACATTTAGAACCACTAAAATTATGTTAAATCATGTTAAACAATAGGAAAGGTGAGGTATGGTATTTCTCACCTCACATTATTTCTGTGAGATGTATGTGATATTACCCAATTATTTTCATTGTGTTGTGCGTATAATACCCATGAATTTATTTTATTAATCTTATATATAAATTTATGTGTATTTATATATCAATTTAAGGATATCACTTTCATGGGTCTTATAGTTTTAATTATAACAAAGCGGTAAGTGATTTTTTTCTCAGTTTGTCTTGTTGGAGACGTATGTTATATTATACAACTATGTTATTTTACAAGGTGTCTGTAATTACAATTTCAAATTTTATATCATGAATATAATTATTTTCATGATATTATATGATTCATTTAATTATATTATTCCATGGTTATTATGAATCAATTTTACCAATGTGGTAAGATTTTTATGTCATGATCTCATCGTTTATCAGTAATATTTTTGAAAAATTGTCTAATGTAGAAATAAAATAATACACATCTAATGATTTCTCATGAATTTAGTAAACTATATTAATTCATGATATTTTAATTTAACAATACCAATTTCCCACACTTTCATACTTAATTTAATTGAGAAATATTTATTGAAATCTGACATAATTTATCTCTTTAGTCGGATCATCATTTTATTTCTAAGATGAAGGTTTAAAAATGTTTTAGAAACAATATTTATTAATATCTTATGATTTTTATAAATATATTTCTAAAATGGATTCAAATTTTTAAAAATTATTTAAATTGAATATTCATGTCTTCTTCCACAAAATCCCAATTTGTATTTTACTGAATATGTGAAAGGAATATTATTACAATTTTCCAAGATAGTCACTTTTAAATCTTTTTTACCATGAAAAAGAAATGTTTTTTGATTTGTAAAACATGTATAGAATTACCCTATATCATGAATTATATTTTTTTAATATAAATTTATAATTATATATGTTATTTTTTAGGATAGTTTTTTCATAATTTTATGTAAATTTATTGTTTTTAAAAGTGATTTTGAATGGAAATTATTTTTCAAAGTGTTTTATGTTTTAAAAAATGTGTTTTTAAATGGTTAAGGGTATTTTAATAAGTAATTTTTTAAAATTATTTCTAAATATCCCTTCAAATGTTTTTAATTTAATTTTGAAATAAAAGTATTTTTTAAAATATTTTTTCAAAATAAATATAGAATTTTCAAAAAAAAAAATATTTGAATGTTATTTTAATAGTATTATGATTTACCAAAATGAAAAACCTTATTTTTACTTATGATAGAACTAAGATATTAAGTAATGATACTATCCTCATTGTTTCCTCGGATATATTAATATTGATTCAAATAGATATTTGTGGACCCCGTTTATTTTCTATGGGTTAATTATGATTTAAAGAGATTGTTATTGAATATGTTTATATTTCATTGGTTAATCATGTTTCAAATATATTGTTATGGAACCTATTTATCTTCCCTAGGTTAATAATTTTGCAATGACATTTTTTGGAACCATAATTTTTAACTTGGGTTAATCATGTTTTAATGATATTTTTACGGAACCCATTTCTTTACCATTGGTTAACCATGTTATAAAAGTGATAATGATTTTTTTAGTTTTATGACTCAATAAAATATAATTGTACATTATTCATGTTGTGGTTTTTGTAAATTTATTATACGATGCGGTGAACTACAAAGTATTGGGTGATCCTGTTACAGCTTATACAACATGGATAAATAGACATCATTATGTGAGCCCATTACATATTATATAATGAGGCCAACTTGATAGAACCTGGTGATACTATTATAGATTATACGATGAGGTATCCAATATAATATTGGGTGAAACCATTATAGATTATATGATGGGGTGACCCAGATAGCTCTAGGTGATCCTATTATAAATCATACAATGGGGTGTCCTAGATAGCACTAATTGAACCTATTATAGCTTATAGGATGGGAGTAACCATATTGAGCTCCAATTCATTGGAAAAAGATAATTTAATCTATAGAATTATTTTGGATGTCAATTTTTTGGTTATAAAATTTTTAATTGTTATGTAAGGTTTCAGTAAGTGTTCTATGACGATGATATCCCAATTTACCAACACGTTTTATCTATGTTTTCCATGTGTTTATAAAGATTAGTTTTCTCAAGATCAGGATCACATGGCTCATGATTATTTCATCGAAAAAATGCTTCCTATATTAAAGAATTATTCAATGTTCCATGAATGATGATTCTAGTATTTATGGGTCTGAGTTATTTTAAGATTCACTCAGGCACTCTGATTATGTTTTCATACCTTTATTAAATTCTTACTATCATTGATGATATTCAATTATTAATGACGATGTTTAAGATTACAATGAATTTGATCTCAAACTTATAATGTATCCTTTTCCCCGAGTTTATAACAATGATGTCGAATGAATTTCATTTATAAGTATTTAAAATGTATTTTGATTATGAGTAAATATGAAATAATAAAATAAGGTTTATGTTTGAGGAATAATGAATTATAGAGATGTGTATTGTTTGTGTAAGAGTTTTTCCTAGTTATTTAAAACTCTAAACCTAAAACATCGTTGAGGGTGCAAGTGAATCCAATTTTCCTTTGATTTTATATGTTTTGGATTGAAAATTTTTGTCCTTGATTATTTTTTATCAAATCCAAATCACTAATATTTATGATTTAAGAACTAGATTCGGTTGTGTCAGTTTAGGGTTGTTATTGTTGGTATCGAAGTAAAGAATTAGATAAATTTTTAGATTTTGATATCTTCATGTGTGGTTATTTGAAGAGTTATGGATACCTTCATCAATATATAAGATCAAAGATGATCATAAGTTTAAAGTTTGATACACCCCTTTGAGATTTTAAATAAGAAGCTAATTATTTGATTAATAACATTTTATTAGATGATTTATTAGGTTTAGGTATATGAAATTATTTTTTCTTAATGGGAATTATTTATTTAAATTTTGTAAAAATAAGACTTAAGGTATTGATAATCATTAGGGTTTATATATTCGGGGATACTATGATAATTAATAGAGCAACATACTTATCATATTTATTACCATATATTGAAAAGTGATTTGGTGACTAAGTGATTAATTTTATTTAAAAAAAGATATATTGTGATATATTTCAAATTTAATGATGAAAGACATGAGAAAAAATTTAATGTTAAAACACCCCTATATTTTTAGGTTATTTACGAATGATTTTGTTTGGTATTCAATTATTACTGTTGAATTCAGAATATTAATGTATCATATTAAGGTCTAGTCATTTTGGGAATTATTTAACAATTTTATGAACATTTTGGTTATGGGTAATGTAAAAAATAGGTGGAGTATATTGTTATCATATTCAAGTTATATATTTACTATACAAGAAAAATACATAATACATGACCAAAGTGAAGGACAGAAAAAACAATATCCTAGGGATGTATAATTTAACGGATCCCTAAGTGATCCCCTCTTATTGGGTTAACCCCTTATGGACCCAGATGAAGAACATTTGAGAAGAAAATGACACTGCAACCCTGGATAGCCATCGTCATGGAGGCCAATTGATCAGCTACAGTATTTCCCTCATGCCATGAGTGAACCACCTGGGAAATGTTGTTGTTTTTGATGGCCTTGTATCTCTTGATGATATACGAAATCGACCATGGTGTGGAGGTCATACCGTGTAAGAATCCTGGATGATCTTGGAGTTTGTTTCCATCTAAGATATTAAGATTCCCTTATGCAAGCATAACTCCAGACCTGTGAACATCGCAGTGGCCTCGACATGAATAGATCTCCCTATACCAAAGTGTGTTGTAAACGAAATAATAACATTTTTTTTGTAGTCCCAGACCATACTGCCGCCACGTATGATACCTGTAAAAAAAGACCCATCAAAGTTCATCATAAAACCCATGGAAGGAACATTCCACAAAACCTATTGGCCCCACGACCCAATGTTTACCTGCTGCATTGAGGCTTCATTCCCCTAAAGATCCCTCATAGAGGGGTCCTCACACCAGTTAATAAACCCAAAAACCAGATCCACTATCAGAGAGAGGGATCGTGCAATCATGGAGCTGCCATAGAAGATGACACCATCAAATATGGTTTTATTACAGGCCTTCCAGAGACATCGACAACTTGAACTAAGGATCATGGATCTAGACCTATATTACAGTCCTAGACTAGTCTCACTACGAAAAATTATTTCTAGAAATGAAGTCCTAGATTAATATTTAGAAATAAGACCTGTGAGACCACCGAAATAATTCCAGACCTCTATGTCCCATTCTCCTTCAAAAAAGAGGTGGTCGGTGGTCTCTTACCAATGTATCTTGCAGTATTAGAACATAGAGGCCAGGATGACCCCCCAATTTCCTTACGTTATCATCCATAGGGACCCGATGATTCCTAACCCTCCAGGTAAAAAAGTTTTACATAGCTGTACTCCACGTACACCATGCCACACTATTCCAATGATCACGATTCTCTTAAGGGGGAATAATTCTACTATAATCCTTCGAGGAAAGAGTCCCTAAAGAAGTGGTAGTGAACACACCGATGTTAGGTTTAGGTGTTAGTGAGATAAGGTTAAGCACCCTTTTTTGATCCGCATTTAGAAATATGCTTGTAAAACTAGACTATAGGCAGGCCTATTGGAATGAGATCAGAGGAGCAAGACATCCTGGAAATACAATGATTGATCTCGCCCAGTTTTGATACCAAAAATAAGGGTCTCCCCACCCGAACTCCACTATGAGTGTTGGTGAAGAGTTGGGATAATGCTATGAATCATATAAAAAAAGAAGAGGCATGACCAACCTCCTCTGTATGCCCACTACTCCGAAAAGACATGATTTCCCCCCAAAGCATGCGCTCTTCCACAACCTCCCATGAAAATTTTCATGAAAAAAATTCGCAAAATCAAATAGGCTCTCTTCGTTAATCCCACCTTCATGAATGTGCCTCTATATTCTACTCCATAAAACCGAATGATGTTTACCCTCATCCTAACCATCCCAGATAAAATTTTCTAATATTTTTTCAATGGCTAGTATGACACCCTTGGGCACTTTGGATGTCGAATGAACATGAACTAGGATATAAGAAAGAAAAATGTTGACCAAAGTTGTCCTCTATCCAATGTAAAGATTGAAATTCTTCTAGTTAAGCACCCGACTAGTGATCCTATTGACAATCCCATCATAGTCATGAAGATAGACCCATACATGAGACATAGTAGAACCAAGGTTAAAAAAAGGAAACAAGCCCCTATGTATACCCAACTTACTGCATAGGGTAGTGGCCTATTGAGAGCTACATCAGACTGTGATATAAAGACATCTCTTGGATTTTTTGATGACTAGACTACCCCAGTGGTTGTATTCATCTAGAATTTTGGATATCCTACACACTAATCTTCTGTTAGCATTAATAATGATGAGTGAGTCATCTGAAAACATCAAGTGGGATATATGGGGCCCGCTATTATGACATTGAAATGGTCGTAGGTACCCCAAGGACATATTTATGTTGATAAACTGACTAAGGGTATCTTTAATGATAATAAAAATTTTTAGGGATATGGGATCCCCCATTATAAGACCATGAGAAGGCTTGAAGAAACCATGGGTCTTTCTAAGGAAGGAAACAACCATCTAGGAAGAACTAAAACTTCTAAAAATGATGTCCTTAGCCCAGTTAGAGATGTTAATACCTGATAACACCCTATTGATGAATCCCCATTCCATCCTGAAATATGCTTTATTTATATCCAATTTTAGGTCCATATTGGAGCTAGGAGTTTTGATATTATTATCACAGATCATTTCTTGATCCAAATCCACCACACATTGAATTGACCTAACAATCACAAAACCATGTTTCTCTAAGGATATCCACTGAGGGACATGAATGGATATCCTCAAATTAACGATTCTTGATAAAATCTTGTCAGAGAAGTTGCACATGTTGTATTGCCTATAATCATGAATAGATGAAGGGTCATTGATCTTTTTAAAAAGGACCAGTGTAGGGGTTCCTACCACCCTAAGAATAGAGCCCCTCGAAAGAAGTCTTGGATGGCTGAGATGATATCATCTTTGATGAAATCCCAATATCCCTTGTATAACAAACCTAGGAAACTATCAGTACTATGATCACTCTTCGTATTAAGGCTCATTAATGCAGAAAAAACCTCCTTCTCATTAGGGATCGCTTCCAGCACAAAATTTTCTTAACTAGAAATAAGATTATGAATCCCTTCTAATAACTCCGAATTTTGGCTTGGGTACCCATTAGGCAAGGCTTGATTAGGACCTGCAAGCAGATTGTTGAAAAAGTAAAAGGCAATGCCCCCAACTATATCTTTGTTGCATTAGAATGAACAATCCTCAATTACAAGATTATGCTTCAGTGCCCTCCATCTCTCTTTGATGCAGGTCTAAAAGTAAGATGACTTTTCCCCCTCTTAGAGCCATTTCACCCTCACACTCTCTTGGTCCATATCTTCCTGCTTTAGAACCAGCTCTGCCTGGGTAGACATCTTGTCCGAGAGCTCCTCAAAGACCCTATCATCCCATGAAACCTCAAGTCTTTGATCTAGACACTCAACCTCCTTCTCAAGGTTGTCAAGGTATAGATCAGATGGGGGGGGGGATGCCCTTCGCTGAATCTTATAAACTTTGTTTGAGTCACCTCAAATTGTTGTGGAAGTCCACCCATGAAAATATAGGAGATATAGCCCTCTAAACCTCATCGACCAGATGGTGATTATGTGGAGAACCAATCCAATGGACCTGAAAGTGAAAGAACTCACATCCATCTAGTGTGGGAGGCAGCGAAATCAAAAGGGGGAGTGGTCCCAGATACCCCGAATAAGATGGACCACCTTAGCATTAAGAAATCTGGAGACGCCATGTGTGTTCTTCAGACACCTATCCAACCTTCTCTAACATCTTCAACTCTAATTTTGGTTATTGCACTAGGTGAATCTATCTCCAGAATAACCCATATCCAGAAGACCCTTACCTGTTGTAAATTTCACAATGCTTGATCTGGCTACACAAGAGAAAACATCTCTGCCCTTATTCTCTTCTAGATCCATTATCACATTGGAATAATGAGGTGTATGTTGATTTGTTCAAGGATGGAGATTAGTATATCAGCATAAAATTTTCCCCAGGCTCGTAGTACTCATTTCGAGAGGAGGATACAAACTCCCAGAATAATCTGATTTTATCCCTTGAATACTCATTAATGGGAAAAAAGTATGATATTATGTTCCAAATTTACAAAATGAGTTAATTTTACTAATCCAGTTGGTATGTTTTCTTATTCTCTTATTTTGGATAGAAAATAACTCCTCAACTAAAGTAAAAGTATTTTGAATGAAAAATGTAATCACATTTAATTTATATTTAATGAAGCAGATGTGCTTTTAGGTCATAATTTTTTTTAGTTTGGAGTCCCTTAACAATCCATTAACCATTAAAATTTTTGGGATCATTTACAAAAATAACTCTATATTATTATTTATGGTTTTCATCCACTTCCACATATATTCTTCTATTTAGAAACATAGCTATGTGTTATTCCTTATAGAAATGGTACATAAATTTAACTCTTATTAAGACGATGTTTTAATAACTATTTTTATGATCTCTGTAAAAAACTTATTTTCAAATGTATGTCGTTTGATTACTGACATAATGTTCAAATTGCGAGGATGAAGTTTATTGGGGGGGGGGGGGGTGGTAGTAAGTGTAAAATATTTTAAAAGAAGAAAAATTATATTTGGTAGAGTGTGTAACATGAAAAAACTAACATAGAATATAATATAATAACCTAATAATAAAAAATAAATTTCATTATAATAAATTCAATTTTATTGATATCTTATGATACACAAAACAATAATTTTCTCTGATATATTTTCATTACATGAAAGGCAGAGTTTTATAAAACAAGAATGTAATGGTAATATAATTATAGATCCTAGCCATTAATTTGAATGGTATTAATAGGATTAAATATCTTATGAAATGATATTGTTGTTTTTTTATTAAGTATCTATTAATTAGATGTAAAATAGAAATCATTGAAAAGAAAAAAAATGTGTTCTGAAAAAATATTTTTCTAAAAATATTAATAATTATGCTTTACATACGTTATTTAAAATTAATTTTTCCAATTTTTTAAAATTCATATGAAAAATAAATTGAATTTTTTTAAACATAATATCATACATATCTTAGGTTTGGTTTTTCATATTTCTTGGTTATGTATTTTTTGATGAATAGTGAAAAATAATGAATTTTAATTGAAAAATGACTTTTATTTTAAATAATTTGTAATATTAAATTATATTTTTAATATGATTTGAGGAAAAATTTGTCCAATTTGTTTTTTAATTTATCAAATTTATATAATTTTGGAACATTTCAATTGAATTTATAAATAAAAATCTTGTAAAGATTTGATCATTTCCACTTTAAAACCCATTTTTTCAACACGTCTACTAGATTAATTTGAAATTAAAATGTTCAGCATCAGTGAATTTATTTTTTGAAAATGGATTCAACATTACGAACTAGAATAATTTATATTATCTAAAATGGGCAACTTAGTTTTTGTGAAAAATGAGTCGTGAAAATAGTAAAACATATTTTCCACTGTTAAGGTAAAAATGGATTTACGTGGCATATAAACTAGAATGATAAGAAAGAAAAATGAATTAAAATATTATATTGATTTTTTTAATGAGTATATTTATATATTTTCCATTAATATATATATATAATATTTAAATTATTTTCCTCTTTCTTCTTAATATAACCCATATACTATGTTAATAATGAAAAATAAGAAAAAATAAATTTTCGTACTTTTAATATCTATAATGATTCAGGATTGGAGAAAAACAAAAAATGCTTTATAATTAAAACTTTTAAGATAAATATATTTTTTATCATGATAATTAATTTTAATTTATTTTTTAGATGAATTAATTACTTTAAATACTTATGAAATTCCAACAGAGTAACTATTACGTTAATAATTTACCGAAAACAATATTAATAAAAATATTAAAAGATAAGTATATTGAATGAATGAATATATTAAAGTAGTTTTATATATTAATATGTCATTTTAAATTGGATTGAAAATAATATATTATAATTAAACCTTTTTCATGATAATTTTTTAAATTCATATTAAATGATTAATGTAAAAAATTATAAATAATGTTATTTTATAATGAATAATATTTTATTAAATAAGTTAAAATGAATAAAATACGATATTCATCCATGTGATATGTAATAATTAATAAATATAAAATATTTTCCATTTATGGATTTTTTTTAATAGTTAATATATTTTCCACTAAATAGTAACAACTTCGCTTGTGTAGTTTAGGTTAAAGAGGTGTTTTTTTCATTTTGCATTATCTTTTGTGAAACATTATCTTTAACCCACATTGGTTTTATATTTTATAAATAAGAAATAATATTTAGATATAGTGGGTCCACATTATCTAATAATTCACAATTTATTTTTGTCTTAATGAATATATTACCTAGGTTAGAACAAAAGTTATTGTAGGTAAAACCCAAAATTGTAAAACTAAAAGTAGGGAAACATAGATGTTAGGGGAAAATGATTAAAACATATATTTTATTTTGTAGTGGATGGATGTATTGGACATATTACCCCTAAAACCATTTAATTAACAATTTTTTATACACTTTAGGTAATATTGACTCCCAATAGTGAGTAATATTGCGTACTTATAAGAATTCCACTCCTGCTCAACTATAAAATGATAGTCACTCGCCTCCTTATTGACACATATCTCGAATTTTTGATCATCCAAAACCCATATAATTCACATTGAAAATCCCATAAACTCATCTTAGTATCCTTATTTTGGTAAAAAATCCATCCTTCGATGGTTGTAGTGTAAACCAAAGGATAATACTCGAAGAAGAGTTAATGTTCTTCAACGTTCATTTTTATATTACTTATTTATCCACCTAAATCAATTATTGTTAAAACAAAATAATATAATATCATTAGTATATAATATATACTGGAATGTTATTATAATAAGTTACTGAATTAAATCCCTCTCCACAACTATCGAATGGGTTATGAAATAATCTTTCGTGTGTACGGAGGACTACTGCCTCTTGAACTGACGTCATTCACCCTTGCATTAAAACCATTCACTAATGGGTATGATGATTAATATAAAGTATATATATGTATATATATTTTATTTATAACATATTTATATATTTATAGTACTTATATCTTATAAATATTTTTTAGTTTCCATTCTACAGGGGAAACGATAACATCGTTCGTGCCTACGACATACTGCCGCCCCACTAAGAGATGTGATTCATATTCTACCAAAATATTTACATGGAAGGAAATGAGGATAATTTTAGTGTTTATATGTGATATTAATTAATAAAATTATATAAATTATGTATTTATCAATCTTAAAAGATAATATATCATTTGATTTTTTATTTATAAAGAATGACAACACCGTTCGTGTACGTGTGGACAACTGCCTTGACGAAGTGATATGACTCACTTTTCATCACCGAACCATATGGATGATATATATAAATATATTTAATGAAATTATATTTTATATATGATATTATAAATAAAATTAATTTTAAAATATTACTCACCTTTTTTCTATAATGATCATTGAAAAATAGGAATGTTACTCATGTGTACGTACAACATAACACATCCATGATTTTAATGTACTTTATTTTTTATAACCATAACTAATTACTAGTTTTAAAAGTATAATGGTTGTATAAATATGATAATTTGTTAATTATTAATATTATGTTGATTATATAATTATATTACATGCCCAAGAACATGGACTTTTATAATGGATCAGGAATGAAAAATACAACCGATTAATACCGGAAATAATGAAAATAATGAAAAATTATTAATTAATAGGTGACAAGAAATTATAAATGGATAATATATGATATTATAAATATTAATATAGTTATATAATTATTTAATAACATGTTTATAACCATTATACCTTTGGTTAAATCGTGATCAACCAAAATGAATTGTGAGGTAAGGGTTTTCTCATATAACATTATTTGTTTTAAACTTTATGCCATATCCAGCATGTATTTTTGTTGTGTGGTTTGTACACTAACAATTATTTTATTTTATGGTTATTATACCTAAATTTATTTGGATTTAGATATCATTTTTTGGATCTGTATTTCATAGAGTTTATATATTCAATGTTACAAAAGCAGTAAGATATTTTTTCTAAATTTTTTTTTTTGGGACGTTTGTTATGTTACACACCTATATTATTTTACGAGCTGTACACACTAAACCTTTGAAAAATAATATCATTAATCAATTTATTTTCATGATATTATAATTTTCATTTAATTATATTATTTCATGGGGATTATGATTCAATGTTACCAAAGGATCTAAGAATGTTATGTTACAATCTCATTGTTTATCAGAATTGTTTGTGATTCAGTCTCCATTTTCGAAATATAGTGATATAAATATCCAAATTTAACTTTAAATTACTTATAATATGGATATAAATTATATTTTAAATTAATATTACCATTTCCATTTACTTGGGTACTTAAAATAAATAAATAAATGATTTTATGGAAATATGAAATTATTTCTCTCTTTGGTCAGAAGTCCATTTTATTTAAAATAATTTTCTTTCTAAATATGTTTTCAAAAATGTTTTATTAATATCTTATGATTTTTAAAAATAAATTTGTATCCTTTCATTAATTTTTTTCAAAATTATTAATGGAATACATATGTCATTTTCTAAATAATTCCCATGTGTATTTTAATGAAAACATTAATGGAACCTTCTTATCATTTTCTAAAACGTATATTTTATAGCATTTCTAGAATTTAAAATAAATTTCATTTTAATATTGTAAAATATTTACATAAATACCATCCATCATGATGAAAATTTATTTGAAACTTCCAGTTTAATTATACAGGTTCATTTTAATGACGTTTTGTCATAATACTCTAGAAAATCATAGTTTTAAAAGTGATTTTCATAGAAAATGATTTTTAAAATGGTTTATTATTTAAATAAAAAATATTTTACAAGATGAAATGATTCAAAAGAAATGTTTTAAATTATTTTTAAAGATTCCTTTTTTATAATTTAAAGGTTTTTTATTTTAAAGTGATTTTTGTAATATTTTTTTAAGAATGAAAATGGTATTTTAATAAAAATTTATTTAATGATATTTTAATGGTATTAATATCAACAAACATCAACCAACACTGTTGTTACTTATTATATAATGGGTATATTTTTTAATAATACCATCTTAATTCTTTCATTGGATGAATTAATATTGTTTCAATTAGACTATTATAGAACCCATTTTTTTCCACAGGTTAATCATATTTCAAAGAGATTTTTATAAAACACATTTATTTTCCGTGGGATAATAATGTTTCAAAGAAATTATATTGGAACCCATCTATTTTACATGGGTTAATCATGTGTTAAATAAATTTTTATAGAACCCATTTATTTCTCATAGGTTAATCATGTTTCAAAGAGAATGTTTTGGAACCCCTTTCTTTTCAAGGGGTTAATCATGTTATAAAAGGTATAATTATAGTTTTTATGAGTCTTATTATGAAATTATAGATATGTTTTCACATTATTCATATTGTGGTTCTTATAAATTTCTTATATGATGGGGTGGCCCATATAGCACAAAGTTATCCCACTACAGCTTATTCAATGGTGCAACCCGGATAGTGTTGGGTGATCCCATTACATATTATATGATGGGGCAACCAAGATAAAACTGAGTGATCCTGTTCGAGCATATATGATAGGGTGGCCAAGATAGCTCTAGGTGAGCCTGATACATATTATATGGTGGGTTGACCCTTATTAAGATGACTGAGCTCATTAAAACATATATGATGGGGAATACCAGATAGCCTTCAGTAATGTTGTTATAGATTATATAATGGGTGGATCAAAATGACACTCTAATACATTAGGAAATTATTATGTTTTCCATATAGTTATTATTGAAGTCAACAATATGGTTATTCCATTTTTAAAGGTTCTATAAGTGTTCTATGAAGATGATGTTCCAAGATTACAACAAATTTTTCTATGTATTCCATGTGGTTATAATATTTATATTGATGATGATTGGGATCACCTGGCTCTTGATGATTAATTATGATGAATCCTTCCATTCATAAATTTGTATTCCATGTTTCATGATTAATTATTCAGGTATTTATGCGCATGATTACTTTTATGATTCTCTCATGCAATCTGATTATAATTACATAAACTTATGCAATTCTTAATATCGTTGATGAAATTGAATTTTTAATATGTATGTTTACTTTGAATGAGCACTGGATCCCACAATTTTTATGTTTATTTTTCCCTATGTTATCATGAATTATTACGAATTAATAGTATTTATAATGATTTCAAACTGATAATGAAATGACTTAATGTGAAAAAATAAAATCTTTGTAAATTAGAAAATAATTTCATTTAATGATATGGGTATTATTTATGTATGAGTTTATCAAAATTATGTAAAAATATAATTCTTAAATCAAATTGATCATGTAATAGAATAAAATCTTAATATTCAGTATTATGTTTTAGATGGAAAAAAACTAGGTCACCTTCTTTGGTATAAAATTCAGAAATGTAATGTTTTTGATTTTTGAACCAGTTTTAGAACTATGGGTTTGGGGATGTTATAATTCTACTATTGATAGTATTCATTTCTAACATAATATAAAATAGTACTATCTATATCAAAGAATGAGTTACCATCACACATATCACTACTTTATTATTGAGATACACTTTTTTAGGTGTGATGTAGTAAGCTAACCCTTTCCCAATATGCCATTGAATTTTTGTTTCTTAATTTTCTTAAAATGACCTTGGTTTAGTGGATTATGAAACATAATTTACTTTTTCCTCACAGTTGAAACATTTTAAAATATTTTTAAGGTTTTTTAGATCATTATTCTCTTCAATAAATATGGTGGGTTTCTCCCATCATCATTTTAGGTTTCCACTATTCCGTTCATCAGATGAAGCATTTTGTTACCCCTTTTAAGAAATGTATTGGATGCTTTTTACAACACTTTTGACAAGTGGGGTGTTGGAATTTATTTCCCCCATGATATCTCTCTATACCACTTCTAGAATAAAAATCCATTATTCGCTTCTTATATATAGTCCCATGATACTATTGAGATTTAATGATTGTTATTTTTAATTTGAGGAATCTTTGGATAATTTCTTCACATATATTAATGTTTTCAAATGTCCAAAATTTTCATAGACTTAACATTATCCCTTAAAAGAATAAGTCAACATTTCCATCAAGGTAAGTGATAAATATAGTGACATATGCTGAATGTCTTGGAAGTTCACATAGTAGGACCCAATGAATTATTCCACCTTTTTTATTAGGGATATGTAAATAACTCTACATCTCATATTATAGTGTACAAGGAAAATATTTATTGATAATCATTTTTGGGAATTATTTTAACTCCATATCTTCAATCTATACATTGATCTTCATATTTATGATCAATGAACACAATTGTATTGCTTGTCCCTCTATATGATAAAAAACATAACATGGACTCATCTTTCATATTGAATTTAAGGATGTATATTATCTTCTCAATAAATATGATCCATTTTTTAGTGAATAATGGATCATAATATTGACTAAAATTTGGTGGACTATGTCACCTAAATGTCTCAATTGAAACATTCTATATCTTTGGGGGATGTGGGTGTCCCTCTGGAATCAATTTTCATTAACAAAAATTATTTAACTAAGAATGTATTATCATGAAGTTCCAAATTCTTTCTACCATTTGGTTGGGCATCTCATTTGGGAAGCAATCACATCTCACCCCACACTTTTTACTGAGTCAATTTCCCATTTTCCCCATCCATTGAATAAAATAAATAGAAAATTTAGGATGATAATTTTTAATCTATTAAACACATAAATGAAAAAAATTTATATTTAATCGATAACTCATAAAATACATACATTCTATAACCTATGAATTTTATGGTTTCAACTTAACCTATTCATGGTCTATTTTATAAAATTTTATGGTCATTTTTCTTCCCTTCATAATAGTTCATAGAGAGATTATGAATTTACCAAATCCATTAACCATGAGTTTAACACTATATGTTATGAAATTCATATTTTATATGAACAAGGTTATGATTGAGTAAATTCACAATGTGCTGCTTTTAGGGTTATTACACCTAGGTACCACTTTTCTAGAGACAAATCCACTTGTAGAATCTAGAAAATGAATTTTTTTTATCTAAAAGCACACAATATATTATTTGACATAATTTAGATATGTTCTCATATGTTTAGTCTTATACATAATGATTTAACTAATGTTTCCTATTCCTAATCTCCAAAAATATTTATACCTCTATATGATACCAAATATGAAAACCCTTATTTTAATACACCCTAAATTATGATTTATTAAGGGAAAAAACTTAACACAATCCCAGAATATCATGAGGTGTATTTTCTTTGTGAAATTAGTTAAATATCCTTTTAAACTTATTTGGAATATAATGACATTATTTAACGCTCCTTAACATCCTATTAAAATTTCATCGCTCCTCTAAAACTACATGAGATAACATGGGGACATACATAAGAATGAGGTGTGCCATAAATCATAGTATAGGAATTATCAATGAATAACATGATGAATGGAAATAATCTTTGTCAAGAGGAATATCTTGGTGACATAAAAGGGGTTAAAATAATAAACATGAACATTGAATCATGATATAAGATGATAACATAATGAAATATAGTAATGTGGAGAAAATATAAAACATGAAATCGTAAGAATATGTAAAGGATAAATGGTGAGACATCATAAAATAGTTTCTGTAGAAAAACCACCCATGAACCATGAATATTATCTAATGAGATAAATACATTACCCAATGCATTGGAGGGCCATATAATTCCAGTCCCACCCATTACATTCCCATCATGTACATAAATCTGGGTTCAAAATAGATAATAAAACAAAATAATTCATTTAATGGATTTTATTACCATTATTAATGAGTGTGGTTAAAAAAAATGGAAGTCAGAAATCAGTGAAGGATAGGTATATATTGGTGAATACCCTTTAGTAGAAATGAAGATCAGTATTCACAACACAAATATTTGGCATGTAAAAGACAAGGAATAATTTCAGAAATACAACAAGTGTCCATAATGATTCATGGAAAGGATTAGTGAGAGTGAAAGTATGTTTATAATTATATGGACATAATATGGACAATAAAATGTATGTGTAAAAAAACATGGAAACACATTTTTTTAAATAAAGTCACAAAATACAAAGAATGAATTTTAATAAAGAGTTGGAGGGAATCCCTCACTTGATCCTAGTAACAGATTTGGTAAAGTTTATAAATAGAGAGGATAATTATATATCATTAATAGAACCAAAAATCTATAGTAAAGAAATATTTATAATTGCATTAAAACATAATCAATTGAGATTTCAAAGGCCAAATACAAATATGGTTCTTGAATAGAAAGGAAGAGAGAGATCCATTACCTAGAGAGGGAACATCTAAATGTTTATGAGGATATTATTAAGGGATTAAAAATAGATTTTTCGGATTTATAGAGGGATATGGAGAAGAAATTCATTCCCAATGGGGTTCAATTTAATAGGAGTATGAGGTTGGGTCAGTATTTATAATGAAAGATAAGGTAATTACTTATTAATTTCTAATCCTTTGTTTTCAATTCTCTGTGACCGAAAAATCAAATCCAAAAACATTCCAATGGTTTTTCACATTATTTATACTTGAGAGGAGTGGTTTGAAATATTTTATAAGTACAAGAACCAAAATGTAATGAACCATAAAATTCAAAGAAATTTTTTTTAATTTTCATTGGAATTTTAAAAGAACGCAGTTTTTGATGGCACCTGATTCCGAGGCCCGGTGTGCCCGGAATCATTTTACGAAGTTTGGCTCGGGTACGTTCAGTGAACGAATGAGCGGGGTTTTCTAACTTTTGGACCGGTGCTCGGAATCGAATTCTGAGGGCACTAATGGAATTACAACGCCGATATTTTCTTAGAAACGCTATTTCTGGAGTTGCATTTGCTCGGGTGTGGTTATTAATTTTTTGGGTAAAGTTAAGAAATAAAATAAAGTGGTGCGACAACATTATTTTATTTCACTTAAGCCACTTAAAGCCACTTAAGCAAAGTTGAAGCAGATAGGGTGAAACCCAAAATATCCTACCCTCTTGGTAGGATATTTTTGATGTGGGGCCCGCACGAGCCCCGTCGTTTCTTTAACCCTATGTAACGCACCCATGAAAACTCCTCTTTAATGACAGTCAACTGGTGCGTTTTCTAAACTCTTAACGCTCCTATTAATTGGACAGTTAAGATGTTACCATTAATTCACCTAATTAATGGTTCGTTTTTTAACTTGCTTTTCAAATTATTGGCATGTAAGTGAAATAAGACCAACGCATGTATTTCTTGAGGATGGATCATTGAGAGGATTTAGAGAAGACACTAAGGCTTGAGATCTTCATCCTCCTTTGCGAAGAACGTGAAGAACGCGAAGAACACGAAGAACGCGAAGAAATCTGAACCCTCGGAGATCGACGACGCGATGTCATGTTCCGTGACGCCGACGATTATCCTTCCGCGACGCTTCTTCCATGACGTTTCTTCCCCACAACAATCTCTGATCATCAACTGCTTGAGATCGTCGACGCGACGCCGTGTACCGAGACGACACGACGCCCCCTTCCATGACGCGACGACCCTCTTCTTCCGCGACGGTCAATCCCGTGACAAATTCACATCCGATGACAACGACATGGTAGGGGTTGATTCATTTAAAATCTTTGTGATTTATACCCGCAGCGTATGATTATTAAAAATTGTTAGGATACTTTTAAAACAGCTAACGCGGTGGGTGCGGACTAACGAACAAGTCCGAACCCAGCGCCCCTTTCGTTCTTGGTGTGCGAAATGGAGGACATCGATAAAATCAACCGCACGGGCGATGTAAGGTCCTCGCAGTGAAGGACAGACCTCAGGAGGGATTTTGGAAAATACAGTAAGGATTTCTGACCACCGAAACTCGTTCGGTGGTTCGTGGAGCAACCCGCTGGCGCACCGCCGGGAAGAACCACCGCAGCTGAAGCCGCGGCGGCGGCCGGCCGTCCCGCGACTGCGTGGGACCGGCGAAGGATGGGAAGTGGCTTGCAGCCGCGTCTGCTGGCAAGGGCGTCTCCACGCGGGGGCAGCGTGCCCCCCGCACCGCTCTGCCGTGACCGGCCGAGCCGATCGCCTGGCGACCGGGCCGCGCCCGCGCCGGCCAGGTCGGGTCGCGCCCAGGCCAGGCCGGGCCGGCCGCGTTGGACCCAAACCCGGGTCGGGTCGACCCGGTTCGGGCCGACCCAGGGGGGGTTGGGCCGGGTCGGTCCGGGCCCTGACCCCCCGTTTTCAGACCTTTTCGTTCTTTTGCCCGTATCTTGGGCTACTGGCCTCCGATCGACGTACCGTCAGTGGTGATGCGATCCTTGGACCGAGGCGGTCGTTTTGACATACCACAATCAAGGTTTCGGAGTACTTTGGGTTTGGCCGGGTTGGTTCGTACACGAAACCAACCGGGTCCTTGGAGAAGAAACACTCATATCTTGGACTCCGGACGTCCGATTGACGTGCCGTCGACTTTGTTGGATTCCTCTAAGTGAGACGGATCTTTTGGATTACTCAACCGGATGTTTGGACACTGGTGGAGTACGGTTAGGTTGGTTTTTCCTTATAAACTAACCGGGGCCCTGGGACGAAAAAGCCAATAACTCTCAGACCGGGCGTCCGATTGACGCGCTGTCTGCGACGTTGAGTTCCTGTTGACGATACAGAACTTTTGGATACATCAACTCTGGACTATGTGTCTGTTGATGTATCATCCTCTCGGCTCGTGGAGCGGACCCTCCCGAACGAGTTTTCTGTTTGCGGGAACCCTAGAGCTGGCTGCGACTGCGACTGCGACGATGACGACGACTGTACAGAGATCCTTAGTGGATTCGATGATGATGACTACAGCAGTCAGTGATCCTCCATGGATCAGTGCTACAGATACTGTGTGGATCCGATCCTGTGTGGGTCAGCGCTCAGTGGTCCATTGTGGGCCAGCGCCTACAGATCCTGTGTGGGTCCGATCCTGTGTGGGTCTTTTCGGGGGTTAGTTACCTATCGATCCTGTGTGAGTCAGATCCTTTGTGGGTCATTGCAGGGGTTAGTACCTATCGATCCTTTGTGGGTCTGATGACTGAGATGAATAAGTAGATATATCTGATCATCTCCATCGTCATACGAATAAGTATATCTGTGTGAGCTGAATCCTATTTTGCTTTCCTATGTGTATTGTGTTGAGCTATCCTGTGTGGATTTACGTTTTTCATTCCTGTGTGGACTGGGTTGTACTTGGGCTCCGATGTTGGAGCCGAACGAGAATAGATGACTTAGGTATATGTATGGGCATATACCTAAGCAGTGTCGGATGTTACTTCATGATTGTGTCTTTCCTTTGTGGATTATCCTTTGTGGATTCTGGGAGACCTTCGGGGGTCTCAGGGTCCCTAATGAGTAGCTTATACTCACCCCTATACAAGCTATGCCCGCACTACGTTGTGTTGGTTGTAGACGATGGACAAGGCTGATCGTGGTTGAGGCTTTCAGAGTAGGACGGTACCTGGAGGTGGACCACTGGGTGGGACGTACTTGGAACGGTCGGCTGGACCCGAGAAGCAGTGGAGGCTATCTGTACCCACCCTTTAGGTGGGATTTCCAGTGGACATCCCGATGTTGCGGCTTGACTTTTTAATTGCTGTTTTCCCTTCCAGTTGTACTTTACTTTCAGTTTGGGTTTGTTTACTGGCCCAATTACTTTTCCGCACTTACTGTTGTACTCAGTTTTTACTTATTGTTTACTTCTACTGCTTGCTTGATCTGTGGTGTTTGTTTACTTTACAAAGGAAATGTCTTCCCTTTTTACCAGGATTTACGCCTTGGTGCTAGTCGCCAGCCCCTGGCCTATGGAAGGCAGGCTTGGGCTAGTCACGGCACGGGCCCCGAGGACGGGTCGTGACAAATTGGTATCAGAGGAGTTCAGTTCTACTGCAGAACTTGGGATTCTAATCTCTTTTTCTATGTGAAGCAATAGTGTTAAGTGTATTGGGTGTGGTTATTAGTCCGGGGAGTCCAGTGTTGGTGCGGCAGATGACGTATCCGTACACCAGGACCCTGACTTCTGATTTCCGACTTAATGAACGAAAACATTGATTGCATGAGTGTTTCAAGTTTTCTTTATGATTAATTTATGTCATCTCACCAGGTATACTGTTCTGACCATGGGACACCTGTTTATTTTCAGGATGGCCCCACGATGGTAGCCAACAAGGGTTCTGAGAGTTGAGCGTGACGAATGCCCGCCGAGCGACGAGGCCTCGGTACAGGGCCTTTTGACAGCTGAGGCACTGGCGGTACCTTTACCCGCGGAGCCACCGATGCTTCCAGCCCCAGCCGCTGATGATGCACGTCGCCTTAGTGCACTGCATGAGTTCTAGCTCCAGCGACCACCCAGGTTCCGTGGGGAGATGGACCCCCAGGCAGCCGAGGATTGGCTGGAGGTAGTGGTACGAGTTTTCCGGTTAGTGAGGACACCAGCTGACCTCATGGTGATCCTCGCAGCAAGCCTACTGCCCGCGGAAGTGGGCCGATGGTGGATCTTGATACTCTAGGTGCACGATGAGGCATCTATCCTCTGGACATACTTTGAGAGCCTCTTCCGCTCAGAGTTCATCCCATCCACCCTCCGTGCGGTGCGCATCCAAGAGCTTCTTCAGCTGCGGCAGGGCAGCTTGACAGTTGCCCAGTACTCGGCATGATTTACTGATCTCTCGCGCTACTCAACAGACATGATACGAGACCCATTCTTCCAGGCCTGGACCTTTGAGCAGGGATTGAGACATGAGATCAGGGCATCGCTGATCTCCCTCGGCATTCCGACTCAGGCAGTAGTACTGGAGTGATCCCTTTTGATCGAGAGCTTTCTTGCTGAGCCTTCTTCAGCAGCGAGACCTACCGCGGGGCGGCATGTAGTAGAGTCGTCTACAACAGGCAGTCGACAGATGACTCATGGGTCCAGGTAGACCAGACCCTCACGCAGACGACCTCATGGCACTCGCTCAGCAGTGCAGGGAACACAGCGTGAAGCCAGTCTTTCGAGAGACAGACAGTGCAACACGTGCAGCGGGTAGGGCCACATGGCTCGTGACTACCCGACCCACCGTGCCGAGGAGCTACAGACGGTTGTGGGGCCACCCAGGCAGAGGCAGAGAGTTGACCATGGCGGTCCACAAGGGGCAAGCGGACGAGGCAGAGGAGCTGGCCAAGCAGCAGATGGTGGGCGATGCTTATAGGCTCTACCACCACCACCACCACCAGGAGGTCCACCCCGGCCACAGGGAGCTGGTGGGAAGAGACAGGCACAACTCCAGGCAGCGGAGGCCTATGACCACGTCGCACCCGAGATGATTCGAGGTACTATCTGTGTCTATTCCACCCTTGCTACAGTTCTAATAGACACAAGAGCGAGTCACTCTTTCATAGCCGCTGCCCTTGTTCGGAGATCAGAGATTCTGACAGAGCCATTGGCTTGATCCTTACGGCTAGAGACTACTACAGGAGCAGACTCGACGATTAAGCACTGGTTTCGGTAGTGTGAGATTACTCTAGGAGGCGAGAGCTTCGGCTGGGATCTTCTTGTAGTGGCGTCGATGCCTTAGGACGTCATCTTGGGCATGGATTGGTTATCTACAGTCCTTGCACAGATTGACTGTATTAGGCGCAAGGTGCGATGTGTACACACCGACGGGAGCAGGTTCACCTTCACCGGAGAGAAGGGAGCCTTCACAGCACAGGATGGACTTCCGTAGAGGAGAGGACAAGCCATCACTCATCAGTTGGCTAGCCTCATCCTAGGAGCAGTTGATGTGCGGAGTCCTAGTTTTCCTGCAGTGGTGGATCAGTATGCAGACGTTTTCCCCGACGACGTTCCAGGACTACCTCCTCACAGAGAGGTAGACTTTTATATTAATCTGTACCCCGGGACAGCCTCGATATCCACTCCAGCATATCAGATGGCCCCCGCTGAGCTTCGAGAGATACGGTTACAGTTGGAGGACTTGCAGGGCACGGGTTTCATCCTACCCAGTGTTTCACCCTGGGCTTCCCCGATATTGTTTGCCATGAAGGAGGACGGGAGACTGCGACTTTGTGTTGACTATCGTCGCCTGAACCAGGTGACGGTGAGGAACAAGTATCCACTACCGATGATTGATGACCTCTTCGATCAGATCAAGGGAGCACAGTGGTTCTCAAAGATAGACGTCAGGTCATGCTATCATCAGCTCAGAGTTCGGGATGAGGACGTGCAGAAGATGGCCTTCAGATGTCGGTATGGCCACTATGAGTTCTTTGTTATGCCATTCAGCGTAACCAATGCTCCAGCTGTTTTCATTGGCCTCATGAACAGGATCTTTCAGCCATACCTCGATCAATTTGTCATGGTCTTCATCGACGACATTTTGATATACTCGACGACTGAGGAGGAGCACGCCTACCACTTGCGTGTTGTACTAGACACACTCTGAGAGAACCAGCTTTATGGAAATATCTCTAAGTGTCAGTTATGGATATGTGAGGTCCACTTCTTGGGACATGTCATCTCTGAAGCGGGAGTTGCGGTGGATCTTGCAAAGATCGTGGAATTGCTAGCTTGGGAGCCACCCAGGAGCGTGACAGAGGTGCGGAGTTTCTTGGGACTAGTTGGATACTAACAGACATTTGTGCCAGACTTCTCCAGAGTGGCGACACCACTATCAGCTTTGATGAAGAAGGGGAAACCCTTTGTGTGGTCAGACAGATGTCAGCAGAGCTTCCAGGAGATGAGATAGAGATTGATTAGCGCACCTATCTTGAGGTTTTCGAAGGAGGGTGTAGGGTACGTAGTCTACTGCGATGCATTAGGGACTGAACTCGGATGTGTCCTGATGTAGGAGCAGGCAGTGATCGCCTATGGATCACGTCAGTTGAGGCCGCATGAGAAGAACTACGCTACCGATGACCTGGAGTTAGCAGCCGTGGTCTTCACTCTGAAGACATGGCGACACTATCTGATGGGTGAGCGCTTTTCGATCTTCCATGACCATCAGAGTCTCAGGTACATATTCTATCAGAAGGACCTGAACCTAAGACAGCGGCGATGGCTCGAGTTCCTCCAGGACTATGACTTTGAGATAGTCTATACTCCTAGGAAGGGGAACGTGGTAGTCGATGCTCTCAGCAGGAGGACGGGCATACAACTACTTGAGGAGGAGACAAAGCAGCTAGCCGCCTTGCAGATATACATCATGGATAGGGATGGAGCAGCCTTCCTTCAGTCTCTCACAGTCACCCCTCCACTACTGCAGCGGGTCAGAGAGGCACAACGTCGGGATGCTGACTGTGAGATGCGGCATGCACAGATATCCTCAAGTCAGGCACTTGATGGTTTCTCCCTTGGAGAAGAGCACGACATCTTTTTCAGAGGACGTACCTTGGTACCAGTTGCTTTACGGGAGGAGGTGTTGAGAGAGTTTCACACTTCTCCTTTGGCGGTACATCCTGGAGTGGCGAAGATGTACCCGGATCTCAGACGATAGCACTGGTGGCCGGGCATGAAGAAGGCTATGGCGGACTTCGTTTCTCGATGCCTCACCTGCCTGCAGGTGAAGGTAGAGCATGAGGTACCAGCAGGCTTGGTACAACCCTTGGAGGTCCCAGAGTGGAAGTGGGACGGGATATCTATGGACTTAGTGACTGGACTCCCACGCACATCCAGATGTCACGACTCCATTTGGGTGATTGTCGACCGACTCACCAAGTCGGATCACTTCTTACCCATCAGAGAGTAGGGCTCGGTGGAGAGCTTGGGACGTCTCTACATTCAGGAGATTGTACGGCTTCACGGTGTGCCATCATCCATCGTCTCCGATCGAGATGATCGCTTTACTTCCCGGCTTTGGAAGGGGTTGTAGGAGGCATTCAGGATGCAGCTACGTCTGAGCACCGCCTTTCACCCTCAGACGGATAGTCAGACGGAGAGGACCATTCAGACTCTCGAGGACATGCTCCATGCATTTGTTATCGACTTTGGTCACAGGTGGGAGGACCACCTACCCTTGGTGTAGTTTGCGTACAACAATAGCTACCACTCCACCATCGGGATGGCACCATACGAGGCGTTGTACGACCGACCATGTAGATCTCTTTTGTGCTGGATAGACCCTGGGGAGTTAGCACTTGTGGGACCGGAGATGGTCCAGGTCATGATAGAGAAGGTCTAGGTCATCCAAGAGCGGATGAGGATAGCTCAGAGCCAGTAGAAGTCTTATGCTGACAGAAGGCAGAGGCCACTAGAGTTCGAGGATGGCGACCACGTCTTCTTGCGTGTCTCACCTCGACGTGGATTACGGAGATTTGGCCAAGGCGGCAAGTTGTCTCCACGCTTCATCGGAAAATTCCACGTCCTCAACAGGATTGACGAGGTGGCTTATCGCCTGGATCTACCACCTCAGTTGCACCGGGTGCACGGCGTCTTCCACGTATCTCAGCTGAGAAGATACGTGCGTGACCCGTCACATATCATTGACCATGGGGAGCTGTACATTGATGATGGGGTGACTTTTACAGAGGTCCCAGTGGAGATCGAGGATCGACAGGAGCGGGTCCTAAGTGGATGGTCGATTCCTCTTGTGCGCATCAGATGGCCGCACGGGAACCTCCAGGAGAGCACTTGGGAGCGGGAGGATAAGATGCGTGCTCAGTACCCACTTTTGTTTCCCTAGTTTATGATGTATCTTTACGGTGACGTAAATCCCTGAGGTGGGAGTGATGTAAAGACCCGTAAAATTCAAGGGATTTTTTTTTAATTTTCTTTGGAATTTTACAAGAACGCAGTTTCTAACGGCACCTGATTCCGAGGCCCGGTGTGCCCAGAATCATTTTCCGAAGTTTGGCTCGGGTACGTTTTGTGAACGAACGAGCGGGTTTTTCTAACTTTTGAACCGGTGCTCGGAATCGAATTTCGAGGGCACCGATGGAATCGCAGTGCCGGTATTTTCTTAGAAACGCCATTTCTGGAGTTCTGTTTTCTCGGGTGTGGTTTATAATTTTTGGGGTTAAGTTAAGAAATAAAAAAAAGTGGTGCGACAACTTTATTTTATTTCACTTAAGCCACTTAAGCTAAGTTGAAGTGAATAGGGTGAAACCCAAAATATCCTACCCTCTTGGTAGGATATTTGTGAGGTGGGGCCCACACGATCCCCATCGTTTCTTTCCCACTAAGTAACGCACCGTGAAAACTACTCTTTAATGAAAGTCAACTGGTGCATTTTCCAAACTCTTAATGCTCCTATTAATTGGACAGTTAAAATGTTACCATTAATTCACCGAATTAATGGTTCGTTTATTAACGTGTTTTTCAAATTGTTGGAATGTAAGTGAAATAAGACCAACGCATGTCTTTCTTGAGGATGGGTCATTGAGAGGATTTGGAGAAGACCATAAGGCTTGATATCTTTATCCTCCTTCGCGAAGAACACAAAGAATGCGAAGAACTCGAAAAACGTGAAGAACGCGAAGAACGCGAGGAACGCGAAGAACACCGAACCCTCGGAGATCCATGATGCGAAGCCGTGTTCCGCGACGCTGACGATTATCCTTCCGTGATGCTTCTTCCGTGACGTTTCTTCCCCACAACAATCTCCGATCATCAACTGCTTGAGATCATCGATGCGACGCCGTGTACCGCGACGACGTGACACCCCCTTCCACGACGCGACGATCCTCTTCTTCCATGACGGTCAATCCCGCGAAGAACTCACGTCCGACGACAACGACGAGGTAGTGGTTGATTCATTAAAAATTTTGTGATTTATACCCGCGGCGTATGATTATTAAAAATTGTTGTGTGACTTTTAAAACCGCTAACGCGGTGGGTGCGGACTAACAAACAAGTCCGAACCCACCGCACCTTTCGTTCTTGGTGTGAGAAACGGCGGACGTCCACAAAATCAACCGCGCAGGAGATGTAAGGTCCTCTTAGTGAAGGACTGACCCCGAGAGGGCTTTTGGAGAAGACGACAAGGATTTCCGACCACCGGAACTCGTCCGGTGGTCCGTGGAGCAACCCGCCGGCACGGCGGCGCCGTGGCGGGAGGCGGCCGGCCGTCCCGCGACAGCGCGGGACTGGCGAAGGATGGGACGCGGCTGGCTACCGTGTCCGCTGGCAAGGGCGGCACCTCGTGAGGCCGCAATTCCTTCACGCGGGGGCAGCGTGCCCCCCACACCGCTCGGCCTTGACCGGCCGAGCCGACCACCTGGTGACCGGGCCACGCCCGCGCCGGCCGGGCCGGGTCGCGCCCTAGCCGGGCCTGGCCACTCAGGCCGGGCCGGGCCGCGCCGGCCGGGTCGGACCCGAACCCGGGTCGGGTCGACTTGGTTCGGGCCGACCCAGGGGGGGTTGGGCCGGGTCGGTCCGGGCCCAGACCCCCCGTTTTCGGACCTTTTCGGTCTTTTGCCCGTATCTTGGGCTACGGGCCTCCGATCGACGCACCGTCAGTGGCGATGCGATCCTTGGACCAAGACGATCGTTTTGACATATCGCACTCAAGGTTTCAGAGTACTTTGAGTTTGGCCGGGTTGGTTCATACACGAAACCAACCGGGCCCTCGGAGCGGAAACACTCATATCTTGGACTCCGGACGTCCGATTGACGTGCCGTCGACTTTGTTGGATTCTTCTAATTGAGACGGATCTTTTGGCTTAATCTGCCCGAGGTTTGGACGTAGTTGGAGTATGGTCGGGTTGGTTTTGCCTTAAAAACCAACCGGGCCCCTGGGACAAAAAAGCCAATAACTCTCAGACCGGGCGTCCGATTGACGCGCCGTCTACGACGTTGAGTTCCTGTTGACGATACGGAACTTTTGGATACATCAACTCTGGACGATGTGTGAGTTGATGTATCAGCCTCTCGGCTCCTGGAGCAGACCCTCCCGAACGAGTTTGCTGTGTGCAGAAACCCTAGAGTTGGCTACGACTGTGACTGTAACGACAACGACGACTGTATAGAGATCCTTAGTGGATTCGACGGTGACGACTACAACACTCAGTGATCCTACGTGGATCAGTGGTACAGATCCTGTTTGGATCCAATCCTGTGTGGGTCAACGCTCAGTGGTCCTGTGTGGGCCAGCGCCTACAGATCCTGTGTGGGTCGGATCCTGTGTGGGTCTTTGCGGGGGTTAGTTACCTGTTGATCCTATTTGGGTCAGATCCTTTGTGGGTCATTGCGGGGGTTAGTTACCTATCGATCCTGTGTGGGTCAGATCCTTTGTGGGTCTTTGCGGGGGTTAGTACCTATCGATCCTTTGTGGGTCCGACGACTGAGAAGAATCAGTAGATATATCTGATCATCTCTATCGTCATACGAAGAAGTATACCTGTGTGAGCTGAATCCTATTTTTCATTCCTATGTGGATTGTGTTGAGCTATCCTGTGTGGATTTACGTTTTGCTTTCCTGTGTGGACTGGGTTGTACTTGGGCTCGGATGTTGGAGCCGAACGAGAAATAATTATTGTTTTAGCTTTTTTGGAGGTTCTTAGAAGGATTACAATCCCTTTCAGCTTCCATTCATGGAGAATCAAAGATTAGTAGATGGATCATCCCTCTCTAGGTATGTGTTTTATTCCTAATTATATCTCTCAATCTATATTTCTCCACTTTTTGGAAAAAAATGGGGATGTTTTATTCAGGTTTAGTATTAGATATAGATCCTAGTTTGATTGATTTTTTATTAGGATCTTGGATCTAGGTTTTGGATATAGATCTCATTCTTTATAATGTTCTTAATCACTACACTTAAATTAGGGATTTTTGTTGGAGAGAGTTAGTTAATGATCTTGAGGTTAGTTATCAATTATTCATGTCCCATGTTATTTATTTCTATTACCTGTATGTAATTATATAATTTTTATTGTATTATTAATAATTGTGTTTCTTGAATTGAATTAATTAATTTGGTAAATTAATTAATCAAAGGATTGTGAAATTGAGGAATTTTATATTGTTGAGGGGGATTAATAAATTATTTAATTAATTAATGGGAATTGTTTTGACTATGAAATTGATTGAATTTGAATTATTAAGGGATGAATTAATTTAGAGGGTTTTGAGATTTTTGAAGTGGATTAATTAATTGTTGAATTAAATAATGGGAATTTATTGGACTTCAATTTATTTAATTGGAATAATTAATTATTAAAATAATTATTTGGATTTTAAAAATTTTAAATTAAATTAATTAATTATTGTGTTAATTTTTTTGGTATTTATTTGATTATGAAATTTATGAAATTGGATTTGTTACTATTTGAATTAATTAACAGTTCTTTTGATTGTGAAATGTCATGAGAAGGTTGATATTGATCAAACTTGATTAGTGTGAGATATGTAATATATATGTGATTGTGATATTAGTGTGTGGTAAATGGTTTATTGAATCAGAATCCCATTGTGATAAATTTTTTGTTTAATTTGTGTGGGACATGAAATACAACATCAAAAAACCATATTAAAAAATGATAATGGGAAACATTATTCTTATAACACCCCAAGATTTCATACTGCGTTTTTTAAAAGTAATTCAATAACCTGCGCTACAAACAACACCGAGTTCAAGCGCACGATGACTTACCAAACTAGTCATTCAAAAGAGGTTATGAATTTTATTAACTAAAATTTGAATATTATATATTCCATATAATTTTAACATCCATATTATGTGTTTATTAGACATAATATAAGAAAAAATTCAATTTTTTAGATAAAGGACGTAATTTTTAGAAAATTCAATTTTATCGCCTTTTAATGGAAAACCATTTTTAAATCCATTATTTGACAATATTATATATTCAATTTGACAAATTAAACTTCTTATTTAGATTTGGGACACAAAAATTTAGTTTTGATAAATTTTTATTGTTTTTTTGATAACTTTCATATTTGGGTGAATAGGGAAAAAATATAAATCTTAACCGAAAACAAGTTTTTTAATCAAAATAATTTATAATGTTCAATTATAAATTTGAATTATTTAGAAGTATAATTTGATTATATTTTTTATCATTTAATAAAATTTTGGTCATTTTAAGTAATTTCACATTTAAATTTAACCTAAACACATGTCAATCTTTTGATTGTTTTAGATTTTTAAAAACTCGATTTTCTGTTTTGACAATGGGAATTAATTTTAAATAAATAAATATAAGTTATATGTTTTTAATTTGGTAAAATAGAATTCATTTTTGAATTCATAATATCAAAATTATCTTAAGGTGAATTTTTGGTATTTTTTTGAAAACATTCAATTTTGGATGAATAGTGAAAAACATTGCATTATTGTTTAAAACTAACTTTTTTTTAAGTAATTAGTTATTTTATTTTAATTTATTTTAGGTAAAACTAGATACATAATACCTTTATATGTTAAATTTAATTCATTGGAGTCATTTTATAATATGTTTAGATATATAATATTTTATTGAACCTCTAACCCTCTTTTACCCACCATCTAGGAGAATTTGAAAATTTGCATAAAACTTAATTTTACCGATTATGTGAGTTTAATTTCAAAAAATCCAAGAGACATGGTTAACATCAGTATGTAAAATGTGATTCTATGAGATGAAAATCTTTTTTGTGAATAGTAATTTTTGACCTTTTTACCACGACTAAAAGTAAATAGGGTAATTAATGTTTATAATGATATTATAATTACCCTAACACATTTTCTAATTCTATTGGATAAGTTTAATTCAAACAAAAACAAACTTAGGTATAAAATATGATAAAAAATAATTTTTATGAACTTAATATCATTATGGATATGAATAAAATATATCCTATACAAAACAAACATGTCTTACATAACCAAGCATATAAAGGAAAACAGATCTGTTAACACCCGAAACGATGATACTACTAAAATATTATTAACAAATCTATATTTTAAGACCATATATGATATCATAATTATGTATGTGGTTCTTGAATATTTTAATAACAATTATTTAACTTTTATATAGGAGTTTAACGTACCCTCAACCAAGGAAAATTACAAGCTAAGGGTTAATTCATCAATCTAATTATTATCCGAGAATGATTATGTGTTTGTATTCTTTGGGAAATTTTTATTATCCATGTCCGTGTTTCAATAAATACATTTCAAAAATGATTTATTAAAGTAACTGTTTTCTAAAACTTCATTTTAAATGTTTTAAATATTTATTCTTCTAAATCATTCTAATTAATATCCATCTTTTCAAAATGGTTTTAAGGATTTATTTACATGGACCTGAATGTTTTAAAATATTAATTCCTTTCAAAACTTGCAATGTGTAATGGGATAATTTGATACAAAAATGTATTTTAAATTTTTTCCTTTCTAAATTGTGTGACATCTAAATGTTTTCACAAAAAATTGATATTTCTCTCAAACAGTTTTACTAATACTTTTCAACTACTTCAACAAGCTTTTAGAATATTATTCTTGATTGGGGTTGATTTATTATAAATAAAATCATCAATATTGTACTGGATGAGTTATGATATGTTTTACTATGAATGTGCTATTTTTATACCATTCATGGTTTATGGTTAATGTATTAAAATTCGGTATGCTTGTTTTAATACAAATGTTTGTGTTATGTTTAAACCTTTTCATATGAGGAATACCTTGGACCTAGTAAGTGACGGAAGGAGCCAGCTATAGTTCCTCAATGCATCAGAAGGTCTCATGAGAAAAACTTGTGTCTTGGCACAAGGCCTTGAAAAAATCTTATTTGTAGTCTTGGCATAAGGCCGTGAATATGTGGTTATGAAGTCTGGCATTATTCATACCATCATTATAAATTTGGATATTTATATTTCATGTGATTATTTTACTAGAATAATATCCATGTGTATATATAATGGCATTATTTTGATTTATATTATCCATATTATGATGAATATTAAGTTTAAAAGGCTTTTGTTTTAGTCTTATACATTTCCTTAAATGTTTATGCTTATTTATGAATGTTTCCACTATATTGTTATCCTTACTGGGCATCTGATCTCACCCATTTATTATGTTTTATTTTCCCAAGATTCGAAGAAGTGTTTTATGATTGATAAGTAGGGTTAAGATTTGGGATTAATGGTGTTCTAAAATGATCATTTATGTCGTGTTTTATTTTATAATGTGTAATGTAATGTTCATGTATGTAATCTATTTTCCAAGACTGCTAAATTGATTGGTCTTTCGGGACTTGATTCTTTGTGATCATGCCAATGTATTAAAATAATGCACCCACTCTGGGCTTCTGGGGTTGGGGTGTTATAGTTGGTATCATAGGAAGTTTAGCAACAACCTTGGAAATAGATTTAGATAAACTCTAATTTGAGAACATTACAATAAGATAGACTTTGAGGTTTAGTATGGATGAACTTACTAGAATTTTGGAAATGTAGATATTTGGTATATTTTCCATGAAATACATCATTGTCTGGATACGAGCAGGTGGAGGTGGCTCTGGCACAAATGTACCTAGGAGTGAAAAATCTGACAAGGAGATTCGGGCTTGACACTGGGTATCCTGGTACACGACAACGGGCCTTGATGCACTTTTTGTTATGACACTCCTAAGGGATATTCTTAGGGTAATTCACATTTTCATTAAAAGACATTATAATGGATTTAGGAGTAAATACATCCTCAGATAAAAAAATTTATGATTATAGATTACATGGATAATCGTTTTAATTTAAGTTAGGTATTTTACAAGTTTGGAATTATGAATTGTGATTCATTAACTAACATAGTGTATTCTATTGTTTAGAAATGGCTCCTAGTAGAAGAAATTAGAATTCCATCAATAATTTTGATCAATTGATTGAGAAGGATAATATATTTAATGGTATTAATCCAACATTTGATAGGGAAATAGTCTCCCATGTATTCTCATCATATGAAGAAATAATATCATGTGTTAATAAGATAAGTAATGAATTATCTGAGTCCTATGTATCTGATGGGAAACAAGATAAGAAAAGGATGTAAGAGATAAAGATGGATAAAGGGAAGGGGGGAAAGAATTATTTTCTTATATGTGATAACTGTCGAAAGCATCACCTTGGTAAATTCTTGAAGGTAATGTGATATTTTTATTGGTGTGGAGAAAAAAGACACTAAGAACCTTATTGAAAGGGTAAGAAAAAGGTTTTAAATATATATTGCTTCCTCTACAAGGAGTTGGGACACTACACGAATCAATGTACAAATCATTAGACTATACCCCAAATGATGCTATTAGATAATAATCAAGTTATTATACTAAGAAAGATGAAGAGAAATGATTAGATTTCTTATATTGTTATTAATGTATTGTGTCAGTTGAGTATTGTATTAAGAATGTACATGTTATAAAAATTATAGAGTATATAAGGATTGTACTGAAGTACTATTTCATTATGGACTTGAGATTGTGTGGAACCAAGAAAATTTGCTCAATAACATGTTAATTGTTTTGGAAAATATATTGTTGAGAGAAAGAGAAACCATAATATGGTTCTGATACTGAGCCAATGATTTTGGAATAATATATGATTTATTTGGATAACTTATATTGGATATTCCTGACTACCTTGAAACTTATTAATGATTTTTATATTCTTTCATTGTTGGATTTAACAACATTTTCAGATAGAAGGAGTATATCCAGAATTGTATAAGAAATAAGGGAGTATGAATGTACTCAATATGGTTTTATGGTAATTCAGTGTGTTACAGTGTTATAAAAGAATTCATGATGAATGTTTTCACATGTTATTATGTGGAAAAAGAATCTTCATTGTGTTTAACTTCCTTATAATTTTTGGACTGTGAGTTTTGAAGGAAGTATTTTGGATAAGTCTAAATGTTGGAATCGATTAAGTTTGACCTTGGATACTATTGTTAAGGTTAAATCATTTCTTGAGATTATTTTTGTATTTTCATAAAAAGGATAACCTGGAGGTCGGGTGACAACCCATCGCGTCCGGTAAGGCCGCGAGACTTAAACCCGCAACCGAAGGGTGACAAGGGTGGATCGCATACCACTAGAATACGTGATGTCCTGGTTTGTATAATGTAGTTTTTTAAATAGTCTAAAAATTGAATTATAAATTCAATTTTTGGGACCCTATATGATTAGGATAAATAGAATATTTTTAAGATCTATTATCTATTAGATTGAAATATGAGTTTGTGATAGAATAAAGTTAAGTGATTGAACTCTAATTGACAAGTATATTTATTTATTCTATTTTATGAATAAATTAATTCTTAAACATTAATTAGAGGATCTTAAAATGAAAATTTTTTTATCCTATTTCCTTATGTTTTCTTGAACCGATGATATTTTAAATCACATTAGATTGATGGCTTTGAGACCCTCAATTTTACACTTTTTCATGGTTGATGACTTCATCACTCCATATAAAAATTCACGTATTTCCTCCAATTGTGCGTCTTTAAGTTCCACCAATTTTCTCCAAATCGAGATCATAATTTGGTGGTGACATTTTCATTTCCCTTTCCCTCTAATCAAGACTAAATTTTATTTACCCAATTTCTGATGGGGGTATTCCACAAAGGTATTTATCTATTTTAAACCTTTTATTTTTGATGAAAAATTCAAATTGTGAGGATGAAATTTATTGATGGAGGGGATAATGTAACACCCCAAGATTTCATAGTGCATTATTTTTTTCAATGTAATTCAATAACATGCGCTACACGCAACACCGAGTTCAGGCGCACCACGACTTACCATACTAGCCGTTTAAAAGTAGTTATGAATAGTATTAAATAAATTTTGAATTTTATATATTCCATATAATTTTAACATCAATATTATGTGTTTCTTAAACATAATAATTAAAAAAATTCATTTTTTCAGATAAAGGAAGTATATTTCTGAAAATGCAATTTTTCCACATTTTAATGGAAAACCATTTTTAAATCCATTATTTTACACTTTTACATATTCAATTTGTCAAAATAAAATTCTTATTTAGAATCGGGACATAAAAATTTATTTTTTACAAAATACTGGTGTATTTATGAGAACTTTCATATTTGGGAGTATAGTGAAAAATACTAAATTTTAAGTGAAAACAACTTTTTAAATCAAAATAATATATCATGTTCAATAATAAATTTGAATGGTTTTAAAGTATAATTAGATTATATTTTTATCATTTAATACAATTTTGGCCATTATATGTAATTTCATATTTAAATTTTACATAAACACATGTCAATCTTTTGATAATTTTTACTTTTTAAAAACCCATTTTTTGGTTTTGACAATGAGATTTAATTTTAAATTAATAAATGAAACTTATATGTTTTGAATTTTGTAAATATACTTCATTTTTGAATTCATAATATAAAAATTATCTTATGGGGGTGTTTTTGGTATTTTTCTAAAAACTATCTATTTTTAACGAATAGTGAAAAACACTACGTTCTTATTTAAAACTGTTTATTTATTTAGGAAATTAGTTATTTTATTTTAATTTATTTTAAGTCAAATTAGATACATAATACCTATATATGTTCAATGTGATTCATTGGAGTCATTTTATAATATGTCTAGATATATAAAATTTTATTGAACTTTCTACCATCTCTTACCCACATTCTAGGAGCATTTGAAAATTTGAATAAAACATAATTTTCCCACTTATGTGAGTTGAATTTTAAAAATACTAGAGACACAGTTAAAATCAATAATTAAAACTTGATTCAATAATATGAAAATAATTTTTATTGAATAGTAACTTTTGACTTTTATTTACCACGATTAAAAGTAAATATGGTAATTAAGGGTAATAATGATATTATAATTACCCTAAAACATGTCTTAATTATATTGGATAAGTTTAATTCAAATGAAAACAACCTTATGAATAAAATATGATACTTTAGGTCCTCTTGGATTAGATTAGAATAATTATTAATATTTTATTTAAAGAAGAGTTAAAAGTGTTAAATTCAAAGCTTAATAACTAACCCATTGTTAATATATGGTTATAAAAAAGATAAATTATACTAAAAATATTAATTATAAATTTAAAAATATTTCCAATATAATGGTATTTTATTTACAATTTTTAGACATTAAATAATTAAATTTACTTATGACACAATTATGATGTAGTAATTACCTATTTAATGAAAGGTTAAAATAATTGAGGTTGAAAATATCCAAATAAATGTAATTTGAGACTTTTGATAAATTCCAATAATTTTATAGGTTAATATGACATGTTTGGTTTGATTAGATTTTTTAAGTGCTAATATTGTTTTGACTTTGACAAAAAAAACCAAATAGTGTCCAAATTGACATAAATTATTTTAAAAAAAATACTATATTATTGGTTGATATAATATTATTAAAAGTTGGAGGTTCATAAAATGGTCTTAAATAATATTATATACGTAATTAATTAACCACTTGAGGTTCCCTTGTATGTTTAATGTATGTTTATTGACCATATAGTGGATGAATACCAGAAGACACGGTAAAAGATAAACTATTTAACCGAGGGTTAAACCTAAAAGATAAGGTTAAAATGGTATAATAAACCTATCTAAAATAAATTCATTTTATCCATTATAAATGGAATATTATTGTATAATAAATTAATATTTTAATCTTTTCCTAAAGTGGCCCTCACCCCTCTTATAATTGGGAACTTCCCCTTTTCTCAACATCACACCTCCAATGCAATTTGGATCGGCCAAACCCAGCCCAAATATCCTCCCATATTACCTCACTTCAACCTAGAGGCCTTAGTTTTATCAGAAAGTCATCCTAAGGATCCCTTTTGATCAACTCAAAAGGAAGGCCCCGAAGAAGAGGTAATAATTTCACCACTCTTTTTTAAGTTCTTTTCTTCTTCCACTTCCTCTTTCTTTGTTGTTTTAATATCAAAATAAAAACTACAGTACCTATTAAAAATTTTCATGATATTATAAATATGTTACAACCATATTCTTTATTCTATCAATCCTATAAATGAAAAATTCACCATATGTTCATAGGTACGGCTAGCCGTGTCCACGTCGTGTTATAGTTTGTTATTCAAACACATCAATACTTGGATGGGTATAATAATGAGTATAACTGATGTAAATAATATATATAACATGTTAATAATTATTTATATATGATATAACCTCCAATTACATACGATTTCACCATCAATATAATGATTTTGTCGCTCATGCATTCATACGGATTACCGTCTCCACGAACATGATGAGATTCATTCCCCATCGTAATCATTCAAAAATAATTTTAAATTTATGATTAGAAATAATGTTTAAGAACTTAATATCATTATGGATATGGATCAAATAAATCATATCCATAACAAACATGGCTTATGTAACGAAGCATATAAAGGAAAACAAATCAGTTAACACCCGAAACGATGATACTACTAAAATATAATTAACAAAGCAATATTAGAAGACCTTATATGATATCTTAATTATGTATGCAGTTCTTGTATAATTTAAAAACAATGATTTAAATATTATACTGGAGGTTAACATACCCTCAACCAAGGAAAAGTTCAGGGAAACGGTTAATTCCTAAATCTCATTATTATCCGAGATTTTTTATGTGTTATTATTTTCTAGGACATTTTTATTATCCATGTCCGTGTTTCATAAAGGAAATTTCAAAAATGATTATTTTAAGTATCTTTTTAACTAAAAAATCATGTTAATGGTTTGTAATATTTTTTCTTCTAAATCATTGTAATTAATGTTCATGTTTTCAAAATGGTTTTAAGGATTTATTTATATGGACATGAATGTTTTAAAATGTTAATTCCTTTCAAAAGTTTCGAAGTGGTATGGGACACTTTGATTCAAAAATTAATTTTAAATTTCTTACTTTATAAATTGTGTGACTTTTAAATGATTTCATGAAAAAGGGATATTTCTCTCAAAGAGTTTTACTAACTACTTTTAACTACGTCAACATCATTTTGGGATATTATTCTTGGTTGAGGTTGATTTATTATAAATACAATCTTAAATATCATATTGAATAAGTTATGATATGTTTGAATATGGATATGATATTTTTATACCATTCATGATTTTTTAATGTATTAACATTTCTTATGCTAGTTTTAATATGAATGTTTATATTATGTATAAAACTTTTCATATAAGAAATGCATTGGACTTGGTATGTGACGGGTGGAGCCCACTATAGCTCCACGATGAATCAGTAGGTCCCCTGAGACAAACTAGTGTCTTGAAAAAAGGCCTTGACAAAATATTATTTGTAGTCTTAGAACAATGTCATGAAGAAACCCGGGTCGACCCTGAATCGGTCACCTGAGCTGGTCCGCGACATGGCCCGAGAGGCGTTCCCGATCCTCCCGGGCTGGCAAAAAGCGACAGGGCATCAACATAGGTTGTGGGAACGATTTCTCCCAATATAAATAAATAAAACAGCAAAAATAATACAGAGTATTGTAGAATAAATAATCCAAAAAAAGTGACTAAACAAGAAAAAAGGAAAATAATGCTAACCAACTCGACATCTGAACTAACTCTCTATGACCTCGTGGGTCACTCTCCGACTCAACGATCAAGCGTCGCCCTAGGCGAGCACTCTCAAAGTGTAGCCTACACAAACACTAAAAATATAAAAGAACTATAGGCGTGAGTATTAAAACATAGTAGTATATCCTGATATCTATTCCCAATGCACTACCTTTAAAATTAAAAGAAATATCATTTCAAGTTTGATCTACAATTTATAAAAGTAAGGTTTTCAAAGTGTTACTCAAAAACAAAGTACAAATCATTTCCCCTATTCATTTCTCAAAAACCAAAGTCATTATTTTAGTGAGACATTAGAATTTTTCAAAGGGGAAGTGATGTTTACATTTCTAATTTGCACAAAATTACAAAACACCTTTATTTGAAAATAGTTTTCATAAACCACTTTAAAACCAAACATCACTTCTTAGTAAAAACACTACACACGAAAATGCTACAGTAGTGACACAGTAATGGAAAGGAAAAAATATATATATAAGTACCATATTCATCACAGCAAGTAAATTCAATGTCACAGACATGGGTGAACCTTGGAGATCGAGAATAAACTAGAACACACTAATAAATGAGAAATCATCTGTGTTGACATGTCACGATGAAATCAAAACGCACAATACGCTCGACCATCCTCTCTCAGGAAGGTCGAGGGAAAATCCCATAGTAATAAACCCAATATATCCACCTACAATGGGCCACTGGTCAGTACCATAACCTACCAGTGCAGCAATCATTCTTAGAATATTCTCTCAATATGCCAGATTCCCATGTCTCAAGTGTTTGGAAAGGGGGTGAGCCAACCGATGCCAACCAAGCATCCAATCACACACACACAGATATATATATATATATATAAATAACAACATACCTTACCACGAGCCACTCCATTTGAAAACATCTTTCCTTTAAACCACTGAAGGACCAGGGAGCCTCTAATCGCGACCTCCTAAAAAATCAAATGCATCCAAGGAAAGAGAGTTATCTTAGGAGGGTTTTTTATCAAAACATTTTCATCATTTTCTATAAAGTTCCAAATGGGAATTAAACACCTCTCAGAACCACCACTTTTAAAAAAAACAACTTCTTTAGAAGACTAAAACCAATTTGAAACCATTTAAGGAGCCCCAAAACACTACTTCACAGGCTGCCAATATTATTATAAAACCAAACCAAAACATTTTACTTTTTTCCAGATGAACCGTAAGAGCCAATCGGGAAATTTCTCAAAATAAACAAAGTACTTGTTCACGCTTCAAAAGAAATAATTTATCATTAAAGCCGAACTAAATTTGATATTTCGTGAATTTTGTTTAAAATCCAAACTACCATTCTTTCCCAACTGGGTGTCCTCTCATGAAGAAAATATTCCAAGTGTCCTTTATAAAATAAACTGATCTTTTTTACACTAAATAATCATTTAAAAATTAATTGTCTTATATAATCTCATGTTTATTAAAATTTATAAAATATTTAATTTGAAAAAATAGTGTGTGCAAACAGCAGGAAAAAATGTAACATAAATTTTAAAAATTAGTGCAATGGGAACCAACCTTGTGATCGGTGTTCAAACATAAAGAAACCTTGGAACCAAGGCGCGACGATGAAGAAACTTAAAAAATAAGGCGCGACAACGACGCTCACTCGAAAACGCCCTACGCGGGTCCTAAAAATCATAAACAAACCAATAAAAACCCACCATCAACTAGAACCCATAATCCAACAAGAGTAAGATGATGATAATAATAATACTAATAATAATAATAAGAACAACAACAACAATAATAATTATAACAAAAACAAAAACAACAACAACAATAATAACAATAATAATAAGAATAATAAAAATAATAACAACAACAACAACAACATCAACAACAACAATAATAATAATAATACTAATAACAATAATAATAATAACATGAATAATGAAAATAATAATAATAACAATAATAAGAATAATTAGAATAATAATAAAAAAGTGAAAGTAAAAAAATAAAAGAAACCATTCATGGAGGGGGGGGGGGTCCTACAATGGGAATTAGGAGCACAATAGGGGTGCGGCTGAGGCCGACAACACGATGCAAGAGGGATAGAAGAAGGGATGAAGCCTGGAGAAATTGGCTGCTGCACTAGAAAGGACGAAGGGATTCGTGGATGAGGAGGGAATGCTGAGTGCTGGGGGAGGATGCTGCGGACAGAGGAAGGGAGGGGGTGGAGTGTTGCGGGATACATGAGGAAGGCGCTGGAGGAGTCCTGCGCTGAAAGAGGGGGGTCGCTGCTATGTGCGATAGTTGGGAAGGAGGTACGCACCGGCTGATACGTGGAAGGATGGTGGCGGCACGCGGACTGTAGGATTAGAGGAGGGCTGGGGCGTGCGACTGCTTTGTGGGCTGGCTGTTGATGGTTCGACGGGCAGCGACGGGCTACTGAGTTCATGACCGGAGGAGAGAAAAAGGAGGGAACTGGGGCAATGTGTCTGGATCACAGTAGGGGGCTGTGGGTCATGCGGGAGAAGAGGGTAGGGCAGGAGGCTGAGGCAAGGGGGATGGCGGCACGCGGAGAAGAAAATAAGAACAGGGGGAGAGAAAAGGGATAGGGTTTCCCTTAAAAAACCAATAAATAAAAGAGATAATTAAAACATAAATAAAATAATCATAATAAAAAAAATAATCATAATATTAATAAGATGATATTAATACATTTTCTTACAATATATTTAATTATCATTAATTATAATTATAGTATTTATAATAACACTAATAAAATAATAAAAGTATTTACTTAATTTTGATAATAATAAAAATAACAATTATAGTTTTCATAAAAATAATAAAATTCATAATAACCATAAAAATTTTACATGACATACTAAATTAATATCTACTTATTTATTTTAATTCATCAAAGCCGAAAAAGGCCACGCAGTTGCCTGGGTGAAGCCGCGCGGCATCGTGCTCCGCTCGCACGTCCAACGTTGTCGAACCCAAATGTGCACTTTTTATCAAAGACTCAGAAATTTAGTTCGGGACTTACCTCGGACACCAGAAAAATAATTTAAAGTCAAAGAAATAATAAAATAAAAAAAACACACGGGTCATGGTGTGACAAACAAGGACTTGACTATGTGGTTATGAAGTCTGACATTATGCATTCCATCACTATGAAATTGGTTATTGATATTGTATGTTATTATTCGGCTAGTAGAATATCAATGTGAATAAGAAATGGAATTATTTCAATTTATATTTTCCATATTATGATGAAGTTTATGTTTAAAAGGATTTTGTTTTAGTCGCATATGTGTCCTTAAATGTTTATTCTTATTTATGAATGTTTCCACTATATTGTTATCCTTACTGGTCATCTGAGCTCACCCATTTCTTATGTTTAATTTTCTCAGGATTCCAAGATGTGTTTTATGATTGATAAGTAGGGTTAAGCTAGGGTATTAATGGAGTTCTCAAAGGAACATATATTTTTTGTTTTATTTTTTAATGGTTAATGTAACGTTCATGTATGTAATCTATTTTCCAAGACTGTTAAATTTATTTGTCTTTTGGGACCCGATTCCTTGTAATCATGCCAATGTATTAAAACAATGCACCGACTCTGGGATTCTGGGGTTAGGTCGTACACTACTACTTCAAAAGGACACTTATGTGACTGTTTAATTAACATGTTGTGGGTCTTGTATTGCTACATCAAATATCCATGAGTTCATAGCTATGGAGACCTTGACCCCATGTGTTAGAATTGGAATATGTTTCCAATTGGACATGATAATTAATTGAAATGAATGAATATGGAAATACCATGTGTTATAATGAATTATTAATTGAATATGTGATATGTATTAGACTCCGTAAGAGGCCAAATAAGGTAGAGAGAGTTTGTGTGTCCTCGGGAACCTGGGTGTTATTCGATTAAATAATGATTAATTTAATAAATTTTGAATGTTTTGTTTTATTTGTTATATTTTAATCTTTAAATAACTGTATACACTACTATTGAAAGGATATTTTTTAGACATAGTTGGTGGTGGCCTACTAATTTGTACTCACACCCTATATGGGATGACAAATTGGTACCCAGATAAAATTGTTTTTGTTGGATATGATAAGGTAAAATCCCTTTATTAGATGGATGATATGGGATGAAGCATGGATGAAAGAACCAGATGTAGTTTAGGACCCTCTTGGGTGTTGTTAGCATCATTCTTTACTTCCATGTCATCATATTGACACATGACATGTTATTTCAATTCCATATCTATATTTGTAGTTTAGATATTGTATTTTTTGTTTTGGTCATCGTGTGATACTAGTTTGATTTGGTTATTGGCTATGGAAATTGTTATTCATATATATTTCTACTATTGAACCGCTTTGATAAAGAGAATATAGTTTCCCCATATTGATATATTAGACCCTTATTGTTATTTGGTAGGCTCTAGAATACAAGGAGGTGCTCTTGAGGATACATAACTGACTAGATTGGGGAACCAGTGTGTGGCACCCAGGTCGAGATGTTACAATGTGGTATTAGAGATGGTTTCTTTTCCATTCTTTTGTCTTACTGTTAATGAAATGTATTAGGGAGAATTGGATGAGTTGATTTTTGGTTAAGATCTCAGGCATGGGACTATCTAACCCATGTATGAGGAAAAAAATCAAGTACCCATAGTGTGATTATTGTTATTGATGTGTGTTGTTATAGTTGTATACCATTTCACCTTGAGTGATGCACTCGTTGTGTTATGTGATTATTGTTTCAAATATTTTCAGATATTTGACTCGTGGACTGGTATAGAAGGATATTTGGTTATGTATGAATCATTATATAAACATATGGATATTTGTGACATGAATCATTTTAGGTATGGACAGGAATCCATGTTTGGGGTATGTTTTTGAAATTGAATTTATTTCCATTTGTTTTCTAAATAAAATGGTTCCTAATATGAATTGAATGTTGTAAAGTGATTCAAGATGTCGAAAAATGGGAATCTAATGAGAAACTTGAAAGGGGAATGAGGTTATCATTTACTAACCATGACCTAGAAGTAGTATGGTTAAGGGTAGTTATTACCCATTAGTTTTGACTGTATGATGGGATTTGGGGGGATAAATTTTTATATTTTTATCTAAATACCCATTAATTTGTTAATTTTTTGTCCTAATATGTGTGTTTTATATTGTAGAGTTATTCCTATATGATGATAATTTTTGATATGATGAGATGAGGTTATGAATGGAAATGATCCACTAGTAGTGGAACTTGAGGAACTGATAGTGTTGAGTGGGGAATGTAGAGAGTAGTTATGAGAGAAATTTTCTTGTTTTATGATTTTTATAGAAAGAGGTCTCGGGAGTGTTGAGAAGAGAGTGTCTCACTAAACATAGGATTTTTATTTGCAACTTCCTCCAACATTAAATATAGAGTGTGGTCCTGAGGTAACTGGGTTATATATTGAGTCTATTCAGACTATATTTTACTAATTAGACACACATACTATAAAGTGAGTGAAATTTTATGCCTACATGTTATGTGGTCAAGCTATGTTTTGGTGGGACATCTAGACTCAGGATGGAAAATTGGAGACTATGGAGTGGAAGGAATTTCAGGATATATTCTTGGAACACTTTTATCTTGAGACAGTTAGAAAGGAAATGGTGATTGGGATAATGAGGTTGACTCAGGGGAGCATGTCCATGATGAACTACACTGGACACTTTACAGATTTTTATCAGTTTTTTCTAGTATTTGAGAGTGATGATAAAAATGTGGGAAAGAAGATTCAGGATGGGATTAAATGTGAAATTAAGTATCTGATGGATATCTTCATGTTAAATTTTTTTTCAGAAGTGGTGAATCAAACACTCATAAATGTGGGGAATCTAAAAAATGCCTTTATTGGAGGATAGGTGGTTTCATCTGCATGATCAAGAGGTAAGGCTTTTGAAAGAAGAAATTATCACATTGTAGATGTTATCCCTTGTGATAGAAAGAAAAGTTGTTAGGGGGGGTCAGTTACATAGGACTTTGGTCAAATGATCTTCAACCAGTGCAGTAGGTTGGGAAACTTATAGGTCTAGTTAACTTGACCACTGGTAGAGTTCCAAGGTGGTGGTAGTATGTAAAATCTACACGGGTTCATTAGGAACCCAAGATAGATGGATAGTGATGGAGGAGCTAGACATAACCAGACTGTGGGAAGGGTATCTTCTAATCCATATCAGTCTGGAAGATGGAGTTTTATTGGCCATGAAATTAGAGGTTGTATAAATGAACTTTTGGGAATTATCACCCATATAAGTAGGGTGGTGCAGCTCATGGGACTCAGAATTCATCACAAGGAAGTGTGAAATGATATTTTTATTCCATTCAACCCGCACTGGTGGATATCAAGACTGGACAATCAATAGTTAGAGGTACTATTCATGTAGATTCTACTCTAGTTAGTTCCTTATTGGATATGGGTGCTTTTCATTCTATAACATTTCCCAAATTGTTAATGGTATTAGCCTAGTGGTGGAGTTCGTGAGTGGGGTCATGTCGATAGATACACCAATTAGAGTATGGTTGAGAGACATCTTTTTGTGTAAGGGGTGTTCTCTTGAGGTTGGGGAGTATTAGTTTCTATGGGATCTTTATATCCTTGACATGTGAAGCTTAAAACTAATTTTGGTTATGGACTGGTTCATTTCATATTGAGGCCACCTATATTTTTATTGAAGGAGAGTGAATTTTACATCTCCTAAGATTGATAATTATATTTACTAAGGAGAGCGGGATATCATAGTAGTCCTTGAGGGGACAATTCATGAGAAACTAGTGGAGCTCACTGCCCATGATTCTAGTCTATTTCATGATGATGGTAGTGTGAAGCATAGTGTATTACCACCCATAGTAGACATGTTTTACGGTGTGTTTCCTGAAGACTTCTAAATGATTCCACCTAATAGGGATATTGAATTTAAATTTGAGATCCTTACATGGGTTAACCAGTATATATTTCCATAATATAGAATTAAACCTACGGAGCTCCAAGATCCCAATACTCAGTTGGAAGAGTTAGAGGATAGGGGATTTTTTTCAAAGTTAATCACCAAGGAGTTCTTCAGTGTTTTTTAGAAAGAAGGTTGATGGGAATATATACATATCTTTTGATTAATAGAAGTTGAACTGGGTTAAATGGGAATAACCTGTATCCCCTTCCACACAATGATTTTTTTGACTCATTGAGAGTATATTGTATTTATTTCAAGACTAAATTGAGTTCGATGTATCATCAATTGAGAGTTATAAATTTTGATATACTAAGGGGTACATTCATAAGATGGTATTTTCTTTAAGAGTTCATCATGATGTTGTTTGGGTTATCAGATAGACAAGATGGTTTTATTTATTTTATAAATATAACATCCTATCCATATATGGATCAGTTTGTGGTTGTGTGTTTCTTATGAAATATTAGTTTACTCCAAGACTCATGATGATCATTCCTTATATCATGAGATCATTTTGAGTATATTGAGGGATAATTGACTATACTCCAATCCATCTAAGTGTCAGTTATGAATTGATCTGTTAAGGTTTTTAGGTAGATCATCTTAGAGGAAGGTGTGTCCGTAGACCTAGAGAATTTCTAGGTAGTGACTTCGTAGGTGTAATAAAATATTGTTTTTGATATCCATTGAATTATGGGATTAGAAAGAGATTATCAGAGGTTAATCAATGACATTTTTTTTGGATTCTCTTCTTTTAGGATTGACCCAGAAAGGGATAATATTTGAATGGTTATAATACTGTGAGAATTCCTTATAGAAGATAAATAAGATCTTGACATTAGCATTGATATTGATCCTACCTGAGATAGGTGAGGAGTATATGGTGTTTTCTGAAACTCCTATTGTAGGTATTTGAGTAGTGTTGATGTAGGTTGATCATGTTGTGACATATGGGTCACAATAGTGGAATCTATATGAATGAAACTACCCTAAAAATGACCTCGAGTAAGATGAATTTGCTTATTCATTGAAGTGTTAGGGACATTATCTATGGAGAGAAATATTTATGGTTCATACCAATCATAAGATCTTAAAATAAAAATTTGCATACTGTTATTTGATTCTTCCGTAGTGGAGGTGGGATGAGTACTTGTATTCAATTGATTTTGAGATTGTATATACGATTGGGAAGGGAAACAATGTTTATGATTCTCCATGATGGAAAGCTCAGACATAAGATTCTCAGGAGCCTAATGCTATGTGAAATATGATAAATTTACATAGATAAATGAATGTTGTGGTTTAAGAGATATCGGAGAAGATGAATCTTATATTAGTTTTAGTGGAGTCTACAAATTTTAGACGGACCACCAGATGACACTATTAGGATCCAAAATGCTTTCCTAGAGGGAAATATTTATGTCTCTGCAGGAAGAGTTGATGTAGTTATTTCATGAATTAAATAGAGAGATACGTATATGTGTTACCCAAATGTCCCAATGTGTATGGAATGTTTTTTGGTTGATATGCATGAAAAAGGAGATTGTAGGGTTAATGAAATGATGTTATGCCTGTCAATATGTGATGTTTGAGAATCATTGACCTATAGGTTTACTACAGCTATTTCCCATTTCGAAATAGAAGTTGTATGATGTTACCGTGGATATTGTGGTGGGTCTCCTAGGGATTCATGAGAAGAATGGTGTTATTTGGGTAGTTATGGAACATTTGAAAAAGGTAGAACATGTCTTACGGGTATGAAATAATTTCTAATTGGATTATTTGAGATACATGTATGTTTGGGAGACATTACCTCTACACGGGGTGGTACGTACTATATTTTCAGACCGGGACTCACGTTTTCCTTCGCACTTCCGGACAGGCTTATAAAAGGTGCTTGTTACATAGGATTTTCTGAGTGTATATTTCCACCCATAGATAGATGGGATTTTAGAAAATACTATAATGTCACTCAATGATATGTTATGAGCATGTGTTATCAAATTTGGTGGGTCTTCTGAGAACCACCTATAATCTGTGGAGTTCACCTATAACAACAGTTATTAGGAAACTATACAGATTGAACCATACATGGCTCTTTATGGTAGTCCATACAGATAATCTCGATGCTGGATAGTGGCTAGTGAGTTAGAGTTATTGGGAATGAGTATCATGAAAATGATATCGGAGATGGTATAGTTGATTCAAAAGTTATTTACAATGAATTAGGGTGGAAAAAAGTCATATGATGATAGATGACGATGACCCCTTATAATGACCCAAACATTTATTAATGGTAATTCTTCTTGATATAATTAAATGTCTTATTATGTGAAATGGTTATATAATATATGCACTTCTTTGGTTTTATGTTTATGGATTTTAAAATTCCATTTAGCATTGTTACCATTTCTAAAATAGCCATTAAAGAGTGATCACATGATTAGTATAAATATAGGGATTTAACAAATCGAATTTACTCTGGCAAAGGAAGCAATTTCCACATCCAGTAGAATTACCTTATATGAAGCCCATTTTTCGAAGCTCGGAAAGGAGGTGGAGTCGTTGGGTTTTTCTCTTGACCAATCCCAAGATGAGCTTCAACACGTTAAGCTCGAGCAGAACTGCCTATGGGAGAAGTAGAAGTTAATAGAGATCACTACATGAGTGATGTTATCCTAGCCACCCCAGGAGTCTGTCACCATCACACACCTTACCTTTCGGTCTTATACAGGTGGTATAAGGGGTTATGTAACATGACCCTATAACTACGTACATTATTTTGTATATAGAATATACATTCATTTTATTATTGTTACTTTGTAAATCATAAATAGTAATTTTTTTAGTTAATATTCAATTAATAAATATATTTTGATGAATTAATGGATTTTTTTAATTAAATAACATTTTTATAAAATATTATTACTAAATTAATTTTTACTAAATATAAATGACTATATAATTAGTATGAATACAATTGTGATTTTCATTATGTTTTGAAAGATATTTTTGTCAAAACCCATGAATTTTCAATAAATAGAGGGTTTTATTTGAAAAGTAATAATTCACATATTTAGAAATTATTTAGATAAAATTAATATTATTTTTTGAATCAGGACATCGAAATTATCCAACAGTGAATTTTTCATAATTTTCTGCAACAGTCGAATTTTTGGGTAAAAATTAAATACCATAAAAATATATATTGTGTTTTATGACATCATAATGACCCAATTGGGATTTAATAAAATGATATGAACATTATGTTTGGAAAATAAATTTTTTACCATTAAAATAATGTGATTTTGGGTTTGTTTGATCTATTTTAGAAAGCCTTAGTGGACTGTCCAAGACTTATAAAACATTTTAGCTTTTTAAATTTATTTACATGAGTGTTTGAATCATATCCACATAAGAAACTATATTATTTTCAAAAATTTTCCATTTTCCTTATAAAATATGTGTTTCAACTCCTCTTGGGCAAAAACAATGGGCAGAAACCATGGGTTGGTTTGTGTTTTTGATTAGTTTAATGTGTGGTGTCCCAAGCCTAAATAATAAATAATTCAATCTCCTTTTCTATATAATTTCAACCATGATTTTACTTAATCATCACTCACTGCGATTGGAGTTCATCCAAAGCCATCCCTCCTCTCTCTATAACCCTCCCAAGTCACCCCAAGCTCCCAAGAAGCCTATCTCAAGCCTCTATTAAACCTTTAGAATCACACTTCCAAGTAAGGGATTCCTTCCTTTTTCATTTTATCGATGTTTACTAATATTTTAATCCAATTTTATTTTATATTGTAAATATTTGGGTATGATTTCTAACCTCCCCCATACTTCCCTAATTTTGTTTGATTGATGATACATCCCTTTAGCTCTCATTAATGCCTCCCATGAACACCTGTTACCGTGCCAGAATTATGTAAGAATTTCTCTCTCCCCATTTACATTCAAGAAACTATTTTGTATTATTAATCTAAATTCAATTACATATGTTAGGGCTTGTATCTATATGACCCCCTTACTTTCCATTTCATTTAAATATAATGATACACCCCTTTCTCTCTCATCAACCATTTTTATGAATTCTTATGTAACGTTGTTATTTTTCCAAAATTGCACTATGATTTTCCCAGACAAAGCCATTGTGTAGTGACTACCATGCCCATTTCTCTATCAAGGGTATTCACATTTATGAAAATTTAATTATTGATTAGAGAGTTTTGTGTATTAATTCAACATTCCTTTATCATGGAATAAATGATTATGTTTAATGAATCCATGTTATACGATCCATGTGGCACACTTATGCATGAAATGAATTGTTTAAGAACGGTGCACCCTGATAGCACTCCAATGCATTAGTAAAAATTAGTTTCACGATTCGCCTAGTTCAATGATGGTTTAACCATGGTAAGTACAGTGCAATGATCGTTTACTCATGTTGCATGTGAAATGAGCCTTGGCTCATGCTAATACCATGAAAAGTGTTGTTGCCACATTTCTATGTTAGGATAATCATGCTATATCATGCCTTCATGTTCATGTTTCTATAGCGCTCCATTGATATTCCTTTTTCCTAAAATTTATTGTAATCTTCATTTAATGCATTTTTACTCCCTTATTGGGCTTTATAGGTCACCCTTTTCTTATGCATTTCCTTAGTTTATCAAATGAAATTTTAAGTACGTGGGAATGTAATGGTCATATAAAGGAAGTTTTCAGTAAAGATGTTGTGTTTCATGTTTTATGTTGTTATTTAATGTTCCTAATCCCCAAAGACACTAGAAATATTGACCATCTATGTTATATCAAGTGAATATTTTATGTAATAAATCATGTTTATTTATGTAATAAAAAGCAGGGTTGTTATAGTTGGTATCAGAGGATATGTTTAGTTATTTTTTGGATTAGTATTAGAAAACCCTAGTGAATCCTGAGAGACAAAACTATGTATAATAAAAACGTCCCAAAATTTTTCTGGGTATTGAGTAAGTGGTTTATCATGAAAATACATCCCTACCTAGATACGATCAAGTAGAGGCGGATCTAACATAGATATAGCTAGTAGTGAAAATTCAGAAAAGATGTTTCAGGCTTGTCCCTAAATATCCTGGTACAGGACAATGGGCGTTGCTGCACTCTTGGTTAGGACACTCCCGATGGATATTCTTTGGTAAATTCACAGGCATAGTATGAAACATTATTAAGGGAATTAAAAACATTCCCCTAAGAATATCCGATAGAAAATAGATCATAGATTACACAGATTGAATCATATAGATTCAAAAGTTAAAGAAGTAAATATTATTTATTAGTCATCCATTTTGTCCGTGGATTTACCTTAATTTGTTACCCCTAACCTTCTTTTATTCTAACCAATGGCCGGTATTAGGAGGACTTGGGCTAACAAATAATTTTAATATCAATGTGATGACTGTTCTAATGAGATGCCCAATCTTATGGGAGGTGGAATCATAAACTCGGTAATGATACTCTATCATTTAACTCAAGATTTGAAGAGAAACATGGGTGTAAAGAAACTTTCAACCCCCCTAAGAATGAACAATTCGCTATCGAGAGATTCATGAGTCAAAGGCCTCCAAATTTTAGTGGATCATCTGATCCCTCAATTTCCAAATAATGAATCAACTCCATTGAAAAGATATTCTCCATCCATAAATTCTTTGAACAAGAGAAGGTTCTTCTGAATGTTTATTGTTTGGAGGGTGAAGCTGATCATTGGTGGAAATTGATCAAAAATACGAAACCTAAGGAGGAGAATGAGGCATTGGAATGGAAGGATTTTCAGAAAATGTATTTTCAACAAATATTTTGCTCGCACCCTTCAGCTTAAGATGGAAAGGGACTTCCTTTACCTCATCCAAAAGATGGTGAATCCATCATAGGATACGAGGAAAACTACACAAGGCTTGCACAATATGACTCCGGCATTGTCGTTACCCCTGAATGAAAGTTTGACTACTTCGTTGTTGGGATGAAACATAGCCTTATAAAAGCCTTGGAGATCCGTGACTTCAACAGCTATGAGGAAATTGTTTGAACACCATCAATGTAGAAAATGGAGATCGAAGAATTTTAGGGGTATTATGGGGATAAGAAGTGTAAGGTGGACTTCAGTTCTAGAATTCCAATGAATAAATCCAATGGTGCCATGAAAATCCATCAACCCACTTGAAAAAGTTGTAGAAAGAATCACCATGGAAATTGCCTGCAGGGGACGCAAAAATGCATTAGGTGTGAAAGAGAAGGGAACCTAGCCATTATATTCTGACAATAAAAACATAATACTGCAACAAAGGAGAGGAATGATTTTTTCAACTCTCAATGCATTGTTCATTTCTTCAACTAAAACGAACTAGGACAACTTGAAAATCAGTTCCCTACACCAAGGGTTTTCAGAGGCATCCAACAACCTCCAATGAATCAAGGGCAATCTTTTTCCATCACTACCGCCAAAGTGAACCCCGACAACAAAGTAGTAAAAGGTATGCTAGTTATGAATTAAATAATACCGAACATACATTTTTATTATATTCCTATGAATTCATTTATATCCCAAAAGTTTAGTAGAATAATCCTAACACCACCAGAAATCATGGAAGTAAAGATGTCGTTGAGTGTGGAAGATGGTGAAATCATTGCATCCAATGAATATAACTCCTTCCCTATAATAATTTGTGGATTGAACTTTGAATCAAACCACTTCATACTCCCTCTAGTCGAATTTGATGAAATTCATTTCATGGATTATCTTTCCTTATATAGAGCCAAAATAAATTTCCCTGAGAGGCAAATCACTCTCCACATAGAGAATCGACCGCCAATTCTATACAAGTGCAAGGAGAAAGATGAATCCTTTTTATAACAATCATCTCAAATGTGGATATTACTTCCCTGTGAGCATGCGTATCTGACATAGATGATTGAGTATAAGGGAAAAAACCATCCTTGAAGACATGCCTATTATGATGGAATTTGTTGAAGTGTTTCCCGAGAAATGGCCTGGTCTTTCTCCTAGAAGAGATGTTGAATTCTCAATTGACCTTATTCTTGGGGAATTACCAATATTCAAGACACTGTATATAATGACTATTTTGGAGCTTGAAGAGCTGAAAGCATAACTAAAAGAGAATTTGGATAAAGGTTTTATATGACCAACTATTTCACCATAGGGTGCACCAGTCCTCTTCGTCAATAAGAAGGATGGTTCATGTTACTTTGCATTGATTATAGTGAGATCAAAAAAATAACGATAAAGAAAAAATATCATATTTCATGAATTGATGACTTGATCGATTAGCTACATGGAGAAAAATAATTTTACAACATGGATTTTCGGTCAGGATATTTCCAAGACTGCTTTTTGTACAAGATATAGGTACTATGAATTCATAGTAATGCCTTTCAAAATCACTAATGCTCCAGAAATATTCATGGACTTGATTAATAGAGTCTTTAGAGTTTACCTCAAAAAATTTTTGGTAGTATTTATATATTGTATTCTAATACAATCCAAACCCAAAGGGGATCATGAGGAGCATCTAAGAACTGTACTAGAGACATTGCAAAAGGTGAAGCTCAATGCAAAGTATATCAACTGTGAGTTATGGTTGAAGGAGGTCTCATTATTGGCCCATATCATTACAAGAAGTGGGAGATCTTTGGATCCCTCTAAGACAGATGAAATTGAGGGATGGATGAGGCCAACATCGATAATGAATATTCATATCTTCTTGGGATTAACTGTTTATTATTGTCGATTTGTGATAAATTTCTCATGATTGTCCAACCCTTATACAAAGATAACTCATAAGGGAGTATTGTTTCCATGGAGTTATGAATGCAAAGAGAGCATTGTGGATTTGAAAATAAGGTTTATCACTATGCATGTGATCTCACTACCCACAAGTGGAGAACATTTTGTGGTATTTACGGATGCTTCGAAGAAGGGCCTGGGTTGTGTGTTGATGCAGAATGACAAATCCATTTCCTACGGTTCAAGGTAATTGAAAGTTCATGAGAAAAACTATCCAACACATGATCAGGAGTTGGCTACAATGATCTTCGCTTTAAAAATTTTGTGGAAATATCTTTTTGGGGAGAAGTGTGAAATATACATGGATCACATAATCCTCAAGTATATATTCACACATAAAGAGTTGAACATGCACCAACGAAGATGGTTAGAGCTGATCAAAGACTATGACTACTCATTCCATTACCACACTCGGAAAGAGAACAAGGTGGAAAACTCTCTATGTAGAAAAGAACCAACAATTCTATCATTGATGATAATTGAAAAGGATCCAATATTCCTAGATTTTTATGAAGATGGACATGGGAATCATAAAGAATGGAACATAATCAATCCTTTCACAAATGATTGTTTAACCGTATCTTTTGGAAATGTCAAAGGATGCACAAAAGGATAATGTGGGAATTAAGAAGAAGGTAGAAACTATCAGAAAAGGGAAATCCTCTAAGTTCAATGTTAATAAAGGAGGAATTGTGAGATTTGGGAAAAGACTATGTGTTCCATCAATTCTGGAGCTGAATAAATAAATTTTGGATGATGCACATAGATCCAATTTCTCCATCACCCTGAAAAAAAGATATATTGAGTTCTCGGAGAGCATTATTTGTGGGACAACATGAATAAGGAGATCACTAAGTATACGTTAAAGTACCTGGTATCTCATAAAGTGAAGGCTGAGAGGGATAAGTTTAAGGGGGATGATGCAACCATTACACATACCAACATGGAAATGGAAGAACATCATCATGGTGTTTGTCACCAAACACCCAAATACATCTAAAGGAAACAGTGATATCTAGGTTGTTGTGGATAATTTTACAAAGACATCACACTTCATTGCAATTCAGGAGGATTTCTCACTGGATTAACTGACAAAGATATACATCAGATACATGGTAAGGATTAATGGAGTACCACTATCTATTGTAACTGATCGAGATCCAAGATTCACCTCTATGTTTTTCACGAGTCTCTAACACGCTCCAAATACTGAGAAGAACTTCAGTATGACTTATCAGCCTCTAAATTATAACCAATTTGAGTGAACTATCATGACACTAGAGGAAATGTTGAGGTTGTTCTCAATGGACTTCAATGTAGGTTGGGATCAACATCTACCTCTAGTAGAGTTCTCTTATGACAGTAGTTTCCACTCATGCATCCAAATGGATCCTCATGAAGACCTATATGGGAGGAGGTGCAGAACACCAAAATGGTGGGATGGATTTGGGGAGAGAAAAATCCTTGGTCCGGAAATGGTCAATGAAATGTTTGAGAAGATTAAGACCATCTAGTAGCACATTAATGCAGCTTCGAGTCGTCAAAAGAGAAATGCGGATAAAAATCAATGTGACCTAGAGTTTGATGTCGAAGATATGGTATTCCATTGCATATGACCGTGGAAGAGTGTTGGTAGATTTGGGACAAAGGGAAACCTTAGTCCAAGGATCATTATACCTTTTGAGATCCTTGATCGCATTGGAGTAGTCGACAATCGATTAAAACTCCCATTGAAGAAATCTCAAGTGCATGATGTATTATATGTATCACTCTTGAGGAAGTATATACCTGACCCATCACATGTACTCAATCCAGAGGCAGTACCATTAGAGAATGATCTCTCCTATGAAGAGAATTGAGTGAAGATCTTAGATCATAGAGAAAAAGTTCTACACAATAAGATAATGCCCCTAGTCAAGTTATTGTGGTGAAACCACAAGTCTGAAGAATAGACATGGGAATCGAAGGAAGTGATGAATCAGAGTAACCCACATATGATTTAGTGTGGGAAAAGGAAATTTAGAGGAAGAAATTTCTTAAGGGGGGGGGGGGGGCAGATTGTAAAGACCCAATCTTTTATTAATTGTAATTCATCTTCATCTAATTAAATGTCTTATTATATGATGTGGTTATATAACATATTAACTTCTCTGTTTATATGTTTTTGGATTTTAAAATATAGTTAAGCATTGTGACCATTGATTATATAGTCGTTAAACAATGATCACATGATTATTATAAATATAGGGCTTTAACAAATCCAATTTACTCAGACAAAGGAAGCGATTGACTCATCTAGTAGAATTACCCCGTACGAAGTCCATTTGTCCGAGCATGGAAGGGGGGTGGAATCCTGGGTATTTTCTCTTGACCAAGACCCATTTGTGCTCCAACAGGTTATGCTGGATCGAATCCTTCTACGAGATATGTGGACGTTAATAGATACTACCACCCGAGAGATGTTATCTGAGCCAGCCCAAGAGTCTGTCACCACTGCACACCTTGCCCTTCAGAATTTTGTGGGTGTTATAAGGGGTTATGTAACTAGACCCTAGAACTATGTTCATTATTTTGTATAGAGAACATAAATTAATTTTATTATTGTTACTTTTTAAAGAAAAAATACTATTTTTTTAGTTATTATTCAATTGAGAAATCTATTTTGAATAATTAATGGATTTTTTAATTATATAATATTTTAATAAAATATTGTTTCTAAATTACTTTTTATTAACTATAAATGACCGTTTAATTATTATGAATACAATTTTTATTTTTAATAAGGTTTGAGATCTATTTTTTTCAAAACCCATGAATTTTCAATAAATATTGGTTTTTATTTTAAAAGAAAAAATTAACATATTTATAAAATTATTTAGATGAAACGAATATTATTTTTGGAATCAGGATGTCAAAATTATCCAATGGTGAATATTTCATAAAATTTTATCAGAGTCTAATTTTTGGGATAAAATTAAATACCGTTTAAATCCTCCTCCTCCAATGGCCCAAAGGCCTTCATTTTTATTGATTTTGGATAATCCACCTTTCACGGGGTGAGGTGGAACCCTTACAAGACCTGTAGGTGTAAGTATTACATGACCCTTAGGCCTTATAAGAATTTATTACCCATAGGATTCAAATATTACACACAACCCAGAATAACTACATAGAACTGATCCTCCCCAACATCTTCATCGTGAAATCAACACTCCACCTTCGCATGGCTATTTGACTAGGCTTTCTCATGCATTAACAGGATTTTCCAAATGGCAGTTTGTATATCCTCTCATTACTGTAATCTGTTTTTAAGGTGGCCCAAAGGCCTTGTGGTGGCCCTAAGGCCTTGCTGACCCGAAGGCCCATGTGGCCAAAAGGCCTTAAAGGACTCAGGAACTAAATCAGTGGCCTGAAGGCCCAAACGGGGGAATATTCTCAGTTGCTACAGTTCCAAACAGTGCCTGTTACAGTACTGCATAGTCCCGACTATAGTAACTACTATAGTACTGCTATAGTTCCCGCTATAGTACTTATACTGTACCTACTACACTACTCAGAAATTATCCTCTCCCTGGATTTGATCCCAGGTCTCCCAGATGCACTTAAGGAGTCCTCACCAACTAGGCTGAGGCTCATGTGCCCGTTTAAATATATATTGTGTCTTATTACATCATAATGACCCAATAGTGATGTAACAAAAAACTATAGACATGATATTCGGCCAATATATGTTTTACCATTAAAATAATGTGATTTTAGGTTTGTTTTATTTAATTTAGAAATCCTTAATGGACCCTACAAGACTTATAAAACATTTTATCTTTTTAAATTTATTTCCATGAGAGTGTGACTCACCTCAACATAAGAGACCCTATTATTTTAAGAACGTCATCCATTGGCCATATAAAATATTTTTTTGTGCTCCCCTTTGGGAAAAACCATGGGCAAAAACCATGGGTTGGTTTGTGGTTTTTATTAGATTAATATGTGTTGTCCCAAACCTAAATAATTAAAAATTCCCTCTCTTTTCTTATATAAAGCCACCAAATCTCCCACTTCCTCATCACTCAAAGCCTTGAGAGATTGTCCAACCTCTACCTTCCTTTCTCTATAATCCTTTCAAGGTTCCCCAAGCTCCCATGAATCCTCTCTCAAGACTCTCCCTTGCCTTTGGGATCACACTTCCAAGTAAGGGATTCCTTCCTTTCTAATTTTATCCAAATTTATTAATATTCCTATCCCATTTTATTTTAGATTATAAATGTTGGGTTACAATTTATAACCACCCACATAATACCCTCCTTATTTATGAATGATGAGCGACACCTTTCTCTCTCATTAATACCTCTCATGCACACCCGTTACCATGTCGAAATTTCATACAAAATTTCTCTCTCCTCATTTAAATTCAAGCCATTATTTTGTATTATGAATATAAATTCCATTAATTATTTTGGGAATTTTATCTATATGAAAAAACTTACTATATATATTATTTAGATATGATGAGACACACCTTTCTCTCTCATCATCCATTTTTAGTAATTCTAATGTCACGCTGTTATGCTGTAGAAATTGAACCGCGATTTTCCAAGCCAAAATCATTGTGTATTTAAAACCAGGCCCATTTCTCTATCAAAGGTATTCACATTTATGAATATGTACTTATTGATTATATAGTTTCATGTATTAATTACATATTCCATTATCATGGAATAAATGATAATGTTTAATGAATCCATGATTTATGATCCATGTGACACACTTATGCATGAAATGAAATGTTTAAGAAGGGTGCACAATGATAGCGCTTCAATGCATTGGGTAATGATTTGTATCATGATACGTCAAGTGAAATGAGTGTTTACTCCTTCTAATTCAAATATAATGAGTGTTTACTCATGATCCATGTACAATGAGCCTTGGCTCATGCTAATACCATGTTAATTGTTGTTCCTACCTTTCCATGTTATGATAATCATGATATATCATGTATTTATGTTCATGTTTCTCTTACACTCCATTGATATGCATAATGATAAAAATTTATTGTAATCTTCATGTTATTACACATTTACTCCCTTACCTGGCTTTATAGATCACCATTTTCTTATTCATGTCCTTAGGTTATCCCATCCAATGCTAAGTAAGATGGAATGTAGTGGTTATGTAAAGGATGTTTTCAATAAATATGTTGTGTTTCATGTTTTAAACTGTTATATAATGTTCTTAAACCCCAAATACACAAGAACTCTCAATCTTATATTTTGTATAAAGTTAATATTTTATGTAATAAATCATGTTTAAGTGTGTAATAAAAAGAAGGTTTGTTATACCGCTAGAGTTTGCAGTGGGTGATGATATATTGTTTTAGGCATCTCCTAAATTGGGTCACCGTTTGATATAGAGGTAGTGACAGTTTTCACAATGTTTTCGTAGATCGTTTGAGTTTTCAGAGAGAATTTGATATGTGGTGTACTGATTGGCTCTTTGAAAGAGGTATAGTTCAATGCATGATAAATTTTCATGTGTCACAAATTCAACAGTGTCACCGCTAAATTTCTAAAGTGATTTATATGGATGATGTTGAGATTAATTTTGATGAATACTTTGAGGATCATCCAATACATGTGTTAGATCGTAGTGGTAATGTTCTACAGGGGAAATGCCATTTTGTTAATTCATTTATTTTGGAAATGTTGTTATTTTAAAGAGGAAAAATGGTTGAGATAAGCAGATATATGGGCTTAATGACAAGATATTTTTATATCATACTCTTAGAGAAGCATGGGAGTACATCTAGAAGACAATATTTTATAAGGTTGGGAGATTATTAGATCCAAACATTTTCTAGAAAATTATCCAGTTTTTTATTGGTAATCATTTTCTTTGGTTTGATTATTTTTTGTTTGGGTTTTATCATGGGGATGTTTGGGTGAAACTATAGATAATTTTGGGGGAAGAGGGGAAGTGCATGGTTTTCCCAAACAAATTTCCCACCAGAAAAAACCATGTGAACCTTAATAGAGGGGATTCCAATGGCTGGAACATGAGTTTTTAAACTGTGTTCCCTCTTTTGATAACGCCAAATGACCAATGTCGACCAATAATCGTTTTTCCTAATTTTAGAGCCTCCTAAACAAATTTAAATCTCTTATAACCTCCATTATTGTTAAACTGATGATCCCTTGATAAATGCTGCACTCCAGTTATGTGTTATCTTCCCAATTAGAGATATATATATATATCTCCCGCTGTAACACCTCGAGATTTTATGAGAAGTATTGTTATTAATTTATTTGATGCCTTTTGTTGTATGAAAAAACAATATTATCTTACGCTATATGCAACACTATATTAGCTTGCAGTATACACAATAGTATTCTTGGATCGTGTTACACAAAATTTCAAGTTCGTTTGATAGAAGTTATTCTATGCAACATTGAGTGTGCATATATATATATATTCAATGTATAAATGAAATATGGTTGGATTCTTTTATACACAACAACAATGGAATATTTCCCTACAGGAAACCCTGACTTGGCTTGCATTACAGACAACCGCGACCTTCCTCGATAGCGTGTGTTGTACGCAATACCGAGTTTCACTAAACAACGATATGTTATTAAAATATTATATAAACTAGCCGTTATGAATAGTAATACCCACTTTTTGAAATTTTATAAATTTTATCTTTCAAAATGTACTTTATTTTTGAATTCAGAATATTGAAATTAGCCTAGGGTGAAATTTTGGTATTTTTCTGAAAACAATCACTTTTTGATGAATAGTGAAAACACTGGGTTACTATTTAAAAACCGAATTTTTTTTAAATAATTTTTTATTTTATTTAAATTTATTTTAGAAAAAAATTGATAAATAATACCTCTATAAGTTCTATGTAATTCATGGGAGTCATTTTATAATAATTTTAGATATATAAAAATTTTATTGAACTTTTCACCGTCTTTTACCCACCTCGTAGGAGAATTTGAAAATTTACACAAAAGTTAATTTTACCGCTTCTGTGAGTGAGAATTTCAAAAATCCGAGAGACATGGTTAACATCAAGGAGTAAAATGTGGTTCAATAAGATAACAATAATTTTTGGTGAATAGTAACTTTTTACTTGTATTTACCACAGTTAAAAGTAAATAGGGCAATTAAGGGTAAAAATGATATTATTATTACCCTAACACATGTCCTAATTCTATTAGATAAGTATAATTCGACCAAAAACAACCTTAGGAATATAATATTATCATTTAGGTCCACTTGGATTAGATTAGGACATTTATTATTATTTAATTCAAAGAAGAGTTAAAAGAGTTAAAATCAATGTTCAATAACTAAAATATTTTTAATATAGGGTCATACATAAGATAAATTCGACTATAAATATTCATTAGAAAAATAAAAATATTTTCTACATAATTTTATTTTATTTATTGTTTTTAGAAATTAAATAATTTAATTTATTTACGACACAATGATGATGCAGCAAGTACCATATTAATGAAATACTAAACTAATTGATGTTATAAATACCCAAATAAATGTAATTTCAGACTTTTTATAAATTACAATAAATTTTTATGTTAATATGACATGTTAGTATTGATGTAATTAACGTTTGTCGAACTAATCATGCTGTTATGATTTTCACAAAAATTAATTACCAAATAGTGTCAAAATTGACATAAAATAATTTTTAAAACAAATATTATATTATTAATTGTTATTCTATTCCTCAAAATATACGGTTTGGACAAATGAATTAGATAAATATATATATTAATAATATACCAATTGGGGTTCTTTTGGCTTGTTATAGTAAGTTAATTAACCATATAGTGTAAGAAAACAATAAGACATAGTAAAAGTTAAATTATTTAACTTACAGTTAAATCTAAATGATAAGGATAAAATAGTAACCTAAACTTTTATAAAACCTATTGGTTGACAGGAGTTTGACCCATAACCACCTTAGCTTCAAAATAAATCAATTTGGATCTATTAAAAACTGAATATAACTTTATTATAAAATAATATTTTATGTTTTTCCAAAGGTGGCCCTCTCCTCCCTTATAAAAGGGCACCTCCTCCATCTTCTCATTACACAATTTTGAGACATCAAGCACGGACAACCCCTGACAATTTCCCTTCTCAACTTCCATAGAATCATTATAGAGGTTCTGGTCTCCTCAAAATACCAAATCTAGTGCCTTAAGAGGAGGTTAAGAAGAGGCGCGTCAAAGAAGAGGTAATATCCTTTACCGATTCGTTCCAATTTATTTCTTCTTCTAATTATTCTTATTTATTTGTTTAATAATAAATTAATAACATCAGTATCACTCATATACTGATATTTTATTATAAATATGAAACAATCCTATTTCATCTTCTATCCATCCTATAGAAAACGAAATCACCGCGCGTGCGTACGTATGGAATACCGTCTCCACGCAGTGGTGTAATCTGTTTTCCACCAACACCTTACTTGTATGGGTATAATGGTGTAAATAAATAACTATATATGATTATTTTAAAGTGAAATTTATTCTGAAACATTATACATACACATCAATACAATTCCACGATAATGGGAATGATATCATCGTGTGTACGTATGTACGGACTACCGTCTCCACGAACGCGATGAGATTTATTTTACATGATTAACCATTAAAGTTTGATTATAAAGTATATATAATAAATAATCATGAAATATATTACATAATAATGATACTGTATTTATGTATATATATTTTTTATTTTCTTAATTCCATTTAATTCAATAAGGAAACGAAAACAGCGTTCCTGCGTATGTACGACCTACCGTCTCTATGAACGGTGTATTTCATTCCATTTATTGATCTATCATATATATTTATATGCTGAATATTTATTATATATAAATCATTTTTTCCATTATGGAATTAATTAAATCAGGATATAAGTAATATTATGAAAAAACAACAAGTCCAAACATGTACGATAAATAAAACGATTTTACCCAAAACGCTGCTTTAACATGGAATTTACAAAAGAACGGGTAATATAAAGTCATAAGTGAACCATATATGATATCATAATAGTGAATATGATTCTGTAGTAAGTCAATGACATTATTTAGATCATTATATATGAGGTTTGGATACATACAAAGCATTTAAGACATTAGTTAAGGGATAATTTTTCAATCTCATTTTTATCCGAGATTGCTTATACGTAAGTATTTAATGGGGTTATATTTTTCATCCATTTCCATGAAATGTTTTTTCTAAAGAGTTTAATATTCTTACATGTATGTTTAAAGTCATGTTTAACATCATTTAACTTTTAATTTGTGTTATGGATGGAATCTTTCTTTTGTTTACCATACGTGGTACTTTTTTACTTTTCCGTTAAAAGTACGAGGAGAATGTTTTTTTTAACTTATACGACATGAATGGGTTTTTACGGTTTCATAATTACTTTTCTAAATGAATCTTAATCTACAAGATCTCATGATTATTTTCAACAAAATCGTTTTCTTTTAAAATTTAATGGAATTTTGTGAAAAGAAAATGGTTTTGAAGAAGAAATGATATTTTCCTCAAGAATTCATTTCAACTGTTTTGTCAATACTATTTTCCATCTAAGATGACATTATTTAGTATGATTTTTTTTCAAGTATAACGTTTATATGATTTACATGGATTCACTTTTCTTATGAAGAAATAATATCCATTTTTATATGGATTATGTTATGATTGGATGATGTTTATGAAACCCATTTTATTCTTTGGGTAATGATGAATGAATTATGTTCATGTTGTGGAACACGTAAGAATGATTTCATTATGAGATGGGTGGGACCTATATCTCCCCCCAATTCATTGGGTAAAGATTTATACCTCATGATATAGACATGGCTGTAATGGAAAGTTAATCTGGTACATTGATACTGGACTGGAATGAGGAGTAAACTCGATTCAGAAAGGGACATTGTCCACTAAGATGGTCTTGGCAGAAATGCCTTTGCTACTATGAAAATCATATCATGTGATTAATGGTTTTATACAATTAAATGTTTTATTCCCATGCTATTTTATCATGGTTTATGTTCCATTATGATCTATGCCTTAGGTACTGCCATTATTTATGTCATTGCTCAAGATTTTGATGTTTAAATATTATGTTCATGTTTTTAAGTTAAAATGTATATGGTTTGTTTTATTTTCCCCATACTTACCCTTACTAAGCATTTTAACTCACCCTTTATATGTTTTCTTTTCCCCAGGATATAAAGAAAGGTTTTAGTTAAGAAAAAAAAGTCAAATATCTTTATGAGAGATGTTGATGATCTTTCACCATGATTAGAAGATTATGTTCCAAGTTTCCAAAGACACTAAACTATTATGGTCCTTGTGTGTTGTTTTTTGTTATGTATTAATTATTTCTCAAAAGTAATGTAATTTCCATGTATGTCAAGCTTCGGGTCTCTACAGTTTGTATCAGAGCAAAGGATTAGTTAACGTTTGGAAACTAGGATGCGAAAACATTAGTGAGATCCCTAGAGATATTTCTAAGGTATATATAGGGATGTCCCTAAGGTTAAGTATAAGTATAGGTTATAGTCCTAGAATTAAGGTAATGATATTAGAATTAAACCTAAGATGTTAGATATTGAAGGTACTCCCCCTTTATTATGTTGTTTTCCCTTGCATGTTTTTTGCCTCTCACACTACTCTTTTTGGGTTTTAGATGATGGCTGGAACCCGAAGGAACCGTGTTGATCAATGTAATGGACGATGAAATGATTGTTATCCTAAACAAACCAATGTTATGGGAGATGGAGTGCAAAAAATTATTGCTATACTAACACAATATATGAATCATTCTGGATTACCAAATGATCAGAGAAGGGAACAATATTCTATTGAGTCCTTCATGAGGCAACATCCCCTTCTTTCAGTGGGTATTGTTATCCACTTGTTACTGGAAAATGGATTAGTACCACTGAAAAGATATTTTTGATACTTCGATATTTAGAGCATGAAAAAGTAATTTTGGCTATTTACCAGTTAGAAGGTGAATCAGACCAATGGTGGATTCTAGTTAAAAATACAAGGCCCAAAGATGAAATTGAATCCACGGAATGGGACGAGTTCAAGAACTTGTTTTTCAATAAGTACTTCCCTCGTATTCTTTGAACAAAGATGGAAAATGAGTTCCTTGAGCTTAAGAAAAAGGATGATGAATCTGTTGGTATATATGAAGCGAATTTTATAGGTCTTTCAAGGTATGCATCTGGCTTTATCATCCCACCTGAAAGTAAAGTTGATTGATTCTTTAGTGGCATAAAACCAAGTCTTAGAAGATAATTAGCTATAAAAGGCTTCAGTAGCTGTGAAGAAATTGTGTGTTCTGCTATAAAAGTAGAAATGGATGTTGGTGTTACATATCCATCTCATGGTTTTGATAAGAAACAAAAGATGGAGTTGAAGGAGAAATCTCAAAATAATGGTGAAAATAAGATGAATGTTTCTTTATGTTAAATGTTTGGAAACAAGAATGATGGGGATTGTCTTAAAGGAACTTGAAAATGTTTTAATTTTGGAATAGAAGTTCATCGAGCAGCTGAGTGTCGAAGTAATGGAAAAATGGTTTCTAATGATGTGAATAAATAAAATACTGCTGAGAACGCACCACCAACACTTCAATGCTTCAAGTGCTTGGAAATGGGGCATTATGCTAATCAATGCCCTAATCCAAGGGTTAATGATGATCAATGTGAGAAACCTCTTAAGACAAAGGGTAAAGGGAAGTCACATGCTATCAATATTTGCGATGTTGAGTATGAAAATGATGTTGTGTAATGATTAAGTGTTTATGTAATGGGATTTCAAAATAATATCATAGAATATCATTTATGGTATCGTGGAATTTTGGAATATCTATGTATTGGTTTTCAATAATTATATGGAACTCGTAACAATGAAAAGTCATTGAAATATTTTTGGAAAGAAGATGATATGCGCATAATGAAGGGATAAAGAAAAAATTAAATGAGTTCATGACTGATATAAGGACAAAGTTATTTCATGATTTGATTATATAGAATTTTTGGGATTTTGGTATTTGGAATGTGTTAAATTCTGATATCATTCATGTTTTCACTAAGGTTCAATGGGTATTTCAAGAAAATACATGATTAAGGTATTCACATGTTTGTAATGTGACCAACAAGATATATCGTACGATATATGGTGAATAAATGATGGTATTCACATGCTCGACAGATGACATTTCAAGTAATTGTTTTCTTTATACTATGAGCTTGGACAGAAGTATTTTGGATTTGTCTAAAGATTGGAAATGATTATATTGGAAATAAGTTAGTATCATTTTTGGATTGAAATTTTTTCGATATTATTGTAGGAATGTTATAATAATGTAGTTTTTGAAAATGGGACAACCTGCAGGACGGGCGACAACCCGTCACGTCAGACAAGGATGCGGGAATAGAACTCACAACCGAAGTGTGATAGGGCTTTATCGCCTACCATTGGCCAATAGGAAGTCCCTGGTTAGTATAAATTAGTTTCAATTTATTATGTGGTATGATATATGGAGTATAACTCTATTTTAGAAACCATATACGATTAATCTCACCATAGATGGACTTATGTATATAACTTTTGCTAACCTTATGTATGAGACATATGAAATGGCCAATCATTCTATCAAATGATCTGCTAACACTTCAGAGAAGAAAAATTCAACTTCATTTTTCTAATAGATGAAGTGGAAACTGTTCAAGGCACAAACAACAGTGAGATTGTACCAAAATCAAGTAAGTATTTCTTTTAATTCCAAATTTTCAACTTTAGGGAAATGATATTGAAAACCTAAAATATTGTCCTAGTGCTCTTATATCTGATGAATCAGATGGTACCTTAGATCATCCCAAATTTATGGCTTTGTTATTTTTGTCTTTTTCATAGCCATGTCCACTACCACTCTCCATCAGAACATGATGGTTAGATTGCTCTTCCATATACATATTTTTACCTTTGTTCTCCTATGTGGAAACCCAGTGATTAGTTAATTTGGGTAACCGTTACATTTCATAATTTAGTTTTCAAAGTTATGTTTTGGTATTCCTTTTATGATGTGGGTTTCTATTAAAGAAATATTCAAGTAAGTAAACCATTTATAACCCTGATGAATTTTGAGGGTGAAATTCATTTTAAGGGGGGTAGAATGTAACACCTCGATATTTTATAAGAAGTATTGTTTTTAATTTATTTGACGTCCTGTGTTGTATGCTAAAACAATATTATCTTGCACTATACGCAACACCGTATTAGCTTTCAGTATATGCAACACTATTCTTGGATTGTGTTACACAAAATTTCAAGTTCGTTTGATATAAGTTATTCTATGAAACATTGAGAGTGTGTATATATATATATATATATTCAATGTATAAATGAAATATGGTTGGATTCTATTATACACAACAACAAAGGAATCTTTCCCTACACGCAACACAGACTTGGCTTGCATTATACCCAATCGCGACCTTCCTCGATAGCGTGTGTTGTACGCAATACCGTGTTTCACTAAACAACGATATGTTATTATAATATTATATAAACTAACCGTTATGAATAGTAATACCCACTTTTTGAAATTTTATAAATTTTATATTTCAAAATGGACTTCATTTTTGAATTCAGAATATCGAAATTAGCCTAGGGTGATATTTTGGTATTTTTTCTGAAAACATTCAATTTTTGATGAATAGTGAAAACACTTGGTTACTTTTAAAAACCGACTTTTTATTTAAATAATTATTTATTTTATTTAAATTTATTTTAGATCAAAATTGATAAATAATATCATTATATGTTTAATGTAATTCATTGGAGTCATTTTATAATAATTTTAGATATATAAAAATTTTATGGAACTTTTCACCGTCTTTTACCCAACTCCTAGGAGAATTTGAAAATTTACACAAAACATAATTTTACCACTTCTGTGAGTGGAATTTAGAAAATCCAAGAGACATAGTTAAAATCAAAGAGTATAATGTGGTTCAATAAGATAAAAATAATTTTTGGGGAATAGTAACTTTTTACTTGTATTTACCACGGTCAAAAGTAAATAGGGTAATTAAAGGTCAAAATGATATTATTATTACCCTAACACATGTCCTAATTCTAGTGGATAAGAATAATTCTACCAAAAACAACCTTAGGAATATAATATTATCATTTAGGTCCACTTGGATTAGATTAGGACATTTATTATTATTTAATTCAAAGAGTAGTTAGAAGAGTTAAAAACAAAGTTTAATAACTAAAACATTTTTAATATTGGGTTCTACATAAGATAAATTCGACTAATAATATTTATTATAAAGATAAAAATATTTCCTAAATAAGGTTATCTTATTTAAATTTGTAGACATTAATTAATTTAATTTATTTATGACATAATGATGATGCAGTAATTACCTGATTAATTAAATATTAAACTAATTGATGATATAAATACCCAAATAAATGTAATTTTAGACTTTTTATAAATTAAAATATTTTTTTAGGTTAATATGACATGTTATTATTAATTTAATTAACGTTTTTCTAACTAATGATGCTGTTATGATTTTCACAAAAATTAATTACCAAATAGTTTCAAAATTGACATAAAATTGTTTTTTTAAAAAATACTATATTATTAATTGTTATTCTATTCCTAAAAATCTAAGGTTCGGCAAAATGAATTAGATAAGGTTATATATATTAATAATGAACCACTCAGGGTTCGTTTGGATTGTTATAGTATATTTATTAACCATATAGTGTAAGAAAACATTAAGACACGGTAAAAGGTAAGTTATTTAACTTAGAGTTAAATCTAAATGATAAGGTTAAAATACTAACCTAAAATTGTTTAGAACCTATTGTTTGAGAGGATTTAGACTCATATGCACCTTATCTTCAAAATAAATCAATTTGGATCTATTAAAAACTGAATATGACTTTATTATAAAATAATATTTTATGTTTTTCCAAAGGTGCCCCTCTCCTCCCTTATAAAAGGGCACCTCCTCCATCTTCTCTTTACTCAATTTGGAGCCTTCATGCTCAGAAAACACCTGAACATTTATCTTATCAACTTCTATAGAAAAATTATAGAGGTTTGGGTCTCCTCAGAATACTAACTCTAGTGCCTTAAGAGGAGGTTAAGAAGAGGCGCATCAAAGAAGAGGTAATATCCTTTACCGATTCTTTCCAATTTATTTCTTCTTATAATTATTCTTATTTATTTGTTTAATAATAAATTAATAAATACAGTATCAATCATATACTGATATGTTATTTTAAATATGAAACAAATCTATTTCATCTTCTATCCATGCTATGGAAAATGAAATCACCGCGCGTGCTTACGTACGGAATACCGTCTCCACGCCGTGGTGTAATCTGTTTTCCACCAACACCTTACTTGGATGGGTATAATGGTGTAAATAAATAACTATATATGATTATTTTAAAGTGATATTTATTCTGAAACATTATACATACACTTCAATACAATTCCACGATAATGGGAATGATATCACCGCGCATGCGTACATACAGACTACCGTCTCCACGAACGCGATGAGATTCATTTTCAATGATTAAACATTCAAGAATGATTATAATGTATATATAATAAATAATCATGAAAGATATTACATAATAATGATAGTGTATTTATGTATATATATGTTTCATTTACTTAATCCCATTTAATTCAATAAGGAAATGAAAACAGCGTTCATGCGTACGTATGGCCTACCGGCTCTATGAACAATGTATTTCATTCCATTTATCGATCTATCATATATATATATATATGCTGAATATATATTATATATAAATCATGTTTTCCTTTCTGGAATTAATTAAATCAGGATATAAGTAATAATATCAAGAACAATAAGTCCAAACACGTACGATAAATAAAATTATTTTACCCAAAACGTTTCTTTAACATGGAATTTACAAAATAACGGGTAATATAAAGTCATAAGTGAACCATATATGATATAATAATAATTAATATGATTCTTTAATGAGTAAATGACATTATTTAAATCAGTATACAAGTGTTTTTGATACATACTAAGCATATAGAACATAAGGTAAGTGATAATTTTTCAATCTGATTTTTATCTGAGATTGCTTATACATAAGTATTTACTGGGGTTATATTTTTCATCCATGTCCATAAAATGTTTTTCATAAAGTTTTTAATATTCTTCCATGTATGTTTAAAGTCATTTTTACCCTTATTTTACTTCTAATTTGTGTTATTGATGGAATCTTTCATTTATTTACCATACGTGGTACTTTTTGACTTTTCCGTTAAAAGTACGAGGAAAATGTTTTTTTACTAATACGGCATGAACGGATTTTTATGGTTTCATAAATCCCTTTATTAATGAAGCATACTCTACACAATTTCATTATTATTTTTAACAAAATCCTTTTCTTTTAAAATTTCATGGCATTTTTTGAAACGAAAATTATTTTGAAGAACAAATGATATTTTCCTTAAGAATTTATTTCAACTATTTTATCAAAACTATTTTCCATCTAAGATGAAATTATTTTGTATGATTATGTTTCAAGTATAATGTCTCTATTATTTACATGGTTTCAATTTTCTTATGATGAAATGATATCCATTTTTTTATGGATTATTTTATTATGGGATGATGTTTATGAAACCCATTTTATTCATTGGCAATCATAAAAGATTTATGTTTATGTTGTGGAACACGTAAGAATGATTTCATTACGAGATGGGTGGGACCTATATCACCCTCCAATTCATTGGGTAAATATGTATATCCCATGATATAGACATGGCTGGAACGACAAGTTAATCTGGTTCAGTGATACAGGACTGGAATGAGGAGTAAACTCGATTCAGAAAGGGACTTTGTCCACTAAGATGGTCTTGGAAGCAAAAACATGGATACTATGGAAATCATATCATGTGATTAATTTCCTTACACATTTACATGTTTTTTCCCATGCTATTTTATCATGATTGATGTTCCATTATGATCTATGCCTTACGTACTTCCATGTTTTATGTCATTGCTCAAGATTTTGATGTTTAAATATTATGTTCATGTTTTTAGGTTAAAATGTATATGGTTTGTTTTATTTTCTCCATACTTACCCTTACTAATAATTTTACCTCAACCTTTATATGTTTTCTTTTTCCCAGGATATAAAGAAATGTTTCAGGTAAGAAAACAAAAGGGGAAGATCTTTATGGGAGATGTTGAAGATCTTTCACCATGATTAGAAGATTATGTTCTGAGTTTCCAAAGACACTAAACTATTACGGTCCTTGTGAGTTGGTTTTTTATGTATTAAGTATTTCGAAAAAGTAATGTAATGTCCATGTATTTCAAGCTTCAGGTCTCTACAGTTGGTATCATAGGAAAGGTTTAGTTAATGTTCGGAAATTTGGATGCGAAAACATTAGTGAGATCCCTAGAGATATTTTTAAGGTATGTCTAGGTATGTCACTAAGGTTAAGTATAAGTATAGGTTGTATTCCTAGAATTATGGTAATGATATTAGAATTAAACCTAAGATGTTAGATATCTAAGGTACTCCCCCTTTATTATATTGTTTTCTCTAGAATGATTTTTGCCTCTCATACTATTCTTTTTGGATTTTAGATGATGGATGGAACCCGTAGGAACTGTGTTGATCAATGTAATGGAGGAAGCAATGATTGTCCTCCTGAACAAACCAACGTTATGGGAGATGGAGTGAAAAATCTTATTTCTATACTTACACAAGTTATGAATCATTCTGGATTTCCAAATGATCAGAGAGGGGAACAATATTCTATTCAGTCCTTCATGTGGAAACATCTACCTTCTTTTAGTGGGTCTTCTGATCCACTTTTTCTTGAACAATGGATTAGTACCATTTAAAACATGTTTTTGATACTTCGATGTTCAGAGAATGAAAAAGCCATTTTTTCTATTTACCGGATAGAAGGTGAAGCAGACCAGTGGTGGACTCTAGTTAAAAATACAAGGCCCCAAGGTGAAATTGAATCCATGGAATGGGACGAGTTCAAGAACTTGTTGTTCAATAAGTACTTCCCTCATATTCTTCGAACAAAGATGGAAAAGGAGTTCCTTGAGCTTAAGAAAAAGGATGATGAATCTTTTGGTATATATGAAGCGAATTTTACAAGGTTTGCAAGGTATGCATTTGGCTTTATCATCCAACCTGAAAGTAATGTTGATCGATTATTCAGTGGCTTAAAACTAAGTCTTCGAAGAGCATTAGCAATAAGAGACTTCAGTAGCTATGAAGAAATTGTGAGTTGTTCTATCATGGTATAAATGGATGTTTTTGTTACATATCCATCTCATGGTTTTGAAAAGAAACAAAAGATGGATTTCAAGGAGAAATCTCAGAATATTGGTGAAAAGAAGATGAATGTTTCTTTATGCTCAAAGAGTGGAAAGAAGCATGGTGGGGATTGTCTAAAAGGGACTAGAAAAAGTTTTAATTGTGGAAAAGAAGGTCATCAAGGAGCAGAGTGTTGAAGTAATATAAAAAGGGTTTCTAGTGATGTTAATAAAGAAAAGACTACAGAAAACGCACCACCAACACTTCAATGCTTCAAGTGCAAGGAAATGGGGAATTATGCTAATAAATGACCTAATCCAAGGGTTAAAGATGATCAACGTGAGCAACGATTTAAGGCAAAGGATAAAGGGAAGTCATATGCGATCACTATTTGTGATGTTGAGTATGAAAACGATGTTGTGTAATGATTAAGTTTTTATGTAATGGGATTTCAAAATAGTATCACAGAATCTCATTTAAGGTATCGTGGAATTTTGGAATATCTATGTATTGGTTTTCAATAATTATACGGTACTGGTAACCATGAAAAGTGATTGAAATATTTTTGGAAAGAAGATGATATGTGAATAATGACGGGGTAAAGAAAAAATTAAATGATCTCATGACTGATATAAGGACAAAGTTATTTCATGATTTGAGTATATAGAAATTTTGGGATTTTGGTATGTGGAAAGTGTTAAATTTTGATAGCATTCATATTTTCACTAAGTTTCAATGGGTATTTCAAGAGAATACATGATTAAGGTATTCACATGTTTGTAATGGGACCAACAAGATATATCGTATGATATATGGTGGATAAATGATGATATTCACATGCTCGGCAGATTACATTTCTAGTAATTGTTTTCTTTAACTATGAGCTTGGACAGAAGTATTTTTGATAAGCCTAAAGATTGGAACGGATTATATTGGACATAAGTTAGTATTGTTTATGGCTAGAACTTTTTTTTATATTATTGCAGGAATGTTATAATAATGTAATTTTAGAAAAAGGGACAACCTGCAGAACGAGAGACAACCCATCACGTCATATATGGATGCGGGAATCGAACTCACAACCAAAGTACGATAAGCCTTTATTCCTACCACTGGCCAAAAAAAAGTCCCTTGTTAGTATAAATTATTTTTAATTTATTATGTGGTATGATATATGAAGTATACGTCCATTTTAGGAACCATATAAGATTAATCTCACCATAGATAGACTTATGTATATAAATTTTTATTACCTTATGTTTGAGACAGATGGAATAACCTATCATTCTATTGCATGATCTGCTAACACTTCACGGAAGACAAATTCAACTTCATTTCTTTAAGAGATGAAGTGGAAATTTTTCATGGCACAAACAACAGTAAGATTGTACCAAAATCAAGTAAGTATTTCTTCTAGTACAAAATTTTCAACTTTAGGGAAATGATATTGAAAACCAAAACTGTAGTCCTAGTTCTCTTATATCTGATGAATCAGTCGGTACCTTAGATCATCACAAATTTATGGCTTTGTGATTGTTTACTTTTTCACATCCATGTTCTCTACCACTCTCCATCAAAACATGATGGTTAGATTTCTCTTCAATATACATATTTTCACCTATGTTATCCAATGTGGAAACCTAGTGATTAGTTAATTTGGGTAACTGTTACGTTTCATAATTTAGTTTTCAAAGTTATGTTTTGGTAGTCCTTTTTACGATGTGGGTTTCTATTAACGAAACTTTCAAGTAAGTAAACCATTTATAACCCTGAAAAATTTTGAGGGCGAAATTCATTTTAAGGGTGGTAGAACGTAACCCCCTGAGATTTTATGAGAATTATTGTTTTTAATTTATTTGAAGTCTTGTGTTGTATTCTAAAACAAGATTATATTGCGCTATACGCAACACCATATTAGCTTGCAGTATACGCAAAACTATTCTTGGATCGTGTTACACAAAATTTCAAGTTTGTTTGATAGAAGTTATTCTATACAACATTGAGTGTATATATATATATATTCAATGTATAAATGAAATATGGTTGGATTCTATTATACACAACAATAAAGGAATAATTCCCTACAAGAAACCCTGACTTTGCTTTCATTACATGTAACTGCGACCTTCCTCGATAGCATGTGTTGTACGCAATACCGATTTTCACTAAACAACGATATGTTATTAAAATATTATATAAACTCGCCTTTATGAATAATAATACCCACTTTTTGGATTTTTATAAATTTTATCATTCAAAATGGACTTCATTTTTGAATTCCAAATATCGAAATTAGCCTAGGGTGAAATTTTGGTATTTTTCTGAAAGCTTTCAATTTTTGATGAATAATGAAAACACTGGGTTACTATTTAAAAACAAACTTTTATTTAAATAATTATTTATTTTATTTAAATTTATTTTAGATCAAAATTGATAAAAAATACCTATATAATTTCAATGTAATTCATTGGAGTCATTTTATAATAATTTTAGATATATTAAAAGTTTATTGAACTTTTCACCGTCTTTTACCCACCTCATAGGAGAATTTGAAAATTTACAGAAAACATAATTTTACCTCTTCTGTGAGTAGAATTTTGAAAATCTTAGAGACAATTTTAACATCAAGGAGTAAAATGTGGTTCAATAAGATAAAAATAATTTTTGGTGAATAGTAACCTTTTAGTTTTATTTACCACGGTTAAAAGTAAATAGGGTAATTACGGGTAAAAATGATATTATTATTACCCTAACACATGTACTAATTCTATTGGATATGTATAATTCGACCAAAAACAATCTTAGGAACATAATATTATCATTTAGGTCCTCTTGGATTAGATTAGGACATTTATTATTATTTAATTCAAATAAGAGTTAAAAGAGATAAAATCAATGTTTAATAACTAAAATATTTTTAATATAGGGTTATACATAAGATAAATTAGACTATAAATATTAATTAGAAAGATAAAATGTTTTCCTACATAATTTTATTTTATTTATAATTTTTAAACATTAATTAATTAAATTTATTTATGACACAATGATGATGAAGTAATTACCATAATAATGAAATATTAAACTAATTGATGTTATAAATTCCCAAATAAATGTAATTTAAGACTTTTTATAAATTAAAATAATTGTTTAGATTAATATGACATGTTAGTATTGATTTAATAGACGTTTTTTGAACTAATCATGCTGTTATGATTTTCAAAAAAAATCAAAATCCATATAGTGTCAAAATTGACATAAAATAGTTTTTAAAACAAATATTATATTATTAATTGTTATTCTATTCCTAAAAATCTAAGGATCAGCCAAATGACTTATATAAAGTTATATATATTAATAATGAACCACTTGAGGTTCGTTTGGCTTGTTATAGTATGTTTATTAACCATATAGTGTAAGAAAACAATAAGACACGGTAAAAGTTAAATTATTTAACTTAGAGTTAAATCTTAATGATAAGGTAACAATAGTAACAAAAACATGTCTAAAACCTATTGGTTGAGAGGATTGCGACCCATCCACAAATTATCTTCTAAATAAATCAATTTTTATCTATTAAAAACCTAATATGACTTTATTATAAAATAATATTTTATGGTTTTCCAAAGGTGTCCCTCTCCTCCCTTATAAAAAGGCACCTCCTCCATATTCTCTTTACACAATTTTGAGCCTTCAAGCTCAGCCAAACCCTGCCCATTTTTCTTTTAAACTTCCCTAGAAACATTATTTAGTTTCTGGTTTCCTCAAAATACCAACTCTAGATCCTTAATAGGAGGTTAAGAAGAGGCGCGTCAAAGAAGAGGTAATATCCTTTACCGATTCTTTCCAATTTATTTCTTCTTGTAATTCTTCTTCATTATTTTTTTAATGAAAAATTAATAACATCAGTATCACTAATATACTTATATGTTATTATAAATATGAAACAACCACATTTAATCTTCTATCCATCCTACGGAAAACGAAATCACCGCACGTGCGTACGTACGGAATACCATCTCCATGCCGTGGTGTAATATGTTTTCCACCAACACCATACTTGGATGTGTATAATGGTGTAAATAAATAACTATATGTGATTATTTTAAATTGATATTTATTCTGAAACATTATACATATACTTAAATACAATTCCACGATCATGGGAATGATATCACCGTGCGTGCGAACGTACAGACTACCATCTCCACGAACACGATGAGATTCATTTTCCATCATTAACCATTCAAGTATGATTATAAAGTATACTAAATAATTAATCATGAAATATATTACATAATAATTATACTGGATTGATGTACATATATGTTTCATTTACTTAATTACATTTAATTCAATAAGGAAATGAAAACAGCATTCATGCGTATTTACGGCCTACCGTCTCCACGAACAGTGTATTTCATTCCATTTATCGATCTATCATATATATTTATATGCTGAATATATATTATATATAAATAATGTTTTCTTTTTTTTTAATTATGTAAATCAGGATATAATTAATTATATCAAGAACAACAAGTCCAAACACGTACGATAAATAAATTTTTTTTACCCAAAACGCTGCTTTAACATGGAATTTACAAAAAAATGGGTAATATAAAGTCCTTTGTGAACCATATATGATATCATAACAATGAATATGATTCTTTAATAAATAAATGAAATTATTTAAATAATTATACAGGAGGTTTGGATGCATACTAAGCATATAGGACATAAGGTAAGAGATAATTTTTCAATCTCATTTTTATCCGAGATTGCTTATACATAAGTATTTACTGGGGTTATATTTTTTATCAATGCCCATAAAATGTTTTCCATAAATTGTTTAATATTATTCCATGTATTTTTAAAGTCATGTTTACCCTTCTTTTACTTTTAATTTTTGTTATGGATGGAAGCTTTCTTTTTTGTACAATACGTGGTACTTTTTGACTTTTCCCTTAAATGTACGAGGAGAATGTTTTTTTAACTTATACGGCATGAATGGATTTTACAGTTTCATAACTCATTTTCTTAATAAATATTACTCTACAAGATTTCATGATTATTTTCAAAAAAAGAATTTTCTTATAAAATGGCTTGGCATTTTGTGAAAACAAAATGATTTTGAAGAAAAAATGATATTTTCCTCAAGAATTCATTTCAACTGTTTGTCAAAACTATTTTCCATCTAAGATGACATTATTTAGTATGATTATGTTTCAAGTATAATTTCTTTATTATTTACATGGTTTCACTTTTTTATGATGAAATGATATCCATTTTTTATAGGTGTTATGTTATGATGGGATGATATTTATGAAACCCATTTTATTCTTTGGGTAATGATGAATGATTTATGTTCATGTTGTGGAACAGAAAAGAATTATTTCCTTATGAGATGGGTGAGACCTATATATCCTTATAATGAATTGGGTAGAGATTTATATCTCATGAGATAGACATGACTGGAACGGGAAGTTAATCCGGTTTAGTGATACATGACTAGAATGAAAAGTGAACTCGATTCAGAAAGGGACTTTATGCACTATGATGGTCTTGGAAGAAATGCGTTGGATAATATAGAAATAATATCATGTGATTAATGGTTTTACACAATTACATGTTTTATTCCCATTCTATTTTATCATGATTGATGTTCCATTATTATTTATGCCTTACGTACTGCCATGTTTTATGTCATTGCTCATGATTTTGATGTTTAAATATTATGTTCATGTTTTTAAGTTAAAATGTATATGGTTTGTTTTATTTTCTCCATAAATACCCTTACTGAGCATTTGAGCTCCCCCTTTATATGTTTTATATTCCCCAAGATATAAATAATGTTTTTATGTAAGAAAACAAAAGGAGAAGATCTTTATGGGAGATGTTGAAGATCTTTCACCTTGATTAGAAGATTATGTTCCGAGTTTCCAAAGACACTAAACTATTATGGTCCTTGTGAGTTGGTTTTTGTTATGTATTAAGTATTTCTCAAAAGTAATGTAATGTCCACGTATGTCAAGCTTTGGGTCTCTACACCCGCTCCTCTTTCTAGATAAAAGTGGGAAGTTTTAACCACTGTTAGTACTAAATACAGATCTAGGTTTTATTTATTTTTATTATCTTGATCTAGGATATTGGTTTCAAATCTATAACACATTCTTCATCACTTTCTTTATCGTTCTTCTTAATTTGTGGATTTATTTTGGAAGGCATTGGTCAATGATATTGAGGTAGGTGGTATATTATTCATATACCAATTAATTTCTTTCAATTATATGTATATAATTTTAAAATTTCTATTGGATGAATAACAATTTATTTTATTTTATTCAATTAATTAATTTGGAAAATTAATTAATAAAATGATTTTGAAATTGGGGATATTGAGGTTGTTGAATTGGATTTATTAATTTTTGAATTAATTTATGGTAATTTTTTATGACTTTTCAATTTATTGAATTAGAATAATTATTTGTTGACTTAATTATAAGGATATTGAGATTGTTTAATTAGATTACATAATCATTGAATAAAATAATGGAAATTTTTTTAATATGAAATTAATTTATTTAGAATCATTATTTGTAGAATTAATTACATGGAGATTTAGATTGTTGAATTGAATTAATTTTTTTTGAAATAATTAATTGGAACTGTTTTCATTATGAAATTGATTAAATTGGATTTATTAACAGTTGAATTAATTAATTTATGAGTTTATTGTGAAATATGATGTTAAGGTTAATAGTGATTAACTTTGAATGATGTGGTATATGTGATATATATGTGATTTTCAAATTCATGTGTGGGATATAGACAACTACATCAAGATACCATAGTGACAAATTGATTCATAAATGTGTGTGGGATGTGGTCTCCTCTAAAAAATCCCATAGTGACTAATGTGTGCAGAAAATAGACTACATCTTGAAAATACCACATTTGTGATTGTTTGATAAATGAGTTGTGGTTCATGGACTACTACTTCAAAAACCCGTGAGGTCCTTGGAATGGTGACCTAGACCCAATGCCTTATAATTGGAGTATGGATCCAATTGGCCATGATACATAATTGAAATGAATGGATACTGATTGTCTATGTGTTATAATAATTTGCGAATTGAATATGTGATATAGTTCTGACTCTGTCACAGCCCAAAGAAGGCATTGAGAATTTGGGATTCCTTAGGATCACATGTGTTATGTGTTTATATAAAGAGAAATTTAATAAATGTAAACTATTTACATTATTAATTTTATTTTATTATCAATAAAAATGCACACCCATTTGTTGATGGGATATTCTTTTAGACAATATTTGTGGCGGCCTACTGAGTTGAACTCACACTCTTCTCGGGATTCCTGATCCGTACCCAAATAGATATCAAGATATTATGCGAGGTTATAGGAAAATTACATATTGTAGATGGATCATATAGTATGGTGATGGATGAGGGAACCAGACATGGTTCATGACCTTCTTGGGAGTAGTGAGAATCTATATTTATTTTTTGTTTTACATATTGAGACTTGACCAGAACATGGAGATCCATATCAACTATTTTAGTCTGGATATTGTATTACCTGTTTTGGTAATCATATGATACTAGTTTGTCTTGGTTATTAGTTATATAAACTTTTATTCTTATTTACTTCTACTATTCAACTGATTTGACAAAAGGGTATAGTATCCTCATGTTGATATATCATAGCCTTACTGCTAGTCAGCAACCTTTAACATAAGGGGATGAATTATTGAGGTCATGTAACCAACCAGATCAGGGAACTAGTGTGTGGAACCAAGGTTAGGATGTTAAAATTTATTAATATTATTTTATTAAAATAAAATTTATTTATTTTTTTTTAAATTATCAAAAGTGTGTCTTAATTGAGGGTATATATTATCTAAAAATACAATTTAAATTTCTTAATATTAAAATCTAAATTTCATCAAAGTAATTATATAATATTTTATAATATAATAATAAAAATGGATAAATATAATAATTAATTCATTGAAAGTAATATATAAAAATTCGTATTACAAGGGTAAAGATACATTAGCCTTTATTACCCCGAAATGTTTCCTAATTGTATGGTTTGAGATGATTGTTCTTTATTAGGGTGTTTGGATTAACATGGTTTTGTTTGTGATCTCAATAATCATAAAACTCTATGGAAAACAATTTTTTTATTCTTCTGTTATTGAATTTATACTAGTGATTTGTAACGGTAAATGACTGATGATGCTATCTCTCTCACAATCTCATATTAATGGGATTCATAGGGTACAATACTACCAATCAAGGAAATAATTTGTTTATTCTATACAAACTATAAGGGATAAATGTAATAATTAATTCATTAAAATTAATATATAAAAATTATTATTACAAGGGTAAAGATACATTACCCTTTATTACCCTGATATGTGCCCTAATGGTATGGTTTGAGATGATGGTGATTTATTAGGGTGTTTGGATTAACATGGTTTTGTTTGTGATCTCAATAATATTAAAACTCTATGGTAAACAATTTTTGTATGCATCTGTAATTGAATTTCTACTAGTGATTTGTTACGGGAAATGACTGATGATTCTATCTCTCTCACAATCTCAGATTAATGGGATTCATAGGGTACAATACTACTAATCAATGAAATAATTCATTTAGTCTATAAAAACTATAATTTATCCAATAACGTAATATATAGTAATCCTATCAGTCACTATAAAATTTATTTACTACCAATAGTCAAGGTATTTAATAGTATTTGAATTCTAACCATCTATATTTTGTAATAGTCCAAAATAAGTAAATTAGTGCATGTGTTTTCTATAACTATAATTAATTTAGTCAATCAAAAAATGTAATTTTATTTATAAAATTTTAGGTTATTACATTCATCATCCATTTAGAAAATTTTCCATCAAAATCCCTTTTCCACTAGAATATATGAGGGTACTTATGTTTTATTTCCACTTCCATTTCTTAGGTTTCTTCCTCAAACATGCAGTTCTTTCGCAACCATTTGACAAAATGAGTTGTCTTTTATTTTCATTTTTAGTCTCTATGATCTAATTTCGTCATAATTTTATCCTCATATGAAATATTTCTCTCCAAGGGTACCCCCTCTAGATTCATTACATGTGAGTGGTCAATTATGTACATCGTCAAGAAGGATACACAGAACACATCACATGCTGGAGAAATGTTAGGTAGGATTATTAGTCTATTGGACACAACTCCAATGAAATCAAGGATATCATAGGGGTAGATTTATATTGTAAGATGCTCCCATTATTCCCAAACCACATAAATTTACTCCACAATAATATACAGAGGAATAACTTTTCTCTAATTTCATGTTTTAATGAGGATTTTATGAGTATCTTTTCTGATGACTTTGGGTGTATTTCATATTAATTTGAATGGTTTCAATGATCTCTTTTATCTATTTGATATGAACACATCCAATAATCTTAAACTCTTGATTTCATCTCATCATGTTGGAGTTTAACACCTCTTCACTTATATAGCCTCACAAGGTTCCATTTGAATGCTATAATGGATAGTATTTTTATATGAGAACCATTATATGGGTTGGTGAAGATCCTAAAATCCCAATAAATCTATTGAATTATATATCAATGTATTCAATATATTTTTAATTATTCTCTTAGACTAACCATTCTTCTAATGGTGATGAGTGGTACTGAAATTCAACATTATATCCAATATTTGATGAAGGATTCTAAAAAACCTCACTGTAAACTTCAAATCCCAATCATATACAAAGAATATTGAATCTAAATATTTTATTACAACTTATATTACATATTTCTTAGAATGTTTTTGTAGATATTAATTGTCCTTAAAAATAATTAAATGATAAGAAATTGGAAGGTGATAAAATACCACCCAGATGGAATTTTTTCCTTTGGATGTCATGGGGACTCTGGAAATGAAATCCATGGTTATGTTTTCCCATTTTAATTCTATTATGGGTATTTATTTCATCATACCCATAGACTCATATCATTCAATATTTCATTGGTTTCATTCAATGCATAAATATAAAAATTTGAAAATTTCACTCTTCATATTATCCAACCTACCTTTTTTTTGATCTCAATACATCATAGTTATTCCCAGATAAATAGTGAAGGACGAGCTATAAAAATAATCCATAATTTATCTCTTGATATTATGTTTTTATTATACACATATACATTTCACAATATTTTTAAATTCATCTTTATAAAAGCTAAATTATATAAATTTCATTACTATTCAATGTAACAATACATTATCTCCTTAGGCCTCCTTGATCCTCTCTAGAATGAATGGTTTAGTAGTTATTTGAGAAATGAATGATAAATTCCCTTTTATTATTCTAATATCTATCATTATCATGCCAAATAAGGTTGGGTCCCATTCAATCCTCATTATATAAAAGTCTACGGTATCCTTTCTCCAGAGATTTACTTACACTTTTTTTGCCTTCCCATGATGTAAATGGATTGAAAAATTATAATCATTGAACATCTTTAACCACCTTACTTCATGCATATTTATATCCCTTTGTTTAAATATATACATGGGGATTTTATGATCTTTATATATTTCACACATCTCACAATAGATATAATGTTTCCAAATAATTAATGAAAAAATCTCAACAGTCATATCTAGATCATGATCATGGTTGTTCTACTCATAGATCTTTATTCAGAGGGAGGAATATGATACATATTAATTATCATTCATAATTACACAAACCAAACCATTTTTATACAAATAACTCTATATAAAATAAATTAATCACTAGTGGTTAATTTTGAAATGATGGTTTGATTAGCCTCTTCAATAACCCTATAAATCTCTCCTTGAACCTATGGATAAATAAAAACATCAATCCCTTCCTAGTTAGATTTTTTAGTTGGATCAAAAATCATGAGATGTTTATCATAAATTGATGATAGTACCCACCTAATCAAAGAAACTATGTATCTTTATCATAAATGTTAGTATTATCCATCAATTAAGTGCCTATATTTTTTATGTATCCCTAGATATAACTTTTATGGTTTTAACATTCCCAAGTAATGTTACTTTCTCTATAAAGAAATAACATTTACTGTACTTCACATTCAAAATTTTATTTTTAATAGTATTCAATACAGAATTCAAATTCTCCTCATGTTCCTCCATGATTCTGGAGTTGATAGGAATATCTTATATATAGACTACCAAATATTTATTGAGGCAATCTTTATTTATTCTATTCATTAGGTCTAAAAATATATATAGATAATTAGTGAATCCAAATGGAATCACTATAAACTCATAGTTCTCATACCTTGTATAAAAAAATCGTGGGGATATCCACATTCTTCACATTTAGTTAATAATATTCCAATTTAAGATCCACCTTAGAGAAGAATGGGGCACCACATAGTGGATCAAATAAATAATTTATCTATAGAAGAAGATATTTTTTATTTATTAGGATATTTTTAAGCTCAAAATAATCAATGTATAGGTGAATTAACCCCTACTTATTCTTGATAAAAAAACTAGTTCACCCTATCTTGAAGAACTTGGTAGTATGAACCCTTTATCCAAATTATGAATTATTTATTTATTAAACTACTAAATTTAAATAGAGAAAATTCTATATATGGTATCAGAAATTTGAATGCCATTGGGTATATTTTTGATTGAGAACCCAACCTCTCAAATAGGATGAATACCGTAAAATTCATTGAGGGACATATAACTTAATTTACATACAATGAGCATGTCATTAAGGATGATATTTTTTAGTATCAATCATTTTAAAATGATACAATTACTTATAATTTAATAATATGCATGGTTGAGATATATATATGAAAAGATATTTATCCTCCTCCATGAACTCATATAGAATTAGTGTGTGATTTGTGATATAGAGGGCGATTTACTTATCTAAACAATTTATATTGGATTTATATAAAGAAATATAATAATTATGTTGAAGTAAAATTAATTCCACTAAATGGTGTATCATAAGTATTTATAGTAAATTCAGACCACAAATTCTGATATTTGATTATTTATATTCTTGGGATGCTATAATTTAGCCATTTTTATCAACTCCGATAACTCGACTACCATGTTTTGTGGTGATGTTTATGTAGATATACTGAACATGTGTGATATTATAGAATTCATATAACTATAATAAAATTTCACATTCACTATCATTGAATGAATAAATTGTTTACCTATCAGTACTTCATTTTTTCTATGCAACCCAAAATTTGAGATGGCATAATCTCTCCCTAACTATCTTGGTATTAGAGGTTGTTTTTATCAGTTGTCATCGAACACCATGGTTTTTCTGATTTTATTTTCATAGTTTCCTTGGTCCTTAATATTTAATCATTAGACACTGAGAAGTGGATTGACTAGACCATTACTTCCTTGGACAACAATGGTAAATTTCTCCCATAATCATTCATTATACATGTTCTCTTCCTTCTTGAACCAAAATCATTTTATTTTCCTCATTAAGAAATTTTTAGGATGTATCTTCCAATACTTTTGAAAAGTGGAGTGTTAGAAATTAGTTCTCAATGAGATTTATAAATTGTACATAAATATTAAAAAAAATTCTCACCTTATTCTCTCCAGAACCATTATACCCTTGAGATTCATTGATATCGATTTAATCTTTGAATGCACAAAATACAATTTTACTTATATATATGAAATTCTAAAATCACTAAATGTTTTTATAGAATATGATTTATCACACTAATGAATTTGTAAAATATACATTCTAGGTTAATGAAAAATCATGGTGCATGTCTGGAAAGTACCCTAATGTTCACCTCTTACACCTTGATAGATTTTTAATCCTTTTTTCTTGAGGGAAAGAAAACACCATAAAATTTTAAGTCATATATTGAATGAAAATTATTTATCAAAATACATTTTCAGGAATTCCTTCAAATCTATCAATTCAATCTCATCATCATGATATATATTTTTGAACAATTTCCACCACTTATCTGCTTTCCCCACTATAAGATAAACAACCCACACAACCTTATCTTTAATAAACCATTGAATGATAAAGAAGAATTTATCAAAAGTGTTGATCCATTGTTCTATAATTATGGTATCAGAAGACCCCCTAAAATTCAGAGGACTTCTTCACTTAAAAGAATCTATAATAACCCCTCTTTCTTAGGGGGGTGTGGGAGTTCCTTATAAGTCAATTTTCTATTAAATAATTGAGATAATTGAGAAATTATCCTCATGATGTTCATAATTCCTTCTCCCATAAGGTTGGAAATCTCATTTCAAAAGTATCACATTTCCCCTCATAATGGATATTGAATCGGTTTCTCATATTTCAATCCATTGACAAAAATAATGGAAAATTGGGTCACAATTTTTGAAATATTGAACACATAAATGGAATACAATGAATATTAAAAACATAACACATAAATGTAATAAATTTCTTGACATGTTAAATTCAGGGTTTCAATATTTACAACCCATAGTCCATTTAAAAAAAAATTAGTTTTATACCAGTAACAATTGCTCATAGAGAGCTTGAAAATTTCTCAAAGAATATCCTTATGAGTGTCGATATTATTGCGTATCAGTTCTTATTTTTAAAACACTAGGTGAGGAATGGTTCAATTACCAATGTTCCCTTTTAGGGGTAATTACTGCTATGTAAATCTATGCAATATCCACATCCACTAATAGTATACAGAGGTAGAATTTTTTTCTTGAAAACCACATACTCTATGTAATGACTCAAACTTCCATTAATGGAAATACCTATTGATCTAATTAAATATCTATTTATGTAAAATGTTTATATACAATTTCAAATTCTTTGGTTTTATGTTATGAATTATGACCATTTATAATGTAGTCATTGAGCACTGATCACATGATTAGTATAAATATAAGGCTTTAACAAATCCAATTTTTTCAGACAAAGGAAGTGATGGCCTCATCCAGTAGATGTGCCCCATACAAAGCCCATTTGTCAGAGCTCAGAAAGGAGGTTGCGTCTTTGGGATTCACTCTTTTCCAAGCCCATGATGATATTGAATATGTTATGCTCAAGCGGGACCGCCTACGAGAGAAGTGGAAGTTCATAAAGATTACCACCCGAGCAATGTTATCTGAGCCACCCCAAGATTATGTCACCATCACACACCTTACTCTTCTGTCTTACGCTGGTTTTATAATGGGTTATGTGATAATACCTTTCACTATAGTTATGTACATTATTTTTTGTATATAATAATGGATATACATTCATTTTATTATTCTTACCTTGTAAATAGTTTTTTAAAGAACAAATAATATTTTTAGTTAATGTTCAACTAAGAAATCTATTTTTATGAATTAATGGATTTGTGAATTAAATAATATTTAAATTAAATATTATTATAATTGTTAAATTATTTTTTATAAAATATAAATGATCATATAATTTTATGAATGCAATTGTAATTTCTATTAAGGATTGAAAGCCATTTTTGTCAAAACCCAAGAATTTTCGATAAATGTTGGTTTTTATTTTCAAAGTGCAAATTAACATATTTAGAAAATTTTATAGATAAAATGAATATTATTTATGGAATCAGGAAGTTGAAATAATCCAACAGTGAATTTTTTTATAATTTTCTGAGACAGTCATATTTTTGGGTAACAATTTAATACCATTTAAATATATAATGTGTTTTAGGACATCATAATGACCCAATAGTGATGTAATAAAACAATATAAACTTTTTATCAAGAAATATATGTTTTAAAATTAAAATAATGTGATTTTGGTTTTGTTTTATTTATTTTACAAAGCATTAGTGAACCCTTCAAGACTTATTAAGCATTTTGTCTTTTTAAATTGTTTTCCTTGGGAGTGTTACTCACCTCCACATAAGCAACCCCATTATTTTAAGAAGATCGGACTTTGGCCTTATAAAATTATTTTTCCCAATTCCCATTTCCAAAAACCATGGGAGAAAATCATGGGGTTGTTTTTGGTTTGGATTAGTTTAATGTGAGGTGTCCCAAACCTAAATAATAATGAATTACCTCACCTTTCCTATATAAACCCACAAAATCTCCCACTTCCTCCTCACTCAAAGCCTTTGGTGTTCATCCAACCTCTTCCCTCCTCTATCTATAATCCTACCAAGGTGACCCAAGCTCCCAAGAAGCCTCTCTCAAACCTCTCTCAAGCCTTTGTAACCTCACTTCCAAGTAAGGGTTTTTCTTCCTCTCTCATTTTTTTCCAATTTTCATTTAGTTTTTATGCCCTCTTAATTTAAATTATAAATGTTGCGGTATGGTTTTTCACCTACCCCATAATTCCCTCTTTATGTTTGATTTATGAGAGTCCCCTTTACCTCTCAATAAATTCTTCCCATGTACACCCGTTACTCTGCCGAAATTCTGAAAAGAATTTATCTCTCCTCACTTACATTCAAGAAATTATTTTGTATCATTAATATAAATTCCATTACAATTGTTGGGACATGTATCTATATGACCCCAATACTGTCAATTTCATGTACATATCACGAGACACCCCTTTCTCTCTCATCAACCATTTTTATGAATTCTTACGTCACATCGTTACACTATGGAAATTGCACTGATTTTCCAAGCCAATGTCATTGTGTAGTGAATACCATATCCATTTACCTATCAAGGGTATTCAACATTATGCACATTTAATTATTGATTATAATGTTTCATGTATGAATTCAAAATTCTTTTATCGTGGAATAAATGATGATGTTTTATGGATCCATGTTATATGATCCTTGGGGCACACTTATGCATAAAATGAAATGTTTAAGAAGGGTGCACCCTTATACCACTCTAATGCATTGGGTAAAGTATAGTATTATGATACATCATGTGCAATGGGTGTTTACTCATGATAATTAAATTCCAATGATGGTTTACTCGTGATTCATGTGCAATGAGGGTTTACTCATTCTCTATGTGAAATGAGCCTTGGCTCATGCTAATTCTATGTTAAGTGTTGTTGCCACATTTCAATGATATGATTATCAAGCTTTATAATGCCACTATGTTTATGCTCCTCTTGTTCTCTATTGATATGACTATTATCTAACACATATTTTGTTCTAATTTTATTCCCTGATTATTCCATTACCGGGCTTTATAGCTCACCCTTTTCTTGTGCATGTCCTCAGGTTATCCCATGGAATGATAAGTACAAATGAATGTAGTGGTCATGTAAAGAATGTTTTCAACAAAGATGTTGTTTTTAATCTTTTAAGTTGTTATGTAATGATCCTAAGCCCCAAATACAATAGACCTATCAATCTTATATGTTGTATCAAGTGATGTTTGTGTAATAAATTGTGTTTAATTGTGTAATAAAAGAAGGGTGGTCATAGTTGGTATCCGAGGATAGGTTTAGTTAATTTTGGGATTAGGATTAGAAAACCCTAGTAAATCCTTAGAGACATGACTATGTATAATAAAAACATACTTAGGTTTTGGTGAGTATTGAGTAAGTGGTTTATCAAGAAAATGCATCCCTGTCTGGATACGAGCAGGTAGAGGCGGTTTTGACACAAATGTATCGTAGGGGTAAATACAAAAAACACAGCGTTGAGATTGACTCGAACGAGAACTAGTGCATGAAAACGAGCCTTTCTAAACTCTTGGTTATGACACTCCAGTGGGATATGCTTTGGTAAATTCACAAAATTATTATGAACAATTATTAAGGGACTAAAAAATTCCCTAAGAATATATTTTAGAAAGTAGATGAGGGATAACAGAGACTGAAGCCAAATGATTCATATTATAAGGAAATAAGTGTTATTTATAAGTCATCAGTTTTGTCCTTCTATTACCCTTTATGTGTTACCTCTAACATTCCTTTTATTCAAGCCAGTGGCCGGTAATAGGAGGAGTCGGGCTAACAACCGATGTGAATATCAATGTAATGATTGTATTAATGATATGCCCAATCTAATGGGAGCGGGAATCACGAACTTTGTCATGCTTATCTCTCATTAACTCAAGATTTGAATAGTAACCTGGGTGAAGAGAAATTTTCAACCCCCCTAATAATGAACAAGTCACTGTCGATAGATTCATGAGACAAAGGCCTCATACTTTTAATGGATCATACTATCCCTCAATCGCTGAACAATGGATCAACTCCATTGAAAATATCTTCTCTATACTTCAATGTTCTGAATAAGAGAAGGTTATCCTAGCTGCTTATCATATGGAGGGTGAAGCTGATCAATGGTGGATGTTGATAAAAAATATGAAGCCTGAGGAGGAGATCGAGGCATTGTAATGGAAGGATTTCTGGAAGATTTTTTTTCAATAAATATTTTCCGCGCACCCTCTAGCTTAAGATGGAAAGGGAATTCCTTGAACTCAAGAAAAAAGATGACGAATCTATTGGAGCATACAAGAAAAAATTCACAAGGCTTACATGATACACTTCTGGCTTTGTCGTTACCCCCAAATACAAGGTTGACTGCTTCTTTGCTGGGCTGAATCCTAGCCTATGGAAATTGTTGGCCGTGACATCAAAAGCAATGAGGAAATTGTCCGATATGCCCTCAAGGTCAAAATGGATATCGGAGAATCTCAGGGGTATCATGGGGGTAAGAAGCATATGGTGGACTTCAATGTTGTCGGTCTAATGGATAAATCCAACGGTGCTAAGAAGATCTAGTACCCCAATTGCCAAATGTGTGGAAAGAAGCACACCGGAAATTGTCTAAAGGGGATGAGGAAATTCTTTTGGTGTGGAAGAGAAGGGAACTTGGCTATTAACTGTCGGCAAGAAAGACCCAAAGCTGTGATGGAGGAGAGGAATGCACCATTAGAACTTCAGGGCGTGGTTAATTGCTAAAACTATAAAGAACTCGGGCATCTTGCAAAATAGTGCCTAAGCCAGGGGTTTTTGAAGGCAACGAACAACCTCCAAGGCAGCAAGGGTGAGTTTTTTCCATCACTACTACCGAAGTGAACCCTGACAATGATGTGGGGATAGATACACTAGTTATTCATTCATGAATAGAGAACATAATTTTTGATTCAGGTTCTACACATTGTTTTATATCTCGAAAGGTTAGTAGAACAATCCCAGCACCAACACAAATCATGGAAGTAAAGATGTCGGTGAGTAAAGAAAATGGGGAAATCATTGCATCCCAAGAATATAACTCCTCCCCTATCATAATATGTGGATTTAACTTCCCAGATAACCACTTCATACTCCCTATGATGGAATTTGATCCAATTATTGGTATGGATTTGATATCCTTATATAGAGCCAACATAAATTGCCGTGAGAGGGAAATCACTCTCCATGGGGATAATCGATCCCTGAATCTTTTCAAGTGCAAGGGGGAAGATGAATCTTATTTATCTCCATCATCTCAAACATGGATATTACTGCCCTATGAGAACCCGTATCTAGCTCAGATGACTGAGTCCAAGGAGAAAAACATCCTAGAATACATGCCTATTGTGAGGTAATTCACTGAAGTGTTTCCCGATGAATTACCTAGTCTTCCTCCTAAAAGAGATGTTTAATTCTCAATTGATCTTATATATGGGGTGTTTCCAATATCAAAGACTCCATATAGAATAACTATTATGGAGAATGAGAAGCTGAAGAAACAACTATAGGAGAATATGGATAAAGGGTTTATACACCCAAGTGATTTACCATTGGGTGCACCCTTCTTCTTTATCCAGAAGAAGGATGGGCTAATGCGCATTTTCATCGATTATCATGAGCTCAAAAAAATCACGATAAAGAAAAAGTATCCTCTCCCGTGAATTGATGACTTGTTTGACCAAGTTAAAGGATCACAATACTTCTCCACAGTGGATTTGCGGTCAGGATATTATCAAGTAAGGGTGAAGAAGGAAGATTTCCCCAAGACCGCTTTTCATACAAGATATGGGCACTATGGATTTATAGTAATGCCTTTCAGACTCACTAATTCTCCATAAATATTCATGGACATGACGAATAGAGTCTTTAGGGATTTCCTCGACAAATTTTTGGTAGTCTTTGTAGATGATATTCTGATATACTCTAAAACCAATGAGGATCATGAAGAGCATCTAAGAATTGTACTAGAGACCTTGCGGAAGGAGAAGATCTATGCAAAGTACATCAAGGGTGAGTTATGGTTGAAGGAGGTCTCATTATTGGCCCATATCATCACAAGAAATAGGATATCTATAGATCCCTCCAAATGAGATGCAATTAAGGGATGGCCGAGGCCAACATTGGTAACAGATATCCGTAGCTTCATGGGGTTAGCTGGATATTTTCGACGATTTGTGAGAAATTTTTCACGATTGTCCAACCCTCTTACCAAGATGACTCAGAAGGAAGTAATGTTTTCTTGGAGTGATGAATGCGAAGAAAGATTCAAGGATTTGAAAAGGAGGCTTATCACTGCACTCGTCCCCACTTTACCCACAAAGTGGAGAACTTTTTGTGGTATTCAGTGATGCATCAAAGAAGGGAATGTGATGTGTATTGATGAAAAATGACAAAGTCATTGCCTATGCATCAAGGTAATTAAATGGTCATGAATAGAACTATCAAAAACATGACCTCGAGTTGGCTGTAGGGATCTTCGCATTGAAAATTTGGCAACATTATCTCTTTGGGGAGAAGTGTGAAATATATACGGACCACAAAAGCTGCAAGTATATATTCACAAAGATAGATTTGAACATTCACCAATGAAGATGGTTAGAGATGATCAAATACTATGACTGCTGAATCCATTACGACCATGGGAAAGCGAACAAGGTGGACGATGCCCTATGTAGAAAGGACCCAACGATTCAATCATTGATGAGAATTAAAAAGGATCCAATCTTCTTAGATTTGATAAATATGGACATGGGAATCATAAAGAAGGGAACATCATCAATAATTTCAAAAATTATTTCTCAAACGTCACTTTTGGAAAGGTTAAAGAATTCTCAAAAAGGATGATGTGGGAATTTTGGAAAAAGTTAAAGCTATCAGAAATGGGAAATTCAGGGAGTTTAATGTTAATGAAGAAGGAATTGTGAGATTTTGGAAAACATTGTGTGTTCCATCAAGTCCGAAGCTGAAGAAGGAACTTTTGGTTAATGCACATAGTTCAAATTTGTCTATTCACATAGGATTCAAAACGATGTATCGAGATCTCCGAGAGAATTATTGGTGGGATAATATGAAGAAAGAGATCACTGAATATACATCCAAGTGTCTGGTGTGTCATCAAGTGAAGGAAGAGAGGTAGAAGTATAAGGGGATGATGCAACCATTTCCCATACCAGAATTGAAATGGGATAACATCACCATGGACTTTGTCACCAGCCATCCGAAGACATCCAAATGCAACAATGCAATTCAGGTTTTTGTGGATCATCTTAAAAAGGCTGCACACTTCATTTCTATTTGGGACAATTTCTCATTGGATCAACTGACACAGATATATATCAAGGAAGTGGTAAGGATTCATGGAGTACCACTATCTATTGTGTCCGATCGAGATCCATGTTTCACCACTACGTTTTGGAATGGTCTTCACCATGATCAGAATACTGAACTAAACTTCAGTACGGCCTACCATCCTCAAACTGATGGCCAATCCGAGCAGACTATCCAAACACTTGAGGACATGTTGAGAGTGTGCTCAATGAAATTTAAAGGATGATGTGATCAATATCTTCCTTTGGTTGAGTTCTCTTATAATAACAGTTTCCACTTGAGTATCCAAATGGTACTATATGATGCCCTTTATGGGAAAAGGTGCAGAACACTAGCGTTTTGGGATGAGTTTAGTGAGGATAAGCTTCTTGGACCAGAAATGTCGAAGAAATGGTGGAGAAGGTGAAAAACATTCAGCATCATATCAAGTAAGCTCGAAGTAGACATAAGAGTAATATAGATAACCGTCGATGATACCTTGAGTATAATATTGAGACATGGTATTTATACACATATTTCTATGGAAGAAGGTCAGGAGGTGTGGAACGATAGGGATGTTAATTCCAAGGTACATTGACCCCTTCAAGATTCTTGATTGCGTCAGGGATTTGGCCTATCAACTAGCACATCCACCTACCATGACCATTGTACATGATGTATTTCATGTATTTCTCTTAACTAAGTACCTACCGGACCCTTCACATGTACTCTCTTCAGTGGTGGTACAGTTAGAAGATGATATTTCATATGAGGAGCAATCAGTGAAGATCATAGATCATAGAGAAAAAGTTATATGAAATAAGAAAATTCCCCTCGTCAAGGTGTTGTGGGAAACCAAATGTTTGAAGAAGCGACGTGTGAATTGGAGGAAATAATGAGGCATAGTTACCCAAATCTGTTTTAGTGTGGTAAAAGGAAATTTCAAGGGCAAAATTTCATAAGGGGGGAAAATTGTAACGACCGAGACTTTCATTAATGGAAATCCCTCTTGATATAATTAAATGTATCTTTATGTAAAATGATTATATAAAATGTCAACTTCTTTGGTTTTATGTTATGAATTGTGACCGTTCCTAATATAGTCATTGAGCAGTGATCCCATGATTAGTATAAATATAGGGAATTAATAAATCCAATTTTCTCAGAAAAAGGAAGCGATGGCCCCATCCAGTAGACGTGCCCCATACGAATCCCATTTGTCAGAGCTCGGATAGGATGTTGCGTCTTTGGGCTTCACTCTTGACCAAGCCCATGCTGAGATTGAATATTTTATGCTCGAGCAGGACCGCCTACGAGAGAAGTGGAAGTTGATAGAGATTACCACCCGAGCAATGTTATCTGAGCCACCCTAAGATTCTATCACCATCGCACACCTTACTCTTCGGTCTTATGCAGGTGTTATAAGGGGTTATGGAACAAGACCATAGCACTATGGTTATGTACATTATTTTTGTATATAATAATGAATATACTTTCATTTTATTATTGTTATCTTGTAAATAGTTTTTTAAAGCACAAATAGTATTTTTAGTTAAAGTTAAAATAAGAAATCTATTTTGATGAATTATTGGATTTTTTAATTAAATAATATTTTAATAAAATATTATTATAATTATTAAATTAATTTTTAATAAATATAATTGATTGTATAATTTTATGAATGAAATTGTAATTTTTATTAAGGTTTGAAAGCCATTTTTGTCAAAACCCATGAATTTTCGATAAATGACGGGTTTTATTTTAAAAGTGAAAATTATCATATTTAGAAAATTATATAGATAGAATGAATATTATTTCAAGAATTAGGACGTCGAAATTATACAACAGTTAATTTTTTATAATTTTCCAAGATAGTCAAATGTTTGGGTAAAAATTTAATGTCGTTTAAACATATAATGTGTTTTATGACAAAATAATGACCCAATTGTGATGTAATAAAATACTATAAACTTTATGTCCGTCCAATATATGATTTACCATTAATATAATGGGATTTTGGGTTTGTTTGATTTTTTTTACAAAGATTTATTGGACCCTTCAAGACTTGTTACACATTTTGTCTTTTTAAATTATTTTCCTTTGGAGTGTGACTCATCTCCACATAAGCAACCCCATTATTTTATGAAGTTATGACTTTGGCCTTATAAAATAGTGTTTTCAAATTCCCTTTGCCAAAAACCATTGTCTAGTTTTTGTTTTGGATTAGTTAAATGTGAGGTGTCACAAACCTAAATAATAAAGAATTCCCTCACCTTTCTTATATAAACCCACCCAAGCTCCCACTTCCTCCTCACTCAAAGCCTTTGGAGTTCTTCCAACCTATTCCCTCCTCTCTCTAGAATCATCCCAAGGTGCCCCAAGCTCCCAAGAAGCCTCTCTCAAGGCTCTCTCATGCCTTTGGAAGTACACTTCCAAGTAAGGGTTTTTTCTACCTTTCTCATTTTTGTCAAATTTTCTTTATATTGTTATGATCTTTTAATTTCAATTGTAAATGTTTGGGTATGGTTTCGTACCTCCCCCATACTTCCCTGTTTATGTTTGAATTATGAGATACCCCATTCTCTGTAACACCCCGAGATTTTATGAGAAAAATAATAATTATTTTTTTCTTTGATGTCATGTGTTGTACGCTACACAGAGATTAGCTTGTACTATACACAAAAATGTATTAGCTTTAAGTATACCCAACACTATTCTTATCTTTCATTACACTCAATCATGAACTTCCTTGATAACGTGTGTAGTACGCAATACCGGGTTTCACTAAACAATGATATATGGTTTTAATATTATTACGAACTAGCCGTTATGAATAATATTAACTACATTTTGAATTTTATAACATTATTATTCATCTTAAACATTTTCTATAACATGGTATTGGATCAAAATATTTTTTTGGGTAAAATAAGTATTATTCAAAAAATGCAGTTTTGTCAACTTTTGATGGGACACCCACTTTAAATATAGTTTGTGACATGTTTATAAGTTCAATTTGAAAAAATAAAATACTAATTTGGAATCAGGATATTAAAATTTACTTTGGATAATTATTTCATATTATTCTGATAACTTTCATATTTTAATGAATAGTAAAAACACGCTATATTTAAATTTAAAAAAAACTTTTTTCATCAAAATAATTTATATGGTTAAATTGTAATATTTATTGGTTTAATGTATAAATAGAATATATTTCTACCATTTTATATAACGTATGTCACTAGAATTGATTTTACATTGAATTAATAGGTAAAAAACTTTTTAATCTTTTGCAATGTTTTAACCTTTAAAAATCGTTTTCTTAACAACGAGATTAATTTTAAATTAATTTATATAACTTCAGTGATTTGAATTAGGAAAAATGGATTCCATATTTGGAATAATTTGGTCTAAATTATGTTAATAGGATACTTTTTATTTTTGGGAACAATGAATAGTAACTACGGTAAATTTTATTTACCATAGTTAAAGGTAAATCTGGTAATTGAGGGTAAATATAATATTATAAAATTACCCTAACATTTGTATTAATATAATTGGAATATTATATTTCGTCCTATGGCATATTTTGTTCGAAATGGAATCCATTGGAACCCAATTGGATGTGATTAAGACCTTTAATTTATTTTATTTAAGAGAAAGTGAAATATGTCTCACTCAAACTTTAGTAATTAAAATATTTTCAATATAAGGTTATACAGAATATAAATTCGGTTATAAATAATCAATTGAAAGATAAAATGTTTTTATTTATCATGGTAATTTATTTTTAATTTTTAAGAATTATTTATTTACCTTATTCTCTTATACATTAATGATGCCGAAATTATTTATTTAGTGAAAAATCAATAATATAGTTTTTATTGAAATACCAATACAATCAGAAGGCCCAAAATCCTGACCATGAATTAATTTTAGTGTATATAAAAACCCTAATCATCCAATGGCCTAATGGCTGACCATTTGGATCCTTATAAAGAATATTATGACACTTATATTATTTTATTTTAAATGATTCCAAAGTTTTCACCTTCATAATTTAATAAATATAACAATTTACATGTTGTGATTTTAAGATGATAAATTTGAGTAAAATTATTATTATGAAATATATGAAATTTATATTAGTCATAGGATTTTATTTTTAATATTTATGAAACAAATAAGTATATTTAAAATTTTACAAAAATGATGTAGTAATTATTTTATTAAGAGATATACCAAATAAATGGTTTTACAAATATTAAAATAAATATTATTAGAACTATTTAATGTCCTCCATGAATTTTCTAGAAAAATGTGACATTTTAGGAATCTATTAAATATTTTGGTTAGAATATATCCTCTGTGTTGATTTTATTTAAATTTAAAAAATTGAATAGTATCAAAATTGACACTATTGTTATTTTATAAAAATAACATATTATAAAATTGTTTTAAAATAAAAAAACTATTAAAAAATTATCAATTAAAAAATATATGGTCGAAAATTTCATACATTATCCAATTATGGAAAATTCACAACACATAACTAATTATTTATAACAATTTAAAAATTAGAATCATATTACCACAAATAAAATTAAGTAGATTATATAAGGATAAATCAAGTTGATAATGTTTAAAATAAATTCCAAACATGTGTAAATTTTATTGGTTGATGATATTACAACCCTATCGCATCTATTATTCCTATTTGAGTCATTTTTGGAGGTCTTTAATTGAGGTTGAATTTATTATAAATTAATATTTCTTATGTTTCCAAAGGTGCCCATCTCCTTCCTTATAAAAAGGGCACCCCTTCCCTATTCTCTTCACACCCTTTTGAGCCTTGAAGCTCGGCCAACCCCTACCAATTCATCTTCTCAACCTGTCTAGTTATATCATAGAGGTTCTGGTATTATCAAAAGACCAACTCTAGTTCCCTAAGAAGAAGTTTAAAGGAGGTGTGTCGAGGAAGAGGTAATCTCTTCTACTAACTCTATCATGTTTCTTTCTTCTTATACTTCATCTTCATTAGTTGTTTCATTATAAATTAATAAAATAAGTATTAATTATATACTTATATTTTATTATAAATATTAAAGAACCCTATTTCACTTTCTATCCATCCTATGGAAAACGAAATCAATGTGCGCGCGTACGTACGGAATACCATCTCCACGCTGTGATATAATCTGTTTTCTACCACCACCTTACATGGATGGGTATAATAGTGTAAATAATAACTATATATGACTATTATAACATCATACTTATTATAATACATTATATCATCCACTCCAATTCCATTCAATAAATATAGGAACGATATCATCGCTCGTGGGTACGTACGGATTACCGTCTCCATGACGCGATGAGATTAATTTTCCATGTTAACAATTCAAAAATGATTATAAAGTATATATAATAACTAATAATTAAATATATGACATATTAATGATACTTTATTTATGTATATGTTATTTACTTACATCTATTAAATTTAATAAGGAAACGAAAACAGCATGCATGTGTACGTACGACCTACCGTTTCCATGAACGAAGTATTTCTTTACATTTATCGATCTATTATATATATGTATATTACGAATATATATTATATATAAATAATGTTTTATATTCTGGAATTATGTAATCAGGATCTGAGTAATCATATGAATAATTACAAGTCAAAACACGGACGATAAATGAATCGATTTTACCCAAAATGATGCTTTAACATGGAATTGACAAATGGACGGATAATATAAAGTCGTAAGTGAATCATATATGATATAATAAATATTATTATGGTTCTGTTACAATTTAATAATATGTTTAATCCCACTATACAGGAGTCTCAGACACATACGAAAGAAATTGGACAAAGGTAAGGGATAATTATTCCAATCTCGTTCTTATCAGAGATTGTTTATTCGTAAGTATTTACTGGGGTTATATTTATCATCCATGTCCATGTTTTCTAAAAATGTTTTCATGTATATTTAATGTACTTTTTATCAATTTTTGACTTTTATCATATGGTGTGGAAGGAATCTTTCCTTCGTGTACCGTACGAGGAACTTTTTGACTTTTCCGACAAAAGTACGATGAGAATGTTTTTTTAACTTATACGGAATGGATATATTTTTATGTTTTCAAAACGCCTTATTTCATGAAAATTACTCTAAATGATTTCATGAATATTTTCATCAATTTTATTTTATTTTAAAATTGCATGGCATTTTGTGAAAAGAAAATGATTTTGAAGAAGAAAGGATATTTTCTTCAAGAATTCATTTCAAGTGTTTTATCAAAACCATTTTCCATATAAGATGACATTATTTCATATGTGTATGTTTCAAGTATAATGTCTCTATGATTTACATGTTTTCACTTTTCTTATGATGAAATGATATCCATTTGTTTTATATGGAATATGTTATGATGGGATGATGCTTATGAAACCCATTTTATTCTTTGGGTTACGATAAATGATGTATGATTGTTTTGTGAAAGAAGTAATAATGATTTCATAATGAGATGGGTGAGACCTATATCTCTCTCTAATGCATTGGGTAAATATTTATATCTAATGAGATAGACATGGCTGGAATGATAAGTTAATCTGTTTCAGTGTTACAGGACTGGAATGAGGAGTAAACTCGATTCAGACAAGGACATTGTCCACTGAGATGGTCTTGGCAGCAATGTCTTGGCTACTATGGAAATCATATCATGTACTTAATGGTTTTCCACAATTACATGATTTATTCCCATGATATTTTATGATGATTGATGTTCCATTATGATCTATCCCTTACGTACTGCCATGTTTTATGTCATTGCTCAAGATTCTGATGTTTAAACATTATGTTCATGTTTTTATGTTCAAATGTAAATGGTTTGTTTCATTTTCTCCATGCTTACCCTTACTAAGAATTTGAGCTCACCCTTTATATGTTTTCTTTTTCCCAGCATATAAAGAAAGGTTTTAGGTAAGAAAACAAAAGGGGAAGATCTTTATGTTAGATGTTGAAGATCTTTCCCCATGATTAGAAGATTATGTTACGAGTTTCCAAAGACACTAAACTATTACTGTCCTTGATTTTTGGTTTTTGTAATGCATTAAGTATTACACAAAATTAATTTAATGTCCATGTACATCAACTTTGGGGTCTCTACAATTGGTATCAGAATAAATGAATAGTTAATATTTGGAAACTAGGATGCGAAAACTTTCGTGATATCCCTAGATATATTTCTATGGTATGTATAAGGATGTACCTAAGGTTTAGTATAACTAAATTTTAGAGTCCTAGAATTATTTTGATGATCATGAATAACCTAGGATGAACCTAAGGTGTAATGGATTAAAGAATGTGTAATAAGTTAGACATCCCAAAAGTGACTTTTTATGATTATGTGGTTCCCCATTATTTTAACTATTTATTACACCATGGATTTTGGTTTTAGTCAATGGAGGGAACCATAAAGAATTGGGTCAACATTGCATCCAATGGAAAAATTGGTGAATATGAGCAACAAAATTGTTTAATGCCTAGAAAGAAATATTTTCTGATTATGCCAAATCGGTCATCACGATATATGATTAACAAGGTGAAATTTAGGGTCATTCCTAATTCATCAAATAAGAGGAAGATGACCTTTTATGCATGTTCGCATGTTGAGGAGCCTAGAGAAAGGAAGATTGATATTTCTAAAGAAGGGAAGAAGAACCTTGATGAATACATCAAATGGAGGGGAAGATGTTATATGTGTGGAGAGAAGGGTCATAGAGTGACAGACTGTTATGGAGTTCAATGTCTTATTTGTGGAGAACATGAGCTTTACAAAACTCAATGCCTTGACAAAAGAGAATAATTCTTAATCAAGGAAGGAATTATTCAATGGAAATCATTGAAGAGGACTAATTAAGGTGTTTATGTATTGGTATTCAAGAATAATGTTGTTGAGGTAATTTTATGGTATATTGGAATATCTAGGCATTGGTCCATTGTGGTTTTCCATAAAAATATGGCATCGGTAACCATGAAAAGTGATAGAAATATTTTTGGAAAGCATATGATATGTGCCTAATGAAGGGATAAAGAGAAAATAATATTTTTGATAGTATTCATTAGCTCATGAATAATATAAGGACAAAGTGATATCATGGTTTGAGTATAAATAATTTTTGGATTTTGGTATGTGGAAAGAGTTAACTTTTGACAGCATTCATGTTTTCACTAATCTTCAATGGGTATTAATTTTTTTTAAGAAAATACTTGATTAAGGTATTCAAAAATTTGGAATGTGACCAAAGAGATATATCTTATGATATATTGGAGATAAATGATGGTATTCACATGCTTGGTTGATGACATTTCTAGAAATGGTTTTCTTTATACTATGAGCTTGGATAGATGTATTTTGGATAAGCCTAAAGATTTGAAATGGATTGTGTTGGACATAAGATAAAAATTTTTAAGGATAGAACTTTTTTTTCGATATTATTTCTAGAATGTTATAAAAGTGTAGTTTTAGAAAAAGGACAACCTGCAGGACGGGCGACAACCCGTCGCGTCGGACAAGGCTGTGGGAATCGAACCCACAACCGAAGTGCGACAGGCCTTTATCGCTTACCACTGGCCTACATGAATTCCCTGGTTAGTAGAAAATAGTATTATTTTATTAATAGGTATGATAGATGAAGTATAAGTCCATTTTTGGACCATATACAATTAATCTCACCATAAGATGGACTTATGTATATAACTTTTGATAATTCTATGTTTGAGATAGATGGAATGACCTATCATTCTATCGCATGATCTGATAACACTTCACAAAAGACAAATTAAACTTCATTTCTATAAGAGATGAAGTGGAAATTTTTTCAAGGCATGAGAAACGGTAAGATTATACAAAATCAAGTATGTATTTCTATTAATTCAAAAATTCTTCAACATTTGAGAAATGATTTTGAAAACCAAAAATGTTGTCCTAGTGCTATAATATATGATGAATTAGATGTTACCTTAGATCATCACAAATTTATGGAATTGTGACTATTAGAGTTTTTCATAGCCCTTTTCTCTACCACTCTCCATTAGAACTTGATGGTTAGGTTTCTCTTCTATATCCATATTTTCACCTACGTTCTCTTAATTGGAAACCCAATGATGAGTTAATTTGGGTAACCGTAATGTTTGTTACTTTACTTTTTAATATTATGTTTTATTATTCCTTTTTACGATGTTGTTTTCTATGAAATAATATTTCAAGTAGAAAATAATTTATAACCCCAACGAATTTTGAGGGTGAAATTAATTTTAAGGGGGGTAGAATGTAACACCACGAGATTTTATGAGATATATTATTTTTATTATTTATTATTTTTTGTCTTGTGTTGTATGCTACACCAAGATTAGATTGTACTATACGCAACACTGTATTAGCTTGATGTATACACAACACTATTCTTGGCTTGCATTACACGCAATCATGATAGTCCTCGATAACGTGTCTAGTACGCAATGCCGGGTTTCACTAAACAACGATATATGGTTGTAATATTATTATTAACTAGCCGTTAAGAATAGTATTAAATATATTTTGTATTTTATAACATTATTATTCATCTTTCACATTTTCTAGAACATGGTATGAGAATAAAATAATTTTTTTGGCTAAAATAAGTATTTTTCAAAAAATGTAGTTTTTCCACCTTTTGATGGTGAACCCACATTAAATCTAGTTTTTGACATGTTTATAAGTTAAATTTGACAAAATAAAATTCCTATTTGGAATCAGGATATAAAAATTTACTTTGGATAAAATTTTCATATTATTCTGATAACTTTCATATTTTAATGATTAGTAAAAACACACTATATTTTAATTAAAAACAACTTTCTTCATAATAATAATTTATATTTTTAAATTATAATAATGAATGGTTATAAAGTATAAATAGAATATAGTTTTACCATTTAATATAATTTATGTCCTTATAATTGAGTTTACATTGAATTCATAGGTAAAATCATTTCAATCTTTTGCAATGTTTTAACTTTTGAAACACATTTTCTAAACAATGAGATTAATTTTAAATTAATTTCTACAACTTATGTGATTTGAATTAGGAAAAATGGATTCCATATTTGGAATTATTAGGTCAAAATTATGTTAATAGGCTACTTTTTATTTTTGGGAACTATGAATAATAACTACGGTAAATTTTATTCACAGTAGTTAAAGATAAATCGGGTAATTGAGGGTAAATATAATATTATAAAATTATGCTAACACTTGTCTTAATATAATTGGATGATTATATTTGTCCTATGGTATATTGTGGTCGAAATGGGATCCATTTTAACCCACTTGGATCTGATTATGACCTTTAATTTATTTTATTTAAAAGAAAGTGACATATGTATCATTCAAACATTAATAATTAAACTAATATTTAATATAAGGTTATACATAATATAAATTCTGTTATAAATACTCATTTGAAATCCAAAATGTTTTTATTTGTCATGGTAATTTATTTTTAATTTTTAAGATTTATTTATTTATCTTATTAGATTATACATTAATGATGCAGAAATTATTTATTTACTGAAAAATCAATAATATAGTTTTTATTGAAATAATAATACACATCAAAATGCCAAAAAACCTGACCAAGACTTATTTGTAGTGTATATATAAACCCTAATCATCCAATGGCATAATTGGTGACCATTTGGCTCCTTATAAAGAATATTATGACACTTATATTATTTTATTTTAAATGATTCCAAAGTTGTCACCTTCATAATTTAATAAATATAAAAATTTACATGTTGTGATTTTAAGATGATAAATTTGAGTAAAATTATTATTATGAAATATATGAGATTTATATTCATCACAAGATTTTATTTTTAATTTTTTTAAAACGAATAAGTATATTAAATAATTATACAAAAATTTTGTACTAATTATTTTTTTAGGAGATATACCAAATAAATGGTATTAAAAATATTAAAATAAATGTTATATGAACTATTTAAGGTGATACGCGAATTTTATAGACATATTTGACATGTTAGGAATATAGTAATTTTTTTATAATATATCCTCTGTGTGGATTTTATTTAAATTAAAATAAATTAATAGTTTCAAAATTGACACTATTGTTATTTTATAAACATATCATATTATGAAATTGTTCAAAAATGACAAAAATATTTAAAAATTATAAATTTAATTTTATATGGTCTAAAATGTCATAAATTATAAAATTAAGGACAATTAAAAACACATTAGTAATTATTTATAACAAATTAAAAATTAGAATCTTATTACCACACATAAAATTAAATAGATTAAATAAGGATAAATGAAGTTGATAATGTTTAAAATAAATTCCCAACATGTCTAAATTTTATTGGTTGATGAAATTACAATGATATATCATCTAATATTCGGATTTGAGTCATTTTTAGAGGTTTTTATATGAGGTTGAATTTAGTATAAATTAATATTTCTTATGTTACCAAAGGTGCGCCTCTCCTCCCTTATAAAAAGGGCACCCCTTCCCTCTTTTCTTCACACCCTTTTGAGCCTTTAAGCTCGGCCAAACCCTGCCAATTCATCTTATCAACCTCTATAGTTGTATCATAGAGGTTCTGGTATTCTCAAAAGTCCAACTATAGTGCCCTAAGAAGAAGTTTAAAGGAGGTGCGTCGAGGAAGAGGTAATCTCTTCTATCAACTATTTCATGTTTATTTTTTCTTCTACTTCCTCTTATTTAGTTGTTTCATTATAAATTAATAACATCAGTATTAATTATATACTGATATGTTATTATAAATATAAAAAAACTCTATTTCACCTTCTATCCATCCTATGGAAAATGAAATCACCGCGCGTGCGTACATACGGAATACAGTCACAACACTATGGTGTAATCTGTTTTCCACCATCACCTTTTGAGGACGAGTATAATGGTGTAAAAAATTACTATATATTTTTATGATGACATCATTATGATTCTATGATATTATATCATCCACGAAAATTACATTCAATAAATATGGGAACGATATCATCGCTCGTTCGTACGTACAGATTACCATCTCCACGACGCGATGAGATTCATTTTCCATGTTAACAATTCAGGAATGATTATAAAGTACATATAAAAAGTAATCATCAAATATATGACATATTAATGATACTATACTTATGTATATTTTACTTACTTACATCAATTAAATTTAATAAGGAAACAAAAATAGCGTTCATGCATACGTACGACCAACCGTCTCCATGAACGATGTATTTCTTTCCATTTATCGATCTATTATATATAAGTATATTATGAATATATATTATATATAAATCATGCTTTATATTCTTTAATTAATTAATCATGATCTATGTAATCATATGAATAATTACAAGTAAAAACACGGATGATAAATGAAACGATTTTACCCAAAATATTGCTTTAACATGGAATTGACAAATTAACGGGTAATATAAAGTCGTAAGTGAATCATATATGATATCATAAATATTATTATGGTTCAGTTACAAGTTAATAATATGTTTAATCCTAATATACAGGAGTCTCGGACACATATGGAAGAAATTGGACAAAATGTAAGGGATAATTATTCCAATCGTGTTCTTATCTGAGATTGTTTATTCGTAAGTATTTATTGGGGTTATATTTATCATCCATGTCCATGTTTTCTAAAAATGTTTTCATGTATTTTTAAAGTAATTTTTACCCATTTTTGACTTTTACAATATGGTATGTAAGGAATATTTTTTTTACCATACGATAAATTTTTTGACTTTTCCTAAAAAAAGAACGAGGAGAATGTTTTTTTAACCTATACGGCATGAATGAATTTTTACGTTTTCGTAAAGCCTTATTTTCATGAAGATTACTCTGTAATATTTCATGAATATTTTCAAAAAAATTATTTTCTTTTTAAATTTCCTGGCATTTTGTGAAAATAAAATGATTTTCAAGAAAAAAGATATTTTCCTCAAGAATTCATTTCAAGTGTTTTATCAAAACCATTTTCCATCTAAGATGAAATTATTTCATATGTGTATGTTTCAAGTATAATGTATCTATGATTTAAATGGTTTAAATTTTCTTATATTGAAATGATATCCATTTGTTTTATTTGGATTATGTTATGATGGGATGATTTTTATGAAACCCATTTTATTCTTTGGGTTATGATGAATGATGTATGATTGTTTTGTGGCACAAGTAAGAATTATTTCACTATGAGATGGGTGGGACCTATATCTACCTCCAATACATTGGGTAAAGATTTATATCTCATGATATAGACATGGTTTTAATGGTATGTTAATCCAGTTCAGTGTTACAGGACTGGAATAAGGAGTGAACTCGATTCAGACAGGGACTTTGTCCACTAAGATGGTCTTTGCAGCAATTTCGTGCCTACTATGGACATCATATCATGTGCTTAATGTTTTGACACAATTACATGATTTATTCCCAAGCTATTTTATGATGATTTATGTTTCATTATGACCTATTCCTTACGTACTACCATGTTTTATGTCATTCCTCAAGATTTTGATGTTTAAACATTATGTTCATGTTTTTAAGTTCAAATGTATATGGTTTGTTTTATTTTCTCCATGCTTACCCTTACTTAGCATTTGAGCTCACCCTTTATATTTTTCTTTCCCCTAGGATATAATGAAATGTTTTAGGTAGGAAAACAAAAGGGGAAGATATTTATGGGAGATGTTGAAGATCTCTCACCATGATTAGAAGATTATTTTTCGAGTTTCCAAAGATACTAAAATATTACGGTCCTTGAGTGTTGGTTTTTGTTATGTATTAAGTATTCCGAAAAAGTAATGTAATTTCCATGTACATCAAGTTTGGTGTTTCTACGTTCTCTCTCAATAAATGCCTCCCATGTACACCCGTTACTATGTCGAAATTCTGAAAAGAATTTATCTCTCCTCTCTTACATTCATGAGATTATTTTGTATCATGAATCTAAATTCCATTAACATTGTTGGGACATCTATAAATATGAACCCTTTACTATAAATTTCATTTACATATGATAAGACACCCATTTCTCTCCCATCAATCATTTTTATGAATTCTTACGTCACACTGTTATGCTGTCGAAATTGAACCGATTTTCCAAGACAATATCATTGTGTAGTGAATACCATGCCCATTTCTCTATCAATGGTATTCACCTTTATGCACATTTATTTATTGATTATAAAGTTTCATGTATGAATTCCACAGTCCTTTATCATGGAATAAATGATGATGTTTTATGAATCCATGTTATATGATCCATGTGGCACACTTATGCATGAAATGAAATGTTTAAGAAGGGTGTACCCTTATAGCGCTCTAATACATTGGGTAAAGTATAGTATCATGATAAGTCATGTGAAATGGGTGTTTACTCATTCTAATTAATGTGAAACAATGGTTTACCCGTGGTTCATGTGCAATGAGGTTTTACTCATGCTCCATGTACAATAAACCTTGACTCACACTAATTCTATGTTATGTGTTGTTGCCACATTTCAATGTTATGATTATCATGCTTTATCATGCCTTTATGTTTATACTTCTCTTGTGATATATTGATAAGCCTATTGTCTAAAACATATTTTATTCATAATGTTATTCCATGATTATTCCCTTATTGGGCTTTATAGCTCACTCATTTCTTATGCATGTCCTCAAGTTATCCCATGCAATGCTAAGTATGAGGGAATCTAGTTGCCATGTAAAGGATGTTTTCAATAAATATGTTGTATTTCATGTTTTAAATTTTTATATAATCATCCTAATCCCCAAAGACACTAGACCTCTCTACCTTCTATGTTGTATCAAGTGAAGTTTATGTAATAAAATATGTATAACTGTGTTATAATAAGAAGGGTTGTCATACTCTAAACATTAACATAATTTATAGATGTTTTTATATGTTTAGGATTTCCCATAATGATTTAATAAAATTTCTAATTATAATACCCACAAAAAAAATCAAGACATATGTATGACACTAACCCTGAAAAATTATATTTTTTTAAAAATATATTCATGATACACTATATAAATAAACTTAATACAGTCCAAAAAACTGTAAGGCGATTTTTTTGGAAAAAATAGGTGGCAATATAATAAGTTTTATTTGGATACAGTGAAATTATTTGAAACTCCATCACATGCTCCTAAAATTCCATCTCTCTTCTAAAACTACACTTGATGAACTGGGAATATATATAAGAAAATAATGGGATATGAAGCCCAATAATGGAATAATCAAGGAATTACATGATAAAAGTAATAAATGTAAGTCAAGAGTCATATCAAGTTGATATGAAATGGGTGAGAATCATAAAATAGGAACCAAAAAGATTGATAAAATAAGGTAACATCTAGGAAATGAAGGAATGTCGAGACACCATAAAATATGACAAAATATGCACATGTCAAAGAACATAAGAGAGAAAAAAACAGAGTGTTATTTGGATATTTATCCATGAAACATACAATGTATCTCATAATATAAAAACATTACCCACTATGTTGTAGGGATATATAATTCCAATCCCTCCGATAACATTTATATCATGTAAATTCATTCACGTGCCACATATATCATGTAATATAAGATCATATATCATCAAATTAACCCCAGTATTGTAGAGAGTTGTTTATATAAATTTATGTATATAAAAATGAAGTATAAATATATCTTGGTGAATACCTTGATTGGAAATTTGGATGGGTATTCACTACCAAAATTCATGGAATGGAAAAATTTCAAGATAATTTCCTGCAACATAAAATGTGTTCATAAAAACTTATGGATGGATTTATTGAGAGTGAAAGGTGGTATATAAATAATTTTAAATCGTAAGAATTGAAAATGTGATCTTGGAAAAACAATTCTAACATAAACACATTGAAATAAAATGGAATAGTACAAAGAAAGTATCTGAATAAAGAGGATAAGGATGGAAACCCTTATTATGGGACAATAGATCCTTAGGAAAAGTTATATAGAGGGAGGATAAATGTTCTCTTTTTCAAAAAAAAAATTTGATAGTAAATTTATATTTATAAATAAATGACAACATAACCAATTGATATTCTAAAGGCTAATTAAAATGATGTTCCATAATAGAAAAAAAGAGAGAGACCCCAAACCTCGAGAGGGTACGTCTAAAATCTTGTAAGGAGCTTATTAATATCTTGGGCACACCATAGGATGGATTTAGAGAGGGAGAGGGATAGGGAAATAATTTTCAATGGGTTTTGAGAAAAGTGGAGTAGGTGTGTGTGTGTATGGGGGGGGGGGGTATTTATAATAATAGATTTAGGAATTCTATATTAATTTCTAAATGTATGTTTTGGAATTTATAAGATAAAGTAGTCAAAACCAAAATCCATGCCAGGTTTTTTACAATGTTTTACTTAAAAGAAGAGTGGTTGAAAACATTTTATAGGTAAAGAAAATTAAAATATTAAAATAATATAACTCGTGCATGGAAGTGAGTCATGTCATAAATAATTGATTTTAAAACCTTAAAATATAGAACAATTTTTGGAGGATTTATTAATTGATTATATATTTAATTATAAAAAAACTTAAACTCATTATTTTATAGGTTAAACCAATATTTCATGATAATTCAATTTATAGTATTTATTTAATCAATTTTGGGCTATTATAATGTCTTAATATAATCCATATATTTATATCGTACTTAATTTTTACCAAAAATATGAATGTCTCAAAAAATTATGAAAAATTTACAATAAGATAAATTCAATATTTTTATTTCAGAAATTATATTTATTTTATTCTAATATTTTTTAAAATATTAGAATTTTCACTTTTAAATAATAGTTCTTATTTACTGAGAAATACTAGTTTTTATAATATTGACAACTTTCTAACTCCTATTAAAATATCATTGGACTTCATTATATTAATTTATAATTTTTTTAAAAAAAATATTATTTAATACCAATATTTTTTTAAAACAGAAGTTATTTTAAAAATTCTGGGAATTGTCGAAAGATTTTCTTAATTGAATGTATATATTTTTCAAAAATACAATTTTGATTTCTTCATATCAAAATATAATTTTAATCAAAATCATTATTTAATTATTAATAATGTAATAATAAACTAGGAAAATGTATTGATTATTTAATTAAAAATAAAATATACAAATTCATATTACTGGGTACTACATATATATCCCATCACTACACTAGCATATTCCCTAAGACAATGGTTTTTGATGGGGGTTCTTTCTTGTGGATCATCAATGAACATGGTTTGAGTTGTAATATTTATAATATTAATCTTCAGTTATGGATTGTTTTGTTCATTATTTAGTTATTTAATGTATAATTAGTATTGGTCACTTGAAAATCCCATTGATTTCATCTGCCTTAGAAGTTCTAATAAATGGGATTTGTCAGGAATAATCATATTAGTCAATGGAATCACTCCTTCCATATATAAAAATTAGAATTTATCATAACCCTTAATAAATTATTATATTATTGGTTATTTTACAATGACTATATTTTCAATGGTCAAGGTTTTTAATCGTCATTTTATTTTAACCTTCTTTACTTTATAATAGTACAAAACAACCGAAGTAGTTCATTATTGTTCCATAACTATAAGTTTTTCACTCAATCAAATGAGGATTTTATTTATAAAGTTAAATTCGTTATAAAAAAGATTCTGATGCTTGGAAATAATCATAAAACAAGTATAATAGTGAGAAACAAAATCAATAATGTCACCTTTCTTATTTGGTCACCAGAATCGATGCTTCATATCATAAAACCACTTTTTTTGTGCCTATATGTACCACCCATTGGGAGAGCTAAGAATCCTCCATCAAACCCATTCCCATAAAGGATGAAACTACATAGAGGTCCTGGAAGTAAATGATACACTTAGAAGATATTGTCTATTCTCTGTTGTACTCCCAACTCAATTTTTTTTCATAATATTTTGTAACTCATCACCATGATATTGATCCTAAATAATCTTCCTGAAGAGAGAATATTTATACTAATAAATCATAAAAACAACCCCATTCTCATCCTCCAAGACTCACAAATGAATACGAGGAAAGAGATCAACCAGATTAAACTTCTTCGAGGATTCTATCATAGAGTGGGTTGAATTCTTCCTGATCAATTCATTAATGACACTATCCCATTCAAAGAGGTATATGAAATTTCAATGTAAAAATAATTTAGGTACTCTACACATCACCTCTTCCAACGGTTCATATATAATTTGTGAAAAGATACAAATTAATATTTTATGATAATATTGCATTTGAAAACATTACCCTAAAAGGTAATTCAACTGAATATTAAGAGAATTTAACATAAATACGTGTTTCTGATAATGTGAGGGATAATTATTTTCAAAAGGCTGAATCTAGTGAGAAGTAAATCCACAACATGGACACCCTTCCAGGGAAAAATAAAAAAAACCAATCATGATGCATCATATTTTCCCACAATTCCCTTCCCGACATCCTGGATTGTCTAGATAAGGGTAGAATTAAAACATCACTTCAATGATAAAAGGATACCTAAAGCTTAAAATCAAAAATTAACTTCACTTTCTCTCTAGTGATACAATTCATTGGAGAAGAAAACATTGAGAAGTATATAATAAATCGATAGCAATACACAGCTAATACTAATAAGATATATATATATATATATATATCAAATTTTATATGTGATTCCTTGTAAGACATGGAAATTTTCACCTATTTATGATCATCTAAATACTATGTTCTGCGATGATGTGCCCTAATAAATTTTCTTCAAAAACACTGAAATGAATTTTTGATATCTTGTTATAATCATGGTGATTTCTGAAGATATCTATAACTATTCTAAAATTAATCACACGAAACTAATCATTTTCCGTTGAATCCAATATATCAACCGTGGATATAGAAATGAAAGAATCAAGGTAGTGTTGGTAAATCATATTTTTCAATTCCATAATCATATAAGAAGCACTGGTCATACCAAAACTCAGAAAAAGGTACTCATATGGGCCAAACCTGCTCAATAATGTGATCTTAGGGATATTAGACACATTGATCATAATATGGTGATAAAAATATTGTAGTTAAATCCTATAGAACCAATTTTCACCTTCCAAATAGTCATAAAACTCATCAATATATATATATAGATACTTTTTATAGTTCATAAAAAAATGAAACATTATTTAATAAACACATTTGTAACGCCCCGACCCCAGCTACCCAGAGTCGGTGCTTACTTCGTAACATTGGCATGATCACAAAAGATCAAGTCTCAAAAGACCGATTAGTTTAGTAGCCTTGGAAACACTAGATACATTCGTAAACGTTACATTACATCATAAATTGAAAAACTACAATAACAAAGTCTCCATAGTCCACACTCATATCCTCGTCTCACAATCCCGGTAGGTCATTCATAAAATACTTCTTCACATCCTGGAAAATATTAAAACATTGAAAGGGGTGAGCTCAGATGCTCAGTAAGGATAACAATATTGCGGAAGCTCTCATAAATAAACATAAACATTTAAGGAAATGTATAACTAAACAAAAGCCTTATTAAACTTGAACTTCAGTATAATATGGGAAAAGTAAAATCAAATAATGCCACTTACTTACTCACATGGATATTCTACTAGACGAATAATCTCATGAAAGATCAATAACCACTTTCATAATGAGTGAATGTTTAACGCCGGACATTCTGAAACATTTTGTCAAGGCCTCGGCCAAGACGTCTAAAATGATTAAGGCCTCGGCCAAAACCATAAATCAAATTGGGAAAGGGCCTCGGCCAATTCCACGTCTAGTTGTCTCATGAGACCTACCGATGCATCGAGGATCTATAGCAGGCTCCACCCGTCACTTATTAAGTCCAATACATTACTCATATGAATAGGTTTAAACATATCATAAACCATAACATAATCATATCACATAAAACATGCATAAAGGAAACATATCATTTCCACATTTTAATCACAAGATATCAATACAACACATTGATATAATAAAAACGCTTTCAAAACCATTTTCAATACCAAAATAAAAGAAAGTTAAAACTTTGTATTAAAAAAAGATGGCTTATAGAGGAAGCCGAAACTCAAATAATGGTCACAATGGCGGAGAAGTCATTGTCACCGCATATGTACGGAAAGAAAAACATTCCCTTTTTGTCGTTTAGTGAAACGCTTCGTATAAAAAAGATTCCTTTTGAATAAACGTAAAAGTTAAAGGGGTTTATACACCATATAAAAGAAAGTTGTGTATAAAACCAAATATGACTCAATGAAAGGAGATTGAGACGAAGTCCTTAAAAAGATCATTTTTAAAATAAAATAGGTCTATTATGTGTATTCACTATAGGTACACATAAATAAAGTAAAAATACAAGATAATACATAATAATATCATGACATAATTGGAAAGTAGGAGATTAACCCAAAGAATGGAAGTTGGGTTAAGAAGTTCCCTTACCTCGTGTCTGACTTGACTCAACCGTTCTTTAACCTCCTGAATAATAAACTAGAGTTAATATATACCTTATTAAGAACCATTTTCAATTTCATTATCCTTATTATATCACTTATTACAATGATATGAACATTATGTAATTATTTAAGTTAATAACGGTTGTTTTGCCGATCTTTGGTACTTGAGTCAACAATAAACTTCTTAAAATTACAAGTTGTTTATGTGGTAGAATATCCATTATCTCCAGAATTATATTCATGATTTAGATGTCATATATATCTTATATATCCATTATATACATTCATTTATAATATTACGTAACATTTAGAGGTAAGAAATGAAATGCACCGTTCATGGAGACGGTAAGCCGTACGTACGCATGAACGATACTTTCCTTTCAATTTCATATTTAATGGAACAAAATCATAATGATATAAATGTATAATATAATTCCAGTATAATATAGTGTATAATACAATTTACTCCATCCTTTATACATCCCACATATGGCATTAACGATTCAAATCACTTTGAGGGGGCGGTAGTCCGCACTTCCTAAAATGAAATTATCGCGTTTTACCCATAATGGAAATCATAAAGTATGCCATAAATGAGAAATACAGAAGCATAAGTAAAACATAAACATATTTTATATCATATATAAATATAGTGACATCTTAATGGCCACCTTTGAAGGTGTTATATGAGTGTTGAACAATCATCGTTTCGTGAGGCAGAAATTCGCCATCCACAGAAACCGTATGTTCTTTAACCATTAGATGTAGGTGTGTGTAAGTGTAGCTCGAATACTTCTTATAACAACATCCTAGTATATTGAGGATACTGTTGTTGTTACAAAATAAATGAATAAAAAGAGTTTAGGGGGTTGGAGAAGAAAAATAAAACAAAACAACATTAGAGAAGACATTACCTCAAAATCGGGTAACTCTTTTTGATTTGAGCCAAACGCTTCATTGGGAAGAGTTCTGCCCAAAGTGAGGGTTCTAGGAGTAAGAGAGGGATGTTGGGAGAGTATTTGGGCAGAGGTTGGCTGAGCCAAATGGCTTGAAGTTGTGAATAAGGTCGGAGAGGTGGGGGCCTTTTATAAGTGGAGAGGAGGGGCTCTTTTGGAAAGATTGAAATGTTACATTATTACACAATGCTTTTCGGATTCTAAAGGTCCCACACTTATATAATTCTAGGATAAGGTGATAAGGGTTTGAAATCGCCTCATCCAATAGGTTTTGGACAAGTGTAAGCCTTGGATTTTGCATTATCTTCTCAATTTATTTAAATCCTTAAATAATGAGGTCATCGCTGCATCATAATGATGTCATAAATAATTTAATTTATTTAATGTCTAAAAATTATAAAAAAAAATACTATGATGTAGGAAATATGTTTAGCTTTCTAATGAATATTTTCAATGAAAATTTGGACTTGTTTAACCCCACTTAAAAATTGTTTTAGTAAAACAACTCATGTTTGTGTCAATTTAATTTTAACATTAAATAAATATATATTAATGTCATTTTCCAACTAAAGTGGCTCCATGGGGTCCCCAAGTTGACCCATGGGTTGTCTTGGTCGGCCATGACTCATCCAATAGGATTAGGATAAGTGTCAAGCTCATCTCATATTATTAAAACATTATTTTTACCTTAAACTACACTAATTACCTCTAATCGCGATTAAGAACTTTAAAGTTACTATTCACCAAAAAATTATTTTGATCTCATTGAACCAAATTTTACTTCTTAATAACAACCATGTATGTCGGATTTTTGAAAATCAAATCACAGAAGTGGTAATATTTCATTTAAACAAAAAATCAGTTATTTAACTACCACTTAGTGGTTTCACTATTCATCAAAAATTGAAGTTTTTCAGAACTATGCCAAAATTTCACCATAAGCTATAATTGATATTCTGAATTCAAAAATGATGTCTATTTTACAAAATTCCAAACATATATGTTGCATTAATTAATTTTATAATAAATTCCCGCTGTCACAACAAATAGCGTGTTTTTAAGAAACAATTTATATCAAAAGATTGGCAACTATTTATGTCCAATTTCAATGTTAAATTAATTCTAATGACCACCATTGGATAAAATGGTAAAAATATATTCTAATTATACTTTAAAATCACTAAATAGTATAATTTATCACTATAAATTATTTTGATTAAAAAAGTTGTTTTTAAGTAATTTTAACTATTCATAAAAAAATCGGAAGTTCTCAGAAAGTTACAAAAAATTCAACTTAGGATAATTTCGATATTACGAATACAAAAATGAAGTCCATTTTGAAATATAAAATTTCTATAATTTTAAAAAGTGGTTATTACTATTCATAACGGCTACTTTGATTATTCGCGGTGTTTTAGAACTCAAAGTTGCGTACAATGCAAGCTATTGCATTATTGAATGAGAAGCGTATCGTGGAAGCTCGGGGTGTTACATTCTCCCCTCCTTCAATAAATTGCGTCCTCGCAATTTGAAATTTTTCTTTGAAAGTAAAAGGTTGAAAAGAGAAAATACATTTGAGGAAAACCCACATTGGAAATAAGATTAATAAAATTTAGCCATAATAAGAGGGAAAGGGAAATGAAAAAGTCACCACCCAATTATGATCTCAATTAGGAGAACATTGGTGGCAATTAGAGACATATAATTGGAGGAAAAACGTAAATATTTGTAGGGAGCGATTGGGGTCATCAATCACAATCAACTGTCAAATTGAGGGCCTCAAAGCCTTCAATCTATGTTGATTTAAAATATCATCAGTTCAACAAGACATAAGGTATTAGGATAACAAATTTTTTTGTTTTAATATCCCTTTACTAAAGTTTAAGAATTAATTTATTCATTTAATAAGAGATAGGTATATATATATTTATGCTTGACAATTAGAGTTTCAACCTTCAACTCATCTTTCACTCAAAAAGATAATAGAACTCAAAAATATTATACTTATCCTAATTGTATAAGGTACCAAATGTTAACACATACCATTTAGATTAGTAAAATTATTTTGTAATAACCAGGGACTTCCTGTAGGCTAGTGGTAGGAAATAAAGGCATGTCGCACTATGATTGTGGGTTCGATTCCTGCAGCTTTGTCCGACGCAACGGGTTATGCCCCACCCTGCAGGTTGTCCTTTTCCTAAAAATATAGTACTATACTATTCCAAAAATAATCTTCATAAATGTTTTAACCTTAAAAAATACTATCCAAAGATCAACTTAATCCATTCCAACCTTTATAGTTATCCAAAATACTTCTGTCCAACTCACAGTCCAAATTTTATAAGGAAGGTAAACATAATGAAGATCCTTTTTTCCATGTAACAACATGTGAACACCTTCATCATGTATTATTTTAAAACACTTCAACATACTGAATTACCATAAATCCTTATTGATTACATTCATGATCCCTTATTCCTTATAGAAAACTAGATATACTCCTTCTATCCAAAAATGTATACAAATCATTAATCAGTTTCAAGGATATTAAGAATATCCAACATAATTTATCCGAATCAATCATGTCTTATTTCAAAATCACTATCTCGGTATCAGAACCATATTATGGTTTATATTTCTCTCAACCATATATTTTCCAAAAATTTAACCTACTGTGGAGTCACTTTTCTTGGTTCCACACAATCTCAAGTCCTAGATGAAATAGTACTGCAGTACAATCCTTATATACTCCATAATTATTATAACCAGTACATCATTGATACAACACTCAAATTAAAAAATTCTTTAATAACAACATAAGAACTGTAATCATTACTCCTCATCTGTGGTAGTATCATAACTTGATTATTATCCAATAACATCATTTGGGGCATACTCTGATGATTTGGACATTGGTTTGTGTAGTGTCCCCAATCCTTGCAGAAGAAGCATTGTACATTTGAAACCATTTTCTTACCCTTGTAGTCACGCACTTTGTGTCCTTTTTCTCTACATTTATAACAAACTCACATTCCTTTTAGGCAAGTACCAGGGTGATTCTTCCCACAATTAACACATAATGGAAAATCATTCTTTCCCTTTTTCCCTTTATCTATCTCTTGTTCCACCGTTCTCTTCTTCTCTTGCTTTACATTGTTGTCATAAGACTTAGAGAATTCCTTTTCTGTCTTGATAGCACACGAGACAATATCTTCGTATTATGAGAAGGATTGTGATACTAATGATCGACGGAGAAATGGTTTTAACCCATCAAAGAAACGATCAATCTTACTCCTTGGGTTACGTATATAATCGACAGCATGCCTCGCTAACCATGTAAAGTTAGCCTCATACTTTGCGACATTCTCATCCTCCTTCTGCCTCAGACTCAGAAATTGCCTTTCCATATCTGCTCGATGGTCACGAGGAAAGTATTTTTCTAATAAAAGATCTTTGAACTCCCTCCATTCCATATTCGACACGTCATCATCTTCCTTTGTGTTTTGAATCAGTGACCACCACTGATTGGCATCTCCAGTGAGGCGGTAAACTGCCATGACAACCTTCTCCCTTTCACTACTCCCCAAGGCATGGAATATTTTTTCTAAGGAATTTATCCATTGCTCAGCTACTATAGGATTTGTACTCCCATTGAAGGTTTGTGGTTGTTGCCTCATGAAGCGGTCTAACATTGATCCTCCACGTTGCGGATCAGGGTGCTCCATACGAGTAAGGTTATTATTCATAACCTGCGTGAGTTGTCCCAGTACGGTGAGAAGCTGATCAGCACCAGTTGTATCACTATCTCCACCATAATTATCTTGAGAAAGAGGGCAATCCCTACATGGAGTGCGTGCATTGATACAGTTTCCATTTCTTCCACTAGGCGCCATTTCTAAACAATGGCATAAACTAGATCAGTTTATGAATCAAAATACATAATCTCATACTTATAAAACACTTAACATAAATTGAACTATTTATGGATATAATCCATAATCATAAAAATGTTTTCTTTGAGGAAGTATATACTCATAAACCCTTCATATTGATTTGTAAAGAAAATGAGAGTTATCCTAAGCATATCCCTCGGGAGTGTTGTAACCAAGAGTGCAGCAAGGCCCGTTGTCGAGCACCAGTTCCCGTTCGAGTCTAGATCATAGCGGTGTTTTCGGGTTTTATCCCTAGGAACATCTGTGCCAGAGCCGCCTCTACCTACTCGTATCCAGACAGAATTGTATTGCTTGGAAAACTCACAAAATCTCTACAATACCAAAATTCTAGGAAGTTCTTCTATACTAATCCTCAAAGTTCATCTTAGGTCTACGTGCTCTAATCAGAGTTTATCTAAATCTAGCTTCCAAGGTTAGTACTAAACTGCCTCTGATACCAACTGTAACGCCCCGACCCCAGCTACCTGGAGTTGGTGCATTACTTCGAAACATTGGCATGATCACAAAAGATCAAGTCTCGAAAGACCGATTAGTTTAGTAGCCTTGGAAACACTAGATACATTCGTAAACGTTACATTACATCATAAATTGAAAAACTACAATAACAAAGTCTCCATAGTATACACTCATATCCTCTTCTCACAATCCCGGTAGGTCATTCATAAAATACTTCTTCACATCCTGGAAAATATTAAAACATTGAAAGGGGTGAGCTCAGATGCTCAGTAAGGATAACAATATTGCGGAAGCTTTCATAAATAAACATAAACATTTAAGGAAATGTATAACTAAACAAAAGCCTTATTAAACTTGAACTTCAGAATAATATGGGAAAAGTAAAATCAAATAAGGCCACTTACTTACTCACATGGATATTCTACTAGACGAATAATCTCATGAAAGATCAATAACCACTTTCATAATGAGGGAATGTATAATGCCGGACATTCTGAAACATTTTGTCAAGGCCTCGGCCAAGACGTCTAAAAGGATTAAGGCCTCGGCCAAAACCATAAATCAAATTGGGAAAGGGCCTCATCCAATTCCACGTCTAGTTGTCTCATGAGACCTACCGATGCATCGAGGAGCTATAGCAGGCTCCACCCGTCACTTATTAAGTCCAATACATTCCTCATATGAATAGGTTTAAACATATCATAAACCATAACATAATCATATCACATAAAACATGCATAAAGGAAACATATCATTTCCACATTTTAATCACAAGATATCAATACAACACATTGATATAATAAAAACGCTTTCAAAACCATTTTCAATACCAAAATAAAAGAAAGTTAAAACTTTGTATTAAAAAAAAGATGGCTTATAGAGGAAGCCGAAACTCAAATAATGGTCACAACGGCGGAGAAGTCGTTGTCACCGCATATGTACGGAAAGAAAAACATTCCCTTTTTGTCGTTTAGTGAAACGCTTCGTATAAAAAAGATTCCTTTTGAATAAACATAAAAGTTAAAGGGGTTTATACACCATATAAAAGAAAGTTGTGTATAAAACCAAATATGACTCAATGAAAGGAGATTGAGACGAAGTCCTTAAAAAGATCATTTTTAAAATAAAATAGGTCTATTATGTGTATTCACTATAGGTACACATAAATAAAGTAAAAATACAAGATAATACATAATAATATCATGACATAATTGGAAAGTAGGAGATTAACCCAAAGAATGGAAGTTGGGTTAAGAAGTTCCCTTACCTCATGTCTGACTTGACTCAACCGTTCTTTAACCTCCTGAATAATAAACTAGAGTTAATATATACCTTATTAAGAACCATTTTCAATTTCATTATCCTTATTATATCACTTATTACAATGATATGAACATTATGTAATTATTTAAGTTAATAACGGTTGTTTTGCCGATCTTTGGTACTTGAGTCAACAATAAAATTCTTATAATTACAAGTTGTTTATGTGGTAGAATATCCATTATCTCCAGAATTATATTCATGATTTAGATGTCATATATACCTTATATATCCATTATATACATTCATTTATAATATTACGTAACATTTAGAGGTAAGAAATGAAATGCACCGTTCATGGAGACGGTTAGCCGTACGTACGCATGAACGATACTTTCATTTCAATTTCATATTTAATGGAACAAAATCATAATGATATAAATGTATAATATAATTCCAGTATAATATAGTGTATAATACCATTTACTCCATCCTTTATACATCCCACATATGGCATTAACGATTCAAATCACTTTGAGGGGGCGGTAGTCCGCACTTCCTAAAATGAAATTATCGCGTTTTACCCATAATGGAAATCATAAAGTTTGCCATAAATGAGAAATACAGAAGCATAAGTAAAACATAAACATATTTTATATCATATATAAATATATTGACATCTTAATGGCCACCTTTGAAGGTGTTATATGAGTGTTGAACAATCATCGTTTCGTGAGGCAGAAATTCGCCATCCACAGAAACCGTTTGTTCTTTAACCATTAGATGTAGGTGTGTGTAAGTGTAGCTCGAATCCTTCTTATAACAACATCCTAGTATATTGAGGATACTGTTGTTGTTACAAAAGAAATGAATAAAAAGAGTTTATGGGGTTGGAGAAGAAAAATAAAACAAAACAACATTAGAGAAGACATTACCTCAAAATCGGGTAACTCTTTTTGATTTCAGCCAAAGGCTTCCTTGGGAAGAGTTATGCCCAATGTGAGGGTTCTAGGAGTAAGAGAGGGATGTTGGGAGAGTATTTGGGCAGAGGTTGGCCGAGCCAAATGGCTTGAAGGTGTGAATAAGGTGGGAGAGGTGGGGGCCTTTTATAAGTGGAGAGGAGGGGCTCTTTTGGAACGATTGAAATGTTACATTATTACACAATGGTTTTCAGATTCTAAAGGTCCCACACTTATATAATTCGAGGCTAAGGTGATAAGGGTTCGAAATCTCCTCATCCAATAGGCTTTGGACTAGTGTAAGCCTTGGATTGTGCATTATCTTCTCATTTTATTTAAATCGTTAAATAATGAGGTCATCGATGCATCATAATGATGTCATAAATAATTTAATTTATTTAACGTCTAAAAATTATAGAAAAAATACTATGATGTAGGAAATCTGTTTAGCTTTCTAATGAATATTTATAATGAAAATTTGGACTTGTTTAACCCCACTTAAAAATTGTTTTAGTAAAACAACTCATGTTTGTGTCAATTTAATTTTAACATTAAATAAATATATATTAATGTCATTTTCCAACTAAAGTGGCTCCATGGGGTCCCCAAGTTGACCCATGGGTTGTCTTGGTCGGCCATGACTCATCCAATAGGATTAGGACAAGTGTCAAGCTCATCTCATATTATTAAAACATTATTTTTACCTTAAACTACACTAATTACCTCTAATCGCGATTAAGAACTTAAAAGTTACTATTCACCAAAAAATTATTTTGATCTCATTGAACCACATTTTACTTCTTAATAACAACCATGTATGTCGGATTTTTGAAAATCAAATCACAGAAGTGGTAATATTTCATTTAAACAAAAAATCAGTTATTTAACTACCACTTAGTGGTTTCACTATTCATCAAAAATTGAAGTTTTTCAGAACAATGCCAAAATTTCACCATAAGCTATAATTGATATTCCGAATTCAAAAATGATGTCTATTTTACAAAATTCCAAAAATATATGTTGCATTAATTAATTTTATAATTAATTCCTGCTGTCACAACAAATAGCGTGTTTTTAAGAAACAATTTATATCAAAAGATTGGCAACTATTTATGTCCAATTTCAATGTTAAATTAATTATAATGACCACCATTGGATAAAATGGTAAAAATATATTCTAATTATACTTTAAAATCACTAAATAGTATAATTTATCACTATAAATTATTTTTATTAAAAAAGTTGTTTTTAAGTAATTTTCACTATTCATAAAAAAATCGGAAGTTCTCAGAAAGTTACAAAAAATTCAACTTAGGATAATTTCGATATTACGAATACAAAAATGAAGTCCATTTTGAAATATAAAATTTCTATAATTTTAAAAAGTGGTTATTACTATTCATAACGGTTACTTTGATTATTCGCGGTGTTTTAGAACTCGAAGTTGCGTACAATGCAAGCTATTGCATTATTGAATGAGAAGCGTATCGTGGATGCTCGGGGTGTTACAACATTGGTGAAGGGTTGCGTCAACCTTCTTATAGAAAATCACTATCATTTCTCAAGGCTATACACTAATTGGAATAAATCCTTTGAAAATAAAGTGAACCAAACATGTTTTTAAATCCTTTAGTTCAGTAGGTTACAATAGGTAAGAGGGAAAAAATTGGCTGGGTACCTAGTACCGAGTCTATAGTTTACTCCACCTCTATAACTAGCAGAATATTAGAGAATTATGAAAGAAAAAACAATGTGTAACTCATAAAATACTAGAGGAAAATCACTATAAGAAGATTTCTACTCATTATCAAAGGAAAAATGGATATATTATTACCCAACTCTAGAATATAAGGTTAGGATCAACTTGACCTTGAGTCCCATTATCACTAAAGTACATGACACTCCTTATCAAGGGTAACAATATGAACCACCAAAGATAAAAATTAATACAATATTTATGAATGATTAAACAACACATCGTTATAATATATTCCATAGATTTCATATTGAGATTTTTTTTACCATAAATGATTTATTTCTTATAAATAGAAAGTTCATGAAGCGAATTTGATTCCAAAGTCTCTCTTGATCCAGAGAGATATAATAATCTCTATTATACAAGGAATGATATCTATGGGAAGATTCAACTGTCAGAAAATATGAGTAGGTATAATGGCTTAAGAGGTGGTAATATAAAATTAAATAGTAAATAAATATGATGTAATGGTAATGGTACCTATCACTATCATACGACCAACATTAACTTCCATTGGGTATTCCTCAAATGTGAGAATACTATTTTTTCATGATTCCCATGGAAAAAATGACTTTATTATCGATGAATATGAATTTTCTATAGATCATATGGGTACTATCAATATTTTAACACTATGTGAAGTATTAAAAACATATAAAAACACTCCCAGGGACTTGAGTGTATTTATTAAGTATATATATATAGTTCCCTTATGCAAGAACACATTGAGTTCCCATTATTTCCACATTAGAAACAAGTTATTGGTCTTTTATTAGATATGACGTAAGATTTATAAGAAGTCTACCAAAAAAATCCACCACTATGGTTTCCACTATGAGGCTCATCCCAATATATCTTCCCTTTAAAGGGAGTATATGTAAGAACCCAGTTTTTTCTGTTAAAGACTTTGGAATATTTCTTGATGTTATTCCAGAGAAGCGCATTCATACGGCATGCGATTCCGATCCCTAGTGTGGCCGAAATTAAATTTTCAGTGCGCTCACACTGGAAACGCCAAATAAATGGGATAACTCCTAAACGGTGTTTTGGATTAGAGATATGAGTGTACGGATGGGTCCGGAATGGGGTGTTTACCCTAAGAACGAGATAAAACATGTCGACGCAGAATGTTTGGACCCCTCGCTCGCTTTCAGAACGTTAAATGGATAAATTAATTAGTTAATTTATTCATTTATCGGATTAACTCAATTATCTCTCAAAAGGAGGCTCTAATTGGAAAACCGAGGGCATATTTGAGTTTAGAGCGTGCCGTTTACCCTAGGAGGGGTGTAAGTTTCGTGGGCACGGGCCGTCTGTGAAAAATGGCTCCAGGGGCATTTTTGTAATTTTGAAACCTCAGGCGTGGGCATTGTAACTTTTGAACGGGGCCTCGGATTAAAATTCTGAGACTGCCATTGCATTAAGAGTGTGGTTTTTAGCCTAGGGGAGATTTAACCACTACCCCGCAGAAATTTTGGGTTCGGGGCCGTCGGGCGGGCGTTTAAGTGATTTGTACTAAAACACCCCCACCCCTTCTTCTTCTTCTTCTTCTTCCTCAAACCCTCCCCTATCCTCCATATCCAGATAAGCAGCTCCGACATGGTGATCTACGGTGAGGTGAAATGGATCCGACAGTCCGCACACGAAGCGTCAGGCTACGCCCTTCGAGGTAGGGGTTTATCGTTTTCGTTTTCAATTTCCCGCAATCATTGAGACCAATTTATATTGTCCAATTGCTGTCCAATCATAGATCGAAGCCCACAGATGTGTATTATATTTTTTAAGGTTTCTGACGCTTTTCTCGGATCTAATATCTGAGTCCCGGGGTGCCAGGGTCAGCCCCTGGAAGTTCCGGTCGAATTCCGGGTTTTCCGGCAGTTTCAGGGGGCGGATGGCAGTTCCGGGACGACGACACGGCGTTCGGGCACGGCGCAGAGGAAGTGGGCATGGCGGAAAGGCATTCGACCATCTGGCTAGCCAGGCGGTGCAAGCGGACCGGCCGAGGGCGCCGACCGTGGGCACTGACGAGGGGGGGTGGGCGATCGGGGTCGCGGCTCACGACCCCGTTGGGGAGACTGAGGCCTGCCACAGGCGGGTCTCCGCGTGGAAAAGGACCGGTCGTGTCGACCGGTCGGTGGAGGAGGCGTGCTGGAATGGGGGCACTGCAGGAGGCGTCGGACCGTGGTGCGGCGGCCCACGGCTCCGTGGGCCGGCCGGTGCGGGCTGGCCTGAGCAGGGCAAACCGGCTGGATCGGGCCGGTCCGGCCTAGGGGTAAACTGCCTTAAAAAATTTGGATGCCGGTAACTTTTTCTACGGGGGTCCATTTTGCCCGCCATCTACAGCGGCATGGACCTGCATCTAGGAGGAATCTTTGAGGTGCTTCCAGAAGTTTTAACTTCCGAGATGAGGGGCTCGGGGGCACGACACGTGTGTAAAGCAGCTAAGCGAGCTTCCCGAGAATTTTTGTTTTGGGCAGCGCAGATGCATCCGACGTCTGTTTTGAGCGCCGTCAGCGGCGTTCTGACCCTGGCACCGAGGCAGAGGTTTCTAGGGTGGTTTCGGGAATTGAGACTGGATTTGAGGCGTGGGCTCCACGAGTCCTCTTTCGAGTTGCGAGCAGTGTTTAGCACCCTTTTCACCGGACATCCATTCGGGGCGTGCGACCAGTCGTTTCTTGGTGTTTTTTTGAGGGCATTGAAATGGTGCAATCCGCCCACTTTAATTCTGCATGAAGGTGTGGGCCCCACGAAGGCCATTTCAGGAGTTAACGGGGATTTCCAACTTCTTCATCGGTTGTCCGATTCGGGTGAGTGAATAGTCAATCTTGTGTACTTTTTCGATAGGATCTCAATGGTGCGATCCGTTCATTGCACTTCATGACCAGGATGCGGGTCCCATGAAGCACCGCTCGTGTGCGGTGCGGTGAAATGCATTTTTTTTCTCCGAGCATCCGTTCCACGGAATCAAATAGTCGATTTGACGTGTCTTTCTGAGGGGATCGCAATGGTGCGACGTACTCGACTGTTTTCGGGGCTGAGGCCCGGGACCACGGGACGCCTATCGGGCGTAAAGCATCGTGGAGAAACATTTACGCCGGATGTCTGTTGGAGGCGAGTGACAAGTCGATCTCGTGTGTTTTTCCGCGAGGATTACAATAGTGCAATCTATTTGGATGTGAAGAGTCTTGTTCAAGATCTCATTAATTGTAGAAGCCTAGAAGTGTACTGGTGGTGGTTCCTTCTGCAATGCTTGCAAAGAACCCTTGGCGCGTGATTGCGTGTACTCCCATGTGAGTGGAGTAAATGCTTAATGAGATGTGGTTGGCTGTGCCAGGGCCGCTGAGGTGGAAAGTTTGTGAAGTTATGTTTGCGCCCTTCACGTTGACGTTGGGGGTGCCGTGTGCACGATAGCCTTTGGGTTGGAGACGTGGCATACTCTGGGAGTATGTGAGGACGCTAGGAGGTACATGGGGATGATTGTACCTGGGAATGTTTGTGCGCTTGGTTAAGGTTAACTTGGGGCCACATGTCGTGTGGGCCCCATGTGCGTGCCGTGTTTTTCTTTGCATACTTTTGAACTCTCGCGACGTAGAGGGTCCCTCTATTCTCGATTTTTTACTAGCGGGGTTGAGTTTCTCCCCAGGATTTGTGATCGATGGTTTAGATCAGAAGGGTTGAGTGGTTTCCCCTGGTTTGTTTCGGAGTCGGGTGGTTGCGCGATACCCACTCCGTTTTCGGTTGGCCAGTGTTGCACCATCCAGTAGAGATGGCCAGAGCAGTTCTGGGTTTACCATCCAGCTTGGCTGGGAAGTGGGTTACTCATCGACTTCTTAGGGTTTACCCTCCAGTAGGGCTAGGCAGTGGGTTGCTCACGGACTTCTTAGGGTTTACCCTCTAGCAGAGACTAGGCAGTGGGTCACCCGATGACTCTTGAGGGTCTACCCTCCTGTTGAGACTGGGAAGTGGGTCGCTCGTCGTCTTCATTCAGGTCTACCCTCCGGCAGGGCAGGACAGTGGGTCACCGGTCGACTTGTTCTGGGTTTACCCTCCAGTAGGGCTGGGCAGTGGGTCACCCGTTGACTTATTCCAGGTCTACCCTCCAGCGGGGCTGGGCAGTGAGTCGACTAATGATGTATTAGGGTTTACCCTCCAACATGGGTGGGCAATGGGTCACCCGATATCTTATTAAGGTTTACCCTTTAGCAGAGCTGGGCAGTGGGTCACCCGATATTATATTATGAATTACCCTCCAGTAGGGTTGGGTAGTGGGAAACTCGTTGATATTACAGACTCAGTCTTTTCTAATAGGCTAGTCTGAGGCTTTCCTCCGTGATCATCGGAGTGGGACCCATGGTTGTACGAGTCGGTGATGGAATGACCTTTACTTTTAGGAGACCTCTCTACAGCGGGGCAGTGAAGAGGTGTGGGTTTACTTAACCATGAACTCTCAAGTACGAGGATTTTTTCCCCCACCAAGATGCGTCCTTGTGACGCGACCTAAAATAGTGCGGTCAAGTCAATTCCGCCCAAAGAGGATCGTTTCGAGGTGCAGTGATTTGATCCCTTGACTTACAGTTCAGAAAAGATGTGCGGGATGCTGGGCATCGATGGTGTTTTCTTCTGGGACTGTTGGCGACTCACATTTCTTGGGCTGAGCTACAGGATAGAGATCCCCTTATGATCTTTTTTGGGCTTCTTTATTGAGCATATGGACTTGTATATACCTTGTTCTAGTACCCAATTATTGGGTTTGGTTACTCTCCTTCCAGGAGAGGCGAAGACGTGTGGGGTATGCCATGTGCTTTCCGTGTCTAGCTTATCATGGTTGGATGAGTCTACTCTCCTGCTATTGGTAGTGACGACTTGATGAGAGGTTCATCTTCTCACCATTTTCAGCTCCTTGTGTCTGGATGAGTCTACCCCCTTTCTTATTGTTGTGTTGAGCTGGACTCTTTACTGTACTCTTTACTGCACTCTCTGTTGTACTTCTGTTCTACTCCCTGTTCGATCTACTGCTCACCCTTGGGTACCTCCTTTGTTGATCCCTCGATCATTCGAGGTGTCCTACTGAGTATTTTTATACTCACCCCTGCTTGGGCTTTGCCCGCACTTGGTGTGCCCTTGGAGACGACATACAGGTTGGTCGCGACTTCAGTAGAGCTTAGGAGTTCTGGATCTTGGACCGCGTGTGGTGGTCTTGGTCAGGTCTCAGGTGGGGGACCCTTCAAGATGTTTGTTTTTATTTTCCTGTTCCCGGGTTGTGGCACCTTTCTCTTTGGGCATGAGTTTTGCCACTTTTTTTCAGTTTACCTTCAGCACTTTCTTTGTACTTTTTAGTGGTCGATGCACTCATGTGGTTATTTATAGCAGTTTCCATTTTCTTTTCTTTTTACTCTGCACTTTTTCATTGAGTGTGATACGTGTGTGTGTGTACAGGTACTTAGGCAAAGGCCTACCCGAGTTATTGTTCCTTCGGCGCTGGTCGTCAGCCCCTGTCCTATGGAGGCGGGCATGGTGTAGTTGCAGCTGGAGCCCGGGTAGGGTCGGGTCATGACAAAGTGGTATCAGAGGTGGTTCGTTCCTTGGGACCCTGTTTGGACGTCCCTAAAAGAGGAATTGGTTGGGATTTTGGGCAATAGTGTTAATGTGTCTCGAGAACGGCTCTCCGGCCAAGGAGTCCAGTGATGGTGCAGTGGCCGACATATCCATTCACTAGGACGCTGATAACCCGCTCATCGACTTGGCATGTTGAGACACTTATTGCAGGGAAAATTGGTTTGTGCATCACATAGGATTGAGTCTTTGACTGTCCTTCTCGAGTCAGCTCCCCATCTTTGTTATTGGTATATACATATATGCTCATATGACTGTGGCACTCCATGATAATATTCAGGATGTCTCCACGAAGACAGCCAGCCAAGATACCAACTTTGGTGCGTGACTAAGACCCTGTGAGCTACAAGGCCACAGTCCAGGACCCATCATGCGAGCCCCTTTCTCTGGGTGGTCTAGTAGCAGCACCCACACATGTTGAGCAGTAGACAGCTTCAGCAGAGAGGACGAGGCTTGAGTGCAGGTTGAGCGCGCTCCATGAGTTCTAGTAGTAGAGACCGTTGAGGTTCAGTGGTGATCCAGACCCTCAGGCAGCAGAGGTTTGGCTTGAGACAATGGTTCACCTTTTCAGGCTTGTGCAGACGCCGACAGATCGGAGAGTGGCATTGGCAGCCAAACTTTTTCGTGGAGCAGCTCAACATTGGTGGAGTCTGGTGACTCAGTTTCATGATGAGTCATCTCTTTCGTGGGGCGACTTCCAGTTGTTGTTTCATGGGGAGTTTTCCCCTCATTCTTACGCTATGTTCGGATTCAGGAGATCCTGTAGTTTCAGCAGGGAGGGAGGACGTTGGCCAAGTACGTGGCTAGTTTTGCAGACCTTGGATGCTTTTACCCAAACTTGGTCCATGACGACAACATCTGAGCGCGGAAGTTTGAGCAGGGTCTCCACTGAGAGATTCATGCTGTCATAGTGCCCTTGTGCATTTCCACTTATGCCAAAGGGTTAAATAAGGCATTGGTGACAGAGAGCTTCCTTTCACGTTTTTCGGTTGGTAGTGGTAGTGGGCATGATGGATCCGAGATGTCTGCCGTGGCTAGTAGGCGCCGGAGTACAGGACCTCGACACAGGTGGCCTTCCCACTACCGGTTTCAGAGACATGGTCGTATACCATTGTGGTGGAAAGGTGCAGGGCATCAGCCGAGGGTACCCTTCTATGAGTGGGCTCTAGGCCGTGGTAATACTCCATAGTGGCACCGTAGGGAACTAGGATAGCTCAGGGAGCGGTGGTGTTATGCTTGTGATGGGCGAGATCACTTGGCATGAGACTGCCCGACCATAGATGCTGAAAAATTCGGGCAGGTAGCAGGTGCACCACCATGGCAGGGGCAGCGCCATGATCAGAGTAGTACCCAAGGAGGTGGTGCTAGTAGAGGAGTGGGAGGAGTTGGAAGTGGAGGATGACCTTACAAGGTCTTCACATCACCACTAGGCAGTCCACGCTAGGCTCCGGGAGCTGACAGTTGGGACCACAGACAGCCACGAGCTTTGGATGTCTACGATCCTGCAGAGCATGAGGTGATAAAGGGTATGATCTACAACTCTTCTAATTTTTACAGTATAATTGTTAGACTCTACCTATTAAATGCTTTTCTACCTTCTCCTTGATTGGGTTATTACCAGGGTGACACAGGGCATCGGGTGTAACCCTGTGTTGGTAGAGTAGAAGGTGTGTAACCTTTTTCTTTAGTCCATGGCGTCGACTCCATCACTCCACGAGCATGTAAGAGAGTCTTGGTTGAGATACATCAATTGTGGAACCTTGTGTGACCATATATCCTTGGGTGTTTCACCATATGGATGTTCTGAAGGAGGGCATCACTGAGCCTTGTTCCAGGTGAGGGTCGTGATTCCAGTCGCGGCGTGCGACGTAAGGGTTCAGTCGGTGAGGTGAGCTACCCCCGAGAGCCTACGGGCCATTTGAGACTATGAAAAGTGCTGGAGAGGTTCCCTACGGCCTTTCCATAACCCCAAAGGCTGGTATGGGTGCATAGCGTGTCCTGCGTGACTCACCTAAGAAGAAGTGTGCGTGATCCCATGCACGTCATCGGTGAGGGAAGACCTCACGTGAACAGATCAAATCCTTTGGTCTGTGTGCGGTGGTGAAGAGATGTGTGAGAGTTCTTCTGGGTACGAGAGAGCCAGGTGTGGGCTTAGTACCCTGAGTTATCCTCTGGGTTTGATTTTCGGGGACAAAAATCTTGAAGGAGGGAATGATGTAAGAACCCAGTTTTTGCTGCGAAAGACTTTGGAATATTTCTTGATGTTATTCCAGAGCAGCGCCTTCAGACGGCGTGCGATTTCGAGCCCCGGTGTGGCCAGAATTAAATTTTAGTGCGTTCACACTGGAAACGCCAAAAAAATGAGATAACTCTTAAACGGTGTTTCTGATCAGAGATATGAGTGTACGGATGGGTCCGGAATGGGATTTTTACACTAGGAATGACATAAAACATGTCGACGCGGGTTGTTTGGACCCCTTGCTCGCTTTTAGAATGTTAAATAGATAAATTAATTAATTGATTTATTCGTTTGATGGCTTAACACAAGTGTCTCTTAAACAGAGGCTCGAATTGGAAAAACAAGGGCACCATTGAGTTCAGAGCGTTCCGTTTACCCTAGGAGGGGTGTAAATTTCACGGGCGCGGACCGTCTGTGAAAAATGTCCCCAGGGGCGTTTTCCTAATTTGGAAGCCTTGTGCGTGGGCATTGTAAAATTTTAATGGGGCCTCAAATTAAAATTCTGAGACTGCCGTTGCGCTCGGAGTGTGGTTTTTATCCTAGGGGAGGTTTAACCCCAACCCTGCCAAAATTTAGCGTTCATGGCTCTCGGGAGGGTGTTTAAGTGATTTGCACTTAAACACCCCCACCCCTTCTTCTTCTTATTCTTCTTCTTCCTCAAACCCTCCCCTCTCATATAGATCTGGCGAAGAAGCTCTGGTGAGGCGATCTCCGACGAGGCGCAGCAGTTCTGACGGTCCTCACACGAAGCGTCAGGCTACGCCCTTCGAGGTAGGGGTTTATCGTTTTCGTTTTCAATTTCCCTGAAATTTTTAGCGCAATTTATACAGTCGAATTGCTATCCAATCATCGATCGAAGCCCATAGACGTGTAGTATATGTTCTGAGGTTTCCGACGCTCTTCTCGGATTGAAAAGCCGAGTCCCGGGGGGCCCGGGGCAGCCCCGGGAAGTTCCAGCCAAATTCCTGGTTTTCCGGCAGTTCCAGGCAGCGGACGACGGTTCCGGGACGACGACCCGGCGTTCCGGCACGGTGGCGCGGAAGTGGGCCAGACGGAAGGGCGACCGGCCATCCGGCCGGCCGGGAAGCGTTAGTGGACTGGCCGAGGGTGCTGGAGAGGGGGTGCGATCGGGGTTGCGGCTCACGACCACACTGGGGAGACCGAGACCTTCCACAGTCGGGTCTCCGCGTGGAAATGGACCGGCCGTGTTGGCCGGTTGGTGGAGGAGGGGCCCAAGCGGCGTGCTGGTGAGGGGGCCGCGCAGGAGGTAGCTGGCCATGGTGTGGCGGCCGGCGGGTTCGACGGGGCCGGGCCCAGCGGCTGGGCCGTGGCTCAGCAGGCCGGACAGAGCGGGCCGGCCCCAGCGGGGCAGACCGGCCGGACCGGGCCGGTCCGGCCCAAGGGTAAACACCCTTAAGAATTTTGGACGCCCGTACCTTTTTCTTCTGGCATCCATTTTACGCGCCGTCTATGGAGATGCTCACCTGATGTCGAGGCGGACTCTTTGAGGTGGTTTCGGGAGTTTTATCTTCCGATACGAGGGGCTCGGGGGCACGAAACGTGCGTAAAGCAGCTAAGAGGGCTTCCCGGGAATTCTTGTTTTGGGCGGTGCTGATGCACCCGACGTCCGTTTTGAGCGCCGTCAGCGACCTTGTGACCCTGGCATCGAGGCAGAGGATTCTAGGGTAGTTTCGAGTGTTGAGACTGGATTTGAGGCTTGGGCCCCATGGGCCGTCTTTCGAGCTGCGAGCTGTGTTTAGCACCCTCTTCACCGGACATCCGTTCGGGGCGTGCGAGCATTCGTTTCTGGATGTTTTTCTGAGGGAATTGAAATGGTGAAATCCGCCCGCCTTAATTCTGCACGAAGGTGCGGGCCCCACGAATGCCGTTTCAGGAGTTGACAAGGATTTCCAACATCATCACTGGGTGTCCGATTCAAGCGAGTGAATAGTCAAGCTTGTGTACTTTTTCGAGAGGATCGCAACGATGGGATTCGTTCGTTGCACTTCGGGACCGGGATGCAGGTCCCACGAAGCACCGCTCGTTTTCTGTGTGGTGAAATGCGTCTTTTTCTCCGGGATTCCGTTCCATGCAATAAATAGTGGATCTGACGTGTCTTTCTGAGGGGATCGCAATGGTGTGACGTGCCCGACTGTTTTCGGGGCCGAGGTCCGGGACCACGGGATGCCTAGTGGGCGTAAAGCATCCTGGAGCAACTTTTACGCCAGATGTCTGTTGGAGGCAAGTGAGGAGTCGATCTCGCGTGTTTTTCCGCGATGATTAAAACGGTGCAATCCGTTTGGATGCGTAGAGTCTCGTTCAAGTTCTCATTAATTATGGAAGCCTAGAAGTGTATTAGTGGTGGTTCCTTCTGCGATGCTTACAAAGAACCCTTGGCATGTGATCGCGTGCACTCTCGTGTGAGTGGAGTAAGTGATTAATGATATGTGGTTGGCCGTGCCTAGGCCGATGAGGTGGAAAAGTTGGAAATGTTACGTTTGCACCCTTCGCGTTGACGTTGGGGGTGTCGTGTGCATGATAGCCTTTGGGATGGAGACGTGGCATACTCTGGGAGTATGCGAGAACGCTGGGAGGTACATGTGGATGGTTGTACCTAATAATATCTGTGCGCTTGGTTGGGGTTAACTTGGGGACACACGTCGTGTGGGAACCATGTGTGTGTCGTGTTATACTTTGCATACTTTTTACCTCTCACGATGTAGAGGGTCCCTCTGTGCTTGATTGTTGACCAGTAGGGTTGAGTATCTCCCCAGGCTCTGTGCTTGATGGTTTAGATCAGCAGGGTTGAGTGGTTTACCCGGGTTTGTTCCGCAGTGGGGTGGTTGGGCGATACCCACTCCATGTTTGGTTGGCCAGTGTTGCACCATCCAGTAGAGACGGCCAGAGCAGTTCTGGGTTTACCCTCCAGCGGGGCTGGGCAGTGGGTTACTCATCGACTTCTAAGGGTTTATCCCCCAGCAGGGCTGGGCAGTTGGTTGCTCATGTACTTCTCACGGTTTACCCTCTAACAGAGACTAGGCAGTGTGTCACCTGACGACTCTTGAGGGTCTACCATCCAGCTGAGTGTGGGCAGTGGGTCTCTCGTCGTCTTGATTCAGGTCTACCCTCCAGCAGGGCTGGGCAGTGGGTCTCCTGTCAACTTGTTTCGGGTTTACCCTCCAGAAGGGCTGGGCATTGGGTCACCCACCGACTTGTTCCAAGTATACCTTCCAGTAGGGCTGGGCAGTGGGTCGACTGATGATGTATTAGGGTTTACCCTCCAACAGGGCTGGGTAGTGGGTCACCCGATATCTTATTAGGGTTTACCCTCCAGCAGGGCTGGGCAGTGGATCACCCGATATTATATTATGAATTACCCTCTAGCAGGGTTGGGTAGTGGGACACTCATTGATATTCCAGACTCAGTCCTTTCTACTAGGCTAGTCTGAGGCTTTCGTCTGTGATCACCGGAGCGGGACCCTTGGTTGTACGGGTCGGTGATTGAACGACCTTGACTTTTTAGAGACCTCTCAACTATGGGGCAGTGAAGAGGTGTGGTTTGACTTCTCCCAGAACTCTCAAGTACGAGGAGTTTTCCCCCCTCCAAGACGTGTCCTTGTGACGTGAACTAAAACCGTGCGGGCGAGTCAGTGCCGACCAAAGCGGATAGTTTCGAGGTGCGGTGATTTCATCCCTTGACTTACAGTTCGGGGAAGACGTGCGGGATGCTGGGCATTGACGGTGTTTTCTTCTAGGACTATTGGCGACTCACTTTTCTTGGACTGAGCTACGGGATGGATATCCCCTTACGATCTTGTTTGGGATTCTTTATTGATCATATGGACTTGTATATACCTTGTGCTAGTACCCACTTATTGGTTTTGGTTACTCTCCTTCCAGGATAGGCGAAGACGCATGGGGTATGCCACATGCTTTCCGTGTCTAGCTTCTTGTGGTTGGACGAGTATACCCTCCTGCTATAGGTAGCGAAGACTCGATGAGAGGTTCATCTTCTCACCATTTCTAGCTCCTTGTGTCTGGATGAGTCTACCCCCTTTTTTCTTATTGGGTTGAGCTAGACTCTTTACTGTACTATTTACTTCACTCTCTATTGTACTTCTTTTCTACTCCCTATTCGATCTACTTCTCACCCTTAGGTACCTTCTTTGTTTCTCCCTCGAGCCTTCGGGGTATCCTAATGAGTATTTTTATACTCACCCCTGCTTTGTATTTGCCCGCACTTGGAGTGCCCTTGCAGACGACAGACATGTTGGTCGTGACTTCAATGGAGCTTAGGAGTTCACGAGCTTGGACCACGTGCGGTGGTCGTGGTCAGGTCCCAGGTGGGGGACCCTACTAGCTGTTTTTTTGTTTACCTGTTCCCGGGTTGTGACACCTTTCTGGTTGGGCGTGGGTTTTTCCCCTTTTCTTTCCAGTTTACCTTCAACACTTTCTTTGTACTGTTAAGAGGTCTATGCACTCATGTGGTTATTTATAGTAGTTTCCCTTCGCTTTTATTTTTACACTAAAATTTTGCATTGAGTGTGGTGCGTGTGTGTGTACAGGTACATAGGAAAAGGCCTCCCCGAGTTATTGTTCGTTCAGCACTGGTCATCATCCCCTAGCCTATGGAGGCGGGCTTGGGGTAGTTGTGGCTGGAGCCCGGGTTGGGTCGGGTCCTGACAAAGTGCTATCAGAGGTGGTTCGTTCCATGGGACACTGTTCTGACGTCCCTAAAAGAGGAATTGGTTGGGATTTAGGGCAACAGTTTTAATGTGTCTCGAGAATGGCTCTCCGGACATAGAGTCTAGTGATGGTGCGGCGGCCGACATATCCATTCACCAGGACCCTGATAACCCGCTCTTCGACTCGGTATGCTGAGCCACTTTTTGTAGGGAAAATTGGTTTGTGCATCACATAGGATTGAGTCTTTGACTGTCCTTCTTGACTCAACTGCCCATCATTGTTATTGGTATATACATATATGCTCATCTGACTGCGACACTCCTTGATAATATTCAGGATGTCTCTACGAAGACAAACATCCATGATATGAGCTTTGGTTCATGACTACTACCATGTGAGCTACGAGGCCACATTCCATGAACCATCAGGCGAGACCCTTTCACTGGGTGGGGTGGTAGCAGCACCCCTACCTGTTGATTAGTAGACAGCTTCAGTAGAGAAGACGGGGCTTGAGTGCAGGTTGAGCGCGCTCCAGGAGTTCCAGCGGCAGAGACCGTTGGGTTTCAGTGGTGAGCCAAACCCTCAGGAAACAAAAGTTTGCCTTGAGACAGTGGTTCACCTTTTCAGGATTGTGCAGACGCTGAAAGATCGAAGAGTATCTTTGGAAACCCACCTTTTTCGTGGAGCAGCTCGATGTTGGTGGAGTCTAGTGACTCAGTTTCTTGACAAGTCATATCTTTCGTGGGGCGACTTCCAGTTGTTGTTTTGTGATGAGTTTTGCCCCTCCTGCATACGCTCCATTCGAATTCAGGATCTCCTGCAGTTTTAGCAGGGAGGGAGGATGGTGGCCAAGTACACGGGTAGTTTTGCAGACCGTGCACACTTTTATCCGAACTTGGTCCATGACGACAACATCCGAGCATGGAAGTTTGAGTAGGGTCTCCACCGAGAGATTCGTGCTTTCATAGTGCCCTTGTGCATTTCCACTTATGCCGAAGTGCTAGAGCAAGCATTGGTGACAGAGAGCTTCCTGTCACGTTTTGCGGTTGGTAGTGGCAGTGGGCATGATAAAGCTGAGACATCTTCCATGGCTCGCAGGCGTCGGAGGATAGGACCTTGACACAGGAGGCCTTCCCACTGCCGGTTTCGGAGACGTGGTCGTATACCACTGTTGAGATAAAGTGCAGGGCCTCAGCCAAGGGTGACCTTCTGTGAGTGGGCTTCGGGCTGTGGTCGTACACCACAGTGGCACCGGAGGGCACCAGGACAGCTCAGGGAGCGGCGGTGTTATGCTTGTGATGGGCGAGATCACTTGGAATGAGATTGCCCTACCAGAGATGCTGCAAAACTTCAGGCATGCAGCAAGTGCACCACTATGGCAGGGGTAGCACCATGATCGGAGTAGTACCCAGGGAGGTGGTGCTAGCAGAGGAGAAGGAGGAGATGGAAGTAGAGGATGACCTTACAAGGTCTTCCCATCACCACTAGGCGGTCCACGCCAGGCTCTGGGAGCTGACAGTTGGGACCGCGGATAGCCGCGAGCTTTGGATGTCTACGATCCTGAAGAGCATGAGGTTATATGAGGTATGCTCTAAAACACTTCTACTTTTGGCAGTATAATTGTTAGACTATTCCAGTGAAATTCTTTTCTACCTGCTCCTTTCTTGGGTTATATATTACCAGGGTGACGCAGGGCGTCGGGTGTAACCCAGTGTTGGTAGAGTAGAAGGTGTGTAAGCTTCCTCTTTAGTCGATGGCATCGACTCCATCACTCCCCGAGCATGTAAGAGAGCCCTGGTTGAGAGACATCGACTGTGGAACCTTGCATAACCATATATCCTTGGGTGTTTCACCATATGGATTTTCTGAAGGATGGAATTGCCGAGCCTTGTTCCAGGTGCGTGCGGTGATTCCAGTCGCGGCATGCGACGTAAGGTTTCGTTCGGGGAGGTGATCTACCCTCGAGAGCCCACGGGCCGTTTAATACTGTGCAAAGGGATGGTGAGGTTCCCTACCGCCTTTCCATAACCCCAATGGCTAGTTTGGGTGCATAGCGACTCCCACGTGACTCACTTGAGAAGAAGTGTGCGTGCTCCCATTCATGTCATCGGTGAGGGCAGACCTCGCGTGAACAGATGAAATACTTTGGTCTGTGTGCGGTGGCCCAGAGCTGTGTGAGAATTCTTCTGGGTATGGGAGAGCCAGGTGTGGGATTAGTATTTTGAGTTGTCCCCGGGTTTTACTTTTTGGGGATGAAAATTGTGAATGAGGGAATGATGTAAGAACCCGGTTTTTGCTGCGAAAGACTTTGAAATATTTCTTGATGTTATTCCAGAGCAGATCCTTCAGACGGTTTGCGATTTCGAGCCCCGGTGTGGCCAGAATTAAATTTTAGTGCGTTCACACTCGAGATGACAAATAAATGAGATAACTCCTAAATGGTGTTTCAGATCAAGTATCTAAGTGTACTGATGTCACAGGAATGGGGTGTTTACCCTAGGAACGACAAAAAACATATCGGCGCGAGATGTTTGGACCCCTCGCTCGCTTTTGGAACCTTAAATGGATAAATTAATTAATTACTTTATTTTTTTAACAGATTAACTAAGGTATCTCTTAAACGGAGGCTTGAATTGGAAAAATGAGGGCATCGTTGAGTTCAGAGCGTGCCGTTTACCCTAGGAGGGGTGTAAGTTTCGCGGGCGCGGGCCGTCTGTGAAAAATGCCCCCAGGGGCATTTTCGTAATTTGGAAGCCTCGAGCGCGGGCGTTGTAACTTTTGAACGGGGCCTCAGATTAAAATTACGAGACTTCCATTGCGCTCCAAGTGTTGGTTTTATCCTAGGGGAGGTTTAACCCGATCCCCGCCGAAATTTTGGGTTTGGGGCTGTCAGGCGGGCGTTTAAGTGATTTGTACTTAAACACCCCCACCCCTTCTTCTTCTTCTTCTTCTTCTTCTTATTCTTCCTCAAACCCTCCCCTCTCATCCAGCTCTAGCGAAACAGCTCTAGTTAGGCGATCTCTGGCAAGGCGCATCAGTTTTGATGGTCCGCACACGAAGCGTCGGGCTACGCCCTTCGAGGTAGGGGTTTATCGTTTTCGTTTTCAATTTCACGCAATTTTTGAGCCCAATTTATACTGTCGGATTTCTGTCCAATCATCGATCAAAGCCCACAGATGTGTATTATATGTTCTAAGGTTTCCTTCACTCTTCTCGGATCAAAAACCCGAGTCCCAGGGTGCCTGGGGTAGCCCTGGGAAGTTCCGGCCGAATTATTGGTTTTCTGGCGGTTGCAGGCGGCAGACGACGGTTCTGGAACGGCGATGCGGCGTTCCGGCACGGCGGCGCGACAGTGGGCGTGGCGGAAGGGCGGCCGGCCATCCGGCCGGCCGGGCGGAATAGGTGGACTAGACGAGGGCGCCGACAAGGGGGCGTGATCGGGGTCACGGCTCGTGACCCCGTTGGGGTGACCGAGACCCTCCACAGGCCGGTCTTCGCGTGGAAAAGGACCCGTCGTGTCGGCCGGTTGGTGGAGGAGGCGCCCGCGCGCCGCGTGGGTGAGGGGGCCTCATGGGAGATGGAAGGCCGCGGTGCGGCGGCCGGCGGGTTCAGCTGGGCCGCGGCCCAACGGGCCGGCCGGAGCGGGCCGGCCCTAGCGGGGCAGACCGACCGGACCTAGCCGGTCCGGCCCAAGGGTAAACACCCTTCAAAATTTTGGACGCCCGTAACTTTTGCTATGGGTGTCCCTTTTGCGCGCCGTCTACAACGGCGCCCACCTGAAGTCGAGGTGGACTCTTTGAGGTGGTTCCAGGAGTTTTATATTCTGAGACGAGGGGATCGTGGGCACGACACTTGCGTAAAGCAGCTAAGCGGGCTTCCCAAGAATTCTTGTTTTGGGCGGTGCAGACGCACCCGACATCCGTTTTGAGCGCCGTCAGCGTTGTTGCGACCCTGGAACCGAGGCGGAGGATTCCAGGGAAGTTTCCGGTGTTGATACTGGATTTGAGGCGTGGGCCCCGCGAGCTGTCTTTCAAGCTGCGAGCTGTATTTAGCACCCTTTTCACCGGACATCCGTTCAGGGCGTGCGAGAAGTCGTTTATGGGTGTTTTTCCGAGGGCATTGCAATGGTGCTATCCACCCGCTTTAATTCTGCACGATGGTGGGGGCCCCACGAAGGTCATTTTGGGAGTTGACAGCGATTTCCAACTTCATCACCGAGTGTCCGATTCGGGCAATTTAATAGTCAATCTAGTGTATTTTTTCGAGAGGATCGCAACGGTGCGATCCGTTCGTTGCGGTTCGGGACTGGGATGCGGGTTAAACGAAGAACCGCTTGTTTTCGGTGCGGGGAAATGCGTCTTTTTCTCCGGGCATCCATTCCATGAAAGTAAATAGTTGATTTGACGTGTCTTTCTGAGGGGATCGCAATGGTGTGACTTGCCCGACTGTTTTCGGGGCCGAGGTCCGGGACCACGGGACGCCTAGCGGGCGTAAAGTAGCATGAAGCGACTTTTACACTGGACGTCTATTTGAGGTGAGTGAGTAGTCAATCTCACATGTTTTTCCGTGAGGATTACAATGGTGCAATCCGTTGGGATGTGCGGAGTCTCGTTCGAGATCTCATTAATTGTGGAAGTCTGGAAGTGTACCAGTGCGGGTTCCTTCTGCGATGCTTGCAAAGAACCCTTGGTGTGTGATCGCGTGCACTCCTGTGTGAGTGGAGTAAATGCCTAATGATATGTGGTTGGTTGTGCCTGAGCCGATGAGGTGGCAGGTTGGTGAAGTTACATTTGTGCCCTTCGCGTTGACGTTGGGGGTGCCGTGTGCACGATGGCCTTTGGGCTGGAGACGTGGAATACTCTGGGAGTATGTGAGAATGGTGGGATGTACATGTGGATGGTTTTACATGAGAATATTTGTGCGCTTGGTTGGGGTTAACTTGGGGCCACATGTCGTATGGGCCCCATGTGTGTGTCATGTTCTACTTTGCGTACTTTTGACCTCTTATGACGTAGTGGGTCCCTCTGTTCTCGATTGTTGACCAGCGGGGATGAGTTTCTCCCCAGGCTCTATGCTCGATGGTTTAGATCAGCAGGGTTGAGTGGTTTCCTTTAGTTTGTTCCAGAGTCAGGTGGTTTCACGATACCCACTTCATGTTCGGTTGGCCAGTGTTGCACCATCCAGTAGAGATGGCCAGACCAGTTCTGGGTTTACCCTCCAGCGGGGCTGGGCAGTGTGTTACTCATCAACTTCTTATGGTTTACCCTCTAGCAGGGCTAGGAAGTGGGTTTCTCATGGACTTCTCAAGGGTTAACCTCAAGCAGAGACTAGGCAGTGGTCACCCGACGAATCTTGAGGGTCTACCCTCCATCTGAGACTGGTCAGTGGGTCATTCATCATCTTGATTCAGGTCTACCCTTCGCAGGGCTGGGTAGTGGGTCGCCTGTCGACTTGTTCCGGGTTTACCCTCTAGCAGGGCTAGGCAGCGGGTCCCCCGTCGACTTATTCCAGGTCTACCCTCCAGCGGGGCTGGTCAGTGGGTAGCCTGATGATGTATTAGGGTTTACCCTCCAGCAGGGTTGGGCAGTGGGTCCCCAGATATATTATTAGGGTTTACCCTCCAGCAGGGCTGGGCAGTGTCTCACCCGATATTATATTATGTATTACTCTCCTGCAGGGTTGGGCAGTGGGACACTCATTGAAATTTCAGACTCAGTCCTTTTTACTAGGCCAGTCTGAGGCTTTCCTCTGTGATCACTGGAGTGGGAGCCTTGGTTGTACGGGTCGGTGATGGAATGACCATGACTTTTAGGAGACCTCTCGACTGTTGGGTAGTGATGAGGTGTGGTTTGAATTAACCAGGAACTCTTAAGTGTGAGGAGTTTTCCCCCACCGAGACGGTTCCTTGTGACGTGACCTAAAACCATGTGGGTGAGTTAGTTCCGCCCAAAGCGGATAGTTTCAAGGTGCTATGATTTGAGCCCTTGACTTACAGTTCAGGGCAGACGTGCGGGATGCTGGGCATTGATGGTGTTTTCTTCTGGGTCTGTTGGCGACTCACTTTTATTGGGCTGAGCTATGGGATGGAGATCCCCTTACAATCTTGTTTGTGCTTCTTGATTGAGAATATGGTCTTGTATATAACTTGTGCTAGTACCCACTTATTTGGTTTGGTTACCCTCCTTCCAGGAGAGGCGATGACGCATGGGGTATGCCATGTGCTTTTCATGTCTAGCTTCTCGTGTTTGGATGAGTCTACTCTCCTGCTATAGGTATCAAAGGCTCGACGGGAGGTTCATCTTCTCACCGTTTCCAGCTCCTTGTGTCTGGATGAGTCTACCCCCTTTCTTCTTCTTGGGTTGAGCTGGACTCATTACTGTACTCTTTACTGGACTCTCTGTTTTACTTCTGTTCTACTCCCAGTTCGATCTACTTATCAACCTTTGGTACCTCCTTTTTTGCTCCCTCGAGCCTTCGGGGTATCCTACTGAGTATTTTTATACTCACCCCTGCTTGGGATTTTCTCGCACTTGGTGTTCCCTTGCAGACGACGGACAGGTTTATTTTGACTTCAATGGAGCTTAGGAGTTCAAGAGCTTGGACCGCATGCGGTGCTCATGGTCAGGTCCTAGGTGGGGGACACATCCAGTTATTTTCTTTTGTTTACCTGTTGCCGGGTTGTGGCACCTTTCTCGTAGGGCACGTGTTTTTCCCCTTTTATTTTCAGTTTACCTTCAGCACTCTCTTTATACTGTTTAGTGGTCGATACACTCTTGTGGTTATTTATAGGAGTTTCCCTTTGCTTTTCTTTTTTACTCTGCACTTTTGCATTGAGTGTGCTGCGTGTGGGTGTACATGTACTTAGGAAAAGGCCTCCCCGAGTTATTGTGCCTTCGGCGCTGGTCGCTAGCCCCTACCCTATGGAGGCGGGCTTGGGGTAGTTGTGGCTCGAGGCCGGGTAGGGTCGGGTCGTGACACTACACAAGATACCCCTAGGATTAAGGGGAACTATAGTAAAAACTAACTTACCAACCAAGACATGTTCCACCATTACAGCTCTATCCAAAACATTTGCATATGATGGGAGATTCCACATAAAACCCTTATCTCAAATATCTTCTTGAATACCCATAAAAATATATAGGATTTTAGTTTCTTAATTAATACTACATCATGTGGTAAATTAAAAAGTTTGAAAAAATGATTGGCATACTGAGTCACTATTAGTTTATCTTCTCGGTGGTTAATGAACTCTATCAACATAGAAAATAACGTCGATTTAAGATAAAATTACTCTAAAAAATCTTTGATTTATTTTAACTCAAAAATATAATTTCTCTCTTCTATAACTATATAATAGTAATACCATTTGTTTTCCTATTTATGGGTAAAGATGAAACATTTCACTTTTACTGAATCTGAAATTTCCAATTGAAACCAATGTTTTCCCAAACTTATTAAAAAAACCTCCACCTCATGTGGATCATTGGTACTGTATACATATAGTTGATTTAGACGAAGAAAATGTGGGGAAATTTTGCTACAATAATCCCTCCATGGTACAATCTTCTCAGCATAAATGAGAACATTTGTCTCCACTTGGAAAGAGAGATTGGACAACATACACAAAAACCACTATAATGATTTAATGAATTAGAGGTTTAACATTATATGATTTATCATAATCTATTAATATAGGGATATTAAAACAAAATCTTTGGAGAATGAAATTATACAACCTTAATGGATAACTATGAAATATTAGTCAAGGGACACTTGATTATCAACTCTAATAATTAAGATTAGAATAGGAAAAAATATTATCAAATAAAATCTTTGTAAGATGTATAGAATCATATAATAAACCTCTAAAAGAATTTTCCCCTAAAATTTCATAGTATCTTGAGGGACCTTATGGTTAGATCTAGAATTACCCCCACTCATAACACACCCCTTATGTCCTGATAATATTGTATCCTCTAAACAAAGACATCCCAAATTGCACACCGATATCCAAGGAAGGACATTACCACCCTTGATAGAAATTATTTTTCGAACTAACTAAGATAACACATCTAAATGATACCGTACGTTGTTTCTGACCTGTCCTGAACGACATTCCAAATACCTATGATGTGGAAACTAGTTTATATTAATAAGAACTTCTAATAGGGAATTATTTATCTGTAATAATATCTCATCAAGTTGAAGGAGAATATATAAATCTCTAAACAAACTATTTTCCAAAAACTCATGAATAGAAAAGTACCATAAAACATAGATACATATCCCAAAGATAGCATATCAACCAAATTCTTCACATATAACCATATTTGAGAACATCATGAGATCTCTATGTAACAAGTGGATCACACGAACCATATTTCAATTCCAAAACCTAAGAACCTGCTAACTTGAACTCCCACCACCTATATGAAATGAATTCTATTTTCCATGACATGGAATAAGAAAATAATAATATTGAAAAGGAAAAAGTATGGCATGGACAATAATATCCCAATAAGAATCCCCAATCATTTTATAAGCATTACCATATCAAATATAAAAAATATGATCATTTTTTTAAAATAAATGTGGAATGATAATATTTTCATAGTTTATATGAAACACATGATTCCAGATTTCAATGGATAAAAGAAATTAGGTAAAAAAGTGAATTTATGTCAAGTATTAATATGATATCATATTTGTTATAACATGCATTAATAAAAATTTCAAGCAAGCACTAGCACGTGTAAATAATTTCAATCATTTCACGACGGTAATAACACATAGTTGTTAGTTTATTTCTCAAGGTTATGTATAATATTGGTGGAATATGGCTCTATGTGTGCATAGACTACCAAGATCTCAATCATGGGGGGGGGGAAATTAAAAAAACAATAAACTCCCTAACCTCAATATGTTTGTTAATAATTGTTATCATCAACCCATTGCTAGATATAATATTACCTAGTGTGCATATCATTCTGAAGAAACTACCCCGACCCAAAAGTGATTCAAGGAATTGAATCATACTTTGGGATATCATTTATTTCAACCAGTCTCAAATAATTTCATTCAATCATGTCATTCATTCCCATATCCATGTTTCAAAAAATTTTATTTCATTTCAAAAGTAGAAATATTTATTTTTCATAAAATTTATAAAATTTCAAATAAATTAAAATCATTTCAAATAATAAATAATCTCATGAATTTTCTTCTCAAAAATCACAATCAAAATCATTCTTCAAATAATTATTTTCAATTCAGTATCATTTTCTAGAAATAAACACTTTATTTTATAATCTAATGTAAAATGGATTCAATATTACAAACACCAATACATTTCAAAATTATTTTTCAAAATAATCAAATAAATATTTTTGAATCAATTAGAAACAAATTCATAATTAAGAAACAAATAATGACTTAAAATGATAATAATTTCCTTTCAAAATCACATACCTTAATTCATGATATCATCAACAACCATCAAGGGATCATTAATAAATGTGAGAATATGTGCAAGAATAAATAATTAATGAATGATATAAACATAATTTTTGAATATGATTATCCAATTCGCAATTTCCTGAACCACATTAAATATATAAAAATAAATAGCTTGATGAATCCTGAAGATATCATAATGATCAATGAAGATACGGGTAGGAAATCCCAATTCCAAAAAGAATCACTAATAAATTAAAATATATAAATCCCAAACCACAATTCATACATCAATAGTCCCTATACTTGATTCCATTAAAGGTAATAAATTATGATCTATATGAATAGTGGAGAATGATGAGAAATGGGTACCTACCATTGAAAATATAGATTTAATACTTAAAGACCCATCTAAATCAAATGCCATGATTCATGGAATCATCAAAAATATCCAAGAGGTGTCTTTTTGGATGAGATCCTATTCCCATGTGAGAGGATTGAGGAAGAAAATGTATATTTCTAGTTTTAACTAAAAATTCAGAGTAATAAATACAAATCACATGGTTTGGTCACATCGGCTTTCAAATAGTTGACAAACTATGCACCACCTCCTATGATACTAAATGTTATTCACAGTTGGACATATAGATTAAAATTTTGGGTGCTAATGCATGCCTATCATGGGGTGTGGAAAAAGAAATTATTTACTATGTTAAAATATAGAATAATTGTTAACCTAGGTTTTCTCTAGATAAGAAAACACAACAATCACTTATGTCACTTTAAATTTTATAATGAATTTGGGTTGTTTTTAATATTGATTGGTTTTGAAAACAAAGAAATGAAACTAAAGATATAAATAAAGTAAAATATTTAAAAAAATTGAAAAATAATGCAATTATAAATAGTGATAATAATTGGGTGATCAGTTCGGGTTTGGTTTTTCAATTATAATGTTATTATAGTTCCAATTTTATTCAAAACTCTTCTACCATGTTGGTTTAAGTGATATTTCACAATCACTTTCTATCACTCCCTTGGTAAAACGTGTTGGAGAGAGTAAAACATACTAATATATTAGCTCAGTCTACTCTACTTTCTATATTTTTAAAAGATGTAGTGAATTAAGTCAATTGAATTAGGTAATTCCCGATCAGGTCTTTTTTATCCCAAACAGTTAAAAATATTTAATACCCCTTCCACTCGTACTGATGATTTCTGAGTACTTCACCACTAATCCATGATCTATTCCATCATATATAGACCAGAACTTAGTGGAGGAATATTATTAACATGTACCCAAGAAATAATAACAATATAATAATAAATCAAATATGATCCCATAAGATAATAAAAAGGTTGATTAGAATTTGAATCCAACACTACAGAAGAGAGAGTGTTTATATTCAATCAAATGAAACAACTCAAACATTACAAAAGATAAACTCTAAAATTCCCAAATAACACAATAGACTGACCCCACCATGGTAAGGGTAATTTAGAGTAATGGGGTAAAAGAATACATTAAAAAACTAAAATAATGAAACCAGTGAAAAGAAGAACATAAAAATGCATCCTCCAGATTCTATCCTCCAGAAGTTCAGCTTCGGTTCTCCCAACATCACCTCGAATCAGGCTGAGATACCTTCTTATAGGAGGTGATTAATGGAGTTTTCCATTTACTGATGATGTTTTAAGGCATTTGGATCAATTTGAAAGATGTTATAGCCGAAATAATAGAGCTAACTTATTGTGGCCACCAAACACAATTCCAACATCCCTACTTTGAATGGTTGAAGGGCGACATAAATGAAATCATTTCTCCATGAAATTTAACGTGAAACTTACTAGTCAGGTTTCATTTCGAACCCACCTATAATCATATAATTGGGTGGTCGGTATCCATAGATATTCCTCATTGAATGAGGTAATGTCCATTCTATCGGCCAGAATAAATGTTCACATTGACCGATTTGTTTTGGTTTGTTGGAGTCTGAATTGGATCTAGGTCTAGAAGAATTAAATGTATCTCAAGAATAATGTCATCATAAAGTAATATAATCACATTAATTGTATGAATATTTATTGATTTATGCTCTAATCAGATAAGAAACATTAAAATGTTCATTGCCGGAATTAACCACTTTTCACATTTAAGTTCAAAACTAATCATAAAACATCATATGATCCAAAAAAGCTCAAAATGGTTAATTGGAAGGGATTAAATAATTTTAAAAAATATGTATAAAAATTAAAAAATGAGCTCTTTCAATTCCCCCACACATATCCCTTGGACTGATGGACAAGTAAACATCAAAATCAATTCAAAGAAAATTTAAATCACATATTCTTGGGATCCAACAATTTATCACCAAGAAAAAAAAGATATCATGCCTCATAAAAACCATTATTTTAAGTACTAAATTAAGATCAATAAATATATTTACCCTTCATTGTTCCTCCCATTCACACAAAGAACTAATCTCATTTTCATGTTCCCCCATCACACATATTTCAATTTTTTTCTGTAATGTCTTTCTAATCCAAACTCATATAAGAGTCACCATAGGATTAACAATTTCATAAATATCCACCCAATATGAGTCAAAGATATATGTTTATAATGATGAATTTTCAAGGTTATACTATAGATTTTGGTTAGTAGGATTTATATGTGAAAACATCTGAGGCTGAACAAGAAAGGCTTGGCTCTTTTGGAAGGAAAATTTCATTATTCTAATTTTCACTTAAATATGGCCTCCTCCTCACTCCCATTAGCAAAAAAGCTCCATCAATATGAAAAATCATTGAAATTTCACACCATTCATAATTTTAGTAGAAAAAGTAATAGTCATCTCAAAAATGACATTATTTTAAAATCTCGAGATAGGCACAACTTTCTTTTTCAATTGGAAGCTCCAGAAAGGTACAACATCACTTATCACGAAAGATCCTGAAAAGGAACATCTTTTAACATAATTATTTTTTTCAGGAGCTTATTCAATTATTTAATATTATATTTTCCACCCAAAGTATCACCAAATGAGAAATCACAATACAAGACAGCTTCCCCTAAACCTAACTTCAACCAGATTATGCAATTTCACTTCATGATGATGATGAATAGGGAACCTTTTTTTGTAATTGGATAAAGTAATAGGATTTTCAGGGTTTCTAATGAATACCAAGATTAAATTTTCATGTTTGGACATAATGAAAAAGATTCTCAGAAAATCGGGCTTTTAAACCAAAGAATTGCCTCAATCATTTAAAACACATGTTCCTCAAACCCTCAAGTTTTGAGGAAAATAAATGAAATTCTGGTTAATTCATGTACGAAATGGTTCTCTCAATAAGTGATGTGAATGAAAATAATATGAAAATTAAGTTTATAATCCTCACAGGAAAGTTATTTCAAATATAAAGATAGTGAGATGTGTCATGATATTCCAAAATTAGTGTACTTTTTATGAAATTCATAAAATTTTGAACGTGAAACAATGTCATTATAAGTATTCATTTATACTCAGTCTCATGGGATAAAAATTTTCAAACATTGACATGGATTTAATAAATATAAATGATAATAATTTCATCTTAAATGTTATAGAAACACATCAAAATTAAAAAAACACCTTTTTTGAAAAAAAATAAATAATTGAAAATATTCAACTAAAAAGGTTCCATCCACCACACATAAATAATACAGTGTCTCAAATGAATTCAAATGGATTAAATATATAAGAATATTTTTAATTGAATCACAATACTCAAGAAATTGATAAGGAGAGGTACAACCTGACATATTATCAATGTAATATGAGTTAATCTAGGAAGTTTGGAACTCATAAAAACTATAAAAGAAAAGGTAGATAATAAAATATAATAAATTTGTTGAAAGAAAAGAAAAGGAAATTAGAATGAGTATAGAATTATTGATCTTGGTTTAATACCCTAAGAGGACCCAGAGTTTTGATAACCTTCAGATTGACAGTTTTAGTTGGTTATCCCCAATCTAATAGTGGGTGATGTTTATTTAATATGAACCACCAAAACTTATTCTTTACATCATGAAATTATTTCTTTTTGTTGCAGACTCCATGAATATAGAACACAAAATCCCACCCCATGAAAATGATATAAAACATGCATGGTGGTGGTTGGACAAAGGATGATTCGTCCTCTTCCTTGGATTCCACTTTCACAACTTCTTCTTCATTCTCTAGTGTTTTCTCAAGGTAAGCTATTCAAAAGAATAATCAATGGGAGAATCAGATAGTAATTAAATTTAAATAAAATTTAAGAATGATGAATCAAAATAAAATTCTCCCCTTTCCAATAATGGAGCTTGAGTCTCTTTTTACTTAGGAAAACCCCCTTAAATATCCTCTTAAAATACCTCAAATAAGTGTTCATAATGTTTATAGTGATTCATATGTTCTTTATTATGTGTATATTCTTTTTATTCTACATCCATGAAGACAATAAAATTGTTGTCTGAATCTGAAAATTTAAAACAAGGGAAAGTAGTACTCAATTCATCTTCTATAAAATCATAATGAAAAGTGTTTAGAAAAATATAATCTCCCTTAAGAAGCTTGAATTCAATTGACTATTCAGTGGAAAATACCCCTTGTAGTTGAATTTCACAAGATAAAGGTGGATATTCAAGCTCCTCTATCTTTTTATCAAATTCCACTTATTTGGTGGTGTCTTCCTTTAATGGTTCTGTCTCTTGTACTTTGTATGAAATATATGGATTAAATAGTTCGTCACACTCATTCCAGAATCCATATAGATCTATTTGATCTCCCACATGTAGGTCAGTAGGAAATTCTATCTTCATGGCCTCTTCATGTTCATGCTTAGGTTATCACTCTGGATCCGGGTCAAGTTTCTCTATTAATTCATGATGATAGTCAAATGATCTTTCCGTTTTCACCCCAAGTCATCCAGAGTATCAGTCAACCTTTACACTCGATCATTTAAATCACTATAATGTAAATTCTTGTTACTGATATAGTACTTTTGGGTTATTATTCCATGAATTAATGAAATAATCATTTGAAAACATCGTAGAAATATATTTTTTAAAACTTTATTTTTGAAAATTTTCAAATATTTATAATTAGATTCTGGAACTACCTCCTCGATAACGACACTATGTTTTGACACGTTCCTATCATGGGTTGTGGAAAAAGAAATAATTTTCTATGTTAAAATATTGTATATTGATTACCCTAGGTTTTCTCTGGAGAGGAGCACTCAACAATCACTTATGTTACTTTAAACATGATAATAAAGTTATGTTGTTTTTTATATTGTTTTTTTTAAAACAAAGGAACAAAAATATTGATTAAAATGAATTATTTTTTTAAAAAAATTGAAAAATAATGCAACTAAAAATAGTGATAATAATTATGTTATCAGGTTGGGGTTGGTTTTTCAATTATAATGTTATCATTGGTCCAATTTTATACATTACTCTTCTACTATGTCTGTTTAAGTGATATTTCACAATTGCTTCTTATCACTCCCTTGGTAAATGGTGATGGAAAGAGTGAACCTTAACAATATATTAGCTTGGTCTACTCTCCTTCATATATGTTAAATAGATTTATCAAATAATCTCAATTGAGTTATGTAATTCTTGATTGGGTCTTGTTTACCTCAAACAATTAAACATATTCAATACCCCTGCCACACAAAATGATGATCATCGAGTACTTCACCACTAAGCCCTAATCTATTCCATCGTATATAGACCAGAAAATAATAGAGGGATATTATTAACATTTAACCACGAAATAATAAAAATAGAATATTAAATTAAACATGATCACATAATATAATAAAAACGTTTATTAGAATATGAAACCAACACCACAGAAAAAAGACATTTTTTATTAAATCAAATGAAACCACTCAAAAATTAAAAAATATGAATCCTAATCTCCCCCAACAAATCAAAATATTTTACCCACCACGGTAAGGGTAATTGAGAATAATGGGGAGGGAGAATAAATTTCAAAACTAAATGAAATAAAATAGGGAAATGAAGAACAAAAAAATGTATCCTCTCGATTGTTTCCTCCAGAAGTTCAGCTTAGGTTCTCCCACCATCACCTTAAATCATGTCAAGGATCCATCTTATAGGAGGTGAGTAATGGAGTTTTCCATATACCCACGATGTTTAAAAGAATCGTGATTAGTGTTAAAGATGATATGACCGAAATACTAGAGATGACTTATTCTTGCCGCCAAACACTATTCTACCCACCTTACTATGACCGGTTTAATCACAACTTAAATGAAATCATTTCTCCATGAAATTTATTGTGACACTTCATCATCAATTTTTATTTAGAACCTAGCTGGAATAATCCTATTTGGCGATCATTATCAATCGACATTCCCCATTGAATAAGGTAAGGTTCATTCTTCCCCCCCCATAATAAGTGTTCACATTGACCTATTTGTTTTGGAATGTTGTAGTTTGAATTGGCTCTAGGTCTAGAAGTCATATATGTATCCGATGAATCATATAATCCTAAAAAATGAATCACATGAGTTGGATGAATATTGTAGGATTTATGCTCGAAATACAAAGGAACTATTAAACTATTTAATGTCCAGAATTAACAACTTTTCACATTTAAGCTCAAAACTCACTACAAAACATAAAATGATCAAAAGAAGCTCAAATTGGTTAGTTTTAAGGGATTAAATAATTTAAAAACATATGTATAAATATGAAAATATGAGCTCTGTCAACTCCCCAACACTTATAACATGGACACCTAGACAAGTAAACATCAAAATAAAATCAAGAAAAATTAAATAACATATCATTGGGATCCAAAAATTTATCACTAAGAAAAAAAAGATAACATGCCTCATAAAAAACCATTATTTCATGTTCTAAATTCAATATTTCCCCTTTATTTCCCCCCATGCATACAAAACACTTACCTCATTTTCATGTTCTCTCATCAGTAAAATTTCAATTATGTTAGAAAATATTTCTAACCCAAAAATTTACAAGGGTCATCATAGTCTTGATAAATTCCTAAATATACAAAAAATATGAGTCAAGTATGTATGTTTATCATGATGAAATTTCATAGTTGTTCTATGGCTGTAGTTTGGTAGGATTTAGATGCGAAGAATTATGAGGATGAATAAGGAGGGCTAGGATCGTTTTGAAGAAAAATTTCTTTATTCTAATTTTCACATAAATATGGTCTCCTCCTCCCAACCATTTAAAAAAAATATACTCCATAAACCTAAAACATAAATGAAATTTCACACCATTAATCATTTTAGAAGAAAAAGTATCAGTCTTATCAATTTTTTTTGAAATATCTAGATAGATATAGCTATATTTTTCCATTGGAAGCTCCAGAAAGGAACAACTTTAATTATCATGAAAGCTCCAGAAAAGAAACAACTTTAGACATTACTATTATTTTTATAATCAAATTAAATGCTTCAATATGTTATTTTCCACTCAAATTATCACCAAATAAGATAGTAAAATACAAAAAAGCTTCCAAAAAACATAAATTCAACTAGATAATGTAAATTCACTTTATGAGAAGGTTGGATAGGGAAAATTAGCTTGTAATGTGGCTAAACTACCAGGCTGTTCATGGATTTTATGGGCTACAAGGATTAAATGTTCATGGTATGAAATAATTAGAAATATTCTTTGAAGGGGGGGGGGTTTAAATCCAATGAAATTACTCAATCATTTAAAACACATGTATATCAAAACAACATGTTTTTACAGGAATAAATAAAATTATGGTTAAATAAATAATGGTACGGTTCTATCAAAAAGTGATTTCAATTAAAATATTATGAATATTAGGTTTAGATGCCTCATGGTAAAGTTATTTCAAATACAAATACAATGATATGCTTCATGAGATTCAAAAATCAAAATACTTTTCATGAAATTTATAAATATTTGAACTTGAAACAAAGTCACTTTTTGTAATCATTTAAGTTCGGCTTCATGGGATAAATTATTTCACACATTTAAAGGGATTTAAAAAATGGTAATGAAAATAATTTCATCTCAAAAGTTTCAAAAACACATTAAAAAATACATAAAAAATAGATAAATAAACAATGAAAAATATTATACTACAAAGGTCCCATCCCCCACAAATAAATGATGTAGTGTCTACAATTTATTGAAATTGATTTAACATGTAAGAATATTTTAATTTGAATAACAATAACCAATAATGTGATAAGGAATGGTATGAACTTACTTATTATCAATGCAACTACGAGTTATGCTCCGAAGTGTTGCACACATAAAAACCTACAAACAAAAATAGATAATAAAAAAGAATAAATTTATTAATAGAAAAGAAAATAGAATTATATTGAGAATATAAGGATATATCTTGTTTTAGTTTCCCATGTGGGACCAAGGTTTTGACTACCCCCATATGGGCAGTTTTATTTGGTTATCCCCAATCTTAATGTGGGTGAAGATTCTTTAATATGAAACAATGAAACTTCTTTTTTCTATCACGAAATTAATCATTTTTGTTTAGGAATACATTAATATAGTACACAAAATCTATCCACATGAAAATTATAAAAAACTATCATGGTTGGGGTTGGAAAATTAATGCTTCCTCCTCTTCCATGGTTTCCACTTTCAAAACTTCTTCTTCATTCTCTGGAGGTCGCTCAGGGTAAGCTGTATCCGAAGAATAATAAATTAGAGAGTCATAGAGTAATTCAATTTGAATAAAATTAAATCATGATGACTCAAAATCAAATTCATCACTTTCAATGTAATAATATTGAGCCTCTTTTTCCTCAAGAAACCCCCATTGTATATCCTCTTGAAATACCTCCAATAAGTGTTCATCATGTTTTGGGACCTCCATATGTTCCTAATGATGTGCATCTTCATTTTTCTTCCTCATACACAAAGACAATAAAATTGTTGTCTAAATATTAATATTTAAAACAAGGGTAAGTAGTACTCAATTTATCTTCTATAAAATAAAAAGGAAAAGAGTTTAGATAAAGATTATCTCCTTAAGCGGCTCGACGTCAATTAATTCTTCAGTTGTAAATGCCTCTTGTAGTTGACTTTCACAATGTTGAAAACTTTTTGTAGTAGGTAGAGATGTAAAAACACGAGGTGTTTCTTTCCAATATTTATATTAATTTCCTTTCAAAATGAATTTCTTGGAAATGGTAGTTCAATAAGAAATTCTGTTACAGAAATCAGGGAGTTTTAGTTATGTAGTCTCTTATCATTACCCATGATTTTCATTGAAATTAATAAACCTCATATATCATAAAGATAAATACCAAAAGTTACAATTTCATAACATTATTATTTTACATTTCCATTTACAATCTCTTTTAATAACAATTCTATTTAGGTATTATATTGTTGTAATATTTAATATATTGCGAATGATTTATAATGTTGGTATAAATTACGAATGTTTTATTCCATGTAATATAATTTATGGTACTATAATATATAAATAACATTGTTTTAGAAATATCATATATCATTACATAAATGGTTTAGTTATACTACATGAAAATGGAATTAATGTTTCCTTATTTCGATAATATTAGTGAATGAAAATGATATTGTAATAATATATTAAATACTAAATTAATTATTTATAAAACCATTTAAAAATAAAAATTTGATATTATATTTTAATAACATCATCATTTATTTTCACAATGAGTCCATGATAGAGTTTTATGTAATCATTCATACCGGTGGCTAAACTAACCCAAACTTGAACACACTAAAAAAGATTGGTGAGTATAGTTAAAGATGTGTTCATTTTGAAATAATAATATTTTTAATATATGAATAATTAATTTAAATTTTCTTAGATGGTGAACCAAATTTAAATATGCTTGTATTATGAATAAAAAAATAGAGAAAATTTAAAAACAGTTCTTCTTATAGGTGATAGTCAGTTTACATTCACGATTTGCATTAATTTATTTTTATAAGTTGATGGAATTTAATAATTAATGGTTTTAACATTAATATAAAGACATATCATTATATTAATGATACTGAATTAATCATATTATTATGGTGATTTGATATTTGGAAGTGTAAGATTATGAAAAATAACATAAGTAGGAGATAATACATATGTTGGAGACTGGATATTTCATTGAAGGTCCATCATAATTTGATGGAAATATTGTAAATATGAGTCAATATGTTCATAGTTATTTGGTAGAAGGTTCTAGGGAGAGAGATATGGAAATATTTAATATATTAATTCAAAGGTGATGTGTATCTTTGAAGGATGTAAGTGTATGTTTTTAAAAATCAATGTAAGGGATCTTTTGGAAACATCGTTACATTTATTTGTAATTACATGCCACTATTCGAGGTAAAATGGCCAAAAAATTGAAAAACATGTAGGGGACACATATATTTGTGGAATAAAATCTCATCTATTCAATTAAATTAATTTTTGTTAAAATGATTATGACTTTTAGAGTAGGTTAAACTTAGTTTACACCATTAACCTTTACTATGAAAATTAATTTTTAACATCACTAATTAATTTTAATGAAAAAAAATTAAAATTGAAATTATTAACTAATTTAAATTTTATAAATTATGTTTTTAATATTATCTTATCATATAAAATTCATATAATTAATGAAATATTAATTGAAATTTAAAACAATTTTATGTGTAAAATATTTTCTATGAAAAATTATTTCATTATGCTTTAAAGTTTATATACATGAAAATTATTCTGATTATTGAGTTTAAATCCTTAATCTGATTTATTATGACTTTAATAAAAGGTATTAGGAATCTGTGGAGAGACAAAATGGAACCTCCTCATGAAAATATTTTTTTAATGAGAAGACATAACCAGTTTTTATATAAAATTAAAATATTACTTTTTCCTTAAAAATGTATGGAATATGTTTTCTATGAACCAAGAAAATTATAAAATGAATTATATTATTCCATAATTTCATATTTTATTACTTTAATGTTCTTTAAATAATGTAGGATATTCATTCATATGTGTATAATCATGGAAATTATAATTTTCGCAAATCATGCATTTTTTAACAAAGAATCAACCATTTTTTTGGAAATTATCTAAATTTAATAATAAATAATTTTTTTTATTATTATTTTAAAAAATTGGATTATTTAATATAATTTAATTTATTAGATTATTAAGTTTTTATTTTAATGTAAAAATGGAAGATATATATTAACATTTATATTGAAAATCCCTTTCCCAATATTAACACATATAAACAATTTTTCTTATAATGGTAATGATTTTTATTTAATTACCATATTAGAGTAATTACTATTGTATTTATAATATGTTGTTTCTTTTTTATTTCATGTGTTTAATGAATGAAACGTTATCTACCATTGATTTATTAGTTTTTAAAAGATCTAAAATCTCATGTCATTATATTTTACCCGATATAATATAATAAAATCATTAAAATTTAATTATGCAGAAGGAAACAAGTGAGGGTAAATATCTCTAATCACATAAATAGGTTACCATAAATCTTACTCAAAAATATTTTTTTTTCATAGAACTATGAGAAAATGAGTAGTCTTATTCCAAAAAATGTTATCTCTTTAATCTATAATCTCCACTTGTTGTTTCTCATGTGAGATAAAATGTTTCATTTACACAGCTTCTATGTTTAGCACATATGATGGTTCTAGTATGTAAATTCCAAAAAGTGATATGTTGAACACATCATGTGCATGTTATATTAGTGGAGGCAGTTCTAAGTGATATTATATAACCACAAGAAAATAAAATAACTTGAAAAGACCGATGTATATAAGGATAGACTTTTCTTTATTCCCAAATATAATGACCATTTACATGGGGATATATGATGGAACACCTTTTTCCTAACTAAAAACTCTATATCTCATTGATGATTATATTTATAAATATTCGCATGATTTTATGCCACTTTCAAGTTCCGCTAAATGTTTTGAACTTTCTCCATCAGTTCTTAGACATAGTCAGGACCTATCAACTTTCACTCTCCAAATTTATCCCTACATGTTGGATTCCATCACATATTCCCATAAATAGACTCATATAGAACCATCCAAATAATAGAAAATAAATTTTTGTTAAATCAGAACTCTACCATGTGGTGGTGTTGATCCCAAAATCCCTTGAAATCTATTTAACAAGATCTCAAATATCCTATATAGTTACAATAGTTCATTAACACTAAAAATCTATCTGATTATGATATTTATTAATAATGCTCAATTGTATATCCAAATATTTTTAAAGAATTATATATATCCTCAAGAAATAACATGGATTTCAATTAGATATAAAGGATATTTGTACTAAATTTATCCTCATAAATTCTCTTATATAAATCTTATTGATTTTATTAAGGGATAAACCATCATTGATAGAAATTAAAAGTGTTGAATTTTAAGAAAATTGACTACAACCGAAATAGAATTATGAGCATTATACATTTTTTGGGATTCCTAACATATTTCAACAATTTTTTTCCCATTTATATTTTATATTTCATAGTTGTTTCAATATAACATTAAAAGATTTTTAGTCAGAGTTAACTTTATGGCTTAATAAATATCATGAAATTTAGTCTGAAATCTCTCTCATAATACTATCACACGAGATGTTTTTCATTAGGTCTCTATACATTTTTGTTCTTCTAAGATGGATAGATAAGTATCACCTGTTGGATTTTTCCAGAATTACACTCTTCAATTATTATTTTTAAAGAAAACATATCTAGGTTATAAACCTTATAACCCCTTAATTATCAATGATGTTGTCCAGAACATTCACTAGCTTTTTCTATAGCTCTAAATAAATTTTCTGGGCTTCATTAGTCTTCTAATAAATGAATGGTTGAGTATTAAGCTAGGAATTATTGGATATATCTCCCCCCCATTATGATGTGATTATTCACCATTGAAAAATCCATGAGTATTGGGTGTTTTTATGTAACCATCATAGAAAGTGTATCAAGGAATTTCATTATCAGAGAATTAACCACCTTATTTTCCTTCATTGTGAGGAAATTTATCAAGTAGTCATACTCCAACCATATCCTTTAGAACATAGTTAATTCATTTTATGTGAATATATATTAAAAGATATTATGATCAGTATATATAATATAATTATCTAAATAGAGATAATTTTGTTAAATATTTAATGAAATTATTGTTTATGGCCATTATAAATTACAATTTGAGTATTTTTTGTCATGATTATTTACTTAGCATGAACCATAAGCAATTACCTTATCATATGGTATGAGTAAACCACCCCAACCCTTTTCCAAATAATCACTATATAGTAAAAACCCTTCCCCACAGCAGGGTAATGTTTGTATAAGAGCACTGTTGACCAATTCTTTAGTTCCATTATATTTTTATAAAAGTATACTATCTAAAGAAACTTTACTCCATTCTAGGTAAAAAATGTTAATAGATTTTATATCCATGATAAAATTCTTATAGAGGGTCCACCAAATCCATAAAATGCATGAAAAATACATATCTAATTTACAATGGTCGGTCTTGACCATTTATTGATAACTTTCTTATTTGATGGATATGTGGATTTTCCATTTCTTGCGACTAAATGTCTAAGGAATGAATTTTTTTTAGCCAAAATTACCATTTTCTAAAATTTTCATACAAATTCTATTTTTCAAGGTCTTTTTAGACATTTTTCAAATGATCTTCATGATATTTTTTTGTCTTTGAGTATTTAAGAATATCATCTATAAATACAACCATTAATTGAGAAAATTATAGAATAAATACTGTATTCATTATATCCATAATGATATAAGATGAAATTGTAAGTCCAAATAACATCCTTATTAACTCATATTGTCTATACATCATATGGAAAGATATCATGGAAATTTCCTCCTTCTTTAAATATGATTGATTAGATCATCGATACAGGGGAGAGGACACTAGTTTTTTATTTTGATTTTATTAAGATCATGATAATCATTTTAAATATCCATCAATCAATCCTTATTTTCAAAAAAGTATTCCAATACACCTAATGGGAAAACACTTGGGCATATAAAACCCTGATAAATTGTCTTGAAGTTTCTTTTTTTTACTCATCAAATTTAATGGGTTTTATTATATATAGAACCCTTGATATAGGAACAAGTTGTAGATTGAATTATATTTAAAAAATCACCTCATTATCAAGGGGAGGATATAGTAGTTCATCTAGAAGTACATTAGTATATTACTGTAAAATGGGAATTTTTCAATCTTAAATTCCTCCTAAATTGTTTTTTCTAAGAGTCCCTAATTATTGTGTACCATAACCCAAATTATAGAATTTTATTCTATATATAATTTATAATAATCCTTGAATCAATACATGATAATTGTATGGTTTGATATATGAAATGATACTTCCTTATCCTGGGAGATGATATGTTATTTATGTTAGAAAAGGAAATATATACCCAATATTATGTCAAAATCTACCAATATAAGGGGAATTAGATCCATATAAAGTATCCTCTAATAAATCTCAACCAGAGAAGATTTTTAAATCATATATGTGATCCTTGTACTATATGTGGATTTCAATGTTGCTTTCATATCCATTTTTTTGGGTGGTGATTCCAAATTATTTTATTACTTATGTTGTATAAAATATGTAATGAAATAAAATCAATTAAGGTAATTAATGATATAGAAGAGATATTATATAAACCTTTTATAAAGTCGTTATATTGATCTACCGTGGAGGAAGTGATAAAAAATTCCCTTCCTTTTCCCTTGGATTAAGAGGTGTCTGGGGAGTATTTTATACAATTTATAGATATTTAGGGAATTGATTTTCATAATTTTCAAAATCTGTACACTTGAAGAATTATTGTGTGGGAAGATCATTATCAGGGACCTTATCCTCTTATGTTTCATTAATCATCTTCTTAGTCCTGTTTTAATAATTGTGAGACAGTTTTCCTACATTACCAAACAAAAAACATTTCCTTAGCCCATTTAAATAGTTATTAGGGTGATTTCTATGACATTAATTTAATGTATGAAGGTGGTATTTCTTCTCACAAAATGTCTTATGATCGTTGCTTACTTAATACCCCAAATTACATATATTTTTCCTAGAATATTGATAGGTTCTAGTTTCCATCTACACTCTGTGGGAACATTTAATAATATATTCATAGATTCAAATGTCTTTTATATATATGACCCTTTAAAGAATAGGCTTAATTCATGTAAAGAAGAAAATGATTTTACTCTCAATTTCAGAGTTAAAACCTGATTCATAACTCAAAATCCATGGGAAATTTGTTTTATATGGTCAAATAGAATCATAATTATTTTACATAATTTCTAATAATTCTCAAAGTATTTTTGTGTGAATATTTAGTGTATAATAGTCAGTGAAAAGTATTTTCCTGAATTATCCCCATTCCATTGATAGAATGACCCCATTTTTCTTGGTATTCTTATAGATAATATAGAACTGGTTAACAACAACTTCTAAATGAAAGCCTTCCATAATGTATTTCTAAATATCTATGTATTGGATAACCTAAATATCTTTTCCATTACTTTATCCAACTTCTGAGTAACTGATACATTAAAAGGCTCACAAAAGAGGGTAGATGTTTCCCCATAAACAAATTGATTATAAGTTTCTCCCTCACTAGTGAATTGGGGAGCTCAAAATGATTTGGGTTTTTTCCCATAACATGAGATAGTTGATTGATCATTCAAATATGAAAATTCATTCTATCCCCAATCACATTTGGTATCCTATTGGGATAATCTCCCCATTATCAATTTTACTCATTATTAAATAAATTCCTTTGGGTTCTAACAATTTATAGGACAAAAGAAAATCTAAGAATGCATATACATAAATTATTGATTTTATATAAAAGGAAAGTATAAAATTTGAAGATGGTATTCATAACTGATGGTCACATGTTTTCTATCGAGCTCTAGGTTTCTATGATGGTTATATGTGATTGTTTTCCCATGTTAACTAGTTATATAAGTTTTAATACATTATAATGTCTGGTAAAGACAATGATATTAAGAAATTAATATGACCTAATAGTTTCAAAATAGGTGAAAAATAAGGGAACATTTAGTAAGGACCATAATGATGATCGAGATATACAAAATCAACTATTTTCATGGTTATTACCACTAGCTGCATCTGTCCCAAACATATGTCTACATATAGTATTGATATAAGTTTGTATTTCATGGAAAAACACATAATCCATACATTACCAGAATAACATTATGATATATTAAACATATCCTCAGGGTTTTATCTAATATTATCTAAACTAATCTCCTTAAATAATTATACCCAACTTAGAACCAACTATATCAACCCAAAAATAACATCATTAATTGGATCATTGTATACTCAAAACCCAACAATCCAAATAATCAAATAATATAATAAAATATAGGCTAAAAAATGAATCAAAACTCTATATGAGATAGATAATTTTTAATATAGAGAGTAAATAAAAAAACAAAATAATAAAATATCATTATGGGAAACATGTTGAAATCATCAATGGAAAATTCATTGTTATATGTATCTATTTAAAAAATATCATTTTTATTCTTAAAAAATGAATATAAAATAATTAATGATTGTGTATTTAAATTATAAATACTTTTCCCCAAAAAATAAGATGATGAAATCATTCAAAATGAATGTTTTGTAAAATATAGTTTAATAAGAAATAATATATACAAATGAAAGGATTTTGAGTTTCAAAGTCTCTTATATATTCACTTTATTTCCATGAAAATTATTTAACATCATATATCATAAATATAAAATTATTAATTTAGTAATTTAGAACCTTATAATTATACATTTCATTTCATACTCTTCATTAATAACAATTCTCTTCATGTGTTAGATTGTTATAAAATGTTTCAACATCGTGTTTTAATATCATTAATCACTTGCATACAATTTATCATGTTGATGTTGTTACCCAATATTTGATTCAATGTTATATCATTTACGATACTATAATAAATATTTTACATTTATTTCAATATCTCTTATATAATTTAATTATAGTTTTAGTTACGCTGCATGAATATGGAAATAATGTTTTCTTATTTCAGTGATATTAGAAAAAAATGATACATTAATAATAATTTAAGTAATAAATATATTATTTCCTAACAAATATAGAAATCGGGTTTTTATTATTAAATTATAATAACATAATTATTTATTTTCTAATAGTTATCAATGATATAGTTTTATAACATCATTTATATTGGTGCCTAAATTGATCTAAACTTGAGTACCCATTAACTAGTTTAGGGAGTATGTTTGTGGATGTGTTTATATTGAATTAATATCAATATAAATGAATCAAATGATATTTTTTTATTTTTATCATGTTCAATAATATTTCATTATTTTTATTATAAATAATTTAAAACCAGGAGAAATGAAAAATCGATTATTTTTGTAGGTGGTAGTCCTCAAACATGCCAAATTTATATTCATTTATTTTTATAAGTGGATGGAAATGAAAAAATAAGAGTATTGACATAAATTTGAAAATATATCTATTTAATAATGATATATAATTCATTATATTTTTTTGATAATAATATATATATAAGTGTAATATTAATAAGAAAAACATAAGAAGGAGATAATACATCTTTAGGAGACCCTATCTTCCCTTGTAAGTCCACGTGAGATTGAATGAATTTGGAAAAATATAAGAAAATATTGTATTATATTTGTTGGATATGAGTTTTTTGTTATTAAAATTTCATATTTTCAATGATTAATTTGAATATTAAGTGTATATTTGATTGGTGGATGTGTTATGTTTTAATATGTGAAATTAAGGTAACCATTGGAAAACCCTTTAAATTATTCAATCATACCATGATAACAAAAATGGGTTATTTGAAAAAATTGAAAAGGTCTTGGGGAAATATTTCTTGGTTGATAAAATGTTAAATAACTCAATTAAAGAGAATTTTTTAAATGTTATAAAACTTTTATAATAGATTAAACTAAGATTAACCCTTTTAACTTCTATGAGGATAATTAAATTTAAATTTTTGTAATTAATATTTGTGAAAAAATTCAAATTAAAATAAATAAAAAATTCACCACACAAATAATCTTAATAGCACATAATTAACTAAGTAGAAGATTATCCCAATGAATGGAAATTGAGTTTGGATTCCACTTATGAAATTTCAGCATGGTAATGGATGTACAAGGGAGAGATTAATGAGATATAAATGGTGTATATCATAATTAATATATCATAGATGGAGTATGGTGGAGGTGGGAAAAAATACACCATCATTCGAAATTAAAAATTAATGATCTTAACTTCGGGGTGATTCTTGAATAAAATTGAGAAAGATAGGATCTATTAAATCATGTTCGACTTCCCCCATAAAATTTTAAACCATATGTATGAAGGTTAAAATAGTGTTCTTAATATTTTACAGAAACATATTAATGTTTATAACACCATTCATGATCATTTTATAACCTCATTCCACCCATTCATTAATAATATTTTGTTAAATCCATTGTTTATTGTGCGTGAATTACAAGGTTTCCATGAGTTGTTCGTAAAGGATTTTCATGTTGTTTGTAAGAAAAACTCTTGAAGTGGAATGAAATAGTATTTATATGTTTTTATAACATTAAATTATACCATTTAGAATTTATAATTTTGATATGAGGATGAATCATTTTTAAGACATTAATGATGTTTGTTTAGAACATTTTGGTGGTTCTTTGATAATAATGAACTCAGTTTGTTTTCTAAATTAATATCATGTGAAACAAAAGTCTACAGAACCTTACATAAGATATTATTCATAAATTATAATCTGGTTCAACCATAAAAATGATTTCATGAACATTATTGTTTGACGTAAAATAAATTGAAGTCACATCCTCCACGATGTCGGTAAATCAACACATCACAGACGATGTTTTAATTTCTAAAATAAGTGGGAGAGGAAAACAAGTATAATAGTGAATCTTTAATAAACATGATTAAATCCATAATATGTATGATACTAGATCATTCAATCCTCTTGGATAAGGGGAGGTCATGAATAAAGAAGAAAAGAAAACTAAATGAAAATTAAAGAAAAAAAACAAAAGAGGATGTTTACCTCTTGATCTATTCCCCTTGAGATCATCCTTAAATAAATTAGTTTTTTCCTTTTGGTGAGACCATCAGGTCTTAGACATGTGTAAGGGTCTTGAGAGTAGTATTTATTATAACTTATGTAAGTATCAAGGCTTGAGTGGTGTGGATGGAAGATGGGGAAATGTGTGGTATTTATAGTGGAAGAGGGGAGGAGTTTTCCCTTATTTTAATCATTATTTTATTATTTTTCTACAAGACAAAAAATATATATGATTCCAAGACCAAAAATAGTAATACGTTCATGTTAGATCTAGATAAGTGTTCTTACATCAATAAAACATCAACCATGACTCCATAAATCATGTATTTCAAAAAATTACCAAAAATTCAACCTAACCATTTCTCGATGCATAGAATTAAAAAATGAACTCCATTTTTTGAAAATAATTTTCTAAAAATTTTTAATTTAATTTTAAAATAAAATCATAATTTACTTGAAAAATAAAATTTAAAAAAAAACTACTTTTCTAACACTATGAAAAATAACTTATGGTCTCTTAGGATTATCTTATAATTATAATTTATAAAAATACTTATTTATAAATACAATTTTTGGAAATAAATTTTCATTTAAATTATTTAATTAATCATAAATTTGTAACTATATATATATATAACTTACAAAATACCTAATCTTAATCAATAATTTTTAAGATATTTGTTTACTTATATTATGAAAAAATTATATCATATTCAAACTTATAAGATGGATATGTTTTATTTATAATTTCATTAGTGAATTTACTATTCATAAGGTTATAATACTATTCAAAAGGATCTTGTAACTATTCATAAGGGTATATTACTATTCATAAAGGTCATGTTACTATTAATAAAGGTACATTACAATGCTTAAGGGTCATGTTACTATTCATAATGGTATGTTACTATTAATAGGTGTAGGTTCCTATTCACCAAAAAATATGTTTGTTCTATCAGACTCTAAAAAACATACTGATCGCAAACCATGTATGCTGATCTTTTGAAATTCAAAACACATAAGTGGTAAAATTTTGTTTAATGGTATGTTAATAAAGGTCACAGATTATTTAGTAGATCAATTAACCACATATTGTTTCCTTTTAAAATTTTGGGATGTTACATTATCCCTCCTTTAAATTAATTGCGTCCTAGAAATTCATTCATTGTACTTATATTTATGAATTTACATAATAATAATTATGAAAAAACTATTTTATTATATTTATTTACTTAAATAGATGTTTAAAATTAAACATTATAATTAATTTTTTTTAAAGACGACAACATTTAATCTCCAAATTTGTCTAGATTGTTCCTATAATACCAACTGTAAAGCCCTAAACTTTCACTTTTGGATTTAGTACTAAAAAATGCTGTGTATTTTTTTATTATTATATATAACATAAAAATAAATAGCACATTATAAAAATGAGGACCTTTTCCATTCTAGGTTCTGGATAATTATACAACTTACATATATAGAATCCGAGTTTACAAAAATAATTACAATATAATAAAATGAGTTTATCTACAGTAGCACCTAAAATTCCCTTTTAACATCTAAAGAATCTTGAGAAGAGCATTTTAAAAACATGGGATGAGCACAAAAAGCTCAGAAAGTTACATAAAGAATGAAAACCTGTTAGTCTAGTGGAATCATAAAAACCCTTTAGAAACCATTTTCTTGAAAACTCATAATCACGAATAGAAACATCATGTAGTTTCCTTGGGAAGTATTTACCATATCACTCTTACAATCACCCTTACACATGGAATAACAATTTGGTTAACTTCCATTGTCGGAGTACCCATTGACTTTGACTGCTATAATGGGGATCACCCATCATATCTTGAGCTATTATGGGCTCAATCTATCATATCATGAGCTATAATGGGCTCAACCCAACATATCGTGAGCTATAATGGGATCAACCCAACATATCATGAGATATAATGGGTTCAAACCAACATAACTATCTCTAAGGAACATATCATAAATAAAACACTTGATAACTCATTCGAACCATTGAGAAAAATACATTAATGTTTTCAAAATTCACTTTTTTATAAAACAATCAATTTTAAAATATAAAAACCATACACATAATAATATAATTATATTAATAAAAATATACCATTTCCACATATAATGGAAAAATAATAGTAATAAATCATAATGGAATCAATAGAACTACTAATAACATATAAAAAATATTTTTGAATTTCATTAAAATGATTTTAAAAGGATTTTAAAAGGAATATCTCCTAGGAATATACTTTGAGTGAGAATTAATGGAATGCAATGGATATGTTTATAAACTGTGAATACACATAATAAAACATAATATAAAAAAATTCACCACACAAATAATCTTAATAAAACATAATGAATAAAGTAGAAGGATAACCCAAAGAATGGAAAATGGGTTTGGAGTCCACTTATGAAATTTTGGCATGGTAATGGATGTAAATGAGAGGGATTAATGAGATTTAAATGGTGTATATAATAATTAAAATATCATAGGGGAAGTATGGGTAATTTTTTAAAACAGAAAACATCATTAGGAATTAATAATTAAAGAGCATAACATATGGGTGATTTTTGAATAAATGTGAGATAGAGAGGATCCCTTACCTCAGGTTCGACATACCTAAATCGTGTTTAAGCCTCCTGTATGAAGGTTAAAATAGTTTTATTAATACTTTAAAGAAACTTATTCATGTTTATGACACCTTTCTTTTTCATTTCATAAAATCATTCCACTCATTCATTAATAATATTTTTTTTAATTCCATTATTTCAGGTGCGTGCATTAAATGGTTTCCATAAGCATTTTGTAAAGAATTTTCTTGTTAGTTATAAGAGAAACACCTGATGTGGGATGAAATGGTATTTAAATTTCCCTAGAACCTTATATTATACTATTTATCATTTTTAAATCTCACATTAGTATGATTCATTAGTTAAGACATTAATGATGTTTGTTTAGATTATTTAGGTTGTTCTTTGATAATAACTAAATAATTTTGGTTTTTAAATTAATATAAAGTGTTAAAAATTATTACAGAACCTCACATAAGATATAATACATAAATTATAATCTAGTTAAACCATAAAAATTGGTTCATGTACACCCTTTAAGTATGTGAAAGAAACTGAAATCACATCGTCCACAATGTGGGTAAATCAACACATCACCGATGGTGTTTTAATTTCTACAAAAGGTGGGAGAGGAGAATAATTATAATTGTGAATATTCTATAAACATGATGGGATCTAGAATATGTAAGATACTGTATCATTCATTCCTCTTGGATAATGTAATGTGAGTAATTAAAAAGAATAAAAATGAAAATTAAATGAAAAGAAATAAAACAAAAGTTGATGTTTACCTCTTGATCTCTTCCCTATGAGATCATACTTAAGGCCATTGGTTTGGGCCTTTTGGTTAGACCAAAATTAATTGGATGTGGGTAAGGGGCTTGAGAGGAATATTTGGCATAAACTAGGCAAGGCTCAAGCCTTGAGAGGTATGGGAGAAGAGGGGGGAATGGGTGGTAGTTATAGTTGAAAAGTTGAGGAGTTTTCCCTTATTTTAATCACTATTTTATTATTTTTCCACAAGACAAGAAATAGTTATGACTCCAAGACAAAAAATATTAATAACATCATGTGAGTTAGAGATATGTGTGCTTACATCAGAGAAACATCATCCATGAATCTGTAAATCAAGTATTTAACTTAATTTTTAAATTATCATATTTCACTATTCATAAAAAATTCATGTATTTCATAAAATTACAAAAATTTACCCTAAAATATTTTTGACATGTAAAATTAAAAAATTGACTCCATTTTTTGAAAATAATTTTCTAATCCTGATTAATTTATTTTTTAAATAAAATAATAATTTACTTGAAAAATACAATTTTAAAATTAAAAATTATTTTCTAATAGTTTGAAAAATCACCTAAGGAATCTTAAAATTATATTATAATCACAATTCATTAAAATAATTATTTATGAATAGATTTTATGAAAATAAATTTACATTTAAATTATTAAATAAATCATAAATTTGTAATTAAATATATATGATTTATAAAAAAACCAACACCTAATAAATAATTTTTAAAATATTTATTTATATATATTATGACATAAAGATGGATAAATTTTATTGATAATTTTATTTTTGAATTTATAATTCATAATGGAACATTACTATTCATAAGGTTTAAGTTACAATTCATAAGGGTACAATACAATTCCTTTGGATCAAGTTACAGTTCATAAGGATACATTACTATTTATAAGGATCATGTTTTTATTAATAAGGGTACATTACTATTCTTAAAGTTCAAGTTACTATTCATAAAGTTATGTTACTATTCATAAGTGTTGGTTACTATTCACCAAAAAATAAGTTTCTTCCATCAGACTCCAAAAAACACAATAATAGAAACTGTGTATGTGTTTTTTTCGAAATTCAAATAACAGAAGCGGAAAAATTCTGTTTAATGGTTAGTTTATAAAGGTTATGTAGTATTTAGTATTTCATATAAGAACATAAGGGTTCCTTTAAAAATCATGGGATGTTACATACTACTTGGTAAAATAAGAGTGTTATTAAATTTTAATGTTTAGAGTAGGGGGGTTTGATATTTTTGATTCATATTGGAATTCTAAAAATTTATAAACCTATTAAAGGTGTTCATGTGTTTGTTCAGAGGATTTGAGTTTCACTATCAATGTTGGACTATGTTCAGGGTGGCCCTACTACTATTCCTTGAAGTAGGAATCCACGAAGTACGTAGTTGGCTAGATCACGGTACCTAGTTTCTAATCCATTGGTACAGAACCCATAGATGGCCCCCTAAATGATTGGTGGGTTTTTATGCCTTTGTTGGTACTACACTAGGTACCCAACCATGGTGCATCAGGAAGACAACATTAATTTTTTGTTTTTTTATTTAAGTGGGGTAGAATTATAATTTCAGTTTTAACACCCTCTGTCATTCAGTTTGATGACTACTTAAAAGTCGGATTTTTTCAGAACCTCTCCCCCTACACCCCCCTTGAATACATAATGAACCTCCTAATGTTGGATCATAGTATTTTTAATTAAGTCAAAGGAAAATAGTCATTCTATCCAATCTCCTACCCCTTTCCTCTACCCCTTATATGTAGTGTTTTTTAGTAGGGTATTTATTATAGTTCCACTATATCACGTTGGACTCATTTCTGAATAATGGGGATTTAGGACACGATGGGTTCATGACATAAAAGGAGGAAATAAACTAAATGTCACTCATTATATCTTAATAGGTAATTGGAAAAATAATTTAATTTAGGTATTAAAGTTATATAGTTTGAAATTTATGGGTGATATGGAATAAGAATTTGAGATTTTTCTTTCGTAATGTTCATGTATGGAATATGAGTTTTGTACTAGTCTACACATAACATTTTTGTTGTGGGTGAATTCCCAGTGTGTTCCCAATGTTTATGACCCTTTTGATTGGTTTGATAGATTAATTATTAATATTATTATTATTTAATTAATCTTTATAATATGATATTGTTGACTTGGTTCCTCAGTGATGACCTTTCATGGAAGTATTGATGATGGTTGGCTTAGTATTGGTAATGTATTATAACTCTAATGTGTTTGTAGGTTGTCCCATTAACACCTATCCATATTCTTATGGCGTATGTGCATTATGTTTTTGTGCTCTGGGGGATGTAGTCTTGAAATCTAGTTAATGATGATGGATGGGCCTCAAATTTTATTATAGGATAATGTTAAGCCTTCTATATATTATGTGAGTATTCTGTACATTGTTTGGAGATATTAGTGGTGTCAGGAGACTAGGTGTCCCTTGGGAATGAGCTCTAGTTCTGTTCGACAAACAACAATTTTTTGGGGATTCTCTAATAATTTTATTTTTTCATAACCAACCGTAGTGAGTATTTTAAGTGGATTCTTAGTTCTTAGACCTTTAAGAGTGTATGGAAAGTTATGAGGTATAGGAAATATGAAGGAAAGACTATAGTAATAGCTTTGTAACTAGTAAAAGGATCGAGAAAAAGGAGTGGGATGTTTCAGATGGGTCAAGTGATCTATAAAAATGCATTGGGCATGAGGAATCCACGTAAATGTTTTTTGTTGGGAGAGTAACCACTATATTAGAGAATTCATAGTGTAATTCAAATATGGTTTTGTAAATAAAAAAACTATCTTGTACATGGATATACTATGGTGGTGAGGTTCGATTTTTTGATAAGTATGGGATGCAAATGGGATGCCATGAATATCTTGTCTTGTGTAGGAAATGTGATACCTAGATTTGAAATGGGGTGGGAGTTATTATGGGTTTCCAATTTCTTCTTAGTATGCAGAGAGGCTTTTCCATAGCGTGGTTAATACCAAGGGGGGAATTGTGGGCATTAGTGATGTGCTAGTGTTGGGAATAGAAGATGTGGCATTTTAACTTGAGTTATTACAAGGCGGTTCATTTCTTGATAGAGGATTAGCGTGTAGGTATGTATAGGTATGAACATATGTTCATGATTTTTATTCTAGTATAGACCAGGGGCCAATATCATCATGGTAATTGTGTAGCTAATGTCTATATGTGGATGGTAGTGAGTTGTGGGATTGGTTATGAATGTCGTTGGGATATAATGTATTTACATATAGTGACATAACACAATTACTTAATTTCATATGCTATTTCATGATATATATTACCATACATTTATATACTATATATAGTGGATTATATGAGGGATGAATGGCTGGATCCTTACTGAGTTATGTATCAACACTCTGCATGAGAACCCATGTGTGTGTCTGGAACCTATGTTTTATATCTATGAAATAGGTTTTACAATGGATTTAGATGGTGTAGTTGATTTGAGTTTTTAAATAATTTTTCAAGGAGGAACTCGAACATTATAGTAATGTCTCCACTATTTAGAGTTTTTGTTTAGTCTTCACTTGGTCATTCCGGTGGGTTCCCTATGATGTATATTTATATATGTTTAGAATTTTTCCATTATATATAAATAAATAAATATATATATATATATATCATTTTGATATTGATTATTATTCTTCCATATATGTTATTTATAATTCATTTAATTTATACAAATGTTTTTATGAGAATATTATTAAATACTATTATTGAGTGTGAAATACGGAGATTATATTCTCCCAATTATGATTAAATACTATCGCTTATAGTCATTAAAATTTAGCATATGGGGAGGGGTATGTGAGGCATTGTAATTAATTTTGAGAGGGTAATATTTTGGCGACTTTATCTAGGGTGTTCCATGTTTCTTCATAATGATAACTGACGACACTCAACATATAACTTTTTCAGACATATTTTTTAGTGATAGTAACCCCTGTTTTGGCTTGTGGTGATCAATGGATTTAGGATCTCATTTTTGATAACATTCCATGATATGTTGGTTTAATATTTTAGGAATTTTTGGGGATCCCAGATTACACATAATAGTTTATTTTTATGAAAAAAATATAAGTGAGTCAGTGGCTTCTATTAATTTTTATTAAGATTATTTTAGGAGTGTTATACTATTGAGTTCAACTTTTTATTATTTTGAATTTATAGAATTACTCTATTTAATGAGTGGAAATATTATTATATTTAGTCCCATCATGGTGTCAATTCCATTGTCATAATGTTTATGTTAATGCATGGGGACAAGCATTGTTTATGTTTGGAGGTATGTTGTTATTTCTTTTATATAGTAATATTTCACATCATTTTATATATATTTATGTATGTTTCATTATTAAAACATTTATATATATATATATATATATATTTCTTAGATCAGTACAAGGTTTTATAATATCATTGTTGATAATTGGATCGTTAGTGATATATTTCAATAATGTTTGGCTCAAAATTGTTAAAATATTCTTGAGAAGAGTGTTAAAACATGAATATATTATTTTATGTTTTTAATTGTAGATTTTTGTTTCTTATATATAAATTTTGTTTTGGAAAATAATTGGGTAAAACAATTTAATTAATTTATATTATACACATAATTTAGTAATCTATAGAACTATTTAATTTTTAAATTAATATTTAAGAATTTAATTATACTACTTTTATTATGTAATATTTAAATATTTTAATTATAATTCTGTCAACTTAGTCATTTTATAATTTATTCAATAACATCATATTCTCTTTATTTTTAAATAAAAAATGTATTTAATTTAACAAAACATTAATTTATAGATTTTTAATCATTTCGTATTTGTTATCAATATAATTATTTAAGTTTATATACACTAATTTTTAAACATTCTTCATGATGATTTAAATTTTCATACTATTTATTCATAATTATTTTATCACTAATTTATATTAAACAATTTTTTTATATTAAATTAATAATATATTAATTTATATAACGTTTTTTGTATTGTAATATCTATTATTTTCTGGCCAATTTGTTTTTTATGTTCTAGATTTTATATATTGTGCATTTGAATTTTGGTCATTATAAAAGAATAGAGGCTTCTAGATGAATAAAATGGATGTAGTCCATGCATGGTGATCCATCCTTTACAACATAAGGAAATCAGATCATAAAATTAATTTTATGTGAAGGGCACAAAAATATCCAATCATGTTTCCACTTATGATAGGGGATATCCTTAACAAGTAACTATCCAAGGGTTTTTTTCTATAGTATACCACACAATTTATTAATTATGATAAAAAGATGTTAGTTCATGTAAATCTTATAGAGTAGGGAAAAACCAATTTAAGTCAAAGAATCATTTTTTATGAAATCAATTTTCATATTCTATCATTTAAATGGAAAAAACATTGATATTATAAAATTTGATTCTCTATGAACCTAACAAACTTGATATCATCATTGAAGGTAGGGAATATTGTCTTCAAAAAACAAATCATAATAAATGATTTCACAAATCGAAGAAGTCCACCATGATTTCCAAATACATATGTGCCAATAATTAAACATATAGAACCCAAGGATACATTATGGGTATTCAAGAATAATAGAAAATTTTAGAGATATGATAAGGTTCCTATAGATATGATCTGTACACCACTTGGTAACCATTTACAGTATGGGACATCCCCAAACAATGTTATTTTATAAAATAATTTTAAGATGACCAATGAATCATCACATGGTATAATCATATGAAGAGGATCATATGAGTATGTTTGAATTGTTTTTTATTTAAATGATCATTTAGGATATTGATAATTTTTATACCATTGATACACATACTAAAATCCCACAATCATATTTCATATATAATATATACATGTGATTATTGGTTACTAGTAAAGATTGAATATGAGTGAATTTTTAAGTAGTCATATAAAAAGAAAATATATTAAAATGGGGAGGATCTTGGTCCATTAATTTAGAGATTTATAAGAATACATGATAATAAGTTGGGAGGTTATCTATGTTTAGTTGATATTCTAAGGATTATTCTACTTTAAATAAGAGAGAACAAAAAATATCATGAAGATTGATAAAGATTCTTGAAAGATATTCATAGTATTTTTTCTCGCATGATCATAATAAGTACATTTGACTTTGATTTTGTCTAAGATTCGGTAAAATTTTAAATTGTGGTAATAGTTTTTAATTGAATTTACTCTTATTTATCTAGTATTAGTTTTGGTGTTTGTTTATTCTCTCCTTTGTTTTTAATGATTTAATCATGTGGCTATTCAGTGTTTTATCCTAAGTGGGAGAGTGAAGGAGTGGATGTTTAATATTTCCATAAACTCTATGAATTAGTGCATCGTGACTTGAGTGTGGATATTATATTCTTATTACTAACACAACAATTCTAATATCTTATGTTAATGAAAACAAACACAACAACATTTATTATTATAAAATCATTTAACAAATTAGGGATTTAAAGGAACTCTTATGTGGACCCATGAATCAATATTAACTATTTTGAGTATATCTATAATTCATTTTTAAGTATATATTGGTGTTTTATCACTAAATTAGTATTAGAAGTGGATAAGTAAATTAATTTGAATTAGAGTCTTCTTACCCCAATTAAATCTACACAACTGGTCAAACTATTTCCCATTATCAATTCAAGGAATGGTAATCATAATATAGATTTCCTCACTATAAAAATGTGTGGGATTAGAACACAAATCACATTCAAATAATATCTCTTTCATTGGATTACATAAAAATTTTACCATGAATACTAGTGCCTAGAATATATTCATGTAGTTTGGACTGATTTATTCAAATAATATTTGTATACGTAACCAATCCATATGTCATTATAGGGTTTAAAAAATCAATTTACCTATGGTTGTACATATATTTTTTATATGTAGTAAAAATTCAAAATGTCCCAATTATTGATGAGAAGGAATAGTGACCAACTCATGGTTTGGATGTAGAAAAGGATCATAGGTGAGGTTATGTCCCATTTGGATAGATCAGTCCTCATTTATTTCAATTGTAACATTTGTATTTTTATTATAAAAATAAATTAAATCATTATTTATGTTTGTATATATTAATTCCCTATCTCATTACGCATTAATATTTTGGGGTCATAAATGTTATATTATTGATGAATTATATTTGATTTAAATTAATGTATATATAAATATATTAGTTCTTTATTTATATATGAATTTATTTATTTTTTATAGAGAAATATCTACCATTGATTCATCCCCATTTTTAATTTTCAATCATTGGAAACCAAGGAGTGCATTTGAGGCCTTATCAAAGACTTGTTTCAGAAATGTGAGAAAATGTTTTGGGATGTTCATTAAATTAATGATAAACAACAAGGGTTAAAAATAATCTGTTGGGAATGCTTACCTCTCATGAATTCTAAAATAGGATTCCCATGAAATATTAATGGAATATTTGATATTAAAGCGTTTATACGTAAAATAGTGTAAAAATCTTCCTCTGGTTAAAATAATTCATAGATAAGAATACACAAAAAAAGAGAAAGAATTCTACAAAACTATATATGGAAATTGGAAGAGTGCATTATGAAATGATATATCATCATATAATAAGAAAATAAAAAAAATATTAAAATCATCACCATATATATATATATAATAATTACTATAAGAACCTTAGTAATCAATTATAATACATTTTTAATCTTGTTAATAGTAAATCCCACACCATTTATCAAAAATTTGTTTCCATCCCACAAATACATAAATTTTATCCGAACCTATAACTCAAAAACTAAATAAATATTCACAAGAATTCAATTTAGTCACAAGATAATAATTGTTGATGTTAAGTATAATAACTCCATAGGTCCGATTAACACAATATCACCCACTCTTGAATCAGAACTAATTATATGTGAGTTGTAGTGTACTAGATAAATAATATAATTTTTAAAATATCATAACACATTGATAAATATTCAATTTTTTGATGTATATTAAATAGTGAAATATATTAATACAAAATCATTATATATGAATCAAATTATTTCAACTTATCTTATTTTTTTATATAAAATATCATTATTTCCATCACAACAGAAATACCTTTGAACGTAATTTTTTATGTCCTTGAAGGGAGAATTTTTAATTTAGACTCTACAATATTTAATAAATTTGTTTTTTAAATAAGTTCAATAATAATTTCTAATGGAAATGTCTATGAAAAACGTTATAGGAAAAAAATCTCCATTTAGTGCCCCAAAACCATAAACCATGATTCAGTTCTAAATACAGACTGTTAACATGTTGAATATGATTCCAAAAAAGTGTCAGAATTCTAACTTTTAGAATGAAAATATAAAAATAAAATAACAAGTCACAGTTATCTAGGAGAATCATTTTGTCTTGAGATTTAGAGAATTATAATAACTAATACATATTAAAACCCATGTGTTTAAAAAAAATGTGATTTTTTCTAACTATACCATGATCTTCCTATTTAGTAATAATTAATCAACAGTTCAAATAAACATGTTTTTATTATTATATTATTTTTTTCCTTATTAATAATTTTGATTAAATAAATATTTGTCTATATTATGGATTAAGAAAAAATGGAGGGGGTGAATTTTTGTTTAAAAAACAAGTGGAAAGACTAAAATATGTAAAAAACCTATTTTTAGAGTTATATGGGAAATTAAAAAATTAAAAGACCTTACAATGTAAAATTTAAATATGTAAATTATAGATGTAAGAAAAAGATAATATTTTTAAAGGATTATAAAGTATATTTTTATATGAATTAATTATTAATATGTTAAGAGATTGAGTATGTTGAAGGATTAAAATATTGATTAATTTACTTAAAAAATGGGATTAAAAATAAATATTCTGAAAGGATTTCAAAATGTGTGGTGTTTTGGGGATTTGTGTCAATGATACATGGGTAGTTGAGATGATTCTAGGATGAATGTTTCAGATTTTGGATGTGAATTGGGAAGTACGACAACCAATGAGTCGTTGTGTAGTGGTGACATTGTCGAATATGGGATGGGTGTGGGGTAGGAAAAGGATCGTAGAGGTAGTCAGTGTGCAACAACATGTTGAAGTGAGAAGGACATAGAAGGTAGAAGGACACCATCATGTGAGGTGGAATACATGTTAAAATATTAGGGATGAACATGGAATATAATTATTGTGCAGTCAGACACATTGACATTAGGGTGGTCAGTGCCTTTAGGAGAAGTGATTTAGGGATTTTATTGTGGAATTTATTCATATGGGCCTACTAGCTATGTACGGGTCTCCCTCTACCCAAAAAATAATAGGGAGTATTTTCTTTATTAATAAAAATGAGGATTCCCCAAATTTGTTTAAAAATAAATATTTTAAAAGAAAATTATGATCATACCTGGTTGAGTAAGTTTAATAATAGATTAAAAAGATCCACTAAGTCTTCCACATCAACGACTTGATGATTAAATGTATTAGTCCATTTATTTTAATAGAATCCATGATTACAAAACTCTCCTTATTTTTAATTTTTGTAACAAAAAACGAGTGTATTATCCACACAAATATTTAATGAGTGTAGCTAGAAACCTCAATGAAAAGTAGTCTTTTCCTTTTTAGGATTTATGGTAATTTACCTGAGTGTCTGACTTGAAGGGATACTGAGAACCTATAAGAATAGTGATACGATAAAGAAAAGATTTATCAATGTAATATTATTTATGCACAAACTTGATTTTATCAAAAGAATAAGATGAATTCATATCTGATAATGAGAAAATTTAAGGGGTCCTGCTAAATTTACAATATTATCATACTTTTGATTGGATGATAGAGAACACAGAAAACTAGAGTAACAGATATAATTTTATAAATCATAGCATGTTGACATTAGAGAATGTAATGGAGTTATGTTTCCTTGGATACAAATATATTTATTAAAATATTCATAATGCATCTATAACATTTAGGAATTCATCATCAGTAATGAATCTTCTTGAGACCAAATTTATGGTCTTTTGACCAAAATTAAATGCTTTTACAAACATATTATCTGCACACCATCAGATTCTTCTAACCTCCACCAGGTAGCTGGTGTGGCTACTATAGGTATCGTGGAATCTATAGAACATACCAGATGGCCATTGAGTTCTTAGTAGATGAATTATGTGAAAATACCATAAGGGGTGCTTTTTTTCTTTCTATATCAACTGTCCAATGGAATGTTTCTATAAGGGGAGGATACTTCCTTAAACATTAGCTATCCAGTGGTTATTCAATGACTAATTAGAGCTATATGTTGGTCTCCAAACACCTCCAAGTACTTGATTTTTCTTCTAACAGCTTTAATAGGTTTGGGATCTTCAATAAAAGAGTTCAACAAGACTGTCAATGTTTTTTCAAAAGTCATTCATTTTTTCTACCATTATATCCTCAATGTTCTAAATAAAAAACACATAAAATAAACCAATAGACACTTTTAGGTGGATTTTTAATCATTATAATGTATTAATGCTAGAATCAAATCAATATACTCATTTTGTTGATCACAAAAAACTATAATAAAAAGTGAATAAAACAAGAATATAAAAATAAAATAAAGAAAAATATTTTTATCAAAAAATTATAACAAAATCCTTTATCAATAGAACCAAAAATTTATACCATATAAATGATTTAATTATCCCAAAAAATAGATAACACATTTCCATTTAAAAATAATAATAATAGAGATTTCAATGTTTACTTGATAATCAATGATTTCTCTAATTACCGATATTTCCCAAAATATGGATATTTAACCCATATGAGATTATCAAAAAGTACTTATAGATGATTATAGAGTAAAAATAAAAATACATTTATCATCATATATGATTGTTTGAGAGATATTATTATTTTGATTTCTGAAATTTTGAAAACAAAAAATTAGAATGAATCATTTTCACTAAATCTCTAGTTGAATGAAGAAAAACGTTTTATTATTATTTTTAATTATACTCAAAAAAGTTATAAATATTCGAAAAAGCAATCTTCAAAAAATAACAATTCTTTATTATTTTTTAATTTTATTATAATAAATGTTTTTTTAAAATAAATTCTATATTAATGATACTAACTCTTCTTAAAATAATTCATTATAAAAATGATAACCAAATAAAAAAACTAAATAATGATATAATGTGTAATATATAAAAAATATAAATATTGGAAAAATATAAATATTGGAAAATCAAATTTTTATTAAATTTTAACAAATATTTTGTTAATAAACCCTTAAAAAATTCATTGGTTGTGTCAATCTTGGTTTGCTGTAAAGGCTGACTACTCATGATTATAGTGGAGATCTGATCCAAAATTCATCCTAGAATTTTTTAATTTAAGACCTCTAGATAGATTGGATCTATGACCTTATAAAGTATTTATATCTAGATAAGAATGTTATTTCTATATCCAACGTAAATTAACTTCCAAAAATTATGAAACGTTTGAACACATTTTTTTAAAAGAAATAAAATATGTATTTTATTTTTTAAAATTATTTTAATATGGAATTTTTTGTGATGAAATTCACATGTTTTTAATTGTAAAGATAAGAGTATCATAATATAATCATTCCCAAATCACATTTAATGATGTCAAAGATATGAAGAGGATGTTTTTTAGTGAGGTTATCATCAAGTTTAAAGTTTGTTAAAAGAAATTAATTAATGAAATAACCTATTTGAAAGTGATATCAAAGAATGTGGTGTCTCAGATCATTGTGATTTTTGAAAGTATAATGAATATTAGTTTAATATATATATATATGTAACAAGTGTTTTCAAAAATGATAGGGAATATATCTTATGTAATTCCAATGTTTAAGATATTATGTTTTATCCAAAAAACTTTGTTCAAAAACTCATAGTGTCTATGTATTTCTCTTTTCAATAGAGAGTGAAATTGTGTTAGACTTCTTACTACTCCCTGAGATAAGATATTTTCCATGTATATGGAATGTTAAACTATTAATTTTTAAATATTTATGGAATCCTCCAAAATAATTACAAAAACAATCTTGTATGTTCAAAATAACATTCTTTATGATAAGAGAATACAAAGATCTTAGTTATTTTTAATCATTAAAAACTTATTTTAAGTAATTTTAAATTTTATTCCTTCTTATTTTATTGAAAATGATCCCAAAAGAATAAACTAACCCTGATATTCAACTGAGTCAGATCAAGTTTGTGTAAAATTCTAATGATACGTTTATAATGCCTTTTGTTAACCGGTTTACCGACTTCATCAAAACAATATTACAATCTTTCCTAGTGAATTGAAATTTCCACAGCATGATCCATGCCAGAATTTTTCTAAAAGTTTAGTAGTGGATTTTCATTGGGATAAAAATGATCCATCATAATAACGATAAATTTGTTAACTAAGGATGAATTTGAGTTATCCTATAAAAATTCTTTCAAAATTTGAAATCATTAAATGTAAACTTCATGAAATAAATTTCATTATTTGATTGGAAAATAATATCATCAATAATATTTTGAGAAATTATTGAGTAATTCGAAGTATGTTTGAGAAAAAATATTGAAATATGACTTTCCCATTTGAAAATAATTTTGATAAAAAGAATTATGTTAACATTTCATACTAATCCTTAGGTTATTGTTTCAAACTATAAATTGACTTGGTTGACTAATAACCAAGATTTAGAAATTTAGGATTTTCAAAACAAGATGATTGATCTTGAAAAGAGTTTTGGACATAAAATCCTTTAGAAAATATCTTATGACATTGATTAGAAAATGTTAAAAAAATAAATGGGTGGAGAATTCAAAAAAAACTATTTTAGGATTATTTCTATAAAACATCTACAAAAGGTTTTATATAAAAAATACCAATTCTTGATTATAATATTTATCAAAAATTTGATCCTTGTTATAGATTATAATTCCTTGTTCGTCATGATTATTTAAAAGAAATCCACTTGGTGTCGCTAATTAGATTATTATATGGTCATTACATGAGAGAATTGTTTTTATTCCTTTGAAATTGGTTCAACTCCACCTTCAAAAGAGTGTAAAATTCCCTTCAATAAAATAATCATCAAGGGATTGATGTTTAATGAGAGTGCGAAAATAACTTTTTTCAACCCCATTTACAACAAATCTTGCTGAGAAATTTTTGAATTTTAATTCACTGATAAATTTATCAAGGGAATGGTGTTTGGATTGAACACATTCCTTGGTTATAATATTTGAATAGGGGTTTTTAAAATTAGTAATTACTTTTCATTATTGTTTTATGTATGTTAAATATATATTGGTCAACATCATAATAAATTTTAGGATAATGTTTAGGAATATTCTCATTTCATTTTACATATATTAAAACTGCTAAGTTATTCGTGATTCTATTTAAGACTCAATAGGTATTACATGAGTATTATTACTGAATAAATATTTCGTCATTGTATTTACATTCAAAACATATTTAATTATAAATGGAACTGACTATTAATAATCTAATAATTAATGTAATAAAGAAAACAACTTTAAGAAAATTTCTTTTCCATTTTTTGAAGGGATTTTCCAAAGGTGGGTCATTTGAGAGTACAATTAAGTATAAAAAAAGTAGTACTGACAACCATGACTGAATGTAATTGAGGAATATTAAATACATTAAAGAGGTTCCTACAAAATTCATATAAGGTCTAATTTTATATTTCAATAACCTGTATTGTTATGGAGTTCAAGGAGAGGAGATGGAATGATGATATCCTTGATAAGAACAATAATCATTGAAGTATTTTTTATTAAATTTTCTACCGTCTTCATTTTTATGGTAAATGGGCTTTTAATCATTTTCATTACAAAATTTCATAAAAAGTTTATAATGAAATAATAAGACACTTTTCAATAAACTAAGAAAAAAACAATCTAAATAAAGTACAATAATCGATAATTAAAAAGGTTTAAGATTTACCACGGATTTGAGTCAACTAAGTTGGAATAAAAAGTATAAGGTTGAATATGTATATATAATAAAAATAATAAACTACAGTTTCATATTTGAAGGATGATTATCATTTCATGAGAAGTTATAAATGATAAAAATATTTGTTATCTTTGGAAGAAAATTTGGGCTAATCTCAGACTAGTCTATTATAGTTGATTTGGTATGAGAGTGAATATCACAATGAGATAAGAGAAAAGGCCAAATCCATGATTCATTACCTTTTGGAATTATAAATTTATAATTTTAAAAAGTAATATATTATAAATATATAATATAAACATTCTAAAAACTATTTTTGGTAAATAATAATTTTCCTTTAGAAACAAATTCAGAAATTTAAATGTTTAAAAAATATTATAACTATAATAATTACACTGACTAATACTTTTTAAATTATTCTAAAATCCATTAAATAATAAAACATATTAAATTAATTTCTAGTTATAGAAACCAATCAAAGAAATACTCGTGATTTTATATTCTGAATCATATCCAAGATGACACCTCCGACATCAATGTTATCGAGATGATTAAATTTAGAAGGATCACCAAACATGTGACTTTATCACACTCTATCCATATACTATATTGACCTAGATTTTTCTTACATATCTTATTACATAATTTTAATGATAAAAATATAAAAACATTGCATGATAATTATCAAAAGGATTATTTCCTTTGGAAAATTATTACCATACATATATTTTATAAAATATAACAAAAATATTTAGTTAATAAAATTTTCTCTAGGTTCTTATTGGCTCTTATGTCCTCCTTAATACATGTAATCACATGAAGATATACATCAAATAAAGGGGTGAGCTAAAACCCCATAAGAGGATAAATAATAAAATCAATCAATATAAAATGGGGGGTGAGAATATCCATAATCATCATGAAATAATAATAGGATCATATTCATGAGATGAATTATTAATAAAAGGCTTGGAATGTGGAAATACATAAAAATGAAACACCAAATCTTTGTTGTCAACTACATGACATATTTGTTATAAAATGGAGCATCCTCATGAAACATATTTCAATTTTTTCATGAAAAATATCACATTATGAATGTATGAGAGTGTTATATAATAAATGGGGAACCTGTCACTTCATAACATTTACATTACATTATATAATTTTTGGCACACCTGTCACATCATAACATTTACATTACCATGCATTCCATAGAGAACGTACATCAATATTTGAAAAAAAATACAAATGTAATGGAATTAGATTCATTTTATAACTCATGAAATCATTATATTTGGCTTCCCAAATGAAATATATAATAAAACACTTGATATGAGAATCATCAATCATGAGTGAAGAAGAAACAAACTCGAGAATAAAAGTTTTAAATTTTTTTGAAGAAGGATTCTTTTTGAAAACATTGTGTTTATAATTAAATCATGTATGAAACATTTATATCCCAAAAATATAATATAATGATGAATAAATTATATTTAAGTAATATACATACTTAAAATGTGGTGAATGTTGGAAAACCCAAAGAAAGGGAGACCAGTTCTAGAATTCCCCACAGCTTTTTCTGAATGGTTGATTCCCATTTATATCCTATATAATCACATTAGATTAATTAATTTATAAGTAAATATCATTTTAAATAATAATTTGATTAAATATGGTTTTAATAAGTTCATTTATGGGTATTTTGATGAGTTATAATGTTTAATTGCATCATTTGGAAAATTTCACTTTCATGGTTTAATTATTGGGTTGCTTGTATTCATGAATGGAAGTTCATGTAAAATTAAGATAAATATCCAGAATTATAATTAAATATTATTAATGATATTCCAAAAGACTAATATATATTATAAAATATTTTTTTTATATTTTATGATGATTAATCATTAGATAAAAGTTAATGGTGATCATTTTAGGATTTTTTGGCGGCGTTTCGATCACTAAAAATTCATTTGGTTTTATCATTTAGTATTATGTATAAATTTTAGTTCTAAAATATAAAGTGGTATTTAAAAATAAATTTTAAAATATTTTCAAACATTATAATGGTTTTATTAAAAAAATTTATGGCAGATAAGGAAAATGAAAGTGCATCATCCACTATGTTGGGAAATTGACACATCATTGTTAGCGGTTTCATTTTAAGAATAATAAAGGGATAGAATGGAGTTTAATGATATATCATCCTTTAAAAAGATATAGTTCAAGTGTATGAAATATAATGGAGTTATCATGATTTTTATATATGATATGGTGAGGATAATAGAATAAATCAAATGAAATTGGAACAAATTTAAATGAAAAAGGAAGAGAATTTTACATCTTAAATATCTCCTCCTTGAGAACCTCCATAGGGAAAATGTTCCCGTATTTTGGTGAGACCAAGAACTCCTTCAATTGGGAGAGTGGCATGGGATGTGGTTTGGGAATAATTTTGGAATGGTTAAAATCATGATAGTGTAAGGAGAAGAGGGTGTGATGGGTGGTACTTATTGTGGAGGAGATGGGGGGTTTATCATTATTATATTCATTTGTTTATTATTTTGGCTCAATACTATTAATAGTTTTTTCATTCTCTCTAAATAAATGAGAATAAATACTGAGTGTTATTGATTTTGGTCTAACATTAGCCATAAATAATCGGTGACTCTGTTATTCATGTATTTATATTATGTTGTAAATTAATAAATTTTACGTCTCAAAAAATTCATGTATTTTAGAAAAATACCAAAAATTCATCATCATTATTTTTCAATTTTTGGAATTAAAAAATGAATTCCATTTTATGGAAATAAGTTTCTAAATATGAGGAAATTATTTTTTTGTTTAAAAAAATTATTTAATTGGAGAATAGAGAGTTTAAAATTAAAACCAATTTTATATAATTTTTTAAAAAAATACTTAAGGCCTCATAAAAATATATTAATACCATAAGAAATAAAAATATTAATTTATGATTATATTTTATGAAAATAAATTTTATTTTAAATTATTTAATTAATCATAAAATTTTACTTAAATAATTATGACTTACAAAGATAACAACACTTAATTAATATTTTTTAAAACATTTATTTACTTGGACAATGATATAATTATACCATAATTTCATTTATTAGATGCCTAAATTTTATTTATAATATCATTGTTGATTTTTATATTCATTTTTCGGGTTAATTATTCATAAGTATCATATTACTATTCCCAATGTAAAGTTACTATTTCATTGGAATTGGTTTCTTAATTCTAGAAATACTTAATATTTCATTAATTATTCATTTATAAGGATTTTATTATGGTCTATAAGTGATTTTATGTGATTTATAATACATGAAAGTACTATAAGAAGGTAGAAAAATCTTTAATTTTTTTGGGTCATTACATTCATCTCCCCTTTTTAAATTTTACCCATAAAATTTCATTTAACATAAACAGGTGAGGGTACTCCTTAATCTCCTCCTCCAGTTCTAAAGTTGCCTCTTTATACATATAGTTCCGCCACAAAACATTGAAAAGGTGGGTTTTCTTGTTGTGTAGAATGTTATCTCTCTTGTCCATAATCATTAATGACTAATCCTCATAAGAGATATCATCTTCTAGTTTTACCTCCTCTGAGTGCAAAACATGTGATGGTTCGGGTATTTACTTCCTCAAGAGTGATACGCGGAACACATCACAAACTGGAGCCATATTTTCTGGAAGTACAAGCAGATAGGACACGATTCTTGTGTGATCAATGATCTCAATGGGGCCAACATACCATGGTATTAGCTTCCAATTATTTCCAAACTACATGACTCTCTTTCACAATGATATTTGAAGGAAGACATTATCGCCAATATTTAACTCACAGACCCTTCGACATTTGTTAGAAAAAATCATTTTCAACTTTGAGGAGAATTGATGTGTTGCTAGATTGATTTATCTTTCTCTTCAAACGTTAAATTCCAAATAGATTTCACTTTTCATATCTACAAGCATCTAAATAGTCCATTTATATTGGCCATTATTTTTAGGGTGATAGGCCATGATGAAATTTAGTTTAGTACAAAATAATTTTGAAGTCTCCAATAAAATTTAGAAGTAAACATGGGATCATGATTAGAGACAATCGAGAGTGGAACTCCATGAATTCATATCACATCCTTAAAATATATCATAACATGTTTTTTCAAGTTAGAGATCTTCCGAAATAGTGATAAAGTGAGCAGTCATGGTGACTTGGTCCACCACAACCCATAATAAATTATTGTCGTTGGACGTCATTGGGAGACCCGTGACAAAGTCCATAGTGACATTTTTCATTTCCACATGGGTATAAGATATGGTTGCATCATCCATTTGGACTTATTTCGATATAATTTAACTTTCTAACATATCAAGAACCTTGAGAAATACTAAAAACATTCCTTCTTCATGTCGTCCCACTAAAAGAGTTCTTGGTGATCATGATACATGTTGAAATTCATAGAACGGATTAGGAATGTTATGCTACATGCATTATCTAATATCTCCTTATTAATCCCAAGTGATTATGGAAAACATATCCTCATTCCAAACCAAATTACACCATTATCATTAATATGTAACTTGGTATGTTTTCTGCCCTTTACTACATTCACCTTATTTTCTACCTCTTTATAATCCCATTGTGCCTCCTTAATCTTCCTTAGGAGTGATGGTTGGAAAATAATTTGTGAAAGTTAATACGTATTACCTTATATCATGATTTCCAAATATATCTTTTTCGGATCCATGAAGTTTTTGTATTTATCAATTCACAACATGGATAGCGTAACAAGTTCTTCTCTATTAAGAGCATCACCTACCTTGTTTGCCTTGTTGGGATGACAGTGAGTAGAGAAATCACAGTATTTGATTAGAACTAACCATCTAAATTGATGCATGTTGATCTAATACTATTTGAATAAATACTTTAGGATCTTGTGATCAGTATATATTGTACACTTCTCATCATAGAGGTAGTACTTCTAGATTTTCTAGGCACAAATCACAACTGCTAACTCTAGATCATGCATCTCATAGTTCTACTCATGGATCTTCAAATCCCGTGAGGAATATCCTATCACATTATAATATTTCATGAGAAAACAAACCAATACTTTATTTTAAGCTTCATTGTATATCAAAAAACATTTCCTCTATTTATAAATGTGAGTACATGTACATTGACCAGCCTTCTCTTTAGCTCCTTGAAGATTTCCTCACACTCTTCCATCTAGACATAATTTATCGCTTTCTTTTTTTTTAACTTAGTTAGTGTTATTGAAAACCCTGGTAAATTTATCATAAAATGTCAATAGTACGCATCTAACCCAAGAAAACTAGGGATTTCAATGAAAATGGAGGGTTTGGGAAATTCCTCAATTTTCTTTTTTTTGAAGGATCCATATAAATTCTCTCACTTGTAATCACATGTCCCAAGAATGTGACTTGCAGTATATAAAAGCCACACTTTCTATACTTGGTAAACATATTAGTATTCTATAATTTCACCAACAGAAACCTTATGTGTTCTCTAGGTTTTTTCTCCTTTTTGAAGTATATGAGAATATCATCGATAAACACTACCACCAACTTTCGATAATATATAAGAAATAAATTCATCTATTCCATGAATATTGTAGGAGAATTATTAATTTTAAAGGCAATCAATAGAAACTCATAGTTCCCATACATTTTAGGGAATTATATCTTTTAAATATCTTTCATCTTCCCATTTAGCTGATGACATCCAGAATAAAGATCCACTATTGAGAACTATTGATGACCTCATAACTGATCACAAAAGTTATCAATACTTTGAAGAGGATAATTTTTATTTATGATGATCATGTTGTGTTCCCAATAGTTAACACAACACCATATTAATAAACACTTATTATTGAAAAAGAGCACTAGATAACCCCTATGTGATACACTAAGGTTTATGAACACATTTTCCAAATTCTCTTGTAGCTGCTTCTTTAAATCCTCTAGTTCGATAAGATTCATCCTATATGGACACAATGAGATAGGAGTATCTCTATGTATGATTCCTATTGAGAACTATAACTTAATATCTAGTGGAAGTACAATTAACTCTTTAGGAAATACATCATAGTATTCCCTCACAGTGGGCATTTACCATAGGTTGATACCTTCCACTGACACATCTATTTGAGCAAGAGATGCTTCTTGATAGAGAATTTATAACCACACCGTTAATGTTTTTTCTAAAAACTATTCATAGTCTTCCTTAAATTTTTACAAGATCATGATATGGTTATGAATATGAAAAGATACTTCTTTTTAATGATACTTGATATGTTCTCTATATAAAGAGAACCAATCCATTCCAATTATAAAGTCAAATTGCCCTATGGGATGTATCATAAGCTTCACTAGAATATTATTACCACAATCACAAATAATAGAAGAGTCCAGCACTTGGGTTAAAATTATTCACCACATGGGGATTCAATATATATCTCTACTTCATTGTTTTGGGTGTTTGATTCAATATTTCTAGAAAACATAGAAGATAAACAGAATGTGTAGAACCATAATCAAATAAGAGTTTTTCGATTATGGAGTACATAGTAAGTGTCCCTGGTATGATTTCATTTTAGTGATCCACTTTAGTAGTATAGTTGAAATAATACTTGCCTTACTACTTTATATTTGGTGGATTCTTACATTGATTACCCTATATGAATCGAGTTTTAGTGCATTGGCTTGGATAGTTCTCCTACTCCCTATAGTTGTTTTTTTGAAACATGGTGGTGCTCTATTTTCCTCCAACACATTATCATTCTCCCTTATTTATTTTTGACAATCTTGAGCATGGGGTCCTTCTCTACAACACATTATATATTTCACCACCCCTTTGAGGATGTTACCATGATGCTTTTTCCCAATATTTTGGAGATGTCAGTGGTTGAATTTTCTTTCCACCTTTATCATTAGATCATCCATCTTCAAAATCCATCTTTTATTTCATATCACTATATCCATGGGACTATTCATGAAACACCATATAAAATATGGGATCACATATAAAAACTTATTCAACACTCCTAATGTATTGAATTTATAGATCCTTTAAACAGTGTGGTTTTAATCCACTAAAAGCTTAATCAATTTTCCTATCATTACTGATAACAGAACCCAAAGTATAGCTTGTAAGACTTGTAAAATTCTCTTCATAAGCCATTATATATTCCACTTCATTTTTCTTCAATTATATAAATTATCTCTCCTTATTTTTTAAAATTTTCTAGGGATTTATATTTTATTAAACATTATCTTAAAGTCTTCCCACTTTATCCCTTCAATCTGTTTTCCTTCAGATTAGTGTTCTTAGTCAAATCCCACCATTGATCAACCTCTCTATTTAAATGGAAATGAAAAGGGAAACATTCTCTATCTTAGAAAAATGAATCCTAGAAAGGATCTTTTCCATTGAGTTGACCCACCATTCCATGACCAGTGGATCAGTTTATCCACTAAAATTCGGTGGTATTTGTCTCATAAAATACCAAATAGCTAGTTTCTCCCTCTTAGGTGATGAAAAACATTCCATATTAATCATGTTATTGATCATTACTTGAGATATCTGGGTAATAATTTCCATTAAAATTTGATCTCCACTTTATGTTTAATTGGGGATGTCATTCGATAAATAATTATAATTTTCATCACATGGATTGTTGGCCTCGTGTCTCCGGGTTCCCAACATTTTACAAATTGGAAAAGGTTAGAACAAAAAATAAGTAAAAAAGTCATAAAAAATTTACCCCTTTGTAAAAATAACTCTAAAGGAAAATATTATGGGATCCCAATGTTTAGAAAATATTATTTTGTTCTTACATATACTTAGTCTCATAATAAGGGTCTTCACTGAGGTTCTCTTATACTATTTCTCAAATTAACTAAACTGTGATATGATACCAACTATAGAGACCATACTATTTCTTACATATTTTATGAAATAATTTTAAAGATAACAACATAAATACAATACATGACCATGATCTAAAGGGTTAGTGTCTTGAAAAAATTAGGACCATAAATAATTTTAAAAAATAAAACTTAAAACTTTATTTAACTCCTCTAGATTCTTATTGTCCATTGTGTTTTCCTTAGTAAATTTAATCAATATAGGATATAAATAAAAGAATTGGGAGAGATAAAATCATAGTAAGAGGAAATATAAGAACATTAATCAATATAACATGGGGTGAAAATATTCAAAATCATCATGATAAGGGAATAGAAACATAATCATGAGAAGAAGAATTAATAAAATTCGTGGAATGTGGCAGTGCATAAAAATGAAATGTCATTTCATAGTGGTCATGAACCATACATAGTTGTAAGAAAAGAAAATATCATGTTCATGAATATTTCACATTTCTCATGAGAGATATCATATTGACCAATTAAAATGAGTGGTTTATAATTTCAGGCACACCCGTCACATCATAACATTTATATTTCACTATATAATTTTGGGAACACCCGTCACATTATAACATTTACATTATCATGCATGCCACATAGAATGTGCTTAAATATTTTACATAAAATAACCCAGGTAAAGGAATTATATTCATATAATAAATCAGATATTTTTAATCCTTGGGTTCCTAAATGTAAAAGGGAATAACATACTTGATTTAATAATAATTAATCATGAGTGAAGATGAATCAATATCGAGAAGTAAAAGGTGTGTTTTTTTTTGAAAAAGTGTTCATTTGGAAAACATTTACTTTTTTGGAAAATGATGTGTAAAACGTGTATATCATAGAAAATATATCTTAATGATGATTAAATTATGTTTTTGTAATATCCATACTGTAAAAGGGGTGAAATTTGGAAATCCCAAAAAAAGAGAGTTGGGTTTGTGAATTCCCTCTACCTTCTTTCTGAATGTTTTTTAATTAATATACCATACAATTACAACATTTTCATTAAATAAAAAAAATTGAAAACCTTTTACATATTAATTTTATTCATTATGGATTTATTAAGTTCATTTATAGGCTTTCAGATTATTTATAGAGTTTAATTTCGTCATTCGGGAGCACTCATTTTCATGGTTTTCATGATTGGTTTTCTAGTATACTTGAATGGAAATTCATGTAAAATTTGGATAAATATCCAGAAATTTTATTATATTTTATTAGGGATATTATTTAAGTTTTTTTAATCTTATAAATAATTTATTGTTATATTTTATAGGGATTAATCATCAGATAAAAGCTAATAATGATTTTTTGGGTTATTTTTTGTATTTTTTCAATCACAACAAATTTGTTTTGTTTTATAATTTTGAGGTTTGTATATATGTTAGTTTAAGATCATAAAGAGGTTTTTAATAAAAATTTAAAATATTATGAACCATTATAATGGTTTTATTAACATCCTTGAAGGATTTAAAGAAAAATGAAAGCACATCGACCATAATGTTGGAAAATTCACACATTACAAGAAAAAATTTCATTTTTAGAATAATAGAGAGAGAGGGAAATGAATTTGGTGATAGATATATAATTAATAAGATAGAATTCAATTATATCAGACCTACTAGATTAATGATGACTTTTTGATAATATATATTGAGGATAAGATAAAAAAGAAAATATGTTGAAAAGAAATTAAATGAAAAAGGAAGATGATTTTAGCTATTAAATCTCTCCTCCTTAAGAACCTCCTTAAGGAAAACGTTTTGGAATTTTACTGAGACTAATATATATTTGATGTGGGATAGTGCCTTGGGGAGAGGATAGTGTTAAGTTTTGGAAGGGCACCAATCTTGGGAGGTTTGATTAGTATACAGGTGAGGGGTGATATTCATAGTGGAGGAGAGGGGTGTTTTTCTCATTATTTTATTCATTAGTTTATTATTTTTTCTGAAGAATATGAATAGTTTAAGAATTATATCTAAAAATATTAAAATAAGGTAGGAGAGTTCAAAATTTTTGGTTCAAATGAGCTTTACATCATCTATGACCCCATAATTCATGTATTTAGCTTTTTTTAGAATATCATATTTTAATATTCATAAAAAATAAAGTATTTTAGAAAATTACCAAAAAATCACCCTAATTTATTTTTCAACATGTATAATTGAAAAATTAACTTCATTTTATGAACCTAATTTTCAAAATTTGTGTAGTTTAATTTAAATTAAAACTATCCTTTACTTGGAAAATACATAAGTTTAAAATTATAACGCATTTTATTACATTTTAAAAAATCAATTAAGAACTCATAAAACAATCTTAAAACCATACTAAATCAAAATATTAATTAATTAATATATTTTATGAAAATAAATTTTATTTTCAATTACTAAATTATTCATAAAATTATAATTAAATATTTATGACTTACAAAAATAAAAACACTTAATTAATATGTTTGAATCATTTATTTACTTGGACTATGATATAATTATACCATACATTAATATATAATATGCATTAATTTTATATATAAATTCATTGGTGATGCTACTATTCATTTTGTTGATTTACTATTCATAAGGTTTATATTACCATTACTAAGGTCATGTTACAATTTTATTGACATTGAATCCTTAACTTTGAGAAATACATATTATTTTGTTAGTTATTAATTTATAAATATTTTATAATGGTATATAAGTGATTTTATGTGATTTATAATATATTTCATTATTATAATAAATTATAAAATCATTGGATAAATGTTTGGGTCATGACATATACCAAGAAACTTAATGGGGTTTTCACATGAGAGTCATGTCCTATTAATTAATTAATAGTGAATTATTCTAGTACCCAAATATTGTTTCCACTTATGTTACCTATTAAAGACATTGGAATCAAAACTGATTTTGATAATTTTTTCCATTAGAAATGTGAGATAGATGATGCATGATTTCTGGTTTACCATATCCATTATTTTAAAATTTTCATTCATAAAAAATATTCCCAAAATTCTTATAATTTTTAAAGATATATTTTGGGAAGTTCCTTTAAGAAAATAGTGATTTTATAGTTTATTGGAAAATTAGATTTTTTTTGAAAACCAATTTCATAAATACATTTAACAACATTTAGATAACCCAAAATCATTTTTAGATAATTATCACTATGTCTGAATTGAAAAATTTTATTACTAAGATCACTGATTTGAGAGTCCAAATAGAAAGTATTTCGTTATTAGTTTAATTTCAACCACAAATAAATGTTTTTTATAAAAGTTATTTTTTTAGAAAATAATGAATGGAAATATTTATAACATTTTTAAATTTTAAAAAATTTCACCAAAAACATTTTTAGGATTATATATAGAATAATGAATATTTTCATTAGATAAATATGATGTTGAAGAAGTGGAAGAGTATGAATTATAACATATAGTATTTACCTAATCACATAACTAGATATTATCCAAGAAAAACTGAATATATTCATTTCATAATTCAAATGTTTAATTTTAATCCACTTTATCACTCCATTTTGAAATAATCCGAGATTCCATAATTTTCCTCTCACCATTAAACTTTTATTCCATTCCTTACAGAGTTACTTCTTTGTGCTTTCAGATATCATGATCCATTTTCGTGTATAAATTTGACTAAATTTATCTTTATATGAACCACAGCTCAAGGAATTCATTGATTTACCATCTATTTCATAATATGAAATACCAAAAGGGGTAAATTTATCTTCTTTTTTTCACCAAATGGGGTTTAAACATTAAAATCTATATTCCATATTGTATAACCAATAAATCTATTAGATGTAGACATCTATGTTTTCTAATAACCATAATTTGAACCATAAAAAAGGGTGCATGAGCCATTGAGTATAATTTGGGAGCACCATGGATGTCTAAAAAATAAATTTATGAATAAAATAACATTACATGAAAACTATTCAGACATTTTTTAAAATAAAATATTTTTGAAATATTTTAAAAAATTTAAAGAACCCTTTGATAAAAAATGTTTGTCGAAGTTGGATAAAATGTAGGGGGGTTAATTAATCATTAAAAAAATTATAAAAAATAAATGTTTTAAACAATTAAATCGATTTTAAGGTTATATAGAAACTATTTCCATCACAATACATTATGAATATTAATTTAAAAAAGTAAATAAAACAAGCACAAGAGAATAATTATAAAGTATTATAAATGATTGGTTATATATGGTTAAGTGATTCATAAATTGAGAGACTAGAAATGTTGAGTGAATAATGATTGATTATTTAATTTAAAGAAGGATATTAAAAAATAAATATTTAGAAAATTACAATGAATTTTTTAAGGATTTATGAAAATAGATCATTAAGAACCCCTATATATCCCACCCGAATGGCTTGATGATTTAATGGTATAAAAGATACCAAAAAAAGTGTGGTAATAGGAAGATGGGATTTAAATAAGAAATCACATTTAGTAATGGGATCAATCCTCTTAATAGAGTAAGAAGAATTAATTTGAGAGATTGGTAAATGTGTAAGATAAATAGGAAATTTTTCATAAAATCACACTATTGATTGGATGAGAGATATCATAAAAAATGAGAGTAGTTGAGATAATTTTAGAGATCATAGAATGTTGGCATTTGATAATTGGTGAGAAAGAAATCTGATAATGTAAGAAAGAGTTCTATTTATAGATTTTAAAACCACATGTATCTGTATAGAATTTTCCAGGGTTAATGAATATGAAGAAGACCAAATTTATAGTGTTTTGGAAATAATTTAATGCTTCTAGATATGTTTTTTCACAACACTATCCAATAACAATTTTCCTCTATTGTGTCGTTGGTGTTCTATCTACTGCTATATTGGAATATAAATAACCCAATGAATGGATAGTGGGTTCCCAATGATCAACCGAAGATAAAATATCTCATGAGATAGTTTTTTTCATATATACTACTCAGATGATGCTCCTCCACTAGTTGGGTAGTGGAATTCTGGTGCTAGTGGAGGCTACTACCTTCTCCACCCGCTGGTCGGTGGCTATAATTTGGTTATCTAGTGTAGCCTATCGGGTTATAAAAACCTCCACGGGTGATTGGATTCATCCAATGTCTTTTATAGGCTGTAAAATATCACAACAAGATTTCAACAAGACTATGAAGAGTTATTAAAATAATATTCAGTGTCGAAAATGTAAATTCGTTAATATTCTTTCTAAAACCCACAAAAAATAAATCATTGGACACATTAATGTGTATTTCTGATAATCTAAACTTAATAAAGTGATATGCACAATATTTTCACCATTCAACTTGATATAATTATTAAAAATCCTTAGGTTCTTTGAAAAGCATTTTTAAATATTGTATTTGAAAAAAAATTCTTAGTAAGGGATATAAAAATATTTTAAATACATAAATAAATTTGAAATTTCGAGAAAAACATAAGGTTTTTTCGTCTCTATTATCAAACATTGATTTTAATATAATCACTTACTCTTAAAATCAACATTTTCCTAGAGTAGTCAATAAAATATTTTAGAAGTAAGATTAAAGGTAAAATCATAATTCAGGACAGTTTATAGGAAAACATGTAATAATTTCCATGAAAACACACAATTTACCCATAATATAATATGAAATTTTTTTTAATTCAATGACCATTTTATTATCTTATAAAATAAAATTATTTGTAAAAAAATTCAAAAACAACTTGAAAATGGAAGATATCCAAGAAAAAAAATACAAATAATGCCATGGATAGAAATAAATAATTTAAAAAATGATAGAATATAAAATACTAGACAACAAAACTATACTATCAATGCCCTCTTCCTAGATGTCATAACAATATGTTGAGGTCAACATGTTATGACATCATAAGTAACTGGATGAGAATACACCAAACACCCTGGATAGTTTGTATCATAAATCTGGTCGATGAATCAATGGGTTAAAAAATACCCTTCTTTTGTTACCCATTCTTATCATACATGGATATTACATATTTTTAGAAGAATATTAATTAAATGATCCCAAAATCATGCCTAAGGACTGTAATAATTTATTTTTACGGAGAACATGGAAAATAATATTCCAATCTGGTGAATTAGCTTCAATGATTCCCATAAATATCTCACCACATAGTACTCTTCATAAATAAACCCTACATAAAACCTTTATTCAAAAAATATGAAAAGGAATCTTTATAAAGGGTGAACTTATATACTTAGTAAGGGTAAAAATGATATTTAAATATATGATCATAGAAAATCATAATTTAAGCATAATGGTATGTGATAATGAATATAACATATGAAGTTCAAACCAAAAACTATAATGTACCATAAATATGATTCATGAATAAATAATAGTAGTTTACAATAAATGAGGCATAAGGGAGTTAAACAAAATTAGCCTTATGTTCACATAATTGGAATAAATCATTGATTTATGGCTTAATAATTAGCTTATTTCATTTTGAACCTATATAAATATAAACATATTCATTCATTAATTCTAGGAAATGAAATTAATCCCTCAAATTAACTTATGGAAATGAAACTATGTCCAAATATAACATTTTAGACTTGAATGATAGGTCCATGAATAACATTATGAACATGTAATCAGGTTCATGCATAATATTGTGAAAATTTAATCCAGTTCACACATAACATTATAATAGTCAAAGATCATTTCCAAGACCATCATAGTGGGAAATGTCTCTCACTAAACTAAGTTTTATCACCAATCAAGACCTATCATACTAAATTATGTTCACTCCCCATTCAAGTCTAGTTTATCCCATGGGATATAAATCATTACCTAATGCATTGGAGGAAGATATATGTCCCACCCATATTTGGATATATCATAGCCACCTACCTAGTTTTACCATAAGAAACCTCCTTTTCTATAACATTACCACAATAACATAATTAAAATAATACATATGTGTCCCACAAGATCCAAAAATAATAATCCTATCAGAATCCAAAAAAATAAATTGTATTTATAAATATTTCATCATATTGTAACCTTTAAATAATAATTAGTCTTCAAAATAATTTAATATTTTCATCAAATTATAACATGTCAAAAAATAAGAGGGTTTTATAATCATTTCATCATGGTATAACACATGGAAGCAAACATGTTTCACAAAAAAACATTTAATCGTAAACATAAACAATGAATATAAATAATAATAATGATATCCTTGGATCATATTCTCATTAAAGGTTAAGAATTATCAAATAATATCATCATAGATGGAAATTAATTTTGAAAGAATACTTGGTAAATTTCTTGAGGAAAATAACCATTATTTGAAAATACTTGTTTTTAACATAAAATATTATTAAAATTAATCTCTTTGAAAATATCATTGAAAAATTATAAATGATGTTTTTCAATAAATAATTCAATACATTTCAAGATGAAAATATCCTCTCTGATTTGAAAAATACTTCAAAAAACATAAAAAATTGAAACCATTTTTTTGAACATAACCTCAAAACAGTATAAATTAATAATTAAATAAATGGTCGGTCATGATGATAGCTATTTGTTTTCATGTTGTACAAGATAAAAAAAATATTTCCTTCACATTTTCGATAAAATCCAAAAAACAATTGTCAACAAAATGACATGATGATTGATTTTTTTTATATTTGATAAATGGTTGAAATACTATATAAAAAGTTATATGAGATTAAGAAAACATTTTTGAAAACATTTTTAAAAAACTTTTGTTTGTTTGAAAACATATTTCCTACCAAAGATAGAAATAAAATCATATTTTCATAAAAACATTTTCATAATTATTTTAAGAACCAAATGGTGAAGAAATTATACAATTAATAGATTAAATCATGGAAAAAATAATAAAATTTATGAGAATTATTTATTGATGTATCATTATATTTTTCTCATCGAATAAATAATCATTAAAATTCATGATAAATGATAATATTCTTGCATGAAATATTTACCTAATTGACAACTTTTAATCATAATAGATATGAAGGAATGACAAAACATGAAACTTAAATTATCATGAGAATAAATAAACTCATTATATTACAAGCACATGGAGATTTATTTATACCTCATGGAATAATATAGATGCACAAAGAAACTTACTTATCAAAGAAGAAAAATTGAGACAAAAATCACTTAAATATTTAGTAACGTTTTAACTATAAAACCCATGAAATAGTGATCCTAAAATGGATATGTAAATGAATTAAATTCTTATAATTATAATCAAAAAATATATTCATGCATAGTAGATACACCACATAAAATAAATAAGTAGTGAACATAGCATGTGAAAATAAATGTGAAACAAAAATCCCCTACCATAAGTATTGAATTCCATCATACTCTTTAAAACCTCTTCTATAATAAATATATGTTTATTATATATCTATTATTGATCCATATTAATATATATAATGACATATATTAATTTATTATGAACTTTTATTACATCTATATTAATAATTCCTTATTAAAGTTACGTTTTGGGTAATAACAACTTTGTTTTTCATATATTTTTTGACATATTATTTTTTTGTTCATATTACATTTATAGTGGTTCCATAATACTTATACTGATAAATGAGATGTAAATATATTTTATATTAAGTCTATCTTTATTTATAGTAATCCAAAAATATTAGTGACAGAAAATAAAATACATTGTTAATGAATATGTTAAGTCGTACGTACGCATGAAAGAATTTCCATTTTCTCTTGTGATTCAAATAAAGAAATGAAATTTATATATAATATCAAAAAATAATTATGTTTATTTCATATATATCACATGTTATCATTAAAAAAATCATTATTAAATTATATCTAAAGAGTAAATTTATCACATCGCTTCGAGAGGCGGTAGTCCGCTATGTACACAAGTGACGATATCGTATTCCCAAAAATAAAAATCATGAAGTTACTTGTGATATATAAATTATTAAATCATAATAAAATAAAAAATATCATATATATCATATATAAATAAATAATAATTCATTATTACCATCCTTTATATGTGGTAATTAAAAAAGGAACAACATTAGATTGTGGGGCTGTAGTCCACCACACACATGAAAAATGATTTCATAATCATTTGATGGAAGATGAGATGGGTTTAAATCATTAAATTAATATAAAAAATATATGTATATCTAATATAAAGAGTTTATTCTATAATATGTGTATACAAATAATTTAAGGGGGTGGAGTAAGAAAAAATTTCAAGTTGATGAATGTGGCCTCTTTATTGGGTATCCCCCTTTAGTTTTCACTAAAATCCTTCATAGGTAGGATTTATATAAAAAAATAAGGATTATATGATGAGGTAATAGAATTTAGAAGTAATTTGGGTAGGAATTGGCTGAGCCAAATAGGTTTGAAGGTGAGAATAATGGAGGGGCGGGGGTGACCATTTATATGTGTGGGAGAGGGAACACTTGAAATTATTATGAGATATAAGTACTATAAATTTTTTTCATTTTTCAAAAGGGTAAACATTAAAAAATTATAAATCCTTATAGTTATAATAGTAAAAATATGTCCAAAAATAGTTCTTATGCAAGTTTTTAGGTCATTTTTACCCTTCTCTTTTTAGTTTACCCCTGTTAAACCCATTTTTACCTTAATAGAGGTAATTTATTTTAACTGCATTTACTATTAATTATGGTCATTAATTAAATAAAGATAATTAGATAATATAAATTTCACCAATTTTAAATATGGAATCTTATTTTCTAAATAAATTCATTGAAATGGTAAATTAATTTTAAAACTAATCCTATATTTAAAATGTGAAAACAAGCTTTTAAAGAGAGGATGTTCAAAAGTTTACAATGTTTTTATTTTTAATTCAATATGAAAATGATTCAAATGACTTAAATTTGAAAAATGGATTAATAATTTAATTAATTCTACTTTAAAAGCAATATAAAATATAATTTACCTTTATAAATAAATTAAACGAAAATGCTGATATCAATTAAAATTCAATATTTTTTCACTATTCATCAAAAAATGAAATGTATTTGATTAATATCGAAAGGAAAAACTATGATAATAATTATGTTAAAATTTAAATAATTTCTTTTATCTAATTCATAATCCAAAATTATATATTTTTTAAAATAAGGGTTCCAAAATTATATTTTTTTTAAATGGGAATATTGGAAACAAATGACTAACCTAAAGTAACTCATAACCCAGTTTCCACATAGGAGAACATAGGAGGGAGGTGAAAACTATCACTAAAATAATAATGGATATTCATTGGTATAATTTTTAACAATAATGTGGGATATATATAATTTTAATAACCATAAATCCATAAACGAAATTGGTATTAAGAGGTCAATGATATCATCAAAATTTGGGACAACATGGCACTATTTTATTACAAGATCCTATTAATAATTTTAAAGAATATTCATAAGAGGATGCATTTACATGATTTTATTATATTTCATATGAAAGATATCAGTCTTTGTTTTTGCCATGATCAATTTTCACATCATACTATACTCTATGAAATAAAGGAGAATTTTTTATTCCCAAAACACTAAGGAATAATTAGTTCCATTGATTGAATGATTATCATTCCATAAATATTTATTTATCATTAAAACAAAATGGTTATCACCTATAATCAAATATGAATAAATATTCATATGGGGAATAAAATCATTAATATCTAGAACTAAATTAAAAGTTAATCATAAAATATTTCATAAATTTTTAACTCTATTAACCTTATGAAGGAATTAAATAAAAAAAATATGAAATTAGTTCACTAAATTTTAGAAATGATCTTATCATTAATTACTATATTATATAATGTGTCTGTTGATTATGACATACCAAACATGTGATTACCTTCATCTTGTATTCTATTGAAATATGGTAATAAAATTAATTACCATATAACTTTATTGAAAATAAGAAAGGTTCCTCACTCCTCTTGTAAAACAACTGATTATAGAATATATTCCATAGATCTAATAGGGATGTAAACTCCCTTGATGATAACATAAACAAATTTTTCAACCAATAGTTTATCAGTTTTGAGTACATCAATATAATGCAATTTATTTTATCCATATCAATCATTTATTTATCCAGTCTCGACATACTTTTCTCAACATCTGGAACATAATAAGTGGTACATTCTTATAATCAAAATATCATCTTTTAATTATATCACTTTTCTAGACCATCACCATAATTTAACACATTCTTTCTAATCCATGATGATAAGATTGTATTAATAAATAAATATATTTTTCATGTTACATATAACATAAAATTTGAATTCCAATACATAGATAATTTAATCACCCAACATCCTTCTCAGACAATTAATTAGAGTTCATAATATTATTACTTAACATTTATTTCCCTTAATATTTAATTTATAATCTCATCACCATCATCAATATAACCCTTAATCATAACACCATTGTTATTCCATTCACAATATTTCATCACATGACATGTATTTTCATAATTCCCATTCTATACAAATTTAAATCATTTATCAATTGATAATAGCTTAGGGATAACAACATTCCCAACCATTGTGATAACAAAAAATTTCATTCTTTCTTAGAAATCTCAGACTCTGTGTCATTTTTATCTATATATAAATTATCTTCTCATCCCTTTGAAAAATTACCTTGAGAGTTTCTTCCCGCATTATCAACATATATAAAACTAAATCCTCTATCCGTTATGGTCTCCACTATATAAATCCTCATCAAATATTATAATTCTCTTATCTGATGAGTCTCAGAGTTGGTTAAGTTGGACAATATTAATAATTTTTACATGAAAAATAATTAGGAATAATGAATAAAAACATTACTCTAGTAATAATCACATTTGAATTATAATCACCATATTTTAGGTCAAATTCAAAGTTAAACCTGTTTCTTTTGGTTATCTCCATTGATTAAAACAAAAAAGAATTGTGTGAGAAACACTTATCATAGAGTAAAACAAGATAATACAGAAAAATCTGTTATAGGATGTCAAACCCAGGAGACCTTCTTTATAATTAATTAAAACATAGGTATAACTTAGGAAATTCATAGTCACAATTAATTTTAATCCATAATGATGGTTTAATATGAGTTTTTAAATTTACAAAGTATGTCCCCCAGGAGTGTCAAACCAGGTGTGGATGAAATCCCATTGTCTTAATCCACTACCTATCTACGTGTAGCTCAATATTATATTTTTAGGTGTTTTACCCCTACGTACATATTTTAAAAAAGAAACATACACTTGTAGTATCCATACAGGGATGTATTCTGAGGAAAAAACTCGCTCTTTTATTATCCTAAACTCTAGGATATTTTCCAATACTTTTAATAATCCTTATAACTATACCTATATATATCCTTATATATATAACTAACTTTCTTTTTGGATTGGTGTTTCTTGATCCAATTGGATGATGTTGGGCTGAATGATTTTGGCCTATACTCCATAGCAGGACGCAAAAATAGATGTGTTGACCGACGGAAAATGATTGTGAACTATAGAACCTCTGACTAACTGTACCAGAGCTGACCAACAAACATAGATATAGAAATTTAGAAGCACAGACTTTGGAACAAAAACTATTTTAGAATAGACTATAGATGCAAAAATTCTTTAACTCTATTGACTTTCAGTCACCGACTACTTTAGAAGATTGGAATTAGGTGGACATGACACTAGAGAAATAAATACTTCCATCCATCATTCACTTTAGAAGTTTAGAAATTAAAAGTAGTTAGATGAATAAAACATCATATTGTTTATTTTCCCATTTAGGGATATGGTTTTTTGTTCTTGAAACTCCTAGATACTCATTTTAAATTATTCTCTTTAGTTAGTGACATTTTTGACTCTATGTGGACATATGGACCATTTACTAAACCACATTGATATCTATGTCCAAAGTGATTCTTTCTTCTATCTTCTCTTAACATGAAAACCTAGTTTTCTGGTGGGACTCCTATAGTCTGTATAAAAATTATCTCATCAAAGTTTTTAACTGATACCTAAAACTTTCATATGATACCAACTATAGAGACATTGGCATATCATAAAAGGATATAAAATATTTTCATATGAATATTATTTAAATTTCACAAACACTTTCGTAATAAGCATATTATTTTTGTGCCATTGGAATCATGGAAGAAAATCTAATAATCTATTGAAATATATTCAGTGTTTCCAAAAAATATATTCTCATTTATTACTCTTCAATGACATAATATTTATAGAACCTTAAAAAAGGGAGAGCTCAGATGCCCAGTAAGGGTAAAAAATATATATAAATATATGATCATATGAAATAATAATATCACCATAAGGGTATGTGTTAATGAATATAACTCATGAAGTTCATAACCAACCCGTAATAGATCAAAATATTGAGTCATGCTATAATGAGTGGAGATTCATAAAAAACGAATAATATGGGAATTAATGAACGTGGGCCCTGAGAGCATACCATTGAAATAAAAAATATATTTTTGGAATACACATTATCTTATAACATTATGATAATGTATAAATAGAAATAGGTTCACTCATTAAGTCAAGTCCAAGAAATCTATCCCACACATAAACATATGGACATGGAACCTAGTCCACATATATCATCATGTACATGAAATATATGTCCATTCATAACATATCAACCATATAATTATGTTCAGGAATAAAAATTTAAAAAATATATGAAGCTTCATGAATGAACTTATTGTAGTTAAATATAGCCCATAAGACAATCACAGTAGAGATAGTACCCTACAGAACCAAGTTCACTCCCCATTCTACCACTATCTTACATAACTAAGTCCACTTCCCATTCCATTACAATCTATCTCATGAGATACAAATCTATACCCAATGCATTGAAGGGATATATAGGTATAGTATGTATTGGGTTATAACATAACCACTATCCTTGGTTATAATGTAACCACCATCCTTGGTTATAATGTAACCGCCATCCTTAGTTATAATATAAACACTATCACATAGTGAAAATCAAACATATGTGTGCCAAAAGATAATAAAACACTCCATATATAAAAAAACAATATATTAAACAGGCTTCATAAATATTACAACATAACATATCATGTGTAAAATAAATATGTATCTTAATCATTTCATCATTTAATCAAATCATAACCCATGAAAAGATACTACAAGTTCACAAAAACATTTCATCGTATAACCAGTGAAATAGAAATGGGTGTCCTAAATATATTTTCATTAAAACCATACACCATTTAGAGAAACAATAATAATGGTATCCTTAGATCTTATTATGAGTAAAGTATAACTAACTTCAAGAATTTCATAAAATAGAGAAACTAATTTGGAATGGATACAAAGGGTATTCCAAATGAAAAATAATATTTCTTTGAAAATAATATTTTAAAAATTATAAAACATTAATAAAATATTTTTCTATTAAAATAAACAGAAAAAGTATAAATGATTCTTTAAAAAATTGATTCAAAAAATTTCTTGAGGAAAATATCATTTAATCATTGAAAAATGATTTTTAATTCATAAAACATTCTGAAAAACGTTTTATTTGAAATTAAGCTTTAAAATTGAAAAGGAATATATGATTTAATTATTTTTCATGATATCAAAAAATAATTTTCATACTGTATATGTTAAAATAAATATTCATGTCATATTTTCTATGAAAGACAATGATGAATTTTTTCAAAAAAAGATTATTCATTTAAAAAAGTATTGTAGTAATAAAAAACGTTGATAAAATATATTTTAAAAATCATAATTTGTTAATAAAACAATTTTCTAAAATATATTTAGAAAACATTTTTTTGGGAGAAAGAAATTTCAAACTGAAGAGAGAAATAAAGTATGATTTTGGAAAAAACAATTCTTCCTTATTTGAAGTACCTAAGTGTAGGAAAAAAATGTACCATTACTTGAACATATCATTAATAACCGTATGATAAATAAATTATTTACAATTATTGATATATGTATCATAATAGTTTATCATCCCAAACATAATCATAAAAAACCTTGATAAAAAATGAGAATGTAACATGAAATATTAACCACTTTTTTAACATTGAATCACATTCCCCATGAAGTAATAACATAAAATGAAACATAAAATATTATGAGGATGAATAAATAAGTGTTATTTCTATTAAAATGTGTTGTGTTTACACTTATTTAAATAATACAGGAGCAAAATGTGACTCAAATTTCAAAAAAGGGAAATTGAGACAAAATCCCATACTTCATTGGTAGTGTTTTAGACATAAAACCCATGAATGATCAATACTAAAATGGATATTTTATTAAAAAATAAATATCAGTATAAGAATAATAAAATAAATTCATGTTATTTTTACACACCATGTAAAATAAATGGGTAGCGAATATGACATGTGTCGCATAGAAAATCAATGTGAGAAAGAAATCCCATGTAATAAGTCTTGATTTCCATAATACTCATTAAAACATCCTTTATAATAATACAAGTTTATTATTATTCTATAATAGAAAAATTTTCAAATACATGAAAACATATATGATTTGATTTAGAACTTTTTATACCCATTAATTAATAATTTTATATTGATGTAACAATTCAGGTAATAACAACATTATTTTTCAAATAATTTTTTATTTTTTTTATTTTTGGTCATTTTAATTTTATCAGGGATCCATTATTTATAGAATTACAACCATGATAAAAATATCATATATTTTTATTATATATGTATTTATATTATTCCTTAAAATTTTGTGAGGGAATTTGAAATACACCATTCATGGAGACAATAGGTTATACGTACAAATGAACTCTATTTTACTTTTCTTGTTGGATTGAAAGATATAAAATAACGTTTTTTATAACCATTACAGAATAGTTTTTAGGTCATATATATCTCATATGTTCATTAAACCCATCCTTAATACTTTCTATGTAAATCATGATTTAATCACATCATTCCACAATGGAGTAGTCTGTTATACACATGAGCGATGTTAGCATCTTCCTAAAAAGTGAAAATCATGAAGGTATGTATGATATTCAAATTCTGGAAAGACAATAAGTAATAAAATATCATATATAACATATATAAACAATAAATCCATCATTGTGACAAGCCTTTATAGGTTTTAATGTAAATAGGAATGATATCTGTTTGGAAGGCGGTAGATCTTCCTACAAAAGAATACTAATTTCATAACACGTTTTATAGAAGTGGATAAGTTTTTAAAATAGTAAATTTACATAAAAACAACAAATTATAGGGATTATACTATGGTTATTATATAATAATGATAAAAAAATAATTTAAGGGGTGGAGGAAAAAATAAAACAAAAATTCTTAATGATGAACATTACCTCTTATTTAAGTATCCTCTATAGGTTTGTACTAAAGAAATTCATAGGTTTGATTTATATCCCAATTAAGGAATTTGGGATGAGGGTTGGGGTGTTTGAAATTGATTTCTAATTGGGGGTTCTAAAAAAATAAGACCGAAGGCGTGAATATGGTAGGAGATGGAATAACAATTTATAAGTGGCGGAGAGGACACATGTGGCATTTTGAAAAATAAATTAGTGATCCTATATTTTGCTTATGACACAATGTTAAAACAATAAGTAATTATATGGCCTTAGAGGCTTATGGGTAAAAATATAGCTAGAAAATATATTTTAGATGTTTATAGTTAATTTTTGTCCATATGTTTTTAGTTTAACCCTTAGTAAACTCATTTTACCTTATCAATAGTAATTAATTTTTTCATCACTCACAATTAATTTTGGTCTAAAATTCAGTTGAAGATATTTTATTATATAATCAGTTTTAATTAAAAATATGGACTATATTTTTCCATATTCCATTTAGAAAAGTTTCAAAATTCAATTTAAAATTCATCCCACAGACAAGATGAAAAGGGTGGTTTTAGAGACAAACCATTCAAAAGATTACAATGTTTTTATATAAAAATTCAACATGGAATTGATTAAAATTTCCTAAAATGAATTAGTGGATGTATAATTGAACAAATTTAAATTTAAAACTACTTCTAAATATATTTTAACTTTACATGTAAATTAAATGAAATGAAAATTTCCAATTAGAATTCATTATTTTTTCATTAATAATTATAAAATGAAACCTTTTTGAAAAATTGGAAAAAATCACCCTAACATAATTTTAATTATAATATTTAAAAAATTATTTTTATATTATTAAATTTATTTTATGAAATTTAAAAAATTTAGTTTTAAAATAAGTGCACCATAAACAAGTGAAAAAAATTGTTTTTTAGAAAAATATAGTTTTTATGTAATATGTTGGATTTATTATTATTTATTTTCTAGAAAACATAGAATATAAATGTTAAATAGTTTTTTTAACATATATACTACATAAATATCATTAAAATAATTTTTGAAAATAATTTCGTTTATTTTATTAAGATAGAACATATTTTATATCATAAAAATATTATTTTATAAATATAATTCATTTATTTTAAAATAGTTTTTATTTTACTTTCTAATTAATTAGTCTCCTAATAATTCATTATATATACATGTGTAAACCATATTTTCCCAGTTTAGTTATTCGTATTCATATCCACATCTCCATTGGCTAGGTGATAATTATAATATTAAATAATAATATTTTAATTATAGGATAACTTTCATTTAATCTTGGTGTTGCATATAATATAGTCTAAACATGATATTTTTTGTAACACAAGAAAAACATATTTGTTTATTTAATGAAAACTAAAATTGTTATTATATGTAATGCAAGCCTATATCATTGTTTTGTGTCAAACAAAATATGGAAAATATCAATTGTATTTTAAAATGAAATTTCACAAAATATCTGGGTGTTACACCTCCCAAGAATAACTATGTCCAACTAATTTATAATATAAGACAAATAAATAACAACACAATATATAATCAATGAAACATTAAAATTGAATAACTAACATAGAAATGTTAATATTTTACCAAGTCAATAAATATAAAAACTTTATATTAATCCATGTAGAGAAATAATGTTCATGATATCATTACAGTATATCCCCAGTAAATATTAGTAATCATCAATGTATATTGAGAAAAAGTAAAAAAACAGTTAATAACCATTTGAACCATTCTTTGTAAAACATGAGAAAATTATCTTTTTATATTAATGAAATTTTATATAAAAATTTCCCATATATTTAGAATATTCATTCATTTAAAAATAAAAAATTAATCATGTAAATGAAGATTCAATGAAGATAATATTTGCGATAATGGGAAAATCAATTCATGTTGTATCTGTTAAAAGAGAACATTATCTTCACATTTTTTTAAAAGTAAAAAGGTATTCATAAGGACAACATCTGAAAATATCCCTTTTAATAATTTGTAAAGAAAGTAATTATTCGTTGAAAATGAACCATAAAAATATTTGAATCATAAATAAGAAAATTCTTAAAACATTTAATGATCTTGGACAAGGATGAAAAATATCTTCAAAGGATAACCTTAAAAAAAGTTTAAATAGAAACCCCCTTAACATATGTTATGTATACATTAGCTATTATATAACTCGTGATTAATGCAATTATATTATTTATTTAATTATTTAATAATATTTTTCATGTTTATTCAATTATATTTATTATATTAATTTCATTTATTACCATGTTTTTTTTTGCTAAAATGGTTATGTCCATATCAGGCATTTTGGGATTGTGCGATTTAATATCCCAAAAAAACATTTGTGCACTAACCAGGGTCAAAGGGTTTATACTTCCATTACATCAGTAATCTTAATAATGTTATAATTTAATATTTTTATATACAATAATATTATAAAAACCACTATATAAGGTGGTCATGAAAAATGAATCACATTGTTTCTTGGAGAGGGTAGTATGCATGTATGCATAACTATCATTTTCGTTTTTATAATTGGTGAAATGAAATAATGTAGAAAATGTTTTTCATTTTAAAAATAATAATTTTTTTAAAAAATTTCAAATTTATTAATTCATTCCACAACTACGAACAACATTATAAGGTTAAAATGAAAAATGAATCACATCCCTTCATAGAGGTGGTAGTGCACACTTATGTGGGAGAGACATTATTGTTTTCCAAAAAAATAGGGGTAATTAAGTAATATAATATTTTATAATATAATAATTATTTAAAAAATAAAATATATATTCATTTTATCTATCATTTTGATGATACATGTGATCTGGAGATAAAAAATGAAACACATCTCTTTGTGGAGGTGGTAGTCAATACACATGCACGTGGGATGTTTTGATTTCACTTTTGATGAAAAAGGAGGTGAAAAGGGGTTTTTAAATAGTTATATTAAAATATAAGTTTATTTAAGATAATTATGTTATTGTTTCATCAAGTAAAAATAATATATGAAGGAGGATATAATGGAAATAATTATGAAACAATCAGTTAAGATAAATTCAACTTCTTTGGAAATCCACCAGTAGATTTTATCTTAAAGCATTATAAGTTGGTCTCATGGTTATAAACTAACCTATAGGACATTGGGACGAGGAATGATGAGAATGATTTTGGGTGTAATGTGGTTGAAATTAATGGATAAAGAGGTTTATGGAAGAGAGGATAGGAGATACCATTTTGTAAGTGAGGTGGGTGGAGATCATGTAAATACCTAAAATAATTAGATATAATATGTGTATAACTCCAGAAAAATGGTTCCAAATTGAAATATATTTAAAAATAATCAAATATTTTTCCTAAATATAATTATAATCTGATATTTATAAATGATTATATACCATTTTAGACTATATCTTTTGGTGTAAACCCCCAGTTATGTTGTTTAACCATAATAAGTATAACAATAAATTTCAATCTTTAAGGGTCACAAAAGGAAGTTCAAAAATACCAACTGGATGATAAATGGGAAAATAAATATATCATTACAAATCTACCATCTAACTTATTCATGATTGGTTTTTTTATTTTTTATCAATTACTTTTAAATAATAAATTTCATTTAATTTCATTTTTATGACTATTCATAAAATTTTTCTTATAAAAAATCAACATACCAATATAAATAATATTAAGAAATTATATCACTAATTATACTTTATAAGTATCTATATAATTAATTTAATAACAGAAATCATTTCAACAATATCTATTTTATGATTTGTAAAACCAATTATTTGATTTTTCATATGCTTAAAAAATCGTTGTATCGATGATGTAGAAACATTTTTTTATAATTATAATTTTTTATAAAATTTAAGAGAAATTAATACCATAAAATTTATTTTTTATAAATAATTACTTTCATATTGTGTTATTATTAATAAGTATTTACTATTATACTTATCATTACAATATATTTAAGATATAAAATTAGAGAAAATGATATTTATATATATATAACACTTCTTTCTCTTTGAAACTATCAAGGATTTCAAATAAATCTACCAAAAATAGTAAAATAATAATTATATTTAAATAAAATATCATCCAGGAATATAGGTTAAATTTTTTAGGTATTGGTTTTTTATTTTTATTCTTGATTTATATATTAATATTAATATGCCTTTAATAAAATAAGTCAATTTTTTTAACCTAGTAATTTTTTTGTGAAAAAAATAACGTTAAACTTATACGAAAAATTAAACATTTAGATTCCAAATATAAAATCAATTTTAAAAGATTAAATTTCTATAGGATATAGAAATTAATTTTAATATATCTGAGAAAAATGCATCTAAAAACATTTTTTTATTCATTATACACATAAAAATGAATCCATATTATAATAAAATTTCACTTTCATTACAATGTCACTAATTATATAATTTTTAATAAAGTAGATATTTTTTATTTTCAAATATAATCAATGATTTCCTTGGTATTTTAAATTAGTTTAGTTGTTTAAATTTCATTGATAGATTTCAAAAAGTCGGTATTGGTAACTCTAGACTAAAAAACAAAAGTTTTTTTTAAATATCTAGAATTCATCATAATAATATTAATAAATTTTTATTTGTACAATTATATCCATTTATTCAAAAAAAATCTAAAAGCGGTACATATTCATTATTATATTCTTAGAAAAATTTAATAAAAGTTATTTTTGAAGAATAAATTGACTTTTTCCTATTTCAATGAATGATAACCCTAATTAAATAATTATTAATTTATTTTGATCTGTATATAATAATCTCCATTAATTATAATGATTTATTAGTAGTGATTAATTTAATCTATTCAGATAAAAATATGTTGGGAAAATAATAACTGTATTATTAAAAATATAAATTTTACCTACAAAATATTTTACATTAATTTATAACCTATTGATAGCCAACTTATAATTGATTATTAATTTTAAAGAGAAAAGAAATTCTATATATATATATCATAGTATGATTATTCTTATTCATACCAACCAATGAAATAGTTATGTTTTGACAATAATATTTAAATAATAATATTTCTATAATATATCGCAGCTCTATTATGCTTGGTATTATATGTGGTAAATACTACTTAGAATTATATAATTTATTAAAGGATAACAAATTTAAATATTTTGGTGTTATATTGTCCACTATTAAAAAATTACTTACTTGAAATTTGAATTGGATTATCACAAAATCAATTTATTGACTCACAGTAGTAAAATTTGATAATGATTTTTTCCTTGAACATTCATTCCTAGGTCAAATCCAAGATTCTAAAATTAATATATATTAACAAGTATCATTATATGAAATTAATTTTCGAAATAATACTTTTTTAGTTTATTGGTACCATCAATATACTAATTTATAGAATTTAGAAAATATTTTACCATTGAGATGCAGATATTAAAAAAAATATGTTCTTTATTACTTTCAACATTATTAGTGGAATTTATCCTTTTTTTTCATAACTGACATTCCATTTTTACTTCATCATTTACTCCACAAATTGAATATTCATGATTATTTTTTCAAGCCTAAACTACCACGTTAATAAAAACAAAATGTGGTACACACAAGTTAAGATAATATCCAATATTAATAAGCCATCATATGAAGTTATAGTACATTAATATCTAAAACCTCAACTATAAAACCAAAATTTGAATACAAATCGTTCCATCTGTAATAAACCATAAACCTTTTAAAAATAATCATCAACAAGTCGAAAAACAAAAAATTAAAAACAATTGATCAAATATTCTTTAGAGAAAAATTTTATATTTATCTTTAAAAAAAATTAAACAGTAAAAAATTCATATTACAAAAATGAATATTCCATAATAATATAATATCCACTATATGATAACTTTTTCCATAAATAACATGAATCACCACAATGTCACAATAAAATATTATATTATTTTAAAAGATAAATGATCCTTTATTCCTAAAATAAAATACCATATATTACAAATGAATTTCGATTTACCTTAATCAGATAATTTTATCAATATAGTAAACTTTATCAAAATTAACACAAGTCACCTAGTAAAAAAATCACTTTAAAATCCCATTGTTATCTATATGTGAAAAATATGTTCCCAAAATTAATAACACTTTTATCCAATTAAACATATATTATATAACCTCAGAGATAATATAAACCCGAATTTTAATCAATACAATTTAATGTATGTCCAAAAAGATTAATATTATTATTCCTTAAATATTTTTTTCACTAAAAAAGATACTAAACCCAATTTTCTTATTCCCATAAATGTCTCATAAAATATTGTTAATCATCTTAAACACCCGTCATAGGAAACCAAATATAAGGTATCTATGATTTTAAATTTATAACAGACCTTTTATATATTCCAGCATGATGGCATCCAAAAATCATAAAGTATACTTATCGAAATAATCCTAACCTATAAGGTTCTATAATCCTCTGATTTGAGACAAACTATAGTTCCTCAGAATTGTACAAAAAAATATTGTTCAAAAATCATACTCCTAACATGTTGTATTTTATTATAAATAATGTGATGAAAATTATAACTCCCATAATTTAAAAAAACAAACCCAAAGTATCTTAGATACTAAAGAATATTTTTACGTATATAGAATTAGATAATTAGGAAAACAAATACATACTAAATCCGATGCCTCTTTCATTATATGAGAATATTCACTATTATACTAAAAATTTCATTCTCCATAATAAGTATTAAAAATTTACCAAGAAAATGGTACTTATGAATACCCAAATATTATTTTCTAGAAAAGTTTTCTTTATTTATGATGTCTCACCATTGAAATTTCTATAATTATTACACATTCTTATTCCTTGTGAAAAAATATTAAAATGTGACTAGGGAAAAAATATCAGTAAAGGATATAGAATGAGTTGAATCCCATTAATCAGATAGAAATTAATGAAATGCCATAACGATGTTTCCCTTTTATTGTTTCAAACCTTAATATTAAAATAATCCACTACTCTTGAAATCAATTTATCCTAGAATATTTTTATAAAATGTTTCAAAATACTGTGTAAATCAAAAATCATAATTCACAATAATTTCATGATGAAAATGAAATTATTTATATTATAAAAATTTTACCCATAAGATATAATAATAATTGTTTCAAATAAAAACATGTTTTCTTATTTTATAAAAAATGGTCTGCATAAAAATGAACAACAACTAAAACATTAAATATATCAAAGGATAAAAATATAAAAAACAATATGTTTAAAAATAATTGATTAAATAATGATATAGTGCATAATTCAGGACACTATAAGAATATAATCATGGTATTATACAAAGAAATTATAAAAAAACTATCAATTTCTAATTATAAGACTTAATAAATAATTAGGCTGACATAAAACAAATTATTAGACTATTTTGTCTCATTAGACCTATCAATTCATCGAGGGGAAATATGGTTTCCCACCAATCACTTAGTGTGTATAATTAATTTATCAAGTTATGTAAATGAATAAAAATATAACATGTAGACCACATAACATTAATTTTAAAAAACTAGGATATGAAATGTATATATTTTTATTAAATTAATAAATAGATGTACAATTTTAAAAGCCATATAGATAAATATTGTAGATGGTTTACTTTTAATATATCCCTCATAAATATAATAATCATTAAAGGATGTTTAAATATATGAAAATAACTTTAAAATAAAAATAAAACCATTCTTAGAAAAAATGAGAAAATATCTTTTTCATTTGATAACATTTGAGAAAAATATTTCCAGAATAGATAGAAAAATTCTTTGTTGGAAAATTATAAAAGAAAATTCTAAAATAAAATTAAATGAAAGGAACTATAACAACATAGGGAAAATATTTTAATGCATTATATGTTAAAAACATTATTTTGACCCTTTTATAACAAGTAAAATTTGAGTCATAAAAACAATTGTAAAAATTAATTTTAATTTTTTGTGAAGAAATTCATAGGGGTTATTATTAAATAACCACTAGAATATTAATAATGTTATAATTATAATATTTATAAATTAAGTAATATTCTAAAACTCACCATGTAATGGGATTAGGAAAAATGAATCATGTTGTTTCTTGAAGACTGTAGTCCGTACGTACACAAGAATAACATTTTCATTTTTCTAATAGGAGGAAAATAAGTAAATAAGATAATATTTTTCTTTCAACTAATAATTTATATGTTTTATATATTATACATATTTATTAGTCCCATTCTCAATACCTTATTTATAATGTGTAAATGGAAAATAAATCACATGTCATTTTGGCAGGGGTAGTTCACTAATGCGTATTAGAGACATGATCATTTTTCAATAAATAGAATAGTAAGTAAGTAAAATCACATTAGTAAATAATTATAATTATTTCATAAATATGATATATATTTATTTGATTGATAATTTTTCTGATACATGTGAACTAATGATGAAAAATTAGATACATCACTTTATGGAGGTGGTATTCCACACATATCTTCATGGAAGTGGTATTCCACATGTGATCAAATGATGAAAAACTATACACATCACTTTATTTTATCATGGTTAATGTGGATTTCATAGAGTTAAAAGAATAAGTATCCTAAAATAATTGGATGATAATTATTATACTTTATAGGAAAACCTCCCCTGAATTACACAATAATCCTTATTAGGTTGGTGTTTTAGTATGAACAAAACTACTAAGACATGGAGAGGATGTTTTGGAATTTTTTTCGGATTTTTTTTTCTAAATGGATCAAGAGGTGTTATGATATAAATAGAGGTCATTCCATTTTATAAGTGACGAGGGTGTAATTTTTGTAAATTCATAAAATATTAATATATAATATGTTCTAAATCATATAAAATGGATCCGAAGTGCAACATCATAATATATAAGAGGAATGGTTATAAATGCAATCAACCAATCAAATATAGATATTTTTAGGATTCTTTTTAAAACCTATAATTTGGATTACCTCTCATTAATCCTCCATAACATTAATATTTATAACAAGGTTTTGATAATTTAATGGACATGAATGTAATTATAAAAACTCTAAGTGTTTTTTAAATAGACCGTTAAATATATAATATTAAATTTTGCATCAATTTTAGAAATGATTTCTTTTCAAAATTGATAATGTTTAAAAAAGGACTTTTAAATATAAAATACCATTCAAAGCCATTTTCATGATAATTCGCGAAAATTAACTTTTTATACATAAATATTGAACTATAATATTTATTAATAAACATTATATCATAAATAATTCTTTATAAATATTAAATAAATTATTGTAATACCCTAACTCTTGCACATTTTATAATTTTTAATATTTTTAAAACCATCTATTTTAGTTTTTATATTCTTGAGAAATCATTATATAAATGTTGTTTAAGCATTTTAAATAATTTTACTATATATAGATTATTTTTAAAATATTAAAAAGAAACAAAATATTTAGAAATAATTACCATTATCTTATTTTGTTCCCATTGTTTCATAACATCATTTGGAAATACCATCAAATATGATGCTTACCAGACTATGGTAATACCTGAAGGGCATTCCTAATCTCCATGGTTTCAAAACTAGCAGTTGTGCATTAAATTTTTAAAAAGGGAAAAATTTTAATAACTTGAAACAAAAAAATTGAATAAATATATTTAAAGATAACCAGAAAGGAAATATTAAATAAACCAAAACCAATAGTTGAAACAATACAACCAAGGTAATAAACTGAAACCACGGTACACGTACAAGAAAAAAATGTAATACAATGAAAAATAATGAATGTATCTCTATGTGATAAATTGAAAAACCCATTCTATATCATCGTTATATACCCATTCCCATATTAAATTAAACCTCACACCCCACTATGGTTTCTTCCCTTTCGTAAATTTGAAAAAACAATATCTACATAAACCCACACACATGTGCAAGGTGGGATATAGACATGATCAATAGGATCCCACCCAAGTGTTCCATAACAAGTCACTATCCAGTAATCCCAATATGCTTAATATAATAAAACATATAACTATAGATGAATTTTCATATTAATATCATAATCATGGATTTTTTTCTTTTCTTTTTCCACTGTTTTAAAGAAGTTTCCACATAAGGCATGTCAAATAACATTTTAAAATATAACCTTTATAAAATATTGAATCATTTTTCATATCTATAATATAAAAAAATCATAGTAAAAAATGTAATAATATATTAATGAAGATCACCCTTAGGAAAATATTGGTCTGGAAATAACAGGTCTCTTGAACCTCAAACATCAAGTTAAGAATTTATTCACTAAACAAGTCCCATGAATAATTTTGTATAGGGAAGAAAGAAACACCCCATGGATGACCTTTCTATGGTGTAATATTTTCAAGTCCCTAGAACAACATGTCCTATTCAGAATTAGATAACACCCTGAGTGAACCCCTCAAGAGAATCAAGGATAAAGCCCAATAAAAACCGCCTCCTAAGTAACAAATTTTCCTATGTTATGCATATGTTAGTAAAATTTAAAAGGGGTAACAATATTTCATAAAAACATCCAAAAAACCATTTTACCATAAAATTAATTCCTAGAAAACCTATTTTAGAGTCTATTTTATTCTGATTTCGACATTTTCACTACTTTAACAAAACAACGTGAAAACCTTTTTATAAAAGAATCTATTATGAAAACATATTAGGACATGATAGATCACTCCAATAATAATTTAGACAAGAAAATTGTAAAATAATAAATATACTGTTTACCAAAAAATTTTACAGATAGTATAAGATATATCAAACTTGGGATCATATGCAATAACAATGGGATCCAAAACCAACACGGAAGAGGGCTATAATAATTGAATGATGATTACCCAAACTGAGGACCTCACATCACCAAACCAAAAAACAATACCCCATAGATCAATGGATACAAATTATGATATATTCCAAAATGGTTCCTATATAATTTTAAGAAATTCTAATATATATCTCCCTTAATCCAAATTTCCATTAAGAAAGAAAAAGTACTACATCAAGAGGAATAAAAAAAATAGAAACCAAAATGGATCAAAGAAACAATATTTACATAAGAAGAGAAGACTCTATAGAACTCCATGGACTCATATGATTACATATCCAATATCCATAAATAAAATGGAATGATAAAAAGATGATAAATTTGGGTTAAGATTCATTAAAATACATCACAAATAGATCATCATAGTTTCCGTAAATTAGCATATAGTCCTTCTTCAAATATTAGGCTTATGTGACTACTCAAAAATATTTATTAAGAGATAGTACAATGTGTATGATGTTTACTAGTCCGATTGAGGTGTATGTCACTTCTCGCTCAGGGCTCGACTAGTCAAACTAGCATGCCCAACAAAGATTCCCTAGTGTAAAATTCGTAGAAACATTAGACCATCCATGACTTCCACCATGGTTTTGGTGCTGCCTTGTTGTCCATGAAATAGTAGATAACACAAAAAATATATACACGAGGAAAAAACTCTATCTATGAATGGTTTCTCAACCCGTAGTGCACATGGACCACTCAAATCCAAAACCGATTTTACCACAACATGGTCCATCTCATTTTCCCACTAAAAATCCAAAAAAACTTTTAATTTTAACATGTGCTAACCATCAGACCACATACTCAAAAAAATCCATCCCAAATAAGAAATAAATACATTACCCCATGATAAGATGTCTTGAACCCCCCTATATACTAATTTATTTCCCAAAATATTCATTAGGAAGATGGAATATGCATGAAGAGATGAGGTGATTTCTCACTCCTTAATAACTCCCACTCCTAATACTCATGATAATATAATACATTACTCAATTACACTTCTAACTATAGAAGTTATGTCCCATGTTTATATTTCATTTGGGATTTTATAAACTCCACTAGATTTTACACAATAAAAACCTATAGATTTATCTCATCTTCTTACGAATTCATATTATGGGATGGATTGACCAGAAAATTATTGTGAGGATAAAGGTTTAAAACCTCATTAATACCTTCAATCTAGACAATAAAATCAAAAGAAAAATAATTTTACCTATCAAATCATTAATCTGAACTTCTATAACAAATTATAGATCCAACTTTTCATACATTCCAAACTGTTTGTAACCCAACTAATGTGAAGCATTCAAGAAGATACGATTACTAAAAGAAAAATAAAAAGTATGACACCTGTAACCCTCAAAAAATTTATACCAAATCTAATATATAACTATAAATCATTATATTTCCTAGATCTATAATGACCTCCCCTGAATGATATATTGTCCCATGAAAGTGGACTCTCCAACCAATAGATAATAAAGAGATCAACTACATAGGTGACCATATTATGATTCAAAAGGAGACATTCTGATTAATATTGGAAAACTATTATTATAAGTGTATTTAACTAGTACAATCTCGTTATCCTAAAATCCTTACAAATCCAAGACATAAGCACACATTATATCTCATATAATATAAATATTTCACTATATCTCTCCAACCATATGTGAAAAATAAAATTCATTCAACCTGACCTGATTTACTATCACCTCTTTAACACCTTTTCATAACATGAATTTAATCTTATGATCACTATACGAGATAGTGATTGAGAGAATCCAATGAAACTGTATGATTAATGAATTATACATCATACCCAGATCATCATCCATGGTTTTTCCCTAATTAGAATGATATTGGAAATTTTCTTCAAATAATCAACCAAAAATTAGAAAAAATTATTTCCTTAAGGAGTTCATGGAAATTCAATTATGAAGTACATGGATACCTTATCCTATTTACATTCTAAAAATAGATATGGTTTAAGTAAACGAAAATGATTCAGTGGTCGATCATAATCATTTATCTAGTGTTATAGTGAGACAAATAATCAATAATTCCTTACATCATACTTAAACATTAGAAATATTGTCTCCTATAATAATAAATCCTTACAGAACCAGGATGATTGAACTATAAATAACTATGATAATCTTTCATCATAAAATCTTTGACTGTAAAATGGAACAAAATCCTAGAGTTAATAATTCCACCATAGGGGAGAGACCAACCAAGAATGGTCTCCCCACTATATAAGGATTACTTGATTCATCTAAACTCAATATCCGACCACAAATCATACATAATCCACTCATGGAGAGATGATTATTACTAAACACTGGTCAAAAAATGTACAATAATATTTCTCATTCATATACATAGGAAAATTAGTGAATAACCCTATAATGTTCAACTCATATTTTCCTTAAAAGACTACATGTTTATGGAATTTCTTAGTGATTAAATCAAAATAAAAATTCCCCTTCCCAGTGGGTGTAATAAATATAAAATTACAATGTCTAGAAGTATTACACCCATCACCTTGGCATAAGGATCAAGTATTTATGATTTAATGTATAACTAAAGATATTGTAATTATAATATACGATAAACATCTCCCTTAAAATATAGTTTCACCAACATTTTATCGTCCTAAGTAAAATAGTGATATCTAATTAATTAGTAGGATTGTTCTTCTCATGTGGCCCATGTTGATGAAAATAGTATTCCCAAACATGATCATCTTATATAATCAGACATCCCTGTCTATTACGGGATGCATCACAATAAACCACATTGACCTTTCCAGGTTCCAGTAAGATTGGAATAAGAGATCATGTCAAATGTCATTTCAACTCATTTAATGAGGAATAACACAAAAAATTTGATGTCAAATTCATACATTTATTGGTAAGAGAACTCAATGGTGATTCCAACAAAGAGAAATATTTTACAACCCCAAATAATATCTATATAGGATAATGAAGCTTTATATATCAAATATTTTCTATAGATCATCCCATGACAAGACATCCATCAACATTTCTAGATCAAATGATATGCGAGTTTCTGAAATCAAATTCCCCAGGAGTATCACCTCTAAGATCTAAAAATATCATTTTAATATATTCACATAATGGTGGGGATTCTTAAAAATTATCAAAACATAATTTTGATGATAATCATTCTCTTTCTCAATTCTAGAGTAGACTGTTGCAACATGCATGAATTCCACAATAAAGGTATAAATATATTAGTTTAATATCTCATTATCCAATTCCATAAATTCTAAAAGAGAATTAATTTGGCCAAATTACATCAAACCATATTCATAATTTCTATACATGATTCTGATATAGGAATTAAAGATATCTAAATCTTTTAATATAAAAAGATGATAACCTGGCCAAATATTTATTTTCATTAAATAAATTTACCCACTTAATTTATGATACAATCCATACACATAAGAAAAAATAAGTATTCTTAACTATTACCCAACTCACCATTTCATAGTTTATATGGAGTTCAAGAGGACAATCATATTTCTTGGAAATGTGTATAGGGGATTTTTTAATGAATCACTTAGGTGAAAATAACTTCATTAAGTGGTTTTCTAACTAGATATTAAACTATTTGAAATCAATAGGTTCCATAGGATGATACGGTGTGAACGTATGTTATGTACAAGGAACCAGATCAATTGATAACTCTACCTCACTTTCTGAAGGAAGACTAGAGATTTAATTTGAGAAAATTTTAAGGTAATATAGGACTACTAAATGAAGATCTAAAAAAGAAGAAAAATCATTAGTATTATCTTCTTGAGAAAATAAATAATTCTTAATCTCCAAGTGAGAATATTCTGTATTACTGGATCAAAAATTCTATTATCCCTGAAACACTTGAGAACTTGAGTCACCAAGAAATAAAGAAACTTACCTAAGAAAAAAATAATTCTTAGGTTGGTGAGAATAGAACCAATCCATCCTGATAATAACATTGTAAATATATAGAATAATAACCAATGTCCTAGACTAACTCAACATGAACTATAAAAATAGAACAAGAAGGCTAAAGAAGAACCTACTCTTTTATTTTTCAAGGAGGAATCACCTAATCCAATTCAAAAGACATGATATTCAATTTTTTTTTAAAAAAATACCTGAAATGATCATTGATAAAAATATATATCAGGAATTAGTTTCAAACAACGATGTTTCTATAGAAGATGAAAAATTGTACCAATCAATGTAGTTTGGCCCACATCAACTTCTAATGACAGCACCGCAACTGTATGAAATTTAAACAATCTAGAAGAATTTGAGTGGTATTATATTGAATATGAAGATTATATTTATCCTATATATCCATTATGGATCGAAGATCGATAACCATGATGATGTATAGATAGATCCTAATTCAATCATTACTTATTACCATGGAGAACACTTGAATTGTAAATCATTAAAGGAGAGGAGACTGATCATCGAGTCTCTCGAAAATTAAAATAGATGAATGAGGTAAATATTATACTAATAACCTATATGTATGTATTAGAAATATCAAACAACTGACTATTACATCTATCAGACATGTGGTTATCCTGAAATATCAACTTTTTCCCATTTTCACCATAAATGTATCCATAAGGTAGAAGGGAAAAAAAGAGAATCCTAAATGCCATGGAAAATAAATATATTACCTCAACGAACTATTTACCATCTTAGTATATGTGTCTAGATTTATGGAATATATTAATATCAACATATTTTAAAAGTAAATTATATGACTGATATCCTGCAAGATATTCAACACCAAACTTAAGCGAACCACATAAAATTATTATTTAAATGTGAATCTAATTACCTAGATATTAAATTGGAGATTATGAATAGGAATAATTAATTTATGAAATATAAAATGGTCCTACTCATTTATAATTTTATAATTAATTATTTTTAAATAATCATTTGATTTTTAGTAAAATTATTTTAATCATCACAAATTTTTTTTTTATAAAAACGAATTTTGTACATTTTTGTGTGAAAATAATTAACAAATTTATGTAACATTAAAAAAATTTGTTTTATAAAATATAAATAATTTTTGAAATCATCATGTAAAGTATTTTTAGAGATAAAATTTCAATAAATTTATAAAAAGATATATTTTTTAATGAATAATGAAATTATAGATTTTTATCGAAAATAATATTTTTATATTAAAGCATCTAGATATTTAAATTTCATTTAAGATTAGTTTAAAAATTTAATTATTTTATTTTGATTTAAAATTATCCAATTTGGGTATTTAAATGAAATTTAAACATTTATTTAATATAATAATACTTAATAATAAAAATGACATTTCATTAAAAAACATTTTTTATTTCGTTTTCTGGTTTATTTTTAAATTTAATTATGTAGCTTCTATGTTTTATATTTTCTAAAATTTATTCCATATTTTGGATCATAATTTCCATATTTAGGGAATGGAACCAGTTTATTTTTGGCTAATATAAATAGTAACTTTTTTTGTTTGTTACCATAGTAATGGGTAAAGCTGGTATTTATGGTTTAAAAAAATGAATAGGAGTATAAAATTACCCTAAAATTGAACATAATTTTTTTATTTGTAAATTTAGTTCATATTAATCCAATATTTCTTATATTAAATTTTATGGTCATATAGATGAGATCATGAAATTTAAAATATTTTATTTCAAGAAAAGTCAACACATGATACACTTGCGTTTTTATTACTACAAACTTTTTAATATGGGGTTATCCAGAGGATGTATTAGAATTTAAATAATATTTTTAAACATAAAATTATTATCTTCATCATGGTAATTTATTTTAAATTTTTATTGAATAAATAATCGTATTAAATACTTGAATAATGCTTATACAATAACTATTTAATTAGTGGAAAATAATATAAATGATAATAAAGATAATAAAAGTATTAAAGTTTGATATTAATTATAAAAAATATATACTCTAGAGGAACTTTAAATTTTTTGGGGAGGTGTTAATTGTTTTTTAAATTATAATGGTTATATTTATATTTTTAATGGTTAATAATTGAATAGATCATAAAATTAACATCAATGATATTTTATAATAAATAATATTTTATTAAAAATATAGAAATATATAAAAATTTTATATTCTACCAAGTGAATAAGAAATGTTTTATAATTTCAACCAAGATTCATTTATGGTCCGTTTTTATATTTTTTATAAATACAATGACCCTTAAATATTAAAAACCATTATTTTAATGATAAATTTTAAAAGAGTTTACGAGAGATTAAAACAAAAAAATAAGTGTAAAAAATAGTAAAAAAAAATATAATTTTTATTTCATGAGATTATTAGGAACTTACATAACCTATATTTTAAATATATTTGTTAGTTCCAATTTTTAATTAAAAATTAATATATATGAATGTAAAAATTTGAGAAATATCATGAGTGGACCTCCCCTATTTTATAAGAGGGAATATATAATTCTCAATCAATCAGACTTCAAAAACTATTTATAATATCCAATAAATACCCAATTAAATTATTAGATTCCATCTTATCATTATAGAGGTCATTTTTGGGAATAACGCCAACCTAAAATTAAGCCTAGAATGTTGTTTGAAGAAGAGGAATCTTCTTTAATCGAGAATTTCTATATTATTTATTCTTCAAACTAATTTAAATATTCCACAACCATTATAAAATAATAATTATTGTATCCAATAATTACTTATATGTTATTATTATAATATCATAACTTATTTCAATCTCGTCTTCCATTAAATGAGAAATGAAACCATTATTCATGTGTACGTATGTCTACCGCCTCACGAATCGATGTAATTTTTTCAGCATCATCATATTTCATGAATGCATATAATGATATAATTAAGATTTATATATGATATTAATAATATATTTATCATTCTATAAATGTAATAGACCATTTATTCATTTAACTTTCCATTCACTGAGAAATGATAACGTCATTCTTGCATGTGTGGGGACTACCACCTTCACGAATAGATGTGAGTCTTTTTTCATCAACACATCACATGGATGATATATATATAAATATGTTTATAGGATTAATATGATATTTATATTATTATTTTTATCATTCCATAATTTTAAAATAATACTTAAAATCTATAAAAAATTAACATAAAAAAATGGAAAGGTTATTATTGCATAAAAATGACATACCATCTCCATGATGAAAACATAGTTAATTTTTCAAAACCATTTTTAGTGGTTGGATTAAGAAGTATAATTTATTTTTTATTTTTTTAATTTTTTCATTACTAGTATTATATATATGACAAAATAACTAACACATTGACCGTAGTCCACCTATATATGTAATTTCTAACATAAGAACAAAATATCATAAAAACACCATATAAAAATTTAGTTGATTAATTGTATATAACATGGTATTAAATTAAATAAATTTATATTGAAGTAGAAAAATATTTTTATGTAATTATATAAATAATATAATTTTATTTTCCATGAAAAAATATAGGTTTTGTGATTAGTGAGACTCAATGTAAGGTTTTTTTAGAAAACCCATTTTAAATTTCCTCTTTTAACTCTTCGTAAAAAAGTCAAAAGGAATGTTTTTTAGATATATAGAAAAAACATAATTTACCACCATCAAGATTATTAAATTATTTTATGTTTCCATTATTTGTTAAAAGTTTATTTTCAAATATAATTGTTTCTTTATTATGTGTGATGTTTATTTATTTTAGTAATTAGTATATTGTAAATAAAATGGAATTTTTGTGGTATTGGACATTTTTAAAAAAATTTTAAAAAGTAATTTGTTTTCAAAATTTCATATTTTTTTAGAAAAATTAAAAAAATATTCTATTTTAATATATTTGTGGAAGAAAACATTTCATGGCATTGTAATCATTTTTTGATGTTTGTTTTCCTCAATATGATTTCTTCTTTTCTTCTATGAAAAATATTTCCCCCCGTTTTTGGGTATTTTGATATTTAAAATGGGGTTTGTTGAATGCATGGTATTTTTATATCTGATTTTTCTACATGGGCTTAAAATAATTTTAAATTTTTTTCATTCATGATATGGTGTTTGGACATTAATCAATATATGATAGGTTAAGCCTCACCTTATCTCAAGATATGAAGGGTTTATCTCCATTATTGCTCATAATATGAAGGTTTAAGCCCCATTATAGATCAATATATGATAGGTGAGCTACACTATAGATATCTAAGTTATTGGAAAATAATAATGTTCTATGATGATTTATATTATATTTCATTCATGTGGTTTTTCCAATTGTAATTTTTTTTATGTGTTTATGTTGATACTTTTCTGATATACTAACCTAACAATTTTATAATTACTAATGAGTTTTGATAGAAATCATTTGATTTAAAAAGGTAATATAATGTTAATTTTAAAGGAAAAATTATGAATTTTCACATGAAAGGAATGTTTAATAAAGAAAACTTAATTATTTTTCAGGTTTTTCACTAGATTAATTTTTTCCATTGTTCTATTTCCCAAACTGATCCTTTTTCTCAACCCACATTTTAAAATTTTATTAATAAGTATTTGATGATGATTAGATACCAGGATAAGATCAAGATAAAATTTGTGAAGATATGTCAAGAGAATAAAACATGTTTCTTTTTATAAGATTTTTTTGTGGGAAATATAGGTACTTGCTATAATCTTCCACTTTCTATATATATGTTTTTGTAATGTATATTTATGACCTAATTATCTAAAAATATAATGTTGAAATGATCCTAAAATTTAAGAGAATAAAATATTTACATAAACTAAATATTATGTAATGTTTATGGTCGAGCACTCAATGTTGATATTATAAGAAGGTTTAAAAAATTCAGAGGTTAGGATGTCTTCATGTTAGGTTATTTTAATAGTTATGGATACAATCACAGGTCAACAAGTTGTTTTTGATTATAAGTTCAATGTCCTAGACACCCCTTTTTTATAGTGATAAATTTTGAGGAGATCAATGACATTTCTAGATATTATATTTATAAGTGTAATCAACAAAGGTATAAAGGATATGAATGTTAATGTTTTATAGAGATTTTATGGTGTTATATTTAAAAATAACATTTTCATTTTAAAATGAAATAATTTATTTCATGTTTCAATGATTTTCTTCACCATAGATTAAATATCACTCATCAAGATGAAAAGGAAAGGATATCTTAAAAAAATATTATCTCTTATAGATGATTTTATAATCACTATTATTTCAATATATGGTTTAAATTATTTTAAAAATTTAGTGAGTACTCATATCACTTGTAATAAATTATTTAATCAATTAAATACCTCATTATTACTAAAAACTTTCTATGGATAATGGATCCACTTTTATCTAATTTAAAAATACTAATTTATCCATCTACGTCATTAAGGGGAATACCACTAAGTACTTTACTATTTCTTTTCTAGAATGATAGACATCATGCTATAAGATAAATGGTATTTAAAATGCATAATATAACACCATGATGTGAGGAGGTATTATATGAATTATTTTAATTTGTTATAATTATGAAAAATTATATATTATATATTCAAAATGTATAGAAACATATTCCATTAATTGATTTACCAAAATAATTTAATATAGAATAATAAAAATTATGTGTTTATTTATAGAGTTTTTATAAATATGACATATTATTATTTCATCAATATTAAGAGAACTATTAAATCCATAAGGGATATTTTATAGTATTTTTTTAATACATGGAATAATATTTTATATGGAATCGATACCTTTCAATAGTGGTTGATGGAAAATTTGAATTTTTAGGAGAAATTTAGTGAGTTTTGATAAATGTTTGAGTTACCCATCTTTTTAACACGAGAATTTATTTTAAGAAGAATGAATTTGATTTTTGGGGAATTTTTTTGGAGTATTGTTAACCGTTAGGGTATTGATTATTTTTTATTTTTAGGTAATTATGGGTCATTATATTTTTTGGAATTCATAATGAAATATAAGAGTTAACACTGGAGGATAAGAAAATTCTTTAATATTGAATATATTAAAGTTATTATTTAGCATATTTCAAAAATTTAATGGAATTTTATAAGGATTTTTGTTTTCAAAAAAGGGAAAATCATATGCTGGGTTACAATATATCACATCTGGTATGGCTATGATGCTTTAACACATATTTTAAGGGCCACAAGGGTGCATAATGTACCCCTGGCCTACATGATGTCCTAGTTAATGTGATATTTTTTTAGTTATTTAAATGATAAAATAGATAAAGTATTAGTTCATTATTCAAAATATGTTTTATATTATAGTGAACCATGGGATTGAAATTTGTTTATGTCATAATGTGAATAATCTTATTTCAGATGAAGATCACTATAATTTTTGGAAGTATTCCTTGATTAAGGAAAATAGAATACTATAAGATTTAATTTAAAAATATAAATTTAATTATATTTTGAAAGCATATGTTATTTTATTAGGGATTCATAGTGACTCATGTTATTTATAGAATGAATGATAATATCATGGAGATTATATGGATTGGGAAATATCATTGTTAGAATACTACTTCAAGAATCATTGATGATTTCTAGAGTTAAATTTTGTATTTATCATGGAATATTATGGGATAACATCCTTCTGGTATTTGTTTTTCAATATAATTCCCGAATATTTTGAGTAATTTTATCTATTTGCTATTAATTGAATGAACAATAATGATCTTTGGTGATTAGTATAAGATTTTGAACATTTTAGTAGTTTTTCTTCAATGGACGGTTTATTTATTATGGGAATTATCTTATCTTGGGATAACCATGTTGGTTATTTTATAAATTTATGTGTAAAATAATTTAATTATTTAATGTAATATTTTATTTGATAAAAGTTGATTTTAGTTCATTTGGCGTAGAAAATTCATCTTCAATACTCATCATTTGTAACATGGAATGAGATTGTTGTGGATATTTATTAAATTATGAAATTATAATTTTAATGTACTTATATTTCTTTATTTTATTAGTATAAAGAATAAAATAATTTCTCAACTTAAGTAAAAGGATTATGAAAACAAACATCATTCAACTACTTTTCTTATCATGAAATATATTTCCTTTTAACCCATCATTGATTTATATTTTTTTAGTTAACGTTGTTAGGACCCTATTTTCTATCACTCTCTAACAGAGCATTGAAGATATATTTTTCTTCGATAAAAATATTTTCACATCCAAATAATTATTTACTATTGTGAAACCAACTGTAATGTGTAATTTTTTATGACCTTTATACTTCCATTTTCTCTATAATAAAGTGGCATGTTTAATTATCGTATTTTATGATGTGGTGTTTTAAAAAGGGTATCAGTTGAAAATTCAAAGAATAGTAAATGATTATATGTAAACATTATGAGGAAAAAATATACCAATGGGGATGTAATTCAATATCATATTATTTCAATATGAAATAATTCTTTTGATATTGTAAAAGATACCCAAAATTGAGAATAAACGACCAACATAATATTATTATTTAAAAGTGACCATTATAACCGTGTAATTAAATTAGAGGTTATGAATAGTATTAATAAATTTATGAAAAATAAAATAGCAATAATCATTTATAATATCTTAATTAATGATACGTAAATAAGAAATAAATGTTTTTCTAAACGCATTTGAAATTTAAAAAAAAACATTTTATCGAAAAATGATTTTATTCTTTTTGTTAGAAAATAATATAATTAATTTATATAACATCTCAAATATTTTTTAAATAAACTAAAATTTTGAAATAATCATGTAAAAATTATCTTCTGATTAATGTTTTTGAATTTTTAAAAATAATTATTTTTTTAATGAACATTGAAAATTAATGTTTTTTGCTGAAAACTGTAATGTTATTTTAATATAATTTTTCATAAAAATTATATTATGGTTTATTTAAACAATTTAATTAATTAATTTTAATTTATATAATTCAATTATAGATGTTGAAATGTATTTTATTCCTGAATTGTGTATTAAATAATTTTATATTTAGATAAACTTTTTAAGAAAAAAATATTTGCATTGACTTTCTCTTGTTTAACTGTAAATTTAATGATGAAATTTGTGTTTTTAAATTTTGAAAAAATGTTTTTATATCTGGAATCATGTGTTAATTTTTTTAACAGGTTCACTTTTATTTTTTTTAATATGAATAGTAACTTTTGTAATGTTTTTTCCCCAATAAATATAACCTTGTGTAATAAAGTGCTAAAAATAAATTAATAAGGACTATAAAATAACCCTAAAAATTGTATAAATATTATTTTATGAGAACGTTTTTTCCATAGTCATCCAATAATTTTTTTAATCAATTATTTTGCTATTTTTATGAGATTATGACCATTATAATATTTTATTTCTATAAAATTCAAACATGTCACACACCTATTTTTAATATCAATAATATTATTAACTTGTGGTTATCAAGAATATATGGTAAATTTTAATTAGTATTTTAAAATATAATTTTTTTTCAATCATTTCATATTATTTTTTATTTTTTTAGAAGAAATTATTAACATAAATACTTTCAAAATGCTGACATAACAAATATTTAATTAATGTAAGATAAAGTAATTGATAATAACTTTTCAAATTGATTATAATTAGACTTAATTAATATGATAAATTAATATTATTGATTAACATGATAATTTGGGTTTGTGATATAAAAATTGGTTCAAATTATTTGTTTCATATTGATATTATTAAATTCAATGTGATTAATAGTTCTAAATTTTTTGATTATTGATCTTTTATAATTAATAAGATTTTATTTAAAAATATAAAATTACTAAAAATATTTTATCATACAATTGACTTAGAAATTATTGATGATATCCAACATGGTTAATTTATTTTTATTTAACCCATTTATATTGAATATATTGACCATCATAGAGTAAAAAATCATTATTGTCACAGTATATTTTAAAATGGGTATCTTGGGGTTAAAAAACGATAGGGTTAAAAAAATATTAAAATGTTACCTTATTTTTATTTTATAAGATTATTTATACAATTATGCATCCAATATGATAAATAAATAAATTTCGTACCATTTTTAATTAGTAATTTATTTACACAAATTTTATTTTTTGTGAACTTCCAAGAGTTCCCCGCACGACTCTTCTAAAAGGAAACCACATTTGGTCAAACATTTACACATAAAAAACCTATTAGATAAGAAAATACCTACAAAAATACCATACTATACTTTGTTTCATAATTATTGGGGTCTGGGGTTTGGTAGAACACCAACCTTAGTGGTCTTATGGAGTTAAGAAAGGGATATTTTTCAAAGAAGATGTATAATTTTTAATCTTGCATTTTTGTTTTATTTATTTCTCAACCTCCATAAAAAATTCTTAAATCATCGTAAAATATTTTCAAAAATATAATAAATATATTATAATTTTTTTCATACAATCCCAATACATATATCCATATCGTATTCCATCAGATGTTAAATGAAACCATCGTTTCTATATATGGTGGAATACCGCCTCCCAAACCGATACAATTCGTTCAACGTAATCATCTTTCAATATTTGTTAAAATTATTAAGTGAATGTTTATATATGATATTAATGGAATATTTGTTATTCTAAAATGAAAATACATCATTTAAATTCTTAACTTCCCACTCATTAGAAAATGATAATGTCATTTTTGCGTACATATGGATCACCACGAAAATGAAGCGATGTGACTTTTTTTCATCACACATCACATATATGACAAATAAATGTAAATTTAAGGTAGTAATATGATATTTATGACGTTTATATAATCTTATAATGATAAAATAGTATATACCTATTATTGATATTGATCATTGAATGATGCAAATGTTACTCATGTGTAAATACGACACACCATATTTATGATTGCAACAAAGTTCATTTTTTATAAACATATTTAATTATTTGATTTGAATGTAAATTTTATTTATATAAATTATAATTATTTAATTATTATTATTAATAAATTTATAGGATAATGACCACATTTACTATTTTGAAGCCACCAAGGTTATTTCAGACAAATGTCTTGAATAGAGACATAAAGACTAATGTAAATTAAATTGATTAAGTAATTATATTTAACATTGTATTAAATGAAATAACGTAATAATTAAATTGAAAATTTATCTTAAATAATTAAATAATTATCCAATATTTATTATTTATGAAGATAAAGAACATACACAGTAATTCAGACTCAAGGTAAAGGAATTTATTTTTAAAATCATCTTTTAATGTTTCTGTTTAATTATTTAACAAAATCCAAAAGGAATGTTTTTTATATATATTGAATGAACATAATTTACATCCATAAAATAACAAAAATTCGTTGAGGTTTAGTTTATAATTTTTCATGTTTAATTTTTTATGAAAATGGTGCCTTTATTATGTGCATGTTTTTTAGTTTTTAATAAATGAATTTTTAAATAAAATGTTATTTTTTGTTTTTATTTCGACATTTTGAATATATTTTAAAAAAGAATATATTTTCCGAATGAATTAATTTATTTTCAAAAAGAAAAAAAATATTTTTTTATAGTTAATTATATGATGACAATTACTTTTCCAATAGTTATAACAGTTATTTGATGAATGGATTCCTCTACAAGAATTGATGTTTTTTTAGAGAAAAACCATATTTTAATTTTTATAGGTATATTAGTACGTAGAAATTTTTTTTATAAGAAATATTATTTTGATATCAGAATTTTTTTAACATGTGTTTATAAGATTTTTTCCAAGGTTTTATTTATTATATGGTCCTTGGGAATTTCTCAAAATACGACAGACTGAGCCCCATTATATCTCAATATATAAATGCTTGAGCCCTATCATAGTTCATGTTATGAAGGGTTGAGCCACATTTTAGCTGAAGATATGATTGTTGAGCCCCACTATTATTATCCAATGCATTGGGTAATAACTATGTTCTTTGTAGAATTATATTGAATGTCGGATGTATGGTTATTCCAATTGAAACGATATTGTAATGATCATTTGATTATGATATCCCAAGGAACCTACATGACTTCTCAATGCTTTTTAATGAATTTTCATTTAAATTATTTTATTTAAAAAGGTAATATAATTATAACTTTAATGAAAAATTATTCACTTTTCAGAAAAAATGTATGTTTTTAGAAATGGTTATTTATATTTTCACTAGACTAATTATTTCCTTCGTTTTATGTCCCGTAATGATATTTTTATGGTCAATTCACATTTAAAAATGTTTTTCAAAGGTATTTAATAATGATTTGTGAGGTCAATATAAAATTTGTGAAGAAATATGATAAAAATAAAACATATTTATTTTTAAAAGTTATATTTAGTGGTAAAAACATATACATAGGGTAAGTATTGACTTTAAATATGTATATATTGATTGGTAGCGTATGAGTTATAACCTAAATCTCGAAAACTCTAACCATGAAAGGATCATGAAATATAATAGATTGAATTATAGACTTAAAAATAAATATTATCTATTGTGTAAGACCATGTACATACATATACACCTATGATTATTTATCATGTCGCAATCTAAAAACGTATTTTCGAGAATTCAACTTATCATTAATCACCAAACCAGGAGAAAAATAAACCAACTCAAAAAATGGTCAGTGTAATCCACCACAATAATATGTCTCTAATGAAATGAGAGAAAATCTATGAATTTTTCAACATCATGTAATCTATTAAGAACTTCCAAAATAAAATGGAATTGAATTATTTCTATTATAAGAGCAATTTATGATTCTCTTGAAACATGAAGTCCCATTATTCATGCTTGGAACCTTGATCTTAAACATTGCGAACATTAAATTGAATTATTTTGGTGTCTCCATGATATCAAATACCTAATTTATTTTTTAGTAAGTCGTTTTCCTCACGAGGATCATTAATACTCTTTAAATATGGGGGCATATATTTAATTAACTATTGCACTCGATCCATGACTCCCTAGCTCTTTGTTACACATATTTGTCATGGTGATGAACATGATGAACATTCAGATCCAAGACAAGAAAATAACACATGAGTACCTCGATGATATTTTGATCAATCAAAATATTCACTTGAGAAGAATTTATTGTTCCATTCTATCGATGAACCCTTAGATGACATCAAAAAGAATGATTCTACATACTAATAGATGTATATTATTAGACAAAGAAACAATCATAGTTAAAACTAATGAATAACAATAATAGACTAAGAACCTAATTGAAAACTAGAATAGGAGACAAAATACCCAACAACCCATTGTAACTTAAAGACCATTACAGTGATATATAGCTAGACACTCTCACTCAATATCCCTGTCAACTACAAAAAATGAGATCTTATATCAACCAAATATCCAAATATAAGAAAAATTTATTATGAAACTCCTTTAATACCAAATTTTATTGACATATCATATTTAATCTATAAAAGTAGACTTCGAACTTGATGGTGAAATGACATTAATGGAGTTTCCATTCTTGATGAGTTGTTGCAAAGCACTCGTGCATCAAATGAAAGACAGATGGAATGATTTTTCTAATAAAAAACAACCACCATGAGACACATATTGATATAGATAACCAGAATGGAAATATTACATAACCGAAACCCAATAATGGTAGAGATAATATGAAAGAATTAAACCAAATTATAGAAACATTCCCATGGAAAAACTAGAAAATCAACCAAAATAATTAGACAAAATTCATGTGAAATGTGGGAAACACCCCTCCATATCACCAATATCAAACCTTTCACTATTGACATGAAACATCATCCCCACACATTAGATCCATTCTAATTCTTGTGTGAAATACAAGGTCTACACACCCATATGTGAGTGTGTAAGGTGTGAATTAAACATCAACTGTAGGATCCAACCCATGTATTCCATAACAATTATATGTTATAGAATGCCATTGTTATCAACATAAGAAATTTTTTTCATGGTAACATAGTTTTTACATTTATATTCAATTCATTTTAAACCATTTTAATTTTCCATAATTTTTTTAAGTTACCAATTTAATTAGGTTGAAAAAACATTTTCAAATAAAAAAATTAATCCACGCATCATTTTCTATATAAGGGATATAAAAAATTAAAGATAAATAATGAATGTGAATCATAACAGAGATCAACCTAAGGAAAATATAGGTATGGGATATATATCTCCCTAATACATAAATAATATTTCCATGATTAATTACACTCTATAATAATTGGGCCATGAGATCAAAGGAACACACCGTTAGTGAACCCCCTATTGTGTCCAATAATCGGGTCCCTAGAAAAATGTGTCATATGGAGGATAGAAACATACCATGAGTGAATCCATTGATTGAAATATGAATACGACTTATTAATGAAACCAATTTGTGTCACCTAAGGTTAGTTTGTGAGATATATATTGAAAAATATTAATGGGATCACAATATTTCATAAACAATTCAATCAACTCTTTTTCCATAAAATTATGCTTTGAAAACCAATTTCAAAATCCATTCCATTGTAATTTGAAACCATATTTCATTTAAATAAAACAATTGGAATATATCATTTATAAAAATCCATTTATTCGCACATTTTAATATATCAAAGATCATATTATTCATCATTTAGGAAACCAGATAGCAATATAGTTTATATATGGTTTAAAAAACATAATCAAGATATGGAACCACCAACCACACACATAGGTTCGGACGGCTACAATAATGTGATCCATAGATAATAAGGAACATGGATGTAGAAATAACAATACATGACTATAATAAATTGATCTAAAATCACCAAACCTGAAAAAAATACTTTTTAGGTCAAAGGTGACAATGGGAGAAACATACCTCAAAACTTCACATACAACGATTAAGGAAAACCAATCTCTACGTCTATTACTCTGATTTTAATGAAATAATTCTCATGTACTACACTAATAAGAACCAAAAAAATAAGAAGAACAACTTGGATGAAATAAATAAACTAGATATCCCAAAGTAGAATGGATCCATAAGCTCTCCCAAAACCCATCTTATTCAAATCCCTATATCCAGAAATCCAAATGAGGGATCAATAGAGGTGAAATATGAGTCAAATTTAAATTAAACCACCACACTTAAAATCCATTGGGTTACCATAAATTAGAATATTGTACTCATAAAAAAAGCAGTTAAAGTAGAAATTTGAAATCATGGACTTAGAGACACCACAATGTGGTGTTAGTTTTCCACACTCATAGTGGCCGCATTTTTATCTCACCAAGGTCCCAACACACTCATCCAATATACCATGGTCCACAATAAATGGTATTTTTGTTCTATCTATGACCTACACCATGTGAATGGGGGATCCTTCTTGACATGGAACATATTGAAACCATAAACAATCCATTACTAGGGAATGTTTTAGTGGCACACCATACTTTTAGAAGGGGGTAACATCCCATAGTTCATGTGAACCACCCAGGTACAAAATTTCTCAGACAATGGTGTAGTCAATCTCATTTTTCCATGTGAGATTTTAAAAAACCCTTTAGGATACACTGATGCAAAACAACACACCATAGACAAAGAAAAAACCATCATAAATCAAAAAAAGATAAAACCTATGATAGGATGGTACACAATATATATTTTCTACTGTACTAATCATAAAAATATTTTTGAGAAACAAAATGATAGAAAATTTTATTTTCTTAAATATAAAAATTTGTTCTCCTTGAATACATCAAAAGTTTCCAAGGAATCAACCCAAAATATTATAGGAAGTAGGCTAGGTTTATCCAACTATCATCAACAATAATAATTGATAATGTTTGTTGTATTTTTCTTCATTTTTATATAATATCAATTTTTAACTAAATAAAACATTAGCACACAAAAATTTATCTGACCTTATAAAAAATATGGACATGTTGGTAAAACAAATCTACTAGATTTAATTTATATAAGTGGTAGAATTTGATTTTAATATAATTTTGGAAAATTAAATTGATTTTTTTGAAAAATGATTTTTTTAAAAAAAAAAAGAAATTATGCCAAAATAATATATAATGAGGATTACTATTGAATAAATTTGATTAATTTTAATTTAAAATGAAATCAAAAATAGGTTGTGAAATTTAATTTTTTTGTAATGAAATAAATTAAATTACATATCAAAACTAATTGTAAATATTCACTAGAAAATAAAAAATAAATCATTTAAGATAAATAATACTAATTAATTATAAATATATTATAATATTATGATTTTGAAAATTATGTCTATTAGTTATTAAATAGGTTATAAAATTGTTTAAAATTTATTATAATATACCCCCACCAAATGCTATAGAAACCATTTTTGAAGAATAAAATGACTTTATCCCTATTCCACGACTAATAAACACAATGAAATGTATGCTAATACATTTTATGGGATATGAAATATAATCATTTTCTTAGAATAATTTATCAATTATAATTAATTTATTCTAATAAGATAAAAATACAATGCACACATAAAAACAGTTTTAAGAAAAATATATTTGTTACCCATGAATGATTTTATCTTCTGTTCTAATCAATCAATAGTCAATGTATAATTTATTATTCATTGTATTAAAGAAAAAAATTATATATATATATATATGTATATCATAATATGGTTATTTCTAATTATTAGCACTAAATCCTACTATGTTATATGGATCATATATTAATAATAATATTTCTATTATATATCACAATTAGTTTAATGTCAGTATGACATATAGAACATGCTATCAAGAATAGTAATATTTTTGGTATAGTTATATATTTAAATATATTAGTGTTATATTATACCCATATTAAAAAATTTCAACCTCAAAATTGGAATTTGATTCTCTCAAAATGAATTTATCATAATATAGTTATAAAATAAGGTTTATTTTTTCTGTGAACAATAATTTCCTTGTCAAAACCTTGAATCGATAAATATATATACATTTTTAAGACTCATAAAAAATATTTATTATAAAATCATACCTTGATAATTGGGTGTTACTTTCCAAATAATTCCATAGAGTTGTGTAAAATTACTTTACCCTTTAAATAAGGATTTTAAGAAAATATGCATTATTTTTTAAGATTTATAAGGGGAAATTAATCATTACTTTGTGAAATGATTAGTTTACATTTATATATCATCACTGCATAATTGAATTTAATAACCAGGATGAATATTTCATTCTGAAAGAAATAAATTCATCTTTTAGCAGAACAAAACTTCCATAAAACAATTAAAAGTTATTTCTCATGTTCTTATCTACTAATAAAAATTAAATATTGTTAAATTAAATTAAGATAATATACAATATGAATAAAATTCTAATAATTATTAAATACATTAACCGATAAAGTCCTAAAAACAACACCCAATGTTCAACACAAATCATTCCATAAATAACATTCCAAAACACTCATTAAAATATTTCTAAACATGATGAAAACCCACAAATCTTAAATATTTGATCAAATATTCTTCCAAGATCAATTAAAAATTTATCTCCAAAGAAAACAAATAAATAATAAAGTGAAATACTAAAAATATATACACCCTAATCATTTCATCATAAAAATATTTTAATCTTTCCCCTAAATAACACAAATCACCATAATGCCATAATAAAATCATATATGATTCTTAAATATAACTCAAAATCATTATTCAAATAATATCTGAACCTAGAAAATAAATATTTAATGTACCATAATCATGTAATTTTCCAAATATAGTGAACAAGTTTAAAATTAAAAATTTCCACTTATTCTTAAAATCACTTTTGAATCCCATGGTATCTATTAAATTTAACATATATTCCCAAAAATATAATATCACTATTGACTAATTTACAATACTTACCGTAACAGCAATGATAACATTAAACCTAAATCTGATCAGTACTGTTAAACATATATCTATCAAATATTATGGTATTATTCCTCAAATAACCTTTTCACTAAAAAGAGTTCATAACCCTTGGGTTTTATTTCCATTAATATTTCCAAAAATATTCTCCATAATCATAAACTATATTAAACTTATAGACCAAAAGGGGTATCTATACATTTAATATTATGATAAAACATAAACTTATTCCCCATAATGGCATCTAAAACAATTAAAATACCATAATCCAAATCATCCAAACCTTATTAGTTTCCAAACCATTTATTGGATACCAACTACAGTTCCCCAGAACCATACAACTATATGAATTACTAAAATCATAATATTCACATTTTTAATTTTAAACAAACTAACATCACCAAAATTATAAATTATGAAATATAAAATTCAAAAAAAAAACCAACAAAATTACCTCAAGAATATTTTTTTTGGTCTGGATATTTAGATAATTTAAAAAACCAAACCACATTAAAAACCATGTCATTTTCAATTAATGGTAATTCTCCCATTGTACTCAAATTTTGATAGAAAATAATATGCCTTCTACATTTTCCATAAAATATAATGTTATGATTAATGTAGTGTTTTCATTATTTCATATTTTTCTTTCATTAAGACATGTCACTATGAACTTATCTATAATACTTACACATCCATACACATTGTAAAAAAATTATAAATGTGTTATATTAAAAATAAATTTTTTTAAGGTATATAAAGGTAAATGAAACCCAATAATACATTTTAAAATCATTAAAACACATAAGTATGTTTTTTATCATATTAAACTTTTATTTTAAAATAGTTACTTACTCCTAGAATCAATTTTTTCCCAACATTTTTATAAAGGATTTCTTAATATATAAGAAAGGTAAAATTAAAATTCATAAGGTTTTATTTAAAAACATTAATGTTCATTGTTTAAAACAAATCTTTTACCTGTAGGATATTATACCCATAATTTTCAATCAATAACCATTTTATTTTTTTTGATGAAATATAACTATTTCCATAAAAACTCTAAGATATTTAAACATGAAATATATCCTAGGATACAAATATAAAAAATCACCTAAAAAAATTAATTGATTTTATAATCATTGAATAAATAATGTTATACCTCCTAATCATATAGTCAAATACTTATGCCAACACATTATAAATATACCATCAAGGAATCATTCTAAGACATCATAAATACTTGGAATGATGTACACCAAATACTTAAGGTAATTAATTTCATGAGACCTACTGATGGATCAAAGGGATAAAAAGGTCCTTAATTTCACTTACTATGTCCAATTCAATCATTATTTTAAAAAAATGAATAAGAATATAATATATAATCAGCAAAACATTTTCATAAAAACCATGAATATAAAAACTCAATATATTCCCTACTAAATGGATATAAAACCCTAATAATAATCCATATACAGAAATAAGGATGATGATATCATCATTCTATATCTCAATTAAGGATTTACAGTCATAAAAGGACATTGAAATAGTTTAGTAGAATCCACATCGACTTGGATTAAAACAGAACATGGATGGATATTGTGTCCAAGGAACAATGGGAGGAGGTTAGATGGTTGGTGATGGAAGTGTGCCAGTGATACAAGGGTTCAACTCATATTATGGTCTAGGAAACTCAATATAGGTGGAAACCTGATCCATACTTAGTGGACTCTATTTTTGCCAACATGACAACATCAATGTTTCTATATTTGAATCAGACTCCAATCATTTGGTTAACTTCTTGAACAACATCGCCAGTGCCCCGTGGTATTTAATTTATCTCATTGGGAGATGAAAGCTTATTATTAACCCTAGAATTGATGTCAAACCGACCTGGAGGGTGGGAAAATTCACTTCTGATTTTTTTTTTCAATCATAGGGAGCCCGGAATATATGAATATCATTTATCTTATTATAGGATCCTCACCCAATGATTGTAATAATATTATTAGCAGCGATTCCAATTATTTGTATCACTTAGAACCCCTTGATTTTGGGTCTCCACAAATAAAAGTAATTTTAGTACATTTACATAGATTAAAATACATTTAAAATTTAATTCCAATTTTTATTTGAAAACATGAGAATCATATCCTTTTATTTTGATAACCATTTAAATAATATTTCTATAATATTGAGAAAATTATTTTTTTTAAAATACAAACTATAGTTTAAAAGAATTTCATATACCAAATTACATTCATGATGGAACTAAAATCATTAATTTTTTAATACATTAAAAGATAACACCCCTTTAAAACATTTTAAAAATTTTAAAAATTGAGTCTTAAGAATCATTTTGAAATATTCCTTTTAAGAGTATCTTAAGAAATTAAAATTTTCTCAAAAATGGATTTTAAAAATAATTGAAACATAATTAATAAATTTTTTGTTACATTTGATAAAGATGTACATAGAGAATAGATATTTTTTTAGGAAAACATTTAAACAATTTTTTTAAGGAAAACCCCTTACATTAAGTCCCCTTTATCATTGTAAATTCCCAAACTCCAGGATAATAAAATTATATCATTTATTTACATTACTATGAACCAGTTTACTGTTAATTATAATATTTTTATTCCATTTCAATCAGTTATCAATTTTTTTTATTTGTATACTAAAATTGTTGAGTTCATGATGGATGTTTTGGGGCCGTTCAATTTATAACCATGAAACAATATTAGTGCATTGATCCTGGTCAAATGGGTTATGATTCCATTTCTTATAAAATATTAAATATGATATATTTATCATATTTATACATAAAATGAAATTACGAAATGAAAATTTTATGGTATCTATTAAATATTATTAACATTATTTCATGGAGACTATAGCCTACATGTATGCATGAATAATGTTTTATTTTTTATTTTGAGTGTAAAATGATAAAATTCGATAATATTTTTATTTCATTTAATAAAAAATATTTTATAAATGTTATTATTTTTCATTAGTTCCATTCCTATTAAAATCTTTCAATGATATAAATAAAAATTTAATCACATCACCTTGTAGAGGTGCTAGTCCACAAGTACAAAAGAGGTACGTAATTATTTTCCAAGAGATGATATTATGAGTATTAAATATTATATATTAATAAAATAACAATTCTTATATAAATATAATATATATCCATTTTATCCAACAATTTTACCATGCACATGATCTGGTGATTAACAAAACACATCACATCAAGGAGGGGGTAGTCCAGATGAACACATGAGCTATTTTTTCACTTCCGACATGATGAAAAAGGATATGAAAAGGTTTATACCTTATTATTTTTAAATATAAGATTTTTTAAAATAATTTTCATTTTATTTCATAAAGATTAAAAAATACTTGAGGGAATTAGAAGAAGAAATAAACATGAAACACAGAGTTAATAATAACAACTCTTATTTTTAAAAACATCATTGGCATACATATTTAGCCTTATTTAGCTGGCCTTTTAGTGAGAATAGAAAATATATAATATGGGGAGGGATTACAATATTTTATTTGGGAAAATTATTGTCACCATAAAAGACCCAATACATTTTATGAAGAAAGGAGAGAAGATTTCATTTAATTAGTGAGTTGGGTGGAAATCTTTTAAATACTAGAAACATTAAGACAAAATATGAATATAACTTTTGTAAAATGGATATAATGGGAAATATATTATAATATAATATATATAATGTCAAAAATATAATCATTAAATAAAATTTATGTAGTATTTAGTGTCATTTTAAACCTTATGTTTTCATATGACCCCTCATTGACATTGTTTAACCTTAACAATTATGGAAAATGTCCCAGCCATTAAGTAGAATGAAAGTAATTTTGAATATGAAAAGTGGTATATAAATACTAAATTCAGGATAGAATCTTAAATTTCTAGTAAAATTGATACATTATTTAATTTTTATGATTTTAAAAATAATTAAACATGATTTGTAAACATTAAATACCATCGAAAGGCATTATTATGAATATATCAAAAATATGACTTAATGATATCAATATAGAAATTTATTTCCAATTAAAAAACTTTAATCTTAACATATCATTACTAAGTATGTATAAAATTCATGTAATATAATAAATAATCTATAATTTAACGATTTTAAAAATTTTAAACAAAATTTTTTATATTTTTTCTATGCTTTCACGTGCATTGTATCGTCACTTCATATGTGTTTTAAATTATTATATTATAATTAAAAATTGAAAAAAAACACATTAAAATGAAACAAAATTATTATATATCATTATTATCATATTTTATTATTCATAATGTGTTTTCACTATTCTAATAATCATGAAAACATATTTAAGGCATAAATTGGTAAAAATGACATTTAATTAAATATAGCAATACATTCTCTTGGAATCCGTTCCAGATTTCAAAGAAATCCACCCAAAATATCACAAGAAAGAGTATTGGTCTATCCACATAACATAAACATAAATAAGGTATAACTTTGGAGGTATTTATGTTCTTTTCTACATAATTTCAATTTTCACATTGATTTACCTTTTCTACCATAACTATTTTTTAACATGGTGACTTATTTTAATTACAAAAATTAAAATTAATCATATGAACTAATTTGTAAATTTTTATTCCAAAATTAAAATAAATTTTATGATATTCAATTTGTAGAGTTTCTAGAAATTAAAAAATATTTTTACTACACCAAACCCAATGAAAAAAATTTAAGAATTCTAATAAACTTATACCAAATAAAAATATAATACAGATTATTATGAAATTAATATTTTTTAAAAAAATTATATTTTATATTAATTAAAAATAAACAAAAACATGATTTCAACTTTTAAGTTATTATATTTAAAAAAGGATTTTTTTTAAATCAGAATTTTAATATTTTCAATCAAAAATCTATATTTTAAAAACAGTAGAACCATTAATACTAAAACTATTATTAAATTATAGTTTTAAAATTTAAGTCCATTTTTATATATAATTTCTAAAATGGGTAGAAAGTAATTATAATATCCTTGTACAAAATATTGTAAAATCCATTTTTGAAGAAAAATTGTTTATGAGGAAAAAAATGACTTTATCCTCATTCATTGCCCAATATCCTCAATTAATGGAAATTTTTTCATCTTATTAGATTTTTGAAATACTCATTTAAATATAATCATTTTTAAATGGGGTTTAATTAAATATATTATAAAAAAAAAAATTTAAAATAGTTATACGAAAAAATATTTTTCTAAGAAAATATTTTATCATCATTTCTAAACCAACGGTAATCATTGTATGATGGATAATTAATTTTATTGAGGAATTTTTTTAATTAAATTTCATAATCACGTTATTCATATTTCTACCACCTGTACAGATAGTTTATTCATAATCGTGATATTTAAATAAAAATATTTCTATAGTACACTATGGTTTATTTAAGATAGTTTTTGCATATGTTAAAAAATATTGATCATAACATTATTTAAGATAGAATTAAATTTTGAAATATTTATGTGGTACTGTTTTATCCCTCACACCATTACATGTGGTGGTATTATCTCATAATGTATTCGAGAATATTATTATGGATGTTTTTTCATAATTTAATTAGTTAGTGGATTACCTATCAAGGAAAGAGTCCATTGAATTTTTATAAGAAATTTATATATAAATAATTAATTAATCAGGTATATTATGATATAGAGAATATATTTTTGTCATATTATTAATTGACTCAATATTTTTCATCATCCTGTATTAGTTGATTTTGTTTGGGTTTTTATTACTTTTCCACTATATTTAGAAAAATATTGAAATTTATTTTAATGTATTTAATTTTTTTCAATCCATTATTTATCAAAAATGTCTACTGGATTTTATTTTTTTAGGATTGTGAGGTTTTGAGTAGTTTAGAAAATTTTTAAGAAATTAATACTTATAATTTATTTAATTTATTTATAATGGTAAAAATTAGTTTTTTGAAGTTATGATTTTAATTTAAATGCTTTCAAAGAATATTTTAAAATAAATTTTAATGTTTTTGAAGACATTATAATACTTTAAAAGTGTTTTTGATATTTTTGAAAATTTAATAAAACCTGAATTTAATTGTTTATATGTTTTTGTAAGTGAAAATTAAATATTTTTAAATTTCGTTATACTATTATACAAGACCTCGCCTTTTCACAACATTAGGTTATTTTATTCACCCATGCATCAAGGTAAAAACATTTTTGAACTACCTTTATGAGGGTAGGATATCAGTTACACCTATATGTAAAGGTATTTACCATATTTTTTAAATGTAGTTTGGGATTTCAAATAGATGTGTAGGGGTAAGATTGAGTTTTCTAAAGCTACATACTGATATATTGAGGATTCAGCTAGCTACGTAAAGGTAGTTCAATGTTTTCATGACAAACGTAATGTTTATATATATAAATAAATATATGTAAATATAGATTTTTATTCCCTACCAATGTAAGGGTAAATTTATTTTTGAGTAAGTTTTATCTATATTTTACTAGACAATAGTTAATGGGGAAAATTTACTTGCATAATAGTTAACCCTTAATTTTCATTATTGTGTAAATATACTCTATATTTTTTTTAATTTTGAGTGATATCCCAAAAAATTTTCATATACATGTGTAAGAGAATAAATTATCATAAGGTTAATACCACATTACCCAGAGTCAACATATATGAGATGTGTAGGGGCAATGATATTTTCATAAAAATCCTAGTTTTCCGCAAACCTATAAACTAAAGAGTTATAATTTTAAAGTATATGTTTCTGAACTTTTTATGTTGTTTCAATGTGATTCTTTGATGCTCCTTAACATATAGAGTTTTGAATGATTTTTTTGGTTAATTAAGATGGAAATAATATTAATATAAGTTTAATGTGAATTAGATATCCGTATTAAAATTGTATATTTATATCTTAAAATAGATGATTTCCCTTTTTTGTGTTGTTATAATCTCCATTGAGTTTGAGTGACACAAAAATAAAGTTTCACGACCTAAAATCCATCATCAAAATCATTCCAGACATATTTTATAATTACCAGGATGAAATTATATTCCTCTCTCTACTTTTTTGGATGTAGGATGAAAACATCCTCTTTTCTAGGCTAGGGATATATTAATTCTCCTATTTTTTAGAGTAAAAGTGTGTTCAGATGATGCCTATGTTTCCTTTTCTTAAATGGATGTGATTAACATAAAAAATACAATAATAAGTTTATATCTCATGAAGAAACATTATTTTGATAAATGAGGGAATCTTCTTCACATGCATTATATAAATCATTCTTATGTAATTACATGGAAATAATTAAACGGAGAAGAATAATTATTATTGTATTCTAGTTTTTCAATATTGAGTTGTTTCTTGGAATGATTACATGATATCCTATTATGTGTTTAGTATTTCAGGATCTAGAAAAATTGAAATTTTAAATAGAGGATGAATTATCACTTTTAAGTAGATAAAATATATTTCATATCCATAAAATAAACTATAAGGGGAAATTTTCAACACATTCAGTTCATATTATTATTAATTAAATTAGAAAAAGATAATTTATAGGAAATAATTAACATATTATGTTGATTTATACCATATTTTCTCTTTATAAATTATATATAGAATATTATTTGGGTGTTGTTCTTAATTCAAGAATTGAAAATGCAGGTTACTACATGAATAGAATGACATCCTAGTCCCCAATGAAAAATAATAGGTGGCCTGAGCCCAGTGTTCACATTTACTCAATCGTATCTCTCAAATTGCTATAGGTTTCTGATTAGCAACGAAAACCTAGGGTGTACTGATGGTGAGACTATGCCCCCATTAGCAATTTGTTGTGTAGTATTAAAATATTAAGTGAGATAAATTCTGGAAGCTATATTACTAAATAGCAGACATAACTAAAAAATAGATATAATAGTATCAATAATAGAAATAACTAGAATAACATACAAAAACTGATGATGATATGTCATGCATAAATAAAATTGGAAATCATGTATATAATAATGTTTGCATAAATTTTTCCAGAAAAGTATATAGGAAACCAGAAGACTATCCTAATCATCCCACGCTCTAGCTCAGTTATTTTCATTCATGATCCATCCAAAATATCATGTAATAAATGGTTTGATGAAGCATGATTCTCTTTGTCAACACCTGTAACCACATAATCTAATCTAGGTAACAAACAACACTCGGAGAATGTGTGACATAAATATCAGCAGGTCATAACCAGTGGTGTCTATAACATCCATCCAGTATAATGGAAATGTAAAAGTGTGGGAGCATGAATATATATAACTTAAAATAGTGCAATGTAATTAAATACCCATTTATCTACGTCATCCCTAGGCTGGTGTATGAATATGTAACTAGTTAATTAATTAAGTAAAAAAAATTTATTTTTAATGGTCATGGGAGGAATATAATACACTAACATCCCATAATGATAGTATAAATATTGAAGGCTCCAAGATGTATTGAGGAAATTATTATTGGTGATATTTAAGGATGAATTTCCAAGGTAATGAACAAGACAACGTAGACTTCATGGTCTGCAAACTCAGTAGTATATTATTGTATCTAATGTATAAGAGTGTAATCCAAGGATTATATTCCAAATGCATTCCACAATTAGGTTCCTAACAAATCCAAGGGGATTATCCAAAATGGGACTAATGAGTGAATGGGCCCTATTGGATATAACCTTGGAACCTAGTTTTTAATGATGGATCAAGGGAGTGTATCCAAGGTATCCTCTAATACAATGTGAGGGATCCTATAGTGTTATATTAGGAATCCAAGAATAGAATAGGATCTAGATCAAGGTGGGTCTCAAACTAATGGATTCATATCATTGATTCAAAATAAAGTTCTCAAGGAATTCCTTGATAATAATCCATGGTGATATTGAGTTAGACCACTCTTGTTTAATAATGATTTCATGTATGATTTCAGTTGGTTAAATCCTAGCCTTTTATTAGTGTGAGAAGTCCATGTTGCATAAAACCATTATTAAATCCATTTACGAAATATTCAATAATTATTGTGAATTCTTCTACATTCCATTAATGAAGTAAGGGGTGCTAATAACATGGATTTTATTATTTATTTATATTTAATAAGACCATGTCAAATATATAGTATACTTTTCAATTTCCATTTCACATTTAATTATCAATTGAAGCACCTAGATTAGGTGGTTCAAGTGGTGAACATAAATTTTACTTTTCATTATTCAATTCAGAATATAAATAGGGAGATTTAATATATAAAATATTTCCCGGATAATAGTCAAGCCTAGTCACACCTGAACGGTGGCTCAAACCTGTCAAATACCAAAAATCCAATTATTGAATTACATCCTACATAGGATGGATAGATTTGGGGGCGTAACCAGCAATAATTAATCAAATATATAGAAATAACAGAACCATATTGTTCTAATTATTATAAGAAAGACATATAAATTCAACAAATAAAATTCGATGAAATCGATGGGGCCCACATAACAATTCCAAAATAAACAAACATAAGGGCTCAATTATATGCCACCCACCTTAGGGCTGTTCAATCCTTATACTCAAATATTGGCCACTAATTCATCTTATAATAGGGTAGATATAGGAAGTAGGAAAAAACACAAACACCTTGATAACTTGGTCTAGAGCTAGAGAGGAGAAGAATAGATAAAAAGGGCTTGAGTACTTACCGTTGCACATCCATCTTGATGAATGCAATCTCGATCGAATCCCTGATGAAGGATATAATTTAACCCCTATATTCGGCCTTCAGAGAGCTCCAAAATGAGAGAAAAAGTAGTTCAATCCAAAATGAATTTGGATTATAATGAAGGAAGAGGCTTAAATAGATCATCAAGGGAAAATGGTAAAAGTAACAATAAAATAGAATGTGTATGGTTTGTTTCCATAGTTTGAAAACCCATATATAAACCATGCATATGTACTTGTAGAAGTGGGTAAATCACTTGGTTAGGCCCCATAGTTTGAGAAATTTTTCATCAAACTTGAGGATTAGGATCTTTCTAAAAACATGCCACATGCTCAGTTTTCTCTAACCATGTAGAATTACCACAATATTTACTATCAACTGCGCGCCATGCCTATTTTTCACAAAAATGTTATGTTTCGGGCTCAGAACAGGCCCTAGATACCCTCTGAACATTCACTAACTCCTTATTAGTACAATTTACGTCCAAAATAAAAATTTAGACTTAAAATTAAATGATCTATACCTGAGTGAAAAAACTAGGTTCTTACAGTTTTCTCCCTTTTAAAGAACTCATCCCCATGTTCTCCTTCCAAAAGTAGAGAACCAATATTTGAGGACAACTTTGGTCGTTGGGCATGTATGTCAACTTCAGTCTCTCAATTCTTGTTTTATAGATGGTTGTTCTTCCATAGAACCTACACTAAAGGGATAGACTGACATATGCGAGCCTTCATGTTCTGGTAAACGATGTGTACTAGACACTCCTCAAAGGTAACATTGGTATCTAACTCGACTTCCTTGGTATTAATGTTATGGGATGGGTTGACATGATATAGGTGAAGCTGTGATACATGGAAGACATCAATCATGGAATGGTACTTCTGAGGCAGTAGCAACTGATAATCTATCAACTTGACTCTATCTAGGATCTCAAATGGCCCTACGTAATGAGGAAAAAACATCCCTTTCATCTATAACCATATATGTCGTAGCCTAAGTGATACCCAAAGGAGAAAAAATATCTGACCTCAAATTCTAGATGTTATTAATGGAAAAAGATATACGATTTATTTATAGAGTGGGAATTCTTCCTATGCTTTATGATCAGCCGAACCATCTTTGAAGTCTCCTGAATGAGATGAGGATCTAGTAGGGCTGCCTCACTTTCCTCCAGCTAGTATAGAAGAGAACAACACAACCTACCCTATAAGGCCACAAAATGTACCATATAAATTTTTAACTGAAAGAAATTATTATATTATAACTCAAAGAGAGGGATATATTTGTCCAAGAACCACCAAAATAAAAGACACATGTTTGATGCATATACTCTAGAACCTGTATTTTTAGTTTCGACTGTCCATTGGTCTGAGGGTGAAAAGATGTGTTGAGATGAACCTATGTTCCCATAGCCTTATACAATCCCTTAAAAAAACATTACATGAAATGATAATATCTATCTAAAACGATGGAATCAGGACGACATGTATTCATATGATCTCACAGACATACAGTCTTTCAAGCTTATCAACAGAGAAAGTCTCTTGAATATAAATGAAGTGGGCTCCATTGGCTAGTTTGTCAATGAAAACCCGCACAATGTTGGCATCTATACGAGACCTAGGAAAAGAAACTATAAATTCCATATAAATATATTCCCATTTCCATTCCATTACTAGAAGTTTCTATAACAAAGCTACAGGCCTCTAGTGCTTCACCTTCACCTACTGACAGGTGAAACAACCAGTAATAATGCATGTTATCTGATGCTTCATCCAAGGCCACCAATACTAGGGTCACATGCCTTGATACATCTTTAAGATTTCTGGATGAACAACCTAATGTGAATTAGGGGACACTTTTATAAACTACTCTCTCATAACTGCAGGAACCCATACACATCCTTGAATACACTCGATGTCATCTCTATCCACAAACTAATCCAGAGGTGGGTTTTCTCTTGATATACTATCATGGATAATCAAGCCCTCCAGATTATAAAATGGTATTCTCTTCACCTTTACAATGAGGTAATAGGTAACTACCAATGATGAGAGATAATATTTTTTGGGACTATCATGAAACTCCAGATGCTATTCACAAATAAGGACATTAACTTCAATTCATTTCTGGTTTCCTGTATAGCCTAGGTTTGATTTTTTGGTCTCAGTTCATCTACAAACACATTTCCCATTCCAGGCATAAAAAATATAAATCAATGTATTGTAGATTTTTGGACCATTCATGATGTATGAGGTAGAAGTCACAATGAGTAAATATATAGTTCAGGATCTTGTGGTATGTATACACCAGAATGTTCTTACACAAAATAAAGTGTCTATAGAAACATAAGTCATAGAAAACTGCTATTTACTCGAGGTTTTGTGTTGGGTAATTTCCTTAATGAATCATCAACTATTGAGATCCATACGCAATGACTATATCTTCCAGCATCGGTAATACTTCTATATTGATTCATGTTTCACCATTGAAGATGATGTAACCAACTCCATGCTCTAGAAGAATTAGAATAGGTGTTGATACAAGACCCCCTTTTAACCCATTATAGGCTTTATCATATGCTTCTAAACAGAAGAGCATAACACAGTTCTTGGTAAGGCTAGAAATAGGTGAAGAAAGGCATGGTGAGTTTTTTAATAATTTACTGTAATATCCATCCAAACCAAAGAAACTCTATATATCAAACAAATTCTTGGGATTATCCTACTAAACTACCTCACAATGATTTTCTGGTTCTATATATCTGATTTTGAGATAATATGACCCAAGACGTGAACTTTTCCAATCTAGAAGTGACACATTGCATGACTTATATAAATATAATGTTGTATCAGTGTACTAATACTATCTCAATATGTTTGTAATGGTCTTTATTAGTGTGAGAATACCCCAAGATGTCATCTACAAAGACCATGACAAAAGAAACGAAATAGAGGAGGAACCCACTATTTTTCTAATCCATGAAAATTTGGATTTCGTTCATAAGATCGAAAGGCTTAAAAATGTAATCATACAGATCATAACTACTATAGAAAGCTGTACAAGGAATGTCTGATTGTTTTATATGCACATGGTGGTATCCCAAACATTGGTCGATCTTAAAGAAGACCCTATCTTCTCAGAACTGGTCAAATAGATCATCTATTAGATGTAGTGGATAATCTTTCTTAACTGTAATCTAGTTTAATTTTTTGTAATCCATACATAGAAATAAGGTTCCATCTGAATTATTGGTGAAAATAATGGGAGATACCCAAAAGGATGTATTGGTCCATAAAATACATTTGGCCTCTAAATCCTATAAGTTCCTCTTGAGATCTTGAATATCTATATGTTATATACATTTTGAAGGAATGACCACAATTTATTATCCTGAAACAAACCTGATTGAAAACACTACCACTCTCTCATGAGGTATGCTATAAAAATCATCAGGAAAGACATCCCTAAATTGATCTACTATAAGAGGAAAATAAACTTGACATAAACCCTAATCCTCCATGAATATATTTTCAATATGGATGGTCACACCACCAAGCCCATGATAGTCTAGTCCCACTCTACCATCCTGAACATCCCAATCAACCTTATGTAGATAACATATTCCCTATGGTAATGTAAACAATACCTTGTGATGATATAAGTGTTAAAATGAATGATTTCGAACCAACCAATCCATCCCAATATTAACATCAAATCCTGTCATCTAAAGAAGGAAAATGTTTTATAAAAAAGTGTAACTGACTACCTGAATGGGACTATCCCAACATTGGCGTATTCCATATGTTCGTACCCCTAACAGTGTATCTAGGGTTATTATAGCATAGTAATACTATATATCCTGTCTGAGAATTTTCATGATTGATGGAGAGATAAAAGAGTTTGAAGCACCCATATCAAATAAATTATATACTATTTTAGATTCAACAAGAATAGAACCTCACACCATAGATGGTCCCATAGCCTGATGCTCGGGTATAGACTGTAGTGCATGACACTGGCCTCATCTATATCTATAAGTAATATATGGAACACTATGATCGTAACTTCACTACTGGAGATGTTGGTGATCAGAGGGTTGGATACCATGAACATGAACTCCTCTTCATCAAGTCGTTTTGGTGTTACTCCAATTCCTAGCCTAATGCAGAACAAAAGAAACCCTCTAGATGATGGATATTGAACTGATCCATCCCCACTCAATGTTAGTGGAATGGTCATGCAAAATCATTGAAGATTACCCACATGGCCACAATCCCAGCACTCCAGTGAGTCTCTATCACATTGAGGCTTTAGATTCCCCCTTCATCTAGAATAGTGATAAACTAAAGAGCTATATCTATGGTTACTCTAGTTATCACTTCCCCGATGAGAAACCTTAGTAGAAAGATTCATTCCACCAGAAGTACTACTGGCCTAATGAATCACTTGTCCATTATTCCCGGTACAATTGAACACCCTCATGCTCCGCTTAATGAAGAGAGGAATATTAACTATTATAGAGAATTTAGGTAGGTTAAAAACATTCACATGTATACATATTGCACACTGGAGCCCATCCTTGAGACTTCTAGCTTGCGAAAGATCTTCACTGGATAGAAGCGGTGCAATGAAATGAAACTCCGTGAAGTATGAAAAATATTCTATTACTGACATAGAACCTTACTTTATATGCATGAACTCTCTGGATCTATCATCCCTCATTGTTTGAGGATACAACTAATCCAAGATGGAAATATAATAATCAACCCTTGACATTCCCTTATTTTCGACCATCCAGGGTATTCACATCCCAACAACACTTGGATGAATCCCAAAGGATGTATGTAGAAAGGTTGACCTTCTACTTTTGAGGTAACTCTAGATAATAAAATATAGATATGTTGGACTCTAAGAAAGACTCAATATCCATTTTAGCACCACCCTTCATAGGGTATGAAGAATATACTACTGGAAATTGTGTGTCAGATCAGCCATGATATGTTCACACCATGTAACACCATGCATAGACTACATTAGATGTGGTAAATAATGGATTGTATCAGTGGTTTCTCTAGTTCCACTAATATTAGTATGAATGGTGTCTCAGGGCCCACCATGTATAGAGTATGATCATCGCCACTTTCCTACTGTATGATACAAGGACATCCTTGCACCATTGGACAACATATTCCAACCACAAGACTCAATGTACGAAATCTCACTACACATGTTATACTACCCCAACTACCACATTCAATATCCAGGTACAAGTATGTTCTCAAGTATAAGTTTCATTTCATTTTACATTTAATTACCATGTTTACTGGTTTTCCATTAATAAAAAAGACTAGGTTGGATAAGGATTTACAATTAATTAATTTTGGATGTCATGATTCCCATTATAATGTACATACATTCCCATTAAATCAATACACATACACCTTATCAGTAAACATGACACCCACTTATTAATATCATAATGGATCGAGACAATAAATTACTCATCCCAACCCAGGAGGTTGTATACCCCTCATGAATTGAGATAGGAAATCACTCAATCACAACCTAGAATAATAAAAGAATAAACAAACTATCACAACATCAATCAATAATAACAATAATACAATGTAAGGAAATTTAGTGAAATGAACCTACATTGCATGTAAATATATATAACATTTGAATTCAAGGTGCCTAATATTATTCATGTGACAATGCTCCTTTCCCTCATATCATCGGTTGAAAGATGAAAGAGAATATGATTTAGAACAATAATCAATAACACCACACAACAAGTGCATCACCCAATGGTGAAATAATGGAAAATGTATGAGTAAAAACATAATAATAATTATATATTTGGTAACTTGAATTTCACACCAAACCTGGGATCATGAAAACTAGGACCGAATTATTACCAAATCCCAAGCATTCCTAATATCCAATATATTGACTCCAAATAGAATGGAAAGAAATGAAACTCCTCTGTTACCAGTTTTTGACATCCCAGACCCAGATTTCACTTTAAAGGTACCCCGATCCTGGTGGCAACATGTCAATAAGAGCGTCTCCTCAAATGGTATAGGCTACTGACTAGTAGTGAGGGCCTAGGGTGTGTCTATAGAGAGACTATGACCGCATTAGAAAAGTGTAGTAAAATTATAAAATATGAACTGAAGTAAATAGTGGAAGTAATATTTGTGAAAAAAGGAACAATGGAAAAATAGATAAAACACTAACAATAACTAGAATAACCGGAATTTCATAAATTAATTAATGATGATATGACTTGTATTTATAAAACTAGAAAAATTTTATATAAGAAATTTGACAAAAAATGTTCTAGAAAAGTATAATGGAAATCAAAAAACAATCCCAGGAATTCTGAGCTCCAATTCGGTCATCTGATATCAATATCCATCCTAAATAGCAATCATCCATGTGTTAGAAGATGCATGATTCCCCTTTTCCCCATGTAAAACTATGTAATCTACTATGGGTTCCAGACCATGCATATAGAGTGTGTGAGATAAATCTTAGTAGGACACCACTAACTATCTCTATAAGATCTAGAATGTATAATGGAAATGTAACACTGTGAAAGCATGAATATATTAAATTTAAAATAATATAATGCATTTAAATACCCATGTACCTTTTTCATCACTAGGACTGTGTTTGAACATGTAACTAGTTCATAAATTAAGTAATTACCATGTTATGTTGATATGTCATGTGAGGAATAGCTTGATCTACCATCACCTCATGATAGTATAAATAGTAAAGGTTCCAAGATGTATCAAAGCAACCATGATTGATGATATTTAGTAACGGAGTTCCAAGGTAATGACTAAGGAAACGTAGACCTGAATGTTTGATAACTCGGTAGTATCTGAGTCTGGCTAAGGGGTAAGAGTGTAATCTAAGGATCAGGTTCCATGGAATTCCACAAAAACAATTCCTTCCAAATCCATGGTGATCGTCCAAGGTAAATGAGGATAATTAGTGAATGGGCTCTAGGGGTTAACCATGGAACCTCATTTTCAATACGGGATCCAAGGAGTGCACCCAAGGCATCATGCAATACTATTTGAGTGATCCTATAGTGTCATATCGGGTATCCACGAATTGTAAAGGATCAGAATATAGTTGGGTATGGACCTAATGAATCCATATCCTTGAATTATGGCGGGGTTCTAGAGTTCTCAAGGAATTACCCGATAATAATCCAAGGTGATCTCTAGTCAAGCACCAACTGTATAATAATGAAGTCATGTATAATTACAATTTGTTCAAGACTTTCCTGATTTTTTTTGATAATGGAAAGTAGCATGGAAACATTATTAAATCCATTTATGGAATATTCAATAATTAAGCTCCATTCGTTTACCTTCCATTAATTTTGAATGGGGTGATACAGACATCGAACCAATTATTGTTTACATTTCAGCCTATCAAGTCATATATATAGCATACATTCCAATTTCCTTTTCACATTTAATTATTAATTGATGCACTTACCTTAGGTATGTCAAGTTGGGAGAATACATGCTGTTTTTCATTATGAAATTAACAATATAAATCAATCCATTTAATATAGAAAATCATACCCATATAATGGTCATGACATGTCACACCCGAACGGTTGCTCAATCATGTCAGATACTAAAAACCCAATTTTCACATAACATCCTACATGGGATGGACAATGTTTTTTGGCCTAACCACTAAGAATTAATCACATATATGGATTAATAATAATAATACAATTAAAATGATTATATGTATGGAATATAAATTCAATAATTGTCACCCAATAAAATAGGGGGGCCCCACATGAAAATTCTAGAATCAATGAACTGATGGGATCAGTTATAGAACACACACATTAGGGTTGTATGATCCATCTCCTCTGATATCAGAATCTAATTCTGGTAAGAAGGTATTGGATCATAGAAAATGGTAAATATGATCACACCTCGACAACTAAACTGAGAAAAAGAAAGGATAAGAACAGCTAAAAAGGACTTGGTTACTTTTTGTTGTGCATCCCACGTGATGAAATTAATCTTGATCAGATCATGGATGAATGGGATCTTTCAATACATGTTATAGGACCTAAAAGTTCTCTAATATGTTATAAAACATTTGGTAATCCAATAAGATTTTCTATTAAGAGGAAGGAGGAGGATTAATCAGATTATTAAGGGAAAATGGTGAAATTACCCAAAAATAGTATGTGCACGGTTTATCCACATGATTTGAAATACCAAGAAGAAACCATGAACGAGTACATGAGTAAGAGGAGAAATTTCATGGTTAGGTCACACAATTAAGTAAACCGTGAACCAAACATGTGGTAAGGCTCTATTAAAGAACATTCCACCCACACAGTTTTCTAAAGTAATGCGGCCTTCCTACACGGTTTACTATATATCGTGCATCAGACCTATTTTCCAAAAAAGCTATTTTCCGTGCTCCGATCAATCCCCATAAACACTTGAGAAATTCTCTAACATTTTAGGCATCAAATTTAGGTCCAAGACAATGAAATATACCGAAATGTTTAGGATCCATACCTGCTTGAAAAACCAGGTTCTTAAAAATAATATAGTTAATCTATTATTGTTTTTATTAATAGATATTAATTACAATTAATATTTCATCATGTATATTGGTGGTGTTTCTTCTCAATATAAAATTTTTTAATGAAAATTATTTTACACTCAAAAAAATTTTAACCATTTTTTTCAAAAACAGAATATTAATTTATATATATGATAATGTAGTCACATGTGGTAAAATAATGTTAATAATATTATTTCTAGAATTTAATTTGAAATAATATTCCAATCTTTATAATAATGTAATTTTCTTACAATATATGAATTTCTTATTGAAATATATATATTTAACACAATTAATAATAATTAAAATAATGGAATATAGCAGTTTATCACATATATAACATGATAATCTATGAGATTACTAGAAGTAATTGAAAATATATAAATAAATTCTGATAAATAATGATAATTTTTCATTAAATTAATTAAGATAGAGAAAAAGATAATAATATTCCAAAATTTTGAATATTATTCAATATTATAAAAATGAATGCATGTCACATTGATACATGGGAAAATTAATTTTGATAAGAATTATATTTTTATAACTCTTGATATAAGAAATTTGAAATAGATATTGTTAAACGTTTAGAAAATTTAATATTATATTTAGGGATATAATTTATTGGATGTGACTTTTTTATCACACATTTTAATTATTTCCTCTTGATATTTACTAGATACTGCTCTATATACTTGATTAGATTTTGTTTTAGTTGTTTAATTTTGTTGAATGATTTAAAATAATAAACAAATTAATGCCCGATGTTATTTTTAATTAAAACCAGGGGCATATCTAGAAAAATTACCCATATCTTGGAATTTTTTAAAGAAATAATTTTTTCTTGACCCATGTTATTTGAATTATAGATATGTATATTTATAGATAAATTTTTCTTAATAGAATAAAAAATATTTATAATTAACAAGATAATTCAATAAAAAATTAATATGTTTATTTATTAAAGATGAATTAATTGGGGATGAGTGAACCCTATATTGAATTCCGTGGGTTTTAATTACTTGATCCTATAGTCATAGTTTCTATTAAAAGTATGTTATGAAACAAATGCAACACCAAAAGACATTACTATATATTTCTTTTATAATAAATATAGTTTCATCAATAGATTGTAATGCAATCAAACCTGAGTCGAAAAACACTATAATATATTGTATCATTATAATCTAGATTATAAATTATAGGGTGTGAATATTACTAACTAAATTATAAAAATTAAATTTATTTATTTTTAAACACAAAATAAGAATCCTTTAAAAATAAAAAAACTATTTTTTTTCAAAAAAATTGTCTTTTTTTTCCTGAAGGACCCTTACGTGATTTATTGTGCACATAATTAAAAATTAATTTTAACACATTTATAAATTTATTTACCAAAACTAACATCATTTTGAAATCATGATATCAAAATTATTTTAGTGTATTTTTTTTGGATTTTTGTGATGTAGGAACACATGTTTTCACTCAGGTATGGATCCTTTAAATTTTGGTCTAATTCTCATTTATATAACTAAAATGGATGTCTAATGAGTTTGTGATGGTCTTTGGGGTGTTCAAGGGCGATTTGAATCCTGAAACCCAAATTTTGGGAGAAAGAGTCATGTCACATGGTTAGAATAAATAGTGTGGGGTAGGTTTCATGGTTAGATCTAACCATGAAAGACTAGATGGTGGGTTGGTATATGGTGCACAAATTCACCTAATCATCTTCCTAGGGCAACATGGTTTTGAAAAACTATAAAAAAAATTTGAGAAGGATTTTTTCACGGTTGTTCTATGGTTTCAGTAATTTTGTGGCCTAACCGTGCAAGTGATCCATCACTATATTAGAACGTGCATGGTTTGTACATGGTTTGGGAAACTGTGAGGCCAAACCATGTGAGGATGGTTCTTGGGTGAATTGATGGGTTTTTACCTTGAAATTCTATTAAACCAAAACCCTTATTTCTATTTCATTTCAAGAGGACATAACCCCTCTATTTCTTTTTATTTTTACCTTCGATGGTCTAATCTTGGAATTGATCTCAAGAATCCTTCCATAATACAATTTTATCAAAATTTATCTCATTAGATTCATGTTCGTAAGTACTCTATTACTTTATAATATTTAATCATTATTCTTCTAATCAGTGACAGAAGTTAGATGGAGGCTCATATGTAACAATTTCAAGGAATTGATCCATTATTCAGAACTCTTACAATCTAGTGAAACTATAGGTGGATGCTGGACTAGGATATTCGCACGAGTCCGGGGTAGGTGGTCTATAACTCATCAGTCAAGTATTTCATTTTATAAATTTCCATGTGGGCACGATGATTTCATTGAATATCATGTGTTTAATTTAGATTCCTTTCTTATAGTCATTTGAAAATTGTTCTATGACCCATTGCATATATGTTATTCATTTTTGGTGGTTACTTCAACAACACCAACCACCCTAATTAGGGTGTTATCCATAATTTGGTTTTTATTGCATGACTCGTGTGTCAACACCATCTTTTGGGTGTGCCATAGCTTGATATTGATAAATGTAATCCTTCAAAGATAAACAAATATTGAATTGATAAATTTCTAATAGCATATTTGTTTTCCACATAACCCTTATTAAGTAACTATTCAATATAATAGAAGAATCTTATATGTAATAAAAATTTATATTGTATATATATGACTTTACTGAGTTTATATTAAATGATTGACATCTGGTTGAACTTCCTTAACCCAAAAATTTCATGTTATGAAATCTAAAGGAGAGAACCATGTAATTAAACATGAAATGACTAAAATGGGTGCACTCCCCGTAGCCTTGTCAGACTAAAGAAAGGAACGGTTTGAAGCCTGGAAACTAATTAAATGATATGAATAATCAATGTATTTTTAAATAAATGAATCAATTGTGCGGTTCTTAGTAGAATTTGGAATGTTAAATCATTGTAGTAGTTGTTTGACTCAAGTTAGATTTTTGATACATGATGTAATGCCTTGATTTGTCATTGAATCCATTCTGATTCAAGGTATCATGGTTCTTTGGTTGATAACCACCCCTCATCTATTAGTGGATACCCGATATGACATTGCATGATCCCTATTTTTCCATTACAGGATGCATTGGATAATACCCTAAGATCTAGCATGGATTCTTTGGTCATGAGATTCATTGGTTACATCATTGTGTATGGCCATTTCAAATTCCCATTTTACCTTGGATGTATTCTTTAGACTTGGTTGGACCACAATATTATGGAATCCAATGGATGGTGACCCTTTTATTATATTGTTATTCCATAGTTAGGCTACAGTTACAACTCAGTTGGTGGCCATTGAGATCTTGATTGTCTTGGTTATTTCTGTGTAACCTCTTTAATATTACAATTATCATGCTGTTCATGTAACATATAAAAACCTCTACAACTATTACCTAGTAAGGATTTTAATGTTGGATATTCCTAACTAAGATTATATATATAAACTATAACATAAATAATTAATAAACAAATTAATTTTTTATGAAAATAGATAAGGGATGAAGCAGGTACTTGGGTATTTTCTATTTCATGCTGCATTACATTTATATATGAATGATTTTACACTAATTCAGGTTATATTACATAGAAATAACATTATAAATTCCATTGGTGGTGGTTTATTAGGATTTATCTCACATCCTATCCAGGTAACCATTGGCACCAAGGAAGACTATTTGTATGTAGGTGTTGACAAAGGGAGTCTTCTAGCTTTAGAAACATGATTTTTTACTTGCATTAGGATTGATCTAGTAGTAGATGACCGGGATGGGGATTCAGACACTATAGATTGTTTTTAGATTACATTTTTAAACTTTTTATGTCATGTATTATCTTTTTTCCTTGTATCTATGTTTTCCATGTTTTTTGTTACATGAAATGTCAACATCAACTTTTGTATATTAGTATCAGTTTTTTAGATGATTATTACATTAATATTATTCTACTGTGCCATCTATTTATTATAAAAATTATTCATATTACATGTGTTCCTTACATAATATGCTATTCTACACTCTATTAATGAGGCAATAGTCTCCCCATAGACACACCCTAGGCCCTTACTACAAGCTGATATCCTCTCGCATTCAGGAAGATGCGCTTAAGTCCATGTGAAAAACCAGGCTCACAGAACCTCTATGTTCCATCTCGGTATGGGATGTCAAAAAATGATATCAGAGGAGTTCCATTTATGATTTACTATTTTCATATTAAATTTTTGAGATTAGAAATTTTTGGAACTTAGTCATTAGATGTTATTGGGTTTCACGAACCTATGTTTAATATTAATTCTGAGTTTCCTGAATTATAATTATTGTTCTATTTCTTCTTGTTATTGTTGCTATCATTTCACTATTGGGTGACACGCATGATTTGTGGTGTTTTTGAATATTATTCTGACTGCGGATCTTATTTAATCCTTGGACAAATGTTATTATGGATAGGAGCATTATTACATGCACCAGGATAGGTATATAGAATTCACCTACCATGTATATTCCATGCCATATAGGTGAATTTTTCTAATTTCATTTCTTGATATTCCTATGACAGTTGAGAGATTCTATGGTAGTTATATTATGCCTTTTCATTTCCCTAACTACTATATATGGATTTCTTGTTTAAATTTAGGAGGTTTTATTGGACCTTGTGTGTTGGAATGGGTAATTTATTATCTCATTCCATTAGAATTTAATTAAATGGGTGAAGATTTAAGTGATAAGGTGTATGGGTCCTGATTCACTTATAATGGGGATCCATTCTATAGGAACCATGATATATAAAAATGAAAAAATGTAAAATTTAAAATATAAAAATGAATTATAAAGAGAAATTGTTTATATTAAATTATGATGAAATGAATAGTTGACCTTTCATCTATTGTAACCCTTGAAACTAATACATGAGAACTTACCAAATCCTAGACATTAAATCGGGTAGTATGGGTTTGTATAAAATGGCCAAAAATCCATTAATTACAATCCAATTATGCAAGTTCTATTATATATCTTCTTAAATATTGTTTTGGGGTGTGTAATAGGAATTTATATAATAATGCTACTATGATTTCCATGTGTCATATGCTATTAGGGTGGTAGAGAACGCACTCCAAATGTGATGGGGCTTGAGCCACTAATCTGACCAATAGGAATTCCACTTGAGGAACCACTAGCCATTCATGATACATCCACTAACACTCAGCTGATTAATATATTCATATATTTGATGCATTACATTAAAGTTTCTCCCCAACATTCTCCTATGATGATTAATCTGGCCAATGATTTTCAATAACATCATCCTCTTACATTCTCTATAGATGGCAGTTTATAGGATACTCAGTCTTGTCTACTGTCCACCTTTTCCATTAGTGAGCATATAGATACCCCTATAGAGTGGATACTCAATCATTCTGATTACATGATATGTGATTCATCTAAGAGAAGGTAGGATGTGAGTACCCAGGTGGGTCACCTTCATGGCATGGTATTGGATGTTTTCTAGACCACCTTTTTTGATCAATTCCTTCCTTAGATATTATGATCTGACCGAGCTAGAGAGTCCATGCATCTTGAACATGTATCCATGTCTGTTATAGAGTATTTATCATGCTTCATTGTGTTACAGTACTTCGTACCGCTTCTAGACAATGATGCGTTTTCGCGTGCTATATATTTCAAGGACGAGATTCAGTATGCCATTCGTACTTAGGAAAATATTATTCTATTACATGACTTCTATAAAATAGTGACTTAGGCTCTTATTAATGAGTGAATCTTGAGGGAAAATGATAGAACTGGGAATAGTTTACCGGTGCATAAGAAGACCAGTAGTTCCATTTGGTAGTATAAAGTGTTCCCTCGAGGATTCTCTTTAGTGTAGTGGCAGCTAGAGTACATGTACTTGTTGCTCTAGTGTGTGTCACCATTTTGGATGGTAGAAGAAAATATAAGATCAGATTGATAGATATCCTATGGATTGTTGGGATTACATCCATATGTGGAATCTTGAGAGATTATATTGAACATTTCCATTAGCTTGTAGAAGAAGAAGTTCCACGCCATCTCCATCTTCATGGTATGGTTTTTTTAACCCATGTAAGGTGGGGAGTTAGAGTATCAATGAAAGGAATATCTGAGGAGGATGTTGCGAGAATGGTAGCCAGAATGCAGTTATGAGTAGAAATAACATATTTGTTTTGATTATTGTAGTCTAGGTATTACAAAGAGACATGAATTAGGTCATTTGGAGGCATTACAGCCAATACCCTAAGAGCAGACTACAAGACCATCAACAGTATGAGATACTATTCTAGATGCCTCCAGTATTGTATCTTCCTTATTTGACAGAGTTTATTCACTCTCTTTTATCTCCTTATATATAATTGAATGTATCAGGTGAGAAATATAGTATTTTTGTGGTTAAATGTCCCTATATAAACAATTGGGAGTCCAGTCAGGGGGAATATGCTAGTGTAGGTACTATCCCCTTGAGGTAAGAAGTTTCCCTTCTTGTGGTACCTATTTTTTCAGGATGACTAGCCTGATAAAATTCTCGGGATGGATTCGTTTTTTCTGTATCATGCCTCTGTAGACTTCTATTATAATATTTTATTATTTACATCACCATAAGGAACTAGTTATCTATAGAAGGGTGAGTGGGATGTCTTAGATAGTAGTGATGGACTAAAGCATCATAAGATAGGTGGAGTGAGCAACCAGATTTCTAATCTCTTCATGAAGGATCAGGGATTAATTTAGGCTGAATTGACTTCAACAGTAGATAATTTTATGGAATTCATTTCTAATGTTTTTTCATGATTACCTCAGAAGATAGAGAGAGTTATATTTTAATATTGATCTTATTCTAGGATAATTTGTGGTGCTCATTCCTTTGTAGAAGATAGAATATACTGAGCTTCAGGAGCTCAAGTGGCAGTTTGAGGATTTGGAAACCATGGTTTTACTTAACCTAGTACTTTATCTTAGGGTCTGCCCATGATTTTCTATAAGAAGGAAGATAAAACCTTATTCTGTTCAGGTATTGAATAAGTTCGAGCCAAATTAATATCAATAACCAGTATCCACTAACTCAAATTGATGGTATCATTGACTATATCCATTGAGGTTTGGGGTTTTCAGAGATCGATATAATATCGATCTATCATCAGGTGTGAGTCAGGGAATCAAAAATTCCTCATATAGCCTTACATAGTAGGTATGGTCTATATGAGTATATTTTTATTCTGTTTGGTATCATGAACACACCGACTATTTTCAGGGATCTGATGAATAGGTTTTCACCCATATCGGGATTCCATTGGAATAGTATTTGTGGATAATATATTGGTGTATTATCACACTATAAGATTCCATGAAGTGAACCTGACCATCGTTATGAGTACACATATAGAGAATTATATTTATTCCATGATTGTAAAATGCCACACCGTGATTGAAAAATTTCACTTATTGTGTAATATTATCTCAGAATCAAGAGTCTTTGTTGACCTCGGTAGGTGAATGTTGTGGTTTCTTTGGAGAATACCATGAAAATGTTTGTTATACATATAATCTTAGTGAAGGGTGAATATTATATGTATTCCAAAGAAGAATTATAACATGTTTCTACATCACTTACTAGTCTTACAATGAGGTGTTTAATGTTACTGTGATCAAAAGAGTGTGAGAAAGCCTTAAATAAATAGAAAGTTGGGTGTGTGTAAAAACGTATTATTCACCTTCTAGAGCCAGACATAAGATATTTTTTGTTTTATGATACATCATGCATCGAAATAAGATCAGTTCAGATGTATCAGAATAGATTCTTCAGGTACATAACTCAGCAGTTCATGCCTCGTGATAAAAATTTCTTGACGAATGACCTTGAGCTAAAATTATTTTTCCATGCCGTATATTCCTGGTCACATAATCTATTTGGTGAGTGATTTTTGGTGTATACGGACACTGATATCCATAAATATTTATTTATATAGCATTACTAGAATCCCAAATGGTGAGGATGAGTCAAATATTTTTATATAATAGTTTTTTAGTTTCCTATATGCCTGGAAATGGAAATGGAGTTGTAGATGAACTGAGTCAGAAAAAAAAATATAATGAATTGGAATCCAGTGATGAGTTGAAATTAATGGAACTATTCTCCGAGCTGCATCTACAGCTCATGATAGTCATAAGCATCTCTTCTATCATCCTTGATAGTTACCTCTTCCCTTATTATGAAGTTGAATTACAGATAATTTCCTGATCATGAGGGATAGGTTCTTCATGAGAGTGTTGTAGGAGACGAAACACCTCTATATTTATTTATAGATAGACATGACATCCTTTTTATTCATGGAAATTTCATTATTCATAGTCTATGAGAGATGATTTATTGTTATATTCCCATGATTCTCAGAGGGATGTTCATCCAGGAATATCCAAGATGTAACGAGATATGAAACCATAATATTAATGTTCCATGATGAATCATCTGATAAAAATTTTTATAAATAGGTGTTCACCGTATTATTAGGTGGAAGCAGATCATCAATAAACAACAGTCTTGTTACAAAAAAATCTAGTCCAAGAATTGAAATTGGAAGATGTTTCCATTGACTTCATAGTTATTTTAGCTAGGTATCCTTGAGGTTGGGATGCTATATAGGTTTTAATTAATATCCTGATGAATGTAACCCACTTCTTTCCTATCTGGGAGACATTCTCAGTTTATGGGATATGATGATTTCATGTTTGTGATATCAAAAACCTATATGAGTCCCCATTCACTCTCATTTTAGATATTGACGCTTGTTTCAATTCATGGTTCACCAAATTCTATGGGTAAAAAGGTGATTTTGAGCACAAAATTTCACCCTTAGACTGATGGACAGTCGAAACAAATGATACAAGTGTCAAAGGGCTTGATTTAGGCTTGTGTCTTTGATTTTAGTCATTCATGGGAATGGAATACCCCTCTCAATATGTTATCCTATAAAAATAGCTTCCATGTGAAAATACCAATGGATCCTTTTGAGACTTGTAATTAAGTATATACTGTTCAACCACATGATGGATAGAGGTAGGTGATGTATCTCTAACAAGACTTCATATTTATAATAAGATATCAAAGTACGTTTATTTGATCATGACGTGTATGTATACTGCCCAGTCTAGAAATAAATCTTTTTCCCATTATCATCGATGAAAATTTGAGTTTGATGTTAGGGATCGAGTTTTCATTTAGTGTTTTCAAATTCTAGGGAATTTATTGATTCAAAGATAAGGGATGATATCACCTCATTATGTAGTTATATTTGAGATAATGGAGATATTTGAGTGGATATCTTATCAGTTTATATTACCTTAGAGGCATCGTTCCATGACCGACACATTACTCATTTCATATCATCTCCAGTACCATGCCGACCTATATCATACTTCTGATCCAAAGTAATTTTAGATATATTAAACTGCCTATTTTTAGAAGTATTCAATTCTCATCATTTAATATAGTAAGAAGGCTCTTCAAGGTCAATATGTGAAATTAGTATGTGTGCTATGGAATCACATCCATGTACAGAAGGAGAGATAGGTGTGGGAGGGAGATGTACATGCTCAATGGCTAGAGTTTTTTCTTACAATGTGTTTTTATACCCTGGGAAGGTGAACTCGAGTAATAGTTCCTTTAAGGGGGAGGGTTAGTCTATAAGAACATGGTTTTCCACTCTGGTATTGATCCTTTAAATTTTGGCATAATTCTCATTTTTTGACTTAAAATTTATTCTTAATTTTTTAAAGGTCATAGGTGTTGTAGAGGCTAGTTTGCAACTAGGATCCTAGATTTTTAATATATAAGGGCTAGTAAAATGGTTATAGTAAATCATATGGGGAAGGAGACATGGTTAGATCTTACCATTAATGGCTGGATAATGTGGTTGTATTTAGAAAATGATTTTCGTTAAGCATGTTTCAGGGACCACATGACCACAAGAAAACTTCTGAAAACTAACCAAGTTTTTTTTCACAGTTGGATCATGTTTTCCCTAACTATGTGGCCCAACTGTGTCTGTGCCCCTCCCCTATAGCAGAATACCCAATGTTAATGCATAGTTTGGAAAACCCTCCAACCAAAAAGTGTGAGGTTTTTTCCATAAAATTCTACAAAACCTAAACCCTTATCCATATTTCCATTATAGTGGACATAATCTCTCTATTTTTATCATTTAATCCCCTTTAATTCCTTATCTTTGAATAGATCTTGAGCGTCTGTATGGAGTCTGATTCAATCATCATTCATATCATTGGTTCTACAATGGTAGGTACTCAGTTCCTTTTTAATCATTCATCAAAATTCTTCCTATAAACAATTCTATTTAGATGAAAGATCATATTGACCCATTTTAGGTCACTGATACATTCTTCATAACTATTATAATCATTTTCAAATGAGAAGATGATAATTGATTAAGATATTCACATGAGTATGATGTTAGTGGTATATAACCCATCCCTCATGTTTTTTTCATTTTATAAATTTATGTGTTGGAACACTGATTTCATCAGGCATTGGATGTTTACTTTACATGAATTTTTTAAAGTTTTCAGATCCATGTTCTAAGTCCCATGTCAAATATTTTATTAATTGATGGTGTTTAAGTCCACAATTCCAACCACTCCAAGTAAGGTGTTATCCATAATTGGGTTTTTACTGATTGACTTGGGTATCACCACCACCATCCAAGAATGACTTAGTTGAACCTTTCTAAAGATAGTCCTTCCTGGTTAAATAACCATTGAATTGAAAAATGGATTTCTCCCTGAGTATTTTATACTTGAACCTTCTATGGTATGTATTAAATATACCTGATGGATCTTAAATGTAATTGGTAAGTATATTGTTTATATATTACATCTAATTGTTTTTTTAAATGAATTTCATGTGGTTTCTCACCGTTATCCCAGAATTTTAATGTTATGAAAGGTAACTGTGAGAACCAAAATTACCTAAAATGGTTGCATGCCCCTTGGCATTGTCAGTATAATGAAATTATAAGAATTAAAAAAGTGAACTTATTAAAAGATATGACTACTACATGGATTAATTAAATAAATGAATCAATTTTTTGGTTCCTAGTTTCATGTGAACCTTGACATCAACATATGAGTGTTAAGACCCAATTTACCTTTTGGATTCGTCATGGAATTTCTTGAGTGTTTGTGGGGTCCATTCCAACTCAAGGATTCTCTGTAGCTTAGTTAATACCCACCTTAAAACCCCATCAACATTTATTATTGTATGCTTTATATGGCACCATAAGATCCCTTATTTACTATTATATGATGCCATGGATACACTCATTGCATCCGAAAATGATTCTACGAACATGGGACATATTGTTTAAATCCTTGGGACTAGGCCATTTCCTATTCCCTTTTTAACTAGTATGTATTCATTGGACTCAGTTAAATCAGACTATTATAGAATTCTAGGGACTATGATCCTTATATTGCACTCTTACCCCACAGACAGGCTATAGTTACTATTGAGTTGGCGAACCTTGAGGTCTTTATTGCATTTTTTATTTCCATAAAAACTCTTCAATATTATAAATTTCATGGTTTCATTGTTATATGTTAGAACCTATACTAATATGATAACTTCATGATTTTAGTTATGGCTATGATTCACATTGATTATATATATATAATAGAACTTAAAAAATTAATGAACCAGTTAGATGTTCAGAATTCAGCCTATGGATAATGCAGGTACATCGGTATTTACGTTATTAAACATATTTACATTTATATATACATTAGTGAAAACTATTTCAGTTTATATTACATAGAAAATATGTTATTGTTGTCGTTGTTGGTGGCATAGTAAGACATACCTCATGCCCAATCTAGGCGGTCATTGGCACCCAGGTAGACAATTTGTATGGATATGTTGACAAAGTTAAGCATCTAGCTTTAGAAACATAATTTATTTCTTGAATTACGATGGATTGAGTAGTAGATGATTAAGATGGAGCTGGATGATGTGGTTTTTTTTGGATAAATTTTTACTTCTTTTTTATATAATGTGTTGTATAAATACTTATATCCATGTTTTAATATCTTAGAGATACCAGACATATCATCATCATATTTTGTATATGATTAGAGGTTATTTAAGTTGTTTATTACTTCAGTCTTCTTCACGGTGCCATCTATTTATTATACTACTTCTACTATTTACTTGTGTTCCATTCTTGATACATTGTGCTACAATTTTGTAACGAGGGCATAGTCTCCACAAAGACACATCTTAGGACCTAAAAACTAGTTGAAAACCTCTAATATTTATGAATATGCGCTTATGTCTCTATAGATAATCAGGCTAGGGTTACATCTATGTGGAATATGGGTTTGGGATGTCACATCTAAAATATTTAATTTCTCATTGTATTTTAAAAAATAAAAAAATTTAATAAAAGATTAAAATTTCTATTAAATTATTTACAAATTTAAAATATATTTTGAATTTTATTTCAACTAAAATTAGTTATATCTTATATATAGTAGTATAATTTAGGTCCTTGGAACTATTTTCAAATTGAAATCTGATATAAAAATATTTTAAACCGTTATAGATTTTTTTAAAAACCCACTTTCTCATTGCGTATGTAGTATTAATTATAAGTTAATATTTTCCACTTATGTGAATGAAATTTGGAATAAAAATGTTTCATATTTTAAATAATTAAAATTTATATTATCTAATCTGGTAAACATACATTTTGATCATAAATAACATTAAAAACTATAAAAATAATTTATTTTGGTTAAGGTAAATATTAGTTTACTAGTGGTATACTAAAACAATAAAAAATAAAATGACCTAAAACCTGTCTTAATTCGATTTTATAGAAATATTTAAACCCTATAATTTATATGTATAGAAAATACTTACATTTGTACCGTTTTTTAAATTGAAAAACATTGGTAAACCTTTTTCATTTTAAAAAATCATATGCCCCACTCACCTCATTTTTAAATGGCCAAACCCTCTCATATATTCATGAATCCATCAAACAAGTTTCAGCGAATTAATTCCCTACCACTTATTAAATTCCATACCCTGATTCTATAAGACCTATTAAATTTATAAATCCAACACATGATGTGTGTTGGTGATAACATAATAATATTACATAAAAGAGATGTAACATTTTAAAATGATATTTTTAATTTATTCATCCACCTCTTTCAATTATTACTAGAAAATGATAATATAATAACCTTAGTGTCTTAAATATACCTGGATATTTTTAGAATAATTTAATGATAGACAAAAATTCCCACTTCTGTCAAATGGGTTATGAAATTACCATTTCAACTTACAACCGACTACCACCTTGCGAACCTATGTTAATTAATTTTTCCATTACCACCTCTTGTGGTGGCGTATGATGATGGATATAAAATATATATATATATATATGATATTTATAACCTAATTATACCTCTTAATTAATTATACCGTATATAAAATTTTTAATTTCTATTCATAGGGGATATGATAACGACACTTGTGTGTATGGAGGACTACCATCTCTCAAAGTGTTGTGATTTTTCCTTTAATAAAACTTTATAGAAAATGTGACAAGGATGGATTTATTGAATATATTTTATGTAAATTATATAATTATGACATTTATAACATATTTATAATTCTTAAATCATAATATATCATTTTATTTCTTACATTTTCACTCCCTTAAATATCATAACATCATTCATATATGTTTGGAATGATGCCTTCATGAATCAATGAGAATCTATTTTCATCACCACATACATGGATTATTTGTCTATTTATGTTTAAATAAATAATATTATTTTCTTATATTTATTTAATGTTAAAATATTACTTAACACCTTTCTATAATGCTTGTTGAAAAAATAGAAACATTATTAATGCGTTTATACAGCCTACCGTCTCCCTGATCATATTGTACATCCATTTCAAAACCATTATTACTGATTGGACATAAAATTATAAATTATATATAAATATGATAATTATATCATTATTATTAGATATATATAAAAACTATGTAATATTCACTGGAACCCGAACATTCATGTCAAACAATGAATGATAAAAAAAGGAAACTAACACATTGAAAAATTAAAGTAATGAATGATTATTAATGAATGCGTATTGAGGGGATATAAAAAGAGAAAATAATATATTATAAATTTGAATATGGTTCTTGTTTAAGCTAATTAAATTTCTAAAACCACTATACAAAAGGTTAAATCATATTCAACCAAAAAAAAATATTTGGGGAAGGGATTTTATCTCAGTATACATTCCATTGAGATTTATTTTTTATAATGAAAAAATCACTTTTATGTGGTGTATATACTATAAATTTTATATACAATATCATTATTAATTGATAAGTTTTTGTATTTTATTTTTTAATCTGATTCATTTAATTCAAGGGGACTTGACATAATAATTAGCAAGTGGTAAATGTTATGGTCAATCTCAATTTATTTTCTGATTGTTATCATATTCTTAAAAAAATAAATTTCATGTAATATTTTTTTAATGGAAATTTATTTTATATCTAATGGAAAAATTATATAATTACATATAACATTATTTCAAAAACAGTATAACAATTTTTCATATGGTTTTTATTTTAAATATTATTTTATTAACTGGGGGAATATTGATAAATCCACATCTTTTTCTCAATATGGACATTTGATTAAAAATTATATTGATTCAAGAATTATATTGTTTGATATATGAGGAATTATGTTCCACATTTTGATATGTGTGGGAGACTATTATAGATAGTCCCTTGAAGTATTATTATGTCTCGTGAGAAAATATAGCTGGAAAAATTAAACTAGTTTCAAACATTAATTTTAAATAGTCTCCTGGATTGTTTAATGGTATAAGAATCATGTTTCGGAGACAGGACATCCAAATATTAAGCATTTCCTTCATTAAGAATTATTTTATTATTATCCATGATATTATTATAATGATACTATCTATGGATGAATTTAATTTTCTGTTTATTGATCAAAAGAATTTTTTTAGTAATTTAACATTTCCAATTGATTATAACTTATTTAATCATGATAGTAATGTTATTTAAATGGATCACATGTTTTCATATATACATTGAAATATTAATTATTCCTTTTGATTGAGGATATCTTCCACTATGCATAACCCTTAATTAGAATTTGATCTCAACATTATTTTTTCAATTACCCAGGTTATAAAGAAGTAATCCTTGAATGAGTTTTCATGGATTTTGTCCATTTTATTTGGGTTTTTATTATATTTGAACATCTATTTTCAACAAATAATGGGTATAATGTATGATTATGGTTATCCAAAACAACTAAATGGGTTGGTTCTTCAGTATTTTACCCCTTGTATCTATGCCAATGAAATAAAATATGCACATGCTTTGGGTTACTGGGTTTTGGATCCTTACAACTAGTGTCTGAGTAATTTTTGGAAAAAAATTAGGAACTTTATTATGGAATAATATATTAGGGAACATAAACTTATTATATAATTTGAGGATAAGTATAAAATAAGATCCCTTTGATTTTTTAAGGAATATATTATGTGGTTCTTTCCACGATATAAATTCATTTCTGAATACTACAATTAGACATGGTTCTATAACAAAGTAACTTAGGGGTAATAGATCCAAAAATGGAACATTGGTATACAGTCGATCCTAACATGATGAACCACATGAGTCATTACTATGCCCTTTCTTTAAACTCTTGCGGGATATTATGAGGATAATTGACATTTTATTTTTAAAAAATTATAAAGGATTTGAAAATAAACACCCCCCTAAAGAAACAAAAATTAATAATTAAAATATTAACAATTCATAAATTTTAATTTTTTTAGTGTTACACAATATTTTTAAATTGAAATTATGATCTGAATATCATAATTTTTTAATCTAATTTAGTGTATTATATTTTTTATTAATGGTGTCTGAAAGCATGTAGGGTATGTATACTCATGTCCATTAGAGATATTTCCCTACTGAGGAAGCTAATACTGTTGGTATTGGAATTGAGAAAATTATATCTATATTATGAAAACATAATCAGGTTTATACAGATAACATTGTTGGAAGGAGAAAACTATTCCATAATGAGATTATTCTTTGTTGTACCGATTTTTAAAACAGAGTCCCTCGACATTTTCTCATAATACTAATCCAATGGTTGTTGAAAAATAGAATAAGTATATAGAATATTTTATGGCCTTTGGATGTAGAAAAAAAGAAAAAGGTTACACATTCAATGTATTGTCTCAAATAAAAATATAATAAATTGTGGTCCATAATCTATAACGCTATACATGAAGATGAAACATTACTTATGGAATAATAATATTTAAGGAGAAATTAAATAAAAATTATTTTACCGATGAGATGCAAAATGATAATTATATGAATTTTCTTAGATTTATGAAAAACGAATAATAATGTGTTGTATATTATGATTCTACCATTACATTTTTATCTATGTATTATATATATTACAAAAAATGGAGTAAAATATTAAACATTTATTTGGAGGTATTAAGACAAGAAATTGATGGGAATTGGTCTCTAAAACATTTACTTCATATGATGAGATAAGTTTTTTTATATTAAGATAGATAAATAATATACAATACATATGGATTAAAAGGGAATAAAGAGAGAAAGATGAAGAAATATAAAAAAATGGATAAAGGGAATATGGGAAAGAATGATTTTCAATGTTTTGGTAATTCTAGAAAGAAACAACCAAGTTGTTGCATGATGTTAATGAGAATTTTCTTCAAGTGTGGAGAGAAAGGATACCATTATCATAAATGAAAGGGATATAAATAAACTAAAATGCTCAATGATTTAATTATAAGGAGATTGGGAAATATATAAATGAATATCCAAAACATTAATGTAATATAACCTAGAAGATGATATGGTACCAAGGTCAAGATTATGCTATTGATATATCCAATGTGGAATTATTAATGTTCTTTCATTTAAATTAAAGTAATAATTTTTTGAAGTATTTTATCAATGATATTATAATTATATGAATCATAAAATGTTTCAGGATTTTATAGAAGTATTATTTATTAAATTATTTGTTAGTATATTATTAATGGTATCAAATACCAAGAAAAGTGATTCAATGAAATGTTGAACCTCTTAGAGAAGACATGATTGAGGGAGGATTGTTGAAAGTGGGTGCCCTAGACCCAACTTGTTTTGTACTTTGATTACTGCTACATGTATTCAGTTTGTTTTATACATGTATTTATCTTGTCATGATAGTGTAGATACTTCTGCGTCCACTTTATTAATGGCAATGTCCTTAGATTACCTGTCGCATAAAAATGGTTATAGTAGGTCCCAGGCTATAATGAGAACCTTGAAATGCCATGACAGTAATCTTAAAGTAATGTCCTATGGTCCAGTTACATCATTCTGAAAGGACACAGATGATGTGTGACCATCAGGTGCTGGGGGCTCATAAGCATTGAGACTTCATCTCATGAAGTTCGCACTTGATGATCTCTAGCTAACGAGATCATGAGGATATACCCGCTTAATAGGAACACCACATGTTTCTGGTGTCATTGGTCGTTCCAATCCACGGACATGTGTAGTGGTCTCCGGACTTGAGATTATTATTAGTGAATGTCTTTTAATTACGTACATTTTATATAAGGAGAAAACCATGGCGACAAGTCATGGTGAGGTAGTTTATATCGGGTATGTCATTAATGGCATGGAATTGATTGAATGATCGAGAAAGGATTTGTCACTTCTGAGTTTAGGAAGAGATTTCTCGGGCCTGGTTGATTAGGATGGTTGCACCTTCATTAAATCCATGGCCATGGTAGTGGAAGGTAAGACCGTCCGGACAAATCAACGAACAAGGTAAAGCAAATGAAGAATGATGACACAGAGTATGCATTCTTCTTTATTGAGATATCAATGAAAAAGAGATTAGATTACACAGACTGTGTACGTGGGAAGGAAGTCATTGCATTGACTTTGCCTTATCTCTATAGGGGGCCTCGATGGGTTGCTAGACCCCGCTCTAGGTTGGTGATATTATTCACTACTATTGAGATAAGGGCCTAGAGGGTCACACACAACAGCGTTTTGACAATCAGCCCTATTCTGATGAATAGGATTATAGGATTTGGTGAGCCCCACTACGGGGTCCGGGTTTTATCCAAGTCCTATCGATCACCAAGTAATAAATAAATTCTTTTATTATTCAAGTTTGGAATAATTTGATAAATTTATTTATAACATGTATTTACGAGTGATTAAGTAAATACATAGATAAATGTTAATCAGACAGATATTTATGTCTTGGGTTTGATTAATTTTGTCAGGAGGTGCGGGCCGAGTTAAACTCATGTTTATCACGTAATATATATATATATATATATATATATATTGCAGTTTAGTGATAAATAATAAATATTATTTATGGCATAATTTAATTTTTCATAAATAATTATTTATAATATATATATATATAATGAATGTTTAATACACGGGGGGCCGAGAACCCTTACCACGTATAATAGATATTCCCTATATATTTATAAAGAGTGGCTCTTCCCTAATGACTATTCATCCATTGGAATTGAGAGCCTCTCTCTCCTCTTGAGTTCTAGAGAGAGACTCTCTCAAACTAGCAAGTTCTTCAAGTTCCGCCTTCACAGATCGAAGATGCTAGTTTTGTGGTGATCATCGCTGTGTTGAAGAGTGCGTCGAAGATCCGCGCTAGCACCCATATCTTGACGAACGGAGTGCGTACAGATTTGCAAGGCGTGTGTGGACGATCTAGAGGGCTTCATCGTCGGAGTCTTCGAGCAACGATCGCCGGCGTCCCGCACGTAAATTCTAAACAAGGTAAATGTTCAATTATATTTTTCTGCTCTTAAAGAAGCCAACGAGATTCTCGAACAAAGCCGGGACACGATCACTGGAGCTGACAAAGTTATGTCACTCCGGTGAAGCAGAAAAATTTTAAAATCCTGGCCCACAGGCTTCCGCTGCGGAGTCCTGGAACCCAACAGTGGTATCAGAGCGAGCGCAAGGTTTTTCTGAGTCAAAAAATATTAAATTTCATTAAATTTAATTGCGGGGTGTTAAAACGGTTCTTTCGGATTCGACCGCACGTCGTTTCAATTTCAAATGATCAAGATACGATCATTTGAAAGTTTCAATTGGATCGACGTCTGTGTTTATGCTTGTTTGGTGTTTATCTCAAATTGAGAATTAACATCAAATAAATTTATTTTATTATAAAATAATTTATAATAAATATTTGATTATATTTATAATAAATTTTTATTATATATTATAATAATAAAATATATAAAGTAAAAATGGAGGAGACCAAGACTTGGGGTCTTCCTCCTTTTGTTTAAAAAAAAGGGGGAGTGGAAAAGACCCCAAATGGGGTCTTCTCCTTTTGTTAAAAAAAATTTTAAAAAAGGGGGACAAATGGGGCTGGCCATTTGTTGTCAAAAAAAATCCAAGAATATTAATTTAATTTAAGTTTAGAATTTAATTAATGGTTTAATTTAATTTAATTTTAGAATTCAAAATTAAATTAAACAAATGGAACCGATAAAAATAAATTATATTAATTTAATCAAATTCATTTAATTTATTAAAACACCATCGCATAATTTAATGTTATTGCAATTTAATTTTTATTGCACGATTACCCCGACTGGTCTTGAGATTTTGACCGACCTGTGTATGTTTGGAATGTATGTATTTATTTAATTATTTATTCAATGCGTGCGATGATTGTAATATTTAATTAGATAAATGACGGTCTGCGAATCGTCTTTTAATTCAAATATGTATAAGGGCCTGCGTGTCCATTGCAGCACTTGTATTTTGTACCCCAGACCCCCTCGCCTGCATGCGAGTATATTTGTATTTATTCAATGAAGATCCGAGGGAAGACACCGCCAAAATGAGGCGGTAGACCAGACAGGAGTTAAACGCTTTTCACTAGGGCCAGCAGCGACACGAGCCTTGTATTGACTCAGGTACGGGTGCCCCTAGGTGATGATTGATCAGTTAATGATCAATCATTATAGAATGCTCAAGACCAGTCGGATTGCTTGATTTACTTTATGCACAGTTTATTATTTTTATGCGACTACATGATTATTGCATGATCACATAAGATAGTAAACAAGAGAAAATGAATAAAGTTATGACGAATAAATACTCTTTTGAATGTTCAGTTGTGAGCATGACAACCTAGTTTGAACATAATAAATAGAAAAGGGATTATATTCGTCAATTCATAATTTTAAAAAATCCCTCAAAGATATATTAAGTCATAATGCCCTCCATTTCTCATATCTAAACAAAACCGGCTGTTTGGGTGCTCATCAGCCTCAGTTGAGAGTGCCTCTTACTACCGGGGCGTTTCCATGTGAGGAATGGGTCGAATTAACTAAAGTGAGTAGTCAAGGATTAGCCTTAGCTAAATTGATATCACTTTAGAGGTGAAAGGTTGAGGGAATCAAGTACAAATTCCAAAAGGCTGGGACTTTACTAAAAAATACAAGGAACCACCAGAACAAGTGGTTGGCCATCTTAGTGCCTACCTTGAAACCCTTTAAGTAATGTCATATCCCTAGCTAGTATAATACGAAAGGGGTTTCATAGGATCCTTGCCACTAGAATTCTCAAGCGATAGAGTATTCTGAATCTGATGGTGAGGGCTATTTAGGTTCGTTAAAATAGTGGGGGACATTAAATGATATTTTATTAATCATAAAATGTCAAAAGTTAATCAAGACAAAGTACTAACTACTAAATGTTTATCTTATGTAGATTCAAAATGGCAATCACCAACACCACTAGTACTTTAACACTGCGATCAATCTTGGATAAAGAAAATATCCTGACCGGCAATAACTTCCAGGAGTGGTACAGGCGCTTGCGCATAGTACTATGCCATGAAAGGAAGTTATATGTGCTGGAATCCCCAAATCCGGCTGAGCCTCCTTAGGGAGCAAGCAAGATGAAAAAAGATAAGTTTAAAAAGCATGTAGATGATGCGCTTGATGTACAATACATCATGCTGTCATCCATGTCCAGCCAATTGAAAAAAAATGCATGAGGAAGAGGATGCCTACAAGATTCTTTCACATCTCCAAGAACTATATCAAGAGAGGGCTAGGAAAGAAAGGTATGAAATATCAAGTGCGCTTTATAAGTGCAGGCTAGTAGAAGGGCACCGAGCTGGTCCTCACGTACTCAAAATGATTGGGTATATTGAGAGGCTCGAAGCCCTTGGGTTCAAACTGAACCAAGAACTAGCAGTGGATCTCATCCTTGCCTCTTTACCGTCATGCTTCTCGACATTCATTGTCAATTATAATATGAATGATATGACAAAGTCGCTCCCAGTTCTTTTGGCTTTAGTTCACCAAGCTGATAAGGACATGAAAAACACCAATACATCAGTCCTTATGGTGAACATGAAAAACAAGGGCAAGGCAAAGGGGTCTAAAGCCATGTCAAGGCCTAAGACACCAATGCATCGTCCTGCCAAGAAGCCAAAGATTCAGAGGCAGAGTAATGAGCAGGAAGCTGTCTGTTTTGGATGTGGCAAGAAAGGCCACTGGAAAAAGAATTGTAGAGCTGGGAAGAAGAAGCAAGCTGACGCTTCTGCTTCAGGTATTTTTGTCATTGAATTCAATCTATCATTATCTACAAGTTCGGTATTGGATAAGGCATGTGGCTCACACATTTTTATTCATATACAGGAACCAAGTAGGTTTGAGAAGATTGCAAAAGGTCAAGTGGATCTCCGAGCTGCAAATGGTGCATGTTGGGCAGCCTTGGCAGTGGGAGACTATCACTTGACTTTACCAACTGGTTTGGTTCTTGTTTTAAACAATTGCTATTATGTACCATCTGTTACCAGAAACATTATCTCTGTGTCATGTCTAGACACTAAGGGTTTTTATTTCAAGTTTGGAAATTAAAGTTGTCTCTTTTATAGGGATAACATATGTTATGGTATGGCACATCTTAACAATGGGTTATATATACTAGAACTAGAAAACTCTGTAATGGCTATCAATGACAAAAATAACCAACATGACTCAAATAACACCCGCCTATGGCACTTTAGGCTTGGTCATGTAAACGAGAAGCGATTACAAAAATTACATCAAGAAGGGTATCTAGACTCGGTACAGTTAGAACCATTAGATGTATGTCAAGCTTGTTTACAAGGAAAGATGACTAAAGAACCTTTCTCAGGAAAGGGAGAAAGAGCCAATGTAGTACTGGAATTAATACATACCGATGTATGTGGTCCATTTCCAGTAGAGGCAAGGGTTGGTTTTCTATATTTCATCACTTTTACCGATGATTATAGTAGGTATGACTATATCTACTTAATGCGGCATAAGTCAGATTCCTTTCGTTTCATTAAGGAATATCAAAATGAAGTAGAAAACCAACTTGGTAAGAAGATAAAATCACTTCGCTCAGACCGAGGCGGAGAATATCTTAATCAAGCTTTCATTGATCATTTGAAAGAGTCTGGAATAGTATCTCAACTCACTCCTCCTTATGTACCACAATGGAATGGTGTTAGTGAAAGGAGGAATAGGACCTTGCTTGACATGGTCAGATCAATGATGAGTCATACAACTCTTCCATTATCCTTTTGGGGATACACCTTACAGACAGCAGCATATACCATTAACTGAGTACCAACTAAAGCCACAGATGGGATTCCATATCAGTTATGGTTTGGAAAGAAACCCAATCTGACACACATGAGTGTGTGGGGGTACGAGGAATTTGTCAAGACTTTACCAAGTGACAAATTAGCTTCCAGAAGCACTAAGTGCATCTTTGTAGGTTATCCTAAGGAAACTAGAGGATACAACCTATATAACCCTTTAGATAGAAAAGTCATTGTGGCAAGATACGCCACATTTCTAGAAAGGGATCACATTTCTACTGGAAATAGTGGGAGCAAGATTGACTTTGATGAAGTCAATGCTCCAGATGCACAAGAGTTGGTAGAGGAACAATCTCTACAAGAACAAGTGGAAGAAGAAATTGTTCCTCAGACACAGATACTGCGTAGGTCTACACGAGAGGTTAGAGAACCAGAGCATTATGGTTTTCTTGTCACCGAGTCAGGTGACACAATAATCCTTGAGGATGATGAACCTCTGACCTTCAAGGAAGCAGTAGAACGTAAAGAAGCTGCAACATGGCAAGAAGACAAGAATTCTGAGATGGAGTCCATGTACCAAAATCATGTTTGGATTTTGGTAGACCCTCCAGCTGATGTAAATCCCATTGGTTGTAAATGGGTATTCAAGAAAAATCTGGACATGGATGGTAAGGTTAATACCTATAAAGCGAGACTAGTTTCAAAGGGTTTCAGACAACATCAAGGCATTGATTATGATGAAACCTTCTCACCAGTGGCAATGCTTAAATCCATCAGGATATTGCTTGCAATAGCAGCCTTTCATGATTATGAAATATGGAAAAATGGATGTCAAGACTGCTTTTCTAAATGGGAAGTTGGTTGAAGACAACTATATGACTCAACCCGAAGGGTTTGTTAAGTAAAAAATGCCAATAAAGTATGCAAGCTGCCGAGATCCATTTATGGATTGAAGCAGGCATCAAGATCATGGAATGTACGATTTGATGAGGCCATAAGAGATTTTGGTTTTGTCAAAAATGAAAGCGAGCCTTGTGTATATAAAAAGGTTGAAGAGAATGCTATCGTTTTCCTAGTTTTATATGTTGATGACATATTAATCATGGGAAATGAGGTGCAAGTCTTATAGTCAGTTAAGACTTGGTTAAATGAATGCTTCTCCATGAAAGACTTAGGTGAAGCAGCCTACATCCTAGGGATCAAGATATATCGAGATAGACCTCAAAGGATGCTTGGCCTAAGTCAAAGTACATATATTGACAAGGTACTCAAAAGGTACAATATGGAACAGTCCAAAAGAGGACTGTTACCTATGTCACATGGTGTAAATCTCTCCAAGAAAATGTGTCCACAAACACAGGAGGAGATTGACAGGATGAGTAGAGTCCCTTATGCTTCGGCAGTGGGTTATATCATGTATGCCATGCTATGTACTAGGTTTGATGTTGCCTTTGCTTTAAGCATGTTGGGTAGATATCAAGCCAATCCAGGAGAGCTTCACTGGGCAGCTGTTAAAACTATCCTTAAGTACTTGAGGCACACTAAGGATACGTTCCTGGTGTACGGAGGAGATGAGGAACTAGTTGTAAGGGGATACAATGATGCTAGTTTCCAGACATATCATGATGATATGAAATCACAGTCAGGCTACATCTTTTGCCTGAATGGTGGTGTAGTGAGCTGGAGAAGCTCAAAGCAAGCTGTGGTTGTTGATTCTACAGCAGAGTCCGAATATATTGCAGCTTCCGATGCAGCAAAGGAAGTAGTCTGGATATGTAGCTTTATCTCAGAAATTGGTGTTATACCTAGCAGTGCAGACCCTGTTCCAGTATATTGTGACAATACTGCTGCAGTGGTGCTTGCCAAGGAGCCCAGGTCTCACCAGAGGACAAAGAATATTCTTTGGAAGTTCCATCTCTTGAGGGATTTTACTCAAAGAGGTGAAGTGACAGTTAGCAGAGTAGCCACAGAGGACAACGTGGCAGACCCCCTGACTAAAGCCATTTCTTAGCAGAAGCATGATTCACATGTTAGAGCTAGCGGATTGAAAACTGTTAGCAGTTGGCTCTAGTGCAAGTGGGAGTATTGAAAGTGGGTGCCCTAGACCCAACTTGTTTTGTACTTTGATTACTGCTACATGTATTCAGTTTGTTTTATACATGCATTTATCTTGTCATGATAGTGTAGATACTTCTGCATCCACTTTATTAATGGAAATTTCCTTAGATTACCCGTCGCATCAAAATGGTTATAGCAGGTCCCAAGCTATAATGAGAACCCTGAAATGCCATGACATTAATATTAAAGTAACGTCCTATGGTCCTGTTACATCATTCTGAAAGGACACAGATGATATGTGACCATCAGGTGCTGGGGGATCATAAGCATTGAGACTTCATCTCATGAAGTTTGCACTTGATGATCTCTAGCTAACGAGATCATGAGGATAGACCCGCTTAATAGGAACACCACATGTTTCTGGTGTCATTGGTCGTTCCTATCCACGGACATGTGTAATGGTCTCCTGACTTGAGATTATTATTAGTGAATTTCATTTAATTACGTACATTTGATATACGGCGAAAACCATGGCGACAAGTCGTGGTGAGGTAGTTTCTATCGTGTATGTCACTAATTGCATGGCATTGATTGAATGATCGACAAAGGATTTGTCACTTCCGAGTTTAGGAAGAAATATCTCGGGCCTGGTTGATTAGGATGGTTGCACCTTCCTTAAATCCATGGCCATGGTAGTGGAAGGTAAAACCATCCAGACAAATCAACGAACAAAGTAAAACAAATGAAGAACGATGACACAGAGTATGCATTCTGATTTATTGAGATATCGATGACAAAGAGATTAGATTACATAGACTGTGTACGTGGGAAGGAAGTCGTTGCATTGACTTTGCCTTATCTCTATAGGGGGCCTCGATGGGTTGCTAGACCCCGCTCTAGGTCGGTGATATTATTCACTACTATTGAGATAAGTGCCTAGAGGGTCACACACAACAGCGTTTTGACAATCTGCCCTATTCTGATGAATAGGATTATAGGATTTGGTGAGCCCCACTACGGGGTCCGGGTTTTATCCAAGTCCTATCGATCACAAAGTAGTAAATAAATTCTTTTATTATTCATGTTTGGAATAATTTGATGAATTTATTTTTAACATGTATTTACGAGTGATTAAGTAAATACATTGATAAATGTTAATCAGACAGATATTTATGTCTTGGGTTTGATTAATTTTGTCAGGAGGTGCAGGCCGAGTTAAACTCATGTTTATCACGTAATATATATATATATATATAATTATATATATATATTTCAGTTTAGTGATAAATAATAAATATTATTTATGGCATAATTTAATTTGTCATAAATAATTATTTATAATATATATATATATAGTGAATGTTTAATACACCTGGGGCCGGGAACCCTTACCGCGTATAATAGATATTCCCTATATATATTTAAAGAGTGGCTCTTCCCTAATGACTATTCATCCTTTGGAATTGGGAGCCTCTCTCTCCTCTTGAGTTCTAGAGAGAGACTCTCTCAAACTAGCAAGTTCTTCAAGTTCTGCCTTCACGGATCGAAGATGCTAGTTTTGTGGTGATCATCGCTGCGTCGAAGAGGGCGTCGAAGATCCGCGCTAGCACCCGAATCTTGACAAACGGCGGGCGTGCAGATTTGCAAGGCGTGTGTGGACGATCTAGAGGGCTTCGTCATCGGAGTCTTCGAGCAACGATCGCCGGCGTCCCGCACGTCAATTCTAAACAAGGTAAATGTTCAAGTTTATTTTTGTGCTCCTAAAGAACCTTGCGAGATTCTCGGACCAAGCCGGGACAAGATCACTAGAGCTGACAATGTTATGTCACTCCGGTGAAGCAGAAAAATTTTAAAATCCCAGCCCACAATCATCCGCTGCGGAGTCCCGGAACCCAACAAGGATAACACTTAATAAGTTCCCAATGTTGAGTTAATAAGGAGTTTTTTCTCTGATAGTGTTGGAAACCATGAAATTGGTTATAGATTTTGTGGTTTATTTCATCTATTAATGATATTAATATGAGTATAGATATATAGAATATATTTGAAAAACTAATATTTTAATTTGGAATTATTCATGTTTTAATTAAGGTCAAATAGTGATCAAAGTATCCATATGTTTAGAATGTTACATTAAGATCCACCTCATATTGTGTGGAGATTTAATTTTTATTAGGTGACCTTATTTATAAATTTGGATAGACCTATTTTTGGATGATCATTATGGTTAATTATTCATTGAATGGATTAAGTCAAACTATTGGTGTTTTCTGATGAAATTTTATAACCATTTTTGTTTGATTAAATATGTGACGAATAGATTGTTACTCTTTTATAGGTCGTATGATTCTTTAAAATTTAATTTCAGTTCATCAAGTATAAAAATAATTCATATTGTTTATTCATTTATTTTAATAAGAGATGAAATAGTAATTTACTAAAATATGACCAAATAATGAAATTATTATTATTAAATATAAAGATATAAATTAAGTAAATTTTCATAAGATCTTAGTATATAAAGTAACTATATTTTCATATTTTTTCCATTATATATGGTAAAATAATTACTCAACACTTAGAATGGATCCTGAAACAAATTTTACATCATATTACCTTAATTTTTGTTGAATCAAATAGTTCAATAACTCATCAATTTTTTTTTGGTTTTGTGGTTGTTAACCTTATCTAAATGACCCAATTTCTTGTGAAAATGGACTCTATCACTCTACGTTAATAGTTGGTTATTAGTATTATATTTCATGTCCATGATAGCATTTTCAACATATTTTATCCTAGATTAAAACCTAGTTATGTGATTATTCTATATGAGCTTCGTACTTAACGTTCACATTTTGTAAGTGGATGTCTTTACTAAATTGTTTTATGATGTGGGTTTCGCAATAGTTGTATTGTAAAATATTAATCCCACAAATACATAGATAATTTTTAAATTATGAAGATACAATTTATTTAATTTGGGGGATAATTTAACACCCCAAGACATTATTATATACTTCTTTTAAAAAAAATTTAATTTATTTGATAGCTTACGATGCACACAACATAGAGTATAAAGGAAATTTAATATATTATATCGTTATAAAATTTCAGTAAAATTTATATGTTTGAATGGTAATAACTAAATTATGAAAATTATGGTTATTAATAGATTAAAAATAAAATAATAATAATTTAAATTGAAAATAAATGTTTTCTGAAAAAACAATATATTTTTTTCTAAAAGACACATTAATGGTTCTTTGAACACATTTTTTAAAATTAATTTCAAAAACATTATAAAATTTATTTGAAATAATGAAATTAATTTTTGAAATAATCATAGTTTTGGGTATATTTTCGGGGTTATTACGAAGTATTTCATTTTTCAATGAATAGTTAAAAATACTAAATTTTAATTGAAATACACATTTTCGTATATATTATTTATGAAGTTAATTTTAATTGTTAATATGTATTTATGAATAATTAGTCCAATAAAATATCTATTAATCCAATATAGGACTTTTGAATCATTTTTAGATTGACCTTTTATATAATTAATTTTTACTCTTGTGAACATTTTCTCTTTCAAAACCCACTTCTCATCACGCCTGGGTGATTAATTTTAAATTAAAATTTTCACTTATGTGATTGTAATTTGGAAACATTGGTTGAATATTTGAAATCTTAAAAATCTCTATTATATAATAAGTCAAACATAATCTTTTATCTTAATGAATAGTGAAAAAGGAAATTATTATTTACCGAAGTTAGGGTAAAAATGAATTTATCACAGTATTAAAATAAAACCCTAATGGTTAAAATTACATAAAAATTGTCCAAAATATATTTTATGGAAATATTTAGACCCTATATTGTATAGGTTTCTCTAATATTTCATTTTGACCATTTTTAATGTGAAAAATGTGGGTACACAATTTTTTTTTTAAAAAAATTACAAGCATTCCACTCACCCACTTATAAAAGGCCACTGCCTTTTCTCTCATCATAAAAATAGAAAAATATTTTTGTTAAAAAAATCCATATGAATTCACCTCTAAAAATCTATAAACTCATCCTAGAATCCTTATTTTGTGATTATATCCAACATAGGAATTCCTTTGGTGATAACTATAGGAGATTACCCGAATAAGATATAACATTCTTCAGGGAGTGTTTTTTTTCTTACACCGCCTCCTTAAATTATAATTAAGCAATTATTATATAATAAAATTAATATAATACATAAAATGAGATGTTTTAATATTAATGTAATTAAATAAAACCATCCTGTCTTTCGTCAAAGGTGTTACGAAATCATCATTCATGCGTATAATAGACTACCACCCCATGAACCAATGTCAGTCATTTTTCAATTACCACCTCTCACTGTTGGGTATGATTATGGATAAATATTATATATATGATATTTATGAAATATATGTACCTAGAGAGTGAATATATCATATAAAGTTTTTTTACTTTCTATTCTTTATGGTATATGATAACGTGGCTCGTGTGTACGATATACTACAAACTCGTGATTCGAATGTGATTCGGCCTTCACAAATGCTTTAAATAGAAGTTAATAAGGATAAAGTTAATGAATATTTTTTATATAAGAGAAATAATTATTGTCAACTTATCATATTTATTACTCTTAAATTTCAATATATGAATTTTAATCTTAACCATTGACTCACTTAATGATGGTAACTTAATTTGTGTACGTGTGGACTATCATCTTCCTGATGCGAGGTGACTCTATTTTCATCACCACAACCCATGGATGATATGTATAAGTAAATTTAAAGAAATAATTTAATAATATGATAATTTCTAAAAAGTAAAATAAGACTTACGTTTTATCCGTAACGACCATTGAAAAAGTGGGAACATTACTGATGTGTACGTATGACATTTTGTCTCCATGATCGTAACATACAACTTATCAAAAAAACCATCATTAAGGATTGGTCCTAAAAGTATAATTGGCATATAAATATAATAATTATCCCATTATTATTATTCTATATATGATGAAACTATATATTTTACCCAAGAAATGTGATCTTAATGAAAATTCATGAATGATAAAGGACGGTAATTGACACCCTAAATAATAAAAATAATGAATGATTATTTAATAAAAATGTGATAATATGTTAAAAACGGTCATATATGATATTATAAATATAAATATTATTCTAATTTGTGTTAATTTTATGTTTAAAACAACTACATAAAAGGTTAAATCACATTAATCTAAATAAAATTGTGTTGTAAGGGATTTCAGATCAAATTACATCTCAAGGAGAATTATTTGTTGTTATAAACCTATTATATTTCACATGTTGTATAAACCTTACATTTGACATGAAATATCATGATTCATTCGTTCTTCATGGTATTTTAATTTTCACCTTGAATTATTTCATCCAATGGTATTTGAAAATAAAATTACCAAGTGGTAAAAGTTAATGAACAATCTTAGACTCTTTTGTGATTATTAACATTCTATTGATAAAATCACATTATTATAATTGTTTTTATTATATATTTTATATTTTTTAGACATCCATATTATGGAATAATGGATTTTATTATTTCCTAAAATATAAACCATATATATTTGTGGGGTTTACTTTGAAGGTTATTTGATTCATTGGGGAATCATTGGTAAATCTATATCAAATACGCAATAATGATTTTTGAGGATAAAGAACATTGATTTGTGAATTAAATATATTATTTAATATATTAGGAATTATTTGGACAAACACATATAATTTGGGCCAGGTTATAGATAACCCCTCGATGCATTGGTAGGTATAATGAGACAAAATAGTAGGCCATATAAAACAATATTATAACTGTAGTTTTAATACATCTTATGAAAGGTCTTAACAGTATATGTATCATGTTCATTGGACATGAAATCCAATAATTAGTAATTTATTTCATTAATAATATTGTTATTATTATCCATGATATTTATACAATGATATTATATCTATAAGTATTTCATTATTAGATTATTGATTAAATGGAATACATTTTTAGTAATTTACCATGCTATATTTATTATTCATTATCCTATCATGATATTAATGTTATTTAAATGGAATATTTATTCAGTAATGCACCATTACATGTTGATTATATTTATTTATTCACGATATCTTCTACTTCACTCAATAATTACATAGAATATTTTCCCACCGTTATTTTTTTAATTTCCATAGGATATGAAGAAAATATTCTTGAATGAGTTTTAAAGCATGTAGTTCATTTTAAAATTTTATTTTTTATTTTTTATTTTGTATTACTTATTTAAAATGGGTATCATGTATGAACCTCATTCTACAAAATTTCTAAACGGATCGGTTCTTTGGTTTTTGACCCCCTTTATCTATGTGAGTGGTATAAAATAGGAACTCACTATGTGTTACTGTGATTGAGGGAAAAATAATATATTTTATATGACTATATGATCTTAAATATGGATCTTTGATTAGGAATATTTATAACCTATTATGATTGTTTTGATAATGAACATTGAGTTGGCATGCTTGAGGTTATGTCAATTATAGTGATGATAGTGGAATGTGTTACCGACTATTATAATGATTCTAGAATGAGACGCCTGATGTGTTTTTATATGAAATATTGTGGGAAACTAAGGTATTTTTTAAGAGTTTAGAGTGTTTATTTCTCACTAGGTATTATTTATGGATCTACTATTTCATTATATCCCAATGGAGAAATGTTATTTATATGATCAATTTCCTACTGTGGGACTTAGTGTGATTTTATGAACATCAAGTAAATCTTTTAAGGTGTATCTTAGAATGCATCTGAGAGTATCTTAACGTTTATAAAATATATATAAAACCATTATGGAATTTTTTTGGTTCATTATGATATACATGAGAATATAAAAATGAATTAATTTTATTTGGGACACTTAGACTAAAAGTATAAAATGTTAATCATTGAATGAAAATAGAGTAATATTATTTAATGGATTGTAAATTTATTATTATTGAACTTAATTTTTGTTTTCTTATTTGAAATATGAAAAATTTTAGTGAAAACTCAATGTATTTTTAACAATAATGGATGATGAGTATAAGGATATGTATTTTCACTTAGTGGGATTTTTCTTGATATTTTTTGATATTATACACTAGCACACTAATTTAAAAAGGGAATCAAATAACAAGATGATCTAGGGGTGGTTTCCTAGATATCCAGTTTAATGAGGATACATATGGCCAACTACCCCCTCTCCTCCACTATTTTTTCAACTATATTATTCCTTACTAGTATTAATGGGGATAATATTATAGACATGTTCACTGTTGGCTATGTTAGAATGATGTCATTACACATGTGTGTTTCCTATATGTGGTATTTAACAGATTATTACTCCTGTTTCATGTTAAATATATCATAAATTAATGTTTATTATATCATATATAGGTTATGGTAGAATCAACAAATGAACTTGGTTTCTATATTGAGGATGTTGGTGTCCCATTGTGGTGAACTATGTTCATGGTATGATATAGTTTCCATGGTTATTTCATCATAAATTTTAAAAACATTATTTCAAATATAACTATTAAGAGGAAAGTGGGAAACCTAAAAAAAATCATGATACCATAGAACATTAAAATACATACGAAACACAAGATAATTCTCAAAAAAAAATTGAGTTACTCGATATACACTCTATTAATATGTGGTTGCCTTAATGATTGGATCATACTTGATGAGATCCAAAAAATGATAGGGCATATTTTTCTTTCTATAAATATTCCTCACAAGACTTATTTTTCCATCAATTAACCAATTTTATTAAATAATATCATGTTCATTGATCTAATAACATTTATCTTAATTATGGGAAACTCTAATCAACCTATTGAACATTATATTAGGATTATATTGTGAATCAAAAATGTTGAAAAAACCTCCAACATCTCTTCATTATATCATATAATTAGCTCTAGAAAATTTTATTTATAATGTTCTACCATTCCTACACTCTTCATCATGATATTAATATGATCTTCTCCTGGGTTTTTAGTCATTATCTATTTCTATTATCTTGATGATGTTATTCCATTACTGGATGATCATGTGAAAAAAGGCTTGGGTGAAGAGGAACAATGATTTTGTGCCCATGAAATTGTCAAAATTTTTGAAAATACATCACCATCAACCACTAACTACATTCCTTGGTAGTAGACCAATGATATTTATCTTCTTACACTTATTTATTTCTCCGATAAAAGGCATGTATGAGTGTCAATATCCCTTTCATCATAAATATATTCGATGATTCCTCACTAATTATTTTCCCTTTCTTGTAATGTTTATGTATTGTTCCACTCCTCAATTTTGTTCATCACATCATCATCCAATACTACAAATGTTTTCCACTATTCAATGCAAGATATAATCTTTTGAACAAACTTGTAGGTATATTCATTATCAAGCACCAAAGACCCACCCATACCACCAACTGCACTAATATTAATAGAATATTGACTTGAAATATTTAAATTATGATTACTCATATACATTTTATGTTCTCCCTAAAAATTTTCATTCAAAAGCGTGAAATCATTTCAAAATTAGAGAGAAGAAGATGGAATATTCTCATTACGACCCATGGATGATGATATTCCTTATAGAGAATGAGCAGTAGCCATTTCTACTGTAGCAAAGAATTTATTATTTTAAAATTTTGATGATTATCCTAGATTGGGAGTTTCTCTTCACTCCCATATACTTGATCATAATACAACACTTTAATTATATTGATGGAAACAGCCCACTAGAACTAAAACTCACCATTCGAAGTGGTCTGAGATGAATCTTAATCCAATAAATATACCATCAGCTCTATTTTATTAATGGGGACCTACCAAAACCCCTAAATAAGATATCCCAACCAACAATAGTCAGAATATAATTTCCCCCAAAATTCATAGATCACTAGATATAGACATCTAAATTCCTCACCAACTACAATGCACACAAATTGAAATAGAGGCTTGGAAATATCCATGTTAATACAAATTCAGGGAGATGTGTGTTAAAATAATCATTACCCTACTATCAAAGGCAATGAGTCTGCCAACAATATTACCAAGTATTTATATAGTATATTGGTTTTGAAATGGAAGTGTTGGTTACAAAAATCTTAACCAAATCACCATGGTCAATGGATCCATGATTGTATAGAACCTATATATCAATTAGAATAAGGATTGTAAGACCCCATTGATATGTGTCGTCCCATTAGACCATATAATGGAAAGACCCACATTAATGGAAAAATAAATGAGTAAATGATGGGGGGTCCAACAACCCTATCCTAACACTTTCCTTCAATCCTCAGGATATGTTGATAAATTTTTTGAAATAATTGAATTTCAGTAACCTTCGAACAAACAGGTGACCAAAGTATAGATCATGGATGTCCAAGGCCATAATGAATTCCTAGATTGAAATAAGAATTTATGCATAATGAAAATCAATGTTTCGGGACCTTGGGGAAAAGGGAGTTGAGGGGTAAAAATGAAAGAGAATGAGGATGAGAGAATAGGGAGAATGGTGTCTAACATTCAGATGGAGAAGCCAAGGATCCATATCATACATTATAAGGGAGTCAAAAAGGCATGATGGCCACCACCTTCCCTAGTTCTACATTGGTATGATGACATTCTATGGCCTGGTGCTTTTAGGCTAGATTATTTATGGAAGATATGATGAATCATGACACGCATCTTTGGGTACTACGAGAATAAAACCATTAAGAATGTGGTTATACAATTCCCATGTGCGTGTATATATATATATGATATCAATATTTTTTATAATTTTGTGGATTAATTGGTTAGTTACACTAGGAGATAATTAGAAAAGTACAATATAACTTTTTAGGTGATCGGTTAGTTTCATTTATTTAGTCATATGAAATTTATAAAGTTATTTTTCATTATTCATGGGAGGATTAAGGTAGGTTCCTACTCATTATACACTTTATAATCACATTTTATATAAAATATATTACAGTTTAGCAAGAGTTCGTTGGTGATCGAGATAAACATAGCTATTTCAATGAGTAATTTAGGAGCGGTTAGAGCTTCAAGGTTGATAACGAGGATTATCACTTTAGAGTTTTCTATTCATCTATATCCAGTTATGTATGAAGTCCCATTATGAATTTTTATTATTATATTATTTTTTTGGACAAACAATTGTTCGTTTTTTATCATATTATCTCATACATCTCAAATTTCAATCCTAGAAATTCATCCCACGTGTTGATTATATAACATTAGTGCTAGTCATTGGCCTGTAACCCATTAGAGGTAGGATTCATGAATGATTATATATCATTCTCTATTTCCAACCCAAGAGGGATTCCTTTAGAAGGATGGGGTCATGAAATTTATGAATATCATTGATATCACAAGATAATGTATATGAAATCACTTATTGTGAAATAAATTTAATATAACTTGGATTAATTCCAATCATTGGTTTATCATATCACATAACAAATTAGGAGACATCCCTAAATGTGATATTCTTGGTTATTTGATTTTAAAATATAGAAATGTATTATTGTAATGATATGTTGATATCACCTTGTAAGGTACAACACCGATGCTCATTTATGGAGTATCACTAGGTGTGGTATAAGGATATCTAAGCATGTGTTTTTTTACAACAGGTAGTGACATGATGTGAAAATGATATGAAGATAACAGTCAATATTTTTACATGGAGTGATATATATATTGATGTCTAGGATATCCTCTTTGGATATGTCATCATGTGGTGTCTAATGATCCGAAATATTGTATTAGGATACCTAAAACTATAAAAAGGGTATAATGTATAGTGATATATAAGTATAAATAATAATAATAGTAATATTTATATTACTATAAATTTGATAAATAAAATATAATATATAAATTTGATAAATAAAATATAATATATAAATTTTTATATTTTATTAAATTGTGAAAATATAACTAATTTATATTAATTTTAAAAAAAGGTTCCTAAATTTAATTTAAATTTTAAATTATACATAAATTAATAATTACATTATTATGAAATATTCGATAAATATTTTTTAATATCAATAAATCATCTTAAAAACCATTATTGACGTTGTCCCATAAAACCCATATATAATTTTTATGACTTTTCACTTTTAAAAAATAGATTTGGAAGATGTGATCATTGTTTTATTTAGATTTATTATAGGAAATTTAATATAAATATAAATTAATTTAAAATTATTTACCTTATGGTATTTGAAGAGTTCATATGTTTCACTCTAGGTGATATAAGTGTTTATATTTGATATGAATAAATTTTTTTAATAAATATTAAATGATTATAATTACCATGTTATTTAGATATATGAAGTGTTCATATTTATGTAAAAAATGTGAAACGATTATATTTATGTTTTATAAATAGAAAATTTACATAATGTTTTATTAAATTATAGATTGTTAATATTAAAGTTTATATTGAACATTTAACTTTTTTATAAAATGTCCATCTGTATCATGTTTAATTTATTAATTTTTCCGTTCCTTTTTTTCCTAACACCTAGATTATTCTTAATATGATACAATTTTTTATATTTAAATTGATGTTCCCATTTGAAATTGTGTAAATTTATTTATATAAGTGTCATAATAATAATTTTGGATTTTTCATTCAATATTCTAGATAAAATTTAATCTAGTTTAAAAAATATTAAGGATTTATTTATTGTAAATCCATGGTATATATTTAGATTAAAAATAATATTTCTTGTTTCAAATTAAATTTTTGATAAAATATTTACTTCAATTTAAATAATGATATATGTATACTGAGAAATTGAGATACTTTTTTCACTAGTCTTGGAACTTATGTTGTAATGATCTATATTTTAATAAATAAAATTTCTTATTTGAGTGAATAAATGTATTATTATATAATGTTGTTATAAAAACAATTTATCAATAATTTTATTCATGATTGATATATAGTATTCCAGATTTAAAATGTAGTAAAACATAATAAATTTTCATAATATAGTAATTTTATAGTGACTATTTAGATTAGTATGTTAGGGGTTATGATAAAGTCCAATGGAAATATAAGGAAGGAGTAATGTCCTCAACTAGAAGGATTGTACCCTATGAATACCATTTTTTAGAGAATTTATTGGAGATGGAATCATGGGGATATTACCTTAACAAAATCCAAGATTATATTTAACAATTTATGTTTTTGAAAAACCATTAATGAGAGAATTTTAAATATATTAACATCATGAACTAAAGCATTTGTTCGGAACAACCCCATGTAAATGTCACCATTGCATACCTTTCCATAAGGGAATTCACTGGTGTAATAAAGTGTTATATATCTATTTCTTAAAGTATGATGTTTGTATCAAATTTTATATAATAATGATTCTAATTAAACATTAAATTTTATCTTTATATAAGAAAAAAGTAAGAATTTGGTAAAAATAGATTTTGATTTGATGAAACACCAATTTTATTATTTTCGGAATATATAATTTTAATAGAGAGACTTTTATTTATGAATTAATGATTTATTAAATAAATTTTATTTTAATGAAATATAATTTTTAATTCATATTCATTTAAATATATTTGACAACATAATTTTATGATCATAAAAAAATTAATAACATTTAAAAAATAATTATTATAAAAAAGTAGTTTTCAATATACATGGATATCAGTTCATAATTTTAAAATTTAAAATATAATGAATTATTTAGATAGAAAAATTAAAATTTTAAAATCATCTTGTTGAAATTAGACATCAGTGAGTTTTTAAAAAATTTTAGAGATCGTCAAATTTTTGGGTAAAAATTAGATATGATAAAAATATACAGGTTTATTATGAAATCTTAAAACCCCAAAAGTGATATAATATACACTATAATGAGTATAAAAATCCAAATTTATGTTTCAGATTTAAAATAAATTCATTTTTATGTTATTTTTTTAATTATATAAACCATTAATGAATTGCCAAAAAAATTGTATTTTAGGGTATTTAAATCATTTCTTTATAAAAATTACCCACTTACACATCTCAGTGGGTTTAATTTTAATGGGTTTGGTTCAAGGAATTATAAATTAATAAAATACACTAATTTTTTGTAGAAACAATGGAAAACCCCCATTAAGTGGTTTTTGGTTTGTATTAATTTTTTATAGTGTCCAAAAATGATATTTAGAAATTAATAAAGAATTCCCCACAATTTTTATATAAATAAATCCACTATACATTTTATCATAAAAAACCTTATATAGAGATGTTATTCTTAATTTTCCTCTCTATATACTTCATGTAGTTCCCCCATTCTCTTACAAATCTCCAACCAATATTTTAGAAGCGCTTTCTCAGGTTACATGATTCTCCCATCTTCTTTATTCAGGAACCTTATTTATATGATTCCTTTTGATTTAAAATTTTTCTTCATGGAATATATTTATTCAAATCAATATCATGGTCATTATGATTTCTAAGTTGTGAGATTCCCCTTTAACTCTGATTAAACCCTTCCATGAACCATTATGTTCCCCAGATATACTGGTGAAATTATCCATTGATTTTCTATGATAACAATTTGATTCATGAATACCAATCCCCATTTCCACTAAAATCTATTCAAATAGATATACATATAGTGAATTGATTTGGTAATTCCATGCATACAACTCACACTTCTAAATCGCGGGGTTAAAATTGATAAATTACATCCTTATATTGGTCAATCGATGTGGTACAGTTATACATGTAAATGATATTAATGAGATAGGTGCGAGAAAAAAAATATAGCCCTCCAATGAATTTGGTAATCTGTTTATCTCATGATATTCAAGGATTTCTATGATATGTACTCCTAATTACACTATGTTATGATGTATTTACAGATTTTCTTGTATTATTCTATGATGTCATGTTTCATTTTTTTAATCTTCCTTTATTGAACAATTTTATAATTATATATTATGATTTAATGTTCATGTATTTTATTTTCACTAATTTTATGACATATTGATATTCTTATTCACTCACATGTATTAATTTTATCATGTTATGCTTTTATTATTATAATACTAGGATTTATAGGACACACCACTCTTTTTTTATATCCCCATGTTATCTGATGATGTTTTAGAAGATCCCATGTATATAAGAGAATGTTTTAGAGTTTTTATATAATAATTTTTTACCAAAAATTTATGTTATTATTTCATATATATGACTTCTCAAATTCACCCTTACAGTATTATGTGTTTGTAATATTATTACCTTATTATAATAAATACTAAAATATCTTGTATTAAAGATATGAGGATTCATTGTTTTCATTAGAGGAAGACCTTATAATTTTTGGGGAGAAATATTACAAAACTACAGTGAAAGCCTTTTGTATTATACTAATATTAGGAAACAATCCCTAAATTTTAGAAAATTATAGTTTAATTTAATTTAAAACCAATAAATTCTAGTCTGTATAATAGAATTATATATGGTTCTAGAACAGTTTTACCTAGGTTTAATAACCCCAAAAGGGCACATTAAAACAGACTCCATCGTTACCTCGTGCATGATTAGATGATTTTATGTACACATGTTTTGACACACATATAGAATATTCATTTTTAAATTCATAGGCTATTTATAAATTATTATTAAAAGAAGTAAAATGATCAAACAATTTTAGGTTAGAAAATAAACAATGGGTAACTTAGACTGATATAAATTAATTCATAGGTTAAGGAATGTATGTTAATTTTGAGTTATACCTTCATTGTTAATAGTCTCCCTTTTATGTGTTTAATATTTTAGTAATTATCATCAATAAGACTATTTGGAAGTATGTAAATTATTGTAACTAGATCAAATAATTTAATGTAATCTTAACAACCTTGTCTCTAGGATTTATTTTTATCTAAAAAGTATAGTATAACTATTCAAATTCCATCTCAAAACATGGAATAAGAGTTTTCATTGAGTATGTATAATGGTTAAATTATTTAATCCCATAAAAATCACTCCTCCCATATTAATATTTTTTGAATAAACATCCCAAAAAACCTTTTGAAAGTCCCTTTCTTATAATTTCAAGCAATTATGTATGGGAATGAGTTTTCCTTATACAGAGTGAACACAAATTGTCAATATAAATAAACAGTGTTTCATATAAAATATTTTCCGTTGAGTATCTATATGTAAATGTAAGAGGTTGAATTTTCTTTTGTAATATTATATCATAAAATTTTTCATTCCCCTATGATAAAGTGTATGTTTCTAAAATGATTGATTCTATGTAAAATACCAACTTCAACAACATACCCTTTACGAGGGAATAAACTGATGTGATTAATAAAAAATTTATTAGTCGTCCACCATGTTGTGTGGTTTATTTATTAAATTATATTATATATATAGCATTTCTAATATCTAGTAATCCTTAGAAAATGGGTATTTTTTTACTTGAGAAGTTAAAAAATAATCTACATGAGAATTTAGATAAATGGTGTACATGACTTAGTACTTTCTGTGGGGCCCACTGATCCTCTTTGTCAAGAATAAGGATCAGTGAATTAATTTCATCATTGATTATCATTATCTCAACAAGATCATGATAAAGAACAAGTATTCATTTCAAGGGAGTGATGTATTATTTGATCAGCTACACAGAGCCTAGTATATCTTTAAGGAGGATCTTTGGTCGAGATATTATCAAGTAAAGGTGAAAAAGGAGGTATCCTAGAGAATTATTTTCATAAAATGTATGAGTACTATGATTTTATCATGATTCCATTTAGACACACTAATGATCCAGAAATCTTCATGGAATTATAGAATACATACTTTCAAGATTGCCTTGATAAACTTATGGTAGTCTTTTAAAGATGATAATATTATCTTCTCTAAAATTATGGAGGATGATGGGGAGTATTTGAATTATATACTGATGGATTTATAAAAAGAAAATTCATTTTCAAATAATATTAAATTTTAGTTATTTATGGAGAAAGTGACATTCCTAGGTTATGTTATCAATTGAAAAGTGGTATATATAGATAGTTAAAAAACTGAGGTGATTGATGGTTTCCTAAGACGTATAATTATGATATAAATCTAATGATTCCATCGATTAGATTAACACTATCATTGGTTTTTAAAAAATATCTCATGATTTATAGGCCCACTTACAATGACAAGTCATTAGGGGGTAATTTTTTATCTAGAATGATGAATTTAAAGAGAGATAAAAATAGTTTAAGAATTGGTAAATAGTTTCACTTATGCTCACATTACCCACCAGTGGGGAAGTATTAGTGATCTAAAATCATGCATCCAAAGAGGAATCGGGGTGTGTAAAGATCCATGAGAATATATACCCAATTAATGATCTCGAATTGGATGAATTGATCTTCACATTAATGAGTTGGTGACATTATCTCATTGAATAAAAGTTTAAAAATATATACACATCATAAAATCATAATGAATATATTCACATAAAAGGATCTTAATATGATCTGAATGGTTGTTTGAAATTATTACTGATTATGATTGTTCAATACGTCAACATCATGGGAAAGGGAAAGAATTGGTGGATTCTTTGGGTAGAATGGATTGGACAACCTTATCTATGACGAGGATTGAATGGGATCCAATCTTCTTAGAAACTCAAAAGATGAATATCTGAGTAAGTAAACATAATAATCCCTCAATTCTCTAATAAATTATAAAACATCTATTCATGAGAGGATAAAGGAGTCCTCAAATGATTCTGAGGAGTTGTCGGAAATGGTAGTGAATATTCTAGAGTTTATCTTTTATAAGGATGGATTTATACAGTTTACGACCTGGGTATATTTACCATCAAAACCCAAACTGAAGAGAGAAGATATTGATGATGTGAATACCTCATCCTTAACTATTTATATATTAAGTACAATGACATAAATATATTTTAAGAATGTTTTAATAATTATAACATTAGGTGGGAGAGTGAATAATTTTTATCAAGATGATTGGTATGCTATTATGATAAGTCTAAATAGAAACTTCTAAGTGTATGATGAAACCTTAACCCATAAGAGTATGTAAATGGGAAACATAACCATCTATTTTTCCATAGGACTCCCTCAGACCCATATAGGATGTAACTCCATCTTGGTGGTATTCGATTACCTTACCAAGTCATCTCATTTCATTTTTAACTTGGAGGATTTCTCAATTAATTAAATCAATCATATATACATAATAGAAGTGGAAAAACTGCATAGATTTCCCCTCTCTATTATATCTAATCCAAATCTATAAATGACCTCAAGATTATGGAGAAGCCTTAAAAAATAATTGCATACAGACATGAGTTTTAATACTACTTATCACCCTAAAATGGCTTGTCAATCTGAGATAACCATTTAAAATCTAGAGGATATTCTATGATCATGTTAGAAGGGTTTCCACGGATTTTGCGATAAAAAACATCCCCAAGTTCAGTTCTCATTTAAAAATAGTTTCCATTCTATAAATGGAATACTACCTCATGTTGTTCTAATTGGGTAGTGTGACTAAAATCTAAAAAACATGTTTGATGTTTGAGAGAAGAAGAGGATGGGACTCTTGTCGTTGTGATAAAAAAGAAGGTTCATACCACTCAACATCATATGAAATATACAAAAATTTGATAAAAATCTATTCATAAAATCATATAAATGATCTTAGTTTTAAGTTCATAGATAGGGTGTTACTTCATATACTACTATGGTCAAAATTCATGAGGTTTGGGAAGAGGGAAATTATTATTCTAAGATACGTTATCCCTATTGGATCCTTGATCACATTAGAACGGTGGCCTATCGACAAGCACTCCCACCAAAACTATGGCATGTATATGATGTCTTCCATGTATTCCTCTTGATAAATTACATACCAAAACTTATACAGTTTTTTATATTGAGGTGGAACCATTAGAGAAGGATATATATTATGGGGATTAATCAGTGATGATCATAGATTATAGTGAAAAAGTTTTAGGAAATAGAACCACTCACCAAGTCAATGTGTTGTGGTTGAACAAACTTTTCGAGTAAGTGATGTGGGAATTTGATGAGATAATGAAAAATACTACCCACATCTATTTCTGTTCATTACATGAATATTTCAAGTGTGAAATTTCTAAAGGGTTGAATTATGTAATGAACCAAAATTTTATAAATTAAATTAACTTTTTGAATAAATAAATACATTATTATGTAATGTAGTTATAGAAAACACATGAACTACATTATTTATTTTATATAATTATATATTCTATCTAATTTGAAATTCCTTTAATAATTATAACTATATAAAATATAGCTATCTTATAGTGACCATTAAGATTAATATATTAAGTGTTATGATAAATTCCAATTGAAATAGAAGGAATGAGATAGAACTTGAACAAGTAGGACTGTACCCAATGAAGACTATTTATCATAGCATTAGAGGGTTGTGTAATCACATGGATTAGAACTTGAGTAATTCCATGAAGATATTAAACAATAAAGTCATTATAAAAACCATTTACGAGATATGTTCAAGCTCATCGAGATCAGAAACCCAACCATGTTTTCCAACCACCCCATGAAAATCTTCATATCACACACGGTACCGTTTGAGAATTAATAGGTGAAATAAAGTGTTATGTATCATGACCTTAATGTATCAATTTATACATTTCTATTTTTAATAGGATAATTATTATAATTATACTTTTCATAATTACATTAAAATTGATTAAATAATGATTTTCGTAAAATAGACTTTTATGTGCGGAAATACCAATTGTATTTTCTGTAAATATACAGTTTCAATAAAGATAATTTTTAGTGAATTCATGAAATATTGAAATAAATTTTATTTTTATAAATTATGTATGTTAATTAAAATATATTTAAAACTAAATCAAAATATAAATTCATAAATTAAAATGTATTTTTATAAGATTAAGGAAACTATTATTTTCAAAGAAAATATTATTCAATAAATAGTGATTTTTATTTAAAGGAATAATATATTAAATTTAGGGGATTATTTGGATAAAATTAATATTATTTCTGAAATCATCACAATGAAATGATCAAAATGTAAATTTTTTATATATTTTGTAGACAGTTTTTGTTTTGGATCAAAATAAAATATGCTGTAAATATATTGTATGTATTGTGAAATCATAAAATCCAAAAAGTGATTTAACAAATAATATAAATAGTATACAAGAGAAAAATAATTTTTCTCAATTAAAATACTTTGGTTTTTAATTTATTTCACAAATTTTATAAAACCATAAGGAATCCCCCATATCCTATATTATCTTTTATGGTTTTATAATCAATTATTTTATAATATTACACACTTCCACATGTTGAGCAATGTATTGTTTTTAAACAAATCAAAATAATGTTTTTTAAAGGGGGAGATTATTTTAAATAATACTCTGTCTCTTTATGATGATTTTTATGCTCACAAATACCCTTAATTATTTACTAATTATTTCGTTGAGTATTTTGCAGGAATTTATTTTATATAACGAGATTTTATACTTCATTTATTCCGAGATCAATTTCAGCGTATTCTGGAAACACTGTAGCGCGAGATCAATTTTAGCGTATTCTGGAAACACTGTAGCGCGAGATCAATTTTAGCGTGTTCTGGAATCACTGTAGCGCGAGATCAATTTTAGCGCGTACTGGAATCACTGTTCATACCCTACGTTGATGAACGTAACGTATGGATGAAAAGTTTACTTTTTATGTTATTTTGAAACGTATGGTTAATGAACCTTACGTTGTTGAAAAGTATGGAAGAAGAACATTACGTTTGGAAGGAACCTTACGTTTTCGTTGTTGAAAAGTATGGAAGAGAAACCGTACGTTAGTTTTCAGTGTTGAGTTTGTTTCTCAAAAGTATGGATCATCAACCTTACTTTTATAATCAACCGTACGTTCTTTGGAGAGTTGAAGCAAGACAAAGTATGGATGATCAACCCTACGTTTGAATACTGAAGAGAAAGTATGTATGTTCAACCTTACGTTCTGAACCTTACGTTTGTGAACCCTACGTTTGGAGCCACGTCATCAACCCTACGTTTGGCGTCGGGATATTTTTGACAGACGATATTTCCTTTTGAATTAGTCAATCAAGCGGATTATTAGGCAGATTTCGAGCTGATTCTTAAATACGACTTTGACTGAATCAAAGACGGTTTACAACGGATTAATGTTTGATTTAAACGGAGCTTTTTATGCCGATTCTTCAGGGGAGTTACAACAGCTCTGTTATTTCATTTAATATCGCGAATCTAAAGGAGATTTTCATGGATCTATTTATGCGGAAGATTTTCTCATATTTGAATATATATGTTCTATCTTGGAAACTTCAGATATATATATGCACGGGAAAGTGTGTGAAATATAGAATGATTGATCTTTTTGACGAGCAAGAAAACAGAGACTGTGTGAAAGCGTTCTTTTCTGGTGATCGAGAAGAAGCGTAAGACCTTTATTACTGAAGGAAGATCTTGATAGCAGATTCACGTGTTCTACATCGACTACCTGTTGTGAATCTACTGCTGCTGAAGTTGTGAAGTTTCTGGTAATATCTATTGCAACTGGATCGACTCAGAACTGTTTTGATTACGGATCTTTATTTTCTGAAGACGACGATCTATCTACTGTCAATTGCATTCTGTTGCAATTGTGAAGAACAACTGGAGAAGTGTTTCTTTATCGAAACCCTTTTATTTTTGAGTGATCAGCTTCTCGTTCTAAGCTGTGTGGGTTCGTGTTTGAACCAGGAAGGCTGTGTTTGCCTGAATCTTGTAAAGGTGTCAACTGCCTGTACTCAGTTGTGGACGGGTCTGTGGAAACGAGGACCAGATAGTGAAAATCGCCAAGCTCGTGGATTTGAGCGTTGGTGGAGTGGACTAGGGGCCTTCTGTTCCCCGAACCACTATACATCCGTGTGTTCATGCTTTTACTTTTTCCGCTGCATATTTAATCGTGCAAAAGCATAGTGAACAGAATTTGTCTAAATTGAAGAGATTGTAATAATTTGAAAAAGACACAATTCACCCCCCTCTTGTGTATAATCCGTAGATTCAGATCCAACAATTGGTATCAGAGGAGGAGCATCTTATTTCTAAAGTCCTATCAAGCTAGAAGTATTTAAAGATTATACATAGTGTATCATGGCTGATATGAGAGAGGGAATGTCAATGGTCAGAGCACCTTACTTTAATGGAGATAATTATGGCTGCTGGAAATCACGTATGATTATTTATCTGAAAAATCTTGGATACAGAGTCTATTCAAAGATTCTGACTCCCTATGAAATTCCTGAAAATCCCGATACATGGAGTGCTGCTACAGAGGCTGAGTATGACATAAATTCAAAAGCTATGAATGCAATCATCTGTGGTCTAGGACCAGACGAATTTAACAGAGTATCTCAATGCCCGACTGCATATGAAATGTGGCAAACAATAGCTGTTGCTTATGAAGGAACAGATAATGTAAGACAGATGAGATATGCAACTGCTAAGTTAAAATTCGATACTTTCAGAATGATTGAAGGAGAGAGCATCACTCAGATGAATGGAAGATTGACAGAAATTGTCAATAATATAATAGCTCTAGGAGAACCAATCAAGCAGGCTGATCAAGCGTTGAAGGTACTGAGAGTACTTCCTACTCGATGGAATGGAATCTCTGCAGCAATCAGACAATCAACTTCTGTTAAAGATCTAACTATGAGAGAACTGATTGGTACACTGATGATGTACGAAGCTGAAATGCAAGATGAGGTAAATGAGCATAAAGTCTACATAAAAAGGGAAAATACTGCTTTGAAAGTGACTTCTCAACAAAAGGATAGAAAGATGAAGAACAAAGAAGTGAGTGCTAAATCAGAAAGCTCTGATTCTTCAAATTCGGATGAAGAACTGGCACAGCTAGCCAGAAAATTCAGAAAGTTCTATAGTAAGAAGAAAGACTTCAAGAAATCCTTTAAAAAGGATAGCAAGGAAGTGAGATGTTATGAATGCAAAAAGATGGGACATATCAGACCAGATTGCCCAAAATTGAAAGATGCAAAGAAGAAGAAATTCTTCAAAAGAGATGATTATGAGCAGAAAGACAAGAAAGCTATGAAAGCTACTTGGAGTGTTTCTGAAGACTCAAGTAATTCTTCTGAATCATGCTCAGAGAAGGAGGAAGCCAATTTAAAAGCAAATATGTGTTTCATGGCTGAAACTGATGAGGTACACTCATACTATTCCTCTGACTCAAATAATGAATCAAACTCTGAAACAAGCCTCTCAAATAAAAAACTTGCAGCTTACTGCAATATGCTTGAAGAAAGGTATGACTCATTATTTAATAAATATAAATCTATAAAGAACTTGTACAAAGCTATTTCAGATGAGAGAAATACTTTGCTAAAACAACATAAGGAATTAATTGACAGATACAATTCTGCTGAATCAAATAAAGTTAATTTTGAATCAAAAATAAAAACTCTACAGGATGAAGTAGAATCTTATAAAACGGCTGCATTAATTTTTACAAAAGGAGAAAACACCTTAAATGAGATACTTGGAAAAACTGTAATTAAAAAGGAAAGGTTTGGAATTGGAAGTAAAGGAGAAAAACCTAAGTTATACAAAAATTATTTTGTTCCTAGCACTAAACAGGTTATTTGTAACTTCTGTGGAACAAGAGGTCATATAGCTAAAAACTGTTTTCTAAGACAACCTCAGATATGTGGAATTAAGAAAGCTTATATTTCCAACGATCTATATGATTCAATCAATTTTAAGAAAACAAAGCAAATCTAGATACCCAGATCACTGCTTGCTAACACTCCTGGACCCAACAAAATATGGGTACCAAAGCAATTTGTTTAAATGTCTTTGCAGGTAGCAGGTCACCAAAGAAAGAAAGAAATATGGTATATGGACAGTGGCTGCTCAAGACACATGAGTGGAACTTCAGCTAATTTCTCTTCTCTTACTCGAAAGGAAGGAGGACTTGTCACCTTTGGTGACAATGCCAAAGGAAAGATTATTGGTATTGGAACAGTTGGAGATCCAGAGACAGTCTCAATCAACAAAGTACTTTATGTACAAGGGTTAAAACACAATCTGATAAGTATCTCTCAACTCTGTGATGATGGATACACTGTTGATTTTACTAACAATAGTTGTACTGTTTCTAAAGATAAACTGTTTAAGTTTAGAGCACCCAGAACTGATAATGTTTATACTTTGGATTTGTATTCCTTGTGTAAACAACAAGTAAATTGCTTAACTGCTAATATAAGTGAATCCTGGATCTGGCATAGAAGACTTGGTCATTGCAATATATATGCTTTACATAAATTATCTAAGAAACATTTAGTTTCTGATTTGCCTAGTCTCAAATTTGAAAATGACAGATTCTGTGATGCATGTCAGCTTGGCAAGCAACACAAATCATCATTCAAATCTGTTAATAAAGTTGCTACAACTAAACCTCTAGAACTTATCCATATGGATTTGTTTGGACCTTCAAGAGTAGAAAGTTTAGCTGGTAAATTATATGTTTATGTATTAGTTGATGATTATTCTAGATTTACTTGGATTTTCTTTTTGAAATTTAAAAGTGAAGCTTTTAGTTTATTTGAAGGTTTTTGTAAATCTATTCAAAATGAAAAAGGTTTTAATATAATCTCATTGAGAAGTGATCATGGTGGAGAATTTGAGAACCAGGAATTTAATTCCTTTTGCTCGAACATGGGTATTAAACACACCTTCTCTGCTCCAAGAACACCTCAACAAAATGGGATTGTAGAAAGAAGAAATAGAACTATTCAAGAAATGGCTAGAACTATGTTAAATGAATATAGCCTACCTATATATTTCTGGGCAGAAGCTGTTAATACAGCTTGTTATATAATGAATAGAATTTTAATAAGACCTATTTTGAAAAAGACACCCTATGAACTATGGAATAACAGAAAACCTAAAGTAAATTACTTTAAAGTTTTTGGATGCAAGGTTTACATCCTGAATACCAAAGATAATCTTGGTAAATTTGATCCAAAATCTGATAGAGGTATTTTCTTAGGATATTCTGCAACCTCCAAAGCTTATAGAGTCTATAATAAAAAGTCAAGGATTGTTGAAGAATCAGTTCATGTGAAATTTGATGAATCTGATCCTTTTGAGAAAAGGATAGAACAAATAGATGAACCTGATTCTAATGAAAACATGAGACCTGAGAATTTAAAGAATGATTTTGAAAATGATATAAAAGAAATTCAGTCCAGTTCAGAAGAACATGATACTGAAGAGCCTTTGAATGTAATGCCTAGACAGTCTAGAACCTCAAAGAATCACCCTTTAGAATCTGTGATAGGTGACTTAGAGACTGGTATTCAAACTAGAAGAAACTTTGGAAACATAGTTGAATTCTCTGCTTTCCTATCCCAACAAGAACCTAAGACCATAGAAGAAGCCTTAGATGATGAGAGCTGGGTAATAGCAATGCAAGATGAATTGAACCAGTTTGAGAGAAATAAGGTTTGGGAATTAGTTGAAAGACCACATGATTATCCAGTAATAGGAACTAAATGGGTCTTTAGGAATAAACAGGATGATCAAGGGATAATAACTAGAAATAAAGCAAGATTAGTAGCTAAAGGATATAATCAAGAAGAAGGAATAGATTATGATGAGACCTTTGCACCTGTAGCCAGGTTAGAAGCCATTAGAATCCTTTTAGCCTATGCATCTTATATGAATTTTAAATTATTTCAGATGGATGTTAAATCTGCCTTTTTAAATGGTTATTTAATGGAGGAAGTTTATGTTGAGCAACCTCCTGGTTTTGAAAATTCTCAAAAACCAGATTCTGTTTTCAAACTTACTAAAGCTCTTTATGGCCTTAAACAAGCACCAAGAGCTTGGTATGAAAGACTAAGTTCTTTTCTTTTGAAAAATGATTTTACTGTTGGACTAGCAGATCCAACACTCTTTAAGAAAACTGTGAAAAATAATGTTTTGCTGGTTCAAATTTATGTTGATGATGTAATTTTTGGATCGACCAATAAAATTCTTTGTCATGAATTTTCAGAATTAATGCAAAAAGAATTTGAAATGAGTATGATGGGAGAATTAAATTTCTTTTTGGGTCTTCAAATATTTCAAAAAGATTTTGGAAATGTTTTAAATCAATGCAAATACATTACTGATTTACTTAAGAAATTTGGGCTTGAAAACAGCAAGACATTTACAACTCCTATGTGTACTAATATAAAACTTGATTTGGATGAAACTGGAAAATCAGTGGACAACAAGTTATATAGAGGTATGATTGGTAGTTTGTTATATCTTACTGCTAGTAGACCAGATATAATGTATTCAGTATGTCTTTGTGCTCGATTTCAATCAAATCCCAAAGAATCTCATTTAACTGCTGTTAAACGAATTTTTAGATATTTAAAAGGTACTATTTATCAATCTCTGCTTTATCCAAAAACCTCTGATTTTAATTTAATTTCATATTCAGATGCAGACTTTGGAAGCTGTAGATTAGATAGGAAGAGTACTTCAGGAACATGTCACTTTTTAGGAAAGTCTTTAGTATCATGGTCTAGTAAGAAACAACACTCAGTTGCCCTGTCAACAGCCGAGGCAGAATATGTGTCTGCAGGTAGTTGCTGTGCACAGGTGTTGTGGATGAAAAACACTCTTATGGACTTTGGATTAAATTTCAATAATACGCCTATTTTATGTGATAATACTAGTGCAATTAATATTTCAAAAAATCCTATTAGTCATTCTAGAACTAAGCACATTGATATAAGACATCACTTTTTAAGAGATCATGTGTTAAAAAAGGATATATTTTTAGAATTTGTAAATACAGAAAATCAATTAGCAGATATTTTTACTAAACCACTTCCCACGGCAAGGTTTGAATTTATTAAGGGGGAGTTAGGTTTATTTAATTTTAAATAGTTTCTTTTTAATCTTATTCTGTTTTCGAATTCTACTTAATTTTTTTTGTTTCCCGCTATAAGTAATTTTATTTTGTTTTAAATAAAAGTAATGATTAGTGATTACACGGGAATCAAGGCTGTCAGAACCGTTTCACCTTCTAACCTGTTTTCACCTTTTTCGGAAACCCTTTCGAAAACCTAAAACCGCACATCTGCTCCAAAACCCTTTTCTGAATCTTCAAACCCTAAACTTACGAACCTTCAGAAATCGTTGTTGAAATGGCAAAGACTAAGCGTCCAGATGAAGCCGAGAGCAGTGCTGCAAAGAAATCTAAAGTAGTTGGTCGGAAGATACTGCAAGGTAAAGTCATCGATTTAGAATGGCTGTTTGAAACTAATTTGCTGTTGAAGCAAGCGCTATCGTTTCAAGGCCTTGAGCAAGCTTTTAATAGTGAAAACTCTGAGTTTCTTTATGAGGCAGAAATGAGACTTTTCTTTAGAACTGTTCAGTTTAGCCTTGGAGATACGGAGGATAGTTTATTGGCTCAAATAGAGGATAAGGACTTTTCCATATCATCTGTAGAGATAAGTCAAATTCTTAACTGCCCTCATGAAGGAGTTTTTCATTTTGATTTACGGAATATTGGAGATTCTGTACATAAGTCTGAAGACATTATGTCTTTTCTGTTTGGAACCAAAGTGATAAAGAAGATGTTTATTAAAGATTTGGAGCCTGATCAGAAAATCTTGGTAAAGTTTGTTCAGACTGGTTTAGCACCAAGGATGGCTGAGATGGAGAAAATTCTGTACCCTGACATGTATATAATGTATCTTTTGATGAGTGATATTAAGTTTAATTTTCCTCGATTTATGATAAGATATCTGAGATACTGCTGTCAGAGTGAAGCAAGAATGACCTTTTTCCCATATGGAAGGTTCATTTCTTTGTTGTTGTTTAAAAGAGGAATGATCAGATTGGTAAGTGCTGGGGTGAAATGTCACCACAGTAATGTTTTTAATGCTGGGACTTTGAGGAATGTCGGATATTTCTGGAGCACTATTAAAGGAAAACTCTTACCTGTTGGAGCTGAGGAAGACTCGGAGAGTGCTCAGGCTCAACCTGCTAAGTCCAAGGAGGGACAAGCAGAATCAAGGGTTAGTACAGTGGCAAGGAGAATTCGCTTTGAGATGGAGGAAGTTGAGGAAGAAAGAAGTCAGGAAGGACTTCAATCTAGAAGGAAGAGGTCAATTGATGAAGAAATTATCTCTCCTGTCTTGAAATCTTCTGAACCTGTAATTTCTTATTCATTTGTGAGAGAAGCTGTTGTGGAGAGGACTGCACCGATAGAGGAACCAGTAGCTCAACCGGAAATTCAGCTAGAACCTCAAACTGCTGCTGTGGCTGTTGAAGAAGCAATTCCACAAGAACAACTTATGGAGGCAGTGCCTGGTGAAGAAGTGGCCCGACCTCAAGAAGTTCATGAAAATATTGTTCTTGATCATTCAGTAGAAGTCAGAGAGACTACTGTTCGTGATGAACACACTTCTGAAGTTAATACAGAAGTACTTCAGGAAGATTTTTCAGTGGAAGAGTTTCAAGCTTCAAAGAATAGTTCAGTGGATCAACCTTTTCAGGACAAAGAACAATCAGATGCAGATTCTTTACCCCTTGTCCTACTTCGTCAATCTGATTCTGGACATGAGAATCAAGCACAGGGTGCCCCTGATTCGAGAAAAGAAGAAGTTGTTGAGTTATACAAGCGTATTTCTCAGTTAGAATCTGAGAATGTTAGTCTCAGAAGTTCTCTGAACTTGGAGCAGTTAAAGTTTCAGAAGCTGAAAGAATCTACTGTTTCAAGACAGGAAGTAGATTTGTTTAAAACTGATATGTTGCATGCTGTTGATCAGTTGAAATCAGAGATGGTAACGAAAGATGATTTGTCAGAGATGAAGATTTACATGGAGAATAAATTTGAATCTGTTGCAAACAATGCTGTGAGTGGATCAGGTTCTTCACCTGATTTGATTCGAAGATTTCAAGCAATTACTGGAGCACTGAGCAATATGAGTGACAGATTACACGATCTTCAGTGTAATAGTGCCCCTTTGTCAGTTTTGCTGGATAATCAGAAATTTTTGGTAGATCAGTTGACATCTGGAGAGCAACCGATTAGGATTCTTTTGAATCAGTTATCAGAAAAGCTGGCTCTTTTTGTTGAAAAAGAAGAAAGAATGCATGAGTTTTTCAGAGTTAATTTGATTGAAGATATTCATATGACTCAGGAGAATAGGGATCTTATCATCAAGTTAGGAGATGGGATGATGAAGAGGCTTCGAGAACAGTTTACAGAGATCAAGACCGCAATTCAAAGGAGATAGACACCTTTTTCCCTGTCTTATCCCTACACCTTGATTCCTCTGTATATCACTGTCGTTTTTATATAATAGCTTGTGAATGAAAATTCTTTTCTTATCTTTTTTTTTGTTTCGTTATTTATTGATTTATGATTAAGTTAGCCAGTATACAAAATTCACTTATTCATACCCAGTTAATTATAGCATTTACTTATAATTCAGTGCAATATTGAATGTGTTCAAATCCGTAATTTTTCATTCTTTTTGATATCACAAAAAGGGGGAGAATTTGGATAAACACAACATTTAAATTCATTCGTTTCCTATGAAGAAATTTGGATATATAGGAGCATTTGGATATATACGACATTTATCTTTTATCTATTTGAAAATTTATTTTTATGTGAGAGTTATGGGGGAGAAATTTTATAGTTAAATATTGTTTTAATCCTTTCAAAATTCTAAAATTTTATAAAACTTTTGTTTCAATCAAGGTTGCAATTAAATTAGTTCTATTATTTTATGGGTTTTGTGATCATCAAAAAGGGGGAGATTGTTGAGCAATGTATTGTTTTTAAACAAATCAAAATAATGTTTTTTAAAGGGGGAGATTATTTTAAATAATACTCTGTCTCTTTATGATGATTTTGATGCTCACAAATACCCTTAATTATTTACTAATTATTTCGTTGAGTATTTTGCAGGAATTTATTTTATATAACGAGATTTTATACTTCATTTATTCCGAGATCAATTTCAGCGTATTCTGGAAACACTGTAGCGCGAGATCAATTTTAGCGTATTCTGGAAACACTGTAGCGCGAGATCAATTTTAGCGTGTTCTGGAATCACTGTAGCGCGAGATCAATTTTAGCGCGTACTGGAATCACTGTTCATACCCTACGTTGATGAACGTAACGTATGGATGAAAAGTTTACTTTTTATGTTATTTTGAAACGTATGGTTAATGAACCTTACGTTGTTGAAAAGTATGGAAGAAGAACATTACGTTTGGAAGGAACCTTACGTTTTCGTTGTTGAAAAGTATGGAAGAGAAACCGTACGTTAGTTTTCAGTGTTGAGTTTGTTTCTCAAAAGTATGGATCATCAACCTTACTTTTATAATCAACCGTACGTTCTTTGGAGAGTTGAAGCAAGACAAAGTATGGATGATCAACCCTACGTTTGAATACTGAAGAGAAAGTATGTATGTTCAACCTTACGTTCTGAACCTTACGTTTGTGAACCCTACGTTTGGAGCCACGTCATCAACCCTACGTTTGGCGTCGGGATATTTTTGACAGACGATATTTCCTTTTGAATTAGTCAATCAAGCGGATTATTAGGCGGATTTCGAGCTGATTCTTAAATACGACTTTGACTGAATCAAAGACGGTTTACAACGGATTAATGTTTGATTTAAACGGAGCTTTTTATGCCGATTCTTCAGGGGAGTTACAACGGCTCTGTTATTTCATTTAATATCGCGAATCTAAAGGAGATTTTCATGGATCTATTTATGCGGAAGATTTTCTCATATTTGAATATATATGTTCTATCTTGGAAACTTCGGATATATATATGCACGGGAAAGTGTGTGAAATATAGAATGATTGATCTTTTTGACGAGCAAGAAAACAGAGACTGTGTGAAAGCGTTCTTTTCTGGTGATCGAGAAGAAGCGTAAGACCTTTATTACTGAAGGAAGATCTTGATAGCAGATTCACGTGTTCTACATCGACTACCTGTTGTGAATCTACTGCTGCTGAAGTTGTGAAGTTTCTGGTAATATCTATTGCAACTGGATCGACTCAGAACTGTTTTGATTACGGATCTTTATTTTCTGAAGACGACGATCTATCTACTGTCAATTGCATTCTGTTGCAATTGTGAAGAACAACTGGAGAAGTGTTTCTTTATCGAAACCCTTTTATTTTTGAGTGATCAGCTTCTCGTTCTAAGCTGTGTGGGTTCGTGTTTGAACCAGGAAGGCTGTGTTTGCCTGAATCTTGTAAAGGTGTCAACTGCCTGTACTCAGTTGTGGACGGGTCTGTGGAAACGAGGACCAGATAGTGAAAATCGCCAAGCTCGTGGATTTGAGCGTTGGTGGAGTGGACTAGGGGCCTTCTGTTCCCCGAACCACTATACATCCGTGTGTTCATGCTTTTACTTTTTCCGCTGCATATTTAATCGTGCAAAAGCATAGTGAACAGAATTTGTCTAAATTGAAGAGATTGTAATAATTTGAAAAAGACACAATTCACCCCCCTCTTGTGTATAATCCGTAGATTCAGATCCAACACCACATACCAAAGGGTATTATTTTAATGATTTCAGTTCTTGGATTATAAAATAATTCAATACACATCTTTATAAAATAAACCATGGAAAAAATCCATGGGATATTTTGTGTTTTGAATTGATTTATTATATATTCCCCAAAACCAATGTGTAGAAATTAATAAAGAGTTCCCCTATAATTTGATATATAAATCACAAACAATCCTCACTGAAAAACCCTTAATAAGGAAGTTAATATATATATCCTAGTCTATATACCTCCCATGTTTCCACAAGATATTTTTAATATTATACCAATCTTATAGAATCACCCTCTCAAGGTAACAAATCCTCTCATTCTATTCTCTATTCAAGAGACTTCTTTTTTTTATTCCTTTAGAATTATAATTTTTCAAGTTGGAATATGTTTCTACCTGACCCTATTATTTTCCTTATTATTTCAATTTATGATAGACCCCTTTTACTCTCATTAAAAAATTCCTTGAATATTTATATACCTCTATTATGATATAGAAATTATCAATGATTTTTCGTGACAAAACTTATTGAATTGAATACCCAACCCCATTTCCACTAATGGGTATTCATCTAGTTGTACCTAAAATCATTAATAAGTTACTTCAATTTATGTAACTCGTAGTACATAATATGTTTCTGAAAAATTATATAATACAACATTATGATAAATTTCTTATGTGGAACTCATATGTATGTACATGATACGGGATGGATGGCCCTATAATTTTATAGATCTCCAATTCATGGAGTAATGATTTAATCTCATACGATTCCATGTATGGGGAATGGGGGTTTTTTCTAAGAAAACAATGTTATGATTTCTTGGTAGTTATCATTGATATATGATTATGATTTTATATTTTATGTTCTTCCCACATTCTAATGATTCCTCCATGTTATCATCATATATCCGCATCAGCATCGACATTCATGTTTATGTTTATCACAACATTTATGTATCATTGATATTGATATTGGACTAAATTTATTTCTTTCAACATGTTTTTATTTGATTATTATATTATTAGGTAAATAGATCACCCATTTAATATTTAGCTCCCCAAGTTATCCCATTCTATTTTAGAAGATCAAAGGTAAAAAATAGCATGCTTTAGAGTTTTTAAAAAGTTATGTTTTACATATATTATAAATTATTCTATCATGTACCTAATTTACCGAAGAAAACATTCCTCGTGTTCTTATAGGGTTAAACTATGTATTAATTTACCAAATAAATATTGAAATAAGTGTATTAAAGTTATGGGTTTTCAAATAGGTATTTCCATGAAAAGTTATGGTAACCAAACTATCACACCATTCATGCTCTAGAGTAAGATATTAGTTTCCAATTATTTGTAATCCATCACATGAATGTTTCTCATGTAATATTTTCTTTGGATATATTTGGATGTGTTTTCAATGTTATAACCAAATTTTTATCACTTTTAAATAAAGTCATTAGTTTTCTTATTATCATCCGTTAATGTGATTGAGACATGTTAATTTTGTTAAAAATTATAAGATAAGATAATTAAATCGATTGAAGCCTACATATGGGTAGGGAATATATGTTTTAAAACAACAATGAGATTAACAAAGTTATATCATGATATGAAATTTTAAGATGACTAAAATAAAAATGATTAAATTATACCTAAAATTATAACATATCAATACTTTAAGCATTTATTATGGGTGGGTAAGGGAAATGTTGTGTATCCTTATACTATATTGTGTACAGATTATAGGGTAACATGTCTATGATTAGAGAGAATGAAAATATAATTTTTTTGTATTATGATCATTGTGTTAATGTTTTTTACGCTTAATGTTATATAAATATACGAATGTTGTTACGACAATTCACTATATGATATTGTGGATGTTTTTATCCGATCAAATATCATAGAGTTATATATGATATAATTGATATAAATATATACCTAAACAGTTGTTCAATGAGAGAACCGAAAAATGTAACTAAAATCCTCAAGGAAATTGGATCATAAAGAACAAATAAAAATTAATATACACAGAGAAATTATTTTAGTGGGATTATATTCAATAAATGAAAACCTTTTGTATATAAAAAAAATAATCACATGAAATTTAAAAATATTATAAGGGATTTGAAAAAAAATCCTTCTTATCACTAGGATATATAATTTATAATAATTTTTTAATTGAAATAATTTCCTATATTAGAACTATAACATGATATATGTACTTATTTATGAATTGAAACTTAGTGATCATAAGGAGAGATATTTTTTTGAAATAAATCTCAAATGAGTTTATGATTTTTGCGAAGAAGAAAACTATTGTGAGAATAGATGGGGATTTGAATGTCAAAAGATATTTTTTAAGGTTGATATAAATATTTATCTCTGTATTAAATAATGGGAATCATATATTGAATTTAGTCACATACTATCTATATAAACATAGATGATTGTTTCTATAATTAAAATACTACTATTATGTTCATACTATAAACAATAATTTAATATTTGTAAATTATTTATATAGTAATTGAATCTATTTCATGATTTATCGGAGAAATAATATTTTTTATGCAAGAACAAGATCTTTCATAATATTATACATACCAGTAATTGTTTACTGTTTTTTAATATGAATAGTCCTTTATATAACATAAAAAATAAAACTTTAATATTTATAAAACAACTTAGTTTGGTTTATTATTAAGTCATATTAATAAAAAATGAATTGAAGGTTTCTATAATATTAAATAATTTTTTTTATTTTAAATCATTAGATTCCTAAAATAATTATATGTCAAGATAAAAAATTCTTTTAAATACCTGTAGAAATATGTATTGTGATATCGAATAAAATACATTACAATTATTTGTTTTACAATGACCACATGATCATGTAATATTTATGAATTGAAAAATGACTCATATTTGGTGTGTAAGTAACCAATTCAAATATTAACATTCACCCAGAGGTAACTAGGTAAATCAATGTATGATCTTATCAAATTTGGTCCCTCTCTATGTTGAGTGTGATAATATATTTCTATCTATTTCCTTTATGTTTCAATACATTAGACCACACTTACTTTTTCTATTTTCGTATCCTTAATAAAATTTCATAAACTTTTATGTAAAATGAATTATAATATAGAATTAGTAATAGTATGAAGATATTTTAATAAGATCAAGGAAATGAATACTTAATATTTCTCTATAATCATTTTAAATTATTAATTTTTTGAAAAAAATTTAGTTTCATATTCATATTATTTTGGTTACAATGAATTAAAACTAATATATAAACTATATTAATCTATGAAAAATAAATTTATATAAGACCCGAAAAAAGATTATCCTCTTATTCCATTTTTAGAATTTAGGGAAATGAATATTTCATATGTAATTTTTTTAATACTAAAAATAAATCTGATTTTTGATAGGTATCTCAGTATAACTTGTAGTGTTTTAGGTTATACTAGGATAACATGTTTTAGACGGGTTTAGTTTTTATTAAATGATATTTTAATTTGGATTTATTTTATTAAACATAATTATGTCTTTATAAAATGATAGAGTTATTGACGAATTATAGTATTAAAGGCTGTTTTATAAAATACATTGTTTGTGGAAAATTGTTGAGCGACTGGAAAAACCCTGAATTTTTTAGAAATTGTCATAGCAATTAATTCTAGATTTTTTCTTAGTTCAATGAGAAGTGAAGACTGACGATGTGTTTATTTAAAAAGAAATTGAAAAGTTTACTTTTAAAACAATTCTTAAACACACCAAAATTAATACTTATATAAAATAATCTCAATTAGTGGCCTTTAATGGGAGATTTCTTGGGTTCTTCTTCCTTAAAAAACTATTCCTCCTTTCATTATTATAAATTTTAGCCTTCGATCAAAGGTAAAACCTTATCCTCTTACTCTCATTTTCTATTTCTTTTCATCACTCATTATCGTAATCTGGATATAGTGATTTATATGAAGTTATTTAAATTGGAATTTAATAACCCTTCAGGCGGACAAGGTTTTTTTATGATTTTTATTGGAGTATATATTTGGTTTATTACATTACATTGGTAATAATATTTTTACCAATTTCATGTATAGTAGATATTTATTCGATTCAAAATTAAGTTGTATTTTTGTATTTTATATTAATTTATAGGATTTATATTGGATGGTATCATATGTTGTTTATGTCTTCTCTAGTATAATTTAATTGATTAATGGATATATTATCCTAAACCCTATTTAACTCATCTTGTGTTGGTAATGATATCGAGAGTTACCTGTGAATCATACCTCTAATATCGAACATAGTGGAAACATACACCATGGGTATACAATCAAAATATTGGATGAATTACCATTATTTATATAAAATCAAATATTAATCCTCATTAATAAGTAGAATATCCCAATCATTAATAAATGAATATATGAATGTGTATATCAAGAGAACGATTTAAAATTATCCACCACTATAAGAAAAGGAAAACATAACCACACATATTTCATAAGTGATTCTAGATGACCTCTTTATCAAACTATTATTTGTTAAAACTACACTCGATATTGTTTTATATGTCTCAAAGTTACATGATATTAATATTTCAAGTATATAGGTATACACATTATGTTTCTCCATAAACCATTCATTTGGATGGTGAATTGAAAACAATTAATCCATAGTTAACTAAATATATATTTATATCAATCTATTATGCACAAAAATAATTATAAATTATAGTACATGAATCCACTATCACATTTCATGAACTGGTCCAACCACATAAAAATCTTCATCTCGTAAAACACAACACATTAACCCCAACATTTCAATATTAATATAATAAATTAAAATATGGATACAAATATAATATCTACCCACTACTATTGTTACAATATAAACCAAAACTGTTATGTACGATATAATTACTACAATAACAATAATATTTTTGTTCAAAAATAATTACTAAAATTACTATAAACATTTTGGGAATTCCTCATCTTTCAAATCACACCAATATTGGGGAATATGACATCCCATAACCATATCAACATCAGGAAATACTACATATTTCTATTACATCAACACTGGGGAATACCACAATCCTCCATCACATAAACATCATTACCATGTAATAAAATTTTATCACAATTTACATCATAAAAATTATTAATAATAGGTCAAAATATTTATAAATTCACACCATGAAGCACAATAAGTAACTATAATTTATAAAATAATATAAATTTAAAACACTATTCAAACCAATATTGAAATCCGAATTACCTTGAGGAATGTTACTCAATTAATAATATTCAACCGTAGTTCCCTAACAATTTCCATCACCACATACCAAAACAGCCCAATCCCACCATAATTTCCCTCTTCCCATTACTAAAATAGTCAATATGTTTCTCAACATTAGACTCTAATATAAATACAAACATCATTATATAATAACATATTATAATTATTAATTACAAGTTTCCTAATTCACGTATTATATTCCCATTACTGTATTCATTTCATTGAAAATAAGTTCAATAAGTGTTAATATAGATCCCACCATTCAATATTCTTATAGTACATTAAAATATAATTTCCACATTATACACATAATTTCAATACTTATGTTATCTATTATTAATTTCAAAAGATCACTGAATATATTACGACAATTTCATCCAAATTATTATACTTATATACTGAACTTATGAAATAGAGATGTTAGAATCCCCAACCCTACCAATATATGATTTTTTTAAATAATGGTCATCAACATTACCCCTTTAAAATAATTATTATAGATAGAAATAACATTACCCGTCAACTTACATATCAACTCCAAATAGAAATACATAATCAAAATGGTTCTCCATACTATCATAATAAATTGACACGAGATCCCTGTTATCATTGATGATATATGTAAATGAATGTTGAAAAAAATAAAAATATATCCATAGTCACTAAAAGGTCATCTTGTATGTGAAGATGAACTTAGAAATGTATATGTATGTAGTTTGGGTGGTTTCTAATATTTCAATCTAGTTTGTAGAAAACCATGTAATATCGATTTACAACACAACTTGTTTTTATAGGTCAATACATCATCCGAAAAATTATAATTTCTTTCACATCCCCCCACAACATCATTATGTATTTAATGGATAAAATTCACACACATTAGATCTATAATATGACGTTAACAAGAAATACAAGTCATGTATCTTTAATAATATAAAAAATCATGTTGTGAAACCACAACATGTCGCAGTCATTATTTTAACCATTATCAATACCCAAAAACCATTAGTATCTAAAATTATATAACCATGATATGTTTTAAAATAAAAATTTATATTGTTTTCTACCAAGATTTTAGTATATAAACTAAATCAAGAATTAAATACATCACAAGAACCATTAAAATTCCAATCAATCAATAAATTATTCAAAAAAAAAATCTTTTTTCCCAAATATGTGATAACCTGGTAAATAAAAAATCTGTATATCTTCTAATATGCTATCACATTATTGTAATAACCATCTTTTATAACCAACTATGGAATGACACATACTCCACATGGTAGAGTTTTTACACCATACTATATATCTTTATAGACTAAAATTTTCATCTTCCCCATTTATTCTCTAACATACTCAAGATACTAATTATAAATAATAAGGAATTATTTATCAATTACATTAGATACATTCTATAAAATATTATTCCTTAAAAAATATTAAATAAAAATAATCACTAAAAAATAGAAACCTTGAAATTAAGAGCCTTAATTGTTTTTCATACATGAAATTTCTAAACACATAATTTAAATCAAAATATTTTATTCCAACCATATTTAAATACAATGTTAAACATTTCCCTCTTAGTAAATGAGATATGGATAAAAAACATAGGATATGAAATATTCATATATGAATACTCTTCATAAGTAATTTCCTTTAACAAAATGTACTTATAAAAAACATGTACTAGTGGAATGACTTGTCTATATAACACCATATACTAATGATCTTGTATTTCCCTTGGCCAGCAAATAAAAATACTAATTTTTTCAAAATCATTATCCCTTAAATAATTCACATAATAAACACAAAAAAGGTCTTTTTAAGCAATAACACAAAGAATCATGATGGACCTACTATAAACAAGGTGGAATTAATAACTAATAAACTACACTAAAAACATTTTACATAAAATATAAATGAACTATAAACCTTGGAGATACTTTTACACCTATAAAACGTATATCTAGTCACCAATGGGGTTATGTTTTTTGAAAATATCTCCAACATTAAAATCCGGTGGTTTCCACCCACTATTATTATATTGTTGTGACAAAAAATGTTATTTAGTAGAGCCATATATATAAAACTTATTATAGTTCCAAATAAAAAAATAAATGATATATACTATTGTTTGAAAAATAAACTGGTGTCAAATTATCCTACCATGATGTACTGAAATCAAGAATGTAAACGATCAATATATCCACTAATTTTTATTCTATTTGAGTATTTTCTCCATTAGTGTATGTATGGAAAATGGTTATAAGGAAATTGTTGGAACCAAAGAAACAACACACACCCAGAAAGTTGAGACGTGAAATAAGGTTCATGATCTAAAATTTCATCCTACGAATATCATGATTCATTACCACTTACCCCATATAGATACATTCCCTGATATACATTGAAATTTATTTACATTTTGAAATAATATCAAAAATATAAACCATATATCAATAATAGTCCAATGAACATAATGAAATGTCAATGTACAAGGCAAGACGATCAAAATATATAGTGAAATTTTCTTCCCAATTATGCTAAAGGGCATTTTATGATTTCAGAACAAGCTAAAAAATGAAGATTGAATTTCAATTTCTAGAAGTATAATATTTATGAGTTAAATATATCACGAAATTTTTAATCATGGTCCAAAAAATTGTTACTTAAAATAATGATAAATATTATTAATTCAAGAATAGACCACCATGAGAGAGATATTAAAGGAATATAAAACCAATTATCACACAGTTATTTGAACATAAAACCTCCTAATAAATAATATCTAATGTTATTAATCCTATACATGAGAATCATGAGTATAACTATGGATTAATCAATATCTCCAACCCTCCACTCAAAAATAACCAAGTAAATAATATTAATATTCTCAAAATAATTGGGAATGAATAATTATAATATATCATAAACTTATAACACTAACCATATCTATTTCTTACATGTTTGTGAAAAGATCTTACATAATCATATAATCATTAATTGGTTTTAAATAAATATCTCTATATGTTTTCTAATCAATTAATTAGTTATCATATTACCTTTATCAAGAGTATATTATATCTGAAAAATTATTATCTTGAAAAAAAATATCCATATACATTGAAGATGATTAAATAATTTTTTACGAACATTCAAAAAAACTTGTTCTATGTGAAAATAAAAAAGAACCCTATGAAAAGGTATTGTGTCTAGAATGTTAATGATAAAACCACAACTACTGACATAGATAAAGGGATTCATAATTACATTCCTGAGTTCATTACTACATAAATGAATGTGATATATCTTTACTCAAACGCATTAAAAAAACCTACATTGTGAAAAAAATCATAACAATTATATGTCTCATATATAAGGAATTACCAATAGGGGGTGTGAATCATGGAAACCAAAATATTAAGAACATATAACATTCAATATGATCATTTTCACTTAATGTGTGGAACAATAATATCTCTACCTTAATTTATCTATTTTAGAGATACAAGAAATAGGTCAAATAGAGAATTTTAATTGGTTCACCCTTATTGGTATAGTCTAAAAGTAAATTCTTCGACAATTTGTTGATGCAAAAAAACACTATAATTCTAATTCATTTGTTTAGATGGTTCAACACTCTTAATTTAAATAAAAAACACTTTACAAAAAATTGGGATAGATAACAACCTATATTAAAAGTATAGAACTCAAAATTACTTCCATGGATACCTTTATATTATTCATATGATGATAATATTAATAACCACCAAGAACAATGTGCCTATTTAGAATAATTTGAGAAACTTCCATTTAGATGAAACTACTTAAAATCCCCCCTCAAGTTTTTTTCTATTAATCTTCGAGAAAAATATGAAGAATTATCCAAGACCCCTCTTTGATCCTCTGTATGAATCATTCAACAATTCAATCTTTTCTAATCTATGAAAAAAATATGAATTAATACTCTTAGAAACTACTATTTAAAATTGTAGTCAACACAACATCCATTATTCATTTTAAGGGTGAAAATTGATCAACAAATCAAATTTATTCACTAGATAACATGAAGTGTCAAATTTTTTTAAATGTGTTTGTTAAAGACAATTTATGTCAAATTAAGCTCCTAAAAATAAATCTCAAACTCAATTATCATATTCCGTATAAATTTGTAGTTATGGCAGGCCCTGTTTCTATGAAAAAATAATTCATCCTTTGTTTCTATATTATAACATAGAAACATCTAGAATGGTGTAGAAAGGGGCTCACAAAATGTTGTGGTAGTGTTATCCCTCTCTACACTATGGCCACCTATAGTAGACCTGATCTAAAAAAATGTGTTCATCTTGTATTTTACCCATGATCTCACCCATTATCTTTATATCACTCTTTTTGAGTGAACTTGAACACCTTTGATGTGGTCCTCTATGACAATAACATAATAACCTATTAGACTAGATATCAATAAAACAATATTTTTTGTTAAATTAAAACCATCCATGATGTAATGAATTAATAAGGAATGAGTGTCACATACTCAACACAACTGGAATGTAACTTCTCTCAATGTTGTGAAGCAACCAAATTTTCAAGGGTTATTAATTTATAGAAAATCATCATGTGGACGGCCATAGAACTATGGTTTATTTGACTTTATTGTAGCATAAAAACACGAAATCCCAAATAAAAACTACCACCCAAACACTAATGATTAATAATCATGGATGTCTCCAAATATATTATTCTATTCTAACTGACAGTGGTGATTATCTTATTTCACCCCTTCTAAACCAAAAATTATAGTCTACAAAACCTTATTCTCATTATATAATACAGTTTATAATTTCATAAAATTCACATATTTCAAGGAACATGGGTTCCCAACTACCAATACATGACAACCCACTTGACAATGTGGTGATAATATTCTCCCTCCAACTTTCTTTATACCAACCGAAGGTTTATATATATGGATATTATATCATTTAGATGAATATTCATATTTTATAAATGAAAATTAATGAGGAACAAAATAGTTTAGTGTCATTCGATACATGGAACACATTAATCTAATTTGGTGAAATATCTTCAAAATCACATATAAATATCATATCCTCTATGATTAAAACTAAAATCATTTCTTCATAACCTATGGAAATGAAACAAAATAAAGGGTTATCACAAATTAATAGAAAGGGTAAAATAAAGGATATATATAATTATAATACGAGAATAAAGGTATGAGAACACGATGATAACATTTGAAGATCATACCGTCTATATCAATGATCATATACAAGAGTTATAGAATAACAATTGGAAATTAATAAGGCATCAATCCTAAGGAAATCAAGATCATAATATAGTAATTTATAACATAAGAACAAACATGTAATTTTGGAAGATATATAATAATATAAAATCATTCCCCATAAGTCAATACTCATTTCCAAAAACATATCAGGGAACTTCATGGGGGATAAACCTACAAGTTGGGAAACAACACTATCCCTAGTCACATATGTGTTATTATAGTGGAATGAGATCACTACCCAATCCTTCATAGTAGTCAAGGTTCACTCCCAAGACCATCTTAGTAGTCAAGGTTCACTCCCATGACTATATTAGTGGAAAATTCCTTTATTGAAAAAGTTCACTTCTCTTTCAAGCTATGTATATCTCATGAGATATTAATCTATAACCAATTCATTAGAGGAAGATACTGGTCCCAACTGTTTGATAACGAAATCATACATATGTGTTCCAAAATATAATAAAACATTAATCAAATCATGACAGATAAAATGATATGGGTTTCAAAAACATCATATCAAAACCAATTAAAAAAATTGGTATAATAAATATTACATCTTATCATATTAAATGGAAATTATTTATGTTTCATAATCATATAATAGATTATAAAAGGAATTGTGGTTCATAATCATTTTATCATGGTATAACCCATGAAAGAGAAACATGTTTCGTAAAACCCATATCATCTAAACCATAAACCATTCAAAGGAAGAATAATAACGGTGTCCTTGGATCATATCCCTAGTTTATTATAAATTATATCAAAGGATATCATCTGAGATGTAGAAGGATTTTAAAATATCAATTTGAGTATTTCTTATGGGAAATAACATTTTCATGAAAATATATTTTTAGATCATATAATTTTCTAAATCATTTTCTTTATAAACAACTTTTAAATTTTATAAATCATTCATTAGAAAACTATAGAAACGTTTCTTGAGTAATGTATCAATTCTTATAGGAAATGAAATTTTTAAAACATAAAAATATTTAAAATAGTTTTAATTATAAATTAGTGCTGAAATTTTATAAAAGAAAATTTAAATTCATTGAATTATTTTTTGTAGAAAATAACATTTCGAAAAAATATAAGTCAATATTTGAAAGTAATTTTATTATATTTTAAAATAGTAAATAATTTTTAATCTTTTTTCATTGAATATATCTTTTGAAACATATAAAAGATGCTTTAAAAAAAGTTTAAACTGCTCTTTGTTAATAAAAAATTTTGTAAAATTTTTTCTTTGAAAACATCTTTAAAAATAATGAATTCCCTGAATAAAAATATTTTTGTTACAAAAATGTAATCTTGTACAATTTTAATAGAAGATAAAAATAGACGATGGTCATGATGGTGGATAAACATGTATGTGGAAAACATTTTTTTCATTGAAAAATGTTTAGAAAAGATCCTCGACAATAAAATAATAAGAAGATTAATTTTAAAAACTATTTTTTTAATGTTAAAACATCAATTAAAATTTCTTCTAATGGTCATAGATGAATAGTATATGCTTTTTTAAAACATTTTAAGAAAACATTGTTTTAAAAGAACATAGATGTATGACCGAATAAATAAATAAATTCAGATTTTTTTAAAAACATTTTATTAATTATCTAAGGTATCAAAGAGTGGGAGAATAGTACCATTACATGGATATAACATAATTAGAAGAGGAGATAAAAATTAATTATAATACCTAATATATGGATAATAATATTTCATCATTGTGATCATAATCATAAACAATAATGATAAACAACAAGGTTGTAGAAATATAATATTTCTACATTGGTAACATTGAATCAAAATATCCATGAGAGAATGAAATATCATTACTATTAGAATATAATTAAAAGAATGTAATTTATTATATAAATTCTCAAAGGTTATTTCATACAGCTCATAGAATAATGTAGTTGTGTTACATTAAATGTGTCTTAAAAAAAATTGAGACCACATTACTCTAATGATTTGGAAATTTTTGAATTGTAAAACGAATGAAATTGAGATTTTCAAGTGGATATGAAAATACCTATAAATTTAAGGATAATATTAATATTTTACATTAATGGGAATTATACACAACAAAAAAACGAAACATGTGGTTAATAAGGAATGTATCTCATGGATATAAAATGTTGATATAAAATCCCATTATCTTAAGTTTTGAATTTCATCATAAAAACTACTAACTCATGCATAATAATTATAATTTTATTATAAATATACGAAAAGAATATTATTATTGTATATCATAGCATATATTATTTAATTATGAATTTTTATTAACTGTTTACTAACAATTTCATTTGAAAGTAACATTTTGTTTAATAATCGCTTCGTTCTGTGTACACCTAAAATTATAATATTCGTATAATATAAGATCATGAATCAAGGAACAATTTTAATATAATACATGAGATAACATAAACCCCAATACTAGTAGTAGAACAATATGATTTGCGATGTCAATGTGCAATGATCCAGTAATGATCGGATCATTTCCCATATTTCTTTGATTGGTAGAGGTATGTTAATGATGACATTTACACTCTTGCGGAACTTTTTTGATATTATGGACGCACATTCCATTAATTTTTATTGAGATGTTCTAGAAAAAGAGTTTTATATATTGTTTTCCCCTAGTTAAATCATTCTCGATATTAATCTTATGTAGAAGTCAAAAATGATATTCAGTGTCTCACATTGTTGAGTCAATAAGGTTTTCTTTTGAATGTTCCATTGCTTCTTGTTTTGAAAATCATAAACTCTATTTTAAAATTTTTTTCCCCAATAGTTTATATTCATAAGGAAAATTTTCCTTCCCCCTGGAAATTTATCCTTACCTTGTTTTTATTGTTCATATCATAATTTCTATAAACCTAACTCATTTTATTTCTATGTATAAAATTCTATTTCGTATTTAAAACCTCAGAATATTATAAATACTTAAATATAGTGCATTTTGTTTTCAGGATCTGAATTCAGGTTCAGAATTTTTCTGAATTCAGACTTTGAACATTCTGAATTCAGACTCCGAATTCTTCTGAATTCTGACCCTGAACATTCTGAGTCCAGACTCCGAATTCTTCTGAAATCACACTCCGAACATTCTAAGTTCAGACTCTGAATAATTCTGAATTTAGACTATGAACTTTCTAAGTTCAGACTCAGAATTATCTGAATTTAGGCTCTGAAGTTTCTGAGTTCATACACCAAATTTATCTGAATTCATGCACAGAGCATTCTAGGTTCAGACTCAGAATTCTATGAATCCGTACTTCGATTTTTTTTAAAATTAATATTCTATAATATTATAGAATTCATGTTCTGAATTATTTTGAAGACACAATCCGAATATTCAGGTATTATAGACAACTAATTTTTTTGTTAGACTTAGAACATTAATATTTTCTCATACTCTGAAAAATTGATTTGGTTAAGAAAACATATTTTACTTAATCTTGGATGAGTTATAAAACGATGTCGTGCATTCTATTTCTATCCAAATTTTTTTTGAGTGACATGTGTATAGGTCCCTCTTAAATTCATGGAAAAATATAAAAATTGGAAGAGGGACCCGACCGTTGAAGATGTTCCTATTAATAAAAGCTCATTTTAACGAGCCCAAAATGATGATCAATCAAGAGATTACATGATTTTGAAAGGATTTCTAGAGAGAGAAACTTTATTCCTTTGTGCATACTGAACATCTTGTTCAGAATTGCGTCGTGTGACTTTTAATGTTGCTGAGTATATTCGAGGGCTTCTAGGGATAGGAGGACAGAGGTGCTGACGACCTTGAAGTTAAGGGCTTGTGGGAATAGAAAAACAGACTCTGATATTTGTATAGAGGGATTACCTGGGTGTGGGAAAGACAAACTTTCTTGAAAGTATAAATCAAGGGACCATTATCCAAGGTAGTTGGATACCCTTCTCTTTGGGTTAAAATATTTACTACTTGTTACTTGTATTGTTTTATGTTTCTAGGTGCATTTTGGTTGTTAAAAAAAGTATAACTATATTATACTTTCTTATACATATACTCTGATTTATAAGATTCTATACACTCTAAGGTAGAATCATTATCTTTGAAAACTTTTCTTAAGATTCATTTCAGGAACAAAATTTTTGGAATCAAAAATGTTTCTAGAACTAAGTGGTCTAGTGAATTTACCTTCTTTAACATTGTTAAAAATTACCATCTTTAAAAGTTCCAAAGGAATTTTTTAAAGTATACAATTCAAACCCCTCTTGTATATTGGGAATCTACATCATCATTTCGATCCTAAAATTGGTATCAAAGTAGGTCTCTAAAATACTTATATTCACATATAGGTTTTCTTGCTCAAGTTTTTTTTGTTCAATATTTTCCTTACCAAGGATATTTTTATCCTTGTCTACTAACAAGTTTGTTTTGAAGGACTTTTTTATGAGATGTTAGGAATGAATATTTGTTTAATTGAAAATATTAATCCTACTAGACTACCTATTTTTGATGGGAATGATTATGAATGCTGGAGAGATCGTATGAAGACTTTTGTTATTAACACTGGAGTGGACAAATTTTTTATACTTACTAGAGATTAGAAGATTCTTGATAAGGATGACAAAACATTCACCAATCAAGAAAATCATGAATATTTACTTGGCTACTAGGTACACAATAATTTTTTATGTTCCATGACTATAAATATATATAGCCATATTTATTCTTGTGAAGTTGCAAATTGTATTTGGATGAATTTTGAAGTAACGCATTTTGAAACATCGAAATATATTGAAACTAGAAGAGATATTCTTAGAGCTAGGTACCATGGTTTTCTCTTTCCTTATGGAATACCTATATGTAAGGTACAATAGAGATTTATTACTATTGAAAACAGCTTACAATCCATGGGTGAAAAAGTTCAAGATGATGAGGCACTTGTAGACAAGACTATAGACATCATGCCTAATGAGTGGGAATCCAAGAGGACAACAATAGATGAGAATAGGAAAGTCTCAAAGATTACTCTTGATGAAATTTTTGGAACTCTTCTTCAACATGAGAACAAAATGAAGAGAGAATCTGAAAATTATAAGAAGAAGAATGGGAATAGAAGTGTTTCTTTTACACCCACCACTAATCATATGAAATCCAAGACTCCTGAGAGAGTTACGAGATCTAAATCGAAGAAGGTCACTATTTTATCTGAATCATGTGATTGTGAAAATTCTGGTATTAAAATAGCTAATCTTGCTCAAAGGATGAAAAAGATAGTTGGGAAGAAAGACTTTCAATATAGATACAAAAAGAAAGAAATAAAGGATTAGAAAGACGTTGAAGTCAGTTGTTATGAATTCAAAAGACCTGGGAAAATAAGGTCAGATTGTCCTATGATTAAGAGAAAATACAAAAAGGAAAAGCTTTCTGAGAGGAACAGAACTAAGTACTACAAAGATAAATCTATGAATGTTTTGAAAGCTAATGAAACCTAGAGTGTCCATGGGGCAGAATCTTCTGATCAATCCTCTGATTACAAATCTTATGGATAGAAGAATCTTAGACTAATAGCCAGACTACCTATTGAAAATCATTGTTTAATGGAAAATGTACACAATGCTGAATCCATCACCAATGTATTCATTATTGATAATTATAGTGATAGTAAATACTTTGAATCCTTGGATGAAGAATCGACTTCTAATGAAGATAATACTTTAATTACCTATGAAGAAGTTTATAGGTTTTCTATGATTCTTAAGAATAAAAATTCTAATGTTAAGAGAAATATTGATAAAGAAAATTCAAGGATCTTTATTCTAATTAGAGAAATATCATATCTTTCTAAATATCGTAAAATGAAAACCCTTGATTTTGAATGTCTTTCAAAAAAACTTGAGGAAGTTAATTCTTGGAAGGATAAAATTTCTAAGGATCTAGAAAAATTAATTTCTAAGAAATATTTTTTGGAGCCAAACTCTAGTGCTAAAACTAATGTTTTTAAGGATAAGAAATTAGTTATTATACTAAAGTCAGAAATATTTTCCATGTGGATATGTTTTTCAATCTTTACCTTAGGCAAGGAAAATTTTTATAAGATGTATTCTCAAATCCGACCTCTAAGGAATAATTTTGGTTTTGTTTATACAAGTACCAAATGATTTTTAGTGAAAATTATTCTATTCCTCCAAATGCCCTATTCTATAAAAAGTGAAAGTGTGGTGGAAATTGGGAAAAAAATTGTTCCTTAAACAAAAATCTTTCAACATGTTTTCATAAAACTTATTTTTCAAAAAAAATGTGGATACCTACAATTTTTCTTTCCGAAATTTCTGGATCCAATAATTCTTGGGTTCCTAATGTCTAACTCTCTTATTATAAGGAAAATAAAGATAGTACCAATAGAAATACATGGAGCCTGGATAGTGGATTTTCCCAGCATATGACTGGAAACAAAAAATTCATGGAAATGATTATCAAGATGAAATTAGGAAATGTAACTTTCATAGATAATGCCCAGGGAGAAATTATTGGGATATTTAACATTATTCTTATTGAAAAAACATTGATTTAGAATGTTTTATTTGATAATGGTCTTAAGAAAAACCTCAATACCATAAGTCAATTATGTGATGAAGGTTACCTTGTAAATTTTAGGAATGAAAACTGCTTAGTACACAATTCCAAGGAGGAGATTATTTTTTCTGCCCATAGGTAAGAGAATGTATACACACTAAACATAAAAGACCATAGGAGCCAATAACTAACTTTCCTTAGTGCAATAGAAGATCATTATTAGTTGTCGAATAGAAGGTTAGGTCACTGTATCCATAGAAACTTATTTAAACTCTCTACAAAAATATTAGTTAAGGATCTACAGGATCATATATTTGATTCATCAAATGTTTGAGATCCTTGTCAGTATGGAAGGAAACATAAATATTGTTTAAAATCAGTCAGTGAAGTATCAAATACTAATGCATTATAGTTAGTTCATATGGATATTTTTGGTCCAACAAAAACTGTATGCACTAGAGGAAAATATTATGTATTTGTATTAGTTGATGATTACACTAGATTTACATGGGTCTATTTTCTAGCAAAGAAATCAAAATATTTTTCTTATTTTAAAAGTTTTACAGCCCTTGTTAAATATCATAAAACCAATACTTTGATAAATATTTATACTGATCATGGAGGAGAATTTCAAGATTCTGATTTTGAAACTTTTTTAGTAGAAAAGGCATTATTCATACATTCTCAGCACCCAGAACACCTCAATAAAATGGTATTGTTGAATGAAGAAATAGAAGTCTTCAAGATATAACAAGAACCATGTTGAGTTAATATTCGATAGCCAAACATTTTTTGGTTGAAGGGTTAAGTACTTCTTGTTACACTATTAATCATATTTTGATTAGAAATTTTCTTAATAAAACACTTTATGAGTAATGGAAATGTATAATACCTAGACTTTCCTACTTAAAGGTTCTTAGTTGCAAAGAATTCATTCTGAATACTAAAGATAATCTACAAAAATTCACACCAAAATTTGATGAAGGAATTTTCTTAGGAAACTCTACAAAATCTAAGGCTTATAGAGTTTTCAATAAAAATATATGTACTATTGATGAAACAGTACATGCCATATTTGATGGAACTGATCCTTTTATTTTAAAAAAACCTCAACCTATATCATTAGATATGTTTTCAAAAACTGGTTATCATCCCTTGTTAGAAAATCCTTCTGATAATAGAAATGTTCAAGAAGGTATTTCTGAAACATTTACTCCAGATGACTTATTACACTACATTGATGAACATGCTTTACAAAACCCAAATCAATGGTTTCTAAAAATTCATCATAGAGAGAGTATCATTGTGGATGTAAATCAACCTATAAGGACTAGAAGTTCCTTAAGAAATGAAGTAGAACATCAAGCCTTCCTTTCGCAATTAGAACCCAAAGGGACTAATGATTCTTTAGGTGATGATGATTGGATAAAAGATATGAAAGATGGGATAAATGAATTCAAAAGGTATAAATTCTGGACATTGGATGAAAGACCTAAGGAAACTTCTGTTATTGGAGTCAAATGGGTCTTCTAAAATAAATATGATGAAAATGGAATCATAGTAAGAAATAACGCTAGATTGGTTGCTAAAGGATATAATCAACAAGAAGGAATAAAATACGATGAAACCTATGGTCCAGTAGCTAGATTTAAATCTATTCGTATTCTACATTCCTTTGCAACATTATTCAATTTCAAACTTTTTCAAATGGATGTTAAATGTGATTTCTTTAATGGTTTTGTTCAAGTGGATGTTTTTGTCGAACAACCTCCATGTTTTCTACATTAAAAACATCTTGAACTTGTTTTCAAACATACCAAAGCGTTGTATGGACTCAAAGAAGCCCCTAGTGCATGGTATGATATTCTTACATGATTTTTTGCATCAAAATAATTATGTTAAAGGGAAATGCTGATCCAACCCTTTTTATAAAGAAATATAAAAAAATGTTTTGATTGTTCAAATTGATGTTGATGACATTATATTTGGTTCAAATCAGCAATCTTTGACTGACTCCTTTTGAGACCTAATAAAATTTGAGTTTGAAATGATTATGATGGGTGAGTTAACATTTTTTCTTGGTTTTCAAATTTCTCAAAAACCCAAAGAAATCTATATATCGCAACATAAGTTTATTAATGATATTCTTTGAAAGTATGGCTATGACAACACTAAGAGTATATGTACTCCTATTGGTACCTCAAATTCACTTGATCTCGATGATGCTGGGAAACCAGTAGATCAAAAATCTTTAAAAGGTATGATAGGATGTCTACTCTACTTGACACTTAGGCATCTAGACATAATGTTTTCAGTATTCTTATGTGAAAGATATAAATCCAATCCAAAGAAATCATATTTAATGGTGGTGAAAAGTATTTTTTTTTCTACATAAAGTGAACCCTGGATCAATGACTCTTTTATACGTCTCTAAATGATTATGTTCTAAAAGGTTTTTCAGATGTTGACTTTGGTGGATGTAGAATGGATAGAAAATGTACATCTGGAACTTTTCATTTTTTAGGAGATTCATTATTTTCTTGGTCATGAAAAAAGAAACACTCAATAGCGCTTTCCACTACTGAGGCTGAATATGTAGCAGCTATAAGTTGTTGTGCTCAAGTGTGGTGGATGAAACACAATCTCATAGAATATGGTATAAGTTTTTCCAAAACACAAATTTTGTGTGATAATACTAATGCCACTACCTTAAGTAAAAACCCTGCACATCACTCTCGTGAAAACACATAGGTATTAGGCATTACATTCTTAGTGATCACAAACAAAAAGAAGATACCATTCTTCAATTTATCAGAACGCAAGATCAACTTGCTGATATTTTCACAAAATCTTTACCATCAGATAAATTTGAATACATTATATAGAATTTACCAATGATAACCATAAGGTAATCATCCTTATGAACACCCTATTGAAACCAATATCCTTACAAAAACAAACTCGTTTTCATATGGGGAGCACATTTTGTTGTTTTTTTTTGTATTTCAAAATTTTCAGTAATGAATATTTTTTATAGATTGAAATTTTGTGAAAGGAAATTCTTCGTAGTTAGATTTTTTGTAACAAAATTTTCGTTGTTTTAAAATGTTACATAGTCTAAAATTTTTTGGTTGTCTACAAATTTTTCATAGTATAAAATATTTTTAATACACAAAATTTATTTTCGTAGTTAATTTTTTTTCCTTATTTTAAATTTTCATAACGATGATTTTTGAACTTAAAATTTTCTTAATGGAGATTTTCGTATTGAAAAATATTCGTAATCATATTTTTCGGAACCTAAAGTTCTTTAAGAAGAATTTTCCTCATTACGAATAATATTTCTAGCAATACAAAAGGAATGTTTCCTTTCTTAAATTTTCATAATAATATTTTACTTGTTTGTATTTTCATCTATTTTTAATATTTTCTTATTCTCTTTTCCTTGAATCTCAATGTTTTTATTAAAAATACAAAAATATCGAAATCACTCAAAATTTCTTCTTCAGTCATTTTTTTAATCTGTTAGATCTAATCAGAAGTGTTTTCACTCGTTGGATTGAGTATAGAAGCTGAATTGTCACCTCAAACGCCTATATAAAGGACCTCTGATGGTTGTCCCATATCGAAACTCAATATTTCACATGCTGAAGCTCTGACCCTCCTACATAAGATCGTTCCGAATCCTCATGGGTTCCTCTACTCCGAATGTCTGTTGAAACTTCGTCTCAAAAATAAATGTTGTCTCTAAAGGAAATATTTGAATGGTAGGTTTACAGAGAAAGGATAGTTCATCTGAATTTATTTAATGAGTACGATTCCATTATCTCTAAGAATATAATGCTAAATGGGTGGGAGTGTATTTGCATTTTGAAATAGAAATCACAAGATCCGGTGTATCCAGAGTTGCTGATTGAATTCTACAAGTCAATAACATTCTTCAAGTAAGAAGGCGGGATAATGTTTTCTTTCTTGTGTTATGGGAAGACATAGTCTCCTACACATACCAAGGCTGCTAGTTTTATTGGAATCCCTTATGATGGAGAAATAGAGTTCTTCTCACATATGCTACCTGATGTTCAAGGAACTTTTATTAAAGAAAACTCCACGGCTTGTCCTGATCTATTAGAGGTAAATAAACCGATGATTCTTCACCTATCTACAAATTTTCAAATTCTAGAATTGTATGTCTATGGATTAATCATGCTAAGGAAAGGTGATAATGATTCATTAAAGAAGAGTGACACCTACATTCTAGATTTCATGGTAAACTTATTAAAGATATACATGGTTAAGCATATCTTGGTTACGATTGAGAGCATAATGAATGAAAATATGAAGGCTCATATTATTATGTATCCATACATTCTATCAAAGATGATTGTTAGGTGTTTATAATACTTCAAAATTCCTTGAAAATCTATGTCAATAAATTGTAAAGTCATGCAGCTGAGTGATGACACCTTGAAAAAAATGAATGATGGTTTTTCCAAATAATCCGAAGAATTCTGTGATTTTTCTGAAGAGGAAGTCGAAGATCTTTTAAAGAAACAGGAGGTGGATGAAACCTCTAAAAAGGGTGGAAGGAAGAAGAAGGTAAAGGAATTGGAAGGGAAGGAAAACCCCATATAGAAATGGAAACTCAATCCGCACTACCTAAGCCAAAGAAACAAAAATCCTATTCTGATGAGGTTTTAAAAAAGTGGAGAGAAGATAAGAAAAATAAAAAAGAAGGGGGGCATAAGTTTGGTCTGAACCCAGCTAAGGAAAAATATTTGAAGGTAAAGGTTGCTGAAGTGCTTGAGAAGAAATATAAAGAGAAGAAGAAGGTAATTTTTTCTGAGACATATATATTTCAATCACTTCTGAAGGCTTCTGAGAAAGATTTCGAGAATATTCGGATACCAAAATTCTTTCTGATAGAACCTTTACCAGAGAATCCAAAAAAGAATTTTGTAACTCTGAAAAATTTCCATGAAAAAGAAGTAGACGAAAAATAATTAGAAGAAGAAGAAGAAGAATTTAGGGGTGATACTAAAGATTTGATGAAGCAAGTAGAGGATTTAATAAAAAGTAAATCCCTTCTAAAAAATTATCATTCTTAACTTCTCAAGATGAGTATTCAAAACATGATACACTAGGAATAGATGAGAAGCTTGAGGAAGAAGTAAAAAAGTTGTCTGAAGAGAATAGTAGTAACCATGATATCATTTAGCCAGAGGTACTGAAGAAGGAGCTAAGATGAAGAGGTGGATGAAGATAAAATTGTGCAAATATCTGATAGTGAACACAAATCACCCAATCAAGAAAAAGTCACCCCGAAAGGTGATAAGGGAAAACAGGTGATTGTTTTTACCCCTAGAAAATAAGTGGTGGAGAAGAAAGAAGTGGGTGCTTCATCGAAGAGAAAAGATGGTGATATAGAAAAATAATCCTCACCAATAAAAATCTATGATTCAGAATCGTCCTCTCTTGGACATGATTTTGTAGTCCAGTCTTTAAAAAAGATTGTTGGAACTATCCCCATATTTCCAAGAATAGAATCCAAATTCTAGATGCTTCAATATTCCCTAAATCAGAAATCAAATTCAATATCCATGGTGATATATAAATACATTGAACTTGAGGCTGATTTCAAATCCTTCTTCATATACCATGAAGCCCAAAAAATATCTTGCAAGAAGATGACTAGCTGGTCAAAGAAATCTATGGAAGACATGAGAATTGTTGATGAGTTTCAAGATAATGTCAAAGACACATTTGAAATTGAAGATGGTAAGTTCAAAGATCTCACCAAGTATTTTGAAGAAAAGATACCTCTTAAAGAAAATACTCGGAAGCATGAAGTGAAAGATATTAATGGGAAACTATATTTAGTTGCATAGATTTGGAGGAGAGAAAGAGATCTCAGAATTGCGATTGAAGTGAAACTTTATATAAAAGAAGAAGTTCTGAAAGCATAGGAAAAATCTCTTAAGGCTCTGGAAGAAAAAATCAAAGTCCTAGAAAAGAAAACAGAAGATCAGTATCAGTTACTCAAACATGGAGAGGAGGATCACAAAGAGCTCAAGAAGCTCAAAACCATAGTGATGAAGTTGATGTCGAAGCAAGGGGAAGTATAATATTGTTCAATTCTGATATTTTGTTTTATTTCTTCATTGTATAAATTTTCCCAATCCTAATGAAATTATTGGTTCCTCATCTTTTGGTTGTTTAGTAGAAATATTTCTGGTACCATATTTACATTTCCATTCCCTATATTCCTTTTTGAAAATCACAAAGCGAGAGAAAGGAATGTTAAAAAAGAATACTTTATAAAAGAAGAAATTTCCCTAAGTAAGGGGAGTTCATCTAAAGGGGATTTTTTATTCTAGAAGATTCTGGTATGCAATAAAATTCTATGTCTCAATCCAGAAAACAATTATATGATCCTTAGTGTTTCCAAATCCTTATGGGGAGTTAGTTGTATTCCTCATTTCCCATGTGTTAAGGGAGATATGTTTTATTTTCAATGTCCAGAAAAATATTTTCTAATTCCATATATTCTTTTTTGTAAGGATATTTTTGATTTACAATAAGGGGGAGATTGTTGAGTCAATAAGGTTTTCTTATGAATTTTCTATTCCTTCTTGTCTTGAAAATCACAAACACTATATTTTAAAGAAAATTCATTTTCCCCTGTAGTTTATATTCATAAGGAAAATATTCCTTCTATAAGGAAATTTATCCTTACATTGTTTTCATTGTTTATATCATAATTTCTAGAAACCTAACACATTTTCGTTATAAGTATAAAATTCGGTTTTGTATCTAAATCCTTGTAATCTTGTAAATACATAAATATAGATCATTCTGTATTCAGGATCTAAATTCAGGTTCCGAATTTTTCTAATTTTAGACTCTGAAACTTCTGAGTTCAGACTCCAAATTCTTATGAATTGAGACACCAAAATTTCAGAGTTCAGACTCCAAATTCTATTGAATTAACACTCTTAAATTTCTAAGTTCAGAGTCCAAATTCTATAGAATTCAGACTTTGAACATTCATAGTTTAGACTCCAAATTCTCTGAATTCAGACTCTGAATTCTTCTGAATTTAGATTCTGATCGTTCTAGGTTCAGACTCTGAATTCTATGAATTTAGACTCCAAATTCTTACAAATATAGAGCCGAAATTCTTATAAATTCTGACTTTGAATTACTAGGAAATTCAGATTCCAAAATTCTATAGAATTCAGCTACCAAATTCATTTGAAGACAGAATCCAAATGTTCTTGTATTATAGAAACCGAATGGTTTTTGGTTAGACTCTGAACTTTTATTTTTTCATAGAATCTGCAAATTTTGATTTGGTTAAGAAACCATATATTAATTACTCTTGTTTGAGTTATAAAAAGATGTAGTGCATTCTGTCCTAACCAGCCTTTTTTTGAGTGACACGTGTACAGGTCCCTTCAAAATTCAAGGATAAATATGGCCGTTAGAAGTAGGAGCCGACCGTTGAAGATGTGCCTATAAATAGGATCTTATTTTAACAAGCAAAAAACGTTGATCAATCTTGGGATTACATGCTGCTAAAGTGATTTCTAGAGAGAGAGATACTATATTGTTATTTCTGTACTGAACATCCTGTTCAGAATTGCTTCGTGTGACTCTGAATATTGCTGAGTACATTCGAGGGCTTCCGAGGATTGGAAGACCGATGTACAGACTACCATGATGTTGAGGGCTTGCAGGGATATCAAGATAGACTCTGATATTTGTATTAAGGGCTTACCCTGGTGTGGGTAAGATTGACTTTATTGAAAGTATAAATCAATGGACCATTATCCAAGTTTGTTGGATACTATTCTCTTTGGGTTAAAATATTTACTACTTGTTACTTGTATTGTTTCAAGTTTTCTGCTGCATTTTGGTTGTTAAGAAAAGTATAACTATATTACAGTTTCTTATACTTGTACTCTAATTTTTAAGATTCTATACTCTCTAAGGTAGAATCTTTATCTTTGTAAGCTTTTCTAAAGTTTCATTTCTGGAACCACATTTCTAGAATCATGAAAGCTTGTAGAACTAAAAATTCTAGTGAATTTACCTTATTAAACATTGTTAAACATTACCATATTTAAAAGTTGAAATGGAATTTTTTAAATTTCACAATTCACCCCCTATTGTATATTGAGCATCTACATCATCATTCTGATCCTACACACACATCCGATAGTGGCTGAATCCTATGGGAATTGTAGGATTTTTTAAACCATTAATTGGAAAATTCGGATGCCCTTTTCTTGATGGATAGGGAAAAACACTTCTAAGATTGCATTAAATATTTCTATATGAGGTTATCTATTTCCAACCTTAATGAAGGGAAGTGTCTTCTAAAAGGATAATGGGATATATAGGATGGCATAGAAGGATAATACCATTTCTATGTTAATAAATGTACATCACATGTGGAATTTATAAATTTGGATGTAGACAGGGTAGAAGGTGTAGATTTTTTCTCCAATGGTGGAACAGTTTGGAGATAAATTTCAAGTGGATATCCTAGGAAATCCTCCATAAGTAGAGATTAACATTACAAATTATCTTCTTCTAGTTTAATATCCAATATCCATTACCCCTTATTAAATGTAATCGTTTGAGATGGGAGAGATGATGGTATAATTTTAAAATCTCGAGCTGTAGGGATTCATTTACCAGATTAACTATCATTAGGGTACTATAGTTTTATTTTCCTTGAATGATGATGGTGTCCATGTAATATATGGAATACTAGAAGCTAAAATAGATTATTCTGAATAAATAAAACAATTTTAAAAGGATCAATTACTCATTTTTTCAACATTGGTGATCCTGATGTACTTCCAAGATTTTTCTACATTTAGGCCATCATCTGGTGTGGGTTAGTGCCGAGGATATACAATAAAAAGTTTTTAGGAACTAGTACTATTTGTATAAGTACCTCAAGATTCTATTTAGCTTAATGAATAGATATGCAATGTTCAAGGCTCTAATGATAATGATCATTCAAACATATTTAGAGTCATTTTTTATTATGTCAACTGAAATCATATTGATATATTCACAAAAAAGAGAGTCACATGTTGACAATCATGAGATAATTATGAGTTAACATCAGGCATATTGTTAATATTTTGAGTACTTTCTATATCATCATTTTATTTTGGAGGTGTTTCTTTTGGAAACATGAGATCTGAAGAATGGATTTTTGTATATCTACATAATGTTGAATAATATGAAGGTTTCAATCATAGAAATGTATAGGGGGTTTGTTGAAGGATCAAGAAGTGGTAATTTGTGATTCTTTGAATATTGGATTAACATTAATAGACCAATTTATGGCCAAATAGATATTGGATTTAGATTCTATTATGACCATGGAATCAGTCGTGGTAGATTTTTTTTTCTGGAATGGTCCATATAGAGAGATGACATGCTTTATGTCCATCATCACCTTTTGGTACCAACATCTAAGAGGCAGGAGATTATGAGGGACTCAAATTCCTCATGAAGGGAAGCACATGTTTTCTAAACTAATCTATACCAAAATACCATGAGGTAATTATTGTGGACGAGTATGAGAAAGGATGTTTCATGGATCATTTCTCATTACCTTACTGTTTATAGGATAATGCTCGGGCACTAGTGACATGGTGGGTTACTTGATGCTATTCATGTTCTAGTATGGTTGTGGGATGAGGTGAGGAAGATCTTCATCATTGTATTAATAAGGACCCCTATGTTTCATTATGTTTTGTGGGTGGGGATTTATAAGGCACCGACCATAAACCTTACTTAATATTGAATTAATTGAATAATTCACATTGAGGATCTATTCAGGTTTAGAGTTTTAGAGAATTAGGACACAACTATTACATCTCAAAAGATTACAAAGTAGACGCTTCTACTAAATTTCCATATACTAAAAAATCATAAAAAGAAACATGTCTAGTTATATGTTTTATATAGCATGAATTTCCCTTGATCCCGTCCTTGACCCTATTCCTCATTAAGACTCGTGAAAAACATTTCAAAAAACTTGGGGTGAGCATAAAAAGCTCAGTAAGGGATACAAAAATAATGAAAACTATTAGTTTATCAAAAGAACAAGTAAACCATGTATACTTTATCAAAGTAATACTTTTCACCTTTATGAAGTAGTAAAAACTCTTCACTGAATAAAAGATCATTACTTACCCTTTTGTAACCAAAATATTACAACAAAACCCATATAAAATCACATAACATATAAATGTAACTTGGGACATAAATATACTTAAATGTAATAACCGTACAGTCGACTTCCACACATATAACATAATAGAATAGCCATATGGACGACTTCTATACCCAATGCATTAGAGGTTATAACGTTACCACCCTTCCTGGTATTCACGACACCACCCGTCATATGGTTTATCACGTAACCACCCGTCAAATGACCATGTACCATTATAAAATCATTAGACATAAAAAAATATAATGGTAAGAAAACATTTCCACAATTTGATCACAATATATCACATAAATATATTGAAATAACAAATCCATTATAAAAACCATTTTCAATACCAAAATACATAAAAGTGTATATGGTATTTATTTCATTTTAAAAACATTACGGCTTGTTGAGGAAGCCAAAGACTAAATAATACTTTCGGCGGCGGAAAAGGTTGTTGTCACCGCGTATGTTAAAAGAAACATTCCTTTTTGTCGTTTAATAAAATGCTTCGTAGAAATAGATTCATTTTGTATAAAAGTAAAAGTCAAAGGGGTTTATACACCTTATAAAATATAGTTGTGTATAAAATGAAATATTCCTCAATGAAAGGAGATTGAGACGAAGTCCCTTACCTCGGGTCCGACGTGACTCGATCGTTCTTTAACGTCCTGAATAATAAACTTGAGTTAATTTCTACTTGCTTATGAACATTTTTCAAGGTAATTATTCCTTTTATATCACTTATTACCATGTTATGAACATTATGTAATCATTTAAATTAATAACGGTTGTTTTGTGGATATTTGGTACTTGAGTCAAAAGTGAACTTCTTATATTTTCAAGTTGTTCACGTAGTCAAATATCCATTATTTCAAGAATTATATTCATGATCTAGATTCCATATATATCATATATATCCAGTATATACATGAATTTATAATATTACATAATCATTTAGAGGTAAGAAATGAAATTCACCATTCATGGAGACGGTAAGCCGTACGTACGCATGAATGCTACATTCATTTCCATGTCATATTAATGGAATTAAAACTAAATGAGAGGTATGTATATTTTAATTCCAGAATTATATTCATCATTTAGATGTAACATAAATCATATATAATAACTTTAAATCCATCCTTTATACGTCCCACATATGGCATTAACGGATCAAATCACTTTGAGGGGGCGGTAGTCCGCACTTCCTAAAATAAAGATATCACGTATACCCATAGTAGAAGCCACAAAGGTATGAAATTAATGAAAAATACAGAAGCTTAAGGAAAAAATAAACATATTATATATCATATATAAATATAGTGACTTCTAAATTGCCACCGTTGAAGGTGTTAGAAGAATATTGAACAATCATCGTTTCGTGAGGCAGAAATTCGCCATCCACAGAAAAAGTATGTTCTTTAACCATTAGATGTATGTGTGTGTATGTTTAGATCGAATGCTTCTTATAAAACATCCTAGTATATTTTTGATATTGGATTTTTTACAAAAAAAATGAATAAAAAGAGTTTAGGGGGTTGGAGAAGCAAAATAAAAAAAAAGAACACAAGTGAAGACATTACCATAAAATCGGGAACTCTCTTAGATTTGAGCTCAAAGGCTTCCTTGGGAAGACTTCTGCCCAAAGTGAGGCTTCTAGGAGTAAGATAGGTATTTTTAGAGACAAAAAGAGCAGATATTGGCCGATCCAAAGGTTTGAGAGGTGTGGGTAAGTTGGTAGAGGTGGGGGCCTTTTATAAGAGGAGAGGAGGGACACTATTCGAAAGTTAAGAAAATATACATTATTATAAAATGACTTTCGGATAAAAAGGTTCCCACAATTATATATTTAGATGATAAGGTGATAAAAGTTCTAAATCCACCCATACAATAGGTTTTTGACATGTTTAGGTCTTCTATTTTACATTATCTTTTCATTTTATTTAAATCGTTAAATAATGAGGTAATCGCTGCATCATCATGATGTCATAAATAATTTAATATATTTAATGCCTAAAAATTATAAAAAAAAATATCATGATGTAGGAAATCTTTTTATATTTATAATGAATATTTATAGTAAAAATATGACTTGTATAACCCCATTTAAAAATTGTTTTAGTAAAACAATACATGTTTGTGTCATTTTTACTTTTACTTTAAATAAAAGGCATTAATGTCATTATCTTACCCAAGTGGCTCCATGGAGTCCCAAAAATCGACTCATGGGTTGTCTTGGTCGGCCATGACACGTCCAATAAGGTTAGGACATGTGTCAAGGTCATTTCATATTATTAAAACATTATTTTTACCTTAAACTACACTAATTACCTCTAATCGCGATTAATAAACATAAAAGTTACTATTCACCAAAAAAATATTTTAATCCCATTGAACCACATTTTAATTCTTAATTACAACCATGTATGTCGGATTTTTGAAATTCAAAACACAGAGGTGGTAAAATTTCATTTAAACGAAAAATCATTTTTTTAAGTACCACTTAGTGGTTTCACTATTCATTAAAAATTGAAGTTTTTCAGAAAAATACCAAAACATCACCCTAAGCTATATTTGATATTCCAAATTCAAAAATGAAGTCTATTTTACAATATTCAAAACAAATAAGTTGCATTAATTAATTTAATAATTAATTCCCGCTGTCAGAGATAATAGCATGTTTTTTTGAAACAATAAGTATCAAAAGATTGAAACTAGTTTAAGTCCAATTTCATAGTGAAATTAATTCCAACGACCACTATTGGATTAAATGGTAAAAATATATTCTAATTATACTTTAAAACCAATTAAAAAGATAATTTAATCATGTAAATAAATTAGATTAAAAAGAGGTTTTGAATTAAAATACAACATTTTTCACTATTCGTTAAAAAATAAACTTTTTCGGAAAAATATAAAAAATTTACACAAATTAAATTTTGATGTCCCGATTATAAAGAAGAATTTTATTTGTTCCAATAGAATGTATAAGAGTGACCAAAACTATATTTATAGACGGTTCTCCATCAAAAGGTGATAAGTCGACCTTTTGTGAATGTTAGAGTATATATGCCTAAAATTGAATTCTTTTCATATTTTAAGCCTTTATCTTTTATTGGATAAATGTAAAACCATTTAACAAACATATATAATCATATTTTAGTTGTTTCTATTTATTCCGGCCAATACAAAAGCTACGTATTAACTACCATTCAAAATAATAATATTTTATTGCTAGTGTGCAACGTAAGATTTCAAAGAAACTATTTGTTGCGTATCGGGTACGCTATCGAACATAGAAACCCCTTTAAAGTAAAATTAATATTTTTTTCATAAATATTAATAAATATGAAAATTATTTATTCTTTATTTACCAGGGATGTTACATCCTTCCCCCCTTTTGGGAATTGCGTCCTCACAATTTTATTCACTTATCACAATAAGTGAGGTTATTTATCCCTCATAGCATTTTCATATTCCCACGTTGCCTCTTTAACCATATGTTTTTTCCACAATACCTTTACCTGGTGAATTACCTTATTTTGCAACACCTACTCTCTTCAGTCAGGAATCTAGACCGGTAGTTCTTCACAAGAGAGATTCTTTTCCAACTGAACTACCTCTAGGATAAAAACATGAGATGGATCTGGCATATACTTTCTCAACATCGAAACATGAAACAAATTGTGTACCAGAGATAAAATCAGAGGTAAAGCCACTCGGTAATAAATTGATCCAACTTTCTCAAGAATTTCATATGGTCCAATGATCCTTGGACTCATCTTTCCTTTCTTACCAAATCGCATCAAACTTTTCCACAGTGAAACTTCGAAAAAAACATGATCACCTACCTCGAAAGATAGACCCTTCCTCCGGTTATCCTCATAAATTTTCTGTCTGCTCTGAGCTGTTCTCATGTGTTTCTGAATCAACTGAATTTTTTCTACCATCTCTTCTACCAATTCTGGTTCCATCAGCTTCCTTTCACCCAATTCATCCCAAAAAGATTGAGTTCAACACCGCTTCCCATATAATGCCTCAAATGGTGTCATCTGTATACTGGAATGAAAAATGTTATTATAAGAAAACTCAACCAAATAAATATGTTGGTCCCAAATTCCCTGATAATCTATAGAGCAAGCTCGTAGCATATCCTCCAAGGTCAGAATTGTTCGTTCTGACTGCCCATCTGATTGAGGATGAAAAGCTGTACTAAAATTTAATTCAGAACCCAATGACTTCTGAAGGCCTTTCCAAAAGATAGAAGTAAACCTGGGATCACGATCAGATACAATGGAGAGGGGAACCCCATGTAACCTAACTATATCTTTAAGATAAAAACGGAAAAGTTTATCTACGGTAAAATTATCTCGTATATCAAGGAAATGAGCAGATTTACTCAAGCGATCTAAAATAACCCAGATTGCATTATTACCTCGAGATGTCTTCGGTAATCCCACAAAAAATTCCATGTATATATTTTACCATTTCCACTGTAGCACTGGTAGAGGCTGAAGCATCCCTTTTGGTAACTGTCGCTCTGCTTTAACATGATGACATGTGAAACACTTCACAGTAAAATCAACAATATCTATTTTCATTCCATCCCACCAGTAATACTCCCACAGATCTTTGTACATCATAGTACTGCCAGGATAAAATGAAAACGGAGAACTATGAGCTTCACATAACAAATCTGTCTTCAACTGTGAATCACCGGGCACACATAATCTCTTCCCAAACCTCAAAACACAATCAATATCAATGTTGAATTCAAGAAAGTTACCTTTATGAACCCGATCTACCTTTTCCTGCAACTCACTATCTTCCCTTCGTGCTTGCTTAATTCTGTCTGATAGGGATGATCTCACTGATACCTGAAACAAAACAGAAGAACTTCCTGCACCAAAAACATCTATACCAAATTTCATCAAATCAAAAACTAAAGGATCTCGTTCCAAATGTAGCATGGATAATGAAGCATTACTTTTTCGACTCAAAGCATCAGCCACTTCATTTGCTTTTCCTGGATGGTAATAAATTGTACAGTCATAATCCTTGATTAATTCTATCCATATACTCTATCTCATGTTCAATTATTTTTGAGTGAATATATACTTTAAACTTTTGTGATCAATATATATTTCACACTTTACTCCATACAAATGATTCCTCCAAATTTTTAGAGAAAAAACAACAACAGCTAATTCCAAATCATGTGTAGGGTAATTTACCTCATGAATTTTCAACTGGCGTGAAGAATAAGCAATTACCTGATCATTCTGCATAAGGACACAACCAAGTCCTTTCAATAAAGCATCATTGTAGATAACAAACTCACCATTACTATAAGGAAGTCCCAAAAATGGAGCATTCACCAATCTTCTTTTCAACTCTTGAAAAAAATCATCACATTCTTTTTTCCAGATAAACTTAACACCCTTCCGAGTTAGCTTAGTCATTAGACTAGATAATCATGAAAAAAATTCAACAAACCTTCGGTAGTAACCTGCCAAACCAAGGAAACTACGAATCTTGGTTACATTTGGTGGTCTTGGCCATTCTTCAACAACTTTTTTTAGCAGGATCAACAGTTATGCCATTTTTTGAAACAATGTGACCCAGGAAAGATATTTGTTGTAACCAAAACTCAAACTTGCTAAATTTTCCATACATTTTCCTTTCTTTTAAGGTTTGCAAGATAACCCTTAAATGACTTTCATGATCCTCTTTACTTTTAGAAAACACCAAAATATCATCAATAAAAACAACCCACATTTTTCACTTGAGTCAACTGAGCCATTACTACAACTAACTGTTTAGTTCTGATTATGACCATCTCAGGACACTGATTTGAAAGGTCATTTCCCTCTGTATGCCTTCCCAGAAAATCTAGTCTGTTTCCTATATGAAAAACCTTTCTTAACACAGAAATATCTTAGGAGAAGCAACATGGTAATCTTTAAATGCTATATCATTTCAATAATACCATAAATTAATTTATAATTTAACTATTTTATAACTTTTAAAGTTGTCTAAACCGACCTCTGATACCAACTATAAGGCCTCGCCCTTAAACCTTACATAATATTGAATTAAATGAATAATTCAAATTGAGGATCTTTTTAGGTTTAGAGTTTTATAGAATTAGGACATAACTATTACATCTCAAAATATTACAAAGTAGACACTTCTACTAAATTTAAATAGAATAAAAACTCTTAAAAAGAAACATGTCTAGTTCCATGTTTTATATAGCATGACTTTCCCTTGATCCCATACTTGACTCTATTCCACATTATGACCTGTGAAAAACATTTCAAAAAACATGGGGTGAACATTAAAAGCTCAGTAAGGGATACAAAAAAAATGAAAACTGTTAGTTTATCAAAACAACAAATAAACCATGTATACTTTATCAAAGTAATACTTTTGACCTTTATGAAGTAGTAAAAACTTTTCACTGAATAAAATATCATTACTTACCCTTTTGTAACCAAAATATTACCATAAAAACCATATAAAGATCACATAACATATAAAGGTAACTTGGGACATAAACATACTTAAATGGAATAACCATACGGCCAACTTCCACACATATCACTTAATATAATAGCCATACAGCGGACTTCCATACCCAATGCATTGGAGTTTATAATTTGGCCACCCAACCTGGTATTCACGGCACCACCCGTCACATGGTTTATCACGTAACCACCCATCAAATGTCCAAGTACCATTATAAAATCATTAGACATAAAACAAATATAATGGAAAGAAAACATTTCCAAACTTTGATCACAATATATCACATAAATATATTGGCATAAAAAATCCATTGTAAAAACCATTTTCATACCAAAATAGATAAAAGTGTATATGGTATTTATTTCATTTTAAAAACATTACAGCTTGTTGAGGAAGCCAAAGACTAAACAATACTCGCGGCGGCGGAAAAGGTCGTTGTCACCGCGTACGTTAAAAGAAACATTCCTTTTTGTCGTTTAGTGAAACGCTTCGTAGAAAAAGATTCCTTTTGCATAAAAGTAAAAGTCAAAGGGGATTATACACCGTATAAAAGATAGTTGTGTATAAAACGAAATATTCCTCATTGAAAGGAGATTGAGACGAAGTCCCTTACCTCGGGTCCGACTTGACTCGATCATTCTTTAACGTGCTGAATAATAAACTTGAGTTAATTTCTACATGCTTAAGAACCTTTTTAAACTTCATTATTCCTTTTATATCACTTATTACCACGTTATGAACATTATGTAATCATTTAAATTAATAACGGTCGTTTTGTCGAAATTTGGTACTTGAGTCAAAAGTGAACATCTTATATTTACATGTTGTTCACGTAGTCAAATATCCATTATCTCAAGAATGATATTCATGATGTAGATGCCATATATATAATATATATACAGTATATACATGCATATATAATATTACATAATCATTTAGAGGTAAGAAATGAAATTCACCGTTCATGGAGACGGTAAGCCGTACGTACGCATGAACACTAGTTTCATTTCCATGTCAAATTAAAGGAATTAAAACTAAATGAGAGGTATGTATATTTTAATTCCAGAATTATATTCATCATTTATATGTAACATACATCGTATATAATAACTTTAAATCCATCCTTATACATCCCACATATAGCATTAACGAATCAAATCACTTTGAGGGGGCGGTAGTATGCACTTCCTAAAATGAAGATATCGCGTAAACCCATAATGGAAGCCACAAAGGTATGACATAAATGAAAAATACAGAATCTTAAGGAAAACATAATCATATTATATATCATATATAAATATAGTTACATCTTAATGGCTACCATTGAAGGTGTTAGAAGAATATTGAACAATCATCGTTTCGTGAGGCAGAAAATCACCATCCATAGAAACAGTATGTTCTTTAACCATTAGATGTTGGTGTGTGTAATTGTAGCGAGAATGATTGTTATAACAACATCCTAGTATATTGAATATACTGGAGTTGTTACAAAAAAATGTATAAAATTAGTTTAGGGGGTTGGAGAAGCAAAATAAAACAAAAGAACACAACTGAAGACATTACCTTAAAATCATGTAACTCTCTTAGATTTGAGCTCAAAGGCTTTCTGGGGAAGACTTCTGCCCAAAGTGAGGCTTCTAGGAGTAAGAGAGGGATTTTGAGAGACAAAAATAGCAGAGATTGGCCGATCCAAAGGCTTGAGAGGTGTTGCTAAGGTGGTAGAGGTGGGGGCCTTTTATAAGAGGAGAGGAGGGGCACTCTTGGAATGTTAAGAAAAGATACTGTATTATAAAACGATTTTCGGATAAAAAGGGTCCAAAAATTATATATTTAGAGGATAAGGTGATAAGAGTTCGAAATCCACCCATCCAATTGGTTTTTGACATGTGTAGGGCTTATATTTTTCATTATATTTTCATTTTATTTAAATCGTTAAATAATGAGGTAATCGCTGCATCATCATGATGTCATAAATAATTTAATTTATTTAATGTCTAAAAATTATACAAAAATATCATGATGTAGGAAATATTTTTATATTTTTAATGAATATTTATAGTCAAAAATAGGACTTGTATAACCCCATTTAATTTTTTTTAGTAAAATAATACATGTTTGTGTCATTTTTACTTTTACTTTAAATAAAAGGTATTAATGTAATTATCTTACCCAAGTGGCTCCATTGGGTCCCAAAAATAGACCCATGAGTTGTCTTGGTCGTCCATGACACATCCAATAAGGTTAGGACATGTGTCAAGGTCATTTCATATTATTAAAACATTATTTTTAACTTAAACTACACTAATTACCTCTAATCGCGATTAATAAACATAGAAGTTACTATTCACCAAAAAATTATTTTAATCCCATTGAAGCAAATTTTAATTCTTAATGAAAACCATGTGTGTTGGATTTTTAAAATTCAAAACGCAGAGGTGGTAAAATTTCATTTAAACGAAAAATAAGTTTTTAAAGTACCACTTATTGGTTTCACTATTAATAAAAAATTGATGTTTTTCAGAAAAATACAAAAACTTTACCCTAAGCTATATTGGATATTATGAATTAAAAAATGAATTCTATTTTACAAAATCCAAAACATATAAGTTGAATTAATTAATTTAATAATTAATTCCCGCAGTCAGAGAAAATAGCATGTTTTTATAAAACAATAAGTATCAAAAGATTGACGGTAGTTTTAGTCCAATTTCAAAGTGAAATTAATTCCAACGGCCACTATTGGATTAAATGGTAAAAATATAATCTAATTGAACTTTAAAACAAATTCAAAATATAATCTAATCACGTAAATAAATTAGATTAAAAATTTGTTTTGAATTAAAATACAACATTTTTCACTATTCTTTAAAAAATTAACTTCATCGGAAAAATACCAAAAATTTACACAAAGTAAATTTTGATGTCCCGACTATAAAGAAGAATTTTATTTGGTCCAATAGAATGTATAAGAGTGACCATAACTATATTTATAGACGGCTCTCCATCAAAAGGTGATAAGTCGACCTTTTGTGAATGTTAGAGTATATATGCCTAAAATTGAATTCTTTTCGTATTTTAATCCTTTATCTTTTATTGGATAAATGTAAAACCATTTAACAAACATATATAACAATATTTTAGTTTTTTCTATTCATTACCGCCAATACAACGCCTACGTGTTAACTACCATTCAAAATAATATTATTTTATTACTAGTTTTCAATGTAAGATTTCAAAGAAACTCTTTGTTGCGTATCGGGTACGCTATCAAACATAGAAACCCCATTAAAGTAAAATTAATATTTAATTCGTAAATATTAATAAATATGAAAACATATTATTCTTTATTTACCTGGGATGTTACAGGATTGATCATCCAATGAAGCATTCACATTTCATTCAAATTTTTTAGACATTCTCTATGTATGGTTTTGTTAGTATATAATTTCATGAAATAGTGTGTTTTGAGATTACAATGTTGTGTACAGTTTCAAAAGATGATGCATGTTTTACATCATGGTTCATAGAAGGCATGCTGAAGGTGATAGTGGAACAACTGATTTTGATTATAATAAATAACCCTTAGATAGACATACATTTTGATATAATGTTCAACATGCTTGAAGATATATTCATAGAATGTTTTCATGATTTTCTACAGTAGTATAGAAACAAAACATCTTTTGTCATGTTTTAATGAAATGTAATCCTTCATTATTCAATTAAAATAACTTATTTTCCAGACATTTATGTTCAACAATGTACATTATAAAAATATTTTATTGACATGGGTGAGTTGACAGTGATCAGGTCAATACTGGTGTAAGAAGATTCTATGTTGATATAGTTGATTCGATAACATTTTGTTTCTTTTCAATGTAGGTAGTGTTCATATTCTAAATAGTGGTGATGGATATTGGAGTTCTAAATAGGGGACTTGGATTTCTTGTGTATGTCACTTTGGTTGGGAAATTAATTTTGGAAGAAGTTGGGGAACCTATAATCATGGGTTTTTGAGTATTTGAAATTTTGGAAAGCATTTTTCTAATATATTATTGGTTTGAAATTACTCCACGAAATCAAGGCATAAACAATGTCTTTCATATTTCATTTCATCAAAAGTTTGAATAATCCCTGAGTCTTTTGATTTATAATGTTGATGTTGAGTTAGATATAGATTAATAACATAAGCAATATCTTGTATGGATTGTATACTATAGTGTGATGGTACTACATAGAATAAATGTTACTCATGTCCTCATATTGCGAAAACATGGAAATATCCCAGATGATGTGTAGGAGAGGGAGTAGGACATATCATCAAATTTTACATAGATATTTCTATAGGAACATTATAATATCATATGGGGGATGAGAAGTCTATGTAGTGGGATATTTGAGGGAATATTGAGTATCATGGTGTGCTGTGTTTTATTTTTCTTCTAATTAATAAATTGTATATCAAATATTTTTTGTCACATAAGGTTTCAGGAAAGTCATGGGTCATCTTGTGTGGAAAATTTTATACCTTTAACAAAGAGTTTCTTATTACAATAAATTAAATGATTTAAGGCATGATTCACACTATGAAATATTCAAAACAAAACACCTAGGTTTCTATCTTTATTGGTTTATGATGTGGACTATTTTCTCATAATGTTAAAGGCTGCATTGGAATATTTTTATCTATGTTAATAATGTAGCATTGAGATAAACCTCCTTTAAGCCTTCTCCCTCACTTCCCTCCACCAATGCTTTGGATTTTGGATCATATGATATTCCCTATGAAATATTTTTCTCCTTCCTCCTTGTATGAAAAGTATATTGAGTGTATATCACTGTGGGATTTCTCACCCAGTTTTTCATGTTTTGTTTATGTATTAGGTTACCCATTACTTCTGTTTTCTTATTCCAATTAATATAACCATAATATGTGGATTTTAGTCCTTATTCAAGGGATTTATTGTAGTTGTAATGTTCTTGGTAGTTATTCATTTGGATTTATATTCATCACACATGAATTAGTATATATTTAGCATTCTATGACAAAATTATGGAATTCTTTATCCCTATTATGAATCTATGTTTTAGTGTATCATATAAAACATATTTTTCATTCTTATGTTTACATGGTGAGGATTGAATTATTTTAGTTGGTTCACTATATGGGTAGTATATATTTTTCCTTGAAGTCAATGAATATTTATATTTCACCGAAGATAACATTATTTTTTTACACGTGGGTAATTAGGTTTGGAAAATGATATTCTATCTCAGAAAAAGAATGAATTATTTTTTTTAAAAAAATGGGATTTTGTAACTAATTACCTTTATTTTGTTGGATTTAAGTCCTATTATATCTAGTTTCATAGTTATATATGTGACCATAATAGAGTACGAGTGGAATGTTCTATTTTCCTGAAAGAACCTCTATTGAGTGTTTGGGGAGGGATCAGTATTATTAATGTGGTCATAAACTTAGTAATTAGGTGTGGGACTTGTGTTTTATATTAAATTGATATTTTTAATGACTGTTCCTTTTGAATTTGGTCCAATGTATGTAGGAGTGGGGATCATGGTAATAAGGTTTACACCTGAAGACTTTATGGTTTATGTTTTTAATTTACTACACATATTATATGATTTTTTACACATTAATATGGATGATACGGTTTGTAATTGAAATATTGTGGTGTACAACTAGATTTAGACTCACAACATGTATGTAAGTATCTATTTCCATATGTACATAATATTCATGGATCCACCAAATGGAATTTGATCCTCAGAAAAATACAATATAGGTGTAATTTCTTAAAAATTTAAGTCATACTAGAAATTGAAGTTGTAAATTTGGTTTTAGTAAATCATTTATTTATTTATTTTTTAATATATAAATGAATCTACCTTTTACGGGGATCTATTTTTTACTTTATGTACTAGATTTAATGTTGTACATGAAATAGATTGGGGTGATATCATTAGTATATTTCGGAATATGATATTCCAGTGTTTATATTTCATATTCTTTTATATTTTATTTGGTTACATTGTTTTTTTTTTGAAATTGCAAATGGAATACTTCCCTGATTGCACTATTTAGAGTGTCACCTTTAGTATGTAGCCTCTTTTATATGGGGATAAATTAATTATGTTATATATAACCTCTGGCCCTTACCGAGTTATTTAACATAGGGATTTACACATAATGTGTTTTTCAATTTCATGATAGACACTTGCTGGTGGTTCACTTTGTTACGTATGAGTTAATACATACATAAGGTTCACTACCATATCTCATAGATCGATATCTCATCTATATGTGTAACATAATATATAATAGTGTTTAATTTTCAAATGCTGAAAAACTGATATGTAAGGGTTATGGTTTTCATGTCGAAGCGTCCAATTTATAATCTCCATCTATCAACAATAAAATTAGAAATAATCCAAAGACAAAATTATTATCTTTTTTCTTGTTTTATTATAATATCTCAAAAATTTATCAAGTAGAAGTGTTAGTAAATTAATATGGGATATTTTAATGTCAAAATAAATTATTAATTTTGAATATTAATATCTATAGTTTGGAAAAGAAATTAAATGATAATTTTTTCTTCATTTAAATTGTGTATAACATGTTATTTAGATTATATATTTTCAGTATTTAAAATTAATTTATTGAAAATTTAGATAATACTTTTATATTGTTAATTACACAAATATGAATAAAGATATTAGATAATAATGATAACAAGGCATCACATAGTTATGAATTTAATATTCATATGATTAGTGTTAAATTATTTATACAAATATGACGTGATACATAGTTCTATAATAAGTAGTTCATTTAAAAAAATCAGTGATATTTATATATTTTTATAAATAAAAAATAAGGGAAAATATGAAAAATATTTTATATTAAAAATAATGAATTTTTCGTTATTTTAAATTTAAAATGTTCAATTTAAACGCATCATTTGTGGAAATTATTTTAACCACATCATAAGGAGTCTTGAATACTCTGTTGAAAAATTGTTTACTATTTATATGTGATATTTTTTATTATGTTAATATATTAAAAAATTAATATTTTTTTATAAAATGTTTGTTATAGAATTAATATCATGATATTAAAGTAAATTACATATAATGGTTAATATAATTGAGTTTTTATTATCTAAGGAATACAAAGTGCTTATATTGAAAAATATGCATAACCATAAGGAATAGGTAATACATATATGTATCAGGATTATATTTGATAATATGGTGACATTATATATCCCAATATAATAAACATTAGCTTTCTTCCAACATGGTACCTGTCAGGATCATTATAATCCAACTTCGTATTTTCATACCAATATATGGTTCCCTTTGATTATATTTTCAAATGAATGAACATTATGAGGTGACTATAGAGATTATGTGTTTTGTTAAAGGTTATTTATTTGGGTTACACATATCTAGAAACCCTAACTATTACAATAAAAAGGATTATCATTGAATAAATCCATTAGAATGATTTTTATAAAGAGTTATCCACCCAGATCTGAAAGAATCTTTTTTTTTGTAATTAAAAATTATTTTCTACTCTTGTTCTTATCTTTCTAAAATTATGTTTTCAGGAATGAAAAAAATATCTTCTCTACCCAATTTTTTCATTAAAGTTATTTTCAAACTCCTAAATATAATTTAATGGAATGTATTTTATAGTCCTAATGAAGATATAATCCATTTGAAATTATTCTTATTAATCTTATTGAATGCATTGAATTAAATATTTTATTTTTTAATGACTATGTAATTGAGTTGACAGATCTTTATGGTGACAAAGAAGGATGATCTAGACTCTCCTTTTAATCAAGGGAATGTATTGGATGCACCAAAAAAGCCAATGCCTTGGGGAAGATCACATGGTATATAGAGGACCCACTGAACAACGATAATCGTTGAAGCATCCCCAGCTCCTGGTGTTCCACCAATATTCATGTTAGAAGCATGAGATAAGAGGTAGTTTATTTGTAGTAGAATTAGTCCCTAAGTAGGACATTGGTTACCCAATTCTTGCTAATGGAAATCTAATTCACTCAGAGAAGTAGTATTAGTTAGGTACATAGTTTGGTAAAAAAATACTCTATTGAGGAATTCATATGCACAAATTCCCCCCAATGATTTATTGATTCTTCCCACACATCTTGGATCCTAGAAATGGAATTCCTTTTAATATTCCAAGATAAAAATGATTATGAACAACTATCTCTGATCAAAATGATTCCTAAGAACTAGAAATCTCAAAATCCTCTTAAGATCAAATCCTTAATTCTCTATCATTCTCCCAGAATATTCTTCCACACCATCCCTCAATCTCTCTTCCTAAATTGTATCTATCCCTATCGAAAAATACAATTAGGATTTTAAAGGGTTTTCCAAAATAAAATTACTATCTTCTTAAATTATGTTCCACAATTTTTATCTATTCCAACCAAAAATTAGTATATATGAGATCATTGTATTTATAATAAATATTATTCATATCTCCACAATTATATTTTGATCTCATTTTAAAAAATTAATGTTTTGAAATCGCCATCAATTTCTAGAATTGATATTTTTAAACATTAAGTAAATTCTTATTTATATGATTAAACAATGTTTTTCCATTGAAAATATAATATGTAAACTATTCTTAACATTATTAGTTTCCATATTTGAAAAATGTTTATGCATGAATATCTTCAAACCAAATAACTAGTAGATTAGTGGAATCCTGATAATGATAAAAACAGTGAACTAAATTGAAAAAATGAATGTCGTGTATTGTGGTCAAAATATAAATTGGGTTAGTTGTGATTATACACATAAAATAACTTACAAAATATTTAAATTAATTAAATTCATACATGAATTTATAATAAAAGACAAATAAACTAGAATGTATATGTTTATTCATGAAATTGAAATTTTTTAAATACATCCAAATGAATCCATTACTTTAAAATTTTCATTATTATCTACCATTTATAATGTTAAAAAAATTACAATGGTGAGGATTTTTCAATAAAATACCCAGTTAAAAAATTCATAGGGTCCTACCAATTAATTGGGCGCCCTAGCCACCACCATTAAAAAAGACAAGGATACGAGGAAAAAGGTAGTTAAATATTTTATTATTTCCCAAAATACCTAAAATATGTCAATGGAATGAAAATATTATATTTATGATAATAATGAAAAAATATAAGGGAAACCACCACCTTTAATGATGATATTGACAATTAATCTATAGAAAAAGATAATGACATTCCCTAAATCTCCAAAAAATGACTAATTCCTTCATGAATAATAAAATTTCCAATTTAACGAGAAGGTAATGAAAAGAGATATTAATTGATTTGACATTATATGAATACAAGAGGAATGAAAAATTCATGAAAAAAATATATCCTCTATAAATACAATTTCAAATAAATTATATAAGGAAGAATGGGTTTTAGAGTTACAATATGTGGTTATAGTGATGACTCCATGGAATCAATGCCCTCAACTTCTTCTAGTGACTCAATACCTATTCTCCTAATGAAATATTTTGATGTAGAAATTATGTTTAGTAACCCTATTCATAATTTTTTTCTTCCTCATATACTCTTAATTATTATGACTCTATTCATTCTTCATTATGTTATTATCAACTTAATTTACAGGACCTAAAATAAACACTTAATAAACTAAAAATGGGTTTCTAATGAATTAATCATTATGATTTTAACTAGAAAATAAATACAGAATATTTGTAAATTTAAAATTTTCACTTTAAATGATATGGTTATTCCCTTTATTAAAAAATAAAACTATGAAAATTAATAATTAATTAAATGTATATAAACGAGATTCTAACATCCAAGTTATAAAAATTATCATACCAAATTCCCTCAAGAAATTTTTTATTTAAATAATAACATAGAATTGCAAAAATCACGGAGAAGAATTTTTTTGTTTCTTCCCTAATCATGCATGAACCTATTGAATTAAAAAAAAACAAATTTTATTTAAGGATTATCTTAATATTTCTTGTTTGATCACTGTAAATTAATTTTACATTTAATTTACAAATTGTATTGCAAGTATACTCAATATAGGATAAAAATATCAATTTATTTTTCATATAATCTTCCCAAAATAAAGACTCATAATAACCAAATATTGATTCATAAGCACTTATTTTCTAGCATAAGAAAACCAAGTTTTATTGGGTATAAAAACCATTTTTTATATGATTTTGTGGGAGTAGTTTCTTATGCTAAAAAAACCCAATAAATATTGTTCCACCTAGATAGTTTTTTTATTAACACACATATGTGGTGACATCTTCGTATTAAATCACATCCGTAATGTAAATGGAGGTACCACAGCCTTCCTTGATAACAATACATGTATGATAAAAAATTATGGCAAAATTGATTATTCCATGAAAATTTTGACTAAATATGTTATATATTTTTTCAAAGTATTGAAACAAAAGTTACTAGACGTTATTCAATTATTAAATAGTATTATAAATCTTTTGAAAATTATTTTTATTGTATTTTAGCTCAAAATATAAATATGTATTTACCGTGTATCATTTTCTAAAGTCTTATACAATCAATTTAAAATCCATCACTTGACGAAAATTAAAATTCTCGGGTCCTAATGTATGTTATGCAATGATTTTCTATAGATATGTTGGCCACTATATCACACACTCACTAGTAAACCTCAACCATTTTCAATATGTATGAGATCTGTCCAGATTTTATTTCCAAAATATACGGTTTTTGAGGCATACCAACTTGATAAGAAACTGAAGTTTATTAAATCTAAATAAGAATATATTTATTAAAAATCACTTGAATTAATTAAACATGATTTATTTAGAGCTTATAAGATAGAAATTATTTTATATAAATCCCATGTATTTTTAATTATTGATGAATTTAAAATAATCACTTGGCCTTAATTTTTATCTCATACAAGTGAATCTTACAAACCATTAATCGTGTTATCTAATAATGCTGAAAAAAAGTTTAAATTTATTCCATTTTGAGATGATCGTAGTATAGAATAAATCAACATGTCATTTTATTATTTATTTTCTTATCAAGGCTATAAAAATTATTCTTCATCACCTTGAACACTTCAATTAGGTGGAGTAATTATGATGACAAATAAAACATCCTAACAAATCACTACAACTAAATTAAATGATTTTAATTTAGCAAAAAATAATTCTTTCTTATTTTATGAAAATGAAATACAGTATAATTAATTATATTTTTATATAAAATTTTCATCTAAATACCCATAATGACCCTTTGAAAATAAAAATATTCTAAGTATTATTTTTTTAATAAATTTATTAATTTATATTTTATTTTAATAACAAAAAAAATATAGGAGATTTTGATTCCAAATATTATGAAGGTATCATTATTTGGTAATCTAACTCGATTTAGGATTAATGGTTTTTAGAAAAAAAGTACTAAATTTATGGGAGAGTCAATCATTATTGTTTTGGATGAAATTTTTTCCATATATCCGTCTATTTTTTTTTGGAATATGATGTTTTAAATAATATTTTTCAATTTATAAAATATAATGTTTAACAAATGTTAATATAATATTAATTAGAAAAATATAACATAAAAATAATTTACAATTAGTAATTTCATTAGATATTAACATGTAAAAACACAAACAACCAGATGTGTGTAAAATGATATAGAATTCCTTGTCATTTGTTTTTCTCACTTAGAACCCCAAAAAGGAAATATTCCCTCCAGGATGAAACTTACGTTCTTCCCATATTTAATGGAATTAATAAATTCACATTCATATTTGTATTCAATACCATGGAATAATATAATCATCTTATTTCCATAGGATTTAAATAGGTTTTTTGGAATAATATATATGGGCATCACAAAATCAATAAAAATAATGCATGTCCACTAATAAAATGCTATAACCATGAAGAAGAAATCAGTAGTGGTGAATCATTTTCACCCATCACATAGTATAAATCCATTATAATTTTATTGGAATTACCCTCCAATATCAATTTTACACTATTTCACATGGATGTCAAAAGAGATATATTAAATTGTTTTATTGATGAAAATATTTTAGTTGAAGAATCACTTGGTTTCAAAAATCTAGTTCTTCAAATTATTATTTTTCAAATAAACTAAATAAAGTTATTTTTTAAAATAATACCATCATGATTTGTATTAAAATTTATAAATTTCTTAATCAAGCAGTTTTAAATGGTAAAATCTAATTCAACTGTTTTTTTAAAACACATAACAAATTATTTTTTATGTGTAAAAATTTACGTTTGTGATGCAAATTTTTATTTATACTAATAATTGTATTTGATTTAATTTTTTGAATTTAATAAAATTTAACTTAAAATATTATTTATGGGAGAAAACAAATTCAATTTTTGTTCTTCACATTTCTCTATGAAATGAGGGAGATTTTCTAAACCACGGAAAATAATCTATTCAATTTTTAAAATGTATCATCATGGATCTAAAAAAAATTATTATGCCAATAAATAAAACCTTTATGATTATGGTTGATCAATATATCAATCTAGAAAACAACAAGAATTTTAAAATTATGAATGATTTTATATTTATTCTTACTAAAGCCCGAACTGATATCGAGTTATGTGTTTGTTTTTGACTAATTTATAATAAAACCCAATGGAATCTCATCTTAAACCAATTGATGTATTTTTATTTTGTTTAAAATGAACTAAAAATGATTCAGTTTATTATAAAAAAGAACAATTTTTGAATTAACTTGTTTTCAGATGATGATACTGGAGTATACCAACTATATTAGAAAAGTACATGTCCGACATTCCACATACATTGAGAATATCTCATCTCATGAATTAGAAATTAGTAGAAAACAATTTATATTTATACAATAAAAGTAAAATACATAGATATTGGGGTATGTTTCTCTAAATAATATGGATGAAACATAGTCCCTTATATATTTTAAATATAATTAATCATGTCCCTATTATGTGTGACAACTATATAGACACTAATATCTATAAAAATACTATATTAAACTCCTACACACAACATATTGATCATATAATAAATTAAATAAGAGATCCCTTCAAATAGGATGATATCTTGATATATTTTTTTTGGATTTAATATTAATTGATGGATATTTTGACTAAGCCCCATGGTTTTTGATCATTTTGATTTTTTTATTATTTAATTATAACTAGTAAGATTTTAATTTTATTCATTGAACCAGGCATTACATGAAAAACCTTCTAATTTTACTTAAAATTATTATTTATATATTCATTTATTTTCAAAATATAAACATTTATTCTCACTTATGCATTAATTTTAAGGGGTTTCTTATCTCTTATTTTTTATTTTTTCTTAAGATATTATTTTATTTTCAGATAAAATTTTAAATTACATTTTTTATCTTATATTGAAAAATTTAATTTATTCTTTCAAGAAATAAGTTTTATAAAATTACTAATGGTTCTTCAGATAATATTTTCATAAAATAAAAAAACATTTATATCTATAATTTTTAAAATAAAAATATTTCTTTGGTTATTGGAAAATTAGTGAAGATTAAATTTAATTATTAGTATTTTTCCTAATAGCCAATGTTCTTAAGATTTTATTGAAGAAACATCAATATAATTAATCCTTTTAGGTATGTTCTCACATTAAATAGAACATCATGATCATCATTCAACTTTGAAAAAATCACTATTTATGGAAATAATCTTCTTGTAAATAGTAGCTACCAATTAAATTCTCCCTTTTCACTTCATCCTTTTCTTATTTCCTTTTTCTTATCTTATAATCATTATTTCAGTTCTCTTAAATTTATTTTATATTTCTAGATTCACTTTTTTCTATTATTATTATTTTTTATTTCATTAATATGTTTTCATAATATCATTAATTCTTACCCAATATCTGTCCTATTAATGGGGTGTTTTAATTCTAATAGGTGATCGAAAAATATTTTTTTTTATAAAATCTATATTTTGAATTAAACACTATTTTAAATTTTTTACTTTTATATTTCCTATTCTTCTACTTATTTATATTTTTGATAATCAGAATCTGGGATAAGTATCATGAAAATATAGTTGTTTAGAAAAGTGAAATGGTTATTGACACTAATTTATATTTCTTAAAATGGTTAATTTTTATTAACATTTGGTTTTATTTTCATTTTTTCCTAATTAGTTTTCCCTGACAGAGGTTTTGAAATATTTGTCTAATTTTTTTCTCCCGAATATGGTATGTTCTCTTTATTTACTCTACTGAAGCATATTGAAATTTTTCTAAATTAATAAGAATGTTTAATATCTTAAAATAATAAATCTTTTAGTAGAATATTATTATCTTTATCTCATAGTTTATTTCTAATATATGTCTATATATTAACATTATGTTTTTTAGATGATAAAAATAAGATACTATTGTACATATCTCTATCATAGTTTCTTCTAGATTATAAAACCTCCCTGGTATATCTAACATAATCATTTTAGTGACTTTTATTATATTTAATTAGACTCCAGGACTTTTATTTATAGGTCCAAATAAAGAAGTTAATGTAATTTCAAAAGTGACTTGTTGATCTAGTCATAGGGTTGGAATTATCTATTTTTTTAATATATATTGAATGGAGTAAAAAAATTAATTATAAGGACCTATATAGAATCTTGGGAAGCCCATATTGAATATTATCATGTTTATAGTACATCGGTTAGTTGGTTCCATGTGGGGAAAACACCTAGCATTAAGAAGACTCGGCGACAAGCCATCAAAGTTCCACTGACAAGACAGTGATGAACAAATAATTTACCCCTCCACTAGGAGAACCAAAAGATATCTAGTGGTGGATTTATGATTGGATTATAGCCCAGTTATTCCACATATTACCTAGTAGAGGTGTCTAAGATTCTAGTGGAAATGAGTAGACAGTTCTAAGAGAGAATATATTATTTTATAAAATCCATTATGATAGTTTTATTCATCATCAATAGATCTTGTGATATATACATGCTACCCACACCTCATGGATCAAATAAAAGGTGGTCCCTGGAATCACATAGTATAACACCATTTACCAAAAATGTTATCTTATTGAATCAAAAGCAATATATGAATTATTTCAAAATAAAATCATTAATTCTTTATCATTGAACAAGGGTCTTATCAAACATCATCTCTTAACCTATCGTCATAAATTTTTTCCATCCATATAAGTGATATGTGTGTTGCTTATAATGGATTTTCCAAAAGTAGTTCTCACTCTTCTCATTAACTTCTTTGATGTTTTTATACTTACCTTAATGTAAAGGGAGGGTTCTAAGTACACCAATTATGTTCAAGAGGGTTCTAAAGGAATTAATTGTGAGGTAAATGTTTCACAACCACTTACAATATCATGAGAGTTATATTAGTGACCTATCAAAAAATTTTGTGGATATTTAGGGGATCACAAAGAGTTATTTTCAAACATGTTATCTAATATTGTTTTATATATCTTTATATTATTTCATTTAATCATTCAATATCAATGAGAATAATTAAACAAAATTGATGTGCTCAATTATCTATTTATGAAAATATTTTTTCAATATTTTTTATATTTGATTTTACACATTATGTTAGATTTAAAATTTTATGTGGAAATCCCCCCACCCCACATGCAATCTACTCTGACAAAATGATTACTGCATATTTAAATTTATTATTTTAAAATTCAATATGGTTTATGTCATAATAATATATAGTTTATGTTTCAATTATGTATACATACATTCAAAATAGGTCACTATTTCAGTGGGATTATATTTAATTAAATTATTTCCTAAATATTTTAGGGACATAATAATAATAAAATAAAATCATAAATTGTATATTATTAGGATCTCCATTATTTACATAGTTTTTTAGAATAAATTTTAACAATTTTTAAGATATATATAATAAAATATTAATATATGAATATTAATATATTTCCGTAAGATGTTTTCTATGTGTTGGGGAGAACCAATTATGGGAACCCAACTATTGATGTAATTTAATAAATGAATTCAATTTCTTATGAGAAGTGTAAATTAATTTTTCTATTGTTTTCAAAGGAATTATATGAAATATTATGTAAAAACATTCATCACGCTGTTTACATAAATAGATTCAATATTTTAATGACTAGGTGAGGATAAAGGGGTTTCCTATAAGGCTTGTTAAATTAAATATGTTCATTATATTTTCATTAGGGGATATGTTTTGCAAATCTATATTGGAAAAAAAAAATTACAATAAATTTTGAATTTGTTATGGATAGTTTAATTCGGTATGGTATATCAAGGATTTAGTTCAATATTGATAGTAAATGACAGAAAAATTTTCATCCAAAAGATTAAATGATATTTGGAAATTACAGTAATGGTTGTTTTATTAGATTATAATTATCAATTAATATAATAGTTTTTATTAAAAATCATGAGTAATGATTACAATGGATGAATAATTATTGTGGTTCTTGAATGTCCATAGAACATTCACCATGATTAACACTTTTATATAAACTATTTAATTTGATTTTATGGGTTTGTGATACCTAGTTTACGCTATAAAAATGTTTTAAATATACATATATTCCAATTCAATGTAAGAAATATAAAATATTATATTTTATATTAAAGTGTTTCTGAAAAGAGTTAAAAAAAGAGGATTGAATAAAATGGAATATATAATGATAAGATGGATCTACATATAGGATACATATAATAATATGATTTCACTTATATGATAATTTCTATTAAAAAAATATTTTTGTGATCAAAATGAATTTTATAATCATGGTTTATAATTTATCATTTTTCTCAATTTTATTTTAAACGGATAATGTGACAAAAATACTTTATCTATGTTTACAAAAGTTTTACACATTGTTATTGAAATATGATGGAGGTTGTTTCCAAGGGTCTTCATTGGAATGTGATATATAATAATGCCTTCTTTATCAAAGAAAATTCATTGAACTCAAATAGTACCATATATGATATATAAATAAGATATTATTTAAAACAAATTAAACTAATATTAAATAAGAGTTATATATAAAACATAAAAAATATCAAATAAATAAATTCTTATGAGAATATAGTGTCGAAATGGAAAATGTGATATTGAATAGAATAATATATATTCAGTGATTAAAATAAAAGATCCTTCTAGTAAAAGTTAAAAGTGAATGTCAATTTATATACTAGAATATTTAGAGTATATTTTTTAGTTTTTAATGTAAATAGGTATATTAGATTCAAAAGGATTTATTCTATAAATTTTATATAATTTTTATTAAATATGATGACATAAATAAAAATATGAATACCTAGAAAATATTTGTTATTAACATTAAAAAATTTAATTTAATTTATTTGTGTAGTTTGAATATTTTCATATATTTTATAATTATGAATACGATTCATAAAATCTTACCATTATTAATATAAGATTATTTCATAGATGTTACTCGCTGTGAATTATAATGGATAGGTATTATTGTTTGTTAACATAGATTTTTGGTAGGAATTACATGAAGATGTATTGAGTTTAACAAAACCCCTGAGAAATAAAACAAACAAAAGCATGATCTGATGGATTAATATAGATTGTTTGTTATGAAAATTTTTATGAAAATTTTCTTAATTATTGTGAAATAAATTAAAGAATATAATATATATCTTGTTTTTTAATGAAAATATAAAATATATTATTCATTTAAATTGGATTCATATTTTTATAAATTCAAAAAATAATAATCGTAACAACCTGAGATTTAATGAGAATTATTATTTTTAATTTCATTGATTTCTTGTGTTGTACGCTACACAAAAAATTATCTTGTGCTATAAACAACACCGTATTAGCTTGCAGTATACGGAACACTATTCTTGGCTCGTGTTACACACAATTTCAAGTTCTTTTTATAGAAATTATTCTACGTAACATTAAGTATAGATTTTGTTTAATGTATAAATAAAATATGTTTTGATTATGTTATACGCAACACCAAAGGTATATTTCACTACATGCATCCCTAAATTGGCTTGAATTACATGAAATCAATACCTTCCTCAATAGCGTGTGTAGTACGCAATACTCGGTTTCACTAAACAAAGATATATTATTATAATGTTATTATGAACTCGCTGTTATGAATAGTAATAACAACTTTTTGAAATTTTATAAATTTTATCATTCAAAATGGACTTCATTTTTAGATTCTTCATATCAAAATTAGCCTAGGGTGAATTTTTGGTATTTTTCTGAAAAATTTCAATTTTTGATGAATAGTGAAAACACTGAGTTATTTGTTAAACCCGGCATTTTATTTAGATAAGAATTTATTTTTATTTAAATTTATTTTAGGTCAAAATTGATACATAATACATATATAAGTTCAATGTAATTCATTAGAGTCATTTTATAATAATTTTAGATATATAAAAATTTTATTGAACTTTTTACCATCTTTTACCCACCTCCTAAGAGCATTTGAAAATTTACATAAAACTTAATTTTACCACTTTTGTGTGTTGAATTTCAAAAATACAAGATATAAGGTTAATATCAAGAAGTAAAATGTCATTCAATATGATAAAAATAGTTTTTGGTTAATAGTAACTTTTTACTTTGTTTTTCATGGTTAAAAGTAAATAGTGTAATTAAGGGTAAAAATGATATTATTATTATCCTAAAACATGTCCTAATTCTATTGGAAAAGTGTAATTCGACCAAAAACAACTTTAGGAATAAAATATGAACCTCTTTAGATCACTTGGATTATATTAGGAAACTTATTATTTTTTTATTTAAAGATGAGTTAAAATAGTTAAAATAAAAGGTTAAAAATGAAAAAATTTCTAATATAGGGTTATACAAAAGATAAATTCTAAGATTAATATTAATTATAAATTTAAGGAAATTTACTAAAAAATGGAATTTTATTTATATTTTTTTAGACATTAAATAATTTAATTTATTTACGACACAATGATGATGCAACAATTACCTTATTAATGAAATATTAACATAATTGATATTATAAATAACCAAATATATATAATTTGAGACTTTTTATGAATTACACTAATTTTATAGGTTAATATAACATATTAGGGTTGGTTAGATGATTTTTTTCGAATTAATAATTCTTTTATAAATTTAGAAAAAACAAAATACCAAATAGTGTCATAATTGACATAAAAGAGTTTTTAAAACAAATATTAAAATATTAATTGATATTATATTCATAAAAATATAAGGTTTGGCCAAAAAACATATATAATAATATATATGAAATTAATTAACCAATTGTGATTCTATTGAATGTTTATAGTAATTGTTTTAACCATAGAGTGTAATAATACAAGAAGACACGGTAAAAGTTAAATTATTTAACATATAGTTAAATTTAAATGATAAGGTTAAAATGGAAACATAACCTTGTCTAAAACCTATATGTTGATATTATTTCCACCCATCCCAACCCTAGACTCTAAATAAGTCACTTTGGAGCCATTATAAACATAATATGAATTTATTACAAAACAATATTTTATGTTTTTCCTAAGGTGCCCCTCACCCCTCTTATAAAAGGGCACCACCTCCCTCTCCACTTCACAACACATTGAGCCTTAAATCTCGTCCAAAACCAGACCATTTCTCTTCTAAACTTATCTATCAACATTATGGAGGTAATGGTCTTCTCAAAAGACCAACTCTAGTCCCTTAATAGGAAGTTTAAAGAAGGTGCGTCGAAGAAGAGGTAATATCTTCTACCGATTCTTTCAAGTTTCTTTCTTTTTAAAATTACTGTTCTTTAGTTGTTTCATTGTAAAGTAATACTATCAGTATCAATAGTATACTGATAGTATATTATAAATATGAAACAACCCCATTTCACCTTCTATCCATCCTATGTAAAACGAAATCACTGCGTGTGCGTACGTACGGAATACCGTCTCCACGCCGTGGTGTAATCAGTTTCTCCACCACCACCTTACATGGATGGGTATATTGGAGTAAATAATAATTATATATGGTTATTATAAAATCATAATTATTCTGAGATATTATATCATCCACTCCAATTCTATCCAATAATCATGGGAACGATATCATCGCTCATGCGTACGTACGGACTACCATCTCTACGAATGCGATCAGATTCATTTTCCATGATTAACCATTGAACTATGATTATAAAGTATATATAATAAATAATCAAGAAATATAATACATAATAATTATACATTATTTATGTAAATATATTTTTCAGTTAATTAATTCCATTCATTTCGATAAGAAAACTGAAACAGCGTTCATGCGTACGTACGACCTACCGTCTCCATGAACGGTGTATTTAATTTCATTTATAAATCCTTCATATATATTTATATGATGAATATATATTATATATAAATCATTTTTTACATTCTGGAATTAAGTAAATTAGGATATAAGTAATAATATCATGAACAACAAGTCAAAACATGTACGATAAATGAAATGATTTTGCCCAAAACGCTTCTTTAACATGGAATTTATAAAAGAATGGGTAATATAAAGTCATAAGTAAACCATATATGATATAATAACAATGAATATGATTTTGTAATAAGTCAATGAAATTATTTAAATCATTATACAGGAGGTTCTGATACATACGAAGCATATCGTACATAAGGTAAGGGATAATTATTCCAATCTCGTTTTTATCCAAGATTGTTTATTCTTATGTATTTACTGGGGTTATATTTTTCATCCATGTCTATAATTTTTTTCACAAAGTGTTTAGTATTATTTCGTGAATTTTTAAATTCATTTTTACCCCTCTTTGACATTTACATTGTGTTATAGAAGAAATCTTTCTTTGGTTTACCATACGAGGAACTTTTTGACTATTCTGGAAAAAGTACGATGAGAATGTTTTTTTAACATATATGGAATGAACAGATTTTTACATTTTCATAACAACTTATTTTTTAGGAAGCTTACTCTAAATTATTTCATGAATATTTTCAACAAAATAATTTTCTTTTATAATTACAAGGCATTTTGTGAAAAGAAAATGATTTTGAAGAAGAAAGGATATTTTCCTCAAGAATTCATTTCAAGTGTTTTATCAAAACCATTTTCAATATTAGATGACATTATTTAATATGTTTATAGTTCAAGTATAATGTATCTATTATTTTCGTGGTTTCATTTTTCTTATGATGAAATGATATCCATCTATAGATTATGTTAGGATTAGATGATGTTTATGAAACCCATTTTATTCACTGGGTTATGAGGAATGATTTATGTTTATTTTGTGGCACACGAAATAATGATTTCATTATGAGATGAGTGGGACCTATATATCCCTCAAATGCATTGGGTAAAGATTTATATCTCATGAAATAGACATGGCGGGAATGGTAAGTTAATCCGATTCCGTGATACATGACTTGAACGAGGGGTGAACTCGATTCAGTAAGGGACTTTTTCCACTATGATGGTCTTGGTAGAAATGCCTTGGATACTATGGAAATCAAATCATGTTCTTAATGGTTTTCCACAATTACATGTTAAATTCCCATGCTATTTTATAATGATTGATGTTCCATTATGATCTATGCCTTATGTATTTCAATGGTTCATGTCATTGCTCAAGATTTTTATGTTTAGACATTATGTTCATGTTTTTTTAAGTTCAAATGTATATGGTTTGTTTTATTTTCTCCATGCTTACCCTTACTAAGCATTTAAGCTCACCCTTTTATGTTTTCTTTTCCCCAGGATATAAAAAAGGTTTTAGGTAAGAAAAAAGGGAAGATATTTATGGGAGATGTTGAAGATCTTTCACCATGATTAGATGATTATATTCCGAGTTTCCAAAGAAACTAAATTATTACTATCTTTAAGTGTTGGTTGTTGTTCTGTATTAATTATTCCAAAAAAGTAATGTATTGTCCATTTACATTAATCTTTGTTTCTCTTCTGTTGGTATCAGAGGAGAGGTTCAATTAACCGTTAGAAACTAGGATGAGAAAAAATTAGTGAGATCCCTAGAGTTATTTTTGTGCTATGTCTAGGGATTTCCCTCAGGTTAAGTATATGTATATGTTATAGTCCTAGAATTACGATAACTATCATAGAATTAAACCTAAGATGTTATAGATTGAAAGAACTCCCCCTTGATTATGTTGTTTTTCTAGTACGAGTTTTTCCTCTCATACTAATCTTTTTGGGTTTTAAGAAATGGTAACAAATAAGAGGAATCATGTTAATGGAGAATATGATGGAAAATGGAATGATATTCTTCATGAGCAACCAATTGAAACAGGATTTGGATGTCTAAACATCGTTATTATGCCTAATCAGCAATCTCATTATATGATCAATAATATCAACTTTGGCATGTTTCCTTACTTGACTAATAAGATAAAGATTGAGTTTCATGATGATCATAGAGGAAATAATATTCAATTTTACTCATGTAAATCATTTGGGAACAGACATCAAGTGGAATGTTACAAAGGAACCAGAAGATACTTTGGGTGTGGAAAAGAAGGACACAAAGCTAGTAATTGCAAAGTAAAAGGTTCAGTTAACACCATGGACAAGGATAATGGTATTGCTAAGACATCAACAATGGTTAAATGTTTTAAATGTGGAATGTACGGGCATTATGCAAACCAATGCATTATGGGAAAATCTCATGAAGAGAATCAGCATGGTCGCATGGGTAGTATTTATGTTGATGATGATGAAGAGACTACAAATAATATATGAGATGAAAGAAGTGTTGAGGAATAAAATGATGATGCTTTGTCAATGGTTTAAGAAGGTAGTGGAATGAGTTTATGTTTATCAAGAGTAATTTTTTATAGGTAATTTAATGGTAATATGGAATAAATAAACATCTAAGGATTGTTACACTATTTTTTTCTTAATGTATTTGAATTTATATGTTGAATGGTGCCAGTAACCATAAAAGGTTATTCAGATATTTTTGGAAAGAAGATGATATGTGCATAATGAAAGGATAAATAGATAATGAAATGTTTCATATTTTTAATGAGCTCATGACTGATATAAACACAAAGTGATATCATTGTTTGTGTATATAGAAATTTTGGGATTTTGGTATGTGGAAAGAGGTAACTTTTGGCTGCATTCATATATTCACTAAGGTTCTATGGTAACCCATGATTCAAAGGAATACATGATTAAAGTATTCAAATGTTTGGAATGTGACGAACAAGATATATTGTATGATATATGGGTGATAAATGATGGTATTCATATTCTTGTAAGATGAAATTTCTAGCAATCGTTTACTTTATACTATGAGATTGGATGGAAGTATTTTAGATATTCCTAAAAAATGGAATAGATTAAGATAGTATTATTTAAGACTAGAACCTTTTTTCGATATTATTTTTGGAATGTGATAATGGTGAAGTTTTAGAAAAAGGAAAACCTACAGGATATACGACAACCCATCGCGTCGGACAAGGTTATGGGAAACAAAACCCCAACCTAAGTGCGATATGCCTTTATCGCTTACCAGTGGCCTACTGGAAGTCCCTGGTTAGTAGAAATTAGTTTTATTTTATTAAGCGGTATGATAGATGGAGTATAAGTCCATTTTTGGAATCATATACGATTAACCTCACTATTGATGGGCTTATATATATTTGATAACTTTTGCTAACCTTTTGGTTGAGACAGATGGAATAACCCAACATTCTATCACATGATCTACTAACACTTCACGAATGACAAATTCAACTTCATTTCTTTAAGAGATGAAGTGGAAATTGTCCAAATCACGAACAATGGTGAGATTGTACCAAAATAAAGTAAGTATTTCTTCTAATTCAAAATTTTCAACTTTAGGGAAATGATCATGAAAACCAAAAATGTTTTCCTCATGTCCTCATATCCTATGAATAATATGGTACCTTAGATAATCACAAATTTATGGATTTTTGATTGTTGGTTTTTTCATAGCCATGTTTTCTACCACTCTCCATCAGATCTTGATGGTTAGATTTCTATTTTGTATCCATATTTTCACCTATGTTCTCTTTTGTGGAAACCCAGTGATGAGTTTATTTGGGTAACCGTTATGTTTTATACTTCAATTTTTCAAATTATGTTTTAGTATTCCTTTTTACGATGTGGTTTTCTATGAAATAAACATTCAAGTAGTAAACCATTTATAACCCAAACGAATTTTGAGGGCGAAATTAATTTTAAGGGGGGTAAAATGTAGTAACCCGTGATTTTATGAGAAATATTATTTTTAATTTCATTGATGTATTGTGTTGGACGTTGCACCAAAACTATCTTGTTCTATATGGAACACCATTTTAGCTTATAGTATACGCAACACTATTCTTGCCTCGTGTTACACAAAACTTCAAGTTCATTTTGTAGAAATTATTCTACAAAATAGTAAGTATATATTTTGTTTAATTTATAAATGAAATATGATTTTATTATGTTATACACAACACCAAAGGGAGCTTGCACTACACGCGTCCCTGACTTGGCTTGCATTACACGCAATCGTGACCTTCCTCGATAGCGTTTGTAGTACGCAATACCGGGTTTCACTAAACAATGATATATTATTATAATGTTATTATGAACTAGGCATTATGAACTGTAATACCCACTTTTTGAAATTTTATAAATTTATCTTTTAAAGTGGACTTCATTTTTGGATTCTGAATATCGAAATTAGCCTTGGGTGAATTTTAATATTTTTCTGAAAACATTCAATTTTTGATGAATAGTAAAAACACTGAGTTATTAGTTAAAACCAAATATTTATTTAAATAATAATTTATTTTTATTTAAATTTATTATAGGTCAAAATAGATACATAATAAATATAAAAGTTCAATGTAATTCAGTGGAGTCATTTTATAATAATTTTAGATATATAAAAATTTTATTGAACTTTTTACCGTCTTTTTCCCACCTCCTAGGAGCTTTTGAAAATTTACAGAAATATTAATTTTACCACTTTTCTGAGTTGAATTTAAAAAATCCGAGAGATACGATTATTATCAAGGTGGAAAATTTTGTTCAATAAGATAAAAATAATTTTTGGTGAATAGTGCCTTTTTACTTTTTTTACCTCGGTTAAAAGTAAATAGTGTAATTAAGGGTTAAAATGATATTATTATTACCCTAACACGTGTCCTAATTCTATTGGATAATTTTAATTGGAACAAAAACAAAATTAGGAATAAAATATGAACTTTTTGGTGCACTTGGATTAGACTAGGACACTTATAATTATTTTACTTAAAGAAGAGTTAAAATAGTTAAAATCAATTTTTAATAACTAAAATATTTCTAATATTGGTTTATACATAAGATAAATATGACAATAAATATTCATTATAGAGAAAAAGATTTCATACATAATGTAATTTTATTTATATTTTTTTAGACATTAAATAATTTAATTTTTATATGACATAATGATGATGCAGTAATTTCCTTATTAATGAAATATTAATATAATTGTTATTACAAATACCCAAATAAATGTAATTTGAGACTTTTTATTATTTAAACTAATTTTATATGTTAATATAACATATTAGGGTTGGTTAGATGAATTTTTTCGAAGAAATAATTCTGTTATGAATTTGGGAAAAACAAAATACCAAATAGTTTCAAATTTGACATAAAAGAGTTTTTAAAACAAATATTAAATTATTAATTTATATTATATTATTAAAATTCTAAGGATCAGAAAAAAAGACTTATATAATAATATATATGGCATTAATTAACCAATTGGGGTTTGATTGGATGTTTATAGTAAGTTTATTTACCATATAGTGTAAAAATACAAGAAGACACAGCAAAAGTTAAATTATTTAACTTAGAGTTAAATATAAATGATAAGGTTAAAATGGCAACCTAAACTTGTCTAAAACATGTTGGTTGAGATTATTTCGACCCATAACCACCCTATACTTGAACTAAGTCTGTTTGGTGCCATTATAAACTGAATATGAATTTATTATAAAATAATATTTTATGTTTCTCTTATGGTGCCTCTCACCCCTCTTATAAAAGGGTACCTCCTCCCTCTACACTTCACAACACTTTGAGCCTTCAAGCTCAGCCAAACTCTAACTAGTTCTCTTATACACTTCCCTAGAAACATTCTTGAGGTCGTATTCCTCTCAAAAGACCAATTCTAGTCCCTTAATAGGAAGTTTAAAGGAGGTGCGTCGAAGAAGAGGTAATCTCTTCTACCGATTCTTTCAAGTTTCTTTCTTCTTCAACATCCTCTTCTTTAGTTTTTTCATTTTAATGTTATAAAATAAGTATAAATAATATAATAATATGATATTATAAATATGGAACAACCCCATTTCACCTTCTATCCATCCTACTGAAAATGGAATCACCGCGCATGCGTAAGTACGGAATACCGTCTCAACGCTGTGGTGTAATCAGTTTTTCCACCACCACCATACTTGGATGGGTATAATAGTGTAAGGAATAACTATATATGGTTATTATAACATCATAATAATTATTAGTTATTATATCATCCACTCCAATTCAATTAAATAATTATGGGAACGATATCATCGCTCGTACGTACGTACGAACTAATGTCACCACGAATGCGATGAGATTCATTTTCCATGATTAACCTTTAAAGTACGATTATAAAGTATATATAATAAATAGTCATTAAATATATTACATAATAATTATTCTGTATTTATGTACATATATGTTTCATTTACTTAATTCCATTTAATTCAATAAGGAAATGAAAACAGCGTTCATGTGAGGGTACGACCTACAGTCTCCATGAACGGTGTTTTTCATTCCATTTATAGATCTATCATATATATTTATATTATTAATATATATTATATATAAATCGGGTTTCACATTCTCGAATTAATTAAATCAGTATATAAGTAGTAATATCAAGAACAACAAGTTGAAACATGTATGATAAATGAAACGATTTTACCCAAAATGCTGCTTTAACATGAAATTTACCAAAGACCGAGTAATATAAAGTCATAAGTGAACCATATATTAATCATAAAAATGAATATGATTCTATAATAAGTAAATGAAAATATTTGAATCATTATAAAAGAGTTTAAGATACATATGATGCAAATCGAACAGAAGGTAATGGATAATTATTCCAATCTAGTTTTTATCAGAGATTGTTTATTCGTAAGTATTTACTGGGGTTATATTTTTCATCCATGTCCATAAAATATTTTTCATAAAGTATTTAATATTAATCCATGTATGTTTAAAGTCATTTTACCCCTCTTTTACTTTTACATTGTGTTATGGAAGGAATCTTTATTTGGTATACCATACGAGAAACGTTTTGACTTTTCCTGAAAAAGTACGAGGTGAATGTTTATTTAAACATATACATCATGAACGGATTTTCACGGTTTCATAAAACGTTATTTTTCATGAAGCTTACTCTACATGATTTCATGATTATTTTCAGCAAAATCCATTTCTTTTAAAATGACATGTCATTTTGTGTAAATAAAATGATTTTAAAGAAGAAAGGATGTTTTCCTCATGAATTTATTTCAAGTGTTTTATCAAAAACATTTTCCATATAAGATGACATTATTTAATATGTTTATGTTTCAAGTATAATGTATCAATTATTTTCATGGTTTAATTTTTCTAATGATGAAATGATAACCATTTATGGATTTTGATATGATTTGATGACGTTTATGAAAACAATTTTATTCATTGGGTTATGATTAATGATTTATTTTTATTTTTTGGCACATGAAAGAATGATTTCATTATGAGATGGGTGGGACCTATATATCCCTCTAATTCATTGGGTAAAGATTTATATCTCATGAGATAGACATGGCTGGAATGGAAAGTTAATACGGTTTAGTGATACAGGACTGGAATGAGGAGTGAACTCGATTTAGTAAGGGTCTTTCTCTACTATGATGGTCTTGGCAGCAATTCCTTATATACTATGGAAATCATATCAAGTGAATAATGGTTTTCCATAATTACATGGTTTATTCCCATGCTATTTTATCATGATTGATGTTCCATTATGATCTAAGCCCTATGTACTGCCTTGTTTTATGTCATTTCTCAAGATTTTGATGTTTAAACATTATGTTCATGTTTTTTAAGTTCAAATGTATATGATTTGTTTTATTTTCTCCATGAATACCTTTACTGTGCATTTGAGCTCATCCTTTATATGTTTTCTTTTCCCCAGGATATGAAGAAAGGTTTTATGTAAGAAAACAAAGGGTAAGATCTTTATGGGAGATGTTGAAGATCTTTAACCATTATTAGAAGATTATGATCTGAGTTTCCAAAGACACTAAACTATTATTATCCTTTAGTGTTCGTTTTTGTTATGTTTTAAGTATTCCGCAAAAGTAATGTAATATCCATGTACGTCAAGATGTGGGTCTCTATAATAACCAAGTAAATTTTTTACATTTATTTGTCTAAAATTAATTATAATCTTGATGTATAATGGGATTTTAGGATATTATAAGTATATCATGAGTAGAATCTTATACTAGATATAAAGTGTTCTCCATGTGGAATAATGAATAGGCTCTTGAGAGAATTAGTCAAGAATTATCGTCTTGCCGGATTGACCCACACATATCAAATGGAATTTCATAAAATGATTTATGTACATATAATTATTTCTTTTAATGAATACCCAATTCCAAATGTGTGAATGATAACTATCTAAAGATAATTTCAACTTTGTTCAAATTCTAGCTCAATCCAAAATTAGTAGCTAATTTGGGGGTGGTAGGATTTTTCATTAGGAACTCTTTTAAACAACATCAAAGATAAAATTTCCCCACTCATATTAAGTGAAATTATTAAATTTCACTAATGAACCAAGATTTACAAACATGAGAATTACATCACTTTTGTGGAATACATAATACATTAAAAAAACAGATTCCCAAATATCATATTAGATTACTGCCTTTGGAATGATGGAACACATTCTTCTAAATTAGTGAAATATCATCAACATCTCTAATAAAGATCATACCCAATAGATTTCCTACCTAAAACCATTATTTATATAATGGGGGAAAAATATTAAAAGTGTGAGTTCAAATGATCAATAAAGGTTTACATGGATACCATCAAACAAAACATAAAAATAATAATTTAAAATCATGAAAATAAATTTTAAATATCAAAATCCCGAGTCATGAAATAAATCATGGTAATACGTAAGGAATAAATCCTAATGTAACAAAAACCATGGTAAAATAGAATTGGAATAAGATATGGAATTTCGAAGGCACATAATCAAATAAAATCATTTCCATATTTTCCAAGGATCGTTTCCAAGACAATCGTAGCAGGCAAAGTCCATTACTTAACTAAGGTCACTCATAGTTCCATCCCTGTATTACTGAAACACATTTACATTCCAATCCAGTTATGTATATCTCATGAGATAAAAAAATTTAACTGCTTAATTAGTTGGAGATATAGTTCCCACCCATCTAATAATTAATTCATTCTTATGTGTGCCACAAAAATAGAAATCATTCATCATTGAATTACCCAAGGAATAAAATGTGTTTCTTGAAAATAATTATATCAAAATATATATATAACAAATGGATCTCATAAATATTATTAAATCATAACTAAAATAAAACTATAGTAATAATAAGGATAGAAACACAACTTCATATGAATAATGTCATCTTAAATGGAAAATATGTTTGATAAAACACTTGATATTAATTCTTAAGGAAAATATAGTTTTATCTTTAAAAACATTTTCATTTCTCATAATTCTACACAATATTAACTGAATCAAAAGAATTTTAAAATAAACATAAAATGGTGTAGTGGAAACTTATTTTAAATATGGTTTTATGAAAATGGAAAAATCTGCTCATGTCAAATGATTGTAAAAAACATTCTCCTCATACTTTTGTTGAAAAGTCAGAAAATAACTCATGTAGAATGACAAAAAAAGAATCCTTTCATACCATTTAAAAAAATAACAAAAAAGGTAAAAGTGACTATAATAATATATATAATAATAGAAATAATATTAAATAATTATGGAACATGTATGTGGATATAAAATATACCCTAGTAAATACTAATGTTTAAACAATCTCGAATAATAATGAGATTGAAAAATCATCTGTTACATTTGGTCTCTTATCCATTGTATGTATCCTAACAAATTTTATAATGATTTAAATTGTGTCATTGAATTATCCAGGAATCGTTGTCACTTTTCTGATATCATATATGATCATATTATCATTTATTCGGTTATAATATTTCATTATTATTCATTCTTCGGGTATAAAATACTTTATTTTCATATGCATGTCTGGAAGAATATATTTGAATTATCCTTATTATTTCATATTAATATCATTGAAAAATGATATGTAAATAATAAATATCATATTTATTTATTATTTAAATTCATATAATCATGATTTAATGGATAACATATGCATGAATTTCATCACAATGTGGAGAGGGTAGGTCGTATATTGGCCCGAGTGATGATATCATTTCATTAATAATGAAATGTTATCGATGTTGATGGTATATATATTGTTCAAAAATAAATTAACTATATAGATAATCATATATATTTATTATTTCCATCATTATACCCATCCAAGTCAAGTGTGGGTGAAAATAGATTACACCACAATGTGGAGATAGTAAGGCATAACTACACACGCATGGTGATTTTGTTTTCTTTGGATCTATAGAAGGTGGAATATAGTTTTTACATAATATTAATAAAATCTCAGTATTAATTTGATACTGGATTCATTAATTTATAATGTAAACAAATCATGAAGATAATTTATAAGAAGAAATAATTTTATAGAATTGTTTGATAATATTACCTCTTTGTTGACAAGCTACCTCTATATCCCCTCTTAAAGGAACTAGAGTTGGTATTTTGAGTGTAAAAGAACCGCTAGAATGTGAAAGAATAGGTTTATAAGGTATATGGTTAGGTTTTGGATGAGATTTAGGGATCAATGTGAATTGAAATTTCAAAGATGAATTTTTGCTTTTATAATTGAGGAGAGGGGAACATTTAGAATCTCCAAAAATATTAATTTATAAAAAAATAAAAACACATTAAAAAACCACCAAAACGTAAAATATTGGATTATTATATGATATGAGGATGTAATATAATCAAAATATAACATTTTGAAAAGTTTTTATGTCAATTTTAAACTTATCAATTTAATTTATCACTTAGTTATTCTATTTCATATAAACTAAGGTAATATTTATGTCTATATTAAATGGGTTATATATTTACTTATTTGATTTAAATTGGATCATAAAAAAATATTTTAGATATTTTATACCATATTAAAAATTATTAAATATTTTTCAAAATGTTTTACAATTTTTAGTTAATTTATTAAAGCGTTGGTTTGACAAAAAAAATAATAGTGTCAATTTTGACACTATTCAATTCCTTGATTTTTTAAAATATAAAGATAAGATTTTATCTTATAAAAAATATTTTATTATATCTTTATAGGGTCTAGGAAAAAATATAAAATTAAATTCAAATATAAATTATCTCAAAATATATTTATTTTAATATTTTTATTAACATTAATTTGATATTTACATTAATAAATTAATTACTAAATAAGTATTGTGTAATTATTTAACATACATATATGTTAGGAAAAATTCAAAAATAAATCATATTATATAGATAAATATATTTTATTTAATTATTATATTTTTAGTAGAATATATCTTCTCGAAATTCCATCATAAAAACATTATACTAATTAAAATATGAATCTGATAAGTTTAACATCACATTAAATAAAATTATATAAGTGTCATAGTCTCTTATTCAACCTATAAATACTCAATAACCCAACCCTTGGATTATTATGGTAGATATATACATGAAAGAAAATATTAGAATAAGTGTTTTAGTCCTTTAATATTTATTATCATATAATCCAAAATATTTTATTTATTTTTCATCAATTAAATAAATTTTTCATCATCAATTTATAAAAAATTAGGGTAAATATTTATTTCCAAAAAATAAAAAATAAAATATCATGATAAATAAACAAATTTTATCATTGAAATGAGTATTTATAGTCAAATATATCTTCTATCTAACCTTATTTTAAAAATGATATAATATAAAAAACATGAATGTCATATATTTAAATTTTCTTTAAATAAAATATTATAAATACTATAATATCTCTCAAATATTTCAAAACATCAAAAAAAAATATTATGGAAATATGTTTTTTAAGAAAAAATTGACACTTAAATTCTTTTCTACCACAAATTTATTTCAAATGTAGTGGCATAACAGATATTAAAGATAAAGAAAATGAGACATGTGTCATTCTTTGATTTAAATATTATCTAAGTAATTTTCATGGAAAAGTATCTATTAAATCACAAAATTTATATCCTTATGTGTTAAGGGTTGACTTTAATTCATCAATTATTTTTTTATTTTTTTAGTAATTTTAAAGTCATTATAATATTTTAATCCTAAATAACCTAATTTACCCTTTACGGTGGTAACAACGTTTACCATTATTACTATTAATATAGGTCATAAATAAAAGAGACCTACTTACAAAATTGGGACCTTTAGAATCCAAATAGGACACCAATTTTTTTGGAATTCATAGCATGGAATTTTCAGAGTTAATGATAAAATATAACCTGTAAAATGTCACGAAAAACAGTTTTTTGGTAATGTACCCATTTTAAATGGAAAATATTTTTAGAATAATTTCGAGTAGAAAATTATTTTCAAAAATCACAATGGGTAAAAAAGAAATATTTAAAATTTAAAAACAGACAAAAAAATAATTTTACTACATAATTACTTTAAAATAAAATAATTTTTTCAATAGAAATCAGTATTTTCCGTACTCATCAAAAAATGAAACTTATAAAAAATATAATAAAATTTATTTCAAAGTAAATTTCATTATTACTCAGTAAAAAAGAAATTTTATCTTGTCAAATTGAATTTACTAATTTTTTAAACTATATTATAAATTGGTGCTCCTTGAAAAGGAAGTAAAACACCATTTATTTTGAATAATAAATCATTTATCAAAAAAATTAAAATTTTCTTATATCATATCTCAAAAACATATAAGATGAATTTTAAACTTTATATTTAACATATAAAATATATTATTACGTAAAAACATTCATCAAGAGTGATTTTATTATTTTATAGACTCGCTAATTTAAATTTAAAAAGTTTTTTAGAAAAGGTTAATACAATTAATACACGCCATTATAATGACTAGGTTATAATATTTATTTGTTCACTTATACTTGGTCTTACTTGAAAATTAATTATTTCAAAAGAACTAGGATTTGTGGGTAACAAAAACCAAGCATAGTGTTGTTTATACTGTTATCTAAGCCGATTTTGTGTATAATGAATGCTTATAATGATGTAGCATACAACACAAGACATCAAACAAATATTAAGAAACATATTTCTTATAAAAATATCGGGGTGTTAAATTCTAACCCATTAAAGTGAATTTCTTCCTCAAATTTTTTAGCCTTATTAAAGGTTTATTTCTTGAATGTTTATTTAATAGAAACCCACATCATAAAAATGTTTTCTAAAACATGATTTTAAAAAGAAATTGTTGGAGAATAAAATTTACCCAAATTAAATCATAACTTTGTATCTATATAGGAGAACATAGGGGAGTATTTGGGTATGGTTGAAAAGTGAAAATAATCTTAGATATTGATAATGATAACTATCCACAAGTAAGTGGGTGATCAATAGAAATTTATCAATCACAAAACCATAAACACACAAGGTGTAAAGGAGGTTACTGATATCATTAAAAATGATGAAAATAAGAAAGTCTTTAACATCTCAATCCCTCTTTCAAATTTTGAATAATTTCCATGAGATTATATACATACTCTATTTTGGTACAATCACACCATATTTCATGCCTAGAACAATTTATACTACAGCTCTTATTCAATGAAATTATATGAAATTTTTCATTCATGAAATGTTAACAGATCATGGGATCCATAAATAGAATGATTGGTCATTCCATCTGTCACTATTCGAACAAAAAGGTTATCACACATAATAAAATATGAATAAGTCCACCTATAGTGAGATGATACATTAATCTAACTAAATTTATATAATGTTTAACAGAAACATTACATAAATTGATAACCATATTATCCTTATGAAATATAAATAACCAAAACTTTAGAAAGAGGATCACTAAATCTGATTAAAATTTATCCCCCATATATTATATAGTATCTCTTATTGGTCATAGTCCAAATATTTTCACAAATTCATCATGTATTTCCTTAACTCAATGTAATATCATGAATTACCATATATCCTAATTGAAAACATGCATTATTCCTTATTCATATGTCCAAAAAGCTATAAAATTCACCCATAATAGCATAAAATAGTATTCAATAAATCCTTAATTAGTTTTATGGAAATCATTACCATCCAATTTACTTATTCATATCCAACATATATATATATATATATCCAAATATCATTATCTCAACATCATCCTAATTAAAAGGGTTATACTTCCTTTAATGTATTTTCCAAAAATATCTGAAAATGTTTTCATGTTTATTGGTACCATTCAACATGTACTTTCAAATGCTTAAGTAAAAATTATAGGGTAACAGTACATAGATGTTTATTAAATACGAAATACTATAAAATTATTTATACAACATTATTTTGGATAAACATTTAATCATTTTACTATATTATTAAACCATTTATTGAGATTCATCATTTTATTCCAAAACAATTCTTTCAACTCATATATCATTTCTTGTTTCCTAATCATAAGAAACATAAATTCTACCCATACGACTATTCTAATTCCATTCATGATATTTTTTCCTAGTGCATAGATTTTTATAATTCCCATAAATTCCACATTTAAAACATTTAACCATTATTTATGCCTAATTAATACTGTTATCCTTGTCCACTATGTTAAAAGAAATTTTTCGTTTTCAATTACTGGCTTTGTGTCCTTATTTTTCAAAAACTAATAATCTTCTAGTTCCATTGAAACATTATCCTTTATGCCTATTCCAATGTGATTTACATGAGTAAAATTGAAATTTCATTCCTATATGGTAACAATGAAACTCATTATATCTCTTCTTAGGTGGGTTTAGAAAATCACCAAATATGTGATTTTTGATCAAATGATGAGATTGATGATTAGGAAAAATAATGATATTTCACCATCCAGATCCCATTTTATTTGATTAATAATGAGGAATATCATTCCATTGCCCATAATATTATCCATTAAAATGAATCATACGATTTTCAAATATTCTATAAATCCCAAAAATAAAATTGTGATAGTCAAAAATCATTTTAGAAAGACATCATAATCAAGGGGGAGTACTTTCAATCTCTAAAATCTTATGTTTAATCCATGGTCATTTATGATTATCAAAAAACTGAGGGACTGTGACCTATATATAGACTTATCATTAGGAAATCCCCTGACAAATCCTTATAAATATATCCATGGACCTCACTAATGTTTTCACATATTAGTTTACGAAGGTTGACTAAACCTTTTCCCTGATACCAACTCTAAAGACCTAAGCCTGATGTACATTAAAATTATATAACTTTTATAGAAAACATAATACATTATGAATATAGATTAACCATGAACGTATTAATTTAGTGCCTCTAGAAATAAGGAATATATTCTTCTATCATAGTGTAATATTTTCAACATCTCCCATAAGATACATCCCCTTTAGTTTTCCTACCTAAAACCTTTCTTTACATCATGGCGAATAGAAAACATAATAAAGATGCACACAAATTCTCAGTAATGATAAACGTGGATAAAATCAAACAAAAAATAAACATAATAATGTAAAAACATGATAATAAATTTTGAATATAAATTTCTTTAGTTAGAAAATAAACTAGGGAATTACGTAAGACATAAATCAAAAAGAAAAAAACTATGATAAAATTGAATTGGAATAAAAAATAGAATGTGGTAAACAAATAAGAATAGAAAATTGATACCATTTTAGAAAATGATCATTTACATGACCATCATAGTGGATAATGTCAAATGATGAATCAAGTTCACCCCTCGTTTCAGCCCTATATTTCTAAACCTTGATTTATGTGCCATTTCATCCCTATATTACTAAACCAAATTTAATTACCATATCATTCATGTATATATAATGTGATATAAATCTTTACCTAATGAATTGGATAGAGATATACGTCCCACAAATCTCATAATGAAACCAGTCTTACATGTTCCACAAAAACATTAATCAGTAATCATTCATCCTAGCATAACCAGAGGAATAAAATGGGTTTCTTAAACAACATTCAATCATAATAAATATAAAACAAATGTATTTTATAAATTCCATTACATTATAAACATAATAAAACCATTTTCATAATAGTAATAGAAACATAACCCTCTTTAAATAATGTCATCTTATATAGAATATAATTTTGATATAACACTTAATATAAATTCAGGAGGAAAATATCCTTTCTTCTTAGAAAACATTGTATCTTCCAAAAATTATACACAATTTTAAAATAAAAGGATTTATTTGAAAATAAAAATGTAATTTGGTAGAGGAAACCTCATGTAAATAAGGTGTTATGAAAACATAAAAATCATATCATGTTGTAAAATGTAAAAAAACATTCATCTCAAACAGTTTCTGAAAAAGTAAAAATAAACCTTATATCGAATAATGACAAATGATTCCTTTCATTCCATTTAATAAAATATATCCCAAGGGTAAAATAGACATTAAAAAATTAGTGATGAATATAAATAATTTTACATACTTTAGACACATGGGTATGGATGTTAAACATACCCCTGTAAATACTTACGTGTAACCAACCACATATAATAATGAGATTGAAAAATTATCTCTTACATTAGGTCTGCTATATTTTTATGTATCTAACACTCCTCTATAATTATTTAAATTTTTAAATTGACTTATTCTAGAATTATATTTATTTTTATGTTATCATATATGGTTAAAAAATCCTTAGTTTGGAAGTAATATTTCATTATTACTCAATATTCGTTTATAAAAGGATTCATTTTCTTATGCATGTTTTGCTGAATAAGTACTAGTTATAATTATTTTTTTATATTCACATCATAAAAATGTATATTAAAATAATAAATATCATATTTATTTATTCATTGAATTTATATAAACATGCTTTACTAGATATCATGTAGAATGAATCACATCACATCATGGATATGGTAGGCCATACGTACGCAGAAGCAATGATATCATTCCATTAATTATCAAATGATATTGAATTGGATGGTTTATATATTTTTTCAGAGTAAATAACTTCTTAAAATAATCATATGTTTTTATTATTTCCATCATTATAACCATCCATGTCAAATGGTGGTGAAAAAGAGGTTACACCACAACATGGAGATGGTAAGTCACACCTATGTATACATGGTGATTTCATATTTCATAGGAATTATAGATGGTGGAATATGGGTGTTACATAATATTAATAACATAAAATTATACTGTAGATACTAGATTAACTTATTTATAATTGAAAAACTAACTAATAGGAAGAATAATTATAAATAATTTGAAATAATCAGTAGAGGATTTTACGTCTACTTCGACGAGCTCCCTCTCGATATACCCTTACATGTACCAGAGTTGGTCTTTTGAGAAGACCAAAACCTATATAATTTTATTATGGAATTTAATAAGGGAACTCTTCAGGGAGTTTAAGATCATTGAGGCATAATGTGGATTAAAATCTGGAGGGAGGATGTTCCCTTTTATAAATGAGGTGATGGGAACATTTTGAATCTCTAAAAAATTTAATTTATAAAAAAATAAATCCACATCTGAAAAACCCCCAAATGTCATAGTTTCTAAGATTAGATTAAATAAGTATGTAATATCATCTTCCAATACATTTTGTAAAAGTTTTTATTTCAATTTAAACCATAAAATTATAATTTAACACTAACTTATTCAATATCATTTTTACTAGGGTAACAAATATTTTGATATAAAAAGTGTTAAATAATTACTTATTTTATATAAATTAAACCTTAATTAAATAAATTATATCATTTTAAACCATTTAATAATTATATTTTTATATTTTTTTATTAATTTAAATAATTTAATAAAACAATGGTTTGACAAAACAACAATAGATTCAATTTTGACACAATTTAATTTTTGGATTTTTAAAAAATATAAATATAAGATGTTATATTTGAAAAAAATATTTTATTATATCACTTTGGGGTATATTTATTCTATTAAATTAGTTCGAAATATTAATTAGCTTAAATTTATTTCTTTTAATATTTTTAAAAAAAATTAATTTTATATTTCCATTAATAAAATAATTACTACACCAGTATTTTGTAATTATTTGATATACTTATTATTTGCATAAAAATTGAAAATAAAATTCATTTTTTAAGATAAATCTACTATATTTCATTAAAATACTTTTATAGAAAATATATTCTATAAAATAAATCATTAAAAATGTTATACTTATTAAAATTTAAATGTGACAAGTTTAACATCACTTAAATAAAATATAATGAGTGTCGTAATCTCTTCTATAAGGATAAGAAATGATCAATAACTTCAGAAATTGATAATTAGGATCTACATATACTAAAAAATAATATTTTTCCTCCTGATTTAGTTTTTATTTTTTATTATCATTTTAATAAATTTTTTTTGAATTTCATGAATTAAATAATTTTTTCATCATCATTTTATAAGCCTTTAAAGAAAATATATATTTCCTAAAAATTAAAAATAAATTACCATGATAAATAAAAACATTTTATATTTTAATTTAGTATTTATAATCTAATATATCTTTAATATAACCTTATTTTAAAAGTGATATATTATTTAAAACATGATTGTGACAACATTAAATTTTCATGAAATAAAATATTTTAAATTTTATAATATATCCCAAATAGCCCCAAAACATCAAAAATAAATTTATATTATTAAAATATTTTTATTTAGATAATAACTACCACATATATTTAATGATACCAAATGTTTTTTATATGTGGATACATAATAGATTTTAAAGATAATGAAAATGACACTTGTGTCATTCTTGGATTTAAATATTACTTAAGTCCTTTTCTTGGAAAAGAGTACAATAAATTACACAATTTCTATCCTAATATGTTATGGATAGAATTATTTTAATAAAATAGTTTTTTTTATAGGTTTTTTATAGTCATTAGTATTTTATTTTTAACATAAATATCTAATTTATCCTTTACCATGGAAATTTTTTCCCTTGATTATTATACATATTGGTCCAAAATAAAGAGGATCTACATACCAATTTTGGACCTCATAAAAAAATTTAGTTAATTTTTCAATATTTATAACACATAAGTTTCAAAATTAATGTTAATATAAATCAAATAAAATGTAATAAAAAATCACATTTTTAGAAAAATATCCATTTTTAAATGGAAAATGTTTTTATAATAAATTAATGAATAAAATTATATAAAAAACCATAAGAGGATAAGGATGAATATAATAAAATTCAATACGAAATCAAAACATAATTTTACTATTTTATTACATTAAAAGAAAAAAAAATTAAATAAAAATCAGTATTTTTGTTATTCATCCAAAAATGAAAAATATAAAAAAAATACAAAAATTCATCCCAAGTAAATATTTATATTTCTCATTAAAATAATAAGATTATTTTAAAATTTTAATATAAAAAATAAATAAATATATTTAAAATGGGTGTGCATCAAAATGTGGAAAAAATTCATTTTTTTGAAAAGTACATCTTTTACCCCAAAAATTTATTTGTTCCTTTTATCATTTGTTGAAATCCTATATGATGAAGATTAAATATTAGATTTAATATATTACATATATTTTTTATTGATAAAATCCATAGATAGTTTGTTTATATTTTATAGACTCAATAATTTTCATTTAAATAGTTTTTCAGAAGAATTCATTCCCATCATTATAATGATTACGTTATAATATTTAGTTATTCACATACACTTCGTTTTGCAGAAAATGAATTCTATCAAAATATCATGAAATTATATGTAGAAAACTATACATACCGTTCCATATACCTCAAGAAAAGTTCATTTTTCTTATAGAACAATCTTATTTTCGTGTAGCATATAACACAAGACATCAAGAAAAAAATTAAAAAAAACTATCTCATAAAAATGTCAGGGAGTTATATTCTACCCCCCTTAAAATAAATTTCACTATCAGACTTTATTGGGATTATAAAAGGTTTAATACCGTAATTTTTATTTCATAAAAACCCATATCATCAAAATTAAGTGTAAAACTTCTTTTTAAAAAGGAATATTTGGAAAATAATAGGTACCCCAAGTAAATTATAACTGGGTATCTGCGTATGAGAACAATTGTGAATATTTCGGCATACTGGAGAAGTGTAAATAATCATAGATATTGAAAGTGATATTTGTTCACAAGGAAGTGGGTGATCTATAGAATATTATAAATATAAAATCCATAAAATAAATAGTAGTGAAAGAGGTCATTGATATCATCAGAAATGATGATAATATGAAAATAATTTACATCACAATCCATTTTCCTATTCCGAAATAATTTGCACTAGAATTTATACTTACTTGATATTTGTAAAATCTAACCATTTGTCATGCCTAGAAAATTTCCACTTAATCTCTCATTCAAAGAATTGATGTTGAATTTTTCATTCCTAAATTGTTAACATATCATGCGATCCAAAAATAGAATAGTAGGACATTCTGTATGTCTTTCCCACAACAAAAATGTTTGCACAAGTAATAAAAAATGAATATGTACATTAATGCTGATATAATACATTAATCTAAAAAACATCATCTGGTGTTTAACCTAAACTTTCCAAAAATTGGTAAGTTTATAGTCATTTTGATAGTTAAAAATCCAAAACATTAGAATGAGGTTCACTAAATCGGATTAACATCTATCTCCCATATATCATAATGTATCTCTAATTGTTTTCATTACAAACAACTGAACACCTTCATCAAGTATTCTCTTAAGTCATGGTAATTCCATAAATTACCATATATATTTCTCGAAAACATGTATATTTCATTATTCACATGTAAAAAAATCAATAAACTTCACCTATTATCGCATTAAACACTTTTCAAAAAATCCTTATTTTGTTTTAAAGATATCATTACCGTCCAATTTAGATACTCATATCCAACATATATTAAACCAAATATCATTATAATTTCATCATTCTTATACTAAGTGTTATCATTCCCTTAATATTTTTTCCAAAAATATCTAAATAAATTATCATGGATACTAGAAGAATTTAACATGTACTTTCAAATAATTAAGGAAAAAATAGTGTAACAATACATAAAAGTTTCATTATTTCATAATAACATATTGTTACTTATACAACATTATTCTTGATAATCATATGGTCATTCCATTATCATCTTAAACCATTGACCTCCCACCATCAGATTATTCCTTAACACTTCTTTTATCTCATATATCATTTATAGTCTCTACATTGCCATCATCATAAATATTACACATTTAAAAATGTTGATTCTCATCTTAAGATTTTCCCCTAGGGCATCGATTTTAATAATTTCAATACATTCCACATTTAAAATAGTTTACCCTCATTTATTCATTTTCAATAACATTATCCTTGTCTATTGTGTTAATTTAACCTTTTATTTTTAAATTATTGCCTTTGGGACCATATTCTCCAACCCAAATCGTTTTCTTTTTCATTTGAAACGTTCTCCTTGGTTCCTCTTCCCACATAATATGTAGGAGGAAAATTTAACATTTGTTCCTCTATAGAAACCATGAAACACCATATTTCTATTATTAAGTGGGTTGGGAAACTCACCAATGTTGAGATTAATGATCATATTGTGATATTTATGATTAGGAATAATATTGATGTTTAGCCTTTAAACTTCAATTTCATTTTCTTTCTCATGAGTAATATCATTCAATTTTCGATCATATTCTCTCTTAACATGAATCCTTCTATTTCCAACCATTTTCTAAAACCCAAAATGAAAATAATGAGAGTCAAAAATCATTCTAGGAAAAAAACATAATCATGTGGATGTACTTTCAATATCTAACATCATAGGTGTAATAACAGGTTATTCGTGATTATCAGAAATAATCTAGGAATGTAACTTATTCATATACTTATCCATAGGACATCCCAATACATATTCTTAGAAATATATTTTGGGATCTCACTAATATTTTGGCATCCTAGTTTCCAATAGTTGACTAAAACATTTCTCTAATTCCAACTCTAAAGACCAAATCATGACATACATGGAAATTACATCAAATTTGAAGGAAATATAATTTATTTCACAAATAGACACCAAAATTCAATATTAGTATAGTTTCTTTGGAATCATGGAACAAATTATTATCACATGGTGAAAGATATTTAACGTCTTTAATAAAGATACTCCCTTTTAGTTTTCCTACCTAAAACCATTATTTATATCTTTAGGAAAAGAAAACAAAATATGGTGAGATAAAATGATCAGTAAGGGTAAAAATGGATAAATTTTTTTTAAAAAAAATATTAGAATTCAAAATCATGAACATAATTTTTGAATATCATTATATTGAGTCATGAAATAAATCATTACAGTAGGTAAGGTATATATCATAATGTAACATGAACTATGACAAAATAGAATTTAAAAAAATATGGAATGTGGAAAAAAAATACATATATAAATTAATTTCCATATTATTCAAGAATCTTTTCCAAGAACATCAAAGCTGAAAAAGTATATTACTAAACCGTGTTCACTCCTCATTCCATCCCGGTATTCCTGAGGCAGCTTTACTTGTCGTTTTATCCAGGTATTACTGAATCTGATTTATATGTCATTCAATTCATGACTATCTCATTGGATATTAATCTTTAAACAATGTAATAGAGGGTGATATAGGTCCCACCCAACTCATAATGAAATTAATATTACGTGTTCCACAAAAACATAAATCATCCATCATATAAAAACCCAAATAATAAAATGGGTTCTTAAACATCAATCAATCTTAATCCATATAATATAAATCATTTTAATAAATAGTAGTCCCTCATAAACACAATAAAACCATTGTAATAATAGGGATAGAAACATAACCCTGCATAGATAATGTTATATTTTAGGGAATTTTTTTAAAAACACTCAATATTAATTCTTGAGGAAAATATCCTTTCTTCTTCAATTTTTTCCTTTCTCAAAATGACCCAAAAATTTAAAAAAATAATTCGAAAATAAATATAATATTTTGTAGATTAAAGTTAACGGAAATAAGGTGTTACAAAAACATAAAAATACTCTCATTCCATATAAGGTAAAAAATTATTTCCTCATACATTTTCCAAAAAAGTAAAAAGTTCCTCGTTTCGAATAACTAAAAAACATTCCATTCATATCATTTTAAAAATATTACCCATAGGGTAAAATTAAATTTAAAAATTTTATAATAATTGAAATAATATTACATACTTAGTAAACATGGATGTGGATTTTAAATATACCCTAGTAAATAATTACATATAAACAATCTAGGATAATAATGAGATTGTGAAATTATCCCATACCTCATGTCTATTATCATTTTTATGTATCTAAAACTCCTGTATAATGATTCAAATAATGTTTTTAACTTATTCCTGAATCATATTCAACATTAAGATATCATATATTATTATATCATCATTCGTTTGGTAATAATATTTCAATATTACTCATTATTCATGTATAAACATCTTCATTTTCTTATGCATGTTTTCCAATTAATTTTTAGTTCTACTTATTTGGTAATATTCACATCATTTAAAAATGATAATATAATATTATATATTATATTTATTTATTATTTACATTTATACATTCATGATTTAATGGAAATCAGGAAGAATTAATCGCATCACATTATAGAGAAGGTTGGTCATACGTAGGCACGAGCGGTGAAATCATTCCATTAATTATGAGATATTATTAAAGTTGATGGTATATATATAGTTAATGAAGGAATAAATTGTTGCAAAAATGATATATAGTTATTATTTACATCAATATACCCATCTAATTCAAGTGGTAGAAAAAATAAGATTATAACCAGGTGTGGAGACGGTCAGTCATACGAACACACATATGGTGATTTCTTTTTTAATGGGATCGATAGAAGGTGGAATATGATTGTTCGATAATAATAATAACATACCAGTATAAATTTAGTATTGTATTAATTAATTTTTAATGTAATAACTCATGACGAGGATGTTTAAGAAGTAATATTTAAAGAATTAGTAGAATTGATTACCTCTTCTTCATGTAAATCATAAATAATATTATAACCAGGGTAACAATTATCGGAAAATTAAAAGGTTGAAATATTTACTTATTTCAAGTAACGTAAATCATAAATAAATAATTTATATTATTTCAGACCATATAATAATCATTATATTTTTTTATTTTTTTTTTATTTTCAAATAATTTAAATAATTTTTTTTTTCAAAAAACACCAATAATGTAAATTTTTACACTATTAAATTCTTAGATGTTTAAAAATATCAATATAAGATTTTATATTCAATCCTAGTATTCAATTGTATACCTATGTTGTTTATCACATTTATTAAATTCATTAAACTAATTAATTATCTCAATATAATTTTATTTAATTATGTTTAATTACATTAATTTTATATTTCAATTAACAAAATAGTTACAACATTAGTATTGTGTAATTATTTAATACCCATATTTATTAGGTAAAAAATAAAAAATAACTGTGATTAATATACATGTACTATAGTTTATTATAATACATGTAGTCAGATATATGTTTTCTGAAATCAATCATTAAAAATATTATATTTATTAAAATATGAATGTGACAATGTATAGACCCGAAGCTTGACGTACATTGACATTACATTACATTTGCGGAATACTTAGTACATAACAAAAACATACACACAAGGATCGTAATAGTTTAGTGTCTTTGGAAACTCGGAATATAATCTTCTAATCCTGGTGAAAGATCTTCAACATCTCCCATAAAGATCTTCTTTTTTTTATACCTAAAACCTTTCTTTATATCCTGGGTAAAAGTAAACATAAAAGGGTGAGCTCAAATTCTCAGTAAGGGTAAACAAAAAAATATCAATCACATCGTATACACAAGCACATAACTTTTGGAAATCTTAACCTGCAAAAGAGATCATAATTTCATAACATGGGATAAATCATGGCAGTGAAATGTAATCACAATAATCATAACATAAAACATGAAAGTTTGTGGCATACACACATAATCATATAGAATCATTTCTTGTTAGTCAAGACTCATTGCCAAGACTATCTTAGTGGACAAAGTCCCTTTCTGAACCGAGTCACCCTCGTTTCAGTCCTCTTTCACTGAACCGGTATAACCTACCGTTCCAGCCATGTCTATCTCATGAGATATAAAATATTTACCCAATGCATTGGAGGGAGATATAGTTCCAACCCATCTCATAATGATACCATTCTTATGTGTGCCACAAAATTATAAATCATACATCATTTCATAACCCATGTAATAAAAATGGGAATCTTTAAACATCGTGACATCATAAAACAATTCATATAAGATAAAAGAATTCATAAAAATATTTCCATCACAACATAATCAAATCCATGTAATAATAGGTATAGAAACAGAACCCTTTATTATCTTAGATGGAAAATAATTTTGATAAAACACTTGAACTCCATTCTTGAGGAAAATATCCTTTCTACTTCAAAAACACTTTTCCTTTCTTAACATGTCATACAAATTTAAACTAAAACAAGTTGATTAAAAATAAACTTGAAAACTTGTAAAGGAATCTATTTGGAAATAATGTTTTAAAAATCCATTCTTTCCGTATAAGTTAAAAAAACATTCTTCGTACTTTTGTCGGAAAAGTCAAAAAGAACCTCGTACGAAAAACGACAAAAGATTCCTTTCATATTTTTTACAAAATACTAACAGAAGGGTAAAATTGGATATAAACTATTGTAGAAGGATGGAAATAATATTACACATTGAGGGAACATGGATGTGGATAATAAAATACTCCCCAGTAATTACCAAAGTAAAAACAATCTCGGATAAAAGTGAGATTGTGATATTTCCCTTACCTTAGGTCTGATTTGCTTCGTAAGTGTCCGAACCTCCTGTATAATGATTTAAATCATGTTATTGACTTATTACAGAATCATATTCATTGTTATTATATCATATATGGTCCACTTATGACTTTATATTACCCGTTCTTTTGTAAATTCATGTTAAAGTAGTGTTTTGGGTAAAATCGTCTCATTTGTCGTTCGTGTTTTTAACTTGTAATTATTAATATGATTATTTGGATCATGATTACTTATATCCATAATGTAAAAAATTATTTATATATAATATATATTCATAATATATATATATATATATATAATATATCGATAAATGGAATGAAATACACCGTTCATGGAGACGGTAGTTCGTACGTACGCATGAACGCTGTTTTCGTTTCCTTATTGAATTGAATGGAATTAAGTAGATGACATACATATAAATATACATAAATACAATATCATTATTATGTCATATATTTCATTATTACTTATTATATATACTTTATAATCATTAATGAATGGTTAATCATTGAGAATGAATCTCATCGCGTCGTGGAGACGGTAGTCCGTACGTACGCACGAGCGATGATATCGTTCCCATGGTTGTGGAATTGTGTTGAAGTGTATGTATACTATTTCAGTATCAATATAAATTTATAATAATCATATATAGTTACTCATTAAACCATTATACCCTTCCAATTAATGTGGTGGTGGAAAATAGATTACACCACGGCGTGGAGACGGTATTCTGTACGTACGCACGCGTGGTGATTTCCTTTTTCCATAGGATGGATAGAAAGTTAATTAGATTTGTTTCATATTTATAATAACATATCAATATATAATAAATACTGATGTTATTACTTTATCATGAAACAACTAAAGAAGAAGAAGTTGAAGAAGAATGAAATTGAAAAAGATCGGTAATGGATATTACCTATTTTTGACGCGCCTTCACTTAACCTCCACTTAATGAACTAAGAATGGTCTTTGAAGAAAACCAAGTCCTCTATGATGATACAAAGGAAGTGGAGAAGGGATTTTGGCAGGGTTTGTCCGAGCTTGAATGCTCAAATTGGTGTGAGGAGGAGAGGGAGGAGGTGCCCTTTTATAAGGGAGGAGAGTGGTATCTTAGGAAAATCTCAAAATATTATATTATATTAAGGTCAAATTCGGTTTATAATGGTTCAAAATGGTCTTATTTCGAAGATATAGTTGGGATGGGTCGAAATACTCTCATCCAATAGGATTTAGACAAGTTTAGGTTATTATTTTAACCTTACAAATTAGATTTAACTCTAAGTTAAATAATTTAACTTTTACCGTGTCTTTTTGTTTTCTTACACTATATGGTTAATAAACTTACTATATGAAGCCAATCGAACCCCAAGTTGTTTATTATTAATATATATATCCTTATATAAGTAATGTTTCCGAACATTAGATTTTTAGGAATTAAATAACAATTAATAATATAATATTTGTTTAAAAAACTAATTTATGTCAATTTTGACACTATTTGGTACATGATTTTTATGAAATTTCTAACAGAATGATAAGTTCGAACCAAGTTACTTAAATAAACAATAACATGTCATATTAACCAATAAAATTAGTGTAAGTCATAAAAAGTCTCAAATTACATTTATTTGGGCATTTATAACATCAATTATGTCAATATTTCATTAATAAGACAATTACTGCATCATCTTTGCGTCATAATAAATGATAATTATTTAATCCCTAAAAATTCTAAATAAATTCCTATGATGTAAATAATTGTATTAGCTTTGTGGAGACTATTCATTTTAGAAGTTTCATTATGTTTATTACTAGATTAAAATTATTATACTTATAAGATTTAAGAAAGTGACATGTTGTCACATTCTTTGGTTTTAATAATAATTAAATTATTTTCATTGAAAAAATTTAATTAAATGAATCTAATCCGACCCTTAGGTGATATGAGTCATATTGTAGTCATCCAATAGGATTTTTACATTTGTTAGGGTAATTTTAAAATATTATATTTACCCTTAATTACTCGATTTACCTTTAACTATGGTAAATAAAATTTACCGTAGTTACTATTCATAATGCCCAAAAATAAAAAGTAGCTTATTAACATAATTTGGACCCACTGATTCCAAATATGGAATCCATTTTTCCAAATTCAATACACAAAATATACAGAAATTAAATTAAAATTTATCCCGTTGTCGAAAGAAAATGAGTTTTTCTTTAAAACATTGCAAAAGATTGAATTGATTTAACCTACGAATTCAAGGTAAAATCAATGCTAATGAAATACATTATATTAAATGGTAAAAATATATTCTATTTATACTTTAAAACCATTCAATATTATAATTTAACCACATAATATATTACGATGAAAAAAGTTTTTTTTAATTAAAATATAGCGTGTTTTTACTATTCATTAAAATATGAAAGTTATCGGAAAAATATCAAAACTTTATCTAATGTAAATTTTTATATCCCGATTCAAAAGAAGAATTTTATTTTGTCAAATTGAACTTATAAACATGTCAAAAACTAGATTTAAAGTGGGTGCGCCATCAAAAGGCGGCAAAACTGCATTTTTTGAAAAATACTTATTTTACCCAAAAAATTTATTTTGTTCTTATACCATGTTCTAGAAAATGTTTAAGATGAATAATAATGTTATAAAATTCAAAATTTAGTTAACACTATTCATAACGTCTAGATCATGACAATATTATAATAATATATCGTTGTTTATTAAAACCCAATATTGCGTACAACACACGCTATCGAGGAAGGTCGCGATTGCGTGTAATGCAAGCCAAGTCAGGGTTGCATGTTGTGAAAGAATACTTCGTTGTTTCGTATAACAGAATCCAACCACATTTCATTTATACTTTCAATATATATATATATACACTCAATGTTGCGTAGAATAACTATTAACAAAATTGTGTGTAACACGGTCCAAGACTAGTGTTGCATATACTGCAAGCTAATACGGTGTTGCGTATAGCGCAAGGTAATCTTGGTGTAGAATACAACACAAGAAATTAATGAAATTAAAACAATATTTTTCATAAAATCTCAGGGTGTTACATTCTACCCCCCTTAAAATGAATTTCGCCCTCGAAATTCGTTGGGGTTATAAATGGTTTACTATTTGAAAGTTTCTTTGATAGAAACCCACATCGTAAAAAGGAATACCAAAACATATATTTAAAAACTAAAGTATAAAACGTAATGGTTACCCAAGTTAACTAACCACTGGGTATCCACATAGAAGAACATAGGTGAAAATATGGACATGGAATAGAAATATAACCATCATGTTCTGATGGAGAGTGGTAGAGGACATGGCTATGGAAAATCCGACAATCACAAATCCATAAATTTGTGACGATCTAAGGTACCATCTGATTAATCAGATATAAGATCACTAGGACAACATTTTTGGTTTTCAAGATCGTTTCCCTAAAGTTGAAGAATTTTAATTAGAATAAATACTTACTTTATTTTGGTACAATCTCACTGTTGTTCGTGCCTTGAACAATTTCCACTTCATCTCTTAAATAAATGAAGTTGAATTTGTTATTCGTGAAGTGTTAGCAGATCATGTGATAGAATGATGGGTCATTCCATCTCTTTCAAACAAAAGGTTAGCAAAAGTTATAAGTCCATCTTATGGTTAATCGTATATGGTTCCAAAAATGAACTTATACTTCATATATCATACCGCTTAATAAAATAAAACTAGTTTCTACTAACTAGGGACTTCATGTAGGCCATTGGTAGGCGATAAAGGCCAGTCTCACATCGGTTGTGGGTTCGATTCCCACAGCCTTGTCCGACGTGATGGGTTGTCGCCCGTCCTGTAGGTTGTCCTTTTTCTAAAACTATATTACTATAACATCCCATCAATAAAATCGAAAAAAACTTCTATCCTTAAACAATACTAACTTATGTCCAACATAATCCATTCCAATCTTTAGGCTTATCCATAATACTGTAGTCCACTCTCATAATATAGTGAAAACGATTACCCGAGATTTAATACAATCGTTGATCCCCATATATCATAAGATATGTCATGTTGGTCACATTCCAAACATTCAAAGGCCTTAATCATGTGTTCTCTTTAATACCCATTGAACCTTAGTGAAAACATGAATGCAGTTAAAAGTTAACACTTTCCACATACCAAAATTCTCTAAATTCTATATACTCAAACCATGATATCACTTAGTCCTTATATCAATCATGAGCTCATGAATACTGTCAAACATTTCATTTTCTCTTTATCACTTCATTATGCGCATATCATCCACTTTCCAAAAAATATCTGAATAACCTTTCATTGTTACTCATCCCATTCATCATAAAATCTCAGCACTTAAGGAAAGACAACAGTGTAACAAACCTTAGATGTGTTTTTATTCTATAGTACAACATTACACTTGATAAACATGTATTCATTCCACTACCTTCTTAAAACATTGACCGAGCTTCAACAATTCTTTCATGTCACATATCATTTGTAGTCTCATCATCATTATCAACAAAAATACTACCCATACGACCATACCGATTCTCTTCATGAGACATTCCCTTAGGGCATTGGTTTTCATAATGCCCGTACATTCCACATTTAAAACATTTAACCATTTTTGATGTTGTAGCAACACTATTAACCTCATCCATGGTGTTAACTGAAACTTTTCCATTGCACTTACTGGATTTGTGTCCTTCTTTTCCACACCCAAAGCATCTTCCAGTTCCTTTGAAACATTCTCCTTGATGCCTCTTCCCACATGATTTACATAGGGGAAATTGAACTTTCTTTCCTCTATGATCATCATGAAACTCCATATTTCTCTTATTAGCTGAGTCAGGAAACTTACCAAATTTTACTTTATAGATCATATTATGAGATTTCTGATTTGGCATAATAATGATGTTTGGACTTCCAAATACCATTTCATTTGATTTCTTATGATGAATATCATTCCATTGTCCATCATATCCTCCATTATCGTGAATCATCTTGTTTCCAGCCATTTTCTAAAACCCAAAAGAATAGTGTGAGATGCAAAAATCATAATTAAGGTGGAGTAACTTCAATATCTAACATCTTAGGTTAAATTCTAAAATCGTTACCGTAGTGCTAGGACTATATCCTATATGTATACCTATCCTTAGGGACATCCCTAGACATACCTTAGAAATATCTCGAGGGATCTCACTAATGTTTTCGCATCCTAGTTTCCAAAGGTTGACTAACCCTTTCCTCTGATACCAACTGTAGAGACCCAAAGCTTGACGTACATTGACATTACATTACATTAGCGGAATACTTAGTACATAACAAAAACACACACACAAGGATCGTAATAGTTTAGTGTCTTTGGAAACTCGGAATATAATCTCCTAATCCTGGTGAAAGATCTTCAACATCCTCCATAAAGATATTCTTTTTTTATACCTAAAACCTTTCTTTATATCCTGGGGATAAGTAAACATAAAAGGGTGATCTCAAATGCTCAGTAAGGGTAAACAAAAAAATATCAATCACATCGTATACACAAGCACATAACTTTTGGAAATCTTAACCTGCAAAAGAGATCATAATTTCATAACATGGGATAAATCATGGCAGTGAAATGTAATCACAATAATCATAACTTAAAACATGAAACTTTGTGGCATACACACATAATCATATAGAATCATTTCTTTTTAGTCAAGACTCATTTCCAAGACTATCTTAGTGGACAAAGTCCATTTCTGAACCGAGTCACCCTCGTTTCAGTCCTGTTTCACTGAACCGGTATAACCTACCATTCCAGACGTGTCTATCTCATGAGATACAAAATCTTTACCCAAGGCATTGGAGGGAGATATAGGTCCCACCCATCTCATAATGATACCATTCTTATGTGTGCCACAAAAACATAAATCATACATCATTTCATAACCCATGTAACAAAAATGGGAATCTTTAAACATCGTGACATCATAAAACAATTCATATAAGATAAAAGAATTCTAAAAAATATTTCAATCAAAGCATAATCAAATCCATGTAATAATAGGCATAGAAATATAACCCTTTATTATCTTAGATGGAAAATAATTTTGATAAAACACTTGAACTCCATTCTTGAGGAAAATATCCTTTCTACTTCAAAAACACTTTTCCTTTCTTAACATGTCACACAATTTTAAACTAAAAGAAGTTGATTAAAAATAAACCTGAAAACTTGTAAAGGAATCTTCTTGGAAATAATGTTTTAAAAATCCATTCTTGCCGTATAAGTTAAAAAAAACATTCTTCGTACTTTTGTCAGAAAAGTCAAAAAGTACCTCGTACAAAAAACGCCAAGAGATTCCTTTCATATTTTTTACAAAAAACTTACAGATGGGTAAAATTGGATATAAAATATTGTAGAAGGATGGAAATAATATTACACATTGAGGGAACATGGATGTGGATAATAAAATACACCCCAGTAATTACCAATGTAAAAACAATCTTGGATAAATGTGAGATTGTGATATTTCCCTTACCTTAGGTCCGATTTGCTTTGTAAGTGTCTGAACCTCCTGTATAATGATTTAAATCATGTTATTGACTTATTCCAGAATCATATTCATTATTATTATATCATATATGGTCCACTTATGACTTTATATTACCCTTTCTTTTGTAAATTCATGTTAAAGTAGCGTTTTGGGTAAAATCGTCTCATTTTTCGTTCGTGTTTTTAACTTGTAATTATTAATATGATTACATGGATCATGATTACTTATATACACAATGTAAAAAATGATATATATATAATATATATTCATAATATATATATATATATATATATAATATATCGATAAATGGAATGAAATACACCGTTCATGGAGACGGTAGTCTGTACGTACGCATGAACGCTGTTTTCGTTTCCTTATTGAATTGAATGGAATTAAGTAGATGACATACATATAAATATACATAAATCCAGTATCATTATTATGTCATATATTTAATTAGTACTTATTATATATACTTTATAATCATTAATGAATGTTTTATCATTGAGAATGAATCTCATCGCGTCGTGGAGATGGTAGTCCGTACGTACGCACGAGCGATGATATCGTTCCCATGGTCGTGGAATTGTGTTGAAGTGTTTGTATACTATTTCAGTATCAATATAAATTTATAATAATCATATATAGTTACTCATTACACCATTATACCCATCCAATTAATGTGGTGGTGGAAAATAGATTACACCACGGCGTGGAGATGGTATTCCGTACATACGCACGCGCGGTGATTTCCTTTTTCCGTAGGATGGATAGAAGGTTAATTAGAGTTGTTTCATATTTATAATAACATATCAGTATATAATAAATACTGATGTTATTACTTTATCATGAAACAACTAATGAAGAAGAAGTTGAATAAGAATGAAATTGAAAAAGATCGGTAATGGATATTACCTCTTTTTGACGCGCCTTCACTTAACCTCCACTTAATGAACTAAGAATGGTCTTTGAAGAAGACCAGGACCTATAGGATGATACTAGGGAAGTGGAGAAGAGATTTTGGCAGGGTTTGGCCGAGCTTCAATGCTCAAATTGGTGTGAGGATGAGAGGGAGGAGGTGCCCTTTTATAAGGGAGGAGAGGGGCATCTTAGGAAAATCTCAAAATATTATTTAATATTAAGGTAAAATTCGGTTTATAATGGTTCCAAATGGACTTATTTCGAAGATAAAGTGGGTATGGGTCGAAATCCTCTCATCCAATAGGATTTAGACAAGTTTAGGTTATTATTTTAACCTTATCAATTAGATTTAACTCTAAGTTAAATAATTTAACTTTTACCGTGTCTTTTTGTTTTCTTACACTATATGGTTAATAAAATTACTATATGAAGCCAAACGAAACCCAAGTTGTTTATTATTAATATATATATCTTTATCTAAGTCATTTTTCCGAACCTTAGATTTTTAGGAATTAAATAACAATTAATAATATAATATTTGTTTTAAAAAATAATTTATGTCAATTTTGAAACTATTTGGTACATGATTTTTATGAAATTTCTAACAGAATGATAAGTTCGAACCAAGTTACATAAATAAACAATAACATGTCATATTAATCTATAAAATTAGTTTAAGTCATAAAAAGTCTCAAATTACATTTATTTGGGCATTTATAACATCAATTATGTCAATATTTCATTAATAAGACAATTACTGCATCATCTTTGTGTCATAATAAATGATAATAATTTAATCCCTAAAAATTCTAAATAAATTCCTATGATGTAGATCATTATATTAGATTTGTGTAGACTATTCATGTTCGAAGTTTAATGAAGTTTATCACTTGATTAAAATTATTATACTTATAAGATTTAAGAAAGTGACATGTAGTCACATTCTTTGGTTTTAATAATAATTAAATAATTTTCATTGAAAAAATTTAATTTAATGAATCTAATCCGACCCTTAGATGATATGAGTCGTATTTTAGTCATCCAAAAGGATTTTGACATTTCTTAGGGTAATTTTAAAATATTATATTTACCCTTAATTACTCGATTTACCTTTAACTATGGTAAATAAAATTTACCGTAGTTACTATTCATAATGCCCAAAAATAAAAAGTAGCTTATTAACATAATTTGGACCCACTGCTTCCAAATATAGAATCCATTTTTCCAAATTCAATACACAAAATATGCAGAAATTAAATTAAAATTTATCCCATTGTCGAAAGAAAATGAGTTTTTCTTTAAAACATTGCAAAAGATTGAATTGATTTAACCTACGAATTCAAGGTAAAATCAATGCTAATGACATACATTATATTAAATGCTAAAAATATATTCTATTTATACTTTAAAACCATTCAATATTATAATTTAACCACATAATATATTACGATGAAAAAAGTTTTTTTTAATTAAAATATAGCGTGTTTTTACTATTCATAAAAATATGAAAGTTATCGGAAAAATATCAAAACTTTATCTAATGTAAATTTTTATATCCTGATTCAAAAGAAGAATTTTATTTTGTCAAATTGAACTTATAAACATGTCAAAAAAACTAGATTTAAAGTGGGTGCGCCATCAAAAGGCGGCAAAACTGCATTTTTTTAAAAATACTTATTTTACCTGAAAAATTTATTTTGTTCTTATACCATGTTCTAAAAAATGTGTAAGATGAATAATAATGTTATAAAATTCAAAATTTAGTTAACACTACTCATAACGGCTAGTTCATGACAATATTATAATAATATATCGTTGTTTATTAAAACCTAGTATTGCGTACAACACACGCTATCGAGGAAGGTCGCGATTGCGTGTAATGCAAGCCAAGTCAAGGTTGCATGTTGTGAAAGAATCCTTCGTTGTTTCGTATAACAGAATCCAACCACATTTCATTTATACATTCAATATATATATATATATATATATATATATATACTCAATGTTGCGTAGAATAACTATTATCAAAATTGTGTGTAACACGGTCCAAGACTATTGTTGCATATACTGCAAGCTAATACGGTGTTGCGTATAGCGCAAGGTAATCTTGTTTTAGAATACAACAAAAGACATTAATGAAATTAAAATAATATTTTTCTTAAAATCTCAGGGTGTTACATTCTACCCCCCTTAAAATGAATTTCGCCCTCGAAATTCGTCGGGGTTATAAATGGTTTACTATTTGAAAGTTTCTTCGATAGAAACCCACATCTTAAAAAGGAATACCAAAACATATCTTTAAAAACTAAAGTATAAAACGTAATGGTTACCCAAGTTAACTAATCACTGGGTATCCACATAGAAGAACATAGGTGAAAATATGGACATGTAAGAGAAATCTAACCATCATGTTCTGATGGAGAGTGGTAGAGGACATGGCTATGGAAAAGCCAACAATCACAAATCCATAAATTTCTGACGATCTAATGTACCATCTGATTAATCATATATAAGAGCACTAGGACAACAGTTTTGGTTTTCAAGATCGTTTCCCTAAAGTTGAATAATTTGAATTAGAATAAATACTTACTTTATTTTGGTACAATTCACTGTTGTTCGTGCCTTGAACAATTTCCACTTCATCTCTTAAATAAATGAAGTTGAATTTGTTATTCGTGAAGTGTTAGCAGATCATGTGATAGAATGATGGGTCATTCCATCTCTTTCAAACAAAAGGTTAGCAAAAGTTATAAGTCCATCTTATGGTTAATCGTATATGGTTCCAAAAATGAACTTATACTTCATATATCATACAGCTTAATAAAATAAAACTAGTTTCTACTAACCTGGGACTTCATGTAGGCCAGTGGTAGGCGATAAAGGCCAGTCTCACTTCGGTTGTGGGTTCGATTCCCACAGCCTTGTCCGACGTGATGGGCTGTCACCCATCCTGCAGGTTGTCCTTTTTCTAAAACTATATTACTATAACATCCCATCAATAATATCGAAAAAAAAACTTCTATCCTTAAACAATACTAACTTATGTCCAACATATTCCATTCCAATCTTTAGGTTTATCCATAATACTATAGTCCACTCTCATAATATAGTGAAAACGATTAACAGAGATTTAATACCATCATTGATCCCCATATATCATAAGATATGTATTGTTGGTCACATTCCAAACATTCAAAGGCCTTAATCATGTGTTCTCTTTAATACCCATTGAACCATAGTGAAAACATGAATGCAGTTAAAAGTTAACACTTTCCACATACCAAAATCCTCAAAATTATATATACTCAAACCATGATATCACTTAGTCCTTATATCAATCATGAGCTCATGAATACTGTCAAACATTTCATTTTCTCTTTATCACTTCATTATGCGCATATCATACACTTTCCAAAAAATATCTGAATAACCATTCATTGTTACTCATCCCATTCATCATAAACTTTCAACACTTAAGGAAAGACAACAGTGTAACAATCCTTAGATGTGTTTTTATTCTATAGTACAACATTACACTTGATAAACACGTAATCATTCCACTACCTTCTTAAACCATTGACCGAGCTTCAACAATTCTTTCATCTCACATATCATTTGTAGTCTCATCATCATCAACAACAAAAATACTACCCATACGACCATACTGATTCTCTTCATGAGACATTCCCTTAGGGCATTGGTTTGCATAATGCCCGTACATTCCACATTTAAAACATTTAACCATTATTGATGTCGTAGCAACACCATTAAACTCATCCATGGTGTTAACTGAAACATTTCCATTGCACTTACTGGCTTTGTGTCCTTCTTTTCCACACCCAAAGAATCTTCTAGTTCCTTTGAAACATTCTCCTTCATGCCTCTTCCCACATGATTTACATAGGGGAAATTGAACTTTCTTTCCTCTATGATCATCATGAAACTCCATCTTTCTCTTATTAGCCGAGTCCGAAAACTTACCGAATTTTACTTTATTGATCATATTATGAGATTGCTGATTCGACATAATAATGATGTTTGGACTTCCAAATCCCATTTCATTTGATTGATTATGAAGAATATCATTCCATTGTCCATCATATCCTCCATTATCGTGAATCATCTTGTTTCCAGCCATTTTCTAAAACCCAAAAAGAATAGTGTGAGATGCAAAAATCATAATAAAGGGGGAGTAACTTCAATATCTAACATCTTAGGTTAAATTCTAATATCGTTACCGTAGTGCTAGGACTATATCCTATATGTATACCGATCCTTAGGGACATCCCTAGACATACCTTAGAAATATCTCTAGGGATCTCACTAACGTTTTCGCATCCTAGTTTCCAAAGGTTGACTAAACATTTACTCTGATACCAACTGTAGACACCCGAAGCTTGACGTACATTGACATTACATTACATTTGCAGAATACTTAGTAAATAACAAAAACACACACACAAGGATCGTAATAATTTAGTGTCTTTGGAAACTCGGAATATAATCTTCTAATCCTGGTGAAAGATTTTTAACATCTCCCATAAAGATCTTCTTTTTTTTATACCTAAAACCTTTCTTTATATCCTGGGGAAAAGTAAACATAAAAGGGTGAGCTCAAATGCTCAGTAAGGGTAAACAAAAAAAATATCAATCACATCGTATACACAAGCACATAACTTTTGGAAATCTTAACCTGCAAAAGAGATCATAATTTCATAACATGCGATAAATCATGGCAGTGAAATGTAATCACAATAATCATAACTTAAAACATGAAACTTTGTGGCATACACACATAATAATATATAATCATTTCTTTTTAGTCAAGACTAATTTCCAAGACTATCATAGTGGACAAAGTCCCTTTCTGAACTGAGTCTCCCTCGTTTCAGTCCTATTTCACTGAACCTGTATAACCTACCGTTCTAGCCATGTCTATCTAATGAGATATAAAATCTTTACCCAATGCATTGAAGGGAGATATAGGTCCCACCCATCTCATAATGATTCCATTCTTATGTGTGCCACAAAATCATAAATCATACATCATTTCATAACCCATGTAATAAAAATGGGAATCTTTAAACATCGTGACATCATAAAACAATTCATATAAGATAAAAGAATTCATAAAAATATTTCCATCACAAAAAAATCAAATCAATGTAATAATAGGGATAGAAACAGAACCCTTTATTATCTTAGATGGAAAATAATTTTGATAAAACACTTGAACTCCATTCTTGAGAAAAATATCCTTTCTACTTCAAAAACACTTTTCCTTTCTTAACATGTCATACAATTTTAAAATAAAAGAAGTTGATTTAAAATAAACATGAAAACTTGTAAAGTAAGCTTCTTGGAAATAATGTTTTAAAAATCCATTCTTTCCGTATAAGTTAAAAAAACATTCTTCGTACTTTTGTCGGAAAAGTCAAAAAGTACCTCGTACGAAAAACGACAAAAGATTCCTTTCATATTTCTTACAAAAAACTTACAGAAGGGTAAAATTGGATATAAACTATTGTATAAGGATGGAAATAATATTACACATTGAGGGAACATGGATGTGGATAATAAAATACACCCTAGTAATTACCAAAGTAAAAACAATCTCGGATAAAAGTGAGATTGTGATATTTCCCTTACCTTAGGTCCGATTTGCTTCGTAAGTGTCCGAACCTCCTGTATAATGATTTAAATCATGTTATTGACTTATTAAATAATCATATTCATTGTTATTATATCATATATGGTCAACTTATGACTTTATATTACCCGTTCTTTTGTAAATTCATGTTAAAGTAGCGTTTTGGGTAAAATCGTCTCATTTGTCGTTCGTGTTTTTAACTTGTAATTATTAATATGATTACTTGGATCATGATTACTTATATCCATAATGTAAAAAATGATTTATATATAATATATATTCATAATATATATATATATATATAATATCAATAAATGGAATGAAATACACCGTTCATGGAGATGGTAGTCCGTACGTACGCATGAACGCTGTTTTCGTTTCCTTATTTAATTGAATGGAATTAAGTAGTTGACATACATATAAATATACATAAATAAAGTATAATTATTATGTCATATACTTCATTAGTACTTATTATGTATACTTTATAATCATTAATGAATGGTTAATCATTGAAAATGAATCTCATCGCGTCGTGGAGACGATAGTCCGTACGTACGCACGCACGATGATATCGTTCCCATGGTCGTGGAATTGTGTTGAAGTGTATGTATACTATTTAAGTATCAATATAAATTTATAATAATCATATATAGTTACTCATTACACCATTATACCCATCCAATTAATGTGGTGGTCGAAAATAGATTACACCACGGTGTGGAGATGGTATTCCGTACGTACGCACGCGCAGTGATTTCCTTTTTCCGTAGGATGGATAGAAGGTTAATTAGGGTTGTTTCATACTTATAATAACATATCAGTATATAATAAATACTTACGTTATTACTTTATCATGAAACAAATAAAGAATAAGAAGTTGAAGAAGAATGAAATTGAAAAAGATCGGTAATGGATATTACCTCTTTTTGACGCGCCTTCACTTAAACTCCTCTTAAAAACTAAGAATGGTCTTCGAAGAAGACCAGGACCTCTAGGATGATACTAGGGAAGTGGAGAAGAGATTTTGTCAGGGTTTGGCCGAGCTTGAATGCTCAAATTGGTGTGAGGAGGAGAGGGAGGAGGTGCCCTTTTATAAGGGAGGAGAGGGGCATCTTAGGAAAATCTCAAAATATTATATTATATTAAGGTCAAATTCGGTTTATAATGGTTCCAAATGGTCTTATTTCGAAGCTAAAGTGGGGATGGGTCGAAATCCTCTCATCCAATAGGATTTAGACAAGTTTAGGTTATTATTTTAACTTTATCAATTAGATTTAACTCTAAGTTAAATAATTTAACTTTTACCGTGTCTTTTTGTTTTATTACACTATATGGTTAATAAACATACTATATGAATCCAAAAGAACCCCAAGTTGTTTATTATTAATATATATATCCTTATCTAAGTCATGTGGCCAAACCTTATATTTTTAGGAATTAAATAACAATTAATAATATAATATTTGTTTTAAAAACTAATTTATGTCAATTTTGACACTATTTGGTACATGATTTTTATGAAATTTCTAACAGAATGATAAGTTCAAAACAAGTTACTTAAATTAACAATAACATGTCATATTAACCTATTAAATTATTTTAAGTCATAAAAAGATTAAAATTACATTTATTTGGACATTTATAACATCAATTATGTCAATATTTCATTAATAAGACAATTACTGCATCATCTTTGTGTCATAATAAATGATAATTATTTAATCCCTAAAAATTCTAAATAAATTCCTATGATGTAGATAATTGTATTAGCTTAGTGGAGACTATTCAGGTTCTAAGTTTCATGAAGTTTATCACTAGATTACAATTATTATACTTATAAGATTTAAGAAAGTGACATGTTGTCACATTCTTTGGTTTTAATAATAATTAAATTATTTTCATTGAAAAAATTTAATTAAATGAATATAATCCGTCCCTTAGGTGATATGAGTCGTCGTTTAGTCATCCAATAGGATTTTGACATTTGTTATGGTAATTTTAAAATATTATATTTACAGTTAATTACTCGATTTACCTTTAACTATGGTAAATAAAATTTACCGTAGTTACTATTTATAATACCCAAAAATAAAAAGTAGCTTATTAACATAATTTGGACCCACTAATTACAAATATGGAATTAATTTTTCCAAATTCAATACACAAAATATGCAGAAATTAAATTAAAATTTATCCCGTTGTCGAAAGAAAATAGGGTTTTCTTTAAAACATTGCAAAAGATTGAATTGATTTAACCTACGAATTCAAGGTAAAATAAATGCTAATGACATAAATTATATTAAATGGTAAAAATATATTCTATTTATAATTTAAATCATTCAATATTATAATTTAACCACATAATATATTATGATGAAAAAAGTTTTTTTTAATTAAAATATAGCGTGTTTTTACTATTCATTAAAATATGAATGTTATCGGAAAAATATCAAAACTTTATCTAATGTAAATTTTTATATCCTGATTCAAAAGAAGAATTTTATTTTGTCAAATTGAACTTATAAACATGTCAAAAACTAGATTTAAAGTGGGTGCGCCATCAAAAGGTGGAAAAACTGCATTTTTTGAAAAATACTTATTTTACCCGAAAAATTTATTTTGTTCTTATACCATGTTCTAGAAAATGTGTAAGATGAATAATAATGTTATAAAATTCAAAATTTAGTTAACACTATTCATAACGGCTAGTTCATGACAATATTATAATAATATATCATTGTTTATTAAAACCCAGTATTGCATACAACACACGCTATCGAGGAAGGTCGCGATTGCGTGTAATGCAAGCCAAGTCAGGGTTGCATGTTGTGAAAGAATCATTCGTTGTTTCGTATAACAGAATCCAACCAAATTTCATTTATACATTAAATATATATATATATATATATATATATATATACTCAATGTTGCTTAGAATAACTATTATCAAAATTGTGTGTAACACGGTCCAAGACTAGTGTTGCGTATACTGCAAGCTAATACGGTGTTGCGTATAGCACAAGGTAATCTTGGTGTAGAATAAAACACAAGACATTAATGAAAATAAAATAATATTTTTCATAAAATCTCAGGGTGTTACAGAAATGTTTAACCTAACTTTAAATAAAATAACATAACTGTCATGATATCTTATATAAGGATCCTAATGCTCAATAACTCTACACATTGATGATAATGGTAGAGATATAATTGAAAAATAAGAATGGAGAACATGTTTTAGTCTTTTAATATTTATTATCTTTTAAATAAAAATATTTCACTGATTTTTTATTTATTGTATAATTTATCCCTCATCAATTTATAATCCTTTAAGGTAATTATTTATTTCATTGAAATTAAAAATAAATTACCATGATAAAGAAAAAAAGATTTATCCTTGAAATGAAAATTTATATTCGAATATACATTCTGTATAACCTTATCTTATAAATGATATATTATTTAAATCGTGTATTTGGGTTCATTAAATTTTCAATAAATAAAATATGATAAATACTAAAATATCTCCCAAATGGCCCCAAAATGTCAAAATAAATTTATATTAGGAAAATATTTTATTAAGTTAAAAATTAACAATTATATTTGTCGATACCACCCATTTTTCCTCATGTGGATACATAATATATATTAAAGACAAAGAAGATCACACTTGTGTCTTTCTTTGATTTAATAATATTTAAGTCATTTTCATGGAAAAGTGTCCATTAAATGACATAATTGGGATCATTATGTGTTAAGGGTGCAATTAAAATTTTCAAATATAATATTTTCATCTTTTGTCATTTTAGAGTCATAATACACTTTATTTTTAACCTAAATAACCTAATTTACCTTTTACCGTGGTAAAACAATTTACCATGGTTACTATTTATATTGGTAAAAATTTAAAGGTACCCATATACAAATTTTTGACCTCTTCAATCAAAATTTTACATCAATTTTTTAAAATTCATAAAATAGAAGTATCGGAATTAATATTAAAATAAATCTAGTTAAATGTCACGAAATCCAATTTCTTTTGGAAAAATATCCCTTTTAAAATGGAATATTTTTTTATTATAAATTGAAATATAAAATTATTTTTAAAACACATAATTGAATAAAAAAGAACTAAATAAAATTTATAACTAAACCAAAACATCATTTTACTATTTATGTACTTTAAAATTGAATAATGTTTCAAATTGAAATTGGTATTTTCAATATTCATCAAAAAATGAAACATATTAGAAAAATACCAAAACATCCACCAAATAAATATTTATATTCCGTATTAAAATAATTATTTTATTTTTTTACAAATTTTATATAAAAAGTGTAAAAAAATGTATTTAAAATTAGTTCACTATTAAATGGAAGAAAATATATAATTTATTTTTGAAAATTACTTCTTTTATAATTTTTTTTACATCAGGTTTAGAAAAAATATAACATAAATTTTAATCATTATATTGAATATATTACATATATTTTTCATTAATAAAATAAATTATGAGTGGCTTTATTATTTTATAGACTCACTTATTTTCATTTAAATATATTTTTGGAAGAAATTTATTAATGTTCAAACCATCCATTATAATTAAAAGGTTATAATATTTAGTTATTCACTTATAATCGGTCTTGTATTAAATTAATTCAATAAAAATAACACGAAATTGTGTGTAATAAAAACCAATAATATTGTTGCAACTACCACAATCTAATCCAGTGTTGCATATAACGTTAGCTTATCTGGGTGTAGCGTACAAAAGAAGACATCAATGAAATAATAAAAAACATATATATCATAAAAATCACGAGGCGTTACATTTACCCTTAGTTGAATTAGGATATAGAAATTCAGGGCCAGACATTGTTCTATGTAATTTAATATAATTAAATACCTGAAGAAGGGACATGTGATTTTCTCATCTACTATATGAATGGCATGTTATATATTCGTTGACCTTTTCATTCAATTTCATATAATTAATAATGTATGAGTTGGATTATAATAAATAGATATATTGAACGACTAGTGGTCACATTATTTCCATGAAAAATGGATTATATAGAAATAAATTGAATATATATTGTGAAACAAACATGTGTATGATATATGTTATTTTATTCTATTATGGGTTATTTTTTGACATGATAATATTTTTTTATTTAGGTTTGATGTTTTTGGAGTTTCTGGGTGTTGTACATGTTTCACACTGTTTAGAGTATCTATGTGGAAATTATGAGAATGTGGTTTTTAGTTTATATAGAGGTCTCAAATGGTTATCATGTTATTCATTTAATAGTGTGAGGTGACCAATGTAACTATTAAATTTTTTTAGTGATTTTTTAGTAGGGGAGACATTGATAGTGAACAATTTGGAAATCAATGGGCATAAACTATGAAATTTACATTGGGGCTAAATTTTTTATATTTTTCCAGAAATTAAATTTATAATTTTAATTTGATATGACACATCCCCCCCATCTCATTTTATAAAGAACTATTGCCCCCCCTCACACACATATCCATGAGGTGTGCCTCTGATCCCCATTATACCTCCTCTCTTTGTAGAGATTTATCAATTATTTCTAGGCAAATATTGGTTGAATCATCCATGTAAGGTATTTTATTTTCATTGTTTTACATTTTTTATGGGTTTCTTCCTCCATCATCATAATTTTATTTTGGGAAGCCCATTGGTTATTTTAGATGGCCAATTCATTAGGTTTTATTTGTTCCTCTCAGCTTGTGTGGGATTCATCATTCTATATTTTGAATATTCCATCATAGTTGATGCATTTAAGTAATATTGATATTGTTTGATGTAGGTTTTATAAATAAATAAACTACAGTACTTGTTAAAAATATTATTGATTAATTTTAAAGTATTTTTACAAATATATATGTTCATCATATGTTTTAGAATGCATGAAATAATTTTAGAATAGATTTTTACATTTAGCACAGGCCATGTACAAATTCTATGTGCTTATTAAATTGATTGTTGGTATATATATATAATTTCTATGTGTTTTAAAGTGATTTCCCATGGTTTTGAATATTTTTGGTAACCATATTATGTATTAATTGGCCTTAATATAATTTAAGGACAATGCATAATCTTAAATCTCATTTAAATTCTCTTAAAAAAGAACCTTTTCCATTCATGGAGGGTGTGATGATTTTTATTGTGTTTGGATGTAATACTAATTTGAATAAATGGATTTTTGTCTCTTTAAGGGTATGTTTTGGAAAAAACTGGATGATTTTCATTTATTCTAAATGTTTAAGGATATTCGGACTTTTGGTTTCCTAGAGTGTTTTAAAAATTGGAATATATGTTTTTAAATGGTTATATGGAACCTTTGATTCTAAATTAATGAGGCATTAAAACCTATTTTCTATATTTGTACTTTTGAAATGATAACATAACACCTTTTGATATATTTTGAAATTGATTCATTATTAAAAAATTAGTCGGTTGTTCAGAATATGATTTTAATTTGAATAATTGGAGGTACTAGTTGGATTTACAAATGTGCTATGGGTTTAAATAGATGGATTAAATATGGTTTTCACCAGATACAAAATAACACAGCCTCTTAATATATTTCAAGAAATCATATTTTTTAAAATTTTCTAAAATTATTTTCAAATGTACGAGACCCTCTGCTAGACCTATATTTTTTATAGTTCATATTATGGCCTTATACAGGACGAATTATATTGAAATTAATTTTATGATTCGAAACAATGGATTCAGGTATGGGGATAGTGTATGTAAGGGGGTGGGAGTTGTGGTGAAACTTATTTCCAATGTATTTATTCTAGTTTCTTGAGATTGTGTGATTAATCACATATTTATATATATTTTAATGGGAGTTATAGGAATTAAGTAGGTGACCTTCATGAGTTAGAATCATATCTTAGAGAAACTGATCTTGAATATGAAGGATTTTCCTTGCTATATCGGGAAGTCTAAGAAGTTAAGAGTATAATGATATTTTTTGTAACATGGTTGATGTATCATTTATAGGGGTTTTATTTTCGAATAGTTATTTGGGACTATCAAAGAAGTAGATAGGATTGTTAGTGTCTATTTATGTTTCTCATATCTAGTTTACTGGTTTTCTTACTTGATCCTTGGGTCTTTTACAAATATTCATAAGTTTTTCTTATGATACATTAGGGGGTTCCATTGTACTGATCATTTTAATTCTGATAGTTCATATTTCAATTGGAAACATTTTTTGGTTGTTTACAAATGTTTTTCTTTCCTTTATGTCTTTTTCCTGTTGATTCATTATCAAATTATAATGTGTGTGAAGGTTCAATTTCAAATGTTGTTTTTTAATGTTTTGAAATTATTATTCTAAATATTAAAATTGGTTGATTATTTAAGTAATAGATTAAATGAAATGTTTTTTAATTGTTTTTTTTTAAATGATATATCCTGAGTTGTTTTGAAAGAGGTAATTATCTATTTTAGTTAATTTTTTGTTGGTTCCATGGAAAAATTTACCTTTTTATGCAAAATAATATTATAAAAGTATTTTTTTATAAATATTTTTTAGAAATTATAATAATAATTAATCTTATTTTATAATAAGGTTTTTTATTTTTAAAGGTTCTTATGTATTCTTTTTTTCCTTATTAAACATTTAAATAATCTGAAAACCTATATTGCACATTATTTTCAATCTATATTCTATTATATAACTTTCTAAGGTATTTCTATAGTCTTATCCGGTTCTGACCTCTATAGGATGTTGATGCTCATATATATTTATCATTTTAGTTTTAGTCTTGGAATGTAACTTCAAAAAACTATTTTTTTCATTGAATTATTTAATGATATGAGATGAGTAGATTATTTTATGTCATTTGGCCTATGGTTCATATTACATAGTTTTGATTAGACCATTTTTTATTTTCTTTGATTTTTTTATGTGTTTCACTTTAAATGATTTATTTTATCCACTTTGTATTTTCATGATTTCCAAGGATGGAGGGTATTAATATCTGTCATTGGTTGAGGAAAATGTATTTATAGTAATATAAACATATTTCATATATTCGGGTGGTAAACAATGGGTGATAGGTGGGTTTTTTTATTTATAGAATGTCATTTTGTATTTTCTATTTGTTTATTTCAGATTATTTGATTTTTTACGAGACATATGGCTTATGTATGTGTTATGAATGAAATTTATGATGAAATTTATTGATTATTAATTGGGATTAATGGGTAAAATCATTCACAATTATGTTCATCTAATTCTACAATAGTAGTTTCTAGCCCGTGGGTATTCATGATTTCATTTGAGAAAGTGGTCAGCCAAGTTGAGTGTTGATTTGGATTGAATACCAATAATGTTCATTATATACATGATACATCATGAAGTGAACATTTTCATATAGATATACATGTATGTTTGATCAATATCACACAATATCCCTTTTTTATTTGATTAGAGTTTCTGTTTTGTTGGAGGTTGTAGAGCATAATATTTCATTTGCTGTCAATAAGATGTCAATATGTGTATAAAAAGGTAGTGATGAAGTAATGATTATGATTGTAGATGATTAGTTATTAAAAAGCATATTCCCCTTAGAGAATCAGTATGAAATGACATTTGATGTCATTTATTGACATTCTCCATATTAATTTCAAACGATTGTAACTCTAATCCTATGTTCCAAGACACGTGTCACTAAATGAAACTTTTTTACACCATTTGAAGAACCCCACGCAATACATTATTAAATGATGAAATTGAAAGATCCATCCAATTATTTATAATTGGATAAAGGTTGTGAATCCAATCAGACAATTATTTTAGATGATCCTCAAAGTCCAAGATATGGGTTAATAGAGAACACATTCCTCATAATAAGAAGGCCACGAATAATGTGTTAATGAATGAGGAATGAAGAAATGATCCATACAAAATCCATGATTAGATTAAATGAAAGTATTGAAGATTTTTTGGATTCATGATCTAAAAGGAAAGGAATAAATGATGGGGGATGATGAAAAATAGAAGAGGGATCAGCCTTGACACATTTGAAGGTGTCTAGTCATCTTATTTCATGATAGAATTTAAGTTAACATTTTTTTAGGGTCCTTTGTAAAAAATAAATGGGCCAACCATGAAGGCCAGCCGAAGCCCTTACGAAAGGAATATATAAGACCCGACGACCTACCATGCCCAAAGGGAAGGCCTTGAAGCCAACACACAAGAGGTTCATGAGGGCTGTGTATAAGTCTGCAGGTGCATGCATGGTGGTGAAACTGAGAAGAATGTGAATTTTGGGCACAAGGAGTGTGTCCGAAAGAGAAAAGGTGGGTGCAGAAGTGTTCCTGTAGAACATCGTTGTGGGCGGCACATGAAGAGGGGGGATAGAATTCTAAGCCGATTATGTAATGGTTCGATTGTTAAACCACGAGAGATCTGCAACATGTTTTGATGTGGGATGGATTTTAAAAATGTGGAATCCATTTGAGCCATCCATCGGATCCCACAAAAGATCTCAACCAAACACTCCATCCCGTGCTCTGTGATATAATATATGCCGTCTGTGATCGATCTAAGTTGATCCAACGACCGAGGAGAGACCACAAGATAATCTTCATCCTCAGTCCATCCCAATATCATAGCTTGACACAAAAACCATGAAACCTCCATGATAATGACTTCAGCCACCGTTGATGCTCAAGCCTCATGCATGAGCATCCTTTAGAAATCACGATATCATGCATCCATTAAAGGTTGAATGCATGCATCGAAATAGAGTAACATGAATGTGGATGAAGAAAACAATGTTGCGAGGCCACATAAGTATGATCAAAGTGTTCAGGAGAACATTTTCATGCATTCGAAAACCAATGCATGTGAGTATATGACCAAAAAATAAGGATCTACACTGGAAAAAAACACGAGAGACTTGGTATATCTTTTATCCCACATGGGAATATTTCCAAATCGTAGATCCTGGACATTCAAATCTACAAACCCTATAGATTATTTTGAAGTATTTGAACATGTAAGTCATCCAAACATATCTAATAAATAGAGGATCACCAAGACGAGATGTGTTGTTGAAAATATTGAGAGAGGCTCTTGTTTTCAGAAAAACATAATACCACACAACTTGGGTTCCATGTAGCCTTACTATGAGAAGAAGAGTGTTCGGCACAACCTTGTTATATAAAGAAGTTTTTTATATACCTTACATGATGGAGAACTACAATCCATATTGTTTTGCAAAAGAAGAGATATTCACACTTTGTGTGACATTACCCACATGTACGTGATAGGTTCTTTCGAACCCTCATGTTTCTTCATGAAGGTATTCTCATAGGTAAACAACTTGTGTTACAAAACCTTGTAGTGGCTTGCGACGACTGACCCACAAACCTATATGGTTTTCTGAAGGAGATAGAGGCGTACTCCTCGTATGATGAAGAACCCGTGATCCCTCTTGGTTTCACGATGTGAATAAGGAGAGTTCATAAAGGGACAGTGTACACATACACTGCCCTTGGAGAAGAAGACGAACCCAAGCATTCAGGTGTTACATACATGAGACATACACTTCCCTCTTAAGAATTAAAACTCACACAAACACCACCCATATACCCATTCAGGTTGTGTGTGAAAGGAAAAAGAAAAAGGAGAGATCATAAAATGTTGAGTTCATTTGCATGAAAATAAAACAAAAGAAAAATGTGAGTGTGTACATGTGAAGAAGGATGAAGAAATATGATGAAAACACACACATTGGACAATAATTAAAAAGAAAAAGTGTGTGTGTGATAAGAAATAAAAAGGAAGAAGGAAATGGGGAAATAAAAAGATGAAGTGTTTCTGCTCAAAGAGTTATACTCATTAATATTTTCACACAATAAAGAAGAAAATAATTGTATAGGCATTCTTCCATGAACATGGACATGTGAAGATATTTAAATGAAGAATTTTTGTGTGTTCATATTTAGTGAATAAAAGTAGATAGAAAGTTCATGGGAATGAGACACACTCATTGAACCTAAAAAATTTAAACAAGAGAAAAGTGTGTACACTATTTCACAAGAAAAATATAATATGCATGAACTAAATCATGCATAATCACATGCACATGTGACAAGAAATTTTGACATCCAAATACCAGAGGTATTGGATCCAATGAAATATACTAATCAAGTAAATGATAATTGAGAATGAATCTAGGAAGAGTTAAGAATGATATTTTATCTGAGTTGACAATGTTTGAGAATCCATGAAAATAGACAATGTTGATATTGTTCCAGATAATTCATTCATATTATATTCTTCAAAAGGTTGTGTGCACTATTGGCACACATCGTAGTGAGGTCGGGTCTTTATCAGAAGAAGAAAGTATTTCCCAATAATTTTTGAGCTGAGTAATGATCAGAGAAGTGATTAAAATTATTGAGCAAGACCAATAGACTTTACCAAAGGCTGCTGATGATTCCTGAAGTGACCCAAATGAAAGAGTGATTCAATAATCTTGTTTGAAGATAAGAGAAGATCATCTGTAGTGAATCAAGAAATAACTTAAAGAAGGAAGCTTCTCGGGTGAATCGAGAGCTAGAAGACCCCTATAGGATTCAGGGTGGAGTAGAAGTCTTTAGTGGGACTCTAAAACAGGTCATTGGACATTACTTACACTATTGTATGTAGTATAAAGAACCTCTTGTGGGACTTCATAGAGATATAGTAGGACTTTATATCAACCATTGTAATCGATAAAATCATTATAGATGAGAATATGTATTGGGGGGGACAACCAACAAAGCTAGGAATAAGTCTTTGAACTGAACTTTATAAATCATTGTTTTCAGTGCCTTTATATTTACAGCATCATCTGAGGTAAGGCTGAGAGGTACAAGAAGAGTGGATCAATGCTTTAACCATCCATATAGGATTAATTGAAAATAATAAACTTGTAAAACGTTGAAAAGGGATCACTAATTCACCCCCCTCTTAGTGATTCACACTGATCCGTGCACTTCAATTGGTATCAGAGGTTGGTTCCATATAAAAGATCCAAGGGAGTATTAATGAAGTGATGATTTCAAGAAATGAGTGAGAAACCTCGAATAGTGATTTCTGCCAATATTTGAATGAATAGGAAGAAGAAATGGCATGGAATCTGCAGAAAAATCAAACTGTTAATGGGGAGACACCTTCTATGGAAGGTAATCTAAAAGGAATAACATTTGATAACTCTTCTGTTAAATCTTGTTCAACATGTGATGATGCTAGATCAATTAGTGATCTTCAGTATGCACTCAAAAATCATCTGATGAAAATCCAATGTGGTGTGGCAATACATATTTCTGCATGAATTATTTCTCTTCAAGATGAAAAATTAAAGCTTGAAGAATAAGTTGATGCCATAGAAGTGGCATTGGGTAAAATAGTTGATATATCCAACAATATCAAAAAACTAGTGTTGTAAAAGGAAGAATCAATTTCTCTTTTAAATGAAATACATTCTCAAGTATCTGAAATGTTTTATGGAAGAATTTTTTAGAAAGAATTCGTTGAGATTGTGTTTGTTTAAGCATTCCAGGCATATGAAAAATTTCACAAAGTCTATATGGTTGTCAAAGCTCTTCAACTGAAAGAAAAATCTAACAGGATAAAGAATCTTGAAATTTATTTTCAGGAATTAAAAATGATTCATCAATAAAAAATGATAATGTTGAAGTAGAATTGGAAATTAAGATGAGATTAATTGAGGGTGGAAATAACTCCCTTAACATGAAGTGTTTAATGCTGGTGGTGAGATTGTAGAAGCAGAAATCACCCAAAGTTGAAACTTCCCAATCAGCTATAAGAAGAGACGTTTCCACTCAATTTCTCATTAAGGAAAATGATTCCAAAATTATTATTAGATCATCCGGTAATTCAGCAGGAACATCTTCCAAGAAAAAGGTACCATCCATACCATCTTGTACTCATGTTTCTAAATGTATCTCCATAAGTTGTATAGGTTGAAGGAAACATTTTAAACTAGTATGGATGAGAAAAGGTGATAAGAAACCTACCACCATGGCTGGGTTGGATTGGGAGAAGATTATGGATGCTGGTTCCCTAGATAGAATACCTAAAATCAAGAAGAAATCCCATCAACCCTATCAAGAAGATATCAAGAAAACATGATTTTTGGGTCAATATTGGTGCTGCAACTGGTTTTGGAATTTCACATTAGATTGATGGTACAGTCCTCAAAATGAAAAATGAAAAAGGAAGCCCATATCAAGGGTGAGAAAGATAGAGAAGATCAAGAAACATCCACAGATCCAGAGGCATCTATTCATTGCAAACAGATTTGGAATTCTTGATAATATATATGATGTATGCAATAGAAGTGGTCCCAAGGATAGTACATTTCTATATCATCATGTATCTAAAGCTAATAAGAAAATAAGATCATATAAACTCTCTAATAAAGTGGAAGAATCTTTGGGATTTCCTTAGAATAATTTATCCAAAGTAAATTATCCCAAAAATATTTCAAGAAGGAAGAGTGAGAAGTCCTTGATTTCTAAATCAAAAAAGTTCAAGGGTGATGGATCCAAAACCACCACCAATAAAAAATTCTTCTACTGTTGAAATAAATTTCATTCCACGGCTCACTGAAAATAATCCATGTAAATGAATGGAATCTAGATGAACATAAAAATACCATAAATCATGGAGAATATAGGATTTATTAAAGATAAGTTTCCTATGAAAGGTAACTTGAAAGCATTGAATAATTTATATGGAAACTCTAGATCATAAAAATTTATGAAGGACTGTTTTGTTATATAGTATAATCAATTTCATATTTCTAGAGAACTATATATAGATGTAGATGATGTACTTGCTAAAGCAATGAAAAAGGGGAAACATATCATTCTACATGATGGATAATTTTAATTTCATGAGAGCTTGTAAGAACGTGACAACTAATGTATCTTAGAACTAATATGTGGAAGGTGCAATAAAAATGGAAATCATGAAAAAATTGTATAACTATTTTACCAGGCCAAATGGAGATGTTGAAAATTAAAAAACCTATACCAATGCATGTTACTTTACTACTAGAACAAGAAAAGGAAAAAATAGACATAAGATGAAGGAGAATGAATGTAAAGGGTATATGGTGACAATAAAAGATCAAAATTTCAAATGGATATGAAACACCAGCATGAAGAGTAACATACACTTTAGAGTTGCATAGAATAGAGTTCTTAAATTTCCTCGAATTAAGGGTGAAGGTCATTCAAAAGATGTAATTTGGATGAAAAAAGTGGAGAACATCAAGTTTGACCCATAATTCCAGAATTCATAATTACTTGAAGGTTTACTCATTGGAATATTATCAATATGAATATCTTGAAGACTATTTGAGGTTATATTCTACAAAGGTAAATAAAAAAAATTTAAACCCTTTAGGGGGAGAAAATATAAATGATATTATGTCAGGGATTACTTCATGAAAAATCCAAAAATTCATATCATATCAATAAGCTGAAACCTGAGGTTCTCCAATCACAATTTCATATATTATTCTTAATTTTATTTACCATTTTAATAAAGTGAGTGTTCTTGATTTATGAAAATATGGGATGAAAGGGGGAGCATTATCTTTTCAAATTAACTTATTTATATGTTTTCTAAAGTATGTATTGGATTTAGAAATTTAAGGATAAATCTGATTATTTTCAACCCCTTGGTTAAGAATTGAATCTTTTTTAGCATGATTTCCCCTATATTATTATTTATGGACAGAATTAAAACTTTGTTCATATCTCTATTGTTTTCTTCACTGAGTTATCCCTTCTAGACATAGTGTTATTTAACCGAAGTCTCTTTCCTAAGTGAATCATGTGATATCATCCCTCCCTAAAATATTCAATAATATTTTTCAAAAGGGAGGAGGGAATTTTTTTCGAACCCCACTACACATTATCATTTGGTTTCCAATAATGGGGAGAAAATATTTTCACGTAGATTTACCCTTATAAAAGTGTGCTTAAGGGATATTGAAAAAAATATACAAAGGGGATATTGTATAGCATAGTGTTTCATTTATTGTCAATAAGATATCAAAATGTGTATGGTATGATAGTGATGAGGTGATGATGATGATTTAAGAGGAGAAGTTGTTCTAAATATTATATCTCTTGGAGAATTAGTATAAAATAACATTATATTTCAGGCTTGTAAATTATCCATATTAAATTCAAAAGATCGTAGAAATGATCAAATGTTCCACGATATGTTCCAATGAATGATAGATTGTTACACCATTTGAAAACCCCATGAAATACTTTATTTCATGGTTAAAGTGGAAGATCCATCCATTGTATTCTAATTGGATGAAGTTTGGGAATAAAATCAAGTGATTGTTTGAGTTGATCCTCAAAGTCCAAGATATGTGTTAATAGAGAACACATCCCTCACAACAAGAAGGCCACACATTCTGCTTTTATGCATGAGGAATGAAGAAATGATCCCAAAAATCATCTATGATTGTATAAAAGGAATATATTTAATATATTTCTGATTCATGATATAAAAAGAAAAGAATAAATGATGGGGAATGAAGAAAAAGAAAAGATGGAGAGTCTTTGACTCATTTGAAGAAGGTCAGGCATCTTATTTCATGTTATCATTTATGTTATCATTTATTATGGTACTTGGTCAGAAGAATTGTGCCAATAATGCAGTACATCTGAAGCCCTCACGCAGGGAATAAGCAGGGCCCATGTGTCTATCATGCCCAAGTTAAGGCCTCAATTCCATCCCTCAAGAGGCATATGCGGGCCATGTATAAGCCTCCCAGTTCGTTCAAGGTGGTGAACCCATGTAGCGAGTTCATAGTGGGTGCTAGGAGCGCAGTCGAAGAAGAAAAGGTTCCTAAAGAAGCTTTCCTGCCGAACACTAGTGCTTGGAGGCACTGAGAGGGGGGGAGAATTCTGAGCCGATGTTACCGCAATTTGATTGATAAACCACTAGAGATCTATAGTAATTTTCGATGTGGGATATAGATAAAAAAATGAATAATCCATTTGATATTTATATACGATCCCATGCTAGATATCAATTGTTCACTCCATCCTATGCAATGTGATATAATCTCCTCTGTCTTTTATTGATATGAGTCGGTCCAATGACCGAGGAGAGACCACGAGATCATCTTTAAGCTCCATCCATCCTAACATCACAGTTAGCTTCGAATGCCATGAAACCTCCATGATAATGCCTCTGGCCTATGTTGATGCTCAAACGTCATGCATAAGCATCATTTAGACATAACAATATCATGCATGCATTATTATTTTTATATATAAATTGTAATAGATGAACTCGAAAGTGGATAGAGTGAAAAAAGTTGTGAGGCCACATCAGGATGCTCGACACGTTCGGGAGAATATTATAATGCATTCTAAAACCCATATATGTGAGGATATCACCAAACGAAGGTGCTGCATTAAACAAAAATAAACAATGAAATTCGGCATATCTTTTATCCTACATTTTAATATTTAAAAGGTGTAGATTATCAAAATTAAAAGATATGAAATAACGGAATATTTCAAAGGATTTGAATGCGTATGTGATCCAAACATCACATATAAATAGAGGACCCCCTAGCCAAGAAGTGTTGTTGAAAATATTGAGAGAGGCTCTCATTTTCTAGAAAACAGAGCATCAAAAAACTTCAGTTCCTTGCATCCTTCCTATGAAAAGAAGATAGTTCCACATTGCCTTGCTACGTGAAGAAGTTCCATGCATACCTTCTATGAAAGAGAAATGCGAACAACCATGGTTCATGAAATAAAAGATCCACACACTCTGTGAGAAGTTATCCACAGGAATGTGATTGGTTTTTTCAAACCCTAAGGTGAATTTGTGGATGTATTCTCGTAGGTAAAAAACCATTTCTACACACCCTTTTATTGCCTTGTGACGACAGACCCACTAACCTTTTAGGTTCTGTGAAGGAGATAAACACTCACACTCCTTGCGTGAATAAGAACCCATGATCCCTCTTGGATTCACAAAGAGAAGAAGGAGATTTCATAAAGGGAAAATGTACATATACACTTCCCTTGGAGAAAAATAGGAACCCAATCATTTGGGTGTTACATAAATGTCACATACACATCCGTCTTCAGAATTAAAACTCAAACACACACATCTCGTATACCCATTTGGGTTGTGTTTAAAAGGAAAAAATAAAACGGGGAGTGAATATTTGGTTGATTTCATGTTCATAAAAAAAACAAAAGAACAAAGCGTGTGTGAACATTTAAATAAGGTGGATGAAATAAAATTAAAACACACACATTGAACCCAAATTAAAACAAAAAAGTGTGTGTGTGGTAAAAACCAAAAAGGAAGAAGAAAAAGGGGGAAGAAAAAGATGAAGTGTCTGTGCTCAAATAGTTATACCCATTAGGGTTTTCCCACAAGATAGAAGAAAATAATAGTGCACGAATTCTGGGAAAAAGATGAACATGTAAATATATTTAATGGAAGAATTTGTATGTGTTCATATTGAGTGATGAAAATAGGATAGACAACGCATGCAAATGAGACAGACTCATTGAACCTAAAATATTCAATCAAGGGAGAATTGTGTACACGGGTTCACAAGAAACTTATAATATGCATGTATATAATTATGTATACTCACATTCAAATGATAAAAGAAATTGATATATCTAAATAAAAGTGTTATTAGATCCCATGAAATCCATGTACGATGTAAATGATAATTGAGACTGAATTGAGACAGAGTTAAAGATAATATTTTATCTGACATGACAGTGTTTGAGAATCCAAGAATAGAGACAGTGCTAATATTGTGAAAGATCATTCTTTCATATTATATTCATTAAGAAATTTTGTGCACAATTGGAGTATATATTAGTGAGGTCGTTCTTCATGAGAAGAATCAATAAATGTCCAAGAATTGTTGAGCTGAGTACAGATCAGAGAAGTGATCATAATTATTGAGCAGGACCAAAATATCATTCCAAATGGTGTTGAATATTCTTGAAGATATACATAGGAAAGGGTGATTCAGTAAGCCTGTGTGAAGAGAGAATAAGGTCATCTACATTTAATCATGAAATAACATAAATATGGAATATGATCATGTTTCTTGAGAGATATAAGCCACCAATAAGATTTAGGGTGGGGGACAAGTCATCATTTGGACTCTGAAGCATGCCACTGGACTCTGGTAACACTGTGGGATGAAGTATAAAGACCCTCATGTGGGACTAAGAAGATATATAATGGGACATTGTACCGACCATTATAATTTTTAAAAAGATTATAATGGACAATATGTATAGGTGGAATAACCAACAAAGCATAGAGTATGTCTTTGAACCAAAATTTTTAAATCCTTGTGTTCAGTGACTTTATATTTATAGCATCATCCGAGGTAATGGTGAGAGACAAAGGAAGAGTGGATCGAGGATTTTACAAGCCATATAGGTCTCCCTGAAAAGAATAAATTTGTAAAAAAGTTTAAAAGGTTTCACCGATTCACCCCTCCCCCTCTGAGTGATTCACACTTATCTGAGAACTTCCAAGGTAACATTGTTATCCTATCACATATATTGTTATTTTAAATTTCATTTTAAATATTCAAAGGCATATACGGAAAAAAATATGTTCCAAAAAATATGTATTAATTTTTACACAATATGTTGGTTTCAAGATCATAAATTTTGATACAATATGTCCACGAATATTTGGATTGATTAAAAATGAGTTCTGATTTTTCCATATTGTCCTTAAAGAACATTGGTGAATGTGGTAGATTATTATATATGAGCAAAAATGGAAAAATTTTAATGTATTATATTCCGTGGTTCAAAACCTATGATATTCCATATATTCTATTTTGTTTCCTTTAGTTGTGAATCAATAAGTATACTGATTTATTTCTATATGATTATATTATAATCATTTGAAGCATTCATTATTATTATACTCAATAGACTTAATTAATATATCACTTGTTAGTTTTCCACTATTTGATGCTAAAATTTGACTCTATTCAAAAAATTAAGGGAGCCAGTTTGGTTAGTGTGGAAAAACACAAATTGGTTGTGTGTGATTCAAGTAATCCATAGTTTTATCTCTCTTATTGAATTTTATCTATATGTAATCAAGATAATAGTTATACCACACCATTTTCTTTTAGCGGTATTCTCATAGTGTTGGATGATTTTATTGGTTTTTGTAAAACATGGGTTATAAGGGTAAAAAGGATATTAATTAATGAACATCATCAATTAAACAAACAAATGTTCAGAAAAATATGGATAATGTATAAATTTTTAATTATATTAATACTTTTTTTCTTCGCATGGATGGATGATTCTTGATTATTGATCAGACACTTCAATTTTTTTCATCAAATACCAAGATCACAACATAGTCCCAAAAAACCACAATAGTAATGTAAAATGTATCATATGATATATGTCCGAGAAAAATATTGACTCTATTTTAGTAAAAATATTACTTGATGAACTAATCATATGAGTTATATCATGTCCTTTAAATCAAATATTCTTATTCACTAGAAATAACAATATAATTATTATTTATTATATAAAAACATTTGGGAAAACAAAATATTTCTTCATTCATTTTCATATGATTATTATGAATGAATATTTCAAAAATGAAATTAATAGGAGAGATATAGACATATGAGGATTAATTATAATAAATTAAAAAATATTATAACATTATATGGGAATTTTTGAAACATTTATCTGAACATAAAATTAACACATGGTGTGCAAATACATTGTGTATATAAGAAAATTAGTGTTAGTTTAATATTTTTTATTTTGGATTAAAATTTGATTTAATAGAAATTAATTCATAATTTTCATATAAATGTTTTTCATTTTTGTAATAACAAAAATTCCAAAAACTAAAATGTGTTACCGGACTATGTTCCAGAATATCCATAAAAACATTAGAAGAATTATGGCAATGCTTTAGAAATAAAGGACTCAACATAATCAAATCCATTGAATATAATAGAATAATTTTAGGGATGATGTTTTAAATATATATTGATAATGTACTATAGAATAATTTCAAACATGTATTGTTTATAATGAAAATATATATCCTACAATAGGGTAAATAATTATAGTTCACATATCTTGTACATTGGGATTTTTTATAATTTTTAGAAAACCATCATTTCATGATTACATTTAAATATTTATTTCATATATAATATCTTAATAAATTATTTACAAGGAAGGGTTTTTTATTTAAATTTCATGGAGACGAATTATGATGGTTTATATGTTACAAAATAATATAGGGCATATAACATATTTATGTAATATAAACCAAACGACACCCAAAAACATAGTTGAATCATGTAAGAATATTATATTCCACATATATTAATTTATACTAAGATAATTTCAAATGTACTGTTTTTATGTACATCATACATAACATTTTTGGTGAAAAATGTTTTAATAATATTGAAAATTATAATTTTATTGTATTTTCTAGAATTTTCAATATACCATTAGTTATATTGTATGGTATTTTTCACATGAATGTTGAATAATTATTTTCCCTATAATTTCATGATTTTGAATGATAAAAAATGAAAATATTATGGGATTTTGTTTATATATATATAGTGAAACATTACACTAGAATAATTTCAAACATGTACTATTTATTCAAAAAATAAGTTATTAAACAAATTATTCCTATTTTTATGTTATGTACTTTAGTTTATTTTAATTTTGAATAAAACATTAATTTAATTAGTATACTCAAATGGTCCATTCATAGACACAATATCAATAATATGTTTATTGGGAGGGTTTATGTATTTATTTTTCCGGAATCACTGTTAATATTTTATATATGTTACCATATTACATACCATGTAATATATATTGATGCAATATATCCCTCAAAATTTTTTTAAACAACATTGAATCGTATTAAATATATATTCTTTATATATCAATATAAAAATAAGATATTTTCTAATATTTATTGTTTTGCATGTTCATATTAAATAATTATTTATTTGATGAATGGTTTTCAAACATATAAATTTATATTTATATTAACATAATTATAATTTTCTTTATAGCATAAATTATTTGATGTTTTGTTTCTGAAATTAATATTGAATGGTAATTTATCCATTTAATTTAAAACTTTTATTTATCTCTATGTTATTATCATATTCTAATAACACGGGTTGTGATAACATAACAATATGAACAATAATTTGAACCTCTATAAAGACTAAAATCTCACTAATTAACTAGTTTTACTTGTGTTCATGTTTTAAAATATTTAGTATATAACATGTATTATTGTATATAACTACACTATCATATTGTTTATATAGGTTTCACAATAATATAGAGTTCCATAGGTTGAGAAAGTTACCTATATGTTAAATAATATAATTTTATAAATTTACAATGATAACCGTAATAAGTTTTAAACCCATTTATTGGTTGATTATGTTTCTAATCCAAAGATAGGTTTTTCTTAATCAATAATTTAATTTCAACCATTATAATCAATATAAAATTATGGTTCTTGATTAAATAACATTTTGGAAATGTATACTCATACCATGTGCTATATTATATTGTTTTACTTTCTACATATGTTAATGAAATTGGATTTTTTCAAATATCATGATTAGTATTGTTTACGATAATAAAAAATGAATATGTCGACCCATATGGGATTAACATATTCAATGTATTCTTGAAACATTTAGTTCATTTTAAAAGAACATATGTATGGATATATATTTAAAATAATGATATAAATATGCTAGAAATGATTGTTTGTAGATACATGTATTTGATGAAGATTATACCATATTAGATTGTATCTTCTATAATAATTAATATATTATGGAGTCTACTAGGTGATTATTATTAAAAATGATGAATTTATAACAATTTTCAATTCTTAGAAAACCAATGTTATTATCTTAATATAAATCTAAACCATGATTTATTTTTAGTGTGAAAATTTGAATAAAATTTTAGAGGTATTATATTATATCATATTAGAAAGACTTTAAATATTTATGTAAAATAGATATAAATATAATTTCATAATATATTATATATTTTGTAACATTATTTGAAGAATGCATATATTCTCGGTGATTTGATTGTTTAAGGGATATTGAAGAGCACAATTCCTAAAACACCAACACCAATTTTTATTATTTAAGTTGGTAATGTATAACACACAGTCGAGTATACCTATGGGGGATGATGTTTAGTCTATATCGAACTAATCATTTATTCATATCCAATTCTATGTATGTTTTCTTGACTGTAATATCTTTTCTTTAAACTAATATTTTTAACTAAATTGTATGAAGTCCCATTATTCATTGAATAATTTTTTTATTTATGTATGTTCATTATATAAAAAATTTATACCTTATTCATAATCTAAAATATAATTTTAATAAATTGAAACAATTAAAAAAAATATTTATTTCATTCCTTTGGCACACCTACATTAAATAATGATCAGATTTATATGTGAATATATTTCATTTTAAACATTATATAATGATTTCAGAACACTGCTAGTGAAGGATCTCTCCCTCTCCCCTCTCTGTCACTCTTTCTCTATATCTCTATCCTTTGTATTATGCTTTATTATCATAAACTTGATAGGATATGAGGTCATGTAAAAATTATCGAAAATTATTATGGATGGTAGATTCTCATCAGATGTTAGAAAATTATGTTAGTTTCATAGGGAAAACTATGATTTTCAATGTGTAAATAAGAAAGGTGACAATGGAGTAAATTAAGTATCTTTAGGTTTATATATTTTACATATTCCTCTATTTATTTGGTAATATCCTATACATTCATGGGATAATGCATTTAATTTTTTTATAATAATAAAAAGTCCCTATAACACTTGAAATACACTTACATGAATATCATGGTTATCACTGGACACACCAAAATGATTTTCAAATTCCAAATTGAAAACATTTTGATCATTACATAAACTAGTTATCATGGTCTTAGGATGCACTATAAAGACCATACAATAAAAACATTATCTCCTAGATATATTAAAAATTTACCAACCACCTATAATTCCACATCTAAAAGTAAAATGTTATTATTTTAGAAAAAACTCAAGTATATAATATAGCTGCATCACCTTAATGTAAGTACATATAAATGTATGACATATTTGGGATAGATCTCAATTTTCATGAAAAAATAAAATTAATAACCACTTCTCTCCACATTAATAAATATTTACAAATAATAAAATAATATTATTAAAAAATTCATAATGGAATGTTTCATATTATAATACCTTGTAGAAATTTACAATAACACCTATTAATACTGAAAATGTATGGTCTTTGGTAATAAATTATTTATAATCTAACTCCTAAAAATGATCAAAAAAACTTTTTATACATTTTTATCCCTATAAAATAAGTGACACAAATTCAAGGATTCTACTCACAATGTTGTTGTATACATTGAAATATTAACCATAAATATAATCCAAACTAAATGAAACAAAATATTTATCTCCTCTAAAAAATAATTTCTAAATTGATAAAAAAACTCTCAAACATATGGAAATGTGCCCATTAAAACCCATAAATTATTGAATTTTGATCATTATTAAATTAGAAAAATATATTCAATTAACCAGAATATAAATTATGATTCAGGTAGAAATAATATATATTTTTCATGCTTTCATCTCTTATAATGTTCTTATGGTGTATCTAAAAATAATAATAGACTCTGTTAATGTTAATTAATTGATATTATGCATGAATTACTATATCCACAGTCCGCCCAAGTTTCCTTGTCAACCTATAATAATTAATTATAACAATATAATCTAAAAGAAACTATATGATACATGACAATTATTTCTAATAGTGGTGAGTAAATAGTAATATTCTCCTAAGTGATGACCTATAGAAAAGTACAAACATTATTTATGATTATATATATCATATACATTTATAGTTTGTTTACCTGGCCTAGAATATAAATCTTATTCATGAATAATACTTCTTGGCTATATAAAAAAACTAAAATGTTCAATTACTTAAAAAAAATCATTATAACTCTATTTGTGATACAACATTAATATGAATTGGCCCGTCTAATAACAATGTACCTAGTTAATAAAATCATTATATCTAATTTCTTATATAGATGATTCCCTATATGTTAATGATTTATAAAAACTTCTAGGTAAAATATCGACCAATTAGATAATTTTTCCTAAAACACTAATATCTTTTAATAGATAATAGGGTAATTATCTGTTTCATGAATATGAATGAATAACCTTAGTAAATAATTATAATATCAATATAAAAAAGATATGTTCCAGTTACCTCATTCTTATTCAATGAAGCCGGATTTTTAATGGAAAGCATGAATATGATAGAAAAAATTTCCCATGAAATCCCAACATTTAAAAAAATTTATAGTAGAAAACCATATAATATATTAATATATGATTCCATTATAACTCACTAAGATATCAACATATACCCTCACCACCTTTGAAAAAATCAATAAAATATTATTCCAACATGAACATAGATATTTGATATGTATTCCATAATTTACCTTGATATACCATTATCACACCATATAACACTCTTCATAATCAATGATACATATATAATATAAATCATTAAAACAAATTAAAAAAATTAGAAACTTCCCTACTTATAAACTCCCTCATGGTTGTCTTTTATTATCATTGGGAATGCCCTTTAACCCAAAATACTGAAGATAACAAGATTACGATGATTTATTTTTTTTTAAAAAAATCCATATTTTTATAAAAAGAAGAGGCCTTCATGTAGTGAGTATATAGGTCCAATAAAATATTATAATAATAAATATGATAGTGTTTTAAAAATATCAGGTAACAGTAGGACCTCCATTAACCATAGAATTTAACAATTATCATTACAACCCTTCGAAAAACCATCAATATTAGATAAATCATTAATGAATCTATTTCCCTCTATATAGATGTGTGATAGAACAAATTTAACTTAAATATATTAATTTTTACATTCCTCCAAATCTATTAGAAATATCCAACATGGGAAATATATATTAAATGAGATGGAATGAAAATGGAAATGAGTGTCTAGATCAGGCCCATGTTTTCCCTAGTTATTGAATATTTAATCTTGAATAACTAGGATCACTTCTTTTATTTCAACATCATTAGACATAGTTATACCATGGTCTTTTGTGCAACATGACTATATGCCATCATTATGGTGGCTAAAGATTCCACCAAATCCTAATGTAAAATCATTTCTCCTTCAATAATTAACTATATCGATCACAGTTCAATTGGAAATATAATATTAATAAAAAATTTATTTATATTAATTTTAGGTTTTATACTACCCTTGAATACTAAACATTTTATACATAGATAACTTGCAGTTTGAATTCCCTTCCAAAATAATATTGATTCTATATTCCACATTGATTTAAAAAAATAATACTCTTTATAATATTATTAATATTTATAGAATGAACATCAAATAAGATGACATTATTATTCCACCATATGTGATGAATGTTTTTATCTAAAACTTTCCAATGTAGATTCTTCATCTTTACAAAACTTTCCTACACATTTTAGTGGATTGAGATGTGAATGTATCCAACCATATTGATATGTTCCACATATTGTTTTTATAAATAACAATCCATTAAACATTAGTAAATAAAAAATGAAAATAATATGATCAAATATATCATATCCATTGAAACTGGAATAGCACATGGTGAATCAGTTCATGTCCACACACACGAGGCATTCATCAATGAGAATCCTATTATAATCTTCCCTCTAGATTATAAAACATCAAAAGGGTTTAATATAATAATTAATAAATTGATTCAAGTAAGAATACATTCCTATGGGTCTTCCCATTTGGAGACTATAGTACAAAATTCATGTTATTTTAACATGACATACACTTTCCCAAATCAGAGTACATATAGTGAGTTTAACATGAAAAAAATAAATATAATCTATAATAGGTATATGAAATCTTTAAATAAAGTATTTAATATAATCTATGATGCTAACTTTAGTATCTAAAATCAACCCATGGAATCCATAAATTCGGGAAACGTTATCAAGTTGTAATTATAAAATTTATGGTTTGTATTAAAGGGGTCCTACTATATTTTATTCTACATCAAAACTTAATAATAATTGTTGATACAATGAAATATTAAAGAGATGAGATAATGTATCTTATCGGAATTTATCCCCTCTATAATTTGACATTGATAAGGTATATGTTTTACTACTGGGGGTCTTAATTGTATTTTATATCAATAAAACCCAAATTTCTTCAAACATCTAATAATATTGATGGAAAATGATTCATTATACATAACAATATAATTTGAGTTATAATGGTCAATAATATAATGTAAATAACGTCACTATATAAATGCACTGTGGAATAAAATATTCTAAAAACAAGTAATCACAATATGTATAAAGTGAGTAAGAAAAACTAACAAAAAATAATAACTAAGATTATAATAATTAACCATTAGTGTTGAGGATGTTATGTACCTTTATTATGGGTGTGAAGACCTAGACCCCAATATCCAAGAGGCGATGCTCAAACTAGAGGTGTAATTATTTGATAAAATAAACTGAATAATTACAAAAAATATTACAAAATAGAGAAATTTTACTGAACTCTGTTATGGAGATTTATATACAACTATTACATTTCATCAAAACTATAAATAAATATATTTAATTTTAAAAAATAATCTTCAGTATGCTTCCTCCACTTTGAAAAAATATATCACTGAGAAATCTTCGAAACCTATATTAATAAAAATAAAACAAAGTGTGAGCTTTTAAAATTTCCATTATTGGGTTTTTAAAATATTAATAAAATCTATTAAGAAATTTTATAAAAAATATATATAAAAACATAAAAGTATATTTTCATAAAATTTGATTTCTAAATAATTAAATTTATAAAAGTAGTATTTTTTCCAAATAATTTCAATTGGTAGGATATTTTGGAAGTATTGATTTAAAATAATAATTTCAGGTGGGTAATTCATAATTCTTTGAAAAACATAATAAAAACTATAAGGCTTTTAGTCATAAATAAACTGGAACAATATTCCCTTAAGAATTATGAGTTCACTCCCCATAACGTCACATAACATATTAGTTTCATTTTTTGGAAACCCTTCCAATAGATCTAACTTTCTCATTCCAAACCCAAAACATTTCAAAAATCCATAAATATTATTATTTTGATTAAAAATAAAATATACTTTCTTATAACATGACATCATCATATTTTGGAGAGTTTCAAAAACAATTTTTATTATAATCTCTTGATTGAAATAAATATATTTATTTGAAAAATCATAAAAAATGGATAATGAAATAAGTATACACTAAATCAAAAAATTCATGGAATGTTATTTATAATCTAGATGATTGACATAACTAATTTTAAAATACATTAAAATGGGTGAAGATACAATTTTACACATGAAATAATATATTGTTTTTGATTAGTACATAAAATGCTAATAAATATCATTTATAAAAATATTCACATTTTATATAAACCATAAAATGATAGAATAAGAGAAAAATTCAAACCATTCCATATATAATTAAAAATGATTGTATAATCCATTTTGTTTCATCAAATAAAACGAAAAAAATTTACATACATAAATACATACATATATATATATATATATATCATTATACATAAAATGATAGAATAAAATATAATCAAACCCTTTTATAAAATAAATGATCCCCTTCTAAAACTTGGACATCAAAAAAAAACACATGTCATATAACATCTAATAACAGAAGGCTTTATATATAGGTATCAATACATATATACATATATATATACCTATATATATTACTTTGTAAAAAATATACTTCATCATTAATAAAATTAAAATCTTACAAATATAGGCTTAGTGATAAATTTTAGAATGACAATAATTTTATTATATCTTTTGAAAGTAGATAATCATATTTTTATATATATACATATATATATACATATATATAGATATATACATCTATACACACAGATATATATATACATATATACACATATATATATATATCTGTATATACATATATATATATATGTAAATCATTGTAAAATGAAAATAATTTTAGTAAAAGAAATTAGACCCTTTCAAACCATAAATTTTAGAAATAAAATTCAAAACAAAAGCTGTTATATGATATCTGCCTATATTATATGGTTAAATATGTATATATATGAATAAATATACACATATATATATATCAACGTTGAAAATGACAATAATTTCAATAACCCATACATAAATCCTTATAAATTGTAAATAATTTTATCCTTTACAAACCTAGGGTTTTGGAAATATAAATTTTAAACAAAAATAATTTCCATACATACTATAAATGGATATTTATATATGTTTTTGTGTATATACTCATATATTTGTATCTCATTATAAGATGGCAACAATTTTATGAAATAAAATGAACTCTGGTAAAATAAATTAGAAACTAATAAATCCATTACAATTTCTTAGATCAAACAGGGGGATATGATCTTTTGGACACTAATAGAGGGTTTGGGTTGAGTGAGGTTTAGGTATTCATGTATGATAAATGGGATATAAATATATGTTTTATATCTTATGTTTTAAGATGAAACGATGCATTTTGAAATTCGAAATTAACCAAAAACCTACAAAATACAAGTGTCAATTAACATAAAATCAAATTTTATTCAGATTGATTGACAATAATTATATTTTAAAAAAATTTCTTCCTGATGAAGATGTATTTAGTCGTGGTTTGGGTCTAAAAAGTATACCCTTCTTGTTACTGTAGTGGAAATCAAAGTAGGATAGGACGAAGGATGTGGATGGAAGGTATTTTGACGACATAAAAAATTTGAGGGAAGGGTTCGAGACATGACCCATCAGTGATGCATGAGCTCAAACAGGGAGAAAGTAACAATTATATGGGGAAGAGAAATGGAGGATTATTAGATGATCAGGATTAGGATCAGATCAATCAGATGGATTCAATGAAACACATGAATTTTAAAAGGATGTATGATTGAGGGAATAGAAGGGGATGACCAAGATCGATCTGAGATCAAGTCATATGGTTATTGAGTCATATGGTATTTTCATTGAAGATAAATGGAGAGTTCATTTGGGATTGGTATGGGATAGTTCAGATTGAGTTTGGATAGATTGTGTGGTTGGGATTCGATCAGTTCATGATGGATGGCCCTGATTATATATTGTGTTTAAAAAATGAATCCCACATCAAAACAATTGGTTTCAGGGACCACCATTTAAGGATGGATGCATAACCCATTACTCCAATGAAAAAATAGTCACTCACTCTCCGGAGGCTTATACATAGCCTTCCCACCAATGGCTTGGCCTAAAAATACAAACGGACCAGTAGTTGATCCACTTATGATTGGGCCGATTTGGGCCACCCTATACAAGGGATGACCCCTGATGCTGGTTGAGTGGGATCTCACTTTGATATGCCACCACTACACATTAAGGTCTTGTACATAATGGATTATCTCAGTTGTGGTGTACACTTAGCACATTTTTTTAGAAATATATTAAAAATTATAATATATATATATATTTATTTATTTAAACCATTTTGTATTTAAAAAAGTTGTTAATTCTTAAATTTATTATTACTAAGTTCTATGGTTATAATAATTAAAAAATTACTTGTCATCAACTTCATTATATTTAAATATTATTTTATTATAATTTTTTATTTTTACAACATATATCTGATAAATTTAAAGCAAACCCCCCAATGAAAGAGAAACAAAAATATTTACAAATTGTTTTTAAAGGATATTATTTTACTGCGATCAGAATAGGTTTTATAAATACGTGTGTTTGTTGCTTTCCAAAGGCACCGTAAAAATTCTCCAAAATGGGGTTTTACAATCTACCTTTTTTTATTATTTTTATTCTTCTTGCTATTTTATTCCTTATTATGGGGCATCCAAGAGATGAACGCTACACAATTGGTTTTATTGTGCTGATGGGAGGTCTTTCAATGGCGTTACATGGGATTGCAATGAGTTTAATAAATTAGTTTTATCCTTGTAATTATATAATGAATAAAAAAATTTCTCATGTATTCTTATTTCAATTAATTAATCCGAATTGATAGTATTTATCTTTGTTATTAAAATAATGTTAATAACAAAAATACCTCGAGGGTTTGAGGTATTACATCCCTTACCCCTTAACAGAATTTATGCTTCATAATTCATTTAAACAAACAATCCCACATATTTATTCTTATGATTTAATTATCCACAGAAAAAACATAATTATTATTAATTATAAAAATTAAATTGTATCATTTAATTCATACCTTCACCAGTTCCATAAGTGTTTGTGATTCCCGATGCCATATTTTTCTAATGTATTTATATGTTCTATAATTTCTTTGGTCCAAACACATATCGGGAAACTAGGGTAAAACTCACGTATACATCTACTAGTTATTAAGTAAAATTCATGATAGATGAAAATCATGGAGACATTATAATGGACTAGATTTCATTAAACCAACCGAACAACCTTGTTTTCTACAAATTTAAATTCATAAATTATCCCATTTTAACTAAAGTTCAAGAGTTTATATAGATAATTTACATGTAGGTCATCCTTTTTAGTAGCTTCCCGACAATTTTTTATGGACTTCAATTTTTCATACATGCTAAAAAATTTGAATAAAGCCTCCGAATAGTTGCCTGGGCGTGCATAAAATTTATGTCGTGCATGTAAATTGATTAAATAATCAAATATCAATCCTTAGAAGTATCGGTGTATATTAGGCGTTTTATTATTTGATAAAGGTTTTTTCATGATTAAATATGATTTTTAAAAGGCTAAAATTCATTTGAAAATGATTTTAAAATTATATTTTCAAGTATATAATTTGAAAGGGACAAAATAATTGTTTTTGATCTTCAACCTTTAATCTGAAAATGTTATGGAAAATAAATTTTATAAGTGATGTATGCACAATTAAATAATTTTTTAAAATTTTTCAAATATTCAAAAAAAAATATTATTCCTCTGATACTAATTGTAATGATTCTAAACCCAATATCTTGTAGCCAATGTTGAAACATGTGGAGTAATTGTTTTTATAAAGGAAACTAAATAATTACCCAACATATTTCATAATAGTGGGTTGTTACCAATCTTGGTTTTAGAGAATTACCTAAAACTAATAGATTTCTAATTTTTTTTAAAAAATAAAATTAATTTAAAAAAAATATTCTTCATTTTACTACCTCCACATAGAGAAAAATTCATCACATAATAATCTACTATTCCTGTAAATATAATTTTAAAATGCATGGTGAGCTTTTAAAATGTCCAGTAAGCGTTTTTTAAAAAGTTAAAAAATTATTTTAAATCTTTCATAAAAATAAATATACATACCAAAATTAATAATTATAAATCATTGGATTTTTCATTTAATAAATTTAGAACCTAGTATTTTTTCAAAATAATTATAATTTAAAGGATATTTTTTAATTCCCCATTTGAAATAATAATTTCTAGTGGGTCATTCATTATAATTGATATACCATATTAAAAACCATATTTCCACTCGTCATAACTCATATAGAAAAAATTTATATTTAGAATTATGGGTCCACTCCCCATAAAATGACGTAGCATAATAGTGCTGATTTTTGAAAACACTTTCAATAGACATACCCTTCTAAATCCCATCCAAATGAATTTCAAAAAATACATAAAAATAATTTATTTAATATAAAATAAACTTTCTTGTCACCGTTCATTAATATATTCTGGGGAGTTTGTAAAACAATTATTAGGATAATCCCATTCTTGTATTAAGTATCTTTATTTTGAAATTCAAAAAAAAATGGATAATGAAATAAATAGACAGTTGATCTATAAATTCATGGAATATCATTTATAATCTAGATGATGACCATACCTAATAATGCATGACATGACAAGTCTTTCAGATTGAAATTTTCATATGAAATAATAACATGTGTTTTATTAGAACATAAAATGATAATAAATATCATTTATTAATAAATATTACAATTAAATATAAACCATTAAATTATATATTAAATGAAAATTTCTAACCTTCACATATAGAATTGAAAATTAAATTTCCATCCCTTTAGTTTATTAATATAAAAATATATACATAAATATATATATTATATCATTCTTAATAGATAAATTGATATAATACAATATAATAAATACCTTTTATAAAATAAGCAACCCCTTTCAAAATGTAGACATCAATTAAAAAATAAATGTATTATATCTTATAAAAACAGAAACTTTTATTGATAGGAATCAACAAATACAAACCCCCAAATATATATACCTATATATATGTATAACATTGTAAACAATTTAATTGATCATTAATGAATTAAAAAATCTTACAAACATAGGCTTTGTGATATAATTTAAAATTGAGATCCTTTTGTTAAATATAATGAACATAGATAATCATATTCGTTTATATATACATATAAATATACATATATATATAAATATATATATAATCCTTTGTAAAATGAAGATAATTTTTTAAATGAAAATTGACTCTAACAAACCTTATATTTTAGGAAATTTTTTTAAAAATCCCTTATCTCATAAATAATTAAATTATATGTTTATATATGTCTATATATATATATATACACACACACATGTATAATTCACTCCTAAACAATGAAAATAATTTGAAGAACCCATACATAAATCCTTATAAGTAGAAAATAATTTTATCACATACAAACCAAACAACATGTAAATAAAATTTTAAAGAAGAAAACCTTTTCATATATACAAAAAATAGATAGTTTTTTTGATTTTGTATATATATACTCTTATCTATGTACCCCTTTGTAAAATGAAAATAATTTTATAGAACAAAATGGACCCTTATAATTTTCTTTTGAAATAATAAATCCCTTATATGTTTTTTAGGATCAAACTAGGGGCAATGAAGATCTGGACACTAATAGAGGGTTTAGGAAGAGTGATTTTCAGGTGTCGATGGGTGTGAATAGACGGATATATATATATATTATATGTCTTGTTTCAGTAAGAAAATATTCTATTTGAAATCAAAAATTGAACATGAAATTAAATTTTTTTAAATTAACATAAAATGTTAATTAATTTGGATTTATTAACAATATAAATAATTAAAAAAGTGGCTTCTGGAGTAAACCATATCTAGTCACTGTTCGGGTTTAAAAAATAAACCCTTATTGTCGTTGTTGTGGAAATTGAAGAAGGCTACGACTAAGGATGGAGATGGGAGGATTATTAACAGTAGAAAGAATTGGAGGGAAGGTCACACATTATGACCCACTTCTTGGTTACGAGCTCATACAAGTTGAATGTCTTGGTTCAACAAAGAAGAAAAATGGGAGGAAAAATTGATGGGTGGGATTAGCTCAGATTTATTGGAGTGATGAAAAGAACCCATAGAGTTTTAAGAGGTTGTCTAATCGAGGGAATAAAAGGAGACATCCGGGATTGATCCAAGATCTAATAAAATGGTCAGGGTGTCATTGGAAATATTTAATGAAGAAGAAAGTAGTATTCATGAGGGGTTTGGATTGGATGGATCAGATTGAGTGCATATTAATTGTGTGTTTTGTATTTTAAGGGTTCAAGATGGAAGAACGAAACTAGATCTTGCATTTAAATAACAAATCCCCCATCAAAACACTTAGGTTTCATGAAAGGCCTTATAAGGTAGGATTTGGGGGACCTTAATATGATTGCACAACATAAGAACACATAGACACACACACACACAAACACACTAGGGAGGCATATACATGAACTTCAATCCCATGCCTCAACCTAACCAAAGACATGGACCGATAGCTGGTCCACTTATACTGGGATTGATTCATCCAATAAAATACATGGGATGACACCTGTTTCTACTCGAGTGGGCTTTCACATTGTAGTAACACCATTAGACTATGAGGACTTGTCCTTAATGGCTTGTCTCGGTTGTGGTGATCACATACAATAGTTTTTTTGGTTTAAATATATTAAACATAATACATAAATACATATATATATACACCATTTTTTATAAAATTGTTTTTAATTCGTACAATTATGTTTTAATAAGTTATAAGCTTATAATAAATAAAAAATTTCATGTCATTAAACTCATTATCTACAAATATTATTTTATGTAAATTTTTAATTTAGAAAAAGAACAGATAAATTAAATGAAAACCCACCAGTTAACAAAACATAAATTCTCACTAAAAAATTACCAATGACAATTTTATATAATGGTTAGAAAAGGGTTTATAAATAAAAATATTTATGGGTATCCAAAGGCATGAAAAAAATTCTTCAAAATGGTGTTTTACATTCCTCTTGTTATTATAAATCTTTGTATTCTTCATACTATTTTATTTCTAATTATAGTGTATCCAAGAGTTGAAGGCTACACAATTTTTCTTATTGTACTGATGAGAGGTCTTCTAGTGGCGTTACATGGGCTTTTAATGAGTTTTCTAAATTATAATTATCCCTGTAAAGATGTAATGAATAAAAATGTTTCTCTTGTGTTATTATTCAATTTAATCATCTAAATTGATACAATTTATTTTTATTTTAAAAAATAATTATAATAACAAAAATACATCAAGGGTTCGAGGAGTTATATTGGGTATCCAAGATATTAACCCTAAAATTATGTCTGCCTATCTAGACATCAATGTACATGATCAGAAAGATTAATCTCAGCTGTGGATTCCATTAGACATGGGAACCCTTGAACAGAATATTGTTATATCTTCTATCCCCTGTAACATCAAAATCCCTTCATCAAAAAACAAGAAACCATAATTTAAAAATAAAGATAATGGAATGAAAATTCAAGGATCATAACAAATAAATTTCAAAATTTAAAACTCCATAAAATTTATAATGGGTTTCTATAAAGTTATAGAATGTTACATGGGATTAAAAAAAATTAGATATATGATACTATAAAAAGATCAATCCTACTTTAATGAAGAGTCTAATTTTTATCTTAGAAGAATACGAAAGGAATACGTTGGTTGAGAAAATCATAATAATACAATGTAAATTGGTAATTATTTGGTAGATTTCCGTGATTAAAAGTGTAACAAAAGTAACAACAGAATTATTTATTCTTATCTGTGTTCTCCCCACACCATATGTGTTGATTTATTAGGGATGGATGGCGTTGTCCACCAATACATTTTTCTTCCTTAAATTTGTTGTTTACATTATTACCCTCCCTTATTAATAAAAATATATTACATTAATAAAATATGAAGATATCCATATTCTCATAGATATTAAAATATATAATATCACTCAGCTAGTCTCAATGATATAACCCACTATAGTTTATAATTGTTTTATCCGATAGAAGATAAAAAAAATCATCTGTTAGAAAATATGATGTTCTTAGTCTGGTGGGTTCTTAAAATTTCTCCCAAAAACCATGCTTTCCTACATATAATAAAGTATTCCTAGTGGAAATGGGAGAAAAGTGTTTAGGGTAATTCATTATAATCCATCTTTTATAGATTAAAAACCAATGTCTATTGAAGTTTTTATCCTCACATATAATGTAGAAATTTAATTTTCATCTTATAATGATATTCTGTCTAATTTCTTTCATTTAGAATCTTAAAATTTTCCCCCAATTAGAAATTAAATTATCCATCAACTAAAATATTTATCATTCCTATAAAAACAACATGAAAAATTGGGATGAATGAAAGTGTAAAATTGAAAAATTTTAAAGAACTGGATTGGGATTTTAAAAATTAGTGTTAAAAAGTGTTGAATGTATCCATTAAACTTAACACTCTACAACTATTTGAAAATAAAAAAAACATTTTTAAAATAATATTATTGTTTAAAAAAATGAAATTCGTACCCCATGACTTACATTATCCCAATTTCCAAAAAACTAAACTTAATACCGAACTCCTTCATGGTTTTATTGTTTATATTTTATCCACATTGTTCCCTAATGTGATTTTTGGAAATATTTATATGAGGAGGTTAGTGTTACTTAAAATGTTAGGGAATTAATTTCCAATAGAATATGTTATAAAATAACTAAATTACATATCCAATAAATATATGAAAAACATTAATCCAAAAAAATGTAAAAAACTTCACTGAAATATATTTATAAAACACCAATCAACAAAATAAATGGACGATCATCAATCCTGAACATTGATCCAAATATTTTTTCCAATATTAAAATAATTTTTACAATTTTAGGAAAAATTTGTCATTATTTTAAATATTTATTATGATCAACTTTATCTTTTTTAGATCTTCATGATTATTCTAAAAACCATCATCTGTGTTATGCGATTTAGCAACTATATTTTTTAGAGAAACAACATATTCTTCAAAATTGATTTTTAATTAAATAATGTTTTAGAATCATGAGATATTTGAGTTCATTAATAATCCCCGAAAATTATAAAAATCAGAATATATATGGCTTTAAAATTTTAAAAATAGCTTTTTTACATTTTTAATGCATCGATATGTTCATATAATAACTTAATATCCTATTTGGTATTCATAATTAATTTGATAAAAATATTAATATTTCTATACTCCATAATTTATTTTCTGTTAATGTATCATTACCTAATTTTGGATAATTTTTTCAGAATATATTTTAAAAAACATTAGTTTTCCTATACATTATACAATCCATGAATGCAATTTCATATAACTTGAATTCCCCTATAGATCTAAATTATTCATTTAGGACTATTTATAAAATAATTGAAATAGCTCATTTTCATTTCCATGTACGTTATACTTTTAAAAGAAGATGAATAATATGAATCACTTTAAAAATATAGTTCTAATGGTGGTGCAGATATTGAGTTTCCGAATACTTCTATTTTAGTAAAATGATAATGTGAAATATATATTAGATAAAATTATTCATTTGGTGTAGCCTTGTATAAATCTAGTTTCTCATCACCTTGAGATGATTATTCTTTTTCATGATCACTAAGAGAAACATATTTTATTTAATTATATAATATTTATCTTGAGGTTTCCAAGTTAAAATTTCTTCTACATGGAAACAATTTTTTAACCCTTTAATAACATTTGATTTCATTATTGCTTTTATACTTATTTATATGAAATTATATTTTTTATATGAGAAGACTAATGAGATTATTTTTTTTACCGTCAATAGCTTGTCATACATTATCATAAACATCATAAAACTAATTTTTTGGTTTCAACATCATTTTCCTTTAATTTTTAACATGAATTATACGCTATTTTAGTATGTTCTGGTGGAGAAGTCATAGGATGAATATACCAATTATCTAATTATATTTCCATAAGATTATACTAAAGAAGGTTATTTTTTTGTGTGATATTTCAATTTTGTATTGAAATAATATATCAATATTTTTTATCTCTTTACCTTGCATCATTTTCATCATGTCTATGAGTTTTTCAAATTATGGTTTTTTTAACTACAAAACATTAGTGACATCTAATACGAATGATAGTGAATCATTAGTATTTTCCCCTATATTAATAAAGAATATAGAAAATCCTCAAAAAAGCTTTCTATTTATTTTTAGGCATGGGAGGTTAATTTTTACCACCTTTCGTTGTCTACATAATTTTATTCATCATTTCATAAACTTCTAAAACAGATAAACCATTCTGTAATTTTCCAATGCACTTTTTAATTCATAACATACATAATTTTCTTTTTTACTTATAGTAACATATCCAAAAGTTTTACCCTTTTATCTAAAATTAATAAAATCATTCAATGATTTTATTCTATAATATTTTTTAAAAAATGATTATTGATAATTAATCAGTATAAATTGTTCATCAATTTTGGTGAACTGACCTTTACTGCTCCAGTTTAACGAAAAACCAGCATTACATTATTTATCATATTACTTATTAATTATAATACAATTGGTCTTGTACCCATATCATATCCATGTATCCTTATAAAAGAATTATATAATTTTGATTCCATGAGAAATCTATAATTACATCAATTGGTAGATGTGATACTTTTGTCACATTATAATACAAAAAAGTAAATGTGTTTCTGTATAATATTTTTTCAAACATCCAAGATTTTTAGAAAATTTATTAGTGAAAAAGATTTTGCATCCTTCTAATGGGATCTAAACCAATTCACTAATTTGTTAAATGATGAGGTTATATGATTTTCCATGAAGAGTAAACGTTTCATTCTTGATATAATCAACTAAATTAAACATAGATTACATATACAAATCTCTATAGAACAATGGATAATTACAATTAAAATGAATATTAAAAATAGTAAATGATTCCCAACCCTAAGAAACAATATCTCACAACAAATACAAATCATAAATTCAATACCATTTTATTTATATCAGTATTTTATTTACTACATACCTAGTTAGAATGTATCTTGAGGAAATAATGAGTATTTATTGTAAAAACTTGAATACAATTGGGAAAAATGAAAATCAAACAAAATAATGCAAAAAATTGAGAGCTCTCCATAGAAAAAAAGAAGTGAAGAGGGGTTTGTCATACACGTCTCAAATATATAGAGATTATATGACTTAGATAATAGATCTTCTTAAAATAAAATAGCTCAGAAAAGAATCCTTAAAAATATTATAGTGTGATAATGTTCATAGAATGATAATATGATTTACTGAATAGTTTACGTATTTTAATTTTTGGTATATGTTTTATAATAATTTTTTTTCCGATGATAAATAATGTTTTATGAAAAAAGTAAATAGAATATTTTATTATAAACGTCATAGAAAACATTAAAAAGCATAATATAGAATAATATAGAATAATATTTATATATTATCCTTAAATATAAATTTTAGTAGACTTTTTTACATATGTTTTTATGTTAATTATAAAATATTGGTTTCCTGTAAAATTTGAATAGAGACATTATGATGTTTTTTCTGATTAATCATAGTCCCAAAAAACCAAAACAACTGTAAAAAATGTTCTAGAATGTTTTAAAGGGAAATTATTTTTGATTTTTCTAAATCATTGCCTCAAATGATTATATGAATAAATTACCCATAAAATTCATACGAAATAATATGGAATATTTTTATAAATAAATATAAAAAATATACTCCCCCATTTCAAAGAGTATATTATTGGCATGAGATAGTTAATAAAATATAGATAAATAATTATTTAATGTGGAACATTTCATGAATTCTTTTAATATATTCATGTTTACATAAAGTGATGGATATTTTAAAAAGGTCATCAATCAGTTCACGAGTTTTGATGAATTGTAAATATGATATCTCTTTTTTTGGGTGATCCAAAAGTAATTGGTGTTTTATACAAAATTATTCACCTCACAAGTGATGTACAATAATTTTATATGTATTTATGAAACATGTGTTATCACATGGTATAAGTGTTTTTCTAAAACAAATGCCAATGTCAGTGAGTGTGTGTTTCATCAACAACAATTGAGAACATAAACTAAATAATAAAACCCATTAGGCTACATCAGTGTAATTTGATTTCATGTATTGTTTCATATAAGACCAATTAAATAAATACTCTCATAATATATTACATGTTCTATTTTTTACTTATTTAATCTTTTTACCTCCACAAAATTTGGCCTCTAAAAACCTTTTAAATCAAAATATTCCCCATAAGAATAATAAAATCGAAGATCCCAGGTTTCCGTATGTTAATGAAAAGGTTTATTAAATTATTTAAGTAGGTACTATTTTATATTATAGTGATATCATGAACATAATAATACATATAATTTTATGTTTGAAAAAATAGATCTAAGTTATATAAAACTACCAACCATTCCCATACAAAATTTAAGAAACTGGTTTCCAAGATTCAACAATATTCAATGATTTTGAAGTTCTAATGGTAGTATCATTATTTTTACAGCATTGTTATCCAATAATGTTAATTAAATATTTTATAAATGATGTTGACATATAAATGTTCATTAGGATTTTCGGGAAATTTGAAAACCATGAAAAATATCTGTTCACCAGGATACTAATTCTATCTAGTGATTTTATGTGATCTTTAATGGAATCGATTTTTTTTTGAGTCAATGAAATATAATTTATTATAAATAAATTTAAAAAATGATTTTTTACATAATAATTTTATTTATTTATTTCTCCCTTGAAAAAAATATTTTGTAACAAAAGTTTGAAAAGTTCATCATATTAACCTCTTAGGTCATGTTTTAGTTTATAATGATCCTTATTAAGTTTAAAAATATTATTTTATTATTTTTTATCTTTAAAAAAAATTAAATAAATATCATTGTGTATATATCCATTATGAATTCCAAACATCTCATTAATTTAATAAGAAGTCAAATTTATGAAATATTTATTGGTTGAATGTGTATGAATACATTCAAAACTAGTTAATTGAGAAAAAACTCATAATCTATACCATCTTGATGACATTAAAACAATGAAAAATATATTTTTGTATTTCATAATGTTATTCTATTTTCACCAGGTTTGTTATGAAATAACAAATTTACTATAATAATTTAAAAATAATTATTACATTAATATTTATTCAAAACATTATTGAATTCAAATTCATTATGTTCATTATATATTTCCTTTATTCGACCATTATCACTAATTTAATCATCATGATCTTTAAGATTGAATAATGATAAAATTACCAAAGTTACCATTAATTTCTAGAGGAACATATAGTTTGTAATGTTTTACCTACATCGCCAACGATATTATCAGTGGGATGATTCCCTAAGATTATATAATTGAATGGGATAATAAAATGTTGTTATTCAATAATAGGTTACTTTTTTTAGAATGGTAAACCATTATATAATGGTTCTTCAGTTTTTCTCTCATGTACATTTTTTTCCTGTATTGGAAAACAAATAATACTCGAATGATCATATAATTGTGAGGATTCATGTTGTTTAAAAACCAAATTTTTGGTTTGTCAATTTTTACATGGAGTACTTCATCAACAGTACTACTTCTTTTATCAAAAACAAAATACTACTTAATAGATATAAAATTTAGCAAGAGAACTCCGTCAAAATATTGTGGATAATATTTATGAACATTATCTTTAGTATTCAAAATGAACACATTACATCCAAAAACATTGATGTAAGAATTATTTTTCATTATTATGATCTGCAACACAAAAGGTTCTTCATTATAATTGGGTCTAATTAAATAAATAATTTTTTGAAAATATGGAATAATTGAATTAGAAAAAATATATTAATAAATTGAGTATTCACTCAAGATGGTTCTAGAAATATCATGAAGGCAAATATTTCATCATTTTAATACGCCAATTTGATGGGATGTTCTAGTAGATAGGAAGATATAAATAAAAACTGTTTTAAAAAAAAGATACTAAATCAGAATTTTCAAATTCAACTTGATGATAAATGTATATAGTGATCAAAGGACAACTTTTATTATTTTTTATACAGGATATGATGTTTTTAAAATTTAAATATGCATATAAAATTTTTATATAAAATAGACCAATGTATAAATTTTGCAGCCGTCAACCAACACATATATATTTTGTTTTCTCCAAAATATATTTTTTGTGTTTGACCAAATAAATCCATGTCCACTAACTATAATTCATACTAAGATTAATAATTACTAATAGATCTAAATCATGACATATGAGGGTTTTCCAAATAAAAACGATTAAAAACATATAAGAATTATACCGTGTAACTGATGGATATATAAGTTGTCATTTCATAAAAAGATTCAATACTTTTATAACATTTCTATGTCATAAAATTTAATTCTGTAAACAAGAATAAAATAATATTTCAATAAGTCAGGGTATATTTTGGATTATAATTTTTACTATTTTTATAATGTATTTATTCTCATTCATAGTAGTAGAAGGCATATACATACCTTCTAAAAATTTAATAAAACCATTATCATTATTTATTTTCCTAAAATAAACTTCACAAAATAATTTAATTTTACTAATGAGTTTATTATTAGGTAGTAAAACATACAAAATAATTAGAATTTTGGCTTTACCGAGGAGTACAATATAACAAATACTATAAATTAATCCATGTGCATATTCTCTAAAAGTAAAATTTCCACATTTTATAATTATAATATTCATTAAAATAACCTTATATATAGTCATATTCTTTGAATATCCACAATCTTAGTACTATATAATTTTAATTTTAGAACTAATATTATTTCCCCAAAAAAGAAATATGCATTTTTTTCGACAAAAACACTTATGGGTTTATAATTATTGGTAATATATCCTTATTAATCCAAATTTTTCTAAAAAAAATAAATTAATTATGTAAAAATTCATTAAAAAAATAAAAAATTATTAAAATTAATGGATTAAACATTTTTTAATGAAAATTTACATTCCAATGTTTACTACTCAATCATTTTAAACAAATGGGATATTATTTTGGAATAATTAATTTTTTTAAAATTTGGGGTTTCATTTAAAAAATAAAGAAGTATTTATATAATGTTTTAATTATTTTTCATATTATCAAAAAAAATTCCCAAATGTAATTTTTTAGATGTTTTTTCATACAAAATTTTTTTTTATTTTATTTTTATCAAATAATTATTATCTCTATTATATGTGAAAAAAGAATTATCTTATTTAATTCAAAAGTTGGTTTTTCAAATTATTTATAATCATTTAAAATATTATATATTTATTTTTAGTGTTTTCCCATAAATATTTTTTAATATTTTTGAAGGTATTCTTAATTTGTTTCACAATGGATATAAAAAATCATGATACATCTTCTAATCATGGTAAATTATCCTCATCATTGGAAAAAATAGTTTGATATTCTATATGAGAATTTGAATATATAAAAACTAATTATTTATTGTTTTAATTTAAATTTGGTTTCATATGAATTCAGCAGATATCCTATTCATGTTTCATCGATAGGTCATTAGAATTTCATCATGAAATCCATGAAATTTTGGATTATCAAAACTTCATTTAGAATAACTACCTAAAAAACTTAAAGTCTAAGTGTTCGTGGTTTTAAAAAATTTATTAACATTGATCCTATAGAATATATTTGAATTCATGTAAATATTATTTATCTTATTTAGTCTGGGAAAATCTATCCTGATATAATCATGTTTTTTACATTCATGAAAAATATATTCATCTGTGTGTTAATTTTATCTTATTTAATTTGAGTTTTTCTTTTATTTATAATGAAAATAATTGTTTAAAATTATATTATTCATTCATTGTAATTTTTATAATGTTCATTATGAATTGGTTTAGATAATCTAGTTTCAGTGTGAACATTCATTTCCCTCATCCTATAATGAATGGACTTCATTAGTTGATCTGGATTTATTATCATATATAAATGTAGAGGAAAAAGAAACAACATTGTTATTTTTTTCTTTTTATGAATCACTTTTCAATAAACCATCATATTTCATGATAGAACGAATATGAAAATCTAAAATCATTCTTGTAAGAAAATTTATGAAGATATTTTTTCTTAGATTCTTATTGATTTAACTTGATATAAGAAATACTTTCAATAAACTACTCCTCTATTAATTCATTATCTCAAAGGAATTATGGGATATTTACAATGGTAATAAGGAATCGATTCTTTATAGAAACTGATTCATAATAGAAAATCATGAGCTCTATAATCTGCTTGAATCATAACTCTTCTCATTTCCATTTTTATAGTTCCAAAGTGATCCACTTAATGGTTCTTACTAATGTTATTAGAATCTACATAGATTGAAATATGAATATATATATTTTTATTTTTAATTATTATTTTTTTCTAATTTTTTTATTTTTATAATCATTATTCTTTTATTTTGAAAATTAAATGAATTTCTTATCATGAATATAATACTTTCCAATGATCAAAAAAATATCAACTCATGTATTGATAATTTTTATAATGTAATCCATTATATTTTCAAAAATAACACCCAATGAAATTCATGAAATTCATGGATTTTACTATTTATGTTTTCTGATGGGAAAACCCACCATATTGAAAAATAAATCTATAAGAACTGTTTCTGGGACATTTTATATCAGGTATATGGCACATATTATAACAAATGTATGATAAAAAAGTATAAATTTTACTACAGTAGGGGGAATGAATTGTAATTAATAAAAAATGTATACTATTTTTTCCAACCACATTATGAAATGCATCATATGATGCTTTATATTAATTTAAATTAAAATGAGGGAGAGAATATTTTTTAAAACAAATAATAATTATTTTGAATGAACCTGGTTCTTCCCTTGAGGTATGGATCGTGTCTTTTTAGTTTATTCTAATGTACGTTGACAAAAAAGAGGGTTACATGACGTGTAACCCATGTGCATGTCGTTTAACGGGGATTATATGATGTATAATCCCAGTACACACCATGAAATGGTCTGGCCAGGACTTGTATGGAAATAGAAACCTACACAACATGTAGTTTCTAGTACATGCCATGTACTATTCTTTTTTGTTACATTTTGCAGTAGAGATGTTTTTCACAGACTATGAGAAACTCACCCCTTTATTTTAAGCGTAGTGCACCCAAGTGATGTGAGAATAGGGTGGAATCTTGTTTAGTTTTCTGGTATCTAATTTGAACACCATAAGATGCATTGGGATCCCATAGGTGATTTCTTGATTCCTTTTGAGTCATTCCTTGTGATTTATTCTATATATCTAGTTCTCTAGGCTTAATCGTTTATGCTTTTTTAGATCTACTCCATTATAGATCTAATTACAGTTCATGACATGATAAAGAGAGTAATAATTTCATTAGATAGGTGGTCTCGTTACTTTCTATAAATGTCATGTTGAATATATGGTTCGGAGTTCCACACACCCATTATTAGGGTGTCACATGAATGAATATTGTCTATTTATATTTTCTATTGTATTTAGGTAATTGATTAAGGGTTATAAATCATGTTTAGTGTTGTTTACCTTGATTAATGGCAACCCCATGTGTTAATTTTTCATGAATGAGCTCTTATAGACATTTGATCTAAGATTCATATGAGGCATGCCCTCAAATTCCATTGTTGGATCATTAAAAATGAATTTAATTAATGGTTAATCCATTTAATAGTTTAATTTATTTTTTTTCATTGTGAGATGAATTTCCCATATTAGCTATTGATGTAAAATCTATGTGATAGTTTAGTTTAAATGTGTTGCTTCTTATATAAAATAATACATGGATAAATAGAAATGGGTGAGACATTTCCATAGGTTAAATGGAAAGGTAGGGAATATATGACAATTAAAACTTATACCTTGGGTGCACCATGGCCTCAGTTAAAAGACCATGGAGGAACTCAATAGGGTATCATCATGTTACTTCATGAACAAGACACATATGGAATGGTAAAGCTCATCGATACTTTGATTTGAAAGCTTAGTGAATGAAGAATCCAATGAGGGATGCTAAGGATGTGATCTATTGGAAACTGTTTGTATGCCATGAGTTGAGATTTACTTATAATTGAATAGTGAAATGGAATGAATTAAGATTCGTCTACCACACCAATGCTCAATAATGGATTCAATCTTCAGTTACTCTTGTTTAGGTGGTCTTTTGATGCATCTTTAAGTATTAATTTTATATGGGGATTGTCAGTACTAGGCCAGATATCGAGACTTATATAATTAAATGTTATTGAATTGTAAATGAATATTAAATAAATATAAATGTGAAGTGGTGCTAATGGGGTTATTTACATTGGAGTGCTTCTTAGTTTACTGCTTTCATTATTGCACACTGCCTTATATATATATATATATTCATTGATAGATTAAATCATAACATGGGTGGTTTCCTAAATGGATTTATTCTCACGTAATGTTTGAGCCATGCTTTGGGCCCAAGAATATTATATTGTTATAGGTGTCTATAAGGTTAAGAACCATTCTCTAGGTAATTGATTGGATGCTTCAGATCATGAGAACATGGGACCATGATTGGGCTTGCGATGAATTAGAGTTCCTTTTGTCCTATTTTTTACTTTTGGTACTTGTATTATTTATTACTACATTGTGAAATAATTTGGTATTTTTCTAGAAAATGTGTCATTAAGAATCATACTTTGTAGGCTATGACATCTGGTTGTTATATTTTCAGTCTTCCGTTGTTTAATATTGTTACATGGTATTGCTGCCTTTTCTATGTTATTGTTATTGTTTCCACTGTGTTACACTCTGCAAATAGGGTAATAGTTTCCCCGCTATCACACCTAGGACCTCACTAGTAGTCGGAAGCCTATGGTGTTTGGGGGAATATGATTGAGGCCATGTGGTAAACTAGGTATGGGGCACCTTTGTGTGGAATCCCGATCTGAGATGTTTCAAAGTGGTATCAGAGTAAGGTCTTTTCTAGTATTCCATAATATTTGGAAATATTATAAAGGAATAGTATTGAAATTGAGTTTGGTAGTAAACTATTCTCGGGTGTAGATACTATGAATAAAAATAAAAACCAAACTAAATCGAATGAATTGTAATTTTTGGATTTTTAGCTGTTATAGTTGATTCGATGTCACTATTGGGTGACACACTTTTATAGTGTTGTTGTTATTGATTTTATTGTGTTTCTGGCTTTTTCAACCCGATGAGATGAGGGAATTTAATCTTAGGGATCTTATAGTAACTTTTTAGAAATCATAGACCATGCATTTATTTTGTTCCATTTAGAGAGAATTAGTGATTTCATATTGTTGAGATAGATACCATGGTACCTTTAGTTTTCATTTCAAAATGGGGTTTCTGAGAAAGTGTTCAAGGTTTACTTTCCATATACCCATACAACATGGTGTGTGGTTCAATTAACACATTCCATGTGTTCTTATGTTTGGGAAGAAATAATTTTTCTTAAGTATACACCATTTACTATGTGCACCTGTCATGTGGTAAATGATTGTGTATCATGCCTTATGAGAAAAACATGTAATAAAAATGGTTTTGGATAGTGAATTCCATTTATATTAGGTACGCACAATGTAGTTTTACACAAGAAGACCCCATGTGGATTTTCCATGTTGATGTATGTGGATAGGAGGAAGGACTTGAGTACATGTTGTGTCCCAGTCTTACACACCGTGTACCTGGGATGGTTACATACCCAGGATGATGGAATTACATTCCGAGGTAGGATCTTGAGGTTACATAACATGTATGATTTCAACACGCCGTGTACTCCAAATTTGGTAACCATTGATGGTCATATTCTCATATTTAGTTATTGCATTCAAGTAATATGAACCTTGATATTGAACATGATCTATGGTATATGCTTGATCTTGTACAATCATGCTTCCACAAATACATCTAGTTGTATGCCAGAAGAGTGGAAATAATTGTATCATAGAGGTGGTAGTCCATGGGATACTAGAGGATCCTCCAGTAATACCAGTTACGACATGAGATATTATACCATATACAGGTGTTGATGTACTGTTCCGTGAAGATATTATGAGGTTAATATAAACATTTCAGGCAGAACCACAAACCACCACGTCTATGGAAGATCTAACATGACTGTTCGGGAAGTAGAATTTTCCCTCATTTTCAGTGGATAGTGGACCCCATGCAACAAAGTTAGGGATATATTCCATGTTATTGAACTTTGAACATCTAAATATTCCTATTTAGAGGAAGTTCAAGATCACTACTATAGTCATTGGGATTCTGAAATTTGTTTTTGGGATTTTATTATCCAGCAAGAAAGTCTTTAAGATATGGATATGGAAGATTTTTAGATAGTCTTCTATGATTATTTCTATCCGGAGACGCTAATGTCCGACTAATACAAAGTGTTTATGCCTCTAGAGTATGGATATTTAGCAATTATGGATTACTCGGCCTGCTTTAGTATGCTCCAGTTCTTCACACCTATTATTATGGGTGATGATATGTCAAAGTCTAGGAATTTATCAGATGGGTTTAGGTACGAAATCCAATCATATGTAAATATCTTTCAGCTTACTTATGTATCAAATATAGTGAATCACATGCTGATTATGATTCAAATTCTACTAGAATCTAGAGGTGTGAGCTAGGGTGGTTTAGCACTCACACTTGGTACCGTTTCCACTGGTATTAAGAAGCAACATCTAGAGCTTTCTCCCGATGATTCTAGTTCCCAGGATGTATATTCAGGTAGGCTTTTGAGGTGCTACTAGTGTGTGAGAATTGGTCATACAAGACCACATTTTCTGATGGTTCTTATAGAGTGCTGATATTATAGAAATATAGACCATCTTTAGTGCTTTTCCAGGAGGTTTCTACAAAAAACAAGTGAGAGATGATCTACACCAACTCAATGTTTAGGATCAGGGTCATTAGATTCTCACAATTTGGGAACTGGAATGCAGTAGGTCGTTCAGGCGAAGGGGTTGGTCAGGGCCATGGAAGCTAGACTCAATGTTCTCAGTGACAACAGGGTGGATCAGCTCAAGGTATCTAGACAGTGTCACAGTGCGACGGTATAGGTCAGACCTACGCAGCGCAATAGACTCACTTTGAGAAGGATCCTAGACCCTCTACATTCAAAGGTAATATTATTGTTTCCTATGGTTTAACTTTTTTTTTTGATACTAGGATATAACATAGTTTTATATATGTTATTATTTTAGAGAGGCTTGGGATCCATGCTTTTACATCTGATGTTGTTATGAACCTAGACAATCCATTAGGGATTATAATATCTGGTATGTGTCAGTTCTTGGAGTTCCCCCTTGAGGTTGGCAGTGTCACTTCCTATAGGATCTCTATGTCATAGATATGACAGTTTTTGATGTCATTCTCAGAATGGACTGTTTGGTCTTCTTTCATGCCTTTGTCGATTACAGTAACACTAGGGTTGAGTTTTACATCACCAAATGGAAAATTGTTTATAAACAAAGATCAATGGGATGTACAAGAAAGTTTGGATTGACCCACGAATTATGGGTTGGGTAGGATGACATCTCAGATTGCAAGTTTATATCTAGATGACTAGGGAACATGTCAGAACGATTTCCCTCTAGTAGTTGATCATTTTAGAGATGTATTATCTAATGACATTTCAGGTTTACCTCCGTTTCGAGAGGTATATTTCTATATAAATCTAGTTTAAAGAGAGGAACAACTCTCCATTACTCCGTATAATATGGCTACTATGGATTTACATGATACAAAGAGGCAACTAGAAAATCTTTAAGATAAGGGTTTCATGTTAACCAATACTTCTCCTTGGGGTTATCATGTCATTTAGGTCAAAAATGTGGTGAGTACCCTGAGGCTATGTGTCAATAATTAGAAATTGAACCTATTGATGGTTAAGAACCAATATCCTCTTCCACAAATAGATGATCTCTTTGATCACCTTTGAGGTGATCAGGTTTTCTCTATGATAAATCTGAGATCTGGTTTTCATTGGTTTCATGTTAGATCATTAGACATACCTCGCATATATTTTTAGAATAATTATGGTTTGTATGAGTATATTGTTATGCCATTTAGTCCCACCAACACTCCAGTGGTTTAAATGGAAATGATGAACCAAGTGTTCCATCCTTATCAGGACTCACTCATTGTGGTTTTCATGGATGATATCTTAGTGTATTCTTATAATTAACATGAATGTACCATTTATATTGAGAATATTTTTGTTAAACTAAGATAACATAAATTATATTCTATGCTCTGAAAGTTCCAACTCTATATAGATCAGATTCACTTCCTGGGTCACGTTATCTTAGAGACAAGAGTATCGGTGGACCAAGAGAACATGAGATCAATAGTTTCTTGGGAGAATCCCATGAACGTATTTGAGGTGAAAATTTTCTTGGGTTTGTATGGATATTATATACGTTTCATACAGGATTTATCATGTTTACCACCGCCAGGGATGGGCCTGACTAAAATATGAGATAATTATTTATGGGAAGATTCCTATGATATGACCTTTCTGTTTCTGAAATGGATATTAACTTTGGTGCCAATACTTATGTTTCCAGAGCTATGAAGGGGTTACACTATGAATAGTAACACATCAGGTATCAGGCTAGGAGTAGTTATTATTTAGGGGGAATGATTCATTGTGTACATCCCTCGTCATTTTAATCTGCAAGAGATGAGTTACCAGAAAGACGATCTTGAGTTAGATTTTTTGGTTCGTGTATTGGGTTAATGGATAAATTACTTTTTTGGAGATCTTGTTTTGGTTTTTGTAGAATCAAAAATCCCCAAGTACATCTCCAATCAGTGTGATCAAATATGAGGAAGCAACTGTGGGTGGAATACTCTTAGTCTTTTGACTCTGAATTTGCCTACATGCCTAAGAAAGGCAATAATGTGGCTGGTGCTATGATGATGGGACTCAGATAAGGGAAGTGGAGTAGGCTAGTAGTGAGTGGAAACTCTTAGTATTTGTCACTGAGATGCAGTTGGTGGTGCGCAATAGGGGGGAAAATTTTTTATTTCATACTTATATGTTAACACTACCATACTAGGCAAAGTGAAGATGTGGCATCTATCGAATTCTAAAGGCATAGTTCTACAGAAGAGTATGTCAGGCGAGGACCCTCCTCCTAGTTGGATGGTATGAAACAATGATGTCCTACATTTACAAGTATGTGTTTGGGATTCAGTTGATATACCCAAAGAGTTGATGCAGGAGATTTATTCTTCATCATGGGAAGTATATCACATGGTCCCCATGATGTTCCGTGACTTAAATTGTTAGTATTGGTGGTCCATTTTTAAAATAGAGGTAGCAGGTCTTATTACGAGGTGTTTTAAATTTCTATAGGTGAAGGGAGAAAATCATCTACTGGTTGGGCTTTTACAGTAGTTACCTATTACAAAGTGGAAATGGGTTGATGTGGTGAAGGATTTTTTTATAGTGTACTGAGGTCTCCTAGAAGTAATGATTCTATGTGGGTTGTTGATGATAACTTTATTAAGGTTGATAATTTCATTATGATTAAGGAAACTTATAATGTGGATGATCTAGTATGGTTGTATATCTGAGTGGTGGTACGACTACACGAGGTTCGTTCTATATTGTTTCAGATAGGGACACCCATTTTACATATAATTTTTGGCATAGTTTTCAATGGGATATGGGTACAGAGTTGATTATGAGCACAACATTCCACCCTCAGATAGATGGCCAGTCAAATGACACGATACAGATGCTAGAGGAAAATCTGTGAGCATGCGTTCTAGAATTTGGCGTCTCTTGGGAGGTGAATATTTCCCTGGTTGAATTCTCCTCCTATATTAGTTAGCATGTGATGATTTAGATGCAACCCTATTAGGCCTTATACTGTAGTCCTTGTCATTCTCCATTATGCAATTTGGAGGTACGTGAGGCAGCATTACTGGTACCACATCTACTGCAGAATACTTCTAAGTAGGTCAAGTTGATTCAGAAGAAAATTTCCATAGCATAGTCTAATCAATAATCTTAGGCCAATCTCCGTAGACAACCTCTATAGTTCCTGGCTTGGGATCAGGTTTTATTTCATGTTTCACCATGGATGGGACAGCGGTGGATCATTTGATAGGGTATTCTTTCAACAAGATATGTCTGGCCATTTAATATTCTGGATAGCGATGTTTTGATTGCCTATTATTTGCGGTTACCTCAATGTATTGAGCCATGCATGACATCTTCCACATATTTTAGTTGTTCCACTTTCTCTCATAAATGACTCACATTTTTCTTCCTATGGAGCTTGAGCATCAGTTTGATGCATCTTTGAGGAGAATATGATACATATTTTTGAAAGGACCATGAAGGTTCTTCAAGGCTGGTCTGTTCCTCTAGTACAGTTTGAATGGAATTAATGTAGTTTATAGGATAAGACATTAAAGAGGGAGGAAAATCTATGTGATCAGTGGCTAGATTTTTTCCCATACAAATATTGTCTACCCATGGAAGGGTAATTCAGAGACTAATATCTTTAAGGTGGAATTTTGTAACAACCCAATTCTTCACTTGAGGTACGAATCTTCTATTTTTTGGATGTGCTTAAGTGGAGGAAAAAGATGGTCACACATTTTGTAACCCAAGTACACACCAATTAATGGGGAGAACATGTCGTATAATCATAGTACACTATATCCAATGGTTTAGCTAAAACTTGTATGGAAATATGAACCAACACGGAGTTTAGTTGCCACTATATGATTTTCCCCACATCCTTTCAGGAAAATGTTATGATAACTTCATTAAATTACATGTACATTAATATTTTTTATGATAATGTAAAGATTAATTATCATTTATCCATTCCCCTAAATTATTACTTGGAATGAAAACACCATCAGAGATGTTTTTATTTCTCATATTCAAGGACAATAAGTTTACAATTTTTATTACCATCTTCATTTATCATCATGGAACCATTTTTATGGTTTATCAAGACAATAATATATGTATTATATCTAATTTAACATTATTAAATCTTGTTTTAAAATTGATAATAATTTATAATGAAAAATGTGTTCAATGTCATCTGAAAATCGCCAATTAACCAAAATAGATATCAATAAAGATTATCAAAATGATTCATCTTCACTATAAATAACCTAATAAATTTTATGAAAAACTAATCATTTCAATGATCACTAATAACATATAACTCAAATTCAGGAAAACCATTATCATATTACATGTTTATCATTACATATATATAAGTAAAGCATTCATGAAAACCAATGAATCAAACCATGAAATTTAACCTCTTAACCCGTCAAAATGGTCATGAATGAACATAAAATGGTTATACTAAATAAGTTACATAAAAAATATGTTCTTTAAATATTAATTAATTAATTTAATTTGGTTATACTATACATTAAGATCATGGGAATAACACTTTCAGATTTATGGATAGGGATTCTACCTAAACCTCCATTATTCCTTCAGGTTGCTCTATCATTGTTTTTAACAAAATTAAATTATCATTTATTTTTTTGTACATATTATAAATTATTTGAACATGCACTAAAATCATTTACAAGGATCGATTAATTTTTCTATTTCATGGATATACATGTTTTTAAGTGGTTCCCTCCTCTATACTTCCTCATAAGCAAACCCATTTTAGGGGAACTTCTTGAATTATTACCGAATTTCAAGTGCAGCCTATCCTCTATTTTAAGACATCATTATTTTTATAAAATCAGTATTTTAGTACGAAAAAACTACTGTTTTCACTTATGGTTTTATATAAAATACTATTCCATTTTCTGTTTTAAAGGCTCTTTAGTATTTTCCATAAAACCACACAAAAATGTTTTAATGCTAAAATTTATTAAATAATTTTCTTACATGATGTATATTTTTTTGGAATCACTTAACATGACATATAAATATTTTCCCTTATCAATGTGAAATTATTTTTTAATTCATTTCTTTCATGGACACAAGGATTGTACTCCCATCTATTATTAATTATGACCTAATTATGATATGAATTTCATTCCATGGGTACCCTTATATTTATATATGATTGATTTTGTGTTATGAAATATTTGGAAATCATATAAATGAATTCGTTATGATGGGTGTGCATAGAGAGAGCAATAATTATTTGGGTAATGTTGAGTATCATGAGACTCTATATGCAACGATCTTTGAGGTTAGCCTTGAATCGTGATACAATGTACAACTGTCTTGGTGGTTAACCTTCACTTGTGCTCCTATATGTGAAACGACCCTTGACTCGGGCTGAAGTCATGTTTTATATTCCCTCCACATTACTATGATTCCATTTTAATATTATAACATGTTTAAATGTTATGATTCCATATGTTCCATGCCTTTTAATATCATTATGTTATACCTTCTAACCTAAGTGATAAAACATGATTCTTTTGTTTATTACCTTACTCGAATTTTAGCCAATCCCTTTTTTAATGTTATCCCTAGGTTATCTTATGAAAATATTGGATCACAATGAAAGATATGATCTTTTTACAATGAAGAAAAAATGGAATTTTTTATTTAGTCCCATGTTTTTTGTTTTATGTACCTAGTATTCGAAGACACTAGAGTTTACGATCACTGGTTTGTAAAATGATATTTTATTATGGATAAAATCTTGTAATGTTATGTGTAAATGGATAGGGTCTATATAGTTTTTATCATAGTATGGTATATTTAATTTTGAAGATTATGAATATATCACTTTAGTGAGAACCTTAGGGATAAGACTATGTATAAGAAAACATTTCTATGTTTTTGTAATTATAGATTATGTGGTTTATCAAGAAAATATATCCCTGTCTAGATATGAACAAGTTGATATGTCTCTAGCATAGATGCATTTAAGGGTAAAACCCAAACTCACCACTTTGATCTAGACTCGATCGGGAACTGGTGCATGACGATGGGCCTTACTGCACTCATGGATTGAAACTCTCGTGGGGATATGCCTTTATAAATTCATAAGCTTAGTATGAATGATTTTTAAGGGAATAATGAAAGAATCCCATAAGAATATATTTTATGTAAAATATCAGGGATATCCTACATTTAATCTAAGGGAATCACATGTTAGGTCATACTTTTCCATGAATAGTTTATCATTTTATATTTAATGTTTCCTTTTTTATGGTTAATAGCTATGTATGAAAGCCCTGTAATTGTATGTTAATTTTCTAATCTAATGGTGGAAATTTGAAGAAAACATTTCAACAATAAATGTGACTGGGAAAGTAAATGTTTCCATAATGATACACCAAACATGAAGGTAACAGGTGCGAAAAACATCTTGATAGTACATTCTCATCTTTCTAAAATAATGAATAATAAAAGTAATCATGTGGAACTTCTTCCTCCTTATCCAAGGAAAGACCAAGTTTCTGTCGGATCCATTATGTGGAAAAGTCTCTAATGATTAGTGGATCATTCGATTCCCTCCTCATGAAATAGTGGATTAACTCTATTGAAAAGATATTCTTTCTCCTTCATTTCTCATAAGAAGATAAAGTCATGTTGGTTGCCTATCTTTTGGATGGGGAAGCTGATCAGCAGGGGAAACTGATCAATAATGTGGTTTCCATGGAGGAAATTGATTCCATAGGTTGGTAGGAATTCATGAAAATGTTTTTTAATAAATATTTTACCCAAAACCACCATCTCAAGATGGAATGAGTGTTACTCAGACATAAGAAGAAGGATGATGAGTCCATCGGGGCGTAGGAAGAAAACACCACAGGGATAACAAGAAACACCTTCAACTATATGATGCACACCGATATCAAGGTGGATCTTTTCTTTAGTAGACTAAACTGAGTCTACGAAATGCTTATGTGATTCATGACTTCAACAGTTATTAGGATATTATTTGTTGTGCCACATGTTTGAAATGTAGACTATAGACATTCAATGGTATCATGGTCCAGGTGAAAGAAAAATATAAAATAGAGTATAATATGGGTGGTTTGGAAAATAAATCCTATGATGGAAAGAAGATCGAACACCCCACAGGTAAAAACTATTGGAAGAACTATCCATGCAATAGTCTAAAGGGAACCAGAAAATTCTTCAAATGTGAAAAAATGGGACATATTTATAAGAAATTCCCGAGGGATATGACGAATCATACTTTTGTGTAATAATAAATGATGGTTCAAATCAACTCTTAGCTTATAGAGTAGTGTTACAACTTCAAGGAGCATGGGAATTATGCATAAAATTACCATAAGACTAGGGTTGTTGGATAAAATCTATAACTACTTCCAAGGAAACATGGAAGGGAATATGCTATCACTACTATTGAGGTAGAGCCTGATAGTGATGTGATTATAGGTACTGAGTTATTCATTAACAAATAGTGAATGTGCTATTATATTCTAGTAATACTCAACAATTTCTGTATTTCATGTTTAGTAGAACTATTCATACACCACCTTAAAATTTGGTGGTTGAGTTGTCTGTGAGAAAATATAATGGGGAAATTAATACATAAAAATTATATAACTCCTCCCCAGTTCACATTTTTAGACTAAACTTCCATAAAAATATCTTCATACTTTCTTTCATGAAGTTCGATGTTATCTTTGGCATGAATTGAATTTCTTTACGCAAATCCAATATCAACTATCGGGAAATGGACATCACTCTTCTCATCTTAAATCATCCTCTGATTCTTTTCAAGAGTAAATAGTTTAATGAATCTCCTTTAGAGTCATTGTCTCATGTGTGGATATTACTTATTTATGATCCATCATGTCTATATCAAATTGATGAGACAAAGAAGATGATACTTCTAGAAGATATGCCGATCATGAGGGATTATAGTAATGTATTCCATGAAGGATTTCTTAGTATTCCTCCTGATTGAGGGGTTTATTAATCACATGAACATATTCCTAGATCACTAGCTATATCAAAGTCACCTAATTTAACGGCCATAGTAGAGTTTTAAGCACTGAAGAGTTTGTTACAGGAGATTCTTGAGAAGGGTTTTATACGCCTGAGTTCATCACCATGTGGTGTGCCAATCCTGTTCATCAAGAAGAATGATAGATTGACGTGCCTCAACATTGATTATCATGAGCTAAATAAAATCATGAAAATGAAAAAGTATCACCTTCCATGGATAGTTGACTTGTTATATATGCTTCATGGGGCTAGTTATTTCTTTAAGGTAGACCTTCAGTCCTGATATCATCAATTAATTGTGACGAAGAAATACAGTCCCAATAAAAACTTCCAAATGAGGTATAGTCACTAAGAGTGCATAGTGATTCCATTAGGACTCCATAATGGTATATAAATATTCATGGATTTAATTAATAGAGTCTTGAAATTTTACGTCAAAAAAATTTGTGGTTGTCTTTACCGATGATATTCTGATATACTCCATGAGTAAGGAGGAACATGAGGTGCATTTAAATAATGTGTTGAGGACATTTTAAGGGGAGAATGTTTATAAAAAATATAGTAAATGTGTGTTCTTGAAGGAGAAAGTATCTTTTTTCGGGAATGTTTTCAGCCGAAAAGGGATATTTTTATACCCTTATAAGACGAAGGGAATTGAAAAGTGGCATGTGTCAACATTTGTAATGTAGATCGGAAGGTTTCTCGGTCTAGCTAGGTATTGTCGGTGACTTGTGACGAACATGTCTTTATTTTGAAGCCCAATTAATAAGACGACATGGAAGGGGTTTATGTTTTTCCAGAATCAAGAATGTAAATCCCGATTTAATGAGAATAAAAAGAGGATTATCACTGTACCGGTACTCATACTCCCATCAAATAGAGAAATCATTGTGGTTTATAGCAATTACAAAACTAATGGCATAGGTTATGTTCTGATGGAAAATGATAATGTGATATCCTATCACTCTAGGGAGATCAAAATACATATGAATAACTATACGACACTTGATCTAGAGGCGACATCTATGTTCTTTTCTTTGAAAATCCGGCAGAATTATCTCTATTTTTAGAAGTGTGAGACATATACTGATCACAAGATTATCAAATATATATTCACATAGAAGAAGATTAATATGCACCAGTGAAGATGGTTAGATCTCATCATGGATTATGGCTTCTCAATCCACTACCACCCAAGTAAGGAACATAAGGTGTCAGATGTACTAAGTAGAATAGATCCTACAACATTATCAATGATGACAATTGAAAAGGATCAAATATTCCGTGATTTGGAGAGGATGCAAATAAAAATAATTAAGGGATGAATATCATCAATATTCTCTTAAATGGTTTCTGAAACATCCATCCTAGGGAAAATAATGGATTCTCAAAGAAAAATTGTGGAAATTTATAAAACGGTGGAAGCTATTAGAAATGGGAAATCCCCTGATTTAAAGATTGATGTTGAGGGAGTTGTATTATTTGGGTCACAATTATGTGCACCATATGATCCAGACATAAAGAAAAATATTTTTAATGAGGAACATTGATCAACCTTCTCTATTCACCCAGGGAGCACAAAGATGCATCAAGATCTCTAAGAGAACTTTTGGTGGGATAATATGAAGAAATAGATTGATGAATATACCTAAAAGTTCCTGGTATATCAATGAGTGAAGTCAAAAACATATATTTCTAGGTGGATGATGAAATGAATATCAATACCATCATTGAAGTGGGAGAACAACATTTTGGACTTTGTCAATGGACTTCTATGGACATCCAGAAGAAACAATTCTATATGGTTCATTGTGGGTCATCATAGAAAGAAATCTAACTTATCACGATTGGATTGGACTTACTATTTGATCAACATTCTTTGATACATATCAAGGAGGTGGTAAGGCTTTATGGAGTACCACATTAAATTATCTCTGATATAGATCCAAGATTCACATCGATGTTCTGGAAAGGTCTCTAACATGAGCTCATCAATGAACTGAACTTCAGTACGGTCTATTATCCTCAAACTGATGTAAAATATAAGAGAACTACTAAAACATTAAAAGGCATGTTGATAGAATGTTCTATAGACTTCAATGGAGGATGGTACCAACATATTCCACCGGTTGAATTCCCCAAAGACAACAGTTTCCACTCCAGAATCTGAGTGGCACAATATGAAGGACTTTATGGGAAAGGGTGATGAATACTATCATGTTAGGATGAAGTTGGTGATCATAAGATTCTAGGACCTGAAATGGTTAATGAAATAGTGGAGAAGGTTAATACCATTGAGCAACACATCAAGGTAGTACAAATTTGGTAGAATATTTATGCAGACAATCATCGATGGGACCTTGAGTTCATAGTTGGATACATGGTATTCCTCTCTATATCTCTATAAAATAAGGTCATGAGATTTAGGACGAATGAAAAGATAACTACTAGGTATATCAGCCCCTTTGATATTTCAGATCGTGTTAGAGTTGCGAAATATCGATTAGAATGTCCCACTACCATTACTAAAGTACATGATTTCGTACAAGTATCCCTATTATGGAAGTACATACCAGATCCTACACATATACTTTCTTCAGAGGTGGTACAGTTAAGGACTGATATTTCTTAAGAGGAGCAGCCAGTGATGTTCATGGATAGTAGAGAAAATGTTATATTCAAAAAGACTTCTCAGTTGGTCAATGTATTATGGTAGAACCATAAGTACGAAGAGGTAACATGGGAATTGGAGGAGGAAATGAAGGAAAAGTACACACACTTATTTATATCTTAGAATGAAAAACTAAATATCGAGGGAGAAATTTCATAAGGGTTGAAGAATGTAATAACCCAAAGATTAATTAATGGAAATTCCATTCTTATAATCATATAGTTTAATCACATGAAATTACAACACAATGAAAAACTATGTACTATGTAACCATTAAACATAATAATGTAACTTCTATGATTTTAATTTTGAAAATATGACATACATAGTTACAATCAGTAAGATGTTTAGAGTCCGATAAGACAAACTTATTTTTTTTTGGTGAATAGTAACTGACCCTTATGAATATTATTGTTAACCTTATGAATTGTAATATGATTCTTGTTAATAGTAAATCATCCAAGTGAATTACTAACATTACCAATTAATTTATAAATAAAATTTATCCATATTTAAGTAACAATAGGATATAATTATATCACAATTTTGGTATTTTTGTGTGTCATGTATATGTAATTTCAATTTTATGATTAATTTAATCATTGAAAATAAAATTAATTTTCATAAATTTTATTTATAAATATGTATTTTGATTACTTCTGATTATATTATAATTATAAGAGACCTTAATTAATTTTTCAAAGTGTTAGAATGGCAGTTTTAATTTTGAAATTTGTATTTATCCTTTAAATAATAATTTTAATCAAAAATTAAATTTACCAAATTTATAAAATCATTTTTATTTAATGGAGATTATTTATGAATTCTAAATGTAGAGAAAATTGTCAGGGTGAATTTTTTGTATTGTTCTGAAAAACATTAATTTTTGGTGAATAGTAAAAACAGTAATTTTCACTATATATACATTATATGTTAAATAAACTATTTATTGAGTCATGGATGATATTAAAACCTTGAACTCATAATCACATTCACATATTACTATTTGTTTCACATTAATCAATACTATTTCTTGTCTTGAGAAAAATAATAAAATAATAAATAAAATATTGAGAAAACCCACATCTCTTCCACTATAACCCCCCTTATCTTCACCCCTATCAAGCCCTATAACTTGTTTAAATTAGGATAAAATATCTCTATAGTATCATCTAATACTTCCTTCAGCCCTTAGGATCTTCAAAAGTCCAAATAGACTCCCCTAAAAAGGTTCTCAGGGAAGATATATTCAAGAGGTAAATTCCTTTTTTCGTTTCTTTTATTTTCATTCAAGTTCCATTTTTTTTCTTTTTCTTTCCGCACATAAATTCATATAATTTTTATGATAAATCTATTAAATTACAAATTCTATAATTATGTTATGATAATTTAATAATTCATCATCATCTCTCCATTCCCATCCATTATAATATGAATGAAAACACTATTTGAGATGTGTTTATTTCTCACATTCAAGGACGATGGGATATGAATTTCTATTATAGACTTCAATTATGGTCATGGAACCATTTTTATCATATAAAAAGACTATAATATATTTATTATGTCTAATTTATGGTTCTTTAATCTTTTATACACATGATATCAATTTATAATGAAAAATGTGTACGATGTGATAAAAACGACAAATTAACCAAAACTGTTATCATTAATCTTTTATATAATGATTAATCTCCACTCAAAATAACCAAATGAATTTTATAACCATGTAATATAATTTATGATCACTAATAAAATATAACTCTAATTTTTGATATCCATTCTCATATTACATATTTTTCTTTAAATGTATATAAGTAAACAAATCATGAAAACAAATGAAACAAACCGTGAAATTGAACCTCATAAGGCATAAAAAAGTTATTAATAAACATAATAAGGTTACAATAAAGAAATTAAACATCCAAGAGGTTCTTGAAATACTAATTAATGAATTTAATTTGGTTATCTTAGACATTAAAATTAAGGGAATAACACCTTCAGACTTAAGGTAAGGGATTATACTTGAACATACATTATTCATTCAGGTTGACCAATTTTTCTTTTTACCCAAAATTTATTATCTGTTATTTTTATGTAAATAAAATAAATGTTGTGTACATGATCCAAAATCATGTATAGATATCACTTAATTATTATCTTTTGGGGATATACATTTTTTAAAGTGGTTCCCTCCTCAATACTTCCCGATAACGAAACCCATTTAAAAAGAAGTTCCTAAATTTTCACCCATTTTCATGTTCATTATATCATATATTTGAAGACACCATTGTGTTTATAAAATTATTATTTTATTATGAAATAATTCTTGGTTCACATATGGATTTATATAAATGATTATTCTCTTTTCCATTTAAAAGGCTATTTAGTATTTTCTTTAAAACCGCACCAAAATGTTTTAATGATAAAATTTATTAAATAGTATTCCTAAATGTTGTCACATTATATTGAAATAACTAAAAATAATATATTTAAATTTTCAATTATAAATGTCCTCTTATGTTTTAATTCCTTTCTTTCATGGAAACTTGTATGATACACCCATCTATTATGATTTATGATATGATTATGATACCCATTTCTTTCCATGCGTAACCTTATGTTTATGTATGATTGATTATGTATGATTATATATGTGGAATGAATATTCATGAACGTGTTATGATCACTTCTCCCAGATATCCCACCAATTCATTGTGTAAATGTGAGTCTCATGAGATATTATGTGTGACGTTCTTGGCTGTTAGCTTTTACTCTTGCTACCATGTGCAACGGTCTTGGTGGTAAACAATGACATGAGATCTTATATGTGAAAAGAGCCTTGAATCATGATAATTTAATGTTTTATATTTCCACTAAATTAGGACGAATCAACGTTTATATGATACCATGTTTATATTGTAACGATGAAAAATTTTATGAATGAAAATTAGTCTTGATCTAATTAAACATCTTATTATGTAAAATGGTTATATAACATATGAAATTATTTTGTTTTATGATTTTTTGTATTTGAAAATACCCTAATCAATTGGTACCATTGATAATATAGCAATTGATAAGTGATCACATGATTAGTATAATTGTTGGACTTTATTAAATCAAATTTACTCAAACAAAGTGGTGGCCTCATCTAGTAGAATTTCTCCGTACGATGCCCATTTTTCAGAGCTCGGAAAGGAGGTGGTGTCACTGGGCTTCCCTCTTGACCAAGCCCAAAATGAACTTCAACACATTAAGATCAAATAGAAATTCCTATGGGATATATAGAAGTTTATAGAGATTACAACCTGGGTGATGTTATCTAAGCCACCAAAAGAGTCTATCACCATCACAGACATTACCCTGAGGACTTATGAGGATGTTATAAGGGGTTATGTAACAAATCCTTAGAACTATAATTATGTGAATTATTTTTGTATATGATAAATAATATACATTAATTTTATTATTGTTTCTTTGCAAATGGGTTTTAAATCAAAAGTAGTATTTTATAGTTAATATTTAATTAAGAAATGTATTTTGATGAATTAAGGGATTTTTGATTTAAAAATATTTTAATAAAATATTATTTATAAATTAATTTTTATTAAATAAAAATGACTGTATAATTTTTATGAATACAATTGTAATTTTTATTATGTTTTGAAAGCATGTTTTGTCGAAACCCATGAATTTTCGATAAATGTCATTTTTTATTTTAAAAGTAAAAAAATCACATATTAAGAAAATTATTTAGATAAAATGAATATTATTTTTTTAATCAGGACATTGAAATTATTCAATAGTTAACATTTATAATTCTCTGAGACAATCAAATTATTGGGTAATAATTAAATACTGTATAACTATATAATGTGTTTTATGACATAAAAATTACCAAATAGTGATTATATAAAATTATATAAATTGTATTTCTGATAAATATATATTTTATCATTAAAATAATGTAATTTTAGATTTGTTTAATTAATATTATGCTCCCATAGAGGACCCTCCAAAACATATAAAACATTTTAACATTTAAATTGATTTCCTTGAGTGTGTGACTCACCTCCATAAAATAAAGCCTAATATTTTATTAATTTCAGGCATTGACCATACAAAATGTCGTTTTCCAATACCATTTTTCAAAAACTAATGGCAAAACCATGGGTTGTTTTTTGTTTTTGATTAGTTTAATGTGTTGTGTCCAAAACCTAAATAATAAAGAATTCCCTCCATTTTCTTAAATAAACCCACCCATCCTCCCACTTCTTATTCACTCAAATCCTTTGGTGTTCGACCTAACCCTTCAATCATATCTCTATAATTCTTCCAGGGTTCCCCAAGCTCTCATGATGCCTCTATCAATCCTCTCCTAATCCTTTGGGATCACACTTCCAAGTAATGGAATTGTCCCATTCTCATTTTTTCCAAATTTCATTATATATTTATAAGCTTTTATTTTCAATTAAAAATGTGGGGGTATGATTTCGAACCTCCCCAATACATCCCTATTTATGTTTTTATGATGAGAGACCCCTTTCTCGCTCATTAATTCCTCCAATGTACACTCATTACCATACCAAAATTCTATAAATAAATTTTCTCCCCTCAATTATATTCATGTAATTCGTTTACTTTATGAATCTAAATTCACTTAAATATGTTAGGAAATGTATCTATATGAACCATTTACTGTCCATTTTATTTACATATGATGAGATACCGCTTTTTCTCTCATCAACCATTTTTATGAATTCTTATGTCACGTCGTTATGCTGCCAAAATAGCACCGTGATTTTCCAAGGCAAAGTCATTGTTTAGTGATTACCATGCTCGTTTCCTTATCAAGGGTATTCACCATTTTGAACATTTAATGATTGATTATAGAGTTTCATGTATTAATTCCACATTCCTTTATCTTAGAATTAATTATGATGTTCAATGAATCCATGTAATATGATCCTCGTTCCACACGTATGTGTGAAATGAAATGATTATAAAGGGTGAGCCCTAATAGTGCTCCAATGAATGGGGTAAAGATTATTATCTTGATATGTCAAGTAAAATAAGGGTTTACTCATGATAATTCATGTTAAATATTGGTTTACTAATTCTCAATGTGCAATGGTCCTTATATCATGCTAATATCATGTTAATTGGTGTTTCCTTCATTTTTTTTGATTTTGATAATCCACATCAAGGGGTTAGGTGGAACTCTTACAAGGCCCGTAGGCATAAGTATTACATGGCCCGTAGGCCTTAGAATAATTAATTGCCCTCCGGGCTTCGAAAAATACATACAACCTAGACTACCTACTTGGATCTACTCCTCCCCAGCATCTTCATCGTGAAATCAGCTCTCCACCTTCGCATGGTTGTTCGGTTATGCTTTCCCGTTCATGTTTATCCATGTTTACTCCCTTACTGGGCTTTATAGCTCACACTTTTTCTATTCATGTCATCAATTTATCCTATGAAATGCTATGTTCTTAGGAATGATGTGGTCATGTAAATGAAGTTTTTAACAAGATGTTTAGTTTTATGTTTTTAGTTGTTATATAATGTTCGTAAGACCCAAACACACTATACCTTATGATAATATATCTTGTATCAAGTGAAGTTTTTATGTAATAAATTATTGTTAATTGTGTAATAAATAGATGGGTTCTAATAGTTGGTATCAAAGGATATGATTAGTAATTTTTTTATGAGGATTAGAAAACAATAGGGAAATCTTTTGGGATAAGACTAACTATAATAAAAACATCCCTATATTTCGGTGAGTATTTAGTAATTGGATTATAAATCAAATACATCCCTACATAGATACAAGCAGGTAGAGGTGACCCAGACACAAATGTATCAAGGGGTAAATTCATAAGACTAATATGATCCATTATTAATGGAATAAAAAAAATATTACCCTAAGAATATAAGTTCGGAGTTAGATCATGGATAACATAGATTGATGCCTATAAAGTCATAAGTTATGGAAATAAAAGTAATTTAAAAGTCATCCATATTTTTATTTGGATTACCATTTACGTGTTACCCCTAACATTCCTATTATTCCATCTAATGGTCGGTAATATGACTCGGGCTAACAATATATTCATATATCAATGTGACGCCTGTTTTAGTGAGATTCCCAATTCGATGGGATTAGGAATCGCGAACTTTGTGACGATAATATCTTAGTTGACTAATTTTTTGCATAGAAACATTGGTTAAGAGGAACAATTAACCCCCCTATGAAAGAAAATGTCCCAATGTAGTGCTTCTTGAGAAAAAGGTCTCCTACTTTTAATGGATTATCTGATCCCTCAATCGCTAAACAATTGATCAAATCCATTGAAAAGATCTTCACCATCCGTCAATGTTTCGAACAAGAGAACATTCTTTAGGATGCTTATCATATGAAGTTTGAAGTTTATCAATGGTGGAAATTGAAGAAATATACCAAGACTGTGGAAGATATGGAGACATTGGAATACAAGGATTTCTGAAATCAATTTTTCAAAAAATATTTTCCTCACACCCTCCGACATAAGATGGAAATGGACTTCCTTTCCCTTATGAAAATAGATGAAGATTCTGTCAAAGAATTTAGGGGAAACTTCACAAGGCTTGCATGATATGCCTCCATATTTTTTATTACCCATGAATTCAAGGTTGACTACTTCTTTGGGGGGATAATACCTAGCCTACATAAAGCACTAAAAATCCGTCACATCAAGAGATATGATGAAATTTTCTGATGTTCTCTCAAGGTCAAAATGGAGATCAATGAATCATTAGGGTATCATGGGGATAAGAAGTGTAATTTGAAAATTAATTGTGGTTCTTTGATGGATAAATCCAATGGTTCTCAGATAATCTAGAACCCCACTTGCCAAAGCGAAAGAAAGAAGACCCCCATAAATTTCTTGATGGGGAGGGGGAAATGCTTTAGGTGTGGAAGATAAGAGCTCTTGGCCATTAACTGCCGACAAGAGAAACCTGCAGCTGCGATGGAGGATAGGAACAGTCTATTCATCCCTCAACACGTTGTTCATTGATTCAGTGGGAAATAATTAGGGATCTTTTCAAACTAGTGCCCTAAGATAAGGGTTTTTAGAGGAAACCAACAAACTCCAAGGGAACAAGGGAGAGCTTTTTCCATCACTACCACCAATATGAAATCCAAAAACGATGTGGTGTAAAGTATTCTAGTTATTCATTCAAGAATAGAAAACAAACATTTTGATTAAGGTTCTACACATTATTTTATATCTCAAAATTTTAGTAGAATGATACCAATACCACCAAAAATCCCTGAAGTAAAGATGTCGGTGAGAATGGAAAATGGAGAAATAATTACAACCCATGAATATAAATCCTCCCCTATCCTAATTTGTGGATAGAACTTCCTACAGAACCTCTTCATACATATTTGGGTGGAATTTGATCCGATTTTCCGCATTAATTGCATTTCTCTATATAGAGCCAAAATAAATTTCTGTGAGAGGGAAATCACTTTCCATATTAAGAATTGACCCCCGATTCAGTACAAGTGCATGGAAGATGATGAATATTCGTTAGAACAATTATCTCAAGTGTGGATATTACAACCTAATGATTTTGCATATCAGGATCAGATTATTGAGTTGAAGGAATTAACCATCCTTGAAAGCATGCCTATTGTGAGGGAATTAACTAAAGTGTTTATCGAGGAATTCCTTTGTCTTCCTCCTATAAGATAAGTTTAATTCTCAATTGATCTTATACCTGGGGAATTGCCAATATCCCAAAATCTATATAGAATGGCTGTCATGGAGGTTGAGGAGATAAAGAAACAACTAGACGAGAATCTGGAAAAAGGGTTCATATGCCCAAGTGCATCACCATGGGGTGAACCATTTTTCTTTTTTACGAAGAAGGATGGGAAAATGCGCCATTTAATTGATTATCATGAACTATACAAAATCCTAATAAATAAGAAGTATCCTATGAAAATAATTGATGAGTTGTTCAATATGATACATGGAGAACATTACTTCTCCAAGGTGGAATTGAGGTTGGGATTTTTCCATGTAAGGGTGAATAAGGAGGATATCCCCAAAACTACTTTTCGAACATGATATTGGCACTATGAATTAATAGTAATTCCTTTATAACTCACTAATGATCCAAAAAACATCATGGACTTGATTAATAGATTTTTTAGATATTACCTTGAAAATTTTTTTGTAGTATTTATAGACTATATTCTAATATACTCCAAAATCAAGGATGAACATGATTAGAATATAACCACTATACTAGAGACATTTCTAAAGAAGAAGCTCTATGAAAAGTATAGAAAGTGTGAGATCTGGTTAAATGAGGTCCCATTCTTGGGTAATATCATCACAAGAAAAAGGATATATGTGGTTCCCTCAATGATAGCTCAAATACATGGATGACTAAGGCCAACATCAGTAACAGATATCCATGGATTCTAGGGGATAGCTAGATATTATCACTGATTTGTGAGAAATTTCTCAATATTGTCCAACCCTCTCATCAAGCTAACTCGAAAGGTTGTAAAATTTTCATTGAGTGATGAATGCGAAGAGAGATTCTAGGATTTGAAAAACATGGTTATCACTGTTCTCGTGCTAATATTACCCACAAGTGGAGAACATTTTTTTGAATTTAGTGATGCCTCAACAAAGGTTCTGGGTTTTTTGGTAATGAAAAATGATAAAGTCGTTACCTATGCATCATGTAAATTTAATGTTCATGAGAAGAACTATCCAACACATGATCTGGAGTTGGATGCAGTAATATTTGCTTAAACATTTTGTGGCATTATTGCATTGGGGAGAAGTGTGAAATATACACGGACCACAAAAGCCTCAAGTATATATTCACACATAAAGTGTTGAATATGAGAAAATAAATATTGTTAGAGCTAATCAAACACTATGACTTCTCAATGTATTAACACCATGGGAAAGTGAACAAGGTGGTGGATGCTCTATGTAGAAATGACCCATAAATTCAATCATTGATGATAATTTAAATGGATCCAATCTTCTTAGATTTGGTGAAGATGGACATGATAATCATATAGAAGGGAACATCATCAATCCATTAACAAATGATTACTCAACCGTCTCTTTTTTGAAGGTAAAATGATGTTCAATAGGATGATGTGGGAACTCAGAATAGAGTAGAAACTATCAAAAAAGGGAAATCCTCTCAGTTCAATGTTAATGAAGATGGAATTGGGAGATTTGTGTCAAGAATATGTGTTCTATAGAATCTGTAGTTAAAGGAAGAACATTTTTAAGAAGCACCTAGTTTGAATTTCTTCATTAATCCTTGAAACACAAATATGTATTAAGATATATACGATCATTAATGGTGGGATATCATGAAGAAAGAGATCACAGAGTATACATCAAAGTGCCTCGTAAGTCAGCTAGTGAAGGCTGAGAGGCATATGTATAAGGGGATGATGAAACCATTAGCCATACCATCATGGAAATGGGAGAAAATAACCATAGAACTTGTCTCTAGACATTCGAAGAAATCCAAAGTAAATAATGATATCTGGGTTGTTGTGGATCTTCTTATAAAGACTCCACACATTTTTGCAATTAAAGAGGATTTATCATTGGATATACTAGAGCAGATATACATTACAGATGTGGTAAGGGTGCATGGAGTACCACAATCAATTGTATCTGATCGACATCCATGATTCACAATTATGTTTTGGAAGAGTCTTAAACATGCTCTGAATACTGAGCCAAAATTCAGTACGTCTTATTATCCTCAAACTGATGGACAATCTGAGAGGAGAATCCAAACACTTATGGACATGTTTATAGAATTCTCAATGGACTTAAAAAGAGGATGGGATCCACATTTTCCTCTGGATGAGTTCATTTACAATAAATGTTTCCACTCAATCATCCAAATGGATTCTTATGAATCCATGTTTGGGAGGAGGTGCAGAACATCGACATGTTGGGATGATGTTGGGGATAAAAAATACATAGGTCCAGAAATGGTTGAAGAGATGGTGGATAAGGTTAAGACCACCCCGAAACACATTAAAGATGCTCAGAGTTGATAAAATAGATATGTTGATAATCATCAATGAGGCCTATAGTTTTATTTTTGAGTTATGGTATTCCTCCGCATATCACCAAATAAGAGAGTTACGAGATTTGAGAAGAGACGAAATCTTAGTCCAAGGTACAACGACCCTTTTGATATCCTTGATCGCATTAGTGCAATCTCCTATCGACTTGCACTCCCACCGACCCTATATAAAATATATGATGTATTCCATGTATCACTCTTGAGGATGTACATACCAAACCCATCACATCTACTAAATATAGAGGTTCTACCATTGGAGAATGACCTCTCATATGATGAGAATATGGTTAATATCTTAGGTTATAGGGAAAAAGATCAACAAAATAAGACAATGCCCCTCGTCAAGGTGTTGTTGTGAAACCACATGTTTAAATAAGCAACATGGGAATTAGAGGAAGTGATGAAGAAAAGTAACCATCATATATTTTAGTGTTGGAAAATGAAATTTAGAGGGATACATTTCTTAAGGGGGGAAGATTGTAATGACCCTAAATTTTATTAGTGAAAATTCATCTTGATCTAATTAAATGTATTATTATATAAAATGGTTATATAACATATACACTTTTATTATTATTATGGATTTCAAAATAGCATTAAGAATTATTATTTTTGCTAATATATCCATTGAGCATTAATCACATGATTAGTATAAATATAGGGAATTAAGAAATCTAATTTACTATGACAAATGAAGTGATGGTCTAATCCTTTAGAATTTGCCCATACAAAGAACATTTTTTTGTGCTTCGAAAGGAGTTGGCTTCAATGGTCTTCCCTCTTGACCAAGCCCAAACTAAGGTTCAATACTATAACCTAGACTAGAACCGCTTATGGGAGAAGTGGAAGTTGAGAGAGATTACCATGCAAGTGATGTTATCTGAGACACCCCAAGAGTCTGTCACCATCGGCCACTATACCCTTAGCGCTTTTGTGATGTCCTGACCCATGTTACCTAGAGTTAGTGAATTATTACATATCATTGGCATGATTACAAAAATCATGTCTCGAAAGACCAATTAGTTTAGACGCCTTGTAAGTACTTGTAACATTCATAAGGTTTACATTACACCATAAAATTGAAAACTACAAAAACATTGTTTCCATAGACAACACTGATATCCCATAGACTATCCCTGGAGGTCAATCATAATATACTTCTTTGCATCCTGGAAAAAATAAAACATGTAAAGGGGTGAGCTCAAATTCTCAGTAAGGATAAAAATCCAGAGGAGGCTTTCATAAATAAGAATAAACCTTTAAGGCAATGGATAAAACTAAAAAAAATCCTTTTAAACTTGAACTTAAGCATAATATGGTAAATATAAAAATAAAATAAATGCCATTTACTTATTCACATGGATATTCTACTAGTAGAATAATCAAAATCAATATCAATAGCCACTATCATAATGATGGAATGCATAATTCCAGCCTTTCATAAGAAAATAGTCAAGGCCTTGTACCAAGAATAGAAATAATATTTTGTCAAGGCCTTGTGCCAAGAAACTAGTTTGTCTCAGGAGTCTTACCGATGCATCAAGGAGCTATAGCAGGCTGCACCTTTCACTTACTAAATCTAATGCATTCTTCATATGAAAAATCTTAAACATAAAATAAACATTTGTATTAAAACTGGCATTCAAAATTTCTATACTTTATCCATAAACCATGAATGGTATGAAATAACACAACCATAGTCAAACATATTAAAAAACCTTCAAAACAATACAAATGTTTTGTATCATAATAAATAAATTTCAAACAAACATAAATTCCATCAAATTATGTTGACATTGATGAAATCAAATCCTTTTTAGAGAAATATCTCTTTCTATATTGAAATCATATAAATGTCACGTAATTATAAAAGAAAAAATTTATATTTTAAAATATTCTTATAATCATGTAAGGGAAGCTTCGACGATGTAATAACGGCGTAAAACATCTGCACCCGCTGTATAAGTTAAAAAAAAGTCTTACCTTAATTTTGTCGAAAAGGTAATAATGTACTTTGTTTGGACAAAAACGATAAGATTCGTTTATAAAAATCTTATAAAAGTCAAACGAGGGTATAAATGACATTAAATCATAGTCTATAAAATATTAATAATGTTTTTAAATACATTTTTAAGAAAAATGGATGTGGATGATAAAGAGGACCTAATAGATAATTACATATAAACAACCTCGGAAAATGAAGTGATTCTAAAATTAACCCTTACATTGTACTTTTCCATGGTTGAGATTAGGTTAACCTCCTATATAATGGTGAAATAATTTTTATTAAATTATTCAAGAATCATATACCATAATATGATATCATATATGATCTTTTAACATTGCTTTGTTAATAATATCTTAGTATTAGCGTTGTTTCGGGTGTTAAGGGATTCGTTTTCCTTTATATTATTTGTTATGTGAGTCATATTTGTTATGAATGGGATGTATCTTATTAATATACATAACATTATCAAGTCTTTAAACCTTATTTTTAATCATCTAATGAAAAATAGTCTTGAATGGATAAGATGGGGATTGAATCTGATCACGTTCGTGGAGACGGTAATCCGTACATACGCACGAGCGACAATATCATTCTTTTGATGTTAAAATAAAATATAATTGGATGGTATATCATATATACAGAATCATTATCATGTTATATTGATTATTTACTTTAATTACACATCATTACTATACCCATCCAAATAATAATGTATTGAATAACAAATACACCACGACGTGGAGACGGTAAGCCGTACATATGCATGTATGGTGACATGTAATTCAATGGATAGATAGAATAATGAATATGGTTTTAACATTTTTATAATAACATCACATTATATAGAAGATAGTGGGGTTATTATTTTAGAATGGAAACAACAAAAGAAGAGGAAGTGGAAGAATAATGGAACTTGAAAGAGATGAAGAAATATTTACCTCTTCTTCGGGTTCTTCCTTTTGATTGGATCAAAAGAGCTCTGTAGGATGCCTGTCTGACTAAAGTAAGGCCTATAAGAAGAAGGGTGGATAGTTTAGAGGTTATTTGGGCAGGTTTTGGCCATAAAAATGGATTTAATGGTGTGAATTAGAGAGAAGGGGGAGTGCTATTTTATAGGAGTAGTGAGGGGAACCTTAGGAAAATATAGAAACATTATTTTATAATAAATTATTTTTTGGTTTCTAATGGCTCCCAAATGGAATATGTAAAGGATAAGGTGTGTATGGGTCAATAACCACTCAACCAATAGGTTTTAGACAAGTTTGGGTCACTATATTAACTTTATCATTTAGATTTAACCCTTAGTTAAATAGTTTGACATTTACCATGTCTTTTAGTTTTTTTATATTATATGGTTAGTAAACATACTATATACTTCCTAGAGAACTCAAAGTGGTTCCTTAATGATACACCTATCACTATATATGTCTTATTTATGAACCATAGATTTTTAATAATAGAATATCAATTACTAATATAATAATTGTTTTAAAAACTCTTTTATGTCAATTTTGACACTATTTGGTCTTTTGTTTTTTTCTAAATTCATAACAGTGTTTTTACTTAGAAATAAATCCATCTAACTAATTCAAATGTGTCATATTAACCTATAAAATTATTGAAATGCATAAAAATTTTCAAATTACATTTATTGGTATATTTATAATATCACATATTTTAGTATTTCATTAATTAGGTAATTATTGCATCATCATTATGTCATAAATAAATTAAATAATTTAACTTCTATAAAAAAAAGAAAATAACATTATATAGTAAATCATGTTATCTTTCTAATGAATATTTATAGTCGAATTTATCTCATGTGTAACCATATATTAAAAATGTTTTATTTATTAAACCTTGATTTTAACTCTTTTACTCTTCTTTTAATTAAATAATAATAAATGTCCTAATATAATCCAAGTATACCAAAGAGGTTAATATTTTATTCCTAATGTTGTTTTTTGTCGAATTATACTTATAAAATAGAATTATCACATGTGTTAGGGTAATAATCATATAATTTTTACACTTAATTACTATATCTACTTTTACTTAGTGATATCAACCATGTCTCTTGAATTTTTTTAATTCCAGTCACAGAAGTGGTAAAATTATGTTTTATGTGAAATTGAAAAATCTCTTAGAAAGTGTGTAAAAGACGATGAAAAAATTCAACAAAATTTTTATATATCTAGAATTATTATACACTAAATCCAATGAATTAAATTGAACTATTATAGTGATTATGTATTTATTTTGACCTAAATTAAATTTAAATAAAATAAATAATTACTTAAATAAAAAATCTGTTTTAAATAATAACTTAGTGTTTTTCAATATTTATCAAAAATTGCAAGTTTTCGTAAAAATTAAAAAAATCACCCAAAGCTAATTTGGATATTCAAAATCCAAAAATGAATTCCATTTTGAAAGATAAAATTTATAAAATTTCAAAAAAGTGGGTATTACTATTCATAACATCTAGTATGATTGGTTGTGGTGTGTTAGAACTCGATGTTGCGTACAACACAAGCTACTATATTATTCAAAGAGAAGAAAACTTTGGATGCTTGGGGTGTTACATTATACCCTCCTTCAAATAATTTCATCCTCAAATTTCCTAGAAAATTACTATATAAAAAGACTCTGGTGGTTCTTCATCAATAGTTCCTTGGGTTCCCACGTTGCCTCTTCCATTTTATGGTTTCTCCATATAACATTTACAAGAAGAGTCGTCCGATTTTTTAACACTTGTTTTCTTGTATCAAGAATCTTGACAGGATCATCGCAAAAAGACAAATCATGTTCAAGTTCGAACTCCTCATAAGTGAGTACATGCATTGGGTCAGGCATGTATTTTCTCAATAGGGAAGCATGGAATACATCGTGAACATTGGACAGACTTGGTGGCATTGAAAAACGTTATGTTATAGCCCTAATTCATTCTAAAATATCGAGAGGTCCAATTTACCTGGGACACAATTTTCTATTCTTACCAAAACGTATAACACCCTTCCATGGAGATACCTTCAAGAAAACATGATCTCCTACCTAAAATTCCAAATCCTTTCTTCGGTTATCAGCATAGCTCTTTTTCCTACTTTGAGCTGCTTTGATGTGGTTTTGGATTATCTTTGTAAGGCCACAACCCCTGTTACATAGAGTTGGTGCATTATTTTAATAAATTGGCATGATTACAAGGAATCATGTCCTGAAGGACCGATCAGTTTAGTAGGCTGGGAAAATATATTACATACATGAATGTTAAATTACACTTCATAACCTAGAACACAAAATAAATAATCATTCACGAAGGTCAATATTCCCTAGGCTTAATCCTGCATATCAATCACAACACACTTCTTGTAATCCTAGGAAAAATAAAACATAGAAAGGGGTGAGATCAGATGCTCAGTAAGGATAACAATATAGTGGAATAACTCATAAATATGCATAAAAAAGTAAGGCAATGTATAACTAAAACAAAATCCTTTTAAACTTGAACATCAACATAATATAGCAAAAATAAAATGATGTAATCCCATTTACTTGTTCAAATGGATATTCTACTAGTCGAATAATCACAAGGAATATCACTAACCACTTTCATAATGATTGAATTCATTATTCAAGACTATCATAACCACATAGTCAAAGCCTTATGCCAAGACTAAAAATATGATTTTTTCAAGGCCTTGTGCCATGACACATGTTTGTCTCATGAGACTTACTGATGTATGAAGGAGCTATAGTGGGATCCACCAGTCATTTACTAAGTCCAATGTATTCCTCATATGAAAAGGTCTAAACATAACATAAACCTTCGTATTAAAACTAGCATACAAAATGTAAAGACTTTACCCATAAAACATGAATGGTATAAAAATAACACATCCACAGTCAAACATATCATAAAACCTTCAACACAATATGTAAGATCTATATCATGATAAATAAACTTAAAATAAGTTTAAAATCTATCAAAGGTTTTTGACATAGATGAAAAATAATTTGTAATACTATTTGATAGAAATACCCCTTTTTCATGAAAACATTTAAAAGTCACAAAATTTAGAAAAGAATTCATTTAAATACATTTTTGAATCAATGTGTCGCATACCACTTTGAAACTTTTGAATGGAATTAACATTTTAAAAACATTCATGTCCATATAATAAATCCTTAAAAACCATTTTGAAGACATGGACATTAATGAGAAATATTTAGAAGAATAAATATTTAAAACATTTGAAATGATGTTTTAATAAAAAAATTCCCTTAAAATAATCCCTTTGAAAACTCTTTCATAAAACATGGACATGGATAATAAATATGTCCTAGTAGATACTTACGTAAAAACAACCTTGGATAACAAAGAGATTGTAAAATTAACCCTTACCAATTTGGTTACTTACGAAACATACACCCCATGAAAGAGTTATCATACAATGAATATGTAAATACATATAAATTAAAGTATATTACATAATGAATTCAATTATGGGCCGTACATACACAATACAAAAGTTAATAGTGGGAATATGGTATGAATCTCACGGGAATAAGGAGTGAGATGAAAACCCCTTACCTTGTACTTTTCCTTGGTTGAGGGTAGGTTAACCGCTTGTATAATGGTTAAATAAATTTTATTAAATTATACAAGAATCATATACATTAATATGATATCATATATGATCTTTTAACGTTGCTTTGTTAATAATGTCTTAGTATTATGGTCGTTTAGAGTGTTATATTACTAGTTTTATTTTGTATATTTTGTTACATAAGTCGTGTTTGTTATGGATTGGTTGTATCTTATTCATATACATAATGATATCAAAAACTTAAAAATTGTTTTTAATCATCAAATGAGAATTAGTCTTTCATGGATACGTTGGGGAATGAATCTCATCGCGTTCGTGGAGACGGTAGTCCGTACGTACGCACGAGCGACAATATCATTGTTTTGATATTAAAATAATATATAATTGGATGGTATATCATATATTCAGAATCATTATCATGTTATATTTATTTTTTACATCAATTAAACATCATTATCATACCCATCCAAATAATAATGTTTTGAATAACAATTACACCACGACGTGGAGACGGTAAGCCATATGTACGCACGTCTGGTGACAGGTCATTCAAAGGATGGATAGAATACTGAATATTGTTGTACAATATTTATAATAAAATCACATTATATAGAAGATACTAGAGTTATTATTTTAGAATGGACATAACAAAGAAAGAAGAATTTGAAGAAGAAAGGAACTTGAAAGAGGGTGCTGAAAACATTACCTCTTATTCGGGTTCTTTCTTTTGATTTGATCAGAAGGGCTCCTTGGGATGGATTTCTGACTAAAGGAAGGCCTGTAGGAATAAGGGACGATAGTTGAGAGGGTATTTGGGAATATTTTTTCTGAACCAAAAGGATTTGATGGTTTGAATAATTTGTTAGAAGTGGTGTCCTTTTATAAGGGGGAGGGGGCTCTTTAAGAAAAACTTAAAGTATTAATTTATAATAAATTCATATTCGGTTTCTAATGTCTCCAAAGTGGATTATTAAATGTATGAGGTAAGGATGGGTCGAAAAACCTTCATCAAATTGATTTCAGACAGGTTTGTGTCTTTATATTAACCTTATCTTTTAGTTTTAACTCTTACTTAATTAGTTTGACATTTACCAAGTCACATTGTATTTTTATATCATATAGTTAATAAACTAACTATATGCATCCAAGCGACACTCAAGTGGTACATTAATGAAACACATATCATGATATAAGTCCTTTGGCCGAACCTTAGATTTTTAGGGATATAATATCAATTAATAATATAATATTTTTTTAAAAAACTCATTTATGTCAAATTTGACAATATTCAATAATTTATTTTTGATAAACTCATAACAACTTTATTAATTCGAAAAAAATTAATTTAATCATTCCTAACATGTAATATAGACCAATATAATTCGTGGATGTCATCAAAAAATTCAAATTATATTTATTTTAACATTTATAATACAAATTATTTGATTCATTCATTAATAAGATAAATAGTGCATCATTATTGTGTCTTAAATAAATTTAATAATTCATCACCTAAAAATTATAAATAAAATACACTTATGTAGGAAATAGTTTTAGGTTTCTAATGAATATTTATAGTCGAATATATAACATATATAACCCTATGTAAATGTTTTTTCCTAAAAGATATATGCTTATGTAATTTTTGTATTTTCTTTAACTTAATTAATATAAAGTGTCATTATCACGTAAAAATGGATCAATGAGGTCCCAAAATCGACCCAAAGATCCCCCTGGCCGGAAATGTATCAACCAATAGGTTTAGGAAAACTTTTAGGGTAAATTAATATTAGTATAATATTATTTTTTTAACCAATTTACCAGATTTAACCTTTAACCATGGTAAATTAAATATTTACCGAAGTAATTATCCAAAATGTCTAAAAATTTGAGTGACCTATTTACACAATTTGGACATCCTGATTCAAAATATTGAATCTATTTTTCCAAATTCAAAAAACAGAATTGATAGAAATTTATTCAATATTAATTCCCGCTATCAAAACAAAAAAAGTATTTTTGAGAAGTAATAACAATCAAAAGATTGACACTTGTTTATGTCTGGTTTAAATGTGAAATTACGTCCAATGACCAAAAATGTATTAATTTGTAAAAATATATTCTAAATATAATTTAAAACTACTCAAATTCATAATTTATCACTATTAATTATTTCGACTAAAAAATTTGTTTTTAATTAAAATTTAGTAATTATAACTATTAATAAAATATGAATGTTATCAGAAAAGTACCAAAAATTCACCCTTAGCTAATTTCAATATTCCAAATCCCAAAATGAAGTCCATTTTGATTGATAAAATCTATTAAATTTCAAAAAGTGGGTATTACTATTCATTACGGTTAGTTTTATTAGTTGTGGTCTGTGTAAGAACTTGAAGTTACGTATAATGCAAGCTGTTGCATTATTCAAAGGGAAACGTACTGTGGAATCTTGGGGTGTTACATTCTCCCCTCCTACAATAAATTGCATCCTCACAGTTTGAAAATGTTCTTCAAAAATAAAATTCTGAAAATAGAAAATACCTTTGTGTAAAACCCATATCGGAAATAGGGTTAATAAAAATATAACTTTAATAGAAAGAAAGAGAAGTACAAAGGTCACCCGAGATAGCCCATACTAGGATTCTATGAAAACATGGATATGGAGGAGAAAAAAATCATCAAGGTCTGATGGAGAGTTGTAGAAAACTAGATTAGGAGAATGTTAACTACAAGAAATCACAAACTTGTGATTGGTTAAATGATGTTTGATTCCCAAGTATGAAAAGTTAACTGACAACATTTTTGTTTTAAGTTAACTTTCACAAAGTTGAGGAATTTATTTAGGAAATTTACTAATAACGTAAGGAAATATACTTACATGTCATGTAGACCTTCATTGTTTAATAAATATTTTACCACAAACCCATCTTTCACTCCATAAGTTAACAGAACTAAAAAATATCCAATTTATCCTAACTGTATCGGGTTCCAAAAATAAATTTATAATTCATCTATCAGAACTGTTAAAAAAAATAAAACAATATTATACACTCCAGGGACTTCACATAGTCTAGTGGTAGGTGACAATTCAAAATTGCACTATGTTTGTGGGTTCTATTTCCTGAGCATTGTCTAACGCGACGGGTTTTCACACGGTCTGCGTGTTGTCCTTTTTATAAATATCCAAAAATAACTTTAACAATAGTATCAAATGTAAAATATAATACATTCAAACCTTTATACTTATCCAAAATTCTTCTGTGAACTCTCCGTCCAAAATTTATATGAAAGGTAAACATAATGTAGATCCTTTTTACCCCGTAATATCATGCGAATACCTTCATCATGTATTCTTTTAAAACACTGAAACATCATGAATTACGATAAAACCTTATTGATTACATTCAAGCTCCCTTATTCCTTATAGAATATTTGACATACATCATCCATCAAAAAATGTTGTAAACTCCAACAATGATAGAATATACAAATCTTATATCAGCTTCAAGGCAGTCAGGAATATCCAATATAATTTACCCAAATCATCCATAACTTATTCCAAAATCAGTTCCTCAATATTTAGACCATATTAAGGTTTATCTTTCCTTCAACCATGTAATTTCCAAAAAATTTAACTCATTTTAGAGTCACTTTTCTTAGTAACATAAAATCTCAAATCCTCAATGAAATAGTACTATGGTACAGTCGTTATTTATTTCCAGTACATCATTGATACGACACTTTAATGAAATAATTCCAAAATCACAACATAAGAACACTAGAAAATACTTTTCATCTGTGGTAGAATCATAACGTGATTATTATCCAATAGCATCATTTGTTGCACAATCTGATGACTGGGAAATTAGTTCTCGTAGTGTCTAAACTCTTTGTAGATGAATTATTGTACATTTGAAACCCTTTTCATACCCTTGCAATCACGTACTTGGTGTCCTTTGTCTCCACACGTAAAACATGATCCCATTCCCTTCATGCATTTTCCAAGGTGATTCTTTCCACAATAATCACATATGGGAAATTCCTTATTTACCTTCTTTCCATTATCTGTCCTCCTCTCTACCATCCTTTCCTTCTTTGCCTTCCCTCCAATGCCATAGGAATCTGAGAATTCTTTACATATCTAATCAACAAATGATACTATTTCTTCAAATGATGATAATACATTGGAGACTATTTCCCATATAAATTCCGACTTAAGACCATGAAAGATATGATCTTTTTTACTCTTTGGATCATCTGTATTGATGGAGTTCTCATTCCTTCTTCTGGGTGCCATTTCTAAACAACGGAAGATACAAGATTAATTTATGAATAACAATACTTAATCCCAAACATGTTAAACACATAACAAAAATTGAACAGTTTATGGATATAATCTATAATAATAAAAATGTTTTCTTTTAGGAAGTATATACTCATAAACCTTATATAATGGTTATTAAAGAAAATGATAATTATCCAAAGCATATCCCTCGGGAGTATCGTAACCAAGAGTGCAGCAAGGCCCGTTTTCGTGCACCAGTTCCCATTCAAGTCTAGCCGAAAGCGGTGTTTTTGGGTTTTACCCCTAGGTACATCTGTTCCAGAGCTACCTCTACCTACTCGTTTCCAGACAGAGATGTATTTCTTGGAAAACTCACAAAATCTCTACAATATCAAAATTCTAGGATGTTCTTCTATACTAATCCACAATGTTTATCTTAGGGATATGTGCTTAAGTCAGAGTTTAACTAAATCTAGCTTCCAAGGTTATTTCTAAACTTCCTCTGATACCAACAGTAATGCCCTGACCCCAGTTATCCAGAGTCGGTGCATTATTTTAATACATTGGCATGATTAAAAGGAATCAAGTCCCAAAGTACCGATCAGTTTAGCAGTCTTGAAAAATAGATTACATACATGAATGTTACATTATACTTAATAACATACAAAACAACATAAATAATTCTTCACAAATTTCATTATTACCTTGGCTTAGCCCTGCATATCAATCACAATACACTTCTTGGAATCCTGGGAAAAATAAAACATAGAAAGGGGTGAGCTCAGATGGTAAGTAAGGATTACAATACAATGGAATACTTCATAAATATGCATAAACATTTTAGGCAATGTATAACTAAAACAAAATCCTTTTAATCTTGAACTTCAGTATAATATAGAGAAAATAAAATTATGTAATCCCATTTATTGTTCACAAGGATATTATATTAGTCTAATAATCACATGTAATATCACTAACCACTTTAATAATGATTGAATGCATAATGCTAGACTATCATAACCACATAGTCAAGGCCTTGTGCCAAGACTACAAATAAGATTTTGTCAAGGCCTTGTGCCAAGACACAAGTTTGTCTCATGCGACCTACCGATGCATCGAGGACCTATAGTGGGCTACACCCGTCACATACAAAGTCCAATGTATTCCTCATATGAAAAGGTCTAAAAATAACATAAATATTCGTATTAAAACTAGCATACGAAATGTAAAGACTTTACCCATAAACCATGAATGGTATAAAAATAACACATCCATAGTCAAACATATCCTAAAACCTTCAACACAATATGTAAGATTTGTATCATGATAAATCAACTTCAAAACGAGTTTAAAATCCATTAATTTTTTTTTGACATAGATGAAAAATAATTTGTAATATTCTTTGAGAGAAATACCCCTTTTTCATGAAAACATTTAAAAGTCACAAAATTTAGAAAAGAATTAATTTAAATAAATTTTTGAATCAAAGTGTCTCATACCACTTTGAAACATTTGAATGGAATTAATGTTTTAAAAACATTCATTTTTATATAAATAAATCCTTAAAAACCATTTTGAAGACATGGAAATTAATGAGAAAGATTTAGAAGATTAAATATTTACAACATTCAAAATGTTGTTTTAATAAAAAAGTCCCATAAAATAATCCCTTTGAAAACTCTTTCATAAAACATGGACATGGATAATAAATATGTCCTAGTAGATACTTACGTAAAAACAACCTTGGATAACAAAGAGATTGTGAAATTAACCCTTACCAATTTGGTAACTTACGAAACATACACCCCATGAAAGATGTATCATACAATGAATATGTAAATACACATAAATTAAAGTGTATTACACAATGAATTCAATTATGGGATGTACATACACAACACAAAAGGTAATAGTGGCAATATGGTATGAATCTCACGGGAATAAGGAGTGAGATGAAAACCCATTACCTTGTACTTTTCCTTGGTTGAGGGTAGGTTAACCTCTTGTATAATGGTTAAATAAATTTTATTAAATTATACAGGAATAATATACATTAATATGATATCATATATGATCTTTTAACATTTCTTTTTAAATTATGTCTTAGTATTATGGTCGTTTCGGGTGATAACTTGCTAGTTTTCTTTTGTATATTTTGTTACATAAGTCGTGTTTGTTAAGGATAGGTTGTATCTTATTCATATACATATTGATATCAAGAACTTAAAAATTATTTTTAATCATCAAATGAGAATTAGGATTTCATGGATATGATGGGGAATGAGTCTCATCGCGTTCGTGGAGGCGGTAGTCCGTACGTACGCACAAACTACAGTATCATTATTTTGATATTAAAATAATATATAATTGGATGGTATATCATATATACAGAAACATTATCGTGTTATATTTATTACTTACATCAATTACACATCATTATCATAACCATTCAAATAATAATGTTTTGAATAACAATTACAACACAAAGTGGAGATGATAATTCGTACGTACGCACGTATTGTGACATGTCATTCAAAGGATGGATAGAATACTGAATATGGTTGTACCATATTTATAATTACATCAATGTATATAGAAGATACTAGAGTTATTATTTTAGAATGGAAATAACAAAGTAATAAGAAGTTGAAGAAGAAAGGAACTTGAAAGAGGGTGTTGAAAACATTACCTCTTTTTCGAGTTCTTCCTTTTGATTTGATCAAAAGGGCTCATTGGGCTGGATTTCTGACTGAATTGAGGCCTCTAGGATTAAGGTAGTATATTTGAGAGGGTATTTGGGTAGAGGAGGGCTGAACCAAAAGGCTTTGATGGTATGAATAATTGGTTATAAGCGGTGTCCTTTTATAAGGTGGAGGAGGGGCTCTCTAGGAAAAAATTAAAGTATTAATATATAATAAATTCATATTTGGTTTCTAATGGATCCAAAGTGGATTATTCGAAGTCTAATGTGGGGATGGGTGGAAATCCTTTCAACCGATATATTTTAGATAGGTTTGGTTCATTATATTAACCTTATCTTTTATTTTTAACTCTTAGTTAATTAGTTTGACATTTACCATGTCACTTTGTATTTTTATATTATATAGTTAATAAATAAACTATATACATCCAAGCGACCCCAAGTGGTAATTAATGATAAAAATATCATGATATAAGTCCTTTGGCCGAAAATTATATTTTTAAGAATATAATATCAATTAATAATATAATATTTGTTCTAAAAAATCATTTATGTCAATTTTGTCACTATTCAGTAATTGATTTTAGTTAAAGTCATTAAAACATTATTAATTCAAACCCAATTAATTTAATCAATCCTAAAAAGTCATATTAACCAATAAAATTCATGGATGTCATCAAAACATTCAAATTATATTTATTTTATCATTTATAATACCAATTATTTGATTCTTTCATTAATAAGGAAAATACTACATCATTATTGTGTCTTAAATAAATTTAATAATTCAATTTCTAAAAATTATAAATAAAATACCATTATGTAGTAAATTGTTTTATATTTATAATTAATATTTATAGTTGAATATATAACATATATAACCCTATGTAATGTTTTTCCCTAAAAGATATATTCTTATGTCAATTTTATATTTACTTTAACTTAATTAATATAAAGTGTCATTATCACTTACAAGTGGATCCATTAGGTCCGAAAATCTACCCAAATATGTCCATGGTCGGACATGTATCAAAAAATATGGTGAGGACATGTTTTAGGGTAAATTGATTTTATTATAATATTATTATTTTACCATATTTACTGGATTTAACCTTTAACCATGGTAAATAAAGTATTTACCGAAATAATTATTAAAAATGTCTAAAAATAAGAGTTACCTATTTAAAAAATTTGGAAATCATGATTTCAAATATCGAAAAAATTTTACCAAATTAAAAACACAGAAGTGGAAGAAATTAATTTAAAATTAATACCTGTAGTCAAAACAAAAAGCCTGTTTTTAAGAAGTAATAACTTTCAAAAGATTGACACTTGTTTAGTTCCGGTTTAAATGTGAAATTGCATCTAAGGACCACAATTTTATTAAATGGTAAAAATATATTCTAAATATACTTAAAACCCACTTAAATTCATAATTTATCACTATTAATTATTTCAATTTAAAAAAATTTAATTAATATTTAATAATTTTTGACTATTCATAAAAATTTGAATGTTATCAGAAAAGTAACAAAAATTCACCTTAGGATAATTTTGCTATTCTGAATCCAAAAATGAAGTCCATTTTCAAAGATAAAATGTATAAAATGTCAAAAATTTGGTATTACTAATCATAACGGCTAGTTTTATTAGTTGTTCTGTGTGTTAGAACTCGAAGTTGCGTACAATACATGCTATTGCATTATTCAAAGGGAAACGTATCGTGGAATCATGGGGTGTTAAATCCTTGAATTTTTCCATAGTTTCCTCCACTAGTTCTGGGCCTACGAGTTATAATTCACCATCTTCATCCCAACAGGTTGGTGTGCGATATCTCTTTCCGTATAACGCTTTATATGGTGCCATCTGAAAACTTGAATGGAAGGTATTGTTATAGAAAAATTCTACCAGAGGTAAATATTGATCCCACATACCTTGAAAGTCAAGTGATCATGATCTCAACATTTATTATATGTTTTGAATAGTCTGTTCTGATTGTCTATCAATTTGGGAGTGGTAGGCAATGCTCAAACGTAGTTCAGTATCCAGGGTTTTCTGAAGACTTTCCCAGAATCTTGATGTAAAATGTGGATAATGATCAGAAACAATTTATAGTGTTACTCAATGAAGTCTCACAACTTCACTAATATATATCTTTTCTAGACATTCAAGTGGTAAATCTTCTCTTATAACAAGAAAATGTGTTGACTTGGTAAGATGATCAATAATGACCCATATTTCATCGTTCTTTCTAAGAGTATTTGGTAGTCCGATGCAAAAGTCCGTCAAAATATTGTCCCATTTCCACTCAGGAATGGGAAGAGGTTGAATGAATCATCCATGTTGTTGCCTTCCAGCATTCACTAGTTGACAATCCATACATCTTGACACAAAATTATCGATCTCCCTCTTCATGTTGTCCCACCAAAAATGTTCCTTAAAAACTTGTATACATTTTGGTGATCCCAGGGTGTATAAAGAAATTGGAGCTATAAGCATCATCCAATAATTCTCTTTTTAGATCATGTATATCCGGAACACAAATTCCCTTCCCAAAGTTCAAAATTCCATATTCATACACAAAGTCACTCAATCTCTCATCATTCACAACATTAATCTTCTTTTGAAACTCTTAATCACCGGTCTGAGAAATCTTTATCCTTTATAGTAAAGATGGTTTGGAAACAATATGAAAACGTACTGATGTTTCACCTTCCATGGTAATTCCTATATCCATCTTTACTAGATCCATATATTTAGGATTCTTTTCAACTCTCATCATGTTCAAAACTCCATGATCCTTTCCTCTCAAAACATCTGCCACCTTATTTTCCTTGCCTGGGTGGTAGTGTATCATGCAATCATAATCCTTGAGTAGTTGAAGCCATCTCCTTCACCTCATGTTGAGTTATTTCTATGAGAAAATATACTTCAGACTTCATTGATCTGTATATATCTCACATTTGTTACCATAGAGATTGTGTCTCTAAATCTTCAAAGAAATTATTACAGCCGCTAACTCAAGATCAAGAGTAGGATAGTTTTTCTCATGAATTTTCAGCTGTCGTGATGCGTAGGAAATAACACTATCATTCTGTATAATGACACAACCAAGTCCTTTCTTCATTGCATCACTATAAATAACAAACCCATCATTCTCCGATGGTAGGGTCAAGATATGAGCATTGACTAATCTTATATTCAATTCGTCAAAACATTCTTCACACTCTTTTGTCAAAATAAATTTAACCCCTTTAAATGTGAGCTTGGTTAATGGGTTAGCCAATCAGGAAACATTCTGGACGAAACGCCGATAATAACCTGCTAAAAAAATAAAACTGTGTACCTCAGTTATGCTCGTCAGTACTGGCCATTATTGGATTGCCTTCTTCGTATAAGGATCAACAGGGATTCCATAATTGGAGGAAATATGTCCATGAAAAGAAATATCTTGAATCAAGAATTCACACATGCAAAACACCCCATATTATTCATGTCTTCTAAGAGTCTTCAAGGTAATGTGCAATTGATTTTCATGATCTCCATAGATTTTGGAGGATACAAAGATATCATCATTAAATACCACTACAAAGTCATCAAGATATTCCTTGAAAACTCTATTCATGAGATCCATGAATACCGAGGGTGAATTAGTCAATCCAAAATGCATTACTGTAAATTTTTAATGCCCGTACCTGGTTCAAAATGTTGTCATAAAAATGTCTTCCTTCTTCACACACAACTAATGATATCCAGATCGAAGGTAAATATTTGAAAAGCATTGATATCCATGAAGTTGGTTGAATAAATCATCAATACGAGGTAGGGGATACATGTTCTTCATTGTTATAGCATTGATCTCCCTGTAGTCAATGCACAACCTCATAGATCCATCTTTCTTCATAACAAAAAGGATAGTTGCTCCCCATGGAGAAACACTAGGGAGAATAAATCCCTTATTACTCAATTCCTCTAGTTGGTTCTTTTGTTCCACTAATTCCACAATGGCCATTATATCTGGGATATTTGATATGGGCCTTGATCAAATAATTAAATCAATGGAAAACTCAATTTCTCGTTCTAGAGTACGTCAAGGTAAATAATATAGAAACACATCAAAGCATTCTTTCACAATAGGTACATATTCTATTTCAACATTCCTTTTCTCACCCACAGTTATTTCATTCTCTACCTCCCTAATAATTGAATTTAGTTGAGCTACTGGGGGTGGATCCATATAAGAATCAGGTGGTGACAATTCTTCTCTAAAGATAAGGTGTTCTTTGACATCTTCATAAAAAATTGTAACCTACTTCTTATGAAAATAAATTTTCAAATCATGGTTATAATGCCAATACATATTGTGGATTATATCAAACTCAATCATGTAAATGACGATGAGATTCGCAGATAAAGAGCATATATATGCCCTAATGGGAGCTGATTCAAAAAACATTGTTGCAATGATACAACCCTAAAGAGTTTTGAATGACAACTCCCTTGTTAAATCAAATTGGAAATATTAACGTTTCTTAGAAAACTGGTAAGATATGAAAAAATGTGATGATCCATAATCAAATAAAGCATTTTCAAAACTGTAGGAAGACTTTAAATTACCTACCACCACATCTTTTGAAGCTTCAACCTCAGTAGTAGTGATAACATAAGATTGGCCTTGATCCCTTGTCCTTTTCTGAGGTAAGATCCTCTAACGCTTAGGAAATTCATTTGGATAATGCCCCCTTTCTCTACAATTATAGAATTCAAAATTGACATCCTCTTTCTTCCCCTTGAAATCATGTGCTTGGTGGCCCTTTTCACCACACATGTAATTTACTCACATTCCCTTCAGGAAAGTACCAGGGAGTTTCTTTCCCACATTTACTGTAGGATGGATATTCAACATTTCCCTTCTTCCCCATATTTCTATTTCCAGAGTGTTCAGTAGATGTCTTCTTCTCATGCTTTTCTTTTAAGTCGTAAGACTTACATAATTCTTTTTCCGTCTTGATAGCACATGAGACAATATATTCATATGATGAGAAGGATTTTGAGACTAATTCTCAATGAAGAAATTATTTTAACCCATAAAAGAAACATCCAATCTTACTTCTTGGGTTATGTATATAATCTGCATCATGCCTCTCTAACCTTGTATTGTTAGCTTCATACTTTGCGACATTCTCATCCTCCTTTTGCCTCAGAATCAGAAATTTCTTTTCTATATCCGCTCGATGGTCAAGAGGAATGTATTTTTATTAGAAAATCTCTTTAAACTCCCTCCATTCAAAATTTGATACTTCATCATCTTCTATTGTGTTTTGAATCAACGACCACCATTGATCAACATCTCTTGTGAGGTGGTAAACTGCCATGACTACTTTTTCCCTTTCACTACTCCCCAAGGCATGGAATATTTTCTCTAAGGAATTTGTCCATTGATCAGATACTAATGGATTTGTAATCCCATTGAACATTGGTGGTTGTTGGCTCATGAAGCAACCTAACATAGAACCTTCACTCTATGGATCAGGGTGCTTCATACGGGTAATGTTATTATTCATAACCTAAGTAAGTTTTCCCAATAAAGTGATATGGTGATCAGCACTAGTTGTATCACTAACTCCACTACAATTATCTTGAGCAGGATATAAATCCCTACATGGAGTTAATCCATTGATACAGATTCCATTCCTTCCACTATTTTCCATTTCTAAACAATGGCATAAACTAGATTAGTTTATCAATCGAAATACATAATTCCAAACTCGTAAAACACTTAACATAAATTGAACAATTTATACATAAAATCCATAATCATAAAAAAAAATTCACTTAATAATTATATACTCATAAACCCTTCATAATGGTTTGAAAGGAAAATGAGAATTATCCTAAGCATATCCCCCGGGAGTGTTGTAACCAATGGTGCAGCAAGGCCCGTTGTCGTGCACCAGTTCTCATTCGAGTTTAGATCAAAGTGGTGTTTTCACGTTTTACCCAAAGGTACATCTATGTCAGAGCCACCTCTACCTGCTCATATCCAGATAGGGATGTATTGCTAGGAAAACTCACAAAAGCTCTAGAATACCAAAATTCTTGGAAGTTCTTCTATACTAATCCTCAAAGTCTATCTTAGGGTAATGTGATCTAATCAGAGTTTATCTAAATCTATATTCCAAGGTTTGTACTAAACTTTCTCTAATACCAATTGTGTCGCCCCGACCCAAGTTACCCAGAGTCGGTGCGTTGTTACTTATCATTAGCATGATCACTAAAGATCAAGTCTCGAAAGACCAATTAGTTTAGTAGCCTTATAAGTACTAGTTACATTCACAAGGTTTAAATTACATCATAAAATAGAAAAAAAAACAACATTGTTTCCATAGACAACACTGAGATCCCATAGAATATCCCTGAATGTTAGTCATAATACACTTCTTCACATCTTGGTAAAAATAAAACATAGAAAGGGGTGTGCTCAGATGCTCATTAAGGATAACATTATAGTTGATGATTTCATAAATAACCATAAACATTTAAGGCAATGTATAAAACTTAAAAAAAAGCCTTTTAAACTTGATCTTCAGCTTAATATGGCAATGAAAAATTCAAATAAATGTTATTTACTTAATTAGATGAATATTGTGTAAGTCGAATGATCACATGCAATATCAATAGCCACTTTCATAGTGATGGAATACATAATGCCAGTCATTCATAACCAAATAGTCAATGATTGTGCCAAGACTAAAAATAATATTTTTTCAATACCTTGTTCCAAGACACTAGTTTGTCACAAGAGTCCTACTGATGCATCAAAGAGCTATAGTGGGATCCACCCTTTACTTACTAAGTCCAATGCATTCCTCATATGAAATGGTTTTAATATAAAATTAACATTCGAATGAAAACTGGCATAAAAAATATCAATATGTTATCCACAAAACAAGAATGGTATGAAATAACACATCCACATTCAATCATATCACAGAACATTCAATACAATGTGGAAGTTTTGTTTCATAATAAATAAACTTCAAACAAACACAAAATCCATCAAAGGATGTTGACATAGATGAAATCAAAACCTTTTAAGAAAAATATATCTTTCAATTTGGAAATCATTTAAAATTAGAGTAATTATAAAAGAAAAGATTTATATTTGAAAATATTCTTATAAGATTGTAAGGTATGCTTCGATGATGTTATAATGGCGGAAAATAGCCGCACCCACTATATATGTTAAAAAAAGACATTCTTACCTAAATTTTATTAAAAAGGTCATAAAGTACCTTGTTTGGAAAAATATAGAATGATTCCTTTATAAACATCTTATAAAAGTCAAACAGGGGTATAAATGACTTTAACCCATAGTCTAGTAAATTGTATGAATTTTTTGAAATACATTTTTATGAAACACGAATATGGATGATAAACAGGTCCTAGAAGATAATTGTTTATAAACAACCTCAGATAATGAAGAGATTGTAGAATTAACACTTACCTTGTACTATTAATTATTTGAGGGTAGGTTAAACTCCTATATAATTGTGAATTTTTTTTATTAAATTATACAATAATCATATGCTTTAATATGATATTAAATTTGATCTTTTTACATTGATTTATTAATAATATCTTAGTATTATCGTTGTTTCGGGTATTAATGGATTTGTTTTAATTTATATTATTTGTTTTGTGAGTCATATTTGTTATGGATGGGATGTATATTATTCATATACAGAATGATTTAAAGTATCTAAAAATTATTTTTAATCACTTAATGAAAATTATTCTTGAATGGATATGATGGGTAATGAATCTCAACGCGTTCGTGGAGATGGTAATCTGTACATACACACGAGCAACAATATCATTCTTTTGATATTAAAATAATATATAATTGGATGATATATCATATATAAATAATCCTTATCATGGTATATTCATTATTTATATCAATTACACATCATTATAATACCCATCCAAATAAAAATGTATTAAATAACAGTTACACCACGTCGTGGAGACGGTAAGCCGTACGTATGTATTTATGGTGACATGTCATTCAAATGATGGATAAAATAATGAATAAGTTTGTACCATATTTTTAATAGCATCATCATATATAGATTATACTGGAGTTATTATTTTAGAATGGAAACAACCAAGATAGAGGAAGTGGAAGAAGAAAGGAACTTGGAATAGGTGATGAAATATTTACCTATTCTTCGGGTTCTTCTTATTGATTTGATCAAAAGGGCTCCCTTGGATGGATTTATTACTAATGGAATCCCTCTAAGATGAAGGGAGGATAGTTTATAATGTATTTTTGAATCATTTTTTTGAGCCAAATGGCTTTGACGATGTGAATTAGATAGAGGGGGAGTGCACTTTTATAAGCGGGGTGAGGGGCACCTTAGGAAAAGATAAAAATATTATTTTATAATAAAATAATATTAGGTTCATAATGGATCCAAAATGAATTATTTAAAGTCTAAAGTGGGGATGGGTTAGAAACCACTCAACTAATAGGTTTTAGACAGTTTTGGGTCACTATATTAACTTTATCGCATAGATTTAACTATTAGTTAAATAGTTTTCCATTTACCATATCTCTTTGTATTTTTATATTATATGGTTAATAAACATACTATATGATTCCAAGATAACACTAACATGTTAATTAATTATACACCTATCATTAGATAAGTCTTTTTTCCAAACCATAGATTTTTAAGAATAGAATTTCAATTAATAATATAATAATTGTTTTAAAAACTCTTTTATGTCAATTCTGACACTATTTGGTATTTTTTTTATAAATTTATAATGGAATTATTACTTAGAAAACAATTTATATTACCAACCCTAATATTTCATATTAACAATTAAAATTAGTGTAATTCCTAAAAATTTTAATATTAAATTTATTTGGATATTTATAATATCACTTATTTTAATATTTCACTAATTAAGAAATTACTGCACGATCATTATGTCATAAATAAATTAAATTATTTAATGTCTTAAAAATATAAAGAAAATACCATTATGTAGGAAATATGATTATATTTCTAATGAATATTTATAGTCTAATTTATCTTATGTGTAACCCTATATTAAAAATGGTTTAGTTATTAAACATTGATTTTAACTCTTTTAACTCTTCTATGACTTACATAATAATAAATGTCCCAATCAAATCCAAGTTCACGAAAGAGGTTCATATTTTATTCTTAATGTTGTTTCTGGTCAAATTATACTTATAAAAAAGAATTATGAAATGTGTTAGGGTAATAATAATATAATTTTTAACCTTAATTACCCTATTTAATTTTAACCGTGTTAAATAAAAGAAAACATTATTATTCACCAAAAATTATTTTCATCTTATTGAACCAAATTTTACTTACTGATATCAATCGTGTCTCTTGGAGTTTTGAAATTCCACTCACAGAAGCGGTAAAATTAAGTTTTATCTAAATTTTCAAATTCTCCTAGAAGGTGGGTAAAAGACGGTGAAAAGTTCAATAAAATTGGTATATATCTAAAATTATTATAAAATAACTCCAATGAATAAAATTGATTATTTATAGGTATTATATATATTCATAAAAATAAATTTAAATAAAATAAATAATTATTTAAATAAAAATTCGGTTTTAAACAATTACTAAGTGTTTTTCACTATTCATCATAAAGTTTTTAGAGAAATACCACAAATTCACCCTAAGATAATTTCGATATTCCGAATTCAAAAAAGGAAGTCCATTTTGAAATATAATATTTATAAATTTTCAATAGGAGGGTGTTATTATTCATAATGGCTAGTTTGATTGGTTATGGTGTGTTAGAACTCGAACTTGCGTACAACACATGCTACTGTATTATTCAAAGAGAAGCATACAGTGGAAGCTTGGTGTGTTTCATTATACCCTCCTTCAAATAATTTCATCCTCAAATTTTCTAGAATTTTATAACATAAAAATACTCGGGTGGTTCTTCCTCATAAGTTCCTCAGGTTCCCACATTGCCTTTTCCATCTTATGGTTTCTCCATAGAACTTTTACCAGACGAATCATCCAGTTTCTCAACACTTGTTCTCTTTTATCAGGAATCTTGACAGTCTCTTCACAAGAAGATAGATCGGGTTTCAGTTCTAATTCCTCATAGGTGAGTACATGCGTTGGGTCAGACATGTATTTTCTCAATAGCGATACGTGGAATACATCGTGAACTTTGGAGAAACTTGGTGGAATTTCCAAACGGTAAGCTACAACCCCAATTCGTTCTAAAATTTCGAAAGGTCTAATGTACTTGGGACTCAATTTTCCCTTATTACCGAAACGAATAACACACTTCCATGGATATACCTTCAAGAAAAGATGATCTCCTACCTGAAATTCCAAATCCTTCATTCTGTTATCAACATAGCTCTTCTGACTACTTTGAGTTGCTTTGATGTGGTTTTGGATTACCTTCACCTTTTCCATTGTTTCCTCCACTAATTCTGGACCTACGAGTTTTCTTTCACCAACATCATCCCAACAGGTTGGTGCGAGACATCTCATTCCGTATAACGCTTTATATGGTTCCATCTGCATATTTTAATGAAAGATATTATTATAGGAAAATTATACCCAGGTAAATATTGATCCCACATTCCTTTAAATTCATGTGAGAATGATCTAAACATGTCTTTTATGGTTTGAATAGTCCATTCTAAGTGTCCATCAGTTTTGGGGGTGGTAGGCAGTGCTAAAACAAAGTTTATCATCCATGGATTTCAGATGAATTTTCCAGAATCTTGATGTAAAACCGTGGATCACGATCAGAAACAATTGATAGTTGTACTCTATGAAGTCTCACAAAAATAATTAATATATAGCCTTTCTAGACTTTCAAGTGGTAAATCTTCTCTTAGTCCATGGAAATGTGTTGAATTGGTAAGACGATCAACAATGATACATATTTCATCATTCATTCAAGGAGTCTTTGGTAGTCACATGACAAAGTCCATCATAATATTATCCCATTTCCACTCATGTATGGAAAGAGGTTGCATGACTCCTCCAGGCCATTGCCTTCTAGATTTCACTTGTTGAAAAACCATACATCTTGACACAGAATCATCAATATCCATCTTCATGTTGTCCCACCAAAAATTTTCCATGAAATCTCTATACATTTTGGTGCTCCTAGGGTGTATAGAGAAATTAGAGCTATGAGCATAATCCAACAATTCTCTTTTTATATCAGGTATATCGGGAACACAATGTCTCTTCCCAAATTTCAAAATTCCATCTTCATACACAATGTCACTCAATCTCCCATCATTCATAGCTTTAATATTTATTTGAAACTCTTCATCACCTGTCTAAGAACTCTTTATCCTTTATAGTAAAGATGGTTTGGTAATAATTTGAAAAGTATTGATTTTCACCTTCCATGGTGATTCCCATATAAATCATTACTAGATCAATATATATAGGAATCTTTTCAACTCTCATCATGTTCAAAACTCCATGATCCTTTCTGCTCAAAGAATCTTCCACCTTATTTGCCTTCCCCTTGTGGTAGTGTATCGTGCAATAATAATCTTTGAGTAGTTCAAGCCATCTCCTTTGCCTCATGTAAAGTTCTTTCTATGAGAAAATATACTTCAAACGCTTGTGATCAGTATAAATATCACATTTTTAATCATATAGATAGTGTCTCCAAATAATCAAAGAAGAGATTATAACTGCTAACTTAAGATCATGAGTAGGATTGTTTTTCTCATTAATTTTCAGTTGTCGTGATGCATAGGAAATAACCCTATCATTCTTTATAAGGACCCAACCACGTCACTTCTTCGATGCATCACTATAAATAAAAATCACATCATTCTCTTATGGTAGATTCAATATAAGAGCATTGACCAATATTCTCATCAATTATTCAAAAACATTCTTCATGCTCTTTTTCCAAAATAATTTAACCCCTTTACCTGTGAGCTTAGTTAATGTGCTAACCAATCCGGAAAAATTCTGGACAAAACCCCAATAATAACCTGTGAAACCAATAAAACAGCATACCTCAGTTATACTCATCAATGCTGAAAATTCATGGATTGACTTGGTTTTATAAGGATCAACAGAGATTCTATCCTTGGAGACAATATGGCCAAGAAATCAAATCTCCTAATCCTAGAATTCGCACTTGCTAAACTTCCCAAATAATTCATGTCTTTTAAGAGTCTCCAGGATAATGCGCAAGTTATTTTAATGATCTTTGTAGCTTTTGGAGTATTCCAAGATAAAATCAATAAATACCAATAAAGATTAATCAAGATATTCCTTGAAAACTCGATTCAATATATCTAGGAAGATAGAGGGGGCATTAGTCTATCAAAAAGGCATTACTATAGACTCGTAATGTCCGTACCTGGTACGAAATGACATTTCCAGAAAGTATTCTTTCTTCACACACAAGAAATGATATCTAGATCGAATGTAATTCTTTGAAAATTATTGAGCTCCATGAAGTTGGTCAAATAAATCATCAATGCGAGTTAGTGGGTACTTGTTATTTATTGTTATAGTATTGATCTCCTTGTAGTCAATGCACAACCTCATAGATCCATATTTCTTCTTAACAAAAAGGACAGGGGCTCCCCATGGAGAAACATTATGGAAAAATAAATCACTTATTACTCAATTAATATAGTTGTTTCTTTAGTTCCACTAATTTGACATTGGTCATTCTATAAGTGGTCTTTGATCTGGGACTTGATCCATGAATTGAATCAATGGAAAACTCAATTTCTTGTTCTGGAGGATGTTCAGGTGAATCTTCTAGAAACACATCAACATAATTTTTCACAATAGTTAAATAATTTATTTGAACATTACATTCCTCACCCACAGTTATTTCATTCTCTTCCACACAAATAATTGAATTTATTTGAGCTACTAGGGGTGGCTCTAGATAAGAATCAGGTGCTGATGATTATTCTTTAAAGATCCAGTGTTCTTTATCATCATCATCAAAAATCGTAACTTCCTTCTTCTTACAATAAAATTTCCCATCATGGTCAGAAATCCAATCCATACTGAGGATTATATAAAATTCAATCATGGGTATGACGATGAGATAAGTAGATAAAGAGAATTTATATGACCAAATGGGAACTGATTTACAAAACGTTGTTGTGATGATACTTCCCTTAAGAGTTTTCACCAAAAACTCCCTTGTTAAATAAAATTGGAAATATTTAATTTTCTTAGAAAAATAGAAGGATATGAAACAATGTGATGATCCAGAGTCAAATAAAGCATTTACTAAACTTGAGGAAACTATTAAATTACCTTTCACTATGTCTTCCAGAGCTTCAACCTCAGTAGTAGTGATCATATAAGATTTTTCTTGATCCCTTGGCCTTTTCTGAGGTAAGTTCCCCTGAATCTTAAGATATTAATTTTCATAATTCACTCTTTCTATACAATTGTAGCATTCAACATCGAGAACCTCTTTCTTCCCCTTGAAATCATGAGATTTGTGGCATTTTTCACCACACTTGTAACAGAGTCACATTCCCTTAAGGAATGTACCAGGGTGTTTCATCCCACATTTACTGTAGGATGGATATTCAAATTTTTCCTTCTTCCACTTATTTCCATTTCCAGAGTGTTCAGTAGATCTCTTCTTCACTTTTTTTACTTTAAAGTTGTTAGACTTAGAAATTTTTTTTTCTGTCTTGATAGAACATGAGACAATATCTTCATACGGTGAGAAGGATTGTGAGACAAATGCTCGATAGAGAAATTGTTTTAAACCATCAAAGAAACCATAAATATTACTTCTTGGGTTACGTATATAATCTGCAACGTGCCTTTCTATCCTTGTAAAGTTAGCTTCATACTTTGTGACATTCTCATCCTCCTTTTTCCTTAGACTCAGAAATTGCCTTTCCATATCTGCTCGATGGTCACTTGGAAAGTATTTTTCTAGAAAAAGATCATTAAACTCCCTCCATTCCAGATTTGATAATTTATCATCTTCCTTTGTGTTTTGAATCAATGACCACCATTGATCAGCATCTTTAGTGGGGAGGTGAAATGCCAAGACAACTTTTTCCCTTTCACTACTACCCAAGGCATGGAATATCTTCTCTATGTAATTTTTCCGTTGCTCAGATACTAATGGATTTTTACTCCCTTTGAATGTTGGTGGTTATTGGCTCATGAATAAATATAACATTAATCCTCTACTTTGTGGATGAGGGTGATCCATACAGGTAAGGTTATTATTCATAACCTGAGTGAGTTGTCCCAATTTAGTGATAAGCTGATCTGCACCAGTTGTATCACCAGCTCTACTATAATTATCTTGAGCATGAGGGTAATCTCTAAATGAAGTGCATGCATTGATACAGTTTACATTCCTTCCACTAGGAACCATTTCTAAATAATGTCATAAACATTATTAGTTTATGAATCGAAATACATAATTCCAAACTCATAAAACACTTAAAAATAAATTGAATAGCTTATGGATATAATCCATAATCATAAAAAAAATTCTTTGAGGAAGTATATACACATAATCCTTTTATAATGGTTTGTAATGAAATGAAGAATTATACTAAGAATATCCCCCGGGAGTGTCGTAACCAAGAGTACAACGAGGCTTGTTGTCATGCACCATATCCCATTCGAGTCTAGTTCAAGGCGATGTTTTTAGGTTTTACCCCTTGGTACATCTATTCCAGAGCCACCTCTATCTGATCGTATCCAGACAGGGTTCTATTTCTTAGAAAACTCACAAAATATATACAATACCAAAATTCATGAAGTTCTTCTATACTAATCCTCAAAGTCTGTCTTAGGGTAATGTGATCTAATCAATGTTTATCTAAATCTAGATTCCAATGTTTTTTTATTAAACATCCTCTGATACCAACTGTGACGCCCTGACCATAGTTACCCAGAGTCGGTGCATTATTACATATCCTCAGAATGATCACAAAAGATCATGTGTCAAATGACCGATTAGTTTAGTAGGCTTAGAAGTACTAGATAAATTCATAAGGTTTACATTAAATCATAAAATGGAAAACTACAACAACATTGTTTCTATAGAAAACACTGAGATCCCATAGACTATCCCTACAGGTCAATCATAATATACTTCTTCGCATCCTAGGAAAAATAAATCATAGAAATGGGTGATCTCAGATTCTCAGTAAAGATGACAATATCACAAAAGCTATCATAAATAAGCATAAACATTGAAGTCAATGTATACAACTAGAACAGAATCCTTTTAAACATGATATTCATCATAATATGGAAAATATAAATCAATATAATTCCAATAACTTTTTCACATGGATATTCTACTAGTAGAATAATCACTTGCAACATCAATAGATAATTTAATAATGATGGAATGCATAATGAAAGACTTTATAAACACATATTCAAGGCCTTGTGCAAAGAATAAAAAAAATATTTTGTTACGGGCTTGTGACAAGACACTAGTTTGTCTCATGAGATCTACTGATCCATCAAGAAGCTATAACGGGATCCACTCGTCACATACAAATTCTAATGCATTCCACATATGAAAATGTTTAAACATAACATACACATTTGTATAAAAACTAGAATAAAAAATTTCAATACTTTACCCAAAAACCAAGAATGGTATGAAATAACACATCCATAGTCAAACATATCACAAAACCATCAATACAATATGGAAGTTTTGTTTCATAATAAATAAACATCTAACAAACATAAAATCCATCAAAGGATGTTGACGTAGATGAAATCAATACATTTTCAGAGAAATATCTCTATCTTTTTTGAAATCATTTAAAATTCACTTAATTATAGAAGAAAACATTTATATTTGAAAATATTCTTATAAGATTGTAAGGGACACTTCGACGATGTTATAACGACAAAAAATAGTCGCACCCACTGTATAAGTTAAAAAAAGGCATCCTTAGCTTAATTTTGTCGAAAAGTTCATAAAGTAACTTGTTTGAAAAATGAAAGAATGATTCCGTTATAAACATCATATAAAATTAAAATAAGGGAATAAATGAATTTAACCCATTATCTAGTAAATTGTATGAATTTTTTGAAATACATTTTTATGAACCATGTATGTGGATGATAAAGAGGACCCAGTAGATAATTACATATAAACAACCTCGGATAATGAAGAGATTGTAGAATTAACCCTTTCCTTGTAATTTTACTTGGTAAAGGTAAATTTAACATCATGTATAATTGTTAAATAATTGTTATTAAATTATACAATAATCATATAAATTAATATGATATCATATATTATCTTTTAACATTTCATGGTTAATAATATCTTAGTATTATCATTGTTTCAGGTGTTAATATATTCGTATTCCTTTATATTCATTATAATGTGAGTCATATTTGTTATGGATGAGATTTATATTATTAATATCTAGAATGATAACAAGTCATTAAACATTATTTTTAATCATCTAATCAAAATTATTCTTGAATGGATACAATGGGGAATGAATCTCATCGCGTTCGTGGAGACTGTAATCTGTATGTACGCACGAGCGACAATATCATTATTTTTATATTTAACTAATATATAATTGGATGTTATATCATATATACAGAATAATTATCATGTTATATATATTATTTAGTTCAATTACACATCATTACTATACCCATCCAAATAAAAATGTATTGAATAACAATTACACCACAATGTGGAGATGGTAAGCCGTACGTACGCACATATGCTGACATGTCATTAAAAGGACGGATAGAATAATGAATATGGTTGTACCATATTTATAACGTAACAATATATATTATATAATGGAGTTTTTATCTTATAATGGAAACAACAAAGAAAGAAGAAGAGGAAGAAGAAAGGAACTTGAAAGAGGTGATGAAATATTGACCTCTTCTTCAGGTTCTTCCTTTTGATTTGATCAAAATGGTTCCTTAGGTTGGATTTATGAACAACGTAAGGCCCCTAGGATTAAGGGAGGATTGTATTGAGGGTATTTGGTAATTTTTTGTCCAAGACAAATGGCTTTGAAGGTGTGAATTAGAGAGGAGGGGGAGTGCCCTTTTATAAGAGGGGTGAGGGGCACATTAGGAAATGCTAGAAATATTATTTTATAATAAAATTGTTTTGGGGTTCTAATGGTTAAAAAATAGATTATTTAAAGGATAAGGTGTGTATGGGTCAAAAACACTCAATCAATATGTTTTAGTTAGGTTTGGGTCTCTATAATAACTTTATCTTTTAGATTTAACTCTTAGTTAAATAGCATGATATTTACCTTGTCTCTTTGTATTTTTATATTATATGGTAAATAAATTTACTATATACTTCTAAGAGAACCCCAAGTGGTTAATTAATGATACAAATATCATTAGATAAGTCTTTTGGCCTATCTTTTTATGAATAGAATATCAATTAATAAAATAATATTTTTTTAAAAAAATCTTTTATGTCAATTTTGATACTATTAGGTATTTTTTTTCTAAATTCATAACATTGTTATTACTATGCAAAAAATCCATATAACAAACCCTAATATATCATATTAACCTAGAAAATTAGTGCAATTCATAAAAAGACTCAATATACATTTATTTTCATATTTATAATATCACTTATATTAATATTTCATTAATTAGGTAATTACTCCATCATCATTTTGTCATAAATAAATTAAATTATTTAATGTCTAAAAAATATAAATAAAATACCATTATGTAGGAAATCTTTTCATATTTCAAATAAATATTTATATTGTAATTTATCTTATGTGTAACTCTATATTAAAAATGTTTTAGTTATTAAACATTGATATTAACTCTTCCATCTATTCTTTGAATTAAATAATAAGAAATGTCCTAATCTAATCCAAGTGAACCAAAGTGGTTCATATTTTATTACTAAGGTTTTTTTGGTGGAATTATACTTATCCAATAGTCTTAGGAAATGTGTTATGGAAATAATAATATCATTTTTACCCTTAATTACATTATTTATTTTTAATCATGGTTAATAAAATTTAAAAATTTTCTATTCACCAAAAACTATTTTCATCATATTGTACCACATTTTATTTACTTATATCAACTGTGTCTCTTGGATTTTTAAAATTCCACCCCCAAAAGTGGTAAAATTACGTTTTATTTTAATTTGAAAATTCTCCTAGGAGGTGGGTAAAAGATGATGAAAAGTTCAATAAAATTTTTATATATCTAAAATTTTTATAAACTGACTCCAATGAATTAAATTGAACTTTTATAGGTATTATGTATCTATTTTTAGCTAAATTAAATTTAAATAAAATAAATAATTATTTAAATAAAAATTCAGTTTTAAATAATAACTCTATTTTTTTCACTATTCATCAAAAAATTAAATGTTTTCAGAAAAATAAAAAAAAATCACCCTAAGATAATATCGATATTCAGAATAAAAAAATGTAGTCCAATTTGAATGATAAAATTTATAAAATTTCAAAAAGTGGGTATTACTATTCATAACGGCTAGTTTGATTGGTTGTGGTGTGTTAGAACTCAAAGTTGCGTACAACACATGATACTGAATTATTCAATGGGAAGCGTACTGTGTAAGTATAGGGTGTTACATATTATGCATTTTTTATAAAAGGTTTATGTAACATGACCTTAAAACTATGATTAGGTGCATTTTTTTTATATAATAATGAATATACATTGATTTTATTATTGTTACTTTGTAAAAGGTTTTTAAAGCACAAAGAGTATTTTTTTAGTTTGTATTCATTTAAGAAATATGTTGTGATGAATTAATGGATTTTTTAATTAAATAATATTATAATAAGATATTACTAATAAATTTATTTTTTTAAATAAATGATCATATAAGTTTTATGAATATAATTGTAATTTTTATTAAAGTTTGAATGTCATTTTTGTTAAGACCCATGCATTTTTGATAAATGATAGTTTTTTTTAAAGATAAATTTCACATATTTAGAATATTATTTATATAAAATGAATATTTTTTATGGAATTAGGATCTTGAAATTATCTAATGGTAATTTTTTCATAATTTGCTGAGGCAGTTAAATTTTTAGTTAAAAATAAAATACTGTTTAATTATATAATGTGTTTTATGAAATCATTAAGACCCAATAGTGATGTAATAAAATAATATATAATATATTTTCAGAAAATATATGTTTTATCATTAAAATAATGTGATTTTATATTTGTTTCACTAATTTTGTGGTGCATTAGTAGACCCTCCAAAACGTATAAAACATTCTTACTTTTCAAATTGATTTCTTTAAGAGTGTGACTCACCTCCACCTAATAAAACTTAATATTTTAATAAGTTATTCAATTGGACTTTGAAAATAATGTTTTCCAATACCCTTTGTCAATAACTATGGTAAAAACCCATGCTTTGGTGTGGGATTTCGATTAGATTAATGTGTGGTGTAAAAATCAAAATAATAAAACATTCCCTCTATTTTCATATATAAACCCTCCCAATATACCACTTACTCTTCACTCAATCCCATTGGTTCTCAACCAACCCCTGAAATTTGATTTCTAAAATCCTAAAAAGGTTCCCCAAAATCCCATGTAGACTCTCTCAATCATCTCCCAAGCCTTTGGGACGACACATCCACGTAAGGGATTTCTTCATTTCACATTTTTGTCCAAATTTCATTATGTTTTTATACCATTTCATTTTCAATTAAAAATGATGGGGTATGATTTAGAACCACCACAATATATCCATATTTATGTTTTAAGGATTATATTCCAATTACTCTATCATTAATTCCTCTCATGTACATCAGTTACCATGACAAAATTCCTTAAGAAATTTCTCTCCCCTCCTTTACATTCAAGAATTTATTTTACTTTATGAATATAAATTAAATTAAATATATTTGTAAATTTATCTATATTAATCACATAATTTCCATTTCATGTATATATTATGAGATACCCCTTTCTCCCTCGTCAACCATTTGTATGAATTCTTATGACATGTCATTATGCTGCCGATATTGCACTGCGATTTTCAATATCATAGTCATTATGTAGTGAATACCATGACCATTTCTCTATCAAGGGTATTCAAATTTATCCACATATACATTCTGATTATATAGTTTAATGTATTAATTACACTTTACTTTGTCTTGTAATCAATTATCTTGTTTAACGAATCCAAGTTATATAAACCATGTGGCACACTTATGAATGAAATGAAATGATTAAGAAGGGTGCGCCCTGATAACGCTCCAATGCATTGGTTAATGATTAGTATCATCATACATGAAGTAAAATAATGGTTTACTAATTCAAATTCAAGTGCAATGAGGGTTTAATCATGCTCCATGTGTAATGTTCCTTGTCTCGTGCAAATATCAAGTTAAACATTGTTCCAACATTTCCATGTTATGATAATCATGATATATCCTTCCATTATATTCATGTTTCTCTTATGATCCATTGATATGCCTATTTCCAAACATGTTATTTCTTTTTTACTCCCCTTGTGGGATTTATAGCTCCCCTTTTTATTATGCATGTTCTCAGGTTATCCTATGCAATGCTATGTATGAATGAATGATATGGTGATGTCAATGAATTTTTCAATAAGATGTCGTGTTTTATGTTTTATGTTGTTATGTAATGTTCTTAAGACCCAAAGACACTAAACCTATCAATATTCTATTGTATGAAGTTGGTTTTTTTCTTGAGGTACGAGTTTCTTCTTTTATATTTTCCTTAAGTGTTTTTTAGAAAATAAGGAAAAATGGGAAAAATACCAAATTTTGTGACTACACGCCGTGTCCTTTTCCACACGCCGTGTACTTTGGACGTGTGGGATGAGTACACAGGGTGTGTAGCCATGTCGATTAGAAGGGGTGTAAAAAATGACTATACACCGTGTAGTTGGTATTTACATGCCGGGTAGTCAGTCAGTAGGAAAATAGTAAGGCATTGGAAGCAGCCTCCAGGTGGGCGACCGTACACGCCGTGTACTTAGGTGTTACACGCTGTTTACTAATGTCGATGGGGGATAAATTCTTCACTGGCGAGAAGCCTCTAGCTGAATAGTTAAATGAGAAAAGTACATGTCGTGTAGTCATTAGTACACACAATGTAGTTTTTTTCACATAAAATGTGCAGTAGCCTCTTTTAGCCGTACGACTAAGCCTCTTTTTCTCCTTAAGCCGTTCTTACCAATTATTTCCTAAGGGAATGTTATTTACGTTTTCTTGTGATTTTCCTTCACCTCAGATATTTTCCATTTTTTGTCGATTTGAGGAGCGTAGTTTACGTATACCGACCAGGGGTGATTGAGGTAGCTGGATTGGCGTTTAAATTCCAACTATTGTGTGTTTTTGTGTACCGTTGAGCTACGAACCCATGATGGGGTGTCGTGTGGTTGAGGCCTTGGCCGTTTTGAATACATAAAATTGTATGGGTAATTGAATTTGATAATAAACTGTTTTTTGGGATCACTGCTTGGACCCAGGACCACCCCGGGTGTGCATTCCTCTGTTTAGCCGTTTGGCTAGGATACCCGATGGTATGCCATTGTAATAATTATTATTTAATTTCCTTGAGAGGAATTGTATGTGAATTTATTATTTATATGTTGGGCATGTCCTAGTTACTTGTTTAGCCTGAGGGAATTGTTTTACTTATCCTAAGGGCAGTGTTTATTTTAGTCTGAGGGAAATTTATTTTGTGCCTGTGGGCAATAGACTATGTGCCTGAGGGCGACACTCTTTACGCTTGAGGGTAATATATGCTATGGCTTTGGGAAATTACCTATAGGTTACGATTCTGATTACCTGAGGGTAAGGGTTTTCATGTATGAGGACACTGACTGTTTACAAAGAAAATTCACCGAGTTGATGTCTTATATTAAATCGATAAAATGAATATTAAAATGGTAATATAACTGTTAAATTTAGTTACTTTTGAGTATTGATTTGTCTATTTCATTTACCACTACACATTGTTGTTTCATATTTTCACACAGTTGGCCATGGGCCTTTGGTGGATGCCGACTAGGATTTATTTTTCACACCCTGTTTCAGTCATGACTTCGGCCCAAAAAAGATTACATTTCTGCATGTGTGGATAAGGGAAAGGGTCCCTATATAGGAACTTGATTGTTGCTGAGGAGTAGGGGAGCATGGGACCGAGCTGAGGCTCGCGATGCTGCTAGCTGTTTTGTTTTTCTTTGTTGCACTCTGTACTATGTATTGTATTGTACCGTATCGTTGTATAACATGTTCTGGATGTTTTCTTAGAACTTCGTACATCTTTAATCATTATCTATATGGTTTTCAGTTATCTTTTACTACAGTTGTTCATTTTAAATGTGTATGGTTTATTGATTCCGCTGTTTTTGTATGTTTGTATATTTTATTCCACTGCACTACACATTGAAAAATGAGGGCATAGTTTCACAAATATTAGACCTGGGCCCTTGCTTCTAGTTGGCATCCTCTGGCATCTAGGGAAATGCGCTTGAGGTCGTGTGACCAACTAGGTCTAGGGAACCCGTTGAGTGGAACCCGGATCCGGGATGTTACAAAGAGGTATCAAAGGAGTTCTTATCATTGACATTCTATTTAGAGACTTAGTCAGGGATAGGATCGAAACAGAAGTTGGTAATAAGTTGTGCCTGGGATTAGCTAACTCGTGTACAGGGAAAAGTCAGTCTACCTCATATTTTTGTAATTCTTCTGATTTTTCAAATTTTACAGTTGATTTGATTTCACCATTGGGTGAAACACTTGTGATCGTGATGTTTTTATTTTATCCATGGGTTATATTTATTTTCAACCTGATTAGATGAGGGTATTCCATCTCATGCATCATTTAGGAACATGTTAGAAATCACATGCCATGCATAGTTCCATGCCATGTAGGCACATTATAAATTACATGTTGTTATGATAGTTGTTGTTCTAGAAAACGCATTCTGTTGTGATATCTACTTTGATAAATAACTGCAATGTGATAGGGTATTTTCGTGAGAGTCGATTTATAGAGTGGATGCCAAACATTGGTTTTTTGAAGATTATGAGGCCTCATTGACCGGAATTTGTTGGATCATTGACTGTTTATCTTGTTATAACACTTATAAGATGCCAAACATTGATTCGTGGGGAGTATGGGCCCTCACGGATCAAGAATTGGTACTTAGGTGTTGTTTTTCTGTATTTTTTGGGTTCTGGAGTAGTTTGAGAGGCCTACTATCTGGAAAACCCAGGATACACACCGTGTAGTTCCATTAACACACGTCGGGTGTTCTTCTGTTCGGGAAGAAAAGAAAACTATTTGAGTACACGCTGTGTACCCTTAGTACATGCCATGTATTACAATCCCATGTCATAGACCGTGTGGGAGGGGACACGAGGAAGGGAAATGATTGAAGTGTTGACCCAGAGTCGGTCCGTGTAACTAACAAACACAGATGCAGGAGACCTTAAGGAATACACACCATGTCCACTGTGGAACACACCATATAGTCTGGCCTGGGGACCCGTCCGTGTAAACTAACAAACACAGGTTGGGGTTACCTCTTCTTGAACATGTCGTGTACCTGTGGGACACACCATGTAGTCTTGACCGGTGAGAGACAGTGTGGACTTAGCGGTGTGGCTGGGGAAACAGGGTGGTGTAAACACTGTGTTCCGGTGTAACATGCCGCGTACTATCAAGCCGAGTATTCTTCCATGTCACAAAGGACATGGGAAGTTGGAAAATTAAACCATACACGTCGTGTAGATTATATACACCCCTTTTAGTCTTGTTCAATGGGAGCCGTGTGGCTTAGTCGTGTAGAAGGACCTGGGCAGGGGAAGAGAAGTCAGGTACAAGCCATGTAGTTAGTATAAATGCCATGTGGTCTTGTTTTGAAAATCGTGATTTCGTTTTTCCTCTTGTTCCATTTTTTGGGTCCCCTTGTTTTTCAAATTGTGATAATTTTAATCTAAGGTGTGCGTTTGACCTTGTAGAGTCGTTCCGCTGAGACTACCACGCATTATTCGCCAGGAGAGCAGCAACAATTATACTCTAGAGATTTTGGGAAATGGGCTACTAGTAGATCCGCCAGCACAACCAGATGCGGTACCATCCATTATATTGGACACAAGTGTGGATGCGCAGTTCTGTGAAGGCTTTATGTGGTTCATGCGGACCTTTTAGGGAGCACCGCCAGCTGCCACATCTATGGTCGAGCTGACTCGTATCTTCCATTAGTATCATCTTCCTACGTTTTCAGGGGATGGTGGACCACAAGCTGTGGAGTCTTGGCTGGGGTCTATGCAGACTATTTTCGAGCATCTTGAGATGCCTCCAAGGTAGTGGGTCAAGATCGCGAATTATATGTCCTATGATTCTTCCAATAGGTTGTGGGATGCCAACTCTAAGTTAGAGAATCACATAGACATGGCGTGGGAAGATTTTCAGACAGCCTTCTATGACTTCTTCTTCCCAGAGACGGCGAGTGAAGATAGAGCTCGAGAGTTCATGAACCTGCAGTAAGGCACTGTGTCGGTGATGGATTATTCTACTCGTTTAACCGAGCTTTAGAGTTTTTCACCTGTTCTGGTGGGTGATGAGATGTTGAGGGCCAGACGCTTTGAGGATGGTCTTCGATATGACATCCGAGCACTGGTGAATGTTTTCTGGTTTCCATTAGTGCATGCTATTGTGAACCAGGATATGATTACAAAGAGGAATATTTGGAAATCTAGTGGTGCAGGCCAAGTGGTTTGGCACCAGTTTCTGGTACTTTTTCTTCCGGTAAGAGGAAGAGACAGATGGATTTCTCTCATGGTGGCAGTACTCTCCAGAAGAATGTAGGATCGAAATAATGATGTAGATGCTCAATTTATAAGAGGGGGGTGAATTGTAAACTTTAAAAATTCCTTTGGAACCTTTAAAGTTAGTTACAAATAACTATGTTTTTCTTGAGTAAAGGAAAGCTCTAGGTTTAACAAAGTTAAACTTAAGAAATTTCACAACACCTCTAATACAAAATGAAAACTTGGAAAGAGATTCCAAAAGTAGGTTCCGGAAATAATGATCCGGAAATTGAAACTTAACAAAAGATTATAATATGAGATTATACCTTAAAGCATATAGAATCTAAATGAAACAGAGTACAAATAAAGAAGTATAAGAAAGTTATACTTTCCTTATAATACAAAATGCGGCGGAAATAAACATGTAGTAAAACTACAAGTAACAAGATATAAGTCTTTTAACCAAAAGAGAAGGGTATCCAACAACCTTGGATAAAGGTCGCTTGATTTATATTTTCAAGCAAGTCTGTCTTACCAACCCCAGGGTAAGCCCTCGATATGAAGATCGGAGTGTCTCTGTCTTGCTATCCCCGCATGCCCTCAACTTTAAGGTAGTTCGTCACCTCTGCCTTCCTCAGCAAGGAAGCCCTCAACTTCAAGGTAGTCGGAACCTCTGTCTTCCTATCCTCAGAAGTCCTCGAATGTAATCACCAACATTCGAAATCGCATGAAGATTTGAGAGTTAATAAGAGCCTCTATATCTAGAAATCACTTCAAGCATGTAATCACATGAGTCAAAGATCAGTCAGCCTTTCAACACTTCAGCAATTAAGCACTTTTCCTCTGAGCTATTTAAAATGAGCTCCTATTTATAGGTAAGGTTGACCTCCTTTCCAACGATCATATTTTCCTTAAAAATCGGAGGGACCTGTACACGTGTCACTTAGTCAACGGTTAGTTTATAACAAAATAGACGACATAGTTTTATAACAAAACAGGTGTAACAGAATGTACGACACCGTTTAAAATCTAACTCAAAATATTCGAAGTGAAGGTTCGGAGTGAAAATTCGGAGTCTGAATTAATTCAGAGTGTATAAAACAAAGATGACCAGTTTCTGTTTAATAGATGAACTCGGAATGAGAATTCAGAATGAGAATTTGTCATCAGAATTTGTAGTGAGAATTCCTCATTAGAATTCATAATGGGAATTCATCATCAAAATTCGTAATGAGATTTCATCTTAAGAATTCGTAATGAGAATTCGTATCCAGAATTCGGAATGAGAATTCATCATCATAATTCGTAATGAGAATTCGTCATCATAAATCTTAATGAAAATTCATTATCAGAATTCATAATGAGAATTCGTCATTAGAATTCGTAATGATAATTCAATGTCGAACTTCATAAGGATTCGTATCCTGAATCTGGAATAGAACTTAGTTAGAGTTTGTATCCAGAATTCGGAATGATACTTTATTACAGTTCTCATCTGGAATTTAGAGTGAAACTTCCTTACAGTTCTTATCCAGAATTCGTATCCTAAAACAGAATACTTTATATTAATGTTTCAAACAAATCTGAGAAAACCGAAATGAATCCGAATTTTATACTTAGGAAAAATATGAATGAAAATATGATAAGAATAATTTTTCTTACAAAATCTATTTTCCTTATAAAAGATATTTTCCTTTTAAAAGCACTTTTCCTTATAAAATCAATTTTTCTTATAAAAGCAATTTTCCTTATAAAAGCAATTTTCCTTATAAAAGTGATTTTCCTTATAAAAGCGATTTTCCTTATAAAAGCAATTTTTCTTATAAAAGAGATTTTCCTTATAAAAGCAATTTTCCTTATAAAAGCGATTTTCCTTATAAAAGCGATATTCCTTATAAAAGCGATTTTCTTAAAGATAAGGTGTTTGTGATTTTCAAAACAAGAAGGAATGTAAAAGTCATAAGAAAAACCTTATTGACTCAACAGTCTCCCCCTTTTTGGAAAGCACAAACATCCTTGAAAATGAAATTCTAAGAAGAAAGAAAAACATTAAGGCTTATCTCCCTTTACTTTAAGGATATTTATGAATATGACTAAATCCCCCTTAGGCTTTGAAACTCTAAGGATCGTATTCTAGATTTCCGGAGTGACACTTCATTATGAATAATAAAGTCTTCATTAATGAAAAACTCTCCCTTGGATAAACTCTTATTAGAGTTTGTTTTCTTTCTTACCCTTTGTTAGGATTCTTTTTCCCTTTCGTTAGAGTTCTTTTCCTTCTCCCCCTTTGTGATTTTCAAAATTAATACCAGGGAATGGAATATATAGCAATGTACCTGAAAGATTAGTAGTAACAACAAAAAGAAACAAGCAAGTACAAATTTTTCCTTAAGTTTGAAAATTTCAACAACAAAAGAGTTAAGGTACAACAAAAGATCGGATCTGTCTATTTGGGATCTTTCTCCTTCGCCATGAGACCCTTTAGAATAGTCTTTATCTTCTTTAAGTCTTTATGATCTTCTTCAGCTTGGTTCTCTAAGACCACTATTCTTGTAGATTGAGCTTCAATCTATTCTTCCTGAGCTTTAAGATTTTCTTCCTCGGCTTTAAGCTTTTCTTCCTGAGCCTTCATATTTTCTTGAAACTCAATCCGATGATCCCTTTCAAACATTCAGTTTTGAGAGACAGAATTTAGCTTCCCATTCAGATCTCTGACTTCTTGAATCCGAAAGTTCTTTTCATCTGTCAGCTTCTTTTCAAAGGAAGAAGTCAGCTCATTTACCTTCCTGTCCTCAGTCTCAAAAGCATCTTTAACATTGTCTTGAAATTCATCAAATAACCTCATTTCTTCTACAGTCTTCCTCGACCAGTTTGTCATCCTCTTGTAATATTTTCTATGGGCTTCATAGCCAACAAAGAACATTTTGAACTGAGCCTCAATTTCAACAAACTTGTCCATAACCATAGATACGGAGCCTGATTTCTGATTTAAAGCATGTTGGAGCATCTGATATCTTGAGTCAATACTTGAGAAGGTCGGAATGGTTCCCACCAACTTCTTTAAAGACTGAAAAACAAAGTCATTCCCCATCGAAGATGACTCCGAATCCAAGACTCTTCTTGGATAATTTTCTTCTTCAATAAGGTCAAGCTTTCTCTTTGAAGAACTACCAACTTCCTTTCTCTTCATCACTTCTGAGCTCGGAGTATCAGCAAGAATTTTCATTCCCTTTTCTTTTTTCAGAATAGAATCCTGTTCCGGAGTTCTCTTTTCACTATCAGAAACATGGACAACATTGTCTTCCTCATCAGGAACTTTCTGAGCACCAACCTCTATATTCTCCATTTGAGAAATATCTTGTAGAAGCTTTTCTTCCTCTCCTTGATAATCTATTTATTCTTCTCCTTTCTCTTCTTCCATTGCTGGAGTAACTAGCTTCGAAGATTCAGCTTCTGATGTTCGGAGCGATAAGTGTTCTGAAGGTGTCCCCTTATAATCATCTATATGCTTCAACACATCTCCAGTTTCTCCACTTCCTTCAGCAACATATTCTTCTTCTTCCACATGCTCAACTTTCTCTACTTCCTCATCAGTCTTATCAACAGTTTCTTCCGGAGAAACGAAATTTCTTCTTGGAGTCTCAGGAAGAGATTCCAATGAAAAAGATCTCAGAACATGAATATTTGCAGAAACCATCTCATTGAATTTCAAAAAAGCCTGAGCTACCTATGCTTCAGTCATCTTATTCTTGAGTTTCATTTCTTTTGCTTATATTTCTAGCTCATCCGCAGTTTTTTCCTTCAAGGCCTTAGCCTCCGCAGGGTCCAAGCCAAACTGAGGCTCTCCTTGCACTCTCTTCTCTTTTATCTCCCTCCATTTAGAAACAACCTCATCTGGGTAAGCTTTCTTCTTCTTTGGTTTTGGAGGTGCAGAATGAACTTCCTTAGATTTGGGATTCTCTACTTCCACATCCACTTCTTTCAGCTTTCTCTTCCTTACCGGCTTAGAGGATTCCGGATCAGCAAGTTTCGGAACAGTTTCTTCTTGAGCAGGAGAATCAACAAACTAACTAGTCTTCTTGTCAAAAGCTACATCCATCCTCTTAAGAGTACCATCACTTACCAGCAAAATCTTGAAAAATCTTGGCTTAGACTTGCAATCCTCCTTGAAAGACTCAAGACACCGAACTATCAACTTCGAGAGAATTGCTGGATACATTATAATCTGAGCTCTCAGATTTCCTTTCTTCACATTCTCATGAGTGATAAGAATGTGCTTCATCAAAATAAACTTCCTCAGATTTATCAAAAAATCTAGGATGTAGATCTCACTCTTCTTTAAGCTATCTTTGTCACCCTTTCTCGATACTATAAGACCTTTTACCCATAACTCCAGAATCTGGAAATTTGTAGATAAACTAGAAATCTTCAGAGCCATGTCATCTGCCAGTCCGAGAGTTTCTAAATCTTTTTCCTTGTCGAAGATACCTTTTGAATCCGGCAACACATGAGATATAAATTCAGCTTCACCTTCATTATTCAGCCCTACCAAGCTGGCTGCCTTGGCATATGAAAGCATATAAGTCTTACCATAAGACTTAAAAGACAATTTCTCCTTTCTATCTTCATTAAGAATGGAGACTGTCTCATAGAACTCTATAAGCAAATCTGAATATACTTCTTCTTGATTCCCAGGTTTTGACACTGCAACATCTTCCCAACCATTTAGCTTGATATTCTTGGAAATAAGAGAATCGTACTTGTTGATGAAATCCGGATGAACCAGCCTCTCTCTATATACTAACCACTTTGAAATCGGCTTAGAAGAAGACATGCCTTGAGAAGTTGCTTCCACAGACATTCTGATTTCAAGACCTCTAAGATGTTCGGAATGAAAAAATATGAGGTTCGGAACGACTTTAAAACGGAGAGGCAGAGCTTCGGGACACTAGAGCTTGAAAAACGATTTGGGACAACCATTTGGGGTCCCCTTTATATAGGCAACGAAAAAACGGTTCAACTTCCATGGTTGATCGAACGGTTGTGATAGGCTGAGATCAGATCTGATGGTCAAAAACCAATTCTTTGGAATCCGATCTATTGAGGTTTTTATTAAAACATAGAATTAAGAAAACTATAATCCGAAAACAAAATATAAGAAAATTCCAGAAAGTAAAATATGATTACGAAAACTTGAGTAAGGAAATAATACCTTTCAGATTAGCTTAGGAGGTTTATTCGTAATGGGTAATATTCTTACGAAAACTACAAAAAAACTTTATTACGAAAAGACAAAATTCGGAAAACTCACGACAAAAAACAAACTCAGTAAGGAAAACTCAGTACGAAAATTTTATTACAAAATTTGAAAACGAAAAACTTATTTTGAATGATTCGGTACAAAAATCCGGTTATGAAAATACCCTTATGAAATATTCCATTCCTGATGTTTTCAATACGAACATTTCCATTTCAGAAGTTTTCTATACGAAAATATCCATTCTGGAATGTTTTAGTTCTGGAAATTCCATTCCGGAATTGTAATTCCGAAAAGTTTGAAAATGGATTTTCAAAAACTTTTTTAAACTAACAATCAAATGTACTCCCTCTATAAAATGGAGTTTATTGCTATAAAGAGAATTTTTCAAAAGAAAGTTAATTAAGAAGGGTTACCTTATGGATATCATTCCTAACTTCTGTTTAATATATTCAAATCTATCAGAAGGCAACGATTTTGTGAAAATATCAGCAAGTTGATTTTGTGTTCCCATAAACTGAAGAATAATATCTCTTCTAAGTGTGTGATCCCTAAGAAAGTGATGCCTAATATCTATGTGTTTTGCACAGGAGTTATGTGCAGGGTTCTTACTAAGGGAAATGGCACTAGTGTTATCACACAAAATATGAGTTTTAGTAAAACTCAAGCCATAGTCTGTGAGTGTGTGTTGCATCCACAACACTTGAAGACAACAACTTCCAACTGCTACATATTCAGCTTCAGCAGTGGAGAGTGCTACAGAGTGTTGGTTCTTGCAGGACCAAGAAACTAATGAATCTCCTAAGAAATTACAAGTTTTGGATGTACTTTTTCTATCCATCATACATCCACCAAAGTCAGCATCAGAAAATTTTTTTAGGATAAAATCATTTCCAAAAGTATAAAATAATCCTAGATCCATGGTTTCCTTAAGGTAGCGAAAAATTCTTTTTACTGCCTTTAAGTGAGATTCCTTAGGATTGGATTGATATCTTGCACATAAGCATACTAAAAACATTAAGTCTGGTCGACTAGCTGTTAAGTATAGTAGACTTCCTATCATACCTCTAAAAGATGCTTGATCTACTGGTTTCCCAGCTTCATCAAGATCTAAAGAGTTTGAGTTACCAATAGGAGTACTTATACTCTTAGTATTATCATAACCATACTTTTTAAGAAGATCATTAATATACTTATGTTGAGATATGTAGGTTCCTTCTGGTTTTTGAGAAATTTGAAAACAAAAGAAAATTGTTAACTCACCCATCATACTCATTTCAATCTCAGATTTCATTAGACTTGCAAAAGAGTCGGTCAAAGATTGCTGAGTTGAACCAAATATGATGTCATCAACATAAATTTGAACAATCAAAACATTTTTCTTATCTTTATTTGTAAAAAGGGTTGGATCTGCATTTCCCTTAACATAGTTATTTTGAAGCAAAAATTCAGTGAGTCTATCATACCATGATCGTGTGGCTTGTTTAAGGCCATACAGAGCTTTGGTAAGTCTAAATACATAATCAGGATGTTTTGTACCTTCAAAGCCAAGAGGTTGTTCAACAAAAACTTTCTCTTGAACATAACCGTTATGAAAAGAACATTTCACATCCATTTGGAAAAGTTTGAAATTAAATAATGCTGCAAAGGCAAGTAGAATACAGATAGATTCAAGTCTAGATACTGGAGCATAGGTTTCTTCATAGTCTATTCCCTCTTGTAGATTATAGCCTTTAGCAACAAGTCTAGATTTATTTCTTACTATGACTCCATTTTCATCACATTTATTTCTGAAAACCCATTTTACTCCAATAACAGAAGTTTCCTTAGGTCTTTCAACCAAGGTCCAGACATTATTCCTTTCGAATTCATTTAGTTAATCTTGCATGTCTTTAATCCAATCATCATCACCTAAAGCTTCATCAGTGCTTTTAGGTTCTAATTGGGAAAGAAATGCTAGATGTTCTACTTCATTTCTTAAGGTACTTATAGTATTTACAGGTTGATTTACATCACCAATGATACTATCACTGGGTTGATTCTTAAGAAACGCCTGATTTGGGTATTGAAAAGCCTGTTCATCAACATAGGGAAGAAAGTCTTCTGGGGTAAATGTTTCAGGAATATCTTCCTGAACATTATCTTTATCAGAAGGTTCTTCTATCAATTGTTGATATTCAGTTTTTGAAAACACATCCAAGGATGTAGGTTGAGATGGTTTAAAAACAAAAGCATCAGACTCATCAAATTTTACATGTACTGTTTCTTCAACAGTACATGTTTTTTTTATTGAAAACTCTATAAGCCATAGAAGTTGTGGAATAACCTAAGAAAATTCCTTCATCAGATTTTGGTGCAAATTTATGTAAGTTATATTTAGTATTCCAAATGAATACTTTGCAACCAAAAACCTTGAAGCAGGATAGTCTTGGTTTTCTACCATTCCATAACCCATAAGGAGTTTTACTAAGAAAGGGTCTAATCAAAACTCGATTTATAGTATAGCAAGCAGTACTTACAGCTTCAGCCTAGAAATTTCTAGATATAGAATATTCACTCAACATGGTTCTAGTTATCTCTTGAAGAATTCTATTTCTTCTTTCAACTACACCATTTTGTTGAGGAGTTCTAGGTGTTGAAAAATTGTGAGTAATACCTTTTTTAATACAAAAAGTTTCAAAATCAGAATTTTGAAATTCTCCTCCATGATCACTATGAATAGTTTTCAATGGAAGGTTTTTCTCATTTTTAACTTGAGCTCTAAAAATTTTGAAATAAGAAAAAGATTTAGATTTCTTTTCTAGAAAATAGTCCCAAGTAAATCTAGTGTAACAATCAACTAGAACAAACACATAGTATTTCCCTCCAATACTTCCAGTTTGTGTTGGACCAAAAAGATCCATGTGCACTAACTGTAATGCATCGGTTGTTGAGACTTCACCAATTGATTTAAAACTAGATTTAAGTTTCTTTCCATATTGAAAAGGATCATAAACTTTAGAATAATCAAATCTAAGCTCCGGTAGATCCTTAACTAGTTTCTTCTTAGAGAGTTTATATAGGTTCCTAAGTTTACAGTGACCTAGTCTTCTATGCCATAAACAAGAATGGTCTTCCATTACACTTAGGCTAGGTAAATCTTGGCTTCTAAGATCTTCTATTTTTAAGGTGTAAACATTCTCTTGCCTATTGGCTGAGAGAATAAATTCTTCCTTGTAATTTTGAACTAAGCACTTATCATTCCTAAAATTCACAAGGTAACCTTCATCACATAACTGACTTATGCTAATAAGGTTGTGCTTAAGACCCTTAATAAAAAGAACATTTGAAATTAATGTTTTACCAAGAAAAACAATATTACCAATACCAACAATCTCACCCTTAGCATTATCTCTGAAAGTTACCTTTCCTCCTTTCATTTTGATAATCTTTTCAAAATAGCTTTTGTTACCAGTCATGTACTGGGAACATCCACTATCCATGTACCATGTATTGTTGCTGGTACTCTATTTATTTTCCTGAAATCACGAAGAAAATTAGACTTTTGGAATCCAAACTTGTTTGGATCCGAGATTTCCAAACAATAAAATTTTAGGTACCCACATCTACATAGAAAAGTAAGCTTTGTGAAATCCTAGAGATTGGGTTTTGTTTAAGGAAAAATTCATTGCCCAGTGACCACCACATTGACACTTGGTAAAAAATGGGGCACTTTTGGGAACAAAATAATTGTTACTGAAAATTGGTTTTGCATGGGTATAACCAAATCCGGATTTATTTATTAAAGGTCGTATTTGGGAATACATTTTACCAAAATTTTCCTTACCATGGGTAAAGATTGATAAACACTTCTTTAAGGAAAAAATTTCAGACTTGAATTTTACAACCATGTTTTTATCCTCAAAATCATTAGTTTTAGAACTAGAGCTAGGCTCGAAAACATTTTTATTAGAAATTACTTTTTTTAATTATTTAGAAAGTTTGTTCTTTTCAGAAATTACATCCTCAAGATTTTTTGAAATACTTTCAAAATCAGCATTTTTCTTATCAAGATCTTTAGAAATATCTGATATCTCTTTTGCAAGAATAGAATTCCTCGAGTTTTCCTTATCAAGTTTTTTTATTGAGTTTATAATTCTCAATTTCAAGAAGTTCAGCAAACCTAGAGACTTCTTCATAAGTCGGTAAAGTATTTTCTTCATCAGAATAAGATTCTTCATCAGAAGAGTTATAATACTTACTATTATTAGAATTTAAAGAAACATTGGTCAATGATTCAACATTTCATACCTTAGCCATAAAACAATGATTATCAATAGGTAATCTGGCTATAAGACCAAGATTCTTCTATCCTGAAGATTCATAATCAGATGATTCATCTGAAGAGTCGCCACCACTGGCACTCCAGGTGTCATTAGCTTTCAAAACATTCTTGTCTTTGGATCTATAATACTTCTTTCTGTTCCTTTCTGAATGTCTTTCTTTCTTTTCTCTCTTTTTGAGCATAGGGCAATCTGGTCTTATATATCTAGCTCTCTTGCATTCATAACAAGTAACTTCTCCATATTTCTTATCTTTCCTTTCCTTTTTCTTATACATGGATTGGAAATTTCTCTGGCCAGCTATCTTGTTCATCCTTCGAGAAAGATTTTCTAATTCATTTTCTGATATTTCACTCTCACTAGAATCTGATTGAACTATCATCTTCTTAGACTTGGATCTGGTTACTCTCTTAGGAGTCTTATCTTTCATATGATTTGATGTTTTTGTAAAAGCAACAGTACCATTTTCATTTTTCTTTTTGATGTTGTCAGCATCTCTCTTCATTCTGGTTTCATGTTGGAGAAGAGTTCCAAAAAGCTCATCAAGAGAATTCCGAGTCACTTTCCTATTCTCATCTATAGTTGTTATTTTTGATTCCCACTCGTTAGTCATGATATCAATTATCTTATCCAAAAGAGCTTCATCATCTAAACCTTTCTCTCCCATAGACTGTAGGTTGTTGACGATAGTCATAAATATCTGTTGTACTTTACAGATTGGTTTACCATAATGAAAGTCGAAGCCATGATATTCACCTCTTAGCATAGCTCTCCTAGTCTCAATCACCTTAGAAGTTCCAAAGTGTGTAACTTATAACTTCTACCAGATACAATTAGCTTCTTCACAAGACAAAATTTGGCTATATATATTTCTGGTCATTGAACAAAGTAGAGTATTGTATACCTTATAGTTGAGTTGATATTCTTGCTTTTCATGGTTAGTAAAAGTTCTAACATCCTTATTAGGAATTTTATAATCACCAGTAAGCATAACAAAGTTGTCTACTCCAGTATTGATAACAAAAGTATTCATTCGATCTCTCTAGTACTCATAATCATTAGCATCAAAGATTGATGGTCTTGTAGGATTTAGATTATCAATAGAACCAACGTTGATTCCTGCCATACTTATAATAACCTTCGGCACACCAACTTGTTAGTAGAAAAGATTTGTAATAACAAAGTTTGGAATGGAAAAGTTCAGAATGACAAAGTTAGCAAGAAAAACATATACGTGAGAATAAGTATTTCAGAGACCTGCTCTGATACCAATTGTAGGATCGAAATAATGATGTAGATGCTCAATTTACAAGAGGGTGGGGGGGGGGGGTGAATTGTAAACTTTAAAAATTCTTTTGGAACCTTTAATGTTAGTTACAAATAACTATGTTTTCCTTGAGTAAAGGAAAGGGCTTTGTTTAACAAAGTTAATCTTAAGAAAATTCACAACACCTCTAATACCGAATGAAAACATGGAAAGAGATTCCAAAATTAGGTTCCGAAAATAAGGTTCCGGAAATTGAAACTTAACAAAATATTATAATATGAGATTCTACCTTAAAGCATATAGAATCTAAATGAAACAGAGTTCAAATAAGGAAGTATAAGAAAGTTATACTTTCCTTATAATACAAAATGCAGCGGAAATAAACAAGTATTAAAACTACAAGTAACAAGATATAAGTCTTTTAACCCAAAGAGAAGGGTATCCAACAACCTTGGATAAAGGTCCCTTAATTTATACTTTCAAGAAAGTCTGTTTTACCCACATCAGGGTAAGCCCTCGATACAATGATCGGAGTGTCTCTGTCATTCTATCCCCGTAATCCCTCAACATCAAGGTAGTTGGTCACCTCTGTCTTCCTCAGCAAGGAAGCCCTCAACTTCAAGGTAGTCAGCACCTCTGTCTTCCTATCCCCAGAAGTCCTCGAATGTAATCACCAACATTCATAGTCGCATGAAGCTTTGAGAGTTAATAAGAACCTCTCTCTCTAGAAATCACATCAAGCATGTAATCACATGAGTCGAAGATCAGTCATCCCTTCAACACTTCAGCAATTCAACACTTTTGCTCTGAGCTCTTTCAAATGAGCTCTTATTTATAGGTAAGGTCGGTCTACTTTCCAACGGTCATATTTTCCTTAAAAATCGGAGGGACCTGTACACGTGTCACTTAGTCAACGGATAGTTTATAACAAAATAGACGACATAGTTTTATAAAAAAACAAGTGTAACAGAATGTACGACACCGTTTAAAATCTAACTCAAAAGGTTCGGAGTGAAGGTTCAGAGTGAAAATTCGGAGTCTGAATAAATTCAGAGTGTATAAAACAAAGATGATCAGTTTTTTTAATAGATGAACTCGGATTGAGAATTCGGAATGAGAATTCATCATCATAATTCGTAGTGATAATTCCTCATCAGAATTCGTAATGGGAATTCATCATCAGAATTCGTAACGAGATTTCATTTTAAGAATTCGTAATGATAATTCGTATCCAGAATTCGGAATGAGAATTCATCATCAGAATTCGTAATGAGAATTCGTCATCATAAATCTTAATGAAAATTCATTATCAGAATTCATAACGAGAATTCGTCATTAGAATTTGTAATGAGAATTCAATGTCGAACTTCATAAGGATTCGTATCCTGAATCTGGAATAGAACTTAGTCAGATTTCGTATCCGGAATTCAAAATGATACTTTATTACAGTTCTCATCTGGAATTCGGAGTGAAACTTCCTTACAGTTCTTATCCAGAATTCGGATCCTAAAACAGAATACTTTATCTTAACGTTTCAAACAAATCCGTGAAAACATAAATGAATCCAAATTATTTACTTAGGAAAAATATTAATGAAAATATGATAAGAATAATTTTTCTTACAAAAGCGATTTTCCTTATAAAAGCGATTTTCCTTATAAAAGCAATTTTCCTTATAAAAGTAATTTTTCGTATAAAAGAAACTTTCCTTATAAAAGCAATTTTCCTTATAAAAGTGATTTTCCTTATAAAATAGATTTTCCTTATAAAAGAAATTTTCCTTATAAAAGCAATTTTCCTTATAAAATCAAATTTCCTTATAAAAGTGATTTTCCTTATAAAAGTGATTTTCCTTATAAAAGCGATTTTCTTAAAGATAAGGTGTTTGGTATTTTCAAAACAAGACGTAATGTAAAAGTCATCAGAAAAACCTTATTGACTCAACAAAGAATGTTTCAGGTGGTCAAGTCATGTGCTACCAGTGTGGTAAAGAGGGGCACAAGAGACCACAGTGTCCACGAGACCCAGTGGAGTTCTGAGCTTGCGGCATGATGGGTCATTTGCAGTGCTTTTGGAGTGTGTTTCCATCAGTGGCTAGTGAGAGGGGTTCTGTGCAGACTCTGCATGTCGGAGCAGGACTAGCAAATTCTTATTAGTCATGCTACTAGAATATGGAAGGGCGTTCATGTAGAGATGGTGGTCATGGCTCTAGTAGCGAGACACCATGATCTCAGAGGTAGTAGGGCGGGACAACTTAAAGTAGCCAAGCTGTGTCGCAGGGCTGTGAAAATGGGAAGGCATATGCAGTGCAACAGACCCAGTAGGACCAGGACCTGGACCTTCTACAGTCAGAGGTACTATTCTAGTAGCACTTGTCTTATCTATTGTACTTTTTGATACAGGTTCTGCACATAGATTTATATCTATACCCGTTGTGGAGAGCCTTGGGCTTTGTGTTTCTTCTTCTTCTGCTGTTATGATTCTAGACACTCTGTTGGGAACAAGAACGGCTGGTGTGTGTTAGTGAAAGGAGTTACCCCTTTAGGTTCGAGGGTGTCTCTTTCTTAGGGACCTTTATGTCTTAGAGATGACGAGCTATGATTTCATTGTTTGGATGGACTGGTCGGTTCCCTTTCGAGCCTTTGTAGATTTCTATCATCGTAGGGTGAGTATCACTCCCCATAGGGCAGAGAGTTTCTATACGAATGTGAGTGGAATGTTCAGGCGAGTCGAGCTGGTCCAGAGCATCATGGGAGAGGTGGTTTGACGGCCCAGATTGTGAGTTTATATCTAGATGATCAGGGAACTTGTCGTCAGAATTTCCCTCCAGTGGTTGATCGTTTCAGAGATGTCTTCGCGGATGACTTTTAGGGTAGACCTCCGGAGCGTGAGGTGGATTTCTCTATTGATCTTGTGCCAGGGGTAGCACCGATGTCCATTCCTCCTTATGGGATGGCTACACCAGAGTTGTAGGTGCTCAAGACGAAGTTAGAGGAGTTATAGGAAAAGGGTTTTATCTGACCCTGTACTTCTCCTTGGGGTTCTCCTGTCCTATTTTCTAAGAATCCGGATGGTACCCTAAGACTCTATGTGGATTATCGGAAGCTGAACCAGCTGATGGTTAAGAACCGATATCGCTTTCTAAGGATTGATGATGTTTTTGATCAACTTCATGGATCAAGAGTGTTCTAGAAGATTAACTCGAGATCAGGATATCATTAGATACATGTGAGACCATCAGACATACCACTTATAGCCTTTCAGAGAAGATATGGTCTATACAAGCACTTGGTTATGCCATTTGGACTCACGAATGCGCCAACAGTTTTCATGGATCTGATGAATCGTGTGTTCCATCCTTATCTGGATTCTTTTGTGGTTGTATTCATGGACGAGATCTTGGTGTACTCTAACACTCGACACGACCATGCCACCCATATTGAGATCGTAATTATTACACTGAGAGATTTTAAGTTATATGCTAAGACTTCAAAGTGCCACTTTTGGATGGACCAGAGTCACTTCCATGGTCATATCATCTCAGAAGAAGAAGATTCCATGGACCCAAAGAAGGTGAGAGAAGTAGTTTCCTTGGAGAAAACTATGAATGTGTTTGAGATACAGAGTTTCTTGGGGCTGGATGGTTCCTACATGTGCTTTATACAGGACTTATCCCGCTTAGCAGCGCATTTGACGGGTCTGACTAAGAAGGGAGTGATGTTCATTTGGTCAGAATCATGCGATAAAAGATTTCTGGACCTGAAAGGAAGGTTGACATCAACACCAATCCTGATACTTCCAATGAAAGGGAAGAGTTATACAGTTTACTGTGATGCTTCAGGAATTGGGCTAGGATTAGGGTTGAAGCAGGGTGATTGAGTAGTTGCATACGGATCTCGGCAGTTGAGGCCACATGAGCGGAATTACCCGATGCATTATCTCGAGTTGGCTATAGTTGTTCATGTGTTGCACTATTGGAGACATTATCTCTTTGGAGAGAATTTTGTGGTTTTCACCGACCACGAATGTCTTAGGTAATTCTTTAGTCAGCGTGACTTGAATCTGAGACAGAGGATTTTGGTTGAGTACCTATAGTCATTTGATTTTGAGCATGCCTATACACATGGTAAAGGTAATGTAGTAGCTGATTCACTGAGCACGAGGACTCATATACAGGCAGTGCAGGATGACAGTGGTGAGTGGCAGCTCATGGCCTTGTTCTCTGAGATGCATTTGGAGGCGCGCGATAGACATGGGAAATCATATCTTTCATCTTTACCAGTGACTTCTACCCTCCTTGATTGAGTGAGGATGAGACAACTATCTGATTCAGAAGGCCTAGTACTATAGGAGTCAGTGGCTAGTGAGGACACTTCTACTAGATGGACGATAAGAGATGATGAAATTCTACGTTTCCATGGACGAGTGTGGGTTCCAGGGGATATACACTAGGAGTTGATGCGGGAGTTTCATGCTTCTTCTTGGGAAGTTCATCCTCATGTTACCAAGATGCACCATGACTTGAGATGTCAGTATTGGTTGCTGGGTATGAAGAGATAGATATCTGGTTTTGTTACGAGATGTTCCACCTGTCAACAGGTGAAGGCAGAGCATCAGAGGCCAGCTGGAAGGTTACAGAAGTTACCCATTTCGGAGTGAAAATGGGATGATTTCACGATGGACTTCGTGACTGGGTTGTCGAGGTCAACTCGAGGCAATGATTCCATGTGGGTTGTTTTGGACAGACTCATGAAGGTAGCTCACTTTTTTCCGATCAAGGAGACATTCGGAGTTGACAAGCTCGGAATGATGTATATCTGAGAGGTCGTACGTCTTCATGGTGTTACTCGTTCTATCATTTCAGATATGGACGCCTGTTTTACACCTTGTTTCTGGAAGATTATTCATAGGGAAATGGGGACACAGGTGCTTCTGAGCACACATTACCACCCTCAGGCTGATGTCCAGTCAGAGCGTACGATACAGGTCATGAGGACATGTTGTGTCCATGCATCCTAGACATTGGGGGCTATTGGGAGAAGCATATACCTATGGTTTAGTTTTCCTATAATAACATTTTTCAGGAAACTATTGATATGGAACATTATGAGGCTTTATATGGTAGGTTATACCGATCACCCTTGTGCTGGTTAGAGGCAGGTGAGGCAGCTTTACTGGGACCACGTCTCGTGCAGGAGACTTCTGAGCAGGTCCAGTTGATTCAGAAGCGGATGGCAACTGCACAGTCTCGTCTATAATCCTATGCTGATCGCCGCAGATGACCCTTGAAGTTCATGGTTGGGGATCTGGTTTTATTGTGTGTTTCACCGAGGTTGGGACACATGCGGATCAGGAGATAGGGTAAATTTTCACTGTGGTATGTAGGGCCATTTGAGATTCTGGAGAGAGTCGAGCTGGTTTCCTATCAGTTGCTGTTAGCAGAGAGGTATCAGGCCATGCACGACGTCTTCCATGTATCTCAGTTGCACATCTATCATTCAGAACCATCTCACGTATTTCATTTGGAGGAGGTTAAGCTTCATGTAGATGCGTTCTTTGAGGAGCATCTGATTCGTATCGTTGATAGGAGCATGAAGGTTCTCTGAGGCCGATCAGTTCCTCTCATCCGGGTGCTATGATAGCATGGCCGAGTGCAGGACGAAACCTGGGAGTGGGGGACCGATGTACATGCTCAGTGGCCGGAGTTTTTCACAACATTATCTTCTCTACCCTTAGAAGGGAAATTCAGGGATGAATTTCTTTAAGGGGGGACATTTGTTAGAACCCAGTTCTTATTCATGAGGTACGGGTTTCTTCTTTTCCTTAAGTGCTTTTGAGAAAATAAGGAAAAATGGGGGAAAATCCAAAATTTTTTGACTACACTCCGTGAATTTTTCCACATGCCATGTACTTTGGCTGGGTGGGATGAGTACACAGGGTGTGTTGCCATGTCGATGAGAAGGGGTGTAAAAACTGACTACATGCTGTGTTGTGGTTATTTACATGACGTAAAGTCAGTCAAAAAGAAAATAGTAAGGTGGTGGAATCAGCCGCGAGCTGAGCGACAGTACAGCTGTGTACTCAGGTGTTACACGCCATGTACTCATGTCGATGGGGGAACAGTTCCACGCTGTTGAGAAGCTTCCAGTGGAATAGTTAAATGAGAAAGTTACAGGCCATGTAGTCAATAGCACACATCATGTTCTTTTTTTTCTCTTAAAATGGGCAGTAGCCTCCCCTATTCATAGGGAAGGCTTAGAACCAGAGGAGGAGTCGAGAGAGAGGGCCTAACCATTGAGGAGCTCCAGATCACATGCCGGGAATGAGTTTCCACCTCCGTTGATCTTGTTGGAACCGTATGGGTAAGACTATCCTTCTTCTTAAGTGGTTATTACCAATTCTTTCCCTAGGGAATGTTATTTATGTTTGAACGGTATTTTCATTCACCTTAGATATTCATCGTTCTTGGACTATTTGGAGATCATAGTTCATATATACTGATCAGGGGTGATTGAGGTAGGTGGCTTGGTGTTTAAATTTCAACTATTGGGCATTTTTTTGTATCATTGAGCTACGAACCCATGTTGGGGTGTCGTGTGGATGAGGCCTTGGCTGTTTTGAATACCTAAAATGGTATGGGTAATTGAATGTTATAATAAACTGTTGTTTGGGATCACTTCTTGGATCCAGGACCACCCCGGGGGTGCGTTCCTCTATTTAGCCGTTTGGCCAGGATACCTGAGGGTATGCCATTGTGAAAATGATTATTAAATTTCCTTAAGATGAATTGTATGTGAATTTATTATTTATATGTTGGGCATGGCCCAGTTAGTAGTTTAGCTTGAGGGTAGTGTATTAATTGGCCTGAGGGCAGTGGTTGTTATAGCCTGAGGGCAATGTCTTTCGTGCCTGTGGGAAATAGACTCTGTGCCTGAGGGAAACACTCTATACGCCTGAGGGAATTATCTGTTTTTCATGTGGGCAATTACCCACGGATTACGATTCCGATTACTCTAGGATAAGGGTTTGTGTGTCTAAGGACAATAACTGTTTACAAAGAAAATTCACAGAGGTGATGTCTTATATTAAATTGATAAAATGAATATTAAAATGGAAATATAACTGGTAATGTTAGTTACGTTTGAGTACTGATTAGTTTATTGAATTTACTACTGCACACTATTGTTGCATATTTTCACACAGATGGGCATGGGCCTTTGGTGGGTGCCTACTGGGATATATTTCTCACACCCTATTTGGGTAATGTATTAGGCCCAAACAGATTACGTTTCTGAAGGTGTGGATAAGGGCAAGGGTCCCTATACAGGTACTTGATTGTTGCTGAGGAGTGGGGAGCATGGGACCGAGGTTAGGCTCGTGATGCAGCTGGATGTTTTGTTATTCATTTTTACTCGGTACTCTATATTGTATTGTACCGTATCGCTGTATGATATGTTCTGGCTAATTTCATAGAACTTTAGCATTTTTGAATCATTATCTATATGACAGTTGGTTATCTTTTACTACAGTTGATCATTTTAAATGTGTATGGTTTATTTCTTCCGTTGTTGTTGTATGTTTGTATATTTTATTCTATTGCGCTACATTTTGAAAAATGAGGGCATAGTTTCCCCACTATCACCCCGGGCCCTCGCTGCTAGTCGGCAGCCTCTTGCGTCTAGGGAAATGTGCTTGAGGTCATGTGACCAACCGGGTCCGGGGCACCCATTGCGTGGCACCCGGATCTGGGATGTTACATCTATCTTGTATCAAGTGAAGGTTTTATGTAATAAATAATGATTAATTTTGGAATAAAGAGAAGGGTTGTTTTATATATGTTATGTTTCCATATATTTCATTCCTTTTTATATCATTATATAATGCCTTTGAACACATGTACTAATGCTTTATTATTATGTTTAATAGCTTAGTAGGATTTCAGCTCATCAATTTTTTTTAATGTTATAATCAAGTTATCCTATAAAGATTTATGAGAAAAATGGGAGTTAAGATCTCATTATTTATAATAAATAAATAAATGGATTATTTAGTCCCATGTTTTCAATTTTATATACCTAGTCTACCAAGATAGTAGATGTTATAATCATTGTCTTATAGTACGAAGTTTTTTTATTTTTAAAATCATGTAATGTTTTGTGTAAAAGGATAGGGTATCTATATTCAATTTATATTTCCTATTGTTTTTAGGTAATTGATTAAGGGGTTTAAAGCATGATTATGGCTGTTTACATTCATTAGGGGTCACCCCATGGGTGTGTTTCTCGTGAATGACCTCTTATGGACGTTTGTCCTAGGATGACTATGAGGAATGCCTCACATTCCCTTATTGGGTTGTTCAAAATGATGTTTATTAAATTTTAATCCATGTAGTATTTCAATTTACATGTGTTCCTTGTGAGATTAATTTCCCACATGAGTTATTGATGTTAAATCTATGTAATAGTTTAATTTTCATGTGTTGCTTCTTATATAAAATTATAAAGGGTTAAACAGAAATGAGCTAGCCATAGTATAGCATCCCCCCTTTTTATCACATAAACTTTAATTACATTTTACAAAACCGAGGATCTTTAAGGTTTCGTGTCTTGGAAACCAGGAACTTAAAACATGAAAACAACATAAAGAATTCTTCTTAAACACTTGAAAGGCTTCTCCTCATGTTCACCCTAGGCTCATTACTGAATCTCATAACCTGGGGACATACATCAAAAGAAAGGGTGAGCAGAAGGCCCAGCAAGGGAAACAAGTGAAACATTTTACATATGAACTTGGGATACATCAACAAAGTCATGAAAAGAACTTTAAGGAATGAAAATGAAATAATGAGGCATATCATAATAAAAATAAAACTTTTTCATAACTTGAAGATGTGGCTGCAACATTTAATATTGGCAATCGTTTCGTTTCACCAAGGTCCATCCCCAAGGTGTCATTAAAAATTACCAAGGTTATTCACCAAGGCGTCGTTAAAATGGTCATCTCTAGAGATTAAATCTTTACCCAATGCATTGGAGCGCTATCAGGGCGCACCCTTAAATTCGCCTTTATTATCATGTGAGCCACATATATCATCATCAAACATTTCATAAATAACCCATATAGCATAAAATAAATGGGTTTCATTTCATAATCATAACATTTTAAAAACTGCTTTAATGACATGATCTTTACGGCACTTTAAACCCACGGAAAGGGAAGCGGGTCTCATGTATGTAAATCCCATAATTTAAAATGGAACATTTTGATATATATGTGAATACCCTTGTAGAAATAAGAGCTTTGAGTATTCACTTTATAACATAAAATAATTTTTGAGAAAAGAGAGAGGCATTTTGAGGGGAAAATTCTGCAGCATAACGGCTATGTTACAAGGTTTTAGAAAACATTGAGAAAAGAGGGGACATGGGTAAAACATTCATAAATGACCCATAATACAGTAGAGGGATAAAATATAAGGGATTTATGAACATGGTAATGAAATTTGAAAATATACCATATGAAATGAAGAACATGAAAGGAAGAAAACAAAACAAGATTTCTCTTGTGAAAATTCGGCAGTCTAACAGCATCACATAAACTTCAACAAAATTGAGTTGACAAGGTCAAATAGGGTCTCTCATCATATAAAAATAAGAGTCCAGTATGATAGATATAGAGATCATACCCCAACATAATATAAAGGAAATTGAAAGAATTGACATGAAAGTAGAACTTCAAAACGAGAAGGGTGAAGAACCACTTAAAAATTCGGCAGCCTAACGGCGCCACTTAAGACATCAAAATACTGAATTGAAGAGATCAAATGGGTTCTCTCATCATGTGATCATAAAATACCAGTATGATAAATATAGAGATCATACCCCAACATAATAAAAATGAACTTGAAAGACTTGACATGAAAGTAGAACTTTGAAAAAGAGAGAGGTGAATGAATCCCTTGAAAATTCGGCAGCCTAACGGCGCCACTTAAACTTCAACAAAATTGAATTGACAAGGTCAAATAGGGTCTCTCATCATATGAACATAAGAGTCCAGTATGATAGATATAGAGATCATACCCCAACATAATAGAAAGGAACTTGAAAGAATTGACATGAATGTAGAACTTCAAAACGAGAAGGGTGAAGAACCACTTAAAAATTCGGCAGCCTAACGGCGCCACTTAAGACATCAAAATACTGAATTGAAGAGATAAAATGGGGTCTCTCATCATGTGATCATAAAATAACAGTATGATAAATATAGAGATCATACCCCAACATAATAAAAATGAACTTGAAAGACTTGACATGAAAGTAGAACTTTGAAAAAGAGAGAGGTGAATGAATCCCTTGAAAATTCGGCAGCCTAACGGCGCCACTTAAACTTTATTAAAATGAAATGATGAGAGTAAGAGGGGTCTTTCATCATATGAACATAAAAAAGGGCAGTAAGAGGAGTATAAAAGAACATCCTCCAAAATAAGAACATGGAGCATAAAAGGAATGACATAAAAGAGATCACTTGAAAAGAAAGAGAGGGGTCGGATCCCTTACCTTAAAATGTAACTCTTAAACCTCAAAGGTTGGGACCTTGAGGGCTTGGGGGCACCTTGGGAGGACTCCTTGGGAGTTAATGAGACCAGAACTTCGTTGGGGAAGAGTGGGGAGTCGAATGGATGAGAGGATGGCTTGGTATTTATAGGGAAAGTGAGGGGACAAGGCATTAATGGCAAAGGGACACCTCATTAGTGGTTTTGGCAAAACCATGGGCTTGCCCATGGTATTTTCCCATGGTATTGGCCACTTGGGACACCTCATACCTTATCTCACTATTCATAATTCGAACATATTTATTACAAACATAATACATCATTTAATGATGTCATTAAACACCCGTAACTTAAAAACTGTATTTTCACTATTCATCAAAAATTCTACTTTCTCAGAATAATCCCAAAATTTCACCTTAACCAAATATCAACGCTCTGATTACAAATATGAACTCCATTTCAAAAAAATAATTTTCTAAATATTTTTAATTTAATTTTTAAATAAAAACACTATTCATCGAAAATTCATTTTTTCAGAAAAAACCCCAAAAATTACCATAACCTAATATCAATGCTCTGAGATCAAAAATAAAGTCATTTTTATAAAAATAATTTTCTAATTATTTTTAATTAAATTTTTAATTAAAAAAAACACTATTCACCCGAAAAAACTAATACTTGAATAATAATTAATGAAACCGTTATTTAACTATTTTATTGAATCACATTACTTAATCAAGGTGCCTAGATTATTTTAAAACTTTCTTTAAGTGAGATTACTAATCCATTTGGTCATATTACTAATCCTAATCATAAAATCACTATTCATAATTTACTATTCATCAAAAATCAAGTTGATCTTACTATACTCTAAATTTCGTACTGAACATAATTGTAGAAGACCATTTTTCGAAAATCATTACACATTTTTAATTATTTAAGGTTTACACAACCATTTTTAAAATATCCTTTTTCTAAAATTCATCAAAAATATGCATACAATATTTATCCGGTCATTTGAAAATTCATAAACATCATCATAAGAAGAAATCCAAATTTTTATTTAAAAAAAGGATTACACAAGGCAATTACGGTCTTGTTACATAACCCCTTATAATACCAGCATAGGACCTAAGAGTAAGGTGTGCTAGGGTGATAGAATTTTGGGGCGGCTCAGTCAACATTGCCCGAGTAGTAATTTCTATCATTTTGAACTTCTCGCGAAGGCGATTCCGTTCTAGCTTCACATGATGAAGTTCGGATTGGATTTGGTCCAGAGCAAAGCCCAATGGTGCTACCTCCTTCCCAATCTCTGTTAGATGGGCTTCGATCGGCCCAAGGCTACTAGGTGAGGCCATCAAATCTTCTTTCTATAATAATTAACCAAGATTACTTAAATTTAGAGACAATAATCAAAACATTTTGTTCACGGTGGTCATATTGACCGATGGTCATATAACACTCAAAAACCAATGGTCTCATTTTATTTATAATCATGTTTATCAAATAAAACATTTTTTTGAGTATATAAAAAAATAACACATGAAATTAGGAAACAAGATTTATTCAAAATTTCGGGTCGTTACAATCTTCCCCCCTTAAGAAATTGCGTCCTCGCAATTTTTTTAAATTGGGTTTTGAAATTTCATTGAAAGTCCCACATCGGAAAAAGAGTCAGTAACACCATTACTTTAAAAGAAAGAAAAGGAAGTACAAAGGCCACCCGACTTAACCCACACTCGGGTTCCATGTAGGAAAACATGGACATGGAGGAAAAAAACAAAGGGTCAGTTCTGAGAGAGAGTGATAGAGAACATGATTAGGAGAAAGTTAACCATGAGAAAATCCCAAACTTATGATGTGTGTAAACGGTCTTTGATTACCTAGTAGGAAACGTAAACCAACAACATTTTTGTTTTACGTTTCTTTTCATAATTTTGAGGATTTCATTTACTACATAGAACAAAAACATAAGATAATATACCTACCTTCAAGTAGAGTTTCATCCTTTAACAAGTCCCTACCAACACTAATCTTTTCACCAAATGATGAGAATTCAAAAACACTTGGTCTCATAAAAGCACAAGAATCATCTTCTATAGAATCACATAATCTACAAAAGATTAACTATCTATTTCTTCTATCTTTAAACATTATCCCAAAAACAGAAAGGTTAAGGTAAAACAACTCTTCAAAAAGAAAGAATCCCATAGGAATAAAACCTACTTTTAAATCTTCAAAGTTCCATGGTACTACCCAACGTTCATCATAGACCACTCCATAAATAGCGTTCCTTAAAATTCCTCAAAATAAACCAAACTAAGATTGAAACCCAAATACAAGAAGGATTTGATAACATAGTCTTCCAAAACAACTTCATTGTTCATCTCCAGACAACATCAACCACTCCTAACATCTTATAACAAAAGTAGCTAACCTAAACATATTTTGCCCAAGATAGGTTAATCATTCCCAAAGGTAACCTAAATTACTATAAGACCACCTTAAATTCATCAATTCTTCAAAATATAAGTCAACCTTACTCCTCAATGAAAATACTATAGTAATCTATTTACCTCGATCATATAGGGTCCCCAAAATAGTGAACGCCTTCCAAAATAATAATCATCTTTTAATCCCCTAATCATCTCTGACATATTAATACGGAAATTGTCGCATTTCCTATCACATTGGTTGTTGGGACACGTTATTCCATTTCCCACCATTAACTAAGAAGATAAAGTATAATTAGAGGCTTAAATACATAACCAATAATCATGAAAAGGAACTTAAAGCATATAAGGATAACTTGTAGAAGAAAAGTATACCCTAACTTGTGATCCCATAGGTTCCCATCTAGGTTATCCATGATCATATATTCTTATGTTAATCTTTATTTTATTTTATCTTTGTTCCTTTAATAATGGTTCATACCAAGCTTATGAATTTACCAAAGCATATCCCCCGGGAGTGTCGTAACCCAGAGTGCAGCAAGGCCCGTTGTCGTGTACCAGTTCCCGTTCGAGTCTAGCTCAAAGCGGTGTTTTTGGGTTTTACCCCTATGTACATCTGTGCCAGAGCCACCTCTACCTGCTCATATCCAGACAGGGATGTATTTGCTTGGCAACCCCTTAATCAATACTCACCAAAATACCAGGAAGATTTCCTATATTAAACTTTTCTATAGGGTTCCTCCTAGAGTTTTCATATCCTAATTTCCACAAATAACTAAACCATCCTTTGATACCAACTATAGAATCCCACCTTTTTATCACATAAACTTGAATTAAATTTTACAAAACCGAGGATCTTTAAGGTTTAGTGTCTTGGAAACCAGGAACTTAAAACATGAAAACAACATAAAGAATTCTTCTTAAACACTTGAAAGGCTTCTCCTCATGTTCACCCTAGGCTCATTACTGAATCTCATAAACTGGGGACATACATCAAAAGAAAGGGTGAGCAGAAGGCCCAGCAAGGGAAACAAGTGAAACATATTACATATGAACTTGGGATACATCAACAAAGTCATGAAAAGAACTTTAAGGCATGAAAATGAAATCATGAGGCATATCATAATAAAAATAAAACTTTTTCATAACTTGAAGATGTGGCTGAAACATTTAATATTGGCAATCGTTTCGTTTCACCAAGGTCCATCCCCAAGGTGTCGTTAAAAATTACCAAGGTTATTCACCAAGGCGTCGTTAAAATGGTCATCTCTAGAGATTAAGTCTTTACCCAATGCATTGGAGCGCTATCAGGGCGCACCCTTAAATTTGCCTTTATTATCATGTGAGCCACATATATCATCATCAAACATTTCATAAATAACCCATATAGCATAAAATAAATGGGTTTCATTTCATAATCATAACATTTTAAAAACTGCTTTAATGACATGATCTTTACGGCACTTTAAACCCACGGAAAGGGAAGCGGGTCTCACGTATGTAAATCCCGGAATTTAAAATGGAACATTTTGATATATATGTGAATACCCTTGTAGAAATAAGAGCTTTGAGTATTCACTTTATAACATAAAATAATTTCTGAGAAAAGAGAGAGGCATTTTGAGGGGAAAATTCTGCAGCATAACGGCTATGTTACAAGGTTTTAGAAAACATTGAGAAAAGAGGGGACATGGGTAAAACATTCATAAATGACCCATAATACAGTAGAGGGATAAAATATAAGGGATTTATGAACAAGGTAATGAAATTTGAAAATATACCATATGAAATGAAGAACATGAAAGGAAGAAAACAAAACAGGATTTCTCTTGTGAAAATTCGGCAGCCTAACGGCATCACTTAAACATTAACAAAATTGAATTGACAAGGTCAAATAGAGTCTCTCATAATATGAACATAAGATTCCAGTATGATAGATATAGAGATCATACCCCAACATAATATAAAGGAACTTGAAAGAATTGACATGAAAGTAGAACTTCAAAACGAGAAGGGTGAAGAACCACTTAAAAATTCGGCAGCCTAACGGCGCCACTTAAGACATCAAAATACTGAATTGAAGAGATCAAATGGGGTCTCTCATCAGGTGATCATAAAATACCAGTATGATAAATATAGAGATAATACCCCAACATAATAAATATGAACTTGAAAGACTTGACATGAAAGTAGAACTTTGAAAAAGAGAGAGGTGAATGAATCCCTTGAAAATTCGGCAGCCTAACGGCGCCACTTAAACTTCAACAAAATTGAATTGACAAGGTCAAATAGGGTCTTTCATCATATGAACATAAGAGTCCAGTATGATATATATAGATATCATACCCCAACATAATAGAAAGGAACTTGAAAGAATTGACATGAAAGTAGAACTTCAAAACGAGAAGGGTGAAGAACCACTTAAAAATTCGACAGCCTAACTGCGCCACTTAAGACATCAAATACTGAATTGAAGAGATAAAATGGGGTCTCTCATCATGTGATCATAAAAGACCAGTATGATAAATTTAGAGATCATACCCCAACATAATAAAAATGAACTTGAAAGACTTGACATGAAAGTAGAACTTTGAAAAAGAGAGAGGTGAATGAATCCCTTGAAAATTCGGCAGCCTAACGACGCCACTTAAACTTTCTTAAAACGAAATTATGAGAGTAAGAGGGGGTCTTTCATCATATGAACATAAAAAAGGGCAGTAAGAGGAGTATAAAAGAACATCCTCCAAAATAAGAACATGGAGCATAAAAGGAATGACATAAAAGAGATCACTTGAAAAGAAAGAGAGGGGTCGGATCCCTTACCTTAAAATGTAACTCTTAAACCTCAAAGGTTGGGACCTTGAGGGCTTGGGGGCACCTTGGGAGGACTCCTTGGGAGGTAATGAGACCAGAACATCGTTGGGGAAGAGTGGGGAGTCGAATGGATGAGAGGATGGCTTGGTATTTATAGGGAAAGTGAGGGGACAAGGCCTTAATGGCAAAGGGACACCTCATTAGTGGTTTTGGCAAAACCATGGGCTTGCCCATGGTATTTGCCCATGGTATTGGCCACTTGGGACACCTCATACCTTATCTACCTATTCATAATTCTAACATATTGATTACAAACTTAATACATCATTTAATGATGTCATTAAACACCCGTAACTTAAAAACTGTATTTTCACTATTCATCAAAAATTCAACTTTCTCAGAATAATCCCAAAATTTCACCTTAACCAAATATCAACGCTCTGATTACAAATATGAACTCCATTTTATAAAAATAATTTTCTAAATATTTTTAATTTAATTTTTAAATAAAAACACTATTCATCGAAAATACATTTTTTCAGAAAAAACCCCAAAAATTACCATAACATAATATCGATGCTCTGAGTTCAAAAATAAAGTCATTTTTATAAAAATAATTTTCTAATTATTTTTAATTAAATTTTTAATTAACAAAAACACTATTCGCCCGAAAAAACTAATACTTGAATAATAATTAATGAAACCGTTATTTAACTATTTTATTGAATCACATTACTTAATCAAGGTGCCTAGATTATTTTAAAACTTTCTTTAAGTGAGATTACTAATCCATTTGGTCATATTACCAATCCTAATCATAAAATAACTATTCATAATTTACTATTCATCAAAAATCAAGTTGATCTTACTAGACTCTAAATTTCGTACTGAACATAATTGTAGAAGACCATTTTTCGAAAATCATTACACATTTTAAATTATTTAAGGTTTACACAACCATTTTTAAAATATCCTTTTTCTAAAATTCATCAAAAATATGCATACAATATTTATCCGGTCATTTGAAAATTCATAAACATCATCATAAGAAGAAATCCAAATTTTTATTTAAAAAAAGGATTACACAAGGCAATTACGGTCTCGTTACATAACCCCTTATAATACCAGCCTAGGACCTAAGAGTAAGGTGTGCTAGGGTGATAGAATTTTGGGGCGGCTCAGTCAACATTGCCCGAGTAGTAATTTCTATCAGTTTGAACTTCTCGCGAAGGCGATTCCGTTCTAGCTTCACGTGATGAAGTTCGGCTTGGATTTGGTCCAGAGCAAAGCCCAATGGTACTACCTCCTTCCCAATCTCTGTTAGATGGGCTTCGATCGGCCCAAGGCTACTAGGTGAGGCCATCAAATCTTCTTTCTATAATAATTAACCAAGATTACTTAAATTTAGAGACAATAATCAAAACATTTTGTTCACGGTGGTCATATTGACCAATGGTCATATAACACTCAAAAACCGATGGTCTCATTTTATTTATAATCATGTTTATCAAATAAAACATTTTTTTTGAGTATATAAAAAAAATGACACATGAAATTAGGAAACAAGATTTATTCAAAATTTCGGGTCGTTACACATATCCTTAGTTTAAAAGTAATGGTAGGGATCATATGTATTTTACACCATAAACGTTGGGTGAAACATGACCTCAGTTAAAAGACCATCGATGAACTCAATAGGGTGTCCTCATGTTATGTCATGAGTGAGCCACATATCGAATGGTCAGACTCAAAGAGACTTTTCTTTAAATTCCGATCTATCCTTGAATCCAATGAGGGATGCTAAAGAAGCATTATATTGGGATATATTTATATACAATGAGTAGAAATTTATTCATAATTGAATTTTGAAATGGAATTACTTGTGGATCATCTTCCAAGACAAAGCACATGCTTGGATTAAGTCTTCACTTACACTTAATTAAATGGTGTTTTGAGATATCGATTGTTCTTAATTTTATACGGGGATCATCAGGCTTTGGCTGAATCATGAGAGTTATATAATTCAATTTAATTTAATGGAAAATGAACATGAAATTAATATAAATGAAAACCATTTGATATAGTAATATTAACTTTTTAGTACATCCATGTTTACAAGTTTCATTATTACACACTGTATGTTATATATATATTCACTGATTTATTGACATAGAACGTCAGTGGTTTCCTACATGGATTTATTCTCACACCCTATTTAGGTTATTTTTTGGGGCCAATGTAGATTATATTGTTGATTTTGTCGATAAGGTAATGATCCCTTCTCCAGGTACTTGATTTACTTCTTAGGAGTAGGTGAGCATGGGACCTAGCCAAGGCTTGTGATGGTTATGAGTTTCTTTAGTCTAATTTGTAATTTTGGTACTTGTATTATTTATTACTACAATGTGACATGTTTTGTATGTTTTCCTAGAACATGTGACATGCATCATCATCATTTGAATTCTCTGACATCTGGTTTTTATATTGTCAGACTTCTGCTATTTCCTTCTATTTGAGGATATTACTACTTTCACTATTTTATTTTTATTGTTCCCTCTTTGTTACACTCTACCAAAGGGGGAATAGATCCCCCATTATTACACATTTACCCTAGCTACTAGTAGAAAACCTCTATAATTTGGGGAAATTATATTGTGTCCATGTGGCTAACTGGGTAGGGGGCGGCACTGAGTGCTGTCAAGATTTAGGATGTTACATATTTTCTATATAAATTCAAAATTGTATAAAAAACATAAAAAAATAAGTAATAAAAATATTTATTAATAAGATAATAAAAAAATAATAAATAATATTTTAAATATTATAAACTTTAACCATTATTGGAAAATTATTCAATAACCCTGAAATTTGGTATCGATGATATTCACACAGTTGTTGTGTATTCCTTCAAAGGCATTGAAGTCCCCAGTCCTAATGTGCAGATTAAGACAATGTTTCCATCATTCATGGGAACCCCCAATTAGTCGACAAGTATATCCTTTATAATCCATAACAATGGAAGCACTAAATCAAACCAGATTATACACATCAACTACAAAATCAAAAGAAATTTTGGAATTTACAAATATCCTCAAAGACATATGACTCAAGTAAAAAGCTTCTATAAATAACAATGAATCAATCTAAAATAATTATACACTACATAAGATCCACAATATCATTATATTGTCAATGTTTTGGAAAGTTCACCCTCCTCAAATTCATCATTTATTTATTTGTGCACATGTAATGGTTATATTCCATACTCCTCACAGTTGATTGCAACAACATAAGATGATATTCATCTAAACAATAATTTTCAATAAATAGACCTTATGATGTAAAATACTATAGTGTTCTTAGGTTTTAAGTAGTTGAATAGAAAAACATCATCAAGTATAATGTATGATGTACTTTATCTAGAAGGTTAATAAATTTTCATTTGTAAAACAGGGATATCTTAGTCAAATATATCATGTTAGGTATAAATGGTATAAAATTGACTATATTACTTGATTATACCCTTCCTTTTCGTTAGTAAAAATATCTTTCCACTTATGATTTTTTCTATATGTCCCGTGTAAAAACTTATTTTCCATATAGTAATGATTTTTTCTTATATCCTTCTTCCCTAAAATATTAATATTGTTCTATATATTAGATAGAGTATTATCATTAAGATAAAACATTTAATATTTCACCAGAAAAATCATAAAAAAATCATTTAGAAAAGATATAAATGAATTAAAATTTAAAGAAGTGCATTGGGATTTTGAAAAGTATGGTTAGAAATGATTTAATGTATCGCTTTAACTCAACATATAAATCTCTATTTTAATAAATGATTAATGGTATAATTTCCAATGAGGAGCCTCCAAAATAACTGATCCTGAAGAAAATAATTGAGAAAATTATGATTTTTAAAACACATACACCCATCATGAATTATTGACGGTGGGCATTCAATTTTAAGACCACTTATTAACCCTCATTATTTTTTTCAGCTCCGTATGATTTACATATGACATTGTTTTGGAAATTTCATCAAAATACATGGATATTAGTAATATATAAAGGATTATAATATCTTATAAATAGCAAAGCCTCTAATGGGGAATAAACATCCTAAAATGAGAATATAATTATATATCTAGAATCATAATAAATATTTGACATAACTATAAATGTACTTAATATAAGTAACATTAATCCCTCCCCCAAAAGCAATTTTTACCAAATAAGATGTTTCTGAAAAATATAAATCTTATTATAGTTAATATTTAGAATATATATGGAAACATAATTATCCAAAACCTATAGTTAAATTAAATAATTTAAAAAATTGTTTTAATTTTCCTTAATAAACAAAAACATTAATATATATCTTCATTTTGCATTAAATAATTTATGTTTAATTATATTATTTATATAATGTATATGTTTCGATATTGAAATAACTCTATTCAACATACGAGTTTCTTTTCATTACTGTCATTATATAGTGTAATTATTTTTAGTGAAATTTTTTAATAACTTTATGATTTAATAATATTCCTAATGTCTCATTTATTATTATATAAAATTAGATTTATTTTATATAATAAATGATCTATACGAAAAACCCATTTTTATACATGAAATAAATAAATATTATGTCATGTAAATGTTTAATTTTTGATTTACTTTCATAATTATTTTTTTTAATAATTTTATAAAATGTTTCAAAAAAAATTAATAGTTTCATATTACTAATTTTTAGCCATGAAATAGATGGTATTATGTAAAATACTAATTTCTTGATATTATAAATTTAATTTCATAAAATGTGGAGAATTTTTTGAATCAGTATATAAAATAAATAGTACCACCATTTTTTAAAATTTTATGCATGGATTTATTTTTGAGTGAGTACTAAAAATGTTATTGTTTACAGACAGTCGCCTATTTTTTTCAAATAATGTAATATAAAATTTTAACGCTATATTGTATTTTTTGGAAATTTAACATAATTGATTATTTATTAAGAATAACATAAACAATTTCACAAGAATCAACATTATTTTATATTTTTTAAATTCACTCATGTTTAAAAAATGAAATTTTATAAAAACTATATTTTGTTGCATTACATGTATTAAATATAATTTATATTAATCTTAATATTCAATTATAAAAGAATATATTCTCTATTTTCAATTAGGTTATTAAATTTTATTAATTAACTCAAAATCATTTTTGATAATTAATAATATTATAAAATTTTAAAAATATATTCTTTTAGTGAAAGGGTACACTGTGTTAATCAATGTAAAAAATAATGGATAAGAAAAAATATCTATATTAATTATTATTGGATAATATTATTTTAACCCTTATTTTCAAGGATACTTTTTTTATGTTCCACATAACCCTGAGACTATCCTAATATTATTTTAACACATTAAATAATAACATATGAGTGAGTCCCGTTAATTTTAAAAGGGAATTTTTCTCACCACTATTCCTCACACATTTTGAGCACCCTAGGACAAACTATCCCTAATAAAATATCTCCCCAACATCCCTCTTCACATACAAGATGTCATGGCCTCTCTTATAGATTAATCGTAGAATGGTTAATGTGTATCCTTACTGAGGTTTTCTAAATAAGGTGTATAATTCATAAGTGAGTGTTTCATGTTTTTTCTTCTTCTAACACAAGGAAATATTCTTCTAAAATTAAGAAATAAAAACAGAATAATCTGCAATATTTCTAAATTTTTTCATTATTATAGTGTCATACATCTCATCTTATGTTATTTTGTTTAGAAAATTAAAACTTCTCTCATTCATTTGTGTGGAATACGTCCTCCATGAATCGTTGTTTTTTTTATTTCATCATCCAATATTTAAACCAGATAAAAAGATATATAAAAATGAATATATTTATATATATGAAATTTATGGAATAATTATTATTCTGAAAATATATTATACTACTTACCTTCTAACCTATTACATCCATTATAAATTTGTAACATATCTCATGTGTATGTCTGGAATGCCACCTCCATGTTGTGATGTGATTATTTTTTCATCAACATTATAAATTGTTTTTCATAAGAAATGAAGTAATGATTAAAAAATTTATTTATAATATTACTAATTTTATAATTTTATAATATTTTCTACATTATGTTTTTCAACCCAATAGAAAAATTAAAATAGCATCAATGCGTACTTATGGAGTTTTATCTCCAGAAAATATCGTGGTTTATTATTCATGAAAACCGTAAAAGGTTAAATATAAATGTGCATGTTTTGAAAAAATAATATAATAAAAACATTTTTGAGGTATCAGTATTTATGGAGACATATTCCACTTTATCAGAGCCATTGTAAAAAATCTTATTTCAAGTTTATAAACAGTACATGCCCAAAACATCTAACAAAATCAAAACGATTTAGTAACTAAAAAGCATTGTAAAACATAGAATAATTATAATAATGATAAATTAATGTATATTAATGTATGACTATGAAGTAGAAACCAATTATTATTATACTTATCTAGTGGGTATAAATAATAAAAAATTGATTTCTGACTCGAGGTCAGGATTTTTATTTATGGCAATGTTTTAATTTTTATTTAAAACAATATTTCATATATATACATGTTTACAAAAATATTAAATTTAGGTTATAAATTATACATAAATGATTGTTAAAGGAAAATATAAACTACTTTTTAATTTTAATTAAAATTATTAAATACTGATCATTTTGATATTTACTGTATATTTCATTTGGACATTTTTACCAAAGTATAAAATAATTGTTTCATTATAATTGGCTTGGCCTAATTTTTTCATCATAGTGGACATTATTAATTTTCAACATTACTCTAAATTTCCACATGGGTTTTCAATGAATATTATATTCTTTATACTCTAGAAAATTTTCTTTTCTATGGGTTTTCAATTTTAAAGTATATATCTAATTATGGTATGTGAAAATAAAAAGTATTTTTATATGAGATAAAATTTATTTTTTAGGGTTTAATTTTGAAATTGAATGAATATAATTTTTTTATCAATGATTTAATTTTTTAGTATCATATATGAATGATGTGTAGATATAGCTCATTAAGACCAGTGAGCCCAATATACCTCTCCTATGAATTGGGTAATGAATTGTCATTCGAGGAGAACATATATGATATAACTTAGTTAGTTACTCGTTTTGAATTTATTGGTATATAGTTATTATATGGCTGGTTAAGCACATGTGGAAAAAAATTTATTATATGGAACACTATTTTACTTATATTATTCTTGAAAAAAATATTAAAAACATTTGATTCCATGATGTATGTGTTTTTTTGAGGTTAGAGGTTTGTTTTTCAATCGAATTTGACAAGAGCTAAAAATTTTCTATGAATTACATCATGGTTTATCATATTCTTCATAATGTGTTTTATTTTTTTTCCTCTTATTAAATATAATTTTTCACATCTAGAAATGTTTTAGTTTTTTCAACATGTTTTATTGTTTATAATCTAATAATCTTCATGGGTGTTCATGTTTTCAATGGAAAGAATGATTTATTTATTTTTTATATCCCTTAGAGAACATTTATTGTCATACCATGTTTTTAAATGATTATCATAGAATCTATGGATGAGTATCAATTTTATAATATTAATTATTTCAATATCGGTAACCTATTAAAAAAATTTAATGAATGATGAATGATATAGGAGAGTAAAAATAAAAATATATTTTTACGGAAAAGATGTATACTGTGAAATGATTCCAAATTTTTCTGTAGTTATTTAATAATTTATCTAAAATACTAAACTGATATATTCCAATAATTATAATATATTGATATCAATGAGATAAATATTTTATTTAGTGGTTTTTTATTTCATAGGGAATTATAGAACGTATCAATGTGAAGGATTAAATACCATTAGTGGTTAGAATAATTTCTAAAGACACATTATAGATACTCTAATTTTTTAATATTATTGGTTTATAGATGTTAAATATTTCTATAGAGGTTCATATAATACAAGTTTATCTTGATTGTGTTTCCAAAGAGGAAACAATGAAGATAAATTATGAAGGTATCGATGGGATAATGACATTCTAAATCAGCATCCTAAAATTATTGGAATAGTGAAATTTATACAGATATTCACCAGTTAATGTAGATTATTAAAATTGGAACCTATGAAATAGATTCAAGGATTATTCCATAGAGAAACAGGTGTATAGTGGATCAGTTCCAAAAATATCTCCCATAAAATTTAACATTTTATAATAATCATTTGGTGGTGGTGGTGATGAATGGTGGCCTCTAGTAAAAAATATGATAGAAAAAATTGATCACTATTCCATAGAGTATAGAGACATTAAATATCATTTTCTTCGGAATTATATTCCTAATTATAATTAGTATATAATGGAATGAAAAATTCAGGTGTTAAAGTGAAATAGTGATGACTTTCAAGCTGATTATGAGGGAAAAAGTTTAAATCTAATAAAAAATTCATAGATTTTTTTCTAGAAATTGAACATATTGTTGACTAATTTTATAGAGGTGTAAAACCATTTATTTTGAAGAGAATTTCCTTCTTGTGAATTTAAATATAATTATGATGTTAAAAATTATTCATAGAATGACTAGATGTATTTTTTAACCATATATTTTTCATTACAACTAGATAAAAATTTGGTGAATATTGAAATAAAATGAGGAACAGTCACCCAATAAATTATGATGTTATACCTAAAAAAGGATCCAATTTGGTAAAAAACATAATGACTTATTATTTTTTGGATCAGGAAAGTGATATTGATGTGTTAATCTCAGTTATATGGAGTTTTATTATAAGGAAATGAGTTACAGTCAGACCAATAAGGGGAAAATAGTTATTTATCTATTATATATATATTATTATGGCATCCTATTGGTTAATTATTCTTATTCATGTATGAATATTGGTATTGAACATTGTAATAAATAACATGAAAAGAATGAGGATGTTGAATATGTATTCTCTTGTTTGAGGGAATATTTTTGAATAGAAAAAAAAATATTTTAGGTACATAAGTTGTTTATTTATATTATGGTACTAACTTATTTGATTTTGGATCTTCACATTCTTTTATATATGATTAATTTATAAATAAAATCAAAATACAATCACAATAAATTAACTCTTAAACATTGATGAAAACACCTAGGGGTAACGTAAGTATAACATAAATTTATTAAATTATTCATTTTATCATTAGTTGCATTGTTTTTCTTAAAATCCATATTATCATTCCTATAGTATAGTTTGTTGTTATTATATTTAGAGAATACATTTTAATTTATAATGAAATGATATATTGTAATGATAAATAATTAATATTAAATTTTAAATGTGAGTTTATATTAATATATAATAAAATGGTCATACATATGAAAACATATCATGATTATTAGAGAATTATTATAGATTGGAGAGAAACTTATCATCAACATATTTTTTAAAGGAAATAAACTTCTCAAATTAGTTATGTACAGGTAGTGAATAAATATGCGGATTAATTCTATCATGATTTTACTTTTGTTATTCCAAATCATATGTTTTAATTTAATATTGACATTATAATTAATGAAAATAAAATTTAAAAACCCTATTATTGAATAGATTCAGATTAGTGTTTTGAATTGAAAAATATGTTATAATAGTTTGTTTATTTTTGAATCAACCACCATAGAACTTCTCTATGGGGTTATCTTTTATTACATATTAAAAATAAAGATTGTTATATGAGATTTTTTATTGATTATAGTAATCTCAATAATATTATATGTAAGGGACTGGATCCTTGCAGCATTTCTATTTTTGTTTTATTGTTGGAGGTGGAGAATGGAGGCTAGGAGCATTGTAGAGGGGAGTTGACACAGAATTTTAGGTTCAGAAAAGGAATTAAAGATGGTTCCATCTTCAATTTCATGGAGTCTAGATTTGATATGGGGATCTAACATGGATAAATAATTTTTTCATATAATTTTAGTGGCCATTTTATTGAATCTAGTATTTTCATTACCCATGTGGTGTGGTTTTAGGTTTTGGTATGGAATCTATGGTGGTAAGTCATGCCAGGATGATATATGGAATAAACACCATCATGGTGATTAAAATATATATCGTAGTGGTTCCCTTATCCTATTGTACTTATCCTGAATTATAAAATATTTTTAATGGACCACATGATCTTCCTAGGATTTACCATTGACTATGAATTATATGGTGTTGTAATAGTCATAATTGCATCATTTTTACATATGTCATAATGCTTACACAATATGTTTGGTTGCTACACCATGGAATTATAATTTCCATTTTCCTAATAAAATCTAAAATCCCTTAAAACTATTTATTATCCATACATTTCCTCTAAAAACATGGATCTAAGAGTAAATTTATGATGTCCTTTAAATCCTAAATTGATCAGATTCTTCACTCATATTCTATATATAAATCCATGGTGATATGAGGTGACTTTTCTCTCTTTATCTTGTGGTTTATTCTCCATTCTGTTTTATATTCTCTTTATATATCATTCAATATAATGAAAACTAATCTCATTCCTTTTTGTGGTGTTACTTATTTGATTTTCTATGTCATTTCCATGGACTGGTTCTCATAGAGATCATTGTTCCATTTGAGATAATTGATTAGATATCTTCACTCGTTGTTCTATTTTTGTTTAATGATCATCATAAGCCTTAAGGTTGGGTTTTTTTTAATATCCTTGATTTCGTGTTCAATTATTAAATTATCATAAATTATCACATTTATTAATGGTGCATCTAACCTTATAAATATTAAAATAATTTAATGAATGAATCTATTTGGGTTATAGAAATCACATGCGTGTATACTGTGTTACCGATTTAGATCTTGATTTTCTAGATTGTTTCATATCATATATTATTATACAGTTTAGAATATTTTTATGGAAATATTATATACTACATAAACACAGTAATTCATGAATTCTAAAGAATGATTAGGCTGATTAGTTATTAATCATTATCCCTTTTAGTTGATAAGAATTAATTTTATGATGTTAGAATGTATAAATAATTTAACAGGTGTTGATAGCTGATACCTTAGTTTCAATGTTGTTGAAACCTATTATAAATAAATCAGTTAATTAAAAATGGATATAATTGGTTGTTGTCTTAACAGAATTTTCTAGGATAAGAAATCCCATATTCTTATGAAGGTTGGATGTCATATTTCATGGGAATTGATATAGTGATTAATGTTTCTTATTAAAAGTATGACTTTTAATTTTCTATTAATATGGATCCTTTATATGTGATTATTTGATCTTAGCATGGACAATAGTTCTGTGATGCATGGGAGAGGATTTTTGGATTTGTGGAAGTAGTTGCGTTCTGTAATTGAAAGATGGATAGTAATAAGAATGGTGGTTTGGGGGGATTCATTTGGTATTGATGGAACCGGTTTGAAATGGGCCTTAACATTTTTTGTTGAATTGAAATCCAAGATTGTTGTTGTTATTGATTTTTTAGTGATATGCTAACTAGATTTTTATTCCCAAATTTTATTCCCCACTTCATCAAACTATTAGAAGTGAATGGTTTATGCCATTTTATCAAAGATTATGATGATCCCTAGAGTATATGGAATTAAAGAATCATAATAACACTTAAATAAATTATCCCATGGTTTTTGAGGTTTTATAAAAAATAAAAATGATGTTAATTATTTAAGAATCTTGTAAGAGGTGGGACTATTAATGGATTGTATGTAAACTATTTTTTATTTAATTTATTTATGAAATGCATATATTTATAAATTTATAAAAATTATATTGAAATTTTATGGAGCATATAGAATATATATAGATCATTGTAGTGGTATTTGGATCCCTGAGAGATAATTGATGCAGTTTATGTTATTTCTAGATATTCATCCTTTGTGTGGTTGTGAGCTATATATCTTCTGTATGTATTTTTATTTCATAAACTACACCACCAATGTTGGTAAGGTGAATTATACCCAATGAACTTTGAGAGCATGTATTATAAAATATCATAGATGGAGATGAATGAATGGATGTCTACATCATTTTTTCCCACTCACTTATCTTGGTTGTATTATGTTCGAATATTTATCATGATAGATTAGTACGTGAAATGTTGTGGTAGAGAGATAAACCATTGGGAAAGGGGTAGTGGGGTATCATCATTATTTAATATGTAAAATACTATATTATTACATGTATGTGTTAGTTGGTGAGATAACTAAACCGAGGATGAAAAAATAGACTACATGACTAAGATATTAGTTATCATCACTTTTATATTAATAAGGTTTTATTATTCTTAAATTTACATTAGAATGAGAGTCTCTAAGGAGGATCATAGTATGTATACCAGTTATTATCACACTATGTCCATATAATTCTTTTAAGGCTGTGTGTGATGGTTGGGGATAGGGATGACCATTTTTATGTCATGGAGTTTTCTATTAGTTTTTTGGGATTTAATTTCACACAAAAGTATTCCTTTTAGTTATTGTATATTCTTTTTTCATTTAATTTTCTTATATGAAAATAATTGTATTTATATAGATTTATTACCTTTATTTAAGAATATTTTTTTTGACATTTTTTAGATTTTCCATTATTTTTATAGGGTAATACCTCCCATATGATTGTGTGATATACCCAAATGCTACCCTTCAACCCATTGAATATTAGATCAAGGATTCTAGTACCATTATCTATCTTCTCTCAATTATTCTATAGGATGGGTTTTGTAAGGACATTGGAATTATTTTAGATGTTGACTTTATTGTACGACATGTTTTTTTTTGTGATAATTGATGATATAATAATCATAAAGAATTAAATCATATTATTATTAGATAACCGGAAAAAATATATAACTATTGCAGTGTTTTTGAAAACTTATATGTCTGTTTTAGAGTTTCTAGGTCAATTTGATGCATTTTTGTTACCTCCTAGATCCATATTGAACATTCATGTACATGTAGTTATTACAAATAAACATCAAGTAATATAGTTGAAATAATTTATTTAACTATAATTTTGAAATTTTTTGAACTATAGAGAAGAAATTTACTATATCAAAACATATTGGATTTCAAGTATCCCAATGATTCACATAGTTTAATTTTTCATGTCGCTGAATACTATGACTTATCCAAAATAGAACACACAGTTGACTGGGAATAGGTAGCCAAAATTACATAGACACTTGATTTTATATAAAAAATCGATTGAACAAAATAGTTAAATACATTAATGTATGCAGATTGAAGATTCAAATATGAAATTAGGCCAATATGTGGGAATATGACCACATGAACTGTTAATTCTCAAATTATATTTTTGTCTATATTAGGTATGAAATTATATATATTTTCAGAAATCAAATATTCTGAGGAGAAACTAAATAGTAAATTTTTTTATTTAATATTTTTATCTTTTCCATAGATATATCATGATATTAGAATGTAATATTTATAATAGAAGACCTGAGTGTTATAGGTATTTCAAATAGAAGCTGATAGAGTGTATATTTATGTATTGCAATGATGAATTAATCACGAGTCATTAGAAATATTTAAGGAATATTTTAATAGGTAATTAATTGTGTTTCAATAAATTTAAAAAACAGGAATTCTCAAAACTAAGGAATAGAGTGTTTGAGTATATTATTGTGGTGGTGGATGTATTTTTTTAATGTTGATAATAATATGTTGTATGAATGAATGAGAATTTGAGACATATATAGTTGTACATAAACTGTTTTTTAGATTATTATGGAAAGGCATTAAACTTTTCATTAATATTGATGCTTATTATTAAGGTAGAAGAAAATTAGTATTTTAATATATTATATCAATGTTAGATTTTTATTTCTAATATGGTGACATAAAGAATGATCTACTAATATTAAAATCCTTCTATGCTATAAATCCTAGATCTTCTATATGAAGATATAAATTTTATGTAGAACCATCCTTACATGATTTGATGATTTCATTTTTTAGAAAAAGAAGAGAAAACGCATGATGAAAATGTAGTTTTTTCCTAAAAATTTAATCCAAAATTTTAAAGATAATTAGATAACATATTCTAAAACCTTCTTAAAAAATTTAATTTTCTTTTAATCACTACAAATTTATGGTGATAAGTGAAACTATGGACTCCAAGATATTTAAACATGGAAATGAGTAGTCTATCACAAAAAGGGTGACAATTTTCAATTTTTGTTTGTTTTTATACTATATAAATTACAATTATATGGGTGAGGAATATATTATGATGTGTAAATCCAAATATTATTTAATTACATGTATGTGATTCTAACAAAATATTTCCTAACATAATTATTACGTAATACTAATTAACCCCACATCTATTTTATTATCAGATGTGAGCTACACCCACAAGTGGTATTGGTATAATGGTTTCCCCTAAGATTGTACTCTTTTCATAATTTAGGTAAAATCTAAAATTAATTATTAGACTATAAATTTCTTTTTATGTTGGGAATATTCATGGGTGGAATAATTGGAAACTTGCATAACCTTATTTTCAAGGTATTGAAATGATTGATTTTATCTACATGGGTTATCAAATAATTGTAATGGAAAGCTATGTGATATTTTCAAAAAAGTGAATTTTTTTTGTATACGGAAAGGAATGAAATAAAATTATATCTTAACTATTTAATAATTCATATAAAACAGTGATGGAGTTGAAATCAGCTAATGAAATCTATAATAATCTTACAAAAATGTTGGATAGAAACATCAAGATAATATAAGAAAATATAAAAACCATGGGAGAAAAAATTGATAATGATAAAATGACTGAAGGGGATACTTTTGAAGATTATTTCTCTTAGGTTAGAAAGATATTTATCCATATCAAATGTGTCAAGTACACACATGATGTTTCAAAAATGATAAATATATTAATGATGAATTTTCATTAATGTTTTTATCTGAAGATATCAAAATTTGAATATATTCCTATGATATACTTTTCTTAGCTACAAAATTATCTATAAACTATGTGTTGAGAAGTGGGTCTATTTTTTAGATGAATCATAAAGAGGAAATTCCCTTTTATACCATGTAATGAAATAATGATAAATTAATATAAGGAAGAACCTTAAATATATTCATTTTGAGAAGGCTATATCGAATAGAGGAACAAGAAAAATTAACTATCATTTATAAAAAAATATACAAAAACATGGCAATAAATTAAAGGAACGATTCAATATAAGTGTTTTAAATTTGATAATTCTTTAAAAAAATTTCTAAGTTACACAAGAAAAAATAATGTTATGTAATGATTTGAAGTAGATTAATCTCTATATTGGAAGTCAAAACAAATACACACATATATAATAATAGAATTATATGGAGCAAATAATAATAACAAAATTCTTCTTCATGTAGTGATTCCGAGGGTAAATATATTTTATATCATAGAATCTATATGTAGAATTCCTAAAGTTATAAAGAAAAGAATAGTTTTAGTGAAGAAGCGGAAGGATATTACTAAATGATTAACATGTTAAAGATATAACATTATGTATATATTCAAAATAACAAAAATGTTTAGAAAAAGAAGAAAATTTCATTAAAAATACAACATGTTAAATAAAGAAAAAATGACTTTCATTACAATAAAAATGAATATATTAATGAAATTAAACCACTCATGTTGAAAGGGGATGAGAGAGATAAACTTTTACACAAATCTCAAAAGACTCTGTAAAATTGTATATTTACAATTGTAGAGGAACCAATGTAAAAGATGAAACATAAAATTTGAAAAATTGTATAATTTACTTAGTAATTTCCCCATTAGTAAAATTTCAAAATTATGATGTCATTCAATCTAACATTATAGGATATATGATAATTTATATTAAAACATTGGTTAGATGAAACCCCCATAAAAAACAACTATAACTGATATAATGAAGAGAAAATATAATAATAATGGTTCTATAATAAAAATGAAAAAGTTAATCAATATTATTGCAAAATACTAGAAAATATTTATGGGAAGACTTAATAATTACAAATAAAAATATTCTTTAGAGATGTCTATTGTAAGAAAATAATTATTATTTGAGGTACATATCCTTTTATTATATTAATTCTCTATTTGAATGATTAATTATAGAATTTTTTGAAGTCCCATAAAGGATATAAAAGGATTTATGGGTTTCAAGAGTTCATTTGAAACCCAAATCCTAGCTTTTGGGAAGAAAATTGTTTGGTGCACTGTTTATGAAAACTGTGTGGGGGTAGGCCGCATAGTCTAACAAAACATGCGAGAAAGGGGAATAAAGTAGGATGAGGTGACCTGGTTATGAAAAATCACGTGATTTGAGGTGCATGGTCTTGTGAGAATGTATGAAATTTTGTCAGTGGGGCTTTGCATTATTTCTTCATGGTTAGTCAAAATCTAGGAGTAAGTCGTGTGGTGTGCCTCACCCTAAAACATTGTATGCATTGTTGGAACATAGTTTGGACGACCATGTGGAAAAACCATTAGTCCATGTAATTATTGGGAAATTAAAATTTCTATAACAAAGTTATACTTATAACCTAAATCTATCATTCTCCTCAAATTGGATAGAAGTTCACTTTTAATGCCCTCTGGATGAATTTTCCTGGAATTGGGAGATATCCTTTATCTGGTAAAGAATTCCAGTTACACATGTCTCATTGAATCCACATTATTATTATATCAATTCCATTTTATTTGTTCTACATTTTATTTGGTATCATGTGTCCAATTTATGTTCAAGATAATTTTCTCTATTATTATATTCTTCATATTTTCTTCAATAATCTTCTAATCTGTGTTGAATCAGAAGGTGAAGTGCACACTACTACTAATTTAGGGTAGGTGGTCTATAAATTTCTCATTCTATTTGGTTCTTTATTATCATATAGGTCATTGTACAACCCACAAGACATTACGCTATGGACATGAAATTGAAATTTTAAATTGAATGAAAATAATTTGATTAATTATGGAAGTCCTCATGTTCTTTTTTTTTGTGGTGTCCATTACTAAAACCTAGGCCACCCATGGTGGTGTTCTATATGAAATCGCTATGCTTATTCCTATTTAGACAACCTCTGGGGTGAGTTGATACATTCTTGGCTAGATTAAGGTTATTAATAAATTAATTGGATCAAATTGGTTGAATATTAGATGAGTTGGATCCTTCGCATGCTAATACCTTCAGTTATATTCTTATATGGAACTTGTATTGCATATAAAGATTTGATAGAAACAATTTAAATGAGTTGGTAAACTCATGTCATGCCATTTTTTATAATTTGATAAATTAGTGGGTATAATCATCTATTCCCTTGATTGTTAATTATGGTTAATGATTCGTATACTCATGAGATATAATTGTATTATTCTAACATGTTAAATGGATAAAATGTAGATTTAATCCATTATATGCAATAGAAATTTATCAAATGGTTCCTGAATAAGGTATTGAATGTCGTGGAAATATTATTATTTTTTGGTATTGATTCTGTGGGATTCCAAGGTCCATTATAACCCCTGAATCTGGATTTCTTAGACATCTATATGAAATATTTGGTCAACATCCTCCATACTCTCTAACCATTTTCAAAATGACTCTTCATAGAGAATAATTTTGGACTCGACAAGGAGGTATTGGTGTTGTACACCTTGGATAAAAAATTCATGGTATGAAACGTTGATTATATAGAACAACCATGGTGAATTGTAATATACGTGATTGTACGGTGTGTTCATGGATGTGATCAAAATTTTTGTTATAAAATAAGGTCGTGGGTGACATAAAATGTATGGATGTACAATGAAAGAGTTTTATTTATTTAAATTTTTTATATCTAGCTTCTTATAAGATCTAATTCTTGATTTCCTAGGATTCATGTATGGATATATGGTATCAATTTCTTGTTACTGATGTGCCATGGGAATTTTCCTGTAATAATTCTTACCTACATAACTTTCACACGATTTATATTATTATATTATGAAACCTTGAATTATTATATATATTTTTGGTAATTACCTACTGTGATTGTATCTCAAACCTTGTTTGGGCCACTGATGGGTACCCGAACATACTTCATGGATTGTGGTAGGGATGGGGGAAATAGCCTGCATTTCGATGCTTGGTTTTGTATCACTCTTAAGAGAAAGGGATCATCATACTAAGTTGAGGATCACAATGCTATCATGAGATATAATTTTTGGTATTTTTATAATTTTATTTTATTGTATTTATGTGATATTATTTTGTCTTGTTTTTTGAGATATGTATCATCATCATTGTATATGAGACACATCAATAATTTTTGTTATCAATTTATATTATTATCTATTATATTACTGTTATAATTATTATGCTACCTATATGTGATTGATATTTTACTATATTCCACTCCAGTGATGAGGTAATATTCTCTACATAGACACACCTAGGGCCTCACCACTAATCGATATCCTCTGTCATTTGGGGAGATGAGCTTGAGGCCATGTGACCAAATAGGCTGGGGCACTTTTGAGTGGAATTCAGTTCCAGGACATTTCAATTTTGAATCTAAAGGGATTGTTTTATAGTTTTCATTAGTATCTTGTAACAATAGAATGGTATAGGTCGGAAGTATATTTTGGCAATGACTTGTTCCTAGAAGTAGATACCCATCATACAATAAATATCCAAATTTCTTTTTACTATATTTTGAATATAATAGTTTATTTTATTCCATGGTTGGGTGATTCAGATGAATTTTTATGTTATTATTTATATAATTATGGATTCAATTATGTTATAACCCGATGAGATGATGGTATTCCCTATCATGCCTCATTTTAGGTACATGCTAGAAAACACATGTTATACATTAAGGAATTCTATATGGGATGCATATCTTGTTTTCATGTAGTTATGATGTGATCCATGATAGTTATTTCTACAGTTGTGATAGAAATTTTGGTAGTTGATAGAGAAATTGATTCCATAATTCAGTTTATAAGGATTTTGGGCCCTTATGGACTAGGAAGTGACATAACATATGATTAATCATATTAAAATGGAATATAATATAAATACGAATTCCAATGGAAATTGAGATGATTAATAGTGATCTTCCACTAGACCTAGATTTTGTGTGGGTAAGAGGCAGTGTATGTAGTAGAGTTTGTGACAATTATTTTTATAGTAATGGATTTATGAGTATGTGGTGTGGTTTGAACTATTTTAGGAGGTTGTTGATCTATCGTATTCTTTTGAGCTGTGAACATGATATTTTCTTTTTCTGAGGAATGTTTTTGGAATTATAAAAGAATCTACCATGATAACCTCCAATTGTATGCTTTTTGGGTAGATAAAACCATTTCCTATAGGTGTTTGGCTATGGGTTACCTATAGATCCTCTAGTAGTGACAGTTGTGAAACCATTAGTAGCATTGGCCACAGGTTTTAAGGCATAGTTCCGTGAGGGTGTTTCTCACATTATGCATACTTTTCAAGAAGCACCATAACCTTCATTGTATATGTATGAGATGAAACTTTTGTCCTAGCAGTAGCACACTCCCACATTTTCAAGGGATGGATTTCCATAGGCTTCTATGTTTTGTCTTTAAAATACACTTGTGATCTTCATGCGTCTAGAGTAACTTCCAATGAGGAGTATTAAACTTAATAAAATATGATTGGGTGGGGGGAGAAAAGTGTTGGTTGGATAATCTAAATTTGGAAGACATGATGTGAGACGTGGTTTGGGATGATTTCTAGAATATCTTCTATAAATAAAATTTCCCTAAGACTCCATGGGTAGAGCATGCTAGTGATTTCATGTGTTTGGAGTAGGGAATGATTATAGTTATGGAGTACTCATCATACTTTATAGTGCTGAAACATTATTCACTGACCTACATTACTGATGAGTTATCGATGGTGAGATTCTTCGATGAAGGCCTTCAACATGTCGTTTGATCTTTGGTCAACATGTTCATATTGATATATAATACATAAATTGTGAATGAGTTTATGATTAAAGAGTAGAGCATCAGGTAAATTGTAGGTACAAAGAAGAGTATAATATTTTGACATAGTAGCATGACTTACAACAAAAGGAAGCGATTTTTTTAGTCTTCCCATGAGATGAATAACAATCATGTTATGATAAATGGTACCTCGTTTATCATTCATAATAGTTGCAGATTGGGGCACATGAGAAATCAGAGCGATAATAACTCAATAGAGGGTTGATATTGTTCCATAATGGTCCAAGAAAATTGTTTTTTTTGTGGGACAACCCCATCGGTAGTGAGTGTTTGGGAGTATGATCTGACACTAGGATCCATAGCAGGATTATCAGATCCTTGTTAGGAAGGGTGTTGGAGTTGTGTCAGTCGATCAAGAAGAGGTATTTCTGGTTGGGGTCGAGGTATCCAGGCACCCGTTACATGGAGACGTCATAATGGGCCTACTAGGACCAGTAAGTTTCTTTCAGTGGTCAATGTTTTAGAAAATATCTATTCTATATTGGCTACCCTCACTATGTAGGGTAATGAAAAGTCTAGACTGAGAGGCAAGCTTTTAGTATCTTAAACTATTTCATCTACTCATTTTGATATATCTTAATTCCATAGATTCATATCATATCATGTGGTGAAAATTCATTGGATCGTTATACTATATTATAAGAGAGTTATGATTCTAGAAACACTATTGGGAATCCTAATAGAGGATGCATGCTAGTGCAAGGAGTTCCCCCTTGAGGCTGGTAGGGTTCACAACGTCAGGAATATTTTTTTCCTTGAGATGACCGGGGTTAATGAAGTACATGGGATGTAATTTATAGTAGATTTAATTACTTACATTTTCATTTAACATCTAATAGTGACTGTAACATCACTAGAGGGTACATATTATACACATAAGGGTGAATGGGATTACAGTCGAGCATATCTGGACCACAACATCATGAGAGGTGTGGGATGTGAGCCTGAATCACTAGTTTTTATTGGGATGATCACAGAGTGCTTCACGTAGACATCCCTCTATTTTTTGATCTTTTTTGTGATGTTTTCCAAGAAAAATATTTTTCTTTACCTCCCGAGAGAGTGTTATATTTCTCTATCGATCTAGTTCTATGAGCTTTAATACTATCAATTCTACTTATAGGATGGTTACGATGGAGTGGAAAGAGTTGAAGAGGCCACTAGAAGATTTTGGAAAAATATAGTTTATATGACCCAGTACATCATCACAGAGTTTTATAATCCTTTTTTTTCTAAAAACACATATGTTACCATTTAGTTATGGGTGGATTATTGAAAATTGAAATAGGTGATAGTTAATAACAGATATCAATTTCCAAAAATACATGATCGCTTTAACTAGATATGAGGACCTCATGTTTTCTAAAAGATTGATTTTAGAACTGGCTAGCACTTGGTACATGTTCAACCTTGATAAAAATAGCTTACAACTTTTCATAGTAGTTTTGTTCTATACGAACGTTATTTTATTCCATTCAGTCTTATGATCAGCACAATTTTTTTAATTGAAATGATGTACATAGTGTTCCATCCTTATCTCGATTAATTTTTGGTTCTTTTCATCGAATATATCTAGGTGTATTCTCACAATCGACATGACTGTGAAAAAAATATTGAGATATTTTTTATACACTGATAGAGCACCAATAATATGATAATATCACAAAGTGTCACTTCTAAATTGATCAAATTCACTTATTGTGTCACAATATCTAAGAGAATGGAGTATCACCTGACCTGAAGAAGGTGAGACTTGTAGTTTCCCAGGATCATTATAGTAATGTCATAATGGTATGTCATTTCCTTGGTATATTCAACTACTAAATGCATCTCTTTCAAGACATTTCATGCTTAGAAGCACCGATTACATGCTTTTATATGAAGTGTGTGAATTTCGTATGGTTGGATTCCTGTGGGATGACCTTTCACGAACTAAAAGGGTGATTGACTTAAGTAATGATAAAAATATTAATAGATGCATACAAGAGACACACTATGTACTATGAGGCATCTAGTATCTCTCTAGGATCAGTTATTATGAAAGGAGATAGAGTCGTGGCATATAGGCCTCGGTAGTTAAGGCCAAACAAGAGGAATTACCCAATGAACTATCTTGAGTTAGCGTATATTTTTCACACATTTCACAGTGGGATACATTACATAATTGGAGAGTGTTTTTTATGTACATGGACCATAAAAAGTATCATTTACATCCTAAAAAACGTGACTTAAATCTAAATTAGATAATGTGGGTTGAATACCTATAGTGTTTTTACTTTGTGATTGATTCCATGCCCGGGAAAGGCAATGTAGTTGCAAATGCACTGAGAAGGATGACTCAAGGAAGTGGAATATACCAGTATCGAGTGGAAGCTCTGGGCATTGTTCTCTGAGATGCATGTGTGTTTGCACTATAGTCAAATTAATACATTTCTATCATCATTAGATATTACCTCCACTCTTCTGTATAGAGTTAAAATGATGAAGATATCAAAATTAGAAGGCCTAGCCCAATAGGAGATAACAAAATGTGAAGAACCTACTCATGGTTCGAAAATAGGCGAGGATGCAAATATTTATATATAGGATCATGTATGGGTTTCTATAGACAAACATGAGGAGCTGATTCGAGACTTTCTTGCTTTGTCTTGAGTAGTTCACACTAACATCACCTTGATGTGTCAGGATTTACATCACTAACAGTGGTGCTCGGGTATGAAAAGAGATATAGCTAGTTTTTTCATGAGATGTTCCACCTATCAGTAGTTGAAGTCAGAAAACTAGAATCGTCCTAGAATTTTACAGTAGTAGGACATCCTATAGGGGAGGTGGGTTGGTGTTATGATGGATTTGGTAAATGGTTTACCAAGGTCACCTTGAGGTAATTTTGTTGTCTAGGTTGTTTTTGATAGGCTCAAAAAGGATTCCCATTTTACTCTAGTCAAGGAATCCTTCTATGGTGATGAGCTTGAGGGGTTTTACATCGGTGAGATATTACCACTTTATGGGGTCCCACACACTATCGTTTCAGATAGGGATGCCCGGTTTACTTCATGATTCTAGAAATGGATACATAATGAATTTGGTATATGGGTTCTTCGAAGCACAACAAACCACATGTCATATAGATTTCTAGTCCGATTGCACGAATCTGGTGCTTGAGGAAATTATGTGAGCATGAATCCTCTATTTTAGGGGATCTTGGTAGTGGTATATATCACCAATTGAGTTCTTCTAAAACAATTGATTTCAAGATACTATTAAGATGGTACCACATGTTGATTGTTTCGATGCATCATTCTGATCACCCCTGTGTTGGTTTGAGGAAAGATATGCAGTAATTCTTGGTCATTGCATTGTTTAAGAGACCACAAAGTAGGTTCAGTTGATTCATAAGCTAATGGATACCATATAGTCTTGCCAAATATCATACGTCGATCAATGCAGATGACATCTAGTGTTCGGGTTTGGGGATCTAGTTTTCATACATGATTCATTGAGGTTGGGACACCAGAGGATTTGGGGACTGGGTAAACTTTCACCATGTTTTTTTGAGTCATTTGAGATTCTCGAGAGTTTTGGGTTGGTATAATTTCAATTATTCGTTCCTCACAGGTACTTGACCATGAACGATGTCTTCCATGTGTCCTAGTTATGCCACTATCATTCAGACCTATCTGAAGATTTTCAACCTTGAGAGGATGAGATATTTTTATATGTATCCTTTGAGGAGCATCTAATTTTTATTTTGGATCATAGAATGAAGGTTTTATGAGGTTGGTCTATTCCATTAGTATGAGATCCATGAAAAAATTACTGAGTACAGGATGAGACCTAACAGTGGGAGGTCGATGTACAATTGTAGTGGTTGAAGTTATTCTGTAACACCCTGACCTTAGATACACATAGTCGGTGCATAATCACATAACACTAGAATGATAAAAAAAGATCAAGTCTTGAAATACCGATCAGTTCAATAGCTTTAGAAGTACTAAATACATTAATAAGTTCTACATTACATTTTAAAATAAAAAAATACAACAACATTTTCCCCATAGACCACACTCATATCCCTTAGTCTATCCCTGTAGGTTAGTCATAATATACATCTTTTCATCCTAGGAAAAATAAAACCTAGAAAGGGGTGAGCTCAGATGCTTAGTAAAGATAATAGTATAGAGAAAACATTCATAAATAAACATTTAAGAAAATGTATAAGACTTGAACAAAATCCTTTTAAACATAAAATTAATCATAATATGTAAAATATAAATCAATATAATGCCATTTACTTTCTCACATGGATATTCTACTAGTCGAATAACCACATGAAATATCAACAGCCAATTTCATAATGATGGAATGCATAATACAAGACTTCATAACCACTTAGTCAAGGCCTTGTGCAATGAATACAAATAAAATTTTGTCAAGTGCTAGTTCCAAGACACTAGTTTGTCTTGTGAGATCTACTGATGCATCCGGAATCAATAGCGGGCTCCACCCATCACTTAGTAATTACAATCCATTCTACATATGAAAATTTTTAAACATAACATACGCATTCGTATAAAAACTAGAATACAAAATGTCAATACATTACCCATAAACCATGAATGGTATAAAGTAACACATCCAAAATCAAACATATCACAAAACCTTGAATTCAAAATGGAATATTTTTATTATAATAAATCAACATCAAACAAGTTTAAAATCAATCAAAGGAGGTGGACATTGATAAAATGAAAACTCTTTGGAAGAAACACCTCTCTATATATTGAAACCATTTAGAAGAAAATTTTATTTTGTAAATATTATTATAATCTTGTAATGGATGCTTCTATGGTATAAATGACTTTAACCCATAGTAAAAATATTCCATTACAAACATCTTATTTTCTAAATATTCCGTTATAAACATCTTATAAAATTAAAAAAAGGGTATAAATGACTTTAACCCAAAGTAAAAATGTTTTCAAATATATTTGAGGAAACATAGATGTGGATGATAAAGAGGTCCCAATAGATAATTACGTATAAACAACCTCAGATAATGAAAATTTTGTGAAATTAACCCTTACCTTGAACTTTTCATTAGTCGATGGTATGTTAACCTTCTGTATAGCAGCTATTTTTTTTAAATGGTACTAGAATCAAATACATAAATATGATATTATATATGATCATATAATATTGCTTTGTTAACAATGTTTTAGTAGTATCATCATTTCGAGTGTTAACTGATTCATTTTCCTTTATATGATTGGTTACATAAGTAATGTTTCTTATGGATAGGATGTATTAGATTCATATACAAAATGATATTATGTTCACAAAAATTATTTTTAATCATAAAATGATAATTATTCTGCAATGATTACGATGGAGAACGAATCTCATCGTGTTCGTGGAGACGGTAATCCGTACGTACGCACGAGCGACAATATCATTATATTGATGGTGAAATGATTTATAATTGGATGGTATATAATATATACAGAATAATTAACATGTTATATATATTACTTACATCAGTTATACTCATTATTATACCCACCCAAATAATGAAGTGTTTGAATAACAAACTACAACACGATGCAGAGACGGTAAGCCATACGCACGCACGTATGTTGAATTTGTCATCCACATGATGGATAGAATAACTAATATGATTGTACCAATTTTATAATAACATCATAGTACATAGAAGATACCAGAGTAATTATTTTAGAATAGAATCAAAAAAGAAATAGGAAGTGGAAGAAGAAAAGAACTTGAAAGAGTTGATGAAATATTTATCTCTTCTTCGGGTTCATATTTTTATTTTATCAAAAACAATCCATACGATGGCTTTCTAACAAATGGAAGACCTCTAGGATGATGGGAGGATAGTTCAAAGGATATTTCAGCAGGGTTTTTCCGAGCCAAATTTCTTTGACGGTGTGAAATTTAGCGAAGAGGAAGTGCACTTTTATAAGAGGGGTTAGGGGAACCTTTGGAAATTATTGAAATTGTATTTTATAATAAAATAATTTTCGGTTTCTAATGGCTCCAAAATGATTTATTTAGATTCTATGGTGGGGCTGGGTCAAAAAACATTCATCCAATAGGTTTTAGATAGGATTGGGTCACCATATTAACCTTATCATATAGATTTATCTTTATGTTAAATACTTTAACTTTTACCTTGATTTATTGTATTATTAAATTATATGGTTAATAATATTAATATAAAATGCCAAAAGAACTTTAAGTGGTTCATTAATGATACAACTATCATTATATTAGTCTTTTGGATGAATCTTATATTTTTACAAATAATATAACAATTTAAAATGTAATATATGTTTTAAAAACTCTTTTATGTCAATTTAGACACTATTTGTTATTTTGTTTCTGTTAAAGTCATAACAAAATGATTACTTAGAAAAAAATCATTTAATAAACCCTAAAATTTCTTATTATCCTATAATATTATTTTAATTTATCAAAAGTCTAAAATTAGAGTTATTTGGATATTTATAATATCAATTACTTTAATGTTTTAGTAAAAAGGTAATTACTACATCATCATTGTGTCATAAATATATTTGATTATTTATTGTCTAAAAACTATAAATAAAATACCATTATGTAGAAAATAGTTTTATATTTACAATTAATATTTTTAGTCGAACATAAAACCTACATAACCTCTTGTAAAAATTATTTTAATAATAGATATATGTTTTCGTCATTTTTGTCATTAAATTAAATTAATTAATATAAAGTGTCATTATCACTCTGATGTGGCTCCATGGGGTCCAAAAATCTACCCAAGGATGCCCATGGTCAGATATGTATCTACCAATATAAACATAACACATGTTAGTGTTATTTAATATTATTATAATATTAATTTGTTAACCATATTTACTTGATTTACCTCTTTAGCGACGGTAAATAAAATATTTACTGAAGTAAATACTTATAATATAAAATTATAATAGTTTCCTATTTAAAAAATTTAGACCTCCTAATTCCAAATTTGGATTCCATTTTTCAAAATTCAAAACACATAAGTGGCAAAAATTAATTTAAAATTAATTGCTGTTGTCAAAACAAAAAGAAGGTTCTTATGAAATAATAACTATCAAAAGATTGACACTTTTTTATATACAGTTTAAATGTGAAGTTATATCTAATGACCTAAATCATATTAAATGAAAAATATATAATATAATTATACCTAAAAACTATTCAAATTTATAATTTAACAATATTAATTATTTCAATTAAAAAAAATTAATTACAATTTATTTTTCTCACTATTCATCAAAAATTGAAGGTTTTCATAAAAGTACAAAAAATTCACCCTATTCCAATTTTGATATTCTGAGTCCAAAAAATGAAGTCCATTTTGAAAAATAAAATTTATAAAATTTTAAAAAGTGGTTATTACTATTCAAAACAGCTAGTTTGATTTTTCATGGTGTGTTAGGGTCTCGAAGTTGCGTACAACGCAATATATTTGATTATTCAATGGAAAACATACCATGGAAGCTTGGGGTGTTACATTATCCCCTTATTAAAATACTTTTGTCCTCTAAATTTATAGAATATTACTACATAAAAAGTTTTGGGTGGTTTTTCAACATAAGTTCCTCAGGTTCCCACGTTGCCTCTTCCATCTAATGGTTTCTCCATAGAAAATTCACCAGACGAGTTGTCCGGTTTCTCAACACTTGTTCTCTATTATCAAGAATTTTGATAGGCTATTTCACAATAAGACATATCAGGTTCCAGTTCTATTTCTTCATAGATGAGTACATGCATTGGGTCAAGCATGTATTTTCTCAACAATGATACATGGGAGACATCATGAACTTTTGGGAGACTTGGTGACATTACCAAACGGAAAGCTACATCCCCAATTCATTCTAGAATTTCAAAAGGTTTCATGTACCTGGGAATTAATTTACCCTTCTTACCGAATCTTATAACTCCTTTCTAAAGAGATACCTTCATGAAAACAAAATATGCTACCTGAAATACCAAATCCTTCCTTCGATTATCGGCAGAGCTATTTTTCTTACTTCGAGCTACTTTGATGTGGGCTTGGATTACCTTCACCTTTTCCATATTTTCCTCAACATGTTCTGGGCCTATGAGTTCTCTTTCACTAACATCATCCTAACTAGTTGGTGTGCAACATCTCTTTCAATATAACACTTCTTATGGTGCCATCTGAATACTTGAATAGAAGTTATTGCTATAGGAAAATTCTACCAGAGGTAATATTGATCCCAAAAACCCTAAAATTCAAGTGATCAAGATCTCAACATGTCATCTAATGTTTGAATAGTCTATTCTGAATTTCCATCCGTTTTAGGTTGGTAGGATGTTCTCAAACGAAGTTCAGTATCCAGGTCATTCTAAAGACTTTTCCAGAATCTTAATGTAAAATGGGGATTACGATCAGAAATAATCGATCGGGGTACTCCATAATGTCTTACAACTTCATTAATATATATTCTTGTTAACGTTCAAGTTTGAAATCTTATCTTATAGAAAGAAAATGTGCTGACATGGTCAGGAAATCAATAATGACTATTATTGCATCATTTTTTGTAGGAGTACTTGGTAGTCCCTTGAAAATTTTCATCGTAATATCATCCCATTTCCACTCAGGTATGGGAAGAGGTTTCAGGAATCCTCCACGATGTTTCCTTACAGCTTTCACTTATTGAAAAACCATACATCTTAACACATAATCAGAAATATATATCTTCATGATTTCCCACAAAAAATGTTCCTTCAAATCTCTATACATCTTACTGCAACCAGGGTGTATGAAGAAATTGGAGCTATGAGCATCATCCAACAATTATTTTTTTAGATTAGTTATGCCAAGAACACAAAATATCTTCCAAAATTTCAAAATCCCATCTTCATATATGAAGTCAATCAATCTCCCATCGTTCACAGCTTTAATTTTGTTTTGAAACTCTTCATCATCATCCTGAGTACTTTTTATCCTATCTAGTAAAGATGTTTTGGCAACCATTTGAAAACTAATCGATGTTTCTCCTTCCACGATTATTCCCATATCCATTTTTACTAGATCCTTGTCCATAGGATCCCTTTCAACACTCATCTTATATAGAACTCCATGATCCTTTTTTCTCAAAGCATCAACCACCTTATTTTCCTTCCCCGGATGGTAGTGTATAGTGAAATCAAAATTTTTGCATAGTTCAAGATATCTCCTTTGGCTCATGTTGAGTTCCTTCTGTGAGAAAATATACTTCAAACTCTTTTTATCAATATATATCTCACATTTCTGAGCATATAGATAGTGTATACATATTATCAAATCAATGAATACAGTTGCTAACTCAAGATCATGAGTAGGATAGGTTGGTTCTTTAATATTTAGCTATCGTGATTCATAATAAATAGCTCCATCATTCTACATAAGGACACAACCAAGACCTATATTGGGAGAATCACTATAAATAACAAACCCATCATTACCTGATGGTAGAGTCAAGATAGATTCATTAATAAAATTTTCATCAGTTCTACAAAACATTCTTCACACTATTTTGTCCAAACAAATTTAACCCCTTTACGTCTGAGCATTGTTAATGGGTTAGCCAATCCGGAAAAATTCTACACAAAATGTCGATAATAACCTGCTAAACCAGTTAAACTATGCACGTCAGTTATACAGTTCGGTGATGGCCATTCTTGGATTGCCTTGGTCATTGAAGGATCAACATAGATTCCATCCATAGAGAAAATATTTCCAAGAATGGAAATATCTTGAATCCATAATTCACACTTGCTAAACTTCCCATATAATTCATTTCTTCTAAGAGTTCTTAGGATAATGTGAAATTGATTTTCATGATCTTCATATCTTTTGGACTATACCGGGATATAATCAATAAATACCACTACAAAGTCCTCAAGATATTCCTTGAAATCTCTATTCATTAGATCCATGAAAACTGACGGTGAATTAGTTATCCCAAAAGGCATTACTACAAAATCATATAGCCCATACCTAGTTCAAAATGTTGATTTCAGAATTTCTTCCTTCTTCACACACAACAGATGATATCCAAATCATAGGTCAATCATTGAAAAAAATTTATCTCCATCAAGATGGTTGAATAAATCATCAATGCGAGGTGGGGGATAATTATTCTTTATTATTATAGCATTAATCTCCCTATTGTCAATGCATAACCTCATATATCCATCTTTATTCATAAAAAAAATAATAGGGATCCCCATGGATAAACAATAGGGAGAATAAATCCCTTATTACTCAATTACTATAGTTTTTTCTTTAGTTCCAGTAATTCCATAATGGCCATTCTATAAGGGGTATTCGATATGTGCCTTGAACCAATAATTAAATCAATGGAATCCTCAATTTCTCATTCTGGAGGATGTCTAGGTAAATCATCTAGAAACAAATCAATATATTCTTTCCCAATAGGTATGCTCTCTATTTGAAAATTTCTTTCCTCACCCATTGTTATGTCATTCACTTCCTCCCCAATAATTTAATTTAGTTGAGCTTATGGGGGTGGATTTAGATAAGAATCAGGTGGTGATGTTTCTGATATAATGATAAGGTACTCCTTATCTTCATCGAAAATTGTAACCTCCTTCTTCTTAATTTTTTTTCAAATCGTGGTCCGAATTCCAATCAATTCCAAGGATTATATCAAATTTAATCATGGGTATGATGATGATATCAGTAGATAAAGAACATTTATACTCCACATTGGGAACTTATTCAAAAGACTTTATTGCGATGATACATCCCTTATGTGTTTTTACAGATAACTCCCTTATTAATTCAAATTGAAATTATCAAATTTTCTTAGAAAACTGGGAATATATGAAATAATGCGATGATCCAGAATCAAATAAAGCATTAGAAAAACTTGAGGAAACCATTAAATAACCTTCCACCAAGTCATTCTGAGCTTCAAACTCAGCAGTAGTGATCACATAATCTTGTCATTTCTCCCTTGTCCTTTTTTGATGTATGTCTCCTTGGAACTTATGAAATTCATTTGCATAATTCCCCCTTTCACTACAATTGTACCATTCAACATTAACAGTCTCTTTCTTTCCTTTCAATCCCGAGTTTGGTGACCTTTTTCACCACACTTGTAATAGACACCCATTTCCTTCAGGCATGTAATCAGATGTTTCTTCCCAAATTTATTTTAGGATGGATATTAAAATTTTCCCTTCTTCCACTTATTTCCATTTCCATAGTGTTCAATAGATCTCTCTTTCTCCTACTTTTCATTAAAGTCGTAATACTAAGAGAATTATTTTTCTATCTTGTTAGCGCATGAGAAAATATCTGCATGTAATGAGAAGGATTGAGAGAGTAATGCTCGATGGGGATATGTTTTTAATCATAAAATTAATCGATAGATATTACTCCTTAGGTTACGTATATAATCTGTTGCATACCTTGCTAATCATGTAAAGTTAGCTTCACAATTTGGACATTCTCATCCTCCTTTTGTCTCAGGCTCAGAAATTGCCTTTCCAAAACTTCTCAATGGTCACGAGGAAAGTATTTTTCAATGAAAATATGTTTAAACTCCCTCCATTCAATATTTTATACTTTATAATATTCCTTATTATTCTGAATCAATGACCACCACTGATCTGTATCTCATGTGAGGTGATAAACTCCCATGGAAACTTTTTCCCTCTCGCTAGTCCCCAAAGCATGAAATATTTTCTATAATAACATATCTATTTCTCAAATTCAAATGGATATATAGTCCCATTTAATTTTGGTGGTTGTTTCATCACGAAGCATTCTAAAATTGACACATCGCATTGTGGATCAGGGTTATCTATACGGGTATGGTTATTATTTAAAAAATGAGTGAGTTTTCCCAGTATGGTGAGAAGATGATTAGCACCAGTTTCATCCCAAGCTCCATTATAATTATCTTGAGTAGGAGGGAAATCCCTACATGGATTACATGCATTCATATGGTTTCCATTTCTTCCACTAGGCACCGTTTCTTAATAATGGAATACACTATATTAGTTTATGAATTGAAATACATAATTGCTAACATGTAAAACACTTAACATAAATTGAACAGTTTATGGATATAATATATAATCATAAAAATGTTTTCTTTGAGTGAGTATATACTCATAAATCCTTCATAATGGTTTGTAATGGAAATGTGAATTATCCTAAGAATATCCCATAGTAGTGTCGTAAACAAGAGTGATGTTAGGCCCATTGTCGTGTACCAGGATACCCCATGTCATGCCCAAAACTCCTTGTCTGAGCTTTCACTCCAAGGTACATCTATGTTAGAGCCACCACTACCTGCTCGTATCCAAACAGGGATTCATTTCTTGTAAAATACTCAAAATCTATACATTAACAAAATTTTAGAAAGTACTTCTATACTAATCCTGAATGTATATCATAGGGTAATTTTTTCTAATAAGAGTTTATCTAAATATAGTTTCAAAGGTTTGTACTAAACATTCTTTAATATCAACTGTAATGCCCCGACTCCAGTTACCTAGAGTCAGTGCATTATTACATAACATTGGCAAGATCACAAAAGATCAAGTCTCCAAGAACTGATTAGTTTTATATCCTCGGAATTACTAGATACATTCATAAGTTTTACATTATATTATAAAATGGAAAACTAAAATAAAATTTTCTCCATAGACAACACTCATATCTATAAGACAATATCAGCAGGTTAGTCAGAATATACTACTTTGCATCCTCGAAAAAATAAAACATAGAAGGGGTGAGCTCAGATGCTCAGTAAGGATAACTATATAGTGGAAACATTCATAAATAAACATTTAATCAAATATATAAGACTAAAAAAATACTTTTTAACCTAAAATTCGTCATAATGTGGAAAATATAAATCAAAATAATGTCATTTACATACTCACATAGATATTATACTAGTCGAATATTCGCATGCAATATCAATAGCCAATTTCATAATGATGGAATGCATAATTCAGACACCACAACCACATATTCAAGGCCTTATGCCAAGACTATAAATAATATTTTGTCAAGGCCTTGTTCCAAGACACTATTTTGTCTCATGAGACCTACCAATGCATCGAGGGGATATAGTGGGTACCACCCGTCACTTACTAAGACCAATGCATTCCTCATAAGAAAATGTTTGAACATAACAAAAACATTCATATTAAAAATGGAATACGAAATGTCAATAATTTACTAATAAACAATGAGAGGCATAAAATAACACATCCACAGTCAAACATATCACAAAACCTTCAATACAATATTTAATATTTGTATGATAAAAAATCTACTTCAAAAAAGTTTATAATCCATCAAATGATGTTGACATTGATGAAATGAAAACTATTTTGAAAAAATAACACTTTCAATTTTGAAACTATTTAGAAGAAAAAATTTATTTTGGAAATATTATTATAAGCTTGTGAGGGAATATTTAAAGGTGTTATAAGAGTAGAAAATATCCACACCTGCTGTATAAGTTAAAAAACATTCTTTCCTTATTTTTGTTGAAAAGGTCGTTCAATACCTTGTTTAGAAAATGACTGAAAGATTCCTTTATAAAATTTTTATAAAAATTAATAAAAATTAATAAATTAATTTAACCCATAGTATAAATGATTTTAAATACATTTAAAGAACCATGTAAGTTGATGATTAAGAGGCCCCAATAGAGAATTACATATAAACAAGCTCAGATAATGAAGAGATTCTGAAATTAACCCTTAACTTGTACATTTATTTAGTTGATGTTAATTTAACCTCCTGTATAATAGCAGAAAAATTGTTATTTAATCATACAAGAATCATATACATAAATATGATATCATATATGATGTTATAATATTGCTTTTTTAATAATATTTTAGTTGCATCATCATTTCGGGTATTAACTGATTCGTTTTCCTTTATATGATTGGTTACCTAAAACATTATTTCTATGTATATGATGTATTGGATTCATATTTAGAGTTATATTATGTTCATAAAAATTATTTTTAATCATAAAATGAAATTTATTCTTGAATGATTATGATGGGGAAGAAATCTCATCGCGTTCTTGGAGACAGTAATCCGTACGTACGCATGAGCGATAATATCATTATAAGGATGGTGAAATCGTATGTAATGGTTTTTTATATAATAAATACAGAATCATTAACATGTTATATATATTATTTACATTACTTGTAATCATTATTATACCCATACAAATAATGAAGTGTTTTAATAACAAACTACACCACGTCGCGGGGACGGTAAGCCGTACGTAGTCACATATGGTGACATTGTCCTTAATATGATGGATAGAATATTAAATATTGTTGTAAAATTTATATAATAAAATCAAAATATATAAAATATACTGGATTTATTATTTTATAATGGAAACATCAAAGAAAAAGGAAGTGGAAGTAGAAAATAACTTGAAAGAGGTGATGAAATATTTATCTCTTTTTTGGTTTCTTCATTTTGATTTGATCAAAAAGAATATTTAGGATGGAATTATGACCAATGGAAGGACTCTAGGCGGAAGGGTGGATAGTTGAGAGTATATTTGGTTAGGGGTTGGCTTAGCCAAACAGATTTTAAGGTGTCAAATTAATAGAAGAGGAAGTTCCCTTTTATAAGAGGGGTGATGGGCACCTTAGGAAAAGATTGAAATATTAATTTATAATAAAATAATTTTCAGTTTCTAATACCTCAAAAATGATTTATTTCGAAGATAATGTGGATATGGGTATAAAATAACTCAACCAATATGATTTATAGAGGTTCGTTTCACCATATTAACCTTGTCTTTTAGATTTAACTTGTAGTTAAATAGTTTAAATTTTACCATGTATTCTTGTATTATTATATTATATGGTTATTAATCATAATAATAAATTTCAAGAAAACCTCATGTAGTTAGTTAATGATACTCGTATCATTATATAAGTCTTTTGGCTAAACCATAGATTTTTAAGAACATTATATCAATTAATAATATAATATTTTTTTATAAAATTGTTTTATGTGAATTTTTACAATATTTTGTATTTTGTTTTTCGTAAAGTCATAAAAACATGATCACTTCAAAAAAATTCATTTAGTCAACACTAACATGTCACATTGACGTATAAAATTAGTATAATTCATCAAAAGTATAAATTAGATTTATTTGGATATTTATAATATCGAAAACTTTAATCTTTTATTAATAAGGTAATTAGTCATTCATCATTGTGTCATAAATAAATTTGATTATTTAATGTTTAAAAATTATAAATAAAATTCCATTATGTAGTAAATAGTTTTATCTTTCCAAATAATATTTTTATTCAAAGAGGTAACTTATATAACCTCTTATAAAAATTGTTTTACTAAAAGATAAATGTTTTTGTCATTTTTGTATTTACTTTAAATTAATTAATATAATCTGTCATTATCAATCTCAAGTGTCTCCATGGGGTGCCAAAAACAACCCAAGGCCATTTTCAAAAACGTGTCACCCAATATAAAAATGACACATGTTATTGTAATTTACAATTATTATAATGTAATTTTCATAACCTTATTTACCAGATTTACCCCTTTAACCTCGGTAAATAAAATATTTACTGATACAAATATTTATAATTTCTAAAAATAAATGTTACATGTTTACACAATTTGGTCCTCCTGATTCAAAATATGGAATCCATTTTTCCATATTCAAAACATAGATATGGCAGAAATTAAATTAAAATTAATTCCCATTGTGAAAACAAATAGCATGTTTTTATGAAATAATAACTATCAAAAGATTGACGCTTATTTATGTCCAGTTTAAATGTGAAATTACATTCAATGATCGGAATTATATTAAATGATAAAATTATTATATAATTATACATAAAAATAATTCAAAATTTTAATTTAACACTATAAATTATTCTGATTAAAAAAGATGTTTTTAATTAAAATTTAGTATTTTTCACTATTGATCAAAAATTGAATGTTTTTAGAAAAGTAACAAAAATTCACCCTAAGCCCATTTTTGATATTACGAATCCAAATATGAAGTTCGTTTTGATGAATAAAATTTATAATATTTCAAAAAGTGGGTATTACTATTCATAACTACTAGTTTGATTGGACGTGGTGTGTTAGTGTATCAAAGTTTCATACAACGCAAGCTATTTCATTATTCAAAGGGAAACATACAATGGAAGCTTGGGGTGTTAAATATTCCCTAACATTCTTAACCACCCCTGAAATTGAAATTTGGGTTGAATTTATTTATGGGGGATGTTTGTATGAACTCGATTCTTCATTGTGTTATAGATCCTTTATATTCTTTACATTATTAGTTTAAATGTTTAATTATGGCGTTTTTGAATTTCCTAGGAGGTTAATATTGTAATGAAGGTGTCTGGAGATCATTCAAATACCAAAAACAAAACTTTGGGAAGAAAAAGGCCTAGGAAAAGGTTAATTAAAAATGTGTTGGGAAGGCCACATAGTTATACAAACCATGTGCGATGTGGGAAAAGATTTTGTGGAGCTTTCATGGTAAGGAAAAAACATGTGATTTGAGGCACATGGACAAGTGATACTATCTAATACTTTGAAAGTTGTCTTTTTAAGGGTTTTTTATAGTTTGACAAAAAGTATGAGGAAGTCATGTGGTGTTCGGCTCCCTATAGATAAGCATGCATGGTTGGAACATGTTTTGTCCAACCGTGTGGCCAAACCATGTAACCCTATAACTTTTGGGAGATTGACATTTCCCACAACATAATACAGTTTCTATCCAAAATGCCCCATTATTATCATATATGAATGAAAACCAATTTTTAATCCCTCTTGGAAAATATTATAGGAATTAGATGATGTCTTTTGTTTGGTATTAGATTCAAGAATCACTCATCTCATTGGATTTGTATCAGTGAGATTTTGGTCACTTTTTATACATTTTTTATTGCATTTGGTATCAACAATTCTATTTATATGTAAGATAAATTTCTTTATTACTAGGTTCATCACCGGTTAGTCATGTTTCCCCCCGATATGAGTTGAATTAGAATATGATATTGGATGATCAGTTTACCACCAATCTATAGTATGTTGTATATACTTTTTCTTATATGTGTTGGTGCTTTATAATGACAGTTTTTATTGTTTTGCCTACTGGAAATTCTAATAGCTACCTTGAAATTGAAATTATAAAATTAATTAATGGGATTAAATTGGTTAAGGATTCCCTTAGGTTCTTTTATGTTGTGTTGGTGGTCATTTCCAAAACCAAGGACAACCATGGTGGTGTTCCATATGAAATAACTTTTCTTATCCCTTATCAGAACAATCCTGGGTTGAGTTGCATATTTCATGGGTTGTGGAATCTTATTGACAAATTAATTAGATATAATTGGTTGACTAGAAGATGAGTTTACACATTTTTATGATAATTATTTCATTTAAAAGCTTATATATAACATGTATTGATAAAATTAGAATTTTCTAAATAGTATAAATCAGTTTGTAAACTAATGAAATGGTTTTCTTAATGGTTTGAAAAATTAGTGGGAAAACTCATTGGTTCCAATAAAAATGAATTATTATTAATAAGTTGTTACACTCATGAGTAATAATTAGATTATTATAAGATGTTAAATCTATTGAATGTTGATTTAATCGTATAGATTATTTGGGAATTTATCTTTTGGGTCTTGATCGAGGTAGTGGATTCCTTGGAAATTAAAATCTCATTGGGTCTTTATTCTGAGGGATGCCACAGGCCTTGCTACCCCATTGACCTATCTTGCTTTGACACATGTAGAAAATGCTCCGTTGACTTGCTCCTTACTACCACATTCAACTGTCTTTGTTGGAATCATATAGGAAATATTCTATTTGAATGATCTTAGGACTCCACCAAATTCCTGAACATGTTTCCATAGAGATTCTATTGAGACTCTATAAAGAGGAAAATTTCTTAAAAACTGTAGTTACTTACTTTAATTGTCTTACTCTAGGATTATTTCAAAATATCATGGTGAATATTGTTATACATGATTGTATGATTTGGAAATGGATCTGAATACACTTTTGGTTAAACATAAAGGTTGTGGTGGACATGATATGTATGGATGTGAAAGGATACCACATTGGTTATTTTTGTTTGTTATAGCTTCCTTGTTTTAAGAGATAAAAATTGTTTTGCAGGGATCCATGTATGTCTATTCAGGATCACTTGTTTTTTATAGATGTTTCATGGAAACATTCTTTTCATATTGCTAACACACTTTACTTGAAAAATGTTTATGCTATTATATTGCACATCATGTAATTGTTGGAGATCATTGGTTGATTACCTACTAGGATTGTATCTCACTCCCAATTCGATCCACCATTGGGTACTCGAACAGACTTCATGGATGTAGGTACGGACCAGGGAAAGAACCTATAGTTTGATGTTTTATTTTATTCCATGCTTACGAACATGGGAGCATGGGATCGAGGTGAGGATCATGATTCTGTTAAGAGATACATATTTTTTTTATTTTCTTCAATTTGATAATTGTATTTTTTATAATATTATTATGTATATATTTTGGATTCTTATTATAGATATTTATCATATTTATGGTATATGAGATAATTATATAATTATTTGTTTCAATTTCTTCTGTTTTCAATTTTATAACTATTATAATAATTCTACCACTTGTGTGTAAAAAAAATTTTGTGCTACTCTATGGTGATGATGGTATAGTATACCCATCGTCACACCAAGGCCATCGATTCTAGTTGGTAACCTCAGACATTTGGGTAGATGTGCTTGAGGCTATCTAACAAACCGAGATCGGGGCAATATTGAGTGGAATCTTGTTATGTGATGTTAGAACTATTATAGTGGAGGAGACTATATACACGAATAATATGTATTCAAGTATAACATTTCAACCACATAGAATCTTATTATTCTACCGTTTAGAGTAAGTCCCTCAATTCAGAGAAGTCATAAACATATGATAAGAAAATGATAAAGTTCAAATACATATATGATTTTTATTCATAATAGTTTTGAAAACGTTGAGGAGGATTGCCGAAGGTGTTATCATTTTGGGATCCATGTTGAAGTTTTTTTTCATCATCATTTCACATATATAAAAAAATGGATTTTTAATTTCACCAATATTAAATAGAAAAACAAGGATTAAAATTCAGTAATTATGGATATTCCCATGTAGCTCGACAAAGTAAAAAACACTTTATTTGTTGATTATGAAAAATCTTCCCACATAGTAGGATATAAAAAGATCCGGAAATATTTCAATGATAACTATAGATGATTAGTGAACTTTGAATGTAAAATCTCTCAAAATTTAGAAGTAACTATTTTTGTTTTTATGTAATAAAAAAATATGAATTCATAAGATGTTTATTTTTTATAGTACCATGAATAATATAGTATGTTTATGTTAGTTTTGTAATATAGGAAACATGATGATTTTAAAGAATTATTATTCTAATAAAACATTAGTTTATGATGGAATAATTAATCTAGTATGATAAAGGACCAATATATTTGTTTATTTTAGTGATTCTAACAAGTAATTCTGCAATCTCCCAAACATCATCAGAATCTCCTTATGCATGGGGTAACCCTATGATGAAGTTGATTGATATGATCACCCATTTCCACTTAAGAAAATAAAAGGACTACAAATAACATCTAAGAGAATATTTCCCATCTTTGACATACTAAAAGACTAGAAACCTCCTAATAAAGTCTTCCACTAAACATTCATCACCAGCCACCAGGCCTATCTCCTCAATCCTTGATATTTACTTTTCACTCTATGATGTCCCACTAAATGTGATCTATGAAACCCACAGGGAACATCATCATGCACATAATGTTTAATGAACACCCTCCCCTAAAACATCTAGAAATACTAACCATCCTATAACCATCCATTAATGGAATATAGTGCTAACAATACCACACATCATCACTTCCTATGAGTCTCCCCATAGAGAATCATCCAATTATTGCATCAGTGAAAAATACATGGAATTATAATGAAGGAAAAATTTCCATTTCTCTTTCCAAAATCATCATAAATTTATACAAGATATTTCAACCCTTTCAAAACATCTACAGGCTCGAGAACCATATCCCCTTGGGACATTTGACTCAATTCTTTGGAAACCGCAATCCCTTTTTTAGGGTGAAATAGATCTAAAAATTATAATACCAATGAAACCGAATCAACCTATAAAGGAATATATTTATATATCACTATGAATTAACATATTTCATATTATTCTCAGCTAAGGGAACCAAAAAGTTCATTCCAATGAGGTAATTCCATCACAACATTAGTTCAAACACCACAACAGTTAGCTCTAGATCATCAGTTTTATAGTTTTTCTTGTGGTGATGTAACAACACAGAATCATAATACATCATGAATATATTTATCATACACATTAATACAAATAACAAATATGATTTTTTAGAGAGAACCTCAAAGAAAACACCCTCATTAGGAAATAGAATCTCTTGAGAAGTCACTTAATTTACTTTTTTGTAAGTAGACATTTAATGGAACTGTTTAATCCACAAAAATTAATTGTCCTCCATGGATGAAAATTTTACTGGGGATGAAATTAAAAATAAATCACCCACAAACATAGAGTAATATCTTGTGATAATAAAGAAATATTGATCCCATTCCACTTTATTGGGGTTTACAAAAAAATATCTTGACCTTTAATGATCCCATTTACATCCCATACTGAGACCCCATTTCTCTAAGGGAACTCACCATTTGTGTTCGAAAATCCACCTTGGAAACAATTTCCTATAGTTTATGTTTTTGAAGAACCATCCTAATAGATCTTGCATTATTGTCATGGTCTTACACAAACTTCATGTACATCAAGATATCATTGATGAAAATGAAGAAGAAAATTTCAAGGACTCTTGGAACATAGAGTTAATGATCCGCATGAACATATAAGGTGAATAATTGAAATAAAATGTAATGACAATGAACTCAAAGTTATAATACCTACATCTGAATGAATTTAAATGAATTTTATGCTCTTTAACCCTAAATAAGTTTTAACTAGACCACAAATGAAGAATTATAAAGACACTAGTCTTTCAAAATATATCAAACAGATAATCGATCATGATAAGAGGGTAAATTTTCTTCTTCGTTACTAGATTAAATATCTGGTAGTCTATAAAAAATATAATACTGCCATTTTTCATATTATTTAATAACACCAAAAAATTACATAGTGAATCAAAATGATATATGATACCCCACTTCATTTGATCATACTCTTTAATCCCTAACTACCGAAACCCCATAGGCTCTATTTTATATGGATCTATCAAAATCATAATCTTCCCACCTATAATTGCTTCCAAAAATCAATTTCGTGTTGAGGCGGAAGGGACATAACCACTAATGGAAAAAACCAATAACTCATCCACAACACTTACAACACCCTAAAAATGAGATTAAACTGACATATAAACGAATGATTAAAAAATAGTCTCAAATTTCCCACCACCCATCTGACAACCTCACTCACTAACACATTCCACTCACTGACCCTAAACATCTAAAAATGAAGGTATCCACTAGAAACCGTCATTGAATGTATGAATGGAACAAAAATGATCCCTGAAAATGATAAAATTGTATGGATACACATGAATTAATAGGAATTATAACACAGACTTGTGCTACCATATAACCGATCTACAACCCTGAAACACATCAGAAAAATAAGTATAGCCACCAACTAGCATAGATAACATGATGGGAACACTACGTACATTCAAATTGTTTCAAAAATCATGGAATAATAGAATAAAAATGGTTTGTGTGTTGATCTTGAATCAATAAAAGTAAACCATAGAGTGGATAGTGAACAACCCAATACTCAAAGAAGTCGATGCTCTGTTGGCACTACCACCTCTAACGAATGCTTCTGATCACAACCAACTGAAATTCCTCTGAACTTCTATACTCCATAGTTTTAATCAATATTAATAACCATTGTATAGGTAATATGATTATTCATAACTTATAAAAACCCTTCTACTAAATTTTTTGAAACATTCTTAGGGGTCCCCATAACATAAAGAACTCATAGGAAACTACTATAGCTGTAGGAAAGTTTCCCAACCAACTATATGAAATAGGCCTCCCTAGGTGGTCCGAAATGGACCCTGGAGGTAAAAATATACCCCTTAGAAAAATAATGAAATAAAAAATCCTCATCCATGTTATCAAGATCCACATAACCTTGAATAATGGATTGTGATTTGTTCTTGTCAGTTCCCCATTGATAGGGACCTAGACTGCCCGGACACTAGCTGAAAACATTATAAATAATTGATCTTCAAAATTACCTACTAGAAATTTTTTTAAGTCTCAAATCCCATATAAAATATCTAATTTATGACGTCTATATTTTGATAGACAACTAGATATGCTTGAAAAACAATTGGAGTAACCACTAACATGATCACTATGAACAAATCCACCTCATTATGTAGCAGTATAGACCCCACATGCATAAAATATTATAGAGAGAAGTACAAGAGGTCTTGAACCTAATCCCCAACTAAAACATACATAGGATACCTCAATCAAGTGTGATATCTTCCAACCTTTTATAAACCCTCATCATCAATGATATTAATTCTTAATGAAAACCCTTCTGAATTTATGATCACAACACATTTCCCTCATCAAGATCACTATGGTACAATTTTCACCACATATATGAAACTCCCCACTTTTAAATAACTACCAAGGTAACTAATATCTAATCTATTTATCATATTATAACAAAATTGATCTTTATATCCTCCATTAAGAACATTGTATCATGTTTTGAGACACTCCCCACACACATACCCAAAATCATATATGGAAAGGAAGACAAGTCCCTTTAAAATTTCTTAGCATCCTCTGTTGGGATTATCATAAAAAATCAACTAGTTATTTATAATGAACCTCAACTTCACAATCTACTTATGGATGATGATCATGTTCTATTATAGAAAAATGGAGAACATCCTTGCTTGTTATCGTGGTATTTTATCAAGGATAACTTTTCAATTCATTTCCTTTACCCATAACAACCCAATTCAAACATGAATACAATAAATCATGATTCATGTAACACTCCTGGGTATCTACCTTTAAAATAGGTCCACCTAACCTGGTCATTGAATAATCCTAGATTCCATGAACTAGATCCCAAGGGGGCCTAAAATCAACAATATGAGCTGCTTTCCCAGTTATATGTCATGCACCAAGATCAAATGTTATTGTTTCCCCACCAACCAAAGAAAAACTCTTAGCAAAAAACAACAAAATCAGTCATACCAATCATCTAAAATCATTGATACCAATTTTTCCTTAACCTATATCTCTATCGATACTATAATAAATAACTATATATAGTAGACACCCCGAGTCCATATCATGACTCGTCCTAGTGGGGCCTATATTGAGAATCCCTATGACATCCCATAAAAGTCTAGTGGATGGTGACTTGAACTGAGTAGGAATATTAGTAGCATGGGAGGCATTGACTAAGTACCTATACACATTCACACATCTCCAAGTGTATAAAGTATAGAAATGTATAAAACAGCTGAACAACCAAATCATGCATTCAACTATTTCTCAAAAATATAGTAATACAAGAAGTAATGAAATTGAATATGGTCAAATAAAAGTCCATCACAAAAAGGTATGTTTCAATAGCCCAGCCTAAAATTAATGGTGCTCAGTCTTTTTTATGAAAGACATAGAAGAACACCGTCTACTCCTAGTTAGCCTAGGAATCCTTAAAAAGATTAATCATTTTCACAAGACATGATATGTGCAAGAAAATTCAATGCATGGGTGATTATAACAGTACCTAGTTAGACACCTTAAAACCAAAACCATATAATAAGAAAAATAAAGTCATCTCTACACAAGTATATTTTTATAGCACATATAACAATAATATCCAGATATACTCAATCCAAGCCACATATTCTATTGGTAAGACACAACCATAGTATAACATCCTAGGATTACAGCTTGAAGGTTCCACGAGGGACCAATCTATGAGTATACACTCCTGATTTGATATCACTGATTAAGTCCTTCTGAGAGGAACATTTCATTGGGTCTCATCATGAGAAACAATACACTCATAGTTTCGAAGAGAATATGATACATATATGAGAATCACTACAAAGGCCATAGGGTGATACCAACAAACTCAATACAGATTAACCATTCTAAGTAGAAGATTGACCCTTACATAGTTTTAGTCTCATAGATACCAATATCTCCACCTAAGGAATGAAAATGAATATATGATATCACTATGGGACTCTCATAGGGATTTCAATGACTCTATTTAGGACATAATCTTGAAGGGATCATAGTCCACGGAGTAGGAAATGATTCATACCAACCTTCAGGGAAAGGATAAGGGGAACATAACCTAACAAAAATTTATCAGGATTCAGAGAAAAAGATCTCTAATCCTGGTTTGAATGAGTAAACAAATGTTTTAGGGTTACACTCTATGTCCCATGAACCTGGGCTCAGGCCGCATATACGTCCCATGTCATTCAAACTATGACCTTGTAGAAGGAGAGTTCACAGTGTGTAGAGGGGTTTCATATCGTGCCCCTATATCTGGGGTCCCTCTTAAGTACCCCATCCATATACTATTGTATTATGTAATCCCTTGTGTCGATTACCATGTGCTATTACATGGGGTATCCATTGTACATAGTCTAGGTCCTTCTTTGTGGAAGAGTACATGTTGTTTAGGAAATGCATGTACTCCACCATGTTTCTGTGTGCATTCACATGGTACACACTGATTATTCTGGGAGGGAACACATGCCATGTGATAGGGGTTACATTATGTGTGGTCCTTATCTTCCACTATATCCCTAGCCACAACTCATGGTATCATACATGGCCTATAGATTTTGTTTACACACCATGCTGTTTGGGATTTTCCAGAAATCACGTTCTTCCTTCTGCGTTTATCTGGAACCTCTATCCATTGATATGATGATCCTTATACAATTAAAATGATGAACTATTATCATATATTCCATTAAATAATAAAAAAATTTGTTTCATCATAACATCTAATTGAAAAAGTGTTCAAATCGACATTCTTTGTTCTGCACTGAAGAATGTCAAAGAACGCCAATGAAAAATAATTCAGGGATCCACCATCATCTAAATCACTCTATCTCCAATGTCGCACCTACATCGTGTTTTGAAAATATCATATCCAGAATATCAGATCACTATGAAAAGAATTAGTTTCATAATCATCAATTGATCAAGATGTTTTGAGTCAAGGGCGAAATGAAGAACACCCGTGATGATTGATGAATTATGGGAGAAAAGAAGAAGAACCGCAGAGAGGATCAATCCTCAATTGAATATCATGTAGAACTCAATTTTTCTCCTTTAGAATAACTATTGAATAAAAAAATTAATCAAAATTGTTTATCTATCATCAAAACCCTAAATATAAAATCTCATCTCACAATATTCATGATCCATGAATCAATCAATTTTCTGGTTGATTCATGTTCATTGTATGAATAATGAATAGGGAATATATGAATCAATACACACAAGCAAACTTTTTTTGGATTTGATTCTTAGGAACAACTCTTTTGGCATCATTTTTATAGGCATTATCCTACAAATTCAAGGAATGTTGATAGTTGATCATTGATTTCATTGTCATTTTCCTGAGTGGATTCTCTAAGGCTGCAACGACCTGAACTATTATCAATGTAGTTTCCATTTTTTTATTTCATTAAATTTGTTAATATACAATATTATTGTTGAAAAAACATACACTTACCCATATAATTATATTTAAAACACGATTAATCATATTACCATTGTTTATATAGTCATTAAATAGTGATCACATGTTTAGTATAATATAAGACTTTAACGAAACCAACAGACTCAGACAAAGGATGTGATAGCCTCATCTAATAGGATTATACCCTATAAAGTATATTTATTGAATAATAAAAGGAAGATAGAATCACTGGGAATTTCTCTTGACTGAGCCTAATATGAGATCCAACAACTTAATCATGAGAGAGACCGTTTATTAAAGAATTTAAATCTCCATGAGATCACCACCCAGACCTTGTATTCCAAACATCCATATACATGGATCACCATCACACACATTACTTTTAGGTCATGCCTCAATATAATAAATGGATATGTATAAATAAATTAACCATATGAATATAAATATTATATAAAATAATTAATTTGTTTTCCTTGTTATTTTTACATTATAAATGATTTTTATTTAGATTTAATTAAACATAATTTATATTTTCAGGTACTATTCAAATTCAATTAATGGATTTATTTTGGTGAACTGATGATTATTTTAAATAAATAGTATTATTAAATAATTTTTATAATTTTATATGGGAATATAATGTTTATGAAGTGAAATGTACTTTTTATAAGGGCTCAAAACTGTTATTATCAAAAACTCCATCATTTTCCAATAAATGTTGAATATTATTTTAATAGTAAAAATTATGATATTTAGAAAATTATTCAGGAAAAATTAATATTATTTTTAGAGTTAGAACATCTAAATTATCCAATGGTGAACTTTTTAACATTATCCGAGATAATTGAATATTCATGTAAAAATTAAATACTGTATAAATATATGGTGTGCTTTATGACATCAAAATGGACCAAAATGATGTAATAAATTATATAATTTTTATACTCTGAGATATATATCATTTATCAGTAAAATTAAGTGACTTTATTTTTACTTAATAAATTTAATTAATCATTTACTAATCCTCCAAAATATATAATATATTTTATGATTTTAAATTCATTTTTTAAAAATGTGTCTCACCTACAAATAAGAAAGGGTATAAATATAATATGTTATTCCATTTCCAAAGTAAAATAATGAAAACCAATCCACTTTGGAAAAACCCATGGTAAATAACCATGGTATGGTTTGTGGTATGAAATATTATAAGTTGTATAGTCTAAAACCTAACTATTAATGAAATACATATCTTTTCCTATATAACCCCATACAAGATCACACTTCTCTACACAAAACATCCTTAGAGAACAATATTAATCCACCATAATCTCTCTATAATCCTTCCATGGTTCTACTAAGCTCTCAAATAATCCCCTTTCATGTTTTTGGTGTCATACACTTAAGGTAAGGGAGTATATCGTTCTCTCTTTTATTCAAGAATCTCTTATATGTTATGCCTTTTAATTTTCAATTAATAATTATTGATAATGTTTTATAACCTATCCCATAATACCATTATTAATTATATATTATTAGATACCCCTTTCTCTCATTAATCCATCCCATGTACTCAAATTGCCATGTACAAATTCCATTAGCATTATTTCTTTTATCTTTTTATTAAATCTTATTTATTATAATATTATTTATTTTTCTAATTATAAATATGTTAAAATGTCCTACCATGTCATTAATACTGTTCATTTCATTATAAAATTATTATATATCCATTTCTCTCATTTCAAAAAATTTTATTAATTTTTAAGTGACGTCACTATGATGTCGAATTTTCACCACAATTTTTATGCCAAAAGAATTATGCTGTAAATTTCATAAAAATTTCTATCAAGGGAGTTAAATTTTATGAATATATAAATTTTTATTGGGTGACTTGCATGAATTTATTACACTCTACATTATTTTGGATTAAATTATGATGATGAATGAATCCATGTTTTATGATTTATGTGGTACGTTTAAGAATTTGAATAAAATGAAAGATAAAAATGAGCCTGGAATTATATAGAACTCTAATTAATTGGGTAATATTTAATATAATGATATGTCCCATTGGGATAGGTATGTGCCTAATAACTTTATAGGACATTTTCCACCATTTGGTCTCAGAGGTTTATCCCTGACCAATGATGTGGTGTTTTTTGTTTTTTCCACATTACCTTATTTCTGTTTTCTTATCATAGTATATCATTTATTATCATTCATGTTTTTGGTTACTACTCTTTTTCTGCCCCTTAATATTGATTTTTTCTACCATGTTTTACCTTATTCCATTATTATTCCCTTTCTAGTCCTAATAGCTCACCCCATTTTTATGTATTTCTTCAGGTTATATAATGTAGTTTTAAGATCAAGCATGATAAAGTGGTTTTCAATATAGATATTGTAATTCATATTTGAAGTTATAATTCATTGTAACTAATTCCCAAAAAAACTTGACTTCTCTATATTTCAGGTTTTATTATGTTTAATTTTATATAATTAAATCGTTTATTAATGTTTATGAAAGATAACGATTATTATAGTATGTATTAAAGAAAAAGTTTAGTTATTTTTTGTATTAGGATTAGAAATATCTATAAAACTCTATAGATATGAGACTAAGTTTAATAATACATCCCAAAAATTAGTGCAACTTGAGAAGCTATAGAAAAAAATAGTGGAATCTAGATAAAGTGTTCATATTCCCATGTGCTTCACCATGTGGTGAACCAATCCACTTGTCCAAGAAGAATGATGGGTCAATACCCCTTTGCATCAATTTTCGTGAGGTCAGTAAGACCACAATAAAGATAAAGTATCCTTATCCACATATTTATGACTTTTTTAATCAGTTATATGGAGCACAATACTTTTTCTAGGTGGATCTTCGGATAAGATTTTACCCTGTTTGGGTGAAGAAGGAGGATATCCCCATGACTGATTTTCCTACAAGGTGCAGCCCGTATGAATTCATAGTAATGCTATTCAGAACAAACAGTGCTCCAAAAATCATCATTAAATTGATGAATTTATTCTTTATAGAACACCTTGAGAAATTTTTGGTAGTCTTTATAGGTGATATTCTAATATAGTATAAAATTAAAGAGCATCTTAAGGATAATTTGAGTAATTTTATAAGGACCTTGCACAAATAAAAACATTATACAAAGTATAGAAAATATGAGTTATGGTTGCAAGATTTCTCTTTAATGTAGAATATCATCACAATTATCGAGATATCATAGACCCATCAAAAACAAAAATTAAATGATGATGGAGGCTGGCATTTGAGTTTGATATCAATAGTTTCATTATGTTATTTGGGTATTTTTGTTGATTCATGAGAAATTTATCTCAATTTTTAAACCCTATCACTAAATTAACTTATAAGGGAGTTAAGTTTTCATGGAGTCATGAATCCGAAGGAAGACTCATGGAGTAATAAAAGGTTTATTATGACTAAGCTTATGCTCATACTACCCACAAGTGGAGATCTTTCTATTGTATTCAGTGATGCTTTGAAGAAGGGTTTGGGTTGTGTGTTGATGAAAAATTAAAAATTCATTGCCTATGGTTCAAGTTGGTTGATAGTTCATGAATATAAAGACCAAAAACCTGATATTGAGATGGTTATAGTGATTGGTTTATTAGAAATTTGGTGGCATTATCACTTTGGGGAGAAGTGTGAAATATATACAGATCAAAAAAGCCTCAAATATATATTCAAATAAGTAGAGCTGAATATGCATGATCGAAGATGGTTAGATATGATCAACGACTATGACTAATCCATACACTACCATAATGAGAAAGAAAATAAAGTAGAATATTCTTGAAGAATAAAGGATTTAGAAATGATGTCATTCATGAGAACTAAAACGGATCTCATCTTATTAGATTTGGAAATGATGGACATGGGAATCATATAGGAAGGAACATCATCAATATTTTCACAAATTATTTCTCAATAATATCTTCTAGATAGGATAAATAACGATCAAGATGTTGATGTGGGAATTCATAAGAAAGTGGATGCTTTATGGAAATGGACATCTTTAGTGTTAAGTGATAATGAAAAAAGTGTTTTGAGATTTGGGGAATGAATATGTGCATCATAAGATCATGAGTTAAAGAATTTTTTGGATGATGAACATAGCTCAACCTTATCTATCCACCCAAGAAGAAAAAATAGGTATAGATATCTCTAAGACCACTATTGGTGGGGAAAATGTAGAAGGAAATCATAGAAATAGTTCCAGATGTCTTGTATGATAGCAAGGGAAAACAGGAAGATAAAAAACAAGGGGATGATGCCACTATTACCCATACCTACATGGAAATGGGAAAACATAAGCATGGACTTTTTAACTTATATTCCAAAGATATCAAGGGGTAATAATGCTATATGATTTTTGGTGGATTATCGTACAAATAATGAAAACCTCATTGCGATACGAGAGTAATTGTCACTAGATATGCTACAAAAAATATACTATGGGGAAGTAGTAAGGGTACCTAGATCACTACTATATATTGTATTTTATTGGAATCCAAGAGTCACCAATATATTCTGGGAGAGTGCCCAACATGATATGAATATGTATATTAACATCATCACATCCTATCAAACTCAAACTGATGGACAATCTGAGCGAATATCCCAAAATTTTTGCAAATGTTGAGATCATGCCCAATGGACTTTAAGAATGTATGAGAACATTATCATAATCTATTTGAATTATCATAAAATAATAGTTTCTACACGAGAATGAAAATGGCTCCCTATTACTCCCTTAATGGGATGAGGTTCAGGATACCAGCATGAATGGTTGAAGTTGGGGAAAAATACGATATTCCCAAAATTGATTAGGGAAATTGTGGTAAAGGTTATTATTTTTTAGCAGCACATCAAGGATTCTCAGAGTTGACAAATGAGAAATGTTGAATATCATTGAAGAGTCCTATAGATTGATTTTAGAGAAAATTTATTCCTCCGTATATCTCCATGGAAGCAGTTAATAATATTTTGGAAGAAGGGAATGCATGGTCCAAGATACATCAGCCCCTTTGAGATCCTTGACCGCATCATAATAGTGGCTTATAGACTTGCAGTCCCATCTAACCTATCAAGAGTTCATGATGTATTCCATACATTACTCTTGAGGAAGTAAATACATGACCCCCCAAATTTACTCAATTGATAGGTGGTACAGTTAGATAATTATCTTTAATACGAGAATAAGCCCGTGAAAATATTAGATCATTGATTCAAAGTACTAAGAAATAAGAAAATTCACATTTCCATAGTGCCTTGGAGAATCCAGAAGTTTGATGATGCAACATGGGAAATGGAGGAAGTGAAAAGACATAATTAATTTCATATTTTTAGGGGGGTGAAATGATAACTTCGAGGGTGAAATTTCTCAAGGGAGAAGACTGTAATAATTCGAACTACTATATATGATGTTTCCATTTGTGATTTAACTAAATATATTATTATATAATATGGTTATAGAAAACAATTATCTTCCTTGGAAATATATTTGGATCTTAAATCCCATTAATAATATTACCATTGTCAATATATTCGTTAAAAAGTGATAAAAATATTAGTATAAATATTAGGCATTAATGAATCCAATTGACCCAGACAAAGGATGTGGTGGCCTCATCCACTAGAATTTTACCCTATGATGTCCATTTATCATAGTTAATAAAGAATATATAATCACATGGATTTTCCCTCGATGAAGACCAAGATGAGATCCAACAAATTATGCATGAGAGAAACTGTTTATAAGAGATGTTCAAGCTTATCGAGATCAAGACCCAAACCATGTTTGTCGAATGGCCCCATGAATGTATAACCTACACACACCCGAATATTAGGGTGTATACCAAATTAATTAATGTTTATGTATCAAGACCATAATAATATGAATATGTATATTTTATAGAATAAAGAATATGTTTTCATTTTTACTGTTACTTTATAAATTATTTGTATTTTGATTCAATTAAACACAAATTGTATTTTCATGTAATATTAAAATTCAATTAAGGGATTTATTTTGATTAATGAATTTATTTTTTAAATATATAGTATTATTAAATAATTTTTATTAATTAAGAATTTTCATATAATTTTAAGAAGTGAAATTTACTTTTTAAATTTGTTTAAAAATAGTTATTTTAATAAAGAATTGAATTTTACAATAGGAATCAAATACTATTTTAAAAGTTACAATTAAAATATTTATAAAATTAATTGGATAGAATTTATTTTATTTTTAAAATCATAACAAAAAATTGTAAACAGGTGAATGTTTCGTAATTTTCTGAGATAGTCAAAATCTAGGGTAAAAAGTAAATTCCATATAAATATATGGTGTGTTTTATGACATCATAATAACCCAAAAATGATGTAACAAATACTATAATGAATATATTCGGACAAATATATGTTTCCCATATAAAATAACGTGATTTTATGTTAACTTGACTACATTTGTTAAGACTTTATGAATCATCAAAAACAAATAATATATTTTAAGATATGAAATTCATTTCATTAAAACTGTTACTCACCTCCACATAATCAAGGATAATATTTTAATAATCCAGTAAATTTGATTATAAAATAATAAAAAACTGTCCAATTTGGATAAAACATTGGGAAAAAATCATGTGATGGTTTGGTTTTTTAAAAACATTATTTTACAGAGTTTAAGGCGTAACTATAAAAGAAATCCCTCTTTTTTACTATATAAACCCACACATGATCCCACTTCTCTTCACTAATAATACTTGGAGAAATTCCTTAATCATTAATCCTCTCTACATAATCCTCCCAATGTTCACCCAAGCTCTCATGAATGCCCTTTCATTTTTGGGTGTCATACTCTTAAGGTAAATGACTATATCTTTATCTAATTTATTCATAAAAAAATTCTATCTTATTCCCTTTTATTTTCAATTACTAACGATGGTGTATATTTTCACACATACATCATACTACACTTATTATGTATAAATGATGAGATACCCATCTCTCTCTCATTAATCCCTCCCATATACATCCATTACAATATCAAAATTTCATATGTAGTGTTTTTTTCTATTTTTCATCAAGAATATTTGTTAACATATGCCTTGTTTTTCTAAATCTAAATGTGTTGAAATGCCCAACCCAATCCCTACCACATAACACATCATGTTCAAATTTTTAGAGACCCATTTTTCTCTCATCAACTAATATTATGAATTTTTATGTGACTTCATTGTGATGCCAAATTTTCACCATTATTTTCATGCCAACCCAATTATGTTATAAATTACGTACCCATTTTCAAATTAAAGGTGTTATATTTTATAAATATATAACTATTTATTGGGGTACGTGCATATATTTATTCTATTCTCCATGATCATGGAATAAATTATTTTGATGAATGAATCCTTGTTTTATGATCTATGTGTAACACTTAAGTATGTGAATAAAATGAATGTGAGTAGGGAACCTAGAATTATATAGCACTCCAGTGCATTGAGTAATGAATAGTATTATGAAATGTCACATTGGGACACGGATGTACCTGATTCCATTTTGATACTTTGTCAACCATTAATTCTTTATGGTTTATCCTTGACTTATTATGTAGTGTATGAAGATGTTTCCACATTCCCATGTTTCCGTTATTTTTCCAGACTATATAATATATTACTATTCATATTTATGATTAATAACCTTTTTATTCCCATTTATATTCAAATTATATATCATGTTTCACGTTATGTCATTTTAATTTCCTTACTAGGATTTATATATTACCCATTTCTAATGTATTTATTCACGTTATCCAATGAATTTTTAAGATCAGGCATGTTAAAATGTTTTAAATAATCTTATTGCAATTCATGTTTAATGTTTTAATGAATTTTACCTAATTCCCAAAGACACTAGACATAACGATCCTTTTGTTTTTATTAAGTGTAATTTTATATAATTAAATTATGTATTAATGTTTATGAAAGATTGGGGTGGTTAAAAAGGTTCTCTTGAATGATCCTTCAAATGTTCAAGGATTATGTGACTAACCCTTGTATTCTGAGAAAAAAATATAGTCAAATATCCACAATCCACTACATCAATATATATGAAAAAATTATTTTTCATAAATTATTATATTCATATATGCACCTGTCATGAACTTTTTTAAACAACTCACACCAATTAATATTATGTTGCACCTAGGGTAATCTTTGCATTCCGAGCTCAAAAGTGTCATCATATTTATGATTGGATAAATATTTTTGAATTTATTCTACATTTTCCAGAAACCCACACACACATTATATTTAATATAATTTATATATTTCATAAATGTATTCCAGACACTCTAGGCCTCAGAATCACAGGCCTTCTTAGTTCATAGTCTCAAAAATAATCATTATAATATTTGTAATAATATATGGAAAAATCCAAGTAATTTCATTTTGCACACCATTGGTATTTACATCCCAAAAATCTAAAATAAAGGCCACTCAAGAATATGTGGGTACTGGGCATAAATCTGAGCCTCCCACTCAAATGTGCTCACCTAGAGATTCCATTGATGCCACCTGATATGTACAAAAAGAATCGATCACCACTGATGTATTCTTGCATTCTGATCCTCAATCATTACGGGGCACTTAGCAATGGTCTCTCTATCCTTAATATACATCTCACCCCAGTTGATAACAAGTGATGTGTCATGAAAATACCTCCTCAATTGTGATATATGCAAGATTTCATGTACACGGTATAATTGTGGAAGTAGTTCTAATAGATACACCACCTTTCCAACTCTATATAGTAACTGGAAAGGGCCAATGAATATCATAGATATCATGTGCCATGGAAAACTATCTGCAATCCAAATTGAGGTGAAAATCATAACAATGCATGGTATCCTTCCCTAAGCTCTGGGAGACTTGATCTCCACTCAGTGTAAGACAAATAAAAGCTCTGTGAAGTCTTTCTCCACTACAGGATGATCTACATATTTGATGTTGTAGCTTACACTAACTTTGATAGCTCGATTGTTTACTCTCTTGTGTGATTCCAACAAACTACCGATCTATTGGGTCAGCCATATAAATCCTTTAATGGTTCCATGTTTATGGTTGAATGGTAGTTGTTGTATTCATACTGCACTAGTGGTATATGATCCTCCCAATAACATCCCAAGAACACCATTCATGCCTGTAGCATGTCCTCTAAAACGTCAATGGTTTGCTCAGTCTGGACATTTGTTTGTAGGTGAAATTCTTTTCTCAAGCATAAAAAAGTCCTAATGCCTCCTTTAATCCCTTGGAAAACTAGGATGAAAATCAATCCTCATGATCGGAAATAAATTTCAATGGAACCCCTTGGATTCAGACTATCTCATGAATTTAGAGGTATCAAATGTTCTCTAGTGAACTCTACTCTTGTATAGCTAAGAAGTGGGATGACTTACTGTGTTTTTCCATGATCACCAAGATTTCATCGTGTCCCTTGGATGTACATGGTATTCCCATCAATGTTTCTAAAGATATCCCATCCCACTTCCATTATGTAACCTCAAGGGGTTGAGGTAAATCCACTGGAACTCTATGAATTACCTTTACTACTGACATGTATGGAATTGATAGATAGACATTAAAACTCCTTTCTTCATCCCTAGCCACCAAAAGTGACATTGTAGGTCTTGCGTATATTTTCCACAACTTGAAGTACCACCATAGAGATGTGTGAACCCATCTTAGAACCTCCTATCACAACATCTCTAGTAACACCATGTGTTCTATGAAAACAATGAAATTATCCCTACCGTTATAATATCAAACATATGGATTCCCTATAGATATCTAATCACGCAGGATCTCATAGTTCGAATCCCGAAGTCATTCCTCCCAGACTCACTATATGAGTGGAGGGGTGGCAACGATTGAAACAAGTTAAGCTGCTCTATCTCTTTCCACAAAGGATAACTGTAATGAGGCCAACTGATCTAATTCATCATTCAGCTACTGAAAACTATATCTCCTTAAGAGAGAATTTTCTATTATATTCCACTACCTATGAGTGTAAAATTTTATGAAGTCATAATCCTTTAGGAACAATATCCATCACCTCTGCCTCAAGTTAAGATCCTTCTGAGAGAATATATACATGAGATGCATGTGATCAGAATAGAAGATAAACTACTCACCCATCTGTTAGTGTTTCTAAATATTCAAAGTGAATACTACCACTAGTAACTCAAGATTGTGGGTCATTTAGTTCTTATCATGTAGTCTCAAATGGAGTGAACCATAAGAAATATCCACTTAACTCTGCATCAGGACATAACCAATCCCACTTCATAATTCATTGTATAACACTATGTACATGACACCCTCCTCTTAAAATATAAATATCATAGTGCTCGTCAAACTCTACATCAACTACTGAAAATTATACTTGATCATCTTTGTAAACACCAATGGCTTCCCCCTTTTTAATCAATGATGATATGGGTTGTGATATCGAGGAGAAAATAGTTATGAATATCCAGTAATATCCTTGAAACCCAAGGAATTTTCACACCTCCATCACACTCTTATGTGGATCCCAATCTATCACTCCCTTGGCCTAGTTCGGGTCTACTACCACTCTATCTACTAAGATAATATTTCCCAGAGAGTATACCACTTAAATCTAGAAATATAACTTCAACATATTTTTATATTAATTGTGATGATGGAGTATGTTCGTAACCATACTTATATATATCACATGCCCTTCCTTAGATGCTGAGTACTTAATGATATATTCGATGAAGACTACCACAGTGCTATCCAATATGGGCGTGAAGATCTGGTTCATGAGTTCTTTGACCATGACTAGAGAGTTATCCATGCCCAAAGGCATCACCAAGTAATAATAGTTACCATTACGACATTTGAATGTTATCTTCATTATATCCTTTTCCCATACTCACAACTGGGGATAGCATGATATAAGGTCTTCCGTAGAGAAACATCGTGCCCCTATCAACTGATCAAAGATGACATCGATCCATGGTAGTGGATACTTGTTCTTAAGGGTCACCAAGTTAAAGCACTAGTAGTATAAACACAACCTCAAATATCAATTTGACTTCTTGGATAACAAAACTAGGGCTTCCTAGGGTGAAATTCTGGGTCTCACGAATCCCATCCTCTATAAGTCCTCCAACCGCACACCCATATTGCGAAGAACCATGGTATCCATTCTATATGGTAGAGAATATATCCTGGTCTTCCTGGGTTGTAGATTAATTTATAAGTCTATTTATTAGTGTGGAGGCAAATATGAAACATCTTTGAATAAGATGACCACATAATCCACCACCACTATAAGAAATTGGAGAATCATAACATCCTCTACACAAAGGGTTGGGCTAGGAAACTAATGAGTTATTGATTGCCCCTCCTATGGTTGAATCCATCCTATGCTTCCTAGGATTCCTTTTCACTAACAATGGATAACATGGTTCCATAAATGTGGACACAACACACTATTATCCTAATATAGTAAAACTGAGTATGACCTTTGGATAACAAATCTATACAATGATTTACATTGTAATGCATCGACATTGTTACTTAGAGGTTCAAATTGAAACTCGATCCTACAAGATTGAGGATAGACGGTCAACAAAAGTGTGCAATCATAGAGTCTTCTCCAATAGGTGTCTCCAAGTGTAAGGTTCAAGTAAACTATTCAACCAGAATTTATAAGTCTTGAAAAAGATATGTGTCATGAAAGGAATGAATATAAAATGTTTATGTGAATATTGCAGCTAAGGTAGAAAAAACATATATCATACAAATTATCATTATTGCATCCCCTATGTCATAAAGTTTGACTTCCTACAGCTTGCACCTCCCATATCATCCAACTCCCCAGGCCTAACGTGGAACTTCTAGGGGTGTAGGTGCTAACAAGTCCCAACATCGCCCACCTCCTGCTATAATCTTAGCTCCTCTACCACACCCTCCAACCAATGAAATTTCCTGCACATTCAACGATCTCTACCTTGGTGTCCCATCAATGGATTCTTTGTTTGTTGTACAGAGGGTCATAAATCTCGGGTGAGATGTCCCTGGCCATAAAATGAATATCAACTCCTCTCTTTGGGTGGAATGGACCAACCCTAGGTGCCATGTATTATATATCCTCTATCTTGAGACCTCCCCTCGAAATTTCTCCCATGTGTAAGACTTTGAGATTGATTTATTCTCCATTATATCGATGTATCTACCCTTTTTTCTAACTAATTCCCACCATCAGATGTATCTATTCATCCAAGAATCTCTCGGTCACCAAATCTCTCTCTAAAACCCGAGCATTGGTAAGAATGCATAGAAGAATAAATCTAGATCATATGTCTCTACAGATACCTCTCTCAATGGTCTGATCCATGAAAACAAATCATGAACCAAATTTATTGATTATGTATAATGGTTATTAAACCTTGATAAATACTAAGCTACTGTCATGCTTCCTTGATAGAGTTAAAGAAGCTCATGGATATGCACAGTCCCCATTGTAGCTAGTGAGAAATCCTATCTAAAGATATTCTCAAAATATTTACATGAAAAATTCACATCATCAAAAGAAAACGTAAGTAAACCTCGCCATTGCTCTACTGAGCTATGACGAAGTCTCATTTACAAGACCACTATCTGATTTTCTAGTGTCTTGAATAGATGGTAAACTTGGGTTACCGCCTCATGAATGTCCTCAGATGTTGGTGGGTTAGGATTTCCTCAGATCCTGAGGGGTATCTATCCCTGAAACTCAGGAAGTGTGATTATCCTGAACTCCTCATCCACTGGTAATATGGGTACCACGTGCAACTCTATAAGGGGAAGTATGGATAATTCACCACATGGAGGTAAAATCCCGAGAAGTAGTCATTGAATCAAAGCCTTTTCACTAAGGGAATCATCCTCCTGATCTTCATGATGATTTCAAGTTGATATTCAACACTAAGGCATCTTGAAGTTAAACATGATATACCACATTAAATATATATATCTAGAGAGATGACTCATGAAGGATATGGAAACACAACCCATTACAATTTGATTCATGTAACATTATTTTCCACATAACTAATGTTTTCATGTACATATTTGAAAATTAGGTGATGAGAGTCCTGGTGTGGGGATATGTCGGCCGCTGCACTAACATTGGTGTCCCTGTCCTAAAATACAAACTTGAAACCCTTAACATTATTTCCCAAAACCATTCTCGCAAACTCTCTGTCTTAATGTAGAACTGACTACCTATGATACTAGTCTTTCATGTCTCAACCTGGTGGGGCCTATTCTACGACTCCCCAAGCCTATTTCTAATTGGCTAGGGGCTATTGAATGTCACATTGTATGAATATCACCAACATGGGAGGTATTTCCTACCTACCTGCACACATGTACACATCTCAATGCCCACAAAATGATGAAATGTACAAACAACTGAAAAAAAATGTTTGAATACATATATATATCACAACTAGAGTATGATAGAAAAAATAATGTAAATATGACCAAATATTATCCCACCAAAAATATGTTTGTAGAATAAGTCCAACATAAAAGTAAGGATTCCATGACATTTGTCTAAAAGACACTAGAAAACACCTTAGTATATCCAGTCTCACTAAGAACGCCCTGGTCTTGGTCATCCATGGAATCCTTCAAAAGGTGGATCATCTAATCAAGACACTACATGTGTGGGAAAAGACCGTGCAGGGGAGAGTATAATAATTATCAGTAGGTAACCCCAAAGTCAAAAATTATATAACATGAAAAAAATTCCAATCTGCATAGGAATACATATATAAAAAATATAACAATAATATCTAGATATACTCAGTCCAAGACACATATTCTAGAGGTAATACACACCCATAGTATAATAGGCAAGGATCCAATCTTGAATATTCCACGAAGCACTCATCTAGGAGTACACACTTATTATTTCTATAGAATTGGTGATGTTTGTCTGAGAGATAATTCTTCTCAATTCTCATCATGAGAAAGAAGGCAATTCCACACATGAAGAGATTACGATATAAATATGAGGATCACTGACAAGGATGTGGGGTGATACCAACAAACACGATCTAGATAAACCCTGGTAAGTAAATCAGTTTCCAGGAACTTTTGGTCAAGTCAATAGAAATAACTACACCTACAAAACAAAGATGAATAGAGGACCTCAATCCAGGCCTCTAGAAGGGATTCCAGTGACTCCATCCAAGATGTACTACTGAAGGGATCATAATCCTAGAAGAATGAAATTTTTCATACCGATCTTCAAAGAATGGATAAGGGGAACAAAACCAAATAAATCATTTCAAATATACATATAAAAAATATATTAGGATTTTATGATAGATTAGATGGAATGTCGGTGGGTTACCCGCCATGAAACTTGACCCCGGTTTTTCCTGTGAAAACAACAAATGTAATTCAAAATGTGTCCATATATAAGGAGAGTACACAATGGGTAGTGGGGTCACTTTCCATGTCCAAATATCCTTGTCCCTGACTGTGTACCCTATCCATGTTTGATTATATGGTTTCATCTTCTGTATTTATAACTATGAACCAGTACATGGGGTAGCCTAGGAACAGGGTCCAGGACATGCTGTGTGGGGGAGTACTTATTGTACAGGCAACCCGTGTACTCCACCACATATCTGTTTACATTCCAAAGGCACATGTCAATTATCTGTGGAGGTAAAACATAGATTGTGATAGGGGTAACAAACCCTATGATGATTAAATAACTCAAGAATATTGGACACTACTCAGGTGGCCCCATGGTGGGAATATTGAGTTTACATGATGTGTTGTTAGAGATTTTATAAAAATCACATTCATCCTTCCATGTTGGATGTGGTGCCTCCAGCATTTGATCTGATGATATTTATTCCATGAAAACGAAGATCCATGCTTGTCCAATCCATTCCATTGTCGGAAAAAATGATTTATCATCATATATTCTCGAAAAACTAATCAAATCACCATTCATAATTTCGTGTCGAAGAACACGAATTTTGGGATCCACCATCATCCAAATAGATATATCTCTATCATTGCACCTCCATTGTGTTTATCCAGACACAAATATATGATTTGGATCATTTCACAAAGAATAAGGTGTGCAATTATTTATTGATTGGGGTGTGTAGAGTTCGGGCCAAACAAGGAACTCCCATGATGAATGATTAATTGGGAGAGAAAAGCACAATAACCAAAGATAGGAACATACATTGATTGATTTTTTTGTCGATCTAGATCTGTCCCCATTAAAATAGAAATCATATAAAAAATAATCACAAATATTTATCTTCCCTCAAAACCCCACAAATATAATCCTACCCCATAATACACAAGATCCATTAATCAAAACACTCATTGATTGATTCATGTTCCTCATAGGAATAAAAAATGTTGAATGAATGAATTAAAAAATATTCCCTACATTATTTTGGATCACTTACTGATTAATAACAATTGATATGTCATTATCATAGGAATGATCCATTAAATCCAAGGTACGTATATTTTTGATCCACAATTCTATCATTTCTCTCCTGAAAGGGTTCTCCCAGACTCTCTCCAACAATACTCAAGAGTTTCCGTGGTTATACAATAAATCCTAGGATTCTAAAAAAAAGATATATTTAATGATACCGTAATTGTTGCATCATCATAAATGAAATATAATATTCTTTCATAAATTATTTAATTCATTTATGATCTTGTGGTAGATTTTCTACAGTGGAACCATGTCAATTAATGTTACGTTAGAACTAGGTTAAACCATGCATTCTAGAGTCAATTATTCCCTCAGATTTCTTTTTAGATCACTCATTTATATGTTATTCCAATTTTTCAAGAAAACTGCATGTGTGTGCTATTTAATATACATAATATATTTCAAACATTTATTCTTAGAATACCATGCCTCAGAATCATAGGCCATAATAATGCCTAGTCTCAAAAATAATCCATGTAATATTTAAAATAATACACAGAAAAATATGATTCATTACAGTTACGCCTCTAGTAGGGCCGTGGATGGTTCTAAGAACCGATGGTAGAAAAATATAGCACGTGGGAGTGTTTATCACCCTAAAAATAAAATAGGATCTTGAAAGATGATAAATATGAGAAAAAAAATCATTAACCTAAATATATATGTAAATCAAAATTTAACCCACAATGCATTATAAAACTAACAAAAATATGTAATTCTCTAAAAGAATTACCAAAATAAAATTCATATAGCATTGAATCGATAACATCTCGATGACATGGTGAAATTTCCTAGATTGGTCCCCATTTTTCTTCATAAAACCATTAAGATATTTATATATATAATGGTTCAGAATTCAAGTATACGTAGTAGCATCATTCCCTAGTTCTCAACTACACAAGCTAAATTTGAATGTCAATGCACTAATTAACCAAAAATAGAACCAGCAAGCACTTATATAGGTCATCTAACTACTCGTAGACTCACATGGAAAACTCATCTAGTCACCAATCCATTATGGTAATATATCATCAAGTTTATAATAAATCATGTAACCTCATTACTGCCTCACCACTAGTTGTACACTCTCATAATCCAACTGTGAACATATTCTTCTCCCATTCCATCCATAAACATCACATAATAGAAAATCCATTTCTAATATGGGCTGGGATTAATCCCTACCATCCCCACCTTCAAAAGGTATATAATATACTTCTATCATCATGAATCATCACATCAAATATCACATGTATACACCTGGTCCAACACATCACATCTCATATCATCATACCAAATAACACCTCATCATAGGATCAAAGTATTAGTGTATCATGAACATGATGGAAATAAACCTCATACACTCCACTTACAACACAATAACCCAACAACATTTCACATCTCCTAACAGAATCATCACATCACACCTCTTCCAAAAAACCTCATCCATCACCATATATATGTCTTGTAACAAACCTGAACCTATTAAACCAGAGCCAATTTCTACTTAATTACATTATAATAAGATACTATGAATTTATTCTTGATGAACTGGAAAGTTTAATATTATTATTAAACTAGACACATGCCTGAAATTCATATAATAATTGACAAAACATAGAACACCATAAATACACATTGTTTATTCCTACATATAAATCAAAAAATACTTCCTAGTATCTATGTAAAAATAAAAAATAAGATAAGGGTGATCCCATATTTTACTAAACTGTAATCATACCAAATAAGATATCATGAATAAATAAACATAGTCAATATTAAGTAGTTAATAACTTATAAAATTTCTATTTAATCAATAAAATGATAATAATATAGCGGAAATAAATGATAATCAAATAAATCCATACAAATAATCCCATAAAATTTAATCTTTTCTTGGGACATTGAAATTAATTTAATAATCAAGATCAAATAACTAATCTCATAATGATAAATGCATAATTCAAGACATTTAAAACTCTAAACCCCTTTAATAAAATTGTTTAAATATTTGTAAAGAAGCACTTTGAATTTGGACAACTAATTTGTCTCATGAGACTAACCAATGTGTCAAGGGGCTATCTATATCTAGGACTAATCCGTCACATACTAAGTCCAATGTACTCCTCATTTGAATGTTGGGAAAAATAATTAAAATAAAATTTATTTTTATAAATATCATTAAAATCTTGAATAGTTTCCCAAATTATGTAAACATATTCCTAAACCTTCTAGAGTAATATACAGAATGTTAAAAAAATTATACATCATTAGTCAAACTAATAATTAACCATCAAAATAATGAATAAGTTATATTTCAAAACATCATATCCCCTAGTTGATCATAAGTATAGTATATTTTATATGTGATTGATGAATATAAATGAAATTGGAATTTAATTAAAATATATTTTGAGAAAATTTACATTTTCAATTTGAAAATAAATTTTAAATAAAAAGTTAAACAAAATATTTTGAAAAAACAATTAATTAAAAATAAACTACGAAAACATGTAAAATAAATTTAAAATATTTAGTATTAATAAGAGATATATTGTTTTTTATTTAATACACCATAAAAGAAATATTCCAGTTACATTTTTAATGAACTATAAGAATTAATAACATTGAAAAAAAAACATGAAGATTACTTGGAAAAAATATTAAAAATATAAATGACTAAAAAAATTATTATTCATTTTTTAAGGGTAAAAAAATTTCTCAAATCATTTAAAAAAACCATAATTTTTATAAAAATGTATATTTAATCAAAACATGAAATAATGATATATTTTATTAACAAAAATATCAATGATTTTAGTTATCAAAAATGGTAAAAAGAACTAATAAATGTAAAAGATCATTAATAAAAAAGGATATGAAAATAATTTTTTTAATATAGAAAAATCATATATTTCTCTAAATGGAGATGTAAATAAAATAAATCTCATATAATAACAATATTTTGATCTAATCCATTTCCATTTTGGTATATTTTTAATCGTAATACCCACAAAATAAATAATAATAAAATTAAACATAAAATAAATTAAAGTTAATGATATTAATGATATAAATAATTAAAAGGTTCTATATATACACCACAGTAAAGAATATGTGCTGATTATGGAGTATATCTAATGGAAGTGAAAATCAGATAAGAAAAAATTACCTCAGGTTCGATTTCAATTGTATGTGTACAAACATCATTTATAGTAAAAATATGTTTATTATAAAAAAACTAAATTACCATAATAACATATTACATTACATAAATTATTTACAAATAGTCATTTATCCCACAATTATTAACAATTATCTTTTAGAATCAAAGGTTATGGTGATAATTTCTTCCTTTTTTATATATGTTTTTTGGTAATTCAATTGCTTTTAAATTTATCATAGTTATATAATATCTATATTTTATAAAATTGTATACATACCTTATATATTATTTATTTATTTTTAGTATTCTAGAAAATATAGAGACAGAAAATGGATAACACCATTCATAGAGACTATATGTCATACATTGGTATTAACGATGTTTCCATTTATATCTACGAATTTAATGAAAGGTAAATAAATGTTAATGAATATTTATAGAATTATTTTTATTTTATATGTATCAGTTATATTAATAATATACATCCTTGTTTACCCCCATTTAAAAATAAAATGAAAAACATTTCACATCACCATGTAGAGGCAGTAGTCTACAAGTATGAACGACGGATGTTATTGTTTTCCCAATGATTGTAATGTAAGACGTTAGATGTGATATTATATTTACAAAATTATTCTAAGGTCATAAATATGAAATATATTAATTATTATTATCTTTACTACCTTCAATTTAAAATACAAAAATAAATAACATTGCTTCCTGTGGTGGTAGTCTTCCACACACATGAGAGACAATATCGTACTCCCTCCACCAATGGAATTGTAATAATGAAGGAATATGTGATATCATAATTATAGATGTATAATAATTTCATAAATATATTATGAAATTATTAAATCCATAATTATATCATACAATTAACGATGGTGAAGGAAAACGATTTATATCGGTTAGTGAGGAAGTAATTCACCGAACACATGATTTATTTTTTAATTCTACATTTTATGAAAGCATATGGATTTAGGTTATTAAAATAATAAAATTAAATCATGTCATTATAATGATTTATAAGAAGTATTAAAATGAAAATTCTTAGTCAAATTCATTACCTCTTCTTTGGGAAACCCCTATAGGTTTAACATTAAACATTTATAGCTTGGATTTATGATCTATACAAGGAATTTAAGATGAGGGTATTGATGAAAAAATATTATTTGGGTAGGTATTGTCTAATACCATGTTCTTTTGATGTGTGAAAAGCATATTATAAGGGGTGGGATTTTATAAGTGTGGGAGAGGATATACTTGGTATTTTTGAAATGAAAAAGTGAGACCCACGTTTTCTCAGATCAAATTCTTAAGAAATAGGTTATTCCTAATACATAGATATAAGAATGTTGAAATATGATCACAAAATTGGTTTTTAACTTGTTTTGTGTAATTTTTTCCCTTTTACTCTTTGTTTAACTACGTGGTGAACCTATTTATTAATAACCACAATGATTAACTCTAATTGTTTTCAATATTCATTATGTTCAAAAGTTATTTTGAACTTATTAAGAACTTTTATATTATGATGATTAAAAATATGTAATATATATTTCCAAAATTCTATTCAAATATGTGGTAGAATTAAATTTAAAATAATCTCAGAGTTTTGATAAAAAAATTTGGTTTCCAAATAGAAACTTCTCATAACTATAGAAGGCTTTAATGTAAATAATTCAACATAAACATTATTCCACTAGACTAAATTGAATTTATTATAAATTAATTGAACTAATTTTTTTAAAACTAATTAAAAATATAATCTAAATTTGTGATTAAATTAAATAAAAAAGAATTTTTTAATTACAAATATTATTTTTCACTATTCATTGAAAATTTGACAATTATTCAAAAAATCCCAAAAAATCACAAAAATATAATTTTGGTATGGTGATTTAAATAATGTGGTTAATTTTCTAAAATAATATAAAGGTTTAAGAAAATAAATTTATCATATGTGTGTATGAAGAGACGATTTTAAATTTTTTGATAAAAATTATCTTTTAAAATTAATTTATTTTAATATCAAATGATTCTAATTTATTTCGAATCAATAAATAAAAATTGAATTTGTTTTATAAAGGTGTAGAACATATAATTTCCTAATTTAGTTAATAATTTTCTTACCCACATCTTAACAACTATGATATTATAGACATATTTAAATAATAATATTTTAATAGAGTATCATGTTTCATTCAAACCTAGTTATGCGTGCAGTGAAAGCTATAAAAGTGATTGAATTTATTTTAAAAGAAATAAGTTTTAACGCCACGGAGTGTTACATTATCTTCTAATATTCTTGTTATATTTTATATATGTAATTGTATATTGTGTCCCTCTTTTAAAACAATGTGTTGTTATATTCTATCCCCTTAAATAAATTTTATCCGCGTAATTTAATCATAATCTCACTAATAAAGCTTTTGATATTTTAAAATACCCTTATTTAAACCCCACATCATAAAAATGGTTACTATTAAACCCACTTTATAAGATAGGAATTGATGTATGATGTTCATATTGAATAAAATTTTCTAGGATTCCATATAGCAAAACATTGGTTGAATGTGATGTTGTGGACATGGAAGAAAAGCATAAATAATTATGTAGAGTGGTAGGTATAATTTATTAAATGAAAGTGAATGATAATGAAAATTTAGTGAACACAACGCCTTAGTAATTGATAAATGAAAAGACCATCCGATAAATAGAAATCATTGTATTATGATAATATGTTCATTTAAAAATCCATTTCCTAGAGTTGAGGAATTCCTATATCATCTTGACTAAGAACACATGAAAATTTAATTAATTGATTTATTTTTATTTCATATACATAATTTCTACATTTTGGTGATATAAATCTACTCCATATTCATTTATTAATGCAATAAATGAATATCACAAAAATAATTTTTAATCCTATAGAACATTTAATAGATCATTTCAATGAAAATAAATTCTTATGGTCTTTGGATATTTTTTAAATGTAATAAGATTATAAAAAATAAAATAATTAATTATAGTGTTCACCATAATCAATTCTATATATACATAACCTTAAGAGTCGTAAAAAATACCTCTCTCTAAAGTCAATGGCCTATTATTTTTGATGTAAGGTCTGTAAATCAACTTTCTATTAAATAGTAAATATAATGTCTCTCTTAATGCCTCATTCCAAAAAATTTAATACCTTGGTTACCAAAAAACTGTAATGATAACATTAATGCTTCCAAGATTAAATCCAATTTTATCAAATATATTTTATAAATAAAAAACCTACTAAACTCCAACAATGAAAACCTAAACCATCATATGACAAACCAATTTGAAGGTTACTAGAACTATCAAACAAATATATTGTTATCATTATAATCACAAAATATTGCTAATTTTAATGGTTATGTTAGCTCAATCAGGTTCTTTCAAAAAATAAAACTTCTCACTGTATCACTATTAGTAGTCATTGGTAAAATTCAATAGATTCTATCAAAATATGAATGGAAAAGTATTATAGTACCAAAATTATTTATTTTATTACTATCATAACGATAACATCATTTGATAAAATACTTATTCAACACAATTTGTGAATCCAAATACCAAATAACATTATTCCAAATTTTAATATAGCAAAAACATTATTTTCCTATATCCCTCAACAAATTTTGAGGTATATTCCCTTAACACATAGGGAATTGAATTTTTTAGTGCCCCATCTCATTGAAATTGAATAATATAACATTGGGAGATTCATTATAAAACATTAAATAGTGAGCATGGTACCCTTTCTCTCTAAACTTGTTGAAAAAACTCATTCCCTTCATATAACTAGCATAATGTATCTTTCCACAATTATCCAATTGGTGAAAATACTTTTCTTCCTTTTTCCACATATCCAATGGTTGTTCTCCCTTAACATTATTATCTTAAATTCCATAAAATTAATATTACCCATATAATTGTTTCATTTTATTAATATCACATCCAAATATTTTCATGTATGATGATAATGTTTGGGAGTCGATTTCTCATTAAATGATTGGCGTATACCCCTAAAATAAGAAATCATTCATAGTCTTTGGATTACATGAATTGGTATGGTTATCATCCCTTATTCAATGTTCGATTTCTAATTAAGGGATTTCATTATATTAGTTCATTAGATTATTTTTATTAATGTATAATCCCAACACAAATTAAACACTTAAGGTAAATTAGAAAAAATTATCTTCAACAAATCACATATTTATACACATGGTTTTTTTAGGAAATCATCCATATCATAAAATATTTTAAAATACTTCAAAACGTTTTTCAAATAATATTTTAATTATCCTAATAATATCGCATGGGAGTTTTGAAATTGGATTATAGTAAAACTCGTGGTCATGTACTAGGTAATGATCTAGTGAAGCCTAAAACATTGTTTTCAGTGTTATTACCCCTTTCCACATATCATCTAGAACAATGTCCACTTTTAGTAACCATAAAGGTATGTATTTCTAGTGAAACCAAAAATTATACACCTTACCAAAACACTAGGATGTATTCTTACACATATATTCAAAATCTATCCTGAGGTTGTGTTCCCTAATTTAGGTTCTCTGTAATCGAGTTTCCAAGGTCTCTACTAGGAATCCTCTTATACTATCTATATTAACCCTTACCCATGAAAACATGCATCAGTGTCTACTTTGTTAAATTAGAAAAATATAAATTTAGTAACATTTTGTTAGACCTAATATTTTATTATTCATTATAAAATATATTCATAATTAAATATCATATTAAATATGAAAAAGTAAAACAAATAAAATATTTTTATTGAGAACATCAGTATTCCTCAGCATGTAACCCTACATGTAAATCAAAAAACACTTCCTCATATCCTTGGAATAATGAAAAAATTGGTGATATCCAATCCATAGTAACGGTATGAATATATTCAATCTATTTTTAATAAACAATAATAATCAATATTGAAATGTAAATAACTGATACACTTTCCATTTAACTAATAAAATGAGAATAATAATGCATAAATAATTAATAATAAAATAATTCTATATTAATAATCATATAATATTGAATCTTTTCCCTGGGAATGATAAATAATCGAATAATCAAAAGAAATAAATTATCCCAAAAAGAGAAAATTTAAAATTTAATTCATCTGAAACCACCAAGATAATTCAAAAGACATTTGAAATATGTTCATATAAAACAATATTATTTATCCAAATTATTGGTCTCAATGGACTATTTAATGCATCCAGGAGTATCAATAACATGCCTTCATTATTATATTATTATGTCAAACTCATTCCTCATATGAAGGGGATAAAATATCATAAATAAAAACATTCATATTAATAACTCCCATATGATGTTATAATACCTAACTGAATCTAATAAACATACTTATTAACCATTAAACTGATTTAGTGAGTGGTAATAAAATTGTACAACCTCATTCAAACTTTTCATAAACCATCTGAAGGACGAATAAGGATTATTAGAAGACCAAAAATCCACAGTGGATCTTATGTGCTATGATGGGTTTATGTAATTGATAAATATAGACCGTATAAATTTTTTTATTAAAATCATTTTTGAGGAAAATAACATTTTCACTCTGAAAACCTTTTTAAGAAGAAAATGTTAAAAATATATTTTTGAAATTAATTTAATCACAAATTAATTTTTTAAAATTCAAAAATACACCATAATAAATTTAGTCTTCATGATGGTGGAAAATTCCATTCATGTCGTACAAGTTAAATCAATGATTCATTTCACATATTTTAGTAATACCTTAATGGGTGTATATTTTAAAAAGAAATGAATTTTCATTTTAAAAAAAGTTAAAAAAATAAATTTTCTTAAAAATTTCATTAATTACAAAATTTTAAACTATTAAAAACATCTCAAAAATCATTTATTGAAAGCATGTATTTTGATGAAAATGGATTTTCGACTTATGAGAGAAATAATGTAATATTTTCCTAAAAACGTATTCCCAATAATTTTAAGTAAAAATTGAGTTTCAAAATGTTACAATGTCATGAATAAGTTCATGAATAACCATAAAATAATTACATATATTTATTTTAGTATATAAATATTAAAAAATTCCACTAAGGCATAATTTAAAAAAACAATCTTGAATAATGATGATAATGTGAAATAGACCCTTACAACTGGTATATTTTGAATCATAAGCCCTATAAATGAAATAATCATTAAATTAAAAATTAAATATCATTAATACAATGAGATTATGGATGTAACATATCAAAATAGGAAATATATACAACATAATTAGTAATAAGTGGTGAATTTAGTGCATGTCATGTGGAACTGAATGGGATATAAGAAACCCTTACCTCTGTTTTGACTTCCTTCAAACATTTATGAAACTCAGGTTCAATTAGGGTAATATTATTATAAAAATATAAAAGGATTATATTCAAATATTTAATTCCATTTTTTCATTTAATGACAATATTTTATCTCAAGTTTATTATCAATTTTTCCTAAAATCACTTTTTCAGTTGATAACAAATTCGTTCTTCATGTATGTTTTGGTTTGGTAATTTCAGTCCTTTTATATTGATATTGTTTAAATCATATTCAGAATTTAAAAATTTATATATAAATAGAAAATATTCCCAGTGTATGTATTTATAATATACAATAAATGTTATAGATATAAAATGGATTACACCATTAATGTAGATAGTAAGTTGTACGTACGCATGAATGATGCTTAGATTTTTCTAGATAGATTTTATGAAAGGAAACTAAATGTTAAATCTATTTTAATTTTCATTATTTTATATGTATCTTTAATATTAATAAACTAAATCCTTATTATAATCCATGTAAAAATAAAATGAAAAACATCTCACATCGTTGTGTGGAGGCGGCAGTACACACTTATTCACATGCGACAAAATTGATTTCTAGTATATTAGATTGAAATAAGTAAGATGTTATATTATATTAAAATAAGTATGCTTTTGTAATAATATGACATATATTTACCAACTTTATCCTTAATTAATTTCAAGTAAAGCTTATGTGAAAAATGAATCACATCGCTTCCCGAGGCGGTAGTCCACCATACATACAAGTTATATTATCATTCCCCCCATGGAATGGTAAACAAGAAATTTTTTGTGAAATAATTATTCATGAATAATAATAATTTAGTAAATATAATATAAATACTTTAAATCCATAATTATATCCATCCATGAATGGTGTTGATGGAAAATAAATTATATCATTTATTGAGGGAGTAGTCTGCCACACACATTATCGTCGATTTGATTTCATATTTGATGAAAGTGGATATTGATATATGTTATGAAATTATCATCATATAATATTAGTATATAATATATTATTTTTTATTATTTATTAATAGTTATATAATATTATAACGATTTATATTAATTATTAAAATTAAAACATAGAGATATATACATAACATTTTCTTTGGGAAACCACTTTCGGCATAACCTAAATAACTTCTAGACCTGATTTATGATCTAAAAAAGAAATATAAGATGTTTTCATGTATTTATGTACCATATTTTAGATTTTATTTTAGGATCCAAATAGCTATGGTATTTCAATTAGTGGAGGTGAGTAGGTGACCCTTTATAATAAGAGGATATAATAGACATTGAAATTTAATAATTAAAAAGTGATTTCCATGTTTTTCTCTAGTAAAATGCCTCCAAAGTGGGTAAGTATTAGAAAATTAAAGGTGATATGGTCTAAAACATCCTCCCAATGGTTTTTCAACAATTATTATGTCTATTACAACCTATATCAACTTATTTTAACTTTGGGTGGAAATATTTTTAATTAATCATTGTATTTAATTTCTTACAATTTATATTATTCATTATGGTAAAAATTTTGGTTTAACATTTTAGATAATATAAAATATATTTAATTCCAATATATAATCCATTTCTCTAAATTCATTTATATAATTGGAAGGAATTCAACTAAAAATTACAGGTAGAGGTAGGACAAACAAAAGTAGGTTTCCAAAGAGAAAATTCGCTTAAGTATAAATGTTTTTAATATAAAAATTAAATAATAAAATTTTTATACTAACATAAATTTAATTTAATATAATAATTTTGTACTAGTGTTAGTTTAAAAAAATTAAAATTAAAATTTATCATTGTAAATATATTAAATAAAAATTTAGTTTTCAATAAAAATCAATATTTTTCTCTATTTATCTACAAATGAATCATTTTAAAAAAATCTTAAAATATCTCCACAATATTAATTATTATGATGATTAAAAAAAATTGTTATTTTATAAAATAAATTTAATAAAAATGTGAAAATTTATTTTTATCATATCTGTACAAGAAGTGAAGAGACAATTTTCATTGAAAATTAATGGTTTTTGGAAAAATATTTCCCTTACATTAAAATGAATCTTATTTTTATTTCTATATAATAGATAACCATTGAATTTACCCTTTACCTATATAGACCATATAATTTTTAAAATTTATTTATTACTATTTATAACCCCCATCTTAATGGTTTGGTTATAACAGTCATGTTTAAATATTAATAATTTAATAAAGTGTCTTGTTTTTTTCAACTCGGTGTTACATGACTTGAATGCTAATAAAGTGATTTAATTTTTTAAAATAAATATATTTTATGACTTAGGGTGTTATATTATTTTAATTTTTTTTTGTGTCATATATTTTATCAAATATAATATTCCAATTATAAAATGTTGTGGTGTTACATCACTGGAACATACATGGGCTACAACTCCGGAAGGAATGGAGGGAGATGGGGTAATCAACCATCTATATCCCAACCTTCCTAGATTTTGTGGAAAACCTAAAAAATCTAGAACCAATGAGAATTGGAATGGTTTTCTAACTTAGGTGGAACACATATAGAAATAACCTAAACATACATGATATATAAATTTTTCACAATAACCAAACTTTGGGCTCACATAAACTACACCCAAACACACCACCACATCCACATCACCACACATATACCAACACAATTTTATCCTCTAATAAATGTATCACCCCACACATCCAACCCACGAGTATCACATAATCCCATATTTATTAACATGTATCACATATATACACAAATATAAACTTATTCTAGAATTCATTTATGAAGAAACTTCATTCAAATTTACACAAACTAAAGATTTATCATAAAACTCATTTAATATTTTTACAAAATATTAAATTCCTACCCCATTAATATTTAAATAATTCAGCAACAACCATGAAAATAACACATCAACACCAAACAATAACTCTGCCTTCTCATATCTACTTCTTTTACAATACCCCACATACACTATAATCATCAAGATACATCAACCATGCTATACCATAATAGTAATCACACATCTCACATCCCAAACACATTTCACAACACAACTATCACACAAAAGAACCAAGATTCCTCAAAATCCTTAATCACTACTATACCCGATAACCTCTTCACACCACATCATGCAACTTATCAAATCAAATCAATACAAACTAACCACCAATTCACAGTACATGCTTCACATAGGCCAGTCAGAAACAACTGTTATCATATGAAAAAACAAACCATTTTGGAAGAGAAAATAAGAACATGCACACATAATAACAACATGTATCAGCTTATACAAATTATCCAAGGTATTTCATATAAATAAATTTTTCATTTAGCTGAGTATTATCACTCAGACCATATTCTAGTAGAAACAAATTTATTAACCCAATATATTTAATTTACCATTTTATTCAAGTTTTGATCACTCGATAACAAGACAAAGGTCTTTTTCCATATCATTTACAACATTAAAAAGACATATTTTCAATGCAATGTTCATATTTTCTATCAAAAATGTATAATATCAATAATAACATTTATTAATGTAGTAATCAATGTGATATCTGACATAACCCATCAAAATAAGTCATTCTAATTAATTATAACTATTATGCTAACTTTTTTTACTAACCACCCAATGGAATGTAGATGTATGGAACCAAAACACATTTCACGAAATGAATGTGAACGAGGATTCCATACATCGAAGAATGATTTATGGCCTCATTGCACACCATGAGTTATAGAAAAGACATCCCTCGACACAAAACTACATAGGGAGATCATGAATAATCCAATACCACATCATGTGTTGTCAAAAAAACAAATCTCATTAGACACCCTGATCAGAATGAAAATTCCCTAGTGAAACTATGTGGAGGAAGATAAGGAAAAACAATGGAGTGGGGAAGAGGAAGATTCCTACAATCCCAGAAACACATCCACAATAACATGAGGATCAGAACTAGTAGAAATGGTATTGCGAGGTCCTCTATAGACAATAGGTTTCATTGAAAATATTTTTAGAATGTTGGACAACTAATTTTAATCAACTAAAAACCTCATATTATACCAGCTTAACGTATCCCTATTCATGAAGTGAGATATATATTTATGTCATAAAATTCACAAGTCCTCAAATATAAAGTCCTAAAACCACCATTAATGGATATAATGTCTTAAACCCACCCTTTAATCATTGAGAGGTCCTATAGATCTAGTAGGTTTTAATGGAAAACAAATTAAATGATGGTCAAATGATTATAATCGACCAAGACCCTCATGTTATAAAAACTAAAAATATCATTATTCATGAAGTGAAATGTATGTTTATGTCATAGAATTTTAATGTCCTTAATATAATGTCTTAAACCCACATGTTAATCATTTTTTTAAAAACATAGTGCCTTGACATTACTAAATTTAACTCCACGAACATATATTTTACTACACAAAACTCATTTTATTTGGTGATGATTTTCCAAACACAATTTTTAAATATCTAACCCCATAAGTTGTAAACCACACACATACATAATAAATCCATCTTTCTAGTATAAAATTCAAATTTCTGTTCTCTTCTAGATCCATGATCAACCGAAATTATCTAGACTCCTCTAAATAGCATTGACTACCCTAATTATAAATGTTATGGGATAAGAGGGAACTTCAAATTACATTTTTACATAAAAAATATACTTTATTTGATGTTTATGTTTTTATAAAACTCATAAATTTGGAGTGAAGTATGTCAATATTATTTAATTTTTTATTCCTAGGTTTTAAAATCAACTTCATGTTTTATTTGTTATCAACATGCTCATAGATTTAATAGAAATTAATTTTATCTTAAAATACCATGTAGGAATTAATATAATTATTTATATGACCCTACCGGGTATCCTCTATAGATTCAAATGCAATTGAGAGTGATCTATGATCCTGTCCCCAATAGGATACATGGTGTAGACAACCACCATGTGTATATATTTAAAATTATAGGTGGAATTTTTAATCTAAATTATAGGGACCCTTGATTTTACTAAGTACTTTACCTTAAATAAATTTCATATTTATGTTCTTGTCTTACACACAAATCCAATAGAAAAAGGAAACAATTAAAATTTTAAAAAAATATTTAAAAATGAATTATATGTTTTGGAGAACAATTTTTCTAAAAAATATAATTATGCACCACATGAAAGCTACCTAAAATGTTATATTAATAAATTATTCATTTCAATAAAATAATGTGTTTCCCACTTATGGTTTTTTTATATTAATGTTAATTTAAATAACATTTATAACTTTTTTCTGATATATTATAGATTATTTTTGAATTCCATATGTAAAATGTTAATAAAAAATGTTTTACCTGAATTTTCTATGAGAATTTTTTTACACAGGAATAATGAAAAAATACTAATTTTTGAGAACTATATCATTTTTTAATTTATCAACATATAAGAATGACTAGATTTGTTATAGTTGAACACTTATTTATTTAAGCAATAATGTTATGAATTATTAATATATTATTTTATATTTATAAAACCTATTTCTGAAATTATAGAACACAATATATATTTTAACTCTAATAAAAAAATTTATTGATCATTTATTATAATTATGTTTTATAGTTGAATAATTAATTTTTCACTTATTTTAAAAATAAATACCATTTTATTGTTTTATTATAATCCAAATTATGTCATGAAAATTATTAATGGTTATTGCATATCTTTTTTTCATTAAAACGCACATCTCTGAAAAATAATTTGTTCAAGGTATGTGTAATAATTTTAGAATTAAATGTTCAAACCATTAGAAATTGTAATTATTAAAATATAATGAAATTTTATAATATTAATATTAAAATTAGTTAAAGGAAAAATTTAAAATTTTATCATTGTAATTAATTACTAAGAGTTATAATTAATTAACCAAATAAATTTATAAATAGTAAAAATATAGATACTAATATGAACTGTAAAAAACATATTGAAAACAAGTTTCCAAATAAATTTCATTAAATTGGATCAATTAAACCTCAACTCCTCTCCTATTTTATCACTTTTTGGCAATTGATAACTTTAGTAGTTTTATTATATTATTTATAATGTAATGGTTGTTTCCAAACTTTTCCTCCTCCTAAGATATAAAAAAGTATCACGTCAACAACATTATGTTAAACCTATTATTTTTATTACATAACTTAAAAATTACATTTATTTCCTCTAATAACCCTCTCCCACATCCTTAATCCAATGATTAAAATTAATTTTCCTAATGCCTCAATTTCGAAAATGTATTCGAATAGAAAATTCAAGCTCCCAAGATAAGTATTATATCATTCTTAATCCTTTCATCTTATTCATCCTCTTCCAAGACATTTATAACTACAATAATATAATGGAATCTGTATAATTTATATTCCAATATATTGTTATATTAATTTATTATTTATTATTTTTCCCTTCTTATTCATGGGGAAAAAAATGAACATTGATTGTGTGTTGTGTAAACTATTTCCACCATGAAGTGAAATATTATATTTTTAATCACCATATATCATTGATGTTTTAGTGATAGAAATGTTGAAAAAATTATTAAATATAGATTAGTTATTATTATATAATTTAAATTTTGTATCTACCTCTACCCACTCTCATTTTTTAAATAAATGATAACAATAATTGGGTGTATGCTTAGAAAACATCCTCCAAAAAGTAATGTTTATTATTTTTTTCATAAAGAATTTTTCTTTATTATATAAATATATTAATATATTATTCACCACAATTATGAAATTAAATAATATAATGATGATTCATAAAAAAACATAAAAACAAATCTTCCCATATCATTCATATCCATTAAATTATTGTAGTCTCTTGTATGGTATGCTTAACAACTTATTTGAAAAACTATATATAATAATATCCTATATGACCATGATTACTTAATTATTATAACAATATATCATATAAATAATAAAATAAATTTTATATTTTTGTTCAAGATTAGTAAATTTATTATTAATCTCAATGTTAATATTTTAATTGTTTCTCATTAAAGGTAACTATAAAATGGTCATCGATGATTTTAAATTTATTTATCATAAGAAAAGATCCCATCAAAAAAAATTATAAAATCATAAATATTTAAAAATAAAATTATAATACCTTATATTATCAAGGAATGGTGAAATAATTGGGGATTAAAGAAGAATAACACTATGATGACAAAAGTAGTTCAAATGGATCAAAATTATTCCCACCTAAAATTTAAAATAGATTATAAAAAACAATTATACATGTATATAATAATTATAAGTATTAATTTTTATAAAATTATATTGATAAAAATTAGTTTATGAAATTGGGGTTTAATATTGTTTCTTTGTGTATGATTTTAGATAACATCCTTTTAAATTAATAGTATTGTTATAGTATTGGGTTATTAATACCTTTTCCTTTATGTGATAGGACTTCTTCAAATTATTTCTAATATTTTATATATATTAATTTATTTAAATTTTTATGTTAATTTATATATTATATTACGAGAGAAATAATTTTATAAATAATGAAAACATTAATCAAATTCATTCATGTAATTAATTCTAATAAAAACAAAGGTTTCCTTTCTAAAAGAGACCTGTGAAATTGACTTTAATATATATGATTTCAAAATGTGTTCTAGAAAAACACATTTTTCAATTGTTTTTCATTTTCCTCCCTATGATAAAAAATATAAACCTAAAATGGAATTATTTTTCTTATTTAGCCCTATATTTTTGTTTTGTTATGTGACTATATGTTAGTGGTCAATTTTCTATTTTTCATAAATTTAATTAATAATGGTATAATACATGGTATTTTTTAAAAAACAACAGAAATTTACATGGTTCATTTATAATATTAATGGTTAATGATTTTATGTTGGGTGTTTTATGGTTTCCGTTATTATTTTCATATGATCTTTAAGAAAATTTAATTATTTTCATTTTATGATTTTTTTAAATTAATTAAATTTTCTCGGTTCCAGTATAATATAGTACGTGAATTAATTTCAATTGAAAAATATATGAATGTATTATCATTATTTGGGTCTTATATATACCTATTATGTATTGGTTAGTAATTAAAATATAATGAATTCTATATACAATGGAATAATTTAATTTTTTACAAGCGTGAATAAGTGTTTGTAATTAGTGATGGTGATGGATACAGTAGTAAAATTATGTTGGAATAAAAGTATGGGTGTATTTTTGTGTCTCATGATTGTAATGTTTACTTATTTGATTATTCATGACATAGTAATTTTTTTTATATTTACATCTCCTTCTCTGATGAATCAAAGGTTATAATAAAGGTTTTCAGTCTATTTGTAGAAATATTATGTTTCATTATTGATATTTTAATACTTGATGTTCTTTTTTATGTCTATTAAAGTGAAATTATGTTTTATGATTATCATTCATGGTGATATCTTATTTATTTTAGGACTGTTTTTTTATATAAGGATTATTTTCTATAATCATTTTTTTAGATTATGGTCTAGTATATTTCACATAAGATTAAATGAACACAAGTATTTTAAAGAATATTACTATGTATCTGGCTTCCAAATACACTAAACCTACCAATCCATAGAATATTCTTATAGTTATATATAAAATTATATTGTTATATAAATTAAATTATGTATAATAGTTTTATTATTGGATTTAGTCATTAAAGCTTGTATAAAAAGAAATTGTTAGGTATATTTAGAGATTAAAGAATTTATATTTTATAATTATAGTTAAACACCTTATTGGAAACCCATGGTATTTGTCTTTGTATAATTTGATTTCAGAATATTTTTGTAATGTATGATTATGTGTCTTTCAGTTACACAATATCACATCTTATCCTATTGGGATATGGATGTGGAAGTGGAATAATGTTATATAGTGTTAATCATCATAAAAATATGATTGACAATTGACTCAATATATCAAGCTTGTACATGATAAGTGGGATTAAGAGTATGCTCTAATATAGACACTATCAAGGAATGTGATTTAGATATTCCCATTATCTTTATGAACCATTATGAAATGACATAAGAAAAAAAAATTATGTTTAGGGGTAATAATAAGAATTAGGAAAATAATAACCTAGATTAGGGATCTGTAATTTACATATTAAGGAAAAGATGATATTTATGATTCATTTGTTCTATAAAAATAATTTTATTTTTTGGATTATATATTCTTATATTGGTGTTATTTTAAAAAAAATTCTTGAGGATATTTGAAACCTTGATAACAATGGGTGTGGTGAAGAAATGTGATAATTTTCCCACTGCGATTCATAATAGGATAAGCATTAAAGTGATAAACCATGTTACAAATACATACCAGCTATCAATAATCATGATTAATGACATTAACATAATTTGTTTTTCAAACACATCAATGAAGAATAGTGTGTAGCCTTATGGAATTTTAATGGATTACTATGATTAAGGGAAAACTATTTAATTTATTTCATTGTAAAATATATTAGATGTTAACCACGTAAATTGTCAAAAAAAAGTCAATAAGAAGTTTTAAGTGTTGAATATGAAGACATATTAAATCTAATTGTGGAGAAAAAGTGATGAGATCAGTGCACCCAATGAAGGAAAATAGTTTTCATACATAGGAAAAAAATTAGTTTATTATCCTAAATGTGGATATCATCGATATTTGCCATTTAATTTCTCTAATCAGAGAGATGACAAAGATTATTCACCCTAAATCCTCAAAATAATTGAAATAAAATACAACTAAAAAATAAGAAATTTTTTTTTAAATAAAATAACAAAGGAACACTGATAATAAACTATAATACTATCTATATTGTCCTTATATCTTATTTAACCAAATCCTGTATACCTACTATTTTTAATAATGTATCTAAATCATTTAATAGATGACTAGATATTTATTTTTTTCTAAAAAAATCTAGTGTTATTATTATGGCATCCTTAGAAAATTTTTATGGGAGATATCAATGTGAATATATTTTTATACCTACTGTAGATAAAATTGATGTGATCATTGAAATGGGTTAGTTATATACACATTGACTCAATTGTAAGAAAATATAGAGGTCGTTTTTTATACCTGAAATAAATGTTTACCTCATGTCAATTAAAGACTCTTGTAAAAACTACCCAGCACTATATTTTTTATTATCTATGGTAATAATTCTATTAATTATTTTATTCCATTATATATATATATAAAAGTATTATATATATACTAATAATATTTAATTGAAATATATATTCATTAAGTGTAGTATAATATATATAATATTTTACTTTTTGAATTCAAAAAATACTGTGAATGCTCAAAAGGTTATAACATGGGGATAAATAGGAGATTGATTATTATTTATGAACAAATGATCATGATACTCTTTCCATTAAGAGGATTTAAAATGACCCATTACCCTAATATTTTTAAATTACGGAGCATAAAATAATAATGGAATTAGAGAAATCTTATATTTCACAATTGAACTCTCAACCATTCACTGTCATGATGATCAATGATATATAGAAATATGTTTTAGAGATATATAAAAGGGTTTTAAATATTCAAATGTTCATATTTATTATAGATAAGTTTATAAGGATTGGAAACATTATATGTGTTTCATAAAAACCATAAAGTAAGGAGAAATTTTGGATTATTATCATAGTTTATCTTTATGTTTTCATCAGTAAATATTGAATATGTATAAATATATAAAGAAAAACATAAGGCGAGATTCCATGAAAAGGGATTTTGTAAAATAAATATCATGATTCACAGTATTAAAGAAATATACGAATGAATGATAGAATTCTACAATTATATTGAAATGATAATTCATACCAATATATAAATGTTAAAAAAAATTAGTGGATTTATTCATAAGTATCCCAAAACCATTTAAATTATATGAGGATGTATGGGATAGAGTTAGAAACCCTAAAATGATTGCACGTTTTATTTCTATAAAATAAAATATATCCCCTGACTATCTTTCCATGACATTAATATTATAAGTAGTAAAACTTCATGGATTAACATTCTCCATTATGTATGATTAAGACATGAATTTTATCTCAATGTTCTATAGATGCTTTTGAAATCATTATAGATATAGCTTAATTTTAACACTACTTTTCTCCCTTAGACATATGGTCAGCATAAAAGGATTATTAAAACCCATGTGGATATGTTATGATATTGGTTTATGGAATATAAAGCCTGTTGGAATCAACACCCCCTTTATAGATCTCCAATATAAAAAAAGTTTCTATTCTAGTATTCAAAAAGAAATATATGAAGCATAGTATTTGAAGATATTTTGGACTCGTACATGCTGAAATGATGTTGAAGAGTGGAGTCATATATGACTTTAACATATCCAAAAAATGGTGTAGATGGTTCAAAATTTTTAGAAGTGTATGAATAAGTCAAAAATTTAAAAAATATTTATCTACATAATAGTTGGGGGATATAGAATTTTAATTTAGTTTTAATTTCATCTACGGATATCATCATAGTTGTTAGTTAATATAATTTGGAAGAAGGGGATGGTGCTCCCTAAGTATATATTCCCCTCTTGACTATGTCATTGTGGAAAATTATGGAATAAATCTCCCTCCAAACCTTTTCGAGGAACATGATGTGATCAATCCCCCTATTTTGAGGAATTACATACTTACCTATTTAATATTCAAAGACATTGTGCATTGAATTTTAAACATTACATCTCATATAATGAAAAATTTTTAGTGATTTTAGATTGAAGGGAAATATTACATTTGAAAAAAGAACATATTTGGTCATTGATCAGTATAGGAATCATAAGTTCAAGGAAGCTTCATTAGAACCTAATAATGTCATGATAAAAAAGCACAATCAGATATTTCCATATGAGTAATAATAATATGAGTCTGATTTTTTATTGGGGTAAAATTTAATGATTGATGATTTTATAAAAAATAATTCCTTAATGAAATATCATGATGATTTTCTTGCCTTACTTGAAACACCATACTAAAATGGAAACAATGATACATTGAAAAATAGAGAATATTAACTATTTATTATGTACCAATTTCATTAAATTGTTTGTTATCAGTATAAGTATAAAATCTACAATTGTTTTTCAAAACTATATACGAATGTAATTGAAATTTCTTTAAATTAAATTAAATTCTCAATTTTTTATATCAAAATTAATTTATACAACATTAGAACATTATAATTAAAAAAAGAATTATTTTTGAATTCCACACATATGAATTTTTGTTAGAATATTTTTCTGTGTTTTTTATAAAATAATTTATTATTAAATGAATAGTTAATAAAATTATGTTTTTCCATGATGTTAAATTTTATTTATTTAGAAGTATATAATAATAACTGAAATTTTTATAATTTATCCTTTCTAAATTTATTTAGGAATTATTTTTTTAATGATATTTTTAAAAATTTATAAAACATATATATATTCTTTTTAGAAAAATTAAAATTAAAATTTATTATTTATTTTTAACTATTAATTTAATTAAGTATTTTTAGGGAAATTTTCATGTTTTTTATTAACATAAATTTACATAATTGTTTTAAAATTGATTTATTTTATGAAAAGGTATAATGGAATTGACATCATTTTTAACATTAGAAACATTGTTTTCATCAAAAATATTTTTATAAAATATGTGAATTTACTTTAAAAATAATGTTTCACATTTTTAGAAATTTTATATGATAATTTTTTGAGTCAATTAAATTAAAAGGATAAATTTTTTCAATATTGTTGTTTTTAACATTTCTAATTAAATTAAATTACTATAGTTCCAAACTTATTATCCTATTAAAAGTAAAAAATTTAAATAATTATTTAATAAGAGGAAATTACCTTAAACATGTTAAAAACATTCTTCCAAATGGATGGTCATGGTCTGTCTTGGATAAAACTCTCCACTCATCCTCTTTTTCAAATTTTTATTTCCTTTAAAATTGAATATTACAATTTCATTATTTAATATGTAAATTTTGTTTACAGATTTTTTTCCTATTTACATATATTATGGAATCAATTCCACCACTTCAAGTTACAATAATAGTTATGATTTTCTTACTAAAAATACCATTTTTCCAACTAGAACAATTCACTATTTTATTATTCTTATGGTAAAAAATAATCATATTAATGACTCTATTTAAAAGTATATTAATAAGAGAAAACTAAGTCTCTAGACATATTAATTACTTATTTGTTAATTATTTCTAATCACCCTCTTCCATATCATTTTGAAAACCCATAATATAATTAAATATGTATATTTAATATACCATGATATTAATATATTAATTTAGAAATATGTATCTAATAATTTCGATCAACACTATAAAATAAAACTGTGCTAATTTTTTATTGTGAATCCCACCACCTCAATTAAGATATGTCATCTATTTTCCATTAAAATCAAAGGAGGATGGTTTTATTGATGTGAATGATGAAAAAATATGACATAAATATATATATATTTAATTAAATTATTATCAAGAAAAATTAATTTATTATGTACTTCTATCTTATCTCATTTAATGATAAATATGAACTCTAACTGTGTATATATGGACCACCTCATCCACGAAGTAAATGTTTTTTCAGTTTTTATATAGTGTTTTATTCATTAATAAAAATTTTTTAAATATGAATCAAAATATTAATGATTTATAACTAATATAATTATACTTATTTTATAATCACATTACAAACTATTTACCATATAAATATTCTTTTCGATTAGATAATAGAATTTTCTTGTTGGCTCATTTTAACAACCTACTTGAACGATACTATAAAATAATATAATGTTTTATTATAAGAATATAATTATTGGTAATATATTATATAAATATGGAAATAATAATTTAATTTTGGTTTTGGATTAGTAATTTTATAATAAAACTCAATAATTAAGGTACTAGTGTCCATCTACTAAAGATAACCAAGACCTTCTCATTGATGAATTAATTTTTATTATAAAAAAATGTCAAAATTAATGAAATAATAAAATTATATATAATTAATAATGATAAATTAAAAAAAATATTATATAATAATGGGAAAAATATTATATGGAAAAATAACAACATCAATATTATAAAACCAATTCAAAATGAATATGATTACACACAAGTGAAACCGGAGATGGGTAATAAGTAATATATTGGTAGAGAATAATTAAAAATAATTCTTATAAAGGATCTAGATATAAATATGATTCAAATATAGGTGATTATGATTGTAATTATTTTATACTTGAAGTTGACCTACTTCCTTACAAATCATGAGTCCAAGTAAGGGATTAGGGAAAAAGTATCCTTTTATTTATGTATCCTCTTCTCGAATTAATTTCCCATATGTTCAGTAAATTCATTAATTCTAATTTATAAATTATGTCCTATCTTGAATATCATGTGATAATGTCTTTTTAATTCAAATCTGAATCCGTTAATAGAATTATTTACTCTTATGTCTAAGAAAATGTGAATTGAGTTTATAAATAAAAACTGAGGATAATGAATTTTACCTGTACGATCAAAAAATGTGTTTCAAAAAATCAATTAATTCGTGATTTTGTTTTCATTTTCCACTATATCATCAAAAATGTCATTCTCTAATAGAATTAGGTTTTATGTATTACAAACATTATTCTTATGTTATGTTATTATTTTTTGGTGATCATGTTTTCAATATCAATCTATTTAATTTTTATGGTTCCACTAATTTGAAATTTTAGGAGACTAACATTTATATACACGAGTTATCAATTATAAAACGTGAATTACAATAGTTGAAATTTTCTTGGTTCTCTTTTTTCTATGTGTTCCTTAATAAAAGTTCATTATTTTAATTTAAATATTTTAAAGAACAAATATATTCTCCATTGGTTATTTTTTATGTGATAAGTGAATGATTTGGAAATGGAAATCATATGTTTTCATAATTATGGGTGGGGTATTATTTTTCCCACAATTGAATTGGATAAAAGTATAAATATCATGATATTTATATACACATGAACAATTTAGTTGTTCACATGAATTAGTGAAATTGTGTGACTCATGAAGTAAATATATACATGGGTACAGTTATATTATCATTCTAGCATGGGATCAAGTGTGTGACTCATGAATTAAGTGTGTCACTTTATTAATGTGTCTTCCACATGAGAAATATTTTATGTATTTTGATCATATGAACTTCTGAATTAGGATTTATGCTATCATTTTTTAAGACATGTTATTTATATTTGGGTTCTTATTGATACTTTGGTGTATCAATTTGTTATTAAATGTAATATAAATATAAATTTTTATTTAATGATTATCACTCATGATGAGACGATATTTATATTATTAAATTAATTTTTCTACTTTTGAACTTATCCTTGACGAAATTTTTCTTCGTCCATTTTTGAGAATTTGAGCTCACACCATTTCTTATGTTTTTATTCCATATGAAATATGGATAATTTTTTTAAAATGATATATATATATGGGACTCTAGAATGGTTAATAAGAAATGGGGATAATCTTTATACTGTAATATGATTATTTAGGTATTCTCTCAATGAACTAAACCAATCGATCCATGGATTATTATTATTATTATTTATTAAATGTAACTTTTTTATCATGCGAATGATATAAAATAAAGGATTCATTTTGTTAGGTTTATATATGAATAAAAACAAAAGATGTGTAATATTCATAAAAAATATGTTCAAAAACAAATTCCACATGAATAACTAAACACGTGAATGAATAAGTGAAGAAGACCAACCAAATTTTAAATTTTGTATGTCAATTTAGAAGAAGTTGTGACAATGTCAGACTAGAAATATTCCAAGCTATATCAACTTTTGATCTAAACAAAATAAAATTATATAATAGTAAAATTGATCATATAAAAATAAAAAACCATTGATAATTGTTGAGTTATTATAAAACTTTAATCATTAGGTTACTCCTCTAACCTCATTTGATTCATTTGAATTGGAATAATAAATCCATTTAAAATTGAATAAATAAATAATATTCAATAACTAATTTTAAAAAAATATAATGTACATACAATTAACAACCAATGAAATTCACTAGTATGTAATTAAAAATGAGTTAATTGAGGTGGTTATGGAATAGAATATATTTATTGAGATTTACTCTAAGGGTTTCCCATAAAATGAAACAACATTTAAATTACAATATAGCATAATTACAAAATAGTATTTATAATTTATATTTTAAAAAACATATTGTGATCTCTAGGGTTAAAAATAAATGATAATTGTTACATAATCAAGTTGAATTACTCAATTGTTTTTTAATTATTTTCCAGACTAATCTACAGTATGATTGATCATTTGATAAAATTTACCATTGAGCCTAAATGATTTCACCTCTAAAATTTCCAAAAAAAATTCCAAAATTCGATCTAACACTACATCGATACTAAATTTGATTTTAAATCAATATATATATATATATATTATTTGATTAATTATATGTTAAAATTATGGTAAAATAAAATAAATGTTTTTTAGATATCGACATCTAGTATACATTAAAATTTTCATGTCTTCAAGAAAAAGAAAACAAATCATACCTATGATGGTAGTAGCATTTAAAAAGATAATAAATTATATAAAATACAGTTAAAAATAATTTATTATAATTTAATATTTTAAAATAACACTATCTTTCAAATAAATAGTGTAATAACCAAGCATTATATGTATTATTATTCAAAACTCATCTCCCCTACCATTCACATTTATTTAACATTCACCATTACTAAGATCTATTAAGATTTACCATACTAGAAGATCAATTTACAAACCACATGAAATTGTGTGTTTTTTATTATACTCAATATCATGTATATACACATTAAATAATTTTTTTATCTCGATCTAAATATCCTTATATAAATCAATACTGAAAATTAGTAGACTCGAATGAAGGTTGCAACATCCCAAAGGACAGATTTCCATTGGATTTTACGTGATCATTTCATAAATGTAGGAGAATTATGTTTTGTTATTAACGATCAGTGCAAGAAATAAAAATAATATTAAATAATGAAACATATCCTACCTATAATTGAATTTCAACCAACTAACACACTCTTTTCTACATTAATATTAATAGACCATGAATTAGAATTCAATAAATGGATGTTTGTTATTTTTCTTTCTTGATATTCTTCATCTCATTTATTTTTTTAATATAAATAATGTAAGAGGAAGTCTTGAAGCCTTAAAAATGAAAATATGAACTCCTTGATCCCCATTATCAATATTATACCAATAATAATATTAATAGTCAATATAGTAATATATAAGGCTAGAACTCCCAGATATTTTATGAAATATAGTTTTTAAAAATTAATTTATTCTTTGTGATATTTTTCATTTCATGAAAAACTAAATATAGTTTTTTTATCAATTCGATAAATTTTTATTGTGTTATATGATATAACATGTTAATATTGTCCTATATGCAACACCACATTGGCTTTCTTTATATAAAACATGGAGTTTATGTTCAACAATAATTTATTATTATAATTATTTCAATACGATAGTTATAACTAAGATGTTAAACCCAGTGAAAATAATATCAATAAATAATTTATAAATGTAATTTATAATGTTTTTGTTTAAATAATACATATTTATAATATAATATATAATTTTTGGTTATGTTTTTAAATGTTTAAAAATTTTATTTTCATAAAGGAACAACTTTTTATATCCTTTGGTGAATAATAAATAAAATTACTTTTAGACACTTATAAATTATTCTTGGTAAAGTATACATTTATTTAATGCATAATTTCAACAATACATTAGGTTAAATATTTTTCCTTTCGGAGAAACAAATTTTTTTGGAAGAATAGTGAAACAATACAAATTTTTTACTTCAAAACATATTTTTCATATAATTTATTTATATAGTTAAATTATCTTTTAGGTTGGTTTTAAAGTGCCAATATATCAATTATACAAATATTAATCTAATTTAGGTGATTTTAATTATATTAATTTTTGAAATACAAATAAAATCTTAATGAACTTTTTAGTAATATCTCTTTAAAAACCCACTTTCTCACCATGTCTAATGGATTAACATTAATCATAATTTTTATGATTATATGAATTTAATTTTGAAAAATGTAAATAAATATTTTTAAAAATTATAATATAAATATATAATAATAATACTGACTTAATTTTTGTCCAAAAATATTAATTAATTTGATATAAATTAAATATAGAGATTAAGGTAAAATTAAGCATAAAAAGGGACTACACCACAAATATAATAGCCAAAATGACCTATCCACTTGTGAAATGCCAATTTTATAGAAATATTTTTTCCAAAAACCATTTATTATTTAGTTCTATTTGTTTTTAGCACTTTTTGACGTAAAAAATTGATTACACTTAACTTCTATTCAAAAATTCTAAGTGTCTCTCATACCTCCATTATAAAAGGACACAACCTCCACCCCTTATGGACACATCTCAAACCACATGGGTTTTCTATTATGTTACCAAATCACATTAAAAAAATACATCAATACTTATTCAGGGCCTCCCTTTTGGTAGAAATCTATTAGAGGAATCCCTTTGGTGTGAACGAAATGTTGTTACACATAGAAGAGGTATCATCCCTCCTCTATATCCTTTTTTTATATTCTTTCTCCACCACATAAATTTTTCTTAATAAATTATTATATAATAAACACAGTGTAACCAATAAACATAGATTTTTTTATTCTATTTTTTTACCTATACACTCACACACATTCATCTAATGGGTTATGGACTTACAATTTTGGTGTACGATGATATACCGACTCCAAAAATGATGTTCTTTATTTTTCTTTTAACACCTATAATGGATGGAAGTTATGATTGAAAATATATTTCTATATGTTATTTAATGTATTTATGATTTATTTATTCTTATTTAATATAATATGACACATACCAAAATTACTTCTATTTTTCTAAGTATGATAATTTCATTTTTGGAAGTGTGGACTATATCCTCTTTAAAGTGATGTGATTCGTTCACATATTACATGTAATGTATTCAAGATGTGTATAGAGAGAATATTTTATATATATATATATATATGAAATAATAGATATAATATATTTATAATATATATATATATACATTTTATATTTACTTACTTTCTTTAAACATGATAGTAAATTGAAAACAACAGTCAGGCGTTTGCACGACCCACTGTCTCCATGAACATTGTTTTCCATTTAAAGTTTTTATCATATATAAATTGTTATAATTACATATATATTAATTATATATAATATTTTTACCATTTTTTAAATTATTTAAATATTAAAATAATGATCTATGTAAGAGGATCAAGAATAACTAGTCAAAACATATACAAAATTTATAGTAGATATTACCCAAGACATAGCATTAAAATGGAATCATTAATAATAATGTCAAATAAACTCATAAAAAATCATACATTGTATTAGATATAAAAATATGGTTCTTTAATAGATTTATAATAAACATTTATTTATTATAAATGAGTTTTTAATATGTATGAAGAATGTCAAGACTGAAGGTAAGGATGTTTCATCCCACGTTTTTGTTCTATATGATTCATGTCTTATTCAACACTCATTCCTTTTGTGTGGGGTGTATACTTCTGAGATATATATTATATGATAACTATACATTTATTAATGGGTATTTAAATATTCATATACTTCCTTTTATAAGTTATGTCATTAATATCATTATTCTAAGTGTATTTTAATATTCATGTAATTTTATTATTTCAATCTTTTTATGATTCAATGTTAGAAAATTGGTAATGGTTTATTGCTAAAATATCATCGTTTATCGAAATTATTTATGATTAGTTTTTTAATGATGAAACCTTATGATCCATAATTCAAGATCCCTGATGTGTTTAATTCTAATATATATATTAATTATAAGTTTATGTATTAGAATAATTTTTCCACTATTTTTTACTTATGGTAATTACGAACGTGATTTTAAATAAACTTTATTTTTCACTCTATGTAGTTAGAAATGTGAATTCTTTTAAAACAATGTTATATAAAAAATTATCAAAAATGTTTCAATATTATCATCTTATTTTAATGGAAATTTTACCCATATTTTACTTTTTTTTAAGAAAATGCTTTAAAAGGAAGATTTTTTCATTTTATGATCAAAGCACTTTTCTTTAATTTTAAGGTGAAAAAGGAGTGTTCGGTATATATTGAATTTACTTCCATATTGAAAATCATTCCATGGAAGAATAATTTGTAATTTTAATGGATTATTATTAACCAAATTTTACTCCTAATATTCTGAAATTTTTTATATTTTAATTTGGTTTTCAATGAAAAGGACTTAAAATGTTTTTATGTATTAAAAAGAGTTTCCAATGATTTTCAAATATCCATTAAAATATTTTCAAAATAATTTTTTCATGGAGAAATATTTCAATCATTTAATGATTTCTTTATATGTTTCCAATAACCATTTTCAAGAATGTGGTTTCCAAAATTATTTCAAGCCTAAATTTTATGATTTAATGTTCTCTTTTACGAAAATAGTTAACAAAATATGTTATGTTTTATAACTAATTTTACAATGTAGAAAAATATATTTTCCTTATGAAAAGTTATAAATGAATTTATAATTATTTATTTATAATAAAATAGTTTTGATATTGTTTTATGGAAATTATTTTAAAATAAAGGACACTTTCAATAAAAAAAATTTCATGTGATATTTCAAAATATTTCTCTATCTAATATTCCATAATTTATAATAGATTATTAAATACATTAATATTCATTCATTAATAGATTACATTTTTATGGAATGATATTTACTCTACCTGTTTATCTCTTATAGGTTATATGGTAGGGAAATCCACTTCTTTTCACAGGTTTAGATTTGAAAAAATTAACATTATGCATATCCATTTTCCATATCTTATGATGTGATTGATCATTAATGATGCATATTTCATTTCACAGTTCATGATACAATGAATGATTTATTATCTTACGGCACAAGCATGTATAGTTTCCTATGTTATGGGTGAGACCTATATATCCATCATTTGCATTGGGTAATGTTTTCTATTTTATGAGCTCAATATGGTGCATGGGAGGGACCCCAGGCTAAAAATAAGAGAGAATGTTATGTTTGAAATAAGAGGGTAAACGAGAGGGCATATGAATACCAAAAAAATAAGGTACATGGTAGGGAATCCCATGACTGAAAAAGAGTGTTCACGGTAGGGCATCATAAGCCCAAAAAAGGGGGTACACAGGATGGAATCCCAATCCTAAAATATGAGGGTGACAAAAATAAAATCCCATGTCCGAGAAAGGTACATAAGTTATTATCCAAAGAATAACATGTTATTATGGTCTTGGTCGGTATCCTGGACATATGATTTTCTAGAATTATGTTTATTCAATAAATTCATTTCGTATTCATATGTTATGTTTTCTTGGATTTGTATCTATTTTCCCTAATGATTCATGTATTATAGAATTTTAATACTTATACCATTAATCATGTGTATGAATATTAATATGAAGTATATGATCTTCAATTTTTATTCTCATACCCTTATGCTCATTTTAAGCTTATGTAACTCCTTTGTTTACCCTAATAGGGAATCTGATCTCACTAATTTTTATGTTTCCTTTCCCTAATCAATTAAGAATGTTTTTAATAAGATGTACTAATTGGTAAGATATATTAGTGGAAAATTAAATATATTTAACCACATTAGAATAATTTGTTCTGTGTTTTCAAAGTCACTAAACTAGTAAGGTCCTCAGGCATATACTTTTGCAATGTGATGAATATATATCCAAATTGATGTAATATCCATTTATATTAAGCATGAGACTCTATAGATGGGATAAAAGGAAAGATTTATTCATCATTTTAAAACTATTATGAGAAAAACATATTGATATAACTATGAAAATTTCTAATGATATGTCTATGGATGTCTCCAAGGATGAGTCCAAGGATGATTCAATGTTTATGAAACTATAATAGAAAATTGGTAATGGATATGGTTAGTGGTTTCCTATAAATACATCCATTTTTGGATACTATAGTGGATATTTCCCAAGAATAGATGTACCTAAGAGTAATAACTCTGACAAGGTGTGTATGACATGACTCTAGTGTTAACTGGAACCCGAAAATGGTCCTTACTACACCCATAGTTTCGACACCCTAGGGGGACCAACATTTGGAATTCCAAAACTCTATATTACCCTTTATGGTGTATTTAAATAGAGTATGGATATGAATAACCTAGGGTAAACCTAACATGACTTTGATTAATGAAGTATGATTCATTATTTAAACATACTATATGTTATTTTTCATGATTTTGAGGTTTTCTGTTATGATAAATGTTTCACACACTAGGATTTCTAGTGTTACCCAATATAAGTAACTGTGTAGACATTGAATTTTTTATATGTGATTATTATAGGAATTATAAAAATTTATGTCCTAAATTGGGATCCCATAAGGAAAATTAAGAAGGTAGTATGATTATTGGATATAATTAGTAGGATAAAGAGGTCACAAATCACCTATATGTAATGTTCTCATAGTATTGTTTACATTAAATGTAATAAGAATGATTGGATTAATGTTTATGAAACTTATGAAATGAATTATATTTTATATTTAGGTAAGGGGTATTAATGTATAAGATGATGGATCTTGAGTAATGGTTTAAAAATAAATCTGTATATTTTTATTATACATGTTTTGGAATTCCAATATTATGTTATATGAGACCATAAGTATCGAAGTATTTTTAGTATAATTTTTTCATTAAGGATTAAAAAGGATATGTTGAATTTTATTAGGGAGGTAAAAAGTGATTTCATTAAAATGTGGTATCTTTTCAAAGGTAAGATAATGCTTAATATCTTCCTATTGTTGGTATACTGATGTTTGGATAAAGATGTGTTAGATATTAATATGTAAATAATATGGTACTATTTTCCCCATATTTGAAAATGGATTTGTTGAAAAAGTTGCATATGTCAACATGTAAGAGTTTTACAACTTCTTAGATGTATGGAATATATCATGTAATCCTTGGAATAATGAATCATGCATGTTTTCTTGAAGGATATATTTTATACCAGGTTATTATCATGTTTCAAAAGAATATATGATGAGGTAATTAACATGTTTTGACTATGAAAACCAAGAGATAATTTCTGATATATAGGGGGTAAATGTTGAGCAGATTTCATGACCTTATTTCTAATGTTTTTTAGTTTCATATTTTATAAGGGTTATACGGTTAACCATTTATGTAATTTTTATGTTAATATTGTAGAATATTTTGTGAGAACAAAGTATAATCTCACATTATGAGGATTTATATATAATGGATAACCAATTCAAAACACTTTATGTTGATGGTAACTGAAGTCAAATGGGTTGACTTATCATGGATCTCATCATCTAATAGTGGTATATGAATGAAAAATTCACCTTCATTTTTGAAGAGATTGGTGATGTAGAAATTGGTCATGAAATGAGAAAATGGTGAGATTTTACTTATGAATCGACCAAAGTAAGGTAAATATATCCAGTTTTGTTATAACATATTTAACATAATGAGAATGGTCTTGAAATAAAATATTTTCCTATTATCATCATTTGTGAGGATATTGTTGAACTGTTTCATGCTTCTCCACTTTATGGTTTTTTTATTTTTAAAATTCTATAGATCAATCAATTTCTTGTGACTAGTGATATTTATCAACGTATATGATTATTTAAAATTTTAATCCATTCAAATATTCGCTTCCTACCTATGTTTTCTGGAATTGAATCCATATTATGTAAATATTTGGGTAACTATTCAGTTTCCAACATAATCTTTTTAAATGATGTTTTATTATTAATATTTATGATATGGGTTTCTATGAAATTAACATTAATACATAATACTTTTAATAACCTAAACGAATTATGAGGGTAAAATTCATTTTAACGGTGTAGAATGTAACACCCCGAGATTTTGTAAAATATTTTTTCTGAATACATATAACCTTTTTGATATTTTTCATTTCAAAAAACAAGGAATATTGTTTTTTTATTTAGAAGCACTATGGTTGTATTCTATCATATGCTATACTATTTTTATATTAGGATACAAAGAATATTTAATTGGCTAGAGTTGCAAGAAACTCTGAGTTTCTACAAAACATCAAATTATAATTATAATTATTTAAACATGGTGGTTATAATAGATCCATTAAACATAGTAATATTAATTTTAATGACTAATTTATATATATATTATTTATAATTTATTAATATAAATTGAACATATTTAAAATATATTATATAATTCTGAGTAAGGACCTTAAATGATTAAAAATTCTATTTTCTTATAGGAAATGTTTTTTATATCCTTATGTGTAAAATTATTATATTAATTTTTGACTGTCATAGAAATTTAATTTGATAAGATATATTTTATTTCTGAATTCATTATTTAAAAATTATCTTATTGTAATGTATAGTAAATTTTATGAGAAACAACTTTTTTGAATGAGTTGTGAAACATTCAGAATTTTAAATCAAGAACACTTTTTCATCCAATTTATATATATTGTTAATTATCTTGTATGTTTTTTAAAAGTTGTAATATATAAATTATAATTTTTTTAATCCATTTTAATTCACCAGAATTTTTTTTGTATATAATTTAGATATAAAATATTAATGACCTTTTGAACATTCTCACTTTAAAAACCCTCTTTCTCACAGAGTCTACAAAATTTGTATTAAACATAGTTCTTACACTTATTTGAAATGAATTTAGAAAAAGGAAATATATGGTTTTAATCAGTAAAATATTTATAATCTGTTATTATCAACCTAATTGTTGACCATAAATATTAATTAATGTGATTGAAATAAATTACAGCGATTAAGCTAAAATTTATCTTAATTAGGGACTACACCTTAATCATATGATAAAAATGACCTATACACTAGTAAAAAACTAATTGTATGGCCATATTTCGTCCATAATCCTTCAGTTCCTGAGTTTTTTCAAATTTTTATGACTTCCGTTTTGTAAAAACAAGGGCACGCCTAACCTGTTTTTAGAAATTCCAGGTGTGTACCCTTGCTCCCTTATAAAGGACCACCATCTATTCCCCTTATTAATACATATAAACCCACATATAATCGCCCAATATCTTCCCAATAAACTTACAAAAAAACCATCCCTTTCTCTTTAAAGTCTCCCTCTTGGTATAAATCCATTCAAGGATTCCCTTTGGTGAAAACCCAAAAGAGATTCCCAAAAATATAGGCAACACCCTTCCTCAATATCCATTATTTATTTTCATTCTCTATTACATCAATTATTTTTATTCCATGACTATATAATTACATAATTATCCTTCATATATTGAGATATTTTTATTCAATGGTTTTTAATTTAACTTACAGAAACATCAATATAATGGATAATGAAAAAAACTCTTTTGTGTATGGTGAACTACCGCCTCCTAAAATGATATTGTTCATGTTTACTTTATGACAAATAAATGTTGAAAATTATGATGTAAAACAAATTTTTATATGATATTTTGATGATAAATTTATTATTATTTAGTAATTATATAACACATCACATTATTCATTCCATTTTTTGTAAGTACGATATGATTTTTTGGACGTTTGGACTACCACATCCTTAAAGTGATGTGATTCGTTCACACGTTACAAGGAATGTATAAATGGTGTTTTTAGTTAACATATATGATATATATGAAATAATAATAATATAGTAATTATAATATTTATATATATACATATATTTCATTTAAATTCTTTATTTCATTATGGTATTAAAATAGAAACAGTGTTCATGCGTACGTACGGTCTACCGTTTTCATGAATGTTGTATTCAATTTGATAAATCTTTTTTATTATTTATTTTTATAAATACATATATGAAGAATTTATATGATATTTGTATCATTTTTTAAATTATTTAAATAATAATATCATGATCTATATAATAGGATCAAAAATAACAAGTCCAAACATATACACAAAATATAAAGGATATTTCATGAAATGTAAAAATAAGAAGAAGTTGTTAATAAACGGCCAACATAAAGCCATAACCAAATAATATATGGTATTTTATATAATAATATTGGTTATTAAAAGATATATAATAAAATTATTTTAATTATACTTCATTTTTAACATATATGTTGAAATTATAGACTTATGGTAACAGAATTTCATCTCACTTTTTATTATTGAGAGATCATTGTTTCCATAATTGTTTTCAAAAAACGTATTCCAAAATGTTGTATGCTTTAAAAAGTGTTTGATATTATATTCAAATCTCCCTTTTTTATTTTTCAAAACATTAATTTTAAAGATATTTATTTGAATGATTAATTGTTTTCAATATATTTTTTCTAAAACCATTTTCTTGAAAAGGGTTTCAGAAATTATTTCAAGGATTGTTTATATTTTTTCAAAATTTTTTCATGGAAAATTATTTTAAATTTAAGTTATTTTTTGAAAATAATTTCCCAAATCATAAAAATATATTTTCTTCAATTAATAGTTTCAATAAAATTGTATAGTCTTCTTTATAATAATAATATTTTTGAAATGGTATATGAAAATTGTTTTCAAATAAATGATATTTCCATTAATAAATGTGGAATATAACCTCTCAAAATACTTCTCTATTTAACATGAAATACTTCCTTATAGTTTACAATTACCATTCATATTATTTCATAAATGATTTATGTTTTTGAGGAATTATTTTTATGATATATGTTTCAATTCAATGGCTCGTATGATTTTCAATCCTTATAATTTTCATTATATATGCATTGATAGAATTATTATGAAGTATATTTGTTTTCCATATGATTTGATTTGATGAAAAAATAATCATACCAATTACATCTCATGGGTCATTATATGATGAATATTTTTTTATCTACTGTAACAAGCATGTATGATTTTATATGTGATACTTCCATTGTATTGGGTAATGATAATTATTTTATGAGCTCGAGAGGATACATAGGAGGGAATCTGATCCCCAAAATATGAGAGAATATTTAGTTCGAAGCAAGAGGGTACAAGGGAGGGAATTCCAATCCCAGAACAACAGGGTACACCGGAGAGAATCCCAAGCATGAAAGAATATGTTATATAAGATGGAATCACAAGATTAAAATAATAGGATACATGAGAAATCATCCCAATCCAGAAACATGAGGGTTACATGGGAGGGAATCCCAAACCCAATGTAGGTACATGGGTTATTGGACCAAACCTAACAAGTTATGAAGGTCTTGGCAGGTATCCTAGAAATAGTATTTTCAATGATTACATGTATGATACAAATTACATGTCTTATTCCTATATTATGTTTTCATTGATTATTCTATTATTTCCCTAATGATTCATGTATTATGAAATTTCAATATTTATTCCATGACTCATGTATATGTCCTTTTATAAACATGGTATGATATTCAAATGTTATTCTCCTACCCTTAATCTCATGTTATACATATGTACCTCATTTTTTTACCCTTATAGAGCATCTGATATCACCTCGTTTTATGTTTCCATTCTATAGGTTTTGATGAAATGTTTTAAGTGGAATCACTAAAGATGATGATCTTTATGGGAATCATTGAAGATATTTCAGCAAGTTAGAATATTATTTTCCTATTTTCCAAATACACTAAAATATTACGGTCCTCCATAATTTCATTATATAATGTGATGAATATTCATCTAAAGTGATCTAATATCCATTTATGTAATTTAAGGGTTTCTATAATGGTGATTACAGAAAGGCCAGTACAAACCCTTTTTTTCTCACCCTTTATTTGATAGATGTTACAAGATCCTATGTAATATTATTATAAATAAGTATGTAAATAATATTCATATAAATTAAATATATTAATACCATCTAATAATTATAAAACATTAAAATCCTATAATTCCATGAAATCAACAAAACAAACCCTTTGTAAAATCAATTAGATTCATGAAATTATATAGAATAATTATAGTATAAAGGAAAAATAATTATCACATGTGTATTCTGAAATGGAAATTTATTTTCTCTAAGACTATTTCAATGGAATGATATATTTTTTTCTCAACGTGATGTGGAATGAATTTTATTTAATAGATAGCCATAATCATTATAATGCTGTTTATAATTACCAAACATGTGAGTTGATTTGGATAAAAGTTTTTATATTTATATATATTGGATGAATATTTAAATAAATAGGAGTAATTAAGAATGTGAAAAAAAATTAAAGTAACTCTCAATTGTGGGAATCCAAATGTATCAATTAATCAGTCATGGAATTGGAAATAATAATTAGTCTACTAAATGAAAATCTTCTGGAAAATTGTTTTCCATCAATATCAGACCTGTTGTCTTTTTAAATTCTAATATATGGGAGTGGGAATAAAATATTAAAAACCAATTAAATATGTTTGTATATATTATGAAAATTATACATCAATATTTATTGACACGTTTAACTTATTAAATAATTGAAATTATATCAAATATTTGTTAAAGGGGAAAGTTCAAAATATATATAAGGATCCTTACCCCGAAATCATTCCCAATGATTAAACAATATTATATATATGAACTTAAAATCGTAATTTTGATACTCAAATGGATTGGAACAAAAATTGGAGAAATAAATAGAATTATTCAATGGTTAAATTGGAAAAAATTCCTTAGTTCTAGGAATAATAGATTTTATTAAATTCGTAACATGTGTTGGAATTTTCATTCTTGAAAAACTAGATCCAATACTAGAAAAACTATTTGTTCCAAATAATAAAATATGATTACTACTGAACAATGCAAATCAAATTTAAGGTTGTATTTTTATCTATTTGAAAAGTATAAAAATGATATATAGTGTAATATAAAAAAGAATCACACATACTAAAAAATAACATGAAGAAATAGATTAATTACTAAATAAATATCCATAACTACAAATAAATGGTGTGTGCTTCTTTAAGACTCCCAGTGTGCTCCAATGCCTCAGTACGAGTCCTCTCTGTCTCCATGTCCCAAATATATCGTGGTTATGGCCCAATGGTATCCAAGGATAATGTTGGGTACTATTTTGGTTATTTCTCACTTCTGGGAATGACTTAATTAGAGAGTAAATCAACCACTATAGTATAAAATATATAAACAATTAACTGAATAGATCTATATTATATAAAAACTCTTGGGGTTTCACCCATAAAATTAACTATTTCTCCCATATATAATCCTATAAATCAACATGTATATACAAAAAACACATTAAAATAATTATACACATATAAAATATTATCTTATAAGAGTTAACAATTTCCATATTATTCTACATAGATGTCGCATACTTCTCAACATACCATTCACCCAATCTAAGGACATTGATTCATCATGAATATATTCATAATGAAATGATGCATGAAAACATCATTAATTAACTCTATAAGAGGTTTGAGATATTATAAATTGTCCACATAACAAATCCACTATATGAACATTAATGCTCATAAAAACACTCTTTAATATTGTTGTCTCTGTAAAATATAAACTTTCTATAAAATGGATAGATATCCGGAAAATAATAATAACCAACCTCCAAAACTAATGGAATCCTCCTATATTACAAATAATATTTTTTACATTAATGTTATTAATTCATTAGATATCAAATGACATTTACATTCTATAATATACTCTATATCACGTATTTTCCAAAAATTATTGTCTCAAAAAACTGTAGAAAGAAATGATGATCTACATGGACACTCATTTATAACATAAAATGGTGTCATATTGATGGATGATTGATATCTCATCTTAGGGTTAATGATTATCCAATTATCCTTTAATATTCGGGAAACATTCGTATAAGATGAATTCAGATTTATGGAATTTCCGCATTGTATTCACATCCACCTGAGGAAGGAATGTTATTCTATGGAATAGTTGGAATCCAATATCATGTTTCAATCAATTTAATGCGTATAAATTTAAACAATACTATTAAAATATTATTATCCATTAATGTCTAGATGGGAATAAATCTTAACATAGGTAATAATCAATAACATATCAACCATACAAGCCTTCTTAACCAGTATTAAATGAGGAAAATATATAATGTGATGACCTTAGGAAATGTGAAGAATGATTCATGATTCCCTCCTGGCATTCCATCCGAGTCTCATGAAGTCAGCTTGGATTACCATAAAGATAATACAATGTCCTCAAAAAAGTAACCAAAATTATGAAAAAAATTTAGTATGATTCAATTAGGTCTGGTAAAGTTCTTCAGGAAAACTGTCCAGGTCAAGTGATTCCCTACAAGCTTGTTAGCAATTTTGTGTTATGTCCTCTAGGTAAGTAATTCAGCTCATGTGAAACCCTAAAGGAATTTCCACCTATATCTTATGATATCCTCTAGACATGTCAAATATATTAGAAAACACCCTATATGCATGAAAGTCAATATCATGTGATTTCATCAATGAAAATTCAGTTATGTATGGTGGTGTCCTCAAGAAAACTCATCCTTGATCATGTTATTTCCTCTATAAAATACATTCATATTTTTCAATGGACCTTAGAAAGGTCAAATGGATCATGAAAATTTCTTTGGACATGTTTGTGATAAAACCAAATATTCTCCAAACATCCATTGACATGTCATGAAGACAATGAAACCATGTAAAAAGTAAAATCTCGTAGTTCAGGAATACAACCATTCCAGGTTATATAGAAGTATTTAGACATGATAATCTTGTCCAAACCTCATAAAAGGGAAACCTCAGTTTTTAAGCCTCGATCAGAAAAACGATACGACATGTCATCCGTATAAGGGAAACCACAAAGTGTATTCCCCAATCTTGGGACATGATTATCTTTTCTATACTCTATATGATTAAAATCGATGTTTGAAATCCCTGATCAGTAAAATTATATGAATTCCCCAGTAAAAGTGAATCTATAGTGTGTATGCCCCGATCAGTGGCATGATATGACATTTCCTCTATATAAGAGAAACCTCATAGTGTAATTCCAATATCTGAACAAGATAATGTTTTCCAGTATCAAATATACAATAAACTTTAGTTTTTAATCTCAAATCAGCACCATGATATGAATTACCCCATAAAAGGGTATCTTTTTTGTGTATGCACCAATCAGAACCATGATATGACGTGTCCTCTATATCAGGGAAACCTCATATTGTGAGCCTTGATCTTCTAAAATGATAATCTTGTCTAGCCTCCAAAAACTGGAAACCTCAATGGGTAATCCCTAATCAATGGAATTTTATAACATGCCCTCCAAAAAGGGAAACTTTATTCTATAATCCATAAGGAATTTTATGATATAAATTCTTTAATATAAGGGACACCTTAGTGTGTAATACCTAATCAATGACATCGTTGGAGTGTTCCACAAAATAAAAAAACCTCAGTGTGTGAGCCTCATCCCTAATGAATAACAATGAAGTTGATTCCTATATAACCAGGAAACCAAGGATTCCTTTCAAATTCAAATGAAAAATTAAACATCCAATTTGGTGCATGTTTCCACAATGTATGTTAAATTTTAGCTATAAGTACCCCAACTATCCCACGGAAAAATCATTCACTCTCATTTACCGGCAGATTGAGAAGCAGATTGAACCATGATGAATTTGATTCCTCCAATAACTATGACACATAAAACACATTCTTAGACATTGATCTCATTGTTAAACAAACATATGGATTCCCAATAAAAAATGCAGTCATCCATATGCAGGGAAAATTATTACTTTTCATCCCTTATTTCTTACACAATGAATGGATCACGCGGTCTTATAGAGATACAATAATCATATAATTTTCAACATGAGGCTCCACTAACCAGGGAATCTACTGTGTGTAATCCTCGATCAGTGGCATGACATTACTACCCCCATATAAGGGAATCTACATTGGGTTAGGTCTTAAGAGGGATAATGAGCTACTATAACTCAGATTCATGTTATTATAATGAATCATAGATTCCCCTTCAGGGTTATAGCTTAAGTACCTAGTGCCTAAATTCACTCATATGGATAATTTCCGTTGAAGATAAACTACATTGTATTGATTAACTAAATCAGTTTTGATTCCAACTATTAACAGTATATGTTAGACTATTCATAATGGGTGAAATCTGTCATCATAATATTATCCACCTTCTTGGATGGTAAAAAACTACAAAGCACCCAACTATATGGTTTCAATATAATATAAGTTATCTAATAAGGGAAAATAAATGATGATCCTCAGATAAAAAATAGATTGTCTCACTAAAATACTCCCCTTCATATATAAGAGGATATAACATATGGTAATTTTTTTAAGGATAACCAATTCTGTATCAACATTATTAAAGAATCTTAGAACATATATTAAATCTATAACGGTGTTTTGGAGAACGTAAAAATTCCTCCCAAATAGGTATGAGGGGCCCAACCTCTTATCCTTATGACCAAATTTGAGTACCTATATATCATTGGGTCTAAATCCACAATTAACCACCTATATTTGGAACGTAGATCTATATCCAGTTATGGAAGTAGGAACCAGTAATGGTTTATATGAAAGGTAAACTTGAATGGTGAACCTAGTTAAAATAATTGTATAAACAATGATCCCCCCCCCCCCCTCAAATCAAACCATCATACAAAGACTCCCATATATAGTTAAAATTAAACAAAAATGGTAGAACCGATTTGAAATCATCTACCCATGGTATTTCCATCAAAAATTAATAGGATAGACTACCTTGTTCTTATTGGATAATGTTTTCTTCTCCATATGGGTGATCACAATCATCGCATATCGCTTCATGATGAAACCAATATGGTGAAACCAGCATGAATCTCTCAAATAAAAAAATTAATGGTTTACCAAAGGTAAATCCATGTTATTTACATATCCTATATAAACATGGAGAATTTCAAATGAATATTATGGATAATCCAAAATATATATGGTTCTCATGAAATAAGTGCATCCATGCATTGAAAAGTCCACACGAGTAGACCTATCAGGCAGTGAACAAGAAAGGAAAATTGAGTTACCCATGCACATCTGATTAAAACTATATCATGAATATGGTGTTGAAATGATATGTGAACCTATTCAATGTTTTATTTTTGAGTTTAGATACTACTAATGAAGAATACTCTCTCGTTTGAGACAATTTCATCCTATAGTGACTTTTCTATAAAATTATATATAGATTCAACCCTCGTGGTTCTTGAAATGAAATCGCCCTCCTGATAGCATAAATGTTAGTTGGTAAAGGAAATAGTCTGTAAATATCATGTACATCTTACAATCCTAACATTGGAGGCTACCCAAGAGGGTCTCCAAATACCGAAACAAATTATTCTACATCATTTAATGAAATCTACAATGAACCATGTGTTCCTTATTACCACTATGAACCACATTAGTAGTTTTTTCACTAGAGAGTGACAATCACCACCTTCCAGATCTGATGTATCTAGGTAAAAGATACAACTATGACTCCCCTCTGGGTCAAGATCCACTGATGGAGGATCTTATTAACCAAAGTCACCAGAACCTGCCCTCTAATTCCAATCACTCACCTGTTGAGGGTCCCTCCTGGAACACTACCGTTTTGGATACCCATTCATGATACACAAGGAAGATACATTAGATATAGAGTAGTCTAGATAATCATGAGTGATATGATATCCCCATTCATGAAGCTGAGGCCTTTCAACATATTTCAACAGAAACCAGTATGTAAGCTTATATCCATGTTTACTCAAATAAGTCTATTGGAAAATTCTTGTAGTAGGTATGGGGGATGTTCAAATCCCTACCCCCATGATTGAATCCCATCGGCATATTATGATTTAACATAGAGAACAGAAGTGGGCACATATCCCTTCTTCAATTTAATCCATCTTCCAATATATAATGGATATATAAAATTCGATGGATGAAATTCATACACCTACTTTTCTAAAGTGACATTAAATATTACAAATACATGAAAAAATATACTAAAATATTCTGACACTAAAATAGATACCAGGAATGATCATATTTCAATCCCTATATCTACGTAAGTATAACCCTTTGAACGACTTGAACAAGTTGTTTCTCTAGAGAAATCATGTATTATAAATCCCACATTAGAGGAATATCAGTATATTATAGAAACTCATTAGTTACTGTACCACTCTCATATTTTGATTCCAACCACAACTCACCTAGTGCTACATTCACATTCCTCAAGAAAGGGGAATGATTATATTAAAGAAGACCAATGTCATACAGCAATGTCCTAGGATCAATATCATATCCCAGGTATGGATGGGGCTTAACTTTTGATAGTGGACCATTCATAAGGACATGCTCTTATGCCTATCTGAAAAACTAGATTCATATTACAAAGGCCTAGGATTGGGATCATATATTCATTCTGGTTGGGGACTTGAAAGTGAGAGAGGCACATACCTTGGGACCTCCTTATTTTCCATTAAGAGAAGCTACATGGTATAAATATAATATCACAGATTTCCATATCATATCCGTACATATGCTAATGAAAGATTACATCATCATTTTTTAGAGGCTATAAAATAGGAGGCTCATATCCATTATTGCATTCTGAAGGTCAATCAACATATTTTTATGGGAAATACATATTTGGACCAGGCTCATATTCCCATTCCAATCGGGTATCACCTAGTGAAACTAGAACATTCCTCAAGACATGCACATATTCATGTTGTAAAATAATAGTTTCATACTCTAAAGGCTCAATACTGAGTTCATATACATTTTTTGACTGAGGATTGACATGTTATAAGGGAACATGTCTCAGGATGGGATTATATTTATATCATTGAATCTCATTTGAATATTCCATCAGCTTCCCAACAACAAGGGAATATTCCCACAACACTAGACGATCATCAATCGAATCCAATATCCATAATATAGTAGGATAATATCCCTAAAATATTAAAAAATGTGGGTTAGTATATCTTGGTAAAGATTTAAAATTAGGATCATATCCATTATAATCTAAATTAAAGTGACCTTGACTCTATTCAAGACACATTATCAACTCCCAAAGTGCATTTGAACTCTTAAAATGAAGTGGAAGGCGATAATTACCTTGATTTTTCTCCAATTGGTAGTGTGGAAATGGATCATAGGGAATCTACTCTAAACATTTGTTGTAGTCTACCTCCCATCATTGATATCGCCCAGGGATAAGGAAACCCACCATATTCCTAACACCTTTGGATTAGGACCTTATAAAAACTCTTAGGCCTTCTTATAGATATGTTCATGAAACATCGAGTTCAACCATATATAGTTCCTCATCAGTACCTATCATTACTCTTGATAAATCAGTAGAAGACCCCAAGAATCACCTTCTATGGCATGAAAAAATGGATGTGTGTAAATCTTATAAAGAGTATGCATACAATGAAAAATAGATAGATTTATCCAATAACAGACAGTCCACAATGTTATAGGCTATTTTCACTTCAATATATGATATCCTAGTCAATCTTGAGATGGTGTGAATGTCTTATCTATTCCAGACTATGAGGGAAACACAATACTGACTGAAGGCTAGAGATATAACCTATCCAATATATGGTGATAACCATTAAATAAACAATACACTCTGTTTTTTGATGGATATGTCTACCATTTCTATTTCCCAAAACCCAAGAATGGAGGAGTATGAAAAATACCTACATTAAGTTTGTCTATGTGCTATGAAAAATCATTATGAAGTCGTTTCTAGATCATCACTATATCCACAGATCCGAGTATGGGATACATTCTATGCATTTAGCCTTACTATGTCATCAGAATAGAATAATCCCCCAGATACAACATCTTGTAATGTTATATCCTCTTGAGAAATTTGAGGATTGAGTAACACACGAGCTAGTTGGTCACTAAAAAAGAATGAACCCACTTCAAAGATTATAATACATCACCCTCATAGGGAGAGGGAAGCCCAAAAATCACTAAAATGAGGTCTTTAGAAAAATGGGAATTTCTTTAATTCACTGAATCCAAACCTATGATCAACTGAAAAGTAACGACCCTAACTGTTATAAATAAAATTCCCCATGAAATTTATATAAATGACTTATTTTGTAATATGGTTTTAGAAAACAAATTAATTTATATTGTTTTATAATATACTATCATATTTATTTGGTCATTAATAATCATTACCCGTAATAATATATTCAATGAATAGAGATCACATGATTAGTATAAATATAGGGTTTTAATAAACCCAATTAACACATACAAATGATGTGAGGGTCTCAAATAGTAGGATCATAACCTATGAATCCCATTTATCAGAGAATCAAATGGATATAGGGTAATTGGTCTTTTCCCTTGACCAATCCCAAGATGATATCCCATATGTTATGTGTGAGAGAAACTATTTATGAGAGAAGTTCAATCTCATCAAGATCACAGTTTCTACCATGTTTGCACAACCACCCCATGAACGCCCCACCATATCGCACCTCAATCTTAGGGAATTATCTAGTTTATTAAAAGGATATTCATAAATACCATAGTTATATGAATATAGATAATATTTTCTATATAATTATGAATATATTTCCATCCTATTATATTTACATTGAAAATGATTTTTATTTTGAAACAATAAGCCAAAAATTCAATTTTTGGATAACATTAAAATCCAATTAGTGAATTAATGAATTAATGGATTCTTTAAATAAATATTTTTTTAACATTATTGAATAATATTTTCCAAATATAAATGATCATATAATTTTTAGGATGTCAAATGCAAATTTTATAAGGGTTTAAAAAAATTTTATTGTGAAAAAACCCCAGCATTTTCAAATAAATGCCAATTTTATTTAAAAATTGAAAATTAAATTATATATAAAAAAATTATATTAAATGAATATTAGTTTTGGAATTATAATTTCAAAATTATCCAGTTGTAATTTGTTTCGTAATTTTCTGCGGCAGTCGAATTTTCAGGTAAAACATAAATATCACATAAATATACTTTTTGTTTGATGACATCAAAATGATGATAAAGTGATGTAATAGTAACTATAAATGGAATAAAATACCAAATAAATTTTTTCCCTTTAACATAATTCTATTTTATGTTTATCATATTTATTTTTTAAAGAAATTATTAACCCACCAAACATATAATTTGTTTAATGTTTTTAAAAACATATATTTAAGAGCATGACTCGCCGCCATATAATCTATCAAATTAATTTACTTATTTCATCCCTTAGAATTATAAAATAATAATAATCACTCCCATTTTCTAGAAAACATGTGCAATTACAATGTGTTGGTTTTTGTTTTTATATTTTTTATTATGAAGAGTCCAAAACATAAATAATAAAGAAACCCCCCTCATTTAATACATAAACCCACCCATTCTCTCATTACTCTTCATTAAACCTCAAATTAAGAATATATATACCCTTTAATATACTATCTAGGGTCCTTTACAGTTTCCCCCATTCACATAATTAGTCCCTCTGAAGTATTTCGGGTCACACACTTATGTAATGTACCCTCATAGCCCTATTCACTCCAAGCGCATTTTTTGGAATTTTATATCATAATGGAAATTTTTTATAATTTATTTTTTTATACAAATTAACATGCTATAAAATTTATTTTATCTTAATTAGATACCATTTAACCTCTCTCAGTTTTACACGCACCTAAGATGTTACCATGCCAAAATTTTGTATGGGATTTATCTCTTCTCATTTTCATTCAAGAACATATTTTATGTAATGTCCCATAAATTACATTTTCCTATGATGGGATATATTTTTTCATATTAAAAATATTATCTATTTAATTTATAAATTTTTATGTGTTTCGTGAATCTATTGTTTGAACATGGCTTAAAGGTGATGCATGGATGGAGTCCATGGATATAAGGCTGCGGATGGATTATTCATTTGATTTTTAGCATGTTGATTTTATAGCTTTTGGTTTTGGATCTAATGATTCTAATTTTCTCTTGGGTGGTGGTTAGATGGTTCAGTTTTTGTTTTTTGTTTATTTGTTTTTTTTCTCTTAGGATGGGGACGATGGCGATCTGATTTTTGGCAGTTGGCATGAGTGATGTTGAGATCTCCTTCCACTGTGAGGGTGACGATGGACGCCGGTGAAGCTCATCGTTGATTCAGTTTGGGGATTCTCTAGGCATCTCGGGTTGGTTTCTAGGCTGACAATGGTTCGAGGCATTGTAGGAATCGGGGGATCCCATGCTTCGAGGCCACTGCGTGGGTCCGTGCCTTGAGATGGTGAGCAGTGGATTTTTGAATGTTGAATTTTTAATTTGAATGTGTGATGTCGTGGATGTTTGTTCTGTGTGTAGTCTGGATGTTTTTGGGTACTGGATACCCTTAAACCATCTTTTAAAAAATTGAAAAAATGGTTTTCCCCCTAATTATCCTTCCCATGATGCTTTATGTACACATGTTACCATGCCAAAATACAGTTAGGATTATTTTCTTTATTCATGTTTTTTAATTAACTTATGCCATATATTTTTAATTTATAATGATAGGATATATTTTTACATTTCCCTATAAATTTAAATTTTATGTATACTTTATTATAAATACCAATCTATCCTGTCGACAAATTTTTATGAATTTTTATGTGATTCCATTATTTATCCAATATTTCAACATTATTTTTCATCCCAAAAAATTTTGTAATTAATAATAATATCATTTCATATCAATTGTATTCAAATGTATGAAAATATTCTTTTTTATTGGGAAATTACATATATTTCTTCCGCACTTCATAAACTTATAATAAATTATTATGATAAATGAATTAATGTTGTATGATCTATGTTTCACACTTGAGTATGAGAATGAAATGAATATAAATGGTGAACCATGAATTATATAACACCAAAATGCATTGGATATTATTTATTATCATGATACTTTATGTTGGGAAAGGGAGTGAACATAATTCATTTTTAATAGTTTTTCCACCTTGATGCCTTTTGGGGTTTATCCTTGACCTATGTTCATAATGCATTGTTTAAGGTTGTTGAAAAATTTCCCATGTTATGATTATTATCCTATATCATGTCTCTCTATTCATATTTATGATTCATACACATCTTATTCCATATTTAAAAGGCTATTTTCTAACAAGTATTACCTTATTCCATGTTTCTTCCCTTACTGGTATTTTTATCACCCTCATTTCAATGTTTTTTCCTCGCGTTATCCTTTGCTATTTTAAAAGCCAGGGAATTTTAGAAACATGATAAGGATGTATCCAATAATGTAGTCAAATAACATGATCAAGATTTTATGGTATTGACCTAAGTCCAAAATTCACTATACTTCTCTATCATTAAGGTTTTATAATGTTTGATTTAGTTTAATAAATTTTTTATTGGTGTGAAATAAAGGGAAAATTTGTTATAGTTTGTATCAGATGATAGGATCTGTTATTTTAGGGATTATGATTTGAAAAATTTGGAGGATTCCTTATGTATTACACTATTAATTAAGAAACATCCATTAATTTTGGTACTTATATATTATGTTGTTTATAAATCAATCCCATACCTATGAGAATAATACAAGTGGTCGTGGTTATGGGACATATATACCTAGGAGTCAAAAATACAATATGGTGTATCGGTCCTAAAACAATGTATCTTGGTACAGACCAACGAGCCTAAGTACACACCTAGTTTAACACTCCTAGTGGATATCCATTGGTAATTTGTAATCTCATTATGAACTATTATTAAATGTGAAAAAAAATTATACATAAGAGTATATGTTTGGAAATAGATCATGAATAATATAGATTAAAACCTATAAATTCATAACATAAGGAAAATATTTAATTTATAAATTTCCCTTGTAATTTCTTTTGATTCCCCCATTATGTGCTTAAAATCGTAAAAAAAATCATCCCAAAATTTCTTTTTATTTTAGAAAATGTCCAGTAATTTGAGGAATCAGGTGAATAACAAATACGACAGGCAATGTGATGATATCCTCAACGGGATTCCCGTCAAGATGGGATTGGGAATCATGAACATTATAATGATATTATCTCATCTGATATAGGTTTTAAATAGAATAATATATCAAGAAGAGTACCAAAGCCCCCCTCAAAAGTGAACAATCCACAATTGAGAGCTTCATGCGACAAAGGCGTCCTACTTTCAATGAATCATCTAATCCCTTAATCATGGAATAATGGAATAAATCCATTGATAATATATTCTCAATCCTTAATTGTTATAATCAATAGACGATTGTAATGTATTTTTATCATATGGATAGAGAAAATAATAAATTGTTCACATTTATAATAAATATTAATCCTTTGGAAGAAATTGATGCGATGCCATGGGAGTAGCTCTGAAAATTGTTTCTTGATAAATATTTTCCTCTCACTCGTAGGCTAATAATTTAGTGGGATTAACTATCCTTTAAGAAAAAATATGATGAATTTACCATGTTGTTTGATAAAAACATTACAGTACATGCATGAGATTCCTTCGAATTTTTTGATACCCCTTAATTCAAGGTAGAACACTTCTTTAGTGGGATAAAAACTAGTCTATGAAAAGCCTTACTAATTTTTTCTTTTGATATCAATGAGGAAATTGTCTAATTTTCCCTCAATGTTTAAATAGATATAAAATAATCTCAGGGGAATCATCAATACAAGAAGAGGAAATTTTAGTTTAATTATAGTGGTCTGATAAAGAAATCTAAATATGCCAAGAAATTTCCACGTCCCACATTTATATGATATGGAAAGAGTCACCCAAAAAATTTCATAATGGGAACTAAGAAATGATTTAGGTGTAGGATAGAAGGGTACCTAGTTAAAAAAATTCAACAAGAGAAACACACTATTGTGATAGAGTAAATGAATTATCTAGTCAAACCTCTATGCATAGTTCATTTCTTCATCTTCAATGAACCAAGGCACATTAAAAACCAAAGAGATAATCAAAGTGATTTCAGAGACAACCAACAAAATCTAAGGCATCAAGGGTGATATTTTTCCATCAAAATCAACAAAGTGGATACTAAAATATATGTGGTGATTGGTACACTAGTTTTTCATTCAAGAATAGTGAATTTACCTTGAGATTCTTTTTATATTCATTCCCTCGTATTACGAATTTCTAGTAGAACTATCCATACACCACCATAAATTAGAGATGTATAATTATCAGTGAAGACGAGAAATTGAAAAATTATTACATACTAAGTATAAAACTCATCCCTATCAAATTTGAATGGATGAAAATTAAAAAAAAATTATTTTCATACTCTCTTTGGTGTAAGTTTATTCAATTATGGTATTAAATTGGATTTCTCTATATAGAGCCAAAAAAAAAGTGATGGGATAATGAAATCACTCTCCATATATAAAATTTTATTCTGATTCTATGCAAGTTCAAAGAGGAGTATGAATAATCATTAGTACCAAAATCTCAAGTGTCGATATTATTTACATACAAGATAGTATATCTAGGTCAAAAAATTTAGTCTATGGAATGAATCATCTTTGAATAAATGCCTATTTTGAGAAAATGGGATAATGTTTTTCATGAGGAATTCTAAGATCTTCCTCCTAAATGAGGGGTTTAATTTTCAATCAATCTTATACATAGGGAATCACTGTTATCCAAGAATCCATATAGAATGGCTGCTTTGGAGATTTAGGATCTAAAGAAACAAATAAAATATAATATAGATAAAGGGTTCAAATGCAAAAGTATATCACCATGGGGTGCCCCTGTTCTCTTCATCATGAAGAAGGATGGGTCAATGCACCTTTGAATTGATTATCATGACATAAAAAATATATTTATAAGGAACAAGTAACATATACGTCATATTGATGACTTGTTTGATCATCCACATTGAGAACAATAATTCTCATAGGTGGATCTTCGGTCATGATATTATCAAGTAAGGGTGAAGAAGAAAGATATACCCAAAAAAAAATTTGTAAATGGTATGGGCACTATGAGTTCATAGATATCCCATCAGGGATCAATAATTCTCTAGTAATATTTTTGTACACAATGAATATAATATTAAGATATTAACTCAACAAATTTTTGTTGCATATATAGATTATATTCTAATATAATCCAAAATAAAGGAGGAGAATGAGGAGCATTTGAGCACTGTCTTGGAGACCCTACGAAAAGAAAATCATTATTCCAATTACATAAAATATGAGTTGTGGTTGAAGGAAGTATATTTCATGGGGAATGTCAAAAATATAAATTCAATATTTGTGGACAATTCAAAGGAAAAATAACTTTAATGATAACTAAGGTAAAAATTTGTGATAGATATTTGAATTTTCCTTTGGTAAGCTAGGTATTATTGCCAATTTTTGAGAAATTTTATGTGACTCTTAATCCCTCATACTGAAGATATCATGGAATGGAAAAACGTTATTTTAGAGTTAACAAGGTTAAGAAAGAGTTAAATAAATAATAAAGAGGCGTATCCCTACACTAGTGGTCTCAATAATAACAAATAGGGAAATCTTTGTGGTTAATAGTGACTCATAAAAGAATACATGAGGTAGTTTTTTCCATCATGTGTCTCAAAGAAGTTGAAAATTAATTAGAAATATATCCCACACATGATCTAGAGTTAGAAACTATGATCTTTGTGTAGCAAATCTGGTGGAATTATCTATGTAGGGATAAGTGGGAGATATATACTGATCAAAAGAGACTAAAAAATATATTCACTCAAAAAATATGTAAATATGAACTTATGTAGTTGGCTACATCTGACCATGTACTATATCTATTCAACCCACTTCCATCCTAATAATGTGAATAAAATGGTGGATACTTTATGTATAAAAGATCCAACAAATTCTACCATTATCGAGAATTTATATGGATATGGTCTCCATATATTTGGGGAGAATGGACATATAATTATTAATGTAATGAATGACATCAATCCTTCAACAAATTATTACACAACATTCTCTTCTGGAGAGGTTAGAGGGTCATCAAATAAATTCTGTGGAAATTCATAAGAATGTGGAAATTATAAGGAAATGTAAATCCCCAAAGATCAATATTAATGAAGAAGGATTTGTGAGATCTGGTTTATGACTCAGTGTACCATAAAATCCAAAGTTAAAGAAGGAATTGTTCGATATTCCAAACAGTTCAACAATATTTATTCACACATGAATCAAAATGATGTATCATGATCTCTAAGAGAACTATTGGATGGAAATTATTAAAAATTAGATTTTTTGAATACACATCATTGTTCCTTGTGTGTTACAAAGTGAAGGATGAAAGGAACAAGTCTAATTGGATGATTCAAACATTACCCCTACCAATATGGAAATGGGAAATCTTCACCATAGACTTTGTCACTGGTCTTTTAATGGCATATGTAAGAAATAATTATATATGGGTTATTTTGGATATTCTAACTAAGGAAGATCACTTTATTATGATTCTAGTGAATTTCACTCTAAATATACGTTGATGGATATTAATTAGAGAAGTGGTGTGGTTTCATGGAGTAAAACTATCGATTGTATCAAATGAAGATGAAATATTCCCCTCTATCTTATAGAAATGTCTCCAAGATTCTCTAAACACTGAGCTATGTTTCAGTGTGTCCTATAATACTCAAACTGATGGATAATCTAAGTAGACTATTAAGACATTATAAAACATGTTTTGAGCATGTTATAATCACATCAAATTATTATTGGAACAACATATTCATTTAGTAGATAACACTTACAATAACAGTTTCCACTCCCCCATAAAAAGGATCTGTATAAACCCATTTATGGGAAGAGGTGGAAAACACCTTCATGTTATGATGATGTTGGGGAAAGGAAACTACTAGGTCCTAAAATAGACTAGAAAATGATAGAAAAGTATAAGACAATTCATCGTCACAACATGGATGCTCAAAGTCGACCTATGATTTATGATAATAATCATCAATAATACCTAGATTATGTGGCTGGAGACATGATATTCCCCTTCAAATATTCATATAATAATGTAATTTTATTTGGGAAGAAGGTAAATCTTATTCCAAGATACATTTTCACATTTGAGATCCATGATCGCATTGGAGCAGTGTCCAATCAACTATCACCCCCACCAAACCTATCTCAAGCACATGATGTATTCCTTATATCCCTCTTAAGGAAGTACATACTAGACACCTCATATGTACTCAATTGATATATTTTACCATTGTTGAAAGATCATTCCTATGGAGATATGCTCTCAAATATCTATGATCTAAGAGAAAAAGTTCAATTAAATAATATAATTCACCTCGTCAAGGTATTGGGGAGAAAGAAGAAGTTTGAAGAAGAAATGTGGGAACCGGATGAGGGGATGAAATAGAATTACCCTTATCTATTTTAGTATGGGAAAAGAGAATTTTGACTGAAAACTTTAATAAGGGGAAATATTCTAATTACCCAAACTATTATAAATAAAATTCCACTTGAAAATGTTTTAAACGTCTTTTTATGTTATATGATTATAGAAAAAACATGCAATTTTTTGGTTTAATTATATCCTATAATTGTTAATTGAAAATTAAGAATCATTAACATTGATAATATAGTCATTGAATAGTGATCAACAGATTAGTATAAATATAGGGTTTTAATAAATCCATTTGACACATGCAAAAGAAGTGATGACCTAAACCAGCACGGTCATAACCTATGATTCCCATTTATTAGTGCATCTATGGGAGATAAGATCTCTGAGATTTTACCCTAAGAAATTCCAATATAATATCTTAAAATGTAAGCATGAGTTAAACTATTAATGGGAGAAGTTTAATCTCATCAATATCTAGGCTCAAACCATGTTTTTCAAACCACCCCTAAAAGTCCCACCCTCGCAAATCTTACATTTAAGGAGATTTCTTGTGAACTAAAGAGATATGTATAAAGACCCAAAAAATATGAATATGTATATTTTTTATATAATAACTCATATATTTTTACCCTATTATTGTTACTTTGTAAATTATTTTAATTTTGATAGGAAAAAAATTGCATTTATGGACAATGATCAAATTAAATTAATGAATATATGAATTATGTTGTTTTTGAAAAAAATATTTTTTTGTTATTATTGAATATTTTTTATCTTATATAATATATCCGATAAATTTTATGAAGTTAAATGAAATTTTTATTATGTTTTCAAAAATGTTATTGTCAGAAGACCCAGTATATCTTATTAAATGTATTATTTTTTTAAAAAAATAAAAAATTAATATATTTGGAAAATTATTTAGTTAAAATAAATATCATATTCGGAATAATAATGAAGATATTATAAAATATTGAATGTTTCATAATTTTGTGAGATATACAAAATTTTCAATAAAAATTAACTATCTTTTTAATATACATTGTGTTTTATGACATCATAATGAACAAAAGGTGATGCAATAATTACTATAAATGGTATACACAACCAAATACATGTTTTCCCTTTAAATTAATTTTATTAAAATTATATCTTATTTCTTTTTAAATCCACTATGAATCCTCCAAAATATATAATATATTTTAAGGTTTTAAAGTCCTTTATTTAAGAGTGTGACTCACCTGAACATATGTAAGATAATTATTTTAATAATATTCCCCCTTTCCCATAAAAAAATTAACACCACACCCATTTTGATGAAATTATATATAAAACCATGGTATGGTTTGCGGTGTTGGAATTTTTTATATTGAGTCCAAAACCTAAATAATAAATATATCCTCCTTATTTCATATATAATCCTTCCCAAGCTCCCATTTCTCTTCACTAAACCTTGTCCATACTCCTCCCCCAACATAAATTATTACACATAATGGTCCCTCATGCTCTCAAGAATACATTCTCTCATATTTGTTGCCACAAACTCTTTTAAGGGACCTTCCTCTCCTCCATTAAATTTAAGCAAATTATTTGGAATTTATCTTCTAAATTGAAATGGATTATAATATCAATTTTTTAAAAACATTCCCTTCCAATCCAATTAAAATTATATTAATGATATAAAATTTATTATCCATCATTTTAACCCTTACATGTGTCATTACATAGTCAAAATTTAGTAAGGGATATCTCTCTTATAAATTCCATTCAGGAACTTATTTTATGTTATCTATATTATATTACATTTTATTATTATGGTATATGTTATAACATATTCTATTTTCATTAAATTTAATGTATAAATTATGTGATCCCCTTTTCACTCGCATTAAATCTCTCATGATCATATACGTACACCTGTTACCATATAGAAATAATGTTATGATTACTTTTTTATATTCACGTTTCTTCATTAACATGTGACATATATTTCAAATTTATAATATTTGGATATGTTATTACATTCCCCTATCACTGACCATTTTTTATGTGATGATAAACCCCATTTCCACTCATCAACCCATTTTTATAAAACATTAATTGAACCCATTTTGGTACAAAAATTTCACTGCAATTTTCAATGCCTTAACTATTTTTTAGTGAATTCCATTCCCATTTACTATCGATGGTGTTAAAATTTATCCACAAACAATTTTTGACTGGGAACCTACATATATCAATTCTACAGTCCATGATCATGGAATAATTTTTTATGATGAATGAATCTATGTTGTATGATCTTTGTGGCACGCATGAGCATGAGAATGAATTGAATGTAACATGTGCACCCAAAATAATATAGCTCTACAATGAATTAGGTAATGTCATTATGTTGGGATAGGTAGTGAACTAGATTCCTTTATGTTATTTTTCCACCATGATGTAGGTGGTGGTTTATCGTTGACCTATTTTAATGATTTAGTGTCTTATGTTGTTTCCTCATTTCCCATCTTATGATTCTATTATTATATCTAGTCTCATTGTTCATGTTTATGATTACTACAATTTTTATACCCCACTCATATTCATATTGTCTAAAACATATAATTTTATTCTCTGATTATTCCCTTAATGGTAATTTTAACTCATTCAAGTCTTATGTTTTACCGCATGTTATCCCATACAATTTTAAAATCCAGGGAATTTTAGAAGAATTTTTAATAATTTTTCAATAATTTAGTCATATCCAATTCTTAGGATGCTATACTATTTAACTAATTCAAAAATATACTAGACTTATCTAAATTTCATGTTTTTGTATGTTTACATTGATATAATAAATAATTTATTAATGAGAAATAAATATAAGGGTTGTTATATAGGCTATGTCCGGAAAAGAATGGATCCTATCATGGTATTCTGTTTCACCTAACTCCTACATGAGAAGAGTTGTGAAAAATAAATTAAGTTGAAATAGAAACAACCATAACATCCATAAATGAGTGATCCTATCACCTTTTTTAAGGGAATATCTACAACCACCTCCACCCCTCAGATCATGAATCAATGAGTGGATCTAGAAAATGTCAGTAGTGGATGCAAACAAAACCCATCCCACTTGGATGGAAAATTAATATCTCAATATATATCACTAGGTGTATCATCCACTCAGAGTTTCCTAGGGAAGTCAATGGTGGTTTTAGATCAACCCTATCCCATTAAGATGGGGGACTTATATCTCAATGTTTATCTTTGGAGTCATCAAAACCTCCACTAGAGTTGTTGAATCCTTACCAACATGAAACATTGTCTATAATGGAGGCCCCAACAGTCCTAGCCTACAGGGAATGGGGTATTTTATAATCATCATCACCAAATAGAGATTCATTATTCTCCAGGTTGGGAGGAAAATATCGATGGTTTGATCCTTGTCACTGTCCCCTTTCAAAAGAAAAATCAATGCAATTTTGGGAAAGTACAGTAATCACCATCAGAAATTTCCTCAATGTCATAATTTATATACCAAGATGAGAGGAATATGTGGTGAAGAAAATAAATCCTCACTGGGTTCACAATACAAAATTTCCCAAATTTGCCTAGAGTTTTAGAAATGACCCTAACATAGGAATCACAAAATAATTCTATTGTGATTAGAGTAATGTGGAAAATACCATTTCCCAAATCACCTTTATTAATTTCCTCACCATCAACACAACTATAAATGATGATAAATACATAAATATATAGGGATTTAATATGGATAACATACCCTAATAGGATGATCTAGATGCACCCAATAAGACTATACATACCCATAATAACAAGAGTTTCCAAAACATGGAACCTCTAAATATCAGGTTTCTACCTTCATAGTTGAACACTATTAATGTTAGATGTAATGGTGGTGATTCATCCCAATCAATACCCAAAGGAATAGAAAATACATCCACAGATGAACTATTATCATGATATGGGAATGAGATACAAAATCTAAAATGACTCGATGAGGATCTACATAGGGGAAATATTCCTTGTTGATATCACCATCATGATGATGTGAATATTTCACCTCCCATACAGCTGGAAATATCTGATCCACTTGAATGTGTAGCATAAGAGTGTAAGAATTTCTCCAGATATAAACATCTAGTCTGCATAAATGAAGAAGATGAAAATTATCATGACATCAATCCATTATGAGGACTACCTTTACCTTTCTAGGAATATCATTCACTCTTAGTATGGATCGAGAATTACAGGGAGATGAAAATGGGGCCACATCATCAAACCCAATGCACTCTTTATAGATTGGAGGTATCTCAAAAAAATGTACCTATATAATTTCACAACACCATTGAGTCATTAGATACTCAAATGGAAGCTATAAAAGGGTGACACACACCTTAGCTACTGGAGATAAATACATATCATGAATGGGTGGATTACACTTTTCATACTCCCAATATGGTATATCCTTCTTTCCCCAATTTTGATGTATTGGGGGACCCAAAAGAGTATATATTATACTTCATATCTTGATATTTACTATTGATGGGCCCCCAATATGAGTATGAGGAGACCAATCTAAAGGACTTTTTAAAGACTCTAATAGGGTGGGACACTTTTTGATACTGTAGTACTTGAGATTGGTTTTTTATAAGATGGAAATATCTCCATCCTCAATTACTTTATCATTTATATGCTACACTTTGGAAGGAAACACTTTTTCACCTAAAAACCTGCATACAACATGAAAATGTGTGTGTGTCTCACTTTATAGAAAAATACAGAGGTATAGCTTATTCACTGAACATACCTATATTATAAGTGAAATTTTTGTAACTCTATACTAATAATATCAGGGTTGGGTTGTATACCCCTCTACTCACAAAGACATATCCAGGTGGGTTATATGATTTTATATAAATGACACGATATTTAAATGACACCATTAATCAGTCAAGAGATAATTATTAACTCATTCCTTTAGTATAGGGGAAAATGATGATCATGGTTATAAATACTGCTATTACTCTTATACTAGTAGTGGTGTCAATTCAAGTACCTAATAGGTTATTTAACTACACATCACCACTAACTGAATGGAAAAAACAATAACCCCGCCCCCTCGATTAGAAGAAAAAATGGATCAAGGACCCTCGAGATTTGAGTAATGGATGAACAAACCATATTACATAAACAAATTATCATGTTCATGGTTATTTCCTTGTAGTTATGTACCAGAAAAGGATCAGGAAACCATATTCCAGGATTCCCAATGAGGTTAACTTCATCGATTATCCCAAATACTATCATTTTCAAGGAATGTTGGGTCATAACATTCATTATTTCATCTTTATCAAAAAATTCCTCCGAATCATGGTTGATTATAGAATTTTTATGTTTAAATAACTCCCTGGTGTAGGTAATCTTCATAACCATTTTTTAACTAGATATAGGAGGTGATTTTTAGAATTTTCTAGAAATGAATGAGTACAAGTTCACCAACTTGATGACTCCAAAGATAGTTATCCAAACTCATGAAATCCCAAGATCATAGTGTTGCCAAACCATATCGGTCCTTCCCCTTAGGAAGGTGACATAAAAAATTATTTCTGAAGGGGAAAAATCATTGGGTGGAAGATGAGACAAAAAGGAATATTCAAATTCATATCTGATGCAAACCTTGACTCATGAATATTTCTTCCTTGAATCATCTGAATCATAGAATCCACTCCACTATATTGAACCCATATCATATTAACAACTCAACATTGGATAGTTAAATGTGATACACATAGAATACCCCTTCACTGATGATGGATATTCTTTTATGTATGATTCCATCACAAATCACTAGGGAAAAGGTGGATGCATCTATAGGACCTGAGGATACACGGGACCCCAGGCATGGACGAACCCAATATTTTGGTCATGTCACCTCATAAGACACATATATAGATGAGACTCATGGTAAAACAGTCAAGTGATCCCAATAGAGACATATAGTTGTCCCAACACCCTCCAGTGGTCATCCGCTCCCAGGTTTATTACAAGATATCATTGAGGGGGTACAATTAGTTAATAATACTAGACAATGGGGAAGGCCTACATGACTTATTTTAATAGTAGAAGATACTCCCTTAACCCATAAAAAAGTATCATTCCCATCTACATAGAAATTTCCTTGCACCTGAACCCCAAAATAAAGAGAAACCCTCCTTTGGAAGCACTGAACTATTGAATAAATTTAAGACATTATGATACACATGGAAGTTTTCCCAACAATGATCTCAATCTGGATTGCACTCCATATCTCAAAAGAACTCAGGGGGAACTCATTGAGGACTCACAAGGGCCGTGTTATTTTGAGATAGAACTTCTTGCAGTTGAGGTTTATTGATGGGAGATATTTACATTATAATTCCATGTCACCATCTTTTTTCAAAGATAAAGGTTAGAAAGAGATCATCCAGGGACATATCAAGCCCCTATATGTTTCAATAAATCTAAATAAAGTTGTCATTCTAAGATATTTTATTAACAATGCTTTTGGTAGCAACCTCATCCCTATTCTAACACTTAGACGTTTGGGATATAGATAAGTAGATTTATCACCAACAAATAAAACAATTCAAGGGTTTGATAAGCCTGCAAAAAAGTGTCTCCCAAACATCAATATTGAAACTATGTTTTGATATCTCTCATCTAATATCATGTTTATGGTTATCTATTGAGACATTTCATATAATTTCATACTAAGACGATCTTGTCTCCATAGTATCATTGCTGTACCCACAACATCCCATCAATGTCTAAAATATTCCATTAATATAAAAAAAAACATACTACATGGTGGGAGTGATCCCTTTGAGGATTTTAAAGACAGATATGTTGAAGAAGGTTCCTAAAAAAGGGAAGAAAAACAACAAATGACGGATGGAAATCTACATGTCTCATCTCCCAACACCTTAGGGACCACACATTAAAATCCATGATCTATGATTAACAACAATTTTTTGCTACCCATAAATCTAGTTGAGTCAATAGAGGTGATCCCAGTTTCCCAAGACTGATCTATCTCTAGCGACCGTTTAAAATAAAATCAGCTCCAAAATATCTTTAAAATGACCCTAGAAATAGGGAATGAGAATGTTTATTCCCAAGGACTATCTCATCTGATATTGATAGATATCACCTCATATTTCTACCTCTTCTAAAACTATTTCTATAGAGTCATTATTGGATGAAGAAGAAGAGGTTGAGATTAATAATTCAACTACTATATGTTTTGAACGACTCCCTACCACAACAGATGAGCTCAGAGTGGTCAATATGGGAATTGAAGAAGAACATCGGCTGACACTGAATAGTTCCCCCATTCATATTATGGAAAATATTTGTCAATTTAATTAATATATAAACACCATTATTTGTTCACTTGTAATTATACTTAAATTCCAAAACTGAATCTGGATATGGTTTTTCAACATCTCAAATTACCCGATGAACACCCGGGAAAAAAATCAAGAAATTAGGGGGATGCACCCCTCTAATGATAATAATAATGTTGTGGGAGTTGAAAATTTGATCAGAACCTAATTTTTCCAATAATTGAAATACCTATAATGGATAACCAATATAGTCATTGAAATGAAAATGAATGGGAGGATTAGGTTCTTTCTCAATTTTAGATACCCTAATGGACAACTCCCAATGGAAAATTTCCAATTGTTGAACATAGAACACTTTCTTGATGTTACTGTTATCTCTTGAGACCTTTCAATCATTGATGGGTATTCTTGGTACAATTAAATAATGATATCCCAGGAATATGATAAAACCACTACCTTCAGATCACCCAAGGGGATCTGTTTCTATCATGTCATTCTCTTTGGGTTAAAGAATTTTGGTGCTACATACGAGTGCGACAAGTATCACATCATTTATCCTTTCATGGGGTGAATAGATGAATGTAATGTTGATGAAATGGTGGTCAAATATAGACAATTTTGTGATCAAATCATTGATGTTCAAATAATTTTCCTCAAAATATGATTTTATATTCTAATTTTGAATTCACTGAAATTCAAATTTTAGGTTACATCATGGATGTTCCTTGGATTTGTGGTCTTCCACCATGTCATTAAGGTTGACCAATAATATAATAGTGTTATTATATTAATTTCACCACACATAAATCTCTAACATGTGAGGGGACTCCAAGGGATCCTTTCCAACAATTGGTGCTTCATATCCAACAAGACAACAAATCCCCCCCCCCCCCACCTTCACTTGTATAACAATGAATGGAATCATCTATTGATGGAATAATGAATACGAAAACTCCTATGAGAGTCTCATGTTTTAGTTTCTGCACCCACTAATAAAAATGCTTCCCGGGTAATGAAATCCACTCATTTTATATTTGGATACCATATAATGATCACTTGGAACACTCCTATAAGGAATAATGACATGGGGAATTAGAATAGTCTTTACTACCTCAAATAGACAATTATTGGTACTATGACATGATAATTTGATGTAAAAAAGATCTACATCACAATCATCTTTTCATTAAGATTATAAGGTATTAATTGTAGTTCCACAATGTCGAATTATTTTCTTGTATTGAACCTATTAAGTACATCTATGGTTCTCCCTTGCTGACTGGGTGCTTTCACTAATGGTCAGTAATTCTACTACAATAAGATATTCAATTAGTGTTATGAATGTTGATGAAGGGGGAATCCATATATGATTTCCTCACATCAACTCCAACCCATAAAGAACACTAGTGGACCACGAGATTCAAGATGATGTGGTTTTCTATCCCCATGGAACAAATTAGACATGTGAGATGTATTTGGATAGAGCCTCCTGAAGAAATCTTGGTAAAAGAATAGAAAATCCAAAGCTCAACCAGGCTAGATTAGATAATGTATTTGTCAATCCGCAAAAACTATTTTGTGCTCACTCTTTGTCTATATATAAATTATACATGAATGATAAGTCTGAATAAAATTCCCTTGTCATTATATTGGAATTATCTGTATAACAAAAAATATTATACCAATATATAAAAGGGGTTTTTGAGCTATAGATAATTCTGATCAATTGATAACATTCCATTAAAATTGAAAAATTGGTACCTATCATTGGCTATGTCAGGGAAATAATGGTATATTTCTCTTTAGATCCCACATTTTATCATGTCCCCCAATCACATAAGGCTTGTGCAGATCCATTGGATAATGTCACCACATTCTTTTAGGATCCTGATCAGGATGAAGTAAAATTTATTATCACACTCTGAATAATGGTCACATAAATTATCATATATTAAATAGAATAAATCAACCAAGTCAACACCACCATAGTGCATGATGAACTAAAATCCACCCTTGAATGGATGGATCCCATAATTGATTATCACCATAATTGGACCCTCCCAACAGACTGATATGGAAGGGATTAAATTCTATGTCAAGTGGAGAACATTATAATATCAGATACTCTTAATTAATGGAAATTAAACTATAATTTAGGATTTAACAGAATTATCATTATATTCATAGTAGAAAGGGAGATTCTTACAATCATAGAAGAAGTCCATTTGGTCTTATATGGTGCTCATAAGTCTGGGACCATAATTTCTCACCACATCAAGAGCTAGTATTACTACTAGAAACCCATGATACAAACCTGTTTATAATTCACCTATAAATTTCATCCCTAAAAAATTCATTTATCTTTCATCCATCCAGAATTTGAATAGATAAATATTTCTAATTATTCTTGTTCAATTTCTGTATAGGGAATGTATGTTGTGGGGACATATCCCTGATCCAGAACTAAGATGTTCAAGTACATACTTACTATTACCTACTTCTTTTACAAATGGGCTACAGAAATACCCCTAATGGGACTTTTGAAATAGACAAAATCTACGTCCTAAATTATAATATCATCACCACTTATAGAGTCCATCACAAAACATTTAAGGAGAACGTCACCAAATTCTATTCTACATAGTTAACGAAATGGTACCATGAGTACAACATCATGGCCAATCACTCATCCCGATATCATACTACATACAATGGAAAAAATAGAATCCTTACAAAAGACTATATCAAATATACTCCACAAAATTATAAACATGGACTAGATGTTCGAGCTGGAAAACATCCTCTATGATTTATGGGATTACCATACAACAACACATACTACTACACAAGAAACTCCATATAGATTAGTGTACAAGATTTTGGTAGTGTTTTCAATAGAATTCTAGTTTTACCTTCATAGAATATTCATTTTTGGAAAACTTTTGGATGCTGAAAAAATGAAAAAGAGGATTCATGGGTTGTATTAGATTGATGTGAATAGGTTGTATTCATTGAAAAACAACAGAGTCTATCCGAATATGATCACATGGGCATTAAATAAAATGGCCTTCCACTAGTCGTTCCATAAAGAGAATTATTATTGGTTCTTAGAAACTAAATTATACCTATTAAGAATAATCCTATGTTGGAACCACCCTGGGAAGGTCATTATATCATACATAAGTTCTATCGCATCAGAGCATACTCACTAGAAATAATGGGTGGAAAATGTGTCACATCCCCCACCAATGAGAGTTTTCCTAGGAAATAATTTTATAGCTTATATTAAGCATTTATCATCCTGACTAGATGATCTAAAACCGTACAGATCCAGTCATAGAGGATGGAAAAAAATCTACACATCATCCTTTTCTTTTACTACATGATGTTAAGATCTCTGGATGTGGTCCTCAATACATGAAATTATAACATCAAGTATCCCCAACATTACTTTTTTCCCATGTATGGTGACCATTTTCCTTATTATAATAGGTTAGACTACATATTTGATGACCATTGCACACAAAACTAATCTAAATGGGGTTCTATAACCATATATGTTTTGACTCTCATTCCATATGAGATATATATGGATTCTAAAATTATATATCATGTCATAAAATGACATGATAAAAAATTACCCTATCCATTCTCAAAATACCCCACATATCATTTATGGAACCATTTCCACTCCCTATCTTTGGCACCAAGAAAATCCCACATGATATTAGGAATTTGGGTAACGGTTCCCCCACATGACCGAGGAATAGTAGATAACGACAAAGTTTTTGGTGTCCCAGATGAAACACGGTAAAATTAACACCATGATTCTTTATTTTATAACATTAAATTGCATGGTTAATATCACATTCATGACATAAAACATCCCAATATTTTGGACCGCACCTAATAGTACCACAATCAATGGTGTTAGTCTCCAACCATACCTATATTCAGGAACTATGTGTGGATTTGTTCATGTCATCATATGATACGTAGTGAAATCCAGACCACCAATCCTTGTACCATCTACAATTATCAATGGAAACCATTCCCCCTTCAATGTATGGTTCTGACCTTCATAGATATTTTATCATTAAAGAACTATGTGTGTCTTCATTCTTGTCCCTACGTGATATTTAGTGACACCCAAATCACCAATACTAGTCCTAGAAAAATAAATCAATGGAAATAATTCTCTACTCTATGAATGTATCATGTGTGCATAATGTCATTCACATTCGAGAACTATCTATGACATGATTTATATCATTGATGGATATATAGTGAAGTAAGACCACCAATCCTATACCCATCTATAATAATCAAGGGAATAAATACCCCCTATATGTATGGGTAAAAACATTTTGATATTATTGAATTCAATAAATAGGTATTGATTGGGTTCTTCCATCATGGGAGATATAGTGACACCTGAATCTCTGATTCCTAGGTCCATCCATTATAAACCAAATGCCAACATCCATATATATGGGAGAGAACTATGCAGGGAACATCTATATAAGAAATATGTATGTCTTGATTTTTGACATCATAGGATACGTAGTCATACCAAGATCCCCAATGATGTGTATAGATGTAACATATAACAGGATAAAAAATCACCCATGATAGCATTTGGGATAGAAATATGCAACATACATCCTTTACACATGATGTTAAATTGCATGGAGTGGAATTTCCTTACCACATGATGATAAACTATATGCAAAATGCCCCTGTCATTTCTCATTAAACTTCATGTCAAATATTTCCCCACTATAATATAATGAAAGCTATAAACAGTCATAAGTTATCATTTCTTATCAATGGTCCATAAGTGATAAACCCATGTCAAACATAATACGAGGGGCTTCATTCAAATATTAGTCCCCTCATCCTTTGAATAAGACATTATAAATGTGGTTAGCAAAACTTAATTGGACCTTGGGAAGGAAAATAGATCTCTCTATTGGACCCTCCTATTAACACATGAGAGATTAGACCATCCAAAAAGAGATATACTGGATCTGTGTAGAGGGATTTATAATCCTTCTGATTCGGTCATCACTATGGTGAAACTCATCAACCAAAATAGTTCTAAGGCTGTCCTAAGTATGATTGTCCCATATCATTACCCCCAACCAGAAGACCTCGAGTAATTATTGACAACATTTTGATCTACTGTTCAAGAGGATTGTAGAGTACTCTTGATACTGGGATTCATAATTAGGTTCATGTGTATCATTCCCCTCATATTAGGTCAATGTGCATCATGACCCTATACTAACACCACTTTTTTCAAATTAGTATGGCCATAATGTATAGTCTTTTATGGTACAAATGGTAATACCTTAAACTATCAGTGAATAATACAAAAAAATCCGTTAAAATTTAGAAAATGGAGTCTTGTGTAAATGTTGAGTCTTTAATATCTGTACTCCTCATCTCTACTGTTTTGGAAAAAATCAGGGCATAAATAGATGTGGAATAAAACCCATAATGCCTACATTATAGCCATAGTAAAAGAAATTATATGATAACTAGAGAACCTAGTATAAAATAAGGTTAGAGTGATGACTTTTCTCACCTCCCCTCCTTGATAACATGACCATAGGTGGTGGAAAAACATTCAGGGTTCTTGAAGCCTTAATAAATGTTATACTTTCTAAAAATAACACATCATGATTTGAGCATCATTGATCACTAAAAACCATCCATGGCCCTTGGAAAAGGATTCAATTAAACAAAGTGGTCTTTTTGGACTTTTCTTATATGACTTCTTGCATATATATGAACCTATGTTCATCATCCAACATTTTCACTATTCAAAATGGTATTCCCTAGCTTATCATCCCTAAAAAATATCCATATAACCTAAAACCTTAGAGTGTTATAGGTCATTCTTAGAAATATTGTCCGATACCATCCTCATAAAACTATAACTTTGAATCATGCTTTTATATTCCTACATCCAAACCATTCAAAAGGATTCAACATCCTCAATTTTACATCAGCAAGTTTTGTACCATTTCTCAAAGAATAAATTCAATTGTTTTTTCTGACACCTTTTGATTCCCCACAACTTCTGACTCGAAACCACATGGTGTATTGACCGAGCATAAAAAACTGAGAACTAAATTGCCATAGGGTTCTAGAACCCTTCTAGGATATCTTCTTCCTCATACATGATTTCATCGTTTCGTTGGTTGAGTCTTCACAAATCGTTCAAAACCCTTATCAAATGGTTCTTAATCCACAATTTGACCCTGATATCACTATATAAGTGATTTGTCTTACCATCCAGAGGCATTCAATCCTTGTAGGTAATGAAATAAAATAATTTTAGACCTTGTAACTGTAACGACCCAAAGTTTTTCAATGGAAATTCCCTTCTTATATTTATTTCATAAAATCACATGAAAACACAACATAATGAACTAAAAAGTGATAAGTGACCTTTAAACATAAGTTTTCACTTCTGTGTTTGGAATTTTGAAAATCCGACATACACAGTGGTGTTTAAGATGTGTTTTGGAGTCTAATAAAACAAAAATAATTTTTGTCGAATAGTAACCTAACCTAATGAACAGTAACATACCCTTATGAATAGTGATATACCCTAATGTATAGTAACCTAACCTATAGTTGTATAAAAATAATATTTAGGTTGGAAGTACGGTATACTTATATTTTAGAATAAGTTAATGGATGTTTTAAAACTGGTTTTCAAAATAAATTATTATTTTAATTAAATATTAAAAAAACATATTTAAAAAGATATTTTTGAAAAATGGATTTCATTTTTGGATACTACACATCAAAATATGGTTAGGGTGAATTTTTGGGATTTTTCTGAAATACTTGATTTTTTATGAATTGTTGAATCAAATAATTCACAATATATGCTATATATTGGATTAATTGAGTCATCAATGATGTTATGATGAAGTAATCCCACATGGTTAGAATATACATGACCCATTTACTAATATTGGTCATGGAATAATTACTATTCATTGTCTTGTGAAAAAAAATAAATTATGGATTATAATTTCATGAAATCCCTCTTCTCCTCCACTATAAACCCCCCCCTCCCCCCCTTCAATACCTCTTCTCTCCACACATCTCAAGCTCTAAGACTTCTCTAAATTCTGCCCAAATCACTCTCCAAGGTCCTCCCCCACGTACAAAAGTTCTCAGCATCCTCAAAATACAAAAACCTCTCCCCATAAGAGGTTCTCAAAGGAGGAAGTCTCAAGAGGTAAATTCATCTTCATAAATTTCTTCTTTTCTTTTAAGTTCTTTTCTTTTTTATTTTCATTCCTCACCTCCCTTAACCATAATAGTATGACAAATCAATTAACATACATGTACTGTAATGTCTTCATTGTAGTGGTATATTTCATTATCTTCTCCCCTTTCCCAACCCTTTTATTTGAAAAAATGAAATCACCGTTTGAGATGTGCTAATTTAGCACTTTCGAGGATAACGGTTTATGAATTTCAATTATTCTCATTAATTCTGGTCATTAAACCGTTTTTGTTATGGTTGAACTAGATAATTATATATGTAATATATCCTATTTTTTGTTCTTTAATCCTTTGGTACAAATGGAATTAAGTTATAATTCAAAACACATTCTTTGTAATCAAATCCACCGATCAACAAAAATAGTTATCACTATGGTTATATATGTAATAATTCAACATCACTATAAGTCAACTAATTAAAATTAAAACAATGTAATCTCCTAGATATGAACTAAATAATGTAACTCCAATTCTGGACAACCACTTTCATCATTCATATAATCCAAACTTGAATATAAGTGAACTGATCTTATAAAGCCAAGAAAACAAACGAGCCCGAACAATAAAATTGAACCTTATAACTAATCAAAAATAAATTTCAATGAACTAAAAAGGGTTATAATAAATAAATTACATATATAAGAGGTTCTGTAATTATTAATTAATAATCTGACTTGGTTTATTCAGGTCATTAATAACAAGTGAAGAACAACACCGTATTTAAGGTAAGGGATCCTCCCCTTTTCACTATTAATAAATATTGTTCTCTATGATATGTCTTTTTGTGTAATAAAAAGTGATGGGGTATGTTTATACACCATACCCATACTGCCCTAATGTTTTATAAGTGATGATAAATCCCTTTTCACTCTCATCAAGCCCTATTAGCTACACCCGAAACCATGCTGGTAAAATCGTAACGAATTCTACCCAAACCTTCTTCGTTCTTTCGTGTTCACTTATCTTTGTTTCAAAATGTTGTTATAAAATATATTTATGTGAATCTTATGAATTATGGATAGTTGTAAAATATTCTAATATCAATACCCTTTCATCACTTTCTTTCGTGGATATACATGTTTTTGAAAGATTCCCTCCTTAGAACTTTCCAATAAGCAGAACTGTTTTAAGGGGACTTCCTGAATTTTTACTCGAATTTCAAGTTCAATCTATATTATATTTTAAGACACAAATTTCATTGTATATTCAGTATTTATATTCTTAAATCCTTAATGGTTTAATTCTGATTTTATATAAAATAATGTATTCTTTACTATTTTAAAATCTCTATAGTGTTTTCCATAAAACCGCACAAAAATGATTTAATGCTAATGTCTCTCAAAAACGTTCCTTATGTGATGTCAATTCTATTAGTTACCACCTACCATGTTATATTCCAAAAATAAATTATGAATTTCCATGTAAGTTCTAATCCTTTTCTTTCATGGACACTTTCATGATACGCCCATTGGTTATGATTTATGTCATGATTGTGGTACCTAATTCTTTATATGGGTTACCTTATGCCTTTGTATGGTTTATTATGTATGATTGTATATGTGGTAAGAATATATATGTTGCAAGAATATTCATGAAAATTTTTATATGTTTGCGCCTAGATAGTGCTCCAATGAATTGGGTAAGGATAAGTCTCATGAGATGTGATGTGAAACGAGATTGGTGGTAAGCCTTGACCTGTACTGAAATGGGAAATAGGATTTGCGGTTAGCCTTGACACATAATAAAGATATGATTTATGATTCTGCCAAATTTATATGATTCCATGTTTATATTATCCCATTCTTATTTTAAATGACTATATAAGTTTCATGCTTTTGATATAATTATTTCATGCCTCCTAACTCATGTGCTTGATATGTATCCTTATGTTAATTCCTTTACTGGGATTTTTTGCTCATCCCTTTGTTCATGTGATCCCTAGGGTACCCTATGCAGATGTAAGATCTCAAAGGAAGTTATAAGTTCTTTATGAAGATTAAATAAAAATGTTTTTTTAGTCCCATGTTTTATGTATTTTGTACCTAGTCTTCCAAGAAACTAGACATAACGATTCTTGGCTTGTAATCTGATGATTAATTATGCTTAAAATCATGAAACGTTTTAGGTAAAAGGATTGGGTCACTATAGTTGGTATCAGAGGATGGTCTAGTTATTTTTGGAAATTATGAATAGATCACCTTAGTAAGAACCTTAATGATGAGACTAAGTATAATAAAATAGTCCTAAATTTTGGTGAGTATAGAGTAAGTGGTTTGGCATGTAAATACATCCATGTCTAGATACAAGAAGGTAGAGGTGGCTATGGCACAGATGTATCTGGGGGTAAAACCTGAAAACACCAGTTTGAGCTAGAATCAAACGGGAACTGGTGCACAATAACGGGCCTTGCTGCACTCTTGGTTACGACACTCCCGGGGGATATGCTTAGGTAGATTCACGATCTTAGTAAAAACCATTATTAAGGGACAAAAAAATCCCATAAGAATATAAGTTAAGAAATAGATCGAGGATAACCTAGATATAATCCTAAGGAATTAAATGTTAGGATGTACTTCTTCTTTATAAGTTTATCCTTTAATCTTCAATGTTAATTTTTTATGATCAATAGCTAAGTATTCAAGACCTCTAATTATACGTTCTTTTTCTTATTTAATGGTGGGAAATAGAAGAACACATTCCAACAACCAATGTGGTAGGCAATGTAATGATTCCCTAATGACATGCTTGATGTGATGGAAGTAGGTGCTTAAAACTTCATGGCAGTACTTGCTCAGCTGGCACAAGTTATGAAAAATAACATGAATAAGGTGGAACATCCCCCTCCTCCACGGAAAGAGCAATTTTTCATAGAATGCTTTATGTTGAAAAGGCCTCCCATGTTTAGCGAGTCTTCTGATCCCCTCCTCGTAGAACAATGTATTAACTCCATTGAAAAGATTTTCACTGTCCTCCAGTGCTCGGACGAAGATAAAGTTATACTAGCATTATATTGTTTGGATGGGGAAGCTGACCAGTGGTGGACACTGATCATGAATACAAAGTCCCAAGAGGAAATTGATTCCATATATTTGGAGGAATTCAAGAGGATGTTTTTATACAAATATATTCCTTGGACCCTCCATCTCAAGATGGAAAGAGAGTTCCTTGGATTCAAGAAGAAGGAAGATGAGTCCATCGGGGCGTAGGAAGAGAACTTTACAAGCCTTGAAATGTAATCTTATGGCTTTGTAATGAACTCCAAAAGAAAGGTAGATCACTTATTTAGTGGACTAAATCCGGGTCTATTAAAAGTGTTGGCGATTCGAGACTTAGATAGCTATGAAGAGATTGGTTTTTGTGCCCTCAAGCTTGAAATGGAGATTGGAGACTCTCAGTGGTCTCATGTGCCTAGTGACAAGAAGCAGACAATTGTAAAAAAAATGGGTGGTTCATCAAACAAATCCCATGATGGAAAGAATCCTCACTTTCTCCTTTGAAAATTTTTTTGGGTAGAAGCAGCTTGGTGACTGTCTCATGGGAACCATGAATTGCTTCAAATACAGAATGTTTGGTCATCTATCCAAGAACTGCCGAAGGGATATGAAAAATCCCACTAATGCAGAAGGAGAAAGGAAGGTTCAGATCAACACTCAGCCTACAGAGCAGTGTTTTAACTGCAAGGATCTTGGGCATTATGCGAACAATTTACCTATGACAGAGGTTGTCGGAGGCAATCAACAATAACCTCCAACGAAATAATGAATGTCTTATGCTATCACTACTACTAAGGTGGAGCCAGAAAACATTTTGGTGACAGGTACGCTTGTTATTCATTCAAGTAGTCTGAACATACTATTTTATTCTGGTTCTACACATTCTTTCATATCTTTCATGTTTAGTATAACTATTCAAACACCACCTTAAAATTTGGAGGAAATGTTAACTGTGAGAACATCGAATGGATCAATTATCACATACATGGTTTATTACTCCTCCCTGGTTAATGTTTGTGGACTGAACCTCCCAGAAAATCTTCCCAGACTTCCTTTGGTAGAGTTCGATGATATCTAAGGCATGGATTGGCTATCTTTGTTCAAGTCCAACATCAATTGTCGGGAAAGGAAGATTATTCTTCACATCCCGAAACATCCTTCGATTCTTTACAAGTGAAAGGATGAATATGAGTCTCTTTTAGAATCTTTGTCTCATATTTGTATATTGATTCCTTTTGAGAATGCATATGTAGCTCAAATTATTGAGACAAAATAGATAATCATGATTGAAGACATGCCCATCTTGAGGTATTACACTGATGTATTCCCCGAAGAGTTGTCTGGTCTTCCTCTTGACCGAGAGTTTGAGGTCTAAATTGAACTTATCCCTGGATCTCTGCCAATCTCAAAGAAACCTTACAGACTTCCCACTGTAGAGCAAGAAGAGCTGAATTAGCTGTTACAGAAGATTATGGATAAGGGTTTTATACTCCTGAGTGCTTCACCATGGGGTGGACCAGTCCTTTTCGTCAAGAAGAAGGATGGATCAATGCGCCTTTGCATTTATTATCGTGAGCTCAATAAAATCACTATAAAGAACAAGTATCCCCTTCCACGGATAGATGACTTGTTCGATCAGCTTCGTGGGGCCAGTTATTTCTTTAAGGTGGACCTTCAGTAGGGATATCACCAACTAAAGGATAGAAAGAAAGATATTACCAAGACTGGATTTCAAAATAGGTATGGACACTATGAGTTCATAGTTATGCCCTTTAGACTCACTAACGATCCGTCAATTTTCATGGATTTAATGAATAGAGTCTTTAGAGATTACCTCGACACATTTTTGTTGGTATTCATTGATGATATTCTGATATACTCCAAAAGCAAGGAGGTACATGTAGAGTATTTGGATAATGTGTTAAAAACATTGTGAAGGGAGAAATTGTATGAAAAGTATAGTAAATGTGTGTTCTGGATGGAAGAAGTGTCATTCTTGGTGCATTTTATCACCAGGAAAAGGATATCTGTAGACCCTTCCAAGATGAAGGCAATTGAAGAGTGGCCGAGGCCAACTTCTATAATGGCGGTCTGCATCTTTTTAGGTCTAGCTAGGGATTATCGATGATTCATGAAGAACTTTTCATGATTTTCAAACTCAATTACCAAGCTGAAACAGAAGGGAGTTAAGTTCATATGGACATAAGAATGTGAATACTGTTTTGAGGAGTTGAAAAAGCGGCTTATCACTGCGCCGGTACTCACACTCCCTTCAATTTGAAAACTCGTTGTGGTGTATAATTATGCTTCTAAGAAAGACTTAGGATGTGTGCTAATGAAAAATGATAATGTGATAGCCTATGCCTCAAGGTAGCTGAAAATCGATGAGGAAAACTATCCCATGCATGATCTGGAGTTGGAGGTTGTGATCTTTGCGTTGGAAATCTGACAGCATTATCTCTATGGGGAAAATGTGATATATATACTGACCACAAAATTCTCAGAGATATATTCACACAGAAAGTACTTAATAAGAGCCACCGAAGATTGATAGAGCTCGTCAAGGATTATTACTATTCAATCCACTACTATCCCGGTAAGGAAAAAAAGGTGGCATATGCTCTAAGTGGAAAGGATCCTGCATCTTTATCAATGATGAGAATTGAAAAGGATCTGATCTTCTTGTATTTGCATTGGATGGATATGGGAATCATTAATGGAGGAACATCATCAATCCTTTCTCAAATGATTGCTCCACCATCCCTCATGGAGAAAATAAAGGTTTGTCAAAGAAAGGATGTGGAAATTCAGAAAAGGGTGGAAGCTGTTAAAAATGTGAAATCCTCCGATTTCAAAATTGATGAGGAAGGGGTTGGAAGATTTGGGAAACGATGATGTGTACCATCTGATCCATAGATAAAGAAGGATATATTTAATGATGCATATAGCTCGACCTTCTCTATCAATCCTAGGAGTACCAAAATGTACGGTGATCTCTGAGATCACTTCTGGTGGGATAAGATGAGGAAGGATATTTCAGAATATATATCAAGGTGCTTGGTATGTCAGTAAGTTAAAGATGAGTGACAAAAGTCCAATGTTATGATGAAGCTATTGCCTATACCCATGTGGAAATGGGAGAATGTTACTACGGACATTGTCACAGGTCTCCCAAAGACGTCGAAGGGAAATAATGTGATATGGGTTTTGGTTGACCGACTCACCAAGACATCCCATTTCATCACTATTCGAGATCATCTTTTTCATGAACAACATGAAAATTTATATGTGAAGGAAGTGGTGAGAGTACACTGTGTTCCACTCTAAATTGTCTCTGACCATGATCCAAGGTTCACATCTAAATTCTAGAGGAGCCGTCAACATTCTTTGAGTACTGAATTAAATTTTAGCATGACCTATCACCCCCAGAATGATGGCCAGTCTGAAAGAACTATTCAGACCCTTGAATATATTCTTAGAGCCTCCTATCTAGAATTCAAAGGTGTTCAGGATCAACATCTCCCATTGGTTGAGTTCTCATACAACAATAGCTTCCACTCGAGTATTCAGATGGCTCCATATGAAGCTATATATGGAAAGAGATGTAGAACTCCAACCTGTTGGGATGAAGATAGAGAAAGAAAGCTACATGGACCAGATTATGTTCAAGAGATGATATCGAAGGTTCATTTCATCCAAAAACACATCAAAGCTACTCAAAGTAGGAAAAAGAACTATATTGACAACCATCGAAGGGAATTGGAGTTCGACGTTGGAGATAATGTCTTCATTCGAATATCTCCGTGGAAGAGTGTCATGTTATTCGGGAAGAAAGGTAAGCTCATACCAAGGTATATTGGTCCCTTTTAGATCCTTGAATGCATAAGATCCGTGGCCTATCGTCTTGCACTTCCCCCGAATATGGCTCGATTTCATGGTTTTTTTCATTTATCACTCTTGAGGAAGAACATACCTGATCCCTCACATGTACTGAACTCTTAGTTGGTGCAGTTGGAAGATGATCTCTCCTATGAGGAGCAGCCATTAATGATTCTGGATCGGAGAGATAAGGTTCTATGAAAAAATTCAACCCATCATGTCAAAGTGTTGTCGAGGAACCATAAGTTTGAGGATGCAACATTGGAATTGGAGGAAGTAATGGAGGAAAAGTACCCGCACCTGTTTTTGGCATAGAATGTAAAACAAAATTTCGAGGGAGAAATTTCATAAGGGGGAAGAATGTAATGACCCAATGTTTTTCAATGGAAATTCCTGTATTACATTTATGTCATTAAATCACATGAAAACACAACATAATGAACTTCTAACTAATATGTGACCTTTAAACATAACTTTTTCACTTCGGTGTTTGGAATTTATAAAATCTGACATACACGGTTGTGTTCAAGATGTTTTTTGGAGTCTAATAAAACAAGAATAATTTTTCGTGAATAGTATCCTAACCTAATGAATAGTAACATACCCTTATGAATAATGATATACCATAATGAATAGTAACATACCCTTATGACTAATGATATACCCTAATGAATAGTAACCTCACTTATGGTGGTATAAAAATAATATTTATGTTAAAAGTATGATATACCTATATTTTAGAAGAAGTTATTGAATGTTTTAAAACTAGTTTTGATAATAAATTATTATTTTACTTAAATATTAAAATAATCATATTTAGAAAAATATTTTTGAAAAATGGACTTCATTTTTGGATACTAAATTTCAAAAAATGGTTATGGTGAGTTTTTGGGATTTTTCTGAAATACATGAATTTTAGATGAATAGTAGAATCCGATAATTCACAATAAATACTAAAATATTGGATTAATTGAGTCATTTCTGATGTTCTGCTAATGTAAGCCCACTTGGTTCAAATTCACATTACCCATTTACTATTCTTGGTCAGGGAATACTTAATATTTTTTTTCTTGTGATGAAATAATAAATTAACGTTTATAATATCATGAAATCCCTCCTCCTCCACTATACCCCCCCCCCTTCACTCCCTCTTCTCTCCACTCCTCTCAAGATCCAAGACTTCTCTAAATTCTGCCCAAATCTCTTTCCTAGAACCTCATCCACTTCCAAAAGCTCTCATCCTCCTAAAAATACCAAAACCTCTCCCCTTATGTGGTTCTCAAAGGAGGAAGTCTGAAGAGGTAAATTCTTTTTCCCAAATTTCTTCTTTTCTTTTATGTTCTTTTCTTTTTTATTTTCTTTCCTCAACTCCCTTCACAATAATATTATGATAAATCCGGTAACATACATTTACTATAATTTCTTCATGCTAATGGTATATTTCATTATCTTCTCCCCTTTCCCCACCCTTTTATTTGAGGAAATGAAAGCACTGTTTGAGATGTGCTAATTTAGCACATTCAAGGACAACGATTTATCAATTTCTATTATTGTCTGTAATTATGGTCATGGAACCATTTGTGTTATGGTTGAACAAGATAATTATATATGTAATATATCCTATTTTTGTTTCTTTAATCATTTGGTAAAAATGTAAATATGATAAAAATCAAAACACATTCTTTGTAATCGAATCCACTGATCAACACAAGCGGTTGTCACTGTGGTTATATATGTAATAATTCAAAATAACTCTATGTAACATAATTTAAATTAAAAACATGTAATATACTGGATATGAAATAAAGAATTTAACTCCAATTCTGGACAGCCACGTTCATCTTGCATATAATCCCTACCTGAATATAAGTGAACCGATCTTTTAAAGGCAAGTAAACATACGAGCCCGAACAATGAAATTGAAACTTATAACTAATAAAAAAGGATTTAAATAAACTCAAAAGGGTTATAATAAATCAATTACATATATAATAGTTAATGTAATTATTAATTAATAATCCTAATTTATTTATTCAGGTCATTAATAACAAGTGAAGAACACCACCAGATTTAAGGTAAGGGATCATCTCCTTTTCACTCTTATTCAAGATTGTTCTCTATGCTATGTCTTTTTGTGTAATAACAAGTGATGGGGTATGTTTATAAACCTTCCCCATACTTCCCTAATCTCTAATAAATGATGAAAAATCACTTTTCTCTCTCATCAATCCCTCCTAGGTACACCCGACAGCATGCCGATAAAATCGTAATGAATTCTACCCAAATCTTCTTTGTTCTTTCGGGTTGCCTTAACTTTATTTCAAAATGGTTTTATCAAATCTATTTTTTGTGAATATTATCAATTCTGTATAGTTTTAAAATATTTTAATATCAAGACCCTTTCATCAAATTCTTTTGGGGATATACATGTTTTTGAAAGATTCCCTACTTAGAACTTTCCAATAAGCAAACCTGTTTTAAGGGGACTTCCCGAATTTTTACCCAAATTTAATGTGCACTATATATTCTCTTTTATGAAACCAATGTATTTTTAAATTAATTATTTTTATTCTGAAAACCTACGTGGTTCAAATATGGATTTATATAAAATAATGTATTCTTTAATATTTTAAAATCTCTATAGTGTTTTCCTTAAAACCGCACAAAAATGTATTAATGCTAATGTCTTTAAAATACATTTCTTATGTGATGTCACTTATATTTGTTACCACATATCATTTTATATTCTTATAATACCCCATGAACGTCTATGTATGTTCTAATCCTTTTCTTTCATGGACACTTTCATGATACTCCCATTGGTAGTGATTTATGTCATGATTGTGGTTCCCAATTCATTACATCAGTACCCTTATGCTTGTTTATGGTTGATATATATGATTGTATATGTGGTAAGAATATTTATGTGGCAAGAATATTCATGAAAATTTTGAGATGGGTGATCCCATATAGTGCTCCAATACATTTTTTAAGGATAAGTCTAATGAGATGAGAAGTGAAATGGGATTGGCGCTTAGCCTTGACCTGTACTGAAATGGGAAATGGGATTGGTGGTTAGCCTTGACCCGTACTAAAGATATGATTTATGATTCTACCACATTTATATGATTCCATGTTTATATGATCCTATACTTATATTAAATGACATTATAAGTTTCATGCTTTGGATATAATTATGTCATTCCTCCTAACTCATGTGCTTGAGATGTATCCTTATGTTCATTCCTTTACTTGGCTTTTTAGCTCATCCCTTTGTTCATGTGTTCCCCAGGGTACCATATGCAGACGTAAGAGCTCAAAAAAAGTTAGAAGCTCATTATGGAGATTAAATAAAGAATTTTTTTTATTCCCATGATTTATTTTTTTTATATCAAGTCTTCCAAGAAACTAGACTTAACGATCCTTGGCTTGTACTCTGATGATTAATTATACATAAATTCATGATAATTTTTATTGAAAAGGCTTGGGTCATTATAGTAACACCATGGAAAAAACCCATCACCACATGGTGATATGTGTCATTCCCATAATTTCTTCCCCATCCCATATTAAATGACTCAGAAATTGGTATTATGAATTACATCACCCATTCTAGAATGGTCCATGTGTACTTGGTATCCCTTTTATATTTACCTCAAAAGATATTACCCCCATAAATATTCCACAGCCCATGGAAAAAAGTGGATACCCCTCTATTTGAAAATTATACTAATTCATAAGGACTTTGAAATACCAATAATGTAATCTATTCCTTATATGAAATGTCTTATAATCCATGTGAGCCCCGACAACACCCTGGTGTAACTCATCATCCATGAGTATTTTCGGTCACCCCTATAACTTCTACCACATATTCCATAATCATAAGAAATTTCCTAGAATTTAGTGTTTATACTACATATAATATGCACATCCTTACCTCAATAATGTTTTAAAATATGGATGATATACTGAACACATTACATTAAACTCCACGAAGAATGCATATTCGCAAAAAAAAACGATTAATAAAATATCCAATCTAAAAAGAACATAAACTACATCAATAAAAGATCCGAGTTAAAATACCCTAAACTACCACAACAGAATGTATGGTCTTAAATTCGCTAAACTATAGATATAGGATGTCCGAGATGAAATAACCTTAACTACAACACAATATAAATTTATTCTGCAATAATGAAACAAAATTGAAGCATTTGATTCCCATCATCTGGCCTTTTAAAAAATATTTCTATACTCTCTAGTTCCATTCACATTGGTAAAATATTGGGAACTCTCCCTCTAGGGAATATATCTAACTCTATTTATCCTTTTGTCTAACATGTAATCTTAGGATAATTGGGGAATACACATCAATGAGAAATCTCATATTGGTGGGAATTCATGATAATTTAATAAGAAAGACCTATTATTATTTGAACATTAAAATACATGAAATAATTTTTACATGATATTATAAAAAAGTGGGTTATCATATCTGATTCACACAGTATCAGATCAATTAAATGAAATGAAAATCATACATGAAATAAATTTGGGGAAATAAAAAGTGGGTTTTGTGAATATTTCCATTAATATGTTATAAAAGGGGGGATCTCCAAATTTTATATCATAAGAAAGGGTTAAATATAAACAAAATATACTTAAAGATCAAACTACAATTAAAATTTATTGACTACACTAGCTAAGTTGGAAGGAGTCAGTCATAAAGTTTTGATTGAGCGCATAAATTCCTCCCACCCCGCTTCTTCCATAGCTTCATGAGGGTTAAGTCTCTCAATAATAGTATATATTTCATGAATTCTTTTTGTAAATTAATTCTAATGAGGATGATGATTCATAAAGATAAGATCTTTCACAACCTAAAATATCATCGTATCTCTATTTATGTATGATCATGAGATCCATTTTTGCATGAAACTTAGATATGAACTGATGGAACTATTCTAATGCCTATGAAGCTTCATTTATATTTTTGGGTAGGGGAGTTTCATCTTAATGGTCAATTTAACCCTTCATTATGGTATCAAAACAATTTTTAATTATTATGATTCGGTGAATGAATCCATGTAATGGCTATTGTTAAAATCCATCCACCCCAAAATCACGAAATATAATAAAATAATGAGAGGAGTCTCAGTAATAAGGGTGTGAATCTGCTATCAGTTCAACATGTGTCATGTCTTATCTTATGAGGATTCTGATGTGGGATTATCAAAAGGGGAGAAACCAATAAGGCTGACGAGGAAGTATGAGAGGGGTCTCTATATATTATTTACTCAATAGGAGCATTTTTTGTTGCTTGTGTCGAAGGGATTGCCTCCTATACATATTCTTCCTTTCAAATGGGATAATCATCACTAGTATGAGAGCACTTCCCCATAGAAAAACCCGAGTCTTGATTCAACTCCCACATTATTACAAACATGGGAGTCGTTGAGGCAAATAGTTGAACAACTTGAGGGATCAGTCCATTCATCATAACTCATCATTAGGTCCCCACCCAAGACATGGAATAATTCTGTGATATATATATATAGGGGTACTCATATGTGGAATAATGATCTCAGAAATTGTATATTCTCATTCCAGTTATAGAAAAAAATTAAAAACGATCATGGGGTTTCACCCTCTATGCCCACTAGAAGAAGGGAGAGGGGAAACCCCTTGGATATATAAAAGATAGACACAAAACCGATAAGTGGTATATAGACAAAAATGATCAGATCATCCATCTTAGTAGTAATAACCTCATTATAAAGGGAGATCTTGTATTTCCTTCCATCAAGTTTGTCATAGAAATTATCAAAAAAAGACCCGGTTAGTGCGGAATAAGTGATGATATAAAAAGGATTAGATGAATAATCATATAAAAAATATCTTTAGGGACCAATAAAATGGTGTCAAATATTGATATTTCCCATAACATGGGATAGAATAAGACACCCGGGATATCTATAACAGTTTAAAATTTCCCCTATCATTCTAGAAAAACAAGAATGGAAAACCAATTCTATAAGGGGTTTTTCAATTATGGATGTGGTGAAAAAGATGGTGAAGTCCTGAAAGAGTCAGTACCCCTAGATTGAGAGTTCTTCCCTCTTTAAAATATGATTCCATAAATAGTGTACTAACCTATAATTCTTAATTTGGATCCCTAGCTAGGAAATTCCACCTGTTTATGAACATGTCCATGAAAACTGATATCCTTAGTCTAACGGATATCTCCTGTCTCACTTGGTATCCTTGTGTGGTATTATCTTCCGCTTCAAAGATGGACCAATTAGAACTGACAATGTCATGAACCTGCAACTAAGGATAACGATGTGGGTGTATAGTGGTCAGTTAGGCTCTACAGCAATAAACGAAAATGCAGATCCCAAATTTAAAAGAGATGAGTGATCTAAAAGTCAAATACTTTGTTAAATTCTCTTAAAGGATATTGATCATGTCTCTATCCATTAATGGTTCTTTTTTGGATTCATCAAATACATCTATAGCATGACAGAATTCATCATTCATTTACCCAAGGAGGGTTGTCCCACCCAGTCAATAGATATCCCATAAGATAATTCGTACTTCTGCCTAGGAAAAAATGGAATGTGTTAGTGCTAGTTTCCCAACGGCTAGCCATTTATCATAGAATATCGAACTAATGTTAAACAATGAATTATAAAACCCATATTTCTTTATAAATATGGATAGAGTGAATTTGGTCATTATATTCAAAGCACATATTCCTAGCCCAAAATGGTTATTTCTATCCATGAGAGTGGACATGTGAAACACATAACATTCCCAAAGATCATGTGGAGAACCATTTACAATTCTTCATTATTATTGTAAAGTAATGAAACATTCTCATTGATCTTGTGATGGATTCTAGATGATTCCTGCTAAATCACATGACTTTTCAATCTACGAATGCCTGAAAACCCATCAAAAAATCATTGTAAATTATGGAAGAAATAAAAAAACGAAGCCTTTCTTAGTTTTAAATCTTCAGGAAACACGCCCATGTTTTTTATAGACACCACAAAAACCGTGATGGAATTCGTTTCATGTATTTAGAGATCTCAAAATCATATATCACATATCAAATGATGGGATTCAGAAATATCCAGGTGGTGTTTCACTCCTCCTTCAGTTCAATAGAAAATAGAAGGAATTTCCTATAATATGCTCACATATCACCACAGGAACCGTTCGTGGTCACAGAATACATCACCAATTAGGATGTTGGAATTCATTAAAAACAGTCAAACAAACTTAAGATATCCTTATCCTTTGAAAATAAATAGGTAAATAAAAATATAAATTACTGAAGCATCTTTTGGGGGAGAGATATGGTTATTTTATGGGGGGGTAATACATCGTAGGTAATTAATATTGATCTTGTGAAACCCCCTTGACAAGATAACATGGTCCTAAAACACAACTTCATATGATATACTGAACTCATGAAAGAAAACATGAGAATCCACCTTTGTCTTTCAGAATTTCTGAGAAAAAGATTCTAAGATAACGTGAAATCCTTTCAATACACCTCAATATCCCATGAAGGAACATAGGCATTCTAATCCATCCTAGTAAAATCCATTTGGAATGTCTAAATGATCAAGAAATTATCCTTTTATTGGCCAAAATCTATTAAAAAGGGTGATGATGGGATGGTCATGTGGTAACTAGAAATCATATGACTCACTGGGATGACCTATGGTAGGATTTCATTAAGCACAAGTCACCAAGGACAACTACTGACTACAACCTGAATATATAAGTTATATTCCATACAATGCAATATATAAAATGGGTAATGAAGCCTATAAATCCCACCTCCCTGGAAAACTTAAAATAATATTTTCATCCATTCATCAGGGACAACCAATAATTTTAACAGACGCCTCATAGCAGAAAATTGTGTGATCACAAAGGTTTTACAGAAGATAAAATCAGTGGAACCTCCTAAGGATCAGGAGGATATAATAGGCTCATTACATGATCACATGGAATCAATAAAAGGACCTTTGGTGTGTCAATAAGGTAATGCAATAGATGTCCCACAAATCTGCTGCATCATGTGAAACCTAGAAGAATCTATAATTATCACATCTAAACAAAATATACAATGGAAAACTATAAAATAAATGACATATTTGGAGACTTATGTGAAGAACATATATGAATATAATTATAAACATCACATAACACATCTCGATCATTTAACAACACTATGACATATCACCGAAGCTGTGAGATATCCTCTCAACATGTCATTCAGATCATACGATGTCCTTTAGATTTGTCAAAAATGTTTTGATACACCCTCTTGGAATGCCACCTAAGTATCATGATTTCCTCATGGATTCACATCTAGATATATCAATGTCTTAAAAAAAGGACCCCAAATAATGGATAAAACTAGTATGTGTTGGTTAGGTCTTGCTATTCCCATCAAGATTACCGGTGAAGTCACACATCACCCTCCAAGAATATCAAGTAGGCCATACAATGTCCTCTATACAAGTCATTTAGATCATGCGACACCCACCAGGCAAGTCGGCCGAGATCTTTAGATGTCCTTCAGAAAAGTTATCGAGATCAAGAAACAACCTCCATGAATGTCATGAAATATCATTAGATGGCCCCAGTAATGTCATCTCAGTCTTGTGGTGTCCTCCAGAAAAGTCAGCCTTGATCATGAAATGGTATTCAAACATTCCATTGAGATTATGAAATGTCTCTTGGACAAGTCAACCAAATAATGAGATCGTATTTGGACATGTCCTCAAAACAACTAGACATTTATAGACATCCTCAAACATGTCAAGAAGACAATTATGGTATTTATAAAAAGAATTCAAGCAGGTCTGGATGGTTACCAAGCTAGGTCAAGCATGAGTCTTTAGACATGAAATTTTTGTCCATGCTCCTTAAAATCTATTCCTTAGTGTGTAATCCCAAATAAAAATCATGATATGAAATTTTCTCTAAATAATGGAAAAATCAAAGTGTAGGCCTCAATATTCAAATATTATAATCATTTTCATCCTCAATATAAGGTAAATGATAGTGTGGAAGCCCCGATAAATGACATGATTTGAATTCCTCCAAAAAGGGAAACCTCAGCGTGTCTTCCTTGATCTGCAACAATATATGAATTTTCCTATATATAATGGAAACCTCTATGTGTAATCCTTGATCATTGAACATGATAATATTATCCTTCCTCCATATAAGGGAACACATAGTGTTTAATCATAGATCAACGACATGATATGAATGCTCCCATAATAGGGAAACCGGAGTTTGTATGCCCCGATCAGTGCCATGATATTAAATTTCATCAATTTGAAGGAAACATCCTAGTGCAAGTCTTGATCATAGTACATCATAATCTTTCCAAGAATCCATAAATGAGAAACATTAATGTGTAATCTCTGATTGGTGGAATCATAGAATGTGTCCCACATACTAGAAAAACCTCTGTGTGTAATCACTGATCCAACTGAACTATGATGTGTCTTATTCATCCTACAACCAGGATACATGTGATATCATTCTAAGTACCAAATAAAATAAATAGCCACTTTCCTAAATTTATTCCCCATGTCTCTGACATTTCAAACAATGTTATCCAATCCCTCCCATTAACTGATCCTTCTCTCTAATCCACTAGTGGAATGGCTAGTTGAGGGAACATTGATGACTCTGATTCTTGTTTAACCAGAATATGTCGGACAGCTTCCTATGGACCAATATCCATGTTAAAGATCCAATGGTTTGTCCCAAAACATAAGTCCTACATTCATATGATGTAAACTGGATTACATTATGCCCCTTGTTTTACACACTTACAATGGATCATATGTGATTAGGGAGTTTCATTAATCATATCATTCACATCATTTGGGTCCACCATCCATAATAGCCTTAGTGTGGAAGACCTAATTAGTGGCATGAGAATACTACCTCCATATAAGAGAATATACCTTGGGGTATTTCCCAAGAACCTAACTGAAATATGGAAAATCATATTCCTACTATAACCATGAAATGAAAGATTCCACCTCAAGGATCTAGATCAAGTACTCGGTGCCTATATTGCCTCATAAATTTCATTTAAATAGGATGTTAAATGACACTGGATTAATGAACAATGTGGGTTTTGATTCTAATTATAAACATGATATGTAGTATATCCCATATTAATTCAATCCCATCCATGAAATATTAACTACATCCCTACATGACAACATACTCCAAAGAATATGGTTATATGGTTTCAACATATATATAGCTATAAGATAAGGGAAAATGGATGAAGAACTACAGATACATATTAATGGGCTCAATAAATTTTTGATTTGTGCTTATAAGAGGAGATAAACTCTTCCCATTTTTCTGGGTAACCAGTTCTATTTCATGGTTAGTGTTATATGAAAAAACATATCATAAATCTATAAGAGAGACCTAGTGTAGGTAAAAATTCCCTAAAAATGTGTGATGTGACTAACCTCCATTCTCTCGACCAATGAATGTTATCAATTATTGTTGGATATGCAACCCCAATTGACCACCTTCCTTTGAATAGTGGGTATGAACCCTATTATGGATTTGGGATATTTTTGGAATTTCAATGAAATGTAAAAAATTAATCATGAGCTCGATTTGAGTGATTTTATTGACATTTATCCCACTCCCAATAATTAAACCATCAGGGAATTCCTCTTATATCATTTTTAGGAAACAAAATTGGTGAACCGAACGTGAAATCATCTAAATATGGAATCTAATTCCTAAAATAAAGTGGATAGGCTTCCCAGTTCTAATTAGACTATTTTTTCCTCAACAAACGAGTGATCACCATCGTCATGCATCTTCTTTCAATGAAACAAAAATCTATAATAACTAATATATTGTCATATAATTAAAATGACTATAGAATATTTATCATGAAATCCATTCAAGTATTTTAGTAATATAATATTATTATATCAACTAAAATATTCCATTTAGGTTAAGTATATTATATCTAAAAATAATAATTTTAGATGTCTACCATTATTCTCATCATGTAAAGGATTAAATATCTATTTAGGAATATATAGTCAATGATCTACTGTACTTTTGAAATCAAATAAAATTCCCAAAAAAATTAATGTATACATAAATTAAGTGAAACACAACCACTAAAATTTATTATTTTAGTATGAATAATTTATTTTATGATGTAATAATTTCTATAACATGTAAGATACAACCCATATCTACTATATAATTACCAACCAAAGATAATTATATAACATTATCATGTATAATTTTTTAGGTGAGTGGTTTTTTATGTGTTCTAGTCAACTTCTACTATATTTACTCGAATTCAAAGCACACTTGAGACATCCAAATAATTCTTTAACATTATTTATCAATTTTGGTACATGTTTTGAAATTATATGGAAATTTCATAAAACCTCAAATAATATTATGTTTTTTCAGAAAGTTACACTCATGAAATATTTTATTCATCCACATAAATGGAACCATGTCCCATTACTTAGATGCATTAATATCATGTTAATTATAAGAAATATAATTATTATGAAAATGAACACTATATATCCATAAAATAAACGTCAATATTTTTTCATATATCTAGTGATGATAAATAAGTCCTTAAATAATAAGACATTGTTTAGTATAGTATATCTTACTCACCAAATAAACAATTATATCATTTATAAATTATATAAAAATGTTTTTAGGATATGGTCCAGTCACCCAATTAATCTATCTCATAATAACCATTATATAAGTAGTAAATATGAATAGCTTCATGTTAAACAAAAATATGTCAATAGGGATACCAAAAAATTATTTTAATCAATTAAAAATATAGTGAAATAATTTATTTGAATATTTTTATTTGACTATTTATTAGATAATATGAAACTAATTTACTATCTAAATATAAGATGAATAAAAAATGGAATTTATATTAAAAAAAGAACATCTCACTCTTTAATAAATTTATATCCCAGAAAAACATATCAAAATATTTCGATGTGTAAGTGAAATCCCAAATTTTATAGATGGGATCATATTCCACCCATGGATAGAATAGTGGAAACCTAATTATTTGAGTTATATTATGGTTGTCTTGACATATTTTGGCCCAAATAAATCATATGATATTTTCTTGTTTAATAATAATGGGAAAATAATTCTATTATATTGTATTTGAAAACACTTGGAGATAATACATACTCTCGGATCAAATTATATTACTAATTTATTTTAAAAAATTTAAAATGGAGTATGAGAGTCTTTTAAAACTCAACATGCATCATGGTAATGTATATAATTTCTGAATACCACAAATCATTCTCATGGACATGAACCTAAACATTATCCCATGTTAGAGATCCTATATAGTACCATATATTTCATATATAAATATTAAATATTAATAGGTAATTATTCAACAAATAAAAATATGATCTGAACCAGAATCATATTCGTAACCTTTTATTGGAAATGTGGATGTAAAAAAAAATTTCATATGATTTCCATATCTTCTCCTGCTTAATTTTTCACCAATAGAACCCCTCATCTACAAATAGTATATAAAATCCTTCTTTATATCCAGGGGATGCGAAACATAAGAAAGGGAGAGCTCATATGCTTAGTAATAGTAAACAATGGAGATAAAAATGATAAAATAACCATAATGGGTGAATAAGGATCTGATAACAAGAAAATAACATTCGAAAAAACATACCATGCATATTATATATCATAATTTTGAATCATCACATAAATCATATTATTTCATGATACATGAATCATAAATGAATAAAATATCTTGAGCAATGAGAGTATAATATTGAAATAAGACATAAGATTTTGAAATACACATAATCAGAGAAAATAGTTTCATTATTAAATGATATATTCAAAGACAATCACTGTGTATTGGGGTAACTCCCCATTTCATCACATTGGTTTTCAATCTTAACTCAAAATGCAATCATAGTGGATAGTTTCCTTGTAACACTCGAGACTTTTATGTTATATAAACCATCAAAGGAATCTTTTTCTACACAACACTTTTTTGGCTTTATTTACACGAAATCGCTACCTTCCTCGATATCTTGCGTCGTACGCAATACCGAGTTTCACTAAACAAAGATATGCTATTAAAATATTATTAAAACTAGCCGTTATGAATAGTAATAAGAACTTTTTGAAATTTTATAAATTTTATTTTTCAAAATGGACTTCATTTTTGGATTTGGAATATTGAAATTATCCTAGAGTGAAATTTTGGTATTTTTCTGAAAACATTCAATTTTTGATGAATAGTGAAACCACTAAGTGGTAGTTAAAAAAATGAATTTTTCATAAAACATAGTTTTACCGCTTCTGTGAGTGTAATTTCGAAGATCTGAGAGACACAATTAATATCAAAGACTAAAATGTGGTTCAATGAGATGAAAATAATTTTTGGTGATTAGTAACTTTTTACTTTTTTTACCACGGTTAAAAGTAAATTGGGTAATTAAGGGTATAGATGATATTATTATTACCCTAATGCATGTACTAATTCTATTGGATAAGTTTAATTCGACCAAAAACTAACTTAGGAATAAAATATGACCATTTAGGCCCACTTGGATTAGATTAGGACATTTATTATTAATTTATTTAAAGAAGGGTTAAAATAGTTAAAATCAAAGTTGAATAAGTAAATAATTTTTAATAATGGGTTATACTTAAGATAAATTCGACTATAATAATTCATTAGAAATATAAAAAGATTTCCTACATAATGGTATTTTATTTGTAATTTTTAGACATTAAATAAGTTAATTTATTTATGACACAAAGATGATGCAGTAATTATCTTATTAATGAAATATTGACATAATTAATGTTATAAACACAAAAATAAATGTAATATGAGACTTTTTATGAATTCCACTAATTTTCTTGGTTAATATGACAAGTTATTATTGATTTAATTTACTTGGTTCTAACTAATAATTCTGTTAGGATTTTCACAAAAATCAATTACTAAATAGTGTCAAAACTGACATAAAATAGTTTTTAAAAAAAATATTATATTAGTAATTGTTATTTTATTCCTAAAAATATAAGGTTTTTCCAAATGACTTAGATAAGGTTATATATATTAATAATAAACAACTTGGGGTTATTTTGGCTGCTTATAGTAAGTTTATTATCCTTATAATATAAGAACACAGGAAGACACGGTAAAAGTAAACATATTTAACTTAATGTTAAATCTAAATGATAATGTTAAAATAGGTACCTAAACTTGTCTAAATTCGATTGTATGAGAGGATTTATACCCATCCCCAACTTAGCTTCGAAATATATCAATTTTGGGCTATTTAAAATAGAACTTGACTTTATAATAAAATAATATTTTCAGTTTTCCCAAAGGTGCCCCTCTCCTCCCTTATAAAAGGGCACCTCCTCCCCCTCTTCCTCACACCACATTGAGCCTTCATGCTCAGACAAACACTTCCAATGCCTCCTATCCACTTCCCTAGAGACATCCTAGAGGTTCTGGTCTTCTTCAAAGACCAATTTTAGTGCCCTAAAAGAATGTCTCAAATAAGCACTTCGAAGAAGAGGTAATGTCCGTTACCGATTCTTTCATCTTTATTTCTTCTTCCACTTCTTCTTCTTTAGTTGTTTCATTATGAAGTAATACCATCAGTATCCCTCATATACCGATATTTTATTATAAGTATGAAACAACCCTATTTCACCATCTATCCATCCTACGGAAAAATAAATCACCGCGCGTGCGTACGTACGGAATACCGTCTCCACGCCGTGGTGTAATATATTTTCCACCACCACCTTACTTGGATGGGTATAATGGTGTATATAAGGACTTTATATGACTATTATAAAGTGATACTGATTCTGAAATAGTATACATACACTCCAATACAATTCCACGATCATAGGAACGATATCATCACTCGTGCGTACGTACGGAATACCATCTCCACGATGTGATGCGACTCATTCTACATGATCTTCATTTCATAATGATTATATAAATGAATTGAATGAATGAATATGATATTAATACCATTTTGGAAATGAAGTATCTATAACCTAAATATACAAATAAGAATTTATTCGACAAAACACGCATAAGAACAAAAAGTTATAAACACCCGAATAACAAGTAGCAATGAAATATTACTACTAAGAAGCTAAGAAAATGACCATATATGATATCATAAAAATATGTATGATTCAGGAATAATTCAATAACATTATTTAAATCATTATATAGGAGGTTTGGACACTTACAAAGCAAAACAGACCTAAGGTAAGGGAAATATCACAATCTCATTTTTATCCAAGATTATTTATACTTTGGAATTTACTGGGGTGTATTTTATCATCCACATCCATGTTTCCTCAATATGTAATATTTATATCCTTTTAAAATAGTTTATATCCAATTTTACCCTTCGGTGAGTTTTTAGTAAATGATATGAAAGGAATATTTTGTCGTTTTTCGTACGAGGTACTTTTTGACTTTTCTGACAAAAGTACGAGAAGAATGTTTTTTTTAACTTATACGACAAGAATGGATTTTTAAAATATTATTTCCATAAAGATTCCTTTAAAAGTTTTCATGTTTATTTTTAATCAACTTCTTTTAGTTTAAAATTGTATGACATGTTAAGAAAGGAAACTGTTTTTGAAGAAGAAAGGATATTTTCCTCAAGAATGGAGTTCATGAGTTTTATCAAAATTATTCTCCATTTAATATAATAAAGGGTTCTGTTTCTATACCTATTATTACATTGATTTGATTATGTTGTGATGGAATTATTTTTATAAATTCCTTTGTCTTATATGAATTGTTTTATGATGTCATGTTGTTTAAGAATCCCATTTTTATTACATGGGTTATGAAATGATGTATGATTTATGATTTTGTGGCACACATAAGAATGGTATCATTATGAGATGGGTGGGACATATATCTCCCTCCAATGAATTGGGTAAAGATTTTATATCTCATGAGATAGACATGGCTAGAATGGTAGGTTATACCGGTTCAGTGAAACAGGACTGAAACGAGGGTGACTCGGTTCAGAAATGGACTTTGTCCACTAAGATAGTCTTGGAAATGAGTCTTGACTAATAAGATATGATTCTCTATGATTATGTGTGTATTCCACAAAGTTTCATGTTTTAAGTTATGATTATTGTGATTACATTTCACTGCCATGATTTATCCCATGTTAGGAAATTATGATCTCTTTTGCAGGTGAAGATTTCAAAAAGTTATGTGATTATGTATATGATGTGATTGATATTTATTTTATTTACCCTTACTGGGCATTTGAGCTCACCCTTTCATATGTTTTCTTTCCCCAGGTCAGGAAGAAGGTTATTAAGTAAGATATGCCAAAAGGGAATATAGATATGATGAAATAAATAGGAGAAAGTGTAGACGCTTTAGGAACCAGTTGTTTATGTTTCCCAGTTTCTAAAGACACTATACCTATATGGTACTTTTGTGGTTTTGTTATATGTTGTAATAATTATGCTTCAATTTTGAAGTATTAACAATCTATGTAAAGTATCGGTCGTTATAGTTGGTATCAGAGGAAAGGTATAGTCAACCTTTGGAAACTAGGATGTGAAAGCCTTAGTAAGAACCCTAAGGATAAGTCTATGCTTAGAACACAATATTAGTGTTTTAGAAATGGCCATGAATAACCTAGGACAAGGCCTTAAGTGTGAAATTTTATTCTTGATTATGTGGTTTTCCAATTATAATTAGTGTTGCTCACACTATTCTTCTTGGTTGTAGTCAATGGCTGGAACCCGAAGGAACTGTGTTAATGCAGAATGCGACGTGCAATGCAATGATTGTCCCCCTGAGCAACCAAACGTTATGGGAACTGGAATGAAAAATCTTGTAGCCATGCTCACACAACTTTCTCAAGCTATGAATCTTGCAGGACTTCCAAATGAGCAAAGTAAGGAGCAACATTCTATTGAATCCCTCATGAGGCAACGTCCACCTTCTTTCAGAGGGTCTACTGATCCATTAGTTGCTGAACAATGGATTAGTACTACTAAAAATATATGTTCAGTTCTTCAATGTTCTGAACATGATAAAGTCATCCTAACAGTGTATCGTTTTGAAGGAGATGATGATCAATGGTGGAATATTATTAAGAATATGAGGAAAAGGGATGAAATTGAGTCTATGGAATGGGATGAGTTCAAGAACTTATTTTTCAATAAGTACTTCCCTCGTATTCTCCGAACAAAGATGGAGAAAGAGTTTCTTGAAATGAGGCAAAAGGATGATGAATCTGTTGGTACCTATGAAGCAAATTTTACAAGACTTTCAAGGTACGCTTCTGGTATTATTATCCAACCTGAGAGTAAGATCGATCGATTCTTTAGTGGCATAAAACCTATTCGTCGAAGGGCGTTAGCCATAAGGGACTTCAATTGCTACGAGGAAATTGTTAGATGTGCTCTCAAAGTCGAGATAGAGATTGGAGTAACCCATCAGTCATATGGTTTTGATAAGAAGAGGAAAATTGAATTCAAAGGAAAATCTAAAGAGAACACTGAATAGAAGATGAGATTTCCCTTATGCTCAAAGTGTGGAAAGAAACATGGAGGTAGTTGTCTTAAAGGGACAAGTAAATGTTTCAAATGTGGAAAGGAAGGTCAATGGACATTTGAATTCTGCGATGATGGGAAGAAGATGTCTAATGATGCAAACAAAGGAAGGGATACGCAGAATGAACCTACTACACTTCAATGTTTCAAGTGCAAGGAGATGGGACATTATGCCAATAAATTCCCTAATCCAAGGGTTCATGATGATGGTCAACGTCAATAAACTCTTAAGGCTAATGGAAAAGGAATGTCACATGAAATTTCTATCAGCGATGTGGAGTACAATAACGATGTGGTGAAAGGTACACTTACCATCCACTCTAAAGTATCAAATGTTTTATTTGATTCTGGATCCACCCACTCTTTTATTTCTGAAGAATTTTCTAAGGGTATCACCGTATTACCTCAACAATTAGATGTTGAGTTAGCTGTGACAACACCTAATGGCACAACAGTCGCATCAAAAGTTTATAATTCTTCTCTGATCAATGTTTGTGGGAAAGTGCTTCTTGCAAATCTTGTGATCCTTCCTATAGTGGAATTTGATGTGATTCTTGGCATGGATTGGCTTTCTTTATATGGAGCTCAAATCAATTGCCAAAGAAGGGACGTCACATTTCATATTCTAGATCAATCTATGATCGTCTATCAATGCAAGGATGAACATAACCTTCCAGTGGAAATTTCTTCCATCTTATGGGTCTTGATTCCACTAAATGAAGGTTATTTATCTCAAATGTTTGATGAGAAACTCACAATTAAGAATATGCCCATTGTACAGGAGTTTGATGATGTCTATCCAGAGGAATTACTGGGACTTCCAGCAAATCGTGAAGTTGAGTTCTCAATAGAACTCGTACCGGGTGCTTTGCCTATTTCAAAGACACCTTATAGAATGGTCCCAATTGAGTTGCAGGAATTGAAGAAGAAACTCCAAGAGAATCTTGATAAGGGATTCATACGCCCTAGTGCGTCACCTTGGGGAGCACCTATTCTATTTGTTAATAAGAAAGATTGATCAATGAGACTCTGCATCGATTATCGAGAACTTAACAAGATCACTATCAAGAACAAATATCCCCTCCCACACATTGATGACTTATTTTACCAACTACGAGGAGCTCAATACTTTTCCAAGATTGATCTTCGTTCAGGGTATCATCAATTAAGGGTCAAAAGGGAGGATATACCAAAGACGGCTTTCCGTACAAGGTATGGACACTATGAATTTATAGTGATGCCATTTGGTCTTACTAATGCCCCTTCTATCTACATGGATCTGATGAATAGAGTCTTTAGAGACTATCTTGATCAATTTGTGGTAGTCTTTATAGACGATATTCTTGTCTATTAAAAGATCAAGGAAGAACATGAAGATCACTTGAGAATTATATTGAAGACCCTGAGAAAGGAGAATCTTTATGCCAAATTTACCAAGTGTGAATTTTGGCTTAAAAAAGTTTCATTTTTGGTTCACATAATCTCAAAAGAGGGGATATCTGCGGATCCAGCAAAAACAGAGGTTATCGAAAGATGGTCGAGACCAACAACAATAACTGAGATCTGAAGTTTTCTCGGTTTGGATGGAAATTATCGACGTTTTGTGAAAGATTTTTTACGATTATCTAATCCACTCACCAAGTTGACTCGGAAAGGAGTTAAGTTTGTCTGGACGGAAGAATGTGTTGAGAATTTCAAGGAGTTCAAAAGAAGGTTATCTAGTGCACCTGTGCTCACACTGCCTTGTAGTGGAGAAAGGTTTGTGATCTATAGTGATTCATCCAAGAAGGGATTGGGGTGTGTTCTTATGCAAAATGATATGGTGATAGCTTATGCCTCATGACAGTTGAAAATCCATGAGCAAAATTACCCAACACATGATTTGGAGTTAGCTGCGGTAATCTTTGCATTAAAGATTTAGAGGCATTACCTTTATGGTGAAAGGTGTGATATTTATACTGATCATAAAAGTTTAAAGTATATTTTCACACAAAAGGATCTGAATATGCGTCAAAGAAGATGGTTGGAGCTGATTAAGGATTACGATTGCTCAATCCATTACCACCGTAGGAAAGCAAACAAGGTGGCAGATGCATTAAGTCGACAAGACCATGCTAGTTTATCCATGATGAGGATCACAAAAGATCCAATATTTATGGATTTACAAAGGATGGAACTTGGAATTATAATGGAAGGGGAAAAATCTTATCTTTCTCAAATGAATGTTCAACCATCTATACATGTGAAGATTAAAGAGGCACAAAAAGAAGATGTCGTGTTACAAAAGAAGGTGAGAAACATTCCTAAATTCAACCTTGATTGTGATGGGATAATAAAGTTCAGGAATCGGGTTTGTGTTCCTCCCATCCCCGAATTAAATAAGGAGCTACTGGATGAGGCTCATAGTTCTTCATTCTCTATTCATCCTGGAAGCACAATGATGTATAGGGACCTGAAAGAGTACTTCTGGTGGGATGGCATGAAAAGAGATGTTGCTGAATTTGTCTCTCGATGCTTGGTTTTTCAACAAGTTAAAGCCGAGAGACATAAGTCTATGGGGATGTTACAACCATTACCCATACCCGAATGGAAATGGGAAAACATCACTATGGACATTTTCACATGACTTCCTAAAACATCCAAAGGCAATAATCCTATCTGGGTCATAGTTGATCGTCTTACAATGTCTGCACACTTCATTGCTATTAGAGAGGATTTCTATCTAGATCATCTTTACATGATATATGTAAAGGAAGTGGTAAGATTGAATGGAGTACCACTTTATATTAGATCTGATCGGGATCCGAGATTTACCTCGATGTTCTGGCGAAGTCATCAGCGTACTCTGGATACATAGTTGAGTTTCAGCACTGCTTATCATCCTCAGACAGACAGTCAGTCTGAGAGAACAATTCAAAGCCTAGAAGATATGTTGAGAGCTTGCCCTATGGATTTCAAAGGTGGTTGGGATCAACACCTACCTTTGGTGGAATTTTCTTATAATAATATCTTTCACTCCAGTATTCAGATGGATCCTTATGAAGCTCTCTATGGAATGAAATGCAGGACTCCAACTTGCTGGGATGAAGTTGGGGAAAGAAAGCTATTAGGACCTGATCTTGTTGATGAAATGGCAGAAAAGGTCAGATCTATTCAACAACACATAAGAGCAGCTCAGAGTCGACAGAAAAGTTATGCCGACAACTGAAGAGAAGACCTAGAGTTTGAAGTGGGTGATAAAGTGTTCTTACGAATATCTCCCTGGAAGAGGATTATGAGATTTAGAAAGAAGGGGAAGTTGAGACCTAGATATATCGGTCCTTTCGAAATACTGGATCGTGTTGGGAAGGTAGCTTGCTGATTGGAGCTTCCATCGAATCTCTCTCAAGTTCATGATGTGTTCCATGTATCTCTCCTGAGAAAGTACATACCTGATACTTCACATGTACTCAGCTCAGAATTTGTACCGCTGGAACAAGATCTTTTTTATGAAGAACAACCGATAGAGATTCTAGATCGTAGCGAAAAAGTCCAATGAAACAAGACCACTTTATTGGTGAAAGTTTTATGGAGGAACCACCAATTAGAATAAGCTACATGGGAGCTTGAGGATATGAAGAGGGAGAGGTATCCTCATCTGTTTGTTACAAAGTGACGAATTTCGTGGGCGAAATTCATTTTAAGGGGGGTAGAATGTAACACCCGAGACTTTTATATTATATAAATCATCAAAGGAATATTTTTCTACGCAACACTTGCCTGGATTTCTTTACACGAAATCGCGACCTTCATCGATAGCTTGCATCGTACGCAATACCGAGTTTCACTAAACAAAGATATGCTATAAAAATATTATTAAAACTCGCCATTATGAATAGTAATAAACACTTATTGAAATTTTATAAATTTTATTTTTCATAATGGACTTCATTTTTGGATTCGGAATATCGAAATTATCCTAGAGTAAAATTTTTGTATTTTTCTGAAAACATTCAATTTTTGATGAATAGTGAAACCACTAAGTGGTAGTTAAAAAACTGAATTTTTCATAAAACTTAATTTTACCACTTCTGTGAGTGGAATTTCGAAAATCCGAGAGACACAGTTAATATCAAATACTAAAATGTGGTTCAATGAGATGAAAATAATTTTTGGGGAATAGTAACTTTTTACTTTTTTTTACCACGGTTAAAAGTAAATAGGGTAATTAAGGGTAAAGATGATATTATTATTACCCTAACACATGTCCTAATTCTATTGGATAAGTGTAATTAGACCAAAAACAAACTTAGAAATAAAATATGACCATTTAGGCCCACTTGGATTAGATTAGGACATTTATTATTAATTTATTTAAAGAAGGGTTAAAATAGTTAAAATCAAAGTTGAATAAGTAAATAATTTTTAATATGAGGATATACATAAGATAAATTAGTCTATAAATATTAATTAGAAAGATAAAAATATTTCCTACATAATGGTATTTTATTTTTAATTTTTAGACATTAAATAAGTTAATTTATTTATGACACAAAGATGATGCGATAATTATTTTATTAATGAAATATTGACATAATTAATATTATAAACACAAAAATAAATGTAATTTGAGACTTTTTATGAATTACACTAATTTTCTTGGTTAATATGACATGTTATTATTTATTTAATTAACTTGGTTCTAACTAATATTTCTGTTATGAGTTTCACAAAAATCAATTACTAAATAGTGTCAAAATTGACATAAAATAGTTTTTAAAATATTTATTATATTAGTAATTGTTATTTTATTCCTAAAAATATAATGTTTGGCCAAATGACTTATATAAGGTTATATATATTAATATTAAACAACTTGGGGTTCTTTTGGCTGCTTATAGTAAGTTTATTAACCTTATAGTATAAGAACACATGAAGACACGGTAAAAGTAAACTTATTTAACTTAATGTTAAATTTTAATGATAAGGTTAAAATAGGAACCTAAACTTGTCTAAATTCTATTGGATGAGAGTATTGCGACCCATCCCCATATTAGCTTCTAAATATATCAATTTGGCGCTATTTAAAACCGAACTTGACTTTATAATAAAATAATATTTTTAGTTTTCTCAAAGGTGCCCCTCTCCTCCCTTATAAAAGGGCACCTCCTACCCCTCTTCCTCACACCACTTTGAGCCTTCAAGCTCGGCCAACCCCTGCCAATTCCTCCTCTCCACTTCCCTAGAGACATCCTAGAGGTCTTGGTCTTCTTCAAAGACCAATTTTAGTGCCCTAAAAGAAGGTCTCAAATAAGCACTTCAAAGAAGAGGTAATATCCTTTACCGATTCTTTCATCTTTATTTCTTCTTCCACTTCTTCTTCTTTAGTTGTTTCATTATCAAGTAATACCATCAATAACTCATATACTGATATGTTATTATAAGTATTAAACAACCCTATTTCACCATCTATCCATCCTACAGAAAAATAAATCACCGCGCGTGCGTACGTACGGAATACCGTCTCCACGCCGTGGTGTAATCTATTTTCCACCACCACCTTACTTGGATGGGTATAATGGTGTAAATAATGACTTTATATGACTATTATAAAGTGATACTGATTCTAAAATAGTATACATACACTCCAATACAATTCCACGATCATAGGAATGATATCATCACTCGTGCGTACGTACGGAATACCGTCTCCACGATGTGATGCGACTCGTTCTACATGATCTTCATTTCATAATGATTATATAAATGAATCGAATGAATGAATATGATATTAATACCATTCTGGAAATGAGTTATCTATAACCTAAATATATGAATAAGAATATATTCGACAAAACACGCATAAGAACAAAAGTTATAAACACCCGAATAACAAGTAGCAATGAAATATTACTACTAAGAAGCTAAGATAATGACCATATATGATATCATAAAAATAAGTATGATTCTGGAATAAGTCAATAACATTATTTAAACCATTATACAGGAGGTTCGGACACTTACGAAGAAAAACAGACCTAAGGTTAGGGAAATATCACAATCTCATTTTTATCCGAGATTGTTTATACTTTGGAATTTACTGGGGTGTATTTTATCATCCACATCCATGTTTCCTCAATATGTAATATTTATATCATTTTACAGTATTTTATATCCAATTTTACCCTTCGGTGAGTTTTTAGTAAAAGATATGAAAGGAATCTTATGTCGTTTTTCATACGAGGTACTTTTTGACCTTTCCGACAAAAGTACGAGAAGAATGTTTTTTTTAACTTATACGACATGAATGGATTTTTAAAACATTATTTCCAAGAATCTTCCTTTAAAAGTTTTCATGTTTATTTTTAATCAAATTTTTTTAGATTAAAATTGTATGACATGTTAAGAAAGGAAAAATGATTTTGAAGATGAAAGGATATTTTCCTCAAGAATGGAGTTCAAGAGTTTTATCAAAATTATTTTCCATTTAAGATAATAAAGGGTTCTGTTTCTATCCCTATTATTACATTGATTTGATTATGTTGTGATGGAATTATTTTTATGAATTCCTTTGTCTTATATGAATTGTTTTATGATGTCATGTTGTTTAAGAATCTCATTTTTATTACATGGGTTATGCAATGATGTATGATTTATGATTTTGTGGCACACATAAGAATGGTATCATTATGAGATGGGTGGGACCTATATCTCTATCCAATTCATTGGGTAAAGATTTTATATCTCATGAGATAGACATGGCTGGAATGGTAGGTTATACCGGTTCAGTGAAACAGGACTGAAACGAGGGTGACTCGGTTCAGAAATGGACTTTGTCCACTAAGATAGTCTTGGCAATGAGTCTTGACTAATAAGATATGATTCTCTATGATTATGTGTGTATGCCACAATGTTTCATGTTTTAAGTTATGATTATTGTGATTACATTTCACTTCCATGATTTATCCCATGTTATGAAATTATGATCTCTTTTGAAGGTTAAGATTTTCAAAAGTTATGTGCTTATTTATATAATGTGATTGATATTTCTTTTATTTACCCTTACTGAGAATTTGAGCTCACCCTTTCGTATGTATTCTTTCCCCAGGTCAGGAAGAAGGTTATTAAGTAAGATGTTCCAAAAGGGACTATAGATATGATGAAATAAATAAGAGACAGTGTAGACGCTTTATGAACCAGTTGTTTATGTTTCCCAGTTTCTAAAGACACTAGACCTATAAGGTCCTTTCGTGGTTTTGTTATATGTTGTAATAAGTATTCTTAAATTTTGAATTATTAACAATGTACGTAAAGTATGGGTCGTTATAGTTGGTATCAGAGGAAAGGTATAGTCAACCTTTGGAAACTAGGATGTGAAAGCCTTCGTAAGAACCCTAAGGATAAGTCTAAGCATAGAACACAATATTAGTGTTTTAGAAATGGCCATGAATAACCTAGGATAAGACCTTAAGTGTGAAATTTTATTCTTGATTATGTGGTTTTCCTATTATTATTAGTGTTGCACAGACTATTCTTCTTGGTTTTAGTCAATGGATGGAACCCGAAGGAACCGTGTTAATGCGGAATGTGACGGGCAACGCAATGATTGTCCCCCTGAGCAACCAAACATTATGGGAGATGGAATGAAAAATCTTGTAGCCATGATCCCACAACTTTCTCAAGATATGAATCATGCAGGACTTCCAAACGAGCAAAGGAAGGAGAAACATTCTGTTGAACCCTTCATGAGGCAGCGTCCACCTTCTATCAGCGGGTCTACTGATCCATTAGTTGCTGAACAATGGATTAGTACTACTGAAAAGATATTTTCAGTTCTTCAATGTTCTAAACATGATAAAGTCATCTTAACAGAGTATCGTTGGGAAGGAGATGCTAATCAATGGTGTAATATTATCAAGAATATGAGGCAAAGGGATGAAATTGAGTCCACGGAATGGGACGAGTTCAAGAACTTATTTTTCAATAAGTACTTCCCTCGTATTCTCCGAACAATGATGGAGAAAGAGTTTCTTGAACTGAATTGAAAGGAGGATGAATCTGTTGGTACCTATGAAGCAAATTTTACAAGACTTTCAAGGTATGCTTCTGGTATGATTATCCAACCTGAGAGTAAGATCGATCGATTCTTTAGTGGCTTAAAACCAAGTTTTCGAAGGGCGTTAGCCATAAGGGACTTCAATAGCTACGAGGAAATCATTCGATGTGCTCTCAAAGTTGAGAGGGAGATTGGAGTAACCCATCAGTCATATGGGTTTGATAAGAAGAGGAAAATGGAATTCAAAGGAAAATCTAAAGAGCACACTGAAATGAAGATGAGATTTCCCTAATGATCAAAGTGTGGAAAGAAACATGGAGGGAGTTCTCTTAATGGGACAAGTAAATGTTTAAAATGTGGAAAGGAAGGTCATCAGGCATTTGAATGCCACGATGATGGGAAGAAGATGTCTAATGATGCAAACAAAGGAAGGGATACACAGAATGAACCTACTACACTTCAATGTTTCATGTGCAAGGAGATGGGACATTATGCCAATAAATTCCCTAATCCAAGGGTTGATGATGATGGTCAACGTCAACAAACTCTTAAGGCTAAAGGAAAAGGAAAGTCACATGAAATTTCTATCAGCGATGTGGAGTACGATAACGATGTGGTGAAAGGTACACTTACCATCCACTCTAAAGTATCAAATGTTTTATTTGATTCTGGATCCACTCACTCTTTTATTTCTGAAGAATTTTCTAAGTGTATCACCGCATTACCTAAACAATTAGATTTTGAGTTAGCTGTGACAACACCTAATGGCACAACCGTCGCATCAAAAGTTTATAATTCTTCTCCGATCTAAGTTTGTGGGAAAGTACTTCCTGCAAATCTTGTGATCCTTCATATAGTGGAATTGGATGTGATTCTTGGCATGGATTGGATTTCTTTATATGGAGATCATATCAATTTCCAAAGAAGGGAAGTCACATTTCATATTCCAGATCAATCTATGATCGTCTATCAATGCAAGGATGAACATAACCTTCCAGTGGAAATTTCTTCCATCTTAAGGGTCCTGATTCCACTAAATGAAGGTTATTTATCTCAAATGTTTGGTGAGAAACTCATTATTAAAAATATGCCCATTGTACGAGAGTTTGATGATGTCTTTCTGGAGGAATTACCGGGACATCCACCAAATCGTGAAGTTGAGTTCTCAATAGAACTCATACCAGGTGATTTGCCTATTTCAAAGACACCTTATAGAATTTCCCCAATTGAGTTGCAGGAATTAAAGAAGCAACTCCAAGAGAATCTTGATAAGGGATTCATACGCCCTAGTGCGTCACCTTGTGGAGCACCTGTTCTATTTGTTAAGAAGAAAGATGGATCAATGAGACTCTGCATTGATTATCGAGAACTTAACAAGATCACTATAAAGAACAAATATCCCCTCCCACACATTGATGACTTATTTGACCAACTACGTGGAGCTCAATACTTTTCCAAGATTGATCTTCATTCAGGGTATCATCAATTAAGGGTCAAAAGGGAGGATATACCAAAGAAGGCTTTCCGTACAAGGTATGGACACTATGAATTTATTGTGATGCCATTTGGTCTTACTAATGCCCCTTCTATCTTCACGGATCTGATGAATAGAGTCTTTAGAGACTATGTTGATCAATTTTTGGTAGTCTTTATAGACGATATTCTTGTCTATTCAAAGAGCAAGTAAGAACATGAAGATCACTTTGGAATTATATTGAAGACCCTGAGAAAGGGGAAGATTTATGCCAAATTTACCAAGTCTGAATTTTGGATTCATAAAGTTTCATTTTGGGTCACATAATCTCAAAAGAGGGGATATCTGTGGATCCAGCAAAAACAGAGGTTATCGAAAGATGGTCGAGACCAACAACAGTAACTGAGATCCGAATTTTCCTTGGTTTGGCTGGATATTATCGACGTTTTGTGAATGATTTTTCATGATTATCTAATCCACTCACCAAGTTGACTCGGAAAGGAGTTATGTTTGTCTGGACAGAAGAATGTGAAGAGAATTTCAAGGAGTTGAAAAGAAGGTTATCCAGTGCACATGTGCTCACACTGGCTTGTAGTGGAGAAAGGTTTGTGATCTATAGTGATGCATCCAAGAAGGGATTGGGGTGTGTTCTTATGAAAAATGATATGGTGATAGCTTATGCCTCACGATAGTTGAAAATACATGAGCAAAATTACCCAACACATGATTTAGAGTTATCTACGGTAATCTTTTCATTACAGATTTGAATGCATTACATTTATGGTGAAAGGTGTGATATTTATACTGATCATAAAAGTTTAAGTATATTTTCACACAAAAGGAGCTGAATATGCGTCAAAGATGATGGTTGGAGCTAATTAAGGATTACGACTGCTCAATCCATTACCACCCTAGGAAAGCAAACAAGGTGGCAGATGCATTAAGTGGACAAGACCATGCTTGTTTATACATGATGAGGATCACAAAAGATCCAATATTTATGGATTTACAATGTATGGATCTTGGAATTATAATGTAAGGGGAAAAATCTTATCTTTCTCAAATGAATGTTCAACCATCCATACATGTGAAGATTAAAGAGGCACAGAAAGAAGATGTCGAGTTACAAAAGAAGGTGAGAAACGTTCCTGAACTCAACCTTGATTGTGATGGGATAATAATGTTCAGGAATAGGGTTTGTGTTCCTCCCATCCCTGAATTAAAGAAGGAGCTGCTGGATGAGGCTCATAGTTCTTCAATCTCTATTCCTCCTAGAAGAATGAAGATGTATAGGGACCTGAAAGAGTACTTCTGGTGGGATGTCATGAAAAGAGATGTTGCTGAATTTGTCTCTCGATACTTGGTTTGTCAACAAGTTAAAGCCGAGAGACAAAAGTCTAAGGGGATGTTACAACCATTACCCATACCCGAATGGAAATGGGAAAACATCACTATGGACATTGTCACAGGACTTCCTAAAACATCCAAAGGCAATAATGCTATCTGGGTCATAGTTGATCGTCTTACAATGTTTTCACACTTCATTGCTATTAGAGAGGATTTACCTCTGGATCAGCTTCCTTGGATATATGTAAAGGAAGTGGTAAGATTGCATGGAGTACCACTTTCTATTATATCCGATCGGGATCCGAGATTTACCTCGAAGTTCTGGAAAAGACTTCAGCGTACTCTGGATACAGAGTTCAGTTTCAGCACTGCTTATCATCCTCAGACAGACAGTCAGTCTGAGAGAACAATTCAAACCCTATAAGATATGTTGAGAGCTTTCTCTATGGACTTCAAAGGTGGTTGGCATCAACACCTACCTTTGGTGGAATTTTCTTATAATAATAGTTTTCACTCCAGTATTCAGATGGATCCTTATGAAGCTCTCTATGGAAATAAATGAAGGAATCCAACTTGCTGGGATGAAGTTGGGGAAAGAAAGCTATTAGGACCTGATCTTGTTGATGAAATGGCAGAAAAGGTCAGATCTATTCAACAACACATAAGAGCAGCTCAGAGTCGACAGAAAAGTAATGCTGAAAACCGAAGAAAAGGCCTAGAGTTTGAAGTGGGTGATAAAGTGTTCTTACGAATATCTCCCTGGAAGAGGGTTATGAGATTTGGAAAGAAGGGGAAGTTGAGCCCTTGATATATCGGTCCTTTCGAAATACTGGATCGTGTTGGGAAGGTAGCTTACCAATTGGCGCTTCCACCGAATCTCTCTCAAGTTCACGATGTGTTCCATGTATCTCTCCTGAGAAAGTACATACCTGATCCTTCACATGTACTCAGCTCAGAAGTTGTACCGCTGGAACAAGATATTTCTTATGAAGAACAACCGATAGAGATTCTGGATCGTAGCGAAAGAGTCCTACGAAACAAGACCACTCGATTGGTGAAAGTTTTATGGAGGAACCACCAATTAGAAGAAGCTACATGGGAGCTTGAGGATATGATTAGGGAGATGTATCCTCATCTATTTGTTACAAAGTGACGAATTTCAAGGGTGAAATTCATTTTAAGGGGGTAGAATATAACACCCGAGACTTTTATGTTATATAAATCATCAAAGGAATCTTTTTCTACACAACACTTGCTTGGCTTGCTTTACAAGAAATCGTGACCTTCCTCGATAGCTAGCGTCGTACGCAATACCGAGTTTCACTAAACAAAGATATGCTATTAAAATATTATTAAAACTAGCCATTATGAATAATAATAACCACTTTTTGAAATTTTATAAATTTTACTTTTCAAAATGGACTTAATTTTTGGATTCAGAATATCGAAATTAGCCTAAAGTAAAATTTTGGTATTTTTCTGAAAACTTTAAATTTTTGATGAATAGTGAAACCACTAAGTGGTAGTTAAAAAACTGAATTTTTCATAAAACATAATTTTACCGCTTCTGTGAGTGAAATTTTGAAAATCCGAGAGACACAGTTAATATCAAGGAAAAAAATGTGGTTCAATGAGATGAAAATAATTTTTGGTGAATAGTAACTTTTTACTTTTTTTTACCACGGTTAAAAGTAAATAGGGTAATTAAGGCTAAAGATGATATTATTATTACCCTAAAACATGTCCTAATTCTATTGGATAAGTTTAATTCGACCAAAAAAAAACTTAGGAATAAAATATGACCATTTAGGCCCACTTGGATTAGATTAGGACATTTATTATTAATTTATTTAAAGAATGGTTAAAATAGTTAAAATCAATGTTTAATAAGTAAATAATTTTTAATATGGGGTTATACATAAGATAAATTCAACTATAAATATTCATTTGAAATCTAAAAAGATTTCCTACATAACGGTATTTTATTTGTAATTTTTAGACATTAAATAATTTAATTTATTTATGACACAACGATGATGCAGTAATTATCTTATTAATGAAATATTGAAATAATTAATGTTATAAACACCAAAATAAAGGTAATTTGAGACGTTTTATGAATTCCACTAATTTTATAGATTAATATGACATGTTAGTATTGAGTTAATTGACTTGGTTCGAACTAATAATTCTGTTTGTATTTTCACAAAAAGAAATTACTAAATAGTGTCAAAATATACATAAAATAGTATTTAAAACAATTACTATATTAGTAATTGTTATTTTATTCCTAAAAATATAATGTTCGGCCAAATGACTTAGATAAGGTTATATATATTAATAATAAACAACTTGGTGTTCGTTTGCCTTGTTATAGTACGTTTATTAACCTTATAGTATAAGAACACAATAATACACGGTAAAAGTAAACTTATTTAACTTAATGTTAAATCTAAATGATAAGGTTCAAATAGGAACCTAAACTTGTCTAAATTCTATTGGATGAGAGGGTTTCGACCCATCCCCAACTTATATTATAAATATATCAATTTGGAACTATTTAAAACCGAACATGACTTTATAATAAAATATTATTTTTAGTTTTCCCAAAGGTGCCCCTCTCCTCCCTTATAAAAGGGCACCTCATCCACCTCTTCCTCACACCACTTTGAGCCTTCAAGCTCGTCCAACCCCTGCCAATTCCTCCTCTCCACTTCCCTAGAGACATCCTAGAGGTCCTGGGCTTCTTCAAAGACCAATTTTAGTTCCCTAAAATAAGGTCTCAAAGAAGCACTTCAAAGAAGAGGTAATGTCCGTTACCGATTCTTTCATCTTTATTTCTTCTTCCACTTATTCTTATTTAGTTGTTTCATTATGAAGTAATAAAATAAATATCACTCATATACTGATATTTTATTATAAGTATGAAATAACCCTATTTCACCATCTATCCATCCTACGGAAAAAGAAATCACCGCGCGTGCTTACGTACGGAATACCGTCTCTACGCTGTGGTGTAATCTATTTTCCACCACAACCTTACTTGGATGGGTATAATGGTGTAAATAATGAATTTATATGACTATTATAAAGCTATACTGATTCTGAAATAGTATACATACACTCTAATACAATTCCACGATCATAGGAACGATATCATCACTCGTGCGTACATACGGAATACCGTCTCCACGATGTGATGCGACTCGTTCTACATGATCTTCATTTAATAATGATTATATAAATTAATTGAATGAATGAATATGATATTAATACCATTCTGGAAATAAGGTATTTATAACCTAAATATAAGAATAATAATTTATTCGACAAAACACGCATAAGAACAAAAAGTTATAAACACCCGAATAACAAGTAGCAATGAAATATTACTACAAAAAAGCTAATAAAATGACCATATATGATATCATAAAAATAATTATTATTATGGAATATTTAAATAACATTATTTAATTCATTATACAGGAGGTTCGGACAATTACGATGCAAAACGGACCTAAGGTATGGGAAATATCACAATCTCATTTTTATCCGAGATTGTTTATACTTTGAAATTTACTGAGGTGTATTTTATCATCCACATCCATGTTTCCTCAATATGTAATATTTATATCCTTTTACAATATTTTATATCCAATTTTACCCTTCGGTGAGTTTTTAGTAAAAGATATGAAAGGAATCTGTTGTCGTTTTTCGTACGAGTTACTTTTTGAATTTTCCGACAAAATTACGAGAAGAATGTTTTTTTAACTTATACGGCATGAATGGATTTTTAAATCATTATTTCCAAGAAGCATCCTTTACAAGTTTTCAAGTTTATTTTTAATAATCTTCTTTTAGTTTAAAATTGTATGACATGTTAAGAAAGGAACAATGTTTTTGAAGAAGAAAAGATATTTTCCTCAAGAATGGAGTTCAAGAGTTTTATCAAAATTATTTTCCATTTAAGATAATAAAGGGTTCTGTTTCTATCCCTATTATTACATTGATTTGATTATGTTGTGATGGAATTATTTTTATGAATTACTTTGTCTTATATCAATTGTTTTATGATGTCATGTTGTTTAAGAATACCATTTTTATTACATGTGTTATGCAATGATGTATGATTTATGATTTTGTGGCACACATAAGAATGGTATCATTATGATATGGGTGTGGCATATATCTCCCTACAATGCATTGTGTAAAGATGATATATCTCATGAGATAGACATGGCTGGAATGGTAGGATATACCGGTTCAGTGAAACAGGACTGAAACGAGGGTGACTCAGTTCAGAAATGGACTTTGTCCACTAAGATAGATTTTGCAATGAGTCTTGACTAATAAGATATGATTCTCTATGATTATGTGTGTATTCCACAAAGTTTCATGTTTTAAGTTATGATTATTGTGATTAAATTTCACTGCCATGATTTATCCCATGTTATGAAATTATGATCTCTTTTGCAGGTTAAGATTTCCAAAAGTTATGTGCTTATGTATATGTTGTGATTGATATTTCTTTTATTTACCCTTACTGAGCATTTGAGATCACCCTTTCGTATGTTTTCTTTCCCCAGGTCAGGAAGAAGGTTATTAAGTAAGATATGCCAAAAGGGACTATAAATATGATGAAATAAATAGGAGACAGTGTAGACGCTTTATGAACCAGTTGTTTATGTTTCCCGGTTTATAAAGACTCTATACCTATACGGTCCTTTCGTGGTTTTGTTATATGTTGTAATAAGTATGATTCAATTTTGAAGTATTAACAATGTATGTAAAGTATGGGTCATTATATTCCTTTATTTAACTAGGTTAACACCCCATTCTAGTAATTATTATCGCATAAGATTTCCATCTATACCCAATTCATTGGAGGAATACACAATTTTGGGCTCCAAGATCACATAAAGGAAATGATACATATGTGTTCTAATATATAATATTGCATTCATCATATTTTATATCTTGGTAAGGAAAAGGGTTTCATAAAAAAGTAAATATTTCATTATAGCATAGCCTTTGGAAAATAAATGGGTCTAATAAATATATATTCCTCATAATTATAAACCCTCCATATAATGTATAAAATGATATAATTTTACTATATCCCCATTATTTCTTATGTAATATAAAAATATTCCATTATAGCTGAAAATTTCAATTAAAATTCTCATTAATATTTCTTGAGGAAAATACCCTTTTCATTTTGAAATTTCATAATTTAGATAAAAAAGTCACAAAATTTTATGGAATACATTTTCTTTAAAATGAAATATTGAACTTTTATTATATACTTTACAACATTTAGTGGTCACGAAAATGGTAAATTTCATTTATTTCGTTTATGTTAAAAAATGATTCCTTTCACATTTTTTGGTAAAAAATCAAAATAATATTATTCTGAATACTAAAAAGTATTTATAGTAACCCATTTTATAAAAATTAAATCATTGGTAAAATAAGAATAAAATTAATATGATGATAGTAATAATATTATTTAAAAATTTCATAAAAATTTGATATGGGAGAAATGATTTTTGACTAATGAGATAAATAATGTCGGTTTTCCATAAAAATATTATTTGATCTTGTTGAGTACATAAATAGAGTGAAATTTAAGGAAAGAATTTAAACACTATAAATAAATAGATAAAACTATATTTCATGGTATTGATGAGAGACATGTAATAAAATTTCATTATCAAAAAAATGATCTCAAATAATACCGATAAACAATTAGATTTTATGATTAATCTATCACCACTTGGGTAACATTTGATTCAAAAACTTAAGAAAGGGTTAAATTTAAATGGATATATGAACCCCCATAAAATTCATGAGATGAATGATAAAATAAATTCATGAGTTTTATATACACCAAATAAAAGAAACAAATTGGGAATACGGAATATTTCTCACAAATAATAAAAAAGAGATGAAAATCGTGTAACATAATATCCACCTAAATAGGAAGTGCTATAAAATCCTATATAATAAATTTATATATTTAAAAATTATATAAAGAAAATTTATAAAAATATAATATATAATATATCATTCAATTATAGAATTTTTATAAATAATTATTAATAATTCTTTATTGATATCATCATTTTCACCTTCTAACTATTTTATTTTTTATAATATTTCAGTTCTAATATTATATTCTATTTAAATTCATAATCATTACATAATTTAAATAATATTAAACATTATATTAATATTATATATATTCATTATATATATATATACGTGTTTATCTATAAAATGTATATATAAAAATTGAATTACACAATTCATTGAGATGGTAGGTCATAAGTATTCACGAATGATGTTTCTATTATTTAAGAGATATAAAAAACGTAAATAATAATTAGAGATTATTGAATCATAATAATATCACCAATATCATAATTTAGACAAACACTTAAGTGATGTTTTACCTATCCATATTATGGAAATTAGTTGGATAATGTTTTTTCTTCAATATCAATAATTACTAATTATATATATTAAAATATTTTTTTTATTTAAGAATAGACACCGTGGATTTATGTAGGATAGAAGAATAAATAAACTTAATGATTCTCTGTTATGAATTATAACTCTTTATTGAGAAACAAATTTTAGATTACACCGTAATCCTTGAATGAATATCATTATTCTAGGATGATAAGCTTTACGACATGTCGTTTCAATCTAGGGGCATTATTATAGCATGTATTTTCGATTTTATAATGCTTGGATGCTATGAGAAATAGAGTACAAGATGCATCCTTTTATAAGTGATGGGAGGGGAACTCATGTTATTAATTAATGTGTTATACAATGTAAATTAATTTTTCCAATAAATTAACTCTGAATTGACATATTTTTAATATCAAATGATTATATTAAGATATAATATCATCCTAAAAAATTTATAACAGTAAATTTGTCTGTTTAACCATCATCTTGTATTTTGGAACACCTGTTAATAATTTTGAGAAGGACCATAATATCAAATATTTCAACCATTTATGAGTATAAAATATTACCATTGAAAAATGTGAATAAATTTACCATTGTCAATATTTAATACCATATCCTATTCATGTGGATGATGGTAATATTTTTAGGAATTGTTAACCATTTAATTAAATAATTTATTTTATGAAATTTCATTAATTTAAATTTTTTAAACTCTCCTTTTAGATAGAATTTAAATTCATCAAGATAATTATAAATGTTTAATTTAAACCATAAAAATATCCATAATATGTTATATTTATATAAATAATATATAGAATAGAAAAATTTATTTATATTTTTTGCTTATTTTATTTTTATTAGAATATATTTGATATTTGAATTATCTGAATAAATATTATGTCTCCATTATGAATGAATATATTGTAATTATTCAATATTTAAATATTAAATATTATTTTATGTGATAAAAACATAAAAACATAATTTAAATAAACAATTTAAACTAAAATTATCCTCATTTTAACATTATGAAAAAATAAATAGGTATTAATTTTGAGAGAGTAAAATTTTGTAGTAATTGGTTTTATTTAAATAATAGAATGGTCATTAAAAAAATGTCACTATTTTTACCTATATTCAAAACAAAAATGTACATGGACAAAATCAAGTCATCCAATAAGATAAAGTTACATTTTAGAGAAATTTAAAAGCCTTATCTCAATTGTTTAACCCTATTTTTACTATTTTACCTTGCCATGGTGATAATTATTTACTAAGGATAAAATTTATAATAATGAAATTAAATTTAACTGTACATCAAATTTCATCCTAATGATTCAAAATATGCAATCCATTTTTCATGATTCAATAATTATTTGTCAGATAATTTAATATGAAAATAAACCCGCAAAATGTGATGGAAAGAATATAAAATACATTTAGGATGAAAAATATTTCATGTAGGTTATTTAAAACTATGGTTATATATTATTTTTCATATTTTTTATAAAATTAAAATTGTTAAAAATATATCAATATCTTTTTAAAGTTAGTTATTTAATAAATAGATTGCGATCTTTTTTAAGTCCCTAGAAATATAATTGATGAGTAAAACCTTAAAATTTTAAATTAGACATCATGAAGTGTCATTTGTTTTCTGGGAACCCTTCTATTTTCAATAATGTGGTGAACCATAACCCATCATTTTTCAATCCAGTGGTCTGGAATATCATTTAGATTGAATTAAAAACCATTTCCTCCCTCATCCTTTATCAAAATCCAATTTCTCACTCGACGTGTCTTCTTCACATTGAGTTCAGCTTCTCTATCATCTACCTTCCAATATCAATTTTTTTTGTTGAAATTCCATACATTAATTTTTTTTCGATTTTTAACTTCAATTCTATTTTCTTATTATATTTTATGTGGATTTCTCCTTCCCCACAATAGTTTTATTTTTTTATTACTCACGTATATATATAATTTTATTAACAGATGAGTCATTGGTTTGAGATTATCGTTTGATTAAACTGTTATTTTACGAACTTGTGTAAATAATAAAGTCATTTTATGAATTAATTTAGGACTATGTAATGTTTTTGTATGGGTTATGATCCATAAGTTTTATCAAATATTGGATTATTAAGTTTTAAGGTATAGTATTTATTTTATATATATATATGATCATGCTAATTTCTCAATAAATTTTTTTCTTCTATAAATGAATGATAATTAAATACAATCAAAATGAAATTTTTTTGTCCAATATGTTTTCTTTAATTTAATTATAATGTATATTATTGTAATTTTTTAATGTTATTTGTAAAAGAATATATTAAACTAAAAATTAAAATGTTATAAATTAATTTCATTTCATTTTATTTGTTATTAATAATTATGTGTTATTGTTGGATTAATGCATAGTGGACAAGGGATTAATCTAAAAAAATATTAAAAATAAGGACATGTTTTTCTATCCCTGGTTGGAATGTTTTGAATGTGAATAAAATTAAAATAATATAAATAAAAAATTTAAAATTTTCATCATTTTAACTATTTTATAAACCTTGTATTTTCAATTGTGAAACTGGGTAGAATTCACAATATATTTATAATGATATTGTTAAAAATTATTTCTTAATAAAATGAATGGAATGATTAGTGATATTGATGTAAGATAAATTAGAAATGAATATATAATTAATTTCTATATAGTTATATTGAAAACAATATATTACTAAGTTGGGAACTATTTAATGGTTAATCAACGTTGTTCAGAATGATTATCTTGAAGGTGAAAATTGATTGAGTGAAAATTATTTTATAGAGTTTCAATAGTTGTCTATAGACATTATAAAATATGAAAATAATCTGCCATATTCACGTTATAATGAGAGGAAAATATTATCCTGGGTTGGTTTTATGTACAATTATATACATGCCATCCTGAATGACATTTTTTAGAATAGGGATGAATAAAGTGATCTATTAATCTGTCTTAAATATGGGGTATCCCAAAATAAGATAATAGAAAACTAACATTCTAATTTAGCAGTTACAATGACTCCATATAAGGTTATTTGTAATGTTTCTATATATCGTAATTTAAAAGTTTATTTTCATATATCTATATATATATATAATTTAAAATGTTTAAGATGGAATATTGATGAGAATATATGAAATGGTTAATTACATCATCAAACCTATTTTCCGCAGTGGAAGAAAAATGATCAGTAGTTATTGAAATTCCAAAATGATTCTTGAAAAATAATTCTTAGATAATGAACTAATAGAATGTATATATATCTATTCCATAATATAAATTATAGTAAATGGAATGTTTTATTGGTAATTTATAATAAATATCATGAATTTTATTTGAATATGAAATACATCATATTTGCATTAATCATTTCTGGTCCAAAATAGCCAATAAATGATATTGATGTTTTTTGTCACCATTAAATGATGATTTTAATTTATTACACTGTGAAGGTATGTACCACTTCATTACTCTATTCATAAACTACCTTGTTAATTATATTATTATCGTCATTGTTTCAGTTAATTTGTGGGATTATTTGGTAAGGAGATATTTTCTTGGTTAAATGACCTAACGTTCATGGATTATTTTTATTTTTATTATATGAGTCTGGATATACACATTCTAATAGATTTTAGGGGTTATCCCCATGCTAAGAGGAGTCCCTAAGTGAATTAATGTTTTTCTTTTAGAAACTGGGTTTTTATATCTGTTGGGGGATTACACACCATGTAATTGGATCACATATTTTGTAATGGTCTCCAGGAATATGTCCAGAAATTGGTTTAGTGTGGGAAAGGGTTACATTCAATTTACTAAGTGAACATCATGTAATAAATAATACAAGTATTTTATTAAACCATTTATGGGTTTGTCATCTATTACATCCTTTGTTAATTAAACAAAATGTAATGGGATTCCACGCTTTGTAAATGTCTTATGTTTTAAGTTATAGGGTGATTCATATATGATTTTCATTTCTTTATACCTTCTTCCTTCCACCTCTCTACCTAGATTTCACCGTATGTGATTTTGGTAGATTCCCATCTTCAATGATTTCTTAGTTTAGTGATCAATCATTAGGGTTATTATGGTGAACCTCTATGGATAAGTCTTCCATTTGGATCATCTTTATTTTGGATGAGTCCTTGCACTATATGTGGATAGGATCTAGATTCGTGATCTGATAGTTTTATTTATCTTTCATTTATAGTTTCTTGTCATTCCATGTATTCTGAAGGACAGTCTCTAGGATTCTAATCACCATTATCCAATGAGGATAGGTTTATACCATTTTGACGAAGGTATTTCTATACAATTTATTAATTATATGGTTTTCATATCGTTTATGTAAATTTAAATTAGGTTGTTAAATTATTTTATGAGATATCTAGATTCATTGGATATTTTGTGAAGGAAAAGTTTTATATTGTGTTTTATCTTTGAAATATAATTTTTTTCCTAAAAGTTGTTTTCAAACACCAAATATGTTTATATGGGGTTTTAAAAAGTTTTATAAATTTCAAAGCATTGGTTTGAAATGTATTTTTACAAGATTGGATCTTGTGGAACCTTGGTTGTGTCATGAAATAGACACGGATAGCCTTAGTGTGTGAGGACCCATTAGGTGGTGACCTTTGAGATATCAATGGATTGTCAAACGAATTGATTTTGTCTAGATCCAACATCATGATAATTCTGGATCTTGAATGTATATAATGTTTTATCCCATAGTCCATATCCCAAATTATAATGAAATTGTTCATTTATGGATTTTTATCATATGATGAGTTTAATCATGGATTTTTATTACATGTTTTTATATGTGGTTGTATCACATGGAATTACCTGATATTATTTCTTAGATATGTTTCTAATTTCATATCGTACAATTCATGGAAATTATTTTCTATTTTATTAAATATAAAATCCATATATCTAGTTTGATAATTTGAAATGACAATATGATAAACAAGGGCGAAATTAGTTATAAATAATTTGGGTTTTTAAAATGGTTTTTTTTATAAATATTTTTGTTTAAAAATCTAGAACTATTTCATTCATGATTATAGACCATATATAGACTCAGTGGTGGTATCTCACTTGTATTTCTTCCCACCCCATATGTTTCTCTTTTTGGGTTGAAGATGTTGTGCTATGGGATTGAGGTTAATGTAAGGGAATATAAATGTATTCTAATATCTCTTTTTTTTAATGCCTTTGGTTTTGTTTGGTTTGGAGGTAACTATCAGTCAGATGAATTCATGTCATTATCCTTTATTCAAACTTTTTTCGGTTTAGATTTGGTTTTACATATTTGGATGTATCTTTTCTTCCTTTTGGAACTCTGGTTGTGTGTTTTGTTTCATTATAATCAAGACTTGTTATATTTTGTTATTTCACCACACCTTATGATGGCCATGTAAGATTTATGATTTGGTTATTTGATTTTGGTGTATAGAAATTCACTATCGGAAGGAATTCATAACCGATATTGTGTTAACAATAATTGAGTTTGTTTCTTCATCTTCGATAGATAAGAGTTAGAAGTGTAATAATTTAGATAGTATGATAAAATTAGAGCTACTGTCGGTGGTTAGGGACTTTTAACTTTTTTGAGACTTGGGATTTGGGGACATTTGGATGAACTACATTGGATTCTTATTTAAATGGACATGTTATATATTTATATATTGTATTTTTATCTGTTTAATTCATAACACTTGAAAATTATAATTATTCTAAATTATTGGTTTGAATTATGAATGTGGACCTATGATTTTTGGAATGTTCTCATGATCTAATTGGTTATTGTATTGTGTTTATGAAATAATGACTCTTGATAAGAGCTCTCCCTATTTTGGGAGTGGAATCTATGATACACGTTATATAGGAGAATCTTCAAGTAGAACCTTGTTTGGTAGAAGTTGTAATCTATACTAATCATTCGCAATGTTATTTGGGAATTGGAACCCTAGAAAATGTAGTGAATCATGGATTTGAGTTTAAATATAAACATTTACCCTTCTTTTGTGGTAACAAATGACATCAGTAGTTTGAGGAGTATCTTGTGTGTTTTAAAAGGATATTAAACTTCTTGAAAATTCTCGAGGACTCAAATTTGGGGTTTTCCACATGCATGATTAACTGACCAAGAAGGGGATAATGGAGATCCATTATTCTGTATAAGATTCATGAGGACCTTACATGGGATTCATTCATGAATATAAATAATAATAATTTTTACCATGAGATGTTATGTGTGTAATATACCATATAGTTTTTAAACATAGTGAAGGGGAGAATACTGCTCTAGATTATTCTATATAATTTACTAAGATGTTCATATGAAACCTTATCTTATGAAAAAATGAGAAACTAAAGTCTTGGCGGACATAGTTTGGACAAAATCTTGATATTAGGTTTATTTTTATCCTAATTTTTCTTCTAAGCATTGTGGATGTAATTGAAATATCCTATTTGGATATGGTATTCATAGATGGGAAGGAATGTTTTTTTAGAGAATTAATTGGTGTAGTTATTAAATAGGGTGTATATTCTGGCAAGAAATAGGAGCGTAGTAGTATCTAGTTTTCTTCACATCCAGTTTTATGGGATTTATTATATCGAAAAGATTATTTTCTACTAGTTTGGGATGACTAGTAATATCTAGATGAATTTTATAGAGGATCCTAAGACTTTGAATTTTTTTTAAATACATGGGAATATGATACACTATAATTATTGAATATCTTTGGGAATTAAGGAATGGCCCACATTCAATAAGGTTTTTCTAGTTAGAATAGAAGATTCCACTGGTGGTGGGTCAAATAAAGAGAATAAGGGTGATGTTTTTGTGGCTAATACTTGTCCTCTTTATAAAAAATGAGTATTAACAGGATGAATATAATGTTGGGCCAAGTACTGTTAGAGGTAAAAGTTTTTTTTTAGATTTTCTGGTGCTATATTGGTTATATACAGGTTATACTAATTCTTTTATATCTTAAAATTTAGTTCTCCTATTGGAATTATGTTAGGAGATTATTCCTTTCTTATTGGAACCTTCTAGGCCTTTAGAGAAGATTTCTGAAAAAGTTTTCATGTATATCATGCATCGGGTGATTGTATCTAAATTTGAGGTGGCAGTAAAATTTTTAATGCTCAATATTGAAATCATCAACTTGATTATCATCATGGATTGGTTTATTAGTGTTATGGATTAGATAGACGATTATAACTATTAGGTTTACCTCATTTTTATCAATAGAATCACTCATGTATTTTAGACTGAGTGGGATTATATATGGGGAAGGGTAGGTCATTTTATTCCAAATTTTGGGGTAATATCATGAAATGTTTCAGATATGCTTCTGTATGTTTACCATTTTTGGGTTTTTGACTTCGTGGAGTGGTCATTTCATACCCTAAGGACTTTTCAGAGGATTTTTCATGCTTTTATCCATGGAGTGTGGTTGATTTTCCAACTGACCTTTGCCCTAGTATTATTTCCATTTCGTTTCCACATTATTTAATGAAATATACTGAGTTGGGGGAACTTATTTTCAGCTTGAGGTCTTAGAGGCTAAAGTATTTTTTTCATCATAATATGTTACCATGGTCTCGATATGTATTATTTTCTAGGAAGGCATGTGGGTACCTCCAAATATTTTTTGACTATTAGAAGTTGAATGAGGTGATGTTAAAGGAAAATATATCTTTTTTCTATTATGGAAGTCGTTTTTGATAATCTTTGAGGGGCATGTGGGATTTCAAAGATTTACGTTTATTCAGGGTAACATATGTTGAGGTTTTGGGATGAGCATATACTTTTGTCAATGACTAAGAGTAGTTATGTGAATTTTGAGTTTCTTTTTATTATATTTTGTTGGAATAATACGCCTTTAGTGTTTATGGAGTTGATGATCATGAATTTTTATTGATTCTTTTACTATTTTCTTGTTTTTTTTCATGGAAGAAATTCTAGTATACTTTTCAAAGGAAGATCATCAGGGACCATTTTGATATCATTATTCAATCCTTGAAAAAATAACGTTTATAAGGTAAGATTTACAAATGTGGGTTTTAGAACATGAAATTGAAATTTTTTGGGAATGTGATATCTGAGTGGGACCTCTTAGTGGTTCCCAAAAAGATCAATCTATTATGTCTTTATAGAATTCTAGTAATCTATTTCAGATATAGAGATTCTTGGGTCTTTTAGGTTACAAATAATGTTTTTATGAGTTCTCCAAGTCTGAATCATTGATGGCATCTTTAATTAAATATTTATTTACAATACCCCTTTGGGGGGAGGTTTACTATTTGTTCTTATCATAATAGACTAAAATATATTTTTACATAGAGGGATATAAACATGCAATATAGAATTGAATTGATTACCTTCAAAATTTTATTTTTATATTGATTATACCCTACAGATGGGAAATGTGGTTGTGATCGGTTTACAATAAAATTACCAAAAAATACATTAATGATTTAGTTGAGTAGTTCTATCTGATAATTATTTTTCATGGTTTGTAATTGTGAGTATAAGAGGTTGGTAAATATGTGTTATTCACTTGATTTAATTTTACAACATATTTTTATGAGTTACAGAGGATTAAGAATGGGATAGATACTGAGTTACAACACATGAGTGAACTAATTTATATTGTGGATACCTCATGTGACTAGTATCATTCTCCCATTAAATCTTTTTCATTTCATTGTAGGTTTTTTATTCTGTTTTTTTAGTAAAAAGTTCATTGAAAATGAGAACCATTATTGTTCTTTTGTGTACCATAGGGAAACTAAGAAATTCAATGATTTGAGACATCGTTATCTTTTGATGGTGGATTACATGGATGATTGAGGATTTAATATCATGGTGTGTTACTTTTCAGAGAGTTAACATGGTCCACCTAATACCTATGTGTTATATTCAACCCTTACTAATTAATATATAATAATTGGATGATATTTTGATGGAATCAATCATTTCTTTTACATGGACTCCCAGTTGGAAGGAATAAATTTTTTATTTTATAATTGACTTATAAAATAAGTTTATTTCATCCATAACAAGGACGATACAGATGTGTAACAACATGGGGCTTGTAAATCAAATAGATTGTGAGACTTCATGGGGTTCCCTCTCCAATTTTATCTCATAGGGACCCATGGATTACATCCAGGTACTATAATGTTCTACTAGTGGCGATGGATCCCAAATTTGTTTGATCATAGATTATCATAAACCAAATGATGAAAAAATTGACAGCCATATCTAGAATCTTGAAGTTATTATTCTGGATTAGGTTCTTGATTTTGGAAGATCTTTGGAAAATAATTTTCCTATGGTTTAGTTTTACTGTAGAAATAACAATCAATCAAAAATTAGTATGGACCCCATTAAGTATTTTTAAGGGAATCCATGTAGATCTACATTATTATTTGTAGAGTTAGGAGAGTGGTCCATGGATTGGTTGAATCATGTTCAAGAGATGACGAAAATCTATTCTTTTACTTGTAGGAGAATATTTAATAGGCAAAGTCATCAGAAATTTTATATGGATCATCATCATTGGGCACTAGAGTTTGAGGTATGTGATCATGTTTTTCATAGAGTTTAACATCAATTAAGACATCATCTGTTGGATTAGTTGGTTATGTTGGGACCACCGATTCTATGCCCATGTATAATAATTGGTAAATAATGAAGATGGCCAATTGGATGTAATTTCCATCTGGATGGACTTTTTTCATGAAGTGTTTCATGTTTCCCAAGTAATTAGATATTTACCATATCCTTCCCAAGTGATTGGATGGGAGGATGTTGATATTGAGACTAATACATCTTTTGTTGAAAATCCAGATCAAATTATAGATCTATGAGATAATTTATTACATGGAAATACTATTCAGATGGTCTAGGAACTGTGGCACAAAGGGAGTGATAGCCACGAGATGTGGGTGAGGGAATTTATGATGAGGAAGGAGTGTCTCACTTTTTGTGATTTGATGAATGTAAGGGATATATAGGGGTGGAAATAATATATTATGGGGATATCGTAAACCACATTATGTATTTCTATTTCTCCCTTGCCTTTGATTTATTTATCATCCATGTTTGGATGTGATTATAGACTTCTATGGGATAGAGAGTATATTCATGGGAAAATTACATAATTTTTATGGATGTATGTTTATTTTAAATAATTGATACCGATTATATACACATTAATATATTTTAGTGGTTCTATCTAGGTTTAGTTGAGGTCCCATGAACATTGGTGTTTTTACACTATAAAATATTCTATTCTATATCATTAAAGAAACAATTTCTATGTAATTGTTTCCAAGATGATTTTTTGAAAATGTTTTATTCTGTTGATGGTATACATGTTGTTTACTAGGCTCACATTTTTTAATGGAAAAAAGTTTGTTTTTATTAAAATTTTTGGGAAATAATATATCAAGTTTTTTCTCTCGGTATGTTTTGGGTGTGTTTATGTCTGTGGGAAAAGAAATATAACTATGAATGAGTACAGTTAGAGTTTTACAAAGTTGGTGGTTATGGTGGAAAAATTTTCCAGTGTTTCCCATATTTTTGGGCCTCCAAATCAGTATTTGGATTTAGGAAAAGGAATATTTTTTTGTAAAAGTACATGGTACGTGGACCAAAAATCACATTTTTTGGAATGTATATGGTGGTGTGTGGAATGTCAAAGAAAATCAACGAGGGAAGGGAACAGTAAAGTGTGTGATGGAGAGTTAGTATAGGAATGGTTCTTTGGTAGTAAATGTTTTGTGGAAAAGGTATGTGGTACACAGAAGGCATGTAGTACACATCATGGATTTTCATTTGTGGAAACGAGGTGGTCATATTAGAAATCATGAAGGGAGTAATTGGTGAAAAAGAGAGAGTGATTAGAGAATCCATAATGGAATAAATGAAGTACACGTACAGCATAGGTAAATAGATCATGATATGTGTAGTATTATGTGAAGGCAATTCTACATTTATGATTTGTGTAGATATTGGATTAGCCAATTTTCATGGATATATTTTCCAATATAAGAGGTACTAATTTGATCATTAACTCGAGGGTTCCTCATAATAAAACTTTATTAAGGTGATAATTTGGCCTAGTCTAAAAGAGGTTCGCGAGGTGGATTCGAATAAGGGTGAAGGAGTCCATGAATATAATACCGTTAATGGATTTTTTGAGGCATTAATAAATGAAAAAGATGAAATTCTAGATAGAATAAGTAAATATTTAAGAAGTACGCAGAAGCAAATACGGTACGTGGAAACTGAGATAATACACAGATGTAGTGGAGAATCAGTTATCAAAGTTGGGTGGTTCGTGGAATTGAATAAGTTCACCAAATTTGTATTTCATGAAGTATACACGCTATATAGTTTTCATAATTTTTACGGTGCTTAACTGAGGAATCATTGAAGCATTAAAACACACTAAAATAGTTTTTGTATGTAATTACACTACGTAAAAATACATATAAAAGTGGATTTCATCTATGGGTGAAAAATGGACATCAACAGAGCGTCTACCTATTGATTATGATGCATGATTTTATGAACATTAAGGGACCAAAAATTCCATAAAATGTGAGTGTATCCCTTCCAAGAGTAGTGAGAAAAGGAAGAGGTCAAAGATGATCATTTATATTGGTAGTGATCTAGATAAAGAGACATAGGGAGTGACCCTTGGGAATATAGTGAGAAGACAATAAATATGGTAAAGTTAGTGAGCCTGGGCATAGAAGTGATTTAGCCTGAACATTGTAATTGGTAATGACATTTAGTGTATCTGGAACATTGTCATGTTGTCATTGTATGATACTTGGATGTAGCTTAGTGAGGGTGAACGAAGTAATATCCCTGCATCATGTGCATGATTTCATTTCTGTTCACATATTTCTACAGGAGAAAGTGAAAACTGTGTTTTTTTTAATGAAGAAACAAAATATGAAGGGGAAGTTTTTTAAGTCTATTATACTATGACCCCCCCCCCCGAGGGATTTGATCAAGTAGGGCAAATATTTGTTATCAGAGGGAAATGTAAAAACATAGTAGTTCTCTCTCAGTATAAGAAATAGAAGTGTTCAGTCACAAATTAATTCTTATCTTTAATGGTATCAATTTCCATCTATATAATAATCAGATGTATAACTACCTCTTATCATTATGAATAGATTTCTACATCGTAAATATGCATGGAATATTAGCTAATTTCAATATTGGTGATTTATTTGAAGCTAAAAGAAGAGAATTGGATGCATATTCTAATGGTGCCGATTATTTATGAAGATCCATATCAAATTCATTTTATATTATAGTGATTTCTTTCAAAACATCACATACTATGTGGGAAAAGATTCTGAACATTTATGAAGGATATTCAAATGTAAGAGTTTTAATGATGCACGATTTGTGGAAAAAATTTGGTGATCCCAAAATGAAACCATATGAATCTGTTGATGCATTATTTTATTGGGTGAATGTTTTAGTGGAAGACATGTTTAGTCTTGGAAAATATGTTAAAGATATAAATATTTTGACATGTATCATGAGAAAATTTCCACCTCGGTTTAATATGAAAGTTTCAATATTAGATGAAAAATACTTAAAAGATATTACATTGTATAAATTTCAAAATACACTTATTAGATATGAAAAGATAAAGGATTATAATGATGCTCTAGAAAAGGGGATTTCCAAAGAAGTGTAATTCAAGGACAAGAAAAATCTATCAATTGATAATGGTTTGGAGGAAGATAATTTTGATGATTACAGGTTGTTTCTCTCTTAAAATTTTAAAATTGGAATAAGAATGTTCAATGGTAAACTTCAACATTCAATCTTATGATGCAGAAATATTATATTTTTTTAGCTGTAATGTCTCCTAAGATGTTTGCAGATGAATATGATAGAAAGATGGAATTCCCCAAAACAAGTATTCACATAATGAGAAAGGTAAGATAAGTTCTATGTGAATGTTCTTGAAAAATAATATTCTTCTTTAAAAAGAAGATTAATTTTCGGAAAAATCTGAGGATGAGGTGTTAGAGGAGAACAAGGATCATAAGGTTGATGGTTTAGTAGAATTTGTCAAAAATTACATAAAAAAATAAAAGTGGAAATGAAGAAGGAGAAGTGAAGGAAGAGAGGATATTTAGGTAACATTATAATCTTCTATTGAATATATATATGTTTAGAGATCCTAAAACAATGAAAGACAAAAAAGATACTTGTGATGAGAAGCTTTATATGTAGCTATAGGAAGAAGAGAAGTAGTATCTGAATAAGGAAACTGAAAATGTTAATTATTCACCACCAGCAAGCCGAGCAAGTTGGTTGAGTACAAACTAATAATTTAATAATAGAAAAAAGAGATCGATTGTCTGACTAAAACTATAAAAGATCAAATAAAATGTATCGATAAAAATGAAGAGGATGTTTTCGATCTATGAAAAAGAGATAAGAATCATAAGATATTTTTTTTCCATAAAATGGATTCAGGGAAATAGATAACACATACATCAAAAAAGATGAAAATGGAGAACATAATTCTTGAGGAACATAAGAAATTGCAAAATTCAATTGATAAGGCCAGTATGGGGATTGATTGATAATAGAACATTGTAACGGTTGATGTCATACAACAAGGACCTACACCATGATTGAATATTAACTTGGGTATGATGAAGAATTAAAATATTTTGAGAACTGAAGGGATAAATACTGGTGAAGTATTAACACACTGGAATGTACCCTGTATAAGATGCGATTGTTTTGGAAATATGGGACACATAATAAATATTTGTTCCATTGAAAAGAGGTACAAAAGGGAATAGGCCCATCAAGGTAGTCATACAATTCTCTATTTTTCTGTCCGTCATTTGATGGTAACAATTTCATGTGTGGAGGATTTGGTAACATGGAAATATATTTATCATAAAAAATATAGAAGAATGTTCTAAAACAAATTGAGGTTGAATATAAAAAATAGTAAAATATATTATCAAATGAGCTAAAAATACAATGTCAATTTGCAGTACTACATGATATAGTTGGTCCATCATATAATGGGTAATTCCATGAGAACAATCCATACAGGATATGAAATCAAAAAAATAGTTTAAAAAAAATCTGAGCATTTAGTAGGTGAAATAATTTCATTCATTGCATTAGATCACACATGGATATGGATCATTGATATTGGATGTACCTCCCATATGTTAGAAAAAAAAGGATCCAGTGAAAGGAATCAGGTACAATAAAGAAGGTATCCTAATATTTGGTAATGATGAAGGGTTGAAAATCATTATCTTTGGGAAACCAATGCCTGAGGGAAAATACATGAGATGTGAATATGTCTTGGTTGTTGAAGTTCATAGTAAAAACATATTATGAATAATTCAATTGTTTGACTCAGGATATGACATAATAATTTCTAAGAAGTTATGTCTCATTAATGAAAATATGGTGGTGTTGTATTGTAGGGAAAACATACAAAATGGAATTTTTATCTCTTGAGTGGTGTAGAAGATATTTTCATTCATTCTAAGGATGAAGAAAATAAGTTGTTTCAAATACATAATGGCTATGTGATCCAAACATAATTGGATGATCTGGTGAAATATGATGTTACTCGATACCTCCCAAGATTATCACGTTATCATCAACATACATGTGATGGTTTCCAATAAGGGAAGATAATTCGAAATACATATAAGAAAAAAGAACAAAGGTCAAAAAATTTCTTGATTGTGTTCATAATGATGTGTGCAGACCAATTTCACCAAGATCTCTTGATGTGGGGATATATAATGTTCTCCCCATTGATGATTATAGCATAATTTCAGGGGTTTCAATAATCACCAAAAAATATAAGATATTCAATTTATAAAAACATATCAACGAGAATTTTTTAAGATTCTAGGTAGCATAATTAGTAATATATGAATAGATAATGGAATATAGTTCACAAAATTCCTAGTATAGGATTATCTCAAAAAATTGGTATAAGGAATCAAATTTTGTTGGTAAGAACACGATAGTAGAATGGAATATTTGCGAGAAGAAATAAAATTTTCAATAATATGGCTCGAACAATTCACATTGAAAAAAATATTCTATAGAAATTTTGGAACGTAGAACTGAGTATTTTAGTCCACACATCAAATATAGAATTACTATGTCAGAGAGAATAGAAGACTCTATATGAGCTATGGTATGGAAAGAATCCATTATTAATTTTTTTTTGAATATTTGAAAATAAGTGTATCATTCCCAACAAGGAGAAACACATGAAGTTTGAATCCTATGGAGTTCAATGGATATTTATTTTCTACTGAATTAAAAGAAAAGTATACAAATGGTTCTACAAGAGGATAAAAATATTTTTGTAACCCATGATGTAACCATAGAATAAAATGAGAAGAATATTCAAGAAATATATGACCAGTATCAGGGGGATAATGATGATTAAATTAGAAGATCAGTGGATTATCTGGTTCTAGAGGCTCATTTATAAAAATATTCATATGATGATAAAGATGAGGATAAATCAATATACAAACAATGATATAAGAGATGATCCAAAATTGATAAGCAAAAAACATAGTTGCTGATCAGACAGTGCCAATGTAGACAAAGGGGTTGAAAACTCTATAGAAATAATCATACATATCATAGGTAGATCAGAAATGATTTAGTGAAGCATCTAGTGAAGAAAATTAGGTTCAGGCTATGAATGAAGAGCTTGAACAAATTGAGAAGAATTAGACATGGGATATTGTTTCGAGGCCAACAGATAAGATTTTCATTTGGAGAAAATGGGTATCTTGAAAAAAAGAGTGAAAATGGTGTTGTGATTCAAAAAAATAATTACTAGTATGTAGAGGGTTCTTCAAAATAGAGGGTATAGATTATTATGAGACATTTTCATCTGTGACAAGGATGTAGACAATTATACTATTTGTGGCCATAATCGTGTGAAGAAAGTTCAATGTTTTCTTGATGGATGTGGTAAGAACCTGAACCTTCTTTTCAGGTATGCTTTTCCTTTTTCTGGAGTTTTTGTAAAAATCGGAGTTTTTGAAATTTTCAAGTACACATCATGTACTTTATAAGTACAAGTTGCGTACTTCGTTGTCGTAGGAGGCCACGTGTGGGCTGTGTCACGGCCACACACACGGTCGTGTGGGGTTATGTGGAGGCTGCCTAAAGATGAGTACAGAAAAAGCATGTACATTACGTGTACTTCAAAAGTACACACTGTGTATTTTGTTTTTTCGTTAAATGCACAGGGGATGCATCTGATGCACAAAACCATCTTCTTATAGGATTTCGTTGTTCGGGAGAACCCGCACGGCCATGGATCTTTGACGAACCCTCGAGACTCTGTCCATTCTACGAATCGATCGCCGTAGATTGCATTAGAACAACAACTGTAAGCTCTTACTTCTCCTAGAGATTTTTTTTCCAATTCCTCCTCTTTTCCAAGTTATCATGGGTAAACATTTTACGCATTTTTGTAGATCTACGACTTTCTAATGAGATTCAAGCTTCAAGGTTCAAGTATATTGATCTCATAACCCCAAGGTAGGTGGTTTGTTCCTTTTTGTAGAAAGGATTTAAGTATTATGTGAAACTTTTTCCAATACCCACGAACTGGGTATTGCATGTTTACCTTTTCAGCCATATTGTTTTCCTTCTTTGATTTTATGCCTGAGTAGAGGTCATTGTTTGTGAATAGGGTAATTATATATGATTTGGATGTTTTTCCCAAGCATGTTTTGCTTATTTATGACCGTTGGGTCAAGATTCTCTTATTAGGCTATTGCTAGTTGCCATGCATAGTATTGTAGGATGTGTGACTATTGATCTGATATGATGATATGCTATAGTATTCTTGCCAAGTATTTCTTGAGTTTTACTTTGGCTGATATGCGATGTTATACTTTTTGATTTACACAGGGCCGCGAGAACCTAGTGTAGTAGACCATAGGGAGAATAGACATAAGAGCTTCTCTACAGTGTCTTTTATAAATTATGATGCGAGACAACAGGGGGAATTGATGTTGAGTGCTTCCTCAGAGTGTCTGTAGTTCCTCGAAGTGGGTCGCAGGGGGAATGAGATGTTGAGTGCTTCCCCAGAGAGCCTTTAGTACTATAAAGGACTATAGGGGGAATGGACGGTGAGTGCTTCCTCAGAGAGTGTATAATTTAACTGAACCAAAGGGATGAGACTGTGTTTGTTTCCCAGAGGGTTGCTAGTATCTTTTTGGTAGGACAAGAGGGGAATGACTATTAGTACTTCCCAGAGGGTTACCTATTTGTGTTTATCGGCTTGGATTAGCTACTGCTTGATATTTGGACTGTGGATTGTTTACTACTGCGTACTTTCCTACTTACTGCCTGTACATTTACCTGCCATATATTCACTGACTGTTAGGCACAGTTCTTGTGGTTGTTGCCTACTGGGATTTTTCTCACACCCTGTTTGGGACATGTTTTTGGGACCAAATAGTTTATATTTTCACGGGTATAGACCAGGGAAAGAACCCTTCTACTTTAGGTACTTGATTGCATTGGAGCTGGAGAGCATATGACCAAGTTGAGGATTGCGTTGCTGAGGAGCTGTTTATCTATTTTTCATTGGTACATGGGTTTAGTACTGTATTCAGAATTGTAACTTGTTTGGATACTTTCCAAGACATATATGTATCGCGCATCATTCATATATCTTTGTATGCTCCAGTTTTTTCTTTATCTAAGTCTTCCACTGTTTACTATTGTTGGATATTTTCTACTTTCACTATTGTATAATGTTTCTCTTCCATTGTGTTACTCTGCCAATTAGGGCATAGTTTCCCCTTTATCACACCCAGGGCCCTCACAGATAGTCTACAGTCTATGGAGTTTGAAGAAATGTTCTTGAGGCCATGTGACCAACTGGGTACGGGGCGCCACTGGGTGGCTTCCGGAACCGGGACATTACAAAGTTGTATTAGAGGAATTATTTTATCTTGATTTACTGTTTGGAGCCTCTATCCAGGGATAGGAAGAAATAGGTACTTGGAATTATGTTGTTCCTAGGAGTAGCAAACCCGTGAATAGGGATAAGCCAATCTACCCCGTTTAATTGAAATTTTTATAGTTTTTCAACTATTACAGATGAATTGATTTCACCTTGATTGATTCACATGAATTGTACTGTTATTGTTGATGTTATTGAGGCTCTATTTCTGTCGTAACCAAATGAGATTTCGTTGTGACATATCTTGTATCATATATCCCTTATAATAAATCACATGCCAGGAATTCATGAAATGCAATCTAGGATGGATTAGCAATTTCATGTTGTTGTGATAGATATTGTGTAGAATATGCATGAGGTTGTAATAGATTCTTTGATAAAAATTTCAACTTCTTATTAGAGCATTGGTTGTGTAAGGTTTTTTTTGGATGAACACCAATATTTGGTTCTAGAGGTGTTATGGGACCTCATAGACCATAATTTTGTGGATCATTTCGTTGTTTTCTTGTTTATAACTTGTTTGAGATGCCAAAATTTGATTAGCGGGGAGTATGGGCCATCACGGATCAGAATTTGGCACTTTCAGTGCTTGTTTCAGTGTTTTTTAGGTTCCGGAGTAGTTTCTGAGGCTAACATTCTGGAAAAAACCGGAATACATGCACTGTAATGTTATGCACACACCATGTGTTCTTCTGATAGGAAGAAACAATTTTTTTTAAGTACATTCTAGGTAATTTATGTACAAACTGTGTAGTCTCTAACCTTGTCAAAGTCCATGTGGGTACAAAATTATGATGGAGAATGGATGGTAGTAACACACCATGTATGAGTTGAACATGTTGTGTAGTGTTATCCAAGGTACCCGATCATGTAGCTAAGAACATGGGTCGGTAAAATCTGTTCTTATAAACGTCATGTAGTCGCAGCCATGTAGCCGACTGTGTATCTAACCACACAGTTGGTTGGGACTTCTTAGTACATGCCATGTCCGTCTGGAACATGGCGTGTAGTGTAACCTAGGTACACAAGCCATGTCTCTAACAACACAAGCCTGTTGAATCTTTTCTAGTACACACAGTGGTTATATTGAACATGGCGTGTAGTATTGTCTTAGGAGAGCCGTGTGGCTTAACTGTGTAGAAGGTCCCTGACTGAGGAAGAGCATTCAAGTACACTCTACGAGTTCATAGAACACACCGTGTGTTTGGGGTTTTACATGACTAGCTTAGGTAGGAGTACACACCCATGTAAATGACATAAGGGAACACACCATGTAGTCTTTATACACGCCATGTAGTCTTGTTTTAAAAAACATGAATGCTTTCTTAATCATGTTCCCTTATTATGATCAAAGTTTCCAGTCCTTAATAATGTTGATCATTGGTGTGTGTTTGACCTTGCAGAGTCATGGAACTGAGGCTTCCTCCAGTCGTACGCCAATTTTTAGGCAATGATCAGACGCTGGGCATAGATGATCGGGGACTTCTCGTAGATCATCCGGTTGTGCCAGTCTTGGAACCTGCAGTTATACTTGTTACCAGTACTGACACACTGTTTAGGAAAGGCTTCATGAGGATGATGCGTACTTTTCATAGATCACCACCTCCAGCCCCGTTGATGGATAATTTTATGTGGGTCGTCCAGCAGCTGCATCCTCCCACTTTCCCAGGGGAAGGAGGACCTCAGGATGTAGAGTCATGGCTAGAAGCCATTCTGAAAATATTTGAGCATCTAGAGACTCCTCCAGAGGGGAGATTTGGGCTCTCTACCTATAAACGATGATATTCCACCAAGATATTTTGGGATGTGATCTCACGGGTGGTTCATCAGTAGGTTATGGCTTGTGAGGACTTTAAGAGCATATTCTATGACTACTTATATCCAGATACCCTGACGGCCGACCGAGCCTGGAAGTTTATGATTTTGGAGTAGGGTACACTTTCTGTTATGGAGTATTCCTCTTGTTTCACTGAGATTCAGAGTATCACAACATTCCAAGGAGGTGATGGGTTATTCCTGGCACGGAAGTTTGAGGATGGCCTCAAACATGACATTTGCTCTCAAGTGAATATCTTAAAGTTGACTTCTATCACTTCTATTGTCATCCAGGCGCTGATCACGAAGCGCAATCTAAGGGATTCTGGAGTTATGAGCCAGGACGTCTCGGCATCTAGAGTTAGCATCCCTCATACTAATAGTAGGATGAATCATAGGGAGTCATCGTGCATTGATCCGAGGAAGCGGGATACATCTTTTGGTAGTCAGGTGGTGGGGTACTAGTGCGGAAGGAGAGGGTACAACAGGCCATAGTGTCAGAGAGACCCAGTGGAGTGCCGATGTTGTGGAAATATGGGACTCTTTAATAATTTCTGCCAGGTCTTCTCACCAGCGGCTGGTGACATGGGTTCTTCTATTACTCCTAGTAAAGGAGAAGCTCCACTATTTTCTCACCAGTTTGGGAACTGGAGTTCTTCTAGCCGTTCAGGCTGAGGTGGAGGTCGTAGCCATAGTGGTCAGTCACCAGGCTACCAGGGACTGCAGGGTGGATCAACTCTGAGTAGTTAGGCAGGGTCACAGGGCCATGGTGTAGTCCAAACCTATGCGGTGGAGCAATCCTAGTAGGAGCTGGATCCAGACCCCTCTACAGATCGAGGCATGGTCCTAGTTTTCTCGGTTTTATCTACACCTTGTTCCGATACTAGTGCTATTCATAGCTATATATCTATCGCTGTTGTGCATAGCCTTGGGATCTGTATCTTTTCTTCTTTTGATGTTTTGACACTAGAAACATCATTGGGGACTAGAAGGGCTAGTGTATGTCAGTTCAAGGAGTGCCCTCTCGAGGATGGTGGGTGTCACTTCCTTGGGATCTTTATGTTCTGGAGTTGACAGGGTATGATGTCATTCATGGAATGGACATGCTAGTTCCCTTCGAAAAAGTCTTCGACTACTATCGCCGAAGGGTGAGTTTCATATCACCAGAGGGTGGATATTTTTTTCATAAGGGCAAGTGGGATGTCTAGGCAAGCAGAGCGGGTCTAGAGCATCATGGGTTGGGAGTCGTTACAACACAGATTTCTAGTATTTATTAGGATTATCAGGGGACTTCATAGTTATTAATTCCACTAGTGGTGGATCATTTCAGGGATGTATTTCCAAAGGACTTCTCAAGATTTACTTCAGATCGTGAGGTAGAATTTTCTATTGTGCTTTTACCAGGGGTACCATCGATGTCCATTCTTCCTTATAGGATTGCTACACCTACGTTACAGGAGATCAAAAAGTTATTGGAGGTGTGGGGGAAAGGGTTTCATCTGATCCAGTACTTCTCCTTGGGGTTTTCCTGTTCGGTTCGTGAAGAATGAAGATGATACCCTCAGGCTTTGTGTGGACTATTGGAAGTTAAACCAGTTGACGTTCAATAACTGATATCACTTGCCTAGGATTGATGATCTCTTTGATCATCTTTGAGGAGCCCAGGTGTTCTCGAAGATTTACATGAGGTCTAGTTATCATCAGTTGTGCGTTATACCATCCGATATACCTCTCACAGCCTTCCTGAGCAGGTATGGTCTATACAAGTATATGGTTATGCCATTCCGTGTCACGAACGCGCCTGCAGTTTTCATGGAACTGATGGACCAAGTGTTCTATCTATACATGGATTCATTCGTGGTTGTTTTAATGGATGATATCTTGGTGTACTCTAACACTCAACACAACCATTCTACCCATCTTGAGATCATTTTGAGTACACAGAGGGTGCATTAGTTATATGCTAAGCTATCAAAGTGCCACTTTTGGATGGACCTGATTCACTTCTTGGGTCATGTTTTCTCACAGGAAGGAGTATTAGTAGACCCAGAAAAAGTGAGAGTTATAGTTTCCTGGGAGCAACCGAAGAACGTCTTTGAGGTGTGTAGTTTTCTAGGGCTGTCTGGATACTAAATGCATTTCATATAGAACTTTTTTCACTTAGCAGCACCAGTGACAGGTCAGACCAAGAATGGTGAAAAGTTCCTGTGGTCAAATTCTTGTGATTCATCCTTCAATAGCTGAAAGGGAGGTTGACCTCTGCATAGATACTAGTCTTTCCATATCCAAGAAAGAGATATACTATGTACTGTGATGCTTCGGGTATCAGGCTGGAAGCGGTGCCTATGCAGGGAGATGTAGTTGTTGAGTACGAGTCTCGACAGTTTAGACCACATGATAGGAAATACCATACACACGATCTGGAGTTAGAATATGTTGTCCATGCCCTACCATGTTGGAGACATTATCTTCTGGGGGATCACTTTTTGGTTATCACCGACCTCAAGAGACTCAAGTACATCTTTGCTCAGCGTGATCTGAATTTCAGACAGGAAAGATGGGTTGAGTACCTTCAGTATTTTGACATTGTGTTTGCCTATATGCAGAGGAATGGAAACACAGTTGCTGATGCATTGAGCAGGAGGACACAGATACAAGAAGTACGGGAGGCCATTAGAGAGTGGATGCTTATGGCTCTGTTCTCTAAGATGCCTTTCAAGGTGCATGATATATATATGAGAAAACTTGTCTATCTTCTGTATCTATTACCTCTACACTTCTTGATCAGGTATGAATGAGGCAACTATCAGATTCTAAAGGCCTAGTCTTATGGGATATCATGTCAGGAGAGGATCATAATCCTTGGTGGACCATATGTGAGGATGAGAACTTTCGATTTTAGGGATGCGTATGGTTGGTAGTAGATATATGTGAGGAGCTAATGCGGGACTTTAATTCCTCCATTTGGGAAGTTTATATTGGCATCAACAAGATGTATCAGGATCTACATCGTCAGTATTGGTTTCCAGGTATGAATAGGGACATTGCTGGCTTCGTCATGAGGTGTTCCACTTGGCAGTAGTTGAAGGCGGATGATCAGTGACCACCAGGACTTTTTCAACAGTTACCCATTCCTGAGTGGAAGTGGAATGACGTCACAATGGATTTCATGATAGGGTTTCTGAAGTCTCTTTGAGGGAACGATACAGTATGGGTTATCATTGACAGGCTCATGAAGGTTGCTAACTTCTTTCCGATCAAGGAGACCTTCAGCGTTGATGAGCTGGGGTTGTAGTACATCTGAGAGATTGTACATTTGGATGGGGATCCACACTCCAATTTTTAAATAAGGATGCATTTTTTACTTCTCGGGTCTGTCAGGGGTTTCAGAAGGCTTTGGTTACATAGGTACTTTTGAGCACGGCTTACCACCCCAAGACAGATGGCCAGTCCGAGCATGTGATTCAGGTGCTTGAGGATATGCTCCGAGCATTCATTCTAGATTTTGGAGGTTCTTGGGAAAAGAATATACCTATTGTGGAGTTTTCTTACAATATTTTTTTTCAAGTGACTATTTATATGGAAACATATGAGGCTTTGAATGATGGGATATGCTGATCACCTTTATACTGGCTGGAGGTAGGAGAGGAAGCTTTGCTGGGACCTCATCTGGTTCAGGATACCAATGAGTAGATAAAGTTCATTCGAAAAAAGATGGATACTCCAGAGTATCGACAGAAGACTTACGCTGATCTTCAAAGAAAAAATCTGGAGTTTGAGGTCGGGGATCAGGTTTTCCAGTCTGTCACACTGAGGTTGGCACACAAGAGGATTAGGAGACAGGGTAAGATTTCACCGAGGTACGTCATCCCGTTTGAGGTGTTGGAGAAAGTTAGGCTCGTTGAATATCTATTGTAGTTAACTTAAGAGGTACTGAGTTATGCATGACATTTTCCACCCTTCTCATCTCTAACGTTACTTTTACGACCCGTCCCATGCTTTCAATCCCGAGGATGTAGAGTTGGAGGCGGATGAATATTTTGAGGAGCATCCAATCTGGATTATTGATCGCAGTATGAATGTTCTTTGTGGCTGGTCTGTTCCTCTGGTACGGGTTTTATGGCATCACGAACGAGTATATAATGAGACTTGGGAGAGGGAGGCCAATGTGCGATTGTAGTTTCCAGAGTTGTTCGGGGTTTCATCTTCTAAGCCGCGCTAGGGAAATTTGGGTGTTAATTTCTATAAGGGGGAAGTTTGTAAGTACCCAGACCTTCATTTCAGGTATGATTTTTATTTTTCTGGAGTTTTTATAAAAATTGGAGTTTACAGATATTTTTCATGCACACGCCATGTACTTTATAAGTACACGTTGTGTACTTCGTTGCCGTAGGAGGCTGTGTGCGGGCTATTTCACAGCCACACACACATTCATTTGGGGTGACATGATGGCCGCCTAAATCAGAGTACAGAGAAGGAAAGTACACAACGTGTGCTTAAAAATTACACACCATTTATTTTGTTGTTTTCGTTAAAGGCACCGAGGTTGTGTCTGACAGACTGAACTATCTTCTTATAGGCTTTCTTCATCCGGGATAACCCGCACGGCCGTGGATCTTCGACTAACCACTGATCCTTCGTCCGTTCTCCAAATCGACCTTTGTCGATTGCATTGGAACTACAGTGGTATGCTCTCCCTTCACATATAGATTTTTTTTCCAATTCATCCTCTTTTCCATGTTATCATGGGTTGAATGTTTTACATGTTTTCATGGATCTACGATGCTATAAGGAGATTCATGCTTTTAGATTAAAGTATATTGATCTCATAACCACAAGGTAGATGGTTTGTGCCTTCCTGTAAAAATTCTTTGAGTATTATGTGAAAATTTTATCAATACCAATGAACGGGGTATTGCGCGTTTACCGTTTTAGCCAAATTGTTTTCCTGCTTTGCTTGCATGCCTTATTAGAGGTTATTGTTTGAGAAAAGTGTAATTTTTTCTGCTTTGTATGTTTTTCCCAAGCATGTTTTTCCACTTTATGACCATTTGGTCTAATTTTTCCTGTCAGGATATTGGCAGTTGACATGCCTAGTGTTGTAGGATGTGTAACAATTGTTCTGATATGATAATATGATGTAGTATTCTAGCCAAGTAGTTCTTGAGGTTTACATTGGCCGATACCCGATGTTATTCTTGTTTATTTACACAGGTCCGAGAGAACCAGCTGTAGTAGACCATAGAGAGAATTGTTTTAAGTGCTTCTGTAGAGTGTCTATTATAAATTACGATGTGAGGACTAATAGGGAATTGATGTTGAGTTCTTCCTCAGATAGTCTGTAGTTCCTCGACATGGGCCACATGGGTAATGAGACCTTGAGTGCTTACCCAGAGTTCCTTTAGTACGATACGAGACTATAGGGGGAATTGACGGTGAGTGATTCCTCAGAGAGTCTAAAATTTAACTGAAACAGAGGGATGAGACTGTGTGTGCTTCCTAGAGGGTTTCTAGTATCTGTTAGGTAGGACCAAATGGGATAGATTGTGAGTACTTCCCATAGGGTTACCTGTTTGTGTTTATCTACTTTAATTATCTGTTGCTTGATATTTGGACTATGGATTGTTTACTGCTAAGTACTTTCTTATTTACTGCATTCTTTACATTTACCTGCCATATATTCGCTGACTGTTAGGCACAGATCTTGTGGTGGTTTCCAACTTGGATTCGTCTCACGCCCTATTTGGGCCATGTTTCTTGTCCCAAATATATTATATTTTTTTTCATGTATAGACAAGGGAATGTTCCCTTATACTTAAAGTACTTGATTGAATTGGAGATGTAGAGCATGGGACCAAGATGAGGCTTGTGATACTGAGAATTTGATTATATGTTCTACTTTTGTACTTGAATTTATTACTGTATTCAGCATTATGAACTGTTTGGCTGCTTTCATAGACATATATGTATCATGCATCATTCATATATCTATGTGTTCTCCAGCTTTTTCTTTATCTCACTCTTCCGCTACTTACTGTTGTTGGATATTTACTCTTCTTCAATTGTATATTGTTTCTCTTCCGCAGTTTTACTCTTCCAATGAGGGCATAGTTTCCCCATTATCACACCCAAGGCCCTCTGTACTAGTCAGCATCCTCTGACGTTCGGGGAAATGCTCTTGAGGCCATGTGACCAACCGGGTACATGATACCTCTGGGTGGCTTCCAGAACTGGGATGTTACTGATGTCAAGTAAGCATTTCTAAATGGGGTTTTGGTAGAAAAAGCTTATATTGAGTAGCAAGATGGTTTTCTCATTCATGAATATAAGAAAAATGTATATTGAATGAAGAAATCATTATTCAGTTTGAAAGCAGCACCTAGATCATGGTATTAAAGGATAGACTAGTTTCGAAAAAATCTCAATTTTTAGTGAGGTGGATTTGATTAAAATTTATATTTCAAACATAATAGTAATCAAAGAATTATGGTGCCAGTATATATCGACGAAATAATTTATGGAGGATCAGATGAATCAAAATGTTGAATGTTTTCCAAATTCCTGAAAAAGTGGGTTCAAAATGACAATGATTAGTTAACTGGCGTTTCCTTGAGCTATATTTAACACAAGGAAATAATGAAACATTATTTTATCATAAGAATTATGACAGGAATGTTTTGAGAAATTTTGGAATGGATAATTCCAAGGAGATGAAAACTCTGGGGGAAACCTGGATGAAACTGTCTTGGGATGATGAAGGGAAAACAATAAATTTTAAAGAATACATGAAGATCATTGTAAATATATTGTACTTAATAATGGCATTATGAGATATTGTTTTACCATGTTTCATGTATAACTATATCAATGTAATCCCAAGTAATTTCTCATTATTCTTGGGATAATAATACCATAGTATATCAAGGGAACAATGTATTTCATTTTGATGTATAATGAACAATCCCAGCCATAGCTATTGGGATATATAGATACAGATTGGGCCTAATCAACATATCATATAAAATCATTAACAAAAGGAGACTTTTATCTGTTATGATTAAGTATTACATGGCTAATAAAGAAACACGATTTCATTTTATTGATCACAATAGAAGATAAACATTTTGTGGCTACTCAAGCATGCACATAGTTATTCTGGATGACGTTGATATTTTATGATAAGGGAGTTAAAGTGTAGTCTCCAATTGGAATCAATTGTAAAAATTAAATTGCTCTAAATATTATAAAAATTATAGTACCCCATAGAATGAAAAAGATCCATGAAATAAAATATCATTTTATCAAGGAGAAGGTGGACCAACGGCTTGTGATGTTGGAGTATGTGTCTACTGGACAACAAGTTTTAGATATTTTGACAATGGCTTTACCCTAATAATTATTTGAAACTATTTGACTGGCTCTAAGAGTCCAGTCAACTCCCCGCTCTTGAAAAAGTGGCATGTGGAACCCCCTCACCCCGGAGGTATTCTGTACTTTACCTAATGTGCTAATATGCGTTACATTCCAATTTGTAGACCTAAAATAAATAACTATTGGGTTCATTGAAAAATGGGGAGAAATTGTGAAAATAAAATATAGAAAATGTATTAGTAATGACAGAGGGATAATTTGGAATGTTGATTAGTGATATAGGGGGAGTTGTAGCTTTTACGGGGAGGAGCGATGTATGGGGAGTACTAAATGTGATTATACTTGATGTGATCGTTAAAAGGATATATATCAGGACATATGAGGTTAATTATGAAATCATGAAGTTGTGTTAAAATTTAATGAAGTTATTCTATGAAAAAAAATTCATTACACATTTTTTTTCATGATGAACATGGATCATGTGGGATTAGAGTATGTGTTGAGTAATTCCATGATCACTATCTTAATCGCATAAAGTGAATTATTGAAAAACTAGAGAGAATACTTAATGATATAAAAAATTATGAAAGTGTATTAAAAACACAAAGGCGAGAATTTTGGAAAAAAATCCTTGAAGGTGACCTCTCGATATGTTTTGGGTGTGTTTGTGTTTGTTGAAAAATCCAAATGACCATGAATGACTAAGGTTGGTGTTTTCTGAAGCATGTATTTATGGTGGAGTAGTTTCCCAGTGTTTTCAAAATTTCTGGGCCTCAAAATCAAGAGATGGATTTTGGAAAAGGGTTATATTTACATAGGAGTACATGGTATGTGGACTATGAACAACAATTCCTATAATGAATATGGTGGAACACTAAACACCGAAGAGAATCAGTAATGGAAAGGAAATACAAATTGCAAGATGAAGACTATGTAAAGGAATGGTTCATTAGGAGAAAATAGTTCATGGTGAAGGAATATTTTATATAGAAGGATTCTGGTACACAGAAAGGATATTCGTTCATAGAAACGAGGTGGAGACTTGATAAATAGTGAAGGGCATCATTGGTGAAAATGATACAGTGATTTGGGCCGCTACGATGGATGAACTATAGTATGTACAATTCATAGATAAATAGTTCGTGGAAGGAGAAGTATGTGGTGAAGGTGGTACCACATATAAGATATGGGTAAATCTCATGTTATAATGTTTTTTGTATCCATTTGACAATATTAGGAGTGCTAATCCCATAATTTTAACAAGAATTTTTCATAAGAAAACATCTTTGATCTAGGAATACGACCAATTCCAAAAGAGGTTCGCGAGGTGGATTCCATGAAGAGTAAATCAGCTCATAGATTCAATTATGTTCAAGGAGTTTGTGAGGCACTGAATCCTACAATGAATGAATTGGATCATGGTAAAAGAAGCTCTTTAGGTATTACGTAGAAGCAAAGACAGTATAAAGAAGCTGGGAGAGTACACAAAAGTAAAGGAGAAGTGTTCTGCACAGGAGGATGATTCATAGAGACAATAATAGTTCTTAAAAGAGGTATTCCATATAGTAAAACCACTACATAGTTCACAGGATTGGCATGGTGGTTCGTATTGGACTCAAGGAGGCATTCAAATTCACTGAAACAAATTTTTAATGTACTTTCTTATAACTAAAATTACTTGAAAATATGATTTCATTAGAGGGTGAAAAAGATACTTCCATAAAGAATCTACCTACTGTTGAGGATAAATGGTTTCATGTGAATTAAGGAACCAAAAAGTCCATAAACTTTGAGTGTATCCCATCTCAAGAGTGGTGTGAAAATTTTGAGTAAGACAATGCTCCTTTCCACCGGTAGTGACCCAGACAAAGACATATAGGGAGTGACCCTTGGGAATGCAATGAGGAAGCCCTAAATCTTGTAATGGCTGTGATACATGGATTAGAATTATTTTAGCCGGAAATTTTAATTGGTGTATAGATTTAGGTTATCTGGTAAATCATCACATCACTGTTGTAAGATACTTCTATGTAGCCCAATGACAGTTAACCATGTCAAATCACTCTATTTTTTGCATGATTTCATTTCTGTTCACATATTTATACGGGAGAAATAGATATGTTTTATCAAAACAAAAAAATATCCAAAGGGGAAATACATTTAATCTATCATACACTGATACAACCACCCCCTTCATGAAATTTAACCAAGTGGACCTAACACAAAATGTGACAATTTTTTCACGAATTTAGACTTCATGGGTTACATAATGTGTAATGAGAATAAACATAATGTAAATATCATTAGTTGTGATTTTAGGGAAGTGTATGGATGGTTTTAATTTTATTCCACCTATATCCATATCTATCTCAAATGAGATCTCAACATAGATTATTATGGGTGATTTTTACCCTTATGGATTTCTTTGTTCAATGATCGATTATAAGGGTTGTTATGGTGAACCTCATTGGGAAGCATTACTTCTCGTTCTTCTTCCCTTTGTATATGGATAAGAGTTTATTATAGCTAGGATTAATATTCATCATTTGATAGTTTTTTCTTTCAATCCTTTATAGTTTCTTTTCATGTGTTTTCTTTCAAAAATGATCTATAGAATTCTAATCACCTTTGTCTAAGGCATCTAGGTTTATAAAATTTTACGTTAGGTTATTCATTATAATTGATTAAATTTAGGAATTTTTATCATTAATTTAAATTTCAATTGGGTTTTCAATTAACTTTATGTGATATCATGTTTCAAATTATTTAATTTAAATTTAATGTTTTTCACTAGGTTTTATAGTTGAAAACTGATTTCCTTGTTATTGAAATGGATTTTGAAAAAAGAGAGTGGATTTTATTGGATTTGAAATTGTTTTATAAAATTTCCTTCAAGGTTTGGAAATTATGTTTTAAAATAAGTGGAATTTTGGAACATTGGATTCGTCACGAAATAGATATGGGAAGTGTTAGTTTCTGTGAAAAAACAATGAGGTGACCTTTGGGATATTGATGGACTATGGCAGGAACAAATTTTGGTTTCATCCAAAGTTATTATTTTTATTATCATGAATATTTTCTATGTATTATCCTATAGGATAGATACTAAATGATAGTGTTCTTATAAATTTATGGGTTTTTATTTCATCATGGTTTTTATCGTGAATTTTTCTCATATGTTATTATATTTGGTTTTATCACATGACATCACAATATAGTATTTCATGGATAAATGTTTTCTTTCATACAATATGGTTCCTAGGTATTATTTTAGGTTTTATCACTTCTACTTATCATATTTAATGTTTGACAATATTGAAGGCTTTTATGAAAATCAAAGGATAAAATTATTTATATAGGGTTTGGGTTTAAGAATATGTTTTTCATAAACTGTAATTTCGCTAAAATCTAGAACTGTAGTATTCTTGATATAAGACCTAGTATTGAATTTGTGGGTATATCCTACAAGGTTTATTATTTAAATGCTAACTTTTCTATTTTGGGTGGTTAGATGTTGTGTATCTTGTTTTAGGTAAATCGAAGGGCATCATATAGCATGATGGATTCTCTTTTATTCTCTACCTTCAGTTAGGGTTGGTTTCGGGTGATTATTTGTCACATAGTGAATTTTGGGTCTCCATTTACTAATTATTTTGGTTTATATAGTTTTTTTCGGTTTTTTGATTGGTCATATATTTTACTTTTTCATATTACTCTAGTTTCATGTCATGTTTAATTATATACATGTTTTTTCTGTTTTCTTATTTCACCACTCTATGTGATGACCAACTTGAGTGTATGGTTTTTTTTACTCTGGTTAGTCTGTTAGAAGGTATTAGAGTGTATATTCATTTTAAAATGAAGAATTTTTATCAAAACAATGTTATTATGTTCGGTAAAATTAGTTCTCAAATTTTGATAATTTTTCTAGATACAAGGTTAAGGGTCATAAATATTTTCCAATGTGCGAACAAAAGACATAATATTATCAAAAAAACATTGGAAAAAATAGTACACATGGATCATCATAGGATTATGATTATTGATAAATATCTTCAATGATTCAAAAATTTATTAAATGACTCATTAAAATTTCATATTGGTTTGAATCCATTTTCCACCAATAATTATTTTGGGAGGGTGAAAATCACTGATTTTGCCTTCAGAAAGAAAAAAAATTATATTTATGATAGTAATATTTGGATGAATCGATCAATATTATTTGAGTTCCTATGTTGGACATATCATGTGGTGAAACATAACTTTTATGAGAATCCAATATATAATAATTTATTTTATAGTTTTATTGGATGTTGGATTAATATTAAATTAATTAATAAATATTAGATAAAAAAAGATAATAATTACTCTCAATATAAATTCATTTAGTGATAGTTCCCCCTTATAATGTAAGATGAACATGCCTGCCTCGGGATATTACTAAATAATCCGAAAGGGAGAATATTATTTTTTCAGTGTCTTTGTTATATAAATGGGCCCCAAAGATAATAAAAAAATGCTTAAAAAATTGTTTCGATAAATGATTTGATGTTGATAGGCAAGGAATCTGATGATTTTCATGCCTTGTAATAACCCATCATACCTGTTGTGTCACATAAAATATTTTCCATCCACGATTGAATGAAAATCTTAAAGGTGTTTTATTTTATAAATCAATTTGTAAAAATTTTATTGACATTGAATTCATTGAACAATTTGTAGAATTATGTAGTCTCTATACTTTTTTTGCTGGAAATATATTTTCATTCAATTTTTTTAATATGATAGTAAATTTATTTATTTATTTGATGCAAGAAATAAGGATTTTCAAAACTGTATATCTACATTGTATGTATCCTTTTGAAATTTATAGGAATATATTATAAGGATTTGATAAAAATACACATCTATGTGAATCAACCATTATTGAGAAGTATATTTATAAGGAGGGTTCTGAGATATTTACAAGATTCTTTTCTATAGTGGACCACATCTGTTTTCATAGGTTTCTCCATGAATGATTTAATTATGGGATAATGTGGGTATGTATAATTAAAGTAATATCCTTGATTGACGAAGATAAAAATTTATAATTTTTATGGAAATATAATAAAAAATATGATGCTCGTCCATGTATAACATTTGATATTATTTAGTAAAAAGAATGATATCTGATAAATAAATAAATATGCATTTTTAATGTGAATAATAAAGGTTTTTTATTTAATTAAATAACTCATTTTATATTATATTCATGAAAAATATGATTTCGAGCATGAGGACCGAGGATAAATATTATAACATAGTATCAGTATGGCACTAATGGATATACATTTCATATGAAAGATAAACACAATAAGAGTGTAGTTGAAAATAGTAGTGTGTCACTGTTCAAATAAGAAATTTATTTTTCCAATGAAAAAAAAATTCTCCATATCAATTTTATATTATAGTGTTAATAATGTAATTTTGAAGGATGATTATATTTAAAATCATGTTCTGTTGTTTAACATAAAATTGATTTTCGGTAAAAACGGTATCACACATGATAAATTTGGAGTAAGGTTGGCTGATTTGAATAGAATGGAATAGAAATCTTATCCTTTTATCTTCGAATCACAAGGAAAAATATTATACTATCTGGATCCATCAAATATAGAGTGGTATATCATTTTACAAGGATATATTGGGGAACGTAAAGTAAATGATGATGTTTATTAATATCATAACCCTACCTCAATGGAAATTTTATCCTAGATTAATAATGACCACATGGTAATCATAGTGTGAGTCTTATGGAACAATAATGAAGAAGAAATATGGGACAACATTCCCTTAGTAATTTCATAATGTTATATATAACAAATATTTATTTTTATTAATCTAATTTAAATTTTATATAATGATAAATATTTTGGTTTATTTTATAACATTAAGCATATAACATAACAAATATATTAAATTTTCGGATTAAATTACTCTACTTTTTATTATTACATTTTTTAACCATCCTACATTATATGAATCTGTTGGATTTTTAATCATTTTAAATTAATATTTGTCTTATTTTCTCTATGTCGTTTTATATTTGATATGGTTTTTCATTATCCATTCAAATTTGTTAACAGTAAACATAAAATATAAATAATATTTTCTTATTATATTTAACATTATTGTGAACTAATGTAACATCATCTCTTACCCATTCCATTTTTGTATAAAAATTATATTTCAGTATGAAATATAAAACCAAAGTGTGCCATCCCAAATTTTTTTTCTTCTATAGTTCAATAATAAATTTTATATTTCACTATAATCATGCCAATGTTTTCCATTTTTCTAGTTATGTTATTATTTATTGACACAAATTTATATATTATTATGTTAATTTAATTTTTATATCTAATTTTTTTATATGTTGATATTACATGTATATTTTTTATTTTATCATTCCATAACTCTAGATCAGTCTTAAATAACATTTTTTACCCATATTTAACATCATGTTACAATTGGATAACTTTTTTACCCTTACATGACTTTATTATATAGATAAATTTCATGAAAAAGTTACTTTTTACACACATGAATTTGTTTTACACTTATATAAATTTCAATTATGCATACGTAACGTTAATTAACAATCCCAAGGCTTATTTTTACCATTACATAACTTATGTTTACCCTGACAGAAATGTATATTACCCTCATATATCTTTTTTTACTCATTCTTAGCTTTTTTTTACCCTTACATAACATTATATTACCCTTAGTTATTTTTTTAACATTACACATATTTATTTTATAGTTAACAAACATATAAAAGCTACTATTTACCATTATAGGCCTTTTTTACCCAGACATAACTTCTATTAACCCTTATAAAACATTATTTTTCCATAAAATTGCATTTTTTTACCAAGATAACTATATTTATCCTTACATTACAATATTTTTCCCTTATTTTTATTTTTTAAACTTATATAACATGTGATAAAACTTATATAACATTTTATAACCCTTACATAATATGTTTTTACCCTTAAAAAATGTATTCTACCCTTATATAACTTTGTTTTACCGATAATTATCTTATGTTAACCTATACATATCATTATTGTTCCTTTACATAACACTATTTTACAATTAATTTACTTAATTGTACCTTAATATAACCTAGATATGTTTCTATTTATGCTTATATTTCATTTTGTAACACATACATAACATCTTTTATCCTTATATAACATCATTTTACAATTTCATAAATTTGTTACCTTACAAACCTTATTTTAAATTTACATAACCTTATTCTTCCCTTACATACTTTTTTTTACCATTAAATAACTTGTATATGTTTCTCTTTTCCATTATATATCATTTTTTACCCATACATTACATATTTTTACCCATTTGTATCTTCAGTTTAGCCTTAAATAACAATGGATTACCCTTAGCTTATTTTATACAATTACGTAACTCTAGATTTCCTTTATTAAATTCATTTTTTGAAATGTTAAATGTAGAAAGAATATATCTAATTTTTCATTTTTATAACATAATTAATCTAATAATTTAATCATGTTTATTTTAATTTAATCATATACAAATACACGTGTGTATAATATATTTTAATTTATTGAAGTTATTAAAAATAATAAGTCAAAAAATATATTGTATTTTTTTATATTATAACAATAACAATTAATTTTAATTTATTATTATAAATAAAATTAAAATTTTATTAAAATAGTGTATTAAAATAATATTCACTATAGTGTCAAAAATACCATAATTCAATGGATCATTATTACTATTCCCACACAGTTTTGGGGTAACACTACTACAAAATGATAAATTAAAATATAGATTATATATGGAGTATGATAAATAATGGTTTATTTAGTATGGATATTTTGTATTTTTTTGTATTTTTTTTCAATGTTTTATATAATTGTCGTATTTTTTCCCTTTATTTATCTAATTTCACCGCTCATGAATATTGTTATAGTGTTAGTTAACTACATTTAAAAATTTTAATAATATTGAATCAATTCTGTATATATTTTTTGGATCATTCACCTTTTTTAGTAAAATTTATTTCTAATAGTTAGATTTTTCAATTTGTGTACTAATTTTCTATTACATTTATTTCTTAATTTAATGTATTGGTCAATATCAAATAAAACTTCTCATTCACATCATGATTTTGGGGAGTCAAATAAACATACTTGTACTGAGGAAGCTTCACATTCATCTATATAGGATCCAAATAATTTCATATCCGAGTAGAATACTTTTAGTGTTGTTAAACACAAAACCAAAAATTTAACAAAATTATCATATTTATATAACATGGACAAAAGTATACTGATTGAGTTTGAGGAAAATGATATTCCTAGTGTTCTAAATTCATAAGAATTTAAAAGCTTTTACTGTAGTACAAGATCGATACAATAATTGTATTTGAATTTTGATTGGAAATGAGTCAATAAAGTGAGAATATCTCAATTATGGGAGATAATATTAGAATTTTAAAAAATATTATTATTTTACATATCATTAAATATTATTACTAATATAGGTTTCTTCCCTATATTATCATAACACATATGATACACTTATAATAACAGAGGACCATAATAAATGATTATTATTATCTTAAAAGAGATGGAATGATTTAAAAAATACCCTCACATAAGATTTAATTTATGTGGAATGAAAGAAATAGAAAACCTGGTGATATAAATCAATTTCTACCTGAATATATGTGAAAGTATTTTTTTGAAAGAAGAAGAAAATAAAAGTTTTTGGTATGTAAAATGTTTGATTTTATAATTTTTATAATAATAATCATTAATTATTTTTTAATATATAGTTTATAGTATTTTAATATATTTCATCAGGATATCCAATAAAAAAATGTGTACAATCATACATTATCTCATATAGGCTATACATTAATGGAATAAAAACTAATAGCTGTATATTATTAAAAAAAATGATAGATGAGTCTTTAACGTTCATACTCGTTGAATCTCTATCCCCCAGAATGATATAAATAAATTAAGTGGGCCTAAACGGGGGAAAGGGAAATTACATTTTGGAATGGATTAGTGTCATAATTGAAAAGATTATTATATTTTTATAAATTTTTTATTTTATTTATGTTAGATAAAATATGTGTTTTTTATGATTCATAAATTATTTTTCAAATATTATGTACATGAATTCCATGAGGTGAAGAAAACACATGGGTACTTCTTAATGGAAAGAAGGTTATTTTACCCACTACATTGGGAGTTCTTAAACAAGTAGGGTGGTGTGGGAGGATACATGGTTGGTATATCGATATAAAATGTGTCTGGTTTTTCTAGAGATTCATTAAATAAGGTTGTATATAAATGGAAAATAGAATATTTAGAAGCTAATGTTTCATAGATGGATTGGATGACATAATAAATGATATGAGATCTAATAAATTTGATATTTTATGATATAAAAAAATATTTTCTTGTCGTATATCACAGTACCCCACCTCCCTCTTCACCTATGGATCCCACTCCTCCTCCACATCACGGTAATCCAAATCTTATATATGATCCCCCAAAACATCCCATATATTATGAGTTATATATTGAGTCTCCAAAACTACATAATTCATTCATATGGAATTATATATTCTGTTAGTGATAACATTCATCATTATCTAATAGATTTAGAGTATCCTAGGGTCAACATTTTGGATTTTATAGATTGACAAGCAAGAGTAACATTTCTAATAGATTTGGTCTCTATAGTTGGAAGAAGAGTCGTTTATTTCTCAGTTTTTCCATCTATAATTAAATAAAAAATAAACACAAAAGAATATATATATTATATCTTTTATTTTTTATTGGTTTTAATTTTTTTTTATCATTTTACGATTTCTATATTTTTGTGACAACCTAAGTATTTGTTACACATTAATTCATTATTTATTACCTAATAATACAAATAATACTACACAAAATATCATGAAATATAGTGTCTTTGGGTAATTAGGTACATTAAATTATAATATATAAATATGTTGTATATTTATATTATTGAAATATTTCTTAAAACTCTTATAAGATCTTCTCATTCATAAAATTGTATGGCATAAACATGGGACATATATAGTAAATTGTTGAGATATTAATCATAGAAAGAGAGTAATCCAACAACAACATTAATAAAGACTTAAATTTTAGTGAGTAGAAATTTAAATTGTACATAAAAAGGTTCAAAATCATAAACATGAACAATGAGGCATGATGTAGATCAATAACATAAAGGAAACAAGAGAAATTGCTAACAACTTTAAAATGACATCATAAACATAGGTCAATGATAACTCCCAAGATATCATAACATAGTGTAAAGAGTTCCATAATGGATTTAACTCACTCTCTAATATCATACGTGATAGATCATGAGATTAAAACATTACCTAATACAATGGAGTGATATATAATTCCAAGCATACTGATTATTTTGGAATCATGTACATGTAAAATTCTTTCTCAGGGATCATATAACATAAGAACATATTTAAAAAATTGTTATCGCAAGATTAAGGATTTTTGGTTAAATAAATTTAATTCTTGAATATTTTAAGTATATGTAGAACTAGGTGAATACCCTTGATTAAAAATGGGTATGGGTATACCCCTCACAAATGTTTAGCATAAAAAATCATAGTGACATTTTGGCTGTGTAACAACAATAATCTATGATTAATTAAATGTTTTCAATGAGAGAGAAATGGGACTATAATCACTTGAAATTAAAAATGAATATATGAGGGACATTTAAAAACATAATAAAATATTATTGGTTATTTGAGTAAATAGGCATAATAAAAGGATTGTGCTTGAATAAAAACATGGGATGAAAAAATCTCAAGATGATTTCAATAGCATAACAAGGGCACATTATGAATCCTAGGGGAGTGAGAATTAAACGGGTAAATCTTCACTTGTAAATAATAATTTAAGTATTTTGGAAATATAAAATCATACCCCAACAATATGAATTTGATGGGAAAGTATTCTAAATTAATATGGTTATTGTAAAGTAGTTGAAAGAGATGATCCCTTACTAAATTTCCGCATAGTAATGAGTTAGGTAAATTATATTGTGAGATGTGAAAATGATATATAATTATTATGAAATAAATTGTATAATATAGTGGAATTTGTAAATACATGAAAACATTTATAATTGGGATTCAAAATTATATATATAATTATGGTGCATGAATTGATAAAAATAGAGGGAGGTCTCTAAAAACAATCATTATAATAACAGCTTAGGTAAAACCTATAATGATTATTGATAAATGATATATAACTATTATGAAATAAATTAAAAAATATAGTGATCATTGTAATGTCATGAAAAAATGGTGATTAAAAAGGTTACTTATAAATAAAGAGCTTGAATGGTAAATAAGAGAAATATGTACCCTGCTTTGAGAAGGGTATTCCGAAATCATGGGAGGATCTTTCTTAGAATTTGGGGGAACTGAGGGAGGACTATTGAGATGATATGGAAGTTTATTTATTTGATCCATGGTTTTTTTACTGAAGTTAAATTGGATATTTGGTTGGGTTATATATGAAAATATAGGGGATGCCTTTATTATTTCTCAAACATATGTTTTGGACACTATACAATAATTTAATCAAAATGAAAAAACTTCCACTGGGTTTTCCCCTAATTTCTACCAAAGATAAGTGGTTTCCATTATTTTATATGAAAAATGACCAAACTAATTAAAATATAACCCTTGGTGATGTAGAAATGAGTCTTATATATAAATAACTAAACACAAATCATTAATATCTCATATTGGATTTGGATGATTCATAATGGATTAATTAAATTATTAAAAAACATCAAAACCATTATTTTAATTAGTAAAAATATATTTTTTCATAGATCAAATTTATATAATTTATTAAATCACATTTGTGTAATTTTGATGTTACCATGCCCAATATAAATTTATGGCTGATTTAATTTTTACATGAAAAGTCAATTGTCTTTGAAAAATATAAAAAATTCAATGTTGGATAAAATAGGAATTTAGAGTCTAAAATTAATTACTTTTTTATAAAAAAATTCTAAACTATTGATTTATATCTTCTAAAACATGAATCACTATATATTAATAAATGTTTGTTATTTCAATAATAGTTTTTATATACTGATAAAAATTACATTTGGCTTCCAATTAGTTATATTACATTTTAAATTTAATAAAAACTATTTGATAGTATTTTTTTATTAAAATATCATTTATTTTAAAAATTCATGAATTAATGAAAAATGAATATCTTGATTTAAATTTCTTATTACACAAAAATACAATTTATTTTTCATAATGTCAATATATAATATTTATTTAAATCATTTCTTAATTACTTATAATGAAAAATATTATCATTATTATATCGAAACGAAAATATGAAAATTGATTCTATTGGGTTAATAAAATTATAGTCCTTGTTAAATTATTTTAACCTTTAATTAACATATTTTACATTTAATTTGGTAATAAATATTTATTATAGCTACTTTTCACATTTCACAAAAATTTCGATACAATTATCAATAAATATTAATTATTATTATTTTTCTAAATATTGATTCAATTTTATAAATTGAAATTCATATTGATTGGATAATTAAATTTAAATTAAAAACTAAAAGTGAAATTGAAAACATTTTAAGAAAAAAGATATTTTTCAACGAAATTGTTATTTTAAATTAATATTATAAATAATAATCATCACTCTATAACTATCAATTTATAATGAATGATATGCTATATATACATTTAGTTTAATTGAATCAACATTTTGGAGTATTTTTAGTTAAACATAAATCAGAAACATTGTGAATTTCAAAAAAATATTAATAATTTTTTTCCATCATAAGAATAATATTATATTAAAATATCATATAAATAGGATTTTAAATCAATTAATTGAATTAAATATAAATAAAAAAATTTATTTTACTTTAGAATAAAGTAAAATAATAATGGGACATTCCACATTCTTAATTTTTCAAAATAAATTACAGATTATAAAAATAGTGAGTATTTTTCAATATTTACTAAAAAATAATTTTTTTCCAACAAAATCACTATATGATAATTTTATTTTCATATTTAAAAGTAATTTTTTTACAAAATAATTTTCATAATAATTATTAAAAATAAATATATTATTTTTCTCATATAATGTAATAAAAACCATTCCATTAGAAAATGTATTTTTGAGGAATAAAATTTCATTAATATAAATTTTGGGACTATTTAATATCAATTTATAAATAAATTTATATTGAGTGGATTATTTATATATTTTTTTAATTGTGTTGTTAATGCTATTCATATACATAAATTTAATGAAAGGTTAAAGTGGATGAATTGAAATAAGCAGTATTTGTTTGGGCAATATATTGTGTATTTGACATGTTATGAAACATAATATTCAGTTTTAAAAAACATAGGGAGTTAAATTATTACCCCATAAAAATTATAGTCAAAGAATTTGAAAATGAACTTTGTATGATAAATTTTGAAATAATAAAATATCTTTATTTAAAACACATATTGAAATAAATGTAAATAAAACATCAAAATGAAAACGGAGAAAGTGAAGTACGAAGGACATAAAATAAATAGGATTCCCAGAAGAAAAATATTATCAAGAAATGGAAATATATAAATGGAAGAAAAAATATAATACCCAAAAACTAATATAGAGTGATAGAGAACATGGTTAGGTGAAAGTCCATGACAATAAAACCAAAACACTATTATCGGTGAAAAGGCCATAAATATCAAATATTAAAATAGTTTTTTTTTTCAAAACACTTTTCATATAGGGAGGAAATTAATTTTATGTATAATCTATGAACATAAGAAAATATACTCTCACAATTAGAATAATTGAATCCTTTTATCAATTTCTACTATAATAACTATTTTTTCTTCAAATGATGAGCACTCAATATGAATTTGTTTTACTTGATGCACCATAATATTAATCTAACAGATCATGAAATCCTCTAAAGAATAATAAGATATTCCACCCATATTTACTAAATCTAAAACTATTAGAAAAAATAATTTTTTTAATTGATATTTATAATCCTTAATAAATTAATCTTTGAAATTCATTAAAAAATAACAAAGGATTCACATATGACATTCCATAAATAAACAGACATATACTAAACAACACCATTAACCTAAACATTAATGAATTTTTTCACATCAATGGTTGTCTCATTCCCTTCAATATACACCTCCATAAAAAAATATACTTGAATAATACATTATAATAATTGTAATGGGTCTTTATAAGTTAAAAAAATAAAATATTAACCAATATATCATTTTTCACCTCAATTAAAATAATAGATTTGATCTTCTAATATGTTTCCCTAAATATCCTTAATCATTCTCAACTTCCAACAAATAAATCATAAAAAGTGGTATCAATGATTTCAACCATAATATCAGAAATAGACATGTCATCTCAAGTCTCTATTGGAATGTCCCATCAGTATGCACATGTAAATAGTTTTCAATCACCTAATCAAATGTCTTCCAAATTATCACCTTATTGCTAAATCACATTTATAACTTATCGGTAAAATGCATCATATGATTCCAGTACATGAGGGAAAACTATTGTGGAACAATCCTTAGATTTTGTATGATTGTTATTATTATAATGGTATTTGTATACAACTTTTAAAATATAATTTTATATAATAATACATAAACACATCAATCCATACACTTCAATGACTTCCATAGAATAGATCCTTCCATAGTCTTAGATTTTACCCTTAGATTGGAAAATTGAATTGGATAATTCCCATATTCCCAAAAATTAAGACATTGAACAATAATGGGTGTAATATGATATAATTTATTCCCTTCCAAAATACTCTTGATTATTTTTATGGAATATAAGAACATTATGCCCTATTTTTTCACATAGAAAAGACCATCAAATTATTTTGTGAAATTTCACTCGGTGATGTTTTCAACATATATGAAATTATTTAATTTGAATCATATTTCATTTATACCATTATCATATCAACTTCCCTTATATTTCATCCTCATATTATTTAATTTATTTGGACATTAAACTATATTCTTATTTTTAATTTTGATTTTTGATATCTAGTTGGGAATAATTACACGATGTCCTATATTATCACCATTCATGTTAGGAATCTATTTAGGTTGCATAATATTTTCCATTATATTGGTTTTTAAAATTATCATTATATTTATAGTAATTGAATAGAATAATATAATAAGTATGGTTGAATAATTTTAAACTGTAAAACAAATTACTAGGTAAAAATAATATTAAAGTGATAACACATAAATAAAATGTATTTCAATATATTAGGAATTCCTTTCAATCGGTATATATTTTCCATTATCCATTTACTAATATATAATCTTATGGTAATTTTTTACCTAAATAATTGTTGGTAATGAGACTGTGAATTTACCAAAGCATATGCCCTGGGAGGGCCAAGAAATGGGTTCAGTAGGGCTCACTGTTTTGCACTAGTTCCTGATCGAGTCTTCCTCAATACCATGTTTTTGTGGCTGTGACCCCTATATATATCTCTATCAGACCACATCCACCTATAATATCTAGACAAGGATATATTTTTTGGGAAACTAGATACTATGTACTTTATGAAAACATAGAGATGATTTCCTATACATACTATTATCCCTATGTCATTTCAATAATTTTCTAATCATAACCCCATAAATGACTAAAAATATAATTTATATAACTAATAAAATAGTAGTATTTATTACACATAAATTCATGTTTTATTATATACGAACACATATAATATAAACTAGATGACCGATAAGGGAATTTTATTTGGGTAATTAGGTAAATTACATAACAAAAAAAATGTAGTACATCAACATAATTGAAAACATCCTTAACATTATCAAAATATTCCATAATTCTTAAAACTACATTGGATTTCATTGGGACATATATTAGAATGTTATGATATATAAATCTCGATAGGGGAATAACTAATATAACGAATAATGTATTACATGATAGAAAATATGAATTTAAATTTGGAATAAAATGTATGAGATTCATAAACATGAAATTTTAGGCATTATGAAGTATGATAACATAATGTCAACATGGGAAAATGGTGATAACATTAACATTATATCAAAAACATCTATCATGGTTAACCACTAATACATCATAACATGGCAGAGAAATTACCATATTAGAATCGATTCACTTTCTAATTCCTTACATGAAATATCATGAGACTAAAACATTACCCAATTAATTAGAGAATAATATATTTCTTGGTGCACTTGTCACATTAATATAATGTACATTAATAAGTGTGCTGCATAGATCATATAAAAAAAGAACAATTTTTCATCGCATTTAATCTAATGACTACGGATTGTGTGTTACATACATGGACATACCCAATATATTATTTATTGGTAAAATTAGGTGAATACCCTAGAATGGAAATGGGTATGTATATATACTCCACAAAGTATTAGTATATAAAATCATAGTGACATTTTCGTAGCCTATTAGCAGTACCTAAAGATTTATAAAATTGTGCAATCATAGATTTGGTGACATATCATCACTTGAAGTAAAATGAATGTTATGAGGGATATTTTTTTAATATAATCCTACATGATTTTTTTGAATGAATTGATATAATATATAAAGGGTTCTTGAATAAATAAATGACATAGAAAAACTAGAAGATAATTATAACAGTGTAACATGGGTATATATTGAATCATAAGAAGGATTGATGAATGTGAAAGGGACTAATAATTTTTTTTACATCATAAGTGTAACACCCCAGGTAAATAAAGAATATGACATTTTTATATTTATCCATATTTGTGAATAAAATATTAATATTACTTTAATGGGACTCTATGCTCGATGGCGTACCCAATAGGTGACAACGAGTTCCTTTGAATTCTTACGTTGCACTATAATAATATTATTTTAAATGGTAGTTAACGCCTAGCCTTTGTATTGGAGGGAATGAACAGAACTAACTACAAAATGATTATATATGTTTGTCAAATATTTTTACTTTTTACAATAAATGTTAGAGGATTAAAAATGTGAATGAATTCAGTTTTAAGCGTAAACATTCTAATACTCTTTAGAAGGTCGATTAACCGCCTTTTGATTGCGAACCTCTTTTAGATCCACTTTTTGAAACTTTTATGTGTTATATTTTGATAAATAAAATTCTTCTTTAGAATCGGGACATCAAAATTTACTTTGTGTAAATTTTTGGTATTTTTCCGAAAAAGTTCAATTTTTAATGAATAGTGAAAAATGTTGTATTTTAATTCAAAACCACTTTTTAATATAATTTATTTATATTATTATATTATCTTTTGAATTGTTTTTAAAGTTAAATTAGAATATATTTTTACCATTAAATCTAATGGTGGTCATTGGAATTAATTTCACTTTGAAATTGGACTTAAACTAGGGTCAATCTTTTAATAGATATTGTTTCTTCAAAACACGCAATTTGTTTTGATAGCGGGAATTAATTATTAAATTAATTAATTCTAATTATATGTTTTGAATTTTGTAAAGTAGACATCATTTTTTAATTCTGAATATCAAATATAGCTTATGGTGAATTTTTGGTATTTTTCTGAAAAACTTCAATTTTTGATGATTAGTGAAACCACTAAGTGGTAGATAAAGAAACTGATTTTTCGTTTAAATGAAACATTGCTACTTCTGTGTTTTGATTTTCAAAAATCCTACATAAATTCATGTCATTAAGAATTAAAATTTTGTTCAATGGGATTAAAATAATTTTTTGGTGTATAGTAACTTATTAAGTTTTTAATCGCGATTAGAGGTAATTTGTGTAGTTTAAGGTAAGAATAATGTTTTAATAAAATGAAATGACCTATACACATGTCCTACCATCATTATATGAGTCATTTACGAACAAGAAAATCCATGGGTCATCTTGGGGACCCCATGGAGCCACTTTCGTTGGGAAATGACATAAATAACTTTTTATTTAATGTTAAAGTAAAAAATACAACAAACATGACATGTTTTACTAAAACAATTTTTACATGGGGTTATACAAGTCATATTTTTTACTATAAATATTCATTAGAAAGATAAACATATTTCCTACATCATGATAATTTTTTTATAATTTTTAGATATTAAATAAATTAAATTATTTCTGACATCATGATAATGCAGCGATGACCTCATTATTTAATGATTTAATTAAAATGGAATGATAATGTAAACTCTAAGACCTACACATGTCCAAAACCTATTGTATGGGTGTATTTAGATCCCTTATCACCTTATCCTGTAAAAACATCAATGTGGGACCACTAAAATCCGAAACACATTCTAAAATAAAGTAACATTTCTTTACTTTCCAAGAGTGCCCCTCCTCTCCTCTTATAAAAGGCCCCCACCTCTACCTATTTACCCACACATCCAAAGGCTTTTGCTCAGACAAACCCTGCCCACTTTGTCTCTAAATATCCCTCTCTTACTTATTGAAGCATCACTTTGGGCAGAAGTCTTCCCAAGGAAGCTTTTGAGCTCAAACCAAAGAGAGTTACCCGATTTTAAGGTAATGTCTTCACTTCAGTCTTTTTGTTTTATTTTGCTTCTCCAACCCCCTAAACTCTTTTTATTCATTTATTTTGTAACAAATCAAGTATCTCCAATATACTAGTATGTTTTTATAATAATTATTCGAGCTAAAATTACACACAACTACATCTAATGATTAAAGAACATACTGTTTATGTGGATGGAAAATTTCTGCCTCCCGAAACGATGATTGTTCAACATTCTTTTAACACCTTCAAAGGTGGCCATTAAGATGACAATATATTTATATATGATATATAGTATGTTTATTGTTTACTTAAGCTTCTGTATTTTTATTTTGTGGCATAACTTTATGCTTTCCATTGTGGGTAAACACGATAATTTCATTTTTAGGAAGTGCAGACTACCGCCCCCTCAAAGTGATTTGATTCGTTAATACCATATGTGGTACGTATAAAGGATATAATTAATGATATTATATATGATACCATACTGGAATTAAAATACTATTATGTATCATTATGATTTAATTCCATTAAATATGAAATAGAAATGGAAGTAGCGTTCATGCGTACGTATGGCTTACCATCTCCATGAACGGTGCATTTCATTTCTTACCTCTAAATGTTATGTAATATTATAAATACATGTATATTCTGGATATATGTGATATATATGATATCCAAATCATGAATATCATTCTGTATATAATGAACCTTTGACCCCATGAACACCATGTAATTATAAGAAGTCCACTATCGACTTTAGAACAAAATATCGACAAAACAAACATTATTAACTTAAATGATTACATAATGTTTATAACATGGCAATAAGTGATATAAAAGGAATAATTAAATTGAAAAAGGTTCTCAAGGAAGTAGAAATTAACTGAAGTTTATTATTCAGGAGATTAAATAACGATCGAGTCAAGTCGGACACGAGGTAAGAGATCCTACTCCTCTCTTTCTTTTTTAAGTACACTCTTTTATGTCATTCCTTATAAGCTCATCTTTATTGTTATTGGGATGTTCTTTTATATTAATCTTACTATAATTTTTATGTTCATATGATGAGAGACCCTATTCTCTCTCATCAATCCATTTTGGAAGTTTTGAGTGGCACCGTTAGGCTGCCGAATTTTCGTAAGAGATCCAACCTCTCTCTTTCTTTTGTAGTACCCTCCTTTATGTCACTTCTTTTATGCTCCTATTTGTTATTTAGGGGGATGTTCTTTGGTATTCCTATTTCTGTAAAGTTTATGTTGATATGATTAGAGACCCTATTTTCTCTCATCAATCCATTTTGGATGTTTTAAGTGGCGCCGTTAGGCTGCCGAGTTTTCGTAAGGGATTTTTCATCTCACTTTTATTCCCGTGAGATTTGTGCTACATTTGCATCCATTTCCTTTGAGTGGTATATGTACAGCCCACTATTCTAATATTTGTGTAATATAATTTCGTTTATGAGTATTTACATCAATGTTGTATTGTCCTTCTTTAATGGGGTGTATGTTTCGAAAGAGACCCAAGTCGGTAAGGGAACCTTTCACCCTCCTTTTTTTAAAAGAATTATTTTGTTGTGTATTTTAAATTACATATTGTAATGTTGGGATGTGTTCTTCTATATCCTTATTTATTTAAATTTTATGTCCAAGTGATGAGATTTCCTTTATCTCTCTCATCAACTCTTTTTCTAAAATTTTATGTGACGCCGTTAGGCTGTCGAATTTTACCAAGGGAACTTCTTAACCCAATTTCGATTTCTTTGGGTTCAACATGTAGTTATTGAATATGTCATCCATTGAATATGTGTGAATGACCATTGATTGTTTTAAAATAAATATACACTTATATTGGGTGTATTTATATTTTTCACATATAATTATGAGATTGATTTATCCTTGATTTAAGGATACCTTCTTTATTATGGATTTCATCTCATTTTACATTTATATTGAGACTTCATTGTTTTTATGCACCAGTTCACTATTATATGGTGTATATACTGTACTTTGGAATATTATATCATGAATCCCTCTATTCTCATGATATTATAAAGTTCTAATTAAATTTTATTCCTCAATTATTGTATTCAAGTGTCTCTGATTTTGTTAAAAAAACATTAACTAAAATATAATTTTAAATGTTTTAATGATTTATTGTTATAAATATTTCTCTTTAATATACATGTTTTCAAAATGGTTTAAAGGATTTATTTATATGGATATTAATTGTTTAAAATTTTAAAAGATTCAAAGTGTTATGGGACACATTGATTCAAAAATATCTTTATTAAATGTTTTATATGGTTTGGAAAATGGTTTTTAGAATGGATTCATTTTTTTCAATATATTAAAATGTTATATTGTTATTACAATTAGGGAATGTTATTTTTTTGTGCTTAGGTTATGTTCTATGATTATTTTATGGTTCTTGGGCATTGTTTATGAATACGGGTGGTTCCGTGATAAACTAAGGGCTGGTGAGCCCGATATAGATCTCCAATGCATTGGGTAACGCGAAGGAGTGAAACGTTAAGGTTTCGCCGAAGAGATTTAGGGAATATACTGTGGTAGTTAATCCAAATGTAACCAAGAGGGTTACTCCATACATAAGAATGTTATGAATGCCTCAAGTTACCTTTATGTCTTATGATTTTTATGATTTATTCATGATTTTATGAGGTATGTTAATGTGCTTATGTTTTGTGGGTAAATTATGATTTCATTCTTATGTAAACATGTACTCATGTTTCCTTTCCATATTTTTATATCCCTTACTGAGCTTTTTATGCTCATCCCATGTTGTTTTTGAAATGTTTTTCACATTTCAAGGGAAAGGTACATGATATGATGATAGTGTCAAGGAAGTGTCAAGAAAGAATCCATACATTATTTTTAAATATGTTTCCATTGATGGGAAAAAATGAATACTATCTTTTATGTAACCACTTTGTTTAAATGTGGATTGTAATGCAAGTTTTTTGATCTAATTCTCTAAAACATTAACCTGAAAATATCCTCAACATGTAATCTTGTAATAACTCAAGATTAATTAAGGTTTAAGGATCGGGCCTTATAGTTGGTATCAAAGGTCGGTTTAGATAACTTTAGAGGTTAGGATATTCTCTAAACATTAGTGACATTGACATAATGGTTAGGATTTCAGAAAGAGTCCTAGTTTTAGATAAAGTGAATGAGTAAGTATATCTTAGTGTTTACCTTCCTCATTAATACATGATGGTTTTGTTGATATACTCACACTGACCTTTCTGTTTTTAGTGAATGGATGGATCTAGAAAGGCACCAAAGAGACAACAGGTTTGAAGGAAATTGTGGTGGTTCTCTGTTTAATATACTAGATAAAATGAGGGATTCAATGAGGAAACTCATGGTTGTTCTAAACCAACTATTAAGGATTCATGATCAACCAATTGAACCTTGGTATGTTCTATAATGAATCATGTACGAGATGACCAATCGATGTGGAAGTTCAGATAATAATTATAAAGGTAACCATTAGAGTTTATATGATCCTTACTTTTGAGGTAATTATGGGTTACTATATGTTATGATTGAAGTGAAAGGCATGGGATAAAATTGAGGTTAAATTATGTTATAGTTATTTTTGAGATTTTATCTCTTTTTGGGGAATGATTTGAGAATTATATAGTTTTGGAAAAAGGACAACACGCAGACCGTGTGACAACTCGTCGCGTCGGACAAAGCTGTGGGAATCAAACCCACAACCAAAGTGCGACTGGTATTTATCACCTACCACTAGACTACGTGAAGTCCCTGGTTAGTTTGACTGATTCTTTTTAGTTAGATGATTTTATGAATTAAGAGTAAGTTGATTTTGGGTTATCTATGGAAATTTATTAACCTATCATGGAGGATATGTGATTAGGTTTATTACTTTTCGATATGAGACATTAAGAGCAACTGATATTGTTTGGAGATAAATGTTACAATTTAACTTGGAATACTATGTGACTAAATCCTTAAAATATTTGGGTTTCAATGCTAGTTTGGTTTACATTGTAGAATTTTATAGACAAATTGTTTATCGAATGGTCCTCGTTGAACTTTGGGTTTTGTTGGACAAATTCTGGAGATTAAGAATAGATTTTCATTTTATAAAGGGTTATCCTTTTCTGGATTATCTGATCATGCACTAACCTGTTTGTTTTGGTTTTGTTTAAATTCTAATGACATGGGAAGTATATAGTTCTATTTTGTGGATTAGGTGATTCTCTAGAAGTTGATTATAGTACTCTTAATGGGAACAAGTCTTCCTAAATACTCGTCTTTTGGAGAAAATATGTGTTTGGTTAAGGAATATAGTAAAAGTTGAATGTCTACATGACAAGTAACTATGTTTCATTAGGATTTAGTGAATCTCAAAGATAAATTCCTCAATTAAAAGTAACTTAAAACAAAAATGTTGTCGGTTAACTTTTCCTACCGAGGAATCGAATACCGTTTAACCCATCACAAGTTTGTGATTTTCTTATGGTTAACTTTCTCCTAGACATGTTTACTATCACTCTCCATCAGAACATGACCCTTTGTTTTTTCCTCCATGTCAATATTTTCATACTTGGAATCCTAGTATGGGTTAACTCGGGTGACCTTTTAACTTCGCTTTCTTTCTTTTAAAGTGATAGTTTAATTTACTCCTTTTCCGATGTGGGACTTTCAATGGAGTTTTCAAGCTCAATTTTGAAATTGCGAGGACGCAATTCCCAAAAGGGGGGAAGGATGTAACACCCCAGGTAAATAAAGAATATGACATTTTTATATTTATCCATATTTGTGAATAAAATAATAATATTACTTTAATGGGAACTCTATCCTCGATGGCGTACCTAATACGCGACAACGAGTTCCTTTGAAATCTGTCGTTGCACTATAATAATATTATTTTAAATGGTAGTTAACACCTAGAAATTGTATCAGAGGGAATGAACTGAACTAATTACAAAATAATTATATATGTTTTTCAGATATTTTTACTTTTTACAATAAATGTTCGAGGATTAAAAATGTGAATGAATTCAGTTTTAAGCGTAAACATTCTAATACTCTTTAGAAGGTCATTTAACCACCTTTTGATTGCGAACCTCTTTTAAATACACTTTTTGACAATTTTATGTGTTATATTTTACTAAATAAAATTATTCTTTAGAATCGGGACATCAAAATTTTCTTTGTGTAAAGTTTTTGGTATTTTTCCGAAAAAGTTCAATTTTTAATGAATAGTTAAAAATGTTGTATTTTAATTCAAAACCACTTTTTAATATAATTTATTTATATGATTATATTATCTTTTGAATTGGTTTTAAAGTGAAATTAGAATATATTTTTACCATTAAATCCAATGGTTTTCATTGGAATTAATTTCACTTTGAAATTTGACTTAAACTAGTGTCAATCTTTTAATAGATATTGTTTCTTAAAAACACGCTATTTGTTTTGACAGCGGGAATTAATTATTAAATTAATTAATTCAACTTATATGTTTTGAATTTTTTAAAATAGACATCATTTTTGAATTCGGAATATCAAATATAGCTTAGGGTGAATTTTTGGTATTTTTCTGAAAAACTTCAATTTTTAATTAATAGTGAAACCACTAAGTGGTAGTTAAAGAAACTGATTTTTCGTTTAAATGAAACATTGCCACTTATGTGTTTTGATTTTCAAAAATCCGACATACATGGTTTTCATTATGAAGTAAATTGTGGTTCAATGGGATTAAAATAATTTTTTGGTGAATAGTAACTTATTAAGTTTTTAATCGCGATTAGAGGTAATTAGTGTAGTTTAAGGTAAGAATAATGTTTTAATAAAATGAAATGACCTAGACACATGTCCTACACTAATTGGATGAGTCATGGCCGACCAAGACAATCCATGGGTCAACTTGGGGACCCCATGGAGCCACTTTGGTTGGGAAATGACATAAATAACTTTTTATTTAATGTTAAAGTAAAAATAACACAAACATGACATGTTTTACTAAAACAATTTTTACATGGGGTTATACAAGTCATATTTTTGACTATAAATATTAATTAGAAAGATTAAAAAATTTACTACATCATGATAGTTTTTTTATAATTTTTAGACATTATACAAATTTAAATTATTTATGACATCATGATGATGCAGCGATGACCTCATTATTTAACGATTTAATTAAAATGGAATGATAATGTAAACTCTAAGACCTAAATATGTCCAAAACCTATTGGATGGGTGTATTTAGATCCCTTATCACCTTATCCTCGAAACAAATAAATTTGGGACCACTAAAATCCGAAACTCATTCTAAAATAAAGTAACGTTTCTTTACTTTCCAAGAGTGCCCCTCCTCTCCTCCTTTAAAAGGCCCCCACCTCTACCTATTTACCCACACATCCAAATCCATTGGCTCGGCCAAACCCTGCCCATTTTGTCTCTAAACATATTTCTCTTACTCCTTGAAGCATCACTTTGGGCAGAAGTCTTCCCAAGGAAGCCTTTGAGCTCAAACCAATGGGAGTTACCCGATTTTAAGGTAATGTCTTCACTTGAGTCCTTTTTTTTTATTTTAATTCTCCAACACCCTAAACTGTTTTTATTAATTTCTTTTGTAACAAATCCAGTATCTTCAATATACTAGGATGTTTTTATAAGAAGGATTCGTGCTAAAATTACACACACCAACATCTAATGTTTAAAGAACGTACTGTTTCTGTGGATGGCGAATTTCTGCCTCCCGAAATGATGATTGTTCAACATTCTTTTAACACCTTCAAAGGTGGCCATTAAGATGACACTATATTTATATATGATATATAATATTTTAGTTTTTACTTAAGCTTCTGTATTTTTCTTTTGTGGCATAACTTCATGGTTTCCATTGTGGGTAAACACGATAATTTCATTTTTAGGATGTGCGGACTACCGCCCCCTTAAAGTGATGTGATTCGTTAATACCATATGTGGTACGTATAAAGGATATAATTACTGATATTATATATGATACCATACTGTAATTAAAATACTATTATGTATAATTATGTTTTAATTCCATTAAATATGAAATAAAAATAGAAGTAGCATTCATTCTTACGTACGACTTACCGTCTCCATGAAAAGTGCATTTCATTTCTTACCTCTAAATGTTATGTAATATTATAAATACATGTATATTCTGGATATATGTGATATATATGATATCCAAATCAAGAATATCATTCTGGATATAATTAACCTTTCACCCCATGAACAAAATGTAATTATAAGAAGTCCACTATCAACTTAAGAACCAAATATCGACAAAACAAACATTATTAACTTAAATGATTACATAATGTTTATAACATGGCAATAAGTGATATAAAAGGAATAATTAACTTGAAAAATGTTCTCAAGGAAGTAGTAATTAACTCAAGTTTATTATTCAGGAGATTAAAGAACGATCGAGGCAAGTCAGACCCGAGGTAAGGGATCCTACTCCTCTCTTTCTTTTTAAGTACACTCTTTTATGTCATTCCTTCTAATCTCATATTTATTGTGATTGGGATGTTCTTTTATATTACTCTGACTTTAATTTTTATGTTCATATGATGAGAGACCATATTCTCTCTCATCAATCCATTTTGGATGTTTTGAGTGGCACCGTTAGGCTGCCGAATTTTCGTAAGAGATCCAACCTCTCTCTTTCTTTTTAAGAACCCTCCTTTATGTCACTTCTTTTAAGCTCCTATTTGTTATGTTGGGGGATGTTATTTTGTATTAATATTTCTGTAAACTTTATGTTGATATGATGAGAGACCCTATTTCCTCTCATCAATCCATTTTGGATATTTTAAGTGGCGCCGTTAGGCTGCCGAGTTTTCGTAAGGGAGTTTTCATCTCACTTTTATTCCCGTGAGATTTGTGCTACATTTTCGACCATTTCCTTTGAGTGGTATATGTACAGCCCATTATTCTAATCTTTGTGTAATATAATTTAGTTTATGAGTATTTACATCAATGTTGTATCGTCCTTCTTTCATGGGGTGTATGTTTCGAAAGATACCCAAGTCGGTAAGGGAACCTTTCACCATCGTCTTTTTAAAAGAATTCTTTTGTTGGGTCTTTTAATTTACATATTGTAATGTTGGGATATGATCTTCTATATAATTATTGATGTAAATTTTATGTCCAAGTGATGATATTCCCTTTATCTATCTCATAAATTCTTTTTCAAAAATTTTATGTGACGCCGTTAGGCTTTCAAATTTTACCAAGGGAACTTCTTAACCCCATTTCGATTTCTTTGGGTTCAACATGTAGTTATTGAATATGTCATACTTTGAATATGTGTGAATGACCCTTGATTGTTTTACACTCAATATCCTCTTATATTGGGTGTATTTATATTTGTCACACATAATTATGAGATTGATTTATCATTTATTTAAGGATACCTTCTTTATTATGGATTTCATCTCATTTTACATTTCTATTGAGACTTTATTGTTTTTATGCACCATTTCACTATTATATGGTGTATATACTGTCCTTTGGAATATTATATCATGAATCCCTCTATTCTCGTGATATTATAAAGTTCTAATTAAATGTTATTCCTCAATTATTGTATTCAAGTGTCTCGGATTTTGTTAAAAACACTTTAACTAAAATATTGTTTTAAATGTTTTAATGATTTATTGTTATAAATATTTCTCATTAATATCCATGTTTTCAAAATGGTTTAAAGGATTTATTTATATGGATATTAATGGTTTAAAATGTTAAAATCTTCAATGTGTTATGGGACATTTTGATTCAAAAATATCTTTATTAAATGTTTTATATGGTTTGGAAAATGGTTTTTAGAATGGATTCATTTTTTTCAATATCTTAAAATGTTATATTGTTATTACAATGTGGGGATGTTATTTTTTTGTGCTTAGGTTATGTTCTATGATTATGTTATGGTTCTTGTGCATTATTTACGAATACTGCTAGTTCCGTGATAAACTAAGGGCAGGTGAGCCCAATATAGCTCTCCAATGCATTGGGTAACGTGAAGGAGTGAAATGTTAAGGTATATCTGAAGAGATTTAGGGATATATTGTGGTAGTTATTCCAAAAGTAACCAAGAGGGTTACTCCCTATGTAAGAATGTTATGAATGCCTCAAGTTATCTTTATTTCTTATTATTTTTATGATTTATTCATGATTTTATGAGGTATGTTAATGTGCTTATGTTTTATGGGTAAATTATGATTTCATTCTTATGTAAACATGTACTCAGGTTTCCGTTCCATATTTTTATATCCCCTACTGAGATTTTTATGCTCATCCCAAGTTTTTTTTGAAATGTTTTTCACAGGTCAAGGTAAAGGTACATGATATGATGATAGTGTCAAGGAAGTGTCAAGAATGAATCCAGGCTTTATTTTTTAATATGTTTCCGTTGATGGGAAAAAATGAATACTATCATTTATGTAACCACTTTGTTTAAATGTGGAATGTAATGCAAGTTTTATGATCTAATTCTCTAAAACTATAAACCTGAAAAGATCCTCAACGTGTAATCTTGTAATAACTCAAGATTAAGTAAGGTTTAAGGATCGGGCCTTATAATAAGGATATTAATAAGTAGATGGAAAATTATATCACATATATATTCATTTTATCAAAATGTGTTTTACATAAACTAGGTTCCTGAATAATTATGTGGAAGAGATGATACCATAATAAATTTCTGCATTGTAATGACTTATGTAAATGCAATAATGAGAGGTCTAAATGATCAACCATTATTAGAGTTTAAATTGTTCTTTATATATATCATTATAAAGTAATGAAAACAAAACCAATTGAAATTTAAAAGGATAAAGAGAAATAAGGTTCTTTTATTAAAAAGAATAGAGAGAAGTGCCTTGATAAATTTCTGTATAAATTTAGCAATGTTAACTGATATAATGAGAGGTTATAAATGATCAAAAAATTTAGGAAATCAATTTTATTTTATATATATTATTATAAATCCCTGAATCCCTAAATAGTTGATATTAAAATGGTTGATTACAAACAACGTACTAGAATGGAAATAAAGATAAAGTGGTCCATTACCTTGAGAGTGAAATTCCAAAAGCTTGGTAAGATCTTTTTGAGGACATTGTGGATAAAAGGGAGGACTCTAGAGAGGGTATATAATAGAAAGTATGTGATACAATGTTATTGGGTGATGAATAATGGGATCTTGGATGATATTATATAAGAAAATAGAGGGGAGTTCTTTATTATTTACCAAACATTGGTTTTGAACAGTACATAAAAAAATACCAACAACCATACCGTTATTTTTCCGATTACATCATCAATATTTGATCCTTCTATTTTATTTTATATGGACATGTTCCAAACACATTATATTATTATTCATGGAGATGTGGAAGTGGGTAATTTTAAAAATATATGATTTGAAATCGTAAAAATACATTTTAATTTTTTGGAGGATTCATAATGTATTTTAAAAAGTTTTCTCATAAATTAAAAAAAATTATTATAAATTTTATGCAAATATTTTGTCTTGGGTACCCTTAATTAATTTATTACATCACTTTTGGGTCATTAGTTTTAAACTATAAATATTTTATATTTATAATGTATTTAATTTTTGCAGAAAAATAGACTTTCTTAGAAAATTAAAAATGTTTAAATGTTGGAGAACTTTGACTTGATGATTCTAAAAAACAATTATACAAAACAATTTTCTATATATTTAATTTTTTAAATTTAAAATAAGAATATAAATTTGTTGTGAAATTATTAACTTTTGTCAATACCATGATTCAAATACTTATAATAATTAAATTGGACTTCATAAAATTATATCCTAATTTAGATTAAATAATTTTTTAGAGTACTATTTTATTGAAAAATATTTTATCTTGAATTTTTTTGAATTCATAAAAAATGAATGACTAATTTGAAATTCATTATAAGATAAAATTATAGTTTTTGTAATTCTATCAATTTTTTTATCAAAATCATTTCATAATTACTTATAAAAAAACATTTATATAATCATTAATATATTGAAAATAAAATAAATATATTCATACAAGTATGATTTCATTGTTTTTAATCCTTATTAAATTATTTGTAATATTAAATATCATTTTACCTTTTATTGTGGAAATAAATATTTACTATAGTTACAATTGATTTTATCCACTAATTAAGTTGAATGTATTACCCAATATTCATTATTATTATTTCAAATATGTGATACATTTTATCAAAATCAATTCACTGAGATGGAATAATTTAATTTAAAATAAAACCCACAAGAAAGACGGGAATTTGTTTTAAAAAAAGTAATTTTAAAAGATAATATGACTTTTCATTAATTATATAACATTTAATCATCACATATTAATTAAAATAAATTATTATATATGTGATCCATAAATTTACCTTAAATAATTCCCCATTTGGGGTAATTTTTATTTAATTAAAAAGTGGAAACATAATGCATATTAAAATATTTTTTAGAGTTATGTGTTTTCAAGCCTAAAAATAATCTTATACTAAAATCTACAATAAATATGACTTAGATGTAATAAATTAGAATAAATATAAATAAATAATTATTTTTTTACTTACTAATAAAAATTCAATATTCATTTTACATTGAAATTACTTAATTTATCAATAGAAATTATAATTTTCTAATAAATTGGTACTTTCACTATTTATTAGGAAATAAATATTTTTAAAAAATATTAACAAAATAAAATTAAGATAATTTTTATATGATTTTTAAGAAATGATATTTAATTTTTCAATTAACATTTCAAGATATTAAAGAAATTAATTATGATATTTTTGTACAAAAATAAATAAAAATCAATTTTTTAGAAAATTGATTTTTGATGAATAAATTTTAATTACCAAAAATTGATTGATTATATAAAATTAATTAATATATTTATTTACTTTTATTATGAAATATATATATATATATCATAATTTAATTAATCATATTTATATATGAAAATATAATTCCTAGGATAAACTAGTCTTATATAAATAATCATTGTTTATTTCGGTTCAGTGTTGCAAATCACTTATTCTATAAAACATAATTTTATCTTAAAAAACATGGGGCATTAAAATTTATATATTTTATTACATAAAACATAAAACTAAATGAAATAATATATATTAAACAACATGTACATGATGCTATTTATTAATGTACAATTTTTTGGACTTAATAAATTATCAAAACATTTATCATTGTTGATGGGGGTTTACTACCATTCAATGGACTAAAATTTTTGTTTGAATGGACTAAAAGTGATTATTTTAAAGTGATATTTAATGTAGATTATAATGGGTAATTCTTAGGGCATCAACTTGTGGCTTGTCATTTCTAGGTATGTCGATTATCATATATTAATAAATTATTCTAATTTTTTTCATCTTAAAAAATATGTTTATTTTGTAATAGGTTTCCATATATATATTTTATTTATCAATATATTTCATCAATATATAGATTTATAGAACTATAATGTATTTAACCAATAGCGATGACAATGAACGATGAGGGAAAATTTTATATATTCCAAAATGTTTTCAAAATAATAGAATTTACTATATGATTCATCATTATTTAGAATGTTATTGATTATATATTTCTTAAATATTAACTTTTATTAACTAAATAACCACTTATATTTTATTTATGTTCTTTTACAGGACACCGGATTTCCTGTGCTTTTTCTAAGAGAGAAGATAACTTATGGGTTATTGTGATTACAAGGTGTTGTGTGTAAGATATTTATCAACATATTGATCTCAAAAATAATATTATTTAAAAACATTTATATTATAAAAAATGTAATTTTTATTTTATCCACATCATTTTCATACATGAAATGCGACGATATTGGAGAGACAAAATCAATGTTGAGGGAAAAGATGAAATACATTAAAACAATAGCGACTTATCATTTATAATTGCTAATATTTTCATGTATGTGCATAAATTAGTATTTTGAATTGAAATATTCCTTTGAAAAAGAATTTTCATCTTCATGGAGTGATTAAATGTGGATAGTACGATCTAGGGTTTATGTATAAATTAATTTCAACCTAGATAGATAAATAATTAAGCATGGTTATATTTTATTAAAACCAATACATTAATTTATATTATTAATAAATTTTAATTTTATTATTTTTGATTTTAATATTATTTAGTATCCTATCAACATCAATGTATAGTATATCCAGCACATACAAAATAATGAGTGGAATATTAGCAAATTTTGATTGTGTTCTAATTTATTTGTAATACATACTTGAAATTTTAAATTTCAGTAAAATTGTAAAAAATTATTTGAAAATGTGATTCTATTTTTTTTATTGTGATTCTATTATTTCATTCCTAGTTTTATTTTTGTATTACTAGAAAACTATATTTTAATTTATTATATAATAAAATTTCATGTTTATTCTATAAACCATGTGAAATTTTTTTAATGTGGGTTTTTATATACTTTATTACATAACGAATGGGATAAATTATTTTTCACACTAGTTATTTAAAATAACCAAGGTGAAAAATGTTTTTTACTAACTATTTTTATATAATTTACAGGAAAAACCCTACTAATTAGGTCATTTTATGATGGTTTTTAGAAAAAAAAAATAATTTGTAGTTCATTTAATAATAACCGATTTGAAAAACATATTTCCAATAATGAAAAAAACTTTTCTGAGGTAATTGACAAGAAAACCCCCAAAATCCCATTTTCAAAACACATTTATGCAGTAATGTCAACATATTTTTTCAAGGAAAATGAGCTTGATGAAGTATAAATGATTTTTAACCAAAATTGAACACAATAATTATTCCAATGAAATTAATTTTATTAGTCATAATGTTAACAGTTTGATATTAATTTTAAATTAAATTAAAATAAAATATATCTTTGTAAATTCTATAAATGAGTAGTATATTTTCAATAAAAAATTAAAAAATATCACTATTGAATGAAAAATCAATAATTTTTTAAAACTATGAAAAGATCAATATAACATAATTTTGACATGTGGATTTTTTAAATGAAGTTCAATTTTTTTGAATAAATATTCTAAAATTGTTAAAAAAACAATGCTATTATTATATCACAATACGTAATAAAAACCATTTTGATAAAAAGATTTTTTAAAACATATAATGATGTTACTAAAAATTCAGTACTTATTTAGTGATATTTTTATTTACCAAAAACCCTTAATATTTTTCAAAGAATTGATTTTTTCAATTCACTCTAACAATTTGTCAACTAGATTACTATATTATACTATATTACATTTCATTTAGATATAGGGTTTTATATACCACAATCTATCAAGGAAATAAATTTGATTTGAAATGAAACGAAATCTAAAATATAAGGTTGTTACATTATATCCCCTTAAATTTAATTGTTTCTTCAAAAATACAGTATTGTGACACAAATAAAATTATAAAATCCTTGTCTAATCACATCCACTTGTTTCATTGTATCTTCATTCAATTTATGATTCCTCTTTATGGTATTGACTAAATGAGTATACTTGTTCCATAACACATTATATATGTAGTAATAGATTTATATTATTTATTCTTAATAATAATGTTTATTATCTTGGAGTAAAACATTTGAGTTCAGTACTTGTGATTAATCTCATATATACATCCTCAAGAGGGATAAATGGAACAGATCATCAGCTTGATAGTGGTTTGGTGTAAGTGCCAAAAAATAAGCTAGTATTGTTACTCGACTAAGAATCACAAAAGTTTTCATACAATTAAGCATCATCGATCTCTCATTTTTAAATATCAAAACCATTTTACATAGATATATTCAAAGGAATTCCACATCACTATATTTAAATTCTATATCATTATAATGATTGTAAAAATAACTTCTTTATGATCTCTAAGATTCCTTGAGATGGTGCTGAATGATTTTTAATTTCTCTTTCATTCCGTAAACTATCTCATGTCCCAATAGATTTTTTCTTCCAAATTAATCACAAAAATTTTTAGTTCTAAACTTATTTAAATATCAGGCTTCTTAACAATCCATATGAATCCTTGAGTGAAAACTATTGTTTTAAGATAACTAAAATTGAATAACATATTGACCCCAATCAACTTTTTATATCTTTATAAAAGGTGACCAATATATCATCTATGGAATGAATGGTTACAAAAAATTGAAAATTAATCAGATTATGATATGTAGTAGTAAAAAAATACTCTAAACTAAGATCATGATGAATATATATCAATAAATTTAAGGAAACCCTCTAATCCGAATCCATTAAAATTGAGAGTAGCTCTCTATAAAATATCACCACATTTTTGAGGTATATCCTTGAAAGAGTACCAAGAGATAAAAATTTTCTAATTCAAATTTAATGTGTTTCATTTATAAAGAGATCAACTAGAAAAAAATATCATTATGGACGTTAGATTTTTTGGGGAGTGAAATGATAAAAATAATGGTAATATTTTCTAATTTCCGTTTTTCTATGGGAAATGGATGTAATATCTCTTTAGACTTGTTTCTCTCACCCTTAACTTGTTGGCATATAAAGAACTGATATATATACCCTTTAATATATCACTTTATATTTTCACACCATAATTAAATCTTAAAACACTATAAATCTTCTTACATTAGAGATAAATAGAAAAACTATAAGCTTGATCGAATATCACATTTGTCAAGTCTGATATTGATAGGACACATTTGTTGTTCCATATCCTTATTATTCCCTTAACATTATGGTATAACTGATGAAATATTTTTCCCTTCTTTTTCAACTATACATCTTCCATATGGACCTCTTTAATCCTAACATGTATAGGATATTGATCAATATGTTGATAAAGATTTCAAATCTCCCCTTCTAGCACGACATCCAAATCCTACAATTTCAAATCATGAAATATTGGATCATTTTTTATACTCAACATAGAAAAGTATAATAATATTTTAGTCCTATATCTTGTTCCACCATTCTTGAATTCCTTGGGATGTAATGTATTAATAAATACAAATATTTTATCATATTTTTCAATATTTTCTAGTTTATATTCAACTCTTTATACAGGAATATATAATTTAAAATTTTTATGATGGGTATATATATAACATCTTTTTCTTTAATAATAATTACTCTATATATTTTATGAAAAAATTATATCGGATTACTCCAAATCATGATTTGGGTAATTATTCTCATAAATATCAATTTCACAAATAATAAACTATGACTATATCATCCTATGTGAGGAAAAATCCAAGATACTTATTTTATGCATCACTATAAATCACAAATCGTTATCCACTATTGTGTACGGTATGAATATGTGAAACTACTAACCTTATATTTAGTTCCATGAAATTGTCATCACATAAATCAATCCATAGGAACACTTATATTATCCTATATAAATATGTGATATGATTACCTTAATGTGAAAATTATCCACAAAGCATCGATAATATCTTACTAATCCTTAAAATGGAGAATCGTTTCCATTGTGTTTTTTCTTTCCTATTAATAAATTACTTTTATATTTTATGGATCCAATTATATGACATTATTTTAAATTAAATGAACTAAAAAACATTTTAGAGTTAAATTCTAAAATAATAAATTTTTATATAGATTTTATATATGTTCTTTAGTACTATTCTCAGGTGGCCTTAATGCTCATCATTTTTCTATTGAATATTTAATATTGTAATCTTTATGGAAAACCATAAACTAATTAATGAAATATATAAATATTATATTATTTAAATCCTTGATGATAATAGGGAAATTAGTTTGAACAAATGAAATCACTTTAATTTCATAGTTTCCATTCCTCCTATGGAAGGTTGCCTTGGGTTGTCTTCAAATTTGACTCTCAATTGATTTTATATAGATCGAAGATCAATCTTGATAAAATATTTAGCTCCATATAATTGATCCTACAAGAAATAAATATTTATAAATGGATAATTATTCTTGAATTTGATCATGTTAAGAACCTGATAATCAATTTAGAGTCAAATTGGACCACATTGCTTCTTAAATAAAATAACACGGTCACCCCAACATGAAACACATAGTTGAATGGACCCCTTATTTTTATTCTTTGAGTGTTATTTCTTTAATTTATATAACTCAATATTCTACATTTAATATGGTTTTTGTGAAATAGGTGCTTCACCAGGTACATGTTTTATGTAAAACTCAAATTGATGATTAGAATAATAGTGGTAAATTATTACAGGAAAACATAAAAAAACTCAAGAAAAGTAGTGATATCTGTGATGTTTATTATATCTCAAAATATAATAGATAAGGACTTGTTCTTTTAATATATATCCTAATCTATATAATATATATAATTTCTATTAGGAGTTTATATTTATCATTATGTTTTTATAATATCATATGATGGTTCCAAATAACATATTTGACTTCCCGTCATCAACACAGGATTTGGGATTTATATAATAAAAGTCAATCCATTTCTATGATAACAAAAAAATAAACTAGTGGGAGAATAATACATTTTAAAGAAGAAAATTCCCATAAATATCAGTCATAGAAGAATCATAGACATGATATTATATCATCATACCATAATGATTTGTAATAAAAGGTCACACATATAATTATTATGATAGGAATTTACATTCCTTGTGACATTTCTTAATATGAAATAGCTTATGAAACTATTTTCATATAGGTAATTCCATATTTTATCAAAACGTTAATCACATAATAATTAACATTATATATTAAATGTTATTGTAAAAAATGGTTACCAAGAATGTTTGGGATATTTGATCATATTTATGAATCAGAAAATATTATTTATAGGATTTATAAATCATGAAACTTTAACTTCAATCCATTACACCGTTGGTTTACCATAGTCCTTTCATGATTATCGTCAATTAATATACATCATAATGGATACAAAATTAAATTTAAATTATCCTTATAATATCACCACATGACTGTCAAACTATATTTTCAGTAAGGGAACACACATTGATAACCAGAATGGTGTCATGGAAATACTCGACCAGGTATTTTCATCTAGATGCATATGTGCCTAGACGACATAAACTTTTTGTATCTAGAAAAGTTTTTTTTTGGAAAACCACACTGAAATATTTAACATAGCATATGTAATCCTTGTATACATAGGATTATCCCTATGTTCTCACTATAGTTTTCTCATTCTAGTATATAATGGTAATTAAACCATTATCTAATACCATATATATCGACCCATACTATTCATACTAAAATTTTATATCTTAATAGATGAATATCAATACATAACATTACAAACCATGACTTAATTGTACGGTTCTTTTATATTTTGATACGTGGATAAATAAATAGCATTTTCTTAATATATGTACATTATATAACACAGAATGCTTCACATATAACACCCTTATAAGATATATAATACATAAAATCCTTATGAATATATTGTGGAAGGGAATCATAAGATTGGGTGAGTGTCACACCCCATCCCACAGGGCCTGTTCAATGACTACCCCAAGACCGCCACTATAGGACAGGGGTTGGTGACTAGCACTGGAAAGGAATATCCCAAAAAGGGAAGGCATTGCCTTTAAACCTATACACTCAAAGACTAGTACACAACAAAATCAAACAAAAAAGTAGAACTGCTGATAGTAAAAGTGTGAACCCAAAGATAAAAAGGTCTAGTATACAAACTCAACTGAAAATAAAGTACATAAAAAGTGAAAAAACGTGTTCTGAAGGTCATCCACCATGTATCAAACCTACAGGGTAGTTATAGCTCATTGTCTGTCATCACTGCCGCTCACCACGTCTACCAATCACCTCCAAACACCATCTAGTATTTTCTCCACAATTATAATTCATGTTGTGCATCATCTTCACAAGACAAAACAAGGTATGAGAGAATCCCAAGCCATAGTGAGTATAAAAATACCTAGTGAGGACCCCGAGACACCCGAAGGTCTCCAAGAATTCCACAAAGAAAAAACCACAATGCATGATCTCAATCACAAAATATAAATTAAAATACTAGTCACAATATGTATACATCTTATAGTATAATAATAAAGATGATCAGTCTTGAGATAGATCATTTTCATCTATTGAGACGTTCTGCTACTGATCCACGAAGGGTCGTTGTACTGCTGATCCACAAAGGGTTGCTCTACTACTGGTCCATAGAGGGTCGCACTACTAATGATCCGTGGAGAGTTTATCTCATGCTGATCCATAGAGGGTATCTCTAATGTTGATCCATAGAGGGTTGCAGTGCTCCTGATCCACGAAGGGTCACTCTCATGCCGGTCCACGGAGGGTCTCTCTTCACTTGACAACTAACCATTGGATTCTGACACATAGTGCGCTTGAGTTCCATAGGTTCTTCTCCTCAAGATATCGGTCATACCTCAACATCCATTAAGTCCCAAGAAGATGTTTCCTAATGGACTGCTTTGTCTTAAGGGTTCCAACGTGATAGATGGTGCATCAATCAGATGCCGAGTCTATATGTTATAAGGTGAAAAGGTAAATAACACCTGGTTGGATTCGAGTCTGATCCAACCCAGTCATATTGTAACTTCTACCAAAACTCAAGAGAAGTATGTCAAAAGTACTGCCTCATCATAAGGGTCCACATGCCATAGATGTCTCCTTAATTAGATGCCCAGTTGTTGAGTTACTCATGTTTTAGTGATACAGGGCTGATCGGTTCTCGGTCTGGTAGGGGTCCAACCTGGCCCGCGGGTCCGGCCCGGTTGGTGGGTCCATCCCACATTTAAATCCCAGGCCGCATGCGGTCTGATTATCCTAACTGGTGGCACTAGTGGGGTGTCGCCCCTACTTCCAAAATGGCTAGTTTGATTTGTACATTATGTCCATCCAAGCGGCCCATGCGGGGTGCTTCATTTCCCCCGCAGGGTGTGTCGGCACCACGCCTTCCCCCTGTCATGGCCCGGCTGGTGGATGCTCCTGCCACTATAGTTCATGTGGGTGCCACCATCTACACATAGTTGGCATGGGCCGCATGCCACCACCTGTTACTAGCCCATCCATGATGACGGGTGATTCCGCGGGTCACTGGAAGTGCTTTAGTGGTCCATTTTCCTTCCTGTGTGTGCTTACAGGCCTCACAGCTTGCCGCCTTCACTGCGCAGCCCATGGATTCATCAGGCCACCTCATTTACTGATCGCTCACTGTGAACGCACATAATCCAAGAATGGCAGTGGGTCCGGGCCTTGATCAGATTGGATTTTACCCTCCACGTTAGTGTTCTGACATGGGGTGGAAACAATCATTATTTAGAAAGAATAATCCCTAAATTAAGACCCTACACCAACCACACATAAGAACAATTGAGACGTGGATCATCAGGTTAGTCGGATGATCTATGTTTGTTTTATTATCCAGGAATGGGATGAGAGGAATCATAAAACCCTTAGAAAACAATTTAGTTCCCCTACCTAGATTTGGTGGAATCCGTTGTAGACGAAGGAAGGATTCTGTGTTCGAAGACGTTCATCATCATTCATTGATATATGTTCTGAATCATCAAAAAGTCATCGATCAATCATCGATCATCATTGGAGGGTGACGTCGCTGGAATTTCTTCAGTTCATTCCCCGTAATTTCCAATTCGTTATCCAATATGTGGATTAAATAAAAAGAATCATTCTACACATTTTGACCATTATTATGGTTCATTAATGAACCATAATTAATGAACCATGTAATCACATGAGCGTTGTTGTTACACATACAAGTAACAAGAGATTAAATGAGTCTCATTTAATGATCATCATTACACTATGGTCCTTCCAACCATCATTCAATGGTTGATGAAAAATAAAATAACTTTAAATGAGTTATTTTATTATTTTTCCAAAAAGTCCAAAAACATTCTTTTTCATCTAACCCTTTACGGTAGAATTTAAACTTCGTATAATAAAATCTAGGTGCATCAAATTCAATGGTTACCTCATATTTTTAATCCAAGAACTAGTTCTAAAGATTGAAATGCATGCTCACACATTTACTGAAGTTACCTTAAAAAAATTTCATAATTCCATTTTGTGAACTTCGAGCCTCCGAATAACCAATGGTCAATTTTTTCAGTTTTCTAATAATTCCATATAAATAAAAAAAATCCGAATTATCGGGCCTTTACATTCTCCTCGCCTTAGGGATTTACATCCTCGAAATCCACAACAAAAGCTAATAAAATAATGGGGTTATTGAGCACAATTCTGAGCCTCCCAATCCCATGTACTCTCATGGAGGTTCTCGTTCTGCCACCAAACTCGCACTAGAGGAATCGAAAATCCCTATAGGACCTCCTCCTGTCAATCCTTTATCCCCACTGGGAACTCTGTGAATGTCCCCCATTCATCAATTTCCTGCTCTCTCTAGTAAATAACTTGTGATGGTTCATGCCGGTATTTCCTCAGCTACAACACATAGAAACCATTTTGCACTCAGTGTATCTGTGGGGGAAGAACTAGGAATTACACCACCTATCCAACTATGCTCAGGATATGGAATGTTATGATGATCCTTGGAGATAGCTTGTCACCCCGACCTATCAATGAAATCTTTTTCGAGGTGAAATTCAATTGAAAACATGGTCTCCCTCCTAGAACTCCAAGGGTTTTTATATCTTGTCCACATAAGACTTCTTCCTACTCTGTGTAGTCTTCATCTTATCCTGGATAACCTGAACCTTCACAATGGTATGGTGTACCAACACTAGACCCAAGAAGTGTTGACTCTCATGGGTCTATCCACCATATAGGTTATCTATATTGTCTCACGTACAAGGCCTCAAATGGTGCCCTACTGATGGTGGAATGATAACTGTTGTTGTATGCGAACTAAACTGCTGGCATGTGGTCCTCCCAAAAATGGAAAAAATCAAGGATGAAATCACCAATCATGTAATCATTCTTCTGTATAGTCCGCTCCATCTGACCAACTGTATAAGGGTGAAAGCCAGTGATCAAGTGAAGCTGAGTCATGAACGCCTCCTGTAATTCCTTCTTAAAATGGGATGAAAAACGAGTTCCATTTTTAGAAACAATTTTCGATCTTACCTTTTGAATTCATACTATCTCATGGGAATAGATGCATACCAGGGCCTTAGATGATCCCTTTTATCAGATGAGTACAAAATGATCCAACTTGGTGAGTTAGTCAATGATCACCCAGATTGGTTCGTGGCTCTTGGACGTGTGTGGTAAACCAAACATAATTTCCATGGAGATACCATCCCAATTATATTTTGGTACCTCTAGTGGTTGTTCTAGGCCTACTGGAACCTGATGCAAATCCATTAATTTCCTACAAGTGAGGCATAATGAAAGGAACTCAACTACTTCTTTCTTTATTCTTGGCCACCAATACTGACGTTAGAGGTCCTAATACATATTCTTCACTTCAAGATGTACCTCCAAAGGGAATGTATGGAACTACCTCAACCCCACCTCCCATAAAATCACAGGTACCATGGAGCGCCCTCTAAAAAGGATGATGTCCCTCCCCCACCTAATGAAAATCCATTGAGAGCCTACCTTGAGGATATCTTTGCATGTCAGGCCTCGAAGTCAATGTCCCCAAGCTGTGCCTCCAAAACTCACTAAAAGAGTGGGGGAGTGACAGTCGTAGACTGGAGGAATATTTATTCATACCTATCTGTGAAGGACATATGTAACTGGGATAACTTCAATATCACCTTACTCAGCAGCTGTAAACCAGAACTCATGCTGAGGGTGTCTGCTACTATGTTTCTCGTCACTAGAGTGTAGTATATTTCAATTTCATAGACCTGGAGGAACCCTTTCCATCGCCGCTGTCTCGGGTTTAGTTCATTCGGTGAGAATATATACCTAATACTCTTGTGATCAGAGTAGATAGTAAACTATTCACCAATCTAGTAGTACCCCACATATTCAATGCAAAGACCACTACTTCTAACTCCAGGTCATTGGTCACATAATTCTTCTATTTTTTGCTTCAGTTGTTCTGAGCCGTAGGTTATCAAAACTTGATCCTAAATCAGGACACATCCTAGTTCGGTACCTAATGTGTTGCAGTAGACTACATACTCAACACCCTCTTCTGGTAGCACAAGATGGTGGTACTCATCATTCTCTGCCTCAACACCTAGAAAATATACTGACATCTCTTTTTCTATACGAAGGGTTTTCCGTTATTTTTGAAAGATTACAAGGGTGCTTCTACTCTGGAAAAGTTGGGTAAATATATCTGGTAGTACCCAACCAACCCAAGAAAACTCCGCTCCTCACTCATGCTCTTGCATGGCTCCCAAGACATCACTGCCTCTATCTTCTCCAAATCCACTGAAAACCAACCTTCAAGATAATGTTTCCTGGAAAATAGACCTCTCATATCCAGAACTATAACTTCAAGAGTTTACCATAATGATTGGGCCCTCGAAGTGTATTCAGTACTATTCACAGATGTGTGGCGTGATCCTCCTCCAATGCCAATAACACTAAGATGTCGTCAATGAAGACCAATATGAAGTGATCAAGGTTAGGTCAGAAGATATTGTTCTATAGTTCCATGAATACTAATGGGGAATTGGCCAGGCAGGAAGGAATCACCACGAACTCATTGTGGAAATAGTGGCATCTGAATTTTGTCTTCAGTAAGTCCTCATATCGCACCTGAAGGTGATGATAGGCTGATATGAGGTCAATCATTGAAAACCACCATGCTCCCTTCAGCTAGTCATAGAGATCATAACTCCTCGGAAAAGGATACTTATTCTTCTTGGTCACCAGGTTCAGGAACTGATAGACCATACAAAGCCTCAAGCTCCCATATTCCTTCTTGGCGACAAAACTTAGGGCATCCAATGGGGAATCATTGGAAATTATGAACTCCTTCCTTTTCAAGTCCTCCAAATGAACCATCAACTAAAGAAGCTCCATGGGAGCCTTTCAATATACTAGTTTAGATATCAGTGTCGTCTCGGGGTAAATTTCAATGTAGAAGTATACCTCTCTATGAAGAGGTTGTCCCGGAACATCCTCAGGAAAGACATATGCATACTGGTCCACCACTACCGGATTGCTCAGACTCGCTTCGTTAACTACATCAAGGGTAAGGCAAGCCAACTGATGAGTTATCAGCTGCACCATCCCTTGAGAATGTGCATCCTATGCTGCAAATGTTACCTCATCACCGGTGAAGGAAAAATTATCCCATCCTCACGTAAACACCACACATTACTCCAAAAATAGTCGATCTGAGCATGGATTGTGGATAACCAACCCATACCCAAGATGTCCTCGTAAGGCCTCGACACTGCTACTAAGAGATCCCAGAAAAATCTCTTTCCACCATGATTAAGATCACACTACTAAAACTAGTGTGTAATCATCGAATCGTATCCCATATAAGTCCCTAACCATAAGGATTGAGCCAACAAATCCACCAGAATCTCCATGCACTGAATGAGAGAAATGGGAATAAAAGAGTGACTAGATCCTATGTCTATATGAATTGTAGCTAGGGAGGAGTATACCAAGATAATACCACAAATTATCTCTGGAATGTCATGGTCATAGGTTTCTGCCTCTTAGAGATGAACCTCTCCATGTCCACCTGCTCCCTGTGGTCGGGGGGGGGGGGGGGGGACCACCTCGGGGTGGTGCCGGTAGTACCTCAAACCGTCACCCATTTACTACTTCGTGACATGATCCTCTACCACATCAGCTTCACTACAGACCTCCTCGCTCGAACCTCTTCCTCTATCTCGGTGGTCCTTTGACCATCTGCTGATCATCCTTATGGCGGGTGAAGCAATCCTCAGCCATGTTACCCTGCCTACTGCACATTTAGCACAATGTACTCTGCTACTGAAATCCCTGAACCAACATCCTGGAGTCATCCTCTAGAAGGTCTAGCCCTCTTGGTAATCTCCATCATCTTCCTACTACCTACTACAAATGACTCAGCTACCTGTCTTCTAGTAGTGGCTCTCACCGTCGGTGCCTGCTCAGCTAGGAAGCTCTCCACAAATAGTTCGTTCTCTAGCACTATATTATATTTCCGGATGTTGGGAAATATCATCGATGCTCTGTTCTCCCATTGGAGTCCCTATTAAATGGTTGGGGACATGAAGAAAATATCTCAAACCATGTCGGTGGAGTAGCAAGAGAGTTTAGTGAGTTTCCCCAACTATTGGGCCACCATTAGGCTTCCCTGATGTAAGTGAAGTTTCTCTTCAAAACGTATTAAATGTAATGTAGCTGGTATGGACTAAACCATGAAGAGTCTATTTAAGTCCACCATGGAAAGATTCATCTTCTCATGAGTTTGGAGGGTCAGGCTCCACCATCTCCCAACTGTTCCCTAAAAGAGACTAGAATCTAGGATCACCATCTGTTCTACTGGTGCCTCAAGAAAGAGGAAAACTCATGCCACAGCCTTCAACCATTCCTCAGCATCTAGTGGATCTGTCTCACCTCAAAAACTCAGAGGCCTATGTCTCTATAACTCATACAATATGTTCAGTAGGTGTGCATAGTTCGCTGGTGGGGCTAGTGGAAACTGCATTCCTATGGCTGGTGGTGGTGTCTGTACACCACCCAAAGGTGGTATCATTGTAAGAGGGCCCTCCACTAATGCCTCGTCACTCAGTTTTCCTTCATTAAAATCTCCCACTGGAATCCTAGCTGGTTTTCTACGCATAAGCATTCTATAAAGAAACATATGAGCCACAATCAATAAGTTATACATGGTGAGATGTCTCAAAAGTGATCAAAAGATAAATATTTTCAAAACACATGAAAATAGTGTTATCTTGTATCGAGTAGGAAATTAGAACTCAAGGTCCTTATGTATGGATACGATGGATGCCACACCAACACTGGACTCCCCAATATTTAATATGAACTTAAGATACTTAACTCTATTACTCTATTACTCTATTGGAAAACACAGACACTTAGTTTTTCTTGTATATCCGACCGTCCTCTAATACAACTTGGTCATGACCTGTCCCCCTAGGATTATGTTGTTACTACTCCAAGCCCCCCTTCCATAGGCGCGATTAGCAGTGGAAAGGAAAATCCCAAAAGGGAAGGAATTTCCTTTAAACATGTACACTCATAGACTAGGTACAAAAAAACAAAAGAAGAACTTTTTATAGTAAAAGTGTGAACCGAATGTAAAATGTGCCATTATACAAACCCAGTTGAAAAGAAAGTACAGAAAAGTGAAAAACATGCTCTGATGGTCGTCCACCAATTATCCAACCAGATGGGTAAGTATAACTCATCGTGTATCGTCACATCCACTCACCACTCCTACCAATCACCCTTAATAACCATCTATTCATGGATCCCCAAGACTCATTCAAGCAGTCTGTCTTCTGAACAAGACACAACAAGGTGATGTCAAATACCATGAAAGGGTGAGTATGACAATACCAAGGAGGGACCCCAAGACCTTCGAAGGTCTATCAGAATTACAATATAAAAAACCACAAACCATGACATCAATCACAATGAATAATGTAAAATAATGCTAACACCAGGTATAAAACATAAAGAACAAGAATACAGATTATTAGTCTTGAGAAAGATAATTTTATTCTCTTGAGTGGTTCTGTAGCTGATCTATAGAGTGTCATTGTACTGCTGATCCACAAAGGTTCTCTCTACTATAGATCCACAAAGGTTCACAATATTTCTAATCAGCATAGGGTCTCTCTTATACCGATCCATAGAGGGTCACTCTCTTGACGATCCACAGAGGGTCTCACTGCTTCTGATCCATGGAGGGTTTCTCTCATGCCAGTCCACAGAGGGTCTCTTTTCAATTGACAACCAGCCACATGGTTCCCTCAATTAGTGAGCTTGAGATCCTTAGGTTTTGCTCCTCAATATATCCATCATACCTCAACCTCCATGAAGTCTCAAGATTAAATAACCCAAATTACAACCTTGTATTAATGGTTCTAATGAAATAGACAACGCATCAATCGGACGCCTGGTTTGTAAGTAATATTAAAAAAGTAAATATGGCCTGGTTGGATTCCAATCCTATCAAACCTCATTGTATTCCACCTTATGCCAAAACTAAATTGGAGTGTCTCAAAAGAACCGCCTTATCGCAAGGGTCCCAGATTCATAGACGACAATTCAGCAGAACGCATGATTGGTGTGTAACACATGTTTTCATGAAATGAGGCTGGTCAGGTTTTGGCCTGGTACGGGTCCATCCAGGTCACCCTATTGGGCCCAGGTGTCCAGGCCCGCTCGTGGGTCCAGCCCTACCGGTGGGTCCGACCCTACTGGAAATCCCGGCCCCCATGCGGGCCAGTTCTCCCCGCTGGCGGAGCCTGTGGGGCATGGCCCCTCATTCTGAAATGGTCACCTAGAGTCAATCGTTGTGTCCAACCATGCGGTTGGGTAGCATAATTTCCCCTGCATGGAGAGTCGGTGCCACACCTTCCACCCGTTGTGTCCCGGCTAGCCGCGACTCTTACATCCACGACACCTGCGGGCACCGCCGCCTCCACATAGTCGGCTGCCACTACAGGTTTCTGGCACTATCGTCCTGATGGTGCTGCATCAGTGGCTTCTTCTGTGGGCTGTCGGAGGTTCTATGTGTTCCATTTCCCTTCGATTCAGCTCCTATATGCCTCCTGGGTTTCGACCTTCACTACGAAACCCTTGGATTCATCTTTCTGCCATGTTTCCTAGTCAATCACTAAGAACAAACATAATGCAAAAATAGTGGGGGTGTGAGCCTTTTGTGGATTACCTCGTGCCCTCCTCGTTAGTGTTCTAACATGGGGGGATAACAATAATCTTTTAGAAAAACAATCCCCAAATTAAGTCCCCACCAAAACCAACCGCAAGAACGAATAAGACACCGATCAACATGTTGTTCAATTGTTATATGTTCGTATTATTTTACCATAACAGGATGAGAGTAATCATAAAACACATTGAAAAAAATTTAATTCCCAACCTGAATTCGGTGGAATCTATTTCGGATGAAGGAAGGATTCCGAGTTCAACGATGTTTGTCGTCATTCATTGATGTCTGGTCTGATTCCTGTAATGGTCATTTATCAATCACATATCTTCATTAGAGGGTGACGTTATCAGAGTTTCCTCAGATCATTCCCCAAGATTCCCAATCCATTCACCAATGGTTTGATTAAATAAAAATAAACATGCTACACATTGGGACCATTATTGGGGTTCATTAATGAAACTTAATTAATTAACCAGTTAATCACACATGCATTGTCGTTACATAGACAAGTAACATGTCCTTAAATGACTCTCATTTAAGGACTATTGTTACACTATGGTCCCACCAACCATCATTCAATGGTTGAAGAAAAATAATATAACATAAAATGAGTTATTTTATTACTTTTTTAAAAATTCCAAGAATTATATTTTTTATCCGACCCTTGTTGGTTGAAGTTAAACTTTGCCTAAGCGAATCCTAGTGATACAAATTCTATGGTGACCTCATATTTTCAATATGATAACTGATATAAAATATAGAAAAGACCACTCTCACGTTTACTGATTGTACCATTAAAAAGGTAAAAAAATATGTTCTGGGTTCACCGGGACTCAGAATCACGGGCCATAAATTTTTTAAGCCCTATAATAATTCCATATAAATAAAAACAATATATGGAATTTTTGGGTCTTTACAGTGAGAAATGATGGACAATAAGAGTCATCATTGGAGACATCAAGTATCACCTAATCATTACATCAGAATAAGGGTATGACCAAGTGGGATTAACATTTGAATGAAAACCTAGGATATCATATATATTAGCCATGAATAATGAAAAAAATCATGGCATTTAATATGATATAAACTATAAAGGCATCAAAGATCATGAACCATGAGAGCATTTAATTAGAAATATGTAAATTGGTCGTGATAGAATATAATTGGTATAAAAAATATTTTTATTGAATACACATAATAATAGAAATTTTTTTCATTATTCAAGTATCACTTCTAGGATTATCATAGTAAATTGGTATCACTATGCATTCAATCATCTCATTTGAAAGGGTTTCCTCCATTGATTAACCTAATGGACAGTGTCCTTTACTAAACATGGTTTACCCCATATTCCCATCCTAATTATCTCATGAAATATTCATATTTACCCAACATAGTAGAGAGATAAATAATTATAGTCTGATGCATAAAAAAATGAAAATTGATCATAAGTGGGTAAGTCGTAATATTTAAATATTCACAAGAGGGGGTGTATTGTGTATTTTAAAAAATGATTCACAATTCAACCTTTTGATGTCGACTGATGATAATGTGAATTAGCAGTGTTTATCTTTTGCAAGAATGTATGATCCACTGATAAAACAGAAATAAAGAACACAATTGCTTATAGTGGTTTAGGGAATAAAGTTCTTCCAGTCCACACCATCAGTTACTCGCTCTTTTAGTTTGGTGAATTTCACAAGTCAGGTCCTCATATCATAAAACAAATTCACAACAGTGTGTAAGAAGATGACACCATAACAAATAAGGCTAAAAATAGAGCCTTATGGGTCTTTAATAGAGAACCAAAAAGCCACATCATAGATCGAGAATCTGATACTCCACCATAATATTGTATGAGTAGTTGAAACACTCAATATAAATTTATTGACAAAAAGTGATTTGATTGAACATAAAAGTTCAAATAGAAAATCACAAGAGATAGATCTTCTTCTTTTGGAAATATTTTATTCAACAATGAAATATTCCAACGTGATCTAGTTACAATATATCTTTCAATAAGAACATTAACTAATAGTTGAATTATACTTACAAAAAAAATGAGATTCAGAACACCTATATGTCTTCGGTAGCATCTTCTGTAGAAAATAGAGTTTGATCGACTGTTGGGGTAGATCTGTAAAATATATTCACAACAATTTAGATTAAATAATAAAATTTTGTGTTCAATATATAGATCAATATATCTCTATATATATATTCTTATTTTAATCATACACACATATATAGAACAAATATACTGATACAATAAATAATGTACAAAGCCTTATTTTCAATTCTAGATCCATGAAAATCATTCGATAATTCGTAAGAATTCAAATTCCTAAGACAGCTCATAGTAGTCATAGCATCCCTTAAAATGGGAGAGAATTTACCTACTAAATACGATTCCTTGAATAAATCATAATGAGCATTGAATATACTTAATTTTCAGCAAATTCCATTTCACGAAACACAGATATAATTATAAATTCAAATATCTGGTGATGAAAAGTCAACCGTAACATTCCATTACAAAATGAAAAAAATACCAAACGTAGGTCTTAACTACATAGTTTTCTCTCTCGAAACATAATCTTTATAATGTAAGGCTGATTAAAAAATTATGGTTGATCACAAAAGTACAGTTGATTATCTATATGTTTTCACCACAAATGTAATTTTTAATCCAAACCTAAAGTTCTTTATCCATACATTTTTGTAAATGTAGGGTTCATTAAAAAATTCTGTTTTATTTTTCAAAATTAAGGTTTCATAGAGATATATGCTTCTTTATCAATATGTTTCTTTCAATGTTGGGTTGATTAACAATATGCATTGATCATTTAACATATGGTTGTGTACAAATGTAGGGTTTTTTCTGTACAATATGATCTACCACGTACGGTATGCACATTATTTCCAAACCACACATAAGATCATTTCAAACACATTGATTAATATTCCACATGAATAATAATCTTGAATATAACTCCAAAAATATGGATTAAAAATAATATTAATTTCCTAAAATACACTTAATGTAATATCATTAGTAAAAAAACAAGGGTATTATTGACCATAAAAATCAGTAAGATTTATAGAGTATTGTGGAGACAGTAGATGTCTAATAATCTCCCCATTATTAATGATCACAAAAACGATAAAAATTAATAAAAAATTTATAATTTTGAAAACAATTAAAAGAAAATAATTCAAAATTTGATTTGACAGATTTATTTCTCTAAAAATACATGTTTTGTTTATCCTAATTTCTCCCTTTATTTAGATTGAATAGAAAATATATGAAATGATGAAAACATGTTTAATTATTTACTGATCAATATGTTAATGTTATAAGAATCTATTTAAATAAATAAGACTGTATTTTCGGTTTGAGAAAAAAATATAAAAAAATATAAAATAAAGTAGACAAAAATATAAATAAGAAAATTTTATTGAACAAAAATTCTATAAATACAATAGTCATTATGACTGGGAAAAACTATTAGTCAACTAAAATGGTTATGGTAGAAAAGGTTTTGTATTATTTGGCTTGGTAAATTTTTATGCAGGATTCTGAGAAGCTTCAAACATGAATTTCATCTCTTCCATCTGTAATCGCAACTTTTATATAACACAATCACCCAACTGCATAGTCATAAATATAGAATGAAGATTTATATGAAAATACTCCACAAGATTTAGTTTAAAAAATTTATGTATGATTTCCTATTTCTACATAAACTAATCCAACTTATCTATATACATTATTAATAGAAATATGATACTTGGTTCATTTTGAGTCAGTTCGTACATAAGAAATTTATGATTTTCTAACAAAACTGACAGAGGAGCACTATTGCACTGATGATTTTGTAGACAATCAATCATATCTTCCATGAAAATCAGGATTGCATAAAATCTAAGAATCAAATATGGATAGGTTGTAGGATTAAAGGTATATATACTGGTATGATGAATAATACTTTGGATTGATTCAATATGACCCCCCAAATACCACTTAATATTAGAAAAGCCTGACTTTGAAACAATATCGGACTTAATCATTCCAACTTCATTACAAATATCCATCATGATGGAATAAAATTCTTTATTTTAAATAGTATTTTATTTTAGATCCTGGAACTTTTTTCTTGCGGCTCCCATATCTTTACGAGGAATGAAATTCTCTTCCTGAGACTTATTAAACTTAATTACAATATCCTCTACCTAATTAGACATGGGATCAGACATACCTCAATCTAGATGTTTTGAATGACCAACTTCTACAATTACTAAAGAACATGATGGATACATTTTCATAAACTTCTCCACTATTTTTCAATTTACATTTCACTTGTAAAAGATAGTCTATCTGGAAATTATATTTTACCTCCAGAAAATGATTCAGGTCTCTCATCCACATGATTAAAAAGAGAGAAAACTAGATTCTCAACAACTTATGTAGTCACATTTTCAGATCTAATCAACTAATGATCTTCCTAAACAGTAGGATGATCTTCCTGGATAACTCGTAAAATAACATTCTACAGATCTCATAGGTGGATTACAACTGGTTGATCTTCCTCAAGAAAAGTTTATTCCAAATGTAATGATCTAGTATCCTCACATGAACCCAACACACATTCTTTAGTAGGTGGAACTACTCTTTTATATGTTTTTAAAACTAATTACTCTTGCACAATATCTTCATCTTATTCTTATTCTTCATAAAAAAATCTTAATCTTCTTTTGGTTGGTTTTGAAATTCCTTAACATCAGGTTTCACCAATACCTTCCTTCCTAATTCCACTTGTCTCCCCTTGAGAAAAAGACACTGATCATTGATAGTAATCTTCTCCATCTAGAATGGGTTTTCATTTTACTATACTCTTAATAAATACCCAAATTTTTCATAGTTCCTAAATTGAGTACATTATTTGAAATACATTTGATTCAATAATCTATTAAATGAATCATTCCTTTATTAAAAAAAATTGGGAGATTCTCCTTACATAAGGATAAAAATTCATCCAAGAATATTTCTGATAACAATAGTGATGATATCTGAACATATATCTTGGAAAAATCATCTTTATTTCAATTAAAAATAGAAACAAGAAATAAAGGTGTGTATATATAATCTTCTCCATCTCATCCTTCCTTGGAGAAATTCTAGTTTGAATAAACTCAACCATGATTTACTGTTCTACCTCGAGATCTCTGAAAAAAATTTCTCTAATTTTTTTTGAACCAAATAGAAAAGGATTAACATCTTAAAACATGTGTTCCTTATCTTAGATAGATCACAGATCATAATAAAAAACACCTTAATGAGGATAGTTAAAAATTTGTAAAATTTAAGTCGAATAATCATAAACATAGTTATCTTCTATTCTTGAAAAAACTTTATCTTTATAATTGAGAAAACTAAACTTAACACTATTACAAAAAACTTTTATTTCTACCTCATAAAGTATCTCTATGTTTACCACAACGAACATAGATTTCAATCCTTGATATTCTAGTTATTCTTTAAAAGTATATTTTTTTGATAGAGCTTTTTCAAAATCACTACTTTTATTTGAAGAAGCTTTCTTTTGGAAACCCTCTGACACTATGGGTCATTACCTTCACTTTCTTCAGTTCTATTTATTTTGGTAATTTTTTGAGAAACTAACGATATAAGGATATTGGGTTCTAGGGTCTCAAAATAAAATAGATGTAAATAAAGGTTTTGATATTTTAAAAACGTTTGTGAAATCAAAGGGTTCTGTATTCAAACCACTTATTACAGTACCTTGTTTCCCATGACATTACATAAGATAATTATAATTTTTTTAAACATGCGGAAGAAATAAAATCAAGATATAATGAAATAACTAAAATATATTTGAGGAAGAAATACTAAAAAAATCAAATTTAATGTAATTAAGAAATAAATTTAACATAAATAACTTGGAAAATATAAAAAATTAAAATTAAAAAGATTAAAAAGATTAACATTTATCTAAATATTTAATAAAACTAACTCCCCCTTAATAAAATAAAAACATACAATGGGAATTGGTTTATTAAAAATATCAACTAGTTGATATTCAGTTTTTACAAATTCTAAATATATTTCATTTTTAATAACATTATCTCTGAGAAAATGATGCCAAATATGAATATACTTAGTTCATAAAGGACTTATTTTATTTTTTGAAATATTAATATCACTTTTATTATCACATAAAATATGCATTCTATTAATATTTAATCAAAAGTACATTACTGTGTTTTTCAACCACAATACTTGTGGATAAGAAGTACCTATAGATACATATTCTTCCTCTAATATTGATAGGGAAATTGAGTGTTGTTTTTTACTTGAACATGATAAAAATTATTTTACAAAAAAGTGATAGGTTTTTGAGGTAATTTTTATCTCAAATATATGACCTCCAAAATCAACATCTAAATATAATATTAAATTGAAATAAAAAAAATTTGGATAAAGAAGAGATTGAAAAAAATTTCCCTTAAAATATCTAAAAAATTGTGATTACAATAAGATGAGGTTATATAGGATTTTTTTAAATTCTACAACATCAATATACAGAAAACGTAATATCGGGCCATCTAATAGAAAGATATAATAATCTACCTGTTATACCTTTATATAACTTGTTGTCCAATGGTTTTCCAACTTCATCAAAATCATGTTTTATATTAGTACACATGGATGTTGTATATGTATTGTAGTTATCAAAACACAAATTTTTCAATAAATCAAGAATATATATACATTCATTAAAAATATTTATCAATATTTTATATAAATTTGAAGTATTAAAATGAAGTTATAGTCTCTCATATATCTGATTTCAAATTTTTTTGCATTTGTTCTAAAAGATTAGTGCAATGTTTTTCATTCGATTAACTAAATATAACATCATAAACATAGATTTGAACACATAATGTATTAGAATAATTGGTTTTTAGAAAATGAGTTTGACCTACGAATCCAATAGTAAATCCATTTATCAAAATAAATGAACTTAATATTACATATCAAGCTCTAGGTGCTTGTTTAATGACATAGAGAACATTAATAAGTATAAAATCACAATATAATTTTTCATAATTATTAAAACCATAAGGTTGTTCAACATAAACTTCATTCATAAAATAACTATTTAAAAGTCTAGATTTAACGTCCATATGATATAATTTAATGTTCATATGAGATTAATTATAAAAAAGATTATAATTGCTTCTAATCTAGCTACATGGTAAAATGTTTTATCAAAATCTATACCTTCTTCTAGATTATATCCTTTAGCTAATAATATAGTTTTGTTTCTAGATATTATCCCTTGATTATCTTATTTATTTCAAAAGTCCCAGTTAGTTCCTATAACAGGATTTTTTTATTATCTTTTAAATAATTCCAAAAATCATTACTTTTGACTTGGTTTATCTCTTCTTGCATTTCTAACATCAAAATCTCATCTTCTAAATCTTTTTAAAAATATTTAGGGTCTTTTATAGAAAGAAAATACAATAATTAGACTAGGTTAACAATATTTATTCTAGTTCAAAATTTTATTTCTAGTTCTCTAATAACAGCTTCTCAAGGGTGATTATTTAGGGTTACAAAATGTCTTGGTAAAGAACTGTTTGGATTATCACTATAATGTTCTTCTAAAATTTACTAATTTTTATTTCTGTTAATTTAAAAATATTTTTTCTTGTTTTTAAGTCTCGTATTGTTAGAAGAGTCCTTAATATCATCGTTTTGATCATTCCCTTTATTAAAAGGGTCATTTTTATCACACATCACATGAATAGATTCTTAAATAATACATGACATAATATTAAACAATCTATAGCATTTAAAGGTATCATAATATCCTACACATATTACTTCATCTGCTTTTGGACTGAACATTCCCAGATTATCCCTGGTGTTCAGGATATACACCTTTCATCCAAATACATTAAAGTACATTAATGTAGTCTTTATGTTATTCCATATATCATAAGGTGTATTTTTCTAAATAGGATGAATTAAAAGTCAATTCATGATATAGAATGTTGTTCTTACAACTTATTCCCATAACAAGGTAAGAAGACCTTATTCATTTAGCCTATTAGTGGAAAAATGACAAGTAACAACCATCTTTATAATGAATACAGTTTATTTTGGTACCCATTTTCAATTTGGTCCAGCAGTGTTAACTATTAGGGATCTGGAAATCCAGATCTACTTTGTCATCCCATTACTCATATCATTTTCTTTAGATAAACTTTTTGAAATAAATTATTTTTAGTTCCACTTTTTTAAGGATTCCTCAAAAAACATTCTCTGTTATATGTCCTTCTCTTCCACAAAAATCACAAGTAACTTTTTTCGTGTTCAGAACAAAATAATTCTTATATATTTTAAATTTTTCACAATTAATTGCTTTAAAAAATAGTTTCATTCTAATAATATTTTTTCCAAGGATTTAATTTTGAATATTTTCTTCTTTTGTAAAAGAGAGATCAACAAATTTATAAGTTTCTAATTTATCTAGTTATTATTTAATATTATTTTGTTGATTGACACAGTTTTTGGTAGATGGGTTATATTTTTCAACTAACTCTTTCTGTTGTTTATGTAAGGATTCTATTCTCAAAAAAATATAATTGTGAATATTATTTAAATAAATGTGTTTCTTTAATAAGGAGTTATATTTCCCTTCTACCATTTTGCAATTGGAAACAAATTTATTATTTGAATAACTTGAATCACAATTAGAATTATATGAATAATAGGTTTGTATTTAATATTATTCTTCAATGAAGCATATATTTGATTTTAGATTTGATTCTTACTTTTCTGAATAAAATTTTGATGAGAAATTTCAGTCTTCCGAGACACTCCTGGAAGCCTTCATTGGTCTTTTCTGTTTATGTTCATACTCAGCATTTTTGTAATATTTATTTTCATTATTTCTCTTTTCATATTTTAGTTGAGGATAATCAAGTATTATATGAACTAATTTCTTACATTCATAGCATTTGACTTATCTAGAGTATTCTCATCCCTCTTAAAGGGTTTTCTGAATCCTCATTTCTTCTTATAAAACATGACAAATTTTCTAGCTAATTGAGTTACTTACATTTAAGAATTAGTTGTAACTAAATTATTTTTATCTCTGAATTCTTTATTTGTTCTTTTTATTCTCTTTTGATATATTATTTTTAGATGATTTTTATCCTTTTTTCCTAAGACTTTTAATATCTTCAGTTTCATCCAACATTTCAGATTCATACATCATTAGTGTCCCTATTAATTCTCTCTTTGTAAAATTTTCGAAAGGTAATTATAGTTGAATTGCAGCTGATATACCATACCATTTAGAAGGTATTAATCTATGGACATTGAAATATTAATATTATTTTTTTATAGGACCACCTAACACTGTAATATTATTGATAATATCTATAATCCTTCAGTTAATCTGAGTGGTTCTCTCTCTATCAGACCTTTAAAATGATTCAAATTTCATCTTTGTTGTTGAAAAACTCATATTTATTACATTATCTATTCTTTCATAGAAAAAATGAAATGGTTTTTCACATTTTATATGCTGTAGGATGTTGTGAGACATGGTTGAATTCATCTAGTCCAAAACCTCAAATAATAACATTCATAGCTTTAGAATTATTGTCATGCTCAGCCTCTGTAGAAGCTGTCCGTGTTGCATCATTTTCAAGAATTATATAAGGAGTAATGATCTTAGATTATACATTGAATCCCATATTCTTAAAATATAAAATCATCTATGATATCAACCACATATATTTTTCACCATAGAAATAATGATCATGAACCATTGACATTCCTTCTATCTAATCAGCCATTTCCATCTTTGTATATACGATGAACATTTAGCATGTTATAGAATTTCCCAAAATCACTCCTTTTATATAAATTTTTAGATTTAAATATACAAATATACACAAGAGTGGGGGGTGAATTGTTTATTTTCAAAAATATTTCACAATTTTTCCTTTTGATGTCGAATATTGTCTATGAGCATAAGTAGTGTTTATCTTCTATATGACTGTATGTGCACCAGATAAAACAGAATATAGAATAATAATGTTCATAGTGGTTTGTGACATAAAGATCCAATCATCCAATCCAATAATTACTCTCTCTAAGTGTATTGTGAATTTCACTAGTTACATTCCCATATCATAAGACAAATATACTATTGAGTATATGAAGTTGACAGCTTTACAAATAATTATTAAAATAGAGACTTCTAGTTCATTAACAGAGAACCAAAAAACTATAGCATAGATCAAGAATATAAAACTCCACCACACCTAATTACGAGTAGTTGAAACTATCAATAAAAACATATTGATAAAAATGGTTTTGATTAAACATCAAAATTGAAACAGAAACTGATAGTATATGGATATTCATATTTATGAAATAGTTTCATAAAAAAAGAGAAGTTCCAAAGTGATTTGGTTGTAATAGATAGTTTAATAAAAACAAAATGAATTGTAGTAGTATACATACAACAAAATCTAGATTTAGAACACCTATATCTCCACTTTATCCTCTTCGATAGAATACATAGTCTGATCAATTTTTACAATAGATCTGTAAAAGATCTTCACAAGAATACAGTATCAATGAAAAAAATATGTGTCAAAATATGTGTCGTAATATATATATTCTTCTTTGAATCATACCAACATATATATAACAAATAAACTGATAGAATAAATAAATCTAAGAACATGATTTTCAATTAATAATACAAAAAAAATTCATGATAAATTGTAATAATTCAATTTCCCGAGGCAACTGAGAGTAGTCATAACTTCTCTTAAGAATATGAGAGAATTCACTACAAAATACGATTAGTTGAATCAATCATAAAAGGCTTTGAATAGGACTTATATTCCCAAAATACTGTTGCATTAAACTCTGATAAAATCTATAATTCAAATATTCGGTAATGAAAAGTGTAATGTAAGGTTCCTTACTAAAATGAAAAAAAAATTGTTGGGATCAACTACGTTGCGTTTATTCTTAGAATGTAAGGTTGACAATGTAAGGTTGACAATAAATGTAATTTGGACTATCAATACTTTTTGTTCTAAAATGTATGGTTTTATCCAAACATAAAATTGTTTTTCCATACATGTCTGTCAGCATAGGGTTCTTTAACCATACTTTTTTACTTTTTCAAACGTAAGGTTTCATCCATACATTAGGTTATTTATCTAAATGTTCATGTAAATGTATGGTTGTTTAACCATACATACTTATCTATTAAGAATGGTTTAGTATAAACATATGGTTTTTTCCTTAAATTATTTTCATTAATATAGAGTACGAAAATGTTTCCAGAAGACACTTAGGAGTGTTTCAGACACTTTTACTAATATTTCACATGAACTATAATCTTGAATATAATTCCATAATAAGGAATATAAATAAAATTAATTTCCTAAAATTCTCTTAATGTAATATCATTAATAAATGAAACAAGGTTATTTATGACAATTAAATCAATAAGACTTATAGAGTATTGTTGACACAATACATCCCCAACAAAGTGATCTATAATTTCACAACACATTATTCATATGAATAACAATAAAAGAGAAATGGGTTTCATAAACCATAGAAAATAAAATGGTTTTATAAAAATATTATCATAAAAATAATAAACCATGTTTGGAATAAATAAGTATGGTAGAATTACATCATATCCATAGTAAATCTCATATAATTCTAATTATATCATCCTAAAATAAATATTCCCTTCAACGGACTTTGGAATATTTGTGAGGAAAATTCCCTTTATATTTTTAAATTAGATCATTAAAATATAAAAATATTACAAAATATAAAGATTTATTTTTTTAAAAAATAAATATGGAATGTGTATATTATTCTTCAATATAATTTAGTGGCCATGACTATGAGATATTTTGTTATTTCTATTTTTTAAAAAATTTATTCATTAAATTTTTTGGTAAAAAAGAAAAAAACTCATTTAGATAACAAAAATAACATCAATTTTATAAAAAATCATAAAAAATAAATCATACATAAAAATAAAATTATGAATTCATATAAGGATAGTTATAATATTCATTAAATCTTTTAGAGAAATAATGTATTTATATGAAAAAACATTTTCGACTGAAGAGAGAAATATAGATGGTATTCCATAAATAGATTATTTTCTTCCATATAGTTTATAATTATAGGAAAATGAATATAAAGTATTTAATCTATATAAATGAATTTAGGATGTTGAATTTAAGGTTATTATTATGATATATGTCATAAAATTACATTATAATAATCTTAATAATAAATAAGCATGATAAATATTGATATTGAAACATATATCCATTACCGTATTAGTAACAATAAAATACGCACATTATAAATTGGATAAACTTATACAAGCTTAATTCCCCCATTATGTTCATGACATGTATAATAAAATACATTAATGGTATGTATATATGACTTATAAATGAAACCTGTTGTGAATATTTCATTTCTCTCAGTGAAATAAAACTAAGAAGGAAATATATTGAATCAAATTCCACATCATTTCAAATTTAAATAGCCTCAAATATAATAAATTTAAATTTATTTTAAATCTAAAATAAAATCATTTACATAATTATAATATATTTTATGATGAACTTATGACATTTTAATACAAATTTATTAATAATTTCTTATTAAAATCGTCATTTCTTGTTGTGAACTGTTTAGTTTTTAATCGATGTTTCAGTTCTATAGTTCAAATCCTTATCGATTTTTCATGGTTCCATCACATCCAAAATGTTAACCATGATATTTATATTATAAATATAAATTATATATATATATATATATATTCCTCCAAAACACATAGTTATAATGTATTGAATTTCACCTTTCATTGAGGTGGTAGGGTATACATATGAAAGAACGTTGCATCCATTTTTGGTACAAGGAATGAAATAAAATTAAAAAATAACTCACCATTAATTATTCATAAAAATATATTAAATAATTTATTTAATTATTAAATGGATCATTATAGCACTCCATTTAATGTGGGGATTATAGTCAAATTATACCGCTCTAGGGAGATGGTAAGTCATACATAAACATGAGCAATGTTTTAACTTTTGTTGTATGGAGAGATGTTTTCTAATTGATTTCAAATTGTATTGATAACAATTCATTATAGTTAATATTATTAATTAATTATTTTGGAGTGGATATAATAGATTTAATTGTGGTATAAGATGAAATAAAATAGAAAAAATATGATTAATATTTATCTCTTTCCTGTGAAACCTTTACTGGATTATAGTTTACTCCTTTAAGATATGATATTTTGAAAAGAAAATAAGAACAATGATGTGCGGAAGAATGAATAAAAGGAATTATGGTTGGTATGGGTATATATTTAAGGATCAAAATATTTGATGTGGAGAGGGGAAGTGGTTCACTTTTATAAGCACTATTGGATTTACATAATTGAATAAATTAATAAGAATTAATTTTTATAAAAAATTTACAGGAAATTGATTTAATTCAAGTATAATAAGATAATAATTCTGTTTCATCTCATTAAATAAAAATCCGTATTTTTATGTGATTATTTATCCCTTATATATCTATTTTACCCCAAACCCTTATTAATCCTTAAGACAATTATCCCATTACCATTGTATTATACTATTTAAAAGTAAAGAATGTTACAATAAAAGAAAAGAGACTCAAAAATGAATCATATATTATATGTGAAACAATTTCACATTACCATGGATTAATAGAAGCCCTTTATGAATATTAAATAATATAATAAAATAATTTTAATTATAAAACATCATTGATTTCATTTTTAAAACAATTTATTCACATTGAATTTAAAGTCATCGTGATAGTTGTGTAATTAAAACATAAACATTAAACAAATAACGAATAAATTTAAGTCATCTAAAATTTTTTGGGACATAATAATTCTTCTAATATTTTTAACATTCAATGTTTTAAAATAAATGTTTTATTTTTTATTAATTAAATAAATATTGTGTTGGCATTGTGAAAGAATTAGGGTAATTCTTAAATCAATAAAAAGTTAAATAAAATATGATAAAAACTAATTTCTTATTTTAAATGAAAATTTTTAACTTCAATCCAATTGTTTTTAACATTATGTAAAAAATATTCATATTAAAGTCAATATAGTGAAATTTTTCATTTATTCTTTTCTTAAAATAAAATAAAAGTCATAAAAAATATATATAGAACCATGATATCATATTATATAAACATGGATTGGAATGAAACAAATCCATTCATCTGTTATGATAAATTAATATATTGGATAATTTTTAACGCCTTTCCAAAATGTTAAATTATTTTACATGTTTTATCCTTAACAATGTGACAAATATATAGAAAAGTTATTATTCTTAATGAAAAAAAAATAAAAGGGAGATATTAACCATTTTGAATCTCCCTCATTCCAAATAAGGAATCAATTTTAGATGATAAAAATCATATCAACGGAAGAATTTAATTTAAAACTAAACCCTAAAAATGTGATAATAATGTTTTCCATAGAAATATCTTTCTAAACTATAAAAGTTTCTATATTAAAATATAATATAAACTTATTTCCCAAAAACATAAATGTATTTCTTATATTAAATATAAAATAATATAATTTTTAAAACCATCCTACTAAAAATGGAAATTTTTTAATTATTAAAATGAAAATATATATTTTCATATATATTAATATTTTTTACTATTCATTGGAAAATAACTTTTTCCTAAAATTATAAAAAAATCAATGTATGATATTTATGAAATAATTATTTCAGAATATAGATTTATTTTCTCAAATATTTTTTCTAAAAGAGAAATAAATTAATAATATTAATTTCCAAAAAATAATTAAAATCAATTTGGAGCGGAAAATATAATTTTAAATCATATAATTTATTTAATAAAAAATGAAAATGATTATTTATCAATATATTATCATTATCTAATGACATAATATATATTTTTCAATAATGTTTCTATTACTATTCACTCCAACAATTTAACAGCTACGTTATAATTGTATTCTTTATTATGGTACATTTAGACATGGAATTTCATGTATCCCAAGTTATGATTGAAATTAAATTTATATAAAAATAAACATATAAAAAATTCAGTATGATTAAAATCCCTTATTTTAATATATGAAAATGTTAACTATTTTCTTATTCTAATACATGGTGTCACCTATTTTCCTTCATAAAGGAAAAGTGTTTGAGGTTCATTCACAAATAAATTAATCCATTAATAACTAAACTCAATAATTTGATTGAGGCCACAAAGGAAGAAAATAAACCTATCGTTTTAAAGCATCAATGAATGATGAGCATTGATATGTGACTTTTAGATAAAAATCTATTAAAATTTGGTTAAAATACTTTCTAATAAAGGTTTAATATCTAAATAAACTATAAAGGACCACATTAAAAATATATTATAAATGTATTGAGATTATCTAATTGATTCCATGTTATTCATTATGTTAATTTATATGTATCCCTTCCTTCATGATTTCTTTTTGATCTTCACTCACCAGACTATCCTACCTAGTGAAAGAACTTCTATTTTACCCATGAATACCCTCTATATCTAGTGAAATCATTATACACCCCTCTTTCCTATATAATGTTAAATTCTACAAATCCTTATTTAGAGACCCCATATAATCTCAGGTCACATAACAATGTGAAACCAATTTAGTATTTCAAATTGTCCAAACTGAAAAATAATTGGTCCATTCCTCCAAGGTCATTTTTTAACAAAATACCTTAATTTATCCCCTATCAATCATACATGGCATGTACACCAAACCTTCATCAATAAAATATACAAGTGAAATAGTTCCAAAAGGGTATCTACCTAATATGTCCCATGCAAACAAAATTGTTTGAATATATCACCTGGTGGTCCAACACATGTTTCCTTAAACTACAATACATCATAGTCTATGATGCATGAATTTAAAAACAACAACATGGGTCATGTATTTTAATTCATAAAAGGAATAACCTTAGTCTATTACAAACTACCATAAAATAAATGAAACTATATATAAACATATATATATTTAAACCCCATGTTATACATTAATTTGTGAAATAATTTAAAGGGTCCATTTAAAAAGAAATCATGCATCCTCATATTGATTTAAACCATGACAGTGATCTAAATGGGTTGTAATTCCTCATTATAACATATGTATGAATCCCATGATGGAGAAAATCCCTATATTATTGCACCTGCATCCACCATTTATTTATTATAACGTCATGTATTCCATTAAATAATGGAGTTCCTTCTTAAATAGACTAACACTACTAATTAATTAATAATCATAGTCAAATTAAATTAATTTTAATTCCCAATAATAATATTCATTTTAATGCATCAGAGTTAATCAATAACTTTCAATAATGGGATAAATATATTCTCAGTATGAATAATCTAATAAATATGATTAAACATATATAAGATACCAAGACTCTAAAAAATAATCATCTATTGGATTATAAAACCTCCCTCCCATAGTATTTTAAATTAAATGAAATGAAATTAAATGAAAAATGATTGTGATAAAATATCTGAATAAATATTCTTTCAAATATCAACCTCTTATATCTCATCCAATATTACCCTAACCCTAAGCCTATATTTATTATTTATATAAGTCCCAAATCCTATTTAAATATATTATCAATCCATAGTAAGGGATATTGATTAATCAATACCAATTGATTTGAAAATTGATAATTTATATATAACATACCATTATATCATCCATCATAGAGGATATTATTGTAGTACCCTATAGTTAAAACTAACATTGATAAAACCCCTCTCAAATTAGATTTCAATCTATATCTATATTTCATAACTCTATAATGGTTTCATCTTTTTCCAAACCATTTATATTATATAGTAAATATGTTATATCTCTATAACGAACTATATATCCCACCTCAATTGATAGAATTTATTATCCTCATGGAATAAATAAAAAATAATTCTCCTATATAGAAAATTTTATCACTTCTTATCCAGATATATTAATAATTAATCATTTAATATAAGGAATACTTATTAGGGTATCAAAATATATAAAAACCAATCTTAGATATATCTTAATAATGAAAATAAAATTATCTCCATCCATATTGGTGTGAATCAGTATTATATAATAAAAACTAAATTTTTATCACATAAAATGTATCCAATCTTTAAAATGGATACCATTGAATATATGTAATTAAATAAAACCATGTCTATTATAATGTGATATCATCTAATCAAAAAATTTCAACCCCATATTACCATATAAATCATTAAATGACACACCCAATGTTTGATAAATTGATTTGTTTATAAATAATTTTAATTTATTTCTATAGCCCCTAATTTTGTACAAGAATTAATACTAAATGAGCTGAACCCAAATAAAATTTAAAAATTAAATAATCAAAATAATATATATCATTCCTCTTGCTACCACGTGTCTACATATATTCTTATCATACATGATATGTAGTATAAATCATCTTACTACTCAATAATAAATTCCATCAAAACTCTCCAAACTCCTTTGAATATAATTATTCAAATATTCCATAGAATACGTTATATTCCTATACTAGTCATAAATAATACCACCTATAACTATGTTTTATTTTTTCACATTGGCTTCTATTTATATAATATATATGGAAAATGTTGTGGTTATAGGGTTTCACATATATCATCCAACAATACTCTAGAATACACCAACCTTTATGAATAGATGGATACATAAATTTTCAAATCCCTCTACCAAAATATAAATAATAGATCTAATCACCCCTCATTCATAAATTACATGAATTATCTACTCATGAGAATTTTGAATATGGGGTCCTATGAAATTTACCCACAAATTAGTGGATTGATATGATCCTGTAATGAAAAAAACATTAATTAATGAAAATTTCTTTTGATAAAATTAAATTTATTTTTATGTAAAATGGTTATATAAAACATATTCACCTCCTTTGTTTAATATTTTTGGATTTTAGAATACCATTATGAATTATTACCATTTCTAATATAATAATTTAACAGTGATCACATGATTAGTATAAATATAGGGAATTCACAAATCCAACTTACTCAGAATAAGGTAGTGATGGCCTCATCTAGTACAATTTCTCCATACAGAACCCATTTGATAGATCTCGAAAAGGATGTGGCATCACTGGGCTTCTATCATAACCAAGCCCAAGCCGATCCTAACACGTTAAGCATTTACAAAATTTCCTAGGGGAGAAGTGGAATTTGATAGATATTACAAGCTGAGTGATGTTATCCGAGCCATCCCAGAAGTCTTTCACCATTTCACACATTACCCTTTGGTCATATGCGGGTTTTATAAGGGTTGAAATGAATCTATCACCATTATTATGTGGATTTTTTTATATAATAAATATTAAAAAATAATTTTATTATTGTTACAATGTAAATAGTTTTTAATGAACAAATAGTATTTTTTTTTGTTAAGATTCAATTATGAATTATATTTTGATGAATTAATGTATTTTTAAATTAAATAATATGTTAATGAAATATTATTACCCAAATTACTTTTTATGAAATATAAATGATCATATATTTTTTATGAATACAATAGTAATTTTTATTATGGTTTGAAATTCATTTTTGTCAAAACCCCTGAATTTTTAATAACTGTCAGATTTTATTTTAAATGTAAAAATTCAAATATTTAGAAAATTATATATAAAAAATGAATAATATTTTTTAGAATGAGGATTTTGAAATTATCAAATGGTGAATTTTACATAATTTTCTAAGATAGTAAAATATTTGGGTAAAAATTAAATATTGTTTAAATATATAATGTGTTTTATAACAACATAATGATCCAATATTGATGTATTAAATTACATTAAATGAAATTTTCAGACAATATATGTTTTACTAATAAAATAATGTTATTTTGGGTTTGTTTGATTTATTTTACAAAACCTCTGTTGACCCTCCAGGATGTATGAAACTTTTTATTATTTTAAAATGATTTCCTCGAGAGTGTGACTCACCTCCACCTAAGGAACCCTAATATTTTAATAATTTCGGCCATTGGCCTTATAAAATAATGTTATCCACTAAAATTTGGAAAAACCAATGTTAAAAAACCATGGGATGGTTGGTGGTCTTGATTAGTTTAATGTGTGGTGTCCAAATCCTAAATAATAAATAATTACATCCTCTTTCCTATATAAAACCACTCAGTATCTAATTCGTATTCACTCAAACCATTTGGATTTAGACCAAACCCTTACATCCTCTCTCTTTAATCCTTTCAAGGCTCCCCCAAGATCACAAGAAGCCCCTCTCAATCCTCTCTCAACCCTTTTGGATCACACTTCCTAGTAAAAGATTTATTCCTTTATCATTTTCATCCAAATTTCATTATATTGTTATTTTTTTCAATTAAAAATTATGGAGTGTGATTTAAAAATTTCACCATACTTCCCTCTTTATGTTTGAATGATGATATTCCTATTTTTCTCTCTTTAATGCCTCTCATTCACACCTGTTACCATACTGAAAGTCTATAAGGAATTTCTCTCTTCTCTTTTACATTGAAGAAATTATTTTATGTTATCCATATAAATTCCTTTAAATATGTTTGTATATGTATCTATACGGCACCTTTACTGTCAATTTCATTTAAATATGATGATATTCCTATTTCTTTCTCATCAACCATTTTTATAAATTCTTATGTAACGCCGTTATTCTACCAAAATTTCAACAAGGTTTTCTAAGCCAATGTCATTGTGTTGTGAAAACCATGCCCATTTCTCTATCAAGGGTATTCACCATTATGCACATTTACATATTGATTACGGAGTTTCATTTATTAATTCCACTTTCCATTATCATGGAATAAATGAAAATGCTTAACAAATGATTGTTCAATGATTTATGTGGAACACTTATGCATGAAATGAAATGAATAAGAAGGGTGCACCCTAATATACTATAATGCATCAGGTAAAGATTAGTTTCATCATAATTCATGTTCAAATAGGGTTTAATAATTCTAATTCATGTCAAATATGTGTTTAATCAGGATTCATGTACAATGAGATTTTGATCATGCTAATATCATGTTAAATGTTGTTTACACATTTCCATGTTATGATAATCATGTTATATCATCCCTTTATTTTCATGTTTCTCTTGCAATCCAATGATGTGACTATTTCATAACATGTACTATATTCATCAGTTAATTCCTTTTTTACTCCATTACTAGTCTGTATAGCTCTCCATTTTGTTATGAATGTAATGAGGTTATCCCATGCAATGTTATGCACGAAGGAATGTTGTGCTCATGTAAAAAATGTTTTCAATTAATATGTTGTGTTTTATGTTCTATTTTGTTTTGTAATATTCCTAACATTCCGAATACACTAATCCTCTCGATCCTCAGAGTTTTCTTAATTGAAATATTATTTAATAAATCTTTTTTAAGTGTATATTAAAGATAAGGGTTGTAGTAGTTGGTATCAAAGGATAGGTTTATTTATTTTTGGGGATAGGATTTGAAAACCACTGTGAAATCCTTAGGGATAAGACTAAGTATAATAGAAATGTTCCTAAATTTATGTGAGTATTGAGTATTTTTTTATAATTAAAATAAACCCCTTTATGGTTACGAGTAGGTAGAGGCGGCTCTAGAATATATGTATTTAGGTGTAAAACCTGAAAACACCGCTTTGAGATAGAGTCAAACTAAAACTGGTGCATGCCAATGGGCCTTGTTGCACTTTTGGTTACGACACTCTTGAGGGATGTTCTTTGGTAAATTCATAATCTTAATATGATCCATTATTATGGGAAATTAAAAAATACCCCTAAGAATATATGTTGGTAAGCATATCATGGTTAACATAGATACATTAAAAAATAAATGTTATTTATAAGTTATCTTTTTTGTCATTGGATTCCCCTTTATGTGTTATCCCTAAAATTATTTTTATTATAGCCAATGGCTTGTAATAGGTGGACTCATGAAAACAATTGATGTGAAGAACAATGTGATGACTGTTCTAATGAGATTTCCAATCACATTGGAGTGGGAATCACAAACTTTTTCCTGATACTCTCTCAGTAATCTCATGGTTTGAATATAAACATGGTCCAAGAGGAATGTTCAACCCCCCCTCCCCAAAAAAAAAGGCTAAATCATGAGCTTAATTAGATAATGACCTCCTACTTTTAATGGATCATTCAATCCCTCAATTTTCAAACAATGGATCAACTCCATTGAGAAGATCTTCTCTATACTTCAATGATTTGAACAAGAGAAGGTACTTCTAGATTCTTATAGTATATACGGTGAAGCTTATTAGTGGTGTACATTGAACAAAAATATGAATCACGAGGAGGAGATCATGGTTTTGGAAGGAAAGTATTTCCATAAAATGTTTTTCGATAAATATTTTCCCCCCACCATCCGACTTATGATGGAATGTGACTTACTTGCCATCAAGAAAAAAACAACGAATCCATTGGATAAAACAAGGAAACATTCACATGTATTTCATGATAAGACTACGGCTTTGCCGTTTCCCTTGAAGGAAAGGTTGAACACTTGTTTTTTGGGATAAAACATAGCCTACAAAAATCCCTAGAAATCTGTGACATTGACAGATATGAGGAAACTTTTCAATGTTCCCTCAATGCCAAAATGGAGATCGGATAATCTTAGGGGTATGATAGGGATAAGAAGCGTATGGTGTACTTTAATTTTGGTGGTTAGATGGATATATCCTATAGTGTTATGAAATTTCAACACCCCAACTACCAGTGGTGTGGAAAGAAGCACCCCATTAAATGCCTAAAGGGGGTCTGTAATTGTTTTAGGTGTAGAAGAGAAGGGAAACTGGCTATTAACTATCAGTATGAAAAACCCTCTACTGCGATATAGGAGATTAAATCTCTATTCGACCCTCAACACATTGTTCATATCATAAACTACCAATAACAATGGAACATTATAGACTAGTGCCCTAAGCCCAGGGTTTTTGGAGGAAACCAACAACCTCCAAGGCTGCGAGAGTGATATTTTCCATCAGTACTATCAAAGAAAAAACTGACAACAAAGTGTTCATAGGTAATCCAGTTATCCAGTTATTCATTCAAGAATAGTGAACATACTTTTTGATTCAGGAACTATGAAATATTTGATATCCTTATAGTTTAGTAGAACAATCCCAAGACCACTACAAATCATGGAAGTAATAATTTTAGTGAGAACGTATAATGAGGAAATAATATCATCCCATGAATATAAATCCTCCCCTATCACAATTTGTGGCGTGAACCTCTTTAAGAATCTAAACACTCTCCCTATGGTGTACTTTTATGCAATTATTGTCATGGATTTGATTTCCCTATATGGAGCCAACATAAATTTCCCTGAGAGGGAAATCACTCTCTGTATGGAGAATCGGTCCCTATTTGTGTACAAGTGCAAGGAGGATGATGAATCATAATAAGAACCATCATCTCAAGTGTGGATATTACTTCCCTATGAGCACACATATCTTACTCATATGAATTAGTATAAGGAAGAAACCATCCCTGAAGACATGTATATTGTGAAGGAATTCGCTGAAGTGTATCCCAAGGAATTGACCGGTCTTCCCCCAAGAAGAGATGTTGAATTCTCAATTGATATTATACCTTGGATTTCCCAATATCCAAGTATTAGTATAGAATGAATGTTGTGGATCTTGATGAATTAAAGGAACAACTACATGAGAATCTGGATAAAGGGATTATCAGCCCATGTGCTTCACCAAGGGGTGCACGAGTCATCTTAGTCATGAATAAGGATGGGTGAATTCCCCTTCGCATTGATTATAATGAGATCTAGAAAATCATGAAAAATAATAGGTATCAATTTCCCCGAATTCATGAATTATATGATCAACTACGTGGATCACTATACATCTTCAAGGTGAATTTGTGGCTGGGATTTTACCAAGTAACGGTGAAGAAGGAGGATATCCCCACGACGAATTTTCATACAAGATACGAGCACTATGAATTCATATTAATGCCTTTCGGACTCACTATTTCTCTAGAAAAATTCATGGACTTGATGAATAGAGTCTTTATAGATTACCTTGAAGAATTTGTGGTAGTCTTTATAGATTAAATTTTAATATAATCCAAAACCATGAAGGAGAATGAGCAGAATCAATGCACTATACTAGAGTCCATGAGAAATGATAAGCTCTTTGAAAATTATAGAAAGTGTGAGTTATGGTTGATGGAAGCCTCGTTCTTGGGTCATATCATCACAAGCAATGAGATATTTTAGGATCCCTGCAAGACACTACAATTGATTGAGGGCTGAGGCCAAAATCGGTGATGAATATTTGTTGTATCCTATGGTTAGATGGATATTATCGCTGATTTGTGATAAATTTATCACGATTTCCAAATGAACTTACGAAGTTAACATGGAAGGGTGAAAAGTTTTATTTGAGTGATGAATGATAAGTGATATTCAAGGAGTTGAAAAGGAGACATATCACTACTCCAGTCATCACACTACCAACAAGTGGATAACTTTTTGTTGTTTTTAGTGATGATTCAAAGAAGGGCATTGGATGTGTGTTGATGTGAAATGAAAAATTCATTGCCTATGCTTAAAGGAAATTGAATTTTCATGATCAAAAATATCACACACATCATCTAGAGTTCGATGAAGTAATCATCACATTGAAAATTTGGAAACATTACCATTTTGTGAAAAAGTGTGAAATATACATGGGTTACAAAAGACTCAAGTGTATATTCACACCGAAAGACTTGAATATGAGCCAATGAAGATGGATAGAGCTTATCAAAGACTATAACTGCTCAGCCCATTACCACTCTGGGAAAATGAAGAAGGTGGAAGTTGTCCTAAGTTGAATAAACCCAACGATTCTATCATTGATTAGAATTGAAAAGGATCCAATCTTATTAGATATTATGAATATGGACATGTAAATCATAATTAATGGAATATCATCAATAATTTCTCAAATTATTCCCAAAATTTCACTTTTGGAAATGATAAAGGTTGCTCAAAAGAATGATGTGGAAATTAATAAGAAAGTGGAAACCTTCAGAAAATGGAAATCCTTGGATTTCAATGTTAATAAAGAAGGGATTGTGATATGTGGGTCAAGACTATGTCTTCCATCAAATCTGGAGTTAAATAATGAACTCTTGGTTGATTCACATATTTCAAATTTCTCCATTTACCCATGAAACAGAAATATGTATTGAGATCTCCAAGATCTTTATTGATGGGATAACATGAACAAGGAGACAACTGAGTATACATTAATGTGCATGGTTTGTTAGTAGGTGAAGGTTAGGAGGTAGAATTCAAATAGGATTATGAAACCATTACCCATACCATCATGGAAGTTTGAGAACATCACCATGGAATTTTCCCCAGTCTTACGAAGAAATCCAAAGGAATCATTTCTATCTGGGTTGTTGTGTATCATCTTACAATGATTAAACACATCAATTCAATTAATGAGGATTTCATATTGGATCCAATTTCAAATATATATATATTATATACATGGTAAGGAAGTATGAAGTACACCTATCTATTGTATCCAATTGAGATCAAAGATTTACCTCTATGTTTTGGAAGAGTCTTCAACATGCTCTGAATACCGATCTGAACTTCAGTACTGTTTATCATCCTCAAAGTGATGGCCAATCTGAGTGGACTATCAAAACACTTAAGGACATGTTGAGAGCATGCTCTATAGATTTCAATGGATGATGGGATCTACATCTTTTTAATTTTGAGTTCTCTTAAAAAAACATTTTCCACTCTTGAATCTGAATGGATCCTTATGAATCATTTTATAGGAAGAGGTGTTGGCCACTGGCTTGTTGGGATAATGTTGGGGAGCGAAAACTCCTTGGTCTAATTATGGTAGAAGAAATGTTAGAGATGGTTAAAAATAAAGATCTATGCGGATATTTGTTGATGAGACCTAAAGTTTAACCTTGGAGACATGGTATACCTCCCCATATTGATTTGGAAGAGAGTCATGAAATTTTGGAAAAAGGGAAAGCTTCATCCAAGGTATATTGGTCCTCTTCAGATCCTTGATCACATTGGATCAGGGCCCTATCGACTAGCACTCCTACTGAACTTATCTCATGTTCAAGATGTATTACAAGTATCACTCTTGAGGAAGTACATACCTAACCCATCGCATGTACTCCATTAATAGGTGGTACCATTAGAGAATAACCTATCCTATGAAGTGAAGTCGATGAAGATCTTAGATTATAGAGAAAAATTTCTATGAAAAAAGATAATTCCCATTGTCAAGGTGTTGTGGGAAAACCAAATTTTTGAAGAAGGAATGTAGGAATCAGATGAAGTGATGAATCATAGTTACAATCATTTATTTTAGTGTGTTAAAAAGAAATTTTGTGGGTGGAATTTCATAAGGAGGGATGATTTTAATGAACCAAACTTTTATTAATAAAAATTCATCTTGATATAATTAAATGTATTATTATGTAAAAGGTTATATAAATAATATGCACTTCCTTGATTTTATGTTTTTGGATTTTAAAATACTATTAAGAATTTTTACCACTGATAATATAGTCGTTGAATAGTGATCACATGATTAGTATAAATACTGGGCTCTAACAAACCCATTTTCTCAGTCAAACGAAGTGATGGCCTCATCCAGTAGACTTTCTCTATATGAAGACCATTTTTTGGAGCTCAGAAAGGAGGTTTCATCACTAGGCTTCACTTTTGAAAATTCCCAAGTTGAGCTTCAACTTGTTAAGCTTGAACAGAACCGCCAATGGGAGAAGTGTGAGCAGATAAAGATTACCGCCCGAGCAGTGTTATCTAAGCCACCCAAAGAGCCTCTCACCATCACACACCTTACCCTTAGGTCATATGAGGTTTTTATAAGAGGTTATGTAACAAAACCCTATCAGTATGATTGTGTGAATTATTTTTTTATAGAATAAATAATATACATTCATTTTATAGTTGTTACTCAGTAAATAGTTTTTAATGAAAAAATAGTATTTTTAGTTTATATTCAGTTAATAAATATATTTTGATGAATTAATTTACTTTTAAATTAATTATTTTTTAATAAAATAAAATTTATAAATTACATTTTATTAAATAAAAATGATTTTATAATTTTTATAAATACAATTGTAATTTTTTATTATGGTTTGAAAGCTGTTTTTTGTCAAAACCGATGAATTTTTTGTAAATGTCTTTTTTTTATTTTAAAAGTAACAATTCACATATTTAAAAAAAATTTAGATAAAATTACAATTATTTTTCGAATCAGGACATCAAAATTATCCAACAGTGATTTATTCATAATTTTCCGAGATAGTCTTATTTTTTGGAAAAAATGAAATATAGTTTAAATATATAATGTAATTTATGACATCATAATGACCCAATAGTGATGTAATAAAATAATATAAATGGTATTTTCGTCCAATATATGTTTTACCTTTATAATAATGTAATTTTAGGTTTTTTAACTTATTTTAAAAATCCTTAATAGACCCTCCAAGACTTATAAAACATTTTAATATTTTAAAATGATTACCTTGAGAGTTTGACTCACCTCCACATAAGAAAACCTAATATTTTAATAAGTTTGGACATTTTACTTATAAAATAATTATTTCCACATAAATTTGGAAATAAACCTAGTCCAATAAAATGGGAAAAACATGGGGATGGTTTGTGGTTTTGATTAGTTTGATGTGGGGTGTCCAAAACCTAAATAATAAAAAATTCCATCTTATTTCCTATATAAACCAACTCAATATCTCATTCCTCATCACTAAAACCATTTGGATCTCGACCAACCCCATCCCTAATCTCTCTAGAATCCTCTCATAGTGCCCAAATCCCCAAAGAATCCCCTATCAAGCCTCTCCAAAGCCTTTGAAATCACTCTTCTGAGTAAGGGATTTCATCCTTTCGCATTTTTATTCCAAATTTCATTTTATTGTTATACCTTTTTTTCAATTAAAAATTTTGGGCTATGCTTTCAAACCAACCCCATGTTTCACAACTTATTATTGAATAATGATAGGCCTCTTTCTCTCTCATTAATTCCTCCCATTCACACCTATTAACATGTTGAAATTCAATTAGGAATTTCCCTTTTCTCATATACATTAAAGAAATTATTTTATATTATTCATCCAAATTCCCTTAAATATGTTGGGAAATGTATCTATTTGGCCTCCTTACAATCCATTTTATGTACATATGATGAGATAACCCTTTATCTCTCATTAACTATGTTTATATTTTCTTTTTTCACACTGTTATGCTTCCAAAAATGCACCAACATTTTCCAAACCAAAGTCATTATATAGTTAATTCCATGCCCATTTCTCTATCACGGGTATTCACCTTTATGCACATTTACTTCATGATTTTGGATTTTCATGTATGATTTCCACATTACTTTATCGTGGAAATAATGATGATGCTTAATGAATGAAAGTTGTATGATCTATGTGGAACACATAGGAATGAAATGAAATGATTAAGAAAGGAGTTCAAGGGTTTACTCCTGCTAATTGAAGTGCAATGAGGGTATGGTTATGCTATATGTGAAATTAACCTTGCCTCATGCTAATATAATGTTAAATGTTGTTTCTAAATTTCCATTTTATGATAATCATGCTATATCATGTCGTTATGTTAATATTTCTCTTGCAATCCATTGATATTCTTACATACTATCATACACTATATTATTCATGTTATGCCTTGCTTACTCACTTTTAGGGATTTATAGCTCACCCTTTTTTATGCATGTCCTCAGGTTATCTCATGGAATTATAAGAACTAAGGAATGTTGTGCTCATTTAAAAGATGTCTTCAAAAAAGAAGTTGTGTTTTATGTTCTAAGTAGTTATGTAATGTTCAAAATTTTCCAAAGACATTAGACCTCTCGATCCTCATAATTTTTTTATGTTAATGTTTATGTAATAAATCTTCTTTAAGTGTCTAATAGAGAAGGGTTGTTATAGATACAATATCCATCTCAACTATAAATGATATTCTTTTTTCATGAATTATGTACTAAAGAACTAGACTTATCAAAATCCTTCTACACGACCTCAATATTTCTATGAATATCAATATATGTATTCAACAAAAATGGCTTGTCCTACTGCAAGATCTCAAGTCATATCCTCCTTTAAATGAAATGATATATCCACTCTTCTTCTACCATTGAGTTAGGTGAGTATAACCGAAAACATATAGATATTTCTATATATTCTCGAACACAGTGTCAACCATACAAACTATATAATATATTATAGAAATACAATGATTCAAGGGTAATAGAAAAAACTTTCATCAATAATGATCTTCAAACTAGTTAATAATTATATGTTATATTAGGATAACGTGAATACCATGTACATTAGTAATATGAAAACCCCTGAAATAAAGTACTTATTAATTGAATAAAATTATCCTAAACAACTTAAGTAATTAGGATGAAAATTTTATATTCATCCAGCCACCACTTAATTCCATTATTATAAATATATACAACATAATTTTGAATTGAAATCATTTAATGGAACACATTATGACTAAATATTTCTAGGATACCTCATATAACAACCTCACGTTTGTATGTATTACACCCTCTCTCCCTCAATGAAAGGATTAGTATGAATATGTATCACAACTATTTAAAAAACATCACCCTTATCCAAGGACATTCTAGATGAAAATACCTACACAACATCAGAAAAAATCATTAAAAAATAATTTTTTAATATATCTAATAATTATAAAAAATATAATTTTTTGTTTGATAAATGCCAACAATCATCCCCACATCCAATAATACATTCATCAAGTAATAATTCAAATTAAATTTTGGATAATACAAGGAATCACAATGAATTCTTGAATATATTACTTATTCAATATTATATATTATGTTCATGTATTATAAATATCATGTCTCCCATAAAAGAATCAATAGTGACTAATCTGAACTCTATCCAATAACACTAACCCTAATAAAATTCCATTATTACCAAACCATGACTCCATTGAATCCACCAACAAAATGATAGTCACCCAAAATTGAAACCTATAATTGGTCAGAGGTAATAACGAGAAGTCATTTTATAAAACATTACAATAGAAGGAATTACCCTTATGAATATAAAATAACAACCTAAAAATATTAATAATCATAGGTACAGTAAGTATTTATCACATGGAAAATTCATAAAAGGAATGACTAAATTAAATATAAAAACAAAATTCCATTACATTAAATGTCAAATGTACATGAAAAAAAATATGACACAAACTACCTCGGTAATAAAAACTCAATATCCAACTATAATTTCCCAAAACTACCCTTAAAAACATTTTATTTGTATAAACAATTACATATAATAATACGGTAAATTTAAAATTATACATATTTTTAATCTCCTCTAACCTCACTAAAGTTAAATAAATAGTAATAATAAATCCTTATAGAATAAAATGTTTTTGTATTAAAAAATATTAAAACAATAAGTAAACCTCCTACACATGTGATTCATCACCTCATGTACATTATTATCACTTCAATTTCTTAGAAAACAAAATAATCATCACCTCACATATTCCACAACACTAATGAATGTGGTTACATTCTCAAAAACTATCTATCTCTGTAATGGGGACCAAATCACTAAATTAACAATAAATATCGAATGTTCCTAGTCTATCTTGATGTAATATTGATAGGGATATTGAATCAATGTTATCATGTTATAGCTAATTTTAAATTTCCCATTCAAATATACATTATTCAAATGAAATTGTATGTGATTTATTAAGATAATATATAGATATGAATATGATTTCCTCCTTTAGCATCAACACTACTTGAATTAATGAAAGTTAGAAGCAACAATGATCAATTTTTATCAGGGATCGGTCCAAATGTGGATACCTAGTCCATTCATAGTTTGGGTTGGGTTTATGACACATGTATTCACTATATTAAAATATTTAAATTAATTAGAGTGTATTATTGATCCTAAACAATTTACATCTATCTAGGTAATTACAATATAAGATGATTATACATAATTATTTGTCTATGAAGCAATGATATCTATCTCCCAATAAATCTTTATCCACCAGAATCATAAAAATATTATTATACTTGATCAATACATTTATTCATGATACTCATCATGAAATATAGAAATGGATATTTGACTTATACATATATAACTAAATCATTATATTATGATTTTATCTAATAAAGAGTTGGGTTTTTACTACCATGATGTATTCAGGTACACAATTATTCACGTCAAAATTATTATTCAACTCTTCTTCTTTTTATATGATGATTTTATAAAATGAGTATTGGTTCAATGTCTCAATTATCCTTATGTATTGAGACAATAGAATAAAATTTAGTGATATTCTAACATCTCAACCATCATCTTTGGTGTGGATATATCACATGACTTACTTTTATTCCTTTTTCCTTGAGGCATAGGGAGTTCTCTTCTAAGATGTTGTCGGCTTCTTCCGTATCGATACATTGAGGGCCATATATTTGAATTAAGTGTCACGTTTTCTTTCTAAATAATCATATATCTTCATATGTTATATTTATACCCACATATTATTAACATCATTATTATTTCAATATTTGAAAATTATAAATCCTCCTGGAATTATGATAACATATCATCACATCTGAAAAATTGTTTGATAATGTCCTCAAATTTTTCCTCATTTAATCATTGTCAAATAACCCTTGAGAATTAGTATAATTATTAATATGATATCAATGTAAAACATTAATCACAATATCCAAAAAAATAAAATGTTATTATTACATTCTATTTTAGTATTCCTGAAAATAATAATGGGGTAAACCTTCCCCATACATTGTGAACACCACTCAAATAAAAGAATCATCTTCAACATGAATCTTTCATGAAACAAAAATCATGGAGTTATCCTATACTATCTGTAAATAGTTCAATTTTTTCATTTTTATTATGTTAAATTTGAATAGTTATTATAGTTTTTATAATTTGAAAAACCATTAAACGATTTCTTTTAAGACCATTCTTCATATATACCCTAATTTTAATTTTCCTTAGTATTTTATCTATGTTATTGATTTTTTATTTTAATATTATGTTTTAGGAAAATAAATTTCAGTCTCATTGTATTAATTTTAATCCTTTATTGAATTATGTGTATCTGTAGAATCAATATACTTTTTTATATTAGACAAAATTTTGTTACGTTTTCTATGACTTTAAGAAAATTTCCATTCTAATATTGTGATAGATCTTCTGTTCTATAGATAACTCATTCATATCACTAGATTCATTTCCATGTCATTGGGTTTTCTTAGAGATTACCCAAATTAAAATTTCATGGAACTCATATACAACTCATTCGTTTTCAAAATCCAGCATTAAAATGAATCTTAGAAAATGGAACTTTATTTTTCTATTCATTATATAGAGTGTGTATGTGACTCTTAAATGATATCCAGACTAATATTAAATTATTATATTCTTACATAAACATTAGAAATTAAAAATAGAAACATAGAAAAAGTATTATGTAGGGTAGTAAGAGTTCTCCAGGAATTTTTCAATGTTAAGCCTTTAACACAAATGACTTGACATCATTAATCATGAACATAACATCATTAATACGGTTTTGGGATTATTAAATCATTTCAAAACATCACGATTCAGTATAAATGAGTATTTATTATATCAAAATATTACAAAAAATCATATTATTATTTTAATAAACCTCCCCTTCAATTTTAATTATATCATTTATTTAACATATTATTTCATTATTCACTGTATATTTTTCTTTTATTTTAGCATCCAAATTGGAAGATAATATATTAATGGATAATTAATATTTCAATATAGATATGTTATAAATCATTAAAACACCTTACTTCAAGGTATCATATATCAACATCTAACTCAACTCACATGAAACCTATTATATAACGATCACCCATAATATAATTTGATGTTGACATGATTTCATATAAACTATATCTTTAATAAACACATGTTAATGGATTATCCTTGATCCTTATTATAGTATTTCTCAAACAAACAATTCAACTATACCTAGACTCTAGTTCCACTTCCTCTTTATATTTCTTATTATCTTCCCCCATCATATAACTTCACTATATACTAGGTTTTCATTCCTTATTGATATATTGAATAAAATAAAACCAAAGTATACCTCTACCAATATCAAATTAATCTCCTCAATTTACTCATATGTATTTTTTTACCAATACCCATTTTATAATTATTATCAATAATTTTATCCTACTTATTAATAATGAATTTAAATTTAATATCATAAGGGAATATTCTCTCTTATCACCTTGAATCTTCCATGTTTTTTAAATATCTTACTCTCTCCTTTAGTAAAATTATTAACATAATCCATCAAATTTATTTTGGTATGGAATAAAAAATTTCATATAATCTATCCATTTTAATCTAATCTATGTTAACATATTATTACTCAACATAGAAAACCATAGTTATTTAATACGAAATCCAAAATCTCTATAAAATATATATTATGTGATTCAAAATAATTTTATTTATCCAGGGGCTGTCTAAATTGACATCCCAAAAAAATTTATAACGTGAAATCATAATTAACTCACAATCCGAAAATATAAATCACTTTTTCATTTAATATTCACTCTAACATAATAATCAAATATGACATAATAAAATACATATTAGAAAAGCTAGTATCATTCCCTATTTTAACATTTTATGAAGTACTATATAGAAATTCTATATTCACATGGATTAGTTTCATCTAAAATCATACTTATAACATTCACCCTATCTCTAGGGATACAATCTATCAAAGAATCATCATTTATTACGTTCCTACAATCATTTTTTCGAAAATACAAAGATTTTTTTAAGGAAGAAATTATTGAAACACACCATGATAGATGTATTATCATGAAGTATAGTTATAAAAATATTCTTTTCTCTATAGTAAATAATCACCTTAAATTACATGTATTTAAACAAATAAATAAATGGGAATATGGTGAAACTCATTTCTCCTATGTGATAGAAACAAGGATGGGAGTTCCAAATCAAAAAACATCATTATTTCATTAAATCTACATATATATTAGAAATATTTGTAGTAAAAGCTCTTTTAAAAATAATGATTCAAAATTATATTAGGATTCATTCTTTCCATGATTTCAAACTTTTTATTCTTTTGGGTTATTTAATTTTTCATCTTTTATGTAAAAAAATGAATAAAATATTGAAGTTTAATTTTTTTATTCATTTCATTATTTCTAGGTAGCCACATAATCAATTTCTTGGGAGTGTTACCAAGATTTTTTCCATGAAGAAATTGATTTTAAACAATTATTTAGCCATTTATTAAAAAAATATGAAAATAGATTTTGCATTTATATATACCAACTTATTTTCCTTTAAAAATTACACTTGTTAGTACATTCTACATCTTTCTATCCATTTAAAATATCTCCCAAAAACTATCAAGAATGCGTTTTAATATCCCAACCCATTTTGAAAATTCAAAATGGTTTCCAAGAATATTATTTTATATCATTTTTTTATGATTCCACATTTTAAAATTCTTTAATGTATCCCACCACACCAATAATGTTATTTATTTTATAGATTTATTTTTTCTTTTATATAAAAAAATCATTAATCAATGATGTCCAAAAAACATTTTGAATATTCATATATTGGCCATTTTTTCCTTAGTATAAGTATCATTTCATTGTTAATAGGATATCATGTTCTTATTTATGGGTTAACTTTTATCAGCCTTAATATTTTGTTTGTATCCCATGATAGACACACTATATTTCTATTAATTCTATTATATTTACTTTTTATTCAACTATTTATATCAACATATGATTTTGTTATTTATAAATTTTATGAAAAACTCTACACTCCTATTACCACCTCTATTAAAACTTCTAAAAAAACTTTCATGAAAATAAAATGTTTAACAATTATAGATTAATATTTATCTTGATAAATTTAACATTTGAAAAAGGTATTCTCATAACAATAGTTGTACAACCCCCTAATGCATGGATATTGTAATATCTAGGAATATATATTATTATCAATTAAATGTTCTACATCCAATCCTCTAAGAAATCACAATATTATCGAAAACGTTTTTTCTCAGAATTTTTTTATAGACTTGAGAGATTTTAATCAATTTTTTAAGTAGTAAAACCACCATTTTAGGAACTACTTGTAGATATTATCTTCTTGAATGTTTTATATTGACCTTTAAATATTAGTTGGATTTCAAATCATTTATCATCATTAATATTTAACAAAATGTACAATAGTAAAATGTACTAATAAATTAAATAATATTAGTCTATAAAATTGTTTTGGTTTATGGGTTCCATTTTTCTATTTTTTTCATTCATAGATTAATGATCTAAATACCTTATTTCATTTATCTTGAGTCATGTTAAATGGTGTATTATTATAGCATCCCGCCTTTTTATCACATAAACATTCATTACATTTTACAAAACCGGTGATCATTAAGGTTTAGTGTCTTGGAAACCAGGAACTTAAAACATGAAAACATAAAACATTCTTCTTAAACACTTGAAATTCTTCTCCTTAGGTTTATCCTAGGTTCATTACTGCATCTCATAACCTGGGGACATACATCAAAATAAAGGGTGAGAAGAAGGCCGAGTAAGGGAAACAAGGGGAAACATTTAACATGTGAACTTAAGATACATCAACAATGTCATGACAAAAAACATTAAGGCATGAGAAATAAATCATGTGGCATATCACAATAAAAATAACATATATCATAATTTGAAGATGTGGCTACAAAATTTAATATCGAAAATTATTTCCATTTCACCAAGGTCCATCCCCAAGGTGCCATTAAAAATTACTAAGGTTATTCACCGAGGCATCGTTAAAAATGGTCATCTCTAGAGATTAAGTCTTTACCCAATGCATTGGAGCGCTATCAGGGAGGACATTTAAATTTTTCTTTATTATCATGCGATCCACATATATCATCATAAATAATTTCATAAACAACCTTTATATCATAAAAGAAATGGGTTTCATTTCATAGTCATCACATTTTAAAAAACTGCTTTAAAGACGTGATCCTTATGTCACTTCAAACCCACGGAAAAAGGAAAGTGGGTATAATGTATGTAAATCCCAGAATTAAAATGGAAAATATTGATATATATGTGAATACCCCTGTAGAAGAATGATCTTTGAGTTTTCACTTAATAAAATAATATAATTTCAAAAAATATAAATACATTTTGAGGCGAAAATTCTGCAGCATAACAGCTATGATACATGGTTTTAGAAAACATTGAAAAGAGAGGGGAAATTGGTCACCCATTCATAAATGATACATAAAATAGTAGGGTAACAGAATACAAAGGATTTAAGAACATGGTAATGAAATTTGAATGATATACCATATGAAACGAATAACTTGAAAGGAAGACAAAAAAAAAAGATTTCTCTTATTAGAATTCGGCAGCTTAAGGCGTCACTTAAATCTTCCAAAAATGGATTGACGAGATCAAATAGGGTCTCTCATAATATGAACATAAATGATAAGTATGATAGATATATAGATAATACCCAAACATATTAAAACGTAACTTGAAATACATGACTGTAAAATAGAACTTGAAAATTAGAAGGGTGAACAAATCCCTTAAAATTTCGGCAGCATAACGGCGTCACTTAAACTTCAAAAATATGAATTGATGAGATCAAATAGGGTATCTCATCATATGAAAATAAAATATGAGTATGATAGATATATAGATCATCCCCCAACATAATAAAAAAAACATGAAAGACTTGACATGAAAATAGATCTTGAAAATGAGATGGGTGAAAGTATCCCTTAAAAATTCAGGAGCCTAATGGCGTCACTTAAACATCAAAAAAATCTATTGAAGAGATAAAATAGGGTCCCTCATCATATGAAAATAAATGATCAGTATTATAGATATATAAATCATACCCCAACATGATAAAAAGGAACTTGAAAGACTTGACATGAAAATAGATCTTGAAAACGAGAAGGGTGAAAAAATCCCTTCAAAATTCGCCATCCTAACACATCACTTAAATATCAAAAAAAATCAATTGAAAAGATCAAATAGGGTCTCTCATCATATGAAGATATAATATCAGCATGATAGATATAGAGATCATACCCCAACATAAAAAGGAACATGAAAAACATGACAAGAAAATAGAACGTGAAAATGAGAAGGGTGAAAGAATACGTTACAAAAGTTTTGGTAGCCTAACGACGCCAATTAAACATTTAGAAAAGGAAATGATGAGAGTGAGAGTGGATATATCATCATATTAACATGAAAAGGGAAGTAATAGGAATATAAAAGAACATCCTCTAACATAATAACATGGAGCATAACATAAATGACTTAATAAAGAGTATTTGAAAAGAAAGAGAGAGTTTGGATCCCTTACCTTAAAACGTAACTCTTAAAACTAAAAGGTTGGGTCCTTGAGGGCTTGGGGCACCTTGGTAGGAATTTTTTGGAGGTAATGAGATCAGAACTTCGTCAGGGGGAGAGTTGGGAGTCGAATGGATGAGAGGATGGCTTGGTATATATAGGGAAATTGAGGTGACAAGGCAATAATGGCCAAGGGACACCTCATTGGTGGTTTTGGCAAAACCATGGGCTTGCCCATGGTATTTGCCCATGGTATTGGCCACGTGGGACACCTCATACCTTATCGTACTATTCATAAGTCGACCATATTTATTACATACTTAATACATCGTTTAATGATGTCATTAAACACCCATAACTTCAAAACTGTATTTTCACTATTCATTGAAAATTCAACTTTCTCAGAAAAATCCCAAAATTTCACCATAGCCAAATATCGTTGCTCTGATTTCAAAAATGAACCCCATTTTATATAAATATTTTTCTAAATATTTTTAATTTAATTTTTAAATAAATACACTATTCACCAAAAATTAATTTTTTTCAGAAGAATCCCCAAAAATTACCTTAACATAATATCGATTCTCTGAGTTCAAAAATGAAGTCAATTTTATAAAAATTATTTTCTAAATATTTTTAATTTAATTTTTAATTAAAAAACACTATTCACCGGAAAAAACTAATACTTGACTAATAATTTGTGATACCATTATTTAACCATTTTATTGAATCACATTACTTAATCAAGGTGCCTAGCTTATATTAATACTTTCTTTAAGTGAGATTACTAATCCATTTGGTCACATTACTAATCCTAAGCATAAAATCACAATTCATAATTTACTATTCATCAAAAATTGTGTTGATCTTATTAGACTCTAAATTTCGTACTGAACATAATTGTAGAAGACCATTATTTAAAAATCATTACACATTTTTAATTATTTAAGGATTACATAAACATTTTTTTTAAAATATCCTTTCTCAAAAATTCACCAAAAATATGTGTACTATATTTATCCGAACAATTGAAAAATCCTAAACTTCATCATAAGAAGAAACCAAAATTTTTATTTAAAACAAAGGATTACAAAAGGCAGTTACGGTCTCCTTACATAGACCCTTATCACACTAGCATAGGACCTAAGTGTAAGGTGTGATAAGGGGATAGAATCCGAGGGAGGCTCAGCCAACATCGCATGATTAGTAATTTCTATCAGTTTGAACTTCTCGTGAATGCGATTCTGTTCTAGCTTCACAAAATGAAGTTCGGCTTGGGTTTGGTCCAGAGCAAAGCCCAGTGGTGCTACCTCCTTCCAAAGTTCTGTTAGATGGGTTTCGATCGGTCCAAGACTACCGGGTGAGCCCATCAAATCTTCTTTCTATATTAATTAACCAAGATTACTGGTATTTAGAGACAATAATCGAAACGTTTAGATTCTAGTGGTCATATTGAACAATGGTCATATAACAGTCAAAACCCAATGGTATCATTTTAATTATACTCATGTTATCAAATAAAACAGTTTTGTTTAGTATAAAAAAAATTACACCCAAAATTAGGAAAGAAGATTTATTCAAAATTTCGGGTCGTTACAATCTTCCCCCATTAAGAAATTGCGTCCTTGAAATTTTTAAAATTGGGTTTTGAAATTTCATTGAAAGTCCCACATCGAAAAAGGAGTTTAACTATTAATTTAAAAGAACGAAAGGGAAATACAAAGGTCACCCGAGTTAAACCACACTAGGATTCCATGTAAGAAAACATGGACATAGAGGAATAAATGGTCATGTTCTTAGGGTGAGTGATAGAAAACATGATTAGGAAAAAGTTAACCACGAGGAAATCACAAACATATGATGTGTGTAAACAGTCTTTGATTACCTAGTAGGAAACATAAACCAACAACATTTTTGTTTTGCATTCCATTTCATAATTTTGAGGAATTAATTTACTACATAGAACAAAAACATAATGAAATATACCTACCTTCAAGTAGAGTTTCATCCTTTAATAAGTTTCTACCAAAACTAATATTTTCTCCAAATGATGAGCATTCAAAAGAATTGGTCTCATCAAAACACAAGAATCATCTTTTTGACAGTCACATAATCCACAAAAGATTAACTATCAATTTCTTCTATCTTTAATCATTATCCCAAAAGCAGAAAGGTTAAGATAAAAAAACTCTTCAAAAAGAAAGAATCCCATAGTAAGGGAAACTACTTTTAAATCTTCAATGATCCATGGTACAACCCAAAGTTCATCATAGACCATTCCATAAATAACTGTCCTTAAAATTCCTCAAAATAATCCAAACTAAGATTGAATCCCAATTATAATAATGATCTCATAATATAGTCTTCCAAGATATACTTCATCATTCATCTTCAAACAACATCAACCACTCTTATCATATTATAACAAAAGTAACTAACCTAATCAAATTTTCCCCAAGATAGGTTAATCATTTCCATATGTGACCTAAATTACTATAAGCCCTCCTTAAATCCATCGATTATTCAAAAAATAAGTCAACCTTCACTACTAAATGAAAATACTATAGTAATCTATTTACCTCGATCAAATAGGGTTCCCAAAATAGTGAACGTCTTCCAAACTAAGAATCACCTTTTAATCCACTAATCACCCTATTTTTTAAGGAGGACATCTTTACTACACCAACATGTGGTACATAACAATAGATTTTTTCCTTAATGATATAAAATCATATTAGGCAGTGACTCGATGATCTTGGAAAACATAAATGATATGCTCATAGTGGATAAAAGAAAATACAACATGACATAGACAATTATTGTGAAGAAGTTACATGTACTTCACTCATCATGATCCATCTCAACATAGGTCTTGCATTGTTCCCTTGTCCTAGAAGATTGGTGATGCTCATTATGCTTCACATCTATTCCAAGAGAGAATTTCCTTGGATAATCTCTAACTTCTCCACATTTACGACATCGAAATGTATAAGGTACCTTAGATCGAACCTTATCTCCATTCAACACATTATCCATTTTTTAAAGCAGTTTGCTACTTTATGCCCTATCTTCCCACACATAAAATATCTCCCGGTTCATTTGTAACAATCTCTTTGGTGCCTATTCCCACACTTTTTGCAAAAAAGAAATTGGGACTTCTTTCCCTTATCAACTTTATCAGAAGAACGTCCTTAAGACTTTGTCTTCTTCGTCCTTGATGAATTTGGGCATTCAACTAGGTACCAATTATTAATTGTGATTTTTGATAGCTGGTTTGGAATAATCACAATATGTTCAACTTGATATTTCTTCATCTCTGTCACATTAATAGGGAAATCATCACATTTCCTATCACATTGGTTTTTGGGAAATGCTCTTCCATTTCCTTCCATTACCTAAAAAAAGAACATATAATTATGGGGCTTAAATAAATATCCAATAATCATGAAAATTAAACTTAAAGCATAGAAGGATAAACATGTAGAAGAAAATTATACAGTAACTTGTGATCCCCTAGGTCCCAATATAAGATATCAATGATCATATATTCTTATGTGAATCATTATTTTATTTTATCTTTATTCCTTTATTTATGGTTCATACTAAGCTTATGAATTTACCAAAGCATATCCCCCGGGAGTGTCGTAACCAAGAGTGCAGCAAGGCACATTGTCGTGTACCCGTTTTCATTCGAGTCTAGCTCAAAGCGGTGTTTTCGGGTTTTACCCCTATGTACATCTGTGCCGGAGCCACCTCTACCTGCTCGTATCCAGACAATGATGTATTTTCTTGGCAACCCCTTACTCAATACTCACCAAAATACCATGAATATTTCCTATATTTAAACTTTTATATAGGGTTATTACTAAAGTTTTCATATCCAAATTTCCACAAATAACTAAACCATCCATTGATAATAACTATAGCATCCTGCCTTTTTTCCACATAAGCTTTCATTACATTTTACAAAACCGAGGATCTTTAAGGTTTAGTGTCTTGGAAACCAGGAACTTAAAACATGAAAACATAAAACATTATTCTTAAACACTTGAAAGGATTCTCCATAGGTTCATTCTAGGTTCATCACTACATCTCATATCCTGGGGACATACATCAAAAGAAAGCGTGAGCAGAAGACCCAGTAAGGGAAACAAGGGGAAACATTTAAAATGTGAACTTGAGATACATCAACAATGTCATGAAAAATAACTTTAATGAATGAGAAATAAATCATGTGGAATATCATAATAAAAATAACGTATTTAATAACTTGAAGATGTGTCTATAGAATTAAATATTGACAATCATTTACATTTCACCAAGCTCTATCCCCACGGTGTCATTAAAAATTACCAAGGTTATTCACCAAAGCGTCGTTAAAAATGGTCATCTCTAAAGATAAGTCATTACCCTATGCATTGGAGCCCTATCAGGGTGCACCGTTAAATTTGTATTTATTATCATGTGATCCAAAAATATCATCATAAAACATTTCATATACTACCCATATAGCATAAAAGAAATGGGTTTCATTTCATAGTCATAACATTTTAAAAGAAACTTCTTTAAAGACATGATCCTTGTGTCACTTTAAACCCACGGAAACAGGAAAGTGGGTCTCATGAATGTAAATCCCAAAATTAAAATAGATCATATATATATATATATATATATATATATATATATATGAATTCCCCTGTTGAAGAAATATCTTTGAGTATTCACTTTATAAAATAAAATAATTCGAAAAAAGAGAAAGACATTTTGAGACGAAAATTCTGCAGCATAACGGCTATGATACATGGTTTTAGAAAACATTTAAAATAGAGGGGACATGGGTCACCCACTCATAAATGAAACATAAAACAGTTGGGGAACAGAATATAAAGGATTTAAGAATATGGTAATGAAATTTTAATGATATACCATATGAAATGAAGAACATGAAAGGAAGACAAAAAAAGATTTCTCTTATGAGAATTCGGTAGCGTAACGACGTCACTTAAGTCGTCCAAAAATGGATTGACGAGATCAAATAGGGTCTCTCATCATATGAAAATTAATGATCAGTATGATAGATATAGAGATCATACCCCAACATAATAAAAAGTAACTTGAAAGTCTTGACCAGAAAAGAGAACTTGAAAATGAGAAGGGTGAACGAATCCCTTAAAAATTCGGCAACCTAACGACGTCACTTAAACTTCAAAAAAATGAATTGAAGAGATAAAATAGGGTCTCTAATCATATGAAAATAAAATATCAGTATGATATATATAGATATAATACCCCAACATAATAAAAAAGAACATGAAAGACTTGACATGAAAATATATCTTGAAAACGAGAAGGGAGAAAGAATTACTTAAAAATTCGGCAGCCAAACATCGTCACTTAAACATAAAAAAAATAAATTGAAGAGATAAAACAGGGTCCCTCATCATATGAACATAAAAGATAATTATGATAGATATATATATAATACCCCAACATAATAAAAAGAAATTTGAAATACATGACACAAAAATAGATCTTGAAAACGAGAAGGGTGAAAGAATCCCTTAAAAATTCAGTAGCCTAACGACATCAATTAAATATCAAAAAAAATCAATTGAAGAGATCAAATAGGGTATCTAATCATATGAAAATAAAATATCAGTATGATAGATATAGATATCATACACCAAAATAAAAAGGAACTTGAAAAACATGACTAGAAAATAGAACATGAAAATGAGAAGGGTGAAAGAATCCGTTACAAAAATTTCAGCAGCCTAACGACGCCACTTAAACATTAATAAAACTAAATGATGATAGTAAGATGGGATCTCTCATCATATGAACATGAAAATGTAAGTAAGAGAAATATAAAAGAACATCCTTTAACATAATAACATGGAGCATAAAAAATGACTTAAAAGAGAGTATTTGAAAAGAAAGAGAGAGTTTGTATCCCTTACCTTAAAACGAAACTCTTAAAACTCAATAGTTGGGTCCTTGAGGGCTTGGGGCACATTTGGAGGACTCCTTGGGAGGTAATGAGATCAGAGCTTTGTTGGGGGAGAGTTGGGAGTCGAATGGATGAAAGGGTGACTTGGTATTTATAGGGAAAGTGAGGGGACAAGGCATTAATGGCCAAGGGACACCTCATTGGTGGTTTTGGCAATACCATGGGCTTGCCCATAGTATTTTCCCATGGTATTGGCCACTTGGGACACCTCATAAATTATCTTACTATTCATAAGTCGACCATATTGATTATATACTTAATACATCATTTAATGATGTCATTAAACACCCGTGACTTAAAAACTGTATTTTCACTATTCATTGAAAATTCAACTCTCAGAAAAATCCCAAAATTTCACCTTAACAAAATATCGATGATATGATTTCAAAAATGAACTCCATTTTATAAAAATAAATTTCTAAATATTTTTATTTTAATTTTTAAATAAATACACTATTCACTAAAAATTCATTTTTTTCAGAAAAATCCCCAAAATTTCCTTAACATAATATCGATGCTCTGAGTTCAAAAATGAAATCAATTTTATAAAAATAATTTTCTAAATATTTTTAATTTAATTTTTAATTTAAAAACACTATTCACCATAAAAATCTAATACGTGACTAATAATTTATGAAACCATTATTTAACCATTGTATTGATCACATTACATAATCAAGGTGCCTAGATTATATTAATACTTTCTTTAAGTGAGATTAATAATCCATTTGGTTACATTACTAATCCTAAGCATAAAATCAATATACATAATTTTCTATTCATAAAAAATAATGTTGATCTCATTAGACTATAAATTAAGTACTGAACATAATTGTAGAAGACTATTTTTTAAAAATCGTTACAAAATTTTAATTATTTAAGGTTTACATAAACATTTTTTTTAAAATATCCTTTCACTAAAATTCAACAAAAATATGCATACTATATTTATCTAGAAATTTGAAAATACATAAACTTCATCATAAGAAGAAATCAAATTTTTTATTTAAAACAAATTATTACACAAGGTAGTTGCGGTCTCCTTACATAGCCACTTATCACACCATCATAGGACCTAAGTGTAAGGTGTGCTAAGGTGATAGAATATGAGGGAGGCTCGGCCAAAATCGCACAACAAGTAATTTCTATCATTTTGAACTTCCTGCGAAGGCGATTCCGTTCTAGCTTCAAATGATGAATTTCGGCTTGGGTTTGGTCCAGAGAAAATCCCAGTGGTGGTACCTCTTTCCAAAGTTCTGTTACATGGGCTTCGATCAGTCCAAGACTACTTGGTGAGGCCATCGAATATTTTTTCTATATTAATTAACCACGAATGCTTGTATTTAGAGACAATAATCAAAATGTTTAGTTTCCAGTGGTCATATTGACCAACGGTCATATAACAGTTAAAACCCAACGGTCTCATTTTAATTATACTCATGTTATCAAATGAAACAGTTTTGTTGAGTATAAAAAAATAAAATAACACACAAAATTAAGAAACAAGATTTATTCAAAATTTCGAGTTGTTACAATTATTGTGAAAAAGTATTTTTATTATACCTACTTCATATCTAAATAGTTTTAATAGATTATGTTTGACGAATTAAAAAATTTAAAATTTTAATTCATTCATTAATAATTTTATATTGGTTACCTTACCTCCACTCTTTTTATTATAAATATTCATGATGTATTCAATCGCATAGTATGATCTTCATGATTTAATATAACATTATTTTATTATTTATCATGAACCATTATTCACTAGGATTGGATGTTTAATTTGGAATCTATGAAACCGGTAACATCATTGTGTCTTTCATTCATTTCATGGAATTCATGAAGATGTATCATCATTTTACATTATTTGTCACAAACCATTTATTGTAATTTTTTTGGGGGGAAAATATGTTCACAATGTAATAAATGTTCTTCCAATTTTTCAACACATTTAGTGAGAGTTTTTTACAATTGTTATATTTCATCTAGTGAATTATTTATCTCAACATATTTCGATTCTAGTAGTGATTTATCATAAATAAAGCTCTTGATAACCCAAAAATATAACATAAAATTTAAATAGCAAAATTATCCAAAAAATTATTATATTTAAAAAATAATGGTCATTAAATGATTCAATTGACCCATTATCTTTATTCTCTTCACTTATTAATAATAATTATTCTATAGTATTATTTTAAATATATTTATTAGGAAAATTACTACATTGATTATCTTCACAGATTGTTGAGTCCATGTCCTCCTTTGAAATTATTTAAAAAAAATTGCCACTTATTTCATCATATTTTTTTGGTTTGTTATAATACCATTATGAAAATGATGAAAGGTGAAGTCTCTATTTAAGGAATATTAGAATAAAATTGGACATCATAAATGTAAATGATAGAAAATGAAAAAATATTGAACGATTCGAATGGAACCTAGTTTACTTTAATAACAATTTAAGTGTCATTGGATCATGTTGGAACACTAACCAGGGAGGTTGTGAAGCAATGTTAACTATTTTTTTATAAATTTCACATTCTTTTATAATTATAACATTAATAAGTTTGGTTTCATATTCTCTTTTATCATAATAATAGTGGTTTCTTATGATTTTCATTGATGAATTTTCAATACCTACTAGGTAAAATGTAAGATTGAACATCACATATTAATTTTTATATGGTCTGTTGTTAATTATAATAACTATTACATTGTGTATTTGAGTTAACTCTAAGACATTGTTATCCAAAATATTATGGATGTTAATATTATTTTTGGAGGATAATAGTTATCCTTATCTCTCAAAATATATCATTCCATTTACAAAATAAGGGTAGTGGTCATCATATAATTTTTATCGGGAAATAAAAACCATATCCTTATATATCTTTATTATCTTGACTAGTGTAGATATAATTATCCATTATCACTACAGTATTTCATGTTCTAAATCCTAAATACCTAAAAAAATCATCATTTATTCACTAATTGTCACAACACCAATTAAATTATATCATTTTCATTGGTAATATGCTTTCATTGCTGAGTTATCTTCACGTATACCAATACGTAGTTCTTTTATATTCTGAAAATATTTTACTTATGATATAAAGATATCTTATGGTAGAAACAAATTCTTGAATCTCACTACTCCATGAGAATTAACATATCAATATTTGTATTTTTAATTAAATCACATCACAATCACTTTTTATAAAATGAATATATCAGAGGACTTATTCTCCATTTCCATTATTCCTCAATACATAGGTTCTTCTCTTCCGAGATGTCATTTCCTACTTCTTATTTAACACAAAATGTGACATCCTTTTGAAAATATTTTAATGTTTTTAGCCTCTACCTAATTATCTCATAATTTTACTAAAATTATACTTATATTTAATTAACCTCAATATTTTTTCCAAATTTTAATATGAATAACACTACCTAAATTATTGTAGCGAATCTTCCCAATTATTAATATGTCTGTAAAGTCCTGTATTTTTTATTTTCATTTTATCCTACACTAATGTTCAGTGAGACATAAGATAATTCTTCACAATATATTAGAGAAATATGGGAATCATATTATCTAAAAAAAATTTATATTAACATTCCATTCTATCATTAATTAATATAATCACAAAATGAAGCTTCCCCTTATAGTGTGACTACCTTTGAAATCATAGAATCATCGTCAACATTATTGTTTTCTAAAACATTAAATCATGGTTTGATCATCATATCCATTAAGTGATGGAAAGTTTTTTAAAAATGAATCATAATTCTTTTGGAATATTTGTGATGATTATTATAATTTAAAAATCTTTCAGTACTATCCAGTTTAATCCCATCCTACAAATATTGTATTTTGATATTCTTCATAAAATCTTCAATAATTTAATGATACTATAAATAAAAAATTTATTATACTTAAATTAAACATAAGATTCTCAGAATATTCGAATCCCTTTATCAATTTTATTTTCTATAAAGTAAATTTAATCTTTCATTTTCTATGCCTTTACCAAATTTACACTCTATTACTAGAATGGATCGTATATTTTTCTTGTTATTCTAACAAATCATATTAAACATTTCAAAATATTTAATTGTTCACATTGAATACACGTACGAAATCATTGGAGTCTTACATAACTCATGACATTGTATATTTTCCTCCCATATGATTAAATAACATGTACACAATAGATATTTTATCTTACACTCCTCAAAGAGAATCTATATGTGACTACTATATACCCCCTAAATGACTCTTACATTCTAAACCCCCTTAAAGTTGTTTTTTGTATTCATAAATTGAAACTCAAACTTACATGTATATGCGAACACGTGAGTTCTAAGGGAAATATTAATTTTTATTCTTATAACATAAAATTCTTGAATTTTATAATCAACCATGTAATATATTCAATACTACCTAGGGATTATAGAATCACTCCACCAAATATCAAAATATATTAAAATAATTTTTATAAAACAATCATCTTAATAAAATTCGTCTTCATATTTTTTAATTGTAATAGAATTTATATACTCATAACTATGTATTTTAATAAACCTAGACTACTACATTAATTGAATCATCTCTTAAGACTAATCCAAAATTAATATTCAGAAAATAATTTACATATTTCAACATCAAAAGGCCAGATAAACAATGTAATAAATATAAATATTTCTAATAAATATTTTACTTTATCTTAAATACATTATATATCAATTTATATAATACATCAAAATCTGTTATCTAACATGAGACCTTTGGTAGATATTTTTCTCACCATAGAATTGGAACATGTCTTGAAACATAAAAAATAATCTATATAATTATCCCATTTAATGGTTAGTCCTTAAATATTTTTGTATTAGTTCCCTAAGTAGTAGTAAACCATTGCCTAGTACCGAGGTAAATATCATATTCAATGTTATGAAGATATTTCGTTTCACCAAACATATTCATATATGGACATTAGATACCTTATTTAAATATTTAAAAAATGTACAACTTTTGTATTACTTCCTAATTATATAAATGGAATATTAAATTAAATCACCATCACCAGAATATGATAGAAAAAAATAATCACATCAGATTATCAGCCACTCTAATTAATATTGATATAACTACAAAATATACCAATAACTATAATGGGGCATATATCACTAAAATATTTATAAACCCACAATGATATAATTATAGTATTAATAATAACTATACATTCAAGGGAATACAACCTCCCAAATATCACTTCGAATTTATGATATAACATATATATTTAACAACTCTCTCATGTTTTTCCCTATTGAGGATAGTTATAGAAATCAAAGATGGCTAATGATAGCCAAAATATAACATTTATGTTTTTATCAAACTAAAAAATAATTTTTATTAGAAAATATAGTTTTAGATAAAACAAGAGTAAAAAAAATATGATAATAGAAATAAAATTATTCAAATTATACAAACCTAAATGATATAAAATAAGAAATACAATAGAGAATAATGAAGTGGGAAAAAATATAAAAAACTATGAATGGATTCAAGGTAAACAATACATAAAATTATAAAAGGATATTATATTTCCAATCAATATCCAATTAATTATAAGCTTATCATTTATATAATGAATCTAGAGGATCTATAAACCTGATACTATGAATAACATTTTTATTCAAAGAATATCCATGACTATAGCTCCCTCGAAACGATAGATTTTCGATGAGTAACATCTTCAAAAAAGTATTGTATACTAGTTAACATGAGATCTTATTGTATATAATTATTTTTGAAAAGTGTACACCATCTCTTCATTAATTGAATACCATTACAAAGTAACAAATTAGACAACAAAAAATATCGATAGTCTGTATGATTTGAAACAGTTTAGGCACTAATCATAGAACCACCTAGTTTAAAATAGATAGATAAATAAAATATTACAAGAAAATTTATCCAAATTTTAACAACTCCCCACAAAATTTTAGTTCATAGAAAAAACCTATCTGAAAGAAAAATTTACAAACAAAAGTAATCAAATCATTGATATGATAAATACATAAACAAAAAAATAAATAATATTAGCATATATTGTAATTTGTGATCTTATAGTCAATGAATCCATTAATCCAATTAATATAATCTATTTTAATAATCATCAATGATTTATTTTTTAGATTTCGTATTTCTATAAAAATTTACTAAAAAACAACCCTCTTTTCAATGGATATACACAATATATCTATCATCTCATGAGAACACCTTATTTATTCTACAATTAATGTAATACTATGTTCAAATTATATTTTTAATGTAATATAATATAAGTCTATCTAATATTTTTACTATAAAATAAAGAAAAAAATAAGTCTTCACAAAAAAATTAAAATATAAAACATGCTCGTTAATTAAATTTAATATCAATTTCATGTGATTTTGAATGTAAATAATATAAAGGTGGTAGATTTACTCAGAAATATCTATAATAATGTACACATTTTGAAAGTCATGATTCATTATGAAGAAGTGAATTTTGACAGAAAATTAAAATGAAAGGCTTTCAATATCTTCTGATGAACTCTCGACTTAGTTTTACATATGGAAGAATAAAACTTTTAAATATCATATGCATTTTATAATTTAACATTTTTTTCATTTAGAATATATAATATAACAGTAAATGAGAAAATAAAAGGAAAACATACATTCTAAAATAAATCCCACATTTTGATTTTTAAAAATAAATCATGGCAAGGATTAACATAAATTACAATATATAAAAAAGTATAACTTCCTTTTTTATCTAGATATATACCTTAGGATATAACACCATTTATGATTTTAAATATAATATAGGGAAAATTTCATATTTCGTATAATATTTATTTTTTCACATACATGACATATTTTGAAGTTAGTTTTCATTTAAATTTCATTCATGAATTTTTTGGGGTTTCCCATGTTTTTATAGAGGAATTGGTGAGTTTTCATGATTTCGGCCAAACTGTGAACTTAATTCCTAATTTAAAAATAAATTTCGTTTCTTTTATAACATTTTATTTTTTTAATATTTTTTCCCATTAAAATTCCAAAATGGACTCCCATTATATATTAACACCACCATTGAAATTTGGTGCCTTTATAAATCCTTAACCAAGGTGTATATGGTGTTTTATTTAAGGGATTGGTCCGGTCTGGAAGCCCATTTACAGTTTTAAAAATCCAATTTGTTTACCTAATAACTTATTAAATGTTATGGATTTTTCGGTGATTCCAATCCTCACCCAATATAATGGAATCCAGCCATTCTCCCAGTATTCGCCCATCCACTTTGAAGCTCATATCCATTGCAATTGAGTGCAGAACTTCTTATGATTTCTAAAATCATCCAGATTTGACGAGGCATGTTCTTTCCATCATAACTCGTTCAATTATTAATCTTTTTCCTACATTACCATTCTTATATGAACTCCTAATTCTTTTCAAACTACACCTTAATTTGGGGTATTTTAAATTTCATCTACTGGTGTATTTGGAGAGATTACTTCAAGATCTCTCAAGTAATTTAGTCAATTTCATTACTTTTTCAAAATTCTTTGGGTTTCATTCAATTTGATTAGGGATTATTCCATTTTTATTGAAGTAACAAAACACCAGGGGGTAGGGTTTAAAACCTAGGGTTTAACCATGGGATTTCTTGGTCAATTCATGTGGTTTTAGGATTGTTCTAAATCCCTCTTGGTGCAGCATTAGTGCGACTTGATTTTCACACGGTGATTCAAGGGTTTTCATTACATTGGTAGGTGATTCCAATGTTTATGAAATATCTGTGATTATAATGGTTTATTTAGGATATTTTCATTTTATTTAATTTTACTAATGATGCACAAATGAGTTTTAGTGGAGTTTGTATTGCAAGTGAATTTTTAATGCCAATTTCATGTGAAATTTGTGGTTTTTTCATATAAATATTTTGATGGTTCATTAAGGACATCCCTATAATTATTTCATTGATTTAATTGAACTCTATTAGGGATGAATATAATTTCTTCAATGTTATTTTTCTTTGGTTGTTTCTGAAAAAAAAATTTGGATCACATTTGTTAAGAATATGATTTTTGAGTAGCAATTTGGTGTTGAATTAGGTTCTTCACATGGCTATTCAATGTGATGCTTATTGAGTTTATTTTCATAACTCTTGTAATGGGATTAAATAAATGTTTAGGGTGATTTAAATTATTTTTTGTTTAATGTGAGTATGCACATGGAATTAAAGTGGGGTTTTCAAAGAGTTTTGGTTGCAAAATACTGAAAGATTTGGAGAACTTGTTTTATTGAAAGTCAAAGTGTTTTTATGTGTGTTATAAATGGTATTAAATGGGTGTAGCTACAATACTAGGTGTATGTGACCAGTATTTGTTTTTTAAATGGAATGGAAATGTGTTGAATAATGAAATTGTTTGAGCCCCAAGGTAGAAGCCTGGGTACCTAGGTGGGGCGGATGTATGCTAGTATGGCTAGTGGACAAGATGGGTTTTATCCCTGTTTCACCTAGCATTTGGATAATTAAAACTCTAACTAAACAATTTGTATGATGATTGGGGACCACTAGGTTATGGGTATATTCCCTACTAGTTGCTCGTGCACGAGAACAGATTTTAATATGGTTACTTTACACTAAGGTATGATGTACATGGGGCCCGAGACTATCTAGTGCCAAGGGGTGTTCCCAATTTTGTTTCTCAGTGGGTTTGTGGTATTTGACATTGTATTATGGTGCTTTTGGAACTAATTTATATAATATTAAATGTATATTTATATTTGTGAACATTCTGTTCATTTTAGCATGAATAATATTTTCAATTGAAAGTAGCATTTCTTGGATTTTATAACTACTTTTCATTGCATATTAAAATTTCTTACTTATTCACATTGTATTGAATGATCTACAAAATCGTTCGGTGGAATCAAATTGGGCTTAGTCTCACACCCTACTTACACCCCTTGAGTGTAAATAGAATTTATTATTCTTGGCTCGTGTTAAGGGAAGGCTGTGGATGATGGCATTTCAGGGTGTTAGTTCTCATCTTTGGTGCGGAGTTTTGGAGATGTCTTGTGGGCGATGACCCCTTTTCATATAGAGTCCATGGGAATATCTTGATATTTTCTTTATTTTTATTTGGAACACTTTTATTGTCTTTAAACCAATGTATTCAGTTCTAGTTTTTTTAAGACTTGTTTGGCTCAAAAATTTCAGATTTATATTATGGAATGTTTTTAATGTTTGTTGCTTTCATACTATGGTAAATCATTCCTAAACCTAAATTAATGATATCTCTGAACTTTTCCAAGCATGTGGGGATAGGGAACCCCATTCCTGCTTTGTCACGGGTAGGGTTTGGTGCCAGTGTTTTTGGAGACCAGATTTGGTTCGTGACAAAATGGTGTCAGAGGAGATTCTGGTTAACTCATTAGGTCACGTTATTTAGGGAACATTCAAGATAATCAAGAGTTAAGATTGTTGGATCATGGTATTTCGGTTCTGGGTAGTGTTCCTGATCACCACACCTCATGACAAGATTTTAGTCGCTATGGGAAGTAGAGATTTATATGGGTTCATGGGATTTCATGGATTGGTGATGATTAGGGGAAATGAAAAGATGGTTGGGTTAATGGTCTCAGTGAGCTCTCAAGGCCTGGAAATCCATGTAGAGCCATGGATATTTACTAGGACACTCTATATGATGGGGAAGTGATTAGAATATGGCTGGAAACCATATTTCCATGTCACCGACTTAAACTAGTTTCCTCTCGCATTGTCTTGTGTTCTTTAGTTTTGAAATCTTTGAACTTTGGTTTTAAAGTGACTTGTTGTTAAGAAGTGTAATGTTTTTATTAAATGATTATCTTATAAAGAGCGAATGGTTTGACTTTTGAAAATGGAGAACTGAAATTTCAGAATTATATTGTAATGGAAAATGGTGTTTTTTAACCTCTTTTGAATGCATAAACCATGTCAAGGTTGGTTTTGAAAAAGTGTTTCAAATATAGTCTTATAAACAATTAAAAGGTGATTTAATGGGATGATATGTTTTGAAATTGTTGTGAATAACATGAAAGTGAGTTTTCATTGGAATGATTGTTCCTTTATGAAATGTTTTTATGCGGTAATTTGGGTTCGATTTCGTGGTTAGCATTCTTGTGAAAAAGGAAGTATTGGTTGATTTGTTTGGTTTTGAAAAGTGGAATGAGTTTTTTTATTAACCTTTGGTATTTTCTTCAGTGACCACATTCATGGGGTTATATGGGATTATGGATAGTTAATTGAATGACTGGATGAGTGCCTGGTTGGATATGAGGATGGTGCCCAATGTGGGATAGAGACTTGCATGTGTGGGGCCCATGGGGTACCACTGGGGGACGTGCTAACCGCTGAACTGTTTGTTCTCAAAGATATGTTTTTAAAAATAAAACATGATGTATTAACTAGTGGTTTTGGATGGTGTGTATTATGAGTTTTTGTAAATGTTGATGATGTGGAATGTTTTGAGTCCAAGAACCCCTCTTGTTTGAACTGTGTTTTGGTTTTGTGTTTGGTCAGTAAGCTGGGTTGAAGGGATTATTAGTGGTCTACTCTAAGAATATTTTGGGAAGACATTATAGTATTTCCACAAATGTGTTTTTATTGGTTTTGAGGTATATATTGACCAATGGAACTTCTTGGTTGGAACCTTGGGTTTAATCATTGGATAAGGTACGCCCCATTAAGGGTTAGTGCACTACTATAGTGCAACCTAGATTGTTTCTAATTTTGAAGAACCTCTAGTTGATCAATATAAGGAATCATTTTCTTGAGATTTTTAGATTGAGTCTAAAACCATTTCATTATTGGTTTAGGGTATCCTTTTGTAGTGGGAGAGTGATCATGGAAGGTTGAAAGAGACCTTAGCCTCTTATGTTTCATGATTTGATGATGGTGGAAGTGGACTGCGGTTGTTAGCATGGATGAGTATCTGGATGGGGTGTAAGAGGTATTCTCGGTCCTTCAAACTCTCTTTGATGAAGGAGTTCACGTTAAAATACCAGTTTGGGATAACTGGTCATGAGAGGATATTGTGGACACTTTCTATAATTGTGTGTTGTTTGGGGATGTTGTATATGGTCCCACTCCATTAATTTTTTATATCAATAGCAATAGTCATGTTCGGTGACGCCTTGTGATTTCATTAACTCGATTGACTATAAAGGTGAAAGTCATTCTAACCTTTGAGAGTATCTTTATGTCGGGAGAATGTAACCCATGGAAAAACTTCAAAATATTCCATTTTAGATGAAGCTGATTTTAGGAGTTATTTACTTCTATAGTTTCTCACTCTAGGAAACAACGTGTGATGTGTTTTCATTTTCTAAGCTCTTGTTTCAGTGAAATATTGAGTTAGGGTAAAGTGAGTTTTGAATGCGTTATGTCTTGGAAATCTTATTGTGGATTTTAGTATAGTTTTTGGTGGCATTGAAAGAATAATTCTCGTTCTGGGGGATTTTAAAGCCTAACATCGAGGTCGAAGATTCTTCAATCATTTGATCTCCAACCACATGTCTCGGAGGGAAGATGAGTCGTAGTCAAGGGAAATACCAGGTTCGTTTAATCCCTTGTACAATTTCTTATCCTACTTATAAAAGATAAGAAAATTTTAAAAATCTAGTCTCATCATCTTTCTTTCTTTGTTCCTATTCAGTGGAAATAGGTTGAGGGCCTTGTTCCCATGTCATCACCTAATGTCATACCCTCCCCCTTTGGTTTCAAATGTGACATTAGAGTATCATTGGAAATTTTTATAGACATGCTGACGACATAGTTTGTGCATGATTAGTAGTGACTGTGTGCCAGGAAGATATGTGGAATGAATGATCTCCATAATTTGTGCACAATTTCTCCAATTTTGTGGACTGACCCTATGCCCTTCACAAATCATTAAAAAAAATTGGGCCTTTCTGTGTCTGACGATGCTGGTCAGTTATGATGTTCAGTTCTAATGGTGGGGAGACCAACTATGATTCTCATGTATGTTCATTTGTAAACTTTGAATGGAATTTTACCCTTTGTAATAGTGATTTCTTTCATGCCTCCCCCTGTTAGTGTCTTGATTCTTTCTTGGAAAAATATATAGGTTTCCTCTTATGGTGGGGTGCCTATTTGTGTCCACCCATACCAATAGATCAGATTTATCCATGGTATTGTATTGGGGGTAGGTAGTCTTGTTCTGAACTATCTACCTACCAACATCTTCCTTGAGTAAACTTTGGGATTGGAGAGCTACCATTGGTTTAGTTAAAGTAAGGTAATGGTATCCTTGTTCAAAGTTGTTGTTCATTTAGCTGAATTGCTAGAATCTTATTAGGATAGTGTTTGAGGAGTTTTCATTTGGGATAAAGTATTATTGTGATTGATCTTTTCAGGAATTTGGTGTAATTTTTGGTTGTGATAGTAATCCTTCCATAATTGATCATTGGAGGTGTTTTGGCGTTTGGGGGAAAAACCTGGCAATGTAGTACCTCTTTGTTTCTCAGTTGGGTTTGGTTGTTTCATTGATATTTTTGTGAATTTTTGTCATAGAATGTTATCATTGTGGGGAGAATTGTCACATACATGACATATTTTGAAATTATTTTTCATTTAATTTTCATTCATGCTTTGTTTTTGGGGATTCCCAGGTTTTTGTGGAGGAATGGGTGAGTTTTCATTAATTGAGGAAAACCATGAGCGGAATTCTAGATTTTAAATTAAATTTAGATTCCTTTATAACTTCTACATTTCCCATTAAAATTTTTAAATGTCCTCCCCTAATATATTAACACCACCATTAAAATTTGGAGCCATTATAAATCATTAACCAAGGTGTATATGGGGTTTTATTTAAGGGATTGGGCCTGCCCTGAAGCCCATTTCCAGTTTTACAAATCATATTTTTTTAATTAATAACATATTTAATTTTAATTATTTTTTGCTAATTACATGCCTCCCCCAATACCATTGAACCTAGCCACACTCCCAGTATCCTCCCACTATCTTTGAGGTTCATATCCATCACTAGTGAGTGCATAACATCATAGGGTTTCTAAAATAGTCCAAATTTGAGGAGGTAAGTTCAATCCATCATAAATATCTCAATTATTACACTTTCTCCTCCATTATAGTTCCTAAATTTCCTCACACTTTTTCAAACCACACATGAATTGTAGCTATTTTAAATTTCATCTACTAGTTTATTTGGAGAGATTCCTTCATGATCTCTCAAGAATGTTAGTCCATTTCATTCCTCTTTCAAATTGCTTAGTGGTTCATTCAATTTGATTAAGGATTATTCCCTTTTTCTTGAAGTAGAAAATGACCAGGGGTTAGGTTTCCGAACCTAGTGTTTAACCATGGGTTTTCTTGGTCAATTATTGTGGTTTTAACTTTGTTCTAAGTCCCTCTTGGTGCGGCAGTGGTGTGACTTGATTTTCGCATGACAATTCAAGGGTTTTCATTACTTTGGTAGGTGATTCCAATGTTTATGAAATCTCTATGAATATCACGTTTTATTTATGATATTTTCATGCCTATTTAACTTGATTAATGCGGAAAAATTGAGTTTTAGTGGTGTTTGTATTGCAAGTGAAATTTTAATGCAAATTTCATGTGAAATTTTGGGTTTTTTCATATAAATCATTTGTTGGTTCATTAAGGGGTTCCCTATAATTATTTAATTGATTTTATTGAAATAAATTAGGGATGAAAAAAATGTACTCAATTTTATTCTTCTTCTTTTTCTACAAAATTGTTTTCGGGTCACGTTTTTTATGAAAATTACTTTTGAGTAGCAATTAGGTGTTGTATTAGGTTCTTTATAGGGCTATTCTATGTGAATCTTATTGGGGATTGTTTTATAACTCATGAAATCGATTTAAATAGTGGTTTAAGGTTCTTTAAATTCTGTTTTGGTTAATGTGAGTATGCACACAGTGTTAAGGTGGGGTTTTCAAAGAGTTTTGGGTGAAAAACAATGAATGATTTAGAGAAGTTGTTTTTATTTACACTCAAAGTGTTTTGATGTGTGTTATAAATGGTATAAAATTTGTGTATCTACTATACTGTGTGTATGTGACCATTAGTGGAGTTTTACATGAAAATGGATATGTGTTGAATGATGAAATTATTTGAGCCTAAAGGGGGAAGCTCGGGTACCTAGGTGGGGAGGATGTGTGCTCATACGGTTAGTGGACCGGATGGGTTTTGTCCCAATTTCACCTAGAATTTGGATAAATAAAACTCTAAATAAACAATGTGGATGATGATTTTTGACCACTAGGTTATGAATATGTTCCCTACTAGTGGATCGTGCATGATAATGGATATTACATTGGTTACTTTACACTGAGGTATGAGGTACATGGGGCCTGAGATTATCTAGTGTCTAGGGGTGTTAATGATTTTATTGGACATTGTGTTTGTGGTATTTGACCTTGTATTGGGTTTTTTTGGAATTAATTTATAGTAGGTAGCACTTTCATTTCAATTGCTGAACATTTTTAAAATTTTAGCTTGAAACTATTTTCAATTGAAAGTTGCATTTCTTATATTTTATCACAGCTTTTCTTTGCATATTAAAGTTGCTTGCTTTTTCAAATTGTATTGCATTATCATTAGAATCAATGGGTGGTATCCTATTGGGCTTAGGATCACACCCTACTTACACCCCTTGGGTGTATATAGACTTTATTATGCTTGGCTCAGTTAAATGGAAGGTTATGGGTTATGGTGTTTTAGGGTGTTAGTTCTCATTATTGGTGTGGAGTTGTGGAGATGGCTTGTGGGTGATGACCCCTTGTCGTATGGAGTCCATGGGGCTGTCTTTATATTGTAATTATTTTATTTGGACCACTTTTATTGTCTTTAAGACAATTTATTCGATTCTAGTTTTTCTTAAGAGTTGTTTTTCTCGAAATGTTCATATTTATATTATGGAATATTTTTAATGTTTTATGCTTTAATACTCGAGTAAATTGTTCCCAAACCGAAATTAATGACACCCGGGAACTTGTGACAGCCCATTGGGATAGGTAACGCCCTTTGGGCCTTGTCACGGGTGGGGTTTTGTGCTGGTATCAGTGGCTCCCCGATTCGGTTCGTGACATATATTATATAATTTCAATATATTTTTAAAAATATTAACAAATAAAATATAACAATATTTATAAAAAAATTAAAGGATCAATAATTTATAATTTTTCTTAATAAAATAAATCATCAACGATTACCAAAATTAATGTATATATATTTTATAGTCGATGATTCAACAACATACTGATGATAAAATACAAAATTTGAAATATATATTTTTATAGAATTATTGTTATCATCATTGATTAATTCTTTAGACACTTATTATTTTCATTCCATAAAAATAAAATCTAAAAGTAATGAATGAGTTTCTGAATTTACTAATATTTATAATATAAAAATAGAAACCAGTAGAACACTAATTTCATAAGATAGAAATATATATATTTTAATGTCTTAAAAGTTATCAAACCTCTTAACTATAAGATAATGCTTTATAGAAGGCAGTTTTAGATGTTTTTTGTTAAACTCATTCTTATATTCCATTAAATGTAATGGGAGCGATTAAAATTTAAACATGGAATTTAGAAAAAAAAAATTAATCCCCTTGAAAATGGTGTTAATGATTAACGTGAAAATTTTATACAGTATAAATGTAAGTAAAAACATTTTATTTTTTTGTTTAGGTATATTTTTGAATATGAAAGTAATTTTCTATGAGGTAATAGATATAAAAATTCTATTGGTTGTATACTGATAAATCACTTATTTAAAAATTATGGTAGATGCATCTAGATTTACTCCCACATAATGTTATTAAAAAATTATATTTGTTACATGTATTAATCATTATATTTGTTTCTAAGTATTATCCTTTTTTTAGATTTGTAAATGATGAGATCCCTTATATTATTGTACTCAATTAATATATCTCCATATAGTGAATCCGAATATGAAATTTATAACACAATTTTGTAGTACTTATAAAAAATAGTTCAACTCATAGTGTCCTATTCCAATGGATTTTTTACTTAATATGGATTTTTCCCCCATTTTACATAACTTATTATAAAATATCATAAAATAAATCCTTTAAATGGAATCTTTGGTCAAAAATTTATCTTTCAATCACAATCAGTTTCATATTTTAAAAAATATAATTTTTCATTTCATCTCATAAATTAACAAAGGTATTATTTCCCCTTATCTCAAAAGATAATTTTTATACATTATATTCTGAATTAACAACCATATTCATAAAACAAGTTTAATAATTCATATACTTGAAATTTGTTCTTTATCTAAGTGACTTCAAAATTTTGTTTTGAATTCTTCATAGAAATTGTATCATGTTATTCTTTATCATAATTAAATTAATCCTTCATTTTTCATATCATTTATTTAACCTAGTTGTATACAAGGTTATATCTTTGGGTGACATTATGTTATTCTAATATTTTGATTCATCCTTTTATAAATCCAAATCACAGAAAAAGTGATATTTTTTAATTATATTAGGATTAATGACACCCAAAATGTATAAATAATTATTGGTTATACTAGAATATATTTTGGTTATCTTTAAAAAATAATAAATTTATTGTCTAATGTGATCATCCAATGATGAAAAATATTCATAGGAACTCCATTAATCCTTCGTAAACATGATATATTTTATTTATTTTATCATTCAAAATATTGTTGATTCTTTCTCCGTTTTTGTAATTTTTTGACAATCTATCTTTCTGAAAAATTTGTTGGAATTCATATTGGATAGTTTTTTAAGAAAATTTCTTGTATAATTTTATACCACTACATAGAATTAATCATTCCAGGATTTATATTTTCGCATATATCTATTGATCCATTATGTAAATTGAGTGATATCACATTTTCTATGTTATACACAACCATTGCCTGTCGATATACAAAGCTTATATGATTGAGTTCTAAAATATATTACTCTCGATTTTCATATAGAGGATGATATATTTTTAATTGTTTCTATTTTAGGAACTCATTTTTTCTATATTTTTATTTCATAAGAGTTTAAATGTGATCATATAATATTTTCATAGTAATTTTTTCCATATCATCTCTGAGATTCAAGAATAACTTCTAATGTGTTTAATTAAATGTTTATACTACATCATTTAATTATGATTTTTTGATAAAAATATTCAATTGTGTTTAAAATGAAATATAATTTATAATATGTGTTTTTTGTAGTTAAATTTATTTGTATTTATTTTTTAATGTTATATTTTTTATTATTAGATAAAAAATAGCTTTTCTGTAATTATTTAAGTTTTTATATATTTATGTTTTTTCTTCTAGAATATTAATTTTAATTATTTTATAATTTAATTTTTTAATCCCTTTTAATATTTTAATAAATTGACCATTAATTTAGTTAATTTATTGTTAATTTAATTGAAAATATTAGAGGTTTGTATTTTTATTACATTTGAAATATTATTTATAATCATATTAATAAATATACTTTAATTATTGATTTAAAAATTAAATTATTGTATATTATTTAAACATATATTTGATTAACAATATAAAATATTTTCTTTTTAAGTTTAATTTTTCAATTAGATTTTACTTTTAATTTAATGTAATCAGTGTTTTTTAATTATTAATGTAGAAATTTTAATGTTTTATTATTATATAAATTTTTAAACTGTTTTTCATTTTATAAATTAATGAAATTAGTTTTTAAATTTTAATATATTATTTGTATTAATGTTTTAATATTTTTATTGTGGTGAATTGGAATTTGAACTATTTCATGGGGTCCACCATTAGGGAATAACTTCCACCACCAGATCCATCAATTGGTGCCACCACCAAAACTAAGCATCTTCTACCAGCATCTCACTATGCCTCTACTAATCACCCACCTCATAATGTCCTGCCAGAAAAATCCATGGTCCCAAAAAATGACCCACCATCATAAAAAAACAACCATTGTTTTTTGAACTTCATCCATAGGTCAACATCACCATTGATTCAATAACAGGACAACCTTCGCCTAACTTCTTCGGCCATGGATCTTCCTCCATCAGTGAAACATTTTCTGATGACCCACCATCAATTGACCCACGACCAGTTGATCCATCTCAACATTCACTGTTGTCTGCTCATTACTCAACCATTTTAGATCTGGTAGATGAAACCCTATGGAAAATATTGATGGATTTTTTTATCCATGAATTTTTCATTGAATGAATCTCATCCCCACCAACCTGAGTAGTCATTGCCACTATTGATTTGAACCAAGACCATAGCCTTTTCAACCACTATTATTAATTAAATCAGATTCCATAAAATCCAAATTGATATAACCTCCTACTTCCATACCTAAATATCACATCCTCATATCAATATTTCAATAAATAGAACCATTCATGACTTACTTTTCCCTATTTGATTATGCCTCTACACCAGATTTCAACCACCATTATCGCTAGCTTTTTTCCCGGTTCCCTCCAAAGAGCCTTTCCAAAACTAAATCAATGATTAATAACCATAATAATATCATCATTATCTAGCATTTAAAAAATATTTCATTGGGGTTTTCTAGGGGTCACTACTGAACGTCACCACCATAGAGCTTGAGCCAACCCACCCTACCGACGATGAAGGACACTAACTCTATTAACTGCCTTAGATAAAGACCCTTAGGAGTAGACATCGAGCAACCGATGTTGAGATAAATACCCGCATAGGCCAAGGGAAAATCATAAAAATAGATATAATGAACAAATAATGAAAATAAAAGAAAACAATATAAAAAATAATAATACAGTTATTTTAATTGTTATTATTATTAAATTTTATATTATATATATTATTCTAAAAAAATATTATGAAAAATGATAATATTGAAATTTTTTAATATATATATTAATAATAATTATAATATATATATATATATATATATATTAAAATTAATTTCATAATACATATAACTATAAAATTAATATATTTATTTATTACAATTTTAATACTATTTTTTTCACAAATTATATTATTTATAAAATTTATTATTTTATAAAAAAAATTGATAATAATTTTACAATTATGGTTTTATTTTTTTCTTTCCTTAACCTAACATGTATTAAATCTAAATAAAATTTCAATAGAGTGCATTGCAAAATATCTTTGCTGTTATAAGGGAAATGAAAAATGATTAGAATGTGATTCATTTTATTGATGACCCCCACATGAAAGAGGATGAACTAAATAACATCCTATGTCATTTAATGACACTGGTGATGAACTGGTAAAGAATATAATATATATTTTTAAATAGATGATAGTTGTTGAGGCTCAATAATACACATTATTACATTCGAAGATTCATAGAGTGAGATCGAGAAAAACTAAAAAACCAAAACATTATGAGGGAAAAATATGTGCTATATAATATTGATTTAATGTTATATTTCTTCTCTCTTTATTTATTCAATTCATTTCAATTGTAATCATAGTAGATTACATTTTTATTTAGTGATACATGAAATTATTCATTCGGAAAACTGATTCATAGGGGATTAACTTCTATTAGTTTAAATATATTTGATTCCTTATATCATATTTATTAGAATCAAATTCAACCAAAAAGCCAGATTTCAATTTTATCAAAAAATTGTTTGAACCACTTTCTTAAATTCAATATATCATAATAGATTATTTTGATTGATTTTTCCAACCATACCTTCATATTTCATGGATCTTATATGATACTATGAAGTTGTGAGATTTATGAAATTTCCTTTTTTTAGGATTTTTCTATTTAAAAGATAGATGAATCAATCATGGGTATGTTATTTCAATTAATTTTTTTTGAGAAGATATCAACTCTAATCAAATAATATTAATATTTCTCATGACTCTGTCTGGATATTTTTTTCAATCTTTATTATCTCTTATTTATCAACACATTTCCGAAATCATTCAGCTTATAAAAAATCATTTTGTCTTCATCATTATTATTTATTAAAAATAATTAAAATTATAATTTTCATCAACTGGTTACAGTCTGTTTGTTTTAGAAATTTGGTTCACCCAACCTTCCTTGTGGGTTCAACCCTGTGGCCTACTATATAGTAGTTAATATAATATATTAATAATTACTCTAGGAATGTTTTCAATGAAAAAAATCCATGTTTGTGTCATTATTTCTAAGGAAGGATTAATGAGATGAGTAATTATAAAAAAAAATTCTAAAAAATTATTATGAAATTTTTTCAAAAATAAAAAAATAAAAAATTGATTTTAAAAATTATTTAATCTAATGTTAGTGTAGGTTTCATTTTTCTATAAATTTTTTTATCTCGCTAAATTACTTTAATTTTATCTAATGATTTTTTACTACCTATTGAATTAGCACAAGAACAATAAATGATAAGCTAGATCCCTTTTAACATGATATTGATAAATAACTTAGAGACTTAGAAAAGAAAAAACATGTAATAAAAAATATAGAGGAGCGAGTTCCTATTATTGAAATTAAAAAATATTAATATAAACTAAATTTAGAATAAATAGATTACTCGGATATGAGAGTTTAAACTATCTCATGTTTTATGAAATCCATCTTCTATTATCCTTTTACCTAGATCATGGAACTATAAGCTATAATAGTCCCACACATCAATGTTGTTTGATTTTAATAGGCTCTATAATGAAGAATCAATAGTCTTCAATAAATATTTCTACAATATGTTGAAATAATTACCACAACCGTGTCTCACAAAAATTTATTAAGAGTGTGAGTTTTTCCCAATTACATTATGGTGAAATAATACCCCTCAATTTGTAACATCCCAAGTTCTCATGGACACCTCTTATAATGTAATATCATCATCTAGTGATAATATTGTAGACTAATATTTTAGGGGGTATTATAATAAAAATTTAAATAAAGAGTTGTTATATATTTTCAATTACCTTGATTTAGAAACACAACAAAAAAACTCTACTAATATGTGAGTTAATATAAGTGGATATAATAATGTTTTATGGGTTGATGTTAATTATAATCTTGTAGAAATAAAAGAAAAACTATACTAATTACTAAATAATAATTCCAATCAATGTACATATCATGTGGGCTTCTAAAACTAGAAGTAATATATTAGGGAGTAGTGTGATTAGTGTGTGATGTTTGGTTATAAAGAAAATTATTTTCAAAACATTAACATGCTCACCCCACATGAAATTTTCAAAACCCCAAAAATGTTTCTCAGATGCCTAACAAGGAAGATCTCTTATAAAATAATTACAATGAAGGTTATATAAACCATAATATTTTATCCTATAAATAAAAATTTATGATAAGACAACCTAATTATCCTAGATATCAAAAATAACATTGAAAATAGTTTCAAATTCAAAAGTGGGGCGAGTAATTCAATTCATAAGGGAATTTTGAGGGTAAATTACATAGTAGAATAAATCAAATTAATAAAATATTTGACCAATAAGAAGAAATTTTTTATTATCAAAAATATCAATATGAACCTGATAAAGCTAAATCAGATTCTATATATCACAACATGAAATATATATGGTCTAATCATCTAGACACACGACAACTAGGGATTAAAATAATATGGGTAGAAAAACTGAAACAAACCCTTGGGAGAATTTCATTTTAGTTTTCACAAGAAATTGTTTAAATTCTCGAGAAGAAGATAGAAAACACATAAGTAATTACCAAAATGAAAAATTGTGTAAATATAAATATAAAAATGTATATTAAAAAGAATATATAAATTATGAGTAATATTATTAAAATAGAAAAATAATATTGTTTCACATAAAAATCTAGCTCAAAATTTTTCTGAACTAATGTAGTATAAGGGGATGGAGAACGTTATTTAAGAAATACAGGAGATAAATTAGTCTATTAAGAATTATATCTCAAAAATTCTATTCAATAAAAAAAATAAAAACCATGATTAACCTCACGTATTTTCTTCTTTATTTTCTTAGGCGTCGTAGAAAGATCCAAGTGAACGTCCCTTTAATTCAATCCACAATTTAAATTCCTTATTATTTTAAATCTTTAAAAATATTATTTCAAATAAAAATAAACTTCATGAATCTTTTATATATAACCTCACTCTAGAGTGCATCAATGTTCTTCAAAATAGAATCCCTCTCAAGCATAAGAACCATGGTAGATATTTCATTCCCATCAGTTTAGTAAATAGTGGTCAACTAAAGGTTCTATGTGATTTTTGTACTAGTATTAATATTTTACCATTATTAATAATTCAATAGTTGATATTGGGTGACCATAAACACACCGATATTACCCTATAATTGACTAACCTCTCATTAATACATCCTATAGATCGAGTAGATAAGCTATATATCATAGTAGTCAAGCTATTTCTTATAACTAACTTTCTAATGATATAAATGGAGTGTCACAAGGAGGTGACCATCATTCTGGGTAGGCACTTATTTTCCACCAGTGCAGAATTTGTAGACATATATAAGTATTAATTAATAATTAAATTTATAGAGAAATATGATGCGTTCAATTTATTTAGAAATGTTAAATAATTGGAATTATCTAAAAAATGATATAGGGTTGCGTCCTTAGAACCTGAAAGCACACATGAACATTTTAATGAGTATTTAAAACAACATTTGACTACTTAAATTTATTTTGAAGTTGAAAATTTTATTTAAACACACTATTGAATCTACTAAATTTTATAATTTGAAAGATTTTCCATAATTTGATAATAGTAATGTTTCTATTGTTTTTAGTGAAAAACACTCTATTTTAAGAATTAATTAGATTACTTGGGGATTATAATAGAATAACAAACACAATTAAAGAATTTAATTTGGTATGGTTACAGATGGTAAAACTTATGGATTGGTTTTCTTTGATCTATATTTGATATTTTGACATAGAGACAAATGAGACGGAGTTTTTCACCATAGATAATACTGAATGAAATATTAAAACTAGTTATGAAATTAAAAATATATACACATTTAAAACTCCTTATTAGAAACATTTTGAAGATATAATTCCTCTAATTCATACGAGCCATCCATCATAGGAAGAATCACCCACGTAAAAGCCTAAAATAAACCCAACACATTTTAAATATATTCCTTAACAGGAGAAAATTAAATATTTGCAACAATTATTTTATTTTTAACTAGAAGGTAATAAAGATGAAAAAGTATTGGTAGTTCTTATGAAATTTAAATATGAAATTAGATAATATATATATGATATTAATAGGATTAACCATTCATTATGTATACACAATATCCCTATAGAACTACAAAGAAACCAATGTTCGTAATGTCAACGTATAATGAGAAGGAATTGTTAGAAATGAATTTTTCTCTAGTATCTTATTCAAAGATGGATTCCAAACCTATACTCATTAGATTAATTCTATTTTTATATGATTTTTATATTGACATTAGATGAAAACAATGATCTTAGAATATAGTTATAGATAATCATTATATGTAGTCTAATACCCTATGAAAATATCCACTATGTATTAATTAATTATTAATATTTAGATGCTCACTCTCTCTGTTTAGAATCATTATTGGTTTTCCAACCATATCAATATTTTGTAAGAAAGTATCATTCTTATGTATTTTCAAAAAATTAATTGAATAAATTAATTTGGGAGATTAAGTTCTATCTTTTGGATGACCACATGATATTTAGAATTTGTGATGTTGGGATTATGAGAATGTGTGTACTATAAGAAGAAATGTTTTCAATTGTAAATGTTTTTCACTCCCCATATTGGGGATGAAATCATGTTTAATAGAGGGTATACTAAAAATATTCATAATGTATTTTACTAGCATAAATTATTAAGTTATTCTAAGAGTTCTGTAGTGTGTTGTGATAGATTCTAAAGGCTAGAAAATATTGGAATGATGCATGAAATTATAGAAAAAAGATTTTGAGAAGTATAAATTTTAATGTTTGGGGAATAGATTTTATGGGAATATTCCCATTATCTAATGGGAATGGCTACATTATGTATATGTCAACCATGTTTCCAAGTGGGTAGAGTTAGTGGCGCTAAGAAACAATCAATCACGTCGTGTAATAAATTCATTATAAAGAATATCTTGTAAATGTTTGGGTTGAATAAAGATTTCATACATATAATGGAGCTCATTTGAAATCTTATATGTTTAAATTATTGATTAATAAATATCATTGTTCCCATAGCACTAGAATTTCATACTATTTACAGTCTAGTAGGAAGATAGAGATTTTAAATAGTGATCTAAAATAGATGTTAGAGAAAAATATCTCAAACACTTGGAAATATTTTTCTCTAACATTAGATGGCCCCTTGTGATCTTATAAACCTATATTTGAATCATTAATTACTATGTCTCTACACCAGCTATTTTTGAAAAATTAAATCTTTTACATGTGGCGTTTCATCATAAGTCATACTAGGATACAATGTCTTTAAAATTTAATTTTAATACTACTTAAGAGTAGATCATACTATTGATTAATGTTCAACATGATAGTAGGATAGATTATTTTGAAAATTATAGGATTTATAAATAAATGTCAAATTTTTTTCATTATTATATAACTCAAAACTTATAATTCAAATCTAGAATAAAGTACCACCTATTTGATTCCAAAAATAATCTATTTACTATAAAATCCAAATTTATGTTCTCTTTATGCTTAACTATATATAGATTGTTGATTAAATAATTTGTTTAAATTATTGCAGAAAACAGATAAACCAATGACGATTAATGGTCAAGGAATCAAACATTATCTTGATTGGTGTCCAAAGGAATTTGTTTCCATCATCATTGGTGAAAAATTATTTCAACTAATGTATAACCATAGAAATTAATTTAACTGATTTATGGGAGTCAACCCATGATATTTTCTCGTATTTATTTTTTTGTGTGAATAATTTGTTGTTGTCAATCTTTATATTTTCTTATAATTCTACTTTTTTGTTCATTGTATTCATTTTCCTTGGAAATTTATGAAGGCCGATGCTAATGTGCTAAAATAATATATGAATTCCCATATTTTATGTTAATTTTTAAAGAGGAGATTCATGTTGGAAACTAACTCTAATTATAATGATTTATTTTACCTTATTTTTATTATTTCTGCATCATGTTTCTTCTCTTCATTATTTCTTCTTAAATTCAATGCAACTTTTGGAAAACATTTTTCAATGTTTATAATTTTATGAACTGTATAAAATTATGTGTGGGGGAAATAACCCCTTTATTTTTTGTTTTAGTGAATAATATTATTATAATGGATTTCTAGAATAATGTTATCATTTTCTACTAAAATTAAAATTGAATAAAATTTCTTAAATGGGTGAAAACTCGTTCAATGTTTATTCAGTATTTAACAAGATAATATTTGAACATATAATTAAAAAAATTCATCATATGCCTTAATGATTATTCATGTGAATATATTTAAAAATATTTATTATGGAAATCTTGTAACTATCTGAATTTCATAGTGAACCGTAAAATTTTCAACAATTTTCTGAATTTCAAAGCTGTTTTGACCATTATGAATAATTGTTTTCTCTATATTAGAATTTAGCATTGAAAAAAAATTGGTTTCAGTTGTGAGGTAGAGGTTCATTATATGGGATAATATTATCTTTAATTTGATCCCATAAAATCCATTTAATTTTTTAAGAACATGGTTTTCATTCATGTTTTTATTTTCACACTTAGTGGGTCAAATTGTTTATTAATTTTGAATGTTGTGATGGAACTTTTAAAAGGTTATATCTTTATTTTACAATGTTTTTAATAAGGAAAATCAATTTACTTCCCACTTGAAATCCCTTTTTTCATGGTTATATTTTTGTTATAATTTTATAAAACAATTATTGAATTGAATCTTTTTGATTAAATGAAACATATATAACATACATTTACATGAGCTATAAAATAATAATCTTATTCCAGTTTGAGCTTATTTCCTTATTTATTTAATTCTATTTTTTAAGCTCAAACTATTGGATTTGATATTTATTACATTGTGTAATTATTAAACCAACTCACCAACTCTATTTTGTTTAATTTATTTGAGTGACAATTATTTGTGCCTTCTCACCTATATGTAATGAAACTTTTTGAAGTCTCATTTAAATGTTAGATGACATTTGATTATTTCAATTATAAGAAATAGAAAGAAATATTTTTAGTATAACAATAATTATTCATACACATTAATTTTTTTTCTACTAATAAGGCATACATATATTATTCTAAAAATTATTAATGGTGGAAAATAATTTTTACTTTATCAATTCTTTATTAAATTACATTTTGCAATTTTGAGGTTTATTATTTCTCATTGAAATTGATTTTTGAATTTCTTGTAGATAATCAATGATTAATTATGGGAGAATTTGATTTGGATTGTAATGGTCTATTTTGGCCACATATTTTAATAATTATTTTATTAATTTAATTAATCAACTATTTCTAAAATGTAATATAATTTAGCTGTTGTGTTTTTATTTTTAATTTTATTAATATTTCAATTTTATTTTTATTTTTTTATTATTACATAGATATTATTAGTTATATATTTCATTAGATTTATAATTAAATAAATATTAATTTAATCTAAAAACATTTATATTTGACATAAAATTATAATGTTAATAATTAATTTGAGATAAATTATCAATTTAAACTTTTTGATTTTTTTGTATTATTTCAACTTATATTCAATTCACAAAATAATAATTTTTTTTAATATTATTATTTCAATTAATGTTTGGATTTGAATTTTATGTAAAAAAAATTAATTAAGAATTAATATTTTTTATACATTTCATTATTTATTCAAATTTTAAATTGAGTTTCATTTTATTAATTAAATAAATTAGATTTTTTATTTTAATAACTTTATTATATTAATTTATTATTGTATTTATTATGGTTAATTTTTTTTTATGAAAGTATCCATCACTGGGGAAGTGATTCCATGTCTCAAGCCTTCTAACGAGGACACATCCAGAATAGGGAAACATGTTTCACTAATCACCCACAATAATCCAACATATAACCAGAGTCTTATATAGAGGACCCATCATCCCAAATGAAACACAACCATTTCTCAACATTCCACTATAGTTTACAACCACTACGAATCCACTGTCGAGGTAGCCTCTTCCAGCCTACTTCTACCATGGGTCTTTTGCCAATAAAAAACTATCAATATCCGACCCACCATATACTAACCCTATTCTAGTGGATCCAATACATCATTCACCCACCATAATCCCCTTCTTCTTACACCACTGATTGAGAAGAGTAACCTGCGAGACCACTATTGGTGGAAACACAGAACCATTAATCTACAATCAACTAAAGCACAACCATGGTTACTCGATCATCCGGGACCCCTGTCGATTTAGACCATTAATGAACTTTCCCCATCACTATGGTGGAATAAATAGGATTCTGGAGGATCCAACATGATACTTCCGTCTTCTTACCCACCTAAAAATAACTGACATAGATTTGATTTTTTTTGCAAAATCAACCAGTCACGCTAGATCTGTCCCTCCACGAATAACCTTCTATACTAGATTTCAGCCACTGTTATCGCTAGTTCTATTTCTGCTAGTCATTATTGATCCTTTCTAAAGCTGAAACTCCAATGAAGAGCAATCACATTTCTAGCATGTTCTTTATTGAAGAAGAAGATGTTGTTTTTTTGGCTACGGGACATCGCAATCCTTCTCCACTATGTAGCTCGCGCCAACCTAACCGAGTGACGTTGAAAGACCATCCGGGTATCACCAACCTTAGATGAATACCACCAGGAGAAGACTTCGTACCTTTTTCGAGTATAAGAGGACCCCCTTGAGCCCATGGTAGTTCTTATGTTGTATAGAAAAATAAATAAATAAATGAATGTAAAAAATATACACAAATTAAAATGATAATTAAAATATATATAAACTTTTTAATTAATAATATATTATAAAAATTAATTTAACAATTTTCATATATAATACTATATAATTTTATATTTATTTATAAAAATATATTTTTAATAATTATAATAAATATTTCTTTATTTATATTTAATAATATAGATAACAAAAACTAATTAATATATTCATATCAACCTATTTTATGACTATTATTCTATATGACTATTTTTATAATTTATAAAAATATAATTTTTAAAATAAAAATAATTATTATTTATAAATTATATATCATTTTTTACTATAAATAACCTAGCTTGTAGTACATCAAAATACAATTCAAATAAAGTTACCATGGATGTGTCTTAGTTGTTAAAATGATTATGAAAAACTGATGAGAAGGTCACTCACATGAGTGATGAGTACTAAACGGTAGAATTAGAATTGGAGACCGACCTAAGTAGATGGAAGACATCAGTTGAAAACCGGTAAACAAAAAAATAAAAATATTGAGACGAAGATAATTATGGAGGACCCATCATCCAAATTCATACTTTATAAAACTCATGAAGGGAGACCAAGATAGAACCATAAACTAACCCATCTAGACGAGCAATATAGTTTTATTTAATATCATATTTTTGGGAGATTAATTCTCTCATTATTTTCTTCAATTATTTTTGTTCTAATCACAGTTGAATATATTTGTTCATTCATGATTCATTATAGTACTCATGGGTAAATTATTTCTCAGGGGATTAAATTATACTAGTTTAAATATGTTTTATTATTTTCGTCATATTTCATGAATTAGAATCCATCAGCGAGATCGATTCTGATTTTATCAAAAAAACTCACATATTTCATAAATTCAAAATAGAACAATCAATCAGTGCGATTGATTATTTCATTATCCCCTCCAAATATATTGCCTTTTGGATGATTCTATAAAGTGTATAGTTTTAAGAATTATCTTTTGTATGGGTTATACTTTTGGGATTAGGATGAATCAATCATTTTTGGCACATGATTTCAATTAACTATTCCATGAACAAGATATATACTTTAGACAAGTAGTATTAAAATTCCTTTTGAATCTTCCATGACCATTTTTCATAAATCTTGGTGCCTCTTCCTGATCAACACATTGTCTACATCATCAAACTCATAAAAGTTTGTTTTCTTATCACCATCCACTTTTATTAAAAAATATAATAAAAAGTTTTCATTCACTATTTATAGTATTTTTGTTTAGAATTTTTGATCACATAACCTTACCTATCAGTTTGAAAATAATAAATGACTATACATAAGAAAATCTATTCTATAAATAATTTAACTAGGCACATTTTCAAGGAAAAATTTTTCAAATTCAATTATTTTCATATTATATTAATGATAGTCTCCATATTTTGAATATATAGTAGTTCTTTGCATACAAGTGATCGAAGAATGTTGGTGATTTTCATGAATATCTTTTTTATTTGGGAAAAATAATCAGTCAAAAAAATTCAGAACCTTAAGAGTAATCTCACATCACAACTCATTTTATATTTATATCATTATATTCTAAATCATGATTTACCTCATTCTTAATCCCAATTTTATATATTTTCATATGGAATAATATGTGACTATATTTGTTCCTCAAATTTTCACAATGAAACGTTTTTTAGACATAGAAATAAAGTTAACATGGATCACATTTATATTTTTCTAAAATATAGAACTCATTATTATAAATTATATAATTTCTAGTGAGATTTATATATTTTTACAAATTTATATTAATAAAAAATTATCCTTTTTCATACTGATATTAAAAATCTCCTCCATCAAATATAGGTTTTCTAGTTTTTACAAGAATTTTCAATATATATAAGAAGTATTCCAAAAATATCTTATGGTCAATTTCTTTTATATTTTAAATTATTGGTGTATATAATAAAAAAATGTTAGATAAAAAAGATAAATAAAAAAAAATTCAATATATTTATATATCTAGAGATATGTAGAGTTAATCACCATTGAGTAATGGTAGGATATATCACTAGACGAGGTGGTGAATCGTAGTTTCAATCTAATGTATAGTTTTTCATCCCATAAAACTACTATATTGAGTGAAATATATATTATAAACAAAAATATTTAATAAAATTACATGAATTCAAAAATCATAAATTAAAAATTAAAACCATATCCATTATAAAATAATATTTGTAATGGGAAGTTAAAAAATAGATGTAAATATACATAACAAACGAATATAAAAAATCAATAAATATAACAAGAAACATTTTATGAAATTATATATGGAATCAATATTAAAAATCCTTAAACACATTTAGAAATTTTATACTATCAATAAAATTCCAATCATAGAAACTCTTTGTTTTATCCAAAGAGGAAGGATAATCTATAAACATTATCTTAGGTGTCCATATTCCACACCATTTAGATTATCAAAAGTAATAAATTCCACTACAGCAATCCCATAGATAGAAATTTTGAACACACGATTATCTATAATAATGCACCACATTGATAAAATGATTAGAAATGTGTTTTAACTAGGAAATTATCAAATTTAAATCTATAACAAGTAAAAACATCTGAACATTGCAATTTCATCAATATCCTCAATCAGAAATAGGTCATGTTATTATATTGAAACCTCATCGATCACATAGAGTTCAATAATGGATAATAATAATTTCTTTTAATAGATTAATAAGAAGATACCACATATAATTATATCATAGAAGAAAAAAATACTTAAAAAATTTACAATAGGAAGTTCTTAAAGCACCAACATGATAAAAAAAGCAAAAAAAATTAAGAAATATAAATTTCTCTCATAACATGTTCACTTCCATTACATGAATCTCTCTATGTAATTTATTGACTCCTTAATATCAAACACTAATAGTTGAATTTATAAATATTTTTGGTATTTTTCTAACAATAATAGACGCAAAACTCTTTCTTTTAATAGATTTAAGGTACATATCTATCATCTATTTAGTATTTAATCAAAAAAATATAATTTTTGATAAATATAGTCTATCAGAAGATAAAAAAGTACAAGAAAATAGGTATTTAATATAACTTCATTTGATGTTAATGAATTCTACAATAACTATTAAGAACAAAAAATAAAATAATAATTATCAAGATAATTCATTTTGAATAATGGTGTCTTATGATTTAAGAACAATGTTTATGAATAAGGTAGATTAACCAAATATTCTCTCTAACGTCCTGATAACTCTTGAGAATTATATATAAATTCCATAATATAAAATAAACATCATATGATCCAGGAAGCAAACAAAATTTTTCTATAAAATATATACATTTCCTCAATTCTCAACATAAGAACAATAAGACCACAACAGCCTTAAGAAATTATTCAAATAGTGGATTACACTTTATATCCTATAAATTAACATATATATAGCCTTGTAATAAATAATTTAACAAACCTTCATCATAATATATAACGCATCTACTATACCCATTCCATCATATATCTAATTATATTATATTAAAAAATATTCTCATGGTTCACAAAAATAGGGAATAAATATTTGAAATCATAATACATATAACATTAGAAATGATTTTCAAAATAAAGTGACCTATTATAATTAATTTCTCTCATTATTATTCCTTCTTTATTTACCATATTCACATGGTTCTTCCAAGTCAATTTAATCCTTTTCAAATATTCAAAATTATTAACCTTACATTACATTTTTTCAAATTAAATTCTAATTTCCCCTCACAAGCATAAATTTTATAGTTTAATTTTATATATACATATTATTTATATAAATTATATAAATATTTATAAAACAATTAATGATACTTCACTTATCATGAAAAAATGAATAGTTATATCTCCTTGCTCAATTATTTAATAGAGAATGAAACTAGTTAATCAATTATATTAATCCCTATAGAAATTATGTAATAGAATTATAATGGAATAATTAGAAATCCTATAATATATTTATATATACTATTTTCCATGAAAATTATAAATAAAGCAAGCCTAGTAGCCTGGAGTTATATGTTACTTTATCACATTAGTACTACATACATGTGATCACATCCCAATAGAAGGAGGGTTTATTAGACTTACAATAATAGATACATACTAGAGTATCACATTACAACTGAAAAAGTATAATATAAAAATGTATTTTCATTGGGAACCCTATTTAACCTTTTGAATATCCAAGAAAAACAATCATAAAAACAACATGGAATCATGGGGAAGGGAATCACAAGAAAGGGGTGGGCATAAATAATGAGTAAGGGTATTTCTAAAGAGTAATAGATTATAAATAAATAAGTCTTAATAAATATGGTATGGTAAAAATTTGAAAAATAATATCATTCAAACAAAAACCTAATCATGAATAATAATATTGAATGAAGAAATGATGATAAAATAATTGGAAATAAATAATTAAATAAATTTTAATCTTATAAATTTATTTCATTATTAATAAAATATCTACAATTATATCAATAAAAAATCTCATAATAATGGAAACCATTATTCTATATATTATAACCATACCATCAAGATCTCATAGTAAAGCATATTTCATAAATGGATAGAGAATCACTCAAATTCTTAATCTAATTTTTATCATGAGACATACTAACACATCAAGGGTCTATAATGGACCCATCTAGTCTCTTACTATGTCCAATTCAATCCTCATATAAAAGTTGTGAAACATAATTTATATAATATTTTAGATTGAAAAAATACCATTAGAAATTGTATTATATTCCCCAATCAATATACATAAACATAATCAATATAGAGTAACATGGATAATGGTTTCAAAATAGTACACCCACTATATATTATTATATAAACTAAGGAATTATGATGTATATGAACATACTTTAGAAGGATTATGGGAAATTTACTGATGAAATTCAACAATACACCTGAAATAACTTCATTAATGTTCTAAATAATTACCAAATATTAAGGAAATATTTTCCATTGAAAAAAACAATGGAAACATATAATTTAATCTTCAATTAAATTATTGTTAAATATGGTTGATTATTCAATATATTTCATTAAAAAAATTTCTTGCAGACTATTGCTAAATTGTTAAAAAACCACTCCTTTGTAAAACATCAAAAATATAACTTCTAAAACGTTTTGTAAAATATAAAAACATGGGTAAAAATGTATTTAAGACATCATTATGAAATTATAAATAGATAATTTTAAATCTATTACTTTATATATAGAAACAAAACATAAAATATTTCGACAGAGTAGGAAACTAATGTGGGTTTTCTTTAAAAGAAATATTATTTTGTTATATGGAGTACTTCCAGACAGCTAATTGAAAGGGGAAAATGTTAATTTATAGAAATAACTATATAATTATAAAATATATATTTTTTTAATATAGAGACGTAAAAGAATTTCACCAATGTACACACAATCATATACAATCTCAAATAGTTGTCAGATTATGAAATAATCATATGTCTGATTTCCTTATCATGTGTTCGAACAACCTTTATAATAAATATAAATTTCATATTCATATATTATGTAACCATATTTAACTATATTATAGTATATATTATTTAATAATAACTTTTGATGATCAATTCATTTATAATTCTCTGTTAAATTCACAATTCTCGTAAATAACCAGTTCATCTTTAATGTATATTTAAGTGATTTAGTTTTGATCCTTCTACATTAATCATGGATCCTTAATAACCAAATTTTTAAAAATTATGTAAATATTATATACATACATTATATATTTATTTATATTATACCAAAAATCTAGTAACAGAAAAATGTATTATATCGTTCATGGAGATGGTAAGTCTTATGTTCACATAAATTTTTTTTTTAACTTTTAGACGGATAGAATTAATGAGTTTTAAATAGATATTATCCTTCAAATTATCATTATATTACCATATATATAATATATTTTCATTAAATATATCCTTCTGACCATCATTTTCAAAATAATATGAAATATAATGGATTTCATTGCATGGAGATGGTAGTCCACAAGTATTCCTGAGCCACATTATCCATTTCCAATATATTATAAGGTAAGAAAGTAGATATAATATTATAATTATTGAAGTAAAATTGTTTAAAAAATTCATATAAATAAATTAGATCCATCATTATATCTATCCATGATAGGTGATGATGGAAAAAAATTACACTGGTTCACGATATAGTAGTCCTATGTACACATGATTGATATATTAGTTTAACATTTAATGGGAAAACAGTTTTATATAAGATCTTAAGTTTATATAAAATTATATAAGTATATTTGAAATTTCAATTTTTTTCAAAATGGTGAATATTTTAAATGCTTATATGAAAAATAATACTGAAACACATATTCAAGAAATATACCTTTTATTCGGACTACAACCTCTAGTTTTTTCCAAAATATTTCATAGAATTGTTTTCTAATCAAACAAGGGACTAAATTACAGGTTGATATATGTATGTAATGTAATAATTTATTTATTTTATGATGAAAAGACACATTATAAGTGGATATGATATGAGAGGGTATTTTTTTTAAAATTATGGGAGAGGGCAGACATGAAATTTTTAAAATGAATCGAACATACCCACATTTTTCACAAACAAAATAGATCCAAAATGGTCCATTCCCAATCATTATAAATTATAATTTATTAATATATCAAAAAAATACAAATTATATTAGATTTTATATCACTTTAATCTATATATTTTTTATTTAATACATGGTAAACACGTTTTAACCATAGTCGCGATAATTACATTTTATTCATTTAAATTTACATTATGACAAAAATTATCTTTTAACATAACACCAAATATTATTATTATTATTCCATATATGAAATTCAATTTGAAAAAATAAATTCACATAATATGAATAATTTTATTTATAATAGAACATGAAATAGTGTTAAAAAAAGAATATTTCTAATGAAAAGATTCCATAAGTTTAAAGTGTTTTTATAACTAAATGAGAAATTAAATTTATCACAATGATCTAAATTACATTTTTATTTATATAATTAAAATAAATTATTATAAAATTATTTTTTAAAATATTTATCCTTGAAAAATCATGAAATGAAAAGCCGGGTTTTAATAAAAATTAGTATTTTAACTATTCATCAAAAAATTAATCTAATAATTTATTTTTGAAAAACCAAAATAATATAATATTGGTGGCATTATTTCAAAAATAAAATTCATTTGGTGAAATAAATTTACTAAAAGTGGACATTCTTAATTTTAAAACAAGTGTATAAAACACGATGATACTTCTTTTAGAAATGACTATAGTTTCTAAGCGTGACAAATGATTTCTTCATATCCAATTCCATGAAAACAAATTAGAAGAATGATAAAAAATTTAAAATAAATATTAAATATATATATATATATTTCATTAAAATCATTCAATTATTGTGAAAACATATATTTATTAATAAAAAACACATTCCAACCATAAAATGAGTTCTTTTTAAGAAAACATATAATTTACATATATATTACTTTCATTTTAATATCAATTCAATTTAAAACTGATAATATTATTTATAAATGAGTAAAACATATTCTTTTAAAAAAAATTAGTCCAATTCATACCCTACTATATAAAGGCTAGGCTATATTTATAAACTATTTGTAGTTAATTTGAACTCGTGGTTGTATGTATCATTTTCTATAAAGTAGATTAAATTAAAAAAAATATTGTAAATAATTATGGTGTTTTATTATTTACTCCATAAAAAACATTCATCCTTGAAATTTCCATAATTTATTCTAGTGAAATTATTTGGATTTTTTTCACTAAAACTACTTATCGATTCCACATCGCCTCTTATATCTTATGAACTCTATAGAGTACATTTACCTATAAAGTATTTTTATTAATTAACACCAATATTCTAGTGTAAAGAATCAGGATATGATCCTTAAAAAAGATAGATCATGTTCCGATTCTATTTCATCATTGGTGAGGAAATTTATTGGGTCTGGCATGTATTTCCATAATAATGATATATGGAACATATCAAATAATTTATTATGACATGTGATATTTACAAACATAAAGTCATAACTCTAGTTGCATCTAGGATTTCACATAGTTTGATGTACCTAGGTCTTAGATTCCCTTTATTACTAAACCTTATAACCACAATACATATATAAATTTGGAAAAAAAATAAAAAATTAAAATGTAATTTTATTTTAAATGTATTTATTTGTTTTATTATTTAAAATAATGATTTTTAATTAGTAAATTTAATTAAATAAATTTCTGTTACAAAAAAAAATTGTTAAAAAATTTATTTTCAAGAATTATTATATTCTTTAAATAAATATATTTTTTAATAAGTTAAAATATATTCTTTATTTAAAACTTTGTTTTAAAATTTATTTTGTTTGATATTTTATTATTATAAACAATATATTCTTATATTTTATTAATTTATTTAAATGTTTATTTTGAAATAAATATAATTTATTTCAATATTTTAATAATAATAATAATATTAATAATTGTTAAGGTTAAAAAAAATTTATATGAGAAATATTATTATTATAATATATTTTATAAATATATGAAAATATATTATGTTCTTTTTTTATAAAATTTATTATTTATAAATATATATAACAATTTTATTAATAAAAAATGTGCAATATATATAGGTTAAAAAAATTTCAATTTAAATTATTCATTTTTAAAAAAATAAATTACATATATATTTTCAAAATTGAAACAAATATTTAAAAAATGAATTTCATATTTTCTTTTAATTTTTTTTATAAGAAGGAATTTTTTGGTTATGATTAGAGGAAAAAATGAAATTTATGTAGAATCTAAAAGGATTATGTGAAGTGTGTAAAAAATGTAGAATGAAATGATTTCAAAATATTACAAATAAAAGACGCAACAATTTTATCATGGGGGAATTATAAATGAGGGAAGATGATTGATGACCTTTGGAATGTGAGAAAAATAATGATAAATTTAATATAATATTATATTTATAAAGATTAGATGGATTTGAATAAAATAAGATATCAATGTTAGACACGTGGTTGTGTGTACTTAAACTGTTTTTTAATTAGAAAATAAAAAATGGTGCTAACATAGATTCATTGAAAGGCTTACGACACAAGTTATTTTCTAAATATAAGGGACTTTGGTATAAACCCTCCTACATGGATAGAAGTCTCGATAAAAAACCTCTATAATTGTTCATGTTCTTATACTGGTAGAAGATTTCGTCCATACTTTGGTTTCCAATAATTAGTAAGGGTTCTATTTATTTTTCATTAATTAATTTCAAAAGAAATTAATATATATATATATATATGTATATATGTATGATCATATCATTCTAATTAAAATTTTATATAAAATAAATTTTATTGATTTAAAGGATCAGTTTTCTATAATCTCATCGTTATAAGGGTGTAATTTTTTGATCCATTTATAATGATTTGCATATATATGTGTATATACATTTTTATATAAACTTCTATTGATTAATATTTTCAATATATATATATATATGTTAAGGGATTCTTATGTCAGACACCATATTTATAAATATTATATGAATATGGGAAAGTCTTTGCTATAAAATTGACGACATATGGGTGATGTCTTTATATATATAAGTATATATATATATATGTGTGTGTGTGTCTGTGTGTGTCTATATATATAAATGAAAATATAAACATATATATATCAACCATTTTTTTCATAAATAAATATAAGATGGTTCTGGATTTTAAAATCATGGATCTTAAAACATTTCACTGCTAGGGACTCAGGATGCCAAATCTCATACACATAAGCATATATATATATAGTTTTATATACATATATATATATACATATACACACACACACACACACACACACACACACACACACATATATATATATGCACAGCTTATTTATAATTATTCTTTCTAATTTATTTAGAAGTTATAAATGATATTTAACACCCATAAAACTAGTGTTTAAATATCTATGTAAGTTTAATATCAATTATTCAACATTTTTACATATTTTCATGTGATAAATCAAATTATTTTATATGGAACATGCTATTTTTATTTTTAAGAACATGCATCTTTATATCCCAAAATGTAATTGATGACTAGGTATGGTCATATTCTTGCTCCTGTGTGACATTTCAAGAATTCTTTGATCTTACATGTGCATAAATCCATGTTAATTTAACTGATGATTCCAAATAATAGTGTTTTTTTCAAGAATGGGACCCTCCCTAAAATGCATTTAAAACATTTTTAGTAAATGGAGTTGATGTGAGAGGGATTTTATTTCTTTAAAAGGGAATAATATTATGTAAGTATTCTGGGAATGATTTTGGGTAATAATTAAGAAAGGGAAGTCCATGGGATAATGTTTTAAAAAATTTGTTTTGGTGGAATATGTGACATTATGGGAGTGAACCCATAAGTTGTAGTGATGAATAGTGGAAGTATGTATAGATTTTGTTTGGTCTAATAAGTATTATTAAAAACCCATTGAAAATTAATACATTCACAACGAAATTACCAATGGATTCTCAAACATTACAATTTATTGAAATACTAGTTTTCTATAAATACTCAAGTAATTATGAAAATCTATTTTATTTATGTCAATTTTTTATTCATGAAACGTTTTATAGAATTTGTTGGTTGTTTTGAAAACCATTACATGTAATTTCATGCTCACCAAAAGTATTATAATCACTTTTAAATGTTTAGAAAACTCGCCAAAACTAAATTATTTTTTTGATGTTGTGCAAGAAGAATAATTGTTTATTTAATTTTGAATTTTTATTGTTTATTGTAATTTATGTGTGTACATTTACACAAACAAGATAGGTAAAAGGTCATAAGTTTTAATAAATGTTTTGTATTAAATTATTTTTATTTGGAATTAAAAAATAAACATCATTTATAATGGTTGAGTCTATTAGCCCATGCTCAGGTATTTACAATTGGTATTAAAGGAATTCCCTAGTTAAATTTGACAAATTAGAAGAAATTGGGAAAAATATATACATCTCATGTTGAACATTTGTTTCCATGTATGCACGAATTAATTGGGGCGACACAATTCAATTAAGATGGATAATATAACAGCCAATGAAATGAAAAAAGTACTTTTATTTTAAATGTATATATTTTGTTATTTATTAATAAGAATGATTTTTAATTAATAATTTTATGAAACTAAATTATTAATTTTTATAATCAAAAAATGTCATTATTCAAAATATTATTTTCAGGAATTATTATTTTCTTTAAATAAATGTATTTTTTAATAAGTTAAAATATATTATTTATTTAATAGTATTTTTTAATATTTTAATATTTTTAAAATATTATTATTATAAACAATATATTTTCATATGTGGTGTAAATTTATTTAAATCTATATTTTGTAATAACTATAACATGATTTAATATTTTAATGAAAATAATAATAATAGTAAAAATAATAAGTAAGGGTAAAACTCTTTTTGTATGAGATATATTATTATTATAATATATTTTAAAAACATATGAAAATATATTATTTATTTGTTTTATAAAATTTATAAATTATAGGTATATATAATAATTTAATTATAAAAAATTCACATTATATATATAGGTTGAAACAATATTTGATTTGAATTATTCATTTTTAAAGAACGAATTATATATGTTCTAAATATATATATATATATTATAAATATTATTTTTTTTTCTATAAAGGCATATTGTGGTTATGATAAGAGGAAAAAAGGAAATTGATGTAGAGGCTATAAGTAATGTGTAAAACATGTCACAAAAATTAAGAATAAAATGATATAAATAAATACATATAAAAGAGGCATGTCTTTTAGAAAGCAGGAATCTTGGTTGAGGGAGTATAATTAAATACCCATGTAAGGTGAGGAAAAGAATAAATATTTAATGTATTATTATAATTTGGAAGATTGGATGAATTTGAAAAAAAAGAAATCAGGTTTGACCCATAATTGTGGGAATTTTTCTAGGTTTGTTTTCTAAAAAATAAAAGATTGGTAATAACTCAAGTTCTTTGAGAAGCTTACAACACATTTTTTTTATACATATAACTGAAAAAGAGAGGACCTCTACTCATTGGATTGAAGAACCGATCCAAAAAAAAACTTTATTGGTTCATGCTCTTATGCATGAAAATGTTTCACTCCACACTTCATTTTCCTACAATTAACAAGGGTTCTATTTATTTATGATTAATTTGATTTCAATGATATAAATATACATATATATATATATATAATTATGTAAAATCATATCTTTCTAATTATAAACTCATATATGAAACATTTTATTGATTTCAATGATCTTTTTTGTAAACTTTTAACGTTATAAAGGTGTAATTTTATTATCAGTTTACAATGATTTTCATCTATTTGTGTTTATACATATATATATACACATATATAACTTAATTGTTTCTATATATATCTTTGTATGTTATGTAATTATTTGGTATTAAACCTTATTTATAATTCAAATGTGAATATGGGAATGTCTTAGTTTTCAAATTAATGAAACTAGGGTGATTTATATATATAAGTTTATATATTTTTATGTGTTTATATGATTTTGGATATATATATATATCTCAACTATTATCAGTATAAATACATATAATGGGGTTCTTGTTTTTAAAATTGTATTTTTTTTAAACATTTGGTTGCAAGGGACCCGTGATGCCAAATCACATACACATAAACATATATATGTATATATATAGGAAGTTTAATATACATTCGTATATTTATATGAAAGAAATAATTATATTTACTCCATATAAATTATTTGGAAGTAATAAATTTTATTTAACACCCATCAAACATGTTTTTAATGTTCTATGTAAGTTTAATCTCCTTTATTCACCATGTTTACACATTTTCATGGGATAAAACATATTATTTTATGTAAAACAAGCTAAAATTTTATATGAGAACATTCATATACATCTCATAACATGTATTTCATATATTTGTATGGCCATTATCTAGCTGGTGTTGGACTTTCAAAGCCTTTTCTGATCTTTCACGAATTTAAATCCCTGATTCATGTAATTACAATTTTCAAATAATAGTGTTTCTTCCAAACATGGAATTCTCCATAAAATGTTTTTAAAATATTTTGTTGAAATGGTTATAAAATGAGAAGGATTGTTTTATTTTGAAGCTAATAATTTTGTGTATTTATTTTGGAAATGATTTTAGATATGAAATAAGAAAGGAAAGTCCATGTGGAAATGATTTAAAAAAAATGAACTCATGAAATATGTAACGTATGGGGAGTAAACTCACGATTCTTAGTGATAAATAGTGGATGTATGTATTGATTTTATTAATGTTAAACATGAATTTTTAACAACCCACATAAAATTAATATTTTCATAGGGTAATTCCCAATGTATTTTCAAGAATAATTAGTTTGTGAAATAATATTTATATATATATATTCAAGTAATTCTGTAAATCTATTTTAAGTATGTATAATAATTTTCATGAAATATTTTAAAGAATATACTAGTTATTTTTAAACCCCTTAATAGTAATTTTATGCTCACCCTACATATTATAATCACTTTTATAGGTTTATAAAACTTGGAAAGATGAATTTCTATTGTTGATGTTTTGCACCGGAGAATTGTTGTTTACTTAATTTTCAATTTGAACATTCTACTCCAAGTCATGTATCTAATTTTCTAAAACATAGATTTGTAAAGGTCCTCCATTGTAATAAATATTGTGTATTTTTTTATTTTTATTTTATATAAAATAATACACAACATTTATAAGGGCTGATTCTCGTAGCACATGGTCACATATTTATATAGTTTCAGGAAATCGTTGACTTCCACATGAAAATCTAGATCTTTACTTATATTATCGGAATAAATATTTTTTAAATCATTATTATACATTTTCACTATATTAATTAATCTTTTTTTCATTGACTCTAACAGAATTTCAAATCTTATAAGAATCCACGCATCAACTTTATCCCAAAAAGATGGATTACAACATATCTCTCTCTTTAAGGCTTCACACAGTGCCAATCCAATATGAAAATTGAATATATTATTATAGGTATTTATACCAAAGGTATATATTGATCCCACAAAGATTAAATGTTAAGAGATAATGTCCTAAACATGTCTTCTAATGTTTAAATTTTCATTTCAGTCTTTCCATTAGTTTGATAGTGATAATTGGTGCTAAAAGGATGGTCAGTATCAATGTTCTTATGAAGACCATTCCTAGATTTTGATGTAAAAAATGGATCATGATTAGACACAATTTAATTAGGTGTGGCACTAATCCATATATCATCATTAATAAAGATTCGTTTAAGATTCTACAAAAGTAAATTTTTCATTTTAGTGATGGAATGATCATATTTTTTGAGGTGATAATCAATAATCCAAATATTATCATTTCTCCTAAAAGGGTTTAGTAATATTTTAAAAACTCCATGGTAACGTCATCCCATTTAAATATAGGTAAAGGAAAAGGATTCATAAATTTTATAATGTACTACCTTGGATAGTTCACCTATTGAAAAAAAAATCTTGAAACATAATTAGAAATTTACCACATTATTTTATCCCAAAAAACCTTTTCTTTCAAATATCAAAACATATTATATCTACCAGGGTGTATAATGAAATTTTACTTAAGACTATCATCCAAAAATTACCTTTTCACCTCAATTAGATATGGAACTTCAAGCCTCTTCCAAAATATCAAAAATACATCTTTAAATTTGATGTATTAAAATTTACTATCATTTATGGATTTATTATTTTTTATAAAAAATTTCAACATCAAGATGATATTTTTTAACTTTTTGAATAATTATATTTTGAGAATCATTTGAAAAATAATTTTTATATACATTTAGACAATTATTATAAAAAAATTATTTACTAAATACATGAGCATATGATCCTTGTCAATATTAATTTTTCTCAGGACTCTATGATCTTTCCATCTCAATGCATAATGAACGTTATTTTCCATCCCTAGGTGGTATTCTATTGATTAGTAATAGTCATTGAGTAGTTTGATCCATAACCTTTTCATATATTTACCTCCTTCTATGAATAAATGTATTATAAACTCTTACGATCATTATATATCTCAAACTCTTCAACATATTGATAATCTCACCATATTATCAAAAAAGTAACATTGATACAAACTCATGATCATGGGAATTATAGTGTTTTCCCTGAATCTTTAACTCGCATGAATCTAGTTGTTAAAATTATCAATTTTCATTAGGAAACATCCAATTACATTCTTTAATACATAAATATATATTAAAAAACTATAATTTGTCGATGGTATTGTCTATATATGAGAACTCAACCTTATCATCATCAGTTATCAAAATAATTCTTTATATTCCTTAGATCATATAAACATAAACCATTTAAATGTAAGATTTAATAATGGGTTCTCCCATATGGAATCAAATTGGGTAAATCACTGATACTAACATTTTAATAAAATGAAACTATGTACCTTGGTTATGGTCATTAGTGTAGGAAATTTTTTATTACCATTTACATGGAAGGATCAATTGAGATTCCATCCTTGGAGACAATATGGATTGGAAAATAATATTTTTGAATCCAGAATTAACACTCCCTAGATTCGTCATATTATTTTTTCCCTCTTATTATATAAAGAATAATATATAAGAAATTATCATAGTCCCACATCTCTTAGAGTATAACCAGATATCACCAATAAACACATCAATAAAATCCTCATGATATTCCATGAATATTCAATTCATTAGATCTATAAAAAAAGATGTTTTATAAGTCAATCCATATAGGATTACTATAATGTAATAATTTCCATACCACATAAAAATGATTTCTATCATATATATTAATTCATTAATCGCAAATGATTATACCATGAATGAAGGACATTCTATGAAAAATATATATCTCCATTATGTTGATCAAATAATTCATAAATTCAAGTTAGAGGGTGTTTTTCGTTACCATAATCACATTAATTTCCCTGTAATTTATGCACAACCACATAGATATATATTTAATATTTAAAAAATAATAGGTTCTCCAAAGGTAAAAAATTTTGATCATATAAATCCCTTGTCATAGAATCTAAGTAGTTGTTTAATCAAATCCACTAATTGCATAGTTACTACTCTATAGGAATTCCATCATATATGTCTTACATTAGGGATTAAATCAATGGAAAAATTAACTTCACTATCTAGAAGAAGTCCATTTAATTCATCATGAAATAGAATAATGTATTGAAGTAAAATAGTTACATGCTCAATATGAATTTTAATATTTCTATCTATAGATCTTGTCAACTCTTCTTCCCCGATAATATCATTCAAAAGATATACATATGATGGATTTTCACATGAATCATATAACGAATTCACTCCTATAAAGATTATAAATTTCATATCATCATCACAAATTAAAATTTACTTCTATGTTTAATAAATATTTGTATAATAATTTGATAGTTAGTCCATACAAAGGATTATATAAAAAGTTATGATATGAATAATATTTTATTTAACAAATAGGTCATGAATTTGTGCCATAATGGGAATGGATAGAAGCATAATTATTACAATGATACATCTACATCATTTTATGACCATTAACTCTTATCTTATTGTTCAAGGTAATTATCTAATATTATTGGTAGAAATGGAAGATATAAAAATGTGTGAAGATATAGAATCAAATGAATAATTATATAAATTTAATAATAATATTAATTTAATGATGACCACACCATTAATAACTTCACCATTAACTTTTGGTATCACATAACCATGGTCTAAATATCTTTAGCTTTTCTATGAAAAATTATATGAACCTCTAGGACCTTAATTTTAATACTGTCACATATTCTTATAGTTGAATAATAAAACATTGGTAGCTTCATTATTTATCATAAAATCAGAAGCCTAGGGGACATTATTATACACAAACAAAGAAAACCCTCATTCTTAACAATCATCTTCCATGTTATGTCTTTCCACATTAAGTAAAATCTTGGAATTCCCACTCCCCTTATTCCGTTTTTTTGTATGTCCATTTCCAGAGTGCTCAACTACCCCATTCTAATAATTCTGTATTAGAATTCATAAGACTTGGAAAGTTATTAATATATATTTATAGCATATGATAATATGTTCTAATATAATAGGAATGTTTATTTGACTAGTTCCCATGAAAGTATTGTCTTAGGCACATTTAATAAAAATAATTTTTTTTCTATTTGGATTATTAACATGTAATGTAATATGCATTGATGAACTTGTAATGTTGGATTCATATATAGTAATATTTGCATCTTCATTTTTTCTTAGGCATAGGAATGGTACCCTCATATAAACTCGTTTCTCATAAGGAAAATATATTTCCATACAGAATATAATAAAAACTTTCAACTCCATGTTTCATAGGTTTTCATCATACTAAGTGTTGTGAATCAGTGACTACCATTAAACTATATCCTCTGAGAGATGATAAAATAGGATGACGAAATTCTCATTTTCATTACAACCTAATGTGATAAATACTTCCTGCAATGGACAAGTACATTTATTAGCTACATGTAGATTTTTAGTCCAGTTAAATGATATGGTATGTTGATCCATGAAGAGGTATAACATTGATACAAATCATATTGGTTCTTTTTGTTGATCCATACGATCTAGTTTTTTAATTATATCTACTTTCATGAGGCACTTAGATGGTTGTAATTATTTTATATTCAGTTGTATCTACTTAATATTCCTTATCTCACATAAAAAGGAATGCCTACAAATATTAAATTTTCTGATTTTATTTCTATTCTTTTTCTAGGAACAATTTCTAAATAATGGAATACAATAGAATAGATCATAAAATTATGAAACATTATGTATAACTACAAAAATAATGAAAAAATTAATATAAATTAAAAAAATAAATTATGGTAAATATAATTATAATAATCATTTTATATTGGGAATTTTTTCAAATCCTAAATATATTTTTGAATCCATCATAATGGAATTTAAAAAAATTGTGAATTATCCCAAGAATGAACCGTGAGACTGTCAAAAAAGGTGTATAGTAAGGCATGTTTACATTCACAATGTGACGATCTAGTAAAATCCCAATGAACACTTATCATGGTTTTTATACATAGGTAAAACTATACCAAATTCCCAACCACATGTAGTATTTATATAGTGATGTATTTATAGTAAATATACATAATATCAACCTTATCAAATAATAATTTTTCCAATAATTATAATTATACTCAAATTTACTCAGAGGTTTATGTTTTTATAATACATGTTTTTTTAAATATAGTCTTCATGGTTTATAATAAACATCTTATTGTACTAATTTTTAATTCATAGAACTCAGTGGGCTAGAGTCGGTGGGTTCTTTTAAAAAAAATTACATTATACAATTGAAGACATCCCAAAGTACCATATTATTTAGTGGTCTTGGAAATAAAAATACATAATTCAATATCCCATTATAATTGAAACATAATATTGTTTTTGGGAAAACCATTTCCTCCTTTATAATATCTCAACATATAAGTAAGAAAATACTACCTGGAATCCTCGGGAAAATAAATATAAATACCGGTGAACTATGATTCTCTGAAAGGGCTTGTATACAACACATGATATTACATATAAATAAGGAATAATGAATTTATAAAGGTAAATATTTTAATGTTAATGTCACTTAATAAATTTCATGATTATGAAGAATAATATGGATGGAATAAATTGATGTTATATAATACAATTTAAATAATCACATTGGCGCGATACTTACCCATAGACATCATAAATTATCAATTTATATTTTGAACATCAATAACCAATCTCATAAGGATTTAACTCATAATATAATACACTATAAACATATCATAATGGAATAATTCAAAGAAATATTAAATAAATGGGTATGGCCTTGACCAAATACCTAATCTAGTTTGTCTCATGAGACCTACTGATGAAATGAGAGCCTATAGAAAACTTCACCCATCACTTACTACGTCCAATTCATTCCTCATATGAAATGGGTGTAACACTATCAATGTAAACTTTTTAATTGATAATAATTTTTAAGAAATATTAATAATTTCAATAGTAAATATTCATAACCATAATCCATCTAGAGTTATATAGAGGATTTTATTAAAATATTACATCCCCGATATAACATAATATTATGAATGAAATTTTTACATGTATGAATATATATTATAAATATCACTAGAAAATATCTCGAGTAAGAATACATGTTCACTTGATATTATGTCATAAAAGACTATAATACATCAAAAATATTGAGGAAAAATTTTATTTGAAAACAAATGTCTAAAATTATAATGTAACAATCAAAAAAATTGAGTTTATTATTGTGGTTAATTTATTACATTCCATTAAAAAAATTTCAATTCAAAATTTGGTCAAAAGGTCAAAAAGATCCTCATTCTACAAATAGCAGAAAGATTCATTATATAAATTTTTTAAAAATTAAATTATGTGTTAAAATAAATTTAATTTGTTATTTTAAAGTAATAAAAATATCCAAAAAAACATTTTATGGGAAATATGGATGGAGAATACAAATATTCCCAATCAAGTCGAAAAGAAACATGGGTCTTCCTTAAAAATAGATTTTTTTATCCTTAGTACATAAATAGAATAACATCAAAGAAAAACATGTATTTAAATAAATAACATTCCGATAAGAAAAAATATAAATTTTTATGATAGAATAGAAATGTAATTTCCCCATTGGAGACACAAACATACACAATGTTGAATAATGATGAGATTATAAAGTAAACCCATAACTGAGAATTGGTTTATTTTTTATGTCTTCAAAAATAATATATAATAAATATATATTTATTATAAATACATTGAAAAACATATATATAAATTACACCATATATAATTTAATTTAATTTTTTTTTACTGATTTATTAACAATTCATTGTTAAAATCATTTTTTGGGTATTAAATCCTTAATTTTTCATGTATGTTTTTGTTTTTTAGTTTTAGTTCTTGTCCGTTTATCGTGATTGCATCATATACCAAATATTAAACATGATATAATAATCCTTTAAATTAATTATATATGTATTTTTAGTATTCCAAACTGTTAGAGATAGAAAATTGAGTTTAATTGTTCATAGAGACGGATGAGCGTACATATACATGAACTGTGATTTCATATATAAGAAAGGAAATAAATAATTGTAAATATTAATTAACATTACTATAGTAATTATTATAACATATATATCATATAAATTAAATATATATCTAATTATTACCATCCATTTAAAAATAATACTAAAAGAAACCACATCACTTCGTGGATTCTGTAGTCCGCACATACACATAACTAATGTGATTATTGTAAATAGTATTTTATGGTATGGATAAATTTTTAATATTATAATTATAGTAGTATAAATATTTAAAAAATTTTGTATTAATAAATTAAGTCTATAATTATATCATTCCATGGGTGGAGTTGATGGGAAATTAATTACATTGGTTCTTTAGAGGTGGTCTACGTTACTTATGATCACTAGTTTTGTTTCTTATTTAATATAACTGGAGATGGATATTGGTTATTCCGTTAAAATAATAACATAATTTTATATTATATATAATTATTTCTCTATTTAATAATATTTTAGGAAAATTTTATTGATATAGAAGAATAAATAATATGTAAATGCATTGTTAAGAGCTATAATGCTTTTTCAGACAAACATTTTTAGGATTATAACTAATGGTTTCCAGGAATTATTTTCTTATAAAAAAGGGGAATACTATTCATGGGGTGGGATATAGGGAAGTTATTTTGGTTATTTTTGTGCAAAAAATTATTTTTTTATGACTGGAGAGGAGAGGAGATGTGGGTTCCTTTTAAAAGTTGGGGAGATGACAAACCTGGAATTTTTTAAAATATCAAATTATACCCACATTTTACACCAAAAATATAGATCCAAAATGTACCAGTTTGGATCATTATATTATATATGTTATGAATATTTCCATAAAATAGAAATTAGACCATTTTATTTCATTTTAACCAATATATTTTTAGTCTAACCACCTTCTAAAACAATTTTATCAATAGCAACTCTAATTAATTTTTTCAATTATTATTATTAATTATGATAAATAATATGTTGAACCTATTACCTAATATTAATTATTGTCCTTATAAATATATAATATATTTTACCATGTTCAATTCATATAAGTGTAATAAATAATATTAATTTCAAACCTATAAGAGTTATGAATCCGATGTTTTGAAAATAAAATTTTCTTTATGTATGAAAAAAATTTCACATCAAAATTAAACAAAATTTATTTTCTGCGACCTAAATTGTCATAATAAGAATAAAATTATAATATCTTTTATTTTAAAATAATTATAAAACAAATTTAATGGTGTTAGTTCTTTAAATGAAATGGAATATTACAATAATAATAAATATTTTTCATTATTCATGGAGAAAATTGATCATTTTAAGAAAAATATCAGAAATTAAATCTATAAATAATTTTATAGAAATAATTTATAAAAGATATTCAGTTTTTCAAAAAATATTTTTAAAATTATAGAAAATTCAAAATATGTTTACAAAATGTTTTGAAACATCTTTTTAAAAATATATAGTTTTAATTATAAAACTATATATTTTTTTCACAACTACAAAAAATTATTTAATGAATTATAATAAATTTCAATGAGTATATAATATTTTAATTTCATTAAAATAATACATAAATTGAGATTAATTTAAATTATTAGTTAAAAAAATATGCATACATATTTGTTTTCCGGAAAACATTTGATTACAATCAAATGATACATATATTTATTGATAATTAATTGATAACCAATTAATTTACTAACACATGAGAAAAACCCATTTAATTAGTCATTTTTGTCCCATTCATTACCCAAAATTAAATTCCAATTTTATATTGGAAACATATTTTAAGATTTTTTAAAATTGGGGGTGTTTGTATGGCAAGCTATCAATGTAATTAAATTTAAAAAGAAATACACTGTATTGTTTTTATGGGGGGTTCAAAATCATCATATTGTATAACAAAATAAAAAATTTATAAAAAATAATTTAACATTCATCGATTATATTTTATAAAAATTAAAGTTCAAATATCCATCCCAAATCACTAAAATTCTCCAAAAAAAATTTCCTTCCACCATGGGTAGCTGAAGAAGCAATGAAATTGAGTTATGGTAATCAAATAATCCTAAAATTATATTTAAACATGATTCAAAAAACTATTTGATGTTCCAAAATGCATGTCACATTTTGGTATTGTAAACATTTATATAAAAACCATGATTTTTAATCCATGATCCTCCTATAAATATTAAACATAATTTCACTTCCAACATTACTCAACTCACTAAAACAATGACAAGGTAAACTATACCATTAATTGTTTTTATTAGAATCGTGATAAAATATTACATGAAATCCTGGTTAATTTACAAAAACCATGTCAATTTAAAATCGATGAATAAAAATCATAATCAAGTTATCTATCTTTTTTAAAAACAATATCCAATATTTTTTTCCATTCCATCAGAAATACATTAGAAAACAACTTAATTATCGAATATCCCCATTATGTTATTGTAAAGTCATAGAGACTGGCCTGTCTATAAAATTAACAACTACAATCCATTCCCCCAATTATAAATTATCTAAAATGAATTATAATTATCGAAATCAATTATATAAAAATAATAAATCATTGTGGAGATCATTAATAACCTAATGTTACTTTTTATGGTAATGGTTCCATCTCTAAACACAAGTCACCTTCTTGAAAAACAAATAAAACTAAAAAATTTGATTATAAATATATTTTAGATTCTAATGAAAGATTTAGGGAATGTGGAATCCATTATATATTAGAATATAAACCACATTAAAATTTTGAAATATCTAGTGTTGAATTATCACTAACATGAAAACCAAATCATAGGTGACTACGAAAATTGTCTTGGCATGCCATTGATAATAATTTATTTTAAATAAGGTGTTAAAAATTTAAATGGTTACAACTATGGTTTCTTAAGATGAATAGTTGTATCTAGTTGATAATATAAATTAAAAAACACAATGGTACATATTAAAATCAAGATATAGATTCTAAAAAATCACGGTTAGTTAACCTACATTAATAAAGGATAGTCAAGGTGTTTTTTTGAAGTCGCTATCAAATTGGATAAAAAAACTAGTTTTTTGTTTCATTTACTATTGAATGGTATATATGAAAATTTTCATGTTTTATTGGTTATATTAAAAAAATTAATTGAATATTTGATGCACTATGACTTTTTATTGGGGCATAAATGTAAAACCCTTACATTTTATAAGAGGAAAATAATTTTCAATAGTCTATATAAAACACAACCAAATTATATATGATAATTTATCACCCCTATAATTTAATGTATATTTATTTTCAAATAAATTCAAACTCTTGGATGGATTTGAATTCACGCTACATTGAGATTCAAAAAAAACATAACACTCTATTAAATTATTATTATTTAAACCTGATTACTATAACATTACTTATAAAATGGTAGGAATTAATATTAGTAACTAAATTATGCACAATATATTGTTAAATATATATATATAAATTAAAATTTATGGTTATTTATTAATTATAAATAAAATAAGAACCGTCATATAGACTAAGAAACATTTTATGAACATCATTTTTTATAAAAGGTGGTATATTCTTACTTTTCACACAAAATATAAAATTTCATTCAACCAATTATAAAAAATTTATTATAAAAAATAATAATCATTTTTGAATTACACATGTCAAAATTATGTTTTGTTATATTTTGGGGATATTTCTGAAAATATTAATTTTTTGTTGAATAGTCAGAAATAATGATTTTTAATTTAAAGTTCTTCTTATTTTAAATTATATAAAAAGATAAATAAAATTTTAATTTTTATAATAAAGGAATTTTTCATTAATTATATAAATATTAAACTAATTTTGGTCACAGGAATTAATTTAAAATTCAATTTTTATATTAATTGATATTATATATATCAGAATTTTCTCTTTGGAAAAACGTAATTTCGTCGGGTCTAGGGTTTAATTTTGAATTTAATTATGATAGTAATATTTATTTAATTTGGAAAAATTTACTATATTTTATGAAAAATAATAATTTATATAGTATAATAAGGTCAAAATAATTTCTTTCCATAATGAATATTCAGAATATGAAAAATTAACTATAACTGTAATGGTTAAAATGAGTTTACCATGGGTTAATCAAAGAAGATAACGGTTAAAAATAAAAACAAAGTAATAAAAACCCAATTTAATGGACATATAAATACCCTATAATCTCTATTATTAAAGATATACAATTTTTTTTACTTTATTCAAGATAATAACGTGGTTATCACTTTATATATTCAAAAAATAAATGTGTGTCCTCTTTATGACTTATTAAAGGCCACCACTCTCCTACCCTCTTCACACCTCTAAAACACATTCGTTAATCAATACCATAACACATAACATACAAAATTTATCCATAAATAATATAGTTTTTATTTTTATTAGGAATCCATCCTATGATGGATTTTCATATAAAATAAAATAGGATCTCTGAAAAAGTGGGAATATTCTGAAATGTTTCTATTTGGTTAATTTATTCTTATACCTATTTTAATCCTTATAAAACAAAGATAATATAAAATCACATGTTACTAAAATTTATTGAGGAGATAATATTTTTATTTTTTTACACATATAAATCTACACATTTATTATACAGGAAAGGAAACTGTTGATATTGTCAATGGTGTACATGAGCCTGACGTACCGATGTAATTCATTTTCCATCACTACATTTGAAAAACTGATATAATTAAATATTTAACAAATTTAATTTATTTGTTTTATATTATTTTAATTATGAATCATTATATCACATATAAATATTTACATTTCATTTTATGGGCGATATGATATCATTGCTCATGAGTACGAAAGACTACAACCTCATGAAGTGATAAGATTCTTTTTTTTCTAATGGTTTACAGGACATGTATTAAGGATAAATTAAATTACTATATATTAAAATTATGATCTATGAATAATTATATAAAATAATATAACGTAGAACTTCTTAGATTCAAATCTGTTTGGGAAAAATAACATCGTTCGTCGGTACATGTGGACTACTTCCTACAAATAGTGATGTAAAACATTTCATTATTTTATCATAACATTGATTTTATTAAGAATGTATTTGATTAATATACATAATATATATGAGATAGTAATGATTCTGAAAAATAGTATTTAAAATTTATTTTCTTTTTTCCATTCATTGAAGAACATGTGAACAACATCCACACGTACATATGGCCTACCGTCTCTGTGCACGAGGTATTACATTTTATACATCTAATATTAATAGATTAAATTAAATAGAAATGTAATGAATATATATGATATCAATATCCTTTTTAAAATTCTTGTTATATTTTTACCAGCATAATATTAATTTTTTTGAAATTATTGAACTAAAATATACATGAAAATTGAAGCAATTATTACCAAATAGAGAGATTTTAACAAATATTATTTAATAAATGTGTGATAAAAGACTATAAGTTAATAATATGTTTTAGGATATATATGATTAAGGGTATATAATAGATTTATAAAAAAAATATATTTAATACACTTTATTTTTACACACATATAATAGAAGTTCAACCTGAGGTAAGGGGTTGTCATCTCATTTTTACATTTGTGTGAGATACAATATATTAAAAACATAATTATTTGTGTAGTATAAATACTTTGACATTGATATGTTATAACATTAAAAAAATTATTTTCATGGAATTTAAAGTTAATCATGATGATTAGTTCATTTTTGGGGATTAACATTCATAATATAACAAAGTGGTAAGGTCTTATTTCCCAATCACACCATTATTTATGATTGTTTTTGTTGAAAATCCATTAAGCGAATTTTTTTATAGTTCTATATTATATTAAATCTATTTTCCACTCCTATGTAAATTCAAGATATTTTTAAAGTAATTATACCATTTTACTCTCTATTATACTTAAAATGATCAGGAAAAGATTTTTAAGTGAATATGAATTTTTTCTCTCTTTAGTCAAAAACCAAGGTTCATTAAAATACATGGTTTCTAATATTTTTTTCAAATTTTTTTTTTAACCTTTCAAAAATTTCATATTATATAAATTTTAATAATATTAAATTATTAAAAAAATATTTAATGGAATCATATTGAATCTTTCAAAACATGGTTGGTATAAATTTTACTATAAATTTGAAATGGATCATAGTTTTAATGTGTATGACATGAAAAAAATTTTCCACTATCATGAGAATTAAATTATTTGAAGCTTATTTTAGTCATTTTATAATGTTATTTTAAAATAAAATATTTTTCAAAATAATGTTTGATTTTATTTAAAATGAATTTCAAATGTAATTTCCCAAAAAAATGTTTTAATGACTTGTTAATGGTATGTCTATTCATCAATGACATCAACCATTTATGGTAATTATGATACAATGGGGATATAACGTATTAATATCATAATTATTCTTTATATGGATTTTTTAGGATTACTTTTACTAATGATTTATATTATTTTTAACATTCACCACATTACTCTTCATGGTTTATTATTATTTTTATTTGATTGGGTAACTATTTAGACTTCATATTTAAGTTTTTCATTAAGAATATTTTATGTTGACTAAGTTTAACATGTTTTATATGAGTAATGTAGTAGTTAAAAGATGTGATAGGTGGGACCAACATAAATATCCAATTAATTCATCAATAGGTATCCTGATACATAATAATTTTCAAAATTAGATGGGTTTCTACCAACAATTTTAAAAAAAATCTTATTAATGGTCTTGATAGTTTCATATGTATATAATTATGCATTAATCTATTTTTCCATTACTTATTTCCCGGCCATTATTTGATTAGTTATAATATCCATGGATATTTTTCACCTTTAAGTGATTATTTATATGGATTGTTTATAAATCATAAATTTCATTCATATTATTGTAAGTTTATTGATTAAATGGTACATACCTTAGTTGTTTACTTTATAATATTTTTTATTGTTTATCATTTATGATAGATAAAATTTTATGCATAAATATAATGATTCTATAAGGTACCCCTTTCTAATGTTTTATTCTCTCGAAGAAAATAGAAATTTCTTTGTGATTGATATGTAAGGATATACTGTGGGGAATAATGGAATTCATAATGAAAAAATATTTTGTTTTTTGTGTTTTAAATATAAGGTGAATGTAATGTATGATTATTGTTTTATAATGTGAATTAACTATTCTATATTTCAAATTTTGATCACTTGTATATAGTTAAAATTTGACAAATTACACACTATATCTGGTTAATGGGGTATTGTTCTACACAGTTTGTATCAGATATTGTTTAACAGAAATCATGGGAACTAGATTTGTTAAAAAATAAATTTCATGGAAAAACATATGATAGACATCGAGCATAATTATACAAGAACATTTAAATGATTTATTAAGGTGGATGTTATGTGTTATTTCCTGAAATACATATCAATCTGGATAATAAACATGGATGTGGGCATGGAATAGATGTTCCTAGTGATGATATTTATGAAAATGGTGTCTCAGTACTTACCCAAAAATTATCTAGAAAACCAAAATGTTCCATCATAAATCCTATTATATCATATCAAGAGTATGTTTTATTAACCATTTTTTTTATAATTTGTGTGTCCAAAAAGATACCTTCAGAGCTCAAACCCTTAATTATTGAAATCAAGATTAAATTATAAATATCAAATTTCTTTTTAGCGGTAAAATGTGACACCCTACTATTTTCTAATTGGATTATTGTATTCGATAATATATTTGATACTGAAAAAAGATTTTAAGATAATGTAACAAACTTTGAATTTGAAATATAGTTTTTTATAGATAAAATAAATCTCATAGATATCTTGAAATACAAAGAACAATGGATTTTAATGAATCGTGATACTCTATCAAATTATTATTATTATTTGAAAATGACTATTATAGAATAGCTATTATAATGGATGATATGTATATTAACAAATAAATATTGAAATTTATATGGGTTTAAAATGTAAAAAATGAAATAAATGGATATATATTAATTAGAAATAACATAATTATCATTTTATATATAATTAATTCTTATTAAAAAAATAGGACTTTTCTAATTGGTGGATTTTTCACTTTTTGCACAAAATTTGACAATATTTATAATGAATTTTGGAAAATTTATTTGAAAAATTAAATTTCATTTTGAAATATACATGTCAAAATTCAATTTTGTTGATTTTTTATTATTTTTAGGAAAAAATTACTTCATTATTAAAATGTATAAATACGTAATTTTATTAAAAATGAAATTTTGATTTAAATTATTTACAGAGATAAGTTCTAGTTAGACTTTATAAAAAATATTTTCTTTATATATTAAAATTTATTTAATTCATGCCATGTTAAATCATTATATATTTATTTATTATATAAACGTAATTTATACTTATGAGAACATTCTCTTTGAAAAATTATTTTTCATTGCATATGTAGTTTAATTTAAAATTGAATTCTACCAATACAATGAATTTAATTTGAAAAAATGAATATCATATTTTTAATAATAATAATTTCAATTATATAATATGGTAAAAATAATTTTCCTCTAATGAATATTGAAATCCGTAGACACTAATTACAATGGTTATGATAAAAATTGCATTACATGGGGTTACTGTCATGACTGGTCCCCTAGGGCCTGTATTGTGACTTCCCCAAGCCCGCCTTCTATAGGCCAGGGGTTGGAAACTAGCACCAAAGGCGTAATTCCCTAATAACTGGGAAGGCATTACATTTTTCAAATATAACACACACAACCGTAGTTCAAGCGGAAGTAAACACTATGTAAATCTGTTAAAAAAGTGTACTAAGTGTACAAAGGGGCCATAAATACAAGCCCAACAGGAATGTACAGCTACAACTGAAAGAAAGTACAACTGAAAAGACAAATAGCTGGAAGATGGAAGCATCTCCTTGATCGTCCTCCGGGTTCCTACCTAAAGGGTATGTACAGATGTCCTCCTCAACACTTTGCGTCTATTGGTCCGCTCTGCGGGCCATCACTCTGAGTGTCCACCTCTGGGTAATGTCCAATCCTCGTACACTCTGCCTCGGTCAGTGCTGTCTGTCATCTGCATCCAACACAATGAGGTGCGGGTGTAGCCCGTGAATGGGTGAGTATAACGATACTCAGTAGGGACCCCGAGACCCTCATGGTCTCATGAAAATCCAACAAGGATAAACCCCAAAGAAGGATCTCAATAGATAACCTTTACTTATGTATATTCTCATACATATACTTAGGTTATCAAGTAACCCATCTGAATCCTGAGGAAACACAAAGGTCATTGACTCAGCTCAAAACATGATTTTCATTAATGAAACCATGACTGCTGGAGAACTCCTCCTCAGTCGAGTACAGTGGACATGTCGAGACTCTGAGGCACTACTTAGTTACCTGAGACTACAGAGGTACTCCTTCTGCCGAGTACCACGGGTAATCTGCCAAACCGAGCGCTCCTCCAATGTAGTTTTGCCGCCCAACACAGTAGTGCTACCCCTAATAGCCTTCATAAGTACTCCTCCTGTCGTGTACCATAGGTATAATTCCAAACCAGGCGCTCTGTCTACCATGGCACTACTAGAAAAGGGGGCATTGGAGCCCCCCAGACTCGGGCGACCGCCATTGGCGGTCGCTATAGCTCACCATTAGAGACCGCCAATGGCGGTCGCTAAGCTGCCTAAAAAATTTCGGGGGGTTTCTGCGCCCCCCCCCCCCCCCCCCGCACCCTCTCCCTCGATCTCCCTCGCCCTAACCCTCCCTCGCCGCCCTCCCTCGCGCCGCCCTCCCCTCCCCTGCCGCCCGGCCTCCCCCGCCGCCCGGCCTCCCCCGCCGCCCGGCCTCCCCCGCCGCACGCCCTCCCCCGCCGCCTGCCATCCGGCCTCCGGCCGCCGCCCTCCGCCCTCGGGCCTCCGGTCGCCGCCCTCCGGCCTCTCGGCCCTCCCCCCCCCCCCCACCCCGGACGGCACCCGCACCCCGGACAGCCCCCGGCGCGCAATCCGGACCTCCCCCCGCACCCCGGACGCCTCCCCGCACCTCGGACAGCACCCCCCCCCCCCCACGCACTCCGGACCGCCCCCCGCACCCCGGACGCCTCCCCACACCCCGGACACCCCCCCCCTGCACTCGGACACCCCCCTCCGAACCCGGACAGCCCCCCCGCACCCCGGACAGGCCCCCCGCACCCCGGACACCCCACCCCGCACCCCCGACAGCCCCCCTGCACCCCAGACAGCCCCCCTCCCCCGCACCCCGGACACCCCCGCACCCCGAACACCCCTGCCCGCACCCCTGACAGGCCCCCGAAACCCCGGACACCCCTCCCCGCACCTCGGACAGCCCCCCCCCCCCCCCCCCCCCCGACCCCGGACACCCCCCCTCGATGCCCGTCCCCCGTCCCCTCACCGCCTCCTCTCCTCCAGCTCCTCGCCGCCGCCGCCGCCCGTCCCCTCCCTTGCCGCACCGCCTTTGGCTCCGGCTCCCCTTCGCTGCCTCCTCTCCCTCGCAGCACCGCCTTCGGCTCCCCTCCCTTTCAGGTTTGTAGCTTAATCAGGCAACATGAGCTTTCAGTTACATTATTATTTTATCAATGGTTCATAAACAAATGGTTAATATTTATTTTGAATATAGTTGATTTGAAAAATGTAAATGTAATAAGTATTGTGTAAATGTTTGTTATACAGATATTATTATGGATAAGAGTTGGATTGATCTTCCAAATCGAACGTCTAGAGAATATTTTAATGGCATTATGCAGTTTATTGACTTCACGAGAGGATTTGAAAGTGACTATATTAGTTGTCCATGTAGAAAATGTGCTAACAGATATCAATTCACACGAGATACTGTGAGGGAGCACCTTTTCTTTAATGGATTTCTGAAAAATTATAAGAGTTGGACTCGTCATGGAGAAGAATATGTTCGTTGTCAAAATACAGATGCAGCTCAGATGGATGTTGATGCAAGGATGACTGATCCAATGCATGAAATGCTTACTGAAATGGTACGTGGGTTTGATCCTGAAGGCATTGACATCCAGAATCTTGAGACCGGTGAGATAAATCTTCGCTCTGGTGTGTGAATCTGACGAGCAAGACATTGCAAGGGTTGAAAAGTCATGACAATCACATATTACTTCAGCAGTTGATTCCAATCGCAATTTGTGATTGTTTATCCCCCAATGTTGTTCAGCCCTTGATTGAGATGAGTAATTTTTTTAGACAGCTTTGTTTAAGAAATCAACGAATGAGTGATTTAAAAAGTTTGCAGGACCGAATTGTACTTACGCTTTGTCACTTTGAGAAACTTTTCCCCCCCCTCATTTTTCGATGTTATGGTCCACTTAACAGTGCACCTAACTGATGAAGTAATGGCTGCTGGTCCAGTGCAATTCAGGTGGATGTATCCTATTGAACGGTATTTGAGTACATTGAAAATATTTGTACGCAACAGAGCTCGTCCAGAGGCATCAATAGCCAATGGTTATTTGATGGACGAGTGTACTACCTTTTGTGCAGAATATCTTACGGATGTTGAAACAAAATTAGATAAGCCCTCTCGGATTCATGATGGTCCAGTTGGAGAAGGAACCACATTTGATATGGACAACATCGAGTGGATACAAGCACATCGATATATCTTGTTCAATACTCCATCAGTTGCACCATTAATGCAGTAAGTATCTTATCAATGTGCTTGTATAACTTTTACATGTTTTCTTTGCATAAGTTGATCTTTTAAACATCGCGTAATCATTTGCAGGAAACACATTAATGAGATAAAAGAAGAGATGCATCGTGCGACTGAGTTGAAAATTCAACAATCTCATTATGCGGCATTTCATGATTGGTTCAAGGATTATGTATGTATAAATTGATTTTCATTATGAGTGAAGTATTAAACTAATTCTTTCTGCATATATCAGTATTGATTTTTATAAATTATGTAGGTTTGTAAGCTGAGGGAGTTAGGGGACCCCACGTTACCTGAAGTATTTATCCAACTGGCTGAGGGTCCATCTATAACCGCTCGTCGTTATAAATCTATTGATGCTAATGGTTTTCGATTTCGCATTAAAGATGTTGACGACAAACGAGCAACACAAAACAGTGGAATCGGTTGTCCCTTTGTCGATTCTGGTTATTACTATGGCCAATTGATAGACATCATTGAAGTTGTATACACACACGGTTTGAAGTACATATTGTTAAAGTGTAATTGGGTTGATCCAGTGCGTGGATGTAAAGTCGATCAATATCAGTTTTCATTGGTGAATTTTAACTACATGTTATACAGAAATAATGAACGAGTTGAGAATGAACCTTTCATCTTGACATCACAAGCGGAACAAGTATTCTTCGTTACTTTGCCTTCGGATCCAAGTTGTCAAGTTGTTGTCAAAATGTCTCGGCGAGGAGTGTTTTTATTTGAAGAAGATGAACCCGAGACTGTTCCGTTTGTTTACCAACAACTTGATCAACATACCGTAGTTCAACGTGAAGAAGATATTTATTGGGTCAGAGCGGCTGTTGAAGGAGAAACGGTCGATTTTCATGCTTAATGAAAGGTATAATTGTTTTCCCGCTATTCAGTAGAATGTCCTAGGATATCATAAATTATCTAATCATTTTATAAATCCTTATAAGTTTTAATCCTCACTTTAGTAAGTTAATTCAGTCATAAATATTTAGGTTGATTAACTTTCTGATTTTTTAAAATTCATTCACAACTAATTATTCAATCCATTTTTTGTTTGATTAACAGTTTTACAAGTTTGATTTATTAAGAACAATCCAATTTATCTTTTAAACACTTTGGACTCATTACTGATATTTTGTATGATTGCAGACATGTCAGGGGAAGAGGCAGAAAATCCACATCATCCATCTGAGGCATCTACGTCTCAGGGTGGAGGTATGTTTGACAGTCATTATCTATATTATTTATGTAATTAACATATATATATATATATATATATATAACATTTTTCAATTTATATATAAAATTGTTTTCAACAGGATCAGACTCGGCTGCTTCTTCCTCTAGCAGGAGAGGCCCTGGTCGTGGCATATTAGCATGGAATTCCGACACGACGATAGATGTTTCATTTGATGAGGTATTTCATCCCGTGGGACCGAATGCCCCGGCATTTATTCGTCAGCTGGGTCATATCATACGTGACCCACATCGATTTCCATTGACCACGCGTGATTGGGCTTCTATCCCTCAGGACACATTAGATCGTCTATGGAGAGAGGTTCAGGTAAGAAAATAATTTTACTTTATTTTATATTTATAAATAATACTAATATGTCTGATTATTTTCATTATAGCAAAATTTGAAAGTATGCCCTGAAGAGTTTCGGCCCGTGTGTATGAGCAAATGTCGTAAGCTGTGGAAAGATTATAAAGGCAAAGTGAAGAGGGACCACTGGGTACCAAATGTGGGTGCCCCTGACATTTTGGAAAAAGTCCCGAGAGGTGTCCTCCCGGCTCAGTGGCGTGACTTGGTTGCATATTGGTCTACTGAGGGTGTTGCGGTTTGTATATTAATTATTTTGCTGTATATATATTTTCAAGAATATGTGATTTGTTTGAAATTTGAATGAATTGAATGTAGGAGGTGTCAACACGCCATTCGGAGAATCGAGCGTTGCAGGGACCAGCTCACAGGCTCGGGACTCGTCACGTGTCTCAGATCCGACATGAGGTATATATTATTCACTTTTTAATTTATTAATTAATATGGTTTTGTGTTTATATTCTTTTAATATACAGTTGCGAGGGGAAGGTGCAGCAACTGATAAAATGTCGGTGTGGATAAGGACTCGTGATCGCAATGATCCAGAGGTTGCAGCATCTGATAGTAAGTGTCTGTACTTACCAATAATTACATAAATCTTTATATTAACATATATATATATTTATATATATTTAAATATTTCAGAGGATCAATTTGAAGCTGAGTTAGAACATCTGCTAGAGGACCAGCGACAGCTTCCCATGCGACGGGATGAGATCTTTCATCGCATTATTGGTCGGGACGGGCATGGCTATAGTTTGACCTATGGAGCAGGGATTCCTCGTTCTGTAGTGTCACGCGCTGCGGTTGTCGGTCCTGCTGTTGCTCATATGACACCGCAGATGTCAGATTTTGAGGCACGGCTGCGCGCTTCCGAGGAGACAAATGCGCAATTGACAGCTGAGGTTAGAGCACTGCGGGAATATGTGCGTCGAGCTGATGGTACAGGGGATCATACGACACAGGTATAATATTGTATTTATTTATTTAATTTAAATTATTTTTGTTATTAAAATATTTATAATGTTTATTTGTTGTAGGCACCTGGCCCACCAGAAGGAGGTAACAGTGATGGCAACGCGTGACGCACCATATATTCACGAGATATGTTTTTTTTTTACTGGTAGGGTTGACATTGATGTACTGTATTTATTCATTTAAGTAATGCATTATTACCATCCATGGTGGTCTTTTAAATATTTTATACACATATTGAGTTTTTGATCAGATAATCTTGAATGATTCTACATTTGAAAAAGTCGAACTAATTCCAACAGATCAATAAATCTGATATTATAGATTATGTATTATCCAATATATTTTTTATAAATTTTTGTATGGTATCGATAAAAGAAATATGTATTAATTAGATGTTATCACTTTTATTTTTCACTTTTGTAATCAATGGATGACCTTTGCACCCCCGGAGAGCCCCCCGCACCGCCGTACAGCCCCCGCACCCCGTACAGCCACCCCCGCACCCCCGTACAGCCCCCCGCACCCCCGTACAGCCCCCCCGCACCCCCGTACAGCCCCCCCGCACCCCCGTACAGCCCCTCGCACCCCCGTACAACCCCCCGAACCCCCGTACTGCCCCCCGCCACCCCCATACAGCCCCCCCCCCCCCCCGCACCCCCGTACAGCCCCCGCACCCCCGTACAGCCCCCCCGCACCCCCGTACAACCCCCCGCACCCCCGTACTGCCCCCCGCCACCCCCGTACAGGCCCCCGCCACCCCCTTACAGCCCCCCGCACCCCCGTACAGCCCCCCCCCCCCCCCCCCCCCCCCGCACCCCCGTACAGCCCCCCGAACCCCCGTACAGCCCCCCCGCCACCCCCGTACAGCCCCTCGCACCCCCGTACAGCCCCCCGCACCCCCGTACAACCCCCCGAACCCCCGTACTGCCCCCCGCCACCCCGTACAGCCCCCCCCCCCCCCCCCCCCGCACCCCCGTACATCCCCCCGCACCCCCCGTACTGCCCCCCGCCACCCCCGTACAGGCCCCCCGCCACCCCCATACAGCCCCCCGCACCCCCGTACAGCCCCCCCCCCCCCCCCCCCGCACCCCCGTACAGCCCCCCGAACCCCCGTACAGCCCCCCGCCACCCCCGTACAGCCCCTCGCACCCACGTACCCCCCCCTGCACCCCCGTACAGCCCCCCTGAACCCTCGTACAGCCCCCTGCCACCCCCGTACAGCCCCCCGCACCCCCGTACAGCCCCCCCCCCCCCCCCCCGCACCCCCGTACAGCCCCCCGAACCACCGTACAGCCCCCCGCCACCCCCGTACAGCCCCCCGCCACCCCGTACAGCCCCCCGCCACCCCCATACAGCCCCCCGCACCCCCGTACAGCCCCCCCCCCCCCCCCCCCGCACCCCCGTACAGCCCCCCGAACCCCCGTACAGCCCCCCGCCACCCCCGTACAGCCCCCCGCACCCCTGTACAGCCCCCCCCCCCCCCCCCCCCCCCCCCCCGCACCCCCGTACAGCCCCCCGAACCCCCGTACAGCCCCCCGCCACCCCCGTACAGCCCCCCGCCACCCCGTGCAGCCCCCCCGCACGTCCGATTGTGTCGTTTTCCAGCAGCGCGGCGCGCGCTGAAATGGCGCGTTGGGGGGTCAAAAACCACCCGAACGACCTCCGAATGCCACGAAACCGTAGGACAACATCCAGGGCGTCAATTGTGAAATGGTCGGCCAGACGGCACCTCATTCGGAGTTGCCGTGTGACCACGGCGGCCGGAAACGCGTTTCCGGCGCCGTTAAACACCAAAACGGCGTGCGGCGGTCCGATTCGGAGCAAACGTGCTCCGAACGACCTGAAACCGCACGGGAACGATAGGAATATTATTCCTGAGATGCAGGAGGAGGCCGCACGTCCATCGGACGTGCGGTGCGCGCGGCACGTCTGATTGTGTCGTTTTCAGCAGCGCTGCGCGCGCTGAAATGGCGCGTTGGGGGGTCAAAACCACCCGAACGACCTCCGAATGCCACGAAACCGTACGACAACATCCGGGGCGTCAATTGTGAAATGGTCGGCCAGACGGCACCTCATTCGGAGGTGCCGTGTGACCGCGGCAGCCGGAAACGCGTTTCCGGCGCCGTTAAACACCAAAACGGCGTGTGGCGGTCCGATTCGGAGCCAACGTGCTCCGAACGACCTGAAACCGCATGGGAACGATAGGAATATTATTCCTGAGATGCAGGAGGAGTCCGCACTTCCATCGGACGTGCGGTGCGTGCGGCACGTCCGATTGTGTCGTTTTCAGCAGCGCGGCGCGCGCTGAAATGGCGCGTTGGGGGGTCAAAACCACCCGAACGACCTCCGAATGCCACGAAACCGTACGACAACATCCGGGGCGTCAATTGTGAAATGGTCGGCCAGACGGCACCTCATTCGGAGGTGCCGTGTGACCGCGGCGGCCGGAAACGCGTTTCCGGCGCCGTTACACACCAAAACGGCGTGCGGCGGTCCGATTCGGAGCAAACGTGCTCCGAATGACCTGAAACCGCACGGGAACGATAGGAATATTATTCCTGAGATGCAGGAGGAGGCCGCACGTCTATCGGACGTGCGGTGCGCGCGGCACGTCCGATTGTGTCGTTTTCAGCAGCGCGGCGCGCGATGAAATGACGCGTTGGGGGGGCCAAAACCACCCGAACGACCTCCGAATGCCACGAAACCGTACGACAACATCCGGGGCGTCAATTGTAAAATGGTCGGCCAGACGGCACCTCATTCGGAGGTTCCGTGTGACCGCGGCGGCCGGAAACGCGTTTCCGGCGCCGTTAAACACCAAAACGGCGTGCGGCGGTCCGATTCGGAGCAAACGTGCTCCGAACAACCTGAAACCGTACGGGAACGATAGAAATATTATTCCTGAGATGCAGGAGGAGGCCGCACGTCCATCGGACGTGCGGTGCGCGCGGCACGTCCGATTGTGTCGTTTTCAGCAGCGCGGTGCGCGCTGAAATGGCGCGTTGGGGGGTCAAAACCACCCGAACTACCGCCGAATGCCACGAAACCGTACGACAACATCCGGGGCGTCAATTGGGAAATGGTCGGCCAGACGGCACCTCATTCGGAGGTGCCGTGTGACCGCGGCGGCCGGAAACGCGTTTCTGGTGCCGTTAAACACCAAAACGGCGTGCGGCGGTCCGATTCGGAGAAAACGTGCTCCGAACGACCTGAAACCGCACGGGAACGATAGGAATATTATTCCTGAGATGTAGGAGGAGGCCGCACGTCCATCGGACGTGCAGTGCGCGCGGCACGTCCGATTGTGTCGTTTTCAGCAGCGCGGCGCGCGCTGAAATGGCGCGTTGGAGGGGCAAAACCACCCGAACGACCTCTGAATGCGACGAAACCGTAGGACAACATCCGGGGCATCAATTGTGAAATGGTCGGCCAGAAGGCACCTCATTCGGAGGTGCCGTGTGACCGCGGTGGCCGGAAACGCGTTTCCGGCGCCGTTAAACACCAAAATGGCGTGCGGCGGTCCGATTCGGAGCAAACGTGCTCCGAATGACCTGAAACTGCACGGGAACGATAGGAATATTATTCTTGAGATGCAGGAGGAGGCCGCACGTCCATCGGACGTGCGGTGCGCGCGGCACGTCCGATTGTGTCGTTTTCAGCAGCGCGGCGCGCGCTGAAATGGCGCGTTGGGGGGTCAAAACCACCCGAACGACCTCCGAATGCCACGAAACCGTACGACAACATCCGGGGCGTCAATTTTGAAATGGTCGGCCAGACGGCACCTCATTCGGAGGTGCCGTGTGACCGCGGCGGCCGGAAACGCGTTTCCGGCGCCGTTACACACCAAAACGGCGTGCGGCGGTCCGATTCGAAGCAAACGTGCTCCGAACGACCTGAAACCGCTCGGAAACAATAGGAATTTTATTCCTGAGATGCAGGAGGAGGCCGCACGTCCATCGGACGTGCGGTGCGCGCGGCACGTCCGATTGTGTCGTTTTCAGCAGCGCGGCGCGCGCTGAAATGACGCGTTGGGGGGCCAAAACCACCCGAACGACCTCCGAATGCCACGAAACCGTACGTCAACATCCGGGGCGTCAATTGTAAAATGGTCGGCCAGACGGAACCTCATTCGGAGGTGCCGTGTGACCGCGGCGGCCGGAAACGCGTTTCCGGCGCCGTTAAACACCAAAACGGCGTGCGGCGGTCCGATTCGGAGCAAACGTGCTCCGAACGACCTGAAACCGCACGGGAACGATAGGAATATTATTCCTGAGATGCAGGAGGAGGCCGCACGTCCATCGGACGTGCGGTGCGCGCGGCACGTCTGATTGTGTCGTTTTCAGCAGCGCGGCGCGCGCTGAAATGGCGCGTTGGGGGGTCAAAACCACCCGAACGACCTCCGAATTCCACGAAACCGTACGACAACATCCGGGGCGTCAATTGTGAAATGGTCGGTCAGACGGCACCTCATTCGGAGGTGCCGTGTGACCGCGGCGGCCAGAAACGCGTTTCCGGCGCCGTTACACACCAAAACGGCGTGCGACGGTCCGATTCGGAGCAAACGTGCTCCGAACGACCTGAAACCGCACGGGAACGATAGGAATATTATTCCTGAGATGCAGGAGGAGGCCTCACGTCCATCGGACGTGCGGTGCGCGCGGCACGTCCGATTGTGTCGTTTTTAGCAGCGCGGCGCGCGCTGAAATGACGCGTTGGGGGGTCAAAACCACCCGAACGACCTCCGAATGCCACGAAACCGTACGACAACATCCGGGGCGTCAATTGTGAAATGTTCGGCCAGACGGCTCCTCATTCGGAGGGGCCGTGTGACCGTGGCGGCTGGAAACGCGTTTCCAGCGCCGTTAAACACCAAAACGGCGTGCGGCGGTCCGATTCGGAGCAAACTTGCTCCGAACGACCTGAAACCGCACGGGAACGATAGAAATATTATTCCTGAGATGCAGGAGGAGGCCGCACGTCCATCGGGGACGTGCGGTGCGCGCGACACGTCCGATTGTGTCGTTTTCAGCAGCGCGGCGCGCGCTGAAATGGCGCGTTGGGGGGTCAAAACCACCCGAACGACCTCCGAATTCCACGAAACCGTACGACAACATCCGGGGCATCAATTGTGAAATGGTCGGCTAGACGGCACCTCATTCAGAGGTGCCGTGTGACCGCGGCGGCCGGAAACGTGTTTCCGGCGCCGTTAAACACCAAAACGGCGTGCGGCGGTCCGATTCGGAGCAAACGTGCTCCGAACGACCTGAAACCGCACGGGAACGATAGAAATATTATTCCTGAGATGCAGGAGGAGGCCTCACGTCCATCGGACGTGCGGTGCGCGCGGCACGTCCGATTGTGTCGTTTTCAGCAGCGCGGCGCGCGCTGAAATGACGCGTTGGGGGGTCAAAACCACCCGAACGACCTCCGAATGCCACGAAACCGTACGACAACATCCGGGGCGTCAATTGTGAAATGTTCGGCCAGACGGCACCTCATTCGGAGGGGCCGTGTGACCGCGGCGGCTGGAAACGCGTTTCCAGCGCCGTTAAACACCAAAACGGCGTGCGGCGGTCCGATTCGGAGCAAACTTGCTCCGAACGACCTGAAACCGCATGGGAACGATAGAAATATTATTCCTGAGATGCAGGAGGAGGCCGCACGTCCATCGGGGACGTGCGGTTGCGCGCGACATGTCCGATTGTGTCGTTTTCAGCAGCGCGGCGCGCGCTGAAATGGCGCGTTGGGGGGTCAAAACCACCCGAACGACCTCCGAATGCCACGAAACCGTACGACAACATCCGGGGCGTCAATTGTGAAATGGTCGGCCAGACGGCACCTCATTCAGAGGTGCCGTGTGACCGCGGCGGCCGGAAACGTGTTTCCGGCGCCGTTAAACACCAAAACGGCGTGCGGCGGTCCGATTCGGAGCAAACGTGCTCCGAACGACCTGAAACCGCACGGGAACGATAGGAATATTATTCCTGAGATGCGGGAGGAGGCCTCACATCCATCGGACGTGCGGTGCGCGCGGCACGTCCGATTGTGTCGTTTTCAGCAGCGCGGCGCGCGCTGAAATGGCGCGTTGGGGGGTCAAAACCACCCGAACGACTTCCGAATGCCACGAAACCGTAGAACAACATCCGGGGCGTCAATTGTGAAATGGTCGGCCAGACGGCACCTCATTCGGAAGTTCCGTGTGACCGCGGCGGCCGGAAACGCGTTTCCGGCGCCATTAAACACCAAAACGGCGTGCGACGGTCCGATTCGGAGCAAACGTGCTCCGAACGACCTGAAACCGCACGGGAACGATAGGAATATTATTCCTGAGATGCAGGAGGAGGCCGCACATCCATCGGACGTGCGGTGCGCACGGCACGTCTGATTGTGTCGTTTTCAGCAGCGCGGCGCGCGCTGAAATGGCGCGTTGGGGGGTCAAAACCACCCGAACGATCTCCGAATGCCCCGAAACCGTACGACAACATCCGGGGCGTCAATTGTGAAATGGTCGGCCAGAAGGCACCTCATTCGGAGGTGCCGTGTGACCGCGGCGGCCGGAAACGCATTTCCGGCGCCGTTAAACACCAAAACGGCGTGCGGCGGTCCGATTCGGAGAAAACGTGCTCCAAACGACCTGAAACCGCACGGGAATGATAGGAATATTATTCCTGAGATGCAGGAGGAGGCCGCACGTCCATCGAACGTGCGGTGCGCGCGGCACGTCCGATTGTGTCGTTTTCAGCAGCGCGGCGCGCGCTGAAATGGCGCGTTGGGGGGTCAAAACCACCCGAACGACCTCCGAATGCCACGAAACCGTACGACAACATCCGGGGCGTCAATTGTGAAATGGTCGGCCAGACGACACCTCATTCGGAGGTGCCGTGTGACCGCGGCGGCCGGAAACGCGTTTCCGGCGCCGTTAAACACCAAAACGGCGTGCGGCGGTCCGATTCGGATCAAACGTGCTCCGAACGACCTGAAACCGCACGGGAACGATAGGAATATTATTCCTGAGATGCTGGAGGAGGTCTCACGTCCATCGGATGTGCGGTGCGCGCGGCACGTCCGATTGTGTCGTTTTCAGCAGCGCGGCGCGCGCTGAAATGGGGCGTTGGGGGGTCAAAACCACCCGAACGACCTCCGAATGCCACGAAACCGTACGACAACATCCGGGGCGTCATTTGTGAAATGGTCGGCCAGACGGAACATCATTCGGAGGTGCCTTGTGACCGCGGCGGCTGGAAACGCGTTTCTGGCGCCGTTAAACACCAAAACGGTGTGCGGCGGTCCGATTCAGAGCAAACGTGCTCCGAACGACCTGAAACCGCACGGGAACGATAGGAATATTATTCATGAGATGCAGGAGGAGGCCGCACGTCCATCGGACGTGCGGTGCGCGCGGCACGTCCGATTGTGTCGTTTTCAGCAGCGCGGCGCGCGCTGAAATGGCGCGTTGGGGGGTCAAAACCACCCGAACGACCTCCGAATGCCACGAAACCGTACGACAACATCCGGGGAGTCAATTTTGAAATGGTCGGCCAGACGGCACCTCATTCGGAGGTCCCGTGTGACCGCGGCGGCCGGAAACGCGTTTCCGGCGCCGTTAAACACCAAAACGGCGTGCGGCGGTCCGATTCGGAGAAAACGTGCTCCGAACGACCTGAAACCGCACGGGAATGATAGGAATATTATTCCTGAGAAGCAGGTGGAGGCCGCACGTCCATCGGACGTGCGGTGCGCACGGCACATCCGATTGTGTCGTTTTCAGCAGCGCGGCGCACGCTGAAATGGCGCGTTGGGGGGTCAAAACCACACGAACGACCTCCGAATGCCACGAAACCGTACGACAACATCCGGGGCGTCAATTGTGAAATGGTCGGCCAGACGGAACCTCATTCGGAGGTGTCGTGTGACCGCGGCGGCCGGAAATGCGTTTCCGGCGCCGTTAAACACCAAAACGGCGTGCGGCGGTCCGATTCGGAGAAAACGTGCTCCGAACGACCTGAAACCGCACGGGAACGATAGGAATATTATTCCTGAGATGCAGGAGGAGGCCGCATGTCCATCGGACGTGCGGTGCGCGCGGCACGTCCGATTGTGTCGTTTTCAGCAGCGCGACGCGCGCTGAAATGACGCGTTGGGGGGTCAAAACCACCCGAACGACCTCCGAATGCCACGAAACCATAGGACAACATCCGGGGCATCAATTGTGAAATGTTCGGCCAGATGGCACCTCATTCGGAGGTGCCGTGTGACCGCGGCGGCCGGAAACGCGTTTCCGGCGCCGTTAAACACCAAAACGGCGTGCGGCGGTCCGATTCGGAGTAAACGTGCTCCGAACGACCTGAAACCGCACGGGAAAGATAGGAATATTATTCCTGAGATGCAGGAGGAGGCCGCACGTCCATCGGACGTGCGGTGCGCGCGGCACGTCCGATTGTGTCATTTTCAGCAGCGCGGCGCCCGCTGAAATGGCGCGTTGGGGGGTCAAAACCACCCGAACGACCTCCGAATGCCACGAAACCGTAGGACAACATCCGGGGCGTCAATTGTGAAATGGTCGGCCAGACGGCACCTCATTCGGAGGTGCCGTGTGACCGCGGCGGCCGGAAACGCGTTTCCGGCGCCGTTAAACACCAAAACGGCGTGCGGCGGTCCGATTCGGAGCAAACGTGCTCCGAACGACCTGAAATGAGATTATTTCTTGAATCGAAGTTTTTAAATTATTATAGTACAATGATTTGATATTATATATATATTAAATATATATTAAATATATATTAAAACATTTAAAATATATTATATATATATATTTAAAATATTGTATTTAATAGTATATATATATATATATTTATAGCACAATGATTTGTATTTAAAATATTGTATTTAATAGTATATATATATATCTTATAGCACAATGATTTGTATTTAAAATATTGTATTTAATAGTATATATATATTATAGCACAATGATTTGATATTATATATATATTAAATATATATTAAATATATATTAAAACATTTAAAATATTATATATATATATATATATATTTATATTCAATTCAATAAAAAAAATTTTAAATTTTTTTTTTTAGAATAGCGACCGCCTATGGCGGTCGCTATAGGGTACCGGGCAGAGGGCCTTCAGCGACCGCCAAGCGGTCGCTCAAGGCCTCTAGCGACGAGGCAACAACTACTAGGTCTCCGCACTCCGTACACTCATCTTTGATAGGGTCTGCTCCACAAGATATTGGTCGATACTTCCAAGTGTCACGTAATCTCACATGGAAGTATCTCAAAGGGCTGCCTCATCATAGTGGTCACAACGCAATAGAAGGCGCGTCAATCGGATGTCCGGTCTGTGAGTTATAAGTATTTCCATTCCAGGGGCCCAGTTGGATTTCTGTTACAATCCAACCCGGCCATGCTGAAACCATATCCGAATACTATGTAGAGTATGAAAAAATAATTGTCTCATCAAGTGGAATCCAACATAGTCGACGACACATCAATCGGACGTCCAGTCTTTATGTTAAAGCATTTCCGCTCCGAGGTCCCGGTTGTAATTACGTTAATTCCAAACCCGGACATTTTCTAAAGTCTTCCAAAACTCACTTATAGTATCGCAAAAGGACCGGATTGTCACGAGGGTCATAGTTCCACAGACGGCGCATCGATGGGATGCATGGTCTTAATGTTATTCACGTTTAATTAAAAACGAGCTCAGCCTGTAAAGCCCAGTGGGCTGGTGGGTCGGGTCATCCCAGAGGTTGTGGGTCCGACCCGGCAGGGAGTTAGACCGGCCAGATAAAACATGCGGACCGACCCAAAGTTTGTGCCCAGTCTCGAAGGGCAGGGTCCGGTCCGGCCTGGCGCGACATGGCATGGCCGACCACAGCTCAGCTGGCTGGTCGAGTGGCTCGACAAGAAGGGGATGAGCGGTCTGTGGGGGGGGGGGGGGGCTCAGGCTACCCGACCTGGCAGCGCCACCCTCTTAAACCGTCTGGCCGGTGCACGGCCGCTGCTACTATCATCACCACCTCTTCCATTCGTGAATTAAAAGAACAAGAAATGTCAGAGGGTCGTTGGGTCATGTGTGTTCGGCTCGCGCCCTCCATGTTAGGCGGTAGCAGTTTGCCAAAGACAATACAATTTATACAATGTAGAACAAGAACAATTTTAATCCATAAAAATTGAACATAATCCCCCTACCTCGATTATGACATTGCACGTTGTTGAGCCAAGGAATGGGGACAAGCTTCAAGGTAGAACGACATCACGGGGAGACGCCGTCAACTCGTTGATGTTGAGGAAGAAGAAACCGAGGATGGAGCGTCATCGGTGTTCCTTGCAGGTCGCTCCATACCCTTTGGATTGGCCAAATATCGAAGGAGACAATCTCCATTCTTTGGTAGTTATTCGTTGAGGGAATAAACCTTCTCTTCTATTTCGTAAGAGCCTCCGCAATAGGATATTTTCCAACCCAAAATCATGTGAGGGCTTCACCAATATATTATATTTCCATGCTTTTCCAAAATTCAATCTCTTAAATAAATTAATTAATTTTTGATCAATTAATTAACGAAGTGGTGTTGACATATTAATTAGGGAGAGAGGGAGGTGGGGGTTTAACTATAATAAATGTAAGGTGTTGCCAAAATTAATTAAAGGGGAATCAATGGGGAGTTGAGGGGAGGTGAAGGGTAAGGGCTCGTGTGGGGACCACCTCACAAATATCCTATCATGGGAGGTTATGTGGGTTTGTGCCCCACCTCTAACTTCCCTAGGGTAGGAAAAACCACCAACCACAAATAAAAATATCAAACACATATTTTTATTTATTTTTAACAATAACCCGAAAATTAACATCCAACCCACATAAAACACAACTGTAGTAAAGGTCCCCTTAAGAAATTACTGGCTCCGCGAGTTCATCGGTACCCTTATATTTAAATTTTGGGCACCGGTTCAAAAGATAGAAAAACCCACACGTACGTTCACTGAATGTTCCCAAACAAAACTTCAGAAATTGATTCTGTGCACACCGGGCCTTGGAATCAGGTTCTGTCAGAAACTGCGGACTCGTAATATTCCAAATAATAAAAAAATCATTTAAATTTCTGGGTTCTTAAATTACTCCAACCTCGGGTCTTTATTTCCTTGTAAAGCTACAACACACACCCAGGAAACAAATGAGGTATTGAGCACACATATGAGCCTCCTACTCCCATGTGCTCTCTTGGAAGTTCATGTGCTGTCAACAAAAGCGCACCAAATCAGTCGACCTTCCTCATAGGACCCTCTCTTGTTGATCCTCAATATCTACTAGAATCTCCGTGAATTTCTCCCCTCCATCGATATTTAGCTCTCCATGGTCGATGATGTGTGACGGTTAGTGCACGTATCTTCTAAATTGAGATACGTGGAAGACGTCGTGCACCCGCTGCAACAGTGTTTGAAAGGCCAAGCGGTAAGCTACCTCACATATCCTGTTGAGGACATGGAATGGTCCAATGATCCTTGGAGATAACTTTCCGCCTTGACCACATCTCTGTAGACCTCTTCAAGTTGAGACTCGTAGGAAGATGTGGTCCCCATCCTCAAATACCAGAGGACTCTGTATCCTATCAACATAAGACATTTACTTTCTCTGTGCAGTCTTCATCCGCTACCTGATTATTTGCACCTTCTCCGACGTAGCTCATACCATCACTGGTCTGTAGAAATTTGGCCGACTTGTTAATTCGGTCAATGTTAACACTTCTTTGCCTATGATCTATAAAATATGCTAAGATTTCTCCTTTTCTGAAAAGGGAAATCTGGTCTCATCCCCTGGATAAACCACGCCAATTTCCAAATACAGTCCATCTTAATATAAACAGTACTAATTCATGCCATGGACGTTGTCGTAAGGCCTCAATGCTACTACCAAGAGATCAAACCATTACTCTTGCCTCCATGGGTTGAGTCACACTGTTAGCATCAGTGTGTGGTCACTGGGTCTCCTCCTGTAGAAATATCAAATGTGAGGGTCAATTCAATGCTTTTAACCGGAACCTCTTAGTATTAACCACACAAAAAGAAAGAAAGAAAATGTCACAAGGAAAAGTGTCTTTTATTACAACAACTCAATGTACAAAGTCACAAAGCAACCAAAACAACTACATTAACGAAGCTAGAGTCATCATGAATAAAGGCCTATATGCTTGGAACTAGTCCAGCTCCTGTCCATCTGTTTCTGTAGCTCGATGTGAACCGCCTCGGGGTGGGAGTAGTAGTGCTTGATGACTTTGACCACAATCTGCTGAAGGACCTACTCAACAGGCTTATACACCGCTTGACTAATGCTCCAAATCCAAACGATGCTTCTGTCTCGGTGGCTCCTCCAATGCCTGCTGATCAACTATGTGGGGAGTTAGACAGTCATGCGCTTTGTGACCCCATTCCATGTAGGAATAACATACCCTTCTCTGTTCAAGTCGTCCTCAGTATCGGGTTCCCGGCACCCCCGTTGCCACATAATGGGGTCGTCTGTTAGTAGGTCTAACCCACTCGTTCCCCTGTGACATCTGTCTACTGCCAATATTTGACTCGGCTAATGACGTAAAACCCTGCGGCAAGAGCATAAACTTTTGAGAACGCAATGAGTGTAGAGTCGCTGGTATAAAATCCACCCTGAAAAAACCCTATTAGTTTCCCCCGGTTAAGGTCGTCTCATCGCAAAACTGGAGCATCTGGCTCTAGCACCGCTCATCTACTCCATGAATGAAACTAATAGCTAGGTACACCATCAAGTCAGCGGGTGTCCCAACTGTGTGGAATTCTTGTGCTACAAACTCCAAACAGTACCCAGCCATCTGAAAGTCTGTCTCTCCAAAAAACCTCAGAGGACTCTGTCGCTAGAACCTGTGCAATGCACTCAAGCGGCGCTCACCCTCTTCTTCCGGGGCTGGTGATAATGGTAGCCCTGCTAGTAATACTACCGCTAGTGCCTCTATTGTGATGGGGCCCTACACCGTGGACTCGCTGCTCGGTGGGCTACCACCGTGCTCTCCTCTCAGAACCCGTGCTGACTGACTAGGTGAAGACATCCTGAATAGAAACAGACACGACATAGTCAAAATGAAATACCTTGTGAGCTGACCTGGTTTAAGGTGACTTAATGAAAAACTATTGAAAACACACACAAGGCCCGTATTGTGACTACCCCAAACCCGCCATCCATTGGCCAGGGGAAGGCGACTAGCACCAAAGGCACAATTCCCTAAAAACTATGAAAATCGTTGCATTTATAAAACATAGAACACACCACAAGAGTACAAGAGGAAGCGAACACTATATATAGCATTAAAACAAGTGTGTTGAACGTACAAAGGGGCCGGAAATACAAGCCCAACAGAAAGGTAAAACTACAACTAAAATAAAGTACAACTGAAAAGACAAAAAACTAGAAGGTGGAAGCACCTCCTGGATCATCCTCTGGGTTCCTACCTGAAGGGTAAGTACAGATTTCATCCTTAGCACTCCGCGTCTATCGGTCTGCTCTGTGGGTCGTCACGCCGAGTGTCCACCTCTGGGTACCATGCAGTCCTCGTACACTCTGACTCGGTCTGTGTTGTCCATCGTCTACATCCAACACAACGAGGTGCGAGTGTAGCCTGTGCATGGGTGAGTATAACGATACTCAGTAGGGACCCCGAGACCCTCACGGTCTCACAAAAATCCAAGAAGGATAATGCACAAAAAATATATCAACAGATAACCTTTACATAAGTATATTCCCATACATAGAATTAAGTTATCAAGTAACCCATCTCAATCATGAGGAAATCACAAAGGTCATTGACTCAGATCAAACCAGTATTTTCATTAACGAAACCATAGATCCCTGACAATTCCTCCTCTGTCAATTATAGTGGCCTTGTCACAACTTTGAGGCGGTAAAAAATTGAACACAATCCCCCTAACTCGATTATGAAATTTCATGTCGTCGAGCCCCGGAAAGAGGACAAGCGTCGAGGTAGAACGTCATCTTGGGGAGACATCGTCAACTCATTGATGTCGAGGAAGAAGAAACCAAGGATGGCACGTCGTCAGCATTCCATGTTGGTGGATCCTTCTCCTTTGGCTTGGTCAAATATCGAAGGAGATGATTGCAGTTATTCGGTGGTTATTAATTGAGGGAAGAACCCTTCTCTTCTATTTCAAAAGATCCTCCGTAATAGTATATTTTCCAACCCAAAATCATGTGATGGCTTCCCCAATCTATTATACTATTATGCCTTTTCAACATCCAAACTATTAAATTAATTAATTAATTGTTGATCAATTAATTAACTAAGAGGTGTTGGCATATTAATTAGGGAGAGAGGGAGGTGGGGGTTTAACCATAATAAATGGAAGGTGTTGTCGAAATTATTTAAAGGGGAATCAATTAAAAGTTTAGAGGAGGTGAAGGGTTAGTGCTCGTGTGGGCCCCATATCACAAATATCCTCTCATGGGAGGTTATGTGTGTCTGGGCCCCACCTATAACTTCCTTGAGAGGAAAAACCACCAACCACAAATAAAAATATCAAACATTGATTTTTTTTTTATTTTTAACAACAAACCAAAAATTAACATTCAACCCGCATAAAACGAAACTGCGGTAAAGGTCTCCTTAAGAAATTATTGGCACTGCGAGTTCATCGGTTCCCTCAGATTTCAATTCCGAGCACCGGTTGAAAATATAGAAAACCCAAAACATACGTTCACTGAATGTACCCGAAAAAAACATCAGAAATTGATCCCAGGCACACCGGGCCTCAGAATCAGGTGCCGTCAAAAACTGTGGACTTGTAAAATTACAAATAAATTAAAAAAATAATTCAAATTTCCATGTCTTTACAGTTACACTATGAATAGAATGTTTAAAAATGGAATCAAATAAGTTATAACCCACTTATATGTCCATATTTAGACCGTAAATCTTAATGGTTACTAGATGAACCATTTTGGAGGCTTTTTTCATTTTAAAAAATGTGGGTATCGCATTATCTTTTAAAAAATAATGTGTACCTCCCACACATATAAATGGACACCATCCCTCCTCCCCTGTTTAAAAATTTAAAAAAAAATATTTCGGACAGGGCCACACTAAAATTAATTCCATAATTTCCACCCAACATCTTGTATTCCTTTTAATTATTTTTTAATCCACCATTCTATGGACATAGGAATAATTATAATTAGGTTCAGAAAAGAAGAGGTAAAATTCATAAATATGTCAATTTGTTTTATTTCTTTGTCAACCTCTTTTAAACTATATTAAACTATACTAGAGTAATAACATAAGAATATTATATATTCCTAGATGATTTAATTTTATTGTAATAACCCATATTCATACCCACTTCAATCAAATGGTATATGATATCATCAATAGTGTGTGCAGTTGAATAACACCTTCCAAGGTGATGTAATTTATTATCCATCACCACCATTAATTGATGGATATAAAGATATATTTAATAAATTTACAATATATTTATTAAAATATTATATTTAGGGAATTACTATATCACATATATCTTCTCACTTTACATTTAATGAGTTATATGATAACATCACTAGTGTGTATGACTGTCTACCACTTCAGGAGGTGATGTGATTTTTTTTTCTCTTATGCATTACATGAATGATATAATGGTCATAGATAATTAATATATACTATATTTATGATATAATCATACATATTTATATATAATTTTACAACTAACTTCTTAACATATAATTTTTTGGAAAATAATTGGATCACTCGTGCGCACGTGTGGATTATTTCCTTTATGTACAAATGTGAAATGTTCTACCATATTATTTAACAATTGATGTAAATATGGATGTATTTGATTAAAATAAAATATATATAAAAATATATGAAAAAATAATGCTTTTTTCAATGATAATTAATATTTCCATTCTTTTTATTCCTTCTGTTGAAAAAATATCATCATTTGTGTGTACATGAGACATATCATCTCCATGAATGGTGTAATCCACTTTCTAGGTATAACACTAATAGATTACTATAAATAAATAAATATTTAGTATACATGATATTTATATTAATTTTAACATTATTTAGATTATTTAACCATGATAAATTTAAGGACACATGTTAACATACTAAAATATACATGAAAACAGAAGTAATTATCACTAGAAATAATGATTTTAACAGAGGTATTTCAATATAGTCATGATAAATGATGATAAGTTAATATAATATGGTTTACTATAATGATTAAGGATATATAATATATTTATAATAATCATATATTTATTATAATATAGGATTCAATAAATAATAAATAAGTCAACTGTGAGGTAATATTTTCACTTATAACTTTTACTTCCCAGAGACATATGTTATATTCACCACTCATTCCATTTAATGGTGTATATAAATACAATTTGATATTTAATGTAATAATAAAATTTTATTAAATTTAATTAACATTTCATTTGAGGAATATTTATTTTATAGATCTTATAATTTAGATGTTTCCAAATTGTTTACAGTTTATTTCACAATCTCATCATCATTAAACATTTTTTCTATTTATGTTTCACATGGTGGAATTATTAGATGTTTCTTTATTATAGTCAAAATATTTTTTCTCTTACGGTTATTAATGAACTATTTCATGTTGCATTACCATTTTAAAATCTTTAGTTCTTAAAATGAGTGATAATTGTTTTTAGATAATTCATTTTCATTTCTCTCTTTGGTCAATAAATGGTATTAATAAAAATTAATTTTTTCAAAAAATGATTTAAAAAAAAAATTATAATATTTCTTGAATTATTTATTAAAAAAAATTTTACTGTTTTTTTACCTCATAAATTTTCATTTCATGTTAATCTTCTTTCCTTTTACAAAATAAGGACAGTTTTTTTTAAGAAAAATGTGAAACTAATATATATTTATCATGAATAGTATGAAATTTGTTTATGATATTCATGAAAACTGAATATTTTAAATATTATTAATAGTTTTTTATGAATATTTTAATTTAAATGTATTTTAAAAATATTTTTTTAAATATTTTTTAGAAATATTTTCAAAGGTTATTTTCTTAAAAAAATATCAATTTCATTTTTATGATACATATATTTTTAAATGAAATCAATACCTCATTTAACTATGATTCACTTAGTATATTTTGTATCAATGTAATTATTATTTTCCATTTGAATAGTTCATGATTATTTTGAATGAGGATTTATTATTTTATTTCCTTTCAAATATAACTCTAGAACTTATATGATTGTGTTCATCTGATTGTAATAAGTATTAACATTTCTTATGTCACTTTATTAATTAGAGTGTTTATGTTGATTATATATCACACATATAATATGAGTAATGAATTTTAATAACTATTTAATTTTTAGGTACCAATAATATATGCCCCCTTGATGCATCTATAGGTCTCATGATACAACTCAGTTGGCCAAATGAGATGGGTTTCTACCCATAGATTAAAACTCCCTTAAGAAAAGTCTTGACTATTTCATATGACTAACACTACAATATTAGTTTTTTAAATGCTATTATTATATTAGTTATATTATCCATTGATAATATTAAAGATTTTGTGATTATTATTTTATTATTATTTTACCATCATTTATATATTCCATATTATGCATTTTTTATTGATTAAATGGAATGTGGTTCAGTTATTTACATTGATATATTGATAGTGCTTATTTATTCATATTATATTATAATGTACTCATAACCTTATTGAGAAAAGGATATCACCTATTTCTTAAGATTTATTTTAACATGAATATTCAGAAGTGTTATGTGATTGATTTGTGGGGATTTATAATGTGGATTAATAGTGTTCAAAAAGAAAACACTATGTTTATTATGATTAAAATATAATTTGAATTTAAAATATGTATATAGTTTATATTAACTATTAACCAATTGTTTCTTTAGGGTTGTGATATATTGTGTCTACTTCCAATTTAATAATGTAGACATCAGCACTGAGTAGCTGGTGTTAGTCTTTTTACAATAAACCTTATCATGGAATTAGTAAATGATATGATTGAAAATATGAATAAATACTCTAGATATGTATATAAATAAATATTTAAGAATATGATTTCGATTTATTCTTCACTAGGATAATCTTATACAGAGTTAATTCCACCACATCATCGTTTGGAAGTATACATATGAAGAAAAATATATCACCTATAAAAATATAAATGATAATGATCAAAACAAAATAGATAATTCTAGGAAACAAATGGTTAGGTTTCAGGTAGAAACAAAGAATAAACTACCTCCCTTTCACTAAATATTGTATACTAAATAATTATTTTAAATATTTTTTCTAATCTTCTCATTTTACATGGTAGATAGTAAGTCCTAGAACATGTGATCTGTGATAACATCCACTAATCTCCATTGGATAACCACTCGTAATGTTTTTTTGAACATTATAAAACCCAATAATTATCATATGATATTATATCTAACACACTATTTCACATCGATATTTATCAATTTTTTATGAACATATAATATTACCCTCAGGGTAGTATCATGAGGTTTTTGTTTAAAAAAAATTTAGATCACTAATTTTATCACCTTCCCTTAGATCACTACATTCACTTATTAAGAACACCACATTAATACTTATTTTTGATATATAATATAATATAATATACCTTTTCATTGAAAACATGCAATATTAGTATGACTTTAATATAATTGTGTTCATTAATTGTAGTGATGGGTATAGATTGTGTCTATCATTTGAGATATATGGGAATAGTTTCTTTAGAGTTATTTTTTAGTTTTATAACTTCGTTTCTTTCATGATTATATAATATTCTTTCGAATATAATAATATCATTTTTCATTTTACATATGAAAGGATATTTGGGAAAGTTATTCAATTTTATAGAGATATAGTATGATACTTGTATCAACATCTTGAATTATTAATGAAAATATATGCATTTTATATGGAATGGATTCAAAATAAATTGAAAAACTATTAAATATAAAGCAAAAACTATATGTTATTTTAATTATTTGTTTTATTTATATATATAATCACAAATTACATATATTAAGTCATTAAGGGGGTCTTAAATTTATTTTTTACAAAATAACATAATGCATCTAGACAAAAAACAATGGATAGAAATAAATATTAAATTAAATGAATTCCTATAACAGTTAAAAATTAGTTGAAAGTTGATTATTAACAACCCATTATTGATAAATATATGTTAGAGTCCTTATACATACTATATATTTAATAGAATAACTTTTTATCAAAAAATTTGGAACTTTTATAAATATTATTTATAATTTCATTCATGAATATATACGATATCCATTCTAATTATAGTGATAGTTACCATGTGTAACTAGTAATGAGATAGGTTTTTCCTAGAATTATTTTAACCAATTCATTTTGAATAAGATAAATTTTCAATGTGGGTGATTTATATTTTAATTTAAATCCTTAAATATATAAATAATTAGAAAAAATTTAATTTTATATGAAATTAAAATATAAATTGATTTCATATTTTTCATTTGAAAATATATTTATTAACTTGGTTATTTTTTTATTTTCAAACTTTTGGTCTCCCAATAAGACTCATAATATGTTAATAATTTAAAATTAAAATTTTATCAAAATTTACCATGATTTAATAAAATATTACATATTAATTATATTTTGTGCTATATTTATATTTTTAATTAGTTTAGAATATGTTTTTTTATGAAAGGTGAAAATATAAATATTCATCGCATTTCAAAAAAATAATATTAGTTAATAATGATTATTGAGAATTTAAATATTCTTCAACATGAAAAAAACATCATTTCCCATATAATAACTGATTCATGTTAATTTTTGAGATGAAAAAAACTAATTACTTACAAAGAAACTCATATTGTAAAAACAAACAATGAGAATCTTTTTAACTTTTATAAAAATATTCGATAATTTATGTTTCCTTAAATTTATTAATTTCACCGAAATTCACTATTTGGATAAAATTATTATAAACATTGAGATTCTATTTTCGAAATCATGAATTCTAAGTTGGGTTTTAATTTATACCACCACAATAACTAAAATTCAAAATATTAGGCTAAAAACATTTTTGGGAGAAATATTTATAAATATAAATATCTAAGATACTCTTTATAAGTTCAATTCATATTTTTATCGATTTTCATGTAAAATTGAAGGGATTCATTATATGAAATTCCTATATTTAATAAATGTTGTGTTTATTATGTAGATTCTTTTATAGTTGAATATTATTGAAAAGTTTTAACTTGTTTTTGAAATAATAATTGTTTTTTATAGAATTTAGTGTTAACATATTGTTTTTTCGTTAACATTGGCTCATCTTTTCAATTGAAGTCATTCAATGTTATTTTTTTCATTTGATTTTGTTTTTGTAATTTTGTAATTTTATATTCCATCCATGATTATTTTTATAGATTTATTATACCTTTAGGGCGGATATAATATTAACCATTAGTTCATCATTGAATAAATGGAATAAAGGGTTAAAAGTAGGAGTATATATAATTAATTTCATTAATGAAATTCACTTATAAATATTGGAAATGATTATACCATGTTGATAAATTTTATTCCATGTTACATCTAATTATATATCATACTTAAAGTATTAAATAATGAAATCAAACCAAAATTTCTGCTCTTATTGAACAATAAAAATAATTTTAATTCCTTATTTTTAAATATATTTTAACATAAATCAATTTGAAATATTTTAATTCAATTTATAATGGGATTAAAAATGACCAGGGATATACTATATAAATTTTACCATGTCGATCTAGATATATTTACAACATTGAAACTACTATATTCAATAAATATCTTATGCTAATGAGAATTAAATATATTTAAAAAAAATTTCCCAAAAACTATTTTTGTATTTTCTTATCTTCCAATGAAGATAGAATATGATCAATAATTTTTTTTTGTATTTTAAAACTACAATATTAATAGTATTTTTAATAATTAATTAATCAATAAAATAAATTTTTTATATTGGAAGCTAGGTTTATAATGTTAAGACGATATATTTATTATTTTGAATAGTTATATTTGGAGGTAATATTTAAATTTAAATATATTGATAATAATTTGATAAATTTTTTGGTACCTTGGAGTTAATTTATTAAAGAATATAAATCATGTGGTAAATAATTGACTTCCATAATTGTCAATAAATAATACATTTTGAATTTTCTCCTTCAAATTTTATGTCTAAATAATAATTTTTAATGAATAGTTTATTGTGGAAAAATAATGTCGTAATAAAAATCAGTATATAAAAATATTTAGGGGTTTTGTTTATGATGTGAATGACACTTCAATAAAAAAGTTGGATATCATATAATGATTTTTTGAGAGGAAATGTACACTAATTTTGAATATTCAATATAGATCCGGAAACTGTTGAATGATATATTATTTAATGGACTCATTGATTTTATTTAAATAGAATTTTTATTTTAAAAATTATTATATCAAAATATATTTATTCATCTTTATAGTTACTATTTTTGTATTTTATAATACTATAATGACAAATTTTTTTGTTAGGTATGGTAATTGAAAAATTTAATCCATAATGACATATGTTACAGTGTGAAATTATTTAATATATATATATATACATTATGATTGAATAATTTTTTTTATGACAGAGGTGGATTTGTTTATTTAATGTGTGTTTTATGTAAATTATTAAGATTTTTTTGATAACCCACCAAGAGGTTACATGTGTAATACTATGATGGGATTTTTTTAAAAGATATGAAAAAACTGCATTATAAATATTAACATATATGATAATAAATTTATAACATTGAACAATTATAAAACAATTTATTCTAGTATGTTGATGATTTTATTGTGTTGTGAGAGAAGAAAATTCATTATATTAAATATAAAAAAATCATGAAAATGGATACGAAGAGAAAAACCTATACTAAATTAGTTTATTGATTCATTATTAGTGTAAATATTAATTATTGGATATACCTTTATATTGATATTATGATTCAATTTATCCATATCTTTATCATTATTTATTATTTGAAGATGTTGGTGTAGCTTGTGAACCATATATTTATAAGTAACCCTTTGCTAGTAATTTTAACCACATAATAATAAGTTTATGATTTTTTTTAAATCAAAAAATCATATATATATTCCCCTTATGTGTCGACTATATTGACTAACCTTTTAAATATACTCATAATCCTTATATTTATTTTAATAGTTGTATGTTTTCTTTTTTTAGAATTCCTAATAATGTTGGGAAAGCGAATATTTAATAATGAAATTTTCTCACCCTAATTCTCCTCTTACCTTAAAGTGATTTAAAACCATGTAATTGGAATATGTTAAATTAGTTACCAAATTATATTGTCAAAAAAATATATCAGATAGGTTTATATAAAATATAAATTACAGTAATATTATCTTTGTGGAACTATTTTCATTGGGCATCTTTCATGTTATCCCCCTTTGTTAAATAAGATTTTTTTATATTCCACATAGGTGATGGATCTCCTAAACACCATATTTTTCTACTATTTTTTATTTTCACATTCTCCCCTATTTCATAGATAGACTTATTTTTGTGATATAAAATTTTCAAGGTTTAAGATTAATGTTCCTTCAAATCTATTTTACAATGGTTTAGTTCCATTGTTAGCCATGACTAATGAAAACATTTAACTCTGAACCAAATCATTGTATCTCACACATCAAAATATACCCCATGATGTTTAGTTATTAGGGAGTTTTTGGAAGATATGAATTATTTCAGTTGATCATTTATTAAGTTCCCTATATTATTTGTTTTAGGGTTTACATTATCAATGGTTTCTTGTTTTTCAGTTGTTTCATTCTATAATTGTTTTCATATAGTTATTTAGGTAAATGTTTTGGAGCCAATTTACTAGACCCTTATTGATATAGTTCAACACTTAACATGGTGGTCTAGGATGTATCAGTGGATCCTTTAATGGGGTTATAGGTGTTTTGGCCAGTATTTGAATCATCGATTCCAAAGACCTTTCATTTTCTTTCCATAGAAATTCATCACTTAGTGGATTACTGATTTTCTGTCTTCTATGTTTTCTGTATTCATATGTAATGAACATTATATCATAACTAATTGGGGAAATATTCCAAACTAAACATTTTAGGGTTGTAGTTATTAGTTTAATTGGGGATTATTCTTCACGTAGAGATAGACTTGAGTGTTTAGAATCTAAACATAGTGGTGTATTAATACTCCAATGATCCTTACATGGTGATATATTCTAGAATATAATGGTATATTGATTAATAGTGGTAAATGGTGTTTCTTTCATATTCATATCTAGTTAGGGTGGTTCAAAAAAAGTAATGGACGGTGATAGGGGATCATTCTTTTACTAGGATTGTCAGTTGGATTTCCATAGTTAATGTGACTATAATCATATATATTGAATATTAATTCACTATCTAATTTCCTCATCATATTTTACTACCATTCATGGGATCCATTTTATGTGTATCCTAGAATATCTTATTAAATATTTCATTTTTGAAAGTATTTTGGTATTTTTTTCATCCCATGATCATTTTGGTTACAAAAAATTAATAAACTAATGAAGAACATAGACAGATAAAGAGAAAGGGAGTAGGACTTTTTATTTTAAAAAATTATTAAAATCTAAAGAAAAGTATGAGGTCACATTATTTTCCTTTTGGACGGTTTTATTTTCCTCATATATATATATTATTCATGTTTTTGTTCCCTTATAAAATCCATTAATGTAATGTGTAGGATGCTACATAATATTATTAAAAATCCAAAAAAATCATTTTCTACAGCACTATATATTATATATATATATATGATAATGATATTGTTCAAATATATAAAATAAATAAAAAACCATTTTTAGTTCATTTTCATTCATATTGGAATATTAAGGAGAAGAGATTTATGACTTGAAGAAAATTGTTGATGATCATAAGAAGTTACCCAATAAAAATATGAATGGATTATTTTACCAAAATATTGTGGCTATTGGATCGGATTATATAAAAATAAATAAATCAATTATTTTATTTATTTTAAGGAAGATAATAAGAAGATACAATTATTTTTACAATCTTAAGATATATTTATTTATGGAAAAGAATATATTTATGCTTCCATATATTAATATTTAAAATTACACTGAGTTATATGAGACGACTATTAAAATAAATATATAAATATTTTATTAATAAATAGATATGGATTTGAAATTATTATAAAAAACATATCATAGTGATGATGATTGAGAAGTACATTTGAGTTATTAATTTCTCTCATTTATTTAGTAAGTTCAAACATTGAAAATGTTGGTTAGATTGAAAACAATCTTTGACATTTTAAAGGTGTTGAAATGCCAATAGAAATAAATTTTGTTTGAAACCTTTGGTATATGGGTGTGAACTATCAGTATATGGTATAACAATGGTTACTATAATTTTAGGTTTTTTCGGAATTCAGATAGCCAAATACTAGTGTGTTTTTATAAATATTGGTATAGTTAGGTGAGGGATGGTTGATAATAATATTTACTGAAACCAATGGTGTATCCGTTATAAAAAATTAGTTAGATAAACAATTTGAATATCCTACATATATGAACATTTATAAGAACCTTTGTTAGAGGATCCACACTAGTATCACTCTCCAATTAGACTTCCCACCTCTGAAAACAATTAATAAACACTTAAATTATTATTTGAAAAATTATGTATTCAATGAATCAAAATAAACATTTTAAAAATTATAATTTTTTATATTTTATATATAATTAGTTGATAACTTATGGAATTATTTATAACACATATATCAATCATTTAATTTCAATAATTAAAACTGATGCTTTATTAATAAATATTGTGTTAGAAATCAAGGGGACCAATTTTTCCTTCAATACCAATATTACTAACATTTTGACCAATATTTTCACTTTCATTATACGCATCCTCACTATCATCATCACCTCTGATATATCCATCACCATTTTTAACATGAAATGCATCACACTTAATACCACTAGGATCACCATAATCATCACTTGGTGCATCAAATAAGGAGGTCATTATTAAAATCCATGTATTTGAAAATTAAAATGGTATCATGTGTAAGGGTTAAACATAATGTTGTTTTATATTCTATAAATAACTAATTAGAATTTTTTTATCTTCCGTGATCTAACATTAAAAATTTATTATCGCATATTTCCTTTAGTGTATATCATGAAAATAGGTGATACTCAAGAAATTATAGGAACCTAATTTTGGGAAATATCTAATGGGGATATTTTCATCTACTGTTGACAGTGGTACCTCTTATAGTGATCAGTACCTAATATCAATATCAATTGAATGTTCACCCAAAATTTGGAATCTTATTATATATCAAGGTTCTATAATGATTTTTTTTAAAATTATAAATGACTTATTTGGCTACAAAAAATGATAAATTTTGGGATGTATAATAATACAAACTACCTTTTAATTATATATTCACTTAAAAAACACTTATATTTACTCTTTATACTCTAGAAAACATTTTGCCTCAAGAAAAATTCTATTTTATATTTTTTACCACATATAGTAAATGAAATTTAATATATTAAAATTTTTTTTATATTATCCGACTCTATAAAATATTTGTTTGATGAAAATAAAAAAACTCAATCCATATATGGAGAAAATGAATCATATTATCCCCATATATGAAAAAATATTATCAATAAAAACAAAATTAATAAACATATTAGGTTTTAAATACGTTATATTTAGATTAATTTATAAAAAACATTATTTAATATTATTAGATGTGTTTTATTCAATTTAGTTCTATTTAATTTTATTCAATTTATATTGGTTAGATAAGATTTATGTGAGTTTATCCAGAGAAAAAATAGTTTTCCTTAATTATTATATTTTGGATTTAATTAATATTTTTCATATATTAATAAATTATGTTATTTCTAATTAGTTAGGGCCAATACAGTTTATTTTATTTTTATTCAGTTTAGGTTTGGTTAAATTTTAGTGGTTTATATTGGATTAATTATGTTTATATTTTTTTCATTATTTTTAATTCATGTCCTAATTTGGAGGATAAATTAATTTTTTGTAACTCATTTTTTTTAATTTTATTCTTTTTTATTTCTAAAAAATTAATTCTACTATATGTATTCCAATTCAATACAAAAGTATGATTTAGTTCGACAATGTCCACTTTTTGGAAATTTAGTAAATTTATAGATTGATTTTATTTAGATCAGTTCAATTTATTTATATTTAGTTCTAGTTATTTATGTTTTGTAAGATTATGTTTATTCCATTTTTATTATGTTTTGTAATATACTTATTTTTATTTAGTGAGGCATGGATAATTATGTTTATTTATATTTAGGTTCTTTATATTCTACTATTTTATGTTATAGGTTAATATTTTTAAGTTTATATCTTCATATTAAATGAATATATTTATAATTTTATAAATTTAAAATAATTTAAATGTTGTACAAATGAAAATAGTTTTCAGATTACATGGTTACATATAATTATTTTATAGGTTAATGTGTTTATATAATTTATAATTTTAAATGTGTATTCATTAATATTAGATGAATTTTTTAATATTTATATTTTAATAATATGTTATATGATTTTTACAATATAAATTGAATCATTTAATGATTATATAATATAGTCTATGCAATATTTCATTTTTTATAAAAAAATATTTCAAAAATTATTATATAAACTAGATTGATATGTAATCAGTTAGTTAATTAATAATATTTTATAGTAAATATTAGGGATCTACATTAGATTTTTTTTCTCAATTATAAATCAATTGATGCATATAATTTTAGTGGTGTGAATGAATCTTCTCTATTGTTCCATTATTTCGGTTAATACCTCATCATATATTTTGAGCCATATTTTAAAACCATTTTAGCAGTACATAAAATCAATAATAAATGTAAATTTTCTTTAAATATCATTTTTCATGTATTCTATTAGAAATTTATCGTTTATTGTTTTTATTAATTCAGAAAAACAATTCAATAATGGCCTTGATTTACTATTTACCTTATCAAAAATTATTGACAGCTATAGAAACCACATGGTATAATAAGGTTTTTTATAGAATATTCTTCATTTTTTGGAATTTTATAGTTTTTGTTTTTAAAAATATGATATACCCATCAACATTGTATCAAATCCTTTAATATTAAATTTAATTTATAGATGTATTCTCTATAACATCATAATATTCTTAATATTCATTTTAAAAATACCCCATTATTTTTTAAGAGGTCATAATAATTCTTAAAACTATAATCTCCAACACAACCATATATTTTATCCTTTTTCATGTCACTATATCACCTTTTAGGATTTCAATAGATAATATTTTGAAAGATGATAAACTACTTATTGATTACCTGAAAACGTAAACATTATACTATATTTTTAAATCTAAAAAAAATTAAAAAGTGGTTTAAAACTATAAAAAAAAAAAAAAATTGCAAATAGTTATTAAGAAAAAAGAAATTTGTTTCAAATATATTTTTAAAATTAACTATTTCTATACAATTTATATGTTTTTTCAATTATTACATTGTTTATAAGTTACATGTAATGTTAAAACATTTTATAGTGTATATTTTTATTTTTTGGTTTCTTTAATTTCATTTAATTTTATGTTAGTATGTATATATATTCTATTAATATCAATTCTATTTGAATTAAATCATTTAGGATTGGTTTAGTTTACGTTAATATTACTCGATTCAAGAAATTTTATGTTATTCACACTAATTTCATTTTATTTTTTATATGATCTATTTCAAGTGTATTTTTTTCCTTATTACAATTTGAATCATGAAATGTATGTTTATATTTATCTCAGATCGGTTATATAGGTTTTATTTGGTATGGGTTTGTTTTTACCTTGTATAATTCATTAAAGCTTATCTTTATATATATTTAATTTTTAATTTAATTGTAATAAATTCACATTTTGATATATTTCGAGTCATGTTTTGTGTTTTAGGAATTATATGAATTATTTTATTTATATTTGTACATAATTAAACTAATTATTATAGTATAATACATACTTCCTTTTTAATCTAGAATAGTAGTTCGCCCCAATTTGTTGATCCAAACTGTGGAGTCATTTTTTATGTTGATTCATAAAAAATAATATTAAACAATATAAAATAAATTTTCAATAAAAGTCATACTGATTTTGAATAAAAAATAATTAAATAAGACAAATACCTAAAACTCATCACTCTTCTTATAATTACTCATTTCATGAAAATATTTTACTAGGAACTCCTTTAGTGTTGGTATACCATCAAAATTGATGAATACTCTACCATCAGATCCATTATATATCATGTTATTATATTATCTCTATAACCCATATAATTCCACTAATTATAAAACCCACATTGCTTCAATATTATGAAATTTATAGGGAAAGTACTTCCAAAATTTTATTTCATAGAAATAAAACAGTAATACAAAATTTAATTTATAACATATTTACACTTATTTGATCCCATTTTTTTCCCTTTATTTCATTTTGAATATGTATTTAGGAGATTGGTTCTATGGGAAGGATGTTACCTTTTTTTGGAGAAATCACTATAAAATTCCTACATTATATACCTGTTTTAGCAATCATTCAATTTCCATCATTTTATTTGAACATTTCCTATGTCTATTAGTTCAAAACATCCTATATATGAATTCTCCCATTCCACCTAATAGTTGTATATACAAACATGAACGAATAAAATACAAAATTTAAATTAATACATGTTACAAAACAAAAAAATAAGTGATATATAATTTTCTTGGTTGGTATACATATACCTGGGATATGATGGTTAATGAGAACTAATGGATAACCATACTGGGAAGGATTTTTAAATTCTATAGTCCCACAAGGTTCAAATGTATATTCACAATGATCATTATCAAAAAAATGATCAATATGTGCATGAATATGAGTCAAATGATAATGAATATAAAATCATAGATACTATGGAAAAGTAGGAAATTATGGTGATATTGATGTTGGTGGATGTTGATATTAAGAATCAGGAGAACTATCCATTATTAGATAAGGATATGATAAATGATAAATATAATCATATTAATATGGTCTTGAAAATATTGACAATATGAATATTCTAGGTGATTCAAATGTGTCTTTGGGATAATAAAATTTTCAAGATGATATATCCAATATAATATATATGTTTTAATAGGTACAAAGAGTATTGTGATTAGCTATAGTATATCCCTCATTGAAGTATTAGGATTCCTGCCACTATTATCAATCGTTATAGGGAATAGTTTTTCCTATATGGTGGATCCTAAATAAAAATAAAATTAATTAATATTGTTTCATTATGTGATTTGTGATGTATATTTATATATGAAAAATTATACTAAAAATGGGTATTATAGGATAATGCATATCTTCCTCATGAGGTTACAATTTTCTGATAATATCTTTATTTGAATCTCACAATTATATATCATTTCATGTATTAAAAATATCAATTAATTTAATTAGAAATTATATACTAATTGATAATGTATAAAATTCATAACAATTTGCATAAGTTACTTAAGGAATATAATTTTTCTAGCCAAAAAAGGGATGGAATATTTAGTGTAAAGAAAATTATAAACTTGAAATATGTTGAATATGATAATGATGGTTTTTTAATTATAATACAAAAAATCAATAGGAATTTATTTTCATCAACAATTTTATATTCAATCCAATGTTATTTCGTTTTTTATTCCAATTTTATCGAGTAAATATCTTATTCATAGTATTTTGGTTTTAATTAATTGCTCATTTGGTCATTAGTTCAATTGATTAATTTTTAGGTTAAGTCTTTGGGATCAATTTAATTTATTTCCTTTAATTCATTTTGATTATTTAAATATTCCATTTTTAAAAAATTTATGTTGTTTCTTATTCATGTTCATTGATATTTAATTTTTTTATATGTAAGAATATTTTATAACTTTCATGTAATTGTTTTTACATATTACATTTAAACAGATTTTAAAATTTTAATGTAAATTATTATCAAATAAAAAAAAATTTATATCATCTCTAAATCTGGATATCAATGTTTAAAATAGACACCAAGACTATGAGTACAGTCAATATTCTTAAATTAGAACTTAATGTACATTAAAATAAATAAGTGTTCTGGATATCATTTATAGAATAGGTTTAAAACAATGATTTATAAAATAGTTTATAAATTAACAAATGTTCCTGAATAGTTTTAAATTACTTTGTGGAACTTTAAACCTATTAAAATTAATTGAATACAACTATAATACATGGAAAATAATTATTGAGTTGAATTTGGATACAAATTGAAAGGAAACTAAAAGAATTTGAGTAATACCAAAATGAAAGACCCAAGTCGAGAAAAATTGAATGATATGAGCTAACATGTTTTTTCTTCAGTATATTACCAACCACTACATTATGTTCTAAATAATGGAAAAAAATTATTCAATTTAATTAATCACATGTGGTAAATTTCTAAAGATCAATGGGGGTAGTGATAGAGACAATTCCATCCCCACTGCAAAAAGTTATAATCTGTGGGATTAATTTAATTATGATTCTAAATTCTGATATTAGATGATATTTCATATAAAACATAAGTTTTTCTATTAATAGACAAATATACGGATCAATAGTAGATAGGAATTGAGTTATGCTAATAACAATAATTAAATATTCATTAATAAATTTGCTACGTCATGTCATTGAATCAAACATACATTATTTCATCGTAATAGCCCAACAGTAAGAGTAATCAATCAATATAATTATTTTCTTAAACCGACTATAAGGAGAAACATTTTAAGATTGATAATACTATTTAATACAATATAATAAAAAACTAACTTTTTAGTAATCATAATTTAATCATGGTGAGTTCCCATGTTCACGACTCAATTAGTTATATGAAATCTTAATCCATTTATCATAATTGGTTTTCATTCACCAAAATATAATTAGTAAAAAACCCAATTATATTATTTCTTGAGATATATAGTCAATTGTTAAACTCTATACCGCATATATATATATATGTACATGAATATGAATATTTTAATTATTACTACTTTTATTTTATTACATTAAATTTTGGTCCTTTTATTTCAACCTGGAAGGTGCCTATACTCTTTATAAAATCTCTCTCCTTCATAAATCTAATGAGCATTGAATTAAAATTAAAAATTATTTCTGTTACATATATAAAAATATAATAAAATGTTGATATATATGTAAAAATAAATAGTCAGATATAACATACAAATGATAAAATTAATTTCATGATATAATAATTGAACAAATCATAGTTAAATAAGACTATGTCATGTTCCATCCATAACTCTTAAAGGATCAATATATCCATTTTATATTATGCATGAATTCACTATTTTTAGGGATGTGATAAAAATCAATGTCTAATTTGTTTCATCTCATCGTTATTTCTCATTGGCTGTTACTACAGTGTGCTATCAACAAAAAAAATTAATTGAACAAAAATCGATAAATTCTTCAACAAAGTTACAAATCAAAATGGAACATTAAGGATGGTTTATATTATAGAAATAATAATCCATAACAAACATATTTATTTACGTTTTATACAACCTAAAAAGGGTCTTAAATATGTATGTTGGTAGAAATATGTATAGTTTGGAGAATCATGAAGGTGAAAAACAATATTCGAAATCTTCACTAAGTCAGAAAAATAAATGATTCATTTTCTCGTATTTTCATAATTAAATAATTGGAAAATTTTATTTCAAAATTATATCTATAATAATATCTTAATTGATTCAACATTTCCCTTACTTTATTGGAGAGTGAATGATGGTGATTAATTTGAATCAATTTATGATGAAGGATGTAATTTTCATGAAATTTTAATTATTATTTTTTATAATCATTTCATTGTAATTTTATTTACATATTTATTGAATAGATATCAAGAACAATTAAATATGTAATTATTATATAAATTTAATTTCCTCAGAATGTTCCATAACATATGAACCATAGGTAACAATCCATCTATTTTCACTGATATAGAAAAGATGTGGTTTAGATTAGATACACCAATCCCCCAATTCATGCTTAGATCATAAATCATATATGGTCATCACATTGATGTTTGTAAGAATATAAAACAATATTTAGCATAAATTTTTTCAATGTGAATTACATTTTAAAAATGACGTAATATAAATTTTAACTAATAATGTTTCTTGAACGTGCCTTTATTCTTCTAATTGTAATTGAATCATGTGGAATCATTCAACCAATTTATTGAATTCATATTAAATTTCTTAACTAAAAAACATACATCTTTTAATTCCTTAAAAAGACCTTTTCTAGACTTATTATTAGGTGGATTCTCTTAAATGACCTTAGTCTTTGGTCATGTTAAACTAATATGATACTCAATTTCTTATACCGCACACAAGAAAAAAAAATTTCAACATCTAACAAAAATACGAAGAATTCTTGTTAAAATTACATGATGAATAAAATAAATAGTTAAAATTATATATTAATCAATTAGAAAAAACATATTACTATTTTAGATCGATTATTAATATAAAAAATGATGACTTTTAAAAATATAATTTAAAAAATATATTACATTTTAAATTCATCTACTAGATGGATTATAGTTAATAGTTTATTATAAAAAGGAATATATATTTTTATAAAATATTATGTGGACATTCAGTTATTTATAATTCTTTATCAAATAATATAAAAATATAGTTGAAGTTTAAAAATAATTTTTCAATGATAACTAATTTTTGTTATATTTTGTAATTTCCATAAAAAACATAAAAAATAAACCCTAAGATATTAATTATATAAAATTAAATTATTTTTTAATTTTATAATTTTTTATATTTTGAAGAGATAATATTATATATTTTTATATAATAATATATTTTCAGGTAAATAGATAGTAAAATTATTTTTACTAAAAAAGTTTCATTTATTAATATAGAAAAAGAATGTATATTATAAATACACAAGAAAAAAATTAATGATTAAAAAAGTATTTACCAATTAATGATATACATTTTATAATATCATGATAAATTTTTATAAACAAAATTTAACATCTTATACAGTTCATTCCAATAATAATTCCCTTTGGTATATTTAGTTAATTATATATCATTTTGATAGTATTCATTTTTTATTGCTTTTAAAGATATATAATATTTATTTTTATAAAAATAATTCAATTCAGTTCATTAAAATAAATGTAATATATAATTTTATCCAACATAAAAATTTTATTCACAAATATATATTTATTAATGTTTTTTTATGCATTACATCTGCTAATTTAAAAACTGATTTTATATTTAACATAAAAATTTAATTTGATAAAAATAGATTTCATATTTTGAATGAGTACATAAAAATTATTAAATAAGGTTTATTTTTTAGTAATAAAAAATTAAATCACCCCTATTGAAATTAAATAACATACTAAAACAAAATAAATTAAAAAAATTGAAAATTATATGGCTAAACATCTCAAAAACATGTTTAAAAAAGTGTTAAAATAATATTTCCATGATTAATGAACATATCACATACCACAATCTATTATTGTCCATATTTTTAGTCAATCAACATGTTTAATATGGGATTCCTTGGTATTATGTGGATATAATTACAAAAATTCCATTATCAGCACTTATAAAATGGACCAATAACCACCACTATACGACCATTGAAATAATTTGGTTTATACCATAATAGTTTCTTAAATATATTTCATTTATAATAAAATTCATGTTTTATGAGTTTCTAGTGATGATATATTAGTTAAAGTCCTATATTTTCTAGGAATCCTTGAAAGAAAATGTAACAATTTCCACATGAGTTCTTGTTTTTTCTATTTTATTTTCCATTATATCATAGTAATTCAATTTTAATTTATTAATTCCTATACAAGGACGTAAATATTTACTTATTATAATTGTAATTATTATAATGTAATTACTTGTATCCCCTTTTATCTTAATTGTTATGAAAAATAAAGCAGTCATTCCTGTGTTTGGTGAGATACCACCTCCATGAAGAGAAAACTTTTATTTTTTCACCGTGAACTCTCTTAAACAATTATAATGGTCATATATAATAATAAATTTCTTATATAAAATATAGTTTTTATTATCATGAAAAAAATTATAATCCACATTCTTTTAATATCTATCTTTGGGAAATCAAAATGTAAACCAAGGCCTATACGGAATAATATCTTTATAAAGTAATTGATCTCATTTTTTATCTAGATTATTAATTAATTATTAAAATATATAATAATATTATTATTCATGAGTTTAATAGTGTATAAATAATATCCTTATTTTTCTATAATAATGATATTATTCCACATGAAACAGATTGCTACATCATAATCATTCATTAATTATGGTATGTTCTTGATTGGTTTGGTCTGACCACATACATGACTATAATACAATACAATATCATATATTAAAATATAAATTATTTAATGAAAATATATTATATAAATAATAACATGCTTATTTTTTATTCGATAATGGATAAATTAATGTTGAACACATTAATTATGAAAAAAAATTCGTTTATTAAAAATCATATAAACATACTCATCGCCAATTCTACAATTGTGGATCATAACCAAAAATCAAACATAATTAGATTATAAGATTATAAATAACTTAAAATAATAAAATTCAGTACCATGTATGATATATCAATGATAAAAGTCGGGGGAATAATTATGAACAATGTCTCTAATATGAATTTTATTGAAACAAAATCATGATTACTCAAATGTAGTTTTGAAAATAAAAAATAACAAACTAATATAATGTTTTATAAGTATTAAAAATTAAAAATATAAAATTTTATGTATTCTAAAAAGGTTCTAAAATTGGTTATTATTACATCTTAAATTTTTATACCAGATAATATAAAGCATTTGAATAACCAGAAAAACATTGTAAGGGTTTTTTATCTCAAATATTCACCCCAAGATACATAATTCCTATTATACACCATTTTTTAAATGGAATAGTGCATATAATAAAAATTAAATTACTTGTATCATATTAATATAGTTCATAAAATTGATTATTTATATAATTCCTTATCTTGAATGAAATTTCACGTTAAATGATATTGAAGTTATACTGTTATTTGGTATCTCAACTCCATCAATTAAGTTACAATTATTCCTATTGAACTTCTATACATAAATATTGGTTTTTCAAAAATTTAGATAGTATTTAGTTTTTAATTTATATTCCCATATAGTGGAAAAATATCTTTTAAATCAAATCATTTTCCTTTACAAAAACATTATTCACAAAACATATATAATTATTAAGAATCATTCCCTTCATCTTTAATTATTGTTTCCCCTCCTTTTCCACAATTTAATTTCACTCAAATATTCTCTAACATTATCGAAAACATAATTATTTTTTATCTCAAGGGACCCAATATTTTCATTATACTCTTTTAAAAATTATATTGTTTTACCTTTTTTATGATGTTGGTTTTAAACTATGATAGTTTAATATATTAAAAATGGTTTCCATATTTCTTAATCAAATGTATTATCTTCCAATAAAAATTTATTTTTATAATATTTTAGTGTTTTCGAGGACCTAATTTTGATTTTTATTTTTTTGAGAAAAATATTTTTCAATATTTCACTTTATATTTTTGATAATAAATGTTCAATGTGACCTATAACAAATCCTTTTTAAAAGTTTCTTCTAAAATCTATTTTTAACATTTTCTTCATTTGAAGAGATATTTATCAATGATTTTTGTATTATATGAGGCTTCCTCACTATATATTAAAGGTTTGAAAAAATTACTTTTCTATTATATTTATAATTTATTTAATTTAAAATAATTATGACATTTATATAATATTTTTTCCCAGTGGGATTTTATTTCTAAAACTCATAAATATAAGTTTTTCATCTAAGGAATTTTCCTTTGATATATCATATTATTTATCAAGTAAATTCTTCAAATGATATCATCCACATTTTGTTTTAAATTTTTTATGTTATATCCTTCTACATTGGTGGAATGAACCACCACTGTCTTTTTTCTAAACTAATCATCATTAATTTATAACCATAATTATTCATATGTTAACTATCCTCTATGTTATATTTTTTTTATCCTCTATGAATACCATATAAAATTTATAATAAAAATTGAGGGAGTTTTGTTTTAAAAAAAATCTAAATATATTTCTTAACACAAAACACTTATCCTCAAGAGAAATGAGATATATTATAAAAATATTATTACTTAAATTTTTTAGTTTTAAACTATTCATTTAATTGAAATGTATGAGTATTAGTAACCACATTATGAGTAATATTTATAGTGATACTCCCCAATACAAATGTATACATTAATTATTAGTAAAAAGGATCTTAATATTTATTAAAGTTTCTTAATGCTTCAAAAGAGCATTTTCATCAAAAATGATTTTAAAATATTTTTATGTGTTGAAATAAAATTAAATATATTAAACTTCTATAAAAAAATTAAAAAATTTTACCATTTGAAAATATATTTCTAAAATTATCTTAGGATAAAATTTTGGGATTTTTCGGAAAGGATTGATTTTTCCATGAATAAAGAGGAATAACGATTTCTTTAAAAAATCATTTAATTTCATTGAAAATACCCATTATGAATTGAATTTGATATTATATTCAGATAAGTATGATATTTTTATAAAAAATATATAATTCATTTATTATGAATCATCATTATACAAGATTTTGGTAAAAGTTCAATATTTTTCTTAAACGCATTCCTATAAAAAAGAGTTTTATTAGTTTTAATCATTTATGATAAAGTCAAATTATTATTATTCATGATATATAATTTAATGAAAATTAATTTATTTTTGGATTCATAATGTGGAAAATATTTGACTATTTATTTTAATTAATTTTCATAAGAATTTTAATTTCTCTGGAATAAAAAATATATAGTATTTATGAAATACATTTTAATATATGTTTTCATTAAGATATAAATTTTATAAAAAAAATTTATTAAACAAATAGTAATAATTTTTTATGATATTATACATAAAATTTCATAAAAAAATTATTCAAAAAATAAAAAATGGAATTTATCTAATATATAATATGAAAAAAAATTAGTGTTGATGTTCTGCTTTCACAACACTGGAAAATGTCAAATTTGGTTTCTAAATGATAATTTTGACATGTATGAACTATTTGATTAAATTGGTTGTAAAATATGAATTATTGTTTTTTATGGAAATATATATATATATATATGAATATTTTTTATATAACAAGTAACATATCTAGATGTGTGTGTGATTTTATGATCCGATTCGTTAAAGATGTTAATTTCTATTTTCATTTTGGTTACTCCCGTTTATATGCATAGTGGAATGATTTTTAGTAGAAAGTACCGTATTAGGCATTTTACTATGGTTTTAGATTTCAAATGATGGAAAATGATTCCATACATTATATGGTTAATGATTAATACTAACCATGTCCCATAACTGTGCACCCTATATTAGAGGGAGGTACAGTTTGTAACCCATTCGTGGGGGCCTAGAAATTGTTCCCCTTTGGAAAGATACTACCATGTGAATTATCTGAGAATTTTTATAACCATGGGGTTCCATGAAGAATAAATTAATTCTGTTTTTTTAAGGGATAAGTTTGTTTTCACAGTTGGGACATAGTTTGGAAGACCATGCATCCAAATCCGCTACCACATTAAATATGGTTAAATCACCATTTCACCTTCATGTCCCTTATAATATTTTCACCTGATGTCTCACATTTTCTATTATAGTATAAAGGAATATAATCCAAATTCTATTCCCTCGTACATTAATCAATATCTATTGATTTCTTGGGGTTTTATGTTCTATTTAGTGTGAATCGATGCTCTTGGAAAGTCTCAGACTCTATTTCATTTGATTTTATAAAATAACTAATGGGCGTTATTTTCTATTAATCCAATGATTATGAACTATATTTCTTAGATATTCATTATATTTTTTATTTCATACATTATACCATGAATTGATGGATGATGATGGGTTATTGGTGGTCAATGAACTTATGGTATGCGGTTTAGATACTATTTTCCAAAGTCTTGATGTTTCCCTTATGTTTATGGTTGTGTCGTTCCAGTTCCATGCTCAGTTTATTGATTAATTAATGTAAACTGTTCAATGATTTGATATGTGAGACCCTTAATAGACCTTGTTGGGTCCATTGATTATTATGGGATCAGTTATATGTTTACTAATGGGAGCATGCACAACTTGGAAATGGTGGAAAAATTTCTAAAATGATATATTAAATGGTTTATGTGATTAAACCAATTATAAATTTGTTTTAAATGTTAACATGTAATGAATGGATATTTGGATTTATTTGTAATACTAAATTGTTTTTTAGATGATTATCGGTAAATATGATAATTGGTTAAAGTGAAATGCTCATGTTATTAAATGGATGAAATAATGTTTAATATCTGTAATTATTATAATAGTATAATGGACTAATCATGGGTTTGAGTGAAAATTATTTAAAGTAATTATGAATGGTATTGTTTGAAAATTAAAAGGTTCTACCTTGTTTTTTTAATTGATTAATGTTTACTAATGATGACCCTTGGAATCATATTTAATAGTATTGTTGGGATACTGGAATAAGGCCCCACATCTTTGTGTCAAGATAGACTAGTGCTCTTGGCCCCTCTGATAAATCATATCATTTGGATGATAGATTGATGGTCCAATATCTACTGTTATGGATGCAAAAAGATGCTCTATGCACCATATGTTTGGACAGGATACAAATAAATAGACTGATGAATTATGGTATAATGATATAAATTAAATTAGTTAATTAATTACCTTGTGATGTAATGTGTTTAACCCATTATAGAATATGGTTCAGACATCTAGTGTGGGATTAAGAATGTTTGTTTTGTTGGTTCTATTGTGTGAATTGAGTTCCCATTGCTCTAATTGGTAATTGGTTAACTAAAATAATGTTAAATTTAACTGTATTATTTATTTCTTATCTATACCCTCACATACACTTTTAGAAAAATATATACTATAATGGACACCATTTTTGGTAGCCAGTTATGTTGTAATCAAACCATGCTTGTTCCATCAAAGGTTATGACCAGAGTTTATTTATCTAGGACTAGAGAATGGAACTGTACCTATGATATATGGTTGATTTGAGACGGATCAGTGATAAGGTAAATAAGAATTCAGTTAGGAATCATTTTAGGGATTAATGTTAGTGTATTTTTTTCTTTATAATTTCACAGATTATATTATCATGACGTGACATGTTTATTATTATTTTTAATTGAAACTTCCTTAAATTGTGAATGTGGTGTTTGATGTTTGGATATTTTATATTATTTCATTAAAATATTTATATTAATTTTTTGTATTGGTTTACTCTGATAAATTATGTATAGTTCCAGAACACGTTTCATTACACCCCTACAAATATTATACATACTATATAATATTGGTATCCATTCTTGTGGTCATATACTAAAACAGAATTGAACATCAATTCAGTGGCACTAGGGTTATAACAATACAAATTAGTATCAGCGGTATTTTTATTTATTGTAGATTTATTATTTGGGAAGGGTAGACTATATAATATGATGTATCAAGATAATGTAACAATCACATGAACGGGAGCATGTAACCCATCTGTGGGGGAAACCCCATCTTTCAATGGTTGAATTATAGTTATTTATTAATTTTTTTTAAAACTACATGGTATTTTACAATGTTTAATACATGTTTTGTGTGAATTTATCGCTAACAGTGATTTTATGTGTGGGAATTAATTCCATGATATTTATTTATACATGCATAATTTTATTTATTCATGGATTCATATGAAATTAATCATGTTATACATGGAATATATTTTGGTTTGTGGGAAATAAATTGTTACTCTATTTCATTTTTAGTTTTAAATAAGGGGTTCCTAATCAAGAGGATACATATTTTTAAGTATTTAATGTCATAAATTGGAATAATATGTAAGGATTTTAAAATATATATGTTGGATTAAGAAAAATTATACATGTCCTTGAATAGGGATGTTTGGGTTTTTTGATAGTAATATGGTTACATCCATTGTGAGAGTGTATGAAATGTTGCATATTATGGCTAGTATTGACCCATTTATTTGTAACTATGAAATGATGTGTCTTATAACATAAAATGTGAATTTTTCATTAATTTGATATTAAATAATGATAATGTTTATAGGTATATGAAAAAGATTTCAATTATTTGAATGGGCCACTAGTTGTGGGACTACAAAAGCATTTGTTCTAGGGGATAGGTAAGAAGAGATGTTCTGTAAAAACATCACGCATGTTATCAAATTTATAGAGATGGAAATATGGAAGTAATCACTAATAATGTTATATTTGACTAGTAAATTACCTCTAAAAATCATTTTATGTTCGATAAGAAGGTTGGACCTAACGTAGTTCAGTTCTAGATTGTGTTTATGAAAAAAATTTAAACCCACATAGAGGCTCTAATAGAAAAGCAGTCAAGTTGGATTCATACATGTTATTAGGATGATAAAAGTGCTAGTGAGATATTCAGGATCAAGATTAGTATTCATATCGTATTTCATGGAAGGACATCCAAGATACGTTCATAAGGAACATTCACCCAGACAGTATATCTCATGAGGGAGCTACATAGTTTATATAGCACACCAATGGAACTATATCGGTGATTAATTATGATCGACACTTCAATGACCTCAAAAAATGGTTTCGATGTTAAAAAAAGATTACAATTATTTAAAGATAACATTTTCATGATTTAATTAGATGTGATATCACATTCTTGGTAAATACCATATGTTCAATGAATTTTTATTTGGGGAATAATCAGGTTCCCAATTTTTAGGGGAACTTGAATGAGGCCTTTGGTGGTGAAAAAATAGTTCCAACTTGCTAACCAGGTAGTACAACCTTAGATAGATTGATGTAGTATTCTAATGACCATCTCTAGTGTAAAAGTTGATAGAGTAGCATGTATAGAGGAGAAACCTATCAGGGTAATGATTGGGTGTCCTACTATCAATGTGATAGACATGGTAATGAGAATGGTATGTGTCCTTAACCACTAATTGATTTAATATGTTGTTATGAATGGGATATATACATAGGATCTATTTCAAACCTCTACATAGAGGTGGACATGGATGTTCTAGGATGATATAGATCACTATACATTTATTTTATACCTTTTATAATTTTGATAATTGGATCTCCATTGGCCCTACCAATTATGGTGGAGGATGAGGTGCATCAAGATAGGACAATCCAAATAATTTGGGATGTGCAAGGCACGTGACTCCTATAAGAGCTATGGTAGAGTGAGATTATTGTTTCAAGAAATGTTTCCTACTATGGATAATAGTCAAGATAGATCATTGAATTTGAGGTATAATTATTATAACTTGTACACATTAAAAATCATTAATTTATTCAATGGATTCTCACACTTTTATATCTTTTTAGTTTTTTAATGGTTTGGATCTGGATGTCGAATATATGTTTTAGGTAATGTCAATCGAGACGTTTTTATGGGTATGGTCGGAGGATAGCCAACAATATATTGAGGATTCCCTCATGGATTGTGGATACCATATAATTTTGTAAATTATTATGATTGAGATGTGGTGATTTTATTTGATAATGGGAACAAGGTAGTTGGTTATGTTCTAGGATCGTATTTATTATTACTATTGTAGATAGATTATAACATCACCCAATGATGATATTTGAGATCATTGTTGTTAAATAAATTTCTAGGTGGGAGTGGTCAAACTTGTTCATAAAATGTTTTGTGAGCTCATAAACCAGGTGGAAAGCCTTATTAATGATGATGGGGGGGGGTTGAAATATCCTTCTAATAGTGGACCAGTTCTAAATTTTTTCTAGAGTATTTTTCATGGTTTCATGCCAAGGGAGAGATAACATTCATGATTAATCTAATACTAAAATCTGATCCAGTCTCTATTCGACAATATAGAATGGATAAATTAGAACTTCATGATCTCAAGATTCAGTTGTAGTCTGATTATAAAGGGTTTATATACTAGATTAAATCACTCTGAAAATATCTAGATTCATTTCCCAATATGAATTCTGAAACCATGAACTTGTTTCTTTTGTTATATAATGTTAATTCAGATAAATATTATGAATTGGTATCCTCTTGTATGAATCAATTAAGATATTGACTAGAAGAATGGTTCATATATACCCTTGAAGACTGATTTATAATTAGGGATTAAACTTTTGAGGGTACAACCCTCTGATATACCTGGGTTAATTTTGGAAGAAGGTATGGATTGAAAGGCTTCATTGTGAATCCATTTAGAATAAAATATTATCATATTTTGTTCATTGATTTCATTATCCAAATAAGTCAACTTTTGGATAATTTTTAATTTTTTTCATTAATGAAATCTAAGCGTACTCCACAAGTAATGAAAATCATGCGAAACATCTTGATAAAATCATTACTACACCATGATAGAATTGTATATAATCCAATCTATGTGTGGTTTCTATACTGACAATGTATATTTATTAGATCAAAACATTCAAGAGTAAGGTCTATTAGTGGATCCTGATAAGTTTCATGAAGTTGAATATGTGTCCCCACTTTTTAATATTCTTCATAAGTGAATTTTATTTGTTTTGGATGTTTGATAACGAAAATTCATCCAAGAGATTTCTAACTATGGATAATTTCTCTATTCCCTAATCATGAATGGAATAAATTTCGAATGTTCTATAGAATATTAAAACTCCTTCCAGAAGATTAACATTTGTTTGATAGTATATCATATTTTATTCTTACTTGAACCAGGTGAAGAGTATAATATATTTAATTATCCGCATAAGATCAAACACAGGGATTTATTAATGAATGTATATCGAATAATGGAAGATAGATCATTATAGTTTTTATCACATGAATGGAACTATACTATGCATGAACTAGATATCATTATAGTGTTTTATTTAATTAATAGTTTGTAGAATTCACTTTTGGATAAAAAGGTAATATCTTTGCTGAACATAATACCTTCAAAGACATATTTTCCTAGAGTGATTTGAATCCTCAATAGTAATGATGGGTTGATTATATAAAATCCTTTGATTTTGAGATATTTTATATGTTAATAAAGGAGAATAGGTTTGTTGATTATTTGATATTGAAGACAATGAATCATATGGTTATGGAATCTAGTTTAGATTACAAAATGATGGCCTTGTTAACAGTTATTTATATTGGTGTTTAAGAGTAAATGGATCAATTGGACCTTGTGTCCTTATCCTTAAATCCAACTCTTCTGATCCATATCACGATAATTTAGTATGAGGATCAACAGTGTCTTGATTTGATGTAGGTATTTGATGGTGGGGATATCTCTCCTGATTAGACTATTGATATTCATGAGATCATACATGTTCATAGTCTCGTTATTGTACTTACATGTATGATGGAGGAGCTGATGCATGAGTTTCATGTCTCGAAGTGATAAGTACATTGTTGTTTGAATAAAATGTTCAATGAATGTTGTGTATTGTATTAGTGGATATCATGTAATAATTACATCCCATGTTTCATGATGTGAGGCTACACTTTTTGGTGAGTGTGTGATGAACATCAACAACATGCTAGTCTATTACATATGTTACCCATGCCAAAATGAATTTTTAATGATTCCATAATGGATTTGGTCCTATGATTTACATGGAATTATCAGTAGCGTGATGTGATACGGGTGACTTTGGATCACTTGAAAAATGTCCTTATTTATTTAAAATATGTGATACATTTACCATTAATAATCTTGGAGACTTATTCGCTCAAGAGATAATACATTTTCATGGGGTTCAATTTAGCATTGTTCCAGAAAGGGATCCCCATTTTACATTATGATTCTATAAAGGGTTGTAGAAATATATTTGTACTAAAGTGTTTTTTACAATATCATCTCAAATTTAAATGGATAGTTAGTTGGAATGTTCAATATAAGTGTTAGATGACATGTTGGGAAAATTGTCATGGATTCTTTTTATATTTGGGAATAACATTTAGCACTTGTTAACTTGACCAATAAAAATAATTATCAAGTTCCTATTAATATGGAAAGATAAGAGGCCTCATATTATAGGCCATTAAGATCACCATTATACTAGGTGAAAATGGGATAGTCTGAGATGTTTTTCTCGACACTCATATAGGAGATATCTCAATGTTTTTAGCTTATCATAAAGTATATGACTGCATCCATGAGTACAAAAAAGACATATTATGATTGAAATCATTAGCATATATAGTTTACTTTGGGTTTATGTGTGTTTCTTCATGGGTATCCACTATTAAACACCACTATATTAAGAATAAATAAAATTTTGCACCCATGTATGTGGGATCCGTTGAGGTTGTGGATAGGATCGAGATGTTATAATATAAGTTTTCTAAACCGCAGTAGTATAATATTAAGCATATTGATTTTAATGGGTAAAAGCATCAGTAGTATCATAGCAAACCTTATCCAGTAATTTATATTAATTATGATGACCATGAGGCTGATATGTCAATAGGGGAGCATCCATTTAATTTTTTGGATTGAAGTGAGAAGGTTTGGTTGGATTAGACTCTGTCATTGGTCTGAGTGCTATAACTGCATTATAGTACTCTAGATGAGACCTGGAAAAGTGAATGTTACATGATGGAATAGAGGTAAAAAAAATTAACATGGGAGATTAGAGATGATAGATATTGAATCTCAAGGATGATAATTTATAAGGTGGAGATGTTGTAATAACCTGATCGTTGACAAGGTACATTTTTTAAAATATTGGTTAAAATCATAATAAAATGGTCAATGGAATGATTTATGGAGTTAGGGAATAAATCAAGGATGTTATGAGGGTTTGGGATACGAAATTATGGTAAATGTATATATAATTCATTTCCCATGGTTAAATCAAGGTACGCACTAAGTATGAACCATATCCATGCACTCGAAAGAAGGGGCGACATAATTTGAAAACCAAGCATGAGAGGATGAGAAATCATATTAGGTTTGTCACAGCCATCATCATAGCTCCATGTTATTTTTTAAACACATCATGTTACCCTATGAAATTGAAAAATACATTTTGAAATTGATTGAGAATGATTCATGGTTGGTGCACATATTGGAATATCACGTTTCCAAATATCACTCCCCATTATAAATACTGAAATGGAAATTTTTCTATCCAAAACACATAATCTTTTCACCTAATTTTTCCCCATTTTAGTCTCTAATAGAGAGGATTATAAACAAATATCTTTCCCCTTATACAAGTATCAAAATACTTTTATTAATATGAATATGGAGTTCCATTCATTAAACATTTTTAATAAAATTTCATTATTTTTTCTAGATGAACTATTATGTGTTATTTTATATTATTCCAAATCATATGAACCTTATTGGAAAATATTTCTTTATCATAGTGATTTGATATATTCATGTTTTAATAGAGGGTAGATGATTGTGAGTTTTAATTAAAAACCATAAATCTGGTAGTCTAAAAGATATTTCACATAGCCTTGATGTTTACCTTAGGTATTTAATTTTACTTTTGGGATTTCAACCAATAAATTTTTTTTGAATAGAAAATTATTTTGAACCTTAATATTATATGTGATACAATTCATGGACTCTTTCAGGTCTATTGATGCTTAGAAGACAAGTCCAATGTTTACCAAATGAGGTGTTCCACTCCTTGTACATACTGAACCATTTTATAAATGATGTATAAAGGGTTTATCAGATTTAACTAATTTTAAATGTGTTATCCATGTTAACAAGGTATAATTTTTTTGGATAAACATGGAAACTTTAATGTAATATGGGATGTTTAAGGGTAAATTTGATAATTATTTAGAGGGTGTATCTCAATGTTGTTAAATTGATGAAATATTTTTTAATGGTTGTGGTTATGACTAAATAGTAAAATAGAATAATCAGGGGGTTATGTTAAATGTATAAAATATATTGATACATGGAAATTTAGGAAAAATAAAAGAATCACCCTTACTATTTTTAGTATATAAAATTAACCTCATGAAGAAACTAGGTAATAATGATAGATGGAATTATTTGTATGTTGGACTAGTGATCCTTAACTTGGGGTCTGGGAAAACTAATTGTTTTGGCCCCATTGAGCTATCATATTTTTTAGATGCCTATTGATTCTCTAAGATCAACTTGTTATGATTGTGGACTAATGTTTCTATTCATTAGGATATGATTTTCATTTAGTAACTATAAAAATGATTCAATTTATAATGATTTAAATTTAATGGATTAATTAATATGATTAGGTTTTGATGTATTTATCCCCTTATAATATAGGATTCAAAATTCATGCATTGGACGACAAAGTTTTGGAGTTTTGGTACTGTTGTGGGATTTGAGAGCCCATTGGGGAAAATAATAATTATTTACTGATATTGATGATTTTTTTTCATCAATCATAAATCCATATTTATTACATTAAAATTTACCATAGTGGAGACCATGAGGATGTCTCATGAAGAGGTTACAAACAAAGTTGTGAAACTATCACTCCGTTAATTGTTTTACATCAGTATTAGACAATGATATTTGAAATGTGTTAGGAAAAGCTAAATTACCTAAAATTAGATTTAAACTAAAACTTATTATTAGGAATTTTAATTTAGAAGAATAATGGATAAAAAAAAAAGATGAGTTGAGGATGGTAGGTGTAAAAATATTTAGATCCTTGGACACTCCATTTGTCATTTTCTACAAATTTAATCCAATTAATCTATCCAATGTGTACCTAAATACAAGAAATTATACATCTATATTTACTGGAAACCATATTAAGGCCTCAAATATTAGTGATGGTACCCTTATAAAAGATATTTGATTACCTGATGACATTTGAAAAACCAAAACAAATTAATCTCAATGTCCCCAAAAGAGAGACATCGACAATGAAATATAAAAAATAAGAGTACCCACATTAATTTATTATGATAAAAAAATATTGAAATGTTTATATTAAAATGAAAACATAAATGGAATATACATCATTCAATCAATCCAATAGTTTCAAAGATAATTTCAAATGAATGAATTCTCAATGAAAACCTCAAACTCAAATGGGGAAATATAATCAAATATTCATTTCCCACCACCACATAGAGTTTATACCTTAATTGATTGATTACATCAAGTATATTAATCTTATAAATTTGATACTATCCATCTCATCCCACTCCCTCAGTTTGAACATCTTGTGAAATGATGTGGAGGTGAGAATATATTGTTAAAATGGGGTGGAAAATGTTTTTCCTAGTTTTTTTCCCTTGAATGATGGCTCAATTTTTGGAAATATATAATCCAAATAATTTTAAGGTTAGTTCATAAATTTTTTTCATATGTGAGTTATATTTCAACTACAAAATTTCATCTCATTTTGAGATGTGGATAGAATGTTATATTTGAAATATTGAAAAACATTATTTGGACGATGTTAAGATTTAGATTACTATAATTTAGTACATTCCAACACATTCATAATTAAAAAAATTATCCATATTTTTCAATGGATAGATGAAAATTAAACTCCATTCAATTTTATAGGTGGATTAATCTCAATGGGACACCAGTAGTCTGAGTTTTGTATTTTTTTAATGAAATTGTACTAGTTTTTTCCAAAAACTATTTTTCAATGTTGAATAATTTTTTTGCATCGAATTGGTCAGTTAAACACATGAACCTATTGAAAATCATAAAACCGTAATAAAAGTGAGAAAATAATAAATAAATTAAAAAATGTATCAGTAATAAAAATTTTATTCCCAAACTACCAAATAGATAAAAACCGTTATTTTTACACAATTATGGAATTATAAAAATTTATCTCAAGACACTTAAAATTTATAAAAATGATGAAATTTCCCATAGAATAATAATCTTATGGTGAACTAATAATTAAGATAAACATGAAAAATATCATAAATATATTCTATATAATTCCCCCACACTTAATACATAGCTCTTGGACAGGTTACCACTCAAAACAATTACAATGAAAATTTATAACTCATGTAAAATAAATAAGGAAAACTAAAAATCATGATACATAATTTATCAAGCATATTAAACATATGTAATATAGAATTATCTTTTATGATCATTTAGTACATTACAATTTCATTCATTCCTCAAAAAACAGGAATTCCCACCCAACAATTTCTCCCTATTAACACATGATTTTGATTTGATATGTTTTCTACACATCCAAATAAATGAAAGGATTGCCTTTGTATTGAAATTTTTCTAAATATCCACCCAATTTTATTAAATAAGTGTATTCATCATGGGGAATGAGAAATGGTTTGTTTTTAGGTTTAATGTTTTTTGTGTTTTCAAATGTTAAATATTCTATTGAAGAATTTTATGTCTTGGATGTTATTTGATAAAATATTATATGATTATAGTTTTCACTCAAGTATAGTATTATCCTATTTCTTCATGGAATAAAATAAACTCTAACAAAACTTCAAAATTTCATTCCTAGTCATCGCACATCATCATTATTTTAGAATAAAAAATAACAACTCTATTTTATTTGTTTTATTTAATGCTCCAGATAAGCCGAAACATTCGTTATTTGGATGCTCCAAAAAAGTACAACTCCATACTCCTAGGAATCTTTATAATGTAAAATCCTTCAACCAAACATTTTTTCTAGTACAAAAAAATCTCTTCAGAATTTTATTTTACCCCATTGTTGGACCAAAATATATACCCCCCAACAAGATATGTTGGAATGGGGAATGTTTTTTATAAAACATCATAATACATTACCCTTATAAAAAGCCTATACTTTTAGTAAAAACAAAATTCTAGGTTGTGGTCTATGTATTTGATGATCTTCTGAAATGATATTTTCATTGAAAAAAACCCGAACCACCTTCATCAGGTGTACCAGTGCATTCATCAGTGAAAGAGACAATTAATTCTTAAATTTTATCTGATAACATCTCTTCATTAGAAAAATTAATCCACTACAAACAAAAAAGAAATAAATATTTATAGGAAGAAAATGTAAAATTATTTTATCCAACTAAATTGTAAAACATGGATATGAATTAGGGATATCTCCTTGCATTTTCTCAGTATCCAACATTGTTGGATAATAAATTTTTATATGTATTAGTTTGGAAATAATTGTTTTGGGATTATATTTTTGATTATCAACAATTGTTTTGGAATAGTTTTCGGTATTTAAAAAATTTGCTGGTTGACACTCATCAATTTCAGAAGGAAATAGCTCATGATCATCTAAATTATCATAAAAATGAATTTCTAAAGTGTTTCATTATATTTACCCAATTCTTGATATAGAGGTTCAGATTTTTCATCTTCAAAAAATGTTATTTCGTGTGGAATTTATTTTAAATAAATTCAACCTAACATGTTTCCAATTTTTTGGATTCCCTACACTCAAATCAATGGACTACTCATGGTTTGGGTTCACCTTGGAATCCAAAATTACAATTGAAATGTATAATTAAACAATAAATTAATCCATAAAGGGTTATTAAATTTTATAATTGGATGGGAAAATACATTCAATTTCTTGGGACAATTTTGGAGATATTAGTTATTTTTTTAAAAAAATAATTTCGATGTATTTCAATGTATTTTCATAATTCAAGAAACATTATTTGAAGAATAGAATTCATTCTTTGGTTCATCAAATTAGTTTTTTTGGCTCATAAAATAATTTTCATAGAATTTATATTTTAAAAATTATTCTAAATTAGAATCTTTATATTGTTAATAATAACTCCATTTATAGAATTAATCAATTATAAAATATAAATATATTTTTTTATTAAAACCTAAATTAATTTTTGAAATCCAAAAAAAACAAAAAAAAATTTAAAAATTACTTTTGAATGCTCCCTAAAAATAGCTCTAAATTGACATTATTGATTTTTTACAAAGCACCAATCAACATATTCCCCTTTAAGTGAGCTATATAGTGGTGACCACAAGGTTATGTTTTCTAGAGGTTGAAGACTATGTTGTGAATCTTTCACATTATTAATTTTTTAATGTTAGAATTTAACATGGAGATTTTAAATGTGTTAAAAAATTATAAAATAAATTAAATAATATTAATTGTCAATGTTACAGTCTAAAATGAGAAAGATGAAGCTATATGGATAGTAAAATATGAACTGATGATAGTGGGGATGGATATGTTTTGATGCTCCAATTTGAGACCTCTCAAAAAAATCTAAAGAATTTAATTATACAGTTTATATTTATAATTTTAATATAAATCAGGAATAATTTTAAGAAAATAAAAATAGTAATTAAAGATAACTAATTAAAGAAAAGAAAATATTTCCCCAGAAAATAAAAAATGAGTGAGTTTTTTTTGATAAAAATAAACTCAGAAGGGGAAATGCCATCATATATTCTCTACCCACCACCACATGGATTTTATCCATTCATGGATAGATTAACTTCTAGGATACTAAAACTATATTGGAAATCTTATCGAGAACATCCCACTCCTTCAATATGACCATCCATTGAAATGAATTGTAGATGATTATATATAGTGAAAGGGGGTGGAAAATGTTACAACCAGTTTTCCCCCCAAAATGGTGGATCATATATTGACTCTTTTAATGAAAACCATTCTTATGTTTCATCAATTAATTTTTTTAAACAATGGTTTTATTTACACCTAAATTTTTTTTGTTCCATTTCACACGTGGTTATAATTTTATAAACAAATGACTCAAAACATGATTTATGGATGAAGTTACATTTTAGTTTTCTTAAATTGAGTGCATCACAACACCACCATAAAGATATAACTTACCCTTTTTAAAAACAGTATAAATGAGATATTAATTACTCTATATTTTATAGGTAGAATAACCTCAATTGGTCACTTGTAGACTGATTCATTTCGTATTTAATGAAGGGGTTTCTATTCTTTCTGAGACATGATTTCCCAAATTTACTATTTGTTTTAGACTCAAAATGTTACATTTAATACTTTTACAAGTTAAGAATATTTAATCAACGAATAAAAGTTTTCCTTATATAATTATTTCTAAAATCTAATCAATATTAAAAAATTTATTCCTAAATAACCAAATATATAAAAACCTATTAAAGTTCCATAATTATGGTGTTATAAGAATTTATCAGAAAACACATCAAAATAAAAAAGAATTCAATTACACATAAAATATAATTTTTTTCGAAATATAATCCTTTAAATACAAATGAAGATTATTTAAAATTTCATATCAATTATTTAAATAAAAATGTGTTTACATTCACTTTATTTTTTATTAATTATCTGTACATTAATAATCACTAATATTTGAATAGTTGTAGTTTTCTATCCCATTATTAGTGGTCTATTGAGTTGTACTTATATCACAGTGCACCATTTATTGGTACATGAGTAGACAATATATGATTTCGAATAGATAGGCTAAAGGGACCTATGATAGATTGATGATTTGGGAAGGAGCAAGCATGAGGGTAATAGAGATGCTTTTGGGACACATTGAAGGGATTTCCATTAGTTTGTTATTTAGGATTCTATTTTCGAACATTGGATTATCATGATATGAAATGTTTATATATTGGTTTGTCTATAAGTCATCATTTTTTGAGTGGTGTATGTTATATTTAGACATTAATTATTGTGTAATTTCAATTTTTATTTTAATTTTGTTGTTGGTTTACTCTTATATATATCATATAGTGTCAACACATGTTTCATTGGACAGCATCTGTAAGTTTGTAGCCTCGAGAATGTGAGAATTTTGATTTCTGTTCATGTTGTCAAGGACCATAGTCTTCCATTTAGTGACACTTAGTTTAGTGTGTAACTTCAATACTTATTTATGGTTCGAAAATTCAAAATAAAATATTCAATAATTATTCATGGACTATGTGTCAGTAATTATAAAATTTAAATGAATCTATAATTACAGATTGAACTAAATAAATTCCTTTCAATGTTAGTAAAGTATATTTAATTTTTCTGATTTATTAATTACCTTAAAACTTATATGATAATTACATAATTTTTTGAAAGTAGTAAAAAATTTGAAGTAATTTATCTTTAAAAACTTCGAAAGTAATATCATATAGGTGAGTTAAAGCATACCAAATAAATTTATGTTTTGTTTAACATATTCGATATTTTTTAATGTTTATATTTGAAAACTATTATCGTCATGATGTTTTAGAAAAATAAAATTATGTAAATACATTCTTAAATGGAAATAATAGTTTTTAGATTCAATATATATATATATATTAAAATATTATAAAATATTGAAACTAGAAAATAATTTTTTGAAATGGTTGATGAAGTCATAAATTTTTTAATTTATGATCCAATTATCCCCTGAAAGGTAATATTATAACCCATTAATATTTAAAAATTTATTACCATAGTTGAGGTTTGAGTTGATTATGTAATGACTCAGAAATTTAAAGGAAATTATTTCTTAAATACTTTGGAATTTTTACGAGTCTGTGGATTCTGACGGCACTTGATTCTGAGGCCCGGTGTGCTGGGAATCAATTTTCGAAGTTTAGCTCGGGGACATTCAGTAAACGAATGAGCAGGTTTTTCTATCTTTTGAACCGGTGCTCAGAATTGAAATCTGAGGGCACTAATGAACTCGTAACACCAGTAATTGCTTAAGGGGACCTTTACCGTAGAAGTGTTTTCTCGGGAGGAGGTGTTTAAAAAATGTGGATTAAATAAGAAGTGAATAAAATTATGGCACAATTTTATTCTTTTATTCTAAGTCGTTATATCCTATGTGTGGGAGTTGTGGTGGGACCCACTACTTCCTAACTACCCATATAAGGATAAATGTTACGTGGGGCTCACATGAGCCCCAACCCTTCACATTCCCTGACTCCCTAACTCTCCCCATTAAACATGTTAACTCGCCCTTTATTTGATTAACTACCCTCCCCCCTCTCTCCCTCATTAATGCTTTCCAACCTATCTCATAATTAATTAGACAACACATGTTTTAATTAATAATGTTAATTGGAATTTAAATTGTGTAATTTTGAATGAAAGGCAAGAATAAATAAAATAATGAGGAGCATTATTTTATTTTGATGGTTGGATTGTTGTGTTGAGACTATGGGGGAGAGCTCTAGTTTTATTTGAAGAACATCATCCTCAACGAAGAATGCCACATCTCCGATGAAGAACATTGAATCGGAGACCCCAGTTTCTTCTTCCATTTCCTCCACCGCGGAAAGGATGGAAACACTGACGCGAGAACTCACCAACGACTTCACGCTTTGTTTTCTTCGTTCCACGATAAAAAAGGAGACGCCGTTTCCTTCTCTGACGTTCTGTGTCGACATCTACGAAACCTCACCACATGATGCCATCAACCACGACGCCGATGTTCGTCATCGTGTGTTTAGGTAGGGGTTAATTTCGATTTTAATGGATTAAAATTGTGCTTTGATTTTTCGTTGATCATCTCATTTACCTTGGACAATTTCTATTTTTTTACGCGTAGGGTACGGGCCGAACGAGCACGGCCCGACAACCCTCCGTTGTTCTCGTTTATTAATTTAGAATTGGAAATTGAAGGCGGAGGAAGTATTACGCCGTCGTGCAATGCCGAGAACGTGGAAAAAGGAAACTGGTGTCGTCGTGCCAGTTGTGTGGATAGAACCGTGGCCCGCTACACGGGCTGCTTCGTTGGAGGAATCGGTAGGCCCGTTGACCGGTCGGGCAGTGCTGGACCGCGGTGCCGGGGGGGCATCATTCTGGGGAACGGCGGCCCGCCCATGCGGTCCGCGTGCGCAGCAAACCGACTGGTTTGGGGAAGGGCGGTGCAGGCTGGTGCCACCGGTGCAGAAGACCCCCCCCCCCCTTTTGCCTGCTCGTCTTCAGCCGCGCCAGTCGTCCAGCCGGGCCGCGCCGGGATGGGCCGAGCCGTGCCGGACCAAGCCGGGCCACAACAGTCTGGGTCGCACCCCACCGGGCCGAACCGCGTCGTGTCGGGCAGGAACGCAGCACTTCAGGCTGGGCCGCGCCACATTAGGTCGGACCGCGTCCCTTCGGGCCGAGGTTTGTAATTCTTCGGACTGGACCGACACCCCTACCGGGTCGAACCCGTCAAATTGGGTTAACCTGACCCATCAGCCCACTGGGCTAAACAGTCCGGGCCCCGTTATTCACATAAACATGAATAACATAAGGACCGCACAACCTATCGATGTACCATCTATTGAACTAGGACTCTTTCAATGAGACGGTCCTCTTTGGATACTATAAGTGAGTTTCAGATGAACTTGGAAATCATTCGGGTTAGAAACGAGCGTATTTCTAACTGGGCCCCTAAGACGGAAAAGCCAATATCTCTCAGACAGGGCGTCCGATTAACGCGCCGTCTATTGCGTTGAGTTCCTAATGACGAGATGGAACTTTGGGATACATAAAATCTAGACTTTGTGAAAATTGATGTATCGAACCCCTTGGCTCATAAAGCGAACCCTCCCGGAATCAAGCGTGCTGTGTGCGGGAATCCTAGAGTTGGCAGTGAGTGCGACGACGATGACAACTGTACTTGGATCCTACGTGGGTTCGGCAGCGAGGAAATCTGTACTTGGATCCTTTGTGGGTTCAGCAGTGAGGATGACTGTTCTTGGATCCTACGTGGGTTCGACGGCGATGGTTATTGTACATGGATCCTACATGGGTTCAGTAGCGACGACTTCTGTACATGGATCCTACATGGGTTCGGCATGGGAGATGATTCAGTGGATACATCAATTATCTCCTCCCCTCATCGTGAGTAGTATACCTGTGTGAGATGAGTCTTGAATTTCAATTATTTTCATCGATATGATTGACTTGTTTTCTTGTGTGGACTGGTTTGTGCTTTCCTGTGTGGACTGGGTTGTACATGGGCTCGGGAGTGGGAGCCGAACTGGAATTGATGACTTAGGTATATGTATGGGAATATACCTAAGTAGTGTTGGTTGATATTTATTGTTCTATTATTCCTTTGTGGTTTATTCCTTTTTGGATTATGGGGGACCTTCGGGAGGCTCAGGGTCCCTACTGAGTATCATATACTCACCCCTGCATGAGCTATGCCCGCAAAATGTTGTGTTGGATGCAGACGATAGACAACATTGATCGAGGTGGAGTCTTGTGGATCGAGACGGTACCCGGAGGTGGACCACTTGGCAGGACGTACATAGAGTGGATGGACAGACAAGTGGAGCCGACAAGACTATCTGTACCCACCTTTTAGGTGGGAATTCCAGAGGTCGACGTGGTGGTTGCTGCTTTACTTTTCAGTTGTTGTACTTTCTTTCTCAGTTGTATTTTACTTTCAGTTGGGTTTGTATACCGCCCCATTTACCTTCCAGCACTTACATTTGTACTCAGTTTACAAATTTTTTACTTCAGCTTGCGTACTATGTTGTGTTTGTTTAATTATATACAGGAAATCCCTTCCCATTTGTTGGGATTTACACCTTTGGTGCTAGTCACCATACCCTAGCCTATGGAAGGCGGGCTTGGGGTAGTCACGGCACGGGCCTTGAGGACGGTTTGTGAGAAATTGTTATCAGAGGAGTCGGTTCTACCACAAAACTATTGACTCTGATAATTTCTTCCTGTGAAGCAATGTTGTTAAGGGTATTGAGTGTGATTATCAGTACAGGGAGTCCAGTGTTGGTGCGGCGGCAGAAGTATCCATACACCAGTATCCTATCTTCTGATTTCCGACTTAGTGCTCGAAAACACTGATTTCATGTGTGTTTCAAAAGTTTTCTTTGTGATTACATTGTGTCAGTTCACTAGGTATACTTTATTAACAATGGCACACATGTTTCTTATCAATATGGCTCCATGACGACAACCAGCTAAGGTTCATAGTTACGTGCGCGATGGCATCCTACCAAGCGACGAGGCCTTAGTGAAGGGCCCCATTATAGCGGAGGCCCTAGAGGTAGCTCTACCCGTTGTCCCACCGTTACCACCATCCCCAGCAATAGGGAGTGGACATTGCCTAAGTGCGCTGCATGAGTTTCAGCGACAGAGCCCGCCTAGTTTCTATGGAGAGACGGACCCTCAGGCAGTCGAGGATTGGCTGGAGGCTGTTGTCCGAGTATTCAAGTTGGTAGAGATGCCAACAGACCTTATGGTGATCCTTACCGCGAGTCTACTACACGTAGCGGCAGGTAGATGGTGGAGCCTGATACTCCAAGTGCACGACGAGTCATTTCTACTATAGATGGACTTCGAGAGCCACATTCGCTCGGAGTTCGTTCCAGCCACCCTCTGTGCGGTGCGCATCCAAGAGTTACTACAGCTGCGGTAGGGCAACATGAAATTAGCCCAGTACTCGGCGAGATTTACCGACCTCTCGTGTTATTCCACGGATATGGTAAGGGACCCATTCTTCCAGGCCCAGACCATCGAGTAGGGACTGAGGCATGAGATCAGGGCTTCGATTATCTCCCTCAGCATTCTGACACATGAAGGAGTACTAGAGCGAGCCTTACTTGTGGAGATCTTCCTTGCTGAGTTTACCCTAGCAGCGATGTCTATCACAGGGCGACACGTGGCAGAGTCTTCTGCATCGAACAGTAGAAAGATGTTGTAGAGTTCCAAGCGGACAAGACTATCAGGTGTGCCACCTCAAGATACTGGTTCAGAGGTGCGGGGAACAAGTAGCAGAGCCAGTCATATGAGAGGTAGGCAGAGCTATGCATGCACCGGGCAGGGCCACATGGCTCGTGACTGCCCGACCCGCCATGAAGAGGAGCAGAAAACGGTTGAGGGACCACTCAGGTAGAGGCAGAGGTTCGACCGTGGCGGTTCGTAGAGAGTAGGTGGATGAGGAAAGGGAGCTAGTCGAGTATCGGGTGGTGGGCGATGCTTTGAGGCTCTACAACCATCACCACCATGAGGTCCACCCCGACCACAGGGAGCTGGCGGACATAGGCAGGCTCGGCTTCATGCGGTGGAGGCTTACGACGACGGCGCACTTGAGATGATTCGATGTACTATTTGTGTATACTACACCCTTGCTGAAGTTCTTATAGACACAGGATCATGTCATTCTTTTATTGTTGCTGCCCTTGTTCAGATCTCGGAGATTCCGAAGGAGCCGTTGGCTCGATCCTTACGGCTAGATACTCATACGAGAGCTGAATCAATGATTACACACTGGTGTTGGCAATGTGATCTTACTCTAGGAGGAGAGAGCTTCAGGTGGGATCTTCTTGTAGCGGTGTCAAGGCCTTACGACGTCATCTTGGGCATGGATTGGTTATCTATAGTCCATACTCAGATCGACTATATTAGGTGAAAATTCCGGTGTGTCCACACCGATGGGAGCAGGTTTACCTTCACCAGTGAGAAGGGAGCCTTTGCAGCATAGGATGGACTTACGAAGAGGAGAGGGTAGCCGATCACACATCAGTTGGCTAGTCCCATTCTCAGAGCAGTTGAAGTGAGAAATACAAGTTTTCCTGTTGTGGTGGATCAGTTTGCAAACATTTTACCTGATGACATTCCCAGACTACCTCCTCAAAGAGAGGTAGACTTATATATTGACCTGTACCCTGGGACAACCCCAATATCTACTACAGCATATCAAATGCCTCCCGCTGAGCTTCATGAGCTGCGGGTATTGCTGGAGGACTTGCAGGGCAATGGATTCATTCGACCCAGTGTTTCACCCTGGGCTTCTCTGATTTAGTTCACCAAGAAGGAGGACGGGAGCCTGCAACTGTGTGTCGACTACCATCACCTAAATCAGGTGACTGTGAAGAACAAGTGTCTACTTATGAGTATTAATGACCTCTTCGATCAACTTAAGGGAGCACGATTCTTCTCGATGATAGAACTCAAGTCAGGCTATCATCAGCTAAGAGTTCGAGGCCAGGATGTGCAGAAGATGGCCTTCAAATGTTCATAATGCCACTCTGAGTTCTTGGTTATGCCTTTCTGTGTAACCAATGCTCCAGTAGTGTTCATGAGTCTCATTAACAGGATCTTCCAGCCTTACCTCGATCGATTTTTCATAGTCTTTGTTGACGTCATACTGATTTACTCAACCACTGAGGAGGAGCAGGCCTACCACTTGCGGGTTGTACTGGACACACTCCGAGTGAACCATATTTATGGTAAGCTCTTGAACTGTTAGTTCTAGATTGGAGAGGTCCACTACATGGGGAATTTCATCTATTAGGTGGGAGTTGCAGTAAATCCTAGGAAGATCGAGGTAGTACTAGCTTGGGAGCCACCTAGGAGGGTAACGGAGGTGCAGAGTTTCCTAGGTCTGGCTGGTTACTATCGGAGATTTGTGCCAGACTTCTACAGACTTGAAACACCAATTTCAGCTTTGATGAAGAAGGAGAAACCCTTCGTGTGGTCGGATTGATGTCAGCAGAGCTTCCATGAGCTGAGATAGAGTTTGACTAGTGCAGTCATCTTGAGGATGCCAGAGGAGGGCGTGGGGCATGTAGTTTACTACGATGCATCAGGGACTATACTTGGGTGTGTACTGATGCAGGAGAGGGTAGTTATCGCCTACTGTTCATGACAGTTATGGCAGCACGAGCAGAACTACACTACCCATGGCCTGGAGTTAGCAGCAGTGGTCTTCGCCTTGTTGATGTGGTGGAACTATCTGATGGGCGAGATCTTTACAATCTACTATGACCACCAGAGTCTCAGGTATATCTTCTTGAAAAAGGACCTGAACCTGAGATAGTGGCGATGGCCCAAGTTCTTCCAGGACTATGACACTGAGATAGCCTATAATCATGGGAAGGGGAATTTAGTAGTTGATGCTCTCAGTAGGAGATCGGGTATTCAACTAATTGCAGAGGTGACAGAGTAGGTAGCTGTGTTTCAAATATCCTGCGTGGATAGATTTGGAGCAGCCTTTCTATAGTCGCTCACAGTCACTCCTCCACTACCTTAGCGGGTCAGAGAGGCACAGTGTGGGGACCTTGACTATGAGACGTGGCGTGCTATGATTTCAACAGGATAGGCACCTGATAGATTTTCTGAAGGAGCAAAGCATGTCATCCTCTTCAGGGGACATACCATGGTACCGGTCTCATTACAGGATAAAGTGCTGATGGAGTTTCACACTTCCACATTGGCGGTACATCCAGGAGTATCGAAGATGTACCAGGATCATAGATGACAGCACTGGTGGATAGGTATGAAGAAGGTTGTGGCTGAGTTCATTTCAAGATGCCTCACCTGTCAGTAGGTAAAGGCAGAGCACCAGGTTCCGACAGGCTTGGTGCAGCCCTTACAGGTCTCAGAGTGGACGTGGGATGGGATATCTATTGATTTTTTGATGGTACTCCCACGTACTTCCAAAGGACACGACTCCATCTGGGTGATTGTTGACAGAATCACCAAGTCGGCCCACATCCTACCTATCAGATAGCAGGGCTCAGTGGAGAGCATAGGACACCTCTACGTTCAAGAGATCGTACGGCTTCATGGTGTTCCATATTCTATCATCTCCGATCGAGACACTCGCTTTACTTACTGTCTTTGTAAGGGGTTGCAGGAGGAATTTGAGACATTGCAATGCCTGAGCACCGCCTTTCCTCCTCAGATGGATGGCAGACGGAGAGGACCATTCAGACTCTTGAAGACATGCTCCGTGCATGTGTCCTCTACTTTGGTCGCAGCTGGGAGGATCATCTACCCTTGGTGGAGTTTGCGTACAACAACATCTACCACTCCACCATCAGGATGGCACCATACGAGGCATTGTACGACCGAACATGCAGATCACATGTATGATGGATGGAACCCGGGGAGTCAGCACTCGTAGGACCATAGATGGTTCAGGCTATGACAGAGAAGGTGCAAATCATCCAAGAGCAGATGAGGACTGCACAGAGTAGATAAAAGCCCTATGCTGATAAGAGGAGGAGTCCACTGGAGTTCGAGGGTGGTGACCACGTTTTATTACGGGTCTCATCTCGATGTGGATTACAAGTGGTTTGGTCAGGGCATCAAGTTATCTTTGTGCTTCATCAGACCATTCCAGGTCCTTAGCAGGGTAGGTAAAGTGGCTTATCACCTGGCCCATCCACCTAATTTGCACCGGGTGCATGACGTCTTCCATGTATCCCAGCTGAGGAGATACGTGCATGACCTGACATATATCATTGATCAAGGGGAGCTGGACATCGATGACATGGAGAATTTTGCGGATGTCCCGGTGGAGATCGAGGATCGACATGATCGAGTCCTTTTTAGATGGTTTATTCCTCTAGTGCGCATTCATTGGCATCACTGGACCCTCCAGGAGAGCACATGGGAGCGAGAGGCTGAGATGCATGCACAATACCCTCATTTGTTTCCCTAGTTTATGATGTAGCTTTACGAGGGCGTAAAGACCTGAGGTGAGAGTAATTTAATGACCTAGAAATTTCACGGAAATTTTTTTCATAAATACTTTGGAATTATTACGTGTCTCTAGTTTCTAACGACACTTGATTCCGAGGCCCGGTGTTCCCGAAATCAATTTCAGAAGATTAGCTTGGGTACGTTTAGTAAATGAACAAGAGGGTTTTTCTATCTTTTGAACCAGTGCTCAGAATTGAAATATGAGGGCACCAATGAACTCACAACAATAGTAATTTCATAAGGGGACCTTTACCGTAGATGCGTTTTTCTCGAGAGGAGGTATTAAAAAATGTGGATTAAATAAGAAGTGAATAAAATGGTGGGACAATTTTATTCTTTTATTCTAAGTGGTTATATCCTAAGTGTGGCAGTTGGGGTGGTACCCACTTGTTCCTAACTACCCATGGGAGGATAAATGTTAGGTGGGGTCCACACGATCCCCAGCCCATCACATTCCCTAACTCTCTATCTCTCCCCTTTAAACTTGTTAACTCCCCCTTTATTTGAGTAACTCTCATTATCCCCTCTCTCCCTCATTAAATCTTGCCATCCTATCACATAATTAATTAGAAAACTCATGGTTTAATTAGTTTAGTGAATTGGAAATTAAATTTGGTAATTTTGAATTCCTGCCATGAATTAATAAAATACGTAAGAGCCTTATTTTATTTTGTTGGTTGGCTTGTTGTGTTGAGAATTCGGGGGAGAGCTCTAGTTTTATTTGAAGAACATCATCCTCAACGAAGAACGCCATGTCTTTGATGGAGAATATTGACTCGGCAACCTTAGTTTCTTCTTCCTTTTCCTCCTCCATGGCAAGGAAGGAAACACTGATGCGGAAATCGCCAATGACGTCACACTTTGTTTTCTTCTCTCCGTGATAAAAATAGGAGATGTCGTTTCCTCCTTGGCCGTTCTCCATTGACGTCTATGAAACATCACCACGTGATGCCGTCAACCGCGACACTGACTTTCATCATCATTTGTTGAGGTAGGGGTTAAGGTCAATTTTAATGGATTAAAATTGTACTTTTGTTTGTCGTTGATCATCTCGTTTACCTTGGATGATTGCTATAATTTTGCATGGAGGGTGCGGGTCGAACGAACATAGCCCGACAACCCTCCATTGTTCTTGTTTATTAATTTAGAATTGAAAATTGATGGCGGAGGAAGCACGACGCTTTCGCACCATGCCGAGAACGTGCCGAAAGGAAACCTATGACGTTTGGCCATTTGTGCGGAAAGAACTGTGGCCCGCTACAAGGTCCGCTTCGGTGGATGAACCGGTCGGCCCATCGGCCGACCGGGCGGATTTGGACTGCAGCACCGGGAGGGTGCCTTGCTCGAGAAAAGCAGCCTGCGCATGCGAGCCGCATGTGCGGATGACCAGAAAGTCTAGCCGGCCGGTTCGAGGAAGGGATGCGTTGCCTGGCGCCATCAGTGCAGAAGACCGGGGGGCCACCTCCCCCCCCCCCCCTTGGAGCCCGCTCGGCATCGGCCAAGCTGCTCGACCAGCTGGCCGAGCCAGCCAGTCCGCGCGTCGAGCCGGGCCATGCCAGGCCGGTCCGTGCCAGGCCATGCCGGTCCGCGCCGTGTCGGGCCGCGCTGAGCTAGGCCGCGCCGGCCCGGACCGCGCCCCGCCGGGCCGGACCGCACCACTTCAGTCCGGGCCTCGCCACTTCGGGCTGGGCCGCGTCCCTTTGGGCTGAGTGTTGTAATTCTTCAGACCGGTCCGACACCCCGGCTGGGTCGGACCTGTCAAACCGGGTTAACCTGACCTGTCGGCCCACTAGGTTAAACGGGTTGGGCCACGTTATTCACAAAAACATGAATATCATAAGAACCGTGCGATCGATCGATGCATCATCTGCGGCATTGGGACTCTTTCAACAATATGGTCCTTTTGCAATACTCGAAGTTAGTTTCGGATGAATATGGATATTAGCTGGGTTAGAAATGAGAATATTTCTAACCGGGTCCCTGGGATGGAAAAGCCAATATATCTCAGACCGGGCGTCCGATTGACGTGTCTCTTGTTGCATTGAGTTCCTAATGACGAGACAGAACATTGGGATATATCAACTCTGTACTTTGTGACAGTTGTTGTATCGGCCCCCTTGGCTTGTGGAGCAAACCCTCCCAGAATCGAGCGTGATGTGTGCGGGAATCCTAGAGCTGGCTGCGACTATGACGATGATGACGACTGTACTTGGATCCTACATGGGTTCGGCAGCGAGGAAGACTGTACGTGGTTCCTCTTTGGGTTCGGAAGCGATGATGATTGTACTTGGATCCTACGTGGGTTCGACAACGATCGTTACTTTACTTGGATCCTACGTCGGATCGGCAGCGACGACTTCTGTACTTGGATCCTACATGGGTTTGGCAGGGGAGATGACTTAGAGGATACATCTATCATCTCCACCCCTCTTCGTGAGTAGTATACCTGTGTGAGCTGAGTCATGACTTTCAATCATTATCATCAATATGATTGACTTGCTTTCCTGTGTGGACTGGGTTGTACATGGTCTCGGGAGTTGGAGCTGAACTGGAATTGATGGCTTAGGTATATGTGTGGGTATATAACTAACTATTGTTGGTTGATACTTCGTGTTGTATTATTCCTAAATGGTTTATTCCATTGTAGATTCTGGGGGACCCTCGGTAGTCTCGAGGTTCCTACTAAGTATCGTATACTCACCCCTGCACGGGCTATGCCTGCACAACATTGTGTTGGATGCAGATGACTGACAGCAATGATCAAGGTGGAGTCTTGTCGAGCGGGACCGTACCTGGAGGTGGACCACATGGCAAGACGTATTAAGAGCGGATGGTCAGACCAGAGGAGCCGACAAGACTATCTGTACCCACCCTTCAGGTGGGAATTCCGTAGGATTACTTGGTGGTTGTTGCTTTACATTTCACCTGTTGTACTTTTTTTCTCAGTTGTACTGTAATTTAAGTTCGGTTTGTATACCGGCCCATTTACATTCCAGCACTTAATTTTGAACTCAGTTTACATAGTGTTTCCTTCAGATTGTGTACTTTGTTGTTTTTGTTTACTTATATAAAGGCAATGCCTTCCCTTTTATCAGGATTTACGCCTTTGGTGCTAGTCGCCAGCCCCTGGCCTAAGGAAGGCAGGCTTGGGGAAGTCACGACATGGGCCCCAAGGACGCGTCGTGACAGATTAACCACGGGGTTATAAAAAATTAATTATTAAAATTATATCTAATCCTATTAAAATATTTTTGGATTCTTATAATATTACCATTTTATTTATGCTCATATAACTCATGTCATTTCTTAACTATTTAACATGAGTGAGACACATATTCAATTATAATATTTCATCTATTTTTTAATATCACATTAAAAATATTTTATAATATATAAAATATAATTAAATTATTTAAATTTAATTAAATTTTCATCATCGACCAAGTGAATGCAATGCTTTTAAGAATGTAAAAATATTCTATTTTGGGAAAAATCAACCTTTAAAATTAATTTTCTTGATCCCTAAGTAGAAAAAACTATGATATCACAGTAATACTAAAAATGGATGATGAGGGATAAAACAAATATATAAGTTTAAAAATATAAGTAAAAATTTTAATAATATTATTATATTAGATTATATAGAATTTTAATCATCCTATATGAGAAATAAATCCATTTTTATCAACATTATTATATAAATTAATTAACATTAATTTAATACATTAATTAATTACAGTAGAGCTCATTAACCCCCCACAAGTGGCTAGGGTGGAAAGGGGTAGGTTTGGGGAATTGGTCAAAGGGTAGAGTCCTTATGACATAATATTTATTAGTTTATTTGTAGATTTTGTAACTCCATTGGTAGTTATAACCTGCCTTTTCCACTAACAAGTAGATGGGGTGGAGGGGGGATGGGGTTTCAGATGTCGTTCATAGGTTCGAGTCCGATATCAACTTTTTTTCTAGTTTCTTTGTATCATGTGTACTATCATTGGCAATTGTGACCCTAAATTTAATTACAATGTAGATCATCAACTCGTTTATAAAGGGCATCCTCACATCCTTCATTATTAACAATTTTGATATATATATCATGTAAAACAAAAACCTAACAAAATTGTATATTCCATAAAGATATCCTATAGATTCTATTATTTCCAAAATATCATCCTTTCAATGATTAAGGTTTAATCCAAAATTGGCTTCTCAACAAAGATTTATAATTCATAACTGAGTTTTTTTAATTTAATTTCTTCTTCTTTATCCTATCAATCATTTTTATCAATAATACAATAAATAATTTAGTATCATAATAATTTTTAATTTTTATTATGATAATTTAACACCAATATTTCACCTCATTCCTTTTATATGAGAAAATAAAACATCGCTTGTGAGAACGTGTGGACAACCACCTCTATGAAGTGGGGAAATTTATTATTCATCACCACATAAAAAAGATGGTTATAATGATGAAGTTAATATATATATATATAATATCTATGAAATATCTTCTTGGAATGGTGAATTATTATTTATCATTCTTTCATCCAATCATTCCAAAAGTGAATAAATCAATCATGTGTACGAATGAACTACCATCTCCATGAACGATATAATTAATTTTTATATCGCATTATTTTATAGATTACTCTAAATATAAATATTTTTAATATATATTATATTTAAATCATTAATTAATGTAATTATATTATGTAATCATGGTCATTATGCAAGTACAAAAACTACCGAAATGAAACATACATGAAAAATAGACATTTAACAATATGAAATAATGACTTTAATGAAGATTTTTTGTCAAAAGATTTATTAAAATATTATAATTTGATATTATATTATATTATAAATATGAATATGGTTTTATATACTATTATCACACATTTAAATTTATTATATAGGCATTTTAAGAACATTAAACTAAGTGTAAGTGTGAAGTAATATATTTCATAAATAAATTTACATTCATTTGTTCATTTCACTTCCACATAGATAATGATTTGTAATAATTATTTGGTAAGTAACCATTATTTTACCTATTTTTTTGTTTCCACATGTACTATGTGGATTTAATATTCATACACATAATCAATTGATTGAATTATTCCCACATCAATCTTAGGATCCTTGTATGAGATTCCATCTCAATTTCTGTTCTATTAATTCATATTTGGTATTATGTGACAATTTACATCGATCTATTTTATATACTAACCCTTTATGTAGTTAGGAAGAATATATAAATTATAATTATGATTAATGTTTTTAATTAAATTTTACACTTTCAAGAGGATACAATTCAAATTCCACCGAATAGGTAATAATTTATTTTAAAATCTCATTTTTTGTGATTAAACATAGTTTTACTAAAGGAAACATAAAATATATCATCCATAAGACCAATATATATTCTTATCCATAATATATTCATGTATTATACACATTTTCAACATTATTTTCTAGTATTTAGAACACGAATAATGAAACAAAATGTTTAATGAAAGATATAGTTTTATTTATCTTTGGATGGGTGTTTTTTGATTCCATAACTATATTTCTCAAATAAATAATTTTCAAAAGTAATTTTTATTTACTAAAATGATTTACAAAAGTAATTTTTATATCTAAAATAATTTATTATATATAATTATTCTGTCCTCTACTTTTTACAGGGTTTATAAATAATCTCTATAATATTTTATAATAGTGTCATTTTCAACAATCTTTCAAAAAAAAGAAAATTAGAATGTTTATATTTAATGGATAGAGAATTAGAGTACGTCTCCACTTATATAACTATTTTATTATATTTTAATATTTATACATTTTTTAAATATATTCAAAAATAAAATTATCTAATAAAAATATTTTTTAATAGTGCACTTCAATTTTCGTTATTTCTCAAAATGACAATATTTTATTATAAAATGTATATCTCTAATAAAATTATTTTCATCTTTTATCTCTTATTAATTTTAGGTTAAATAACATTCACATGAATAATGCACATTAATATTGTCATTATCGATCAAATGACTCTAAAATATCTATATTCATTGTATCATGGAAATATTTTTTGCTTAAAATATATAATATTTCACTAAATTGGTTCTTAAATATAGTTTTATTTAATTTAGTATGAAAATATTTATATTTTTTGTTATTTACTCAATAAGTTCAGTTTTAATAACAGAATTCTTTATGAATTAAATTTTAAACTAAATATACGATGAATATATTATAAAAATAGTGAAGAGTGGGTCCCAGTCATAGATAACCCATATATGCTTTGGAATATCTCATAAGATAAATCAATTTTCTATATTTATAAATTTATTTTTGGTGTATACCAAACTATCTATTAAACTATCTTGGTGAAAGGACTTTATAGAAAATATATCATGATGTTTGACATCATCAAGTACAATATTAATAATTTTATAATATGAGACTTTAGATATATTTATCCATTATATTACTATATTTATATTATCCATGGATGTATTTGATGTACAATTTGTTAATTAAATTTAATGTGTTTTGAGTTATTATCATTCCATATTGATTATGAATTATTTAATTATTATAAAATCTATTTTATGTAACAATTAATGTGAGTGGGATCAAAATTTTAAGTTGTTTTCTTTTCCCTAGGTAATTAAAAAGGATATTTGAAAAAACATCAATTATGTGAGAATGTTTCGTACAATATCTTTTTCTATATTTCAAATATAATAATGAATCATGTGCATGACTCATAATTATGTAGATCTAAGAAATAATTAATGAATGCAGAAATCCATTATCTATTTTTCCAATTTAATAATGAAGAAAATAGAAATAAATGTCATGATTTAGAGTCATTACAATTATTATTACTGAAATTTTAGTACAATCCACGGGAACAAGATTTATAAGAATACATATTCAAGAACATAACACTATGAAATACTTTGTTGATATTTATAATTGTAAAATAATATTTGGATGTTATTAGTATTTTAGGGATTATTTTTTCCCTAATAATACATCTATATATTGAAACTATTAGTAGATGTGGTTTTGGAACATATACATCATGGTTAAACATCACTAAAAATAGATATTCTAGTATATATAAACTATTAATCTAGTGCACGGTGAGTATGGCCTTACATCATACATGGTTGGATAGTTATGGCCCATCTTCTTAGGTAAAATCTAATATTATTTATGGAAATTTATGATGGATTTGTATAGATTCCAAACATCAATGACTTTAGTTAAAAAATATTTGTCTTATATTGAAAAAAAGATTCATGATTTAGAATTCAATGGATGTAATTTTAGGATTTATCACTATGATTATTATTTCTCACACTATACTTATTGATCTCAGAAAATTACTAGAACAATAATGAGTTTTTTAATTCGAAATGTGAAAAAATGATGTGACTTTCTTCAATAGGAAAAAAATGAAACAAAATATGGAATAAGAAGCCTTTTGGTTATTCTTAATCATATATCTCTTTATAGGATTAGAAATATCAACTTTCCTGAGATTCCTAACACCACAGATTAAAGAAAAGTGGAGTTTTAGGATGATTATGTAGGTATGAAGATTTAGTTTCCTACATTCAATGTATGTTTATAGGAGCACTTAGGGAAATGTTTTAAGGGAATTAGAATACTCTAATTTTTTATAAAAAAAGTGTATATATCATGAAATTACATAGTAAAAATGTAGAGTTTGATAAGTTTATATAAATTATTTGCAAAGTTATCATGTATAGTATATTATCTTATGGTTGTGGAACAAAGAAATTATATGATTCAATGCTCAAATCCAAGGGCTAAATCATGGACCAAGGAGTTAACTACATTATTTTGTTGAAGTAAATTGATTGAATTTTTTCTGTATTGGGATCCAAAAATTATGATGTAGAAGTGTTATATTAAAGATATTTTGGAAAACATTATCATGAATAGCCTTATTATTATTCTGTAGTATTTTTTCTTTCTATATTTGAAATATTATTCTGAATAGTACTTATACAAATAAAAATTGATTTTCTAGATAGGTGATAAATTTTGAGAAGTTATTTTTATGGGCAAGATAATACTTATAATGTTCCAAATTTTTATTAAATGATTTTTATTTGTGAAAGAAATATGACATAAACTAATAACATTAAATTGGATAGAATTGAGGACATTGGAAATGATTTGTGTTGTTATGATAATTTAATTTACTTCCCATTTGTAAATATGTAATATATTCAATAATATATGATTTTATATGAGGAATATGGAGAGTGTTAGTTATTTGAATAATTTTTTATTGCTTTGAGGTTTTATGGTGAGTTTGGTAATTAGTATGATTTCCGAGAATATATGATAAATGTATTCACATGTTTGGTATATCACATCATGATATACATTAGTTCATATGGTGATAAATAATGAGGTTGATCATAAAAAAAACATGTGATCAAATTTTTCATTTGTTTTGGTTTTGAATTTGGTGACATATATCTTGTATTATTTTTTACGATAAATATTTATAGTTGAAATAATATTAGTGTTTTGTTTTCTGATATTATAGTGATTAATTTATTATCTTTCACTATATCAGATAATATTTAATATTAATTTTGGCATTGGAAGATACTTAGAGAATGTGAGAATAGAAAATAAATTATTTTATAGAGCTATGGATCTGTTAAATTCTAGTTTCAATGTCGTATGCATTAAAAAATCATCTTTAATATTTCTTTCTATTATTAGGAGGTGATATATAATTAATCTAAGACCAACGAAAGGGTAAAATTATACTTATGAAATTGAAAGATGTGTAGTATATATTTTTTCAACTGTTCAATTTCGTGACTATAAAAGAAACCCTAAAATTTAGTTAAATGGGTTTCAAATAAAAAATTTATTCATTTACCAAATTTTTTGATGAATTTATGGTCTTTTAACACCTTAGTAATTTATGTTTTTGTAGTCATTAAATTTCACACGGTCATGTTCTCTATTATTATTTTAATTATTACATGGATTTTAGTTTTATACATTATTCCATTATTAAAGAATACTAGTAGTGTCAGTATTTTTTGGTAACACGAATATGTGATATAATAGTTAACTGTTAGTATTTAAACTTATTATTTTAAAATAATGTTTTACTATGACCATGTATGATGTAGTTATGGAACAATGGTTGTTTCAATTGTTGAGCCTTTGATGTCTGAGGTAAAAATGATTGGGTGAAATTTAATTAAGTGGATTAGATTTTGACAACATGAAAATTTAGTTTAAACTAATAATATACACAATATCTTTCTCAACAGGCTACACAGAACATTAAGTGAATTGGGATATATTATTAAAATATTATTATTTATGTTTGACTATTATTACCTAGGTATTGAGTTGGATAATATGAATATGGGTAACTAAATTAAGAAATATATGAGTATTGGACCTAATCAATACATATTTGTTGAATAACTCCATGTATAAAAAAAGTAAATTTTTAACCAAATATTTTTATTCTTCAAAATAGATTTAATAGCATTTTTTACATGAAAATTATAATTTATTATAAAAACTTATAGATATTTTATTTTATAAAATTTAAATAATTTGTAATATAATAAAATTAAAGATAACTTATAGTGAAATTTTATTGTTTATCTATAAATATTAATAAATCGTTGAGTCATGAATAATACCATTTTTTTAAAGTGTAATTTCATTTCATTAAAATGACCCCATTTTAATTGAATTTGATCATATATGAAGATATATATCATATATTCAGAAATAATCTAATTAACCTCATAAAAATCTAATTTATAATTTATTTAGGAATATGTTCATTTTCTATCATAAAATTACATTTTTATTAAAAAATAATAATATTCATTGTATTTTACACATTTATATTCAATATTATTTCTTCCAATTATAGGAATATAAATGATTTTTAGAAACGATAAAAGTAATAATTGTTTGTTATTTATATTTTATCACAAATTTTAACAAAAAATATAATATATTATATATTTTTCAATGTTTATTATTCACGTTTAATATTTTTCATGTTTTTTAAAATTAAAATTATATTAATAGTATTTATAATTAAATTAATCAAATATTTTGTTAAATATATATTATTAAATTATTTTAAAATATTATTAATATTTATGTAGAAATTTTAGGATGACACATGGTCATAATTTTCATCCATTGTCTATTTATAAGACTATTTTCACCTTATACGCACAATTATAAAACATTAATGTTGAAATGTAATTTACAATATATAAGTTTAAAATTGGATAATTGTGGTATTAAACAAAAACATAATGTTTAAATTGATATATAATCCTAAAAAATTATTATATTATCATATAATGTCTATATCTTCCTTATCTCAATTTCATCATCATTTTGGAATCATTTTAGTCCTATTAAATGTATAAGACTCGAAAATATTTTATGTTTTTCTAAAAATAAAATTAATGAAATTTTATAATGACCAATATTTAATTACAAGAGTTAAATTTAATAAAAAAATGTATGTTCATCCTAATGAATTTTATATGATTTATAAAAGCATCTCTAGTACACTTATGGGTCACTTTTCCTTTTTTTGAAACGTTCTTTCCCATAATTATTACAAAACTATGTTTTCAAGGTAATCATCAGAATAGGTAACAGAGGGTTAAACCAAAAGGATAATTGTAAAAACGTAACAAACAAAATTAAAAACATTATATTAAGTCATTATATAGACATGTAATCATTAAATATTATACTGATATCAATTTGGATCGACTTAATATACTAATTAAATTATGTTTATTTTATACAGTACGTAATTACCATGGCTTCCCTCCACTAAATTATAAAAGGGAACCACCTCAAATAAACTATTACATATTTTAAAGGCTTATAGATCTAAAAAAACATAACCGAATAACATCGAATATTCCATTAATAGATCATGGGCCCTATCGTATTTCCAAAAAAATCCTTTAAAGTAAAAAGGTGTAATATAAACATAGTTTCTCAACAAAGAGGTATATCTTTTAATGGAATATTCTAAATTTTATTTCATCTGATACTAATTTTAAACCAATGATATCAATTCATAAATATTTAATAGTGTATCATAATTATTTTTAATTATTATTATGATATGTTAACACCAATTATCATTCTCATTTTTTTCATATGGGAATTGAAAGCACAACTCGTGGGTATGCGATGTCTACCACCACCTTGAAGAGATGTGTTTTTTCATCACAAATAAACATTGTGCTAATGATGATTTAATTAATTAATATATATGGTTTATATGATATTATTATGGTTCTATAATAGTAAATTATTTTTTAACATTCCTTCATTTCATTTTTTGAAAAGTGAAAACATTATTGATGCATATATACGACCTAATGTCTCCATCAAGGATTTAATTCATTTTTTATCTCTATAATTGCATGAAAACTTTATAAATATATATAATTAATATATATGATATTTATATCTATAATAATATTTTTTATTATTTATCATTGAGTAAGATGTATGCATTGAAATTACTAAACCACACTTTCATAAAAAACAAGACACTTAACACATTGAAATGAAGATTTTGATAAAACAATATATTAATAAATGGGTATTGAAATGTTATTAGTTGTTAATATTTAATATTATAAGTATGAATATGGATCTATTATATAATTATAATAATTTTTGACTTATACATGTGGTTTAATAATATTAATATATGTGGAACCATGAGGTGTGGTATTTCATAAAATAATTTATATTCATTAAATATTGCGAAAAAAACATATTTCACGACATAAAAATACATCATATTTTTTAGAAACCTATATTTTTAAATTAATGAAATCATATAGGGGTTTGACAAAGGGTGTGGGAGATTCTGGGTCAGGATTTGTGATTGAAGCTACAGTTTTTGGAGAAACAACCTAAGGTACAGGGTTGGTACATAACAATTAGAAACTACAAGGGACATCCATGAGAACTATATATATAGAGGTCCGTAGTTTGATAAAACAATTTCAAAAGACCAAAAATACATTTTAAAATTTTTATAGGGTATCTTCATGGGTATTACGTGGTTTGTTAAACATTTCACCATGCCCACACACAAATTTCCAATTGGGAAGTAACCATACATGGTTGTTACGTGGTTTGTCCAAACAGTGGGACAAAACCATTAAAGCATTTAAAATAATAGATATTATAGTGTATTCTCAACCTTTATTAATTAATTAAGCATATTTTTACTTCTTATGAAGTAATATCATCCCGCCCATTTGAGCTTTGGGATGGTTCTCACTTAAAATTTTAGCCATCTATCAAATTAACATCTATTTTGGTTATTTTGGATAGCTAGTGGTTAACTATCCATTCATCACGCATTATTTATCTCCATTATGAATTTTATTTCAAAGTGAATTATTATCCCCAATCTTAAATGTATTTTTCTATTTTTTATGATTTCTACCATTCTGCATCAAATCTATAGTCCATTCCAGAATAGAAGTTTTAGACTACATTAATGAAGGTGGTCTAGTAATGTTTGACTAATGATGATTTATTTTATATCATTCTTTATTATGAAACATGTAGGGATTTTCGATTGTTTCCTTAAAAATACCTAATTTTATTTTTAAAATTTTAAATTAGTAAGAGGAACTCTTATATGCTATAATTTTTCGTTGGAGGGGGCACACCCTGATTGGTTCCACCCCTTTTGTTGTTATCATTAAATGATCTTTAGTTCTTCAAATGTTAATGTGAAAAAACAACTATCCAAGGGGTTTTGGTTTTATAATTAATTTAATGGACTATTAGAATTATATGAAATGATTGATGTAAGAACACATCATGTGGCTTCTATATGAATAATGGTTATACACTTCTAAAATATAATGTTAATGATTTATGGACCATCTATTGGATTTTAATAAACTATCTATTATTTATGAATCTCCAGCATGGAGTCAAATATAATTTTGTTATTTAAGAAGAGTTTGACATATATTTATGACACCAAGGCATGGTGTTACTTACAATTACTATTAATAAGGAATAGTTCCTCATATACTTGAGATACTTGGGCATCGAAACACAAAAGATTCATGATACTTATCATGGTATCCCACGTACATGTGTCACATGGGAATTGAGTCCCTTAATACCCTATTATAATTTTGTGGATATGCATTGATGATGGACTTATGCCTTGAGTCCTTGCTATTATTAAAGATCCATATATATTTCTATATATGGTTCCCATATAAACTGAATATAAATACATACATATCTATATATTTATATTTATACATATACACCTAATCATATATCTATGCATATAATAAAACATGGTCAATGATACCTCAGCTTATGTCAAATAATGTAGTGTCATCTTGTATTCCTTTAAGAAATAGAGTTGACATAGTTAGAGTATAAAATTTGGTTAATTATTGTTATATCACCACACAACCCATTTTATATACACTTCCTACATAATTCTAATCACCATTGGTGGTGACAGACTTAGTATATCACACACCTTGTTCTGGCCACTGAGTAGTACTCTAATTGATCTTTTTTATGTTGTTAGGGTTAAAGGGAAGCATCCCATAATGGATGTTCAATCCTCTATCTAGGATGTGGTATGAGATAAGAGGATCAATATTATGCATGTTATGCTGTTGAAGAGGTTTTTTGGTGTTTTTATCATTTTAGTATTTTATGTTTTATATTCTAGATTTTCATTCTATGATTTATTAATTTTTTATATGATATAGATTTAATATCATATTTTGTTGATATTGGTTCTGTTTTAGCTTGTTTATTGTATTTATAATCCTAATTATTCAAGAATTCATTATTTTTTATTGTTTCTGATTATTATTGAAACATATTACATTGTTCTATACTTTGACCACAAGGATATAGTCTCCCCACTATGCAGTCATAGACTCTCAATAAAAATTGGAAGCCTCTTCTATATGGGTAGGCACAATTGAGGCCATGAAACTAACTAGGATTTGATAACTTATTAGCGAACTTTATCAGGGATTCTAAAATTTGGCATAAAATCTAGTTTTATTTCCTCATATTATTTTGGAAATTAGACAAGATACTTTTCAAGTTCCATTATTTAGTAATGAACATGTCCCTGGGTGTACCTAACTCATGTAAATTGAAACACCAAACCTACATATATGAGGTATTATTATTCAAGTGTTTTTATATTATAGTTGTTTCGATTTCAACAGTTGGTGGTACACAAGAATTTTGGTGTTATTATTATGATTATTATCATGGATTTCATTTTCACTATATAATTTTATGTAAAGTGTGTATGAATCAGGAATAATTTTAGGGACTATATGATTTAAAATACATGAATATCTCATGAAATATCTATATCACTACATGAATTTCTTGATTCATATTACTAGTTTCTTGAGTATTTAATTTGGAAATGTGAAAATGATTCTATTAGGGATAAAATAATTATAATAGTTAATATTTCTTCATCATCCTGAATAGAGTTTTCATATATATATATATATTGATGGTGGAAAATTTATTAAGCAATTATTCCATGTTTGAGACATGAGACACTAGTCACATAGGCTGATCCATTAGATGATTTGATTAAATTAATTCCAATGATAATTTTTGAATCTTGTACTTTTAAAAATTTATAATGGTGATTAATCTAATAAAATCTTTGTGTATGAAATATTAAATCCAAATACTATGTGTAAGGGTTAGGTCAAAGTCACATGTTGGGGAAATCACAACTTATAAATCTTATGACTTTATAACATTGCAATAGTGACTCATATTTTTAGGAAGTGATACATGTACACATATAAATGAGTAAAACTTAAATTAATTAAAATTTATACAAAAATGGTTCCCTTGAAATGGGGATTCTAATTTCAATGTAAATTCTATTTTCCTCTATAATTTGTAACTGAAACTGCATTTACCAAAACCAATATAGTCAAATATAGAACTATACCCAGACCCGACCATAGTTTTTGGAATTAGTAAGTGTCTTTTATGATTAATTATGGTAATATACTTCACCCATATCCTAATTTTAGAGTAGGCAGAGTGATGTGACACTTGTATTGCAAGGTTTTATAGAAACGATTTCCTTGTTTCATAGGAAATATTCTATCATAAATTTTTAAAATAATGAATTCATTTGGAATTGTTGATCTATGCCACCATGTAATCCTCAACTCATGCACTAGTAGGGTGGTGATGACCAAGATCTTGAGTTGGTGGGAAATAATACTCCACTATTAACTCATGCAGAGACTCATGGGGAACCTCATGTTATTCTCGATCTTGGTTCTGATGACCAGGTTTGAGAGATATATCAATAATTTATGAATCATGTGAAAGGAGCTCTATTATCATCCCTTTAATTGATAGTTTTCACAAGAGAATTTCTCAAGTAGCATCCTCTCACATTATTAGACGATAGATCCCCTAGGTTCTTGTTTCTTGGGTAGTTTACATTCTATTTATATTAGAGAATCTAAAGACACTTCTAAATGGGAGGTTCATTCTTATGACCCATATGTTTTTTGATTATTCTATTCGATGGTGGTATGTTAATACCCAATATGATCGGAATTAGGGTATGGTTTTGGTGTAATTTAATAATGGATACAATGACTACACCATCTCTCCGATATTGAAAGAGACCCAAGATATGAAATTAATACCCATATAGTAGGTTTTTTTTTTGATGAATTCTTTGGATCATCTCACCAAACATTAGTAATTAAAACTTAATTTTCTAGTAAAGATGTTATGACGGTGAAATGGTTTTAAGATGGGCTCATATACCCCATATGATCACGAGTTAATTTCTTTTGGTTGACCTCTATCATTGATATTGTGAATTGGTGCCTCATCAAAATGTGGAACCTCAAGGGAACTAATATTGTGTGTCATGGATGTTTAGTGCCAACATAGGGAGGTTGTTCATTAAGGGGAATAAAGTAAAACCTTTAATATTAATGTTTAGGAAGTTTCATTCATAATACACCAATTTATGATTACATAGCATTTTCCTAGTGTATAAATCTATGGTATAATAAGACTCAGTGTTATAATGACCCCATTGAGTTCTGAGGATGTGATAGGTTGGGCCTTTGTGATAATTTTTATATGAACTTCCCATCTACTTCATATGGTATTGGATTCATACCATCTCTTCATTATAGAGTGGTAATAGTAGATCCTCTCCACACATGTAGAACGAGTACTAATGATAAAACTATCTGAGTCGATGGTCATGGTCGAGGTAGCCAAGATTTAGATATATTGTGGAAATAGAACATACCTACCAAGGGTAGTTTGGTTTTGTCTAAGGGCTACAAATTTTTCCATATATATGATGTGTATCTTATATAAAATGACCATAGTTACAAGACCTCTAAAGTTATATAAGCTATTTTATAATCATCTACTTTATTTACTATATTATCTGACATTAGCACTCTATATTACTTTATATCTAGGAAAATTATTTAATATTTGGGACTAGTGATAGTGAACACATGTGGTCTCAAGAATCTTGAAACACCATTGTGGATCTAATCTAAGATTATATGATGATGAATTGAAATACCCATGATATTGGTCATTACATTTTCATATGAAAATGTTTTTCCTTGAGATAACTAGATTCGACATAATAGATAGGATATGCTACACATTACCCTATAATGATAATGTTGATTAATTTAACTTGAGGGTTTCATTCACATATACAGAGAGTGGTATATATATTCATAAGGAAGAATAGGATATATGGGAGAGTTGTACTAGACATGGTAGTATGGGATAGGTTGAGTGGGTTCCATGATTTTTATCCATTTTATGATTTTTTATTCAATGTGGTGTATTGATTTTACTAATTTAGTGTACCGTTATAGAGATTTCATAACAAAAAATATCTATGATACCTCTAATGAGATAGGAGATGTTTGAAATTGTGTTGGTTCTAGGAATAACATAGGTTTTTATTACACATGAAAAGATGAAACAACTAAAATTAAGGAACTCAAGAAGTTGCATGAGGACTATGATGTTAAGGGTTTTATATGACCCAATACTTCTCAATGGGGTTATAATGTTCTTTTATCTATAAATAAAGATGATCCCGTCCATAATTGTGTTGATTAATATAGGTAAACTCTGATTATGGTAAAAAACTAGTATGTCATTAAAATAAATAGACGACTTAATCAACTTTTTAATTGAAGCATGTATTCTATAAAAGATAGATTTGAGGTCGGGATATCACCAAATTCATTACAGACCATTAGACATACCATGTAAATTATTCTTTATTATATATAACTAGTTATAGTATATGTTCATGTGGATCAATATCATGAAAACACCTATGTTTTCATGGATGTAATGAATTCTATTTTCCACTCGTATTTGTATTTATCTAATGTAGTATTTGTGGATGACACATTGGTCAATTCTCAGACCCTACACAACCATGCCAAACATATTGATTTCACATTGAATACGTTGAGATATCACTATCTATATGAAAAGCTCACTGAATTCCACTTTTGGATTTATAAGGTTCACTTATAAGGTCACATCATCTCAGAGTATATAGTATTTATTTTCCAAAATAAGGTAAGATCCATGTTTTCATAGTAGAATCTCAAGAGAATATATGACATTAGGAATTTATTAAATTTAAATAGCTAATTCTGGGTTTGTATTTATAATTTATCACACCTTGAAGAACTACGTAAATTTTTGACCGAAATGTTTTCTCTTTTATATGGTATGAATCCTATGAAATACCCATTTAGGTGTAAAATAAATTATTGACTTTAGAACTAATCCCGATTATTACAAAACCTGTATGAATTTATAATTTTTTTATTCATAAAGCATTGATATAAGAGATGTTCTAATATAAAAAGATTTATTAATTGAATTAGTGTCTCAACATATGAGTATACATGAAGGTAGTTACCCAATGTAAGATCTCAAGATAGATGATTTGGTTCATGATTGATGTAGTTGGAGAAATTATGTATTTTGATCATGGTTCATCATTTACATGGACCATTAAAGTCTCAAATAAATTTCCATTAGTGATACTTTTATCTCAAATAGAATATATTGGTTGAATAATTATAGTTATTAATCATTGAGCTATCTTATATGTTGCAGAAGGGTAATTCCATTCATTATTCTATAAGAATTAATATCTGTAAATATATAGTTAAATAGGATAGTGGTGAGTGGAAGTTGATGTCCCTCTCCTCTATGATACACTTATTTTTATAGGAGTGTAATGTGAGGCCTTTTTAGTATTCATAGAAGTAAAATATTTCCTTTTCTAGTGAAGATATATGATACTACTGTATGATCATGATGGTTTATTCCTACATGAAAATGTAACAATAGATGGCCAACCACAAGGATGAGTCATTGATGGGGATAAAATATAGAACATTCATGGGTGTGTGTTGGTTCCTATGAACATGAACGAAGAATTGTTATAGGATTTCCATGCCTCAATTTGAAAAGTTCACCCTTCCCTCACCGATTTGTACATTGATATACAATTCTAGTATTAGTAGTATTGTTTAAAGAGGATAGTTGACAGTTGTATCATATTTTATTACACATGTCAGTAGTTGAAACACTCAATTAAAACCTTTTTGTAAATTACATTATATTTAATTTGTTTCCCCATTAATTGATTATGTCTTGGGACTCCTGAAGATGAAGAGTATTTATTAGAGAAAATTAATTTTTAGGGTTGAATTTTGTTTCGAAATATTGGTGTATGGATATAAATGTGCTAGTGGCCATGTAGGGTTCCCTGAATGTTCGAAGAACACATGAGTTGGTATTAGGTTTTTTGTAAGTAATATTTTGTATTTCAAGTCTGTTGAAAAAATAGATGTCCTGTAATGGGAGTACAAGTCATGAATTTTTTGCAGTGAAGAGGTCACAAAATTTGTACATAGAATTCAAGGGGTAAAATCTATGTCGTGGTTACATGACTAGTAATGTTAAAAGATATATTTTTATGAAAAAGGAGATGAATTTTCCATCAAATATGAGTCCCAAGGATTCCATAATGTATAGAGGGATTACACTCCATGTTATTGTCATGGATAAGTATTTTAGGGGACTACATCAGCTGAATCTTATTTCATTATTCAACTACCCTCCTTACTCTCATCCTAGATCCCTTATCTAGTGAATTGGGGAGTCTCTATTTGATATAGATTGAATTTTTAATGATTTATCATAATAGTGGTTAGCTTTTTCCCTCATATCGAGTAATCCTTTCTATTTCATCATTGATTTGATCAAAGTGAATCCAATGCATTGATTTATAAAATTTGTTGAACTATGGTGATGTTTTTTATTTTTTCCCATTGATCAATTGTGAATCCTTATTCTTGAGGCCATTTCCTTCATTGTTTATAGTGTAGCTAGTGTGTATTCTTGAGGTATGTGTTATTTCCTCTTATCCACCAAACCTTTTGTTAAATTGTATAAAATATAAGAGGCGTTGATTGGTTCTAGATCATCCATTATCATTTTTGAAACCTTTATTGTTGTTGGTTCTATTGTGAGCATGTGTGACCCATGATTGGAGGTAGGTGGTTCTGTATCTAGCTTGTGTTGGTGAAATTAATCACCCTTATTTTTCATATATTGTTATCTTAATTTAAATGGAATGATTTGAATGATTTTTTAGTGGGTAAAATTTGGTTTTATAATAGATGGGGTTTCAATAGATTTATTTAATGAAAAATGTTTTTCAAAGCATTATGAGATGGTTTTAGTGAAATGTTTTTCAAATCATGGTTAGATGAAAATGGTTTAATAAACCGATTTAAAAAATATAGCACATGATAAGTCGTTGGTACATATATGGATAGTATAGTAGTAGGTCTTGTCCACAGTTTTTGGGTTTGTTCATGGGGCATTCCTCTCCTATCTAGGATCATTTAGTAATGGATATGTTAGACAGTATTGTTGGTCCAATTGCAGTGGTGTTTATTTTATCTTTATATTTCGGGCATATTTCTAGTGTCTTGATCCGTACATGATTATCTATGATATTTATGAGGGTCCTAGAAATCTATATAGAGATTGAACATTTGCGTTTTATTACATGAATATATTATTTTGATTTCGATAGTTTTTTGTATGATCATGGATTTGAAATAACATGTTATGAATTATTTGTTTTCACATGATATGTGTGAGTGAAATATGGTTATGAAATACATTGAAACTGATTTACCATCATTATTTGTAAATTCAGAAAATTGGAGAAATTATACAATTTTTCCATTCTTTTGAAATAAAAACAACTAAAATTTTATCGTGTATTGTTTTCATATAAGTTTATCATGACTGGATTATTATTCAGAGATTTGATACGGAAAACATAGGTTAGAACCAACTAATCTTGTTATCTAACGACATGTGTTTCCCATCTGTTGCTCATAGACCTAGTTATGTCTTCTGATTCAAGTAAAGGCAAGGCTCCATAGTGAGGTGTAGAGGTTTTCTAAATTTTTAGTTGAGTAATTGGTAGTGAGATGTTTGGAGTCTTACCAAACTATCAAATAGAGTATTCAATTTTACTATTTTGAAAATCATTAGATATTGGACTAATACATTGAGATTGTTTCTACTAATGAGTTGTTTTGTTTTTGTGTATAGTTCCAATTATGTAATATAATCACCATTTCTTGTTATTGTATTTGTTGTAAATATGTTCCATGTTTTTCTCTCTATATGTAAAAATTCATTCTGAATGGTTTTTTGATGACTTATTGAGATTCTACATCCCATGGGTATTTGGAATTCACTTAGAGTATATGGAATATTAGGTCATATACCAGTTTGAGAGGGTATTTTAATCAGTTCATTACTATTTTTTATCAGAGGTGGTCTATCCTCAGGAGTCCTTATATTGGGAAATCTAGTATAATAGAGAATGTATTTTCAATACCTAATAGGTATATTATAGTGAGTACCTGGATATCCCTCAATGTGATGAAACTCAAGTTGCTACAGGATATTGGGATGTTTATCTCATATTTTTTGTTTTTTTGTTAATCATAATTTTTTCATCTGGGTTATCTATTTCAAACTAATATTTTTATATTTTCAGATCATTTATTTTTTTGATGTGATGTATTATGACTTTGACAAGTTTCCAATAAGTTCCTTAGGATTGTGTAGCTAATTATCCTCCAGGAGATACTATGATGGTTCAGAACATTATCATATCCTTTATATGGGCAGTTCGTGTTGTTGACCATAATATTTCAAAATTTCCAATCATAATAATTAATGCTCATCTAGGGGATGCAGGAGAATGTGATCGATCATAGTATTTCTTACATGAGAATCCATCATCCATTAAGGATGTGAATAAAACTCAAGAGTTTGATTAATATAATTAATTGGTTGATTAAATGTTTAACATTATTGAAACACCTAAGAGTATCATGGTCTAATGCACATCGTTTACACTTGAGGGTCCTAGGTAGTGTTGGTGGGATTCAGTGGTACATGTGGATTGGGATGTAGATTTAAATTGGAAGGGTTTCAAGACTATATTATTCCAATAGTTTTTTCTAGATTCACGAATGATATAAAACTCTGTAGAGTTCTTATCTTTTCAATAGGAAGTGTGATTGGTATTAGAGTACACCAATTGTGTTGTTGATCTAGTTCTTCTTGAACCATAAGTTGTGAAGAATAACTAATTAAACGCTCAAAAGTATGTAAATGGATCTCAATAAAAATTTAGATCACATATTTTTATGAATAATATTTAAACCAATGTTGATATAGTGTATAGGGATATGATGGAAAATGAATTTAATATGCATAGTTGGTTACTCATCACCTTATCTTCCACCTAGTGGTAGTGTCAGTGGTATGACAAGGAAAAATAGAATGGCATGACAAGTAAAAATAGAAAGTGAAAGATCACCATTGTATTCGTGGGGTGTTTCTCAATAGTAGGCCTCTTCGACACCTCATGTTATAGCTATTGGTGTGGATATTACTTTCTATTAATGTGGCAAGGGAAGACACAAACAATATTAATTTTTTTCACCTTCAAATACGTGGAACAATTTTGGATGTTAGAGAAATATTCAATATTTATATCAAAAAATTTCAACACCTCTACATAGATATGGATAGTTAAATCCAAATGAATTTATGGTCCAGTAAAATACTTCAAATAATATAGGGTTCTAGGTATAGGCCTCAGGATTGAATCAACTTTTTGTAGTAGAATATTTTATTGGGGAGGTAGATGTGGGTCAAGAAATAGTGAGAGGATTCATCTTTATTAAATTTCTGTAGTGGTTTCATTATTTAATACTTGTTTTTTTCAGTTGTTTATATATGGCCATAATTTTTAATATGATTAAACTACCAAGGAATCTCTTGTCCATTTAAAGAGAGCTAGTGAAACCTCCTTGTAAAAGGAAAGAAAAAGGGTTTCATTTTATTTTTGGTGTTTTATCCATAGATGATTTTGAGATAGTCTGGGATTCTCTAATTCTTTATATGGATCTCTTTGATGTCATCCTTAGAATGGATTGATTTTTCCCTTATCTAGATGAGGTAGATTATTTATCATTGGTGTGTCTCATTTCGTAGGACCGATGAGATCTATTTGGTTTTTAGGGAGAGTGGGATGAAACAACTAATCATTAAGTAACTCCCCAACTAGTGCTCAAGAGATTGTTTTTTGTTTTAGAAGTTGTGTCCAATTAATAATCTTATGTTGTTGATCTTACTGATTTTTGGTTTGGCATTACCAATGTTTTCCTAGATGATTTCTCCAAGATTCCTCCAGAGAGGCAGTTAGATTTTATGATTCGAGAAGTTCTAGGGATGCATCCTATTTTGATACCTTCTAATCATATGGAACCATAGAATCTGAAAGAGATCAAGTCTCAATTGGATGACCTGATTGAAAAGGGTTTTGATCACCTTAGTGATTATCCTTGGGAAACAATGGTTCTCTTTTCTTGGATAGAAAATACTTCACTCCAATTATTCATTGATTATTATAAAATTAACCATGTAATAGTTAAAAAAAATTATATTTTTCCTCATGTTGATGAATCATTTGACCGATGTGATCTCTTAGGTGATTCAGGGAGAATCCCAATAGTGTAAAAAACCATTTTCCATCAAACCTTTGGTTTCAATAAGAGAAATCATTTATTCACATGATTTTTAATCATGTATTATTTTTTGATCATTATAATTTGAATGTTTCCTTTCATATAAAAAGATATGGAATGTCTTTGAGTTTCATATATTCCTTGCTCTTTAAGGATATTATTGATCATTCATCAATGAAATGTCAAATTTGGTGTAGCATTTGGATTCAATTACCGGGAAAGTGGGAATGTTCATATGGGATGTAAAGTACCAATTTTCTTTTGAATATATAAAAAGACTACTAACAGTATATCCTCTTTTGATGCTACCTAAGAACAGAAAGTGGTATTTGGTTTTCAAAGATGCATATGGCAATGGACTGGGTTGTGTGCTCATGAAGTATGATCATGTGGTGTCTAACGGTTATCATCATCATGGACCTCCTGAGAAAAATTTACTCACTCATGATTTAGAACATTCCATAGTTATGCATGATCTTAAGGGTTTTTGGAATTATATTTTTTGGAAAGTGTCACTTTCTATTATATATATAATATTTTGATCTATAAATATTCTCATAAATACTAGAATGATAGAAAAAGTTGGTGGGTTTAATACCAAAAAACATTTGACATCAATATTGCATACACCCATGAGAAGGGGAATGTCATTGTAGATGCTATTTTTAAGAAATTACTATTATAGGTTGTTTTGGAATCGAAGGTGAAGTGCACTGTGTTGCATTTGTTGTCAATGAGGCATGAAGTTGTCTTGGAATGAATGGATGTCAAGGAGTCAAGATGTGAATGTCAAAGGATGTGATGGTGATGGTGGTGAAGGAGAATGGCCATGGTACTAAGATGCATGTCACTTAGGAGATTCACTAAGTGGTATTGGAAATTGTGGTTGAAACATTCTCCATGAATATCTGACGATTGTTGAGCTGATCTTAAAGTTCCAAGAACATGTATCAACTGGATACAAAGTCACAACAATGTTTGAAGACCATGCATTGTATTGACAATGCATGAGGAGTTGAAAGGAGTTCCATCCACAACTACTAAGTGGATGATGTGCATTAATGAATTCCATGCACTATCACTCAGTGCATGTGAACATGAAGAAGTCCCAATTTGATCTCTGATTAGATCAACAAAGACATTGAAGATTATAAGTGATTCAGGAGCTCGATTGATGAAGAAGAACCTTTTGAATTCCATATACTAAGTGAAGATTATATGTTGAGGAGGATTAAGGAATTCTTAAGAAGTAGAGAAGATGAGAATAAATGAAGAGGAAGGTGGCTTGGAATTTGGCATTTTACATATGGGATACATTGTTTTTTAACAAAGTGTTTATTCAACACTTGGCCAAAAATTAGGCCATCTCAAGCCAGCCTTAAGGGTTCAACCCCCAAGGCACATGTGGGCCTAAGGCGCCACGCCGAAGGGGGGATCCCATGTGGCCAGCCCGAGAGGCAGGGGGGCCGTGTGTAAGCCCCGGGCCACGCAGGGAGTCAAGCCTGCGCAGCATGGGCGCCAGTAGCGCGCCCGGAGGATGCATGGTGGGCGCTAGAAGCGCGCCCGCAAGGAGCAGAGTGGGCGCAGAGCGCGCCCGCAGGGAGAACACGGTGCGGGGCGGCACCGTGGAGGGAGGAGATTCAATTGCCGGGTTGAGGGAGCGGCATATTGATAAACCGCGGCAAAACCGCTTCCCGTTTCGATGTGGGACGCGGAAAATTCACCGGGAGTGAATTCTGGCCATCCATCTCATCGCGCGCCAGATCCGAGCCGCTCATCTAATCCCGCGGCGAGGCGATCTGATCTAGGCCGTTGATGATCTTTTCAAAGCCGAATCCAACGGCGCTGGAGGTGTCTTCCTCCTCGAGCTCAGCCGAGGCTCCCCGACATCTCCCGCTGAACCAGAGGCCACCCGACGACGGATTTCGAGTTCCCGGCCACCTCTGAAGGATCCAAGACGTCCATCCGACTCGTCTAGACCTACTGAATCGATCGATGCTTAAAAATACACATGCATGCAATGTTTGAGGAAATTCGATGAAGGCCGAGGCAAACGAAGTTGCCGAGGCCTCGATGTGTTCGTGATTTCCATGGGATAGAAGAGATAAAGGCCGTGCATGCGTTCTAAGTCACATGCACGTAGAGGAACAAAAAATAAAGGGAACCCGCGTGAAACCGAGAATAAAAAACAAGATTTGGAAATATTTTTGAAGATCCCAAGATCTCGGGTGTTTGAAGTTATTTCACGCGGATAGAACCGCCTCTCCTCTGCCTATATAAATGAGGCCGAGCCCTCGAGAATGTTTGCTGATGCGCTGAAGTTCTGTTGAAAACCCGAAGTACCGCGTGTGCTCTGCCTCGCGAAGTTGAAGCCCCACGCAACCCATTTGCGCGGCTGTGTTCCTTTTGCGCACTCCTTGCGCGAAAGAAGAAAGGAGGAGGAGGAGATCCCCTGCGCGCCTCTCTTGCGTGACAGGAAGGAGCCGAGCCGCATATCTGCGCGCTCGAGACTCTTGTTCCCTCTCTGCCCGCACCCTTGCGCGGCAGGAGGAAGATCCCGCGGGTGTTGCACTTGCGCGCCCCGCGGGTAGGAGGTCTTGCGCGCCCTTGCACCAAGACACCTTGCGCGCCTCCTTGTAGAAAGGGTTCAAGTGAGAACACCCTACGGCTCGTGTTGAGAAGACCACACCCTTCGGGCAGTGTGTGCATAAGCAAGAGGAGGTAGAGGCAGTGCCTCGTGTGTGAATCTTGAGAAGTCCGAGACACTTGTGCTTGTGTGCCAAGTGAAGGAAGAATACCTACCGGTTGGTTGCATGCAAAAGAAAACAGTGAAAGGCTGTAGCCTTGTGTGTGTGCTAAGTGAACAAGAAGACCACAACTAAACCTAAGTTAGTGTGTGTCAAAGAAAGAAGAGGTCATAGCCAAGATTGTGTGTGCAAAGTGCAAATACACCCTACGGGCATTTATTGTGTGCAAGAAGAGGAAGGTCACTACAAGTGTATGCTAAGTGAAGAATTTGTGTGTGCAAATTAAAGAAGTGGCCGAACCTATGTGTATGCTCTAAGTGGAGTGAACACACATTAAAGAAGGAAGAAGTTGGCCCACACTAAAGTATGACACACTTTTAGTGTGTGAACAATTTGAATATAGTGTGTGAAGATTGTGGAGAAGGTGTGTGCTATAATTGAATACACCGTTTGAGGGTTTACTGCACCTAGAAGAAGAACAGGAAAGTGCATGCATGCATGCATGCACGTGCACACGTAAAACAAGTCAAATCTGCTTGTGTGCATTTGAGATGTTGAAGTGAACTGAGACTGAGCCAGACTGAAGTTAAAGAGATTGGTTGTCTGAGTTTTCAGTAGATTGAGAAGACCCTGATCATCACGAGTGATCAGAGGTACAGAGCAAGACCAGCAGTCTTTATCCCAGACTGCTAAAGATACTTGAAGTGCTGAACAAGAAGAAGAGCTACTCGTGTGGCTCGAGCAGCCAGGAGAAGACCCCTGTGAGACTCAGGGTGGAGGAAGTCTCCAGTGGGATTCTGGAGCAGGCCAGTGGGACTCTGGTAACACTGTGGGACGCAGTATAAAGACCCTCCTGTGGGACTCGGGAGAGATACGGTGGGAAGCTGTATCGACCATTGTAATACTAACAGATTATAATGGGATAATCCATGCTTGGAGAGCATGGCAAGGATGTAGGCCTTTGGTGCCGAACCTTGTAAATCCTTGTGTCCTGTGCCTTTTCATTACTGCATTATCCGGGAAAGGTTGAGAGATACAAGAAGAGTGGATAGAGGCTTTAACCAGCCATAGAGGTTTAATTGATAAGAATCAATTAGTAAAAAGTTTTAAGTGATCACTGATTCACCCCCTCCCCCTCTCAGTGATTCACACTGATCTGGGCACTTCAATTGGTATCAGAGGGAGGTTACCTCTAAAAGATCCAAGAGAGTCTTTATGGAGTGAAGATTTGAGGAAATGAAAGAATAGCCTCAAATGGAGATATCTGCCAAGACTCTGAAAAACAGAATGAAGAAACAGGCAAAGAAGATGAAGAAGAAGGCTGGTGCAATCATAGAAACTCCTTCTATGAAAAGAAGTGTGAAAGTCACATCAGATGACAATTCCTTTTATCATTCTTCTGATGAAGCCTGCTCTAGCTGTGATGAAGATGGAAGGAACAATGATCTTCTAAATGCAATCAAATATCTTCAGAAGAGAGTCCCCAAGGAAGTTGCAATGTGTATAGCTACAGGCCTCCTTGATCTTCAAGAAGAAAAATTACAGCTAGAAGATGAAGCCAATTCTCTGGAAGTCCAATTGGAAAAAAGGGTTGGCATAACCAACACTCTCAGAAAGCTGGTGAAGGCCAAAGATGAAACTGTTTCCCTTTGCAATGAAAGATATGAAGACACTGCTGAAGAATTGCAAAGAAGCCTTTCTGAGAATGAATTCTTTAAGATAATGGTCAAAGAAGTGTTCCATGCACTGGAGAAGCTGCATAGAGTGTCAATGATTGTCAGAGATGCTCAACTCGAAGAAAAAGTCAAAAGGGTGAAGGAGCTTGACAACTCATTGCATGAAATAAAGAAGGTACATGATGACCAGATGGAACAGCTGAAACAGAATTGGGAAGGAAAGCTAAGAGCTGTTGAGGATGAGAAGAACTCCCTTAACATGAAGTGCTTAGAACTGGAGGTGATATTGAAACATCTGCAATCACCTAAAGCTGAATCCTCCCAGTCAGCTGGAAGAAGACATGTTGCTACTCAAGTATGCTTTGAGCAGGATGATTCTAAGAGAAAGACATCCTCTAATAAAAGTGCAACATCTTCTAGAAAGAAGGTACCATCCATACCATCTTGTACTGATGCTTCTAATTGTGTTTCCACAAAAAGTGCAGGATGGAAGAATAATTCCAAACAAGTATGGATGAAGACAGTAAAGAAGCAGAGCTCTCCTGAAGCAGCACAACAATTCAAGACAAGTACCCTACAATCAGAAGGAATCAAGAGGTCAAGATTTGTGGGTCAATGTTGGTGTTGTAATAAGTATGGGCACTGTGCAAAGGATTGTTGGTACAATCCACTGAATGTCAAAGCACAAAGGAAGCCCATACCAAGGGGGAGCAAGCCAGAAGAAAAGAAGCAGCATCCACAGGTCCAGAGACATCTGTTTACTGCAAATAGATTTGGATTACTTGACAACATCTGGGATGGTTGCAAAAGTGGTCAAAAAGATACATGTCAATCTCCAACTGTATCCAGAGCTCAAAAGAAGAGAAGATCACAGAACCTGGCTCAGAAAGAATCCTTGGGAAGCAAGAAGAAGAAAGCTGAAAAAGCTCCCAAGAAGGTTTTGAAAAAGGAAAAGAAGTCCTTGGAGTCTAAATCCAAGAAGGGTGATGCATCCAGAAGGACCACCAAGAAATGCTTCTACTGTGGAAAGAAAGGACACACCATGGATCTTTGTAAACAAGCCATGGAACTGAATAGAAGCAGACTGGACTCAAACAGACAATCGATCCAGAAGAAGAAGAAGGGATTGATTGAAAACAAGTTGCCTAAGAAAGGTAGCTTGAAAGCATCGAAGGAACCATGTGGAATTTCCAGAACTGAGGCCACACTTCCAAATGATTTACTTGTCATATGGCCACATCATTTGCAACTTTCCAGAGAACTACAAAGAGCTGAAGATGAAGCTCTGGCATTTTCTAAAGCAAAAGGGAAGAAAAAGATTTCACATGAAGATGTTTTGAGAACCACACCAGCACAATCATCAATGAAGATCAAATGTGCAAGTGTGAAGACTGGTGAAAATGAGACATCTCGGTTGAGAGAATCTTCTCAACCTTGTTGTTCACATTGATGAACCAAGGAGGTTCCATCTTATTCCCTTATACTATTGGTATTTAAATGTGCTGACATTGCAGGGAATTGAAGATGATGATCATTCTCAACTGGAGGATGGTTTGGACAGAATGGAGTGCACCCCTTGAGGGGGAGCCAATCTGAAGAAGATGGGATTCTGAGATTAATACCATCTTGAGAAAAGTGAAGGTATTCCAATCATACTTTCATCCCTTGTTTCTTAATTGAGTTTATCTTGTCAATTAAGGGGGAGTATGGATTGAAGACAAATGGATGAAAGGGGGAGCTTTATCTTTGCACCTGAACTTTCTAATGAGTTTTGTGAAGTTGTGCAGGATTTAGCAAATTCATTGAATATCTGAAAAAATTCAACCCCTAAGCATGATCTCACATGTTTACAGTGAATGTGGACAGCACTGAGTTCCTTGGTTACATCACTCTTGTTTTCTACACCGGGTTAGCCCAAGTAGACTTAGAGCTGATTTACTAAAGGTTCTTTGCTAAAGAGAACATGTGACATCATCCCTCTCTCAGTGTTTTTCAAGAGAATAATATTCAAAGGGAGGAAGATATTTTTGAAAGTGAACCACACCACACCTTTTCATTTGATTGCCAATAAGGGGGAGAAAATATTGGCACACATATTGACCCATTCATATGTGCTGAAGGAGTGTATTGACAACAAATACAAAGGGGGAGATTGAAGTGCACTGTGTTGCATTTGTTGTCAATGAGGCATGAAGTTGTCTTGGAATGAATGGATGTCAAGGAGTCAAGATGTGAATGTCAAAGGATGTGATGGTGATGGTGGTGAAGGAGAATGGCCATGGTACTAAGATGCATGTCACTTAGGAGATTCACTAAGTGGTATTGGAAATTGTGGTTGAAACATTCTCCATGAATATCTGACGATTATTGAGCTGATCTTAAAGTTCCAAGAACTTGTATCAACTGGATACAAAGTCACAACAATGTTTGAAGACCATGCATTGTATTGACAATGCATGAGGAGTTGAAAGGAGTTCCATCCACAACTACTAAGTGGATGATGTGCATTAATGAAGTCCATGCACTATCACTCAGTGCATGTGAACATGAAGAAGTCCCAATTTGATCTCTGATTAGATCAACAAAGACATTGAAGATTATAAGTGATTCAGGAGCTCGATTGATGAAGAAGAACCTTTTGAATTCCATATACTAAGTGAAGATTATATGTTGAGAAGGATTAAGGAATTCTTAAGAAGTAGAGAAGATGAGAATAAATGAAGAGGAAGGTGGCTTGGAATTTGGCATTTTACATATGGGATACTTTGTTTTTTAACAAAGTGTTTATTCAACACTTGGCCAAAAATTAGGCCATCTCAAGCCAGCCTTAAGGGTTCAACCCCCAAGGCAGATGTGGGCCTAAGGCGCCACGCCCAAGGGGGGATCCCATGTGGCCAGCCCGAGAGGCAGGAGGGCCGTGTGTAAGCCCCGGGCCACGCAGGGAGTCAAGCCTGCGCAGCATGGGCGCCAGTAGCGCGCTCGGAGGATTCATGGTGGGCGCTAGAAGCGCGCCCGCAAGGAGCAGAGTGGGCGTAGAGCGCGCCCGCAGGGAGAACACGGTGCGGGGCGGCACCGTGGAGGGAGGAGATTCAATTTCCGGGTTGAGGGAGTGGCATATTGATAAACCGCGGCAAAACCGCGTCCCGTTTCGATGTGGGACACGGAAAATTCACCGGGAGTGAATTTTGGCCGTCCATCTCATCACGCGCCAGATCCGAGCCGCTCATCTAATCCCGCGGCGAGGCGATCTGATCTAGGTCGTTGATGATCTTTTCAAAGCCGAATCCAACGGCGCTGGAGGTGTCTTCCTCCTCGAGCTCAGCCGAGGCTCCCCGACGTCTCCCGCTGAACCAGAGGCCACCCGACGACGGATTTCGAGTTCCCGGCCTCCTCTGAAGGATCCAAGACGTCCATCCGACTCGTCTGGACCTACTGAATCGATCCATGCTTAAAAATACACATGCATGCAATGTTTGAGGAAATTCGATGAAGGCCGAGGCAAACGAAGATGCCGAGGCCTCGGTGTGTTCGTGATTTCCATGGGATAGAAGAGATAAAGGCCGTGCATGCGTTCTAAGTCGCATGCACGTAGAGGAACAAAAAATAAAGGGAACCCGCGTGAAACCGAGAATAAAAAACAATATTTGGAAATATTTTTGAAGATATGAAGATCTCGGGTGTTTGAAGTTATTTCACGCGGATAGAACCGCCTCTCCTATGCCTATATAAATGAGGCCGAGCCCTCGAGAATTTTTGCTGATGCGCTGAAGTTCTGTTGAAAACCCGAAGTACCGCGTGTGCTCTGCCTCGCGAAGTTGAAGCCCCGCGCAACCCACTTGCGCAGCTGTGTTCCTTTTGCGCACTCCTTGCGCCAAAGAATAAAGGAGGAGGAGGAGATCCCCTGCGCGCCTATCTTGCGCGACAGGAAGGACCCGAGCTGCATATTTGCGCGCTCGAGACTCTTGTTCCCTCTCTGCCCGCACCCTTGCGCGGCAGGAGGAAGATCCCGCGGGTGTTGCACTTGCGCGCCCCGCGGGTAGGAGGTCTTGCGCGCCCTTGCACCAAGACACCTTGCGCGCCTCCTTGTAGAAAGGGTTCAAGTGAGAACACCCTACGGCTCGTGTTGAGAAGACCACACCCTTCGGGCAGTGTGTGCATAAGCAAGAGGAGGTAGAGGCAGTGCCTCGTGTGTGAATATTGAGAAGTCCGAGACACTTGTGCTTGTGTGCCAAGTGAAGGAAGAATACCTACGGGTTGGTTGCATGCAAAAGAAAACAGTGAAAGGCCGTAGCCTTGTGTGTGTTCTAAGTGAACAAGAAGACCACAACTAAACCTAAGTTAGTGTGTGTCAAAGATAGAAGAGGTCATAGCCAAGATTGTGTGTGCAAAGTGCAAATACACCCTACGGGCATTTATTGTGTGCAAGAAGAGGAAGGTCACTACAAGTGTATGCTAAGTGAAGAATTTGTGTGTGCAAATTAAAGAAGTGGCCGAACCTATGTGTATGCTCTAAGTGGAGTGAACACACATTAAAGAAGGAAGAAGTTGACCCACACTAAAGTATAACACACTTTTAGTGTGTGAACAATTTGAATATAGTGTGTGAAGATTGTGGAGAAGGTGTGTGCTATAATTGAATACACCCTTTGAGGGTTTACTGCACCTAGAAGAAGAACATGAAAGTGCATGCATGCATGCATGCACGTGCACACGTAAAACCAGTCAAATCTGCTTGTGTGCATTTGAGAAGTTGAAGTGAACTGAGAATGAGCTAGACTGAAGTTAAAGAGATTGGTTGTCTGAGTTTTAAGTAGATTGAGAAGACCCTGATCATCACAAGTGATCAGAGGTACAGAGCAAGACCAGCAGTCTTTATCCCAGACTGCTGAAGATACTTGATGAGCTGAACAAGAAGAAGAGCTACTCGTGTGACTCGAGCAGCCAGGAGAAGACCCCTGTGAGACTCAGGGTGGAGGAAGTCTCCAGTGGGATTCTGGAGCAGGCCAGTGGGACTCTGGTAACACTGTGGGACGCAGTATAAAGACCCTCCTGTGGGACTCAGGAGAGATACGGTGGGAAGCTATATCGACCATTGTAATACTAACAGATTATAATGGGAGAATCCATGCTTGGAGAGCATGGCAAGGATGTAGGCCTTTGGTGCCGAACCTTGTAAATCCTTGTGTCCTGTGCCTTTTCATTACTGCATTATCCGGGAAATGTTGAGAGATTCAAGAAGAGTGGATCGAGGCTTTAACCAGCCCTAGAGGTTTAATTGATAAGAATCAATTAGTAAAAAGTTTTAAGTTATCACTGATTCACCCCCTCCCCCTCTCAGTGATTCACACTGATCTGGGCACTTCAGAAGGAATAGTGAAACTTTATGGGGTGTTTTTCTCAGATGCATTTTTATGCTCATGAGAATGTATCAAGCATGGTTTTGACCAGTGATTAGTTATCATAATCTCTCCTTGATTCTATTATATAGAGTCATCAATAAGATTTAGAGTTCATATGAATTCCTGAAACCCTATATAGTGAGGTGAATATTTCTACTTTGTCTCATTCTTTATATGGTATTCTCATTTTTTGTGATCATTAGTTCATACCATCATCTGTGAGGAGGTCAGTTTTTTTATTTTCATAGTTCTTCGTAGTCTATTCATCAGAGAATAATGAATATATATTATGTCATGAGAAATGGATTTTGGTGGCAGTTTATGAATTATAAAATTTCTAATTTTGTGTCATGCTAATAAAACGTCCAACAGATAAAGGTAAATAATTGGAAACATTGTGGTTTTCTCCAACCTCTTATAGTTATGTTTTAGAAAATGGATGAGGTATCCAAGGACATTGTTATTGGATTACCATTGACTCCCTGAAGGAGGAATTCTATTTTTGTGGTGATTGATCGGATGAAAAATTCACATCATTTTACATATATCAATGAAAAAATCCAATGATATGCGTAATCTATACGTGTAGGAAATTGTTAGGTTATATTGGGTTCCTTATACAGTTGTTTCCAAAAGAGATCATATGTTTACTTTGTGGTTCTAAAGGTGTTTCTATGATGTGATGGGTACTATGGTCTTATTGAGTAAAAAAAGTCATCAAAAAATAAACAATAAGATGGGGAATGAAATTTATATATTAGAGGATATGATTTGTGCCTCTAACTAGAAATTTGTTGGATTATGGGATATCCTACTGGTACTATTAGTTTTTCTCCTAAAAACAGTCATCATTCATCAATTAGAATTACACCAATGTGGCATTTTATGATCACATGTGGAGATAATATCTTTTTTAGGTATAGGTGGGAGAAGATTCTAGATTGAGACTGAGTTTTTATAATGATATATATTCTATGATTTAAGAAATGTGTTTGTATTATGGTGTTACTACAGATTCGAAAGATGTATTATATAGTTCAATGGAATCATACATTGGAGTTTTCTGTAGGTGACTGGGCTTTCATGAATATTTCACCTCAATAGTGTCACCATCATCTTGAGAAATAGGGAACGTTGTCTCCAAGATATATTATAATGTTGGGGGTCATTGAGAAACATGGGAAGGTTTCATATCATTTTAAATTTCTTGCATTTTTTATAGGCATTCATGATTTTTTCATGTATCACAGCTCTGGAAAGATCACCCTAACCCCTCTCATGTTTTGAGCTGGGAAGATATTTAGATAGAGACATGTGATCCCATTGTTGAGCATCTTATTGGTAGAATTGAATCTAAAGTGATTGTATTATCTGAGAAGTAAATTTGATTTTTTAGGTTGCCATGGTGGCACGAATCAGATTCTGATGAGAATTGGGAGCATGGATTGTTGATGATGTATTTGGGGCCTCACCTATTTATTAGACTTCATTTATTCACATGACTTATCATGGATGGAAAGACTAATGTTAGAGATTGGTTAACAACATGTTACCATATTTTTGGTTTACAACATGTTACCATATTTTAGGTAATTCCAATATCTATAATTGTTTTCCACTTTAAATGGGTGAATATTTAGACTCCATATATGGAGAGAATTTGTTGGGGAAAATAAAATAATGTTTTGGAATTTGTTTTTGTAATTAATAAAGTATTGGTATAAATGTGTTAATGGACTTGAAAGGATATCACTGAGTTTATATAATTAATGAGCTAGTTTTGTGTATTTTTGTAAATAATCTATAGTATTTGTAGTCTTCATGGGAAAAAACATGGTGTAATGGGATTTCACAACATGTACATTCTACAAGTAACATGTCGTGAACTTTTTACAAAACATTAAATGAGTAAAAACATTGTAATGGCTACATGAGTCAGAGAGTTAAAAGATCTATTTTAAAATTAGGGGATGGGGTTTTGACATAGCTATGTCTTGAGGATTACATGACGTGTAAAGGGGGTACATGTTGTATAAATGTCATAGAAATTGATTTTAGGGCACTACATCATCTAAATCTTATTTCATTATTCAGCATCCCGCCATTATCTCAAACTAGACCCCTTCTCCCACAATTTTTGGAGTCTCTGTTCAATATAGATTGATTCATTTAGTGATTCATCCTTATTTTTGTTGAATTTTTCCTCTTAGGGTGAGTAATCCATTCTTATTCTTCATTGAATTGACGTTAGTGGTGTTGTTTAATTTATTTATTGGATAGGTTTACTTGTGTTGATGTTTTTCTTTATTCCCTCTAGATTCATAGTTCGCCCTTATTTTAGGGGTTGTTTATTTCATTGGGTGTTGTGTGATGGGTTTTCATTCATGAGGTGTGTATTTTTTAATCTTATGCTCCAAAAATTTTGTTAAATTAAATCAATTCTAATAGGATTTAGATTGGTTATAGGGCCTCCATTTTTAATGTTGAATCCTTTCATGTGGTGGGTTCTATTATTGATATGTGAGACCATAGTTTTAATTTAGGTGGATCTGTTTCTAGCATATGTTACCGAACTAAATTAATCCCATTTTTAATAAAATTATTTATTAAATGAAATGGCATGATATGAATGATTTTATTTTTCGTGGAAGTAGGTTTTTATAAATGTTTGTTTCCCCTAGTTTTGGTAAATAAAAAAGTATTTTCAAATAATTTTGGAAAGGTTTTTATGAAATTGTTTCCATATCGTGGTTTGAATTAAATATTTTGATGAACATTTATGGAAAATAGAGCACATGGGAATACTTGGGTACTTAGGTTGAGGTTACAGTAATAAATATCATCCAATTTCAAGGGGTTTTATAATGGATAATTCCTCTTAGCCTGATGCTCATTTATCTTGGGATTTATAAGACTTTGGGAAGTTCACTTTCAGGTGTGATCTTATTCTCTCTAGAATCAATTCATATGTCATGTGGCATGATGTGTACACAATTTTATATGTTGGTTATGAGTTCATTACCCATCATGAACTAGTTCAATATTTTAAATGTGCCTCTGCATTTTGTTTTTAATATTATATTTGTACATCCAGTTATTTGATATGATATGTGATACATGATTTGTTTTGAAATGATATATTTCATAAGAAATCTGTTCATGAAATTCAATGAAACTAATTTTCATGATTTATTGAAAATTGCAGAATAATGGGAAATAAAACCACATATGATGATTTTGATTTAAAAATGCTAAAATATTATCAGGCCTTATCTTCATTAAAGATGACCATGCTAGGATAATTGTTCTGATATTTGTTATGGAACACTAAGGTGATACCATAATAATATTTCTATCTCACACCTTATGTACCCCTTCAGTTGTGTGTAGATGTAGTTAAGTACATTCATGTAGGAAAATAAAAGTTTTCGTTGTGCGACTATGAAATTTTTTGTTTGCTGAGTTGAGTATATGGTTGTGAGATAGTGTGAGTCTTCTCGCGTATCATAGATTGTAGCTAGATTTTCCTATTTTGTTAGTCCCTTGGGGCCAGACCTATATTTGGAGATTGTTTCTATAATTGAGTTGTTTGGTTTCAACTATTTGATTCCATTTATTTCAGATATTTACCTTTACTCACTATTTTATATGTTTTATATATGTGTCGTGTTGTTAAATAATGTTTGTAGAAATCATTCCCACTTTTTGTTTTCTGATACTTATGTGCTAGTGATTTTCCCATGCAGATTATGAATTCCATTCAGAAATGTTGCCTATCAGGTTAGGTGCTCGATTGATATAAAATTTAGTTTAGTTCATTATAGTAGCTGGAGGAGTGTCATCAGTGGCCTAATAGCATTTTATAGTCATTGTACATTATGAAATTGAAATGGGTCTAGGTAACTATGGATTTTGTGATGGGTTTTCTAAGATCTCATTTTGGTAGTGGTAAAATATGGGTGACTATAAATAGGTTGAACAAGGTCAATCACTTTCCTCCAATGAAAGTTTAATTTTTAGGGGATAATATTTATAGGGTTCACATTCAAGTTATTGTACACATTCAATGTGTTCCCCATTCTATTATATCGGACATTAATTCTCAATATATTCAATGATTCTTTTAGGGGTTATAGAATGAAATGGGTTTACAGGTACTGGTGAGTAAAATCTATTACCATCAAACTAAAGGCTAACCCAAACACATAATACAGGTCTTGAAGGACATTCTATGAACATGAATCATTGATTTTGGTGGTTCTTTATAGAAAAATACCACACCCTAAATTTTCATATATAAAAAACTTCAATGAAACTATATAAATAGATCTATATAAGGACCTTTATTATATTCCATACAGTTCACCACTATTCTAGATAGAGGTTGGTTGGTAAGCCCTTTTAGGACCTCATATTGTTCATAAGTCGCCAATGTGGGTACAGTTTATTCAAAATAATTTGGCTACAACTCATTCTATGAGTAAATATTATACTTCTTATTTTATTTAGTTTTTAATATTTGAGGTGGAACATCATGTCCTTCTATGATTTTCCCATAGGATGGTTCATAGACAGATTCATAAATATGGAAACCTATTGCCTCATTATTTTGGGCCTCTAGAGATAATATAAAGTGATTGGTTGGTAATATATCAGTTAGTCTTACCTTGGAGGATTCGGGCCATGCATGATGTCTTACCCAAATTGTAGCTCCACCATTATTCTTAAAACCTATACCTTTCCTTTGAACATGAGGATATTGATATTTAGGATAATTGTTTTGAGGTACATCCAATTAGTATCTTTCATAGGAACAAAAAATATCTTTGATATAGGTTAATTAATCTTGTACAGGTGTTATGACAACCAGACCGTCTATAGAACATGGACCGAGTGACAGATCATGAAGTACATGCTATATGTCCAAATAATTTATCAGAAAATATTTTACCACTTTCTTACAGGAAACATAGGGATGAATTATTTCAATTAGGGGAGAATGTAATGACCCAGATATTATCATGAGGTACACATACATTATATTTTAGCATAACCCATTATCATTAAACTAATAGAAGTCCCTACATGCCTGAGAAAGGGTTTGGGAGAATCCATGGCTTGTTTAAAACTTCAAGTTATTTTTTAGGGAAATAGTATGGGGAGTATAGTTGGAACATGATCAGTAGTAGCTATGTAGATCAACCATTACACCCATATATAATGAAATAATATTTCACTAGTAATAAGTGGGAGTATGAATAAAAATGAAAAAATCATCAAAGGGAATTTAGATGTGATCTAGCAAGGCTCCAAATGGTTTGTTAAAATATGAACATAGCATAGACACAGATACCCCATAAGAAAGTAACCATACTTGTTTGTAAATGAGTAGACCAAACAATGGGGCAAAACCATGAAACCCCTTAAAATTGGTTGAGATTAAAACATCAAAACTTATTTATTTAATGTTTTAACACTCTTTTTTCTTCCTCTCCATGCAACACATCACTCCCATTTGATCTCCTCCATGATTATATGTATTTCATTAGTATATCTCCATTATATGATTTTTTTCATCACCATAGGATGAATTGGATAGATAAATGTGTTCCTTTCATTCATCTTCCATATTTTCCTCATTTACAACTCCCTCATGCAATCTACTTTCAGGAACAACAATATTCCCAATTTTTGTGGAACTTGTCTATTTAGTCGATTTCATCTATTCTTCTTCAAATATAAAATTAATACTAGATGATGAGTCATCTACCTTTCTAAGGTATGTGTTGTAGTTATTTTTTCATAATGTTGAGTTGTTTTATATCATAAATCATTATGTTTTATATCATTATTTATGAGATTTACCTTAAAATACCAAATTCTTTATTTAAATTTCTACCCTTATTAATGGAACTCTCTTGTAAACAAATTTGTTGTTATTGGTCTCCCACATGGAAAAGTTCCACATGTATGGTTTCTCTCATAAAATTCCATTAATTTTATAATGTGTTAATTTTTATAATTGACCCTCTATGGGGTGCTTTTTTACACCATGCAGAATGACTTAATATAATTAAATGGAATCATATTGGTATGAACATGTCATAAGACAACTATATGTACAATGGTTATTCATTAGATTAAATATAATTTTAATGATTTATAATCTATAAACTATATTATATTAAGGCTTGGAAGACCATATCAATTCGTTAAAATGATCAGGCATGGTGTCTCATATATCTATGATATTAGGGTCTATATTCCCATATATTTGTCAAAACTAATCTTGGAGTACAATACAGTTTATGTTACATTTGAAAGGGATTCCATATTATTTTGATAGTCGGGCATAATGACCCATTTGACTCATTATACTCAGGCATGGTTTCCCTTGTACTTGTGACAAATGTTCTTGACATTCTTTATTACCATACAAGACTCCAATGACTATGCTTAGACACCCGAGATACACCTTGATTGTTGGCTAGCACTACATATATATTATTATATATGTTACTACCTATATAGAGCATATATATATACATATATGTATAATTTTATATTTATAATTATTTATATAAACATATATATATATATATGTAACCATATATATATATATATGGATACATATATAGAGAGATCCCAACTTATGTCAAATTAGTTAGCATCAGCTTGGCGTAATTTATGAACAATAAATGACTTGGTTAGAATTTATATTTTACTTTATGAATCCTATATAAGAACACTATGAATTTTGTATGCACTAGATGGATATTTCTAGAAACTATTGGTGGTGTCCTATATAGAATATCTCACACCCTATTCCAGTCATCGATTTTATACACCAACAGATTAATGTTTACTTGTATAAATAAGGGGAATCATCGAGATATGAATATTTTATTTCATTACAAGGATGTATAATGGGAGTAGTATACTAAGATTATATTCTGGATACAGTTGGAGAGAGGTTTTGGAATATTTTCACATTGCATGTTGTATATTCCTAATATACTTCTTCCAAGTATTTTGTTTTGTTTAACATATATAGATGACATCATTTTCTGTTGATATTAGTTTTATTTATTCTTATTTATTATATATGGTTGACTAAATATTCAAGAGTTTATTTATTATATCCTTTTCTTCTTAATATTTTTTACACCACTATGCTACACATTGAAAATGACTGTATAGTAACCCCACTATACAATCTTATAGCTTCACTACTAGTCGGAAGCCTCTAATATATAGGGAGGCATAAATGAGGACATGTGACCAACTAGTATTGGATATATATGAGTGAAATGGGTCCAAGAAACTACAATTAGGTAACACCATGATATTTTGCTAAGTAACCATTAATTGGTATATGTTATATTTTCACTTGTAATTTGGGATTTTCATTTGACAAATATATGCACTTCATTGTTTATTTATCACTTCAATGTTATGATCGTTATAAAGGATTTAATATCCATATCTACTCCATCGATACTTATATGGTATGATGCACTTATTTTTAAATGAGGTTTATATACTCCAACATTGATTCATTTATCATTAATATACAATTATTAATAAATAATATAGTTTAAACTACTATTCCGACATTCAAGGTGTTACAATTTAAAAGTTACCAATGCGGTAAATATTTATTTTATAATATAATTTTTTGGTATTGATCATATTTTCAATAGATGAATCTAATAATACATCATTCATAAATAACATTAATATTCATACCCTCAAAATATTTAATGATATCCATGATTTCATGAAAATATTCCTCTCTTTAGAATATATATCATAAAAAGAAAATTTTAAATGAAAACTTATTTAACATATCTTTTGATCATGTATATTTTTCTTTCATATATAATTTTTTCAAAAAAAAATTAAAAGTTTTCTTTTTTATTTCTAAAATTAATTTATTAATATCCTTTTTATACTAAAAAAATATTTATTAATGTTGTTTAATTTTTTTCTTTACTTATAACATGGCCTAAAAGGAATCATTCTAAAATTATAAAAAAATATGGTTATTTATTTATTTTACCAAATAAAAAAAATCTTTTTCATATAGATGTCTAAGAGATTTGATGACTACTATAATAGCTTTACTATGTTCTGCATCATATAATTTTTTTAATGATTTAAAAATATATTATATTTGTAAATCAATATTATAATAATTTATGTATATATTTTTTATATATCTAATAGGCATAAATTTATTACAAAAAAAATATTTTTTATAATTTCATGGTCATAATTTGTCTATTATTTATTTTTTCATTGTTACATTTCTCTTGAAATATTCACTTTCTTTTTGGAAATATAAATTTAATTTCTTTTAAATATCCATGTTTGTCAATCATGTATTTTATTATTACCTAACTCATAAACCATTTAAATATATAGTTGTATACATTTAAAATTATTTCATTCACTGGGAAAATAAATATATTCCATATTCATTACTCAATATGCACATTTATTGAAAAGTAATATTTTTTATAAATAGAACTGATCATAAAATACTTGATTAATTCATTTTAAATGTAGTGATGGGTGGGAATTTTTTATAGTTATGCGCCTAATGAATCAAAATATTTCACGAGGAAAACCAATCAGAGATCCCAATTAAATGGGTTTCTGTGGTATACCTACCGATCAATTAAATTGTATTGATGCCAGGTCGTGGTGGTGAATATATCATGTTGTATGAGATCATGAATTCCAAAATTAAGAATTTCCATCACTTTGAATAATGTAATAACTATCATTGAAAATACTACATTGATCTTATGTATACCTATATTAATTACACAATTAATTTATTAATATGAATATAATTTCAATTATATATCATTCCATATTGATTAAGACTTATTTAATCATTATAGATATTACTGAATGTATCCTTGTCTAATCATTTGATCTCACCCATTATTTTCATATATCTCATGGATATAATGAAGGATATTATGAATAATATAAATGTTTGGATAATTTATCTTATGTTATATATATTTTATATGTAAAATTTAACATGGAATCAAGATTGTAACTTTTATTCCAAGGCACCAATCTACACGATACAACATGGTGATATATAATTTATCTTGTACAAATTTAATAAAGAATACAACATCTCTAGGTTTTTAAGGTATATATTTTTACATTATCTATACGGGGTAAATACCATATGCTCTATTCTCTTAGATGATTGGTATTTAAATAGATATATAATTAATATATATAGTTACCTATTTTTACATGGTTTTATATTGATAGTATTATGAATGATATCGTTTTTTAATTACACTTGAAAATGATTAGAAACCAATTTTAATTCTATGTGTTATGATTCTAATAAATTGACTTATTATAATTTAAAAGCTTTATGAAACCAAATTTATTTCCATGGGTTCATTATGATTTTTTCAGAGATTAATTTAAATGGGGGACTCCTATGTATGAATGAATGATATATAGGGTATTATTTTAACTTCAAATGTATTTTTATGGAAATAAATATCACGAGAAATGTATTCATGATTACATTTTAGTATTTATTTGAATGGGAACTAATTATTTGGATACGTAATGTATTTTTAACTATATTATTATTTGTTCCAACTTATAAATAATTCACTATTTTATTCTAAACCTCAGGTCTATGTTGTGATCTCATGTCTTGTTTTTATTTAATTATATTTATGTACACTTTTTATTTATCTATTAACTTATGAAATAAATTTTTTCCATGTTTATGATGCATTAATTATTAGGTATAAATTTTTTATCTATCTTTATTATACCCATATGCACATACTATAACCTGTAATAATATTATATTGATATATTGTAGGATTCTGATTACTGATGATATGATATCACCACATTCTTATGTTATATTTACCTAGTATAGAAAGATGGATATTACATGTGGAAAGGTTAAAAGGATGTATAGATATGAGTTGTTATGAAGAAATGATGATGTGTATTATATAATATCTAGTATATGTATTTAATATTCCATGACCCAAAACCTCTTGTTATCCACTTTGTAGAAAGTATTAGTTATATGAAATGATTAATCAAGTAAAATAATGAAATAATTTTTTTATCTTGGGTCATTATATATGGTATCAATACAGGGTATAGTTATTTTAAGAATTAGTTTTTATAAATTTAGTGAACAAAATATTGTAAGGACTAATAGATAAGTATATGTACGAGATAACATAATGATGTTTTTGTTAGGAAAATATTTTTTGGATTTATTGTCAATAAGATATATCAATGGGTATTAGGATGTCTATGTTACTATGGTATAGAAACACATAGGTATAATCACACTAAATATTTATGGTTAATCATTGAATCAATCTTCATGCTTGTGTATGATTAGGGTACAAAAACATTACATTTTGTGAGGCACTCATTGGAGATGTATAGGGGTTAATTAAAATATCTTCCTAACCCATTATTAAGGAGTTGAGTTTAAAGTTAACTAATTATGTTATATGACCTAAGATGTTAACGATCATGAATAACTGAGGTTTGAGAAAAGTTATTAATATTTTAATCCAAAATAATAACATGTTAAAAATAAAATTGTCATAGGGGAATAAATGATCTTATTAATGTTTCCAAATTAATATTTTAGATAATCAAATAATAATTTTTTTCACTTTTTGGTTGAAACAAGATCACAAAAATGATGTTGATAAAGGTATATATGTATAATTCACTATGTATTATCACAATATAAGTGAGAATAAATTGATGATTAAGAATTTTAGTATTTTCTTTTTATGATAGAAATGATGTGTTCCATATTGATAAAAAAGGGTTTGAGGATAATCCATTAATAAAAATTACATCTTTACAATCTTATATATTTTCATTAATGAGTGATATAATCAATATTGTTCCTGTACATTCAAATTTTTACAAGGCTTTTTTGATACATATATATATATTGTTCTTCAGTAGTTTTTCATAAATGGATTAGAAACATATTTAAAATGGTATCAATAACCATGTAAAGTTATTCATTGACAAGGATTTATTTTTGTAAACATTATTGGATAAATAATGATTGATGAATAAATAATATGTATGTTTAAATATGATTAATATTTCATAATTATATGGTTAATTGAGTTTGAGAAATATTAATTATATAATATTGATATATTTGTAATTTATCGATGTTTTAATAAAAATGTGATCTCGAATTGTTTTGTTAATTTTATCTAATTTTTGTTGTTATGATATATATTTATTTGTTATTGAAATTACGAAAATGTTTTTATTATATTTGAGGGTTAATTATAAAGTTATTTATTGGTGGAATATATAATATTTATATGATTTAAAATTTTAGATATTCAAATGGGTTTTTGAAAGTTATGTTGTTGAATATGTACGCTTTGGGTATATAAATACTTGGGTATATAATTGTTTGATTGATAATTGTGCTAAGGGAAGTGAAACATAACATTCTATATCCATAGAGATTATGGAATATGTAATATTATAATTTATATATCGATTGATGAATATGATAAAAATTGTCTCGCATTCATATAACAGCGTGTAATAATTATTATTGTGATGATACAAATTATTTATGGGTGTACAATGTAACATGAGATTTTAGACATAGTAAACAAATAAGATATCTAATAGAATTTTTCAAATGAAACCACGGACTTATGAAAATTTATGATTAAAATGTCTATTTTATATTATATATAAATTAATATTGGATAATATTAAAGAAAAATAAAGATAAAAATATCATTTTTCAATTATAATAGTTTTATAATATCTTAATATTTCATTTAAATAACTAAATATAACAATTTTAAAATTTTTATTTGTTAAAAAAATCTATTTTTTAATTTAGAATAGAAAAATAATATATATTGTTTTATTAGTTTTTAAAAAATAATTAATGTGTATGTGAATTATAAAAAATAATGTTTTTACTAAAAACATTGATTTTCTAACTATATGAATAATTTTAATTTAAAATATTATGAAATTTATTTTATGATCATAGATGTATTTATGGATTGAATCATACATTTATAAATAATATTTTCAATTCAAAAATCATTTTCTTGAAAACATAAGTATTATTTCGAATAAAAACTATTTTTAATCTTTTTTAAAATTATATATTATATATGAATAACTCATTTTTTATGGTTATTGAGAGACATATAAAATTTTTTATTTTATAAAATAATTGAATTTATAGCATGAAAATAAATTATATTAATAGTTTTACCATACATTTTACTTTTTTGAAAAAAATTATACTTTTATCTCAAAATGGGTTTTTTGCATTACATAACATAATTTTAAAATTTATTTTCAAACACATTGATATTTTATTAGATAAAATATGTCTAAAAATTTGAAACAGTATGTCTAAACTATTTTATAAGGCCTATTTTTTATTCATTAAAAGTAAATTACATGGGTAAAAATTATTTTCCACAATAAAACCAAAAAAGGGAAAAGATAAAATTCTAAGACCAAAAGGTATAAGGGATGATTAAATGATATGTTAAAATAAATGATTAATGTATTATGGAACAGTTATCAGCCCCATACATGACCACATAAAGAATTATCTTTCCCCCAAAAACTCTTCCATTATCCATATATTATAATATTTCTCCATTTTGTGGATCATTTAGTCATTAGATATTATCATAATGCCTTTATTGCATTAGAATTGTTTAAGAAACATGCACAAATTTCTACACAGGTACTCATTTTTCATAACTTATTTTCTTTATATATTACATTTCCTATTATAATTTTATAATTTTTATATAATAAAATTAGTATTTTATTTATAAAAAATTTTATTGGTTTTATATAATGATTACTAATCATTTTTACATTTTCCTATTAATAAAATGAATACCACCAATGTTTTGTTTTGTGGACTATCGTATCATTGAAGAAGATACTTGGGATTTTTTCATGACCTCCTCCATGAATTGATTATATAGATTAAATTAGAGAATAAATGTGAACTATATAATATAATTATAATTATGAAGATAAAAGTTGAAACCCACATTATTTTCCTCTCATTTTTTAACTGAAAACATTAATATTCAATTATGTGGATCATCACCTAATTGAAGTTATATCTTATATCATTCATCTATTTTCTCTTTTATTTATAAATATTTATTAAATATAGATTTTGATAATAAATATTATAAAAATTATATCATTAATCTTCTATAATAAAGATATAATTACAAATGAAATTACTTTATTAACTGTAATCATCCATTAGTTATTATATGTTAATGTTTAGGTTGGTTTAACCACTTAAATGAACTATGTTATTATATATATCAATGATGAATATGAATATTTAATTAATTATAATATTTGTTATAAATTTGTCAAAAATATTTTATTTTGGTTCTTTAATTTAATAATTAATATTAAACTTGTTATATAACATAACAAGATATATTCCACTAAAATCATAAAAACAAGTTCATCATTAATTTCATCATTTAAGATTGAAAAATAATTCTAATAGAAATAAATTATAACATTATAAATATTTAAAAAACATAACATAATATATGTTTTATGATCTAGTAATGACTACCATTGGGAAAATAATGAAGAACTATATGTCTGAAAAACATTTTCAAAACTATGAAGATTACAAGAAACATATATTAAAAACAAAAAATGACAGACTAATATAAATATAGAGAAGAATTTCAAACTAATATTATAAATGTTTATTCATATTATAATGTCTATAAAAATTTAATTTTATGTTTATGTTTTTTATATAATATGTTCAAGTGCATTTGGATTTGGTGGGAAACAAGATATGGGTTTCTTGTCTCAAAATATCACCCCTTGATATATATTTCTTATCAAACACAATTTTTAATTTATAATGATGTATATAAATAGTGATTATCTAATTTTTTTCAAAGTAATTTAATTAATGGGTTATGAAAATACATACAACGTTCTCTCATTAAATGACTTTGATTCAAGACATACCAATGTTTTAACAGTTTTTATTAACACAACTTAAATTTTTGAGTTACTAAGAATCCCCTTGACGATATATTAATGATTATTAGTTTCATAAAAAACTATAGTATATTAAAAAATATTTTACCTTCCTTTAAGGTGTGAAATAAAATTTTAATTAACATATTTTATTTTCATATAATTTTCCTTCTATAAAATAATATCATTATCTATAATAATTCACACCCTCTTAAAAGATACGTTCCACTAATTTACCATAATTTTAAATCTCACAAATGATCCAATTTATAATTGTAATACTAATTATGCATTGTATCATGTAACCTATTTATTTTCATTTACTAATTTTCAAAAGGGTTTTTTATCTCTTTTTATTATACATATTTTCAACAAATATATTCCAAAACGTTATAAAGGGTTTCCATCCTTTCAATGATAATGTTTTATCATCCACCCCATATTTTATTTCAAAAAAAATAATATCATATAAAATTTATATTACTATTGTTTACTTTTTTTGTTAATTTTTTTTCAAGATTTTCACTTCACCTTTTTGAAAATAACTTCTGAATGTAACCTGAAACATATTTCTTTTATGAAAATATTTTATTTTTTAATTAATTTCTATTTTAAAGCATAATTCAGTGGCCACTAGAATTTTATAGGACTATTTCTCCCGAATGTTTTGGGGATTCAAAATGAATTGCATTTTCACCATATTTGTAAAAATAATTATTCTAAAATTATATGGAAATAAATGTAAAATTTCCAATTTCCAATGGGATTTTTTTTGTAACTCTATAAAATATTTTTTTAATAAAAATAATGTATTCTTCTATGACATATATTATTCATTATCATCGAAAATTATCAATAAATATAATAAAAATTAGTTATATAGAAAAATTATTTTATATCCTTATATATTAGTTGAATGATCCCTAAATTCCTTTGTCATGCCTAATCATGTTCGTTGTATAACTGTACTTTTTATTTTAACTTAATTCCTCTTTGATTACACTATTTTAGATTACTTTTGTTGATGTGTGTTCACCTAGATGATATACAAAAATTTATTAGCGAAATTATTATATTCACTTTAATCCCTCTATCTATATTTTGTAAATACCATATGATTTATTTTTTAAATTTATTAGTATTTACATTGAATGAAATTTAATATATCTGGATGGCCATTTATTTTCCATGGGATTATATTGTTATGATTATTAGTAATATAATTATATGATTCCATTTAAAAATCATATTAAACCCATTTTATTTCCATGGAATATTTTGTATATAAAAACTCATTTAATTTAACATTAATGTTTTTGGAAAACCATTTTATTTATAGTGAGTCATTATGATTTGATAAGTGAAATATTTTCAAGTGGAACTCATGAGTATAGTATAATGTTTAGAGGGTTCATATATCATTTGATAAAGCATTTGATAAGTAATTATATATCATGTGAAAAGTATTTTAGAGGATAATTTAATTTCTCATATTTGGGTGCACTGATTTTGTTGTTCATGAATGTAATGTTTCCTGATTCAAATAATTTTCTAGATTTGAAATATTTCATAGTTTTATTGATTTTATATTAAGAATATTATTTTCTCATGGATAATAATAATTTAACCGTGTTTCTGCACACTTTTGAATAAATTATTATCTTCTTCTATGACTTATTATAAGATTTATGATCCATTCTTTTTTTGTTATAATTTTTTTATATTTTATTATTATAACCATATTACCTTCTTGTGCTCTATAATGTTATTTTATTATTGTATATTATGTTTCACTTATTGGGAATATACAATCTACAATTTCATAATTTTTCTTTCTAATGATTCAGTGATGTGAAGTATATGTGACTTGTTTATAAATGGGCATAGAGTTGACTTGTTATGAAGAAATATTGACAAGTTTTGTATCATTTGTTATATATATAATATCCCAAGTCATTCAATAATTATAAATATAGAGTGTGAATTCATTAAAATAATTTAATTATTATTCATGTAAAATAATTATATAAATATGATTAGTTAGTTAGGGTATCCATATCCACTATCTTATTTTTTTTAAATCCTTCATGCGTATTTATTTATGGATGATCCAATGGAAAGAATCACCAATGTCATAATAATATGAAACTATTTTGTTATAGTTGTATTATAGATCATGGATTCTTCATAGAAATAGGAAAGATTAGTTTCTATTTGAACCTTAATCTAGGCAGCTGAAATGCCATATCTTTTGAACTGGATGAAGCCCCAATGAAATTTTAATTTTCTTTCAATTAATCAATGGGATATTTTTTAAAATGAAATTTGGAATGTAATTTATTGAATTACCAGACTAAAATGTATTGTTTATATATGAGTTTCACGGCTTTGGGGTGTGCCCAGGATGTTCAGTCTTTTTTTAGGTGCATCGACCTCTGAAACATCCATCCTGTGGAAGCTTGTATGGGCACATGACTAACAAGAAACCTTGTGGAACTCCTTAGTAGAATGTGTGGTGTTGTTATTTTTAAGACATTAATGAATTAAATTAAAAATAAAATGAAAATAAAATAAATGAAACTAAATTGGAAGAAATAATAAAGAAAACTCTTAATCATAATAATAATAATATTATTATTATTATTAAGATAACTATGGTGATGATGATTATTATTATTATTAGGGTTAATTTTATGAAAATCCTCAAAATGGTTGGCTCTCATACCTCTCCCCTCCCAAATTGCAAAACACCCCCTCCCTTATCCCATGATGAGTGACACCATACCCCCAACAGGCCCTCTCTATTTCATTGATTTCAACCAGTTATATTTTGGTTCTTTTCCTGATTAATAATGGTTTGACCTCCTCTTCCTTCATCCATAATTTATTGGGTGTTTTTCTATTCTTTTATTACCTCGTTATGTGTGTTCGAATCCTACATATTTGGGGTAACCAGATTTTTGGTTTTCTTCCGATATTGGTCATGCAGTGAATCTACTGGGACACAATGTGTATTTTGGAAACTGACTCCAAATGAGAAGTGGTTCATATCATTTTGGTCCACCCTTCAACAATTTCTGGTTGTTTTTTCCCTTTGTTCATGTTTTCTAATATTATTTTGGGTAATGTACAATTTTTAGGTGATGGTAATTTTTTGGGTTACGTTGGTCCTTACCGTAGTGTTTTTGAGTTCTGGGTATTATTTGAAGATCATTTGGTGACACTATCACATATTTCACTCATATATATAGGTTTATATATATAAATATATTTATCTTCATTGTATATATTTTCTCATGGAATGGGGAATATGTGAATTTTATTAAAGGGTATATATTGGAGTGTTTGTGTGTGCGAGTGTGGATTGATTTTCATCAATGTCGTCAAGTGCTGAGTGTTCATCCAAGTATATTTTCTGAGGTATGATCCCATTAACACACCCCTTAAATTTAATAATACATTAAATTTTTTCAATCACACCTTTCATATACTTTAATTAGTGCATTGTAATTTTTAGGATAAATGAATCATTAATTTAATTGTGATCATTGAATGAAAATCAATGTTATGATAAATTATTTATTTGATAATCAGAGTCATTGTTTTATAATAAAAACTATCAAATTGAGGTACATTATCTTTGAAAAATGATATTAATGATTTATGATTTCAATATTTCTTTGAAATATTTCTTCATAGTTCATTATACATTGATATCGTTGACTAGAATATGACATGTTTTGAATATAAGCTATATAGATTTTATTCAATGGAGAACCCCTTTTTAGATAAGTGTTTAATGAACCAAGAAAACACCTATGTGATCCATTCATACATATTAAATGAACTGTATGTTTTTATGTAATAAATTTAAAATATTTAAATGAAATAGATAATGTATTATTTGTTTCCCATATTGTAATGAATTGAATTTTTTTAATGAACTAGTTTAAGTGGAATTTATTTGGGTGGTCTAAACTAAATCAGTTTTCATTTGATACAATTATTTATAGTAATTTTGATATGTGTGATCATGTTATAATTTCATAGGTACGATTAGATAAATTGGATAATCCATTTTTCACTATAATATTTTTTTAAACATCCATTGAATCACTTTTGGTCTATATGCAAGGAGACAGAGACCTACAACCTTTCAATAGGTGTATCGATCTGGGATTTAATTACAACATAGTCTATTTGAATATTGAGCCCTATAATAATTTGTATAATTTTATTGATTGGTGGTTTATGCTTCTAAATTGGAATGATGATAATTTTTTTTATTTCTTAGAGAAGAATCACCTTGGATAATTTTGGATAATTTAAATATTAATAACCTTAGGTTAGAATGATAAATTAAACATATTTGATGTAATTATGATGATAATTTGGATCCTTGATTAATTAATTGATTTGGTTTGATATATTTTAATTTTTATAGATTGACCATTGGGTACTATAATGATAAATCTAGTATGTTTGGTACTAGACTTGGGATTTTCCTTTCTTAGATTTTGAGATTACGTTATATTGATTTGACTTAAACTTGAAGGTTTGATGCTGATGTCATGTTGAGTTTCACTGGATATGATTCATGTTTTTTGTGGATACCTGAGGGATTGGTGTATGTTCTTCCATTCCACCAGAGGGAAAGGTGCACATGTACATGTTTCATGGAGAAGTTTTTATGATTATATGGGTTGTATGAGGACTCGTGATTGGTATTGATGCCTGAGGACTTGGTGCATGATTTCATATTTCTTATGGGTTAGGAAAAATTATACTGAATGCCTAAGGGTAGAGTATATTATTACAATAGATGCTTGAGGGATAGATTTACAATCATAAGATTCCCGAGGGAGAGATTCTAATTATTCTTAAAGGCATGATTTTGGTTTGTATGAGGGTCATAAGGGGACTTTTTCACTGATTTGGTTGGTAAAACCTCATGCTGGAGGATCTGACCACAATAATAGATACCAGATAGGGTTATGATGTAGGTATAGCCATTCGGTGTCACTTAGGAACATATGTGAGTTGTTATTTATTTATACATAAATAGTTTTTTATTTTTTGGAATAAACCTTATCATTAGTTTACATTATATATCATGTAATGGATTGGGATAGACACCATGGGTTCCAGCCAATATATATTACTATTTCACTGCTTGCTCAGGATCCTACTAGAACCCTTAGTAGATAAATTTTATTGTAGGTTTTTCAATTCATTGACTGTGTTATGTTCTGTACATGGAACCCAGGGATCACTCGTCTAGGGTCTTGATCAGTATGGTTGAGGAATTTACCATTAGGTTTTTATTTTATTATTCAATTTTGTACGTCTTGTGCATTTTATTAACACTTGAAATTACATGAATCATTATAAAGAATTTGTCACTGAAATTTTGTTTTTATTCAGATATTATATTAATCTTCCTTTTCATTTTCCCTACAATTACTAGTACTAATTTTGTCTATTATTTAATATCAGATAAAACACTATTATAAATATGTATGTAGATAGGGACATCCAATGACACCCAAAACACGCGGTGTTCCAATTGGAGGATATATTCTTGTGATCTCACATACAGAAGACCACCATATGTCAACTTCATGAGAATAAGTCCAAATAATTTTGATCCCCCAACACTGGATTGTCTTACATCTGTTGTTCCCTATTAGTATGGTATATCTAGTCCATAAGATATACATTTAATATATTTTCATAGTATCTCAAATATCTCATTATATCTTAGTATTTTCTATAAACGTTTTATATGAGAACTAATCTATGGAAGTTAACATTTAAATAGTGGATAAAAATATCTTCTCTATAATTGTAAGTGTACATCATTCATACACCTTTTGACACATTGTATGGTAAAAAAATTACTATTTAGATGGTTCTAGGTCACTGATTATTAAAACTCTCCCATTTGAAAAATATCCAACTTCCTACAGAATCATGTTAGATATCAGATGATTAATATCATGTTTCTTCTTAGCCACAACATTAGTTCATGGGTCTTTCTTGTCTCTACTGTGTGGAAATCATTGTATGTGTGACTTCACCTCCTTGTGTATTCCCCCACAAGAGATGTTAGCCCTGAATTTATTCAAGTTTTCACTATCAAGAAATGACATCATAAATGGTTGAATTATCATAATATTTATTATGATAATGCATTACATACTATATGTGATTCCAAGAACATGAACAAATTGTTTCATGTGTTACACTACTACCTTAGATTCCTTAAAACCTGTAATGGACATATTATTTAAAGATGTGGCTACCACTATCTTTTATGAGTTTGTCTCACTTATTAGCTTATATTAATTTCTATATTAGATCACATTGATCCATGCCAGACTAATTTGTCTCTCCTTGTATCTTGTTTCCTTTCCTCACCACATACCTATATATATCCATTGTAAATTATTTAGAACTATTCTATAGTAATGAATTCTTCCTTTTATGTTCTCATGGATATTACTAATATTTTCATTTTATAAATTATATCTTGAAAATAAAAAAATATTATAAAAATCATGGAATATATAATTTATTCAAAGCTAAAAGATATGGAATTCAGATCACCATAATAATCTACTCATATTACTATACATGAATTTTTGGGTAGATTTATTCTATGTGACACTAGAAACAAATAAATATTGATATATACTAATAGGTATTTTTAAATTCCATTATAGTATTTATATGATTGACTAGTTCTAAGAAATAGTTAGATATAATATTTTATTACATGTTCCACTGAACATAGGTCTCTACATTAAGTCAACATGGAGTATTAAATTTGTTGTGGAGTTAGTTATCAATACTTCCAATGGGTTTTCTCCATATGTTAACAAAAATATTTCACCTACAAAATAATGGACCGCACACTAACTAATGGTATACATATGGAAAAGATTCATTATAAATTAATGTTCTATGATCTTGTATCATACTTCAACCCAAAATACGATTTTAGTAAATTGAACCCCTTATTAGAATTATATAATGTTACCATCTTTTTTTAGTTTCATTTTGAATATTAATTCAGTGATTATTGGTCTTGAAATCCAATTATAAATTTAATAATCAAGGAAGGTAGATACCATTACTACAACTCTCTTAGATTTAGTGATAACATCTTGGTATAAATTCATCACCCAATGTTTTAAGGAACATTTCTTTAGAATAAATTATATTTCACTAAATTCTTGTGTTTCAAGATACACCAAGTCAAGCTCTTTTTACACACAACCTTGGGTTATCTTTCACTACATGCAACCATTGTTTATCTTTTAGGACACATGTTACTATGTGTAAACAAAACATTAACATAATATTAATATAGTTATTAAAGAATAATTGTTTCAACCTAGACATTAGACCTAGAAAAATGAATAGTAAAAACTTGTTTTGAACTATAAATTAATATTTTTTAAAATAAGGTGGACATACTGATAATAAAATAAATATGTTTTACTAAAGTATTTATATGTTTCAAAAATGATATTTTCTAAAAAATATTAATTTTATAACAATGAGAAAAATTAAAAAATTAAAAATAGAATTTTTTGAAAATTTATTTTGAGAAAATGGTATTGATTTTTTAATAAAAAATGGAACATTTATCATATGCTGAATAATTTTTACTATTCTTATTTTTTTATTATTTGATGAATAATGAAAAATACATATTTTAAATTGAAAAATGTTTTTTCGTTTAATTTATTTATATAGTTAAATTATATTTTAATTTGGTTTTAAAGAATAATTACTTCAATAATAAATATGATAATCCTATTTATGTGATTTTATTCAATTTCATATTTAAATTGAGTATAAAAACATTGTAGCTGTTGATATATTTTTTGATTTAAAACCCCGCATTATCAAAACATATTTAGTATTAATATTGAATAAATTTGATCAATTATATGATTAGAATTTGAAAAAATGGATTCCATATTTCGAATAAGAATAAATTATAATTTATAATATAAATTAATTAATTTTTTACCCAATTAATTAGTGAATGAAATTAAAAATTAATTACCATGATTATGTTAAAAACCAAATTACATAGTTGTTCAACGTAGAAAATAAGTTATAAAATTACCAAAAACAAGTCCAAACATTACATGATGGAAATATTTAGACATTATTATTTATAAGGTTATAATTTCATCCATTTTGACACTTTTTTGATATCAAAAACTAGATTGTAATTTTGTCTTTCGAAACATTACATGTTTTCCACTCACCACACTTATAAAAGGCCGCCTCCTCCCCCATCCATTAGAGTGTATCATGAAATTTTTCTATGCCATTACATGTATAAATATCATCCTAATTTCCCTTCCTTAATATTATAATCCTTTTTCTAGAAATAAAATCATGGAAATCCCATAATGAAAATCAAAATGACATACCTATAAAAGAGGTAATGTTCATCAATGAATGTTTTTTTATTTATTCGTAAAACCAATTAAATAGTTTTTAAATACTGATAATATATTAAAAATGGTATCATAAATATATTTATATTTTTATGTTATCTTTAAGACCTAAACCTGTACACACTTCCCTAAAATTGTTCACAAAATGATCATTTTTGTATACGGCGTCCTACCGCCTTTGGAATCAATGTTATAAATTTTTGTGCTACCACCCATCATGGTTTGAAATAATGATGAAAATACTACTTATATATATAATATATGATATATTTTTGAATTTATTATGATTATTTAATTTTCATCTCACCAATAACTTCATGCTTTAAATTTTTTGTGAATATAACACCGTTATTCATGTATATGATGAACTTCCACCTAAGGAAGTGATGTAATTCATTCACACTAAAACTGGAATGTGTTGTGAATGGGTATAATAAAAATATATTATACATATGATAGGAAAATTATTCTTCAATGATAATTGATCATATATTTTCCATTATTTTAACATAGAAAGAAAATAAAAACAACGACAATCCGTTCGTCCGACATACTATCTCCAAGAACTGTCCACTTCATTTCCTTTCACTAAATTTTATATATTAATAAAAATTAATATATATATTTAATATATATGAAAATTTTATCATTCTGATCATTCTTGGGATTAATATATCATGATCTATGTAAGAGTACAAAATATAAAAAGTCAAAAATTGTATGATAAACAAAGTGGTTATTATCGGAAACATAACTTTAACGTAAAATTTTTAATAAATGGGTATAATACAAAGAAAAAAATAATATTATATTTGATATATATGAATATAGTTCTGTGATGGATGAATAATAAACATGTATTTATTACAAATGAGTTTTGAATTAGTACGATTAGATTCAAGACTTAAGGTAATGGAATGTTGTCACAGTTTTACTTCTTTGAGACACTTGTTATTTTTTGTACTTATACTCTTTTACATGGTGTATATAGTTTCCCCGTGACATATAATATCATGAATATCCTTTTTCCTGATAATATATGATTCATTAAATGGGATTTTTTCCTTGGGATTATTATTCATGGTTAAGAATGTTTTAAGAGTTTATTGTATAATATCATCATTTATCGATATTGTTTATGATTATATATGCACTGATGAAATATTCTGATTCATCTCTCAATAATTATCATGAATTATATTCTCTTACATTAATTCATTTTATATTCATTTGTGGTTCCATTTATTCACACATTGGTAATTAAAATAATTAGTAAAATATTTTTATAAAATTTTTCTTCATTTATCTATTATGTCATAGATATGTTTTTATTCAAAACCATGTTTTGTAAAAATGGATTAAAAAATTGTTTCAAAAATAAATTAATTTTTTTAACCTCTAATTATTTTTAAAATACATTTTTACCCCTGATTTCCTTTTTTTTAATGTATGGATTCTTAATGTTGTTTTCCAAAACAATGTCAATTTGGCCTTTATCACAATTATTCAAGGAAACTCTTTGTTTAAATTTATGGTATCAATAGAATATTCTAAAATCCTGACCAATTATTTATTCAATATTCATTTTTATGTTTTAAAATTTATTTCAATGAATTATGTTATCAAAACTTTTTACTTTTTTACGGACAATTTATAAGAAGAAAGGATAATATCCTTAAGACATTTTTTAAATGATCCCTTGAAACATATCTTGAATATAATATGATATACATTAGTGTTAATAATTAATTTATGATTATATTGTACAATGTTTTAATCAATGTTCTTTATTTGAATAATTTATATTTTTTGGGAATGATATATCTACAACCAGTATTTCTTTCAGGGGTTATATGATTATGTAACCCACCTCTTTTCAGGGCTTATGATATGATGAAAATATTTTGAAAAATATATATCTTACCGAAATTATGATATAATGAAATATTTATGATACCTATTTCATTTCATAGCTTATGATGTAACTCCCTGACCCAACTCGCCTGTAATACAGTGGCCAGACTAATAGGTCACATAACCTTAAGAATATGTCCCCGAATGCCAGAAGTTTTCGACTAGAAGAGAGGGCCCATTTTGTCTCCAGGGGGAATATTCCCACATAGGTAATAGATAATATCACAACGGAAGTAAATAGTAACAAATAATAAATTGCGGAAGAATGTGAATGAATAAACTGCAGTAGCAGATATATAAATAGTCCAACTGAAATCTAATAATCAAGTTCAGAATCTCACAAAATGTTTTCATGCCATGATATGGCTCTAAACTAAAATGACAGAAAACAAAACTTAAACACACTGTAAACTAATATAAAAGCCAAATGCAGCAACCGCATCATGAAAAAGGCTCAGTCCTATGCCCCCATCTCTATCCTAAGCTGTAATGAACAATCAAGCATCAGAAGTAGCATGCTTCCCCTTGTAAATACATGCGAGAACATAATATACTCAGGTGTCAATGATAAACGAGAAGGGTGTGGGATAAAATCATAGTAGGATGGAACCCATGGTGTCTAAACCCTTCCATTTCGTGCAACAATAAAAATATAGTGTGCCACTACCTAACAATTTCAGATAATTAATTTAAAGGAAATGAAATAATTAAGTCAGCTTGGGTTCAAAATGAAACCCATGCCTAATCACCTACTTCAGGCTTAGGTGGTAGTCTGAAAGTGTTCCTATCATCAGAATGAACGAAAATGCATAAATATATATATATATACACACACACATATATATATATCCCATAAATCAAGGTAAAACAAAGAATAAGTATACCCCAATCATCTTCTTTAACTTGGGGTCTATGTCAAGTGTCAACCAGTTGTACATCCATATATAAGAATAATATCTAAATTCTCAAGAGACTAAAATGGAAATAATATAAACTATAAGTGCATCATTATTAATTTTTAAGTTGAGAGTTGGAGTCTAAGCCCATCCCTGAGGTATCATTATGGAACATCCTTCAATTTATCCTATAACACTAATCCCATCCAAGGAAATATTTCAAAAGACCAGGTGACCAGGTATCACTGGAGGCATGGATTTTCCCTGATACCATCCAAATCTCGCAAAAAGGGGTTGAGTATCATTTGACACTGGCTTAGATATATTTCTAATAGATCCATCCAAATGGGTTGTTTTAGAACTAGTATGACTCATAAGTATTAGAAAACCTGGGGAAGTCTCAGTCTGGAAAATCCAAGGAAACCTCCCCCTAACACATAAAGGTAACTAGTCAGGAACAGAGGGTCTAATCATGGCACTTAATAATGGACCCATCTCCTTTCCCCACCCTAAATTTAATTAATGTTTTCACAGCAGAAGATATGACATATTCGCATATAAAATCGCAGCTAGAAAACTAACCAGATACCCCCATGCGTCACAAGGTATAAATTTAACATTATATCATAACAATTTTCAATAAAATATATATCATATCGACATCATCAGATAAATCACTTTTTAAAATAAATAAAATGTTCAAAAAAACATGTATCAATGATCCAAAAGTTCATGTTCATGTTAAAAGAAACTATTTAATTAATTTAATCTCAATAAAAAGGGCTGCGCAACACCTACAATTAATTAAACAATAACTTGGATAATGTAAAAATACACCGACCATGTCTACAAGCCCAAAGTTGTGTCCGATCTTGTTGCAAAAATTAAAACAACTATTTATTTAATTTTAAAATAATAAAAAGGGGTTGTAGAATACCTTCAGTTAATTAAATTATAAACCTGGATAATGGAAAAATTCACTGACCGTGTCAGTACTCTAAAAGGTGTGCCGTACCTTGTTGCAAAAAAAAACAAACAAATTAATTAAATATGATTATGGCTGCAACAATTAGGAAAAACAATTAAAGTAATTAAATTGCGTAAAATTGCACAAAGCCAGTAGGCACCGACTAATGTCACAATGGTGCGTTTTTATAAACTATAATGAAATGGAGGGAATGAGAGTAGACACCCTACTTTATTTTCATAGATGAGTCCATGATCCACATGAAACTTTTATTTGAAATAAAACGGATGAAAACTAAGGATTTAAAAAAATCCCAAATTGGGTAAAAATCGTCCTCAACAAACTGCGCACAGAATACTAAATGCAATCGAACGATTCTACTTGATCACTTTTAGCCATTCCCTATGTTTTACATCACACCTGACGGTAGAGAGATCATATAACATATAGAGGAGTAAAGGAATTCCGAATGGGGGTGAGAGGGTTGGACCACCTAGGGGAAGAGAGGAGCGACGTGAGGGAATGGAGAGGCAGAGAGGAGATGAAAAAAAGAGAATAAAGAAGATAAATAAAAGGGAAATAAATAAAAATAATGGAAAAATAAAGGATATAGAAAATGGAAATAAAATAAAAGAACATAATAAAATAAAAGGATGGAATGAATTAATAGATAAAAATAATTAAAAATGGAAATCCCCCATTTTATTTATTTTTATTTTTCCCATAGCCCAATTTCTATTTTATTTCAAAATTTCATTTTATCCTTTCTTTTTTTCTTTTAAGTCTTCTTTAGGAATATTATTACTCTTCTCGGTTATTAATTAATTATTTTCGATCTTGAACACTCTGCTAACACGCAACATAACATTTTTCATTGAATGCCTATGGTAATTTAAATTAATTAAAAGCTAACTTGGACACACATTGAGGTGCACAGGCACGTGCCCTAGGTCCCATAATTAATTAGACTGCAATAAATTAAAAATGGTTCATACCTGATTAAGGTCAGGATGTTACATATGATATGATAAATTTTTATGAACATATAGAAAACATATATATGATTTCATTATGTAACATGTGGGACCCATATCTACCTATAATGCATTCGGTAAAGATTTATATCTCATTAGATATACATGACTATAATGAGGAGTGAACTCAGATTAGTAATTTACCACATGAATGGGATATTAACTCAGTTCAACTTTACTGGGATGGAATGGGATGTGAACATTATTGTGAAATACAAGGATGGAATTGGTAGTAAACTTCATTTATTAAAGGATTTTGTCCTCAATAATGGTTTTAGGAATAATCCATGATGAATAAGAAAATATTTTCTATGATTATTTGGATATCGCAACTTCTATGTGTTATGTTAGTGCTACTCTCTCGTGGATTGGGGTATTTTATTTCATTATGATATGAACTACAAATATTTATTCCATGATGGAATATTATGATCTTTACTGTGGATGGTATGCCTTTTAGTTCTCATTATCATGTTCTCAAACCCTTATGTTCATGTTTTTCTTACTAATCTCCCTTTTTACCATTATTAAGCATCTGAGCTCACCATTTATTATTTTTTCCTTTCCTCAGGTTATGAAGATATGTATTATGTATGATATGTCAAATAAGGTATCCTGTTTTGAATAACATACTGGGAGATGACATGTCTTACCTATGAACCAGTGTTATGTTTTCATGTTTCCAGAGAACCTAAATTTTTATGGTTCTCAAGGGAGTATATTTATAATGTAATAAATATTGAAAAAAATGATATAATATCCCTGTATGATGATCTTGGGTCATTATTGTTTTAATTAGGTGAAAGGGTCTATTAAAATTTGGAAAATAAGATGATAAAACCATTATGATATAGCTATGGAAATGTTTGAGTATAATTCTAAGGATGAGTCAAAGTATATTAAAATGTTCTAGAATTTTGGTAAATGATAGAGGGATTGGTTTCGTAGAAATACATACATGTGTAAATACTAGTGGTCGATGTGTCTCTGCCGGAGATGTAACTAAGGTTTAAAACCCTAAAAACACCCTATTGATATAAACATGATAAAAAACTTTTGAATGTCAGTGGGCCTTACTACACACCAATTTTGACACTCTTAGGGGATATAATTTTGAAATTTGGAATTTTTTTTCAAACCGTCATGATGGATTTAAATATATTTTATTTATGAATAACCAAAGATAAACCTAAACACTCGTAGATTAAGGAATGTTTAAAAATTTTGCCATGTTAAAATTTATTTTCATGATTATGTGGTTTCCCACTATGATTTTTGTTTCTTATTATATTATTTTTGGTTTAGGTCGATGGATGAAACCCAAAGATGATTCATTAATGAAAAGTCTGATAGATTATGAAATTATTCTCCTCCTGGGATCCCAAATTTTCTAGGAGATCGAATAAAAAACAACATTTCTATTCTCAAATCAATTTCTCAAGAAATGAATCTTGTTATACTTCCAAAATATAAAATTAGGGAATTATATTATTTTTATTCCTTCATCAAGAAATTTACACCTTCAATTAGAGGTTCTTATAATAAGATAATTTCGGGGTAATTAATCCGTACCAATAAAAATACACGTTCTACTCTGCAATTATCAGAACATAAAAAATTAATTTAGTCTATCTACTATATATATAGTGAATGGTACCAATAGAGGGATCATACCAAGAATATAAATAAACATGGAGAAATTGACCCCATGAATTGGGATGAGTTCAAGAATATATTTTAAAATAACTATATTCCATGAATTATTTATAAAATTATAGAGAAATAGTTCCTTTTGATATGGAGAAAGGATTATGGATTTTTTTGGTCCCGATGAGGCTAATTTTACAAGACTTTCGATGAACACTTCTGGTATTATCATCAAACATGAATATAATAATAATCAGTTATTTAGTGTTTTAAAACCATTTCTATGAAGGGTTTTGTCCATTAGATAAACCAATATATATGAAGAGACATTGGGTTTTTATATAAAGATGTAAATGGAAGTTGTAATTATATATCAATGTCATCGTTTTGAAAAGAATATAGAGATGGAATTTAAAGAAAAATTAATGAACTTTATTGAGAAGAGGACGCATGTTCCTTTATCTCTATGTGTGAGAAGAAACATGGAAGAAATTTATACATTGAGAATAGCATTTGTTTTATGTGTGGAATTGAAGTTCATATAGTAATTGATTATTGATGTGATGGGAAGAAGATATCTAATGATGTGAATATGGAGAAATATTTAAAAATGAACCTCCCCCACTTTTGTATATAAAGTGTAAATAGAATGGGAATTATGTTAACCAATTAAAAACATGAGGGTTAATGATAATAATTTATTATATTAACCTCTTAATCTACGTGAAAATGAGAAATATCATGAAATATTTGTTTCTAATGTGGTTCAAAACAACTATGTGGTGAAAGGTATATTTACCATCAAATCTATAATTGTTTTTTTCTTATTTGACTGTGCATTTACCAATTATTTCATATCTAATTAATTTTATAATATTATAAAATGCCACATAAAATATTAATTGTGTAACTAAAAGTGAAAACCTCTAGTGATATGATGATATCTTATAAAATACATGATTCTATATTGGTTTACGTCATTGTGAATGTACTTCCAATAATTCATTCCATTCATCCTCCTATTGACATTGATGCCATCCTAGAAATGGATTGGATTTATATGCACAAATTCCCCATCACTTTTCAAGTATGTTTTGTTATATTGTATACCCTAAAAACATATGACCACCTATCAATGTGATGATAAGTATGAAAATCCAATAGATATTACATCCATTGTATGGTCCTTAATTCCCATTCATTAATCCAATGGACCGAAGACCTTCATTTTTATTGATTTTTGATAATCGAAATTTCAAGGGGTGATGTGGAACCCGTACAAGGCCTGTAGGTATAAGTATTATATGGAAAATAGGCCTTAGAAGAATTAATTTCTCATAGGCTTCAAACATTACATAAAACCTAGACTAACTACTTGGAACTGGTCCTCTCCAGCATCTTTATCATAAAATAAGCTCTCCACCACTTCCTGGCTGTTCAGCTAGGCATTCCCGTGCATGCACAGGCTTGTCCCGATGGTAGGGGACATAGCCTCTTATTCTTGCAATCTGTTTTAGCTTCTCCTGTGGAGAAATATCTTTGCACATCATCATTATGAGCTTGTTCCATGTAGGTTGTCTGGTTTGCATCATCCCATTAAGGTGGCTCGAAGACCTTGAGGTGGCCCTTCTTAATTCCCATTCAAAATGACTGTTTATTTGAAATGGTTGGGGAAAAAGATTACCTCAATGATATTCCAATTATTTAGGAATTTTTCGATTCCTTTGTTGAATAGTTTCATATACTTACACTAAAACATTATATTGAATTATCAATATAACTCATAATTGGTTCCACACAAATTTCAAAGACTCCCTATAAAATCCCCATGATTGAGTCATAGTAATTGAAGATAAACCCCAAGAAAACTGTGATGGGGGATTCATCCATCCATCTATGTCACCTTGGGATGTACATGTTCTTTCTATAAAAAATAAATATAGGTCAATGTGACACTGCATTGATTATTGGGAGATGAACATGATCAGAATTAAGAATAAGTATCATCTTCCCTAAATTGATGATTATTTGATAAACTACATGGAGATAAATACTTTTAAAATATTGAACATCATTATGAATATCGACAATTTAGGTTCAAGAAGGATGATATACCCAAGATGTAATTTCATTCAAGGTGTAGACATAATGAACATATAGTGATGCCTTCTGGAATTACTAATTTCCCAACTATCTTAATTTATTTAATGAATATAGTCTATATATATTACATAGATCCATTTGTCATTGCCTTTTTTATGATATTATTTTCAATTAAAAGAGTAAAAAGGATCCTGATTCCCACTTTAGAATTATACTAAGGACCCTATGTATATAGATAATGTAAAAAAATGTACAAAGTGTAAATTTTGGCAACAAATGTTTTCATTTTTGGGTCACATAATCTCAAGAGATGGTATATAAGTAGATCAATCAAAGACAAAGGCTATTAAATGTTGTCCCAAAGCAACCCTGGTGAATGAAATCCTTATTTTTACTGATTTATTAGGTTATTTTCTATGGTTTGTGGATAATTTCTCAGCACTTTCTAATCCTATGAAAATGTTTACATGGAAGGGATAAAAGTTCCTATGGATAGATGAATGTGAAGAAAATATATAGGTTTTAATGATAAGGTTTTGAAGTAAACTTTTTCACACTTTACCTAACAATTGATAAGGTTTTGTGATCTATATTGAAGTAACCAATAATGTATTGGGTTTTTTGTTATGAAGAATAGTCTAATTATATCTTATACCTAATGGAAATTAAATCTTTGTTGGAAAAATTACCCAACTCATGATTTAGAGTTAGCTAAAATATAAGTTTCATTAATTATATGAAGGGATTATCTTTTCATAGAAAACATTGATTTATATACTTATATGAAAACATTAAAATATATATTCACCTAGAAATATTTTAACATGATCCAAAGAAGATTGCTATATATTATTAAGGAGTGTGAATACTTAATACATTACCTCCATCGGAAAGTAAAAAATGTGGTTGATACATTGAGTTTACTGGATCATGATATCTTATATATAATGATTGTCACAAAATATCTGATATTTATTGATTTATAAATGATGGACCAGGAAATATGAATGTAAGGGGAAATTTTTTGTCTTTCTTAGTTAAATGATCGACCATCAATCCATTTGAAGATTAAATTGATGAAGAAGGAATATGTAATGAAAAAAAAGAATTTTATAAATGATCCTCAGTATAACCATGATACTGATAAAATGATAATGTTAGGAACTATTTATGTGTTTATTACATACTATAAATAAAGAAAGAGTTTCTAAAAGGAGTCTCATAGCTTATCACTCTCTATTCATACTAGATAAATGAAGGAAGACATAGATTTGAATGAATACTTATGTTGGTATGGAATGAAGAGAGATATCAAAGATCTTGTATATCTTTTCTTGGTATGACAAAAAGTTAATGCTTAAAGAAAAAAATCTAAGGGGGTGTTTAATCCATTGCTGATACCAAAATGGAAAATGGAGAACATCACTACGGATTTTGTTGCAAGACTATCCAATCCCAATAATCGGAATAATGATAAATGGGTGGTATTTGATCGCATTGTTATAAAACCATAGTTCATCGCTATTAGAGAAGAGTTTTCTCTATTTTACTTTTCCTAGGTATACATTAACGATTTATTTAGGGGGAATGGACTGACACATTCCATTGTATCTGACCACGATCCAAGGATTTCCTTAATGTTTTGGTGATTTCCATCACAATATCTTAATATTGAATTGACTTTTATCATTAATTATCATCAATAAACATATGGTAATTCTAAACGAACAATTCCAACCCTATAAGATATATTGAGAGATTTTTCTTTGGATTTCAATGGTGGGTGGCATAAATACCTTCCTCTTGTTTAGTTTTCTTATATTAATATATCTCACTAAAGAATTTAGATGGATCATTTTGAAGAACACTATAGAATGAAATGTAGAGATCCCAAATTCGAGAATTATTTTGGGGAAAAAATAAATTTGGACCTAATATAACTTAAGAAATGATAGAAAAGGTTAAATCCATTCTGTAGTATATCAAGGGAGCTCAAGGTAAAATGAAACATTATGCTAATAATCACTAATGTGATCTAGAAGTTGATGTTAGTGACATGGTTTTCTAAGAATTCATCCATCTAATAAGGTTATGAGATTCTTGAAGAAAAAGAAAATAATGTCCCAGGTATACCAATCTCCTTGAAATTATTGATCGTATTGGGACATTATCATATCACATGGTGCTTCTACAAACCTCTCTCAAGTAAAAAATATGATCCATGTATCTCTCTTAAGAAGTATCTACCACGACTTCACATGTACTAAACTTATAGGCCATACTCCTTTATGATGATCATTTTTATGACGAACAAATGCTAGCGATTCTAGATCATATATAGAATGTTCAATTAAATAATACCACTCGCAAGGCCAATGTGTTGACCACCAGTTTTAAAAAGCCATAATGGAGCTTGAGGATATGAAGAGGCAAAATTGGCCTTATTTTTTTGTATGAGAATGATATATTTCAAAGGATAAATTCATTTTATGGGGGGTAGATTGTAAAAATCCATGTTTTTATAAATAAAATTTTAATAAAATAAATTCCATTAATGGATTTCATCACATTATACACCAAGATATGATTTTCTTACACACAACCTTAGACTATCATGTACAACATGCAAAACTTGTTTTACTTGTGTGACACATGACACTTATTCTTAACAAAACCTCAGCATATTATTAATATTGTTATCTAAACATGTGTAGTGTAACCATGCCATTATACATAGCCAACTAAATATAAGAAACTATTTTTTTAATATTAGTTATAATGGTTTAACATAAATTAAACATATTCAAAATAAAATATACAATTTTCGGTATCCTTTATATGTTTTGAAAGTACTATTTTCTAAAAAAATATTATTTTTATGTCACATTAGAAAAATTAAAAAAAGCGTACACTTGTAGAAATTTATGTTGATAAAATAATATACATTTTCCAATTTATAATTATAAAATTTTATTCAGATGCAATTTTGGTATTTTTCTAAAGGTTTTATTTTTTGAGGAGTAATACAAAAATATTGAATTTTAATTGAAAATTGCATGTTTCATTAATTTATTTTAGTAGAAAAATTATATTATATTTTTATTTTAAGTATATTTAGTTAAATTACACGTATAATAATCAAAATGTTCTCATTTTACTCAATTTGATATTTAAATTTAATTTAAAATCATTTTAAATTTTTGATCATTTTAGCATAAAAACTCACTTTCTTGATACGTTTCTAAGATTAATATTATATTATTTTTTGACACTTATGTGATTATAATTGGTAATATTTCCCCATATTTGGAATAAGAATATTTTTTTTGTACAATGGGGTCAAATTAATTTTTTACAATTATAATTAGTGAATGTAAATAAAATTTTATTAGAACAATTAAGGGAAAACCAAGAGTACATAGTGGTTAAACCTAAAAAATATCGTGTACAAATGAAAAAAAAACATGTCAAAAACCCATTATATGTCTATATTGGGACATTATCATGTCTAATTTTATAATTATATGTATTTTTCTATATTTTTTGTATGAAAATTTTGTTTAAATTCTCTCTTTCAAAACATTACATTTTTTTAACTCAACATTCTTAAAAAGGCCACCAACTCATCCCCTCTATTATTAATTCTCAATAACTCTATATTAGAAAAAACATGTCCAAATATATTTCCATCTTCCATCCAATTATCCATGATGGCTTAATTTTGGAATTAATATATATAGGGAATGTCTATACTGAAAACCAAAAGGAGCAACCTGAAGAATATGAAATTTACATCAAAAAACGTTTTTGTTTTATTTCATCCAAAATCCCATTAAAAAATTTTAATATAATTTTTTTATATAATAACCACATTTTCTAAAATAACAATATATGATTTTAGGTTATTTTTATGACCTAAAAACACACACACATTCGTTAAATGGGATATTAAATCATTTTTCATGTGTATGATGAACGACCACCTCTCAGACTGATGTCATATGTTCTTCCATGACCACTAATTAAAGATTAGAATAATGAATGGTATACTATTTATAAATGATTTTTATGGTTTTTATTGTGTTATTTTTATTATATATTTTTTATATCACACATAACTTCATTCTTTCCATTTTTTGGAATATTATATCATCATTTGGGCGTAAGGAAGACTACCACCACGTGAAGTGATGATATTCTTTCATGATTTACATGTAATTTATTATGTATGGGTTTAACAAATATATGTGATAAAAATTAAATAAAAATTAAATATAAAGGATATTTTATATTAAATTTTTTTTCTATCAATCATATAATAAAATGAAAAAAATAAATTCATGCATACACATTGCCTACCGTCTCCATGAGTGGTGCATTTCATTTCATATCAATATATTTTATTGGTTTTTACTAATAAATATATAATTAATATATATGATATTTAAATCATGTTTATTATTATTTATATGATCAAATCATGTACTATATAAGAGTACCAAGAATAATAATTCAAAACTTGTTTGAGAAACAAAGCATTAATTATCTGAAACATAATTTTAATAAGAAATTCATAATAAATTGGTAAAATAAATCCATAAAAAAATATATGGTATCATATATATTAATATGATTCTATGATATATTTATACTAAAAATATATTTATTATATTAGAGTTTAGAAGTAGTATGATGAGAGTTGGTACTTAAGGTAATTGAATTTTTCCTCAATTTTTATTCATCATGATACATGTTATATTATGCCCACATACTCTTTTAGAAGGATTATAATCTACACGGTGTACCTGTTATATCATTAATATAATTATTTTCATGATCTGTTATGCTTCATGCAAAATTATTCTCTCATTTTTATTAGGATTCAATGTTACCAAAGTTGTAAGAGTTTTTTATTATAATCTCATCATTTATCAGGATCATTTATAATTATGTTTCCATTAATGAAATATTATGATCAGTATCTCAAAAATTATCATAAATCTTATTTTCCCTGGTTACTCATTATATGTTCTTGTAATAGATTTATTTTTCACTCCTTTTTACTAAATTTTATTAGGAAAATAGTTTTTAGATAATACCACTTTAGTTCTCGCTTTGATCGGAATTCTGTTTCCTTCTAAAAACCATTTTTAATAATATGGTATTCAACAACAAATTTAAATTTTTTTTCCTATAATGTTTTTATAACATTTTATTATTTTTAAAAGAAATTTTCACCCAATATTGACTTTTAAAAAAAATTAAGGGAATAATCATTTCATTTTCTAACACAAATCTCATTTGTGTTTTACCAAAAATGTGAAAGGAACATTGATTTTTACATGTATGGAATGAAAATAATATTCTGATTCCATGAAAAGTCATTTCATCATAGCTTCCATTGTTTTTTTCCCTTTTATTTTCAATACAAAATATTTTCCAAATTTTTTGTGATTTAAAAATAGTTTTCAAATATTAAAGGATACATTCCTGAATAAATGATTTATTTGACCCTTTCGAAATTACTTTCAATATAATATGAAATATATTTGTATTACTCATGCATTACTAGGGATCTTATCCAAGGGTACCATTTATATTCATTATTAAATTTTTATATATTTATGGAATATTTTTTTGGAAACATGTCTCTATTATATAGGTTATATTATTATGGAACCCAACTATTTCCACATGTTTTTATGTTGAAATAAATAAAAAACATGCCTCTTTTCCATATATTATTATATAATGAAATTTTTATGATACCCATTTCATTTCATGTGTTATTATGTAAGGAATATTTATGGTCATGCGGTAAACGTGTGTATAATTTCATTATGTGATGGTTGGTACCAATATCTCACTCTAATGAATTAGGTAACTATTTATATCTCATGAGAAAAAAAATGGAATAGGGAGTGAAATTGGATCAGTAATATTACAGAAGATAAATAAATGAAATTAATTCGGTAATAAATCGATAGAATAGTAACTAAATCAAGTTTATTAATATAGGGATGGAACAAGGAGATAACCTTGATCAGTAAAGGTATTTTTCCGCTATTATGGTCTTGTTAATGAGCCTTGAACAATAAGACATTTTTTTCTTCCCATATGAGTATTCAAGAACAATAATTTCTTATGGAAATGTTTTAAACTCATGGATCATGTTCTTCTATTTCCTTATAATTAATTGCTAATGTGTTTCTGATATTTATTCCATGAATCAATATTATGATATTTAAAACGAAATGTAATCATTTTAGTTATTATGTTCATGTTCTCATATCCTTATTCTCATTTTTCTCTTTTGTATCCCCCTTATATACCCTTATTAGTAATCTGAGTTCTCCCATTATTATGCTTCTTCTCCATAGGTTATAAATATATTTATTTTATAAGATATGTCTATGAAGGGATATAGTTGTGAAGAACATAGTGGGAGATGATGTAGCTCACCTATGAACTAGTGATTATGTTTCAATGTTTCCAAATACACTAAACTATTACATTCCTTAGGTGCTTGTTTGTGTAATGTTATATATATTCTAAAACAATGAGGTATTGAATATATATTAATATCATTGGTCATTATAATAACAAATCAAGCCTCATTGGTTTCATGCTAATAAGATCCATGTATAATATCTCTTGAATACCCACCACAATAATCAAAATAATAAACACCCTATACTTTGATAAATGGGATCCATTATTGAATTTTAACTTATTTTTTGAATTTTTTCAATTTCTCATATATTTTCTACTTATGGGAGTTATTATTAAAAATTAATAATTTATCAGTAGGATCATTAAATATAAAACCATATCCATGGTTCTATCCTTCCTTTTCGATATGTGTCTCTATAATAGTTTATTTCCAAATGATCTTATGGAATATAAAATAATAAAAAATACTTGATAATCTCCTGCATTAAATAATCCCAAGTATATCATTCTCACAGTACCTAAAATAGATATGTTCACTAATTTATAGTAATATTAACCATAAATTGATTATACTATTTCAGTCATATAAATTTTTTAATGTCCTTGGAAACATTTAGGATAATTACCTTACATGCACATTGTGACTTTATTAATAATTTTTTTATCCTAACATACACTTTTATTTGAAACACATGTTCTTATGACATAATAGATTTCAATCACACTTTAAATCATATGATATCCATTTTTAATGACATTAGTAATACAATTTCCATTATTTTTGAAGAATATATTGAAACATAATGTAATTTTATTCAATGATTATCAGTCTCAACATTGATAAACATTTTATTAAAATCTTATTTTTGATATGTATAACAAATTATGCATTTACGAACTACACCACAGGAAATTATTTGGATTAGTTTTTTCATTAATGCTTGATCATCAATCTTAGTTATTATTATCATACATATTATGTTGATAAGGTAATGATCATTTAGGAATTAATCCATGGTACATAATATATATTGATAACTTTTTGTCAATATAGTATTCATAAAAATATCCTAAAATCTAATCATATTTTATGACCATGTATTTACCATAAATAACCCTCACATTCCTTAATAAACATAGAAATGAATATAATGAAGTGTATTTAAAACTATCTTACCCTTTACATAGTTCACTCTCTCAAACATGACTAGTTATGAATGATTTATGGATTACCATTATTTATAAAGTTTTATTTGTCAAAATAAAAATTCATATGTGAGCTGATAATACATGAGGTCCTTATCATAAAAGGGCCTAAAATCATATAGGGTATATCCTTAACAAATCATTATTTTTTTCTTGATACTGTATTATATTTCCACTACTACGTATATAAGTCTATCATTTTATATTAATCAAGAATTTCCAATGATTCTATTAAACACCAAAACCACATTCCTTCCAGATGTAGAATAACATCGCCTTTTTTGCAAATAACATGTGGGATAAATGATTTTGTAACCGTTATCCAAAGATCAACTTGAACCATTTAGTTATCGATTAGAATTTTTGTTCTTACCACAAATGACTCAAGAACCACCCTTTCTCTGCCTCATAGAGAATAAACCATACTTCTAGTAATGTTTCTATAATAACATAGTTATTATTTTATATAAAAATATGTGTTAGGAATATTGTTTTAAATAACCAAAAATTAAAACAAAAACATTGCATACAATTGATGAAAATAACTGAAAAATAATAGATTACTTGATTATTTAATATAGATCATTTTATTTAAATTTCTATAGATTTATTTCATGATATGAAAATGAAATAAAATCCTATTTTATACCTCTTTCATTAAAGTATGATTTGAAGGATCCTTTGAAATTACTATTTCCATTGGCCATTTCATCTTTTCTTTCAACATGTTCACCATAATAACAAAAAAAAATATTTCATTAATGTTATTATTTATTATTTAACCTTACCCAAACTCAAGTAATATTTTTCCTTCATCACTACTATTTTATAATATTAAACAACACTATAATATATCGGTAAAAATGATATCATAATTGGATTCATTGTAAGATTGTGATCCATATTTAAATTTACACTTATCCAACGTAAATATGACTTATTCATATCTATGCTTCACTTTATCCTGGTATGCTTCACAAATATGAGACTACATACAACATTATTCAGGTCCTCAAATAGTATCCACAACTCACATTGGACGTGGATGATAACACAATAATATAACCACCCTATGTGTTATCAATGAGACTCATGTATGTATTTTTTCACCCTAACTTCCCGAGGTTTCTTTACAAGTATAGGGGACTCTAGAACCATGAATTTCTGATATCATGTTACTTTGTTCAATTTATTATTCTATTTGTTGGGAAATTGTTCCAGTTTAGATATTTTCATTGTCTAATATTATCATATTGTACTTATGGTGTTACATTTCATTTTTCCATAAAAAATCTTTATCTATAATGTTAGTACTTTTATCTTGTCACCAATTTAGGAATTATTTATTAATTAAGTCATTAAATGTCTCCAACTATTTTATAGAATACTATTAACCCTCTATAATAAAACCAATTAACACTATCTCTTTTGTATTCTATAGTCATATATCCTTTACCATTCCCTAATAGTCAACAAGATATGATTTTGAAACTACGTGGAGAGTTCGCAGAAGAATTTTAATGGCCAAACACATTAAATCATCACTCCTTCATCTATTTGGTGAAGTCCTAGTTTCTGAAATCCTACAAATGACTTACACAATTATTTTCTATGAAGTTGCAATAAGCTATCTATGGATTACCCTTTTCATCCAACGTTATTCAAGTCAACAGATCATTCAAAAAATTACTCCCTATTAGTAGGAGACACAACCAACTATGGATAACGAGCACCCAAAACACCTAGTTTTATTCAAATTAAATTGATGGATGGTGATTGGACCTAATATCTCTTTTATGATTTTTAATATTACCTGGTGAAATAAAATAATTTTACATATCATAAGAGCATACTATGTGATCACACTCACAAATGACAATGAAAAAAATAAAATAATTCACCATGAAAAAATATGATTTTATCAATCAATTATTATTTTTTATTTTTTGTGATCACTCATAAAAACTAGACATGCATAAAATAATAAACCATGGATAAACAAAATTATAAGAAATTTTCATAATCAGATACTAATGGTTGATCCATAGAGTGAATAATGGATCATCCTAGACCGAAGTGTAACTCCTTGATTCACATCGGATGTGAATCGAGTTGTAGTGATCACCATTAAAATAAATCATACTCTTGTATGGTGCATCACCAAATCATGGTGTAAAGTATGTTATTACTCATCCTTGTCATTACAAATCAATACTCACACTCAGGAGTTGTTCTCTAAAAAATTAAGAATATAAATAAAATAGATTATCTGGGTGCATAAGACTATATATATATATATATTTATTAATGATGACACACATATAAATATTTATTAAAATATATATTACAAACATGCATTAAAATAATTAAATAAATGGATAAAACACTATAAATTTATTGGTTGGCCTATAGCTCATGATTGGTGAATACGCATTAAACTCATGTATAATAATTATTTGTATAACCAAAAATTAAACATACAATAAATTATTTTTCAATAGAGTTTTTATTGAATTAAAAATTCACTGTTATTAATTCAAAATTGACATGGTTTCTTCCATTATTTAATTTTATTATATTATAAAAAATAAACTTATTTTTTTCAAATATTAATTATTAAATTAATTATTTTTTAAAATATAAATATATCCAAAAAAAATTAATATATATATATATATACATATAGTACATCGTAGATATGCTCGGGAATGTCCTACAAAGAACTGTTTTGGTTCTGGATCGACCATCCAATCCTATTTTGGGTATGACATGACCCACCCCCTATTTCTATACTAAATAGTCATGGAAGTAGATAGAACTTCGATACCTAAACCATGGAGACTTACCGATATAGGGGAACCATCCACAAGATGGTTAGGATACTAGATCTAACCATATCTAGCCAAAGTCAGGGGACTTAAAATGTAGGGACGGTTAAAATTGGCTAGCTGTGGGATGACCAGCATGAGCCAAGGTGGATATAGATAGAGTCCCCAATAATAGGCATAGATACTGAATGATACCTGGTCTCAATGGTTATGGTGACTTGTATATGTTGGTGGGGTAATGTTATGGTGGTGTGCTGCCAGGAGTTCTAGCGAGACATCGCATGGTGGATGATGAAAGAGGTCCATCAGGAGGGTCGATTATGGCCCCAACCAAGGTTGAAGATCAATATGGGTTTCAATACATGGTATCCTCCAGTGGTCGTGTAATGGTAATGGTAATAGTGATGTCCTATAGTGGCTGGCTCGTGGGGAACATTAGAAATGCATCACAGTGATATTTAGGTGGAGTTGGCTAGGATATCCTTTATTGAAGGAAGGAGAAGAACCATAGAGGTGCTATAGGGTGACTTCGGCTGGTGGGGTAAAACTAGGGTATTCCATGAAAGGTGACTGAGAAGGGGGTGTTCTAGAGGTACCAGTTGGCGATAGTCTGTGATGTGGTATGGCAAAGAGGCAGGGCACTGATGTTCATATCTCAAACAAATAATGAAGATAGTCCACTATATGAGCACCAATGATAGTGGAGTGACCCCTTATTTATTTCAATTTTCATTTGGAATAATTATCCCAAAATCCACTTTCCAATTTTTTTTTTAATTTTATCAACCTAAAAAATTAATATTTTAAAAAATTAAAATAATAAATATTATTATATTAAAACATTCCATATGTGTGTTGAATAAAACCCCCATTCACAACATTATATTCCAACCACAATTGTTATAGATGGGGTTTAGGGTGGCAGTAAATCGTCATTATTGTTGGCCTTCTACTTTATGAAATAAAAATTGGTTATATTTTCTCATTGATTTAATATCAAAAAAAATAATTCAATCCAATTTAAAAATATGGATTACTGCAAACTAGTCATCTTGTGTCATATTGAATATTCATTTGTGGAATTGGGACCACAACATTGCCCTCATTGTGATTTATTAAAAATATACTTTTTCATTACTTAAAATTTTCAGAAGCCCCTTTGATACCTATTTAAGATACAAGAGGATGTAGAAAAAAATTGTGGGCTGGTGATTTAAAATTTTTGAATCGTGAAAAATGTACCAATGTCTCTCCTAGTGATGCACTACCCCATTTAAGCCTGAGGATCAAGCGTAAACAATTTTAAGCATAATAATTAAACCTAGTCTTCTTTGGTTGGTATGAATCGGGGTGTTCATCATCCGCTCATCACCAGTGATCAATACCCAAATAATCCATGTTTAATTCATATATATCTTTAAAATGTTCTTAAAAAATATATTAGAGCCTCGATCATCAATTTTTTTTGTGATATCATGGACATCCTATAACACTTTTGACAATCGAATGATCACCACACTGGTGTTCTTGAGATGTGTGAGGGATATATCAATCCAGTCACATGGATTACGAATTTTCCCCCTATAAAGTGTGACATGAGATAGAATCTATAAATATCTCATAGTTAACAGTTAGCATGAGATATTGACTCTCATTGTATATATAGTGAGTTATAAAAGTATTTGTAACAGAATCCCCAACCACTGAAAAGTTATTTCACTCTATGTGAACTATAAACAATATATTATGGAAGATTGGATGAGTCAAAAATATTATACATATATTTGTCACTTACTTGTAATAAATATATTACATTATAAAATAGATTCATTAATTCAACTCATTGTTCCATCAGATAATAATTGTACCTTGAATATTAAAATTATATTCGTTCATATAATATTTTCCATGTATCTAATTTAGTACCTGTAAATAATTTTAAAAAACCAATTTAATAGAAATTATTTTAAACTAGAATAAAATTAATTAATTCATTCCTCAGATATTTAATATCCTCAAAAAAATCCAAATCTCCAGTGGTGGGGCCCATCATGATATATATACATATTCACCAGAATAGCACATATTATTGAATACGCTATTATATTTCACCCCCAAGGCCATAATCTCAGATGATTTGAATACTACTCATATTCCTAGAGTGGATTCTATAAACCGATCAAGGCCCATAAAGAGATAAGGAATATTCATAGAAATGGAAACCAACCAATGAACACAAACTGGGAAAAATAATATCTTTATATTTAGATATTTAATAAATTATGATTCATACTTGTGTTATCGTCATTTATTGATTTATTATTTATTGATATAACTATACAGATTTACAATTGACTAACATGGACATGGATTTATAATGATACAACCATCTTAATCAACTTGTACTGATGTTTTACAAACTCAAATCAAAACTGACAAATTTTATATTGACCATTCAACCATTGTCATACCACCACTGACACACAAAACACAAACCACCACACCACGATTTCATTATCATGGTATTTTCCAGGCATCAAATAACATCATCATATAGAGAACATTGATACTGATCTACTGTTAGCATTCCAATACACATGTCCATAAATAGGAACTTCCAATGACACCCAAATCATCGGGTGTTCCAATTTGTGGGTATGTTCACCTGATCTCACATACCATATATCACCACGTATGATCTTAATGTGAATATGTCTCAATGGTTATGATACCCAAATAATTTATAATAATAAATATATTATATCCTCTCTGTATGATATATACGAACTATAGAACATATGCTTAAGATTAATCTCACAGTATCTCGAGGTTCTCATTATACCCTAGGATTTGTTTTACCCTTTTGATACAAAAACAAATCCATGGAAAATACAATTTTAAAATTGAGAATAAAAATATCTACACTATAATAGTAATTTTACATCATGCATAACTCAATGTACATGTTGTATGGTAATAAAAAATCTTTGATTAGTTGAGTCTAGAGTAGCCACTATTACAACATTAATGGCGAGGAGTATATAGTGTTTCAGATTTTCCCTTAGTAAGACATAATTTATATTTGATTTATCTTTTCTTGATTCCTTGAATGGTAAAAATAATGAAATTACCTTAGGGAATGAGGTTATCAGAAAACAATTTCTCTTATTTAATTTAGAAAATGGTATTTACCATAAGGTTAAAATTCTTATACATTTATATTCTATTTGTATTTTAAGAACTTTTCATAAATTATTATATATATTTTTTGTGTTCCTATTATGTGAGCACTGATATATCCAAAATAAAATCATGGAAAAAATATTACACTATAGTTGTGCTTAAAATAGGTTTATTTTCTAGGACAATTAAAAAAATAGTAGTTTAGGTATCGATCCGTGATTTGAGAATATTATTTTTATATTTAAATAAGAATATTATCCAAATTAAATCTAATTGGATCTTTTTGGAAATTGGTGGTGTGGTATTGTAATGAATTATAGGCATTTATGTTTCATATTTTTGTATGTTTAAGAATATATATTTAAAGGTTTTTAAATAATTTATGTGTATGTGATAATATCACTCAACAAAATAATTATTATCATCCATTATATAGGGAACAATTTCATAACCCAATTTATTCTATCATTGTTCAAAATAAAAATATAAGAATATCCCATATCGTTATTTTATATGAGTTGAAAAAATAATATTGAAATTCATATCTCTATATGTATCTATTTATAGCTCTCTATATCACTTCACACAATGAAGGACTATTCCTCAAAAGGAATCTACAGAAAAAGAATGTGACTTTCAGTATCGAATTTCAAATGAATTAGTAATATTTCTACAAGGTAGTAAATATTCCAATTATCTATACCTTAAACATTTTATTATTTTATATTCTTCCAATCATATTCAAATATAAAAATTTATTATAGATAAATATTGAAAATATATTTTAATATACAAAAATAAATTCAACAATTAATATTATTTAATAATTCAAAATTGAATTGAAGTGTTAGGTTAGTTTCTTATATTATGCTATTTATTAATAAAAAATTAATTCATTGAATTAACTTTTTTAAAGATTTATATTTCTTAATATTCAATCCGCAATAGTAATATTGGTATAAAAAAATTATACAATGAATTTTTATTTTTTATAAGATACTTGATATTTTATTAAGGTTGTGAGTGGAATTTTATTTCATAAATATTAATTTTCACAAAATTATATTCGGAAATATTCCAATTATACTAGGATGATGATTTATTTTATTTTCCATTTGAATAAATATTGAATTTTTTTTTATTTTAAATATATACCCAAATTATAATATAGTGTAAATTTATTAAATATTTTACATTAACAACAATTTTTATTATGTCTTTTGATTTAGCATTCTAAATTTTATTCAGTTGAAATTTTCAAAATATCTGCTAATATATCCTAGCCTCATTAGAATGCTTTCCAATAGTTCCAAACTTTTTCAATCATTCTTTTACAATATTTTCAAGGATATTAAATTTGATAAACACCATTCATAATTTATCTTTTTCAATTATACGATAGGAAAAAACGGTATTTGTCTTCTGGAAATAAATAGTGGACACTACTAATGGGACCGGTGAGTGAGGATATAGGGACACTACCAATAATATTGTACCATGAACCAAAGTATTTAAGAAATTTTATTTGTAAAAGCTTCAATTGTGGACAAATAAGATAATGGTGGAATTTCAAAATTGAATCTGATGGGGAATAAAGTGTAGCATAGAATTATCAGGGTTGAGTAGAGAAAGCAACATAACCATATGTCGATATGGTGGAATGATTTATGGGAATAATTTTATAGTAGATGTTTATTTCTTTAATATATTATATGTTTCCACTATATTACACACTATGTATTATCTGATATATGGTGCTAGTTATTATGTTGAATTATAAATATTAAACACCCTATGACTTATGGTCATTGGTTGTGTAACTAAGGAACACATACCACTGTGTGTGTATGAACACTTTCAAAATTCTAAATCTTGACCCAAAACATCATGTACATCATTCAAAAATATAATATATTTTATAATTAGTATATTTTTATGTAAGTATGTACAATCCATGAAGTCACTTTGATCAATATTCCATATATTTTATTGAAAGGCTATATATATCAGGTGAGGAGCCTCATTAATTACCCTGATTTAATGATGTATAACCTATAAAGATCAACACACTGTGTACCATTGGTGTATCTCATGAACATTGATAAATGATATGGGTATGAAAAAACACTTTCTAGGACTACATATTGTTTATCTAAGGGTAAGATGTTGTTTATGGGATAAATTTTCATATACTTCATTTTTTCTCACCCACCTAATAGTTTTTCATGTATGATTTGTCAATAATGATAATTCTTACCATTTATAACTTGATGATATATATCAATTCATTATTTAATGATCAGTTTAGAAACATTTAAAAAATAATTAGTGGAATTTCTATATTGAAATGGATACTTGTGTTTGTGGATAGTTATAGTAGTCTAATAGTTTGTAATCATCCTAGAAATATATTATATCTCGGGAATGGATTTCATACAAATATAGTTGTGTAGGAAACCCACCCATAGTGTTTTCGTGTGGGCCCCTAGATATCGATTAGGTATCCCTATTGACTGATATTTATTATACACTATGATATTTTATTCAACCATGGAATTTAGAAACCCTATCAACTAATGTAATCCATAAAGGAACACTAATACAACATTAATTATACTATCTAGGGTTGTTCAATTAGTTCTATAGGTGTACTAGTATATGATCTACAAATTATATAATGTTTTTATATTGATAAATAAGGTTTTCCCTTATCTTAGAGTCTAATAACATCTTGAATAACATACATTATACATCAAGTTATAGGTCCCCCATCTTTATTGAAGAGATATAATGAATTTTTTATTTAATTACTAGTTATATTAAATATTGATATGTTTATCATAGAATACATACTATATCATTTATGTTTTAATTCCTTTCATTTATCTTTAACAAATTAATTGTTTACTTCATGTTATAAGAGACTTTTTTTACACATGTTATCATAAAATATTCATGGCATATAACTCTTCATTGAGTTTTACTATGATTTTTTAGACTCATTAATTTTAATGGTTGTCATGAGATTATATCATATTTGAATCTCTTTTGGATTCTCCTATCTGTATCTCTCATATATGGGTTTTGAGTGGGATTATTGTTGATGTTTCTTTTGTGGAATCCTACTGGGATATTTATACGTGGCTCTACAAGGGCATTATTCCCATATGTGATTCATATATATATATATATATATTTAATATTGTGGGGCTTTCTTTAGGGACGTAGAAATAATAAATCTATCAGATTCAATAATTTTAATTCAAAGATGCAGTTTAGTCTCAATGAACACATGGTGGATACTAATGTTAACAACCTATATTTTCATTTCATGTGGATACAGACTTGTCCTATCCAATGAAATTTTTTCTCTATGGTATTTTATATTTTATAATTTCCATTTAATATTCATCCTTGTGATTTTTTATTGGATAATTATTTTTATATTTAATAATCTATTATTTATTTAATTTTTTTCTAGTTAGTGTTTTTTTGATATATCATGTATATTTGGGTTACATATCTATTATGGGTTAATAATAGTCTAAGGTCTACCACTATGTATATAACGTCTATGTATAAATTTTCACACCTTGTTTTATTGGATATTTTCAGGGTATGGCATAGTTAGATTATCAAAAAATAAATTATTACTTTTTTACCTGAAGGATATAGGGAATGGGAATAAAAAACATCTTAATGAAAATTTTTTAAGCTATATATATTTTCTATATATTTTTATTTTTTTAAACCTAGTTATGATTATGTTAATAAAATTAATCTTTATAAAAGGATATAATTAATGCATGTTAATGGTAGTTTAATGAAACAATATTCTAAGGATGAAGAATGTTTTGAAAAAACTAATTTTCCTTTATAAAAAATAAAATAGAAACCTACTGCTATATCTTTTATATTAGTTATAAAAACATAAGAAATTTCATCCTTCAATCATGTTAAAAAAACCATTTTTATTTTCATTGAGTACATTATGGTGGCAATGATAGTGAACCTATAATAATATGGAATCGTTGAAGAAAAATGAATTTCTCCACAAGGATTGTTTATGTTATTATTTTATTTTCACATAGTTCTACTATAATTAAAACTATTCACTTTGATAATAAATTTATTAATAATGGGACAAGATATGATTTAGAAGTAATATATACCAAAAATACTTATTCTATTTTCAATAGTTAGATTTTATTTTAATCAATAGTATTTTTAAAATTGAATAAGAATTCAAAAATTGTTCATTAATTATTTTAATCACACCTTTTTAATTAATTTATTTCATCATTTTACATGTTTCTAACATCAGGAAGAAGCAACATTTATTTTATAATTTAAATTATTAAAAAAATATTCATAAAATATAATTATATTATTATATCCATATTTGAAAAATAATATTTTTGGTTGTGAAATTAATTCAAGATATTTTTTTGGGGGTTCAAAATTTCAAGAATTATTTTTTATAAGTCATCACAAAATAAATCGATTTAATAATTAATGAATTGCTACAATTTTTTCTTAACCATATGTATTGAAAATAAATTCACATTTTATTTTAGGTGGATATATTATTCAGCAACCAATATTTCTCATAAGTCTTCACACACAGACCAATGGGATCACAAAATAACATCCTTCATGTTATCACATAGGGTTGTTGAATCAGAGTAAACAAGTATTTGTTAGTGGTATTGGTGTGGAAAAAGTATGGAGAACATGATGATACACCACAAACATTAAATGTAGTTCAATTGTTATTGAGGGATAAATTTGTGGATAATCATGAAGGATCTTTGGTAATCACGACCAAATTTAGATAGCATCCTTAGGTGTGTCATAAATGGGTAATACATTTGGAATGAGTTAGATGAAAACAATTATTTATTGGGATGTTGAATTGATCTTTGTATATTTTTAATAAACATAAATATCAATAAAACAACTATAATTTTATGTTTATGAGGTAAGAAATAAGTCCACATGAATCTACCATAATCAATAACAATTTTAAATATGTACTTTTGCCAATGAAAACTAGTACGTGGTAATAGAAAAAAAATAAAGACATCACAATTCTAGAGGACCAGATCATCAAATATATTTTACAGTTCTAAAACTTAGTTTATTATATTAACATTTAAAAAATAATTACAATAAAAAATATTACTTCTATTTAACTTAGATAATATTAGTTATGATTATGATTTGAACATATATGAAAAATCCTAAAATTTTCATGTCTAATCCCCTTATACTACAATATTCTAAATGTTTCTATAACAAATAGAATCATAATCCTTTGTTTTCAAAATTCATAATATTTAATATTATAAACAATAAATTTTTTACTTAATGAAAAGAATACATATTTTTTATTTAAAATTATTCACCTATCGTTTTCAAAATTAAAATTTAATCCCTAATCACATAACTATGTCATGATTATTAAATTATCCTTTAAACCATCAATAACAACCTAAAATTTTAAAATTATAATTCAATCATACTTCACCAATACCATGAATCTAAAAAATCGAATAATATCTAGTTATATCAAATCCTTTATAATCATTAATAAATAGAGAAATCTAGAAATATCACCATTCATGTGTCTAGAAAAACTAGTTTCTATGTTGAATGAATTATTATGGCTTCTAAGAAAGACTTCTAAAAATTAATTAGTGTTGTAAAATTTTTTGGTTCCATTTTCATCTTATATCGAATAAGAGATGTTTTAGAATATATAGGAACCCAAATATCATAAAAATATATAAATTTATAGAAATGAGTGTTTTAATGTTACCAAATGAATGATTATTTATTAATGAGTATTCATTAGTATAGTGTACATTTATCCAATATCTAAAACATTTAACAATTGAGATACATCAATTTACTATTTTTACAAACATCTTTTTATTTGTTCACTAATGGAGATAATTACATCTATAACTATATATATTTATATTGTATTTCATCATATTCATAATCTAATCATATTTTTTTTCCTTGAATAAAATTAAATTGGTTTTTTAAAGTTAAAATTTTGTGTTTTCAATTACTCATTTATCTGTGGAATAGCTTTTAAATCATCATATATAATCACAATTGGACAGGCATATGAATTTAATATTTTAATTTCGTTTTCTTAATTTTACATTCATTTTTAGTTATAGTCACATCATCAAAACCTAAATTAGATCTTATTTCTTAATATTCCGGATTCTTTTAAACAATTTACACAATTATTCCATTTTTATGTTTTCATTTTAATTTTTTAGAATTCAAAAAAAAACATTCACATTTGGGTAAAAATATATAATCAAATATCAAATTTCCAATTCCAGGTTCAAAATTTCATTAATTATTTTCCATTTTTACCTTTAAATCCCAATATATTATGATATGTCTCATAATGTATTTCCTTAATTATTTATTTTCTTTATATAGTTGTTTCAATTTTATATTCACTATATTAGAATCATAATTGAAATAAGAATCAATTTCATTTTAATCATACATAATTAAAAATTCATCCCATACTATAAGGTATTACTGATTGAGTAAATATTTTATTTGGTACCTTAATATTTATAAACATAAAACTAATGTTCTCAGTATCCAATTAAATTTTTTATTCACTGCATGATTCTGAATTATATGTATAATCCTAACCACAAAACAATTATTTCCTGCCATTTTTCATTTTTTCCTTCAAAATAATTTGATAGCTCAAACTTTTCAGATGTGTTTTTTATTATTCTAATCAAAATCGTTATGGTTTTCAACTTAATTGTAATTATTATAGTAACCTTTATTGTACTCCATCTTGTTTTCCCTAAATTTTTTCCCTTTTATCATTTTTCCGTATATTTCAAAAACATTATACTTAAGTGAGAAATATTCTTCTCATATTCTTATGACTCTGATTAGAATACTTAGATTGATCATTTTTTCATAAAAAAAATAAATTTATTTATTGTATAATCATTATGAAGGATTTTTTTTATTTTACGAATGAAATAACTAGTTAATATAATGTATACACTTAAAAATTATTACTAACATTAATTGATACTTTTAGTACGTGCCACTTATTTAGTAGTGAATGTAAGACTCGTTTAATAAGTAATTTTTTTATACAACCTCTCACAATACACTCATAGTCTTGATAATACATTTCATTTTATGTAAAATTGGTTTTATATATTCATATTATCTTATTCTAATATTTTTTTATTTTAGTACATAAAAAAATATTTTAATCTTACCTAAGTCATAATGTGTAACATGAAGTATTCATAAAATTTCCAAAACATTCATATAATCTATAACATAGTAAAATAATCATACACATATAAAAATTTATAATATATTTATAAAATTATAATTTAATTAATATATTACCATATTATTACTACCAGTATCATCCAAATCTATATAAAGTAGCACATATAGTTTCATTGTCATATTATGAGTGATTTATACTCAATGGTTTCAAGTATTATTCTATTATCAGTTTCTAATAAAAATTACCATTTCCATTAAAAAATGGGAATTATTATGATTTCCAAATATCATTTTTATCAATTCCTTTCATCACACGAAGATCATTGTCCTTAGACTATTGAGTTTGGGATATTAAATTTATAATAAAAATATAAAGACGATATATATAAAACATATATCCAAGATTAATGGGATCTCATAAAAAATATTTTCCTAAATTAGATGTAAATAACATTAAATATGTGTTCAATAAAACATTTAAAAAAGTGTAACAAATAATCAATCAGAATTGTTTTTGCATATTTTAGTAGTGTAAAATTATTACAGTGTACTTTTAGTAGTGTTAAAAATATAATTAAAAGAAAATAAAATATTGACACATGATTTTTATATTATTCAATATCTCCAATATTTTGTGTATAATCTCCAATATTATCTATCAGGGAGAAGATCGACACCCACTCATTAATTATCTCTTATGATGGGGTGATAACCTATTTAAAAACATGTACCATTATAATAGTTCAATGAACAACCATGCATGACATTATATAAGATTTACAACGCCTTAATAAATTGTAAATTTAGAAATACCCTTTCAAATCATTACCTAAATAATACATTAATCTCAAGATAAAAATAATATATCACAAAACAGTATCCTAATATAAGGACCTAATGTTTTAGTGTCATATAATTTAGACACATAAACATATTATTTTGTAACCCATGTAATAATTTTTCGATAAATATTAGTCCATATAAACTTTCATAGAAATATCACTTATTTTGATCATATTTATAACATGGGGAATGTATACATAATAAAGTGGTGAGATTAAATGATCAATATGCGAAAATACATATCATTATTTATTTAAATATAAGTTTGATGTGAATATCAGGAAAACAATATAAAAATAAATGTTCATAGAACCATCTATGATAATTATAGAACATGATGGATCTGGACAAGATCATAAATATAGCATTATAAAAAAAGATAAAAAATATGAAATGTGAACAATTGAACATGACATATGGTGAAAATTTCCTAAAGAGGTATAATCATGAAAAAAATGAATTTCATGGAAATAAAATTCAAATTAAAAATTTTCATATACTGATAAACAAAAATAAATGCTTCATAAATTAATAAAAATGAAAATTTGGAACATCTATAAACATTTGAAAAAAGGTTTTAAAACCCCCATTATCATCATTAAAATGTCAACAAACTAATTATACCCACAATTAAAAATATGTATAAACCAATCATACCAAATAGTGTTTGGAAATCCCATTATTTCGATGCATGAATATCTCATGAATTTAAATATTATACTAATTCATTAGAGAGTGATATTGGGTCCCAACCATCATTATCCAGACATATGTTTTCTTCTAAAAAATAATCAAAATAAAACTTAAATCACCCAATGAAAATAAGTATGGGAATATTAAAAATAAATAATAACATAAAGATAAAAAATATATTCAAAAATATCATTATACAAAATTTTTTATAAGGAAATAAAGTAAAACATCAGTATATGTTAGATAGATAAATTAATGATAATGGGAAATAAATAATAAACAAAAATTTCAAATATTTTGTATTCATCATTGTGAAATGCATCATTATGAGTCCCCTATCAAAAATACCACTTTATTTTTATGGAAACTGTAAATAATACAATACATGAAATTTTAATTTTCTTCAAAAAGTATCTTTCCAAAGAAATAAGTAATTAAACATCAATAAGAATGTAGTTTATAGGAAATATGTTGCTGAATAATAAATTATGTTACTCAATAAAGGGATTTTCAGTTACCACATCCATTAACATTAACTATTATTTCGATTGAATGATTTAACCTCATGTATCGTAAATATAAACATATGAATTTATTATTATTGAAACTTATTCTTATATATTCCATTTATGCATGACATTGAAAATAATCATCTTCAAGTATTCTATTTTTGTTTTCTTTGTCAACTTAAATTATTTATAGTATTAATAACTTTTATATAGGTATGTAAATTTTGTTTTGAGAATCATTTTTATTACAATTATTATCTTCTTTTAACCATTATATGAATTGGGATAGAATTTTTATGATGACATATAATGTTATAATATCATTACATGGGATGTTTTTTCACATTTCCTAAAAACTAATAAAAAATTAACTATTATGTGATTATTTACTAAAATTGATTGATTACCTTATAATTATCATCAAGTAATAATCAAAAAAGAAAAATTTTAATGATATATATTACTTATATACATTATATATAATTTTCCTTTATAAACTAAAAAATATATTTTGAATGAGAAGGAAAAAAATAAAGACATTTATTTATGGAGGTTGTGGTCCAAAAAACACGTAATCAACATTTCAATCACCCAAAAAAGGAGGGATGCATGTGGATAGTTATTAATCATTTAATAATCATAAAAAAATTATATAAATGACATATATTTTTCAATAGAATTGTTAATACCATCCATTATGGGTGGGGACGAAAAGTTGAAAGTGTCTATTCATGGATGTGGTGATTCATGCTCACGCACTAATTATGATTACTTATTTCATAATAGATTGATGATAATAAATATTTGTAATACCATCAACATAATAAAAACCTAGAACAATCATGATACTTATTTTTTATGAAACTATTAATATGGTTTTTTTAAAAACATATTGAATAGGAAAAAAATGTTATGAAATATGTGATACCAACATTGAGACCTTAAACATCATCCTATAGAATGAATTAGATTTTAGAGACATTGGAAAATGTTTTATAATAACCCAAACTGTTATAAATAAAATTACAATTTTTATTTAATTAAATTTATTATTAAATAATATTGATATATAAAACACATGCCCTTATTTGGTTTAATTATATATTTTCTTCTTTAATTGACCATTATGAACCATTATATTTTATAATATCGGTGTCTAATAGTGATCACATGATTATTATAAATATAGAGTTTTAATAAAACCAATTGACATAGAAAAGGGAGTGATAGTTGTAAAGACTCAGAAATAATGTGGATTTTTATTAAATACATGGGGATTTTACGAGTCCGCCGTTTCTGACGGCGTGCAATTCCTTGGCCTGGAGTGCCTGGAATGATCTGTCAAAGTTTTGTTAAGCTTAAATTATCACGCTTAAGTAGTTTTCTAGAAAAAGTAGAATAAATCTTAAACGGTTACTCAGATCAGATATACGAGGCCATAGTTGCACTCAGGATGGTGGGTTTACCATAGGCATGCTTATTTTTAGTCAGCGCGGGCCTCCTGTGAGAAAATTCTAAAATGGCATAACCGTAAATAAAATATTTAAATAGAGTTATTTTATTTTTTTAAAGCTTATAACACACAAACGATAACTCGGATTAAAAATATAAGAGCACCGCTGAACTCTTGATGGTAGGCTTTCTTTAGGCAGATACTTACTTCGATCGGTGTGGGCCACCAGAGAAAGTTAGTTTTTGGGCGCAAATAAAATAATTAAGTGACAATTATTTTATTGTAAAATTCATAAGTTCTAAAAAGTAACATGGATTGGAAATTCTAGGGTACCGTTGGGTTCGTTGGGGCATATTCCACCAAGGCAAAGGCTAACCTCGACCGTAGTGGGTAAAGGGTGACAGATAATAATTTTCTGAACTTTTTTTCAGGTACGTTATGTAAACGTGCGAGTGACGTTTTATAACATTTGAAATGGTGCTCATAATTGAAATCTAAGGGAACCTTTTAACTCACAGTGCCAGTAATTTCTTGGTGAGACCTTCACTGCAGTTGCATTTTATCGTGAGTAGAATTTATGTTTTTAGGGATTTTTAATTAAATTGATTAATGTTAAAGATTTAACTATATTTTATGTTGGTGGTTGAAGCCTCCAAGGGGAGGATGGAGGTGGGGGCCACTACACCCTAACATCCCTTGGGAGGATGAGATGGTGGTGGGGCCCACCCGCACATAACCTCCCTTGGGAGGATTATTAGGTGGGGCCCACCTAACCTCTCTAACTCCCATTTAACCCCCTTGAAACCCAATTAAATTTGGTGAAACTATTCACCTTTTCCCCATTACTTTTTTGAGCCTCCATACTCATTAATTAAGTGGGTTGTCTTATTTAATTAATAACAACTTTTTGAATCTTTTTGTATTCTTTATGCCCCCATTATAATAAGGTATTATATTTTATTATTAGGGGTTGGCATAATCCTTTTTTGGGAGAATATTGTGAGAGGAGATTTGGGAGAATTGAGAGGACTCCATCCTCTCAACGAAAAATACAAAGAACGCCTATCTCCACTGAAGAACGAAAATGTAATATTATTCGTTCTTCAATCGAGGAAAAGAATGGGAAGTGATGCCCACAAAGAATATCAACACCATCCCCAGCTTCTTCTTTCTCGATGTCAAAAAAACGACGCCGCCTTCCCCTGACTCCACCGAGCGAACACCGAATGCAAGGTAGGGGGATTTGTATTATTTTTTAATATGATTTTAAACCTTCATTCTTCAGCGTACAAGTTTCTGGTTTGGAAATCCAAATTATATCATTTGATGAAGCGGGTTCGGACCGCACGAACACGACCCAACCCTTACCCATTTGATTGTTTCCATTTGATGAAGACAAAGGTAGTCCACAAAAATGAGTCGCCAGCGCAAGATCGTTGGGTCGCCCAATGGGCGTAACTATTCCATTCCACGCAGAGGAACCGAGCCACGGCCAGGTGGTCTGTGGTGGTGCCGAATGGGCATGGTTCTGTCACACCACGCCGGAGTGGAACCACGGCCGGGAGGGCCACGACGGATAGAGAAGCGGGGCGCCGTCGCGTCGTGCGGTGGAACGAAGGATGTGGCCAGGTCGGGCAGTGACGGTGGTGGCGTGGTTTTGTCACGCCGCCCGGAGGGAAGAAAGAGCACAGCGTCGTCACCCTGTGGTGGAGGTGCGGAGGCAGCCTGCCGGGCTGGCTGCCGTGGAGCTGGACAAACAGGCAGTACCCTTCGGGTCTCGCGGGTAAACAAAACAGGCTCCAAGTGCCGGTTTCTTCATAGCGGAATAGGGGCGTTACATTACCCCCTCTCACGCACTGCCAGTCGGGCCACACAGGCCTGCCGGTCGGGCCACCACTGGACGGGCCGCCCATGGCCGGGCCGCCCTCGGCCGGGGTGCCATCGGGCTGGGCCGCCCTAGGTCGGGCCGCCATCGGACGATCCACCCTCGGTCGGGCCACCCATGGGTCAGGCCGCCCTCGGTTCGGGCCTTCCCTTTGTGTCGGGTCTCCCCCTCGGGCCGGGCCGTTTCCTCGGACTATGTCAAACCCTCAGACCGAGTCGGGCTTGGTCGCTCCGACTAGGTCGGACATTACCCGGACCCGCAATGTCCCTTTCCACCTTTCCGCCCATCTCTTGGGATGTGGGTGTCCGATCTACGAACCTCTTGTGGTGATGGAATTCCTGGAGTTAGAAGATTCTTTTGGAATACTCCACGTGATGTTTGGATGCAGTTGGAGTATGGTCGGGTTGGTTTGATCGTAAATACCAATCAGGCCTCGGGAACAGAAATGGAAATAACTCTCAGACCGGGTGTCCGATTGACGTGTTGTCTATTGCGTTGGGTTCTTTATGATGAGACAGAACTATGAGATACATAAACTCGGGACATCATCATATTTTATGTATCGACACTTGGATTGTGGATTGGACCCTCCTGGAATCGATCGTACTATGTGCGGGAACCCGAGACCTTTCTGCAACTGAGATGTACTGAAATCCTTCATTGGTTATACAGTGAGGATTACTATACCGGGATCCTCTATGAGTCCGAAAGTTATAACTTTCTATTATTATATCTTCTCTGGGTCCGATAGAATAGCTGGTCCTCTATCCTGTGTGTGTTCGACATCTTAGATGAATCAGTGACTACATATGATCACCTCTATCACTCTAGAATTGATGGTCCAGTATCCTGTGTGGGGCCAACAACTTAGATGAATTAGTGACTAAATCTAATCATCTCTATCACTTTAGAATAGCTGGTCAGGTATCATGTGTGGGTCCGACAACTTAGCTGGTCCTGTATCCTGCTTGGTTCCGATAGTTTAGATGAATCAGTGACTACATGTGATCATCTCTATCACTCTAAAAAAAGATGTATACTTGTGTGAGATGAGTTATGTATTTCAACCATTATCATCGTGGTGATTGACTTTACTTCCATTATGGACTAGGTTGTGCTTTGGCTCGAGGGTTGGAGTCGAACTGTGATTGGTACTTAGGTATATATATGTGAGTATACCTAAATAAGGTGGGTTTATACTTCATGATTGAATATATCTTATATGGTTTATCCTTAGTGGATTATAGGAGACCTTCGGGGGTCTTGGGGTCCCCTACTGAGTATTGTTATACTCACCCCTGCACGGGCTTCACCCGTACCTTGTTGTGTTCTGTGCAAACAACGGACAACATTGATAACGGCCGAGGGTGGTAGAAGGGTGCCTGCTTGGAGCTTGACTAGATGGGACGTACCTTAGGGATGTGTTGTTAGAGATCTATACGTACCCTTCAGGTAGGATTCCCCAGTGGACGATCCATGAGCTTTTTTCCCTTTTTCCCCTTTTTACTTGAACATTTTCTTGTTGTTCAGTTGGGTTTGTATACTGGCCCATTTAATTTGAGCACTACCTTTGTATTCAGTTTTACTTAGTGTTTTGCTTCCAGTTGTGTACTCTGATTGTGTATGATTTCTTTCTTTAAAGGCAATCCTTTTCCAGAATAGGGATTTACACCTTTGGTGCAAGTCGCCAGCCCCTGTCCTATGGAAGGCATGCCTGGGGTAGTCACAGCAGGGGTCTTGAGGACGGGTCATGACAATAGCCTCAAATAGTTTGATCATAACATATAAAACCCATTTATCATAGATTTAGATGGAGATATCATTTCTTGTATTTTCCCTTCACTAATCCTAAGACGATATCCAAAAACTTAAGCATGAGCGAAAATTTTTATGGTAGAAGTTAATGCTCATCAAGATCATGGCACAAACTATTTTCGTCAAACCTCCCAAGGAAATTCCTGCCCTTAGTCACCATACCCCGAGTGAGTTTTTTTGTGTATTAAAGTGATATGTAACAAGACACAATAAATTTGAGTATGAATATAATTTTAATAGAATAATGAATATATTTCCATCATATTATTTTTACTTTTTAAATAATGTTTTATTTTTATTCGAGAAAACATAGATATTATTTTTTGTCATTATTCTAATTCAATTACCAAATATATTTTGTTTAATTAATTAATATTTTAATTTAATAATATTAACATATTATTACTTAATCAATTTTACTAAAATTTAATGATAACATAATTTTTATGAATCCAAATGTATTTTTTATAAGTGTTCAAAAAAAGTAATTGTCAAAAAACCGATCATGTTCAATTAATTTTTGATTTAATTTTAAAAGTAAAAAATTAAAATATTCAGAAAAGTATTTAGATAAAGTCAATGTTATTTTTTGAATATTAATGTGGAAATTATTGTTATGTGAAATTTTCATAATTATTCAATCCAATCGATTTTTCAGGTGAAAATTCAATACCATATTAATTTAATATGTGTTTCACGAAACCAAAATTACCCAAAAGTGATATAATAAGTAATATAAATATGTTTGAAGACAAAATATATGTTTTCCCTTTATAATAATTTTATTTTATGTTTATTTGATTTATTTTGTTATGTAATTCTAAATCCTCTGAAGCTTATGATATATTTTAAGATTTTAAAATCATTTTGGTAAGAGTGAGAGTCACCTCTACATCAGCAAGAGTAATATTTTAATAAGTTAGTCCCGTAGAAATATAAAATAACCAAATAATTTCCCCTTCGGCAGAAACCATTTTAAAAAATCATGGGATGGTTTTTGTGATTAGATATTTTGATATGTAGAATCCAAAACCAAATTAATAAATAAATCTCCCTCTTTTCCTATATAAACCTACACAATATCCAATTTATCTTCACTATATATCCTTTTAAAACTTCTTTATTATTACCTACACTCCCTAGAGTCCTTCTAAGGATCCCTTATTCTTTTAATAAACCCCTCCCAAGCCATTGGATTCACACACTCAAGTAATGGTTCATTAACTCTCTTCCTTTACCAAGCACTTCATATATATTTTGTCCTTTAGTTTAATTTTATAATTTTTGACGCTCTTTTCGTCACAGAATCTAAAGATCGGAAAAGGGAAATTACTTAGAACAAATTGATCCATCCTTTGAAAAAATATCAAAAATCGACAAAGGCATGAACAACGGATCAAAAGCACAGGTGTCGTGCAAGTTATATCACTGTCGTGCAAGTCCATTTGCGTGACGCCTAGTGGTCGCGCAAGTCACTTGCGTGACCTAAGTGATAACTGCCCGAGGTCTTCTCCTGCCTATAAATAGACCCTCTGGTCCCCCCATTCAAAGGATGAATTTTTCCAGAAACTCTGATTTGAGCTCCCGGCGCCCTAGTCTCTTCTAAAAGCTTCCAGAACACTTCTAAAGTAATTTCTTACCTAGAACGGAAGATCTAAAGAGGGGGAGGAAGGCCTAAGTTTTGAAACTCATCAACACTTGCGCGCCTGAGTGGCCAGCCCTTAAGGGAAATGGCCATACTTGCGCACCGCCTTACTCCTTCAATAGAACCTGCGCGCCCCTCTGCTGGAATAACCTCAAGAGGATTCTAAAGGCCTTAAACAAAGGTCACTCAAGTATTACCTTTCGGGTTAAACATCGCGCAAGTACCAAATGTGTCGCTCAGGCGTATACCTGCGCAACCAGGACTTGTGCACCCACGTAGTACCTACGCACCTGCCAGGACATGCGCGCCCCTGCCTTTTTGGATACCTTTCATGCCCATTTCACCCCTCTTATGCCATTACACATTTCGTATTCAAGATTCAGTCTTCAAGACACTCTTCAAAGCCATTTCTGACATGATTTCTTGATTTTACTTCCTTATCTGAAAGGAATTATGTGGAATATCTCTCAAAACCTATTGATTTACACATCTTTATGTCACTAAAGATTGAGATTTCATTCATTCAACCTCATCCTTTAAGATGAGAGAATCCTTATCCTGGATCTCCGTTTCAGGAATAATCCCCAGTCACAAGTCCTCCAATTTGGGCATCCTCTTAGGAGTAAGCCCCAGATCCCCTAACCTGGGCTTCCTTTTCAGGAGTAAGCCCTAGTCTCATGTTTGGGCATCCTCCATAGGAGTAAGCCCCAGTCCCCTAATTTCGGCATCCTCCTCAAAAGTAAGCCCCACACCTTAATCCTTGACCTGGGCCTCTATTTTAGGGAGTAAGTCCCAGTCATATTTCTTAACTTGGGCATCATCCTTAAGAGTAAGCCCAATTCTTAAAGTTCCCAAATCTGGGCATCCTCCTTTGGAGTAAGCCCCAGTACCCAAATCTGGGCATATTCCTTAGGAGTAAGCCCCAGTCCCCTAATTTGGTCATCCTTCGGAGGAGTATGCCCCAAACCTTAATCTGGGAATCCTCCTCAGGAGTAATCCCCAAACCTTAATCCTTGACCTGGGCCTCCATTTCAGAAGTAAGCCCCTAGTCTTAATTTCTCTTAACCAGTCCTAATTTACCTTTGATCTGGGATTCCTTTTCATTAGTGAAATCCAGTCATATGTCTTGTCCTAGTTTGGGCCTCCTTTTCAGAAGTAAACCCCAAGTTAGAGTATTCAAAATCTCCATGAAGCACATATAACTTTATGGATCCTGTTTCTGGATTTCTTCCCTAATGTAAATCCTAACCATCATTTATCTGGGCAGTCATACATACATAGGCCCACATTATTTCTTATGATTGCATCTTTCATGGCACAATTGTCTGTTTTTTACCAATACCTCTTCTTTCTCACACCGAGCATGACTCACGTGAGGTTAGAGGGTAAAAGTAATTATGACATCCTTCTTTGAGCCATCAATCATAAAAATCATACTCCCTTACTCGAACTACATGGGTTCTGATTCCTTTTCTAAACAAACTATACGTAGGTAGCCCATCTATGGGTTCGATCCCAACTCTAAAATAATCCATGTCCTTATGAATGACAATAAACTTCAAGTGCCCCACTGAGTGGCTTTAAAACCAGCATGGTCATCATAATGACCAAGAGACTTCTATATAAATTTGTCAAAGGGTACCATTGACCACGAATATCTAATAAATACAGAAGATTCTCTATCGATGAAGAACCTCGAATACATATAAAAGATTCTCTAAATTTCCTACATATTTGATCATTGATTGTTATATCTGAAGGAAAGCTCATTTTATAATAGGTAATGTAATATGGATTCACGAACATAACTTAAATCTATAAAGAGAGTCCCAGAGTAGACAATAATTCCCCTCAGAAAGGTGTGATGAGTCCGACCTCCCATCCTCTCGACCAATGAAAATTCCTAAGCCTCATCAGTCCACAAACTAATGAGCACATACCTTTGGAAAGTAAGTCCGATTGGATGTGGAATCATTGGATGTTGCCGAATCTATGAACAAACCCGTTAGAAACAGATCGGAATGTTTGAACCTCCGATCAAGTCGGTCATCCCCAGATTCTGAGGGAAACAAAATATGGTGAACCCGACGTGAATCCTTAACCAAGTTAAAATGATGTTTTACCTATTTTTTAGGACCCTATTTAAAACTCAATGAGAGGGCCAAGAAAAAAAATCATTGACATATGTACTCATTCAAAAGATGTAGTAGCTGAATTTATCTTGATTGCGTTTGTTATAACAAACATGCACTCTTTTCCCAATATATTCTGTATTTCTATAATGGTTGCTCTCAAGTTCACACCTGTGAATACTGCTGCTGCAAAGGCCACTGCTGCTAATCCTGCTGGATCGTCGTCCGCTCTTAGGACGATATCACCTACTCAGCGTCTTCAATGCTGGGTATCAAATGCACTGGTTAAGGTGTACTGTCAACATGGTACCATCCCAACTCTGGAGTCTGCCCGACAAGCCCTCCATGTAATCAACTCACATCGGTTGTCCGAACAAGGATGACCAGTGATCAAGAAGCAGGCGGTGCTGACTACCGTCTCCAACCGTTTCGGGTTGTTATCCCCGGAACACAATCACCATTCACTCCCTTATTCTATTGAGGTTAATGAGCAGGTCCATTAGGACCTTAATTCAAAAATACAGAAGTCCTTCCTGAGGGATCCCACAAACAATCGCCGCCAGACTTGTGCGGCAGTGCGCCCTCAACATGATGACGGTACCGACTCCAGGTGTTCGGTTTAGGTTCCTCAAACCCAAGCAAGCATGAAGAACCACCAGAGGCGGAATCCGGTCAACAGTGAGCATGTTCTCATCTCTGCCATCTCCGGAGAAGTCCACCCACCAAACTTTGTGGCAAGAAATGAGCAGGCACATACACCTGCCCGTTTTAAACCTGATGTCCAGCAGACTCGTCTAGCAGCATCACGCCAATCCCTCCAAGAAATTACGGCAGAGTACTATAGGTAAGAATATACAACAGTTTATACATCATCAGCTAGTCAGTAGGATCGTCTGACTACATATGATGGATCTCGTCAACCACGTTTGGATAAGTGCAATCAGCAGGCACATACACTTTCTAGTATTAATCAAGCCTACCAGCAGTCTCGCTTGGTATCATTCAGAGAAGTTAGTCGGAATGCCCCGACAACAAATAGGAGGCATAATCAACTCTCTACCCCCACACTTGAGTAATGTCAGGATTCACTAACATGAAAAGGAGGACGGGAGTTGGTACATACACCTTCTCCAAGCCCAGAATGGACGTATATTCCCGTTCTGGTAGCTGAAGTCACCAAGCATATTCTATCAATGGTGAAAGAGCATAAGAAAACCCCTTCTCATATTCAGGATGCCTGCCAGGATATTATAATAACTTCAGCGGCATCTCAGGGAAAGACACATAAATCTATCCCTACCAGTGGTGTGATACATCAACAATTCACTACAGAACAGACACAAACATCTGTTCCAATCCAAGAGGGTTATGGGGCATACTACCCCATATCATACGGATGACCAAGTCAGGCACATACACCTAATTTTAGAGGATATCTTCATCCTAACCTGGCCATGTTTCCTAATCAGGCACATACACCCGCTCAGAGCAGACACTTTCGTCAACAAGTGGTTTCTAAGGCGAGTAAGAAGGCGTCTAAGAAAAAGACTCGCCTAGCACAGTCAGGAGATCAAGAGCCAATCTGTAACAAGGCCTTGCTCGATGCTTGAGTTCTTGAAGCCCTCATACAATTATCTATTGGAATTCAAGATTCTACTCCCTCAGTTCACAATAGTGGGAACATTAATTCTGAAGGTCTTCAACAGACACTTCCTCATGAAGTCTTGTTTCATGACAATTCGGTCGATCTCGAAGTTTCACCTTTAGATGAGTGCCACAGGAACCCTCTGGGTGGTCAGAAGACCAAGGAGTGAGAGATCTCATCTTTTTCTGTAACCCATTATGATGGTCCTCCCCATGATGATGAATTTTGCTGTGAAAGTCCTCTCCACAGTAGTGATGCACATTTCCCGAAAAATGCTCCAATGGACAATGTAGTGCCGAGAAATCCCAATTATCTTGAGGCACTTGCAAATGAGAAACCAGTCATGTCTGAAGCTGCATCGCTAGCAGGTGAAATGCTTTCTCAATCAGAAGATAGCCCAGGGTGTAGTCCATTCTCCGAACCACCCCTAAGTCATGCATCTTCTAGTTTGATCAATGATTTCCTTACCAATCCTGTTGAATCCAATGAAGCAACAAGGAAAAACCAAATCTGGTCAAATGAGGTAGAATAATCTTCATCAAATGATAAAGAGGAAATGCGGAATATGAGAAAAAAACTGGAGAAAGGTGAAGTGCCAGTCATGTTTTGGCCTCTGGCTGACTCTCAGTATAATATTCCAGAAATGTTGATGGAAGATGAAATTCATGATATTAGTCTCAACATATGGAAAACTCTTGGTCAGTTGAAAAAGAAAGTATTATATTATGATGAATATGAAAATCATATTAAGATAATAGAAGGGTTACAATGTTAGATTGATTTGGCGTCTCTATCAGTCTCTCGATATCCGAAGGCTGAAAAGCAGCAGAGAGCCTTCAACGTTCATGCTTTGGAGCACTAAGAAGATTGCATCAGTAAATTGCCAATTCTCCATCTGGTATTCATGTCAGAGGATTTGGTGTTCATGGAGCACTGCATTTCACGGTGCTCTCCAGTCAGCAAAGCCCACCGAAAATGGTCTCATGCAATTTTATTGCCCATGGCCGGCCACAGTCAGTGGGATTTGTTTGTAATCAAAAGCTTTCCCAAGAACAGGCTTCAACAAGTTCCTCTCAAAATCAAGAATACAGAGAAAAAAATTTCGAATTACTCTTGCATCAAGAAAACGATAATATTGAATAGGCCTCTCGTTTGGAGAAAGCACGTCACCAAGTGACAGAAGTGTCGGAAATCATCCAACGGTATTTTGAACCAGGTGATAAAAGAGCATACAGATTAATGCATCCAGTTAATTTCTGAACTAAGGTTCTCAAGATTAGGAGGACTTTCATGAATGTCTCAGACATAGAATCTCAAGTATCACCCCAGCTCGCCAGACTGGGGACTCTTTTAAACCAACCCTCAGAATAAAAAAAAGGATTCGAGGAGTTGAGCGAGAACAACAGGAACAGCCCCAGTCCACCGGAATGGGGACCATTTCAAATCATCAATCCCCTCCTCAGAGAACGTCGATTTTTTCATGATTAGGGAAGAAACTTCAAGAGGAACAAAGAGTAAAATTATCAGGAGATTCCTTCCAAATTACGATTTGTCAAGAAGTTACTGAGGGATCAAATCAACAAAAGGCAATGTCTCATCAAAGTCATGGGAGAAGAAAATATAACAGAAATGCTGATAGAAGGGATGTGATGAGTTATGCATCGATTAATGTCATCAATGTTGTTGTTGCTGATCCACCAGATGAGGCTCACTCAGGGGACTCAGATGAAGAGGTTCTAACTCAAGAAGATGTACGCACCGACACAAATAAAGAAGGTGTGCATACATGAAGTCAAAGGATTACTCAGAACCTAGGTAATCCTTCCAGTAACCCACTTCCCCCTCCCCGAAAAGGATCCAAAAAAGGTAAGGGAAAGAACCAGGATACATATCCTTCCTCTGGAGAAGGTCAATCACTCTCACTAGAGCATATGTTTGCACAACAGGAGGAAGAAATGAAGGAATTAAGAAGGTTGAATGTAGAACTACTTTAGAGTAGTCTTCTTCTTAGGCATGCTGGAATCAGTCAGCCAGATCAATTTGTTGCAGCTACTGAGATTGATCAAGATTATCCTCCTCTATCAGTACACCCTCACAGGTCTAATCCTACGGGTCATGTGAAACAACAATTTGAAGTGCTACCATTAGTTGCAGCGCCAATCGCCACATCTGTCCAAGCTCCAATCATTGCACCTACCCAATTCCCAGTTCAACCAGATGTTTCTCAAAAGTTAATAACTACTATTCAGTCATTAATAGCACGGTTAGAAACTATGGAAGGGAAGCGTGCGCATGATCAACCTGAAAATTTTTTTTACCCTGAATGCATAGATTCAATTTCTCCTCCATCCGGTTTTGGGAACCCTGTATTCTCTATTTTCAATGGATCAGGTGATCCTGAACAACATTTGACGCATTATGTGTCTTGTTGTGATTCTATGATGGGAACTCCGGAGCAGCAAGAAGCAGTGAAACTCAGATGCTTCATACGAACCTTGCAAGGACCTACTTTTGTTTGGTATACAAGCATGCAATCCCTGTCAATTACCGGATGGGAGGATCTACGCCAAAAATTCATCCTTCAGTTCAGCTCAACTTTTCCAATCGAATAGTTTTCGATATTAAAAACTGTAAGCAAAGGGAGAATGAAAAAGTCTCTGATTTCATTGCTTGCTGGAAGGGATTAAGATATTCCTTGAGTTTAGAACTCCCTCAAGAAGAATTGTTGCCAATCTGTGTAGCAAATCTGCGTGACTAATTATGCACGCCGTTAATCCCTGTGAAATACACAGGAGGGTTTCGAGACCTTACTTCAATCGCTCAGCAGATTGAAGATTCCCTTATACAGGCTAAGTCTAAATATCGTGTAATTCCATCAGCTCCAGGAAGGATAATGGGTAAGTAGAAACTACTGTAGTTTTGCTCAAACAAGCACCTTTACCTATTTCTACCTCAAAACCTTCATCTTCTTGAAGGGTTCCACCTTCTGAGTGCCAACAACAAAGGCCTTTTCATCCAGATGATCAAAAAGATCAAAGAAGAAAACAATTTGAGGATCTAAAGAGAAAAACATACTCTTTCTAAAATGAACAAGTTCATGGTTATTTCATTTCGGCTCTGGAAAACAATTTTGTTCAATTTCCAAAACCCAAGAGGCCAAACAAGAAAGGAGATGAGACCATCCTAATTATTTCCCTTTTCATCAAATGCTGGGGAATCCCATCAAGGAGTGTTTTGTCTTCAAAGATCTCTTGCAAAAGATGGTAGACTCGGGACAGGTCACATTGAAAGGCTCCTCATCCCAGGTAGCATGTGTCACTGCTACGGTTCCAGAGGAGGACGATTAATGACAGGAAGTCAAAAACAAACATGCACAAAAGTATGATGATTGGATGGTCAGAAAGGCAATCAATCAAACTCATGCTATTTTGCGAACACAATTAAGGAAACCAATTGTGTCTTCTACCATGAATGTTGCGGCAAAACCCTCTTCGTCAGAGGGAAAAGTCTTCAAAGAAACGATATGATTCAATGAAAGAAAAAGAATCAGAAGAAGATGAGTATGTGTCAATGCCTAGGTCATTATTGACTTTGGAGGACTTCATGCCATCTACTTCAAATCCACGGGCACCGCCCCACCAAATGACACATCCTAAATAGGCTAATCAGGCAGAGTCTTCATCTGACGAAGAGTTAATCTTTGGTTCTGTTAATATGATTCAATTAACAGATCCATATGCCAGATTTTTGAAGAAGTATTTTGTATAAACTTCAAAGTACTTATGTCCCTGCAACATGACACTAAATTGTGCATCACCATTATGTCCCTGCAACATGACACTAAACTGTGCTGCACCAGTATGTCCCTGCAACATGACACTAAACTCTGCAGCAGCAGTATGTCCCTGCAACATGACACTAAATTGTGCAGCACCAGTATGTCCCTACTACATGACAATAAACTGTGCAGCACCAGTTTGTCCTTTCTATATAACGTTAAACTATACAAAAGTCCTTTAATACATTCTACATGACATTAAACTGTACTTCGTCCTTGCTATATGACGTTAAACTATACAACAATGGTCCATACATATGACCTTAAACTATTTGTACTTTCGTCCCACATGACACTAAACTGTGAAAAATTTCCCTAAATGGTCATGTATGACCTTAAACTGCAACTAGGTCATGTATGACCTTAAACAACATCATCAATGGTCCATTCATATGACCCTAAACTATTTTCATGTCCCTTACGTCCAACAAGACGTTTAACTGTGATGTCCCAACTACATGACGCTAAACTGTATAAAAGTCCCTTACGTATGGAAAGACATTAAACTACATAATCATCAAAGGTCCTGTATGACCATAAACTACACCACCATCCAGCATGACATTAAAATGCACCATCCACGGTCCATGCATATGACCTTAAACTATTCGATCTTTCATCCAACATGACGCGAAACTGTATCGTCCCTTTTTCGTCCAACATGACGTTAAACAGTGAAAAAAATCCCCAATGCGTCTTACATGACGTTAAATGGTGTACTCATTTGTCCTCACTGCATGACATTAAACTGCACAGTCCCCCTTTCTTCCAACATGAAGTTAAACTCTATTGTCCCCATCGTCCTAACTACATGACGCTAAACTGTACAGAACGCTTGTGATACGTCCTACATGACATTAAATTGTACTTTTGTCCCTGCTACATGACACTAAACTGTACAACACCAATAGTCCTAACTGCAAGACTTTAAACTGCATAGTCCCTTCATACGTCCTACATGACGTTAAACTATGTAGTGTTAAGGTTGTTGATACCTCTTGTTTCTCACAATGAGTATGACTCACGTGAGCTTAGAGCAAACCTCAACCATAACACCCTCTCTGGGCTACTAACCATGTGTAAGTCCCAACATCATTTTTTAGGTCTTTGTCCCCATGAACAAATTGATCATTAATTCATTCTTTAATTGAACTACATGGACTTTGATAATTTCCTTCTAGGCTGGGTATGTAGGCAACCCCCCAAGGTTCATGCCCAAAACCAATCTCTTCACATTGGTTCACCTCCATCTCATACGATGTTGATTCGTAAAACCGCCCCTAGAATCAATATCTTTACATTGGTTCAATTTCATCCCTGTTATATGACATTAAACTATAAAACACTTTTGTCCAGTATGAAAATAAACTAAAAATTTCATTGATACCCTCACCTGAGAGGGAACCATTATTTTCATTGATTTTTCAATCATGTTTCATTTTAAAGACTACGTGCATACATGGAAATGACCAAACCTTTTATCTTGGGTTAAACCATCATTGCACTAAAGTCCCCTTTCACCCTTCATATGTACGAACCAAATTTTTATAGAGGGTATTTCTAGAAATACGTAGGCTTTATTCCCATCCATATGGGATATGTTGGAATGTTCGAGTGTCCCTCAAATCTAGCCCCAAGTCTTTGGGCCTAACCCCCAATTCCATTTTCAGTCCCTTGGCTGAAAAGTCCCCATGAAAACAGACACTATGTATTTCTTACAATGGTCCAAGCTCTATGACCGTAAACTAAGATCTATAATCCTTTTTGTCCCACACGACATTAAACTGTAGTTTAAGAACTACGTATGGCTTGATTCTCACCATTATGGGATAGGTAGTGAAGTCCAACATTTCAATTCAGGACCCAGCCACAACATGAGTATGGTTAGCATTGATCTGTGTATCTCTGTATACATTGAAGAACATCCATCTTTATGTGTCATAATCCTAACCTTAAATATTTTCAGATCCGCATAACCCTTTTTCAGGACTTCTAGTCACAAAAATGTCAAACTTCTGAGAGTTCTTTTGCCTGACTATGCAGCACGTGCCCATAGGTGGCCTTGCATAAACAGTCTACATAATAGACATTTAAGCCAAAAGATACTATTATTTTACTATGCAGCCAATACCAATTGGTGGCCCTGAATAATTCAACCCCTAATGGGTTTTTCAGATAGTGGTAACTTCATTCTTGGGAAAAATGACTCTTTTGTCCTTATTTGTCTTAAATGACAGTATGTAGGGATCCTAAAAAATAGCCATCCTTAACATATTTTTCCCATATCCTTTTTCATGATCTGAAATTGTTCAAGTCTATGGCGTATATTCTCCTTCCCTACGTTTGGGCCAGACCTTCGTAGGAGTGATATTCATCCAGTTTTTCGATAATATTGTTTGGAAATATCTTCTCCATATTCATGTACCTATTTCCATATAGCAAACTCTATACATTGGAAGATTTGAATCTCCATAAACATTCACTGGCTTTTTAGCACTAGGAAAGTAAATTTCTGAGAGTTCTTTTGCCTGACTATGCAGCACGTGCCCATAGGAGGCCTTGCATAAACAGTCTACATAACAGACGTGTTAGCCAAAACATACTATTTTATTTGACCATGCAGCCAATTCCGTTAGGTGGCCCTGCATAATTCAACCCCTAACGGGTTTGTTAAATAATAGTAACTTCATTCATGGAAACTACTTCTTCTGATGCCTTTTAGCTCTTTTTCATATCATTCCTCAGATTCAAATATTCTTAATCCATAGTTTACATTTTTTCCCTCATACATGAGTATGGTAATATGTTTTCAGATGAATTTTCAAGGAATTTAGTCAATTCTAATCCATTTCGGTCAAATCTATTTCGACCTTAAACATTAGCCTTTTTATGTCCGACGTGCATGACTTTAAACTGCCCACAAAAGACAAAGGAACTCTGAATAAAAGTCAACTTCCAACTCACTAAACATACATTTAGTATGATTTAGGTAACATTAAGAAATTAAAAGGTTTGAAGTTTCTAGGGTTATTTACATTAATCCTAGTAAAAATCAAACTATGCTTACTAGGCCCATTGGCTTAGGTAAAATCTAAAGCATGTAGCAAAATAGAATGCGAGTACAAATGATTGAAGATGAAAGTGTTTTTCATTGATGCACAAGAGTTAGAAGGACATCCACAGACTAGAGTCTCTTCTCTTTTTCCCGAATTACAAGAGGATTTCAACATAACTCTTCATTTGATTTACGGAATCCCGAGATTCATCAGAAACCACCTGGAATTATTTCATTCAACTGGATACAATAAGAGATGCAGTGATACCAGTTCTTCTTGGAACAATTGTAAAAGAATGTTCTTGAGTGCGGTTTGAGAAAATTTTCTGCTCATCAAATAGTGACTATGTTTCTGTCCAAGAGACTTGGAAGATGGATACATGGATTTGAGAATGGAGCATTGGAAGTAAAGAGCCATTTGGAGAGATTATTCTTTTCATATATTGCTCTAATTCTATGTTTGTCTTCTCTCCACCAATCAGAAGCGGAAAAAATTTTAGCCCATGGGTTTACCATTTTCCTACCTGTAAGGAAATGGCATGGAAGGAGAATTTGAAAATTCACACCATTGTTGTTGCTCTTAATGAACAGCATAACCGAAATAGAGGAGTAGCAGTGTAGCTGCATTTCAGGCGTATAGTTATTTTCATCTAGAACATTGACTCCTTGAAGATGACCATGACCATATAAAGGCAGGAAGATTCTCTATGGGAAATTAAGATGATATTTCTTCAAATACATAGCCAAATCAAGGAGAGTGATGCTGCAGATATTATAATAATCATGGCTAATGATGTTTATCATGTCATCAATCCACTTGCTAACCAGTTCATCAGCCATTACAATTCCCTTGGGAGCCATTGAATCTGCACAAAAGTTGAATAAACTAACTCTTAAATGGGTTTATTTTATCATAAAATTTGTGAATGAATTCAAAAAAATGGCTAAGGCATTAAGGCGCGCAAGTATAAACTTGACGCGCAAGTGTTCATGTGCCGCACTAGTTTTTGACGCACAAGTATAAACTGCGCAAGTAAAAATACCTATACAGTAGCACGACAACAAAAAAAACATCAGAAAATAGAGAAACCTGTGCGGCTAAGGTGACATGCGCGGTGAGAGCTCGAAGGTTTGAAATCTGTAAATCCATATGCTTGTACGGAAGTGAGGCCCTCTATTTATAGACGTGGTCAGGACCCTGCGCGCTGTACCCTGCAAGATCAAGGGTCGTATCCCTATGCATCAGGTCTTGCGCGCCCAAAGCTCATTTTCACGCTCCAGTTTCCTTGTGATTCTCTATTTCCTCAGAGTCAAATCCTCTATTATCTCCAGATCCAACTCTGAGGGAGGAATTTTGTTGACACTCTTTTCGTCACAGAATCTAATGATCGGAAAATGGAAATTACATAGCACAAATTGATCCATCCTTTGAAGTAAATATCAAAAATCGACAAATTCATGAACAATGGATCAAAAGCACATGTGTCGCGCAAGTTCTATCACTGTCGCACAAGTCCACATGTGCGACGCCTAGTGGTCGTGCAAGTCAATTGTGCGACCTAAGTGATAACCGCCCAGGGTCTTCTCTTGCCTATAAATAGACCCTATGGGCCCCCCATTCAAAGGAAGAATTTTTTTAGAAACTCATATTTGAGCTCCCAGCGCCCTAGTCTCTTCTAAAAGCTCCCGGAACACTTCTAAGGTAATTTCTTAACTAGAACGAAACATCTAAAGAGGGTTTGGAAGGCCTAAGTGTTGAAACTCATCAACACTTGCGCGCTTGAGTGGACAACCCTTAAGGTAAATGGCCACACTTGCGCGCCGCCTTACTCCTTCAATAGAACCTGCGCACCCCTCTGCTAGAATAACCTCAAGAGGATTATAAAGGCCTTAAACAAAAGTCTCTCAAGTATTAACCTGCTGGTTGAACACCGTGCAAGTACCAAACGTGTTGCGCAGGCGTATACCTATGCACCCATGCAGTACCTGTACGCCTACCAGGACTTGCGCGCCCCTGCCTTTTTGGATGCCTTTATTTCCCATTTCACCCCTCTTAAGCCATTACACATTTCCTAATCAAGATTCAGTCTTCGAGACACTCTTCAGAGCCAGTTATGGAATGATTTCTGCATTTGACTTCCTTATCTGAAAGGAATTCTATGGAATATCTCTCATAACCTAGTGATTTACACATCTTTATGTCACTAAAGATTGAGATTTAATTCATTCAACCTCATCCTTTAAGATGAGATAATCCTTAACATGGTTCTCCTTTTCGGGAATAATCCTCAGTCATAAGTCCTCATATTTGGTCATCCTCTTAGGAGTAACCCCCAGATCACCTAACATGGGCTTCCTTTTCATGAGTAAGCCCCAGTCCCCTAATTTGGGCATCCTCCTCAGGAGTAAGCCACAAACCTTAATCCTTGACCTGGGCCTCCTTTTTTAGTAGTAAGTCCCTGTAATTAATCTTTACAAGGGCATCGTCTTTAGGAGTAAGCCCCAATTCATAAAGATCCCAAATCTGGGCATCCTCCTTAGGAGTAAGCCCCAGTCCCTAAATCTGGGCATATTCCTTAGGAGTAAGCCCCAGTCCCCTAATTTGGGAATCCTCCTCAGGAGTAAGCCCCAAACCTTAATTTGGGCATCCTCCCCAAGATTAAGCCCCAAACCTTAATCCTTGACCTGGGCCTCCTTTTCAAAAGCAAGCCCCTATTATTAATTACTCTTAACCAGTCATTATTTAACTTTGATTTGGGATTCATTTTCAGGAGTGAATCCCAGTCATAAGTCTTCTCCTAATTTGGGCCTCCTTTTCAGGAGTAAGCCCTAGGTTTGAGTATTCAAAATCTCCATGAAGCACATATACCTTTATGGACCCTATTTCTGGATTTCTTCCCTAAATTTAATCCTAACCTTCATTTATCTGGGCAGTCATACATACATAAGCCCCACATTATTTCTTATGATTGCATCTTTCATGGCACAATTGTCTATTTTTTACCAATATCTCTTTTTTCTCACACCGAGCATGACTCACGTGATCTTAGAGGGTAAAAGTAATTATGACATCCTTCTTTAAGCCATCAATCATAAACATCATACTACCTTACTCGAACTACGTGGGTTCTGATTCCTTTTCAAAACAAAGGATACATAGGTAGCCCATCTACAGGTTCGATCCCAACTCTAAAATAATACATGTCCTTATGAATGACAATAAACTTCACGTGCCCCACTGAGTGGCTTTAAAACCAGCATGGTCATCATAATGACCAAGAGAATTCTATATAAATGTGTTGAAGGGTACCATTGACCAAGAATGTCTAATAAATACAGATGATTTTCTATCGATGAAGAACCTCGAATACATATAAAAGATTCTCTAAATTTCCTACATATTTGGTCATTGATTGTCAGATCTGAAGGAAAGCTCATTTTATACTTGGTAATGTAATATGGATTCATGAAAATAACTTAAATCTATAAAGAGAGTCCCTAAGTAGACAATAATTCCCCTCAAAAAGGTGTGATGAGTCCGACGTCCCATCCTATCGACCATTGCAAATTCCTAAGCCTCATCAGTCCACAAACTAATGAGCACCTACCTTTGGAAAGTAGGTCCGAATGGATGTGGAATCATTGGATGTTTCCGGTTCTACGAACAAACCCGTTAGAAACCGATCAGAATGTTTGAACCTCCCATCCAGGCGGACATCCCCAGATTCCGAGGGAAACAATAATGATGGGACATGATACTCCATATTCAACATATTTTTCACATTATGTATAAATGGTGATATCATTCTTTCACTTTCATTAATCCTCCCAATATTCTTTATGTACACATGTTACCATGTTGAAATTTCATAATGATTATTTTCTATATTCATGTTTCTTCACTACCTTATGCCTTCTATTTCAAAATTTATAATTTTGGGATATTATTTCCCATGCACTTATTGCATCCCATTTTATTTAAAAACAATGAATTACCCCTTCAATTTTCATCTACCATTTTTATAAATTTTTATGTATCGTCATTATGTTGCCGAAATTTAACCGCGATTTTACATGTCAAACAATTATGTAGTGAATATGATACCCATTTTCCACCAAAGGGTATTAAATTTAATGAAAATATACTTATTCATTGGGGAATTAAATATATGATATCAAAATTAAACAATAGTGGAATAAATTATGATGATTCATGAATCCATGTCATATGATTTGTGTGGAACTCTTAAGCATGAGAATGAAATGATTAGGATTGGTGCACCCGGATAGCGCTCCAATGTATTGGGTATTATTTATTATCATGATATATTATGTTGGGATATGGGTGTACCTGATTCCTTCAGTGTACATTTTCACCCTGATTTTTTGGTTATTTTTACTTGGAATATGTTTATGATTCAGTGTTTTATATTGTTTCCACATTTCTCGTGTTATGATAATCATGCTAGATGATGCCTTATAATCCATGTTCTTTTCATTCCACATTGATATACATATTGTCTAACAAGTATCAATACATAAATATTTATTACCTTACTAGTATTTATAGATCACCCATTTCTTAGTCATATCACACATTATCCCATGCAATTATATGTTCGATGGAGTATTTTGATCATGTTAAAGAATTTTTTAATAAACATATTGTATTCCCTATTTTATATTGTCATTTAATGTTTCTAGTTACCAATTAATCAATACCTAATGATTATCTTGGTTTTATTATGTGCATTATTAGGTAATAAATTATGTACTAATGTAAAAAAATATAAATGTTTTTATAGTTGGTATTAGAGGAAAATTTAGTTGTTTTTTGGATTAGGATTTGAAAACACTAGAGAATGTATTAGGAATAAGACTTGTTTTCAGAAAACATCCCAAGATATTAGATATGAATGATTAAGTGGTTAATTTAGAAAATATATCCCTGTCTGGATACTACAAGTCAGTGTGGTTCTGGAATAAATGTGCCTAGAAAAAATATACTTGATAAGGGTTTCAGGCTTGACTATGGGTAACCTGGTACACGAAAAGAAGCCTTACTATACAGATGGTTTGAAACTCTTAGGGGAGATGATTTGGTAAATTCATAAACTTATTATGAACAATTATTAATAGAAAAAAAATCCCATAATAATATATGTTTGGAAATAGATCTTGGGGTCCACATATTGAAGCCTGGAAACTCATAAGTTAAAGGGTTAAATGTAATTTATAACTTATCCCTTTAATGTCATTGGATTTCCCATTATTTATTTAATTATTTAAAATAATCATCCAGAATTTTCTATTTATTCATTCTAATGGCTGGGTATAGGATACATCGTGTAAAAAATCAATACGACGGTAAATGTGATGACTTCTTAATCAAGATACCCATTCTAATTAGTGAAGGAATCAAAAATATTTTCATAATAATATAGAAGTTGAATCAGGTTATGGTTAGAATCTGGGATCAAGATGTGCACCCAACCCCCCCCCCCCCAAGAGAGAATAATCTAAAATAGTGAACATAATGTGAAAAATACCTCCAAATTTCAATGGATCATTTTATCCCTTACTCACATAACCATTAATCATCTCCATTGAAATGATATTATCCATCCCTTAATTTTCTGAGGAAGATAAGTTTATACTAATAGTTTATTAAATTTACAGTGAATATGATCAGTGTTGTACATTGATCAAGAAAATGAATCTTATGGATGAGATCAATGTGATGGAGTGGAACGAATTCCGAAATATGATTTTCGATAAATATTTTCCTCAAACTATCCGAAATAAAATTGATTTGTATCTCCTCCCCCTCATGAAAAAAATATAATGAATCTATGTTGGTGAGTAAGTAAATCTTCAAAAGGCATTCATGATACACCTAAAAATTTATCATTACCCCTGAATTCTATGTTTACCACTTCTTCGATGGGATACAATCTAGTCTACGAAAATCCCTAGAGATCCGTGAATTTGATATGTAAAGGAAATTTTTTATTGTTCCCTTAAACTCAAAATGAAGACCATAGAATCCCAAGGGTATTACTAGGATAAGAAGTGAAAATGTAGATTAATTATGGTGGTCTAATATAGAAATATAATTTTTCTAATAATTTCCACATCCAATATGTCAATGGTGTTGAAAGAAGAAACCCTGAAAATTATAAAGTGGGGTGAAGAGATACTTTAGGTGAATGAAGGATGGAAACCTAAAAAATAATTACCGTTAGGAAAACCCAACTAATGATATGTATGAAAGAAATTATTTAGAAAAACCTCAATATATTTGACGTTTGTACACAATAAAGGAACCCAGTATCCTAAAAAACCAATTCCCTAAGACAAGGGTTTTTAGAAGCAACCAAAAACCTCCATGGAAGAATGAGTGAGCTATTTCCATCACTACTGATGAAGTGAATCCAAAAAAATGAAGTGGTGATAGGTACACTAGGTATTCATTCATTAATAGAGAATTTAATTTTTGATTTTGGTTCTACACATTCCTTAATATCAAAAATGTTTTGTAGAAATATTCCAACACCACCATAAAGAATGAAAGTGGAGATGTTGGTGAAAAACGAAAATGGGAAAATTATTGCATCACATGTATATAACTCATCCCCTATAATAATTTATGGGATGGAAATCCAAAAAAAAAAACTTTTTCATACTTCCTTTGATGTAATTTTATGAAATTCTAGGCATGGAGTGGCTTTCCCTATTTAGATCCGACATAAATTTCCAAGAGAAATATATCAGTCTCCAGATGTTGAATCAACCGAAGATTATGTATATGTTCAAGGAGGATGATGAATTATATTTAACATTATCATTTCAAGAATGTGTATTTTTTACCTATTAAAAAATATATCCATCATGAGTGATTGATTATAAAATAATATCCACACATATAGGCCTATTGGGAAGGAATACAATGATGTGTTTCCTAAGGAATTTCTTGGTATTCCTCCAAACCGAGATGTTGAATTTTCAATCAATCATATACCTATGTAATTTCCAATATCCAAGACTCTGTAAAAGATGTATATTCTGTAACATGACGAGGTAAAAAAATAGGTACATGAGAATCTGGAAAAATGATTTATACGCACCAGTGCTTCACCATGGGTTGCACCAGTCCATTTCATCAAGAAGAAGGATGTGTTAATGTGCCTTTTCATTGATTATCGTGAGCTCAAGAAGATAAAAATAAAGAAAATGTATTATATTACACAAATTTATGACTTATTATATTAGATACATGGAACACAATACATGTCAATGTTGGATATTTGGTTGAGATATTATCAAGAAATGGTGAAGAATTAAGATATCCCCAAGACAACTTTTTGTATAGGGGATGTGCAAAATGATTTCATAAGGATTCCATTAGGACTGAGTAATTATTCAAAATTATTTATTTATTTGATGAATATAGTCTTTATATATAACCATGAAAATATTTTAATACCCTTAATTGACAATATCCTAATATACTCCAATATTAAGGAGGAGTATGAGGACTATTTGAACAATGTTCTAAAGACAATACAAAACGAGAATATTTCTGCCAAATAAATCAACTGTGAGTTCTGGTTGAAGTATGTCTCATTTATGGGGAATATCATCATAATAAATATGGTATTTGTGGATTATTTATAGAAGAAAAAATTTAATGATAGATCAGTAAAAATTTTATTATAGATATCAAATGATTCCATGTCTTGGCTGGGTATTGTCACCAATTTATGAGAAATTTAGTATGATTTTCCAACAATCTTACCAAGAAACATGGAATGGATTAATGTTTTCATCTAATCATGAATGTGAATAATGATTCAACGAGTTAAAAAAGGAAGCTTATAAGTACCCCTATCTCATAGTACCTATAAGTTTATAACATTTCATTGTATTCAGTGATGATTCGAAGAAGGAACAAGGTTGTGTGTTAACATAAAACGATGAAGTCGTTTCCTTTTCCTCAAGGAAGTTGACAGTTCATAAGAGAAACTACCCCATATATGATCAAGATTTAGATGCTCTGATCTTTTTATTGAAAATATGGAGACATTATCTCTATGGTGAGAAGTGTGACATATATATTGATCACAAGAGCCTCACATATATATTCACACATAAATAACATAATATTCACCAACGTTTTGAGGTGTTAACAAAATAATGAAATAAATATATTATTATTTAACAAATAAAGAGGCCTCAATGAAAATAGAGGATTGATTGAACCACCTATTTCTTTTAAATAATATGTTGATTGTTTTTATGTGTGGCGAGGCTTTTAGGGATACGAAGTCAAAAGTGGTGATTTCTTGATTTGTGTGTGTGTGGCATGATATTATTATTATAATTTAACATTTTATATATTTCATTATATATATATATATTAAATTGTGCTGTTATATTTGACATGTATGTAATGAAATGAAAATATTTATGACACTAATTTTACAATTATTTTGACTTAAATATATTCTATATTAATATTTTAATGGTAATGATAATTATACTAATGATAATAATAATAATAATTATTGTTAAGACTTTTTTTGAAAAGGGAATTATTATTACTTTATAAAAATAAAATATTTTATAAATATATAATAATTAATTTATTAAAAAACGCAATTCATATGTATATACTAAAATAAAACGTGATGTTTATAAAAAAATGAAAAAAAAACTTTATATATAAAAATGTTATTTCTTTAAAAAAAGTAACATGTTTTTTCTAATAAATAATTATTTAATAATATATTGTTATATTAATTGTGACATGAAAAAAAATATATAATATAATAATATATCATTATAGTGGTAATGATGACATGATAAAAAAAGTCAAAAAAGTGAGATAAGAAAATATAAAAGAGAAATGTGAGATTGAAGGAAAGAAAACAATGTGAGTTTAAAAAAATAGATAAAAATACGTGGAATGATGTTTAATTTAAATAAAATGCTAAAGGAAATTAATAAAAAACAAAAAAAAATAAAATGATGATAAATAAATGATAGATGTTTTAATAAAAATAAAGTGAAAGGCCAAAAGAAGATAAAGAAAAAAAACGTGATGGAAAAAAATGATCATATAATGATAAAAAATTATAAAAACAACAATCATGATAAAACAAATATTTTTTAATGAATAAAGACATGTAAAAAAAATAGAGGAAGAGGCATGTGTAATAAAATTTTGTGAATTGATAAAATAATATAAAGTGATAATATAAAATAATAACAAAGGTAATATAATTTAGGGAAAATGGGTCACTTTTTGTCTCTTTTGAAACAGTAATGCATATGAACCCAACAAAATCTTTACAATTTCAGCTGTCTAAGAAAGCCTCTAATTCATATATATGTAATATTCAGTTTACATACCATGTGTAACCTATTTTGGAATCTACACCTTTCCTGCTTTGCTCTTGATATGTCCAAGCATTATTAGTTAATCTGCATTTAAGGTAAGGGATAAATTATTTTCAACCATATATTTATCTAATATTTCATTTATGTAAGGGTCTATTTTCAATTATCACTATTTTACAATCTTTTATTATATAATTGGGCATATGCAGTTTTATACACTTAAATAGATTTCAATCCCCCTTCTTTTAAAAGTTTCGAAAGAATGTTTTATGTTTTGTTTTGTTATGAAAAACCTATTTTTATATACCTTGGTATATATAGATTTATATAATTAGATATTTATATATCTATTTCAATACCATGCTAAACCTTAATTTTATCTGATAGTTTTGGTTTTCTTTTATTTTGCCGAATTTTTAGAATGAAAATATTATTTTAAATTATGAGTTTATTCTTATTATTAAAATTATGCTATTTTACATGGTTATACATGTATATATATATATATATGGATGAAATAACGGTTATCATTTTATAATTTTAATTTCAGTTTTTCATCATGTTTTTGAAAAAAATCATGTAACATATCAATATGATTTATCGACATTATGGCTGTCACGCTTACACGTATACATGGCCATGTGTTCATGAAATTCATCGATGTTCATTGCGATCAAAACAAACGTATAATTTCAAGTTAATAACTTATAGTTTATTTTTAAGTTCATCAATTACATAAAGATTTAGTGCCTTATTTATAATGTTTTATTTATATTTTTATGTGTAGAACCTCATTAACTATTATTTTAAATTAAATTTCGCATATGTAAAATCAAGTGGATTCGAGAAAGAATGATTAATTTAATTTGTAGACCTTGAAAAGTACTGTGGTAGATGTTTTGGTTGTCACCAAACTTGAAGATAATAAAAAAGGAAGTCTTTATTTAATTATAGCATACTTATAAATACATGTGTATTTTAATGCAGTGAAATGTTTTACCAAAAGATGAAAACTCTAGTGAAATGTATATCTATTTAAAGCAAGCGTAAAAACAATTTCAGAAAACCTGACACTCGAGTGTGGAAGACAGGAAGGGATTGGGCGTGGACCCATCATGGTTTGCAATTAGTCTAGTAGTCTCAGAATTTAATGGTTTGTTTTTAGAAGCTTGGCTAATGTTTTCAGAAATACACTAGAGTATATTTGAGAAATTTTGAACATATCTATTTTCTAAAAGTTGAACTTGTATTTTTATACCGTAAGAAATTTTAAATGGTATTTTAAATATGGTATTTCTAAATGTTTTGGCATTGTTTTTCAAAGAGTTCTTATAAATATTTATCGAAGGTTTTTAAACCTCTTACTAAGCATATTTTGTTCTCACCCCAACTTTTTGAAATATTTTTCACAGGATTCCAGAATTGGTCATCGTTGTTCTAGCGCGCGGAAGCAGTTATGATCTTGCAGTTTGTTTATATTTTCATTGTAACTCTGATGTTTTTTTAGCATGTATCTATTTCCAAAACCTAGACCAGAATAAGGTCCTCTTGTATGACATGTCTAAGGCTGGGTCCTTACACTTGGTATTAGAGGAATAGTCTAGAAAACGTTGTAAATAGATGTTGTCATTTAACGTTAGTGTCTAGGAATCTAGCAGACTTAGATTTCTAAATTCTAAAGATGGAAATTCAGAATTAGTTTTATTCCGACAATCGAATTGCGAGGATGCAATTCTGATAAGGGGGGAATATTGTAATGCCTCGAGTCTTAGTAAAAAGAATAATTATAAATAAATTATAATTTAATTGAATAATGTTATAAAAACTATGTATTTTAAAATAAAAGTAAAATATAGACTTATTCTTATTAGGATGATAATGATATAAATCAAAATATTAGTTTTGTATTATTAATTATTAAAACTAATATTATTTTAAAATTATAATTTTATTATGCATGTCATTTAAAATTATTATTATTGTTATTTTTAAGATAATACATATTATAAATATATGACATATATTATGCTTTTGTTTATAAAATTTATAAATTCTAAATATGTATAATTGTTATATTAAAAAAATCCATAAATAATTTATTTATAAAAAAATTGTAATTACAATAAATTATAAAAATGAATTATATACATATATTTATATATATATATATATATAAACGCTAACATGGTATATATATATATATAACACTAAAATAGTGAATATACATAAATATATAATTTATTAATCGTTTAAACATTTTGAGGTGTTAAAAAATGAATAAATAAATATATTGTTATTAATAAAATAAAGAGGTGTGAATGCAAATAAAGGAATGATTGAACCACCTATTTTTTAGATAATATGTTGATTGTTTTTATGTGTGGTGTGGATTTTGGGGATAAGAAGTCAAAAGTGGTGATTGCTTGATTTGTGTGTGTGTGGTGTGATATTATTATTATAATATAACGTTTTATATGTTTCATTATATATATATATATATATTAATTCGTTCTATTCTATTTTACATGTATATAATAAAATGAAAATATTTATGACACTAATTTTACCATTATTTTTACATAAATATAATCTCTATTAATTTTTTAATGGTAATGATAATTGTACTAATGATAATAATAATTATAATTAATGGTAAGACTTTTTTTTGAAAATAGAATTATTATTAATTTATAAAAATAAAATATTTTATAAATATATAATAATTTATTTATTGAAAAACTCACTTCATATGTATAAAATAAAATAAAACGTGTTGTTTATAAAAAAATGAAGAAAATGTTATATATAAAATCATTATTTCATTAAAAAAAGTAACATATTTTTTTAATAAATAATTATGTAATAATATATTGTTATATTAATTATGACTTGAAAAAAATATATAATATAATAATATATCATTATAGTGCTAACGATGTCATGACAAAAAAAGTCAAACAAGTGAGTCAAGAAAATATAAAAGAGAAATGTGAGATTGAAGGAAAGAAAACAATGTGAGTTTAAAAAAATAGATAAAAAACGTGGAATGATGTTTAATTTAAAAAAAATTCTAAAGAAAATTCAAAAAAAAGAAACAAATAAAATGATGATAAATAAATGATAGATGTTTTAAAAAAATAAAGTGAAAGTCCAAAAGAAGAGAAAGAAAGAAAAAGCGTGATGGCCAAAGATGCTAATATAATGAAAAAGAATTATAAAAAACAATCATGATAAAACAAATATTTTATAATGAATGGAGACATGTCAATAAAATTAGAGGAAGAGGCATGTGTAATAAAATAATTTGAATTGATAAAATAATATAAAGTGATAACATAAAATAATAACAAAGGTATTATAGTTGATGGAAAATGAGTCACATTTTTTGTCTCTTTTGAAACAATAATGCGTATGAACCCAACCAAATATTTCCAATTTCATCTTTCTCAGTAATACTCTAATTCATATATATGTTATATTCTGTTTACAAACCCTGCGTAACCTGTTTTAGCATCTGCACCTTTCCTGCTTTTCTCTTGATATGTCCAAGCATTGTTAGTCTATCTGCATTTAAGGTCAGGGATAAATTATTTTCAACCTTATATTTATCTGATATTTTGTTTATGTAAGGGTCTATTTTCAATTATCTCTATTTTACAATCATTTATTATATAATTCTTCATATTCTGTTTTATACACATAATTAGATTTCAATCCCTCTTCTTTTAAATGTTTCGAAAGAATGTTTTATGTTATGTTTTGTTAAGCAAAAATTATTTTTATATACCTTTCTATATACAGATTTATATATATAAATATTTATATATGTATTTCAATACCAACCTAAACATTAATTTTATCTGTTAGTTTTGGTTTTCTTTTATTTTGCAGAATTTTAAGAGTGAAAATATTATTTTAAATTACGATTTTTTTCTTATTATTCAAATTATGCTATTTTACATGGTAATACATGTATATATATATATGTGTGTGTGTGTGTGTGTGTGTGTATGGGTGAAATTACAGTTATCATTTTAAAATTGTAATTTCATTTTATCGTCATGTTTTTGAAAAAATCCATGTATCATATCAACATGATTTATCGACATTATGGGCGTCGCGCTTGCACGTATACATGACCATGTGTTCATGAAAATCATCGATGTTCACTGCTTTCAAAACAAACTTATAATTTCAAGTTAAAAACTTATAGTTTATTTTCACGTTCATCAATTACATAAGAATTGAGTGCCTCATTAATAATGTTTTATTTATAATTTTATGTGCAGAACCTCATTAACTATTATTTTAAATTAAACTACGCATATGTAAAATCAAGTGGATTCGATAAAAAATGATTAATTGCATTCGTAGACCTTGCAAAGTACTGTGGTAGATGTTTTAGTTATAACCAAACATGTAGATAACAAAAATCGAAGCCTTTATTTAATTATAGCAGACCTATAAATACAAGTGTATTTTAATGTAGTGAAATGTTTTATCAAAAGATGAAAACTCCACTGAAATGTATATCAATTTAAAGCAAGCTTAAAAACATTTTCAGAAAACGCGACACTCAAGTTTAGAAGACAGGAAGGGATTGTTCGTGGACCCATCATGGCCTGCAATTAGTCGAGTAGTCTCAGAATTAAATGTTTTGTTTTCATAAGCTTGCCTAATGTTTTCAGAAAAACACGGGAGTATATTTGAGCAATTTTGAACGTATGTATTATCTAAAAGTTGAAAATTTATTTTTATACCGTAAGAAATTTTAAATTGTATTTTAAAAATTGTATTTATAAATGTTTTGGCATTTTATTTCAAAGAGTTCTTATAAATATTTATCGAAGGTTTGTAAACCTCTTACTGAGCATCTTTTGTGCTCACCCCAAGTTTTTGAAATATTTTTCACAGGATTCCAGAATTGGACATCGTTGTTGTAGCACGCGGAAACGTTGATGATCTTGCAGTTTGTTTAGTTTTTCATTGTAACTCTGATGTTTTTTTAGCATGTCTCTATTTCCAAAACCAAGACCAGAATATGGTCCTCTTATATGAAAGGTCTAAGGTAGGGTCCTTACATGTGAGGTCAAAGATTTAGATTAACAATATAATTTTTGAGAAGGAAGTAGTGGACATAATTTCCCTTAAAGCATCAGATTGTTCTTGTGTATCGGTCCTTAACAGTGGTTTCACATCTCACATGACTGTCAAAAAGGATCTTGTCACAGGCATAAAGTATTACAACAAATGAGTTTACATGTTTGTAAATGGTGAAGTCCTGAAGATTATTGGCTCCTGGAAAGAATGTTTTAGGGGGAAAGAGATGAGATGTGCTGATTTCTTAGTAGTAGAATGTTTCAATCATAATTTTCTTAGTGTCAGCCAACTATGGGACTCAGGGCCTTCTATAAGGTTTACTAAGAATACATGTGTCATCAAAGGAAAAGATGGGGAAGTATTTTTACATGAAAAAAAACATATATAAATCAATACCTTGTAAGAAGAGAAGAAGACATGTGCTTTCTTCTATAGATGAAGAAATAAAAATGATCCATAAAGGAATAGGGCATATAGGCCAACCATCCCTATAATATTTGGTGAAATGTGATGCTGCATAAAACATCCCTATACTATCACATTATTTTACACATACCTGTGATTCCACTCAAAAAGGAAATATCATTATAATGACATACAATGAAAAGTTAAATAAGTCAACAAGAGTGCTTGAATTGGTGCATGATAATGTCTGTGGACCTATCTCATGAATAACCATTGGACGAATAAGGTATTATATTCTTTTTATTGATAAATATTGAATAATGGAATGTTAATTTTTTATTTACCATATGTCTTATTTGTTCATATTATTAAAATAGTATCAGATGTAATCAGAAATGATTCTTGGATAGAAAATTAAGAATTTTTGTGCCAATAATGGTATGGAATTTACAAACTTTCAGGTAGAAGACTATCTCAAGAAATATGGGATAATGAATCTAGTTTCTCCAGTGAGAACCCCACAAAAATATAGAGTTGTTGAAAGGATTAATCATATCATCTACAACATGTGTAGAACAATGCTCAATGGAAAAGGCCTACCAGAGATATTTGGGAATGAAGCAGTTTTGACGTTAGTCTACATATCTCATAGGGATATTTTGTGTCTGATGGAATGAAAGAATATGTATGAGATGTGGTATAGAAGGAATCCAAGAACTAAGTACTATTGAATCTTTGGAAGTCAGTATTTTATTCTCAACAAAGAAAATAGAAAAAATTCGAGTCTTGAGGAGAGGAAGGGATATTCGATGGAAACTCAGGAAAAAGAAAAGCATAAAAATGCTTTAACAAGAGGCTGGTAAAAGTAGTTGAGGGAAATGATATAACTATTGTGAAAAATTAATAGAATAATCAACATCATAGTGAACCGTTTTCTGATTAAAGTGATGATAAGGAAAGTAACACAGGGGTTTTAGAAGTAACATATGTTGACTCAAATGATGATACTAATGATTAATAAGAAGTAGTCATGTCTGTATCTGCAAAGAAGACAATGAGTTGAGCTGAAATTGACTGGAAGAATATCATTGGTGTCCAGACTGTGCCAGTTCAGAAAAAAATAATGAAATCACCACAGTGGATATCTCTCTTATATCATGTTGAACTGATGAAGCTGAATATGAAAACAGGGTTTAAGAGATGAATGAAGATCTAGACCAGATTGAGAAGAATCTGATATGGGAGATTGTTTTAAGGCCAACAGATAATAATTTCATTGGTACTAAATGGATATTTAGAAACTATATGATTGATGATGTAATAATGTTTTGAAAAAAAAAACAATAACTAGTGTACAAAGGATACTCCCAGATATAGGGTACAGCTGTCGATGAGACCTTCACACTGGTTTCAAGTCTAGAGAAAATCAGATTAATCATAGCCATTGTTATGAAAACCCTGCTTTTTATCACATCATAAACATGATTTTTACATAAAACATCACATGATACCACAAAGAAGATCAGGATTTTTAGTGTCTTTAGGGCTTAAGATCATTACATTAAAACATATAACATGAAATACAACATCTTTATTGAAAACTTCCTTTACATGACCACTACATTCCCTCGTACTTAGCATTGCATGGGATAACCTGAGGACATGCATAAGAAAATGGGGAGCTATAAAGCCTAGTAAGGGAGTACACATGGAATAACATGAGGAGTACAATAAATGTTAGAAAATAGGCATATCAATAGAGAATAAAAGAAACATGAGCATAAAGGCATGATAAAGCATGATAATCAGAACATGGAAATGTGGCAACAACACTTAACATGGAATTAGCATGAGCCAAGGCTCATTGCACAGAGAGCATGAGTAAATCCTCATTGAAAATGAAGCATGAGTAAACCCTCGTTGCACTTGAATTAGCATGAGTCAAAAATCATTGCACACGACGTATCATGATACTATACTTTACCCAATGCATTGGAGCGCTATAAGGGTGCACCCTTCTTAAACATTTCATTTCATGCATAAGTGTGCCACATGGATCATAAAACATGGATCCATAAAACATACACATTTATTCCACGATAAAGAAATGTAGAATTTATACATGAAACTTTATAAACGATAAGTAAATGTGCATAAAGATGAATACCCTTGATTGTGAAATGGGCATGGTATTCACTACACAATGGCATTGTCTTAGAAAATCGGTGCAATTTCGGCAGCGTAACGGCGTGACATAAGAATTCATAAAAATGGTTGATGAGGGAGAAAGGGGTTCCTCAACATATTTATATGTAATGTACAGTAAGAAGTTCATATAGATACATGTCCCAACAATTGTAATGGAATTTAGATTCATGATACAAATGTATTGCTTGAAAGTAAAAGAGGAGAGAGAAGTTCCTTTCGAAATTTCGGCATAGTAACGGGTGTACATGGGAGGAATTTAATGAGAGATAAAGGGTCTCCCATCATTAAAACATATATAGGGAAGTATGATTGAGGTGCGAAACCATACCCCAACATTCATAATTGAAATTAAAAGGGAAAACCAACTTAAAGAAAATTGGACAAAAATGAGAAAGGAAGAAAAAAACCCTTACTTGCAAGTGTGCTTCCAAAGGCCTAAGAGAGGCTTGTTAGAGGCTTATTGGGAGATTGGGACACCTTGGGAGGATTCTAGAGAGAGTAGGGCAGAGTTTGGGCGAACTCTAAGGGCTTTGAGTGAGGAGGAAGTGGGATCTTGGGTGGGTTTATATAGGAAAGTTGAGGGAATTCTTTATTATTTATGTTTGAGAACCCTTATATTAAATTAATCCAAACCACACACCATCCCAAGGTTTTGGCCCATGATTTTTTGAAAAGGGAGGAAGAAAATAATATTTTACAATTCCATGGTCTTATCGTCTTAACATAATAAGGTTGCTTATGTGGAGGTGAGTCACAATCCCATGGAAATTAATTTCAAAAGGCAAAGTGTTGAATAAGTCTTGAGGGGTCCATTAATGCTTCAAAAGTAAGTCAAACAAAACAAAAATTACATTATTTTAATGGTAAAAAATATATTGGCCGAACATAATGATTATAGTATTTTATTAAATCACTATTGTGTCATTATGATGTCATAGAACACATTATATATTTAAACGGTGTTTAATTTTTACCCAAAAATTTGACGGTCTCAGAAAATTATGAAAAATTCACCGTTGGATAATTTCAATGTCCTAATTCCAGAAAAAACATTTATTTTATCTAAATAATTTTTTAAATATGTTAATTTTCACTTTTAAAATAAAAACCGACATTTATCAAAAATTCACGGGGTTTGACAGAAATGGCTTTCAAACCTTAATAAAAATTTTAATTGCATTCATAAAATTATAAGATCTTTTATATTTAATTATAATTAAATTAATATTATTATTATTATGTTATTAAAATATTATTTAATTCAAAAATACCTTTATTTAATAAAATAAATTTCATAATTAAATAATAACTAAAAACACCATTTGTACTTTAAAATCTATTTACTATGTATCAAAAATGACTAGAAATTATATTCAATAACATATAAAAAAATAATGTACATGAACATAGTACTAATTATTTTTTACATAACCCCTTAAAATAGTCGCATAAGACCTAAGGTTAAGGTGTGCGATGGTGATAGAATCTTGGGGTGGCTCGGATAACATCACTCGAGTGGTAATTTCAATCAACTTCCACTTTTCCCGTAGACGGTCACGTTCAAGGTTGACATGATGAAGCTCATCTTGGGATTGGTCAAGGGCGAAGCCCAAAGACGCCACAACTTTTCCGAGATCCGTCAAATGGGCTTCGTATGGGGCAATTCTACTGGATGAGGCCATCGCTTCCTTTGTCTGAGTAAATTGGATTTGTTAAAGTCCTATATTTATACTAATCATGTGATCACTGTTCAACGACTATAAAAGTAATGGTCACAATTCTTATCATAAAACCAACAAAGTTGACATTTTATAAAAACATTTTATATAAAGAGACATTTAATAAGATCAAGAGGGATTTTCAATTAAAGAAACTTTGGGTCGTTATAATATTCCCCCCTTAAGAAATTTCACCCTTGAAATTTTCCTTTTCCCACACAAAAACAAATGTGGGTAACTCAACTTCATCATATCGTCCGATTCCCAAGTCTCTTCTTCAAACTTGTGGTTTCTCCACAACACCTTGACGAGGGGAATTTTCTTATTTCATAGAACTTTTTCTCTACAATCAATGATCTTCACTGGTTGCTCCTCATATGAAAGATCATCTTCCAATTGTACCACCTCAGAAGAGAGTACATGTGAAGGGTCCGGTATGTACTTCCTTAAGAGGGATACATGAAAGAAATCATGTACTTTGGACATAGTAGGCGGAAGTTCTAGTCGATAGGCCATAACCTCGACACAATCAATAATCTCTAAGGGGCCGATGTACCTTGTACTTAACTTCCCTTTACTTCCAAACCTCATGACCTTCATCAAAGAAGATATGCATAGAAACACCATGTCTCCAACATTAAACTCATGGTCTTGTCGACGATTATCTTCATAACTCTTTTGTCGACTCTGGGCTGCCTTGATATGCTGCTGAATGGTTTTCACCTTCTCCACCATTTGTTCGACCATTTCTGGTCTAAGCAGCTTACGTTCACCAACCTCATCCCAACATGTCGTTGTTCTGCACCTTTTCCCATATAGGGCTTCATATGGTGCCATTTGGATGCTCGAGTGGAAACTGTTATTATAAGATAACTCAACCAGAGGAAGATGTTAATCCCATCCTCCTTTAAATTCCATTGACCATACTCTCAAAATATCTTCAAGTGTTTGGATAACCCGCTCAGATTGTCCATCAGTTTGAGGATGATAGGCCGTACTAAATTTTAGTTCAGTATTCAGAGCATGTTGAAGACTCTTCCAAAACATATAGGTGAATCTTGGATCTCGGTCAGGCACAATATATAGTGGTACTCCATGAAACCTTACCACTTCCCTGATATATATCTGTGCCAGTTGATCCAATGTGAAATCATACCGAATTGCAATGAAGTGTGTAGTCTTTGTATGAAGATCCACAGCAACCCAGATTGCATTGTTGTCTTTGGATGTCCTAGGATGTCAGGTGCCAATTCCATGGTGATGTTCTCCCATTTCCATTCTGGTTTGGGAAATGGTTGCATCATCCCCTTATACTTCTGCCTCTCTGCCTTCACATGCTAACACACCAGGCACTTTGATGTATATTCAGCGATCTCCTTCTTCATATTATCCCACCAAAAGTTTTCTCGGAGATCTCGATACATCTTTGTGCTCCCTGGGTGAATAGAGAAATTTGAACTATGTGCATCATCCAAAAGTTCCTTCTTCAGCTCCGGACTTGATGGAACCCATAGTCTTTTCCCAAACTGCACAATTCCTTCTTCATTAACATTAAACTCAAAGGATTTCCCTTTTTAGATATCTTCCACTTTTTCTTGAATTCCCACATCATCCTTTTGATCATCCTTTAACCTTTACAAAAGAGATGGTTGAGCAATCATTTGTGAAAGGATTGACGATGTTCCCTTCTTTATGATTCCCACATCCATCTTCATTAAGTCTTAGAAGATTGGATCCTTCTAAATTCTCATCATGGATAGAATTGTTGGGTCCTTTCTACTTAGGGCATCTGCCACCTTGTTCGATTTCCCAAGGTGGTAATGTATTGAATAGTCATAATCCTTGATGAACTCTATCCATCTTCTCTGGAGAATATTAATATATTTCTGTTTGAATATATATTTATGACTCTTGTGGTCAGTATATATCTCAAATTTCTCTGCATAGAGATAACGCCGCCAGATTTTCAAGGCAAAGATCACCGCCGCTAACTCCAGATCATGGATTGGATAGTTTCGCTCATGGATTTTCAACTGTATGGATGCATAGGATATAACTTTATCATTCTGCATCAGCACACAGCCTAAGCCCTTCTTTGAAGCATCACTGAAAACAACAAAAAGTTCCCCACTTGTGGGTAAAGTGAGCACGAGCGCAGTGACAAGCCTTCTTTTCAACTCCTTGAAGCTTTCTTCACATTCATCACTCCAAGAAAAATTTACTCCATTTCGAGTTATCTTGGTAAGAGGGTTGGACAATCGAGAGAAATTTCTCACAAATCGTCGATAATATCCAACTAACACCAAGAAGCTACGGATATCCATTACCAATGTTGGCCTTGGCCATCCCTCAATTGCATCTGTTTTGGAGGGGTCCACAAATATCCCATTGCTTGTGATGATATGGCCCAAGAATGAGACCTCCTTCAAACAGAACTCACACTTGTTGTACTTTGCATAGAGCTTCTCCTTACTCAAAGTCTCTAGTACAGTTTTTAAATGCTCCTCATGATCCTCCTTGGTTTTTAAGTATATTAGAATATCATCTATAAATACTACCACAAATTTGTCAAGGTAATCTCTAAAAACTCTATTCATCAAGTCCATGAATATTTCTGGAGCATTGGTGAGTCCAAAAGTAATTACTATGAATTCATAGTGCCCGTATCTTGTACGAAAATCAGTCTTGGGGACATCTTACGTCTTCACCCTTACTTGATAATATCCCAACTTCAAATCCACATTAGAGAAGTATTGTGCTCCACACAGATGATCAAACTGTTCATCGATTCTTGGGAGAGGATACTTGTTCTTTATCGTGATTTTATTAAGTTCACGATAATAGATGGAAAGCCACATTGACCCATCCTTCTTCTTGAGGAAGAGGACTGGTGCTCCCCATGGTGAAGCACTTGGTCATATAAACCCTTTATCCAGATTCGCCTGTAGTTGTTTCTTCAGCTCTTCAAGATCAACAACAACCATTCTATAAGGAGTCTTGGATATTGGTAGCGCCCCAGGTATAATTTCAATTGATAACTCAACATATCTTCTTGGAGGAAGACTAGGCAGTTCCTCGGGAAACACTTCAGTGAATTCTCTCATAATAGGAATTTCTTCAAGGATGGTTTCTTCTTTGGACTCAATCATCTGAGCCAGATACGCATGCTCATAAGGCAGTAATATCCATGCTTGCGATGATGGAGCTACAGGAGATTCATCTTCCTCATAACACTTATAATGAATCGGGGGTCGATTCTCCATATGGAGTGTGATTACCCTCTCCCGAAAATTTATGTTGGCTCTATATAAGGAAAGAAAATCCATGCCAAAAATTGCATCAAATTCCACCAGAGGGAGTATGAAGGGGTTCGCTGGAAAATTCAATCCACAGACTATAAAAGGGGAGGACTTATATTCATGGGATGCAATGATTTCACCATTTGTCGTACTCACCGAAATATTTACATCCATGATTTGTGGTGGTGCTGGGATTGTTCTACTAAACTTTCGAGATATAAAAGAATGCATAGAACATGAATCAAAAAGTATGTTCGCTATTATTGAATTAATAACTAGCGTACCTGTCACCACTTTGTTTTCGTGGTTCAATTCGGTATAAGTAATGGAAAAAGATCTTCTTTTCTACCTTGGAGGTTGTTGGTTGACTCCGAAAACCCTTGGATTAGGGCACTGATTTGAAAAATGACCTGGGTATTTGCATTTGTAGTATTGAACAAAGTGTTGAGGTTCGAACGGAGCATTCCTCTCCTCTGTCGCAGTAGTGGGACTTTCTTGCCGACAATTAACAGCTAGGTTCCCTTCTCTTCCACACCTAAATAATTTTTTCATCCTCTAAAGGCAATTTCCAGGGTTCTTCTTTCCGCACATTAGGCAAGTGGGTTGCTGGATATTCTTAGCACCATTGGATTTATCCATCAGACCACCAGCATTTAATTCCACCTTACGCTTCTTGTCCCCATGATACCCATGTGATTCCCAGATCACCATTTTGTCCTTGATGGCACATCGGACAATTTCCTCATAGCTGTCGAAGTCACAGATCGCTAATGCTTTCCGCAAGCTAGGCTTCATCCCACCAAAGAAGTGGTCAACCTTGCATTCGGGGGTAACACCAAAGCTAGAAACGTATCATGCAAGCCTTGTGAAGTTTTCATCGTATGCTCCAACAGATTCTTCATCTTTTTACTTGAGTGAAAGGAAGTCTCTTTCCTTCTTAAGCCGGAGGGTGCGCGGAAATTATTTATCGAAAAACATCTTCCGGAAATCCATCCATTCCAACTCCTCAATCTCCTCCTCTGGATTTGTATTTTTGATCAACGTCCACCATTGATTAGCTTCACCCTCCATACGATAATCTTCCAGGAGAACCTTCTCTTGTTCAGAACATTGGAGGATGGAGAATATCTTTTCAATGGAGTTGATCCATTCTTCAGCGATCGTGGGATCGGATGATCCACTAATATTAGGAGGCCTTTGCCTCTTGAAGCTCTCGATAGCGACTTGTTCCTTCTTAATGGAGTTTGGACATTCCACATGACCCGTGTTTCTATTCAAAACTTGAGTTAGTTGAGAGCGAAGTGTGAAAAAGTTCGTGATTCCCACTCCCATTGTATTGGGCATCTCATTAGTATAGTCATCACACTGATCTTCGCAACAGTTGTTAGCCCGAGTCCTCCTAATACCGGAAATTGGCTGGAATAAAAGGATAGTTAGGGGTAACACATAAAGGGTAATCCAAAGAAAAAAGTTGATGACTTATAAATAAACTTGTATTTCCTAAACTCATGAGTCTATAGGCTTTAATCTAGGCATTTCATGATCTACTTTCTAACATATATTCTTAGGGGAATTTTCTTTAATTCCCACAATAAGGGTTCATAATAAGCTTGTGAATTTATCAAAACATATCCCCCGGGAGTGTCGTAACCAAGAGTGCAGCAAGGCCCGTTTTCATGCACCAGTTCCCATTCGAGTCTAGCTCAAAGCGTTGTTTTTGGGTTTTACCCCTAGGATACATCTGGGCCAGAGCCGCCTATACCTGCTCGTATCCAGACAAGGATGTATTTGGTTGATAAACCACATAATTAGTACTTACCAAAACATAGGGTTGTTTTTATTATACTTAGTCTAGTATCTAAGTCTTTACTAGGGTTTCCTAATCCAAAAAATAACTAAACCTATCCTCTGATACCAACTATGACCACCCTGCTTTTTATCACAACTTAAACATGATTTATTACATAAAACTTCACCTGATACAAAAAAAATGATGGAGAGGTTTAGTGTCTTTGGGGATTAGGATCATTACATAAAAACTTAAAACATTAAATACAACATCATTATTGAAAGCTTACTTTACATGACCACTACATTCCCTCGTACTTAGAATTGCAGGGGATAACCTGAGGACATGCATAAGAAAAGGGCGAGCTATAAAGACCAGTAAGGAAGTACACATGAAATAACATGAGGACTACAATACATTTTAGAAAATAGGCATATCGATAGAGCATAAAAGAAACTTGAGCATAAAGGCATGATAAAGCATGATAATCATAACATGGAAATATGGCAACAACACTTAACATGGAATTAGCATGATCCAAAGTTCATTGCACATAGAGCATGAGTAAATCCTCATTGAACATGAAGAATGAGTAAACCCTCATTAAAATTGAATTATCATGAGTTAACACTCAATGCACATGACGTATCATGATACTATACTTTACCCAATGTGTTGGAGCGCTATAAGGGTGCACCCTTCTTAAGCATTTCATTCCATACATAAGTGTGCCACATGGATCATAAAACTTGGATTCATAAAACATACACATTTATTCCAAGATAAAGAAATGTGGAATTAATACATGAAACATTATAAACAATAAGTAAATTTGCATAAAGGTGAATACCCTTGATGGAGAAATGGGCATGGTATTCACTATACAATGGAATTGGCTTAGAAAATCAGTGTGATTTCGGCAGCGTAACGGCGTGACATAAGAATTCATAAAAATGGTTGATGAGAGAGAAAGGGTATCTTCAAAATATTTACATGTAATGGAAAGTAAGAAGTTAATATAGATACATGTACCAACAATTGTAATGGAATTTAGATTCATGATACAAATGTATTTCTTGAATGTAAAAGAGGAGAGAGAAGTTGCTTTCGGAATTTCAGTATAGTAACAAGTGTACATGGGAGGCTTTTAATGAGAGAGAAAGGGTCTCCCATCATTAAAAAATAAAGAGGGAAGTATGAGAGAGGTGAGAAACAATACCCCAACATTCATAATTGAAATTAAAAGGGAAAAACAACATAATGAAAATTGGATAAAAATGAGAAAGGAAGAAAAAACCCTTACATGGATGTGTGCTTCCAAAGGCTAGAAAGAAACTTGTGAGAGGCTTCTTGGGAGCTTGGGGAACCTGGGGAGGATCCTAGAGAGAGTAGGGTAGAGGTTGGGAAAACTCCAAGGGATTTGAGTGAGGAGGAATTGGGAGCTTGGGAGGGTTTATATAGGAAAGGGGAAGGAATTCTTTATTATTTTGGTTTGGGACCCCTTATATTAAATTAATCCAAAACACAAACCATCCCATGTTTTTTGCCCATGGTTTTTGGAAAATTTAAGATAAACAATAATATTTTATAATTCCATGGTCCAAACTTCTTAAAATAATAAGTTTGCTTATGTGGAGGTGAGTCACACTCCCATGGAAATTAATTTAAAAAGGCAAAGTGTTGAATAAGTCTTGAGGGGTCCATTAATGCTTTGAAAAGTAAGTGAAACAAAACAAAAATCACAATTTTTTAATGGTAAAACTTACATTGTCCGAACATAAATATTATAGTATTTTATTACATCACTGTTGGGTCATTATTATGTCATAAAACACATTATATATTTAAACGGTATTTAATTTTTACCCAAAAATTTGACTGCCTCAGAAAATTATGAAAAATTCACCGTTGGATAATTTAGACATCCTGATTCCATAAATAACATTTATTTTATCTAAATAATTTCCTAAATATGTTAATTTTAACTTTTAAACTAAAAACTGACATTTATCGAAAATTCACTGGTTTTGATAGAAATGGATTTCAAACCTTAATAAAAATTTTAATTGCATTCATAAAATTATAAGATCATTTAAATTTAACAAAAATTAATTTAATAATATTATTATTATTTTATTAAAATATTATTTAACTCAAAAATCCCTTAATTTAATAAAATAGATTTCATAATTAAATAATAACTAAAAACACCATTTGTACTTTAAAAACTATTTACAATGTATCAAAAATGACTAGAAATTATATTCATTAAAATATAAAAAAATAATGTACATGAACATAGTACCACTTATTTGTTACATAACCCCTTAAAACAATCGTATAAGACCTAAGGGTATGGTGTGTGATGGTGACAGACTCTTGGGGTGGCTCAGATAACATCGCTCGAGTGGTAATTTCAATAAACTTTCACTTTTCCCGTAGATGGTCACGTTCAAGCTTGTCATGATGAAGCTCAGCATGGGGTTGGTCAAGGGCGAATCCCAAAGACACCACCTTTTTCCAAGATCTGAAAAATGGGCTTCGTATATGGAAATTCTACTGGATGACGCCATCACATCCTTTGTCTGAGTAAATTGGATTTTTTAAAGTCCTATATTTATACTAATCATGTGATCACTGTTCACTGGCTATAAAAGTAACGTTCAAAATTATTATCATAAAACCAAAAAATTTGACATTTTATAAAAACATTTTATATAAAGATACATTTAATAAGATCAAGAGGGATTTTCCATTAATGAAACTTTGGGTCGTTACAATTGTAGTGAAATAAAAATTCAAAGTCTTCCAGATGGTTGTCAAAATTTTATTTTTGAATGGGATTCTGAAATAGAATGTTTATATTTAGAATCCAGATGTTTTTCTCATTCCTGAATATGAGAACAAAATTTTTCATTTTAAATTTTTTTAATATGGGTTGAAACAAGAACTATGAGCATGGTACTTGATGCTTGATAAGTATTTAATGAATCTTAGCTTTTAGAGTGGTGGATATTATTATAATATCTATTTCAACAACAACAATAATCAAAGGATGAGGGTGCTCGTTTCTGTCGATGATATAGTGTTTGGGGGATCAGATGAACCTCAATGTATAATGTTTTCTGAATTCATGAAAAGTCAAAATGTCTATGATTGGTGAGATGATATTTTTCCTTGGTTTACAGGTGACACAAAGACAGAATGGCACATGTATTCCTCAATCCAAATATTCTAATGAGGTTCTAAAACGATTTAGAATAGATAATTCCAAGGAAATGAAGGCTCTCATTTCTACTCGATGAAATTAACAAAAGATGATTATGGAAAGGTAGTTAATATCACAAAATACAGGAAGATTATTGGAAGTTTATGGTACCTAATAGTGACAAGACCTGATATTCTTTTTCCACATGTCGAGCAGTATGATATCAATGAAATTCAAAGGAAGGCCACTAGCTTTCAGTGAAAAGTATAATTCAGAATATAAAAGGAACCATGCATTTAGGTTTGATGTAAAATGACAAATATTAGCCAGAGCTGTTGGGATATATAGATGCATATTGGGCTGGTTCAGTAGATGATAGAAAATCAACATCAAGAGGTTATTTATATCTTGGTGGATTGTACATATTTCGGCTAATCAAGAAGAAAGATTTCATTTCATTGAACACCGCAGAAGATGAGTATACTATGGCCACTCAAGCTTGCACACATTTATAGTGGATAAAGAACCAACTTAATGGTATGTGATTTGAAGTGAATTCTCTGATCAGAATGCAGTGTGATAATTCATGTTCAATCAATCTTATAAAAAATCCATTCCATCACTCATGTACAAATCCCTTTGAGATAAAATATTATTTTATCAAGGAGAAGGTTGAGCAAGGACCTGCAAAGTTGGAGTATCTATCTAAAGAGCTACAGGTTGATGATAACCTGATGAAGGTCTAACCCAAGGAAGTGTTTTTGGGGCATCAACTAGTTCTAGGAGTCTAATCGGCTCCCCGCACTTGACAAAGTGTTGATGTGGACACCCCGAGGTATGATGTGTATTTTCATTGTTGTACTGATATGTGTCTCTACTCTATTATAGACAAAACAGAGTGATATTTGGGTTCATTGACAAAGGGGTATAAAATTCCACTGCTCAAGGGGGAGATGTTTCTTTTATAGGAAAATATGTTTTACATCAAGATATGGGGAGTAGCAGGCTTGTGGAGGAGAAAGATAAGGGAAGAGAAATTTGATAAGGGGAGAGTATTAATTCACGTGATGCTTGAAGTTATCAATCAAAGATTAGATATCACAAAAGCTAAGGTTCTGGATGAAATAAATTTAATAATATTAATAATTATTTCTAGATATAAAGTGATTCATTAATTATCTTTTCATACTACTCTTGTTTCTCACGGCGATCCTTTCACATGTGAGCTTAGAGTATGTTTCGAGTAAAAATTTGGTCGCTATCTGAATCGAAAGTGGTGAATGATGGTATATGATGGAATGAGCATCAGTAAGGTATGAAAGTACCTAGATTTTTTATTATAAGAGTTACCAGCAAATCCAAAGGGTGTATTGTTGGGAAAAAATCACTCAAGTTAACATTGACTCATTTTTTTGTTGGATGTGTTTTTTGAGAAAGTAGGTTTTCATTGTGAATTGTTGAGTTCAAGAGATGCCACTGAAAATCCATGTTGACAAAGAACCGTGAAAACGTAATAAAGGATTTGGATGGGGTACAAAACAATATTCAAGGTGGCATCGTTTTCCAGTGTTTTCCAAATTTTTGGGGTCCAAAATATGGAGTTTGGTTTTCATCATGGAATGTGGATTTCCTATATGATATCATAAAAACATGTAAATGGCATGGATTTCATGAATATGGGCTTTGCGAGATGTGTTTTTCTATGTATAAAATAATTCTACTGGTATTCTTTTTGAAGTCAAAGATCTTCACAATTCTTTGAAAATGGGGCTTTGCGATCGGTGATGGGATTTTTCACAGTCATTGAAGGAAGGATTCACGATTTCTATGGACGATGTGATTGATTATTTACAGAGAACATTGGGATTATTATGGTTTTTTCAAATAGAAAATTTTAGTGGATCTTCGCGAATGGAGGAGGATTGCAAAGATGGTTTTGGCGGTTCTTAGAAGTGCACTGGTGGCATTGGAGCTTCATGAAGAGCCGAGTCTATAAATAGGATGCTACCCCCGTCATAAAATATGATTAAGAGTAGAGAGAGTCAATGGAAATTCGATGTCTCTATGTTCACAAAGGAGTTTCCTAAAGCTGGTATGTGAAGTCATTCACAGAGGCTATAAGCCAACCGAATGTTCCGAGCATCGTAAAATCTTGGATTTCACGATGGCCCTAAAAATCCACCAAAAAAAGGTGAGTGTCGCGAATACTAGTTTCAGATTTGCGAAATAAGTTTAATTCGCAAATGATAGTGAACTTCACAAAAGGTAAAGAAATAGATTCGTAGAGGCCAGTTGTTCTTTGAAAAATGTTCTATGCAAAGTCCAATTTGTGCTTCAGGAAAAGGATCTTCACAAAGGTAGTGAGACTTGAAAAAATACATCAAATGGTATTAACTAGTGTTCAGTGGAAAATGGGTATACATTAGTGGATGAAATTCGTACTTCAATAGAGCATCTACATACAATGGGGGATGCATTATTTAGTGATAATGAAGGGGAATACATGTCTTTAAATTGTGAGTGGACCTACTAAAGATGTAGTGAGAACACTTCAACTAACAGGGTAGTGAGATTTCAAATTGTTTTTGGTTTTAAACCAAGAGGGACATTTAGTCCAATTTGATCCTATAAAATTCAGTGCTCTTATAGTGGATTTGGTACATCTTAACATCATTGGCATATTCCCCTTAGACATAGCAAAGTGAGGGTGAAACATGAAAAATTTCTATGTCATGTGCATGCTTTAAGGTTTTTTCATACTAGGAAATGGGAAATAGAGAGAGAGAAGAAAGTTTTTTCTAACAACAAAACAATTTGAAAAGGGGAGTTGTTTTAATATGTCACACCATGATTCACCCCAACCCCCCTCTTAGGGTATCTAGCTCAGTTAACATAACACCATGGCATATTCGGAGCCCATAACCCATCTTTTTTGGAAAATAGAATTCGTACATGGTTTAGGGTAAACCATGTAAGAATTCCAAACAGTTTGGAAAAAATTGAAAATTGTATTATTTCAAACAGAGCCACCTTGCACTGTTGGCACATGGTAGTGTGGCCTAACAATGTGAGTTCCCCTTTTTCCTAGGTACTCGTTCATGGGTTTCTCATGGTTTTTCAAACCATGTAGAGAAACAATGCACATGCTATTTTGTGGGTAAATTTCCAGTTTTTCCCTTAATGATCTAATTAAGATCCCTCCAACTTCAATAATCAGAGATCATGTAGGATTAACCTATTTAGATCTCAATTTGGGCCTTTTTTATGATATACCCCTGGAATCCGGGGATATACTTCATCTAAAAACTAATTGATCTTCTATAAGTCAAATTGGATGAGGAATGATAAGTACTCAAGTCCTCTTGAGTTGTTCTCCTTCTATTTTCATCTCGACTAAGATATCGAGGTATTATTATTTTTATATATATCTTAGATCTACTCCTATATGAACCAAATCAGGGGAAAAACTAGAGGAGGAGAGTCATACAATCCCAAGGAGGGAGGTATATAACTCATCCCTAAAGTTCATTGATTTTACATTTTTTATGTGGGGTCCACCAATTTCATCAGGTTTCTTTTTTGGAAATTATATTTCATGCTTATAATCATTAGAACCGTATGGATATGCTATTTACAAATATGTGATTAATATTTTGTGGTTATGACCCCAACTCTATCCCTTCCATGTATAAGGATATTCCATATTTGGGTTTTAAGTGTTTTGACACGCTTGATCCCCCGTTCGGGTGTGACGTTGATTAACCTCTCTAAGGGTAGGAGTTATATATTAAATGTAATTTTTTTTGTTTCAAGTTTCCTAATGGAAAGTACCATGAATTCTTAATACTTAACCCATCTATGAGAAGTTCTTCAACTGGTAATTAAATGTGAAATGGAAATCGACAAGTGTATTGGTATATGACTTGACCATATTAGAATGTGAATGAATAGTAGGTTTCATATCTGTAGAACCCCATACCACATTAATGGAAGGTGGAGGAATGGACCATTTATATGGAATATTCCATAAATGATTAAATGGTTTCATGCTACTTTTTCTTTGTCACATTAATTAAAGGCAAGGATTGATCTGAATGACTTGATTAAATGGTTGAATACAACTTGACCTTATCACACCAATGAAAGGCAAGGCTTGAACTAATTGAATAATTATAAGACTTCACTATAAAATAGGAATAGCCCAGATCGATGTCGACTTGGATTTTGATCTAAGTATACCATGAGCACTTAGGAAGCCCATTCCAATTCAAGGATACATATTACATAGATTGAGAACCACCTTTAACTTAATCCTTGTCTAACCTTTGGATTCCTGGTATGATACCATAGGATCTCTTATGTAGTACTACATGATGCCTAGGATACACTCCTTGGATCCATGATTCCTTGGATACACTCCATGGATCCAGTATTGACAAGTTGACTCCATGGTTGATGCCCAATGGCCCCAGTCTTTGCTTGGCCTCATTTTACCTTGGATGAACTCCTTGGAATCGGTCGGTGTCTCATAAGGGAATTCCATGGACTAACCTTCTTGGTTTCCACTCTTACCACTTATTTAGAATCAGATACTATAGAGTTAGGGGCCTTTGAGGCTTCTGTTCCCTTGGTTACTACCTTGGAACTTCCTTTTTAAATATCATCAAAGGCTTCCATTTTACATCTTATAACCGTTACTATTAATAACAAGTGACTTATTGATATATTGGTAACAATCAAGTAATGATTTGATTACAATTTCAGAGACTGGATGAGGGATAAATCAGGGGCTTGGGTATTTAGTTACATTGTTCTACTTTACTTTATATATACATTCATTCACACTGTTATAGTCAAATAGACGGTCCATATGTTATAAACACCATTGGTTGTAGCCCACTAAGAATTATAACACGCCCTATTCAAGAACCATTTGATACCTAGTGTAGATTACATGGTTTCAAGTGTTGAAAAAGGGAAATATATGGCCTCAAACCCATGATTGCTTACTATTTGGGATGGAGCTTGATAGTAGATGATTGTGCCAGAGCTCGGGATGCATGGGATAGTCTTTAAATTCCTTTATTCTATTATGGACCATATTATTCCTACTGTACTGTATGAATTTTTTCTAGTATTCAAGTTACATGGCTTATCATCATCATTTGTTTTATTGTTGAATATTTTTTTAGTTATACAATTATTTTTATCCCTCGTTTATCTATTTTGTTTACCTACTTCTGTAGTTTACTTCTCTTTTATCTGCAATTTACCTATTTTATATGTATATGATGTGCTATACTATGGTAAAGAGGGAATAGTCTCCCTATGGACAACCCTAGGCCCTCTCTTCTAGTTGGAGGCCTCTTGCATTCAATGAGGTTCATTTGAGGCAATGTGGCCCACCGGGCATGGGGCACCTATTAAGTGGAATCCGGGACTGGGATGTCACAAAGTGGTATCAGAGTTAGATTTTTTTCTTTCCTTACAATTTAGAGATAATAAATTGGAGATTAAGAACCCTTTGGGACCTGGTCATTAGTCTTTTTTGAGCATCACGAACCCATGTTCTGGGTAAATTCCAAGTTACACAAAATGCAATTGGTGTTCTGTTTTACTTATTATGGGTGATATTATTTCACCATTGGGTACGAAAATTCTATGTCGTGTTGTTGATTATTACATTTTTTGAGGATTTTATTCAACCCTTGGCCTAATGATATGAGGGAAAAGAGCATTGTTATATGCATCATTGTAGGCACCTAGAATTCACATGACATGCATATTTCCATGCCATATAGGTGAATTTTACTGCTTTTCATTTCTTGATATGCCTCTTATTGATGAGTGATGTTGTGATGGTCAGCTTATCCTTGTGTTACAGTTGGAATCCATTAAGTGATTTCTTGTATTAATTCATTTGTTTTATAGTCCCTCATGGGTTGGGATGATTAATTTAGCGACTCAAGAAATTATACTATAGCAAAATGGGTGTCGTTTCTAGTGGTAGGTGTATGCACAATGATTCATCGGAAAGGGATATCCATTATAAAGTGAATCATAAAATCTAAAATGAAATGGTTGCACATCCTTATCCAAAATTTCCATATTTATGAAAGGTAAAGGATTAAACCCGGAAACTAAATGTAAAGTGAAATGAATCTTATACTTGAGCCCTTAACATTACCTAGCCCTCTAAGAGGGTAGTTGGTATTGTATGCCTTGGGTAGTGAGTTTTCCTACATTCAACATCTACTAGTGATTCTATCCTTCTATTTATAAGCTTGTTCTGAGGAGTGTGCTTTGATATTTTAGAAAAATGTCACCACGAAGTTCTTATTTCATACGCTAGGAGGGTGGAGATGACCATACTTCAGATATGGTGGGCCCTGAGCCTCTAGTATTACTTCAAAGAGTTCCACTTGATGAACAACCTATTGTACCTAATCCTAGAACTAATGCACATGTTCATGATAGTTTTCTACCTCTGATGCATTCTATGCATGGTACTCCCCATGTTGCACCTACAATGGATGATCTGACTCATGAGTTCCAACAAAAATAGCCTCATACATTCTTAGGGTATGGCAGCCCACAGGATAGCAAGTATTGTCTAGAGTCCATCTTTCATATACTTGAAAATCTGGAAATTCCTCTTGAGTGGAGAGTCAAGCTTGCTACATACATTCTTTGAGATTCAACCAAGATTTGGTGGGATGTGGTTACCGAGGCTGATCACAATCAATCCATTATATGGGATGACTAGAAGACATTATCATATGATCTATTCTTTCCTCAAACACTAAGAAATGATAGATTCAGAGAGTTCATGAATCTCGAGCATGGTTCTATTTCAGTTACCGAGTATTTAGTGTGTATCACAGTGTAGCAGTGCTTCCCTCATATTTGAACCGATAATGATAATTCACGTGATAGACATTTTTAGGATAAGATACGATACACCATCTGTATGTTGGTCAACATATATCTTCTTCCTATTTTCTATGAGATAGACAATTAGGCTCTTATCACTAACCATAACCCGAGGGATGGAAATATTACTAGTCATATAAGATCAGTATCATGATAGGAAAATAGTTATTCTGGTGGTAGGAAATGTTCCCTCGATATTTCTCATCAGGATAGTGAAAACCAGAGTACCTATTTTGATAGCTCTATAGTGTTTCATCAATGTGGACGACAGGTGAATTCGATGCTTTATGGTGATAGAGACCTACCAGAGTGCCAAGAATGACAATGTGTGGGGAATCTTAAATGTTTCTATAAGACATTTCCAAGAGATTTTGTGGAAAAAGATATGTTCCTGCTCCACTTTCAAGAGAGAGTTCTTTTTCACCACATCAGGCGAGGAGATGGAATAGCACTGGAAGGTCTAGCGGAGGAGGTGGTGGTGGCCATGGTAGCCAGACCCCTGATCCCCAGTAGATTAGTTTTGATTGTGATATTCCATATTTTTTACAGGGTCATGGATCCATTTATTTTCATGCACTACAACCAGTACCCGAGGATTAGGCAGCAGAACCATCTACAGTACAAGGTACTGTTCTAGTAGCCTCTACTATACTAACTTTTTTATTTGATACAAGTTCTTTAAACTATTTTATCTTTATATCTATCATGTAATGTGTTGAACTAGGGATACTTTATCACTAGGGTGTTATGAACCAAGGTACACCATTAGGGGTATGAATAAAAGGTATACGCCTGTGCAGGGACTATCTCCTTGAGGTAGGAAATTACCCTTTCTTATGGAACCTCTTTTTCCTAGAGATAATGGGAGTAGATTTCATTCTTGGAATGGACTTGTGGGTTCACTATCACGTTTTTGTAGACTGCTATCACTACAAGGTATCATTTAAATCAGAAGATGGAATATTTTATATTCATAAGTTTGAGTGGGAGGTCCAGGCTCGTAGAGCGAGACCATAGCTTAATGGATTAGGTGGAGTGATGGTCAATATTGAAAATCATTTCATGGAGGACCGGGGTTTACGTCAAGATGATTTACCTCTAGTAGTGGATCATTTTATGGATGTATTTCCTAATGATTTTTTTGTATTACCTCATAATTTAGAGGTAGAGAATACAATCGAGCTTATTATAGTAATATTTACAGTTTCTGTTCATCCTTACACGATGGAAGCTACAGAGATTCAGAAGCTCATGCAAAAGTTATAAGACTTATGTGGAAAAGTTTTTATACGACCCAGTACATCCTCTTGGGGTTCACCCTTGATTTTCTCCAATAAGGCAGATGAAACCTTATTTCTATTCATATATTACAGAAGGTTGAACTAGCTTAAGGTCAAGAACCAGTATCCACTACCTCTAATAGATTATCTCTTTCACCAGATATGAGTGGCAAAGGATATCTACAAGATCAACCTGAGATCTGGTTATCATCATGTGCATGTCAGACCATCAGAAATCTCTTGTACAACATTCTATAGCATGTATGGTCTGTACGAGGACCTTGTCATGACATTAGTTCATACGAATTCTCCTTCCATTTTCATGACTTTGATGTATATTATTTTCCACACCTATTTAAACTCTTTTGTTTTAGTATTTTTAGGTGACATATTTGTATATTCTCAAACTCGTGGAACTCATTCCAAACATCAATAGATCATTCTGAGTACACTGAGAGAGCATAATATTTATGCCATGCTTTCTATGTGAAACCTCTGGATTATCAAAGTCTGCTTCATGGGTCATATAATATCAAAAACAGTAGTATCTTTTCACACTAAAAATGTTAATGTTGTAGTTTCATAGGAGCATCCCAATAACATGTTTAATATATAGGGTTTCATAGTTCTGGATGGATATTACAGGAATTTCATAAAAAAGTTTTCTCACTTTTCATCACCTCTTACTCATATTACAGAAAAGGGGGTCTAGTTCACATAGTCAGAAACATGTGAGAAATTATTTTAGGAGCTGAAAGGGAGGCTAGTATCGGAACCTATTCTAATTATTCTCATTCCTGTTATAGGTTATACCATCTTCTATGATGCATTAGTAATTGTCCTCGATGTAGTGTTAATGTAGGAAGACACAGTTGTTGCATATAGATCATAGCAGTTGAGGCCTCACGAGAGAAATTACAAGACCCCCAACCATGAGTTAGCTTCAATTGTCTATGCCATATGTTGTTGGATACATTTTTTATTGGGGGAGATCTTTATAGTGTTCACAAACAATAATATCCTCAAATACATCTTTTATCTGCCTGAAATGAACCTTAGACATCAGATATGGGTCTAATACTTACAATCCACTGATTTTAGGCTTCATTATTTTCTTGTGAAAGGCAATGTGGTTGCAGATGCAGTTAGTTGGAAAACTCAAGCACATGTCGTACGAGAATCCAGTGATGAATATAAGTTAATAGACCTATTTTCTGAGAATCTTATGGAGTTTCATGATATTTACGAGATGTATTATCTCTCATCTTTGACAATTACCTCTTCCCTCCCTGATAAGGTGAAGAGTATGTTGTTTTCAGATCCTAAAGTCTACGTACATTGTGAGAGTATATCAAGAGATAACCCACCTCTGGATTGGTTTGTGGATAGAAACGACATCCTGCATCGATGTGAACATATATGGGGTCTTATAGATATGATAGATGAGTTGATGAATGATTCCCATGATTCTTAGTGGGAAGACCATCCATGAATCTCGACGATTTACTGAGATACGCAACACGAGTATTGGTGTCATGAATTGAAACATCAGATAATAATCTTTATTACTTGTTGTTCCACCTATCATTAGGTGATGGTGGAGCACCGGAGACCCATAGTTTTATTAAAACCACTTCCAGTGCTGACGTTTCAGATAGGGATGCTCATTTGTCTTCACAGTTCTGGATGCTTTTGTAGTAAGATATTGGAACTCAGGTGCATCTAAGCACAAATTTATAACCATAGACTAATGGACAATTTGAACATACAAAACATGTTTGTTGGCACTGGAAAACGCGTTCCTAAAAATTTTCCAAATGCTTTCATACATGATCTATGATCGTAGTCCATTTCGCAAGCTTCGATTTGGTAGGTCATAGGGCCCGAACGGATCTACGGATTAGGATATATGGACATTTGACGTTGGGCTGGAAAACTGGTTCACAAGGCCCATTCGTGAAGCCCCCTCCATGATCGTGGACCGCCGCCGTGAAGCAATGAGGCGGGATCCTCCGTGAACCCAGCTAACATTCGCGACACGCTGTGAAGACCCGCCGCGAAGCACAGGAGGTGGTAATGCTCCGTGAATGCCCTGACATTTGCAAAACCACTGTTAAGCAGAGGAGGTGGTACCGCTCCGTGAATCCAGTTGATGTTCGTGACCCGCCGCAAAGCAAACGAATTCCCCCTTCGCACCATGTGATCTTTGCTTTGCGACACCCCTGCCTATAAATACCCAGCTCGCCCCCTTCTCCGGATGGCAACTTTTCCACTTGGAGAGATGGCTCGCCCCTTGGGTGGCCGATCTCTTGGTTCGCGGAGCTCCGCTTTCCTTTGCGATGCGGCTCCGTGAGGTTATGCTCCGCGAGCATCTTCCTTTACGTTTCTACTTCGCGATGATGCTCCGTGAGCAGATTCGTTCACGTTGATACTCCGTGAGCCGATGCTCCGAGAGACCATGCTCCGTGAGACCATTCTCTGTGATTCCATTCCCCCGAGTCCATGCTCCGCGATGCAGCTCTGTGAGTACTCTGCGAGCCGCCCTTGCTCTCCAAGAGGCCCATGCTCCGCGAGATCCCTTTGCTCCGCGGGACCATTGCTTGGTGATGCTACTTCACGAGGACCTCTCTTTTGCTAGGTTCCTACCTTCGCACCCACCAGTCCATACAGCGGTGGCTGCGCCCCCGCACCCCCACACGGCGTCTGTACCGGCCTGCGGTCCCGGGCCTTCGGGCCGGTCCCTTCGCTACCGTCAAAGACCCCCCCTGAAAAATTAAGAGTCGCACCGCAAACTTCTTGGCCCGGGATGTCGGGATTTACCCTTGCACCGTTATGCACACCCGCCTTCCACCTATGGAATACCATGATTTGAGATACTCCTCCTCACACAATGAAACACCTTGACTCGACATATTCCTCTTGGTTTCATTCTCATGTCCTGAGTTGAGATTCTCATCACCAATTCCCAGAGTACCTCAAGTCGAACCATTCCTCAGCAAACTCTTCCAAACCCAATCACTTGGATCCTATGCCTGGTTGATCCAGGGAGGGCTGCCCTTGCGTAAGACTCAATACCAACCATTTCTAGGCACCTTATGCCAATAGTCCTATCTACATGACTTTAAACTGTAGCAATCCCTATATGATCAACATATGATGCATCTTGCTCCAATAAAAACATGCCTCATGCTCCAAGCATGAGATACCCAACAATCCTACCTACATTACTATAAACTGTAGTGATCTTGCTATGTTCCTAACATAGGATGCCTCTTGCTCCAAATAAGAGATTCCTTATTCTCCATGTATGAGATTCCAATAGTCTTATCTACATGACTTCAAACTGTAATAACCCCTATATGATCAATATAGGATGCCTCTTCCTCCTATCAAGAGATGCCTCAAGCTCCAAGAATGAGATGCCTAACTGTCCTCTCTACACGAGTCTAAACTGTTGTAATCCTTTTGTGCATAACATAGGATGCATCTTGCTCCAAACAAGACATGCCTTATGCTCCAAGCATGAGATGCTAACAGTCCTATCTACAAGACTCTAAACTGTAGTACTCCATATGTTCCTAACATAGGATGCCTCATTCTCCAAATAAGAGATTCCTTATGTCACAAGAATAAGATGCCTAATTCCATGATTACTGTGGCATAATTTAAAGAGTGTTGGAATCCGTTCAAACATTCCATCACTCCACCTCACGCTTTGCGTGTCCTTCATTTGGATCTCCATCCACTTCCATTTCTGGAGGGACCCCCTAACGGCTCGGTCCCATGCCACATCGGCTCGCCTACCATCCTGGGCCAATGCCTCGAAAGACTTCCGACAACATTTGTGACATGGTCCTATGTTTCGAACACGGTCAGTAGTCGACCCTCATTTGTCTGCCCCCATTTCAGGCTAACGTGATTTGGATGCGGCGTTTCCGCCACGGTCAACAGATATCCTCCATCGCAACGCCACAATCATTGTGTTCCGAATGTTGGGCATGTAATTTACACTTTTCATCTCCCATTGTTCGGACCAATTCCAGAGTCCTTGGAGTTATCCCGCTTGTGCGCTAGCGCATAGATGAATGCCTCAACCCACCAGTGAGTTGGGATGCCCTCATGGCCAGACATGAGGAAGACATTACGGGCAGCATCCCTGCATAATCCCCATTAAACAGTGCCGCTCCATAGAGGCACCCGAGCAGCATCCTTGCGTAAGCCCCATTCACCAGTGCCCCACCATAGAGGCACCTGGGAATCTTCCTTGCATAAGCCCCATTCATCAGTGCCGCTCCATAGCGGCACCCGAGCAACATCCTTTCGTAAGCCCCATTCACTACTGGCGCTCCATAGTGGCACCCAGACAACTTCCTTGTGTAAGCCCCATTCACCAGTGTCACTCCATAGTGGCACCCGAGCATCATCCATACATAAGCCCCATTCACCAGTGCCACTCCATTGCAGCACCTGGGAAGCATCTTTGCGTAAGCCCTATTCACCAGTGCCGCTCCATAGCGACAACCGGATAGCTTCCCTGCGTAAGCCCCATTCACCAGTGCTGCTCCATAGCGGCACCCAGGCAGCATCTCTGCGTAAGCCCCATTCACCAGTGTCGCTCCATAGCGACACCCGGGCAGCTTCCTTGTGTAAGACTCCATTCACCTGTGCCGCTCCAGAGCAGCACCCGGGCAGCATCCCTGCTTAAGCCCCATTCACCAGTGCCGCGCAATAGCGGCACCTGGGCAGCATCCTTGCGTAACCCCCATTCACCAGGGCCGCTCCATAGGGGCACCAGGGCAGCTTCCTTGTGTAAGCCCCATTCACCAGTGCCGCTGCATAGTGGCACCCTGGCAGCATCCTTGCCTAAGCCCCATTCACCAGTGCCGCTCCATAGCGGCACCCGGGAAGCTTCCTTGCGTAAGCCCTATTCACCAGTGTCGATCCATAGTGGCACCTGGGTATCATCCTTGCGTAAGCTCCATTCACCAATGTCTCCCAATAGCGGCACCCGGACAGCTTCTTTGCGTAAGCCTCATTCACCAGTGCCGCTCCATAGCGGCACCCGGGCAACATCCCTGCGTAAGCCCAATTCACCAGTGCCTCTCCATAGCGGCACCCGAGAATCTTCCTAGCGTATGCCCCATTCACCAGTGGCACTCCATACCAGAACCCGGTAAACCCCATTCACAAGTGCCGCACCAAAGCGGCACCTAGGCCGCATCCTTGCGTAAGCCCCATTCACCAGTGCCGCTCCAAAACGACACCCGGGCAGTATCCTTGCGTAAGCCCCATTCACCAGTGCCACTCCATAGCGGCACCCGGACAGCTTCCTTGCGTAAGCCCCATTCACCAGTGCCGCTCTATATTTGCACCTGGGCAGCATCCTTGCGTAAGACCAATTCACTAGTGCCACTCCATAGTGGCACCCGTGCAGCTTCCTTGCGTAAGCCCCATTCACCGGTGTCGCTCAGTAGCGGCACCCGGGCAACATCCTTGCGTAAACCCCATTCTTCGGTGCCGCTCCACAGCGGCACCTGGGAAGCATCCTTGCGTAATCCCCATTCACCAGTGCCACTCCATAGCGGCACCCGGGCATCTTCCCTGCTGATTCCCCCTTCACCAGTGCCGCTCCATAGCAGCACCCGGGTAGCATCCCTGAATAAGCCCCATTCACCAGTGCCGCTCCATAGCGGCACTCGGGCATCATCCCTGCTTAAGCCCCACTCACCAGTGCCACTCCATAGCGAATCTCGGGCAGCATCCGTGCATAAGCCCCATTCACCAGTGCCGCTCCGTAGAGGCACCCGGGAAGCTTCCTTGCGTAAGCCCCATTCAGCAGTGTCACTCTTTAGCGGCACCTGAGAAGTATCTTTGCGTAAGCCCCATTCACCAGTGCCGCTCCAGAGCGACACTCGGGCAGCATCCTTGCGTAAGGCCCATTCACCAGTGTCGCTCAACAGCGGCACCCGAGAAGCATCCTTGGGTAAGCCCCATTTACCAGTGCCGCTCCATAGTGGCACCCGAGAAGCATCCTTGTGTAAGCCCCATTCACCAGTGCCTCTCCATCGTGGCACCCAGACAACATCCTTGCGTAAGCCCCATTCACCAGTGCCACTCCATAACGGCACCCGGGCAGCATCTTTGCGTAAGCCCCATTCACCAGTGCCGCTCCATAGCGGCCCCCGGGTAGCTTCCTTGCGGAAGCACCATTCACCAGTGCCTCTCCATAGCGGCACCCAGGCAGCATCCTGGCGCAAGCCCCATTCACCAGTGCTTCTCCAGAGCGGCCCCCGGGCATCATCTGTGGATAATCCCCATTTACCAGTGCCGCTCCAAAGCTCCTCCCGGGCAGCATCCCTGCATTAGCCCCATTCACCAGTTCCGCTTCATAGCGGCACCTGGGCAGCATCCTTGCGTAATCCCTATTCACCAGTGCCGCTCAATAGCGGCACCCGAGCATCATCCTTGCGTAAGCCCCATTCACTAGTGCCTCTCGAGAGCGGCACCCGGGCAACTTCCTTAAGTAAGCCCCATTCACCAGTGGCGCTCAACAGCGGCACCCGGGCAGCATCCTTGCGTAAGCCCCATTCACCAGTGTCGCTCCAGAGTGGCACCCGGGCAGCATCCTTGCGTATTCCCCATTTACTAGTGCCGCTCCACAGCAGCACCCAGGCAGCATCCTTGTGTAAGCCCCATTCACCAGTGCAGCTCCATAGTGGCACCCGAGACATATCCTTGCGTAAGCCCCATTAACCATTGCCGCTCCATAGCGGCTCCCATGCAACATCCTTGCGTAAGCCCCATTCACTAGTGTCGCTCCATAGAGGCTCCAGGGCAGCATCCTTGCCTAAGACCCATTCACCAGTGTTGCACCATAGCGGCACCCAGGAAACATCCTTGCGTGAGCCCCATTCACCAGTGTCCCTCCATAGTGGCACCCTGGAAGCTTCCCTGCCTAAGCCCCATTCACCAGTGCCACTCTATAGCAGCACCCGGGCGGTATCCCTGCCGAAGTCCCATTCACCAGTGTCGCTCCATAGCGGCACCCGGGCAGCTTCCTTGCGTAATCCCTATTCACCATTGTCGCTCTATAAAGACACCCGAGAAACATCCTTGCTTAACCCCATTCACCAGTGTCGCTCCATAGAAGCACCCGAGCAACATCCCTGCATTAGCCCCATTCACCAGTGCTGCTCCATAGCAGCACTCGGGAAGCATCCTTGTGTAAGCCTTATTCACCAATGTGGCTCCATAGCGGCACACGGGCATCATCCTTGCGTAAGCCCCATTCACCAGTGCATTCCATAGCGGCACTCGGGCACCTTCCGTGCGTAAGCCCCATTCACCAGTGCCACTCAATAGCGGCACCCAGGCAACATCCCTGCATAAGCCCCATTCAACAGTGCCCCTCCATAGCGGCACCTAGGTAGCTTCTGTGCGTAATCCCTATTCACCAGTGTCGCTCCATAGTGACAACCGGGCAGCATCCCTGCGTAAGCCCCATTCACCAGTGCCGCTCCATAGCGGCACCGGGGGCAGCATCCTTGCATAAGCCACAATCACCAGTGCCTCTCCATAACGGCACCCGGGCAGCGTCCTTGCGTAAGCCCCATTCACCAGTGCCTCTGCATAGCGACACCCAGGAAGCTTCCTTGCGTAAGCCCCATTCACCAGTGCTGCTCTATATTGGCACCCGAGCATCATCCTTGCGTAAGCCCAATTCACTAGTGCCGCTCTATAGTGGCACCCGGGCAGCTTCCTTGTGTAAGCCCCATTCACTGGTGTCGCTCCGTAGCGGCACCTGGACATCATCCTTGGGTAAGCCCCATTCTCCGGTGCCGCTCCATAGCAGCACCTGGGAAGCATCATTGCGTAAGCCCCATTCACCAGTGCCACTCCATAGCGGCACCCAAGAAAACTTCCCTGCAGAATCCCCATTCACCAGTGCCACTCCATAGCAGAACCCCGACAACATCCCTGCATAAGCCCCATTCACTAGTTCCGCTCCATAGCGGCAACCGGGAAACTTCTTTGAGAAACCCCCATTCACCAGTGCCACTCCATAGCAACACCCGAGTAGTATCCCTGCATAAGCCCCAGCCACCAGTGTCGCTCCATAGTGGCACCCGGGCATCATTCTTGCGTAACCTCCATTCACCAGTGCCGCTCCATAGCGACACCCGGGAAGCTTCCTTGCATAAGCCCCACTCACCAGTGTCGCTCCTTAGCGGCACCCGGGCAATATCTTTGCGTAAGCCCCATTCACCAGTGCCGCTCCAGAGCGACACCCGGGCAACATCCTTGTGTAAGGCTCATTCACCAGTGCTGCTCCACAGTGGCACCCGTGAAGCTTCTTTGGGTAAGCCCCATTCACCAGTGCCGCTCCACAGGAGCACCTTTGAGGCATCCTTGCGTATTCCCCATTCACCAGTGCCACTCCATAGCGGCACCCGAGCAGCATCCTTGCTTAAGCCCCATTCACCAGTGCCGCTCCATAACGACACCCGGGAACCATCCTTGCGTATGCCCCATTCACCAGTGCCACTCCATAGCGGCACCAGGGCAGCTTCCTTGCGGAAGCCCCATTCACCAGTGCCTCTCCATAGTGGCACACAGGCAGCATCCTTGCGCAAGCCCCATTCACCAGTGCCGCTCCAAAGCGGCACCCGGGCAGCATCCGTGCATAAGCCCCATTCACCAGTGCCGCTCTACAGCTGCACCCGGGCATCATCCCTGCGTTAGCCCCATTCACCAGTGCCGCTTCATAGCGGCACCTGGGCACCATCCTTGCTTAATCCCTACTCACCTGTGTCGCTCAATAGCAGCACCCGGGCATCATCCTTGCATAAGCCCCATTCACTAGTGCCACTCAAGAGTGGCACCCGGGAAGCTTCCTTGCGTAAGCCCCATTCACCAGTGGCGCTCCACAGCGGCACCCGGGAAGCATACTTGTGTAAGCCCCATTCACCAGTGCCACTCCACAGGGGCACCCGGGAAACATCCTTGTGTATTCCCCATTCACTAGTGATGCTCGATAGCGGCACTCGGGAAATATCCTTGCATAAGCCCCATTCACCAGTGCAGCTCCATAGCGGCACTCGGGCAGCATCCTTGCGTAAGCCCCATTCACCAGTGTCGCTCTATAGAGGCACCCAGGCAGCATCCTTGAGTAAGCCCCATTCACCAAGGCCGCTCCATAGCGGCACCCGGGAATCATCCTTGCCTAAGCCCCATTCACCAGTGTCGCTCCATAGCGGCACCCGGGCATCAACCTTGCGTGAGCCCCATTCACCAGTGTTACTCCATAGCGACACCCTGGCAGCTTCCCTGCCTAAGCCCCATTCACCAGTGTCACTCTATAGCGGCACCCGGGTAGTATCCCTACCTTAGTCTCATTCACCAGTGCCGCTCCATAGCGGCACCCAGGCAACTTCCTTGCGTAAGCCCCATTCACCAGTGTCGCTCCATAGCGGCACCAGCGCATCATCCCTACATAAGCCCCATTCACCAGTGCCGCTCCATAGCGGCACCCAGGAAGCTTCCTTGTGTAAGCCCTATTCACCATTGTGGCTCCATAGCAGCACTCGGGCAGCATCCTTGCGTAATCCCCATTCACCAGTGTGTTCCATAGCGGCACCCGGGCAGCTTCCATGGGTAAGCCCCATTCACCAGTGCCGCTCCACAGCGGCACCCGGGCAGCATCCCGGCATAATCCCCATTCACCAGTGCCGCACCATAGCAGCATCCATGCAGCTTCCTTGCGTAATCCCTATTTACCAGTGGCGCTCCATAGTGGCACCCGGGCAGCATCCCTGCGTAAGCCCCATTCACCAGTGCCGCTCTATAGCGGCACTTGGTCAACATCCTTGTGTAAGCCTTAATCACAAGTGTCGCTCCATAGCGGCACCCGGGCAGCTTCTTTGCGTAAGCCCCATTCACTAGTGCCTCTACATAGTGGCACCCGGGCAACATCCGTGCGTAATCCCCATTCACTAGTGCCGCTCCATAGCGTCACCCGGGAAGCATCCCTGCATAAGCCCCATTCACCAGTTCCGCTCCATAGCTGCACACGGGCAACATCCTTACATAATCCCCTTTCACCCGTGCCGCTCCATAGCTGCACTCGGTCAGCTTCCTTGTGTAAGCACCATTAACAAGTGCCTCTCTATAGCGGCACCCGGGCGGCATCCTTGCGTAAGCCCCATTCACCAGTGTCGCTCCATAGCGGCACCCGGGCCGCATCCTTGTGTAAGCCCCATTCACCAGTGTCCCTCCATAGCGGTACCCGGGAAGCTTCCTTGAGAAAGCCCCATTAACCAGTGCCGCTCCGTAGCGGCACCCGGGCAACATCCCTGCATAAGCCCCATTCACCAGTGCCGCTCCATTGTGGCACCCGGGCAGCTTCCTTGCATAAGCCCTATTCACCAGTGTCGCTCCATAATGGCACCCGGGCAGCATCCTTGCTTAAGCCCCATTTACCAGTGTCGCTCCATAGCAGCACCTGGGCAACATCCCTGCATAATCCCCGTTCACCAGTGTCGCTTCATAGAGGCACCCGAGCATCATCCTTGGGTAAGCCCCATTCATCATTGTCGCTCCATAGCGGCACCTAGGCCTCCATCCCAGAGTAATTCCCAGCACCATGGGCCGCCTAACGCATAAGCCCCTCTTCGTTTCCCAATGATGTACCCTTCGCGACGTGATCGTCAGGTCCCTACAACCTCTTGAGATTAGAGTAAGCACTGCCCTTGACCCCCACCTTTAGAAAACTACGGGGACATTGATCCATGTTATGTCATGGTGCGTAGGAAGCCTCCATGATGTTGAAGCCCACCACTCAGTCATTTATTCACATCGAGTTCCACCCTCGTCCAGCATGATGCTAAACTGTATACCTGAACTATGTGGACTTTGATCCATGTTAAGGAAGGGTACATAGGAAGCCACCAAGAGGTTCAAGCCCACCACCCGTTGGTCACTCCGACCTCCTTCATGTCGGTTCACCAGCACATGGGAAGCCTAGAGTGTAAGCCCCACACCATCTGGACCAAGGTCCTTCTCCAAGCCGGTTCTCCGACACGCCTTCATCTAGCATGACGTTAAACTACACACTAGAACTACGTGGTCTTTGATCCATGTTAAGGCATGGTACATAGAAAGCCTCCACGAGGTTCAATCCCACTGTCCATCATTTATTCACGTCAGGGTTCACCCCCATCAATCATGACATTAAACTGTATACCAGATCTACGCTGACTTTGATCTGTGCTAAGGCATGGTACATAGGATGCCTCCACGAGGTTTAATCCCATAGGGACCCCTGGTCCCTTCACGTCGGCCACCCGATGCCCAATTTGAACAACGTGGTCTTTGATCCATGTCAAGGCATGGTACGTAGGAAGCCTCCACGAGTTTCAATCCCACCTGGACCCCTGGTCCCTTCACATCGGCCTCTCGGTGTCCAATTTGAACTATATGGTCTTTGATCAGTGCTAAGGCATGGTACGTAGGAAGCCTCCATGAGGTTCAAGCCCACCTGGACCCCTGGTCCCATCACATCGGCCACCCGACGTCCAATTTGAACTACGTGGTCTCTGATCCATGCTAAGGCATGGTATGTAGGAAGCCTCCATGAGGTTCAAGCCCACCTGGACACCTGGTCCCTTCACGTCGGCCACCCGACGTCCAATTTGAACTACGTCGTCTTTGATCCCTATCAAGTCATGGTACGTCGGAAACCTCCATGAGGTTCAAGCCCACCAGGACCCCTGGTCCCTTCACGTCGGCCTCCTGGAATCCAATTTGAAATGTGCGGTCTTTGATCCGTGCTAAGGCATGGTACGTAGGAAACCTCCATGAGGTTCAAGCCCACCTGTACCCCTGGTCCCTTCACGTCGACCACCCGACGTCCAATTTTAACTACGTGGTATTTGATCCATGTCAAGGCATGGTACATAGGAAGCCTCCACGAGGTTAAAGCCCACCTGGACCCCTGGTCCCTTCACATCAGCCTCCCGACATCCAATTTGAACTACGTGGTGTTTGATCCGTGTAATGGCGTGGTACGTAGGAAGCCACCATGAAGTTCAAGCCAGCCTGGACCCCTGGTCCCTTCACGTCGGCCACCCGGCATTCAATTTGAACTACGTGGTCTTTCACACATGTCAAGGCATGGTACGTAGGAAGCCTCCATGAGGTTCAAGCCCACCTGGACCCCTGGTCCCTTCACGTCGGCCACCCGACATCCAATTTGATCTATGTGGTCTTTGATCTGTGCTAAGGCATGGTACGCAGGAAGCCTCCATGAGGTTCAATCCCACCTGGACCCCTGGTCCCTTCACGTCGGCCACCCGACGTCCAATTTGAACTATGTGGTCTTTGATTTGTGTTATGGCATGGTATGTAGGAAGCCTCCATGAGGTTTAAGCCCACCTGGACCCCTGTTCCCTTCACATCGGTTCACCGACCCCATATCCTTGGGCCACCTCATAGTGTAAGCCCCATTACATAGCAAATTATGCAGACTTTGATTCCCTACCATGGTGATATGTAGAAAATATTTTCGAGGCCCAATCCCATCACCACCGTCATCTCCATGACGACCTCATTTCATTCCCCCTCCACTCCATAAAATCCTCCACCATCCATCCTGATTCCTACCCGGGCCACCACATCTCGGTGGGATCATGTCATCCACCGTCCTCGCTGCTCCTAGCAGTACTTGTGCTGTTATCCATGCGTAAGCCCCAGCATGCTCCGGGTCGTTGTCCTCTATGTACACTTCGATTCATAACCCCTTCGAAGTACGTGGGTTTTGAACCCTGTTGTATACATAGGGTACGTTGGAAACCTCCATGAGGTTCAATCCCAGCCAATGGTAAACCACGGTGTCCCCCATCCTGGGGTGCACACTCCCTGATCCACCCTCACTGGTGTTCAGATTAGCCATTGCGGTGTGACATCTCCCCTCCTCCAGGCGCACCACCTTGGATCCGTCCTCATGGGGCGTTCTAATCCATCCATCTTCCAGGTATCCCCAACTTGGGATATACCAATCTGATCAGTCTCTATGGGATTTTCTGGTCACTCTCATATCGTCTCCGCAAGACGTTAAACTCGTGGCCTACCTCATGATAATCATGAGATGCCTGAGGAAAACCTTAGAAGACATGCCTTTGGCATAACCGTCTTCGCAAGACGTTAACCATGCTGCATACTCTGTGTTAAACATGGGAAGCTGAGGAAAACCTCAGATGCATGCCTATGACATAGGATTCCCCAAATTCGACGTGGGATGACTCGGGTTCTACACCCTTGAGATGCCCTCTTATGAGGAAGAATACAGGTTCCTCTATGTCCATACACCCATAGATGCCCCGACATGCCTGATGTTGTCGTCTACTCCGACAAAAGGTTGCTACCATGTCAGGACCCCATGGAATGTGCTGATGGAAGTACTGTAATTAACCAGCGTCCATGAAGATATGGCACCGGGAACGAGATTCACGAAGCAGTACTTAAATCTAAGAGGGAGACCCAGACTAGGTGACGAGTTCCGAGGAGGAATCCACGGATGGAAGAACTAACATCCCATCATCCTGTTTCGATAAAGGAGAAAACTTTTATAAACATGGAGCGAATGCCACCTGCCTTGGGAAAGCGGGAACGCGGGGCTACAGCTGCGCGTCCTCACAGACGGATGCGTGCGCCCTGGAAAAAGCATCAGAAACAATGTTCTAGAGGATATTCTCTAAGAACGTGTCCTTGATTTCGGTAGTTATTGGGAGAAGAATATTACCCTCATTGATTTTACCTGTTTTAACCACATTCAGAGGAGAATTTAGAAGGATCCTTTTGTGGTCTTATATGATAGGGAATGTCTTTCACGCTTGTGCTAGCTAGAGGTACGTGTGGAAGCCCTACTAGGTACTATTATCGGTTAGGAGAATAAATTGAAAGTTCAGCTTATTAGAAAGTTTATGATTACTACTTAGTTTGAAAAGAGTCATATGTTGATCGTTATCGATGACCTATCGGATTCAAGTTTGGGGATCATGTTTTTATATGGGTATCACTCAGGATTGGGAGTGGACGGTTACACAAGCATGTAAAGTTTTCACCTCATTATGATGTACAGTTTGAGATTAAAGAGAGATTTGGGCTAGTACACTATCTGTTTATTTTACCTCAGAGGTACCCATCCATGGATGACATCTTTAATGTTTCACAATTTCCCCAATATCATGAGATCCCATCTCATAATTTTGATACTAAAAAATTTGATTCAGATGCCAATAATGTCTTTGAGGAGTATCAAGTACGCATTGTTGACTAGATAATGATGGCTCTCTATGTCTTTTCTGTCCCATTATTATGGGTGATATATCAAAATGAATGAGTAAAGGATTAGACATGGGAGATAAAAGCTGATGTACAGTCCAAATGGCCAGATTTGTTCTCAGATAATGTTTCTGCAACCATAGAAGTTGAACTCGGGGATGAGTTCTTTTAAGGGTGTAAGATTGTAAGAACCCGATTTTTCACTCAGGTATGGATCCTTATTTTTCTAGTATGATCTTTACAGTGGACCTAATATGGACTCATAAAAGGTTAGATAATGTCATAGGAGTTCCCAGGGCATGCTCGTATCTCAGAACCCAATTTTTGGGAAAAACAGGCTTGAAGAACACTTTTGAAAACCGTGTGGATTATGTTTTTTTGGATAGAACCACATAACATAGTTGGTGCACCATCGTGAGACCAAACCATGTGAGTGATCCTTTTTCCCAGGTACACATGAATGGTTTTCCCACATATTTTCAAACTATGCGGACAAACAATCCGCATTCAATATTATGGTTAAAATTCCAATTTTCCCTTAGGGATTTAATTATGCACCCGCCTTCTTCCCTAACCTAAGATCAAAGAGGATTAACCTATTTCACTATAAATTTAGAGATTTTTTAATATATATCCTTGGAATCAAGAGATACCCTTCATCTGGAAACTGATCTTGAATCCTTTCATCATGTTGGATGCTCAACGTGATTTACTCAAGTCCTCTTTATCCGTTCTCCTTCTATTTTTCTCTAGACCGAGATATCATGGAATGATCATTTTATCATTTTATCTTTGATATGATCCGATAAAATCCAAATCAAGGTCCAATACCGGAGAAGGAGAGTCAGAAAACCCTAAGGTGGATGTTCTGTAACTCATCCCTAATTTTCATTTATTATGGATTTGCCATGTGGGGCCCACCGATTTCATCAAGTGTCTTTTTTTTTTGAAATTAGATTCTATGATTATAATCATTAGAATCATATGGATATACACTTTCCATATATGTGATTAATTATTGGTGGTTAGGAACACAACTCTATCCCTTCCATTTTGAAGGTTATTCCATATTTGGGTTTTTAGGGTTATGTCATGGTTGAACCACTATTCAAGGGTGCCTTCGCTTGACCACTCTAAGGATAAGCATTCAATATTAAAGGGAATTTTTATGTTTTGTATTTCATAAAATCATGTACCATGTATTCTTACCACTAATCTCACCTATGTCAAGTGCTTAAATTGATAAGTAAATTTTAGATTGAAATTGGGATGTATATTGAGTATATGGCGTGTCCGTATTGAATGTATACGAATAGTTGGTTGCATATCTATAGAACCCCTTACCACATTAATTGAAGGTAGTGGAATAGACCTTGGATGTTGAATTTTCATTACATTATTTAATAGTTTCATGCTACCTTGCCTTGTCACACTAATGAAAGGAATGTATTGATCCAAATGTCTTGATTAACTGGTTGCATGCTAGATGACCATAAAACAATAATGAAAGGAAATGATTGAACTGATTTTGTTATTATAATACATTTATATCAAATTGGAATTTCCTGACCCAAGAATTCCCTAGATTCTCGTCGGAGGATTCCATGAGCACTCGGGAAACCCATTCCTATTCAAGGGTACAACTTGCTTTGGTTGAGACCCACCAAGAACTAGATCCTTGTATAACTATTGGATGTCTGGTATGATATTATATTATCCCTCATGTATTACTACATGATGCATTGGATACAGTCATTGGATCCAAGATTCCTTGGATACAATCCGTGGATCGAGAATTGACAAGTAGGTTCCATGCTTAAATCCCACTGGGCCTGGTCTTTGATTAGCCCTATTTTACTTTGGATGAACTCCATGGACACGGTAAGAGACTCATTGTGCAATTCCTTTGACTATTATCCTTGAATTAGTCTCTTACCCCTTATCTAGACTCAGATTCTACTACGTTAGCAGCCCTTGAGGCTTGCGTTTCCTTTGTTATTACATTGGAAATTTATTATTAAATATCATCACAGGTTTTCCTATTACTTCCCGGAACCATTACTATTAATAACAAGTGACTTATTGATAAATTGGTAACAATATATTAATTATTTGGTTACATTCTCAGACTCCAGTCGATGGATGAAGCAGGTAATTGGGTATTTTGTTACATAATTCTTATATAATTTATACATACATGACTTCCCACTATTATATTCGATTACAAGGTCGAATGTTATAGACACTATTTATGGTGTCCCACTAAGATTTATCTCACACCCTCTATGGGTACCATTTGGAACCCAAATTAGATTACATGTAACGACCCAAAGTTTCATTAATGGAAAATCCCTCTTGATCCAGTTAAATGTTTCTTTATGAAAAATGCTTTTATAAGATATCAACTTTTTTTAGTTTTACTTTAAGATTTGTGACCGTTACTTTTATAGTCGTTGAACAGTGATCATCTGGGTAGTTTAAATATAAGGCTTTAACAAACCAATTTTCTACTCAGACAAAGGAAGCGATGGCCTCATCTAGTAGAATTGCCCCTTACGAAGCCCATTTGTCGGAGCTCGGAAAGGAGGTGGCATCTTTGGGCTTTGCCCTTGACCAAGCCCATGCTGAGCTTCATCAAGTCAAGCTCGAACGTGATCGTCTACGGGAAAAATGGAAGTTGATAGAGATTACCACTCGAGCGATGTTATCCGAGCAACCCCAAGAGTCTGTCACCATCGCACACCTTACCCTTAGGTCTTATGCGGCTATTTTAAGGGGTTATGTAACAAATAAGTAGCACCATGTTCATGTACATTATCTTTGTATATAATAATGAATATAATTTCTAGTCATTTTTGATACTTTGTAATTAGTTTTTAAAGTACAAACGATGTTTTCAGTTATTATTTAATTAAGAATTATATTTTATTAAATTAAAGGATTTTTGAATTAAATAATATTTTAATAAAATATTATTATAAATATTAAATTAATTTTTATTAAAAATAAATCATCTTATAATTTTATGAATGCAATTAAAATTTTTATTAAGGTTTGAAAGCCATTTCTGTCAAAACCCGTGAATTTTTTTATAAATGTCGGTTTTTATTTTAAAAGTGAAGATTCTCATATTTAGAAAATTATTTAGATAAAATAAATAGTATTTTTGGAATCAGGATGTCGAAATTATCCAAAGGTGAATTTTTCATAATTTTCTGAGACAGTCAAATTTTTGGGTAAAAATTAAATACCATTTAAATATATAATGTGTTTTATGACATCATAATGACCCAATGGTGATGTAATAAAATACCATAATCCTTATGTTCGGCCAATATATGTTTTATCATTAAAATAATGAGGTTTTGGGTTTGTTTGACTCACCTTTCAAAGCATTAATGGAGCCCTCAAGACTTATTCAACACTTTGCCTTTTTAAATTAATTTCCATGGGAGTGTGACTCACCTCCACATAAGCAACCCTTTTTTTTAATAAGTTCGGACCTTGGACTTTTAAAATATTGTTTTCCTCTTTCCTTTTCCAGAAACCATGGGCAAATACCATGGGATGGTTTGTGGTTTGGATTATTTTAATATAAGGGGTCCCAAACCTAAATAATAAAGAATTCTCTCACCTTTCCTATATAAACCCACCCAAGATCCCACTTCCTCCTCACTCAAAGCCCTTTAAGTTCGTCCAACCTCTGCCCTACTCTCTCTAGAATCCTCCCAAGGTGCCCCAAGCTCCCAAGAAGCCTCTCACAAGCCTCTCTCTAGCCTTTGGAAGCACACTTCCAAGTAAGGGTTTTTCTTCCTTTCTCATTTTTGTCAATTTTTCTTTAAGTTGTATTGCCCTTTTAATTTCATTTATGAATGTTGGGGTATGGTTTCACACCTCCCCCATACTGCCCTCTTATTGTTTGAATGAAGGGAGAACCCTTTCTCTCTCATTAAATGCCTCCCATGTACACCCGTTACTATGCCGAAAATCCGAAAGGAACTTCTCTCTCTTCTTTTATATTCAAGCAATACTTTTGTATCATGAATCTAAATTTCATTTCTATTGTTGGGACATGTATATATATGATCTCCTTACTGTCCATTACATGTAAATATGATGAGGAACCCCTTTCTCTCTCATCAACCTTTTTTATGAATTCTTATGTCACGCCGTTACGCTGCCGAAATCGCACCGATTTTCTAAGCCAATGTCTTTGTGTAGTGAATACCATGCCCATTTCTCCATCAAGGGTATTCACCTTTATGCACATATACATATTGATTGTAAAGTTTCATGTATGAATTCCACATTCCTTTATCGTGGAAGAAATGATTATGTTTTATGAATCCATGTTTTATGATCCATGTGGCACACTTATACATGAAATGAAATGTTTAAGTAGGGTGCGCCCTTTATAGCGCTCCAATGCATTGGGTAAAGTATAGTATCATGATACGTCATGTGCAATGAGTGTTTACTCATGCTAATTCAAGTGCAACGAGGGTTTACTCGTGCTTCAAGTGCAATGAGGGTTTACTCATGCTCCATGTGCAATGAGCCTTGGCTCATGCTAATTCAATGTTAAGTGTTGTTGCCACATTTCCATGTTATGATTATCATGATTTATCATGCCTTTATGTTCATGCCTCTCTTATGATCTATTGATATGCCCATTGCCTAACATGTATTGTAATCATCATGTTATTCATTGTGTACTCCCTTACTGGGCCTTATAGCTCACCCTTTTTTTATGCATGTCCTCAGGTTATCCCATGCAATGCTAAGTACGAAGGAATGTAGTGGTCATGTAAAGGACGTTTTCAATAAGGATGTTGTATTTCAAGTTTAAAGTTTTTATGTAATAATCCTAAGCCCCAAAGACACTAATCCTCTCAATCTTCTTTGTTGTATCAAGTGAAGTTTTATGTAATAAAGCATGTTTAAGTTGTAATAAAAAGCAGGGTTGTCATAGTTGGTATCAAAGGATAGGTTTAGTTATTTTTGGGATTAGGAAACCCTAGTAAAGCCTTAGATACAAGACTAAGCATAATAAAAACATCCCTAAGTTTTGGTAAATACTATGTATGTTTTTTATCAAACAAATACATCCCTGTCTGGATACGAGCAGGTAGAGGAGGCTCTGGCATAGATGTATCCTAGGGGTAAAACCCGAAAACACCGCTTTGAGCTAGACTCGAACGGGAACTGGTGCACGACAACGGGCCTTGCTGCACTCTTGGTTACGACACTCCCGGGGGATATGTTTTGATAAATTCACAATCTTAGTATGAACCCTTATTAAGGGAAAAATGCCCCTAAGAATATATTTTAGAAGGATGATCATGAAAAGCCAGGGTTGAATCCTATAGACTCATGAGTTAAAGAGATTTAAGTTTATTTACAAGTCATCAAATTTTGTCTTTGGATTAACCTTTATGTGTTACCCCTAACTTTCTTTTATTCCAGCCAATGGCTGGTTATAGGAGAACTCGGGCTAACAACCGTTGTGAAGATCAGTGTGATGATTGTACTTATGAGATGCCCAATCCAATGGGAGCGGGAATCGCAAACATTGTCACGCTTCTCTCTCAGCTAACTCAAGTTTTGAATAGAAACACTGGTCAAGAGGAACGTTCAACCCCCCCTAAGAAAGAACAAGTCGCTATTGAAAGCTTCATGAGACAAAGGCCTCCTACTTTTAGTGGATCATCCGATCCCACGATTGCTGAACAATGGATAAACTCCATTGAAAAGATATTCTCCATCCTCCAATGCTCTGAAAAAGAGAAGGTTCTCCTGGCGGCTTATCGTATGGAGGGTGAAGCTGATCAATGGTGGACGTTGATCAAAAATACGAAGCCTGAGGAGGAGATCGAGGCTTTGGAATGGAAGGTATTCCAGAAGATGTTTTTCGATAAATATTTTCCACGCACCCTCCGTCTTAAGATGGAAAGGGACTTCCTTTCCCTCAAGCAGAAAGATGAGGAATCTGTGGGAGCGTACGAGGCAAACTTCACAAGGCTTGCACGATACGCTTCCGGCTTTGTCGTTACCCCCGAATGCAAGGTTGACCGCTACTTTGGTGGGCTGAAGCCTAGCTTGTGGAAAGCATTAGCGATCCGTGACTTCGACAGCTATGAGGAAATTGTCCGATGTGCCCTCAAGGTTGAAATGGAGATCGAAGAATCACAGGGGTATCATGGGGACAAGAAGCGGAAGGTGGACTTCAATGCTGGTGGTCCGATGGATAAATCCAACGGCGCTAAGAAATTCCAGCACCCCACTTGCCAAAAGTGTGGAAAGAAGCACCCTGGAAATTGCCTTAGGGGGACAAGAAAATGCTTCAAGTGTGGAAGAGAAGGGCACCTAGCTGTTAACTGTCAGCAAGAAGGACCCGCGGCTACGACGGAGGGGAGGAACGCTCCGTTCGAACCTCAACGCGTTGTTCAATGCTTCAAATGCAAAGAACCGGGTCATTTTGCGAATCAGTGCCCTAATCCAAGGGTTATCGGAGGCAATCAACAACCTCCAAGACAGCAAGGAAGAGCTTTTGCCATCACTTCTGCCGAAGTGAACCCCGACAATGAAGTGGTGACAGGTACGCCAGTTATTCATTCAAGAATAGCAAACGTACTTTTTGATTCAGGTTCTACGCATTCTTTTATATCTCAAAAGTTTAGTAGAACAATCCCTGCACCACGACAAATCATGGAAGTAAAGATGTCGGTGAGTACGGAAAATGGGGCAATCATTGCATCCCATGAGTATAAGTCCTCCCCTGTTATAATCTGTGGATTGAATTTCCCGGCGAACCTCGTCATACTCCCTTTGGTGGAATTTGATGCAATTCTTGGCATGGATTGACTTTCCTTATATAGAGCCAACATAAATTGTCGGGAGAGGGAAATCGCACTCCATATGGAGAATCGACCCCCGATTCTTTACAAGTGTCAGGAGGAAGATGAATCTCCTTTAGCTCCATCATCTCAAGCATGGATATTACTGCCTTATGAGCACGCATATCTGGCTCAGATGATTGAGTCCAAGGAAGAAACCACCCTTGAAGAAATGCCTATTGTGAGGGAATTCGCTGAAGTATTTCCCGAGGAACTTCCTGGTCTTCCTCCAAGAAGAGATGTTGAGTTCTCAATTGAACTTATACCTGGGGCACTACCAATATCCAAGACTCCATATAGAATGGCTGTGGTTGAGCTTGAAGAACTGAAGAAACAACTACAGGAGAATCTGGATAAAGGGTTTATACGCCCAAGTGCATCACCATGGGGTGCACCAGTCCTCTTCGTCAAGAAGAAGGATGGGTCAATGCGGCTTTACATCGATTATCGTGAACTTAACAAAATCACGATAAAGAACAAGTATCCTCTCCCAAGAATCAATGACTTGTTTGATCAGCTATGTGGAGCACAATACTTCTCCATGGTCGACTTGCGGTCGGGATATTATCAAGTAAGGGTGAAGAAGGAAGATATCCCCAAGACTGCTTTTCGTACAAGGTACGGGCACTATGAATTCATAGTAATGCCTTTTGGACTCACCAATGCTCCAGCAATATTCATGGACTTGATGAATAGAGTCTTTAGAGATTACCTAGATAAATTTGTGGTAGTCTTTATAGATGATATTCTAATATACTCCAAAACCAAGGAGGACCATGAGGAGCATTTAAAAACTGTACTAGAGACTTTGTGCAAGGAGAAGCTCTATGCAAAGTACAGCAAGTGTGAGTTTTGGTTGAAGGAAGTCTCATTCTTGGGTCATATCATCACTAGAAAAGGGATATCTGTGGACCCCTCCAAAACAGATGCAATTGAGGGATGGCCGAGGCCAACATCGGTAACTGATATCCGTAGCTTCTTGGGGTTAGCTGGATATTATCGACGATTTGTGAGAAATTTCTCACGATTGTCCAACCATCTTACCAAGCTAACTCAAAAGGGAGTAAAGTTTGCTTGGAGTGATGAATGCGAAGAAAGCTTCAAGGAGTTGAAAAGGAGGCTTATCACTGCACCCGTGCTCACTTTACCCACAAGTGGGGAGATTTTTGTGGTATTCAGTGATGCTTCGAAGAAGGGCTTAGGATGTGTGCTGATGCAGAATGATAAAGTGATATCCTATGCCTCAAGCCAGTTGAAAATCCATGAGCGAAACTATCCAACGCATGATCTAGAGTTGGCGGCGGTGATCTTTGCCTTGAAAATCTGGCGGCATTATCTCTATGGAGAGAAATGTGAGATACATACTGACCACAAGAGTCTTAAATATATATTCATACAGAAAGAGATTAATATGCGCCAGAGAAGATGGATAGAGCTCATCAAGGATTATGACTGTTCAATACATTACCACCCTAGGAAGGCGAACAAGGTGGCGGATTCCCTAAGTAGAAAGGATCCAGAAATTCTATCAATGATGAGAATTGAGAAGGATCCAATCTTCTTAGACTTGATGAAGATGGACGTGGGAATCATAAAGAAGGGAACATCATCAATCCTTTCACAAATGATTTCTCAACCATCTCTTTTGGAAAGGTTAAAGGATGCTCAAAATGATGATGCGAGAATCCAAGAAAAAGTGGAAGCTATCAAAAAGGGAAAATCATTAGAGATTAATGTTAATGAAGAAGGAATTGTGCGGTTTGGGAAAAGACTATGTAACCCATCATGTTCGGAGCTGAAGAAGGAACTTTTGGATGATGCTCATAGTTCAAATTTCTCTATTCACCCAGGGAGCACAAAGATGTATCGCGATCTCCGAGAAAACTTTTGGTGGGATAATATGAAGAAGGAGATCGCCGAATATACATCAAAGTGCCTGGTGTGTCAGCAAGTGAAGGCAGAGAGGCAGAAGTCTAAGGGGATGATGCAACCATTGCCCATACCAGAATGGAAATGGGAGAACATCACCATGGACTTCGTCACTGGACTTCCAAAGACATCCAAAAGCAACAATGCAATTTGGGTTATTGTGGATCGTCTTACAAAGACTGCACACTTCATTGCTATTCGAGAGGATTTCTCTTTGGATCAACTGGCATGGATATATATCAGGGAAGTGGTACGGTTGCATGGAGTACCACTATCTATTGTGGCTGACTGAGATCCAAGATTTACCTCTAAGTTTTGGAAGAGTCTTCAACATGCTCTGAATACTGAACTGAACTTCAGTACGGCCTATCATCCTCAAACTGATGGCCAATCCGAGCGGACTATCCAAACACTTGAGGATATGTTGAGAGCGTGCTCAATGGACTTTAAAGGAGGGTGGGATCAACATCTTCCTCTAGTTGAGTTCTCTTATAATAATAGTTTCCACTCGAGCATCCAAATGGCACCATATGAAGCCCTGTATGGGAAAAGGTGTAGAACACCGGCATGTTGGGATGAGGTCGGTGAACGTAAGCTGCTTGGACCAGAAATGGTCGAAGAAATGGTGGAGAAGGTGAAAACCATTCAGCAGCATATCAAGGCAGCCCAGAGTCGACAGAAGAGTTATGCAGATAATCGTCGATGAGACCTTGAGTTTAAAGTCGGAGACATGGTGTTTTTACGCATATCTCCGTGGAAGAAGGTCATGAGGTTTGGAAAGAAAGGGAAGTTATGTCCAAGGTACATCGGCCCCTTCGAGATTCTTGATCGTGTTGGGGATGTGGCCTATCGACTAGCACTTCCACCTACTATGGCCAAGGTGCATGATGTCTTCCATGTATCCCTCTTAATGAAGTACATACCAGACCCTTCACATGTACTCTCTTCTGAGGTGGTACAATTAGAAGACGATCTTTCTTATGAGGAGAAACCAGTGAAGATCTTAGATCGTAGAGAAAAAGTTCTAAGAAATAAGACAATGCCCCTCGCCCAAGTGTTGTGGAGAAACCACAAGTTTGAAGAAGCAACTTGGGAGTCGGAGGATATGATGAAGCTAAGTTACCCACATTTGTTTTAGTGTGGGAAAAGGAAAATTTCGAGGGCGAAATTTCTTAAGGGGGGAATGTTGTAACGACCCAAAGCTTCATTAATGGAAAATACCTCTTGATCCAGTTAAATGTTTCTTTATAAAAAATGCTTTTATAAGATATCAACTATTTTTAGTTTTACTTTAAGATTTGTGATCGTTACTTTTATAGCAGTTGAACAGTGATCATCTGGGTAGTTTAAATATAAGGCTTTAACGAACCAATTTTCTACTCAGACAAAGGAAGCGATGGCCTCATCCAGTAGAATTGCCCCTTAAGAAGCCCATTTGTCGGAGCTCGGAAAGGAGGTGGCGTCTTTGGGCTTTGCCCTTGACCAAGCCCAAGCTGAGCTTCATCAAGTCAAGCTCGAACGTGATCATCTACGGGAAAAATGGAAGTTGATAGAGATTACCACTCGAGCGATGTTATCCGAGCAACCCCAAGAGTCTGTCACCATCGCACACCTTACCCTTAGGTCTTATGCGGCTATTTTAAGGGGTTATGTAACAAATAAGTAGCACCATGTTCATGTACATTATCTTTGTATATAATAATGAATATAATTTCTAGTCATTTTTGATACTTTGTAATTAGTTTTTAAAGTACAAACGGTGTTTTCAGTTATTATTTAATTAAGAATTATATTTTATTAAATTAAAGGATTTTTGAATTAAATAATATTTTAATAAAATATTATTATAAATATTAAATTAATTTTTATTAAATATAAATGATCTTATAATTTTATGAATGCAATTAAAATTTTTATTAAGGTTTGAAAGCCATTTCTGTCAAAACCCGTGAATTTTTTTATAAATGTCGGTTTTTATTTTAAAATTGAAAATTATCATATTTAGAAAATTATTTAGATAAAATAAATATTATTTTTGGAATCAGGATGTCGAAATTATCCAACGGTGAATTTTTCATAATTTTCTGAGACAGTCAAATTTTTGGGTAAAAATTAAATACCATTTAAATATATAATGTGTTTTATGACATCATAATGACCCAATGGTGATGTAATAAAATACCATAATCCTTATGTTAGGCCAATATATGTTTTATCATTAAAATAATGAGGTTTTGGGTTTGTTTTACTCACCTTTCAAAGAATTAATGGAGCCCTCAAGACTTATTCAACACTTTGCCTTTTTAAATTAATTTCCATGGGAGTGTGACTCACCTCCACATAAGCAACCCTTTTTTTTAATAAGTTCGGACCTTGGACTTTTAAAATATTGTTTTCCTCTTTCCTTTTCCAGAAACCATGGGCAAATACCATGGGATGGTTTGTGGTTTGGATTATTTTAATATAAGGGGTCCCAAACCTAAATAATAAAGAATTCTCTCACCTTTCCTATATAAACCCACCCAAGCTCCCACTTCCTCCCCACTCAAAGCCCTTGAAGTTCGTCCAACCTCTGCCCTAATCTCTCTAGAATCCTCCCATGGTGCCCCAAGCTCCCAAGAAGCCTCTCACAAGCCTCTCTCTAGCCTTTGGAAGCACACTTCCAAGTACGGGTTTTTCTTCCTTTCTCATTTTTGTCAATTTTTCTTTAAGTTGTATTGCCCTTTTAATTTCATTTATGAATGTTGGGGTATGGTTTCAAACCTCCCCCATACTGCCCTCTTATTGTTTGAATGATGGGAGAACCCTTTCTCTCTCATTAAATGCCTCCCATGTACACCCGTTACTATGCCGAAATTCCGAAAGGAACTTCTCTCTCTTCTTTTATATTCAAGCAATACTTTTGTATCATGAATCTAAATTCCATTTCTATTGTTGGGACATGTATATATATGATCTCCTTACTGTCCATTACATGTAAATATGATGAGGAACCCCTTTCTCTCTCATCAACCTTTTTTATGAATTCTTATGTCACGCCGTTACGCTGCCGAAATCGCACCGATTTTCTAAGCCAATGTCTTTGTGTAGTGAATACCATGCCCATTTCTCCATCAAGGGTATTCACCTTTATGCACATATACATATTGATTGTAATGTTTCATGTATGAATTCCACATTCCTTTATCGTGGAAGAAATGATTATGTTTTATGAATCCATGTTTTATGATCCATGTGGCACACTTATACATGAAATGAAATGTTTAAGAAGGGTGCGCCCTTTATAGCGCTCCAATGCATTGGGTAAAGTATAGTATCATGATACGTCATGTGCAATGAGTGTTTACTCATGCTAATTCAACTGAAACGAGGGTTTACTCGTGCTTCATGTGCAATGAGGGTTTACTCATGCTCCATGTGCAATGAGCCTTGGTTCATGCTAATTCAATGTTAAGTGTTGTTGCCACATTTCCATGTTATGATTATCATGCTTTATCATGCCTTTATGTTCATGCCTCTCTTATGCTCTATTGATATGCCCATTGCCTAACATGTATTGTACTCCTCATGTTATTCATTGTGTACTCCCTTACTGGGCCTTATAGCTCACCCTTTTTTTTATGCATGTCCTCAGGTTATCCCATGCAATGCTAAGTACGAAGTAATGTAGTGGTCATGTAAAGGAAGTTTTCGATAAGGATGTTGTATTTCAAGTTTAAAGTTTTTATGTAATAATACTAAGCCCCAAAGACACTAAACCTCATGATCTTATTTGTTGTATCAAGTGAAGTTTTATGTAATAAAGCATGTTTAAGTTGTAATAAAAAGCAGGGTTATCATATTACATGGTTGCAAGTGATGACAAAGGGAAACATGGAGATTCAAACACTTGAATTCTTATTATTTAAGATTTATCTTGATATTAGATGATCGAGCCAGAGCTCAGGATACATGGGATAGTCTTTGATTTCCTTCATACTGTTTTGGATCATATTATTCCTACTGTTTTTCATCAATATTTTATAATTTTCTAGCAAAATTAATTATCTTCATTAGTTGTTGTATTGTAGAATGTTGTTTCAGTTATAAAGTTATCGTTATCCCTCATTTATCTATTCCTTTTATTTATATATTCTATTTACTTATCATGATCCCAATATCTACCTCTATTATATTTATCTATTGTTCAACACTCTATTAATGAGTTCTACGTCTCTCCACGGACACACCCTAGGCCCTCTCTTTTAGTGGGCAACCTCTCGTGTTCGGGGAGGTGAGCTTGAAGCCATGTGTCCCACCAAGTTCAGGGAACTTATTAAGTGGAATCCGGGTCCAAGATTTCATAACCGAGGTGAAGAACTTTCATGAGTTTCTTGAATGATAAATCACAGTATTTAATTATTTAAAGCATAATTATAGACAATACCAATAAACAATGAGTTTGTAACATAAAACCATTACCAAATTTTAAAATTTTGAATCATAATCCCTAAGAAAGAATTTTTTTATGGATATCTATATCAAATAATGTTCATGATAAAAATCATAAATTTCCTTCTTCGGTATTATATACACCAATCAAAAGAAACATGTCGTGAATATGTCATCTGTCTCATAGAAATTAATGTTGTTCGAAAATCACATTCCACAAGTCTCGAATTTCTTCTTATACATTCAAACATCATGTATAATAAATGTGGTTTATTATAGATATATTACAAAACCATTAAAAAATATCTCATACCTTATATGATTTACTTATGACTTTTATTACTAGTTTATTAATAATTCCTCATTATAAATATTATTGGGTAATAACTACTACATTTTTTTATGTTGTGGTTTAGTATTTTCATTAATTTTAAATTTGTTTTTATATAATACATATTCATTATATATTTGTATTTATATTATTATATCAATTTAATATACCAAAAATTAGTTACATCAATCATGTATGAAACATATTGTGCGGAATCAAGAACAATATTTTCATTTTCTCAGTAGATGGAATTATGGAAAGGTAAAAAATATATCAGGTTTACATTTTCATTTATTATGACATATATATCATATAAATTTATTAAATATATCCTTATTACATCTATTTTCATAAGAAAATTAAAAAAAACATCACTTATATTTGTATAGGTTTTAGTCTACATGTACACATGAGAGACATCATCATTTTCCATCTGGTTGGATGAAAAGATGGGAAATGTGATATTATAATTCAAGATGTATAATTACTTCATAATTAGAGTATACATATATTAAATTCATCCTCACATATAACCATTAAATGTTGTTTTGGTATATGAATTACAGTGCTTTTTGAGGCAGTATTCCTCTATGCACACAAACGAATCTATCACTTCCCATATGATGGAAGAGAAAATGGATGAAGGTTATGCCCCTACAATTAAATCTTATCATTATATGTGAGATAATTAAGTTTTTTATTAGTTTATATGGATAATATTTAAATTAGATCAAATAGGAAATAAAATAAGAATGTTTTATTTAAAATGATAGCTCTTCTTCAGAAAATATCATTATATTAGCAACCAAATCATTAATAGAAGCATTTTATTACAAATATAATTACTATAGGAAATGGGAAGGGGATTAAGGAAAGGATTTTTTATGGATTTTAGGAACCACATGTAATTATATTTGTGAATAGGGGAGGAGTTGGGATATCATTTTTTATGTGTTTGAGAGAACACACTAGTATTTTTTCAAAATAAAAAGTTATACCCACATTTTACAAATACCAAAATGCTCCAATGTGGATAATTGTTGAATCGTATATGAGATAATATCAAAATATTGAACTAAAATAGGATTTTTATGTTAATATTAATATTTTCCCTTATAGTTTCATTTTAACCCCATTGTAATATCAGTTTTTATGATAACCAAAATAATTAAGTTTTCCAGAATTAGTGGTTCATTTTGACATAAAATTATGTTTTCCCTGCTATATATTGTATATTGTGATGATTAAAAATTTGAAATTAATTTTAATGAATTTATTTAATAGATATAGAATAATTAACTTTAAAATTAAAAACACAGATATATGAAAAAGAGTTTTCCAAAAAATACCCTTCATAAATATTGAGAATTTTAATAGCCAAATTAAATATGAAAATATATTTAATAAACATAATTGTATCAATAATAATATAATTTATCAAATTATACTTAAAAATAAATATTAAATAAAATTGGACTCATAAATACTTTAGTTAAAAATGGATTTTTTTAAAACATGTTTATTAACTATTCATCAAAATATTCATCATTTTAGAAAATTCTAAAAAATTAACATAAAGATATTTATGACCTGGTTATTTAAAAATACAATTTTATTTTTTATTGAAATATTCTAGATGTATTAATATTTTACATTTATTAATTTTTCATAAAAATAAATGGGAATCAATTTTTTGAGAAAAATATATTTTGGATTCATATAAAGACATTACAAAAAAATTACGGACATTTTAATAAATATATATTATTTATATAAAAACATAATACTTAATTTTCCAAGTGTTTTCATCCTATTCATACTATAAAATTTAATGGATAGGTTATAATGGTTATGTTTATATAATAATAGTTTTAATAGTATATTATGGTTTATTAAAAAATTGTATTATCTGTAACACATAATATTGAAGAAAATAAATTTATTTATAAAATATTTAGTAAAAAATATTGAGTTTTTATATTCTACCCCCAACAAAATTTATTTTCTATTCAAAATTATGTAACATCAATGCTAATAACTAATGATACATCTTCCTCATCCTATCATTAGTTTCCAAATTTATTTTTCTAGTTGTTGGTTTTAACATAAATAATTGACCATGTGAGTGATATAGTTACTTTTAACTATCTATATATGATCCAAAATCCCTATATTTTTTTATTTATAAGAAGGATCATTATATAGTAGTATGGAATTGAAGTGAATTATAAGTTAATAATCATGTATTTATTCCCTTAGGAAAGATACCTGGAACACATTGTGAACTTGGGAGAGGTTCAGTGGAGGCGCCATGTTATAAGAAAGCATCCCTAAATAATCAATAAGCTCAAAAGGGAGAGTATACCAAGGTCTCATCATCCCATTCCCCATAAATCTCATAACCTTCTTCCATTGTAAAATTATTTGAAACCCCTTATCATTAATTTATAAATCCATATCACATTGATGATTATTCACATAAATTTTGTATTGCCTATGTTCTACCCTAAAGTGTCATTGAATTGATATAACATTCACTTATGTTTATTAATCTATATTCAGTCCCAATATCTTTTTTATCCATCATTGTTCAATAAAATTTTATTTATACAATTCTTTCTATAGACATCTTTATAATGATTCATCTGAATGCTTGACAAGAAGATATTGTGGTATGGAAATTCGAGAACAGGATGTCGTGGACACCTATCACCTTTTATATCCATAGTAAAAGATCTAAATATATCCTCTAGTATTGTAGTTGTTCACATAAACTAAAAAATATTTATAGGATGATACAAATTTTTAAAACTCAATAATATATGAATATCTTATTGAAGGATTTTTCATATTTTTGAGGTAAACCCCTCGTCATGATCAGATACAGTAGAATGTGTTACTCTATGAAACATTACCACCTCTATAATGTATATTCTTGAAATATGATCAAGATAATAATATTCTATAATGGTGAGAAAATGTTTTGCCTTTATAAGGTGATCGACTATAACACATATAACATGATTTCATTTAGAAATTTTGAGGTGTCTGATACTAAAATCCATTTTGAGTTTCCGAATTCTATTTTGGTATGGGTAATGGTTTTAACATCACCATAAACTTTTGTCTCTGAACCTTAACATACTGACTTACGAACATCGAGATACAAAATCTATAATATCTCTCTTCATTATATCCTGCCATAAATACTATTTCACATCTATGTATATTTTTATACTTCTTGCATAAATATAGAATAAAAAACTATGATATTTTTAAAAATTATGTTTCAAAAAATATAGTTTGTATGGAACACATAAACAATTATATAACTATATAATTCATTCATATTCATTTTTCATAATAGGATAATATATTACCTTATTCTTCAGCTCTATGTCCTCCTTTTGTGCCTATTTAATCATCACTTCAATAGATGGTAGAAAAAATATTTTAAAATCAACATATTTCCTCCCTTCATGATTTATAGATCCGTCCATTTAAAAAATATCCTTTTTATCCTCAACATTGATAAGCTATCATGTTGCTTATGACTCAAAGCATCAAAAATATTATTCTCTTTCCTATGGTGGTAATGTGTTGAGAAGTCTCGAAATATAATCAGATTTAAATAACATATCTAGAACATGTTCAACACATAATTTGTGAATATATACTTTAAAATTTTATGATGAGTAGATTTATCAAACATTTCTACAATAGTATAATGACTATATATTTAAATAAAAAATATAGAAACTAACTTGAAGTCATCAGTTGTGTAATTTTTCCCTTGGACATTCAATTGTTATTATGCATAATACATCACCATATCATTCTAAATGCGGACTCATCCCATCACATTATTTTATGCAGCACTATAGATTAAAAAACCTTCAAGCTTGTAAGATAATGTAACCATAATTGTAATGACTATCCTCATTTTTAGTTCCAGAAAATTTTTTCACGTTCAAATGCCTAAAGGATCTTGGATCCATTTTGAAAAAAAATGGATAGTATAATGGATAACCATGAGAACTTTTCCATAAATCATCGATAATATCCTATTAATCTATGAAAAATATAGATATTAGTCATCATGGATTTCCAAATCCAATTTTCAAGAGATATTATATCTGATGGATCCATTGATATATCCTCACTTGTGATTATATAAATAGAAAATGGAATTGTGTATAACCAAAATTCCCACGTTTTAATATTTTATTATAATTTGTCCTTCCACATGGTCTTCTTCAGAATTCCCAAGTGATGCACATGCTCAACTACAATAGTTGATTAAATGATAATAAATCAATGATGTCAAACACATAATGATCAATTTAATCTCAAAATGAATAATTCATTAATTACATATTGATATAAGGGGAATTATTAATACTAAACAGAATCACTATATATTAATAATTCTGATCCATTTTATTGAATGTTTTATTTCGTATATCCTCCTTTGTAACCATCAATTGATGATATATATAATGAAGCTCAATAATGGATAATATATATGCAGTAGTTCAAACAATTCATCAATACATGGTTGATGATACTTCCCCTTGACGGTGAACCTGATCGTTTTCAGATTGTCAATACATAGTTGCATAGATCCATTTTTATTCAGAAAAAACTGAATAGATATATCCCAAGGATACCCAGACAGCTGAATGAATCCCTTTACAATATTCATATAGATTCTCCATGTCAATTCTTAAAACACAGTCACAGATATTATATATGATGTATTCTAAATTTTAATAACACTAGGTATGAGGTCTATTGATAAATCAACATCAAGATTAAGCCCAAAACATGGTAACTCTTTCTAAATGAAATAAAAATATTCTTGAAAAATTGGATTATTATGTATGTTGATTATCTCTCCAAACATCTATGAAAAATAGATATTTTTAATTTATAGCTTTCTCTCTATAAATCATTAATATATATCTTGAATGATTTTCAAATCCAATCGCTAAGATAGAGAGAGAATATGAGGCCCAATGATCCTAAAATTGATATTTGAAAAATATTTAACATGATAATATCACATTGTAATAGTTATTTTAAAATATTGTAATATAACATAAAATAATTCTAATATATTTTCAGTCCACCATTGTTATCAGAAAGAGGGTTTTATTGGAGGTGTAATAAAACCATTAGCAGTATCATGCATGTTGAAAAAGTTGATGTTGGTAAAAAAAGTAAATATATTAATTATTATATTTATATATTTTTGGTGAAAAATCAACCTAATGTCATACTCTATAAATAGTACATTATTATTGATTATGAGGGACATGTACATAACCCTAAAGTCCTATAGAGGTGTCATTAGAGAGGTGTTTGTGAACTAAATCAGATAAGAGGGTGAGATCAGTACCGCACTGATCATCGATGCTAACAGAGTTCATAGATCTCACCAACAATGTCAATATAGAATCACTCTTCATCAATTATTAATACATAATTCAGTTATTATGTTTCTTTTATGTTGATTTATCACTATTTGTTTATTCCATTCTTAATGAAAATCAACCAACTAATAGATTGATTTACAGACTGACTGTATTGCGAGTATGCGTTGGTTTTAACTTGGATTTGACAATTTTTATTATTGATTTATTATATATATCCTTTTTTAAAAGTAAAAAAAATCAATTCCAACATGATCATTGGATAAGATCCATTAATTAAATTTTTAGTTTTTGCATTTATTTCCCTATTTTTATACATTCATTGTTGGTGTTTCGTTTGACTGGTAGTTCACTAAAATACAAAATTTTCAATTATTGTGCAATTGTTATTTAATAAATGAATTTGTACAATGATAAGGATTTTTTGTAGGTGGTTGAACTATTTTTTATGGCATTAATGGATAATTTGGACCAGATTAGTGGTTTTCACTTTCTCAGTATAGTGCATGATGATGTCATGGGGAGAAGATGTGTTTTCATGATCAATTCGGACAACCATAAGTGGATCTCCCATGATGGTGAGACTCAACTGGATGATATAAAATATCCTTAATGATATTGGTGGTGATTATCACATGTGTAAGAGGATTATGATGAATACACGTGATGATCTATGAATTATGGAAGTTTTCAAACTACATGGTTTGTAATGGAAGAACACATGTAATTTTTGGGGCCCCTGTTGTAGTGCTAGGGTTCTATTTAAAAATAAATACCACATTATAATTGGAATTTTCCACACACCATGTGATACTAACTTATAATATCATAATTATTCAAAGAGGTAACACATGCATAATCATTGAAAATTAAATGGGAACATGTAGAGTGCATGACAAAGTCTAATTGCTAATACATGGCCAGCATTACATGGAAAAGGAAAAGTGCATAGGCACATCTCAGGGTACCTAGGAATATGCAAGATCACTTGGGAAAACCTATGATCTTAAAGACATGTAAATTAATACTAGTACACATGATGTACTTTTCTATGGGTGGTCTTAGACTATTGTTCTCTTCAGCGTTGATCGTTTTACTTAGGGTGTGTTCCTCATTTCATCGCTATGATGGTATAGTGTGGAATTACATCCTCGATGAAGGATTAAGATCCTATCTATGATATTTTTCTCATATATAGTCATTAGTGTACTCCATTTCCCTATGAGGGATACCCTATCTTCTTATTTCTCTATGTGGGATTCCTAGAATTAGTGTGACTAACAATACATGAGCATTGATCCAATACGTAGTGGGTTAATCCTAATCTGGTTATTGTTTCACCCCATGGAATTGGTTGTGGCACCAATACATGTATTGATCTATTTAGACTTCCAATGTGTACATTATAATGGTGACACCTAGTGATCTTGACGTCTTAGATGGACTCCATCAGTGTTATCAGACTCACTGAGATATTTGTCTCATGTGAGTGTGGTTACAGACTCTCAAGAAGAATCATAGGATGGCAATGTAGTTGTGACCGTAAATTAAGACTTACTTTCTACCATGAATTTATATTGATATTTTATTAACTATAACATACTATTATTGAAATGACCTATAATTTTATGGCTACTCATGATTATTATTTCATAGCTATTTCATTGTTTCATACTATGTATTATTATATTAACCCCTACATGGGCTATACCTTCCCATGTCTAGTATTATGTTGTTAACCGGCCATTCAATGGGTTTATCAGTGGAATAAGAGTATATAGATCTTATATTGGTCTAGAAAATCTTTGGATCATTCAAGGAATAACATTTGTTTATCGTCATCACTTACATGTAGGTTACACTTATTTATAGTTTTTTGTGGGAATATATTTGACCCTTTTTACATTTAAGTTTTGTCCATATTACTCTAATTGATGGATTTATTAGTGGACATGAATTTGGTATTAGTATTATTTATGAATTTTAACAATGTATGGGCTTAGATAATTGTGTGTGTACTTGTACCTTATGATAAGACCTCCCATTATAGTTCAATTCCTACTCACCATTGTTTTCTATCCTCTAACCTATTGGATGCAGGATGGTTGTAGTAACACTCGGCTTATCAAATTCATAGTGGTCCCTGATGGGATGGATAATTAAAATGTGGTATTGGAAGTAGGGTTCCATATATTTATTTATTATTAGAGGTTTTTAGGTATGTGTTTTGGTTTCAATTTTTTTGAAATAGAGTTAGGTTTTCAATCTTGGGATTTCATGATAGACTCTAGTATTGGTGTGTCAATCAATATATCTATAGACCAAGACTACAAATACCTGCATTTTGAATTTGTATATATAGATAATGGTTGTAGGGAAAAAATTGTATTTTCATCATATATTAATGAGATGTGTTGCATGTCGTTCTTCAGTGAGCTCCCAAAATATACTCATTGACTTGGTTCATTGTGTTTGTTTTAGGATTCCTCCATATTAATTTTGAGTATGGATTCAATAGTAGTATCAGGAGAATGATCCCCTATGTGTTGAAGAATTGATATAAGGATGTGTTTAGGAGGTAGTGTCTATAGGTGTTTTCCACCCATACCTCCAGCCATCGAGCTAGAGCTGGTACCCATAGTTCTAGGTGATGAGATGCATATGATGTGCATGATACCTGAGTTTTATAATTAGTGACACCTCTAGTTCAAGGTCGAGAAATACCCATTGGTAGCTAAGGATTGGATTGAAGTAATTATGTGATTCATTAAACTTTCCAAGACACATTCTGGACATATGGTTACCCTTATAGAGTTCATTCTTCATGGTTATATAGGGAATTGGTGTTTAACATACCGGTTCCAGAATCTATCCAGAGGTTCCTCGTACCTAGTTGGTCACATGGCATCAAGAATTTTTCCCTGAACGCCATAGGCTGCCGAGTAGACGCGAGGGCTTTGGTTGTGATAGTGGGGAAAATATGCCCTCATTGGCAGAGTAACCAAATGGAAGAGAAACAAATATACAATAACGAAAGCAGTAAATATCCAACAATAGTAAACAGTTGAAGATGGAAATAATAAACAACTGGAGAATATATGTATAAAATGATGCATGATACATATGTCTAAGAAAACAGCCAAACTAGTCACAATGCTGAATAAAACCAGTACCAAACCAATGTACAAAAGAAATAGATAAACATCTCCTCAGCATCAAAAACCTAATTTTGGTCCCATGCTCTCCAGCTCTACAACATGTCATGTACCTTATGTAGAAGGGCTCTTTCCCTTCTCTATACCTGTAGCAAAATAATCTGTCTGATCCCAAAAGCATGGCCCAAACAAGGTGTGAGACTAAATATCATTAGACAACCACCCGAATATCTATGTATAATAGTCAGTGAATATATAGCAGGTAAATGTACAGAAGGTAGCAAACATGAAAGTACTCAGAAATAAACAATCCACGGTTCAAATATCAAGCAACAACTAAACAAGAATCTAAACACAAATAGGTAACCCTATGCGAAGTACTCACAACCGATCCCCTCTAGTCCTACCTAACAAGTACAAGCAACCCTCTGGGCAGTACACTCAGTCTAACCCCTCTGGTTCTATCACAAGAAAATATATGTAGAACCTATGAGGAAGAACTCGCATTCAATTCCCCATATAGTCAAAGGTATTTAAGTGATCTCTGAGGAAGCTCACACTGTCAATTCTCCTTGTCGGCCCAAGTTCAAGAACACTCGATGAATGCTCACTCGATCATTTCCTCTTATATCCCAAGTCGTTCATTGAATCTCTGAGGAAGCTCACTCCGTCAAATACCCTTATAGTATAGAGTAATTCAATGTAATTCAAGGTAAAATAAAGAATCTCAGACGAAGCTCGCACGGTCAATTCCACATAAAGTCTAAAGTGCTCAAAGACTCAATGTGGAAGCTCACTCGGTCAATTCCCCTTATAGTCTACTACACCAGGTTCTCACGGCTATGTGTAGGACAATGATCATAGCAATGAATCATGGAAAAATTAAACTTACAGAACTACCTGGAAAATTATTCTACAACATATCAAGAATATCAGAAATACAAACTATCTATCCTACAACAATAGGCCTGGAAAACAGGCAAGGCGACCAAACTGGGTAAACAGGACCAAACGGTCGTAAACAGATCATGCAAGGGAAAAACATCCAATTCATAGAAAAAAAACTCTATTCATATCCAATATACCTCTACAAAAGCATAAAAGCATGGCAGGAAAACAACATGGGTAAAACGGTAAAGACACAATACCCTGTTCAAGGGTATTTGTGGAATTTCCACATAATACTCAAAGACTTCGAACAGAAAGGCACAAACCACCTACCTCAGTTTGAGAGATTTCTATAAGTGAACCTAAAAGATTTAAAAACCTTAGAATTCCATAGATATATGAAAACGTATAAAACGTTCAACCCACGATATCCTGAAAAAGAGAAGGTATTGGATAACGATGCTCTAGGAGAAGGAAGAACTCACTGATGCGATTCTAACACAATTGATGATGTTTGATTCGGAGTACGGACACTCACTCATGGGTTCATCGAATATCTGAAGCCGTACGATGCTCTCAGATGAACAGGACCAAAAAGAAGAGCATTCTGGCGATTAGACGTGACCCTAGTGCGTTTAATGAAAGAAAAATAAAGTACACGACATTTACTTTTGAAGTACATGGAGTGTACTTGTCTTTTTAATACTCCACATTAGGTGGCCTCCAAAACACCCCCACACTGCCGTGTGTGTGGCCCTTACATGGCCAACACATGGCCTCCAGTGGCAAGGCAGTACACGGCGTGTACTCATAAAGTACAAAATGTGTACTTCAAAAGTTTCTAGAAAAACCTCTTTTCTCTAAAAATGACCATAAAACAAAAACATACCTGAAAAAGAGATCTGGGTTTTTACAAAATTCCCCCCTTAAATAAATTTGTCCATGAATTTCCCTAGTGCAGTGTAAAAGAACAAACACTGAAAAACTCTGTCCATTACACTCATACATCAGCCTCCCTCTCCCAAGTCTCGTCATATACCCACCCGTGCTTCCATAGCACTCGTACCAGAGGAACAGACCAGCCACGGAGAACCTTTGTACTGCGATCAAAAATCTAGATGGGATGCTCCTTGAAAGAAACATCCACTTCGATCTCAACCTATTCAGGTTGGAAAACATGAAATAGGTCTGAAAAGTAACGTCAGAGCTGAGAAATGTGAAAAATGTCATGCGTAGATTGGTACATATAATGTAACCTCAACCGATAGGAAACTAGACCAACTATATCCAACACCTCAAACTGCCCAATGTTACTCAGAGAAATATTACACTATCTCCCGATCCTATTATGTCTGATCCTTGGCGTTACACGTAGAAATACGAGATCCCCAACCTCAAACTCCAGAGGTCATCTCCATTGATCAGAATAATTCTTCTGGCGAGACTGTACAGTAGATATCCTCTTCTGAATGAACTATATCTGCCCTGTGGTCTCTTGAACATGACGAGGTCCCAGAAAAGCTGCTTCTCATGCCCCCAGCCAACACAAGGGTGATCAACATAGCCTATCGTAAAAAACCCATAAGGCGCCATCTGAATAGTTTCCTGAAATCTATTTTTGTAGGAAAACTCCATAAGAGGTATATTCTTCTCCCAAGAACATCCAAAATCCAGAATGCTTGCTCGCATCATGTCCCCAACAACCTAAATCGTACCCTATGATTGGCCATTAGTTCGGGGATGGTATGTTTTACTCAAAAGTAAATGTGTACCCAAAGAATTCTGATGTTCTTGCTAGACCCGAGAAGTAAAATGCGCACCCCTGTTTGAAACGATGGATTATGGACGTCCATGCAGATGTACAATCTCTCGGATGTACAACTATCCCAACTCATCAACACTGAATGTCTCCTTAATCGGCAAGAAGTGAGAAACCCTCGTAATCCTGTCAATTATGACCCATACTGCATCATTCCCTTGAGGCGACCTCAGTGAACCAGTCATGGAATCCAACGCCACATCATTCCACTTCCACTTAGGAATGAGTAACTCCTGGAAAATCCCTAATGGTCATTGATGCTCCACCTTCACCTACTCACAAGCGGAACTCCTCATGACGAAACCATTAACATCCCTCTTCATACGTGGACACAAATACTGACGGTGTAGATCACAATACATATTGGTGATGCCTGGATGAACTACCCAAACTGAGGAATGAATGTCCAGCATCAGCTCCTCGCATATATCTACTTCCACCAATACACGACCCTAGAAATGCTAGATCTCATCCTCACCTATGGGTTATCCCGGAATAAGGTTCTCTCCTAACACACTCTCCCTTATGACTAGGCCTTCAGAATCTGATAGTTTCCTCATTCAAACTAGATCAAGAAGCGTAGAGGTAACAACTACATAAGATAGAAAAGTCTTCCCCTATCTGTCATTCACCTCTAGATGCATCGTTGAGAATATAGCCATAAGCTTTCACTCACTTATGGCATCCTAAACTACTTGTATTTGAGTCCTCCTTCTCAATGCATCAGCCACTATGTTGCTTTTCCCAGGCATATAGGCAAGCCCAAATTCAAAGTAATTTAGGTACTCAACCCACCTTCGCTATCTCAAATTTAGATCATGATGAGTGAATATGTACTTGAGACATTTGTGCTTGGTGAAAACCAGAAAATTCTCACGCAAATGGTAATGTCTGTAACAACGTAGGGAATGAACCACAACTACCAAATCTAGATCGTGTGTTGGTTAATTCCTATCATGTGGCATCAACAACCGAGACCCATATGCAACGACTCCATCTCCATGCATAAGCACTGATCCCAGCCCGATACCTGATGCATCATATTAAATAGTATAGCTCGTTCCAAACTTTGGAAATACCAGTATTATTAATGAATTCATCCTCCCTTTTAGCTCATGAAAGGATGAGTCACAAGAATATGACCATTAGATGTTTTCACCCTTCTTAGTCAGACCCATCAGTGGTGCTGCTAAGCATGAAAAGTCATGTATGATGCGTCTGTAGTATTAATCCATCCTAAGAAAACATTGAACCTCAAAAAAATTCTTTGGCTGATCCTAGGAAACTAACACTCTCACAAAATTTGGGTCTTCTGATACTCATGTATCTGAGATAACATGAACCAAAAAGTGAATCTGGTCCATCCAAAAGTGCCATTTTGAGAGATTAACATATAACTGATGCTCTCTCAGTGTACTCAAAATGATTTCAAGATGGTTATTATGGTCCTGGGGAGTGTGAGAGTACACCAAGATATTTTCCATGAAAACAACCACAATGGAATCCATGTATGGATGGAACACTGGGTTCATTAGTGCCATGAAAACAACAGGAGCGTTCGTGAGACCGAACAACATAACCGTATACTCATATAGACCATACCTACTCTAGAAGGTTGTAAGAGGTATATCTGAGGGTCTAACGGGAAAATGATAGTGTTGGACCTAAAGTCAATCTTTGAGAACACCCTGGATCCCCGAAGTTGATCAAAGAGATCATAAATCCTCGGTAAGGGATATCGGTTCTTGACCGTCAACTGGTTCAACTTCTGAAAATACATGAAAATTCTGAGAGTACTATCTTCCTTCATCGCAAACAGGATAGGTGAACCACAAGGAGAAGTACTGTGTCGGATGACACCATTGCCTACAACTCCTCATACTACTTCTTGAGAACCTGCAACTCAGGTGTAGCCATCCTATAAGGAGGAATGGACACCAGTGCCTCTCCAGGAACAAGCTCAATAGAAAAGTCTAGCTTAGGCCTCAGAGGTAATTTGGAAAATCCATCAGGAAAGACATATAGAAAACAATACACCACTGGGGGAAAGTCTAAATGTGAAGTCCCCTAGTCATCTAGATATAGACTAGCAATCTGGGCTATAATGCCTCATAACCCATGATGCTCTGGTCCCACTATAACAGCCCGAGATTTTATGAAAAATATTCTTTTTCACTAATTTCTTGTACTCTACACCAAAAGGAGCTTGCACAACATGCATCCTTGACTTGCCTTGCATTACACGCAATCGTGACCTTCCTCGATAGCTTGCGTCGTACGCAATACCGAGTTTCACTAAACAACGATATGCTATAAAAATATTATTAAAACTAGCCGTTATGAATAATAATAACCACTTTTTCAAATTTTATAAATTTTATTTTTCAAAATGGACTTCATTTTTGGATTCGGAATACCGAAATTAGCCTAGGGTGAAATTTTGGTATTTTTCTGAAAACTTTCAATTTTTGATGAATAGTGAAACCACTAAGTGGTAGGTTAAAAACTGAATTTTTCATAAAACTTAATTTTACCACTTCTGTGAATGGAATTTCGAAAATCCGACAGACACGGTTGATATTAGTAAGTAAAATGTGTTTCAATGAGATAAAAATAATTTTTTGGTGAATAGTAACTTTTTACTTTTTTTACCGCGTTTAATAGTAAATAGGGTAACTAAGGGTAAAAATGATATTACTATTACCCTAACACATGTCCTAATTCTATTGGATAAGTTTAATTCGACCAAAAACAAACTTAGGAATAAAATATGACCATTTAGGCCCACTTGGGTTAGATTAGGACATTTATTATTAATTTATTTAAAGAAGGGTTAAAATAGTTAAAATCAAAGTTTAATAAGTAAATCATTTTTAATATGGGGTTATACATATAATAAATTCGACTATAAATATTCATTAGAAATCTAATAATATTTCCTACATAATGATATTTTATTTATAATTTTTAGACTTTAAATAAATTAATTTATTTATGACACAACGATGATGCAGTAATTACCCTTTTAAAGAAATATTAACATAATAGATGTTATAAATGCTCAAATGAATGTAATTTGAGACTTTTTATGAATTCCACTAATTTTCTAGGTTACTATGATATATTAGTGTTGATTTAATCAACTTTTTTCGAATATATAATTCTGTTATGACTTTCACAAAAATCATATATCAAATAGTGTCAAAATTGACACAAAATAGTTTTTAAATCAAATATTATATTATTAATTGTTATATTATTCCTAAAAATCTACGGTTCGGCCCAATTAAATATATAAGGATATATATATTAATAATAAACAATTTGGGGCTCGTTTGGCATGTTATAGTAAGTGTATTAACCATATAGTGAAAGAAAACAAAAACACACGGTAAAGGTTAAATTATTTAACTTAGAGTTAAATCTAATTGATAAGGTTAAAAAAATACCCTAAACTTGTCTCAATCCTATTGGTTGATAGGATTTCGACCCCTCCCCACTTTAGCTTCGAAATAAGACCCTTTGGAACCATTATAAACCGATTTTGACATTAATATAAAATAATATTTTGAGGTATTCCTAAGGTGCCCCTCTCCTCCCTTATAAAAGGACACCTCCTCCCCCTCCTCCTCACACCAATTTGAACACTCAAGCTCGGCCAAACCCAGCCAAAATATCTTCTCCACTTCCCTAGCAACATCCTAGAGGTTCTGGTCTTCCTCAAAGACCAATTTTAGTTCCCTAAGAGGAGGTCTCCAAAAGGCTCTTCAAAGAAGAGGTAATTACCGTTACCAATTATTTCATCTTTATTTCTTCTTCCACTTCTTATTCTTAGGTTGTTTCTATATTAAGTAATAACATAAGTATTACTCATATACTGATATGTTATTATAAGTATGAAACAACCCTATTTCACCATCTATCCATCCTACGGAAAAAGAAATCACCGCGCGTGCGTACGTAGGAATACCGTCTCCACTGCGTGGTGTAATCTATTTTCCACCACCACCTTACATGGATGGGTATAATGGTGTAAAGAATAACTATAAATAGTTATTACAACATCATATTGATTCTGATATATTTTATAATCCACTCCAATTCAATTCAATATTTATGGAAATGATATCATCGCTCGTGCGTACGTACGGACTACCGTCTCCACGACGCGATGAGATTCATTCTCCATGTTAACCATTTAAGAATGATTATAAAGTATATATAAGAAATAATAATGAAATATATGACATTATAAAGCTACTGGATTTATTTATATATATATATATATATGTATGTCATCTACTTAGTTCCATTCAAGACAATAAGGAAAGGAAAATAGCGTTCATGCGTGCGTACGGACTACCGTCTCCATGAACGGTGTTTTTCATTTCATTTATCTATCTATTATATATATATATATATTGAATATATATGATATATAAATCATATTTTATATTCTGGATGTAAGTAAATCATGATATAAGTAATAATAATGTCACGAACAACAAGTCAAAACACCTACGATAAATGAAATGATTTTACCCAAAACGCTTCTTTAACATGGAATTTACAAAAGAACGGGTAATACAATGTCATAAGTGAACCATATATGATATCATAACAATGAATATGATTCTGTAATAAGTCAATGACATTATTTAAACCATTATACAGGAGCTTCGGACACGTACAAAGAAAATCGGACCTAAGGTAAGGGAAATATCACAATCTCACTTTTATCCGAGATTGTTTTTACTTTGGTAATTACTGGGGTGTATTTTATCATCCACATCCATGTTTCCTCAATATGTAATATTTATATCCTTATACAATAGATTATATCCAATTTTACCCTTCGGTGAGTTTTTTTGTAAAATATATGAAAGGAATCTTTTGTCTTTTTCGTACAAGGTACTTTTTGACTTTTCCGACAAAAGTACGAGAAGAATGTTTTTTTTAACTTATACGGCACGAACGGATTTTTACGGTTTTATAAAGCCTTATTTTCATGAAGCTTCCTACAAAAGATTTCATGACTATTTTCAATAAAATCTCTTTCTTTTAAAATTGCATGACGTTTTGTGAAAAGAAATTGATTTCTGAAGAAGAAAGGATATTTTCCTCAAGAATTCATTTCAAGTATTTTATCAAAATTTTTTTCCATCTAAGATAACATAGGGTTCTGTTTCTATCCCTATTATTACATTGATTTGGTTATGTTGTGATGGAATTATTTTTATGAATTCCTTTATCTTATATGAATTGTTTTATGATGTCACGATGTTTACGAATCCCATTTTTACTACATGGGTTATGAAATGATGTATGATTTATGATTTTGTGGCACACATTAGAATGGTATCATTATGAGATGGGTGGGACCTATATCTCCCTCCAATGCATTGGGTAAAGATTTTATATCTCCTGAGATAGACATGGCTGGAATAGTAGGTTATACCGGTTCAGTGAAACAGGACTGAAATGAGGGTTACTAGATTCAGAAAGGGACTTTGTCCACTAAGATAGTCTTGGCAATGAGTCTTGACTAACAAGAAATGATTATCTATGATTATGTGTGAATGCCACAAAGTTCCATGTTTTATGTTATGATTATTGTGATTACATTTCACTGCCATGATTTACCCCATGTTATGAAATTATGATCTCTTTTGCAGGTTAAGATTTCCAATAGTTATGTGCTTATATATATGATGTGATTGATATTTCTTTTGTTTACCCTTACTGAGCATTTGAGCTCACCCTTTTATGTTTTCTTTTCCCCAGGATATAAAGAAAGGTTTTAGGTAAGAAAAAAAGGGGGAAGATCTTTATGGGAGATATTGAAGATCTTTCACCACGATTAGAAGATTACGTTCCGAGTTTCCAAAGACACTAAACTATTACGATCCTTGTGTGTGTGTGTTTTTTTTGTACTATGTATTCCGCAAAAGTAATGAAATGTTCATGTACATTAAGCTTCGGGTCTCTAAAGTTGGTATCAGAGGAAAGGTTTAGTCAACCTTTGGAAACTAGGATGCGAGAACTTTAGTGAGATCCCTAGAGATATTTCTAAGGTATGTCTAGGGATGTCCCTAAGGTTAAGTATACGTATAGGTTATAGTACTAGAATTATGCTAACAATCATAGAATTAATCCTAATATGTTAGATATTGAAGGTACACCCCCTTTATTATGTTGTTTTCCCTAGAATGATTCTTTCCTCTCACAATATTCTTTATGGGTTTTAGACGATGGATGGAACCCGAAGGAACCATGTTGATCAATGCAATGGACAATGAAATGATTGTCCTCCTGAACAAACAAATGTTATGGTAGATGGAGTGAAAAATCTTATTGCTATACTTACAGAAGCTATGAATAATTCTGGACTTCCAAATGAGCATAGAACGGAACAATATCCTATTGAGTCCTTCATGAGGCAACGTCCACCTTCTTTCAGTGGGTCTTCTGATCCACTTGTTGCTGAACAATGGATCAGTACCACTGAAAAGATATTTTCAGTTCTTCAATGTTCTGAACATGACAAAGTCATCTTAGCAGTGTATCGTTTGGAAGGTGATGCTGATCAATGGTGGAATCTTTTTAAGAATACGAGGCAAAGGGATGAAATTGAGTTCATGGAATGGGACGAGTTCAAGAACTTATTTTTCAGTAAGTACTTCCCTCGTATTCTTCGAACAAAGATGGAGAAGGATTTTCTTGAACTAAAGCAAAAGGATGATGAATCTGTTGGTATATACAAAGCGAATTTTACAAGACTTGCAAGGTATGCATCTGGCATTATCATCCAACCTGAAAGTAAAGTTGATCGATTTTTCAGTGGCTTAAAACCAAGTCTTCAAAGGGCATTAGCTATAAGAGACTTCAGTAGCTATGAAGAAATTGTGCATTGTGCTATCAAGGTAGAAATGGAAGTTGGTGTTACATATCCATCTCAAGGTTTTGACAAGAAACGAAAGATGGAGTTCAAGGTGAAATCTCAGAATAATGGTGAAAAGAAGATGAATGTTTCCTTATGCACAAAGTGTGGAAAGAAGCATGGTGGAGATTGTCTTAAAGGGACTACAAAATGTTTTAAGTGTGGAAAATAAGGTCATCGAGCAGCTGGGTGTTGAAGTAATGGAAAAAGGGTTTCTAATGATGTGAATAAAGCAAACACTGCAGAGAACGCACCACCAACACTTCAATGCTTAAAGTGCAAGGAAATGGGGCATTATGCTAATAAATTCCCTAATCCATGGGTTAGTGATGATCAACATGAGCAACCACTGAAGGCAAAGGACAAAGGGAAGTCACATGCGATCACTATTGGCAATGTTGAATATGACAACGATGTGGTAGAATGATTAAGTGTTTATGTAATGGGATTCCAAAATAATGTTGTATCATTGAGTATTGCAATATTTATTGATGTGGTATTCAAAGTGAAATGTTTAATAGTATTCATGAGCTCATGATTGAGATAAGGACTAAGTGATATCATGGTTTGAGTATATAGAATTTTGAGGATTTTGGTATGTGGAAAGAGTTAACTTTTAATAGAATTCATGTTTTCAATAAGGTTCAATGGGTATTCATGAGAGTACAAGATTAAGGCCTTTGAATGTTTGGAATGTGACCAACAAGATATATCTTATGATATATGGGGATCAACGATGGTATCAAATCTCTGATAATCGTTTTCACTATGTTATGAGAGTGGACTGCAGTATTATGGATAAGCCTAAAGATTGGAATGGATTATGTTGGACATAAGTTAGTATTGTTTAAGGATAAAAGTTTTTTCGATATTATTGATGGGATATTATAGTAATATAGTTTTAGAAAAAGGACAACCTGCAGGACGGGCGACAGCCCATCGCTTTGGACAAGGTTGTGGGAATCGAACCCACAACCGAAGTGCGACTGGCCTTTATCACCTACCACTGGCCTACAGGAAGTCCCTGTTTAGTAGAAACTAGTTTTATTATATTAAGAAGTATGATATATGAAGTATAAGTCCATTTTAGGAACCATATGTGATTAATCTCACTATAGATCGACTTATGTATATAATTTTTTCTAACATTTTGTTTGAGACAGATGGAATGACCTGTCATACTAACACTTCACGAATAACAAATTCAACTTCATTTATTTAAGAGATGAAGTGGAAATTGTTCAAGGCATGAACAACAGTGAGATTGTACCAAAATAAAGAAAGTATTTATTCTAATTCAAATTTTCAACTTTAGGGAAATGATCTTGAAAACCCAAAATGTTGTCCTAGTGATCTTATACCTGATGAATCAGATGGTACCTTAGATCGTCACAAATTTATGGATTTGTGATTACTGGATTTTCCATAGCCATGTTCTCTACCACTCTCCATCAGAACATGATGGTTATATTTCTCTTCCATATCCATAATTTCACCTATGTGGAAACCCAGTGATTAGTTTATTTGGGTAATCGTTACATTTCATACTTTAGTTTTTAAAGCCAAGTTTTGGTATTCCTTTTTACGATGTGGGTTTCTATTAAAGAAACTTTCTAATAGTAAACCATTTATAACCCTGACGAATTTCGAGGGCGAAATTCATATTAAGGGGGGTAAAATGTAACAGCCCGAGATTTTATGAAAAATATTCTTTTTCACTAATGTCTTGTACACTACACCAAAAGGAGCTTGCACAACACGCATCCTTGACATGCCTTACATTACACGCAATCGCGACCTTCCTCGATAGCTTGCGTCGTACGCAATACCGAGTTTCACTAAACAACGATATGCTATTAAAATATTATTAAAACTAGCCGTTATGAATAATAATAACCACTTTTTGAAATTTTATAAATTTTATTTTTCAAAATGGACTTCATTTTTGGATTCGGAATACCGAAATTAGCCTAGAGTGAAATTTTGGTAATTTTCTGAAAACTTTCAATTTTTGATGAATAGTGAAACCACTAAGTGGTAGGTTAAAAACTGAATTTTGCATAAAACTTAATTTTACCACTTCTGTGAATGGAATTTCAAAAATCTGACAGACACGGTTGATATCAGTAGGTAAAATGTGGTTCAATGAGATAAAAATAATTTTTTGGTGAATAGTAACTTTTTACTTTTTTTACCGCGGTTAATAGTAAATAGGGTAACTAAGGGTAAAAATGATATTAATATTACCCTAACACATGTCCTAATTCTATTGGATAAGTTTAATTCGACCAAAAACAAACTTAGGAATAAAATATGACCATTTAGGCCCACTTGGGTTAGATTAGGACATTTATTATTAATTTATTTAAAGAAGGGTTAAAATAGTTAAAATCAAAGTTTAATAAGTAAATAATTTTTAATATGGGGTTATACATATAATAAATTCGACTATAAATATTAATTAGAAAGATAAAAAGATTTCCTACATAATGATATTTTATTTATAATTTTTAGACTTTAAATAAATTAATTTATTTATGACACAACGATGATGCAGTAATAACCCTTTTAAAGAAATGTTAACATAATTTATGTTATAAATGCTCAAATGAATGTAATTTGAGACTTTTTTTGAATTACACTAATTTTCTAGGTTACTATGATATATTAGTGTTGATTTAATCAACTGTTTTCGAACATATAATTCTGTTATGACTTTCACAAAAATCATATATCAAATAGTGTCAAAATTGACACAAAATAGTTTTTAAATCAAATATTATATTATTAATTGTTATTTTATTCCTAAAAATCTATGGTTCGGCCACATTACTTAGATAAGGATATATATATTAATAATAAACAATTTGGGGTTCGTTTGGCATGTTATAGTAAGTGTCTTAACCATATAGTGAAAGAAAACAAAAAGACACGGTAAAGGTTAAATTATTTAACATAGAGTTAAATCTAATTGATAAGGTTAAAAAAATACCCTAAACTTGTCTAAATCCTATTTGTTGATAGGATTTAGACCAATCCCCACTTTAACTTCGAAATAAGACCCTTTGGAACCATTATAAACCGATTTTGACATTAATATAAAATAATATTTTGAGGTATTCCTAAGGTGCCCCTCTCCTCCCTTATAAAAGGACACCTCCTCCCCCTCCTCCTCACACCAATTTGAGCACTCAAGCTCGGCCAACCCCTGCTAAAATCTATTCTCCACTTCCCTAGCAACATCCTAGAGGTTCTGACCTTCCTCAAAGACCAATTTTAGTTCCCTAAGAGGAGGTCTCCAAAAGGCGCTTCAAAGAAGAGGTAATTACCGTTACCAATTCTTTCATCTTTATTTCTTCTTCCACTTCTTCTTCTTAGGTTGTTTCATTATGAAGTAATAACATAAGTATAACTCATATACTGATATGTTATTATAAGTATTAAACAACCCTATTTCACCATCTATCCATCCTACGGAAAAAGAAATCACCGCGCGTGCGTACGTACGGAATACCGTCTTCACGCCGTGGTGTAATCTATTTTCCACCACCACCTTACATGGATGGGTATAATGGTGTAAAGAATAACTATACATAGTTATTACAACATCATATTGATTCTGATATATTGTATAATCCACTCCTATTCAATTCAATATTTATGGAAATGATATCATCGCTCGTGCGTACGTACGGACTACCGTCTCCACGACGCGATGAGATTCATTCTCCATGTTAACCATTTAAGAATGATTATAAAGTATATATAAGAAATAATAATGAAATATATGACATTATAAAGCTACTGGATTTATGTATATATATATATATGTATGTCATCTACTTAGTTCCATTCAAGACAATAAGGAAAGGAAAATAGCGTTCATGCATACGTACGGACTACCGTCTCAATGAACGGTGTTTTTCATTTCATTTATCTATCTATTATATATATATATACTGAATATATATGATATATAAATCATATTTTATATTCTGGAAGTAAGTAAATCATGATATAAGTAATAATAATGTCAAGAACAACAAGTCAAAACACCTACGATAAATGAAACGATTTTACCCAAAACGCTTCTTTAACATGGAATTTACAAAAGAACGGGTAATATAATTTCATAAGTGAACCATATATGATATCATAACAATGAATATGATTCTGTAATAAGTCAATGACATTATTTAAACCATTATACAGGAGCTTCGGACATGTACAAAGCATATCGGACCTAAGGTAAGGGAAATATCACAATCTCACTTTTATCCGAGATTGTTTTTACTTTGGTAATTACTGGGGTGTATTTTATCATCCACATCCATGTTTCCTCAATATGTAATATTTATATCCTTCTACAATAGTTTATATCCAATTTTACCCTTTGGTGAGTTTTTTTGTAAAATATATGAAAGGAATCTTTTGTCGTTTTCGTACAAGGTACTTTTTGACTTTTTCGAAAAAGTACGAGAAGAATGTTTTTTTAACTTATACGGCACGAACGGATTTTTACGGTTTTATAAAGCCTTATTTTCATGAAGCTTCCTCCAAAAGTTTCATGACTATTTTCAATAAAATCTCTTTCTTTTAAAATTGCATGACGTTTTGTGAAAAGAAATTGATTTTTGAAGAAGAAAGGATATTTTCCTCAAGAATTCATTTCAAGTATTTTATCAAAATTATTTTCCATCTAAGATAACATAGGGTTCTATTTCTATCCCTATAATTACATTGATTTGGTTATGTTGTGATGGAATTATTTTTATGAATTCCTTTATCTTATATGAATTGTTTTTTGATGTCACGATGTTTACGAATCCCATTTTTACTACATGGGTTATGAAATGATGTATGATTTATGATTTTGTGGCACACATAAGAATGGTATCATTATGAGATGGGTGGGACCTATATCTCCCTCCAATGCATTGGGTAAAGATTTTATATCTCATGAGATAGACATGGCTGGATTGGTAGGTTATACCAGTTCAGTGAAACAGGACTGAAACGAGGGTTACTCGATTCAGAAAGGGACTTTGTCCACTAAGATTGTCTTGGCAATGAGTCTTGACTAACAAGAAATTATTATCTATGATTATGTGTGAATGCCACAAAGTTCCATGTTTTATGTTATGATTATTGTGATTACATTTCACTGCCATGATTTACCCCATGTTATGAAATTATGATCTCTTTTGCAGGTTAAGATTTCCAATAGTTATGTGCTTATGTATATGATGTGATTGATATTTCTTTTGTTTACCCATACTGAGCATTTGAGCTCACCCTTTTATGTTTTCTTTTCCCCAGGATATAAAGAATGGTTTTAGGTAAGAAAAAAAAGGGGAAGATCTTTATGGGAGATATTGAAGATCTTTCACCAGGATTAGAAAATTACGTTCTGAGTTTCCAAAGACACTAAACTATTATGATCCTTGTGTGTGTGTGTTTTTTTTGGACTAAGTATTCCGCAAAAGTAATGTAATGTTCATGTACATTAAGCTTAGGGTCTCTACACCCACCCTTCTCGCCTGAAAATCCAACTCGCCCTTATGAAGAAACGATCCACAATCTGGTTATATGAAATTCAACCAATTGATATAGAAATTGAGAAATGCCTGGAAGGGAACTAGCTAGTACATTCCATGAATGACATCATAGCCTATCATCTCTAGAACATAGAGATCCCATATAAAGTTACACCCACCATCCTCAAGAGGGCACTCCTTGAACTGACACACACTAGATGTTCTCATCCACAACAGAGTGTCTAGCATCAAGAAACTGGAAGAAAAAAAGATGCAGAGCCCAAGGCTCTCCACAACAGCAACAAAAATAAAGGTGTGGGAAGCCCCTATAATGAAAAGATAATAAGCTAAAACTGAGGCTACTAAGATCGTACCTCAAACTGTAGAGGGTTCAAGATCTTGCTCCTTCTGGCCCTACTCTACTACAAAGGTCTAGCATATATCTTGGCCATGTGACCTCGCCTGACCAATCTAAGTTTATCCACTATACGGTCGCTGGTAGCCTGGTGACTGGCCACCGTGCCCGTGACCTCCATCTCAGCCCGAATCGCCAGAAGTACTCCAGTTCCCAGACTGATGAGAAACTGATACAGCTGCTCTGGAACAGGGATTCATAGAAGAACCCATGTCACCAGCTGCTGGTGAGAAGAACTAACAAAAGTGCTGATGGTGACCCATTTTTCCACAAGATTGGCACTCCACTGGGTCTTTCGGGAAACACGGCCTCGTATGCGTGCTCTTCCCGCATTGGTATCACACCACCTGGAAACCAGAAGATGCATCTCTCCTTCTTTAATCTCCTAGTGCAGACTCCCTACGACACATCCTGCTATCAATAGGAGGAATACTAACACTGGATTTCAAACCTCCCTAGATGTCCGCTCCAAAATATCTCCGATTGCGCTCTGTGATCAGCGCCTAGTTGACCATAGAGGATATCAATGTCAAACAGAAGATGTTCAACTTTGATCGAATTTCATGCCTCATACCATCCTTAAACTTCTGTTCAATGATCAAATCATCACCTCCTATGATAGGTGTGAAATTTTGAAACTCTCTGAAGCGAGAGGAATACTCAATAACAGTAAGAGTACCCTACTCTAAACTCTTGAACTCTCAGGCTTGATCGGCCCTCACGGTCTCCAGATCGATGTAATCATAGAAGATGCACCGAAACTAATCCCAAGCCATACTCTGCTAGCAACCCACCTGTGTGATCACATCCCACCACCTCTTGGTGGAGTCCCAAAGCATGTAGATAGCGAGCTTCACCCTCTTCACTGGAGGTATCTCCACATGCTAAAAAACTGGCAGCATGGCTTCTAGCCATGACTCTACAGACTGGGGTCCTCTTTCATTTGCGAATGTAAGAGGATGTTGCTATTGAATGACCTGCATCAATTCTTCCATCAACGGGGCAAGAGACGGCGCTCCCTGAAAAGTCTGCATAATCCTCATAAAGCCCTCACTTAACTGAGCATCAGCTCCTGTGTCATGTATAATGGCTGGTGCCATGTCTGGAACAACAAGAGGATCTTCTGGATGTCCCTGATCATCCATATTCGGCATCTGATACCATTCGGTAATTGGTAGACAACTGGAGGATGTCTCGGTGACAAGACTCTGTAAGGTCAAGTGCACACATTAGATCAAGAGTATTAAGGACTGAAAACTAGAAGTGTGAGAGGGGAATGATAGAAAGAAATAATTCATGTTTAACAAAACATGACTACATGGTGTGTATAATTATGACATGGTGTTTCCCCTTATGTTATTTACAGGGGCGTGTACTATGGCCTAAACTAGTCATGTAACACCCCAAATCACACGGTGTGTTCTCCTAACACACGACGTGTACCCGAATCCTCTTTCCATGCCTAAGTCCTTCTACACGGTTAAGCCACATGGCTCTCCGTAGACAAAACTACATGGTGTGTTCAGAGTAGACACGACGTGTACTCAACAAGCTTCACCTGGCCCATATTGTTTGTGACACAGCCTTTGTACACTGGTTACACTACATGGCATTTTCCATACGGACATGACGTGTACTAAAAAGGATAAGACCGACTAGAATTGTTCGTAACATCACCTGGAACCTTGGTCAAACTACAATGTGTGAAAAAAAGATACACGACATGTTTCTGCATGAAATTACATATCTCGTGTCTCTTCCCACACGGCCTATGACACAGTTAGATAATACACGGCATGTACATAATGTAGACGGCGTGTACTTAAGAAAAACAGTTTCTTCCTGAAATGAAGAACACTTGGTGTGTAGTCAAAACTAAACTGCGTGTATTCTAGGTTTTTCCAGACAGTAAGCCTTAGAAACTACTCCGGGTCCTAGAAAACACTAAAATACACATTGAAGGTTCCATATTCCGATCTGTGAGGGCCCGTACTCCTCGCTAATCAAGGTTTGGAATCTTATACATGTTATAACAAGGGTAAGAAAGTCAATGATCAACCAAATTCTAGTCCATGAGGGCCCATATCACCTAAGGAACCAAAGATTGGTGTTCATTCAAAAAAAAAACTCACCCAAACAATAAACTATCAAACAACAGGTATTTTATCATGGAATCTATCACAACAACATGCATATTCCACACAACATCAATCACAACAACATGAAATCGCTAATGCATCCAAGATGACATGGATGGAATTCATGAAATGTTATTTTTACCCAGTTCCTATATGATGTGTGAGATGGAATACACTAATATCATTTTGTTGCGATAGAAATAGAACCTCAATAATATCAATGATAACAGAACAATACATGTTAGTCACCAAACTGTGAAAATCAGATCAACTGTAAAATTGCAAACCTGAAGAAAATTGAAATTAACAAGGTATATTGGATTTTCCTTGTACACGGGTTAGCTACTCCTACACACAACATTTTTCCAAGTACCTAACCCATCCAATATCTGGATAAAGGCTCCAAATAGTATGTAAAGAGGAAATAATCCTCTGATACCACATTGTAACTTCCCGGTTCTGGAAGCCACCTAGAGGCTCCCCGTACCCAATTGGTCACATGGCCTCAAGCGCATTTCCCCGAATGCTAGAATATGCCGACTAGTAGCGAGGGCCTTGGGTGTGATAGTGGGGAGACTATTCCCTCATTGTAAGAGTAAAATAATGGAAGAGAAACAAATATACAATAACAGAAGTAGTAAATATCCAACAATAGTAGACAATAAAAGACTAAAATATTAAACAGCAGGAGCACATATGTATAAAATTATTCATGATACATATATCTAGGAAAACAATAATAGAAGTCACAATGCTGAATACAACCAGTACCAAACCAAAGTACAAAAGAAACATATAGTTAGCTCCTCAGCATCGAAAACCTAAGCCTGGTCCCATGCTCACCAGCTCCACAACAAGTCAAGTACCTGAAGTAGAAGGGTACTTTCCCTTATCTATACCTGCAGTAATATAATCTGTTTGAGCCCGAAACTATGACCCAAATTGGGTTTGAGACTAAATCCCAGTAGGGAACCACCTGTAGATCTGTGCCTAAATGTATGTGAATATATGGCAGGTAAAAGTACATAAAGCAGTAAATAGAAAAGTACCCAGTATTAAACAATCCATAGTTCCAATATCATGAAACAACTAAATATGTAGCTAAACCCAAACAGGTAACCCTCTGAGACATACTCATATCCCATCCCCTCTGGTCCTACCTAACAAGTACAAGAAACCCTCTGGGCAGTACACTTAGTCTAACCCCTGTTGTTCTTTCACAAGAATATATACGTAGACTCTCTGAGGAGGCACTCGCAGTAAATTACCATTATAGTATATGTTAGTCGTAGACACTCTAAGGATGATCAAATGGTCAATTCCAATAATAGCCCCAAGATCAAGGACTCTTTGAGGAAGCTCACTCGGTCAATTCTCCTTAAATCACAGGTCGTTCACATACTCTCTAAGGAAGCTCACTCTGTCATTTCCCCTTATAGTCTAGAGTAATTCAAGGTAATTCAAGGTAAAATAATTACTCTCTAAGTAAGATCGTATGGTCAATTCCTGATATAGACTAAAGATCTCGAAGTCTCTCTAAGGAAGCTCACTTGGTCAATTCCCCTTAATGTGTACTACACCAGGTTCTCACAGCCCTGTGTAGGTCAATGAGCATTGAAATGAATCATGGCCAAAGTAAACCTATAGAACTACATGGATAATTAGTCTAAATAATATCAAGCATGTTAGAAATACAAACTCTCCATCCTACAGCAACAGGCATGGAAAACTGGCAAGGTGACCAAACTGGCTAAACAGGACCAAACGGTCGTAAACAGAACATGCAAGGGAAAACATCCAAAGCATAAAAAAACAACTCTATTCATATCCAATTAACCTCTACACAAGTATACAAGCATGGAAGAAAAAAATAGGTGTAAAATGATAAACACGCAATACCATGTTCTAGGGTGTTGGATGAATTTGCACATAATACGCAAATACTTCGAACGGAAAGGCACAAACCACCTACCTCTATGTTGGGAGATCTCTATAAGTTAACCTCGAGGCCTGAAACACCTTATAATTATATAGATCATTGAAAATGTAGAAAAAATTCAACCCAAGATTAATTGTAAAAGAGAAGGGATTGGAAAATGATGCTCTAGGAGAAGTAAGAACTCACTGATGCGATTCCAACACAACTGACTGTGTTTGATTCAAAGTACAGAAGCTCACTTGGGAGTTCATCGAATATTCACGGTCGCACGGTGCCCTCGGTCAAACAATAACTAAAATAAGATAATTATAGAAATTATATGTAACCCTGATGTGTTTAATGAAATAAAAATAAACTACACTGTGTGTAATTTTGAAGTAGACGTCATGTACTCGCCCTTTCCGTACTCCGTTTTAGACAGCCTCCAAAACACCCCCACCTGGCCGTGTGTGTGGATAAGAGTGAGGGTTGCTACAGGACCTAGAGTCCTTTCATCCATAGGCTCTATTGATGAATAGAGGTTAGATATGTTTGTATTCATCCATAGGTGTAATTTTGATAGTTATACACAAGAACAAATGTCCTCTTACTACATCCAAATATATACTCATATAGGTTCATGTTGAGCCCTTGGCTCAACCCTTATTCTTGGAGACTCTAATAGGAATGATTCGGTGATCAGACACTTTTTTCGATAGTTTGATTAAAACTTGGAGGACATATTTTATTGTGTCATATAATTATGTTGGTTATGATTCATTAAATGATCATCTTGGAAAATTAATTTCTATATAATGTTCATCCAATGATTCATTATTTAAGAAAGGGGGTGCAATGTTTATACATTTATAGGATATGATTTCCATCAAAGGCAATAAGAAGTCCAAAGAGGAGGATGGAATCAACCATATGGGAGTGTAGAAGATTACTAACCAATTCGATAGCAGTAATATTTGAGTAGTAAAGGTTATTTTCCATCAGTTTATTACTACGATGGATGAGTATTAGTACATGTTTTATACGAACATTCTTCACTTACCTCCAAACTAAAAGATATACATATGAATCAGCATAAAACCATGTATGGATTCGATATCTATGTCAGCATATCTGATCACACCCATGGATCTTTGAGAGATGAGGTTGTGGTATGAGGTCTTGAATAGAAAGGAATTAATTAGACTTAATTTTTCCCCTAGTTCAGCCCCTATGTTTTCAATCACTAAGGATTATAAGAGATTTAGGTTGTTTCCATATTAGTGGCACCTGAACTAGGTGAATGTGAAGAATTTATATCTAGTATCTAATATTTATTTACTCTTAAATTAGCTGAGATGTTTATGATGTTTCTTGAAGGTAGTCCTCATATCATACTATTACAATTTATTATTATATGATGATGATATACCAAAGACAAAATTAATATGTATCTACTGTCCCCATGGGTACATGGTGATTCCATTCGACATGATGAACACCCCAGAAATTCTCTTGGGACTCATGAACAGGATCTTCCAACCATTCTTAGAACGATTTTTGGTGGTCTTCATAGTGATATCATCGGTAAAAGATCCCTCAACATTAAATTGAAGTAATTTTTTTGGGTCAATTGTCTTTTTTGACAAAGAGTAGTTCTAAGGTTTGTGTTGGAACTCTGGATAGACTGTTTACATTTTATGATGAAATATAATTAAAATAAAGGAATATATTCCATATAAGTGGTATAGAAAATTGAATACACAAGATGATGCTGTTTCAATTTAATTTCCATATATTTTGGGTCTAAAAGTTAGATGATGGGTAGAGTAATGAATTATGGATATCATTGATGGCCTTATGAAAATATGAAAAACTAATGAGTTTTATGGAAATTTTGTTTCATAAATGATGTTTCATGAAGGAAAAAATATGAGGATGGTAATCCATACAAATACGTCATGCATCAGGAATATGAAATTTTCATATAGCATCGCAAGAAAGGGATCATTGAAAATTTAATGAGGGATAATCAAAATATGGTTATGAAATGAATGAAAGATCTTATAATTGGTGGAAACACATATAAATTGGATTATATACCCTTTGGAAAAGTATAGAGACTTAATTATAATCTTATATCTATAGATTTGTGAAGGTAGTTCATGAAGGAGGTTATTTTTAGAATTTTCATAATTAAAGGTATATTTCAAAGGCTATAAATGGAAAACAAATTGTGAGAATGATAACATTATGAAAGTTCATGAAGGATAATGGGAGTCACGAAATAGAGGTTCTTTATGAAGGATAAGGTGAGCATCATGAAAGGAATATGGGTCGTGATGGCTAAGAGAGCTTCATGAATGGATGGTTCTTCAGGAAGGATATGTGAGTTTTGTGAAATAATTGATATTCGTGAAGTTAGTGGGCATTGAAAAATCATTGAAAAAATGATTTCGAAGTGAAAATGTTGTAAAGTATCATTCATCGAGTGTATGAAAAATTAAATTTAACATAAAATCTACAAATATTAGAGGAAGCATTAATTAGAGATAATGAAGATACCTACAAGTACATAAACAATGTGTGGATCTCGTAAAGAGAAATGATAAAAGGAAGAGAAAGACATTGATCCTTACCACTGGTAGTGATCTAGAGAAAGAGAGTTAGGGAATGACTCTTGGGACATATATGATCTGAATAAAATCAATATTAAGGCTGTGAGCCTAGTCATATAAGTGATCAATCCTAAAATTGTAATTTTGTAGTGAGCCTTAGTGTATTTGGTACATCAAAACATTGTCGTTGTATTCTCCTTGGACAAATACCAATGAGGGTGAACCAAGTAAAATTTATATGTCTTGTAAATGATTTCAATTATATTCAAACAATGATATGGGAAAGGGAGAGAATAGTTTTTTTAATGATGAAACAATATACAAAATGGTAGTTATTTTATTCTTTCATACCCCAATTCACCCACCCATATTAGGGTATTTAACCAAATTGGGCTTACAGATATCCTAGTGTACATAGAATCTAAGGAGGAGCATGTGAGATAAATGAGGATGATTGTAGAAACATACCAAGAGAATCATCATTTTGGGATGCACTTAATGTGTCGGTTCTGGATTTAGTTGTTCCACCTTTTAGGATATTTTCTATCAGCTTATGGTATAGTAATGGAAGTGTCAAAGTTCGAGGAGTTGTTAGTTTTAGAGCCACCCAATAGAAATAAATTAGTGAAAAACATCTTTAGGTTGGTAGGATACTATCGAAGATTTTTGACTGATTTCTCTAAGATATCACTACCTTTGACTATATTTACCAATGACGGGGATCCATTCGTGTTTGTGGAAATGACCATGTAGGATTATAAAGAGTTTTGGTACATAATGACGAGTTCCCGTTTTTAGATTTTCATAGGATGGTGTCATGTACATTGTGTTCTATGATGCTTCAGGGACAAGAATTATTTGTGTTCATATGCATATGTAGGTTGTGACTGGCTATGGGTCTATGAAGATAATACCACATGAGAAGAACTACTTGAAGCACTATTCTAAATTCATAATAGTATCCTTCCCACTAAATTTTTGTCTGCACCTACATTATGGGTGAGTAGATTATCATTTACTCTAACCATAATGGTATAATGTTTATCTTCTATCAGAAGGGTCTTAACATAAGATAGTAGTGATATCTAGAGTTCATATTGGACTTCATCATTGATACGGTGCATCTTCTTCATAAGGGGAATGTCTGTTGAGACAGAAATTCTATTTATCAGATTTGTTTCTTTTTGGTTCGGAAATCAAAATCAATTTCATAAAAAACTACTAAATTTTTATGTCTATAGTGTTTTAGAATGTTTTGTTGAAAAAAAATTATATTTCACCATACTTTGAATAAGTTCTCAAGTAATTAATATAATTAACATACTTTTTTACATTAAGATTATCAAAATTAGGATGTTCATAAGAAACATTAGACTATCCTTTATCAAGAAATATATTAGACTTGTTGTCTTGTTTTTTCATTCAAACAAAGTTATAACATTGGACTGATAATTTTAATGATAAACATCAGAATATCCTTCAAGAATATTATTATAATGAAATTCAATAGGAATTCCATCAAACTCGTATTTTTTTATATTTAGAATACAGAAGAATGAATTATAATGTAAGGAATACTTTTTCAAATTAATGGTGTAAACCGATATTATATTAGACATTAAATTATAACTGAGCCGTTGAGTTCAAGGTGTCCATGTCGTTATGAAAAACTCAATGAAATATGACTATCAGGAGATCAATATTACCATTAGGAATATTCATATAAATAACTAGTCATTTGATGAGTTTTATGCTATTGGTTACATTCACTCCCAATTTCTTCTAAAGATTACATAATACCAACATCTTTTCTTTTATCTTTTGTAAATATTTAGATAAATTATTATTATGGAAACCTTATTAGGTTTTCTCCATGAAAATTATTTTGTAATTGATAATGAATATGATCAACATGAAGATCAAGGACTTATAGGTATAGGATGACATTTAATCTCATCCCATTGATTGAGGGATACCATGGATTGGTAGCCAGAGAATTTATTCATCGTATCGATGGATTCTAGGGGCGGGATGATATAGCCTTTACAATCATCATATTGAGGGATTTAAATTGTATGGATGTAAAGAATTTTTTGAATGTATAAAATAAGGGATACCCTTAGTCTGGGTTATCGAGCGAAATTATCTTAATATTAAATGAATTATCTTTTTAAAACAATGAAATTCATTCTAACTTTTATATTCTATTGTATTGCTTGTTTCATTACAAGTTAATATTTAGATTCAATTTTTAATACAAAGTGAATCATTATATTCATATTTCAATTTTTTTATATCATAATTACGTTGATTAAGATTTACATACTATAATAAATTCGATCTATAGCTATTCTGATCATTGTAAATCTGAATTAGTCATATTATCTCTGATTAGGATTTTGAAATTTTTTAATCTGACTGAGGACTAAATCTAATAATTCAATTTAAATAGATTCATTATTTCTTTAGTTTAATTATTTTATCCTTTTCTAACTACAATTCACCCAATCTTTTAATTATATATTTCAAAAGCTATATAAATATTATAATATGATCGACCAATTGGTATTAGAGTAGGTTAAGAGGATTTTGATTTTTTATCCATTAATTGGATTACATGATATGATTTTTTCTTATTTTATATATTTCATGTTTTTTATAATTTTTTTTATAATTTTTTTTATAATTTTTTTTCATAAAATGATAATCTAACACGTTTAGAAAATAATGTTTTTTTAATTAAAATGTCTTCTATACATGTATTATGTATAGAAAATAACATTCCAAATAAACCACCAATCATCGATGGTGATTAATATGATTACTAGTGAATTAGGATGAAGACTTTTGAAATAAACATAGGAGTTGATAAATCTTTTTGGTTAACCAAATATTATAAAATTCTGGATAAGTAATTTATTACTTTCCCTCGTAATGAAAAATATAAATATAAATTTATTTACAGAGTTTGAAAAACAATTTATGCTCTTTGTGGAGAAGCATTTATAGCCAAATAACATATTGTAATGTAGAAAATGGTATTTGGGAAAATATAAATTCACACACATTAGAAATTTAAAGGTTATAGAGACCAATAGAGTGATTCTGAGAGATAACTATCACGATTTTGATTTTATACTAGGTGAATCCATCACTAAAATGCATCAAATATTCATGAATATTATAAATACTTTTAAATCAATTGGTGAGAAAGGTCTTGATGATAAAATTCTTATGGAAAAGAAAGTTGAAATCATTACTATTGAATAGGAATCAAATAGAACTGGTACTAATTAGACAAGGATGTTAAATAATTTTACACTTGATGATATCAATGGAAATTTAATTAGAAATGAAGGAGGAATCAAGGAAGATGTTGAGAAACAGATAATGAAAAATGTTGGTTTTCTATTACAACATCTACCTTACCTTCCAAGGATCAATCTGATGAAAAACTAGTTAAATTTTCTAGAAGGAATTGCTTTCAGTCAATCTGATTCTAGAACATCATAACCTTATAATAACGAGATAGATAACATGTCTGGAATAATAAACACGATATTGGGAAATAAATATTTTTGACACAGTTATAAAAAATTTCATAAGGACATAGTTGATAAAGAAGATGATGCTACTTTTTATGAATATAATAAACCTATACACATCATTCTATATTCTACAATGAAAAAGAGGAATGAAATGTAGGAGATAAAATCAAAACTAAATGCTAATAAATATTAACAATCTAAGGGTAAGAATTTTCTATAAGATACTAAAACATGGATTTATAGTGGATGTTGTTCTATTGAAAATTCATCTGATATTTAATGGTCTAGAAAGTTGAACATAAGTCTTTGTTCAAACATACCCATGTTAAAAAAATATCCCAAGTCAAAAGGTACAAATTGATAAAAACCTTAATATCATATATTTAGGCGAAAAATATCTTGATGAAAAACGTTTTACATAATCTAATGAAAAATCCTCCTCATATAGTAAATATAATACTCTACCTTCTTAGGAAGACATTCCTTGATTTGCTAAACTTTCAGGAAATGAAAATTGTTAAAAATTTAAAAATAATGATAGTGATATGGGTAAACATGTCATGGATCATTAAAGAATAAATTTTTTTAAAAATGAAATATTATATATTTATAAATAAAATGATAATGATAATTCTAAAAAGTATACATTTTTAAATTATTTTAAAAAATTACCTTTGGAGAAAAATTCTTTAAAATTAGATCTGATAAACTTATTTTTGAAAATAATACTAAATAAGAGAAGAGTTTAGTGATAAAACTAAAATCTGAAGTTTATTTTTGTGAAGAATATTTTTTCAATGATTACTACTAAAAAAACTGATAAAATTTTATAACAAATATATCTGCATTGAAATATTTCTATAATGGAATTTACATTAAAAAAAATATTTTTGGTAATAATAGTTTTTATAAAAAGTAATACTTCTTACACCAAGTGTCAATTTTGGTACCATTAAAAAAAATTGTTCTTTAAATAATTTTCAACCATTAATTATTCATAAATCCTATTTTTAAAAATAAATTTTGACTCATAATATTTTTTTTTCTAATGTTACCGGACCCAAGAAGGTTTGGGTGTCCAAATTCTACTGTTTATTTTGGGAAACAAAGTACCAAGAAAAAATACTTTGTATATTGATAGTGGTTGTTCTATGTATATAACTAATTAAAAATATTTTTTTTCATATTTCTATCATGACGAATGGTGAAAAATTTATTTTCAGAGATAATAGTCAATGAAGGATTATCAGAATATGCAACATTACTATTCTTATTAAAGCATTAATTTTCAATATTTTTTTTTGTTAATGACCATAAGCACTAAAATATAGGCATAAAACAATTATGTAATGATGTTTTCCTTGTGAAATGTATAAATGATAATTTTTTAGTACACTGTTCCAAGGATTATGTTTTGCATCCAATCAGTATTTCAAATTTTACACATATAACATAGAAGACCTTAGTTGCCAATATTTACCTTTCCTTAGTGTAATGTAAGATCAATATTGGTTATGAAATAGATGATTAGGACATTGTGACCTTATAAACCAATATTTGTTGACTAACAAAAGACATGTTAAAGATATATCAAAACATAGATTTGATATATGAAATTCATGTCCCCCTCGTCAATACAGTAGGAAACATAAGTCATGTTTTGAATATATTGGTGAAGTCTCAACATTTGATGTTTTACATTTAGTTCACATATACTTATTCGGTACTACACAAACTATAAGTATTTGGGTTAATTAATATGTATATTTTTTAGTTGATTACTACACTCTATATACTTTTTTTATTTTCTCAAAAGGAATTTTGAAGCTCTCTGTTAATTTAATAATTTTGTAGCCAACGTTAAAAATTAGAAAGAACTTCCCTTGATAACTATTCATAGTCACCACTGAGGAGAATGTGAGAATTCTAATTTTGAAACATTATGTACTAATAAAGGTATTGAGCATCATGTTTCATCATAAATAACCCCTTGAAAAAATTTAGTAGTTGAAATAAGAAATATAAATATTCATGAAATTACAAAAACACATTTGGGGACTACTCAATTACTTAATAGATTTGGGCCGAAGTGGTTAGTAATAACATTTATACTATAAATCGATTTTTGATTTGAATGTTTCCTAAAAAACACTTTATGGGTTCTGGACAGGAAGAAAAAATGTTTATTCCAATAATGTTTTGGTTGAAAATAATTCAATATAAATATGAAATATAACTTATATAAATTTCACCAAAATCTGATGAATAAATATTTTTATGTTATTCCACTACTTCTTAATCATGTATAATTTTAAAAAAAATTATTTTGATGTTAATAAAATTGTGCATGTTAAATTTGATAAAAGTAACCCATTTTTAAACAACCCCAACAAACATCCATAGTTGTTACATTAAAAACTAATTTTCAACCTTCATTAGAAAATTATTCTCATAATAATGTATCTCAATAAATTGTTTCCCAATTATTTCTTATATAATATTTTATATCTCATATTGATGAGAAACCTTTTAAAAATTCAAGAAATCATTTGTTTTTTTTGAAATTATCCTACTCAGAATGTCATTAGAAATGTTAATCAACCAGTTTGGACTAGAAGATCCTTAAGAAATGAAAATGAACATTATCATTTTCCATCCCAATATGAACCAAAAAATATTGATGAGGATTTAGGTGATAGGCTTTGGATTAAGACTATACAAGGAGAGCTCTATGAATTTGATAGGAACATAGTCTAGATGTTAGTTTGAATGTCCTAAAAACTTATATAATTGAAGTAAAATGTGTATTTTAAAAACAAATTTGATGAAAATTGAATAATTGGTAGAAATAAATCTAGAATTATTAATAAAGCTTTTAACAAAGAAGAAATAATATACTATGAAGAAAGCTATGAACTAGTATCTAGAGTTCCAAATATTCATATTCAATATTCCATTGCATCATTTGATTAATTTTAAACTTTTTCAAATAGATGCGTAGTGTGATTTTCTTAACAAATATGTTCATGAAGAAGATTTTGTTAAACAACCCCTAATTTTGAAAATTAAAAAATATTTAATATTTTTATAAATATAACATATATTTATAGGGCCTTAAACTACCCCTAGATATTGGTTTTCCATTTTTCAATGATTGTTTTACAAAACAACATTATAACGAGTTCTACAAATTGAATGCTTTTTGTAAGAGAAGTTGTTAAAAATATCATGACTATTCAAATATATGATGATGATATTATATTTTGATCAAATAAAAAATATTTAACATATTACTTTGTGGATCTTATGAAATGTGATTTTGAGATGAATATTCTGGGATTGTTAACATATTATCTTAGCTTTCAAATTTCACAAAAACATTTATATTCAACATTATTATATAAACCATATTCTTGAGATATTTTAATTTGAAAATACCAAAATTATTATTAATTTTATTGGTACCTCCAACACACCATATCTGGATGATACTGGGCATCCCGTAGATCACAATACATTTAGAGGTATGATAGGAAGTCTACTGTTCTAAACTTCTAGTCATCAACATTTAATATCTTCTGTATTATTATGTACATGATATCAATAAAATCATATAAAATCTCATATAAAAGTATTAAAATGAATTTTTTGTTATCATAATGGAATCATAGTTTTATGACACTTCTATTATTCTGAAAATGTTTCTGAGTTAATGTTTTTTGGATAATAATATTGTTGGTGTTAGAATTGATCAGAAATTAGCATCCAGAACTCTTTAACTCCAAATAGATTCATTAATTTCATTATCATGGGAGAAAAAAATACTTATCACTTTCCACTACTAAAGATTAATATGAGGTAGTTAGATGTTTTTTCCTCATGTTTTGTGGATGTAACACACCCTCACTGACAATGGCATGAGTTTTATAAAAACTCAAAACATTTGTGTAATACTAGTGTCATTTATTTTGGTAAAAACCCATCATATCACTCACATGGTAAACACAAGGATTAAAGACATAAATTCCTTAAAAATGAAACACTAAAAATTGATACCATTTTAAAAATCATCAGAATAAAATACAAACATGCTGACATTTTTATAAAGACACTTTATTTTGATAGATTTGAATATATAAAAAAGAACTTATGAATGACCAATGTAACATAGTCATTCATATCGACTTCTTATTTACATATCTACGTACATAAAGTTATTCCATTTCATTAGGGGTGTATATATGTTAGTTGTTTTTTCAACTACTAGATTTCTAAAATTTATATTTTTCCAAGAAACATTAATCATTATATGTTTTCTAGAGTAATTATTTCTTTAAAAAATTCAGAATCAAAATTCATAAAAATGTTCTCGAACAATAAAAATGTTATAAAAATTTCAATAATCATGGTTTGTAATAATATTTCTGGTTTCACAAATACCATAACAAGGTTTAAAAAAACTATTACATATCTATTTTAAAAAATATAAGTACCATAATAAATTTCCTTTAATATTTTTGTTTCCTTTTTTCATTATAACTTTTTATTTTCATGATCAAACCTATTAAAATATATTTATTTCTGGAAAAAAACAATAATAGAACCAATTGATTCACTCCAAAAGTTACTTCTTTATTAATGTTACTTTTTACAAAATCTCATTATTATTAGTTATATATTATTTGAATATTCTGTTTTAATATTGATAAAAAACAATCCTGATTTCAAAATATAAAATTTTTCTTAATCAGATTCAATTTAATCTGATATTTTTTCAAAACCTAAAGGGTTAAAAATTTCTTAAATCTTTATGTGAATCATTTTCAACCCACCGATTGTAATATCGTTTTTCTCAACCATTGGATTTGTTGTGGAATTTAAAATTACACCCCCACCACCTATAATAATTAGTGTGTAACCCTCATCCCGTATTAGTTATCTCAATTTATTTTCCTCGAGTTGTTGTTGCCTTCATATTTCTTAGTCAAATAATGTTTTATTTCTTTTTGATCTACCAACATTAGTTCCTATATGATAGAATCTACTCAATATTTTAATAAATTTTCTGTTCTCAAGGAAATTTTAGTTGAAATTAATTTTTATGAAAATTATGAATCAAATTTAAAAAATATTACATAATTCGTAGGATGAAAGTATGTATGTGTGAAGACAGTTTATGAGGATTTTGATATATTTTACCCAGATATTGTTACATATTTTAATTCATTAATTAATTTATTTGTTGAATAATTAATACAATAAATTTATTTTTCTATTTTTGGGAAATGGTAATATATTTCTTACAAAAAATATGTGAGGTTGGTTGAAGTACCTTCAAATGGGAGAGGCACTTTTTCCTTCACAATAATTTCTTGATGATCTCAGATCATTTATTAAGAAGAAGAAAGAAGATTTGTTATTTGATAATTTTGATAATTTAAGGAATATTAACGACCATTGATTGAATAATATAGTTTTATCCTTATGGATGAAAGGATTACTCATTTCAAGGAATGGAGATTGTGACATTTTAAAAAATTAGATTTTTTTATAATATATTTATTTTTTAATAGAATAAACATGAATTTGATGTGTTTCCTTTTATTAACCATAGAAACATAATGTATGAATCAATAATGTCACAAATAATCATATTCCTATCATTCTTAGGTAAGTTTTTTATTGATAAGATGATTTGTTTTTAAATTTCAAATATGTCAGCTCTGATGAGAGAGAAAATCTCTTTTGTAAGTGACAATATGGTGAAAATAATGAAGTGGGTTTTGAATGATAAGTCCAAAAAGTTTGTTGGTGGTGTAAAATTAGAAGATGAACCCTAAAAGAATATAAGATTCAATGTGAAGAAAAATAAAATGAACGTTGAGGCCTCCCCAAAAAATAAATAAAAGAAACCAAATAATATTCCTGATGATGTTTATAAAGGATGGATGAAGAATAAATAAGAATGAAATTAGTAGATCATGTAATAAGAATAGAACCCATTGAGACTAAGGCCTCAATAATACATGTTACTGATACTTCAAAAAAACATGAAAATAAAATAATGAAAAATAAAATGTTGTTAGTTTCTCAACATTTGGAAGGGAGTTGATAGTGCATCTGAGAATGTAGTTCTACATACATAACAATCTAATCAAGATAACAGAGATATAGGGTCATTTTTTGAGGAATCTATAGTTGTAAAATGTGAGATTCATTTCATAGATGATAATGTCAAAGGAAATGTTTTGGATGAGGAATCACCACTTATTATTCATGAAATTAAATTGGAACTATATTTATCCAGTAAAGTAGTTTTTAGATTGTGAAGACAACTCAAGAAGTATCTTGAAAAGGAAGTTGATGAAGAGGTTAATAAATATTATAACAAAAGAGGAGTTATAGAAGGAAGTTAAGAGTGTTAATATGAAGAAATTGATGAATTTCTTGAAGAATAATTATAATGTGATGTAAATTAAAATAATTAGATTGATAAAATTGAGAATAAAGAAGATGAGGATGAAGGAGAATATACTCATGAAAAACTCAATGTGATAAAAAATCATCAAAATCACCATTAGTGAAGATACCTTCTGAAGCTGGTAATGAAGCAAACATCAGGCTGTTTTGAAGGAGAATCATGTTCAGAAGAATTTTAGAAATAATCTAAGAAAGATAAAGATGATCAGAATTCAAATACAAAGGATGATTATAAAATTGAAGATATAGATATAATGGAAATTTATAATATAAAGAAGTTGATAGAAATGGTTCTAATAATGTTATAAAATCAAAAAACAAGAAATGAAAAGAAATAAAAATAGGAATAAACTAAATCAAACCTCATGAAATTCAAAAAGAAGCATCAAACTCTATTGGAAATTTTTTTTGAAGGAGTTGATAACATTGTCGGTGCATTAAAATTTTTTAAGGAAAAATTAAATATTTTCTTAAAAATTAATCTAGATGCCATATTTTTCATTAAATACTAAATTAAAAATTCGAATCAGTAATGATATTAATAGATTGCATTATTTGCCTTGATGCATGGTTGAGATTTTATCAAGAAATATCTCAAAACATAAAATTCCTGCAAAAATATGGTGAAATGGTCTCATATTGTTTATGATAATCTGAAATTACATGATGATAATTTTCTGACATCCAGAATCTATTGAATAAATCCACAAAATTCTTTTATAAATTTACAAAATACATTTTCGTGATTCTGAAGTTTGAATAGGAGTTCAAGGATACAACAGATAAATGGACTGAAGAAGTAAATGATTTGAAATGGATGATCTGATATATGAAATTAGAGTTTACCATACAAAAATCACATAAAGGAGAGATTAATGTATTAATTAATGATATAAGAGAGATATTAGAGAATTTATAGACATAATAACCAAGGATACTGAATTTGACCAATGATTAAAAAGAAATTAATAAAATTATTTTTTTTGTCAAAACCATCATGAAGTATGATTGAATTTTTTATTTTATAATATTTTTTATTTTCTATTACATTTCAATAGTATTTATGAATGATTACTTCTTCATTCAATAACTATTTTTCTAAATTTATTCTAATTAGGATTGGTTGAATTCACATTATTATTTCTTTTTTTTGATAATGGGTTAGGTTATTATATTGTTTCTTATATTTGTTTCATTAATATTTTAAATAATATTCTGATCCATTCCCAATCCTTTTTAAAAATCACTAAGGGGGAGATTTTTATACAAAGGATGATAATTTCTTAACAAAGGAAGAATTATTAACAAAGGGGGTGAAAATACAGGTAGAGGATGAAATTATTATATTAAGGTGGAGAATATAATCCTTATGGGATGATTTTAACCTAAGAGGGAGTTAGTCATTTTCTATATCATTTTCTCCATCATATTCAGATTACTTATAAACTCAGGGGGAGTAAATTTATAAATTACTAACTCAGAATACAATGTACCTAAAATAATATGGGCTATAATGTTTTCAAATATATTTTTTCATTTTTTTGGGGTTTGTTCTTTCCAAAACTGGTGATTTTGTTGAGTCATAAATTCTATTTCTCACATTTCTATTCCATTGGTTCAGGAAATCAAGAACACCATATTATAAGCATTTTACTAAATTTTTATGTCCAAATTGTTTTAGAATATATTTGTTGAAAATATTATATTTTACCATACGTAAAATAATCTCTAAATAATTAATAAATATAAAATAACTGTCTACATTATGATTATTGTAATGAGACTATGACAGATAAACATTAAGTTAACCTTTATTAATATAGATATTAGATTTTTGGTCTTGTTTTTTTGTGAATTTTTTTAAGATTAGAATGATAATGGTATACATAAACATTAGAATAACCACCACGAGGATTATCATAATGACATTCATAAGGAACACCATCGAACTAAACTTTTTATATATTCAAAATATAGAATAATTATTTCAAATAAAAGGAATACATTAAATTTTAATGGTGTAAACCGATATGAAAATATAAATATAGATATTATATATAGATTGACTTCCAAGTGTCCATCTCATTACGAAAAAATTGAAGAAATATAACCACTGGGAGATCAAGATGACTATTGGGAGGATGCCTATAAATACACATACATGTGAAGAGATAGAAGATACATGTTACATTAACTCTTGAAATACTATAAATATTTATTTGGGTGAACATTTTCTATATAGTATTTTGTAATTCCTAAGAGAGATTCCTCTCAAGGATACCATTTTAGGTTTTCTATTTGAGATTTTTTATAATTGAGACTGCATCTGATCATAGTAATGATTAAGGGATTCTTGGGGTAAGAAGATAGATAATATGATCCATGAGATTGAGGGATATTTGGGATAGGAATACAGAAAACCTAATCATTGTATCAACAGATTTCTGGGATAAAATGACAAATCCTTTTTGATCCTTATATCTATGGATTAATTTTTTATGGAAAGACAGACTTTCTTGTAAGAATAAAGAAGGGATACCATTATTCTAGATATACAATAACTTTATTTTAAGGTTATATGAGTTATCATTTTAATAGTTTGAATTTAATTCTTTATTTTATATGATATTTTTTTACTTGTTTCATTAGAAGTTATTATTCTTATAAAATTTAAAATAGACTATGAAACATCATATTCGTATATCTATTTGTTCCTTTTGATCATAATTACTCTGATTATGATTTATTTACTCTAATAAATTGGATCTATAGTGATTATAATATATATTACTTTGGTTTAATCATATTTTCTCTAATTGTGACTTTGTTAATTAGTTAATCGGACCAATTATTGAGCCAAATAATTAATGTTAAAGTGGATTACATTTTGTTTACTTTAATTATTTTAAAATAAGTTTTAAACTGTAATTCAACCCCTCTTGTATGTATAGATTTCAAATGATACATAAAGATCATATTATGATCAAATAATGGGGTGGAAGATCCTCTTATTAGGATATCATGTTCTAAGTGGTTGGTTGAGGTGTCTGAGGAGTTAGACTTATTCTAATTGATCTTAGTGTAAAATTATTAAAATTCATATCTATAGTAGATTATTGTCACCCCATCATTTATATAGTGTAGTATGGAGGCCAAACATGAAGATACCAACTGTGATACCTTATATACTCAGATATCCACTGGATGTGTCCCTATTGGGTTTTTTGAAGGAATGGGGAATCTAATCATTTTATTGGAAGGAATGCGCTACCAATGATGTTATTGGAGGAGGTGATGAAGAAGTTTCATATTTCCCATGTTTTGGTATATCTAAGAGTGAAAATAAATTACTAGAACCACCAATATCAATTATGTTTTATAATAACAGTGAATGATGATTAGGATATTTTCTCCCGATGCCACACTTGTTGACATGTGATTGTTAAGAAACATGTTCCAATGGGTTTATCTGAATGAATTGATGTGAAAGACTGTATTTTGCATGGAATATATATATATATATATAAATCATGATGTTATTCCCTTGAATGACCAAAAGAAACCTTTCCATATTGCTGATCAAAGGAATACTCACCATGATATCCCAAATAAAATCTATTCAAGAGAAAAGTTGTATAGAGTTATTTAGATTCTATTACATAAAAGAGCTATTTCAACTCCACAACATCACCCAAAAAGTTATTTTAGACTATGATTCTCACTATATGTCACAATTATGGATATTATTGTAAGATGCCTTCAAGAACATGTTTTATTTGGGTATAGAGTTTCACCCTTATAATAAAGGCCATATAGAGTTTACCATTCAATTATTAGAGGACATGATACAGGATAACATAATTTCTTTTGGCCATAGTTAAGAGGATCATCTACCCTGGGTGGAGATTTTATACAATAAAACATACCATTTCACCATCTGTATGGTGCTTAGTGAGGATTTGAATGGAAAACTATGTAGCTCAATACTATGATGGTATGACTCAAGTGAGTATGCACTCATGGGAATAAAGATGGTGTGAGCTATGATAAAGAAGGATTTGGCCATCCAGTAGATCTAGGATACTACATAGAGATATCAAAATTTTCTTATAGATCGAAAATGGAGGCTCTTAATATTCCAGGAGAAAGAAAACATTTCCATAAATGTCACACCATGAAATGGATTTTAGAGATATTTTTTGGGTGGAATTATATCTCTAAGATACATTTTCCGTTTCCATCTATTATGTAGATTTAGGTAGATTTTTTATGTCCTGGATCTACCGCTATTATTAAATATTGTACATGTCATCTTCCATTTGTTGATGTTGAGGAGATCTATGCATGAACCCTAAAATTTTATTGAATATGGTGAGATGGGAAATGAGGATAGATCTAAATTTGATGAGTGACCAATATAGATTCAGTGTCGGTAGGAGAGGATCCTTAATGGACGAAAGATTCCTTTGGTCTGTGTTTGGTGGTTGCATGAGAATATTCAAGTGATCACAACGAAAATGGAGACCAAATGTGAGATCAATAATGATATATTTTTACTAGTATGTTTTGGACTTATAGTATAAAAATCAATAAGGTATGGAGAATTTAGTGTCTTAAATTCTACCATACAAAAAATTAAAATGTATATAGTAATAATTTCAGTGTTAGGTGCTCAGATTATGAGATTCTGAGGCTTGGTGATCCATAAATTGATATTTGAAAAATTTTAAACATATTAATATCGAACAAGCATAAGACTCTTGAAAAATTAAAATAACTACCAAATAGAGTCTAATATTGGAAACTAAAATCCACTGTCTAATTATAATCATGGTTTTAACCTAGTCCTAACATATTCTTTATCAGCATCAGGTTTCTGTGAAAATTTTTTTGTGGAACATAAAAATAAATTTATTAATTATTTTTTTATTTTATTTCATTGATGTAGCGGCCTAATGTCCATGATAATAAATACCACAATATGTGTGAATCTTAAGGATATCCTCATAGATTAGGAGAACTATTGAGGATCCAGTGGATAAGAGATGGTGAACAATATCAAACTGGATTGTTGAATCATTACCACATGAATCATCTACATCAATAGAGTTTCTGGAAATTTGCAATGACATAAATGAAGAGTTATTCTTCTCTAGTGATCCATAGGAACAACATGAAGGAAATTTTTTATGTGTCTTTATCATCATTTAATTTCTCAAATGATGAAAAATCATCAATCAAACAGTATATTTATTCACAACACAATTATATTACAGCTATATATTTTCTTACCAGGGATTTGTATATTTTTGTAAGATTAATTATTTCTCATCATTAAAAATTATAAATGAAATGAATCAAGGCCTATAAAAAAATAATTTAATGTATACCCCACAAATTTTCGGACAATGAATTTCTTTACCCATTCTTTATTCATTAACAGCTTGTGTTTTTTTTGTGTTCTGAGAAAAAACCAAAAAAACAAACATTGTGCACCAATTATTTAGTACAATAGATGGAATCAATGTATTAGGGTTTTTTATTGATGGTTGGTAGATATGTGATCGTAGATATGGATAATTAGTACATTATCATAGGTTATTGATTTACTTGTTGGGTATGCAAGAATGGTATGAATAATAGAGGTGTTTTCCCAGTTGATTTAGAGGACTATATTTGGATCACCAGTGATGGTGAGATTTGTCTAGATGATATCTACGATACTCAATGAGATCGGTGGTGGATATTTTGATTGGAAGTGGTGGAGGAGGAATTCATATAAGGACCCATGGATTCTAGAAATTACCACCCTCTATACCAAGTAAAAGAAAAACACATGTCATGTGTGGGGACTTATTTGTGACACTAGGGTTTCACATGAAATTAAATAACACATAGTGTGGCACACATGTCACATGGAAAGGACATGTGTCGCCTGCCATGTGACCCAACCCAAGTGGCATGACAAGTACCATGATGGATACATGAGCATGGTCACATTCATAAATGTGGGCATTGGTAGAGTATATGAGTATGAATCAGGTCTCATTCAAGGATAATAGTACACAAGAACATATAAGTACATCCGAACATCTCATGGTACATTGGAATGAGCTAGATCACATAGTTACACCTGATTTAGTCTACCAATGTCACGTACTACTAGTAAATGTTATGTACTTGTCCATGGGAGATTTGTGGCACTTTTTCTCTTCTTTTTGGATCAGTTTCATTACATTTAATTCCATATATCTACCACTATTAGGGTGTAGTTGATCAATACATCAAAGATAGATTATTGTAATCCACTCTAATGGAATTTTCCAATATAGAGTTTCTAGTGTCCCCCATTGAACTAGTGGAGTCTTGAATCACCCTTTCCCTAGGTGGGGTTCACGAAATAATTGTGACCAACTATACATGGGTATTGATCACCTACATATGGAGTTAATCTTGATTACATTGTATGTATACCACATAACGATTGGTGTGATCCAAAAATAAGTACTAATCTTGAAAAACATCCAGTGCGTATGTCCTTTTTGGTGAGTCCAAAAAATCAAGAAATCGATGATTGATGACATCAGTTCTATTAGACTCCCTAAGTGAGTTTTCCAGAGCGAGTATAGTTATAGAATCAAGAGAAATATGACAAATATGGTCTACAATGAGTATATAAGGATGTTTTAATATATGTATCATACTATTATTTACGGATCATGTGATGACATGTGTCATGTATTATATATATTAATAGATGTTTGATGAGGTTTTTAGTTGACCGGGAGTATAAAGAGTTAAAATTGGGAAATATAGAAAATGGTTAATTCCAGGAGTAACATTTGACTGTATTACCCTTTTACAAAGAATATGAAATTCCTTATTGTTTTTATGGGATTTTATTTTTCCATTTATATTATATAGGATCATTAATCATACCATAATCATTATATTTAGATATATGCATGAATTTGGTATCAATTGTATTTTTTTGCATTTCAGTATTGTATGGTATTGGAGATATGTGTGTGCATACATGTACATTAGGCTAAGGCCTCATATGAGATTGTTATTCCTATTCATTTTTTCTATCTTCCCCTTGACCTATTAGAGGTGGAATTATAGTAGTCATAATAGATTAATCAGTGTCTAGTTGGGCCCTAGTGGGATAGTAAGTGAATTTTTTAATATGAATCAACAAATATATATTTACTAAATTTATAATAGATTTTTGAATTAACACTCAAAGTGATAAATGATAGTGGTTTCCTTAAGAATATAAAATTGGAATTCCCAATATTAATAATTGATATGGTATTTATATAGGTAAATTCAAATTTTTCCTATGATAACCTAAATTTCATCAAGAGGGAGAATAACAATGTTTAGTTAAATTAAATTCCAGCATACTTTAACTCTATATGAATCATAGAATTGATATGATATCATCATTATAATATTTTTTTTAAATTATAGTTCAACATATAATCATTGAGGTGGTATTGGGATACACATATAAAATCTATCATCTGTAAATTAGTTGGTAGATCCATAATCAAATAAGAAATTATTAGTTCTAGAGTGCATGAAAAGTGTAAATCTCACCATGTAATTATTGTACCCATCATAAAAAATAGTGAGTTAATGATATTTACTTTTGTATCTATCATTAGTATGTTTTATCACATTGATCGTCATTATTAGCCATAAGATTTGAGAACCAGTAATCATAATTCCAATAATAAATTTTATTGAAATAATGGTTTGTGGGTGGTGGGTTCGGTGGATATTTCTCTTTATTTACATCATTAGATAAATTCCCCCCAACACACTATAATACGATTACCTGCTGACCCTCCATTAAATTTAAAACAAACTTACCATTATCCTTAAGAATATTTCATCTATATTTTCTACAACATATTATCAATCATGAAAAGATCATCTTATTTTCTAATTGGTTTTTAGAGTTTCCTTTCAATCCAAAATTTCTTTTTTATCAAAATAATTAAATTGATGGGTTACTCTTATCTATACTCCCACCTTGATATAACATAAAATGATTTCTTTATTTATACCCATGTCCCTTATACCTAACTCCCTATAGATAATTGGTATTAGTTGATTAAAAATTTGACCAACATTACCTTATAGTTTGATGATAATACTATAAACAGAACTCACATGTCTTTTAAAAATTTTCTTACAGGTATCAATGGATTCTCATGCCTTTTTCTTTAACTCAAGAAATTATTTCCAAATTTTTTATTTAATAATATAAGGTATTTATTTATTTAAAAAAATATCTTAAAAGAACCCCACTCCATGGGTTAGACTTCTTCATGTTTCCTTTTATTCTAGAAAAGTTTCCGCCATTGATCTAATTCACCACGTAAATGATAGACCTCCAAAATGACTTTTTTAGGCTCTGAACACTTGAAAATTAAGAAAATCATTTCAATCATACATATACATTTCATAGAAACTAGTGTATTAATGGAACTATATAATTATGTTTTATTTTTCCTAATTAAGCAGTCATAAGATCATTATTCCATCTATTTCTCAATAGAAGATCCATTATGATTTATATCCTAATAAATTTGTTTAATCAAACCAAAAATATTTTTTATTCTAGCTCCCATATCAGTCGGTGCATTAGGGAGAAATTAATTAAATTATCCCTCACATTAAGTATAAACATGATTCCATTGGATAATATCTATTTACTAAAACCAAAAATTATATTTTGAGAAGAAATAGTCAATGTGGGGAACGACATAATCACGAAGAATAATTTATTCAATGTATTAATTTCTGAAACCTTCTTTCCAATCTATGAATCCTTAGGTTTATCCACGTTCATTATTTTTTACACTCTATTCAAAATATTCATGATTACTAAATTAGATTTTGTGAATTTAAAAATATTTTCCACAAAGTTTATCAAACATGGTGTTCATATAGGCCAATTAGTTTTCACTTGGTGACGATTGAGTTATATCCCAATGTACCATTTTTAGATCTATTTCCCTTTGGTATAACTATTCCAAAACCAAATTTTCTATTATTATCAAGACATGGATATAGTTTCATTGAAACTACTCACTCTATCCTCCTCCAAAATTCCATGATATTTTATTATACATAGACGCCACCATATGGTTCAAATTTTTTTTAATTACACTAGTTTCCATGGGTTAACTAAAATTTCATCTAATTCCATCTATATTGAACCACACTTTTCATACATCAATATCAAATCTTATTTCTTAAATGTTCATTTAATTTTATAAAAAAAACATGATGACCTTAAAAGATTGATGACTTTAGAAACATGGAAACATAAAAAATAGTTCATAATTGAACTACATCATATCTTTCTATGTTCATCATAACTACAACCCTTCATGGAAATATCATACATAAACCCATTATGTATAACAAGGGAATCCAATAATAATTATGGGTGGGCTCAGTTGCTTAATAAGGGTAAAAAATAGAGATATCAATGATCACATAATCGTTACAAGAGAGTAATGGTATGAGAACCTGGGATTATTATTTTAAAGTTATAAAATACAAATCAAATATCATAATCTTGGGTTATTGAATAAATCATCATAGTTCAGAAGACAAAAATCATAAAGGAATAAATGAACTTGATCCTTGAGAACATTACATTTTCGTAAGACTTATGTTTGTGGAATACATATTATCATATAGAGTCATTTCCAAGGTAGTTAATGATCCTTGATAAATTGTTTATAATTTAATGGTTTCACCTCCCCCTATAACATTGTAAAAGTCAATGTTCAAAACCAATACTATCATATGGGAAAAAATATCTTATTAAACAAGGTTCACTCATCATTTAATTCATGTTCATTTAATGTGATATTTTTATATACCCAATTCTTTATAATGAGATATAGGTCACACCCATCAAATAATAAAAATAAAACATATGTGTTCTATAAGATCATTAATAATTCATAATATTAGAAAAAATGTAAAAAACAGGGTTAATAAACATTACATCATGGAATAACACATAGAAAAGAAAAAGGTATTACAAACATTTTATCTTTTCATCATTTCGTAACATGTGTAAAAGGAATGATTTTCGTAATGATTTCACCTTTTAATCACAATATAACTTGTGGTAAAGTAATATGTTTCATAAAAATTATTTCATTATAATTATAAAAAATCTATACAATGAATTCAGTGTCATTAATTTTATAATATACCTAGTAAATCCAAAATTACATTATAGGATTACATTTTAGATGGAAAATTATTATAAAAGATCACTAGAATCCTTTCTATGAAAATATATCATTTCCATTATAAATACTTATAAAAAAATATAAATTTACCAAATTTTAAAATATATATTTCCTTGAAAATAACATTGTAAGTATGTTTCAAATTATTGATTGTTCATGACATTTTAAAATTCCTTTCAAGCCGTATATGTTGATACAATGATTTTATTTATATTTTCAATTAAAATTCAATATACACTATTCAGAAAATGAACACAATATTTATTTTAAATAATTTTGAAAAATAAAAAAATGGTTAATTTTTTCATTAAAAAAATATATCGATGTTATTAAAAACATTATTTAAAACAATTCATGAAAACTTGTAAAATAAATAAAATTATTTTCAACTTAAGAGAGAAATGAAGTTGATTTTTTATAAAACAATTATTTTGGTATCATAAATCATTAAAGAGTAGAGAATTAATGAAAAAACATACTCAATATAAATAATTATAGGATAATATAATTCATAAGTTTGGTAAAATATATATCATATCATTTCCTCATCCGAAGAATAATCATAAATAATCCTGAAATACAATGAGATTATAACATATAACAGTTCCACATTGGTAAATGTTGAATCAAAATAAAAAATACTGAATGAACCATATATGGATATGTATATATTATAATCTTGAAGGAATTATTGATACATTAATTTCATAGGAAGTAAATAAGCCATTCAAAATAAACATGTGGTGAATAAGAAATGTTTCTCCTAGAAATAATGTTAAGACAAAAATAACATTGCTCAAGTATTGAGTTCCATTGTACGTGTTCTCACCTTATGTTAAATAAATACCAGATTATTTTAAATATAATACATAATAATAATAATATATATCACACCATATATGATTTAGTTATGGTAATTTATTTCCAATTTATTAATAATTCAATATTAAAATAAAATTTCAAGTAATAAGTAGTTTATTTTTCATTAATGTTTTGATTTCGTATTTTATATCCATTTACATTGATTATGGTGAAATCAAGTATAAAATTTTAATAAAGAAATAATTATCATATAAAATAATTATATATATTTATATATTTATATTATTTCATAGTTATTGTAAAAAATGAATTACATTATTCATTGAGACTGTAAGTCGTATGTACACATGAACTCTCCATTTATTTTCTTTAAGGATGGAAATAAATAAACGTAAATAATATATATTCTTTATAGGGAATTTTTAATTTAATATATATCTTTTATAGTCATTAAATAAATCCTTATCAATATCCTCATTAGAATAAAATGACAATCATATCTCATTTTTTCTTGAGGCGGTTGTCCACATGTATGCACTTGTGACATTATAATTTTCGAACAGATTGGATGGTAAGATGGTAGATGTGATATTATAATTAAATAATCATATATAGGTCATAAATATAATATTCATATATTAATTCTATTAATATATCATCTATGAATGTCAGTGATTGAAAAATTATTACATTAGTTCATGAAGCGATAGTTGGTCATATACACGATCGACAATTTCATTTCTAATTTGAGGGAAAGGGATAAAGATATTAGTTATTCAGATAACATGACAAAAAATCATTATATTTGATACAATTAAGATATTATTGAAGCATATTTGATTAATATTTTTATGTGGTGGAGGAAGAAACAAAATAGAAACACTCATTTAAAACCATACCTGTTCTTTGGGAAACCACCTTAGGCTCGCATGAAAAGAATTTTAAATATGGTTTCCAAAACAATAAATGAACTCTAAGATACAGTGAGGGAATTTATGTAAGGATTTGTATAGATATACTGTGAACCCAAGGATTTAAAATTGTGAAGAGGATAGAGATGGAATTAGCTTTTTTAGTCGTGGGAGATGACACATTTAATATTTTTGAATATTAAATGTTATAACCACATTTTAGACATTCCACAAGGATTAAAAAATGGATCATTATTGAACATTATATTATATACATAAAAAATATATAAACAAAAGTGTATTTTAACTATATATAGGTTATTTTAACCCTAATCATTTTAGATTAATCCCCCACCCCTATTAAACGTGTTTTAACCTTAACCGTGGTAATTAATTTTTTTATTTTTTTATGCATTATCAAAAAATATTAAGCTGGCCTTGTAATTTAATTTAATTTATTTTGAATCAAAATATTGAATCATATGTACCAAATTCAAATCATATAAGTGGTATTGTTAAATTTATAATTAAACCCATAGATTCGATGAAAATGTTGTTTTCTAAAAAAACTATACAAAAGTATAGAATGCATTAACATCAAAATTAAATATGAAACAGATTTGAAGGACCTATATTATAATTATTATAGTATATTTGAGGTAATTTTACTATTAAAAATATTAAAACAAAAAAACATGTCAATACATTAAAGTAAAAGTCATTTTTAATTAAAATCATCATTTTTCTCTATTCATCAAAAAATTAATGTTTTCATAAAATTATATAGAAATTAAATTTTAGATAATTTTGACATTAAAATTTATAAATTGGAAAAAAATTCTAAACCTGGAAAAATTATATTTTATTATCCCTTAAAAAATCCATGGAAATATTTTTTTAGAAATTTTTATTTTCAAATCATAAAATGACTTCACAAAAAAATAATTACATATTTATAAATGAAAATTAATCACTTAAATAATTCATATTAAATTTTCTAAATTTTCTCATCATATTCATACTAAAAAATTTAAAGGATATTTTATAATTTTCATGTATAAATAATAATATTTTTACTATAACACTGTGGTTTGTTAAAACTCAGTGTTGCATGTAATGCAATTTAATGTTGAAATTAAATTTATTTGAAAAAAAATCCTAAAGTATCAGGGTGTTATAATTATCTTATTCATTAATAAATTCACTCTAATATATATTATCCTAAAATTATTTTTCATTAATGGAAAATAATTTTAAACTAAAATATTTCCAAGAATAAAAAATTAGTTACATTAGGTAAAAATATAAATTAATGAAAAACCCTAAGACCATCATATAACTATGATAAAATCATAGGTATGGATAATTAGTTGGAAATGAATCCAAATTTCTATATTTATTTGTATGGTCTAACAATCCATCGACTTTTCATTCCTTTCCTTCAATAATACATAGCATAATTTCCAATGATATATTTTAAGAGAAACATAGTCTCTTATATCAAATAAAAAAATACTAAAATTATCTAGATAACTCATCCTATTTATCTGAAATAACTTCATATGTTTTAGAATCATATTTACCTTCCTAACCATATATTCTATATTATATAGTACCAATAAATGTATTTCACAAAGTTCAACTCATAGTGTTTGAGTTCTACATCACTTTCAAAATAGTTCATGAAATGGTTCCATCATTATATTGGAATGAAAATGGTTATTATAATAAAATTACCTTAATTAAGTATCATTTTATCCACTCATAGTGTAATTTAATGAGAAATTCAAATATATATCTCCTAATTTCTGAATTGTTCACTCTGACTATCCATCCTATTAAAGATGAAAAGGTGTACAAAATATTAATTTTATATGCAATAAATTTTAATTAATTCCAAATAAGGTTTATAAAAATCCGGGGTCATTAATAAATACAATAGTAAGATAATAATTGTAATGACGCTATATCATTATAATATAGTTTTTAATGAATATCAAGGATATAGTATTATGATTGGGAAGAAAATTCATAGATTCAAATGAGAAATAGTAACTGAAATAAAATTATTTAATCAAGATATCATTGGTAAATCCACCTTGAAGTCAAGGTATATAATCTCATAGTTCCACTCAAGTAATAATAATTGAAGAAAAATCCCTATAAGTATATGTTTCTCATCATTTAACTATTTACATTTAAAATTTTCAAGGTATAATTTGCAATATCTTCCTCTATTTTTTCCCACCAATAATATTTCTAAAGATATATTCACATAGTGGTTTATCCATGGTATATAGAAAATAGAGAGCTATGAGATTCACTAAGAAATTGAATCTTATAATGACATTAATTTTATCATATATCATTATACCAAATCTAATGATACATTATTTTTTAAAATCTATCTTTGTATATTAAAATTCTTTAATCAATTATACCTTTCTTCTTAAATCCAAATCTTCCTTTCAGGTCTTCACATTTATTTCTAAAAATGATGATTGTACTGAATCCTAGTCCAAATGATAATGAGTTTATATAAATACTAATTACATTTCAATAGTTAATAAATCATTAATTAAATGATGACTTTCTACATTTGATATTGTTAATGATGAATTATAATTTTATTGAAGGTGTCAGATACCATGTTATGTTTTACTGGATGGTATTGAGTCGTGAAATCAAAATCCTTTAATAGTTATAAGCATCTTCACTAACTCTTATTTAACTATTTTTGAGTTAATAAGCATTTAAATATTTTATTATCTATATATATTTCACATTTCACCCCATGTAGATGTTGCCTTAATTTTTTTTATAAAAAACCCACTTCTTAAAGATCTATATCAAGAGTTTTATATTTTTTAATCATGATATTTAAACATTTATAATGAAAATTAAATAATATGATCATCTTGAAGTATTAAAAAACCATGACCCTTCAATCAATAATCACTATAAATATCATATTAATCATATTTTGATGGATGTTCTAATGTTGTATCATTATAAAATAATATGATAAATTCTTAAAGACAATAATCACATTATATTGTTTGAATGAATTTAACTCCCTTAATTGTTAACATGGTTCATTGGCCAGATAACCGCGGAATTTGTTCAAAACATATTCAGTATTAATGCAATAATAAATAAAAAAATAAAAAATGAATAACTTTTTTACATCCTGAACATTTTTAAATCATTATTTTTAGAAAGATCAATTGTAATTCCATATTTAGAAATAATATCCCGAAATATTAAAATATGTTTTATTGAGAATTCATATTTGATATATTTTCACTAAATATTATATTCATTTAATTTCTATATAAATATTATTATATTCAATTAATATTTACCCTAACTTTTATAATAATCCCAAATATCATCATGGAACACCACTACAAAAATATCATAATATTAATCAAAAAATTTATTTTTTTGAAATCTTTAAAAGTAGTTGGTATATTTTTTATACTGAAATCAATATCAACAAATACCTAGCTATCATTAAAAGTATTAAACAATGTCCTTGAGATTTTTTCCCGCTCCACTTTCAACTAATGATACCCATACCAGATCCCAACCAATTGAAAATAAGGAACAACATTGATCATATCAATCATGTCCTTGAGATGATGAAATGGATTTGAGTTCTTTATGGAAATTGTTTTGAGTAATATATAAGTAATTAAAAGACACATTTAACCATATTTCTCATAAATATTAAATAAAACTATAGTTACACCAGTAAATGTGTTAGGGTTGATGAACTCCTTATCAAGTAATTATTTGAAACTTATTTTTTATTTACAACAACTCTATTATATTCATTCTATAAGGTCATTTTGAAATTTAGTAAGCATAAATAACTAATCCATACATTAACTCAACTTCCCTATTAATAATAACATAAGGTAGATCATCACAAAATATATTTGGTAATATTTTTATCAGAGGTGCACCACTATATTTAATAATTACATTCTATTATATGACACAAGAAAGATAAGATTATCTCACATATTTATTCAATTTTCAATCATCTTGATATGTTATCACAGGTCTAAATCCATTTTTATAAAAAACAGATACTCACATTACGAATTTTATATGATTCTGTCATATTTTCAATCTTTCATAACATGATAAACTAAAATCCAATCCATACATAGAATAAAATCATACATAAAAAATAGTAAATTAACAAGATATTCATGAAAAAATATTTTCCGAAATTATTATAGAAAGGATCATATAAATCTATACTTCTCAAATACATCCACCAAATGTTTTTATGAAACATGTTTTTCCATTTATTAAAGTTATATTAAAATTTAATGAGAAACATTCATAGGAATAAAAAAATATGTAGACCGCAAATCAAGAAATACATTGGAATAATATGAATAAACATATAATATATCTTATATGACTTAATTTGATGGTAAAAACATTTTTTGAAGATATAGCTGATGATCCTAAAACATGGTTGTAATTATTTTATTTTTTATCATATTAATTTATACATTTTTTTCAAAAATGAACATGAACAATGTTCTATCAAATTTAAATGAAAAAATTACTAATAGATTTACATAATTGTTATGACCATAACCATTTATTTTTTCTTTATAGTAATGATCCAAATAAATTAAATTTACACACTAATAATACATCATACATCTAAAATGTGTTCACATTAATTATTTTTCCCAAAAAATTCATAAGAAGGAATATTAAATTTCAACCCTTTAGATTTATTAAGTGGATTAATTCCCATTACACTCCAAATGAACCTCCTCTTATCTATATTGATTTAATACCCAATAACCCCCTTCTAGACATGATCATCACAACAATAAATTTCCTCATAACATATAAATTTTTGTGTAAGAAAATCCATTTATAAAATTTGTTTCAATAAATAGTATTAAAATATTAATTTATTATCCTGATCTATAATAAAATTCATTATGTTCCTATAAAATCATTGATACTTTTCTTCATAGGTTCAAATAGGGTCCTCCACCTTATAATTCAACTCCGAAAACTACCTATATATTCTTCATTAAATAATATTGAGAAAAATATTTCAAGGAATAGACTCTTAAATTATATCAATTCCACAACATCAATATGATCCCATTCCATGATATTCATAAAAATATAATACAAATAATTGGATTTACCTTCAAATTAAAGAATAAAATGATTTACACAATAATTAAATAAATATCCCAAAACATCTAATATCATCTCCAAAACATTTATTCATCTTATAGCTACCACATGTTCTAAAGATCCAAAAAAATTAATTGACTTTTCTGTATAATGAAATTATACACAATATAAATGTTCCCCTATAGATAATTTTTTCACTCTCTATAATTTCTAACACTATAGAAAGTATTACTTAAATTAGATAAAACATTTTCAAACTACTATGTAATAATTTTATCTATTCAATGTTGTTGGTTCTGATGAATATCAACATATTATATCATTCCTACTTAATTATCCATGATTCCTATATGGAAAACCATTATTAATAGACATGGATTAGATGAAGAAACATGTATATACCAAAAATATAAATCATAATTACATAAACATATATTATATTGTCTAATATCAACTTTTAATAACATCCAAAACTCTAATGTTATCAATTTTTTTCCTTTGATACTGACTATAACACCCCATATTATATTGATCATATAATTACATGATGTGTTACATGTTTTTAAATATCATAAAATTTTATGATAATTTTGGTTAATAGTGTTAGATATTTATAAAAACTATAACATTACAAAAATTTTAGTCTCCACAAATTGTATATTTATGGAAAAAACAATTTCTTATGTAAACATCCCAAAATATTTTATGAATATTTTATTTATTTAAATAAAATTCACCACTAAAATTTATATAATTATTAAAAATTCAGAGGCCCAATAATTGTTTGTTTTATAAAATATGGGATTGGAAAAACATCTCTATAAGGGATATGAAATTAATAGATACCTCATTTCTCCTTTGAGAAATATAAATACTCTTAATGAAGTTTTCCAATTTAAAAAATAAATATTAAGCTAAAATAAATAAATACATACACATTGAAAAACATTAATAACCAAATGATTCTTAAAAAAGTTCTTAGTAATAATAAATTCAAAATCATCACCACGATAATTTCTTGAGAGAATATAGTAATTCAAGAACACATTTTCCTACAAAAAAAACCCTTCACTATTAGATTGTCAAAACCATTCATAAATCCAATTGATAATTTAATTAAATATAAAATATTTCTATTGAAAACTAATATTAATATTTTTATAAAAATTTCGTAATCTTAAAAATTTATTAATACAGTCTTCCATTCATGATACCTTCTATCAACCGTTACAAATGAATAACGATCACATATAATTCCACATGTCTCTTGTTGAGAACATATCATAACAAATTGAATTAAACGGTTGTATTAGAATCACAAATCATCATAAAAATTACCCAAGTACCATTATAGGAATAAAACACCCGAAATATATAATTTACATTAAAAGATTCATAAAATATGCCATTAGATCCTATAATAATAAGCATATTAAATAATCTGTTAAAACTAGAAGAAAAATTATTTTTTGTTGAAAGAATGGTGAAAATAAAATAACTAAAATATTGGGATTACGATCATATTTTAGTAAAATTTAAAACATATCAATAAATTATAATAATATATAATTTATATGATTTCTATAAACAGAATTCATACGATAAACATAAAAAAAATATTTTCCACATTTATATAGAAATCCAAAGATAACCCATACAATATGCATTGAAATAATTATTTTTAACACTATATAAAAGAATGTAATAAGTAGTGGGAAATGATATTTAAAATTATATTATTTTTAAAAACATCATAGAAAAATTTACTAGAACATTTATTTTGAAAGCAATTTGTTTCGATTGTAGAACCTTAAAAAAAGTTTCAATGAAATTCCATTATCTCATGTCCCAACTTGTCATGTATATATTTTGATTACCATAATAATGAAATTAATTAAATTTTATAATTTATTATGAAAAATTTTCATGTATATTCTTATAATATTGTTCATTTTATTATGTTTATTACCTTTTAATTTATGTTACAATGTTAGATAAGTTCACATTTAAAATTTTGGGGTCATTCTGTCTAAAACAGGTTTAGTATGTTATCTGTTGTAAAAGGAGTAATGGTTACCTCAAATTCAAAATATTAAACTTGTTATAAATATAAATTTTATACATTAAATATAATTTAAAAATACTAGGTTATAATTCCAAACAAAATTAAATGTTTCTTCTCATTGTGGTGGTAGTCTGTGTATAAACATGAGTGATGTTTCTAGATTTCAAATTTATATAATGAAAAAATGGGAAGAATGATTACCTTTTATAATAATAATAATATTATAAATTTAATCATTATTAATTAAATAAATATATATTATTATCCATGTGAGGTGGTAATACAAAATGATTCACATTTCTTAGTAGAGGTGGTAGTCCACAAATAAGCACGAGTGACATTATAATTTTCATATGATTGGGAGGGTAAGAAGGTAGGTAATATTTTTACATTAAAAAAATAAATTTATTATAAGTAATATATATACATATATATGTTAAATCCATCATTATAACCAATCATATGAAGTGTATATAAAAAATAATGCACATCAATTCGTGAAGGACGTATTTTACAAATATTCAAGAGCAAACTTTTCATTTCATATATGATTGAAAAGTAAATTAGAAATTTTTTTTATATTTTCATAATTACATTTATTTATAATAAATAAAATTATTTATTTATTTTATTAGTTTTATAATAGATTTTATGGAGGTAGAAGTTAAAATAATCATCAATGAATTCAATTTTAACTTACACCTCATCCATTGGTATCTTCCCATGGCTAACACCTTAATCATTTTTTGATATGAATTTGTTTTATACCGGGATATTCTATGTGTGTGGAGGAGAGTTGGAGAGGGTTTTTTTCAAATATAGTTCATGATACAGTACTCTAAGTATGTGTACAAGAGACAATAGTAGGATCAATTTTATAAGGGATAAGATTGGAACATTTATAAATATTATTATCTTTAATTTTCATAACTATAGATTTCTTGGAATATTGATACAGTTTATTCCAATTTAGAATATAGAAAATTTAATTTTTTAATGTAACTCTAAAAATTAATTTTACACATGTATGATATATATTTGAATCATTATTACTTAGCTTACCCCTTATTATGATTTTTATCCTATACAGGTGTGAAAAACCTTTACTATATGAACTATTTGTATATATTTATATAAATATAAATTAAATAATATCATTAGAAAGTTTTTAATTTGTTATTCAATATACTGAATGAACATTACAATATGAAATTTTGAATACTGGTAAAAATATATTTTGTTGATATGATTGTAAAATGTAATGAAAAACTATTTTTAGAAGAATGATTTTTAATAATAAATATGAATTTAAGCCAAAATAATGTATAGGGTTTTTATGGTAGACTGATACCTTCCCCAAACTAAATATCCCTTTATTTTTTTAAAAAAATAGAATTTTGAAAATGGGATATTTACATTGATCTCTCTTGAGAAGTGAATGTAGATCATCCAGTACCTGATCATCCAATGGAAAACCAATGCCATTGACATCTTTCTTGGCAAGACCGTCTGCTTCAGAATTAGCTTCACGATAAGTGTGGGTGATGATATGATCCATGGAGTAATGAAAATCTCAGCACCTAATCCATCTATTGGTAAGAATCCAAGAAAGATGAATATTTCCTATGAGAATAGCAAGAACAACCGTGGTAGAATCAGATTGAAGCCAAATATTCTTCCATTCTCATAGCTTATCCTACTCCATTGCCACAATAATAGTAAAGATTTCTGCTTTAAATGTATAGGAATTACCACAAGACCATTCATAAAGCCATGAACTACCTTGGGATTCATTTTTTTAACATAATGAAATGGATATTTATTTTTCTAAAAAACAAAAAACAATTATTAAATTAACCTATTAAAAACATGATTATAATGGAATAAAAAATAGTTTTTTAAATAATAGCATTATAGACATTTAAAAAATGTAGAACGTAATCGTATATTTTCAATAATAAAGTTTAACAAATATATGTTAATTTTTATGTATATATTTTTTCTAGAAAATGGTTTTCATAAATATTCAAGTCATTTTTATGTCATGATAATTCCATAAAAATAAATTTATTACAAAAATGATTATTTTTCACTAATCACCCAAAAATAAACTATTTTTATAAAATATCAAAAAAAAACTAAGATAATTTTAATATGTTAATATCTTATATCAATTATATTTAATAAAATTTTATTTCTAAAATTCATAATTATAGATTTTATATAAAATTATATATAACAAGGAATATAATATATTATGAATAAAAATATTCTTTTTTTGACTAAAAAATTACTTAATATTTTTATAGTGAATATTAAACCATAAAAACTAATTATAAATATCACTAAGAGAATAAATTGTTTTGATACTAAAATTAATGTTTTTATACAGATATCATTTTCTTACTATTTCCATATATAGTAGTTTTATTTTGATTAAAATGGATATTGAAAAAAATAAATATTTGCAAATAATAATGTGTGTTTAATATATCTTGTTGAAATATAATATGTAGCATGTTTTCTATAACACCTAAGGATATGGTTTGAAATGAGTAATTTTATTAATGGTACAAATTAATAATATTTAAAAAATTCATAACATATGATAAATTCATATGATATTATAAGGAAACTATTCTTGTAGTTGAATCATCGGTTGAATGTCCTCTTTCCTAAATATTACATTGTAAGAACAATGTAAATTCCCCGTTAATATTTTACTGAATGAGTATGATGGGATAGTTATTTTTCTTAAAACACATTGAATTGTAACCGATGATCATTAATGATATAGAAATATAGAAGAGTATTTGAATTGTTTGTTTATTTTTTGTCAAGTAAGATGAATGTTAGAAAGGTTTTTATAATCACATTACCAGGATGTGTAGTAATTGTTGTAATAACACCATTTTGGGGAGGATTTTTTTATTTGAATTCCTCCCTTTCATATCAATGATTTATATTATTTGGTTGATGAAAATTTTCATGTTAATAAATAAAAATAAATTAATAAAATCAGAGTGAACCACTATATAAATTTTATTAATTGATGTTATGAACACATTATACTAAGACATATTAATGTTATTATAGTATTTTTTGTCACGTTTTGTTCAACTGATACCACTATTGGTTTAGCATTGGTTTATTTGTGGCATCTTATTCAATACATGTCAACCAAATCCACTAAATAACAAAACCATGCTCTGATATAAATAAGGACACCCTGGACCTGCCTTTTGAACTCCAATTTAAAAAACACATACTTTATAAAATAAATATGATACCAACTAAAGAAAGCTAATATTAATAATCATATAATTTAACTCATTTTTATATTTTACTATATATCACAATGATTAAATATCCAAAAAAACATGAAGCCTCAAGGTCATTAGAGGTCAGCTATAAAAAATCAAATGGAACGTTATTCCGTTAATATCTTATATAAATCATTATACAAAAGAATTACTTCTAAATTTACTCTATTAGATCATTTATAATGGAAAAATGAAATATAATAATTGGTGATCTAAAATACTAAATAAATAAGAATATTATTTATATGTCATTAATGATTAAATAGTAATCCTATTTGAAAACCTAAGCATAGAAGAATATTTTGATAAATAAGTATATAGAATAATAGGATTCATTCATATGGAATTATATAAAGATATGTAGCCTCAAAACAGTAATAATATATTATGTAATAAGTGTTTAGAAACCCTAGAGACGTTAATCATACTCTATATAGTTTAATAAAGGCATATAATTTAGAAATGAGCATAAATTTATGATATTGTATCATTATAGAAATATAAAACTATAACAAAGTTCACATATAATGTTTTAATCATACAGATAGTTTTCAAAAATCATGTTGTAAATTTGAAAAAAAAAATCAATCAAATAATATTATGGGTATTACAACACAGACCATGCATCAAGTGTTAAACATAAATATAATGCCCATGTATAAAATCATTTTCTTATGACACAAAAAACTATAAAATTATTTGGAGTGATATATAGGACCTCATAAATCACATATTTATACTCAATAAACTTCTGTGACATGAAATCAATATTAAATAATTTCATGAAAACCCTAGGGAAATAAAATGGGTTTCAAAATATTTGTAAATGGATTCATATAAAATAACATAAAATTTACATAAATTGATACCAAAATTCAATAACCCTAACATATTATATCATTAGGTTGTTTAGATGGTAATTCAGGAATCATACTCCAAAAGACATAAAATATTTACGAATATTTGTAACATGAAATAAAAACATAGTAGAGTTTTCATATATATTTTTTAGAAATTATTATAATAAAATAAAAACTGAATTTATGAGTCTCATTCAAAAAATTAGTCACGTACGAGAAGATGGTAAGAATAAATTTCATAAAATATTTATTTTAATGAATCATAAATACTAAAACATTGAAAATAAATAATTTCAAATTCAAAAAATGTGTGGTGAAAGAAAAACTACATGAACATGATATAAAATGAATTTTTAATATTGGAAAACATATTTATCAAAACGAATATCACTAAATGATTAATAATGATTCCTTTTTTATATGGTTAAATATATGTATAGAGATACCCAAAGGTAATAAATATTAGGGTTTAATATAAGAGCGGAAATTATTTTGGTGGGAATGAAAATGAGAATAAAATAGAAATATGTTCATGAAAGGATGATATTTATACTTAACAATATCGTATATCTATAAAGATTGAATCTATCAAAGAAGAAATTTATGAAATTAAAATATATATTTACAAATGAGAAAAAATACATCATGAATGAATTTACTTTCACTACCTAATAAAAATATAATTATAATGTCTATGGAGAAAGACTGTGACCAAATGAAAATGAAATTGAGTCGATAATACCCTTACATATGGGAGCGTTTTATTTCATCATGTTTGAAAAAGTAAATCATAATTTTCAAAAATTAATATTTCTTTTTAAGAGTTGATTATTCAATTCAGGACATTATGATCCAAACTAGAATCTTATGGGTCATGTTTTTTTCAATTTTAGATATTTAACAAAATCATCACTGTTCTACACAATATCCCACATAGTTCATCACAACTAGATTAATTCTTTATATATGATTCATAATTTCTTTATTCATATTCTGGGAAGTGATAAATAATATAGAATGTGTTTACATTCTCAGTAAGGAAAAAAATCAATGATTAATAATGTGTAACATGAGCAAAATGGTATGAAAATATGATCTTATTATTTAAAATATATACCTATAATATCATAGATCATCATCATGAATCATAGAATAAATTACAAAGGTCATAAGACATGAAAAAAAAAGGATTGAAAAAACATGATCCAAGGGAGAATAAAATTTAAATAAGACAAATTTTTGTACCTTACACATATGAATATAAATTCATTTATATAATAAATGGTCATTGATAATTTTTTCGTAGTTTATTCGGTTTAATTATAAGGCCCCGACCTTAAACATCTCTTAATATTAAATTAAATAAATAATTAACATTGAGGATCTTTTCAGGTTTAGAGTTTTAGAGAATTAGATCATAACTACTAAATCTCAAAGGATTACAAAGTAGACACTTCTACTAAGTTTCTATAGAATAAAAAAAACTCTTAAAAAGAAACATGTCTAATTCAATGTTTTATATAGAATTACATTCCCTTGATCCCATCATTGACCCTATTCCACATTAGGTCCTGTGAAAAACATTTCAAAAAAACATGGGGTGAGCATAAAGAGCTCAGTAAGGGATACACAAAGAATGAAAACTGTTAGTTTATCAAAACAACAAGTAAACCATGTATACTTTATCAAAGTAATACTTTTCATGTTTATAAAGTAGTAAATACTCTTCACTGAATAAAAGATCATTACATACCCTTTTGTAACCAAACAATTACCATAAAACCCATAAAAAGATCACATAACATATAAAGTTAACTTGGGACATAAGCATACTTAAGTGGAATAACCATACGGTCGACTTCCACACATATCACTTAATGGAATACCCATATGGCCAACTTCCATACATACTTAATGGAATATCCATACGGCTGACTTCCATACCCAATGCATTGGAGGTTAAAATTTAACCACCTGTCCGGGTATTCACGACACCACCTGTCATATGGTTTATCACGTAACCTCCCGTCAAATGTCCAAGTACCATTATAAAAATCATAAGACATAAAACAAATATAATGGAAAGAAAACATTTCCACACTATTATCACAATATATCACTTAAATATATTGACATAACAAGTCCATTATAAAAACCATTTTCAATACCAAAATACATAAAAGAGTATATGGTATTTATTTCATTTAAAAAAAACATTACGGCTTGTTGAGGAAGCCAAAGACAAAATAATATTCGCGGCGGCGGAAAAGGTCGTTGTCACCGCATACGTTAAAAGAAAAATTTCATTTTGTCGTTTTGTAAAACGCTTCGTAGAAAAAGATTACTTTTGTATAAAAGTAAAAGTCAATGGGGTTTATACACCGTATAAAATATAGTTGTGTATAAAACAAAATATTCCTCAATGAAAGGAGATTGAGACGAAGTCCCTTATCTCAGGTTCGACTTGACTCGATCATTCTTTAACGTCCTAAATAATAAATTTGAGTTAATTTATACTTTCTTAAGAAGCTTTTTCAAGATTATTATTCCTTTTATATCACTTATTTTCATGTTATAAACATTATGTAATAATTAATTTAATAATGTTTGTTTTGTCGATATTTGGTTCTTAAGTTGAAAGTGGACTGCTTACAATTACATATTGTTCATGTGGTCATAGGTTCTTTATATCCAGAATAACATTCCTGATTTGGATATCATATATATCATATATATCCAGCATATAAATTTATTTATAATATTACATAATCATTTAGAGGTAATAAATGAAATGCATCGTTCATGGAGACGGTAAGTCGTACGTACGCATGCACGCTACTTTCATTTCTTTGTCATATTAATGGAATTAAAACTAAATGAGAGGTATGTATATTTTAATTCCATAATTATATTCATCATTTAGATGTATCATTAATCATATATATCCATTATATACATGTACTTATAATAGTACATTACATTTGGTGATAAGAAATGAAATGCACCGTTCATGGAGACGGTAAGCTGTATGTACGCATGAACGCTACTTTCATTTATATCTAATAATTTAATGGGAAGAAATAATAATGATATAGAGGTATATTATAATTACAGTATAACATCATATATAATAACTTTAAATCCATCCTTTATACGTCCCACATATGGAATTAACGAATCGCATCACATTGAGGGGGCGGTAGTCCGCACTTTCTAAAATGAAATTATCGTGTTTACCCACAATAAAAACCATAAAGGTATACAATAGATTAAAAATACAGAAGCATGTGGAAAACATAAACATAATATATATCATTTATAAATAGAGTGACATCTTAATGGACACCATTAAAGGTGTTTAAAAGAAGATTGAACAATCATCGTTTCGTGAGGTAGAAATTCGCCATCCACGGAAACAGTATGTTCTTTAACCAATAGATGTAGGTGTGTGTTAGTGTAGCTCGAATACTTCTTATAACAACATCCTAGTATATTTAATATACTATATTTGTTACAAAATAAAAGAATAAAAAGTGTTTAGGGGGTTGGAGATGAAAAATAAAACAAAAGGACTCAAAATAAGACATTACCTTAAAATCAGGTAACTCTCTTAGATTTGAGCTCAAAGGCTTTCTTGTGAAGAAATCTGCCCAAATTGAGGCTTCAAGGAGTAATAGATGGATGTGGAGAGACAAAATGGGCAGGGGTTGGCTGAGGCAAAGGCTTTGGAAGTGTGGGTAAAGAGGTAGAGGTGTGGGCCTTTTATAAGAGGAGAGGAGGGGCACTCTTGGAAAGTAAAGAAAAGATACTTTATATTAAAATGATATTCGGATTTAAGAGGTACCACATTGATATAATTCTAGTATAAGGTGATAAGGGTTCTAAATATACCCATCCAATAGGTTTTGGACATGTTTATGTCATATATTTTACATTATCGTTTCATTTTATTTAAATCCATTATTAATGAGGTAATCGCTGCATCATCATGATGTCATAAATAATTTAATATATTTAATGTCTAAAAATTATAAAAAAATATCATGATGTAGGAAATATTATTAGATTTATAATGAATATTTATAGTCAAAAATATGACTTTTATAACCCCATGTAAAAATTGTTTTAGTAAAACATTTCATGTTTGTGTCATTTTTACTTTTACATTAAATAAAACGTTATTTATGTCATTTCCCAACCAAAGTGGCTCCATGGGGTCCCCAAGTCGACCCATGAATTTTCTTGGTCGGCCATGACACATAAAATGAGGTTAGGACATGTGTCAAGCTCATCTCATTTTATTAAAACATTATTTTTACCTTAAACTACACTAATTACCTCTAATCGCGATTACGAACTTAAAAGTTACTATTCATAAAAAAACTATTTTAATCTTATTGAACCAAATTTTACTTCTTAATTACAACCATGTATGTCAGATTTTTGAAAATAAATTCACAGAAGTGACAAAGATTCATTTAAATGAAAAATAAGTTTCTTTAACTACCACTTAGTGGTTTCACTATTCATCAAAAATTGAAGTTTTTCAGAAAAATACCAAAACTTCACCCTAAACTATATTTGATATTCTGATTTAAAAAATGATTTCTATTTTACAAAATTCAAATCATATAAGTCACATTAATTAATTTAATAATTAATTCCCACTGTCATGACAAATAGCGTGTTTTTATGAAACAATAAGTATCCAAAGATTGACACTAGTTTAAGTCCGGTTTCAAAGTGAAAATTAATTCCAACGACCACTATTGGATTTAATGGTAAAAATATATTCTAATTTCACTTTAAAACCAATTCAAAATATAATCTAATCATATAAATAAATTATATTAAAAAGAGTTTTTGAATTAAAATTTAACATTTTACACTATTCATCTAAAAATGAACTTTATCGGAAAAATACCAAATATTTACACAAAGAAAATTTTGATGTCCCGATTATAAAGAAGAGTTTTATTTGGTCTAATAGAATGTATAAGAGTGAACAAAACTATATTTAATGATGGTTCACCATCAAAAGGCGATAAGTGAACCTTTAGTACAAATTAGGGCATATATGCCTAAAATTAAATTCTTTTCAAATTTTAAGCCTTTATATTTTATTGGATAAATGTAAAAAAAATTAAAAACATATATAATAATATTTTAGTTATTTCTATCCATTCCCGCCAATACAACGACTATGTGGTAACTACCATTTAAAATAATTTTATTTTATTACTAGTGTGCAACGTAAGATTTCAATTAAACTCTTTGTTGCGTATCAGGTACACTATTGAACATAGCAACCCCTTTAATGTAAAATTAATATTTAATTATTAAATATTAATAAATATGAAAATTATTTATTCTTTATTTACCTGGGATGTTACATCCTTCCCACCTTTTAGGAATTGCTTCCTCGCAATTTTATTCACTTATCAAAAAAGTGGGGGTATTTATACCTCATAGCATTTTCAGATTCCCACGTTGCCTCTTCAACAATATGGTTTTTCAACAAAACCTTTACCTCGTGAATTACCTTATTTCGCAACACTTTCTCTCTTCGATCAAGAATCTTGAATGGTTGTTCTTTATAAGAGAGGTTCTCTTCCAGCTCAACTACCTCTGGGCTCAAAACATGAGATGGATCTGGTATATACTTTCTCAGCATTGAAACATGAAAAACATTGTGTACCTGAGATAAACTCGGAGGTAAAGCCACTCGGAAAGAAATTGATCCAACTTTCTCCAAAATTTCATATGGTCCAATGAACCTTGGACCCAGCTTTCCATTTCTACCAAATCGCATCACACTTTTCCATGGAGAAACCTTGAAAAAACATGATCACCTACCTCGAAAGATAGATCCTTCCCCCGGTTATCCACATAACTCTTCTGCCTGCTCTGAGCTGTTCTCATGTGTTTCTGAATCAACTAAACTTTTTCTGCCATCTCTTCTACAAATTCTGGTCCCATCAGCTTCCTTTCACCCACTTCAACCCGAAATGCTGGAGTTCAACACCACTTCACATATAATTCCTAAAAAACAATCATTATCAATGTTGAATTCAGGAAACTTACCCTCCTGAACTAGCTCTACCTTTTTCTGCAACTCACTGTCTTCACTCTGTGCTTTCTTAATATTGTCTGATAGGGATGATCTCACTGATACCTGGAACAAAACAGAAGAACATCCTGCACCAAAAACTTCTATGCCAAAGTTCATCAAATCAAAAACCAAAGGATCTCGTTCCAAACGTAGCATGGTTAATGAAGCATTACTTTTTCTACTCAAAGAATCGGCCACTTTATTTTCTTTTCCCGGATGGTAGTGAATTTTAAAATCATAATCCTTGATTAATTCTAGCCATCTCGTCTATCTCATGTTCAATTCTTTCTGAGTGAATATATAATTTAAACTTTTTTGATCAGTATATATTTCACACTTTACTCCATTCAAATGATGCCTCCAAATTTTTAAAGAAAATACAACATCAGCTAATTCCAAATCATGTGTAGGGTAATTTACCTCATGAGTTTTCAACTGACGTGAAGCATAAGAAATTACCTGATCATTCTGCATAAGGACACAGCCAAGTCCCTTCAACGAAGCATCACTGTATATAAAAAACTCACCATTCCTAGAAGGATGTGCCAAAACTAGAGCATTCACCAATCTTCTTTTCAACTGCTGAAAACAATCATCACATTCTTTTATCCAGATAATCATAACACCCTTCCGAGTTAGCTTAGTCATTGGACTAGATAACCATGAAACATTTTCAAAAAACCTTCAGTAGTAACCTACCAAACTAAGAAAAATACGGATCTTGGTTACATTTGTGGGTATTGGCCATTCCTCAACAACTTCTGTTTTAGCAGGATGAACAGTTACGCCATATTTTGAAACAATGTGACCTAGGAATGAAAATTTTTGTAACCAAAAATCACACTTGCTGAATTTTTCATATAGTTTCTTTTCTTTTAAGGTTTGAAATATACCCCTTAAATGACTTTCATGATCCTCTTTACATTTAGAAAACACCAAAATATCATCAATAACACAACCACCATTTATCACCTGATTCAACTGAGCCATCACTGCAGTAAACTGCTCAATTCTGATTCTGACCATCTCCGTATGCTGATTTGGAAGTTCATTTCCCTCAGTATGCCTTCCCAAAAAATATTCTCTATTTCCCCTACGAAAAACCATTCTTAACACTAAAATAACATAGGTGAAGCAACATGGTAATCATTAAATTCTATATCATTTCAATCGTACCATAAATTAAAATATAATTTTACACTTTTCTAACTCCTAAAGTTGTCTAAACCGAACTTTTATACCAACTATAAGGCCCCAGCCTTAAACATCTCTTAATATTGAATTAAATGAATAATTCACATTGAGGATCTTTTCAGGTTTAGAGTTTTAGAGAATTAGAACATAACTACTACATCTCAAAAGACTACAAAGTAGACACTTCTACTAAGTTTCCATAGAATAAAAAAAACTCTTAAAAAGACACATGTCTAGTTCCATGTTTTATATATCATGACTCTCCCTTGATCCCATCATTGACCCTATTCAATATTAGGTCATGTGAAAAACATTTAAAAAAAACTTGGGGTGAGCATAAAGAGCTCAGTAAGGGATACACGAAGAATGAAAACTGTTAGTTTATCAAAACAACAAGTAAACCATGTATACTTTATCAAAGTAATACTTTTCACCTTTATGAAGTAGTAAAAAATCTTCACTGAATAAAAGATCATTACTTACCCTTTTGTAACCAAAAGATTATAACAAAACCCATAAAAAGATCACATAACATATAAAGGTAACTTGGGACATAAACATACTTAAGTGGAATAACCATACGGTCGACCTCCACACAAATCACTTAATGGAATAGCCATACGGCCAACTTCCATACATACTTAATGGAATAGCCATACGGCTGACTTCCATACCCAATGCATTGGAGGTTATAACGTAACCAACCGTCATGGTATTCACGGCACCACCCATCATATGGTTTATCACGTAACCACCCGTCAAATGTCCAAGTACCATTATAAAAATCATAAGACATAAAACATATACAATGGAAAGAAAACATTTCCACACTTTGATCACAATATATCACTTAAATATATTGACATAAAAAATCCACTATAAAAACCATTTTCAATACCAAAATACATAAAAGAGTATATGGTATTTATTTCATTTAAAAAAAACATTACGGCTTGTTGAGGAATCCAAAGACAAAATAATATTCGCGGCGGCGGAAAAGGTCATTGTCACCACGTACGTTAAAAGAAACATTCATTTTTGTCATTTTGTAAAACATTTCATAGAAAAAGATTCCTTTAGTACAAAAGTAAAAGTTAAAGGGGTTTATACACCGTATAAAAGATAGTTGTGTATAAAACGAAATATGCCTCAATGAAAGGAGATTGAGACGAAGTCCCTTACCTCGGGTCTGACTTGACTCGATCGTTCTTTAACGTCCTGAATAATAAATTTGAGTTAATTTCTACTTTATTAAGAACCTTTTTCAAGATTATTATTCCTTTTATATCACTTATTTCCATGTTATAAACATTATGTAATCATTAAGTTAATAATGTTTGTTTTGTCGATATTTGGTTCTTAAGTCGAAAGTGGACTTATTAAAATTACATGTTGTTCGTGTGGTCAAAGGTTCTTTATATCCAGAATGACATTCCTAATTTGGTTATCATATATATCATATATATCCAGAATATATATGTATTTATAATATTACATAATTATTTATATGTAAGAAATGAAATGCACCGTTCATGGAGACGGTAAGCCGTACGTATTCATGAACGCTACTTTCATTTCATTGTCATAATAATGAAATTAAAACTAAATGAGAGGTATGTATATTTTAATTCCAGAATTATATTCATCATTTATATGTATCATTCATCATATATATCCATTATATACATATAAGGCCCCAGCCTTAAACCTTACTTAATCTTGATTTATTACAAGATTACACATTGAGGATCTTTTCGGGTTTAGAGTTTTAGAGAATTAGATCATAAAACTTGAATTACATTCCACATATAAACAAAGTGGTTACATAAAGATAGTATTCTTCATTCCCATCAATGGAAACACATTTAAAATAAAACATGGATTATTTCATGACACATCCTTGACTCTATCATCTTATCATGTACCTTTCCCTTGACCTGTGAAAAACATTTCAAAAACATGGGATGAGCATAAAAACTCAGTATGGGTTATAAAAAAACATGGAAAGGAAACATGAGTTCATATATACATACGAATGAAATCATACTTTGCCCATAAAACATAGGCACTTTAACATACCTCATAAAATCATGAATAAATCATAGAAATCATAAGACATAAAGGTAACTTGAGGCATTCATAACATTCTTACGTAGGGAGTAACCCTCTTGGTTACATTTGGAATACCCATCAAAGTATATTCCCTAAAATCGCTTCGGAGAAACCTTAACGTTTCACTCCTTCGCGTTACCCAATTCATTGGAGAGCTATAACGGGCTCACCGGCCCTTAGTTTATCACGAAACCACCCGTCTTCATAATAATGCCCAAGAACCATAACATAATCATATCACATAAAACATGCATAAAGGAAACATAACATTTCCACATTTCAATCACGAGATATCAATACAACACATTGATATAATAAAAACATTATGAAAACCATTTTCAATACCAATGTAAAACATGGTATTTATTTTTCTTTTTAAAAAAAAGGTATGGCTTGTAGAGGAAGCCGAAACTCAAATAACGGTTACGACGGCGGAGAAGTCGTTGTCGCCGCATACGTACGACAAAAACATTCCCTTTTGTCGTTTATTAAACGCTTCGTATAAAAAAAGATTCATTTTGAATAAACGTAAAAGTCAAAGGGGTTTATACACCGTATAAAAGAAAGTTGTGTATAAAATAAAATATGCCTCAACGAAAGGAGATTGAGACGAAGTCCCATACCTCGTATCCGACTTGACCCGACCGTTCTTTAAACTCCTGAATAATAAACTTGAGTTAATCTCTAATTGCTTATGAATCTTTTTTCAAGTTCATTATTCCTTTTATACCATGTTATGAACATCATGTAATCATTTAAGTTAATAATGTTCATTTTGTCGGTATTTGGTTCTTAAGTCAAAAATAGACTTCTTATACTTAAATGTTGTTAATTTGGTCAAAGGTTCATTATCTCCAGAATGGTATTCATGATATAGATATCATATATGTCATATATATATATCCAGTACATACATGCATTTATAATATTACATAATCATTTAGAGGTAAGAAATAAAATGCACCGTTCATGGAGACGGTAAGCCGTACGTACGCATGAACGCTACTTTCATTTCTATTTCGTATTTTATAGAATGGAATCATAATGATATAAAGATATATTATAATTCCAGTATAATGTCATATATAATATCATAGTTCCATCCTTTATATGTCCCACATATGGTATTAACGAATCAAATCACTTTTAGGGGGCGGTAGTCCGCACTTCCTAAAATGAAGATATCATGTTTACCCATAATGGAAACCATAAAGGTATGCCCAAAATGAAAAAAACATAAGCTTAAGGAAAAAATAAACATATTATATATCATATATAAAAATAGTGACATCATAATGGCCACCTTTGAAGGTGTTAAATGAGTATTGAACAATCATCGTTTCGGGAGGCAGAATTTCGCCATCCACGGAAACCTTATGTTCTTTAACCATTTGATGTAGTTGTGTGAGAGTGTAGCTCCAATAAATCTTATAAAAACATCCTAGTATATTGAAGATACTGGTGTTGTTACAAAAGAAGTAAATAAAAAGAGTTTAGGGGGTTGGAGAAGCAAAATAAAACAAATGAACATGAGAGAATGAATTACCTTTAAAAGTGTAACTCATTTTGAGTTGAGCCTAAAGGCTTCCTTTGAAAGGATTATTCCCAAAGGGAATCCTCTAGGATGAGGAGAGGGATGTGGAGAGAGCAAATGGGCAGGGTTTGTCCGAGCCAAAGGCTTGAGGAGTGTGTGAAATGAGGTAGAGGTGGGGGCCTTTTATAAGAGGAGAGGAGGGGCACTTTTGGAAAGTAAAGAAACATTACTTTATTTGAAAATGTGTTTCGGTTTTAAAAGGTCCTAAATTGATAGAATTCGTGGATAAGGTGATAAGGGTTCGAAATCCACTCATCCAATTGGTTTTGGACATGTGTAGTGCATAGATTTTACATTATCTTTCTATTTTATTTAAATCGTCAAATAATGATGTCATCGCAGCATCATTATTATGTCATAAATAATTAAATTTATTTAATGTCTAAAAATTATAAAAAAAATACTATGATATAGGAAATCTTTTTAGATTTCCAATGACTATTTATAATCAAAATTAGGACTTGTATAACCCCACTTAAAAATTGTTTTCTCAAAACATATTATGTTTGTGTCATTTTCACTTTAACATTAAATAAAAAGTAATTTATGTCATTTCCCAACAAAAGTGGATCCATGGGGTCCCCAAGTTGACCCATGGCTTGTCGTGGTCGGCCATGACACAACCAATAATGTTGGGACATGTGTCTAGGTCATTTTATATTATTAAAGCATTATTTATACCTTAAACTACCCTAATTACCACTAATCGCGATTAAGAACTTAATAAGGTACTATTCACCAAAAAATTATTTTAATCTCATTGAACCACATTTTACTTCTTAATGAAAACCATGTATGTCGGATTTTCAAAATTCAATACACATTAGTGGTAAACTTTCATTTAACTGAAAAAATCAGTTTGCTTGATTACCACTTAGTGGTTTCACTATTCATCAAAAATTGAAGTTTTTCAGAAAATTACCAAAAATTCACCCTAAGCTATATTTGATATTCTGAATTCAAAAATGAAGTCTATTTTACAAAATTCAAATCATATAAGTCACATTAATTAATTTAATAATTAATTCCCGCTGCCAGGGCAAATAGCGTGTTTTTACAAAACAATAAGTATCAAAAGATTGACACCAGTTTAAGTCTAATTCCAAAGTGAAATTGATTCCAATGACCACCATCGGATAAAATGGTAAAAATATATTCTAATTTCACTTCAAAACCAATTCAAAACATAATCTAATCATATAAATAAATTATATTAAAAATCAGTTTTGATGTAAAATGCAGTATTTTTCACTATTCATTAAAAAATGAACATTGTCAGAAAAATACCAAAAATTCACACAAGGTAAATTTTCATGTCCCAATCATAAAGGATATGTTTATTTTGACAAATATAGTTTATAAAATTGTCAAAATATAGATTAAAAAATGGTTTTCCATCAAAAGGTAGTAAAACAATCTTTTAAGAATATTAGTGTATTTCATGCATAAGATTGTATTTATTTTCATTTTAAGCCTCTATAACACTATCTTAATCATTAATAGACATAGATAAAAATATCTATTATTCATTACTTACTTGGGATGTTACATCCTTCCCCCCTTTAGAAAATTGCGTCCCCGCAATTTATTTACTTTTCAAATAAATGAGGGTACTTATCCCTCATTGCATTTTCAGATTCCCATGTTGCCTCTTCAATCATGTGGTTTTTCCACAAAACCTTTACCTGCTTAATCACCTTATTCCGTAACACTTGCTCCATGTGGTCAAGAATCTGGACCGGTTGTTCCTCATAAGATACGTTCTCTTCCAGCTGAACTACCTCTGGACTCAAAACATGAGATGGATCTGGCATATACTTTCTCAACATCGAAACGTGAAAAACATTGTGTACCTGAGATAAACTCGGAGGTAAATCCACTCGGTATGCAACTGATCCAACTCTTTCCAGAATTTCATATGGTCCAATGAAGCTTGGACTCAAATTTCCTTTCTTACCAAATCTCATCACACTTTTCCAAGAAGAAACCTTGAGAAAAACATGATCACCTACCTCGAAAGATAGATCCTTCCTCCGGTTATCCGCATAACTCTTCTGCCTGCTCTGAGCTGTTCTCATGTGTTTCTGAATCAACTGAACTTTTTCTGCCATCTCTTCTACCAATTCTGGTCCCATCAACTTCCTTTCACCCACTTCATCCCAGAAAGCTGGAGTTCGACACCGCTTCCCATATAATGCCTGAAATGGTGCCATCTGTATACTAGAATGAAAACTGTTATTATACGAAAACTCAACCAAAGAAAGATGTTGGTCCCAACTTCCCTGATAATCCATAGAACAAGCTCGTAGCATATCCTCCAATGTCTGAATTGTTCGTTCTGACTGCCCATCTGACTGAGGATGAAAAGCTGTACTAAAATTTAATTCAGTACCCAACGACTTCTGAAGGCCTTTCCAAAAATTAGAAGTAAACCTGGGATCACGATCCGATAAAATGGAGAGAGGAACTCCATGTAACCTGACTATCTCTTTAAGATATAAACGGGAAAGTTGATCAAGAGAGAAAGTATCTCGTATAGCATGGAAATGAGAAGATTTGGTCAAGTGATCAACAATAACCCAGATTGCATTATTACCTCGAGATGTCTTCGGTAATCCAACAACAAAGTCCATGGATATATTCTCCCATTTCCACTCTGGCACTGGTAAAGGCTGAAGCATCCCTTTCGGTAACTGCCGCTCTGCTTTAACCTGCTGACAAGTCAAACACTTCACGGTAAAATCAGCAATATCTCTTTTCATTCCATCCCACCAGTAATACTCCCGCAGATCTCTATACATCTTAGTACTGCCCGGATGAACTGAAAACGGAGAACTATGAGCTTCACATAACAACTCTCTCTTCAAATGTGAATCACAAGGCACACACAATCTCTTCCCAAATCTCAAAACGCAACCACTATCAATGTTGAATTCATGCAACTTACCTTTCTGAACCAGCTCTACCCTTTTCTGCAACTCACTGTCTTGCTTCTATGATTGCTTGATTTTATCTGATAGAGATGATTTCACTGATACCTGAAACAAAACAGAAGGAATTCCTGCACCAACAACTTCTATGCCAAAGTTCATCAAATCCTTAACCAAAGGATCACGTTCCAAACGCAACATTGTTAATGAAGCATTAATTTTTCGACTCAAAGAATCAGCAACTTTATTTGCTTTTCCCGGATGATAATGAATTGTACAATCATAATCCTTGATTAATTCTAGCCATCTCCTTTGTCTCATGTTCAACTCTTTCTGAGTGAATATATACTTTAAACTTTTGTGATCGGTATATATTTCACACTTTACTCCATACAAATGATGCCTCCAAATTTTTAAAGCAAAAACAACAGCAGCTAATTCCAAATCTTGTGTAGGGTAATTTACCTCATGAGTTTTCAACTGTCGTGAAGCATAAGCAATTACCTGATCATTATGCATTAGGAAGCAACCAAGTCCTTTCAATGAAGCATCACTGTATATAACAAACTCACCATTCCTAGAAGGTAGTGCCAAAACTGGAGCATTCACCAATCTTCTTTTCAATTCCTGAAAACAATCATCACATTCTTTTGTCCAGATAAACTTAACACCCTTCCGAGTTAGCTTAGTCATTGGACTAGATAACCGTGAAAAATTTCTAACAATCCTTCGGTAATAGCCCGCCAAACCAAGGAAGCTACGAATATCGGTTATATTTGTGGGTCTTGGCCATTCTTCCACAACTTTTGTTTTGGCAGGATCAACAGTTATTCCATCTTTAGAAACAATGTGACCAAGGAAAGAAATTTGTTGTAACCAAAACTCACACTTGCTGAATTTCTCATACAGTTTCTTTTCTTTTATGGTTTGCAAGATAACCCTTAAATGTTTTTCATGCTCCTCTTTACTTTTAGAAAACACCAAAATATCATCAATGAAAACCACCACAAACTTATCCAAGAACTCATGGAAAATTCTATTCATTAAGTCCATGAATACAGCAGGTGCATTGGTTAGCCCAAAAGGCATTACTACAAATTCATAATGGCCATATCTCGTACGGAACGCGGTCTTCGGAATATCTGCCTCCTTTACCTTCAGCTGATGGTACCCCGATCTCAAGTCAATCTTTGAAAAAAACTGAGCTCCCTGGAGCTGATCAAACAAATCATCGATATGAGGCAAAGGATATTTGTTCTTAACAGTGATATTATTCAAGGCTCTATAATCAATGCAAAGTCTCATAGAACCATCTTTATTTTTAACAAATAAAACAGGAGCACCCCATGGTGATGTGCTAGGTCTAATGAAACCTTTCTCTAATAAATCTTGCAATTGCTCCTTAAACTCTAAAAGTTCAATTTGTGCCATTCGATAAGGGGGTTTTGAAATTGGCTTAGCATTAGGAACTAAGTCAACAGTAAACTCAACTTCCCGATCTGGTATTATTCCAGGCAACTCATCAGGAAAAACATCAGGATACTCATTTACCACTGGCACATCATTAATCTGAACAGTTCCTTTATTTTCAATGACGTGTGCAAGGTAACATTCATTTCTATCTTTTACAAGTTTCTCGGCCTCTTGATATGTTATCAAAAGTAAGGGTTCATTCTTGTAAACAAACTGAAAGACTTTCTGAAAAGAAACTTCTTTAGCTTTACAGTCAATCTTAGCATGGTAAATAGAGAGCCAATCCATACCCAGGATAACATCAAACTCAACTAGAGGTATAACAATAAGGTTTGCAAGTAGGTTCTTTCCACAGATAAGGATAGGAAGATTCTTATAAATTCTTTTTGCCTCGACACTTCCCCCAGGTGTTTTTACCAAAAGTTCAGAAGTCATTTCTTGAGATGGTATTCCCATTTTACTAGAAAAGGTTTCAGAGATGAAAGAATGTGTAGACCCCGAATCAAACAACACACTGGCATAATCTGAAAAAACAAACAAAGTACCTGATACAACTTCATTTGATGGCCCGACATCTGCTGAAGTAGTTGCAAAGGATTTCACCACCCCTTTCTGCCTGTAGTCTAACTGCTTCCCATAACTCAAGCTCCTTGTCGGAAACTCGTTTGCATAGTGACCCATCTTATTGCACTTATAACATTTCACTAACTGTAAATCAAATTTGTTCACCTTCACCTTGATCCTTTTCAGTGCAATCACGAGCCTTATGTCCCATCTTACCACATCGGTAGCACTTCCCAGAATTCAGAAGACATTCCCCAGCATGCCTTTTTCCACATTTAACACAAGCTGGAAACTTAGTTTTCTTACCATCAGACTTTTTTGAAGAATTTTTACCTTTCTCCTCCCACCTTGGTCTCTTCTTCTGCTGGTTGTTATGGAAAACTTGGTCATCGGCAAACTCCATTTCCACCTTCTTAGCACATCGAACAAGCTTTTCATAACTTTTAAACTCACGAGAAGCTAATGCCCTTCGATACTTTGGCTTTAATCCTGAGTAGAAATGATTGATTTTACTATCAAGGTCCCGGAAAAAATTTGGAGCATACCTTGCCAATCGAGTGAAACTTTCTTCATAGGCAGCCACTGAGTCTTCCTCTTGCCTCAATTCCAAGAATTTCTTTTCCATCCTAAGTCGAACAGCCTTAGGAAAATACTTCTCAAGAAACATACCTTTGAATTCATCCCAGTCAAGAGCATCAATCTCATCGGCGTCCCTGATATTTTTAACCATAGACCACCACTGATCTGCTTCACCCTCCAAACGGTAAATAGCAAGACTAACCTTTTGATTGTCTGAACACCCCATGACATCAAAAATCTTCTCCAGTGCTTTAATCCACCCTTCAGCTAGCACAGGGTCAGATGATCCTCTGAATGATGGGGGATGTTGCCTCATGAAATGTTCCACCACTGACATGTTCCTCTGCGGTTGATCTGGCTGATCTCGTGCATGGATACCACCGCCATTTATCGCTTGAGTCAACTGCGCCATTACTGCAACAAACTGTTCAGTTCCAATTCCGACCATTTCTGGATGCTGATTCGGAAGGTTATTTCCTTCTGTAGGCCTTCCTAGCACTGCTTCCCTGTTTCCTCTGCGGAAAACCATTCTGAACAAACATGTCTTAGATGAAGCAACATGGTAATCTTTAAACGCTATATCACTTCAATTTGACCAAAAAAAACATTTTTGGATAATCATTTAATAGAATTATAACTCCTAAAGTTATCTAAACCGACCTCTGATACCAACTATAAGGCCCCAGCCTTAAACCTTACTCTATCTTGAGTTATTACAAGATTACACATTGAGGATCTTTTCGGGTTTAGAGTTTTAGAGAATTAGATCATAAAACTTGCATTACATTCCACATATAAACAAAGTGGTTACATAAAGATTGTATTCTTCATTCCCATCAATGGAAACACATTTAAAATAAAACATGGATTATTTCATGACACATCCTTGACTCTATCATCTTATCTTGTACCTTTCCCTTGACCTGTGAAAAACATTTCAAAAACTTGGGATGAGCATAAAAACTCAGTATGGGTTATAAAAAAACATGGAATGGAAACATGAGTTCATATATACATAAGAATGAAATCATACTTTACCCATAAAACATAGGCACTTTAACATACCTCATAAAATCATGAATAAATCATAGAAATCATAAGACATAAAGGTAACTTGAGGCATTCATAACATTCTTACGTAGGGAGTAACCCTCTTGGTTACGTTTGGAATACCCATCACAGTATATTCCCTAAAATCTCTTCGGAGAAACCTTAACGTTTCACTCCTTCGCGTTACCCAATGCATTGGAGAGCTATAATGGGCTCACCCGCCCTTAGTTTATCACGGAACCACCCGTCTTCATAATAATGCCCAAGAACCATAACATAATCATATCACATAAAACATGCATAAAGGAAACATAAGATTTCCACATTTCAATCACGAGATATCAATACAACACATTGATATAATAAAAACATTATGAAAACCATTTTCAATACGAATGTAAAACATGGTATTTATTTTTCTTTTTAAAAAAAAGGTATGGCTTGTAGAGGAAGCCGAAACTCAAATAACGGTTACGACGGCGGAGAAGTCGTTGTCGCCGCATACGTACGACAAAAACATTCCCTTTTGTCGTTTAGTAAACGCTTCGTATAAAAAAAGATTCCTTTTGAATAAACGTAAAAGTCAAAAGGGTTTATACACCGTATAAAAGAAAGTTGTGTATAAAATAAAATATGCCTCAACGAAAGGAGATTGAGACGAAGTCCCATACCTCGTATCCGACTTGACCCGACCGTTCTTTAAACTCCTGAATAATAAAATTGAGTTAATCTCTAATTGCTTATGAATATTTTTTCAAGTTCATTATTCCTTTTATACCATGTTATGAACATCATGTAATCATTTAAGTTAATAATGTTCATTTTGTCGGTATTTGGTTCTTAAGTCAAAAATAGACTTCTTATACTTACATGTTGTTAATTTGGTCAAAGGTTCATTATATCCAGAATGGTATTCATGATCTAGATATCATATATTTCATATATATATATATCCAGTACATTCATGAATTTATAATATTACATAATCTTTTAGAGGTAAGAAATGAAATGCACCGTTCATGGAGACGGTAAGCCGTACGTACGCATGAACGCTACTTTCATTTCTATTTCGTATTTTATAGAATGGAATCATAATGATATAAAGGTATATTATAATTCCAGTATAATATCATATATAATATCATAGTTCCATCCTTTATATGTCCCACATATGGTATTAACGAATCAAATCACTTTTAGGGGGCGGTAGTTCGCACTTCCTAAAATGAAGATATCGTGTTTACCCATAATGGAAACCATAAAGGTATGCCCAAAATGAAAAAAACAGAAGCTTAAGGAAAACATTAACATATTATATATCATATATAAAAATAGTGACATCATAATGGCCACCTTTTAAGGTGTTAAATGAGTATTGAACAATAATCTTTTCGGGAGGCAGAATTTCACCATCCACGGAAACCTTATGTTCTTTAACCATTTGATGTAGTTGTGTGAGAGTGTAGCTCAAATAAATCTTATAACAACATCCTAGTATATTGAAGATACTGTTGTTGTTACAAAAGAAGTAAATAAAAAGATTTTAGGGGGTTGGAGAAGCAAAATAAAACAAATGAACATGAGAGAATGAATTACCTTTAAAAGTGTAACTCCTTTTGAGTTGAGCCTAAAGGCTTCCATTGAAAGGATTCTTCCCAATGGGAATCCTCTAGGATTAGGAGAGGGATGTGGAGAGAGCAAATGGGCAGGGTTTGGCCGAGCCAAAGGCTTGAGGAGTGTGTGAAATGAGGTAGAGGTGGGGGCCTTTTATAAGAGGAGAGGAGGGGCACTTTTGGAAAGTAAAGAAACATTACTTTATTTGAAAATTTGTTTCGGTTTTAAAAGGTCCCAAATTGATAGAATTCGTGGATAAGGTGATAAGGGTTCGAAATCCACTCATCCAATTGGTTTTGGACATGTGTAGTTCATAGAGTTTACATTATCTTTCTATTTTATTTAAATCGTCAAATAATGATGTCATCGCAGCATCATTATTATGTCATAAATAATTAAATTTATTTTATGTCTAAAAATTATAAAAAAACAACTATGATATAGGAAATCTTTTTAGATTTCAAATGACTATTTATAATCAAAATTTGGACTTGTATAAGCCCACTTAAAAATTGTTTTTGCAAAACATATTATGTGTGTGTCATTTTCACTTTAACATTAAATAAAAAGTAATTTATGTCATTTCCCAACAAAAGTGGATCCATGGGGTCCCCAAGTTGCCCCATGGCATGTCTTGGTCGGCCATGACACAACCAATAAGGTTGGGACATGTGTCTAGGTCATTTTATATTATTAAAGCATTATTTATACCTTAAACTACCCTAATTACCACTAATCGCGATTAAGAACTTAATAAGTTACTATTCACCAAAAAATTATTTTAATCTCATTGAACCACATTTTACTTCTTAATGACAACCATGTATGTCGGATTTTCAAAATTCAATACACATTAGTGGTAAACTTTCATTTAACTGAAAAAATCAGTTTGCTTGATTACCACTTAGTGGTTTCACTATTCATCAAAAATTGAAGTTTTTCAGAAAATTACCAAAAATTCACCCTAAGCTATATTTGATATTCCGAATTAAAAAATGAAGTCTATTTTAAAAAATTCAAATCATATAAGTCACATTAATTAATTTAATAATTAATTCCCGCTGCCAGGGCAAATAGCGTGTTTTTACAAAACAATAAGTATCAAAAGATTGACACCAGTTTAAGTCTAATTCCAAAGTGAAATTGATTCCAATGACCACCATCGGATAAAATGGTAAAAATATATTCTAATTTCACTTCAAAACCAATTCAAAACATAATCTAATCATATAAATAAATTAGATTAAAAATCAGGTTTGATGTAAAATGCAGTATTTTTCACTATTCATTAAAAAATGAACATTGTCAGAAAAATACCAAAAATTCACACAAGGTAAATTTTGTTGTCCCAATCATAAAGGATAAGTTAATTTTGACAAATATAGTCTATAAAATTGTCAAAATATAGATTAAAAAATGGTTTGCCATCAAAAGGTAGTAAAACAATCTTTTAAGAATATTAGTGTATTTCATGCATAAGATTGTATTTATTTTCATTTTAAGCCTCTATAACACTATCTTAATCATTAATAGACATAGATAAAAATATCTATTATTCATTACTTACATGGGATGTTACATCCTTCCCCGCTTTAGAAAATTGCGTCCCCGCAATTTATTTACTTTTCAAATAAATGAGGGTACTTATCCCTCATTGCATTTTCAGATTCCCATGTTGCCTCTTCAATCATATGGTTTTTCCACAAAACCTTTACCTGCTTAATCACCTTATTCTGTAACACTTGCTCCATGTGGTCAAGAATCTGGACCGGTTGTTCCTCATAAGATAGGTTCTCTTCCAGCTGAACTACCTCTGGACTCAAAACATGAGATGGATCTCGCATATACTTTCTCAACATCGAAACGTGAAAAACATTGTGTACCTGAGATAAACTCGGAGGTAAAGCCACTCGGTATGCAACTGATCCAACTCTTTCCAGAATTTCGTATGGTCCAATGACCCTTGGACTCAACTTTTCTTTCTTACCAAATCTCATCACTCTTTTCCAAGGAGAAACCTTGAGAAAAACATGATCACCTACCTCGAAAGATAGATCCTTCCTCCGGTTATCCGCATAACTCTTCTGCCTGCTCTGAGCTGTTCTCATGTGTTTCTGAATCAACTGAACTTTTTCTGCCATCTCTAATACCAATTATGGTCCCATTAACTTCCTTTCACCAACTTCATCCCAGAAAGCTGGATTTCGACACCGCTTCCCATATAATGCCTGAAATGGTGCCATCTGTATACTAGAATGAAAACTGTTATTATATGAAAACTAAACCAAAGAAAGATGTTGGTCCCAACTTCCCAAATAATCCATAGAACAAGTTCGTAGCATATCCTCCAATGTCTGAATTGTTCGTTCTGACTGCCCATCTGACTGAGGATGAAAAGCTGTACTAAAATTTAATTCAGTACCCAACGACTTCTGAAGGCCTTTCCAAAAATTAGAAGTAAACCTGGGATCACGATCCGATAAAATGGAGAGAGGAACTCCATGTAACCTGACTATCTCTTTAAGATATAAACGGGAAAGTTGATCAAGAGAGAAAGTATCTCGTATAGCAAGGAAATGAGAAGATTTGGTCAAGCGATCAACAATAACCCAGATTGCATTATTACCTCGAGATGTCTTCGGTAATCCAACAACAAAGTCCATGGATATATTCTCCCATTTCCACTCTGGCACTGGTAAAGGCTGAAGCATCCCTTTTGGTAACTGCCGCTCTGCTTTAACATGCTGACAAGTCAAACACTTCACGGTAAAATCAGCAATATCTCTTTTCATTCCATCCCACCAGTAATACTCCCGCAGATCTCTATACATCTTAGTACTGCCCGGATGAACTGAAAACGGAGAACTATGAGCTTCACATAACAACTCTCTCTTCAACTGTGAATCACAAGGCACACACAATCTCTTCCCAAATCTCAAAACGCAACCACTATCAATGTTGAATTCATGCAACTTACCTTTCTGAACCAGCTCTACCCTTTTCTGCAACTCACTGTCTTGCTTCTGTGCTTGCTTGATTTTATCTGATAGAGATGATTTCACTGAAACCTGAAACAAAACAGAAGGAATTCCTGCACCAACAACTTCTATGCCAAAGTTCATCAAATCCTTAACCAAAGGATCACGTTCCAAACGCAACATTGTTAATGAAGCATTACTTTTTCGACTCAAAGAATCAGCCACTTTATTTGCTTTTCCCGGATGATAATGAATTGTACAATCATAATCCTTGATTAATTCTAGCCATCTCCTTTGTCTCATGTTCAACTCTTTCTGAGTGAATATATACTTTAAACTTTTGTGATCGGTATATATTTCACACTTTACTCCATACAAATGATGCCTCCAAATTTTTAAAGCAAAAACAACAGCAGCTAATTCCAAATCATGTGTAGGGTAATTTACCTCATGAGTTTTCAACTGTCGTGAAGCATAAGCAATTACCTGATCATTCTGCATTAGGACGCAACCAATTCCTTTCAATGAAGCATCACTGTATATAACAAACTCACCATTCCTAGAAGGTAGTGCCAAAACTTGAGCATTCACCAATCTTCTTTTCAATTCCTGAAAACAATCATCACATTCTTTTGTCCAGATAAACTTAACACCCTTCCGAGTTAGCTTAGTCATTTGACTAGATAACCGTGAAAAAATTCTAACAAACCTTCGGTAATAGCCCGCCAAACCAAGGAAGCTACGAATCTCGGTTACATTTGTGGGTCTTGGCCATTCTTCCACAACTTTTGTTTTTGCAGGATCAATAGTTATTCCATCTTTAGAAACAATGTGACCAAGGAAAGAAATTTGTTGTAACCAAAACTCACACTTGCTGAATTTCCCATACAGTTTCTTTTCTTTTAAGGTTTGCAAGATAACCCTTAAATGTTTTTCATGCTCCTCTTTACTTTTAGAAAACACAAAAATATCATCAATGAAAACCACCACAAACTTATCCAAGAACTCATGGAAAATTCTATTCATTAAGTCCATGAATACCGCAGGTGCATTGGTTAGCCCAAAAGGCATTACTACAAATTCATAATGGACATATCTCGTACGGAACGCGGTCTTCGGAATATCTGCCTCCTTTACCTTCAGCTGATGGTACCCCGATCTCAAGTCAATCTTTGAAAAAAACTGAGCTCCCTGGAGCTGATCAAACAAATCATCGATATGAGGCAAAGGATATTTGTTCTTAACAGTGATATTATTCAAGGCTCTATAATCAATGCAAAGTCTCATAAAACCATCTTTCTTTTTAACAAATAAAACAGGAGCACCCCATGGTGATGTGCTAGGTCTAATGAAACCTTTCTCTAATAAATCTTGCAATTGCTCCTTCAACTCTAAAAGTTCAATTTGTGCCATTCGATAAGGGGGTTTTGAAATTGGCTTAGCATCAGGAACTAAGTCAACAGTAAACTCAACTTCCCGATCTGGTATTATTCCAGGCAACTCATCAGGAAAAACATCAGGATACTCATTTACCACCGGCACATCATTAATCTGAACAGTTCCTTTATTTTCAATGACGTGTGCAAGGTAACATTCATTTCCATCTTTTACAAGTTTCTCGGCCTCTTGATATGTTATCAAAAGTAAGGGTTCATTCTTGTAAACAAACTGAAAGTCTTTCTGAAAAGAAACTTCTTTAGCTCTACAGTCAATCTTAGCATGGTAAATAGAGAGCCAATCCATACCCAGGATAACATCAAACTCAACTAGAGGTAGAACAATAAGGTTTCCAAGTAGGTTCTTTCCACAGATAAGGATAGGAAGATTCTTATAAATTCTTTTTGCCTCGACACTTCCCCCAGGTGTTTTTACCAAAAGTTCAGGAGTCATCTCTTGAGATGGTATTCCCATTTTACTAGAAAATGTTTCAGAGATGAAAGAATGTGTAGACCCCGAATCAAACAACACACTGGCATAATCTGAAAAAACAAACAAAGTACCTGATACAACTTCATTTGATGGCCCGACATCTGCTGAAGTAGTTGCAAAGGATTTCACCACCCCTTTCTACTTGTAGTCTAACTGCTTCCCATCACTCAAGCTCTTTGTCGGAAACTCGTTTGCATAGTGACCCATCTCATTGCACTTATAACATTTCACTAACTATAAATCAAATTTGTTCTTACCTTCACCTTGATCCTTTTCAGTGCAATCACGAGCCTTATGTCCCATCTTACCACATCGGTGACACTTCCCAGAATTCAGAAGACATTCCACAGCATGCCTTTTGCCACATTTATCACAAGCTGGAAACTTAGTTTTCTTACCATCAGACTTTTTTGAAGAATTTTTACCTTTCTCCTGCCACCTTGCTCTCTTCTTCCTCTGGTTGTTATAGAAAACTTGGTCATCGGCAAAATCCATTTCCACCTTCTCAGCACATCGAACAAGCTTTCCATAACTTTTAAACTCACGAGAAGCTAATGCCCTTCGATACTTTGGATTTAATCCTGAGTAGAAATGATTGATTTTACTATCAAGGTCCCGGATAAAATTTGGAGCATACCTTGCCAATCGAGTGAACCTTTCTTCATAGGCAGCCACTGAGTCTTCCTCTTGCCTCAATTCCAAGAATTGATTTTCCATCCTAAGTCGAACAGCCTTAGGAAAATACTTCTCAAGAAACATACCTTTGAATTCATCCCAGTCAAGAGCATCAATCTCATCGGCGTCCCTGATATTTTTAACCATAGACCACCACTGATCTGCTTCACCCTCCAAACGGTAAATAGCAAGACTAACCTTTTGATTGTCTGAACACACCATGACATCAAAAATCTTCTCCAGTGCTTTAATCCACCCTTTAGCTAGCACAGGGTCAGATGATCCTCTGAATGATGGGGGATGTTGCCTCATGAAATGTTCCACCACTGACATGTTCCTCTACGGTTGATCTGGCTGATCTCGTGCATGGATACCACCGCCATTTATCGCTTGAGTCAACTGCGCCATTACTGCAACAAACTGTTCAGTTCCAATTCCGACCATTTCTGGATGCTGATTCAGAAGGTTATTTCCTTCTGTAGGCCTTCCTAGCACTGCTTCCCTGTTTCCTCTGCGGAAAACCATTCTGAACAAACATGTCTTAGATGAAGCAACATGGTAATCTTTAAATGCTATATCACTTCAATTTGACCAAAAAAACATTTTTGGATAATCATTTAATAGAATTCTAACTCCTAATGTTATCTAAACCGACCTCTGATACCAACTATAAGGCCCCAGCCTTAAACCTTACTTAATCTTGAGTTATTACAAGATTACACATTGAGGATCTTTTCGGGTTTAGAGTTTTAGAGAATTAGATCATAAAACTTGCATTACATTCCACATATAAACAAAGTGGTTACATAAAGATAGTATTCTTCATTCCCATCAATGGAAACACATTTAAAATAAAACATGGATTATTTCATGACACATCCTTGACTCTATCATCTTATCTTGTACCTTTCCCTTGACCTGTGAAAAACATTTCAAAAACTTGGGATGAGCATAAAAACTCAGTATGGGTTATAAAAAAACATGGAAAGGAAAAATGAGTTCATATATACATAAGAATGAAATCATACTTTACCCATAAAACATAGGCACTTTAACATACCTCATAAAATCACGAATAAATCATAGAACTCATAAGACATAAAGGTAACTTGAGGCATTCATAACATTCTTACGTAGGGAGTAACCCTCTTGGTTACGTTTGGAATACCCATCACAGTATATTCCCTAAAATATCTTCGGAGAAACCTTAACGTTTCACTCCTTCGCGTTACCAAATGCATTGGAGATCTATAACGGGCTCACCCGCCCTTAGTTTATCACGGAACCACCCGTCTTCATAATAATGCCCAAGAACCATAACATAATCATATCACATAAAACATGCATAAAGGAAACATATAATTTCCACATTTCAATCACGAGATATCAATACAACACATTGATATAATAAAAACATTATGAAAACCATTTTCAATACCAATGTAAAACATGGTATTTATTTTTCTTTTTAAAAAAAGGTATGGCTTGTAGAGGAAGCTGAAACTCAAATAACGGTTACGACGGCGGAGAAGTCATTGTCGCCGCATACGTACGACATAAACATTCCCTTTTGTCGTTTAGTAAACGCTTCGTATAAAAAAATATTCCTTTTGAATAAACGTAAAAGTCAAAGGGGTTTATACACTGTATAAAAGAAAGTTGTGTATAAAATAAAATATGCCTCAACGAAAGGAGATTGAGACGAAGTCCCATACCTCGTATCCGACTTGACCCGACCGTTCTTTAAACTCCTGAATAATAAACTTGAGTTAATCTCTAATTGCTTATGAATCTTTTTTCAAGTTCATTATTCCTTTTATACCATGTTATGAACATCATGTAATCATTTAAGTTAATAATGTTCATTTTGTCGGTATTTGGTTCTTAAGTCAAAAATAGACTTCTTATACTTACATGTTGTTAATTTGGTCAAAGGTTCATTATATCCAGAATGGTATTCATGATATAGATATCATATATGTCATATATATATATCCAGTACATACATTCATTTATAATATTACATAATCATTTAGAGGTAAGAAATGAAATGCACCGTTCATGGAGACGGTAAGCCGTACGTACGCATGCACGCTACTTTCATTACTATTTCGTATTTTATAGAATGGAATAATAATGATATAAAGGTATATTATAATTCCAGTATAATATCATATATAATATCATAGTTCCATCCTTTATATGTCCCACATATGGTATTAACGAATCAAATCACTTTTAGGGGGCGGTAGTTCGCACTTCCTAAAATGAAGATATCGTGTTTACCCATAATGGAAACCATAAAGGTATGCCCAAAATGAAAAAAACAGAAGCTTAAAGAAAACATAAACATATTATATATCATATATAAAAATAGTGACATCATAATGGCCACCTTTGAAGGTGTTAAATGAGTATTGAACAATAATCTTTTCGGGAGGCAGAATTTCGCCATCCACGGAAACCTTATGTTCTTTAACCATTTGATGTAGTTGTGTGAGAGTGTAGCTCAAATAAATCTTATAAAAACATCCTAGTATATTGAAGATACTGTTTTTGTTACAAAAGAAGTAAATAAAAAGAGTTTAGGGGGTTGGAGAAGCAAAATAAAACAAATGAACATGAGAGAATGAATTACCTTTAAAAGTGTAACTCCTTTTGAGTTGAGCCTAAAGGCTTCCTTTGAAAGGATTCTGCCCAAAGGGAATCCTCTAGGATTAGGAGAGGGATGTGGAGAGAGCAAATGGGCAGGGTTTGGCCGAGCCAAAGGCTTGAGGAGTGTGTGAAATGAGGTAGAGGTGGGGGCCTTTTATAAGAGGAGAGGAGGGGCACTTTTGGAAAGTAAAGAAACATTACTTTATTTGAAAATGTGTTTCTGTTTTAAAAGGTCCCAAATTGATATAAGTCGTGGATAAGGTGATAAGGGTTCGAAATCCACTCATCCAATTGGTTTTGGACATGTGTAGTTCATAGATTTTACATTATCTTTCTATTTTATTTAAATCGTCAAATAATGATGTCATCGCAGCATCATTATTATGTCATAAATAATTAAATTTAGTTGATGTCTAAAAATTATAAAAAAACTACTATGATATAGGAAATCGTTTTATCTTTCCAATTACTATTTATAATTAAAATTTGGACTTGTATAACCCCACTTAAAAATTGTTTTCGCAAAACATATTATGTTTGTGTCATTTTCACTTTAACATTAAATAAAAAGTAATTTATGTCATTTCCCAACACAAGTGGATCCATGGGGTCCCCAAGTTGACCCATGGCTTGTCCTGGTCGGCCATGACACAACCAATAAGGTTGGGACATGTGTCTAGGTCATTTTATATTATTAAAGCATTATTTATACCTTAAACTATCCTAATTACCACTAATCGCGATTAAGAACTTAATAAGTTACTATTCACCAAAAAATTATTTTAATCTCATTGAACCACATTTTACTTCTTAATGACAACCATGTATGTCGGATTTTCAAAATTCAATACACATTAGTGGTAAACTTTCATTTAACTGAAAAAATCAGTTTGCTTGATTACCACTTAGTGGTTTCACTATTCATCAAAATTGAAGTTTTTCAGAAAATTACCAAAAATTCACCCTAAGCTATATTTGATATTCTGAATTCAAAAATGAAGCCTATTTTACAAAATTCAAATCATATAAGTCACATTAATTAATTTAATAATTAATTCCCGCTGCCAGGGCAAATAGCGTGTTTTTACAAAACAATAAGTATCAAAAGATTGACACCAGTTTAAGTCTAATTCCAAAGTGAAATTGATTCCAATGACCACCATCGGATAAAATGGTAAAAATATATTCTAATTTCACTTCAAAACCAATTCAAAACATAATCTAATAATATAAATAAATTAGATTAAAAATCAGTTTTGATGTAAAATGCAGTATTTTTCACTATTCATTAAAAAATGAACATTGTCAGAAAAATACCAAAAATTCACACAAGGTAAATTTTGATGTCCCAATCATAAAGGATAAGTTTATTTTGACAAATATAGTTTATAAAATTGTCAAAATATAGATTCAAAAATGGTTTGCCATCAAAAGGCAGTAAAACAATCTTTTAAGAATATTAGTGTATTTCATGCATAAGATTGTATTTATTTTCATTTTAAGCCTCTATAACACTATCTTAATCATTAATAGAAATAGATAAAAATATCTATTATTCATTACTTACTTGGGATGTTACAATACATGTACTTATAATAGTACATTACATTTGGGGATAAGAAATGAAATGCACCGTTCATGGAGATGGTAAGCCGTACGTACGCATGAACGTTACATTGATTTCTATCTTATAATTTATTGAGAAGAAATAATAATGATATATATGTATATTATAATTCCAGTATAAGATCATAAATAATAACCTTAAATCCATCCTTTATACTTCTCGCATATGGCATTAACGAATCACATCACTTTGTGGGGGCAGTAGTCCGCACTTCCTAAAATGAAATTATCGTGTTTACCCACAATGGAAACCATAAAGGTATACCTCAAATGAAAAATACAGAAGCATGAGGAAAACATAAACATAATATATATCATATATAAATTTATTTACATCTTAATGTCCACCATTAAAGGTGTTTAAAAGAATATTGAACAATCATCATTTCATGAGGCAGAAATTTTCCATCGACGGAAACAATATGTTCTTTAACCATTAGATGTAGGTGTGTGTATGTGTAGCTAGAATAATTCTTATAAAAACATCCTAGTATATTTAATATACTGGAGTTGTTACAAAAGAAAATAATAAAAAGAGTTTAGGTGGTTGTAGAAGCAAAATAAAACAATAGGACTCAAAAGAAGACATTTCCTTAAAATCGGGTAACTCTCTTAGATTTGAGCTCAAAGGCATCCTTGGAAAGACTTCTTCCCAACGAGAGGCTTCGAAGAGTAAGATAGGGATGTGTAAAGACAAAATGGTCAGGGTTTGGCGGAGTAAAAAGCTTTGGAAGTGTGGGTAAAGTGGTAGAGGTGGGGGCCTTTTATAAGAGGAGAGGGGGGAACTCTTGGAAAGTAAAGAAAAGTTACTTTATTTTAAAATGATATTCGGATTTAAGTGGTCCCATAGTGATATAATTCAATGATAAGGTGATAAGGGTTCTAAATATACCCATCCAATTGGTTTTGGACATGTGTAGGTCATAGATTTTACATTATCTTTTCATTTTATTTAAATCAATTATTAATGAGATAATCACTACATCATCATGATGTCATAAATAATTTAATATATTGAATGTCTAAAAATAATAAAACAAATATCATGATGTATGAAATCTTTTTTGATTTCTAATGAATATTAATAGTAAAAAATCTGACTTGTATAACCCCATGTAAATATTGTTTTAGTAAAACATCTCATGTTTTTGTCATTTTTACTTTTACATTAAATAAGAAGTTATTTATGTCATTTCCCAACCAAAGTGGCTCCATTGGGTCCCCAAGTTGACCCATGGATTGTCTTGGTCGGCCATGACACATACAATGAGGGTAGGACATGTGTCAAGATCATCTCATTTTATTAAAACATTATTTTTACCTTAAACTACACTAATTACCTCTAATCGCGATTAAGAACTTAAAAGTTACTATTCACCAAAAAATTATTTTAATCTCTTTGACCCACATTTTACTTCTTAATGACAACCATGTATGTTGGATTTTTGAAAATCAAATCACAGAAGTGAAAAATTTTCATTTAAACGAAAAATCAGTTTCTTTAACTACCACTTAGTGGTTTCACTATTCATCAAAAATTGATGTTTTTCAGAAAAATACCAAAACATCACCCCTAAACTATATTTGATATTCTGAATTCAAAAATGATGTCTATTTTACAAAATTCAAATCATATATGTAAAATTAATTAATTTAATAATTAATTCCCGTTGTCATGACAAATAGCGTGTTTTTATGAAACAATAAGTATGAAAATATTGACACTAGTTTAAGTCCAATTTCAAAGTGAAATTAATTCCAATTACCACTATTGGATTTAATGGTAAAAATATATTATAATTTCACTTTAAAAACAATTCAACAGATAATCTAATCATATAAATAAATTAGATTAAAAAGAGGTTTTTAATTAAAATACAACATTTTACACTATTCATTAAAAAATGAACTTTATCAGAAAAATACCAAAAATTTACACAAAGTAAATTTTGATGTCCCGATTCTAAAGAAGAGTTTTATTTGGTTCAATTTAATGTATAAGAATGAACAAAAATATATTTAATGATGGTTCCCCATCAAAAGGCGATAAGTGAACCTTTAGTGAAAATTAGGGCATATATGCCTAAAATTGAATTCTTTTGGTATTTTAAGCCTTTATCTTTTATTGGATAAATGTAAACAAAATTAAAAACAAATAAAATCATATTTTAGTTATTTCTATCCATTACCGCCAATACAACGACTATGTGTTAACTACCATTTAAAATAATTTTATTTTATACTAGTGTGGAACGTAAGATTCCAATGAAACTCTTTGTTGCGTATCGGGTACGCTATCGAACATAACAACCCCTTTAAAGTAAAATTAATATTTAATTATTAAATATTAATAAATATGAAAATTATTTATTCTTTATTTACCTGGGATGGTACATTACTCATAATTAAATCATATCATTAGTCAATGTTGAATCCCACGACAATCATCATGGAAAATTTCCCTTACTAAACTAGGCTCACTCACCATTCTATTCCATGTAATCTCAAGAGACATCTATCTTTACCAAATTCATTGGAGGGATATATAATTACAAGAACAGCCTTCATATATTAAAAATCATACATATGTGTACCTCAATATCATACAACATTCATCAAATCATAACCTGTGAAAAAGAAAATGGATTTCATAAACATCTAGCCATCATAATGACAAACCATCTGGTGAAATAATAAGGATTTTATAATTGTATAATATCCCTATAAAATCTTATGTAATATCAAAATATGTAATCATAGATGAAAAATAATTCTAAAATATAAACTTGAAGAATCCTCGAGGAAAATAAAATTCTCACTATGAAAGATGTTATTTAAAGAATGAAATGTCTTCAAAATATTATGGAAGTCATTTTCAATAAAAATAACCATGAAACAATTTATAGGAATCTTAAAAAATTGATTGTCATAGAGGCATGAATTTATTTCCATGCCCATAACATTAATAAAAATATAAATTTTACTTTTTTGAATAAATGTAAAATTTACCTAGTTTAAAAAATAACAGGATAAAAAATTTAAAATATTCCTTAAAAACTCAATAGTGTTTAAAAATAAGTTAAACATTCATATACTGATAGTAATAATATTCATGGAAACAATATTATAAAATTCCCATATGTAAGAAATTTTATTTTCTACCGAAGATAATAGCAAAGTCTATTTTCCATAAAAAAAATATTATTTTTGGTATCTTGAGTCTTAAATATTGGAAAAATGAAATGAAAATATGAAATATCAAAAAAAACCATTGTAAAAAAAATTAATTTTATTCTTTAGATATATTTCATAAAATTTCATCATTGGACAGTTAGTCAAAACTGATCTCAATAAACATTGAGATTCTAATATAAATGTCTAACTTCATTTTCCACAACAACAGAATGAATTATAGCCTCCGATATAATAAATTAATTTAATTATTAATCAATAAATGATTAATTAACATAAATATAATATTATATATGATAAATTTATAATATTTCAACAACTATTTGATAAACTATACTTTATTAAATCATCATTTCCAGGTGCTAACTGTTTTATTTTTAATGGAAGTTTCATTTAAATTTTAATGTTCCCAATATATTTTTCCATGATAAACCGTCTAATGAATTTTTTACATGATATAATTAACATATATGATAATTATATATATATATATATATATATATTATATTCATAAATAAAATGTAGATATTAAAACATGAATTACATTGTTCATGGAGATGGTAGGCTGTAGGTTCGCATAAACGTTGATTCAGTTTTTTGAAAGATGGAATGAAAAAAATGTAAAATATAATTAAAATTTATAGAGTAATAATATTATTAAAAACAAAACATATATTTATTAAATACACCCTTAGAATCACCCTAGTAATATGGCGAGGAAAAATTAATTTCACTTCTATATGGAGATGGTTAGTCGAATGTACGCAAAAAACAATATTTTAAATTTATATAGGATAGAGAGAAGGTTGAAAATGGTTATCCCATTCTCATAATAACAATAAATTATATTTAATATAGACAATTAATTATTTTATAATTGAAACAGTGGATGTCTATGAGGAAGAATAAAATTAAATTTAAAATAATCGGTTAAGAGTTATACCTCTTTATTATCAAACTTTATTTGGATTACACCTTAATCTTTTGAGAGATTTTATTTTGGAAGTAATAAATACACTTGGATGTGTTAAACGAATATTTCAACGTATTATTCTAGGGACCAGTCAAAATAAAAGGCTCAAAATGTGTGAGTAAGTTATTAGTAGAGGTTCCCTTTTATAAGGGAGGGAGGGGAACTCTTGATATTATGAATGTATTAATATATATTATGATAATGTTCCTAAAAATTGACATACTTAGAATATAATATGATGATAAATATATTATGAATGTATTACATTAATGGTAAAGAATGTTACCATAAAAGGAATAGTGACCCAAAATGTAACATGGATAAAAAGTTTCACTAGATCCTATTCATTTAATAATGATATGATTTTTAGGAATTATAAATCATCAAATTAAAGTTATTAATAAAATTTCCTTAATGTCATTTTTTGGAACTATTAAATTTATTGGATTATAAATTCATCAAGATAGTAATGGAATTTGAATATAAAACATTCATGTACATAAAGTTTATTTTATTTATATATCAAATTAATTGAACAAAAAAATAATCAAATTTATTAAAATATAATTTTTTTATAATTTTATATTTTATATTAAAATGAATTGAGAAAATACAATATTTGTATTGGGTAAGAATTTATGGTAATTATTCAATTAAACAAATTAAAATAATATTTAAAAAAATATTTAATATTTAAAATAAAAATTATTTACATTGACTCGAGCTTATCATCTACTTATATTACATAATTTTTATGAATATTCAGTAAATTACCCAAAAAAACTCTTGAGGACCATAAATGTTTAGTCCCTATGGAATCATTGAAACATAAACTCTGGTCTATTAGTGAGCTACCTCGTCTACCGTAAAATTCTTCACAACTAAAGCCCACATTAGACATATCATAGATGACACATATCTTTATATACTAGGGAAATCAAACAAAAGAATGTGTGATCTTAGAATCATAGAAAAGGTAAATAAGGGAGATTTGTAGGAATAACATGAATGTAAGGGTATAAGAACATGCTCAAAACATTTGAAAATCATACTCTTCGTATCAAAGATCATAATCATGAATATATTAATAAATAATTATAGTTAATAAGGCATGAAATTTCAGGGAATCAATTATCATATTCCATGAGACCATAATATTTTAATAAGGAATGAAATTTGTGGCAAATACATAAGAATAAAATTTTATCCATATTAATCCTGGATTACTACCAAGATCATCATAGAAGATGGAGTCCACTACATAACCAAGTTCACACCCCATTCCAATTTGGTCATACAGAATTGGGTTCACTCCCCATTCCAACTATTTCATATTGAACAAAGTTGACTTCCCATTCTAGTTATATATATCTCTCAAGATATATATCATTACCCAATGCATTAAAGTGAGATATAGGTCCGACCCATCACTTAATAAAATTACACATATGTGTGGAATAATATCCTGAATATTAATCATATTATAACCAATTTAAATTAAATGGGAATCATAAATAATTCATCATATCATAACCTATGGAAATGATATGGGTTTCATAATCACTTCATCAAGGAATAACCCATGAAAAGAAGTGGGATTCATATGCATTTTATCAATGTATAACGCATGGAAGAGAATTTTTTTATAAAAACCATTACATAAAAACATATAAAACTCATAAAAATAATATTAATGGATTAATTGGATCATATAATTAGTATGGTATAGGCAACACTACCAAATTTTATTTTAAATTGAAGACTAATTTTTAAATATCATTTAAAACATTTCTTGGGGAAAATTTACTTTTTTATTTGAAAACCCCATTCTGAAAAATAAAACGTTTTGAAAAAAAATTTCAATGAAAATAATCCTGAAAATATAAATTAATCTATGATAAAATTATTTTTCATGATTTTTTAATGTTATGTTCTTGCCGTGCATATTAAAATGTAGATTCCATTCACATTTTTTGGTAAAAATCAAAAAAGAATTATTTGGAAAATGTCTTGAAAATTCACTAAAACAATTTATATGAAGTAAAACAACTGTCAAAATATCTTATAAAAACAATGAAAGAGTAATAAAAATTATTAAAAATATTTTTTTAAATAACTTGGTTTTAGAAAGAAATAGATTTCCTAACGAAGAGATTGATAATGGCAGAACTTTTTAAAAAACATATTCTTAATAATTTTAAGTACAGAAGATTGAAAAAAAATGAACCATTACATTAATGTACCATGAATAACCATATTAGTTAAAATTGAATATATATTATTGTTATATTAATAATAATATATCATCATTGGAGAATTAATCATAAACAGTAAAAATAAATGGTGAGATTGTAATATAAAACTCCTAGCATTATGGTAACTATGAATCATAATTCTAATGAAATAATAATAATAAATAAGATAATAAATATAATTATTTAGGATATATTAATTTTATTAAATTTAAAATGGGTTTTATATTTACCTCACAAAAGAATATAGGTTCATAACATAATGTATGTTTTCATAAAGTCAAACTAAGACAAAAATCCCTTACCATATGTCAGAAATTTAATTATACCCATTGAATCCTCCTATATGATGAATATAAGATTATTATACATATATTATAGAACCATATTCACATATATCACACCATATATAATTATATTATTTCATTTTATTACACATTTATTAACAATTTCATTTAAATGTTACGTTTGGATTAATAACTGATTTTTTCCATATATTTTTTGATTTGAGATATTTTTTGTCCTCTTACATTGATAATGGTTCCATAATATCCATAATGATAATGATGATATATATATATATCATATATTTCCTATATATATGTATTTATTTTCATCCATAATATTTAGTGGTAGGAAATGAAATTCTTTGTATGGGGAGACGGTAGACCGTATGCATGCATAAACAAAATTTTTCCCATTTCTTTTTGTGTTGAAGGAATTAAGAGAAAATTTTCATATATTGTAATTAAATATTCAGGTTAATGTAATATATATCACATATTATTATAAAAACCAAAATTAAAATATTCAATGTCAAGTGTGAACAAATCACATCGCATTGTGAGAATGTAGTCTGACGTACACACAAACAACATTATCATATTCCCAAAAAATAGAAAGCATAATATAATATTTGATAAAATAATTAAATACTAGTAATAAAATAAAAATATAATACATAAAAAATATTTAAATAATAATTCCATCATTAAGACCTTCCTTTATAGGTTGTAATGTAAAAATGTAGCACATCGATTCACGGCGTGGTAGTCCACTATACACACAAAAGATGATATCATAACGCTTTTTATAAAAGTGGAGATGGTTATGGTCCTTAAAAAATATAAATATATGGACTATACTAAGATATTATACAAAAATGATAAAAATATTAAAAGTAGGTTGAGGAATAAAAAAATAAAATCACTTGTTGATGAATGCTACCTCTTCTTCTGGAATCCTCCTTAGGTTTTCAATAGAATCCTTCCTATGATGGAATTGTGCCCAAAATATGGATTCTAAAATGAGGCAAGGGAATTTATGATGTAAATTTTTTAGGTTTTTGTTGATAAAAATTGATTTATATGTGTGAATAAGTGAGGTTAGTGAAAAAACTTTTAATGTTGTGGAGGAATGGAAATTTTGAATATACCAAAAAGAACTCACTCTTGCATGCTCAATTATGCCTCATGTGTCTCCAAATATTATAAATAATGTAGGTGAGGTATTATTTGGTATATAAACACCTATATCAATGAAAATTAATTTTTTTCATTGAATTATTACTTAGTCTTAATGGTTACTCAATTTTATTGTTATAGTTTTTACAAATGTAACTTGTATCTTTTTATTTACCAAGGTAATTTTTTACATTGAAACTAATTTTCACACAAACATATCTACTATGTAAAACCATATTTTAACATTCATAGTGGTAATTAAATTAAAACAAATTCACTAATAATTATGGTAATAAAATTATTTATAACTTATTAAATAATATATATTTTTCTTATTACATATATGCAATACATTTTTCTAAATTAAATTCATCGATGTTCCCTAATTAATTTTAAAATTAATCTGGAAGATGCGATGAGAATACAGGTTTTTAATGAGAAAATTATCAAATGTTAAAACAGTATCCAATTTCTATATGAAATTGATTCCAATAACCTTAATTGGATTAATATTTTTATATTTTAACTAATTATAAATTAAACCCAACTTAAAATATAATATTTTTTTATAAATAAATCAATATTAATAGATGTTATTAATTAAAATTTATTATTTTAACTGTTCATAAATAAATTAACATACCTTAAAAATCCATAAAATTAATCATTACATTTTTTTTTTGAAATTATGAAATAAAAAACGATGTTTATTTTAAAAAAATAATTTTCTATATGTTTGAAATATTAATTTATTTATTGTTAAAAAAAATACATAAAAATCATTTTTTGAGAAAATTGATTTGGTGAACCGTATAAAAACTCAACCAAAAATAATTTATTTTATTATCAATATGTTTTATTTATAAAAAACACTTATGAATAATATTTAAAACGTAGTTATTAATATTTTAATAAAATATTTTAATGATAATTTTATAACGGTCATGTTTAAATATATAATGTAATAATATATAATGGTTTTTTTAAAACAATGTTTCATGCATAGCATGCTATGACAGTGTTACGAGTACTGCAAGATTAACATAGTGTTGTGTATAATTAAATACTAACATGGTGTTTTGTTCAATTAATTAGTCAAATAAATTTAATTTAATCAATAAAAAACAAAATAACATGGCTGGTTACATTATACCCACTTAAAATGAATTTTCCCTCAAAATTCATCACTATGATAGAAATAAATGTGGATTCCAATGAATAAAAATATCCTCAAGTTTCAACATAACCTCCTCAAACGTGGGGTTTCTCTACAAAACATTGACAAGGTTTTTAGTCATATTTATTTGAATATTATATGTATAATCTAGTATCTTGATTAATTATTACTTATATGAAAGATATTTCTCTAGTGGTATGACCTATGAGTTCTGTACATCTGAAGGGTAAGGTATGTATTTCAACAAAATTGATACATCGAACACATCATGGACTCTATAGAGGTCTGGTAGAAGCACCATGAAATAGTATACCATTCTAATGTGATGAATATGTTCAATGGGGCCAATATAGCAAGGGATTAATTTATGTTTATCACTAAATCTCATAAAATTTATCCATGGAAAAATTACTAAAAACTCTCTATCATAATATTCAAATTCATGATCACACCAGCCATTATCATCAAAACCTTTTTCTGAACTCAGAGCCGCCATGATATGTAGCTTGATAGATATAACCTTCTCTATAATTTCATCACCTATCTCAAATCCCAATATATTTGTTTTTTAAAATTCATTTGATCATATTGGAGATTTATATTTCTTTACAAAAGTGGATTCATAACTTTCCATATATATTTTAGAGAGAAAAATATAATTTTAAGAAAAATCTATTAGAGGAAGGTGTTTATCAAAAACAAAATTTAAATTCAATTAAAAATATCTCAACAAATATTATCAGGTTTGAATTTTTCATTTTGATTGAACATCTATTTAGGGATGATATAAAGAAATAAAACTATACTCTGTGTCAATAGATAAGTGATAACTTTGATAGAACATTGAGGAATACATCATATCTTGATCATATATATTGGAATGTCATCCTCCATGAAACCGCATAACGTTTTTAATATATATCTTCCAAGATGATCATGAAAAAAGTATTCCCTAGTAGTGATAAAGTGTACTAACTATGTAAAGTGATCAACTATAACCCGTATAATATTTTTCCCTTTGGATATTTTGTGGAGTCCAACCAAAAAATAATTGATGATTTTTCCCCATTTCCATTCTAGTATGGCTAATTGATGTATCATCCCCTTTAACTTTTTTACTTTTATACTTATCTTGCTAACATACAAAGAACCATGATAAAAACAAAGTGATATCTCTATACATGTCTTCCCAAAAAAGAACACTTTCATATATATATAAATATTTATACATCTAAGATTAATAGATAATATATAACAATATAATTCATCTAAAAAACCCTACTCCAAATATGTTTTGGATGGAAAAAAATTTATGGTTCTTGAACCATATCATTCCATAATGATCAAAGGAAAAATTAAGTATATTTTTTCCTTCTTTTGAATATCTACTACTTATTTCTTCTCATCAATAATTTTAACATGGATATATGGTTTAACATTAATTTTTCCATGATAACAATTTCCCCCTTCCTTCCAAATTTCCAAATAAATCCATTTAAAATCCAAAAATATTTGACATTTGGAATCCTCATTAAGGATAGTCTAGAATTTTTCTTTCGACTCAAATCATCATCCACCTTGTTTACCTTCCCATGGTGGTAGTGTATTTAGTAGGCATAATCCTTAATCACCTCGAACAATATTTGTTTGTGAAGATTAAACTACTTATGCATGAAAAAATTCTTTAATATTTTATGATCAATATATATATATGACACTATTTCTATAAATATATTTCCTTTTTATTTCAAATGATAAAAATATCACAGGAAACTCCAAGTCATGAGCTGGGTAATTTTTCTTATGAATCATTGATTTCCGTGATGAATAAGATATAACCATCTCATTATATATAAGAACAAGTCCCAATCAAATCATAGACATATACCTAATGATTACTAAACCTTATACACTATATGGTAATGTAAGCACATATGTGTTGTCTAACCACTTCATTAGTTCCTTGATGTTTTCAACGCAATCAATTATCTTGAGGAAATTGGATCCCTAATATGTCAACTTGGACATTGGTTTATATAGTCATCAGAGATTACCCACAAACCATAAATAATATATATATCATCCATAATAACTATGGATCTCAATCACTTTGGTTGGTATGATATAGCATTCTATGGTGTAAGTTTTTTAATAGATCTACTATTATAACCTATCTTGAGATCATATAACCCAAAAATGAACTTTTAAAAAAAATCATACTTTATAAATTACTCATATTGTTTCTTCTTCATTGGGTTCTTTAGTACAATTATTAAGTGATATTCATTATCTTCCTTTCTCATTGAGTTTATATGAATATCAACTATAAAGACCTCCTCAAACATATCATGGTAATCTATAAATAATCTAGTCATTATATCCATGAAGATAACATAGAAATTAGTAAGATAAAAACCAATAACTATACAGTCATAGTTTCTATAACTTGTATGGAATGTTGTCTGGGTCTATCACCTTTATTGACCATTAATTAATGATATAAAAAATAAATTTCAATCCAAGAAAATTATTGATCTCAAAAAACATTATCAAACAATTATTCAATATTGGGAAGAGGGTAGTTATTCTCAATTGTGATCTTGTTCATCTCTTGAAAATAATTTTATTTTCCCACTAATCAAACATTCTTTTTTATAAAATAAATATGTGTGCCCATGGTGAAACAAATGTATGAATGAATCATTTTCATTGTTTTCTGGGAGTTATTACTTCAATTCTTATAACTCAACTAGGTACATTATATAGGAAGTGTTTGAAATTGGTTTAGTACTATGTATGATTTATATTGAGAATTCATCTTCACATTTTTTGGAAGATGAGGTAATTATTCTAGAAATACATAAAATAAATTCTCACACAATTGTATTATCAATGATTTCAACATTATCTCTATCCAATTGAGATAAACAACACTTATAAATTTTAATTAGGACCCATATAATGGATATAATATACATAAAAGTTTCATATTTATTTCCATATATATATAAAGTCATATGTTGGTTTGAAATACCAAACATCTCTTCACTTCCTTGACAATTTATGTGGGATATATGTAGATAAATCTAATCAATGCCTAAGATGACATAATATTATACGAGAGGAAGAAAAATATATTAGCTGGAAGAACATTCTCACAAATGTAAAATAGGGAGAAATCATACACAGGAGATATGATCATCCTATCATTAGGTGTTTCCACTTTTAATTCCACATAATTGTTTTAGAGTCATATTGTTACTATTATCAAATTATTTATATCATAATTAATGGGTATATATAAATTCAAATTAGACATTAATAGATCTATATTTTATTATAATTGTGCCTTTAACCCCATTGTTATTACACCACTCTTTAGAAATAGTGATCACATGAGATTTCCCATTGTCCCTTTTCTTAAGTGGTTACTGGAATTAATTATCTTTATTAACCTCTGGATTTTGTCACTAGTTAGCGTAATTCATGTTCTAATTACACTTTAAGCACAAATGTTTGGGTTTTTTTATTACATATATCTTTCTCTCTACCCACATAGTCAACTAAATTCTTCCCAACACTTTGGAAATCAATTAATTGATGACCATCCCTTCAACACTTAAAATATTTACTAATCCCCTAGGGAAAATTACCTCCATGATTCTTCCCACATGATGATTGTAAATGGAAACCCATATTCTTCTCTCCATGGTTTTTATATTTTCATATAAACTACATATTATTTTTCTTGTCAAAACCATGAGATTAATATAAAACAGCAACCACCATTTCAACCTTCATATAAAATTTATCAATCTCTTAATGGATACCAAATTCTCTAATGGTGAAATCCCTTAAGATACAACGTTTTTTGGAAACAGGGTAATCAATATACCTTAATTTTAGGATGGTTTTTAATTCCATTGGCCTACATAACAAGACATGCAAAATTTCCATCATAGGTACCAATTAAATCATCATCCTATTTTTTTGGTTAATGGAACTCCTTCCCCATCAAAATATGAAGAATATGAGGAATTTAATTATATAAAAATTACTTTTTAAACTCATATAAATCCATGGATTAAATTTCATAATTTTTCCCCATATTTGTGACAAGATTCCCTCATTGATTTGCTTCACCTCTCTAACGGTAAATGACCAGAAGACATTTTTTCATTCTGAAAACTAGAGAATATAAATAATGTTTTCGGTGGAACTAATGTATTTTACAATATTTAGAGGATTAGTGGATCAGATGAAGGAAGGTGGAAATTACCTCATGATGGACTCAATATAATGTTGTTACCAACATTTTAATTTTTGATTTTTAGTATAGTTCAAAGATTTTGAATGTTATGTGGGAATAGTTATGATATTTTTCAATCTAGTTCCCTTAACATTTAAATTCTTTGGGTGAAAATAAATTAATAATACATAAATCCCTATATCAACATAGTTCCATTGAGTTCCATCCATTCACTAAAACTAAAAACCAAAGTGTAAGTAATAATAACGAGATTAAGGAACCACATAATCTTGAGAAATCACTTATAGGATATCTAAATCATTATACCTTTTTATTTCATCTATAACACTTTAGGTTTTTCCTATGTCACAAATATTTATATTCTATTTAAATCCATAATTATTACTTGTAATGATTTTTTTAATTTATAAGGTACATCCCCTGGGAGTGTTAAACTAGTTCTGCATAAAGGGATACTTTCGGTCACCGGTTCCCAATCGAGTAAAGCTCAATAAAATGTTTTTTGGGTTGTTACTCCTAAGTATATTTGTTCCAGATCAAATTCCACTTTCAGTGTCTATAAGAGGATGTAATTACATGGACTCCACTTTCTCAAACCTTTACCAAGATTTGAAGCCATTTTTTTTATTCTTTGAATCAACTTTAGACTTATCAATATACATTATCTTATATAACTCACTAAGGTTTTATCATTAATGTTTCCAAAGGATAACTAAAACTATCCTATAATACCATATTTTTCAATCTAGTCTTATCCAACATAGATATTACGACATTTTTATTAATATTCATTAAATTACACAAACACCATCCTAAGGAAAATAGTAGATTAATTCTTTTAGAAACATTAAAAAAAGCACTATCCATATGTGATCTTCAGAATCTCCCACTATGTTATTAAAAAATAGAACATTTATTATACATAACATATATAATTCATATATTCATTACCTATGGAAGGAAAAATAATAAAGGGTGATCTCAGATGCTTAGTATGATTAAAAAATAGAGATACATAAGCATAACATGAACATGGAGGTATGATAACTGGAGTATAATATCTTTAATCCACACCCTACATATCAAAGATCATAATCCAGAATCATGGAGTAAATATTGAAAGTTTATAAGATGTGTATCATATGGTAATAAATAAACATAATCTATGAGGTAATAACATAGGCATAATACATGACATTTATGGAATACACATAAGAAAAAAATAATTTACATGATTATCAAGGATTACTACCAAGACAATTATTGTGGAAAGGGTAATTTAATTAACCACATTCAGTCCACATTTCAACCATTTTATACTGAACTGGGTTAACTCTCAATTCAATACTCATATTACATTATCGTTTTAACAATCCATTTTATTATTGTGAATATCATTATATAAAAATCATTACCCATTGCATTGGAGGGAGTTATAGGTCCCACCCATCACAAAATGTAATCATATGTATGTGTGTCAAAAGATTATAAAAACTAATCATATGTTAACCCATTAATGAACTAAGTATCATAAACATTTCATCATATCATAACATGCTAAAATATTATGAGTTTTATAATATTTTAATCATGGAATAACTTATGAAATGAATCATTTTTTATAAGAATTTCCTCATGGTAGAACCCTTGGAAGAGAAATTGGATTCCTAATCATCATGAAATCAAAACATAAAATGTTAACAGAACTAATATGTATGGAATAATTGGATAATATCCCCAATAATGCATAGGTAACTCCATTGAATATTATCTTATATGTGAAAATATTTTGGAATATTATTGAAAACATTCCATGGGAAAAATATTCATTCTGATTGAAAAAATCACATTTTAAAGAATGAAACAATTTGAAAATATAATTTTTTAAAAATAACATTTAAAATTTATACATGAATATTATAATAAATTATTTTCATGATTTTGTAAAAATCAATTCCTTTTTTACACTTTAATGTGATGATTATTGTTGTCTTTCTGGTAAGAGACAAGTATAAATTGTTTGAAAAATGACATGAAGAATTCTTAAAAAAAATTAAAATTCAAACATGGTTAAATATGTCTTTTATAAATAACTAGTGAGTAATAAAACATTACTTATTTTATTTTCAAAACATGTTTCTGGATAGAGTCCAATTTCTTACTAGAGAAACAGATAATGTTATATTTTCTTAAATTTTTTTAAATAATTTGAAGTACTAAAGAGGTGAAAATGGTACCATTACATGATTACATCATGACTAACTATAAGATAATTAAATACCTAAGTAATATTGAGAGGTGGATCATAATATTTCAAAATTGGAGACTTAATCATAAAAAATATTGATAAATAATGAGATTATATCATAAAACACATACCATAATGGAAACCTTGAAATATAATCCACATGATAGAATAACATAAAAGGAAATATGATATATAATGAGGAAAAATAAATTCATGATATTAGTTATCAAAGTGATTTATATACACCTCATCAAATATATTGATTTATAACATAATGTACATCATAGAGAAGGAATATTGAGATAAAATATGTTAACTTAAGTCATGAATTCGCTATTTGTAATAGTTTGTGTCCTCATGATCTATTAAATTTCCAATTTTATGTTTTTGGATTTCTTTAGGTCAGGTTCCATGATTTTTTGCAGGATTGGGGGGTGCAACAAAGATGCTATGGGGGTTTATACTTCATTCTATATATTAAACTGCATGAATATTCATTTCATATCATGTTCTTGGTGGTCTCAGATGTGTAATATTTCAGTGTTTTAAAAATAAATTAAATAAAAAGGTGATCGGTTTTTGGGTATTAACCAACATTTAGGAATTATAAAACTTGAAACACGATTTCACATCTTGTAATACCCTAATGTTGTAATGTTTTTATTTTTTCCCTCCCCCTCAGGTTGTCAAACCCTATGGCTTTAGGGAATCTCCCTCAACCCAAGGGAACTTGGTGACCCATCTTAATCATTTTGTGGATTCCTTCATCACAAAATGACTCATCTATTCTATCCTTTCATCTATAGGGATATGTCATTAATCTTTGGTCATTTTTCTTCCAGTATTATGGTTTCTTCTCGATTGATCTTTTTTTCCCTCTAATTCTTCTTACTATGTGGAAGAAGATGATATCCCTTTGTTTTAATGGGGTTATCTTCAGTTTTTTTTATGTTGTGGTGCCACAAAATCCTTAGGTGTTTTCAGATCATTCAGGAGGGGTTATCATAGATATGTTATGGGATTATTCTTGTGTATAGAATGTTGACACCATTTCTAGTTACGATTTCCTTTGTTTCTCTTAAAATGCACATCATGTAAGAGGGGTTTTCTTTTTTTTTTATGTGTAGTTTTATGTGGAAAAAAATTATAAAATATATTAATTTTCTATATAAAACTAAAATGGTATAGGGTTTTTATTTTTATGCATTTACATCTATTTTATAACTTTTGATAGTATGATTTTTATGGGATAACAACTCACTAAAAACCATATCTATTGGGGGGGCCTTGTTTGCGCAAAAAATAAATTATGAATACATGTTCTTCTTTGGTTGAAAACTAATATATGAAAATTAGATAATCATATATATTTGACTAATGTATGGATAAAACTGGATCATACAATTTATGTGATAACCACTGAATTGTGATATGTAATTCAATAATGTATGGCTTAAATCTAGAATTAGGTTTTCCTTGGAATGTGTGGTAAAGTGATGTGTGCTGGATCAATCTAGGTTGTTATATAGTATCATTGTGAGAATAGTTATGTGTAGTGGGATGGATTGGGTGGTGTAATGGAATCATAGGATGAGAGATTGGTTGATAGTTGGGTGTTTGAGAATTGTTGTGCATCAAGGCTACAAACAGTTCATGTGGTAATGTGTTACCGGATAGTGGATTTCAGTTGTGGGATGGTTTTATTGGTACATGATGTGAGTGGGATGACTTTGTAGAAAGATGGTGGTGATTGGTATGATCTCTCTATATTGATAACATGGATAAAGCTTCACCCTATATCTAGATATTGATATATGATATGTCATGAATGGGTGTTAAATGGGGAGGAAATGTGAGGCCGCATTGTTCTATCTAAGAACATTACCTTATAAAATCATTATTTCTTATTGTGTGTTGTTCGTATTACATTCCTAGTAATTAATTGAAATGATAATTGACTTTTTTAAAATTAAGAAGAAATCTGGTAAAATAAAATGGTTGGGAATGTGAATTTGGTTATTTGGATTATTTTGTGGTGTTCTACATTTTCGGGTATCAATAAAGGTGGTTGTGTTGTGAATTAGTGTATTCTATGAGAACCCAAAGGTTAGGATTCAGATTTTGGTATCATATATTCATCTAATTGTATTTTTACATGTTAGATCAATACGTACCCCTCCCCAGTTTAGAATTATGTGATGAAAACCCCCATCGTCACAGGAGAGGGTGTTCTTTCCAACACTTGGTGTGGGGTAAAAATGGATAGGTTCATTCTATTTTCCAATCTCCCATCATAGTGAGGTATGTGTGGAATATTATTTTATGGAAATAGAACTATTCATGACTTCGATGGTGGTTTTTATGGCCCATGTATATTCGAGAGAGATGTGATGGACCATGTGTTTTTAGATGATGAGTTTTTTTTCTTTCCTAAGTGTCTTTAAGACGAGATGTGTCTTGATTTCCCAGGTGACTTTGGGATGATGTGTGATGGGGTTTGTGTCCTTAGTGTGTTTTAGAAAGATTTGTTGTGAGGAATAGGTGTGTATGTGTGGGTTGTGATGTGGTTTCTGGCATAGGTGTGTTTGGGTAGGATGTGTTGTGAGGCCTAGGTGTGTGCGGGTGAGTTGTGATGTGGTAAATGGAAGGTATGGGAGTGACAGTTTATATGATCTTGGGAAATAGTTTCATACCTTTGGGAAAGTTTCATAGGGTACCCAATTATCAATGTGAATTATATTATATTACATGACTTTCAATATTTGGTCAGTGAGGCTAGGTGAGATTGGGACATGTACTATACATGTTATATGTTTCTTGGTTTTGCTTCCGTCTCACGTGGGCATTAATATGATTATTTCACATTTTCACATGAGACTTGAGGTTTTTCTACTATGTATACTTTTATTTTCACCATATGTATATAAAATAATATTTAGGTTTCCATAAGGATTTCATGGACTGGGTTGTACCCTACTATCATTGATCTTGAATGTATTAGTGTCGGTTCCTTTCTTTACTTTTGGGTATTACATATACTTCGAAGTTTTCATGGAATTTTTTATAGTTCTACTCTGTATATTCATATGGGATGAATTTTTTCTTTCATATATATATATATTGTATTTTTTGGTGATGAACCATCTTATACCCCGATATTTTTTCCTATAAAGGGTAATGCCTCATATTTTGTAGAATTTGTATACCCTGGGTGCTAGTTTCCAACACATGACTTATTGGAGGTGGTACTCTGGGGTTCATTCTATCCATTCCATTATTTCCATCCTAGGAGGGGAATCATCGGAGGGAGGGGGTCATTGAAAAAAGGTATTAGAGGTTGTGGTTGAGAGATATAATAGATTATGGGGTTAGGCACAAAGAGGATTGTAATGGTTGTTAGGGAAATAGTGTGAGACAATATTTATGTTTGACATAAGCCTGAGAGGATTAGCTAGGACATGGGAATTTAGGGCCCCCATGATCTGATGAAAGGCCTCCAAGCCTATTGAAAGACCAAATTAGGATACACTGTTTGTAGGTTAGAGTCCCACTTAAAGGTACATGCATTATAATGACAAGTGTTCTTGTTTGAATTGGGTTGTTTGGGAAAGTTGAAATAAATAAAACAAATTAGTTAAATTAGTTAATGAGAATCAAAAAAATCAACACAAATTGGGCTTAGGAAATATATTTTCTACCTTTAATATATGGATCTTGGTCATTGTTTTCTTGTGGATCATATAGTTGAGGCTTATTAGGATCAACTAGTTTATCAACAGATTGTTGACCTACTTGAAGATATTGTATAGTGGAAGAAGACATTGTGTTCATTCCAGTGGAAGGCTTTGGGGAAGTACGATTGAAGTGAATCATATCTGGAGACAAAAATATGGATAAAAGATCTTTATATCAAATTCCATTTGATCGGGGCCTCTCTAGAGTAATGGGTTACTTTGGTAGATAGTACGATGCTGGAATATTTTTTTCAGTAGTGGAAGATGTATCTGTGTGGATAAGAAGGATACAGATTTTTTGTAGGATGAATTTGAGAAGGAGATCCAAAAATAGTTCCTTTCCTCGACCATGATGTCTGAGAAGATGACAGAGTTGTTATCACATTGGTAGAGTAGTATGTAGGTGAGGTAGGTAGGGATCATGTTCATGGACATCCTTAGTTTTCCTCAGATCTCTTTCTAGATGATAAGTTTTATGTGAAACGTCTGGAGGAGGATATTTTTCATTCTATCCATTATACAGTTACTCCAACATTTTCAAAGTACATTAAGTTTCATAATAATGAATAGGTGATCAAGTAGATTCAATCATGAGGATTTCGACCATGATTGGGTATCCAACATTGTTCTTTGAGGTGAAGGATTGCCTATAGAAGATCTCAAGTTCCAAAAACATAAAAGTTTCGACCCATAGTGAGCTCACATCCGTATCTTCCTTTCTGGACCTCTACTTCCAGTGGTTCTTTCTCTTTTCATGTAGGCTTGGAGATAATGTGTTTTATAGAGTTCTCAGACAAATTTGGAATCATTGTCATGTAGTTGTGCGTGCTTAGTATTGTGGAGGTGGACTGGTTCATTGCTAGCCTCAGCAGTAGTAGCCAATCGGGCTGTTTCAGTAGTAAGGGAAGCAGGATCATGCTCCACAAAGGGGAGAAAGATAAGTTTGAGGCCAAAAGTATTATGATCCTAATGTTCAATGTCCTTGAACTAGGAAAGTCCTTGGAAGTGGTTGATAGAAGATAGTTATAAGATATGGGCATGCTCAGTCGCACACATTGGAGGTAGAAAATCCATAGGGGCCAGAGATCATCAATTGTATGATCAGTTTGTTTTGTAATGTTTATTTGACTTGTGGATTCAATAGATTCACACTCATATTCAGAACCCTCCATAACCCACTCTCTAGAACTAGACATAGAGAATCGTCATGTTCCTTTGGTGTTGATTACACATGTCATAGGACTAACAAGCTTGTTTGATGTGTGCCACGGGTGTAGAATGAGGATGGATCTGTGTCATTCCCACATGGATATGTTCTTACTAAAGAGGCAGCCATAAAATGTCATCATTAGCATCTACTAGGGGAATTCTGTATGTTCTGTTGTTAACTGCTTCTAGAGGAGATTCATTTTCTCAAATGTGAGTGGCCAACGTGTGGTTTTTGTGGGTGAGGTGGGTTGTTAGGTGGGAGGGTGGGGTGTGAACACCATTATTTCATTATTTAATGAGTTTTTAGTGGAATTAGTTGATGTAGAAATTTTGGGGGTTCCTAGGGTCCATGGGGAGTTCTTTGATGATTTCCCCATAGAGGTTGTCACTCTACCTCCTTGACGTAATGTTGAGTTCAAGATAAACGTGTTGCCCAGTGCTTTTCCAATTTCATTAGCCCATTATCAGATGAAACCTAATGAGTTATAGTCGTTGAGGATTAAGAGATATTATCTTAGATATAAGGGTTTCATGTAGCCTCGTTTTTCACTGTGAGGTGCTCTAGTGTTGTTCGTAATGAAGGAATATTGTGGTATGATGATGTACATGGACTACCAGCGGTTGAATCAGGTGATGGTCAAGAACGGTCACTCTCATCTGAGAATAGATGATATTTTAGACTAGATGAGAGAGGTGAGATGGTTTTTCAAGATCTATCTATAGTTTGTATATATTATTTTGAGGGTGGGGGAGGGTGATATCTCAAAGACTGCCTTCAGATTCCTGTATGGGAACTCAAAGTATATAGTCATTCCATTCGGTGTTACGAATGAACCAGCTGTGTTTATGGGACTTATCAACTCAATGTTCCATGAGTTTTTAGATCAGTTATTCTTTATATTCATTTATTATATATTGATCTACTAGAAGTTAAGGTAGGATCATACTGAGCACCTTAGAACTATCATTTTTTCTCTTCAACACCACCCACACTATGGAACGTTTTCTATGTGTATGTTTTGGATGTGGGAGGTACATTTCAATGGGAATTTATTGTCTTAGTTGGGTATATTAGTATACATTTTAATGGTTTAAATAGTTTATTCTTAGAATCACCAAATAATATAGAAGAGGTTCACAGTTTCCATGGGTTTTTAGGCTATTATCAGAGTTTTGTACCATATTTCTCTCGATTGTTAGCTCCATTGACACATTTGACTATAAAATAAAATGATTTTATGGGGAGTGATTAGGTCCATGTAGATTTAGGTTATCAGAACATAATTTTTGTAAGTTATATAGTTCATTATTTTACTTGAGAATGGGGTGATGTTTTAGGTGTTCTATGATGCTTCCAGTCTGGTCATGGGAAGAATCATGATGCATCAGCGAGTACTGATCACTAATGAGACTATGAAGTAACATCCCCACAAGAAAAACTATTCCACTAATGATCTGGTTCTAGAAGCAGTCATTATTGTGCTAATGTTGTGGTGTATTTACATAATTGGGGATGGAATTGAGGTCTTCACAAATCACATGTTCCTGGTATATCTTTTCATAGTAAGATCTGAACTATTTATAGTGGATGTAGATAAAATTTCTTCAGGACTATGATTTTGAGATCTCCTAAACATAAGTAAAGGGTAATGGAGTGGTCATTTAATTGAATATAAATTCACATAAGGAGGTTTTTTGGGATTCTTCTGATGATTGGATAGAAATGGAGGAGTTTGCAGCCTTGCGCTTGGATATGGGAGTGGATGCTGGTAGAAGATATTTTTCCAGATAATATTGTTATATTCTCTGATAGTATAGGATGAAGAGTCTTAATGTCTAGAATCAAATGTAGAGGTGTTTCATGATCGTGTTGGCCGTGGTGATGATTTAGAAGGATGGTGAGTATCAGATGTTGTTTCATTGGAGGTTGTTCATTCTAATAGTGATGAATGAGGGATACCATTGTGATTATTATAACTCACTCGCATCTGTATACCCAAGAAATTATATGATGTATCATGTCTTGAGGATATAGTTTTGGTGGACTATGATGAATTAGGCTATGGCTGAGTTTGTGGCAAGAAGCTTGGTCAACCAATAGGTAACAGCTGAGAACCGTGTTCCCGATGGTTTGTTGTATCCCTTGGATGCTTATAAGTAAAAGGGGGATGAAAACATGATGGATTTCTCCACGGGGTTACCCAGAGCTCAGTGAGTCTATGATGTTATCTGGGTAATAGTGGATCATCTAATGTAATCATATCACTTATTAGAGATCATTCAGTTGGGCGTAATGGATGGCTTGGTAAATAGGTATGCGAATGAGGTGGTGTTGTAACATGGAGTTCAAAGGACCATTTTCTCACATCAAGACACATGTTTTACCTCACAAGTCTGAAGGGGATTAGTGTATGCTTTTGACACCCAGTTACTCCTCAACACATCCTTCCACCCTAATATGGATGGGAAGATGGAGCAGACTATCTAGATATTGGAAGACATGTTGTGATCTTGCATCTTTGACTTTGGAATATAATGGGTGAAACAGCTAACCTTTTTCTTGTTTTTTTTATCATAATATATATATAAATATTCTATTAGAATGGATCAATTTTAAGATTTGTACAGATGACCATGTATTTAACCACTTTGATGGAAATAATATTGGGAGACAACTATTCATGGTCACATTGTATTGTAGAGAATGATATAAAAAGTTCCTCGTGTTCATTAGAATTTGAATGTAGTGCACGACTGGTATAAGTCTTATGATAATCATAGGAGGAGGAAATGTTTGTTTGAGGTAGGGGACCATGTTTTATTAAAGAGTTCCCCTCAGCGTGGTAAATATATGTTTTGTAGAGGGATTAAGATTTTTCATAGGATTTGTTGGCCCTTTGAGGAGTTGGGATGAGTTAGAAATGTGGCATACCTGTTGGAATTTCCACCATAGTGGGATTGAATCCAAGATTCCATTCTCCCCTCTTGGATCTATTAGTATCTTCACAATGAGCTCCATATCCATGACTAGGGATAGCTGGATATCGAGGAAAAATCAATGTTTGTCATGAATCTAGCAGAGATCAATGATCTTCAAGAAAGCGTACTACGTGGATTGACAATACCTTGGGTTTGTGTGTTTTTGAGGCATAGTGGTCAGGAAGATGTGAAATTATCTCTTTGTTTATGATTGTGTATGGTGTGATGAATGACAATGTCAAGACCTGTGGAAAGGGGAGGACCTAATCCCTAATGGATGTGCATTAATTTTTATGTAATTTAAACTATGTGGGAGTATAATTGTAGCCAAGATCAGATAGTATCGTGACATGGAGGACAAAATTTCATACAATGACTGTTAAGGATAGTTTAGTTTGTTGGTCTTAACAGTTATTGTTTTGAGTTGTGCAGAGGATGAGATAGTTTCACAGTAGTTGTGTTGTAGTGCGGTTGTCTGAGAAGAGTGGGCATGTGGTTGTGGTGTTAAGGTTGTGAAATATGTCTATGGTCATTTGGGATGGCATGCTAGGCTGGTTGTAGTGCTTGTGGAATGGAAAGACTCATGAGATTTATCTCACATCGTTGTTTTCGGAGGCCTTTTTACTTTCGGGCTTGGATTTGGAGTCTTGAGTGTAAGAATCCTTTGAGAGGATTATAATATAATGACTCATGTATTTCTAGTCCTTTACATTGCCTATTAATGGTTTTTTTAGATTTCTTATGGAGGTTCTTGGAGTTTTCATAAGATTTGGGGGTGAAACGAAACTACTACAGTGGTTACATGTCCGGTTTGTATATCCCACTACATGAATCTTGGTTTCATATCTTCATATGGGTGGTCCATGATGTATAATTTTTCGGGCTTTCAAAAATAAAATAAATCATAAAGTGATGGGTTATTTAGTGAAAATTGACCTCGAGCCATTAAAAAAATTAAAGGGGATAACACATCATGTAAGACCCCACTATTGTAACATTTTATGTTTTTTCCAGCTACTCAGGATGTAAAACCCACAGATGGAGAGACTCTCCCTTGACCCTAGGAAACCCTAAAACCCATCATCAGTGTTTTGAGGATTCAATCATCAAGAATAGATTCCTAGATTCTCTTATTTGATATTTAGTGATCCATCTTCGATCTATGGTGTGTTCCTCCCCAATCATGTAGTTTAATCTACGTTGATCACATTTTTCTCCCTTTCTTCTTTTAATGTGATAATGGATGATTTACGTTGGTTCAGAGGCGGTTTACTTAATTTTATGATGAGGTAGTGCGATAACATTCTTTGGAGGGTGAATATCATGTTGGAGAGGTGATCCAAGATCCATTATGTGATCTGTCTTGTGAAAAAAATGTTGAAACCCTTTTGAGGTAGGATTTCCTTCATTTTTATTCAAATGTGCATCATGCGGGAGGGGTTTTCTTTTTTCTAGATATAGATTTTGGTTACACCAAATTAACCAAATAAAAGAATTGGCTATATGTAATATTAAAGGGTATAAGGGTTTTATTTTCTTCCCTTTACGACCTTTTTGAATCTTGTGATAGTATGATTTGTATAGAATAACTACCCACTAAAAATTGTGGTCATTGGGGGACTTTATTTGAGAAAAAAAATACATTATGTAATGAATTTTTTCCATGGTTGGACTCTAATATTTGAAAATTATTTAAACACATATATTAAGCGAATAAATAGATTCCCCATGATTATAGAACTTCTATGATAACCATTGAATAAATATGTGGAATTAATTACAGGATGCCTTAAATCAAGAATAGAGTTTACCATGGTACGTGTGGTGATGTTATGTGTGTAATATTGATATGGGTTGTGCTGTATTATTTTTGTGAACATAGTTATGTGTTGTGGTATGTATTGGGTGGTGTATAGGAATCATAGGTTAATAGAATGATCATTATGGGGTGAATGACAAGTTTTGTATAGAAGGACTGCAAAATGGTTGTGTTGTAATGTGTTACCTAGTGGGGTTGTGAGTTGGGGGTTCGTTTTATTAGTATGTGACACAAGATGGATGAATTTTAATAAGGATGGTGGTAATTGGGATTTTTAGATTCACCATTGATAACATGAAGACATACTTGAACCGTATCTAGATATCAACAAATGATATGTCATGAGTGGGTGTTAAATTGGGAGGAAATGTAAAGACTCCTTAATTTATTATGTATCTTTATATTATAAAAACTATGTTTCCAATTATTTGTTATGATTCTTATTTTCCCAAGCTATAAGGGAATGGATAAATGAATTGTTTAATAAATTAAAAATCTGGTTAAATTAATATTTTGCGAATCTGAATCAGGTTTTTTTGGTTTGTAGTGTGATGTTGTGAATTTAGAGGTAGCATCAAAGGTGGAATTATTATGACTTGGTGGTTTTTATTGAAAACACATAGGTTGTTCATGAGTGTTTGGTATCACATATGTATCTAATTGTATTTTTCCTTATAATTTCAATATGAACCCCACCCTAGTTGAGCATTATGTGGTGAACACCCCCATTATCATATGGGAGGGTTTTTTTACCAACATATGATGAGGATCATGTATGAATGGGTTCTCTATATTTTTTAATATCTCTTCAATGTGAGGTAGGTATTTTATATTATTTGATGGTCGGAGGATTGTTAGTGTCCATGATGGTGGTTGTGATGCATCTGGTGGGATGTGATAGCCATGGTGTTTTTGGGTGAGGTGGGTTGTTATTTCCCATGTGTCTTAGGGATAAGAGGTGTCTTTCTTTCACATGTATCTTCATGATGAGATGTGATGTGGATTGTGGACTTGCTATGCAGAGGCATGATGTTTTCTGATGCCCATGTGTGTGAGGGTTGGAAGTGAAGTAGTTTTTGGACCAGGTGGGTGCATGCGAGATGTTTTTTAAGGCCCATGTGGGTGCGGGTGGGTTGTCATGTGGTATATGGAAGGGATGGGAGTGCTAGGACATGTGAAATTGGGAAATAGGGGAATTCCAGTGGGAAAGTGGTGTGAGGTACCCTATCATTGATGTGTACTATATTACATTACTTGGAATGCGTTATATAGTGAGTATAAAATGTTGAGATTTGGATGGGTAGTACACCTGTTATGTGCTATTTGGTTCTACTATTTTCCCACATAGGTATTAGTATTATTCTATTACATATTCATGAGAGTCTCTATTTTATCCTTCTATGTATATGTTTATGATCACCCTATGTATATAAATTTTTTTCAGGATTCCATGAGGATTTTATGGATTGTGTTGGACCCTACTGGCTCAGATATTTATAATTTTTGTGTCGCTGCTTAAACATTATTTTCGGTATATATTTTACTTGGTATTTTCCTTTTATATGTTATAGTTCTACTATATTCATGCATGTGGGATGGTGTCAGGATTTATTATATATATATATATATATATTTGACTTGTTTTGGGGTTGAACCATGTTACTATAAATGGAATTTTCTCCAATTTTCTGATATTTGTATACCCTTGGAGCTATTCACCAACCTGTGTAGTACTAGAGGTGGGAATTGGTTTTCATTATCTCCTTTCATTTATTTCCAGCCCTAGAGGGGCATCTTTGGAGGGAGGGGTCATAACAGTTGTACTCATTCAAACCTCCTATTTAATTAATAAAATTTTATTGTAAATAAATTAAAGAAATATATTTCCATGTATCATACCGTATATTAGTTTATTATGTCCTATAATTACCTATTTGTTACCAACTCCATGTAAAATTTACATTTTTACTCTAAACACTATGTTTTTCATATATGTTTTTATTTGTTGTATTATTGGTCCTCTTAAATTGATCATGGTTTCATCATATCTATAATGGAAACCATGATGTATATATATATATATATATATCATATATAGCCATTAAGAATTTATGTATATTAATAAATAAATTTTAGTGATAATAAATGAAATAAATTATTCTCGAAGACTGTAGGTCGTACGAACGATTGAATAATGTTTTTCTTTGCATTTTTTGGATTTGATGAAAGATTAGTAAATGAAATATATTATAATTATTGAATCATGGTTATGTAATACATATCACATATATTTTTTAAACCAATTTTTAATAAAATCCAAGTAAAGCATGACTAATCACATCCCTTCTCAAAGAAGTAGTCTTCCGTACACATGAACAACGTTATCGTATTCACACAAAATCTGAAGCTTGAAGTTATGCGTGAGATCATAGTTACATAATCATAATAACGTAAAAATATATTATATATCATATATAAACAATGAATCCATCATCATGGGTAACCTTTATTGGTTGTAATAGAAACGTGAAGAACATCGATTTGTGATGTGGCTATCTATAGTATACATGAAAAATAATTTCTTGACTAATTTAATGAATGTTATAGTGTTTTAGGTAATTAAAATTACATATAAACATATAATAATATGATATATACTGAGGATATTATAAATGAATTATATCAAACGAATTTAATGAGTTGTCTGATGTAATAAAATAGAATTTCTCATTGATTAACATTACTTCTTCTTTGTGTATCCTTCATTGGATTCCAATAAAACCCTTACTGAGATTTATTTATGAGGAAACTAAGGCCTATATAATGATGGGAGTGAATTTGGGGTGTTATTTTATCATATTTTGGTCAATATAAAGGGCTTTAGTTGTTTGAATATTTGAGAATAGTGGATTCTCTTTTATAATTGTGGAGGATTGACATTTTTTTAAATACCCAAAATCATTCAATATTGGGAGGTCAATATTAACTCATGGGCATCCAAAAATGGTTAATAATGGAGGGTAGGTATTACTACTCTGAGATACACCTCCATCAAAAAAATGTAAACACACTTATTATCAATTTATTTCTTATACATTATGTTGGCTAAATTCAATCTTAATTGTTTTATCCAAGGTGACTTATATCTTCTTATTTACCTAGTTAATTTTCCCACTAATTATTGATTATAATATATTTATTATATTATTTGAAGCTTATGATTTTAGATATTAATTAAAATTTATTAAATTAAAATTACAAAGTCTGTGGAAAATAAATTTTGACATAAACACATGTAATGTGAAATACTCTATTTTAACATTAATCACCATAATTAATTTCAGTTATATTCACTAATATTTATGTTTAAAAATTATTTTAAACATATTATATGATATAGTGTTTTCTTATTCATAATTTTAAATAAATATTTTTAAAATTCCATTCAGATAAGTCTTATCATTCAATTTAGAAATAATCATGTAGATGTGATGGGAATGAGGGTTTTTAAAGATAAAACGATCAAAAAAAGTTATATCCAATTTCAATAGGAAATTAAATAAAATGACCATAATTGGATGAATAGATATATAATTAAAAAAGTTACTTTTTAAATCCAATTTAAAATATAATTTATCATTATAAATAAATTAAATGAAAAGGCATTATTCGATTAAAATTCTAAATTTTGACTATTCATAAAAAAATGAAACTTTTTAGAAAAAATCCATAAAATTCACCCTAAGATAATTTTTAAATTATTAATTCAAAAATAATGTTAATTTTATCAAATTTTATTTCTAAAACATTTAATAATTAATATAATTAGTATTCCCTAATATTCATAAAAAGTATTTTTTTGATAAAATATCAATTTTGAACCATATAAAGACCTTAAAAATACTTTATTTTATTATAAATATATTTTATTTATATAAACCAAATATATTTAATATTCAATAATTATTAATTACTATTAATATCACTATGTTTATCTTATATGTTATAATTTTCACAATTAAATAACTAATTTAATATTATATCATTTTTATTAGAATTTATTGTTGTGTACAACGTAAGATATTCAAGTGTTTCATGTATAAAAAGCTTAATAGGGTGTTTATTATAATGAAATCATAATTTAGTTTTACATTTTTAAAAATTTAATAACTGAAATTTAATTTAATAAAAAAATTAATTCAAACAAACATGGGGTGTAATATTTATAATTGATGTTATCATCTTTTAATCCTTATGTAAAATCATTAAAGACAATAAAGTCAAGAGAATGGTATTTTGTTTTAATCCTTTTTCTCAAAATATTATTATGGTTATAAACAAGGAAAAATGAAACCATAATTTTATATTTTAGAAATGTTTTTGAAAATTGATGAATTCTAATCATCCATGAGGATAACAAAAGGTATTAACGAATTTTTAAATCTGTGTCCCATGTTTTGACTATGGTTTACCTAATTTATCCTTACAAAGGTAAAACATTTACACTGTTTATTTGAACATAATTTAACGAAATATTAGTTATTTATTTACCAACTATTATCCTCCAAATTACAAATATTTAAACCATATTTTGTGATTCAATTCACATATGTGGAGGAATTAAATTTAATATTAAACCATCCAACGGTGATGAAAATTAGTTTTCAAAAAGTAAATATTTTTTGAAGTATGAAATGTTTCTAAACAAAAAATCAATTAAAAAATTATTATAAAGACATTAATTTTATTATTATTAATAAAAATGAACCAATTTTATCATTTAAAACGTTGTTATATAATGGAACATAGTAAATACTTTTGATGTAAATTTTATTTAAAAAACATATTTTTTACTGCAAATTAAAAATGATATTTTAATATAATTATAAAAAACTAATTATAATCTAATTATTACATGAAGATTTCAAAAATTAAGTTTATTATCTATTATAAATTTCTAAAATTTTATCGAATAAAATTATATTATTTTCTCAAAAACCCCATTTTTTTATGGAAAATATATTTTTAAAACATATAAGTATTTTATTAAAAAATTATTATATATTTTTCAATATATTTATTTTTTGTAAAATCATTATACATATTTTAAAAAAATAATATTCATAAAAACTCAACCAATTTAAATTGTATTTTATAATAGTCTACAATATTATGTTTTTTTAGACTTTAGGTTACATGTATCACAAGAGATACCAAAATTTAAATTTATTTAGAGATATATATATTGTAAAATCTCACGGTGTCACATTATAAGAAATATAATATTAATTTTTACCTTGAAATTATGTTACTCTTATACAAAAAATGGATGATTTATTTATTCCATCCAATCCTCAGGTTCACATGTAGCATATTCAAATTTATAATTCTTCTATAGAATAATAACCAGGAAAGTAGACTTTTTTCCTTAACAATATATATCAATTATCCAATATTTATAAGGGGTTTTCTTCATATGAATGATCATTATCCCATTATATTAAAATGAGTTCAATTCATGTGAAGGATTATATATGTGCATCGTCATTAGATATGCATAGAACACATTATGAATTTTAAATATATTCATTGTAAAGAATGAAGTGATAATATATGATCCCTTCTAGATAAATAATATCAAAATTGAAAATATGTATTGTTCTTAGCATTACCTTATTTTTAAATCGTATAAACTCCTTCAGTGGACAAATTAAAAGGAATAAAATTTCACTAACCTATAATTCCATAATTTTTTACAAGGGTCAACATAAAATTATTTTCAATACTAGGAAACATTGATCTGTTGTGGAATATCTCTAGATTTCTATAACACTTCTTATAGTAGAATAGTTACCAATAGATTTTATTATCAAACCTCAACCAAACACATTAAATTTTTTCAATTCATTCCATACACGCCTTTTTATAAATCTATCTTAATGCTCGAACAAAAATTATTATTTTAAGAAAACATGACTATATAAAGGTTTTTATCTAAACAACCTTTTAAACCCATAGAACATGATCTCAAAATATATTCTGGAGTTTGAATGATTGTCATATACTAAATATCTAATTGAGAATTGTAATAAATATAGTAACACAGCACTAAACCTAGAACATGATGAATACATTTCCAAAATGACGATTTGATTTTCAGATAGTAGTCAGATAATATTTATATAAAAAAATTAAAAATCATTTAATAAAATAGACAACAAAAACATAAAAAATGTCGAAGGTAAAAAATGATACATGGTCAAATAAATGTTACATTTTATTTATAAAACATATTATTCTGTCTCCACACAAGAACAAACATCTATTCATGGTAATTGAAAGTATCATACACTTGAGTGGTGTCTCATCCATCCACTATGTCATATTATTTAGTCAAAAAACTTCTTCGCTAATGGGAATATGCCCCATAACTTACGTTATTTCCCCATATCGCAATGGTAATCTCCCTCTATTTATGCTCATGTTTGAAGAAAAAACCCACAACAATAATGAATTCCAAAAACCATTTCATACTAATTCATATATAACCAATTTATTCTTAAAAACATTTCATCCATCCAATTATTTACATAAAAACAATTTTATAATTTTAAAACTAACAATATAAAATTATTTAAAAAGATGGTATTACTAAAATCCATTCAAATCCAGAATTACAATGTCATAACTAATATTAGTTTTCCATCACTAATTACACAATTTATTCACAAATATTATGTTTAATAAAAACTATTAATTCGTATTCAAAACTATGTAAATATGAGATTGATTTTTCATAACACTCAACAGTTAGGGAAAACAATTAAAGATGATACAAAAATCTAGATATTATATTTGATCTTATTATCTTTAATAAATTTAATCATGTATCATCAAGATTGCCATAGAGAAATATGGATCTATCCATAACTGAATAGATCTATGGAATTATGATTGAAGAGAGGAATATATATAAGATGGATATATAAGAATGGGTACTTACTGAAAATTTTGGATCTCCAACATGCTTTTATTCCTCAAAAAGTTACTTCTAGATTTAAGGGAATGGTATTTCATGACTTATGGTGAAGAGGGATTTAAGGTTAAAGATAATTTGAAAATTAATTAGGCTTATCGAGCTTAATTCATATTAGATCCTATATTTTCGGACTGAAAAAATGTACAATGCACTATTAGACCACATGGTTTTAAAAACCATTCCCCGACCATGTGGAAAAACTATCTAAAGGTCACACCTCGCATAGTTTCCTCAAACACTAAGAAAAACCATTCACCAACAAAGATTTTTCTATTATTTAACATTATAAAATTTACAATAGTTACACCCATGGTTCATTCAAATCATTCCCCATCCTAGTTACTATGAAATCATGTTGCACAGTTTCATGGAGAACAAACTCTGTTTCTATTAACTTTGAACAAAATATGCACCCACAAAAACACCTCCAAAATATTTCTAAAACTCTTTAAAAAAATGAAACGTAACATAAGTATTTGTTAAGCTCAAATAACATAATTAAGGGGTTATTTAACTACATCTGGGAGTGGTACACATCCCCATCTAATTATCAAACCCTGAATTTTATTTTTTTTAAAAAATAATTAATTTATTTAAAACATAATTGTATCAATTTTAGTATAATGTAAAATAATAATACCATTGATAATTTAATATATACATACTAATTTATTAATATATCACCTATGTCTATAATTTTTATTCATATGTATCCAACGCTTCTCGTGAATGTTTAAATATTAGAAGTCACTATTCATGATCAATAAATATTTATTCAATATCAATGTCCAAAATATATTATTTCATTATTATATTATGAATTAATATGATATTGAGTATTTTTATACATTGTGATAAGATTTCGAAACCCACTTATTTATCATAAGATTTGACATTCTTGTGCTTTATGAATGGTTGTTCTCCTATTGTGGCACATGTATCGATGTACATATTATTATATTCACTATGTGATTGATGGTCCTAGAATAATATAGTCCTCCAACACATTGGTTAAAGATTACATCTCATAATATAAAATGAAACAGAATGAGGGGTGAACTTAAAATACTATAGGACATTTTCACTATGTTTATGGGAATAGGGTGTGAGCCCAATCCACAGTGGGGCCTATCCACTATAATAGTCTTCAGAGTGATCTTCGACATATATTTACAATTTAAAAATTATGTTGTTTCCATGTATTTTTTCCAGTAAATTTTGATATCCTTTTATAATGTATTGTTTCTATTCTTATTGTCATTGTATTTATAAAGCATTTTATGCCTCCTATATTATAAATCTTTCCTCACCATAATTATTTACTATATCAATTCATATACCCATTATTTTAGATCTCCAATTTTAAATGAATTTATTAACATGATTATGATGATGAGTCTAACATATTAGAACTATAGAAAGAGTCTATTGTGCATTAGTTATCGATAAAAGATAACATGTACTGTAAAGGATATTGGTTTTATAGATTATCCTTGAACACACTAATCCTTATGTTCATGGTATTGAGAGAATATTTTGTGAGATGTAATTTTTAAATTATGGAAATAATGTAAAATATTTATATGTATGTCATATGTTTTGGTAGTTGGTATTATAGTTAGGTTTATATATTTTTGATGATTATATTAGTTTTTAGGGATTACGAAAATATATATTTAGTGAAATCCTTAGATATAAGACAAAGTGTTAGATAATGTCCTAATATTATTTTGGAGATTTGAATATGTGGTTTTCCTAATAAATACCTCTATATCAAGTTACTGAAAATAGGATGGGGTTGTGGCACTGTAACAACCCAAAAATTATAAAATAATAACATTTTATTCAATAGTCTATAGGGCACAACAAGTTGATATTGTATTTTTTACATGATAAAATGTGTTTATTAGAAATCATGTTCAACACACAAGATAGAGTTTATTTAGAATTTTGTGTCATACATATGATCGAGTTTTACTGAACAAACAAGTACTAAAGATATTATTATTTAAAATAATATTCATTAATTTTAATTTTTATGGGATGGTATGAATTGGATTATATAAAATATTAAAATATAAATATTAGAAATTTTTATCAGTTATCTATTTAGTAGAAATAAAATTAGAATCGTTTAAAAGAAAAACAATTCTAGAAAACATTTGTTTTTCTAAAAAGATTCTTTAATTGTACATATAGGACATAATTTTAAATTATTTTTTAACAATTTTGTAAAATTTATACGAAAAAATATACATTTTTTAATCGAAATACCCAAATTATGTTAGGGTGGATTTTTGGTATATTTCATAGAAGTTTCATTTTTTAATGAATAGTGAAAAGTAGTGAATTTTAATTGGAAAATATATTTTCATTTAAATAATTTATAAGGTCAAATTATATTTTTAATTGGTTTTATGGTATTATTAGAAAATTATTATTTCTATTAACTGGATTTAGTTAATTTTAATTAATTTAATATTGGATTTAGATATAAAATCATTTCAATCTTTGGAAGACTTTCACTTTAAACCCCATCTTTCTCGTCATGTTTGTGGGATTAATTTTCCACTAAAATATGCCAATTAACTGAATTGAATTTAGATAAATGGATTACATAATTGGTGTGATAAAAATTTATAATTTGTAATAAGGTCAAGATAATATTTTTCCTTGATGATTATTAAAAACAAAAAAAATTCAATTATGGTGATTAAGGTAAAAAAGATTACTTACTAGTTAAACATAGAATATAAGGTGTAAAATGAACTACCTTGTTGTTAATAAAATTTGATATCCAAATTTCAAACATTAAAACTATAAGATTTATTTTTATGATTGTGTGGGATAATATTCCATGAAAGTTGCCTATATAATTAGGTGAGTGAAAAAACAGACAAAAAATGAACCTTCCATGCCATTAATATTTATACAATTTTTTGATTGCAAAAAATATATTTGTTTTGTTATATATATTACATATAAATACAATTTCATTTTATTATCCTAAAAATTTATCATTAATTTTTTGTTTTGAATTAGTTACATAAAATTCTTAATAAATGCCAACATATATATTATTTTGTCAACAATTAAATAAAATGTATTGTTCTAATAATATTAAAAGTAATAAAAAAATTGAATGAAATAATTTTTATCATTAATGTTAAGATTAATATGGAATTATCAATATACTATATTCTAAAATATTCATGTTCCATAATTTTATTGATATTTTTAAACTCAAATTAATGGAATAATGTCAAAAATGACATTAATGTTATTTTTAATATAAATGATATTTTATTAAATGAATTAAATTTATTAAAAATACTATTTTCTTATAAATGATGATCTAATGTTAGTAAATAACAAACATAGTTCAGGACCGGACCAATTGAGGTTTTATATTGAACACATTAACTCATTAATAGTTAGAACATTATTAGAGTGGTTAGGGTTAATGTAGTCTTTGTTAACGTTACCTTCACTTCTAGAGGTGTATCTAGACAAAATAAAATACCACCTTTATTATTATTAAATTTGGGCCCACATAATGTAAGGGAGGATACCCAATAGTTAATACCTTTTATTATTTACAAGAATTCCACCCTCTTTTACAATAAAAGGGAACTCACTCGCCCCCCCCCCCCCCCCCAATTCACATTTATCAAGACAGTTAGATCCTCTAAAACCTAATAAATCACTAAAAAAATTTAATATACTCATAATAAAATATTTATTCATGTTTTCAATAAATTCTTTGAAGTTTTTAGTGAAATCAGAATGAGGATACCCGGATAAGAGGTAATGTTCTTCTAAAAGTGTTTTTTATTTCCTACTCCACCTCCTTCAATTTATATTATACCATGATTATATATTAGAATAAATATATTACAGATAATTATATTTTTTTTATTTTAATTTTCAAATGTAAATCTTCTCAAACATCAATCAAGTGGGTTTCGAAATCGTCGTTCGCGGGTACAGTGAACAACGACCTCACAAACCGATGTCATTATTTTTTCCATTACCACCTTCCATGATAGTTAAAAATGTTGTATTTTTACTTTATATATAATATATATAATATTTATGATGTTATTATTCTTATATAAATATTATATGACACCCACCTTCATGATTTACAATTTTCATAATATGATATCACCGCCCTTTTGTATGGTTGGCTACCACCTCAAGAAGCAATGTGATTCATTCATGATTTATATGGACTGTATTAAGATTTTTTTAATAAAAATTTATTATATATATGGAATAAAAATTATAATTTAGTGATAATATATATATATAATTTTATTTTATTTCTTTCAATGTTAAAATTAAATAGAAACAGTATTTGTGTGTGCATTTGACATACCGTCTCCATGAACGATGTATTTTATTTTATATTACTAAATTTAAAGGATTACTATAATTAAATATATAATGAATATATATGATATTTATATGTCATTTAAAATTCTATATATGATAAAATAATGATCGATGTAAGAGGAAAAAAATTACAAGGAAGGACAAACACAAAGAATAAGGTAATCAACACAGAAAATAATGAAAATAATGAAACATTAGTAACAAAAAATTGTTAAGAAGTTATAAAAGGATCAAATATGATAATATAAATATTATTAGGTTTTTGAAATCGGTTAATTCTATTTTTAAAAACATTATAAAGGATTTTAAATGGTGTAAAATCAAAATTAATTATAAGGTAAGTGATTTAATTTCAATTTATATTCCATTTAGACGTATTTGTTATTATTAACCAATTCAATTTATTCTTGTGTATATACAACCAATTAAACATTTAATATCATTATTAATTCATTATTAATAAAAATTTTTAGTTTTTAGTTGAATTAATTTAACCTGTGATATTTTAATTTAAAGTTATTTAGTGGTTATGACTTTTATAATTCAATTAATTTTCGTTATGTTATATTAATTCCTCAATATCAATAACATTATATGATTATGTGTATAATGAATTTTGACTATTTATTTTTCTATATACACTTTTTTATCTATATATTTAGTTGATACAAATAATCATTTCATTTATTAATTATCACTTAATTGTTAGGATCATTTTAAGGGTTTATTTTATAATCTCATTGTAATCAACATTGTTTATTCAAAAATATCAATTGATGTAAATTACATGACCATTTCCGAATAAACCCTTTCTATTTCTTCTCCACCAGTTATTAATGAACTATTTAAACCTATAGTACCATTTTTCTAATATTTGGTACTTAAAACATTTTATAATATTTTCTTAAGAAAATATGAATTCATTTTATTATTTAGTTTGAAATATGTTTTCATCCAAAAACCATGTTTTTTAAAAAAATTCAAAAAAAAATTAATCATTTTAAAATAATTTTTAAAAATTCATTTTAACCAATTTTTAACCTTTAAAAAATGGATTGAAATGAATTTTTTTTGAATCATTGGGGAAAATATTTATGAAATCATATACTAGTGAACATAACCATATAGATAGTTTTATTTGTTATGTATTGAATCACATTATAATGTTTTAATAAGAAAGATATTATGGTGGTATTCCTAGAAATAAATCCTTTTCTAGATACTGCAGGTTGTTGTGGTTCTATAACATAGGATCGTTGGGGTAATAACTCTTAAAATGGAATGGAAGGCTTAACTCGATCATTACCGGGTACCTAATAATGGGTGTTACTATGAAACTGGTTTGATACTCAGGAGTTATATACATAGAATAGTTCATATTTAAGTTACAACTATTATTTTGGATTAGAAAATAATGATATCCCCAAAGAGACCATGTTTATGATTATGAGATTACCTGGGCATAAATATTTCAATATATTTGTTTACTAGTTCTGGGATTATACATTATGATTTATAATTATATGATCTAATATAATGTATGACATTAATTTGAAATGGAACATGAAATCAATAAGGGTATCGATACAATTGTAAAATTTAGAGGTTTACCTACTAAAGATGCTGATATATATGATATTGGAACTCACCATATAAAATATAAATTAAGGAAGCATAATCAAGTTAAAAAATAATATTTTTGAGATGGAGAAATCAATTCCAAAATAAGATTCTATGTTGAAAGATCACATTATACAGTATATTCAACCTTCATTTAGTGGGATGTATGATAAAATAGAATACGAGAATTGGATTAATTTTTTGTAGAATATATGTATGGCATTGATTTTTGGTAAAAAGGTAAAGGCCAAACATGTAGTGTATTATATCAATGGAGATGATGATAAATGGTTTTTATTGATCATGAATACTATATAACATGAGAAAAATATAACTCATGAAGTGGAATTCATTTAAAAATTCATTTTCTGAAAAAAATTTCCCTCCTGAGAAACAAACCTACAAGAAGAGAAAGTTACTTTCATTAAAATAAATAGAAGGAGAATTTATTATAGAGTAGAAAGATAACTTTACAATATTTTATAGGTATTATATAGATTATATATAGAAAATATAGTGTAATATTAATCACTTATTAGGTTAATACAATCTTTAAATGGTATAGGTATCTCAAACATTTACTTCATACAATAAAAAATTTTTATGTCTAATCATGAAAGATAGAGAATTATCCATATCTTATGGATAATGGGAAATAAATAAAATAATATGAGGGTAGATAAAGTAACAGATAATGGTAAAATTGTGAACAAATATTTTTCCCAAATGTGAAAACTATGGAATGAATCCCCATGGAAATTTGTGAAGCGATTGAAAATTTTTAATAAGTGCAGAGAAAATGGTCTCCGAAAAAAACTAAAAAATTAGAATAAAGAAAACTTTTCAATTAGGTGTTTCAACTATAAGTATATGGGAAACTATGAAATTTAATTCCCCAAGCATCAAGGTATTATAACATAGAAGAAACTAAGGGATCATTTTCAAGATTATTCTATTGATTGAACCGAAGTAGAATGACTAAATTTATCATGTATTGGGATCCATGGAATTCTTTTTAAAGGTATTTTATTGATGATATTATCATAAAAATAATCATAAAATATATAATAATTGTAATGAACTACTATATATTAAAATATTTCAAAATATGTATTGAATGGTAATCAGAAAACTGATCCTATGGAATGTTTAACTTATTGGAAAAAACATGATTTATAACCCTTAATATTTTTGTGATATTGAGATAATGGTGGTTATATAAAAAGGTGATTGATATGTATAAAGTAAATTGGATATTACTAAATACCGTGGAACTACCTAATGGGTTTTTGGAAAAATATTTATGCAATAATTTATAAAGTCTAAATTCTTTTTTGATTTTTGTAATATATCCAATAACCACTGTTTTACATAAGGAATAAGGAAGTGTAGATGTTTTTTTAGAGTATTTATGGTAATTCAGGTTATTACCATGTCTCAAGAGAAAACATGAAAAAGGTATTCAAATGTATATATTGTGATGGTATTATGTTAATTTGTGTTTTTTGGATTAATGATATGTTTATTTTGAAAATCTAGTGACTTTCTAATAATTTGATCTGGATATTTTGGAAAGAACGTAATGTAAAATGTCTATGAAATAGTTTTATTAGATATTTGGACGAATTTTTTATGATTAATATATTACTTCACCTTATGATGAAACCTATACAAAAAGGTAAAGTATAAATATATCTATGCACAAACAAAGGTTAATATTATTTTAATAAAATTGGATAAAGTAAGTATATTTCTTTATATTATTAGAGATTCAATGGATTCCTCAACTATACGAAAAGAATCTTAAAAAATTGTTATTTGAATAAATTTAGTTTTGTTCAACCCATGGTTTTTTAAATCATAACAATTTTATAGTTTTTATCCGCATAAAATTACCATGACCAATCAACTTCTAATAATGAATGACCGGTATCAATCTAAAAAAATATTTATTCTTCTCCACTATGTTCATATCAATACTTTCTACCAATGTTATCCAACATGGAAACCTAGCTCTATTTTATTCCATATGAAAATGGTACTAACAATTCTCTATTATTAAGATGGTATTTTATTTATTTATTTTTATTTTTTCTCAATAATGGTATTGTCAAATTTCAAACCCTTCATTACTGAGATCAATTTTAAATTTATAAAAAGTAATTTATTCAAGGTGTGGAGAATGTAACACACCGAAATTATAAAATAATAACATTATATTCAATTTTTAATGGGACATGTGACATTGAATTCATATTTTTTTACATGAAAAAAGAGTTTCTTCATAATCTTGTGTTACACACAACACCGAGTTTCTTTAAAATCGTGTGTTGATTGCATGATTGCGTTTTAGAGAACAAATAATGAACTATTAATATTATTCTTTAAAATTATAGTCATTACCTATATGTTGGAGGGGGTGGGTATAAATATGATTAACTACCATAGGAAAATATATATGACAAGTATTGCTTTCATCAATTTATTAAAAATAAAATAGTATCATTTAAATGAAAAATAAATGTTTTCTGAAAAGTAGTATTTTTTTCTCTCAAAATATGGTTTAGTAGTGCTTGGCGCACATAGTTTAAAATTTATTTTTACTAGTTTTATAAAATATATATAAAAAATAAACATAATTTTTAAATATAAATACCAAAATTATCTTACGGTGAATTTTTTTTATTTTTATGAGATGTTTTATTTTTCAATGAATAGTAAAAAAGTACTATATTTTAACTGAAAACAACATTTTCATTTAAATATTTAAAATGATAAATTATAAATATAAAGGTGTTAAAATTAAATTTAGATCAATTTTTTATAAATTAATATAAATTAATTATTTATAATCATTTTCATATTGAATTTAGATACAAAAGAAGTTCATACTTTTAATCATTTTGAATTTAAAAACCCTACTTCTCATTATGTATATGGGATTAATTTTAAATAAAATTCACCTAGTTATATGAGATAAATTTTTATAAATAGATCCAAAATTTTTAAAAATAATAATATAAAATATTAGATAAAGAAAAAATATAATTTATCCATAATTATTTTTGAAAATATTTAAAATATATTATGATGATTTAGGTAAAAACAAGTTTACTTAGTGCTTAAACATTGAATATAAGGCACAATATGACATCCCATTTGTTCAAAAACCATTAAATGGACATATATCAACCCTTAAAACCTTATTATATACTTTTATGAGTTATTGGGATTCTATTCCATGATTTCTACTTATGTAATATGTTATTTAAATAAAAAGACAAAAAATAGAGTCTTTAATGCCTTTAATTTTTATAAATTATTAAGATAAAGAAAAAATAAAATCCATTTGATTATATATATTATTTTTAAATATAAATTATTTTTTTTCATAATATATTATCTTTAATTTTTAGATATTTATTAATTCATTATGATTTTTAAGAAATCACCATGATGTAATTAGTTAGTTAATAATTAAATAAAACATATGCTAATAAAAATATTAAAATTAAATAAGATTAAATGAATAATTATCCCCTTTTTTTAGATTAATATTTCCATTTAATAACAAGTCAACCTAAAATATTCAAATTACATTACTATCTTGATACTTTTAAATTGATATCAAATGAATAATGTCAAAATTTACATTATTTATATTTTATTATAAATGATAATTTATCCAATTATTTAAAATTTCTAAATATCTTACATTATTAAATAAATTAATAAATATAAAATATTTTCAATTAATGGAAAAATTATTCATCTAAAATGAACATATTAACCCATTAATAGTAAAAACATTATTAGGGTAGTTAATGTTAAAGTAGTCTTTTTGTGTGTTACATTCACTTGGGTTAAAAATTAATTTACTAAATACATGGTATTTTTATATTATAAAATATATATAATATTTAAGAATAAGTGGTTATATGTTTACTATTAATTCTAACTTCAATTTATTATTCATGTAAAAATTATCTTGTTTAGAAAATTAGTTTTTTTAATATAAACCAAAATTTTCAAAGTACGAAAACAAAGAAGTAAAGGAAAAAATATAAAAAATACATTATTGCTGTGTTTTTTATGAGATTATTGACCAAATACCTCAAATATATTATTATCCAATTTTTTAGGATCATTAGTTAAGGGAGACCTCCCAATAGTGAATACTTTTGAGTATTTACATGATTGTCACTCATCTTCAACTATAAAAGGGAAATCACCCCCAGTATTCACACAAATCAAAACATTATTCTTTAAAAATACCTAAAAAATAATTAAAAAGAATCCCTAAACTAACCCTCTAATCCTAATTTTTTGCAAAAATCATACCACTTAAGATTTTACAAAAACCTTAGGAGGATACGTAAAGAAGAGGAGATGTTCTTCTATATGTGTTTTTATTTTATTTCCTTTATCACCTAATTCAATTACTATTATAAAATGATTATATAATTACAAAATTTTCATCCATATATTTATATGTTTTTATTTTTTGGGTATTAAATAAAACATCACACAGTTTTATCCAATTGGTTATGAAATCATTGTTCGTGTGTTTGGAGGACTATTGTCTCCCAAACACATGTTTTTTATTATATTACCACCATTAAAGAATTGTAATAAAGATATAATTATATTTTATATATGATATTTATGATATTTATGTTTTTATCATGTTTTTAGAATTTTTATATCACACAAACCTTCTTGATTTCAATTTTTTAATATGATTTTGCTGCCCATTTGTATGGTTTACTACCTCCTTGTGAAGCAATGTGATTCATTCACTCTTTACAACGAATATATTATGGTTTTTAAAAACAAATGATATATATATTTAATAAAAATATAAATTATCAATAATATTTATATATTTAATTTAATTTTATTTAATTTTATTTCATTCAAAATGACAATAAAATGGAAACTCTATTCTTGCCTATGTACAACCTACCGTCTCAATGAAGGATGCATTTCATTTACTATCACTGAAATATTAAGGATTACTGTAAATAGATACATAATAAATATATATGATATTTATTTCAGGGTTTAAATTAGTGATATTATTAAATTATTATTGAATTAAGAGGCACAAAAACTAACAAGTTGAAAAAAGTCAACAAAACAAGGAAATTAACACCCAAAACATTGAAAATTATGGAATATTATTATAAACAATAAGATAAGTTCTTATAAAAGTATTATATACGGTATTATAAATATTAATATTTTTATATTATAAGTTTATGAAATTATTAAGACCGTTATAATTGAGGTTAAAATGAATTCAACTAAAAATCATAAGGTAATGGATTTCATCTCAATTTTCTTTCAATTGAGACTACTTTTTTTAATATTATCCACAAATTAAATTTTATGTGGTGTATATACTATTCCTCTTACTTGTAATATAATGAAACATTCATTATCAATTTTATTTAATGTTCAATTTCAATTACTGAATTCATGGTGTTTTGGTGGGGAAATTATGAAATGTTAAAAGTTATTGTGCAATCTCTATTTCTTTTGGATTGTTAGGTTTTACTTGGAACAATCAATTTATTATAAAAACATTATATTACACCATAAATTTATAATAATATACGTTCTTGTGTGATTTATATTAGTTTTTCATAATCCTTGTATCAAATTTTTCTTACTATGATTACTTTAAATGTTATTTGATTAACTTTGGAAATATTGATAAATATTTATACTTTCTTTAATGAAGATATTTTATAATGACCATTATTTTTAATTAAATAAATTATTCTATATATGTGGAATTATCTGTAATGGTATGATTTGGGTTGGGGAACAATTAAATTACCCCCTTGATGCATCAGTAGTCTATAAATGAATCTGTTAGCCAAATAAGCTGGGTTTTTACTAAGTATTTTTTAAATCATCTCTTGAAATATATTGACAATAAAGGGAACCATACATCAGGGAAAAATATAACAATTAATCATATTCTTTATTGATAATTAATTTATTATTATAATCGATGGTTTTTTCTATGATATTTCCTATAGATTCTTTTCATTCATAGTTTATTAATTAAATGGAACATTTTTTCAGTTTTTTATAATGCCATATTGATTTTTCTTTTTCAAAATATGATTTCCATGTTATTTAAAAGGAACGCGTGTTCATTTATGTACCATACCATGTTGATTATTCTTATTAATTCATGAATATTTCTACAATAGTTAACCGTTACCGGTCATTGGATCTCATACATAATTTTTACATTTCCCAAAATTAAGAAGAAGATGTCTTTGAACAGGTTTTATAGGATTTAGTTTATTAGCTTTTTTATGTTTTATGTTTTGTTTCCCATTCCCAATATAAAATGTGTATCATGTTTGTATCTCATTCCCTAACACCATTAAATTGATTGGTCCTTTTATATTTGATTATTTATAGTCATTCTAGTGAAATAAATAAGTGACCAGCTTTGAGACTCATGGGTTAGGGTTACTACATTTTCAAATGATGATTGGGGTAATAAACCTAAAAATTTTCAATTGAGTGTTAAATAAATCTTCACTTGATACATGAGGAGTGGGACAAAGAATAAACACCTAGAGAGAGACTCATAGTGGATATACATTCATCAATTCCATTATTTTTATTGGGAATTAATAAAGGATTTATGTAATTATATTAAGGATTATGAGAAATCACAGCCTAAAGAAACATAGATTGAACCAAGTGTTATTTGGGATTAACTGATATATAATGTGGAGGTTCTAACAATTAATACATTCCAAGGATAGTTATTTAGGATGACTATTTATTATTATTTTATTATAATATTAAATATCTATCCTTTACACTATCACCTATTATATTAGTAATGAATGAATCTTGAAGGAAACTTATTAAAAATGGATTCTATAGATAAATAGTAGATTAGTCCCATGTAAAATTTAATGGGAAAAGATCTAGTGAATGAAATCTTAAAATTATTCCAAACTATTTATCATGAATTACGAATAACAATGTGAACTTACATGACCTTTCAGTCTTTCCAAAGAAGATAACGATAGTGTCTCATAGATGTTCCAATTATCAAATAAAAGGAAAGAAAATTCAATTTCCTATATAGAAAATGTGGTAAATGCACCAGGGGGAATGTCACAAACAAATTGGATGATTTTTTATATATGGTAATGTATAGGACAAACAATCTAATTTCCATAAAAAATATAGATTTTAGTGGACATGGATAATCAAAAAGTTGTTCATCAAGAGATATAATTAATAGATTAATTTCCCAAATGAGGGAAACAAAAGAATCACCCAAATAAACCCTCTAATGTAGGGGGAAACAAGGATTATAGATATCATAATTTTCTAAGACATAAAAAATGGAAATTGAATACAGCCACGCCTAATAAAGTTAGTTTTGTGAGTGATGTGTACTAAATAACCTAAATTAACCAATCAAGAACATTGATTGTTTTATTTTTGTATTTTTCAAACATCTCCATTATATCTATTAAATTTCTAATAACATTAAATCATGACCTTGAGGGCCAGATGTTTTTTTATAAAAACATATATTTTTAAACTTATGGTTTCCCATTTTTATGGTTATGGGAATCCTCTTAATGAAAATATTTATTTTCCTCTATATAGATGAATCTAATGTCTTATTAGGAATTGATTGGTTATCTCCATATATAAATCATTATAATAAGAAATAGATCATACATCAAACCTAAAATCAAAATACCATCACTTATTATTTCATACATGAATTTTACCACCCTAGAAAAAAGATTCTATTATATAGGCCTCAGGCCCAATCATGGAGAGTATTTTACTATAATGGTTAGGAAATAAATCCCAAAATGTGATATGTCTAATTAGAATGAATATATGAGATTGTTAAAAATACCTCGATTACTATGGTTGATAACACTTTAGAAAACAAATTTGGAGACCTATGTTTCTTCTGGATTTAATTAACTATTTTATTAGTGAGTAGTAATTATAATTGTGATACTTCAATTTATATAAGAGAGAGAGAATAAAATGTCCCAAGATTTTACTATTTACTCTTAAAAACAATTTTTAATATAACACATTACACATGAAACTTATAACTAAAATAAAATAGCTATACATTAAAATAAAATAATTAAATTTTATCATTACAACAAAGACATTAAATTAGTGGTTATAAAATGACGTAACAAAAATATGAAATCTACAAAGAAATAAAATGGAATTGGGTAGTAGATGTATCCCTAATTATTCCCATTTATCTAATATAGGAATAAGAGGCTTCAGTAGGATTCCCTAAAGAATAATTCTAATCATAACTCCAAAAAAATTATTATATTAGAAAAATTACATGTTAGAGACATTCAATCTCTTTGATATTTTTCGAAGATCCATGCTATAAGAATCACTACATGTAACTACTACTTGATCCTACCTCGTGATTAGATATTATTTGGAATCCATGAGGGGATATAGAACTAAAAATTTGGATAACCTAAACATGTTATTATTTATGTAACAATTTATTTATCAATTTTTTTTACAGATTTCCCATTTTTACATTCAATGAGAATTTATATTTATTTACTAATAATTTTATTGAATTAGATATATAATTTCATTAATTTTTTTATATAAAAAAATTTATGAAAAAAATTTAAATTAAAAAATATATGTTATATATACTTTTGATTTGAAAAATACAATGATAGTGAAGTTATTAATTTATGGAAACTATAAATAAGAAATATTAAAACTTTAAAGTAATTTAATAATAAAAACATTATCAATATATTAGTATTATTATTTTTAAAATATTAATAAAAATTAAAAAAATTATTTTTATCTAATTGATATATTTTTTTAAACACAATATTAATATTAAATGTTGATAAGTTATTAATATTGGTTAAAAAAATTATTTTAAGTTGAATATTGAAAAAATACTGATTATTCTACTACCATCACTTTTATGAAATTATAATACTGCATGAATCAATTAATTTCTTTTGAAACCATTTTTCTAATATATATATATATATATATAATAAATCATTTAATAATACTCCAAACCCATATTTAATTTTTTCAAATCATTTTTATTATTACTAAAAAATAATTTATTTAATGGATTATATAATGAATTTATTTACATCACATATGGAAATTAATTATAAAAAATATTATTTAATATTTTCTATAATCATGTTCATATTTTTTTATAAGTTAAATTTAAATTTTACCAACAAAAAAGTATCCCTATGGTTAATGATAATTACCTAATAACTGTAAAACCATTACTTTCAGTGTATAGTTTTATAAAAATTACATAATTTATATATAATAAAATAAACTGTTATATTACATAAAATTATTTTAATATAATATTTAAACATATATATTAATATAAAAATAAATTTATAATTAATGAATATTAAAAGTATTAATAACACTTAATGGATACCAACTGTTATATATTTTTCAAATATATTAATTTGATTAATTTTAAAGGATTAGATAGGGGATCATATTATATTCTTTAAAAAAAATTAATATTGTTATCTTATATTTTTTTAGTAAAACATTTATTACACGGTAAAAATATAGTTAATAATGAAAAAACAGAAAAACGTAATATTTTATAATATAATGGTAAAGGACACAAAAATATCCAAAACCTATGTTAAAAATACTTTTACTGGATTTCACTAGCCACACCCCCTCCTAAATAAATTATTTTCAATTTTGGATCCATAGACCCTATAAAAGTTTCATTGAATCCTTGAGATATTATGGTTTATATCCCAAAATTCCATTTTCCGTGAATTTTAAAAGTGGGTCACTTAAACTATTTTAATGTCACACATCCATTTTAAAATTTTCATAAATATAATTCTCATTTTACTCCAGTATATTTCTTTTTAAAATTTATAATCACTAGATCTCTTGATGTTATCCTTACCCATTCATTTCCAAGATGTATTTTATGAGAATGATCATGCTCTCCATAGGTGTAATTCATACTCCATAATATTTTATTCTAAATCATTGATTTCAAAATATTTCATATCTATGAAATTATGAAAGAATCAGTATATTAAATAAAATGAAATGATATTATACTAATAGATTATCAATTTTTTATCTAACTCAAAAACCCTTATATACTAATTTATCATCATTGGTTTTGTGAACTATTGTCTTCATAAACGACGTACTATCTTTTTCAAAAGAACAATAAATTATCATAACAAAATTGTTATTTATTGAAATAATATAATAATTATAACATGATTAATTTTTCTAAATGAAAATTATTTTCAAACTAATCCTCTCTCATTATTTGAAAAATTAGAACATAGTCTTTGTACATGCGCACTACCACATCCACAATATTAAAATATTTATTTTCCATTTCTTCCAAACATGTATATCAGGAAAATATATATAATTAATATTAAATTATATTTAAAACAAAATTTAATTTTTTTATTGGTGATATGGTAAAATATGTAACTGATCTTATTAATAAAAATTCATATAACCAAAATAACCCAAAATGTACATACCAAATCACATTTCTTAATTTTAGTCTCTTTTTAGAAAACATATTAATTTTATTTTAATGTAATAAAAAATGAAATTCAACTATATAATTATAGATATTAATAAACTATTTTAAAAAATATATTTTCATAATTAATATATCACTAATGTTTTAGATAAATTGACCAAACCACCTCCAGTAACCGATTTAAGAGAAAATAATTTAATAAATGGATAATAAATGAAAATAAATATATCTTTTAAATTTAAATACATACAGAAAATATTCAAAATAATATTTTTTATAAACATAATTTAATTATCTAGGATTTTAGGCATATTATGGGAAAAAAATAAATATACGAGGATATGGTATTTACATCTCAATTTTATGTCATTTTGATATGATTTGTATTCACCCCATATTCCCGTTATGAGATATAAATATTTCACTTTGGTGTGTTGTTATAATATATTTCATAAAATCCCGGGTATTTTGAAATCTGACTCATGGTATAACTATATGGGTTTTGATTTTAATAATAGTTATGATGTAATGGAATATGATAACTGTACCCTATTTATTAATCTAAAACTCTTCTTTATAAACTACTTTTTCAATGATTGATTGCTTTAGTCCTAACATTTCCTTTCTTATTTATTTTTTTATAATAGAAAATAATTATTATTAAATAAAAAAAATTAAATTTATTAATTCCTTGTAATAACAAATATCACTATTGAGTATAATTCACATCACCTCTAATGTTGGTTAATCCTCAATATTTATTTTTTTCCTTCCACAAATATCTTATTATTTTTAATTAAAATCCTAATTAAATGTTATCTCTAATATAAATACATATTCCACCTCTCATATTTTCAAAATTATATTATATTATCCCTTTTTATGATATTGGTTTTGGAAAATTGTATTTTAAAACATAACAAAGTAATATTCCAAACCACCCTCATTACATTTGGGTTATGAGTTATCTACCTTTTCCCACATTTACATGATTTTATTTACATGTATTTCATACGTATTCTATATATATATTGGTTAAATATATAATTAGTTTAATTTACATTTCATTGTTGTGTACAATAAATTTATTTAATTTCTATTATCACTCCCCACTATTATATAATCCTCATGTATGGGAACATAACTATTCAATATTTCATGTCAAGTAAAATCATAGATAAATTTTTTTTAAACATAAATTATTTCTAAAAACCTAATTTATTTATTAAAAACCAACATTGTTAAATATTTTTCTAAAGTAAAATTTTGAGCTTCTTCATTCATTAAATAATCCTTACTCATTTAATAAAGCATCACCTAAATGAATTTTTTTATTCTTACATAAACATTCATCCTCATGCATTTTCTATGTTATAACTAAATGTTCAATAAAATTGTTTCTTTATCAAATATGAACATAAATATTATTTAATTATTTGATATTTTGTCACTTCTTATGATATAACCTCCACTCCCTATTTTGAAAACAAAATTAAACCTACATTATTGTCATAGGTTTTATATTTTATATGATTTATATATGTTTTATTATAAACATATGAAATACATATTCATGTAAATATTATGATATTCATTGAGTGATGATTCGTCATATAATTATATTTCCCTATAATTCATTATGTAATGATTTATATTTCATGAGATAATATGTAATGCACTACTGAGAGAACCAAATCCCCTAGGGTACTATTTACATTGTGATAATCTTATAAATGATCTTGGAATTATGATTATAATGTAATAATTTTTATTGTTTCTATATATTTAAGATTCCATGTAATTATGATAAAATTTCATGATTCCATGTTTCCATGCATATGATCATTCTCTTTATCATATCATGTTGTCCTCCTGTGTTATATGTGTCATCTCACAATCATTGATTACTTAAATTATTCTATTACCAAAAAATTTAGATCCCCTTAGCCTGTGTTTTTAATCTAATAGTTAGGAAATTAGTATAAAGTATGAGAATTATATAAATATTATGGTGTACTATAGTTACCATGAAAGGTTAAAAATTATGGAAATATAAATTAATTATGTATTTGATCCTCAAAGAAAAAAATATTTTATTGATAGGATTGTGATAATATTTTGGAAAACATAATTTTTTAAATATGGTAATTATTTAAAATAAATATATGTTTATATTGGTTTTTATACATTTCATGGAATCCAATTCAACTAATTCCACTATGATGGTCCCCAGTTCTAGATCAATCATACATAGTGAGTCTATGTGTTTAGAATCAAATTCAATTTACTAGCATACAAAAGGATGAGGCGCATGCCTGAAAATCCATGTGTTAGTGAATAGATGGATAAAAGTGGTTGTTATCCTCCCAATTGTGGTGTGGAATGGGATACCTTCGGTTATTACTAACACCCAGTAGAATTTTAACCATTCTATATTAAGTGGGATTATTTATTAATCATTGCAATCCAATTCTATAAACTGCTATAGGAATCAATTATCTATAATATTAAAATCATAAATATAGGCCATTCAAGAGGTTAAAATAATGTTATGCTGAACGAAATTGAATAAAAAATTTCACCATAATCCTCTAGAGAATATTCCTGCATACAAATTTCATTATGAGACATATATCCTCATCATACCAATCATGATCATACTAATATTTAGAGTATACTATGATTAACTTTTTGAAATAAATAAATGATACAAATAAAGAACCAAAACCTATATAGTGAATAACTAACGATCCACTATGTCCTTCATATAGTAGGGCAATGAATGAACATGATAATCTTGGTAGGTCAGGTGAACATAGGATGGAAATATTAGTTGTTTATTTACAATGAATTCCATTGAATGTAAAGAGACCATGGATGGTGAGTAGTGGGATGAGTGATCACGGATGAAACAAGGTAGTTTGATTGATAGTGGATGGTTTATGGTAATATGAGTTACCATGGAAGAGGCATAGTAAGTCAAGTGGCTATGGATAATGTATAGTTGGATGAGAGATAGTATAGGAACAATGTTAGGTTGAGTGGTCTTTGAGGATTATTGGATATTGATAACACATCTTGATTCATTTTAGTGTGTCTTCACATGAATGTTAGTGCAAACATGATCATGTGGTTGGATAGTGAGACCACACAAATTGAATGGTTGAGAAATATAATCGAGTAAAGCAGCATATGAAAATTCAATATGATCTAATTTTTTTAAATAATAACATATTAAAATTTAAAATATATGGGAATTTTATTTTATCATAATAAAACTCACATATGGGAATTTAGAAGATGATTATCGACATGATGATTTCTAAAAAAATTGATTTTATTAAAAGAAGAATAATAAACCATGACTATCTATATATGATATATATATATATATATATATATGAATGATATTTTATATAACATCGCATACATGAAGACTAAAGGTAAATGTTACACATATTATTTTCATATAGTTACTTATGGTTATTCTGTGAATCAGTTTTCATGTAGAGGATATTGTGTGGCCAATAATCATGGATCAATTCAATGGAATCTGGATGACTTAATTCACACAGTATTATAAACTTTATAATACAATAAATAATTATTGAGATACATTGATATAATAATGATATATATTTGGAGTATGAATTAATGGAATGAATTATTTATGAATTAGATATAAGATAACTCGATAGATATATGTTTTAATAGAATTAAATTTGGATCCATTGTGATATTTACATGGAATATTGGGGGTTATAAAAAATAAGAATATGCGAATTTTAAATCCCAATATTAAAGGGGGTTTAATAATTTAATGTTATAAAAATAATAGAGTGATAATGTAACTCATATTTTTGTTTCTTATATATATATATATATATATATATCATTTCATAGGTTGAAGAATATGTGTGTGATGTTTTTAGAAAAAAACAACATAATAGTTCTTGGAATAAAATAAATGTGTCTAGGGGTTATCTGATAATGTTACTTATTCATTTTTTTATAATTAATGGTTACTATTTAAGAATAAAGAATGAGTGTAGTGTATTTTTCCCCAGAAAAGAGAAGATTAATGGGGGATAATTTAGAGAATTAAAAGAAGTTGATTTGTTCATGATGTTCAATGGAATATGAAGAGGTTTTTTCACTTCTATTTTCATTGAAGAATAAGAATATTTATAAAAAGTGGCTATCTGATTTCTTATTGTTGTGAAAAATAAATGTATTTTTGTCTTCTGTACTGCATAAAAAATTAAATTCTTATATTTTTTAAGTGTAGGTGGTGGGTAAAAAGGCAACAAATTCAGGCCATCTATCATTGTAATGTGTCAGAGATACCTGCTTGATTGAATAACCAATGATATGCCATTATACTATAATGAGAACATGGGTTTTAATAACATATAATTCTCTCATTTAGCTCGAATGAATTTTACTAGTGGGTCATTTGATCATGTGTTTTCCCATTCAGACCAAGTATTGTTTTTCTTATTGAAATATGAAACTCACAAATCAGTATCCCCCTTTTGATTTAATGTGATAAAATGTTAAAGAATACATACAATAGAAAAATTTATATAAAAAATGTAATATATAATTGGGGAAATAGTTAAAAAGTTAAATAATACAATGAAATTCACTTATATTTAATTCCCACCAATCGCCTCTCAATTTAGTAAGCATAACCATATAGTCTTTTTTATGGGTGTGATTTTACATTTATAAATAGTGATTAAACTCTTATATAAATGAGTCTAGGAGGTTTAATATTGAAAAATAAATATTGGGATCACAAGTGATAAAATATATAACGGTGATGCATATAATGAGTTTTCCCAAATTTTGGGAGTATGCTATTTTTCAAAAACAATGGAATCATTGTGTTTCAGGTTGAGACCATAATTGGGGTTTATTATTTGTGGAATTTAGAGAAGTAGTGAATGATGTCTATTTTAGGGGTTTGGTTTTTGTTTCTCTGGTGATGAAAGTTTTATTCTCAGTTCTAAATCTAAAAGAGGAGGGTTATCAAAACTGCTTAGGACCTTTTTCTTCTAATTATAGTAAAATGGTTCACCACTGAATCAAATGTTTTATGGTTGTTGGATTAGTATGTTTAATTATTTTTATTCATGTTTTCACTAGTCTAATGAATAAAAAATACAATGTACCAATTGTGTTAATATTTGGGGAATGTGATATATTTTGTTGTTTGATTTTTGATTGTTTGTTTTTATAGATGAAAATATAATGGGTTAAATTTCAATAACATTTTTTTCATTATGGTTACTATTATATATGTAGGTATATAAACCATTTACTAGATGATGATAATTTTTATCAAACCTCCAAGAGTCTCTCAATTATCTAATTAAGAATTTTAGTTAACGATTAATTGGATCACCCAATGACAGTGTTTAATATAGGTTGATGATTTCCATGTGATTTATTTTTATTTTATATTTTATGGTGTTGAATAAACATTCATGTAGATGGTTCCCTAGGTAACTTTCCTTCATATGGTTCATGCTAATGGTATGTTATTTTTTCGAAGAAACTCGACCACTTGTTTAATGTATAATACATGTTATGGTGGGTTGTTCTCTACATGAGATGGACTACTGATTTTTCATGAGTAAAAAATTTGGTTATTTCCTTTCAAAAGATGAAAACTATTAAATGTGAGTATAATGTTATAACCTTAGTATTCATGGATTTTAATTAATTAATTTTTTATTCATAGAATCTTATTTCCAAGAAATGATAAAAATGAAAAATTAACAAATGTGAAAGGCCAATAAAATTATTGTTTTATTGAGTTATGAATGTGGTACTTACCGTTTTATTTAATATTATTAATTATCATATAATTTTGAATTTTTAGAAATATTCAATTGTATTTATATAAATTAATATATGTAAAATATGTGTGTGGTTATTTATGTCTCATTAATATAATATTTTAAGGAAATTCATATGTTTAATTTATTTCTTGAATGGGTTGATTCTCCTATGCAAGGTGTAAATTATGTATTTAGGTGTCATGTTGTGGAACAAGAACTTTTTAATATTTATTTAAATAATAAAACTACAAAACTAAATGTAAATATTTATTTTTATTGGTAAAATGGATTTGACATTAATATGTAATTGTTTCATTGACATGGTTTATTATAGTTTTTTGGGGTATATTGTTTTAGATGTTTGAATTAACCATTATGTTGGTATCTAATATGAAAATTGGATATAGTTTGTTTGGGATTTTTTAATCCTTGATAGGGAGAGATAGAGTGTTTTGGATTAATTTTTCACTATGTAAAAAAGTTGATTTAGGTGTCATATTTCCCATTCGAGGAAAAAATGAAGCTACAAATTGCGAACGAATTGGAATGAAGGTTTACAAAAGCACAGCGTTGGAACACAATGATTATTTGGTAGACATGTAGTATTATTATCATAGCTAGTGATATTAAAACCCATAAATATAGAGGATATGAAATGTAATAACAAGATATTTAAGACTATTTTATCATATTGGGATCCCAAAATGGCAGTGGTTACTATTATCTATCTGAGGTGGATAAATATATTTTAAGAATATTTTGGGTGTTCCAAAATTTATATTATGGACTCTATCATGACTCTAGTCATCTATATAACATAAATACACTTCTAAGATAAAATAACATAAAAAATGAGATACAATATTCAAAGTCCATCAACATGTTCTAGTACCATAACAAAGAGACTATATTCATGAAGGAGTGGTTTTGGAGGTGTTTGAAATTTTCAAAATGGTTTCTTATAGGATCTATTTTCCTATAAAGAATGTGTAAGAATTCACAAATCTGAATTTTCATAAATTCATTATTTTTTTGAAATTGAGGAACTATAAGAAGGTTTTCTTTCATTAAAAAGGGTTATAGAATTTAGAGTAATGAAAATAAAGGATTTCATAGTTTGGAAATTTTTTATAATTTTCATTTTTATTATAGAGATTTAACTAATAATTGAGAGAAGAAAAATGTCTAAATAATATTCTGAGAGTGATAAACTCTATGATATCTCTAAAGAAGTAGTTTTTCCAATGGATTCTATGAAACAAAATGTTGTATAATTAACTTCTATTGGCTACTAAGTTCCATAAAAATCGATTTTTCCTGAAAATTTTCATTGTGTCTGAAGAAAAGTTTGTCAAAAATAAAAAAATTAAAATATGTTATTTTATGTGTATTTACATGGGAATACATATAAAAAATGTTTTTAAAAAAGTTTATATTGAAAAATAATCAAAATTAAATTGAATATAGTGTTAATTAGCACTCATTTATAAATGACATGTTCGTATCATGGATTGTTATAGAAAAAATATTTCCCTGACTAAAAATATATTAGAGTTGATTACCTAGGTTGTCTCTAAATAGGATCACTCAACAATCATTCTCTCACAATAAATTAGGGAAATAAGTGAGATTACATTTGAAATTGAATGTTCTGAAAAGAAAATAAAGCAATTAAAATAATTTATGAAACCAATTTGATTAAGAGAGTGATGGAAGTAGTGATATAAATTTGGGTGATTAGGTTGGGATTGGTTTTCCAATTATAATGATATGATAGTTTTAATATAGCGAATCCACTTATAGAAGTCTGATTAAAGTTAACTTCTATAGTCACTTCCTCTAACTCCCTTAGTCAATGGTGATGGTGAGAGAAAAACCTCACCAATATCTCAACATGATCTACTATAATTTTTATGTCAGATGGAATTTCATTTAATACCCTCAACTGAGGAAGGAAATTCCCAATCAGGTCTTGTTTATCCCAACCGATCAAGAATTTCTACTACCCCCTCCCCCACAACATGGACTGACGATCGAAGAGTACTTCACCACTGAGCCCGGATCCATTCCATAGTATATAGACAAAAAACATAATTGGGAGAGAACATATAATTCACTAAAGAAAGATAAAAAATATACTTCAATACCAAATACAATCATACGCGATAATAAAAATAAATATTAAAATTTGAAACATACTTTGCAAAAAAGAAAATATTTTATACCAATAAGTGCATGAAGTCAAACATTATAAAAAGGAAAACCTCTCCTTAACCAATCACATAAAGGATTATATGGAACCCAAATAATTTTATGGTATGTTTCTCATAAATACATTTGAGTCATAGCCAATATTTTATAATGCACAGAGTTTCTTTGAAACAACAGTTGTTTATTTAGGATATGGTCATATCCTAGGTATTGATCTTAAATTTTCCACTTGTGTGTTTTGAATTTTGAAAATCTGACATACACGGTTGTGTTTAGGATTATATTTAGAGTCTGATAGAAATAACATAATTTTTGGTGAATAGTAACCTACCCTTATGAATAGTAACCTAACCTTATGAATAGTAACTTACCCTTATGAATAATAATATGACTCTTATCAATGGTATCCATACCCATGAATGTATAAATAAATTTATGTTCCTTAAAAATGAAGATGAATATTTGAAGTGATTAAATTTTTCGATTAAATAATTATTTTAACTAAATATTTAATTTATAATATTTAGAAAAATATTTTTAAAAAATGGACATCATTATTGGATTCTATACTTTGAAAATGGTTAGGGTTATTTTTTGGTATTTTTCTGAAATACACAAATTTTTTATTAGTAGTAAAATGTGATAATTTACGATAAATGCTAAATAAGGGATTTATTGATTCATTGATGATTATGTGTTGATGTAATCCCAGCAAGTTTGAAGTCACATCCATTTATTATAGTTCTTGGTCATGGAATACTTACTATTTCTTTCCTTATGAAAAAAAATAAACTAATGATTAAAAAATTATGAAAACCCACTTTTCCTCCACTATATAAACCACCCCTCACCCCATATTCCTCCCACACCACTCAAGATCCAATAATTGATTAAATTATTCCAAATAATCTTCCCAATCCCCATACCCACGTCCAAGACCAGTTGGTCTCACCAAAAGTCCAAAAAAGGCCTTAAGGCGATTCTCAAGGAGGAGTACACAAGAGGTTATCCTTTCTTCTCTTTTCATTCAATTTCTTTTACAATGTTCCATTCTTTTGTTCTCCCTTCTCACCCCTCATCCAAATTACATGATAAATCCATTACAATACGCGTACTAGATTTTCATTATGCAGATTTAATATTTCATCATAATCTGTCTCTTTTCCCCAACTTTTACATAATAAATGAAAACACCGTCCGAGATGTGTCAATTTATCATAGTCAAATAAGAAGGGTTTTCAATTTGCATAACTATATTCAATACTGGTCATGAGAAATTTTCTATGGTTGAACCAGGTTATAATATAAGTATTTTATCTTGATTAATGTTCTGTAATCCTTATACATTCCTAATAAGGAATAATAATACAAAAAAAGTTAACTGTGCACACAACCGCCAAGAAAAGTCCAAGTGTTTATTCTTAACTCATTGAATGATTCATCCTCAAAGTATATAACCAGAATAATTATAAGATAATTTATATCAATTTAATTTCATTAATAATTTATATTAAAAATTATGGATGTTTAACCACATTCAAACAAATGTCAATTCAGGAATACAAGTAAACGGATCATGAAAACCAAGTGAGAAAATTATTCCAAAAAATTAAAATAGAATCACTTAAAACCATCAAAAAGGAAATTAATGAACCTAAGAAGGTTATAAATATCAATTAATGTTTTATGAGGTTTTCTACACATTAATTAATGAAGTTAAATTTTATTATTCTGGTCGTTGAGAACATCAAGAACACCTTTGAGCATAAGGTAAGGGTTCCTCTCTCTCACTTTTGTTCGAGAATCTATCCTATGTTTTGATCTTTTATTTTTAGTCCTAATGATGGTGTATGTTTTCACACCTCCCCCATACTAACCTTTTGATATATAAATAATGGTAGACCCTTCTACCTCTCATTAAGGTCTCACAAGAACACTCTTTACAATGCCAAAATGTTTGTAAGGTGTCTTATCATCTCACTTTCAATTCTGTGGGATTTCCATTTTTCTCATCTTATTTTTTATACGTGGTATATTTGTTCAGCCATTTGATATATATTAACATGATTCTATTTATATTCATGTTATTCTATGATTCATTCGGTGGTTATTAACTTTCGTTTATATGACTCAAATGATTACAACGTTGTAACGAGCTTTGTCTCAATTTTCACTACATTGTGACATGCTTCGTATTGTGAACCTACTCATTCTTATGTTGTGTACCTAATTCCCATTTGAGATCAATTTTCAACTGAAATTATATTCCATTTAAATTTCCATATTCTAATATCTTGGATATGATTATTGTCTAAGTCATATACCATTTTACATATGGTATTTATTTTGATAGTAATTTTGACTGTGGATATGTTGATGAATATGTATCCTTTATTCTATATGGATAATAAAATGGAAAATTGATCTTGTGTTTAATATATGTATAAATACTTCTTTGGACATCTAGTTGCGGGTGGGGCCCACTACATCCCCTAGATGCATCGGTAGGTCTCATGAGACAAATCTGTTGGCGACAAACCCATCGAGTTTTTTTCCAAAAATCAGATGGGTTTCTACCCATAGAACGAAACTGTTTTAACATTATTATGGTATCATGTCCTAGATACATTAATTCCAATTAATAATATTTATCTTTATTCATTATCAGTTATTAATATCCATGAGGTTTTCTCTATGAAAAAATCCATGTATGCAGTTTCATTCTTAGTTTATTAATGGCGTGAGTTTTTCATTTATTCACCATGCCATATAGATTATGTCCAATTGTTTACAATTCAGTTCTTATTGATTAATTCATCCACTATTTTTACACTTAATATGTGTTTGATATTGCACCTTTCATTTTTTACTTTCAACAGGTGATAATGAAGAGATCATTTATTGAGTTCCTGAGGATGCACTTTTTAGTTTTTATTATGTATTGTAATTTGAGACTTTTCCTAATGTATTTTTAAGTTACATATATGTATCTAGTTTTTCATGAAAACTAAACTGATCGTTCCTTCTGGATTTCATTCCTTCTAACCATGACAATATAACAAGTAATTCACCAGATCTAGTCTAGAGGGGTCGAGGCGTTACAGTTAGTATCTTAGAAAGTTTACTAGGATCCTTCGAAACGAGATTAAAAAAGATATATTAAGGTAGTATTTGAGGATAAACATACAAGAACATCCTGGTATTTGGTATGGAATAGATTATGTGAGTCTTTATAAAAAATACATCTCTGTCTGGATACGAGCAGGTTGAGGTGGCTCTGGAACAGATGTACCTACGAGTTAAAGCTCCGACAATGGGTTTCGTTCTTGACCTGGGGTATCCAGTTACACGACAACAGGACTTGTTCCACTCTTGGATATGACACTCCCAGGGGATATTCTAGGGATAATTCATATTTTATTTACAAGCCATTATGAAGGATTGATGAGTAATTTATATCTCAAAGAAATTTTATTTCTAATTATAGGATTAGATGTGTGTAAGATCTCAATTTAGGAAAAGTATTTTGTTATGTTAAGATTATACATTATGATTTATACCCTAATATAGTGTGATCCATTATTTTAAAATGGTGTCTAATGGAAGTAGTGGAATCAATACTCATGGGAAATGTAGGGATCTCCCCACTGAGCAAGTAAACATAGTCAATGTTGGAGCAGATTAGATCATGACCATATTTGGAAAATATACTCAAGTTATAACGAATAACCATTATTCACCTATGTTGGATTGTTTTATGCTGAAGAAGCCAATTCTTTTAGCAGGACTACTAATCCAGTTTTTGCTGAGAAAATGATCATGTCCCTTAAAAAGATATTCATGCATTAAGATGCCATGAAATTGAAAAGGTAGTACTGGTAGTATATTGTCTCAAGGGTGATGTTGATCAATGGTGGTCCCTAATTTGGAATACCATGGAGGAAGAAAAACTAGAAGATATAGAGTGGAGGAATATTAAAGAAATATTCTTCAAAAAATATTTCCATCTTGAGCAACGAACCGAAATGAAGAAGAAATTTGTTGGATTAATGAAAAGGGAAGAAGACGATGTTTCAGAGTATAAGTCTACCTTTACAAGGCTATCCATGTATGCTGTAGATTATGTACATTACTCAGAAGACAAGAATGATCATTTCTTTGAAGGTCTTAAGCCATGTCTTCGAAGGGTACTAGCTTCTGATACATTTTCATCATATGATTAAATTATATCAAGTTCCATCAAAAAAGAGAATAAATTTTCAATATGAAATTATTTCAAGGGAAACCATGATAAAAAGTGGTACTCTGATAACCAAGGGAATGGAGAAGTTCCAAATAATAATAAGGGAAGAAATAAATTCCTATTATGTGAGAACTATAGAAAGAATCATCTCGAGAAATGAATGAAAGGCATGAGAGTCTTCTATAAGTGTGGATAAAAGGGTAATCTATCTCTTGAATTCTAGGGGATGAAACAATTTTATGATGCTCAATTCAACAATTTTAGAGTTATGGGAAACTATGAAAATTAGTGTCCTAAACTACAAGGAAACATGCCTTAGAAAAATCCAAGAGTGCAAGGGAGAGCTTATGCGATTACAACCGTGGAAGTGTACGTTAATAATGATGTAGTGGTAGTTACTTTAATGGTTTCCTCAAACATATCCAACACATTATTGGATTCAGGATCCTTGAATTTATTAATATATTCCTAGTTTTCCAATAAACTTTCACATGTCCAATTTGATTCAATAAAGGAGTTATCAGTCAAAACTCCTAGGGGGATCATCAATGCACCAAAAGCATGTCAACTAGTTCCCCTCAGGACACCTAAATATTATTTAGTTTCTAACCTTATCGTTATACCAATGAATGAATTTGATATAATTCTCAGTATGAATTTGTTTTCAAACTGTGATGCGAATATTTATGGCAAGAAAAAGGAAGTTAAATTTTTTGACAATTGTGTATAATATCTTATCTTTAGAGAAGATACCTTGCCATCTAATTTCTCTCTAGACCCAACCCTAGTTGCTTTATATAGTTAAATTATTTGAGAGGAAGAGAAAACAATATCTATGGGTGAGGAAAGAAATATTCAAATTGAAGATGTGCATATAGTGCAAGAATTCATTGATGTATTTATAGAGGATTTACATGGACATCCTCCAGAGTGGTAAATTGAGTTTTCTATTAACTTAATTCCCAGTGCAAGACCTATATAAAAAACCCCCTATATAATGGCCACTATATAGTTAGTGGATCAAAATAATAAACCAGAGGAGTTGAGTGAAAAAAGATTTATTCGACATAGTGTTTCTCCATGGGGAGCCCCGGTCCTATTTGTCAATAATAATGATGGATCCATGAGGATATGTATTGATTACAGGGAAATCAATGCTCTTAAAATAATGAATACATATCATATTCCTTGGATTGAGGATTTATTTGATCAACCTCATGGAGCTCAGTACATTTCAAAGATTGACCTTCGATCCGGATATCATCAACTGCATGGGAGAAAGGAAGATATTTCTAAGACATCATTTCGAACTTGGTATGGGCATTACAAGTTTACAGTGATGCCATTTGGACTGACTAATGCACCCTCTATTTTCAGGGATTTAATGAATACATTTTTCAAGGAATATTTTGATAACTTTTTTGTGGTATTCATCAATGATATCATAGTGTACAGAAATAGATTTGAAGATGGTGAGGATCACTTGTTAATTATATTAAAAACGTTTATAACAAATGAATTATATGGGAAGATTAGCATGTGGTAATTCTGGATTCAATTAGTTTCTTTTCTAGAACATATTGTCTCTAGGGGTCGAATCATAATTGATCCTGCAAAGATAATGGAAATCCAAGATTGGCCCACACAAACAAACATAACCGACGTACACTGTTTTATTGGATTAGCAGGTTACTATTGGCATTTCGTTCAGAAAATTTCCCACTGGATAACCCGCAAACCAAGCTCACACTTAAAGGAGATATGTTTGTGTGGATAAAATAATGTACAGAATATTTCGAAGAATTGAAAAGAATATTGGTAAATGTTCCAATTTTGAATCTTCCTTCTTGAAGTGATGGATTTGTAATATACATTGATGCATCAAATAATGGACTAGTTTGAGTCCTTATACAAAATGATAATGTTATTTCTTATGTATCAAAATATTTGAAGACTCGTGAGAAAAATTATCCAACTCATGATATAGAGTTTGTAGCTATAATATTTTCTCAAAAAATATGAAAACATTATCTCTGTGGAGAAATATGTGAGATTTATACGGACCACAATAGATTGATATACATTTTATCACAAAAATAAATCAACATAGGGCAATGGATATGGCTTGAGTTACTCAAAGATTACTGTTGTCCAATACACTACCACCCATGAAAGGCAAATAAGGTGGCAGATGCATTATGCAGGAAAGATCATGGACTCCTAACCCAAATTAGGATTGAAAGAGATCCTATATTCATGGATCTACTAAAAAAAGATATGGGAATTGTTATGGAAGAAGAAACATCAGTCCTCTTTAAAATTATTGATATACCATCTTTATTAGATAAGATAAAAATATCTCAATCTGATGAAGAGAATCTTCAGAAGAAAATTAATGTTGTTAACAATGGGAGATTGGAAGACTTGGTGTATGAGGAAGGTGTTCTGAAATTTTGGAAGAGATTATGTGTCCCATCAGTACTTGAGCTCAAAAGGGAACTATTAGAACATGATCATAGCTCAAATTTAACTATACAACCGGGAATCCCAAAGATGTGTAGAAATCTGAAGGAATATTTTTTGTGAGATAATATGAAGTGGGAAATAGCTGACTATTAGTCAAGGTGTGTAGTTCTTCCACAAGTGACGGTAGAGAGACAACATCCAAGAGAAGTGATGCATCTTCTACATATTCCTATGTGGAAGTGGGATAACATTACGATGGATTTTGTCACCGGATTACTGAGGACACCTATAAAGAATTATGAAATATGGGTAATTGGTGATCATCTTACAAAATCAGCACATTTCCTTCATATAAGAGAGGATATAAAACATGAGTGTCTGGAAAGACTCTATATTAATGAAATTGTAAGACTTCATGGTGCACCTCTATCAATTGTGTCCGATCAAGATCCCCAGTTTAAAACAAAATTCTTGAAAAAAGAATCCAGAAGTATTTGATTATTGACCTTCGTATGAGTAATTCTTATCACCCCCAAATTGATGGACAGTCTGAAAGGACCATTCAAACTCTGGAATACATACTGAGATCATTCTCTATTGACTTCCAAGGTATGTGGGATCAATACATTCTATTGGTGGAATTTTCCTTCAACAATAGTTTCTATTCTATTATTCAAATGGCTCCATATGAAGCCTTATATGAAAAAAGATGCCAAACTCCAACATGTTGGGATGAGGTTTGTAAGAGAAAACATATAGGCCCAGAACATTTTGAAGAGACCACAGATAAGTTAAAGAGAATTGAAACCCATATTAAAGATGTCGAAAGAAGGCAGAAGAGTTATGCTAAAATCCAGTGAAAGGATTTGGAATTCTATGTGGGAGATCATGTCTTTCTGAAAGTATCTCAGTGGAAATGTGTCTTAATGTTTGGTATGAAAGAAAAACATACCCCTAGGTATATCAGACCATTTGAAATTATGGAATGAATCAGAGCTATAGCGTACCGTTTAGAAATTCCTCCAAGTCTTTCCAATGTTCATGATGTATTCCATGTGTCATTATTGAAGAAAAATATGTGCCTAACTCAATGCATGTACTAACCTATGAAGAAATAGAACTAGAACTAATTTTTCAAACTGTGAAAAGCCTATTAGGATGCATGACACAAGGGACAAGGTATTGAGGAATCAGACAACTCATCTAGTAAAGGGTCTTTGGAGAAACATGAATATGGAAGAAGCAACATTGGAACCTGAGGAAGTTATGAAAAAGGACCACCCACATTTTTTGGTGGGCCTTATAAATAAAATTTTGAGGAAAAATTTTCCAAAGGACGGAATAATGTCGCACCCCATATATTTTATTATATGTTTCTATTAAATACATTTGAGTAATAGCCTATATTTCATAAAGAATAGAGTTTCATTTAAATAACACATGGTTATTTAGGAGATAGTCATATCCTAGCCATTGAACATAAATTTCCCACTAGCATGTTTTAAATTATGAATAGATGACATACACGGTTGTGTTTAGGATGATATTTAGAGTCTGATAGAATTATCTTAATTTTCAGTGAATAGTAACCTACCCTCATGAATAGTAACCGACCATTATGAATAGTAACTTACCTTTATGAATAATACTATGACTCTTATGAATGGTATCCATACCGATGAATGTATAAATAAATTTCGGCGCCTTAAAATGAAGATGAATATTTTAAGTGTTTATATTTTCCTATTAAATAATTATTTTAATAAATTATATAATTAATCATATTTAGAAACTTATTTTGGAAAAATGGACATCATTTTTGGATTCTACATGTTGATAAATGGTTAAGGTGAATTTTGGGTATTTTGCTGAAATACTTGAATTTTTGATGAATAGTAAAATGTGATAATTTACGATAAATGCTAAATAAAGGATTTATAGAGTCATTGATGATGATATGATAATGTAAGACAAATTGGTTTGATGTCACATGATTTTATTACTTATCTTGGTCATGGAATACTTACTATTATGTGTCTTGTCATTAAATAATAGACTAATGATTAAATAATTAAGAAAACCCTCATATCCTCCACTATATAAACCACCCCGCACCCCCTATTCCTCCCACACCAATAAATCTTCAAGACTTGCCTAAATGCTTCCAAATACTCTTCCCAATACCTCTTTCCATGTACTAGACCATCTGGTATCACCAAGAGGCCAAAAACCAAGCCTTATGGAGATTCTGAAGGAGGTGTACAGAAGAGGTGAACATTTCCTCTATTTTCATTCAATTTATTTTACAAAGTCCGATTCTTTTGTTCTCTCTTCTCACCTACCCTCATCCAAATGACATGATAATTCCATTACATTACATTTACTGTATTATTATTATGCCGATGGAATATTTCATCATAATCTCCATCTTTTCCCCCCTTTTTATACAATGAATGAAAACACCATCTGATATGTGTCAATTTATCACACTCAAGGAAGATTGGTTTTCAATTTTCACTATTATCTTCAATACTAGTCATGAAAAAATTTCGATGGTCGAACCAGATCATAATATAATTATTTTATTCTGATTAATGTTCCGGAATCCTTACACATTCTTAATAAGAAAAAATAATACAAAATAATTTTATTGTTCACAAAACCACCAAGACAAATCCAAGCGTTTGTTTTTAACTCATTGAAAGAGTCATCCTCATGGTATACAACAAGAATAATTATAAGATAATGTATATCTCTCTAATTTCATTAATAATCTATATTAAAAATTCTGAATGTTCCACCGCATTTCAAAGAAACATCAATTCCTGAATACAATTTAATGGATCATGAAAACCAAGTAAGAAAATGCTTCCAAAACAATAAAATAAAATCTCTTAAACCCATAAAAAAAGCCATTAATGTACTTAATAAGGTTATAACATATCAATTAAAGGTTTATGTGGTTCTGGAATCATTAATTAATGAATCAATATATTATTATTCAGGTCATTAATAACAATAAATAACACGTTTGAGCATAAGGTAAGGGTTCCTCTCTCTCACATTTGTTCAAGAATATACCCTATGTTTTTTAAGGTGGTGTTCTAGTCAGAGAAAAAAACACAAATATTATAAAAAAGGAATGAACATGAGAGGATTACATGAGTCTAAAATAGTTTTATTTTCTAATATACCTGACATAATGATGGAGTAACTTAGGAGGTAGGTCATCCCTCCAGGAGACCTCATGATTAACTCCCATGTTGGTAAGTCCATCAGTGATCTTGTTTTCTTCCTTGTAGGTATGGGTGGAAATTAAGTTGTGATCCGATAGAGAGTGAAAACAGTCGATCCAGGGGGGTGGGAGTCCAAGCTAGGTGAACAACATCATTCCTGATGGCCTGGACAATTATAGTGGAATCACTCTCGATCCCGATGTTCTTCCAGTTCTACAGCTTGGAAAAAGAAGTAGCGTGAATCACACTCATCATCTCAGCTTCTACGGAAGAGGAAAAGTCACAAGATCCATAGAAATAGCCTAGAAAATGGTCCATATGGATTCTGAATATAGAACCACATCTCGTGGGACCTAGGTTTCCTTTAGAAGCCCCATAAACATTTATTTTAATCCAACAAGGAGGTGGAGATTTTCAAAAAAACCTCTATGTTGTATTTAGGTCGAGGGTACCGCCCATCAACACTGATGCGTCTGAGAATCCCAAGATCTCTAACCGAGTTTTTGTAATGATCCTTCTGAATTAGAGCGGCCTCCCAAATAGCAATAAAGAATTATCATTTTACAAGCATTAACCATAAAAGTGTTATTGGCATAAATAAAATCAATTCTTCCATACCTGATCACATGTAAGAGCTTCACTGTGGCAGAAAGAAAAAGATACCTAATTTTCAGTGAGTTAGGTAAGCCCACACATCGCATCAACTAAGATGTTATAGTGCTATAAGGCATCCAACTGCACTAAAAAATATCAAAAATGTAATGCCAAAGGGCAGTTTCCATATCAAAAGAAATGATGATGTGATTAATATCATCACGATGTTGATTACACATATGACATTTTGAACAGAGATTAATCCAAAAAGATTGTAAACAGTTACCATTGGGAATCCTACCATGAACAATACGCCAAATGATAGTGAATATATAGGGATTTAAAAAAGATTTATTTAAAAAAATTAACCCGTTTAAATTATTATTAGCATTGTTGAATAAATGGTTGCAGTAGCTTTTTGAGTCAAGCATACCATTATATGATGGTTCTTAAATTAGAAGATCCTCGATAATAGTGAAGGGATAAATGTCAACAACATGGCTAATATTTTCAGGTAAGCAAGGGTTTTGCATTTTTAAGATTTCCTTAATGGTATAATTAGTACGGTATATAAGTTGAGTATTAGGCGCCATATAGATGAGAGGAGTACCAGTCCAGTTATCAAGCCAAAAATTTAATGTAGAATCTATGTTAGCCATCCATCTGATGTTTGTCATAATTGAAGCGAATGTATTCCTGATGGAGGGACAGAAAGAAGAGGTCAAATAATTGAAATTTTTATTTCTTAATTTATCAAGGAAATGAGACTTATGAAAATCAATAGAAGGATAAATTTTTTGGATGAGGTTCTAAGTGAACTTAGCTTTATGGTCTTCGTTATAATTATTGAGGGTTTTTATGCCAATGCCACCTTTTTCAATTGGTTTTCAATAAGAGGACTAAGGGACCATAACAAGTTTTCTCTCAAGAGTACTCCCTATCCAGAAATTTTTTTAATGGCCACATTAATGTGTTTTAGAAGACCAGCCGGCCATTTATAGATCATAATGGAGTAGACTAGTTTGGAGACAATGGTATATTTGACAAGGAAAATTCTACTTTCCATGGAGAGGTTTTTACCTTTCCAAGATGAGAGTTGTCGAAGGGTCTAGTAAATGATGGGAGATAAGTAGATAGCCTTAGGCCAACCCCAAAAATTAGGGACTCCAAGATATATGAAAGGTAGAGTACCGTCCTTGATCCCCAAAGTATTGATAATGTCGGATTTTCTACTTGGGGATATCCCTTTCCAAAATAAATAAAAGATTTATGCCAGCTGACATGCTGACCAGATACCTCCTCATAGTGATTGAGAATGATTTTAAGGTCATTAATGTTTCTTTTTTCCCCCTATTGTAAAAAAATGATTTCATCAACATAAAGAAGATGCGAGGGGGATTTTAGGTTTCAGGAGGCATTGATCGGAATGATATTTCCTTGAACCATAGACTGAGTGAGTAACCTTATCAAATAGACTTCAACGATTGAGAATAGAATAAAAAAGAGAGGTTCTCCTTGCTTGACACCCCTATAACATATGAAGTATCCTCTACGGGAGGGATTTAAATGAATGAAAAAATGAGCAGAGTTAAAAAGTTTTTGATTCTATCGATAAAGGTATCATTAAATACGAAAAGCGTAAGGACTTTAAAAATAAAGATTCAATCAATGGTGTCAAAATCATTTGTAATGTCAATATTAATAAAAACATTCCCACCATGATTTTTTCTATTTAAAAGGATGGTGGATTCAGAAGCAAGGAAACTGCAGTCTTGAATTGATCTTCCTTTTATAAAACCAAATTGGTCCGAAGAGACAATTCTATTGCTGACGGAAGAGATTCTGTTCGCATGAATTTTTGGTTATAATTCTGAAAAGAGAATTTATCAGAAAAATGTGTCTGAAGAGATGAATTTCTTCACCATTATCCATTTTAGGAATAATGGTAAGAAATTAGGAATTTAAACCATTAGGGAGAATGCCTCTATAAAGGAATGTTTTAACCAAGCGGTAGACATCTTCATGAATAATATCCTAATGCTTCTCATATAACCCATTATTAAAACCATCAGGTCCAGTATCACATTCAGGGTTGAGGCTAAAGAGTTTATATGATTTCATGATCCAAAGGGATGATATTAAGTAAAGAGTATTCGTATTTAGAAACAATAGTTTTAATGACAACATGAAGAAGATCACTATGAATTCTAGGACCGTTGAAGATATCAGAGAAGTGGGAGACCACAAAGTTGGCAATTCCTTCATCAGTGTCAATAAGATTCCCCTCATTTATGAGATAGGCCAGAGGCATAAAATATTTTTTTAACTTTATGAAGAGTTTTATAGAACTTAGTGTTCCAATCTCCATCTATGAACCATCTGGTTTTAAATATTTGTTTTTTTAGTTTTTCCTTAAAGTTAAGTAACGTGACCTGCTTAGAAGAAATTTTTATTTCATGATGTGAATTGATGGTGATGTTTGAGGAGGTATTAGTATTTTGAATATGAGTGAGATTATTCTCTAGGAGGGTAATTTCATTGTCTATTTATTTATATTAATTTTTACACAATTATTTAAGACATTCTTGAGATTTTTCAATTTCATAGGACAAACGAAAGGGTCTTTATGATCATATATATTAGTCCAGGAGTTTTTAATAATTTTCTCACAGTCACGATCTGAGGACCAGGCATTGTTATATTTGAAAGGGAGCCTAGGTTTGATGTTGTTATGGGAAAAATTAATCAAAATATGGTGGTGATCAGAGGCAACATTTTGTAGGGTGATGCATGAAATGTTGTCCCATTTATCTAGGGATTGATCATTAGTAAAATTCTTATCGATCATACAAGCCATGACTCTATTATAATGGGTTCTATACAAGTTAAATTTGGCACCTGTTAAATTTACCTCAATGATATTATTAGTTTCAATGAAAATATTAAATTCTCTAGAGAAATAGTGGAGTGAGAATGGCCCAATTTCTCACTAGTGGCCAAAATGGCATTGAAGTCCCCAACTATGAACCACGGATTTTGAATAGAGCTACTATGTTGAGTGAGCTAATTACATACAGGCCTCCAATCTTGATATCTATTATTAGCATAGAAGAAAGTAATATAAATAGGGGAATGTTCAAATATGAAATCACAAGTAAAGCTTTCATACGTAATATTATGGATGTTCACATTTTTCATGGAAGAATGAGAAAACATCCAGAGGGTTTCAATAGCTTACCATTATTACAGGCTCCTAGAAAGGAGTATCTTAAAGGACATATATGCTGGAATTTAGAAGCATAGTTAATTTTTGGTTCGTCAATAGTAAGAAAATAAGTATGGTGAGTGCAAAGAAATATTTTTAAGACATTAAAGGTGTCAGGGTTTGCAATGCCCTGACAACTCCAGAAACAAATATTCATTTGGACTGGTTTTTAGTGGGGATGTCCCATTTATTTTTGCAAATAATTTCCATTGCTTTGGTAGTAATTCGAGAAGGATGATTTTGTTTAGTGCTTCCATGGTTAACCTACACATAGGACTCCAAAGAGGTTTTAGTATCACCTACATCTGTACAAACAATTAACAGATAATCAATATCACATGGAGGGTGAGGAGCCAAGCCCGACTTATTTTCCAGATTAAAACTTGGATCAGTTTGGACTGATGCACTGGAGACCTTCTTAATAGCAGAGTCTTTACCGAGAACTATATGATAGGTAGGAGATGAAATGTGGAAAGTCATACTGTCTATCTCCATAGGCTGCAAAGAACCTTCAAGATGTATAACAGCACTTTCCTGTTGATAACCCATGCTCTCCTGGAAGGCCGGGATGGATCCAGGCTCAAAAAGGATAGATGAAATCTTCTGCTCATCTCGGGGGAGCTTGGGTACATTTCTAGAAATTGGAGCATTGAATTCTAGAGCAACACGGAAGAGATGGTGGTTGTGATCGGTACATGGCTAGTCCACATTGTTTGAGAGGGCTAGCTGAGCATTCACCCCTTCAAAGAGCTTCAAAGGGGGGTGGATCATTTCTTTAGAGAGGTTTATAATAAGAGCCAAGGCTTCTAAAGAGTTACAGAAGGTACCAAAACAAGAGTGGGAGTACATGATTCCCAATATTGTTGTTTCAATGCCTTTCCTAATGGCCTATTCAATAGATTCAGAATCTTATTCCTTGGCAAGGTCTACCCATGATTTCCAATTTCCAGCTTCCAACTAAAATGAGATTTTGGGTTTAGCAACCCATTTCTCCTATTTCCTCGAAGATGAATCAGGTTTTTCAAAAGCAGGTTATTTATTCTTGATTCTTTTACTTTTTTCCATTTAGAATAATTAGGATGAGGGGATTTTTTTTCCACAATACTACAATTTAGGACTGAGTGTCCTACAATTTTGTATTAATCACGGTATGGGTGAATCCTTTCATAATAAATTTTCACCATTGTCCTATACTCATTATCATTGAAATCTATTGATAGTGGGAGCTTAATTTCATGATTAAACTCAATCATGACCCGAGAAAAGATAATTAGGTCTCCATTTAGTTTTCGTTGATCAATTTTCAGGGGGGTACCAATGCAGGAAGATAACTCATTAAGAATTTGTGGGTGCCATAAAAACCAATAAAGGTTGTGAAGCCTAACCCAAACTTGAGCCGTGGTGTTCCTATGGTTATTAGGATTGAAAGAAAAATCCCATTGAGAAATATGATGGAAACCATGTTTCAATTGAAGATTAACTAATTTCCAAACTCTATCAAGATCATTTTTCATATAAAGGATAATGTGGAAGAAACCCTTAACGAGCGAGACTAGTTTCTAGTTCAAGAATCCCCAACATAATTCAATTCGAGTATTCAAATCAGAATAGTAATAGGGTTTTTCATCTTTGAGGTAGGATATTTGAACCATAATTGAAAACATACAGAGTTGAGTACGCTGCTATAGAGAAACTGGGTCGGCTTCAATGGAAAAGCTTCCATACTCCATTTTCATTATCCTTGGTGACTTCATTAATGGTTGATCTGAACCCGTCAACGCATCGAGGAATGAAATTACATTAATCCTCATATTCACTGTAAGTAGCAGTTCAGATTTCACCACATATGTCACCTCCTTCGCATGTTTGTTCGTGGGGTAAAAGGGAAGCTCCCAGCTGGGATTAAACGAGGCCATGGGGAGAAGATTCAGAGTGGGTAAGATAATCGTCAAATATTTTCAACAGATTAGGTTCTGGGGAGAAGGTTTTTTGCATCAAGGGCCATGGGATACCCATTTAGCTCTCATTAGTCCCTCATAAGAACACTCGTTACCATGCCCAAATGTTTGTACGGGGTCTTCTCATCTCACTTTCAATTCTTTGGGATTTCCAATGTTCGCCTCTTATTTCTTATATTTGGTATAGGTGTAAACCCATTTCATATATATTATCAAGATTATCCTTATATTAATGGTATTCTATGATTAATTTTTGTGGTTATTAACTTTTAGTCATATGAAACAAATTATTACAACATCATAATGATCTTTTTCTCAATTTTCAATTCATTGTGACTTCCTTAATATTGTGCATCTACCCTTTCATATGTGGGGTACCTACTGCAGATTTGAGATCAATTTTAAATTGAAATTATATTCCATTTAAATTTCCATATTCTCATATCATGTTTATGATTATTTTCTAAGCTGTATACCATTTTCCATAGGGTATTTATTTTGAATGCAGTTTTTACTGTGGAAATATTGATGAATTTGTATCCTTTATTTTATACAGATAATGTAAAGGACAATTGATCTTGTGTTGAATCTATGTATAAATAATTATTTGGAAATCCAGTGGTAGGTGGGGCTCGCTAAAACCCCTTGATGCATCAGTAGGTCCCATGAGACAATTCAGTTAGCGACAAACCCTTCGTGTTTGTTTACAAAAATCTGACGGGTTTCTACCCACAGAACAAAACTTTTTTAACGGTATTAGGGTATCATGTGCTATATACATAAAGTCAAATTAAAAAGCATTATATTTATTCATTATCAGGTATTAATATCCATTAGTTTTTCAATATAAAAAAATCTATGGATGCAGTTTCATTCTCAGTTTATTAATGGCGTGTGTTTTTAATTTATTCACAACGACATTTTGATTATATCAAATTTTTTACGATTCAGTTATTATTGATTCATTATTCCTTTATTTCTAACCCTTACTGATCATTTTACCTCACCCTTTTGAATGTTTACTTTCAACAGGTGATGAAGAAGAGATCATTTATTGAGTTCCTGTGGATGCAGTTTTTAGTTTTTATTATGTATTGTATTTTGTAACCTTTTATAATGTATTTGTGAGTTACATCTCTGTATCTAGTTTCTTCACAACTACTAAACTGATCATTCCATCGGCGTTTTCATTAATTCTAACCATTCCAATATAACAAGTAATGAACCAGATCTAGTATAGAGGGGTCAGGGCGATACAGATTACCCCTCCGTGATAAGGGATTTCATGTAGAATGGGGTAGAAGAATACATTACAAAACAAAAAGTAAAAAAATAGGGGATATAGAGAATAGAAAATTTCCCCCCAAGAATACATCCAAAAAAGGATTTCTTCAATTCATCACAAAATGATGAATAAAATAACCAAGTTACCCTCTTAAGTGTTTTCATAAATGAATTTGGCTATCTTCCCAAGAAATTTAAATTCAATTGGACACTTGTGTTGGGATTTATGACCAAATTACGAAAGTAAAATCATTAAAGATGTGGAGACTCTTGAATATCCTCTACATGGTCAAATGAAATGGAGGCATTAATGAGATAATTTCTCCACAAAATTTATTTGTTCAATGATTAATTGAGTCCTATTACATGTCTATTTAGAATCTCTTCCTTTGAAGGTATTTAGGATGATATTTTATTCATTCATTGATGGAAGGACCATTCTGTCATCCAACAAAATATTTCATATTTATTAATTTTTTGGGTTCATATGTACCAAATTGGATATGGGAATAGCAGATAAAGTAAAAACCCATGACTAAAGGAAGCCTAAAAAATATACCACTTCTATTTCATCAAAATTGTAAATGTTATCACAAAAATCATAAATCTCTTAGAACCCGATAAATTTATAGAATTAACCAACATTCACAATTAATTCTAAAATTCAAATAAAAAAAATAAAAAATGATAAAAATAATATCAAATAGAATAATTTTTAAGGGTTAAATTATTTCATAACACAATAAAAAATTGAAAATATTAACTCAAGCAATTCACCCATACTTAAAACTTATATTCCTAGACATGTATGACTCAAAATCAAATAAATGAAAATTCATAACTCATGCTCATGAGATCTAGAAATTATGTAACAAGAAACAAATATATCATGCCCCAGGAAAAAATATTATTTAAATTTATCAAACTAGAACATTAAATATATTTCCTCTTCATTTCTCCTCCCATGCATACGTGACACCTACCTCAGATGAATTTTCTCTTATCTCACAAATGTTCATTAACAAAAAAGACTTTACTCCTCCAAAACCAAAAAAGAGTAACCATATTATTGAGAAATGTTTAATTCAGCTCTCAATTTGTGTCAAGGAAATGTTTTTATCATGGTAAATTTGTAGGTATCTTCTGTGGATTCTAATTTTTAGGATTAATATTTTAAATATTATGTTGGTGAATGAGGAGGGAATGGCTCTTTTTATATAAAAATTGAATGATTCTAGTTTCACTCAACTATAGTCTCGTACTAACACCTCGTAGTAGAAAATCATCTTCATAATAAAAAAACTCAGTGAAAGTGAACACAATAAATTATTTTAGCTGAGAATTTTTCAATCATCTCACGCATAGTTTTTCTTGAATTCATGAAAAAAGAAAAAAAATTCTTTCTCCAATAGAAGATCTAGAAATGAAAACCTTCTATTATCATTACAGCTCCATAAAATGATCAAAAAAATTTAGAATGGATTTGTTAGAAGGAAACACATTTCTCAAACATTTAGTTTTCACCCAAATTATCGCCAAATGAGGTATCACACCACAAGACATCTTCATGCACACATAAGATCAACTTGATCAAGAAATTTCACTTAAAGAGCAGGTTGGACAAGCAAAATTGGATTATAATTTGCATAACATGATATGTAGTTCGTGGATTCTAAAAGATAATACTATTAGATTTACATGTAATTCCATAATGAATATAATTCCTTTGAAAATAGATTTAAAAATAAAAAATGTCTCAATAATTTAAAATAAAAGTACCAAAAAACCCTTATGTTTTGAAAAGAATAAATCAAAATATGGTTAAAGATATCATAGTTTAGTTTTCTCAATATGCGAGGTGAATGAAAAGAATATGGAAAAAAGGATTAGAAGCCTCATTTGAATGTGATTTAAATGATTAATATAGTGATATAGGGCCTGGGATTCAAAAAATGTAGTAATATTCATGAAATTACCATATATTTGAACTTGAGACAAAGTACTTTTAGCACTAATTTTACTTATGTTTCATGGAAAAAAATATTTCACTCATTTACATGGGTTTAAAAAATTATGATAATAATCTCAGCATAAAATTTTTAAAAAAATACAAAAACATAAATAGAAAGAAAAAAAATCAAGAACACCATTTTTTGGAAAAACAGAATCCAACAAAAAATGAAAAATAAATTCTGCCATGGTTCCCTCTCCCACACAAAAATAGTGTCATTTTGTTACTGAATATATTTGTATTTAACCTGTAATAATATTTAAAAAGTAATCATATAAAGAAAGTGTAAAGGAGTGGTACAACCATAATTATTCATTGTGAAATGTTGAGTTAATCTCCTAAGTGTTGTATACTAAAAAACTATAAGACAAAGTATAAAAGATAACATAATAGTTTTTTAAAAGAAATTGAATAATGAAATAAAAGGTAAAATAAGTATAAATCTTAGTCTAACCCCACCCCCCCCCCCCCCCTCAAAGAGGACCATAGGTTTTGACCGACTCAATATGGAAATTTTCAGTTTTTTATCCCCAATATGATGTTGGGTGGAGTTTTTTTGGGAAAAACCAATAGATAAAATTCATTAAGTCTTTTAATTAAACAATATTTAGTACTAAATTGATATATTTAACCAAATACACTATCAAGAAAGATATTTTCATCTTTTATGGTGGGGTTAGGACTAATAATGTGTCCTCTTCTTTCATGGTTTGAATATGAAAAACTTCTTGTTCATTCTCTAATAGTTGATGAAGGTATGCTAGATCAATGGAAAATCAAAGGGAATGGTAGAGTGTAATTATATTTCAATAATTTTAAAGCATTAATTATCAATTTAAAATTATTCCCTTTAAAATTAAGTTTCTTTTTTCTTTGTTCCCTTAAAAAATTACACATTGGTTGCCTCTTGACTTCCTTCCGAAAAGTGATCAATGTTTTTGGTAGCTCCAGATGTTCCTTATCTAATAGATCTCATTTTTCATCTTGTTCATCCTTTATGTCAATAACATTATTGGAAGAATTATAAATTTTAAAAAATTTAATTTAACACTCGATTTAGGATCAATAAAATAAAAATGAAAATAGTTTCAAAAAAAGATTATATCTTTATGTTTGATCGACATTAATTTATTTTTCAGTGGGAAGTGACTCTTGCTGTTGAATATTCCTATATTGAGGTTGATATTTAGGATAATATATCTGAAATATGAGTGGGGAATTAACCTCCTAAACTATTTTGTATTTTGGTTCATGTTGAGGTACTTTATACACTGGTTCCTCCCCCCATGGATTACAATATTTTGTTATCTATGTTGACATGATTATGCATTTCCAACAATTATTGATGTGAGGGACCTATGACATGGCCACTCAACACTTTTATCAATAAAGAAATTGAGTTCATCAAAACTTTTTAATAGATATTCATCATCATTATAATGAATTTTATCTAGAAACTATGATTGATAATTCCTAGAAGAAGAATTTTAATTCTCATAAATCATGGAAAATATTTTTTCAGTTTTTTGTAATGAATGTAATGAAAATATTTAAAAAATAACATAATTTGATTTTTGGACATCATACACATAAAAGGAACAATGTTTGGACACGTGACTTTCATGGGGTGTAAAAAAATATTTTCTTAGTTGATAATGCAGTAATGGGGGTATCCAAGGTTGTCTCCCAAGAGGAGCACTCAACAAAAAATCGATCACCTTAAATTAGAGATTGAAGTGAGATTGTTTTTGATTTTTTTTATTTTTTAAAAAAATTAATAAACTAAATTTTTTTTAAACTATATTGATAAATGGATTTAGGGAAAACAACATTATGAATTAAGTGATTATGTTGGGATCAGTTTTCTAAATGTAATGATATCATAGTACTGTATTGTCCAATCCTCTTCTGTTGTGCCGATTATAGTGAGATTCAACAATCACTTATTATAAATCCCTTGATAAATGATGATGGTGAGAGTAAAACATACCATGATCTTAGATCTATATAATCTCTTTACTATGTGTGAATGAGAATCAGTTAATTCCCTAAATTTACTTATGCAATCCCTGCTCAGTTCTTGTTATCCCCAACAATCAAGAATTTTTTCTACCCCTCCCACACGTACAGATGTTCCCTGAGTACATCAATATAAATACTGAATGTATTCAATCATATATATATGAGAACCTAATAGAGGGATAAAATGATTACGGACCAAAGCAGTAAAAATTGTAGAATTTAAAACCAAATATTGTCATTCTAGATATTAAAAACCAATATTAATAATTCAAACTAAATCTGAAAATGAGGTAAGATATTTTATATATATAAGATCATGAAATAAATCATTACTAAAGGGTAAAATTATCCTTCATGAAGTAAAATATAGTATTACCCATCAATGTTATGGTAATCCATGAATAAGGAGGAGGAATAAGACATTAAAAACTAAAAATAAAGAAAATAAGGAAATGAAGAACATACAATATCTCCTCCAAAATATTTCCCCCAAAAGTTTTCTTATGTTATCCAAAATAGACTCTAGAAAATTTGCAAGGAACTTATTAATGTTTTTTTAAATGATAGTCGTTATCAGAACTCAAAATTTTAATACACTAGGACATATTTAGTAAGATTTAAGTTTGAATTACTAATGTACACTTTTTCTAGTCGATGATAGTCTATAACTTCCTCTAATTGGACAGATTCAATGAAATCATTAGTGAGATAATTTATCTATGAAATTTATTGGGTAAATTAATAATTTATTACTAGTTCATATACATATTTAATTACCTTATTTGGATGTATTTCTTTTGATATATATCTCGTTAACTAAGGTGGGGTCCCATATATTAGCCAACAAAATTTTTGATCTTTTTTTATTTTTCTAGCCTAGTGTATTTCGAATTGGATTTGGGTCCAGAAGAAAAATTATAATACAATGAACAAAGAATTACAACAATTAAGGATCCACTTAAATTGGGTAAAAATAGTAAATTTTATTCTTAAAAAACTGGAGCTCTAGAAAACTGAAAAATCTTTAAAATTAAAAAATCATCACAGTCATGACAAAAAATAACCGAAAGTACTAAAATGCAGTAAATAAGATCAAATTGGTGATTTTAATGGGATTTAATAATTTAAACACCCATAAGAATAAAGATAATAGTAACTCTATAATTACATTTCCAATAGAATAATTTATTTATTAAATACGTGTCATATATTGTAAGAGAAAGTGAAGATGGTGTTATAGATTATTCCACATGTTAAATGTGAAATAATTGTGTTTTCAGATCAATGAAAACCTAACCAAACATGGGGGGACATAGAAAATATGTTTTCTTCCTTTTTAAGTTTCAAAAATCTAATATACATTCATCATTAGTCAAAATGGATAGAAAAAATGGAGTATGTTTTATTTTGAGAAGTAAGTCAACCCTATGTATTTTAATAGGGGATGACCATCAGATTAGTTTATCTAAGCCTAAAAGAACCAAAAAATGTGAATCATTTTATTTGTGTTAAATAGTTGATTTTTTTTCATGATTCATAGAAATTTTTTTTAAGGGTTAACCATGTAAAATCTAGTGCTTTGCATTATAGATTTTAATTTTTGTGGCATGACATCAATTTATTTGTGTGATAAGGATTCAACGAATAAATTTACTAATTTGAAGGAAAAGGGGTAATCCACTAGAAATTTCATGAAAATATAATTGTAAAATTGAAATAGAACTCTTTAACAATAAGACAGGTCTAGAGAAATCATATTATAATTATATTTATGAGTTATAATTGTAATTATAATGCATACCCAAAATCACCCTCTCCCAATATAAAAAAATATCTCATTAGGGATCCTTACTAAAAAAATATAGTTTTAGAGCTTATGTATATATTGTTTTAATTTTAAATTTATGGTTTTTTTTATTTCATGGATTTATGTTTTACTCGTCCCTATAAATAATTTGGTTAGAATGAATTGGTAATGAATCCAATAAATAATAAGAAACCCATGGGAATTATATCTAATAGAAAATTTCTTGGTTATTTTGAGATTTGGGTAAAATATTCATGCATGATAAAAAAAGGATGAAAATTTATGATTAAGAATATATTAATTCATTTAATGGTGAAAAAAATTAAGATGTGGTTCTTGATAACCAAAGCGATATTGTGTCAGCTGATGATGAAGAGTTGTCAAAAAGGACAAATGTGTTGGTTGTCCAATTATCAGTGGAGTGGGATTGAAGAATTCATAAATTAATCATAAAAACTAATAAGTAGTCCAAATTACATGGGTTTTATGTTTTTGGGATATATATTAAGAAATATAATATGAAAAACATCAATAAAATAATGTTTTAATTAGATAATTATCTATATAAAAGAGAATGATTCTCATGCCAAGAAATTGAATGATATTTCCTTAAAAGGGAATAATATTAAAACCAATTTCACGAAAAAGGACCTTAACTCAAAATAATATAAAAATTTAAAATCCATGATGGATAGCCTTTCTTCACACAATTAGAATGGATTAATGTGAATCAAATGATGAAACATGAGAATGTGTGACCTAGGTATTCCAGTGCTTTGATAAACTCTATGGAAAAGAAACAATTATCATGAAAGTTGATAATTAACATAAATTATATTGTTATGTATCTAAAAGAAACATAGATATGGATGACATAAATTATTAACATGATGTGTGATGTAAAAAATATCAACAACATGAAGAGGAGTTGATATTTGTTAAGAAATAGGTGGAGACACCAAAATCAATGGGAAATACTATTCTAGATAATTGATTATAAATTTTTGTTCCTATGGAATTTTATAGTGAGATGAGTATAATTTAGGATACATCATTAGATAATCATGAAAAATTAATTTTTTTATAAATGATTAATTATATTAGAAATTCTAGAATTGTCTATAATTGAAATCTATCAGTGTTCTTGTCACGACCCGTCCTTTGGGCCCGTGCCGTGACTACCCCAAAACCGCCTTCCATAGGCCAGGGGCTGGCGACTAGCAGCAAGGCGTAAATCCTGGTAAAGGGAAGGCATTGCCTTTGTAAAGTAAACAACAGACACCACAGAGTAAGTAAGCGGAAAAGGTAAACACTAAGTAAAAACTGGTACTACAGTAAGTGTGGAAAAGTAAGTGGGCCAGAATACTAACCCAAACTGAAAGTAAAGTACAACTCGAAAGGGAAAACAACAACTTAAAGCTAAAGCTGCAACGTCGATCCATACACTGAAAGTCCCACCTGAAGTGTGGCTACAGATACCCACCACTGCTTTTCGAGTCTAGCCGACCGCTTCGAGTACGTTCCGCCCAGTGATCCACCTCCACGTACCGTCCTGCTCTGCAAGCCTCCACCACGATCAGCGATGTCCGTCGTCTGCAACCAACACAACGTAGTGCGGGCATAGCTCGTGCAGTGGTGAGTATAAGCTATTCAGTAGGGACCCCGAGACCCCCGAAGGTCTCCCATAACCCACAAAGCATAATCCACAAAGGAAAGATACAATCACGGTGTAACATCCGACACTGCTTAGGTATATGCCCATACATATACCTAAGTCATCAATTCCCGTTCGGCTCCAACATCCGAGCCCAAGTACAACCCAGTCCACACAGGAAAGAAAAACATAAACCCACATAGGATAGCATAACACATTCCACAAAGGAAGCAACACATGATTCATCTCACACAGGTACACATCATTTGTAAAGTAAGAGGGATGATCAGATGTAATAACTAATTCATCTTCTGGGACCCACATAGGATACAAGCAATGTAGTCATCGTCGTCGAACCCATAGAGAATTCTGGAACAATTGTCTTCATCATCGAACCCACATTGGATTCCAGTACAATAGTCTTCATCGTTGAACCCGCGTAGGATTCCAGTACGATAGTATTCATCGTCGAAACCACCTAGGATTCCAGTATGATAGTCTTCATCGTCAAACCCACATAGGATTCCAGTACGATAGTCTTCATCGTCGAACCCACATAGGATTCCAGTACGATAGTCTTCATCGTCGAACCCACATAGGATTTCAGTACGATAGTCTTCATCGTCGAACCCACATAGGATTCCAGTACGATAGTCTTCATCGTCGAACCCACATAGGATTCATGTACGATAGTCTTCATCGTCAAACCCACATAGGATTCCAGTACGATAGTCTTCATCGTCGAACCCACATAGACTTCCAGTACGATTGTCTTCATCGTCGAACCCACGTAGGATTCCATTACGATAGTCTTCATCGTCGAACCCACATGGGATTCCAGTACGATAGTCTTCATCGTCGAACCCACATCGGATTCCAGTACGATAGTCTTCATCGCAGTAGCAGTCGCAGCCAGCTCTAGGGTTCCCGCACACAGCAAGCTCGTTTGGAAGGGTTTGCTCCATGAGCTGAGAGGTTGATACATCCACTGACACAAAGTCCAGAGTTGATGTATACAAAAGTTCCGTATCGTCAACATGAACTCAACGTCACAGACGGCGCGTCAATCGGACGCCCGGTCTGAGAGTTATTGGCCTTTTCGTCACAAGGGCCCGGTTGGTTTTTTAAGGCAAAACCAACCCGACCATACTCCACCTGTGTCCAAACATCGGGCGGAATATGCCAAAAGACCCGTCTCACATAGAGCAATCCACCAAAGTCGACGGCATGTCAATCGGACGTCCGGAGCTCAAGATATGAGCGTTTCCGCTCTGAGGGCCCAGTTGGTTTCGTGTACGAACCAACCTGGCCGATCCCAAAGTATTCCGAAACCTTGAGTGCGATATACCGAAAATACCGTCTCGATCCATGGATCGCATCGCCACTGACACTGGGTCGTTTGGAGGCCCGTAGCTCACGTTATGAGCAAAAGACTGAAAAGGTCCGGAAACGGGGGGGGGGGGGGTCTGGGCCCGGACCGACCCCCCCCTGGGTCGACCCGACCCGGCCCGGCCCCAGCGCGACCCGGCCCGGTGGGTCGGCCCGGCTTGGCTCCGCCGCGCGGCTGAGCGAGGGGAAGCCGCAGGGGGCTTGCTGTCCCCGCGTGAAGAAACGCCGCGGCCCCAGGTGGGGCCGCCTCGCCAGTGGACGCGGCGGCCGGGCCGCGTCCCTCCTCCCGGTTCCGCGTGGCCGTGGAACCGGCTTGACGCGGCCGCTGAAGCCACGGTGGGTTTTACCGGCGGCGAGCCGGGCGCCGCCGCCTCCGGTCGCCGCGCCGGCGGGAGCTTTTGCGGGCCACCGGACGTGCTCTGGTGGTCAGTTTTCCTTGCGTTCTTCGCCAGTGGTCCTCCCGGGACCCGATCTTCACTGCCAGGCCCTCGAATCACCCTTGTGGCCCCGTTTTTCGTCGTCCACCATTTCACGCACCAAGAATGAAAAGGTGAGATGGGTTCAGACTTGTTCGTTAGTCCGCACCCACCGCGTTAGCAGTCTTAATGAAATTCACCAAACAATATTTAAACGACCGGGGATTTAATAACAATGATTTAAAGAAACAAAGCCCTACCTCGTCGTACGTGCGTTCTTCGTGGAATTGATCGTCGCAAAAGAAAAGAAACGTCGCATCGTGGAAGAGCGTCGATTTTGCGCGGTACTTGGCGTCGCTTCGATGAACTCCGAGGATCAAAAACATACAGATTTAATTAAAATAATTAAATCCATGTTGTTGTTATAATCCACAAGGAATTTAAAAGGAGCGCAATCCCCTACCTTGTCGTTGTCAATCGAAGGTTGTCACGGGGTTGGATCGTCGCAGAAGAAGCATCGGAGAGGGAGATTCGTCGGCGTCACGGTACACGGCTTCGAGTCGTTGATCTCCGCGGGTTCGGTGTTCTTTGCGTTCTTTGCATTCTTCGCGTTCTTCATCAGAGGTCGGCGTTCTTCGCGAAAGAGTTTGAAGTTCTTCAAGCTCCTCCCAATCCTCTCAATGCCACAGGCTCCAACAGAAATAAAATAAGAGTTATCTTATTTTATTAACGCACACGACACGTTTGAAATTCAAAAGAAAAGAAATGAACAATGAATTCAATGAATTAATTGTAACAAAATAACATCCCAATTAAAGAAGCGTTAAGAATTTAAAAGACGCGTCAGTTGACTTTCAATTAAAAATGGTTTTCGCGGGTGTGTTACTTAGGGGAAAGAAACGGTGGGGCTCGTGCGGGCCCCACCTCACAAATATCCTACCAAGTGGGTAGGATATTTTTGGTTTGCACCCAATCTGTTCTAACTGAGCTTAAGCAGCTTAAAGTGGTATTTAAGTGACCTTAAGTGAAATAAAATAAAGTTTTCCTCACCACTTTATTGTATTTCTTAACTTAACCCCAAAATTTAAAAAAAAACACACCCGAGCAAACGAAACTCCGGAAGAGGCGTTTCTAAGCAAACACCGGCGCTGCGATTCCATCGGTGCCCTCGGAATTAGATTCAGAGCACTGGTTCAAAATTTATAAAAACCCGCTCGTTCGTTCACTGAACGTACCCGAGCCAAACTTCGAAAAAATTGATTCCGGGCACACCAGGCCTTGGAATCTTGTTCCATCAAAAACTGTGTTCTTGTAAAATTCCAATGAAAATTAATAAAAAAATTTCCTTGAAATTTACGGGTCTTTACATCACTCCCACCTCAGGGATTTACATCTCCATAATGATACATCATAAACTAGTGGAAAAAGTGTGGGTACTGAGCACGCATCTGAGCCTCCCGCTCCCAAGTGCTCTCCTGGAGGTTCCAGTGCTACCATCTGATGCACACTAGAGGAATCGACCATCCACGTAGGACCCTCTCCTGTCGATCCTCGATCTCCACCAGGACCTCCGCAAAAGTCTTCCCATCATCAACGTCTAGCTCCCCACGGTCAATGATGTGCGTCGGGTCGTGCACGTATCTGCTCAGCTAAGATACATGGAAGACGTTGTGAACCCAGTGCAACTGAGGTGGTAGAGCCAGGTGGTAAGCGACCTCGCCAATCCTGCTGAGGACCTGAAATGGTCTAATGAAGTGTGGAGAGAACTTTCCGCCTCAGCGAAATCTCTATATTCCACGTCGAGGTGAGACACACAAGAATACATGGTCACCATCCTTGAACTCTAGTGGCCTTCGCCTTCTGTCAGCATAAGACTACTGTCGGTTCTGAGTTGTTCTCTTCCGCTCCTGGATGACTTGGACCTTTGTGGTCCTATAAGAGGTGCTGTGATTTCTTCTTTGCCGATAAGAGAAATCTGGTATCATCCCATGGATGAACCACTTTCTTTGCATAATACAGTCAATCCCGACTTGGATGATACTAACCCACCCCAAGGATGACGTCGTAAGGCCTCGACGCTACTACCAAGAGATCCAACCATTACTCCCGCCTCCAAGGGTTGAGTCACACTGTCGGCATCAGTGTCTGGTAACTGGGTCTCCACCAGTAGGTATCTCTCAAGTGAGGGTCAAGTCAAAAGACTAAACTGGAACCTCTTAGTAACAACACAAGAGAGGACAGGAAAGTAAATGCCACAAAAAGGTGTCTTTTATTACTGCAGCTCAAGTACAAAGACACAAAGCATCTACAAACATACAACAACAAAACAAAAAGCAACATCAGCAAAAGTCTCCAGGTCTGGAGCTAGTCCTGCTCCTGTCCACCTGCTCCTGGTGCTCCATGATCATAGGCCTCAGCTGCCTGAAGCTGAGCTCTCCCATGTCCCCCTGTCCCCTGCGGTCGGGGTGGACCTCCTAGTGGTGGTGGTGGCAACACCCCAAAGCGTCGTCCACCTCCAGCTGCACAGCCAGCTCCTCTGCCTCACCCGCCTGCTCCCTGCGGACCGTCATGGTCGAACCTCTGCCTGGGAGGTCCCTCTACCGCCTGTTGTTCATTAGCAGGACGAGTCGGGCAGTCTCGAGCCATGTGACCTTGCCCGCCGCATGCGTAGCAATGCCTGCTTCTCGAGTAGTTGGGTCTCCTTCGTGTTCCCCGCACAACCGAATCATCACCCTGAGATTTCACATATTAATGTCTGGCCCGCTTGGACCTCTGCATCACTTGTCGACTGCCAGCTGCAGAAGACTCCGCTACGGGTCGTCCTGCGGAGGGTCCTGCCTCTGGTGCCTGCTCGGCGAGGAAACTCTCTACTAAAAGGGCTCTCTCCAACACCTCTTCCTGCGTCAGAATGTTGAGGGAGATCATCGAGTCCCTGATCTCATGCCTCAGTCCCTGTTCGAAGGTCTAGGACCGGAAGAACGGATCCCGTACCATATCGGTGGAGTAGCGAGAGAGATCAGTGAATCTCGCCGAGTACTGGGCAACTGTCATGCTGCCCTGCCACAGCTGTAGTATCTCCTGGATGCGCACCGCACAGAGGGTTTCTGGGATGAACTCCAAGCGGAAGATGCTCTCAAAGTACTTCCAGAGGAGAGATGCCTCATCGTGCACCTGGAGCATCAAGCTCCACCATTTGCATGCCGCCTCGTGCATGAGGCTCGCTGTGAGGATCACCATGAGGTCTTCTGTTGTCCTCACTAACCTAAAAACCCGTACAACTGCCTCCAGCCAGTCATCGGCTGCCTGGGGGTCCGTCTCCCCGTGGAACCTGGGCAGTCGCTGGCACTGGAACTCATACAGTGCACTAAGGCGACATGCATCGTCAGTGGCTGGGGCTGGTAGCATCGGTGGCTCAGCGGGTATAGGTACCACCGGTGCCTCGGCTGTCAAAGGGCCCTGTGCCGAGTCCTCGTCGCTCGGTGGGCTCTCGCCACGCACAACGCTCGGAACCCTAGCTGGCTGCCGTCGTGGGGCCATCCTGAAAAAAGACAGGTGTGCCACGGTCAGAACAGTGTACCTGGTGAGCTGACACAAAGTAATCACAATGAAAACTTGAAACACCCATGAAATCAATGTTTTCGTGCATTAAGTCGGAAATCAGAAGTCAGGGTCCTGGTGTACAGATACGTTGGCCGCCGCACCAACACTAGACTCCCTGGACTGATATCCACACCCAATATGCTTAACACTATTGCTTCACATAGAAAAAGATCAGAGTCCCAAGTTCTATGGTTGAACCGAACTCCTCTGATACCAATTTGTCATGACCCGTCCTTGGGGCCTGTGCCATGACTACCCCATGCCCGCCTTCCATAGGCCAGGGGCTGGTGACTAACACCAAGGCGTAAATCCCAGTAAAGGGAAGGCATTGCATTTGTAAAGTAAACAACAAAAACCACAGAGTAAGTAAGCAGAAAAGGTAAACACTAAGTAAAAACTGGTACAACAGTAAGTGCGGAAAAGTAAGTGGGCCAGAATACAAACCCAAACTAAAATTGAAGTACAACTCGAAAGGGAAAACAACAACTGAAAGGTAAAGCCGCAACGTCGAGCCGTCCACTGGAAGTCCCACCTGAAGGGTGTGTACAGATAGCCTCCACTGCTCCCCGGGTCCAGCCGACCGCTCCGAGTACGTTACGCTTAGTGATCCACCTCCAGGTACCGTCCTGCTCCGCAAGCCTCCACCACGATCAGCGCTGTCCGTCGTCTGCAACCAACACAATGTAGTGCGGGCATAGCCCGTGCAGAGGTGAGCATAAGCTACTCAGTAGGGACCCCAAGACCCCCGAAGGTCTCCCAGAATCCACAAAGGATAATCCACAAAGGAATGATACAATCACAAAGTAACATCTGACACTGCTTAGGTATATTCCCATACATATACCTAAGTCATCAATTCTCGTTCGGCTCCAACATCCGAGCCCATGTACAACCCCGTCCACACAGGAAAGAGAAACGTAAACCCACACAGGATAGCATAACACATTCCACAAAGGAAGCAACACAGGATTCAGCTCACACAGGTACACATCATTTGTAAAGTAAGAGAGATGATCAGATGTAATCACTGATTCATCTTCTAGGACCCACGTAGGATACATGCAGTGTAGTCATCGTCGTCGAACCCACAGAGGATTCCAGAACAATTGTCTTTATCGTCGAACCCACATAGGATTGCAGTACGATAGTCTTCATCGTCGAACCCACGTAGGTTTCCAGTACGATAGTCTTCACCATCGAACCCACATAGGATTCCAGTACGATAGTCTTCATCGTCGAACCCATGTAGGATTCCAGTACGATAGTCTTCAACTTCGAACCCACATAGGATTCCAGTACGATAGTCTTCATCATCGAACCCATATAGGATTTCAGTATGAAAGTCCTCGTCGTCGAACCCACATAGGATTCTAGTACGATAGTCTTCATCGTCGAACCCACATAGGATTCCAGTACGATATTATTCATCGTCTAACCCACATAGGATTCCAGTACGATAGTCTTCATCGTCGAACCCACATAGGATTCCAGTACGATAGTCTTCATCGCCGAAACCACGTAGGATTCCAGTACGATAGTCTTCATCATCGAACCCACCTAGAATACCAGTACGATAGTCTTCATCGTCGAACCCACATAGGATTCCAGTACGATAGTCTTCATCGCAGTAGCAGTCGCAGCCAGCTCTAGGGTTCCCGCACATAGCAAGCTCGTTCGGGAGGGTTCGCTCCACGAGCCGAGAGGCTGATACATCCACTGACACAAAGTCCAAAGTTGATGTATCCAAAAGTTATGTATCGTCAACATGAACTCAACGTCGCAGACGGCACGTCAATCGGACGCCCAGTCTGAGAGTTATTAGCTTTTTCGTCCCAGGGGCCCGGTTGGTTTTTATGGAAAAACCAACCCGACTGTACTCCACCTGCATCCAAACCTCGGGCAGAGTATGCCAAATGCTCCGTCTCACTTAGAGTAATCCACCAAAGTCGACGGCACGTCAATCGGACGTCCGGAGCTCAAGATATGAGCGTTTCTACTCTGAGGGCCCGGTTGGTTTCGTGTACGAACCAACCCACCTGAACTCAAAGTATTCCGAAACCTTGAGTACGATATAACGAAGCGACCGTCTCGATCCAAGGATCGCATCGCCGCTGACGTCAGGTCGTTCGGAGGCCCGTAGCTCAAGTTATGAGAAAAATACCAAAAAGGTCCGGAAACAGGGGGTCTGGGCTCGGACCGACCCGGCCCGACCCGACCCGGCCCGGCAAGAGTGGCCCGGCCCGGCCCGGTCGCGACCCGGCCCGGCGGGTCGGCCCGGCTCGGCTCGGCCGACCGGCCGAGCCGGGGGAAGCCGCAGGGGGCTTGCTGCCCCCGCGTGAAGAAATGTCGCGGCCCCGGGTGGGGCCGCCTCACCAGCGGACGCGGCGTCCGGGCCCCGTCCCTCCTCCCGGTTCCACGCGGCCCCGGAACCGGCACGCCCCCGCAGCTTCAGCCACGGCGGGTTTTGCCGGAGGCACGCCGGGCGCCGCCGCCGCCTGGTGGCCGGCCGCTACCGGCGACGCTGGGAGCTTCCGCGGGCCACCGGACGTGCTCCGGTGGTCCGTTTTGCATGCGGTCTTCGCCAGTGGTCCTCCCGTGACCCTATCTTCACTTCCAAGCCCTCGAATCGCCCTTGTGGCCCCGTTTGTCGTCGTCTGCCATTTCACGCACCAAGAACGAAAAGGTGTGGTGCGTTCGGACTTGTTCGTTAGTCCTCACCCACCGCGTTAGCGGTCTTAAAGATATTCACCCAACAATATTTAAACGACCGTGGATTTAATCACAAAGATTTAAAGAATCAAACCCCTACCTCGTCGTACGTGCGTTCTTCACAGAATTTATCATCACGGAATAAAAGAATCATCGCGTCGCGGAAGAGCGTCGCTGTCGCACGGTACTTGGCATCGCGTCGACGAACTCCGTGGATCAAAAACATAAAGATTTAATTAAAATAATTTAATCCATGTTGTTGTTATAATCCAAAAATAATTTAAAAGGAACGAAACCCCCTACCTTGTCGTTGTCGATCAAAGGTTGTCGCGGGGTTGGATCGTCGTGGAAGAAGTGTCGCGGAGGGAGATTCGTTGGCGTCGTGGTACACTGCTTCGCGTCGTCGATCTCCGCGGGTTCGGTGTTCTTCGCGTTCTTCGCGTTCTTCGTCGGAGGCCGGCGTTCTTCGTGAAAGTGGTTGAAGTTCTTCAAGCTCCCCCCAATCCTCTCAACGCCACAAGATCCAACAGAAATAAAATAAGAGTTATCTTATTTTATTAACGCACATGACACGTTTGAAATTCAAAAGAAAAGAAACGAAAAATTAATTCAATGAATTAATTGTAACAAAATAACATCCCAATTAAAGAGGCGTTAATAATTTAAAACACGCGTCAGTTGACTTTTTATTAAAAAGGGTTTTCGCGGGTGCGTTACTTAGGGGAAAGAAACGGTGGGGCTCGTGCGGGCCCCACCTCACAAATATCCTACCAAGTGGGTATGATTTTTTTGGATTGCACCCAATCCGTTTCAACTAAGCTTAAACAGCTTAAAGTGGTCTTTAAGTGACCTTTAGTGAAATAAAATAAAGTTTGTCGCACCACTTTATTTTATTTCTTAACTTAACCCCAAAATTTAAAAAAACTCACCCGAGCAAACGCAACTCCGGAAGAGGCGTTTCTAAGCAATCACCGACGCTGTGATTCAATCGGTGCCTTCAGAATTTTATTCCGAGCGCTGGTTCAAAAGGTAGAAAAACCCGCTCGTTCGTTCACTGAGCGTACTTGAGCCAAACTTCAAAAAAATTGATTCCGGGCACACTGGGCCTCGGAATCAGGTGCCGTCAGAAACTGCGTTCTTGTAAAATTGCAATGAAAATTAAGAAAAAAATTTCCTTGAAATTTACTGGTCTTTACAGTTCTCAGGAAAGAAAACAGTGTCTATTACTAATAAAGAAAAATACATTAGATATAGCTACCAAATTCTCTTATACATATTATTAGATTATTTTTATAAGAAGAATACAATAAAAATAACTCATAGTTTGAGAGTCCAAGAGTCATTGGGAGAATAGGTTCACAATACATCAAACTAAGATTAAAAAAATATCTTAATTTTTTTATCCATAAAGAGAACATAAATACCATTGATCTAAATAAACATAATTAAATAACCTAGGTAATACATAAAAAAAGTTGTATGCTAAAAATAAAATTAATTAAATAAGTAGGGTATATAATAATAACAAATGATTCAAAAGGAATAACATGGAATCAGAAAAAGAAAGGTGCATGAATAATTTTAAGGAATTATGTCATACATATGATGGATTTTTTGGATATTCAAAACATATGAATGTGAAATAATAATAAAACATGACTTAATAATATGTCAAGGATAAAATCAAATACAACTAATAATAGTGGATAGAGTAATATAATGGATTAGGTTTACTTTATAATTACATATATATCATCTAATTAGACATAAACATTACCAGTGAATTGGAATACTATCTGGGTGAAACGATCATAACATGTACATACATATATTTTTTATGTAGATAAATCATAGAAAAAAATTATCATCAGAAAATCTATTTGAAATGAAATGTGGTATATAATAATGTCTTATAGCATCGTGAAACAAAATTTAATAATGAATTCCATGAAAGGAATCAAATTATTAATGTATATTGTATGATAAATAATGAATAATGTGTCACTAAAATATTGTTCAAGTGAATTTATTACATTAAAAGAAGTGGATAAATAATTTTAAATATATTCCATTCATGTGGTGTTTTATAAAATGGTGGAAAAATATTTAAATAGGGTAATGTAATAAAAATAAACATAAAAACAAAAAAACATTCATGGTTTTCCCTAATAAAAATATTTTTTTTAAAAAACCATATGGAATCCCGCCATATTATTACATAACAATTCATTACATATTACAAATAGAGGATCTTTAATGTCTGGTGTCTTGGAAATTAGGAACCTAAAATATAAATACATAAAACACATTCTTATAAGACACTTACAAGGCTTCATCATTTTTTCATCCTATGTACAATTACACCATCTCATAACCTGGATACATACATCAAAGGAAAGGGTTAGCATAAGGCCTAGTAAGGAAAACAAGTGAAATAGTTTACGTGTGAATTTGAGTGGTCTCAAAAATAACATGAGGAATATCGTAAAGGAATGATAAATAGGAATATACTAGAAATAATAACTTTACGAATTACGAGAAAATGTGGCTACAACATTTAATTTAGATATTCATGAACATATCACCATGTTCCATCCCCATGGTGTTACAAATATTACCATGGTTACTCACCTTGGTATTATGGAACTTGGTATCTCTAGAGATTAAATTATTTACCCAATGCATTAGAGCGAAATCAGGGTGCACCCTTAATATCTATTTCTTTTTACGTGATCCATATATATCATAATAAAAAATTTCACAAATAACCCAAATAGAAGAAAAGAAATGGGTCTCATATCAAAATCATGATGTTTAAAAAAATTCTTAAAAACATGATTATTATGTCATTTATAACGCATAGAAGGGGAATAAGGGTTTTATGTATGTAAATTCCATAATAAAATATATTAATTTTATTCTTGTCTAATACCCATATAAATGAATTAGGATTGAGTATTTACATACATAAATTAAGTTAATTTCTTCAGAAAAAAAAGAGACAGAGTTTGAGATAAAAATTATTCACCTTAACAACTATACAACATGGTTTTAGAAAACATTAAAAAAGAGAGGGTAAATGGTTTACCCACTCATAAATAACTCATATTAATGAATAGGGACTTAATAAAATAGAAATATGATAATGGTATGGATATTATAATGACGTACCACATGAAAAGGAAGCTTGAAAGAAAAGATGCGCTTTCTTTTAGGAAAATTTAGCAACATCATGGCGTCACAAAAAAATTCATAAAATCAGTAGATGAGAGTGGAAATGGTATGTCATAATTCTTTAATAAAATTGATATAAATAATTTTATGAAATCACATTCCAACATATAATAAAATGGAAACTATAAGACATAATATAAAGGAAGTCATGACTAAAAGAGGCTGGTGAAAGGTTCTCATACCATGAAGAGTAACTTCAATAACTCAAAGGTAAGGACCTTGGGCTGCTTGAGGGAACATTTGGAGGTCTCCATGGGAGTTAAAAAACCATGTATTTGTTGAATAATAATTTATAATGAAATAAATTAAGGAATGGGTTTGTATTTATATAAAAATTGAGAGAATAGTTTTTTAATTTCCATGGGACACCTCATTAGTCGTATTTGAAAACCCATGGGATTTCCCATGGTATTTTACCATGTTATTGGCCACTTGGGACACCACATAACATATCTTATGGTAAACAAGTCTACCAGAATTATTAAATCCTTATTACATCTTTAGTGATGTCATTAAACTCATTGAAACTCAAAACTGTATTTTTACTATTCACCAAAAAAGAAAACATTTTTTACAGATCTTATAAATTCACTATAACATAATATTGATGCTCTAAATTCAAAAATGAACTCTATATTATGTACATAATTCTATAATTATGATATATTTAATTTTTAAGTAAAAATACTATTTACTAGAAAAAATACTAATACTTAACAAATAATTTCTGAAACAGTTATTCACTTATGCTATTATACCCCATTACCTAATCAAGATGCCTAAATTATGTTTAAAATTTCTTAAGAAAAATCACTATTCCATTAGACACATTATTATTCTTAAGGATAATATTTCTATTGATAATTTTCTATTCACTAATAATTAAGTTGATCTGATTTGAATATAAATTTCTTACTGCTCTGTACTATAAAAGACCATTTTTTGAAAATCATTTCACATTAGTAATTATTTAAAGTACAGAAAAATATTTTAAAATACCATTTTTTCAAAATTCACCATCAATACGGAAATTCTATAAAATCATCCTATATTTATTCATTAACATTATAAATTCAAAAATTTTACACAAATATGAATTAACAATTTTATTTATATAAAAGGATTACACTAAGTATCTAAGGACTCATTACATATCCCCATATAACAACTTCATAGGACCTAAGAGTAAGGTGTGCTATGCTGATAGAATATTGGGGAAACTCAGACAACATTGCCTAAGTGGTGATTTATATCATATTGAACTTCTCTCATAAATGATTTCATTCAAGCCTTACATGTTGGAGTTCATCTTGGGATTTATCCATAGTGAAGCTTAGCGATGCCACCTCCTACCCAAGCTCTAACAAATGGGGACTCGTACGGACCGAGTCTACTGGACGAGGCCATTGACTCTTCTTTCTATATTAATTAACCATGATCATTGGTATTTATAAACAATAATCATAATCTTAATACTATAGTTTCCATTGGTTATATTGAACAAGGGTTATATAACAGTAGAAACCCAACGGTCTCATTTTAATTATACTCACTTCATTAATTAAAGGATATAGTTTTTTTGAGTATAAAATAAAATAACACACAAATTTAGGAAACAAATATTATTCAAATGTTTGGTTCATTACATTCTTCCCCCATCAGAAATTTCATCATTGAAATTTCAACTCGTACCCTCAGAAGAGAAAAGATGTAGGTACTTCTGTCTCATAGACTCATCTGGTTCCAATGTGGCTTCTTCACATTTTTGGTTTGTCCACAACACCTTATCTAGGTGGGTAGTTTTTTTTCATAGAACCATGTCTCTATGATCCAAGATCTCCACCATATACTCCTCACAATAGAGGTCATGTTACAGTTGTACCACCTTTTGACTTTGTGCATGTGATGGGTCACGTATGTACTTCCTCAATAAGGATACGTGGAATACATCATGAACATGTGATAGATTTGGAGGTAGTGTAAGATGATAATACACTACACCTAGGTTATCAAAGATTTCATAGGGCCCAATGTAACAAGGGTTGAAATTCCCTTTCATCCCAAACAACATGACTCTCTTCCAATGTGAAAATTGAAGAAATAATTTTTCACCAACATCAAACTCCATGTCCCATCCATAGTTGTCATCATATATCTTTTCCCAACTCTATGCATCCTTAATGTGTTTCTAGATGGAATGAAAATTTTCTATCATATATTACAAAAGATTAGGCCCAAATCACTTTTTCTCACCAACTTCATCCCGACAAGTTGAAGTTCGATATCTCTTCCCATATAGAGATTCCAAGGGTGCCATTTGAATTCTAGAGTGGAATCTATTATTTTAAGAGAACTCAAATAATGGGATATGTTGGTCCCATCCCCATTTAAATTCAACTGAGCACGTTCTCAGCATTTACATGAGTGTCTAAAAATTCCTTTAATGTTTTCCATCAGTTTTGTGGCGATATGTCGTATTGAAATTCAATTTGGTACTTAGAGCATGTTGAATACTTCACCATAATTTTGATGTCAACCTTCGATCATTATCAAATAATATTGAATGTGGAACTCCAGGTATCCTTACCAATTATTTCGCGTAAATCATGGAATGTTTATCAAGAGAGAAATATTCCCAAATAGAGATAAAATGTGCAACCTTAGTGAGATTGTCCACAATAACCCATATCGCATGGTTTTCATTGGAGTTTTCTCAGGAGAGCAGTGACAATGTCCATAGGGATATTGTCCCACATCCATGCTGGTATGTATAGTGGTTTTAATACCCCATTAGAGAGTTGTCACTCTGCCTTCACTATCTGACATACCAGGAACCTTGTAGTGTAGTCAACAATCGTCATTTTCATATTATCCCTCCAATAATGATCACAAACATCCCTATAAATTTTCTTGCATCCCATATGTATATAGAATGTAAGGCTCTGAGCTTTATTGATCAGTTCCTAATTTTTTTTTGGAAAAGATGTAACACATAGTCTTTTAAGAAATTCTAGTACACCTTCTTGATCAATATTGAACTCGGGAAACTCCCCATCCTTCATATCCTCAAACTTCTTTTGTAATAAAATATACTTTTTTTCTAAGAATTCTTGATCTTATCTGGTAACAATGGGTTTTAAACAATTTTGGATAGGGTTGATGTTGTCCCTTCTCTTATAATTACCATCTCTATTTTTACTAGGTCTTAGATCAATAGATCTCGTTAAATAATTATCATGGACAAAACAATTGGGTCTTTCCTATTTAATTCATTAGTGACTTTTTTTCTCTTCTAGGATGATAATGAATTGAATAATGATAGACATTATGAAGTTTGAACCATCTCCTCGGTTTCATGTTCAATTAGTTATTGATGAAAATATACTTCAAACATTTTGAGTGTTTGTATATATCACATTTCTCTCCATAAAGATAATTCTTCTATATCATCAGAAAAAACAACTGCAGCCATCTCAAGATCATGTCTAGGATAGTTCTTATCATGAGTCTTCAACTCCAAAGATGTATAAGAGATCACCTTATAATTTTTCATGAGGATGCAACCAATCACTTATAAAGATTCATTGTTAAAAATAAATAATACTTCTCCACTTGAGGGACGAGTTAACACTGATACGGTAAACAATATCTTCTTCTTCTCTTATAAGCATTCCTCACACGCCTTTATTTAGATGAAATTTACCCATTTTAATGTTAACTTGGTTATTGTATTAGAACTTCGTTAAAGGTTTTTCACAAAGATCGTATAATATCTTTCTAATCCAAGGAAACAATGCATCTCAGTTATTATTGTAGGCTGAAGCCACTCCTCTACAACCTTTCACTTTATAGGGTCAACTGTGATTCCTTCATTGGGTACAAGATTCTCCATGAATGAATCTTATTGTAACCAAAATTGACATTTTTTGAACATACCAAAATTCCTCTCCTTCTGTAGATTTTGAACAATAAAACATAGATTATACTAATGTTTCTCATGTGTTTTGGAATATATGATAATATCATTAATAAAAACTACCACGATGTTATCAAGGTACACCTTAAAGACTCAATTCCTAAAATCCATAAAAATATATGGAGGATTTTTCCAAGAAAAGGGCATAACAACAAACTCATAATGCCTATATCTTTATCAGTAGGCAGTTTTTGGAATATCCTATTTTTGCACCATCAATTGATTTAACCAGATCAAAGATCAATCATGGCAAAGAATTAAGCCCTGCAAATTTGGTCAAATAAGTCATCTATTCTTGGAAGATGTTATTTGTTATTCATTGTTGCCACATTCAGTTCTCAATAATCAATACATAACTGCATTGACACATCCTTCTTCTTCACAAAGACAATAGGTGATCCCCAAGGAGACACAATCGTTCAGATAAACCCCTCCTCCTTAAGATCTTACAGTTTTTATTTAATTCCTATAGCTCCATATTTTCCATCATATATGGTGTATATTATGTTAGATGATATCCATGTGCGAGTTCAATGGATACCTCTACCTCTCTATCTGGGGGAGGTCTGGGTTACTCCTCATGAAATATGTCAATGTATCCCATCATGATGGGAACATTTTTTATCCTTATACTCCCATTTCCTTATTCATCTTCACCATTCACCTCCATAATGAAGGATATATGAGGTTCTTATAGACATTCATCTGGTTGATATATCTCTCTGTGGAATACAACTATATGTTTCCCATTCAAGAACACTGATATTTCCTTGGTTCTGCATTTGATCATATCATTATACATTGAGAGCCAATCCATCCCTAGTATAATGTCGAATTCAATCCTTGGAATGACTACTACATTTTCAATAAGATTGTGATCACTAAATTAAATACAATGCATTCTAAACATTGACCATTCTTGTATAATCCAACCATGAGTCTTAACTAATAACTATACTTTTAGTAATTCAGGGGTTGATTCTAAATTATTTACAAACTTATAGGAAATAAAGGAATTCATAAAACCAAAATCAAACAAATTACTTTTTATTATTGAGAGAGCAACAAGAGTAACTACTACCACATCATTTGAATCTTCAAAATCAGCTGTTGAGATATAAAAAGCATGAAATTTCTCCCTTGGACTTTGTAGGGGCTGATAGTGGTTCACCTACACTACCCTCATATTTTGACAGTGATTGGAAAAGTTCCCAAGTTGTCCACACTTATATCATTAGAAATCATGTAGGGACTCCACCATCTTCCCTTTTTCGTTTGGGTTTGGAATTTGATGCATCACATCACTATGATAATTCCTCACAATATGGCCATCTCCTCACGACTGGTAGCACTTCCCACTCCCAAGCAGTCAGTTCCATGAATGCTTCTTGCAACATTTATTACACGTGGGACGTTAAACATTCTTTCCTCCTCTTCCCTAATTAAAGGTCCTCACTAAGATTGACTCTATTTATATATAATTGTCATTGCATATTTGATACCATTTCATCTCCCCAAACTCAAGTTCGACAATCATTTCACTCCTCATGATATCTTCATAGCAATCATAGTCTTAGTAGGATACATTCTTCTACAGATGAGGTCTTAGTCCAACAAAGAACCTATCAAACTTCCCATCATGATCCAAAACAAATATTGGTGTCTAACCAGAATGACTTGTAATGATCATCCCTTAGCTTCCAAAAGATTCACTATTCCTCTTCTTCAGCTCAAGAAACTCCTCGATTTGTTTCTCATAGAACAGTAGAAATACTTATTTAAGAAGACGACTATGAACTCTTCCCACTCCATATATTCAACATCCACTCCTGGCCTTTTGTTTTTTTAATCAGTTCTCGCCACTGATCATCTTCTCCTTCTAAGTGCTAAACATCTAGGGTGACCTTATCTTGTTTTGAACAATGGAGCACAGAAAATATCTTTTCGGTGGAGATGATCCACTATTCAGCAATCAATAGATCTATAGATCCACTAAAGTTTGGTGGTTGTTGATATATAAATGACTCAACAGAATGTTGTTCCCTTTACTGTGAGATCAGTATCTCAGCATGATTCATGTTATTTTCCATAACTTGGGTCAGTTGGTTCATCATTCTATTTAATGTTTCAATTATGTCTTCCTTTAGAGGGGCGTCAGTGCATGGTTTATTGTGGTCACCATTTTCATGGTTCCTCCTTTTTCCCATCATTTTCTAAAAGAAGAAAACCATTGTTATAAGATTATTTAATTTATAAATCCTTTAAATATAATGGATTTTATGTCTTAAAACATGATGATTATACCATTAAATTTTTATATAAATCCTTTGTAATGATTCATAAAAACCTTGTGATTAACAAAAAATATCCCCTGAGATTGTTAAACCAGGAGTATAGTAAGACCATTTTTCATGTACTAGGATACCCCACGTCAAGCCTTAATCTCTTTGTTAGATTTTTCACTCCTAGGTACATCTGTTCCAGATCCACATCCACTTGTTTGTATCCATACTCAAATCTATTTGTTCAGAAACCACTTACATAATATTTCACCAAAATACAAGGAAGTTTTCATATATATAATCTTTTATACTAGGATCTTCCAAAATTTTTCATTTATAAATTTTTAAAAATAAATAATTTATCATTTGATACCAATTATTTCATCCTTACTTTTTATGACATAACATTTCATTACATTTTACAAACAGATGATCTTTAAAGTATAGTATCATGAAAATAAAGAACATAAAACATGAAAACATAAAACACATTCTTCATATAAAGTTTTATCAATTCATCATAGGTTAATTAAAATTACAATTACTAAATACCTTATCCTAGATAAATATATCAATGGAAAGGGTGAGAAGAAGGCCCAATAAGGAAACAAAGTGAAACCGTTTACATGTGAGCTTGAGCGATATCAATAAGAATAAGAGGAATATCAGAAAAGAATAATATATATGAATATCTTAGAAATAATAACATGAATAATATCTTGAAAATGTTGCTACAACATTTAAATTATAAATTCATGAACATATCCCCATGGTCCATCCTCAAGGTGTCATAAAAATGTCCATGATTATTCACCAAGGTATCGTGAAACGTGTCTTCTCTAGAACTAAAATTATTTACCCAATGAATTCGGGAAATATCAGGGCACACACTTAATACGTATTTATTTTTCTATGATCCACATATATAATTATAAAAAATTTCAAAAATAACCCCAATAGAATAAAATAAATGGGTTTTATATAAAAAACAAGTCGTTTTAAAAAGTGCTTTAAAAAAGACCATTATGTCATTTATAACCCATGGAAAGGGATTGATGGTTTTATGTATGCCACTTCCAGAATAAAATATATAATTTTTATGTCTTTATAATGACCCTTGAAATTTATATAGGTTTTTTTATTCACATAAATAAAACAAAATAATAACTTGAGAAAAAAAGAGAGATAAATTTTGAGACGAAAATTCTACAGCATAACGACTATACAACATGGTTTTATAAAACATTAAAATGAGAGGGGACATGGGTCAACCACTCTTAAATAACTCATAATAATGTATAACGGAATAATAAAATACAAATATGATCCTGGTATGTATATTTTAATGCCATAACACAAAAGAAGTAAATTTGAAAGAAAAGATGTGATTTCATTTACAAAAATTTGGGTGCCTAACGACATCACATAAAATTTAAGAAAATAAATTGATAAGAGTGTAAAGGGTCTCTCATAATTTTGAAATTTAATGTAAAAAAAATAAGGATATATAAGAACATATCCTCATAATAAAATGGAATCTAGAAGATAAAACATAAAGGAAGTCATAACTAAAAGTGGAGGGTGAAAGGTTCCCTTACCTTGAAGAGTAACATCAAAAAATCGAAGGTTGGGACCTTGGGGGGATTGCCGAAAACATATGAAGACTCCTTGGGAGGTAAAAAGATAATATATATATTTATGAATATTTTTTAATGAATTTAATGAAGGAATGGGATGGTATTTATATAAAATGTGATGGAATATTTTATGAATTACCAAGGGACACCCCATTAGTGGTATTTTCAAAACCATAGGCTCGCCCATTGTAATTTCCCATGGTATTTGCCACTTGGGACACCAAATAACACATATTACTATAAAAAGGACTACCATAATTATTAAATCACGATTAAAGCATTAATTATGTCATTAAAAACACTGAAACTCAAAACTGTATATTCTCTATTCACTGAAAAACAAAACATTTTATAAAAATCTCATAAATTCACCCTAACCTAATATTGATTCTATTAATTCAAAAATTTACTATATTTTATGAATGTAATTTTATAATTATTATGTATTTAATTTTTCAAAAAAACCATATTTACCTGAAAAAATACTAATACTTAACTAATAATTTCTAAAACAGTTATTTACTTATGCTATTATATCACATTACCTAATAAAGATGAATAAATTATATTTATAGTTTCATAGGTGAGGTTATTATTCAATTGGTTATATTACTATTCATAAGTTTAATATAACTATTCCTAATTTATTATTCACCAAAAATTATGTTGATCTTATTATAATGTAAATTTATTACTAATCACCACTGTAGAAGACCAATTTTTAAAAATCATTACACATAATTAATTATTTAAATTTAACAAAAATATTTTAAAATACCTTTTTTCAAAAATTCACCAATAATATGGGACTTCTATAAATTCATCCTATATTTATTTTAAAATTTTAAATTAAAAAAATTAACCATAATAAGAAAAACCAATTTAATTTATACAAAAGTATTACACAATGTAACTAAGGACTCTTTACATATCCCCTTATAACACCCGCATAAGACCTAATAGTAAGGTGTGCTATGGTGTTAGAATATTAGAGAAACTCATACAACAATTCATGAGTGGTGATTTTTGTCATCTTGAACATCTCCTATAAGAGATTATTTTAAAGATTTATGTGTTACAGTTTGGCTTGGTATTGGTCCAATGTGAAGCCCAGCGACACCACCTCCTTCCTAAGCTCCGAAAAATGGGCTTACAGACCGAGTCTATTGGATGAGGCCATCTACTCATCTTTCTGATATAATTAACCATGAAAATTGGTATTTATAAATAATAATCATAATTATAATAGTACAGTTTCCAATGGTCATATGATTAACAACTATATTGACCAACAGTCATATTGCAGTTGAATTCCAATGGTCTTATTCTAATTATACACACTTAATTAATTAAAGGATATAGTTTTTTTAGTATAAAACAAATAACCCACGTATTTTGGAAACAAATATTATTCAAAAAATGGGGTCATTACCAACAATTTAACTTTAAAAAAATTTCATTTAGTGTTACTTGAAATTATGTAAGGAAATATAGTAGTTTCTTTTAATCAGAGCTTTGAATGCATTTGAGAAGAGAATCTTTTAAACATGTATGTAGTTATCATGGAAAAATGAATTTATTTATGTTTAAATAAGTGGGGAACATTCAAATAACATAAATTAAATAATCATTATAATATAGAGAACAAGTGATGTAATGAGAGATAAATCATAACCTAAAGAAAATTTCGTGGTTTGGGGTAATCCTTTACCCTCGGATTAGAATTTTTTCCCCCATGAATATAAAATCCTGAATATTCATATTATAATCATTATTTATTTAATTTGGATCCATTTTAAACTATATTATATTTATAATAATTATATTATACCCACTTATAAATATTTTAATGATATTTAAAGATTAATTTCAATATTTTCATTGCATTCGTTTCACGGTTTCATGGTTATATCTCAAGATGATACTTTTTTATGTTCATGAAAAATGGGTCTCTAACTCCAGAAATAAAATAAAATGATATTATTTTCCTATAAAAAATTGAAATGGTCTTGAATATCCATATTTTTTACAACATAAGTGTTATACATATAGTACAGATGTTTTAATTGTATGGTCAGTTTATTTTTCAATTTTACCAACCATCAAGAAATAAATTCATTATATTTAATTAAATGATAATTAATATATTCTAAAACATGAAATTTGTTATAATATATCTTTTAAAATCATGTTTAATCATAATAATATTTCAATAATCATCCATACATGCGGTGGAGAAAAACAAAGTATGTATTTCATAGAGGAAGTGAACAAACCATAATGTGAACAATGTTTTAATGTTTTGAAAGAGAATAAAAGGGAAGAGGATGGGAAATATAGATTTCATCAATAAAATAATAGTAAACTATATTTAGGATATTTTATTCCTTATTCCATATCGAATGCTTTCTTTTTGGAGGATGGGGAGGAATAAAAATTAAAACGCTCAGTTGAGGGTACTAACTTCTCCTTTGGATGTCTCCTCTTAGGATTCCTCTTAAGGAACCTTGGATTTTCCATTTTATGAGACTATGGATTCTAGAGACTTGTAAAATATATGGATATGGAATTTGGTAGAGCTCTAATAATATGATGATGTTAGAATATTTGATGAGAAGGGGTTATTATGGGTGCTATTAATAAAGGTATGCGATGTTTTTTTTTAATACAATATTCATTAGTGTATTAATTTTCTTCTAGAAAATAATAATAATACCTAAACATTTAGTAAATTGAAATATTTTATCATATATAACTTTTCATAATAAATTTATATGTTTCTAAAAAAATACAACATATTCCACCCTAAACATTATTCAATTGTTTTATTAAAAAAATGAAATCCAGTTTTTTAAAATATTATTTTATATATAAGGAAGTTAATGTTTAAATAAAATATATATTTATTTTAAAAAATTCCAAATATTAATAATATGATAAAATTTATGACCCTTATAAATATAACATATAGTCTCATGGAAATATTATTTTTATAATGAATCATAATATTGTTTTAAAAATATAAATTTTAAAAATAAATTTTATTTCAAATCATTACTCTACTTATAAAAATTAAAATTGAAATATATGTTTTATAAAAAAAATCACATATTGTATCATATTTAAAACATTTATTAACTTGTTTCATGACATAAATATATCATATTTTCAAATTATAAGACATATAAATAATATATTACAATTTTTTTGGTGAGGATACAATTCTAAAAGTCGAGTTACTATTCCTAATGGTCATATTACTATTCCAACGGTCATATTTGAAATGGGGATATGGGTACACATCTTTTTATAAATTCCAAATATATTATTCATTCTTAATTAAATTATATTTTCACTCACGGTAATATATATTATTATTTTATTATTATATATATTTAAATTATAATATTCATATTCAATTATACAATGATTTTTGTGAGTGCGATCACTATGGGGGATCAAGCATAACGAAATTTTCAAATTATATTTAACTTATTTACTATTTATTATACGATAGTAATATTTTAAATTTTATGGACATATTTATCCGCACAATATATTTTTCAATTTAATCTATGAATATTTCTTATTTTATCTTGTTGGTCTATTTATTTATATAATACTCTATTACAAAATAAGACACTTTTATATAAGAACGGAAATTTCATTGATAAAATTTCGCTATGTCACATTGGATAAAATGAAAATACATTCCGGAAGTTCTGTATATGAGGAAAGGATATAAGGATGAACTCCAATAGAAGTTATGAAGAAATGTACTTTAATTATGGAATCAATTGGCATGCATTTCAATTTTATAAATATGTATTGGAAAATATTAATTGATATAACATTGATTGATTTTTTTTGAATGATTGGGTTCTAAAACCTAATATAGGAGTTGTGGATTTTATTTATATAATTATTACCAATCTAAATATTCATTATGTAAATATAATCTTGGAATCTAAACAAGATTGAGTAGTGAATACTGGCTGGAATTCAATGATAAATTTATTCCATTTGGAAATTAATTTCTTTTGTAGTTAGAAGAAGATAACAATGTTGAAAGTAATCTAATGATGAATTTAAAATATGATATTAGTGAAAATGTGTTTTTGAAAAATATAAAGAATGTATTGAAAATTTAAGGACGTTTGTTCTCTGAAAAGGTAGTATCTGAATGAATGTTTTGTCTTTTAAATGATAATGTTTCTTTTATGGATAATAAATGCAGTAAGATAATTTTGAGAATAAATATTCTATATGTGATTATTGCAGAGAACCATGATATATAGAAAAAATAAGGATAAAAATAATGTGAATTACTATATAAATAAAAACACAAGACCAATGTGATTGCCGATTTATTGGATAATAAAAATAATAAGTCAAATCATGAAATGGATTAAAATTCAATGGATAAAGTGAAATATTTGGTTGGTAATTAGTCACTATCCTCCTCAGCAAAATAAAATATGAAGTACCATTATCCCTATATATTTTATTTCTTTAAAACATTTACAAGAGTTCTGGGTTTTAGGGGAGATTTAGACTATATATATATTACATAAAAATAATAAATTCATATTAAGGAATAATGAAAAATTACAATATTTTTAGAAGTGTTTCTAGTGTCTTACTGAATCATGAACTGAGAGTACATAAGAATAAAACGAGTAATAAAATCAATAAAACTATTTATAATGGTTTAATTAAAATTTTGTAGTCAAGAGCACATATTTTTCCATTGTAATCATACATTTAATAATTAATAATAATAATTAATATTGTAATAATAATTGAAAGTATCCATAGCTTATTTTTTATATTTTATCATGTGATTTCTTTTGATTTTTCTTAATATAGGAAATGAAACTATACATGGATAAATATCTTAATTAACTTCATTTCTATATTTTGAAATATATCTAATAAATTCAATGGGATAATTGATATGAAGATATTTGAGGTGTATTGGATATTTTCTATGGAAATAGACTCATTTGGGGTGGTTTTTTTAATGAAATTTCTTTCTAGAAATAATAAATTGAAGAATAAATCAAGTTATACTCACATACGTTTTGATTAAATGTTTATTAATTTCTATTATTCTAAAAGTATGATTATGATCAATGGGTGGGGCTTTGAATGATAAAGATTAATGGTTTTTCTACTATAATCCAATGGAATTAAATGAGTACAATGGACAACAATTGTGTTACTAATATAAAATATTTCTTTATCCATTGATTTGTAACATAATATAACTAGAAGTATTATTGATAACTATTTTTAAGAGGTTATTTCATTCACTAAAAAAATTAAGGATTCATGAAATAGTTATAACATTTTTTAATCGTGAATATCAAATATAGATTCATTTTGAACAAGATAATATTGAATTTGAAATTAAAGGATCCTTAAAGTGTTATGAAAAAATGGGTCATCTAGTATCTCAAAATATATTGTAATATATATATAGTCAATGGGAGAAAATATCATTTATTAATAACCCAATGAAAATCATTGATAAAGAAGAAGAAATTAATTTAAATACAACCCAGTATTTATATAACAACATAATTAATGTAATTGAAATATTTTTTGGGACATTGATAACATAGTTGAATATGAAAACCATATATCTCAAGGGAATTTTTTTGAAAACTTTCATAATTTTTTTTATTTTGGAGGTTTTTTATTTTGATTTTATGTTAAATGGAACATACACTGTAAAGGGGTATTTATAAGTATATTCTTTTGTGAGGAAATGGAATCATTAATGGTTCTCTATGGATATTTATTATGGGATGAGGAGTGGTGCTTATATTCATGGTAGTGTTATAAAATATATAATTAAGGGGACTGTTAGAATTAAATATAAAAATTATTGATATTATGTTATTTATTTATTGTCACCCCTGATATGGTGACATAAAGTGTATAGGACTTTTTTACATTTTCTAGCATTTATAGACACATTTGATTTACCATTTGAGACTAATATTATGGAACACATGTCATGAATGATTTAAAAAACCTTACCGAATAATGAAAAGGTAAATTTAATTTTCTTGAAATATATTGTTAATGTTCAGTGATAGTTTAAGATTTTAATATAGTGGATGTGAAGATAGAATAAAGGGTGTGATTTCAAGAAAACCAGTTATTATATTGGGATCCCAAAATTGTAACTGTTCGTTTTCTCTGAAATGGAGGGATATATAAATTTTTAGAACATTAGTGGAACTCCCTATGTTAATATTGCATTGTGTCATTATTCCACTTGTTGGAATGATCTAAATACTGATACAAGATAGATTAGATTCCATATAGAGTAGAAATATGAATAATATATGACAAAGTATGATTACTATGAAGACCATGATCCATTCAATAAGGAGTATATGTAGTGGTATTTGATGGTGTCTATATGTTTTATATATTGAAATATTTTCATATATGGGAATTGGAAGGATTATCAAAAAGGTGATATTTTTGAATTTACTTGTTTTATCTAAATATAGGTATCATAAAATTTTAGTGTTTCACACATGATAATTTAATACAATTAAGTAATTTGTATAATGATATTCATAATAAGAATAAGATATATATTTTTTTCAAATATACCAAATTCCAAAATAAGAAACGAGGGAAGGGAGTCGGCTAATAAATATTATGAGAGATATAAATTATAATGTTTCATCAACGAGAAAGTTGTGATAAAGTATTACATGAACCATTTTGTTGTGAAACATACATTTTTCAATCACTCTGTTCCCATAACATATAAGTTTTGTGAATCATTTTTTATAAATAAAATTCTAACACCAATGATTACATCTTAAATAGGTTCCAATATATGGATTACATTGGCATACAAAAACAATTGCATTTTTTTCATTTTCTATTAGGAATTCAAAATAACTCAGAAGTATAAATGTGCATTTTCACTATTAAATTCAAAAGAAATAATTTATTCTTTGATGTGTAATTGAATATCATTAGGTAAATTGATTTTTTCCATGTATTTCTTATGTAATGTATTAATGAGAAATGTGTGATGATCAATGATCACCAAAAAATACATGGAAAAATATAGATATAATGATGTATCTCATTGGTGTTAGAGAAAAAGTTTTATACAATATTTATTAAGGAAAGCATTATAAAAATTAGGGAGTGGACCTTTCGGTGGGGAGTTTAGAAAACAAAAATCAATATAAGGGGAGTGACCTTGGATATATATTTCCCATGACATAACCCATAAGTGAATGTGACATAGATGAATTTGTATCTTTGGTACACTATCAATTCATATACCATCGAAAAATCCTAGTATGAGGGGACCGAGTAAAATAGTTTTTCTTCTTTATATATTTTCAATTTCTCAATAGGGAGTAAACATATGTGTTTTACATGAATATTTTGGATTGGTTAAAAAATTAAAAACTGATAAAAGGAAAAGTTATTGGACCATCTTCAGAATAGAAACTATTAGTTACCCTAGAAATATTGATGTTAATATTATTGTACTGAGGGATTGAAAATATTTATTGGTTTAAATTGGAAGAAATTTGAATACACTAAGTCACCCCACATCCCCCTTAGGGTATTCCTCACTGAAGACCCTTATTTATATAAAAAATTATTTTGATATTTGATTATATATTTTTGATTTAATTTACAATATATAATTAATTGTTGTTTTCTAGAAAGATATTATGGGCTAATTCATAAGTGGAATGCTAATTCCTCTTCTGAATTCACTCCCACATTTGGAGACCTCTCACATCTACAACACTAAATATTATCCATGTATGGAAGTTAAATATTAGATAAATTTATCTGCATCCCTCTTTCCTTCTACACATTTGGATTTCAATGATAATTTTTCTTTTATTTTAAGGCACTAAGATATTATTATTGTTCTAATCATGGATACCATTTAAGTTTTATATCTTTAATTGCATCATAAACAGATAGAATTTCATTACATTGATTTGGAGGAATAAATCAACATAGTGTAACTGACATGTTAAATACCATAATATAATAGGGCTCTAGTGTATAATATCATGTGAATTTTATAATAGATTTAACATAATTGAAGGAAATGTAATCAGATGTTTAATAACAATAAAATAGAGTAGAAGATATCAGGGGTTAGTACATAGCTTTTATATCATTATAATGTTCCTAAAGTTGGAATATTCATCATTTTTATTCTATGAATTGATGAATTAATCTTGTGTATACCTATTATATCTAGGATTTAAGAGTTGATGTGTGCATTTTATGGATGTTTCTATATTAACTATCATTGTTATAATAATGATATATATGGAAATACAATCAGTGGTGACTTGTGTTCTAAAATAATATTACTTTTTTAGAAATATTATATCCATAATATACATGAATGTTTTATAATTGATGTCATAATTATTTTTATAAATTAACATTATTTATATTAAAATCACTCAAATGGAAATAATCCTAAAATGGATGATGATGTAGTGTACTTAGAAAAAGCATAATATTGATAATTCATTTCAAGTACAATGTATTTTTTTTATACAAGTTCTTATAAAGATTAAGTGGTGGGTGAATTTTGCTTATCCATAATGAATGTGGGGAAGGAACATTCAAGGGTAATTAAGTAAAACATATAGTATCTCAATTACTTATTTGTTCTTTCAATCTATTTTGGAATAAAAAATCACATACACGTGTTTTTGGATTTGATTTTGGTGAGGTAATAATTCATACTGGATAAAAAAACTTTTTGTGTCTATATTCAAAGGAACTCCCATGATCTAGATTTAATTGTCACAACCGGTAGTTAAACTATCAACTAAATAATAAGTATGTATATAAGTAAGGAATTAGTAGATTAAAATCATTAACTGAAGGAGATTATAAAACGGCAATAGATTGACCTGTTTTACTGTGATATAATGATCATGGGTAACATAGAGACAAATATAGAACTTTAACCCATTACAAAAAATTACAACTAAAATACCTCATCGTCTGGAATATTAGGGTGGATAGGTTGATAAAACTGATGATTTATAAATGTAACTAAAATATAGAATATATAATAGAAAAATGTATAGAATTATAAAGTTTGATGAAATTTTGAGTTTTTGTTGTATTCAAATAAAATTATGTTTTTATGATCTTGAATGTTTCTACAAAGTGGAAAAGGTTAACTAGAGAAGGATGTTATGGAACATGTACTTGTGACCTAGGGGATTGGGTAATAATCCATTGAAATGATTGTAAATTGGGATACAGTTTGTCTTGGAATGAAAATTCATTCACCATATAATCTAATATTTCTAGAATGAATATAATTATAGAAATTTGTACGTATATCAAATATTATAGTGGAATTTCTCTAAGTACTATTATTTTTTCAAAAAAAATTAGTGTTTATGGTGAATCACTTGGATAAAATGTCCATTAATGGAGAACGAGTTCCTAAATCTTAAACAAATTTGAGTAATAATACAATCTAGTTAAAAAGAATTATGTAAAAACCATTCTGATGATATATAAGAGTCAACTTATGAAATATTCTAATGTAATATACTTTTAAATATATAATCTAGTTTAGGTAGACATATTATTATAGATATTATATATAGGTGGATTTAGAAACATTAAGGCTTCTTTGTTTTGGGACACGGATTACTAGATGATAGCTATAAAAAATGATTATGTGGATTAATTGTACTGGGATTTGGGAGTGGTTAATTAATATAGTTCATTAGTTAGATTGTTCTTTTGAGTTAACCAATTAAATTAAATATCATGTATACAATTAATTTGAAGATATCATTTCCCATGGATTAGGATATTCCTTAAATAGTGAAAACCCTTATGTTCCTTCATTTATATACTTCTGTTTGTTAAATCTCTCCAATCAGTGTCTCTTGAGAGGGTCAGAAAGTGATTTGTTGGAGTGCATTGTCATGTTTCAAGGAATCGTAGTTGTAGATAATTCGCCCATAGTAAACTGTCTTTTAGAACATCAATTTACCCTTTTACACAATTTATGGAAACATGTTGGGTTGTTTTGAAGATACCACTTCTTTATTAACAATGTGAGTTGATGTGATGCTTGGAAATCATAAATTTATTTTTTTGTTTAGATATATTTTAATTTAATATGATCGATAAAATATATTTAATGAATAATGTTGTTTATGGGAAATAATCAGTTCTATAATTAATCATATTAATGAAAAAAATATAAGTAGAAATTTATTTGTGAAGGAATTATTAATTGAAATAAAACACAATATGTTTTTCAATTGTTTTATGGTAGTGTATTATATTGTTATTTTTTCATAGGCATAAATAGTTATTACTTTGTATCCTAGATGATTTTGAAATGTGAAGTGGTTGTAGTAGTGTATTGATAGAGAGTTTACCCTAAATTAGTTTTCTATGATTATTATATTTTAATTATTTATTTTTTATTACACACCACCTCCCAATATTAATACCCTCATCAATTCCTATATAAGATTATTGGTTTCTAGTTCACAAAATAACTATGAATTGTGTTAAAGGGATTTTTGACTAATATACTCCCTAAACTCTATCAATTTATAACCTAGTGTGGTGATTCAGTTATTTTATAGTGATGTGGTATATTTAAATAGATAATTTCCCTAGTTATGTGATATGCATGTCTATCTATGGTTATACAGTGTTGACTGTGATGTGGTATTCTCTTCATGTTCTAATATTGTATAAGGATGTGTTATATGGGTATTAAATGAATGATAGTATAAAAAATACGTATTTTGGGTGGGTGTAAGATTATATTAGTGGGTAAGTGGTTGGGTTGTACCTTTGGTGATAAATATTTGTATTACTACATTATTCTACTTGTGTAATGATTCAGTGGGAAATCCTTTCCTAGGATGGGATGACAGTTTACCTATTGTATGTAATGTAAAACACATGATTCAATTTAAGTATGCGAATTTTTTTAATAAAAAAAATAATTAAAAATTAAAATTTCATGGAATAAAATTTCTAATTTTATTGGATGAATATCAAATTTGAACAAACTCTGTCAAAATAAGATGGGAATAAATCCCTGAAATTATCCCCTAGAAATAAGATTTTATGAATTATTGAAAAGTAGTTATTTAAATATTGAAACTCATTCTTATAATAAAGAGTGATAATATATATAATTTACAATCTATTTATTATAAATTTGCTACAAATATATTTATGTCTATTTAGGGGTGAAATTGATTATTTTTCATAAAAATTATTTTATGTTCATATTGGTTTTCATTTTATATTAATTAAAATTACCCTTAATAATTAATGGATTAAATGAAATGTATTGATTAAATAAATTACAATATTAATTTAAATAAACATAAGGATGATTACTTACCATAGATCAAATTCAAGATCATATTTTACATTAACATTTTATTTCATGAAATCCTAAATGTCCTCAAATTTTTTTGGATTATTTTTAATTAACATTCATCCACTTCATTGAATTGAATTCGATATAATCGATTAAATGTTTTGATTAAGAATATTTAATATTTGTTAATAAGCTCAACCTAATTTTTTGTTATAACAAATATTAAAAACAGTTGAAATATGTTACCATTATTAAGTTAAAATTATTTTATTAGGGGATAATCTAAAAAGATAAGGATTAAAGTAAACTAAACACATTATTTACCCTCATTGGATAGTCATATTTATAACTTACCCGTATCACCATCTAATAAGAATCATTTGGGTTCCATTTATCCAAGAAGGTGACTTAATAATATTTTAATACATTAAAAATTTACAAGTGTTCAACTCTCCTTAATTATTAAAAGGAATCCTACTGCCCTCAATTCATCCCAACTTTTATTCCATTTATCTCAACCAACCATTAACAAAAATTCATTTCAAAATTATTGTCCAAATTCTATAGGTTATTGTATTTTAAAAAGACTAACCCCACTCTACTTAAAAAGATATCCAAATGATGTTTTAATAATAGAATGTAATCATCTAAAGAAAAGTTATTTCTTTTTTACTTCTCCTTTTACCAGCATTAATTATGACCCAAATAGTAATATATAATATTACTAGAATATATCATATACTGATATATAATTATATTTGTGGAGTAATATGTTTCCATCACGTTCTCCATCAAATGGGTAAAAGATCATCGGTTTTTTGTATGGAGGACTACAACATCAAAAACCGATGCAATTTGTTTCAATCACTAAATCAATGGATTTACATGATGATGTAAATAATTAATATATATGATACAAATGAAAAAATATTTATTCATAGAATTTAACTAATCATCTACTTTATTACCCTTTCTCTCCCTAGGAAAATGATATTGTCGCTTGTGCATACGTACGTCATTTCATCTATATGAAATGATGCAATAAATATTCCATGTCTAACATTATTGAAAAACACTAAAATATTTCTAAGGAATAAATATGATATTTATAAAATAATATAATATTAACATTAGTATGTTATATCCTATTGAAAAACCTGTTTTTCTATGATAAACCATGCAAGGTTAAAAGAAGAAATTAACACTCAAAGAATTATAATGCTGAATTATTTTTAACAAACTAGAAATAACAAGTTATAATATTATCATATATTGTACTATAGATATGATTATAGTTCTATAGTAAATTTTAAAAAAAAATCTATCAATATAATAAGTTTTAACGAATCTTAAACAAAGGGGAAGTATGAGGTAATGTATTTCTACTAAGCTTCAACTCCCTTAAGGCATATTTGGACTTATAAACCAGTTTACATTTATATAGAGTACACAAAACGCATTTGAAGTATTTAACATAAATTTTTATTTATTGATTATGATAAAAATTTAAAATTAATTTTACTCTTTCAATGGTGTTTAATGTAAATGTTACCAAAGTGGTGGGGAGTTGTTTTACTATATTGTTATGAATGAGAGTTATTATAATTTTTATTAAAGGGATATTATAATACATCATTAATAAACTCCTTATATATTGTTATCATATAGATATTTAAATATTTTATTTATTTTAGTATAAATTTCCCTCAGTTTGGACCATTAATCAAGAAATGATGGTTTTAAAATAAAAACTATTATTATTTCTCTTTTTGATAGGGTATTTTTATTCTATTTCTATATTATGAGAAATTATTTACAAAATTCCATTTTATTTACACATCACATTAAGTATATTTCAATAAATTCCCATTAATATACATCCCGTTAAGTATATTTCAATAAATTCCCATTAATATACATAAACATTCCCTATTCACATAGATAAAGGCATGTTAAGAGTGTTTTTATAAATTGAAAAGGATATTGATAAGTGATCTGATTTTGACAATACCATCAAGAAATGGGGTATTTTTTTATATAGTGGTTCACTGATGAAGGGACTTTTTTGTGTTGTTACACTGATTGATATTAATATTGAAAATACATAAATTCAGTTAATGGATCATTAACATGACTATCCAACTCATGATATGGATTTTTCAAAGGTAATTTTAATTTAATGATTTGTAGAAATTAGTTATATGGATAAAAAATTATGATCTATACAACTTTTATTAACCTAAAATACATATTTCCAAATAAATATCTCCGCATGAGGAAAAGAAAATGGCTAGAGCAACACAAGGACTATGATTTCTCAACACGCTACCATCCAGGGAAGGGAAATACGGTAGAAAGTTCACTAATAAGGAAAGATCAAGGATTCCTAACCAAAATGAGTATTTAAAGGGGTCATATGTTCATTGATTTAGGGAATACTAATTTTTGGAATTATTTCGGAAGAAAAATAACCACTCCTTCATCAAATTATTTCCAAACCATATTAATTGGAAAATATAAATAATTATTACCCTGTGGATAACAAATTTTAATAGAAAATTAAATATTTGAAGTTTATTAAATTTTATGTCTTTATATATCAATATGGTATTCTGAAATTTGGAAAATGGATATATGTTTCATCTATACATGATCTAAAAAAGGAATTTTCATATAATTCCTATAAAAAAATTTCACTATACGCCTTCAAATGACCATGATATATAGGGATTGGAATGAAAATTTTTTAAGGGATAATATTTAGTGGGAAATAACAAATTATATATTAAGATTATTAGTGTTTCAATAGGTGTTCTTTGAGAAACTGCATACTATAAGATTTATGTATCCTATTCCTATTTCTATATGGAAATGGGGTTACATTTCTATAAACATTTCACTAGAATACTAATGACGCTGTGAAATAATGATACCATATGATTTATTAATGATATCATTACCAAATAAAATAATTTCTTTATTATAATATAATATTTAGCTCTTATTCCACTTAAAATAATCTCTATTAATTAATTTTTAATAATTCATAAAACATCACTTTCAATTTTGTTGGATATCGATCAACAAGTTATATAAAAAATATAGATAAGTCTCTATGAGGTTCTTCATAACAAGATTAATATTAGAAATGATTATATTCTTCTAATTTATAGATCTTACATAAGTATTATTGAAACATTAGAATAAATGTTGAGTAAATCCTCACATGACATTAAAGGAATCTAGGATTAGTATATAAATTTTGTATAATTTTCCTATAACAATAGTATTTATTAAAGAAGTAAAATAGAATTGATAGAATGATTATATGGCATCTAATTTCATAATCCATATTTTGTAGATAAATTTTATGAAAGGTGGATAGTAATTCAACAACTTATTGATGGGACAATGCTATTGTTAAATAATATCCATACATTTATTAAATTTACAAAAATACAGAAATATTTATGATAATAAACAATATTATCTTTTATGACTAATTATTTATTATTTATTAAAATTTGAAACCTTGTATTTATAATATTGTGTTATAATATATAGTAATGACTATGTATTTGTTATCACTTTTTTATAAATAAGGTCAAGGTTATTTGGAGGTAAAAAGGATATTTTCCTAAAACTATTTTTATGTGAATGATTTTCATCATTATTTAATTAAACTGACCACTAATAATAAATTATTTCAATGAAATTTAGAGATTATATATCTATATATTTTTATTATAACCATATAATGATGATTATTAATCGTATAGATAATTTATGATCACCAATGTTTTGAAAAAATACATTTCATGAAAAATTGCCTTTCATTATGTTTCACATATTTGTTTTTGAATTAAATTCTACCTCTTATTTTAACCGAATATGTTCAAATATTTTAATTATATGTAATAATAATAATAATTAATATTATATAATAATTTCAATATTATAATTTTTTCATAGTTAATGTCCAAAATATAAAAAATTTGTTAATGTAGTTATTGTTAAAATAAATTCATCTAGGGTTAAACTAAAATGATAAATGAAAAAATGAAAAAGAAAATAGAAAAACATATTGGTTTGATTTATTAAGTCATTTTCATTACAAAAACCTAATTTGATTCATTTTAGATCCATTATTACAAGAATTTGACTTCATAATATTTTAAAAAGTCAAAAAAAGTACATGTCTTCCACTAACCTACATTATAAATAGAAACCTAATCACCTCTCTTATTCGCAATTTATAAGCCATTTACCAGGACCAAAACCAACAAAAACCTCTCCCAAAACTCTTTATAAACATTCAAGATGTTATTTTCATCCCAAAATACCAATCCCATGCTCCTTATGAATAGATATAAATGAGATATCTCTAAGAGGAGGTGATGATTTTAACAAAGTTCGTGCTTTTTTACTTCTCATACTACCACATTAACTTATGTAATATAAGTTCGAATAATATAAAATAAGTGTCTAATAAATTCTAATTTGTTATTAGGATTTTATACTAACATTTTTCCATCTCATGCTCCTTCAAATTGATAAAAAACCAACCCTAGTGTGTATGGTAGACTGCCACCTCGTAAACTAATGATTTTTTTTTTCAATCATATTCTCACATTGATAGTCATAAATAGGTAACTATTGAATTTAAATGATAATTATGAAATAATATTTAATTTTAAAATTTAATATATTACATAATTTCTTACCATGTCTCACAATAATAATAATATAATGTCACTCATGCATACGTACAACCAACTGTCACTATGAAGCGATTTGATTCATTTTCCATGTCCATCATTCATAAATGATTAAAAAAATGAATATAATTAATAAATATGATATTTAAAACACTAATATTATTGTTTAGATGATTAGAAAATACCAATTTATAATATAACTATACCTACATTGCAAAAAATGTATGAAAAAATGAGGCAGATAACACCGGAAACAATGATAATAATGAGATATTATTATCATATAGATAACAAGTTATAATAATAAGACCATTTATGGTATTATAAATATTAATATTGCCATTTTAAAAATTAATATCAAATTTTTCACCATCATAATTGAGTTTAATTTTCATTGAATTAAAAAGAAGCAAGATTTTAGGTATATTTTCTAAATTTCAACACTATTTATACATATTTGTATTATAAACCTATTTACGGTCTTATGGTGAATATACAACCACACTATTTTATTTAATGTGAATATATTTTTATATATTATGATAACTTTTTAAAATCATTTTTACACTTTTAAGGGGTTATAATTTAAAATTATTCAATGATATAAGAATTTATTTTACATTCTCATTTTAATGGGTTGACTTATATTTTTTTGATGAAATACTATAATATAACCTTTATAAAATAACTCAATTTTGTTATCCTCAATATACTTAATTATATTTCTTATTTTTTTCGAAATTCTATTCCCTTTGAAACATGAATCAACAGAATAAATATGTAAATAAGAAATATATATTATTTCTCTTGTTGATCGGGTATATGTTTCATACATTTCAACATTTTTCAAAAATACTGTACAAAAGTGTTTTTTATTTAATAAAATATTTTATAATGTAAATTTTATGTTTTTAAAGAATATTTTAAATTTTTTTATGGAATAATTTTAATTGTTTTTGAAATTTTCATTTTTGACTTCTTTTGAAAAAAATTCTAATTGAATTATTCTTTTTAAATTATACGGTATTAGTGGACATTCTTCCCACAATAATATTTTTATGATATATTTCTTATCTTATATGTTTTCATTGTTTTTAAAAATACAAATAACTAATAAAAATTTATATTAAGTTTTCATTAATATTTTAATTTATTCTCTAAAATACATGAATTTATTACAAACCCTTTAATTTGTATGAACTAATGGTCATCATTTTTCACTTATTAATTTTGGGGTAATAAAAATTGTCTAGAAAAATTTCAGTTCCCATGATAAAATTTTATTGAATAGGAAATTTCTTCTAAATATATATTCTTTAAATGACAGATATACATATTAACTACACAACATACTTTTTATATATAATTTTTTCACTATTTATTTTATTTGATAAACTAGGGAAATTAGGATATTTTGTATCATTTACACGATATAAATATATTTGTATGAGGAATAAATTTTATGAATTAAATTTATTATTAAATATATGAGAAATTCAATGGACATACAGTTCTGGGTGATTCTCTATTATAGATACCCTCATAATGCATTAACATGCATCATGAGACAATCCAATTAGATTTCCCTGATGAATAGTTTTTTAGGTTATACCTTCTAAAACATTAAATTTTATAGATTAAAATAATTTTTTGGTAAAGACAACATAATGATTGATATCATGTTATACAAAATTAATCATTTCCATCCTTGAGAATTCATTTTTTATTATCTATGAGATTATTTCAGTGATACTATCGATATATCTATTTCATGCTCAAATTATTGAATAAATGATATGAGTATTTAGCTATCTACAATTCCATAATTATTATTCCTCATTTAGTCATTATATATTTTTCTATACGTAACTCTTTTTCTGAATTTTATCTAAACAATTTTTTTTCCTACCCTAGGATCTGAAGAGATAATTATATAATGAGTTCAAATATGGAGAATTTTTACTTTGACTATGCTAATATTTTTTATTTGTCATGTTAAATTGGAATCTAGTTTTTAAAAAGTTACTCAAGACTAATAAACAGATCTATACTTATTGTTGTGATCCATTGTTTCTCAGGACAATGTAGAAATTTAGAAATCAACTCTAAGTTAGAAGTATTAGGGTTTTAATAGGTAATGAGTTGATTTCACTACATGTTTAATAAAAATGTTATATTACTATTCCAAATTTATAATGGTGTTAATAGTGAAGAACATGGAATTTCAACTTGAATGATCAAATCTAATTCTATACACTATTTTATAGATTTTTTGAAATTTTTTGCTGATTGTGTTAAGCATTACCAACTAATAGTATTGATATCTAATGGAGTAAATGTTGTTACCTTCTATGTTTCCGTTTTTTATTTATTTTAAATAAATTATCTTTATATATATATATATATGTAATTACATTTATTTATATCATGTTTAATATTATGGTTCTTTTTTTCATAGGGTTGGTATTGATTTGTGTATATTTCTTATTTTTACTATGATTTTATAGGTTAATGACTACCTTGTTGAGTGATTTATAAAATTATTTATGATCATTTTTCCTTATTTTATTTATGGTTGGCTTAGTGGTTCACTCTTTTCTTCACTATATAATAAGAATGTGTTTGAGTGGTGATGAGTCATGATATAGTAGTATCAAAGTGTTCATTAAGAGTATATATGTTTTTTCAGATATTAGAATTGAAGATGAAATTCATTAGGATTGTAGAGAGATATTTCCATTCAGTATTAGCATATAATGCCGTAACGGGAGACTACATAGAATGTATACTAGTTACTTTTGGTATAATTTAATAACATTATGTCTACTATAAATATGAATGTAATATTATGCCGAATTATAACGCCCCAAACTTAAACATTAATTAATCTTGAGTTACTTCAAGAATACACGTTGAGGATCTTTTCAGGTTTAGAGTTTTAGAGAATTAGATCCTAAAAAATGAATTACATTCCACATTTAAACAAAGTGGTTACATAAAAGATATTACTCATTTTTCTCATCAACGGAATCATATTTAAAATAAAACATGGATTCTTTCTTGACACTTTCTTGACACTATTATCACATCATGTACCTTTCCCTTAACCTGTGAGAAACATTTCAAAAACATGGGATGAGCATAAAAAGCTCAGTAAGGGATATAAAAGTACGAAATGAGAACATTAGTCCATGCATGGAATCATACTTTACTCATAAAACATAATCACATACCTCATCAAATCATGAATAAATCATAGAAATCATAAGACATAAAGGTAACTTGAGACATTCATAACATTCTTACGTAGGGAGTAACCCTCATGGTTACGTTTGGAATACCCATCACAGTATATTCCCTAAATATCTTCAGAGAAACCTTCACATTTAACACATTCGTATTACCCAATTCATTTCAGAGCTATATCGGGCTCACCTGCCCTTAGTTTATCACAGAACCACCCATCTTCATAACAATTCCCAAGAACCATAACATAATCGTATCACATAAAACATGCATAAAGGAAACATAACATTTACACTTTTCAATCACAAGATATCAATACAGCACATTGATATAAAAACATTATGAAAACCATTTTCAATACCAAAATAAATGAATAGTAAAACATGTTATTATTATTTTTCATTCAAAAAAGGTTATGGCTTGTAGAGGAAGCTGAAACTCAAATAATGGTCACGACGGCAAAGAAGTCGTTGTCGCCACATACGTACGACAAAAAAACATTCCTTTTGTCGTTTAGTAAAACGCTTCGTATAAAAAAGTATTCCCATTGAATAAAAGTAAAAGTCAAAGGGGTTTATACACCGTATAAAAGAAAGTTGTGTATAAAACAAAATATGCCTCAATAAATGGAGATTGAAACGAAGTCCCATACCTCATGTCCGACTTGACTCGATCATTCGTTAAAGTCATGAATAATAAACTTGAGTTTATTTATACTTTATTAAGATCCTTTTTCAAGTTCATTATTCCTTTTATATCACTTATTACTCTATTATGAACACTATGTAATTATTTAAGTTAATAATGGTCGTTTTGTCGATCATTGGTACTTGAGTCAAAAAGAAACTCTTTATAATTACAATTTGTTCATGTGGTAAAATATCCATTATATCCAGAATTTTATTAATGATTTACATATCATATATTTCATATATATCCAGTATATACATGCAGTTACAATATTACATAACATTTAGAGGTAATAAATGAAATGCACCATTCATGGAGACGGTAAGCCGTACATACGCATGAACGCTACTTTAATTTATATATCGTATTTAATGGAGTGAAATAATAACTATATAAGGGTATATTATAATTCCAGTATAACATCATATATAATAACATTAACTCCATCCTTTATACGTCCCACATATGGCATTAACGAATCAAATCACTTTGACGGGACTGTAGTCCGCACTTCCTAAAATGAAATTATCGTGTTTACCCACAATTGAAACTGTAAAGGTATGGCACAAATGAAAAATTCAGAAGCATAAGGAAAACATAAACATAATATATATCATATAAAAATATAGTGACATCTTAATGGCCACCTTTGAAGGTGTTATAATAGTATTGAACAATCATCGTTTCGTGAGGCAGAAATTCGCCATCCACGGAAACAGTATGTTATTTAACCATTAGATGTAGGTGTGTGTAATTTTAGCTCAAATACATATCATAAAAACATCATATTATATTGAAGATACTGGTTTTTCTACAAAAGAAAGGAATAATAAGATTTTAGGGGGTTGGAGAAGCAAAATAAAACATAAGAACGCAAGAGAAGGCACTACCTTTAAATCGAGTAACTCTTTTTGATTTGAGCTCAAAGGCTTCCTTGGAATGACTTCTGCCCAAAGTGAGGTTTCTAGGAGTAAGAGAGGGATATGTAGGGACAAAATGGGTAGGGTTTGGCCGATCCAAAGGCATTAGAGGTGTGGGTAAGGTGGTAGATGTGGGGGCCTTTTATAAGAGGAGAGGAGGGGCACTCTTGGAATGTTATAAAAGGTTACCTTATTATAAAATTATTTTCGGATTTTAAAGGTCCCAAAATTAAATATTTCAAGGATAATGGGATAATATTTCGAAAACCACCCATACCATAGGTTTTTTACAAGTGTAGGTTATAGCATCCCGTCTTTATATAACATAATATTCATTCCATTACACGGAACTGAGGATCATTAAGGTTTAGTGTCTTGGAAATAAGGAACATAATACATGAAAACAACATAAAACATTCTTCTTAATCACTTGAAAGGCTTCTCCATAAGTTCATCCTAGGTTCATTACTTCATCTCATAACCTGGTGACATACATCAAAAGAAAGGGTGAGTAGAAGGCCCAGTAAGGGAAACAAGAGAAACATTTTACATGTGAACTTGAGATACTTCAATAAGGACATGAAAAAAACATTAAGGCATGAGAAAGGAATCATGAGATACATCATAATAAAAAAGTATTTTTCATAACTTGAAGATGTGGATAAAACATTTAATATTGACAATCGTTTCGTTTCACCAAGGTCCATCCCCAAGGTGTCGTAAAAAATTACCAAGGTTATTCACCAAGGCGTCGTTAAAAATGGTCATCTCTAGAGATTAAGTCTTTACCCAATGCATTGGAGTGCTATCTGAGAGCACCCTTGACATGTCTTTACTATCATGTGAGCCACACATATCATCATCAATCATTTCATAAAAAACCCATATAGCATAAAAGAAATGGGTTTCATTTCGTAATCATAACGTTTTAAAACTGCTTTAAAGACATGATCTTTATGTCACTTTAAACCAACAGAAAGGGAAAGCAGGTTTCGTGTATGTAAATCCCAGAATTTAAAATAGAAAATTTTGATATATATGTGAATACCCTTTTATAAATAAGAGCTTTGAGTATTCACTTTATAACATAAAATAACTTTGAGAAAGAGAGAGGCATTTTGAGACGAAAATTCTGCAGCATAACGGCTATGTTGGAAGGTTTTAGAAGACATTGAAAAGAGAGGGGAAATGGGTCACCCACTCATAAATGATGCATAAAACATTATGGGGATAGAATATAAGGGATTTAATATCATGGTAATGAAATTTTAATGATATACCATATGAAATGAAAAACATGGATTTGAGACAAAAATAAGATTTCTCTTATTAAAATTCGGCAGCCTAACGGCATCACTTAATCTTCAATAAAAAATATGATTTGAAAAGATAAAATAGGGTATCTCATCATATGATCATAAGAGATCAGTATGATAGATATAGAGATCATACCCCAACTTAATAAAAAGGAACTTGGAAGATTTTAAATGAAAATTGAACTTGAAAAATGAGAAGGGTGAAAGAATCACTTAAAAAATTCGGCAGCCTAACGGCGTCACTTAAACTTTCATAAAAAGAAATGATGAGAGTAAGAGGGGATCTCTCATCATATAAACAAGAAAATGGAATTAAGAGGAATATAAAATAACATCCTCTCACATAAGAACATGGAGCATAAAAGGAATGACATAAAAGAGATTATATGAAAAGAAAGAGGGAGGTCGGATCCTTTACCTTAAAACGTAACTCTTAATACTCAAAGGTTTGGACCTTGAGGGCTTGGGGGCACCATGGGAGGACTCCTTGGGAGGTAAGGATACCGGGACTTCGTTGGGGGAGAGTTGGGAGTGAAAACTAAAGGAGGAAAGGGTGGGTATTTATAGGGAAAGTGAGGGGACAAGGCATTAATGGCCAAGGGACACCTCACAAGTGCTTTTCTCAAAACCATGTGTTCTCCCTTGGTATTTACCATGGAGTTAGGCCACATGGGGCCCCCAAAACAATAATTCATCACCCTTGTCCGGCCAACCCCTAAATTATCTCATGACATCATTATGACACAGTTATGATGTCATTAAACATACAGAAACCCTAAAACTGCATTTTTACTATTCACTGAAAAATTCATATTTCTCAGAAATATCCCAAAATTTCACCTTAACCAAATATCGATGCTCTAATTACATTTATGAACTCCATTTTATAGTAATAATTTTCTAAATAATTTTAATTTAATTTTTAAGTAAAGACACTATTCATTGAGAATTTATTTTTTGCAGAAAAATCCCCAAAAATTACCATAACATAATATCGATGCTCTGAGTTCAAAAATAAAGTCATTTTTATAAAAATAATTATCGAATTATTTTTAATTAAATTTCTAATTAAAAAACACTATTCAACTGGAAAAACGAATACTTGGCTAATAATTTATGAAACCGTTATTTACCCATTTTATCGAATCACATTACTTAATCTAGGGGTCTAAATTATATTAAAACTTTCTTTGAGTGAAATTACTAATCCATTTGGTCACATTACTAATCCTAAGCGTAAAATCACTATTCATAATTTACTATTCATCAAAAATTAAGTTGATTTTATTAGACTCCAAATTCCTTACTGAACACTTTTGTAGAAGACCATTTTTTAAAAATCATTACACATCATTAATTATTTAGGGATTACATAAATATTTTATTATATATATATATATATTCAAAATTCATCAATAAAATAAATCCTAAAAATTATTCGGACATTTGAAATTTCACAAACATCACTAAAGGAAGAAATCTCAATTCATTCATCCCAAAAGAATACACAACGAAGCTAGGGTCTCATCACATAACCCCTTATAACACCGGCATATGACCTAAGTGTAAGGTGTGCTATGGTGAGAGAATCCGAGGGAGGCTCAGATAACATTGCCCTAGTAGTAAACTCTACTAACTTGAACATCTCCCGCAGGCGTTTCCGTTCAAGCTTGACATGCTGGAGTTCGGCTTGGGCTTGGTCCAAAGTGAAGCCCACAAATGCTACCTCCTTCCCAAGCTCTGATAAGTGGGATTCATAAGGTTCGAGTCTACTGGATGAAGCCATCGACTCCTCTTTCTGCATTAACCATTAACATCTTATTAAATCATTAAGTGTAAGTTAATACTACTCAAAAATATTGGGTCGTTACATTCTTCCCCCCTTAAGAAATTTCGTCCCTGAAATTTATACTTGGGACCTAGTAAAAAAGGTGATGGTACTTTTGCATCATTGTTTCCTCAGGATCCCAAGTCACTTCTTCATATTTATGATTCCTCCACAACACTTTTACAAGGTGGGTATTCTTTTTTCGTAGGACCTTGTCTCTATGGTCCAAGATCTCCACTGGCTACTCCTCATAAGAGAGGTCATGTTCCAGTTGTACCACCTCTGGGTTCTATACATGCGAAGGGTCGGGTATGTACTTCCTCAAGAGAGATACATGGAAGACATCATGAACATGAGGTAGGTTTGGTGGAAGTGCTAGACGATAGGCCACTGCTCCTATGCGATCAAGGATTTCATAGGGGCCAATGTACCTAGGTCTGAGCTTCCCTTTCTTCCCAAACCGCATGACTCTCTTCCAGGGAGAAATTCGAAGGAAGACTTTGTCACCAACACCAAACTCCATGTCCCTTCAACGATTGTCAGCATAGCTCTTCTGCCGACTCTGAGCAGCCTTTATGTGTTGTTGGATGGCATGAACCTGTTCTGTCATCTCTTGCACAAGATCAGGCCCAAGAAGCTTTTCTCTCAACAGTTTCATCCCAACAAGTAGGGGTTCTACATCGCTTTCCATTCAGAGCTACATAGGTTTCCATCTGAATACTCGAATGGAAGATGTTGTTATAGGAGAACTCAACTAATGGGAGGTGTTGATCCCATCCACCTTTAAATTCCATTGAGCATAATCTCAGTATGTCTTTGAGTGTCTGAATAGTCCTTTCAGATTGGACATCAGTTTGAGGATGATAGGCCGTACTAAAATTCAATTCAGTATTCAGGGCATGTTGAAGACTTCTCCAGAATTTTGATGTGAATCTTGGGTCACGATCAGACACGATGGATAGTGGTACCCCATGCAGCCTTACTACTTCCATCACGTATATCTTGTCAAGGTTATCCAGAGGGAAATCTTCCAGAATAGAGATAAAATGGGAAGTCTTGGTGAGACGGTCCACAATAACCCATATCACATTATTTCTTTTGGATGTTTTCGGGAGACTAGTTACAAAGTCCATAGTGATATTATCACACTTCCATACTGGTATGGGTAGCAGTTGTAATACTCCCTTAGGAAGTTGTTGTTCTGCCTTTACTTGCTGACACACGAGGCACCTTGTAGTGTAATCAGCAATCTCCCTCTTCATGTTATCCCACCAATAATGATCACGAAGGTCTCTATACATCTTAGTGCTTCCCGGATGTATAGAGAAAGTAGAGCTATGATCTTCATCCATAAGTTCATTCTTTATCTCCAGAAAAGATGGAACACATAGTCTTGTACGAAATTTCAGTACACCTTCTTGATCAATATTGAAATTAGGGAACTTCCCATCTTTTACAGCCTCCAACTTCTCCTGCAGCAAAGGATCTTCTTTTTGAGCCTTCTTGATCTTCTCTAGTAATGAAGGTTGAGAAATCATTTGGGATAGGGTTGATGATGTCCCTTTCCTTATAATTCCCATGTCCAGTTTTACTAGATCTTTAATCAAGGGATCTCCTAGGATCCTCATTGTTGCTAGAACAACAGGGTCTTTCCTGCTTAACGCATTCGTGACTTTATTTGCTCTTCTAGGGTGATAATGAATTGAACAATCATAGTCATTAATAATCTCCAACCATCTCCTTTGTCTCATGTTCAATTTTTTCTATGTGAAAATATACTTTAGACTTTGGTGGTTAGTGTATATATCACATTTCTCCCCATAAATATAACGCCTCCATATCATTAGAGAAAAAACAACTGTCACCAGCTCTAGATCATGCGTAGGATAATTCTGCTCATTAATCTTCAACTGTCGAGATGCATAAGCAATTACCTTGTCATTTTGCATGAGGACGCACCCGAGCCCTTTTAGAGATGCATCGCTAAAAATAACGAATCCTTCTCCGATAGAGGGTAGTGTTAACACAGGTGCAGTAACCAATCTCTTATTCAGCACTAGGAAACTTTCCTCGCATTCCATTGTCTAGATGAACTTAACCCCTTTTCTAGTCAACTTGGTAAGTGGATTAGAAATCCGTGAAAATTTTTTCACAAACCTCATATAATATCCTTCTACACCAAGGAAACTACGAATCTCAGTTACTATTGTGGGTTGAGGCCACTCCTCCACAACCATTGTCTTTGCAGGGTCAACTGAGATTCCTTCATTGGTGACGATGTGCCCCAAGAAAGCCACCTGTTGTAACCAAAACTCACACTTGTTGAACATTCCCAAGAGCCTCTCCTTCCATATTGTTTTCAAAATAACCCTCAAATAATCTTCATGCTTCTCTCAACTTTTTGAATATATCAAAATATCATCAATAAAAACTACCACAAAGTTATCAAGGTAGTCCTTAAATACTCTATTCATCAAATCCATGAAAATAGCAGGAGCATTAGTCAAGCCGAAGGGCATAACAGTAAACTCATAATGCCCATATCATGATCGGAAGGCAATCTTTGGAATATCTTCCTTCTTCACCCTCAGTTGATGATAACCAGATTGAAGGTTAATCTTAGAGAAAAATTGAGCCCCACGAAGTTGGTCAAATAAATCATCAATTCTTGGAAGAGGATATTTGTTCTTCACTATGATCCCATTCAGTTCTCTATAATCAATGCATATCCGCATTGATCCATCATTCTTATTCACAAAGAGAACCGGTGCCCCCCAAGGAGAAACACTCGGTCAGATAAACCCCTTCTCCAACAAGTCATGGAGTTGTTTCTTTAACTCTTCTAGCTCCACATTTTCCATTCTATACGGGTTATTTGATATCGGTTGAGATCCAGGTACGAGTTCAATGGAGAACTCTACCTCTCTTTCTGGGGGAGTTCCAGGTAACTCCTCAGGAAATACATCCATGTGTTCCTGAACAATTGGAACATCTTCTATTGGTATGCTCCCTTTTCCTTATTCATCATCACCGATTAACTCCATAAAGAAAGCTATAGGAGGTGCTTCTAAATAAGGATCAGTTTGGGATATCTCTCCTTGAAAGATAACTATAGGTTTTTTATTCAAGACTACTGAGATTTCCTTACTTCTGCATTTGGTCTTAGTGTTATACTTTGAGAGCCAGTCCATCCCTAGCATAACGTCGAATTCCAACATGGGAATGACTACTATATTTGCGATAAGATTGTGCTCACTAAAGTAAACACTAGAGTCTCTAAACACTGTTGATGCATGGATAATCCCACTTGGAGTCTTGAATGACAACTCTACCTCAAGCAATTCCGGGATTGATTCTATGTTATTTTCAAACTTAGAGGAAATAAAGGAATGCATTGAACCAGAATCAAAAAAAGTAGTTGAAAGTTTTGAGAGGACAATAAGAGTACCTGCAACCACTTCATTCGGAGATTCAACATCAGATGTTGTGATATCAAAAGCACGACCTTTCTCCCCCGGCCTTTGCTGAGGTTGATGGTGATTCCCCCCCACTGCCCTTGGGTTTGGACAGAGATTGGCATAGTGCCCAAGCTGTCCACACTTGAAGCAATGGACATCGGGTAAGGTCCGAACCATCTTTCCTCTGTCGTTAGTGTTGGGGAGTTGAGGCTTCTCCTCACTACGACAATTCCGAGAAATATGGCCTCCTCTTCCACACTTGTAGCACTTGCCACTTCCGTTCAAGAAGTTCCCCAGATGGCTCTTCCCACATTTATTGCATTTGGTAAGTTGCATTTGCTTCCCACCTCTTCCCTATTCAAAAGTCTTCCCTAAACTGGGCTCCAAAGATATCTTCTTTTCATTTGATTTATGAGACCACTGCGTATCACCGAACTCCAACTCGACTTTCATTGCACTCCGCACGATCTCCTCCTAGCTATCGTAGTCCTGGTTGGCTAAATTCTTCCGCAGATGAGGTCTCAGCCCACAGAAATATCTATCAACCTTACCACTTGGATCCATGACAAAGCTAGAGGTATCTCGTGAAAGTCGGGTGAATTTCATCTCATAGCTTCCGACAGATTCGTTCTCCTTCTACTTCAGCTCGAGAAACTCTTTCTCTATTCTTGTTCTCATGGAACGTGGGAAATACTTGTTAAAGAATATTCCCCGGAAATCTTCCCACTCCACAGCTTCCATCTCTCCTCTAGGCTTCGTGTTTTTGACCAGTGACCACCACTGGTCAGCTTCTCCCTCTAGGCGATAAACAACAAGGGTGACTTTTTCTTGTTCCGAACAAAGGATTACAGAAAATATCTTTTCAATGGAGCTTATCCATTGTTCCGCAACCAAAGGGTCAGTAGATCCACTGAATGATGGTGGTCTTTGATGCATGAAGGACTCAACAGAATGTTGTTCCCTTCATGGTGAGGTCGGCCTCTCAGCTTGATTAATGTTATTACTCATAACTTGAGTCAGTTGGTTCATCATTCGCATGAATGTTTCCATTCCGGATTCCATTGGAGGGCCGTCAGCACATGGTGCATTGCGGTCACCATCGGCACGGTTCCTCCTATTTCCTGCCATTTTCTAAAAGAATAAAACATTAGTAAGAAGCTTATTTCATTTATGAATATTTTAACTAAGACTTCATGCTTAGACAATTACACTTCTCTATAATTCCTTCATAATGATTCATAAAAAGCTTGTGATTAACCAAAGATATCCCCCAGGAGTGTCGTAACCAAGAGTGCAGCAATGCCAGTTATCGTGCACCAGTTCCCGTTCGAGTCTAGCTCAAAGCGGTGTTTTCGGGTTTTACCCCTATGTACATCTACGCCAGAGCCGCCTCTACCTGCTCGTATCCAGACAGGGATGTATTTTTTCGATAAACCACTTACTCAATACTTACCAAAATACCAGGATGTTTTCTTATATTTAAACATTCCTATAGGGTTCTTCCTAATGTTTTTATATCCTAATTTCCACAAATAACTAAACCATCCTTTGATACCAACTATAGCGTCCAGTCTTTTTATAACATAAATTTCATTCCATTACACGGAACTGAGGATCATTAAGGTTTAGTGTCTTGGAAACAAGGAACATAATACATGAAAACAACATAAAACATTCTTCATAAACATTAGAAAGGATTCTCCTTAAGTTCATCCTAGGTTCATTACTGCATCTCATAACTTGGGGACGTACATCAAAAGAAAGGGTGAGCAAAAGGCCCAGTAAGGGAAACAAGAGGAACATTTTACATGTGAACTTGAGATACTTCAATAAGGACATGAAAAGAACTTTAAGGCATGAGAAAGGAATAATGAGATACATCATAATAAAAATAAAATTTTTCATAACTTGAAGATGTGGCTACAACATTTAATATTGACAATCGTTTCGTTTCACCAACGTCCATCCCCAAGGTGTCGATAAAAATTACCAAGGTTATTCACCAAGGCGTCGTTAAAAATGGTCATCTCTAGAGATTAAGTCCTTACCCAATGCATTGGAGCGCTATCTGGGTGCACCCTTGACATGTATTTATTATCATGTGAGCCACACATATCATCATCAATCATTTCATAAACAACCCATATATCATAAAAGAAATGGGTTTCATTTCGTAATCATAACGTTTTAAAAAATGCTTTAAAGACATGATCTTTATGTCTCTTTAAACCCACGGAAAGGGAAAGCAGTTTTCATGTATGTAAATCCCAGAATTTAAAATAGAACATTTTGATATATATGTGAATACACTTGTAGAAATAAGAGCTTTGAGTATTCAATTTATAACATAAAATAATTTTGAGAAAGGGAGAGGCATTTTGAGACGAAAATTCTGCAGCATAACGGGTATGTTACAAGGTTTTAGAAAACATTGAAAAGAGATGGGACATGGGTCACCCACTCATAAATGATCCATAAAATAGTAGGGTGATAGAATATAAGGTATTTAAGAACATGGTAATGAAATTTGAAAGATTTGCCATATGAAATGAAAAAATGGATTTGAGACAAAAATAAGATTTCTGTTATAAAAATTCGGCAGCCTAACGGCGTCACATAATCTTCAATAAAAAATATGATTTGACAAGATCAAATAGGGTCTCTCATCATATGATCATAAGAGATCAGTATGATAGATATAGAGATCATACCCCAACATAATAAAAAGTAACTTGAAAGATTTGACATGAAAATCAAACTTCCAAAATGAGAAGGGTGAAAAATCACTTAAAAAATTCGGCAGCCTACTGACATCACATAAACTTTCATAAAACGAAATGATGAGAGTAAGAGGGGATCTCTCGTCATATAAACATAAAAAGGGTAGTAAGAGGAATATAAAAGAACATCCTCTCACATAAGATCATGGAGCATAAAAGGAATGACATAAAAGAGATTACATGAAAAGAAAGAGAGAGGTCGGATACCTTACCTTAAAACATAACTCTTAAAACTCAATGGTTTGGACCTTGAGTGCTTGGGGGCACCTTGGGAGGACTTCTTGGGAGGTAAGGAGACCCGAACTTCGTTGGGGGAGTGTTGGGAGTGAAAAATAAAGGAGGAAAGGGTGGGTATTTATAGGGAAAGTGAGGGGACAATGCATTAATGGCCATGGGACACCTCACAAGTGCTTTTCTCATAACCATGTGATCTCCCTTGGCATTTACCATGGAGTTAGGCCACATGGGGCCCCCAAAACAATAATTCATCACCCTTGGCCGGAAAACCCTTAAAATATCTCATGAAATCATCATGACACAATTATGATGTCATTAAACATACCGAAACCCTAAAACATCATTTTTACTATTCACTGAAAAATTCATATTTCTCAGAAAAATCCCAAAATTTCACCTTAACCAAATATCGATGCTCTAATTACATTTATGAACTCCATTTTATAAAAATAATTTTCTAAATAATTTTAATTTAATTTTTAAATAAAAACACTATTCATCGAGAATTCATTTTTTCCAGAAAAATCCCCAAAAATTACCATAATATAATATCGATGCTCTGAGTTCAAAAATAAAGTCCTTTTTATAAAAATAATTTTCAAATTATTTTTAATGAAATTTTTAATTAAAAAACACTATTCATCTGGTATAACTAATACTTGGCTAATAATTTATGAAACTGTTATTTACCCATTTTATCGAAACACATTACTTAATCTAGGTGTCTAAATTATATTACAACTTTCTTTGAGTGAAATTACTAATCTATTTGGTCACATTACTAATCCTAAGCATAAAATCACTATTCATAATTTAATATTCATCAAAAATTATGTTGATCTTATTAGACTCCAAATTCCTTACTAAACACTTTTGTAGAAGACCATTTTTTGAAAAGCATTACACATCATTAATTATTTAGGGTTTACATAAATATTTTAATATATATATATATATATATATATATTCAAAATTCTTCAATAAAATACATCCTAAAAATTATCCGGACATTTGAAATTTCACAAACATCACTAAAGGAAGAAATCTCAATTCATTCATCCCAAAGGATTACACAAAGAAGCTAGGGTCTCATCACATAGCCCCTTATAACAGCGGCATATGACCTAAGTGTAAGGTGTGCTATGGTGAGAGAATCTGAGGGAGTATCAGATAACATTGCCCTAGTAGTAAACTCTACTAACTTGAACATCTCCTGCAGGCGTTTCTGTTCAAGATTGACACGCTGGAGTTCGGCTTGGGCTTGGTCCAAAGCGAAGCCCACAGATGCTACCTCCTTCCCAAGCTCTGATAAGTGGGCTTCATAAGGTTCGAGTCTACTGGATGAAGCCATCGACTCCTCTTTCTGCATTAACCATTAACATCTTATTAAATCATTAAGAGTAAGTTAATACTACTCAAAAATATTGGGTCGTTACATAGGTCTTAGAATTTACATTATCTTTTCATTTAATTTAAATCATTAAGTAATGAGGTAATCGATGCATCATCATGGTGTCATAAATAATTTAATTTTTTTAATGTATAAAAATTATAAAAAAATCATGATGTAGGAAATTTTTTTAGATTTCAACTGAATATTTATAGTCAAACATATGACTTTTATAACCCCATTTAAAAATTGTTTTAGTAAAACAACACATGTTTGTGACATTTTTATTTTAACTTTAAATAAAAAGTTATTAATGTCATTTTCCTAACAAAGTAGCTCCATGGGGTCCCCAAGTTGACCCATGGATTGCCTTGGTCAGCCATGACACATCCAATAAGGTTAGGACATATGTCTAGGTTATTTCATTTTACTAAAACATTATTTTTAACTTAATTTACACTAATTACCTGTAATCGCGATTAAAAACGTAAAAGTTACTATTCTCCAAAAATTATTTTAATCCCATTGAACCAAATTTTACTTATTAATGACAACCATGTATTTTGGATTGTTGAAATTCATAACACAGAGGTGGTAAAATTTCATTTGAATGAAAAATCAGTTTTTTAAGTACCACTTAGTGGTTTCACTATTCATCACAAATTGATGTTTTTTAGAAAAATACCAAACCATTACCCTAAGCTATATTTGATATTCTGAATTCAAAAATAATGTATATTATACAAAATTAGAAACATATAAGTTACATTAATGAATTTAATAATTAATTCCTGCTGTTAGGATAAATAACGCGTTTTTATGAAACAATATGTATCAAAAGATTGACATTAGTTTAAGTCCAATTTCAAAGTGAAATTAATTCCAATGACCACCATTGGATTAAATGGTAAAAATATATTCTAATGTCACATCAAACCCAATTTAAAATATATTATAATCATATAAATAAATTAGTTTTAAAAGAGGTTTTGAATTAAAATACAACATTTTTCAATATTCATTAAAAAATGAACTTTATCGGAAAAATACAAAAAATTACACAAAGTAAATTTTGAAGCCCTGATTCTAATGAAGAGTTTTATTTGGTCCAATAGAATTTATAAGAGTGAACAAAACTATATTTCTGGAGGGTTCACCATGAAAAGGTGATAGTTCGACCTTTTAGTGAATATTAGAGTATCTATGCCTAAAATTGAATTCTTTTCTTATTTTAAGCCTTTATCTTTTATTGGATAAATGTAATAACATTTAAAAAAAACATATATAATCATATTTTAGTTGTTTCTATTCATTCCATCAAATACAACGGCTACGCGATAATTACCATTTAAAAAAATATTATTATATTACTAGTGTGCAACGTAAGATTTCAAAGAAACTCATTGTTGCGTATCGGGTACGCTATCGAACATAGCAAACCCTTTAAAGTAAAATTAATATTTAATTTGCAAATATTAATAATATGAAAATGTAATATTCTTTATTTATCTGGGATGTTACATCCTTCCCCCCTTTTTGGAATTGTTTCCTCACAATTTTACTCATTTATCAAAATAAGTGGGGGTATTTATCCCTCATAGCATTTTCAGATTCCCATGTTGCCTCTTCAACCATATAGTTTTTCCACAAAACCTTTACCTGGTGAATTACCAAATTCTGCAACACTTGCTCTCTACGGTCAAGAATCTGGACTGGTTGTACTTCATAAGAGAGATTCTCTTCCAACTGAACTACATATGGGCTCAAAACATGAGATGGATCTGGCATATAGTTTCTCAACATCAAAACATGAAAAACATTGTGCACCTGAGATAAACTCAGAGGTAATGCCAATGTTTCCGACACTTTCGCCGGGGCGCGCGCATCCGTCTGCGAGGACGCGCTGCTTGTTGCCCCGCATTCCCGCTTTCCAAAGGCGGGCGGCATTCGTTCCTTGTTCAGGTACGTATGCTCCTTGATCGAAATGGTATGATGGGATGTCAGTTCTTCCTTCCGTGGATTCCTCCTCGGAACTCGTCACCTAGTCCGGGTCTCCCTTATAGATTTAATACGTTGTTCGTGAATCTCATTCCCGGTGCCATATCGTCATGGACGCCGGTTAATTACACTACATCCGTCAAGACTTTCCATAGGGTCTTGACATGGTAGCGACCTTCGGTCGGAGTAGACGGAAACATCAGGAATGTCGGGGCATCTCTGGGTGCGTGGACATAGGGGAACCTGTATTCTTCCTCATAAGAGGGCATCTCAAGGGTGCAGAACCCGAGGCGTACATCTGAGGTTTTCCTCAGCTTCCTGTGTTTAACACAGGGTATGTTGCAAGATTAACATCTAGAAGAGACGGTTACACCAAAGGCGTTCCATCCGAGGTTTTCCTCAGGCATCTCATGTTTATCACGATATAGGCTGCGTGTTTAACGTCTTGCGGAGATGGAATGAGGGTGATCAGAACGTCCCATAGAGACGGATCAGATTGGTATATCGCATAGAGACGGCTATGGTCCCATAGAGACGGATCAGAATGCCCAATGAGGACGGATCCGAGGTGGTGCACTCCCTATAGGGGAAAAGGGTGATGAATCGGGGTGTACACAGAGGACAGCGACCCGGAGATATGATGGGGCTTACACATGGAAAGAGGCCCATGCGCCGCTAGGAGCAGTGAGGAGGTGGATGGCATGATTCCACCGGGATGTGGCGGCCCGGGTGAGAATCAGGATGGGTGATGGATGAATGAGTGAAGTGGAGGAGGATGAAATGGGACCATCGCAGGGGCGACGGTGAAGTTGGGCTTGAGCCTTGAGGAGGCTTCCTACGTATCCCTGTGGCAGGGAATCAAAGTCCGCGTAGTTCGGGATGGTGCCGGTAAACCGACGTGAAGCTGGACCTTGGCCCGATGAATGTCATCGGCGAACCAACGTGAAAGTGGACCTTGGTCCTATGGGCATCGTCAGCGTACCGACATGAAGGTGGACCTTGGTCCGATGCGAATCGTCAGCGTACCGACGTGAAAGTAGACTCGTGGTTCCACTAATGGTGGGCTTGAACCTTGGGATGGTTTCCTACGTACCATGCCTTGACATGGATCAAAGTCCTCGTAGTTCAAATGGGGTTGGGTTGCAATGGCTTACCACTGGACCAGAGTGTAGTTTAACGTCATGCTGGATGTAGGTAGAACACGACGTGAATTGGGTGATGGGTGGGCTTGAACCTCGTGGAGGCTTCCTACGTACCGTGCCATAACACGGATCAAAGTCCCTGTAGTTCAAATGGGTTTGTCGGTGAACCTACGTGAAAGTAGACCTTGGTCCACTATTGGTGGGCTTGAACCTCATAAAGGCTTCCTACGTACCATGCCTTGACATGGATCAAAGACCTCGTAGTTCGGGGTGGTCACAACGGCCTGCCGTCAGACGGGAATTGCAGTTTAGCGTCGTGCTGGACGTGAGTGTGCGGTTTAACGTCATGCTGGACGTGGGTGTGACCCGACGTGAATGTAGACTCGTGAGTCCACTGTTGGTGGGCTTGAACCTCATAAAGGCGTCCTACGTACCATGCCTTGGCATGGATCAAAGACCTCGTAGTTCAAAAGGGAATGGAGTTTGACGTCATGCCGGACGAAGATGGGTCCCGACGTTAAGAAACGACGGGTGGGTGTGTCGGTGAACCGACGTGAAAGTAGACCTTGGTCCACTATTGAATGGCTTGAACCTCATAAAGGCTTCCTACGTACCATGCCTTGACATGGATCAAAGACCTCGTAGTTCAAATGGGGTTTTGTCGGTGAACCGACGTGAAAGTGGACCTTGGTCCAATGGTTGGTGGGCTTGATCCTCATAAAGGCTTCCTACGTACCATGCCTTGACACGGATCAAAGACCTCATAGTTCGGAAAATACAGTTTAACGTCATGCGGGACGATAGTGAACCCTGACGTGAATAAACGATGGGTGGGCTTGAACCTCATGGAGGCTTCCTACGTACCATGCCTTGACATGGATCAAAGACCTCGTAGTTCAAATGGGGTTTTGTCGGTGAACCGACGTGAAAGTGGACCTTGGTCCAATGGGTGGTGGGCTTGAACCTCATAAAGGCTTCCTACGTACCATGCCTTGACACGGATCAAAGACCTCGTATTTCGGAGAATACATTTTAACGTCATGCGGGACGATAGTGAACCCTGACGTGAATAAACGACGGGTGGGCTTGAACCTCATGGAGGCTTCCTACGTACCATGCCTTGACATGGATCAAAGACCTCATAGTTCAAATGGGTCGGTCAGGGTCGGTGCTCACTCTAAGCCCACGTGAGTCATGCTCGGTGTGAGAAACAAGAGGTTTCAAGGACCTGACCATCACGTCGCGAAGGGTGCGTCCGTGAGAAGCGAAGAGGGGCTTACGCGTTGGGCGGCCCAGGGTGTTGGGACTTACACCAGGATGGGGGCCCTGAACGGCTTACCGCTAAATGGGGTCACAACGGCTTACCGCTGGATTGGGTCACAACGGCTTACCGCTAGATGGGGATGTCAACGGCTTACCGCTGCATAGGATCACAACGGCTTACCGCTGATTGGGATCACAACAGTGAATGGGGCTTCCGCTAGGAAGCTGCCCGGGTGCCGCTAAGGAGCGGCACTGGTGAATGGGGCTTATGCAAGAAGCTACTCGGGTGCCACTAAGGATTGGCACTAGTGAATGGGGATTACTCTAGGAAGCAGCCCGGGTGCCGCTAAGGAGTGGCACTGGTGAATGGGGCTTACGCTAGGAAGCAGCCCTGGTGCCGCTAAGGAGCGGAAATGGTGAATGGGGCTTACGCTAGGAAGCTGCCCGGGTACCGCTATGGAGCGGCACTGGTCAATGGGGCTTACGCAAGGAAGCTGCCCGGGTGCCGCTATGGAGCGGCAATGGTGAATGGGGCTTACGCTAGGAAGCAGCCCTGGTGCCGCTAAGGAGCGGAAATAGTGAATGGGGCATACGCTAGGAAGCTGCCCGGGTGCCGCTATGGAGCGGCACTGGTGAATGGGGATTACGCAAGGAAGCTGTCCGGGTGCCGCTATGGAGCTGCAATGGTGAATGGGGCATACGCTAGGAAGTAGCCCTGGTGCCGCTATGGAGCGGCACTGGTGAATGGGGCTTATGCAAGAAGCTGCCCGGGTGCCACTAAGGAGTGGCACTGGTGAATGAGGCTTAAGCTAGGAAGCAGCCCGGGTGCCGCTAAGGAGCGGCAATGGTGACTGGGGCTTACGCTAGGAAGCTGCCCGGGTGCCGCTAAGGAGCAGCACTTGTGAATGGGGCTTATGCTAGGAAGCAGCCCGGGTGCCGCTAAGCAGCGGCAATGGTGAATGGGGCTTACGCTAGGAAGCTGCCCGGGTGCCGCTAAGGAGCAGCACTGGTGAATGGGGCTTACGCAAGGAAGCTGCCCGGGTGCCGCTATGGAGCGGCAATGGTGAATGGGGATTGCGCTAGGAAGCTGCCCGGGTGCCGCTAAGGAGCAGCACTGGTGAATGGGGCTTCCGCTAGGAAGCTGCCCGGGTGCCGCTATGGAGCGGCACTGGTGAATGGGGCTTAGGCAAGGAAGCTGCCCGGGTGCCGCTATTGAGCGGCAATGGTGAATGGGGCTTACGCTAGGAAGCAGCCCTGGTGCCGCTATGGAGCGGCACTGGTGAATGGGGCTTATGCAAAAAGCTGCCCAGGTGCCACTAAGGAGTGGCACTTGTGAATGGGGCTTACGCTAGGAAGTAGGCCGGGTGCCGCTAAGGAGCGGCAATGGTGAATGGGGCTTACGCTAGGAAGCAGCCCGGGTGCCGCTAAGGAGCGGCAATGGTGAATGGGGCTTACGCTAGGAAGCTGCCCGGGTGCTGCTATGGAGCGGCAATGGTGAATGGGGCTTACGCTAGGAAGCTGCCCGGGTGCCGCTAAGGAGCAGCACTGGTGGATGGGGCTTACGCAAGGAAGCTGCCCGGGTGCCGCTATGGAGCGGCAATGGTGAATGGGGCATACGCTAGGAATCTGCCTGGGTGCCGCTATGGAGCGGCAATGGTGAATGGGGATTACGCTAGGAAGCTGCCCGGGTGCCGCTATGGAGCGGCAATGGTGAATGGGGCTTACGCAAGAAAGCTGCCCGGGTGCCGCTATGGAGCGGCAATGGGGAATGGGGCTTACGCTAGGAAGCTGCCCGTAATGTCTTCCTCATGTCTGGCCATGAGGGCATCCCAACTCACTAGTGGGTTGAGGTATGTGCCTATGCGCAAGTGCACAAGCGGGATAACACCAAGGGCGTTGGAATCAGCCCAAACAAAGGGACGAAAAAAGTGTGAATCACATGCCCGACATTCGGAATGCGATGAGAGTGGCATGGCGATAGAGGATAACTACTGACCATGTTCGCAACACAGCATCCTATCGCGTTAGCCTAAAATGGGGACAAACAAATGAGGGGTCGACTGCAGACCGTATTCGAAACACAGGACCTCAAAGTGTCACCCGAAGCCTTTTGGGGCGTTGGCCCAGGACAGCAGGGGGACCATGGGTCTACCGTCCATACTGTTAGGGGGTCCCTTCAGACTATGGAAATGGATGCAGATCCGAATGAAGGACACGCAAAGCGTGGGGTGGAGTGTTGGAATGTTTGAACGGATTCCAACGCTCTTGAAACTATGCCACTGTAAACATGGCATTAGGCATCTTATGCTAGGAGCATGAGGCATCTCTCGTTTAGGGCGAGAGGCATCCTATGTTTGGCACATAAGGATTACTACAGTTTAGAGTCATGTAGGTAGGACTATTGGCATCTCATGCTAGGAGCATGAGGCATCACTCGTTAGAAGCGAGAGGCATCCTATCATTTGTTAGATAGGGAGTACGACAGTTTATATTCATGTAGATAGGACTATTAGCATCTCATGCTTGGAGCATGAGGCATCTCTCGTGTTGGGCGAGAGGCATCCAATGTTTGGCACATAAGGATTACTACAGTTTAGAGTCATGTAGGTGGGAATATTGGCATCTCATACTAGGAGCATGAGGCATCACTCATTAGAAGCGAGAGGCATCCTATCATTTGTTAGATAGGGAGTACTACAGTTTATAGTCATGTAGAGAGGACTATTAGGTAGAAGGTGCCTAGAAATGGTTGGTGTTGGGACTTACGCAAAGCAGCCCTTTCTGGTTCAACCTGGCATAGGAGCCAAGTGATCGGGTTTGGAGGAGTTGCCTGAGGGATGGTTCGACTCGAGGTACTCGGGGAATTGATGATGAGAATCTCGACTCACGACATGGAATGAAACCAAGAGGATATGTCAACTCAAGGTGTTTCATGGTGTGTGGAGGAGTATCTCGAATCATGGTCCTCCATAGGTGGAAGGTGGGAGCGCATAAGGGCGCAATGGAAAATCCCGGCATCCCGGCCCGAAAAGTTCGCGGTGCGACTCTTCATTTTTCATGGGGGTCTGTGACGGTTGCGAAGGGACCGGCCCGGAGGGCCGGGACCGCAGCGCAGCACTGACCTCGAGCGGGGGAGCGGGGGCGCAGCCGCCGCGGTATGGACCGGTGGGCACGAAGGTAGGATCCTCGCGAAGGATGGGTCTTCGGGAAGTAGCTTCGCGAAGCATGGCCTCGCAGAGAAATGGTCTCTCGTGGAGCAAAGGGGTCTCACGGAGCTTGGTCTCGCGGAGCAGCAATGCGGAGCTTGGTCTCGCGGAGCAGCATCGCGGAGCATAGGCTCGCGGAGCATGGACTCCTGGAGTCTCGGCTCGCGGAGAAGCAACGCGAAGGAAGCTGCTCGCGGAGCATGGCTTCGCGGAGCCGCAATGCGGAGCTCCGCTCGGCCGCCCAAGGGGCGAAGTGGCCGTGGCCGTCCTCCTCGAGAAGGGGGGTGAGCTGGGTATTTATAGGCAGGGGCGCCGCAAAGCAGAACTTCCGCGCCGCCTCAGGAGCTTCGCGGCGCGCTCGCGAACGTCAAATGCGTTCGCGGAGCATCACCGCCTCTTGTGCTTTTCAGCGGCTCGCGAACGTCAAATGCGTTCGCGGAGCATCACCGCCTCTTGTGCTTTTCAGCGGCTCGCGAACGTCAAATGCGTTCGCGGAGCATCACCGCCTCTGGAGCATCGTGAGGCCGCGATGGTCGGGGCACTTCGCGGCGGGGCTTCGCGGGACCGCGCTGCACGGGTGCTTCGCATCGGTGCTTCGCATTAGTGTTTCGCGAGGGGTCTTCGCGGTGCATCGCAAACATCAAACGGGTTCGCGGAGCCTCTCTCCTCATTACTTCGCGGCGGCGCTCCGCGATCACAGAGGGGGGCTTCGCGAACCCGATTTCCATCCAATCTTCAAACGTCCATAACTCCTGATCCGTAGCTCCGTTCGGGCCCAATGACCTACCAAATCGAAGCTTGCGAAATGGACTACGATCTTGAATCATGTATGGAAGCATTTGGAAAATTTTGGGGACGCATTTTCTGGGGTCTACAGCCACTCTATATGAAACTGATCCAACTTTCTCCAGAATTTCATATGGTCCAATGAACCTTTGACTCAGCTTTTCTTTCTTACCAAATCGCATCACACTTTTCCATGGTGAAACTTTGAGAAAAACGTGATCACATACCTCGAAAGATAGATCCTTCCTCCGGTTATCCACATAACTCTTATACATGATCTGAGCTATTCTCAAGTGTTTCTGAATCAACTGAACTTTTTTTGCCATCTCTTCTACCAATTCTGGTCCCATCAGCTTCCTTTCATCCACTTCATCCCAAAAAGCTGGAGTTCAACACCGTTTACCATATAATGCCTCAAATGGAGCGATCTGTATACTGGAATGAAAACTATTATTATATGAAAACTCAACCAAAGAAATTTGTTGGTCCCAACTTCCCTGATAATCCATAGAGCAAGCACGTAGCATATCCTCTAAGGTCTGAATTTTTCTTTCTGACTGCCCATCTGATTTCAGATGAAAAGCTGTAATAAAATTTATTTCAGTGCCCAACGACTTCTGAGGTCCTTTACAAAAGTTAGAAGTGAACCTGGGATCACGTTCAGATACAATGGAGAGTGGAACTCCATGTAACCTATCTATCTCTTTAAGATAAAAAAGGGAAAGTTGATCTATGGAAAACGTTTATCGTATAGCAAGGAAATGAGCATATTTAGTCAAGAGATCAACAATAACCCAAATTTAATTATTACCTCGAGGTGTCTTTGGCGATCCCACAACGAAGTCCAGGGATATATTATAACATTTCCACTCTGGTACTGGTAAAGGCTGAATCATCCCTTTCGGTAACTGCCGCTCTGATTTAACTTGTTGACAAGTCAAACACTTCACAGTAAAATCAGCAATGTCTCTTTTCATTCCATCCCACCAGTAATACTCTCGAAGAACTCTATACATCTTATTACATCCTGGATGAACTCAAAACAGAGAACTATGAGCTTCAAATAAAAACTCTCCCTTCAACTATGAATCACAAGACACAAAAAATATCTTCCCAAATCTCAAAACACAATTATTATCAATGATTAATTCAGGAAACTTACCCTTCTGCACCAGCTCTACCTTTTTCTACAGCTCGTTGTCTTGCTTCCATGCTTGCTTAATTATGTCCGATAGAGATGATCTCACTGATACCTGAAACAAAACATAAGAACTTCCTGCACCAACAACTTCTATTCCAATGTTCATCAAATCCATAACCAAAGGATCACGTTCCAAACGCAACATTGTTAATGAAGCATTACTTTTTCGACTCAAAGAATCAGCCACTTTAGTTTCTTTTCTAGTATGGTAATGAATTGTACAATCATAATCATTGATTAATTATAGCCATCTCCTCTGTCTCATGTTCAATGATTTTTGAGTGAATATATACTTTAAACTTTTGTGATCTGTATATATTTCACACTTTACTCCATTCAAATGATACCTCCACATTTTTAAACCGAAAACAATAGTAGCTAATTCCAAATCATGTGTAGGGTAATTTACCTCATGATTTTTTAAATGTTGTGAAGCATAAGCAATTACCTGATCATTCTGCATTAGGTTACAACCAAGTCCTTTCAATGAAGCATCACTGTAGAAACAAAATCACCATTCCTGGAAGATAGTTCCAAAACTGGAGCATTCACCAATCTTCATTTCAGTTCCTGAAAACAATCATCAAATTCTTTTGTCTAGATAAACAAAACACCCTTCCAAGTTAGCTTAGTCATTGGACTAGATAACCGTGAAAAATTTCTAACAAACCATCAATAATAGCCTGACAAACCAAGGAAGCTACGAATCTCAGTTACATTTGTGGGTCTTGGCCATTCTTCAACAACCCTTGTTTTTGCAGGATCAATAGTTATCCGATATTTAGAAACAATGTGACCAAGGAAAAAAATTTGTTGTAAAAAAACTCACACTTGGTGAATTTCCCATACAATTTCTTGTCCTTTAAGGTTTGCAAAATAACCCCTATATGTCTTTCATGATCCTCTTCACTTTTAGATAACACCAAAATATCATCAACGAAAACAACCACAAACTTATCCAGGAACTCATCGAAAATTCTATTCATAAGGTCCATGAATACATTAGGTGCATTGGTTAACCCAAAAGGCATAACTAAAAATTCATAATGGCCATATCTAGTACGGAACATAGTCTTCAGTACATCTTCATCTTTTAATTTCAACTGATGGTACCCCGACCTCATGTAAATCTTCGAAAAATACTAAGCTCCCTGGAGCTGATCAAACAAATCATCGATATGAGTCAAAGGATTCTTGTTCTTAATAGTGATTTTATTCAGGTCTCTATAATCAATGCAAAGTCCCATAGAACCATCTTTCTTTTTAATAAATAAAATGGGAGCACCCCATGGTGATGTGATAGGTTGAATAAAACCTTTCTTCTAATAAATCTTGAAATTGCTCCTTCAACTCTAAAAGTTCAGTTTGAGCCATTCGATAAGGGGGTTTTGAAATTTTCTTAGCATCAGGAACTAAGTCAACAATAAATTCAACTTCACGATCTGGTATTATTTAAGGCAACTCATCAGGAAAAACATCAGGATACTCATTTACCACTGTCACATCATTAATCTGAACAGTTCCCTTGTTTTCAACGATATTTATAAAGTAACATTCATTTCCATCTTTTACAAGTTTCTCGACCTCTTGATATTTTATCAACAGTAAGGGTTCATTCTGGTACACAAATTGAATTACTTTCTGAAAATAAACTTCTTTAGCTCTACAGTCAATCTTAGAATGCTAAATAGAGATCCAATACATACCCAAGATAACATCAAACTCTACTAGAGGTAAAACAATAAGGTTTCCAGGTAGGTTCTTTCCACGGATAAGGATAGCAAGATTCTTATAAATTCTTTTTGCCTCAACAGTTCCCCAATGTGTTTTTACCACAAGTTTAGGAGTCATTTCTTGCGATGGTATTCCCAATTTACTAGAAAATATTTCCAAGATGAAAGAATGTATAGACCCCGAATCAAACAACACACTGGCATAAACTAAAAAAACAAACAATGTACCTGATACAACTTCATTTGATGGCTTGACAGCTGTTGAAGTAGTTGCAAAGGATTTCACCACCCCTTTCTTCTTGTAGTTTAACTGCTTCCCATCACTCGAGCTTTTTGTCGGACACCCATTTGCATAGTGACCCATATCATTGGTCTTAAAAAATTTCACTAACTATAAATAAAATTTGGTCTTACCATCACACCGATCTTTTTTAGTGCAATCACGAGCCTTATGTCCCATCTTACCGTATCGGTAGAACTTTCCATAATTCAGAAGACATTCCATAGCATGCCTTTTACCACATTTATCACAGACTGGAAACTTAGTTTTCTTACCGTTAGACCTTTTTGAAGAATTATTTCCTTTCTTCTGCCACCTCAGTCTCTTCTTTTGTTGGTTGTTATATAACACTTGATCATCGGAAAACTCCATTTCCACCTTCTCAGCACATCGAACAAGCTTTTCATAACTCTTGAACTCACGAGAAGCTAAATACCTTAGATATTTTGGCATTAATCCTGAGTAAAAACCATTGATTTTGCTATCAAGGTCTCAGATAAAATTTGGAGCATACCTTTCCAATCGAGTGAACCTTTCATCATAGGAAGCCACTAAGTCTTCCTATTGCCTCAATTCCATGAATAGTTTTTCCATCCTAAGTCGAACAGTCATAGGAAAATACTTCTCAAGAAACATACATTTGAATTCATCCTAGTCAAGAACATCAATCTCATGAGTGTCCCTAATATTTTTAACCATCGACCACCACTGATCTGCTTCACCCTCCAAACTGTAAATAGAAAGACCAACCATTTGATTGTCTGAACACACCATGACATCGAAAATCTTTTCTAGTGCTTTAATCCACCCACAACCTTTCACATGGTCAGATGATCCTCTGAATGATGGGGGATGTTTCCTCATTAAATGTTCCACCACTGACATGTTCCTCCGTGGTTTATCTGGTTGATCTTGTGCATGGATACCACCACCATTTATCTCTTGAGTCAACTATGCCATTACTGCAACAAACTGTTCAGTTCCTATTCCAACCATCTCAGGATGCTGATTCGGAAGGTTATTTCCTTCTGTATTCCTTCCTAGCACTGCTTCCCTCACTCCTCTGCGGAAAACCATTCTGAACAAACATTTCTTAGATGAAGCAACATGGTAATTTTCAAGTGTTATATCATTGAAATTTGACCATAAAAAAATATTTTTGGATAATCATTTAATAAAATTTTAACTCCTAAAGATATCTAAACCGACCTATGATACCAACTATATGTCCACAAGCTTAAACATTACTTAATCTTGAGTTACTTCAAGATTACACGTTGAGTATCTTTTCAGGTTTAGATTTTTATAGAATTATATCATAAAACATGCATTACATTCCACATTTAAACAAAGTGGTTACATAAAAGATAGTACTCATTTTTTCCATCAACGGAATCATATATAAAATAAAACATGGATTCTTTCTTGACAATTTCTTGACACTATCATCACATCATGTACCATTCCCTAGACCAGTGAAAAACATTTCAAAAACATGGGATGAGAATAAAAAGCTCAGTAAGGGATATAAAAGTACGAAATGAGAACATTAATCCATGCATGGAATCATAATTTACTCATAAAACATAATCACATACATCATCAAATCATGAATAAATCATAGAAATCATAAGATATATAGGTAACTTGAGGCAATCGTAACATTCGTACGTAGGGAGTAACCCTCATGGTTACGTTTGGAATGCCCATCACTGTATATTCCCTAAATCTCTTCAGAGAAACCTTAATGTTTAACTCTTTCGCATTACCTAATGCATTGGAGAGCTATATAGGTATCACCTGCCCATAGTTTATCACGGAACCACCCATCTTCATAACAATGCCCAAGAACCATAACATAATCATATCACATAAAAAATGCCTAAAGGAAACATAACATTTCCACTTTTCAATCACAAGATATCAATACAACACATTGATATAAAAACATTACGAAAACCATTTTCAATACCAAAATAAAAGAAAAGTAAAACATGGTATTTATTTTTCATTCAAAAAAAGTTATGGCTTGTAGAGGAAGCCGAAACTCAAATAATGGTCACGACATTGGAGAAGTCGTTGTCGCCGCATACTTACGACAAAAAAACATTCCTTTTGTCATTTAGTAAAACTCTTTGTATAAAAAAATATTCCTTTTGAATAAGCATAAAAGTCAAAGGGGTTTATACACCATATAAAAGAATGTTGTGTATAAAACAAAATATTCCTCAATGAATGGAGGTTGAGACGAAGTCCCATACCTCATGTCCGACTTGACTCGATCATTTTTTGACATCCAGAATAATAAACATGGGTTAATTTCTACATCCACAAGAACCTTTTTCAAGTTCATTATTCCTTTTATATCACTTATTACCATTTTATGACCACTATTTATTCATTTAAGTTAATAATGGTCATTTTTTCGATCATTGGTACTTGAGTAAAAATTAAACGCTTTATAATTACAAGTTGTTCATGAGGTAAAATATCCATTATATACAGAATTATATTCATGATTTAGATATCATATATGACATATATATCCAGTATATGCATGCACTTACAATATTACATAACATTTAGAGGTAAGAAATGAAATGCACCGTTCATGGAGACGGTAAGCCGTACATACGCATGAACGATACTTTCATTTCTATTTCGTATTTAATAAGTGAAATCATAATGATATAAGGGTATATTATAATTACAGTATAACATATTATATAATAATATTAACTCCATCCTTTATAAGTCGCAAATATGGAATTAATGAATCAAATCACTTTGAGGGGAAGGTAGTTCCCACTTCCTAAAATGAAATTATCGTGTTTACCCACAATGGAAACCATAAAGATATGACAAAAATGAAAAATACAGAATCATAAGTGAAAGATAAACATAATATATATCATATATAAATAGAGTGACATCTTAATTTCCACCTTTGAAGGTGTTATAATAGTATTGAACAATCATCGTTTCGTGACGCAGAAATTCGTCATCCACGGAAACAGTATGTTCTTTAACCATTAGTTGTAGGTGTGTGTAAGTGTAGCTCTAATAAATATCATAAAAACATAATAGTATATTGAAGATACTGGTTTTGTTACAAAATAAAAGAATAAAAAAAGTTTAGGGGGTTGGAGAAGCAAAATAAAACATAATAACACAAGAGAAGACACTACCTTTAAATCGGGTAACTCTTTTTGATTTGACCTCAAAGGCTTCCTTGGAAAGACTTCTGCCCAAAGTGAGGATTCTAGGAGTAATAGAGGGATGTTGAGGGACAAAATGGGCAGGGGTTGGCTGAGAAAACAGGCTTGAGAGGTGTGGGTAAGGTGGTAGAGGTGGAGGCCTTTTATAAGAGGAGAGGAGGGGCACTCTTGAAAATTTATAAAAGGTTACCTTATTATAAAATGCCTTTCAGATATTAAAGGTCAAAAAATTATATATTTCTAGTATAAGGTGATAATATTTCTAAATACACCCATCCAATAGGTTTTTGATAAGTGTAGGTCTTAGATTTTACATTATCTTTTCATTTTATTTAAATCGTTAAGTAATGAGGTAATCGATGCATCATCATGGCATCACGAATAATTTATTTTATTTAATGTCTAAAAATTATAAAAAAAATCATGATGTAGGAAATCTTTTTAGATTTATAATGAATTTTTATAGTAAAAAATATGACTTTTATAACACCATTTAAAAATTGTTTTAGTAAAACAACACATGTTTGTGCCTTTTTTTAGCATTAAATAAAAAGTTATTAATGTCATTTTCCTACCAATGTGGCTCCATGGGGTCCCCAAGTTGACCCGTGTATTGTCTTGGTCGGACATGAAACATCAAATAAGGTTAGGACATGTGTCTAGGTTATTTCATTTTATTAAAGCATTATTTTTACCTTAATTTACACTAATTACCTCTAATCGTGATTAAAAATGTAAAAGTTAATATTCACCAAAAATTATTTTAATCCCATTGAACCACATTTTACTTCTTTATGACAACCATGTTTGTCGGATTTTTGAAATTCAAAACACAGAGGTGGTAAAATTTCATTTAAACGAAAAATCATTTTTTTAAGTACCACTTAGTGGTTTCACTATTCATAAAAAATTGATGTTTTTCAAAAAAATACCAAAACTTGACCCTAAGATATATTTGATATTACGAATTCAAAATGATTCATATTCTATAAAATTCAAAACATATAAGTTACATTAATTAATTTAATAATTAATTCCCGCTGTCAGGACAAATAGCGTGTTTTTATGAAACAATATGTATCAAAAGATTAACACTAGTATAAGTCCAATTTCGAAGTGAAATTAATTCCAATGACCACCATTGGATTAAATGGTAAAAATATATTCTAATTTCACTTCAAAACAAATTAAAAAGTTAATCTAATCTAATAAATTTATTATATTAAAAAAGTGGTTTTGAATTAAAATACAACATTTTTCACTATTCCTTAAAAAAATGAACTTTATCGGAAAAATATCAAAAAATTTACAAAAATTAAATTTTGATGTCCCGATTATAAATAAGATTATTATTTGGTCCAATAGAATGTATAAGAGTGACCAAAACTATATTTAAAGAGGGTTCTCCATCAAAAGGTGATAGTTCGATCTTTTAGTGAATATTAGAGTATCTATGCCTAAAATTGAATTCTTTTCATATTTTAAGCCTTTATATTTTATTGGATAAATGTAAAAACATTTAAAAAAACATATATAATCATATTTTAGTTATTTATATTAATTCTTTCCAATACAATGGCTACGCGTTAACTACCATTTAAAAAAAATATTTGTATATTACTAGTGTGCAACATAAGATTTCAAAGAAACTCATTGTTGCGTATCGGGTTCACTATCGAACATAAAAACCACATTAAAGAAAATTTAATATTTAATTTGAAAATATTAATAAATATGAAAATGTATTATTCTTTATTTATTTGGGATGTTACACGAATGTATTATATCCACTTAATATTGTTATATAAATTTTATTTGTTTTCATAAATATTTAAATTAGGAATGATAATTGGGTAATTAAAATGAATTTCAATAAAACATATAGGAAATATAATATAATATTATTAATATATAATTTTTGATTACATTTATGGAGATAGATAGAAGTCAATGGAAAAAAAAATTATGTTGATGAGTCAAAGCAAGATACTCTACTCAAACCTTGGTGGGTTGATCCCAAAGGGGATGATTAATGATTGAAGGATCTATGAATGATTTAATGATATAGTTTTTATTTTTATGATGGGACGTCATTGGATTATTTATCAAATAAGTGGCTATAAAAACATGATATCACCTTCGGTTTGATCCCCATAAGAAAGGATAAACGGAGTGATATTTTTATATAGATTTTGATAGGATCAACTATATAATGGTGATTTTTTTTCATAGTAATTTTGATGAGAATAAGTTGAATTCCATGGTATATATGTTCCATTGTGGGGCATGTTATTATCCTCTTTTCATAGTTTAGTGAAATGATAGGATTGTATCATACTTTGGTAGCGAATATTATCTTTAGAGAATCATGGAGTTAGGTTTATAGTCATTATTTACTATAAATGAAATAATATTATAAATGAAAAGGTGGTGGTTCAATATGTTTAGAAATATAATATTATAGAGATCCATCATTAGGTCACCCAATTCATGGTACCAAAAAATATATAGGTGGGTCATGTTTTTTAGTTACTTACTGTTTGTATAGTGAGGTGTTCAATAATTTTCTAATATATATAAATATAGATATTATAATTCTTCCACTAAGTGATTGGTGAGGTTTTAATAATATAATTTGGGTTCATATTATAGTTGTTTCAGTCTCCAGCCTTCTATATAGTTACCATATATTTGTTTCCCAGTTTTAGATGTAGCTCTGATAATAGATTTCAATGAGTCATTATCAACAGTGTTTGGGTGATCAGGATTTTGAATCACAGATGGTTGGTTTATTTGTGTCAATATATCATTATGATATTTTCCATCCTATTTGAAATATGGATAATCATGGATGGCATGTTGTTTTTTCTCACAGGTAATTAGGTAGAGGATCAGGTTGTATTAAATTGTATTCATTAAAGCTTCCAGCTTCCAAAAAGATTGATATTATTTGAGGTAACATTTATCTAGATTCTACCTTTTCTTATTATTTTATTAATTTAGGAGGATCTATCTCCTTCATTTCACCTACCATAGTCTGATCGTGGGAGCACGTAATTCATATATATAAAACTCCCTTACTATCATGCATGATAATTAGTGGTCTATTTAGTTTCTCTATCATGTTTGGGGGATGCTAGTAGATGATAAAATTGTAGCAGTTTAAATGTATGTCTTGACATAAATTGGGTTAATTATACCCAATATATCATTTATTTCTACACAGGTAGAGTAATTTTATAAGATATATAATGACAACATGATATGTTCATTAAAATGATGAAAAATTAAATGGATCAATAATATTTAGACACAAGTTTTGTCTTAATTATATGGTTTGAGGTTCGGTTTATTAGGAATCTTAGTAAAGTATATTTCATGAATTGAGGATGATTTTATTAATTTATTCATTAATATATTACAACACTAAGCTTTTGAATACCAATCATGTTTAATATATATTTACAACCCTATGCCTCCCTCATTTCTATGTATCATTATAGAATAGAATATTCAAAGATAAGATTTTTTATTCATATTGATGATATATTGTGTTTTTGTTTTGATTATTTTAAACCCCTAGGTTTCTCTTGTTTTATTTTTCATATAATCAAAATGGTAGTTTTTTTATGTTCACAATTTATCATTAGATAGACTAGTTTTGGTTGAAGAATAATTATCCCCTCTTAAGGATTACTAACTTGATCTAATTAGTATAAAAGATTGATATGTCAATATTTGATGTGTTCTTATAAGGTTTTTGGTTTGTATTCATTCCATAAAAAACATTGTTTATTAAAAGTATAAGTTTGATCAAGAAAATAATTGGAAATTTTTTTTTAAATATTAGTTGATAGAATAATATATATATATATATAAACGCATTTATATATGTGTTAGTTTTAAGAATTTTTGGTATATTTTCTCAGGTATGTAGCGTATTAGCAGTTTGGGGCAGTCGATCCTTCAATAATTGAGGTTATTGTTTCTCTAATGGAAGCCTGAAAAATTATGAATGTGTATGGTTTCCTTTTTAATTATAATATTATATGAGGTTCATATAAGATATATTATGGATCAAATTACCCTTAATAGACTTGAAATTGATGGTCCATAATAGTATCTAGATAGATCAGTATGATGTTGTGTCTAGGTATTGAAAATAAAAGCTAATCATTCCCATTTTATTCTATTTTTATAAGGGTTTTTTATGTGTGATGTTTTTTATGATTATAACACTTTAATATGATGTATCTAAATCATATATATTGTAGGTATCTCATATGGTTATCTGTAGTTATATATTCATCAAAAAATCATCCTAGCTATGATATTAAGCAGGTTGTTGTAGTGTTATCTCTAATGATCCAAATACTTTATCTAATTTTAGTTATGTTTATGAACTTCATATATTATAAAATCCTAAAATATATCTTATCTAATATTGAATTTAATTTTTTAAAATATAATACGATGATGTTATTATAGGTTTCTACCTTCAAGGTCTTTATAATTTTAGGAACCGGGAACACCATGAGATGGGAGGGGTGAATCAGGGTGTCAACATTTCCTTTTTAAATTGATGGTTATTGTTCTCGTGTTGGTTGGAACCTATTAAACCTAGTTTTTTAGAATGTTCTTCATAGAAGCAATCACATGTAAATACATGACACTTCAATTTTACAAGACTCGCCACTAAGGGATAGTCCAAGGAGTATACTCCGGTAGTTTTTCAGTAAAAAATTCCACTAATCATCTCTAGTAGTTGAGTACAAGATCTTAGACATATCCAATATGATCTAGGAACACTATATTTACAATTATTTTAGGAATAACACACTGTGTCCCTCAGAATAATTCAACTGATTCCCCTTTTATCACTATTTTGGTTCAAGTCATACTCAGTTTATAAACGTGAATGTATATTAAATATATTCAAATTCAAGTAGTTTTCTATATCCATCACGAGATACTTCTTTTATTGAGGTCCTGAATTACTACAATTAAAACAAGTGATCAAACCATTTGCATGTTCAATGCTTAGTAGGAGCACACATGGACACTTTCCCATAACACCTTCCCTTGTTTAAAAGATTTCGTATTTTCCTACAAGATGGATTTATCACAACCCCCATTTTCCATGCTCTACTTATCTTTCACACATCCACACCATAAGGCTCACATGGTCTCTTTAGACAAAAGTTACATATTGCACAAAAGATTCTCCTTCTAAATAACTACCATGAAAAATTATTTTATATGATAGAGGAACATGATCTTCATTGAAAATTCCTATGTCATTCATGGGGGTATCCTCCTACTCATAGGCCTCAGTGACCCTGCCTGTAAAATTACAACACATCGCGCTAGAGTCTCTTAAATCGTTCAAAACTCCATTCGACATCACATTGGGCACACAACATTCTTCCACATAATATCATCTTTCACATAAGTTTTTAATAGTTCATGAACATTTTTCATTTTCAAAATTTTGATTAGATGATTCCAATCCATGAATTACGTGAACTATTTCCCCAATGTGCGGAAAAAAATTTTTGACATCATATTGAGCACATAAGTCTCTTCATCACTAAAACACATCTTTCAATGATAATTGACAACAAATAAAAAGAATAAACCATTTATATAAAAGAAAAACATTGTTTTTAACAATAAGTTGGTAATGGGAATGTTATAGTAGGTGTACTAAGTAGAAAATCACATTTTTATTTTTCCCTTGATGCTAAATACGAGTATGTGATGGTGGAGGAAGACTATGTCTGGTATCCTATATCAGATTGTACTGACATGACCCAACCCATTAAGACCCCTTGTTGAAAATAATTGGAATATTGTACCACCCAATGTTAGTCTCAAATTGGAATGATGTTGGAAACATACACCTAGAGGGAATATATACATAAATGGGGGGCCTCATCCTTTATCAACCAACAAATTATACACAATTGAAATATAAATATTTTATCCAACAACAACAAATATTGAATATAAAAAACATAAATATATAATAGTTTCATGAATGAGAAAAAATCATTAAATATTGAAAATAATATATGAACTGATAAGGTTAAATATTTTGTATAAAAAAAACTTGTGAAAAACAATCATATAGTTGGGAAAGATAAATTGTTCAATAAATTAATTTAAAGGATGTTAACAACAGTGGAATCTAACACTACCATGATTAATAAACTTCTTTTATGTATTTATGAGTTTGGTAGGTATGATGAAGATGAATCAAATTTCTTCTAAAATGTGATAAAATATATGTAGGTGATGAACATGGATGATTCTCCAAATGTGGGGATAAAAACATCTTCCTTCACATATGATTTCAATGTAGTGTTGGTCAAGCTAAACATATGGGTTTATATTGTGGTTAATTTATCTATGTAATGAAGTATATTTCTTAGAGTTTTGTGGTTCTATTATATTTTGTTTGGATGGTTTAATTATTTTTTATGAAGATAATTGAATAAGTTTTTCTAGTTGGGTTAGGACTAAAAACTTAACATTTTGATGGAATGGATTGTTGATAATCTCATGATTGGTTGTTGGTGGATTACTGAGGTTAGTTCTATATCATGATATACTCTTTAGTGTCTTTATAATTTGAGAAATGATAAGACTTCTAGTTTGACCCAACCCATTAGGACCCATATTGGCCAATATTAAGTCGACTCTGACCCAATAGTCCCACCTAATCTAGGTCAGGGTTTGGAAACCAACTTCAATAAGGGATAAAAATACAAGATAATCGTTAGTCTATATGAACCGGTAATAATATTGTAGATTAATTGCATAATAATAACTAGTGATGCCCTTAATATTTATATATATTACTACATGTTATACAACACATGTAGGAATCTTAAATAATAAGTAAAATGACCCAATGGAAAACCCAGAATAAGAAATATAGTGTAATATATAGAATCACCACATAGAACTATCTCTAAGAATTTATAGACACATCTTCACTAAATGGTATTGTGGAATGAGCTACCGTATTTATCATCTTCTATCATGAACTAAAATCTTCTAATATGTATCAACTCCATAATCCCCACTAGATCTGTATCCACCATTAACAATTTCATTCCAAAAAAAAGTCATCATATAAATATAACCTCTAGGATCCAAGCATAGGTATTAGTCACTATCAACATACTGGGTAAGGAACCCTAAACGAAAAATGTAAAAATATAATAGCTGGTCAACTAGATCTAACATATGAATGATACGAACGAGTTTCCAAAAAAATTCTAAAATATAAAGTCCTCTATGGGAAATTTTATGAACTAAAAATTGATGATCTAATCAACATGAAGTGTTGTATCATAGGTTACTCAGGGGTTTTATAGTATATAATATCTGACAATATACAATGCCAAAAACATAGTTACATGTAATTTATCAATGTATACATTAGTTTTAATATTGCAAGACTCATAACTTAAACCAGATATTTCAACATATACCCATATATTGCAATCATTATACAACATTAATTTGGATATATTAGAGAAACCACAAAAGAAAAAGAACATTAATTTAAATAAAATGGGTACCATACTCAATAAGAAATTGAATTATATTGACAAATAAAATAAAAAACCCCAAATCACATAACATTCATCACTTATATAGTATCCCTTGGAATAAATTGAAATGAGGGATTCATGCTTTCCAAAATGGTGTGTGTTAGTTAATATGATATATACCCATATAGAGAACCTTTGCACCACTATGTGTAATGTGAATTCCCCATGAAATTTATTTACTCCATAAATATAGGACCCTCACCCCATCCCAATGAGAGATTAAAATACTCCACTAAATAGATAGGGATCCACCACCATAGAAATAAAATATTTCTATTTGGGTTACTCACCATATGTATTCTCTAAAATTATGCTCAAACAAATCATCATCTCTTTATAGATAGAAAAATTCAAATTCATGAATAATATGAAACAAATAATTATATGATAAATATATAGATACCATAATTTTATTCAATGGAAAAAGAACATAATGGTTTACTAGAATGTACTATTTTGACACCATGGTTTTAAAACTCAATGAATTTAGATGTCAATACAGTCAAAGATGTGTTCCCCATATTTTAAAAACATTTATCCATTAATGGGTGGATTTTTAGGTGCTAAATTAGTCATATACCATTAATTTATCAATGTACGTGAAATATAATTATAGTTCATGACATTTAAAACCATAAAGTTAGTCAATGTATATTCATCCAATTAGCTAATCCATCTCACCAGTAATACATGACATGTATAGTTAAATAAAGGATTTTTTATATATATGTCTATTGGGAATATATAATGTACATGATAAATATTAATTTATGAAATACATTAGTTTTTGGAATAGATATCATTTCATTTGGGACAGTCTATGTGACATGGAATATACTGATATATAATCCATGGTATGTGTTCCTATGATATAAACCGTTTGTCCCATAATTAAACAACAATGAAATTTCTAATTATTCATAAACCCTATCCAAAACAATTTGTGGAATATATTAAATTTACCATGAATAGAACACAATGTGTACTCAGTTATTTCAAATTAAACTATTTTTCTTCACTAGAATGAAAAACTGTATCATTTATACCTTGATATTCCCAAGAATCATACCTCTTGATCATTATAGACACATATCATTTGATTAATTCCTCTTTATTTTGTCCTTAGAACCCCCAAATCCCCAATAAATCTTTTTCATAGTAAATTATTACAATCATCAACAACCTTAATCATTATCAGTCTCCATCTAAATTAAATCCATGCAAAAATAATAATTGGGATCTTGTATTTGTGCACCACCATCTAATGAAAATAGGATCCAGCAGCCAATCCGTATAATAGTTCCTAATAACCACGAAAAAATATTAGGGTATGAATGAGAATGAGATAATTGATATTTTTTGGGTGATTTCATGTCCATGTATATGAAATTTTCTATATTTAATCATGACAAAAGAACACTGAGGATATAAAATAAAAAATAAATCAAATATTGATTATCTACTTATTCTTTGACATTAATCATTATATTTTTTTAAGAAATAAAATTTAATCATAAATATTTTTAATTTAAATATTTATATTATTAAAATTAACATTTAATTAATAATCTACCAAAACCCTTTAATAAAATTTTCATAAGAAATAAAAAATTGTGTCCTCAATGTTAATATTTTGTTATTATTTTTTCTATGATTAGATATATAATAAATTTATCAATAAAACACTCTAGAAAAACTATTTAATGTTAAAAAATAAAATAAAAAGATATTTTGTCATATTTATATTTTAAAATCTATAAATCAAAAAAATAAATTAAATTAAAATTGTAATGACTCTCCACAAAATAATAAATCATGTTTACCTATGGTTAATAAAATTTTTATTAAGAAATCAGTTAAGAATTTGATAATAAATTAAATAAAATAAATTTATAAAAATTATTCATTATTAAATCACTAATGATAAAAATGATCATGAGGTTAAAATAGGATGGTGATGGTATTGAACTGTAAAATGAATAGGGAAAATGAAAAAATGAAGTCCTAGCATGATTGAAAATTTCTGACACTTGAAACAATCTGTCATTGGAGTCACATTATTTGAATCGCATACCTATAGAAAAAGTGGTTCTCTATTTTTTAATATATAGAGATATGTATTTAGAAAATATTTTTCTTAAAACAATGGTGAGTAAAGAGTCATAGAGATACATAAGAGACATTAGGATTCTAAATGTCAGATTAATTTCAATAGAAGACTTATCCTTCCAATTATTTTAATCCCTAAATTCACCATCAATCTATTTTAATAAAACTATATTTAATTCCACATTTTAATTTCCATTATAAAAAAATAATAATAAGTTATCATAATGTTATAGTTTTATAAGGGTATTGATTCGGGCATACCATATGGAAGGTTGAATCTTGGTATGTAATTTCATTCCAATTTCAACCCACAAAAATCCTCATGATCTCAAAACGTTATACTGATCTTTACATCATGACTAGTAGGGTCACCTATAGGTTATTATTTTTTATTATAATAAAACTATATTGACCATTATTTTTATTCATTTACTCAACATATCCACTAAATTCTTGTACAACACATGATATATTACCCTACTAAGAATATGAAAATATGGTCATAAGACACATTATTTTACATGGATCACTCATGATGGTATGTGTCCCTGGTATATGAAATGATAGTATACTGATTCCCCAAAAATCTCCTCTATCACTATCAATATAGGATTTAGGCTAGATAAAATTCACATGGGGTCACTGTAACTTCACACATAATGGTTCACTCCCCACTTTATATAAATATTTCAATCCTCAATAATGTATAACACTTTGAATAACATAAAAATTTAACATATAATTATATCTATATTGTGAAAAGTATGGATAGGAGCAAATTAATAAACACATGTTTTTCATTAACAAATGGCGGGTGAAATCATTTAAAAAACATTACATTCCATCATGAACATCAATTCTTATTTAGGGAATGAAATTTTCTTTATGAAATGCTGCAGTGTGCGAAAATTAACATTTTTTTACTTCATGTATATTAATAATTTTGAATTGTGACTTTAACAGAACATTGATCCATATAATTAATCCCATATAAATCCATAAATAAAACCCTATTAATTATTTAATCTTTTAATCTATAATTTTCATCATTAAAAATAAATATTTCAAAAAAAATTGTTTATAGAATATATTTTTTATAGTAGTTACTCAAACAACAAAATGGTTCCAATAAATCCTTCTTAAAACTAACTCATTAGACAAATTAAATAATTAAGATAACTTATAACCTTTATCATCCAACTCACTTCTCTCCCTTCTTATTTAGGGATTTATTTTTTTTAGGTAAAATAATAATCTTTTACATGTTAAAATGTTCATTATATATAGAAATTTTACAAGTGTAATAATTCTATGTTATACACTACCTTTTCATTTTCATTTATTTCAATAACATTTGTAAACTTAGACAACATTTTTTTCCATTATCATGACAATTCATTTATATGAAAAATTATTCTTTTCAAAAACATCATGGAAATGTCAAAAACCTCCAAATCCAGTCCTTCATGATAGTATCGTGGTATTCATGGTCATGAAAGATTATGTAATGACCTGGAAATTTAAAGGAATTTTTTTTCTCTTAATTTCATTGGATTTTTACGAGTCTGTTCCTTCTAACGGCACATGATTCCGAGGCCCGGTGTGCCCAAAATCAATTTTTGAAGTTTATCTCAGGTACGTTCAGTAAACAATCAAACAGGTATTTTTATCTTTTTAACTGGTGCTTGGAATTGAAATTCGAGGGCACCATTGAACCCTTTGCGTGGGTTTTCACTGAAGAAGACTTTCACCTCGACGAAAGATGATCGGGTATGAAAGTTAGTTTTTGGGGTTTTACGTGGGTTAATAAAAAAAATAAGTGATGAATTTATTTTATTTTGTTAAACACATGCCGTGCGGATAAAGTGGTTAGAAGCTCCACTTGGGAGTTTGTGGTGGGACCCCCACACCCTAACCTCCCATGAGAGGTTATGGTGGTGGGGCCCATAGAGATCCAACATCCCATGTGAGGATGACTGTGGTGGAAACCAAACGAGGCCTCCTATTAATGGGAGGGGAATAATAACTCTTTGACTCCCCCTCATTTATGAGGGAGAGTCTCTAGGTTTAATTCCCCCTTTGGATTGAGTAGGATGAATCCTCCATTTTTAATGAGGGGACCACCCAAGCACTAACCACCCCCCTTTTCCTTTTTGTGGTTAATTAATGGATGAGGTCCACCAGGAAATATCCTCCCTTTGGAGGATATTCTTCTGTGGGGAACACCCGGGCCAATATCCCCTTTTTGACTTCCTCCCCATTTATATTCGCACCACAGTGGATTAATTGGGTGGATCCCTCTGTCATAAATCCTCCATTTATGACTTTCCTACCAATGACGAACCCTCCCACTCCTATATAAAGGAGGCTAGGGGAAGGAGTTCAGGACGACTTCTTCAAGAGGCGGAACGCTAGCAGTGAAGCATGACACCCAGCACATGGAGAGTTTTTCTCCTCCTTCGATGAATAATGAAGAACGCTGTTGCCACCCTCGGCTCCTTCATTATAGACGTTGATGGAACGACGCTTGCCTTTCGTGACGCCCGTCTTCAGTGACTTGCCATCGTTTAACGCCGTTTTATGAGGTAGGGGTTGTTATGTTAAAGTTTTAATACCGCTCATCATCATTATTCAATTCTAGAGTGGCGTTTCGCCGCATGATACCATCTTGATGAGGAAGGGCTCGGACCGCACGAACATGGCCCGACCCTTCCCCTCTCATTTGTTGTTTGTGGACGATGGAGGCGGACTGCGAAGAACCAGCCAACGTCGGGTCGTCCACGAGTGGATCGTCAGTTCATGATTTCCGGGTCGCCGCAAAGGCGCTGAACTGTCATGCCGCGCAGATTAGAGACGGACCGTGGCCGGGACCGGCCGTGGCGGAGGGGCGTGGCGCCGTCGCGCCGTGTTGTTTGAACAAAGTCGCGGCCAAAGGCCATAGAGGATCCAAAAGGCCGGCCGGCTGTGCGGGCCGCTTGTTCCATCAAGAGGTGGGACCCGAGGGGTCCTATGGTTACCCAAGGGTCGGCCAACATGGTCGACCATTTCGAAGAACCGGGGGGAGTAACCCCGATCAATTAGCGGCTTTGGCGGGCCTCACTGGGCGCTGCCACCCCACCTGGCCGGCTAGCCACGCAGCCAACCGCGTGGGCTACGCAGGCCGGGTCGCGTTGCTAGGCCCGGACCATGCTAGCTGAGCCAGGCCGCCAGCACCAGGCCACGCCCTCCCAGGCTGGACCCGGACCCGGTTCGGGCCGACCCAAGGGGTGTTGGGTCGGGTCGGACCGGGCCCAGACCCCTATTTTCGGACCTTTTTCAGTTAAACATACATATCATGAGCTACGAACCTCCGATCGACACTTCGTTAGTTGAGTTGTATTCCTTGGATCATGACGGTCGTTTCGGTATATTACACCCACAGTTTCAGCGATGTTTTGGTATGACTGGGTTGGTTCGAACCCGAAACCAACCGGGCACTCGAATCGGAAATGCTTATAACTCGAGGACCGAACGTCCGATTGACGTACCATCGACTATGTTGGATTCCTCTTGATGAGACGGTTCTTTTGGAAAACTCCACGTGGGTTTCGAATGATACTGGAGTATGGTCAGGTTTGTTTTAGCTTAAAAACCAACCGGGCCCCTGAAAGAAAAAGAAAATAACTCACAGACCGGGCAACCGATTGACGTGCTGTTTATTGATTTGAGACCCCTATGATGAGGTGTTCCTTTGTGATAATTCTATGTGAGACTTAGTGAAATAGTAACGACTAGTAGATCGTGGAGCGGACCCTCCCAGAGAAGATCGTATGGAGTACGGAGACCGAGTAGCTGTAGACCCAACGACTGCTTGATCGATTTGACTCGTAGTGATTTGGTTAGCCCGGTGGACGGAGCATCTGGTATTTGGTGGTTGACCCACAAAGGAAGTATTTCCTGGTAGTAGGAAACAGACCCGTGGTAATCTAATGTAGGATTACCTCTGTAAGCTATTAGGGAGAGCTCCTAGTATTTTGCGGCAAACCCTCAGTGGACAGAGCGCCTCGTATTTGGAAGCAGACCCGCGGTACTCAGCAGGAGGAGTACCTCATCAGTCTAAGGTTAGTCAGTAGTACCTCTGAGTCGTGACATGTCCACTGTACTCGACAGAGGAGGAGTTCTCCTGCAATTGTGTTTTCAATAATGAAAATCATGGTTTGAGCTGAGTCAATGAACTTTGTGTTTTCCTTGTGAATGATATGGGTTACTTGATAACTTATGTATATGTATGGGAATATACCTAAGTAAAGGTTATCTGTTGAGATCTTTCTTTTGGGTCTGTCCTTGTTGGATTTAGTGATACCTTGAGGGTCTAGGGGTCCCTACTGAGTATTGTTATACTCACCCCTGCACGGGCTACGCCCACACCTCATTGTGTTGGTTGAAGATGACGGACAACACTGGTTGTGGTTGAGGCTTGTAGAGCTGGATGATACCCGGAGGTGGACTTCATGAAAAGATGGTGCATGGAGGTGACAGACAGACATGGAGAGCTGAGGTGGCCATCTGTACTTGCCCTACAGGTAGGAACCCAGAGGACGATCTAGGAGCTGCTTCACCTTTCAGGTGTTGTCTTTTATGTTGTACTTACTTTCAGTTGTAGTTGTAACTTTCTATTGGGATTGAATTTCTGGCCCCCTGTACATTCAGCACACTAGTTATACTTCTTTACATAGTGTTTGCTTCCACTTGTTCTCTGGTTGTGTGTGTTTCTATTTATAAAGGCAACGCCATCCTAGTTTTTAGGGAGTTACGCATTTGGTGCTAGTCGCTAGCCCCTGGCCTATAAAAGGCGGTCTTGGGGTAGTCACGATACGAGCCCTAGGTGATGAGTCCTGAAAAATTGGTATCAGAGGAGTCGGTTCTACCGCAGAACATATAATTCTGATATTTATTTTCTATGAAGTAATAATGTTAAGGGTACCAAGTGTGGTTTTCAGTTCAGGGAGTCCAGTGTTGGTGCGGCGACCGACGTATCAATACATCAGGACCCTAACTTCTGATTTTCGACTCAGTACATGAAAACATTGATTGTATGTGAGTTTTTTATGATTTCTTAATGTCAAGTCAAACAGGTCAGCTCACCATGTTTAAATCGATTGACCGTGTCGCATCTGTTCTGGATGTCTCCACGCAGAAAATCAGTTGGAGTTCCGTGAGAGTACTCAATTATTTCCCACAATGCGATGAGACTCCGGTGCATTGCCCTCTTTCTATATTGGCACATTTGTGGGGTGTACCAAAAACACCACCACCTTTTAGGAAGGAGATGCCACCAACCGTACTAGTGGACAATGCACGCTGAAATAGCATGTCGCACAAGTTCCAGCAGTAGAGTCCTCCTAGGTTACGAGGTGAGACTGATTCCTAGGAAGCAGTGTACTGGCTAGAGGCGATTTCTAGAGTTCTACACCTAGTTTAGACACTAGTAGAGCAGATCAGCTACTGGTGTTTTCCAGTGAGTGTCCATGAGGATAGTCGGCATAGTGATGGTACTTCGGTACGTGGACCGATGCCTGAGACAGTACCTTCGGGTAGTGTTCCCGCTATATCACTACCTGTTGGTCAGCAGTTTCAACTGGCGGTACCAATAGATGACACATGTAGGTTTGGTGCCTTACACGTGTTTCAGCATCAGATACCCTTGAGATTCCAAGACGAGCCCAACTCACAGGCGGCTGTGGACTAGCTTGAGGAGGTGGATGAGTGTTTTTTAGAGTTTATATAGCTTCGATAGGATGACATGTCGGTATCTGAGTATTCATCAGGGCGTACCGACCATTCCTGGTACTCGATGAATACGATGCGATCAGTTCTTCAAGGCTCGGACTTTGGAGCGAGGTGTGTTTAAATGACATTTGAACCATCACTTCTTCCTCTATACAGTCCTACTAATTCTAGGGTGCAAGAGGCAACCTTTATGGTTGAATGTTCGTTGGGTGAATGAATAGATCTATTGAATGTAAGCAGTAAGAAACAGGAAACTGGCGCTACTCCCAGAGACTTGGGTGTGTAAAATGTTTCAAGAAGAAGAAGTGTTAAGGAAAAATGAATCTGTAGAGCCATAGACATGGACGCAGAGCTAGGCAAGCATCATTAGGTGGTGAACATTTCGACATGTTACAACCACCCACCATTGTAGTCCCCACTATGCCCAGGGAGCTGGAGGGTTGGGGAAGAGAGTAGCTGCATGCGGTCAAGGAGTGAGACCGAAAGGCTCTAGGGATGATTCGAGGAATGATCTGTGTCTACTACTAGCTGCCGTATCAACAGACATTGATACAAATCAATACTTCCTTTGACAAATCTTGTCCCATACCAAGAGTTTCTGGTTAATACCGTTGACTATACCCTCACGTATAGAGATACCATTGGGAGGAGACTCGATAATCACACTTACGCCGATAGTGTGATCTGACCCTTGAGGTGAGAGTTTCGGTTGGAACCTCTTGGAGGCAGCATCGAGGCCTTACGATGTTGATCTGGGTATATATTGGATCCACAGTTCATACACAAATTGGTTGTATTAGGCAAAAAGGTTGTGGTTTACAAACAATGTTGGGATGGGTTTTCCTTGGTTGGATAAAAGGAAACCCCATGCAGCACAGGACAGAATAAGGAATAAGAGGGTGCATTCAATCACTCAGGAGATGGCCAAACTTGCCTTTGTGCCAGAATTCTCCAAAGTTCAGCACCACTTCTAGTAGAGCTTTCAAGAGCTGAGGTAGAGGTTGACCAGTGCACCCATCTTTAGGGGGTTGGTTACATAGTTCTCTGTGACGCATTAGGGACCGGACTTGGGTGTGTCCTAATGTAGAAGCAGGCAGTGATCGCCTATGGTTCATGGAAGTTGAGACTGCTTAAAGCAGACAGATGTCTTATACTGATAGGATACGGAGACCTATGGAGATTGAGGTTGGCAACCATGTCTTTTTATGGGTCTCACCTCAACGAGGTCTACAACAATTTTTCCTAGGCGACAAGTTATCTCCAAGGTACATCGGACCTTTCCAGGTCCTCAGCAGTGTAGGTGAGGTGGCTTACCATTTGACCTTTCCACCAAAGTTGCGCCGAGTGCATGAAGTCATCCACACATCAAAACTGAGGAGATGTGTGCACGACCTATCCGTCATCATCGAGCATAGAGAGCTAAATATCGATGATGGGCCGACCTTCACGGGGTTTCAGTTGAGGTTGAGGATCGACAAGAGTGGGTCCTACGAGGACGGTTGATTCCTCTTGTGCACTTTTGGTGGAAGCACAGGAGCCTCCAGGAGAGCACATGGGAGAGGGAGGCTAAGAAGTGTGCTCGGTACTTCCTTTAGTTTCCCAAGTTTTTGTTGTAGCTTTACGGGGATGTAAATCCCTGAGGTGGGAGTAATGTAAAGACCCAGAAATTTCAAGGAATTTTTTTTCTTAATTTCTTTGGAATTTTACGAGTCTGTGCCTTCTGACGTCACTTGATTCTGAGGCCCGGTGTGCCCGGAATTAATTTTCTAAGTTTAGCTCGGGTACGTTCAGTAAACGAACAAACGAGTTTTTCTATAATTTGAACCGGTTCTCGGAATTGAAATTCGAGGGAACCATTTAACTCATAGCACATGTTTGTGATTAAGATGACTTTCACGTCGATGGCAGATGATCAGGTATGAATGTTTGTTTTTTGGGTTTTACATGGGTTAATAAAATAAAATAAGTGAAAATTTATTTTATTTTATTAAACTCATGTCGTGCGGATAATGTGGTTAGAAGCTCCACTTGGGAGTTGGTGGTGGGACTGCCACACCCCAACCTCCCATGAGAGGTTATGGTGGTGGGGGCCACTGAGATCCAACCTCCCATGTGAGGTTGATTTTGGTGGAAACCACACGAGGCCTCTAATTAATGGGAGGGGAATCATAACTCCTTGACTAACCCTCATTTATGAGGCAGAGCCTCTAGGTTTAATCCCCCCTCATAATTGAGGAAGATGAAACATCCCTTTTAATGAGGGGACCACCCAAGAATTAACCACCCCCTTTTCCTTTTTTTGGATAATTAATGGTTGGGCCAGCCATGAAATATCCTCCCTATGGAGGATATTCTTCTGTGGGGACCACCCGGGTCAATAAACCCCTTTTTGACTTCCTCCCCAATTTAATGAGCCACCTCATCAGATTAATTGGGTGGATCCCTCTATCATAAATCCTCCATTTATGTCTTGCGTGCCAACGATGAACCCTCGCACTACTATATAAAGGAGGCTAGGGGAAGAAGTTCTGGATGGGTTCTTCAAGTGGCGAAACACTAGCAGCGAAGCACGGCGCCCAGCACTTGGAGAGTTTTTCTCCTCCTCCAACGATGAACGAAGAACGAAGAATGTTGACCCCACCCTTGACTCCTTCCTTCCCGACGTTGACAGAACAACACATGCCTTCCGCGACACCCGTCTTCCATGAATCACCATCGTTTAACGTCGTTTTATGAGGTAGGGGTTGTTATGTTCATGTTTTAATACCATTCATCATCATTCATCAATACTTGAGTGTCGTTTGGCCGCATGATACCATTTTGACTAGGAAGGGCTCAGACCGCATGAACAAGATCCGACCCTTCCCCTCTCGTTTATTGTTTGTGGACGATGGAGGAGGACTGCGATGAAATGGCCGACGTCGGGCCGACCACGAGTGGATATTCAGCGCATGATTTCTGGGTCGCCGCAAAGATGCGACACCGTCGTGCCGCACGAAGTATATCCAAACCGCGTCCAAGACGAGCCGTGACCGAGGGGCGCGACACCGTCGCGCCGTGCCGGTTGAACAAAGCCACGGCCTAAGACCACATATGATCCGGAAGGGCGGACAACTATGCCGGCATGCCATTCCATAAAAATGAGGGACCCAAGGGGTCCCGCAGTTACTCAAGGGCCAGCCATCACGGCCGTCCATTTCAAAGAACCAGGGGTGGTGTCACCCCCCAATTAGCAGCTAGGGAGGGCCCCACTAGGCGTCATCACCCCGCCTGGTCGGCCAGCCACACGGCCAACTGTGTGGGCCTTGCAGGCCATGTCGTTCCCTATCGGGATAGAACCAAACCCGGGTCGGGTCGAACCAGTTCAGGCCTACCCCGGGGGTGTTGGGCCGGGTCGGACCGAGCCCAGACCCCCTATTTTCAGACCATTTTCGGTTAAATGGATATATAATGATATATGGACCTCCAATTGACACTCCGTTAGTTGCGTAGGATTACTTGGATCGAGACGGTCGTTTCGGTATATTACACCCATGGATTTTGTGAAGTTTGGGTATGTCCGGGTTGGTTCGAACCCAAAACCAACCGGGCCCTCGGAGCTGTAACGCTTATAACTCATGGACCGAATGTCTGAATGGCGTGCCGTTGACTATGTTGGATTACTCTTGATGAGATGGTTCTTTTGGAAAACTCAACGTGGGTTTTGGATGCTATTGGAGTATGTTCGGGTTGGTTTTAGCATAAAAATCAACCGGGCCCCTAGAACGAGAAAGCTAATAACTCACAGACCGGGCGTCTGATTGACGCGCCGTCTATTGAGTTGATACCCCTATGATGACGCTTTCCTTTGTGATACTTCTACGCGAGACTTCGTGAAACTTGGAAGTAACGACCAGTATCTCGTGGAGAGGACCCTCCTAGAGACGAACGTACGGAGTGTGGAGACCGAGTAGCTGTAAACTAGATGACTGCTTAACCGATTCGACTCGTAGTGATTCGGTTAGACCAATGGATGGAGCACCCGATATTTAGCGGCAGACCCATGGTGGACAGAGCGCCTGAGAGTTGGAAGAAGACCTGCGGAACTCGACAAGAGGAGTACCTCTGTAGGCTATTAGGGAGAGTGCTCGGTATTTGGCGGCAGACCCTCTGCGGATGGAGTGCCTGGTATTTGGAAGCAGACCCGTGGTACTCGACAAGAGAAGTACCTCAACAGTCTAAGGTTAGTGAGTAGTGACTCGGAGTCATGACAGGGACACTGTACTCGATAGAGGAGAAGTTCTCCAGCAGTTGTGGTTTCAATAATGAAAATCCTGGTTTGAGTTGAGTCAATGAGCTTTGTGTTTTTCTAATGAATTAGATAGGTTACATGATAACATATATATATGTATGGGCATATACCAAAGTAAAGGTTATCTGTTGAGATATTTCTTTGTGGTTTATCCTTGTTGCATTTATTGAGACCTTGAGGGTCTCGTGGTCCCGACGGAGTATTGTTATACTCAGCCCTGCACGGGCTACGCCCGCACCTCATTGTGTTGGTTGCAGACGACTGACAGCAATGGTCGTGGTTGAGGCTTGTAGAGCTGGACGGTACCCGGAGGTGTTTTTCACGACGAGAAGGTACACAGAGGTGACAGACGGATGTGGAGAGCTGAGGTGGCCATCTGTATCTACCCTACAGGTAGGAACCTGGAGGATGATCCAGGAGCCGCTTCACCTTTCATCTATTTTCTTTTCAGTTGTACTTTACATTTAGTTGTAGCTGTACCTTTCTATTGGGATTGTATTTCCAGCCCCTTGTTCTTTCGGCACACTTTTTATACAGCTTTACTTAGTGTTTTCTTCCTCTTGTTCTCTGTTTGTGTGTGTTTCTTTTTATAAAGGCAATGCCTTTCCAGTTTTTAGGGAGTTACACCTTTGGTGGTAGTCGCCAGCCCCTGGCCTATGGAATGCAGGTTTGGGGTAGTCATGATACGGGCCCCTAGGGGCGGGTCATGAAAAATTGGTATCATAAGAGTCGGTTCTACCGCAGAACTTATAACACTGATATTTCTTTTCTGTGAAGAAATATTGTTAATGGTATTGAGTGTGGTTTTCAGTTCAGGGAGTCCAGTGTTGCTGCGGCGGCCGACGTATCCATACATCAGGACCTTGTCTTTTGATTTCGGACTCATTGCATGAAAAAATTGATTTCGTGTGTCTTTTAAGAAAGTTTTCTTAAAGTCATCTCAACCATGTCAGCTCACCAGGTTTAAATCGTTTGACCGTGTCACATCTGTTCAGGATGTCTCCACGCAGACAGTCAGTTGGAGTCCTGAGAGAGTACTCGATGATGACCCAACAAGCGATGATACTCCAGTGTAGTTCTCTCTTTCTATGTTAGCACCTTCGGGTGGTGTACCAGCAACACCACCACCTGTTAGGCAGAAGAGGCCACCAGTAGTACTAGAGGACGATGCACACTTATAGAGCATGTTGCACAAGTTCCAGCTACAGAGGCCTCCTAGGTTATGAGGCGAGACAGATTCCCAGGAAGGAGTGGAGTGGCTCGAGGCGATTGCTAGATTTCTACACCTATTTTAGACACGAGTAGTGCAGATGGTGATCTTAGCTACTGGTGTTTTCCATTGAGTGACCATGATGATGGTCAGCATAGTGATGGTACTTCGTTACATGGACCGATGCCTGAGATATTACCTTCGGGTAGTGTGCCAACTATATCACTACCTGTTGGTTAGCAGTTTCAATCGGCGGTACCGGTAGATGACACATGTAGGTTCAGTGCCTTACATGTGTTTCATCATCAGATACCCCTGAGGTTCTGAGGTGAGCCCAACTCACAGGTGGATGAGGACTAGCTTGAGGAGGGGGCTGAGAGTTTTCTAGAGCTTATAAATCTTCGGCAGGATGACATGTCGGTAGCTGATTATTCATCAGGGCGTACCGAACATTCCTGGAACTTGATTAATACGATGGGATCCGTGCTTTAGGGCTCAAAATTCTGAGCGAGGTGTGATTAAAGGACATCCGATACAACACTTCTTCATCTATGGATTCCTACTTATGATAGGGTGCTAGAGGGAACCTTTGTGGTTGAATGTTCATTGGATGAAAGAATACATCTAGTGAATGTTAGTTGTAAGAAACATGAAACTGGCACTAGTCTTAGAGACTTGGGCATGTAAAATGTTTCTAGAAGAAGAATTTTTAAGGACAGATGAATCTCCAGAGTTGTAGACGTGGAAGAAGAGCTAGGAGAGCAGCATGAGGTGGTGAACATTTCGACATGTTACAACCATCCGCCATTGTAGTCCCTGAAAGGATCAGGGAGCTGGAGGGAAGGGGAAGATAATAGCTGCATGTGGTCAAGGAGTGCGACCGAAAGTCTCTAGGGATGATTCGAGGAACGATCTATGTCTAATACTACCTACCGTATCAATAGACATTGATACAAATCAATCCTTCCTTCCACAAATCTTGTCCCAGTCCTTGAGTTTCCAGTTAAAACTGTTGACTCGACCCTCGCGTCTGGAGATACCTTTGGAAGGAGACTTGATAATCACACTTACGCCGACAGTGTGATCTGACCCTTTAGGCGAGAGTTTCGGTTGGAACCTCTTAGTGGAAACATCGAGGCCTTTCGTCATTGATCTGGGTATGGATTGGATCCACAGTGCATACACTTATTGTCTCTATTAGAAAAAAAGGTTGTGTTTTACCTAAAACATTGGGATGGGATTTCCTTGGTTAGAGAAAGGGAACCCCGGTCATCATAGGAGTATGTGGCTCATGACGACACTTGATTCTAAGGCCTAGTGTGCCTAGAATCAATTTTCGAACTTTAGCTTCATTACGTTCAGTAAAAGAACAAACAGGTTTTTCTATCTTTTGAACCAGTGCTCGAAATTGAAATTTGAGGGCACAGTTGAACTCGCAGCGCTGGTTTTCACTTAGGAATACTTTCTCCTTGACAGCAGATAATCGGGTATGAAAGTCAGTTTTTGGGGTTTTACGTGGGTTAATAAAACAAAATAAGTGAACAGTTTATTTTATTTTGTTAAACATATGACTTGTGGATAAAGTGGTTAAAAGCTCTACTTGAGAGTTAGGGGTGGTACTTCAACACCCTAACATCCCATGAGTCGTTATGGTGGTGGGGCCCACCAAGATCAAACCTCCCATGTGAGGTTGATTGTGGTGGAAACCACACGAAACATCCCATTAATGGGAGGGGAATCATAACTCCTTGACTCCCCCTCATTTATGAGGGAGAGACTCTTGGTTTAATTCCCCCTCTTAATTTAGGAGGTTGAAACCTCCCTTTTTAATGAGGGGACCACCCATGAATTAAACACCCCCCTTTTCTTTTTTGTGGTTAATTAATGGTGGGACCCACCAGAAAATATCCTTCCATTAGAGGATATTATTCTGTGGGGACCACCCTGGCCAATAACCCCCCTTTTGAATTGCTCCCCATTTTAATGTACCACCTAGGGTGATTAATTGGGTGGTGCCCTCTGTCATAAATCCTCCATTTATGACTTGCATGCCAATAACAACCCCTGCAACTCCTATATAAAAGAGGATAGGGGAATGAGTTCTGGATGACTTCTTCAAGCACCGGAATGCTAGCAGCGAAGCATGTCTCCCATCACATGGAGATTTTTTCTCCTCCTCCAACTAAAAACAAAGAACAAAGAACACCAACACCAAACTCGGCTCCTTTCTTCCCGACGTTGACGGAACGACACCTACCTTCCGCGATGCCCATCTTTTGAGACTCGCCATCGTTTAACGCCATTTTACGAGTTATGGGTTTTTATGTTCAAGTTTTAATACCTTTCATCATTGTTCATCAATTATTTATTTTAATTTGGCTGTATGATACCATCTGGATGAGGAAGGGCTAGGACCACACAAACACGATCCGACCCTTCCCTTATCGTTTGTTGTTTGTGGATGATGGAGGCAGACTGTGAAGAACCGGCCAGTGTCGGGCCGACCATGAGTGGATCGTCAGTGCATGATTGTCAGGTCACTAAAAAGGTGTGACACCGTTGTGCCACACAGAGTAGAGCTGAACTGCGGCCGTGACAAGCCACGGTGGAGGGGGGCAGTGCCGTTGCGCCGCACTGGTTGAACAAAACCGCGACCTAAGGCCACAACGGATCTGGAAGGGCGGTCAGCAGTGTCGGCCGCCGATGCCATCAAGAGGTGGGACCCGAGGGGTCCCGCGGTTACCCAAGGGCCAGCCAGCACGACTGGTAGTTTCGAAGAATTAGGGTGTTGGTGTAACCCCCCCCCCCAATTAGCGGCTAGGGCGGGCCCCACTGGGCATCGCCACCCCGCCTGGTCGGCCAGCCACGCGGCCAACCGCATGGGCCATGCGGGTCGGGGCATGCCAGGCGGGCTGGGCCACGAGAACCGATCTGGGCCAGGTCATGCTTTACTGGGCCAGACCCGGACACGGGTCGGGTCGACCTAGTTCAGGCTGACCCAGATGGTGTTGGGCTGGGTCAGACGGCCCCATACACCCTATTTTCGGACCGTTTTTTTGTTAAACAGACATATCTTGAGCTTTGGACTTCTGATCGACACTCTGTCAGTTTGCGTAGGATTCTTTGGGCCGATATGGTCATTTAATTATATTACACCCATGGTTTTGGTGATGTTTCGGTATGGCCGGGTCGGTTCGAACCCGAAACCAACCGGGCCCTCGGAGCCAAAACACTTATAACTCGAGGACCGAACGTCCGATTGACGTACCGTCGACTATGTTGGAATCTTATTGATTAGAACATTTTTTTTGGAAAACTCAATGTGGGTTTCAAATGATATTGGAGTATGGTCGGGTTGGTTTTAACTTAAAAACTAACCGGGCCCCTCGAATGAAAAAACTAATAACTCACAGACCGGGCGTCCGATTGACGTGCCATCTGTTGAGTTGAGACCCCTAGGAAAAGGCAGTCCTTTTTATACTTCTACGTGATACTTCGTGACAGTTGGAAGTAACGACCAATATCTCGTGGAGCGGACCCTCCCAGAGATGAGCGTACGGAGTGCGGAGACCTTGTAGCGGTACACCTGACGACTGATTGACCGATTCGAATCATAGTGATTCGGTTAGCCCAGTGGATGGAGCGCCCAGTATTTGGTGGCATACCCATGGTGGACAGAGCACCTGGTAGTTGGCAGTAGACCAGCAATACTCGGCAGGAGGAGTTCCTCTGTAGGCTATTAGGGAGAGTTCCCGGTATTTGGCGGCAGACCCTCAGCGGACAGAGCGCCCAGTATTTGGCAGCATACCAGCAGTACTCGATAGGAGGAGTACCTCAGCAGTCTAAGGTTATTGAGTAGCACCTTGGAGTCATGATTGGGCCATTGTAATTGAAAAAGGAGAAGATCCCCAGCAGTTGTGGTTTCGATAATGAAAATCCTGGATTGAGCTGAGTCAATGACCTTTGTGTTTTCCTCGTGAATGAGATGTGTTACTTGATAACTTATGTATATGAATGGGAATATACCTAAGTAAAGGTTATATGTTGAGATATTTTTTCTGTTTTATCCTTATTTGATTTAGTGAGACCATGAGGGTCTCGGGGTCCCTACTGAGTATTGTTATACTTACCCCTACACGGGATACGCCTGTATCTCATTGTGTTGGTTGCAGACGATGGACAACAGTGGTTGTGGTTGAGGCTTGTAGAGCTAGACTGTACCTAGAGGTGGACTTCACGACCAGATGGTACATGGAGGTGACATACGGACGTGGAGAGCTATGGTGGTCATCTGTACCTACCCTACAGGTAGGAACCCGGAGGATGATCTAGGAACTACTTCACCTTTCAACTGTTGTCTTTTTAATTGTACATTATGTTCAGTTGTAGTTGTACCTTTCTATTGGGCTTGTATTTTTGGCCCATTGTACTTTCAGCGCACTTGTTATACTGCTTTTCTTAGTTTTTTCTTTTGCTTGTTCTCTGGTTGTGTGTGTTTCTGTTTTTAAAGGCAATGACTTATTAGTTTTAGGGAGTTACGCCTTTCGTGCTAGTCGCCAGCCCCTGGCCTATGGAAGGCGGGCTTGGGGTAGTCACGATACGGGCCCCGGGGGACGGGTCGTGACACATTATATTATACATTTCATGTTTTACCACAACGTGGATTCTATTATAAATTGTTCTAGTATTTTTATGCTTCTAATCACTAGAATCATGAAACAGTTTCATATTTAAAATTGTTAATTACCCAAATATTCATAAATTTAATTTACCCCTCTTTCACATTGAATAAAAATTATAGATATTTTTTTATCCCACAATGGTTTACGAGTATTAATTAAATATTCCAGGTCATTCCATATTGACATTAAGTATCATTATTTATTAACAATATCTTGAGGTAAAAACATATATTTCTTTTCCCTGAAATTGACCATTTTATTTTTTGGGCTATGTTTTTTAAATCATTTATAATAATTATTCTTTAATATGGATCTCCAATATTTCCTCTAATGGGAAATCCAACATGTCAATCGATTATTGAAAAGGTGAAAAAACAATCCATTAATACTCTAAATCACTATATCAATGGTGAAAATAAATAAAACACAAACAACTTCCATTTTACCCATTAATATTTCAAAAACCATTTCACAACATATCATTCCTTTTATTGAACTCTACACTTAGTTTGTTCATTTAAATGATAAACCCATATATTTTGTAGTTCCCTATTACCTGGATAAATATGTGTTAACTCCCCTATATTAAAAGCATATATGGTATTTTATTCATCCTTACTCACTAACTCCAACTATAATATTTCATTCTATATTCTCACTTCACTTAGGAGTTTGGGTTCTCCATCATCAAAGAGGAACATAAAGTGAATCTATTAATAAAAACTCAGCATTGGAATTTGGCCTGGGTAGACTACAATAACACTTAGGGTTTATATCATTTTGGAAATCAATATTCCAAAAAAATACAACAAGATCATGTTATTATATAGAATTATGATACATTATAACATTATATTTTTGGAACCTGATCGACACAATCATTTCCAGATCATGGTTATACCTCTTAGACTCTATATTATGTGATCCTTAATTATCTTAATCCTTGCAAACCTATTATTTTATCATCATAAATTTTTTTATTGGTTAGTTAATAAATTGATAATTACCCCCAAGTTCCAATAATTCCCTAAGATATCAAAATTGAATTCAATGATCAAAACTCTAATAACATTTCATTGAATGATTTTGTAGAGTCATAAACTAATGTATTAATCAATATAACCAATAAGGAAACATGTTCATGACATCATATCCAATATATCCATGTTATTAACATTTTTAGGGAAATATATGATATATCAGAAAAATCAGCTAATTTAGTCCCACTTTTTAGTTAAAATATTCTTTCTTATAATGTATATGATCCAAAGGATTATAAGTACACTTATTCGAAATATGATCTACAAAATTAAATACTTCGGTATAAAAAATATTTTAGAAATCATAAACACAAACTAATTTTTTGGGATCACTCTTTTAATACTTGATTCATACATTTTTCAACACCATCCAATTCACCTGTTCATAGAAAAATATTCAACATTTATGTTTTTTATTTCAAATAATATATGGAACTCCATTATCCATACTCAACCGTGTTATCAAAATGAATGAATTTTAGATTCATTTAGGTCCTGGATACTTCCATGGATCTCTATCTAAGGAAATTTTGTAAGTCTTATTAATATTTTTTAATTAAAAAACCTACCACCATCCATATTGAATCATTTATGAATGTAATATAATATCGTGAACCCATAATAAATTTAAAATTTTTAATCCTAATGTATCTATATAAACCACTCAGGTTTAATTTTTTTTGTTTCACTCAATATGAATTAAATGGAACCTTATAATACTTTCACTATATGAAATCCTTTCATATTACATATTCCACATGATCACACATCATTAGTTCATTAGTAACAAATATACATTGGCCTTTCCCTTTTATATTATCAATATGTCTAGGTTATAACTTTTTTTCATATAGTTGTTTCTCCAGCTTGTATAAAACATTATGGAACCCAATAAATATATAAATTTTCTTCATTCACACCATATTCCTCAACCATGGAACATCATGTGATATTCTAAAAATTATTAACAAAAATGTTATAAAAACTTGTACCATTTATATTCTTAGTGTAAATAATATTTTTACATAATTAACGGATATGTTAGATAGATTGAAAATAAAATAGACAAATTTTCATCATTCAAATTCTCATAATACCTTTGAAAATATCCAAACACTCTACTTTATCCACAACATGAACCTCTATAATGAATAATGTAACATAATTGTATATGAATCCAAATTTGGTATTTCAATAAAATGTAGCTTCAAAATCAAAAATCATGGACATTATTGACACGTGAATCATTGAGGGGATGTGACACCATCGCCACCACCATTTTTGTTTCTAGATTATTCAAAATCATGATTTCTAGAATTTGAATGTCTCGCTAGGAAATCCTTATATGGGTTTTTATTTTTTCAAAAATTAAAATAAATGTAGAAAATATAAAAAGTTGTAATTACATATCTCTTACCTCATCTATTTTCCTTTTTTCCTCTAAATTATATGAACATAAATACCCCCAACATTTTTAAATAAATGAACCATCATAAGTTATTATGAATATCATACTTGAATTTGAGAACATTTATTTCAATGAATACCATTTCACAATTTCTTCTAGAATAAGTCAAAATTGTATTTATCACATTCCATGATTTTGGAAGTGATTCTAGATTTGAAAAGACTAGAATTATCTCAATTGACTTTACTCTAAATTAATCTACCGAACTGTATATCATAATGAATTAAGTCATATATTCAACCATGAATTCTACATTTGATATTTTTAGATTTAAATTTCACCATAATATGAATATTTTGTTCTTCATGGAAGGCTTCTCATACTTGGTCACTATATTGGACATCAATTAAATAATTACAATACTGTCAAATATATTAAATCCCATGTCCTAGGAAATAAACATAAAAAACACATAGGATCTTCATATCAAGTCTTTCTTATTCCATATTTTAGATTCCATGGAATTATTCTAGTTTAATATAAAATAAAGTTATCTGCATAACAGGCTTCCCTATAACTACACATTCCAGAAGAAATAGTCTAATCTATCAAATATTTCAAGACTCAATATTACCTCTTCCAATGAAAACTTTTTTTGAAATAAAATTCACATGAAAATCCTAGAGAGTAATGGAAAACTAAATTATGCATTTTGGAATTATTATTATAATATACCATTAAAAACAATGATACATGCTTTGATAGAACATATTATTTTGAAAGTTGTATATTATTAGAAATCCAATCTATCTACCACATGTGATGAACATGGACATTGGATGGTCCATAAGACAGTGGGGCTAAAGAATACATATCAAGAAATAGGATGTAACGAAATATTACCATGTAACTTGACAACACACTATGAAATACTATCAAGAGAAAATCATAGACAACATTCAATGTGCAATATACCAAAAAATGAAGTAAATAAAAAAATGGAACACATGGATTTATATGGTACAAAATTTTAATTCCATATGAAAACTGACTTCATGTGAATATTATATAAGATATTACAATGGAAAGGTTAACACTAAATAAAAATCTAATATATGCTTCAACTGAATCATCCAGCCACCCAACACTTTTGAAATGACCCACGCTAACTATTATAACAATTTTCATTTGGTAATCCCAGTTATACCACATGAAATCTTCACAGGGATAATTTTATTAAGATATAATCTTCATGGGAATCCCTCAACTCATATAAATTAAAATACTACCACATAAAGTTCATTCAATGAATAGTTCCTGCTTCTAGATAACTTCATAAATTCACACTTATTTATTTTTAAAAATAAACTAATATAATTCTTCTAGAACTCCACCACAATTTCACCCACACCAATTACATATTACAAGACTCAACCTCTATCATTTGAAAATACCTCGTTATCATTCACCATCCCTGATACTTATACAATTTTAATATTGGTTTGTAGAGAATAGACACCCCAACATTTGGTAAAATTAAACTATTTTGAAAGAAAACCAATTCCACAAACAATACTATTTGTTAATAAAATGGATTTTTACACCAATACATACAAACATGACCCCTTTCCATAAAAATGTATGTAACACCATAGTTAAATTAATCATTATTTATAATAACTAGGATAATATAAAATGTTAAAAAAACAAATCCTTCATTATAGTTCATTTATAAATTACCAAAAACATAGACCCTCACCAATACAACATCTATATAAATCCCAAAAACATAAAAATCAAATAATATTATAATTTCATAATCTATATTTCAACAATAACAATTCAATGATATAAATATACTAAAATTTTAAGGAATTGTTTCCTTCATGATTCTTAATTAATATAGAAAATGATTTTCGAAAAAAAAAATCTAATAAAAATTTCTAGGTTTCTAATTTTAGTATCCATGTTACATATTATTTATTTAACAAATTTAAAATATGAATCTACAAATCCACATGATTCACTCAAAATAATTACATAATTCATATAAAAAATCTATTATATATATGTATTAATATGTTAAATAATTTAAATAATATTTAATTCTCTTTCTCTTTAATATTCTTTAATCCAATTCATTATTTTCATTAGAATAATTGTAACGTGTTTCCATAAAAAACCCAATGCGTGATAATTTTATATATGCACAAAATTAAAAATAATATAGAATTTTAATCACCTAACTCAAACTAAATATTGAACCAAATAATACCAAGACAAAATAACAATGAAATATTATTATACTAATTTTGATCCTCCACCAAACGTATAATACATCACCACATATCAACCCACATTTAACTCATTTCTTCATCCATGAAATAGGTACCACAAAAGGATAAAAGTGAATAAAAAAGGATAATAAAGGAAAAATTAACACAATTGCTACAAATAAAACCTCTTATACATCGATTAAATATAAGGAACTCAAAATAAATTTCAAGACAACTAGAATATACATAGGGTAACGAAAATATGGGAAATTTCAAGAACAATTTATGGTTTTTGTTTAATTTTTTCAATGGAAAATAAGTGTTAACATGATGCCAATATGATTATATAAATTTATAATGGGTTATTCGATTTTCAAAGTATAAAAATAATAAAAATGAAAAAGATTTAAAAATTTGGGGAATAAATACACTCATTTATTTATAGACATTAGAAAAATATATAGATTAAATATGTGTCATTTAATTCATATAGTGGATGAAGATACTAGTTATTTAGTTATTTACTACTAATATTTTAGCTATGGGATTGTAATATTTATTGTAAAAAATTAGATATATTTTTTAGATTAAATATTCCAATAAACTCAACAACATTGGAATCCATTTATGATTAATTCATGAATCCAACTGATATAATCATAGAGACAACATATGTTAGTGCAAGTGTGAGAGAATTAGCGGGAGACTCATACATATCATCCACATGAGTCTGTTGGCATGGTGATCCACTAGAGAATATAAAATCACATTTGAATTCCACAAGAGGATTCTAAAACATGGTTGTTTATTAATAAGTTATATCTCATGTTGAATTATAATGTGGGATGAGCGATTATTGGAATTTTACACCTCATATGTTTTACATGTGGTTTTAATGAAGTAATTTCATTTATATAATTCCCCCCCCCATGTTATTTTATGGATCAAACCTTATTGAATTACACTATAATAATCATTTATTGAGGTGATAATATTCACATAATTATCTAGAAATCATGATGTTTGGAATTTAGTTTTGGAACTAAAAATAGTTATATCCCTCAAATGGTGCAAACCCTTACTCCTGATTCTGATGCTAAAGAGAAATAATTTAAACACTTGAATTTTAACACAGTGAGATTAATCAATATAAATAAAAAAAATTAACATTATTAAAACATTACACAATAAATGTTTTTAAAATCCTAATAAAAGAAGGTTTTGTTTCATTGAAAATTATTTTCACTGACATTCTCATCCACAAAAGTCATTTTTTCCAAATTTCTATTGATTCATTTTTTTTGTTTTCAACATATCTAAAAAGTAATCTCTATATAAAATTTCATAGGAAATATAGTGTTATAAAATAATGGTCAAATACCAAACAAAGTAAATGGGTGATCTTGAACACTATGTAATGGAAAAACTCATTAATATACAATCAATGTTTAGATCATAAGAATATGGAAAAAACTGATGATGGAAAATTTTATTATTAAAATGAACATAGAACAATAATAATTTTCCAAGATCTCAAACAAAAAGACATGTATTCTAAAAAGATAAAAAATATTGAATAGAATAATATTGTAAAGTCATTGCTAATAAATATGAGACATGAAGTATAATCATAGGCATAATGATATCAAATTTCATATAAATAAATCATATCATTAATCTATGAAACTAAAATATATATATATAAATCAACAAATTAAAAAGTGAGGACCACTACCTATTTCATATAACTTGTTAGAGTAGGAATCACTACATGGTACCCATAGTGGGATAGGAATCACTATATATTTCCTATATGCATAGTGTAGTAGGCTTTGCTACTTGATTTCCATAAAAATTTTGGAGAATGATTCAATACGTGATTCCCAAAAATAATGTGTATCATGGTTCACTATATGATTCCCATAAACAATGTTGAGAGGGTATCACATCCAAATTACCAGAAACAGAGTGGATTATGAATCAATACCTGATTTCTATAAATATAGCGGATCATGATTCACCACCAAATTAACATAGTGGTGAGAGTATCAATATTTAATTCCCATGATCATATAATGAGATATAAATAATTAATCAATGTGTTGGAGTGAAATATAGGACCCAACCATCATAAAATAATCTTATATATACATATATATCATTATAATAAGTAAAAAAATATAATTATGAGTTAACGTATTTAACCCATAAAAAATCCGATTCTTTCATGAAAAAATTTCCAATAACATTCCAAAAGACTTCCATAGAAAAACATAGATTATAAACTATAAATATATATCAGTGTAACATTAGGATCATTAAGGTTGTTTTAAAGGATGAAGATTACTATTAAAGATATCTGGATAAATCACTTGAGAATAAGAAGTAATAACCATTTTTAGAAGCCATTAAAACATCCTAAATTTTTTTCTTAGAAAATTATATTATCATGATAAAAAAATTAAAAATAATCCTTTTATTTGAAACTAAAGTTTAAAAAAATTTACTTTATAATAAGAAGATGATTTAAAATACATACTTTTAGAAGATAAAATTATATACAAATTTTTTAAATAAAACACATAACTATAAAATTACTTTTTTAATAAATAAATACATTTAAAACTCAAACATTGACTTTTGAAAATTACATGAAAGCGTTATTTTCACTTCATAATCATCAGGTTTAAAAATCATTTTGAAAACCATTTTGAAATGAATAATGGAATCTCCAAAAAGAATAATTCTGATATAGTGGTATGAAATGTGAATGTGTATTTTAAATATATTTTTACCATAATAGTAAAATATGATGCTACATGACAAATTAAAAAGTCATTTTATTGATATATAATTATAAATCACCCTCAAATAAAAACTTATGTTTGATGAAACTAGGATGGGGAGAAAGACAATCAACAAAAATAAATTTTACTCAATAAAGAGAGTGGATTTAAGAAACACTTATGGTAATGGAAATAATTGATTAAAAAGAACATGATAGAGCTAACATTAAATAAAAATTTAAGTAACATGATTTGAAAGATATTTATTATACTTGAATAAATCATTGTACTAAATACACCATATAAAATAATAGATGGTATGAAATATCAAACATCGGTTTTGGAGTTGAAAATGATACAAATAACCCCTAAATATAATACCTTAATTCCATTATGGTTCATGGATATCATATGTCACATAAAAAAATATCTCAATCACCTATTTTGGAACAATATTAATGTTTATAACTGTAACACCTTGATATTTTTTTAATGTTTCTTAATTAAATTTAATATTTTACATATATTACATTAAACAAAATAAGTAGTTAGGTTTTTTACATGAAATATCAATTTAATATTTTACTGCACACAATTTTTATCTTATCATGTGTTCCACGCAACACATAGTTTTAACAAAACCATGTTATATTACTAATATATTTATTCAAACACGGCCATTATAATGAACATTAATAAAATTAAATTTATTCTCTTTTAGAAAATATATTGATAAAATAAAAATCATTTTTTAATATATAATTTCCAAATTATCATAGAATGAATTTTTTAGATTTTTATGCCAAGTTTCATTTTTTAATCATAGTGAAATTGCTAAATTTTAATTGAAAACTACCATCATGGATAGTTTATTAATAAAGTAAAATTATATATTAAATTATTTTTAGGGTATAATTTGCTAAATTATAAATCAACTAACCCAATTTATTTCATTTTAATCAATATTATATTTAAATTGGATATATATGAAATTATTATATTTTGATTGTTTTCATTTTAAAATCCATATTTCTCATCATGTCTTTAGGGTTAATATTAAAATAATTTTATCCACTGATGTGAAATTAATTTATAACAATTTGATCCATATTCTAAATTACAAAATTTTATAATTTAAAATAAGACCAACTTAATTTTTAACCAAAATTAATAGTGAATGTAGTAAAAATTGATAACCATGGTTAAGGTAAAAATGGGTTTACCATGGGTTAAACTAAAAAGATAATGGTAAAAATGAACAATAAACATGTCTAAGAATATTTTTCTAGAAATTGTTCTAAAATTACATAAAAAATGTTATATAATGCCATAACTTTCACCCATTTTACATATAAAGTTCATTCGAGAAATTATTTATTTTAAAACAATACCATGTTTTCATATCCCCTACTTATAAAAGGCCACCCCATATCATCACTTATTAACTACATAAAACCTATTTAGTTAGTCCATTAACTTCCCAAATAACTTCAAAAATACCTCTTATAACACCATAGTCATTATTTTAGACATAAATCTATCCAAAAATTTCATTTAGTGAAAACTTAAGGACGATACTCGCAGTAGATGTACTATTCATCAACAAGAATGTTTTGTATTATTTCCACATCCACCCAATTTAAATTATTATTATATTGTTAATATATAATAACCTAAGTATATTACATATAATTATATGTTCTTGGTTTAATTTAATGACCTACAACCATCTCCACTTCCATTAAATGGGTTCATAAATCATCATTCGTGTTTATGGACGACTACCGCCTCGCGAATCGATGTCACAAGTTTTTCCATTACCACCTCTGAAGGCCTGTCAGGATGATATATTTATTATTTATATATGATAAATATGAAATATATGATGTTATTATTATTTATAATTAATATATCACAAAAATATTTATTCTTTTCATTTTGTGGGAATACCATTACATCGCTTGAGTGTACGGAGGACTACCACCTAGCGAAGTGATGTGACTCGTTCATGGATTAGATGGATTTTATTAAGGATATGATTTATAAAAATTATTTATATATATTAAATAAAAAATATTCTCAAATGATACTATACATTTTTTTTATTTCAACCCAATAAGAAAATTAAAACCAATGTTCATGCATATATACGACCTACCATCTCCCGAAATTGTTTATGACTTATCAATCACTAAATTTTATGTATTACTATAAATAAATATGTTATATATATATATATGATATACATATATATATCATGGTAATAATTCTGGATATTATGGATCCATGATAACATTTAGAAGACCAAAAACAGTACAAATCAATTCTTATTTGTAAAACAAATTGGTTATTACCTGAAACACAACATTAGTATAGAATTTTTAATAAATATGTAATTAATATTCACAATAAAATAATATATGGTATGATATATATGAAAATTTTTATTTACTTTAAGTATAATAAACATATATTTTGTATAAAAAAGGTTTTAATGAATATTACGGAAGTCAAGGAAAAAGCTAAGGCGATTTCTGGTCTCACGTTTATTTCTGAGAGACTTGTGTCATATTCAAAAATCATTTTCTTATGTTTGGTATATAATACCAAAAGAAAAGATTTATCATGAATATACATAATTTAATGATAATTATTTTTTCTATTAATTTTATTCCATAATGTGGATTATTAATCAAAAGTTACTCAGGCAATAAGGTATTTTTGTCTTAATTTTCTATTTTTGAGACATGTATTATGTTATACACCTATATAATTTCATGATCTGTATATAAATTCTCTATGATATCTAGAATCATAAATTTTTTTATACACATTATATTTTAATTATTTATTATTTTACTCATTCACGGGGAATTCTATTCAATGATACCAAAGTGTTTATTGTTTTATGTTACAATCTCATCACTTATCGGGATCTTTAAGGACTATGCTTCTAATGAGGATTCGTATAATATATCTAAAATAATATAAACCCTGTTAATTTAATGTGGTTATGTGCTAATAATATATGTTTCCCATTCATTTTTATCTCTTATTGTACTCATGAATTAAAAGAGACTTTTATTAAGAAAAACCATCTCTTCATTTGAAAATTATTATACATCTAAAAATGTGTTTATAAAAAGGTCTTTTATAAGTGTTTAATTACACTATTTTAATTTTTAAAAGACACTTTTAACTATGTTTTACTTTTTACAAAAATAATCGAAGGAATCATCATGTAATTTTCCTAAATAATTCTCATTTGTATATTTTCGTTCATGTGAAAGGAGTCATGGTTTTTTAACATGTAACGAATGAACATCCTTTCCCACTATCATGAACACTCCATGAAATCAATATTCTATTTAAAAATTTTTAAATATACATTCAATGTAAAATATTTCTTTATTATTTGGAACTTTTTTAGATTTTAAATAAATTATTTCAAGGTTAAAAGGACATTAAATGTGTTTTATATTTAAAAACTATTTATCAAAGAATAAAGTATACCTTCCTCTTGAAAAGTAAACAATTGTTTTTAAAATAATTCTTTATATGTTTTCATGGTTATATTAAATGAAAAAAAATTAAAAAGTTTTTATGTTGCAATTTTCATTCAAATCATTAAATTTATTATCTTTAATAAATTGTTTTAATAATATTTAGATATTTATTTATATTTTTTCCTAGTTTATTGTAAAGAAAAAAATTTTGAAAATGTTTTTGGTTTTAAAATGTGAATTTTAATGAATGGTAATTCTCCTTAAGAAATTTTCCACGTGCAATTTCAAAATACCTTTATATCTATGATAACATCCATTGATATAAATTATTCATTACGAGGGATATGAACCAAGGTAACCATTCTTATTCCTTAACATTATAATTTATGTCTATGATTAAAATACTGTTATAGAACCCAATTATCTTCTATAGGTTATACCATGATATAACTATTAAAACCCCCACTTTATTAGGGGTTATGAAATTATGAAATGATGAAATTAATATAAAACCTACTGCTTATAAATTGGTTATGATTTAATGAAATTTTTATGAAACCCTACTCATCACATGGGTTACGATATGATGAATTATTTGTGATATTCTAACACACATATGTATGATTTTCATTATGTGATAGTCGTTATATTATAGATAAAGAAATTTGTTGTGTTATATGAAAAGATAGGTTGGGCCTTTATATCCCGCCATTTTATTGGGTAAATATTTATATATCATGTGGTAGAAAGGACTGGAATGGAGAGTGAACCCAGTTAAGTAAGTGACTATGTCCGCTATGATGGTTTTGAGAGTGAACCATAACCACAATGATGTTATGTGTGTACCTATTCTTCATCTATATAATGTGATGTGTTAACCTGCTTGTATGTTCACAGTACCATGCATGAACCTAATTACATGTTCATAATGATATGTGTAGACCCATCATTAATGTCTATAATGTTATATATGGACCAGGTTTTATGTATATATGTTTATGTGAGGGAATAATTTCATTCCATAACTTCATGAGGGAACCAATTTCTATTTATATATGTTCACCATGTTATAAGATAATTTGTGTGACATAAATATTTGTTTTATTCTAATTGTATACTCTCCCCACACATGTTCTTTTATTCGCTTATGATTCATTTACTATTGACTGTCAATATTTATTCCATGACTCATGTTTATGATCTATGATCGGTTGGGTATGGACAATATAAGTCATGTTCACTATCACATACCCTTATACATATCTCATTCTTTAACTTGATCAATGGTTTATATCTCTTATGTCTACCCATACTATGCATCAGAGTTCATTTATTATTATGTTTCCTTTATCCAGGTTATGATGAAATGTTTTATGTAGGTATCTCAATAATGTGTATTGGATGATAAGTTCATGATGGGAACATTGAAGATATTTCACCAGATTATAATATTATGTTCCAAGTATCTAATGGAACAAGAAATTATGGTTATCAAGCTTTTTTTGTACAATGTAATGAATAATCCTCTAAAAACCATAATATCCATGTATGGGAAGCATGGGTCACTATAATTTGTATCAAAGTAAATTTTTATTCAAACTTATAAAACTAGGATGAGAAAATATTATCAAGATTCTTAGGGATATTGGTAAGGATATGTCTAGGTATGTCCCTAAAGATAAGTCTAAGGATGAGTTTATGTAGTGGAAAATGGATTGGAATTTTGGTTAAGGATAGAATGAGTGGTTTATAATTAATTACATCCTTATCAGGATACTAAAAGTATACATGGATATAGAATAGATGTAGATTCGGGTAATAACCATGAAAACACGATATTGATATATTATCTATCAATAAATACTGCATGATAATGGGTGTTACTACACACCTAGTAGAAACTCCTGGAGGTATTCTTTTTAAATTAACTAATCATTTATGAACCATCAGGAATGAATTAAATAGATTATTACTATTAATGACCTAGGAAAAACTTATGGTTTCATATAGTAAAAGTGAGTGTCTGGATTTAGGCCTCCTAAATGATTTTCATACTATGTGATTGTCCATTGTGTTTTTCATTTCTCGCACTATACTTTTTGGCAATAGTAAATGGACAGAACCTAAAGAAACTATGTTATTGAAGAATGACAGGGAAAATGAAATGATTGGTCTCCTGAGCATCTGACCGTTATGTGAGATGGAATGAAAAAAATATTGTTTATAATCATAATATTTTCTCAAGATATGAATAATGGTGAATATTGAAATGAGAAAAGTAGGGGGAAATGTTCTTTTGAGTCTCTCATGAGTAAATACCAACATTCTATCAGTGGTTCTTCTTGTCCATTATGATCTAATCCATGGATCACTACCAATAAAAATATACATCCCATTGTAATGTTTTTAAAGATGAAAAATTCACTCTACCTATCTACTGCTTATATGGTGAGGTAGATAAATGGTGGAATATTATTTAACATATATGTAAATGATAACAAATTGACTATATGAAGTGGTAATATTTTAAAATATTATTTTTCAATAAGAAAATTCTTCATAATCTTCATACATAAATGGATAAATAATTCCTAGAGCTTATGTATAAGGATAATGAATCTATTAGTTCATATAAAGAATATTCTACATGACTTTTAGGATACTATTTAATTATTAATATTCAGCCTAAATATAAGGTTGAATAATTCTTCAGTGTCTTAAAACCAAATATCTAAATGGAAGCTATAAACCATTTTGGTTTTGGTGATAAGAAAAGTAAAATGGGTTTCCATGAAAAATACAATTATTTATCACATAGTGGGAATAAATAGTTTCAAAATCCTTCTCTCAAAACAATGGGAAGGAGCACGTAGGTGAGTTAATTAAAGGAATAAGAAAGTATTTTAGTCGTTAGAATCCTAAATATTTAGAAAAAATATATAGAAGTTGTGTGAATATCCATTGAATTAAATGAATGGAGGAAATGGGGCCTTCAAAAATCATATTATACACCCTTTAGAAAATTTCATGTTATTATATCCCTCTATATGAATTATTTAATAATAAAATCACATTTTATATTGAATTCGTACAAGGATAATACCATTCTTCTTCTGAAAATGTTTTTTATTTTAAAAGATATTATTTATTGTATAAATGATGAATTGTATTTTGGAAGCATATATGTATATAGGTATAATTTAATAAAGATTTATAGGTATCATAATGGGTTAACGAGTTAAAGGTTTATCATATTTTAAATTTTTATAAAACACCCTTTTGTGGTTTTATGTGATGAGAGTTCATCAATTATAGGGATATTTTATGATACATTTATGAAAATGAAACCCTTTAGTTTTTTATATAGTGACAAACCTGTTTGGGTATGAATGATTTTAAAACATGTGAACTTATTATTGAAGGATACTCTAAGATGTTTTCCAATGGATTTAAAAGGATGTTGGGAACAACACTATTCTCAAGTTGAATTTGCATACAATGATATATTTCACTTATGTATTTATATGGATTATTATAATTCCCTTTATGGAAACAAATGTAGTATTACAATATACTAGAATGAATATATAGAAAGAAAGCCATTGGTACATAATAAATATGGTGAGATGGAAGAAAATGGTGAATCTATTAAAAACACCTATTCTCTTCACAAAGATGATATAAATTTTATGAAATTAATCGATGCCATGGTCTAGAATTTGATGTGGCTGAGAATGAATTTCTATGAATTTTATATATGGATGAAATAAGGTAAAACAAATACCGAAGTATATGGGTCCCATTAAAATAAATAATCATATCAATACAATAGATTATCATTTTTCAATTCCATCAAACCTATCTTAGGATCATGATATGTTTCATATGTCACTCATGGGGAACAATATATCTAGTCTACCACATGTACTGACCTCATATAACATACAAATAGAGAATTATTTTCCTTATAATTAACAACCAGTAGAGATTTTGGATCAAATAGATTAAGTTCTATGAAATGAGACAACTCACCTTGTAAAGGTTTTGGGGTAAAACCACCATCTTAAATAGGCTATGTGGGAACATGATGGAATAATGACGCATAATTCTCCTCAGTTTTTACTACTAAAGTGACTAATTTTGAGGGATATATTCCTTTTAAGGTGGGTATAATGAGGCACTATGATATTTTTGAAATAATTCTATTTAAATTATAATTCATGTTCTATATATTTTACATTAAATGAAATATTGAGGTAATTTTTCACTACATGCATCACCAATATAATATTGCGCAACACACAACATTATCATATCTTTCATAACTAACAACACTTAGTTTTTTGAGATCCATGAGATATTACTTATATATTAATTCAAAAAATGATTTTTATAATATAAATGTTTCAATTTGTGAGATTAATAATAATAAAATTTTAAAATATTAATTATCATGTTTTTTATTAAAACATATTGATAATGAAATTAAATTTTTTATAAATATTTTATATGTTTCCAAAATAATATTTTCTCAAAAAATGTTTTTATATCTTTTTGTGAACAATAATAAAAAAATGAAAAACTTTGGATATTTAATTTGATAAAATAAAATTATTTTTTCTTTTCAATATTTCAAAATTATCTTAGGGTTATTTTTTATAATTATTTTGAAATGTTTAATTTTATTATAATTAGCTAAAATACTGATTTTCAATTGAAAATAACATAATCATTTAATTTTTTATAATGTTAAATTATATTTTAATTTCATCTTAAATTATAAATAGTTAAATTATACATCAATTAGTCCAATTTAGTCAATTTTAATCATTTTCATATATGATATTTGATATAAAAAATTGAATATGTTTGATCGTTTTCCCTTTAAGAACTTTCTTTCTCATCAGGTATGTGGTATTAATATTAAATAAAAAATTTCCACTTATGTGAATAGATTTTTTAATAATGGATTCTACATTTGGAATAATAATAATTTATAATTCCTAATAATATCCACTATGGTTTTATCCAAAATGAAATTTTAATGAAGTAAAAATTAATTATCATCGTTAAGGAAAAAATGGGTTTCTCATGGGTTAAACTAAAAAGATAGGGGTAAAAAAATCCCTATAAACTTGTCTAAAACAATTATTTGGAAATAGTTTTACCATTCCACCACAAAGGTTTTTTAGTATCCAATTTTATACCATTGTTACAGATGAAAAATTTGGGATCCTTATTTGTTTTCAAATATACTAAGTGTTTCATCTCATGCGCTTGTAAAAGGGCACCCTATATCCACTCTTCTTCAAACTATAAAAACATTTTGGTTCAGCCATTACCTACCCAAATCATGTCCCAAATTCCCTCCTATAACCCTAAAATCCTTATATTGGAATAAATAAATCAAACAAATTACTGTGGTGAAAATTTAAGTAGGATGCCTAGAGAATTTGTAATGTTCATCAACAAGTGTTTTTTTATATATTTCAGTGTACATCCCATTAATTATTATTATACCTAGATTATATAATAACATAATAATATTCCATATAATAAGATGTTTTTATGGAATGGCAGTCATAGAAAACCACCTTTTCTTCAATAAAATGTTTTATGAAATCATCATTCATGTGTATGGTGGCATACCGTCTTGCGAACCGATGTCATTCATTTTTTACAGTACCACCTATCATGGGTGGTTATATTGATTTATTTACTATTTATATATTATATATATGATATTTATTATGTTATTTTTATTATTTTAATTTGATATCATAAATAACTCTATGCATTAATTTTTTTAGAATACGATAATGTCGCTCATGTGTATGGAGGACTATCATCTTACAATGCATTATAATTCATTCACGATTTACATATTGTGTATTAGGGATGGATAAAATAATAATTTTCTATATATATGAAATGAATCCTATTCTGAAATGATAATATATATCAAATAATTTTATTTCATTAAAATTAATAATAAAATGAATAACATTGTTCATGTGTATGTACGGCCTACGATCTCCATTAATGGTTTATTTTATATCGAATCACTGAATATTATGGATTACTATAAATAAATAAATAATAAATAAATATAATATTTATATCATTTTTATCATTATTTATATTATGTAACCATGATCAATTTTAGAGGACACAAATATAACAAATCAAAATATTTTTCAAAAACAAAACGGTAATTATCTCAGAATAACTTTAACAGGGAGTTGTTAATAAATGGGTAAAGAAAATTTATAAGAAAAAATTATATTGAATAATATTTGTGAATATGGTTATTTAATATGTGTAAAATAATCATATATTTATTATCTAGGATTTTTGAATGATTACAACGAATTTCAATACTTAACGTTAGAGAATTTCTAGTCACACTTCTATTTCTAGGAGAGATATGAAATTTTCACAACTCGTTTTTCTTGTGTGGTGTATATACATCCCTATTACATGATATATAATAAATCTACCAGATTAAATGAAAATTAATGTTTTTATGGATGTTATTATTTCATTGGGATAATTATTCAATGGTTAATCAAGCGGTATGAGTTTTTTTGTCACAATAATCATTCATTGAGAAATACGTTATATTATGAATCTATTTTATTTAATGAGGTGTATATATAAACCCCTTTACTTATAAAATCATGAGTATATTTATCCTTATTATATTTATAGTTTCATTTTATGTGACTCTTTTATGGATTTTGTAATTCAAGGTTACCAAATTTGTAAGATTTTTATGTTACAATATGATTTCTTATAAGGATTGTTTATGATTATGATTCCTATGATATAAAATTATTATCAAACTCTCAATAAACAAATTTATTTTATTCTCGAATATTTATTTCATTATAATAATTGTTTTCACTTAACTTTACTATATTTATGTACCCAATATTTAAAAAATAAATATAAAACCCATTTTTTGGTCAAAACCCATTTTATTCAACAAAATCCTGTTTTCTAAAATGTGTTTTAATTTTTTTATTTATATATTGAGATTATTAAATGAAATATTTACCAATGTATAATTTTCAGAAAATAATTTAAATGTAATCTTTATGTCATCTTCAAAAACAATGTACGTTTTGATTTTATAAAAAACCTGTGCAATGAATCTTTGTTTTTTAATGCATGGGATGAGCACAATTTTCCACTATCATGAATGATCAATGATTTGTGGATTAAATTACATGTTTTCAAAAATTATTTTAAAGAAAATTATTTTTTTAATATTTAATAATTTTTTAGAGTTAAAATAAATTATTTCAATGGGAAGTTGATTTTTAATTTTATTTAGGCTATCAAATAAATTGAATACCTTCCTCGAGAAATATTTTAAATGACTTTTTAAAGATTACTCTATATATTTCCATTTTTAATTTAAATAATATTATTTTCATAAGTTATTTTTATTTAAAACTAATTTTTAAAAGTGTAATATATATTTTCCTAAAGAATAATTTTAAAATATTTTTAATGAAACCTTTATATGTTTTCAAGGATATTTTAAAGAAATGAATTTTGAAAATGTAATATGTTTCAAAATTTTATGTTAAATTAAAGGTTATTCTAATAAAGAACTTTTTCATGTGATATTTAAAAATAATTCTCTATCAATGATGAAATAAATTGAAATATAATTTATTCTTTACTGAGGATAAGAACTAAGGATACCATTATTTTTATTTCTCAAAATGGTTTATGTATATAATGACTACATGATTATGAAACCCATTTCTTATCCACATGATATACCTTTATATTAATATTACAAAACCAACTTATTTTTCATGGGTTATTATATTTTTAAATGATTAAATGATTATAATACATGCATATTTTATATATTTTATGATATGAGGAAATGATTAAGAAAAACTTTTCATTTAACGGGTTATGATATGAAGAATATTTTATGTTATTATGAAAAATATCTGTATGGTTTTAATTATGTGATATTGGTTTAGTTTTAACCATGAATAGTGGTTAAATCCTAACCAATGATGGGTTGGACCTATATCACCCTCTAATAAATTGGGAAAGTATTTATGTCACACGAGATATAAAATACTAGAATGGATTGTGATATTAATTTATTAAGAGACTTTTTATGTTATGATGGTTTTGGGAGTAGACCTTGACTACTATGATGTTATGTATTGACCTATATTTCATGTCCATAATTTTATGCATCAACATGGTTACATTTTCATAATGTTCTATGTGAACCTGATTACATGTTTATAATGTTATATGTGTTCCTTTCATTCATCTAAATAATATTTTGCATGGTCCTGGTTACATGTCAATAATTCCATGAGATTTCCCAATTTCATTTCCCTAACATGAGGACTAAACATGTTTCTATATAAAAATGTTTATAATGCTATATTCTAATGTGTATGCCACAAATCTATGTTTTATGAGATTTTTATGCTGTCATGGATCATGTTATTTGATTTCCTTACGATTCATGTCTAATAAATTTCCGATCTTTATGTCATGAATCATGTTTATGATCAATGATAGGATGGTTATTAACATTTCAAGTTATGTTCATTATCAAATACATTTATACTTATCTTATTATTTCCAATTATCGTTGATTTATATATAATATGTTTAACCTAATTGAGTACCTAAGATAACCCATTATTTTGATTCCATTACCTATGTTTTGAAGAATGATTTTATGATGGGTATGTATATAAAGAAAACTAAATGTTAATATATTTGTAAGAAACATTGAATATCATTCACCACATTTGAGTATTATGTTCCATTTTTCCCATGGAAGTAAGAGAATATGGTCCTCATCAGTTTTTTTGTGAAATTTAATGACTAAAATTCTAATAAGATGTAATATCCAAATATGAGAAACTTGGGTCACTATAGTTGGTATCAAAATAAGGGTTTAGATAACATTTTGAAACTATGATGTTATGAATTTAGTGATATCCCTTGGGATGTTTCTAAGGATATTTCTAGGTATGTCTCTATCGATAAGTCTATGGATGATCTAAAGTATATGAAAATTTATTAGAATTTTGGTAATAGATAGAGTGATTGTTATTCATGAAATTACATAATTTTCTAGATACTATGTAACACCCTTAGACTTTATAATATTGTCCATTTCTATGTAAATTTAATTTTGTTTCATTTTTTCTTGTTACACAACCCCAAATTAATCTTATGCTATACACAACAATGAGTAGTCTTGCGTTACATGCAAGGCCTAGTTTTACCAAATGAAAATATATTAATATTATTATTTAATATAATATTTAACCTAGTCATTAAATTAGATTTTATGAATAGTCTAAAGAAAATTTTTAATTTTATTTATTCCTTATAATTTTAACATTCATATTTTTTTCTATACATGATATAAGAACCAATTCAATATTTTGGATAAATGATATATTTTTTAAAAAAGTATAATTTTTTCTCTTTTAGATAGTGAAACCATTGTGAATAAAATATTTAACAATTTTATATATTCAATTTTACCAAATAAACATATTATGTTAAATATTATTATCAAAGTATACTTTGGATCAATTTTTTGTAATTTTTTAATAAGTTTCATATTTTGATTAATAGTAAAAAATACTAATTTTTTATTAATAACATATTTTTTACATTAAAATAATTTATACTGTAAAATTATTGATTTGATAGGTTTTAAATATAAATATATAATATCTTTATCATTTAATATAATTTAGGTCATTATAATTATTTTTACATTAAAATTTGATATAAACACATGCCAATTTTCGAATTATTTTTACTTATAAAAAACATGTTTTTTAAATCCATCAATGGGATTGTTTTTAATTTAATTACTGAGACATTATTGTTTTAAATTTTGAAAAATGGATTCCATATTTGTAATTAGTGGGATTAATTTATGTAAATTTTTTCTTTTAATTTTTGACTTTATAAATAGTAACTTTAGTAATTTCATTATTACCACAATTAAGGGTAAATCGGTTAATTAAAGAAAAAATAATATTATAAATTTCCTTAACTACTATCAAAATATTTTTGGATGACTAATTTTGAAAATTATCATATATGGTTTTAATTGGAATCATATATTGGATTCTTTTGTAAGAATAGGACATGGATATTATTATAATCAATGATTATGACAAAATGTCACATCTCATTTCCTATAAGCATAATAATTTTAACATAGATATAACCAGGAGATAACTTAAATTATATTTTTATATAGAAAAAAATAATTACATACATAATAGTAATTTATTTATAATTTTTAGAGATTATATATTTAACATTAAGGATGACACAATAGTGGCACAAAAATTATTTTATTAATAAAATATCAAATAAATAGTTTTAAAAATATTAAAATAAATATAATATGAGTTAATACATTAAATAAAAAAAATTTCTAGGTGACTATGATATGTTAGGCATATATTAAATATTTTATTTATAAATTATCATTCTTTATAGATTTTATTTAATGTCAATGATGTGAATAGTAACAAAATTGACTCTATAGATATTTTATAAAAATAACCTTTTCATAAATAATTTATAAATCATAGAAATATGAAAAAACTAGAAATTGATAATTTTAATTTAAAAAATTTCATAAATTCATTGTTTATTGAAATTTTACACCGTATCGGTAAATATTTATAACCATTTAATATTTAGAATATTACTACAGTATTTAAAAATAAATAGATTAGTTAATGACAAATCAAAATGATAAGGTTTAATATAAAATAAAAACATGTCTAAATATTATTTTTTAGACTATTTAAACCCATAATCATCTTAGAATCTAAATAATTCATGTTGGAGACATTTGTAGTTGAAAAATAATTTATATTAATTTAATACTTTGACATATTCTTAATGTTCCCCTCACCTCTCTAATAAAAGGGTACCTCTCCTTCTCTTTTAATCACAAATATAAATCCCTTTGGATTGGAAACCCCATTCCCACTTATCCTTTTAAATTCCATCACCTCGTCCTAGAATCATTACTTTTGGAAGAAAGCTAACCTATAGAGTCCTTTTGTGAAAATAAAATGACGAAACTCGAAGAAGAGGTATTAGTTTTACCAAATTCAATTAAAGTTATTTTATTCTTCTAATTCCTATACCTGAATTTTTCCATAATAATGAAATAAATATAGTATAATATATATTATAAGATATTATTGTGATTATTTGATAACCATATTCCTCTTTTTATCAATCATATGAATAATAATATCACTATTTGTGTGTGTGTAAGGCTTACCGTGTCCACATCATAGTGTAATTTGTTATTCGATACTACATTATTTAGATGAGTATAACGACGAGTATAATAGATATATATAATGAATTTAACATGATAATGATTATTTTTATTTAATATACCATCCAATTCTATACCATTTAACCATTAAGGAATCATATCACCGCTCATGCATACGTATGGCATACCTTCTCCACGATGTGGTGAGATTAATTCTCCATAATAAACATTATGGAATGAATATATAATTTATATGACGAATAAAAATAAAAATTATGAACCTGATATCATTATTTATATGAATTTGTTACATCCTATTCAAAAAGAACATGACTTACATGATAAAACTAGAATGACAAAATGAAGCAGTTAACACTTGAAAAATTGTAATATTGAGATATTGTGAAAAACACAATACAATAGGATCTTATATGATATCATAAATATATATTGGTTCTTTTATAATTCAATAACATACATTAACCATTATAAAGGAGGTTAAAACACCATCAACTAATGTAATGTATAGTTTAAGGGTTAATTTTTCAATTTCATTATATCTAAGATTCGTTATACGTAATTAAGTACCTATTGGGAAAATGTTATCATCCATCTCTATGTTTCATAATATATAATTCAAAATATTATCATCATTTTTTTTAAAACTAATTTTTAACCATGTTTTAATATTTATAAAACATTTTAATGGAATATTTCTATCAATTTCCAAATGAGGTACTTTATGACCTTTTTGACGGATTAAGGAATTTTTTTTATAAAATTATACAGTGTGAGTGGCTATTTACCACTATTATGATGCATTAACATATTAAAGATTACCATAAAATATTACAATGTTGTTTTCAAATGAAAATTTTCATTTTATAATTCCATGAATCATAAATGGTTTAAAAGTAAAAATGAATATTTCTCTTAATGTTTTTAAATGGTTTTATTATATTTTTTTCATCCATGTCAACTTACATTATTGTATTTTATTTCTAATCAAGATTCATTTATTATGATAAAATATTCCATAATGTATTGAAGGTTTTATGTTCGGTTTTACTATGGATGTGTTATTTCGATACCATTAACAATTTATGGTTAAATTAATAACATTTTGTATGCGAGTTTTAATACAAATTTTAATGTTTTATTTCAAACTTTTCAAATGATAAAGGAATTAGACATAGTACATGATGGGAAGAGACTTCTATAGACACTCAATGCATCAGTAGGACTCAAAAATCAAACTATCTTCTTGGCATGATGCCTTAATTGAACGATAATGTAGGGTCTTTGCACAAGGCCTTGAAGGTATGGTTACGATGGAAGACATTATGCATAGCCTCATTATGTGATTAGTTATTGATATTACATGTGATTATTGGACTAGGATAATATCAGTTTCAATGTTATAATGGCATTATTTTATTTATTCTTTCCATATTGGGTTCATATTTACCTTTAAAGGGTTTTGTTTTAGTTTTATACTTTACTTAATATTTATGGTTATTTATGAAATCATTTGTTTTATTGTTTGACCTTACTGAGCATCTAATCTCACCCATTTCATTGGTTTTATTTTCCAAAGATACCATGTAGTATATTATGATTTATGTATATGATTTTTCTAGGTGAATAATGGAATACTAAAATTATTATTTATATTTTATTTTATGTTTTCATTTATAATGTAATGTTTATGTATGTAATCTACTTACCAAGAATAGTATTCTGATCGGTCCTTTGAGTTTTGATTACTTGTAATCATTAAAATGTATTAAAATAATGCACCGGCTCCAACCATCTCATGTTGGGGAATTATAGTTGGTATCTGTGGAAATTTGGAAAAAAACTTGGAGACTTTATTTATAAAACATATATTTGAGATCATAACCCTAAGAAATACATTGAGTATTAGTATAGAATGACTCCATAATATTTGGGTAATGTAGAGATTATGTTGGAATTCCAAGAGAATATATCCTTGTCTATATACTACAAGTGGATGTGGTTCTGTACTATATATACTTATTATTAATAACTCTGACATTGTGTTCCGGACTAGATTTAGGGTAACCTAGTACATGAAAATGGGCCTTAATTTTCACTTGGTTTGACTCTCCCAAGGTAAATTATTAGGGTAATTTAAATTTTATTTACCTACCATTATAAAGGATTTAAGAGTAATGATTTTCCCAATGTAACCAATGTTTATGAATCTAGGATTTATGTTACAAAAAATTAAGATGTGTGGCGTACCATATTTAGAGTTTTAAAGTAAGTAACATTATAATCTAATCGTTTATATTCTATCTTATAGAAATGGTTCCTAGAAAAATGAATGAGAACTCCACCAATGAACAAGATCCAAATAGTAAGAATGATCATATATTTAATGTTATTAATAATACATTTTGAAGGTAAATAAGGTCCAATGTATTCTCATTATATGATGGAACAATATCATGTTTTAATAAGATAATAAAAGAATTATCTGAGTCATATGGCTCAAAAGGGAAGAAATTGAAGATGATGATGATCAAGAAAAATATGGATAATGGGGAGAAGGGAAAGAAGGATTTTCCCACATTTGTTAACTGTGGACGGAATCACCATGGTAAATAATTAAATGTAATGGTAGTTTGTTATAATTGTGGAGAAAAAGGAAACCAATTTTGTGATTATGAAGCTATTAAAACGGATTCCAATGTATAATTGATCAACTACAAGGATATGGGATACTTGGTGAATCATTTCTCCAATCTCTAAATGAATATACCCTAGATTATGCTTTTGGATAATGATCATGCTATGATAGTGTTGTAGATAAAGTGGAATGAATAATATTCTTATTCAAGAATTATATTATTTTAATATTTTGTTAACAATGTATTTTTTAAAATAATTATTTATTATATAAGGATTGTATTGTAGTATTATTTCATTAAGGATTTGAGATTGTATGGTACTTGGTAAAGTGACATAGTTGCAAGTTAATTTTTTTTAAAAATATATGGTTGAGGGAAATATACCCTTAATATGTTTCTGAACTGAGAAAATTATTGTTGAATAAACATATGATTGATTTTGATAATGTATATTGGATATTATTAACTACCTTGTAACTTATTAATGATTTTTTATTCCATCATTTTCTTAGTTCACAACATTTTTGGATTTATGTAATATATCCAATATTCCATGTTTTGTGTAATTAATAAGGAAGCTTGAACATATTAAATATGTAATTATGATAATTTTGGGAATTATTATGTTTCATGTTTATAAATGATAAAGGTATTCACATGTTTGGTATCCAAAAAATGATCTTTATTTTGTTACTTTGTTTTATAAATTTTGTGACTTCCTTATAATGTTTTGGACTATGAGTTTGGAAAGAAGTATTTTCGATAATTCTAAAGGTTGTAATGGATTATTTTTATAAATGGATGGTATTTTTTAGGGTTAAAAATTTTCATTACATTTTTTTGTTATAATAATATAGCTTTATGAAAAGGATAACATGCATGTCAGGCGACAACCCATCACGACCAGCAAGGCCACGAGACTTCAACCAGTATCCAAAGGGTGACAAGGTTGCATCCCCTACCCCTAGCCAACATGATGTCCTGGTTAGTATATCATATTTTTCTTTAATTAAATGGTATGATGGATGAATTATAATATCATTTTTGGAACCCATCATGATTAAGACAAATTGAATATTATTGATTTTTAGAATCTTTTGGAGAGAAAAAAAATTTATTGTAGAAATTTATTGAAGGTTGAAACTCCACTCGTTAAGTTACTATTTTTTTAAGTTTATATTCTATTAAGTAAATTAATTCTTCAACTATAGAGAAAGGTTATTGAACTAAAAAATAATATCCTTGACTTTTTCTGGTGAATCAAATGGTCCCTTACATTATCCTATATTTATAGCTTTGGGATTGTTAACTTTATCCTAAAAATGTTCTCTATCACTCTACATCTGAACTTTATGGGTAAATATTTCTTTCATGTACATGTTTTCCTAAATGGAACACTTGTATGTGTTATCCACAGTGACCTTCGTACTTCCCTTTCTTTATTTTAAAGTGGGGGTCTCATTAATCCTTTTTCTGACGTGGGATTATAGCAATGATTTTTCGAAATGTCAAACCCCTTGTTTTAGGTCCCATGTTTAAATTACAAGGACACATTTTTTAAAGGATGGGAAAATATAACACCCTGCTACATTACAATATTATCTATTTCTGAATAAATTTAATTTTTTTTTTCTTACTTTATTTTTACAAAAAACAATATTAATCTTACACTACACACAAAAATGATTTTCCTTGCATTACACGCAAGGAGCAGTTTAACCAAACAGAAATATATAATTAGTATTATTTAATAAAATATGTAACATAGCTGTTAAAGTAGCAGTTATAAATAGTATTAATTGTTTTTTTTAATTTTATACGTTCAATATAATTTTAAATTTAAACTTATTTTTTAAAATACATCATAAAAGAATAAATTCAAATTTTCATATAAAAGATGTATTTATAAAAAATTGCAGTTTTTGAGCCTTTTAATGGATATCACATTTTAAATATAATATTTAAAACCATTATAAATTAAATTTTACAAATTAAAATTATTATTTGAAATATTAATGTCAAAATTTACTTTGGTTCATTTTTTTATTTTCAGATAAGTTTCATGCTTTTGTGAATAGTAAAAAATACTAAATTTTAATTGATAACAATTTTTCTCAGGGAAATAATTTATAGTGTCATATTATAAATTATATTGGATTTAAATTATAAATATATTGTATTTTTATAATTGAATATAATTTATGTTGTAGGAATTATGGTCACATTAATATTTGATATAAACACAGGTCAGTCTTTTGATCATTTTTATATTTAAAAATCCATTTTCTCATTGCATCAATGAGATTAATTTTTCCTTGATTACTAAAACTTCTGTGTTTTAAATATTGAAAATTGGATTCCATATTTGGAATCAGTGGTTCCTAATTATGTATAGAGGATTATTATATTTTTTGACATTATAAATAGTAACAATAGTTATTATTTTATTTCCACTATTAATGGTAAATTGGGTAATTAAAGATAAACATAAAAATAGAAATTACTCTAACACCTCTAAATTTTCATTCGGATGTAATAATTCTACCATTATCATCTAAGGTATGAAATGGAAGAATTTAATGGACAATTTTCTTTTAATATGACATGAATATTATTAAAATCAATAAATGTGAAAAAATGTCACACACTCATTTCTTATATGTATAATAATTTTAATACAGTGATAACAAACAAATAACATTGAATATAAATAGTTTCTAGAAATATAAATTAATTATATACCTCATAGTACATTGTTTAAAATTTTTATAGGTTTAATATTTACAATTAATGATGACACAATAGTGACTTAGAAATTATTTTGTTAAATAAAATATCAAAAAATTGGTGTTAAAAAAATTAAAAGAAATATAATTTCAATTACTTAATATTTTCCATTAATTTTATAGGTGAATATGAAATTTTAGAATTATATTAAGTGGTTTTTTCTAAGTTATATTTTTTTATTTAATTTCAATGAAATGGATAGGGTCAAACATGACAATGTTGATATTTTATAAAAAAATATTATTAAATTATATAACAATAATAAAAATATATAAAAAGAACAATGTTATAATTTTATTTTATAAAATTTCATAACGTTTCCATTTAAAAAAAAATTAACACCAGATAGTTAAATATTTATAACCATTTAATATTTATCATATTATTACCAAAATTAAAATTAAATCGACTAATTATAGTTAAATCAAAATGATGAGGTTTAAAATAAAATCAAAGCATGTATAATTTTTTTGAGAGGATTTATACCCACCCTCATCTAATATTCAAAATAATTATCTTTAGAGGAATTTTCAATTTATAATAAATTTATATTAATTTAATTCATTGAGAGTTTCTTAATGTGGCTCATACCTCTATTATAAAAGATAACATATACTTCTCTTTTAATCATGCAATTAAATCCTTTTTTATATTCCAAAACCTGAATATTCTCCCAAAAAGTTCCCTTAAATCATCTTAGAGTCCATACATAGCGATGAAATCCAACCTAAAAAAGTCCTTTTCTGAAAATCATAAGGTGACACTCGAAGAAGAGGTAAATGATTTACCCATTCAATTCAATTTCTTTTCTTCTTCTACATATATTTCATTTATTGTTTCAATAAAAAATTAATGACTATTTAATAATCTATATTATTATATTTTATTATTATTATGGGGAAATTATATTCTTTTTTTATCCATCATACGAAAAAAAATATAATCATGCATGCATATATACATCTTACCATCTCCACATCGTGGTGTAATTTTTTATTCAATATTAATTTATATGGATGCTTATAATGATGAGTATAATGGATATAAATAATGGATATAAAATTATAATTATTCATTATAATCAATATACCATCTAATTTCATACCATTTAACCCTTAAGGGAATGATATCGTCGCTCGTCCATACATATAGCCTACTGTCTCCACAATACGGTGATATTGTTTCTCCATGTCATCCATTCAAGAATGAATATTAAATTTATATGATTAGTAGAAGTTATAATTATTATCTGAATATCACACTGTATGAAATCTAATACATCATATTAATAACAAACATTACTTACACACACAAAAACTGGAATAGGAAAATGAAGCAATTAACAATTGAAACAATGGGTATACAGACATATTATTAACAAAATTATTGTAGAATATCAGATATGATTTAATAAATATGTATTGGGTTATGGTATATTTTAATAACATACATTAAACAATATACAAGAGTTTAATTCACCATCGTCTAGAGAAATGTGAAAAGTAAGGGTTAAATTCTCAATCTCCTTATTGTATGAGGTTATTTATACGTAAGTATCAACTAGGAAATTTTTATCATCCATGTCTATATTTCAAAACTTGTAATTCAAAATATTATTAATAAAAATTTAAATTCATTTTCACCCATGTTTAACTTTTTTTAATTAAAATAAATCTTTTCATCATTACCAAACAAGATACTTTATGAGATTCTCAACAAATTAAGGAAAGAATATATTTTTTAATTATATGGTGTGAGCTGTTATTTTCCTCTGTAATGAAACCATAAAATCTCTATTCATCCTATAATATAATACAAGGTTATTTTCAAAAGAAATATTTTCATTTATAATTGAATTAATTTAAAATTATTTCAACGTAAAAAATAGATATTTCACTCAAAGTGTTTAAATGAATTTTTAGATTATATTCATCTATGTCAATATATTTCTTGGATTTTATGCTCATTTGAGGTTTATTTATTATTATAAATTCAACCATATTGTATTGATGGTTTTAAAATTATTTTTATTATAGATGCTCTATTTTGATATCATTGATAGATTGTGGTTAAATTATTAATATTTCATATACTAGTTTTAATAAAAACATTTATGATATGTTTCACCCTTTTCAAATGAGGAATGTATTAGAAAAAGTAAGTGATGGTAGGGGCCCACTATAGCCCCTTTATTCATCTTTAGGTATGATGAGTCAAACATGTGTTTTAGAATGAGGCCTTGACGATATGGTTATGTATAGTTATGGAATGAGGCCTTGATGGTATTGTTATGATGTCTTACATTATGCATTGTCTAATTATAAGATTAGTTATTGATATTACATGTGATTATTTTACTAATAGAATATATATTTGAATGTCTAAATGGAATTAATTAATTTATTCTTTCCATATTATGTTCCTTGTTTATTTTTAAAAGTCTTGTTTTTCTATTTTATACTTGCCTTAATGTTTACAGTTGAAAGCTTCTTCAGTATTGTTTATCCTAACTGAGCATCTGATCTAACGCCTTTCCTTTGTTTTGTTTTTCCAAGATTCCAATAAGTGTATTATAATTTATATAAAATTTTAAGGAAGGATAATAATCCCATTATCAAAGGATTTTATATGATGTATTTTTTTCATTTAATTTTAATGTAAGGTCAATGTATGTTATCTATTTTCCATGACTGATAAATCTATCGGTCCTTCGGGATTTTATTGCTTGTAATCATTCCAATGTATTAAAATAATGCACTGGACCTAGTTATCTTGGGTCGATAAGATACATACTAAAATTTTATGTGGTTTTATCATATATGTACCCCGGGTTAATAACTCCGATATCCTTGTATTTAGTGAGAATCGATCAAGAATTACCCCTTGAAAATGAGCCTTGAGTAACACCTATTTTGACACTCCCATGGTATATGATTTGTAATTTCACAAAATCATTTTGAAAAATATTTACATATTTAAATTTATTATGAATATGAGCTTAGATAAACCTTGGGATTCATAGATTAAAAATAAGGTATATTTACTTACACAGTATAAATTATTTTTCATACGATGTGATTTTCAATTATGATATGTGTTTCTTGCACTATTAATTTTTATTTTAATCAATAGAGAAAACCCAAAGGAACCTTATTAATTAGAGATGAAATTGAAAATGAAATTATTTTCCTCATGTGAAATCTAATTTTATGGGAGATGGAATATAAAACATTGTCTCTTTGCTCGTAAAATTTTTTCAAGTTATGCTTCATGGTGAACATCCAAATGATAAAAGGAGGTAAAATGTTATATTGAGTCCATCATGAAGAAACACCCACATTCTTTCAGTGGTTCTTCTATTCTATTAGAGGGTGACCATTGGATCAATTACAATTGAAAGATATATTCCATTATCCAGTGGTCATACCATGAAATAGTTATTCTGGGTTCTTACTGTCTAGAAGGTGAGGTGGATATTTTGTGGAATCTTATTAAGAATATGAAAAGGTGAGAAAAAATGAGTCCATGAAGTGGTATTAGTTTAAAAGATTATTTTTCAATAATTACCTTCCCCATATTCTTATAAAAAAAGTAGATAATAAATTACAAGAGCTTATGTAGAATGATGATAAATAAGTTGGGGCCTTTGAAGAAAATTATACAAGTATTACAAGGTACTCTTCATGTATAATAATTAATCTTGAATGTAAAGATAACTGATTCCTCAGTGGCATAAAACTAAATCTCTTAAGGGAGTTATCAATTAGGGACATTGGATTCTATGGAAAAGTCAATCTATGCAAACTAAAATTTGAAATGTAAGCTACCAACCCTCCTGGTTCTTGTGTTAAAAAAAGGACACAGGGTTCCATGGAAAATCCAATGATATTTCACATACATTGAAGTGAAGGTTATAGAATAAAAAATTTAAAAAATTATGGTAAAGATTACATAGCTGAGTGCATGAAAGGAACAAGAAGTTGTTTAAATTTTTGGATGATTAACCATCAAGAAAAACCAAATTTTAAGTGATCTCAAGAGACAAGTTAATAAAATGTATAGAGAGTGATATCAATAGAATGAACTACCCGTATATAAGTAATTAAATTGAATGGAGTTGTGGAATTATGAGAATAAATTCCCCAATCCAAGGAACAATATTGTTGATAGACTAAAACAATATATAAAGACAAATGATGATGTTAAATATTATTTATCCACAATGAATGGATTTAATAATTACAATTAGGTCACACATATCCTCCCCTCTATTGTTTTGAATTTCATGTGTGATTTTGTATGAATGAGCCCTATAAAAATCTTATTTTTCATCCTTTAGTGAAATTTTATCTGATTATCTCCATCAACATTAATTCATAAATAATAAAATAAAATTTTATATTTATTGTTATGAGGATGAATCCAATCTTCCAATTGTTTTCTGAATATCATATGAACTCATTTATAGAATAAATGGTGAATTGTTTTTTGAAGAATATATATTTATAGGTATGATTAACTTAAGATTTATAGGTAATATAAGAGTTTTATGATATTAATTTATATCATAAGATACAATTTTTTTACACCCCATTTTGAGTTTTTATAAAATGGGAGTATATTAAAATTTTTGATATTTTAGGATACCTTTATAGTAATAAAACCCTTTGATTTTTTATTAAGTGAAATAGTCATTAGAGAATGAATTCTATTTAAACATATGGAAATATAATTATAGGATACACTATGATATTTTACTATTGATTTAAAGATTGGTTTGGATCAAAAACTTCCTCAAGTTGAGATTTATTACAATGATAGCTTTCACATGAGCGTTCATATGGCTCTTTATAAAGACATTTTTGGAATGAAGTTTCATACCACAATGTACTAGAAAGAAGTTGCAGAATGAAATATTTTGGGACCTGAGAAAGATTATGAGATGGATGATTTAGTTTATTCCACTCAACAACATGTATGGACTAAACTAATTTTATTGAAATATTATGATGATAATCATCGATGTGATCTAGAATTTGATGTGGGTGAGAATTTATTTTTTTTATTTTATCTATGGAATAAAGAAGGGAACACTGATCCCAATGTATTTCGTTCAGATTAAAATGCATGATCATATTGAGATATTATATTACTATTTTTTTCATTCCAATGAACCTATATTAGGTTCATGAAATTTTCCATGTATCATGCAAGTGGAAATACATACCTGATCCATCACATGTACTGATCTCATTGGTCATAAAACTAGAGCATGATCTTCCGTATGAGGAACAACTGCTAGTGAATCTAAATAAAAATGGAATGTTCTACGACATGATACCACAAACCTAGTCAATATTATTTTTATCAAAACCACTAGCATAATGAAGCTATGTGTGAGCCTGGGGGAATAATAAGGCAAAATTATATGTTGTTGGTTGTACTAAAGTGATGACTTTTGAGGAAAAAATTCATTACAAGGGAGTAGAATGTAACACCCTAAGAGTTTGTGAAATATATTTTTTCATTGAACTATAATATATTATATAGTATTAATTAAACTCAATATTTATTTTAGTTTTTTACGCAAAATTAAATTTTATGCTTCTAATACACAGAACACTTTATTTTCAATTGTTACACTGAACACTGAGTTTTAAATAAACCATGATAAATTTATAATATAGTAATTTAAACTCTATCATTATAATTTATCCCTTCAACATATTAATACAAATAGTAATAAGTAATTTTTAAAAATAATGTAAAATGGTTTTATATAAATTAATGTTATTTATAATAAAATTCCAAAAAAATATATAAAGTCTTTGTATTTTTTTAAAAATATTATTTCCACCAAAAAAAATTTTATGTATTTTTTGGAACAATAATTCAATTAATTTTGAAAACTTTATAAAATTAATTTCATAAAATAAATTCAATATTTGAATTCCTAATTTTAAAATTTTCTTAGGTTCAATTTGAAGTATTTTTAATAATAGTTCCATTTTTTGATAAATTGTGAAAAATACTAGATTTTGATTAAAAACTACCTTTTATTTTATTTTATATAGAAAGTTAATTTATTTTTTAAATTAGTTTCAATGTATAATTAGTTCAATTATACAAAATTTAAATCAAATTTAATTCATTATAATCAATTTTATATAGAAATTTTATATAAAAACATTGTATACTTTTATCATTTTATCTTCAAAAAACCACTTTCGTGTCACATATTTGGGATAAATTTTAAATTACAATTTTAAAATTGTGTTAATATAATTTTCTAAATTGGATTCTATATTTTTCAATGTAATAAATTATAATTTATAATAAAAACTACATAATATTTTTCCGAAATGAATAGTTGATGTAAAAAATATTAATTACAACGGTTAAGGTATAAATTTGTCTACTAGGGGATTAAACTAAAAACATAACTGTAAACGACCTATAAAAATTCTAAAAAACTATTTTATGGAAATATTTGTACCATTAAGCCCCAAATGTTCTTGAATTTCCAAATTCGGACCCATCTAACATATAGAAAATGTGGGATAACTTAATTATTTTGAAAATGCCTAGTGTGTCCTCCCACACACACATAAAAAAGCTAACCCTCCCCTCTCTTATTTACATCTTAAAAAAATATTGATAAGAGTATACATAGAAAAATAAATTCCCAAAATTACCTTATATCACCCTATAATCCTTATTTTTTCATAAATTTGACCCTGGAAGGCTTTCAATTAAACCCCAATGAGGATACTAGAATAAGAGGTAACATTCATCAATGAGAATTTGTTTATTTCTTCATCCACCCCATTAAATTCTTATTATATAATTAATATATAATAATCTCAATGTCTTACATATAATTTTAATTTTTTATGTAAAAAACATAACCTAAAACCATATCCACTTCTATCAAATGGGCTACAAAATCACCATTCATTTGTGCAGTGGACTACCGCCTCACGAACTGTTGTCGTTTGTTTTTCCATTACCACCTATCAAGGATAATAATAATGATGTATTTATTTTTAATATAGGATATATATGATTTTTTTTATGTTATTATGATTATTTAATTACTATATAACACTTACGTTATTCTTTCCATTTTTTTGAAATATGATTAAATCACCCATGTGTACGATAAACTACCACCTCACGAAGTGATTTTATTCATCATTCATGATTTAAATTTAATATATTAAGGATAGGTTAGATAAAAATTAGTTATATATATGAAATAAATATTTTTTTAATAATAATTTATGTCCTCTAGTTTTTGTTCTTTCAACCGAATAAGAAAATGATAAAAAATGTGCAAGCGTATTTGTGGCCTACAATCTCCATAAACGGTGTATTTCATTTCATATCAATAAATTTTATTGATTAATAAAAATTAATATATAATGAATATATATGATATAAATATCATGTATTTAATTTTGGGAATTATTAAAACATGATCAGTGTAAAAGAAAAAACGAACAAATAAAAACATATATGAAAAGTAAATCTTTTATTACCTGAAGCACAATAGAAACCTGTAATTTTCAATAAATGTTTAAAAAAGGTCATAATAAAAATAAATGGTATTATATATATTAATATGGTTCTATATTTGATTTATAATAAAATTATATTTATTATATAGTATGTTTTATGAGTATGATCGATGTTAAGGAGTAATGTAATTGCATTTCTTGTCCCACTTTTATTTCTGAGATAATTATTCCATATTCAACACTCATTTCTTTTGTGTGGTGTATATACTAAATTTTTAAATTATATATCATTAATATACCCAATTTAATGATAATTAATTTTTAAATTGATTTTATTCTTTCATGGGGCTTACTGTTTAAATGTTACTCAAGTATTAAGGTATTATTCTCTCAATTTGACTTCTTTGAAGAATATGTTATATTATGAACCTATATTCATTCATGAGGTATATATAAAACCCATTTGAAAGAAAATGTTATGATTTTGTTTTCTTTCATGGTGATTTAAGTTTTATTTTGTGTAACACCTTCATAGGGATTATGATTCATGGTTAGCAACGTGGAAAAAGTCTTATGTTACAATCTCATTGCTTAATGGAATTGTTTATGATTATGATTCCAATGATAAAATGTTATGATATAACACTCAAGAAACTCATTTATTTTATTATATTGTGGTTATTTCAGGGGAATACAATATTTTACTTCATTTGTACCTATTTATGTACTGAATAATTAAAAACTATTTTTCTAATAAAAAACTAATTTTCAGTCGAAAACCATTTTCATTTCAAATACATTTTTTTAAAAAAAATTAAAATTTTTATTACTATTTTATTATTTACAAAATATTTTAAAAAAAAATTAATTTTCAAAAAATATTTTAAAATTAATATTCATTTCATTTTCAAAAACATTTTCTATTTTGATTTTAATGAAAATGTGAAAATAAAATTTGATTTTAAACATGTTAGGAATGAAAAATATTTACCACTATCAGGACCACTTTATAAATTCATTATTAATATAAAAAATTTCTATTTTCTATTCAAATAAAATTATTTCCTAAATATTTGGGAATTAGTTGGATTTTAAATAAATAATATCAATGTGAAAAGGATTTGAAAGTGTTTTATGTTTAAAAATGTGTCTTTCAATGTGTAAAATATACATTCATAAACGAATGTTTTAAATTATTTTTAAAATAGTCTTGTATATGTTATCAAGCATATTTTTAAAGATAATTTTTTCAAAAGGTTTAATATTTTTAATTTTTTTCAAATTAGATAGGATATTTTCCTCAAAAAATGTTTTAAATGATTTTTAAAAATTCTTATATAAATGTTCAAACTTATTTTCAAATTAAATCATTTTGAAAATGTATTATATATTAAAAAAAGATTTCAAAAGAAGTTTTGCAGTCCTTAAGAAATGATCCATGTTATATTTCAAGATTATTTTCCATATAAGATAACATGATATGATATAATTTATGCTTTACATGGGATATGAATCAAGGATATCATTCTTATTTTTTCTATGAATATTTTAAATATACGATGACTAGATTTTTAATAAAACCATTTCTCTTCAACATGTCATATCAATATATAACTATCAAGAAACTCACTTCTTTTCATGGGCCAATCTATTATGAAATGGTGTAATGATTATGAAACATACCTCTTTTCCCTAGGATATGATATGATTAAGTGATTATGAAACACATTTCATTTCATGGGTTCCGATATAATGATTTTTTATGATATTTTGACACACATAAAAATGATTTAAATTATGTGATGGAGGTTAAATTATAACCAAGGATAGTTTTTAGTTATAATGAAAATGTTTACGATCTATATCTTCCTCAAATTCATTGGATAATGATTTTATATTGAGATCGATAAGACAATAACAAAAAGTGAACTCAATTTATTAGGGTACTTTGTCTACTATGATGGTCTTCAGAGTGTAAAATGACTAGTATGAGGTTATGTTTGGACCTTTATTTCAATTACATAATGTTATAAATGAACATAATTATAAGGTCAAAATGTTATGTGTGAAACTAACTACATGTTCACAATGTTATACATGGTCCTTTCTTTCATGTTTGTAATGATATGTGTGGACCTAGTTGCTTGTCAATAAGTTTATGAGAGGGCCTAATTTCATGTTGGTAACATAAGGAGTGACCATTTTTCTAGTTATACACTTCCACAATTTTATAAGATTATTTTTATACAAAAATTCAATGTTTTATTAAAATTTCATTCTCTAATGGCTCATATTATTTTATTCCATTATGATTTATGTCTAATGAACTATAGATAAATATTCCTTGACACATGTTTATGATCTATGATACATTGAGTGTAAAAACTGTAAGTTAGGTTCATTATCATATACCGATATTATTATCATATTTATTCATATGGTCATAAATATATATCTCTTATATTTACACATACTGAACATATATGATTAACTTTTCGTATGTTTCCTTTCCTCAGGTTATGAAGAATGATTTTATGTAGGTTATGAATATAAAGGGTATTAATTGGGAATATCGTAGTGGGAAGAAAATAAGTTCCTTCACTTGATTAGAGGATTGTGTTTCATGTTTCCAATGGAAGTAGACTATTATGGTCAATAAGAATTTGTATGTTTAATGTATGAACTTATTTATTTTCTAAGGTTTGGATTATATCTCTATCATATCTTAGAGTTAATGTTTCAATGTGGTCTAAAATGGATTTCCTTCGAGGTCATAGAGGTCTCGGGGGTGTATGTGGTTGGCATGTATCCTAGATTCCAACCTCTTGGGGTGAAATAATCCAAGGGAATGGTTTGTTCAAACTGTGTGGGGGTAGTATGAATGGTTAGATAAAACTCTACAAGGCTGGAAATGTGTATGGGAAGGCCACATGGTTAGAAAAACCACGTGATTTGTGGAACATGTTCATTCATCCAATTTTACAATTTATATAGTTGGATTTGAAATAATTTGGGCATCGTTATATAAAAATTGTAGACAAATCATGTGGGTTCCCCTTCCTTATAACAAATAGTGCATTTTTTTCATATGGTTAGATCAAACCATGAACCTAAACTATGAAACCTTAAAATTTGGGGTAAAATTAAAATTTTGACACAAATTATAATTATCTTTTAACCTAATAATAATTTTTTGCTCAATGGACAACATCCATGGATGGATAGCTCCCATTTGTTATGCTGAAAGTAGATATTGAGGGATCTTCTCTATATGGTCTCTAATTCAAGGGCCGCTCATCTCATTGGATATGCATCGGTCAGCTATCTATTCATTTTAATATTCTTCATTCATATAGATATCAGTGGTTCTATTTAGGTGAAGGATAATATTCCATATTAATAGGTTCTTCAACCATTCCTCAATTTTATCGCAATATGATCCTAATCAAGAAGTAATATTGGATGATCTATCAACTATGGAAAATGATAGGTTATCTCGTTCCTTTCTCTAAAAGATGAGGTGTTTATATATATAATTGATCCAAATACCCAATATACGAGTGTCACGTTGAAATGAAATTGATTTATTAAATTTCAAGGCAAGGCCTAGGTAATAAAAGAGGCTCATAGATGAATGATAATTGGTTAATAATGTTCACATGGGACCACCCCATGTGTTTTTTGATTAGTTGATCTAGACCACCATGCGTGGGTCTTAGAAAATGATACCTTGGAAGTGCATGTTTTACTACTTGCCTTAGGATGTGAATTGTGAAATGAATTTTCTATCAAAGGTATGAAATATATTATAAATTGAATTTCTAGTTGAATTATAATGTTAATTGTGGATTGATTATTGAAATTATTAATGGATCGTATGGGTGACCAAGGCCTTAGGCTCTTTCCATTATTTTCATGTTTTATCTTGAATTTCTAATTATATTGATATTCCCATATAAGTTATGAGGAGTATCTTTCATGTATTAGACTTTTATGCATGAGATACAAGTCATAATACTTTTTCCCATGTGAGTATTTTAGAGTAATTCCCTCCAAGAATAGTGTGTGCCTTTAGCCACCCAATCGGTGTGGTTTGAATTATGATGTTCTCGGTTTTGATCATGAAATGTCTAAATGAATTGATTAAATTATATTTTGATTAAATTATTATATTCCATGAGTGATACATTGATTCAAATGAAGAATGAAATGGATGGATTTATTTAGGATTGAATTATATGTGTAATGATAAATGGATTCATATAGTAAATTTGTGGATCATCTCAAAGGGAATTGGATAATATCGCAATCGGTGATACTTGGGATCCCATAGTGGACCACCAATGGAAGACTCAAATGTATGGGACCTTCCACCACACTTATAGTGATACCTAAGTTCCTAATAGGTTCCTCATTGAATGGATCATAGGGTGTTGGTTTATATTACACCTTGAGTGGTACATGGATTCCAAATTTGAAATACCAAGGAGGCGCTTAGGTTCATTAATTTTTACTAAATGAAGTGACCTAAATGTAACCTCTGTCAATAAAAGGCACAATATTGGATATGATCTTGACATACACTTTATGTATGGTCTATTTAGGAATCATTAGATTCATGTTCTTATGTGGGATGTTATGCTTTATGATAGGTTCTGATATATATTGAATAAATGAATTATTTAATTCAATTATCATCTTATAAATGACATAGGAGTGATAGATTATGATTTTAAATTAAAATGATTGAAATTATCTAAATAAGAAATGATAAGATGGTTTTATAGGATTTTTACTTATGAGTAATTTTTATACATATTATATTGTTTCGGGCATACTATATGTCATATTATTCACTGACTGATTGGACCCAAATTTGCATTGGTTTCATACTGTTATTATAACTCACACCTTGATTGGGATACAATTCAGTACCCAAATAGATTATAAGGTTGATGTAATTGATAATTTAAATATCCACTCTATAGGTTAATGATTTCTTCTAATGGTTAGGGGAGTGTGGTACCGAGTTGATGCTTGTGATTATATCTTGATACTTTTGTCCTTTTGTACATTTTTTACATTTATTTTATTTATTCCATGTATACATGTTTTGGATTATTTATTATAGTTATATGTTAAGTATTGTCATTTTTAATTAGAGTTGACATTTGTAATTGAATATTTATTCCAATATTCCATTATTTACTTATTGTTTCATGATTTACATCTTCAGATACATGAATTTTAATGATATTCTGGTATGCTACTCTCTAGTGTTGAGGGAATAGTCTCCCTACAAACAAATCGATACCCTCACTGCTAGTCATAAGCCTCTAGAATTTGGAGAGATTCACATGAGGCCTTCTAACCCATCGGGCTTGGGGTATTATTGAGTGGCATCGGGGTTTGGGAAATTACAAAATAGTATGTGGGTGTTCTTTTTGGTTTTTTTACTATTTGGAGACAATATATAGGGATAAGAAGAAATTGGGATTTGGTAATGAGTTCTGCCCAGTTATAGAAAACCATATTAAATAGAAAAAAGACAAATTTCTATGAATTAAATTGATTTTTTATTGATTTTTACTATTATAGTTGACTTGATTCAACCTTTGGGTGAGTAACATAATTTATAATATTATTATTTATATGATTATGGGTTCTATTGTGTTGAAACTAGATGAGATGAAGGTATGTCATCTCATGCATCATATTAAAACTTATTAGGATTCACATGGAAGGTATTATGCCATTACATTTAGGATTCATAACATTTCTCACATTTATTTTTCTTATATCATTATAGATGTGCCTACTATTTTGATAAGTATTGTGTAATATGTTATTGTGTGAATCAGGTGGATTCCATACATTGGTTGCAAAAGATTATGGACCCTCATGGATCAGAATTTGGAGATAAATTTGGTTCAACCTATATAAATTAATTGGTGATATAAATGTTACATGAGTATAGATTCAAATGAAATGGTAAATGAATAATGACAATTAAATGGAAACTAAAATTTCTTATAGAAAAGAAATTGATCCAGACCTAACCTTAGTAGTGGGATGTCGGTAGTATCTCTAGATTATATATGTTTTTTACACCACCCAGACCTGAATAAAGGTGTCAGAATAGGGGATGTTCTAATATAGAATGTCTTATACCTATCCTATTTTATTATATCCACTTTTGAGCACTGATCTATGATAGTGTTCCTAGAATGAGGCATGTGTTTAAAATTTTAGTGGAATTCCACCACAACGACCTCCAGTCATACATTGGGAGGGTCGTGATGATCATACTATAGATGTGGTGGGACATGGGCTACTTGTCGATCTATTATTTGTTCAATATGTAGCACAAGTAGTTGTTCCAGACACATGTGTTGAGGCACAGTTCAATGAGGGTTTCTTGTGATTCAAATAGACCATTCAGGGAGCACCATAACCTACCCCGACTATGGAAGAGTTGAAGCGTGAGTTTCATGAATAGTATACACCCATGTTTTCTAGGGATGTTGTACCACAGACTGTGATGTACTCGCCAGAGACCATGATAACTATATTTGAGCACTTATAGATGCTTCCAGAGAGGATGTCAAAGATCTATATGTATATGATACATGATTCTTCCAAGAGATGGTGGGAAGTAATTACTCAGATTGATATTCATCATGATATGGTCTAGAGGGATTCTCATACATCCTTTTATGATTCTTTCTATTCAAACAAATTTTTGGTAGATAGATCCTGGGTGTTTTTACACATAGATCTTAATATGTTATAAATGTTTCAATACTCAGTATGTTTTATAGATCTCATGTGTTTTACCCCTTTTCTAATGGGTGTCTTGTTTTCCAAAGTTAGTTATTTGAGGATAGTATTAGGTAAAACATATGATCATAGGAGAATGTATTCCGGTTGAATACTATTTCTGTAATAGAGGATCATGCACTTATAACAGAGTGAAACCAGAGAGAGGCTAGGGGTACAAGCCATAGTAGTTCGACATTGTGATATGGAACTATATCGACTGGTAAATTAAATCATTGTATAGAGATTCCATGCAGTTATATTAGTACTCAGAGTGCATATTCAGTTAGTTGGGTGAGGAAATACTAGTGTGGTAGGCTAGGACATACGAGCCCTCACTATACGAGGGATCCCTTTGAGTGTCCATCATGTGACAATATGGGCAATCTACAGTGCATTTTTTTTAACATTTCCTCTAACAACCAATGAGAGTGGGTTTGTACAAATTCTTGATTAAGAATAATGGTCAAAAAATTCTCATGAGGAATGGATCTGGAGTATACATGGTCGATCAAGTCGAGGTGGTGGTTGTGGTCATTGTAGTCAAACCCAAGTTTTACATCGATAGTAAAGAAGATCTTACTGTGGTAGTGTGGAAATATCACAGGGTTTTAGGTCAGACATGATATATTCATTACAGCAGACCCTTTAGGAGTAGGTTATTAGACCATCTACTAGAATAGGTACTATTCTTTTTGCATATACATTAGCTTTTTAACTTTTGGATACAAGGGCTTCTCGTATCTTTATATCGATTATCATTTTAGAGATCATGGGTCTAGCTGTTTATACTTCATAAGGATTCATTACACTTGAAAATCCATTGGGTATTATAAAAATGGATTCCCTACTGTTTAGGGAGTTCCCCCTTGAGATTTTTGGTGTCACTTCGTATGGGGCCTCTTTATCCGCAAGATGATAGGCTTTTACATCATTCGTGGTATGGACTGGTTGGTCACATTTCATGCTTCTTTGAATTATATCAACATTGGTTGACCATCACATCACCATAGGGAATGCAGTTTATTCATAAGCGTGAATAGGTTGTAAAAGTGATTTGATCAGGACCTGATCATCATGGAATGAACTTGATAATATGCTAGATTTTGAGACTATAAATGGATGATCAGGGAACACGTTATCAAAATTTCCCTCTAGTGGTTGATCATTTATGGGATGTTATCCTAGAAAACAAGTTGTTATTACCTCCAATGAAAGAGGTATATTTATCTATCGATCTTGTTCCAGGAGATGTACTGGTACCATTTAATCCTTACAATGTGGAAACTACTAGGATACAAGAGCTCAAGAGGTAGTAAGGGGATTTTGAGGCAACAAGTATCATCCAAACTATTAATTCCTTATTGGTTTCAACAGTACTTTTTGGAAAAAGGAAGAAGAAACTATCATGTTATGTGTAGATTAATTTAAATTAAACAATTTGATGGTTAAGAACTGATATCATCTTCCATAGATTGATGATATCTTCGACGAAATCTGAGGAGCTCAGGTATTCTCATAGATTTATTTGAGATCAGGTTATCATTATATGTGTGTTATACCATTAGACCATCCCTGTATAGACTTTCGTAGAAGTTATGGTCCATAAAAGTATTTGGTTGTGCCTTTTGATCTCACAAATGCTCTGGTGGTCTTCATAGAATTAGTGAACTGAGTCTTCTATCCATATCTTGATTCATTTTAGGGGTTTTCATGGAAGATATCAAAGTGTATTATCATAATCGACCTGACCATGTCAAAAATCATTAGATATTTTCATTACACTGAGATAGAATCCATTATATTATAATATCACAAATTTACACTTTTGGATGGATTTACTTACTTCCTGGGTCACATTATCTAGATAGAAGTATTTGTCAACCTAGAGAAGGTTATGGATGTGCTTTCATGGGAGCATCCCAAGACCATATACATGGTAAAGAGTTTATTGGGGATAGTTGGATACTACATGAATTTAATTAAAGAATATCCATGCAAAGAAGATTCCCTTATAGGATGGACTTAGAATAGTTTGACGTTTGAAGTTTGTATGTTCAGATTCCCATGAGACGACCTTTCGGGAGTTGAAAGGGATGTTGAGTTTAGCACCGATAATGATTTTTCCAAAGGATAGTGTTTAGCTATTTACTATAATGAATTATACAACTGGATAGAATAACTTAGAATATGTTAATATAGGGTCATGACCTATGAGGCTCAGAAGATGAGGCCACACAAGAGGAACTACCTAACCCATGATCTCGATTTTAGAACAATTGTTCATGCATTGAACTGTTAAATACATTACATACATGGAGATAATTTTGGTGTGTATATAGAGCATACGAATATAAAATACATATTTACATATCATGATATAAATATGAGGTAGTGAATGTGGTTTGAGTACCTATGGTCTTTTGATTTCGAGCTTGCATGCATGCTTGGTAGAGGAAGTGTTGTGGTTGATGTGTTGAAAAAGAGGGATCAGATACATATTGTTCAGTTTTACAGTAGTGAGTGGTAGCTCATGGATTTATTACTGCAGATGAACTTTGAGGTGAAAATAGTTAGGTGGTTGACTTATCATTTGTCTTTAGTTGTTACTTATACACTACTGGATAGACTAGGATGAGGTACCTATCATATTATCAAGTCATAGATCTTTGGGAGAGTGTGACAAGTGAGGAACCTACACCTTGTTGGACCGTAGAAATTGATGAGATCATGCATGTGCTTGATCATATATGGGTTTCAACATACATGTCTGAGGATTAGATGTAATACTTTCATGTTTGACATTATTCAGTTCATTCTAGAATGACCAAGATGTATTGGGATTACATCTTTAGTACTGGTGGCTGGGTATGAAAATAGATATATCTACTTTTTTCATGAGGTGTTCAACATGTTATTAGTTTAACGTGGAATACTAAAGGCCATTCAGGCCGTTATATGAGTTACCCTTCATTGATTTGAAGTCGTTCGACTTTGTGAAGGACATTGTGATTTGTTTACAGAGTTCATATTTAGGTAATGATATTGTATGGGTTGTTATTGATAGGCTCCCAAAGGTTTTACATTTCCTTCCAATCAGGAAAAAATTTAGGGTTGATGATATTAAGATCTTTTACATCCATGAGATTTTATAAATTCATGGGTTCCCATATACTATTGATTCAGATATGGATGTCAGGTATTCTTTATAGTTATGGAAAGGGATAGAAAGGGTGTTGGGAACACAAGTTCTTTTGAGAATAGCATACCACCCCTAGACAGATGTAAATTATATCAAAATATTCATGTTCTTGAGGATTTACTATGGGAATGTGTCTTGGATATTAGGGGATTTTGGTATAGTCATATACCATTAGTTTAATTTCCACATACCAATAGCTTTTATGCTAATATTAATATGCCGCCCAATGAGGATTTTTATAGAAGGTCATTCTTGTTACACCTGTGTTCGTTAGAGGTAGGAGAGGATACTATGAATGGACATCATCTTGTTTAGGAGACCACATTATAGTATTGATTGATTCCAAAGAGGATGGCTATTGTATGGGCACACCATAAATCTTATGTTGATCACCACATATGACCTATAGAGTTTGGGGTAGGGGATCAAGTATTAGTACGTGTTTCACCAAGGATGGAAAACAGTAGAATCAAGATATAGTGTAATCATTCCCCACAACATGTTGGGCTATTTGAGATTCTAGAGAGAGTTATACTATTATCCAATCCTTTGCAGTTACCTCATAGATTCAAATCCATGCATACTGTCATTCATGTTTCTCAATTGTGACGTTACTATTAAAACATATCTCACTCCTTATATCTAATGGATAATTATTTATAGGTAGATGTGTTCTTTTAGGATCCTCCTATATATATTGTGGATGAAAGAACAACAGCTCTTTGATTCCAATCAATTTCATTAGTATGGGTGCTATGGCAGCACAGCCGAGTGCAGGATGAGACCTGGGAGTGAGAGGTCAATTTACAATTGTATTAGATGTATTTATTCATAGATTATTCTTCACAACCCATTCATGTTAAATTCATGGATGAATTACTTTATGTGGTAATGTTTTTAAGAACCTGATTCTTCATTGAGTAACAAATCCTTTTATTTATATGAAATCATCGTTTAAATGATTAAATGTGGTCTAGAATGGAAGCCCTTTGAGTTCATGGTGGTATTGACGGTGTCTGTGGTAGGTATATATCCTATAACTGTACCTTTTAGTGTGAAATAAGTCAGTTTCATGATTTCTTGAAACCATTCGGGGATGGCCACATGGTTAGATAAAACCATGCAAGGCTAGATAGGGACCATGAGAAGGCCACACAGTTAGAACAAATGATGTGATTTGGGGTGCATGAACATGAAACCATGTATAAAATTTGATAGTGGGTTTTGTTATGGTTTTTTCAAGGTGACTAAAATCATAAGGACAATAATATGCCACCCATTTTCTATAGTAGAAAGTGCATAGTTTGTGCATGAATAGATCAAATCATGTGCCTGAACAGAATGACATCATAATTTTGGGTAATATTACAATTTTTACTAAATTAAAAATTATATTTTAATCTAAAATACATTTATTCTTCAACGAAAAATATCCATTGATTGAGAGAATCCATTTTGAAGCCTACAGTATAAATTGAGGGATCTTCTCTATCCAGACACTCTTTCAATCACTGCACATCTCATTGGATCTACATCGGTGGCTTGTCAATTTATATTTAGTCTTTATTCATTATTCTGGATAAAATATGAACTAGTTAAGTGCAAGATAATATTACCTATTAATATTTTAATCATTTATTATACTATTTTCACCAAATATGATTTAAATCAGGATTTGATATTGGATGTGATATCAAGTACGGACCTAAGGTAGGTGTTCTCCTACCTTTTGCTAAAATTCATGTTGTTTATATATGTCATTGTGCCACACTCCCAATAAGAATATTTTTGAAATGAAATTGAATCCATAAATTTCTAGGTATAGCCTGAGTAATCAAATTGGCTAATTTATGAATGATAATTTGTTATGAAACATGAGACATAAACACCACATGGGAATATTGATTTGTTGAACATGACCACCATGAGAGGCTATTAGAAAATGATACCTTGGATGTACCCTTTTTCCCCCTTACCATGGGATTTGAATTGTAAAATGAGTTGTAAATAAAACTGATCAATTACTTTGTGAATCTAATTTTAAATTGAATTGAAATATGAATTGTTAATTGTACATTGAAAAGAATAATGAAATGGATGAGTGACCTAGACCATAGGCTCTTTCCTTGAGTTTTTTATTTTATCATGAATTACTCATTATATTGATATTCCCATGTGAATTAAGTCAATCATAATACATATAATAGTTTGTAAAGAAATATATTCTATTCATAATGTGTTTTTCCATGTGATAATTTGAGATCCAAGCCTTCCTATCATAGACCATGCCTTTATCCACCCTTGGGGTGATGTTTGAATTACAATAATAATAGTTTTAAAAATAAGATGTTTAAATTGATTGATTAAATGAGATTTTTATATTCCATGTATGATACATTGATTCAAATTGATAATCCCATGCACACACTCATTGAGTCTTGACTTATATACCGAGTGATATGTGGGTTCATATTAGAATTCCAAGTATGATCTCAAAGGTAATTTTATTATATCACTGTGGGTGATACTTGGGATCCCTTACTGGACCTCCAATGATTGTCTCAAATTGTTGGAACTTTATACGGCACCTAGAGAGATACCCGGGTTCTTTAAAATTTCCCCATGGATGGGATCATGGGGTGATAGTTTATATTACACCTAGAGTTCTAGATGGATTCCAATTTTGGATTTCCATGGACATACTCAAGTTAATAAAGGATTAATGAATATAGTGACCTATATGACACATCTCCAAAGAAAAAGAACAACCATGGATACAGTCTTAATTTACACTTTATGGTTGCCTATTTTGGCACAATTAGATGCAAGCTCTTATAGGGGAAGCTTGTATTTATCCCATGTCATGAGAATAGTTGATTAAATGATCATTTTAATTAAATGACCATATTAATAATGACACAGGTCTATATATTAATGCATAGATTTACCTTATAAATGATATTGATTAAAATGAATTGAATAAGAAATGAGAACCTAATTTTATAGGATGTATACTTTTTCGTACTTCCTTTATATATTATACAGATTCTTGCGCATTGTATTTAATTGAATGATTAACACTAGACTATGAGTGATTTCCAACTTCTATTATATCTCACACCTTATTTGGGCTTCCATTGGGTACCCAAACATATTATATGACTACAAGTATAGATAAGGGAGAGTTCCATTCTATATGTTCTTGATTTATTCTTAGGAGTAGGGGGCATGGGGGTTAGCGGAGGTTCGTGATGATTTCTAGATAGTTTTTTCCTTTTTTACTTTTGTTACATGTATTGTATGTCTTCCTTGTATACATTTTTTGAATGATTTATTAGAGACATATGACATTTATCATCATTTTTTATAGGATGTGAATTATAAAATTGTGTATATGTGTAAGTCTTCTTTTATTTGGTTCTTGTCACGTGATTTACTACTTCCACTAATTTATGTTATTTATAATCCATTATGCTACACTATAGTGATGAGTGAATTGTCTCACTGCATATTTTAATGGATCAGATCTTCATGGTCCATTACTTTTCCAAATCCTGATGTTCAAGGCATCCAGGGGACCATTGGTGACTCATTGAAGAGTTTTCCAAATTTCTGGTCGAACGAATGGTGGCACCAATGACATAAGTGGTAGAGATGGGAATCAATGGAAGTGATGGGTTTTAGTGACACTAATTGGCCATCGGTCGCACTAATGGGAATCAGTGCCACCGATGGGCTCTCAGTGGAACTAATCGGCATCGGTGCTAGGGTGACGGTGCTATGGTGATGGTACTAGGGAGACCGTGCCATGACGACGATGCCATGGTGACGGTTTTAGGGAGATGGTGTGAGGTTGATAGTTCTAGGGTGATCATACAAGGGTGAATATGTCGGGGTGCCAGTTCCAAGGTGATAGTAACTCACCCATTGGTTGTTCATTTCTTGTTTCTCCAAGACTTTCGAGTTTCGCTCCAGTAACATTTATTTTAATGTAAAAGTGTTTTAATACCCCTTTAAAAGAAATTTAATGCCGGTTGAGGATGTTTTAATCCATCAAGAGTTGGTAGAACCTTGTTTAAAAAAAATGTGTGTCCCTTTCATCGGTGTCACACCCTTTCTGCATTTTTCAGCATCCCAGTTTTTCCAGTTTCACCCATGTTACATGTTTTTCCATGTTTAAAGAAAATCTATTATTTCAAGACCATTATCTCCAGCATTTATGAGGAGAATTGTTAATTTTCAATTAATACTAACATGTAAAACTGCTAAGCCTTGTGGTCATTCCCGGATGAGACATTTATATACTTCGAAATCATCTCCTGGATTTTAGGATATGGAATCTTCTTAAGCTCAGATCCTCTCTTTCTTTTTCCTTTTTGATACTATTAGTGTGCCTATAGAATTCCTATGAAGACGAATTGAACGACCATGCTATAGACCTTCCCAGTCAACCTTGGAGTTTTATTTTCATGCATGTCATGCCATCCAATGTTCTTGATGAAAGGAGAAAACATCGATCTTTTTCATCCATGTAGGGGTTTTCCTTCATCTCTCTTTATTTTGCATCATGATGGGTGGGTATGACAATGATACTTTGGGATGTATATGAAACCAACATTAACGAAGATAATAAACAAACTGTTAAAGAATGAAGCGGTGGAAAAGTTGATGATGTTGTTGTGTTACCCATTTTTTGTTATGTTGTGAATTTTATGGGATTATTTCCAATAAAAATTATGTGCATTAGTGGTCCTTTCTTTCACACTAATGAATCTGTGTTTTTCTAGAAAATGTTCTGATTAAATAGCTGTAACATGGAAACTAGTTAATCATGTAAACATGGATAATTAAATGGATGTCCGGTGAAAAATAACCCTAGTGTGATCACCTAGGTTAACCAAACATAATTTATGATCTTAATGAATGGTTTTAGCTAAATCAGAAAATTTCTTTGATCTTTATTTGATGGGATGTATGGTTGCTCTATTTGATGCATTGTGGGGTTATGTAGAGGGGAATGAAACCTCTAGTTGAGTGGTTATTGGTTTGTGAATATGAGGCCTTTTGGATCTGGTATGTTGGGTCCTGGTTTAATTCTAGTACATATATGGATCTAAAATTCCTCTTTTTATGTAATTATATTCCAAGAGAACTGGGTGTCAATGAATAAAATCATTCATGTCTGTTCTCCTTTAGTTGTTGTTTTGGCTTGTGGTCATGCATTTTAGTTTCCCGATAGTTGAGGGATTTTTTTAATGGAATTAATTGAACATTATAACAAGAATTGGTGCAAAGTCGTAATTGTTTTCTAGAAATTGGTTGTGCTCTTGTTGTGGATGTTGTGTACTTGTGCATTCTGCGGCAGAAGAAAAGGTTGACATGTGGGAGAAATTTGTTGGTTTCAGAACCCTTTTGTTGGGATGAGTTCTTGATTAACGATATGTATAAAGTTTAGTTCTTATGTTTCTTATATGAACCCCCGCCATGTTGATAACATTGGGATGAACACACCCATTTCATGGGGGAGGGTGTTTTTTCCAACACTCTTATGAGTGGCCGGTTATTAGTTCATTTCTCTTCCATATCCCAAGTATCCCAAGACTCTTTGAGTAGGCTGGGATGACCCAAGCTTCATTATCTCCAAAAAAAATAGGTAAGGTGTGTTGTGGTGTATGGACAAGTGTGTGTGGCCATGTTTATTTCCCAAGTGTCTTTGGGATGAGGCACATGTGTCTTCAGGCATGGTAGTGGTTGTTCTAGCCAAAGTGTCTTTGTGCATTGTAGTGGTTGTTATGTCCCAGGGGTCTTCTGGCATGGCAGTGGTTTTTGAAGAGAAAGTGTATGTAGGCGTGTTTCTAGGTGTTTGTGGGGGCCAAGGTGTCTGTAATTGGGAGGTTTGGTCTGGATGGCCCATAAGGTTGTTGATGGGGTGGCATTGGGAATACAGTGGAACTTGTGGGGGAGGTCTGACACATAAAAATTCCTAAATACCTATTGGGAAAGTGGTATGGGGTAACCAAATATCGATGGGTTTTTACTATTACAATACATGACTTGTGTTATTTGGGGAGTGTGCCTTGGAGAGGATGGATGGATTGTTTCCTTCCTCAGTGTTTTGTTTACCTCTTTTATAATAGGGCATTAGAATTCCACCCCAAATTTTCACAGGAGCTTTTGGTTTTCACTACTAATTATACCTATCTACTCAGCCGACGTTTATAAAACCACTACCAGGCTTCCCAGATGAATTTAAGGACTGTGGCGAACTAAACTAGCTTGGACATCCAGACAGTTTTTGTTTCTCCTTTTTTTTATTGGTACTTTTCACCAGATTTTTTATTGTACTTTGTATCGGTTTATATTAAAAATGATTATGGGAATGGATTTTCTAATTTACATTTACTTCAGTTTTTTGTGTTGTTTTGGATTTACCAACTTATCTCCAGATCTTATAAAATATAAAGGGGGAATTCCTTCTATATTACATGAGATTCTATACCCCCAGTTCTATTCACCACTCTAGGACCTATTGAAGGAAGGACTTGGGGGTCATTATCTCTTCTTCAACTTGAAGAAGGAAGGTTCAGGAAGTTTTTTGTCCCTTCCCTCATCTTGTTGAAGTAAGGTCGTGACAGAATCTTATTATAGGTGATAGTAAAGTGATATGATGGATTTGTGTGTTAGTAATAGTGAGGATTGCATGGGATGGTAAGGAAATTGTTTTAGGAAATATTAGTGCATGAAACAGGCCAGGGAAGACAGGCTATGACATGGGATTTTAAGGCCCCCGTGATAAAATGAAAGGACTCTGGACCTATTAAACAACCTTGTGAGGCTACACTGATTAAATTGTAGAGACCCTAGGAAAGGTGCATACATATTAATTTGTTTTGTTCTTTTTCTTTGGGTATTTTAGGAATTTAAAAAAAATAAGAAGTTAAAAAAAATTAAAATTGAACTTCTACCCTACTCGGGATTATACATTTTTTGTTTACCTTGCATCTATAGAAACTGGACAACGTCCTCTAGAAATCAAGTGATCGAGGCTTAACGAGATGATATTTCTGATCAGTGGGTGGTGGATTGAGAGGAAGAGGAAGAGTAGTGGTATAATATGCTTCATTACATTTAGAAGTAGACCCTCACGAAGTACAAGGGAAGCGTCTCAGACATGGGGACTGAGATCTGGATAGAGGAGCTGGTGATATATTTCAGCATCATTCAGGCTCTGAATGAGTACTAGGTTCTTATGGATATGATCCAAATGTGGGGAGCGGTGCATCAGTGGTGGGTTATTTACCTGAGGGAGAAGAAGGATGCTACGGTTTCATGGCCTGACTTTGAGAAGGTGTTATGGATGGAATTTCTTTCTCCCACGATGAAGGATGAAAATACGCAAGAGCTACTCTCCCTTTAGCAATGGAGTATTATGGTAATGTTTTTTTGTATCATGATCAAGTATCTCCTTTGTTTCACTCTAGAGATCTTCCCAAATGAGGAGTCACATGATAGACAGTTAGAGGAGGCGCTCTGACCTTCCCTTCAGTATAATGTGGCTCCCTTCACACTACTGACATAATTGGAGGTCCATAAGAAGGCTCAAGTGGTGGAGAGGATTCACATGCTTGGGGTATTCCATGAGAGGGGATCCAGTTGATCTCATCCAAGGGAATGACTATTAGTTGTAGAGCTCCATCATCGGGACCTTCCAGGTTTTGGCCGGCAGGAAGTAGGCCTCAGTAGTTCCGGTTTCGATCTCCCAATCCTCTCCATTTTTCAATGAGCCTAGGACCATGGTTATTTACCTGTGGCAACCATGGGTACCTTTGAAATATTCCTCTGGCCAAGTGCAGTAATGTGGGGGGGGGATGTTCAAATCCCACCTCAGCAGCACCAGTTTACTGCTAGACCTTTTCAATAGTATTAGTATGGACCACGAGCTCCCCCTATACTAATCGAGGGAAGTTTCGGAATATGGCATCCTTAGGGAACTCCTCATAGAACTCTAACAGGGTGTGGTTGGGGGGGCGGCCAATAGTAGAGTGGTAGAAGAGTTGGTGTGGGTAAGTGTGTGTCATAGAGGCAGCAGTTCTAGTTGGGCCAGAGGTGGTTCAAGGTACGATCCGTTTATTTTGTACTCTTGCATGTTCCTTGTTTGATTCAGGTGCTTTTCACTCTTTTTTTCAACCCAGTCTAGTCCATGACTTGGGTCTTGACGTAGAGAGACATTCCATTCCCCTGGTGTTATACACACCAGTTAGAGGTCAGACCAGAATGTTTGATGTATTTTGAGGATGCAGACTAATGTTAGGGCCATATCAATCCCATGGGGATCTGTTTGTGCTACAAATGCAGCTATAAGATGTTATCATGTGAATTGAATAGCTATTTTTTATTCACACTGTTATCGACTACTTCTGGAGAAGGGTTGTGTTCTCATATATGGGTAGCCATCGTGTAACATTCATTGGAGACAACTGTTTCAAGGAGGGCAGTCAGAGTGTGGAGACCCTTCTTTCCTTGTTAGCTGAGATATTAGTGTAATCAGCAAACTCATAGATAGTGGAAGTCTGAGGGATTTTTAGTGAGTTCCAGTACATATTCCCTAAAGAGGTTGTGACTCGAACCCCTCTATATGACATTGGGTTTTGGATAGACTTATAACTCAGTGCTCGTCTTATTTCGATGGCTCCTTATCAGATAGTTCCTTCTGAGTTATGAGAATTTCAAATTTAGGTTAATGACCAAATAAATAATGGTTTTATCCAACCAATCATGTCATTATGGGGTGCTCTAGTCTTGTTCACAAATAAGGAAAACGGTGGTCTCAGGCTGTTCATAGACTACAGGAGACTAAATAAGGTGATGGTCAATGAAACGATACCCCATCCTGAGGATCGAGGACCATTTCATCCAATTGAAGGGAGCAAGTTTTTTCTCCATGATCAACATGTGGTATGGATATCACATGTTGAGGGTAATGGAGGCCGACATCTCAAAGACTGCTGTCAGGTGCAGATATGGACACTTTGAGTATGTGGTCATGTCATTCGGCATTACAAATACCCCAATTTTGTTCATGTGGCTCTTGAACATTGTTTTCTGTTAGTATCGGGACCGATTTGTGGTCATATTCATCGAAGACATCATGATCTACTCAAGGCCAGAGAAGGATCATACTGAGAATCTAAGGACAGTTTTAGAGGTCCTAAGACACCACAAGATCTACCAGATGTTTCCCAAATTCACATTCTGGAACTGAGATGTACACATCCTTGGACACGTGGTGTGCCATTGAGAAATATTAGTGGATCCTTTTAAGGTTGAAGCGGTTGTTTCTGGGGTAGCATATAAGAATATGGAAGAGGCTTGTAATGTCCTGGGACTGGAAGGTTACTACCAATGGTTCATACCCAACTTATCTTGATTTGTAACACCATTTACGTCCTTGAGTAGAAAAAACCAAGATTTCGAATGGAGTGAAAAGTGCTAAAAAGATTTCAATTATCTAAAAGGGAAGCTAGTCAGTTCCCCAGTGCTGAGGTTTCCTGAGGAAGGGGTATCATTTGAAGTATTCTATGATGCTTTTGGTCTCGGCTTGGGGTGTGTGTTGATGGAACTATAGGGATTGATCTATTATGGGTCTAGGAAATAATGTTCTCATGAACATAAATATTCCACCCATGATCTTGATCTTGCAGAATTTGTGTTAGACTTGAATTTGTTGCATCATTACCTCATCAGGGAATGCTTTGTGGTCTTAATAGATCAAAGAGCATGAGGTATGACTTCCTCCAGTGGGACCTAAACTTGCGGAAATGAAGTTGGATGGAGTTTATTTAGGACTTCATCTTTGATATATCCTACTACCTTAGGAAATGGGCATGTGGTGAATTATGCCTTGATTATGAAGTCACAGAAAGATATTGTTTGGGAGTCATAATATTCTTAGAATGTAATGGATGTGTTGGCTACTTTACATCTAGGAATGGGAATGGATGATGGTAATGGTTGTCTGTTTCAGATGACAGTTCAATCTTCCTTAATACGGCAGGTGTAGGAGTCTCACTGGTGAGATTTAGAGGGTGATGTGATTTGTGATCGTGTTAACCAGGGTGATGCTTCGGGAGGATGGTCAGAGTATGGTCATAATCAAATAATTTTCCACGAGAAGTTTTTTGTCCTAGAGACGGTGTGCGAGGTAGTTATTTGTGATTTCGATACATCAACTCTGGTAGTACATCCATGAGTCACCAAGATGTACCATGGCTTGAGAGGTCAGTTTTCGTGGCTCTGGGTGAAGCGGGAAGTGATGTAGTTTGTTGAAAAGTGCCTCGTGTGTCAACATGTGAAGGGTGAATAGCATGTTTTAGTGTTCTGTTGCTACTGTTAGATGTTCCTTAGTAGAAGTGGTATAAATTATCAATGGATTTAATCATAGGAATATCCATAGTTGAGGGAGTATGTTATTACATCTGGGTAGTGGTGGACCGTTTGACGAAATCATCTCACTTATTAGCGATTAAGGAGTCGAGTGTAGTGAATGACTTATGGCAGAAGTGTATGGGTGATGTTTTGAGGATGCAAAGAGTTTCCAAAACAATCATTTAGGATCAGGATACACTATTTAATTCATGAAACTGGAAGGGGTTATAGTGTGATTTCATCACCCAACTATTCATTAGCACTGCTTTCCACCCTCAAATGGATGGGTAGACAAGGAGGACCATCTAGACATTGTAGGATATGCTGCCAGCATGTGTTATAGACTTCAGAGGATCATGGGTGCAACAATTTCCTCAAGTAGAGCATTCCTAAAAAAAATAGATACCACAATACCATTGGAATGGATCTATTTGAAGCCTTGTATGGAAGACCATTTCGTTCACCTGTATGATGGATAGAGGATGGGGAGGTAGGTGTTCTTGGCCCAGAGGTAGTGTTGAGCATCACCGAGAAGGTTCATCTTGTGCGTAATTGGATAAAAGTGGCTCCTGGCCGGCATAAGTCGTATTAAGATCATAGGATGAGAACCATTAAGTTTGAGGATTGAGACCACGTGTTCTTGATGGTCTCCCATCATCACGGAAATCAGAGGATGGCTAGGGGTTATCTTTCTCCTAGATTTATCATACCCATAGATGTGTTGAGATGAGTCAGCAAAGTGGCGTATCAACTAGCGTTACCACTACTGATCGAGAGGACCCACAATGTCTTCTATGTATCTCAACTCCATCAGTATCTACATGATGAATACCACGTCTTCGACTGGGGAGAGTTTGATAATGAGGACAATGTGATGTTTATGGAGCGACCAGTGAGAATCGAGTATCGTAAGGAGAAGGTAATTAATTAATAGACCATTCCCTTTCTTCATGTGTTGTGGGGGCATGGTGGCCTCATGGATAGTACTTGGGAATGGGTGGCACAGATGTGTTCCTAGTACCATGAGATCTTATGACTTTTGATCTTATGTTTTCCTTATACATTGTTGTGATGTAATGCTTGAACTTTTTTGCTATGTGATGGGATATTTTCCTTTTACTCTGAATGTGTGTGAGAAGTCCTGGCTGTGGGGAGGGGAGTATATGATTCCTAATCATGATTCATTATGGTGGATGCGATTAAACCAATGTGGGAAAGTCAGTGCCGCTTAAATCAAATAGTATCTTGACATGGAAGAAGAGACTCCTTAATCCATAAGTTAGGATGGTGTGACCTTGAGGAGAGAGAGTGTTTCTTTAGTTTTTTAGAAGATAGATGTGAGGAAGACGTCCCTATATGTTGAGGTTTAATTCTACCATTCAAAAAACACTTGGTTAGTTTGTCCCTAAGAGGTATCTTATGAGGTAGTTGTTCAAACCCCTCTCTTATATTCTAGTTGCCCTTTAATTCTCAGGGGAAATAATACTTTCAGAGGTATCTAATAGAATGTACCAGAACTTCTTGGTCTATTAGTTTTCAAAATCATAATGTTCGAGGAATCCTAGGGACCATCGGTGACTCATTGATGAGTTTTAAAAATTTCAACTCGAACGAACGGTGGAACTGATGGGCATCGAGGGTATCTATAAGTGTTGGTGGCACCGATGGGTGCCATTGACACCAATCGGCCATCAATGTCACCGATGGACCATTAGTGCCACCGATCGGTATCGGTGTCAAGGAAATGGAGTCAGGGTGTCAGTGCAAGGGAGATGGTGAAAGGGTGACGGTGTTAGGGTGATGGTGAGAGGGTGATGATGCCAAGGTGACGGTTCCAGGGTGACGGTTCCAGGGAGACAGTGACTCACCCATTAGTGATTCATTTCCAATTTCTACAGGAATTTACAGTTTCACTCTAGTAACATTTCTATTAAAGTAAAAGTGTTTTAATACCCCTTTTAAAGTAATTTAGGTCCATTAAAATATGTTTTAAACCACCAAGAGTTGGGAGAAACTAGTTTTATAGGCTTATGACCCATTTCATCAATGTCACACCCTTGTTTCTTTTTTCACCATACCGTGTTTTCCAATTTCACACTTCTTACATTTTTTTCTTCATTTAAAGGAAATCTATTCACTCACAGCCGTAATCTCTACTATCACTGAAGGAAATTATTTAATCTCAATTAATCAATACCTATGAAACCACCGAGCTGCGTGGTTGAGCTAAGATTTTACTTTTTTGTACTTTGAAATTGTCTCCCTGATTTTAGGATCTGGTCCCTTTATAAGATGATATCCTCTCTTCCATGTTTTTTTGGATACTTTTGGTACGCCTTGAGACTTCCTCGAGAGACGAATTATGAACCCATGCTACATCCCTTCCTCCTCAGCCTTGGAGTTTTCTTTTCATGTATGTCATGCCATCCCCAATTATTTGCACAATGTGAAATCTTTAATCTTGGATTATCCAAGTAGGGGTTTTCCATTTGTCTCTTTTTATTGTGCATCATGCGGGGTGGGTATGGAAATGTTCCTTCAGGACGTAGATTAAACCAACATTAATGAAAATAATAAATGAATTATTATGGAATTAAGGGTGGGAATGTTGATTATGTGGATTTATTATTCCTCTTTTTGTTATGTTGTGAAATTTATGAGCTTATGTCCACAAAAAATTGTGGTCTTTGGTGGTCCTTTCTAGCACACTAATGAATCTATGTTTTTCTCGACAATCTTTTTATTAAATGGTTGTAACATGTAAACTAGTTAATAACAAAAACATGGTTAATTTAATAGATTATCAATGAATAAGAACCTTTGTGTGATCACCTCGGTTATTCAAATGGAAGGAAAGAAATTAATGAATGGTGTTAGATAAATCTAAAACTTCTTTTCTCCATTCTGATGGGATGTATGTTTGCTCTGTTTGATGCCTTATGGGGTATCATAGAGGGGAAGTGAAACTCTAGTTGAGGTGTTATTGGCTTCTTAATCCATGGTCACGTGGAGCTAGTGTGTTGGGTCTTGGTTTGGATCCAGAACTTTGAGGGATCTCACAGATCCCTTATGATGTTTTTAATTTACAATAGAACTAGATGTGAATGCTTAAAAGCCTACTTGGACATTTTCCTTTATTTGTTGTTTTGGATTGTGTTTGTGCCTATTAGTTTTCTGGTTGTGGTGTAATTTTTTAAATGGAATCAATTGATCATAATAACTAGAATATTTAAAATAGAGGAATTTTTTCTGTAAATAGGTTGTGATCTAGTTATGGTTGTTGTGTACTCTTGCATGGAGTGGTAGCAGAAAAAGTTGTTGTGTGTGGGCCGGTTTTTGGTCTCCAAACCCTTAGGTTAGGATGTTTGATTGATTACCTATAAGTATAAAGTTTAGTTATTATTTTTCTTATACGCACCCCACCCATATTGAGAACTTTCTGTTGAACACCCCCATTTCATGGGGGAGGGTGTTTTTCCCAACACTCCTCTGAGTGGCTGGTTATTAGCTTCTTTCTGCTCCCTCACCCAATTCGGCCAATACTCTGTGGACTGTTTGTGATGGTCTAAGGTCAATTATGGCCCATGAATCATTGTCAAGTGTGTGTTTTGCTGGTTTTTCGAGGTGTGTGTGGGCAGGTTTGTTTCCCAAATGACTTTAGGATGAGGCCCAGGTGTCTTCGAGCATGGCGGTGGTTGTTCTGGTACATGTGTCTTCGGGCATGGTATATCTTGTTCTAGAACAGGTGTCTTCATGCGTGGCATTGGTTGTTGTAGCCTATGTGTCTATTGGCGTGGTTATTTTTTGTTGTGGTGGACCAGGAGTCTTTGGGAGGGAGCCATGGTTATGAGGACCCATCAGGTTTTTGTTGGGGGTGGTAGTAGGACTATAGTGGAACTTGTGGGGGAGGTCTCACACATAAGATGTCCTAAATTACCAGTCAGAAAGCGGTGTTGGGTACCCAAATATCTATGTTTTATTACTATTATTTTAGCTAACATGCGTTATTTGGGGAGTGTTCTATAGATATGTTGGGTGGATAGTTTCCTTTCTATGTGTTTTGGTTACCTCTTTTCTGACGGTGCATTAGAATGCATCCCCACTTGTGAATGAGAGATTATGGTTTTTACTACTGAGAATACCTATATAATTACCCTACATATATAAAAATGCTTTTAGGTTTCCAGGGGTACTTTGAGTACCAAGAAAGACCTTACTAGCTCGGATGTCGGGATAGCTTTCTTTGATTCTTTTCTTTGTGTTGGTACTTTTCATCATTGTTTTTCTTGTACTTTGTATCATTTTATTTTGAACATGTATATGGGAATGGATTTTTTGATTTACTTTTAGTTGAATTTTTTGGAGTTGTTTGGGATTTAATATATTATCTCTCGATCTTATTAAATTTAGAAGGGTAATGTCTTTCATATTGGGTGAGATTTTATACCCTTTCGTCTAGTCGGCACTCTGGGTCCTATTGAAGGCAGGACTAAGGGGTCCTTATCACTCCTTTAACTTGAAGAAGTACGGTTCTATTAGTTTTTGTTCTTTCTCTAATATTGGTGAAGGTTGGTTGGGACACATACACACAAAGGCCCTCGATGCTAGTCGATAGACTATGGCATATGAGGTGATGCACATGAGGCCTTATAACCCTTTGAGATCGGGGTACTATTGAGTGGAATCCGGGACTGGGAAATTACATGAAATGTAATAAATATTATTATAAAAACATAAAATATACATTTATTACAGTAATGGATCTCTATAATAACCTCATATCAAAATAATTTATAATTATTCTCTCTATATATATTATTCATTTACTATGTATTTCAATATTTTATGTCAGTAATCTTGATCATTTGGAAATTTTTTTGTAACAGCTTTGATTTTCCTAATTCTTATCCTAATGTTAATCATTAAATTCTCATTGTAGATACCTTAATATATTTTTTCATGATATTACATAAATTTATAAATTCAATCTCTATGATATTTAGTTATGGTACTTGTGGAAGAAATCAGATACAAGAATTTATCTTGGATTTTAAACAAACGAATAGTGGTATATTATTTATGGATATAATTAATAATATTACCATTCTAAGAGAAAAATAAAATCAATTTTCCTTGTGTTAATCATATATTATACTTAATTATGTTCACATAGTAATCCATGATATCATTGAATCTTTAAATACATATTTCATCATGAAAATTATTCAATATGTTTTTTCGTTACACATAATTCTTGAAAATTTTATAAACTCTATAGTTGTGGGGAAAACTAAATTTGTAACTATTAACTACAACTCCATTATTTTGAAAAAATATATTTTAAAAAAAACATTATCCTTATCTTTATATAAGGACTTTGAAAATTAAGAAAATTATATAAAACTTATATTCAAATTTGAATAATATGATAATATTTTTTAATATCTTGAATGAGTATATATAATAATCCCCATCATTTAAAAACTTTTAATTTAATTTATTTTCACATAAAATAGTTATTTTAGAATTAAAAATTATTTTAAATATTAATTTATATTAATTATAAATCTTATAAATTTAAGAATTTTAAATTGATAAAAATATATTAATTTAATAGATATTTTAACTTTATAATTTTCTTGATAATAATCATCTAATATATTTCATATTATTTATGTTCATTATTGGTTGTCAAACATTATTTTTAACATAATATGTGAAACCCTAATGATTTAAAATAATAACATTATATTTGATAGCAAATACAACACCCCACACAGAGCCTAAGGGAATAACAATCTACTATTTAAATGTGATCAATATAATATAACTACTAAAATTAGCATTATAAATAGGAATAAAAACATTATAAAAATCATGCATAAATATTTTATATGAAAAAAATATTTCAAATGATAAATCAATTTTTTTGTAAATCTTTATATGCTTCAAAAATTAAAATTATTTTTAAAAATTATTTTTTCATGTTTTCTGAGTAAAAATTATAAATACTTTAATGAAAATTCATTAAATTTTTTTAATAACATGAAAATTTATTTTGAAATCATCATATAAAAATTATCATAGCGTAGAATTTTATTTTATTTTTATGAAATAACTTATTTTTCATGAAATAGTGAAAATTATCAATTTTTCAAATATTGTCATTTCATTTCATTATATCAATTGATTTAAAAGTAATATTATATTTTTTATTGAGTATTAATGAAAAAACTTAACAATTTATTTTATAATAATATAAATAGATTCATTTTGACTGAAAATTTTCAAGATTTTGTTATAATATTACTTTTATGAACTAAAAAACATTTTTTATATACATTTTTTAAGTGAATACAATTTTTTGATTTAAATTAACTAAAATAAACCCTAATTTGGAATGATTTAAATTAAATTTATTAATTATATACCCATATATATAAAATTAAAATCATATAGTGAATATTAAAATTCATATAGTTAATGTAAAATAGTCATATTTTGGAAAATTCATTTTTCAGAAAAATATTTTTCATTAATCTTATGGGATAGATTATATTAAATTACTTAACTTATATGGATTTAATTTTTTAAAATGGATTTTGTATTTGGAATAATGATAATTAAGAATATTTAATAAGGTTATCTTAATTTTCTGTCATAATGAAAAGAAAAAACCAATTAAAATTTGTTACAATGGTTAAGGGTAAAACATAGATACCTTGGATTAAAAAAAAGTTCAAAGAGTTATCATGACCTAAATTTTTTTTAATTTCTATTAACTATCTGTATTCATTTATAAATCTCTTACGTTATCACATTGGAATAAAACGATGATATTTTTAATTATAAATATTCATTTAAAGGGTAAATATTTTTAATATATTATGGTAACTTATTTATATTTTTAGAAATGATATAATTGTCATAAATTCATACACAACACTGATATGGATATTATTTAATTAATATTAATTAAAATAAATTATGTTAAAAATATTAAAAGTAAAATAATTTTATGAATTATTTTTTCCCAAATATTTTATTAACAATTATATCATGATTAGGATGTATCAAAGGTATAGTTACAAATTACATCATTTTTCTGATATTTTCTAAATCCAAATTAAATGAATAGTTTCAAAATTGAAAATACTGATATTTTATAATAACTAATGTCTTATTAAATGACTAAAAATTCATAAAAACATATCATCTACCAAGGAATTATTTTTTATAGAAAATATAATCTATAATCCTTTCATGGAATTTCTTTCATTTTATAGTAATAATATTTACCCCAAAAGAGAAAAAACATAATTACCATGGATAAGGTTAAAACTGGGGTTTGTGTGTTACGTTCTCTTATGTTAAAAATATGTTTCCACACACATTCGGGTTTTATTTAAATAATTTTATTACTTATTTATAATAATTCAGTCTTAATTATCTGATAAGGATTATTTTATTTTTAAGATAAAAGGTTTAATTACCTTGTTAAATACTAGTTGCTGTGGTGAAAAATGGAAGTAGAGTGTAACTTCAGAGGAAAAGGGAATAACATGGTTATAACATGTTTATTTTTAATTTTATAGGAGTTTATAGATCTTATCATCACAACACTATATTATTTATCAATTCATTCCACATTTGTTGATATTGACTTTCCATTATTGAGTAGTTTTGTGTATTCACAAAAATGTCACTTCCTTTTCACTTAAAAGGGTTCTCTCTTATCCTCTCATATACAAACATCATGAACAATTTGGTTATTATAATACTTATGGAAACACTTTTATTTAAACCCTATCAACATTCTATAATCATTTTTTATTATAAATCTAATCATGGATGGAATTAGGTATAATCCTAAAGTGGTATTCTGAAGATGTATCATTATTAACTGAGCATTTTCAAACTATTTATTCTTACACCTCATTAAAATATTATTCCAAAATTCAAAAAGTTCGAAATCGGTGTCTACCATATACAAGGATATTATTATGCTAATTTCATAACATATATCCATCTCCTCTTCCATCTAATGGGAAATGAAACCATCATTTGTGTGTAATGTATACAACCCACCTCACAAATCGATTTAATTAATTTTCCATAATCTCTTATAATGGGAATATAAAACAATGGATTTAATATATATATATATATATGAAAGAAATGAAATATTTTACATTATTAAAATAGAATGTGTGGATTAATTTTGAACCATTCTGCTCATTGAAAAAAAGATAACGAAAATTGTGTAAATGTGTGCACTACAACCTCTACAAAGTTATATGATTTGTTTCTCAGAATCTCATCACTTGGATGAAATATATAAGTTTATTTAAATATTTTTTTTGATATTAGTATCATTGTTTAATTATAAAATAATATTTTACTTCTTTCAATAATGATTGCTGAAAATAGAAATGGTACTTATGTGTATGTATGTCTTACCCTCTCCATGATTATAAAAAATTTCATTTTTAATAACCATATTTAATAGTTGTTTTAAAAAAATTATTTATGTATATAATTTATTATTATTTCAGTATTATTTTTCTAGATATTATTGAATTATGGTATCTTTTACCATAGTTAACCTGTTGAAGTCATTTTGGACCGATAAATCATATATCTTAAAAACGACAGATGTTGACTTAATTAATTAAGAAATTTAATATATCATTGAAATTAATAAAATAAAATATAACAAAAAATTTAAAATGGTTTATTATTAAATAAATAATTAACTAATTTTTACTATCTAGAAATATAAGGAGTGTACATGAGCAGTCAAGCCTGAGGTAAGGGATTCAGACTTAATTTCATATTATTGGGGGAACTTATGGTGTTATAGGGATAATTTTTTCCACATTGTATATATATTTACTATTTTACAAGTAACATCATTATTTCTTAAATAATTCTAGGTATTTAATGATTCTATACATATTATTCCATCAAGGTGTATTTGACTCAAAATATATAAAGTGGTGAGTGTTTTAAAAATCAGTTTCTTTTGATGTAGTTATTTTACTTATTCATTATCAATGATATTCAATGATTATTTTTGTTATTTTTGTCACTATTTTATGTTTTACCTACTATTGTTTGTTTGTATTTACAATTGATACACAAAATCAACTTGTTTATTAAATCACACTTCAATAGTATGATAATTGAATGGTATTTCATATCATTTTACACTCCATTGAGATATATTTTTTATTATGAACGTATTTATTTTTGTTATGTATATCTTCACAATATTTTATATGGTATATCATGAAGTGTTGTATTCATGGTATATAATTTTCCATTTTATTTATTTTCTATATTAGGGGTTATGAATCAAAAAAGAATAACAAAATGGTAGTGTTTTATGATTTAATATCATTTTAATTATGATTGTTCATTATTTAATTTCCATTGAAGAAAATTATTTATATATTTTATAATAAACCCATTGAATTTTATTATAATATATTTGTTCTGGGAATTTTCAAGTAATGGAATAATTTCCCCCTCCTTATTACTTAAAATGATTGAGAAATTATTATTTTAGGAAAAATTTTCTTCACATCACATTTTAATGAAAAATAAATTTTTTCCACTTCTATTTTTTCTAAAAATTTTCTCAAGAATAATTTTAATCAAATATGGAGTTTTTAAATTCATTTTAACATAAGTATGATGATTAAAAAATTTAAAAGGAATCATCTTCAAATTTTCCTAACAAGGAACGTTTTTACGTTTTATTGTAATGTAAATGGTATGCTTATTCTAACATCCTCCGCATAAAAGTATTTTCAACATTATAATTTCTAATAATTTCATTGAGGATTCCATTGAAACTCTACAAGTTAAATTTTAAAGATAATTTTTTTCATAAATTTCTTGAAATAATTAGATTTTAATGTGATGTATTCAATTTAATAACAATATTTTCATCAGGAATGACTCAAATGATTTTATATGGTATTTCTATTAACCAATAATAATTACCTTTATTTGACTTATATTCCACTTGGAATATGGATTAAGGATGTCGTCCTTATTCTTTATCTGAATGGTTTATGATAGATGTTAATAAAAAATTATTTGGAATTCATTTTTCATGATTAATTTTATAGTCATCACCATTACTCAAAACGTTCACTTTCTTGTAATCATTAGACATTTCATTTCACATTAATATTTTGATTCTTTATCATTGATATAATTATTGATTAAATGGTATATCATTTCTACATATGGTGTTTTTAAATTAACGATACTATATTTATAAGGGATAATCTTTAAAAATTTGTATTCTTCTCTCAATATGGATATTAATTGATAAGTTATATTTTCTATTAATTTAATTGATCATTATATATATTAGGAATTAATTAGAAATGCAGTGAAAGGTTGGTAATGAAAAAATATATCATATTGATACATTGATAAGTCTCATGAGTCAAATTAGTATGATGGTATTAAATGTTTCATGACTCCATCCTCATAATGTGTACCCCTCTAGGGCTGAAATTGTGAGAATGGAGAGAGTGACACCTGATTCCCACCTCTGGAAGACCCGGGTAGGTGACTAGAACCGAGGGTATGATAATCACACAGATGAGAGGCATTACCCTATAAGAAAACACATGAAAAAGAGACATATAAGATAGAAACCAACCAACTCAAACTCATAATTCATTATAAAAAGAAACCCAATTACACATATGTAATGTAATGCAAAGAATTGTTCAATCGAAAAGGGAAAACTAATGGTACCATAATGAAAATAGCAGTGACCATGAATCCTGAACAACTCCTGCAACCACAAACTGGAAGTAACCATCATGATCTCCAACCCACTAAAAGTGACCTGAAAAAAAGTTTTATATACGGAGGGTGAGTATAATAGTATACTTAGAAGGATCCTCCCTAGAGCCTCTCAGGAAAATGTATTTAAAGCATGCTAAATCACAATGAAAAATAAGTGAAACTAACACTCCACCTAAATAATTATACTATGTTCCCAGCAACACAATGGTAACTCTCACCAAGTATTTGATTCAATAATATATAATATAATAATGATTATAAAGGGTACCCCACTACCAATTCCCCACTTGTTTTCCACTTTCCCTCAACATCGCATCTCTTATGAATCTCTCTTTAAAAAGGCCTACCCACAGACACATGGGCATACCACCACAACATTCACCTCATGTAACAATACCACTACACCCATTTATCCAATGTGAATAGGTAGTTTTTGGGAGCCACCATAGCTCCAATAACATGTATCATATCTCGGGCATTATACCTCAAGACATTACAACCCATACGCTGAGTAAGGATTCTCAATACATCACAACCTATACAAATTTCACTAATAGTAGACTATATGAAACTATTTCATGAATATATGTGTGTAAATAACCAAAAAATATTACATCCCTCTACACACATATATGGAGAAAACTAACATTCGTGCCGACCAACATATGTAACTACCAAGAGAAGAGAAAAGGGACAATGGGGGTAGTCATCAATCCATCCTCCATCCAAAATGTTGGGGAAAACAACCCCGCCTACTCAGAATGCCCAGGGGGTGTTTCACTAATTGATAGTTTGGAGTAGCATATAAAAACACAGAATTATAGAACATAATATATCATACAACCACACTATGGGAAAAACCTAGTTTTGATTCAACTGCAGCTAATGTCTCTCGGACTCCCATCTGCCACTGCTAAAACTAGATATTATATTACCATATAACCATTAAAATAGTGATATTATGTTACTTATACCTTTTTATCAGTTTCACTTTATGTATGTAATTATTTAACCATTAATTAACTCTTATTAATTCCACATTATATTTCATTACCATCACAAAAACTTACATGCCCTCCCTACATAACCAAACTATGTCCACAAGTTCTCTGAAATATTACTTTGGCATTACATCCTAGTAAGATCCACCCTCGTAGATTACCATCATTTGTTCAATCATTTATTAACAACATTATTACTTACCCATAATTCCAGTCATTATATAAAAGAAAAAGTAATATACCAAACACAAGGGGCACAACAGGGTGAGTAGATGGACTACCCATTGAGTCTTTTCCACCTATAGAAGAAGCATAGACCCATCCATCCTAGAGACTCTAAAAATAAGAAGCATGTGGAATTCCACTCATGAATTTTCTTAATTGGAAGTAGGGTAATAAATACCAATTGACTCAGGCAGTTGGGAAGGTAAATAAGATAAAAAACTAACAAGATTCTATAAGCATCTAATATTAATAACAAACTCGTTTCTTCATCTCTGATATCCTCCCTGACACCCAAATTTATAAACCAAAGCATCTCTCCACTCTAGGAATAATTTTTTTCCACAACTCCTAGGCCTCCCTGTCACACATACCACAATAGTCTCCCAAGATAGTTTTTCCTAGGATCACACCACAACACAAGAATCATGAAAACAATCAATAATCAACTAGGCTCTCAACCCAATGAATGGTATCTAGCCTTCACACACAACGAACACTCACGGCTCTAATCATAAGGCTCTTGGAATTTATAAGAATGAGGGTAACTCAGAACCCTACCAAGAATTATATTTTATCAAATAATTGGTTATTTAATCCTTCGTGAATTATCTTGATTATTTAAACATGCATAACTGCATCTATTCGATTTTCAACAATTTACCACAGCAAGAACCAGATTCAAAAAATTTATCTTTATCTTTATTTAATTAGTTGAAAATTAATCTCAACATTACATTCATTAACAATTTCCATCATGAACGACATGCTAAAAAATCAATCATACATATCACACTATCTAGCAAAAAAACAATAGGGAACAACATACGATCGACAATAATTTATTTATCTCCTTTAAATATTTGTTTTGGAAATTCCATTTTGATACAACAGGCTAAACCATGATAACTATAAAATTTCATGTAAATGTATAGATAATATATGAATCCCCTCATCAAAAGCTATCAGACGTTCTTTTCACAAGAATATATAACACAAGAGATCATGATCACCTCTCCTAGATGACTACATCCACCAGAGGATGGAGAGACACAACAACACCAACCAACAACCAATAAAACTCCATAATAAAAATAGAGATAATATTCCATAGCATGGAAATGAGGAACTAAAAGAGAGGAACCAAAAATAAAAATGTAAGAACATTCCGTATATTGAAGACGGATCGACACTTTTGGTTGTACCAAAATAAGGGGTGTGCACGCAGCAGGAAGAAACTCCAGTGAAGACACGATCAAAGGCTACAACACTTTGCATGAATCCTATTGGAAGGAATGAAAGGTTCAAGAGTCTCACACTAGTGAATAATAAGGCGGAATAAGGGTGGATTATATCTAGGCCCTTAAGAATATTTTTTGTAGTAGTAGATTAAGATAGACTGGATTTTTTGTTAAAATAAGATCTTTCAAAGATCATGTGTTTTGTCCGAGTAGAGGCTTCCCAGCCAAAAAGAAAATGAAGATATGAGTTATGGGATTTTAATCGGCCTTAAATCCCTTAAAACAATGCCTTTAATGAATTTTACGTCAAAGGAAATGTCAAACGGGTGAAACTGTATGAAATATAGAAAAATCTAGAAATTTGAAAAAGGAAATGACATAATTTTCGAAACACACTTCTTGACACCATTTCAGTTCCATAGTTTCTATGTCACGATGTTGGTTCCACCATTTCGATGCCACCATTTTTTTCAACCATTATAGTGCCAATGTTTTGGTGCCATCATTTTGATGCCACCAATTTGTTCCACCATTTGGTGCCACCATTTCTATGCAACCATTTTGGTAATTTGGAAAAGGAAATGATACAGTTCTAGAAAAGTTTTTCACAGAACTGAATGAATTTGGAGAAGTGTTTGGGATAAGTCATGTTTACTTCCCCAAACACCTCCAAAACTAGATTTTATGAAAATAATGGATCGAAGTGGTCTAGGCAATTTCATAAGACACCTCTCAAAACATTCTCTTCCTTGAGAATAAAAAAACAACCTAGACAGTAAACATAAAAATGTGTCCGAGAAAACACTCTTCGTGACACCTCTCTAGGCTCTCACCACCAAAGGATCTCAACTACTAAAAAACAGAATAGGTGATACCACATGACACCCAAAACTATCTTATAAACACTCTATAGATGGATATACCTCTCAAAAGAGATCATGATGCACAAGAAACAAGGGAATGAGATGTCATAACAATGAATTGTCTACAACCACAAACCAAACATCATTACAAATAAATAGTTTAACATCAAACATCTTGGGGTACTGAGTGCATATCAATGACTCATGTTGTCAATAACTCTCCTCCATTCCCCCGTTATTCCAAAAGATACGAACCATGGGAATAACACACCAACACATCACCTTCTCTATGTGGTCCTAGATATTTATAGGCCACTCATCAAAGGTCTCATTATCGTCAACATCAATCTATCCCCAATCAATTATGTGAGTGTCACCTTGAAGATAATAATAGATCTACATCACATAAAAAATCATGTATCTAGATCATCTATGAGGGAAGTGTTACCTAATATTCCATGGTTCCTACATGAACCAACAACCTAAAAAGACAAAAAAAACTAGGGAGAAATCATACAACCATGACCAAACCTTCACTTCCCACAATGGGGGGTCACCTTCAGAAAAATTTGATCCCAAACGTCAAACTCCATAGGTCTCCTCCTATAACCATTATAGGATTTCTGATGATCATGGTCTGCCTTCAACCTCTCATGAATTACCTAAAACATCTTTATCATAATCATTACTTGCTCCATCATGATAATTTTTGACCCTCTGACCCCAGTCCAACATAATAGATAATGGAATTGTTATCTATACAAGTCTTCAAACAGCACTATACCGATGGTGGAGTGGAAACTATTATTATAAGTGAACTCTTCCAAGGGCCGGTGCCTCATCCAAAAACATCTAACATCCAGGACATAAGAACACAACATGTCTTCAAGAGTATGGATGGTACACTCTTTCTGATCATCCGTTTGTGGATAAAAATCAATGATAAGTCATAGTTGAGAACATAAATCATGATGGAGACCTCACCACTCCCTGGAGGTCAAACATGCGTCTCAATTAGATATTATAATCCTCAAGGCTTCGCGGATTATCACCACTACCTCCACATATTTCCTTGATAATTCCCCTATTGAGCTTGACACCATGATCACTATGAAGTGGGGTGATTTACTCTAGCAATACACTACCAACAATATATATTCATATCTTCCTTGATCTAGAGGTAAAACCAAAACAAAGTCCATCTATAGGTCCTCCCACTTCCACTAAAGAACACCCAACGGCTGGAGAAAACCATCGGGAACACGATGTTCAGCCTTCACCTTCTCGAAGACCAATCATCAAGAAACAAACGTTGCAACAACATACATCAACCCATGCCACCAAAACTGATTCGTCAAGGCACAGTATATTTTCATCATTATAGGATTTACTATGAAGGAAAAACAATATAACTCCTTGAGAAACATATCATGCATCTCCAAAAGAATGAAAATATTTCTATGAAACAACCCTTGGTGTTGTTCATCCTTCGACCAACCATCTGAGGCTTCACCACAAACAACTCGGTCTCTCCATACCACTACCTAAAGATCCCACAACTGGGAATATTCATCCAGCTACACCATAGATCACTACAACATCATCTGGAAAATAAAACCTCTACCCCATTCTTCTCCCATATTCAGATGAAATTCTAAAATCTCATCTATCACCCTATAGGAACTACTGGATTCACGTACTGCATCACTACGCGACTTCCTACTAAACATGTTGGATTAAAAATGAACATTACAATGTTTATATGAAATTTCTATGTTTTAATCCTGTAAGAACTCCATCCACCAATTATTCCACAATTTCAAGTCGCCCGGGAAGAAAACATACCTCAAACTCTTATGACTGATGAAAATGAAAAACCGCTCGCCGATGAGGTAATGAATCCACAACATCAAATAAAACACTACTATTGACAAATTGAAATCACAGGTGGCATAGTGAAATTCATTGGGATGCAACTATCATGACCCATAATAAATGACAGATCACTATTGTATCATAACACAGCCTAAACCAAGATGTGACGCATGGCCGAAAAAATGTCCAAATGCACTCCCTTTTCTGAAAGGTAAATAACCATAGCCCTAACCAACTTCTCGTTAATGTACTCAAAAGGTACATGACACTGATCAATCTACAAATATTCCCAATCCTTTCTAGTCAACACTGTCAGAGGATTCCCAACCCAAGAGAAATTGGATACGAACCTCTTGTAATAAGTTTCTAGTCCATGGAAACATCGAACCTCTACCACTATCTTGGGGGATACCCAAGACGCAACTACTTCACTCTTCGATGGATCCAAAGCTATTTCCAGTTGGGATACAACATTTCCTATGAAACAGACTTCATGATCCCAGAACTCACACTTTGAAAACATCAAAAATAGCTATTGTTGACGAAGAACTCCCAAAACGGAATGCATCTTCTCTGCATGCTTCTACTCTAACACATAGTACACAATTATGTTGTTGATGGAAACCACCACAAACTTATCTATGAACTCAAGGAACACAATGTTCATCAACCCCATGAACAAAGCTGGTGCATTTGTCACAGTGAACAACAACACCAAGAACTCCTATTTCCCATGAATAAAATAGAAATCGGTCTTTGGAATATCTTCATCCTACACTCACATATAATTATATTAGGATAAAAAATATATATTTGAGATACAAATTGTACCATTCAGTTGATCGAATAAATTATCAATCTATGAAAGAGGGTAGCGATTCTTCTCTATCATTTTGTTCAAACGACGATAATAGATACACAACCGCAAATTGGCGTTAGCCTTCTTCAAGAAAAAAAAGATGTGCACCCTACCTTGACACACTCTTCTGAACAAATATTCAATAAAATTGACCATTGATCTATATACATAGCTCCCATAACTCATAAGGGGCCATCTTATACGGAGATAGAGATACAGGAGATTCTCCAAGATGTAGCTCAATCTCAAACTCGATCTCTCGTCGAGGGGGTAATGTTATAACCTCTTCTGTAAAGACATCAAGGTACTCTTCAGAAACCCTAGGAAACAACGATTGTTGAACCTCCAATTTACTCAACATAATTTCATCCATCAAGGACGAAAAAGAAGGAACATGCCTCTGACCCATTCGAGGGTCTCACTCGGCAACAAACACTACTCGCTCTCCATCAGCATCAAAGAACACCACCTGCCTATAGAAGAAATCAACAATATCTTCCACCAAATACAACCAATACATGATGATGATTACATCATATGGTTTTATCTGTAAATATATGAAATCTCCCCATGAGCAGTGATACCCCTGGACTAGCTCACAGTATATACATTCTTCAAACAAGTCACCACGACCTCCAACTGGCGTAGTTAACACCATGCGAACTGGAAGACTCACTACCTAAAGTCCCAAAACATGGAAAAGGGTAGGTGATATGAAGGAGTTCATGGATCCTAAGTAAAAAAAGGAATACACCCAAGTAGAAAACAATAAAAGGGTACATTGAACTATTATTGGATCACCTGGTGCTGGCAATGCTAAAGCATTAAGCTAACCAGGACATGCTCTACATCCTCTATGACTCAGATGAAGACCACCACCATGTCTTTACTCTACTCTACATGGATGAGGATAATCCTAGGGTTATCCTATGTCTTACCCATCTACTCTATGCTAATCCAAATCAATTGCAACCTATTGCCACTGCCTTGGTTGGAACTGCCTCAATAGAGAATCATGGAGTAGAACACCTGGGGCACACTAACCACTCTAAATGGTCAGGCACTATTGTTTCTAATGACCTTGGTATTGATGATAAAAAAAATATCCAAATTCCTTATTATATGCCTAAGAGCCTCTTCCCCCAGATAAATGAGATAATGAGGGAAGGGACCTACCCCCAGCCAAACAGAAACTCTTCTTCCTATAAAACCAGGAACCCCCTTCCACATATATTCTTCACTAGGAATCCTATTGACTCCCCTCTCATGAAGATATGGTTCTGGATAATATTATCTTGATAACCTCTTCCCTCTCCATCACCTCAAGATATTTCTTCATCATAAATGGGGTGACATAGAGATGGATATTTGGATTTAAGTCCCCTTCTAAATGGAACACAATAGCCTCCTCATCTGGTAAAAATTATGAAGCATATCATAAATGGTTCCTAAAATGTTTTTGAAACTCTCTTACACTGGATTTCACTTTTCTACGGCTAAGAAGCTCATGGTGTTTGGATTACTTTTTCATTTATGAAAGAAACTCGACATTGAACTTGTCTCAAAACTCCTCCCATGAAATCACTGAATCCTCATGATCTCTGAGGAACAATAACCACCCCTTCCTCTCTACCCCACACAAAATCGTCAAAACCAAAAATACCAAGTGATGGTTTTTAGTACAGATTGAGTTGAAAATTATCTCATCCACCTTAAACTAGTCTTCTGTGACTCCATATGAAATGGATCCTTTATACTTTTGTATAATATGGAACTAGAACTCTTGTACTTTCTTCCTCCAAGTGTCATGGTTTTCAACCTCCACTCTGCTGTGATCTACTGGTGCAGCCTGCTAGAAATATTTTACGTAAACCTGATGAGGCCGTTGACCTAGAGCCATACCTACAAACAAATAGTTAGTTCTCAGAAATCTGGAATATATAAGACTAAACACTCATTAATGGTTTTATTTTATTCATTTTAGGTTTACCTATCCCATGTTCTGCCAATTCAAACCTAGGCCTAAAAAATAATGATGCATGATGCTTTCTTTAGTCTCTACCATGAAATAAGTATCAACTAAATTAGTATCCATTTTAAACATAAATGTTCATGCATCATACCATAGGAGTCCCTAAATAACTATGTCTTAGACAATCTCCAAAGATTACAGCACTTTCTAAACATGACACACACCATTTCCCAAACAACCCATGCAACATCACATGTGCCTAACTCCACAATCCATCCTATCCATCATCATTGTTATGATACCACTCTATCACCACCCCCTCCCCCTAATGTGTACCCCTTCTGGGCTAAAAATGTGATTTGGGGGATATTGTCACTTGAGTCCCTCCTTCAATAGGCCTCTGGTTAGCAACTAGCACCGAGGGTATAATAATCCCACAGATTGGAGGAATTTCCCTCTAAGATAACACATGGGAAATAGAGAGATAATATAGACACCAATGAAATATATCTCAAACTATAGTTTAAAATTAAAACCATGTACACATATTTAATGTCATGAAAATACTACTACAACTACAAAGGGAAAACATCATGTACCAAAAGAAAGTAAAACTTCAGTGACCATGAAGCCTGATGAGCTCCGACAACCCAAAGATAGTAATAAAAAGCTTAATCCCCATCCTTATCCAAGGGAATGAAAAAGATATATATATTTAGGGTGAGTATAACAATATACTCATTAGGATCCTCCTTCGAACCTATCGTACAAAAGTAACAGAAGCATTCTAAATTACAGTGAATAACAAGTGAAACTAACTCGCCACCTAAACTGGTATAATTTGATTCCAGCCTCACCATGGATATTATAACCAAGTATCTCATACAAGAGTATATAATATAATAAATAATATCATAGGTACCCTTCTATAACTTCCACACCGGTTTTCTGCTTTTCCCCAACGTCGCACGTCTTAAGAAACTCTCTACAAAAAGGCTTTCCCACAGACACCTGGGCGTTTCACCACAACATGCACCTCATGTAAAACCACCACTATATTAATATAACCAAAGTAACTAGGTAGTTTCTAGTATCTACCACATCTCGCATAATGTGGTAAAATATTTGGAATTATACCTTAATTCATTGCATCCCATACGTCGAGTGAGGATCTTCAAGCCCTCACAGCCTATACACGTTACACCAATAGTAGTGCATAGAAAACTATATCTCTACTATATGTGTGTAAATAAAAAAATCCATTATATCCCTCTACACACATATATGGAGAAAAATTACTATCATTCCTACTTACATAAGTAACTACCTAGTGAAGAGAGAGGGGTGAATGGGGGTCATAAACCTTCAATCCTCCCACATGAATGTTGGGGGAACACCCCAGGGGTTCGAATCCTCAGGGTAACACTTTCCCTGATTTATGTGGGGGAGTACCACATAGAAAAAAAAGTACAGAATATAATATATCTCATGACCACACTATGGGAAAAACCTAGTCTTACACTCAAATGTAGCTAACAGCCCTCGGACTCCTAGCTGCCACTGAAAAGACGAGATATCCTATATGCATATAACCATTAAAAAAGTGATATTAAGTTACTTATCCATTTTTATCAGTTTAACATTATGTAATTAATTTTATAACAATTAATTAGCCTTTATTAATTGAATATTACATTTCATTACCATCACACCAAGTTACATGTCATCCATGAATAACCAAACCAAGTCTATAGCTTCTCATAAATATTACCTCATCATTTCATTCCTGCATGCTCCAACCCAATGGGTTAAAATCATTTATTCTATCATTTATTTATATCATTATTACATTAAAATAATTCTCTCCATTATATAAAATCATAACTAAGCTACGAAACACAATGGGATCTACATGGTGCGTTGATAGACAACCTATCGTGTATTTTTCACCTATATCCTGATCATAGACCCATATATCCTTGAAAAGATAGACAAGGAAAGCATGTTCCATACCCCTTGTGTCATTTCCTCCTCTGTATGTATGTTACGAAATTAAATCTTCCTCACGAAGTGGGAAAATTTAAGAAATAAAAAAAAGATTCATTATTCATCTAACATTCATAACTGACATGTTTAATCATCTATGGTTTCCCCTACGACAACCACAAGAATAGACCAATGCATGTCGCCACTCTAGGCATCAATAGATGCCCAACCGCAAGGGATCCCTACCCCTCAATCCACAATAGCCTCCCATGCTCATCCATCCCAAGATCCCACAACAACACAATTTGCATGAAAACAACCAACAAGCAACTATGCTTTCAACCCCATGCAATGAATCTATCCCTCACACACAACAAGAACTCACAACTAAAAGAATAATGCTATTTGCATTTACAAGTAACACAGTAACTCAGAACCCTGCAATGAATTATCTTTTATCAAACAACCGGTTATATAATCCATCTTTAATTAGCTGGTTCATTTAATCAATCATAACTACATCAATTCGATTATCTATAGTTTACCGCAGAAAAAACCAGATTCAAAAACACAAATTGTTATCTTTATCAAAATAACTAACAATTAGTACATCTGTTAATTTTTTTTACCAATTTCAATAATAAATGACATTCTAAACAATGAAATCATCATATCACAATATCATGAACAATCAAGAAGGAACAAGATATGGTGGATACCAATTTATTTATCTAATTAAAATATTGATTATGTCAATTAAAATGTGATCCAGAAGGTTAAATCATGATAACTCTATAGTTTCATGTAAGTGAATTGATAGGCCATGAATCCCCTTCCTCAAAGGTTTTTAGATTCTCTTTAAATGATACAGGCCAACACAATAGATCAAGATCACCTCTCATGGAAGACTGCATCCAGCCGAGGATGCAGAGACACCACCACACCATCTAACACCCAAGAAAAAATCTGTTAGAAACATAGAGATCACATTAAATAACACGGAAAGGTGGTTTGGATGGTTAGGAACCCAAAATAATGGTGTTATAACATAACTTATATCATAGAAGTATCGGCACTTTGTGGTTGCACAAAAATAGGGGTCTGCATGTAGGAGGAAGAAACTTTAGGGAAGACACGATCCAAGGCTACATCACTACGAGTGACTCCTTTTGGAATTATGGAAAGGTTGAGTGCCTCACACCATATTATAATAAAGAGGAATAATGGAGGAAGATATCTTGTCCCTTTAGAAAATTTAATAGAGTAATAGGTTAGGATATGCTGGATTTTCCATTGAGATCAGATCTGTAAAAGATCACACATTTTGACTAAGTAAAGTCTTCCCAACCATTAAGAAAATAATATAGTAGTTATGTGATTTTAATTGTCTTTATGTACCTTAAAACAAGTCATTGAATAAATTTTACGTCAAAGGAAATTTCAAACTTGCGAATTGTTGGAAATCTGGAAAAATTTGGAAATTTTAAAAAGGAAATGATATAGCTCTGGAAACATTGTTCATGAAACCATTTCAGTGCCATAATTTTGTTCCCACCATTTCGATACCACCATTTGGGTGCCACTGTTTCTATTCCCCCATTTTTGTGACACTATTTCAGTGCCATAGTTTCAGTGCCAACATTTCAGTGCCACAATTTCACTACCACCATTTTAGTGCCACCGTTTCGGTAATGTAACAAGGAAGGGACTCAATTATGAATCATTGTTCATAGAACATAAAATTATTTTCAATGTTTTGGGAATAAGTAATCTAGACTTCCCCAAACACCTCCACCACCATATTTTAACAAAGGAATGGATTTGAGAGGTACGAGCCATTAAAATTGGATATCTATTTTATTCCCACCCATCGATTAAACTATCATAGATCAATGTCAAGATGGTATATATATCAAGATGTATGAGATCATGATGTATGATATTATGAATTTTCTTCGTTGAGAATTCATTAATTTTTATCTATTAGATTACTACATTCATATCATCAGTGGATTAAATTCAAGATCATGAAATTATTTGTATGAAATGATATTTTGATCTTTTATTCCTACAATATTATTCCTCATTCTCATGTTATTGATTAAATATCATTTTTTTGAGTTATTTATAATTCCATAATGATTATGCATTATTGATTCATGATATATTCCACTTTATGTATCCCATAATGAGGATCTAAGTCCATCAATTATGATTTTTCCTTTTCCCAAGATATGATTAAGGAATCATTAAATTATTTTAAGGATGAAAAATACATACTTTCAATATATTGTAATTTATATTTTTAAATTTAATATGAGATTGAATTATGTATTGGGTTTACTGAACTACAAAACTATTCATTCATTTAGGATGATATCTGTTGTGTCTTATAATGATTTAATAAAGTAAATGTTTTCTTCGTGGTACTGGATTTGGGGAAATTACAGTTGGAATCATAATAATTTTAGTAAAAAACAAGGTAAATAGTTTTATCAAAACAAATATTATAAAATATAAACTTACAAAATCTCTAATGTTATTCCTATTTTTAGGATAACTTCATATTTTTATTAGTATGTTGACGATTATGTAATTTTCGGATGATAAATCCTTATCTAGATATTGAAGGGGCATGTTTTATCATAGATTCTTCTATGGGTAATAACCATAAAAAGAGTTTATTGATTATATATCATCCATAATTTAATTGTATTATTAGTATTTTATTTCTAGACACATGTTTTGGAACTCATGGGGGTATATTTTTTTTTTGTTAATTCACAATTTCATTATGAACCATTATGGATAATGAGATATTATAACCTATGATAACATATGATATACCATATTGATATGGAGTAAACCTAAAGTGTCAAGGTTTGATATGTATATGGTTGACCATAACTTTAAAATAATATATACTTCTTTTTTTGGTATATGTGATGGATGTTTTATAGGATTATGGACAGTTTTGGAGATATTTATAATTAAATAACCTTTGGGTTTAGTTTTTTTAGAGAAATGTTTATTTTAGGAATGTTGCATTAGTATTTTATAGAAATAAGATAAAAGGTATTGATAAATATTATTATTAATAATATCAATGATGTTAAGTTAATGATATTCAACTAAGAATATTTTATTTTTTAGAAAAATATGGAATAATTAAGACCTTAGAGGATAAAAATTTATTTAATGATTAATGATGTTTTTTTATGATTTTTAACATATTTTTCAGAACATTATAATAATTATATAAATATATTTCAACAATAAAAGTTAACCCATAGGTCGGGTGACAACTTGTGGAATATGATTAAATTATGGGGAATAACCCCAAAACCAAATGTGATAATAGTGAGGTAATCTACAATTGGAATATGTGATGTAATCATTAGTATGAGATTGTTTTTACTTAAATGGTATAATGGTTCAATATTAATTTTACTTGGTAAAAAATATTAGATAAAATATTTTGTATATTGAGGTAAATGTTGATAATTAATGAGTCTTTTTATTTTTTTCGAGGGATGTATTTCCACTACGTTCAGCATAATGGATTATGTCAAAATAAAGAAATTAATTTTTTTGGGTATGTCATTTTTATTGTATGAGATAACCTTTGAGGTGAAAAAATTATTTAATATTGATAATATTGAATTTAATTATTATATGGGGTTATTTAATATTTAATAATATATGTTGGACCATTGGTGAAAAATTTTATGTAAAATGCATTACTTCTTCTTAGGAAATTTTAATCATTTTTTTCTATTTTCTTACCTTTTGGTAACCATTTAATATTTTTTTTAATATCAAAAGAAAAGGGGAACAACATATTATTTTTAATGTATATTATGATCCATTAAAAGTAAATTTTACTGCTTAATGAATAGAAAATTTTCATGGGATATTCATTTCATGGAGTAAGAAATGGTGTAGAAATTGATTGAAACACAACCAATGGATGAAAATATTCTTAATAAATATATTTCTATCAAGTTAGTTTGTTACCTTTTTTTGTCAAGAAGGTCATGAAATTCCTTAACTCTATGAAACTGATCTTTAAATAGACATTTTATTCTATTACTATAATATTTATGAATTGATGATGTTTTCACCCATTACATATTTATGGCTTTGTGGTTATTAAAATTCCCATGGACATGAACTACATCTCTCTGAATTAGTCATTAGATGATATTATACTACTCCATGCCCATATTATCACCTCCCATTAATTTTATCTTATTTTGAATCATAGTTTTCTATTATTCTAGATGACCTTTACTTTTCTATTTCCATATTTTATGAAGAAAGTTATATTAACCTTTTACGATGTGGTCGTTCCAAAAAGTAGTTTTTAAATTTTACTCCTTGATTTATGAGATTATGTTATAATTTCAAATATATAATTTATTTTATGTTAGGATAATTTAAGAACAACTATTTCAATATAATAACACAATGATCAATATCATATATGACATGTTACACCAAACCTAAACAGACCCTAATATACTATTTAAATATGGATATTATAATATAGTCCTAAAAAATTTCTATATGAATATGAATAAAAAATTTAAAATCAATTATAAAAATTTTATATGAATCATAATTGTTGTTGAATAACGTCTTGAATTTTAGAAATGATTTTATAAGCATTCAAAATATATTTTTATTCAAAAACAAATTTCACCACTTTTCATCATAAAATATTATAATTAAATGTCTGAAATATTAGAAAATTTATTTGATAAAACAAACATAATTTATTAAATAAGTATATCAGTAATAAAAAAATTTGAAATATATTTATTTTTTGAAAAATGATTTGGTTTTTCTATAAATATTGAAATTCACTAATTTTTCAAATATTGTTATTTTTACATTAAGAAAAAGTGATTTAAAAGTCCAAATATATAACATGTTAATTTAATATGTGAAACATATAAAACATTATTTATAAAAATCTAATTAAGTTTATCTTAATCGACAATTTTTATGATTTGGTATATATATTTTTCATTTTTAATAACTCATTTATCTGAAAACTGTTTTTAAGATATTAATTTTTTTTTCAAATTCAATTAAAATAACTGTAAATGATAATTTATTTATATAAAATTTATAGAATATATATATATATATCCATATGAATTTGAAATCATATAATACAAATTATTAGTCATAGAGAAAATGTAAAATAGTTTTTCTGATGAAAAATGAAATATTCAAATAACTGATTTTCACTAACAAATACATGACTTATGGGAATGTCCTATGAGTGGAATATCTATTTCCACCTATAGGTTTATGGTTTTTTCTCTGGTGGATATTCTAAGGGGGGAGGTTTGCTCAATGTCCTCAACATAATCCCTCCTTTCCTCCCTCTCCCCCCACATTCCTCCCTTATGATGGCCTTTCGTCATTGGTTCCTTTGCTTTTACTTATTTCTCTAAACTCTTTCTTTTAAATTTCATCTTTTTTTTATGTTCGCAATTGATTCCCACCCTGGTTCTTACTCCTATCTTATTTCTAAATTACCACATTTCCAACCCCATGTTGGTCTGATGTGTTTAATCCTCCATGATGGTTTGGGTTGTACTGGTTCAGCGAGTGTTGGTTTCCCAAAAGTGTGATCCATGGCTATCTCCATCCACCTCTATTTTTTTCTCAATTATTATAATTCATATTTCTAGATTTTATTATTGTATGATGTTGGGTCCATATCCTTCCTTGAACTCTGCTCTGGCTTCCATCTCTATCACTCCAACTCTATTCATTTTGGTGTTTTGGTCCTAACGGGGGATTTGGGAGGAGTTTGTCAGGTAGTCTATGGTGTACAAGTGTCACTACCATTATAAAGTTCTTTATGGATTTCTGATGGTTCTTCATTCATGATGTTCTTATTACTTTGATATTTTAGTATGGATGTGGTTCATTATCGATGACAATGGATATACTAGTTTCCCTATTTGGTTTTATCATTCAGATTTTTTCGTCAATTTTTTCTGGTCTTGGATATTGGTGGTGGATCCAATGGTATTGGGGTTATGAAAGTCTAGTTCGGTGGTATATGCTTACTGTATGTGATTCTTGATGGAGGGGTGCTACGATGGGGAATCATTTGTTCACCACAGTTATAGTTATTTCCTGTGGATTCACTTTAATAATTTCATGGTTAGGATTACTGATTTCATTGAGCTCTTCTACAACGATGGGGGTAGGGATGATGGTAGTGGTGATTGGTGTATAGGTTGTGCAGCTCCAGGTGGCCTGCATTCCTTGATGATGATGGAGTGTGCTGATTTTGAAATGGTTTTTGAATTTGAATTTGTTGGTTTAATATGAATGTGTTGTCACTTGTTTTTATTTTATTATAGTTTAAGTAAATTTGGTATGGTCTATGTTTTGAGTATCCCACTCAAAAATAAACCTGTATTTTTTTCAAAAAAGGAAAAAAAGTGATCTGGAGTAAAAACTGATTATCATCGTACTTGCAAGATTTAATATAAATTATATTATAAAATTTATTTGAATTTAATTTATTGAAATAGATTATATATTTTGAATAATAATAAATAAAATTATTCAACAATGTTAAATTATTTTTGGTCACAATTAATAGAAAAAACAGTAAAAACCTGTTACAACCATTGAGGGAAAACATGTTTATTTGGGGTTAAACTAAAGAGAAATGAGTTTTAATGAACTAAAAACATATCAAAATTTCATTTAATGGGTATATTTAGACCCTACATCATCTTGGTTCATTATGTTTTCAATTCTGGACCCATATTTTCATGATTGTGACCTTTATAATATTTAAAGTAATGAACTGGACCAAATGTCGTTCTTTTACTTTTAAAAAATTATTTTATGTTCACATTGGTATTAAAAGAAGTTTTATTTTGTTATAAATAATAATTCTAAGGGTATATAATTTTTATTTATCATTGTAATTTATTTCTAATTTTTTTGATAATATAATTACCTTAAATTATTTTTCAATGAAAATATAGTAATTAATAAATTAAAAGTAAAATAAAATATATTATTGAAAATGAATTACAATTTATATAATGGGAATAAAATTTTGTGTTCCACAAATTTTACTGTCAATTATAAAATTTCATGATATTTTAATGTTATATATTTTATTTCCAACTATTTTTTAAAATTTTTAAACTCAATGTAAATGAATAGTGTCAAAATTGATATTAATGATACTTTATAACAATTAATGTCTTAATAAATAAATAAAATACAAAAATTATTTTAATACTCCAAATAATTGTTATTTAAAAAAAACTATGTCATATCCATTTATGGAAAAAAAACTTTTCTTTTATAGTAACCATATTGTCTGCCTAAAGAGTAATAAATTCTTTACAACTGTTATGGATAAAAGAGTTTCTTCAGCTTAATGGTTCTTGTATTGAAGTAAATTTTTCACATGCATAGTATTTTTAATTGAGAAATTTTTTATCATATTTCTAATTTTTGGGTCTAAATTATCTAATATAGATCATTTTATTTTTAGGATTAAAGGATAAATTATCATGTTAAAAATAGTTATTTTGGTGCAAAAAAATATTATAAAATTGATCGACCTGTAGGTTAAGGGATCGACATGTGAAAAGAAGTTTATTATTATATTTAGAGGATTTCCTAGAAATTATATTCCCTCAAATCCATTTTTTCAAATTGGGAGCCACTTGAATTAGGAGTGACTTCCCATTATTCATTTGTTTTGGGTAACTACGAAAATTCTACCCCATCTCACTTATAAAAGGTTGTCTCCTATCCACTCCTACACACACGACAAAAAAAATTAGTCACCAAATATATTTCATAAATACCTCCCCATAACATATTTTACTTGTTTAGATCATAATAAAAATCATGGATGGATTAATGTATAATACAAGAGAGGTTGTTTGAAGAAGTGGTATCCTACGTAACAGAAAGTTTTATTATTATTCCATAATCCATATCATTTAAACATATTCATAAATTATAATATAATACAATAATTATATGATAGATATTTATGTTATATTATGTTGATATAATAACTTACATCCATCTTTATTTCCATCAAATGTGAAATGATACCATCATTCATGTGTATTCGGGAATACTCCCTTATGAACTGATAATTTTTTTCCATCATCACTCTAATGAATCGATGTAATGATAAATTTAACGTATATATAATATATTTATTTCATATTTATCATTATTTAAATATTAAATTTATTATACATTCTTACCTTTCCAATCATTGAAAATTGATAACATCATTTTTCTATACCTGTGGACTACTGCTTCTATGAAGCAATGTGAATCATTTATCATAAACACATTATAATGATGATATATAATAGTATATTTAATGTAATTATATTGTATTAATGATATCATGATAATAATATAATGTTATAATAATAGTTACCTTATTTCCATAATTATCATTTAAATGGAAATGTTACTCATTCATACGTACAACTTACTGTCTAAATAATTGTAACGTAATTAATGTTTTTGTTACCATATTTCAAGGTTGGTATAAAAATAATGATTTTTAAATAAAAATGATAATTATATCATGTTTATTTTTGTATAGATTATGGAAAAATAAACTCTTTTACCATAGTCAATAATACAATGTCTTTATATTCATATGGAAGGAATATCATCAAATACTCTAATGTGAAATTAATTAATTATGTAGTTAAATATAAAATTATAAAAAAGGACTAATAAAAATGAAATTTTTTTGAAGTAAATTAAATAATTTTCATAAATATATTGTTCCATTATATAAAGAAGGTATGTGATGATCCGGACATGAGATAAGGGATTCTGTCTCAATTTCATTTCATTGAGGATTATTTTAATGTTATGCACCAGATTTATTTTATATATTGTATATAATTCCAAATTTACATGTTATGTCATGAATAATTATTACTTAATTGTATTTTATTTTTTGATTCATTTTATTTCATCTAAGAGTATTCGAATCAAATGTTACAAATTGATACGTTTTTCATATCTCAATTTCTTCTTATTAGGTTATATTACTTATTCATTGTCTTTGATAGTGTAATATTATGTGTGTAATGTATGTTAATTATTTTATATTTTATTTCAACTTATTTATTAGGATTTAATTTTCATTCACATAATCAAATCATGGACTATTTATAAGTTCAATGGTATGATATTTTTAAGAGATTTCATTTCAATTATAACACTATTGAGATATATTTGTTATTACCAACCAATTTATTTTTATGTTGTTTATTTAATTACCTATTGATATTTAATATCGTTAAACTCTTTATATTTTTAAAGTTTAATTTAATTTAATTTCATTAATGGGGGTTATGATTCAAAAGTAAATAAAGGGGTAGTGTTTTATGTTTCATTCTTATTTTAATCAGGATTATTTTTACTTGAAAACTCATTAAAAAAACATTTGTGAAATGAATAATAAACCAAATTAATTTAAATATCCTATGGTTATTCATAACATTTTAAAGTGATATTACAATTTTCCTGTCTTTGGAACTTAAAATTACTAATAAAAATTTTTTAAGAGAGAAACCATTATTCATCATTTCGGTCAAAAATGATTTTTATTCCATTTCCATGTTTTTTTGTATTTTCTCAAGAATTTTTTTAATCTTATCCCCTTATTTTTTAATGATAGTTTTATCCATGTTTCAATTTTTTAAAAATGATTTAAAATGAATCTTCTTTTTTTAACAATGTTATTTTTAAAGTTTTATCAAAAATAGGAAATGGATCTTATTTTAACATACTCAGAATGAACATAATTCTCTTGCCAATATGAAAACTGATTTATTTGATGAATTATTTCTAGGTTTAATGTTTTTTTAACAATGAATCATATTTTCCTAATATTCTGGATATTATTTGTTTTTAAAAGTGGGTTTTTCAAAGTGAAAGTAATAATTTACTAAATAATTTTTATAATGATATTTCTATGGTAATACTCTTTATAAAAGATACAAATAATTTATTTTACATATACTCCACTTGGTAGATTCTATAATTATGTCATACTTATTCTTCTCTACAAGTTTTATGATCAGTTTAACCAAAGAAAGTATTGAAAAATAAATTCATGATTAATTTTTAGTAATAAGTATTCGAAAAAAAAATTCACTTTCATGTGATCATTCTACATTACATTTCTCATAAATTTAAATATTATTTATCACAGACATTAATATTTCATATACTATATATCATATATACATGGAGTATTTTATTATGATGTTTATTTGAGTGACTAAGAATAATCTTGAAAAATATGTATTATTTACTAAATATGAATATTAATTGATAATGAATATTTTCTAGGAATTTAATTTGACATTACAAATATGATGATTTCATTTTATATATAGTGATTGTAGTTGATCAATTATAAATATCCCCTTGACACATTAACATGTATCATGATAAAATATGTAATCTATCATTAAATGGGTTTGGAGTATATTCCAATGCATCGACTAAACTATCATAGCCTAAGGTCTTGATAGTATTGACATCATGATGTCCAAGGTCATGAATTAGAAAATTAATTATTCCATTTTTTAGAATTTAGTAATTATTATCCATGAGATCACTTCATTTATATTTTCATTGGATTATCTTCAAGACCATGTAATTGTTTATATGGAATTATTTTATAATCATTTATTCATCCCTTATTCTTAAGGTATTAGTAAAATGGAAATTGTTTTAAAATATTTACATTTCCATTTTGATTATTCCTTATTGATTCATGATATATTTCATTTTACGTAAGATGTATTTAGAATCTGAGATCACCCTTTCTTTTTTTTTCCTTTCACCATGTTATAAATAAGGAATATTTAAATTTATTCAACTATGAAGAATATTTACTTTCACTATGTTATAATTTATTATTTCAAATATAATGCGAGATTCTAGTATGTATCTATTTTATATAGACTAATAAATCATCTGGTTCTTTTGGATGTAATCAATTATTTTTTATGCTAATATAATTATGTAACCCCCATCTTCGGGCTACTTGATTCAAGGTCTCTACATAAAATTAATTTATAAACAAATCATTCCAAATTATTGGGACCATATATTCTGCCTTCCATAAATAAATTTCATCATCACATTTCTTATTATAATTTACTATGGAATATGTGAATGGATATGTAAGAAACTAAATATATATATTCTACTGAGATATCCACCTCATAATATTTGGTGTGATGAGGATGATATTTGTAAATTATATGACCCCATTAGGCCGAATCTAGTTTTTTTATTACATTTGAATTAGATAGAATGACTTATATCTCAAAGGGAAAAATATTTTAGTATTCTTAGTAAAATAGATATATTCTTGAATCTAACAATACATTTGAAACATAAAATACAAAACATTGTGAAATTAAATACCATGCACTTTAAAACTCATTCAAATATTACTTTTCCATATCATGGTGGATGAAATCAAAATAATAGTTATATTATATTTTTACTATAAGTTATTTATAGTGGAATAAATAATGATTCAATATGAAAAAATAAAAATTTGTAAGATAAATAACTGATAACACATTCCATGTAATCTAATACATGAGCACGATATGTATCCATTGACAATATCATATAAGTAAAATCATGGATAATAATAATGATATTATCTGTTAAGGAAACAAAAAATATTTGACATCATGATCTTAGACATAATGATATATATACTGTCAAGTCTATACACCAAGGAAGTTTAATTAATGGGTAGGTATAAAGAAATCCAAATTACAGATAGCTTACTGATTTTCTTCAAAAGACTAGTCGATGCATCAAAGGGAAATCTCTTACCATTCCCCCACTATTACTATATTTCAAATAAACTCCTCATATATTTATTGATCAATTAAATTCATAAATAATATCTCTTATTAAGGAATATCTATATTGAGTAAGGAATACATATTTATCATGATTTTCTTCAACCAATCAAATAACATTAATTTTAAAACACCATATATAGATATGAAATGTGTTTAAATAAATAATAATATTCAAGATAATTAATATTTATATTTAAGGGAGATTTAATTTCCAATGATCAAAATATAGTGAATGTTTTAATGGAAAGATAATGACTACAAAATTAATCATGAAATTTAATGTCAACACCTTACTATGTAACACTAATCATAAACTATATAGATAAAAAAACTATGGAATAATTAAATCATATAAAAAATGTCATATATATAACTAAAATTATTTTTTATGTTGATGAATATAAATACCATAAATACCTCATTAAAAACATTCTCTAGGAAAATTTATTTGTCACATATAAAATAAATTTAGAAAAAATAAAAAATATTTTTTAATAATTTTAAATATTTATTATTTAAAAATAAAATTTTAATCATGTAAATTAATTATCAAATAAAATAATCTTTATGATGGAAAAATATTTGGTTTATGAGGGAACATTATAACTGATATTTAATTCACATTTTTCATAAAAATTCAAAAATTGCATTGTTTTGAAAACGACATTAAGATTCATTTTAAACAATTTCATATACTATAAAACAAGTGTAAATTTTTATAATCAAATAATTGAAAAAATTAGAAAAAATTATTAACCCATTTTGATTATATGGATATTGAAGAAATCAATTTTTGAATGAGTTGAATAACAAGGCGGGTTTTCTTAAAAACAAGATGTTTGTATCATGAGTACTTAAGGAGTTAAAAATGAATGTAAAATATATATATTATATAAATAAATATAGGATAATAAGATTTATTTTTATATATTTAGAATGATCAAATTATTTCCCTTCTAGATACTTTATCATAAACAATCCTGAATAATGAAGTGTTTATGAAACACACACTTACCCCTTCAGTAACATTAAAATCATAAACCCCGATGAAAGAAATGACTTCAAATGATACAATAAATGTAATTAAATGGCCTTCATAAATACATAATATAGTTCTATTATACTATAATTTAGTTCTTTTCATTCCTAATGATATTTTATCTTATGAGTTTTATAGAATTAGGTCATGACGACTATGTAAAAAACTATATTTTACAATTGGGAACTTCTATTGAGTACCCATTTTAAACAATATGATTACATTAAAATAAAATATGTTCTATTTCCATGAAAAGACTTTATGAATATCATATTGAATTCTTACTTTCCATTACTCATCCGTAAAACCAATGAAAAAATTTTCAAACATGGAAAGAGAAACAAAGATCAATTATGGACATAAAATGAATAAAATTTGTATTTTAGTGAAAAACATGAATTTTTTTGAAAATATTAGCTTTACCTCAATAATATTTGATGTGAAGAAATAAATAATTTTCATATTAAAATACCTAACAATTTTTCCAAAATGGAAAACCTTATAACTCATAATAATAAAATAAAAGCCTGTTATTTAAACATATATAATTACATTAATCACCCATGTATGAAATAACTAGATCCAAGTTAAATATATTGGAGAAACCATTTTGAAATCCACAACTTCTTTACTCTAAGGATAAGGTAAATTACAAGTCTATTGGATCAATATCTAGTCACAATCATTGTATAAGCTTTATTAGGCTCACCCGGTGATATCTGGGCACACCCAACATATATGTTAAACCCATAGAATAATATGAATCAGTCTCAAATATTCATAATAAAATAATCCATTAAAACATAAAAAATTTATTATTTCAACATTTCATCATAAAACCATTGAATAACTCTTTAAAACCCATATAAAAAACTTATTTGGATATAAAATACACTAAAAAATGGGTTTTTGATTCCATATTATCTAGAAAAAGAGAAAGAGTTATTTTCTTTGAAGAAAAACTAAAATTAAATTTTATTAATAAAATATAATATTAAATTTATGTATCATAAATGGAGGTAATTTTATATAGAAAATTATTTTGAAAGATCACGTGAAACATTTATTCAGGAAAACACCCTTTCTATTTTTGAAATCAATTATTCAATTTTTTAAAAACTATATATTTATAAAAGAAAACATTTTCTTTGAAAATAACCATGTAAAAAAGTAAATTATTCATAAAAAAATAATATTATTGATATTAGGAAAATATATTCAATTTTTATAATTTTAAAAACATTCTCTCCATACTTTTGATAGATTATTCCCAAAGTACCTCATTTAAAAAATGATAAGAAGATTCCATTCAAAATGTTCAGAAAAAGTTGATTTGTTGGTAAATATGAATATAAATTCCCATAGTAAAATATAAAAAACATTATTTAAATCATCATAATAAAATACAGATAAGTAATAAAAGGGAGTTTAAAGGAAAACATTAAATGATTCATTTTAAATGAAATTATCTTTCCTTTAGTCCGATTCATCATGTACATTATTTTTCTTCTTGACCAACAAACATATATTATTTTTATTTTCATAAGAACCATTTAGATGTCCATTATTACTTTATTTCATTTAAAACCATGCTATATATCATTACTTAATCAATCACGTTTATGTCATGCATTTTCTATGATATCCAACTCATATATTGAAAATGAATTTGGTAGGTTGACTATGGTCAGGTTTATCATCAATCCACCATTAGTAGAATAAATATTATATAATAAGTATCATTTTTATAAATCAATTATACTTTTAAAATTTGTTAACCTTCACCTTTGTAACCAAGAGTTGGTGTCTACATTTTTACATTAGCTAGAGATAAATGTGATTATATCCCAAAAGACCAAATAGTTTAGTTGTATTTACAAAATAGATTCCTCAATGATACCAATTTTATATTGGTAAATAAAATACAGTGATTATTAATGGAAAAAATTGGCATCTATGAACTCATTCCAATAAATCATTTTTATATCCTAGGTAACATAAAAAAATAATTGTGAGCCAAAATGATAAATTAATGTTAAATTTAATGGATGCTATCATAAATCCATTAATAATAATCAATAATTAAAAGTAAATAATGGAACACAGAATACATTTAATAAATAACTTAACTAATATATATGGATTAGTAATAATTAATATGAATAAAATAACTGAAATCAAATGCCATTTAATTAATATACAGTGAATGAATTAAATATTTATATAATATAATTACATAAATATTATATATAATAATAATTAATAAATAATTATTGATATAAAATTTTAATTATTATATTTCATGTTATCATGAATTCTTATAACTCCACATTCAATACATTTAAAAAACAATTTAACACTACTATTTAAAACCCATCTGAATTAGCTAAGTAATTTGTCTCATGAGACCTATCGATGCATCGAGGAGATATCTATTACCAATACTCACAAATAACTAATGGTCCAAACCATTCCATGTATATAAAATAACTCATTTAATTCAGGATTCAATATTCATAATTATCAAATATCTGAATTGAATAAAGTATATCGATTTATCAATATTTCCATAGTTTATCGAGTGACATAAAAAGTAAACACCATAAGTAAAAATGGTATATGATATTAAAAATAATCATATCCATAACACAAGAATATATATATTTAATATATATTTTTTGTATAATGAAAATTTATCATAAGAAAGTTATTATTTCAATTGAAAGTACAAAATCACTAAAGAGGGTGAGATAGTATAATATTTTTTCACGTCGTTGGTAACTTGTACATTTTAAACCCTTGAAGAATTAACTTGAAAAAAACAATTGTTTTACTAAATAAGTATTTATTCATTTTAAATTAAACAATTGTAAATTATTCACAACCCAAAAAGTTAATAGGTGTATATTAACATATATATCTCAATAAAATGAAAATTTATAGAATCATGCCTCACAATTTTAATTAGTTAAACATTAATTAACCACCTTTATAATTGTTTTAATAATTATATTAATTTATATGAGAACCATAATAATATTTATAATATAATATATGATAATATTATGACATTTTACCACATGTTTGTCAATAATAATTAATTATTTTTATTTTTTCCGATGTTTAATGTCTTTTTATCTCATGTGTGCTTTGTTATGAATGTTTTGGTTCCAGTACATAGGTTATAAATAAATAATCCCACAAATTATAATAATTTAATAAATATAAAAGTTACTCAATGTATACATTATTAGAATCGTTCTTTCACTACCACAAAATAGGGAAAAGGAAGCACTGGCCTTTATTAGCTCTAAATAGAAATCCCTAATAAAGGGGTGTGCCTTTATCAGCGCTAGCTAAAATCACTAATAAAGGTAAACTTTATCAGTGCTAAAACAATCGATAATAAAGGTCTACCCTTTATGAGTGCTTTTTTAGTGCTGATAAAGGGTATATTATTCTGCGCTATTATTAGCGCTGATATAAGTTTTTATTATTAATTTATATAAAATTGTTATATTTATATTCAAAAATAATGTTTATTTGTATATTAAAATATAAAACAATTGTTTATTTTTAATATATATTTTTTAATTATTCAAATATATATATATAATGTTTTAATTCAAAAAGTATTACTAAGATTATAATTATATATATATATATATTTAAATAATTATAAGAATATAATAAATTACATTAATAAATAAATATATTTATTATATTTATTAGATTTATTAGATTTATTAGATTTATTAAAGATTTATTAGATTAATTCATTGTATTTATTATAATTCTTATATTTAATATATTTATTTTATTTATAAATATATAATAATTATTAATATATATTTATAATTACAATTATTGAATATATGTGTGTTTTCCAACAAATTTGTTCAATGAATATATGCCTATATGTTATGCATGCATGAATGTTCATTTGAATATTACATGATGTTGTATATATTGATTAATTCATAATGTTACACATATAAACTATATATGATTTAAAAATGTACTTATAAAAAACTAAATATATTTAAAAAATAAATATATTTTTAATGATATATATAAATACTTTTCAAATAAATTTGTTATTATAAATTTATTAATATATATTAACAATTATATTCCAGTATTTATAAATATATACTATTTATTGTTATAATTATTAATAAATAAATATATATTTATCCTATATATCATTTTAAATAAATATATAAGAATCTAAATTATTAAAATTATTCTTTTATAAAATAATTATATATCTGCGCTATAATTTTAGCACTGATAAATATGTATTTTATCAGCCCTTTTTAGTGCTGATAAATGTTTATCTTTATCAGCGCAGATAATTGTATGTTTTATCAGCACTTTTATTTTATCACTGATATAACATACCTTTATTAGTGCTTTTAACTAGAACTGATAAAGGTGCAATCGGTTTTTATAAAAGAACCCTAATAGGCCCCTCCTCTCTCGCACATGTTCAAGCCTTCGGGGAAGTTGAACCCGAACCCTCCTCCATTACGACCCATCATCCACCTCTACCTCCTCCTCCTCCATTACCGCTTCATTTTCCTCCTCCTACACCACAACCATCCTCCTCCTCTATCATCGCTGCATCCGCCGCCGCTGCCTCCTCCGTCGTTGCCTCTGCTGCCACTGCCTCCGTTGCGATCCTTCATTCTTGGTAACCCTTAATGGTTTATAAATACATATTGTTGCTTGGTTTACTAGTTTTCATTGAAGGAAGAATCATCCATCTTATTTATATGTATGTTCCATATGATATAATAATTTTGATTTCTAAGAGGTTTATTATCATTATTATGGAATAGGTTATGTACCAATTATAGAGAAAAATTATCAAGTGGCCTTCAAAGCATGAAAGTATTTTAAAATTTTAAATTTAGAACTATTTAATGGTTTTTAAATGGGAGTTTTATAGCTCTTGATTTATAAATAATGTGTTTGGGTTGTGTAATGTTCTTAATGTGTCCTAAAGGGGTTGTAAGATTTTACAAAGGTGTGTTAACTCATATGAGTTATATTGTAAACATTATGATATAATTTCACTATTAATGATGTTATTATTTTGGATTTTTGATCCCATGTGGTTTTATAAAATCATATTTAAAATATTTGTCATAAGAGTTTATTTTGAATATATTTTAAAACATTTTATTTGGATTGGAACCCTTATGTTTTTTTCATTTGGGAAATAATGAGAAATGGTTTTTAATAAAATCCTTCTGATCAAATTATTCCCATTTTTTGTTTTTTTTTCTAACAAATGGGTGGTTCTTTATACATGTGGTGTTCTTGTGATAGAGAAAGTTGATTTTTCTCTCTAGTGGATTTGATATTGGGTGATCATTTATTTATAAATGTATTCAATTTGGATGATTCTTGATGCATTGAATTTATTGATTTCTAAGCACCTTGTTTGATGTATTATGACTCTTAGAAGACTATGTACTGATTTGAATATGTGTAAACCATTATATAGGATATATATAATAGATGGGATCCTCATGATATATTTTTGAACTATAATATATGCTAATGATGGATACGTTTAGTGAGGATTCTAAGGATGTGTCATGTATGAGCTTCTTATGTAATAACCTCTTGCTCAATGCTCGGTATCAATCATGGGTTAGATAAGATCAAGGATGAGGCTTATCTTCCATGCGTGTTCACTATATCTTAATTGTTATCATATATCTAAGATGAGGATGAGTCCTTGAGACTTTGGGATATCAATGTAGAGATACTACACTAAGGTAAGCATTCATTCTAATTTTTTAAAGTTTATGATTGGCTTCACATCATGGGCTATATGCGGTTTTCCACAAGACATAAATTATTTTAGTGGTTCAGTTTGTGTTGAAGGTTAGATTGTTTATTCCTCTATAGGACCTCCTTTATGTATGTGAGTTTATCCATGGGACTCGCCTTATGTTCATGGTTTGGATCATGTGGGGGTTGGATTTGTTATTCCCTCCATACTGTTTAGGGGGGGGGGGGTAGATGTTATTCCTTGAGCCATATTGTCACATCGCAATTCATGATAAAGATTTAATGGTTCTACATAAGGGTTGAGTGTTGCAGTGTATACCTTATGGAAATTCAACAATGTGACCTCTTATTGTGCACTATGTAATAGAACCTTAGGCTACACCATAATGTACACTATTCTTGAAATGAAAAGAGAATTTTTTAGTCATTTTAATAAGGTTCTCCTATTCCTTATTTTACACTCGACCCCATCACCCACACCCCTCTTCTCCATAATTTTAACCTCTCATAATTCACACATTAGGATTCATAATTATCGTTTCATAGTTGAGATCCCACCCCCTAGATAGCCCACACCCCCCTCCACCACACCCATGTACCACCCCCCCCACCACCTAGGTAGCCCACCCCCACCCCCTCCCTAGACAACCGACACCCCCTCCCCCACAACCCTACACCCACCCTCCAGGACATTCTACCCCCTTACCCTTTGATCATTTTATGTTTTACAAGATTTTTTTCCCTTTTCTCGTCATGAACCCCTCTGTGTTACGCCACCCTCCCCTTCCTCTCCTCCTGGGTGGTTCTCCCTCACCTGGTGTGTGTTTCATCTTTCATCACTTATATTTGAGAGCCTGGTATAATTTTTACCTCTCTTAATCATTTTATATATTAGTGTCTGCCCCCCCCCAAAAAAATCCTATATTTAAATTGACATGGGTCAATTGTAATTGGAAATGTAATGATAAGACTCAGGCCGGAACATAATCAACAACTCACCTGAATTTCAACTAACCTAAGAGGCATTCATGATCCCTATGGGATAACAATGATCCCCTCTGAAAAAGATACAACTAATGAGGAATATTTTAACCCCAAATTAGAGTAAACATAAAATTATCTTCCTCCTGAAAAGTATTAATGACCCATTCATAAGTTGAACATCTAAGAATAAAGTAGATACAAAAAAAATAAATAAGCAGGAAGCATATATCATAGATGGAAAAAACCCACTATTGAACAATAATATTTTTAACCAGACATGTCCCATTTCTAAATCTCATTGGACCTATTTTGGATAGGTATAACATATTAGTTTTCATTTTATGTTTTCTTTTCAGTTGCGAATCTCCTCTACCGCGCGCCTCTCCTCTACCGCAAACACACCTCTATCGTGCGCTGAACGACACCTTCACGATGAGTTTTTTTATTTTACTCATTTTTTTCCTCTTTTTAGTATGTCATTACTGTTTGATATTGATGGTTATAATTTGAAATGTATTGGATAAATTCCCCACTGAAAATCGAGGTCATTGGTGGTCCTTATTTGCGCACTTAATGAATTCCATGTTAGTTGGTTCGTTTTGAACATTCGAATATTAAAATTGGTAATTTACGTATACTTGAATCTTGAATGAACTGTCTAGGATGATAAAATTTTTGTGATAAACCTTGAATTAACAAATATAATTGAATAATGGATTCTTTATAAAATCTAAAGTTATGATTTATGGGTTTGTATGGTGTTACGATTGTGAGTACAATTGTGTATTTGTATTGTTTTATGGTTATTGTCATGATTGGTGTGCCATTTTTTTCCATGTTGTAGTTATGTCACTATTTAATATCAATCAAAGCTTTACCCATTTCAATTTCACCTCTACTATGTTACTACTGCAATTCCACTAAATCCAAGAAAACCGCTTCACTAGAGGACACTGTGAGACACTTTATGGATACCCGAATCAGATAACCATAAAAAAACATGTAATGAATCCTTCAAACCAAAAGAATTCTAATGAAAATATTACCATAAGTCAGTTTAGTACCATAGTTCTTGACAAGAGACATTATGTTTCTAGAGAAACACTAAAAAACCGGTTTACAACAATGCATATAGATCACATGTGGGATACTAAAAAATTCTAGTGCGAGGTATTCTCGTATCTTGTTGAACATATTTAGTGTAATTATTTTGTTAAATATTAATATTGCTGCATCAAATAGGATGAATATGAATAAATAATGGATGAATGCAGATTGGTTGACAAAAGAGAACGAAGATGGCGTGAAAGAGTATATCATGTTTGCAAATTATCATGCAAGTGACCCTTCTCAAATCCTTTGTCCATGTTTACGCTATTGTTATTAAAGAAACATTATTCTAGAGAAGTTGTAAGAACACCTGGTCTATCATGGAATAGATCGAAGTTATACATGTTGGAATAAACAAGGGTAAAATGAATGTAGGTAGTTGCTTGGATAACACGACATTTTATGTATCATCTGATATGATTACAAGCATTAACAATGAAGAAAATCATATGGAGGATGTGATTATATATGTGAATGATGATGAAGATCATATTGAGGAAATGACAAGGACATTTGAAGTTGAACATATTGATTTCCCAAAATTGTTGAGAAGTTAAATAGTTGTGAAAAATGCAGTTGTATGTTGGTTGCACTAAATATATTGCATTGTCAGCCATATTGAAGATGTATTATTTGAATATAGGTAATGGGTGGAGTGATGCTAGTTTTATGGAACTACTTTATCTTTTTAATTAAATGATCCAAGAAGATAATGAGCTCCTGATCCGATCATAAGATGTCAAGCGAATGCTACACTCGATGGGTATGATCTCTAAATAATACATGAATGCCTGAATGACTATGTATTGTTTCGTAAGGACCTAAAATAACTTATTGAATTCCCAAATTTTGGTGCTACTTGATACATGAAATATGATTCCAGTCCAAAAAAATTTGTATGAATCTTTCCAATCATTCCAAGGTTTAGGAACCAATATGGAAGTGAGGAGACTTCAAGACAATTCACAAGTCATGTAGATATAATAATTAAATATGGGAAACTATGTCACCCGGAAGACTCTCCTCAGTTTAAAGGATAATTGATCATCAGTATTCTGAATTTAGAATTGAGCTAAGAAACCTTCATCATGAATTATCTACAGATGGTGTGAATCCTTTTGGTTATCAATGTAGCAGTCAGAGTGCATGGCCAGTTATATTGCTAAATTATAACTTACTATTGTGTTTATGCATGAAACATAAAAACAACATGTTATTTATGTTTATATCAAGACCGAAACAACCGAGTAATGATATTGATGTTTATTTGGATCCATTGATCTAGGATTTGAAATTATTTTAGGATTCAGGTGATACGTTGTATGATGCTTTCAAAAATGAAGATTTTACTTTGAATACCATGTTGTATGGGATGATAAATGAATTTATTGATTATGGAAATTTGTAAGGATATAAAATTAAAAGATCTCAATGGTGTCCTGTTTGAGAACAAGGTATACAATCAATTAGGTTGAAACATTCATTAAAAACCGTGTTTCTAGGACATCACATATTACAACCCTGACGGCGTAAGTACCGATCCTGGAAAACATCATTCGACAGATGTTCAAAATGATGTACATTACCATATCCACTAACAGGTCATCAATTGTTTTAGAATGTAAGAGATGGGTACACTACTTTTGGTAAACCATTTTTTAAAAACCATACAAAAACCTGTTGTAAAAAGTGATCAGTTTTTTTTAATTACCATACTGGAATTGTCTTTATGTCAGAAAATTTCTTCATATTATGCATGTTGAAAAAAATGTATGTAATAGTTTCATCAGTACGTTTATAAATGAACCCAGAAAAAAAAGGATGGAATTAAGGATAGATTGGACATGGTTGAGATGGGAATATGAGAAGAGTTGGAAACAGTGAATGGTAAAAAATAAAAATTTCTTCCTCCTACTCCATAAACTCTTTCCAGGAAGGAGAGATATGAGTTTTTCAACTTCTTGAATGACATTAATATTCCATATGGGTATTCATCAAATATCAAGAACATCATGTCAATGAGAAATTTAAAATTAAAGGGCCTGACATCACATGAATTCCATGTTTTGATGCAAGATCTAATTCCTATAGCTTTACACTGCATTTGTTTCCAAGAATGTCTTCCATACATTAATGAATCACTATTTCTTCTTCAAATCTATATTCAGCCAAGTTATAGATGCCAAAAAATTAACAACTATGGAAATAGAAATAACCGTCATATGATGTGAATTGGAAATGATCTTTATGTTGACATTCTTCGATATTATGGTTCATTTGATGGTCCATTTGGTGAGAGAGATTCAACTATGTGTTCCTGTACATTATAGATGGATATACCCCCATTGAACGGTATATAAATATTTTGAATGGGTGTGTCAAAAATAGAAGTCGACCAGAGGGTTGTATTACATAGAAATATATTGTTGAGGAAACCATTGAATTATATACTGAATACTTATCTGGTGTGAAAAATGTTTTCCTACCAAAATCTCATCACACTGGGTGGCTTGAGGGTGAAGGAATTTCTGGAAGATAGGTTTTCACAATCAATATTACAAATTGGGAGCTGGAAAACCTTTACGTTTTTCATAACAGTTCTGATGTTAACCATATGTTCAAACTCAAAAAGAAGTTCTTAGGCATTTGAATCCATATAGGGATGAAAAATGGATATCATATACACATAATAGATAGTTTATAGGATTGTTTATGGACTATATTTCTAAGAAGTTAGATGAAAATTCGGACACAATTTCAGAACGACTTCGATGGCTAGATGGAGGAGAATGTGTGTACGTATTATCTTACAATTATTATGCAGTTAATGGTTATACATTCTATACTAATGAACATGATGAAGACAATACCATGCAGAATAGTCGGGTTACAAATGTGGCTGAAGCGATGTATGTTTCAAATGCTAAGGACAGAAATCCAATTTATGCGAATATGTCATACTTTTGGCATCATAAAAAAAATATGGGATTTGGATTATACGAAATTACATGTTCCGATTTTTCAATTCACGTGTGTTGATAACATGAGTTCTATTAAAATAGATGAATTGGGATTCGTGAAAGTTGATTTCAGTAAGTAAGGGGATAAAGACGAACAATTTAAAATAGCATGAGAGGCAGTACAAGTATTTTATGTTCTAGAATCCGCAAAAAGAAACTGGTCAATTGTTCTGTTATCTACCAAAACAACTGTAGGGTCAGATGAAATTTCAACAGTGGATGACCCTTTCATAGGGACTTCGAAATCATTTCCTAGCGGTCCCAATGTAGATAGTTGTTTTATGTCAGAGGAGACCACAATGAAGGTATTTACAAAGTCGACAGAGGGGTCAAATATCTTATACCCTTAAAAAATAGTTCATTAATCAGTTTATTTGTTTTTTATAATATACATTGTGTTACGTCATGATATTATATGTTCACTGCTACTTTTATGTAATATAATTTAAATTTTAATCTAATTCTGCAGATAATGACTTCTGTACCTACCGATGCACCCAATCCTAAGGGACAACAGGTCTCTCAACCTGCTGCTTCTGGTCAGAGTGCAGAGAAACAACAGGTTTCTCAACACATTGTTATTGGTCCCAATGCCGATGATAGCTCTTTTGAGGAACATAATGATAATTTTCTAAGAAAATTGTACGAAATGAAACCCTAACAGTGCAAAAAAAACTAGAGTTCCATATTTTTACAGTGTTATCCAAAATCCTTAAGGCAAGAGAAAAAGGCATCAAATTTGAGGTGGGATAGAAAATGTGAGGCCAACATGTTAACCCCATCAATGTTGTCTTTAATAGCTACATTAGAATTGTCACTCGACAACATGTGCTGATTGATGTATAGTCATGGCACAATGTTGTCATCAGGCTTAAGACACTAATGTAGGAAGAGATTACGTTAACATTATGATATCATTTTTTTGAATTTATATAAATAAAATAAATTACTAAAACATTTACTTACTCTACATCATCCATTATAGAGTGAATTTATAGTAGATACCTCGAAAAAAATACTAATTAAGAGTTGCAAGAAGGATTCATATAGGCTTCCACACAATTTTAAAGAAATATCATCTTAAAGATGCTGAAGGGAAAATTATACCGCACCAACCTCCTCTTTATGCACAATTGACATTCCACAGAATGTGGGATGTGTTTATAATTCATCATATGGATCAGACTTTTTAGGTACATTTTCTATGGAAATACGTTTTTTGATGTTGCTTGTATTCATCATTTTGATTGACAGTTTTTTATTTATGAAATAGTAACTGAGTTCTGAAAATAAATAACATGCAACAAAACCTGTGTACCCCAACTATAAAGAAAAGATGGGGCACTCTTAACTTGAGAAAAAATTGGTACGTATTTTAAATTGAATGTAATACTTTTATGTGACATAAAACAACACTATAACCATATTTCACTGTTTATATACTGATTGATAAATTCAAATAGACATCAATATCCATCCCATGCTATGTACTATGGAAGGTGGATCGTGTAAATAATGAGGGGTTACTGATAGATGAAAACACACAAAAAGTGTGTGAAACATGTGTAATAATGATATAATATAAATTTTATTTTCTTTAAATCTCTATTACATAACAATGACTACTTATTATCTTATATTTTATATCTGTCATAGTAACAGGAATAAATAACACTCAAACCAGATTCAAACATACTTTCAGTGACTTTGAATCACCTAAAATAGTATGGCCGCGTTAGACGTGTGGGTTTTGGGGTGACACCGAGAACAAATTTTCAGAAACAAAATCAAGCGGGGGATCAAACTAATAAATGAAAAGACATGAAAAAACATTAGATATTTTTAAAGAATATTTTCAACTCTAGAGAGAGATGATATAATGTTTTATGGTGGAGAGGCAAAGATATGAAACAACTCAACAACAACCCATGTGTAAAGTTCGTGCCCCACCCCCACCATCTTTGAGAAGATCCATTCCCATAAAACCTAACTTAGTTGAGGTAATAAATGTTATAATAATTGTTTCTGTGAAATGTGAATACCATAGAATCTAATAACATTCCTATAATAATATTCTACATGGTGAAAATGACAGTGATTTATATCTATCAACTCCCACCCATTTCCTTGTTGAGAGGGGTATGTTGTCAAATATGCAGAACAACATGCTACACAACAAACAACTTCTATCACATCATTTCAGAGTGTCAATTAACATAGATAATGAGACGAGTTCCGAGCTACATGTTCCAAATGATGATGACGAAATTCAAATGGTTGAACGAGCTGTTGGAACATTCATCGCATGGCCGTCAATTCTTGTAAAAAAACATGGTGACAAGGAGGTATCCATTTCTAATTAATTTTTCATGTTGGACCTTTCTCATTTAATGAAAAATGTTCTGAACCGATGAATGTTAGTACTGAATGACAATGATAAGGGGGAGAAACAAAATATTAGGTCAAAACTATATCATGGATCAACCAAATGATTGAAACATTCTACTAAGAGCACCTTCACCCCGCCCATTCTATATCCACAGTTAATTTCAGTGATGGCTCATGTGGATACAAAGTTGATAGATGCAAATACTGACACAATTGATTTTGAAAAAATAGGTACAGATATGAATAATTAGATATCATTTTTTCTGAAAATTTAAATGAAATCGTCAAGTATGAATGGCAAGGAACCTCAGTTGTAAATGTATACATGAGGTATGTTTTCATGATATTATTTTACAAAAGCTGATATACTCTGATAATTATGACTAAATACATTTCATTTTTTAGGTGTATATATGAAAAATAATTGAAGGGATTTCCCCAAGAACAAAAATTTTTACTCATTAGTCCTCACATCACCTGTTCAAATGAAGAAATAGATTCTGATAACGAGGCTGAAATAATTTCATCCATGATCAAATCATTTCAAAATAAAATTATAGATAACAGAATCATTTTAATATCAATGATATAGGGGTAAGACTATAAAATTTAATAATATTAACTATATTTTTATTTCTTTTATTACTTATTTCTATTTTTTTTTTGGAAGCATTAGTTGCTGATTACAGTCAATTTGGATACTCTAAAAATTTATTTTCTGGATTCAATGCATGGATATGCAACAAACTGACCACGCATGATGGTGTTTTTTAATATTTAATACACTAGATCAAATATTTTAGAACTAATAATATTGTTATATAAATTTTATTATATTTTAATGAGGATTCTGTTATGATAGGGAAGTGTATCAATGTTGTCTACTTCATGGAATGAATCCAGGGCCTAAGGATAAGATCGCATACAATATCTAAAACTGGAAAAGTATCATGGACCATATAATAACATTGAACTATCCAAACACATATCAAAATAAATTACTTATTTTTCATGATGTTTTTTCAGTGTCTAATGCAAACAAATGGAAAGGACTGTGGTTATTATGATTGTAAACGAATGAATGAGATCACATTTCTTCAACAAACTAGCATCCCTAAAGAGGTATTTTTGAAAATAATTATGAGTTCATTTAAAATATTTAATAATCCTTTGGGTATTTATATTTTTTTTAGTACTACCATGACTCTCGCAAAAAATTCATATTCACAAGATGATATAGATGTGTTTATAAATTAATGGGAAGCATATGTGATGGAAGATTATACAAAAATAGGATGAATGTGAATTCCTACTACTTATATTATCCTTATATGATCATTGTTATCTCCCTTGTTTATACTTATTAGCATATATGATTCCCTTTGATTGGTTTTGTATCTTTAGGTTATGAAGAATGGCTTTAGAAATGATTTCTCAATATTGTAAATCATAACATAATGAGAGACTCTTATGAAGTATTTCTTAATGTTTCTATGTTTCCAAAATCACTAGACCTAATCTATTACGCCACAGATCACTTATATTCTGTATTTTGGTTATTTCTATAGTTTTTTCTACAGATGTAGTGTTTTGGAAAAATTTTGGTTGTGCATCACTCAAAAATTTAATGACAAAACTAATGATTATTCACTATTGTTGGTTAACTAATACATAGCATAACATCTAATAAAAACATCTGATCCAACATCCCTCTGATGATCTCATCAGACACCATCTCTATGATATCATCATCGAGGGTTAACTTTTCCTTCTCTTCATGCACCTATTTACTAGGTAAATGGGTCCAGGTGAGAAGTAAAAGTGAAAGTTGGATGATGATATCATAGTCATGGTGTCAGATGATAGCATCATAGGGACGCCAGATCGGAAGTTCGGATCAGATGTTATGGTAAGCGGTAGTTAAACAAAAATAGTAAAGTGCACAAAGAATCATTAGTTTTGTTTTTAGCATATATCTGGACCAAAGAAACCAATTGGTAATATTTAAAGGTAATTTTACAATATAATATGTATATTTTATCAAAAACTTATATAATGAAACATTGAATTGATTTTCATTATCCCATGCAGGGTTTGTTTATTTTAGAAGATTTGTGTCCATGTAACATGCCTTGGCAATACGAGAAATGACGTTGTGTCTCCTCAATCACAGAAGTAATGGGAAATATATTTCACTAATGACCCAATGTTTCATAGATCTATGAGAACTCTTAGATTTTCTCTCTACTTCACATGATCCTCTTCATGTGATCATGTCACATATGCTCCTTTGTATGAATGTTTCAGGTGAACTGATCGTGTGATCTCATCACATGATAAAATCCCATAAACAAATCAAATAATCAATTAATGTAATTCACTTGAACCATGATTTGTGTATTCTTGTCTTATATACATGATCACATAAAGATTCATGGGTCGTGTAATTGTATAAATATCCCAGTTTCATTTGATCATTTGATCTTATTATGGTCATGTGATCATGTGTATTTGAACAAGTCATTCACTTAATAAGATATTTCTAATTAGTCATGTGCCACATTCTTACGTAAGTCCATTTTTAACCCAAAATCGTCAATTTTCATAATTATTTGAAAATTTCTATTTCTTATGATAAAACTTAATTGAGGAATTGATGTTGAGGAGGCTACAGTTAATTGGACTACAGTGGTCGATGGTGTGTAAGTCGACCAATGCACAGTCATTCAGTCCCCTCATGAGCATCTTAAAATCTTGATGGGAACCAATATCTTGGATTTTCAATTTTCTAATTTGTTTCCCTTATATGTGGGTGGGGGTGTCCTGGAGGGAGGAGGTGTCCTAGAGGGGAGGGTTGTTTCCAAGAGGGAGGGGTGTTCAGGAGTGAGGGGGGTCTATAGGTTGGTGGGTGGGTGGGAGTGTCTAGGAAGAAGCGGTGCCCAGGAGAAAGGCTGGGTGTCCAGGGGTTACCTTGGAGTGGGGGGTGTCCAAAAGGGACGAGGTGTCCAGGGAGGTGTCCATGAGCGGGACGTTGAGGAGGGGAGGGAGGTGGTGTGTCTAGAAGGGAGGGGGTGTCCAGGATGGAGGGGGTGTCCCGATGTGAGGGTGGGTGTGGGTATCCAGGAGTGGGAGGTGGGGGTGTCGAGGAGGGGAGGAAGGTGTCCAAGAGGGATGGGGTTTCTAAGAGGTAGGGAGTCTATAGGTGGGAGGGGGTCTCCAAGTGGGTGTCATTGTCCAGGAATGAGTGGGTGATCAGGGGAGGGGTGTCCAGGGGGGTGTCCATGGGTGGGGGTGTCCAAAAAGGATGGGGGTCCCGGGGGTTCCCATAAGTGGGGTGTCCAGAAGAAGAGGGAGGGGGTGTCTAGATGGGAGGGGGTGTTTAGAAAGGAGGGGTGTCCAGGTAGGGATCCATTCAATACTGATAATATACATTGGTTATATCACTTCTAAAGTATCCTGAAGTGGGTCCGTAGTGAGGCATCAAAAGTTCCAACCAACGAAACAAATTCCAAGCTCATATAAAGGCCCAATAATTATATTAAAGTTAAATTTGAGGCCTAATATATCTTATTCAATGTCATAAACACCCAAAATATACATCATTTACCTTTATCACATAAGATTTATATGAAACAATCTTTTTATCTACACCAATGTTGTAGTAGAATAAATCTGCTATAAAAATTACTGATGATATACAAGTTTGATGGAAAGAATAATTTCTAATCTAGAATAGTTGTCAGGACATCTCAACTAAATCAATTTTGACCCTCAATCCTGTAATGTGGATCAAATCTATGGAATGAGATGTTTTTTTACTAGAAACTGAATTTCAGAAGATGTATCCTTGCTAATTATATATATTACTTCTCCCACTTTCCATATGATTGGAATCTTACAGTTGTGTCATTGGATCTCTTAGTTTATGCCTTATGTATTTTTAAATTATATTTTCATTAATGTTATGTGAAATTTCGTTCCTATTCGTCCAATATATTATGTGTATGTTGTTTTTCCTTGATTTTTTGAACTGTATCTCTTAAAAATCATGAAATTGGAGTACTAATCCTTATTCATGAATTCCTAGGGGAGGACATTAAGTACTTCAATCACTTTTTCTAATTTTTAATATATTATTCAATTGAGTGGTGGTATAAAATTTTATTCCTGTTTCATTTGGATACCAATAAATTTATAAAATGATCTTCATGTCTTTTTATAACATCGGAAAATCCATTATCTACCCATTTTTCTAGTTCTCGTTATACCCAATGCGATGGAGGAATTTAGGTACATGAAATAAAGTTGATGGAGTTGGGTGGAGTTTGATTATTTTTCTATGATTATGAATGGATAAATATTCAAAACCATTTATCATTTGAAATTTAGTATACTTTGTATATTTCTAAAATTATATATCATTTTATAATTCATATTAGTGAATTATGTTGTATGAATAATATTTATTCCATAATAAAATAGATGATGAAAATATACTTGGATAAAGAAGGTTTGTAATGGGTTTACACTGGATTCATCCCTTTTATACTAACATCATTTAAGGGTTGTCTAATACTTTTTTTAAATTGTCCGATACTTTATTTTCAGGGAAGTGGTAGGGAGAGGGCTTGTCCAGGGAAAGAGAGGGGGTTTTTGGGGAGGGGGCAAGGGGATGTCTAGGGAAAAAGGGGGGATGAAGGGGGAGTGAGTGGGGTTATCCAGGGGAGGGAGGGGCTGTAGGTGCAGTGGGGGTGCTATACAAGGGTAGGGAGGGGAGGGATGGGGTCTGGATAATCACACTAAAGTACTATGATGGAGGGGTGTCCAGGAGGGAGGGGGTCCAGGAGTGGGGGGGGGGGTGTCCAAGAGTTGGTGGTGTCCCGGAGGGGAGGGGGTTGTCTATGGGGTGAGAAGAGGGTTGTCAAGGGAAAGGGATGGGGGTTGTCCCAGAAGAGATAGTGGCTACAGGTGGAGGGGGGGGATTTCCAGGGGTTGGGAGGGGGGCTATCAATGGGGGTCTGGCTAATCATTCTAAAGAACTAAGAGATTAAGATAAAAATGAATTTGTATGATCATATCCATCTAATTACATATGATCTCATCTGGACCTCTCTTAAACAGAGAAATACATTCTTTCCATACCTTCAACAATACCTTATATATTTTATGGGGTCCTTGGAGAGGAATAAGTGGTCAGTTTCCAAGCAAGGTTGGACCCAATGTCTGATGCGGACGTGTTAACGCTCATTCCCATTAACCTTTCATAGAAGAGTACACTCTTAGAGGCTCCTTATATATGTAACTATTATGATTATAACCTATCTAGGATGGTGGTACCACTAGGAAAATGTTATAATTTATTCTAAAATTGAGTACTCCAATGAAATTTAGTACACCATCATGTTTGTGTTATATTGTAGAACATGTGGAGATTCATGACTTTTTTTATTTTTAAAAAATGAAATCTTTTGGATTACATGTTGTTGTTGAAATTTTTTCTGCTTATTTTCTCATCCATGTAATCTTAACAGAAAAAATTATTAGTCAATGAATCCGGTTTATCCTCATCTAAAATATAAATTAAATCCAAGGAAATATGGACATTTAAAGGTTGTGCAAGCCAACTGGAAGGGTGATGTTCATCTGGCATGGCCTCTCACCCCCAGATGGATGGATTGCCTCGCTATGCTCAATGACCTCAATTTTATTGCAACGCATACCTATCAGGAGGCTAATATGGTCGCGGATGGACTTGCCAACATGGGAGTCTCTCATGAGATCACTTGGATGAATGAACTCCCGCCAGAGTTTATTCATGCTTTTATTAAGGATTCTCGAAAATTTCCCTCTTTCCGTCTGTTATAACTCGTTTGTGACTTTCTATTTTGAATAAATTTCTTAGTTCTGGTCTTTTGACCAGAACCTACCCCTAAAAAAAATAACATTATATTTGTTTTCTTATATAGGTGAAATTTTTCTTGAGTTCTAATACGTTGTTCGGAAACTAATACCATGGACTACAATTTTTGAGAGGGTATCACGGATGCAAAAAGGATGAAACATTAATGTTTTTAACTATTTGTTGGATAATTATAATTGTAACCATATTAAACATTGTATGAAATCTGTATAGAAGTGTCTATTTTTGTATTTATGATTTCAAGTAAATGTATATATAATTGTTTTGGAAAATCTTGTGTGTGCTGTTTTGTTCTTCTATGATTTATTTGTGTGTAGGTGAATTTATGTGTAGGAGTTGCCTCAAGTGTGCATGTGTTGTGCAAGTGCTGGGTTTTCTTAGACAACATGGCCTTTATCAGCGATCAAAATAACAATCATAAAGTGGGACTTTGTTAGAGCTCAAAATAGCACTGATAAAAATGGCCCCTTATTAGTGTTAAACACGCGCTAATAAAGGGGGCCTTTATTAGTACTCTTTTTTGCACAGATAAAGCTGTCGCTTTATCTGTGATCTTTTGAGCACTGAAAAAGGGGACCCCCCCCCCCTTCATGTTCACCACAATTAATAGCGCTATTCTACAGATGTTAAAGGCCTTTTTAAAAATCCTAAATTACTTATTTATAGTAGTGCTTAATGTTGTCCATTATAAATTAGTCGAATCACTTTAGAAAGATGGTAGGTCGTGTGTCCGCATGATTAATGATATAATTCCTTTAATTAGATAAAGGTTACATGAGAGAATGATATATTAATTTTCTATGATTTATATGGTTTAATTTGTATGTATATAACATATAATCTTTAAACGTATCCATCTTACCTTCAATTTAGATCCTAAGTGAAAACTGATTCACATCACTTCGTGGGGCGGTAGACAGTCGTACACACAATCAATATTATTCTATTTTAAAATTAATTTAATGTAAGAAATCTTAATTTTTATTATAATTCTAAAGTATAATTATATCATAAATATTATATATTTAATTTTAATCCATCCTTATATAAAATCATGGGATGATTTGATGGAAAAAGAGTTACGTCAGTTCGTGAGGCAGTAGTCCGTTGTATACATGATCGACGATTTCATTTCTCATTTGATGGAATATGACAAGGATATAGGTTATGACATTAACATAATAACATATCAATATATTTTAGATACTATTTTTTATATAATCATGATTGAATAAAATTTGAAGGAGTTGTATGAGGAATAAAATTAATTTTTTTTAATATCGTCACATCTTCATTGGACGACGTCTTTAGGTTTTCACCCAAGGGCCTCATTACGATGGAATTGAGATAGAAAAGGGACATAGGATGTTTTGTACTATTTAATGCATTTGGGTACAAATTTTATGAACGAAATTACAATTGATGTGTGAAGAGGGGGGTGGCCTTATATAAGTTGGGGAGAGGGCACACGTGGATTTTTTTTAAAAATAATCACTTACACCCACATTTTTACATGGAAATAATTATAATAAAATGGACAAATATCAACCCGTAGAGGTTATACGGTAGAAATATTTCAGTAAAATCTTTTTTTGGGGTGTTCTTAGGTCATTTTAACCCTTATCCTCTTAGTTTAACCTCTAGGAAAATCGGTTTTTACATTAACTGTGGTAATTAATTTTTATATCTTTTACTATTCATAGTGGTAAAAAAATATGTTAAAATTATTAGAAAATTTAAATTACTAATACTAAAAATATTGAAACAATTTTTTCAAATTCAATACAAATAAGTGGAAGAATCCAATTTAACATTAAACCCACAAATGTGATGAAAAATAGGGATTCCAAATAGAAAATTATCATATCTATATAATGTATTAATTTAAAAAATCAATATGAAATTGATTATACTCACAAATATTGTAATTATTGTAATATAATTTATATAATATCAAACTAAAACAAATTTAAAATAAAATTTATATATGTATGTAACTTAAATGAAAATGCAGTTTGCATAAAAAATAAATATTACCATTATTCATAAAAAAAGAAACATTTCAAATAAAATATTAAAAATTTATCCTATGATATGTTTGATATGATGATTTAAAAAATTTATATTATTTTACCAAATAAATTTTCAAATGTGGTAAAACATGGCTTTAATTATTTTGCAAAGCACACGTAATCCACCTTTTTAAAAAACAAATTTTAGGAAAATAATTCTTTTTTTTCAAATGATTCTTATTTTATTTATAATCAATATATATCTATTTAATTTTTTCTATACATTTTTAACTTATATAATATTCATATATTAGTTAGTACTATTCATAACCACCATCTAAATGGTTATGTAATAGTGGTGATGTTTAACTAATACTTTAAAAGATTATCGTGGTTCAATTATACTTGTTTTTCCATGAACCATATGATATTTAAGAGATTAAATTTATTTGAAAGGATATAAAATGTAAACTCTCAAAGAATTACATTCATCTCTCCTAAAACAATTTTATACTCAAAATTTCATGGATATTACATTTTAAACAAATGAGGGTAGTTCTTTTTTATAAAATCCTTTTTTTACCATGTTGCTTCCACCATTAATTGATTTCTCCAATATACATTTTCTAGTTAAGTCATATGGTACTTCAATAATATCTCTCAAGTATCAATATCCTAGAAGGATTCCTCATAGTAATATAGATAATTTTCAAATTCTATTTCTTCAGAGGTGATAACATCTTTGTGCTCTAGCATGTACTTTATTAAAAATGATATATGAAACATGTCATGTACTTTTGATAGACATCTGATCATTGTAAATTGGAAAGTAAAATCAGTATGTATTTCAAATATTTCAAAGGGACTGATATGACTAGATCTCATCTATCCATTCTTACTAAACATTATAACACCCTTCCATGGAGATAAATTCTTGAAAATTTTATCTCACAGTTGTAATTACAAATCCCACATCTGATTAGAATCCTTATACATTAATATGATCATGATCAAAAATGAATTCCATGGTTTTAATAGTCCGAGAAAACTATCAATCTATTTTAGGATGGTATGCAGTGCTCAAATGAAGCTCAGTACCAAGATTATTTTGTAGACTATTCCATAATTTTGATGTAAAATGAGGATTACAATCAGATAGTAATGAAACAAGACTAACCTTTGAAAAATATTGGGATTTATAAATTTTGTCAAATTACTAATTAATGTAAGGTAGAAGATACTTATTATTTATTATAATAGTATTTATTTTCATATAATCAATATATATCCTTATGAATATATCCTTCTTCTTAATGAATAGAATGATTTATCCCCATGGTGAAACAGTAGTGTGAATAAATCTCTTATCACAAAACTCCTCTACCTATTTCTTCAAATCCACTAATTCCATAGTGTCATTTTTATAGGGATTCATTTATATTGTTCTTATATCAGTGATCAAATACATTGAAAATTCAACATTATGCTATGGTTGTTGTCCAAGTAATTCCTCAATAAATACCTCAATGTAATCCTACACAATATTTACATCCTCAATATGATAATTACCATCTCTCTCCCAAGATTATATCTTCTTTTATTCCCTAATAATATAATTCAATAGATCTACTGGGGGTGAATATATATATTACTCATATGATTATTAATATACTCTAAAGATAATTAATTCTATATCAATGTCTTGAATCATAATATCCTTAATTTTATAATAAATTTTATTATCATATTTTTATATTTATATAATACCAATGATTATATCAAATTCAACTGAAGGAATTATAATATTTTTAGTAAATAAATCATGTTTATGGGTCATAATGGGTATTTCCATATAAATCATCATTATAGTGAGACTTATACATGGTTTTTTATATAATAATTCCCTTCTTTAGGTGATAGGGAAATATCTAATTCTCATGTAAAATTGTATGATATAAAAGACCGTGAGTATAGAGAATCACATGAAAAGCTAAAATTGAATCCATGATTAATCTATATACCAACACATCATTGGATACTTACACTTCAGATATAGGGATCTCGTAAGTTTGGCCTTATACCATAGGCCTTTCCTATGGATGATTCCCTTAATTCTTTGGGAATTTCATTTCATAGTGAATCATCTACCTATAGCTATAACACTAAAGATAAGTGTTTTATTTCCTTACTTTTCATTATTTTTCATGATGAACCTTATCTCTATTCTTCTAAAAAACTCCCAAGAACTTCATGAATTTCATAAGATGATTCATTCCGCATTTCTTATAAGATAGAAAATTATTTTTTCTCATCTTATTCTTTCATAAATTCCATTTTCTCTAGCACTCATTCAAACTCCTATTTTACTTATTTCCATTAAACATATAGAATCTAGATAATTCCTTCTACTTTTATGGTACATAAAACAATTTATTCATATGATGAAAAAATATGAGGTACTAGATCTCTATGGAGACATTGATTAACTACTTCATAGAAATGTTCTATCTTGTACACTCTGTTTCATATGTAATATATAGAATACCATGAAAAAGTGGTAAAGGTATCCTAATACTCAGTAACAAATTATTCTTCCTTTTTTTAAGAAGTGGAAATATATCTTTATTTCAGTTTATTTCTCATGAGGGAAATAATAGTCTATGTATTTATCCTTAAAACATTTTTATTCTGTGGGTTATACTTCCTCTTCCTCCAATGAATTATAAATTAATGGACACCATTGATCAATATCATCTTTGAGACAATACACATACATTGTTACCTTTTACTTTTCATTGTATCCCAAGGACATAAATATATTCCCATGAGACTAAATCCATTGATAATCCATCACTGGTTTAGTAGTCCCACAAAATGATAAGGTATACTTTCACATCAAGTGACCAATTATAGGATAATAAAATATTGGAATGTGTTTCTCTATCTGAGAAAGGTCATTTTTTATAACATGATTAAGGTACCCTACTATAGAAATGATCTTCTCAATTCAAAGAAAATTTATATTAGGTATCGTAATAGGTAAAAATATATAATTTAAACAATAATTGATATTACTTTTCCTTCAAGGTGTTATTTCTAAAAAATTCAATATACTAGATTAGCACATAAAATTATGAATTTTAAATCATAATATATAATTCTAAATATGGTGTAACACAAAAAATAAATCCAAAACATATGTATTGATAATAATATAATCATAAACATGGTTTCTTTGGGGAAATCATTATTTTCCCATATATCTTATTATTTTTCTTTAATAAATGTGAATTACATTAGAATATCCCATTTGATTGTCAAAATAGGTGCAAAGTGATGCATGTTGTTAAGAACTATGTGATGATCATGTTTAGAACAATTCACCCTTTCTGTAATTATTACCCCGAGGAACAATTGTTTTAGATCCACATCCACATGTAGTATTTAAAATTTGATTTATTTCAAATAAAAAATATATAATCTATATCTTATTAAAACATTATGGTCTTCTTATATATGTACAATGATTGTTTATCACTGGGCTATGTTCCCTAAATGATTTTGTCCTAAATCTAGTTCCCAAGGATTGTGCTAAACTTCCTTTGATACCTATTATTAGGAACCTATCTCTATTAAACCATTTTTAGTGACTAATTTATTACATTATCATAAAGTACATGTGATTAGAAATGAAAGGATCAAATATTTTAGTAGCTCTATTAAACTAGTTTCATACATGATACTCGTTTTATATAGGAAAATAAAATATAAAGAATAGTAATGGAATTTTTTTTTGCATCTTCGAACTCATTCCATGAATTATTCTATATATCATTGGGAAAGGAAACAAAAAATGGTGAGCTCAGATACTCATTAAGATTTTCATATAGTTGAAGCAATCACGAATCTTGTCAAAAACCAACCCAGATACTATGGAACCCTGATACATGAACCAAATCTAACATAAATCGAATGGTGTTTATGACACCTACTGGTTGGTGACTAGAACCATGAATCCTACATGATATAAGAGAGAAATAATTTTACAAAAAAAATAACAAAATAAAAAATTACAAGTCGGTATGCTCAATAATCCAAAGGGATAATGTACCAAAAACTAGACTAGTATAAAAACCCAATGAATTTCATCATAAAATTTATCAGTGCATAACAGGATGGAAAATAAAACATACCATGTAACAAGTGGATAACATATCCACCAGTAGAATCCATCACATTAGTCCCAAATGATCAATAACATCCACCACCTATAAGTGTCTCTTTCCCGTTCTTTGACATAGCATAAGAAGGTCTACAAATTACTAAAAGAAAATATATGGTGTGAGCTATAACGATCAGTGGGGTCTTGAAAATTGTTCCACAATAGATTCATTAATAAGAAAACAAATCATGTATTCAGTTTTTATAAAATAGTACATAACATGACATATCATTTTAATATTTAAAAAACATGATTTCTTTTCAATATATGGAAAACATTAAAAATATTTCATAAATTATATTATATGAATGAATTTATATAAATAAATTGGTATTAGTGAAATAGTTCTATAATGAATAGAATATTTAATCCAAACATACACAACAATAACGATTTTCATATTTCATGAACTATGTTATTTTATGGCTATAGGGTCATCACCCTTCTCAAATCATTGATCATGTCTAAAAATCTGTGCACACAACCCTCATTCACATTATGAATGGGACTCATCAACATTTCATTGGGGACAATCATGATGAACTAGTATTTTTTTAGAGTTTTCACTGTCAATCCATTTCAAGGGAACAAGATCATAGCATGCATATACAAGGATTTTGTTAGAAAAATCATTCACCCTAACCATGAAATCCTAATGAACTCACAATCCATGGTCATATAGTTTCCCTAATGTGGGTTCATGGTTTATCAAAAATTTGTTCCAACCATTAAAATTAATACTAGCTAAGGCTACATGGTTTTGATTGTTTTTTCACATGGGTTGGACAAACTACACCCCCCTACACAGAACCCTCAAAGGGCACATGATTTGATGGGACAAACCACACTATTTTCCTTAACTGTGTACTAATCATGAATTGCCCAAAGGGATTCCAAAAATATCCAAATTTTACTTGAAAATCTATGAAATAATACCCAACAAAAAGGATATCAAATCTAGTTTCATGAAATACAATAAAGAAGGTAATGGGATGTTACAACCACCCCACTAAAAGAACTTTTCATCCTCAAAAATCTTGTCAAGAAGTTTCCACATAAAATAGATGATCCCTATTTTCTAGCATAATTGCCTCATGATCCCAACTGTCAGGAGATTCATAACCATGCTTCCATATCCCATATAACAAAGGAGTGTTCATCCGATGAAATACCATTTTCTCAAAATCAAATTCTCTATATATATGACCAATCATTGATAAATAAGGATCGATATCAAGATCCTCCCTTCTCAGGACAAGAAATGGATCAAAATGATTTTTTTGAAGATGTGATACATGAAACATATTATGTATTAGAATAATATGTGGTGGATGTTATAGATAGTAAGACACTTTAGCCACCTTTTCAATAACCTCAAACGGTACCACAAAACAAGGACAAGGCATCCCTTTCCTCCCATTACATCGGTGACCCAACCTAACTGAAACTCTGAAAAACACATGGCCCCTAATTCAATGATTTGACAGTATCCTACAATAATAAGCATATTATTTTTACCATATTTGTTCCATAAAAATTTTATTATTAATGGAATTTATCTTTCTTTTATTTTCTTGGATCAAACTTGTTCCTAATATGGAAATTTCTCAATTCATCAACCAAAACAATAGATATTAGCATGATCTTCTATACAAGGAATTAAAATGGGGAATTATAATTGAAATAGGGAAACAATTGTTTTAAGATAACTCAACTAGTCCAAAATGTTCATCCCAATATGTACCAAATTTGAAGACACATGATTGAATCATGTCCTCACGACTCTTAATATCCCTCTCTGTCTGGTCTTCCATTAGAAGATGGTATGCCGTACTAAAAAAAACCTGAGATCCCATCACCTCATAAAGTCATCACCAAACACCATAGGTAAAACATGTCTTTATATCATAGAATATAACATATTGAAATCCATGAAAATGAACAATCATATTCAAGTCGAGATTTCCCAATTTCTCAACATGGGTTGTATCTCGAATGGGTTAGAAGTGAGTCAATTTTGTCAGATAATTGATCACAATCTATATCACATTCATATTTAATGGGATATGTGGAAAACCAACCACAAATTCCATATATATCTCATCCAACATCAAATTCGATACCATAGGTAGCTGTTATGAACTTGAATACCTCTAGTGCACATCCTTGACTTGCTGGAAAGTACACCAACATTGATCAAAATTTGAAATGTATCACCTCATGCATGGCCACCAAAATCATCACTGAATATCATCGAACATATTTTTGGTACTCAGGTGCACTGAACAACAGGAATTATGCCAATCGCCCATCACATAATTTCTCAATGGAAAAGGTACAAAATACTGGGTTCAAAAACATAAGATATCCAATAAATTGAACATCCATTCTCCAAAGGTCTCCCAACTATAATGAGAGTCCCTAATTACAAATAATTCATCTTCAAGATGGTTTTAAAAAATAATAAACTCAAAAATAGAATAGGTAAATAGAACAGAATCCAAGCAACCTTTTCCATCATTTTCCCATACTTTTAAATGAAACATTACAAAAAGTGTCACCAAGTTCATATCTTATGATGAATCTTTAACGGGTGTGGTTGGATGTTTCCTTCTCAAATCAACTTCCACAACATTCCCCTTTCCCGGGGTATAAGAAATTTCAAAATCAAAAAAATTCAGGTACTACAACAAATTAATCTAGTGTAGACTCAGGTCATTTTGAGAGAAGATATAACTCGTGCTCTTACAGTCAAAATATATTAATAAACCTTTCTCCAGAAAGGTAACTTAACCCACTCATAAACACATGCATCAAAAATACCTTTTTATGATATTAGGTTGGGTAGTTATATTTAATTTTCATATGATTCCGAGAGCCATAGGCTATGGTGTGATCACACTAAATAAGAACCCAAAAGTAACCCAAACCTGATAAGTCACAAAAGACCATATAGCCCTACCCAACCAATGGAAGACTCAAAACTTGTTCATAAGTAAAAATACATTTCATATCAATAAAAAACCACATAAATTTTCCATCCCAAATAAAATTTAATCCCTTCCAAGTGAAAGTGGTCCCTAGAAGATCCAACTTTGAGATATCCTATTTGAAGTAGAAATAATACCCTAATAGAACCAATATTGACTAAATAACGAAATCATTAAATATTTATTCACATGTCCAAATAGGATTCAATTTTTTAGGGTCAACTATGATATCATGTTCCAAGAACATGTTTCCCAAGAACATCACTTATCAAATAAATAAATCAAATTTTGATATCTTGCAAAAAAGTCTGTGATTTATCAACATTTATATTACTACTCAGAGATTATGTACATGATCCTCCTAAAACCTAGAATAATACTAGGTGGCTTAAAAAATACCACCATGAATACCTCAAGATAATCCTTGAAGATAAATTTCATTAAATCCATAAATTCTAAAATATAATTAGTTATACCAAATGGAATGACAATAGACTCATAAAGGGAATACCTGGTGTGGAAGGCAGTTTTATGAATGTCAGATACTTTTATTCTCAATTGGTGATATCATGACCGAAGATCAATTTTAAAGAACTATATATCCCATTTTAACAGGTCATAAAGATAATCAATCCAAGGTAATTGATACTTTTTCTTCACCATAACATTCATGTGTTTTTTATAATCAATGCATATAAGAAGTATTCCTTTATATTTCTATCCAAATTTATAGGAACTACCAAAGGTGAAACACTTGAGAATTTGAATACATTCACAAAAAGATAATCCAATTTATTCTTCTACTCTTTTTATTCTTATGGTTCTATGTAGTAAGACGGTATAGATACTAGATGAGTATTGGGTAGTAAATAACTCAATGATACTCACAGAAGGTCATAATAAAAAAGTATTATTACCCTTATCAACTCCGAAAATGATGTTATATCTCTACACGATCTTGGGTTTCATTCTACCTAAAATATATATGACACCCCATCGAGCACAATAATTTTGACCTACAAAATATACCAGTCAAGTCAAGACTTATTAGGAAAGATATAATGCATCAAAAATATGAAATCAATAGGATTCATGTTTAAAACCATAAAATCCCTAAAAAGACAAATATATGATAAATATAAAACACAATTATGAAAATAGAGACCATGATCTCTCTTCATTTTGAGGGGTGTACTAGTATTTATCATGTAAGATAAAATCTCTATATGAAGATTTATCATGTTCATAATAAAAGTTGATATAAATGAATTAAAGAATTATTATCAAATAATTATGTCACTATATATGATGTTATATTGATGATAACTCTCATAGTCACATGACCTATATGAGATTTCTCTATAGACTCTTCCATTATGTGAAGAATATTTGTTCCAAAATCATGTTGATCAAATCTATTTACTCATGAAAAATCTTATTGAACCATAGTACTTTTAGGTGATAATGATCCCATGAAATTATGTAATGAAACAAATAAATGGAATAAAATTTTCTGGTCTAAAGATCTTTGGTGCCTTAGTAGAGACGCATCGTGAATGCACATGTTTTCCACACTAGAAGAATGTCAAAGGACCTCTTCGAGGAATTATAGGTGGTCTATAGGATGAATACTATTGAGAACCACCAAGACACTCATCCAGATTCCTCATTCCATTATTGGAAATCATAGAACTATCACTATGAGATAAATGAATTCCCATCTACATTGACTTACCAGTCCATTCATGCTAAACCATCAATGCCCTATCCGACACAACAACATATGAAGTGAGATTCAGTTACAAGACCTTGGAATAGATATTAGGTGAGATACCCATATTGAATCATCATGTATTCATCTTCTCATTCAAAAAAATCTTAGATCAAAAAAATAAAATGTCAAAAAATATATTGGTATACTCTACCGTAGTCTTTTCAGCTATATGAAGATTTAAAAACACTATAGCCTTAGTCAGCACCATAGATTATTGATTGAACTGGTCAGTGAAAAGTTATCTAAAGTACTCTTACTAAACTCCCTCATTCTTCTTCACCATTAACATCAAATCACAACATCCCATTTTATGTCATTATATCTGAAAAAAAGATCATTTCACATTAATTTAAGTATTCATTTATGAGAAATAAAATTATATCTCTATCATTATAAAACAGTACTCATCATGTTGATTATCATTACGGCTTTGTAATGGATGTGGGTTATGTTGAAGGAACAGTTGGTCATGATTCAATTATTTATCCCTCTGAGGCTCCACCATTGGATCATGAATGGGAAAAGGTGCAGTTTTTTGTTCTAGAACTTGTACATCATGTACATCAACATCATCTGGATTCTGGTCCACTGAAGGGTGCACTCATTATGGTTCACCTATTGCTTCATGATGGGGCATGTTAAAAAATCTTCTTAGAGGAAGGATTCTACACAATATCAATGCGGAACACTTAAGACATGAATATAATACTCAGATCAATTACTCAAACAACTGAATCGGAAATATCATTCCCATTATATAAAATATCAATATTTAAATTTCATCGAATCTGATTAAAAATCATTGAAGGGACTAGAATCTGATCAAATTATTCTTCAAGACACCTTTCCCCATAAACCAATAGTAAATTAAGGCTCATTATATTGTGCGATGGTCTTTATTTTTCTTATAAAAACCTATTAATCCCTGATATGAACTCTCAATCTATATACTAACATCATAGAAATATACATAACCTCAACCTCGGATACAAATTTTTCAAAAACCAGCCTAGCTACCCTACTAAACTGATACCCAAGCCCTCTATATCTATCCAAAAGGGTATAATCGATCCCCATTAGATAGATACTAGATTCTAGAATCTGTTAAGTCAATAAGTTATTCCTTATGACCTTTACATTCTTTCTTGTTTTGAAAATCACAAACACCTTATTCTTAAAAAAATCTAAATTTTACTTATATAAGGAAAATTTCCATCTCAAAGGAATTGACCCATACAATGTTTTCATTGTTCATATCAATATTTTTCTTAAGTATAAAAAACAGATTCATATCTAAAATCTCGGAATCATATAGTACTTAGATATGAAGCATTCTGTTTTAGACTCTGAATTCTGGATACCAACTCTCATGAAGTTCCACTCCGAATTATATATACGAAATCTATTGAATTTCCACTCTGAATTCTGGATACAAACTCTCATGAAGTTCCCCTCCGAATTCTAGATATGAACTCTCATGAAGTTCCACTCTGAATTCTGGATATGAACTCCCATCATGTTCCACTCCAAATTCTGGATATGAACTCTCATGATGTTCCACCCGAATTATGGATATGAACTCTCATTTAGTTCGACTCCGAATTCTAAATAAGAAATTATATAAGTTCAGATTCTGAGTTCTCTGAATTCAGACTCAGAAATCTTCTGAGTTCTGACTCTGAATTTCCATGAACTCTAACTTCAAACTTTTTATGTTCTGGTTCCGAATTATGATGAAAACAGACACTAAATGTCCTTGAAATTCAGACTCCGGATTTCTACAAAATTCATGTTCCGAATTCCTTCAAAACAGAATCCGAATATCTATTTATTATAGACTCTGAATTCCATTTTGGTTAGACTCTGAAATTTTATTTTCTTATATTCCGAACATCAATTTTACTTATTCATATACATGTTTCATTAAAAAACAATTTCTTTCTTTTAGTTATTGGCTAATCGTTGGTTATGTGACACGTGTACAAGTCCCTCTGAAATTCAAGTAGAAATATGACCGTTGGTGGACGGAGTCGACTGTTGGAGCTTAGCCTATAAATAAGAGCTCATTTGAAAGTCAACAACAACTTTAACAACTTTGAAAACATTGACATTTGTGATTACATAATGTTGAAGTGATTTCTAGAGAGAGAGGCTCTTATCATCTCTCAAAGCATCATGCAGAAAGATTGAACAACTTGTTCAAACTTTTCCTTGTACAGACTTGCTTCGTGTGACTCCAATTATGGCTGATTACAATCAAGGGCTTCTGGGGATAGGAAGACAGAGGATCCAACACCTTGAAGTTGAGGGCTTCCTTGCTCAGGAAGACAGAGGTGACGACTACTAGATATTTGAGGGCTTGTAAGGATAGTAAGACAAACCCCAATAATCATATCGAGGACTTACCCTGGTGTGGGTAAGACAGAGTTTCTTGAAAGTATAAATCAAGGGTCCTTTATCCAAGGTTGTTGGATACCCTTCTCTTTGGGTTAAAAGAGTTATTGTTTGTTAGTTTTATTTTTCACTACTTTGTTTTTTCACTACATTTTGTATTTTTAAAGAAAGTATAACATTCTTATACTTCCTTACTTGTACTCTGATATAGATAGATTCTATATGTTTTAAGGTATAATATTAAACTTTAATGTTCCATTTTCGGAATCACTTTTCTGGAATATAGCTAGTCTTTAGTACTCATATTGGTCCTGTGAATGATCTTGTTTTCTCCTTGTTAAACATAACCATCCAAAAAATTTCTTAAGGGAATTTTTAAAAGGTACAATTCAACCCACTCTTGTATCTGAGAATCTCATTCTTATATCGATACTACATTTGTTATTACAGAGTATATCATACTCAGAGTCATACGATCCTAAAAATTGGTATCATTCATTGGCAACCTCATACCCTATACCAATTTAACAATTGGTATCAGTGGATTAGGTTCAATCTGAATTAATCTCATGATTAGTTTCAGAAGATAAATCTCGGATTTTCATTTTCGGATTCACATTTTCGGATACATAAATCTAGATTCATACTTTTCGGAATCTAATTTTCAAAATCATAGTTCGGATTTACTATTTTCTTAGAGATACAATTTTTCTTGCTTAGAATATTTTATCTTGGTTACAAACCTGTACTACTAACAAGATTGTGTGTCAATGAAATTCTTAAGTATGGAAGGTTTAAATTTTTGTTCTATTGAAAACTTAAATCCAGCCAGACCACCAATTTTTTATTGTAATGAATACGAATATTGGGGATATTGTATGAAGACTTTTGTTATCAATACTGGGGTTGATAACTTTGTCATGATTACTGGAGGACATAAAAATCCTGACAAGGAAGTATGTTCTTTTACTAATCATGAAAAGCCTGAATACCAACTCATCTAGAAGGTATGCAATACTTTACTTTGTTCAATGACTACGAACATATATACCCAAATTTCTTCTTGTGAAACAACTAACTGTATATGGAAGAAACATGAAGTTAAACATTTTCATACATATAAATTGATTGAAACTAGAACATCCATTCTGAGAGCTGAGTATCATAGTTTTAGTTCTCATTATGGAGAACCAATATGTAAGGTGCAATAGAGATTCATGACTATCGTAAATAGCTTACAATATATGGGATAGAAAGGTAGAGATGATGAATCCCTTGTTGACAAGATCATAGACATTAACCCCAATGAGTGGGAATCAAAGAGAACTGATATCGATGAAAATCTAATGGTTACTCCAATTTCTCTTGATGAACTATTTGGAACTCTTCTTCAACATGAGACTAGAATGCCGAGAGATGCTAAAAACATAAAGAAGAAGAATGGGAATGGTATTGTTTCTTTTAATAGAACATCAAATCATATGAAATACAAGACTCCTGAAAGAGTTACTAGATCCAAATCTAAGAAGGTTATTATTCAATCTGAATCTTGTAAGAGTGAAGTCTCAAAAAATGAGTTAGCAAATCTCGCTCGATAGATGAACAAGATTGATTGAAGAAGAAATTTCCAATCCAAGTATAAGAACAAGGAAAGTAAAGTTAAGAAATATTTTGAGGTCACATGGTATGAATGAAAGAGAGATGGACACATAAGACCTGATTGCCCTATGCTCAAAAGAAAATAAAGGACAGAGGGGCATTCTGAAAGGAACAAAAAGAAATATTACAAGTCCAAAGCTAAGAATGTTCTGAAAGCTAATAACACCTGGAGTGCCAGTGGTGGTGACTCTTTAGATGAATCGTCTGATTATGAATCTTCTGGACAGAAGAATCTTGGTCTTATAGCTAGTCTACCTATTGATAATCATTAATTTATGGATAAGGTACATAATGATGAATACTTGAACAATTTTATCTCTAAATTCTAAGGATAGTAAATATTATAACTCTTGTGATGAAGAATCATCTTCTGATGAAGAAATTACTTTATGTACCTATTAAGAAGTTTCTTGGTTTGATGAACTTCTTGATATTTAAAACTCAAAACTCATGAAAAAACCATATAAAGAAAACTCTAGGAATACTATTCTTACTAAGGAAATATCAGATCCTTCTAATGATCTTGATAGGAAAAATGATGATTTTGAAAGTATTTCAAAAAATCATAAGGATGTATGTTCTGATAAGAATAAACATTCCAAAGATCATTAAAACATAATTTCTAAGAAAAATGTTTTAAATCCTAGCTCTAGTTCAACTGTTTTTGAAGATAAGAACTTTGTTATCAAATTAAAATATGAAATATTTTCCTTGATGAAGTGTTTTTCAAACTTTACCCATGGTAATTTTTTTTGATAAAATGATTTCAAAAATCCGTCCTCGAAGGAATACTTTTGGTTTTGGTTACACTAGTTCTAAACTGATTTTTAGAAACAACTACTTTGTTTCTCAAAGTGACCCTTTTTGAAAAAAATTTCAATGTGGTGGTCACTGGGAAAATGATTGTTCATTAAAAAAATACAATCTTTAGGATTTTATAAGGCTTATTTTTCTAAAAAGATGTGGGTACCCAAAAGTTTACTTTCCGAAATTTCTGGATCCAAGCATGTCTGGATTCTGAAAATCTAATTTTTTTCTTATTCTCAGTAAAATAGGGAAAGTACCAACCGAAATACATGGTACATGGATAGTGGATGTTCCTGAAAAATGACTGGTAAAAAAACTATTTTGAAAATATTATCAAGATGAAAGGATGAAAATTAACATTGAGAGATAATGCTCAGGGAATCATTTTTGGTATATGTAACATTGTTCTTCTTGGAAAAACATTGATTTCAAATATTTTATTTTTTAAGGGTATTAAGCACAAGCTCATCAGCATAACTCAATTATGTGATGTTGGGGACCTTGTGAATATCAGGATTGATAAGTGCTTAGTACAAAATTCCATGGAAGATTTTATTCTTTCTGTCAATAGGGAAGATAATGTTTACACACTGAACATAGAAGACCTTAGGAGCAAAGACTCACCTTAATATATTGAAATGGAAGATCATTCTTGGTTATGGAATTGAAGGTTAGAACATTGTATCCTTTGGAACTTATGTAAAATTTCTAAGAAAGGCCTAGTTAGGGATCTACCAGACCATATATTTGATTATTCAAAAGTTTGTCACCCTTGTCAATATGGCAAGGAACATAAATCAAGTTTTAAATCAATTGATGAAGTCTCAACAACTAATGCACTACAGTTGGTGCAAATGGATCTTTTCGGCCCAACACAAACTGGGAGCATTGGGGTCAAATATTATGTTTTTAATTGATGATTATAGTAGACTTACATGGTTCTATTTTCTCGCAAAATAATCTGAAACTTTTTCTAATTTCAAAAGTTTTAGAGCCCATGTCAAAAATGAGGAAAACATTCCATTACAAATTTTTCATGGTGATCATGGAGGAGAATTTCAAAATTCTGATTTTGAAACTTTTTTTGTATAATTGGTATTACTCACAACATATCAGAACCCAGAACACCTCAATAAAATTAATTTGTTGAAAGAAGAAATAGAATTTGTTAAGAGATTACTAGAACCATGTTGAGTGAGTATTCTGTTGCCAAACATGTTTGCGCTGAAACTATAAGTACTTCTTGTTATACTATAAATCGAGTTTGGATTAGACCATTTCTTAATAAAAATCCTTATGAGTTATGGAATGGAAGAAAACATAGAATTTAAAAATTTAATGTTTTTAGTTCCAAATTATTTATTCGGAATAATAAATATAATCTACACAAATTTTCACCAAAATCTGATGATGGAATTTTCTTAGGCTACTTCACAACTTCTAAGGCTTATATAGTTTTTAACAAAAACACATGCACTATTGAAGAGACAGTACATGTCATCTTTGATGAAACTGATCCATTTTTTTCAAACAACCTCAACCTACATCTTCAAATGTGTATTAAAAAACTGATTACCAACCTTTGATAGAAAACCTTTTTGATAAGGAAAATGTTCAAGAAGATACTTCTGAAACATTTACCCCAGAAGATTTTTACCCTATGTTGATGAACAGGTTCTTCAAAACCCTAATTAGTCATTTCTTAAGAATCATCATTGTGATAGAATCATTGGTGATTCCAATTAACTTGTAAGGACTAGAAGTTCCTTAAGAAATGAAGTATAACATCTAGAATTCCTTTCCCAATTAGAACCAGAAAGCACTGATGAAGCTTTAGGTGATAATGACTGGATAAAAGTCATGCAAGTTGTACTAAATGAATTCGGAAGGAATAAATTCTAGACCTTGGTTGAAAGACCTAAGGAAACATCTTTTATTAGAGAAAAATGGGTGTTCAGAAATAAGTGTGATGAAAATGGAATCATCATATGAAATAATGCAAGATTAGTTACTAAGGGCTATAATCAACAAGAGGGAATAGACTATGAAGAAACCTATGATCTAGAATCTAGACTTGAATCTATTCGTATTTTACTTTCCTTTGTAGCATTCATCAATTTCAAAAAAATTCAAATGTATGTGAAATGTGATTTCATTAATGGTTATGTTCAAGAGGATGATTATGTTGAACAACCTCCTAGCATTGAAGATATAAACATCCTGATCATGTTTTTAGACTTACCAAAGCTTTATATGGCCTTAAACAAGCCCCAAGATCTTAGTATGATAGAATTACAGGATTTTTGATTCAAAATAACTATGTTATAAAAAATGCAGATCCAACCCTTTTTATAAAGAAAGATAAGAAAAATGTTTTCATTGTTAAAATTTATGTTCATGAAATTATATTTGGTTTAACTCAATAATCTTTAACTGATTCATTTGCAGATCTAATGAAATCTGAGTTTGAAATTAGTATGATGGGTGAGTTAACATTTTTCCTTGGTTTTTAAATTTCTCAAAAACCAAAAGGAATCTATATATCCCAAAATAAGTATATTAAAGATATTTTTAAAAAGTATGAATATGAAAACACTAAAAGTATTAGTACTCTCACTGGTACCTCAAACACACTTGATCTTGATGAAGCTGGGAAACCAGTGGATCAAACATCTGTTAGAGTTATGATTGGAAGGTTACTATACATTATATCTAGTCATCCATACATGATGATTTCGGTATTCTTATGTGAAAGATATCAATCCAATCATAGGGAATCTAATTTAAAGGCAGTGATAATAATTTTCCACTACTTAATGGGAACCATGGATTTAAGACTCTTTTACACTTTTGGAAATGATTATGTTTTAAAAATATTTTCAGTTGCTGAAATTGGAGGATGTAGAATGGATAGAAAGAGTACTTCTAGAACTTTTCATTTCTTAAGATATTCATTAGTTTCATGTTCATACAAGAAGCAACATTCTGAAGCACTCTCCACTGCTAAAACTGAATATATAGCAGCTGGAAGTTGTTGTGCTCATGTATTGTGCATACTACACACACTCACAGACTATGGTTTGAGTTTTACCAAGACTCAAATTATGTGTGATAACACAAGTGCCATTTCCCTTAGTAAAAACCCTGCACATCACTCTCGTACAAAGCACATAGATATTAGGCATCACTTTTAAAGAGATCACACACTAAAAGGAGATATAATTCTTCAATTTATCGGAATAAAAGATCAACTGGCTGACATTTTCACAAAATCTCTACCCTCTGATAGATTTGAATACATTAAAAAGAAGTTAAGAATGATAACCGTGAGGTAATCTTCCTTCATTAACATCTTGTTGAACCATTCTCCTTACAGTAATAAACTATTTTTCATAGGGGAGTAGATTTGTTTATGAGCCGTTCAAAATTATTCATAATGAGGCTTTCAAAAGTTTTCGTAATGAGCCTTTCAAGAATTTTTCGAAATGAGACTTGCAATGTTTTTCGTAATGATCTATTCAAAAAATTTCGTAACGAGATTTTCAAAATTTTTCGTAATAAGTCTTTCAAAAAATTTCGTGATGAGCTTTTCTAAATTTTTCGTAATGAGCTTTTCAAAATTTGTCATAATGAGCTTTTCAAAATTTTCGTAACGATGTTTTTGTACTGGAAATTTTCATAATGATTTTTTCGTACTAGAATTTTCATAATGAGAATTTTCGTAATGAGAATTTTCGTAATGAGAATTTTCGTAATCGGAATTTTCGTACTCACATTTTTTATTCTAGAGTTTTTCGTAGTGAGTTTTTCATAGTCAAAATTTTTTTCAACAAGAATACCACCTACTAAGAATAACTTTCCTTGTCAATCTGAAAGGTATCACTTCCTTACTTAAGTTTTCGTAATCTATTTTCAGCTACTGGGAGTTTCTTTTTCTTATAAAATTTCTCATATTCGCTTCTTTTTAAATCTGAATGTTTTTGTTAAAAACCTCAAAAGATTGGATTCAATATTTCTTAGAGGGTATGTTTTCAACCGTCAGATCAGATCAGAGAGCTTTTCAACCGTTATATTGTTTTTAGAAGCTGAAAGGTCAGCTTCATCGCCTATATAAAGGGCACCCCCATTTGTGTCCCACATCGATTTCAAATCCCTCGTGTGTCGAAGCTATGCCTCAGTTCTTATACGCCGTTCTGAATCTCCCACTCCTCCATTCTGAATGTCTGTAGAAGCCACTTCCCATGATATGTCTTCCACGAAGCCAATTTCAAAATTCCAACTGTATAGAGAAAGACTAGTCCATCCAAAATTTTACAAGTACGATTATATCATCACTAAGAACATCAAGTTGAATTGTTGGGAAGATGTATGTATATCTAAGACAGGTGTTCAATATGTGGTTTATCCATAGTTTCTTGTAGAGTTCTATGAATCATCTTGCTTCTATGGGGAAGAGGTATGATGAAAATTCTCTTTCATGTCTTATGTGAAGACTTACAAACTTACTTACACCAAGGAAGCAAGCTTGGTGGGGCTTGAATATGATGAAGAAGCTGAATTTTTCTCATGCAAAATTCTGGATGTTCAAGGATATTTTGTTAGGGTAAAGGCCTTGGAGTGTCATGGGCTTGATGATGTAAAGACAGACAAGATTTCGGACCAATATTCTAATAATCAGATAATTCATCTATGGGTACAAGATTTCTTGGTTCCGAGAAAGGGTGACAAAGATACCCTAATGAAAAGTGATATATATTTCTTAAACGTCGTGGTTAATCTAAGAAAAATCAATTTGATGAGGCATATTCATGTGATAATCAAGAACATCATGGAAGGAAATTTGAGAGCTCAAATCATTATGTACCCTGCCTTACTATCATAGTTGATTGTTCGGTGTCTGGATTCTATCAAGATTTCATGTAATTCTAAGGCTCATAATTTCAAGGTTATGCTTGTTTGTGATGATACCTTGAAAAGGATGAATATTTCTTATTCAAAGGAAACAAGAGAGTTTTAAAATTTTCCACAAGAAGAGGCTGAAATCAATCCAGAAATTGTGGAGAAAGCTGAACCAGGGAAGAAGGATGGTAAGAAGAGAAAATTTAAAGAAGTGGTTGCTGAAGACAAGACCCCTAAAGCTAAGGAAACCCAATCCGCACCTCCCAAGACAAAGAAACAGAATGAATATCCAGATGAGGTGGCTGCTAAATGGAGGGAAGATGAGAAGAAAAGGAAAGAAGGGGACCCTCAGTTCAGATTGGACCCTGCTAAAGCTAAATCCTTTAGGGAAAATACTGTTGAATACCTTAAGATGGTAGAAAAAGACATGAAGATGAAGAATAATATGTTTGATGATGTGCTTGTACAATATCTTTTGAGATATCTAGAAATAGTTTTGAGAAGATTCATATTCGGGAAACTTTTGTTATTCATCCTTTACCAGAGACCCCTGGAAATAATTTCTTCACCCCACAAAAGTATAAATGAAAAGAGGTTGTTGAAGGAGTAGATAAAGGAGAAGGTGAAGAAGTAGAGGAATAAGTTGTAGAAGAAATCGAATAAGAAGAGGATGTAGAAGAATAAGAAGAAGTAGAAGAAGGAAGTGGTGATCTAGATGAATTGATTAATCAAGTTGAGGATTATCAAGAGAAGGAAAATCTATCCGAAAAACCACCACTTCGAACTTCTAAGACTGATTCCTCAAAACTTGTCACTCTGGGAAAGGGAAATGAAAATGATCATAAGAAAGATGATGAAAATGAAGAGGAGATAGAAAATGAATTTTCTGAAGAAGGAATCCTTGAGAATCACTTTCATGAAGGAGCAGAGAAGGAGAAACCCGATGAAGATATGATTGTTCAATTATCTAAAAGCGAGGAAGAATCTCCTGATGAGGCAGTTCTAAAATTTGATAAGTGGAAGAAAGTGCATATGGTCACCACAAAGAAATATATCATTTGAAAGAAGGATGTTGGTGGTTCTTCTAGGAGAAAGTTGGTGGAAATTGAAGAAGAAAAATCCCCAAGAAAGGTATCTGATTCGGAATCATCAGCACTGGGTCATGTTTTTTTGTAGAATCCTTGAAGATGTTGGTGGATACAATTCTGATCATTCCCGCCATAGACTCCAGGTTCTAGATGCTTCAACACGGCCTAAATCAGAAATCAGAATCTCTATCCATGGTAATGGATAAGTGTGTGAAGATTGAGGATGATCATAGAATTTTCCTTATCAATTATGATGTTCATTGAAAATCATGCAGCAAAATCACTCTATGGTCAAAGAAAGCTGATGACGAGTTGGCTGAGTGTGATCGTTTTCAGAATGATGTAAAAGATGCTTTTGATATCGAGGATTCCATGATAAAGAATCTTCAAGAAAAGCTGACCCTTGTGCAAAATACTCATAATCAACAGGTGAGGGATATGAATGGGAAGCTTAACACGGTCTCTCAAAACTGTAAAGGGGAATGAGATATCTGGATTGAGATCAAAGAGATTCTTGAAAAGTAGGATGAATTACTGATGATGTAGGAAGAAGACATGAAGGCTCAGGCAGAGGTCTGTAAAGATCAACAAGAAAGGATCACAGCTTTAGAAAAAAAAAGATTAGGAGGACCAGAAAGACTTGAATAAGCTGAAAACCTTCTTTAGGAAGTTAATCCCCAAGGAAAAGGAAGCCAAATAAACCAATCCGATTTTTTTTGAAATGTCTTTCCTTGTAAAAATCCTTTAAACTATAATGAAATCTTTGGTTTGTTGTATCTTGTGTTATTATGTACTAATGTGTCAGGTACCTAATTTAATTTCCATTCCCTTAAATTATTTTTGAAAATCACAAAGGGGGAGAAGGAAAATGAACTACTCAAAGGGGGAGAAGGAATAATCTAAAAGGGATAAGAAAAATTTCTAAAAGGATCTATCCTTAAGAAGGGGGGAGCTTATATAAGTGGGAGTTTCTCGTTACAATGTTTTTCATTCTCCTGATAATAAAAAATACATTCGGGAAATCCAGAATAGAATCCTTAGGGTTCCACGGCCTAAGGGGGAGTTAGTTGTATTCACAATCATCTATGAAAAAATGGATATAAGTTTTAATTTCAATGTCCAATGAAAATTTTCTAAGTCCATATATTCTTTTTCAAAAGGTTGTTTGTGCTTTCCAAAAAGGGCGAGATTGTTGAGTCAATAAGGTATTCCTAGTGAATTTTCCATTCCTTCTTGTTTTAAAAATCACAAACACATTGTACTTTAGATAATATATATTTTAATTATATATGCAAAATTTCCTTATCAATGGAATTTACCCCTACCATGTTTTCATTGTTCATATAAATATTTTTATTGATTATAAAAAACAGATTCATATCTAAAATATCAGAATCGTATAATACTTAGATATGAAGCATTCTATTTTAGACTCCGAATTCTGGATACCAACTCTCATGAAATTCCACTCTGAATGCTGGATACAAACTATAATTAACTTCCACTCTGATTTCTGGATAATAACTCTCATGAAGTTCCTCTCCAAATTCTGGATTCGAACTATCATGAAGTTCCACTACAAATTCTGGATATAAACTCCCAGTATTTTCCACTCCTAATTATGGATTCGAACTCTCATGAAGTTCCACTATGAATTATGGATACGAACTCTCATGTAGTTTGACTCCGAATTTTGATTACGAACTTATCTAAGTTCAGACTTCGAGTTCTCTGAATTCAGACTCCAAACTCTTATGAGTTCTGACTCCGAATTCCTAAGAACTCTAACTCCAAACATTGTAAGTTCGGGTTCCGAATTCTGATGAAACTATACTCCGAATGTCCTTGGAATTTAGACTCTGGATTTCTACTGAATTCAGGTTCCAAATTCCTACAAAACAGAATATAAATATCTCTTTATTATAGACTCCGAATTCTATTTTGGTTAGACTCCGAACTTTTATTTGCTTACATTCTGAACATCAGTTTTACTTATGCTTACACTTGTTTCATTACAAAATTATGTCGTGATTTCAGTTATTGACAAACCGTTGGTTGAGTGACACGTGTATAGGTCCCTCCGAAATTCAAGGATAAATATGACCATTGGAGGAGGGAGATGACCGTTGGAGCTTCGCACATAAATAGGAGCTCATTTGAAATCTGAAAACAATATTAAAAACATTGACAACTTTGACATCTGTTCTTACATGCTGTTAAAGTGATTTCTAGAGATAGAGTCTCTTATCAACTCTAAATGCTTTGTGCAGAAAGATGGATTAGGTTGTTCAAACATTGACTTGTGCAGACTTGCTTCATGCAACTCCGATTTTGGATGATTACAATTGAGGGCTTCTGGGTATAGGATGAAAAAGGTTCCAACACCTTGATGTTGAGGGGTTCCTTTCTGATGAAGAGAGAGGTGCTGACTACCTAATAGTTGAGGGCTTGCGGGGATAGCAAGACAGACTCTGATCTTCGTATCGAGGGCTTACCCTGGTGTGGGTAAGACATACTTTCTTGAAAGTATAAATAAAGGGACCATTATCGAAGGTTGTTGGATACCCTTCTCTTTGGGTTAAGAGATTTATTATATGTTACTTGTAGTTTTTACAACTTTTTTTCCGCTGCATTTTTTATTGTTAAGGAAATTATAACTTTCTTATACTTCCTTACTTTTAATTTGATATAGATATATTGAAAACACTATAAGGTAGAATCTTAATCGTTGTAACTTTTGTAAAGTTTCATTTTTGGAATCAATTTTCCAAAATCTAGCCAGTCTTTAGTACTCATAGAGGTCTTGTTAATTATCTTGTTTAACCTTGTTAAACATAACCATCCAAAAATTTCTTAAGGGTATTTTTAAAAGGTACAATTCACCCCCCTTTCGTATCTGAGAATCTAATTCTTTTTTAGATCCTACATTTGGTATTAGAGAGTATATCATACCCAGAGTCATACCATCCTTACAGAATCATACACTTTACATGAGGTAAAAAAAATTTCACAAAACAATGGAAGAAAAAAATTGTAAGTTAGTATGCTCAACACCCCAAATGGGAGAAATTACTAGAAACCAAATAGTCATTACAAAACCCAAAGTATTATGCCATCAAATCTATTAGTATCTAATAAGTTAAAAACTCAAACATCCTATGAAAAAAGTGGAAAACATCTCCATTAGTCACCCCCACCACTCCAAGCCGAAATCATCAAGAACATCCACCACGTCTAAGTGGTGTAGTCCCTTTTCTTGTGTAAGGCATAATAAAGACTATGAATTCATTAAAGTAATGTTAGGGTGTGATCTATAAATCCTATTATGGCCTCACTAAGTGTTCCATTGTTGATTCCATAATAATAAAATAGATAATTCTTTCAATTTAAAAAAAATGGGCATGGCATGATATATAATTTTCATATTTAAAACATAAAATAATTTATTTTCAATAGATAAAAATATCTTAAAACATTTCGTAAATAAATATTGTATATAAATTAATTTATATAAATAAATTGGAATGAGTAAATACATTTTATAATAAATGGAATAGATAATTAAAACATACAAAACAATCAACATGGTCACATTCTCTAAAGTACGTTAGTTTCTTTATATAGCATCCTCTCAAGGTTAATCATACTAAATTAGGATTATGATATATATTTCATCAACAATCTATAGTTAGTGGTACATTATCCTAGTATTAATTTTCAAAATAAACTAGTAAATATCTATGCTCGTATGTTTCAAATCAATCAAAAAATGGGAAATTCCTCAATTACCCAATTATTCATTTCAATATGAAAATTAAATTTTAAATCTAAAACTTGGGTATTTCACTGTTTCATTCCTATTAAATAAAAAAGAAATCATAGGATTTCATCATTTCAATTTAATTAATTTTCCTACAAATTATTTTCAAATCATTTCATCAATTCCATCATATTTTAAATTCATTTCACCAATTCTAATTCATTTAGAATTGGGGTTTTTCTCAAAATCCATTCCATTCCAAACTATAATTTTAAATCATATCAATTTTGGGTTTCAAAAATCAATTGAATTATATTATAGAAAAATCATAAACTTTTGGTTTTCACTTATATGGTTACTATCAAATGGAACAACCTACCATTAATAATAGAATCAAAAATCAACTAAAAAATGGGAATTAAAATGATGATAAATGGGGAAGAATCTATATTAATCAAATCTAGAATAAATTTATATCAAAAATGGATTAGATTAATTGAAGTAGATTTTAGATTAATAAATAACTTGATGATCTAACACTCCCTACGGAGGAATAAAAAGAGACATCAGAAGAAACCAAAAGAAATAATATTCCATTAACCAGAGGAGATTGATCGAGATAAAAGCCTCTTTGATCAACCATGGAAAGGGATTTGAGGATCCTAAAACACTTTTAAGGAGCCTTCACAACAAACAATAACATATTAAGACAGATTGGGGTGATAAGGTACTTGACCCAATGAGTTCAACATTTAATAATTAATTTTTGGATGAATTAATAATTGCTCAAAAAAAATTTTGTGGAGGGCCACACTATTCAACTAACTGTGCACCTTAATAGTGTACCCCCTCTAAACTCACTACCTGAGTGTTTATGGGTTACCTTATGTGGGTGAATTGTTTTTAAAACCATGCACCAACTATGAAAATGTCAATTTCTTAAGGCCGAACAATTTGGAGAGTCTAGCGACACATTTTGGAAAAACTATTCCCCCACCAGCAAAAGGGACATGGTTTTTTGGCCAATGATAATGGTTTTACCTAACCATGTGCAAATTTTAAAATGCCCAAAGGGATTCCAAAACCTTCCAAATCTCACCCAAATCGCCTTGAAATAAGACCCAACCTAAAGGAGATCAAAATTAGGGACAAGGAATTCCAAAAAGTAGGTAATATGATATTAAAAATCAATAAATAATTATGTATTTGTAAATGTAAATAACTAAAAACACATTCCATTTATTAAAAAAGTGACTATTATAATTGGATAAGGAATGATCAACATGTCTTGCAAAATAATTGAAAACCCATCAAATTTAATCAATAAATTATAAATGAAATGAATCCATTGATAATATAATTTCAAACATGTCATAAATTAAAATAAATAATAAATTATAAGAAAAGGTATATTATTAATAATTATACATCATGTTCTAAGAAATTATGATACCTATAATATCAATATCATTCACCAAAAAGTATAATGATATGGGGAATACCAATCTGATTTGTTTAACTGATTTGTATCAAGAGACCATTCGATTCATAGATGAGATATATAGAAAACCCCAACAAATATATACATTTCCCATGAATATTTCATATATAAAATTATTAATTTCATTAATAAATCAATATTGATCATCATCAAATAGTCATATTGAGTAAAAGATATAGATTTGTCATTATTTTCCTAGTTTATCATGTAAATTCTAGAGTAAACACCTTATGTAAAAATGGTATATATCTTATTAAAATATAATATTCATCACAAAGTAATATTCATATTTATGTGATATGTATTTCCAATGATAAAATATCACAAGAAATTGATTGTGTGATAATAAAGTAAACAATCACAAAAGATAGTGAGATTGTACAATATTTTTTTACATATGTAGTAACTTTTATGATATAACACCTTGAATAATAAACTATAAAAAAACAATTGTAATAATTCACAAATAGGTATTAATGTAAAATACATCACTATTATATTATATATACCACAAATAAGTGAATAGTTGTGTGTTAAAAAAATGTCTCAAAGAAATGGAAATTGAGACAAAATATCCTAACTCACACTATAATTTAGTTGAATGAGAATTAAAATCCTTCTTAATGGTTTTAATAATTTTATTAAATTACACCAGAACTATATTCATGTTTATAATATCATAAATTATCCTATTATAACATTTAACTAACTCTTTGTTAATAATATTTTACTATTTCATTATTTTAGGGGTTAATTTCCTTTTATTCTCATACATTTTTTGTCATGGAACATTTGGTTCTTGCGAATTAGATTTTAATAAATCATCTCCAAAATAACTGACATATTTAATCATTATATAAAATCTTATAATCACCTTTTCTGATGGTATTGGAAAATTATTTTCATCTCTTCGTGGAGACAGTAAGTCGTACATATGAACAACTGATGAAATCATTCCCTAAAAGGGTGAAAGGGTATCGAAGTGTATGATAAATTAAAATTAATTTATTTATTTAATTTAATATATACCACATATATTAATTAAAGTTTTCCTTATTACCTTTCATGTACCAATTATGAGAAAAATGAACTGCATTCCTTCGTGTGACGGTAGGTCATCGTACAAACGAGCGATGTTATCATATTTTCAATAGAAAGTAAGAAGGTAAAAGTGATATAATAATTAATGAAATATAAAAATATCATAAATATTATATATATGCATTACATTAATCATTGTATAGAATTGTTATTGGTGTTTATGGAAAATGAGTTTCACCGGTTTGTGAGGCAGTAGTTCACCTTACACATGATTGATGGTTTAATTTACCATTTTATGGTAGTGGATATAAATATAGGTAATGAAAATAACATAAGAAAATCTCATTATATTTGAGTTTAATTTTTATTATATTATCCTATTTGAATAAAATTTTCTTTTGTTTGAAGAAGAAATAATAAAAAACGATCTTTTAATATCATTACCTCTTCCTCATATGACATCTTTTGGTATACACAAGAATCCTCACCAGTATAACATTACGATCCAAACATTTCATCTATGATGTTTATATGTAATTAATAATAATATTTGGTTAAGTATATTTTGAACAAAATGGATTCATATGTGAGAATATGGGATGATATGGGTGGCCTTTTGTAAGTGGGTGATAGACACAAATTTAATATTTTGAAATGAATCAATTACACTCATGTTTTTATCATGATAACATCCACAAAAATGGGACATCATATACCCTAATAGGGTATAAGGTCTAATTATTTCCAAAATATAGGTTTTTAGTAGTTTTTAGGTCATTTTAATACTTATCATCTATGTTTAACCCTCCGTTATGCATTTTTTTACCATAACCAAGGTAATTAGTTTTTACTAATTTTTAAATTAAAAATTCTAAATAATTAAGTTTAACATATTATAAAATATTAAATATGATTATTATAAATATTTAATATTTTTTAAAAAATTCAATACATATATTTGGAAGAATAAAATTTAAAATTATACCATATGATGTGATGAAAATGGGGGATTCTAAGAAGAAATTCTAAAATTCAATATGAAATTGATTCTGATGGAATAAATTTTAATTAATATAATATAATTTAACTAATTTTACATTATAAAATTTTAAAATATATTATACCTTGGAAATAATTTCAATGAAATGTGGTTTTCAATAAAAATCCTTATTTTTCACTATTCATTAAAAAAGGAATCATTACATAAAAATACCATATATTCATACTATGATAATTTTTTATTATGATTTAAAAAATTAATCTAATTTTATTATATATATTTTCAAAAGGTGGTAACAATTAACTTTAAATTATGTACAGAAAGGGCGACTGAACCATTGTTTAGAAAAAAAATAGTTTTCTAAAAAACAGTTATTCATTCAAATGATTCTTATTTTAATATTAGTTTGTACATATAAATATAATTATATTATAAATTTATAACCAATTTATGTTTTTTATTTTATTTATTTATATTTATTCCCTCCAAATTGATGTTTTTGTAATAATGGTAGTGTTCATTAAATATTTTAATAGGGTACCGAGATTTATTTAAACCCGATGTTGCATGCATCACAAGATACCGAAAAGATTGAATTTATTTAAAAGGAAATAAATCTTAAATTATTTAGTTGTTACATAAGACCATCCATAAAACATTTTTATTAATAATTAATAATGTTTCAATCATGAAAATGGTTGGATGTACGTATGCATCAACAACATTTCAAATTTTAAACAATCATTATTAAAAGAAATTAATTATTATTTTATTTTTAAATATTTATAACATTACCATTAAAATAGTGTTAATTAATTAAATATACTTATATATCTTATCCATGTGATTTGGTGACTATAAACTAATCACATAAGTTCAAAGAGATGGTAGTCCACACATACACACAAACGACATTATCAGTTTTCAAAAAATAGAATGGTAAGAAGGTAAATGACATATTATCAATTAAGAATAATAGGTATTTCATTTATATCATATATAAATATTTATTATATCATTTAAACTAGTCTTGGGATATGTTAATGGAAAATTAATTACATTGGTTCATGAGGCGGTAGTCCGCCGTACACCCAAATGGCGATTTCCTCTCCCATTTGATGGTGGATAAAGATGTCTATAAGTTATTACATTAAAATAATAATATATAAGTATTAAAAGTATACTGATTATATTGTATTATCATGGATAAAAAATATTTTAAGGAGGTGGAAGAAGATAAAAAACAAAAACATGTTGTTGAAAACTATACCTCTTCATTGGATAACCACCTTTTGATAACACATTAAGACCTATAAAATTGGTGTTCTCAAAAATTTCAGGCCTATAAAGGTGGATAGATATTTTAATAAAGTATTTGGTAATATTTCTTGTGAACCAAATGGTTATTTCGTTTTGAAGTAAATAGAATAATATATTCTATTTTATCATAGTGTGGAGGGGCACTCGTGGAATATTTCAAAATATGAAATTAATGTAAATTAATTTTTATTCAAAAATATCCTCAAAGAGATTTATTGTGAATATAAGATGATTTTGGTTCAAATTATAGACATAATATAATTCTTTCACAACATTAGATCACATTTTACCCTTATAGTTGGGTTTTCACCTATCCTTAAACATTTTTAATCTTACTCTCACAATATGGATATTTACTATTAGATGAACAATATAGTTATAATAAATGTAAAAATGACCTGAAAATGGTCCATGGATAATGTAATCAATTATACCCCAATCCTTTGGATGAATCTATGTTTTTTAAGAATTTTATTTAATAAAAAAATATTTAATATAAAATATCATGAATGTCAATTATTGGAACTGTTCATTACAATTAATTTAATAGCATCAATACGAGAAGTTAAATTTGTAAAACAATATTTATATACATCCCAATAATTTCAAAATAATTTTTATAATTCATGAATTAGCATTTTTATCTCAAATAATATTTCATTAAATATTTTTAATATTCTTTATTTTACTTTCCCATTAATTGAATAATTATTTCATTAGCATTGTTTGAATATTTAATTTAATTATTTCTTGACTAAAATTTAAAAATAATTTACTAACATTAAGGAGTATCTATTATATTTCAAAATAATAATTATATCATAACATATCCTCTATTTACCCCCATGTTAAAAAAATTATAGTTTTTAAAAATAAGAGTGAGGCACTTTTAATTTTTTATTAAAAAAATATTATAAAAGTTTTAATAACATAAAATTGGGAAAAAATAATATAATTTCGCATTTTATTCTTATGGAAGATATATAGTCCTTTAAAATAATTTATTGAAATTTTATTATCATTATTTAATCATTTAATTTTTACCATTAATTACCTGATTTTCACTGGAAATATATTTTTTTATTAAGGAAACACTTTTATGGAAAAAAGTGAGAACCCCAGAAGGTCCAACAAAATAACCAAACAAACCCAATCAAAGACCGAAAGGAACAGGAACTACCACATACACGCAACAACAACAACCGCCATCCCTAAGCTGGACACTCGGAGATCCCATGCAAGCATAGTCCCTCCCAATGTTGCCATCCCTCCAAAACAGCCATATCCCAAGTGACCTGCAAAGGAAATGGTGGAGTGCTCCAGCCCGATGTGGGGGTCCAACCTGCACTTCCCAAATCAGACCGGGGGCGAGGCCTCATAGGAAAAAGATATGTTACCAAAACACAGATTTAGCCTATTATTATTTTCTTCCCTGTAGAGACTCCAATGCATTAACTATACCTCGGCCTTAGGATCTTCTCTAATAACATCTTCCAAACGGTTCGCCATTTTATCCCAAGTTCGGATATACTCTTCTTTGCTGATTTTCTTATCATTGAATCCTCTCATTAAAATAAAATCTTGCTTGTCAATCCACTTTGCTTGTTCATGGTCGACCTCCACTCTAACATCTCTTCCCGTCATGTCAGCCTCTTCTTGTGGAATATCAACATATAGAAATTCCTCGACCATAACCTCCTCAGAACAAAGTATGGGTTCCTTTCTAGTCCTTATATTCCTAGCAGAACATCCCATGTCATTGACATTCCCCATGGTTGTGGCCTGGGGATCCTCTTTCACCGCGTTGGGGAGAGGCACCGATAATTTCTTCCCAGAACGGGTCTCCAAAGGTGGGGGAGCAAGGAGTTGTCTTTCTTCCCCCTCCTATTTTTGCAACTCACATTGTTCATTTGAGGAACCTCTTCAGTCACCTGATCCAAAGAGATCATGCTGACTCCCTCCTGGTCGGCCTCACCACCACCAGACAGTCCACCTATCTTTTTAGAGCAACCACTACTATTTGGTATGTCACCTTCTGTAAATTGATGGCAAGGGGTTTGTTCAACTTCCCTCAAGTGAGCCGCTCCATCCTCTGAAACATCCAGAGTAGCAAACCAGTTTTAGGAGCAAGGGAAAGCCACATCCACTCTGAACTTACTCAAACTGGGTGAAGTGTTCTGACCTAGGAACTCAAGCTCACCGTAATCTCGATGGTTGTTGATTCCCCTGCCCATAAACTGGAAAGTATTGGCCCCATCAATGTCCCGGCCATGACTAGTAATTGGAGAATCCTGGTTCAGTCCATTGGAATTACCATTTTCCCAGTTGATTATACCGGATTTCTCTGGATGGGTAGCCACCACCACTCCAGCCATGGCCTCCTTCCTCCTGGTCTCATTCACTTCCACCTGCACTCCCAAGTCTATACACAGGTTGACAGAGTTCTGTTTCTGAACTTCTAGAACAACAGTTGGCAAAGTATCCTCTACCTCCCCTGAAGATACCCCCTGAACCATCATGTTAGTGACCGCATCTAACCTTGAAAGAGCATGACCATCCCGAGGAAGGCCTGCAGGTGAAATCTTCTCACTGCCTTGCACAGCTCTAATGGTGGCTGCACCCTCTCTCGAGGGGACCTCCACTGATACAGCTGGAACCTCAGATCTTTGGACACCCCTGGGCCTCCTTCGGCAGCCGTGTCCATCATGCCCCTATCTGTAACAAAATGAACAAAAATGGGTCCATGATTCATAGACAATCGACTGTGCATACCTGTATTCTTCTTCCACTACAATCCAGACAAGCTCCGGTGGCAAACTTGAAAGAACCATTTCAACACAAATTCTAGCCGAAAATGGATGGGACATAGAAGCTGTTCTTCGATCGCTACATATAAAACGCCCTATCGAATTACTCATTGACCTCAGCAACCCAATGTTCTGAAATGGCAAAGGTAGTCCAGGCAACTGAATCCAAATTTCCATGTAAAGGGAGTCACGGTTCATATGCGCCTCAAAGGACCAGCGAAGTAAGTGAAACAGGAGGCCACAGAAGGGTTTTCTCTTCCTCGACCAGGCTCCACCCAAATCCTCCTCATCAGCAAACAATATTAGAAACTGACGCGGACCCAGAATACTTACCAACGCTCGGTGCTTCAAACCCCTATCTGTATTGACCTCTTTGTCGAAAAGTTCTACAAGAGGTCGCCGCCTTGATAACCTCACGATCAGAGCTGAGGAGAGTAATGCTGAGGCTTTGTGGAATTCCTTCACTGAAACTGGAATAATAGGTTGACCTAAAATGCTACCAGGTACCTTCGGCGAGACTTCGATTTCGGGGAGGAAGAACCCCGCATCTGGCGAGGATCCAATGTAATCCCTAAAATTTCATTGCGCATAAAAAAGTCAACATTTTCAGAAAATTATCAAAAAGTAAACTTAAGATAATTTTTAAATCATGTGTTAAAAACATTAATTTTATCAGGTATATTTTATAAAATTTACAAAAAATTATTTATTTATTTTCTCACAAAAATGAATAAAAATAAATTTTGATGATATTTGTATTTTTGTAAAAAAAAATGAATACATAAAATCGATTGTTATTTAAAAATATTTAATTAAAAAATTATAAATTATTAACACCATTTTACAAATAATAAATAAGTTTCTATTTTTCATACCCTCCTATTTAACCGCTAAGATATAATAATCACATTTAAATAATGATATATTTCTTTTTGTTTAAGATAGGTGTTACATATCTTTTATTCTATAGACATTAATTTTAAACTCATGGTTTATTACATTCTACATAGTTAAGAAATTTAATCCTTAAAATTTTTACTCATTTTTAGTAACTACGGTTTTACTTTTTTAAATATGCTTTTTGAAATCATGCAATGTAAAATTAGTAAATAAACTTTTCTCTTGAAAAGAGAGAAATGGAAGTATAGAGATCATATAGTATAACACATATAAAGATTCCAAGTAGGATAAAATAATTGGTATGTGAAAAAATTAATACTGAAGAAAATCCTACCTTGAAATGACAGATAGATAGTTATAGAGAATATGGTCAGGAAAAATATAACCATCAAAAAACTATAAATCAGTGATGGGTTTAACGAAAATTGATTTATAGATAATAAAAGTCAACAAATAATGTTTCTTTCAAAATATTTTTCCTATATTGAGGAATTATTTACTCCCTAGAATAATATCAAATGAAAATATAAATAATATTAAAGATGAATTTTTTGTTTTAATCAATTTCCACAATGAACACATTTTTCTATCGAAACGATTATTATTACAGATGAATAGATAATACAACTATCACTAGAATAAAATTATATTGTATCACATAATCCAAAAAATTCTAACAATCTATTCATCCTACCTTTAAAAATTAACAAAAACCAAATGGTTAGGATACATAAAGATAATTGCTAAAATTAATAAACATTCATATAAAAAAACTACTTTAATTTAAAAAAATAAAAATATTACCTAATGTTTTACATAGTTCATTTAATAAATATGTATACCTAAAATTCAAATAAATATTCTAGAATAATATCAAAATAGAACAATATGAATCATTTAATCACATATTATTCTAATATTAATTTATCATTTATCATCAAATGACATCAAAAACACTTAAACTCTCATTAAAAAAATTATTTATCTTAATCATATAATTTAGAAGATATACTAATAATTTTCATAACTATTATAAATCCACATCAAAATTATATATTCATTGAAAATATAATTCATACTTTTTTATTCAACTAAAATACAATATTATTATTTTTTGACTCAATCCTATAATACTCCCCAAATTTATAGTGATCTTCTTCTAAAATAACATGAATAACATAGTCACCATATCAATTTCCAATCCCATTGTAATCAATAAAATATAACATGAATTCCAAAAAATAACTTAACTATTTCACATAATAATATTAAAATAACATAAAATCATATAATCTAGGACATCATATAGGTTAGTGGAAGGCGGTAAGCCCTAATCCCCCTCTGGTTGTTGGTTCTACCCCTTCGATATATTGTATGTGATGGGTTGCCGCCCTTTCTAATGGTTTTAATTTTTCTGAAACATTATTAACATAATATATATAAAATTCTTAGAGATATGATAAACTACCTCAATAATAAACTTAATATATTAAATAGTAAATAAATGTTTAAACCTCAATGGCTTCCCATACATTTCATTTCTCATCAGAAAAATGAAATAACCCATAATTACCTCAAAATAGAAGATCATATAAACCATAATGGTTATCCATTCCATTTAACCCATTTCAAAAAAAAATGGTAAGATCATTATTTCTCAAATAACCTTTTTCACATGTTAAAAATAATAGTAACATTTACCTTAAAAAATTAACAAAATTCAATAATTATATGCAAAATATTGTCACCTTTTAACAACACAACATTAAAATTGTAAAGATTACATCTAAATTATGTTTCCAAATTTTTATGAATAACTTCTATAAAATATTAATCATTTTATTCATGATTATCTTAATATTTATAATATTTTAGATTATCATTGATAAACACTTCCTTCACTCAACATTATTTTTACCCTTTGGCCCTGCATGGTTTTCTTATTACTTTATAATTTATTCTAAATTATTTTTCCTATAAATAAATGATATTACATATATCTTTATTAATTTTTTAATACCAATTATATGATGTTTATTTCATAGAACATAATAAAATATTTCGTAACTTAAATCCATAAATTTTTGTCTTCTTTTATTTCCATGATATATCTTTTATCTTTTACTATTAAGTCCATATCTCCATAAAAGAAATAGAAATGTACATGGTGGTATTTTCTTTATAGAACAAGATGGATAAATTGAGATTTTTAAATGATCTGAAATATACTCCATATTCCATATAAATTTTGAAGAAATCAAAACGAAATATGTATATAAAATAATTTATTGCTGGTGATTTGGATGTTCAAAAAGATTTTTAAAATCATTTGAACATGATTTATCATTTATGGTGGTGATTAAATCATATCATAGGGATAAGAAAGACATGTGAGATACTTTCCCTTTCATAATGTTGAGTGATCATTAATCTACACAAAATAACATCATTAAAATATGAAATGATTTGTTCATGTAAAAATGAAATATATCCTTTGAAATATAATTCATAGATAAATATAAAAATGCATAAACCATCAAATATGTTATACCTAATTCAATTACCCTTCTAAATACAGTCTCTAAAAATATCATTATTCTACTCATAATCTATGATTTTACACAAAAACAATTTGGTGTTAAAAACAATTAACTCATAACCAATCATAAAATTTAAAACCCATGATTAAATCCATTACTCTTAAGAAAAACTCATATGAAAACATAATAATCTATAAATATGTCTATACATATCTTTGATAACAATTTTAGGGAACATAATTTAAACATTACATAATATAGAGTCTTTATAAATGAATTCACTTAATTATTTCTAAATATCTTTTCATTTTTTAGTTTTAGATAATTATGTCATAACCCTTACATAAAAACCATATTTTACAAAGTGGAAAATTTTGTTGTTTATCCATTTTTACATAATATAAAAATATAAAATATATGTTTTTATTTTTTAAAAATCTTTAATTAATTCATATTTAATTATTTTCTTCCAATACTCATCCTTAAACCCTATGAAAAACTTTTTAAAAATAAGGGACGAGCATAAAAAACCCTGCAAGGGACATAAAAAAGAATAAAAATGTTAATCAAGTGAAAAACCTTAAAAACCCATGAAATTATTACCATTATTTCTATTATAATTGAGAGTAAGAAATTAATAATATCCAAATTTGAATAACAAACATTTTTTTCTAAGTGAAAAAACATTAAAACTCATATAAGGAAAATAAAAACCATTTTTAGGAACTTAGAGCATTACAATCATCACTCCTGTTAGAAATAACATGAACCAAATTATGTAAATAGTATAAAACTAACTATACATCTCTCATTTCATTGAAATATAATGTACATTAACTAATAGATTAGAGAACTATCTTTGAACACCCAATCATATATTAAAAGTCTCCCCCAATGTTATCTAAGTGCACTCAGCCTTTATGTTATATCAGTCTCAATCATGATCTATTATGAGCACATACCATCTAATGTTATATAACATGATAACCCATTTGAAATATAATTCTCAATTATTATATATAAAAATATATTCTAGAACATTTTTATCATAAAACATTATAAAAATTCATTTAAATCCAAATGAAAAACACATTTGGATATCAAAATACCATAATTATTTAAAACCCAATTTTTAATAAATAATCCAAGAAAAATGGGGGGAAGGGTTTTATTTGAATAAAATATCATTCTAAAAATTATTGAGTAATTCATTTTAAGTAACATTAATAGATTTCATATTATATGGAAAATTATTTTTGAAAGATCACTTGAAATACTTCATGATGAAAATACATTTTCTCATCTTGAAATCACTTATTTTAAATACATTACTGTAGATTTATAAAACAAATCATATTCATTGAAAATAACCCAAAAGTTTTTAATTTGATATTAAATGAAAATATTGGTCAGGAAGGCAGGGAAATCCATATATTCAATATATGTTAAAAAAAATTCCTTTCATACATTCTTCAAATTGGAAACAAAGATTCTCATTTGGAAAATGAAAATAATATTCCTTTAAAAAATTTGTTTTAGAAAGTAGAAATGGTTAAAATTTGATTTTAAAACCCATATATGAATATTAATAACATTATTTGAATCATTTTTTGAAATTATTGTTTTTGGAAAGAAAATATAGTATTGATATCATCTTTAAAAGATTATTTTTGAATGAAAGGCCCTTACCTTTAGTCTGAAACATCACATACATTTTTTGACCTACTAAATAGAAAATCATGATATTTTTATATGGAATTTAGAACCATTTTAACCTTCATTATTCATTTAATTCATTTAAAACCAAATTATATATAATTAATAAATCAATTAAATTCATGTCAAACATTTTGTACGATATCTAGCTAATATGGCAAAAATGAATTCTGTTTGTTGATTATGGTAAAGATGTTCATTCCTCAACCATATCCAGAATACTACCCATGAAATAATAATAATTTCTATAAAGAAAAATAATTTTCAAACAAATAATGAAATATTATTAATAAAAAAGAACTATCTTGAAATAATTGAGATGGTATGATGTACATATACATGAGTATTATTAACATTTTTTAATAATCCTTATCAAAATAAGGTATGTATTATTCTGTCATTATATAATACGAAAAATATCATTAATATCATGTTAATTCATTAAATGTTCCTATATATATCATCCATGTGATGTGGTGATGAAAAATAAATCACATTGCTTCATGGGGGTTGTGGTTTCATCATACACACAAAGGACATTATCATTTTTCATTGAATAAAATGGTAAGAATGTAACTGATATATTATCTTATTATAGTGATACAAATTTAATTAATATCATAAATAATTGCTAGTTTCATCATTATATAAATCCTTTAGAGATGATAATGGAAAACAAATTAAATAATTTTGTGAGGCGGTACTCCTCTATACAAAATATAATGAATTCATCTCCCATTAGATGTAGGTCGGAGAAGGATATATGTAATTCCAATTATAATTTTGTGGTTATAAGGAATAAAAAGACACAAGAGGGTGGGGATGAATTGTGTTCTTAAAAACATCAATTAATTCAGAACACCACTATTGTTATGTAGTGAACCTTTCCTTTTATCTAAAAGATTAGTGATTAGTGGAAATAAATAAAGGAAATGAACATAGTGATGTATAGTGGTTCCAGGAACAATTATCCCCTAGTCCACTCCACCAAATCTCAACTCCATGAGCTTTGTGATTTTCACTATCATGTCATAATATCCTTTGACCATTGCAAATATAACTGAGTGCGGGTAGTTGAAACCATACAAGGATTTTATAGGGCTTTATAATTCTCTTACAAGGAACAATAAATCCAAGCATTAGTGATAGAAGATGAAACATAACCACAACGGAGTAAAAGTATTCAGAACTCATAAAAATCGATAAATATTGATTCTATTAATAATATAGGTTATACGTTTTAGTTTCAACAGCAACTGATAAATTTATTCAAATCTTCAATAATAAACAGTATAAAATAGATTTTCAATGTTTCAAATGATTTCTTCATGAATAAATTGAAAAAATGAGAGAAATATTTTTTTACATGTTTGTATTCATATTCGATCTATGAGAAATTAATATTTATTTTTATAAAAAAATATGTATGAATAAAATTTAGCAGCAACAACAACAACAACAGTGAGTTGATTATATTGATCAAAAAACGTGTCTCTAAAGTGTAGCTCTAAAGGAAATGACACACTTGTTGTATTTCACAAATAGATTTTCTTATTCATATCTTGTTTTCTTTATATTCTCTATATCCCTTATTTGATGAAGAGCATCTTGATATTTATACTATAAGTTGAACAACTCTAGGTTAATGCATCTCTCAAAGTGTCCCATAATAAACTATCAATATTTGAATTAAAAATAATTCAAGAGAGGTCCCAACATACCATAAGAATTATAATTATTTACTCCATTGAATATGAGCCTTTAAAACAATCCTAACATGAATTTGAATGTAATGAAAATAGATTTGAATATATCTTTACTTCTTTCAAGACTCTTTCATAAATCTCAGATAATATCATAGATTTAAAACTCCTTCATTGAATAGTCAAAGATAGGGTTTATTTATTTGATTAAGAAACTCTAAATGTATGGTTGACAATGTACGGTTGATCATAAAAGTAGGGTTGATGTACCATATTTTTATTTCATCTTATATAGGTTTCTTTATAAATGTAGTGTTACTAAACCATACATTCCAGACGATGTAAAGTACATGATCAATATGTGTTGTTTCAAATATAGGGTTTTTGACCAATATATATTATTACTAATATAGGCTATGAACAATGTTTATATAATACATTTAAAAAATCCTGAATACATCAAAAAATATTCCCAGTGGATCAATGACTTAAAAATAATTCAAGAATAAATTTCTTCATGAATAATAATTTCTTAAAATTTAGTTAAAATAAATTCATTAGTAACATAAATGTGGTCATTATAGAAGATTAAAATGAAAATAAAATTATCAAAATTATTAATTTATAACATTAAAGAAATCTACCCTTATTTGATCATTGAAAAACTCAAGATAAAATATGTAAAATCTAAAAACAATTTTCTAGATTGAAATAAATTTCTCCATATTATTAAATTTAATATACTTTTTTTATAAAGGATAATTCTCACAATTATACCTTTATTTATTTTATTTAAAAAATGTTTATTCCCTATTAATAGGAACAAAACGTTTACCATATGTCATGTATATTAAGGATAATACTCTCACACTTTTGAGAACATTAATACAATAAAATTCTCCATCATTACTTTGTAACTATAAATTTCTCTAACATAACATTAAAACTATAAATTTTTCCCCTATTGTTGCATTAAAAGTATTAGAATAGTTAAATTAACATTCCCATTAATTCATTCTTCCTAAAAAATATATAATTCTTTAAACAAGGTGTAAAATAATATATGTAATAAATAAAATTATTATTTTCTTAAACCCCATATATAATAAATATATATTCAATTAATTAAAACAATAAGTTTCAACAAATATTTAAAAATATAACTATGAAAATCATATTTTCATTCAATAATAAACTTCTTTATAAGAATTTTAATTTCATTATTATGTAAGATATAAAGAAAAAGATTAAAAAGAAACTATTAAACAACTAATAGATCTATTTTTAATAAAAATCATATAATGAAAACAATACATATAACATTAATTTTAAATATATCGAAAATAAAAGTCAGGAGATTATGATGGAGTAGATGGTTTGTATAAACTTTCTAAACATTTATCTGTTTTATTTAAAGTATCTAAAACTGTTAAAAGTTCTTCTAATCTACTCTAAATATTTATTGTTATTTGATTTCAAAAATATGAACATTGTTCAAGTAGGAAAAACATCATCAATTTGAGATATATCTTTATAACAACTTCTCTCATGAGTAGTTTAGGAAGACATATAATTTCTTCTTGAATGATTTAAAGTCTTATTTTTAGATCAAAATGTCTTCCATATTATGATATTTATCTTCTAAGAAATCAAAAATCAATTTTTGATTTAGATCATTTATGTGTATCATCATATGACTATCTAGATTCATCTAAAATAACTTGCATCTTGTATTTTTATTCGTTCAAGGGGAAGAATTTATATATAATATTTTCATAAGATACTTGAGAAGAAGACACTTCTAGTTCTTTATTATTCTGTACTTCCTTATCTCTCTTAGAATATTTTCAAAAGGAATCATCATCATATCAAACTGACTGTTCATTTAGCATATCACGAGGATTACATTTTTTCCTTTTGTAACAAATATTTTCTTCTAAACATTAAGAACATGTTATCTTTATCATATTGTGTCTGTTTTTACTAATGATTTTATAACTTGTTACATAAGAATAAGAATATATAATAAAAAACTTTTAAAAATAAGATGATATGTTGGGATATGACACAATGTAGATGAATTTTTATTTTCTTTAGCCAAATATTATAGAATAGTCATTACATATTACATAAGACTGGTATTCTACATTTTTTAAGAAAACGACAATTTACGAACATGAAATTTAAATAATTCAATTTGGTTTACTAATAGGAAACATAAGCCATAAATAATTGAATAAGTCCTATATGATCAATAAATATTTTAAAACATAGTTTTAGATATATTTTAGATTTTTGATAAATCAGTTATATAATAAAAATATATTAAAACATGATTCAAAGAAGAAAAATATATTTATCCAATTTTGTGAGATATTTTTCTACCCCTTTATAAAATAGTTAGTACACCATAATCATACAAATATAAAAAATAAATACATCTTGTATAAGTGATTTTAGTATCTAGTATTTATTATAATTAACATCATCATATTTGTTCACTCCTTTGATAGAGACATTCAAATATCCATAGATCAGCCACTTAATATTTTAATAATAGATCTTACTGGTTTAATCCTATGAAAAATAAAATTAAAGTGCCTTTTTATATCCATATTCTTTTGAGTAAACCAATGTTCAAAATTAAATTTCTTGGAGGGAAAAAATTTTATTTTCATTAAAAATAATAGTTAAGTAATTATATTGAGCAATACACAATTTTAACACCAGAAATAAGAGGCTTTTGATGTATAAATTATTGAAATAAGGACAATTAATACCAAATAAAAACATTTAATAGTAAATATATTTTTCTTTTTATACTATGAAAAATAATCATAATAAATTTTTATTTTTCACCATAACTCCCTATTCCAAATTTTCCTTTATAGATTTTATTTTATCGAAGGATTTGGTTTAAAAATTACTACTTTTTTTAGCAGGATAGATTATTTTTTAAAATTATAAGGTTCATTAAATAATTTACTAATCATAGTGTTATAAAAATCATACTAATTTTTAGAATATTTAGGGTTTTAATATATACTTTATTTAATAACATTTCATTATATAATAGAGATGATTCATGAGATTTTTGAATTTTTATGATCTTTATTTAAGGATTATTATTTATATTATAGTATAAAAAAATACATATTGAATTCATCATAATAAAGATACTCAAAACTAGAGTTTTGAGACTAAGAAGACTTTAATTCATCAATATGAATTATAAAACATACGATTTTCTTTTTTATGCTCAGCCTTAGAATTTTTAAAAGATTCATCATGTGGACCATAGGTATTACTCTGGGTAATTTTCATGGATTTCGTTTCATTTTATCTTGAAAACAATTTTCCTTGGTTCTTTCAGTAATATAATTTTATCCTTTGTATAACCTCTTTACATTCATTTATATCATCAATTTCCTCTTTCCCCTTTCTTATTCATTCTATAATATTTCTTACATATTTTATTTAGATATGATAATTTATTTTCTAAATCGTGATGGTTTGAATCAGATGATTCATCCATAGTATTATTGAGGGAATATTATTTGTTTAATATATAATTGTAAGCTGCATCATGTATCTCAACATCATACATTAATAAAGTTATAAAAAAGTGTTTTACAGTTAAATTTTTCAATACATTTGGTCGACATATGGAAGAAAATATTCCATTCCACATATAGGTTGGTACTCTGAGTACGTTGAAAACATGATCAGATTGTGAAATTAAATCTCCCAAATTACCAATTTTATATACAACCTCTATCAATCTTCCATTAATTTGAGTCATATTTTTGTCATTGTAGGGTCCTGAAAATTCCACTAAGGGACGAAAATACCCCCACAATAACATTGCAGAATGAAGCAAGTACTCCAAATGTATGGAATATTGAATGGACTCGAATTGATATGAAAATTTAATAAGAAACATTAAGGAATTCATGTTTTAAAATCTTTTCAAGTTTCCCATGTACCATCATCAAGAAAGGTTCACAGACCACCTGGATCGTGAACCACCAGGTATGTGCGACAATCCACAAGACACTCGTATGTAGAGTGATGGACAACAAACCCAGCGAACGGTGAACTGCATCATCGATGGAATCATGCTCGCGAAATACATCCACATGCCATCTCGTGAACTCATCATTTCAAGGAAAATCGAACAGGCAGGGTTCCCTGAACCATCATCTCGAATCGAAGCCTTTTCTAACACGACATTGTCCAATTCTACTGTGGGTGGGGATATCTCTTTAGGCGTCTGATGAAGCTCACATTTTTCATATATTTTATACTGTAAAACATTGTTTATAATACCAAAAAAGTGTTATTTAATGGGTAATTATCATGTTTTTAGGTTTTAGTGTTATTTTGAACTCAAATGTGAAAAACGACTAATTCTGGATTTTTGACAGAATTTTACGTCAGGGGTATTTTGGTCATTTCAGGAAAAATAAAATTCCAAATTTTCCAATTAAAATTTTGTTATAATCCTTAATTTATTTCCTTCATTTTTTTCTTCTGGATTAGGAGCTGATTCGGTCATCTAAAGGGTATAAAAAATCATTGAAGATTGGAATTTTTCCGGGTGGACAGCATGGACCCACCCAAAGTAACGGACATCAAACACGGCCGAAACATATCCAAATGATGTTTTTCCACCTGGGATACCTCGAGGACAGATAGTTCCGTCTCTAAAATAAATTTTGAGGATGTTGGAGGTCATTAAGGAGGCTATTGAATGACATTAGTTTGGAGGAACCTTCCTGGATGCTTCGTCCAGAAACAGAAACCGAGAATGGAAAATTTATAACTCCTACATAAGGTTTCCAAATTATCTTCAATTTGGAGAGGAGGCGGACAAGCCATTTATCAACAACATTTATGAAGGGTGGAACGCGTGAATATGTCATTAAAGGGGTCTAAAAGCGTCGAAATTTGAGGAACAAATTCTGCCTATAAAAGGAGGCCCTCACCTCCTTCCCAAAGCATCCCATTTTTCCATCCACTCCTTCAAGGCACCAAGGAGGAGATCTCCACCGAGGGAAGCCGGCTGCAAATCTTCCACCTTTATTTTTATTTTATTTCTTTTATTTATTTTTAGTTTTTAATTGAAATTTAGATTTCTAATAAATTCATGCATTGTTTTTATTTTTGTGCACCGATTCACCCTCTTTTCTTCCTCTCATCTTACCATCGTGAACTATAATACTCATGATCATGAGTAACTAATAAGAGGAATATCCCAAGGGAGTAATCAGGTTCATGAAACCAAGACCATCTTCTTAATATTCTTTGAGTTAATTCTAAGGATAATTTATAGTGGGTGTAATCCTCACTGTGGTTGTCTAAAGGTTAACTTCTTAATCTACAACCATTTTCCCTCGATTGAGGAGGTGGATGGAGGGTGTGCTTGGCGATCGCTATGTAGGATTTTCATTCACTACTGGGGTAGAATAAGGTGTGCACACATATGATGGAGTGTGTACACTAAGATTATTTGAAGCTGGCCAATGAAGGTGCTCCCTGAATATTCTCTCGGGAGAACTTCCTTTCTTCCCTAATTACATTCTGTTTAGCATTGCATGGTAATTTATAATTAAATTTAAGTTTCTTCTGATTTATGAATTTTATTTATTTTATTAAATTACATTTATTTCATAAAACATTAAACAACAAAAAAAAAGAATTAGATTAGGTGGAATAGAAGTAGTGATTTATTAACCACAAAAGCTCCTCAAGAGAACGACCTAGGTCAGCCACTATGCTGCACTTAGTATAAATATTTTTGAGAGCGCACATGACAATGCTTCGTCAAATTGGCGCCGTTTCTGGGGATCCAAGTGGTTTTAATTCACTATTTGTATTCACACTGTGTAAATAATTTTCCTTTCATTTAAAAAAACAACAAAAAATCATAAATTTCAAAAACTAAAAAAAATCTTCTTTGTTCATGATGTATTCAAATTATGATTATTATGCATGGACTGCTTAATCTCAAGTGCAAGAAAATTTTTACAATGAACTAGATGAGAAATTTCATAGGATTAGTGATAAAGTGAAAAACTTGGAGGTCCAAATAGAATTTATTGCAGAATATGTACGCGCATCCCAAGAACAACTCGAACCTGAACCGGAACCTGAACCAGAACGAGTGATGGAAGAGATTTCACCCATCATTTTTTATGCTAAAGAACCTGAGGGGGGTTAGAAGGATCTACTAAAAGAATTAATCACATCATCCCACACTCAACCATTGTTCGAGGAGGTCCTAGAAGTAAACATTCCAACTGATGCACTGATGGGAGGTCAACATTTTTTGGAAGTTTCATGGAATAACTTTGTTGAATATAACTTGAATCATGATCTACCCATACATAATAATGAAACATCAAACACTTTCTACCTCTCTCTTGCTTTGGAAGATAAGGAAGAAGACGCACCTGCTGAGATTGAGTTTCCAATGGTCATGCTTGAAGAGATCAATTACCATGCTGAATTACTTGAAAGGGAAGATTTCATTATTAATTCTTCATGTTTTAATATTATTCAAGCTAAATTGTTTTCTGACATCTCTTCCTTTGAAATTTCTGATACAGCACAAATGGAGCAGACCATGGAAGACATGAAAGATATCACTAAAGTAGTAGTGATCATGGAAGAAGATTTGGAGAAGGTGGCGGTGGTGCGACTACCTCCTCAACCAAAATTTTCATACCATATGGAGGAGGACACCACCAATGTTAACAGGGAGCACCTTTATCTTTTATTCCCTCCCACTTCGAACCTAAAATTTCTTCTTTATTCTTTCTCGGGGGTTGGGAACATTCAAATCTTATTTGGGGTTATCTACTTTCAGGTTTTACTCATGGATATCGGGAAAACTCACATGTGGTGGTTCATCTCAAAGAAACCACACCCACCTTTTGATTGGGGATAATCCACTGAAACTGCCTGACTAGGGGCAGTAAAAACCTAGCACCCTCTTGGGGGTCTAAACCAAGCATTATCTCTTTTCTTTTCCTTTCTCATTCTTTTTATTTATTTATTTTTTCTTATTTATTTTTATTACTTTCTTGTAGTCTTAAAGTGGTTGCATCTAGGAGATTAACTCAAGGCATCCACTTCTAAAATAATCGCAGGTTGTATCTTTCCTTCCCTTTGATTTTTTACCTTTATATTTATATTTTGTTGAGTTGAAATAAGGTGTAGTTAAATTTAAGTGTGGGGGTGTGTCATCCTGCTTAGTTCTTCTTGTGTTCTTTTCATTTTTATAGGATTTTTGAGCTTTAATGAATATTCTTATCACTTTTCACACATCAATTGATTATAAAGAGTTGAAATGATTTTTGAAATAATGGATTTTAAATTATTGTTTATGTGAAAACATTTTTCTTGAATTGGATTGTCAATCATTTGTATGAGTTTGACTGATTTTTGAAATCCATGACCATGAAAAACGGACTCAAAATATTTTTTCCAATCCTGTGAGGTATTCTAAACCACTTTTACATATTCTTCATAATACCCACACATTTTTGAGGGAAACTTGAATTTTGTGTGAGAACTAGAATTTTTGAATATTCTCTTTCGAAGATTTGGATTTCATGGAATGTATTTAGAATGATTGAGGCATCTCATTGGCTAGCCACATTTTATCCTGAGACCCACCTTTACATTTATCCTTCGTAATCCCTTAGATTCCATGAATTGCCTTATAGGTTTAAGCCACATTACAAGCCAATTTTTCCATACCTACCTGCACTTTTAGTATATTTGCATGTATATTTCAAGTTTGAGTGTGGGGGAAGGGACTTTCGTTTGCGTTCATTGGGATGTGTATCATTTTTGGGTAGTTTGTAGTGTGTGTCAATATTTTGGGAAGTGGATAACAAGAGAATTGGGCATGTGTCCTCATTTCATTGTGCTTTATTTTGTTCATCCATTTCTCCTAAAAAAAAGAAGAAAAAATGGATATGAGCTTGAATATTCTATTGTACATTCTTTTATGACTCATGTCCCTCCCAAAAATCAAGGGCATGAATTGTCATTCATTCATTGTATTCAATTTTTCAGCTCATCCTCTATGAAAAAAAAAGAAAATAAAGCTGTGCCTTTCTGGAGATTTTAAAAAAAAAGAGGAGAACTTAGATGATATCATTCATTATAATCACTTATTGGCTCATGTACCATGTCATAAAGATGGGTGGGGTTGTTTTTCACCTTTACAAGCAGTATTGAGTGAGGAATTTTCTGTGTTTTCACTTGATTTAATCATGCATTGTACATAAAAGTTCAACCTCCTCTTTCTAGCTTGGAACATTTTTCAATCATTTTACCACCGACCCTAAGCCACAGAATCATTTTAACCATTAATTAATGCCCTCATGATTAAATTCATTTTCATGTTTCACGTTTGGAGAAATGAGAATTTTCACAAACCTATGGTGATACATGCGATTTTCAAGTATGAGTATAACTCTAGATTCAATTTCTCTTTAGTGAAGTGTGACATAAAATTCAGTGTGAGGTAGGTTGTGATTCGGCCATGGATTGATTTATGAGGTTGAACAAATTTTAATGATTGGAATGAAAATGAGAGAATTATTAGTCATAAAATGAGACATGATGGAATTCAATTTTGGATAAAATCATTGATATTTTCTCATTTTTTATTGTTGTGTGGATTTTGATTTGGATGTAAGATGATTGCCCCGGAGTGCAATGTTTATGTGTGGGGGAGTGATGAAGCTCACATTTTTCATATATTTTATACTGTAAAACATTGTTTATAATCCCACAAAAGTGTTATTGAATGGGTAATTATCATGTTTTTAAGTTTTAGTGTTATTTTGAACTCAAATGTGAAAAACGACTAATTCTAGATTTTTGACAAAATTATACGTCAGGGGTATTTTGGTCATTTCAGGAAAAATAAAATTCCAAATTTTCTAATTATTTTTTTTTAAAATCCTTATTTTATTTCCTTCATTTTTGGATTCTGGATCAGGAGCTGATTCTGTAATCTAAAGGGTCTAAAAAATCATTGAAGATTGGAATTTTTCCGGGCGGACAGCATGGACCCACCCAAAGTAACGGACATCAAACGCGGCCGACACATATCCAAATGATGTGTTTCTACCTGGGATACCTCGAGGACAGATAGCTCCGTCTCTACAATAAATTTGGATGATGTTGGAGGTCATTAAGGAGGCCATTGAATGACATTAGGTTGGAGGAACCTTCCTGAATGCTTCGTCCAGAAACAGAAACCGAGAATGAAAAATTTATAACTCCTACATACAGTTTCCCAATTATCTGAAATTTGGAGAGGATACGGAAAAGCCATTTATCAACAACATTTATGAAGGGTGGAACGCGTGAATATGTCATTAAAGGGGTCTAAAAGGCATCGACATTTGAGGAACAAATTATTCCTATAAAAGGAGGCCCTCACCTCCTTCCCAAAGCATCCCATTTTTCCATCCACTCCTTCAAGGCACCAAAGAGGAGATCTCCACCGAGGGAGGCCGACCGCAAATCTTCCACCTTCCTTTTTATTTTATTTCTTTTATTTATTTTTAGTTTTTAATTGAAATTTAGATTTCTAATAAATTCATGCATTGTTTTTATTTTTGTCCACTGATTCACCCTCTTTTCTTCCTCTCATCTTACCATCGTGAACTATAATACTCCTGATCATGAGTAACAAATAAGAGGAATATCCCAAGAGAGTAATCAGGTTCTTGAACCCAAGACCATATTCTTAATATTCTTAGAGTTAATTCTATGTATAATTTATAGTGGGTGTAATCCTCACTGTGGTTGTCTAAAGGTTATCTTCTTAATCTACAACCATTTTCCCTTAATTGAGGAGGTGGATGGAGGGTGTGCTTGGTGATCGCTAAGTAGGATTTTCATTCACAACTGGGGTAGAATAAGGTGTGTACACATACGATGGAGTGTGTACACTAAGATTATTTGAAGCTGGCCAATGAAGGTGCTCCCTGAATATTCTATCGGGAGAACTTCCTTTCTTCCCTAATTACATTCTGTTTAGCATTGCATGGTAATTTATAATTAAATTTAAGTTTCTTTTGATTTATGAATTTTATTTATTTTATTAAATTACATTTATTTCATAAAAAATTAAACAACAAAAAAAAGAATTAGATTAGGTGGAATAGAAGTAATGATTTATTAACCACAAAAGCTCTTCAAGAGAACGACCTAGGTCAGCCACTATGCTGCACTTAGTATAAATATTTTTGAGAGCACACACGACAACAGTTCGTCAGCGTCTCCACAAATGGTGCTTCATGCCCAATAGATACAAATTCCCTGATGCTCTATAAAAGGAGTACAAGAGGATGAGGATGGAAGGATGATGAAAGCATGAAGGGTAATCAGAGGATGGAATTAAGAACGTGGAAAAGATTCCGGATTCAATCTCGATTCATTGAGGATGTCCGAATTGTGAACCATTCTCTCCGTAGGTACAACCGGTCGCGAATAACAATACGGGGAAACACAATAATAAAAATTGAACTAAAAACATAATTGGTGAACCATTTACCACATAATTCTTTTGGATGAACTCCTCGTGAATGATAATCCCCCAAACCCTCATTCGATATGGTTCTATGCGTACTGTGCTACTAGGCGGACTAAACCTGGCATCGTGTACTGCATCATTACAAGGATTGAACCCAAAGCTACATGATGTACCACATACCTCTAACGTATACATTGGTCTATACCCATGCCTGCATACCGCATTAGTAAGAGGATGACCCCTTTTCCCACTTACCACTATGGTATGCAGAGCCTCCCCCATCTCCCATAAGAAATCATCATGATGAATATGGGTTTTTTTGGGTATTATTTCATCCAGTTCCAACATCACCCCTTCAATACCATCTATTTCTCCACTATTCGTCTGATAAACAGTCCCCCAGCATCAGTCCAAAGCCTCTTACAGAGACACTGGACCCGTATGATCAGACCATCACGTGCATCAGCACCCCCCTTTGAGTCAACATACCCATGGTATGCAGAGTGACAAAGGCTCTCCCCACAACAGTTCGATCTTCTTGAATGATTGTGGGTCTACATTCCCATGGTAACCCAGAGTCCAACCATGGGATGACGACGTGAACCTCCCTATTCAAGTAATTAAGGGTGATCACTTGATCTTCTATTCAATGAGGAATAATGGTCAGTTTATGGAGTTATGTTTGATTCTCCTTTGATGAGGACAAAACTCCTCCCCTTTCTCAGGATGTATTTCGGGGCCCTCCCACTGAGGTAAGTCCCCAATCTTATGAGGCTATGCTGCATAACATTTAATTTCATTTCACATTGAAAGGATCATCGATATGATCCCTCTCCCACGGTTTCCCTGGCCTCGTCTGTCGTAGGATCTCCCCCTCCCACCAGTAGGAGAGGAAGCATGTGCTTTATTTAATCTTTCACATCCTCTTATTTCTCACACCAATCATGACTCACATGGGCTTATAGGTTGTTCAAGATTACAAAAACAACCCTCTGAACTATGATAATTCTAATTCCTTGTCAAACCAGGATAAGTAGGACACCTACTCAAAGGCCCAAGCTCAAATGGATGCCCTTCCAAAAGGGTGATCACGCAATCATGTTGTCGCAAATGGGCAGCTTCCATGAATATGCCCCAATAATTCTGAACAATGGAAATTTTTATTCATGTTCAAACCAAGATACGTAGGATGCCTAGTCAAAGGCCCAAGCTCAAAAGGGTGCACATCCAAATGGGTCCCCCCGACCATGCCCCATAAAATGGTAAGCTTCCATGCACAAGCCCCAACCATTCTGAACTTCGTACGTTCTAATTCTTCTCTTAAGGATATGTATAAAACTCATCTAATGGGTCTGTTCCCAACATCAATTCACCTTTCGTCCCCCCATGGATGATGATAAACTCCAAAGCGCCTTATAATTTGGCTCAAGTCAGCATTACCTTCATAGCATCAAATATATACATGCTTTCGATGATCTTGTAAACCAAGGTTAGCATGTTGACAAAATCTTCAGGAATGAACCAAGGATTCACAGAAATATGAACATCACATAAATCTATAAGAGAGTATTAGAATATGAGATAATAATACCTTGAATGGGTGCGGTGATCCTGATTTCCAACCTCTCCCCCAATAGAGGACTCGGGTGTCGTTGGATGAATCATCAATCAACGCGCACCTGCCTTTGGAATGCAGGTCCATGAATCATGTATACTAGGGATGTTGGGTGTTTTTGGATCCACAAATAAACCCGTTGGAGACCATCTGAGGAAGTTATATATGAGTAGGACTGATTTTATGAGTACTTGACCCCACCCAATCACTCGCTAGGACCGATTGAATGTGGGATTTCCTTCGCAATTTGAATGGGGTGAATTTCCTAGCCCCAGTGAGGTTAATCCAACCTTCTTCTAAAAGATAATTATATAGAATGGGTCATAACGAAAGAAATGGGGAACATGATAGGAAACCATATCGGGAAAGAGGTATGGTAGATGATCCTCCTCGTACCATTGCTGCACCGCCCAAAATGCACCACCTCAGAGGCAGAAAAAAATGGTGAACCTGGCGTGAATCATTAGCCAAGGTGGAGGTTCTACCCCAATGATAATAGACTAAAACATTTTACACATCGAACCATTTTTTTCACCCCTTTATGCACAAAACACAACACCTCAGACGTCGACCAAAAAACTTGAACCCGACGTGAATCCTCAACCAAGACGACGGTCTTTCCCCACTCAAGCCCATTCTCCCCACAACAAGAAAAAAAGAGGGTAAGGGGGCCCTGATGATTATCTAGATATGAATATGTTTAAAAGAATGTTACTTTGATGAGGTATTTTTTTATGTATGTCATATATGTATGTCGAATGTTCCCACAGAGAAACCTTTGATCCAAATGAAATCTAGATAACCAATTTAGACACATGCATTAGCAATCCTGCAAGCAGTGGGGTCCCCAACAAAGAGCAGGACCACCTCGCCTACCATGCGTCTTCAACACTGGGTATCCAGCATAATGATCAAATAATACCCCTGAAATGGTACTATCCCCATACTCGAGGTCATGAGACAAGATATCCTATATGAAAAGGTCTGATAGTCGCCTCCTCAGTCACGACCGACACCCTTGCACAAGGCGGCCCCGGTGGTCGTCTCAAACCATTTTGAGAGCATGTCCCTAGAATGTGACAATGAGTACCTCCCTTATCTTAGGGAGGAAGATGATGTTGATGTAGAAAACATCATCTCAACTACACATGGGTCCTACTCATGGGCCCCGTCCATAGAGTGTCGTCGCCAACACCGGATGACCAGACCTCCTCCTGCCGAAGAGGTCCTTATACCAACGGAACCTGCTAAATTCCAGGAGACCCGGCGCACTCGGGCTTCCCACCAATGGTGGAAAAATATAATCAACAACACTATATCACCCTAGTTCCTATGGATAAACTCCTCCATACAAATGCGGTGGAATTTAATGGGAAGACATATGAATCGTCCCCCTCTAATCAAGCCCTCCACAAAAATATTGTTACACAATACGACCACATGAACATTCTTTCTAGTGCATGGTGGTCTTGTCATTTAGACAATGAAAAAAAATACAGGTAGATGTAGATATCTGTCGGGTAACAACAAGCCCACCATCCCAATAGGATGCCAACCTGCTATACACAAGAACAAATTCATTGTGATGCATTTCAAAACCGTCATCCAAATTGGATAGCAACCAGTTATACATAGGCAAAAATACCTGCTGATTCATTTCATGATTGTCATCCATATAGGCAGAAACCAGCTACATGCAGGAATAAACACATGCTGATGCATATCAATCCCGCTATCCAAATAGTGCAGCATGAAAATATAAGCATAGTCAAATATTTCTGTATGCGTACAAAGCCCATGAGACAAATACATTGGAAAGAGTGAAAATGAAAATCCCTACTCGTGAATATGAAGACCACCAGTCAAATACGGTGGTAAATGAAGAATAAAATCTGTGTCAGACTCATTCCTCTGTCCCGTTATATGAGAACTTCTGGTATCTACTTGAAACTCAAGGAGTACAAGAGGAGGCACAAAATTCTTCCCTGATAATGGAATGGGCCTTCATTCCCATTCTAGACAAAATGTATCTCATAACATACTGGAAATGATGGAAGATCAGATGTTGATCCCAGACCATATTATCCAAAATTCCTAGATATCATTGTATCATCAGAAAGGGAAATAAATTTGGCCCACAACATGGTTTCCTTAAAAGGAATGACTCACTCGCGAAATGAGTTAGTCGCTCCAGAGTAGTTAATCATCCATTATCTAGTCCAGGAGGGTCGATGGAAATATCCAGCCATATATAGGAAATCAGATCAAGAAAACAATACTCATTCTAGATGGGGGGACGTCGGTCCAATGTGTTGGTCGCTCCAGGGAAGGCATACATTCCTTCCAAAAATCAAGATTCTCGTCGGCATATCCTGATGGCATAATGGGACCCAAAAAGATATGGACAAGGACATAAAGGCCGTTTCCAATAGTAGATGGCCCCGATTACCTACTAGAGATCACTCAAAAATGAAATGTGCCAATGGAAACTGGAAAATGAAGAGCACATACATGATCCTTCTCTACTGGTAGCTAGGGTTCTTGGCACCCTCAAACATATATAAATAAAGCCACTAGAACATTTCAGTCCACTACCAAATAATACAAGTTGATGTATTAGTTCCAAAGGTCCTCCTTGCAATATCAAAACCAGCAGCCCAAAAGGTCATCCCCTAAGAACCCACGGGGGCTCACTTCGTGGGCCATGAAAGATTGATCACAAGATCCTATCTCATGAATCACATCGGGGTAGCCCTCCCCTCGACCTGAAGATCAGACATCATGAAGTCACACCCCTTGCTTCCATCTACCCTGATGGTCCTCCCAAGGGTATATGCTACAGATATGTTTCTCCATGTAGTCGGACATCGTGTCATGATGGTAGTCCTCGCCATGATGACAGTCATTGCGCCCCCCCCCCCCCCATGATGACGGTTGTTGTGAAGGTCCTCTCCATAGTAACTTCAAGTAATGAGAAGGTCCACCCCTCATTGCATTACATCCTGAAGGCCCTCCCATAGATATGAACGGTAGAAATTCTCCCTAAAGCGAGGTATCAAGTTATGATAGTAGTCCTCGCCATCACAGAAGTCATTGAGAAGTTCCTCCCCTCGGTGACAATAAGTAGCAAGAAGTTCTTCCCCTTGATGTATCCCTCCATAAGGTTCCTCCCCTTGGTATATGATGGAAGGACATTTCCCATGGATCGGTATCAAGTTGCAATAGTATCTCTCACCATTGATGAACCAATTGTGAAGGTCCTCCCCACAACCAAAAGTCATACAGGCAGGAAGGTCATCCACTTACCGAAAAAATGTGAGAAATCCCTCCTAGGTTATGGTGTTCAGAAAAGAGTCAGACACATCGGGAACTACATATATAAAGAGTGATATTCTTTCTCAAACAGAGGATGGATCGGAGCCACTCTCATCTTATGAGCCACCCTGTACTGTCTGTAAATCAATAATTCTCCCACCATCCTTTTTTCTTGGAACGAAGTTATTAAGAAGCAGTTGAGCTAGGAATATCAAGTAGAGGAGCCTCCGGATGAAAAAATAGTAGGGTATATTTCTTTTGAGAAGACAACTAGCTAAGGATAATATAAAATACTACAAATATGTCTTTTATCAGTGCTAGAAGAGGGCATCAACTGTTCTAAAAAGGAACTATTAATCGAGGCGAAGAGGGGGGTCCCTTTTATCAATGCTCAGAAAAGCACTGATAAAGTGCCCCTTTTATCAATGCTAAAAAGGGCGATGATAAAATGGGTCCTTTATCAGCGTTTTTAGCGCTGATAAAGGACCCCTTTATCAGCGCTTTTAGAAAGTGACGATAAAATTCAAAAAAAATTAAATGTTTATAATAGAATATATAATTCAGGGGAGCTTCTAACAGCACTTGACCCCCTTTATCATCTCTATGTGGACCACTCTAGTGTGCTTCCCTTGCCCACATGTTCATCATATGCCCCCCGCACACACCTCCTTTCTTCCACCAGAACTCGAACCCGTGACCTCCCCCTTGAGCGCATGCACCTTTACCACTAATCCATTTCGTTTTTTTCAATTTAATGATATATCTATTTATTTATATATATATATAGTTATATTTAATCGTATATTAATATAGAATAATTTTAATATAAATATATATTTTTACTTTAATACATATATATTTATTCATATATTAATATATATATATATATATATATATAGTTATATTTATTCGTATAATAATATAGATTCATATTAATATAAATATATTTAGTTATATAAATAAATATATATTTATTTATATATTATTATATATATATATTTATTCGTTTATTAATTTATATTTATATCTATTTATATATATTTTTAGTTATAATTTTTATCAATATATTTATTTCTATAATAATATACATTTATAAGATTAGTTTTAAATACATTTATATAATATATTTTTTATGTGTGTTCATAAATAAAAAAATACATACATACATACATATATAATACACACACAAAGACACACACACTCACATATATATATTTAGGAATAAATATATATATATATATATATATATATATTTGAAAAGCAATGGAATGTTAAAACGACCATAACATCTAATCTAGAAACCTTTTTGAACTCCACAACCCATCGAATTGACGAAAATGAAACAGTTTTCAATATTATTTGTGGTACAGGCCTAAGGGACATCCAGATCAGAAGTTATAATTGTCTGAATGTTAACAAATCGGGGTATCCCAACTAAAAACTCAATTTTGGAGGCCTTATGGGCACTTTTTGGCCTCGTAAATTGTGAAAGTTGATTCTCTTTGGTCACAAGTGCGTAGAGCTTGTCACGAGCTTTGATTTAACATGCTGTAGAGATCAAACAGACACCCAGATCAAAATTTATGTTTGTTTGAAGTTTGAGTTACATTTTCAACTTATTTTAGATCATTTATTATTTTATTTTTATTTCTTGTGTCTTTAATTTGTTTTTAAATGATTTTTAACTGAAAATAATTAGAAAATTATTTTTTAATTATATTTTTTAAAATATTTTAAATCCATTTTCACTAAATTTCTTATATATTAAAATGTAATAGTATAATTATACTTATCTAAGTCATATTTAAAAAATATATATTATATTTATAACAATATATATATACCTATATAACAATATATTATTTTTCCTGAAAAATTATATTTCGTGAAATATAAAATTTATCAGTATGCTAGAAAAAAGCACTGATAAAGCCCTTATTTATCAGTGCTTCTAAAAAAGCCCTGATAAAGGGGTCACCTTTAACAGCGCTAAAAAAGAGCTGATAAAGTGGTGGCCTTTATCAGTGCTTAAAAAAGCATTGATAAAGGGTCACTTTTAACGGTTCTTTTTTAGAACTTTTAAAGGTCACCCTTTATAACCGATTTTTTTTAGCGTTGATAACGGTCACCTTCATCGGTGCTATTTTTCGCACGGATAAAAGGGTAGCGCTTCCATTGTCCGTTTTTGTAGTACTGATACCAGTTATGTATTGTCCTATGACCACTTCCGACTTCGACATACTAGTGGAGTTTTCTGGGGAATGCAAGAATGACATTCACCTTCATATATGAATGAATCATCATCAGTTGAAAGAAAAAATCTTACCCTTCAAACGGTAATCATAACATGTCAACACGTTAGGAGAGATTCTACATCTAATCGGCATGGAAGCCCTCCCTTATGCAAGTTAGCATCAATCATAATGGAAAAAAGAAAAACCTTGACTGACCTTCCTCCATGAACTAAATAAGTTGTGTCACCTCATTGGCAATGCCCCAGTTAGAGCTCACATTTGGGGATGGGGAGAACATGGAGCTCTACAATTCACCCCTCATCCCATCCAGTATGCCCCCTGGTAAATGAAATCCTGTAATGTAATCACCCAAACACACCAATCAAGTGAAACCCATGCTAAGGAAATATGGGATACTCAACAAAAACCATCATGGTTTAAGTCCCAAAAGTGATAAGACTTAAGTGATCATGCCATCGAAAAGCTTCTGAGTTAGGAATCCAAGAACATCGATCAGGCATCCCGCCTAAAAGAAGCCGGCCAACAAGAAGTGATCATGTATTCAAAAGATCATAGACTATATGCAGGACCAATTCCATAGTCGGATCACACCCGCGCAAGATTACGTAAAATTGAAACAGTGGAAATAGCGTTGGAAACCTCCGTGATGTGGGAACAACCCCATCCCATAGGGATAGGGGCATTTTTGAATCAAAATTCCCCTATAAGACCAACAAATCCATGCTATAGCACATCTATGGAAGAACGGGAACAACCCTAGCCTGTAGGGCTAGGGGAATTTTAACTTCAAATCCCCGAACAACAAAAGTTTTTCATCCACCCTCCAGGAAGACTGATGGAGAGGGGAGTCACTCGTTCTACACGTTCTCATGGTTCACACCCTCTAAGATGAAGGCACGTTATGAGGTCATAACAGGGCTCCCTTTGGTCAATATTCTCTATGAAACATGAAGAATACCGCGTAATGGAAGGATGATGTCCAATAAATGATGCAGAAATCATTCCTACCGTTCGGCACCGGGTACACCACCCCCAATGCGATATGACCCGGTGAACATGGTAAATGTCAACCACATGGATCTCACATGAAATGACATAGAGAGATAGGACGTGAAGGAAGATGGTTCCCTCCTAGAGGCATCCCACATCGATCCTGATGGTGTGCATACCTAGAACTATAGAGTAGTTCTAAATTTGGGCGCCCCCTTAATTAAGCTGACATTACCTCCCATGCGAAACCCCAACAAGGGGAAGAATAAATCCAAGTTAGTCTATTAACTTCATTCCCCTCCCCTGGAAATGATTCCCTAACCCTCAAGGAAAGTATATCCATGTAGGAGGAAGAAATGATAGAGATCAGGTGAATTAATGCTGAGTTATGTTCAGGGAGAACTCTCACCGGATGTGTTTCCCTACGGAACATCAGTAGATGCTCCTAGAAAAGGTGTCTTGGGCACATGCACTCATCCAGGTGAATGAATCCAAGGTTGGAGACACATTAAATCTAGAATTGGGATTGGAAACCTACTTAAACCTGACCCCATAAGGACATCATGACTTTCCCTTGCTGGGAAGGTAGCCAGAATATATTTAGGTAAACCCACAAATGATACCTCCAGTAGGGTATCAACTCCAAATTCTAGCAGTGCCATGACACCCAGTATTGTCCACTACCACACCAGATCAAGATCAAGGAAAATAGGATATTCATCAAGGGCTATGGAACACTATAGAGAAATTAATAACTAAACTAGAATCCATAGAAGGGAGGCATGCTCTGATACAACCAAAGCACAAGCCCTACCCTGATTGGGTGAGCAATGTTCCACTGCCACAAAACTCTGAAAACCCTGCATTAGTAGTTTTTATTGGATTGGGGGACCCAAAACAACATTTAATGCACTATTCATTATTTTGTGACGCCATGATGGGAACTCTAGAGTAGCATGATGTAGTAAAACTTAGGTTCTTGGTATGAACCATGTAGGTCTTGGCATTCATATGCTATACTAGCCTGCCAGCCAATTCAATCACAGGTCGGGAGGACCTTCGATGATATTTTCTCTTTTAGTTTAGTTCAACGCTACCTAAGACAATATTTAGTGACCTCATGAACTGAATGATACAAGACAACAAAAGAGTCTCAAAATTCATTGATGGATGGAAAGGCCTGACTTATTCCCTAAACTAGCTGCTCTCTCAGGATGAGCTGCTCGCCATGTGCATTGATAACCTTTAGGATGAATTGAGAACACCACTCATCCTGATTAATTACACAAGTGGGTTTAGATATTTCACTTCCATTTCCCAAAGAATAGAATAATCCTTGAAATGGACTAGTCATATGTCTCGAGTGGCCCCGTTAACACATGGGGAACGAACGAGAAAGGCCAAAACTAATTCTCTCATTCTTAAGACACCCCATGCACCAGCTCTAGTAGAGAGGCCCCCACCGAACTGTGTAGGACCCCCTGGATGCTAAAATCCACCCCCACCTCAGCAAGATGAGGTATGAGGTTCTAATATAAAATAGTTCGATGAATGAATAAATAATTTTTTCTCATTCGAAGATGACTCGATCCGTGACTATTTCATAACCGCCATTAATTGCAATTTTATCCATCTTCCATAGAGAAAGAGAGCCGATGATGTGGGTCTCAATGTCTGTCAAAATTATTTCCCCTATCACCGACTTTTGGGACACACCATCCAGGAATGCGTCATTTTCAAGGATCTCCTACAAATGATGCTGGATTCTGGGAAAGTAATGTTGGGCTCCCCGCATACACAAGTGGTGTATGTTTCCACCTCAAATTCAATATATGAAAAAGAATGGATGATAGTTTCTTGTAAGAAATAGAAATTTTTTGATAATTGGATGAACCAGAAGACCATCAACAAAGTCCATGTCATCCTCCATGCATAGTTGAAACAACCAATTGTGCCCCCCCAAAGCTCCTAATATTGCACAACTGTCCTCCTTGGCATTGCGGTTATTTAAAGTCTATAAGTGCATAAAGAAGGAGGAAGAAGATAGGATGAAACCAATGCCTAAGTCAGTGTTGACACTTTGGGACATCATGGAAACTTACTTGGTATAGTGGGCACTGCCTCACCAAATGGTACAACAGGAGTTCCACCAAAAAACGATTCAACGGGTGTCACCCGATCAAATAGAACCATCAGAAGGAGACGGTTTTACAAAAACATTCTTAGATCAAGAACTAATATACAGATCCATTAATTTCATTCAATCTATGGACCCCTTATTGGATGGAGACAATGGCCATGAATGAAAATTCTCCATTCCCAACTGTAGAGCTGTAGGAAGAGTCTGTAGAGGCCAAATATTTCTTGGAAGGTATGATTGTAGAAGGAGTCAGATTCATATCCATGCCATAAGACAAAACTTTAACATTGCAGAAACTCTTGGAAGGACCCTCCGATGGACACAACAAGAACTGTAATGCTCCAACACCCCCTTTGGATGAAATCCAAGACTAGTTTTATAGGAATATCTATCAGGGGAAGAAAAGATAACAAAATTCACAAGGCACATTGGCGGAACAGTTTGGCCAAACCCAGAAAGGAATGAAGCACCACTGGCCCTAGATATAGAGGTCGAACCATCCATGTCCAAATCCAAAACCCCTAAAGTGTCGATGATAGAGAAACCATGATCTAGAAAGCACCAAAATTTTGAGAAAAAGTATGGTATTATAAAATAGCTGGCTTCAATAGTAGCAAAACAACCAATCATGGATGCATTAAGTATGTCTGTGGATCATAGATAGGAGATCATCGAAGCCTTAGTAAGTCCCCAAGAGTTTGAGGTCGAACAAGTTGCAGCTAAAGTCTATCGGACGGAGACCAGTCCTGAATAATTTCATTCCATCATCTCTTTAACAAACAAGGATGACAGAACCATCATGTAATGGAACATAAAACCCTTATATGTGTCTGGAACGATAAATGGAATTGATTTCCAGAGGATTTTCATCGAAATTGACTCTATTGTTAACCTCCTCCTTCAATGAACGCTTTATTGACTATGATATGATGAATACAAGTTGACAACCTACACTAGAACTCATGCTAAGATATGAAAAAAGCAAGTAGAAACCGTTAGGACCAATCAAGCATAAAACTAGGCTTGGAGACCTCATGTTGGATTCTGAGTTCCTGGTTGTACGGAAAAGTACGACCATCAATGTCATGTTAGGGAGTCCTTAGCTGCATCATCACGCTGAAATTCTTTCATCATACCATCCGCGCATCAAATATTTTAGTAATGAAAAAAATGGGACATTTCATGCCAATAAATCCCAATTTTATTTCTATGAGTCACATTATATCGATGTAGGGTTCTATGAATCAAAAGAAAAACAACATTCAGCTAACGACATTGATTGGATTACTGCCTCATATAGATTGGAAATGGCTCCCACTGACCCCCTCCAACAACTTGGAGAATATTATGTATTACCCATCTACCAAATTGAATGCACAAGTTCATGTATGGATACAAACTCGATTTTCTACATGATCTTTGTTGTGGCCACCCGGTCTAAAGATAGCAAAGAGCGGGATGAATCTCATTATGTTAGGAAAATCCATATCAAAGAAGCTCTCAACCCATTCACGGGACCATGAACTACCCCCGCCTAACACACTATGTCAAAAGATGATTTATCTCCCGACGTATGAGTGTTCATTTAAAAAAACCTCTCTCCAGCAGAACAAGAATAATTTGAATATGATATAGAAGAAAGAGAGGAAGAAGACCACCACGATTCCCCTCCTACATTTGCAGAAGGTGTCTCCACCACAATCGATGATCTTGGGGAGAAAAACATGGGCACTAAAAATGACTCGCGACCCACTCTAATTAGTGTGTCTATTCCTGTCGAAGAGTAGGAGGTATATACCTCCTTCCAAAAGAGAAATCAAGATGTGTTTTCCTGGAACTACACCAAAAAAGATAGGCCTTGATTCTTAGGCTACCACTCATCATCTAGGCTTACAAAAAGATCACCAGGGCTATAAGCAGGTAACTAGAAGGACCCACCTGATTCATGCTACCAAAATAGAGGTTGAAATTGAGAAGCTGATCATATCCAAATTTATATGGGAGGTCCCATATCCGATCTAGCTAGAATACATAGTCCATGTCAACCACAAGAATATATAATTGAGAATCTATATTGACTTTAGGGAGCTTAATCATAATATCCCAAAAGACGATTGTTGATCCCGATCATAGAATTTTTGATTGATGAAACATCTATATATGAGGATCTCTCTTTCATGGATGGCTATTCTGGATACAACCAGAACCAGATGGACTTAGGATGAATAATCTACTACTTTTAGGGCCCCTTAGGGAGTGTTCTAATATAAAGTGATACCATTTGGTCTAAAAAATGATGGAACTGCATATCAGTGCTCCTCGCATTATATCTTCAATCACTTCTTGGAATGTTTGTTGAGTGTTATGTGGAAGATATGGTGGTTAAATCACAAGAGTGCTCAAAAAAACTCGATGATATTGAAACTATCTTCAATAAATTTTTTTATCACATTTTTAAGATGAATCCCCTAAAGTACGTCTTTGACGTTACCTCTGGATAATAACTTGTATTTTTCGTATTCCATTGAGGCATCGAAGTCGACCCTGAAAATAAAAAAAGCCATCCTTGACATGTCCCCACCTCACAACCTCACCGAGTTGAGAGGTCTCCTGGGGAAACTCACCTACACATGGTGCTTCATATCCTAACTAGTAGGTAAATCTTTACCTTTCCCCAAGTTCATGAAGAAAGGAGTTACATATGAGTGGGATAATTATTTCCAAGAAGTGTTCAAAAATCTCAAAATGTATCTCGTAATCCCACTAGTGATGATGCCACTTGTGGAGGGGATACCACTCATTTTGAATATAACCGCCATAGAACGATCATTAGGCACCTTCGTCAAACATATGAATGATTCCAGTAGCGATAAAATCTTCTATTACCTCAACCAAACAATTATTGATGCTAAAACATGGTATTCAAAAATTTAACAGAACTGCATGGAACAAATAATCGTAATTCATATACTGAGGCATTATCTGTAGAACCATGAGGTCCAACTAGTGTCCTTCTATAACCCACTAAAATATATCCTTAACCATCCCATGTTAAATGGGATCTTATTATGATGGGTGGTCATCCTACAATAGTTTGACATATGGTACGTACCCCATAAGTCCATCAAAGGTTAGGCATTATCCAACATCCTGGTCGAGAACCCCTCAAAATAAACAACACTATTGGCTGTTGAACTCTCAGATGAAGTTGCTTTTTCCATCCAGTAGGACCCCCAGAATTGGGAAATGTACTTTGATGGTTCTTCCCGAAGCTCGACGGGGAAAAGGGTGAAGGATCCCAAGCTCGAAAAAGTGGGGATAGGGGTTATACTTGTATCCCCTGAAGAGGTTGTCTTTCCATACTCTTTCCTACTTTAGGAGGGGTGTACCAATAATAAAGTAGAATATCAGTCCCCCATTACAAGTCAGGTAATTCCATTACTTGGGGTTGATGCTGTTATGTTTTTTTGGTTGTAATGCTTGATGTGGGGGTTTCTCACTTTTTCCTTAAAAATGATTTGATAATAAAAAATGAATTTTTAGTCATTGAATTTCTGGTAATGGCACTTCATGTGCAGGACAAACACCTAAAAATAATGTGTGATTCAGAGATAGTCATCAAGCAGGTCAATAATGACTATTCCATTAATAAAGAAGTAATTGTCCCCTTGATGAACCATGTTTAATAACTGATGGATGAATTCCCATGAAAACAAACATTGAACTATGTTCCTTGGCAACAAAATGATCAAAACAACACTTTGGAAAATGAATCCATAACCTTCGACGATCTAGTCTAGTATGAAATATCCATTAGTTTTTCTCACCACCCGATGGTCTTTCCATTTATCCTGAGCAATGTGGAGAAAATTGAGACAATAATCCCCATTTATATGCCTCATGGTCACACCACTGGCTGGATGATGCCCATTTCAAATTACCTTTAGAATGGAGAACTCCCACCAGATAGGGCTAAAAGGGAGAAGGTCTGAAGATGGGCATTCAAATTTTTCATGTATAATGGGGTAAACTAAGAAAATGTTATCTAAAAATGATTAATTTATGGATTCCTTCTATGTTTAATTGATGGAGAATAGACTACTTCTATCGTGAAAGAAGTGCATGCCAGAGCTTGTGGAGCACATCAATCACCAACAAAGATCTCTCACCATTGTAGACGCCGGAAAAGTCCGTTGTTCCCAAACGAAGCTCCGGATGCGGAAAGCGAAGTGATATTTGGAGTCAGAGGCACGTTCCGGAGGGCCCGGAGGACTTGCGCGAAATTTCAGAGGCTCGCGCGCAAAGCTGAGTCGCGGCGCGCAATCCTCCCGGGATGCGCGCAATGCGCTGGGCCGGCGCGCTATTTTGCGCGCCCGCGGCCTGCGCGGCGTCTTTGCGAGCTAAGTGCTGATTCCGCGCCCGCGACGCGAATTGCGCGCCCGAGACCGGATTCCGCGCCTGGGGTTGCCTATAAATATAAGGCGACCCCCGACGTTTTGAAGGTTGCTGGAATCCGAAGCGTCGCTCGTTCGCGCAATCCAACCCCCTCCGCGCGCAATGCCGATCTTCAGGTAACCTCCTTTCTTTCGCGCAATAGAGCCTTGGGGTCCGCCTTCGCGCGCAATCCCCTTGGCTCATTTCCTTTGAATAAATTTCAACCCGAAGGCCTTTGCGCGCAAAATAAGCCTCTTGCGCGCAATTGCCCCCCGGGTGCGCGCAATCCAGCTCGATTGCGCGCACCCCCCATTTTCAAAGTGGCCATTCGTTAGAGAATGAGCCGTTGCCCCCGCGCGCTACCCGAAGCCCGGTGCGCGCAATCCCAATCATCCGCGCGCGAAGCGCTGGCCCAATTGCGCGCCAAACCGCCATTTTGCGCGCCGACCCGCGGTTTTGCGCGCAAAGCTCCTCTTTTGCGCGCAACCCGCCAGGGTCGCCTCCCTTGACCCCCCGAGGGTACCCGCCTGCGTGGCGCCCGATGATCCTCATCCTGGGTGCCCGAACCGTGCGCTGTCTTCCCGTGCAGCCTTCCAGGCTCGTGCGAAGTGACACGGACCCATCGGCGGCAATCATTCGTCCAGCATGACGTTAAACTGCCCATACGTCCAGCATGACGTTAAACTGCACATCCGTCCAAGCTGCACGACGCTAAACTGCCTAGCCCCCATCGTCCGCGCTGCAAGACGTTAAACTGCCAAGTGTTTCGTCCTCAACACACGACGTTAAACTGTGCTTCGTCCGGCAAGACGTTAAACCGTCCGCTTCATCCGATCCCGTGCTCTGCACGCAGGGTCTCCCCCGGTTTGGACGTGGCCCCCACCCGCTCGTCTCTGCAGGGATGTCGGGATAGTCCCGCTTTTGGGATGATTTAATGGGAGTGGCTTTTCCCTACGGGGGAAGGGTATTACAAACCCCTAGTTTCTCGTGGGAGGTTGAACATGTGTATCTCCATTGCGCCTCCCCACTACCGAAGCCAGTAGAGGGTGTGACTGGGATCGAGGTGTCTTCTGCTTTCGGTCCAAGTCCCTTCCAACTGAGTTTTGCCGCATCCGGGCTGCCTCAAGTGCGTAAGTCCTGACAGAATGAACTACGTGGACTTTGATCCCTGTCTTCTAAACAGGGTACGTAGGAAGCCTTCTTGAGGTCCAAGCCCGCCACCTGGTCGTCCCGGTCGTATTTACGTCGGTTCGTCCATCAGTGGACCCCTCCAGGGTTCACGCTTGCGTCGATTCACCTATGAATCCGCCCCTGTGGGAGACTGCCCGTGTTTATCTCCACGGTGCCTCCCCACAGCCCCCCTTTTCCATTTCTCCTTTTATCGTCCAGCATGACGTGAAACTGTGATCCACCCGGCCGTTCCATCCCCCTCTGTGCGAGGTGGTTCGGTTCAATCCTCCGCCCGGCGGCCTCGACCTCTTCGTGAGTCGGCTTGCCGACGTCCAGCATGACGTTAAACTGTATACCCGAACTACGTTGACTTTGATCTGTGCTAACGCGCGGTACGTAGGAAGCCCCTACGGGGTCCAAGCTCTTCACTCCATCATCCATCCTGATCCTTACCCGGGCCGCCACATCCCGGTGGTGTCATGCCACTTCACTCCACTCCACGTTACTTGGGAAGCCGCCCATGTGCTGGCCCCAGCGTCGGAGGTTCCCCGCAAGGGGTTCTGTCATCTGATCCACTTTTCGTGTTGATCGGTCCGATGTCGTCCCCGCTGGACGTTAAACTCGCGGCATACCCCGTGTTAAACATGGGAAGTTGAGGAAAACCTCAGGTGACACAGTTCCCCGCACCCAGTACGGGATGCCTCAGGCCATCATGCCTTCGAGAAGCCCTATTAGGGACGGAAGACAGACGTGCAGAGCCGCAGTGTTACGACACGCCCCCAGCACCCAGAGCCACCCGGCCTTCTCACTGCAGGTTGCTGCCCCGCCCAGACTCCTTGGAGCATCCGGGCGGAAGCAGCGTAATTAACCGGTGTCCATGAAGATATGGCGCCGGGAACGAGATTCACGAACATTCTTAAGTCTATGAGGGAGACCCGGATTAGGCGACGAGTTCCGAGGAGACGTCCAAGGAAGGAGGAGCCGACATCCCATCATCCCGGTTTCGATCAAGGAGCAGACGCCCCTGAATAAGGGACGAATGCCGCCCGCCCTTGGAAAGCGGGACTGCGGGACCACAAGTCGCGCGCCCATCCCCTCGGGTTGACGGGTGCACGCGCGAACGCGTCCTGGCGGAACAGCGTAACCCGACGCACATCCGCACCGAAACAAAAAAATGGTGAACCCGACGTGAATCTCTTCTCCTCGATACGAAGACCGATGGATTTCAGAGGTGTTGGAAGACCGGAATGTTGCCCGGCCAAGCATTCAGTCTTACCCGCCAGGGGCTGGGGAAGTGAAATCGGGCACTCCGTCTCGCAACGTCGAGGGCCTGGGTTCCCCCCACGGAAGGCGTCGTGGAGCTAATGGTTGGTTGTCGATTCCTTTTTCCTGTCAGTGTTAATGGGTTCTTCTCCCTGCTTTCAGAAATCAGGTCGCCCGATCCAGTGCCCGATCGCCACCCGCCCACTGGCGCAGGGATAGGGGAAACACCGACGCGGCTACTCCGCGCGGTCCTGCCCGTTCCACAGTCGTCCCAGCAGCCGCAATTGCGGGACGACCACGCCCTCTCTCCCCCTCGGAGGTCATCCAGAGAAGGGTGATCAACACCCTGGTGCGGAGATACGAGGAAGAGGGAGTCATCCCCACTAGGGAAATGGCTCGCCTGGACCTTGAGGAGGCTGCACCTCACCACCACCGCCGCCCCCGAGGGCCGCGTAGGGAGGCACCGCTGCCTATCTCAACGTCCAACCGCTTCGGGAGCTTATCCCGGAGCGCTCTGACAATTCCCTTCCCTATGCGGATGAGGTGGAAGATGCCCGGGATCACCCTATCCGGGATTCGCTCCAGGGATCTACGGTAAGGACTCCCGCCAGGCCACGGCGACACCGCCGCCAGGCCTCTCAAGTCGAAGAGCGGGCTCTCCACCTGCCCGCGCCGCTCATCCCGACTCGTCTGTCTCGACGCCAACGTCGGGCACGAGCGGAAGAGGATGCCCACCTTGGGGCTCTAGCAACAGCGGCCGCATTGGCCCAAGCCACTGCTGGCTCCAGTCGCCAGGCCTCTGCGCATCCTGAGCGGGGGAACTCCTATGCCCGACCTGGATCGAGGCCCCGACCGCCCCAAAGGCAGGTTGGGTCGACTCTCCCGGTTGCTGGCACTGGCAGTAGCCATCGCGGACCACCTCGCGGTAGCGCTATTCACCGGCAGGATCTACTCTGTGTGGCCGATCCAGGAGGCATGGGTCATCCCACCTTCCGATCCCGGCCCGGAGGCCTGCCCGGAATCATCTCTCCCCGCGTACCCTTTGATATCTGTCCCGGTGCCCCTCGCACCTTGGTTCCCAGTCCTCTTGGCCCCAGCACCAGTGCGGCCGGAGGACGCCAGGACAGAGATCAGCCCTGCCCCGAAGAACCACCCAGGGGCAGGAAGGCAAGGCGTCGACGCCGAGGGAAGAATGTTAAGGAATTCCGGACAGAGATCCGACCGGTTTGCTTCTCTGACTCAGAGGCGGAGTACGATTCGGCGACAGAGCCCCTTCCCCAATCCCGCCAGTCAAGGGCAGGGGTAGGAATGCGGCACGTCAGCCTCGTGCTCCCCGAGAGCGAGATCGATGTGATCCCCGCTTCTCTCCGAAGGTATATCCGGAGTAACGAGGGCCTGGTAGACCCCCAAGGATCAAGCTTGCGGTTGGTACCGGCCCCTCCGGAAGTGCCTTCCGTCTCGATCGGAGAAGCCGGAGACTTTTTCTGGGGACCGACGGTCGAACCACGATCTGGTGCGCCCTCGGCGAGCACCGATGCTACGGCAGGATGTTCGCTCTCCGGCCCGTCCTATCGTGATGTGGTAGCCAGGGCACCGCCACCCTCGGAGGGCGGCCCGGGATATGGAGGCCAATCGGCCTGCTCGCCGTATTCACCGCCGGCCAGCCCGTCAGCCCGGCGGCCCGCCTCGGCACCACTACCAGTTCCCCGTCCGTTCCCAGCCATGGAAGAGGACCAAGGAGATCTGGGTCCCGAGTTTGAGTCGTGGAGCTTCTGGACCGTCCTTGCAGAGGGCCACTTCCCTGAGAAGTTTTGTCCAGTCGCAGGACCGGGCTTTGATGCACCCGAATCGCTCACCCCGGATGAGTTCGAATGCTTCCGCCGAACTCTCCGGGAGACTCGCTCCTGTCTTCACCGCCTACAAATGCCATACCCCGGGAGTCAATCGCACCTGGAGGATATTGGTGAGCAGTGCCGTCAAATTGACCTGGCCATGCTCCCCGCGGTTCGGCACCCCGGGTCATTTGAGCACCACGAGGCCCTCCAACAACGATGCGTTGAGTGTTTTCAAGTACTCCGCAAAGTTATCGAGGAAGCCACTCCCCACGTGTATATCCGTGGATGGGGGCAGTACGCTGCCCTACGCTTCAGTGTGATTCGCCGACAGCCCGATTCGCTGGTTGGCCCTGAGGGTATATCCCCAGGGACAGAAACAGTCAATATGGATGACCTGTCGGGAGAGGGGAACGACTTGGAACTTCTCGACGGGGGCTTCCCCCCCGAAGACAAGCCGTCGTCAGATCCATCGGTGAGAGTTACTCGTCATCAGAGGAACCTCCTGGGGCTCCCCGCACCCACTGAAGCACTGACGTTGAGCCGAAATGTCAGCAAAGGAAAAGAGCACAGCGAGGCTATAAGGCCCGCCGACCCATCTGCCTCCATGCAGAGGGCAGAGGAGGATCCCGAGAAGGCTACGCTACGTCTGCAACTCGCCGAACAGAAGAAGCTGGTTGACCAGCTCCTCGCCGAGCGCGCTGCAGAGCGGCGGCCTGACTACGGTGATCCCAGGCCAGGACAGCAGGGACCGGAACAACCGCTCCTCGATGAGACTCTCCCGGGCAACCGTGATTACGCCGTGTTCGCCGACAGGAGAGAGGCCATTGCCTATGGCAAGAGGGCGCGGTATGTTTCGCCACACCCTCCCGAGCGGCGTGACTACCCGAGAGATCACGCTCGGATTCCTCCCGCTGCCCCAAGGGCCGCTCCGCCCGCCATCCCACGAGCTGCCGAGTTCGACGACCCGGTCGACGACCCGATTGAAGGGCCATGCAATGCGCTCGTGGTTAGAGATCCTCGCCAGGACTGGAACCCATGTCCGGACGATCCGATGGCGGCACTCATTGCCCGCTTGGAAGCCTTGGAGACTCGGCAGGTGGCGATCCCACCGGACGGCAAGCCCTACCCAGCATGGGTGGATGACATGCCGGCGCCTCCGGGATTCGGGAATCCCACTTTCGCTCCCTTCAACGGAACTGGAGATCCGCCACAGCATTTAGCCCACTTCAACTCGAGGTGCGGGCCTATGTTGGGGACTCCGGCGCAGCAGGAGGCCGCTAAGCTTCGCTGCTTTGTTCAGACACTGGAAGGGCCAGCATTTGTCTGGTACAGCCAGCTCCCCGTCGGGTCGGTAACCAGCTGGGAGGACCTCCGTAGACAGTTCCTCTACCAGTTCAGTTCCACGACCCGGAAGACAAGTATCGCAGACCTCTTCAAGTGCAAGCAGAGGCCTGATGAGCGAGTCGCGGACTTCGTCGCCCAATGGAAGGGTCTCACGTATTCCCTTGACATGCCATTGACTCAGGAGCAGTTGCTGACAATGTGCGTCGGGAACGTCAAGACCGAGCTGGTCCCTTCCCTGATCACTCAGAATTACCCCGGAGGGTTCAGGGACTTCTCAGACAAAGCTCAACGTCTTGAGGAAGCCCTGTAATAGGCCAGCCAGGCACACCCGCTGCCTCCTATGATTCCTGCAAGGAGAGTCAGTAGGGCTGAGCCCGCTGTTGTTGCCCAGATAGAGGCCCCCAGGCCGTTGGAGCTGCTGCCGGTGAGGCCAGCTCCACAGCCTCACAGGAATCCGCCTCCACGGGCTCAGTTCCCGGCCCAGCAGCGGCAGCCCCAGAACCGGCCGGCCCCTCCGCGTAATGTACCGCCGCAACCCAGGCGAGATAATCAGGGTCCACCTCCTCGGCCGGCCCCTCCAGCCCCTCGTCAAGACCACGCTCCCAGGGGACCGCGACACCTGACTTACTCATTCCACGAGGATCAAGTCCCCGGTTATTTCCGGAGCGCCCTGGAGCAGAGGATTATGCGACTGCCTGAGTGTTGGAGGCCAGAGGAGGCACATCTTACGAATAACCCCCGCTACTGCCCCTACCATCGGGCCCTGGGGCACACCATCCAGCGGTGCTATGTGTTTAAGGATTGGCTCCAAGACCAGATTAACAACAATGTAATCATGTTGGGCCCAGCTCCAGCACAAGTGGCGGGCGTGTTCGTGGGATCAGATGGCGATAGTGGCAACGAGGACGAATGGCAGCTGGTCTCCGACCGCGGATCCCAGATGTACAATAACTGGATGGCCCGCAAGACGACCATTCGCGCCCATGGAATCATCCGTGCGCGCTTGAATCAGCCTGAGCCCCCAGAACCTGCGGGTGCTGCTTCGGCATCGTCGTCCCAGCCTGCCTCTTCCAAGAAGAGCAAACGGCGGCAGCGCAAGAAGGAAGAGTGCGCCCCGCCAGTTCCGCCACTATCCCGCACTCTCGGCGATTTCATGCCCCCGGAGATGGGGGTCCCTCCTCGGATCCGCACGGTGATGGATGATTCATCCGATGACGGTATTGGGTACGCTTCGGTTAATACCGTCGAGCTGGTAAATCCCTTTTCGGTTCCCGACGTTGAAGAACACCAGGTGGACCTCCCTAGTGTCCCCGGTCGTCGCTACCGTCGGAAGAACCACAGCAACAGGAGTCGCCGGGGTACAGCCGTTGGTACCTCCAGCCAGGCCGTGCACGCCACTGAGACGAGGCAGCAGGCTCAAAACCGAGCTCAGCGCGCGCAGCCCCCCCATCCGGGGATGACGGATTCGCCTCCGCCACTGTTTGTGGTGTGGGATCAGGCAGAACCGCCTCAGCCGCGTCGCGACCAGCTCCGCCCTGCCACGAGTCCATCCCGGCCTCCTGACTCCAGTACGGTGACCATTTCCCGGACTGCGACCAGTGAACAGCGAGATGCGCCAAGTACCAGTCGGCCGCTGATCCAACCGGCAAGGCCCGTCATGCCACCAACCGCAGAGCAACCTCCTGCAACCAGGGGCTCGCGCTTGGCCAAAAAGTATGATGTCCTGAAGCACTTGGCCGACATCCCAGCAAGGCTCTCCATCCTTGAGGCTCTGCGCATGTCATCTGAGATGCGCGAGGCACTCGCTGAAGCCCTGAAAAGCCCCCTCCAGTTTGAGACAGAGGTTGCTGCTGCAGAGGCCTTTCACGCCGAAACGATCGAGGACGCCGAATGTCAGGCAGTTATCTCGTTCTCTGGTAAGGATGAAGACCCTCCTATACAGGGACATATCCGTCCGCTGTATGTCACTGGCCAGTTCAATGGCCTTGAAGTCCGGCACTGTCTTGTCGACACGGGGTCCGGGATTAACCTGATTCCAACTCGGACGCTCCGGAGATTGGGGTTGTCTGAGGATGACTTGATTCCCTCCGACCTCAGGATCCAGGGGTACGACCGCACCGAGCAAACCCCGGTCGGCAAGATACGTTTGAAGACCCAGTTCGGTGACTTGGTTGCCAACACCGAATTCATGGTAGTCTCTCAGGACACTGCGTATAACGCATTGATGGGCAGGCCATGGCTTCACCTTCACGCGGCGGTTCCCTCGTCATACCACCAATGCCTCAAATACTCCCTTAATGGTCGAGTAGGCGTGATTCAAGGAGATGCCTCTCCTTTTGCCTCATGTGAAGCCCGCTATCTGGACACGGACTATTACAAGAGCAAGGATAAGCAGATCCTGGCAGGTGAGGTTGAGCCTGTCGCTGTTGCAAGCGATCCCTGGGCAAGTCTGGATGACGCTTACGTCCTCCCGATTCACCGGTTGGACGTCGCCATGGTCTTGACGGTCCGCGAGTCTCCTGATGAGATGGCCGCGACCGCCCGCGCCAGCACCAGTGGCCCAGCAGGATCTGGTAGCCCCAATGCAGTTTCCAACGCAGTCTCTCCCGTGGACGATCCCTCCCCGAGCGGAGAGGATATGGAAGACGCACCCCCAGCCTTTGAGGAGGGCGTCCCCGCCACGGTCGATGAGTTAATACAGGTGAACCTTGGAACCGAGGCCGATCCAAGACCCACATTGGTTAGTGCCGCCATGCCCTCTGAGGAGCGGCAGCAGTACATGGACTTTCTCAGGCAGCACCGTGATGTGTTCGCTTGGGGCTATGACGAGATGCCGGGGCTAGATCCTCAGGTAGCCGTCCACCGCCTTGGTCTCCCGGCGAACCATCGCGGGTTCAAGCAGCCTCCCAGGAAGATGCACCCATCCCACGGTTCCATGGTTGAGGCCGAAGTTGACAAGCTTATCAAAGCCAACTTCGTGAGGGAAGTTCAGTACCCCAAATGGCTGGCCAACATTGTGCCGGTCAGGAAGAAGAACGGGCAGATTAGAGTCTGCATCGACTTCCGTGATCTCAACCGCCACTGTCCGAAGGATGATTTTCCCCTTCCAGTGACAGAGCTGTTGATTGATGCTACGGAAGGGTTCCAAGCCCTCTCCTTCATGGATGGATACTCCAGATACAACCAAATTCGGATGGCCCCTGAGGATGAGGAGTTCACTGCCTTCAGGGCCCCCCAAGGTACCTTTTGCTACCGGGTCATGCCCTTCGGCCTGAAGAATGCAGGTGCCACCTATCAACGGGCGATGCACCGCATATTCAAGCCAATCCTCGGCACACTGGTGGAGTGCTACGTCGACGACTTGGTTGTCAAATCGCGCCAACGTCAGGACCATCTCAAAGATCTTGAGAAAGTGTTCAGCTTCCTCTGGTCTCGCTGCCTGAAGATGAACCCGTTGAAGTGTGCCTTTGGGGTCACCTCCGGAAAGTTCCTTGGATTTGTGGTAAGATACCGGGGTATTGAGATCGACCCAGAGAAAATCAGGGCGATTAGCCAGATGCCTCCCCCAGGTACCGTCCGGGAACTGCAAGGGTTCCAAGGCCACTTAGCCTATATACGCCGATTCATCGCGAATCTGGCCGGCAAGTGTAAGCCCTTTTCTCGGCTCATGAAGAAAGGTGCCACCTATGTATGGGATAAAGTGTGTCAGACCGCTTTCGAGGAAATCAAGCAGTACCTGCTTCAACCTCCGGTCCTGATGCCGCCCGTATCCGGAAAGCCGCTGGTCCTTTATGTGACCGCCCTGGAACAGTCCCTGGGTGCCCTTCTCGCCCAGAAGAACAACGAGGGAACATAGAACAGCCTCTATTACCTCAGTCGCATGCTCCTCGATGCGGAAGTTAGGTATTCCCCCATCGAGAAGAGCTTCCTGGCGCTCGTATTTGCCGTACAGAAATTACGGCACTACTTGCAGCACCATGAGGTACAGTTGGTTTCTCGGGTAGACCCGTTGAAATATATCCTGAGTCGGCCTATGTTGACTGGCCGCCTAGCGCGGTGGGCTGTGATTCTCCAGCAGTTCGACATCAGGTATGTGTCTCAGAAGGCCATCAAAGGGCAAGCATTGGCAGACTTTCTGGCAGCTCACCCGACCTCCGCGGATCAGCCGCTGGATCTAGGCTTTCCTGATGAGGCCATTCTCTTGGTTGATCGAGCCGATCCATGCTGGCAGATGCACTTTGACGGTGCATCCCGGAGCCCCACCGGTAGAAGACTCGATAATCCTAAGCTCAACAGAGTGGGCTTGGGCATCGTCTTCATTACCCCGGAGCGAGCCGTGCTGCCATACTCTTTCCTGTTGTCAGAGGGCTGTACCAACAATGAGGCGGAATACCATGCCCTCATCACCGGCCTAGAGTTGGCTCTCGAGATCGACGTGCCCCGTCTGTGCGTGAAAGGGGACTCCGAGCTGGTCGTTAAGCAGATCAATGGCGACTACGTTGTCAGGAAGCCGGAACTTGTGCCATTGTTGGAGTGCACCCTCCTTCTGATGGCCCGGTTCCCTTCTCGGCCGGAAATTGTCCATGTTCCCCGGTCGCAGAACGGTCGAGCAGATGCTTTGGCCAGCCTCGCTGCGTCACTTGCGGAGCCTGAACAGGACAACCTGATCGTCCGCGTGACGCGCCGCAGACTCATCGCTCCCGTTATCCGTGAAGAAGATCGCGGCCCGTTGGTAAGTAACCTCACCACGGTTGCCCCTATGCCCGGAGCCCCGAGTACCCCAGATATGACAGTCGGATCAGCCCCTGATTGGAGGACGCCTTTGGTTGAGTACCTCCAACATGGCATTCTTCCATCGGATCGGGCCGAGCGCGAGCGAGTTCGACGCCGCGCATCGCAGTTCGTCCTCCAGAGCAGTCCCGGCCTGGAGCAGATCCTCTACAAACGCGGATTTGATGGTGTTCTCCTCCGTTGCCTTCAGGGAGTTGAGATCCCACGAGTCATGCAAGAGGTTCATGCTGGTTCATGTGGCGCCCACCAGACTGGGCCGAAGCTGTCCCACCAGATTCGGAGGTTGGGATACTTCTGGCCCTCTATGATCCATGAATGCATCGAGTATGCCAGGAGGTGCCATGCGTGCCAGGTTCATGCGAACTTTGTGCATCGGCCGCCGGAGCCTCTCCATACCACAAGGTATTCCTGGCCCTTTGCAGTCTGGGGACTGGACGTTGTGGGACCTTACCCGCCGGCGACAGCTCGCCAGTGCCGGTTCATTCTGACCGCCACGGACTTCTTCTCCAAATGGGCAGAAGCGATTCCGCTCAGAGAGGTCAAATCCTGTTCGATCGCTGACTTCGTGACCTCCAACATCATCTATCGATTTGGAGTGCCTCACGCTATCCTCACGGATAACGGAACCAATTTCCGAGCATCCGAGTTAAAGAAGTTGTACGCCAAGTATAACATTCGCTCGAACCATACATCTCGCTATCATGCGCAGGCGAATGGACAGATCGAGGCGTTCAACAAAACCCTCTCTAACATTCTGCAAAAGATGGTTGGTCAGAACAAGAAGAGTTGGCCGGACAAGCTCCCCAACGCCCTCTGGGCTTATCGGACGACGACTCGCAATTCCACCCAGATGACCCCTTATTCCCTGGTGTATGGAGCTGAGGCCGTCCTGCCCATCGAGATCCAGTTGCCGTCCTTGCGCACTGCGGTCTACGACCAGCAAGCGCCGGACAGAGTTGCTGAAGCCCGTCTAGTCGAGTTGGAAGCACTGGATGAGAATAGACTTCGCGCTTTGCACAACTTGGAGAGGCATCAAAGCAGAATGGCTCGAGCTTTCAATAAGAAGGTTCGCCTCCGCTCCTTCCTGCAGGGTGATCTAGTGCTAGCCCTAAGAGTGCCGATGATCCCCGGCAGGAAGCCGCCCAAGTTGGAGCCCAAGTGGGAGGGACCTTTTGTTGTCCACAAGGTCTATCCCAATGGCGCGTACTCCCTAGCGACTATGGATGGTGAGCGTGTCACTCCTCCCACCAACGCTAGGTTCCTCAAGCAGTACTTTGTCTGAGTGTGCCCACGTCCTGCACGACGTTAAACTGCATTCGTCCAGGCTACAAGCCGTTAAACTGTTCAGCATTCGTCCGCGCTGCAAGACGTTAAACTGCCAAGTGCTTCGTCCTGCATGACGCTAAACTGCACTACGTCCGAGCTACAAGACGTTAAACTGTTCAGCATTCGTCCTGCATGACGTAAAACTGCCCCTCAAGAACTACGTATGGCTTGATTCCCATCCTTATGGGATACGTAGGACCGCCTGAACATTCATGTTTCAGGCCCAGCCCCATCCTTCGGGAATTTCCATCCCATCCCGGGCCCTTGGTCCAGTTGCCTCTGGGTATGTGGTGTATCGCGTGCGCGGGGGATTATGTCCTCATTTACGTCGGTTTTCTCGCCACGCTGTACGCCCCCCACGTTTGGGGATGCCTTCTGCTCCCCCCTTCTTTTTCCCTCATTTTCCTGCATGACGTTAAACTGCCTCTCAAAGAACTACGTATGGCTTGATTCCCATCCTTATGGGATACGTAGGACCGCCTGGACATTCATGTTTCAGGCCCAGCCCCATTTCCCGGGAATCTCTATCCCGCGTTGGGCCTCTGGCCCCAGTTCCCCTCCTTTTTGTGCGAGGCGTATCGCGTGAGCGGGGGATTATGTCCTCATTCATGTCGGTCTACTGGCCGCGCCGTACGCCTCCCCCGTGTGTGGGACTACCTCACACCCCTCATCGTCCTGCATGACGTTAAACTGCCTCTCCAGAACTACGTATGGCTTGATTCCCATCCTTATGGGATACGTAGGACCGCCTGGACGCTGATGTTCCAAGTCCAGCCCCGTCTCCTGGTTGATCACGGGGATCTGCCCTCTTTTGGTTGCTCTCAGGGTGAGTCCTCCGACCCTTCCCGGAGATCTGTTAACATGTTTTGGGTACTTCGGTCTATGACTCGTAGTGTCAGATTCAATCCCGACAAGTCCTGTGTTGCTTGTCAGGCCTCGCGCTTCCTCTTGTTCGAGCCTTCACTCAAAGGGATCCTCGTTGGCGGTTTGGGTACGATGCCTCAGTGCTCTCCTACCGCTCCGGGTCGATTTACCGGCGAGTCCTGGGCCACAAATCGATATGAATCCTGCGATTGAGCGGTTGATGCTCGTTTGCTTGCCCCGTCTTAGGCTAATGCGATCGGATGTTTTGTTGCGAATATGGTCAGCAACGTCCTTGATCGCCATGTCGGCTCTTTCAGGCTCTGAACATTGGATTGCGCAGTCCTCATCACACTCCGCCTTTATGCGTTGTAGTGGAATCTCGACACTCTCTTCATACTGACCTCCAGTACACCTCTACACGTTAGGCAGACCAACCAGGGTAATGACGTCGTTCGAGGCTCCCATGATCTGAGCACCAGGGATATATGCGGATATCCCCCCTAAGGGCCATGCGTAGCTGGACCCTCGTCCCCATAAGGAGGAGGGAGTCGCCCGAACAATCGCGTTCTGGGCCCAGTATATCTGGAGGCTAGCATCTCTGCCCCTCGGGTGATGGACCTATGTAGACCCCTATCCCAAGACTCTTCTCTTGGAATCGTGTGTGACCGCAGGGCTGGGTATGTTCCCACCTCCGCCGTGTCCTCCGTACCGCAATAAGCGGATTCCTCCATGGTCCGAACCACACGACCTTAAACTGTGTTGTCTGGTCCTACCACACGACCGTAAACTGTGATCGTCTTGGCCGCCCGACGAGAAACGGCACTGCATCGTGATGTCCTCCTCAGGGGACACTCATGTTGGGCGCTGGTTAATGACCACGCCATTCATCAATGCCTTCCATGGCTTGATTATTGTGGCGACGCCAGAGATTTCTCAATCACGGGCATGTCGCCGCACAAAGAAAAATCATTCATCTTTAAGGACAAACAAGAAATATCAAATGCCGCTCCTTCTGTGTGCGAGGGTCAGACCCGCACTCTTCCCCGCGCTGGTGCCCGATTGTGTTGTGCCGCGCTTCAAGAACTACGTGCGGCTTGATTCCCATCCTTATGGGATACGTAGGAACGCCCGGATGTTTGAAACTTCGGGTCCAGCCCCCCACCTCTTAGAGATTCCCCCTTCTCTGGGGAATCCGCCGCCTTCAGGTCACCCTCAAGGCGTGTTCCCCGACCCCTTGCAGTGGTCCACCGGTGCCAAGAGTACTCTGGTTTATTGCCAGGAGGGTCAGGATCTGCTTGGTCAGGTTTCCTCCGCTTTTCAGGCTTCGTGCTCCCTTTCATTCGGAACCATCGTCTACGCCCTGGGTGGAGCCCCCGTGAACGGTTCGGACACAATGCCTCAGTGCTCTCCCACCGACTCGGGCCGGTACCCCCAATGGCCTCGGGCAGCAAATCGATATGAATCCTGCGATTGAGCGGTCGATGCTCGTTTGCTGCCTCATTCCACCAACGGTTAGTGCGATATTGATGCTGCTTTTCCGCCACAGTCGGCAGTACTCCCATATCGTTACGCCGGTGCCTCCAGTCCTCGAGTGAATGGCCGCATGATTCACATTTTCCACCTCCCATTCCGGCCAGGCGAAACCTCGACACTCTTGACACTATCCCTCAGTGCAACTTTGCATATCCAGGGGATATGACCACGATGTGGCGTGCTTTGAGGTCCTTATGGTCCGAGCTCTAAGACCTTAAACTAAGATCTCTCCTTATGGTCCGAGCTCTAAGACCTTAAACTAAGATCTCTCCTTATGGTCCGAGCTCTAAGACCTTAAACTAAGATCTCTCCTTATGGTCCGAGCTCTAAGACCTTAAACTAAGATCTCTCTTTATGGTCCGAGCTCTAAGACCTTAAACTAAGATCTCTCCTTATGGTCCGAGCTCTAAGACCTTAAACTAAGATCTCTCCTTATGGTTCGAGCTCTAAGACCTTAAACTAAGATCTCTCCTTATGGTCCGAGCTCTAAGACCTTAAACTAAGATCTCTCCTTATGGTCCGAGCTCTAAGACCTTAAACTAAGATCTCTCCTTATGGTCCGAGCTCTAAGACCTTAAACTAAGATCTCTCCTTATGGTCCGAGCTCTAAGACCTTAAACTAAGATCTCTCCTTATGGTCCGAGCTCTAAGACCTTAAACTAAGATCTCTCCTTATGGTCCGAGCTCTAAGACCTTAAACTAAGATCTAGCCCTTATGGTCCGAGCTCTAAGACCTTAAACTAAGATCTACCCCTATGGTCCGAGCTCTACGACCCTAAACTAAGATCTCCCCAAATGGGGTCCTACGTCCTGCATGACGTTAAAACTGCACTCTCAGAACTACGTGTGGCTTGATCTCCAGCCTGATGGAGTACGTAGGAACGCCCGGGCATTCCGACTCGGGTCCAGCCTCAGGGATCGTTAAGTCCCGCCCCTCCTCGTCGCCGGCCGTCTGGCCTGACTTCGGGTAGAGTGGTGCAGTTGTGATATTCTCCACGATTCAGCTCGGGATGCCCCATCGCAAGGACGGGAAGCGACGGTTTCCTCGCCAGAGAGGTGCTGTCTGAGAATTGAGGTGACTCACGGCCAGATTAGTGCATCCGCCTAATACGCTCTCCCCACGGTGGCACAATTTTGAGAGCGTTGGATTCTGTCCAAACAAATCGTCACTTCGCCCCACGCTTCGCCTGCCCTGTTGATCTGGATTTCCACCCTTGTGTCTGAAGGAACCCCAAAGCGGTATTCATGATGACATGTGGTCCGCCTCCTGCAATATGAATGATGGCCTTTTTCGGTCAGTCTATTGCAGTTGTTATGGTCGATCCACTATCCGCCTACCGTCTTGGGCATTTCCTGGAAGGCCGACCGTTGTGGATGTCTGGATTCGGGACGCGCGATTCACCTTTTCTCATTTCCCTATGTTCGGATAAAATCTCAATGCCCCTAGCATTGTCCCGCTCGTGTGTTGGAACAGGTTGGGGGGATGGTACATTGATTAGGTCTGAGGTCTCCTTTCCTAGGAATGACCTCCCTCTTTTCTCCAGAAATCCAGGCCCAATTATGGATGCCTGATGCTTGGTTAACACTCCCGCAAGACAACGAATTGTGGTTGAGCATGTTAAACCAAAAGATGCAGATAAATATATTGATTCATACAGATGGATCAAAGTAGCAGAAGCAAATGTTTTGGGAATGGAAAAAAAAGCCCTTAGGGATTAGCGTGCTGAATGAGTCTTTCTAATGCCGCTACCCTTTGGCTGGTGGCCCCCAGAGCTGCTTCTCGCTCTCTGCGTGCCCTCTCTTCGTCGGCGGTCGCAGCGCGCAGTTCGTCGATTCTGGCCTGTGCACGCTCTCGCTCGACCTAAATTGTGACCATCTGTTGGCCCGCCTCCGTCAGCTGTACCTGGGCGTCAACCAGCTGGGCTGCTAGTTGCTCCACAAGCTCGGTACATGTTGCGACGAAGGCCTCCTTCTCTGCCGCCTGCCCTTCGAGGCGCCGGACTTCCTGCTCTGCCGCGAGGAGCGCCCGCGCGCTCTCCGACATGTCCCGACTTTGTGTGACGTCGGCACGCCGGCAGCTCTCGCGCATCTTTTCGGCCATGAAATCACGGACCGTTAGATGGAGGCGTTGAGCATCAGCTCCCCCGGAACACAGAAAGCGCAGCCAGTTTTGGAGTGACCCCATGCGCCCCAGCCACTCCGAGGGGTCTCGCTTGAGGAAGCGCTGGATGCACTTCCACCCCCTTCGGCGCGCTATCCGGCTCTCCTCGACCGCCTCCGTGTCTGAGTCGTCCATCTCCTCAGGATCGGCAGGCCGGTAGGCAGGGAAAGCAGCCAGCAGGTCTGCTGCAGGGTCCGCCCCTGGGAGGTCCTCATGAGGGATAGGTTCCCCAACATCTGGGCGACCTTCTTCTCTCTCCCCAGCGGCGCTGACACCCTCGTCAGCCCCCAACCTCTCTCCGATGGCAGCACCGCCGACGTTCGCAGCCCCTTGATCAGCAGTTGGTGGGGCCGGCTCGGTCTGGGAAGACTGTTCCGGAGCAGGCGGCATGTCTGCCACCGGTCCACTCGTGGATGGCCCGGGTTCGGCAACCCGATGAGCCTCCAGTGTTGAGATCACTGCGCAGGGCATGCCATGGTTAGTCACGGATCGTCAACGGCAAGCACCATCAGTAAAGTAGGAAGACTTACGGGAGTTCGGAGCGTCATCTTCCGCTATCCCGGTCGCCGCAGGAACAGTTGCAGCAGGGGACCCCTTAGCGCTTGTCAGTTCGATAATGGGTGCCTGGCCCCCGCCTTGTCCTGCTGGCGCCTCTCCTACTCCCGCTGAGGACGCCTGACCGACATCCGTGTGCTTCTGAGAAAGATGGAGAAATGGGTTAGAAGCTGCATAAGAGAGTGGATGAAGAAGATTGAGTAGGGATAGAAGCGGACCTCGAGGAGCTCAGTGACATCAACGTTGTCAGAGACGGCCACCTCGCCGCTCTCCCGTGGGCTCCCCTGATTGGATCTTCCCTCGGAGCCTTCATCCTCCCCCATTTCCTCCTCTTCTTCGGAGTCGCTGCCACTGTCATCTTCTTCCGGCGGCATCTGTTCCGGAGCGGGCTCGAGACCGAGCATCACCTTCACCAGAAGGGATGGCTCCGCGCGCTGACCATGTTGGCGCGCGTACTCGTCCATGGCCGTCAGATACGCATACTTCCGGTTGAAGTCCACTCTGTCGGCAATCTGGAGGCGCCCGACCTCTGGCAGATAGATTCCTTCTCTGAGTATCTTTCGCCAGATGGTGTCGGTCCCCAGTGACTGCCGCAGAGTCATCCAGGCCGACCACAGCGCCGGGAAGACCGCATCATGGGAAGGTTCGAGCAGACGTCTCACCTGCTTCCCGGGCCGCTCGTCGACCACCGCACGTGCCCCCTCTCTGGGCGCTGAGGTCGTGGCGGCAGCTCGCGATGTGCCCGCCGCCGAAGTCCCTGCCCGCGCCGGCTCCGCTGTTTGGCGCGCCTCCGTTCTCCCCCGTGTGGCGGCGCCTCGCCTCCTTCCTTGATGCCCGGTCTCCGCACGGGTAGCCTCGAGCCGCCGAACTAGCTTCCGCAAAAGCCCCTCGGGGTACGCGATGGCCCAGTGTTCGGCGTACTCGGTTGCCAAGCCTACGTCAACTCCGGTGGGAGGGAGAGTGATGACGTCGCCAGAGCCGAAAGCGGCAAACATCAGCCACATCTGGCGAAGGACGCCAGGGTTCGTCTCCTCCCGGACAGCAGTGAATACCCTCTTCGGCATCCGTTGAAGGCACCCGAACTGCCAGGCGAACCGGGTCGGCACGTAAGGCTCGCAGATCACCTTCCCGTCGATCCGAGCCACGAGCACCCCGCCCCGCATGTTCACGAAGTATTCATGCTGCTCCAGCGGACCCTGCCCATTGTCGATCATCTGGCCGACGGGAGTGGGGAACAGACTGAAGTTGAAGTTGGCATGATTGCCAATCCGGATCCGCACACCCTCCTCACTTAGGGTCATCGGAGCGACCCCCGCGATGTTCAGCAGGGAGGGTCGCAGGCCGTTGCCCGGAGGAATGATGGCGTTCGGAAACGTGTACCCACCGAGGTGAGCAGCCACCCAGCCGTGGAAGAACTGAAAGGGCCCACAGATCCTTCGTGGCGACCCCCCTCGTGAGATGCGTCCCAGGATGGCATACAGCCTCGCCAACACTGGGACCCCGAGGTTGTATCTCTTGTTGGCGGCCATAGCGCCCGCCATCGCCAGTGTCGCCGGGCGAACGCCCATTCTCCCGTCCCGCACTGGCAGAAGCCACCCACTCAGAAAGGCGGCCAGGAACGCCGCGTACCGGACATTTGGGTCCCGGGCCTCGATGACGCGGTACCCCCATGAGCGGTAGTCGCCCGTCTCCAGGACCCGCCAGTACGACCCGTTCCGGCTCCTCTGAGCTGCGGTCGGGCACCGCTTCCCCCTACCTGGCATCTTGACCGCAGGGTCATGCTCCAAGAACTGGCCGAACCATTCCTTGTAGGCTATGTCCTTCTGGATGTCTTTGATCCCGAGCCGCTGCGTAGCCAGGTCAAGCAGATGCCAGGTCAGGATGGGAGTCTGTGACCTGTCCTCCCAGATGTTCTTCGGGGGCAGGAACTCATCGTATTGGTAGCCCTCCAGCGGGATACCTCCGATGCAGTGGATGTCCCAGAGACCGATGCCGACCTCCCCATGGTGAAGATGGAAGGTGTTGGTATCCGGAGACCATCGGGTGAACAGCTCCGGTCCGAGCTCGGACTGCTGGTAGAAGTGGAACTGCGACGTCCACACCGCCTCGAACAGGCCGATGTACCGCAGCTCCTCTGCGAAGTGATCGCATGTGTGGCGTACCCAGAACGCCCAGGCCCACTCACTGGTGAAGTTTCCCCCAGACCGCAAGTCCCAGTCCTTCAGCCAGCCCTTGGTGTCGTCCGTGACGCTCTGGCGATATATGCTCGAGTAGAGGGCTGGAGAATTATCCGCAGTAGGCTCACCCCCGTCAATGGTCCGCGTCCTCGGGTTCAGGACGTAGACATCCAAGTGTCTGGTCTCCCTGGCAGGATGCCCATTGTTGGTGATGTTATAGCGGAGAAGCTCGTCCTCCCGGGTCACCCAGGTCCGCGGCGCATCAATCTCGAACCCTGGCACCGGAACCTCATCTAGGATGCCGAAGTTCCAGAGCGGCAGGTTGTCCGACAGGGGATATGTCTTCTGGGCCGGCGTTAGTAAGTCGAACAAGGATTGATTGTTGGAAACAATCTCCTTGGCTCCGTAAACCTCCTCGTTCGTCGCCATCTCAGCCCTGCGAGTGGCGGCATCCCCCTCATTTCCTCTGTGCGCGGCCATCTCAGAAGTTTCGGGAGTCGTGCGGGTTAAGGGATGAAGCGTGCGGGATCGGACGAGGCTGGTAGAGAAGTTTGATGGGTGGCGCGCAATCCAAGTGGACGGCGCGCAATTGGGAAGAATGTCGCGCAAAATTCCGGGTTTTCGCGCAAAGACAGGCGAATTCCGGACGGTTTTGCGCGCCGATCGGGCGAATTTCGCGCCGAAGAAGGGAATTTCGCGCACGAGAACGTTGGAGCCTATCGCGCGGAAGGCCTGAGTACGGAACGTGGGACTCAGGGCCCCTATTTATAGGCGAGGCCGGGGTCCGCGCTGCGCGGAAAGCGCTTTGCGCGACCGCAGCGGCGAATTTCGCGCCCGGCGCCCCTTTTTGCGCGCCTAAGTCCCGCGCCGCCCAGGACTTCGGCATTCCGGCGTCTCCCTCGGAACCCGATCGTTGCGACCTCTCGCCGACCAGATTCCGAGGGGGGGCTTTTGTAGACGCCGGAAAAGTCCTTTGTTCCCAAACGAAGCTCCGGATGCAGAAAGCGAAGTGATATTTGGAGTCAGAGGCACGTTCCGGAGGGCCCGGAGGACTTGCGCGAAATTTCAGAGGCTCGCGCGCAAAGCTGAGTCGCGGCGCGCAATCCTCCCGGGATGCGCGCAATGCGCTGGGCCGGCGCGCTATTTGGCGCGCCCGCGGCCTGCGCGGCGCCTTTGCGAGCTGAGTGCTGATTCCGCGCCCGCGACGCGAATTGCGCGCCCGAGACCGGATTCCGCGCCCGGGGTTGCCTATAAATATAAGGCGACCCCCGACGTTTTGAAGGTTGCCGGAATCCGAAGCGTCGCTCGTTCGCGCAATCCAACCCCCTCCGCGCGCAATGCCGATCTTCAGGTAACCTCCTTTCTTTCGCGCAATAGAGCCTTGGGGTCCGCCTTCGCGCACAATCCCCTTGGCTCATTTCCTTTGAATAAATTTCAACCCGAAGGCCTTTGCGCGCAAAAGAAGCCTCTTGCGCGCAATTGCCCCCCGGGTGCGCGCAATCCAGCTCGATTGCGCGCACCCCCCATTTTCAAAGTGGCCATTCGTTAGAGAATGAGCCGTTTCCCCCGCGCGCTACCCGAAGCCCAGTGCGCGCAATCCCAATCATCCGCGCGCGAAGCGCTGGCCCAATTGCGCGCCAAACCGCCATTTTGCGCGCCGACCCGCGGTTTTGCGCGCAAAGCTCCTCTTTTGCGCGCAACCCGCCAGGGTCGCCTCCCTTGACCCCCCGAGGGTACCCGCCTGCGTGGCGCCCGATGATCCTCATCCTGGGCGCCCGAACCGTGCGCTGTCTTCCCGTGCATCCTTCCAGGCTCGTGCGAAGTGACACGGACCCATCGGCGGCAATCATTCGTCCAGCATGACGTTAAACTACAGATTCGTCCAGCATGACGTTAAACTGCCCATACGTCTAGCATGACGTTAAACTGCACATCCATCCAAGCTGCACGACGCTAAACTCCCTAGCCCCCATCGTCCGCGCTGCAAGACGTTAAACTGCCAAGTGTTTCGTCCTCAACACACGACGTTAAACTGTGCTTCGTCCGGCAAGACGTTAAACCGTCCACTTCATCCGATCCCGTGCTCTGCACGCAGGGTCTCCCCCGGTTTGGACGTGGCCCCCACCCGCTCGTCTCTGCAGGGATGTCGGGATTGTCCCGCTTTTGGGACGATTTAATGGGAGTGGCTTTTCCCTACGGGGGCAGGGTATTACAAACCCCTAGTTTCTCGTGGGAGGATGCACATGTGTATCTCCATTGCGCCTCCCCACTGCCGAAGCCAGTAGAGGGTGTGATTGGGATCGAGGTGTCTTCTGTTTTCGGTCCAAGTCCCTTCCAACTGAGTTTTGCCGCATCCGGGCTGCCTCAAGTGCGTAAGTCCTGACAGAATGAACTACGTGGACATTGATCCCTGTCTTCTAAACAGGGTACGTAGGAAGCCTTCTTGAGGTCCAAGCCCGCCACCTGGTCGTCCCGGTCGTATTTACGTCGGTTCGGCCATCAGTGGACCCCTCCAGGGTTCACGCTTGCGTCGATTCACCTATGAATCCGCCCCTGTGGGAGACTGCCCGTGTGTATCTCCACGGTGCCTCCCCACAGCCCCCCTTTTCCATTTCTCCTTTTATCGTCCATCATGACGTGAAACTGTGATCCACCCGGCCGTTCCATCCCCCTCTGTGCGAGGTGGTTCGGTTCAATCCTCCGCCCGGCGGCCTCGACCTCTTCGTGAGTCGGCTTGCCGACGTCCAGCATGACGTTAAACTGTATACCCGAACTACGTTGAATTTGATCCGTGCTAACGCGCGGTACGTAGGAAGCCCCTACGGGGTCCAAGCTCTTCACTCCATCATCCATCCTGATCCTTACCCGGGCCGCCACATCCCGGTGGGGTCATGCCACTTCACTCCACTCCACGTTACTTGGGAAGCCGCCCATGTGCTGGCCCCAGCGTCGGAGGTTCCCCGCAAGGGGTTCTGTCATCTGATCCACTTTTCGTGTTGATCGGTCCGATGTCGTCCCCGCTAGACGTTAAACTCCCGGCATACCCCGTGTTAAACATGGGAAGCTGAGGAAAACCTCAGGTGACACAGTTCCCCGCACCCAGTACGGGATGCCTCAGGCCATCATGCCTTAGAGAAGCCCTATTAGGGACAGAAGACAGACGTGCAGAGCCGCAGTGTTACGACACGCCCCCAGCACCCAGAGCCACCCGGCCTTCTCACTGCAGGTTGCTGCCCCGCCCAGACTCCTTGGAGCGTCCGGGCGGAAGCAGCGTAATTAACCGGTGTCCATGAAGATATGGCGCCGGGAACGAGATTCACGAACATTCTTAAGTCTATGAGGGAGACCCGGATTAGGCGACGAGTTCCGAGGAGACGTCCAAGGAAGGAGGAGCCGACATCCCATCATCCCGGTTTCGATCAAGGAGCAGACGCCCCTGAATAAGGGACGAATGCCGCCCGCCCTTGGAAAGCGGGACTGCGGGACCACAAGCCGCGCGCCCATCCCCTCGGGTTGACGGGTGCACGCGCGAACGCGTCCTGGTGGAACAGCGTAACCCGACGCACATCCGCACCGAAACAACCATGTCTGAAGGTTGGGGTATTACTAACACACTATGATACAAGATTGTTCCACATTCCCCAAGAAGTTCCATTACAGCCATGTTCCTAAAAATTTCATACACCGACCCACGAAGTTACTTCATACAGCTAATTAATCATGGCCATTCATCACCAAGGGGATGTATGTTGTGGGACCTTATCCTCTCGCCACTTTCAAACAATTCAATTTCATACTCACATTGAATGAATTCTTTTCCAAATGGGCAGAAGACATACCCCTTAAGGAAGTCGGGGAGAAAAACATTGTTTGCTTTGTGAAATCCATCATCAGTCCCAGATTTGGTGTCCCTTATATACTAATGATGGAAAACGGTGCCAACATATGCTATGCTATGTTGGACAAGTTATACCAAGATTATGGAATCAAATCCAACAATTCATCCCCCTACAAAGCGGTTGTCAGTGGGAAAATAGAGGCTTTCAAAAATTCGATGTCCAACATAGTCCATAAGATGGATGATAAGGATAATAAATCATGGCCAGACATGATCCTTCATGCTTTGTGGTCTTACCATGTCACAACCCGCACCACCACCTAGGAAACCCTGTACTCACTAGTATAAGAGGCAGAAGTGGTTTTTCTTATTGATATTCAAGTTCCATAACTTCATGTGGCCATTTGTGATGAAATTTCCATGGACGAGTAATCCTTGAGATATTTGATGATTTGGAGCAGCTGGATGATAAAAAGATGCACAATTTACACCATTTGGAAATCTACCAAAACTAGATTGCACAAGCCTTCAACAATAAGGTTCGCCTTCGATATTTTCATGAAGGAGAAATGGTATTAGTTCTTAGAACCCTGATGATTCTTAGTAATAATCCCCCAAATCATTAACTAATGTGGGAAGTACCCTATGCCATACATGGGGTTTATCCAATGGAGCATACACCCTGATATCAATGGATGGATAGCTCATCATAGCTCTCACAAATGCAGATTTCTTAAAGAAGTATTTCGCGTAACAATAAAGAGATGTCATGGGCCAAAATCTATAAACTAAAACTAGGAGTTTTTTTCCAAACCAACATGATGTTAAACTGAATGGTAGAATCCAATTTCCAAGATCTATGACCCTATATATGAGTTTTAATACCCAAAATCCATTGTCCAAACTCTAAGACCTTAAACTATGAGTAGTAGTAATGTGAAGTCGTGGTCCAAACTCTAAGACCGTAAACTATGTGTAACAATACCATGAAACCCTATGATATATTCCATGATTTATCACCCTAAACTATGATTTATAATACCCTAATTCTATGGTCCAAACTATAAGATCCTAAACTATGAGTAGCAATAAAATGAAGTCACAGTCCAAACTCTAAGACCTTAAACTGTGAGTAACCATAATATAAAGTCATGGTCCATGCTCTATGACCTTAAAATATGAGTCATTATCCATTCCACATGATGTTAAACTATAAGGAACTCATCCCTGAAACATTACATTAAACTGTGACCCATTACTTCACTATAAGACGTTAAACGAAATTGAACGAAGCATCCTAATCGCAAGACAATAAACGGAATGATCTCTACAGAACTACGTATGGCTTGATTCCTATCCTCGTAGGATAGGTAGCGACGCCCCGATCCTCGATCATGGCCCAACCCCCATAAAAAAATGCACCCATCATATTCTCTACCTCCCTACACTTGCAATGGAAACCCTATATTCACTTCTTTTTTGACACATCGAGTATAACTCACGTGAGAATATAATCAGTGGTAAGGATTCCCTTACACAAAGAAGTTATATAGATGTTTGGTATACATGGCACCTGTAGCAAATGAAATTAAGATTTCCATACACATTGATCAAGACAAATCTATATTGGGAACGTTCAGAACTATGTATGGATTGATTCAACCCCGTGCAGGATACGTAGTGATGCCCAGATTCAGCATCCCGACCCAGTCATCATCTTAAAAAAATGAAATTTTATGTCCTTACACATCCATCACACATTTTTCATGAACATTCATAACTACATGCGGCATGATTCCATCCCTAGAAAGATAGATTTTGACACTCGGATTTGGCATCTCAGCCTAGATACCATCATAAATGCCTCTTTCCCTATGTGCATGTCAGACTTCTCTGGGGAGTCTATAAAAGGTCCTAATCACATGAAAGTAAACTGTAATATTCCCCCAGAGTTATGTGTGCCCCAGTCCTTGGTGTTACAAGATCCCACACATGCCCCTCACTCATTAGAAGTCAAAATATCCTAATTCCTCCTATAAATATGAGTCAGACCTATGTGGAATCTCCAGTGGTTCACAGTTATTCATGGTTTGGGTAATATTTACATTCCTAGGAACATAATTCCCAATTTTCAAAATTCATACCCCAGGAAAATGATGATCCCCGTAATCATTCAAGGCTATTGTATACGGATGGCCAGTGTCATGTGGACACCTTCAAATGACTATGTACTTTATACCCTGGTGGCTCTGCATATGTTCCCCACAAAATTGGTCATCAATCAAAGTAAAATTAGTCCCCTGGAGTGTCTTATCCTATCTCAGTATGCCCAATGGCTTCCAAGCCCCATGTCATTCCTCTTTATTCAATTTTCCCCCATGATTATGTTTTACCCCTTCTATCATCACTCCCATCTAAGGAACGTCAGAACAAACTGATTGTGATTAACTCAAAACTATTAAATATATTTCTGATAGCATAATAGTTTTCATATCATGACTCTAATATGTATAGTATCAGTTCCTTACTGCACGACATTAAATTTCAAGGCTGAAATCATCCTTCTTGTACAATGTTAAATTATAGAGAAATGGTTTAAGCCCAAAGTTCCATCTGATATTGATTTTTCTATTCCAAGGTAATGACCTTGAATCCTCATAATCCCTTGTTTATCACACCAAGCATAACTCATGTGATCTTAGGAATCTTGGAAAGAGATCCATCATGACATTATAGTAGAACCGCCATGGAATGTGGTCTTATCAGCATGACCTTAAAGGCATGTCACAGTTCCCTCCCTCGTAATGAACCCCACATCCTGGCCATGTTCTGTTAACTAAAAAGATACCCCAAAGTTGTAACGAATGCCTCACCATGCATGTGAGTCCGATCCATGTAAGGGATACCTTTTTTCATGAGTAAATCGCAGCTCAAATGTCCCAATATGTTCGAAAACACTCCTGTCATACCTCAAACACCATGCTTTGAGAAATATTTAATCCCCATAATAATTCACGGCCATGTGAGATTGAAGGCCAGTGTCCTGAGGACACCTTTATTTGACTATGCACATCATGCCCCGATGGATCTGCATATATTACCATAAAAGTAGACGCCAATAAAAATAAAATTCGTCCATAGTAGAATATTTTACTATCTCAGTATGCCAAATGGATTCCAAGCATCGCCCCATCCCTCTTGATTCAAGGGCCCTTAAAGTCATGGTTTATCATTTTCCTTCCAACACATATTTTGGATATATTAGAAAATTCTGGCCCAATTCATCTTTTTTCCCACATTAGGTTTCAAAATATCCCTCATCCATATGCAAGAAGTTGATCCGCATACAAAAGAAGTGGTCCTCTACTCATTTTTGGGAATCCCCTAAAGAAGTCTATGTAAAATTCCGCTTTTCATGTTCAGGTGCGCCCATTGTCAAAGGTCAGATACCGTATTCAAAATGTTCTCAATCTCTACAATAAATAATTGCCATTGGAGATGTAAGTACAGTGTCCTGAAGACACATTTTATTGATTTTCATATCATGCCTCGAAGGCTCTGTATATGTTTCCCACATAAATGGCCTTCAATCAAAAGAAAATTCATATCCAAGAGATTCATTTCTGGCTCTCATACGCTCAAATGAAAATCATGTTCTGTCACACCCTCAGATTTGGAAAAACTTTGGATAATGTCTTACATACCTTTTTCTTTCCAAATTCCCCTAACATTAAAATGATGCCTAATGGAACTAACCATTAACTAGATCTCTCTCATCCAAGAAAGAACCATACACTAAAAGTTTTCAAAACAAATCCGACATGAATGTCCCTAATTTTTTTAAGACACCACTACTGAGTCCAGCCACCCACTGTGGCTACCAACATTAAAATAAATTCAATGTTTTTCCAATCCTACCATGTCCATCGGAGATAAAAGTCTAGTTTCATACTGACACCTATGATTGACTATGCACATCATGCCACAGTGGCTCTTCATATGTTTCCTACAAAACAAATATCAATCAAAGAAAAAATTGTCCCCAGGAGAGTTCTTTCCTACCTTCGTAAACCTAAAAAATTTCTTGACCCTCATGCATGTTCAAACCAACATGTTTTTTCTCAATAAAAATCCTTAATAGATGTCTAAATATTATTAGAACATTCTCGGCAGACGATCTCTAGTCGGGCCCTTGCCCCATTAAATTTGGTTAATGTATCTCAACCTAAAACATCATTATTAAGTATGATTGGCAGGAGTATAAATCACCCACAAAGAAAATTCCAAAATCTCTAGAGGGAAAATCCTCCAAAGATACCTTTAGGAAAATGTTTTGTATCAGTTCGTGAGGTGTTTCATAAAACCTAAGTAATAGTCGAACTATGCTCATTGAGTCCTGAAACAATGGAAAAAATAGAGACTGAGTCGATTATTTTAGTTTATTAATTAGGGTTTAAAATTAATACACGAATAAAATGATGTTTATATGATTTATCAATTTAAATTCTTGGAAAAGGTAATGAAAGATGATTTAAAATAAAATCAGTTTCATTGAGATCAAAAAAATGGAGGAGCCTCCCCAGTTTGGAGTCTCTCCAAACTATAAAACAAGGGGAAGAGTACATATCATGATTTAGGATAGAACTAAAGAATTCTCTGTTCTCCCTTTGTAGAAGGATGGCCGGTGATTTCTATAGTCCATCAAGAGTTTTCTCCAAATAATCTCTCTCCTTTGTTTCAGCCTTGACTATTGGATGCACTCACTCCAGAACAAATTTAAGGTCCCTCCCTTTCTGCTAGATGGCTTCATAGTTGGAAAATGAAGATGCCATTTGAGCACTCAACCTTGTTGCACAGGCTTCAGACAATCATAATTCTTCTTATTGGGTGTAAAACAAATCACACGCTTTCACTTACATGGTCATTATATGATCAAATTCTTTTGAAACGTATCGTAAGGTCGCCACCTGGTGATGGGATGAATTGAACATTGCCAACTTTTCCTCACAGGTGGAAATGTCTTCTTGGGAAATAAGTATTTGGTAGAAAAGGTGGTGTATGTTCTGATAATCAATTCTTCATGAACCGTGTTCAGTAAATAATTTTGGAAAATTGATAGCCTCATCAGTAAAATTTTCCATAGGTGTCTCCACAGCTAGTGCACATAAATAGAACCATGCTTATTTTGAAACTTTGGTGCTTCCCCGTGGAATTAGTACCATTATCCTCCTCCTTTATAATGTGTATATAATAAGGAAGTGTCTTTATAGTAGTGGTAATGGACCTAACAAATCCCACCCAAGATGGGGCACTTTCTTTTCCCTCATGTGGTTCAACTGGTAGAGCTAGATGCAGAGGAATAATCATGACTTCCAAGGAGATCGGTGATACTCAGATGGTTTCAGCCTCATTAAGGTATTAGGAATTATCTCTAGGAGTGTAGTAGTCAAAATCACTCCCCACATAAATAGGTTTTATAGATAAAGCCCCTCCCAGATGCTTCTGACAGTGAACCGAGCATCTTCTTACCACAAGGGTATAAACATGTGGTGTATCCGTTGTAGATGTTGCATGGACACAGGTAAAAGGAATAGTTGTCACACAATTCATTGTTGAAAGAATGTGTGGCATTTTTGTTGGGGTAAGATGGGGCATGGACTGGTTAAAGGATTCTACACCCACCGAACTGGTTCATTCAGCATCCTATTGGGGTAACAATCTGGCCATAGTCCGGAATATTCCAATGACAGAAAAGTGGATTCTTTCATATTTTAGATGATAACTTCCATAGTGGCATGCTCATGAATCATCATGTGGAAAAATTGGTGAAGAGATATGGTATTAGGATCTCCCATTAACTAAACATCTGGAAGCGGTGCAGTATGTTGATGGCATCTGGATTTCCATGAAAAACGGCAAGGGAGATATCTATCTCAAATGACTACTCGATCTATATGAGTAGTGAGCATCTTTCCCCAACTGTAATGAGGTATGATCATTCCTCCAAAAAAATTACAATGTCACCTCTTAAAGACCCGTGATGGGTACGATGTGGTGAAAACATGAAATGAGAATTGTTTTTCAACAATCCAACCACATCAATAACTCTTATATTCTTATGAGGAATAACAAAAATGTTAAGAAGGGCGGGTTGAATAACAGAATGAGGAACCATTTCAGTATTCCAGTATTCAGTAAAGGGGAGGTATTCTGTCTTCCACCCATACAGAAATTGAAACGGTCCACTGATATGGTGTGGGGACCTACCTTCCTATATTTGTCCCAATAATTCACAATTCCAATAAAGAGTGGGAATGGAAAAATTAATGGGTCAAACCTCTTCTAGCACAGCCTCCATCATCAATGTATAGATCTGAACCCCGGTATATACGTCACGGGATGGGAAAATGCATCCTCTAAAAATCATGGCAAAGATAACTGATAATGTATGAACAAGTGATACATATGGTTGAAGCTCGTTTGCAGATGTGGTATATCGTCCGGCTTCTAGGGTATGATAGTATGACCCTTGAGTCTAACATGACTGATGGGATGGAGGATTTAGACACTGGGGATCCCTAGGATTGGGTCCATTCATCCATAATAATGACCTTATCCATGCCTCTAATGGGGTGAGAGAGCAAGCCTGGAGGGGATGATCTTGTAATCCATCTGCCATAACTAGTAATATCTTTTTCAAAGGGGATATATGGTCAGTGTAATTCCATGTAGTGGATTCTGGGAGAAACTCATCGTACATATCTCCAAGGATGGGAGTCCTCCAAGCTGGTGGATATCCCATAAGCTAATTCCCACCTCCCCAGGCAATAAGTGGAAGGTGTTGGTGCTTGAACACCAGCAGTTCAACAACTCATGAAGGATTTCACCTGGGAAGAATACTGCAAACTGAGAAACCTAGGAAGGCTGATACAAGCCCACCGCCTCCAATTAGTCAAGGGACTCCAAACAGGTCTGATGTACCTAGAATTCCCAGGCCCATTCATCAGATAAACATCCTCTGGCCCACAGATCCCACATGGTGCTCCACCCACCATTAGGATTTTCTTAGGAGATGTTGATAATGGATGGGTAATCTCAGGAGCCTAGTCTCAGGACACCATTGTGACACTCGTGGTGGCCCTCAGTCCATACCAAGACACATTGTGTGAAGAATATCTCTTGAATTAGTGTGTGGATGAATTCTCCTATAAGGGAAATGTTGGAGATATCATATCCTTGTGGTGCCTCTAAAGTGATGAAAGGGGTATCAGGTTCATCCAACGGTAGAGGAACATTGTTAAGGATACCAAATAAAAAAAGTGGAACTGTACAGATGGAATATAGGCTAGGATCTATGGAATTATGGAATCTTCTTAGAAGCTATGACAAGGAATTATTTGTTCTTGAAGTTGATCCTCACTATTTCACACCATGGTCGCCCTTGTCTTTGTCGATTTTATCACAGCCTGTGAAGCAGCAATTGTAGCCTACACAAGAATATCCAGAAGGTGATAAAAAGGCAGTCCAAATTTTTTTTGGATAAAGGCAATGCTAGAATGGATAAGGGACTTAAAATCTGTCCACATACGGTTCCATGTAATGTTCCTAGAAATTGTATGCGGTAGGAAAATTCTATGTACTTCATGATATGAAGAAGAAAACTAAACTACGGCTATATTACGCTGATGCATTTCATCCCATACAGCCATGGTACATGAACCATATGTGAGGCTTTGGCCCAAAGATCAAATTCTGGTGAACAGAAAGGTTTCTGTAAGGTGGCCCAAAAACCTAGGCCTTGTATAAATTCATGTTCATAAATGGAAGTTTAAATTATAAGCTCGTATTTTTAATTCATAAAGTTTGGTTCACGAATCCAAGTTCAGTATGAGGACACGCCAGCCACGTTGCCTCATCATCTATGGAATCCGGATTTTAGTCTTAAAATTCTAAAATAATATTTGTTAAAAAAAATTATGGTATGCAGGTAGAGAAAATGAGAGACGATTGGTTCGAAGTACATACGAAGCGGTTCGAAAATGGGATGTTTGCAGGGAGCATGGTACGTCAGAGAAGAGGAAGCTGAGGAAGTCGAGAACACTTTTAACCATGAGAAACGGTAAAAGACAACTGAAATGGTCCATTATATATAGGTGTGGTCCCATCCAACATGGTCCATCTATTCTACCATGAACCATCCTAGTTCAGAACTACTTCTACATTATAATAGTCCCCTCTTCATTCCAAACTGATCCCATTCTGATGGGGGGAATTTTTAGGGTCCTGAAAATTCTAAAAATTGAATAAAACACTCCTAACATCACTTTGTTTAAGGAATAATGTACTCCAACAAGTATGGAATGTTTAATGGACTCAAATAGAGTTGAAAATTTGAGAATAAACTTGAAGGAATTCATGATTTCAAAGAATTTCAAGTGGCTCGCATACCATCACTAGGAAAGGTCCATACACTACCTGGATTACAAACCACTAGGTATGAAGAACAATCCACAAGACACTGTCCCACTGAGCGATGACCAGTGAACCCAGTGGACCACGAACCTCTTTGCTGAAGGAATCGTGCACACAAAATCTACTTGGGTACCATCTCAAAAACTCATTAGTTTTTGAACAAGGGAACGAGTAGGATTCCACGAACCATCATCGTGAAATGAAGCCTTCGTAGACCCCAGATTGATTGAATCTTTCGCGGGATAGGTTATCTCTTCATGGGCATTCACAAATGGTGTTGCATGCCAAATAAATACAATTTCTCTATTTCTATATAAAAGGACCATGAGAGGATGAGGACAGACGAATGATGAAATCTTGAAGGGGACTCATAGGTTGGAAGAAAGTACTTCGATAAGATTTTGGCTTCAGTCTTGATTCATCGACGAAGCCCGAAATGCGAACCACACTCTCCACAGTTAAAGCCAACTACAAACCACAAAACGAGAAACATAATAATAAAAATTCATCCGTGAACCTAATTGGTTAACCAAGAAACACATAATTCTCGCGGATGAACTCCCCGTGAATGATAATCCCCTGGACCCTCCCTCAATATGGTGCTCCATGTAGTGTACCGCTATACAAACAGAACTCGGCACCACATACTGCATCAATATGCGGATGTAACACAAAGAGGCGTGATAGGCCACGTACCACTATGGTTTCTTGTGGTTTATACCCATGCCTTCATAGCGTATTAGTACGAGGATGACCACGCTTCATGTATACCACAACTATGTGCGGAGCCTCCCCCAACCCATATAAGAAATCAGTACATGGAATGGGGTGTTTTTGGGTGTTATTTTTTTCAGTTCCAACCTCACCCTTCCATTATCATCTAGTCCTCCACAATACCTCTCCTAACCAGTCCTCTAGCATCGGGTCAAAGCTTCATCCAAATCCACCTGACCCATATGATCAGACCATTGGATGCATTAGCATACCCCTTTGAGTTTGCTTACCCATGGTAAGTGGAGTCACAAAAGATCACCCCACAATGATTCAGTCCTCGGGAATGCTTGTGGGTCTACATTCTGATGGTAACTCATATTCCAACATTAGGATGCTGACGTGAACCTCCCCATTCTAGGGATTAAGGGTGATCACTTTCTTTCCCACTCAATGATGAATATTGATCAGTGAAAGGAGTTATGTTAGCTTCTCCTTTGATGAGGATGAAACTCCTCCCCTTTTCCAAGACTTATTCAAGGGCCCTCTCACTAAGGTAAGTCCCCAATATTACGAGGATGAGCCACATGACCATTAATATCATTTCACATTAAATGGACAATCTCTATGCACCCCCACCCATGGTCTCCCTGGACTCGCCCTCTATAGGCTCTCCCTCTCCCACCAGTAGGGGAGGAAACATGTGCTATGTTGTATCTTTTACATTCTCTTGTTTCTCACAAGAAGAATGACTCATGTGGGATTAGAGGTTTGTGAAGATTACAAAAACAGCCATCTAAACTTTGAGAAATCTGATTCCTTGTCAAACCATGATATGTAGGATGCCTACTCAAAGGCCCAAGATCAAAAGGGTGCCCTTCCAAAAGGGGGTTCACCAAATCCTATCGTCGCAAATGGGCTACTTACATGCGTAATCCCTAACATATATAAACTCTGAGAACTCTGATTACTAGTCAAACCAGGATACGTAGGACACTACTCAAACACATGAGATCAAAAGGGTTCGCATCCAAAAGGGTCCACCCAACCATGCCCCCTCAAATGGTCATCTTCCTTGTGTAAGCCCCTGCCATTCCGAACTACGTGGGTTCTGTTTCCACCCTTGAGGATACATAGGAAACCCATATTATGGGTCTAATACCAACATCAAGTCACTTCCATCCCCCATGGATGATGATAAACTCTTGAGTACCTTATTATATGGATCATGTCAGCATTACCTCTATATCATCAAATATATGCATTCCAACAATGATCTTGAAAATCAAGGGTAGTCTATGGACACACTCTTTGGGAATAAACCATGGATTCACGAACATATGAACACAACTTAAATCTATAAGAGAGTCTCATAATAGGCAATAATCCTCCCCCAAAAGGGTGTGGTGAGCTTGACTTCCCATCCTCTCAGCCAATGGAGTCTTCAAGTTTCATTGGCTAAATCAATAATTAATGAGCGCCTGCCTTTGGAAATAATGTCCATGAATCATGGATACTTATGACATTGGGTGTTTATGGATCCATAAATAAACCCCTTGGAGACCATCTGATGATGTTATATCTTAGGAAGAACTATTTCATGTGTACATGACCTCATGTAATCACCTATTGGTTCCGATTGACTATGGAATCTCCTTCACAATGCGAAAGGGGTGTATTTTCCAGCCCCTGTGAGGTTAATACAACCTTCTTCTAACGGATAATGACACAGAATGGGACAAAAAAAGAAATGGTGAAATTGAAAGGAAACCATCTTGGAAAGAGGGAAGAGTGATGTTCCTTCTCATATAATTTCCGCACCACCCAAAATGCACCACCTCGGAGGCAAAACAATCATCATACATTTTGATATAATAAAAATTTAATTTGATAGTAGTATACCTTAACTACCTGATATTTTCAATTTCATCATGGGAAATAGTAATAGTATGACATAGATCATATGAAGTAGGATGTTGACTTACTATATTAAATTCATCAATTCTGAAACCACACAAATTAGAATTAATAGTTTTTGAATTAATAACATATTATCATTCTTGATCATTATTCAAATCATCAAAATCTTCTATTGGAATCCCATAATATTTAATAGTCTTCAAACAATCCCTTATTCCAGGTTTCGTTAAATAGATCATCATATTGGATATTCATTATCCATAATTATCACTACTAAAATAAGAATAATAGATCATCGACATACCTTCTCTAGAATCACCAGTTTCAAGATGTCTTTTTCTCAATCATTAATTCCATATTATTAAATCCAGTAACTATTTATTAGAGCCTTTTGATTCATCTTATTGATATCATATGGATCAAATTGAAATTTATAGAATGATTAAAGCCTATGATATTTACGTTAATTATATAATAGTGAAAAAAATATTCAAGGATTTACAGAAATATAAATATCAAAATAGTGAACAGTATCAAATATCAATTATTGATATCGAGTGAGAAAAAGTTTTTAGGATGACAAATATCTCCATTACAGTCCATACTTTGATAACAATTGCTAGGTCAGGATGGTTATAAGGAAGAAAAGCAAATAAGTGGGGGCGAATTTTGTTCCTCCAAAACATTGATGAAATAAAACAAAACTCTTTTTATACCACAAACCATTACTTTTCTATAAAATATGAGTGAGTAGTGAAAATAAATAATGGAAATGAGCATGGTGATGTATAGTTTTTTAGGGTACAATGATCCCCTAGTAAACTCCACCAACTCTCATCTCCATGAGATTATTGATGTTCACTATCAAGTCATCTTATCCATAGTCATTTACAAATATAATCGAGTGTAGGTATTTGACATGTTATAAAGATTTTATAGGGAATTCGGGTTCTTTTAAAGGGAACCGTAAATCCATAGCTTAGTGTAAAAATATGACACTTAATTATGACTGAGTATGATAAATTGAAACTCCCAAAAACAAATATAGGTTGTTTTAGTAAGTAAAATGGTTAAACAGTTGCATCATCAACTGAAAAATGTATTTAGATCTAAAATAATGAACATCAGTATATAGGTCATCAAAAAACTGAAAAAATTTCTCCAAACAGTGATAGGGAAAACACCTGATGATTGTTTGAACTTGTTTGTTTTGAAAGTGTATCTAAGACAAATGATTTTCATTCTTTTGGAAGAATACGTAATAACCAAATGATTTAGCAGTGAAATTAACAGTAGTGAGTCGATCAGATATATCAAAACATGTATGTCTCCAATGTGTAACTCTAAATGCAATGACACAGTTTTTGTATTTCACACATTGATTTTATTATGAATTTATCCTTTTATATGTATTATATATATCTCAAATTTTATTAAGAGTGTGTCAATATTTATAATCTAGGTCGAACATCTCCATGTAAATCCATCTCCAGAAATATCGCACAATAAATAATGATTATTTAAATTCAGAATCATTAAAGATAGGTCATAATATCCTGTACTAATACTAACGATTTACTATGTTAAATAAGATCCTTTGAAATAATATTAATGACCCTTTGATTCTATTTAAAAATATCCTTGAATATATAATCACTTCCTTCAAGACCATTTCATAAATATGGGATAATATTGCAGATATATAACTCTTTCGTTGGATTATCAAATGTTGGGTTCCTTAATTTAATGGTAAAACTCTAAAATGTTGGGTTGAAAATTTACATATGATCATAAAATTAGAGTTAATATACCATATATTTGTTTCTTTAAACTTAGTGTTACTTAACTACGCATTCCCAATATCATATTGTATATGATCCATACGTTCTTTTTCAAACACATGGTTATAGAACAATATGATATTCTTACTCACATAGGGTATGAATAGTGTTTCCAGAATACAATTAAACGGGTCCCTAATACATCAATAAATATTCATAGTGGATTAATTAATTTAATATAATTATTTAATAAATATTTTTATGAATAATAAAATCCTAAAATCTACTTAAAGAAAATTCTTTACTAACCTAAATATGGGTGATTTTGGGAATCAAAACAAAAAAGAAAATAATGAAATTATTGAATCAAAATATGATTAAGAATTACATTAACATAATAACATACCATTATATTGAGTTTATTTTTGATATTATTTTATAATGGTTGAATAAATTTTGAAGGATATGTAAGTTGAAATAATACAAAATAATGTAGTTGAATAATATACCTCTACTTTGCAAAACCTCATTTCTTACAACCTTAAGACTTATATGAGTGTTATCTTCACAAACTAATGCTTCTATATGATTGTAAGGATTATAATAATAGAATTAGGTAGATATTGTCTAAATTAAATGTTTGTTTGGGTGTGAAGAGAAGTGAAGAAGCGATTCCCTTTTATAATATATTTTAATAGCACTCATGGAATTTCACAAAAGAAATTAATTTAATATGGTTATTTTATTAATATCAAATGGATAAATACTATTTTATTTAAATTATAGGATGTTAATTGGTTGAAATAGGTTCATAAAATATTTTTTGTACATGCATATGTTACTTTATTAACCTTATCATATTGTTTTAACCTCTCATTAACCATTTTTAAACTTATCATGGAATCTAGTATTTTTACTCATTTAGGGAAAATATAGTTTCGATAAATGAAAAAACGCCCATATATGAACCTTGAATGATTTTATAAACCATATCCTCATAATTTGAATGATTATAATATTTTTTGGAATTTTATTTAATGCAATATTATTTTTTATAATTTCATTAATGTCAACCTTTAAAAATATTCATTACTTTGATTTTAATAACGTTAAGAAAATAAGTTAAATTTGAACCAATATAATTTAATTAATCCATATTCTTTCATTTTCATATATAAAAATATTGGATATCCTTAATTATTTGAAATTATATTTCTTTTAATATTCTTAATTTTATTTAGTGGATGTTTCAATAAATAGAATAATTGTTTCCTCTTTGTTGCTTATATATTTAAGGTAATTATTTATTTATTAAAAATTAAAATTAAATTACCAAGATGAAGATAAATATTTTATATTTAAAAATAATATTTAAAAAAAAAATATCCCATGGTTAACCCCATGTATAAAATATTATAGTTATTAAAAACAATAGTGTGTTGTGTATGCCTGTTCTTTAAATAAAATTTGTAAATGGTCATAATCAAATCCCAGCTAAAAAATGTCATATAATAAATAATTTAATAATTATTGATGATATATACCTATCCAATATAAATTAGGAAAGTGTGGGGGTCTTTATTTAGTCATTTTATTTTAAACTATAATTTCTTCATTTACCCTTCAACATTGTAACAAATATTACTAAAGTTGTTATTTATATGGGACAAATATAAAAATGTCATATTTACTAAATTTTAACACACTAATTAAAAAAAATGAATCAATTTTTCAAAATTTAAAACACATTTATTAAAATTATAATTTAAATTTATACTATAACAACACGGTGAAAACATATTAGTATCAAAATTCCTTTTTAATGTAAAAAATGATTTTATACTAAATTATTTTATAGAAATCATTTCAAAAACAATAATTTCAGTATTATGGATCAAAATAAACTATTTTTTGTTTAAAAAAATTAATTTTTTTTTAATGTAAATACTTTAAAAAATATAGTTGTAAATAAAAATATAATTTTTTATTAGCCCTTAAAAATTCAATATTTCTCGAAAATTATCAAAACTACATCCTAAGATATTTTTACATTTTATATTAAAAAATTAAATTAATTTTATCAAATAAATATTCTAAAATTTACATAAATGAATTATATCTTTTTCCTATAAAATGAAATAAAAAACTTTTTTGATGAAAATTATTATTGAAGTATAAAATTACCTCCCAAAAAAATGGGTGATTATTTAAAAAGAATTAATTAAATAATTATAAATTATTAGGAAAATTTTAAATTCCTTAAATAAATTATTACTATTAATACCCTCTAATATAACATTGAGGTTATAATTATCACATTGAAATAAAAATATTCTCTTTTTCGTTTAAGTTTAGTGTTACATATATTTTATGTTATATGCGTTCTCTATAAATAATCGGATATTAAATTAAATTTTCTGAATATAAATTGATTCATGATATAAACATAAAAGTGGTATATGATACACATAATATAAATAAATAGTTTCAAAATAGAGAATATATCTCAATAGAGTGCAAATTGAGATGAAATCCATTACAAAGATCGTATCCTTTAAGTAAGAATTTTTCAATGAATTAAGTATGTGTGTCAATAGTAAATACACATTAAAATTTAAAATAAATAAATTAATAATAATAAGTCATTACACATATAATCAAAGAATATCAAAGTCAATTAATATGTAATATAACCCAATTGAAAGAAACCGACTAATGAAACCCCTTATCGATTTTTAAATATCAGGTAAAATAACCATGGAAGAAATAATTTGTATTGAAAGTAAAAATAAAATGAAGATTGAATAAGAATGATATAACATATAAGTGGTCAGTATATATTTCATATAATATAAATTTTGGATAACATTAAAAGATTCCTTAATTAAAGAAAATTAAGGAGAAATCTCTTACCTATGGTCTGACTCGTCACATACTTTTATTATTATTCTAAACAATAATATTATACTAATATATTAAAAATTTTATAATTTTTACAAATATATTAAAAATTTTATAATTTTTACAAATATATTAAAAATTTTAAACAAACCATGAAATATGGATATTAAAAATGAAATATGTTACATTCTTTGAGATAATAAGTCATACATACACTAGAGTAATATTTCCATTTTTCATGGATAATGCCGAAAATACCATATGTTTTATTTTATATTCTAGAAAATATAATTACAACAAAAATATAATATTATATATTTAAATAAAATAATATATTTAATTCATGTGATGAAGTTACAACAAAAAAATAACATCACTTCATGGAGGTGGTAATATAAACGAATGCATGAGAAAAGATATAGTCTTAATTGAATGTAAGGTAAGAAATTATATGATATATAATCATTCATAAATTATGAATATTTTATTGGTATAATATATATATATATATATATATGTTAAATCCATAATTAAAACCATTCATAAGTTGTGGTTATAGAAAATGAATTACTTCGATTCATGAGGTACTTTTTCGTTGTACACATGAACGACCGTTTAGTTTCCCATTTGATGGAATAGGATATGGATATAGGTTATTCGATAAACATATCAATATATAAGTATATTATAGAAAATTATGGTGTTATATAATCATGGTTTAAAAATAATTTAAGGAGGTGGAAGAAAATATGAATAAAAAATTATTAGTTAAAAATGATACATCTTCTTCAGAAACCCTCTTTATGTTTACAACAAAAGCCTTCCTAGTAGGATTTCCTAATCAAACCATGGACTCTAGGATGTTGGAAGGTAATTAATGGAGGTATTTGTTTAGGAATTGGTTTAACAAAAATTGTTTTTTTGTGTAAAAAAACGATAGTATGTTCCCTTTTATAATATACGTCATGGAAACTCTTTGAATTTCATAAAGGATGAAATTAATGTAAATTGATTTGTATATTAAAATGAATCCAAACTGTTAAGAATATAATATAATACGAGGGTGATTCTAAATACTCTAATTTAAAAAAATTGATATGTCTATATTTTTTCCCTAATCTTTTTCTTTTAATCATTGTTAACCCTTTTTAACAATTACCACAGTAATGAAGTTCTAAAACATTAGGGGTGAATAGAGTTTCTATAAAAGTAAAATTGGTACATTAATGGATTATAGATGATATTTCAAAACATATATAAATCAATTGGTCTATTATTGTATTGTTACAAATTTTACGTCATTAAATAAATAATTATTTATTAAAAAATATCATTAATGTCAATATTGACCCTATTCATTTAATTTGACATTAAAACATTAAGAAATTTGAAGAATTGGAATATAAACCTATCAAATACATAACTTTTCTCATAATTTAATAAATAAATTGAACACAATAATTAATTTTTTATATTATATTTAACATTTTTAAAATCATTTATTTAATTTTTATTTTTATTAAATAAATAATATGTCGGTGTTGCATAATAATCTAAGGTTATTATAATTTTACTAAAGATAATAAATATATTAAAATAATTAAACTAATTTCATTATCCTCACAATAACCAACAATATTCATTAACAACTTTATTATTCCCTTTGTGAACACATTAGAGATGTTTAAAAACAAGAGGGTGACATTTTTTAATTTTTCTTGTAGTTAGGGTTTGGATTTATGGTAAACACCCTGTAATACTACATCAAAGGATGGGGGATCAAAACCCATTAGGTACAAGGTTTATTAGTATTATTTTAGTGTTAATATGTATAAGAATATATGATTTTTGGAACTATTGCATCAATGACACTATTGTTACGTTGGGAATTGTAGGAGAACTGTAGATGCGATAACACTATAGTTGGAACTGTAGCAGCTCAGGTATCGTAGCATCACAATTCACCAGAGGGACTTTGGTTCAAACAATAATGGCCTTCATACAAATGTAATGGGAATTAATTTCCATTGGTCATGTTTTCCATGTATGGGTCTCCTCTACATAGAAAATTGATGTCCTTGGTTTCAAGAAAAAAATAGGCTTCGACATTTTTTCTTATTCTTTACATAAAAAATAATTTTAATAACATTAATAGAAAGGTATCGACTAAAGCTATATATGAATCTTATAGTGATAATGGATGAAATACAATCATCCAATAATATTGACTATTAAAATAAGTTTTCTTATTATATATTGTTATCCAATGTTAAATTAATTTACCCTTATACAGCGGTGAAATATTTTATTTGTTTTTACTATTCATTTAGACAAAAAATTCTTTTTACTTTGTTAAATACTAATAATTATATTTCATCTAAATATTGATTCCATTTTACAAAACTCAATATCTACATGTTGTAGAAATTCATTTAAAAATAATCTTGTAAAGCGAGACGAAAAGCAGTTATTCCGGAAAAATCATTCTTCATACAATAGAATATTTTATATTAACTCTATGTATAGAAATAATTATAATTTTAATTTAATTTCATATAAATATATTTCAAATATATGAATTATATTTAAATAGTTTTTTATTAGGGTTTTAATTAATTCAAATGGATATATATTATGCAATGAATAACTATTTTTAGATAACAATGTTTTTAACCATAAAATTAATCTTATACGAAAATCCGAAAAAAAAATTAATTTAAATGAAATTAATGAGATAATTGTAAATAAAATTCCAAACAAGTAACTTTAATACAAACTACAAAATATAATTTTACATTTAATTTAACATATTTTGTGAAAAAAATTAAATGTTTTGAAAAATCAATAATTTTCATTATTCACTCAAACATCAATCATTTTAGTAAAATTATAAAACGTATGAAAAAAAATTATTTTTATATGATTATTTGAAAAAATGATGTTAATTTTATAAAATAAATTTTCTTAAGCTTCCGTAAATTAATTATAATATTCTTCAACAAAAATTAATAAAATCAGTTTTTAAGAAAACACATTTCATTGAAAAATAAACTATCATCCTTAAAATTTCAATGATTATTTACTAAGTATTTACAATAATTTTATATTTATAGGGATATATATATATATAATAAATTAGATAATCTAATTCATACATTAAAAATTAAATAGCTATGTTATAGAACAAACATTTAAATAATAATATTTCATAGTACATTTTTTATTGGTGTTCTGTGTCATATACGCTATTGAAAAGAGTTTTACATTTAAAAATATCAAGATGATACATTCTCCAAAACATCAATAAATTAAATGCTCATAATTTAATGTATTCCTAAAAATCAAGAGTTTGAAATTCAAAATTTCTATTGTGAAAAACCCAAAAACTGGTTAATAAAACATCCACTAAAAATATTAAATTTGAAATATGAATTACATCTTTAATTACAAAAAACAAAGTATAAAAATAGGATAAAATTAGTTGTATGTAAAAATACTGACATGTAAATGAAAATAAATTCCAAATTTCTAATAGATATTAGTATAAAACATGGTTATTAGAAACATAGTGACAAAAATTCATAAATCTATGTTGGTTGAAAATATTAATTATTCCTTAGTAATAGAGAAAAATGTATGACATTTTTATTTCAAAATTATTTTCCTAATGTTGAGGAATTATTTTATTATATATACTGGGAACATAATAAAATATACTTTTTTGATATTATATTATTTCATAAGAATAATTTTATCCTTTGGTTGGGATTCGATCAATTTTCCTTTCCTTTCTTTCTACATGAAATTAATATCCATGATGAATTATTTGCGATTCATGAAATGATAAAATTTATTTTAATCAGATGATATTACCTATATAAGGGTTAAAAGTCTTTCCATATATCCCTAAATATTTTCCAAAACCAAAATTGTGGGCACATGTTATCAAATATAACATATCAATCTCGAAAACATAAACAATAACACCAAAAGGTCAAAAATATTTATCCATTAAATTGTGAATGTAGAAAAAATTTCATTTTAACTTTGACATCATGTATTATAGTTGTAAGAACTTCATCCATGTCACCATTCATATGTGGGTTCAAGCCCCACACAATTACTCGATGTGATTGGTTCTCACTGGTTATGATGTTTATCTTTTCTAAACCTATATTTATATAGTTATAATATAATTTACAAAAATATGATGTACATCATAAAATTAAACAAAAAATAATATTTTAACGACTAATGATTTCTATACATTTACTTTCTTAAAATAAAATAATTTTAAAAGACTATTTTTAGCATCTGTTTAATTAAAGAAATAACATTATTTTAATGGTTTTCTAAATTTTTTTCATAATTACAAAAATTATGACATCAAATAATATTTTAGGAAATAAAATGAATTTCATCATCAAAAATAATTTTTTTTATTATTAAACATTCTAATTTATAAAAAAATTTTATTTTTCAAGAAATACTATTTTAATTAAAAAATTCATATATTTCATTGTAAATAAATTTATTTAAATTTTTTATTTTATAGAAAAGAAATTTTTGAAAATGGTTAAATATTTTATGTTTTATGTGAATAATATAATTAATTTTTATTAAAATGTATTTAGAATTATTTTTGTAAGAAAATTGTTTTTAACATTTGATATGTAAATCTAATATAAATGTTTTGATAACTTAAATATTAATTCATGTTGTAATATATTGAATGATTAATATAATAAATAAATATACTATATAAAAATAATAAATTAGTATATATATTAATAAAGATATTTTTTTTCTATTTTGTTAATTAAAATATACAATCATGTATAAAAATGGGCTATATGTGAAAGATAGCTTGGATAGATCAACCATGAACATGTGGGGAGAAAAATAAACTCATGTATAGAAACAATCTAGGTCAGTCCACATGGTATTTGGTGGGTATTTTGGAATACATAGTGCCTCAAAATCACACATATTATGAAAAAGGTGTTTCTAAAGGTGTACATGGGTTGACCTTTGACCGCATGGAACAACCTATGGTGGGAACATGTATGTGTTTATGTGTCCAAGTTCCGATCCTCCAATGCCATGTAATGAACTAATGATAAAAATTGTTGATATATATTGAGATCATTGAACTAGTGATAGTTCTATGGGGGTTTAGGGAACACAGAGATTCTAACTTAGTTTTAAAGCACATTTTTATATCAAGACAATATGATTGTTTTATTCTTAGTTTTCTGATCATCAAACAACTAATCTTATACCTTTCTCCTCACCCAGACAAACTCAATGCCATATTTTCAGCTTCTCTTCCAAAAATTTCTATCAACCTCGATGAGATTAAGGCCCAACTCAATTCCACCTAAAACGTCCACTATCTTCCTCCTTCAGGGACATGCACATAATCCATCAATATACCCATCTATTGAAATGGATCCTACACTGATTTTTTATCCATAATCTATGTCTCTATTTATTACTTTAATCTTTAATAATAAAATATTATGAATTCAAGTCCCAGATTTCCTTTTATTTTCAAATATAAAATTCTACAATAATGTCAAAAAATATTGGCATCGTTATCATGTTTAGGAAATGCTTAATGTGGAAGTTCGGGGGGATTAAATAAAATAATATATAACATGTATATAATTTAAGATCTTGTTTCATAAAAGTAAGTGTATATATATATATTATATATTATTTTTAACAACAATAACCTTTAGGATAAATTTCATTTATATATATATATGCATTACCGTTGCCTTTTGATCAATATTCTATGATTTCTCTTCATGGTAGAGGGTTCTCAAACACTATTTTTATTTTTTATAAGATGTTAAATGGGTGAGATCCAAATATATATATTTAAATTAATGTTATATGTAAGTTTAATTATAGTGATATTTTCTCAAATCTATATATTTTATTAGATGAATATTAATACATACTATTTAGACATTAATAATCATTGAAAATTGTCTATATAAAGTGTTTCCCATCAAAACCAGTTAACTATTTCAATACAATTAGGAAATTGGTTCAAAAAATAATAGATAGAGAGAATAATTAATATATTTATCTTGAAGGAGAACATTTACTTCAACATTGAGTTAAGGGTATTTCTATAATCAAAATTTGTATTCTCACAATATTTTCATAAAAACCATCTTTAATGGAATTTAGTTATTTTAACAAGAATATTTTTTTCTGAAAAAGTCTTTTTAAATAAATTTTGATTATTTTCAAAACACCCATTTTTATGACAATGAGTTTTTATATAATTTTTGTTAGATTTTAAATTAATTTCTTCCTTGAAATCCCTATTTCAATTTTAATTTAATCCGATGTTTTCAAGGGGTATTTTTAATAAAATTTTGTTTTAAGGATTTAAAACCCCTGTTATGGGATAATATTTTTTATTTTCTATATCCTCTTTGAAAAAAATTTATTTCAATAAAATTTAATTTAAATTCTCGTATTAGAGTTTTAAATTTTTTATACTATAATTTTATTCATAAAATATTCTTTAAAATTTATTAATGTCACACATGATTAAAGGTGAATCCATGAAAAATAATTATCATCGACATATCATGCATGTATGAATAAATATATGTATATGAAAATTTATTCTTTTATATGGATAATTTTAAAACTATTATATATAATTGATAGATTTCATAAAATATTTATAAAAAATTGTGTTTTTAAAGAATTATTTTTCAAAAGTATAATTGATAAAAAAAATACTTTTCCATGAAAATAATTAAATAATTTTTCAAAATCATTTTTATGTCGAAATAAAATGAGAAATTAATATCCTAAATATATTTTTATGTATATCTAGACATCGAGGTATCAAATGTGATGATGATTTATGTGTAATAAATCCATGACCTCAAAGAGATATTGTCTTAAAAGAGATACTTTTAGTGGACTCATGTATTTCTTAAGGGTCTCTATGTATGATATTAATCCATAAGAAGTTATTATATTCACAACAGAATTTTAATGTATTATCGGATAAATAAACATCTTATTTATATGGTAATTCATTTTAAAAAGAAAAAAGGGATTTTAAAATGATATATATTTTAATGTTTTTTATATTATTTTCTCATTTATACGTCATTAAAAACCTATTTTATTATTGTGGGAAAATATTTTTATTATATCAAATTTAATATATTTTATATAAAATAAAAAGACTTAAAATGAGTTTTTAAATAGTTTTCATAAAAGGATTTCAACTCTAGGTCTAAAACCCGTCACTGGGAAATTATCTGGTAACTATGTACCTTAAAATGACTTTCACAAGTTCATTAGATGTTCTAAAAGATTTTTGGTTTTCTAAGGATCTAGAACAATTGATGTCAAATAAATTTTTATAAATTTGTATTAAACTATGATATTTTATTAGTATTTTACTAATCCTCGATAACTAAGACTAAAAATAACATTTGTTTTATAATGGACATTATATTTGTTTGTTACTTTTTATAAAGAAAATACTCTTCATGATTTTCCATCATATCCAGGGTTTCATGTATTAGGTTATAATATTTCGAATTATGTGATTTTTTTAGACAATATTAGAGATTAAAAAGTTTTTTTAGGATAATTTAAGAAATATATGTTTTCTAGTGAGATCAAATTATTTTAAAATATATAGGATTCATTATTATAAATATTTTTAGAATTTATATATTTCTTAATTCGGAAAATGGAAATTCTGTATTTCTTTATGTGTGATGAATGAAATGTAGGTGTGTAAATACATTATTGGGGTGGGAGAATGTATCATCTCAATAATTCCTGAAAAAAATATTTTAAATATTGGTTTAATAGTTATTTATATAATTAAAAAAAATAAGGTATGATTTTTGAAAATCTATTGTGATGTTAAGTAATTTTCTTTATGAAAAATTATGGTTTCGTTATTAGTAAAATTTTAAATTTAAAACAATAAGTTTTTTTAATTACTTACACAAATTTTTATTTTTAAAATATATAATTATATATATCAACATAATTATATTTATTTACATTTTTTATTTCATTAATAAAATATGATAATGTTCATTGAATCATAGTTTATAGTGAAATTATTTATTGATTCATGGGAAACAAAAATTAATTAATTTTTTATAAAATTTTTTACAAAATAATGATAATTAAAACTAATATAAAAGTTATTATTACTAAAATATTAATATTATTAGTAATATTTGGAAAAATTGACTTAAAAATTATGTAAATATTTTAAATAGAATTTATAAATGACTATATACAAGAATAAATATATATAATATTCATTTTAGTTAATTAAAATCTACTTCTATGTATAAAAAATTGGTTAATAATGTAAGATTGCCGTATTATATAAACCATGTACATATGAATAGGAATATCAAACACTACAGGGGAACTATAATGGCTAATTTGCATTGATGAAGGTTAGTATTTGGGCATGCATAATTTTTATAGATCATGCACGGTATATGGAGTGTATGCCCAAATGTGTACATGGGTTTCCTATAGACAACGTGTTGTGGCCCATGGTGAGATGATGTGTGTGTATATGTTCATTGATTCAGATCCCATGATACCATGGAACAAACGAATGATGAGTGTGGTTGATATATATGGAATCTCTAAAACAATTCATATTTCAATATCATTTTTGGGAACACGATCATTCCAGTAACATTTTAGAAAACTTGTGTATAACATTATCATTCAATTGATTTAATATGAGTTATCTGATCTTATTTGTGACCATCTTCTTTTTCATGAAGGAGCTAGAAAATCTAAGTTACATATAAATCTAGTAATCCTTCTGATTCTTCTAATAACCAGAATGATTTTACATCCCAGGTCAATTACACCTAAAACCTTCACTATTTTTCTCCTTCAAAGACATCCACAAAAACCAAAAAGCTACCAAATAATGTTAATTGATACTACATAGATTTATTGGTCCTAATAAATGTCTCTCTTTTTTTACCAATCATCATTAATGACCCATGTTGAATTTATGGTTCACATAACATGTTATATTCTAATTTCAAAATATATTATAGGGTCAAAAAATGTTGGTGGCACTATCATGTTTAATAAAATCTCCCCGAGGAAGATCAGTGGACTAATTAAAATGATATTATATATAAAAAACACAGACACACACAAATTAATATCACATTTAATACCAAATATCACCCACAATATGTTCTAAATCTAACAGTTCATTAGTATATTCTATTAACATCAATATAAGTATGTATATATATACTCCATAATTTTTAATAATAATAACATTAAAGAATGATTTCATTATATATGTATATATAACCAACACATAATTATCATCTTTCTAATCTTTCTCTGTAAATAAGAGGAATATAAAACTCTTTACCTTTATTTTTTTCTGATATCATGATTATTTGAACCAAATACAGATATTGAAGAAAAGATTATACGTCAGTGTCATTGTACTAAGATTTCAAAAAAATTCAGTTTTACATTGTTGAAGATTCATCCATACATATCCATATTATTTATGATTGTATAATCCTGGAAAAATGGCTATATAAGGTGTTTTCCATCCAAATCTATTCACTGTATGAATAATGTACATAAAGGGTTATAGAAAATGAGAGAGAGAGAGAGAGATTATTTTTTATATCCATTGTGGAGTATAATATCTTATGTAAGATTAAGTTAAGTGGAATTTTTTTCAAATATGTATTCCATTCTTTTTTTCAAAAAAATCCATATGCAATTTAATTTAACTTATTTTCTAGGATTCTATTTTTCTTAAGGAGAATTTGTAATGAATTTTTTTTTTCAAAAGTCCCATTTTTATAACATTTATTTTATGTATAACTATATATATTTTTGGTAATGTAATTATTATTACTTTTTTGAAATGATTATTTAATGTTTTTTTAAAAAATATATTGTTTTTTACGTCGATTTATTTATTCCATAATTGATTAATTTATGGATTTAAAACCCTATTAATTGAATAATGTGTTTTATTTTTTGAAATCCATTTTCTAAAAAATATATTTTGAAATACTATATATAAAAAATGAATAGTATTATTTTAATGTTTTTTATTTATAATAGAATTCATAAAATATTATATAAAGTTTATGAATGTGATACATGATCATAGTTGTTACAAGACTCTATGATTATTCTGGAAACTTCATGCAAGTATGTACAAGAAAATATATAACTTCAGTTGTTCATTTATAGGGATTATTTTCAAACAATTATTTATAAAGTATGGATCTCCCCAAATATTTATTATATATTTTTGTTTTCATTATGATAGTTTTTGAAAATTTAGAAGTGATATAAATTTATGTACACTTGATATAATTTATGATGTTTTATAAAGAGTGTTTTATATGAAATAAAATGATAAAATAAAATCATGAAAAATTGTTTTTATATAAAAATCGACACTTCAATAATGACGTTGATGATGTAGTATGGGAGTGAACGCATGACCTCAACGGGATATTTTCCAAAAATTGACGCAGCTAGTTGACTCATTGATTTCTTAAGGGTTTCAATGTATCATTTTATTCTATAAAATGTTATTATTTTCAAAATTATTTATGATTGATTTAATTAAAAAATATAAATATTATTATAATATTTATTTACATTAAAATTAAATGGGTTTTCAAACTGATATATTATTTAATGGTTTTCTAATGGTATTTACCCATGTATTTTTTATGAAAACCCATGATTATTATTTTGGGTAAATATTGTTTTTATTAAATCAAATGATATGTATTTTATGTAAAATTAAATTTTTTCAAAAGAGTTTTTAAACAGTGTTTATAAAAAGATTTAAACTTTCATTCTGAAACCCAGTATTGTGAAATTTATGTTCACCTAACATTTTAAATTGAATTTTAATAGGATCATTAGAGGAAACAAAGGATTTTAGTCTTGTTTATTAAGCTACCATTAGTAAATTCAAATGCATGTTTATAAAAAAATAAACGATGAAATATTGTATTTATTTTTATAATTTTCTATACCATATAATAAGTTATCATTGGTTTTGATTGGACTTTATATTTTTTAGTCAGTATTTATGAAAAAAATTTATATAATTTTTTTAGAAAAAGATCCGAGAGTGATGGTCTTAGGTAATCACATTTTTATTACATTACCATCAATAATCGTATTAAACATAAAAGATATTAATAACATTAAACTTTTGAAATTTTAATGTTTCCTAAAATTATACTTCATGATGAAGCTAAGGATTGTTTTACCACAAATTTCCCCCAAAAATCTATATTCATGTTGAAATCAGATAGAAAAAAACATAAAAATGAGCATTTATTCATCTAATTATTTTATTAACCTTATACTTACTGACCTAATACACATTATTTTTATCCAATATAACTATATAATATCATAAGTTTACATAAGTTTTGTTCATTAATTAATCATAGTTTTTTATAGAAATATTTTGAATTAACCAATGCTTATATGTGGGGAGTGTCAACCGTAGTGCACAGTAAGGGAAAACTCATCATGCATAAGAATGATAGTAAATATATAACTGAACAAATATTTTTGCAGTTGTTACCCCTAGAAGCATATGTTACCAGAGTATTCCTACTAGTATTATCCATTAATTTATGTATTTCTAGAAAAAACTCATTATCTATGCCTTAAAAAAATAGGATGTGATCCTATACTTAGACATATCCTTAAATTCATTCATAGGTAATTTTTCCTTAATATATGTGTTTATAAATATAGTTCCAAGGTTTTCAAATAATATTCATTTGATACCAACAACATAGACCCCAGCCCCAAGAGCATAGGGTAGATGATAAATTATTTACATATACACTATATTCATAAAATGTTATCCCAGTGAATATAAGAGTTTATTATTCATGCTAAACTAGATACTTTCTTTAATCTCACATTAAATTTGAAAACATAAAATAAAAAACATAGTGAATGTAAATATTCTAAATCCATGAACTCATTAAATGATTCTTTATTCATATATTGAAGAAAAAAATAATAATAAGGGTGAAATCATACGATATGCATGTGTTATCCCCATTGGAATCAATAATGAATAGATAAGTCACAATCAAAATGGAATACTAAATAATTGAAAACACTTTTTGTTTAAAAAATGAACAAAAAATGCTTCCATAGATAATATCAATGAATTTATCTCATGGATATTAATAACTAAATTCAAAATGTAGGAAATTCTTAATATTGGATGTCATAATCTGAGATGCCATGATATATATACTGACAGTATCATTCACCAATATGGTATAATTTATTTATATTTATACAAACAAGACCCATATAATTTATCTTAATAATTACTCTCATAAGACATGTCGATGCATTGAGAGGATATCTATAACTAGTTACCACTAAAAAATTCATTTACAATCATTATTCATATAATTTATGATCAATTCAATTCATAAATAACAATCCTTATCAAAAAATTATATTATTGAGTAAATAATATAGTTTCATCAAGCTTTTCCCCAGTCATTCGAATAACTATAAAAGTAAAAAACCTTATGTATAAATAATATATGGATTGATAAATAATAATATCAATGGAAATGAATATATATTTAAGGGAAATTTCAAATCCAATGATCAAAAGAAACAGAATATTTCAAGGGAAAGTTTATAACTACATAAATAATCATGAAAGTGAATATCAATACATTGTCTAGAAAAATTGATTAGTAACCATACATAGAAATAAAAAGGACGGTATTATTAAAATATATCCCTATTTGATTATAATTAATACGAATTTTTAATTTCATTATGAAAAAAATACCATAAAACGATCATTAAACATATTCATGATAAAAATACCCATTTCACTGTGAAAATAATTTTTAAAAACAATAAATTCACATAATAATAGGGGATAATTTCCATTTAAAAGAAATTTATAAAACATTAATTTAATATTAAATTTAATGAATGGTTACAATGGTAGGATAAATTTTCTCAGGCTGAGTACATTCAAATATATTTTCTATTAAAATATTTTGGTAAAATGTCTAAATGTACCTTGTTTTATATGTAAAAAGACATTTCATTTAAAACATTATTAAAAAAGTAACAAGTGTGTAATAATATATTTAATAAATATGTTTATTTTATTAAAAAAATTATTAATTTTTTTTATAGAAAATATGGATATGGAATAAAAATTTCTTGGAGGAGAAGCAAAAGAAGTGGATTTTCCTTAAAAACATGATTTCAGTATCTTAATTACATAATGATAGGAAAATTAAAGTATAAATAATAATTTTGAGATATTAATATTGGTTAAGATGATATATTGGGATGCAATTATAAAGAAAAAAATATTACCTATACAAGTACTTTGACATTATCAATTCCAGATAATGACAATATTGTGAATTAAACACTTTTCACTGTGTTAAATTCGAATCCTGACCACTATGACAGAACTAAATTCATTTAAAACATTATCTTCCATTAATTTAATGTAAACATTATCTAAAATTTAAAGAGGGATGTAGATACACATTATATAATTAATTAGGTGCATAATACACAATATGTCTCAATAGAGTTGAAATTGAGAAAAATATTTTACACAAATCATACCATTCAATTTAGATTATTGATAATTTTTATCAACTATAAATCAAAAAAAAGTTAAAATATATAATAATATAATGAAAATTACTTTTGTTCATAATCATAGAATGTCAAATAATATTAATAAGTAATATAACTCAATGAAATAATTTGAATTATAAAATAAATACCCTAAATTTTGAATAATTATTAATATAACATGTATAATTTCTTTGTAGACACTATATAGAATAAATTGTTGCATAACCTTAACAAATTTCTTAATTAAAGGAAATTGAGATAAAATCCCATACCCAAAGTCCAACTCTTCTCAAAAGAAATTTATCATCCAAATTGTTATATTATTTTTATTATTTACGTTCTTAAGAAACATTTTTTATGTATTATTAAATTTATTTTATTTAATATCATTTAATATATAATTACATAATCAATTATGTACCCATAAGGAATTTTGATGATATTCTATTCATACATCCCAAATGAAACCTCCAATTTCATTATCATAAATGTAGTCATTATTCCAAAAATTGATGACCAATAATCATAAAATAATAATAATTTTTATATATAAATTATTCTTTGCAAACATATCAAGATATATTATTATAAATAATGAAATATGTTATAATCATGTATATGGTAATTCATTCATACACATGAGTAACATTTCTATTTTTCAATGATTATGATGGAAATAATATTATTATTTTTTATCACTATAAAATTATTATTATATAATAACTGTAATATTAATACCTTAAATAGACTTATATATATTATAAAAGTCATTTTTAATGAAAAATGAATCACATCACTTAAGGGTAGTAGTGATCCACCAATATGCACGAATAACACTATCATTTTTAAAGAAATATAAATATAAAAAATTATATCATATATTATATTTATAGAATTAAATATATGTCCTAAATATTAAATATATATATATGTCATAAATCCATCATTAAAACTATTCGTGAGTGGTGGGGATGGAAAATGAATTACTTTGGTTTGTGAGGCGGTAGTCCATCATAAACACAAATAATGGTCTATTTTCCCATTGGATGGATGTGGAGATGAATACATGGTATTATCATAATATAAAAATATATCAGTTTATTTATGATACTTCTGTTATTATATCATCATGTTTCAATAATATTTAATGTAGTTATAAGTAGAACTAAATCAAAAAAGCTCAATTAAGAATGATACCACTTCTTTATACAACCTCAAAATGTTTACACCCAAATCAATTCTATTAGGGTTTATAAATAACACTACTGGAAAGATGATCTTTCCCAAAACTTCTATACCAACGGTTTGTAAAAACCGTTGGTATAGCTACCCTTTCCCAACGGTTCACCAAAACCATTGGGAAAGGGTCCCTTTTCCCTCCCCTTTCCCAATGGTTCACTAAAACCGTTGGGAAAGGGTCCTCTTTCCCAACGGTTTACCAAAACCGTTGGGAAAGGGTCCTCTTTCCCTCCCCTTTCCCAACGGTTCACCAGAACCGTTGGGAAAGAAAGGGGATAATTTCAACCTTCGACCAACAAAAGTTCAACCCACCCAAACCTATCCCAATGGTTTTCCAAACCGTTGGGAAAGGGCTATCCCAACGGTTTGGAAAACCGTTGGGATAGATTCTTTAAATTTTTTCTAGGCCTTCTAACCAAGAACATTATATAAATAAAAATTTTAAATAATTATGATAATACATATATATATTTATGAAATTATGTTTACAAAGTGATGTTAGGTTAGTGGTTAAGTCGTTCGATTATAAACGAGGGGTCCTAGGATCAAATCCCAGCGGATGTTTTATTTTTTGGAATTTATATACCAACGGTTCCATTACCGTTGGTATAGATTTCATATTACCTATACCAACGGTTTTTTGAAAACCGTTGGTATAGACCTATCCCAACGGCTTACTTGGCTACGGTTCTCCAAACCGTTGGTAAAGGTTAGTTTTCCAGTAGTGTAAAAATATCTCTCTAAGAAATGATAAGGGAAGATAGTAATGTAATGGGGTATATTTTCTCCCCAAAAAATTCTTTTTATGTGTTATGAAAAGATTAGAAGATCTTCTTTTTTATAAAAGAGGGGATGGGCAGCCTTCAAATGAATTAGTGGAATAAATAAATATAAATAAATTGTCATATTAAAATCGATCCAAAATTATAATATTAAAATATAAGGTGAGTTATATTATAAATCAATGAAACAAAAACAAATTGTATAATGTTTTTTTATTTTTTTCACTTTTTTTATTTTGTTCTAACCAATGTTTATATATTCTCATAATTACAACAAAAATGAAGTTTTTACTCTATGCAGGACAATATAGTTACTATAAAAAGGAAACATAGTTCATAAGAGCAATATAGATGATATTTCTAAATTGATATAATTAATTTTTCTAAATATTGTATGTTTAGGAATTTTAATTCCTTAAATAAAATATTATTTATTATAAAATATCATTAATGTAAATTTTGACATTATATATTTAATTTGATTTTAAAAACATAAAGACAAATATGGAGTCAAAATATAAACTATTAACAAAACCCAAATAGATTACAAGTATCTAAAAAATGTATGGAACATAATAATTCATTCAAATTATAGATGTTTTAATATTTATTAAATAATTTATTTTCTTTAGTTTTTAATTAATTAAATACTATGTCTACATTGCATAAGAAATTAAGGTAATTAATTAAATAATAAAATATTGAAATAAATTAAATCATGAAAATAATTTCATCATTCTCAAAATAATAAATAATATTCATTGAAGACCAAAAAATTCTCATTGCGAACACATAAGAGATATTTAAAAGCAAGAGGCTGACATTTTTTCTTCTTCATTATCAAAAATATTTTATAAGTCACTATCATATACAAGTGTCCCATAAAAACATTAAATTTCAATCCTAAGGTTAACATATTGTAAATTAATTCATCCAATAATATTTAAAATGAATTTTTTTTCTTTATCACTTTGTATTATCCTATGTGAACTCAATTTAACCTTTACTATGGTGAATGATTTTTACTATTCTTACAATTCATTATGACCAAAAAAAATTTAAATTGTAAAATAATATTGATTATAATGATTAGAAATATGGAATATATTTTAAAATATCAAAACTCTATTATTAAATATAATTTATTTTACTATAATTTGGTAAAGCATGATGACAATCATTTTTTTGAAAAATTTCATTTTTTATGAAATAGATTGTCTTATATTAACCCATTGATTAAAAATCATCATTACATTAATATCAATTCAGATAACAGATATAAAATCAATAAAATTCATTTAAAATTCTCATTATTAGTGGTCATTTTAATTAAATAACATTGATTTATTAATTTAATTTACAAAACTTTTCAAAAAACTATTTTTTAAGCAAAAAAATAAACTTTTACCAATATCATGACAATTAATTACCAAAATGAAATTATTTAGATTATTATAAATAAAATTTTAGATATTTTTCTTTATGTACAAATCAAAAATATACTTGGGATTTTTTACTGCTTTATTAAATGAAAATAAATGATAGTATTTGAAAATTTATTAAATTTCAATATTTAGTAAAAAATAAATCATTTCATAAAAATACAAAAAATTTACCATATTTTAATTATTATATGTTAATTTTAAAAAAATTATTTTATCACATAAAACTTCTGATAGATCAATATATTATTTATAACATTTTCCAATAAAAAAATAATTTTTTTTAATAAAATATAATTACTTGACTAATAAAATTCCTTCATTAAAATTTAGTAATTATTTCTTATAAATTAATCAACACATTAATATTGATTTTAATATTCAATTATATTTGAGATATTATTTAATAATATTTTTACCTACTAAATTTAAAGGATAGGTTATAACAGTCATATTTAAATAATAATATTTCTGCTTCATTTGGGGTGAGTGTTATACGTTGTATACAATATCGAATATACTTTTCCTTTTTATAATCTTCTGGTGTTTCAAATTTTATCCCAAATATGCTTCTTATTTGTTCTTAGGTATATAAATTTCATATCTTCTTTTTAACTATCACAATTCTAACCAATTACTACAATGGTAAAATTGTGACATTATCCAATCAAATCATAAAAAATCGTTAAATGAATTTGAAAACTCAATACTAATATATTTCTCCAAATAAACCATCATTTAACCATATATTAATTTTCATTAAACTATGATATAAATATTCTAACCTATCACATCATTAATTTTACCATGCCTTTTTATAGTTTTTATTAGCTTCATTAAATTAACTCAATATTGAATTCCATATTATTTAAATATATCATATTGTTTTTTAGAGATAATTTGATTAACAAAATAATATACCAAAAGATTGTATCACTATGTTGTTAGTCATAGTCCCACTTATTGTACACCTATGTAAAAATATAGTTTATACTCAACCATCCTTCACAAGGGTTATTACCATTGGTTGCATATATTACACAACCACATCCATATTCCTATATCTATATAGGTATTAAATTTATAGGAGAAACATAATATATATACATTATCAAAACATCAATACGTTTTCATATACTTATACTTACCCATTATACATATTATTATAATTTCTGATAGTGAAATCTCTTCCTAATTTAAAAAATAACATGACTAATTCCAAAATATGAGTAAACCCAACAAAGACACCAAGTAAAATTCCCTAATCCAACACTCATGAATCTATTGCTAAAAAATTCTTTAAACACTATTATTTATTCAAATAGATATAAACCTATATTTATTTAAAAAATTAATATTATTTAAACATTACAAAACATAATAATCAAAAAATCACAACAACGGAATGTTCAGTGTCTAATTTTTAGATCCCATGACTATCTAATCCAAAAAGGGACCACTATACCACTATGATGATATTTCATTTTTTATCTATTCAAAAGTTCCCAAAAAGAATATCTTGATAAAAATTCCTTCTGTATATATTCAAATAACATTTTTCTATTGATAAGGAAACAAAATAATGTGTTTTTATTAAGTTCTTGGTAATGGAAAAACTTATCATTATTCATTAAAGGGAAAGATCATAAGAATATTGGAAAACATGAATAGGGATAAAAATGTTATTAAAAAAGCACGAAATAATAAGAGTTATCCATAATCCTTGATAACAAAACATGTATTACCGAAAGAGAATACATATACCATGGTATAATGATATGGAAAGATTAGATAATAATCATGACCCATGGCAGATATTCATAGAAACAAAGATATGGAATGTCATTGAAATGGATTTTAATAGTAAATTTTGGAACTAAAATAGTCCTATAAATCGTATAATAGTAGATCATTAATCACTACCAATTCCCATATCATAGTGTTGAAGGAATTAAATCCTAATACCCATAATGGAGTAGACATAACAACAAAATTCCAAAAAATGTCATGGATGAGGGTTCACTACCTAATGCCCATTAACATTGTGGACCATGATTCACTACCTGATTCCCACAAAAATTTTGCAAAATCCTTCAATATTTGATTCCAACAAACATAGTGCAGTAGGAATCAGTTTTTGGTTCCAATAAACACATTAGAGATTTATTCACCACCTAATTCCTAAAAAAATACTACGGTAGCTTCACCACATGATTTCCAAAGTGGAGAGATAATAAATATATGATACCCATTATAATCTCATGAGATATTTTTATAAAAAAATATTTCCTGAATAATGGTTTTTGAGTGGTGGAGTATCACTATAAATTTATTCATATCAGGTTCAATATTTGTATACATAAATGGTTGGGGTTATTCAAAATTTTTAAATGACTCACACTATTTTGATGGTTTCTAAAGTGGGTTATTGGTTGAACCAAAAATACTGCATGGTTCAAATATCAATGATAGGCTAGAAATATTATTTCCAAACATAGTTTTTCACAGGATCATTTTACCAATGATTCTTAGGAACTTTCATTAGTCGATACGAAGGGATATATGACTCATTGTACATTTTTTGCGATAATTATTTCCAAATTCATAACTACATTGTATATTTAGGTTGTATTCATGAATCCTTCCAAATTACCATTACGCGAAAGGTTAACCTTGTATCAATGATCTGATGAAGACCATGTGTTTTATGAAAATCTATATATATATATATATATTAGAGGTTATACATAATTTAATAGTTAATTCATGATAATTCTGTTTAATGAAAAATAACTAGTCTCTCTAGATTTTATCACTATCCAGGGGGTCATAGGTGATTGAATATTGGGATCAGGCTTGTGCAGGTTCTTAGTATATATCCCTGTGATGGGAATCAGATCCCATGTAGTAAAATGATAGTAAATCAGACATGTTGTATCATTTAATTTCATGTGATAAGGAACAATCAATATAGTTTAACATTATATGGTATGAACTACTAGGTAAAGCGTTCCTAACATTGGTGAGTGTGGGACTTATACATAAGTTAACCTTTCAAGTTTTTCATATATGAGTATAATAAAATAATTGATGGAATGGATCATATATGGCTCATCACTATAGGTATATCTGGATATTCACTATTAAACGATTATTATCCCAATACTCATCCTTATAAGGAGGTATTATGTTGATCACATAAGAGTTTTCTAGACTAGGTTAGGGCATGTACGAAATATGATGCTCGTTCATGGGGAAACAATGTGGAGTATCTCAATTTAAGGTGATAATGTTCATATTAGGATTTTTATATAAGAGATCATGAATGTTTTATAAATGTTGGGATTAAACCTCAGAGAGGAATCCTATGTATCATGGTAATAAGAAATCAGATATCACATATTTAAGGTGAAATAGTTTAAATATATATGTGAGGTCCAGTACATACAATTTAATGATGTGTTGTAAGGACTTTTTATAGGTAGTTTAAAGTCATGTATCTTGAACATTAATATGATTCTTTTGATGTGTCTCAATTTAATAATGAAACTCTTTATTAATAAACTAATGGCACGTGATTTTTGCTCGATGTGGGGAAGAAGTTTTAAAATATCACTCACATTTAATTGGATATAATAATAAGGGATTGAGTGGGGATTATACCTGACCTTCCATATGATGATTTTTATTCTGTAAAATGGGAAAAATAGTGAAAAATAGTGGATGATATAGAAGTTTCCCTTTGACACCTGAACTAGTTGGTTATGCGGGTGAATATATATGTTGGGGCTTAAACATAAGAGTTTTATTAATTGATATTAAAATAAGATGTCCTTTTGAACACAAATAACAGATTATTAATATTCGAGAATATATATCGACTAAAGGAAAAAAATGGGCTTATGTATTAATATTTCCTAGAGATCTCTATCCTGGTTAGTGAATCATGTGATGATTTTATTTCCCAAACTTGGGATCTATATAACAGGTTCTTCTGGTAAGATGTAAATTTAGACTTAGGTGCACCTATCTATACACAAAATGATTTTGACTAATAGTAAGGTTCTAAATTTGTGATAGTGGGGAGTCTATACCCTTTTATGATCATAACAATATTTGTAATATAAAATCATAATTGTAAAAGAAATAAGAAAAATTTGTGGAATAAATAATTTAAATTGGGACATTAACATAAAAATCATACATCTATATACCTTCTAGATATTGTTTAAAATTTTTTAAAATAGTGCTAAAATATACATAAAGGATCTCCCATGGACGATCATATAAGAACACACTGAAAATCCTAAAAAACGAACTTCATATATATATAAAAAATCCATGGTGTATATATCATCTTTATTATACACATATGCATCACTTTTCAATATGGTCTAGTGCACAATCCTGGTCCCTTTTTTGATCTCAAATCCATAAAGTCCATACATATCCAGAGGGGTCCATATAGGGTGTGAGTATGAACTTAGTAGGACACCACCAATGTGTTCATATCATATATCATATTAATTCAATTGTATTAACACATAAATAAATATATATTATACTAATGCATAAAATACACAACTCACTTTATCCGTGCTAAAAAAACTATAAGGAATCATTTATTTTCATTGGCCAATGCCATAGTGGAATAATGTATCCACTATAACATCCCAGGTAAATAAAGAATAATACATTTTCATATTTATAAATATTGGCGAATTAAATAATAATTTTTACTTTATAGGGGTTTCTAGGTTCGATAGTGTACCCGATACGCAACAATGAGTTTCTTTGAAGTCTTACGTTGCAAACTTGTAGTATAATAATATTTTTTTAAATGGTAGTTAATGCGTAGCCATTTCATTGGCAGGAATGAATAGAAACAACTAAAATATGATTATATATGTTTTTTTAAATGTTTTTACATCTATCCAATAAAAGATAAAGGCTTAAAATAAGAAAAGAATTCAAATTTAGGCATATATACTCTAATATTCACTAAAAGGACGAACTATCGCCCCTTGATTGCGAACCCTCTTTAAATATAGTTTTGGTCACTCTTATACATTCTATTGGACCAAATAATACTCTTCTCTAGAATCGGAACCTCAAAATTTACTTTGTGTAATTTTTTGGTATTTTTCTGATAATGTTCATTTTTAAATAAATAGTGAAAACTGTTTGATTTTAATTCAAAACCTATTTTTAAATCTAATTTATTTATATGATTAGATTATCTTTTGAATTGTTTTTTATGTGAAATTAGAATATATTATTACCATTTAATCTAATGGTGGTCATTGGAATTAATTTCACTTTGAAATTACACTTAACTAGTGTCAATCTTTTGATACATATTGTTTCATAAAAACACGGTATTTGTCCTGACAGCGAGAATTAATTATTTAATTATTTATAGTAACTTATATGTTTTGAATTTTTTAAAATAGATATCATTTTTGAATTCGGAATATCAAATATAGCTTAGGGTTATGTTTTGGTATTTTTCTGAAAAACTTCAATTTTTGATGAATAGTGAGACCACTAAGTGGTACTTAAAAAACTGATTTTTCGTTTAAATGAAATTTTACAACCTCTGTGTTTATAATTTTAAAAATATGACATACATGGTTGTCATTAATAAGTAAAATGTGGTTCAATGGGATTAAAATAGTTTTTGTGAATAGTAGCTTTTATGTTTTTAATCACGATTAGAGGTAATTAGTGTAAATTAAGGTAAAAATAATGTTTTAATAAATTGAAATAACCTAAAAACATGTCCTACCATTATTGGATGTGTCATGGAAGACCAAGGCAATCCATGGGTCAACTTGGGGACCCCATGGAATCACTTTGGTAGGAAAATGACGTTAATAACTTTTTATTTAAAGTTAAAATAAAAATGTCAAAAACATGTGTTCTTTTACTAAAAAAATTTTAAATGTTGTTATAAACGTCATATTTTTTACTATAAATATTAATTAGAAAGATAAAAAAATTCCTACATCATGATATTTTTTTTATAATTTTTAGACACGCAATAAATTAAATTATTAATGACACCATTATGATGCAACGATTACCTCATTACTTAACGATTTAAATAATATGAAATGATAATGTAAAATCTAAGCACAAAACTAGTAAAAAACCTATTGGATGGTGGATTTAGAACTATTATCACCTTATCCTCTAAATATAAAATTTTGGGACCTTTAAAATCCGAAAATCATTTTATAATAAGGTAACCTTTTATAACTTTCCAAGAGTACCCCTCCTCTCCTCTTATAAAAGACCCCACCTCTACCACCTTACCCACACCTCTCAAGCCTTTGGATCGGCCAAACCCTACCCATTTTGTCCCTCCACATCCCTCTATTACTCCTAGAAGCCTCAAATTGGGCAGAAGTCTTTCCAAGGAATTATTTGAGCTCAAATCAAAAATCTTTACCCGATTTAAAGGTAGTGTCTTCTCTTGTGTTCTTATGTTTTGTTTTGCTTCTCCAACCCCCTAAACTCTTTTTATTAGTTTCTTTTGTAACCACACCAGTATCTTAAATATACTAGGATGTTGTTATGATAATTATTAGAGCTACACATACACAAACCTACATCTAATGGTTAAAGAACATACTGTTTCCGTGGATGGCGAATTTCTGCCTCACGAAAAGATAATTGTTCAATACTCTTATAACACATTCAAAGGTGGCCATTAAGATGTCACTATATTTATATATGATATATATATTATGTTTATGTTTTACTTATGCTTCTTTATTTTTCATTTGTGGCATACTTTTATGGTTTCCATTTTGGGTAAACATGATAATTTCATTTTAGGAAGTGCAGACTACCGCCCCCTCAATGTGATTTGATTCGTTAATGCCATATATGGGACGTATAAAGGATGGAGTTAATGTTATTATATATGATGTTATAATGTAATTATAATATACCCTTATATCATTATTATTTCACTCCATTAAATACGAAATAGAAATGAAAGTAGTGTTCATGCGTACGTACGGCTTACCGTCTCCATGAACGGTGCATTTCATTTCGTACCTATAAATTTTATGTAATATTGTAAATGCATGTATATACAGGATATATATGACATATAGGATATCTAAATCAAGAATATAATTCTGGATATAATGGAAATTTTACCACATGAACAACTTGTAATTATAAAGAGTTTATTTTTGACTCAAGTACCAATGATCTACAAAATGGCCATTATTTACTTAAATAAATACATAGTTTTCATAACATATTAATAAGTGATATAAAAGGAATAATGAACTTGAAAAGGGTTCTTGAAAAATTAGAAATTAACTCAAGTTTATTATTCTAGACGTTAAAGAACGATAGAGTCAAGTCGAACACAAGGTATGGGACTTCGTCTCAATCTTCATTCCTTGAGGCGTATTTTGTTTTATACACAACTTTCTTTTATATGGTGTATAAACCCCTTTGACTTTTATTCATATTCAAATGGAATATTTATTTATATGAACTGTTTTACTAAAGGACAAAAGGGATTATTTTTGTCGTACGTATGCGGCGACAATGCCTTCTCCACCACTGTGACCATTATTTGAGTTTCAGCTTCCTTTACAAGCCATAACATTTTTGTGATTGAAAAATAAATACCATGTTTTACATTTCTTTTATTTTGGTATTTAAAATGGTTTTCATAATGTTTTTATATCAATTTGTTGTATTGATATCTTGTGATTGAAAAGTGTAAATGTTATGTTTTCTTTTATGCATGCTTTATGTGATACGATTATGTTATAGTTCTTGGGAATTGTTATCAAGATGGGTGGTTCCGTGATAAACTAAGGGTGGGTGAGCCCGATATAGCTCTCTAATGCATTGGGTAACGTGAAGGAGTTAAACGTTATGGTTTTTTTCTGAATAGATTTAGGGAATATATTGTGATGGGTAATCCAAACATAACCATTAGGGTTACTCCCTATGTAAGAATGTTATGAATGCCTCAAGTTACCTTTATGTCTTGTGATTTCTATGATTTATTCATGATTTGATGAGGTATGAGATTATTTTTTATGAGTAAAGTATGATTCCATGCATGGACTAATGTTCTCATTCCGTACATTTATATCCCTTTCTAAGATTTTTATGCTCATCCCATGTTTTTGAAATGTTTTTCACAGGTCAAGGGAAAGGTACATGATGTGATGATTAGTGTCAAGGAAGTGTCAATAAAGAACCCATGTTTTATTTTAAATATGATTACGTTGATGGGAAAAATGAGTACTATCTTTTATGTAACCACTTTTTTTAAATGTGTAATGTAATGCATGTTTTATGATCTATTTCTCTAAAACTCTAAACCTAAAAAGATCCTTAACGTGTATTCTTGATGTAACTCAATAATAAGTAATGTTTATGGCTGGGGCCTTATAGTTGGTATGAGAGGTCAGTTTAGATAACTTTATGAGTTATAATTATATTAAATGATTATCCAAAAAATAATTTTTTATGGACAAATTTAAATGATATATCATTTGAAGATTACCATGTTGCTTCATCTAAGACCTGTTTGTTCAGAATGCGTTTCTGTAGAGGAAACAGGGAAATAGTACTAGAAAGGCATACAAGAGGAAATAACCTTCCAAATCAGCATCCTGAGATAGTCATAATTGGAATTGAACATTTTGTTGCAGTAATGGCGCAGTTGACTCAAGCGATAAATGGTGGTGGTATCCATGCACGAGATCAGCCAGATCAACCGCAGAGGAACATGTCAGTGGTGGAACATTTCATGAGTCAACACCCCCATCATTCAGAGGATCATCTAACCCTTTGCTAGCTGAAGGGTGGATTAAATCACTGGAGAAGATTTTCGATGTCATGGGGTGTTCAGACAGTCAAAAGGTTAATCTTGTTATTTACCATTTCGAGGGTGAAGTAGATCAATGGTGGTCGATGGTAAAAAATATCAGGGATGCGGATGAGATTGATGCTCTCGATTGGGATAAATTCAAAGGTATGATTATTGAGAAGTATTTTCCTAAGGTTTTTCGACTTAGGATGGAAAAACAATTCCTAGAATTGAGGCAAGAGGAAGACTCAATGGCTACATATGAAGAAAGGTTCGCTTGATTGGCATGGTATGCTCCAAATTTTATCTCAGAACTTGATAGTAAAATAAATCATTTTTACTCAAGATTAAAGCCAAAATATCGAAGGGCTTCACCTTCTCACGAGTTCAAGAGTTATGAAAAGCTTGTTCGATGTTCAAAGAAGGTGGAAATGGAGTTTTCCGATGATCAAGTGTTCAATAAAAACCAGCAGAAGAAGAGACCGAGGTGGTAGGAGAAAGGAATGAATTCTTCAAAAAGGTCTGACGTTAAGAAAACTATGTTTCTAGTTTGAGATAAATGTGGTAAAAGGCATGCTGGGGAATGTCTTCTGAATTCTGGAAAGTGATACCGATGCGGTATGATGGCACATAAGGCTCGCGATTGCATTCAAAAAGATCAGGGTGGTGGTAAGACCAAATTTGATTTACAGATAGTGAAATGTTTTAAGTGCAATGAGATGGGTCACTATGCAAATGAGTGTCTGAGAAATAGCTCGAGTGATGGGAAGAAGTTAGACAACAAGCAGAATGGGGTGGTGAAAACCTTTGAAACTACTTTAGCATATGTCGGGCCATCAAATGAAGTTGTATCATGTACTTTGATTGTTTTTTCAGTTTATGCCAGTGTGTTGTTTGATTCTGGGTCTACACATTCTTTCATCTCTTAAAACTATTATAGTGAAATGGGAATACCATCTCAAGTAATGACTCTTGAACTTGTGGAAAAAACACATGGGGGAAATGTTGAAGCAAAAAGAATTTATAATAATCTTCCTCTCCTTATCCGTGGAAAGAACCTACTTGCAAACCTTATTGTTTTACCTCTAGTAGAGTTTGAGGTTATCATGGGTATGGATTGGCTCTCTATTTACCATGATAAGATTGAATGTAGATCTAAAGATGCTAATTTTCATAAAAACTCTCATTTTGTGTACAAGAATGAACCCTTACTGTTGATAACATATCAAGAGGCCGTGAAACATGTAAAAGATGGAAATGACTGTTACCTTGCACATATCGTTGAAAACAAGGTAACTGTTCAGATTAATGATGTGCCATTGGTAAATGTGTATCCTGATGTTGTTCCTGATGAGTTTCCTGGAATAATACCAGATCGGGAAGTTGAATTTACTGTTGACTTAGTTCCTGATGCTATGACAATTTCAATACCCCCTTATCGAATGGCTCAAACTGAACTTTTAGAGTTGAAGGAGCAATTTCAAGATTTATTATATAAAGGTTTCATTCAACCTAAAACATCACCATGGGGTGCTCCCGTGCTATTTTTTAAAATGAAACATGGTTCTATGAGACTTTACATTGATTATAGATCCTTGAATAATATCAATGTTATGAACAAGTATCCTTTTCCTCATATCGATGATTTGTTTGATCAGCTCCAGGGAGCATAGTATTTTTATAAGATTGAATTGAGGTCGGGGTACCATCAGTTGAAAGTAAAAGAAGCAGTCATACCAAATACTGAGTTCTATACTAGATATGGCCATTATGAATTTGTACTTATTCCTTTTGGGTTAACCAATGCACCTGTTGTATTCATTGACCTTATGAATAGACTTTTCCATGTGTTATTGGATAAGTTTGTGGTTTTTTTCATTGATGATATTTGGATGATTTCTAAAAGTAAATAATATCATGAAAGACATTTAAGGGTTATTTTTCAAACCATAAAAGAAAATAAATTGTATGGGAAATTCAGAAAGTGTGAGTTCTGGTTACAAAAAAATTCATTCCATGGTCACATTGTTTTTAAAGATGGGATAATTGTTGATCCTGCAAAAACAAAGGTTGTTGAAGAATGTCCAAGACCCACAAATGTAACTGAGATTAGTAGCTTCCTTGGTTTGGCAGGATATTACCGAAGGCTTGTTAGAAATTTTTCACGGTTATCTAGTCCAATGACTAAGCCAACTCAGAAGGTTGTTAAGTTTATCTGGACAAAAGAAAGTGATGATTGTTTTCAGGAACTGAAAAGAAGATTGGTGAATGATCCAGTTTGGGAACTACCTTACAGGAATGGTGAGTTTGTTATCTAGAGTGATTCTTCATTGAAAGGACATAGTTGCATCCTAATGCAGAATGATCAAGTAATTGCTTATGCTTCACGACTGTTGAAAACTCATGAGGTAAATTTACCTGCACATGATTTGGAATTAGCTACTGTTGTTTTCTCTTTAAAAATTTGGATGCATCATTTGCATAGAGTAAAGTGTGAAATATATACCGATCACAAAATTTTAAAGTATATATTCACTCAAAAATAATTGAACATGAGACAGAGGAGATGGATAGAAATAATCAAGGATTATGATTGTACAATTCATTACCATCCTGGAAAAGAAAATAAAGTGGTTGATGCTTTGAGTCGAAAAATTAATGCTTCATTAACAATATTGCGTTTGGAACATAATCCTTTGGTTAAGAATTTGATGAACTTTGGCATAGAAGTTGTTGGTGCAGGAAGTTCTTCTGTTTTGTTTCACGTATCAGTGAGATCATCTCTATCAGAAAGAATTAAGCAAGCCCAGAAGCAAGACAACGAGTTGCATAAAAAGGCAGAGCTAGTTCAGAAGGGTAAGTTGCATGAATTCAACATTGATAAGGATTATGTTTTGAGATTTGGGAAGAGATTGTGTGTGCCTTGTGATTCACAGTTGAAGAGAGAGTTGTTATTGGCAGCTCATAGTTCTTCATTTTCAGTTCATCCTCGAAGTACTAATATGTATTGAGATCTTCAAGAGTATTACTGGTGGGACTGTATGAAAAGAGAAATTGCTGATTTTACTGTGAAGTGTTTGACTTTTCAACAGGTTAAAGAAGAGTGTCAGTTACCGAAAGGGATGCTTCAGCCTTTACCAGTACCAGAGTAGAAATGGGAGAATATATCCATGGACTTCGTTGTGGGATTGCCGAAGACACCTCGAGCAAATAATGCAATCTGGGATATTGTTGATCACTTGACTAAATCTGATCATTTCCTTCTTAAATGAGATACTTTTTCCCTAGATCAACTTTCCCGTTTGTATCTTAAAGAGATAGTCAGGTTACATGGAGTTCCCCTCTCCATTTTATCTGACCGTGATCCCGGGATCACTTCAAACTTTTGGAAAAGCCTTCAGAAGTCATTGGGTACTGAATTAAATTTTAGTACAACTTTTTATCTGCAATCAGATGGGCAATCAGAACGAACAATTCAGAATTTAGAGAATATGCTATGTGCTTGCTCTATGGATTATCAGGGAAGTTGGGACCAACATATTTCTTTGGTTGAGTTTTCATATAAAAACATGTTTTCATTCTAGTATACAGATGGTTCCATTTGAGGCATTATATGGTAAACGGTGGCGAACTCAAGATTTTTGGGATGAAGTGGGTGAAAGGAAGCTGATGAGACCAGAATTGGTAGAAAAGATGGCAGAAAAAGTTACGTTGATTTAGAAACAAATGAGAACAGCTCAGAGCAGGCAGAAGAGTTATGCAGATAACCAGAGGAAGGATCTATCTTTCGAGGTAGGGGTTCATGTTTTTCACAAAGTTTCACCATGGAAAAGTTTGATGCGATTTGGTAAGAAAGGAAAGCTGAGTCCAAGGATCATTGGACCATATGAAATTCTGGAGAAAGTTGGATTAGTTGCATACAAGGTGGCATTACCTCCGAGTTTATCTCAAGTACACAATGTTTTTCATGTTTCGATGTTGAGAATGTATATTCCAGATCCATCTCATATTTTGAGCCCAGAGATAGTTTAGTAGGAAGATAATCTCTCTTATGAAGAACAATCAGTCCAGATTCTTGACCGTAGAGAGCAAGTGTTGCGGAATAAGGTAATTCAATTGGTAAAAGTTTTGTGAAAAAACCATAGGGTTGAAGAGGTAACATGGGACTCGGAAAATATTATGAGGGATAAATACCCCCACTTATTTTGATAAGTGAATAAAATTGCGAGGACACAATTCCCAATAGGGGGGAAGGATGTAACATCCCAGGTAAATAAAGAATAATACATTTTCATATTTATTAATATTTTCTAATTAAATATTAACTTTACTTTAAATGGGTTTTTATTTTCGATAGCGTACCTAATACGCAACAATTAGTCTCTTTGAAATCTTACATTGCACACTAGTAGTATAATAATATTTTTCTAAATGGTAGTTAACGCATAGCCGTTTTATTGGCGGGAATGAATAGAAATAACTAACATATGATTATATAGGTTTTTGTAAATGTTTTTATATTTAGACAATAAAAGATAAAGGATTAAAATAAGAAAAGAATTCAATTTCAGGCATAGATACTCTAATATTCACCAAAAGGTTGAAGTATCGCCTTTTGATGGAGAACCCTCATTATATATAGTTTTGGTCACACTTATACATTCCATTGGACCAAATAAAACTCTTCTTTAGAATTTGGACATCAAAATTTACTTTGTGTAAATTTTTGGTATTTTTCTGATAAAGTACATTTTTTTTAATGAATAGTGAAAAATGTTGTATTTTAATTCAAAACAATTTTTTAATCTAATTTATTTATATCAATATATTATCTTTTGAATTGGTTTTGAAGTTAAATTAGAATATATTTTTACCATTTTATCCAATGGTGGTCATTGGAATTAATTTCACTTTGAAATTGGACTTAAACTAATGTCAATATTTTTATACGTATTGTTTCATAAAAACACGCTATTTGTCCTGACAGCGGGAATTAATTAATAAATTAATTAATGTAAATTATATGTTTTGAATTTTGTAAAATATACATCATTTTTGAATTCGGAATATCAAATATAGCTTAGGGTGAACTTTCGGTATTTTTCTGAAAAACTTTAATTTTTGATGAATATTGAAACCACTAATGGTACATAAAAAACTGATTTTTCCTTTAAATTACATTTTACCACCTCTATGTTTTGAATTTCAAAAATCCGACATACATTGTCATCATTAAGAAATAAAATTTGTTTCAATGGGATTAAAATATTTTTTGGTGAATAGTAACTTTTATGTTTTTAATCGCGATTAGAGGTAATTAGAGTAAATTAAGGTAAAAATAATGTTTTAATAAAATGAAATAACCTAGACACATGTACTAACCTTATTAGATGTGTCATGGACGACCAAGTAAATCCATGGGTCAACTTGGGGACCCCATGGATCCACTTTGGTAGGAAAATGACATTAATAACTTTGTATTTAAAGTTAACATAAAAATGTCATAAACATGTGTTGTTTTACTAAAACAATTCTTAAATGGGGTTATAAAAGTCATATTAATTAGTATAAATATTAATTATAAAGATAAAACTATTTCCTACATCATGATATTTCTTTTATAATTTTTAGATATTAAATCAATTAAATTATTTATGACACCATGATGGTGCAGCGATTACCTCATTACGTAACGATTTAAAAAAATGAAAAGATAATGTAAAATCTAAGACCTACAATTGTCAAAACACTATTGGATGTGTTTATTTAGAACTCTAATCACCTTAGCCTCGAAATATATAATTTTGGGACCTTTAAAATCCAAAAATCATTTTATAATAAGGTAAACTTTTATAACTTTCCATGAGTGCCCCTCCTCTCCTCTTATAAAAGGCCCCCACCTCTACCATATTACCCACACCTCTCAAGGCTTTGGCTCGGCCAACCCCTGACCATTTTGTCCCTACATATCCCTCTCTTACTCCTAGAAGCCTCACTTTGGGAAGAAGTCTTTCCAAGTAAGCCTTTGAGCTCAAATAAAAAAGAGTTACCCGATTTAAAGGTAGTGTCTTCTCATGTATTCTTATGTTTTATTTTTCTTCTCAAACCCCCTAAACTCTTTTTATTCCTTTATTTTTTATCAACAAAAGTATCTTAAATATACTAGGATTTTGTTATGATAAGGATTAGGGCTACCCTTACAAACACCTACATCTAATGGTTAAAGAACACACTGTTTCCCTGGATGGTGAATTTCTACCTCACGAAATGATGATTGTTCAATACTCTTATAACACCTTCAAAGGTGGACATTAAGATGTCACTATATTTATATATGATATATATTTTGTTAATGTTTTCTTTATGCTTCTTTATTTTTCATTTGTGGCATACCTTTACGGTTTCCATTGTGGGTAAACACAATAATTTCATTTTATGAAGTGCGGACTACCACCCCCTCAAAGTGATTTGATTCGTTAATGCCATATGTGGGACATATAAAGGATGGAGTTAATGTTTTTATATATGATTTTATACTGTAATTATAATATACCCTTATATAATTATTATTTTACTCCATTAAATATGAAATAGAAATGAAAGCAGCGTTCATGCGTACGTACGGCTTACCGTCTCCATGAATGATGCATTTCATTTCTTACCTCTAAATGTTATGTAATATTGTAAATGCATGTATATACTGGATATATATGAAATATATATTATCTAAATCAGGAATATAATTCTGGATATAATGGATATTTTACCACATGAACAACTTGTAATTATAAAGAGTTTATTTTTTACTTAAGTACCAATGATCGACAAAACGACCATTATTAACTTAAATAATTACATAGTGTTCATAAGTTGGTAATAAGTGATATAAAATGAATAATGAAATTGAAAAAGGTTATTAAGAAAGTAGAAAGTAACTAAATTATATTATTCAGGACGTTAAAGAATGATCGAGTCAAGTCAGACACGAGGTATGGGACTTCGTCTTAATCTCCATTCATTGAGGCATATTTTGTTTTATAGAAAACTTTATTTTATACGGTGTATAAACCCCTTTTACTTTTATACTTATTCAAAGGGAATCAATTTTTATACGAAGCGTTTTACTAAACAACAAAAGGAATGTTTTTTTGTTGTATGTATGCGGCGACAACGACTTCTCCGCCGCCGTGATCGTTATTTGAGTTTCGGCTTCCTCTACAAGGCTTAACATTTTTTTGAATAAAAAATAAATACCATGTTTTACTTTTATTTAATTTTGAAATTGATAATGGTTTTCATAATGTTTTTATATCAATTTTTTTATTGATATCTTGTGATTAAAAATTGTAAATGTTATGTTTCCTTTATACATGTTTTATGTGATACGATTATGTTATGGATCATGGGCATTATTATGAAGATGGGTGGTTCTGTGATAATCTAAGCGCGGGTGAGCCCGATATAGCTCTCTAATGCATTGGGTAACGTGAACGAGTTAAATGTTAAGGTTTCTATGAAGAGATTTAGGGAATATACTATTATGGGTATTCCAAACGTAACCATGAGGGTTACTCCCTACGTAAGAATGTTATGAATGCCTCAAGTTGCCTTTATGTCTTATTATTTCTATGATTTATTCATGATTTGATGAGGTATGTGATTATGTTTTATGAGTAAAGTATGATCCCATTCATGGAATAAGGTTATCATTTCATACTTTGATATCTTTTACTGAGATTATTATGCTCATCCCATGTTTTTGAAATGTTTTTCACAGGTCAAGGGAAAGGTACATGATGTGATGGTAGTGTCAAGGAAGTGTCAAGAAAGAATCCATGTTTTATTTTAAATATGATTCTGTTGATGGAAAAAATGAGTACAATATTTTATGTAACCACTTTGTTTAAATGTGGAATGTAATTCGTGTTTTATGATCTAATTCTCTAAAACTCTAAACCAGAAAAGATCCTCAATGTGTATTCTTGAAGTAACTCAAGATTAAGTAATGTTTAAGGTTGTGGAATTATATCCACTATCAGTAATATTGAAGAAACCTTAATATCTCTCCCATATACATGTCACTCAATACCACATGCCATCCAATTCCACATATTACACACATCATGTAATACTGATGTCCCATCATCCCACCCAATGTATCTATCACCAGTTCGTAGAACATCACAATAACTATAGCCTCAATAGCCTGAAGAAGCATGAAATGGTGTGATCCATCACTGAATGAATAAAAAACCACTATAAACTAGGTAGCCTAATTTCTTGAGGCAAGATGTGATATTTTATACTATTATGTCGGACCATCCTCTAACAATGTCACGATGAGCCTCAACCCACATCTAATGGTCTCACACACCATCAACCATGTCTTTCTAAAGTGAGCACCTCATCCTTAACCAATGGTTGGCACCATACAGTAAGCCTCTCAATTTATATAGTTCCCTCCACCTAAATGGGTTTTCAAAATTACCGCAACTGAATCCTCATCATTATACACATGACACTAATAGTGAAAATGACTAATAAAAGTGGGTGCAACCCCCTACATTTCCAAATACACACCAACCAAAAGCCACATTTCCACGTACAGAACTTTTCTCCCATATATGGAATGATCAGCACTATAATCCTCACCATGATGATAACATCTTCCCTTTTTTTATGGGAAACACTATCTAAAAAATCTTGGGACATTCCCTTATCTTGACATACCTCATCTTCTCAATCTTGGTGATCACATTACCCCACGTATTATGATCCATGACCAACAAATTCCCATAGATCTAATTCGGTTATCTAAAAATTAAATTAAATTAAACAATTAGACATCTACAATGACCTTCCAAAGCAACCAAATGTCACCAACTTATCATAACACATTTAATGAGATGAGAGAGTTCTCATTGACATCTAACAATAATAATTAAACTATTAAAATTCATGATTTATTCAATAAGGGTTTCACCTGAAAACCCAACACATCCTTATTAAAATATGCATCCCATAGAATGAATATATACCTAAATAATGCTAGGAACCACCTTCCTTATTCATTTATGTACTCACTCTTTGAATACCAACCTCAAATCCAAGATGAAACAAGAGAAATTTTATGTTTAGAAAAATTCCCTATAAATAGTGAAAATGTGGATGAATGGAATTAGATTTCCAAATGGTGAGACAATATAGAAAGGGAAAAAGAGAAATCATATCCTTTCCATTATCTATAAAATTCATCAGATGTATCTCAAATATGGTCATATATGAATGAAGGAGGCCAAGTTATATAGGAGGAATAAAATAGAGGAGATCCTCTATAGTGTGTAAAAGTGATTAAGAGTAGGAGGAGAAATGAGATAAATATAAGCAGGTGAAATTTCCAAACTTTTACCTAAATAATGAAATAAATAGTTATTACACATGTTTTAGCTAATTGTGCTCCAAATGTGTGGTGACAATTTCTAATGGAATATCCACCTAGAATGGCTAGGAACACTGTTTCTCAAACAATGTTAATCCCCTGTGAACCCTATGAATATTTTTCAGCTTCCTTGAATAATTTTATATCCATACGACATGGTTTTATATAACTATTAACTAGTAAAAATGGGGAACATTTTTTGGATATCACATTTTGTAAAAACCATTCACCAATGGTCCACCCAGTGTTGAGCCTCTAGAGAATTGATACTCAAAGATCATTACTCTTGTAACCAAAGCGACCATTGGGACACATACTATGCCTACTCCCCCATCAAAAAATAATTAACTAATGAATTTGAATTATAAAAATTATACTCTAATGCATAATTGAAATGTTGGATCATCCACCAAATAAAAAAATAAAATTAACCCATAAAATCAACCTATTATATACCCAGGGTGTAATAAAATACCCTCATTATAATATACTATACCCAAGATATTTAGTATCATTACAGGATGGTACCTATAAGGACCCGACTTTAAAACATTACTTAATCTTGAATTAAATGAATAATTCACATTGAGAATATTTTGAGGTTTAGACTTTTAGAGAATTAGGCCATAACTATTACATCTGAAAAGTTACAAAGTAGACACTTCTACTTAGATTCTATTTTTTTCATAAAATAAAAACTCTTGATAAAAAAATTCATGTCTGGTTCCATGTTTTAGACAGCATGACTTTCCTTGATACCATACTCGACCCTATTCCACTTTATGTCCTATGAAAAACATTTCAAAAACATGGGATGAGCATAAAAATCTGATAAAGGGATACATAAAGAAAGAAAACAATTTTTTTCAAGACAATAAGTAAACCTTGAATACATTATCATAAGTAATTCATTTCACATTTATGAAGTAGTAAATAATCTTCACTGAATAAAAGATTATTGCATACCCTTTTGTAACCTAAATATTATCATAAAACACATATAAAGAACACATAACATATAATGGTAACTTGGGACATAAACATACTTAAATAGAATAACCATACGGTTTACTTCCACACATATCACTAAATGGAGAATCCATATGGCCGACTTACATACCCAAAGCATCTGAGGTTATAATGTAACCACCCGTCCTAGAATTCACGGCACCACCCGTCATTTGGTTTATCACTTAACCACCCATCAAATGTCCAATTAACATTATATAATCATAAGACATAAAAAAAATATAAAGGAAAGAAAACATCTCTATATTTCAATCACAATATGTCACGTAAATATTTTTACATAACAAATACATTATCAAAACCATTTTCAATACCAAAATACATATAAGAGTATATGGTATTTATTTTATTTTAATAACATTATGGCTTTTTGAGGATGAAAAAGATAAAATAATACTCACGGCGGCGACAGGGTCGTTGTCACCGTGTACATTAAAAAGAATCATACTTTTTGTCATTTTGTAAAATTATTCACAGAAAAAATATTCATTTTGAATAAACTTAAATGTCAAAGGGGTTTATACACTGTATAAAATAATGTTGTGTATAAAAAAAATATGCCTCAAGGAAAAGAGATTGATATGTAGTCCCTTACCTCGTGTCCGACTTGACTCGATCGTTCTCTAATCTCCTGAATAATAAACTAGAGTTAATTTCAACATTCTTAAGAAACTTTTTCCAGTTTATTATTTCTTTTATATCACTTATTTCCATGTTATAAATATTATGTAATCATTTATGTTAATAATGTTCGTTTTGTCGATATTTGGTACTTAAGTCAAAAATAGACTTCTTACAATTACATGTTGTTCATGTGGTCAAATGTTAATTATATCTCGAGTGATATTCATGATTTGGATATCATATATATCATATATATCCAGAATATACATGTATTTATAATAGTACATAACATTTAGAGGTATGAAATGAAATGCACTGTTCATGGAGACGGTAAGCCGTGCGTACGCATGAACGCTACTTTCATTTATATTTAGAATTTAATGGAATGAAATCACAATGATATAAAGGTAAATTATAATTCCAGTATAATATCATATATAATATCTTTAACTCCATCCTTTATACGTCCCACATATGGAATTAACGATTCAAATCACTTTGAGGGGGCGGTAGTCCTCACTTCCTAAAATGAAATTATCGTGTTTATCCATTATGGAATCCATAAAGTTATGACATAATGGAAAATAAAGAATCATAAGGAAAACATAAACACAGTATATCTCATATATAAGTATAGTGACATCTTAATGGCCACCATGAGAGGTGGTAGGAGATAATTGAGCAATCATCATTTCGTGATGGAGTAGTTCACCGTCCACAAAAATAGTATGTTCTTCACCCATTAGATGGAGGTGTGTGTAAGTGTAGATAAAATATTCTCATAACAACATCCTAGTATATTTAATATACTGTTGGTTCTACCAAATAAAGGAATAAAAAGTGTTTAGGGGGTTGGAGAAGAAAAATAAAACAAAAGGACATAAGAGAAGACATTACATTTAAATCGGGTAACTCCATTTGGTTTGAACCTAAATGGTTTCTTGGCGATCATTATGACTAAGGTAAGGCTTCTTGGATAAAGATAGGGATGTGGAGAGATAATATGAACATGGGTTGTATGATCCAATGGCTTGAGAGGTGTGGGTAAGGGGGTAGAGGTGTGATCCTTTTATAAGAGGCATGAGGGTTACTTTTGGAATGTATTGAATTGATTCTTTATTATAAAATGATTTTTGGAATTTGAAAGGTCCCACAGTGATATATTTCTAGGATAACGTGATAATGGTTTGAAATCCACCCATACAATAGGTTTTCAATAAGTGTAAGTCTTATAGTTTACCTCATCTTTTCATTTTATTTAAATAGTTCATTAATGAGGTAATCACTGCATCATCATGGTGTCATAAATAAATAAATTTATTTAATGTCTGAAATTTATAAAACAAATACCATGATGTGGGAAATATTTTCAAATTACAAATGAATATTTATAGTCTAAGATATCATTTATATAATCAAAACTAAAATTGTTTTACTTAGGTGATACACACATTGGTTATATTTTTCTTTCTTTAAAAATAATATAATAAAAGGTCACTATCACAATAATGTTATTCCATGGGGTCCCAAAGTTGGAAGAAGGAATACCATAGTCTTCCATGAATCATAATAAGGATTTGGAAACAATTTGGGGTCATTCTATATTATTATGGTATTATTTTATTACCCTTAACTACTCGATTACAAATTAATCAAGATAATTAAATATAATTGTCGTTGTTACTATTCATAATGTCCAATTACAAATGTGTATTAATTACATGATTTGGACCTTCTGATTTCAAATATGTAATCAATTTTACCAAATTCCAAACACATAAGTTATAGTAATTAATTTACAAATAATTCCCATTGTCAAAAGATATAGTGTGTTTTTAATAAACAATATCTATCAAAAGAATGACAATTTTCTATGTCCAATTTCGAAGTGAAATTAATTCTAATGACCAACATTGGATTAAATTGTAAAAATATATTCTAATTACACTTTAAAATCAATTAAAATGATAAAAAATCCATATCATTATATTAGATGAAAAAAAACGTTTTGAAGTAAAATGAGGTATTTTTCACTATTTATTAGAAAATGAACATGGTCAGAAAAATACCAATAATATATCCAAATTAAATTTCAATGTCCCAATTCTAAAGATTAAGTTTATTTTGAAAAATAGAGTTTCTAAAAATGTCAAAAGTTATATTTAATAATGGTCTTCCATCAAAAGACGGTAAAAAAAATCTTTTAAAAATATTAGAGTATTATATGCCAAAGATTGGATTTATTCTCAATTAAGCCCTTAAAACACTATCTAATTCTTAAATAGAAATAGATATGAAAATATACTATTCATTACTTACTTGGGATGTTACATCCTTCCCCCCTTTAAGAAATTTCATACCAACAATTTATTTACATATCGAATAAGTGGGGGTATTTATCCCTCATTTCATTTTCAGATTCCGATGTTGCCTCTTCAAGTATATGGTTTCTCCATAGAACCTCTACTTGATGAATAACATTATTTCACAACACATGCTCCCTGTGGTGAAAAATCTGGACTGGTTGTTCCTCATAAGATAGATTCTCTTCCATCTAAGCTACCCCTGCTCTCAAAACATGAGATGGATCTGTCATGTACTTCCTTAACATTGAAACATGAAAAACATTTTGTACCTGGGAAAAACGTGGAGGTAATGCCACTCTATATGCAATTGATCAAAATCCTCTATAATTTCATATGGTCCAATGAACGTTGGACATAGCTTTCCTTTCTTACCGAAACACATCACACTTTTCTATGGAGAAACTTTGAGAAAATCATGATCACCTACCTCAAAAGAAGTATCCTTCCTCCGGTTATCTACATAACTTTTCTGCCTACTATGAGCGGTTCTCATGTGCTTCTGAAGAAACTGAACTTTCTATGCCATCTCTTCCACCAATTATGGTCCCATTAGCTTCCTTTCACCTACTTCATCCCAAAAAGCTGGAGTTCGACACTGCTTCTCATATAATGCCTCAAACGGAGCCATATGTATACTAGAATGAAAACTATTATTATAAGAAAATTCAACCCAAGAAAGATATTGGTCCCAAAATCCATTGTAATCCATCAAGCAAGCACGTAACATATCCTACATGGTCTGAATTGTTTGTTGTGACTGCCCATATGATTGAGGATGAAAAGTTGTACTAAAATTTAATTCAGTACCCAACGACTTATGAAGGCCTTTCCAAAACATAAAAGTAACCCTAGGATCATGATCAGATATAATGGAGAGGGGAACTAAATGTAACTTGAATATATCTTTAACACAAAACTGAGATAGTTAATATAGAGAGAATGTATCTCGAATATAAAGGAAATGAGCATATTTATTCAATCGATCAATAATAACCCATATTACATTATTACCTCTAGATTTCTTTGTTAATCCCACAATGAAGTCCATTGATATATTTTCCCATTTCCACTCCTACACCGGTAAAGACTGAAGAATCCTTTTTGGTAACTGACACTCTGCTTTAACCTGATGACAAGTTAAACACTTCATAGTAAAATCAGCAATATCTTTTTTCATTCCATCCCACTAGTAATACTACAGAAGATCTCTTTACATCTTAGTACTGCCAGGATTAACCGAAAACCGAGGACTATGAGCCTCACATAACAACTCATTCTTCAACTATGAATCAAAATGCACACATAATCACTTCCCAAACCACAAAACACATTCATTATCAATGTTAAATTCATGAAACATACCCTTCTGAACCAGACCTAACTTTTTCTTCAACCCACATTCTTCATTATGCGCTTGATTAATTCTGTCTAATCGAGATTATCTCGCTGACACCTGAAACTAAACAGAAGAACTTCCAGCACCAACAACTTCAATGCTAAATTTCATCATATAAAAAACCAAAATATCTCATTCCAAATGTAGCATGGTTAATGAAGCATTAATTTTTCGACATAAACTATCAGCCACTTTATTTGCTTTTCCCGGATGGTAATGAATTGTAAAATCATAATCCTTGATTAATTCTAGCCATATTCTCTGTTTTAAGTTAAATTCTTTCTGAATGAATATTTACTTTAAAATTTTGTGATCAGTATATATTTCACACTTTACCCCATACAAATGATGCCTCCAAATTATTAATGAAAAAACAACAACATCTAATTCCAAATCATTTGTAGGGTAATTTAACTCATGTGTTTTCAACTGACGTGAAGCATAAGTAATTACCTCATCATTCTGTATAAGGAAACAACCAATTCCTTTCAGTGAAGCATCATTGTAGATAACAGAATCACAATTTCTAGAAGGAAGTGCCAAAACTGGAGCATTCACTAATCTTCTTTTCAATTCCTAAAAACAAACATCACATTCCTTTGTCCAGATGAACATAACACCTTTTAGAGTTAACTTAGTCATTAGACTAGATAACCGTGAAAAATTCTCAACAGACCACCGGTAATAACCTACTAAACCATGAATGTAACACCCGAGACTTTTATGTTATATAATCATCAAAGGAATCTTTTTCTACACAACACTTGCTTGGCTTGCTTTACACGCAATCGCGACCTTCCTCGATAGCTTGCGTCGTACGCAATACCGAGTTTCACTAAACAACAATATGCTATTAAAACTAGCCGTTATGAATAGTAATAACCACTTTTTGAAATTTTATAAATTTTATTTTTCAAAATGGACTTCATTTTTGGACTCAGAATATCGAAATTAGCCTAGGGTGAAATTTTGGTATTTTTCTGAAAACTTTCAATTTTTGATGAATAGTGAAACCACTAAGTGGTAGGTTAAAAACTGAATTTTGCATAAAACATAATTTTACCGCTTCTGTGAATGGAATTTCGAAAATCCGACAGACACGGTTGATATCAGTAAGTAAAATGTGGTTCAATGAGATGAAAATAATTTTTTGGTGAATAGTAACTTTTAACTTTTTTACCGCGGTTAATAGTAAATAGGGTAACTAAGGGTAAATATGATATTAATATTACCCTAACACATGTCCTAATTCTATTGGACAAGTGTAATTCGACCAAAAACAAACTTAGGAATAAAATATGACCATTTAGGCCCACTTGGATTAGATTAGGACATTTATTATTAATTTATTTAAAGAAGGGTTAAAATAGTTAAAATCAAAGTTTAATAAGTAAATCATTTTTAATCTGGGGTTATACATAAGATAAATTCGACTATAAATATTCATTAGAAATCTAAAAAGATTTCCTACATGATGATATTTTATTTGTAATTTTTAGACATCAAATAATTTAATTTATTTATGACACAAAGATGATGCAGTAATTATCTTATTAATGAAATATTGACATAATTGATGTTATAAACACCAAAATAAATGTAATTTGAGACTTTTTATGAATTCCAATAATTTTCTAGGTTACTATGATATATTAGTGTAGATTTAATCAACTTTTTTCGAAAATATAATTCTGTTATGACTTTCACAAAAATCATATATCAAATAGTGTCAAAATTGACACAAAATAGTGTTTAAATCACATATTATATTATTAATTGTTATCTTATTCCTAAAAATCTAAGGTTCGGCCAAATGACTTAGATAAGGATATATATATTAATAATAAACAATTTGGGGTTCGTTTGGCATGTTATAGTAAGTGTATTAACCATATAGTTAAACAAAACAAAAAGACATGGTAAAAGTTACATTATTTAACTTAGAGTTAAATCTAATTGATAAAGTTAAAATAATACCCTAAACTTGTCTAAATTCTATTGGTTGATAGTATTTCGACCCATCCCCACTTTATCTTCGAAATAAGACCCTTTGGAACCATTATAAACCGATTTTGACTTTAATATAAAATAATATTTTGAGATATTCCTAAGGTGCCCCTCTCCTCCCTTATAAAAGGGCACCTCCTCCCCCTCCTCCTCACACCAAATTAAGCACTCAAGCTCGGCCAACCCCTGCCCTTTTCTCCTCTCCAATTCCCTAGAATAGTCCTAGAGGTCCTGGTCTTCTCCAAAGACCACTCTTAGTTCCTTAAGTGGAGGATTCAAAGAGGCGTTCCAAAGAAGAGGTAATATCCATTACCGATCTTTTCAATTTCTTTCGTCTTCAACTTCTTCTTCATTAGTTGTTTCATGACAAAGTAATAACATCAGTATTACTTACATACTGATATGTTATTATAAATATGAAACAACCCTAATTCACCTTCTATCCATCCTACGGAAAAATGAAATCACCGCGCGTGCGTACGTACAGAATACCGTCTCCACGCCGTGGTGTAATCTATTTTCCACCATCACCTTACAAGGATGGGTATAATGGTGTAATGAGTAACTATTTATGATTATTATAAAGTAATATTGATACTGAAATAATATATATATACTCCAATACATTTCCACGATCATAGGAACGATATCATCACTCGTGCGTACGTACGGAATACCGTCTCCACGATGTGATGCGACTCGTTCTACATGATCATCATTACATAGTAATTATATAAATGAATTGAATGAATAAATATGATATATGTTACACTAATACCATTCTGGATATAAGGTATCTATAACCTTGAAAGAAGAATAAGAATTTATTCGGGAAAACACGCATAAGAACATAAGGCAATAAAGACCCGAGTAACTAGTAACAATGAAATATTACTAACAAGAAGCTAAGAATATGACAATATATGATATCATATCAATATGTATGATTATGGAATAAGTCAATAACATTATTTAAACCATTATACAGGAGCTTCAGACACATACAAGGCAAATTGGACCTAAGGTAAAGGAAATATCACAATCTCATTTTTATCTGAGATTGTTTATTCGTAAGTATTTACTGGGGTGTATTTTATCATCCACATACATGTTTCATCAAAATGTAATATTATTTCCATCCACTTACAATAGATTAAATCCAATTTTACCCTTCGGTGAGTTTTTAGTAAAGAATATGAAAGGAATCTTTTGTCGTTTTTTTCCGTACGAGGTACTTTTTGACTTTTCCGACAAAAGTACGAAGAATGTTTTTTTAACTTATACGGCATGAATGGATTTTTAAAACATTATTCCCAAGAAGCTTCCTTTACAAGTTTTCAAGTTTATTTTTAATCAACTTCTTTTAGTTTATAATTGTATGACATGTTAGGAAAAGAAAAGTGTTTTTGAAGAAGAAAGGATATTTTCCTCAAGAATGGAGTTCAAGTGTTTTATCAAAATTATTTTCCATCTAAGATAATAAAGGGTTCTGTTTTTATCCCTTTAATTACATTGATTTTATTATGTTGTGAGGGAATTATTTTTATGAAGTCATTTTCCTTATAAGATTTATTTTATGATGTCATGAGGTTTCAAGAATCCCATTTTTGTTACATGTGTTATGCGATGATGTATGATTTATGATTATGTGGCACACATAAGAAAGGATTCATTATAAGATGGGTGGGACCTATATCTCCCTCCAATGCATTGGGTAAAGATTTTATGTCTCATGAGATAGACATGGCTGGAATGGAAGGTTATTTCGGTTCAGTGATACAGGACTGAAACGAGGAGTGAACTCGGTTCAGAAAGGGACTTTGTACACTAAGATAGTCTTGGCAATGAGTCATGACTAACAGGAAATGATTTTCCATGATTATGTGTGCATGCCACAAAGTTTCAAGTTTTATGTTATGATTATGGGGATCTCATTTTCACTTCTATGATTTATTCCATGTTAAGATATTATGATCTCTTTTGCAGGTTTTGATTTTCAAAAAGATATGATATGATTTTTATTCCCTTTATTTGCCCTTGCTGAGCATTTGAGCTCACCCTTTTATGTTTTCTTTTCCCCAGGTCAGGAAGATGGATATTAAGTAGAATATGCTAAAAGGGACCCTAGATATGATGAAATAAATGGGAGACACTGTAGAAGATTTATGAACCAGTTGTTTATGTTTCCCAGTTTCTAAAGACACTATACCTATACGGTCCTTTGTGGTTTTATCATATGTTGTAATAAGTGTGCTTCAAATTTTGAAGTATTAACAATGTATGTAAAGTATGGGTCGTTATAGTTGGTATCAGAGGAAAGGTATAGTCAACCTTTGGAAACTAGGATGTGAAAGCCTTAGTAAGAACCCTAAGGATAAGTCTAAGCATAGAACACAATCTTAGTGTTGGCCATGAATAACCTAGGATAAGACCTTAAGTATGAAAATTTTATTCTTGAATTATGTGGTTTCCTATTATAATTAGTGTTGCTCACATTATTCTTCTTGTTTTTAGTCAATGGCTGGAACCCGAAGGAACCGTGTTAATACGGAATGCGATGGGCAGTGCAATGATTGTCCCCCTGAGCAACCAAACGATATGGGAGCTGGAATGCAAAATCTTGTAGCCATGCTCACACAACTATCTCAAGCTATGAATCATGCAGGAATTCCAAACGAGCAAAGGAGGGAGCAACATTCTGTTGAATCCTTCATGAGGCAGCGTCCACCTTCTTTCAGCGGGTCTACTGATCCATTAGTTGCTGAACAATGGATTAGTACTACTGAAAAGATATTTTCAGTTCTTCAATGTTCTGAGCATGATAAAGTCATCCTAGCAGTGTATCGTTTGGAAGGAGATGCTGATCAATGGTGGAATCTTGTTAAGAATACGAGGCAAAGTGATGAAATTGAGTCTATGGAATGGGACGAGTTCAAGAACTTATTTTTCAATAAGTACTTCCCTCGTATTCTCCGAACAAAGATGGAGAAAGAGTTTCTTGAACTGAAGCAAAGGGATGATGAATCTGTTGGTACCTACGAAGCAAATTTTACAAGACTTGCAAGGTACGCTTCTGGTATTATTATCCAACCTGAGAGTAAGATCGATCGATTCTTTAGTGGCTTAAAACCAAGTCTTCGAAGGGCGTTATCCATAAGAGACTTCAATAGCTACGAGGAAATCGTTCGATGTGATCTGAAAGTCGAGATGGAGATTGGAGTAACCCATCAGTCCCATGGGTTTGATAAGAAGAGGAAGATGGAATTCAAAGGAAATTCTAAAGAGAACACTGAAAAGAAGATGAACTTTCCCTTATGCTCAAAGTGTGGAAAGAAACATGGAGGGAGTTGTCTTAAAGGGACAAGTAAATGTTTCAAATGTGGAAAGGAAGGTCATCGGGCATTTGAATGCCGCGATAATGGGAAGAAGATGTCTAATGATGCAAACAAAGGAAGGGATATACAGAATTATCCTACTACACTTCAATGTTTCAAGTGCAAGGAGATGGGGCATTATGCCAATCAATGCCCAAATCCAAGGGTTGATGATGATGGTCGACGTCAACAAAATCTTAAGGCGAAAGACAAAGGAAAGTCACATGAAATTTCTATCAGCGATGTGGAGTACGATAACGAAGTGGTGAAAGGTACACTTACCATCCACTCTAAAGTAGAAAATGTTTTACTTGATTCTGGATCCACCCACTCTTTTATTTCTAAAGAATTTTCTAAGGGTATCACCGTATTACCTCAACAATTAGATGTTGAGTTAGCTGTGACAACACCTAATGGCACAACAGTCGCATCAAAAGTTTATAATTCTTCTCCGATCGAAGTTTGTGGGAAAGTGCTTCCTGCAAATCTTGTGATACTTCCTTTAGTGGAATTTGATGTGATTCTTGGCATGGATTGGCTTTCTCTACATGGAGCTCATTTCAATTGCCAAAGAAGGGAAGTCACATTTCATATTCCAGATCAATCTACGATCGTATATCAATGCAAGGATGAACGTAATCTTCCAGTGGAAATTTCTTCCATCTTATGGGTCTTGATTCCACTAAATGAAGGTTATTTATCTCAAATGGTTGGTGAGAAACTCACGATTTAGAATACGCCCATTGTACGGGAGTTTGATGATGTCTTTCCGGAGGAATTACCGGGTCTTCCACCGAATCGTGAAGTTGAGTTTTCAATAGAACTCGTACCGGGTGCTTTGCCTATTTCAAAGACACCTTACAGAATGGCCCCAATTGAGTTGCAGGAATTGAAGAAGAAACTCCAAGAGAATCTTGATAAGGGATTCATATGCCCTAGTGCGTCACCTTGGGGAGCACCTGTTCTATTTGTTAAGAAGAAAGATGGATCAATGAGACTCTGCATTGATTATCGAGAACATAACAAGATCACTATCAAGAACAAATATCCTCTCCCACGCATTGATGACTTATTTGACCAACTACGCGGAGCTCAATACTTTTCCAAGATTGATCTTCGTTCAGGGTATCATCAATTAAGGGTCAAAAGGGAGGATATACCAAAGACGGCTTTCCGTACAAGGTATGGACACTATGAATTTATAGTGATGCCATTTGGTCTTACTAATGCCCCTGCTATTTTCATGGATCTAATGAATAGAGTCTTTAGAGACTATCTTGATCAATTTGTGGTAGTCTTTATAGACGATATTCTTGTCTATTCAAAGAGCACGGAAGAGCATGAAGATCACTTGAGAATTATATTGAAGACCCTGAGAAAGGAGAAGCTTTATGCCAAATTTACCAAGTGTGAATTTTGGCTTCAAAAAGTTTCATTTTTGGGTCATATAATCTCAAAAGAGGGGATATCTGTGGATCCAGCAAAAACAGAGGTTATCGAAAGATGGTCAAGACCAACAACAGTAACTGAGATCCGAAGTTTTCTTGGTTTGGCTGGATATTATCGACGTTTTGTAAAAGATTTTTCACGATTATCTAATCCACTCACCAAGTTGACTCGGAAAGGAGTTAAGTTTGTCTGGACAGAGGAATGTGAAGAGAATTTCAAGGAGTTGAAAAGAAGGTTATCCAGTGCACCTGTGCTCACACTGCCTTGTAGTGGAGAAAGGTTTGTGATCTATAGTGATGCATCCAAGAAGGGATTGGGGTGTGTTCTTATGCAAAATGATATGGTGATAGCTTATGCCTCACGGCAGTTGAAAATCCATGAGCAAAATTACCCAACACATGATTTGGAGTTGGCTGCGGTAATCTTTGCATTAAAGATTTGGAGGCATTACCTTTATGGTGAAAGGTGTGATATTTATACTGATCATAAAAGTTTAAAGTATATTTTCACACAAAAGGAGTTGAATATGCGTCAAAGAAGATGGTTGGAGCTGATTAAGGATTATGACTGCTCAATCCATTACCACCCTGGGAAAGCAAACAAGGTGGCAGATGCATTAAGTCGACAAGACCATGCTAGTTTATCCATGATGAGGATCACAAAAGATCCAATATTTATGGATTTACAAAGGATGGATCTTAGAATTATAATGAAAGGGGAAAAATCTTATCTTTCTCAAATGAATGTTCAACCATCTATACATGCGAAGATTAAGGAGGCACAGAAAGAAGATGTCGAGTTACAAAAGAAGGTGAGAAATGTTCCTGAATTCAACCTTGATTATGATGGGATAATAAAGTTCAGGAATCGGGTTTGTGTTCCTCCCATCCCCGAATTAAAGAAGGAGCTGCTGGATGAGGCTCATAGTTCATCATTCTCTATTCATCCTGGAAGCACGAAGATGTATAGGGACCTGAAAGAGTACTTCTGGTGGGATGGCATGAAAAGAGATGTTGCTGAATATGTCTCTCGATGCTTGGTTTGTCAACAAGTTAAAGCTGAGAGACAAAAGTCTAAGGGGATGTTACAACCATTACCCATACCCGAATGGAAATGGGAAAACATCACTATGGACTTTGTCACAGGACTTCCTAAAACATCCAAAGGCAATAATGCTATCTGGGTCATAATTGATCGTCTTACAAAGTCTGCACACTTCATTCCTATTAGAGAGGATTTCTCTCTAGATCAGCTTGCCAGGATATATGTAAAGGAAGTGGTAAGATTGCATGGAGTACCACTTTCTATTATATCTGATCGGGATCCGAGATTTACCTCGAAGTTCTGGCGAAGTCTTCAGCATACTCTGGATACAGAGTTGAGTTTCAGCACTGCTTATCATCCCCAGACAGACGGTCAGTCTGAGAGAACAATTCAAACCCTAGAAGATATGTTGAGAGCTTGCTCTATGGATTTCAAAGGAGGTTGGGATCAACACCTACCTTTGGTGGAATGTTCTTATAACAATAGCTTTCACTCCAGTATTCAGATGGCTCCTTATGAAGCTCTCTATGGAAAGAAATGCAGGACTCCAACTTGCTGGGATGAAGTTGGGGAAAGAAAGCTATTAGGACCTGATCTCGTTGATGAAATGGCAGAAAAGGTCAGGTCTATTCAACAACACATAAGAGCAGCTCAGAGTCGACAGAAAAGTTATGCCGACAACCGAAGAAAAGACCTAGAGTTTGAAGTGGGTGATAAAGTGTTCTTACGAATATCTCCCTGGAAGAGGGTTATGAGATTTGGAAAGAAGGGGAAGTTGAGCCCTAGATATATCGATCCTTTCGAAATACTGGATCGTGTTGGGAAGGTAGCTTACCGATTGGTGCTTCTACCGAATCTCTCTCAAGTTCACGATGTGTTCCATGTATCTCTCCTGAGAAAGTACATACCAGATCCTTTACATGTACTCAGCTCAGAAGTTGTACCGCTGGAGCAAGATCTTTCTTATGAAGAACAGCCGATAGAGATTCTGGATCGTAGAGAAAAAGTCCTACGAAACAAGACCACTCGATTGGTGAAAGTTTTATGGAGGAACCACCAACTTGAAGAAGCTACATGGGAGCTTGAGGATTTGATGAGGGAGAAGTATCCTCATCTGTTTGTTACAAAGTGACGAATTTCGAGGGCGAAATTCTTTTTAAGGGGGGTAGAATGTAACACCCGAGACTTTTATGTTATATAATCATCAAAGGAATCTTTTTCTACACAACACTTGCTTGGCTTGCTTTACACGCAATCGCGACCTTCCTCGATAGCTTGCGTCGTACGCAATACTGAGTTTCACTAAACAACAATATGCTATTAAAACTAGCCGTTATGAATAGTAATAACCACTTTTTGAAATTTTATAAATTTTATTTTTCAAAATGGACTTCATTTTTGGACTCAGAATATCGAAATTAGCCTAGGGTGAAATTTTGGTATTTTTCTGAAAACTTTCAATTTTTGATGAATAGTGAAACCACTAAGTGGTAGGTTAAAAACTGAATTTTGCATAAAACTTAATTTTACCGCTTCTGTGAATGGAATTTCAAAATTCCGACAGACACGGTTGATATCAGTAAGTAAAATGTGGTTCAATGAGATGAAAATAATTTTTTGGTGAATAGTAACTTTTTACTTTTTTACCGCGGTTAATAGTAAATAGGGTAACTAAGGGTAAATATGATATTAATATTACCCTAACACATGTCCTAATTCTATTGGACAAGTGTAATTCGACCAAAAACAAACTTAGGAATAAAATATGACCATTTAGGCCCACTTGGATTAGATTAGGACATTTATTATTAATTTATTTAAAGAAGGGTTAAAATAGTTAAAATCAATGTTTAATAAGTAAATCATTTTTAATCTGGGGTTATAAATACGATAAATTCAACTATAAATATTCATTAGAAATCTAAAAAGATTTCCTACATGATGATATTTTATTTGTAATTTTTAGACATCAAATAATTTAATTTATTTATGACACAAAGATGATGCATTAATTATCTTATTAATGAAATATTGACATAATTGATGTTATAAACACCAAAATAAATGTAATTTGAGACTTTTTATGAATTACACTAATTTTATAGGTTACTATGATATATTAGTGTTGATTTAATCAACTTTTTTCGAAAATATAATTCTGTTATGACTTTCACAAAAATCATATATCAAATAGTGTCAAAATTGACACAAAATAGTTTTTAAATCACATATTATATTATTAATTGTTATCTTATTCCTAAAAATCTAAGGTTCGGCCAAATGACTTAGATAAGGATATATATATTAATAATAAACAATTTTGGGTTCCTTTGGCATGTTATAGTAAGTGTATTAACCATATAGTGAAACAAAACAAAAAGACATGGTAAAAGTTAAATTATTTAACTTAGAGTTAAATATAATTGATAAGGTTAAAATAATACCCTAAACTTGTCTAAATTCTATTGGTTGATAGGATTTCGACCCATCCCCACTTTAACTTCGAAATAAGACCCTTTGGAACCATTATAAACCGATTTTGACTTTAATATAAAATAATAGTTTGAGATATTCCTAAGGTGCCCCTCTCCTCCCTTATAAAAGGGCACCTCCTCCCCCTCCTCCTCACACCAAATTAAGCACTCAAGCTCGGCCAACCCCTGCCTTTTTCTCCTCTCCACTTCCATAGAATAGTCCTAGAGGTCCTGGTCTTCTCCAAAGACCACTCTTAGTTCCTTAAGTGGAGGATTCAAAGAGGCGTTCCAAAGAAGAGGTAATATCCATTACCGATCTTTTCAATTTCTTTCGTCTTCAACTTCTTCTTCTTTAGTTGTTTCATGACAAAGTAATAACATCAGTATTACTTACATACTGATATGTTATTATAAATATGAAACAACCCTAATTCACCTTCTATCCATCCTACGGAAAAATGAAATCACCGCGCGTGCGTACGTACGGAATACCGTCTCCACGCCGTGGTGTAATCTATTTTCCACCATCACCTTACAAGGATGGGTATAATGGTGTAATGAGTAACTATTTATGATTATTATAAAGTAATATTGATACTGAAATAATATATATATACTCCAATACATTTCCACGATCATAGGAACGATATCATCACTCGTGCGTACGTACGGAATACCGTCTCCACGATGTGATGCGACTCGTTCTACATGATCATCATTACATAGTAATTATATAAATGAATTGAATGAATAAATATGATATATGTTACACTAATACCATTCTGGATATAAGGTATCTATAACCTTGAATGAAGAATAAGAATTTATTCGGCAAAACACGCATAAGAACAAAAGGAAATAAAGACCCGAGTAACAAGTAACAATGAAATATTACTAACAAGAAGCTAAGAATATGACAATATATGATATCATATCAATTTGTATGATTATGGAATAAGTCAATAACATTATTTAAACCATTATACAGGAGCTTCAGACACATACAAGGCAAATTGGACCTAAGGTAAAGGAAATATCACAATCTCATTTTTATCCGAGATTGTTTATTCGTAAGTATTTACTGGGGTGTATTTTATCATCCACATACATGTTTCATCAAAATGTAATATTATTTCCATCCACTTACAATAGATTAAATCCAATTTTACCCTTAGGTGAGTTTTTAGTAAAGAATATGAAAGGAATCTTTTGTCGTTTTTTTCCGTACGAGGTACTTTTTGACTTTTCCGACAAAAGTACGAAGAATGTTTTTTTTAACTTATACGGCATGAATGGATTTTTAAAACATTATTCCCAAGAAGCTTCCTTTACAAGTTTTCAAGTTTATTTTTAATCAACTTCTTTTAGTTTATAATTGTATGACATGTTAAGAAAAGAAAAGTGTTTTTGAAGAAGAAAGGATATTTTCCTCAAGAATGGAGTTCAAGTGTTTTATCAAAATTATTTTCCATCTAAGATAATAAAGGGTTCTGTTTTAATCCCTTTAATTAAATTGATTTTATTATGTTGTGAGGGAATTATTTTTATGAAGTCATTTGCCTTATAAGATTTATTTTATGATGTCATGAGGTTTCAAGAATCCCATTTTTGTTACATGTGTTATGCGATGATGTATGATTTATGATTATGTGGCACACATAAGAAATGATTCATTATAAGATGGGTGGGACCTATATCTCCCTCCAATGCATTGGGTAAAGATTTTATATCTCATGAGATAGACATGGCTGGAACGGAAGGTTATTTCGGTTCAGTGATACAGGACTGAAACGAGGAGTGAACTCGGTTCAGAAAGGGACTTTGTACACTAAGATAGTCTTGGCAATGAGTCATGACTAACAAGAAATGATTTTCCATGATTAAGTGTGCATGCCACAAAGTTTCAAGTTTTATGTTATGATTATGGGGATCTCATTTTCAATTCTATGATTTATTCCATGTTAAGATATTATGATCTCTTTTGCAGGTTTTGATTTTCAAAAAGATATGATATGATTTTTATTCCCTTTATTTGCCCTTGCTGAGCATTTGAGCTCACCCTTTTATGTTTTCTTTTCCCCAGGCCAGGAAGATGGATATTAAGTAGAATATGCTAAAAGGGACCCTAGATATGATGAAATAAATGGGAGACACTGTAGAAGATTTATGAACCAGTAGTTTATGTTTCCCAGTTTCTAAAGACACTATACCTATACGGTCCTTTGTGGTTTTATCAAATGTTGTAATAAGTGTGCTACAAATTTTGAAGTATTAACAATGTATGTAAAGTATGGGTCGTTATAATGAAAACTAAGGATCTTGGTTATATTTGTAGGTCTTGGCCATTCTTCAAAAACTTTTGTTTTAGCAGGATCAATAGTTGTGCCATTTTTTGAAACAATGTGACCAAGGAAAGAAATTTGTTATTACCCAAACTCACACTTACTGAATTTTCCATGTAGTTTCTTTTCTTTTAATGTTTGAAATATAACCCTAAAATGTCTTTCATGCTCCTCTTTACATTTATAAAAAACCAAAATATCATCAATTAAAACAACCACAAAATTATCCAAGAACTCATCGAAAATTCAATTCATATGGTCCATGAATACCGCAGGTGCATTGGATAACCCAAAAGGAATATCTAAAATTCATAATGGCCATATCTAGTACGGAACATGGTTTTCGGAACGTCTTCTTCTTTTAATTTCCACTGATGGTTCCCTAACCTCAAGTCAATTTTTGAAAAATACTGAGCTCCCTAGAGCTGATCAAACAAATCATCGATATGAGGAAAATGATACTTGTTCTTAATAGTGATGTTATTCAATGCACTATAATCAATTAAAAGTCTCATTGAACGGTGTTTCTTTTTAAAAAAATATACTGGAGAACCCCATGGTGATGTGCTTGGTCGAATGAAACCTTTATCTAATAACTCTTGTAATTGCTTCATTACCTCTAAAAGTTCATCTTGAGCCATTTGATAAGAGGTTTTTTATATTGGCATAACATCAGGAACTAATTCAATAGTAAATTGAACTTCATGATCAGGTATAATACTAGGAAACTCATCTGGAAAAACATCAGTATACTCATTTACCACTAGAACAACATTAAACTGAACTGTTCCTTTGTTTTCAACAATATGTCCAAGGTAACATTCATTTCCTTCGTTTACTAGTTTCTCAGCTTTCTAATATGTTATCAGAAGCAATGGTTCATTCTTGTAAAAAAAATTGAAAAATATTTTGGAAAAGAAACCTCTTTATCTCTACAGTAAATCTTAGCATGTTAAGAAAAAAGCCAATCCATGCCCAAAATAACATCAAACTCTACTAGAGGAAAAAAATAAGGTTTGCAGGTAGATTATTTCTACACACAAGGAATTGAAGGTTCTTATGATTTCTTTTTGTCTCAACATTTCCTCCGGGTGTTTTTACCATAAGCTAAGGATTCATATCTTGAGATGGAATTACCAATTTACTAGATAACTTCACAGAAATGAAAGAATGTGTAGACCCTGAATCAAACAACTCATTGGCATTATCTGAAAAAACAAACAGTGTACCTAATACAACTTCCTTCCGTGGCCCAACATCTACTGAATTAGTTGAATAGGATTTTACCACCCCATTCTGCTTGTAGTCCGGCTGCTTTCCTTCAGTTGAGTTCTTCGTAATACACTCATTTACATAATGGCCCATTTCATTACACTTAAAACATCTTATCACTATCTTTTCATTTCTTTCTTGATCATTTTCCTTACAGTTACGAGCAATATGACTAGACTTAACACACCGGAAGCACTTTCCAGACATGGAGAAACAATCTATAGGAATCATTTTACCACACTTCTCACATGATGGATATTTAGTTTTCTTACCTACCGGATTCTTTGATGAATTATTTCACTTCGCCTGCCAACTGGACCTTTTATTCTATTGTTTGGAAAAGAACACATGATCATCGTCAAACTACATTTCCACCTTCTCCGCACACAGAACAAGTTTTTTAAACTCATGAGATATTAAAGAACTTTGATCCTTTGGATTTAACCTTGAGTAAAAAATGGTTGATTTTACTATCAAGATCTCATATTAAATTTGGATTATACGTTGCCAATCACGTGAACTTTTCTTCATAAGCATCCACTGAGTCATCCTCTTACCTCAATTCTAGGAATTGTTTTTCCATCATAATAAAAACCACCTTAGGAAAATATTTCACAAGAAACATACCTTTGAATTCATCCCAGACAAGATCATCAATATCCTCACTATCCATAATATTTTTCATCATCAACCACCACTAATCATCTTCACCCTCAAAACTATAAACAATGAATCTAAGCTTTTGATTTAATGAACACCCCATGACATCAAAAGCCTTCTCTAGTGCTTTAATCCACCCTTCGTCTAGAATAGGGTCTGATGATCCTCTTAATGATGGGGTATATTTCCTCATGAAATTCTCTACTACTGACATGTTCCACTGTGGTTGATCTGGCTATTCTCGTGTATGGATACAACCACTATTTATAGCCTGAGTTAATTATGTCATCACTACAAAAAACTATTCAATTCCAATTCTGACTGTCTTAGGTTGCTGATTTGGAAGGTTGTTTTCCTCCTGATGTCGTCCCAACATAGCTATTATATTTCCTCTAGGGAAAACCATTCTGAACACATACATATCTTTGGCAAAGCACAATGGTAATCTTTAAATGCTATATCATTTCAAACATACAGAAAATTAATTTTTGGACATGAATTTAACAATATCATAACTCCTAAAGTTTTCAAAACCGACCTCTGATACAAACTATAAGGACCCTAACTTAAAACATTACTTAATATTGAATTAAATAAATAATTCACATTGAGGATATTTTCAGGTTTATATTTTTAAAGAATTATGCCATAACTATTACAAATCAAAAGTTACAAAGTAGACACTTCTACTCAGATTCCATTTTTTTCATAAATAAAAACTCTTGATAAAGAAATTAATGTCTGATTCCATGTTATAGATAGCATGACTTTCCTTGATACCATCATGGACCCTATTCCACTTTTTTTCCTATGAAAAACATTTCAGAAACTTGGGATGAGCATAAAAAGCTCAGTAAGGGATACACAAAGAAGGGAAACTGTTATTTTTTCAAAACAACAACTAAACCATGAATAATTTATCATAATTAATACTTTTAACCTTTATGAAGTAGTAAAAACTCTTCACTAAATAAAAGATAATTTCATACCCTTTTGTAACCAAAATATTTCCATAAAACCCATATAAAGAACACATAACATATAAAGGTAACTTGGGGCATAAACATACCTAAATGGAATAACCATACGGTCGACTTCCACACATATACCTAAATGGAATATCCATACGAAATACTTCCATACCCAATGCATTGGAGGTTATAATGTAACCACCCATCCTGGTATTCACAACACCACCCATCATTTTGTTTATCATGTAACCACCCGTCAAATTTCCAAGTACCTTTATAAAATCATAGACATAAACACAAATATAAAAGAAAGAAAACATATCCACATTTCAATCAAAATATATCACTTAAATATATTGACATAAAAAATCCATTATCAAAACCATTTCCAATACCAAAATACATAGAAGAGTATATGGTGTTTATTTTCATTTAAAAACCTTACGACTTGTTGAGGAAGCCAAAGATCAAATAATACTCGCGGCGGCGGAAGGGTCATTTTAACCGCGTGTGTTAAAATGAAACATAATTTTTGGTCATTTAGTAAAACACTTAGTAGAGAAAAGATTCCTTTTGAATAAAGTAAAATACAAGGGGATTTATACATCGTATAAAATAATGTTGTGTATAAAACAAAATATGCCTCAATGAAAGGAGATTGAGATGAAGTCTCTTACCTCATGTCCGAAATGACTTTATCATTCTTTAATCTCCTAAAAAATACACTAGAGGTAATTTATACATTCTTAAGAACCTATTTCAAGTTTATTATTCCTTTTATATCACTTATTTCCATGTTATAAACATTATGTAATCATTAATGTTAATAATGTTCATTTGGTTGATATTTGGTACTTAAGTCAAAAATGGACTTCTTACAATTACATGTTATCCATGTGGTAAAAGGTTCATTAAATACATAAGTATATTTATGTCTTGGATATCATAAATATCACATATATCCAACATATACATGTATTCATAATAGTAAATAACATTTAGAGGTATGGAAGGAAATGCACAGTTCATGGAGACGGTAAGCCGTACGTACGCATGAATGATAATTTCATTTATATTTCGCATTTAATGGAATAAAATCACAATAATATAAAGGTACATTATAATTCCAGTATAATATCATATATAATATCATTAACTCCATCCTTTATACATCCCCCATATGGCATTAACTATTCAAATCACTTTTAGGGGGCAGTAGTTTTCACTTCCTAAAATGAAATTATCGAGTTTATCCATTATGGAAACGATAAAGTTATTACATAATAAAAAATACATAATCATAAGGAAAATATATACATAATATATATCATATATAAATACAGTGACATCTTAATGTACAACATGAGAGGCGGTAGTAGATAATTGAACAATCATCGTTTGGTGAGGTAGGAGTTCACCATCTATAAAAACAGTATGTTCTTCACCTATTAGTTGGAGGTGTGTGTAAGTGTACCTCGAATACATATCATAAGAACATGATAGTATATACAATATACTTTTTTTGTTACAAAATAATGTAATAAATAGAGTTTAGGGGGTTGGAGAAGCAAAATAAAACAAAAGGACATAAGAGAATACATTACCTTTAAATCGGGTAACTCCCCTTGGTTTTAACCAAAAGGGTTTCTTGATGAGATTTATAACTAAGGTAAGGATTCTAGAATGAAGATAAGGGGTTAGAGAGATAATATGATCAGGGGTTTGATGATCCAATGTCTTGAGAGGTGTGGGTAAGGGGGTAGAGGTGGGGGCCATTTAAAAGAGGAAGGAGGGTTACTCTTGGAAAGTCTTGAAATGATACTTTATTATAAAATGATTTTTTGAATTTAAAAGGTACCACAATGATATATTTCTATGATAAGGTGATAAGGGTTCGAAATCCACCCATACAATAGGCTTTTTACAAGTGTATGTCTTTGATTTTACCTTATCATTTCATTTTATTTAAATCATTCATTAATGAGGTAATCACCACATTATCATGGTGTCATAAATATATTTATTTATTTAATGTCTAAAAATTATAAAAAAAATACCATGATGTAGGAAATCATTTTACATTTATAATTACTATTTATAGTATAATATATCATTTATATAAATAAAACTAAAATTGTTTTACTTAGGTGATACATTATTTGGTTATATTTTCCTTTCTTTAAAAATAATATAATAAAAGGTCCCTATGACACTAATGTGATTATATGGGGTCCCAAAGTTGGCACAAGGAATACCATGGTCGTACATGACTAAACAAAAGGATTTTAAGACTAGTTGGGGTCATTTTATATTATTATGTTATTATTTTATTACCCTTAACTACCCAATTACTAATTAATCACGATAATTAAATATAATTATAGTCGTTACTATTCTTAATGTCCAAATAAAAAATAATATTAATTACATAATTTGGAACTTTTTATTCCAAATATGTAATCTATTTTACCAAATTCAAAACACATAAATATCAGTAATTAATTTAAAAATAAATCCCGGTGTCAAAACAAATTGCCTGTTTTTAAGAAACTATATCTATCAAAATATTGACAATTGTTTATGTCCAATTTCAATGTGAAATTAATTCTAATGACCACCATTAGATTAAATGGTAAAAATATTTTCTAAATAAAATTTAAAAATAATTAAAAATATAATCTAAACATATAATTAACTTAGATGAAAAAGAAGTTTTGAAGTTAAATGCAGTATTTTTAACTATTCATTAGAAAAGGAACATTGTCAGAAAAATACCAAAAATTTATCCAAAGAAAATTTCAATGTCCCAATTCTAAAGATAAAGTTAATTTTAACAAATATAACTTATAAAATTGTCAAAATTTAGATTTAAAAATGTTCTGCCATCAAAAGGAGGTAAAACATTCTTTTAAAAATATTAGAGTATTCTATGCCTAATATTGGATTTTTTCTCATTTTAAGCCTCTAAAACACTATCTAATTCATAAATAGACATCGATATGAAAATATATTATTCATTAAGTACTTGGGATGTTACAGTACCGAACATATAAATCTTATAAACATCCCCCATACAAACTTGATTATTCATTATTATATCAATTCCTCTCTTGGCTCCCCACCATAGGAATTACTTACCCTGTCATTGATCGACCCATACAAACATTCTAGTTGATCATCCAACCACCCTATGGACATATATTTCCCTAAATTATATATAATCATTCCTACACCTCAAGATATTCTCATTCCATACCCATGTCACACACATCACCAATGATAAATGCATCATAAATGATGCCCAAAATTCATGCATCATAGTGAATATCAAAATTGATCCCACATCAAATATATAAATATATATATATATATATAGATTCCCATTAAATCTTCCCATTCCTACACATCACATAAAAATCAATCATCATTCTTGATGATCACAAACCATCTAGTTCCTAGTTAGTTCATTTACAACATCTGTACCACATACATCCATATCCTTTATGAAAAAAGTGAACCTGTGATTTTGGAGTACCCATACCCATCATCACATCTCCAGCCTACTATAAACCTAATAGACTAACAAAATTCATCTAGCCTAAAGCCTGACTTCCCAAGGCATGATCACCTTATAAATCTACACCAGCTACTGAAAACATTCCCCAATACTAGGTCTCTCTCTCTTCCATGACCTTCCCATGAAGTAGAATCTTAGAATCTAGATCACAGTACCACTATCAATCCTACCTCAAATCCCTGCATCTGAAAAAGTCTCTTACTACAAAATATCCAACATGTATTCCTTTATAATGACTCCATGTTCCCCATCTGGATTCATATCTGGAACTCCTTTGTAGGTCACTCACATAGAGTTTAGACATGTCTCAACTTCCCACACTATAAGCACATTATCGATGACCCAATCCCTTATGATCGTTATAAATCTAATGTAACACCCCAGGTAAATTAAGAATATGACATTTCATATTTATCCATATTTGTGAATAAAATATTTAAATGACATTAAAGGGGACGCTATGCTCGATGGCGTACCCAACACGCAACAACGAGTTTCTTGGGAATCTTACGTTGCACTCTAATAATAAAATAATATTATTTTAAATGGTAGTTAACATGTAGCCGTTGTAATGGCGGGAATGGATATAAATAATCAAAATATGATTATATATGTTTTTAAATGTTTTTACATTTATCCAATAAAGGATATAGGCTTAAAATACGGAAAGAATTCAATTTTAGGCATATATGCCCTAGTTTTCCCTAAAGGTTCACTTGTCGCCTTTTGATGGCGAACTGTCATTAAATATAGTTTTGATCACTCTTATACATTCTTTTGGACCAAATAAAACTCTTATTAAGAATCGGGACATCAAATTTTACTTTGTGTAAATTTTTGGTATTTTTCCGATAAAGTTCATTTTTTTAATGAATAGTGTAAAATGTTGTGTTTTAATTCAAAACCTCTTTTTAATCTAATTTATTTATATGATTAGATAATATTGTGAATTATTTTTAAAGTGAAATTGTAAAAAAAATTACCATTAAGTCCAATAGTGGTCGTTGGAATTAATTTCACTTCGAAATCAGACTTAAACTAGTGTCAATCTTTTGATACTTATTGTTTTATAAAAACACGCTATTTGCTCTGACAGCGGGAATTAATTATTAAATTAATTAATGTGACTAATATGTTTTGAATTTTGTAAAACGGACTTCATTTTTGAATTCGGAATATCAAATATAGCTCAAGGTGAATTTTTGGTATTTTTCTGAAAAACTTCAATTTTTGATGAATAGTGAAACCACTAAGTGGTACTTATAAAAGCTAATTTTCCGTTTAAATGAAATTTTTCCATCATTTTGTTTTGAATTTCAAAAAAATCTGACATACATGGTTGTCATTAAGAAGTAAAATGTTGTTCAATGAGATTATAATAATTTTTTGGTGAATAGTAACTTATTAAGTTCTTAATCGCGATTAGAGGTAATTAGTGTAATTTAAGGTAAAAATGATATTATAAGAATGTGAAAACACCATGACACTTGTCCTACACCTATTGGGTGAGTCATGGCCGACCAAGACAAGCGATGGGCCAACTTAGGGACCCCATGGAGACACTTTGGTTGGGAAATGACATAAATAACATTTTATTTAATGTAAAAGTAAAATTGACACAAACATGATATGTTTTACTAAAACAATTTTTAAGTGGGGTTATACAAGTCATATTTTTTATTATAAATATTAATTGGAAAGCTAAAAATATTTCCTACATCATAGTATTTTTTTATAATTTTTAGACTTTAAATAAATTAAATTATTTTTGACATAATAATGATGCAGCGATGACATCATTATTTGACGATTTAAATAAAATGGAATGATAATGTAAAATATATAAACTAAACATGTCCAAAACTTATTGGATGAGTGTATTTCGAAGCCTTATCACCTTATCCACGAATTATATCAATGTGGGACCTTTTGAAACCGAAACACATTTTCAAATAAAGTAATATTTTGTTACATTCCAAAAGTGCCCCTCCTCTGCTCTTATAAAAGGCCCCCACCTCTACCTCATTTCACACACTCCTAAAGCCTTTGTCTCGGCCAACCCCTGCCCATTTACTCTCTCCAAATCCCTCTCCTCATCCTAGATGATTCCCTTTGGGCAGAATCCTTTCAAAGGAAGCCTTTAGGCTCAAATCAAAAGGAGTTACACTTTTAAAGGTAATTCATTCTCTCATGTTCATTTGTATTATTTTGCTTCTCCAACCCCCTAAACTCTTTTTATTTATTTCTTTTGTAACAACACCAGTATCTTCAATATACTAGGATGTTTTTATAAGATTTATTCGAGCTACACTCTCACACAACTACATCAAATGGTTAAAGAACATACGGTTTCCGTGGATGGCGAAATTCTGCCTCCCGAAACGATGATTGTTCAATACTCATTTAACACCTTCAAAGGTGGCCATTATGATGTCACTATTTTTATATATGATATCTAATATGTTTATGTTTTCATTAAGCTTCTGTTTTTTTCATTTTGGGCATACCTTTATGGTTTCCATTATGGGTAAACGCCATTTCTTCATTTAAGGAAGTACGGACTACCGCCCCCTCAAAGTGATTTGATTCGTTAAATACCATATGTGGGATGTATAAAGGATGGAAATATGATATTATATATGATATTATACTGGAATTATAATATACCTTTATATCATTATTATTCCATTCTATAAAATATGAAATAGAAATGAAAGTAGCGTTCATGCGTACGTACGGCTTACCGTCTCCATGAATGGTGCATTTCATTTCTTACATATAAATGATTATGTAATGTTATAAATGCATGAATGTACTGGATATATATGACATATATGATATCTACATAATGAATACAATTCTGGATATAATAAACATTTGGCCACACGAACAACGTGTAATTGTAAGAAGTCCACTTTCGACTTAAGAACCAAATATCGGCAAAACAAATATTATTAACTTAAATGATTACATAATGTGTATGACATGGTAATAAGTGGTATAAAAGTAATAATGAAATTGAAAAAGGTTCTTAAGGAATTATAAATTAACTCAAGTTTATTATTCAGGAGATTAAAGAACGATCGAGTCAAGTCGGACCCGAGGTAAGGGATCTTACTCCTCTCTTTCTTTTTAAGTACACTCTTTTATGTCATTCCCTCTAAAGATCATATTTCTTGTTATTGGGATGTTATTATATATTACACTTACTGTAATTTTTATGTTCATGTGATGAGAGACCCTATTCTCTCTCATCAATCCATTTTGGAAGTTTTGAGTGGCGCCGTTAGGCTGCCGAATTTTCGTAAGAGATCTAACCTCTCTCTTTCTTTTTAAGTACTCCCCTTTATGTAACTTCTTTTAAGCTCCTATTTGTTATTATGGGGGATGTTATTTCATATTACTATTGCTGAAAATTTTGTTTTAATGTGATGATATACCCTATTTGATCTCATCAATCCATTTTTTGACGTTTTAAGTGGCGTTGTTCGGCTGCCGAGTTTTCGTAAGTGATTTTTCATCTCACTTTTAATCCCATGAGATTTATGATACATTTTCCACAATTTCCTTTGAGTGGTGTATGTACTGCACATTATTTTACTCATTGTGTAATATAATTTCTTTTATGAGTATTTACATCAAATTTTTATTGTCCTTCTTTCATGGGGAGTATGTTTTGAAAGATACCCAAGTCGGTAAGGGAACCTTTCACCCTCCTCTTTTTTTAAAAGACTTATTTTGTTGGGTCTTTTAATTTACATATTGTTATTTTGGGATATGTTATCATATATCCTTATTGATGTAAATTTTATGTCCAAGTGTTGAGATACACTTTTTATCTCTTATCAACTCATATTGATGTGACGCCGTTAGGATGTCAAGGGAACTTCTTAACCCAATTTCGATTTCTTTGGGTTCAACATGTAGTTATTGAATATGTCATCCTTTGAATATGTGTTAATGACCTTTTATTGTTTTACACTTAATATCCACTTATATTGGGTGTATTTATACTTGTCACACATAATTATGAGATTGATTTATCCTTAATTTAAGGATACCTTCTTTATAATGGATTTCATCTCATTTTACATTTCTTTTGAGACTTCATTGTTGTTATGCACCAATTCACTCTTATATGGTGTGTATACTATCCTTTGACATATTATATCATGAATCCTTTTATTCTCATGATATTATAAAGTTCGGATTAAATGTTATTCCGCTATTATTTGTAATCAAGAGTCTCTCATTTTGTTAAAAACTCTTTAACAAAAATATCATTTTAAATGTTTTAAAGATTTATTATTATAAATATTTATCTTTAATGTCCATATTTTCAAAATTGTTTTCAGTATTTTTTTATATGGACATTAATGTTTTAAAATTATAATTCCATTAAAAGCTTCAATGTGGTATGGGACACTTTTATTCAAAAATCTCTTTTAAATGGTTTTTGAAAATGGATTGATTAATTCAATAGATGGGAATTATTTATTGTGATTGCAAATGAAATATTGTTATTGAAATGTTTATATTTTCCATATTTTATGTGTAATAATGGTACTTGGACATTATGACGGGTGGTGCCGTGAATACCAGGACGGGTGGTTACGTTATAACCTCCAATGCATTGGGTATGGAAGTCGGCCGTATGGATATTCCATTAAGTATGTATGGAAATTGTTCATATGGCTATTCCATTAAGTGATATGTGTAGAAGTCGACCGTATGGTTATTCCACTTAAGTATGTTTATGTCCCAAGTTACCTTTATATATGTTATGTGTTCTTTATATGGGTTTTATGGTAATCCATTGGTTACAAAAAGGTAAGTAATGATACTTTTTTTTTCAGTGAAAAGTTTTTACTACTTCATGAAGGTGAAAAGTATTACATTGATAAAGTATTCATGGTTTACTTGTTGTTTTGAAAATCTAACAGTTTTCATTCTTTGTGTATCCCTTAATGAGCTTCTTATGATCATCCCAAGTTTTTGAAATGTTTTTCACAGGACATAGCGTGGAATAGGGTCAAGGATGGGATCATGGGAATGTCATGCTACGTAAAACATGGAACTATACATGTTTCTTTTAAAGAGTTTTTATTTTATGGAAATTTAGTAGAAGCGACTATTTTTTAATCTTTTGAGATGTAATAGTTATGTCCTAATTCTCTAAAACTCTAAACCTGAAAAGATCCTCAATGTTAATTACTCATTTAATTCAATATTAAGTAAGGTTTAAGGCTGGGGCCTTATAGTTGGTATAAAAGGTCGGTTTAGTTAACTTTAGAGGTTAGGGTACTCTCTAAGCACAAGTGACATTACCATAATGGGTAGGATTTCAAAAAGAGTCCTAGTTTTATATAAAGTGAATGAGTAAGTGTATCTTAGTGTTTACCTTCATCATTTGTACAAGATGGTTTTGTTGATATACTCACACTGACATTTCTATTTTTAGTGAATGGATTGATCTTGCAGGCACCAAAGAGACAACAGGTTTGAAGGAAACTGTGGTGGTTCTCTGATTAAGATACTAGATAAAATGGAGGATTCAATGAGGAAACTCATGGTTGTTCTAAACCAAATATCAAGGAGTCATGATCAACCACTTCAACCTTGGTGAGTTCTCTAATGCATCATGTATGAGTTGGCCAACCCGATGTGGAAATTCAGGTAATAATTATTAAGGTAACCATTAGGGTTTATATGATACTTAATTTTTAGGTAATTATGGGTTACTCTATGATATGATGGAAAATGAAAGGAATGATATAAACTTGAGGTTAAAATATTTTATGATTATTCTTGAAGATTTTATCTCATTTTGGGGAATGTTTTAAGAATTATATAGTTTTGGAAAAAGGACAACACGTAGACCGTGTGACATCTCGTCGTGTCGGACAAAGCTGCGGGAATCGAATCCACAACCAATGTGCGACTGGTATTTATCGCCTACCACTGGACTACGTGAAGTCCCTGGTTAGTTTGACTGATTCATTCTAGTTTTATGATTTTTTTAATTAAGAGTAAGTTGATTTTGGGTTATTTATAAAAATGAATAACCTATTATGGAGAATATGTGATTAGGTTAATTACTTTTTAATACGAGACTTTAGGAGCAACTGATGTTGTTTGGAGATAAATGTTACGATTTAACTTGGAAGACTATGTGACTAAATCCTTCAAATATTTGGGTTTCAATCTTAGTTTGGTTTAATTTGAAGAATTTTATGGACAAATTGATTATAGAATGGTCCTCGTTGAACTTTGGGTTTTGGTGGACAAATTTTGGAGATTAAGAATAGACTTTCTTTTTATAAAGGGTTATCCTTTTCTGGATTATCTGATCTTGTACAAGACTTTTTGGTTTTAGTTTTGGTTAAAGTCTAAAGACATGGGAAGTATATAGTTCTATTTTGTGGATTAGGTGATTCTCTAGAAGTTGATTATAGTACTCTTAATGTGAACAAGTCTTCCTAAATACTCATCTTTTGGAGAAAATATGAGTTTGTGTAAGGAATCTAATAAAAGTTGAAAGTCAATATGATAAGTGATTATGTTTCCTTATGAATAAATTCCTCAATAAAAAGTAACTTAAAACAAAAATGTTGTCTATTAACTTTTCCTACTGGGGAATCGAATACTGTTTAACCCATCACAAGTTTGTGATTTTCTCGTGGTTAACTTTCTCCTAAACATGTTTTCTATCACTCTCCATCAGAACATGACCCTTTGTTTTTTCCTCCATGTCCATATTTTCATACTTAGAATCCTAGTATGGGTTAACTCGGGTGACCATTGTACTTATCTCTCTTTATTTTAAAGTGTTTGTTTTACCGACTTTTGTTCCGATGTGGGACTTCCAAGGATGTTTCCAAGCACAATTTTAAAATTGCGAGGACGCAATTCCCAAAAGGGGGGAAGGATGTAACACCCCAGGTAAATAAAGAATATGACATTTCATATTTATCCATATTTGTGAATAAAATATTTAAATGACATTAAAGGGGACGCGATGCTCGATGGCGTACCCAACACGCAACAACGAGTTTCTTGGGAATCTTACGTTGCACTCTAATAATAAAATAATATTATTTTAAATGGTAGTTAACATGTAGCCGTTTTAATGGTGGGAATGGATATAAATAACTAAAATATGATTATATATGTTTTTAAATGTTTTTAAATTTATCCAATAAAGGATAGAGGCTTAAAATACGGAACGAATTCAATTTTAGGCATATATTCCCTAGTTTTCCCTAAAGACTCACTTGTCGCCTTTTGATGGAGAACCGTCATTAAATATAGTTTTGTTCACTCTTATACATTCTTTTGGACCAAATAAAACTCTTATTAAGAATCAGGACATCAAATTTTACTTTGTGTAATTTTTTGGTATTTTTTCTGATAAAGTTCATTTTTTTTAATGAATAGTGTAAAATGTTGTGTTTTAATTCAAAAACTCTTTTTAATCTAATTTATTTATATGATTAGATAATATTTTGAATTAGTTTTAAAGTGAAATTAGAAAATATTTTTACCATTAAATCCAATAGTGGTCGTTGGAATTAATTTCACTTCGAAATCAGACTTAAACTAGTGTCAATCTTTTGATACTTATTATTTTATAAAAACACGCTATTTGCTCTGACAGCGGGAATTAATTATTAAATTAATTAATGTGACTAATATGTTTTGAATTTTGTAAAACGGACTTCATTTTTGAATTCGGAATATCAAATATAGCTCAGGGTGAATTTTTGGGATTTTTCTGAAAAACTTCAATTTTTGATGAATAGTGAAACCACTAAGTGGTACTTATAAAAGCTGATTTTCCGTTTAAATGAAATTTTTCCATCATTGTGTTTTGAATTTCAAAAAAATCCGATATACATGGTTGTCATTAAGAAGTAAAATATGGTTCAATGAGATTATAATAATTTTTTGGTGAATAGTAACTTATTAAGTTCTTAATCGCGATTAGAGGTAATTAGTGTAATTTAAGGTAAAAATGATATTATAAGAATGTGAAAACACCATGACACTTGTCCTACACCTATTTGGTGAGTCATGGCCGACCAATACAAGCCATGGGCCAACTTGGGGACCCCATGGAGACACTTTGGTTGGGAAATGACATAAATAACATTTTATTTAATGTAAAAGTAAAATTGACATAAACATGATATGTTTTACTAAAACAATTATTAAGTGGGGTTATCCAAGTCATATTGTTGATTATAAATATTCATTGGAAATATAAGAAGATTTCCTACATCATAGTATTTTTTTTATAATTTTTAGACTTTAAATAAATTAAATTATTTATGACATAATAATGATGAAGCGATGACATCACTATTTGACGATTTAAATAAAATGGAAAGATAATGTAAAATCTATAAACTACACATGTCCAAAACTTATTGGATGAGTGGATTTCGAAGCCTTATCACCTTATCCACGAAATATATCAATGTGGGACCTTTTGAAACCGAAACACATTTTTAAATAAAGTAATATTTCTTTACTTTCCAAAAGTGCCCCTCCTCTCCTCTTATAAAAGGCCCCCACCTCGACCTCATTTCACACACTCCTAAAGCCTTTGTCTCGGCCAAACCCTGCCAATTTACTCTCTCCACATCCCTCTCCTCATCCTAGAGGATTACATTTGTGCATAATCCTTTCAAAGGAAGCCTTTAGGCTCAAATCAAAAGGAGTTTCACTTTTAAAGGTAATTCATTCTCTCATGTTCATTTGTTTTATTTTGCTTCTCCAACCCCCTAAACTCTTTTTATTTATTTCTTTTGTAACAAAACCAGTATCTTCAATATACTAGGATGTTTTTATAAGATTTATTCGAGCTAAAATCTCACACAACTACATCAAATGATTAAAGAACATACGGTTTCTGTGGATGGCGAAATTCTGCCTCCCGAAACGATGATTGTTCAATACTCATTTAACACCTTCAAAGGTGGCCATTATGATGTCACTATTTTTATATATGATATATAATATGTTTATTGTTTCCTTAAGCTTCTGTTTTTTTCATTTTGGTCATACATTTATGGTTTCCATTATGGGTAAACGCGATATCTTCATTTAAGGAAGTGCGGACTACCGCCCCCTCAAAGTGATTTGATTCGTTAAATAACATATGTGGGATGTATAAAGGATGAAAATATGATATTATATATGATATTATACTGGAATTATAATATACCTTTATATCATTATTATTCCATTCTATAAAATGCGAAATTGAAATGAAAGTAGTGTTCATGCGTACGTACGGCTTACCGTCTCCATGAACGGTGCATTTCATTTCTTACATCTAAATGATTATGTAATGTTATAAATTCATGAATGTACTGGATATATATGACATATATGATATCTACATAATGAATACAATTCTGGATATAATAAACATTTGGCCACACGAACAACGTGTAATTGTAAGAAGTCCACTTTCGACTTAAGAACCAAATATCGGCAAAACAAATATTATTAACTTAAATGATTAAATAATGTGTATGACATGGTAATAAGTGGTATAAAAGTAATAATGAAATTGAAAAAGGTTCTTAAGTAATTAGAAATTAACTCAAGTTTATTATTCAGGAGATTAAAGAACGATCGAGTCAAGTCGGACCCGAGGTAAGGGATCTTACTCCTCTCTTTCTTTTTAAGTACACTCTTTTATGTCATTCCCTCTAAAGATCGTCTTTCTTGTTATTGGGATGTTATTATATATTACACATACTGTAATTTTTATTTTCATGTGATGAGAGACCCTATTCTCTCTCATCAATCCATTTTGGAAGTTTTAAGTGGCGCCGTTAGGCTGCCGAATTTTCGTAAGAGATCTAACCTCTCTCTTTCTTTTTAAGTACTCCCCTTTATGTAACTTCTTTTAAGCTCCTATTTGATATTATGGGGGATGTTATTTCATATTCCTATTGCTGAAATTTTTTTTTAATGTGATGAGATACCCTATTTGATCTCATCAATCCATATTTTGAAGTTTTAAGTGGCGCTGTTCGGCTGCCGAGTTTTCGTAAGTGATTTTTCATCTCACTTTTAATCCCGTGAGATTTATGATACATTTGCCACAATTTCCTTTGAGTGGTGTATGTACTGCCCATTATTTTACTCATTGTGTAATATAATTTCTTTTATGAGTATTTACATCAAATTTTTATTGTCCTTCTTTCATGGGGAGTATGTTTTGAAAGATACCCAAGTCGGTAAGGGAACCTTTCAACATCCTCTTTTTTTAAAAGACTTATTTTGTTGGGTCTTTTAATTTACATATTGTTATGTTGGGATATGTTATCATATATCCTTATTGATGTAAATTTTATGTCCAAGTGTGAGATACACTTTTTATCTCTTATCAACTCATATTGATGTGACGTCGTTAGGCTGTCAAGGGAACTTCTTAACCCAATTTCGATTTCTTTGGGTTCAACATGTAGTTATTGAATATGTCATCCGTTGAATATGTGTGAATGACCTTTTATTGTTTTACACTTAATATCCACTTATATTGGGTGTATTTATACTTGTCACACATAATTATGAGATTGATTTATCCTTAATTTAAGGATACCTTCTTTATAATGGATTTCATCTCATTTTACATTTCTTTTGAGACTTCATTGTTGTTATGCACCAATTCACTCTTATATGGTGTGTATACTGTCCTTTGACATATTATATCATGAATCCTTTTATTCTCATGATATTATAAAGTTCGGATTAAATGTTATTCCGCTATTATATGTATTCAAGAGTCTCTCATTTTGTTAAAAACTCTTTAACAAAAATATCATTTTAAATGTTTTAAAGATTTATTATTATAAATATTTATCTTTAATGTCCATGTTTTCAAAATGGTTTTCAGTATTTATTTATATGGACATTAATGTTTTAAAATTATAATTCCATTAAAAGCTTCAAAGTGGTACGGGACACTTTGATTCAAAAATCTCTTTTAAATGGTTTTTGAAAATGGATTGATTAATTCAATATATGGGAATTATTTATTGTGATTGCAAATGAAATATTGTTATTGAAATGTTTATATTTTCCATATTTTATGTGTAATAATGGTACTTGGACATTATGACGGGTGGTGCCGTGAATACCAGGATAGGTGGTTACGTTATAACCTCCAATGCATTGGGTATGGAAGTCGACCGTATGGATATTCCATTAAGTATGTATGGAAATTGGTCGTATGGCTATTACATTAAGTGATATGTGTGGAAGTCGACCGTATGGTTATTCCACTTAAGTATTTTTATGTCCCAAGTTACCTTTATATATGTTATGTGTTCTTTATATGGGTTTTATGGTAATCCTTTTGTTACAAAAAGGTAAGTAATGATACTTTTTTTTCAGTGAAAAGTTTTTACTACTTCATGAAGGTTAAAAGTATTACATTGATAAAGTATTCATGGTTTACTTGTTGTTTTGAAAATCTAACTGTTTTCATTCTTTGTGTATCCCTTACTGAGCTTCTTATGCTCATCCCAAGTTTTTGAAATGTTTTTCACAGGACATAGCGTGGAATAGGGTCATGGATGGGATCAAGGGAAAGTCATGCTACCTAAAACATGGAACTATACATGTTTCTTTTAAATAGTTTTTATTTTATGGAAATTTAGTAGAAGCGACTATTTTGTAATCTTTTGAGATGTAATAGTTATGTCCTAATTCTCTAAAACTCTAAACTTGAAAAGATCCTCAATGTGAATTACTCATTTAATTCAATATTAAGTAAGGTTTAAGGCTGGGGTCTTATATCTAAATCATGAAAACCTTATTATGAAATCTCACAACCACCCTTTTGGGATCCCAAAGAATTTTTGTATATCCAAAATGGCTCTTTCACCCTTTTCAAACAAGTGTGGTAATTCACACTTCCCTCAGATATTATTTCCTGATTTTCTATCTCTATGAACATGGTCAACTTGAAGATATTTACCTACACCCTCATGAAATGTTATAAGCCATCCTCGAACCACCTCAGGCTATAAATCACATTTCCTAACATTAAAAAATGGATTTTTTGATGGTTTGTGAAACTCTATGCATAATCTATAAAGGATGTATCCCCCTACTTTAGGTTTATGAACTCATGACCTTAGTCCTCCCTCAATGTCTCTAAGAAGAAATTATCTAAGAATATAGCCTCAAGATCCTTCCATACTAGTCTCTCATGTATACTATCATATATTTTTATGTCCCACTAGTGATTTTAAATTATCTAAGAATATTAGTATCTCGTCTCAACTTCCAACCTTGGGGTATATAAAGAGGTAAAAATAAATTATTCTCATACTTTATATAATTTAATTCTGATACTTTCCACACCCATCCTAAAACAATTAAGGGTGCTGAGAGCAGAACACTCATGTCAAATATTTCATGGATTCCTCATCTCTCTAAGAATCCATTTTATCAATTTGTTTGACTCATACCATTCCCACCATGATGTTGTCATCCAACCACGGCCCAATATCTTTCGTTTAATTCAACTTCCATGCCTCCCTATGAGCCTCTAGATATCAATTCTGATCATCTCAAACCTCATGGCCATCATCCCATGCATGCACTTGTGGAACTATATATCCTCCTTCCAAATTCTCTAAGAGATCCCATTTAGTTGGCAACACTCTGAAGACCAGATTCCATTGATAGAAAAATAAATAATAGTATATATATATATATATAAATTAGGAAAAACTATAATTGGATATAAATATCGATACCCTAAAAGTTCCATACCTCCCCATATAAAATATAATCGACCCTCATGGCCTCTTTTCTACCAATATTATATTCATACACCATGTATCAAGTATAACAAAAATCAGTCACTTGGGTGGATGAGTAGAATTCCCATGAGAAGGTATACAAGAAAAAAATAGTTTGGATTTTTAACATTTTAAATAGGCCACCCATTTCTATATTCAGATCCTTCTTACTCACATCATATTTTGGCCTTTATGTATCATCTACACATTGGATCACCTATAATCTCATCATGAACCACATACCTCGGTTGGTTGAGTAGAATGACATCAAATGTGTTATTCAATAAAATGTTGTTTATATTTTTTTAACACTTTAAACATCACAACCAATTTTTAAGAATTTAATGTTCTATAAAATATTAACAATAACATAAACATATCATATGGGCCCTAATTCCAACCATGATGCATAAATAAATATCTCATTCTAAAATAGTTTTATAGTAAAAATCACATAATCCAATATATTCATAATGAAGTGTGCAACTTGAGGTAGAAATCAATAAATAATGAAAACAAAAATCATAACATTTATTTCCCATCACTAGATCCATTTGGTATCCCCCATGCATGGGGCTGTAGGAACCTAAGAATGATCTCTTTCCCCAGTTATGATTAAAAATAGTCTTCAATACAATGTATCCCAATTAAAAAAGAAAAAATAAATAATTAATAACATTTGTAACTAACAAAATGGGGATACCATTTTAAACCCCATTATTGTAATGCTATAATGAAATAATAGTAAAGAAATTCCTATGATACCATTTATAGTGCCCCGAACTGGGAGCTACATAACTGGTGCTCTGGATTAGAGGTCCAATGGGCCATAGGCTTGCCTCCACATAATCCAAATGTTTCTTACTAGTAATGATGTTCCAATTAGATGATATTATAAAAACTATAACACCCAAGTTATGGTAATAATAATGGTCATATAAAACTATCATTACATAACAAATTGAAAATCTAAAAGGAAGAAATAAATGAAACATAAGAAATAACAAGCCAAAATCATATAGTTGCATATATAAAAGATAATGTATACATGTTATAATGACAAAAAATTGACATGAAAGATCTACCATTATCTAACACATAATAACATAATAAAAATACCCAAAAGAAACTCCAGCATGATGCAAAGAATCACAACAGTCTATCTTCTATCAATCCCATGCACCTGTGTATCAATGCTCACTACGGTCAAGTGAAAGCTCCAATTACTTTACCTGACTTTAAATACATAAATTTTACACATGTCCCAGGTGTCCTATATAGGGTTTGAGTATAAACAGTGTAGTCCACCACCATTATTTTTCTATTATATATCCATATTAATACAAGTCTAGTCATGCATACATAAATATCAATTATAATAATGTATAAAATTAAATAACCCACTTTAATAATAGCCAACACCCATGAATATTATTTTTCCTACTACGACCATTGTTTATGTGGAAAGATGTATCCAGAGCCTTTGAAATCATAAGAACATTGGTATCTATTCCAAATTCATTTAACCTAACACCATGTTCAATCTGATACCACATATGCCACACATCAAGTAGTACATGCATCCCATCGGTCTTCCTAATAAATTTATCACCTGTCACACAAACTTCAAATTGAACAGTAAACATCAACTCAACATCTTGACATCCCAAGGAATGTTGAGATCCTTATATGGATGAATAATAAACCACCATCACCCTGACAACCTAATTTCTCAATAAATTGTGATATATACCTTCTAATCATTGTTCAATATCACAATGACCCTCACGCCCCATCTGATCATCTCAATAACGTCAATTGTGTCTTTATATGGGGATAAACTCCAACATAAACAATGGTAATAACCATCCCCTAATATATTAAATATATTGGGGCCTCCACCGAAAAATATTGATCTACACTACCTCAACTAAGGCCACATATCTGTGAAGTTGACACCAAAAACACTATTAGACAATCACTGTGAGAATAAATAACCAATATTTACTAAGAAACGCCTATCAAAAACATTGTTACCACATATAAACCTTATCTCCTTTATAAATAAAGGTCATCACCATCCACCTCAACTTGATGATCCCATCACCTCATTTCTGATGTTATACACCCTCCCATATATCTTTGTTCATTCCCTGGGCAAGACAAGCCTCATTGTCTCAATCCCAATAATCAAATAACCCCATGTATTTTGGACCATTCCAAACAAATTCCAATCAAAAAAAATTTAGTCATATAACAATTAAATGAAATTAAAGAATTAAATAATTAGAATAACCATAAAAACCAACCAATGTTCTAAAACATGGAAGAACCCATTTAAAGAGATAATAACATTCCTATAGACATCTCACAACAATAATTATATGATTTAAATTAATGGTTTCGTTTATAAGTATTTTACCTAGAAACCCCCCCATTAACCTTTATTATCATAAACATCCAATAGAATGTAAATATATATGGATAAATTTAATAACCACATACATTAATCTTATAGGCACTCACTCATTAAATATCAACCTCTAATCCAAGCCGATATGGATATATCATACTTTTAGACAAAAACCATGAAAATAGGGGAAAATATCTCACACTAAATTATCCTTCCAAAATTATATATATATATGTATAATTGAATCATGTGGAATCATAGCCTTATCACTAGCTATCAAACACTATTAATGGTGCTTGAATCCGAGCTCAAAAGAAGGAATGAGGCCAAATACTAGTGGAGGGATAAAATTGAGGAGAGATCCTATTGTTCATGCGGGTGACGAGGCCAAGGATGAGAAATGAGGTAATATGAAGTAGGGTCAATTTTTTAGATTTTTTTCCTTTAATTATTTCCATGATTTGGCTAACCATGTCCCAACAATGTGAAGCCAGCGTCCAAGGGAACCACCACCTTGCATGGCTAGGCACAATGATTTCTAAACCATATTAATCATATGTGATAACTCTAAAAATTTTATTTGTAGGTTCCAAATAGAGTTTTTTCCATCTCACGTGGTTTTTTAATACCAATATCTAGTTAAAATTGGTTGCATGGTTTGGTCATCATGATTATCATTAACTATTTACCACCATACACTCAACGTTGTGTCTCCCAAACATTGATTCTCAAAGCCTGTCACTCTAGAAACTAAACTAGAACATTGAGACACTTACAAGGCCTTAAAGACCATCTAAAATAAATGTATTAATTAATTTTAATTCTCAAAATTACACTTTAAACCCAATTTAAATATTATCCCCTCCAGCAAACTCAATATTCAATTTTACCCAAAAAATTATCCCATTCAAAAAACCAAGTCATTTAATGGGTATGGAGATATAGGGAATTATACCTATGTGGATTTATTTAAATGATAACCCTACAGAATATATCCCCTGGAACAGTCATATGAAGGTGTGTTCTAGTCTAACAATTATGAAGAAGGACTTGAATGGTAACTATGATAAAAATATCAAATCTCTGTGTTTGTGTAAAAGAAATAATAATATATCAAATAAATGGGTTTTGGGTAGCCCTAAAGAGTATCATGACTAATATAATTCTCTAGGATTATGGTTGGGGTCATAGACATTACAACCCAAAAACATTTTTTAACTATTTTGAAAAGTTCATAGTGGTACCAGATCTATTTCATGAGGGTCAATGATGAAAGAAATAGAAACAGTCAAAAGACCTGAGAGTGTAGATCTTCACTGAACCAAATTAGGGGTGGGGGTGGATCCATCGTAGTATGGACCACTTGTCTAGCTAAAAATATATGTTCACAAATGATCACATGCTTGAAAAAGTGCTTTGTTATAGTGCTTCTCGATAGAGTGTCTATATAATATCTTTAAATATGATTCTCATAGAGAACCTATATATTTGGATGGTCATATAGTCGCATGGGGTGTTCATGTGGAAAATCATTCATAGGGGTGCATTCATAACATATCTCGCACTTGGGAAACTATACAGCACTACTCCTATTTCATTTAATAATGTTTCCTTGTGGATGGATTGATTTATGGAGGGAATTATTTGCATAATGACTTAGTAAATGTGATTCCTAAAGGGTCTACATTAATTTTATTTGTGAAGGCCATAAACACTCCTTTCGATACTGGGAATTTATATCTATGTTTATTCTGAAAGAGTGAGTCTAGTCCGAGAGTCACCATTCTTGATGTGTGTTTCTATGTCATTGGAAGATTAATGTTACCGCCTTCTAAATATTATGGTCACATAGAGATTTATGTGTTATGTAAAATATGAAAAATAACACTCTATGGTTACAATGTTAATTACTATGAACTATAAAAAGCATATGGTTCATATAGCGATTGATGTGTAATGAGAACCTGAAAATATTCCATTTGTTGGACTCAAAATAAACACAAATAAACCCCAAACAACATAAAAGTCAAAGAATTTGATGTTATATAAGATCCTAGATAAATATCTAGTGATATGAGTGTTTCATGAAATTGGATAATGAACTATACAGTCTGAGCAATGTGATATGAATTTGAAAAAATCAGAACCTCTAATCCTATAATGAAATGTTATTCAAAAATTGGTTGTAATATATTTTCGAATCCTAAAATTTTTATGTGGTGCCCACATAACCACTACCTTTGAGACCCAAATGACCATTATAGAGCATAGGAATGATATCATTATATATAATTCTTGGCTATTCGGAATTTTATATGGGATAAAATGAATCCAGAATTAGAAAAGTCATATATTTTGATCAGTAATTCCAATTGGGCTCTACAATATGAAATTTCAGAGCTTGTAGTAATTGGATATGTTGTATGGACCATAAAAGGATGTTTTTTTTATTTCAAAGATGTATCCACATGATCATCTAATAGTATCGTCCCAACCTAGGATCTACCTAGCCAATGCCGCATATTTTCTGGGTCACACGGCCACAAAAGTGTTCCTCCTGGTTGTCAGAGGCTTCCAACTAGCGGTGATGGTATAAAGGTAGTATAGTGAGGATATTATACACTCTTATCAAAGTGGGAAAAAATATATAACCATAATCATAAAACAACTTAATCATAATAAACTTTCATAATAAATAGGAAACAAAAGAATAAATAACTGAATAGCTAAATAATAATCACCACCACTTGATAGTGTCATATTCATGGATGCATGAAAGGATGATATAAAAAATGGAATAAGGAAAATGAATATGAAGTCATAATATAATGAAAATATAGAACAATGGGTGTTCTGCTAGATTCTCGAGAATATGATCGGTCCCCTTCTTTTATTCTCTAATTATAAGTCAAGAATAACAAACCTTTGGAGTAGGGTATTTTCCCTTATTTGTACCTGCATTAACAAAATATTCTAGGGTACCAAAGGTATCCTAATTGTGTGAGATAAAATATCAGTAGGCCACCACCCATGGTTTCAGGAATTAATCCTTGATTTTCTCATAGTTAAGAAGTTTAAACAAATAATTAATTAACTAACCATGCAGAAAAAAATAAATATCACCTACTTAGGTTCCTGAAGAACACCTAGCGGCTCTATATACTTCATATCATGGCCAAAAAGTGTATTCAATAGGTAATTATATAATATATATAGTTTATTTATATATTTCATCTCAATATATGGACCAATTTTGTTTAGATTCGAGTGTCCTTATACCTAGAATGATAGGAGCTGGTTAGATAGGTGCCTAACTTTGTCTATAAGGAGTTTGAATGATCCAATAAGCTCAAGAAAGAGGGTATATACCCTATATCACATTATGAGTGGGATACATCATGCTCGTCACTTGATATGGTGATTTTTCCATCGTGTCAACACTCTAAACAAGTGATGTGGTGCATCATGCCCACCATCCAAATAGTGTAAGTGGTGTGAGATGTAATGCTCAACAACCGATGTACGGGAATGAAAAATTGTTATTCCCAATATATCCCTCACCATCATACCATATCCTATATTAATTCAGAATCATGTTTATAATATTAATCATGAGGAATTAACTCTCATGTATATTATTTTACATGCCCGAACATAGTCAGGGGAATTAAAAATCAAATAAGAATGTTCAAAATTATGAATGATGAAGAGTGGCCTTGCCACCCAATTATATTTAATCCAGGTAAGCCTATAAAACCATCTACAATCTAATAATTTCAATAAAATAACAAGACATTTAACAAATAATATCATGCTCATTTAGTTTATAAGTCTCAAGGTGCTCTTAGAAAGTGTCATTTTCTAGAGTGTAATTACCTACATGGGTGACTCCACATATAGTTGGTCCAAGAACATAGGAGGTTCCTTAGGTCCAATAAACAATTATATAATAGTTGAAATTCCATTTAAAATCTATGATTAATGATTATTAGGCATTTTGTGCATTTATTAAATTAACAATAAAGGTCATATTAAATCATCACACACAAGGGGTTTCCACAATTGAGTTCAAAAACATATAATATACCAAAATAGGACCAAACAACATATTCCACGATGTATAGATCATTTATTCATGAAAAAACTATTATACGGCATAACATAGAAAATTCCAATGTGTAAAACCATTTAAAAGATCCAGAAACACAAAAACTATTAGGGAAAATGATGAGACCACCTACCTTAAGGCCATTGACAATTTATCATCCGATGGAGGCCTCATATATGAAGTAGGTTGGATGAAATCAATGAAATGGTCAAACACCCTGAAAATAAAGAAAATGATATTACACCTAAATGGAACAATGGATTATAAGATAAAATGAATTTATTATGGTGGTGTTTATAGATCATAATATTACATATATGATTATTTTTACATATCTAGATTTAGAAATCGTACATTGTAGTTACCTCAATGTCCAGGTTGAGGTGATTGGGGTGATTGGGAGATCACAGGATGAAGAAAACCAATTCATCCATTGGAATAGAAGTTGATGAAGAAAGAGTTTATAAAAATATATCATTAGGGAAAAATGAAATTTCACTCTCAAAAAGGGGGTACATGGTTTGGCATCACTGTTTGGACAAACTATGAACAAACTGTGCTCATGCTACTAATTAATAATTAACCCTACCAGATTAAGGCACGGATTTTCCCAAACCATTTGGATACCATGAGAAAATACACTCTAAAAAATGGAAATTGGCTCACATAGATATGCGACTTAGGTCACGCGGTTGAAGACAGACCATATGGTCTGTGATTATTCTCTATTTTCTCCATAAGGTTATTATAGACCATACAAGACGTAGGTATTGATCCTAATAACCATTCTACATAGTACTGTTTTCAAAATTCTGGGGTTCTGGGATCTAAAAACTCCTCGGACACCCTCATGAACCCCCATGAATCCATTGGGTGACATTATAAGTCTCAATTAATAAAATTTAATCAAATAAAAAGTTTCCCATACATTCATGAAACAAAATTTAATTATAACCTCCCAACCATAAATTCATTTATCCACGAGCTGGTCTCTTGAGGTTAAAGAGGTATCATTAGTATAGAGTCCTAGAAACTGAGATCATATATCGTCCTCTGAATCCAAGGACTCATCTTCTACTCAGTTTTTAGTGATATCACCCTTACCAAAGGAACTAAAATTCCTCAGAGTGTCTTTATTCTCTGATCCTCAATATGAATGGTATACTCCTCGAATGAATCATCTTTATCTAACTCATCTTTATCTGGATAAAATACATGTGAGGGGTCTACATAATACTAGAAAATATGAGATACATGAAATAAATCATGTATTTAATAGTATTTATAAGGAATTGTAATCTTGTAAGACACTTTAATGATCTTATTCACAACTTTTAAGGGTCTAATGAACATAGTTGATATATTACCCTACCTATGAATATGTCTATGGGCCAACCTGGGTGACACTTTAAAGAAAACATCGTCACTATCCTTGAACTCAAGAGGTTTTTGAAATCTATTAGCATATGAATAATTTATGTAATGATTTTTCATCATGTTCATTTTGATCAGCTAAACCTAATTTGTACTCTCCTACATGAGACATGGTCCAAGCATAGCTACCTCCACTACCTCTAGCCTACACCAAGGTTAATGTAATGTCCTACCATAAAAGGTTCATATGGATCCATCCCAATGGTAGACAAAAAGCTATTATTATTAGTGAATTCAATGAGGGAAATGGGTTTCTCCCAGTAACCCCCATTGTCAAGGGCATATGAATGGATCCTTTCCTCAATGACCTGAATCATAACCTATATCTATCCATTGGTCGGTGGGTGATAGATCATTCTTACAATCACATATATACCCAAGGCCTTCTGCAACACCTTCTAGAACCATTACAAAAAATGAGTGTCTCTTTCAGAATCCATAGAATGGGGACCTTTATGAAGATGTAAAAACTCTCGAATGCACAACCTCCCTATCTCATTTACTAATAATATCTATCACACAGGTAATAAATACACATCCATAATTAAATGATCAAAGATAACCCACACTATATCATTGAAATGACATGATCTAGGTAGAGAAGTCACCAAATCCATTGAATCATCATACAATTTACACTATGGAATAGAAAATTCCTATAAAATCCATGCTAGTTGTTGATATTCCAACTTCACTGGTTGATAGGTGGAACACTGAGTGATGAATTTGACAATGACTTGTTTCATACTTGGCCATCAATACTATAAACATAAATATCGGTATAGTGTACTAACATTAGGGTGAACATCCCATGCTAAGCAACGAAATTCCTGCATCAAATCCTCTATGATTTCTACTAGGAGCCATACACACCCATGGAATAGTAAGGCATCATCCTCATCCATAGCCCAACCTGAAGAAGTATCATCATCCTAATTTATTTCCATTAGGACAAGGACTTTGGTATAAGATAGTTTTCTCATTATTACACATTCCAAGAGAGTAGAGGTCACTTCTAAGGCCGAGAGGAATGTCTAACCATTGTCCTCCTACACCACTTTTTTAATCTCTAAGAATAATTCTATGTAAATCTATTAACCACTAGCCTCATAAAATTTATGAGTCTGAGTCTTTTAGATCACTGCATTAGCCACTGCATTTCCTTTTCCTGGCATGTAGGAAAACTCTAAATCAATATATTGTAGGTACTCTACCCACCTATGTTGTATGAGATTCAGATCCCACTATGTAAAGATATACATGAGGATTTTGGGATATATTTATACAAAAAAATTCTATACATGTTGATTGTGTCGCCAACAGTGAAGGGAATGAAATATAATAGTTTCCATATGATCAGGCGTTGGGTAAATATTCTCATCAGGCCTCAACTGACGAGACTTGCATGACACAAATGACTAATCCTATATCGTAAAGACACCTAGAATAAACATCTTGTGTCACAGTATTTTTTATAGGTACCACCTAGCTTCGGAAGAATTAGTGTCAGTGTTGAAGTGAATCTATCCTTCAAATCCTAAAAGGCCACTTCACAATATTCTAACCACACGAATTTCATACCCTTCTATGTTAATACCATAAGTGGAGCTTTAAGATGAGATAAATATTGAATGAAACATCTATAATATCTATCTATCCAAAAGAAACTATAAATTTACAATACTTTCTTGGTCTTATCACATGAAACTGCAACTCTCACTTTCTCTAGGAATACTGAAATACCTAACTCCCGGATGATTTTACCCATGAAGTGGACTTTGTTGATCCAGAAGATTCACTTACTGAGCATAGAATAGATTTAATGATCTATTAGTGTATTCATAACAATATCAATATTTTTTTAATGGTCGTTTCTGGGGTAGGAATACACTAATATTTTTTCAAGGAATATTATCATTAATTTATCTAGATACGAGTTGGAAAATTGATTAATTAAATCCATGAAAATAGAAGGTGAATTTGTGAGATAGAACAACACAACCAGGTACTCATATAGATAATACAAGATCAAGAAAGATGTATAAGGTATATCTAAGGACTTTACCCACATATAGTGATAACTCAACCTCATATCTATCTTATAGAACACTCCTGTTCCACAGATCTATTAAAATAGCTTGTCTATTCGATGAGGTGGATACATATTCATTACAATGAACTTTTTCAATCGATGGTAATACATACAAATCTAGAGGGTACAGACCTCCTTCTAGTCAAAAAGTATATGTGATCCCAAAGGAGAAGTGTTGGGTCATATAAATCCTTTAGCCTCCAGATCCACCAACTATTTCTTGTGCTCCACAAGCCTTAATGGTTCCATCCAATATAGTGTAATGGCCTGGTTGCTTATCCTGACACATGATTGATGGTAAATTATACCACCCACATATGAGGTAGGCTAGAGAAGAGTTCAGTAAATACATCGTTTAATTACTCCACTATAAGAGGAAAAATAGTGGGTCATAACCAATTTTCATCCAGGGAAATATTGGTGATTTTATCTATCATACTACCTTGCCTCAATATCTCAACCCCATATCGACTTTCGTAAAATCCCATTATCCCTTATGTACATTCATAGCATCCTATAGTGATATAAACATCATACTCCAATGATTGTAGTAAATTTGGGCTTGATAGGGAACCAACCATTCTATCCTAATGATTACGTCAAATTCCATCATGTTAGGGAAGAAAAAATTCCACATGAAAAGGCATCATCCTATCTCAATGGGACAATAATTAAAATAATGAACACCCTCTATTCAGATACCTAACTGGGTATCAAGTATCATAACCCCATAGAATTGTTTGATATTAGGTTCCAAACTATCTATAAGAGTCTCAAATATAAATTAGTAGATATGCATGTGAAAAATAATGCATACACTGAAGTGTAAGATACTAGAATAAGACCTCATATTCTACAAGGTCTGGTTCAATGCTCCTGGGGAATAGGCTTGACTTGATGTAACTATTTTGTAACATGACCCTGAGTCACTTCTTAACTTCCCCAATGGTGTTATCATTTCTAGCGCTATAATTTATGAGTCCTTATACCCCAACATCGACCACCACCTCGACCTGAGCGGCATATGGTATTCCAGTTTCTTTCCTAGAGTGATCTTACTATCCCCTATCATATATGTGTGATAAGAGTATATTCCTACTCATTTGGAAAATATGGAAATGTTCCATAGAACCAATATATATATCTCGTCCTACCACAACCTTTATATTCCACTAGATCTCATAATAACTGAGGATCTTTGTGTCTCTATGTCCTACCCTAGTGACATTTAGGAAGATTTCAGCAAGAGGAGCCTGACCATTCTGTCTCCATGAGTATCCTCAAAACATAACTTTCACCCAGAAGCACAAAAACGTATACATCTAGTTGTGAAGCCACCCTAATTCACACGATCATCTTGTTGGGAAAAAATACCTCAAGGTAACATTGTAGTATGTTAGGGTTGATTTTGTTTGTTTCCAAAGCAGGTTTCCATGAAGAAATTGTCGAGTTCCAAAGAAGTTGTTGACAATTAATTTTGATAAAATAATGATGAAAAAGAAAAGGATGATCTGGAGGCAATAAAAAAGATCAGTACAAGGTGGCATCCTTTACTGGTTTTTGCCAAAATTTTGTGGTCCAGAATTTGGAGGTTGGTGAGCATCGCGCAGAGTGGATATCCATGAAGATCATATTTTAATATGGAAAAGGAATGAATTTTGTAAAGAGAGACTTAATGGTTTGGAATTCGCGAAGACCATAAGAATTATGGCAGTGATTCTTCATGATTACGTCAATTCGTCGTGAACGACAGAGTTGAGGAGCTTCGCGGCGATGGCGCGATGGAATGATGACGGTGATGCTCCGCGATTACGACGAGCTCCAAGATCGGAAAATTTCCGTGGTGCTTCGTGATTTTGAGAGAATTTTGGCAGAAATTTCGGAGCATTTCAATTGGTGATGACGTGGCGCAGACATGGAACAGAAGGTTCGAGGGTCGGTGGAATTTCCTTTAAATAGACATAGACCCCCTTGAGAGAATTAGAGAATTTTAAAAGAAGATCTTTCGCTCTCGTTTCACGAAGGTAGTTCGCATAGCCCATTTGCTTCGTGAAAGAAGAGCTTCGCGGTGGCTATTGTAGCTCTGTGAATGTTGCGAGATCTACGTTGGCTCAGTGAGCTTCACGAGGGATGTTTCTCTACAACGACTTAAGCTTCGCGATAGTACTACACGAGAGTGTTTTGTCAAAAGTTAGGAGCTTCATGAAGGATTGTTTCAGCTTCACGAAATTGGGATCCTTGCAAAGTAGGGTTCTTTACGAAGGTTTTTCCGATGAAATTTCCGAGTGTTCTGGGGAAAAGGGTTATTCATCAGTGGATGAAATTTTGAATTCAACAGAGCATCTATAAAAAGTTGAGGTTGCATGCTTTCATGTAAATGAAGAGACCTACAGGTCTATAAACTATAAGTGGATATTCTGAAGAAGCAGTGAGCTCACTTCAGTTGAGAGAGCAGTGAGTTCTCATATTGTGAGTGGTTGTGAACCAGGAGGGACAGTGAGTCCTCTTCGAACTTGTAAACAACAGTGTGCTTATAGTGGAATTGGTACATCGGCACAATCCCGGTGTACGCTCCTTGGATGTAGCCCAGTGAGGGTGAACCATGTAAAAATCGATGTTTCCTGTGCATTCTTTAACATTTGCTCATACTCTAAATCGGGAAAGAGAGAGAAGAGGGTTTTGTCTAACAGCAAAACAAGATCAAAAGGGGTAGTTGTTTTAATATTTCATACCTTGATTCACCCCCTCTTATTGTATATAGCCAAATGGATCTAACAGTTGGTATCAGAGTGAAAGGTTAATATCGGTGTTTATCTCTCAAATGGAGGTCACTAATCATAAATGGATTCCGATCTTCAACAGGATCAATTTCTAGATATGGAAGAATCTAATGCAACACTACTTCCGATCATTGGGAATGGATGTTTTCACAGTAGCAATGCATGGCATAATAGCAGATATTAATAGTGGTGCATTATCAGAAGCTGAGCGTAGAGAGTTGGATGATGATGCCAAAGAAATAATTACCTTAGGGGGAGCCCTATCTAATCCTATATATACAAAGGCGATGAATTGAAAAACATCACATGCCATGTGGGAAAAGTTATTGAATATATATGAAGGGGATACAAAGGGCAGAGAGGCAAATCTTCACGTGTTGTGGAACAAGTATGAGGATCTAAGAATGAACCCGAATGAGTATGTGGATGCACACATTGACAGGTTAAATATTGTAGTGGATGACATGGAAGGTATTGGAGATGTTATGGAAGACATTAAATTTGTGAAGTGAATTTTGAGGAAACTTTCACCTCAGTTCAATCCGAATGTTTCGGTTTTGGAAGATGAATACCCGAAAGAGCTGACATTGGACAACCTACACAACACCCTTATTGCATATAAAATGATAAATGATGATAAAGATGCTATGGAAACGGGGAAATCCAAAGAAGTAGCATTCAAGGCCATGAAGAGGCTCACCATTGAAGACTCTCAGGAAGAAGAAGATACAGATGAAGTGATGTCATTCCTCTCCTAAAACCTTCAAATATGAAAAAGAGAGTTTAAAGGGAAACTTCCCCTTTCTTGTTTTCGGTGTGGAAAGGTTGGAAATCTTGTGGAACGGTGCCCGAAAATGTTCCAAGATGATGGTGATGTCGATAAAATCAAAATTCACTAGAAAAAGTCTTCATCATATTGGAAAGGAATGAAACAGTTCAAGAGAAATTTCTTTGAGAAAAAGAACATTCTTTCACAAGAATATGACAGTTCAGATGAGTCTGAGGTTGAGGGGTTTGAAGAGATAGAGAACTGCAAAGACCGAGGAGAAAATGCTATGGTGGCAGTTTTTGGCAGTTCTCAGAATAAGAACGAAACGAAAGATGATGAAGAAGAAGAAGAAGTTAATGGAAGAGTTGATATGCCAGCAGAGTTAGAGGCTGCACTTGAAGAGATAGATGTTTGGAGAGCCAAAATAAAGAAAGCCAACAATGTTGTTCGTGATGCCAAATAATATATGCAGCTGAAGGAAGAAGAGAAGTCTAAGTTCATGGATGAAATAGAGAAAATCAAGTTATCCACACCAAAGGACTCAGAATCAGTTAGTGAGTATAAAATAAAAATTAAAGAAAAGAAAAGGGAGATCGATATCTTGAATAACACAAGGAAAGAATAAATCAAGCATATTGATGAACTTGAAGCCGAAGTTTTCAGTCTGCGGAAAATGGTTAAAGATCATGAAAAGCTCTTGAATCCTACTGGTTCATCAGGAAATAAGATCACTCAAAAAACTATGAAGCTGAATGTGGAAAATAGTGGTTCAGTAGAAAAGAAGAATCAACTTTGTTCATATGCTAATACTGATAGAGGGCTTGATTGAAAATAGAAAGCTGTGAATGTTGAGGTCAGACCGCAAGAACCCACTCCAAGACTGAAGGTGCATGTGGGCACAAGGAAGAATCAGAATTTTAGAGATATGAAAGGGAAACTAGTAGTTCATACGTAACACAACGGAATGAGCCTTATATCAGGGGTTATTGGTGTGAAAAAATGGGACATTCATAGTATGTGTGTTCTATAGCCAAGAGATATCGAAGGGTACAAGAACAAAGGTGGAAGCCAAAAAAAGAAAGGTTCTCTAGAATATATTTCGAAGGGAACTATTTTTGGTGTGGAGTATTTGGTCACATGGCTAGGTATTTCACTTCGACCATACAATGGAATAAGGAAAATTAGAACAAAAATGTTCACAAAAATCATATCAATGAACCAAAAGGTGAGTTGAAAATGAAAAATATATTTTCACCTCTGCAGGATGAAGCAGGTGCATCATACTATGAGAAAGAAAATAAGTATCAATCCATGATGAGTGTGAAGACAAAAATATGAACCATGAAGAAGAAGGATGAGAAGGTTGTGGTGGCAGAAATTTCCCTTAAAGCATCAGATCGCTCTGGTGTGTGGATCCTTGATAGTGGTTGCACATACCACATGATAGATAATAAGGATCTTGTTACAGGTGTGAAATTTTACAAAGAAATTTTTTTCAAGTTTGGAAATGATGAAGGCCTGAAGATTATTGTCTCAGGAAAGGCCAGGTTTGGGGGAAAAGAGATGAGACGTGTTGATGTCTTAGTAGTATAAGGCCTCAGTCAAAATTTGCTCATTTTCAGTCAACTATGTGACTCAAGACATTCTCTAAGGTTTACTAAGAATATGTGTGTCATCAAAGGAAGAGATGGGGATATAGTTCTATAGAGAATAAGAACAAAGGGAAATCATTACCTAGTGAGTGGTGAAGAAGATATGTGTTTTATGTCTAGATAGGAAGAAAAAAAGTTGTGGCATAAACGACATGGTCATCTTTTCCAATCATCCCTGGAAGATTTGGTAAAGTGTGATGCTGCAAGTGAACTTATCAATCTATCACGTGATCGTACTTACAAGTGCAACACATGACAACAAAAGAATCTCATCAAAAATATGTACAAGGGAAAATAAAATAAGTCAACAAAATTGCTCGAATTGGTTCCTGCAGATGCTTGTGGACCTATCACACCACGATCAATTGATGGAATGAGGTACTACATTCTTTTCATTGATGACTATAGCAGAATGGAATGGGTATTTGTTATTTCCCATAAGTCTGATGTGTTTAGCTGCTAAAAATAGTACCGAAGGGAGTATGAAAGGATTTTTGGACATAAAATTCTGAAGTTTCCTACTGAAAATGGTACATAATTCAAAAACAGTCAGGTGGAGGATTATCTCAAGAAACATGGGATAAGGCATTAAGTTTCATCAGTATAAACTCCCCAACAGAATGGAGTGGTTGAAAGAAGAAATAGAATCATCAACAACATGGCCAGAATGATGCTCATTGAAAAGGACCTACTAGAGAAATTTTGGAAGGAAGAAGTTTTAACATCAGTCGACATTTCTAACAGGGCTCTGTTATGTCCAAAGGAATGAAAGACTACATATAAGATATGGTATGGAAAGAATCCAACAGTGTAATACTTCCCAATATTTGGAAGTAAGTGATTTATCCACAATACGGAATAACATATGATATATGAGTCTCAAGGAGATGAGGGGATATTCCTTGGATACTCAGGAAAAATAAAGGCATATAAATGCTTTAAAAAAAGGCTAGGAAAAGTAGTTGAGAGCAATGTTGTCACTGTAGTAGAGAATGAGGAGATCATTCAACAACGCATTGAAAAATTTCCGGATGAGAGTGATGAGGAAGAAATCAATGCAGGGGAAGCAGAAGTAGTTGATGTTTATTCAGAAGAAGATATTGATGATGAGCATGAGGAAGTAAAGTCTGTATCTGCACAAAATCAAAGGAGATGAGGTGAAACTGATAGGCAGAATATCATTGGTGATTAGTCTGCTCCGGTTCAGACTAGGAGAATGAAATCACTACAGCAGACATCATTCCTTTCTCAGGTTGAGCCTAAGCGCTTTGCTGATGTAGGTGAAGATGAAAACTAGATTTAGTCAATGAATGAAGAGCCAGATCAGATTGAGAAGAATCGAACATGGGAGATTGTTTTGAGGCCAGAAGATAAGAATGGCATCGGGTCTAAATGGATTTATCGCAACAAGATGAATGAAGATGGCACAATAATTCAGAACAAAGCATGACTACTCTGTAAGGGGTACTCCTAGATCAAAGTAATAGATGTTTATGAGTCATTTGCACCGGTTACAAGGCTAGAGATAATCAGATTATTCCTAGCCATCGTAGTGCAATGGAAGTTCAATGGGTTCCAGATGGATGTCAAATATGAATTTTTTGAATGGGGTTCTGGACAAAGAGGTGTATATTGAGCAGCCAGATGGTTTCCACATTCATAAGGATAAGAACAAGGTTTTTAGACTCAAGAAGGCGTTGTATGGGTTGAAATAAGCACCAGGAGCATGGTACTCAAGGCCTGATCACTACTTGAAGAAGAATGGTTTCCATCGTAGGGGAGATTATTACAATCTTTATTTCAACAAAATAGTAATCAAAGGATGATGGTCTTGGTTTATGTCGATGACATAATATTTTGTGGATCAGTTGAAGCTCAGTGCAGACAGTTTTTCGAATTAATTAAAAGTGAGTTCGAAATGTCAATGATTGAAGAGCTAACATTTTTCCTTGGTCTACAGGTGACACATATAAGGAATGGAACATTCATTTCACAATCCAAATATGCCAAGGAGGTTTTTAAAAGATTTGGAATTAAAAATTCCAAGGAGATGAAGACTCCGGTAGCTAACCGGATGAGATTATGCAAAAGATGAGGAGGGCAAGGCAGTTAATATCACAGAATACAGGCAAATCATTGGAAGTTTGTTATACTTGACTGCAACAAGGCCTACCATTGTATTTTACACATTCTAAGTAGCGAGATATCATAGTAATCCCATGGGAAGCCACATTCTTGCAGTGAAAAGAACAATTCGGTATATCAAGGGCATAGTGGACTTCGACTTGTTGTATAATGGAAAATCTATGTTTGAATTATTGGGATATACTGATGCAGATTGGTCCTGATCAGCAGATGATAGGAAGTCAACGTCAGGAGGTGCATTCTATCTTGGAGGACTGTGTGTTTGTTGGCTAATCAAGAAGCAAGATTGCGTTTCATTGAGCACCATAGAAGCTAAGTACATTGCTTCCACTCATGCTTGCACACCGTTATTGTGGATGAAGTAGAAGCTTAATGATATGGACATCGAAGTGAAGTCTCTGATAGGAATCTAGTGCGATAACTCAAGTTCTATAAATCTTAGCAAAAATCTCTTCCATCATTCAAGGAAAAATAACATTAAGATAATGTATCATTTTATCAAGGAGAAGGTTGAGCAGGGAATCAGGAAGTTGGAGAATATGCCTACAGAGTTACATGTTGCAGTCATTCTAACAAAGGCCTTACCCAAGGAAGGTTTTGAGAGGCATCGAATGGCTCTAGGAGTTTAGTCGACTCCCCACACTTAAAAGAGTGTGGCTGTGGAACCCCCCCCCCCTCCTGAGTTGTGATGTGTTTTTCCCTAATGCTCTCATATGTGTTTTTACCCTAATACAGACTGCAGAGGAGTTCCCTTTCGGATCATTGACAAAGGGGGAGAAAACAATAATTGTTCAAAGGGGAGTGAGTGTGGATATTTGAGAAATCATGAAAGATATGTGGAGAAGCTGACAGGTGGAGCAGCGAGATAGGGGGAGTGCAATGAGATAGGGGTAGAGTATCCAATCTGATGATGCTAGAAGTGATCGATCAATGACTAGATATCACGACAGCTGAGGATCATGATAAAAGTAGAATAGTGAGTTTGGAATGGTGAGGGAAGGTTTCCTACTATCACTAATTGGTGTCGGTATGGTTCAACAATTGGTATCAATTTTGCAACTGATATCTGCTTGGAATCGACAATTGGTGTTTAGCATGAAGTGTTTCATTGATGAACATTTCACACTACTATAGTTTCTCACGCCGGGAATTTCTCATGTTGGCATTGAGTATGTGTTAAGTGATTCCTTGAACGCTATTAGAATCACAAGAGGCGAATGGTGGTAGCAGGTGGAAGGAGATTCAGAGAGGTATCAAAGTGCAAAAAATCATTCTGAGAAGAGTTCTCATGTGTTGTCAACAAAACCAAAGGGGGAAAATTTTAGGCAAAAATCCCTCAAGGTAACGTTGCAGTATTTTTGGGTTGATTGTGTTTATTGAAAAAGCGGGTTTCTATGAAGAAATTTTCGAGTTACAAAGATATTTTTGACAATCCATGTTGAAAAATTAATGATGAAAAAGGAAAGGACGACCTGGAGGCGGTACAAAAGAGCAGTACAAGGTGGCGCCATTTTCCATTGTTTTCCAAATTTTTGGGGTCCGGAATTTGGAGGTTGGTGAGCATCGTGAAAAGTGGATATCCATGAAATCATATTTTAATATGGAAAAGGAATGAATTTCATGATGAGAGGCTTAATGGTTTGGAATTCGTGAAGACTAGAAGAATGATGGTGGTTATTCTTTGTAATTATGTCAATGCTTCACGAACGGCAGAGTTGAGGAGCTTCGTGGAGAAGGCGTGAAGGAATGTTGATGAGGATTCTCTACAATTACGAAGAGCTCTGTGATCTTGAAATATCCTTGGTGCTTCGTGATTTTGACAGAATTCTGCCGGAAATTTTGGAGCTTTGCGATTGGTGAAGATGTGGCGTAGACATCACGCAGAAGGGTCGAGGGTCAGTGGAAGTGCCTATAAATAGAGGACAACCCCCTCAAGAGAAGTAGAGAATTTTTGAATAAGTTCTTTCGCTCTCATTTCGTGAAGGTAGTTCGCGTGGCCCTTGTGCTTCATGAAAGAAGAGCTTCCTGGCGGCTATTATAGCTCCACAAAAGTTGCGAGCTCTCTGTTGGATCAGTGAGCTTTGTGAGGGAGGTTTCTCTGCAACTACTTGAGCTTCGCGATAGTGCTTCGTGAGAGTGCTTCGCGAAAATTCAGGAGCTTCACGAAGGCTTATTTTAGCTTCGTGAAATTGGGATCCTTGTAAAGTAAGGTTCTTTGCGAAGGTTTTTCCAATGGAATTCCCTAGTGTTCTAGGGAAAGAGTTATTAATCAGTGGATGAAATTTTTAATTAAACAGAGCATCTATCAACAGTTGAGGATGCATTATTTCATGCAAATGAAGAGACCAACAGGTCTATAAATAGTGAGTGGATCTTCTGAAGAAGCATTGAGCTCACTTCAGTTCAGAGAGCTGTGAGTTCTCAAATTTAGATTGGCTATAAACCAGGAGAGACATTGAGTCCTCTTTGAACCTGTAAATAGCAGTGCTCTTATAGTGGAATTGGTACATCATCACACTACTGGTGTATGTTCCTTGGACATAGACCTGTGAGGGTGAACGAAGTAAAAATCGTTGTGTCCTATGCATGCTTTAAATTGTTGTCATACTCTACATCGAGAAGAAGAGAGATGAGGGTTTTGTCTAACAGCAATACAAGGTCAAAAGGGGTTGTTGTTTTAATCTATCATACCCTGATTCACCCCCCCCCCTCTCAGGGTATCTAGGCTAGTGGACCTAACACAACTTCCCTCAAATATTTCTCGGAAATAGGGTCATGGTTGACATTTCAGAAATAGTAGTAAACCTAAATGCATTGACCAACAATAGGATGGAGTATAGTATCCCACCCTGGAATATCCTAGCATTCATAAGATCATCACCTATAGAGTAGATATGAACCACTTTAGCTTTGTAAAACAAGATTATTATTTCAAAACAGACACACTTAACTACTCTTGGATCATGAACAATCTATCTCTATTAGCCCTTAGAGTCTAGTGAAATAATTAATAATAGAAGATCATTTGAAAATACACCTAGGCTATATCTTTATATCTATCTTCCTAGGAGATTACATCCCACCACTGCTTACCAAAATCATACTACATATTAGAAGAATGTTTTAATCTCTACGCCAGATTTGTATTTATATACTCAAATATAGAAATAATAGATTCATGTGAATACTCAGAAGCATGTAGTCCTTCATACCCCAAAAATATGGGAGGCTCCTACTTCCAGATCTATTGATTCTACTCCTACATACTCAAGGTAGGTCTAAAAAACATTACATATTCTATAAAATATGAAGGAATCCCTCTAAAAACAAGACATCAGTGCCCATATCAGGAATTGGAATAGGTTCCACTAGTGGAACTGTAGGAGGAATCAATAGAGGCTCAAGTCCTACCACCACTGGTTCATGGTCTTCACCACCATTATGGTGTATGACTGGAGGACATCGCGGTTTCTTGATACTACAATTCCAAAAGTATGCCTCAAAAGAACTCATAATAGTTTTAAAGATTGCATATATAAAACAAGGAGACGTACATGGCCATCTTATAGACCGATCATACCCCTCTACCTACTCCTAAATCCCAGACTGGGTAATATATAAAGATCATAATAATCCATAAGAACATAAAATATACACCACTAACCACTACTATGGCCGGTTTTGGGGTATAATTATTTTCATATATATAATATGGTTATTATTAATTTAAAATTCATTTTCACATTAAATATGTTCTAAATCAGAAATTTAAGTCATTCTAAATTGTGGAATTAGATGGATCATCATTTGTAATCAATAAATGCCCATACATATTATGAATAGAAATATAGTGTCCACTTAACCCACACCATAACACATTCTATCACAAGAATCCAATGCTTTCTGGCATAATGTACCATGATTAACTGCTTATGGCATCTTCTTTAAAATATGCAGGAAAAGAATGTTAGGTCAAAAAAATCACATTGAGTATCAACTATGTATTCCAATACTACTAGTAATTTCAGTACAATTCTAAATATAATCACGTAACTAACAACATAAAATAGAAAAATTCATGCTAATGATATACATGACATGGAAAAAGGCATGGAATATTAGTCTCATTGTGTCTATAATGATGCATGCGATGTATTTCCCTCATTTCATCAAGCCTATATAACGGAAATAAGTTCTCAATGATATAAATAACAATAACACCATAAAACAAGTGTGTCACCCATGGGTGAAGTCTTGTCAACCATATAAGGAATAATCAATAACTACAATTTCCCATGCCATGTAATTTGGGTTACCCCAATATATGAGTCATCTAAACTCGTGAAAAAGGTTATTTTCAAATTCCTTTAACTCTTAGTCTCATGTCTAATACCCAAATGGTAATATTAAGGAATATATTCCCTAATATCATTTTGTAACATCCTGAACTTGGATCCACTTATCCCATGCCTTTAGTCAGTGGGTCACATGGCCTTAAGAACGTCTCGACATTCGCAAGAGGATAACAACTAGTAGTGAAGCTGTAAAGGTGTTATAGTGGGGAGACTGTATCCTCATATCATAGTGGAACAATAGAGATATCCATAAATATAAAACAACAATATCATAATAAAGAGTCATCGTAAATATTCATTGAAAAAATAAAGAACTGAACAACTGAATGATAATTAAATCCACGTGGGAGTATCATATACATGAATGCATTAAATAATGATATACTAAATAGGAATTGGCGATGGGTATATACAGACATGCTATAAAAAACTAAAAAAAGAACAAATGGGTGCTCCACTAGCATCTCGAGCATATTGTTGGTCCTTTACTCATATGCTCAATCTAAAATTCACGAATATCCAAACTCTGAAGTTGGAGCTTTCACTTATTCGTACCTATAGTCACATAATCTTCTCAGGTACCAATGTATTCTATGGAGGTTATGAGATCTCATTAGGTCATCACCAAGGTTTTATAGAAGTAATACAATAATTTTCCATTGCTAAACAAATTGTATGTATAATTAATTAATTATTAATGTAGAAAACATAAATACAAGCCAGCTATGGTTCCTGATGGAAACCTTGCATATTAACCTTCTTTGGATCATGGTCGGAAAATGTGTCTGATTGGTAACTATATATATAGTAAATATATATATATATATATATATTAGTTTTATATTTCATCCACCTATATAGACTAATGGGGTGCAGATGCTAGTGGCCGTATACCAGGAATACTAGGTGTTGATTAGAACGAGGCGTAATTCAGTCATCCATAACCTGTATAAATAAGCCTATATGCTCAAGAAAGAGGGTTCATGCCCTAAAACTCATAATGAGTGGGATGTATCATTATCTTCACTTGATATAGTGTGTGTTCCATCATGTCATGTCCATAAACTAGGTACATTATACATCATACCCACCGTTAAAATATTGTTAGTGGTCTGAGATGTCATGATCAATGCCCAATGTAAGGGAATTTGAAACTATCATGACCAATATATCTCATACCGTAGTACTACAACCATTATCATCGTGTAATCATATTTATAATATTAATAATAATTCATTACCATTGAGGTATTTTATTATCATATCATAAACATAGTCATGGGAATTAAAATTCATATAAGAAAGATAAATATTATGACAGATAAAGTGTGGCCTTCCCTTCCAATTACATTTAATCTAGTTAGCAATAGAAAACCATCTATAATCTAGGTAGTTTAATATAATCAAGCCTTTTAATATATAAAATAATGGCCTTTTAATTTTTAAGTCTCAAGGGGATCATATAAAGTGTCATTGCCTAGTGATAAATTACCAACATGGGTGACTCCAGTTGTAGTTAGGACAAGAACATAGAATGTGTATTGGGTTCATTAAACAGTTATATAATAGATGAAATTACATTTAAAATCTAATATGAGAACTTAGAAAGAGTTCCATCTATTTAATTAATTAAAAATAAAGGTAATTTTATGTGGGAACACCCTATGGGTGTCCATAAATGAGGCTAACATCCTCTAATCTAAAAAACAAGGATCAATAAGTGTATAACAAGGTCAGTAGATCAATTTAACATGTTGAACTCAAATAAATATCGATTCATGTAAAAGGATAGTGGGTGTAACATTGTGAATGCTATGAAAACAAAAAAAAATCTTGGGGAACACAATGAGAGCACCTACAATTGGGACGTTGATGACCCCCCAAGGGATACCTTAGACTTGATGTCGGTTGGAAGAAATTGAAAAAATAGTTCAACTCCATAAAAATAGGGGTAAATGGATTTCACCTAAATTGAATAATGGATTCGAAGATAAACCAAAATATATAGGGACCAGATTTTATATTTTATCAAGATGGATCTAATGCATCCAATGGATCTAGATTTTGACTTGGTACTTGGGAGTGACCATTATTACTATGTTGAGGTGCTTGAGAGCTCACAGTAAAAAGAAAACCAAATATTTTTTGGAAAATAAGAGGAGGAAGAAAAGGTTTAGAAAAACATATCATTAAAGGAATAAATAACATTTCATCTTCAAAATAAGGGGTGAATTTTATGGACCCACTATTTCACCAATATGTGCACAAATTGTGTTCATGCTTCTGCTTAAGAATATATGCCATGTGGTTAAGGCGCATAGTTTCCCTAACCATGATCTAACTGTGAAAAAAGACAATATGAAAAACAAAAGGTTGCTCACAGAGTTACATAAAAACCATGAGGCCCAAATTTCATTTTTTATCACTAAATGGTTAGTCGAGACTGTTCAGGTTGGATGACACAATTTCTACTAACCATGTAGACCATTACTTTCTTTCCAAATTATGGGGGTCCTCAGCTCCGAACAATCATCAGACACCCTCGTGACCCATGTGACTCCATTGTGTAACATTATAAGGTCCGTTTATTAGAATTTAAAAAAACAATCAGTTAATATCTTCATGAAAAGATGGTTCATTACACCGATATGTTTTTCTTGTTTTGAAACCCTGCTTTCTAGCAATTGGTAAAATCTATAATTTACTCCCTAGGGGTGGTTTTCACCAGCACATCACTAGATATTGAAATGTTTATGAGTAATAATTATCTATAATTTTGTGATAAGTATTTATACAAACAAAATTCACTTATTCATCCCAATCAGGTATGGATATATTATTATACTCAAACAGGATTTCTTTTATTTGATTGAAGATCACATCTTGAATTTTGTGGAAATGTGTTTACTGTTAATTTTTCAATTCCAAAGTATATAAATCAGTATACATATTATTAAAGGGGAATATAGGACCCCACGCATCAAATAATAATCATATATGGACATATGTTCTATTATAACATGAAAACGTTCACAAATTAAACAACACATAATTAACCCATAGAAAAGATGATGTTTTCATGAAAAACATTCCAAGAACATTCTATAAGATATAAAAAAAAAATATGGATATTGGATTAAAATAATATCTCCAGTATAATATAACCATCATTATAGGTATATTCATAGAAGGATAAAATTACGATCTCTACATAAAATACATGAAAAATAAGAGGGAATACCTGATGTTTCTTATTTTGGACACATAATATCACATATTTTTTATTTTTTTATTTACTTTTTAGTTGAAATGTGCTGATAGTAGGAAATTATTGAAAATTTGAGAAATTTAAGTTGAAACTATTATTCATTTAAATTTAAATTAAAATTGTTTGATATGGTGTTTTAATTGTTGAAATGATCATGAGTTATCTAGTTCCAATTTATTATAAAACAAATTTTTTTAAAGAGAATTAAATGTTTTGAGTTTGGGATGAATAAATTTTTAATTAAATTTCAATGGTTTTTTAAAATGATTCAAATATAAGAAATAATTATTTAAAAAATTACCTTTTTTAATTTTTACATGTTTTTTGTAGAATTTTGTTTTATTTAAATATTTATCATTTTTTAAAATACTAGCATCGATGGATCTGTGGACCAACACAGATCCATGTTAAGAGGATGTAATTGATGGCTCTCTATGGGAACACACAAAAAGAAGAAAATTGGGGGTGGGGGTTTTTTAATTTAGGGGGACAAGGTTTTCATTATTAGGGAATATGGGGAGTACAACACTACATGAAGAGGCGCGTCACGGACAAATTACCCCAATACTAATTGAAGGGACACTTGCCACATTAAGTGGAACTCACCATAATAAGTGGAAGTATTCATCAACGCCACATCGAGTGGCGCTGATCTCTTACTTTTTAAAATCAGGACCTCCATACCATGTAGTGATCATAGTGTAAAAATTTAAAATACATGCGCCATAAAAGGGATCAGCTTCCCCCACCTCCATTCATATGATATCAACCTTCTCTCCTCATGTGGTGCTCTACTCTTTCACTCTTCTCTTGTGGTGTTGTACTTCTCTTGAATCTCTATTCTACGCCCTCTGATTCATAAAATTTATTCAAGGTGACTCTCTTTATATTTTATATTTTTTAATATTTTAACTTATTTATTTAATTATTTTTTAAATCATTAATTATTTATAATTAGAAATTAATTTTTATGTAATTTCATTCTCTAGTTAACTAAATATGTAATTAATTAAAATATTTTTTATTTAATTTAGGTAGCTAAGTCATTAAAATTTGTAATGAAATTATTTTTCATAAACATTAAGTGGTAATTAGATAAATTTAATTAATAAATAATTAATTTTAAATTAAATAATTAATTAATTTTAATTAAAAATTAATAAATAATAATTTGTAATTTTTACATTGATAATTATTTAATTAACTTTAATTATAGGTTAAATAATTAAAATTAGTACTTACATAAATATTATCAGTAATTACTTTATTATTAGTTATTTTTAGTTAGGAATGGGGTAATTATAATTGAAATTTAATTAATAATATGAATTAATTAATTAATTATAATTATAATTTAATTAATTATAAACACTAATTAATTAAGTATAATGAGTAATTAATTAATTATAGTTAATGTATTATAATTATTATATATAAAAATATAATTAGTAATTACTTTGTTACTACTTAATTGTAATTAGAGATTAGGTAATTATAATTAGAAATTAATTAATATTAATAAATAATTAATTAATTTTAATTAGTATATAATTAATTGTAATTAGGGATTAATTAATTTTAATTAGTAATTAAGAATTATTTAACATATTTTTACTTACATAAATAATTATTATTTATTTTATTATTAAATAATTATAATTAGTAATTAATTTATTATAAATAATTAATAATTAATTTTAATTAGTAACTAGTAATTAGTAAAACAAATTACTTAAAAATTTGTAATTTGATTTTAATTTGTTATTAATTAATCAGCAATATTACATTGTTAATTATAATAAGTAATTAATTAATTAATTGTAATTAATAAGTAATTAATTATAATTAGTACTTATTTATTTATGTAATTAATTTTAATGAATGATTAAATAATTCTAAATAGTACATAGATAAATATATTTTTTAATTAATTTATTAATACTTAATTTTAATTTGGGCTTTGGTAATTATAATTATCAATTAACTAATTGTAATTAAATATTACTTAATAGTAATTATTTCTTAATTAATTCTAATTAGTAATTAATTAATTGTAATTAGCGATTAATTAATTGTAATTACTAATTCGAAATTAATTAACAAATTTTTAATTACATAATTGAGATTATTAGTTATTTTATTCACAATTAATTGTTATTAGAGATTGGGTGATTATAATTTATATTAAATTAATTTTAATTAAGAACTAATTAATTGTAATTATTATTTAACTAATTTATATTTATAATTTATTAATTGTAAATATCGATTAGTTAATTGTAATAAGTAATTAGGAATTAATTAACAAAATTTTACTTATATAATTGTAATTATGAGTTAATTTATTATTAATTAATTACTATTAATAAATAATTATTTTAATTAATAATTAGTTATTGTATTTAGTTATTGATTAATTAATTGTAATTACTACATAAGTAATTAAGTTATTATTTTTAATTAATAATTAATGAATTCTAATTAGTACTAACATAAATATAATTATTAATTAATTTATTATTACTTAATTGTATGCAGGGTTTACGTAATTATAATATGAAATTAAATAATTGTAATTAGTAATTAATTGATTTTAATTATTACTTAATTAATTGTAATTAGTAATTAATTAATTGTAATTAGAAATTAATTAATTGTAATTTTTAATTAAATAACAAAAACTAATACATTCATAAATGTATATTGTAATTTATTTATTATTTCTTAATTATAGTTTAAAATTACTTGTAATTTCTAAAATATTTAAATAATAATTTTTATTCATATCAATAAATTGTTTATATTATGAATGAATGTATTTCATAGTAAATTTGATAAATTTATTCAAGATTAATGTCTTGCATTACATTCTAAGTATAATAATGAATTTAGTTTTTTCATATACCTCGACCTTAGTCTATCATTGAACTTATAAACTTGAATTTAGTTGTAATATATATTTTTTTCATATTAAGTGTTAGATTTTTCATGAATTGAATTGTCTCTTGAGTATTGATTCCTCAGATAGAAGGGATTTGGGTTGGACCACCTACTTTCTTGGAGGTTTTCCTTGGCTAGGAATGAAAATAAGGTTGGTTATTTGTCGCTCCGGGCTTAATCATTTGGAGTTTTGTAATCTCATATAACTTTATACTTTTCTATGATGCATTTTTGTACCTCATGCATATGATGCTTTCGGATATGTATGAATATGTTAGACTTCTGTTTTTGGGTAATTAACACATACTCATTTGTTTTTAATGATTTTCATATCAATATGTTTAGAATATATTGAATTGGTGGAGGGAATAAGATTCCATCACAAACTACTAGAAGAATACATATATAAACTGTTTCTCTCATCAGTTTTAATTAATAATGATGGATTATTTTAGATTAAAAATTATGGTTTCATATATTTATTTCTATTGGAAAATAATTGAGTTAAACATGGGATGTTATTATAGTATACATCTAGAAGGAAATTTGATGCTTGGAGGTTGTAGAAAATTGGATATTGTTCAAAGAAAAAATCATTGAAAGTTAAAACTGATGAGGAATCAAGTTATAGAGTCCATCACATAAAGAAAATTTCAATTTATATATTATTTTTTCCATGTGGAATATCCAGTAAATGATGGTGAAGAATAAGAACACATACATTCATTAGATACATATGAACTTGAGAATCAAATGGAGTTTTATGTCACTATAGCTTCAATGAAGTTTCCATTGCTAGTGGAAGTTGGTTCATCACAACGTCACGATAGTATGTCATATACATCTGTTATAGCACTAAAAAAAGTTCCATTAGAAATGTTACTTATTTTGTCATGTAATCCAAACACAATTTCTATAGATAGTCCTCTGCGTACTTTAGAGGAATCGGTCAATGACTTTGAGGATGATGACAATTTATAACAAGAAGATGAAGAGGAAATGTAATAAGTAGAGAATTTTAAATAATAGTTTTTACCCACTCATGTGAGGTTCAACTAACCAATGAACCATTATCCACAACTGGATTCATGGAAAACTGAAGAGATGAATCGATTTCCACAATTTTATTTGTTGGTTATTAATCCTACTACATTATTTAGAATAATTATTAGTGGGAACAATCGAGTGTTATATGAAGGTGTTTTCTTAATAGATGTGAGTTTGAGAGAAAATAAGCAATTAAAAATGTGATAAAACAATATCAAATTGAAATATATTACTCTCATATGGGAGAATATTCAAATATGACTTATTATGTGATCTGGTGTGACAAATATAATTAAAACTATCAGATTTTTCTGTGAGCAATAATTTATAATACTTTCCACAATTAGTGTAACATTAAATTTACTCCACTCACATGTTTGAACCCAAGCTTGTCACAATAACACTCCTCATTAAATGCTTATTTTTCTTCAAATATTATTGTTGAAGAGATAATATAATGTCTAAACGTTCCTGTCATTCTTGTGGGGGAGAAAATCAAACCGCTTTTTGGGTATCAAATCTCTTTCTGGAAGGAATGGGCGGCCTGAAATAATTCTATTTTGAAATTTTATAGTGTCTTGGATGACTCTTATCATGTTTTACCGAAACTAAAGGATATTTTCAGAGACAAAAATCAAGTGATCTAATTGTTACAAACCACTATATATGTTAACCAACACAACCAAGTTGATCAGTTGATGGTTTGGTTTGATAGATTGTTTTGGAAATTTTTACCATGTGTAGAAGATTTTATACATTGCAGGAATTTCATAAATATTAATGCAACATTTCTATATAGAATTTATACCATAACATTATTTATTTCCCCCGCATAATATTTTAATTGATTCCTTTTACCTTTGGCCTTTTCAATTGTGGAGAAGGAGAACATCTTATCATGGAGCTATATTCTAGCCAACATTTGAAAGCTTGTTATGGATGTAGAAGGGTTTTTTCTTATTTTAGATCTCTATAGAGAAATCGGGGTTGTAGTACAGTAAAAAGTTCTATCCTAATGACCACCCTATGCCCATCATCGATACTGTGTTCGACACATTTCTAGAATGGTGAAAATGAAGTTCAGAAACAAGACAATTAAGAATAAATTATAAAAATTGGTACAAATATCCTTTTTATTTTAAAAATAATTGTCATAGTTATTGTCATATGAGTTCAGATTAGTTCTTGTTTTATAGTATATTTCTTTCAACAACAAAATATGGAATAACATCTTGAAGATATTCATATTTCTAATCTAGATTTTTATTATTACATGATGAAAATTCCAAAGCATAAATGTATATTACAATATAATGATGGGAGGAGATATAGACATATGATGACCTACATTGTAGAATGTATAAATGGAGTTTTCAAGGGGGGTCATAAATTAACTGTCACAAGTAAATAATAATATTTGTAAATATGACACATATAAGAGGTACAATTATAATATAATACTAGTAAAATGTTTTATATCTAAATTAAGGTTTTGTAGAAGAGACCTTTAATTGCAGTGTAAATAATTTTTTGGAATGAGGAAAGAAGGATGAAGAGGTTCGGAATAGAGCGAAGCTCTATGGACACCATTTTCAGTGCGAGCAAGATAGAGTTCTTTATTAGGATGAAATATTTTGTGTAGATTCATTTGATCCTGAAAATTAATGATTTGAGGTCACTGAGTTAGTGATGTTATGGTTTTTAGCATTGTTCATGTCCATGTTTCACTAATGGGGAAGATTTACAATGAATGTGGCAACTTTCAAGAATTATGATAACCTTGTGAGCATGTGATCACAATATACACATAATTGAACTAATCTTTGGAGTATTTTATTCATCGAGTTTATCGACTAGAGATTATCAATCACTATAAAAGTACTATTTGTATGTCAATCATAGAATCTTATAATTATCAACTGTCTAATGGTGCACCCAAACTTTTATCGAACAAGACTTGACTTTAACCAAAAAGGAGGTCAAAGTCGACTCGTATTCGTAATGAGATGGATTGGACCAGTGAAAGGCAACCTAGATGGAGGTGTAGTAAATTCTATTGGGAATGTAATATGAGGAAACATTTTCCTAGACACATTGGGAATTCATTTAATTGTTAAAATGTTTCACGTACTCTATCAGTTACTGTAAAAGATTGTACATGTAATCATTTTTTTATCATCACAATTTAAACCATATTTTTCTTATTTTTATATTTTATAACATTTGAATGTATAATTATATATTATAATACATACATATATGTAGTATAGAAAATAATATATATCAAAACTGTATTTTATATTAAATTGGTAAATAACATTTTTAAATCTATTTAGTAAAAACATGATGAAAATATAAGAATTATTATTTTTAGAAAAAATGTATTTCAATTCTAAAATAAATTTTTTTTCATTAAATTGATATCAATTTAAAAAATAATAAAAATTTTACGTAATATATTTATGCTCTTCTAAAAAAAATATTCATAAGTACAAATAGATAAGGTATATTTCATTATCAATAGGAATATTATATTTATATAAATTTCATACATTACATGATAAACCATTTTACAGAAAAAATATTATATAATAAAGAAGTTACATTTCATATTTCAAAAAACAAATATTTCATTAGAAAAATATCCATGTTGAATATATTTCGGGTAATTTTAAACTCATTTAGTATAATAAAAAAAATATTTCACCAAGGAAATGGTGTGTGTTGTAGAACTGAAATATTAAACTGTTAACATATGCAGTCACTTGACAGAACATAATTCGTATTTACAAAAAAATACCTAAAAAATATTTCATACCAAATCATAAAAACATGTATGAGTTAAATAGTTTTTCAAATTAATTTTAAACTATTCAACCATTCTGATAGAGAAGCCTTTATTATCTACTCGATAGTCACACATCTCACATGATTTGTTGGTGTGTGGACTTTTTAGACATTTTAATATTCTGATAGAACAACATTTTCATCATGAATCACCAATGGCCACTATTTTTTCATACCAAATATGATCTAGATAATATAGATTATCTATTTACTAAATAATGAACATTGACCAACACTTGATTACTGCATTGGTTGAGCGATGGAGGCTAGAGACACACACATTTCATCTCTTTGAGGATGATATGACCATTAGTTTAGGGGAAGTTGCCTACATTATTGGTCTATCCATCCATAGGCATGTGGTTATAGTTTCCACTAGGGGTGATTAGTTTGTGGTCATACACCATCTACTAAGCGTTCACATTGATGGAATACCACGTGTCCTCCAGGGATCCCACTTGCGCATGTGGTGGCTTGATGAGGATTTTGACATCATTTCTAATGATTCTTGTGAAGAGATGATTATTCGGAACCCACGTGCATATATTTTGGGACTAATCAGAGGCATGTTGTTTGTCAATGATTCCACTAACTTAGTACACTTGACGTACCTCCCAGTACTTGTGGATCTTGACAAAACGTCTACATAAAATTGGGGGTGTTATGTATTATGACATATTTACAGATTTATATAGACCTATTATTGAGCCAAAACACATCATATTTTGGGTTGTATAACCATGGTATAGATGTGGGCCTAAGATTGTTTTCCATGCATCACTCCTCAAGCGGTCACATCACTTCCACATCATCTATTTTGGGACATTCCATGGGGATGCTGGTATTTTTACGTGATTATTTAATGTTATTTAGTACATTTATTAATATTTTTTAAAAACTTATCATATATTAATTCTTTTTGACAGGGTGGAATTAGGCTCAAAATATTCACATACTTTGAGACATATTGTGAAGATCTTTCAAGCGCTATTTGATGTCAGACAACTAGTTGATGTAAGTTAAACACTAAATTTTCTTATAGATAAAATCATTTTTTTATTAATTTTTATGTTATTTCAATGTTATATTAGGAAAATTATTATGCTGATGTATGATTTATTTTTTGAGTTTACATTCCATGTTTCATTAACTCTGTATACATGACTTTTACACGCATCGCTTACACCATATTGCATAGCTATAATTGGAGATCATGGTACAATGGTTCCACTCATCCACATTCTAATCGTTGAGTGGAAACATCCAGACCCAGTCATGCATCAGTGTTTCTATATACAACATATCCACATGTCTCCATGAGAACCTGATGGGTTACATTTTATTATGCTTTCTAGTAGATAGATGACAGACTAGCAGTAGTTTCATGCACATTATATCATGCTTTGGTGCATGTGTTCCCAATACAATATATTTCAGTATTGATATCCCCCATCACACTATCAGTTATAAGATTAGGGGAATTATGTAGGCAGGTATCGACGACACACCATCATGAACCTTAGACGCTAGGGGTTTGGAATTTAGTAGTCGGTATGTTTATTATGATTTATTATATTTTTTTATCTCGTGTTTCATATTAATTTGATTTTAATTTCATTTGTAGTTAGACAAAATTTATCCTCTTTCACATATCATTGATCCTCAATAGGAGTCGTTTATTAGGTGGGATGTAGGTCACATAGATGCGATGGATCTAAATGATCCAATAAATTTCATAATTGAGAGTTTTTATACTGGGGGGCCATAGTTATATCCCAATAAATATGTTTCGGATGAGGCTCCAGAGGATGATGATGTCCCTGATATGCCTACAGAGGATTATGCAGTCCCACTGCCACCTATAAATAGAGGAAATGGACGAGGCCATCAGTGAGGGAAGAGGTGATGTGATAGATGTCCTAGAGAGTCTCATACAGATGCTACTGCACTACAGAGAGATTATCCTACACATCTGACTAAGGATATGTCTTAGTTAGAATATGATTATGTCCCACATATGTCATATAACGACCCATACTTTACATACATTTTTAATACTTCAAAATTGAAGCACACTTATTACAACATATGACAAAACCACAAAGGATCGTATAGGTATAGCGTCTTTAGAAACTGGGAAACATAAACAACTGGTTCATAATTCTTCTACAGTGTCTCCCATTTATTTCATCATATCTAGGGTCCCTTTTAGCATATTCTACTTAATATCCATCTTCCTGACCTGGGGAAAAGAAAACATAAAAGGGTGATCTCAAATGCTCAGCAAGGGAAAATAAAGGAAATAGAAATCATATCATATCTTTTTAAAAATCATAACCTGCAAAAGAGATCATAATATCTTATCATGGAATAAATCATAGAAGTGAGAATGAGATCCCCATAATCATAACATAAAAATTGAAACTTTGTGGCATGCACACATAATCATGGAAAATCATTTCTTGTTAGTCATGACTCATTGCCAAGACTATCTTAGTGGACAAAGTCCCTTTCTGAACCGAGTTCACTCCTCGCTTCAGTCCTGTATCACTGAACCGAAATAACCTTCCGTTCCAGCCATGTCTATCTCATGAGATATAAAATCTTTACCCAATGCATTTAAGGGAGATATAGGTCCCACCCATCTTATAATGAATCCTTTCTTATGTGTGCCACATAATCATAAACCATACATCATCACATAACACTTGTAACAAAAATGAGAATCTTGAAACATCATGACATCATAAATAAATTCATATAAGATAAAGGAATTCATAAAAATGTTTCCATCACAACATAATCAAATCCATGTAATAATAGGGATAAAAACAGAACCCTTTTATTATCTTAGATGGAAAATAATTTTCATAAAACACTTGAACTTCATTCTTGAGGAAAATATCCTTTCTTCTTCAAAAACACTTTTCTTTTCTTAACATGTCATATAACTTTAAAATAAAAGAAGTTGATTAAAAATAAACTTGAAAACTTGTAAAGGAAGATTCTTGGAAATAATGTTTTACAAATCCATTCATGCCGTATAAAAAAAACATTCTTCGTACTTTTGTCGGAAAAGTCAAAAAGTACCTCGTACGAAAAACGACAAAAGATTCCTTTCATACATATTACTAAAAACTCACAAAAGGGTAAAAATGGATTTAAACAATTGTAGGTGGATGGAAATAATATTACATATTGATGAAACATGGATGTGGATGATAAAATACACCCCAGTAAATACTTACGAATAAACAATCTCGGATAAAAATGAGATTGTGATATTTCCCTTACCTTAGGTCCAATTTGCCTTGTATGTGTCCGAAGCTCCTGTATAATGGTTTAAATAATGTTATTGACTTATTCCAGAATCATACATATTGATATGATATCATATATTGTCATATTCTTAGCTTCTTGTTAGTAATATTTCCTTGTTACTTGTTACTCGGGTCTTTATTGCCTTTTGTTCTTATGCGTGTTTTGCCGAATAAATTCTTATTCTTCTTTCAAGGTTATAGATACCTTATATCCAGAATGGTATTAGTGTAACATATATCATATTTATTCATTCAATTCATTTATATAATTACTATGTAATGATTATCATGTAGAACGAGTCGCATCACATCGTGGAGACGGTATTCCGTACGTACGCACGAGTGATGATATCGTTCCTATGATCGTGGAAATGTATTGGAGTATATATATATTATTTCAGTATCAATATTACTTTATAATAATCATAAATAGTTACTCATTACACCATTATACCCATCCTTGTAAAGTGATGGTGGAAAAATAGATTACACCACGGCGTGGAGACGGTATTCCGTACGTACGCACGCGCGGTGATTTCATTTTTCCGTAGGATGGATAGAAGGTGAATTAGGGTTGTTTCATATTTATAATAACATATCAGTATGTAAGTAATACTGATGTTATTACTTTGTCATGAAACAACTAAAGAAGAAGAAGTTGAAGACGAAAGAAATTGAAAAGATCGGTAATGGATATTACCTCTTCTTTGGAACGCCTCTTTGAATCCTCCACTTAAGGAACTAAGAGTGGTCTTTGGAGAAGACCAGGACCTCTAGGACTATTCTAGGGAAGTGGAGAGGAGAAAAGGGCAGGGGTTGGCCGAGCTTGAGTGCTTAATTTTGTGTGAGGAGGAGGGGGAGGAGGTGCCCTTTTATAAGGGAGGAGAGGGGCACCTTAGGAATATCTCAAAATATTATTTTATATTAAAGTCAAAATCGGTTTATAATGGTTCCAAAGGGTATTATTTAGAAGATAAAGTGGGGATGGGTCAAAATCCTATCAACCAATAGAATTTAGACAAGTTTAGGATATTATTTTAACCTTATCAATTAGATTTAACTCTAAGTTAAATAATTTAACTTTTACCATGTCTTTTTGTTTTCTTTCACTATATGGTTAATACACTTACTATAACATGCCAAACGAACCCCAAATTGTTTATTATTAATATATATATCCTTATCTAAGTCATTTGGCCGAACCTTAGATTTTTAAGAATAAAATAACAATTAGTAATATAATATTTGATTTAAAAACTATTTTGTGTCAATTTTGACACTATTTGATATATGATTTTTGTGAAAGTCATAACAGAATTATATGTTCGAACCAAGTTAATTAAATCAACACTAATATATAATAGTAACCTATAAAATTAGTGGAATTCATAAAAAGTCTCAAATTACATTTATTTTTGTGTTTATAACATCAATTATGTCAATATTTCATTAATAAGATAATTACTGCATCATCTTTGGGTCATAAATAAATTAAATTATTTGATGTCTAAAAATTACAAATAAAATATCATCATGTAGGAAATCTTTTTAGATTTCTAATGAATATTTATAGTCGAATTTATCTTATGTATAACCCCAGATTAAAAATTATTTACTTATTAAACATTGATTTTAACTATTTTAACCCTTCTTTAAATAAATTAATAATAAATGTCCTAATCTAATCCAAGTGGGCCTAAATGGTCATATTTTATTCCTAAGTATGTTTTTGGTCGAATTACACTTGTCCAATAGAATTAGGACATGTGTTAGGGTAATATTAATATCATATTTACCCTTAGTTACCCTATTTACTATTAACTGCGGTAAAAAAGTAAAAAGTTACTATTCACCAAAAAATTATTTTCATCTCATTGAACCACATTTTACTTACTGATATCAACCGTGTCTGTCGGATTTTCGAAATTCCATTCACAGAAGCGGTAAAATTAAGTTTTATGCAAAATTCAGTTTTTAACCTACCACTTAGTGGTTTCACTATTCATCAAAAATTGAAAGTTTTCAGAAAAATACCAAAATTTCACCCTAGGCTAATTTCGATATTCTGAGTCCAAAAATGAAGTCCATTTTGAAAAATAAAATTTATAAAATTTCAAAAAGTGGTTATTACTATTCATAACGGCTAGTTTTAATAGCATATTATTGTTTAGTGAAACTCGGTATTGCGTACGACGCAAGCTATCGAGGAAGGTCGCGATTGCGTGTAAAGCAAGCCAAGCAAGTGTTGTGTAGAAAAAGATTCCATTGATGATTATATAACATAAAAGTCTCGGGTGTTACATTCTACCCCCCTTAAAAAGAATTTCGCCCTCGAAATTCGTCACTTTGTAACAAACAGATGAGGATACTTCTCCCTCATCAAATCCTCAAGCTCCCATGTAGCTTCTTCAAGTTGGTGGTTCCTCCATAAAACTTTCACCAATCAAGTGGTCTTGTTTCGTAGGACTTTTTCGCTACGATCCAGAATCTCTATCGGCTGTTCTTCATAAGAAAGATCTTGCTCCAGCGGTACAACTTCTGAGCTGAGTACATGTGAAGGATCTGGTATGTACTTTCTCAGGAGAGATACATGGAACACATCGTGAACTTGAGAGAGATTCAGTGGAAGCGCCAGTCGGTAAGCTACCTTCCCAACACGATCCAGTATTTCGAAAGAACCGATATATCTAGGGCTCAACTTCCCCTTCTTTCCAAATCTCATAACCCTCTTCCAGGGAGATATTCGTAAGAACACTTTGTCACCCACTTCAAACTCTAGGTCTTTTCTTCGGTTGTCGGCATAACTTTTCTGTCGAATCTGAGCTGCTCTTATATGTTGTTGAATAGATCTGACCTTCTCTGCCATTTCATCAACGAGATCAGGTCCTAATAGCTTTCTTTCCCCAACTTCATCCCAGCAAGTTGGAGTCCTACATTTCTTTCCATAGAGAGCTTCATAAGGAGCCATCTGAATACTGGAGTGAAAGCTATTGTTATATGAAAATTCCACCAAAGGTAGGTGTTGATCCCAACCTCCTTTGAAATCCATAGAGCAAGCTCTCAACATATCTTCTAGGGTTTGAATTGTTCTCTCAGACTGACCGTCTGTCTGGGGATGATAAGCAGTGCTGAAACTCAACTCTGTATCCAGAGTATGCTGAAGACTTCCCCAGAACTTCGAGGTAAATCTCGGATCCCGATCAGATATAATAGAAAGTGGTACTCCATGCAATCTTACCACTTCCTTTACATATATCCTGGCAAGCTGATCTAGAGAGAAATCCTCTCTAATAGGAATGAAGTGTGCAGACTTTGTAAGACGATCAACTATGACCCAGATAGCATTATTGCCTTTGGATGTTTTAGGAAGTCCTGTGACAAAGTCCATAGTGATGTTTTCCCATTTCCATTCGGGTATGGGTAATGGTTGTAACATCCCCTTAGACTTTTGTCTCTCAGCTTTAACTTGTTGACAAACCAAGCATCGAGAGACATATTCAGCAACATCTCTTTTCATGCCATCCCACCAGAAGTACTCTTTCAGGTCCCTATACATCTTCGTGCTTCCAGGATGAATAGAGAATGATGAACTATGAGCCTCATCCAGCAGCTCCTTTAATTCGGGGATGGGAGGAACACAAACCCGATTCCTGAACTTTATTATCCCATCACAATCAAGGTTGAATTCAGGAATATTTCTCACCTTCTTTTGTAACTCGACATCTTCTTTCTGTGCCTCCTTAATCTTCGCATGTATAGATGGTTGAACATTCATTTGAGAAAGATAAGATTTTTCCCCTTGCATTATAATTCTAAGATCCATCCTTTGTAAATCCATAAATATTGGATCTTTTGTGATCCTCATCATGGATAAACTAGCATGGTCTTGTCGACTTAATACATCTGCCACCTTGTTTGCTTTCCCAGGGTGGTAATGGATTGAGCAGTCATAATCCTTAATCAGCTCCAACCATCTTCTTTGACGCATATTCAGCTCCTTTTGTGTGAAAATATACTTTAAACTTTTATGATCAGTATAAATATCACACCTTTCACCATAAAGGTAATGCCTCCAAATCTTTAATGCAAAGATTACCGCAGCCAACTCCAAATCATGTGTTGGGTAATTTTGATCATGGATTTTCAACTGTCGTGAGGCATAAGCTATCACCATATCATTTTGCATAAGAACACACCCCAATCCCTTCTTGGAAGCATCACTGTAGATCAAAAACCTTTCTCCACTACAAGGCAGTGTAAGCACAGGTGCACTGGATAACCTTTTTTTCAACTCCTTAAAATTCTCTTCTCATTCCTCTGTCCAGACAAACTTAACTCCTTTCCGAGTCATCTTGGTGAGTGGATTAGATAATCGTGAAAAATCTTTTACAAAACGTCGATAATATCCAGCCAAACCAAGAAAACTTCGAATCTCAGTTACTGTTGTTGGTCTTGACCATCTTTCGATAACCTCTGTTTTTGCTGGATCCACAGATATCCCCTCTTTTGAGATTATATGACCCAAAAATGAAACTTTCTGAAGCCAAAATTCACACTTGGTAAATTTGGCATAAAGCTTCTCCTTTCTTAGGGTCTTCAATATAATTCTCAAGTGATCTTCATGCTCTTCCTTGCTCTTTGAATAGACAAGAATATCGTCTATAAAGACTACCACAAATTGATCAAGATAGTCTCTAAGGACTCTATTCATTAGATCCATGAAGATAGCAGGGGCATTAGTAAGACCAAATGGCATCACTAAAAATTCATAGTGTCCATACCTTGTACGGAAAGCCGTCTTTGGTATATCCTCCCTTTTGACCCTTAATTGATGATACCCTGAACGAAGATCAATCTTGGAAAAGTATTGAGCTCCGCGTAGTTGGTCAAATAAGTCATCAATGCGTGGGAGAGGATATTTGTTCTTGATAGTGATCTTGTTAAGTTCTCGATAATCAATGCAGAGTCTCATTGATCCATCTTTCTTCTTAACAAATAGAACAGGTGCTCCCCAAGGTGACGCACTAGGGCGTATGAATCCCTTATCAAGATTCTCTTGGAGTTGCTTCTTCAATTCCTGCAACTCAATTGGGGCCATTCTATAAGGTGTCATTGAAATAGGCAAAGCACCCGGTACGAGTTCTATTGAAAACTCAACTTCACGATTTGGTGGAAGACCCGGTAATTCCTCCGGAAAGACATCATCAAACTCCCGTACAATGGGCATATTCTTAATCGTGAGTTTCTCACCAACCATTTGAGATAAATAACCTTCATTTAGTGGAATCAAGACCCATAAGATGGAAGAAATTTCCACTGGAAGATTACGTTCATCCTTGCATTGATATACGATCGTAGATTGATCTGGAATATGAAATGTGACTTCCCTTCTTTGGCAATTGATATGAGCTCCATGTAGAGAAAGCCAATCCATGCCAAGAATCACATCAAATTCCACTAAAGGAAGGATCACAAGATTTGCAGGAAGCACTTTCCCACAAACGTCGATCGGAGAAGAATTATAAACTTTTGATGCAACTGTTGTGCCATTAGGTGTTGTCACAGCTAACTCAACATCTAATTGTTGAGGTAATACGGTGATACCCTTAGAAAATTCTTTAGAAATAAACGAGTGGGTGGATCCAGAATCAAATAAAACATTTGCTACTTTAGAGTGGATGGTAAGTGTACCTTTCACCACTTCGTTATCGTACTCCACATTGCTGATAGAAATTGCATGTGACTTTCCTTTGTCTTTAGCCTTAAGATTTTGTTGACGTCGACCATCATCATCAACCCTTGGATTTGGGCATTGATTGGCATAATGCCCCATCTCCTTGCACTTGAAACATTGAAGTGTAGTAGGATCATTCTGTATATCCCTTTGTTTGCATCATTAGACATCTTCTTCCCATTATCGCGGCATTCAAATGCCCGATGACCTTCCTTTACAAATTTGAAACATTTACTTGTCCCTTTAAGGAAACTCCCTCCATGTTTCTTTCCACACTTTGAGCATAAGGGAAAGCTCATCTTCTTTTCAGTGTTCTCTTTAGAATTTCCTTTGAATTCCATCTTCCTCTTCTTATCAAACCCATGGGACTGATGGGTTACTCCAATCTCCATCTCGACTTTGAGAGCACATCGAACGATTTCCTCGTAGCTATTGAAGTCCCTTATGTCTAACGCCCTTCGAAGACTTGGTTTTAAGCCACTAAAGAATCGATCGATCTTACTCTCAGGTTGGATAATAATACCAGAAGCGTACCTTTCAAGTCTTGTAAAATTTGCTTCATAGGTACCAACAGATTCATCATCCCTTTGCGTAAGTTCAAGAAACTCTTTCTCCATCTTTGTTCGGATAATACGAGGGAAGTACTTATTGAAAAATAAGTTCTTGAACTCGTCCCATTCCATAGACTCAATTTCATCCCTTTGCCTCGTATTCTTAATAAGATTCCACCATTGATCAGCATCTCCTTCCAAACGATACACTGCTAGGATGACTTTATCATGTTCAGAACATTGAAGAACTGAAAATATTTTTTCAGTAGTACTAATCCATTGTTCAGAAACTAATGGATCAGTAGACCTGCTGAAAGAAGGTGGACGCTGCCTCATGAAGGATTCAACAGAATGTTGCTCCCTCCTTTGCTCGTTTGGAAATCCTGCATGATTCATAGCTTGAGAAAGTTGTGTGAGCATGGCTACAAGATTTTGCATTCCAGCTCCCATATCGTTTGGTTGCTCAGGGGGACAATCATTGCATTGCCCATCGCATTCCGCATTAACACGGTTCCTTCGGGTTCCAGCCATTGACTAAAACCAAGAAGAATAGTGTGAGCAACACTAATTATAATAGGAAACCACATAATTCAAGAATAAAATTTTCATGCTTAAGGTCTTATCCTAGGTTATTCATGGCCAACACTAAGATTGTGTTCTATGCTTAGACTTATCCTTAGGGTTCTTACTAAGGCTTTCACATCCTAGTTTCCAAAGGTTGACTATACCTTTCCTCTGATACCAACTATAACGACCCATACTTTACATACATTGTTAATACTTCAAAATTGAAGCACACTTATTACAACATATGACAAAACCACAAAGGATCGTATAGGTATAGCGTCTTTAGAAACTGAGAAACATAAACAACTGGTTCATAAATCTTCTACAGTGTCTCCCATTTATTTCATCATATCTAGGGTCCCTTTTAGCATATTCTACTTAATATCCATCTTCCTGACCTGGGGAAAAGAAAACATAAAAGGGTGAGCTCTAATGCTCAGCAAGGGCAAATAAAGGAAATAGAAATCATATCATATCTTTTTAAAAATCAAAACCTGCAAAAGAGATCATAATATCTTAACATGGAAGAAATCATAGAAGTGAGAATGAGATCCCCATAATCATAACATAAAACTTGAAACTTTGTGGCATGCACACATAATCATGGAAAATCATTTCTTGTTAGTCATGACTCATTTCCAAGACTATCTTAGTGGACAAAGTCCCTTTCTGAACCGAGTTCACTCCTCGCTTCAGTCCTGTATCACTGAACCGAAATAACCTTCCTTTCCAGCCATGTCTATCTCATGAGATATAAAATCTTTACCCAATGAATTTAAGGGAGATATAGGTCCCACCCATCTTATAATGAATCCTTTCTTATGTGTGCCACATAATCATAAACCATACATCATCACATAACACTTGAAACAAAAATGAGATTCTTGAAACATCATGACATCATAAATAAATTCATATAAGATAAAGGAATTCATAAAAATGTTTCCATCACAACATAATCAAATCCATGTAATAATAGGGATAAAAACAGAACCCTTTTATTATCTTAGATGGAAAATAATTTTGATAAAACACTTGAACTTCATTCTTGAGGAAAATATCCTTTCTTCTTCAAAAACACTTTTCTTTTCTTAACATGTCATATAACTTTAAAATAAAACAAGTTGATTAAAAATAAACTTGAAAACTTGTAAAGGAAGATTCTTGGAAATAATGTTTTACAAATCCATTCATGCCGTATAAAAAAAACATTCTTCGTACTTTTGTCGGAAAAGTCAAAAAGTACCTCGTACGAAAAACGACAAAAGATTCCTTTCATACATATTACTAAAAACTCACTGAAGGGTAAAAATGGATTTAAACAATTGTAGGTGGATGGAAATAATATTACATATTGATGAAACATGGATGTGGATGATAAAATACACCCCAGTAAATACTTACGAATAAACAATCTCAGATAAAAATGAGATTGTGATATTTCCCTTACCTTAGGTCCAATTTGCCTTGTATGTGTCCGAAGCTCCTGTATAATGGTCTAAATAATGTTATTGACTTATTCCAGAATCATACATATTGATATGATATCATATATTGTCATATTCTTAGCTTCTTGTTAGTAATATTTCATTGTTACTTGTTACTCGGGTCTTTATTGCCTTTTGTTCTTATGCGTGTTTTGCCGAATAAATTCTTATTCATCTTTCAAGGTTATAGATACCTTATATCCAGAATGGTATTAGTGTAACATATATCATATTTATTCATTCAATTCATTTATATAATTACTATGTAATGATGATCATGTAGAACGAGTCGCATCACATCGTGGAGACGGTATTCCGTACGTACGCACGAGTGATGATATCGTTCCTATGATCGTGGAAATGTATTGGAGTATATATATATTATTTCAGTATCAATATTACTTTATAATAATCATAAATAGTTACTCATTACACCATTATACCCATCCTTGTAAAGTGATGGTGGAAAAATAGATTACACCACGGCGTGGAGACGGTATTCCGTACGTACGCACGCGCGGTGATTTCATTTTTCCGTAGGATGGATAGAAGGTGAATTAGGGTTGTTTCATATTTATAATAACATATCAGTATGTAAGTAATACTTATGTTATTACTTTGTCATGAAACAACTAAAGAAGAAGAAGTTGAAGACGAAAGAAATTGAAAAGATCGGTAATGGATATTACCTCTTCTTTGGAACGCCTCTTTGAATCCTCCACTTAAGGAACTAAGAGTGGTCTTTGGAGAAGACCAGGACCTCTAGGACTATTCTAGGGAAGTGGAGAGGAGAAAAAGGCAGGGGTTGGCCGAGCTTGAGTGCTTAATTTGGTGTGAGGAGGAGGGGGAGGAGGTGCCCTTTTATAAGGGAGGAGAGGGGCACCTTAGGAATATCTCAAACTATTATTTTATATTAAAGTCAAAATCGGTTTATAATGGTTCCAAAGGGTCTTATTTCGAAGTTAAAGTGGGGATGGGTCGAAATCCTATCAACCAATAGAATTTAGACAAGTTTAGGGTATTATTTTAACCTTATCAATTATATTTAACTCTAAGTTAAATAATTTAACTTTTACCATGTCTTTTTGTTTTCTTTCACTATATGGTTAATACACTTACTATAACATGCCAAACGAACCCCAAATTGTTTATTATTAATATATATATCCTTATCTAAGTCATTTGGCCGAACCTTAGATTTTTAGGAATAAAATAACAATTAGTAATATAATATTTGATTTAAAAACTATTTTGTGTCAATTTTGACACTATTTGATATATGATTTTTGTGAAAGTCATAACAGAATTATATGTTCGAACCAAGTTAATTAAATCAACACTAATATATCATAGTAACCTAGAAAATTAGTGGAATTCATAAAAAGTCTCAAATTACATTTATTTTTGTGTTTATAACATCAATTATGTCAATATTTCATTAATAAGATAATTACTGCATCATCTTTGTGTCATAAATAAATTAAATTATTTGATGTCTAAAAATTACAAATAAAATATCATCATGTAGGAAATCTTTTTATATTTCTAATGAATATTTATAGTCGAATTTATCTTATGTATAACCCAAGATTAAAAATGATTTACTTATTAAACTTTGATTTTAACTATTTTAATCCTTCTTTAAATAAATTAATAATGAATGTCCTAATCTAATCCAACTGGGCCTAAATGGTCATATTTTGTTCCTAAGTTTGTTTTTGGTCGAATTACACTTGTCCAATAGAATTAAGACATGTGTTAGGGTAATATTAATATCATATTTACCCTTAGTTACCCTATTTATTATTAACCGCGGTAAAAAAGTAAAAAGTTACTATTCACCAAAAAATTATTTTCATCTCATTGAACCACATTTTACTTACTGATATCAACCGTGTCTGTCGGATTTTCAAAATTCCATTCACAGAAGCGGTAAAATTAAGTTTTATGCAAAATTCAGTTTTTAACCTACCACTTAGTGGTTTCACTATTCATCAAAAATTGAAAGTTTTCAGAAAAATACCAAAATTTCACCCTAGGCTAATTTCGATATTCTGAGTCCAAAAATGAAGTCCATTTTGAAAAATAAAATTTATAAAATTTCAAAAAGTGGTTATTACTATTCATAACGTCTTGTTTTAATAGCATATTGTTGTTTAGTGAAACTCGGTATTGCGTACGACGCAAGCTATCGAGGAAGGTCGTGATTGCGTGTAAAGCAAGCCAAGCAAGTGTTGTGTAGAAAAAGATTCCTTTGATGATTATATAACATAAAAGTCTCGGGTGTTACATGTCATCTCCACTAACTGTGCAGGACTATGAGCTGGGTGTGGTAACGCATCATGTTGTGGCCCCATATCCTTTTTTTGATGACTTCTTCAATATTAGATATCCACTATTATTAGGGGCTTGAGGGCCATATGGATCCACATATGAATTTTTTCGACCATCACATGTCATGTTAGCCAATCCTCTACACGGTACCAAGTGGATGCACCCAAAGTACCATAAGAGGAGGAAGCCACTGGGAATACAAAATGTGATGTTGATCATGCTCAAATTTTTCCCACATGAAGGCTCCACTAAAGAAGGTGATCACAACACTAATCTTAATAAAGATTATTCAAAAAGATCAAATTGTAGAGGCATGATGATGGAACACCTAATCCCTCTCCATTCAAAGATTGATTGAATATACAAGAACTCACAGATCTGCCCACAGATTAATGAGTTGAACATGAAATTTAAAGAACCCTATCTATTCCTTTTCTAGTGAATGGAAATGGATCTTGAAGATGAAATCCAGAACTGACGGAGCCGAGGAAGAATTGTGCCTTACCTTATGGATTGAATACGATCAACCATGCCATCCTTAAAGTTACAAAAATCATTTTTTCTAATGAATCGTCAAAATTAAGCTAGCCACATATGAATAAGAAATTATGATAATTCATAAGGATTCATTGTTTGATGAAGAATACCTGACATTGCATGCAATATAATTTTAGGATCCACTTTTGGTGATAATAAAACCTATTTGGAGATCTTGAAATGTAGAGGTGTTAGTGATAACATCATTCCAGACGTAGGATTGGACTCTTTAATGAAATTTAGGATGCACCTGTGATCATTGAAGTAGTTTACAGATTTATTGATTGATTTCAAGATAAATATGATTCATGTACATAAATGTTAAGTTCGTAGGGCTTGAATTTTCACGAAGATTGTACTGAAGATATAATGAAAATTGATGGTGGATATTTTAGTGAAAATAATCATTAATTTTAGTGGTAGGTGAAGTGAAAGTGTGTTTAGATACCAATTAGGAGCTAAAATTTTCAGGGGAGAATAAACAAGGCTTAAACATCTTGGTCAAGGTGAATATTCCTATCAATTTTTCAATCTCTAATTCCTTGAAATATATTAGTAAATAGATTAGTGCAAGAAGAAACCAGGATCATCCAAGACCCCATAAAATTTTTGAAAATTGGATAATTGTGCACAGTATCTGCATTAATCATGTTTTCCTAGTGAAATCAGGAAAAGATCCGTTCTTGGAGAGCCAAATGTGATCATGGGCATTGAAATAAATATTTTATGGGAAAAAAATTTTATTATGAGTTGTTGGATATTATAATATGGAATTCACTAAGAGATGGAGACAAATGCCTCAAAACATGAAATGGATTTTGAGGCCTGATAATTTAGGATAAACTATTTTTTTATTTTTTCTAAATAAGAGGAGTTATTCTCCCTTAAAAAATGTTTTCACAATCCCTATATGAGGGAAACAAATTTATAATTATATTTCCTTCCACTGTGACTCTATTTTCTCTTTTATAATTACAAATGATGATGTTATTTTATATTAATCGACATTGTGAAATTCAACCTTATGATATGAATCAGTAATTTTCAATTCTATCTTTAGGGAGTGAAGTATTTATGTATCTTGAAGATCTATACTTCTCGTTTATATTAACCATATTTCTCTTAGAAGACTATGCATGCGTAAGTGGTGAAGTGAGAGAATAAACTCTCATGGTATGTTTCTATCACACTTCCCCATTCAGCATAATCCCCTAATTTTCTAATATAACTTGAGAGAGTATTTTAGAGTAATTTTGTGATTGAATATCCAATAAATATAACCTTTACCAAGAAGATATTCTTTGGATAATGTTGTTCGAGTTAGTGATGCATTTAATATGGGATAGTACATACACACCAGAAATGATTTTTTCCATAAGTTATTATCATTTTCGGTGATATAGTTAAGTGACTTGTGATATTGATTATCCATAACGATTGTTTAAGAAATGGTATAATCCATTTGGAGGTCAATGAAAGGTAAAAAACGAGTGGATTGATAAAAAATTGGGCCTATTTCATATTGACTTTATTCCTTATCCATTTAATGTTCTCTTTTCATTTTTTTCATGGTAATTTAATATATCATACATCTATCCACTGACTTTGATTTTTATAATATTTATTTGATATTTTCATATCTTATTTTAAAAATAAAACAAACAAAAAATGGTGTTTGCGATGAAAAACCATGGCATTAGGCACTGCTTCATTATGATCATCCACTAAGATGGCTACTATGCTATATTTTAAGTACTATAAATGAATTTGTGACCTTATTCGTGAAAAACAAACCCATAAAGATGGAATCATTAGATTTAGACTAATAAATGTGATATTTTCTTTTACAAAATAATATACTTAAAAAAAACAGAAAAAGAAAAAAAATAAAAAATGACGTACACAAACATTATTGATTCTATATCATATTTTGATCATGTTTAAGAAACTGAGTAAATTGTTATAGGATTCCATCATTACTTGAAATAATAAAATCAAGGGAATATTGATGATGAAATGAATTACTATCATGAAATCCTAAAATTTATTTATCATGTTATGGAAGAGATTAAATATAATCAACATTATATGTCTCTACTCCAACCACCTGCTAGAAAACTGTCTAGAAAGAAAATAAGAAGAAAATAACTATGAATAATAAGAAAAGAAAAGTAGTTGGAGATGCATATTTTTTATTTTGTAATGCCCCTTGATTCATAAATTGAGATACAAGTCCATTATATGAGAACTGTTTTATGGGTGTTCATGAGATTTTTCATGTAGAACCCGATGATGCATGAAAACATTGGGATGATCATTTTATTTTTAATATTCATTTTGATATTGATTAATACACTAACATGTCCTATATTTTCCCCATTCTTGATTAGTTTAAACCAACTCCATACATCATATCCATTTAATTTAATGACACCACACATGAGGTGGTATTTTTGTAAGATAGGCTATTGGAGGTTGAGAAATTCTTTCCAAACACAAAATTAATCCAACATCCACTATTCAATCATGAACAAGAAGAATCTTACCAATTTATAAGAGGTTTGAAATTTTTTAAAAGGATTTCATGTCATTTGATTATTATTTTTTGAAACTAATTTTAATTTATCTTTTCATTGTGTTGATTCAGTTAAAAAAATGCTATAGAGTATTCAGAAAGTTTAACCTATTGTGGAGTTGTTGGAATTCCCAATTTTGGTTAAGAATTAATTTATGGGAGAATTTTAAGTGGATGGGGACTTTATTGAAATTCGAATTGGTGTTACATATTTTTTGGAATCATTTTATATGGATAGGGAGGAAATATTGTTTTTTATTTTACCAAAATAGAAGTTATATACACGGTAATAGTTTTTACAAACTATGCACACCATTTCTCAACATGAATAAGAGGGGATTTTTCCACGAATTTTATTTTCCCATCCATCGCACTCAAGAGATATATTATCAATTAGTGGGTCTTGAAAGATGTTAACCAAGAGTTATTCTACACACTGTATATAAGTGAAGTTGGTAAGTAGAACATTTGGTGGTTTTTAGATAGGAAGACACAAGCTTCTTCTTACTAGGGTTGATACAATATATATATCCATCTATGTGAATTATAAACACAAAACCCCTTTTGGTGTTATCCTAAAAAATTTTCTTATGTTTTTTTCATTCATTTATATTTTTCATCATATTATGTTTTTTCTAGTTTTTCTTTACTAGAAAATAATCATGAAGTTATTTTAGGTGAATACCCGTCAAAAACAAAATGAGCCACTCCCTGGATTATAAGTAAAAACTCTTTAACACAAACATTGGTTGAATTTCACATTTAGTGTTAAATAATATATTTTAATGTTTAGATTCTTTATTCTGTAGGGAATATAAATGATCATTCAAAGGACTTCACTCAAGGATATAAGGGAGGCTTCAATTTGGTTAACTAAAAAACTGAAAAACTTATACACTAGAGTAGTTTTTGTTTTAATCCTTCCATTTTACCTATTTATATTATATACTACTAGGAACTAAGTGTGGTGTAATACCCCTTGAAATTTAAAAAATAGTTCATTCATAGTTAGTTGTCTAGAGTTATGGTATCTAGAGTGTGGAAAAATGAAAATGATCTCAATTGAAATTCTAGCAAGCACCACGAAATGTCATTTTCATTTTAATACTATTATTTCATTACATATCATTATTCTATTTGAGATGACTTTATAATTATTTTTTCTATGTATAATGATGAAAAGAATAAATTTTAAAAAAATGGGTTTTAAACATTTTTGTATGTGTGGCGATGTGATTCTGGAAATTTTAGGTAAGATCATTAACATTATTTCAACTAATAAATTGTAAATTAGTTTTAAATCAATCAAATTTACCACATTAGGATTCAACATTGTGGATATTGCTGTGATTTATGTTTGTGTGATAAGGGTATAATTATCTCGTGCTTAAATTTTATTTAATTCATTACAGATTAAAAACAACTATTTTTTTTGATAATGTAACCCTTTAAAGAATCATTTCAGGTTGTCTATCAATAAATACTACTATTTGATTATAAATACAATAAATGTGTTGGCTTGAATCTATTTTATGAAAATAATAACCTAAATATTCTTACATAAGAAAACTATCAGGTCATTCTTGAGGGATTAAAATGGTTCTAAAATATATAAAATTGTATTATTTTTTAGTAGATGTTGTCTTATATTATTATGAAAATACTATTTAAAATATAGGAAAATAAGTGTGAAGGGTTGGATTCTTGTGGAATTGGAATTATAAGATGAGGAAGATTCATGTATGAACATGAAGCTTGTAACATATCCATAGTTAAATATAACTTATTTGTGAGCCAACTCTATCGATAGTATTATATGTACTCTGAAACAAGATTAAAAGTGTGAATTGAGATCCCATAATGATCCTCTAAGATATGGTCACTATGTGTATTTTGTAAGTAAATAAAATATAAATTCTATAAGTGGTTTCCAAAATTTAATGAATGGGGAAAAATTAATTTAACCAAATTTCTCAAATTTGATTTCATTTAGTTGATAATATTATTAAACCTAAATGAACAAGGGGATAGTAGATTTATAAATAGACCTTTTGAGTTGTTTCAATGAAGTGTAACATACAACATTTGTTTGGAGAATATAGGAGAGAGTGAAAACTTGTACCATTTATTATTTTTGTTTTAATCCCACATGAATCTCAACGGTCTTCTCTTAAGGAACTACACATTGAACATTTATTGGAGTAGGGTAGTGAGATTCATTCACATATGAGGCATGATAAATTCAATAATTATAGGGTTAAGTGATTTAATTTATTCTTGTGTGTATTTGATCATAGAAATAATTTAATTTTTTGTTTTTATAGGTATCTATATGAAGAAATAAAATTAATTTAATTTATTGGGAGTTCAATTGATTATGTGTTTTAGATTTTGATGTGGCCAGTTTTTGACATAACCTGTTACATATTTTATATTGTATAAATTATATTGGTAATTGGAAATTGATGATAATAAATCGTTAGTGAAATTTTGATAAACTGAAGCTAAAATTACAGTATATTAAATATATAATTAAAATTGTGTTTTTTGGTGTTTTAATTTTTAAATATTCTAGAAGTAACATATACCAATTTTCAAGATAACAATTTTTATAAAAAAAATTGAACTATTTATTTTAACATGTATAGTTTTTAAAATTAAATTTTTATGGTTTTTAAAATTTTTAAATTTTAGAAATAATTAATTCTAAAATTCAATTATTTTATTTTATTTTATTAATAATTACTTTTATATCCATCCTTATCATGTTGGGAAATCTCAGTGATAGATTTTTTTATTAAATTTATTATTAAAAAAATTATAATTTAAATTTCATTTTAATGTGATTTTTTAGGGACATACTACCTTAAAATTATCATACCAATGTGATTGGGTCTACTACCCCCAGTATCTCTACCTTTTGAAATGGTTTACCAATCCCTCTTTCTATCATCACACACATGTGGTACTTCTAGAATAACAATTATTCATCCATTTAGGATTGTTGCTACCACCAGTTGTTCTTTCTACCATGATGGTCATGTGAAACCACATTTAATTTCATCCACTATAATTCCCCTCCCCCCATTATAATATTCTATAGTTACATACCTTTTATAGTTGAAAAAAATAATCCTACCTCCAGAACTCCTTGAATCCAATTACACCTCCACCAATCAAAATCAAGTAAGTGCCACTATTGTATTCTAATATCATCCCCAATATCCCTCCCTACTACCAATACTACTCCTGCATACTCCAAAAATCCACCTCTACAAGTTTCCATGAGATGATGACACAATAGTTGGAAAGCTGATATCATTTTATGATGACCTATCAACTATTCATGTTTGAAAAAATTGAATAGAAATCTGAATTCGAACACTGAGGCTGGGTCAAACTCCAATTGAGATGAGTGGAATTCATTTTAAGGATTCTCTCGTCACAAGAAAATGCTTTTGGAAGAACCATTTAAAAATAAAAATGAACTAACATTTTCACTAAGCTCTAGAAGAAACAGATTTAGGGATTGATGAAGCAAATCCATTTAAACAAGACCCGATAAGCCCACCATAAATTCATAATTCCAGACTCTATAGATATGTAAAAAAACACCAAGACTATCCATTAAAAGGTAACCAATGACTATAAATATAAATGAATAGAAAGGTACTACTAAATAAGATAATACCAATTCTATTCTAAATGAAGAGACCTCACCGTTATCAAATTGTAGAAGTGTGATGAAAGAACACCAAATCTCTCTACATTTTAAATTTATTTTAATTGTATAGCCCCGCTGATCTACACCCTTCTGAATAATCTGAAACCATTGGTTAAAGAATCATATACATTCCTTACATCCGTGAAAAGGTAAAAATATTAATAAAGGAGTCTTAGGCCGAGGGAACTAAGGAAGATCTAATCATCACCAGATGGGTTGTATCCAACCAACCGTACCACCATTGATAATACCCAAACCAATCATACTGGAGAATATTCTAATAAAATATGGCTACAAATATATATTAAAAGCAGATGGTAACTAAGAATTCAAATTTTTATGAAAAATAACATACACTGCATCCAATATAATTTGATAATCAAATTTTGGTGTTCCCTGAACTCATCCGGAGATTCTGAAATGTTTAGATGAGAAAGATAAAACCATTCTAGAACCAGGATATGAATCAAAATTAAAATTAAGGATCCACCTAAGATCATTTATGTTAATTTTATATTTCGTGGATGATTTGAAGATGGATATGTGATATGAAAAAAAATTGTTGTGTTTTCATGGTAAATAAGATAACAATGACTATATGTGATGGATCTAGTTGAAATAATATTTATTAATTTTAGAGGCTTGTAATGTTAATGAGGGAATAATGCTGTAATAGAGTTGAAAATTTTGATGGAAGAATGATATGGTGTTCAAAAACTATTCCATGGTGAATATTCCTAGTAATTTTTTTAGGATAAACCACAAAATAATGGTTTAGTAAATAGATTAGTAAAATTTGGAAAATATTTGTTATAAGGCCTAGGAAAAAATTTTAGATAGGAAATTAACTTCCAAAAATAGATCTTCAAAAAATCTAAATTCTTTATGTTTTTTGGTCAAATTAGTAAAAAACCAGTAAGTGGGGATTCATAGGTGATCTCGGGAATTACATTGAATATTTTAGCGGTAGTAAAATTCATTATGGGAGGTTTTATATTTTCATAAAGACATTATATAGAGAAGATAATGATCATATAAAAAGGAAACACATGAATTTTTCTACCTATTAATTTAAGTTGGCAGTATTTGTTTCTTTTTCAAATTACTAGGAGTGTTCTCCTTAAAAAATGATTTCATAATCCTCAAATATGAGAGATAAAATTTACTATTACATTTCCTTCCAATGTGAATCTATTTTATCTAAGGTAAATACATATGATAATATTTATTCTCCATCCTCTTTATTGTGAAATTCTTCCCTCATTGTAAAATGATTAATGTTAAATTATATCTTCTAGGATTGAATCCTGGATTCTTCTCAGAGATAATTTCTTCATGTTTTTCTTATTATTATTTATCATAGAACAAAATAAGTATATATATAGTGATGAATGATCATGAACACATAAGGGATTTTCTCATCAATATTTCCCCTTCACCTTTATCTCCATATTTAATTATATTTCTCGAGAGTTTATATGAGAGTTGTTATGTGATTAGAGTTCTCGAGAAGATAACTGAAGCTAGCAAGAGATTCTTAGCTGGAGTGGTTCGATTGGGTGAAGATTTTTTTGGGATTGTACTTATGTTCATGAATTCATGCATAAGTGCTGATCATTTTAGAAAAAACATGTGATTTACTCAACAGATTGAGCATTCACTAAAAAATTTTTGGAAAATATCTTATCCATTTATAAATTAGTGGTATGTAGATGAATAGTTTATTAACCTAAATCAGATCCTAATTCTTACTAAATAAATTAAATATAAAATTATTCTTCTCTTTTCCATTTTCTTGTTAATTTACTATTTCATACCATTTTCCACTAACTTTATGAGTTTTATCACTAATTCTTTAGTTATCATTTTAGTTTTTTTATTATAAAAAACACAACAAAATTTATAGAGAATCAGTAGGTCGTTTACAATAATTACGTAATATCAATAATTTAACTGCACATAGTGAAATATTTGGGGCAATGTAATCTTTTTTCTAACCTTCCTCATCAAAAGGGCATGATCATCAATAACCCTTTTTGAAAGGAATGAAATTTCATATAAAATGATTTATTTAAAATGAAATACATGGTCTCTATAAAACAAATAAAAATATACATTACAACCAAAAAGTGTGGTTTTAGAAAAAAATAATTATAATTGAATGATTTTTTCAAAAAACTATTTTAATAGATATAATCATACTTGAAAAATTATTTTAGAGATAAAAATACATTACAATACCTATTGAAACCATGATTTAAATTTAAAAATAAACATTTAATTATGATGAATATATGAATATTTCCTTTTATTTTTAAATTCATAAAGAGTAAAAATAATTTATAAAAACTATTTAAAACACATGAGGGAATCTTAGTAAAGAATAATGCTAATATAGATAGAGGAACATTAAAAGTGTTCTTGGAAAATGTTTCTACCGTATCTGTAAAAGATGATATTATCATCACATTATAAAGAAACTTCCCAAAAGTAGGAAGTGAATTTACCATGAAATATAATCTTAGGGGGGACTATACCAACCATGAGATAAATAATTTGAATAATAAATATTTCAAGTCAATGAATGGAGTTGATTTATTAAAAACCCTTATTGTAATGATAACATAATAATCAAAAGAAAAAGAGAGAGTTAACATTAAATAGAATTTAAAATACCATGGTATGAAATATATTCATTGTAATTTAAGGTATTAGGTCATTGAATACACCACATATAATAAATCTTATTGTCAAACAATAAACATGACTCATAGAGATGAATATGAGACAAATAAACCCTTACCTTAATTCTTGAATTCCACTATAGAACTAGACTATATTTTATAAAAACGGATCTCTTAATCATCTAATTAAAAAAAATATCAAAAAACTTTTATAATATTCATTTATAAAAATTCTATACATTTATATTAGTTAGTTATTATCTATTTCAATGTTAGGGGCGAGTAATATTTATCATTTCAAACTAGTTTCATAATAAGGGTGTTTTTATTTATTATTTACTAAATTTTAATCATTACAAGGACCTTATATATAGAAGAATATATTTTTAATAATATTTTATAAGGATATAACTTCATTATATTTTATTTTTAGTTATATTTCTTGAAGATTAAATTGGTGAAATGCATGTTACAATTATTTTTAATAAATGATTGATGGTGTATTAATTAATAATAATGATTCCATTCGATAAATAATATAGAATCCTCATTTAAGTATTTATATCTTATGTTATTAGTTATTATGTTTTCATAGTCATCAATTATATTATTTTGTATCATTGTTCAATCAGGTGGTTGAACTGACCAAACCATAAACATACAATAATTAATCGATGAGAATGGTTATGAAAGTAGTTTATTTTGGAATAATATTCTTATTCGATAATAATAATGATATTATTTAGTTATTGTTATTGTTTTACATAAAATTTTATGATAAATTAATAAATAAATAAAAATTTAAAACTAGATACAATACTTTGTGGAGGTTGTATTACACCGAAAATAAAATGAATTTTTGGTTTTCTTAATGCAGAAATGGTAAAGGTGGATAATATTTATTCCATTTGTGTAATGAAATTAATTATACAAAAATAATGATTTAATTATATAAGAATTTGAAAATTATTATTTTTAAATGTATGATATAAAAGAAGTAATTCTTGATGAACTAATACTTATGTTGAGAACATGGATTCTCTTTTTGATGAATCCATGTAAATAGATGGAATATGATAAATTATTATGACCATAATGTGAATAAAGTGAAAAGGATTATTGAATAATTAAGTAGAAAATATTTTAATAAGAAAATAAAAATTGTTTGTGGTATTGAAAGGGTGTTGAGGGGCCCCTTTTTGAAGTGGTGATGATGGAATTTTTAATAATATGTCATCTTAATATAAATAGATATCATATTTCACATATTAAGAAGAATAAAATATGGAATATAATAAACTGGGAGATGAGGAAAGGTCAAATATCCAATTACTACTCATTTTTACTCTAGTAATCGTGATCTTGACATATATATCTGTTTATTATAAATACATTCTTTATATATCAACATTTAAACGAACCAAAGCAATAGAATTTTAACCACCTATAAGTAAAATATAATCAAAACAATATTGATTCACATACATTAAAAGGATCTTTTAGGATTATATATTGATATATTAATAAAAAAATTAACTAGAAAATACCATGTCCTTATCATGAAATATACATAGATTCCTTCATATAAGAAAAAACATAATTCATATTAATCGTTAACATATCCGACAAAATTCTCTGCACGTGCTACTCTTACAGAAATTTCATGAGTAATAATTTTCATCACAACATTGTTAAATGGAAAAAATTAATTTGTTATTTTAAATTATTATTAGTGTAAATCATAATTTAGAACACTCAAAGATCATAAATGAGTAAGATGATAAAAATATTTTTGTAGGAATGGTTAATAAAAATAAAGTCATAATCAAAATAAATTCTGAACAAAAAATATCCATTGTTGACATATGAATAAATAATCACATGGAAAATATAAATGGATTTCATAGTGATGAAGTTCATAATAGTGGAAAACTAATTCCATACCTTAAGCAATATATCATGATCAACACGACATTGTGTCAAGGAAATATTTTGTTTGGTTAATGTACACACACTATGACACATACTAATTTGTCTCATTAGACATATCAATGAATCAATTGGATATCTATTACCGGGCCCCAAATGTAGTTAATTACATTCAATAAGTTAATCATATGAGAAAATTCATATGTTATATGTTTTATCTCTAATATTCCATAGTAATCTGTTAAAATATTTTTTCCAATAATAAGTATATTGATTTTCAACATTTTCCCAATCAATATATAAAATGGTATCTATATAATAATCCATAAAAATTAAAACATATGTAGTAAGGTGTATAAAATTATGTAACCCATTTCTTCAATCAATAATACTATTATATCTAGGTGAACACATTCAATCAAATAAATAAATTATGTAGTATTCAAAGAAGAATGAATTAAATGAAAAAATTTACTTATAAAAAAGAATGATTTGGAAATGAAATGGATGCGATGGATTTTCATGATTTTAATCCAAAGATTTAAAATACTATGAGGGGATACAAAGGTATATTCATGACCATTATATACAACACAAAATTAAATACATGGTGAGTATGAATCACATCTCAATTAATAATAATTGAGATAAAAAGACACTTACGATAATGGTAACGTAAGAATAAAAATAACATGATACGAATACCATAAAATTAAATATAATTAAATGAAAATTATTTATTATAATTGAATATAAATGTGTTGTGAATAAACAATATTAATGAATAGAAGGTCTTTAATATTAATCATGTCTCAGGTAATTGATAATAGTGACAAATATAACTTATGACTTTAGAAACATTTATATCAAAACACCTTGAACGATGGAATAACAAATAAAAAATAAATTTCATGAATAATGAGAGGATATTTAGACAAAATATGAAAGGGTAATTACATACCCCATATAAATTAAACATGGTGTATAATAAGAAATAAGACTCATTGAGGGGAAATTGAGAGAAGAAACACCTTTCAAGTAACATAATATTTGAGTTAAGAGTCATTTTATCATGTAGTTACAGGGAATAATTTAAGAATCCTAGAAATGAAGTATAAAATATTATAAATAGTATTATTTTTTTATAATAAGTAAATCATTGAAGAATAGTGTTCAATAATAATTTTTCTAACTCAATGGAAGAAATTGGTTTTAACATAATCCCATGCATTATTAAAAAAAAATTTCACATGAAACTAACATATAAAATAATGAAATTGATTTCCCATATAAATTATTAGGAACATTAATAATCTATATTTCATTTTATAATACTAATTTTTTCATTGTATATATATTTATTATATATTTTTCTAATGTTTGTTGGAAATTGAATCAAAGATGACTTATTTGGGTAAATTTAGTGATCGAAGACAGTAGTTAAATACTTAATATAATATTTATAGAAACATAAAACAATACTTATTTTCCTATAAACTTACAAAATTATTAGTATTTCGGGTCTCATAGTCATCCATGATATAGTTTTATAGCATTGTTAAAATAGGTGGTCACACTAACCCAAATAAGAATATAACATAATTAGATGGATAATTATTGGTAAGAAATTATTAATTTGGATATAATATCATTAGAAACGAATAATAATTATATTATTAATATTTATCTATTGTTTTTAATGTATATTATGTGCTTTATAAAAATATTTCAACTGAAGGTGAAAAATGAAATATGTTACTACATGGAGGTAGTAGTCCACACAACACATTGTTAAGGATTTTATATCCCAACGAATAAGAGGAATTGAAGGTGGATTTAAATTTTACTCCTTATATAAATAATTATGTTATATATATAAAATTTATCCATTAATTCCATATTTATAACCAGTGAAGAGAGGCAGTGGTGAAAACTTGAAGACGTCACTTTGAGGAGGTGGTAGTCCGAACACATAATTGACATTATTATATTTTTCTAAGTTGATGAGAAATAATAAATAATGGTTGTAAAATTGATATAATAAAATTTCATCATAGAAATAATGATGAATTAATTTTATTATAATGGATTTGTGGGGTGGTAAATGAATAAAATAAGGAATTAAAACTGAAGGGAAGATAGACACATACGTAGAAGAAATTAATTCTCACCTAGAAACCTCCTTGTTTATAAAGGGGTCTAGGAATTATTAGAAAATAAAGAATTTAAGTCAATGAGATAGAGTTATATTTAAATTTAAATAGTATTTTTTTATTTATAAAATATAATTTATATGTTTGTATGAAGTCATGGGGGTGTTTATATTTTATAAGTGAAAATGGGACACTTTCTAAAATACTCGTTTACTTTAAATGATATAATTACACTATTAAAGAGTATTTGAATGTTATAGTTAAAAATAACATAATATTGGTGATATTTTATCTATAAGTATTCATCCACCTATTTCGAGACATGTTTAAAACATCATGGAAGTCATTTCCTCTTATATCTTAACTTTTAACTTTTTAAATTTTAATTGTGCTAACTTGTTTCAACCCTTATAACTTTTGTTTTAAAAAACATTTTAAATTATTACTCTTATAAATTTGGATTGTTATGAACCTAAAATATATCACCATTTAAAATAATTCAAAATCTAATCCATATATAATTAACTATAAAATTATAAGAATTATATATAGAAAAAATATATTTTGTAGAAAAATAATGATATTACCATTATTTTTCAATAATATTATTTATCATTGAGTACTAATAAAATTTGTGATAATATAATTCTACATGTTTTTAAAAACCATATTAGTGAAATTAATTAAAATAAATCAATTTAATTTAACTGATTAAAATTACATAGCATCAATAAAACATTTTTTTAAATAATAGTTTTACAGTTTTCATGGTCATCAAAATTAAGCTTAGTAATATTAAATTTATTCCTTTCAATGAAATTGGATTTATTAAATCATATGATCATATTAATATAATATATTAAATCCATTTTTGTATATTTAATCTCCACAAGTGATGAAAATGTCTTTTAAAATCAGTGAAAAAATAGTTTATAGAGAAAAATATTACTAGAGTTCATAAAATGTTAAACAGGAGTTTTATAAATATATATTACTATATAAAATGGTATGGTGTTAATAATTAAATAAGTAATTCAAAAATCCAAATGTTTTATAAACTTATAGGTATTTATTATGAAATTATAATGTCATAATGTTTACAGTAATGGTAAAAATGTTATTTTTACTATTCACTTAAATATCGGTAATTTACGGAAAATCACCAAAAATTATCTTAATATAATATTTACATGATAAATATAAAAATTAAATTTATTTTATCAAATTAAAGTTCATAAATTTTAAAATTTTACTTTAAAAACATAAAATAAAAATTTAATTTGTTTGTATAGGAAAATAACATTTTGTTTAAAAATTAATAAATATTGGTATTCTAATTTATTAACATTTATTAATAATAATATTAATAATATATTATTAATATAATAAATATATATTAACCATACATTATTTATTTTTTCCAAAGACAAATAAAAGGTTATTTTTTAGAAAGGTTTCTTTTGAACGCATAAATTTGTCTTATTTTTTTATCATTTTACAGTAATTTAATTTATCAATGAATTTGTAATAAAAATGATATTTATTTTTATTTATATATCATAATTTAGTTACAAATAATTTTACCCCTAATTATAAAACTACATTTTAATGGGAATTTATTTTTTCATGGTTCATTTTTAGTTTGGGGTTTTATATGTCACAAGATATCAAAAACATTATGTTCTAAAAGAAATAGAATATATAATATTGAATCATGGGTTGTTGTGTTCCCTCATTAAATAAATGGCATCGTAAAAATAATTATATTTTTACTCTAAGTAACGTAGCTGATTATATCCATAAGATTTAAATGTTCTAGGTTTTAATTTCTAATGAGATATCAAACATAATATATTAGATACTAATGAACTCATGATTTTTTATTACGGACTATATGATAAAAGTAATTTTTACAGGTTGATCATTTTCAACATTGATATATTACTATGGGTCTATATAACACATGTAGTGATATTTACAAGTAGTAAAGTTGACATTATCCCATATAAAATAGATAGAAAATATATTACTAATAACACTTCAAATTTGAGGAAACGAAATAGATTAACAAGAAGTAACATCCCAGAAACCTTGAAGAATATTTAATAATAATCAAACCACCAGGTGTTATTATTTGGGACTAAGTATCAAATTGTTTAAAAAAACAAAAATTTAGTAATTAATTGTTAAATACATGTTTTATAATCATTATCTTTTTTATTAGTAGTAATTGTGTAGTATTTTCCTTCTAACCATGGTTTAGGTGGATCTTGGTTACTATTTTCCATATTTTCCATTGGATTAGTACCTTGATTTTCATAGTTCCAAATTTCCATGAAATAAACAATGATTTTTTATCGCTTATTTATTTCCATTATGAATGTGACATTGATGATCATTATTTTCACACTTAAATCAAATTCCCATTCCCTTTGGGAAATCCTTTAATCGTTCCTTCCCATGTTCATGATACGTAGGGAATTGAATTGTATTTCCTTTGTCACCTCATTCACTAAATCATCCATGAGAACCCACCTTTATATTCTTTTTTTATTTATGGATTATAATATATTCAAATTGTTAATAATAATTTTTCATTTCTAATTATTAATAATCATAATATTTATCACTTTAACTCTTACTCATTTGGTAGCTTGTTTGGGAAATATTCACATTGTCCATGGAACATGTTGTTAACATGGTTCCTTTCAAATCCAACCATTAATAAACCTAAAAGGATTTAACATTAGTGATGGAAAACAAAATTAAGTTATTTTATGGTAATTAAATTAAACCCCCAAATTTTAATCCTCATAAAAAATATTACATTTCATTTTATTTCAACCAAAATCACTCATTGTTTAGTCTTGGTTTATTTGGGTTGGGTTCTATCATATTCCTTAACAAAATTCCATAACATAGAAAATACATTATAAAATATTTTAATTATAATTATATTAAAAAATTCATATCCCTAATGAGTGACTAACAATGTGTATAATATCTAGCCCAATAATTATGCACCAGAGTGATGATTGTGTCAATAGTCAACAAAAACATTTCAGGTTGATTACCCATGTCACAATCCGAAATGGGATTTCCATCCAATTTGACACTAGACATGGTACTTGGCATGGCCTAAAAGGGAGTTCCAAATCCCAATGGTATGGAAATAGTTTCTTGGTTATCAAAAATAGAACGTGGGAAAGATTTTACCCAATTATATAAACATAAACAACCAAAACTGAAAAATCCTAACCATACATGACATAAAAATATTTGATTCAATGTTTAAAACATTTAAACAAAACCCAAAGGGACTAAAACAAAAAGGGAACAAGGAAAAATCCCCAAAAATTCCTTGAAACACGAGGGGCATCATCCTCAATCCACCACCACAATACCTATAAAAGAAGGCCAATAGTATCCCAAACCACCATCATGATACATCATGCATTTACCTATGTCTAACATAAACAAATATACATACACCAAAAGGCATATATAGGGTTTGATTTTAATCCTAGTAGGATTCCACCTAATAAAAAGATTCTAGGTAAAAACATTATAAGTTAAATTAACATGTAATTTTTATCAAATGATGTTGGAAACATTTTTCTAATAATATTTTTTAATGAAAACATGCTTAATTTTAAAAATAAAAAACTTTTTTCATTATATTATGATAGTAAGTAAAATATAAAAAAAATATAACCATGTCATGGGAAACCCCTCTAGGAACTATCTAGAACTGGGACACCTGGTACATCATATCTTAGTAAAAAAGTTGTATAGTAACCATAACCGATAGTGTTATCATGTACAGGACACTGGGAGTGGACAACCCATGGTCCCCATGGTCACTAATAATCAGTTTCATGTAGTTGGTATTTCATCTTCAATCCTTTTAGGAGAATCCTGGGTGAAACACATCTAAGTCAACTAGTGTAACAGTCCTAGTCAACCCAGCTAGTTTTCCAAGTTTCCCATTATATTAATTTTTCATTCCTCATAGCAAAAGGATCACAACATTCGTATACACAAATGCCAATAAATATATACACACATGGTAGATCAACCTCATCATAATAGAAACAAATTTATAATCCAAAAACACCCCAAATCCACATTGATTCATGTTTCACATCATTTTCACAATTTAAAAAACATTTTCTCAATTTATAAAATACCTTCAAGAAACACAATAATAGAAAACACTTGGAAACAAACAATTTCGATTATAAATTACACTTTTAATCCATGAAATTTTTTATTCTTTTCACAAAAACATTTTTACATTATATATATTCCATTAAAAAAATTTAGATACTCAAGAAAGCATGTCAAATTATTTAAATAATTTTTCCACAAGGAACCAACTACCTTGAGTGTTGAAACTTCCATAAAATAGTGTAAAACCACAACATCACCTCAATAAAACCCTATAAAAGATATATTTTACCATAATTGTCAGTATTGAATGTTAAAACTTAAAATCTAAACATAAAAATGAAACCCAAACAACTGGAGAAAAGAGACCCCAATGAAAGAGGGAGAAAACCCTAGAAAAGTGTTGCTTATTTGAAGAATCTCAAATATTTGCCAACAAATCCACTAAGGCATAGGAGGTATAAGGGAGAAAGAGGTAGGATTGGAGGCTTCTAGATATGGAAATCATGATTTGGGAGGGGGAGGGGTAGATTGCTGGTTTAATATAAAAATGGAAAAAGGTAAAAGTCCAAATTTTAATTACATGGAAAGTCCACACAGTTTTCCTATATGGTTTTCCAAATCATATAGAAACATGTGCTTGCAAGTTTATATACTGAACATGTCATAGAGTTATTCTAAAATTTGAAAACTATACCCTAATTGCGTGTTTTTCCTCTGTCCAAAATTAAAACATGGGATGATGGTTTCTTAATAAAGGCACATGGTTTCCCATAACCATGTTCAAGCCCTGGGCCTACCCTTCGAAAGCCAAATTTTTCATCATTTTCAAGAACATAAAAAAAATTCCAATGAATAAATATGTGATCAAAATAAATATAATAAATACATGAAAACAATGAATGGAGTGTGAAAATTCTCCCCACTATGAAAAGTTTATGTCCCTAGAATGTTAACTCGATGCTTGATCAGAGAATAAAAATGTGTACTCTTTCTCAATCCCTGATTTCCACTCCCAACACTCATTAATATCAGTACCATGCTTCAAAATAATCTGGACCAGTGGAATAGATTAACTAATGAATCATTATCCCCTAAGAATCTACTATCTCCATTGGGTGTTAAAAAAAGATAAATCAGGCTCTGTTACCAACTCTTACCAATTTAGAACTTGTGACGAAAGATGATTATTCTTTTAGAACTAGTATACCTAAAACAAATCATTTTTTCAAGTCAACGGAGAGGGTAAGGATAACATTTATTCCACCTTCTTAACCTGCTTAGTAATTTTGAAATGTCCAACATACCTCGGCATTATATTTTCATTATTACCCAAACAAAGGTGAAACATGTGTGGTTCCACATTCAGGAACTCCTATCCATCCACAAAAACTCAATATATCATAGTCTCTGATAAGCATTTGATTTTTAAAGAATATGAGATGCTGAAATTCGCTACCTTATTAAAATTAATTTCTCTGATGTATCATGAACAATGTTATATTCTATCATTAAGGTGTCACATAGCTCAACCCATCTCCAAGGTGACTGACATGGACACCCATGGATATCCTAAAAGGGAACCATATGAATCTAGTATTAGAAATAGTTTTTATATGAAATCATCACCAATCCCAAATGGATTTCCAATGAACTGCCGAAATCCCAAACACATGCCCTGATCATGTCTGAAAGAATATGATTCTCCCACACTATTTGACTATCCATCTATGGATGGTATGGCCCCATAACTTAATATTCTACCCCAATTCCTTCTGAAGTCCTTCCCAATACCGTGACATAAAATACGGCACTTTTAGAAATGATTACTGATAGCCCACCATAGAGAAACACAGCCTCCTGAACATAATTGTTTCCCAACTCATCCACCTTTTCTAAATCAATGATTAGAATTAAGTTAAATTACATGGTCATATTATATATCACTTCCTAAATATCATTATTTCACTAGGGTGTTTGAGGAAATTGAATAATAAAGTCCACGGTGATATCATCCCACATATAGGTAGGAATGGTTAGTGGCTAAGCTAAACAAGAGGGCCTTTAGTTCTCTTCTTTGACCTGCTGATATGAATGACACCTTTATAAAAATTTATCCACATACTGCCTCTAACATAACCAAAACAATTGAAAATGAACATCATAATACATCTTGGTTTCACCATGATGCATGACCCAGTGAGATTGGTGGCTATCCTACATCCTTACCTTCCACAGAGACAAAAACACCACATAGAGGCCCTTAAAGCATAGGATTCCCTCAGTATAAAATTACTAATCACCGGGCATCTCTCCACTATTAAGAATCATCACATACTGGTGGAACAATTCATCATCATGTTTCACACAATGAATCAACTCTAAAAAATAAGGGGTTATTTAAACACTAGCAAAAAAGGCACCTCTACTATGCTGCTTGGTCTCTAGGTAAATTTGAGAAAAAATACCCATCAAGGTCCACTCATCACTGGACTCATTCAATGCCTTCACCGACACCTTTCTACTCAAAGTTTCATCTACAATATTACCTTTTCTTGGGGTATAGATGATATTGTAGTCAATACCATAAATATATTCAACACAATGATCCTACCTCAACTTGAAATCCTTTTGGGAGAAGATGTTGGCCAAGCTTTTATGATCTAAATAAACCAAGAAAATTTCTCTGAAAAAGGTAATGGCACCACATATTCAAGGGATGAATTATCACTGCTTTCTCTATTCATGAGTTGGGTATTTCTTTTCATGTTTTTAGAATTGGAATGATTCATACACCAATATGCGGACATATTTTATAAGGACAAGTTCAAGACCAATACTAGAGGCATCACAATAAACCACATATCCCGCCCCATATTCTATAAAGATCAACACAAGAGTGGTATTCAACCAACTCTTTATATCCATGAAGATTTCATGACACTCTAGTATCCATTCAAACTTCACCCATTTTTGTGTATGTGTTCTCATGGGCGAAGAAAGATGATATAAATCCCAAACAAACCACTATTAATATATATCCTGGGCTAGAAATATTATGATCTCACACACATTCTTCGGTTGCTCCTATGAAATTACTGCAATAATATTCTCAAGGTCCACCAAAACTCCTCCTAAGAACACATGATCGAGAAACATTACATATTTAATCCAAAATGTTCATTTAGAAAATTTGGCATCTAAAGGTGGTCAAAAAAAGTGACCAATATTATCCAAGAAATGATGCTCATGCTCTAGTTCAGATTTTGAATAAACTATGATGTTTTCCATGAATACCATGATAAAGGAATCAAGATATTGGTGGAACACCCAATTAATGAGTTCCAAAAAATCCCATAGAACATTTTTCAACCTGAAAGGTATTAATAAATACTCAAAATTGTCATATCTACTTCAGAACTCTATTTTTAGGACATACACCTCTCTCAACCTAATATAGTGATAACCAGAAAAACAAATGTCTATTTTTGAGACCCACATTTCTGCATTAAACTGGTCAAACAATTCATTCATTTTAGGAAAAAGATATTTCTTCTTGAGGTTTACCGGGATTAGCTTCTGGTAATTAATACACAACCCGATATATCTATAAACCAACTTCACAAACATGTCTGGGGACAAAAAAAGATAGTTTATTGTGTCACTAAGTCCATTAGATTCCAAATATTCTATATAGACCTTTAATTCTCTCAAATCAGTGGGGGACATATGATGCGTGGGAAGAGATATCGATTATGTTCACAGAACCAAGTCAATAGAGAAATCCACATCTTGCTTTGATGGAATGCTTGAAAATTTATATGGAAATACCTTTAGGAACTCATCCACCATAGGAGGTAATCCACCCTGAGTAAAACAACCCTCATCCCCCAACATGAGGAATAATTTATAAAAAATAAGATTTCCCATTTCTGAAATTGGAGGTCTAAAAAGACTTAGATAATGATCCAATAATCCACAAAAAACCACAGTACATCCCTCAGGTCCCCCAAAACTCACCCGCCAACTATTGAAATCGATAATATCCTCAAAGAACCCCATACAATAAATTTTATGGATTACATCAATGAGTTATATATCCAATACCAAAAAATCCAGTTCTAGATCAACCCCTGGCATAGTGATTGCATATGAAGGACACATTAGACCATACTCTTTATTCTTACCCCACTATGTCAGAATATAAATCACTTTTGAGATAATATCAGTTGGTAAACTCAAATAATACAAAATATGGGAAGAGATAAATGATATATATTCCCAATATAAAAACAAAACAATACATATATATGATGCAATAAAAATAGTAATTTGAACTATTGAAGTCCTTTCATCAGTTTTCACTAGTACGCAATCCACCAAATTAAGCTTCCTCATCTCATCCTGATCTTAAGAATGATCGCTAGCCCATGGCTCTAACCTGAACTGACTCTAACCATAAGATGAATCAGCCCAACCTCTATGGTCTCCAAATCGATATCCCACCATCCCAGAAGGATCCAACTGAGCTGAAATCCCTCTAGAAGCTACAGATCCAACAACACTCTTATGAGGGCATGCCACAATAAAAACATTTAATAGTTTCCCCATAGTTCCACAATGATAGAAATGATTGGAAAGAGATTTATACATAGGATTAAGGTAACCAACCATCCCACACTTCTGGGAGACAAATAACCCAGTATCAGAAGCTGTAGAGGAAGACTACCTGGAAGGATGTCCTAAACTACCACATCCCATTATTCCATTCTCTTCTTTTCTTCCTCTTTTACACTGATGAACTGACACTACCCATCGCTTACACACTCCCAAAAGTTCCAAACCCTCCATTTCAGTCAATATCCGACATATAAGCATGTTCAACCACTTTGGCATAGTTATTCATCCTATACAAAAAGGCATGAGAATAGATCTCTAGATCTAACCTATTCTCAAACCTCCGATCCTTTATATTTTCATTAGAAACACTTTCAGGTGTATACCAAATTAGATTGGTGAAGTGTTTGGAAAACCCAATCACTTACTAGACCCCTTGAATAAAATTCATAAAATCCTTGGATCTAGTGTAGCCGAACACCACTAGACATTTGTGATAATTGAAAATATACTTGATGTCTTTCCAGTTCATCTACTCATTCTTCCTAGTTTGGACCACTGAGTTCCACCACTTCCATATATGACCTTCTTGTAATAACGATGTTTATTTCACCATGGAATCCTCATGAGTACTATGAAATTAAAACATTTATTTTATCTTGTCAAGCCACTACTCTAATTCATGAGGTTATGTTCTACCTAAGAAAGAATGAGGTATTTTATGAAAGAATTATTAAGTTTTGTCCTTCCTATGTCAATTTTCATCCTCTCTAATTTGACCAGGACCAAGACCTACTCCAATTCCCAAATCCTAAACATCCAATGCCAAAACATCCAATCATCTTTGAACATGTGGTTGGGAAGAACTCTCTATGTCCTCTTCCCGCGATTTCATCGGAATTATCCGTGGAGGCATTTTTCTACAAGAAGCAATGAAGAAAAAAAACTATAAATAAAACTAATACAATTTCTTTTTCAACTATAACAAAAAAAATAACAATATTCCATAAATTAAAACAAATATTACCCTCTATAATAACATAACATCTACACCCGTCCACCACCAATCAGTGTCCACATATAGTATGCAACCTGTACGTCTCTCCGAGAGGATAATTCAAAAAAATTCCCAACATCCCTTGGTGAAACATGTTTTGACACTAGGTGTTCTACCCAGAAACCCTACTAAAAACCATAATATCTTGTCCAGGAAAAACTATCTCTATTTTATCCATACTCATCATAACACAACCTGACCCAAAAACTATGTGACCTACTCTCATGCAATTTTCTGATGAACCAAGCTAAAGAACAATCCAATCTAACACCCAAATCAACCTATGGCATGGCCTGATGGGCTTTCCTGATACTTACAGGCTGGAAAAAAGTGCTTGGGTATCAACAATACATCTTGGGAATTATTTCACTAGATTTAATTAACATAACTAACAAACAATAATAAATAAACAAAAACTAAAAAACCAAAACCAAACATGCAATATAAAAATTTCAGATTCAAACTTTACAGAATTTATAAAAACTAAAAGGGATTAGAACAAAAAGGGAACAAGACATAATCCAAAAAACCAACATGTAATAAAAGGTGCATCATCCACAATCCACCACCAAAACACCTACAAAAAAGACCACTAGCATCCTGAACCATTTTCCCGATACATACTGCCTTTACCTGTGTCAGACAGAACTATGTCTACATACACATAATGATGTTTTTAGGGTGTTATCCAAATCCAAGTATGATTCCACCTAATAAAAATTTTCCATGTTAAAACATTATAAGATAAATTAACATGAATTTTTTATAAAAGGAAGCTGGAAACATTTTTATGAAAAACATATTAAATGAAAACATGCTTTTTTTTAATAAATAACCAAGTGCACCATATGCTATTGGTAATTAAAATATCACAAAAGTGAAATCTGTCATGGGAAACCCATATTGGCACTCGATAGTAATGGGACACTAGGTATATCGTATCTTAGTAAAAAGTATTGTAGTATCCATGACCAACAACATTGTCATCCATGAGCCACTAGAATAGGACACCCCATGGGCCCAATGGTCTGAAATCATCAACATACTTTAGTTAGTATTGCATCTACATTCATACTAGTTGAATCCAAAATGAACCACTTATGAGTCAATATGTATACTAGTCCCATTCTACAAACATTGTTTTCCAGGTTTCCCTTTATGTTTTGTTTTTATTCCACAAAATATTGGGAACACATCATTCATATACACACATTCCAATAAATATAAAAACACTTCGTAAATAAAATTTTTCCCAATAAAAAACACTTTAAAATCCAAAAACACCCCTTATACAATATGAAACATTTTTCTCATAATTTTTTAAAATAAATAAACCATTTTATAAATTTATAAAATACCATTATGAATCAAAATAAGAGATCACACTTGAAAAAAACCAAATCCATGTTCACACCATACACCTTCGAAAAAATTTTGAAAACACATTTCACACCACATATATAATCTATTGAACACATTTAAACACTTTATAGAGCATATCAAATTCATAAAATAATGTTTCTGAGCAGATTCACCTACCTTGAGTGAAGAATCATCCAGAATATAGTGTAAAACCACAACCACAACTCAATAAAACTCTATAAAAGAAGGATTTAACAATAAACATCAAGATCAAACCCTAAAAATTAATAATTGTCCCTAAAAATGACACCAAACTTAATGTAGAAATTTGGCACCAATGAAGGAGGGATAAACCCTTGAAAATAGGGAGTTTCCAAGGAAATATTGACTTGAAAAATAATGATTATTTCCTACAAAAACCACCAAGGGAAAGGATATTGAAGGGATAAAGAGGGACTATTGGAGACTTCTGGGGTTTTAAATCCTGAGTGTAGAGGAATAGGGTCAGATTTGTTGTTAAATACAAAAAGAAAAAAAAGGTAAAAGGCCAAATTTTAATGACATGGACAATCATCATGGTTTTCCAAACATATTTCCAAATCATGTGGAAACCTTGTGGTCTACACTATCTAGAAGGAACATATCACATGGTTAGAGGAACATATTTATAAACCATGAACTAGCATGGTGTTTCGTCTCTATCCAAAAATGACACCTTGGCACATGGTTTCCTGGTCAAGGTACACGATTTCCCTTAACCGTGCACAAGCCAGGTGCCACCAATACCAAATACACATTTTCCATATTTGTTATGAAACTTTAATAAAACCCAAGGAATAAACATATGAACAAAATAAATAATATAAATTCCTAGAAATGAATACACAGCTATGATACCCTCTACGTTCATTTATTCCTTACATGTATCCACTTGTGAGTATCTGGATAGGGATTTAAATTCTAATAGAACCAGACAATATCCATGTTACCAAAACATCAAGACGTTATCTTATACATGAACATATCCCAAGGGGTTTCACTACATATTTCTTATCCCAATCCCAAAAACATTAAATATTAATTCAACTAACTTAAAGGGTTGTTATAACGTTGATATTACAGTAATCATTACCCTATATACAATTAAATTTTCTACAAATAATATATTAAACTAAAAAGTTGTTTAATCCTTCCCTCTATAATAATTAATGTATCAAAAACCAAAACTCTTGAATCTAAGGCTCAGAAATATATTCATTCCATACCAGATTTTAAATGAACCAAAGAGATGAAATTTTAACCATCAATAATTAAAATATCACAAATAAAATTATTGAGTAACATACTTTCTAAAGAAATTTTAGTTTTTTTAATTCTAGAGATTTTAAAAATTAAGAAACAAATCATATGGATTTATCATCAAATGGATACTTTTCTCCTAACATAATAAACTAATAAATTTGTAATTTACATTCGATATGCCCTGTAATTTATATACACAAGCTATTCTTCTTGACATATCATATGTAATACTTCTATTTATAACATTGGAAAATGAAAACATAAGAAAGGGTGAGATCAAATTCATAGTGTGGGTAAACAGAAGTGACAATAATCAAAGATCATATCTGAGCATTGTGTTTAAAAAACTTATATAAAAATAAATGATAATCATAATAATTCCATAATAAAAAAGAAACCACGAGTATAACATATCCATGGTTGACTAATCAATAAATAAAATCATGGATATCTCAAATTGTTAATTTTTAACGAAATTCATAAAATCAGATAACTAATTACAAGCTCTAATCCAAGACATAATTATATTAGACATCATAGTTATATAGTATGGGCCCTATATGTATGAATTATTTTATTTTAAGTAGGCATACTCTAAATTACCAAAAATAGATTGTCTCAAGAGATCTATTGATGCATTAATGGACTATCTATAACTAGGATCCACCCATAACTCATTATGTCAGTTTTATTCATAATATGATGTAATGAATAATATAAATAATACATGACCAATTTTCCTCAGTAACCAGTAAACATATTTATTTGAATAACTAGCATACATGTTATCATTATTTCCCCAATAAATAAATATAATGTATTTCTTTTAAAGAATCACTCAAAATAATAATATATTTAGTAAGGGGTATATATTTAATTAAATAATTTTCCTAAAAAATAAATGAACAGAATTTAGTTTAAAACCCATCAATCAAAGGAAGGAAATATAGAATGTTCATTGAGGAGAGGCATTGGGTGAAAAATTATGGTTATAATTAAAGATTATTTTAAAAGACAAAATGAGTGATGGATTTACCAGAATATAATCCCAAAATATTAAAAATTAGGATACGATTTATAATATATTACACCGCCCAATTATTCACCACAAAATTAAACTATCTTTTCATACGAATCATATCTAACTGAACATAAATTGTGAAGTCGAGATCTTTATGGTAATAATAACTTAAGAATAAAAATAACAAGATACGGATAATATGAAATTAAATATTATTAGATGAATATTATTCACTATACATAAAGGAAAAAAAATTAATTTATGTCTCAATATAAACTAAAATATGGTTCACTATATGAAAAATGTCTCAAGAAATTGATAATATAGAAAAATAACACTTATATCCTTAGAAAAATTCGAATCAAAACCCGTTGAATGATATATTTTAAAATGAAACATCAAATGAAAAGAATCATAATAGGATAATGATTAAAAAATATTAAGTTATAATTATATAAACTATAAAATATAAAAAATGGTGTCTAATAAGATATATGTCTCATGGGGTGAAAATTGTGATTAAAACCCATTTCGAGTAACATACTCTTTTAGGTAAAAGTAACTAGAAATTGAGATTATAAGGATAAATTGTAGAACCTTAGAAATGAATGATTAAATAGAAAAAAATATTTTCATTTTTTAGAATTTTAATTATTGGAATATTAGAGTTTAATAAGAAAGTTTACAACTCATTGTTAGAAAATTCAATTAGTAGAAACCCTTAGAATGTTCAAGATTTATTTTATGCATGTTCCAATATTCTTGAACAGTAAAATTAATAGTATTATATTCCCTATTAAGAAGTATAATAATATATATTTAATTTAATAAGGACCAAATTTTATCATATTATATTTTTTATGACAAATTATTTTTTTTATTTTTGTATGAATACTGTTCAGGGTTAGCTTCTTTCGGTAATTTGAACGATTGAAGATGGTGGTTGAATACTTAATATAAGGGTTCTAAAACCCTATATATTGATTATTTGATTATTAAATTATAATAATATTAGTATTTAGGTTCTCATATGCATCCATTATAGGGTTTTAGGTCTCTGTTCAAGTAGGTGGTTTGACTAACCCAAACCTGGACATACCATAATTCAATGGGTGAGTATGGTCATGAAAATATTAAATTTGAAATAATATAATTATTAAAAAAAATATTTATATAATTTAGTAGTTTCAATGGTCTTTAATCGTATTTTAAGTAGTTTGGGTACATATTTAAATTCAAAATGTAATATAAAACGTGTTACTTTTTGGAGGAAGTAGTTTGTACAATGCATGACTAACATTTTCATTTCCCAATGAAATAGTCAAAATGATGGCGGAATACATTTTTTTAAATAATAATCATTATTATATTATATATATATCGTTAATTATAAAATTAAATACTTAAAACCAATATAGAGACGAATTAAAATATTTTGTCACATGGAGGCAATAGTTTGCAAAACACATGATTGACGTTCTTTAATTTATCGACATCGATTGGAAAATATAAATAATTATTGTTAAATTAATGTAATAACATTTATGAATAATAATAATTAGTAATTAATTATATTTTATTAGATTGGGGGGGGGGGTAAGAATTAAATTAGGAAAACAACTAAAGAGAATTGTGATTCTTACATAGAGGAAATTATTATTCTTTTTGAAACCACTTAATTTTGAAGGGTTATGGGAATTATTAAGGAATAATGGAATTGTGGTAAATTTGTGGGTTATATGGGAAGTACAATTTTAGTGTTTTATGATGAAAATAAAAAATGAAACATGTGTATGAAGTGCTGGAATTGTATCCAATTGTAGGTAAAAATGTAACTTTTTTGATATACCGTTAGATTTTCAATCATATCATTACACTATTCAAGGGTTAATGATTCCAAGAGTTATAAATAATGGATTTTAGGTTCATAATGGGTCTATAAATCCACAAAAAATATTTTTACATGCATTTTGAACATGTTGGAATACATCTTATCTCGTAATTTTTACATTTACCATTTTTGTTTTTAACTTGGTAACCAATTTTTACCAAGGTAACATATGTTTCATAAATATATAAAATTACTCCTATTACCAAATTTATGATTTCTGAATAACCCATTAACATTAATTCAATCAAATTAAATTTATAAATAATTAAAAAAAACATTTAAATAAATAATTTATATATATATAATCTGCTTTTTGTAGAAAAATAATGTTTTTCTCATTATGCGTTCTTAATCTAAATTTACGTTATTTAAAAAGTAAATGTCTGTTATTATTCATATATATGTGATAAAATATAATATTAGATTAATTACTTAAAATATTTCAATTTAATTTATTATATAATTGTTATTTAATAATAAAAAACTATTCATTAAATTTTTTTACAATTATTAGGGTTATTATATTTAATATTTGAAATCATAATTTTATTCCCAAGAAATGAAATTCAATTTATTAAATAATAAAATAAATTTAATTTGAAATATAAAACCTATTATTATATATTTAATTTCTAAATTTTCGATTTTTTTAATATAATCAGACAAAAAGTGATTTTATGGAAAAATATTACTTAAGTATAGAGAATGGTAAACATAGGTTTCATAAATTCAGGATGGTATTCAAAAAAAATTATAGTAATACATATTAAATAAATATATAATAAATTAAAATATTTTATAAACTTATAGGTTTTTTATATAATAATATACTAATTAATGATACATATTTGGTAAAAACTACAATTTTCACTATTCACCTAAAAAATTAAAAATTTAAAAAAAATAATACAATTAATCATATTAAAATATATAAATTTTGAATATAAGAAACTTTTTTATTTTATAAAATTAAAATTCATAAAATTGATAATTTTACTTTTAAATAATAACATAAAAATATAATTAAAACTAGTAACATGGGAATATAATAATTTATTTAAAATATTACTGAATATTATACTTATTTCCACTCAATTAAATTTTTTTTATAATGTATTAATATAAATAGTATATTTTATAAATAATTTATTTAATTTCTAAAAAACAAAAACAAAATTAATTCTTATAAAGGGACCATTTGAAAAAATATGCCAGTTTAATTAATTATTTGGCTACAATAATATAATTTATCAATGACATAGAATTTATAATTACCATTACATATATTTTTATTTAATAATTATGTTATTTAAACTTCCTACTATACAACAATATTTTAACGGTCATATATTATATCGTGGTTCATTTTAAGTTTTATGTTGTGGGCTTCACAAGCAATGGAAGAAATTACGTTATAAATGAATGAAAATATATAATATTTAATCCTTTTTCATTAAAACTTATTGTAATCATTTTTTAAGTCCTTTACTCGTAAAATATTTGATTTCCCAATTTTTGGGTTTACTATAGCAATTAATTATCACCTAGGTAATTAAATTTTAAATCCTAATAATAAAATTTCTCTTATTACATAATCTAAATATATTATTTAATTATATTGAATCAATTTTATTAAATAAAGATTCCATTCCAAAATAAATAAATTTTAACGTTTGCGTGTTTAACATGTAAATTTCCATTTTTAGAAGAAATGAATTTTTAAGAATAAATTTGTTTCTGACTGAAAAAATGTTAAATGTATTTGGTATTCAGGACATTAATTTATTTATTATAAAATTAGTAAAAAAATTCATCCAAATAAATCCAAAACCAAATTTAAAAAAAAATTAATTAAAAAACGTACAAAATTGTAAATTTTATTCAAAAATATTTCCTCAATTTGTGAAATCTTTAACAAATGTTTTATAAATTCATAATATTATATATAATTTTATTTTTTTACTCATATAATATATATTTGATCATGAATAATGTTTTATATATTTTTGTTTTATAGTTATATATTAATAGAGTTTTAAACGCTAAGGTTTTAGTAAAAACATTATATTTCACTATTCACTAATTATAAATTATTTTAGAAATATTAAAAGAACTAACCTTACACTAATATTGATGTCTGAAATTTGTGATTGAACTTATTTTTGAAAACTAAAATTCAGAAAAAATAAATTTATCTTTTAAATGAAAATTCAAAATATAAAGAAACCCCACATTAATTGAAAAATGGATATCTAAAATATTATGTGTTATTAGTATTATTTCATAATAATTTATAATTTAAATAAATATAATATATTAGTTAAGATATTGAAAGATTATATCTTAACATAATAATCATTTAAAAGTGGTTTATTTAATTTATTATTAATTTTAAGAGTTAATTGACAATGGAAAATCCTTTTAAATATTAAATCACATTTATTATATGTCATCCAAAAGTAATAAATTTTTATTTGTTAATATTATTTCATTTATTATGATATTAAATATTTTTATAATATGTTTTATAATATTAATATAATATTTGTTGGTTCAATTTAGTTGAACTTTTTTTTTGTGAAACATGATTTCGTACATGTATTAATTTAGGTCAATAATTTATTCCATATTCATAGGGTGTTACACCCCCTAAAAATTAAACCTCAAAATTTAAATTATCATTCACTAAAGGATTATGTTATGGTATCCATGAATGTAACAAGTTATATATTTAACTGAGATTTCCACCTCAGGATCCTTGGAATGAGTTTGAAACTATTTATCCAAAATACGCTTCCTATAAGATTATAGGGATATACCATTCACAACTTCATTTTCATGATCATTTCTCTATCCAATTTCACTAAAACAAAAATAATGAGAATTTATAATAAAATCATATATAATTTTAATATGAAAATAGGAAATAAATCAGAAGATTTCTTCTCCATTGAAACCTTCATATTAACCTACAAAACATTAGGTTCAACACCGAAATAATTGGACCAACCAGTCAAACCTTCAATTTGATCTATGTTACCTAAGGTAATTATCCGATTAGGTTCTCTAACAAAACTCATCATAGAATTTCAATATATTTCAATCCTTTGTAATGGTTTGTAATGACAATTTGATTAACCAAAACATAATACCTGAGGGTGTCTTTTCAGGTACACATTATTGATCCAACTCACTATTCACCAGGGTGAATATTGAGTTTATACTAAATTATAATTATTTCAGATGATTACTCATAAGTGAATCTATTTTATAGTCATATCCACATTCCATTATCAATAATTTGATGAAATTTCTTGCAAAACCACAAAATATGTATATTACCAAAACATCTTGATTATATCCTATATGTAGAACTATGTTTAGACATATCCCTAGAGTTTCAACCAATGTTATATAATATGAATTATAAAACTAAATTATATAGTCCCCAAAAATTAATAAACCCTTCTCTAATACCGAATAAAGCACCCAAGAGCCACACTCCCAAGGCTTAGTGTGAAAAAGACATTTTTAAATTATTACATTGATAAAAATTGAGAAAAATATATTTATTTATATCATTTAAATATGTTAAAAATTACATCTCCCAATAAAAGGGAAATTACATGAAAATAAGGTTTTATGGATTTTTGGATTAGATCTCATGACATTTTCTTCCAAAAAGGATTTCTTATTCACATTAATTTTATTTTGATTTCATATATTCAACATATTCCACAAGTAAAGTCAATAAAAAAATATCCTCCAATATATAATATATTAAAAAAATTGGGAAAAGGAAATAAATTAAAGGGGTGATATCAGATGACCAGTAAGGAAAAACTCCTCAAAATTTCATCAAGGTATAGATCTTAATTATATGAGAAAACAGGAGAAATGAGAAATATCATTATAAGATGAACATATAAAAACTAATTTGTTCATAATCCAAGATAATAAGATATATATTCTCAAAACCAAAAAAATATTTTCCATGGTACAAAGGTGTTGAAACATAAGACAACAAACATGATCTATGTTGCATAATCATTGGCATAATGATATGTAATGTTCTGTAAATGAAGAATAACAATAATCAATGATAGGTATAGAAATCCTAAAATAGCTACAAATTAATTCTCACATTTATCCATTTATATATTAGGGCAGTAATAACTACATGATACCCATGGTAGAAAAGGAATCACTACCAAATTACTATAAATGTCTTTATAAAGGCTTCAATTCCATATTCCCATAAAAATTATGGAACATGCTACATTGCATGATTCGCATTAATATTGTAGAGTACGATTCACTACCTAACATTAATAATCATAGTGGAGTAGGCTTGACTAATCGATTCCCATAAATATAGTTGATAAGGCTTCACCACCACATTTATATAAACAAAGTGGAGAATGAGTCCCCATCAGATTCCCATAGATTAGTGAGCATCGATAACAAATTCCTATAATTATATAATGAGAAACAAATCCTTACCCAATGTATTATAGGGTTATATATAACCCCACCCATAATATAATTATTTTCCATAAATATAAACATGATTATAACATGAAAACATTCATATGTAATGAATCACTTAATTAATCCGTGAAAAATAAGTCTGTTTCATAAAAAACATTCCTAAAACATGTCATAAGACTTATGGAGAAACATTATGGATAGAGGCTTAAAAAATATCCCATGTGAAACATAAGCTCCATTAATATTATTTTCATTGATGAAAAATAACTATTCAACATGTCTGTATAAATCACTTGAATAATAAGTGGGAATACCCCTTTTGGAATGTCTAGAAAACTCCTTAATAATTTTATCCATTAAAATGAAATACATGAACATGTTAAAACATATAAAATTAATATTTTAATATAAAAAATAAAATTTCCTAAAAACATAAATGAGAAATATTCATTCATAAACGTTTATAGAATATAAAAAATTCTAATTGAAAACTTCTTTCTTAAAACTGAATCATTTAAAATACCTTTTTGAAATAATGAATAAATTTAAAAAATAAAACTATTAATTTTGAAAAATATATGTTTATTCACTTTTTTTCAAAGTCATTATGATCTAAAATATTTTATAAAACAATTTCAAAATATGAAATTGAAGCTTCATATTAATGAATGATCATACAATGGAAGAAATTATAAAACACTATTTAAGAAAAACTTTTACTATAATTAAAAAAGAAAAACATAGAGGTAAAATAAAAAATTCATTTTTCCTATATAGGAATTTAAATTCCCATGAAAGAATTTTTGTGGGTGGGAAAAAACAAATCCTCATAGAAATAAGTCCATGAAGAATATTTTTAACAAAATTAATGGAGTTGAGTTGAAACAAAATCTTACAATTATGGACACAAAAAAAATAAAAAAGAAATGAGATAATTATCTAAAAATGGAAATTAAATTACCATGATATTAATGATATTAATAATTTTTTAAGGAAATATGTAATTGAATAGACCATATAAAATAAATTATGGTGCATAGTATAAAACATTTTTCATCGATTAAAAAATGAGGACATGAACCACTTAACCTAATTATTGACTTCCAAGAAATAACATGAATCCTGAATATAAAAAACGAATATATTAATAACTTATTTAATGAATTTATTCATATCAAAAAAAATTATAATTAATTATTATCTACAAGTCTATTTGTTAGTTATCATTGATTTCAACATCAACTCAATGAAATCTAGATCATTTTGAACTTTTTTCATAATATTGGAATAGATACTCATAATTATCATAAATTTTATTATTCTTATGTAATTATAGTTACTATATTATATTTTTTATGATATTTTACAATGTTATAAATTTATTCTATAATTTTTTTTTGTTTCTTATGTTAATGAAATTGGAGATAATCTGTTTTCACAAAATTTTAACAAATGATTTATGGTATCTTTATTAACGAGATTAATAAAAATTTTACCATTACAGAATAAAAATTAAATCAATATTTACTTATTTATATGATATATTATCATTATTTATTTTAACATACACATCAATGATATTGTTTAATTCCCTTTTTCATGTATTTGGTGAGGCCAACCCAAATACGAACACACTATAATTAAAGGATGGGTATGGTTTGGAACATTACTTATTTTATCATAATATAATTACTAAATAAACGTAATAATTTTACATATATATAATTATATTTTTTAACCATTTTTATTATAATTTTATAATTAATAATGAATCTTGATGAATAATTCCATATGATACTTTATGAAGGTGATAGATCGCACATGTACAAATGAAATTATCATTTTTATTAATGTAAATGGGGAATGGTAGTTAATAGGTATTCCATTAGAGTAAAAAAATTTATTATAAAATAAAAAAATTCATTATATAGAAATTATAAAATTATATTTGGGAATATAAGATAAAAAATAAAATAATTTACGGAAAAATTAGTATTAACATTGAGGACTTGAGTTTTCCCTTGGAAGACTCCTTTGAAATCGAGGTATTTAGAAAAGTTTTTTTTAATATATGATAATGGAAATAAAATAAGATTATATTTGGAGTAAATATAGAAAATTTTCAATACGAAAAAAAAATTGGGAGTCCTATTAAAGGAGTGTTGAGAGGTCCCTTTTATAAGTGTCGAGGATGAAATTTTTATAAATGTTTCAACATAATATATAGAGAGAACAAGTTTCAAATTTCAAAAAAACAAAATTGGACAATAATGGAAATGGGAATGATATAAAGTCAATAATTGTTCAAATTCTCTTTTTAACACATGTTTTAAACATAGCTTTACGTTCTTTACTCTTTTAATTTTCGTATTTTCCATTTTGGTTTTGCAATTATAACCATTTTTTCTCTGAAATTTATTTATAAAACCTAAAAATAAAATAGAAACTATTAAATAATTTTTATATACATATTTTAAATATGAAATATATTTTATCAGATAAAATTTCTATATTTGATCATTCAGTAAAAACATTGCGCATGCATCATGTAAAAAACCTTTTTTGAAAAAGTGTATTTTTAAGCTTAAAATATATATTTAATATAAACATATAAATGTATTTGATTTTTATGATATAATTGTTTTATTAATAAATATTATGTGTCTTCAAAATATATCCATAATCACATTTTAGAAAAATAATATTTTATTAAAATAAAAGACATAAATAGTTTCTTTTATTAGAATATATTATTTAAGTTAATAAAATGTTAAAATGGGATTGATAAATTAGAAAAAGTATTTATCAATGTATATTTTTACTCCAAAAATAAATAATTTATCATGCAAATTTAATTATATGTTTTATGTTTTAATTACTTATTGATATAATTATTAACTCTATAGTTTTGGGGAAAAATATTTTTTAATAGTAACTAAAAATCTATTATTTAAAAAATATTACAAAAAACTCACCATAGTAAAATATTGATATATGTAATTCAATAACTAAATATATTTTTTTTAATTACAATTATACAATTTAAAAATTATGCTATTAAGTATATATATGAAAAAAATAACTTTTTTGAAAAAATTCATTCTTACTAATTATATGTACTCAATATTATTTCATCTAAAATTATAATTTAATTATTGTTAATATATTGGTTCATATATATTAATATTATGTATATATATATATAATCATAAATATTTAAAACCATTTTATTTAATATTGTATTACTTTAAAAAAAATTGATAATGAACAATCCTTTTAAATAATAAATCATATTAATTATATATCCTCTTAATGTGACCATTTTTATATGTTTATGTGTTTTTATTTACTATAGGTATATAATTATTATTATAATTTTTATGATAATATTCTTCTAATATGTTGTGGATTGTGTTAGGTAAGAGTTGTGGGTGTAAAATACTACAGAATATAGTATTAATTAAGGGGAAATTTTTCCAAAATTTTGGGTCATTACATTAATTCCTCCCCTTAATAAATCACATCACAAAAAAAGTATATCGTTCACTAAAGTTATAATGATATGGGATACATAATAAAGTCATGATATATTTTATATTGATATTTCCACCTCATTTCCCATAGTAATATTTTGAACTTATTGATCCCAGATATTATTTTTATATGTATATAGGGGACATACAATTCATATTTTCATTTTCAAGATCCTATATCAAATAAATTACTATAAAAAATGTTATTATAATTCCCAATTAAATTTAATTAAATGATTATATGAGTATGGAAACTCAATACTAAAATATCTTCTCTAATTATTACTTCATTTCATCCCGTAACACTTTTTTAAAACATTGATATAATTTGACCAATCTATCAGACCTTTAATTTGACATGGGTTATATATTATTGTTTCATAAGTGGTTTCCTAACTTAACTCGTCCTCAAATATAGTAATATTTGAATCATTTATATTGGTATATAAAAAATGTTCATAACCAAATCATATCCTCTGAGGGTGTCCTACCAAGTTTGAAATCATAGGTAGCCTACTCATCATTCGCCAAAGTGATGATTGATCTGATACTAAACCAAACCATTTCAGAGTCATTACTCTTACATGAATCTATGACACAACTATCTCCATCTTCCAATATCAATATATATATATAATTTATAGGAGAACAACATAATAACTATATTACTAAAACCTTGTGTTGTTATCATATTCATATACTTATAACCTAAAAGTTTCCATATATTTTTTTCTAATGTTATCCCATTGTAGACCCTCAAAATAATTAAAATAATCCCCAAAAATGAAAAACCATGCTCTGATGCTAACTGATGTGCCCCAGACCCAAACTCATGGTTTTAGTTCTAAAAACACATTACATAAACAATGTAACCGATAAAAACTTAGATAAAATTAAATTTATTTAAAAAAATTCCATAAGTTAAACATTAAATATCACAGTAATCGCATAATAGTAATAATGAATGTTTTAGTGTATTTGAGGATTAATTCCAATGAATTTCTCATCAAAAAAATGTGGTTTGTTTCACTATAATAATATATTCATTATATCTTAAATATCTACCAAAAACCAATAGCTATATAAAATTTAATTCTAAATTTGGTATTCGAAACAATTTTATAGGGAATTGGAAACAAAACTATTGGGGTGATCCTGAATGATAAACAAGGGAAAAACATATAAACATGTCATTAAGGGTTCGATTATAAAAATATGATAAATATTGAGTAGAGAAAATATATAAATAAAAACAATAGTAAATAAAGAAAATATTACATAATCCATGATAACATGATATGTATTCTAAAAATAGAAATCATATACCATGTAATAAAGGTGTGGAATCATGAGAAAAAAAACATGGTCCATATTAAATAATAAATGGGATATAGATGTGTAATTTCATGGAAATGAATAATAAAAAAATGGAACATAAATAGGTTTTGAAATCATAAAATAGTGAGTCAAGAATCACTACCAATTAACCAAAACATATTATAGTTGGAATCACTACCTAATTCTCATAATGGAGTATACATCACAACATGATTACCATAATCATGGTGGCACAATATTCATTGAATAATTACCTTAAAAATTATAAATTAGTCTTCACTAAAATATTCTCATAACCATTTTATAAAACTCTATAACAATGTAATTACAATAAATATAGTTTCCCTAGATTTACTTTTTGATTCCCATGAGCATATTATAAAATGATTCTCCAAATAATTTCGATAATAATAGTGGATCAAGCTTCACTACTTGATTCCCATAGTGAAGTGAGAATCAATACACAATACCCATAATCATCTGATGAGATATAAGTCATTAAAAAATGTTTTAGAAAGAGATATAGGACCCCATCGATCACATAAAAATAATTCATATATATACATTACTATAGAAATTTAAAATATTCGTACTTCAAGATTCACTTAATAACCTATGGAATGGAGACAAATTTCAATGAAAACATTTTTTGAACATTAAAAAATATGTTAATAGACAAATTCAGGATTGTGACATTAAATAATTACCCTTTTGTAAAATATGCATCAATATGTTTTTTATCGATTAAGAATAAAAAATTATATTTTTGGATAAATCACATGAAAAATAAGTGGATTTACCCATTTTTGAATGGTTTGAAAGGTCCATACAGATTTTATTTAAAATTAAATACTTTATCATAATAAAAAAATTTAAAAAAAAATTAAACAAAAAGAGTATTTCTAAAAAAATTAATAACAGAAAGATTATTTCAAAAACATTCTTTGTGAAGATCGAAAAACACTTGAAAAATTATGTCTTAATATGCAATCCTTCAAAATCCATTTTAAAATCAAGAAATCATTTTTAAAATAAAAACTATATATGGAATTATATGTAATTATTTTATTTCTTAAAAAATAATTAAGAGGTAAAATCATGAAGAAAAAAAATAATACAAATAATGGAATCCTCAAAAAGAATATTTCTCATATAGTGGAAGAAAGTGTAAATTTTTTTGAATTATTTTCACCATAGTAATTACTGAGGATGTTATAGATCACATTAAAAAGTACATTTCAACATATTTGAGGATAATAGACCATGAAATAAAATATTTGTGTTTAATAAACAAATATTGGGAGAATTATTTCAATGTAGAATAATTTTATCTCAATTAATGGTGTTGAGTCCACAAGAACCCTTAAGATCGTGGTAAAATAAGAAAAAAAGTAACATGAGACAATTACCATTAAATATAAATTTAAATAATATTATTTTCAATAAATTAATTATTCTTTAAGTAAATTAGTAAATTTAGACAATATATAAAATAAAAGATGGTGCATAATATTAAACATGTCTGATAAAGTTGAAAATGTGATGAAGAAACTATTACCACATTTCCAGACATCCACTAAACCACAAATATATCATGTAAAACAAAAAAAACTATATTGGAAAATTATTTAAGAACCTTATTTATATATATAACTTTTTATAAACATATTAAATATTTATTATCTTAATGTTTATCAGTTAGTTATCTATTTCAATATATTTTGTGAATAACCTTGATCGTTCCAAACTAGTTTCATAATAGAGGTGTTATTCTTCATTTTTCTCCACACGGTCATAATTCCAATATTATTATATTTAAAAGAGTATATATTTAATTATATTTTATAATTTTATAAATTCATTATATTATATTTAAGTTATATTTCTTATAGATAAAATTGGTAACAAGCATGTTTTAGTGGGTTTTACCAAACAAATGGTGGTAACTTCTTTAATGAGTTTAATAATAATTTCTCTAATAAATAAATTATATGATAATTTTTATCATAAATTAATATTAATTATGTACTTATATTCATCCATGGAATTATTAATATCATTTCTAATGTATGTTGTTAGACCAACCCTACCTTAATTAATTGATGAGTAATGTTATTAAAGTGGTTTATTTTGGAATAATAACATTATTATAAAATAATAATGAAAAACATATATATTTTTAATGTTTGAATCATATTTTAAAATATTATAATAATTAACAAATAAACTATAGGAAAATGAGATTCCTTAAATTGTGGAGATGATAGTTTGCACACACAAGGAGACTTTTTTTTGTTTTTCATAATGGAAAAATGGGATCGGGGGTAAAATGTAACACCTTGAGATTTTATGAGATAGATTAGTTTTAATGTATTTAATGAATTGGGTTTAACACTACAATAATAATATCATGATCTATATGAAACACCATATTTTCTTGCAGTATATGTAACACTATTCTTGGCTTGTGTTGCACAAAATTTCAATTTATTTTGATAGAATTCATTTCATACAACACTGAGTATAGATTTTGTTCAATTTATAAATGAAATAAGCTTGGATTATGTTATATGAAACAAAAAAGGAATATTTCACTACATTCATAACTGACTTGGCTTGGGTTACACGCAAGAGCGACCTTCCTCAATAGCTTGCGTGGTGTGCGATACCGAGTTTCACTAAACAAAAATATATTATTAAAATATCATTATTTAATGAGATATAAACTAGAAATTTTGAATATTATAAACCATATTTTTAATTTTATATAACATTATAATTAATATTAAAAATTTTATATAATATGATATGAGAATAAAATCAATTTTTCGGATAAAAGAAGTATTTTTAAAAAAATGCAGTTTTATCACCTTTTGATGGGGAACCCATTTTAAATCTATTATTTGGAACTTTTATAAGTTAAATTTGAAGAACTAAAATTATTATTTTTAATAAGTATATAAAAATATACATTGGATAAAATATTTATATTTTCTGATAACTTTCATATTTTGATGAATAGTAAAAATACGCTAAATTTTTATTAAAAACAAATTTTTTTCATCGATATAATTTTAATGGTTAAATTACAATTTCAAATGGTTTTAAAGGATAAATATAAATTTTTTACAATTTAATATATTTTATGTCATTAGCATTAATTTTACATTGAATTCAAAAGTAAAAACTTTTCAATGTTTTACAATGTTTTAACTTTTAAAACCCATTTCCTCAACAATGAGATTAATTTTAAATTAATTACATAAACTTATTTATTTTGAATTTGGAAAAAAGGATTCCATATTTGGAATCTGGAATTCAAAAAAAAATTAAATAGGTAACTTTTATTTTTAGACATTATGAATAGTAACTATGGTAAATTTTATTTACCACATATAAAGGTAAATCAGGCAATTAAGGGTAAAAATATTATTATAAAATTCACTAAAAATTGTATTAATATAATTGGAATATTATATTTCTCACTAATATATAATTGGGTGGAAATTGTATCTATCGGAACCCACTTGGATGAGATTAAGATATTTATTTCATTTTATTTAATGAAAAGTGAAATATGTCTCACTCAAATTTTAATAATCAAATTTTAATTAATTTAAGGTTATACAGAATATAAATTCGATTATAAATACTCATTTGAAATTAAAAATATTTTCATTTATCATGGAAATTTATTTATTATTTTTATAAAAAATATAATTACCTTAATATCTTATACATTAATGATGTAGAAATTATTTATTTAGTGAAAAATCAATAATATAGTTTTTATTAAAATTCTAATACCCATAAAAAGTCCCAAACACATGAGAAAACCTTATTGGCAGAGTATATATAAACCATAATCATCCAAGGGTATACTTTTTGACCATTTGGAGCCTTATAAAAGATATTATGACACATACATTATTTTATTTTAAATGATGTCAAAGTTGTCACCTTCATAATTTAATAAATATAACATTTTAAATTTTGGGTTTTTTAGAAGATAAATTTGAAAAAAAGTATTATTATGAAATCTATTAGATATATATTAATCATAGTATTTTATTTTTAATTTTTATGCCTCAAATAATTATATTAAATAATTATACAAATTTGTTGAAGTGATTATTTTATTTAGAGAAATATCAAATAAATGGCTTTAATAAATATTAAAATAAATATTATATGAACTAATTAAATAGATATAATTATTCTAGAGATGGATATTAAATTTTAGGAATCTATTAAATATTTTTGTTTGAATGTATCATCTTTGTGGATTTTATTAAAATTCAAATAAACTAATAGTGTCAAAATTTACACTATTGGTATTTTATAAAAATAACATATTATTAAATTGTTCATAAATTAATAAAATATTTAAAAATTGAAAATTGAAAATTAAATATTCTAAAATTTTATTATTTATCCAATTATGGACAATTCACAACACATAAGAAAGTATTTATAACCATTTAAAATTTAGAATATTATGACCACAAATAAAATTAAATAGGTTAAATAAGGATAAATCAAAATCATAAGGTCTAAAAAAATAAAAACATGTCAAAACATTATTGGTTGATTATATTACATCCCTATCTCATTAAATATCATAATATGAGTCATTTTGGATGTTTTTATGTGGGGTTTGATTTTATTATAAATTAATATTTTTGAGGTTTCCCAAAGTGCCCCTCTCCTCTCTTATAAAAGGGCATCTTCTACCTCTCCTATTAACTCCATTTTAATCCTTAAATCTCAGAAAAACCCTGACCATATCTCTTAAAAAATTCCATATTTACATTATATTGGTTCTTGTTATCTCAAAAGACCAACAGTAGTGCCCTAAGGGAATGTTTAAAAGAGGCACGTCAAGGAAGAGGTAATCTCTTCTACCGATTCATTCAAATTTATTTCATCGTCTATATCCTCTTATTTATTTTTTTCATTATAATTTAATAAAATTATTATAAATCATATAAGTATATGTTATTATAATTATTAAACAACACTATTTCACCTTCTATCCATCCTACGAAAAAATGAAATCATCGTGTGCGCGTAAGTACGACTTACCGTCTCCACGCCGTGGTGTAATCTATTTTTCACCACCACCTTACATGGATGGGTATAATGATGTAAATAATAAATACATATGATTATTATAACATGATACTAATTATGAGATAGTATACACCATCCACTTCAATACAATTTAAAAATTATGGGAACAATATCATCGCTCATGCATACGTACGGGTTACCGTCTCCACGACGTGATGAAATTGATTTTGCATGTTAACCATTCAAAAATGATTATAAAGTATATATAATAAATAATCTTGAAATATATTACAAAATAATGCTACTGGATTTATGTATATAAATATATGTCATTTACTTACTTCCATTCAATTTAATAAGGACACGAAAATATCTTTCATGCGTACGTACGGCTTACCGTCTCCATAAACAGTGTATTTCATTCTATTTATCGATCTATTATATATATCTATATACTGAATATATATGATATATAAATAATGTTTCACATTTTGGAAGTAATTAATCATGATCTAAGTAATCATATAAAGATTTACATGTCAAAGAATGTATGATAAATGAAATGATTTTACCCAAAACACTACATTAACATGGAATTAACAAATGAACGGGTAATATAAAGTAATAAATAAATCATATATGATTTCATAAATATTATTATGGTTTATTTACAAGTTAATAATATGGTTAAACCCACTATACATATGTTTTGGACACATAAAGAAGAAATCGGACCTAAGGTAAGGGATAATTTTGCAATCTCATTTTTATCCATGATTTCTTATACGTAAGTATTTGATGGATTTATAGTCATCATTCATGTAAATTTTTTCTAAAAATGTTTTCATAAATATTTTAATAATCTTCCATGTATTTTTTATGTCATGTTTATCCCTTTTTTACTTTTACTATGTCTAATGGGAGGACTCTTTCTTTTGTTTACAATATGAGGTACTTTTTTACTTTTCCAGTAAAAGTATGAGGTGATTTTTTTTAACTTGTAAGGCTTGAAAATATTGATACTCTTTCAAAAATATTTATTTCCATGAATCATCCTTCACAAATATTCTTGTTTATTTTCAGTTAAATTCTTTTGTTTCAAAATTTCATGACATTTTGAGAAAAGAAAAAGTTTTTGAAGATGAAAGGGTATTTTCTTCAAGAACTAAGTTCAAGTGTTATATAAAAACTATTTTCCATATAATATTATGCTTTTAAATAGGGTTGTGTTTCTATCCCTATTGTTACTATGATTTTATTTTGTTAATGATGGAATGGTATTTTTTGTGGATTATGTTATGATGAAATTATATTTAAGAAACCCATATTATTTCTTAGGTTATGATGTGATGAATGATTTCAGTTTTGTGGAACATGTAAGAATGATTTCATTATGATATGGGTGGGACCTATATTTCATTCAAATGCATTGGGTAAAGATTTATATCTTATAAGATAAACATGGCTGGAACGACAAGTAAATCTGGTTCAGTAATGGACTTTGTCTAGTATGATGGTCTTCACATCAATGCCTTGGAAACTATGGAAATCTTATTATGTTTGTGATGGTTTTCAACAAATCCCTGTTTTATTTACATGCTATTTTATCATGGATAATGTTCATTTAAGATCTATTCCATACGTACAACCATGATTTATGTTATTTCTCAAGATTTTGATGTTTAAAATATATGTTCAAGTTTTTAAATTCAAATGTTTAAGATTTGTTTTATGTTCTCTATGTTTACCCTTAATGAGCATTTGATTTCACCATATCTATGTTTTCATTTCCCCAGGATATAATAAATGGTTTTTAGTAGGAAAAAAAGGGAAGATCTTTATTGTAGATTTTGAAGATCATTCACCATGATTATAAGATTATGATCCGAATTAAAAAAGACACTAAACTAATACGGTCATTGGGAATTTTTTTGTGTCATGTATTAAGTATTCTGTAAAAGAAATGTAATGTCAATGTATTTCTAGATCAGGTCTCTATAATTGGTATAAGAGTGAAGGTTTAGTCATACTTTGGAAACTAGGATGTGAAAACATTAGAGATATCCCTAGAGATATTTCTAAGGTATAGTTATGTCCCTAAGGTTAATTATAAATATAGGTTACAATCCTAGAATTTTGATAATTATCATGAATAACCTAGGATTAAAACTAAGATGTTAGAGATTGAATTTACTCCCCCTTGATTATGTTGTTTTCCTAGTATTATTTTTTCCTCCCATGCTATTCTTTTTGGGTTTTATATAGTGGATGGAACCTGAAGGAACCATGTTAATGATCAATGCACTGGGTTATAAAATTATTTTCCTCTTAAACAACAAAATGTTATGGGAGATGGAGTGAAAAATCATTTTTCTATACTTACACAATCTATGAATCATTATGGATTTCCAAAAGAGCTGATAAGGGAAAAATATTCTATTGAATCCTTCATGAGGAAATGTCTACCTTATTTTTGTGGGTCTTCTGATCCACTTTTTGTTGAAGAGTGGATCAGTACCATTGAAAAGATATTTTCCATACTTCATTGTTCGGAACATAAAAAAGTAATTATGGCTATTTACCTTTTTGAAGGTGAAGAAGACCAGTGCTGGACACTAATTAAGAATAAAATTCCCCAAGATGAAATTGAATACATGGAATGCAATGAGTTCTATAACTTATATATCAATAATTAATTCTTTGTTACTCTTCAAACAAAGATATATAATGAGTTCCTTGAGCTTAACAAAAAGGATGATGAATATATTTGTACATACGAGGCGAATTTTAAAATATTTTCAAGGTATGTTTCTGGAATTATTATCCAACCGGGAAGTAAAGTTTATCGACTCTTCAGGGGCTTAAAACAAAGTATTTGAAGGTCATTATCTATAAGATTATTTTATAATCTTTGAGGAGATTGTGCATTGTGGTATCATGTTTGAACTAGAAGTTGGTGTTACATACCCATCTCATGGTTCTGACAAGAAACAAAACATGGATTTTAAGGGAAAATCTCAAAAAAATGGTTAAAAGAAGATAAAATTTTCCTTATTCTCAAAGTGTGGGAAGAGGCAAGGAGTATATTTTATTAAAGGTACTAGAAAATGTTTCATTTGTGGAAACAATGTTCATCGAGAAGTTGAGTTCCAAAGTAATGGGAAAAAGGATTCTAATGATGTGAATGTAGAAAAGACTATAGAGAAAACACCACCAACACTTCGATGTTATAAGTGAAAGGAAATGGGGCATTATGCTGACCAATTCCCTAATCCAAGGGTTAATTATGATTTACATCAATAACCTCTTTAGGAAAAAGACAAAGGGATGTCACGTGAGATCACTATTGGTGTTGTTGAGTTTGACAACGAAGTAGTAGAATGATTAATTGTTTATGTAATGGGATTTCAAAATAGTGTTTTGGAATCTCATTTATTGTATTATGGGATATTGGAATATCTATGTATTGGTCTATTATGGTTTTCCATAATTATATGGTACCGATAACAATGAAAAGTGATTGAAATATTTTTGGAAAAGAGATGATATGCACATAATGAAGGGATAAGAAGAAAATAATATGCTTAATTGTATTAATGAGATCATGATTGATAAAAGGAAAAAGTGATTTCATTGTTTGAGTATAATGACCCAACCTTAATAAATTACATAATATTTAATTAGATGAATAATTCACATTGAGGATCTTTTCATGTTTAGATTTTTAGAGAATTATGACATAACTATTACATCTCAAAAGATTATAAAGTAGACACTTCTACTAAGTTTCCATTTTTTTCATAAAATAAAAACACTTAAAAAGAAACATTTCTAGTTCCACGTTTTAGATAGCATGTCCTTCCATGATCTCATCCTTGACATTATTCATCTTTAAGTCCTATGGAAATCATTTCAAAAACTTGGTATGAGCATAAAAAGCTCAGTAAGGGTAATAAAACAAGGAAATAAAACATTATTTCATGAATATATACAAAACATAATAATTTTAACATAACTCATGAAATCATAATATTTCTGAAATACAAATAGAAATCATAATTCATAAAGGTAACTTAAGGCATACATAACATACTTACCTTGTAGCTATCACAGCTACATAGGGAGTCCCATTTGGAATACCCATCACATTATATTCCTTAAATCGCTTAGGATAAATATTAATATTTACCTCTGTCATGTTACCCAATGCATTGGAGAGATATCTCGGTATCACCCACCCTAGTTTTAACATAGAACCACCCGTATACGTTACAATGGCCAAAAACCATAACATAATCATACCACATAATTTAAGAATAAAGGAAAGAAAACATTCCCATATTACAATAACAATATAACATTCTAAGATATTGAAATAAAGAATCCATTCCAAAAACAATTTTTAATACAAAATTATGTAAAAAGAATATATGGTATTTATTTTCCATCTAAAAATAGTACGATTTGTTAAGGAACCCCAAGATCAAATAATGCTCGCGGCGGAGGAAAAGGTCGTTGTCACCGCTTATGTAAAAAAAGAAACATTAATCTTTTTAATTTACTAAAAAACTTCGTAGAGAACAAATTACCATTGAATGAAATTAAAAGTAAAAAGGGTTTTATACACCGTATAAAAGAAAGTCATGTATAAATCAAAGGATGCCTCAATAAAAGGAGATTGCGATGAAGTCCCATATAAAGACGGTATCCTTTGATTAAGGATAAATCAATGACATAATTATGTCTGAGAAACATAAATACACCCAATATAAGTTGATATTAAGTGTAAAACAAAAATTTTTCATTCAAAAATATTCATAGCATGACATAACACAGAAGTAGAGGTTTAACCCAAAGAATTGAAATTCGGTAAAGAAGTTCCCATACCCAAATTTGTCACCCTAACAAAGTCACTTTAAAATTCAGATAATGAGTTGATGGGAGATAAAAAAGGTATATAATCACTTGGAAAAAAAATTTACAGCAATAAGGATATATAATAACATATCCCAACATTAAAAATATGTAAATTAAAAGACCTAACAAAATGATGTCTTTTAAAAAGAGGAGGGTGAAAGGTTCCTTTACCGATTTGGGTAACATTCGAAACGTACACCCCGTGGAAGAAGGGTCATACATTGAATATGTAAATACCCATAAATTAAAGTATATTACACAAATAATACAATCATGGATAGTACACACACCACACAAAAGGAAATAGTTTCAAATATAGCATGAATCTCTCGGGAGTAAAAAGTGAGACAAAAACCCCTTACCTTGTTGTAATCAATCGAGTAGTATAACCAAAAGAAAATAAACACCAAATTAATCACATAATTCCATTAATATAAAGAGAATAAAGATAATATATATGAAATTCCAGTACACAATACACCACATGAAACAAATAAGTGGCGAACAATGGAAATCTCACAGAATTAAAAGTGAGATAAGAAATCCCATTACCACAAGTCTAACTTGTCTTGTTCATTTCTTTATATTCCTGAATAATAAACATTTGTCAATTTATAATTTCTTAAGGTATTTCTTTAATGTTTATCATTAAATTCATATCACTTATTATAATGTTATAATAATTAGTTAATTATGTGATTTCATATTGTACGTTTTGTCGATGTTCGGTACATGAGTCAAAAATAAACTTGTTTGAAGAGAATTGTCCATGTATTCCGGAATGGTTTTCATGATTTAAATATCATATATATATATAATATATGTATTCCATAATGTTTGGAGATAATAAGTGAAATGTACCATTCATGGAGATGGTAAGTCGTATGTACACATGAACACTAATTTCAATTTTTGTCATATTAATGGACTTTAAAACTAAATTAGACATAGATATATTATAATTAAAGTATAATATATATTATATATATGAAACATAAGTTCATTAAATAAATTTTTTATAAATTCCATGTTTCGCAAAAATGAGTCACATCACATGAGGGGGGCGGTTGTCCACACTTCCCCATATAAAATTATCACATTTTCACAACATGTGAAGCATAAAGGTATGTTTTAAATATAAAATAAAGAATAATTGAGAGGACAAAAAATATAATTTATATCATATATAAATATATTGACATCTTATTGGCCACCATGAGAGGTGGTAGGAGAGTATTGAACAATCATCGTTTCCAGAGACAGTAATTCGCCATCCACGGAAACAGGATGTTCTTTAACAATTAAACGGTGGTGTCTGTAAGTGTAGGTAGAATCCTTATCATAAAAACATCCTAGTATATTGAGGATAATGGTGTAATTATGGTATCAAATAATAAGGATATAGTTGTGAGTTTATACGTAAAATAAAATAATGAAACTCGAGAGAAGACATTACTTCTAAATCGGGTAGCTCTTTTTGATTTGAGCCAAATGCTTCCTTGGAAAGACTTCTGCCCAACGTGAGGCTTATATGAGTAATAGAGGGATGTGGAGAGTTAAAATCAGCGGTGTTTGGACGATCCAAGGGCTTGAGAGGTGTGGTTAAGGGGGTAGAGGTGGGGGCCTTTAATAAGAGGGAGGAGGGTCACTTTTGGAATGTCTAGAAATGTTGCTTTATTATAATATGGTTTTCAGATTTTAAAGTTCCCAAAATGATATATTTCGAGGATAAGGTGATAAGGGTTCGAAATCCACCCATACAATAGGTTTTTCACGTGTTAAAGTCTTATATTTTACTTATCGTTTCATTTTATTTAAATCGATCAATAATGATGTAATCACTGCATCATCATGGTGTCATAAATAATTTTATTTATATAATGTCTAAAAATTATAACAAAATACCATGATTTTGGAAATATTATTATTTTTCCAATGAAAATTTCTAGTCTAAGAGATCATTTATGTAAAAAAAATTAAAATTATTTTACTTAGGATATACAAACCTTTCTTATATTTCTCTTCTTTTTTTAAAATAATGTCATAAATGTCACTATCACATCCATGTAACTCGATGGGCCCTCAAGTTTTGTAAAAAGCATCACATGGTCTGCCATGACTCAAATAAGAGGATTTGGACACATGTTGGGGTCATTTTATATTATTATGATATTATTTTATTACCCTTAACTACATGATTACTAATTAATCAAAATAATTAAAGATAATTACCATAGTTACTATTCATAATGTCAAAAAAAGAGTCTAAATTACATAATTTGGACCTCCTGATTCCAAATATAGAATCCATTTTCCCAAATTCCAAAAATAGAACTTTCAGTAATTAATTTAAAAACAATTCTCATTGTCACAATCAAAGACAGGGTTTTAAGAAGTAAAATTTATCAAAATATTGACTTGTTTTTACATCCAATTGAATAGTGAAATTACATAAAATGAACAAAATTGAATTAGGTGATAAAAACATAATTCAATTAAACTTTAAAACCAATTAAAAGGAAAATATAACTATATATTTAAATTAGTTGAAAAAGCAGTTTTGAAGTAAAATGCAGTATTTTTCACGCACAAGAGCCTCAGCCCAGTTGGTGAGGACTCGCTAGGTGAATCCAAGAGACCTGATATCAAATCTAGGTTGAGTCATATTTTCGGTATTGTATCAGTACTGTAGCATGCATTGTTGCAGTTCTGTAGTAGGAAATGTTCGGTACTGCAGCAGCCGAAACTATTCATCCATATGGCCCTTCAGGCCACCAGTTTTCTCCTTGGGTCCTGCAAGGCTTTCGGGCCACCCAAGGGCTTTGGGATAGTTTATTTTCAAGGACTTAGGGCCACCTTAAGGCCTTAATGCCACCCAAGGGCTTCGGGCCACATGAATGCAGGCCCCAGACACACTACAAAAAAAGAGCAGCCATAGAAGAGGATTCAAAGCAGGTGCACCCATTAGAGTAGAGCCAAATGGATTGTCAGAATGAGAGGGTATGGCTATGCCATCGGTTCCAGCCTGTGCATTCATAGGAATCCTAATCATACAGTCATGCAAAGGTGGAGAGCTACTATCATGATTCAGATGCTGGGGAGGGGAAGTTTCTTGTAAATAGTCTGGTTGAATTCCCTAAGACCTTCGGGGTCATGTAATCTCATACATCTATGAGCCATGTAATCTCTGAGTCTATGGGACTTGTAAAGGTTCCCCCTCATACCATGAAAGGGGGTAATCAAAAATAAATAAAGAAATGAAGGCCTTCAGTCTATTCAGGTAGTATTTTTCACTATTCATTAAAAATAAACATTTGTTAGAAAAATTCCTAAAATTTATCCAAAGTAAATTTGATATTACAAATTCAAAAATGATTTCCATTTTACCATATTAAAAATATAGAAGTTTCATTAATTAATTTTTTAATTAATTCCCACTGTCAAAATAAATAGTTTGTTTTTAAGAAACAATATCTATCAGAATATTAACACTTGTTTATGTCCAATTTCAATGATAAAATAATTCCAATGACCACCATTGAATTAAATGGTAAAATAATATTCTAATTACACTTTAAAACCAATTAAAATGATATTATAACCAATTAAATAAATTATATTATATGAATGTTTTGAATTAAAATACAACATTTTTTACTATTCATAAGAAAATGAACTTTATCAGAAAAACAACAAAAATTTACACAAAGTAAATATTGATGTCCTGATTATAATGAAGGATTTTATTTTGGAAAATATAACATATAATATTTTCAACAATTGGATTTAAAAAAGGTTCTCCATTAAAAGATGGTTAATCGACTTTTTAATGAATATTAGAATATTTATGCTTAAAATTGGATTCATTCACATTTTAAGCCTCTAACATTTATTGTATAAATGTCAAAATACTTAAAAACATATATAATAACTTTTTAGTTAGTTATGTTCATTCCCGATATTACACCGGCTATGTGTTTACTACCATTTACAATAATATTATTATATTATTAGTGTGCATCGTAAGATTTCAAAAAAAACTCGTTGTTGCGTATTAGGTACGCCATCGAACATATCATCCCCATTAAAGTAATATTTATATTTTATTCACAAATATTAATAAATATGAAAATTTCATATTTTTTATTTACCTAGGATGTTACATCCTTCCCCCCTTTTTGGAATTTCTTCCTCACAATTTTAAAATTGGTCTCAGAAACATCTGTCAAAGCCCCACATTAGAAAAGGAGTCAATAAAACAATCACTTTCAAAGAAAGAAAGATAAGTACAATGGTCACCTGAAATAACCCAAACTAGAATTCTATGAAAACATGGATATATAGGAGAAAAAAACCATCATGTTCAAATGGAGAGTGATAGAAAACATGTCTAGGAGAAATTTAACCCCCAGAAAATCACAAACTTGTGATGGGCTAAACAATATTTGATTCCCCAGTAGGAAAAGTTAACAAACATTGTTTTTGTTTTAAGTTAATTTTCACTGAGGAATTTATTTATGAACTTAACTAAATCATAAGGAAACATATTTACTTGTCATGTAGACTTTAACCTCTCACTAGATTTCTTACACAAACTCGTATTTTCTTCAAAAGATGTGTATTTAGGATGTCTTATTCACATTAAGAGCGCTATAATAAACTTCTTGAGAATCCCTTATTCTACAAAAGATGAAATATATATTTACCATGTCGTTACACCTTAACCAAAACCAAACATTTTAGTATATGATCAGATAACCCCAATTAAATATAATATTTTACAAAAAGAAAAACTAATCTTAATCTCTAAAATTTGTCAAACAATACCCAAAGTTAAACAATGACCATTCAATACAAAATTGCCCTTAAAATTATTCAAAATAAACCAAACTAACAATTAAACCCAAATCTCTGAAGTATTTAATCACATAGCCTTCAAAAATAAATCTTCAAATTTATCTCCAAATAACATCAGTTACTCTTAAAGTCTCATATTGAAAAGTTATTATCCTAATCACATATCATCCACGATAGGTCAATAATTTCCATAGATAAACCAAAATCAACTTATTATTGATTCATAAAATCATGTAACTAAAAATAATTTGTCATACTAACTAGGGACTTCACGTAGACTAGTGGTAGGCGATAATACTAGTTGCACGTTGGTTATGGGTTCGACTCCCACAGCTTCGTCCGACGCAATGGGTTGTCATGTAGTCTGTGTGTTGTCTTTTTTCAAAAACTATATAATTTTATAACATTCCCAAAAAGAGATAAACCCATAAAAAATAACCATAATATATTTTAACAACTAAGGTTATATAATAACTTTCATTTTGCAACCCAAAATTTTTTAGCTGGTAATTACCTAAAATTCAAGGATCATATAAACCAAAATCATTCTTTATAACTATATCCACAAAATAAAGGATAATTATTCCTTGAATAAAATTTTAAAATATCAAACATCAAGGTTACACATACTATAAAAAGTCTTCTAATGTAATAACTTCATCAAAAAGTGCCTAAATACTTTTAATAATTTCATCATCCAAATGTATACCATAACTCTTGAATCCCTTATATGAGGAATTCTTACTCATTCATCATTATTCATGTTCCATTAACCATTCCTTTCTAACTTATTCTTAAATACTTGTTTCCTACAGAAAAAATCATGAATAATATCCTAAGATTCAATAATAGGAAAACATATGTTATGAAATAATCCATACCTTTCATTGGTCGTTGTCAGTTTCTTCATCCTCAATCAGAATGGAATTAGGTATTGGTAAAAGAATATTTGTACGATCCCGGTTATCCCATTCTTGTAACTTCTTCATAGGATATGTGTTTGCATAATTACCATGCACACCACATTTAAAACATTCAATTGATCCTTCAGAAAGAACTTCATTCCCTTTCCCAGAGTAAACTAGATGCTTCCTTTTTCCATGGTAGGTTCGTGCTTTATGACCTTCATTACCACATCTATAACATCTTTTTGCCTATTTGAATCATTTTTCTTGGTGTTTCTTTCTACATGTTTGACACATAGGTTTTATAACACCCTAACCTTTATTATTATTACATCAACATCCGTAGGGATTTTTATCTCGCATATATGATGCCTTATAAAAATCACTATGGTTCAGGTGGTAAATCATGACTCCGGATAGTTGGTTGAGAATAACCACAAGATTTCTCATTGCAGCTCCAATATCATTCAGTTAATCTTTAGGAAAACCATAAAAGATTTATTCACATACACTGTTAGTTTGGTGCCTTCTAGATCCATCTATTTAATAAAATAAAAAACGGTCAATGTGAGTATATCAGAAAAATTATCATATAATAATAAGATATAATTATTCATGTTATCTTAAACTCATTCACTTTATCTATGACTCTTTCTGAAACCGTAACCATTATTTTAATGTCACCTATGCTTAAAGAATACCCTAACCTTGAATGTTATCTAAATCGACCTTTGATACCAACTATTAGGACACAGCCTTAAAACATTACATAATCTTGAATTAAATGAATATTTCACATTGAGGATCTTTTCAAGATTATAGTTTTAGAGAATTAGGACATAACTAATACATCTCAAAAGATTACAAAGCAGACACTTCTAATCTGTTTCAATTTTATTTTCATTAAATAAATACTTTTAAAAAGAAATATGTCTTGTTCCATGTTTTAGATATCATGTCTTTCCATGATCCCGTCCTTGACCCTATTCATCTTTATGTCTTCTGGAAAACATTTCAAAACATGGTATGAGCATAAAAATCTTAGTAAGGGTTATAAAACAGGGAAAGAAAACATTAGTTCATCAATATATAAATAACATAATCTTTTTATCATAACTCATGAAATCATAAGATTTTTGAAATACACATACAAATCATAAATTATAAAGGTATATTAAGGCATACATAACATACATACATTGTAGATATCACAGTTACATAGGGAGTGACATTTGGAATACCCATCACAGTATATTCCCTAAATCTCTTCAGAGAAACATTAACGTTTACCTCTTTCATTTTACCCAATGCATTAGAGAGCTATCTCAAGCTCACCTTCCCTAGGTTTATCATGGATACACCCATATACATAATAATGGCCAAAAACCATAACATAATCATAACACATAAAATAAGCATAAGGGAAATATAACATTCCCACATTGCAATAACAATATAACATTTTAAGATATTGGAATAATGAATCCATTATAAAAAACATTTTCAATACCAAAGTACGTAAAAATATTATATGGTATTTATTTTCCTTTTAAAAACATTATAGCTTGTTAAGGAATCCAAAGATCAAATAATACTCGCGGCGGCGGAAAATAACGTTTTCACTGCTTACGTAAAAAAAAGAACCACTCATCTTTTTCATTTAGTAAAACGCTTTGTAGAGAAAAGATTCCATTTGAATGAAACTAAAATTAAAAAGGGATTTATACGTCGTATAAATTAATTTCATATATAAATCCATTGATTCCTCAATAAAAGGAGGTTGAGATGAAGTCCCTTATAAAGATGGTATCCTTTGATTAAGTATAAATCAATGACATAATTATGTGTGAAAAATATAAATACACCCAATATAAGTGGATATTATGTGTAAAATAAACATTGGTCATTTACACATATTCATACCATGACATAATCAAGAATTAGATGTTTAACCCAATGAATTGAAATTGGGTAAGGATATAACCTTCCAGTAATTTGAAAGCCTAACGACACCACTTTAAACTTTCGAAAATGAGTTAATGATAGATAAAAAGGGTATCTCATCACATGAACAAAACATTTACAGCAATAAGGACATATAAGAACATATCCCAACATTAAGAAGATGTAAATTAAAAGACCAAACAAAAAGATGTCTTTTAAAAAGAGGAGGGTGAAAGGTTCTCATACCGATTTGGGTATCTTTCAAAACATACACCCCATGAAATAAAGGTCATACAATGAAGATATAAATACCCATAAATTAAATTATATTACACAAATAATCCAATCATGGGAAGTACATACACCACACAAAAGTAAATAGTGGTAAATGTACCATGAATCTCATGGGAATAAAAAGTGAGATAAAAACCCCTTACCACGTTGTAATCAATCGAGTCATATGACCAAAAGATAATAAAATCAAAATAAATCACATAATACCATGAATATAAATAGAATAGTGATATTATATATGAAATGGAAGTACAAAATACATCACATGCCACAAATAAGTGTCGAACAATGGAAATCTCACAGAATTAAAAGTGAGATAAGAATTCCCCTTACCTGAAGTCTGACTCGCCTTGTTCGTTTCATATATTCCTGAATAATAAACTCTTGTCAATTTATAACTAGTTAAGGACTTAATTTATAGTTTATTATTCAATAAAAATCAAAAATTATCAAGGTATACTAATTATTTAATTATGTGAGTTCATATCTTACGTTTTGTCGATGTTCGGTACATGAGTCAAAAATTAAATTGTTTGAAGAGAATTGTCCATGTAGTTATAAGTACATCATATCTAGAAGGGTTTCCATGATTGAAATATCATATATATCAAGTTTATATGTATTCCAAAATGTTTTTAGGAAAGAAATGAAATGTACCGTTCATGGAGACGGTAGGCCGTACGTACGAATGAACGCTACTTTCATTTTTTGTCATATTAATGGACTTTAAAACTAAATTAGACATAGATATATTATAATTCCAGTATAACATATATTTTATATAGGTAACATAATTCTATTAATTAAATTCTTTATAAATTCTATATTTGTCATGAACGAGTCACATCACATGAGGGGGTAGTTGTCCACACTTCCTCATATGAAATTATCACATTTGCAAAACCTGCAAAGCATAAAGGTATGTTTTAAATATAAAATAAAGAAGAATTTAGAGGACATTAATATAATATATATCATAAATAAATATATTGACATATTAATAGCCACCTTGATAGGTGTTATAATATGATTTAACAATCATCATTTCGTGAGGCAGTAATTCCCCATCCACAGAAACATTATTTTCTTTACCCATTAGACGGAGGTTTGTGAATGTGTAGGTATAATCCTTATCATAACAACATCCTAGTATGTTGAAGATAATGGTGTTATTATGAGGTCAAATAATAAGAAGATAGTGGTGAGTTATGAATGGAAATAAAAGAAAGAAACTCGATAGAAGACATTACCTCTAAATCGGGTAACTCTTTTTGATTTGCGCCAAAGGTTTCCTTGGAACAACTACTGCCCAAAGTGAGGATTATAAGAGTAAGAGAGGGATATAGAGATATAAAATGATCAGATTTTGGATGAGACAATGTATTGAGAGGTTTGGGAGGAATCTTTAAATTGGACATACCAACTAAAAAATATTTTTTAGGATCATCTACCTCCCTAACTCTGACCTGGTGATACCTAAAATGAATGTTGATATTAGAGAACCACCTTTCCCCGTCAAGATGATAAAATAATTCACCAATATGGGGTAAGGTATATTTATTCTTTAACCCTATAGTATTCATCTTCTTGTAATCAATACATAATCAGCTAGATCTAGCGGCCTTCTTTTCAAATAGAAATGCGGCAGACCAAGGTTAGACACTTAGGAGATTGAATCATTTAGATTCCAAATCATCCAGGTATATATTAAATTCCCTAAAATAGATATGGAACCAAATGTATGTGGTAATAGTTGTCATATATGTTCTTGACACCAAATTTATGTTGAAATCCAAATCCCACTCTATTGGAAAACCTGAGAAATCATCTGAAAATACTTCTGTAAAATAATCCACCATTAGAGGTAATACGTCCACAAAACCTCTTTCCTCATCTTCTAACCTAATCCATGGGACCTAGAATACTATACTTCCAAATTCTATAATTAATGTACCATCATGTCCTGACCATGGATCCCACACGCCTTGAAACTCTGGCTTCTATCATTATGTTCCACAAAACTCACTCATCATCAATAAAAATAAATGTGTGCCTAGAAACTTACCATCCAATCTATACCGAGCATTATATTGAAGTGTTCCATTTTTAAAATCCTGGATATCCCATTCTAGTTCAATCCCTAATAAAGTGAGTGGACCTGATGGACACCTGAAACCCTACACTAATTTCTTCTTATGAACTTCCACCAACTTCATCGCGTATGGAATGAGATTTGTTGGAATCATTAACAGGTCAACAATACATGTAGAGATAAAGGAGTTAGAATAACCTATATCAAGTAGAACATCAATTTTGTACAATGCCACAAAATTTTTACCTCAAACTATTATCCCCTTACATCTAAATCCATTGGATCATGATCCATAGAATGAAGGTTCCAAGTCTCTGCATGAGCCTAAAAAATCACTAACCTATAATACTACCTTATGATGATGCTATCTAGTAGAAGATTTATCCCTACTACCACAACCTTGAAACCAAGAACCTAATTTCCTAGTCCTCTTTAACTGGGTTGATATTCCCCTGGATGATGTAGAACATGGACCACCTTAATATGGGTGTGAATCCATGAATAACTTCTTGAAAATTGAGTCTTAAAAGGATATGTTTTACTACCCACGTCAACAAGGTACACCTTTATTTTATGAATCCTTCCTAATTAGAACTCCATTATTAATAATGTTTGGAAAGAATTAGTTATCATGATGGGTAACCTTCTAGGAAATGTCCTATGGTCTGTGTGAGTGGGGAAAATACACTAAAATAACATATGTTGGTTTATGGTGACAGTGATTAATCTGATAAGAGACCCTAATGTGTAATATCCTATGGTGTTCTAGGAAGACAACCAATGTATTTCAAAAGGCCCATGAGGTCAGATGAGTAGGTTTATGGACTGAGGAAGGCTAGTTCATGAAAAATGGTATCATAACTAATACATATATAGAATTTTATAGTCAATTCCCGAGATCGAGGCTTGGGGTCTAGAATCAGGGTGTTGTGATTTAGAGGGGTGGAGTGTGCAATATTCCTAGAAATGTAAGACTTAAAAGGATAAATTTTACAGCCCATTTCCAAAACATGTTCTATTATTTTTTGGAGCCTCCCAAATTAGAACTCTATAGTCAATCATGTTTGTCCTGGAGCAGTGATCAGGATGTCTGTCCTTCTAAGATGATTCCAAGGGTCTGTGTGAGTTGATAACAAAACCTTGAAAGCGCATGTGTTGGACTATGTGGATAGTCCCTTCTCTGATAAGAAACCCTAATGACTAATATCTTGTGGTCTAATAGGAAGAAAAAAAAGGCATTAAAAGAGACCCATGAGGGAAGATGACTGTGTCCATGACCTATGGAAGGTAGGTTCATGATAGTACTTACTTGTTATATTATAAATTTAAAATGAATGTGCATTACCAAGAATAATGTATCACATAGAATTGAATTGAATCTAATGAAATATCTCATTATAATGTTTTATTGTTTAACTCATATTCGTATAAGACAATGCTCCATGAATCATTCTAGAAATGTGTCTTTTTTTAATTTGACAGACAAATAATGAAATATTAAGTTAATACTATTTTTATAATTCTTATAATTAGAAAATTATTGGATTATAAAAGCAATAATTTTTTGATATGATAATATGGATAGTCTACTCTAATATTTGAATAGTTTTTTAATCATTTAAACTAATACAATATTAGTTATCAAATCATGTGAAATTTAAGATATTTTAAATATTATTTGTTTAATTTCACTCAATGTTATTTTATTCAATTTTCTTGATTATCATTTTATTTTCTTAAGATTATTTCCACCTAAAGTATTCTTTAAAAAAAACTATTTTCTTAATACTGGTTTCAATAGAAATTTGTTCAAAATTTCATATATATGAGATGATTGTTCCATGTTGTGTTGATCTTAGTGGTTAGTTGATTTCTCAACTCATGTTGATGTGATCTATGTTGGGGAGTCATGTTTTTATGACCAATAGATTTTTAATTCAATGAAATATTTTGGTAAACTATATTGTACTATGGTTTTCTAGATGTAAAAGATTCGTCTTAAAAAATTGGAATGTATTATGAAAATTCTCAGATATTTTTGATTTAGTTAAAACAAAACTTTTAAGCCCTTATATTAAGTGTTTTGTGTCTCAAAGGGTTACACAAAAGAAAATAGTTTAATATTTTTAAACACACAACAGTTTATTTTATAAATATAAAAATTTTACATCATTGTTTTCAAAATAAAATTCGTAGAATTGGAATCAAAATTGTTTTACAGGTGCTAATTTATTTTAGAAAATTGAAATTATTATTTAATAGGCTTTTAAATTATACCTTATTAGAGATTTCATATAGGTTTGACCTGCATATAGGGGAAAAAGGGAATTTTTTCTTGTGGAAAGGCCAGGATGTCGAATCCAAGCATCGATACGTATCCTATGAGTGCTGGAATAATGCCACATGTAGTTTTGTGTGTACCCCTTAATGATTTGTCTTGGTCTAAAGCATGGGTGTTCTTTAATTCTACCCATCATGGTTGTGAGGTTCACAATGTTACCTCATAGTTTACCTTCATATGATAATCTCTATAAACATTCCTAAGATCATGGGATTTTTACTTGTTGTGAGAAACAACGAGTGATAAGGGTTTTCATTTATAATATGGGTAGATAGGGGGGTGATGGAGGAATTTTTTAACTTGAAGTTTAAGGTCTTAGAGTTTGAACCTTTATATGGGGGTCGTTTTTATGACTACTATAGGATTGCAGAGTTTGGACCATCACATTGAGAGGATAAATTTTTTTGTGGCTCATAGTTTAATGTTGTAGAGCCTGGAATTTGGAATTAGGGTGATATTTCTAACACATTGTTTAAGGTCTTAGAGTTTGGACATTAACAAGGAGAAATTTTTTTATAACTCATAGTTTAACATCGTAAACCATTCACATTTTTATGGGGACAATTTTTCGTATTATCAATCATAGTTCAAGGTCTTTGAGTTTATTACATAACAATAAGGAATTTTTATGTGATGCATTTCTTTAAAAAATTCACGTTTTTTGGAGTCATGAGGAGATTTATGTCCACTGATATCATTGCATATGCTCTATTGGAATAGACCCTATGTATGACATATGGTCCTTCTAACATTAGTTCATGTTTTGGGGGCTTCTTATTGAGTATCATCGGGGTTTTGAGGAATAAAATCAATTATCCTTCGATGAAAGATCAAAGGTGAACCTTTTTGTTGAAGGCTCATGCAATCTAGTTTTGGTATATTTCCAAATGGTGCATAGTGTGTAATCTTTTATCGTCTATCTGCTCCAATTCATCAAATTGTCTCTAGGATTGCTCGTCCTGGGATAATTGAACACAAATGGATACACAAAGTCACAAAACATGTATTTAGATAGGTAACACCACCTCTGCTCCGTATACTAATGAGTACGGGGTTGCCTGAGTGGCGGTGCGGGTCATGGTCCGGTAAGACCACAAAGCGTGAAGGAGATTATCTGGCCAGGATTTCATATCCTTATCAACCGTAATTTGATGTATGTTAGAGAGAGTCTTGTTTAAAGACTTTATCTTCCCATTGGCCACTGCATGGTAGCAGGATAACTAGTTGGCCTTGATTTCATATTCTTGGTACATCTTATTCAGCTCAGTAGAGTAGAAGTTAGTTCCATTGTCTGTTAGTATTGTATGAGGGACACCATATCTGGTGATGATGTTTTCCTTCACAAAGCTGACATGTATTTCTCCCTGACATTATTAAGGTTATGTATTCAACCCATTTATAAATAAATTCAGTTGTTGTGAGTATGAAATTGAATTGTCTGGATGTAGTGGGGGATATGGTCCCATAACATCCAGCCCCTAGGCGACGAACGACCAAGAGTATTTAGCCGCATGAAACAAATCCGGGGGGATGGTGTATGAAATTATCATGAACTTGGATCTAATGTAACTACTCGATGAATATAACACAATCTTGTATCATGGTTTTCCAGTAATACCCAATCCTCTGGATTTGGTGCGAGAGCATGGTTGATGACTACTATGCTTCACAAGCTCTGGCATTCAATTCATTCATGACAGAAGTAGTCTCTTCTCCATCAATGCACCTGAGAAAGACTCCATCAAGGACATTTTTGTAGAGAACCTTCTCTTGGTTTACCCCCATTGTACATGGAAAAATTGACTACCAACCTTCAGAACTACTCCCCTTCATCCCTAACTGGTGGAAGATCCCCATTCCAAAGGTAATTCATAATAGGTGTCATCCAACTAGTGGTATGACTATAAGGCTCTAGAATGGGTCCAATTTCATCAATTTTCTCTGTGTTTCTTTGGATGAATTGAAAAACCATCCAACGACGAGAAAATATAATAATTGTTTCATCATTTTCAGGATCGGCCAAGGTTTTGGATGAATTTTCCAAAGTGTCATCTTCAGCATTCTGTGACTGGGGAAGATGATTCAACATTGGTTCTAATGGGAACTCTACCATTAGTGCTCGAATACGGTTCATTAAGGGAAAAAACACTTCATTCTTGATATCATAGTCACTATTAACCTATTTGATGACTAGATACGAATCACCCTTTATTTTTAGGTGTTTGGATTGCACCAGGAATGCCAATTCCAGGCCCGCAATGATGGCCTGATACTCCGCTTAATTGTTGGCACACCCTTCTGAAAGTAGAAAAGAGTGACGCAAGATGTACTTTTCGAGAGATACGAGTAAAATTCACATCCCTACTTTTTTGTTCCTGGGATCCTCTATCCTTTTCTCTTTCAGGCTTCAGGAAACACCATTGAAGTACATTTCCCACGTCTGGGGGTTCCCCTGGATGGAAAACACTACTTCATCTAGAATTTCAGCATCAAATGGTGTTGTCTCTTCTGAGGGGTGCTCGGCTAGGAAGTCTACTATCGCCTGGCCTTTTATTTCCTTCTGGGGAATGTACCATATATCAAGCTATTGCAGGATGATTTCCCACAGTGATATGCACCCATTTATTATGGGACAGCTGAGGATATACTTAAGCGGGTTTCCCAGAGAGATCAGGTGGAACTCATGGTGCTGCAAGTAATTTATAATCTTCTAAAAGAGAAAATTGGGGATAGAAATTTCTTTTGAATCTCTGAGTACTGAGTCTCGGCATCAATCACTGTCCGAATGAGGTAGTAGAGGTTGTTCTCGCAGTTGGAATCATTTATCTATGTGAGGAAGGCACCTACTATCCATTCGAGGGTAGTTATGTATAGAATGAGTGGTCTCCCCTCAACTGGTGGCTTGAGAACAGGCGGTCTTAGAAGATATCTTTTGAAGTTTTCAAATTCTTCATGAAAATTGTTATCCCATTCATACATAGGTCCTTTATTCATGATATTGGTGAAAGGTAAAATTAATCTACTAAGTTGGGTATGAAGCCCCAAATATAGGTGAGGTGCATTGGAGACCTCTCATCTCGGTAAGGTTGTGTGGTGAAGACATACCAAGAAAGGATTTTGTCTTCTTGGGAATGAATTATATGCCCTGATGGCGTAGGATAAAGATGATAAATTTTCCTGAGGTAACGCCAAAGGCGTACTTCAATGAATTCCTCTTTAAACTGTGTTGTATCAATTTTTTAAGATAGTTTCATGTTTGGCCAGGGGGCTCAAACGCTGTCATTAATTAACAACTAGGTCGTTGACATGACACTAAACGAATGTTCCCAAAAAGTGCTTGAAGATGTGATGCATGTCACACTAATATGTGGCGTCGATATTCTTTAGACCAAAGGGCATCACATTATAAAAGAACACCCCCTAAGGAGCCCCAGTAAAGGTTGCTTCTTCATCTCCGTTGGCCATATGGATTTTATTGTATCCATAATAGCCTTCCATGAAGGAGAGGGGTTCATATCTAGATTTCAGATCGATCAAAAATTCTATAATCAAGATCGGGAAGTCGCCTTTTTGGGCAATGCATATTAAGGTCCCTAAATTCGATGCAGATTCTAATCTGTCTGTTCTTCTTTTTTATAAGGAATACGTTAGCCAACTAGATCAGATATTGGACGTCCCGTATGAAGTTGTATTTGATCAGTTTTTCAACTTAAGCCTCTTTTTTAGCAGCATGCGTCAGGTGAGTCCTCCTGGCTGCCTGTTGATGGCCCTGGTGTTCTTCTGGTAAACCCAGATGATGGGTGGAAACTTGAGGATTGAGGCACGCCATCTCCGTGTAATTCAATGAAAACACATCTCGGTTCTTCTTTAAGAAATAGTTATATGCCTCCATTTCCTTAACCAGAATGGCCACACTGATCAAACTGGGTCGTGGGTCATTTTCAGTGCCCATATTTTTCTCCTTAAGTTCATCGATGGTTGTGGAAACACCTTCTTCAAATGCAGGAGGGGCATCATTGAGGTCTTATTCCTCTTCTTCTTCTCCACCTTCATTATCTTCATCTTCATTCCCTTTTGATAGAGATATTATTTTTCAGATAACTTATCCAATACTGGGAATGAAAATATCATTTTCCTAGCACGTGTGGAAAGTGCAGCTTGATATCCAACGGATTGGTTGGGAATATCTTTGAAAAGGATTTTCTTGACCACAGGGAGTTAGCCTTCTCTTCTGTGTCTTTGGAATTGGTTGTCGTAGCGGAGACCATCAGACAACTATGTCTGCATCTGGTCCTGTAATCATTCATTCAACTTGGTTGATGGGTAGTACGTATTATTCCCTAAGATGCTGGAAGGGGTCGTCGAAATCAATCTCAAATCCAATCGGGGCATTGACACAATCAACATTGTCAGTTGAAATAGGTTTTCCTAATGACACATAGAATCTCATGTCAATAAAATAAGACTCACAGAATTAAAATGGGGATTTATCAGTGTGCAACATCACATTTTTTTCATTAGTGAAATATTTAAAACACTGATTGTATGAGGACATAATTTTTTCATGCTGATGCAGCTTAGGCCTCCCTAACAAAACATTGATGGTCATACTTTTCCGCACCACTAGGAACTCATGATCTGATATGATATATATGAGAATGATGTAAGGTTGATTCTTCCGAACAGCTTATGCCCACTTTTGTTGTATTCCAACAGAGTTCTAGTACATGGTGTCAAGTTTTCTTCGTCATATCCAAGTCAACGGAGCATTCGTAGCAGGAGGGGGTTGACTCATTAGTCGTTATCGATGAAGATTCTCTGGATGTCGATCCCATTTATCTTGTTTGGAAAATATAAGTGCTTGATGTGCCATTTGACAATGGAATCTTCATCCATGTCCATGAAGGAGATGACAGCGTGACATTCTTTGGGGCTTGTCTCTGTTCGGTAGACTTCAGCTGTTGTTTCTTCAACCTCGAACTCTTTAGGACTTATCAAGGCTTCTATGAGTGACTCCTTATGATCTGAAAAATAGCATAAATGTATCTAGTATTGACAGATTCACTGGTACTACGTCCTGATTCTTCAAAATGTCAAACTTCTTCTCTAAAGGTGAGCACTTCCCTGCTCGGGGTTTCTCTTTTACAGACACTTTAGGGGCCTGGGTTTTGTATGTAGATGGTTTAGCCACTATAGCAAGAGTCGGAGGTGTTGTAGTCAGTTCCACATTTGGTTGGACTGGTCCGCCCATATACCTTGGATGGTTCAGCACATATTCTTCCCTTGATGGATATTCCAAGATTACTGGGCTTGGTTTTCCTTTGACAGGGGTGAAGGAGCATTTTGTTTCTTATTGCATCTTTCTGAGGGACCTTCCGTGGGTTTCCACGATGATAACAGTTTGACTCATGGTGTGGATAGAGATTTGACTCCTTCCAATACCATGCCTTCCATGAAACCTCCGGCCTCTATGACCTCTTCCTCTGGACCTCTAGTTGGGCATGGGGAATTAGGGTGTGTGAACATAGTCTTCTTCCGTGAAGGGTTCCATAAAGTTGATAACATTAATGGAGTTGAAGATCAGATCTTGATCTAATAATATTTTTGTCTGACTGTCTCCTTCTGATGGTGTTGTTTGGTGGGGTGGTGCATGTCATGCTATGACTATTGGAATAATGTCCGTAAGTGTCAACAATGAATTCAGATTTTGTTTCAACTCATCTTCTTTCTCTTTATTTCTACCCTTCTTCCCTTTAGTGGACCATTGGGCTGAAGAGGATGGTTGTACTTTTTTAGGAGCTTTGGGGGCATACTATGTTGTTTCAACTGTACTGGGAGGATGACGTGGACACAGTTGATGATCTTCCAGGTCATCCAGTTATCAAAAAATTTCTCATTCTTGCCTGTGAATTTTTCCCATTCTTCTTCCTCTCTTGAGTGGGAGGTGGAAACATACACTACTTGTGCTGGCGACAAGCCCAACTTTACTTGCACAGAATCCACCATATTATGGAGCAGATACTTGAAAACAAAGTATTAAAGGATTGTGTTTCCTAGTATTAGGTGATACTGATAATAATTTGTGTGGTCATAAATACCCACTTCATCATATCACATTGGTTCTGGAAGATGGAGCAGCTTGTAATTCATGGAGGCTATGAAATGGCCACAGACCATGTCATCTCAGAACGAATAAAATCTATTTCTTTGTTCTTAGAACTGATTTATTTTAGCACCCCATCGTTCATCTTTATGAGGTGGGGGTAGATATTGGTGTCCCTGGGGTCCTGCATTATTTAGTAGGGGCCTCACAACAGGCGCTGGTGTGGGGGTGGCTTAAGCATGACAGAAGCCACTTCATATTTTCCTATTATTTTCCCAGGGGATTATAGTGCCACTCGAGACTTATGGTTAGTCATTTTCATGGAGTCTTATATCCTTTGGGAAATGTAATAAGTGTCTCTAAATCCACTGGTGTACTTTACTGGGTGTGAGTGGCGTTTGCAATTCAGCCTGGATGTTATCGATGCACATGGAGAGCATCTCATCCTAGGGTATTGGTCGGTTCAGGGAATATTTCATGCCTTTCTATCTAGAGATGAATTCTGAGACCCTTTCATTCTCTCATTGTTTGCAGTTCACGAGATCACTACCCATATTCTTGGGAATCGTCTAACTGAACTGGAAGAGAAACTGTCACCTGAGGTCCTCCCAACCTCTGATTGATTTGGCTGGATGGCTGGTATAACATAAGAAAGTCAACCCCACAGGGTTCGTACGAATCAATTGAGTTTTATGGATTCTTTCTACTCTAGAGTGCCCATCATGGGGTCACAGTAAGAGGCATAGTGCATTAAATGTTGTTCTGGGTCCCCCGATCCATTGAATACTGGGAATACCGGGTTCCTGAAGTTTAGTGGAGGCGGAACAGTGCTCACCCCCTCGGGGTAGGGTTTCTGCTCTGGTTGTATCGAAGTGTGATGCCCCTCCATGGATTCTATTAGAGATTTTAGCTGCTCGATGGTGTTTAAAATCCTTGATTCATATCCTGTCGGGCTTGATCATGAGATGGTGTGGAAGAAACCAAGATTGGGTGTGATGGTGAAACTAGAATTTGGGGTGGATGCCCATCCGGGGGCATCATTTGTTGGTTTACCGAGGTATATTCCAAATACCTTCCCAATAAGTGGGAGTCTTGATGTCCTTCGAAGGCCTGGTTTAATGTCCCCCATAACATTTCTTCATTCACTGGAATGAGTGCATGTGGTATTGGCACCTATTCTGGGAGCACCTACTGATGTTCTGTAGAGGGAACATATCCGGCAATATAACTCCCTCGACGTAGCTCTGTATTAATTCTCCTAATCTGTTTCATTTCATCCGACTAATTGGTGAACCATACCTCAAGGGTGAGTGAAGCACTCTCATGGGGAGGAGGATTCATATCATAGATGACCATGGATTTATTTTTCTCATTGTTGGAGTTTCATGGGGGTGGTAATTTCGGATTGACTGAAGAGGCACCTAGATTTAGGGCCACCCTCTAGTTCTGGGTATACACACCATCTGGCTCGGTGGGGAACGCCTCTAGGAGGCAACCATATTCCTTTGTATCTTCTCCCCTGCATCATTTCCTGTGAAATATGTGGGGTTAACGTCTACCACATTCACCGAGGCATACCGCATTAGGTGTGGTGTACCCTGTTCCAAATTGTAGGAAGGCTTCCAGTGCCCTTTATTGGATTTTCTCCTTGCATTCTGTGGTGTTATTCTGGATTCTTAATGGAGATTGACCCAAAGGGAGCCCTTCTTTGACCTCAGAACATGCCTTTGTCTCTGAGGGTATGAACCATAAGAAGGGGTGGAATGGGTAACTCCTCTGTCCATCGTTCGTCCTAGACGGTGGAAGACAGACGTCCGTTGTGTGGGGATTTGAGGTAAAAAATCCCCTAGTCCTATGGGTTGGGACTCTTCCCGTTCTCCTTTTTCTACGCTACAACCTGGATTTTTTGGTCTTATGGTGGCATTTTTATTTAATAATGCCTTTATCCAAAGCGGCTGGGGTTGTTCCCATATCGCGGAAGAAGCCACCACGATTTCCACGCTTTCAATTTCTCTTACTCCTACATGGGTGTAAGCTGAGGGTCGTATTAGGCCTACACAGGGCCTATGGTCTTTTGAAGACATGAGCACTACATTTTTATTTTCATCCCTAAGGCGGGAAGCCTACATTATGTTTCTAGTCGCCTAAATCAGAAGTCTTTCAATGGATTGATCACTTCGGCCCTGACTTTTTTGAGACATACTCCGGGCCTATTTTTGTTGAGTATCCCATGTTTCCTGAGTAGGGTTTTCATTTGATTGTTGTCATTGGGTGATGAAATTGTAGGATTTCATTTCCATTGGGGCCTGTTGGATGGGACTTGGGGTGAAGTGTAGAGATCCATGTTCTCCCCATCCCCGAATGTGAACTCCATTCGTGGAATTTCCAATTAGACCAAGCAATTTATTTAGTGCATGGAGGAAAGCTAGTTCATGGTTTTCCATTTGCCTTTATGATTGTGGATTCCTTATGGACGGTAGGGATTCCAAGTCTATCAAATGATGAAGCTCACCTATTTTGTTGACATGGTCCACGTACCCATCATATCGTATGATGTTTTCTTTCAGATTTTGAAGAGTGGTCCATATATTGAGGCAGATGTTATGCATGCATTCCCTAGAAAATTCCACTAGTATGTCGAATTGATAATTGGTCGTAAGACAATACATCACTGGTATATTATCCCCATCTATTTGTCTTCTCAGAAGATACATATCCCGTTGTTGTTCTTCTAGAGGCTACTATAATTGATATTCCTAGATCGGTTGCTTATTGATGATTTCATTCCAAGAAACTAGCCTGTTAGGAGCCTTATTAATTTTCGGATGTAGCGGGGGTGGCTCAGAAGATGACTGTGGCCCCGAGCCATCCTCAGGTTGAGAAAGAATATCAGTCGATATAGACAGAGTTCCAGATGTGTCTAATTTCTTTCCATGTGCCTCATAATTGGATGGATTTATTATATTTTTTCAAGGGGTGGACCTTCTTACAAGCTAGTATATGGATTTTGGGGAGGACCGCCACAATTGGTGCTGCAATGGAGAGGGTTGCTATGACAAATTAATGCTCAAACGTAGGATTTTTATTATCGACATATACCATGGGGAGGACCTTCGGGGTTTCTTGTAGAAAGGGGATGACCTTCTTGGTACTTTATGTCATTGTGGGGAGGAACTTCACTGTAACTATCATTGCGGGGAGGGAATTCGCAATGACCGCCATCATGGCGAGGACTACCATCATGACTTGATACCTAGATTCAGAGAGAATTAATGAAGTGTACATACTGGGGAGGATCTTCAAGATGTACTAAAATGAGGGGAGGTCCTTCTTTTTAATGGAATTACTATGGGGAGGACATTCACAACAACTTTCATTTTGGGGAGGGCCTTCGGAATGACCGTCATCATTGAGAGGACTGCCATCATGACTTAATGTATAACTACAAAGAGAAGAATATATGTAGTGTATATCCTAGGGAGGACCATTAGGGTGGACGATAGTAAGGGGAGGTCCTTCTTGCTGTCTGATCTTCAGGCTGAGTGGAGGGCTACCCCAACACGCATTAGGAGATTGTCTCTTGTATTCGATTATTCTTGACCCATGGTGTAATCCCTCGTGGGTGCTCTGTGGAGGTCCTTCAGAGCTACTGGTAGCGACATTTCGGGGAGGACCTTCACAACTACTACTACCACTTCTATTATTTGGTAATGGAATGACAGGTTCTTGAGCCTTTACTGATATGTGTTTGAGGGAATTGTGAACCCCAGCTTCCAGTAGAGTATGATCGTGTATGTGCTCTTCATTTTCCAATTGCCTTTGGCGCTTTTCATTTTTAGACGCTATCTTGTGGGTAATCGGGCCCATATTCTTTTGGTAATGGCCTTAATATTTGGGTTCTCATCTTTTTGTGTCCCATGATGTCGTTGGGATATGACGATGCGCATCTTGATTTCTGGACGGGATATATTCCTACCCTGGAGTGGCCAACACGTTGGACCAGCATCCTCTAATTGGAACGGGTATTTTTTCCCGATCCTGTTGTCCATATGTAGTGGGATATTTCCATTCACCCTCCTAGACTAGAGTAGGGATGAATAACTCCTCCATAGTGACTAACTCATTTTGTGAGTGAGTTATTCCATTTGAGGAAATTGGGTCGTAGGCTAAATTTCTCACCTATTCCGCTGAGGCAATGATATCTTAGAATGTTTTTAGGATATGATCTAAATTTATGTATGATCTTCCATCATTTCTAGGATGTTCTAGGATACATATTTGGTTGGAACAGGTATGAAGCCTCATTTCGATGTCAGAGTATATGTTTGTGCCTGCTCTGGTCCTCCATGAGTTGTTAGTGGATACTAGCAGTTCTCTTATTCTGGGATAGAGGAATGAGTCGGTCACCATTTATCTTCTCTAGTTTCCACTATATTTGACTGGTGCTATTAATATTCATGAGTGGGGATTTTTTCCACTCTCTTGCCGTTGTATTTGTATCACGGGATTTTTATGCATCCACCGAAATTTGACTCTGCTCATATTTGGTTACCTCCCTATTTGGATGGCGGACTTGACTGGCATCAGTAGGTATTTGTGCCTGTGTGTAGATGAGAACTTCCCTATTTGGATGGTAGGTTTGAAGTGGATCTGCAGATTATTTGTGCATGTGCGTAGTTGAGTGCTGCCGCATTTGGATGGCGGTCTTGTAGTGCATTTGAAGATAGCTTCATCTGCCTATAGTATTCTACTATGTCTGCATTGAGGCACCGGTAATCACAAGAAGGAATGTGCGCGTGCTCATATTTTGAAACCCTATTTCTAAGGTGGGCTTGAGTGGAGAGGGAAGATTCATATGTATTCCCATTGAATGTCATCACGTTAGTATGGAGGAGCTGCTCTTTAGGAACCAAGGTGATAACATGGTCTTGATTGCACATTTTCCGCCCTAAGCGCGCAGCCTGAGGGTCTCGGGTATCCTGGACACTGGTAGGTGCCCTCGACATAAGATCCTCTTCTGCGAGGGGAGGTCTGGTTGTCTAGTGTCGATGGCGATGCTCTCTGTCGGGGGCCCGTGGGTTGGACTCCTGTGCGGCTGGGATGAAGTTTTCAGCATTGACTTTATATGCCTCGCTAAGATAAGGGAGGTATGCACTGTCATGTTCTAGGGACAAGATCACGAAATGGTTTTAGAAGACCACTGGGGATTCTATGTCCTGATGTACCATCAACGGCTGATGAGGTTGCTAGAAAACCTTTAGAGATGAGAGGGCTTGTCTTTCAGCCTCTAGCATGGGAAGAGTACCATTTTAGTGGTAATTTTTGATCAGCATATTGGACACCAATTGTTTAATATGAAGGGTAGGCGAAGGGGTCCTTCTCTTCATTGAGGCCCCGGCTGCCCGAGGGGTTGATGATGCATGTGTTTTCATGGATCCTAAGGATTTCATTTGGATCGAAGGTCACTCTATGAGAACCTGTAATATATTTATGACATACAGACCAAAAATATAATCCAATTACAATTCTTTTAAACATATGAATATTCGGCAATTCATACGGCCCCCCTTCCCCTTCCCTTTTAATCTGGGGTGACGGGGCCTAAGTGGGGTGAGACCACCACCTTGGTTAAGGATTCACATCAGGTTCACCCTTTTTTTCTATCTTCGCGGTGGCACATTTTGCACATAATTGGGAGAAAAAATCTTCTGACGTACAGTATCCTTATTTTTTTCATTGGTGTAGAACTGATACCTTGGTAAAGGATTCACATTGGGTTCACCATTTTGTTCTGCCTCCGAGGTGGCATGTTTAGTGCATACATGGGTGAACAAAATGGTCTGACTTTCAATGTCCTGTTGTTTTTTTATCATTGGGGTATAACTGACACCATGGTTAAGGATTAACGTCTGGTTCACCATTTTTATTCCACATTTGTGTTGGAATGTTTACAGGTACCGGATATGGCATGAAAAAGATCGTCACCCATCCCGCATATTGTAGGGTCATATTCTTGTTGAATTTACCATTCCTTTATTCCAACCTGTTCAGTATCATTATTCTTTAATTAATGTTGAATTAAACCTTTGGTAATGGTTGGTCTCAACTGGTTATTGTGTAGGGGTCAATCTCTCATGAAATTGGCCCTTCTCAGATATTATTTCCTCGAATGGTCTTCAACGGGTATATTCGTGGAGCCAAGAACACCCAACGGGCCCTGGAATCCATGATTCATGGACCTTCTTTCCAAAGGAAGGCACTTGTCGGCTGAAGTTTTATCCAACGACACTTAAGGAATCCATTGGTTAAGAGAATGGGAGTTCAAGCTCATCACACCCTTCCAGGAGAGGAGTATTACCTGTCCCAGGACTCTCTAATAGATTTAAGTCATGTTCATATGTTCGTGAATCCTTGGTTCATTCCCGAAGATTGTGTCCACTGGCTACCCTTGGTTAGTAGGATCTTCGTGAGCATGCATATGATTGATACTACAGAGGTGATGATGACTTAGCCAAATTATTAGGCACTCTAGAGTTTATCATCATCTATGGGGGATGGAAGGTGACTTAATGTTGGGATCATGCACGTAAGGAGTGATTCCTACGTATCTTCAGGAGAGGAATCAAAAACCATATAGTTTGGATATTTTAGTGCTTACGCATGGGAGATACCCATTAGATAGACATGATTGGGTGTACCCTTTATGGATGGGCACGCATTTGATCCCGGGCCTTCTGGAAGGCATCCTACGTATCCTGATTTGTTAAGGAATCATAGTTATCGTAGTTCAGAATTTGTGGGGATTACGTGTGGAAGCTTCCCATTGGAGGAATCATGATTGGCTGCACCCTTTATGGAAGGGTCACCCTTTTGAGCTCGGGCCATCTAGCAGGCATCCTATTATCCTGATTTGTTTTGGAATCAGATTTCTCGTAGTTCAGAATGTGTGGGGCTTACACTTTGAAGCTTCCCATTGGATGAAGCATGCATGGGTGAACCCTTTATGGATGAGGAACCCTTTTGAGCTCAGGCCTTCTAGCAGGCGTCCTACGTATCCTGATTTTTTCTGGAATCAGAGTTCTCATAATTCAGAATATGTGTGTGGGGGTTGTAATCCTCACAATCCTCTAAGCCCTTGTGATTCATGATTGGTGTAAGAAAAAAAGGATGTGAAATATTCAACAATGCACATCCCCCCCATACCGTTGGTGGGGGAGGGAGAGCCTGCATCATAAGAGGTCAGGGCGATGGTGGGAGAGGGCATGGGGAAATGAACACTTCAATGTTAAGTGACATTAAGGGTTACATTGCCCTGACTTGGAAGGTTTGGGACTTTCCTTGGTGGGAGGGCCCTGGAGCACGTTCTAGGAAGGGGAGGAGTTTCGTCCTCACCAAAGGGGGGCGTACATAACCCCTTCGACTGGTCACTGCCCCTCATTGAATGGAAAAGAAAGTGAAGGCCCTTAATACCAAGAACATGGAGGATCACATCAGCATCCCAAAGTTGGAATCTGGATTACCATGGGAATGTAGCCTCACAAGCATTCCCAAAGCTCAAACCTTTATTGGGAGGGGCTTTGTGACTCACTTACCATGGGTGTATAGACTCAGTAGGGCACGTTGATGCACCTGATTGCCTAATCATACAAGTTCGATGACTTTAGGGGATTATTTGGCCTATTTTCGTGGGACTGGTCATCAGATGGATTTTGGAGGACTAGACGATAAAGGAAAAGTGAGGTTGGAACTGGAAGGAACAATACCCGAAAGACACCCCTTTCTGCGTACAGGTTTCTCACGTGGGATGAGGGAAGCTCTCCATACCATAGTTGTATGCGGGCTGAGACGCCATATGTGTACCAATTTGGTATGTGGTAATGGGTATCTCCAATCATGTAGCAAAGTGATATGCGACTCACCATATCGGATCGGGTTACATCTGCGTACCAGTTTGGTACGCGGTGCCGGGTTCAGTCCGGATAGTGGTATGATACGTGGATCACCATACTAAAGGACGGTCGAGGGGATTACGATTCATGGTAAATTCATCCATGAGAAGTCCTTCGGGTTTTTTTACCAGTTATGTTTTTGGTTTTATAATTTTTACTCATTTCCCCCATTTTATGGTGCGCAGCCGGCTGTACATGCGGAGAAAGTGGTTCATGATTGATGCTTCGTCGTGGAACAAGTCAGAAACCATAGTGCAACCTCTAAGTCATTCCTCATGCTTTAGCTGCCCATCCTACCTTCTATATCCTCTTCCTTTCCCTTTTCTACTATTCTATTTTTATAGAGCATCAAAGTGATCATATCTACTAGGCACGCGACACTATATGTTGAGGCCCATTGAAGCAGTATTCAGACCCGTAGAAGACTTGGTCAATCGGGATTCGTGGGGGATTTAGTACATGATAATGGTTCACAAAACCCTACCTATGCACTTTTTCTGCGAACTGATGAGTTTTCGTTATGGTACGTGAATAATCTTCTGCTCGGTTTGTGGTTTTCCTTGCAAGTTGGTCATCGCCTCGTGGGCCAGTGGTTCGCGGACCATCTTTTTCGCGTGCCTTTCCTGGTGATGGTATGAGGGACATTTTAAAACATGAATTACTTGGAGTTCCATAAAATATATTCAAATCAATTTGAGTCCCTTCACCTTGAAAAACTTGTAGATGTTCTTAATTCTTTCTGCAAAGCGATTATGAGGGTATTATATTTCCTTTGCAAAATTTTGAAGACCCTACAAGGTCAAAAAAATTGTTGAAATATTTATAAATTATAGATTATTATAATTTCTAATATGGTATCCATTGTTCCAAATTCTAAATAGGTATGTGTCAGAAAATAATTTAAAATTATTCCAACGAATGGGATGAGACGATGAGTTTTTAATGCTGAAAAGTTAAAAAGATTGAAATACTTTTACATCGAATTTCATCATTAAATTGGTTCCAATGACCTAAATTTTTTTAATTGATGTATAATTGACCAAATTATATTTTGAAACCTATTTATAATATAATTTATCTATATAAATAAATTTTATAAAAAATATAGTTTTGGATTAAAATTATGTATTTTTCATTATTCATTCAAAACTGAAACTTCTCCGAAAAAACATTCACCCTGAGATAATTTTGAAATTAAAATTTTAAAAATATAGATTATTTTTTCATATAAATTTTTTAAATGTTTAAATAATTATATTTAAAATAGGCATGACATTAAAATGTGGTAAAATTACCTTTTTTTAATTAAAATACTCTCATACATTAAATTATTATAATTTAATTTTAATCGAACATTACTTTTAACTGTGGATTGGACATAAACACTGACTTATGTATGTCTCTTTTCATTCAATTTAATAAATTTTTTAATTGCATGGAATGATTGTAATTAATTAATATATTCTTCACATCGTTTTTTATTTTTGGTCAGAATGTATAAGGCCCTTCGTGTAACGATTTGTTCCTTCCCGGTCCATCACATTGTGAGTTTGATTTTTGAAAGATCCCGGTAGAGGATCAGATGGTGATTGGAGAAGTCTGGTTGTTAAGAGCTGGAAGTAGGGAGGTTACACGTCGTGTGACTGTGTTTCACGATGTGAAGATTAGTTTCTAATCTTGTACAGGAATGCTTTACGACATGCAATCTTATACATGGTGTGAAGAGGGATTCATGGCGTGTAATATTTTTTAGTTTGAAAAATAAAATTAAAACAAGAAGAGATACATTTTTTTAAAGAAGTGGATCTCAAGGGATTTCAGGGCGTGAAATGGGATTTCATGTCATGTAATCCCCCGATTTTATGATGTTTTAAAACATTCCAACTGACCAAGTTTTCAAAAATCCTATGGCTGCAATAATCTCTCTTGTTCTTGATGATCCCCAGGTTTTCCATGATGTTCTTCAAACCATATTCCTCTCTATTCAATCTGTTGATCTCAATAATCATTGTCGGTGATCTAAGGTATGTTCTCCCTTCATTTTCAAGTAGTTCCCCTCAATTTTTTCTCATTCACTTTGATATCTCCTTCTCATGCCATATCATTAACTTATACATGATTTCTAATGGGGTCTCTCTTGGTTTTTGTTGGTGCAGCTGTGCTGCGACGTCCATAGATCAATGCAGATCTTGGGGGATAGGTAATCAGAGGACTGTTACATGATCTGTTCTTGTGCTAAGAACATTGACACCCCTTTGATGTATGGGTTCCCTTATCTCTCTTTTTTTTGCATCATGCTGATGGGGTTTTTTGTTACCCTTGGATTATGGTTGTCCTTTCTTAATTAACGATAATGAACTAGATAATTGAATTGAATGGGTATTGGGGTTTATTTCACTCTTTTGACAACATTTTGTATTGTTTGTGATATTTTAATTATATGGGCTGAACAACTCATAGAAAATGGTGGTCGTTAGTGGCTTTGTTTTCACTGGTTATATCTGTTGTGTGTGAAGCATTAGTTGTGATTTTTGTGGTATCACCCTAAGTGGAATCTAGTATATCACATACACCAAAATTAATAACAGATTCCCTAAGATTGTATAGCTTATGTGATAAACAGTGAATTAACAATCAAAACTGAATAAGGGGTGCCTTATTAAATGACAATTTTTTCTTTTTTTTGTGTGGTGATATGGTTGTAAGGATGATTGTGTGTTGTGTGTGGGTTTAAGGGTTGTGTACGCCAAGATGGTTTAAGTGGTGTGATGGAATCTCTGGTTGAGGGATTGAATGACTGTGGAATGGATGAGTAGTGTTGTGCAACAAGGCTACAATTGGGTTGTGCTTGAGTTATGTTGCAGGATGTGGTTGAGAGTTGGGGAATTTTTTTGGGTTGGTACATGTAATTTTCTTGGAGTTCCTCTATGTTGGGCCTCAGTTGTGTTTCCTATTATATGTTTTTATTGGTCGTTTCTAAGATATATATGGAATGGATGAATATATAATTGAATATTAATGACTCAGGCTAGCTTGGGTGTGTTTGGTTAACATAATGAATAAATTAATTGTGAATAAAGAATGAAAATTTTTAAATAAAATTTCTTGGAATTATGATATGGGTTTTGGTTTGATGTGCGATGTTGCACATTTAGAAGTTGCAGCAAAGTTGGAAATTTTTTGAGTTGGTTGCTTGTTTGAGAGCCCATAGTTTGGGCAAAAGTGGTTGGTTTTATATCTATATATACATTTTTTCCCTCTGTAATTTCTACATGCACCCCACCATAGTTGATAACAATGTGTCGAACATCCCCATTATCACGGGGGATGATATCATTCCAAAAAATCATGGAGGGGGGGTGGATGGTTGGCCACCTTCTCTTCCTCACTCCCTTTTCTAGGCAGTGGTAGCCCAATATCCTTCGGGAAGTTTGTGGTTTGTGGGGCCAGGGTCTGTGTGGGAGAGATGTGTTTTCCCAGGTATTTTTCGGATGATATATGTCGTGTTTTCCCATGTGTCTTTGGATGAGATGTTTTTTGTTTTCCCAGGACTGTTCGGGATGACAAGTTTTGTGATTTCTCAGGTGTTTTAAGGATGTGACGTGGTATTTGGCCCAAGTTTTTATGGGTGGTATGTGATGTGTTATGTGGCCCAAGTGTTTATGGGTGGGATGTGATGTGTTATGTTGCCTAGGTCTATGCGGGTGGGATCTGATTTGGTATGTGGCTCAAGTGTATATGGGTGGGATATGGTTATGAGGCCTAGGTGTGTGTGGGCGGGTTGTGATGTGGTGTATTCAGAAGAGATGGGATTGCTAGGTTGTTTTCTATTACGTTTTCGGAGTAGATATTCAGTTGGAATGTTGTGTAGGGAACCCTATTATCGATGTTCATTATGTTATTTTACTTGACATTGATTATTTGGTGAGGGTGCCATAGTGAGTTTGGGGTGGTTATTATACCTACATAGGTGTTGTTTGATTCTACTATATTCTCATAGGGCATTAGTATGCTTCTTTCACATGTGCACGGGAGACATTGATTTTCCTAATGAGAATACATGTATTCTTTCCATACATATATAAACCTATTTTCAAGTTTCCAGGAGGACATTGTGGATCGGGATGGAATATATTAGCTCAGATCTTGACCATTTCTGTATCGGTAATTAGAATTACTTTTTGTATATACATTTTAGACATTTGTTTTGTAACATTTCTATATTAAACATGAAAGTGGGATTCATTTGGATTATATATATATATATATATATATATCTTGGAGTTTTTTTTTGGATGAAGCATCTTATATTCTAATCTTGTTCCATTAAAAAGGGAAATGCCTCCCATTTTGTGAGACTTTTATACCATTGGGGATGGTCGCCACCCCAGGGCCTACTTGAGTTGGCACTTAGAGGTCATTATATCCCTTTCGTCATTTCCAGGACAGGAGTGGCATCATTAGATATTGTGGGTCATGATAGAATGGTATCAGAGGTGATGTTTGAGAGATAGGATGGAGTGTGGAGTTTAGAATAGTGATGAATGCATGGGTTATTAGGGAAACGATGTCAGGTGATCTTGGTGTGTGACATAGTATAGGGATGATAATCTAGGACCAGGGGTTTTTTGGGCACCCATGATCCAATGTAACGACTCTGAGCCTACCGAATGACCATGTGAGGCTACACTGTTTACAGTGTAGAGACCCTTGGAAAGGTACATGAAGCATAATGACGTGGGTTCTTATTTGATTTGGCTATTTTGGAAAATCTGAAATGGACAATGAAATGAGATAAATGAGTTAAAATAAATCTTAAATAAAATTTCATTCTACATGGGATTAGTAATTTATTATTTACCTTTTAGCTATTACACTCGATCTTTGTCCTCATGTGGCTCAATCAGTTGATGCTTAACTAGCTAATCCGGTTCATCGACGTAGGGTTGGTATTGTGGAGTAGGATGACCAGTGGTAGATATTATTACATGGTTTGCAGCGGTAGACCATGGGAATGTATAAGTGAAGGTTTTCATACATGGAGACAGATAGATGGTTTGAGGAGCTTGAGACCACCTTCAGTTTGATTTTGGCCCTGATAGAGTACTCAGTTCCCTTAGTAGTGAGTCAAATTTTGGGAGTGGTGTGTTAGTGGTGGATGCTTTATCTGTGGGAGTGGCATATTATTTCGGTCAACATTCTGAAGGAATTCTAGGTTGAGTTACATTAATCAAAAATGAAGTATAAGAAGAGGCCATAGATTTTCCCTCTTTTGTAGGGGAGTATGTCAGTGTGGGAACTTGGGATCAAGTTCATGGATCCTCTTCACTTCAACCCATATCTCTTTCTAGATGATGATTCTCATGTAAGATGGATTAAGGAGGCCATTCACTCTTTTATCCAGTATTATTTTACTCTTTTATGTTATTAATGAATTTGGTGGTCCATATGAACATGAATGTGATTTTTAGGATACAATCACAATGATTTCTATCAGGAGAGGGGAACCAAAAGAGTTCATTGAGAGGAAGAACCATTAGTGTTAGCTCTGAGGCACTGGGACCTTCGATATTTTGACCGTCATGGAGGTGACCACAACGGTTTCCTTTTCGTAATTCGGGTGAAGGTGGTCTATGTACCTTTTCTATGGGATTAGGTCCAATGAGATTATTTTTTGGGGTTCAAATCAATCTTTATAATCAATTTACAGGGGCTATTCAACAAGAATATGGTGGAGGTGGACAACATCAGCGACAAACATAGCAGTAGTTACTATCTGGGACATTTTAGTAGTGGGGACAATAGGTTCATGCTCCACTGAAGGGAGATGGAGCAGGTAGAGTCTGAACATATAGTGTACCTTAGGTACCTTGAACCAGGTGTAGTCATGTAGGCAGTTGTCAGCAGAGGGGTAGAGGAGTCAGTCATGGTTAGTTTCACACAGCAGAGGTAGCCGTTCTAGATGGGCCATGGATCATCACAGGTATGATCATTTTTTAGTACCCTTACTTGTTCTATGTTTGATTCAGGAGATACACGCCACTTTGTTCCACCTGATTTATCCCATGTTTTGGGACTAGACATAGAGAGGCTACCTATTCATCTAATGTTGAGTATGCAAGTCATAGGTCATACTAGGTTGTGTGATGTGTGATGGTGATGTAGACTGATGATGGGACCACATCCGTCACATGGGGATCTATTCTTACTATAGATACAACCATAATATTTCATTATTGGCATTTACTAGTTTTATTACATGCATTCTTCTATAAAATACTACTATAGAAGAGTTGTGTTTTTAGATGTGGATGGACAAAAAGTGGTTTTCATTGGTGAGATGAGATGTTAGGTGGGAATTCCAAATATAGATCCTCTTCTTACCTTTTTCGTTGACCTGTGAGTGGAATTATTAGATGATGAGATGGAAGAGGTTCCCATGGTTTTTGGGGGATTTCCTAGTATTTTTCTCAAGGAGGTTGTGACTCTACCCCCTCGAGATGATGTTGAGTTCGAGATATATTTGCGACTCAATTCTTCTCTGATTTCGAAGACACCTTATCAGATGGAATCGTCTGCGTTGTGGGAGTTTTGGATAGAGATAGATGATCTAATGAATAATGGTTTTATCTGGCCTAATGTGTTGTTGTGGGGTTCTCTAGTGTTGTTCGAAAAGAAGGCAGGTGGTAGTATTAGGTTATGTAGACTGCTAAAGGTTGAATTAGGTGACAATCAAATACCATCACCCTCTTCTGAGGATAAAAAATCTTTTGGACTTTCTGAGAGGGGAATGTTGTATTCCTATGATATATCTATGGTATGTATATCACCATTTGAGTGTGATGGAGCAATATATCATGAAGACTTCATTCCCTTGTAGTTACTGGAACATCATCTTCGTAGTCATGCCATTTGGTATTACAATCTCACCATCCATGTTCATGGGGCACATGGACCCCCCCCCCCATTCATGAGTTCCTATACCATTTCGTTATCATATTCATCAATGATATCCTAATCAACTCGATGTCAGTGGAGGAGCACACTGAGCATCTCAGAACTATCATGTAGGTTCTTTGATGCCACCAGCTCTAAATAAAGTTGTCCAACTATGAGTTCTGGACATGAGAGGTGTGTTTCCTTAGGCATGTGGTGTCCATGAAGGGTGTGGCAGTTGAACCAAAAAATGTTGAAGTGGTTTGTTTCTTGGGAAACACCAAATAATGTGGAATAAGACCATAGTTTTCTTTTTTTCTCATAGGCTATTATCCCGGGATTGTTCCTAATATATCTTGTTTTGTATCTCAGTTAAAATATATGACTATAAAGGACCAAGATTTTTTGTAGGATGATAAGTGTGAATAAATATTTAGTTATCTGAAGGGGGAATTTGATCACTGTCCATGTTCTCCAGTTTGCAGAGGATGGGGTGATGTTTGAGGCGTTTGTGACGCTTCACATCTGGGTTTGGGATGCATATTTATGCAACATCGATGAGTGATATCTTATGGATCTAGTAAGTTATTTTAACAAGAATTTAACTATTCCAACCACAATATAGAGTTATTAGAAATTGCGTTCACATTGAAGTTGTGGCAGCATTACCTCATTGGGGAGCTCTTTGTGGTCTTCATGGATCCCAAGAGTTTGACGTATATCTTTTCCCAATGTGATCAGAATATGTGGTAGCAGATATATATGGAGTTACTTTTACCAATGTGATGGTGGAAGAGGATGTTTTTTCCAGATGATAATGCAGTCTTCTCTGATGATGCTAGTGGAGGAGTCTTATTGGGGATACTCGTAGGTAGAGGTGTTGCGTGATATTTTTTTCCATGTTCATGCTTCAGAGGGATGGTTAGATGATGGTCAGAATCATATTTTATTTCATGGGAGTTTAATTTGGTTGAAATTCATGAGGGAGTTCATAGTGAGTTTCATAACCCACCTTTAGTAATACACCCTAGAATTTATAATATTCACCATGGCTTGAAGATTTGGTTTTGGTGTCCCATGACGAAAGAGGTGATAGTGGAGTTTTTTGCAAGATTCTTGGACTGCCTGCAGGTAAAGGCCGAGAACCGTGATCTCGGTGGTTTGTTTCAGTCCATGGATGTACCCATGTGGAAGTGGTATGACATCTCAATGGATTAAAACACAGGGTTACTCAGGGCTCCGGGAGGGTATGGTGCTATATGGGTAGTTGGGATCAACTGATGAAATTGGCTCAGTTATTAGTGATGAAGGAGTCAGTTGTTGTGTATTCCCTATCCAAGAGGTAGGTGGATGAGGTGGTATAGTTTCCGGAAGTTCAAATATCCACTATCTCAAACTTTTATTCATGGTTTACCTCACAAGTCTGTAGGGGATTACAACATTCTTTTGGAACCCAGTTACAGCTCAACAATTCATTTTTACACTCGAGATGGGATGATTAAAGGGACTATATAAACTATGGAGGATATGTTTTCAGAGTGTTTCATAGAATTTGTGGAATCTTGGGTACAAAAAATTACCTTTATAAAGTTCACATATTATAATATCTATCACTCTTGCATTGGCATGGCTCTATTTAAGTCATAGTATGGGAGTCCGTTTCATTCTACATTGTGCTGGATGGAGGACGGGGAGATAGGTGTTCTTGGTCTTGAGGTAGTACAGAGCACTACAAAGAAGTTTCAACTCATTCGTTGGATGATGAAAGTAGCTCAAGACTAGGATAAGTTGTATGTCGATCGTAGGAGGAGGCCCTTGGAGTTTGAGGTTCGGGACCATGTGTTCTTGAAGGCTTCCCCTAGATGTGTAAAGTAGAGGATTGGTTGTTGGAGTATGATTTATCCTAGGTTTGATGGACCCTTCGAGGTGTTGGAGTGAGTTGGTGAGGTGGAATATTTTTTTCCCTACCACCGTAGTTGGAGAGTGTCCATGATTCCTTTGATGTCTCTCATCATTTTCGATATCTACACAATGACTCCAATGACATTGACCGTGGAAAGTTGGATATCGAGGATGATGCGATTATTGTAGAGTGGCCAGTGTAGATCTAGGATCATCAAGTGAAGAAGCTGTGTATAATAACTACTACATTGGTTTTTTGTTTTGTTGAGGCACGATGGCCATGAGATGTGTACTTAGGAGCAAGAAAATGATATGCATGCCCAATACCCAGAGTTGTTTAGAATTTTTACTATATTTTTTTGTTTTGATATGTATTGTTTGAACCTGATTTTTATGAAATGATATGTTTTACCATAGGTTGAGATATTTTTTACATTCTATGATAAATTATTGAAATTAAAAAAGGGGAATACCAAACTCCTAATCGAGACACTTTAACTGAGATGTGATGAAACCTGTGTGGGTGAGTCAGTTCTGCCCAGAGCTGATAGTATCATTACATGGTGGACAAGATTCTAGGATTTGTGTGTTGGAGATGATGTGGTTTTTTTTCATGTATGTGGTGTTTAGGGGTTGTTTGGGTTATCAGATTTTAGAGGAGGTGATCTTGGATGTTCAATTTTACACTCCCTCTTTTGAACAATGCAGGGTGGTTTATCATTGAATGTTGATGTGTTTGATTGTTAGTTGTGCTTTAGGTTTAGAGAGATCCTTGAGAGGTATCTCAGGGGGTGGTTTTTCTGACCCGCTTTTCATCTTGGGATTTTTTTTGGATTCTCTTTGATGATAATCATTTGAGATTTATATAATGTATTAGATCGAGCCTTCCCTATTTTTTACTTTGTGAGTTTGGTCATTGGAAGTTCTTAGAGGAGGTTCAGATTGAGTTTGGGGGAGTCTGTTTGTTAACATATAGATGTATAGAGGTCAAAAATCATGTAAATGTTTTTAGGACATGAAGTTTGTTTTCACAACTTGTCCTAGAATGCTTCATGATGTGAAAAAATTTACACGTCATGAATGAGGGATTCACGGCGTGTAATAATTTTGGGGTTGAAAAATAAAATTAAACTGAGAGTTGATTTGTTTTTCAGTGGAAGTGGACCTCAAGGGATTTCACATCTTGTAATGGGATTTCATATAGTGTAATCCCCAGTTTCTATAATATTTTAAAAACATTACAACCACTCAGGTTTTCACAAATCGTATGGCTATAGCAATATGTCTCATTCCATACAAACCCTAGGCATCCTGAGGAGTTCTTCAAACCCTCTTCCTACTTCTTTGATATTTTGATTTCAATGTTATTTTAAAGGAAATCCATGGTGATCCAATATATGTTCTCCGTTCATTTTCTAGTAGTTTCCCTCAGGTTGATCTCATTTTCATCCATATCTCCTCATTGTTCCATGGAGGCTACTAATTTGTTTTTCCTAATGGGGTATCTCTCATTTTTTGTCGATGTGGTGGTGTAGCGGCATCCTCAGATGGATACATATCATGTGGGATAGGTTATCAGAGGACCTTTACGTGATCTATTCTCATGTGAAGATCATTAAAACCCCTTTGAGGTAGGGATTCCCCTATCTATCTTTATTTGTGCATCATACATGATGGGCTTTTCTTCTTTCACCCTTAGATTATAGTTGTTTCATCTTAATCAAATATAAAGAACTATTTAATTAAATTGAAATTGTAGTGGGTTTTATTGAAAGCTTTTCGTAGATTCACTAATTATATGGGATATTGAGACTATACGGGATGAACGCCCTGCTGAAAATGGTGGTCGTTGTTCGATTTATTTGTGCTGGTTATATCTGTTGTGTGTGCTGCTTTCGATGAGATTATTGTGGTATAACCTTAAATAAAAATTGGTAAATCACGTACCCCTGACTAATAAATAGATTCCCTAGGATTTTACAACTTTTGTGATAACCCTTTAATGAACCAGAAGAAATAAATAAGGGATTTATTAATAAATCTAGGTTTATATATGTTTTTGGGTTTGTGTAGTTATACAATTGCAAGCATAGTTCTATGATGTGTGTGGGTTTCCTGTTTGTATACAATGGGATGGATCAGATGTTATGATTGAATGTTATGTTTATATATTGGTATGGGTAATTTTCTAATAGTTTCTCTATGTTTGGAATTGGTCATGTTTCCTTTTGGTTGTTGTGCTTGGTAGTTTCCAGGATAGTAATGGAATGGATTAATAAATAATTCATTAATAATGTTTATAAGATTCATTGGTTGGTTCTTTTAAAGAAATGAATAAAATAATTTTGAATAAAAAATGTAAATGGTTAAATTAAATTGGTTGGAAGTATGATTTGGGTTGTGGTTTTATGTGTGGTGATCCACATTTAGAGGTTGCAGCAAAGATGTATGTTTTGTAAGCTAGTTTTCTATTTGTGAACCCATAGGTTAGGCATGAGTGTTTGGTATTATATATATATACATGTATTTACTTTGTTATTTATATACAAACCCCTACCCAGTTGAGAATTATGCCTCGAACAACCCCATCGTCATGGGGGCGTGTGTCTTTCCCCAACATCCCAATGGGAGGATGGATGGCTGGACACCCAACCTTCCATGTTCCCTATTCCAGGTTGTAGTAGCCTATGATCCTTCATACATTTTGTGGTTTTTGGGGCCCATGTGGGTGTGGTTGAGTTGTGTTTTTCCATGTCACATTGGGATGAGATGTGTTTTGTTTCCCCAGGTGTCCTTGGGGTGATAAGTGTTGTGTTTTCCTAGGTGACTTTAGAATGAGAAGTGTTGTTCTCTCCAAAGTGTTTTTGGGATGTGACATGGTTTGTGGCCTAAGTGTCTATGTGTGTGTGTGGGGGGTGATATGGTATGTGGATTAGGTGTCTATGGGGCGTATGTGATTTGTTATGTGTCATAGGTATTTTTGGGTGGGATGTGATGTGGTATGTGTCCCACGTTTCTATGGGATTAATGTGGTTGTGAGGCATAGGTGTGCGCGGTTAGGTTTTGATGTTCTGTGTTCAGAAGATGTGGGAACGCCATAGAATTTTCCATTAGGGTGTGAGAGAAACATATCACTAGGAAAGTGGTTCATGGTACCCTATTATAAATGTGAATTATATTAAATTTATTGACTTGTGTTATTTGGTGAGGGTTCCTTTCTGAGGTTGTGGTGGTTAGTATACCTACATAGATGTTGTTTGGTTCTATTGGTTTCTCATAGGGACATTATCATTATTATTTCAAATTTTCATGAGATAAATTGGTTTTCCAAATGAGTATACCTTTATACTCACCCTATATATATAAAACTATTTTAAGGTTTCCAGGAGGACTTCATGAACTGTGCTGGACTTTACTATCTCAGATCATGAAAGTTGTTGTGTCATTTCTTAGCTTTACTTTTGGTACTTACATTGGAAAAATTTTTTTGTATTAGTTCTATTTTTGACATGCATTTGGGATTCATTTACCTTTATTATATATATATATATATATCGTGGAGTTGTTTTCGGATGAAACATATTATCTCCAAATCTTGATTCATTAAAAAGGGAAATAACTCCCATTCTCTAAGACTTTTATACCCTTGGTGTTGGTCTCCACCCTGGGGTCTACTGAATGTGGGACATGGAGGGTCATTCACTCCATGTCATCATTTCCATCCTAGGAGGGGCATCTTTGGTGGGAGGGGGTCGTGACACTATGTGTCTAATTTATCAACTATACATTACATTCCCATGTTTTCCTTTCCTACACATAATTATTTTTGTACATCTATGAGGATAATTTACGACAATGGCCCTGCCAAGATGAAGTGGTATTCCATGGTGAGTATGTATAAAGTCGTAGAAAATGCCAAGCCAATTTGAAATCTAGAGAAATAGTGGAAAAACTAGACAGGAGACGATTTGCCTCCAGAGTAAAGGTATGACTCAGGTATAATACCCCTAGGTATTTTTAGATGCTCAATACTATTCAGGATGATTATTTAAATTATTAATTTTTTATTTTATTCATTTTATAATTGTGAAAAAATAAATAAAGTAATAATCCATAAAATGAATAATGGGGTGTGGATATTTACCTATTAATGGTTAGTTGTGAATGAGAAAACATTGAATAATCAATATTATTTGAAATAGATTACATTCACAAATCAAAATGATAAAATCATCCAAGAAATATTATGTTGTAAGCCACTTCCACAATTTGAATTTGAACACAACCGGGTGTGTGGGTTGTTCATCAGTCAATGTTGAGAGTGCCTCTTTCTACTGGAGAGTTATTATGTGAGTGATGGGTTGACTTAAAATTTTTTTTATCAAAGAAGCATCTAATTACACCTTGTTTATATTTTAGAAGAGATCATTGAGAAAATCATGTTTATGATTTTAGATGCTAGGAATTCAATCAATAGATCAAGGAATAGTGATTTAATGTGGTCTACCAATCATAATCCTACCTTTAACCCTTAGAGTAGTGATGTAACCAAATCATGCATACTATGAGTAGAGGTTAAAGGATATTTTCCACTACAATACTGAAACTATAATTAATTTCACTTCTAGTATAGTGGGATCCTATAATTCGATAAAATAGTGGGATATATTTAATGATTTAATTTACTAATCAACAATGTATAAATTTGTAATAATGATAAAAGTAAAATCTTATAAACATTTATTCTAGTAGAAAATGATATCTAATACAATAAAAACACACTGTGAAAATATTAGACAATGTAAATTTACAAACATGTGTGAATTTATAGGTGTAGTACAGGCTTTTGCACACAATACTATGACATAGAAAATTCAAGGTGATGATGTCCCTATACCTGTTAAGCTACCTCAGAAAGCGAGGCTATAAAAATACTTACAAGAGACTCATGTATAGGGTATATTATGACTATTCCATTATGCTATCATAAATTTCTGATGATAGTTGTAGTTACTACATCATCACATGGATGACATACCATGTAGTCAAATATCTGAGAAACTTACAAGGAGAAAGAGAAAAAAGATTTGTTTGGATGATATTAAAATGGTTATGTGTAAATATGATAGGTGGGATATTATCATTAAATATGCCACATTGTTAAATCTTTTAACCAAATTATTATAGTTTCTTTTAAGATTACAAAATGAAAAGGATGGAGTAAATGCTTCATTACCTTTTAGGTAAGGTTCTCCATGTTAATAAGACATTATAGAAGGTATATCCCTTAATTCTTATGGGTAAAAAGTGTAAAGAAAAGGTGATAAAAAATGGTAAGAGAGACTCCAAAGTCACCTTCCCATTTCCTTTAAATTAAATTGTTAATAATCATGTGGTTATTTTCTTCGCATATCTTGAAATTAATCTATGGATATTTCACGAAAATAATATGAATAAAAGAAGAAAATTATTACTTATTATTATAGAATACTCATAAATATAAAATGTAATGTTTTAGTCATAATTATTTGGTATTAAATAAAATATTACTTCACACATGGGTATTGAAATATAGTAACTATGTAATTAATATAAACATAAAAAGAAGTAAGGTGTGTTCTATAAGAAGTTGAGAAAGGGTGGTTCCTAATTCAGTGGTGACAAACACCTAACTTCTAATTTCCATTTTAATGATTTACATCAAAATATTATTCAGTATAACCAAAAAATATATATCATATGTCCATTGGACATAATGAGACATTATTACTAGTATAAGAATGAATTTTTTATTGTGTTGTCTCAACTTAATTAATAATTCAATGATACTTGAATCATAGTAATTACCCGATGGATATTAAATGTAGGAGTTATATACCCAGATGTAGAAAAATAATTATTTTTCATGTAAATCTAAAATTGGATTTCAAGGATATACCCGATTTGGTATTTATACATAGTAGAGATAAACACCTTGAGTATTTTTGATGTATATACTTATTTAGTTTGGAAAAGAATATTTTATAAATAAATGTATGACATAGTGCTTTCAGAATTAGTTTAGCAATAGAGTGTATACTATTCCAAGGATAAGCTAGTGGTAATATACATCACAATGTTCCTTTAAATAATTACATAATAAGTATGTGAAGTATGATATATGAATTTTCAAAATATATAATGTGCTTTGGGTGGTCATGCTGAAGAATATCTTGACTAATCATTCATCAATCAATATAATGTAGGGTGAAGTAATTCCTAAATGATCATTAACCATTCTTCACAATGGAATTGATGTTAATAAGGAGGATCATTGATAAGTATTACATATAAAATTTGATCAATAAATTGTAGCATGGATAAATTTCTAAATCCACATTTTAAATATCAGAGACATGGTGTAAGTAGTATCAATTTTTCCACTTGTGAAAAATTACATTATATTTTAAGACATGATTTGTAAATAATGGAGATATACAATAACCCTATGAAAAATATAATGACATATGGATATCATAAGATTCATAAAATATTTTAAATATATTATTTCATATGGAAATTTTTTTATATGTTACTATTTTTTGGATATAAATTATCATAGATCAAGAGAAAACACAATGTGCATATGAAATAATTTTTCTAAAAGTTCCTTCGGAAATTATTGAAATAACTTCGACAGAAAATTTCTATTCAGGTGATAGATAAGATTTCTATAAAAGGGTTCACATTTCTATTAGAGATAGTGGGAGAAATATTTAATTGGATTAGACAATGATAATGATTCATAAATAGTTAGAATAGGAACAAGTTCCACAAAAGGCCTATAAGAGGAGTGTTCTTGAGAAACATACTACCTAAACAGGTTGAAACCATAGTGATGTTTTTATATTCACCATGGTTGGTGATAAATTATTCATTGTGAACAATAATTCATACAGGTACTTAGTATTTAGAAATTAGCTAATATTGAAAAGGTTAATTAAAATTTAATATTGGATTCCATGTATTAAAGGGAAAATGGTCTTATTATTATGAATATTGTGGTGGGTACTCAAGTGATATGATACATGGATGGTTTAAGAATGATAACAGTAAGTCTAGATTGGTTATACCAAGTCTCTTTTCCTAAATCCATTAGAATTTTACTTTTCATAGCTAATATCTATGATCATATTATTATGAATTTGATGTCACAACCACCAATCATGGATGGTATGTATTCAACACAACTAGAAATATATAATGACATCATCAAATGCCAATAAGATTTCAAGTTACTGAATTTAAATTTGGGATTAAATTAAGAAATAAGACATTATAATATTCATTTTTAATGAATATTTTCTATGTTTATACCAAACAATGGAAGGGGATCCCTTTTTTTCCAAGTATAATATGTTAAGTAACATATGTAAAACAACTATAGGTCTTGCGGTTAGATAAGAATAAAATAAAAGTAACTCTCAAGAGATTGAATTATATTAGAAACCTATTTTCTAGGGAACATGATCTACTGATGTATATAAAATGGTTTATTGACAAAGACAATCATACATATAGTTACATCGTATTGAAAAATACAAGCTGGAACAATTAAAAAGAGAATTATTAATAATTTCACATGGCGTTAATCCCCCCAAGAAGACCATCATGTGCATATGAGGAGATTAAATTAGTGATTGGAATTGCATATTATTCTACAATGAATCAATCAAATATTTCATGATATATACAAGAATTGATATTTCTAATATGTGGTTAATAGTATGAAAATATCAGTTATATCCAGAAGAACATCAAGATAAGCAATCAGAAATATCTATTTGTACTTAGTAAAGTAAAGAATATATGTACCTCGTAAGTGAAGAGGAAAGGATACTAGTTTTGTGGGACACAAACTATTATTCTGCTGAATAAATTTAATCTTATATTGCAGTTAGGCTAAGGTTTTGAGTGAGACAATCTCATAAAAGTTAGTGGTATCCATAGCTAAAAATACTAAGAATGTTGTATCATATAAAGAAGTTTAGAAGAAGTTATTAAATGAAATGATTTATTCTATTTCTAGTAAAGGATACAACCAAGTAATTTTTTCTCGTAATGATATGATTGTTACTATTTCTACATAAGATGCCAATTTTTGATATGGGAAAATGTATATTCTTAGGGAAACCATCTCTTGAGAAGTTTTACTCAAGGAGAAAAGGTCACATATAACATAATTTCCCCAAGGCTGAAATGTGGCAGACCTAATAGCTAAAGCTGTGAATCCGCAGAAACATGATCTTTATCACATGAGATCTGACAAGGCTGGTTACCATGTTAGATATAGTACATGTGAGAGTGTGAAATAGTGGTTTCCTTATCCCCAACATGAAAAATACGATTCTATTACCATACCATGTTTATAGTTAGATATATATGATTTACAGATAACGTTATAGTGTATACATTTCTGTATCCACTATTTAATGGTAATTTACATAGATTAATTTTCATATCAGATGGTTATAGAAGATCCCAGACTATAATAATAGACTCAAGATACTATTAAATTAATCATAAAAAATGTTCTATGGTCAAGATACATCATACTGAATGAACATATACGATTTCGGACTATCAAGTGATGGGGTATCATAAGAATCGAGACTTTGTCTCAAGAATTTCATACCTAGTGATCTCTTGTAGTGAGAACATGAGGATAGATCTGAAAATAGTAACACCACATGTTTATGGTGTCATTGGTTGTTCCTATTAGTATAAATGATTATTGGTCTCCTGACTTGATATTATTATCAATGTGTTCCATTTGATCGCATAATTTGTTGCAAGGAAACAGATATGATAATGAAATTTGGGTGAGTTATCTTAGGTTGGGTGTGCCATTGGTGGTGTCGCATGGTTGTATGGTCAAGAAATGATTTGTCTCCTTCAGATTGAGGAAGTAATATATCTGTGGTCTTATTGATTAGGATGGAAGTACCTTCATAATTCATTTTCAAAGGATTTTAAGGGTAAATCAATCTAGGTAGATCAACAAATAATAAAGCAAGAAAAGGGTGATGACACAATTTTGTGACCTGTATTATGGGATATTTGAAGACAAAGAGATTATATTACAAAGTGCATGTTCGTAGTATGGTTGTCATTTATAGAACCATCCTTATCTCTTTATGGGCCTTAATATGTTTCTATAATCCACTCTTTGTATGTTTATATTATTCACTACTATCAAAAGAAGGGTCTAGATAGTCACACAAAATACCGTATTCATGAATCCTCTGTATTCTGTTGAATAGGAATATCAAACATGGTTGTCCCCACTACTTGAGTCTAAGTTTTTTCTAAATATATATGATCACTAAATAATAAATAAATTCGTTATTATTAAATTTAATAAATATTGTGATGAATTTTTTATTTGAAATTTTTACATGTTAAGTAAATATGATAAATAATATTAATTGATCGTGTATTAATTTAATATTCCAGGTTTGTTTAATATTTTGAGGGAATTTCGAGTCATGTTAATGACTCAGTTTTATCACATAATATATTTAATATATATTATAGCAATTTTATAAAATATAAATAATTTTTATGATGTTTTTTATTGTATCACAATTATTTTTTTATTGCTTATATAGTGGAGGTCAACAATAATAGGGGTCGGGGAACCCAATCTGTGTATTTATAGATTCCACTGTAAATATTTGGCGAGAGGCTCATTCCATGGACAATTTTTTCATTTAGAATGAGAGTATCTCTCACCTCCCTCTTTCTACAGAGTGATAGAGTTAATCTCTCCGGAAAATCGATCCATGGGGCCAGTGATGGGTTAAAGTAATGGATCTAGGTGATCGTTGCGTTGCCATAGAATTCCTCAGATATCATCCCTATCACCCGAATTATATTGAACAACAAGTGTACAGATTCTTGTAGTGTGTGTCGATGATCTAGAGGGGTTTGAATTTAGATCGTATGAGCAATGTTCATTGGTGACAAGAAACATTCAATAATGCGTTGATTCTGAATGAGGTACATGTTTCGATTATTATTTTGTGACCTGTTTAATTTATGTGAGATCCTTAGACCATAATGGGTATCTAATAATTTAAGATGAAAACTCTTGTTTCCCCAGTGATGAAATTTTTTAAAATACCTATCCCACTGACATCCACTTTAACCTTGATACCATTGTGTAAGAGTGAGCTTTGGAGCATGAGATATAGATGTGGTTTCAATACCCCCAACTTTTTTTGGAATGTTCTTTTAGGGGTGAAAATCATCGAAGGAGTGGAGAATGTATTGAATCATTTTTTTCCTTGTAACAATTTATAATTTTTAAAGGGTTATTTTTGAATCTAGGCACTGAGTCAGATTGAGATTCTCGGGTTTGGGGGGATTCTTATTGATATATTAAAAATATAAAATATATTATATCTTGTGGATGCATACTTTAAGGTTAAATGTTTTCCCCATTTTTCAATACTATAGATAGGAGATATGAGACCACAATTTATTCCATAATGCAAGTTATATCCTAGGAGTGACATAAAGTTTGTCGACATTAGACGTTTCATGGGAGATGATCATTGGTGGGTGAATATAATAAAATAAATACTTTATTGATTTATTTTTATTAAATGACCTAAAACAAAATCCTTCCTTATAAATAATAATTTATGGAAAATCGCTCAGGATAACCAAATAACCCAAGGAGTTTTTGAGAGGAGGGGGAGTGTACTTCATTTTTGTTGGAAAACCCAATGACACAGATCAACAAAAAATTTTAGGTACACCCTAAAAAAGATAGAGAATGCAACAAATCATCTTAATTGCTAATAGGTGTGTTATATAAAATTGATCTATCCATAATCAAGATAGTGCTCATTATTATATGGTTAACTACCTCTTTAATTATTGAGAATGTATTTTTTAATATCTTGTTAATTTATCTTTGATCATATGAATAACATGAACCAAATTAAATATTATTTAATCATGACTATCAATTTGAATCAGTGTACCGTGATTCACCCCTTATTTACCCACCTTACAATCACCATAAATGATAAAATCACCCAATGATGTACCTACCTCATTCATTTTATTTTCACCTAATTTTTTTATGTTCTTCATCATTGCCCGTGGGATGACGGTTCATCATTTTTGAAATAGATTCATGTATGATTAGACCCCAAATTAATTATGGTTGTGAAAATAACACATATAATAATGGTTTATAGATGGATTGAGGTTATATGTGGGATGTGGGTGATGTATTCGTGGATTTTTGATTTAGAGCGGTAAAAGGAGGAACTTCATCTTTTTTAGGTAGAATAGATTTTATATTTTTAACCACCAAAGGCTGGCGATCGATGTTCAGTTAAGACCACTTTACTTTAGGGTAGTGAAAACCCAAATTTTAATATTTAAATATTGGATCATAAAAATATATAAAAACTATGATTTATTACAAATGAAAACACCAACTACAAGGCATATAGTCTTGAAGAAGACACACTACGTGGTTCCCTAGATATGATGACTAGTATTTCGGGTGAAGATAAATATCAAACACCATATATGATGATATACACTCAGTATGACCTAGTGCTAGTGGATTGGAGTGTAATTAAGGAGTTAATTGGAATTTACATGTTCATGGGTAGATTATATTGGAACTACTATGTTCTCATACATAATGAGGGTACATGGGCAAGACCACTATACACAAGCACATGGCGAGAGGACATGGATATACCCCATTTTCACAGGGCATAATGTGTAAAACCATTATATACAATGTAGTATGAAATGGATTCCTAATCCATTAAAAGGGGATTAAATTCATAGATAATGATGTGAGGTCACATGCCATTTGACCTCATGTTTACATCGGTCAATTCTCCTAAGAACATCAGCCTCTTGTATATCATTATTCAAAACCAATGTATTGTCCAGTGAGTATCCTATCCTAATTAGCATTTCACATTGAATGAGATGGTATCTTTAATTGTAGAATATGAGATATTATATGGGGTGTTACAAGAATTATTCTTCTTTAGTCGCTACATGATCGATGGTTGTGATCATCCACGATCTCCAGAGAGATGTAGGGGTTAGTACTCCCCTGTCAGACCAGAATGTGTGTTCCCATTCTCTTTATACATGTTGATTCATGATTCCCCTATACTACAGAAGTATAAGGTTCCATTATATATGGATTGACACTCCCCAGTTTTCCAGATGTAATGGCGACTAGGTCCTCCATGTGAGTGAGTGCTCCCTCAGTTGTAGAGGAAATCTGTGAGGAGTATGCCCCACCTCTTGGATTCTTGTGAGGTTATGTGTGATGCTAGAATTAGAGATAAAACATTGGAGATATAAGATGAATAATAATCCTTGGTTTGGTTATGGATATGTAGCTTTCCTATTCTTTCATTTGGGTTTCTTAATGAGAATATACATTTGATATTATTTCCCTCTTATTATGGGTGGAGTTGACTTCTATTGTAACTTTTTATTTCTCCCAATGTAGTTTTTAGGGTGTCCTAATAAGTATTTATATAATCAAATCGACATGGTAATTACCTATATGTTTGATGATTTATTCACTAACAAGAATAGTTTTTATGACTTATATGGACCTTAGAAGTACTTGGATGAATTGACCACATTCAGTGGACAGACATGGAGATCAGGACCAAAGCCCCATTCTGTTTTTAATTTATTCATTTTAAATTAGGATGGTACTTTATTTATTATTTGGGATATATTTTTACCTTATTTATTCAATGTTTTTATGTTTTTTACTCTAATGTATTCTATATATATTATTACATACATGGTTGTACTGTATATATTGCATTCTTTTATTATTCATCTACAATTTTTCAAAGAGATGGATGGATGTGTTCATACAAGTAATTAACATATGGTCTCCCGTTTTAGTTATTCCTTATCAAAATTTATTTCTAGAACCTATCACATTGGATTTGGGCTTGGGGTTGTCTCACCAAGTTTGTCGCCAGCCTGGTGGGCCCCGGTTGGTAGGGTCATGGCAGTCTTACACTGTCTTCCATATAATACCTCCAATGGTTTCATATGTATTATTGAATGAAAAATGTTATTATAATAAAAATAAATTAATTACATATAATGACCCCAACATCTTCGGCAATTTATAAAACAAGATTAAATCATATCATTCATTGTATGAATTTTTCACACTGGATGTTCATTATATTGAGGATAAAATGTTGTACTAATATTTATTTTGATACAAAATGAATTCTAAATAATATTCCAAAAATTATATGTCATCCTAGGATCATGGTCAGATGCAATAGAAAGAGGTACCCCATGCATTCTTATGATCACTTTAAATGAAGCATTGAAGGATGGAATAGGGGAATATAAACATGAATAGGAATACAATTTATAAAAGTATTTAAATAGTAATTAAAAACCCATATCTTAATATTACCTTGAGATTTCATAGAAAAAACACCCATGAAATCCTTTGACATATTCTACCATTTCCATTATAGAACTACAAAATTCAGAAGTATCTTCTTTGGAAATTACAATTATTCTTCAACCATTTTAGGTCAATCATCTCATGGTAAATTGATCAATTTCAATTTTCATTCCATCCCACCAGAAATTTTCCTAAATGTACCTATACATCTTACTACAATTATGAGGAATATAAAATCAAGAACTATGTAATTCACTGAATAATAAATTCCTCAATATAAAATTATAAGGAAGACATAGTAATTTTCATAATCTCAAAAAATTATATTTTTCAATGTTTAAATTGGGAAACATTTCATTGTGGAAGAATTATACATTTTTTGATAAAACAAAATCCCTTTATGATCATGCTTAATTTTTTTAACGATGAAGAAAACCCTTACAATTGAAAAAATTATAAGGATTAATTTCATGCATAATTTACTGAAAAATATTCATCAAATAATTTTTCAGGGTATCATGTTCCAAATGTTGCAAAGTTATTAACGATATATATTTTTTATGTAAAGCATCAGCTATCATTTATTATTTTCCTAGATGTTAATGAATTTTGATGTCATAATCCCTAATCAGTTATATCCAAATTCTTGGCCTCATGTTTAATTCTTTCTATGTGATTATATATTTACAATATTTATGATAAATATATATTTCATCATTCAGTTCATATAAATGATGTATCCATCTTATTGAAGAAAAGAACCATAACAACTAGTTCATGTTCATGTATAGGATAATTTATCTCTTAAGGTCTCTATTGAATTGAAACATAAATAATTAACTGATATGTATGAAAAAAAACACAAACAATTCCATTTAATGAAGAATCATATTTGATAACAAAACCCCTCCTTATAGAAGGTAGGGATGAAACTAGATCATTCATTAGTGTTATTTTCAATTCCTAGAAACACTCATCTCATTCATTCATCCATATGATTTTAAATCGATTTCACATTGATATAGTTAGTGGGATAGATAATGGGGAAAAATATTCAACAAAACATCAGTAGTGACCCAATAATACTAGAAAATGCAAATCTCTGTGGCATTTATAGGTCTTGGATACACAACAACCCCATTAATTTGATCTAGATAAATAAAAATTCATTCATTTTCTATAATATATCCAAGGAATAAATCTTCCATAAACAAAATTTACATTTTATAAATTTTTTATATAACATATTTTATTTTAATATTTGAAGAAAACCCTCAAATAACACCCAAGATCATCATATGATATATAATATATAATGATGTCATCGATATACACAATCATGGATTAATCATTGTACTAATAGAAAACTCTATTCATAAGGTGCATAAATACAGAAGGAGTATTTATTAACCCAATGTGAATAACCCCAAACTCATAAACACCATAAAGAGTACAAAACAATATCTTCAAAATATCGCTATCCTTAACCTTTCACTAATGTTACCTGAACCTAAGATCAACCTTTGAAACATAATAAGCCCCCTTGTGCCGATCAAACCATTAGTGGATATGAGGGAAAAAATACTTATTCTTAATAGATATGTCATTAAATTCTCTATAATAAATGAGATGGATCAAAAAACATTATTTATTATCTATAAACATAATAGTCTCACCCCATGGTTAATTTCTATGAAGAATGAAACACGTATAAAGTAAGTAATGTAATTTATTTTTAAATTCAAAAACATCTACAAGGCCTATTAGATAAAGATGTTTTGACATTTTCTTCACATCAGGAACTATATCAGAATTAAATTATCACCTGATATAGTATAATACCCATAAATCCCTCAGGAAACAAAACCATATATTCATTTACTATAGGAATATCACCAATTTAAATAGTTTTATTTTTATCAACAATATATGAAAGATATATTTCTCTTTTATCTTTAAATAATTTCTCAGATTCTTGATATTTTATCAAAGGAAAGAATTTATTATTATATAAAAAATAAAAAAAATCCAAAAAACTATTTTTCTCTATAATCAATCTTAATATAATGAATAGAAATTAAATATATAGTTAGAATAACATTAAACTATAAATGGGTAAAAATCATTAGGTTTGTATGTAAAACCATTATATATATGATGACAATAATATTCATATAATTTATATTTTCCATAACACCACACAGATGTGTTCTTAAAAAATGTTGGGTCTTCATTTAATGAGGTGAAATTTTTAATTTAATAGAAAATTTCTCAAAACTAATTATTGTGTAGACCTAAAATCAAATAATAAATTTGAATAATCAGAATAAAAATGTAATGTACCAGACACCACATTTTTATATGGTCTAACATATTTAAATGTAGTCACAAAGGATTTACCAATAGTTTTTTCACTTGTGACACTAGTGAATTCTATCCTTTATTACTATCCTCAAACACGTAATCACATTATTACCCATCTCAATATAATTAAAGAATCTTATTAGAAAATTTTCATTATTTATTGGAATATTTTCTAAATATTCATGAGCCACAGGTTTAAAATTTATACATCAAAAACACTTATTATATTTTATCATAAATTCAATAGGTTTCTTTTTACCACACTTATCATAAAAGGGAAACTTTGATATCATACCTTTATATTTATTTGATTAATTATTACCCATTACCTACTATCTAGAATAATTTTTATATTTTTTTATTGAATTAATGATCATTATAAAACTCAATTTATACATTCTAATGAAATAAAAAAAATCATATCATAATTTTTTGTCATGTGGTGTTAGTTATCTTCATTATATAGGATTCATTCTGGTTTAAAACTGATTAATTTTACTATCAGGATCTTGAATATAATTTGGTGGATACATTTCCAATGGAGCGAAGTTTGATTCATATGAAACTAAAAAATCATCCTCCTTCTTCCTTAACTCTAATAATTTATTTCAATTATTATTTTAATGTTTTTAGGAAAATAAATCTCTTCTTAAATATTGTTAATTTCAACCCACTATGAGGCATCAATGCCCTTTATTTTGATAAATTATTAACAATTGGCCACCACTTATCAGATTATCCTTAAATATTATTAATATAAATAGTTACCTATTTATGTTCAGAACAAACCATTAATTATAATATCATTTTCCTTGGTTTTAAGATTCCAATCAAATATAACAGGGTTATATGATCCACTAAATTCTAGAAGGTTTGTTTTTCATTAAACTCTCTACAATGGAAATATTCCTTAATAGAGAACCTGATTTATCTATAGAATGAATACATCCAACATTTATATCTTGGTTCAATTGAAAAATCCTTGAATCAAACTAGTCGATTCTAATTCAAGCTAATTTGAGTCATTGATTTGGAAGGATATTATCCTCTTCCAACCTTCATACTTCATATTCATTATTTCCTATATATAAAATAATTATTAATAGGAATATTTTAGATGAAGGAACATGATAATCATAGAATAATTTATCATTTCATTATAACAAAACGTTATAATTTATCAAGGTTGTTCTATTAATATTACCCTAACTTGTAATATTATTTAAAAATTTCCATGGATACCAACTATAATGACCCAAACTGAAAAATTACATAATTTTGAGTTTCAAATGAATAATTCATTTCCGTAAATTTTGAGGTTCTTTATGATTTGGTGTTTCAGATACATAGGTAATAACTCTTATATAATAAACCCATAAATTAAAATGTGGACACTTCCACCAAATATCCTTTATTTCTACAATAAATAACTTTTAAAATGAATCATGTTTTCTTTTCATGACATATATTCATGATTTTAAACATGTGATTACTTTTTCTCCCTGCCACAGTTAAACCCTATGAATAAAATTAAAAAACATGGGATGAGAACAAAATTCACAGTACGTAATACATATAAATATAAAAAGAAACTTTCTAGTCCATTTCAAAACCATATGATCCTATAATAGTGTTTGTACTTGACATAATGTATTTTGATCTCAAATAATTCTTCACATATATATGAAATCAAAATTAGTGCATAATGTTTTTCATAGAATTATTTATAATAAAACATAATGGATAAATCATAATCATATGGGTTTCTTAGAAAACATGATAACCTAGGGGATTCATTTTTTAAAAAAACATACATTTTACAATTTAAGTGAATACTCATTCCATTAATAAAAGATCATTAAATTACCTTATGAAATAATAATGTCTCAATAGAAAATCATTTGTGATAATAAAAAATTTATATAGGTTCCTTGGGACATCATCTTCATGAAACTCTTAGAAGAAACCTTACAAATGTAATAATCTATATCGTTGATTGCAATATAATTCATTAGAGAAAAAAATAATTACACAATGAATTATAGACATATATCAGGCTCACCCATTTCCATAAAAAACATATAAGGGCAACAATATATATGAAATAAAAATAATAATTCTCTTCAATCATAAAAATCATAAAAATTTACATTAAAACTCATAATTAAAACTTTTATAGATATTGATATATATCTTACTTTAAAAAATATTTTCTAAACTAAAATACCCTTAGAAAATTGAAGGTGTTCTTACTATTTAATGAAAAAATGGAATATTATAAATTAATAAAAACATATTTTAATGATTTTGGTGGTTGAAAAATATTTTGACATCATGTACATTAAAATTCAATATTCCTGTAGACATTATTAAATAAATTGTAAACATGTCATATAAAATATGTGAAATAATTCATTTTGAAAAGAATTGAGTGAAAGAAAAACATGATATAAAATATCCAATATAATGTATTTCTATTAATATAAATATATCCATAAAATTATTTTATGAATAAGGATATGGAAATAATATATTTAGAAATTAAATGTTTAAAACCTTTAAAATATGGTTTTAAGGTAAAGTTCCCCTTATATTGAGATCAATATGTGACATACGTGCATTATAATCCTTAATAATAGACTTGTAACCAACATTTATATTATTAATTTAATTTTCATAATTTTTAATACTTTTTTACATATATATATGTTATACATATTTAGACAATCGATTAAGTTCATACGCAATGTTTGATAACATTCAGATTATAAGTTGGAAATTGATTGATTAAGTTACCTATAGTTGAATGGGTAATTGTAACATAATATACAGAATATTAATGATTTTACTATTATCATATTTACTTATTAAATATAATTTTCTAACCATCCATACAATGTGAACATGACAAATGAATGACATCACTTTAGGGAGGTGGTAGTCCACACGTATGCACAAATGATATTATCAATTTTGAATGGATAGAATGGTAAGATAATTTAAGATATATTATATTTATAGAATGATAATTACATTGGGAATATCATATATGTATTAATTAAATACATCATAATAACCATCATTTTCCGGTGGTGATGTAAAAAAAAGCACACTCATTCGTGGAGGTGGTAATCCACACATAGACAGGAATGCTATTTTCATTTATCATATGATGGAAAAGGATATGAAAAAGGGTAATACCATAATCCTAATAATGTATAATTATTTTAAACATTCATTTTTTATTATTATATAATTGATAATTAATATTTCTAACTGGTAAAAGAAGAAATAAATTGGATATATTTCTGTTAATACATATACATTCTCCTTATATAACCTCTTAAGTTACACCATATGCCTTATAGGATTGTTATTATCATGATACCATGAATTATAGAGTAGGTGGAGGGGTTTTAGATATATATTTAGGAAAATAATTTCTAAACTAGAGTTTTAAAAAGTTGTGATGAATGGAGGAGAGGAGGCTCCCTTTTAAAAATGAATAGAGTGGAACCCATGGAAGTGATTTAATGATTAAAATAAAATAAAACAATTTTCATGTTCAAGTGGAAGAAAATTAACTTATTTAGAATCTAGGATGATTATCAATCAATACCATCTTATATAATAAAATTTGTACATTTTCAGTTGATGTGTTCACCCTTATCTCTTAGTTTTTACAATGCGTTAACCCTTTTAAAGATTATTAGGATCTAATTTGTTTTACTCCATAGGAGTCAAGAAAGTGGCTATAAAAGATAAAATGATCCAAAATGAAAAATATGTGATATTTTAGACCATATCACATTACCTAGTATGAAGATGATTTTTTTAAATTTTTAGTCATAAAATAAAATATTATTTAACATAAAAAACTATTAAATCCATTTTCAAGTATATTCATATAGTCTATTGTTAATGGACTGAATATTTTTGTGGAGTAAAAATATGAAATTTTAACACATATATAATAAGTTATATTTTTCTTGAAAAATCATTGAAAAAAATCATCAAACTTGTATTACATTTAATGTATTTTAAGTCATATACATTTTTTTACTTGAGATAGAAATCCATTGGGATTTTTCATGCATTTAATGTAATTATTACCTCACTAGAATTTAGAAATAAATTCCCATAAAAATTACATTAATATTTAAAATAACAATTTATAATCAAACAGTAACTCCATTTATACCTATTAAATTATATTAGATGTATTAAAACAAAGAGAGTAACATTTCCTATTTAATATTTCTTTAAAACCCTATTAATGACATTATCAATGGAAAGTGGAAGTAAGTTAGCATATTATTAAAACATGGAGTGTTATGGTTGAAGAAAAATTATCCATTAAAATTAATACATGTGTTTGAGAAATCTGTAGGGATCATCTCATAGGTTTGACACTCTCTTACCAGTTGTACCCTTACTATGGTGGGAAATATTGACTATGGTTAGTATTCATAACAACAAAATATAAAATGGCCCTATTTAATAAAGATGAACCTCTTAATTCTAAATATGTAATCCAATTTTCATTATTCAATTTCTAGAAGTGGTAGAATTCAATTTTAATATAAATTCATAAAACCTAATGACATTATGTTATATGAAAAATGTGTTTTAAATAATAAAAATGAACTTATACCAAAACCATCAATAATGATGGATACTATGTAATTAATAATTGTATTTATAATTAAAGGAGGCATATTTTAATTTAATATCAAATTAAAAACATAATAGGTCTTTTAGATAACATTATTAACAATTTACAATGAATGAAACTAAATTTAGATAAAATAATACTAGTTTCTTTTAGAATGAAAATTACATTATATTATTATTGTGAAAATAAATCTATAAATTATAATTCCAAATTATTTATAATGAATGATGTTTACCTAGTATCAATATTATCTTTGTTTTTACATATATATATTTCCAATGATGAACATCTGAATATATTGCGTTCATCAATTCATCCTAAATTTCAATTCCCTTTGAGAAAAATGTGTTTAAAACATTTATGATCATTATTGTCATTGAAATTTTAACAAAATATATAATTATGAAACGTTTTAAAATAATTTACCACTGCAATTAGTTCCAATTCATGTGTTAGAAAATTATTTTTATTCCCACATAACTATAATCACTAATATTCTATGAAATTATTTCATTGCATGAGAATACAACCCAAACAGAATCATGATGTATAATAAAATACAAAATATACATTTATAGGTTTTGGAAAGGTAAATATAAGAGCTTAAGTGTGTCTAAAATTATGCTCAAGTAATGATTTATTACCTTCTTATCTCCATTGGAATTGCATACATTCCTCGTCATAGTTGTTATTTGAGATGCACGATGTGAAAAGTCACAGACAAAGAAATGATAATGTACTAAAAAGTCATGAAATCCGATTATCTCAAAGTGATTCTTGGGTGATTCCCACAAGATAACAACTTTTATTTTTTTAAAAATATATATTCACCTTTCTTATAAATCATATTCATAAGGAAATATACTTCTTTTTTCCACAATTCAAACATATGTAATTTAGAATAATGTTATTGTTCCCATAGAGTTTGTTGTACAATCTATAAAAATTATTTATAGTCATTTTAAATTTTAGAAAACACAAATTTATAAAAAAATACCACAAAAAGGATTCAAGAAACCACTAACATATTTGAATCATCAATTATATGAAAACTATAGGCGCATTTCAGATACCAAAGGGAATAACAAGGTATTCAATATGGATGTAGTGGATCCTAAAATATATCTTCTAAATACCAAAATCAAAACATATATTTTGAGATACCTTAATAATAAGTAACTCTTAGAGAACCATTTGGATATTTTCAATTAATCTACCAAGCCATCGATTTATGGATGAAAATAATGATTATTTTTCGTAACCAGATTTACCATATGATAATCAACACAAAGATAAATTGAACCATCTGGTTTTTAAAAATTGATAAATGGATTTTCCTAGGGCGACATACTATGAATTATTAAATCTTTAAATTATAACTCTTCCAATCGGACCACTAATTCCATTATGTGTATTGGTGACATCATATAAAACAGATCTGAAATAATGCTAATCCCTCGTAATAAATTAATTAAAAGCAGGTTTCCCATTCAGGTGGAAACCCATTAAAATTTTTAAGGAAAATATCATGTTATATATCTATTATAGATGGAGAATATATGTTCCCATTTAAATTAATATTTTATAATCTTATTATAGCCAATAATTAATTTATTGTCTCACTCATTTACATAAAAGGCCATGTTCTACCATTGTTTAAATCCCAATCTCTGATAAAGAGATGTAACACTCCACCAAGAAGTGTAAAAACACATGTCAAGCATAAAAATCAATGTGGTGTTTGAATTATATTAATCATACCATTCATATAATGATATCAAACATGTTCATACAAATAATAGAAAAATGAAAAAAACATGGCCTCATCATTATTCATAGAACATACATAACACTTAACGTCTCTTATCTATAGATTCCCATGATGTGTTTTTATTTTCATTACATGGGGAATATTTTCACATGTAAATAATTATATTTTAAATATGATAAGTAATAAAAGAGTGGGAATTTTCCAAACCATTCAATGATTTCATACAAGATGAGGTCAAAAGGATGGTACCTTAGACCTTCAAAGGACCTGATTAATTTTCTATGGCTAATTTATTCACTCTAAAAAAATACTTACTATGAGATATTGAATAATTTATACTTACCTATTGTTCTGGAATCAGCTATGATGTCAATATGTTTCTATAGTCACCTTTAATCACTTAGTTCACAGGTCGATAAATATTCTAAAGGCTCCGACCCATTTGAGGAAAATAGAATTACAAGACATTAGAAATATTTCCACTAGTGTTTTTTGGGGTTATAGTACAATAATGTCTGAGGTGTCTCATTTGACTAAAATTTTGACATATTGGAGTTAGTTTTGTATAACACCTTTTAATGTAATTTAATGATATTAAATTAAAAAAAACTAGTATAGTGATCTAATGTGGTTGAAAAGAAACTGACCCAATTGATTGGTTCATCGATTTTTTGTTACCTTGAGAATATGTAAACATTTTCTTATTATATCTATTAATGGAATTTTCACTTGTACCCATAAAGGTAAATGTGTTCCCCCAACTATAGCTTCATGTGCAAAATTTTTCTACCATATTTATTCAACTGACTATCTTAGAATAATCAACTATATATAAGACGACTACATTAGATCTAATCTAATGTCAAAATTCTACATGAAATTTACACACTTTTAGTTAATTTATAATGGTGAACTATGGACATAAGTCATATATATTTATAAAATTATATACATACTCTATGAAAAATAGGTTTGAATGCTCAAATTAAATAAAATATGATATCTTTTAGATAAATAATGTTTGAGGAAAGAGTCACTTGTTAAAATATTCCATGAATCCTCTCCAAATAATGTCCTGGCCTAATTTAGTTTGAATAAATATATCCTAATATTTTCTTACATGTACTTTAAGAATGTACACTACTAGTGTGTCCTCAATATTAGTCATTATTCCCATAAAATAGATGATTTTAATAATTTAACAAATTTATGCTTCCATATTTTCTTACCCCAAATCCAATTGAATGATTTATGGATTATACTTATGAAATTATGATGATGGATTTTCATTGTTGGGTTTCAAAATATGATTCCTCTTACCAATATATTGGGAGGATTGATCTATAATATGAATGATTTATCAGATTTCATATGGTTTATGAGTAAACACATTTTAATCCATGCCATTTTGAATTTCCAATTATTATATTGGATCCATATCTCTATTACCATAGAAATATTCCACCGAATCACCACATTTTAACTAAACATCAGGCCTAGGATATTTCAAATCATAAAAATAAAAATCATTATAATAAATTTTCAACATAAATCAATTAAAATATTGATAATACAATCATAGTGGGATGTATTAGTAATAATGAATGATATTCTTTACTCATAGTCTATACCAATTGTGATGAGGTTATAATACTCTTAAATGATTGTATAAACATTATTTGTACACGAACCACCCTGTTAATTTTATGTTCTATATAAATATGGATGTGATTCTTTTTCATGCTCTATATTTCATGTTTTGATAGGTATTATCTCTATAAAATCCATCCCCGGATAATCACCAATCCAAACTAATTACCTTTGTAACAACCCACCATACAAATTGAATTGGGAAGAAAATGAGGTGATACTAAAAATATGTGGTGCCCCCAAGACAAAAATTCTATAAATAAATGATATAGTATAACAATATAAATAGAGGATTATTTTAACTGTAACATTTTAAACCTAGAGAAGAAAAAAATATAAAAAACCATGACAATAAGTGATTAATCAGAGGAAACTAGATAAATAAAAATACATGATTAAAAATAAATCCAAGTAGAAGAAAGAATTATAATACAATGTAGTCTTATAAAAATATAAATTGTTAAAATACGCATGTACTAAAGTAGTAATAAATCAAAATCAAATGATACAACACTTCTATGCTCCATCCATTAATGACCACAACACTTGGGTGGTCTACATGAGATGAAACATCCTGAACCCTCCCACTCTATAAACAGTAATCCGACCAATTCTCAATGAGACCTCAAGAATGCCTCCTTGTATTTTAGAAGATTCCAACTAGTATCCGAGATCAATTGTGGTGTTGGGGGAGGATTTAACCCTATTTCATTATGCACAATCACTATATAACTGAATAAAATCATACATAACAGAGTATGTATAAAGAATATATAAAATTTAACAAGAAAAATGAAATGAAATGATAACATACGGCATACAACATACTCAAAAATGGGCCAACCATTTGTATATATCATTACAAAATATAAATTAATATAAAAATATCTCTTATAAATCTAATCCACACCGTATCCCAATTTTTTTAAAAAAACCCAAGTCATCTCTCTCAACCATGAAAAACCTAATCTTATGATTCATTCACACCTATCACTACAATAAATTTTTATATATACTCCAGTAACCATGTTCCATGATGGATTAAGTAGCGTGTGAGAAAAAATCAATATTACGCAACCAACAGTCTCCATAAAATTAATAAATCTATAAAAATTTCATACTGAATTACTAAATCTAACAGATACTTATATAATAATTTAAAATAATTGAAACTAAAAACATAAAAATGCCAAAACCAAGGGAATTTTTTACCTAAGGATCCATATAAACATTCAATTCCTAGTGACTATGTGTCTTTGAGCACATCACAATGAACTTGGAAACCACATCACTCTTGAACAGGGGTAATATACCCATCTACTTTCAAATTTGGCATCTCGGGGTGAAATACCCATCCCTAATGCCCTAAATCCCTTGTTTGTCATGTTCCCCTGGTTAACAATAAAAATACATGTGTCCCATGGTGGAAATGTTCACCTCAGTTTTACCATTTTTTCACTGTGTCCCCTAGGGGTGTGTTCACCTAGGATAACCTTTAAGAGAAACCAATGAAACAAACACATATCAATAATAAAAAAAACACCAAAAAAATAAAACAATACGTAAACGGAAATCAATGTGTTTCTAAAAATCAAGATACAGTTACAAACCAAATTTCCCATTATATTCCAGAAAACCACTTTTTATTACAATAATCAAAACCATTTTCACATGTTTTCTAAAATATTTTCTTAAAAGACATTTTAAATTACAAAAATTGACCATCAAGGAAATTTCCCATTTTATTTCAAACTAAATCCAATTTCATTTTCATTTTCATTTTTCCAAAATTATTCCAGACATTTTTATATCAAAATCCAACCCAAATTAACATTTAATAAAACATAATTTCCACTCTGAGAACCAAATATCAATTCAAAAATAGTTTCCTGAATCAATCAATTTTACCACTTAAATATAATATTATTAATAGGAGTTAACTACAAAATAATTCATTTCAAAATAAAATAATTTTTAATAGAAAAAAATTCAATGCTTAGAGAAGCTGGAAGGACCTCATAAAAAAATTTCTTATAATATAAAATACATTGGATCAAGTCTAGGGACCGTCATCCTAATGTATTAAACATATCCCATAACATTCCCAAATGGTTGATATATATTTCAATAGACTAATGATAATCAACCAATAACGCCCATGATTATCCATGCCTACACTAACCACCTAGTTCCAATCTCAAACAATACATCATATATAATAATAAATAATTATTTAATCTGAAACCAGAAATTCATTAGCACCAAAAAACTCATCAAGAATATAATTTTTTTTATTCGAGATTGGAGGTAATAGGCATCCCGATCACACTCCTGATACTAAACTGATCTAAATATCTTATCAACATCAATCATTCCATAATTAATTTAATTTTAGTTTGTATAAAAAACAATGAATGACCAAAAATATGGATTACCCTATCAAACCACTAAGAAACCCAGTGTAGATTGTTTCTCAGGATGAACTTAATATATGAAAAAAATTATGCCTAAATTGTATCTATTGATTTCAACATGATATGGTTGAATCATAATCAAATCACTAATGAGAGGTAAATGAAATAATCAAATAAATTAGGTAATGATGGATGGAGGGTAACATGTAATGTGATTAACCCAACACTGTAAGAAAATATATCTAAAAGCTCCCAAATCTGAGGCGGATCTCATGCTGCAATTGGTGGAAGAGGGAGCTAGCCTGAGCACACATTATAGGAGGATAAAAATGGGCCTTCCCCAATTTATTTTTGTAGGGAAAATTGGAATTCGATAACATTTAATACGTTTCATGTTTTTTTCACGATGTATCATACCATTAACCCAAAGTTCATATTTCTTTATCAATGGAAACACACCCAACACATTTTTCTTGCGCTGTTTAACAAACCATGCCCCAACCATTATAAACACCTATGTGTTATTTAGCATGGTTGATCCACAATCATTTCTAAAAGATGATCCAAGCCTCTATCCCATACTCATGATGCAGGGTTTCCTTTTAGAATAATAAAAAATCCTCCAAACCATATTCTATCTAGGATAGATAACCATGACCCATCAAAATTGAATTGCAAACGTCATCATAGTTTTGGCGTCAAAAGATTTATTCAAATCCATGCACACCAAATCATTAACCATATCCAAAAACATGTAAAACACCATAAACATAATTAAAGCCTCCAAGACATGACCATGCACCTAAGATACCTTTAAAGACTCATAATAGTTATAAAAAATCACATTAAAATGTCCAAGAATTCAAAATTCATCTTTGAATCTCCTACCACAATTTGGCCTATCAAAAAATGTGAAAATAAATTTTTATTTATTTCCAAAACCATACATAAATGTGGAATTTAAAAAATACACCACTATAACACTTCTCTTCCTGAATAAGTCACTATATTGATCCAAATAATCACATAAACCTTCATTAGTCATCTATTACCCTTAAACAGTCATGTTCCATCTATGAAGACATAATACACTTCTAAATAATGAATTGACTAAAATGAACTTAAATAGATATGAAATGAGTGAATTCTTAAAACCATTAAAATAATTATTAAGATGAAACTTTCCCAATCCCAAACAACTAAAAAACTTCACATCATCATCCAAATGATTACTCTGTCTATGGTGCTCCAAACCATAGGGCTTTTGTAACAGCCCGAGATTTTATGAAAAATATTCTTTTTAATGTATTGTGTTGTACGCTACACCAAAAGGAGCTTGCACAACACGCATCCTTGACTTGCCTTGCATTACACGCAATCACGGCCTTCCTCGATAGCGTGTGTAGTACGCAATACTGAGTTTCACTAAACAATGATATGCTATTAAAATATTATTAAAACAATCCGTTATGAATTGTAATAACCACTTTTTAAAATTTTGTAAATTTAATTTCTCAAAATGGACTTCATTTTTGGATTCGGAGTATCAAATTTAGCCTAAGGTGAAATTTTGGTACTTTTCGGATAACTTTCATATTCTGATGAATAGTGAAAATTACTAAATTATAATTAAAAACAAATTTTTTAATCAAAATAATTAATAGTGATAAATTATTAATTTGAGTTGTTTTAAAGTATATTTAGAGTATATTTTTACAATTTAATACAATGTTGGTCATTGGATGTAATTTCACATTTAAACCAGACATAAACAAGTGTCAATCTTTTGATAGATATTGTTTCTTAAAAACACGCTATTTGTTTTAACAGCGGGATTTAATTATAAAATTAATTAATGCAACTTCTATGTTATGAATTTGGTAAAATAGACTTCATTTTTGAATTCGGAATATGAAATATAGCTTAGGATGAAATTTTGGCATTTTTCTGAAAAACATCAATTTTTGATGAATAGTGAAACTACTAAGTGGTAGTTAAAAAAACTGAATATTTCATAAAACTTAATTTTACCGCTTCTGTGAATGGAATTTCAAAAATCCGAGAGACACGGTTGATGTCAGTAAGTAAAATGTGGTTCAATGAGATGGAAATAATTTTTGGTGAATAGTAACTTTTTCCTTTTATTTACCACGGTTAAAGGTAAATAGGGTAATTAAGGGTAAAAATGATATTAATATTACCATAACACATGTACTAATCCTATTGGACAAGTTTATTTCGACCAAAAACAAACTTAGGAATAAAATATGACCATATAGGCCCACTTGGATTAGATTAGGACATTTATTATTAATTTATTTAAAGAAGGGTTAAAATAGTTAAAATCAAAGTTTAATAACTAAATCATTTTTAATATGGGGTTATACATAAGATAAATTTGACTATAAATATTCATTATAAAGCTAAAAAGATTTCCTACATAATGGTTTTTTATTTATAATTTTTAGACAATAAATAATTTAATTTATTTATGACACAACGATGATGCAGTATTTATCTTATTAATGAAATATTGACATAATTGATGTTATAAACACCAAAATAAATGTAATTTGAGACTTTTTATTAATTCCACTAATTTTCTAGGTTACTATGATATATTAGTGATGATATAATCAACTTGGTTCGAACATATAATTCTGTTATGACTTTCACAAAAATCATATACCAAATAGTGTCAAAATTGACACAAAATAGTTTTTAAATCAAATATTATATTATTAATTGTTATTTTATTCCTAAAAATCTAAGGTTCGCCCAAATGACTTAGATAAGGATATAAATATTAATAATAAACAATTTGGGGTTCGTTTGTCATGTTATAGTAAGTTTATTAACCATATAGTGTAAGAAAACAAAAAGACACGGTAAAAGTTAAATTATTTAACTTAGAGTTAAATCTAATTGATAAGGTTAAAATAATAACCTAAACTTTTATAAATTCTATTGGTTGATAGGATTTCGACCCATCCCCACTTTATCTTCGAAATAATACCCTTTGGAACCATTATAAACCGAGTTTGACTTTAATATAAAATAATATTTTGAGATATTCCTAAGGTGCCCCTCTCCTCCCTTATAAAAGGGCACCTCCTCCCCCTCCTCCTCACACCAATTTGAGCTCTCAAGCTCAGCCAACCCCTGCCGAAATATCTTCTCCACTTCCCTATCAACATCCTAGAGGTTCTGGTCTTCCTCAAAGACCAATTTTAGTGCCCTAAGAGGAGGTCTCAAAGAGGCGCTTCAAAGAAGAGGTAATTACCGTTACCAATTCTTTCATCTTTATTTCTTCTTCCACTTATTCTTCTTAGGTTGTTTCATTATGAAGTAATAACATCAGTATCACTCATATACTGATATGTTATTATAATTATGAAATAACCCTATTTCACCATCTATCCATCCTACGGAAAAAGAAATCACTGCGCGTGCGTACGTATGGAATACCGTCTCCACGCCGTGGTGTAATCTATTTTCCACCACCACCTTACATGGATGGGTATAATGGTGTAAATAATAACTATACATAGTTATTACAAAATCATATTGATTCTGATATATTGTATAATCCACTCCAATTCAATTCAATATTTATGGAAATGATATCATCGCTCGTGCGTACGTATGGACTACCGTCTCCACGACGCGATGAGATTCATTCTCCATGTTAACCATTTAAGAATGATTATAAAGTATATATAAGAAATAATAATGAAATATATGACATTATAAAGCTACTGGATTTATGTATATATATATATATATGTATGTCATCTACTTACTTCCATTTCAAGACAATAAGGGATGGAAAACAGCGTTCATGCGTACGTACGGACTACCGTCTCCATGAACGGTGTTTTTCATTTTATTTATCTATCTATTATATATATATATATACTGAATATATATGATATATAAATCATATATTATATTCTGGAAGTAAGTAAATCATGATATAAGTAATAATAATGTCAAGAACAACAAGTCAAAACACCTACGATAAATGAAACGATTTTACCCAAAACGCTTCTTTAACATGGAGTTTACAAAAGAACGGGTAATATAATGTCATAAGTGAACCATATATGATATCATAAAAATAAATATGATTCTGTAATAAGTCAATGACATTATTTAAATCATTATACAGGAGGTTCGGACACATACGAAGCAAATCGGACCTAAGGTAAGGGAAATATCACAATCTCATTTTTATCCGAGATTGTTTATTTGTAAGTATTTACTGGGGTGTATTTTATCATCCACATCCATGTTTCATAAATATGTAATATTATTTACATCCACCTACAATTGTTTAAATCCATTTTTACCCTTCGGTGAGTTTTTAGTAAAGAATATGGAAGGAATCTTTTGTCATTTTTTTCGTACGAGGTACTTTTTGACTTTTCCGACAAAAGTACGAAAGAATGTTTTTTTAACTTATACGGCATGAATGGATTTTTAAAACATTATTTCCAAGAAGCTTCCTTTACAAGTTTTCAAGTTTATTTTTAATCAACTTTATTTATTTTAAAGTCGTATGAAATATTATGAAAGGAAAAAATGTTTTTGAATAAGAAAGGATATTTTCCTCAAGAATGGAGTTCAAGTGTTTTATCAAAATTATTTTCCATCTAAGATAATAAAGGGTTCTGTTTTTATCCCTATTATTACATTGATTTGATCATGTTGTGATGGAATTATTTTTATGAATTCTTTTATCTTATATGAATTGATTTATGATGTCATGATGTTTAAGATTCCCATTTGTATTACATGGGTTATGCAATGATGTATGATTTATGATTTTGTGGCACACATAAAAATGGTATCATTATGAGATGGGTGGGACCTATATCTCCCTCCAATGCATTGGGTAAAGATTTTATATCTCATGTGATAGACAGGGCTGGAATGGTAGGTTATACCGGTTCAGTGAAACAGGACTGAAACGAGGGTTACTAGATTCAGAAAGGGACTTTGTCCACTAAGATAGTCTTGGCAATGAGTCTTGACTAACAAGAAATGATTTTCTATTATTATGTGTGTATGCCACAAAGTTTCATGTTTTAAGTTATGATTATTGGGATTTCATTTCACTACTATGATTTATCCCATGTTATGAAATTATGCTCTCTTTTGCAGGTTAAGATTTCCAAAAGTTATGTTCTTATGAATACGATGTGATTGAATTTTTTTTTGTTTACCCTTACTGAGCATTTGAGCTCACCCTTTTATGTTTTCTTTTCCCCAGGATATAAAGAAAGGTTTTAGGTAAAAAAAAAAGGGGAAGATCTTTATGGGAGATATTGAAAATCTTTCACCACGATTAGAAGATTATACTCCGAGTTTCCAAAGACACTAAACTATTACGATCCTTGTGTGTGTGTTTTGTTATGTACTAAGTATTCCGCAAAAGTAATGTAATATCCATGTATGTCAAGCTTCGGGTCTCTACAGTTGGTATCAGAGGAAAGGTTTAGTCAACCTTTGGAAACTAGGATGCGAGAACTTTAGTGAGATCCCTAGAGATATTTCTAAGGTATGTCTAGGGATGTCCCTAAGGTTAAGTATACGTATAGGTTATAGTACTAGAATTACGCTAACGATCATAGAATTGAACCTAAGATGTTAGATATTGAAGGTTCTCCCCCTTTATTATGTTGTTTTCCATAGCATGATTTTTGCCTCTCACACTATTCTTTTTGGTTTTAGAAAATGGCTGGAAACAAGATGATTCACAATAATGGAGGATATGATGGACAATGGAATGATATTCTTCATAATGAAATGGGATTTGGAAGTCCAAACATCATTATTATGCCAAATCAGCAATCTCATAATATGTTCAATAAAGTAAAATTTGGTAAGTTTCCTGACTCGGCTAATAAGAGAAAGATTGAGTTTCATGATGATCATAGAGGAAAGAAAGTTCAATTTCCCCTATGTAAATCATGTGGGAAGAGGCATCAAGGAGAATGTTTCAAAGGAACTGGAAGATGCTTTGGGTGTGGAAAACAAGGACACAAAGCAAGCAAATGCAAAGGAAAAGGTTCAGTTAACACCATGGATGAGGATAATGGTATTGCTACGACATCAACAATGGTTAAATGCTTTAAATGTGGAATGTACGGGCATTATGCAAACCAATGCCCTAAGGGAAAGTCTCATGAAGAGAATCAGTATGGTTGTATGGGAAGTATTTATGTTGATGATGATGAAGAAACTACAAATGATATGTGAGATGAAAGAAATGTTGAAGCTCGGTCAATGGTCTAAGAATGTAGTGGAATAATTGCATGTTTATCATGTGTAATGTTGTATAAGTAATCTTATGGAATAAAGAGACATCTAAGGATTGTTACACTGTTGTCTTTCCTTAAGTTTTGAAAGTGTATGATGAATGGTACGAGTAACCATGAAAGGTTATTCAGATACTAAGTGCATAATGAAAGGATAAGAAGATAATGAGATGTTTGATTGTATTCATGAGCTCATGATTAATATAAGGACTAAGTGATATCATGGTTTGAGTATATAGAATTCTGAGGATTTTGGTATGTGGAAAGTGTTAACTTTTAACTGCATTCATGTTTTCACTAAGGTTCGATGGGTATTCAAGAGAATACATGATTAAGGCCTTTGAATGTTTGGAATGTGACCAACAAAACATATCTTATGATATATGGGGATCAACGATGGCATTAAATCTCTGGTAATCGTTTTCACTTTGTTATGAGAGTGGACTGCAGTATTATGGATAAGCCTAAAGATTGGAATGAATTATGTTGGACATAAGTTAGTATTAAGGATAGAAATTTTTTTCGATATTATTGATGGGATGTTATAGTAATATAGTTTTAGAAAAAGGACAACCTGCAGGACGGGCGACAGCCCATCGCTTGGACAAGGCTGTGGGGATCGAACCCACAACCGAAGTGCGACCGGCCTTTATTGCCTACCACTGGCCTACAGGAAGTCCCTGTTTAGTAGAAACTAGTTTTATTATATTAAACAGTATGATATATGAAGTATAAGTCCATTTTAGGAACCATATATGATTAATCTCACTATAGATCGACTTATTTATATTATTTTTGCTAACCTTTTGTTTGAGACAGATGGAATGACCTGTCATTCTGTCACATGATCTGCTAACACTTCACGAATAACAAATTCAACTTCATTTATTTATGAGATGAAGTGGAAATTGTTCAAGGCACGAACAACAGTGAGATTGTACCAAAATAAAGTAAGTATTTATTCTAATTCAAATTTTAAACTTTAGGGAAATGATCATGAAAACCAAAAATGTTGTCCTAGTGCTCTTATATCTGATTAATCAGATGGTACCTTAGATCGTCACAAATTTATGGATTTGTGATTGTTGGCTTTTCTATAGCCATGTTCTCTACCACTCTCCACCAGAACATGATGGTTAGATTTCTCTTCCAAATCTATATTTTCACCTATGTGGAAACCCAGTAATTAGTTTATTTGGGTAACCGTTACGTTTCATACTTTTTTTTTAAAGATTGGTTTTGGTATTCCTTTTTACGATGTGGGTTTCTATTAAAGAAACTTTCTAATAGTAAACCATTTATAACCCCGACGAATTTCGAGGGCGAAATTCATTTTAAGGGGGGTAGAATGTAACAGCCCGAGATTTTATGAAAAATATTCTTTTTAATGTCTTGTGTTGTACGCTACACCAAAAGGAGCATGCACAACACGCATCCTTGACTTGCCTTGCATTACACGCAATCGCGACCTTCCTCGATAGCGTGTGTAGTACGCAATACTGAGTTTCACTAAACAACGATATGCTATTAAAACATTATTAAAACTATCTGTTATGAATTGTAATAACCACTTTTTAAAATTTTGTAAATTTTATTTCTCAAAATGGACTTCATTTTTGGATTCGGAGTATCAAATTTAGCCTAAGGTGAAATTTTGGTACTTTTCGGATAACTTTCATATTCTGATGAATAGTGAAAATTACTAAATTATAATTAAAAACAAATTTTTTAATCAAAATAATTAATAGTGATAAATTATTAATTTGAGTGGTTTTAAAGTATATTTAGAGAATATTTTTACAATTTAATACAATGTTGGTCATTGGATTTAATTTCACATTTAAACCAGACATAAACAAGTGTCAATCTTTTGATAGATATTGTTTCTTAAAAACACGCTATTTGTTTTAACAGCGGGATTTAATTATAAAATTAATTAATGCAACTTCTATGTTATGAATTTGGTAAAATAGACTTCATTTTTGAATTCGGAATATGAAATATAGCTTAGGATGAAATTTTGGCATTTTTCTGAAAAACATCAATTTTTGATGAATAGTGAAACTACTAAGTGGTAGTTAAAAAAACTGAATATTTCATAAAACTTAATTTTACCGCTTCTGTGAATGGAATTTCAAAAATCCGAGAGACACGGTTGATGTCAGTAAGTAAAATGTGGTTCATTGAGATGGAAATAATTTTTGGTGAATAGTAACTTTTTCCTTTTATTTACCACGGTTAAAGGTAAATAGGGTAATTAAGGGTAAAAATGATATTAATATTACCATAACACATGTACTAATCCTATTGGACAAGTTTATTTCGACCAAAAAAAAATTTAGGAATAAAATATGACCATATAGGCCCACTTGGATTAGATTAGGACATTTATTATTAATTTATTTAAAGAAGGGTTAAAATAGTTAAAATCAATTTTAATAACTAAATCATTTTTAATATGGGGTTATACATAAGATAAATTTGACTATAAATATTCATTAGAAAGCTAAAAAGATTTCCTACATAATGGTTTTTTATTTATAATTTTTAGACATTAAATAATTTAATTTATTTATGACACAACGATGATGCAGTATTTAACTTATTAATGAAATATTGACATAATTGATGTTATAAACACCAAAATAAATGTAATTTGAGACTTTTTATGAATTACACTAATTTTCTAGGTTACTATGATATATTAGTGATGATTTAATCAACTTTTTTCGAACATATAATTCTGTTATGACTTTCACAAAAATCATATACCAAAAAGTGTCAAAATTGACACAAAATAGTTTTTAAATCAAATATTATATTATTAATTGTTATTTTATTCCTAAAAATCTAAGGTTCGGCCAAATGACTTAGATAAGGATATATATATTAATAATAAACAATTTGGGGTTCGTTTGGCATGTTATAGTAAGTTTATTAACCATATAGTGTAAGAAAACAAAAAGACACGGTAAAAGTTAAATTATTTAACTTAGAGTTAAATCTAATTGATAAGGTTAAAATAATAACCTAAACTTGTATAAATTCTATTGGTTGATAGGATTGCGACCCATCCCCACTTTAGCTTCGAAATAAGACCCTTTGGAACCATTATAAACTGATTTTGACTTTAATATCAAATAATATTTTGAGATATTCCTAAGGTGCCCCTCTCCTCCCTTATAAAAGGGCACCTCCTCCCCCTCCTCCTAACACCAATTTTAGCACTCAAGCTCGGCCAACCCCTGCCAAAATCTCTTCTCCACTTCCCTATCAACATCCTAGAGGTTCTGGTCTTCCTCAAAGACCAATTTTAGTGCCCTAAGAGGAGGTCTCAAAGAGGTGCTTCAAAGAAGAGGTAATTACCGTTACCAATTATTTCATCTTTATTTCTTCTTCCACTTATTCTTCTTAGGTTGTTTCATTATAAAGTAATAACATCAGTATAAATCATATACTGATATGTTATTATAATTATGAAATAACCCTATTTCACCATCTATCCATCCTACGGAAAAAGAAATCACTGCGCGTGCGTACGTATGGAATACCGTCTCCACGCCGTGGTGTAATCTATTTTCCACCACCACCTTACATGGATGGGTATAATGGTGTAAATAATAACTATACATAGTTATTAAAAAATCATATTGATTCTGATATATTGTATAATCCACTCCAATTCAATTCAATATTTATGGAAATGATATCATCGCTCGTGCGTACGTACGGACTACCGTCTCCACGACGCGATGAGATTCATTCTCCATGTTAACCATTTAAGAATGATTATAAAGTATATATAAGAAATAATAATGAAATATATGACATTATAAAGCTACTAGATTTATGTATATATATATATATATGTATGTCATCTACTTACTTCCATTTCAAGACAATAAGGGATGGAAAACAGCGTTCATGCGTACGTACGGACTACCGTCACCATGAACGGTGTTTTTCATTTTATTTATCTATCTATTATATATATATATATACTGAATATATATGATATATAAATCATATTTTATATTCTGGAAGTAAGTAAATCATGATATAAGTAATAATAATGTCAAGAACAACAAGTCAAAACACCTACGATAAATGAAACGATTTTACCCAAAACGCTTCTTTAACATGGAGTTTACAAAAGAACGGGTAATATAATGTCATAAGTGAACCATATATGATATCATAAAAATAAATATGATTCTGTAATAAGTCAATGACATTATTTAAATCATTATACAGGAGGTTCGGACACATACGAAGCAAATCGGACCTAAGGTAAGGGAAATATCACAATCTCATTTTTATCCGAGATTGTTTATTTGTAAGTATTTACTGGGGTGTATTTTATCATCCACATCCATGTTTCATAAATATGTAATATTATTTACATCCACCTACAATTGTTTAAATCCATTTTTACCCTTCGGTGAGTTTTTAGTAAAGAATATGGAAGGAATCTTTTGTCATTTTTTTCGTACGAGGTACTTTTTGACTTTTCCGACAAAAGTACGAAAGAATGTTTTTTTAACTTATACGGCATGAATGGATTTTTAAAACATTATTTCCAAGAAGCTTCCTTTACAAGTTTTCAAGTTTATTTTTAATCAACTTTATTTATTTTAAAGTCGTATGAAATATTATGAAAGGAAAAAATGTTTTTGAATAAGAAAGGATATTTTCCTCAAGAATGGAGTTCAAGTGTTTTATCAAAATTATTTTCCATCTAAGATAATAAAGGGTTCTGTTTTTATCCCTATTATTACATTGATTTGATCATGTTGTGATGGAATTATTTTTATTAATTCTTTTATCTTATATGAATTGATTTATGATGTCATGATGTTTATGATTCCCATTTGTATTACATGGGTTATGCAATGATGAATGATTTATGATTTTGTGGCACACATAAAAATGGTATCATTATGAGATGGGTGGGACCTATATCTCCCTCCAATGCATTGGGTAAAGATTTTATATCTCATGAGATAGACAGGGCTGGAATGGTAGGTTATACCGGTTCAGTGAAACAGGACTGAAACGAGGGTTACTAGATTCAGAAAGGGACTTTGTCCACTAAGATAGTCTTGGCAATGAGTCTTGACTAACAAGAAATGATTTTCTATTATTATGTGTGTATGCCACAAAGTTTCATGTTTTAAGTTATGATTATTGGGATTTCATTTCACTACTATGATTTATCCCATGTTATGAAATTATGCTCTCTTTTGCAGGTTAAGATTTCCAAAAGTTATGTTCTTATGAATACGATGTGATTGAATTTTTTTTTTGTTTACCCTTACTGAGCATTTGAGCTCACCCTTTTATGTTTTCTTTTCCCCAGGATATAAAGAAAGGCTTTAGGTAAAAAAAAGGGGAAGATCTTTATGGGAGATATTGAAAATCTTTCACCACGATTAGAAGATTATACTCCGAGTTTCCAAAGACACTAAACTATTACGATCCTTGTGTGTGTGTTTTGTTATGTACTAAGTATTCCGCAAAAGTAATGTAATATCCATGTACGTCAAGCTTCGGGTCTCTACAGTTGGTATCAGAGGAAAGGTTTAGTCAACCTTTGGAAACTAGGATGCGAGAACTTTAGTGAGATCCCTAGAGATATTTCTAAGGTATGTCTAGGGATTTCCCTATGGTTAAGTATACGTATAGGTTATAGTACTAGAATTACGCTAACGATCATAGAATTGAACCTAAGATGTTAGATATTGAAGGTTCTCCCCCTTTATTATGTTGTTTTCCATAGCATGATTTTTGCCTCTCACACTATTCTTTTTGGTTTTAGAAAATGGCTGGAAACAAGATGATTCACAATAATGGAGGATATGATGGACAATGGAATGATATTCTTCATAATGAAATGGGATTTGGAAGTCCAAACAGCATTATTATGCCAAATCAGCAATCTCATAATATGTTCAATAAAGTAAAATTTGGTAAGTTTCCTGACTCGGCTAATAAGAGAAAGATTGAGTTTCATGATGATCATAGAGGAAAGAAAGTTCAATTTCCCCTATGTAAATCATGTGGGAAGAGGCATCAAGGAGAATGTTTCAAAGGAACTGGAAGATGCTTTGGGTGTGGAAAACAAGGACACAAAGCAAGCAAGTGCAAAGGAAAAGGTTCAGTTAACACCATGGATGAGGATAATGGTATTGCTACGACATTAACAATGGTTAAATGCTTTAAATGTGGAATGTACGGGCATTATGCAAACCAATGCCCTAAGGGAAAGTCTCATGAAGAGAATCAGTATGGTTGTATGGGAAGTATTTATGTTGATGATGATGAAGAAACTACAAATGATATGTGAGATGAAAGAAATGTTGAAGCTCGGTCAATGGTCTAAGAATGTAGTGGAATGATTACCTGTTTATCATGTGTAATGTTGTATAAGTAATCTTATGGAATAAAGAGACATCTAAGGATTGTTACACTGTTGTCTTTCCTTATGTTTTGAAAGTGTATGATGAATGGTACGAGTAACCATGAAAGGTTATTCAGATACTAAGTGCATAATGAAAGGATAAGAAGATAATGAGATGTTTGATTGTATTCATGAGCTCATGATTAATATAAGGACTAAGTGATATCATGGTTTGAGTATATAGAATTCTGAGGATTTTGGTATGTGGAAAGTGTTAACTTTTAACTGCATTCATGTTTTCACTAAGGTTCGATGGGTATTCAAGAGAATACATGATTAAGGCCTTTGAATGTTTGGAATGTGACCAACAAAACATATCTTATGATATATGGGGATCAACGATGGCATTAAATCTCTGGTAATCGTTTTCACTTTGTTATGAGAGTGGACTGCAGTATTATGGATAAGCCTAAAGATTGGAATGAATTATGTTGGACATAAGTTAGTATTAAGGATAGAAATTTTTTTGGATATTATTGATGGGATGTTATAGTAATATAGTTTTAGAAAAAGGACAACCTGCAGGACGGGCGACAGCCCATCGCTTCGGACAAGGCTGTGGGGATCGAACCCACAACCGAAGTGCGACCGGCCTTTATTGCCTACCACTGGCCTACAGGAAGTCCCTGTTTAGTAGAAACTAGTTTTATTATATTAAACAGTATGATATATGAAGTATAAGTCCATTTTAGGAACCATATATGATTAATCTCACTATAGATCGACTTATTTATATTATTTTTGCTAACCTTTTGTTTGAGACAGATGGAATGACCTGTCATTCTGTCACATGATCTGCTAACACTTCACGAATAACAAATTCAACTTCATTTATTTATGAGATGAAGTGGAAATTGTTCAAGGCACGAACAACAGTGAGATTGTACCAAAATAAAGTAAGTATTTATTCTAATTCAAATTTTAAACTTTAGGGAAATGATCATGAAAACCAAAAATGTTGTCCTAGTGCTCTTATATCTAATTAATCAGATGGTACCTTAGATCGTCACAAATTTATGGATTTGTGATTGTTGGCTTTTCTATAGCCATGTTCTCTACCACTCTCCATCAGAACATGATGGTTAGATTTCTCTTCCAAATCTATATTTTCACCTATGTGGAAACCCAGTAATTAGTTTATTTGGGTAACCGTTACGTTTCATACTTTTGTTTTTAAAGATTGGTTTTGGTATTCCTTTTTACGATGTGGGTTTCTATTAAAGAAACTTTCGAATAGTAAACCATTTATAACCCCGACGAATTTCGAGGGCGAAATTCATTTTAAGTGGGGTAGAATGTAACAGCCCGAGATTTTATGAAAAATATTCTTTTTAATGTCTTGTGTTGTACTCTACACCAAAAGGAGCATGCACAACACGCATCCTTGACTTTCCTTGCATTACACGCAATCGCGACCTTCCTCGATAGCGTGTGTAGTACGCAATACTGAGTTTCACTAAACAACGATATGCTATTAAAATATTATTAAAACTATCTGTTATGAATTTTAATAACCACTTTTTAAAATTTTGTAAATTTTATTTCTCAAAATGGACTTCATTTTTGGATTCGGAGTATCAAATTTAGCCTAAGGTGAAATTTTGGTACTTTTCGGATAACTTTCATATTCTGATGAATAGTGAAAATTACTAAATTATAATTAAAAACAAATTTTTTAATCAAAATAATTAATAGTGATAAATTATTAATTTGAGTGGTTTTAAAGTATATTTAGAGTATATTTTTACAATTTAATACAATGTTGGTCATTGGATGTAATTTCACATTTAAACCAGACATAAACAAGTGTCAATCTTTTGATAGATATTGTTTCTTAAAAACACGCTATTTGTTTTAACAGCGGGATTTAATTATAAAATTAATTAATGCAACTTCTATGTTATGAATTTGGTAAAATAGACTTCATTTTTGAATTCGGAATATGAAATATAGCTTAGGATGAAATTTTGGCATTTTTCTGAAAAACATCAATTTTTGATGAATAGTGAAACTACTAAGTGGTAGTTAAAAAAACTGAATATTTCATAAAACTTAATTTTACCGCTTCTGTGAATGGAATTTCAAAAATCCGAGAGACACGGTTGATGTCAGTAAGTAAAATGTGGTTCAATGAGATGGAAATAATTTTTGGTGAATAGTAACTTTTTCCTTTTATTTACCACGGTTAAAGGTAAATAGGGTAATTAAGGGTAAAAATGATATTAATATTACCATAACACATGTACTAATCCTATTGGACAAGTGTATTTCGACCAAAAAAATTTTAGGAATAAAATATGACCATATAGGCCCACTTGGATTAGATTAGGACATTTATTATTAATTTATTTAAAGAAGGGTTAAAATAGTTAAAATCAAAGTTTAATAACTAAATCATTTTTAATATGGGGTTATACATAAGATAAATTTGACTATAAATATTCATTAGAAAGATAAAAAGATTTCCTACATAATGGTTTTTTATTTATAATTTTTAGACATTAAATAATTTAATTTATTTATGACACAACGATGATGCAGTATTTATCTTATTAATGAAATATTGACATAATTGATGTTATAAACACCAAAATAAATGTAATTTGAGACTTTTTATGAATTCCACTAATTTTATAGGTTACTATGATATATTAGTGATGATTTAATCAACTTGGTTCGAACATATAATTCTGTTATGACTTTCACAAAAATCATATACAAAAAAGTGTCAAAATTGACACAAAATAGTTTTTAAATCAAATATTATATTATTAATTGTTATTTTATTCCTAAAAATCTAAGGTTCGGCCAAATGACTTAGATAAGGATATATATATTAATAATAAACAATTTGGGGTTAGTTTGGCATGTTATAGTAAGTTTATTAACCATATAGTGTAAGAAAACAAAAAGACACGGTAAAAGTTAAATTATTTAACTTAGAGTTAAATCTAATTGATAAGGTTAAAATAATAACCTAAACTTGTATAAATTCTATTGGTTGATAGGATTGCGACCCATCCCCACTTTAGCTTCGAAATAAGACCCTTTGGAACCATTATAAACTGATTTTGACTTTAATATAAAATAATATTTTGAGATATTCCTAAGGTGCCCCTCTCCTCCCTTATAAAAGGGCACCTCCTCCCCCTCCTCCTAACACCAATTTGAGCACTCAAGCTCGGCCAACCCCTGCCAAAATCTCTTCTCCACTTCCCTATCAACATCCTAGAGGTTCTGGTCTCCCTCAAAGACCAATTTTAGTGCCCTAAGAGGAGGTCTCAAAGAGGCGCTTCAAAGAAGAGGTAATTACCGTTACCAATTCTTTCATCTTTATTTCTTTTTCCACTTATTCTTCTTAGGTTGTTTCATTATGAAGTAATAACATCAGTATCACTCATATACTGATATGTTATTATAATTATTAAATAACCCTATTTCACCATCTATCCATCCTACGGAAAAATAAATCACTGCGTGTGCGTACGTACGGAATACCGTCTCCACGCCGTGGTGTAATCTATTTTCCACCACCACCTTACATGGATGGGTATAATGGTGTAAATAATAACTATACATAGTTATTAAAACATCATATTGATTCTGATATATTTTATAATCCACTCCAATTCAATTCAATATTTTTGGAAATGATATCATCGCTCGTGCGTACGTACGGACTACCGTCTCCACGACGCGATGAGATTCATTCTCCATGTTAACCATTTAAGAATGATTATAAAGTATATATAAGAAATAATAATTAAATATATGACATTATAAAGCTACTGGAATTATGTATATATATATATATGTATTTCATCTACTTACTTCCATTTCAAGACAATAAGGGATGGAAAACAGCGTTCATGCGTACGTACGGACTACCGTGTCCATGAACAGTGTTTTTCATTTTATTTATCTATCTATTATATATATATATATATATACTGAATATATATGATATATAAATCATATTTTATATTCTGGAAGTAAGTAAATCATGATATAAGTAATAATAATGTCAAGAACAACAAGTCAAAACACCTACGATAAATGAAACGATTTTACCCAAAACGCTTCTTTAACATGGAGTTTACAAAAGAACGGGTAATATAATGTCATAAGTGAACCATATATGATATCATAAAAATAAATATGATTCTTTAATAAGTCAATGACATTATTTAAATCATTATACAGGAGGTTCGGACACATACGAAGCAAATCGGACCTAAGGTAAGGGAAATATCACAATCTCATTTTTATCCGAGATTGTTTATTTGTAAGTATTTACTGGGGTGTATTTTATCATCCACATCCATGTTTCATAAATATGTAATATTATTTACATCCACCTACAATTGTTTAAATCCATTTTTACCCTTCGGTGAGTTTTTAGTAAAGAATAATGAAGGAATCTTTTGTCATTTTTTTCGTACGAGGTACTTTTTGACTTTTCCGACAAAAGTACGAAAGAATGTTTTTTTTAACATATACGGCATGAATGGATTTTTAAAACATTATTTCCAAGAAGCTTCCTTTACAAGTTTTCAATTTTATTTTTAATCAACTTTATTTATTTTAAAGTCGTATGACATATTATGAAAGGAAAAAATGTTTTTGAATAAGAAAGGATATTTTCCTCAAGAATGGAGTTCAAGTGTTTTATCAATATTATTTTCCATCTAAGATAATAAAGGGTTCTGTTTTTATCCCTATTATTACATTGATTTGATCATGTTGTGATGGAATTATTTTTATGAATTCTTTTATCTTATATGAATTGATTTATGATGTCATGATGTTTAAGATTCCCATTTGTATTACATGGGTTATGCAATGATGTATGATTTATGATTTTGTGGAACACATAAGAATGGTATCATTATGAGATGGGTGGGACCTATATCTCCCTCCAATGCATTGGGTAAAGATTTTATATCTCATGAGATAGACATGGCTGGAATGGTAGGTTATACCGGTTCAGTGAAACAGGACTGAAACGAGGGTTACTCGATTCAGAAAGGGACTTTGTCCACTAAGATAGTCTTGGCAATGAGTCTTGACTAACAAGAAATGATTTTCTATTATTATGTGTGTATGCCACAAAGTTTCATGTTTTAAGTTATGATTATTGGGATTTCATTTCACTACTATGATTTATCCCATGTTATGAAATTATGCTCTCTTTTGCAGGTTAAGATTTCCAAAAGTTATGTTCTTATGAATACGATGTGATTGAATTTTTTTTTGTTTACCCTTACTGAGAATTTGAGCTCACCCTTTTATGTTTTCTTTTCCCCAGGATATAAAGAAAGGTTTTAGGTAAAAAAAAAGGGGAAGATCTTTATGGGAGATATTGAAAATCTTTCACCATGATTAGAAGATTATACTCCGAGTTTCCAAAGACACTAAACTATTACGATCCTTGTGTGTGTGTTTTGTTATGTACTAAGTATTCCGCAAAAGTAATGTAATATCCATGTACGTCAAGCTTCGGGTCTCTACAGCTTTGCTCACATTGACCAAATTCATTGATATGGAACCTCAGCCATTAGAATTTCCCATTATACCACACACCTGCATTCCAAAGATGTAGCTGATGTAATTTCCAACATCACACCCCAAATCAAAAGTGAGAACACCGGTCTAACACGAGACAACTACCTACTCTTATTTATGAAACTAGATTGAAGTGTACCTATAATTCATTAAAAAGTAATGAAAAATATTATTTTCCCTCAGAAATCCATATCCAAGTATGAAACATAAATTTTCTATCTGTAACATCATGCATAATGTTTCTTTTATCTCACTAAATCAAATTTCTCAAAAACCACTGATCAGGTTTCTTTTGACCAACCCATTATAGAAATGATCAACCATGCTACTAATGTGTTTCTAAACCACCCAATAATATTACCTCTAAGCCCTAATCAATCCATTCATTTTACATACATTGTCAATAGGATTCTGACCCGACTCAAGGTGTGATCCTTATGATTGGATCATAATGAAGATTGAATCAACATCATGATTTTAGTGAGATCCATCATGCTTTAAAATTTGTAGTAACCATGTGTCATTATAATTTCATAATGTGCTTGACATCCATTCTTGTAATCCAACAGTATAATTATTCCAAAGCACTCAATCCTGGTTCCCCGACTCTTATAGAAACCTCTTGATCAACCATAATAGATCACCAAAGTCCACACTCAACCTTTGGAGTAATTGTTTTATCAAATCCACGATTAACCAAAACCACAACCGATCCTTGTCACCAACTCTTGAATATTACTGATCTGACACACATAGATCATCATGATCACACTGAGTCTAATGAGTATGTATGGATTCTATATTAAAAGAAAACTAGAATTAATTTAGAAACTATCAATGTCATGGACACCAAATATTCACTAAAAAAATCCACCAACCATGATCCTTCCTATGGAATCCCAACTTTTTATTTCATTAATTTTTCATTATATTTTACAAAAAATAAGATATTCTAATGTTTAGTTTCTTTTAAATAAGGTACATAAAACATGAAAACTTAAAAAATTATTCTAAAAAACATAATATGTTTATTCATGGTTCATTCTATGTATTATTACAATATCTTTTATCCTAGGGACATAAATCAAAGGAAAGGGTGAGAACCAGGCTGAGTAAGGGAAAACCAGGGAAACATTTTACATTTGATCTGGATAAATATTTAAAAGAATTTGTACAATATCATAAAGGAATGATAAAAGGATAAAAGGATGTATCTCAGTAAAATTAACTTGCATCATAACATAGAAAGGTGGAAATAAAATTTAAATGATACATTCATAAGCATATGACCAATGTTTGTCATCAAGGTGTCCTAAAAATTACCAAGGTTATTCACAAAGATATCGTAAAACATATCATCTCTAGAGATTATATTGTTTACCCAATGAATTGGAGAGAACTATTAGGTTACAACTGGAATATGTATTAATTAATAGGAACAAAATATATCATAATAAAACATTTCATAAATAGCCTATTGAGAATAAAAGAAACGAGGTTTATATCAAAATCATGTCATTTAAAAAAAATGATTAATGACATGATCTTTATGTCATTATTAACTAAAAAAAGGAAGGAACGTTTCATGTATGTTAACACCAGAATAAAATAGACCATTTTGAAATATATTTGAATTCAACTAGAAACAAACGTGTCTTTGGTATTCATGAAATAAAATAAGTGAATTTCATTAAAAAAAGACATGAATTTTGAGAATAAAATTCATCAGCATAACAAGAATGAAACATGGTTTTAGAAAAAATAAATATAGAGGTTAAAATGGTCTAAACATCATAAAATAAATTTAATAAAGTAAAGGGATAGAATAAAATGTTCAAAATAATGTAGTTTTGAAATTTGTAATATATAGTATATAAAATTTGAACTTGAAAGGAAAAGAGAATTTGATATTCCCTTATCATGAAGAGTTGATACTAAAAATTGAGGATTTGTACCTAGGGAGCTTGAGAAAACCATTGTGGGACTCCATGGGAGGTAAAAGTATTAGATATTTGTGGAGGAATAATTTTAATTGAGAATAAATAGAGAAATATTTGGGTATTTATAGTAAAAGAGGAGGATTTGTTTCTTAATTTCTTTAGACACCTAGTTAGTAGTAAATAGAAAACCATGCGCTTACCCATGGAATTTTCCCATGGTGTTGGAAAAATTAGACACCTATTATGTTATTTTAATCCAAAAGAGTCTAATTTTTTTTTATTATCTCATAATTATGACATAATTATAAAGTTATAAAATATACGGAAAAACCCAAACTGTTTTTTTACTATTCACAAAAAACTATCACAGTTTAGAAAAATCTCATAAATTCAAAATTATATTGTTTCAATATATTGATTTAAAAATGATATTTATTTCTTCATAATAATTATCTAAATATGATAATTTTATCTTTTAAATATAAAAATCCTTATTTATTAAAAATAATAGTAGATAGAAAATACATCGTGAAATTTCTAAATATTGAAAAAATATATTTTATCATTTATATTAATATAAGAGTGTTTTAATCATATTATTTCATTAAAATAAACATTATTAACAATGCCTCAGATTATTGTAAAATTTTTAACTATTTGTAAAATTAATATTTATTTCTAAAAAGTCAATTTAAGAAATTCTTTATATTTTTATGAAAAAGTATTCTCAAAATAGAATTGATGGAATAAAAAATTTATTTATAAAAAAGGATTACAATTTATATAACTATTTTATTGAAATATAATCCCTTATATCAACCATATATGTCCTAAGGGTGTTGTGTGCGATGTTGATATATTCATATGGCGACTTGACTAGAATCACTTAAGTAGTAATTTCATTTAACATGAACATCTCCCAAAGGTGATTTCGTTAAAGATTCAATTTTTGAATCTCACCTTGTGCTTGTTCAATGGTGAAGCCTAATGAAGATAAATACCCCAAAATTAATGAATTTTGTTTTCATATGGAATAACTCTTCTGGTTGAGGACATCATTCCTCCTTTCTGCATTATCTTTCCATTCTCAAAATTTTACTTATAAACTCCAATTATAATGTTAAAAATATTACCAAGAGTATATTTCCCAATGATCATATTGTATTACATTCATAATTGACAAATGGATATATATCAGGGGTATATAAATGGTCACATATCCCATTATATAAACATCATGAAAAATAGAATGGATTTGTTGTGAGTAAAATAACATACAATTTTAGAAAAGAATTATCATCAATAAAGTTCAGGTCATTACATTCTTCCCCCCTTAAATAAATTATTTCCATGAAATTTAAACGTTCTCTCTTAGTTGAGAAGATATGTGGGTACTTATCCCTTATTGTCTCCCATGGTTCTCACATCACTTTTTCATATATGAGGTTCCCCCATAACACTTTTGGTGAGGTAGGTAGTCATGTTTCATAGAACCCTTTATCTACATTCCAAGATCTCCAACATATTCTCCTCATAAGAGAGACCATGATCCAATTATACGACCTCAGGATTTGGTACATATAATGTGTTAAGTATGTAATTCATCTAGGGAGATACATGTAATACATCATAAATTTGAGATAGATTTGAAGGAAGTGAAATCCAATAAAACACTGATCATATGTAATCAAATATTTCATAGGGGACAATGTACTAGGGAAAAAACTTCCATTTCATTCAAAACCTCATGAACATCTTCCTTGGTGAAATATGAAGGAGAAATTTTTCACCAAAACCAAACTCCAAGTCTCATAGGTGGTTTTCAGCAAAGCTCTTCTACCAGATTAAGAATCATTAATGTGTTTTTGGATGGAATAATACTTTTATATCATCTCATTCATATGATCTTTCCTAATAAAATTTACCTCATGAACTTCATCCCAAATGGTAGGAGCTCTACATCGATTCGCATATATTTTTTCATAGGTTGCCATTTGAGAACTCGAATGGATGTTGTTGTTGTGTGAGAAATAATCTATTGGGAGATGATGATCCCATCCACCTTTATATTCCATTAATCATATTCTCAACATTTCCATGAGTGTTTGATTAGTCAATTAAAATTATCCATCATTTTGGGGGTCATAGGTCGTACTAAATTCAAATTTGTACCAAACTCATGTTGAATATTTCTAAAAAATATTGATGTGAACCATGGGTCATGATCATATATGATAGAAAGTGGGACTCCAAGAATCCTCACCACTTATTTTACATAAATCATTGATTTTTTATCAAAAGATATGTCTTATCGGATATAGAACAAATGGTAAGTCTTTGTGAGGTGGTCCACTATAACCCATATCATATTGTTTCGTTTAGATTTTCTCGGTAGACCAGTAAAAAATTCCATAGTGATATTGTCCCACATCCATGTTGATATAGAGAGTTTTTGTAATACCCCTTTAGGATGTTTTCACCCAATAGTTACTTGTGCACACACAAGGCACCTTGTAGTGTAGTCGATAGTATCCCTTTTCATGTTATCCCGCCAATAATGATCACAAAGGTACCTATACATTTTAGTACTTCCAAGATGTATAGAGAATACATGGATATGTCATTCATCAAAATTCTACATCATTATTTCTGGAATATGTGGACACATAACCTTGTATGAAATTTAAGTACACCTTCTTGATCAATACCAAACTTAGTAAACTTATTAATCTTCAAATCCTCTAGCTTCTTCTGTAATAAAGGATATTCTATTTGAGTTTTCTTGATCCCCTCTAGTAATAGATGTTGAGAAATATTTTTGGATAGAGCTATTGATGTCCCATCCCTTATGATTCTCATGTCTAGTGTTACTAGGTCTTTGATCAATGGATCTCATTAAATCCTCATCATTTCTAGAACAACAATTTCTTTCCTACTTAATGCATCAACGACCTTGTTTGATCTTACGAGATGATAATAAATTTAACAATAATAGTCTTTATGAATTTCCAACCATCGAATCTATTTCATGATCATTTAATTTTCCATGAATATATACTTCAATATTTGGTGGTCTGTGTATATGTCACATTTCTCCCCATAAAGAATTTTTCTCTATATCATCAAATAAAAAAACCGTAACCTACCCCAGGTTAGGTGTAGGATAATTATTTTCATGAGTCATTAACTTCTAATATGCATAATAACTCACCTTTTAATTTTGAATGAGGATTCACCCAATCCATTTCATAGATTCATCACTAAAAATACTGATTCATTCTCTGATAGATAGTAGATTTAAAATGGGTGAAATTACAAATCTATTCTCCTCATCTCATGGAATCTTTCTTCATACACCTTCGATGAGATGAAATTTCACCTTTTTTGAGTATACCTGGTTAGTGTATTATAATGAGATGAATTTTTTCCACAATCGTCACATAATATCATTATAAACCAAGGAAACTAAAAATATCAATTATTTTTATAGGAAAAGGACACTCCTCCACCACATTTGTGTTGGAAGTGTCAATTGAGTTTCCTTTATTGGTTACAATGTGACCTAAGAAGGTAACTTGTTGTAACAAAAATTCACATTTTTTGATCTTTCCAAACAACCTCTTCTTAATTGGAGTTTCGAATATAACCATTATATGATCCTCATAATCCTCATGAAATTTTTAATATATGATAATACCAAATATATAAACCACCATAATGTTATCAACGTTGTACTTAAATTCTCTATTCTAAAAATCAAAACATATAGAACGTGAATTAGTCATTCTGAAGGGAATAACAACAAAATAATAAAGCATATCTGTGGATCCGAAGGTGGGTATTGAATATCTTCATTCGAGACCCTAAATGTTTTATAACTAGACCAATGATCAATCTTAGAGAATAATCGATCCGCATGAAGCTGGTAAAATAAATCATCAATCCTTGGAAGAGGGTTCTTGTTCTTCACAATGATCAAAAAAGTTCTCTTTAATCAATGAATAGATGAATTGATCCGTCATAAGTTTTTACAAAGTAAATATGAGTTCCCTAAGGTGAAACACTAGATCAGATAAACCCCTTATGCTAAATATTTTGGAGTTGTTTCTTTAATTACTTCAAATCCACATTTTCCATTCTATACGGTGTCTCCGAAATCATCTTAGAACCCGGAATGCAACCAACAAAGAACTCTACCTCTCTTTTTAGTGGGAGGTTTAGGTAACTGCTTAGGAAATACTTCAACGTATTATTTATTAATAGGGACATTTGCAATTAATATACATTCATTTTCTTCTTCCACTTCACCGATCATTTCCATAATGTAGGTCATGGGAGTTGTTTCTTGATAATCCTTAGGTTGGGATATCTCTTCTTTGAAAACAATTGTAGGTTTTCCATTGAAGAATAAAAATATTTCAGTTCTTTCTATGTTGATATTATTATTATTCTTTGAGAGATAGGCCATCCCTAGTATAATGTTGAATTCCATCCGGGGAATGACTACCAGGTTTTAGATATGATTATGCTCATAAAATTAAATACTAGAGTTTCTATACACAGTTGATTCCTACATAATCCCTCTATGATTATTGACTAATATTTATAATTTTATAATTTTATGTATTGATTATATATTCTTTGAAATCTTGGTGGAAAAAGTAGAATACATAGTACCCGAATCAAACAAAGTACTTTCTTTATTTGAGAGAATAACGAGAGTACCTTCTTCCACATCATTTTGAGATTCAACTTCAACCATCATGATAGTAGAAGAATGAATTTTCTCCCTTGGCCTAAGATGAGGTTGATGGTGATTCCCCTCCACTATCGTTATATTTGGATAGTGATTGGAAATGTTTCCAAGCTATCCATATGTGACGCATAGGACTTTAGGATATGACTATACCATCATCCCTTTTCTGTTAGTGTTGAGAAGATGGGGATTCACCTCACTAAGAATGTTTTGTTAAATATGGACATCTCTTCGACACATGTAACATTTTACACTACATAGATATCATTTCCTTGAGTACTTATTCTTGCATTTTTTTAGATTATAAGTTTCACTGACTTTCCCACCCTTCCATCATAAATGTTCCACCCCCATTTTTGGCTATAGAGATATCTGTTTTCATTTTATTTGTGAGACTACTGCATCTCACCAATATTGAGTTAAAAATTACTAGAACCTATCACTATATACTAATAGATATCATAGTATCTATTGGATATATTTTTCTATGTTAGTGGTCTTATTCCACTAAAGAATATATCAACCATCCCATTAGGGTCCATGAAAAAGCTAGATGTGTAGTGAGAAATCCTTATAAAGTTCATCTCATAGCATCATATAGAATCACTCTCCATATAATTCAGATCTAGGAATTATTTCCCCGTTTTCATTCGCATTGAATGGGGGAAATATTTGTTTGAAAAACGTTACCCTGAACTCTTCCTACTCTATACGTCAATTTACCTTCTTGACAACCTTTTTTTAACTACCGTCCACCACTGGTTATCTTCTGCCTATAAGCTATAAATAGTCATGGTGAAATTCTCTTTTTCTAAAGAACATAGTTCAGAAAATATATTTTCTATAGACATTATCCATTTTTTAGTAATCAATGGGTTGGTAGATCCTTTAAAAGAAGGTGGTTATAAAAATACAAAGGACTTCATATAAAGTTGTTCCCTTTATGGTGAATCTGGTCTCTCACCTTGATTTGAGTTATATTTCACAACTTGAGTTAGTTGATTAATTATTCTCATGATTTTTTCAATTCCATCTTCTATCATATGGCCTTCAAAACATGTTATGTTTCACTCACCATTTAGGTGGTTCCTATTATTTCCTACCATTTTTTAAAAAAGAAAACCATAGTGAGAAACATGTTTCTTTTAAGAAGATTATAACTCTAATGGATTTTTATGTCATGAAACATCATTATAAAATAATACATTCAATAAAAAATTACAATTTCTATAAATCCATTATAGTGGTTCATAAAAATAATGTTATTAACCCAAAATATCCCCCATTATTATCAAACCAGGTGTGCAATAACGCATGTTCTCGTGTATTATGTTACATCGAGTCGTGCTTGATGCACCTTGTCTGTGTTGTTACCCCTATGTACATCTATTCAAGAATGATATCCACTTGTTCATATATAGACATGGATTTAGTTTCTCAAAAACAATATACATAATACATCACCCAAATACAAGGATGTTTTTCATTATTATAACTATTGTATATAGTTCATCAAAATGTTTTCAAATACCAATTTCCAATAATTACTAAATCTTCTTTGACACAAAATATGGTATCTCACCTTTTTATTTAAAAATATTTGAATTAAATTATACAAAACAGAGGATCATTAAAGGTTTAGTTTCTTAGAAACAATGTACATAATACATGAAAAAATAAAACATTATTCTAAAAAAACTAAAATTATTATTATTGGTTCATCATAATTAATATTACTACATCTCATAACTGGAGGACAATCATAAAAGGAATGGGTGACCACAAGGCCTCGTAAGGGAAAACAAGGGTAAAAATATAAATACGATCTTAAAAAAATTTGATAAGAACCTGGGTATTTTCCTAAAGGCGTGATAAAATGAAAAAAGATAAATATCATAATAAAAATAAATTGAATCATAACATTTAAAAGTGGATAAAATTTTTAAATGAGTCACTCATATGAATATCACCAGTGTTTTGCATTGAGGTTTCGTTATAATTACTGGGTTTATTCACCAAGGTATCATAAAACATGTTACTTATATAGATAAAATTATTTACCCAATAAATTAATTATTTATTAGGGAACAAAATTCATTTGTATTAATTAATGTGTGCAACATATATCATAAAAAAATTTCAAAAATAACTTATAAATATTAAATGAAATAGGTTTCATATCAAACTCATGAGATTTTAAAAAATGATTAAAGACTATATATTTGTGTCATTATTAACCCATAAAAAATAATAAAGGGTTTAATGTATGTTAATACCAAAATAAAATATCTCATTTTTAAATCTAGGTGAATGACCATAGAAAATAATTAGGTTTTTGTAATCACAAAATAAAATAAGTAAATTTCCTGAGAAAAATAAATAAATTTTAAGAAGATAATTTGGCAAAATAACGGGTATGAATCATGGTTTTAGAAAATAGTAAAAGATAGGGGAAAATGGTCTCCCACTCATAAAATACTTTTAATAAAGTAAAGGTGTAGAATAATACGAATATATGAAAATATTTTGTACATGTTAAATACATACTACAAAAATAAGGAACTTGAAATGAAAAGAAAAGTTAAAAATTACCTTTCCTTGAAGAGTTGATCCTATAACCTAAGGATCTGGAACAAGGTGGGATTGAGTACAGCTTGGGAAGACTCCTTGGGATGTAAACCTATCATATCATAATATATGAATAATTTAGTGTAAATGTATTTTGATAAATAGGATGATATTTTTAGAAATAGAGGATGATTTTTTTCTTAAGTTCCTTGCACACCTATGTAGTTGAAAATGAAAAACAATGGGCTTTCCCATGTTTTATACCCATGGTATTAGACACCTGGAACACCTATCATCTTATATTAATCTAAAAAAGTCTACAAGAATTTTTTATTACTTATTATATATTTATTACATAATTATTAAGTCATTAAACTTACCAAAAAACTCAACTTGTATTTTTACTATTTACAAAAAACTAAAGTATTTGAGAAAATTATCAAAAATTCACCATAACCTAATTTCGACATTATAATTTTTAAAAAAAATTATTTTATCATATTAATTATCTAAATATTATAATTTAAAATTTAAAATTTAAAATTCTTATTTGTTCAAAATAAAAACGGATAAAAAATGTATACTGAAATTTCTAACACTTGAAATAAAATAAAATAAAAATAAAATTTATATTTTAAATAGTAGTTTTTTATTCATACTATTTAATTAAAATAAAAAATATTAATAATAATTAATTTTTATAATAAATATATCTTTTCTAAAAAGTACAATTTCTGTTTGAAAAAATCAATTTATCAAATTTATCTTTTTTTAAGAAAAACTATTCTAAAAAATGAATTGATGCCAGGAAAATTTTATTTATAAAAAAAGATTGAACATTATGTAACTAATGTATCAACACATAACCATTTATAACACCCTCATACAACTTAAGTGTGCGGCGTGTAATGGTGATAGATTAATGGGGAGGCTTAGCTAACATCGATCGAGTGGTAATTTACACTCACTTGAACTTCTCCCAAAGGCAATTTCCTTCAAGATTAACTAGTTGAAGATTAGCTTGGGCAGGGTCAAAAGTGAATCCCAATGACACTACCTCCCTCCCAATTTATGACAAATAGTATTCATATGACACATCTCAATTAGATGAGGCCAACGTTCATGGTTCAGCATTAATTATCCATTCTCACAATTTTACTTGAAAACTCTAATGATAACTTTAAAATTATTATCAAGTGCATTTTTCCCAGTGGTCAAAATTTCAAATGGTTATATATAACCAACGATCGTATTATAGTGCGAATGTAGATGGTCACATTTCCATTTATATTCTCTTTATAAAAAAATAATGGTTGTGTTGTGAATACAATCACAAACAATTTCAGGAAACAATTACCATTCAAGAAGTTCAGGTCGTAAAACTCCAAACATGGGTCAAATTATCTATGATGATATCATTCTCAACAATGTTTTAGAACCCACTTTATCACCCAAAATAATCCAAATCGAAGAATTATAGACAATGTCTTGTCTATCCATAAATGTGATGTCTGGATGCAACCAATCCATGTATTCTCGGGTTCCAATCTGAACAATAGATCATTACCCATTCTTGGACCATGGGTACACTAACCCTTCCAATTGAAATGATAAATTTTTTCATTAGGGTCACCACCCTCAATCATCCACTAGTTCATATTCTATCAAACTGATTTACTCAAAATGATCCTTGATCCAATCCTCTAGTGCACAGTCATACGATCCCATGTATTATTGAACCTGTTACCATTTTGGAAATATCTTTCAACATAGGGGAACTCTTTTTACTTCATACTCTCCTATGGGTCACCACACATTAAAAAATATTTTTTTAATTTCCACTTATCCTCAACATTATCATGATTGTCACAAATTTAAAAATCCACAATCCCCACACATGAATAGTTTGTTCTTCCTTCATTTCCTTCTATATAATTGGGAAAATCTCACATTCTATCCCATAACAACACATATCATGCTTTTAAGAGGCACATTGAAACCCAAATAGAATCAAAATCATAATTCAGAAGCTTCCAATGTCTTATACATGCAAGTTTAATGAAACCCAAAGTGTCACAAAGTCTCCTACCTAAGAAGGAGCAAAAAATCAAAAATATGTCATGGTTCATGGCCTAAGACTACTAATAATGAACCTACCACTTTTCAGCTTAATATAACCATGGGATCTATAATGATTTCTCATTAAATGGGAACTTCACTATGCTATGATTTTTTTCATGATAATGTGGAATATGGGGTCATTCTTGAATCACAAAAGTCTTTCTAAGACCCATGGTGTAATTGATTCATGTTTTTTCATTTTCACCACCCAAATTCATAACAAATCCATGATCATCTACCATCACTCTCACATGATACTAAAGTAACCCACAGAAATATGATCAATCACCCACACAATCATGGCCTCCTATGTTAGTTTTGATACAATGGTTCTAGTTCTCATGGTGTTTCCATGCCAGAAACCAAAAAAGTAATTTCTATATTTATGATGAAAACTTATCCAAACATTATGTGCACTAGTCTCACCACCAAAAAACCTACCAGGGCTTCCCATATTTAAGAACCCCGAACCCGAGCCCAACCCCCACTTTGGTTGCCTTCATAATAAATTGGACAACTACCCACTATGTTCCATGTCATGTATGAGGTCTACATGACTCTGAATGCATTGTCATGGAACATAAAATCTACAGTCTAGTTAATCCACTATATCATATTTCAATGAGCATTGGTGGTTTAAGATGTGTATATCCATGAAAATTTACTACAATAGGGGTGGTTCTGAAAAATAAATTTCAAAATAAAACGACTTTATTAAAGAGTTTAATAGTTAAAAAAATATGTGGATTTCGAAAAATATGAGGAAAGTGTTCATTTTGTGTTTACTATACAAATTTAAATATCATAATTCTATATATTAATTATGTTTTGATGTATGTATTTAGTTGAAATTAATCTGAATCCCGATTACATTTAAAATATTTTTTTTAATTCATGTTGAACCAAACATTAACATAATAAATATATAAACAAGGTCCAGATCATATGAATGGTATAATAAATTCCATATCAAATTGAAAGCATAAATAAGTGGTGAAAATAGGATTATTTTTCAGTCCAATCGGAACAACACAAGTTACATAGACAAAATTTGACACCGATCGGTTAAAAGTAAAGATCATTCCATTCAGTTTAATCAAACAAACATTTGAAACATGAATCAAAGTAATACACTTATGAATTAAATGTTTTCAAAACCAAAATACATCAGACCAGTTGGATTAAAATTTCCAAAACTACCTTTATAATATGTGTAACTCCCTCACAATGAATGCCCGCCGTTTATCCCACTATCGATAGGAGGAGGAAGATCTCATGGATCTAATTATTCATTTTAGTTCTCCTTATGAGGATGGGGAGCTTCAGAATCTCCAAGAAGATGATATGATTACTATGTAACTCTAAAATTTCACTAATTAAATCTCTTGGTCCAACATACAAATGGGGTTCCCAAGGTTCCAATTTTATAGGAAAAGTGGAAGGTGGTTTTAGCAACCCAGATTTCAGAAAACTACTTGCCCCATGGTTTTTGGCTTCAAGATTGTCTTATAAGATGTTTTAAAAACTGAAACTCTAGTTTCACCATATATTTAATAGATTCAACTAATCATTGGATTCAATTGGAGGCCTACCACAAATTAAACGGATAAAATATAGAACCTCTGTTTTAAACTATAGTAGAATATTTTTCTTAGATAGATCGGTAAATTTTAGGCCCAATAATGGATGATTTGGGATTGGATGTCCTCAAAAGCAATGTATCCAAGTGAATTTAGGACAATACCACAAAATTTCAGTCCTATTGGATACATTAAATAACTACAGTGTCTGTTTGACTCTATAGGTGTTCCTAAAATTATGCATAGTTTTTCCCATTTTTCATTGACTTTATCATGGGTCCTCCAAGTAACCGGAAACTACAATTAAAAAATAAAAACATATGAAATATCCATTTTTAACAATTATAATAATTAAATTATTGAATCAAACATGAATTCAATTTTTTTTAAAAAAATTTAATTTACATTAGAAAAGAAATTCAATAAAGACGTGAAAGGGTGAAATAAAATAGTGAATCGTGGTGTGATTAGTCTCCCACCAAGTGAAACTATCTGATATCACTATAAAGACACTAGGTTATATTACCTAGACATACCATGTCTCATAATGGTCATTAATCATGATGGAACCACAAAATTTCCATCTCAAAACCTCCCAACATCAATTCAACGAAACACTACCATAGGGTCCCAACCACGAGACATCATATAATCTCTCATATAAAAAACCATGATAAATCAATCCCAACACCAACTCATGGGTCCTATAAAAATATATACTCAAGAATTTATATCCCTCTCACCCAACGATCTTGTAACAGAAACACTTATCATCTCATGACATGCTAACTTTCCCTGAGGCTCTTATTTTAGTGACAAAACACAATGGACTACTCCCTCCTAGATCCATAAATCACCCATCCTAGGGTCCCTAAATTACAAAATCTATACATTTCCCTTTACAAAGGGTCCATACTACTATCATCACCACGGGATCCATATGACCAACCACTATAATAAAGAATTCAAATTCAAGTCATCCCAACTTTATTGAATTCCACCATGTACTTATATGAGAAAAACTATATGATCACTTGTTGAAACTATAAAGGGTTCACCATAGTTTTCAGTAAAACAAAACACTATAAGGATTATATAATGTGAATCGTATAAGCCTGATATAATGCACGAGACACCCCTTTACTCTATGGGTGAAGAGAAATAATATAATCCCTAGACTATTTTTAATGGTCTTAGATCTAGATTAAATATATGATAAATAATAAATCTCAAGATACATGTGTATAACACAATATTTAAATCAAAAAAATGTAATTATATAATAGAAGAACACTAATCTCAGAACCATGGTCCCCTAAATTTCTATCAAAAAGATATTTATGACACACTACTACAGGTTCCATCACAGGATCCCACACCTTCCTATATCCCCTATATAATATCTCTAAAATGAGTAAGAAAAAAAAGATATCTGATACCACTCTATAATGTTATATCCCAGATCACTCTCTAAAGAGTAACTTGACTAGTTCTCCATGTGACTTGAGGTGAACCAACCTATATATAAAAGTATTTCTCAATGTATTTGGGGGATAACATGTTGCCGGGGTGACACTAAACCCATTGTCCTAGAGTGTGAAATTATATATGAAATAAATAAACATCATTGACATCATATCACACATAAAAAATAACAAAAATTAGACATTCTAGACAAAAAAATTATGACATATCAAATACAACTTACCACCCATTAGTTCAAACATATTTACATACTAAGGTAAAATAATAATTAAAATACATGGCTCTCCTGCAACTCCAAGCCATACCACATCCTAATCATTGAACCTAACCCGAGCTATCAAACTCAACAATGAAAAAACTAATCTAGAACCTTATCCCTTACTGTGTATAAAATATCATTAAAAATATGATCAATTACCCTATAACCATGGTGTCCTTGGATGTTTGTGAGTACAGTTTAGTAGGACTCATCAAAAAATATCCCTAAAATAAACAATTCTATAATGTAACACCAAAAAAATCTAATGTATGAACATTGTATTCGATAACATGTCCAACATGAAACCCCATGTGCGTAATGGAATATGATATCTCAAGAATTTATAATATATTTACTATTTAAAATAAATTAGATATAATTTATATATTTCAATTCTTGTGATACTGAGTTAGATTGCAAAAAATGCAACAACGAGCATCTTCAGTGGCTTGTGTAACATGCAAGACAATGTTTTACCGAACAATAATATATTATTAAAATATAATTATTTAATATAATAATAATTAGTCTAGACATTAAATTAGAAATTATTAATACTATCAACTAACTTATGAAAATAAATTCTTCAAAAAAATATAAAATGAATTTATAGATTACCAATTAATTGTAAATGAAAATATAAACCAATTTAGTATAAGGAAGATATTATTATTTTTAAACTCAGAGAGGAATTTTGTATTAATAAATTAAATAAAGTACAATTATAATGATATAAATGAAAAATATATGTTATATATTCAATTAAATATTTTTAATATTAATATAGTAGAATTGATAGGTATATTATAATCAGAAACCCAAAATTACACATAAAAACATATATTTTTATTCAGGAGATTTTACAACCATTAATTAGAGAAACTATTTTAAATACAATTTTCGAACATATATAAATATTAAATGTAAAAAATAAAACATAATATTTTAAATCATAACATAGAGAATAGGTTTGGGTGATGTTTTTCATTTTTTCCATGTAGTTTTATTTTTTTGATGAATAATAAAAAATATTAAATTTTAACCCCAAACTACTTTTTTTTCTAATTTATTTAAAAGTATAAATTCTGTTTTAAATTTATTTTAAAGTTTAATTATATCATATTTTAATCAATTAACCCATTTTAGGTCATTTTAATCAATTTCACAATGAAATTTAATATAAAAACTTGTCAATCATTTGAATGTTTTTACTTTAAAACCCCACATTGTCGTCCCATCCATGGGATTAAATTGAAATTAATTTATAAAAATTATGTGATTTGAATTTGAATAAATTGATTCAAAATTTTGAATAAGAATAATTTATAATTTCTAATAAGTTCAACATAATTTTTTTAAGAAAAATAATAGTGAGAGTAATTAAAATTAATTACAATGATTAAAGAGAAATTAGGCATAACAAGGGACTAAACCCAATTCTTAAGGACTAATATGGCATATAAAATTGCCCAAAATCCATTTTTAGGAAATATTTTTACCCTATATATAATTGTCTCTTATTTTTATAATTATTTAACCATATTCAATAAAAAACATGGATATGATTCCTTTTTTCCAAAACATTACAAGAGTGACACTCCCCCTCCACCATAAAAGGCCTCTTTACCTCCCACTTCCTCACACATCTCAAGACACATAGGATTAGAAAATATAAGCGTAATTAATTCCCCAATATCCTAAAATTCATCCTTAAAGGATCCATTTTGTATGAAATCAATCCAAGGAATCCCTTTGGTGCATACAAAAAAGAGTTTCCTGGTTTAGAGGTAACATATTTCCTTAATTGATTTAATTTTATTTACTTTCTCCAATCCTTAAATTATTATTATTAAAATATTATATTATAAAAAATAATACTATGTATAATATTAATTTTTTATATTACGTTTTATACCTTCACTTACAAACACTTATATATAATCAGTAACGAACATACTGTTTATGTGTACAATGAACTACTGCCTCATGAAACGATGATTGTTCGTTTTTCCTTTACCACCTCTCATAATGATAATTATGATTAACCCTATGTTTATATATGATATATATTATTTTAATTATATATTTAATCTTTTGAAATTAGTTTACAACACATGTCTTTATACTTTACATTTTGTGTAAATATAATAATATCATTTATAGAAGTTTGGACTACTACGCCGTAAAATCGATTTGATTCCTTCAAACTATACATGGAATATGTAATGAATTATTTTCATGAAACATATGTAAAATAAAAAAACCATATTAATTACATAATTAATTTTCTAGATATAATATATATATATATACATATATCATTTTCTTTGTTACACTTTCACACACTTTAAAAGTGATAACGTTGTTTGTGGATGTGTGGTTAACCATCTCCTCGACATGATGCGATTCATTTTAAATAAAAATAACTAAACATATGAATATATATGATTAAATTAAACAATATTTAGTATATTATGATTATTATATAAATATAAAATGTTACATGACTTCTTTCCATAACTTTTATTGAAAAATTGGAACATTACACATGCGTACAAATGACATACCATCACCCTGATTATAACATTGGTTCATTTTCATAACCATATTTACTTATTGTTTTAAAAAGTATAATTTCAGTACAAATATTATATTTACATCATGATTATTATTCTTTATATGTTATATAATGACCCCTTTGACCGTATTTGTCATACCAAGGTAGTTTTTGACACATTAATAAAATTTCGTCAAAACAATCTATCTAAACATAATTATTTAATTAGTTGTATACAAAATGTTAATAAGTGAAATAAAAGTTATGATTAAAAAGAATAATTTTATCAATAAATTAAATAATTTACATTAATTTGTTATTTTTGAATATAATGTCACATGAGACAGGTTGGACTCAGGGTAAGATATCTTTATATCACTTGTTACTTCTGTGAGATAAATCTCATGTTCACCAAAAACGTATTTTTTGTAGTGTATCTAATTCCCATTTTTATATATTATATCATGAATTAAATAATTTTATTTTTTTTTAATCTTTAATTTAATATTATTCCTTCACGACGTTTATGTTTTAAATTGTTTCAAAGTGGTATGAAACACTCCAAAATGATTAAATATTATTTTCCTAAACAATATATTTAATTGTCTTTATAAGGTATTTCCATTTGAGGAAACAACATGAAAATTGTTCAATAAGGCCTTTCATTTTCCTCACCTCTGGTTATTCATTACCATTTTCATGTATAAGTACGATTTTTCCACTCATAAGGACACAAAATGATTTAGAAAATGTTTTTAAGAAAACCTAACTTCATTTCCCTCTTTAGTCAGAGAACCAAAAAACTTATATAAACCATTTTTTATTAAAATGTTAATTTTCTCTGTCCTTTTTTAAATTATTTAGTAAATACATTTTTACCCATTTTATTTTATCATTATTTTTAAAGGAATCTTTTTATCACATTCCAAATGAGTCTATTTCTATACTTTTTTACTATGAAAAAAGGAATATTCTTTTTAACTCATACGGAATGTATGGAATTACCTTCTATAATTTCATGGAAGATATCTATTATTGTTTAAAATGTTAAATTTTAAGGAAAATAATTTCCAATGTTTTTTTCAATGAAAAGGTTTGTGAAAACAAAGGTATATTTTCCTCAAGAATGTTTTAAAATATATTTTTATAATGTTTTCATTCAAAAATTACAACAACTATTTATTGGTATATGTTGTATTGATAACATTCCTAATCTTAATATGGATGGTTTATGATTTATTTTTACAAGGATAATTTTCACATTTCCTACATTGATTCATTTGTTATTCCGCTTGAAATATTTAATCTCATATGGTTATTGAACATTGAATTTTCTATTTATTATCCATTTCATTTACAATGGATATTAAAAATGATTATACCACATTGCATTTTTCATATGGTGTCTACATTGTATGTTATTTTATAATTTAGTAAAATATATTAAATTCATTATTCTTTATTCAATATAGTTCTTTGATAATGCATATTATTTATTTTGATTATTATATATAAGTAATTATTTGGACATGCAATAATGGGTGGGGCCCAAACATAATATAGCCGTCGATGCATCAATATGTTCTCATGAGACTAATACAATGTTCAGATTAAATAGGTTTCTATCCATTGTTTTAAACTATGTTGTGAATGGTCTATGAGGTATAGGTTTCACATGCCTCACATATATTGTCCTATATTTTCTAATTTCACTCATTTAGTTTCAGTTATTATTCATCCATGAGATCTTGTTTCACCACATCTATAAGTAAATTTCAATTTAGTTCATTGATTAAATCTTACATGCTTTAGTTTCTTATCATTATATATTTATTTTTCCTAATATAGTTATTTGAATGGGGTGGATTTACAGTAATTAACTAAAAATAACATTAATGGGACTTACTAATCACTTTGTTGATTACATGGTATCTTTGTTTAGTTACTTACCATCCCATAATAGTTATTCTCATTGATTCATTATTTCCAGAACGATATTTTTCCCTTACTGAGCATTTGTATCACCCTTATTTTATTTCATTCCCATGGAATCCAAGAAGCGTACTATTAAATATTTGCAGGGATTTACTAGATGGATAGATTTTTCCTCGAAGTAATTTATTTAAAATAAAAAAAATATTTTGTAATTAGTGTATTAATTTTTAATATAAGAATCATTCATGTACCTGTTTTACCAAGACTAAAAATCTCTCCAGTACTTCTAGATTTGATTCCTTGTAATCATGAAAATGTAATAGTATCAAACACCGACTCTAGGATATCTGGGTTTGGGTCACTACAATTAGTATCATAGAAATTTTAATGGAAACCATGAGAATTATATTTAATAAAACATAGATAATAGAACATAATCTAAAGTATAATTTGAGTACATGTATAGAATAATACCTTGGAAGTTTGGAAATATAGAGATTATGTGGGTTTTCCTGGCAATAAATCCATATATGAATACTATAATTGGATGTAGTTCTGGCATAGATGTACCTAGGGGAAACAAAATCAATAACGTTTCTCAGGCCTAACTCAAGGTAACCTGGTACATGAAAATAAGTCTTACTGCACACCCAGTTTGAAACTCCCATGATATATGAATAGTGTAATTCATATTTTCATTACAACCCTTTATGAAGGATTTTTACAATGAATAATTTTTTGTTTAACCTATGGTGTTTTGGATTTAAGATAAGGTTTCTTGATTTTGATATCCTATAAACCATTATACATTTTTCTATGACTATTGTTTCTCACACTATGATTTATGGTTTTAGGCATTGGATGGTACCCGAAGGAGCCAAGTTAATATTGAACATAAAGGATAAGTTGGTGACAATGAGAAAATAATTGAGGTTTTTATAGGAGTGAATGATATCCTATTTAATCCTAGTCAGTTATCCCAAAATACTAATAACAACATATACCAGAACCAACTCCCAAACTCATCAAAGAAGATAAGGATGGTGGTTTCTAAGAGATCGAGTTGTGGGGAACACAGGGAAAAGAATGATCCATTTCTATATTACAACAAATTTGGAAGGAAACATAGAGGAATGTGTCTCTAGGGAATGGGGAAATTATTTATGTGGGAGAATAAAGGTCATAATTTAATGAATTACTGAGGATAAGATTAATAGTGTGAGGGAAGTAAATGAAACTAATCCTAAGAAATCATTTATAGTTCATTGTCATAAATTTGGGGAGCCAGTACATTAACCGATCCAATTCCCTCTTATGGAGAATAAACTCTATAATAAGGAAGGTTCTTTATAGAAATAACTAGATGAAGTATTCATGTATTAATGTTGTATTGAAAACATTGTTTATAAGGCTATTTAGTGATTTACCTTATCTCAGGGATATCAGGTAGAATTACTTTGTAAATTATATTAATATTGTTTAAAAAGGACAACCTATATTCCGGGTGACAATGAATCAAATTCAGAAAGGCCGTGGGTCATGAACCCATTAAAAAAGGATGATAATTGTTTCCAACCAACCACTGACCTATGTAATGACCTGGTTAATATGTCATTGCTTTTTGTGAAACAATTTGATGAATAAATATTATTTATGGACAATTAGTGTTACTTTTTAGGTTTAGAGATTGATATATTAACAATACTGACATTAGAGAATATTTAGTGACAAATACATAAACATGTAGCTTTTTTATGGGCCTTATGATCTTTTAAATGTTTTAGTTCATCTGGGATCAATTGTTAATTTTTAGATACCAATTTCTTATGGAAAAAGTTGAATTATAATTTGATCAAATTAGAACCAAAATATGATAATTTTATTATGAAATTGAAATGTATCCAGAAATTTTATTTCCTTATATTATTTGGTAATAAAATAAGAACTCAACATTAGGAAAATGAAAAAAAAATGTGTGGTCCTAATACTTTATTTTTTTTGAACCGATGGTATAACAAATCATTATAGATTTACATATTTGATGCCCTAAAATATCCATTGATCACTCAATTGTTTATGATTAACGACCTCAATCACTCCCTATAAATATTTATCTTTTTCTTCCAAGTACGTGTTTATAATTTCCACTAATTTTATCCTACTTATAGATCTTGTTATATGTTTGTCCATGAATCCTTTTCACTTCCCATTATATATTTTATATAGGATGTATAATGAACCATTCTCATGATGTGGGATTTCAACATTTGAAATAAAGAACAATTTATCAATAAAATTGAGATTAAATTTCGAGGATGTAATTTAATTAAACGGGGAGAATGGAATGCCCCAAAAAATATAAATTATGAACATTATATTCGATTTATTGTTTGACATGAAACACCAAGAGCTTAAGGGAATTCGATATACCAATAATTTATAACATATTTACTATTTTGTATAAATTTAATATAATATAAATCTTTTCAATGCACACAAAACTGAGTTAGTATGTGACATACGAAAAAAAACAAGTTTCTTCAATTTATTGTGTTACATGCAAGACCGAGTTTGACCAATCAATAATATATTATTACTGTTTTATTATGTAATATAGTAATACATAACCTATTGTTAATTTAGTGGTTATGAATATTATTAACCTAATTATTAAAATATTTGCTTTACACAAATATAAAATTAATTAAGAGGATACTAATTAATTAGAAATGAAAATATAAAGCCATTGAATATAAAGGAAATATTTTTTTCTGATAACAAAGGTGTTTTGCCTAAAAAATTTAAATTAAATACAATTTTTAAATGATATTAATAAAATATATATGTTATATATTCAATAAAATATAGTTTCAATTCATAAAAAATATTTGATAAGTCTTATATAATAATAAACCTAGTATTACACCTAAAAATATATATTTTTATTAATGCACTTTTATCACCTTTTAATAGCTCACTAATTTCACACAAAATATTTTGAAATATTAAAAATAATATGTTTAAAAATAAACTTATTATTTTACATAGGATCATAAAAATTAGGTTAGGTTGAATATTTGATATTTTTTTGTGAAGACTCATTTTTTTATGAATAATGAAAAATACTATATTTTAACTCAAAACTGTTATTTCGTTTAATTTATTTACAAGGATAAATAATATTTTTGGTTGATTTTAAAGATTAATTGGTTTCTATTTTTTCATTTTATACAATTTATTTCATTGGAGTTTATTTTACTTTCAAAATGAATAAAAACACACAGCATGCTTTCAAACATTTTTACATAAACAACCCCCATTGTCATCCCTTATGCGGGAGTAAATATAAATTATCTTCTTTAACTTAAGTGATTGGAACATGAAAATATGGATTCCATATTTTTAGTCATAATAATTTATAATTTCGGTTATGTTGAACAATGTTTTTTACCAAAATTATAAGTGAATTTAATTAAAATTATTTAAAATGAATAAGGTGAAATTAAGTTCAACAAAGGGACTAAACTGTAAACTTAATTCCTAATATGGCCTAGATAATTTTCCAAAAGACATTTACTGGAAATATTTTTTCTCTATAATCCATTTTATATACTTTTTACAATTATGTATCCATATAAAATAAAAAAATGTGGATGGGGTTCCTTTTTTCCAAAATATTACAAGAGTGACCCTCCTCCTCCACTATAAAAAGCCTCATTTCCTCACACATCCTCACATATCTCAGGGTGCTTAGGTTCATCCATGATCTACCCAATTAACTCCATGCATACCTATATTCCTTCTTGAAACCAATATTTTTGTATAATTCAATCCAAGGAATACCTTTGTTCAAAAAAAAAGGAGTTACCCGATTATGAGGTATCATCTTTCCTTAAGTTCTCTAGATTTATTTCTTTTCTCCAATCCTTAAATTATTATTACATTATTATATAACAATAAAATTATCCTAAATTTAATAGTATGTTTTTATGTTATTGGTTTGACTATAACATACACACACTTCTATATAATGGATAACAAACATACTGTTTACGTGTAAGGTAAACTACAGCCTCATGAAATGATGATTTTCCATTTTTCCTTTACTTCCTATCATGATAGAAAATATGATGGAAAATCTATTTATATGTGATATATATTATATTAATTATTTCATTAAGCTTTTTTAATTGTTTCAAAATACATATATTTATAACTTCCATTTTGTGTAAAAATGATAACATTGTTTGTGGAAGTGTGGACTACAACCCACTTAAAGCGATGTGATTCATTCACACTATACACGAAATGTATTATGGTTGGTTTTAATTAAAAATATGTATCATACATAAAATATATATTTTATTTGTGATATAATTAGCTTTTTTTAAATATTATATATATATCATTTTATTTAATACCATTTCACACAATTAAAAAGTAATAGCATCATTCATAGATGTGTAGACTGCCACCTCCCCGAAATGGTGTGACTACTTTTACATCGCTATAATTATTCATATAACAAAATATGATTAAATAAAATATTATTTATGATATAATTATCATTGAATAATTATATAATTTTACTAACCTTCTTTCCATAATGATAATTGAGAAATATGAACACTACTCATGTGTACGTACGACCTACCATCTCCATGATTGTAATGTTGGTTCATTATCATAAAAAAAATAATTATAGGTTTTAAAATTATACTTAACATATAAATATTTATATTATTTAATGATTATTATTTTTTAGATGTTTTATAATGAAAATGTTTGACCATATTTGAACTACCAAAGTTGTGTTTGACACAGAAATCGAATTCGGTCAAAACAGTCAACGTAAAAGTAGTTGTTTATTTAGTTGTATATGACATGGTAATAAGTGAAATAAATGTTATTATAAAAAATATTTTTTTTCAATAATTCAAGTAATTAAAATAAGTTTTTTATTCATGAATATTAATACATGTGAGACAAGCCACACTAAAAGGTGAGTGATTTTCATCTCATTTTTTACTTCTGTGAGATAAATTCCATGTTTCCCACTTACTTATTTTTTGTGGTGTATCTACTAAAAATTTTTATATATTATATCATGAATTCATTTATCTTAATCCTATTTAAAAAATTAAGTTAATATTATTTTATCAAGAGGTTTATGTTTTAAAAAGTTTCAATGTGGTATAAGATACTTTTGAATGTTTAATGATTATTTTTAACAAAAATTTCTTTAATAGTCTTTCAATTTTATTTGCATTTGAAGAAATTATATTTCCATTATTAAAAAACCCTTAATTTTTATATTCACGGATTATTTATGACCATTTTATAGTATTAGTACCATTTTTAACTCTTTTGTACTAAAAATATTTTAAAAACTATTTTTAAGAAAACCGGACTTCATTTATCACTTTACTCTAAAAACCTGTATTCTTATAAAAATGATGATTTATTAAAATTATCTAAAAAACATTTTATGGAATTTTGAAAATTCTATTTTAGAAATTTTTACCCTTTTTGTCTTTTACCAATGTTTTTAAAAGAATATTCTTCTTTCTTTAAAAATGGTGAATTTTATATTGTTTTTACTCTAAAAAAAGGAGTATTAGTTTTACCACATACGACATGTACGAAATTACCCTTCATCATTTTATAGATTATTCATTTTCATGTTTAAAATATTTTTTAAATAAACTGTTTTAATAATTGATTTTAATAGAAAAGGTTTTTATTCACAAAAGTTTATTTTCATAATGAATGTTTATAAAATATCTTTTTATAATATTTCCATTCATCAATGAAAACAACCGTTTATTGGGATATGTTGTATTGATACCATCTAAAATATTCCACTGGATGTTTATGATTGATTTATCAAGGATATTATTCACATTCACTTCCTGGATTAATTTTCCATTCCCTTTGAAATATTCATTATCCTATGATCATTTAACATTGAATTTTCCCCTAATGATCCATTTATTTTGTTAGTGATATTACTATTTCCTAAACCATATACCTTTTTACATATGATGTATACTTTGAATGTTATTTGATTATTTGGGAAAATATTGATTATTATATTTTCATTATTAATTAAATTTATTTGATAAAGAATATTATTTATTTGAATTATTTGATATGGGGATTGCTTTGGGTGGGGCATGATGGGTGGGGCATGACATTGTATAAACCCTTTATGCATTAATAGATTTTAATGAGACAAATAACTTTCAAATATTAAACAAGGTTTTATCCATGGTTTTAAACCTACTTTTGAATGTTCTTGCTAGAATATTTTCTCATGATCCTTAAACATGACGTTCAGTAATTAATACTTTCCCTCATTTTTTTATTTATTATTCATCTATTAGATTTTGCATTAGCATATCTATTGATACATTTTATTTCAGTTCATTGATTAAATGGAATGTGTTTTAGTATAGTACCTTTCTATATTGATTTTTCCTTATCTAGTTATTCTAATGGCATGTGTTTCTAGTTATTACCATTCCATATTTTTTATCCACTTACCTATCGGTTTTTTTGATTACTTTAACCAATATAAGGGAGTCTTTGAGTAGGCCACAATTAACACTCCAACCATCTCATTCTTCACCATGGTAAATATACGCATCCTTTATCGAAACCAACATATGGGGGTATCATACCCATCCTAGGATCCCTACATACCCTAGGGTCATGTTCACCTTAGGGTAACCATCACATGCGTTCCATAGTGGTTTTTTTTCACTATGGGATAACCATAAATATTTATGCATCCCTCGAGGTCTGTGTTCAACACATGTTAACAATAATTTCACCACAACCCCTTGGGGGTTTTCACCCTGGGCTAACCCTGAAGAGTTACCAAGGAAAAATATAAACATCAAAAATCACAAAAAAATAATAAAATATGTCCCAAAGGGTATTCAATGTTTTAAAAAAAATACAAAAACACATCCAAACCCCATTTCCTAAACCATTTTAATGAACCACCTTACATTGAAATACTAAAACTCATTAACACCTAGTTTACAAAATAATGTATCAAAAAAATTTAAAATACATAACACACACAAAAAGGTAATTCCCCATATTTATTTCAAGAAAAACCAATTTATATTTTTTTATTTTTTCCAAAATGTCATTTCACATTTACACATAAAAATCAATCAAAAATTACCCATTTATAGAAAAATCAGCACATTTAGAACCAAGAATCATTTAAAAATTGTATTCAAAATCATGGTATTTTAAAAATTGAATCCAACATGTATAATAATGGTTAAATTAGTAATAACACATTCTAAAGAATTTAGTTTTTAAAATATGAAATTCTATGCTTGGAGATGCTAGCATGAATTCCTGACACATGAATATGTAAAATAAAAGTCTATGGTCCACATATAGGTACCACCTACCTAATGTTTGAAATATTTTCCATTACATCCCCCATGGTCTTATAGCTATACCAGGGCGTTCTAGACTCATGCAAGCTCTTCCAAGGTTATCTGAGCCCACAACAACCACTCAAATTACAATCCCAAACCACACATTAAAAATAATTAATACTTAATAATTATAATTAATTATAATTAATTTTTTAACGTAATAAGAAATGGAATAACCCTCGAACAACCACTTAGGTAAATAGGATAAATTAGTTATTCATGAAATGAGGTTCTGACTATCCCTGGAACTATTTAAAGATTAACATATTAAAGAGAGTGTTGAGAGAATTGGAATATCTATGTTCACATATCCTTTCCATTAATAATTACAAAAAAATCACATCCAAAAATTTAGTCACCCAATGATTCTAGAATAACAGTTATTATCTAGGGTTCTTATAGAGAGGAAATGAAATGATCTTGGAGGGGCAGGTGAAAATAATTGATTCTCAAGATCTAACATACCTAGGATCCTAAAATATAGTATGTAGATCAAAAAAATCCACCAGAATAACTATGAGAGTCATTATGGACATGAACCTAGGACTAAAGTGGTAGAATTAGGATTTTAGGAAACTTTTTATGTTAAAAAAACTTATTTTTTGATGTAATTATTCATTCTTATGGTTAGGAAACATTGTTTACCAAATCGTTTTCCAACCATATGGGAACCACTCTTTTAAAAACGCCATGTAACATGGTTTTAAAAACCATGATCTAATATTTTAGAAATAATATATCCCATGTCCACCGTATGTATGGAAATATGTATGGTTTAACAGAATATAATTCATCTACCTTGAAAATTTGGGGAATCTATACTCGGAGAAACCACATAATTTTCATTAACTGTTTTCCAACTGTGTAACCTATCACACACTACCAAACGTCTCCAAATCATTATATAAACCTCATGATATTATACCCAATCAATGAAAATATCGAGAATTAGCAGTACATAACTCAAACCATCGGTGTTTTAAATTGGATTTCATAGTACTTCCCACTACAACATATGACTTCGAAATATAGTAAAATTATTTGGGTCATATTGAATAAAATATTTGAGAATGATTGAATTTATATTCTTAATAATCAATAATTAAATAAGATGATTAATTGTTTAATTTTCATCATTAATTAAACATCATTATGAGATAAAAATACTTTTGATTAAATATGTGTTATTTATGTGAGATGAAATTTTATTCAGGTATAACAAGTAAAATTTATAGCATAGTGTAGTTCTGGATATATGGAAATAGGATTAGGTGGTGTACCACATTATAGTACAAAACGATTTTTGTAAAAAGAACCCATTTGGAAAATTATGTGGTTGTCTATGTCATGGTGAATTATCAATAAGAATTTTGGTCATCATTAAATATTAATATAGTGAAGAGTGTTTTGAGATGACAAGTTATCCATTTAACTAATATTTTTGCAATTCATGATGGAAAAAACTGAAAAAATCATGACTAATATGTAGTAATAAATGTTACATAAAATATATTTAAATATGACAAAACTGTTATGAAATATGTCATGGAGGTGGTCATGGTGTCTTCAAAATGGGTACATAGTAAGGACCTCATCAGGGTAGTGATACTTTTATTCAAGAGTTTCCCTAATAAGAAATAGCAAGAACCATTCATGTGGGGTATCTAAAAAAATGTAAGTTAGTAAAGACAATGTGGAAATGGTGACTATGTTTGGTTGAAAAACTACTTATGAGAAACCATGAGACATAACCATGTCGTAATCCAGACCATGGTGACTCAACACTGGTAAGGGGATTTTCGTTTCATGAGGATTTGACAGTACATGTGTGTGATCAAGAAGGATATCTCATGCAATTGTTAGAGTGGTGTATTTCATTTTTATACTATTTGTTTTGACAATTTGAAAAAAAAAATATTTAAATATTCGTTGAAAAATAAATAACTTAAATATTAATCTAAATATATTTATTTATTGATATTAATTAAAAATCACTTAATTTATCAATTTGAATAATTTCTTTTTAATGTTGCAATTCTGTTTAATAATCTAAATTTAGAATCATGGTTTTATTTTAATAATTCACTTTAATCATTCTTCATATGAATTAATTTTTTAATGTCAGTATCTTAAATTATTGATTATCTTTTTTATTTTCAATGGAATTCAATGTTACTATATTTTTAAAATTATATTTTGGATTTTTATAAATATAAATATTAATTTCAGTTTTAGTATTAATGTATTATATTACTTTTATCATTACTTCCAATTTATTTTATATTTATATATTTATATATTTATATATTTTTTATAGTATATATATATATATTTAAACAAGTATATATATATAGTATACACTATTTCAACGTCTTTATGAGTTCTCCATCTTTTCCTAACCAATCCTCTAAATGACACCAGTACGAGTGTTTACCCTTTAGTGTGGATCATTGTGAGATTCAATAGATCTACTAAAATTTCTACTCAGCATGCATAATATGTAGCATAACCATATTTCAATGAATAATTCGGTATAATAATATCTCCACACATCGAATATCATCTTTAGAAGAGAAACCTTCAACACCTTTAGGAAACTCATCTAGTGAAAATAGGTATCGTCATATTATACATCTTGCATGTACATGGTAGTAAACATAGGATTCATAGTGGACGTAGCTCATATTTTTGTTATAACAACCACATCTAGTAGTGATCCATAACCTTAAACAATCCCTGTTTATTCATACATGTTTCTTGTTCTGGTTGAAAGATCATACAGTTAATAAAACACCATATAGAAGCTTCACTTTCTTCATGAATCCACAATTACCATGATTATTTAAGTGACGATAATGAGTATTGACTTAAGATACCATGGCTGAAATTGCAACTATCCTTGAACTTTATATAAGCCACCTCATGAAAAAACTCTCCAATCATTATGGTATTTTGATGTGATAGTGATATTTTGTGATGTTATCACATGATGTTTGTAAAACCATCAATTAAGATGCACATAAACCAAAAATGATATATCTATTCCATGTTACCATATAAAATCCTATGGTGAAGACTCTATTAACCTACTACGATAATTTTCCAAACTACCATGTTGGTATTTTATTTTACAAACAAGTGACCATGAGGTATTTGAACCTACCATAAGTATTTTTTCTATGCTACCATGAGTATTAAATTTTTTAGTTACCACGTATCAAATTTTATTTACAGCATGAATTAATTTTTTAATTATATGACTTATTTTTATTTAAGAAACCAAGTATATTATTGAAAACATGAGTATTCTTATAATTGAAAACATGACTATTTATTATAAGTTACCACATGTGTATTTCAATGTGACTACATTTATGTGAATAGAACAACTATTTTTATTCACATGATATGTATATTAACCATGTGATTCAATGGATTGGTATGTATAAAGACTATAAGTCTTATGCATCATATATTCATTTCATTACATGGTTCATTTTAGAAAAACATATATTTTATCAAATAATATAAAAAATTATTTAGTTTTTTAACTGTTATATTGATTTTAATATTAATAATATATTTTAACAATAATTTTATAAACTTCTGTATATTAAAATATTATAGAAGTCATAATTTTAAAATTATTTATTTTATACTATTTTTCTATAATTTTTGAAATATTGACTTAATACACGTTTATACGTGTGCTTTTTTTATTTTAATTATTTGAATATTTCTCATTTATTCTGAAAATTATATTTGTATTTTCTAGAGATTTTAATATAGAAATTAAATTATGTCATTATTATTTTTGAATAGACATAATGTATTAACAAGTAGTGTTGTGTTTCTATATTTTAATGATTTATAACCATTTTATTGTGGTGGGTTTAGGAAACTCAAACATAAAGTGAATCTATGTTGACAGTTGGTGATTGGTTGATAAATAGAAACCATGGAATGTAGTATGAAGATTTTTTGAATGAATTTTGGAAAACATGACGAAAATAATTATTTTCATAATAGGATTTCGGGATCCTCTTAGAATAATATTCAGTTATAGTTATTAAGAATCAAATTCAATTGATCCATTAATTATGAATGACATGTTCAATGACAATAAAACTGCATCATCATCAATACATTATAATCATTACTGGTCATCATTGTTATTTTTTGTTTTCATCCTATTATTTTTATTGATTTGTTTTGTAATTATTAGCATAATTTTATGTATTTTCCCATAAAAATAAATTCAATATTGATTATTTTACCAAATAAGAGGAAGGTAATTGGGTTCTGACTCCCAAAAACAAGTCAGATCAAATTTGGATGTCACTCCTAAACAAAGTCATGATAGACATGGTTTTGAATATTATAAAAAGATACTGATAACCTTCTAGGTACTATAAAATGATATGTCAATAAATAATATTTTATGAAATTAAAATTTCTTTTACATAGTGAGTAATGATCTTATAATTGAGTATAGTAGTAAGAAGTGTGGACTAGGATCATGGTGATATAAACCCCTATAAAAGTACCATGGTCATATTTTAAGTCCTACTACACTGAATATTGAAAAATACACTAACTATTACTTCATTAAAATATATAATTTGTTTAATTATTTGATATAAATGCTTTTAAAAGACTATTAGACTCAATCTAGTTTGATTTTTTATCTATCTCGATCCAAAAACCAGTATCAGAGTTGTAGTTCTTTAAGGATAGTTAGCAGCTCTTATTAATTTAATATAATACAAAAATATCTGTTGTAAAGGTGGAAATCCAATTAGATGAAGGTTTTCATGATTATTTTAAACAATTATTCTTACCTAAATATTCTAGACCTAACAGACTATTGAAAAACAATCATTTCTTGAATATAAAAGGTATTAATTTAATTCATGAATGGATTTCTCAAAACCCACACTTTTAAATGGATGTCATTATGTGTATTTCCAAGATTGCATGGAATACAACCTAAAATAGTTGAATTTGGATCAATATATGATCATTGAGGAACCATATAAATTACTTATAGCTAATTGAGATACATATTTGTGTAAAGATATTCTAATGAATGTTTTTAATATAAAAGGTAAATAAAATATTTGTATGAAGTATAAGTATATGTTTCAATATCCATGTTTCAATATGTAGGAAAACCAATTATAAATGGATAATATTTAATGATACTCACTATGGGATATATAATTTGAAATATAAAAAAATTGTAATTTTTTTAGATGATTACCAGGATTTCTAGATGTGTAAAGAAGAATCAGTTACACAAAAGATTCATTGGTGTACAAACATTACAAGTGGTATGAGTGTACACAGAGTATCAATGAAAAATAGATATCTTGTTGAAATATTACTAAGATCATTAAAAATAATATAGCATTCAAATAATGTGGAAATTAGGAAAATTAAAAATTTTAAATAGTATATTTAGATGAACATGTGATTTCATTACTGCAGTATGAACATGTGATGAAAAAATATTGATAAATAATAATCTAAATAGAAGAAATGTATAACATATAAGTTAGAAAAACAAGTTTTATTCATCCCTTATAAATACTTGTCCATGTAAAGTGATACAGAGATTGATCACATCATAATATTTATTTCCAAATATATGAAAAATAGCATTAAGAAGCATTTACAAAGAATGGAAAATAATACTAGAAATGTATTCTTACAAAGTAAAATGAGGTTCTATGTCTAACATGTTATGATGTAGAAATAAAGGTCACATAGGACCTAATTTACCCAACCACAATAATTAAAATAATTTAATATATAAAATATGAAAAAATTAATTGTTTGGAGGATGGGATTTTTTAGATAGTTCAGATTCAATAGTGACTTGGACGGTAAAAAAGAAAACATGAATCCTTACTCGGATGTCTATACAATGTGAGGCACCTAGAAAATTCATTACTCATTTATTAACTCCTATAAACATTGATCATAATACTATCAGTAAAGATGAAAATTAAATCTATTTTGATTCAATTTGTGATTATGATTTGGTGAATTCTAATGTTATACAACAACTTATAGAAAATTAGTAATTATGAAATGATATTACTAAATTAATATGAAATATTTATAATTAAATGTAAAAAATAAATTGGTTAACAAAAATGAGAAAAATAAAAATGAATAGGAAAATATGAATATCAATGTTTCCCCTAATGTTGAATATAAAAAAAATTCATTCTGAGATATTGAAAATAAATGATGAAAATGACATAATTAAATATTTTTGTGCTGTATATCATAAAGATAATTAAAAATAATTTTATTCAATATCATATGACTTGAATATAGTTGATAATGAATTTAACAAACATAATTAAGAAAACAATAATGTGAAAAATATATCTTCAAGTTCTAATGATAAATTATATAATGAATAATAATATATTCAAAAATAAATTTGGATTTTAAAAGCGATGTTTATAATCATAAAACAATTTATCTAATTTTGTTCGACGAAAAGAGAAATATGATACAAATGATTTATATGATGAATCCAATCTATAAGAATAATGGTTTTGGTTATAGTAGTCTATTACCATGTATAAATATGAATAACTTTGTTTAATTCTCAAAAGGCAGTTTTTCAGCTGTAACATTTCTTTAACATGGAATGTAAGGGATTCATGCCAATGAATTCTCTGTGAGACTTAATAAGTCATTTGGTCATATTAAAAATATTTTATTTAAGAATTTATTTTCATATATACCAAAAAATAGTTGTTTCAATCCAATTTTAGAGCCAAAACAATCTACTATCAATTCAGTTGAATCAAAAATAGCATAGGTACCAAAAGGACGTTACTCAAATACTATTGTACCTAAGATAATAAACAATACCAAATTAGTGTATTTTTTATTGGAAAAAATATATATTATATACCACTTCATAAGATGGTATTCCAGAATTCATAATATATAATATATTTTATGATGTCTTTTTTATCTCATGATTTTACGCATGTACATTAACTTACCTTGTTTATGAAAGTATGTATGTTGTTTTTTATAAAGTTAAAAATTCCCTATATGTTGATTAAAAGTTTATATTTTTTATAAATAGTTATTATATTTCATTATTAATGTATTTATTTAGAGATACCCAATGTTTTTAAAATCAATTAATATACCGAATTTTTTGTTTTTAATTAGTCTTTTAAAAGTTCTAATGTGAATATTTTTCTATTGATTAATACGTTTGATTTTTTTTCTGATTATGTTTTTTTAAATAAAATTTTCTTTATTATATTCTTATATATTTTTGACAAATTATTGTTGGTATGATTCTACTATTCATGTAGTTAACCACCTGATACTTTTACAATTTATTTATTATAGTGGTAGAAATAAACATATTGAACACTTGTGATCTAGGGAAGTATTTTATAGAGTTTTAAAATATTTTATGCATTAAAATTTGATTTATTTATATCTTTATTTTAAATATGTTTGAATTTATATATATAGTTCATAGTAGTGAATTATTTAAATACATTATTGATTTTGTAAAAATAGAACTCATATTTTAGTACATGAGATTAAGAGAAATTCCATGGATTGTATCATTCGAATCTATTATAACATAATTAATATTTTTATGGTATAAATGTTTCAATTCTATTAAAAATGGAATTTGATTTTTTATTGTAATTGATATTCATTAATTAGATATTTTTTGTTCTTTCACTCAGGGGGATTTTGTTTTTTTAAACCATTGAATATAGTTGGTTTATTTTATTTTTGAAATAATGTGTAAGAATTATAATGTTTTATTTATATATTCATATAATTTTGTTTTAAATTTTAGTAAATAAACAATTTAAATTAATTTATTCGTTATAGAAATATTATGTTTTATTATTATGTTAGGAATTCCATATTTATTTTATTTGTTTAGATAATATACAAACTATTTATTTTAATATTTTTTGAAAAATTAATTTAATTAAATATTAATTTAGATATATTTATTAATAAATGTCAATTTAAAATCATTTAATTCTTCAACTTATATAAATTTTTTCAATTTTGCAATTCATTTTAATCATATGTCTTCGGATTCATTATTTTATTGGAAAAATTTTGTTTCATATTTCTTAATTTTAATTAATATTTGAATTTCAATATTTAAAATTTTTTGATTTAAAATTATATATTTTTATTGAATTTAATTTTTAGTATTTTTTTAGGAATTATATTTATCAAATTATTTTTTTGTAAATGTATATAAATATTAATTTTAGATTTATTTTTACTATTTTATATTTTATTTAATGTTAGTTTAATTTTTTGCCATTATATATTTTTTACATTGTATAAATATATATATATATATATATATATATATTAAACCAATATATATATACATATATAGTATACACTATTATGGCCTCCTCAATGGCACACCAGCTTCTCTGGACCTATTGTCTATGCGACACTATCACTAGCGTACCACATATAGTGCGTCTCCATGTGAGCTTTCACAACTCAACATAGTTAGATGTTGTACATAACTAAAGCATTTGTATCGTTTCATAACTCATCCAGTGTTGGTAGAAATCATCTTATAGTTCATCTCTTATGCACATTATAGTGCAAATAGGCTTCTCTATAGAAACAAAACTGCTCGATGGTAGCACACCCACTTCTGAGTCCTACGGTGACAATAACTCCACACAACAAACTATCTTTCTTTATGAATCCATATTTACATTGATTATTTATGTGACTATAATGATTTTTTACTCATATCACCATCAAAAAAATTAAATCATATTGTGATCTATCAGTAAGCTACCATAGATGGAAAAAAAACCTACCATTATTATCGTTTAATGTGATCGTGAGATTCTATGACATTACCTAATGAGGTTTTTACAACCAATCATGAAGAGTAAATTCAACCTACATTGACATGTATACTTCAAGTTACCATAAAAACACCAAATATGAAGACTTTTTCAACAAAATGTGTTTATTTTCAAACAAACCTTTTAGGTATTTTTTGTCACTGCCTAAGTGATAGTGAGATATTTAAACTTTCCATAATTATTATTTTTAATCTTTGGTGAGTATTTATTTTTTTAGTTACCACATTAATAATTTTAGTTACCTAATAAATTATTTTAGTTATGACATAAATTAATTTTTGAAACCACGTGAGTTTTTTTATAAGTGACTATTAAGGTATGTGACTAAATGACTATTTTTACAAGTGATCACATAACTATTTTATCAAGTGACCGCATGGGAATTTCAGTGTGACCACAAGAAAAACCTACCATAAGTACGTGTCTACATGAACATTAATGTTCACATTGATAGTGTACTGATCATTCACATTAATAGAAAGGTAAGTATACTAATAAAATGTATTATTCTTCACAAAATCATTTCAATACTTTTTTGACAAAAAAGTATTCTTTATAAACTACTCTATTTTAGAAATATTTTTATAAAATGATATACTAAAAGTTTTTTTATTTTCATTTAATTTTTATATTTATTTCTAAATTAATTATATATGATAAAAATAATGTTTTGAAGTAATGAATATAAAAATACCAGGGAAATGATAATTTTACTGTTATTTCTTTTATAATAAATTTTTGTATTTTTTGAATTATGGATTTATTTCGAGTTAATTCAAATGATTTTTATAATTTTAATTATTTTAATAATAATCACTTATCCAAAAAACCATATTACATTTTTTTATAGAATTTAATGTAGAAAATAATGTCAGTCAATGTTATTATCTAATATGCAGAAATTATTTATAGGAAATGAAATATTTCTATATTTTATATATTTATAATCATTGATTAGATATGATGATTTTAGGAAAATCCAATGAAATGAAAATTGATGATGATAGTTGGTTATTAGTTGATAAATAGAAGCCAATAGATGAAGTGTGGAAAACACATTAATGACTTTTTGAATACTTGATGATAAGAATGATTTTCGTGATACATTATTGAGTTATTATTCGACAAATGATCCATTAATACGATCCTGAAGAAACTTTAACTATTGCATTCATTAATTTATAAGTGATAAAATATCATCTAACTAAATCATCTTTAAAATCATCTGACCTCTGCTGGTATAAATTTGTTTTATGTCATTCATCAAAATATATTTTCATAACCTGTTTGTAATTTATAGAATCATTTTATTCCTTTACCTATTCAAATAATAACATTATTTCTTATTCTATGAACCAAAATTAAGGTTAATAGGTTAAGGATCCCAAAAAATCATTTCATATTTAGTTATTATAATAAAAAAAGTCAACTGAGACTAGGTTGTGATTCTTGTAAAAAGGAAGGGATATTATTTTGGGTATTGTAAAAGGTAGAGTCTATAGATAGGTTATCAATCCATTAAAATTTAGTTTTCTTATTGGGTAGTGATAATCAAACCATGAAGGGAAGAGTGAGGAGTGGGCTGAGATATTGGTGATCTAAACCACTGTAAAAATACTATATTCATATTTTAATTTCTTCTATACATAATCTTAAATATTTCACTCACTATTTATTCATTCAATTATATTATCTATTTGTTAATTTTTTATAAATGTTTTTAAATTAATATTCACCACCCCTCTATTCTATTTTTCCATCTATTATTATCCAACACATGATTCATGTGTATGTATGGATTTTGTGGAAACATTATATGGTATTTCAAAATATCACAGGGAAGAGAAAAGGTTGAGTCTTTAATCATATTTAAAGGGAATATTTTAATTCTATGAATTATGGAAACGGATGTATGATACATTTGGAAATATAAAGATCAAAATCATCAAGAAATTGAACTCTAATAATTTTTTAATTTTTAATGTTATAAATGAATTAGACCCTATGTTTCAAGCCACTTATATCTTTTTTATAATTTAAAGAGAAAATAAGGGATGTGATCGAGAATATACTGTGAATTACATACTCACAAATTCAAATAGAATTCATATGATATAGATATATTTGTTGTCATAGGTGTATCAAATTATGAAAACTAGTTCTTCTTATGAAGGGTATTTTACCTGAGAAGTATAGATAGAGAAGACAATTTTTTAACCATTATTTATTAATAGTCATGTATAGGATTCAATGAATATTCATTTAGCCTAATATTATTTATTTTAGAGGTATTGAGAAGTTTTAGGTTGATAATTTTATTAATTATTTTGAGGAATAAGATCATATATATTTTCCAGGAGAGAAATTGTAGAGTCATTTCTAATCTATTTTTCATGGTGTAGGCCAAATATTATATTTTAAAGAGTTATAGGAAAATAATCATAGATTGAATTATACATTGTCAATGATAATATAAATAAATCTATTCCTATACCTATTATCATACATTCTTTGATTATAAGAATGATTTTTTGTACATGGAATAATAAATAGGATACACTATTGTCATCCTTAGGGAAGAAAACCTCATTAACACATCCTAGTGATCTCTTGTGATACTTTCATATTATATATATACTTACATAACAACCAAAGGAGATATATAGAAAAGGATATAAACCATATTTTTAAACATTATATGAATTACTTTAAATGATTAAAATGTTTTTTATATCTTTATCTACATGTGTAACAAATATAGTTTAGCTGGAGTAATACACTGAATATATATATATATATTTACATGTCCTCGGATTCAGTGTGGTGTTTTGGTGTCTCAAGACCATAGAATGAATTTATTAATAATATGAATAGATTTTAATTCTCATGAACACAGCGTTTTATAAATAATGTATTCCCCATTGATTGAGACTTCAGATGGGAAATATAAGACCCTATTTTATTCTAGAATGTGATTTTTCCCTTGGCATGATATAAGGTAGGTCGGTGTCATATGTTCCTTTGGAGTTTAACAAAGGTGGGGGTTTTTAGTAGAATAAATAATTTATATTATTTATTTTAATTATATAAACCATCCTTTACTTCCAATATAATTTTTTTTATTTTCACCAGGTTGATACACATTACCTAGTGATAATTTTAGAGTAGGATGAGCATTATTTATTGGTGGATTGTGATAAGAGAACTTCAATGATCAGATCAATGTGAATTGAGATGAAGAAATTTAATTTAGGGGGACTTCCTTATAACTAGTGAATGATCACATCACCAATGATCAATCCTAAATCAAGGTAGTAATGATTATTCGTGGTTTTCACCCTTTGAATAAAGTTTAATATTGGATTTAATATCTTCTTTATTTTATCATCAAAATTTATTTTTTTCATGATCTTGTGGAATTTACTTTTATTTATTATCCATTATTTTTCACAATTTTTTCCAAATTATAATCATTATACATTATTTCATTAGAAAAAAATGGATTTACCTAAAAAAATTTGTTTCCACGTTATTGTTTTCATTATTCCTCATTGCCTCATTGGGTCATAGTTAGAAATTAATAGGGAAGGATTGAGAAAAATCGAACCCCTAAATTCTTGGGGGTTATGAGAATGATGTATATAATGATAATTTGGGGAAAATCATAGTATTATGTGGGTTGTTGTTTGTACTTCATGGATTCGAGATATGAAGTGGAAGTAGACACGTTGTAGATTCTCACATGGTCAATCAAACTTCAATGTTATGACAATCCGGGGTCATGAATTTATGGCCCATAGTGGTTCCTATGATTTTTGAGGGTTTTTTTGTCAACCATGTGTGATCTATAGTGTAAAAAAAGGATCTAGAATCTACATGAATAATATTAATATCTATGTAAATTTATACTATACATTGCATAGTCCAGAAGAACACACACCATGCAGTTCCTTAGTAGCAGGAACTAGGGTTTCCGACATCAATTAATATCACACTCCGTATGTAACACACCACACTTTGTGTGATTCTATTCCTGAAGACCGATGTTTAATTCAGGAGTACATGTGAATGGAAATTTAAATTAGAATGTGCATTGAGTGGAGCACATGGGCACGACTCAGTACTCAGACATGGTCATAGTACATGGGCACAACCTAAAGTAAACATGCACAACTATATGTACACATGTATTGGTTGGGAGGACATAAGAAGAACCCAAGTAGTAGAGACATGTGTGTACCAGTTGTACATGTCATGTAGTTGGAAATGGATTTTCAATCCATTTCCAGAGGAGAACATGACCATGTGATGATGTGAGGGTACATAGTGTGTTCCCCTTTATACACACCATGTACTTCTCCCAGATAATTCAACCTTTCATATCTAATTCTTCGAGACTCATATTATGTCCCACAAGTATACTATCTTGAGTGATTTTATACATAGAACATGATGGAATAATTTATAGTGGAATTCAGGATATGATGTTAGGTTTTGCGAGTTTGAAGATTCATCAATTGATGATTGATCAATAACGGTGAGAAAGCGGGATCATTAGGGAGATGTTGAGTTTGAAAACTCACTCTCACACCTAGAAACGTGTACCCTATATTCCTTCATTCATGGAGTGGTACCCCCAAACATACCATGGTGTAATTTCTCATATATTTTGATTATTACCCCTTGATGTATCATGGTGGGTATCCTCTATCTGAAGAGTTTCGTTACCCATATGAACTAGAGCATGGTTCCTATATCCTATAATTTAAACCCCCAAATGTACAAGAATGTAGTTCCTATATCATTTGAGTGGAACATGACTAACATACTAGTACGTTAGTACTCAATCTACTCAATGACCGCCCGAATTTACTAGGTTGTGGGTCCACTATCTTCCAATTTTCAAATACAATTACACTAGGGGGTGTTTCTGCCATTGGAAATTATGCCCCCTCAACCATTGAGAATATTTGTGAGGCACAATTCCTCCAAACAACTAAATTTTACGGATACATGAGACATTGGGCATCAGATATGGAACTTGGGATCTACTAAAAGAATCATCATCTTTGGCTAGGCTATGGAAATGGAGGTCCCTTTATCTATCATCCATGTTTCTTTATGAGAATATATATATTGGGGTTTATTACCTTTTTCATTTGTTTTAGAAAACTAATGTTTTATCTTTCTATTACAATTTTTGTGGCATTTGAGTCATCATACTGTCAATGAATATACTCACCCCTTCATGGGATTTTATCAAACATGAAAAGTTTCATGAAGATGATATATAAAATGATGGTGACAATGGTGTAACATAGTTTTAAATTGGTGAATTGGCCATGTTCAGTGGTCAGACATAGTGATCAATAGCCTAGTTCTGTAAATTTCCTAATTTTTCTAATTTTTGTTTAGTTTTGGATTCATTTCTAGTCGGTCATGTATTTTTTCTTCAATGCTTTAGATTACTTTTTCGTACTCTGATTTTTTCTCTATAGTTGATTGCATGCATGGTTTTACTATACATATTTCATTATTTATTATATTACTCTATAATGTTTTCATAGATATAGTTCTGTGCATGTGTATAGGTACATATTCTATGGCCTCCCATTTCATTTATTCCTTCTTGGAACATTTTTCTAACCCCTAGCCTAGTTGATGCAAACATGGGGTTGGCACACTCAGCATTTTACTATCTTGGTGGGCCCCAATTGGTCCAATCATGATAGAGTGGTATCAAAGGGTGTTCATTCTCATGTTGAGGTATAGTTGGGCCCATAATAAGGTTCCATTTGAGATTTATGGCATCTATTTTAGAGTGTCTTGAGTGTGACTTTCAGTTCAGGGAACCTAGTGTTGGTGAAAAAACTGACTTTTCCGTTCACTATGACTCTCACAACCTCCTTTTTAATTATTAATACTAATACAGAATTTGTAGGTACCTTTGGTACCAACATCATATTGGATTGAGTAATATGACTTACCTTCTTGAGAAAACTCCATGTATATATATGGTCAACTAACCGTGGTATGTCTTGATCAATTATAAGATGTATCAATAAAGGTATCGAACCTGCTAACTGATACATGATAATTAAGACTATCCAATGAGTGTTGAGGCATTGGTTTAGGGTCCATATTTGGAGGTGTTTCCTTTAGGTTGGGAGGGATAAATTCCCCCACCTATTAATTACCAGATAGTACTAGCATTTCAAGATAATGTTGCATGCATTTTAAGCGTGCTATGTGAGTTCTAGAATTAGATATCATTGGAATTACATGGTGATCTAGATCCACATTTAGTGGAGTATTAGCTTCAATAAGTGATTTGATTCATCATAACAGTCTATACCCTGAATGATCGGATGGTTGCACTAGCATCCAACCTCTTCTATGCATCATCATGGAAATAATGGAGTCTAATGAAACAGACCCATTATGAGAATAATCAATCATGTTAATACTTCTAGAATCTATTTCATAATGAGTATCAACCTTTCTAAATTTTATTGGTATGGATTCAAGATCTTCTCCAGTTATCATAGGGTGATATGATGGTTGATGAGTATATTTTGAGGTTAAATGACCACGGACATTACTCCCATGATATGATTTGAGATGGATTATTCTAAATATTTAAGTTATATTAGGGTCTCCATAGAGACATCCATGATAGTGTAGTCTCCTTTTTCATACCGATTTATAGTTTATTGACAGATAAGATCAGGTTATATAGTGTTTCCTGAAAGAGGGACATCGGTAGGATAGAGCTGGTTGTGGTCATCATGTGGTTGAGTCAACTATAGTAGCTAAAATGCATCATTTTTTATTATACTAGTTTAGGATAGCATCACAAGTAAATACTTAGACACATAGATCTATGGCTAGAGTTCGTGCTAAGGATCTATTTATCAGAGGTGTGGTGCTATGAATGTGACTAGCAGGGTCACATGAAATTTGATTGCCTAACCTGAATTATTGAGGAGGGTATGAAGGTAGTGGTTGAGACACCATGATATAGGTAGTGTTAGGATCAAGGATCTTTTAGTTATTGGCATAGTGGATTTGAGGGAGGTGGTTTTGGAAAAGGAGCAGGTGTAGTTCTAGTGGGATGAGCTTCTAGTGTGGTGACTCTATGAGATGCTTCCACCACCACCACCAACAGGAGTCCCATGCTAGGCTCATAAAGATAATGGTCGTGACTGTGGGAAGATTTAGACTATGGAGGGATATTACCAGGAATCTCATGGGATGTTAAGAGGTATGATCTTATTCTTTTCTAATCATACTATACTACTTATTGAAACTGGTGTGATTCATTATTTCATCAGCATGTCCCTCATGTCATAGCCAGATCTCCCCATTGAGACAATATCCCTAAATCCTTTTCAAGAGGGTTTGACGTGGCATGATTATTTGATATCTCTTATCTGCCCATAGTGTGATATGTAACTTACTTGAGAAAAGTTATCACATGACCTATTGGTCATCACCACAAAACCTTATGACATCACCATGGGTATGGAATGTTTACCTATAGCTTGGGACCATATTGTATTTCTATCTAAAAGAGTTATATCCCTTTAGTTATATGGGATGCGATTTTATATTGTTTGTGAGAGAAATATCATGGATTATTTTTTGTGTATTGTGATCATGGATCTCCAACCCTCACCCATCAGTTGGAAAGTATATCCCTAGGCACAACAAGATCTTCAAGTATCTGGATTTCTTCATTGTTGTAGGATTACATGGATTTCATAGATGAACTTCTACATCAAATTACACCCTAGAAACAAACTGATATATTCTATAGAATATTGAAATACCCTTATAGAGCTCTGAGATCTGAGTGTATGTTTGGAGGTCCTTTTAGACAAGGGTTTTATTAAAACCATTTTATCCCATTGGGAAGATCTATTTTGTTTTATGGAAAAGGAGAATAAGTTCTTGAGGACATGTTTTTTTATCATTTATTGAATTAGGTTTTGATAAAGTACAAGTACCCCTTTCCAAGGATTAACAATCTCTTTGATTATTTGAGAGTCAAGAGTTGATGATATTATGATGTCTATATGGATATTATAAATTCAAGGTGATGACTTTTATTTTGATGAATTCCCTATTGGTGTTTAAGTCTCTTATGAAATGTATATTACAACCGTATATGGATTATTTTGTGTTTATATTCATTGATGAAAAAAATTATTATTCCACAGAGGAGGAGAATGTAGAGCACTTGAGGATGTCCTTAGACTTACTTTAGGTTCAACCTTTTTTTTGTTAATCTCTCAGAGTTTCATTTTTTGAATATACAAGTTGTACTTATTGAGGCATGTCATATATGATCATGTATTATATGTGTAAGTAGAGAATATAGATTTGGGGATTTAATGGTAGCCACCCATGATAATTTTAGAGGTGAAAAGTTATATTAGATTGGTAGGCGCAAAATAAGAGGTTTTTGGAAGACATCTCTAGGATTGAATCTCCTTTGACCAACCTGACATAGAATGGGAATCCATTTACCTAGATTGAGGAGTTTAAAAGTGTATCTAAAGAGATGAGTGTTAGGATGACCAGTTCTCAAGTGTTGATACTATCGATGGAGGAATATAGTATATATTATTTTTTAATTCCTCAAGATTTAAGATCAACCTTGTTTCGATGTAGTGGAAGATAGTCAATGCATATGAGTCAAGGAAGTTGATACACCATGAGTATAACAACATGGATCTAAACCAAGATATATAAGTTGTAATATTATATTTGATGATGTGGGGGAAATATATTCTAGGTGATCAGTTTGTTTTATTCTCAGACAATTAGATCCACATACACATCTTTAATCAAATAGATCTAAATGTGAGACATAGAAATTGGTTGATGTTCTTGCAGGAAAATGACCAAAATATTGTCTATAATCACTAGAAGAGAAACATGGGGTAATATTCCCTTAGTATGAAGTTCCATTATATCATTGTGCAGGAGGTATCTGAGTAGTTGGATACATCGTAGCTGACCCTATTAGAGGAGAGGGGTGAAGTTATTATTCAGTTGATGGTGGTGACTCCTCCAATGATTTAATGTCCGAGAGAGCCCAAATTATGTGAACTAAATTGTGATGTCCCAAATGACCAAATATCATTAAGAGATCCAGTAGTTTTTTTGTTTTTTTTTGGGATCATGTCATATTTTCTTAGTTAAATGATATTTCTCTTTCCACAATGCATAAGGAGGTGATGTAAGAGTTTCATGCTTCCACATTACATATGTTTCCAAGTGTGGAGAATATGTATAGGAAACTTTACTGGATGTTTTGGTGTAATAGAATGGGGAATATATTCAATGAGGTTTTCAATTTGTGTCAAACATTTTTGTAGGTAAAGGTTATTCCCTAGGTTTTAGTTGGTCTAATATAGCCTCTTGAGATCCCAAATAGGAATTTGGATGGCGTATCCATTGAATTTTTTATATGGAATATATAGAAACTGAGAGTACATTATTCACTATGGATGATTTTTTAAAAAATTATGAAGTTAAAACCCTTTGTATTAATTTAATATTAGTGTTATGTTGAGTTTATAGGGAATTTTTACATGTGAGAGATCATTAGGAAACATGGGGTACACTTAATGACCGTCTTTGACTATGATGATTGGTTAAATTCACTATTGTAGAGAGGATTTTAGGAGGCCTTAAACACCTAGTTGAGTATGAGTACAAAATTTCACCCTAATAATGATGGGATGACTAAATAGACTATCTAGGTTATGGAGGATATATTAAGGGCCTATGGGTTGGAATTTTACCAGAGCTGGGATGATCAGTTACCATTATTAGAGTTTTCCTATAATAATAGTTTTCAAAAAACTATCAGTATGGTACCGATAAAGGACCTATACAAAGGACCCTAAAGGTCACCCTACTGATGGGATATGGTTAGAGAGACAAATATATTTTGGATATAGAGGATTTTGTAAATGATAGAGATGTTTCATGTGATCCACTAGAATATGTCGATAGCCTAGAGATGATAAAAACATTACACATATTGACGTTATTTGATCATAGACTTTTTGTAGGGATACCATTTTTTCAAAGAGTCTCCAATAATAATTAAAGAGGATAGTCCAAGGATGAATGATATCCTTGAGATTTATCGAGTTGTTCAAGTTCCTATAAAGAGTTAAAGAGTTTTCTTACTGCTTATCTTATCCCCCTCAGGTCGATCGATTACATCATGTCTTTCATCTTTCATAGATGATGAGATATGTGAATGACCTGACACATAATATTGAATTGGGAAAGTGGTACATAGAGGATAGATCAACCTTCTTTATGTACCCATTGGAGATAAAGGATCGGTAGGAGAATATCTTTTGTGGATAGACCATTCCCTTGGGCCATGTGATGTTGGAACATGAGAGTGTGATGGTGAGATTTTAGGACTGTGAGAGTCAATTGAAGACACATTACCCCCACCATTTGTGTATATTGTTCATTTTGAGGAAAAAAACCTTGAATTATGGGTAAATTTAATAAATAATGTCTTTTTGGATTATTACTTTTAATATATATATATATATATGTATCAAGATTTATCGTCAGATTTGGTGTGATGTTTAGGTGTCACAGGACACCAAATTTAATATTTTAGTAATATTAATATTTTTTAATTCACATGTATGAATCATTTTTTAAATATTCGTTTTCTTATTTATAGAGACCTCATATAGAAAATATGATATCATAGTTGAATATGGAATGTGGGGTTTACTCTAGGTGTGATATAAGGTTGGTTGACATCAAATGTTTCCTAGAGGTGGCCATTAGAAGGTGTGTTTAATATAATAAATTATTTGTATTATTAATATTAATTAACTAATATATCCTATAATCCATCTATAAATGCATTTTTATGATTTTTCTTTATGATCATCCACAGAACCCTAGGAGAATTTAATAGGAGTAGGAGCATTCTTCATTGGAGGATTGAGATCATAGAAAATTAATGATTAGATAAAGGTGAATTCAGTGGCAAATGGTGAAAACAATGAGTTTTCTTCATCACACAAGAATGTTCTCTTCACTAAAGACTAATCCTAAATCAAGGTAGGACTCTTTATTTGTGTTTTATTCCCTTTGAAAAAAATATTAATCTGGGAATTAATATACATTTTCTTTTACCCGGGATTTCCTTTCTTCGAATGAGCCCAATAAAATAAATTTTTTTTCATTATACTATAATTTATTTATATATTCCCTACATTTTTATCAATATCCATTATCAAATTTACCAATGATAGATATACATTTATATTTTCACTCTCCTCCACCGTTATTTGCTGTTTTAACTATTTTCGCATTAGGTCGTAGTTCAACATTACCAAGGTGGGTTTGAGAATGATCAAACCCCTAGATCCATGGTGTCTGTGTAAACAATATATAGATTGATAGTTTGGGGATAAATCATGGTTTGATTCATGATTCATGTGATACATCATGGATTTGAAATTCGGTGTGGTGTCGTATGCATGGTTGATTGCATTAGGGATTGCATTTTAGGAAATCAAAATTCTATGTTTCGGTCATCGGAGGATAAGAACAAATGACTAGTGATGGGTCTATTGATTTTGTCATATTTGGGATCTCAAACAGGTGTTATTGGTGGTGTAAATTCTGGATTAGGGATTTTCATAATTAATTTGACATTTGCTGAAAAAACCCGACTACATGATATGTCATGTAAATGAACACGCATCATGTTGTCACAAGGTTGTTGCGACTAGGGTTTAAGGTGGTGATAAATATCACACTATATATGGACACTAGTATATGCTATGTGAATCCATGATGTATCCCAACATGTATTGCATGATTTAAAGCGAATAGACACATCTAGTTTTATGGGATTGACCAGGAGTACACAAGAACCACCAAATACTCAAACATGGCCACAATAAACTTACAATCCTAGATGTACATGAGCATGTATATATGAATATAAGAAAGGTAGGTTAGGACATTAGAAGGCCTTAGGTAGTATAGATGCATAGTTTATTACCTATAAAATCCATATAGTAGTACATGGTGTCTTTTGCTCTGTCTAAAGGAGAAAATTACTAGGCATAAAGGAGAGATCAAAGATGGTGTGACCCCTCACACACACTTCGTACTTTTCCCAGAGAATTATATATTTCACCTATCCTTCTTTTAGACTCAAATATTAGACCATGATTAGCCAATCCTAAGTGGTTTCCTACGTAGAATGATATAGTATCATTCACAGTGGATTTAGAGAAACGACATGAGGTGTTGTGAGAATGGGGATTCTTTAGGTGATGTTGACCAATAGCGGTTATATGTTGGGATCATCAAAGAGTTATTGGGGTTGGAAACCCCCTTATAATACTAGGGTGTGGGTTCCCTATATTCATTAATCCATATAATGGTTCTCCTATAGTACCTAGACATGAGTCCTCTATCTTCTGAGTGGAACCCCCCTAATATACTAGGGTGTGGGTCCCATATCTTCTGATTTGACCACTACCATGCCAAGGAATAGGTACTATACCATCAATGTTTCACCCCTATATATACTAGGGTGATTTTCCTATAACTTCTTAGTTTCACCCACATGATGTACTAGGGCACATGTCCTCTTTCTACTAAGTGGTACCCCCTGACATACTAGGGAGTAGGTCCTATCTCAATGAAGGGGAACTACCCAATCCATCTAGGGAGTGAATCCTATATTAGAGATCTTTTCCAATCAAACATGGTGATCTCTAGTGAGGAATGTTTCATCCACACAACTACCTTTTATAGACACACAAGATACTTGTAATTGAAGATTGACCTATAGAGATGTTGGAAGACTAATCATATTTATCATGGATTTAGTGTTGGAGATCCCATTTTTCATTCTTATGGTGTTATTTATGGTCATATAATTAAAATATATTTTTCTTTGGGTTGAGATGGATACTATTGTATACTTCTATTTCTCCCTTTCTGGGTTTCGAGGTGTCCTTTTGGGTATGCATATACTCACCCCTTCATGGTATTTAACAAAAATTGTCATGTATTATATTGGTGTCTTAAATATTGGAGGTGAAATTGAGGGATAATAGGGATACTTGGGTTCATTGTCCATGTTCGATGATCAAACATGGATATCTGGAGTCCGTCTCTCTCTGTTTTACACTTCTTCCATTTTTTCCTCCGGTTGGGAATTTATTTCTAGTTGGGCATGCATTTATTCATTTACACATTAGAATACATTATCATTATTTATTTTATTCCCTTGAGTGTATTCATTCATTTTTTACTCTAGATGTTCAAGTCTATATTATATTCCTATGTAATTTTCCATGGAGATGATTGTGTGCATGACTATGGTACTAAGGCTAGGGCCTCCAATTTCATTTATAATATCTTGGAAACATTCTCTAACATCTAGACTATTGGGGGATAAATTTTGGTGGCCACACACAATTGGGGGGTCGTCTTTGGGTGGGAACACCTAGCTATCCATTGGTCGTGCATGCCTTAGTGGGTCAGGTCATGATAACCGCCAATACAAAACCTTAATGAAACCATGATATAATTAGATAAAATATAAATATTTGATTACTACCTTTATGTGATATAAAATTGAATTAATATAAATTAATTAGAGTTAATTTACATTCAAATATATGTATAGAAATATAAATTACACTTTCAATATGAATTTTTTTCAATTAGTTTACCTAAAATTACTAATAACATCATTTATTACTTATAAAAATATTTTTATAAATATTTAATTTTTATGTCATATGTATTTATATTTGAAGAAACAAATAATCAATGATGGTAAATTTTTTTCGATATTAATAATTGGATTAAACCAATTTAGCTGGTAAATGATAAGAAATAAGAATAATAATAGTTAATATTCGAACATTTCATTTTCCAATAAAAAAGGTTTCTCATTACATTTATGGATTCTATTCAAAAATTGAAATTATAAATTTAAAAATATGAATTTAAAAATATGTACATATTGTTTGGATTTATAATAATAATATTAACATAAGATCAAAAATATATTTTTTTCCAAAAAGATCACTTTTATAAAAAACTATTTTTTTGAAGAAATTGTAATTTTTATGGTTTTATCCTTATGTATATGATCCCTAGAAGATTAAAAACCCATTTATGTAATAAAATATGAATATAAGGAACAAAATTATTCATTTAAATATATTATTTGATCTTATACAACATTTTTCAAATATTTTATGAAGTAAATAATATTGTTTCTTTAATATAAACGGTATTGAATGTTTTATTTGAATCAGGAATTTTCATAGATAGATTTAGTTTTGGATTTCCATGAAAGCCTCATTGCATTATTTTTCAATAAATCAATTTATGTCTTATAGATTGTCTTAAAAAATGGATAGGCGTGGAGCCTCTCCCGATGGTGGCAGCATGCCCTCCTCTCACGATGGTGGGAGGGTCACTGGATTTAGCCTCCCATATTGGGTCATATCACTATGAATTGATCATTAGGTCGTTGATCCCAGCCATTTTGTTCCTTTTAGAGCTGTCTACGGTTACCTTGACACTATTTTTCTCTCCTATGGAGATCCTATCAGTCCCACCATTAAAATTTTTATTTAAGCCTCATTTTTTCTTTCAAGGTTTCACCAACATTTGGGTTTTTGACAATATAGTTCCCTGATGAAGAATACATTCATGTTTTAAACCTTGACCCCAAATTTGTTCCAAATCGTCCATTACTAGAGATATTTGAATTTTATGTCAACTTGACCTAGAATTTGAGTTTTCAGTTTCTGTTGGGGTTCTTGAGACCCCAAATTATTCTATTCATATTCACTTAGATGTTGATTTTTTCTCATTAGTGGGCATTGGAATCCCAGATTTACGAAAAATCATGGTTTTTTCTCCATTGTGGTACTATCGATTTGGAAAAAGTGCGAGATGAAAGAAGGGTTTTGGATTGGTTTGTCATTCTGGGGTTACCACTAACCTTCTAGAATTAATTATTGTAATATATTTTTTTAATTGTTTTTAAAAACATCATAGTATAAAAATATTTTTAAAAATATTCATCAAAGACGCAATCGGTGGTGCCTCCTTCCATCCCTCACGTCAAATTTGGCCTGAGTCGAGGTCATAGAAAAGGTGGGGGGATGCCTTCTTTCCCTTATATCCCTATAAAAGGGCACCCCCCTTCTCCTCACTTTAATTTCCCCCCATATCTCAAAAATCCTATACTTATATCTATAAAAAATTTCCTTTTCAATGCGGTGGGGTCGGTGGTCCAAAAGAAGGTGTTTTTTTTCAAATCATCATTTAGAGGTAATTTTTATTTAATTAAATGTTTTTTATTTAATTCAATTCTTTTTAGTTCTAAATATATAATTTTTTAATTTTTTTAGTTATTTATATATATATATTTTATTAGGTTGTGTAATGATTTTTTTATTGTTTTGAATAAAAATTATTATTTGTAATGATTTAGTATAGATTATGTATTGATTGAGTATTGAATAAATTAGGATTATGTATTGTGAAATTTTTGTAGCATAAAGATTATATGGTTATCTATGCGATAAAATACCTATCTAGATAAAAACAGGTGGATGTATCTTCGGAACAGATGTAACTAGGGGTAAAACCAATAAACACCACTTTAGACTCGAATGGGAACTGGTGCACGAAAATGGGCCTTACTGCACTCCTGGTTTGACACTCCTAGGGGATATGCTCATGGTGATTCATATTTTCTTTATAAACAACTAAAATAAAAAAGAAAAGTAAAATCTAATCACTGTATTTATCAATGTTAAAATCATAATTATGATATTTATGAACCGATGCTCCGTCTTTGAACTGGAGAGGAGAAAGGGAACATGAGGTCTGAGAGAGAATTGAATGACTGAGGACTTCTGCATAAAACCATCGATGCTGGGATGATTGAAGGATCAATGGGGGAAATCCACTTGCAGTGATCCATAGTGAGAAGAAAATAAAGGGCCACTGGGTTGAAGGAAAGAACGAGAAGGAAGAAGGATTTAAGGAAGGGTGAAAATAAAGGAGGTGGGGGGAGCCATTGCCGTGAGGAGCTATCATTATGAGTGCTACTAGTTTTCTTCTCCTCTGTTGATGGAATTGTTGGGAGTCCCAAGTCACTCAACCCTGCTCTGACCTCAATTTCCTTGACGCCTCTCCCAATCGGATCTGGAGCGGTGGAATCTATAAGGTTATGTGATGTGTGGGTTGGCAGCCTTCTGTGCTCCAGACGCATCCTACGTCGATTTTATCATGGGAAGCTTATTACATGTTTGGCATATGTGATTTCTGGTATCGTTCATGATTATTTCTAAGTGGTTCTGGATGTTGGTGTTGACGGTGACAACCAAGGTGAGTCGATTCAGGGAGGTTCTAGTTTTGGACTTAAGTTCAATTTGAATGCCACCTTCCATTTCGATGGTCTTCAGATTTATACAACTGGAAAGTTGTTTCCGATGGTGGCTGATTTCCATTTATGAGGTGATGATGATGTGTTGATTATGATTCTGTGGGAATGTCTCAAGAATGTTTCTTTGGAACTGCACTAATGGCGTGGGGAGATCTGCGCTTCGAGTTGATCTAGGCGGCAATGGACATAGATCCGGTCCCTCCCCCACCGGATGGGGAGGTACCCCTCAGAGTTTGGACCAATTTCTCTCTTTTATTCAATATAAACTCCCTCCCGTCATTCCCAAGAATTGATATCTGCCCTAAAGTCCCCAATTTCTACACCAGATACCCTAATCTTTCTCTTTCACTTTCAGAGTTCTCAGAAGCATTGGAGCTCCTCAACAAGACTTTGGTGTCCTGTTTCAGGAGAAACCGCCCATCAGTCGATGCTTTCGATCGATCCGTGTTAGGTGTCTCGGGCTTACATGATTGTGCTACCATTGGGTAGCTCGATAACCGCCATTTTATTGTTCGTTTTTCATCATAGGAGGACTTGATTCAGTCTTGGTCTACAGCTTCTCGAACCTGCAATGGCTCTCAGATCTACCTTTTCTGATTGTCCTATGACTTCCATATGAAACAGGATAATCCAACAATGGGAATTTGGGTATGTTTTCCTGGACACCCCCTTCACTTTCAAAACCCCTCCATCATTCGAATACTAGGAAATTTGGTCGGACGTTTCTTGTGCTCGGATAGCTGCACCAACTAATCGTGTCACCCAATATCCCCACACATTTGTGTGCAAGTGGATGTTTCTAAGCCTTCAGTTGATTGGATATGGATCAAAGTGGGGGAGGAGTATCGTTGTAGACAACCAATGATTTTAGAATCATGGTCATACTTTTGTTCTTCTTGTCATCGCTTGGGGAATTTACAATCCGTATTCCAACGCAGCCATTCTCATCATGGGGGGGGGGGGTTGTTCCTGCTACTCATAGAGAGTCCGGAATGCCTACAGGCCCTGAGGGTGTTACCATGAATGTGGAAGAGGTGTATGATCAGCCGCTCTAGAGAGAGAATGCACCAGTGTTTTTTGATCCAAGGGTTGCAGATATGGAGGTTCCCCAAAAGGCTCCAATGGATGCTAAACTGAACCCAAAAGTCTCTGATATTTTCAATCACCTTAAAAAGGACTTGGGTAATCCCTGTTCATCTAGAGAGAATCCTGACAGAAGGGTTGGGATCAGCGAGAAGGACGGCTCAGTTCAGGAAGTGGAAGGTCACAAGGAGAGGGAGGTGCACTTGGATGTTGGTATGGGTATGGTGCTGCTCCCACTCTAGGAAGCTTCCGTGAATGAAGCAGTTGATGCGGAAACAGCCATGGGTGAGGACCCCCAAATCTTCGTATCGGATGAAACTCAGTTTTACTTGCAATACATGGGTCATGGCGTTTCACATCCAAGCGGTCCACCTACATTAGTGTAGGCCATGAAGGAAAAACGTTCCTATACTGAGAAGGCAAAAGAAGGAGGGAGTTTCAAGAATTCTCAAAACCAGTTTGTGGTGTGGGGAGAAGGTGGGGGTCATGCACCCGCTGAAGCTTCTGTGATGGATTATAGTCTCGGTGAGGAGTATGCTAAGGGATGGGAGGTCTTCTAAGTTGAATATTCAGCTTCAGAATCCCCTGGTGAGTCCATAGAAGTGGGGATTGCATAGGATTATTTTAGATCCTCTTCAAGGAAGGTCAAAACACCATTATAGATTCAGAAGGCTTTATCAAACATATCTAATGGTCGCATACAAGGAATGATTATTCCATCCTGCCCAGTCCTCCAGTTACTAGGTCCAAAATAAAAGGTAAACCTCCTTCAAAACATGTAAAATTGATGGCTTGCCCGCGAGGACGTCTGTCTCTCAAGAAGTGGTCGGTTAGGTGCACCTTGTGGCTGAACCTCCCATGGCGGGGGTTGCACACCCTCTTAGGCTACAGAGTGAGGATGTGCGATCTGCTCAGAATCCTGGGCATCAGCGAGAGGTGGATACTCTTTCTAACCATCAGAAACATATTGCTTCAGTGAGGAATAACATGGACCTTTTTCTTCACTCATATGAAGAAATGGCAGATCATGTCTTAGATATTAAGGCCTCGCATGAAGTCATCAACCAAATGTTGGGGAAAATGATTAGAGTGGAAACAAAAAAGGGGCAAGGTAAATGGATCGATAGGCAGAATCACATCTTGATTAGACGTTTCAACATGGGAAAGATTAACTTGGAGGAATATATGTAGTCATGGGACATCATGGCGGAACATTATGAAGACATCATGAGGGTCGATCATGGCACTCAGGTAATCTCTATACCCAGGATAATTTTTAGGGAGTTTGATTCTAATCAGATCAAATTGTTCATCAACAAAAATTTCATATCTTTTGGGGCTTAAATTTTACTTCTAAAAGGGTTATCACTTCCCTTTAAAAGTGTCTCTAAAGAAAAAAAAATGATATTGAGGTGTGGGAATGGCGTGAGGTGGATATTGGCCTGAGGTAATGATGATGTGTCAGTTTCATGAATTTTAATTTAGATGTTTTAGAATGAATTTTGAATCCTACATATTTTTTTATTTTTTATATTTTTTAAATGTGGTATCTAGTTCTGTGAGGTTCCCACTGATCCATAAAGTGGTTTATTTTGAAAATAAAAAAACAGATTTGTGGAACATAAAAATGATTAACTAGTGATTAAATAATGATTGATTAGTTAAAAATGTACTTAGAAAAATTAGTATCATTCTTTCCAATATAAAAATATGTTGTAACATTTTAGTATCATAAATATTATATATTTTAGAAATACTAGGTTTTTTTGTAATTATTAATTATAGATTAATTACTGAATAACATAGGATTAAAAGATAAATACATTTAATGATTAGCTAATAAATCTTATCATTGATAAAATTACAATTATTACTATATAAAATGAAATTTATAGGAACAAAAACATCAAATTACACATGAATGTTTTACAGCATACAATAAATATCTTGACATTTTTCAATTAAACATGGTGTGGATGAGATGAGTGTGACTTCAGAAGTGAGGTAAAATCAGGTTTATTTTTATTTGGTTTCTTAATGACCACTTATAAAGATATATACATAATAATTTAGGTACATATTTGTAGAATATATTATTAATCTATCAAATAAAAATTAGTTGGGTTTTACCTCACTTCCAATGTTAGGCTCATATCATCCAAACCATGATTTCTTGAAAAATGTTAGTATTTATTGTACATTGTAAAAAATTAATGGGAAATTTAATGTATTTGTTCTTATCTATAATAGAGTTATTAATGAATTATTAACTAATTATTAACATAGTAATCATTAACTATTGATTAAAGAATGATTAACTTAGTACAAATTTTACAAAGAAACATTAGTATCATAGTCTATGATATAAAAAATGTATTAAAATTTTAGTGTCATATAGATTATATAGTTTAGAAATAATAGTTATTATTAGCAAGGAGTAATTATATATTAATTAAATAACAATATAGTATTGAAAAATGAATCCATATAATGATTATCTAATGATAATTATGATCATATAAAGTGAAATAAAGAAGAACAAACACATTAAATAACACATGAATGTTTTATGGAATAAAATAAATTCATTGAAATTTTTAAATAGAATGTGTTTTGGATGAGATGAGCCTCCTTCCACTGATTTTGAATCGATGTTTCCCATGAAAGTGACTCTCTCTACAACCATAAGTTCTATGTTGGTGAATCCCACATCGGAGGTCTTCTCCATTCCTCCAATAGGTGATTCATTGATTTCTATTAATCGTTGTAGTCCATCAGTCTCCGTGAACACAAAAAACAAGGCTAGATCTTCCTTAGGAATAGTTTTGGATACTGAATCTAGGATTAACATGTATGGTGCAGTCGGCTCTTTAAGTGAAAGGGTGTTGTGTTCCTTGAAAGATTCAGATTGATGTGCGTAGATCTCTTCTGGACATGCAGTTATTAATGCAGCGACGAAGAGGTCTTCTCTTGATTTTGGGGTTGTAGAATCCTTGTGGGTAGTGTAGAAATAGTCTATTATTTTTCTTCTCCCTGGATTTAGATCCATATTGGATGTGATGAATGGTTTATTTTATGGGATGAATTTGGATGGGGAATTTTTCAAGGACTCACATCATGGAATAATTCTATGTTAAGTTCTGTTTTTTAATGTTGAGGCCAATCCTCCAACGCTTGCTGAGAGATTGGAAATGGGAAAACACTCATTGATTGCATGCATTGTCTTTACCAAAATTGCAAAACCATATAATCTAGATGATGTTTTCCAAAGAACCTTGATGTTGTGGAGTTTGTCCATTTAAAAAATGTATTCCTCTTGGTCGTGGGTTTTTTCAATGCCTTTTTCCATCAGATGACTTGAAGCTTCATACTTGGATTATTGGTTCACAGTTTACGAAACTTTTTTGGCTTAATTTACATGAATGGTTGTTGTATTTCAATGTCTATTGTGCATGAAATTATTTTTCTCATGTTTGGTTCGACTATATGGTCTTAACTGGGTCCTTTGGTATCCGATGATTCTGCTTGACATTGGCATGAAAATTCGGACTCCAATTCCCCTTGATAAGGATAATGAGGATGTTTGGTTTGGGAAATTATCTAGGATTATGATGGAGGATGACCTCTGATCCACTCTAATTGAAAAGTTATCTCTCTCTACTCTATCGGATAACATTCAAATTAATGTTGATATTTAATAAAAACCCTCTTCTGCTCAAAATGTATGGCTGCTGGACACTCTATGAAGTTGTGCTAGAAAAAAATTTTCTTGTGAGGATTGTAGGATGAGAGGTCATCCTACCACCATTCTTCAAATAAATCCAAATGTGAAAGACTCATCTTTGTCAAAACGTTCTAATAATGGTTGTGACCCTCTAAATAATTATCTTCCACTATGGCTGTTAGGTTGCTTTCGAGGAAGCCTGATTCTCAGCTATCACTTTTGAAAGGAAAAGAGTTAATAATTGTTATGTCCCCTAAAATATCTCATAAAAACCCTTCTAATTTTCATGTTTATTTGGTTAAGGAGGTTACCTTACCATAGGAAATAATCATTGCACCTTCTCTAGTTGATGTCTCCAATCAAGTTGATACATTACAACACAATGATTGTCACCAAGAAATTCAGAAACTCTTGCAGTCTTCTAATGATTCTAGGAAATGTGAGAATTTCAATAATGATGAGAGGGGAAACAACATAACCCCTACTCTGGGATGTAGTTGACCTATCTCCTTCAATGATATTGTATTAAGTAGTGAATCCAGGATGACTGATATTGAGGATTATACTTATATTCTCCCAAATATGATACATTTCAAGGTTTGTTCCCATCTATCAATGAGTGTGTCTACAAGATAATCTTAAAATGTGTGAAAAACTATGGATGTAAATATTCTTAAGATGTTCAACAAGGAGAAGTCTCAGTCGGAGTGGGAGTCTGCTGGTGACTCTGATTATAGGAATAATATGTCATATTATGATTATTAGTGTTTTGATTGAGAGAAATCCTATTTGTTTAACCCCTTTTTCCACTCTTATGTTCTACTTTTGATTAATAAAGGATCAGAAGCATTGCTTCTGGATGGATCTTTTAAAAAATAAAAATAAAATATAAGTTAGATTTTACCTTATCTGAATTGAGACTCATCTCATCCAAACTAAATTTTATTGAAAAAATTCAACAAATTTATTGTATGTTATAATGAATTCATGTGTTATTTAATGTGTTTGATCTTATTAACATCACTTTATATGATCAAAATTGTAATTTTGTCAATGGTAAATAAACTAATTAGATGTTTCCTCTTATTTTTACCTCAGTTTCGAAAATGTTTTCTGACATATATTCTAATAAACATTACTACAATGAAACATTACTAGCATATTTTATGGTATAAAAAGGAATCCTAAAATTACATTCTAATAAATATTATATAGTCATCCATAATTGTTAATATTCGTTACACTATCATAATTTTGATCAAAGAAACATTTTTGATGTAGAGATTCATGTTTTCCAGTGTGTACTGCTATGGGGAGGTTATTCATACTAAGAAAAGAGCTTCTTATAGTACACAACCAATAATAGTGGTCAGTACATCTGATTGTGTAACCCAAATTGACCTTCAAGAGAGAATTCATGATTCCTTAAATCTATGACCCGATCAAGATATCAAGTCTACGAGCTATAGACATTTTCAATTCCCGGAAAAAATGTGACATCTAACTTGTCCATTGGTTTTTGATGCGTAGTGGTCCATGAAATTAATTTATTTTATCAATTTTCATATGGTACCATAATGGATTTATATGTTGATGTTTCTACCGTACAACAACAACATCTAGTTTTACAAAGATTTATAATTATAATAATGGTTGAAGATAGTCCACCCCATGAAATTGATCATATTCCAGATTATGTAGAAGAGGAAATCCTAGATGATCTCCTGGATATACATTTCAATCGGACTTTTGATGAAGAGTTTCGTAATACCAGAACAGATGGTGACCATAATTCTGAGGAGGAGGGACTAGTGGAAGTTAGGGGGAATTTTCTATAAATGCATTAGTTTTAAATTAGCCTCAACCTACAAAAAATCATCCACTAATCTTTTCATCTTGGTTAGAAGAAATTACAAGTGTGACTGAATTTGAAAATAATGTTCTCACACCGACAACTGAGTTCCCCAGAGTTGTACTAGATAGGTTTAGTGATCTGGACAAAATCATATATATTGTAAAAAAATTTCCAAGTAAAGATGAATTGAAAATAATGATAAAAATATTTCACATTGAGAGGTACTGTAGCTATATAGTTCACGAATCAAGCCAAAGAAAATATCTCATATGGTGTCAGAATTATGGGGATGATTGTAGATTTCACTTGAGGGTGATTCCAGACATTGAATTTATTGGTTGGAGAATATCTAGGATTGAGGCAGCTCATACTTGCATCCATCCATGACTGAAGAAATATCATACCTCATTGGATGCAGAATTTGTGTCAATAATTTTTTTAAGATGATTAGGACATGAAAATATTTTCCAATATCCCTCATGCAATAGAGGATACAACAGACATTTGGTTATAATATATCCTATAATAATGCATATATGGTGAAATAGAAGGAAATTGTGAAGGTCTATGTAGATTGGGATGACTCATATCAGGTGTTTCTACAATTTCTATATATATTAAAGAATTATAATCAAGTTTTATTCCATTTTGATACAAACGAACATGTGTCCCTCGATAACTGACTTTATCCATATTCTGTTCAATTTCATCAGTTTTTCTGGGCATTCTGCCCTTGTATATACACATCTATTTTAAGAAAAAGTTCATTTAGATTGATAGAATGTTTCTATATGGAAAATAAAAGGGCATATTTTTTACTGCAGCAACCCACGATGGAAACTGTTCAACACTTCCACTTGACTTTTCCATTATAGAGAAAGAAAACTATGAATCATGATGTTGGTTTTGTCCATGTATCAGTAACCATTTCACCAAAATTTGGGGTGTTTGTTTGATATCTGATCTCCATCGGTTAATTAATGAGTCAGTGAATGCAGATATTGATACATGGAGATACCCAAATTCACATCATTGGTTCTGAATTAGACACATTGCTAGAAATGTTCATAAGAAAATCCACATCGAACTGATGAAGAAGGTATTACTGAAGCTTGGTATGCATTGTATTTGTTTTTTTACTATTTCTACGTAAAGATAAAATCAACTTATGTGAAATATAATCTATTCTGTGTAGAAAATTATTCGGATCAATGGTAGTTTGAAGAACTTTTCGAACAAATCCTCCAGGCTAATCAAGAAGATTATGATTATATGATGCAGATTCCAAAAGAAAAATGGACATTGGAATATGACGGTGGGAAGAGGTACAAACACATGACCAAAAAATTTGTGGAGTGAATTAATGGTTTCTTCAAAGGGATTCTCAAGATAGCTATAACTACCATAGTTTAGGAGGCATTATAAAATTGCGTGAAGTGAATTGTTTATAGACGAAAACTAGCATCAGATGGAATACAACAGTGGATAAGTTATGGAAGAAACATTCAATGAGTGGTTGAAAAGAATATTGAATAAGAATATGGTTTTCATGTCTGCCTTTTTCAATGAGAATATTCTCAATTTAATGTTCAAAAACAATCAGACCCCATCACAAATTGTACAGGTGAAAAAATAGTGGTATTACTGGAAATGAGGCAATGTCAATGTGGAGAATTTCAAGCCTAACAGTTTCCTTGCACACACACCATCACAATGTGTACCTCTGTGAACATATAATGCAAAGCATAAGTTTATCTAGTTTACCAAATATAAAACGCTACTAAACTGTTATACTACACCATGAGCTCCTGTTGAGGAGTTTCATTATTTCCCAATGCCCGAAGGCCAGCCGATAATGATACCTAGCCTCAAACAGTTGTATCCCTATGGGAGACCGAAGGCTAGTAGGATGTAGAATGAGATGGATTGGCCTCAATAACAAGGGTAGAGTTTGAGAAGCATTATATTTCATAAGGAATGTCATAACAAGAAATGATTCCCTAACATTGTTGGGTCGAGTTCACACTCTCATCCATAAATATGTATTTTCTTCATTGTGAGATTCTAATATTGTAAATTATGTGTTGTTATATCTTACGTTTTCCTCAGTTTTCTAAATCCCAAACCCCAAAAGAAGAACTCTAATCTCCAAAACAACTTCCCTATACTATAATATCAAAATTATTAACCCTAAACCTGAAAACCTAAACCCTAGCCTTCAATTGATAAACCAAAACCCTAAACCTTACAAAATATCTCATAAATCAGACCAAAAACTCAATATATCAAAACTCTAATCTCTAAATCCTAAATCCTAAATAATGATCAATAAACTGAAAAACATATTCCCTTTACCTTGGTTTTCAAATCATTATGTGACTGATATTTTAATAATCTTTTATATAATGAAATAATAGTATCATATATTACTGTACAAGAATATGTTATAAAATTTCATTATAATAATTATTAACTAATCAACAATCTTTTTCAATATTAGTTACACTATTATAATCATTATTAGAAAACATTTTCAATGTATGGATTCAGGTTTTACCTATGTGTAATACTACAGGGAGGTTATATAAATTGATAAAGGAGCTTGTTATAGTACACAGCCAACAATAAAGGTTAGTACAACTGATTCTGTTACACTAACTGAACTTCAAGAAATAATTTATGGGAAATAAACCAAAACACAGGAGAAATAATTACAATAACAGAGGTGATGGAATGAGTTTACCTCATCACCGTCGCCGTTGTCACCGTTCCTCTATCTTGGTGGTTAATTTCCCAGAAATTCATTCTTGATGTTCAGTTACTACTATAGAATCACATTTACATGTGATAAAATAATCATGAAACATACCATCATGTGGAAAATCATACATAAATTACAAAGCACACTATTTTCTAATAAACATATACATAACAAAGATTATATATATATATATAAAAATATAAAACCATCTCGTACAAAACACCCTTTCTAGGTAAAAAATATCTTAAAAACACATTAGTAATATTCTTTGAAAATCATGAAGACATGCCCCTTTATTTTGGTAAAAATAAATTCATAAAACAATGTGAATAAACATGGAATGTCTTGAATTATATAAGTCATAACATTCTGATTTCCATAAAGTTATATTTACATTTTATATTAATGATTTATTTCATTTGTTTATATGCAGATGGATACATGCTCAATAGCGTACCCATATTTACCAGGTCATGCTAGAGGGTGGTGAGGATAGATTGATCAGGATGAATCGAGCGCACCGTTTTCATCAAAGGGATTCTCTAAATGCCATTATACCATACTTACACAGTGCTAGCTTCAATGTAATTGTCATATCAGATTTCACATTTGTAGAACATCACCAACTTGCTGCCCTCAAGGAGAGGCAGAGACCAGAGACACACACATTCCACCTACTTGAGGGAGAGATGACCATCTCCCTAAAGGATGTGGAAGTGCTTCTTGTACTTCCTATCTAGGGTAGAGTTGTTATTAGACCCACACATGAATCTTGGCCAGAACTTGTTCAATGCCTGTTAGGCGTCGACATTTTGTATGAAGGTAGGGAAATAGATGAAGCGTCGATATCTATTCCTTGGTTGGAGGTGAAAATTCCACTTTTACTCAATGATGATGATGGGCATACTGTCATGGGTTATGCCCGTGAATATAAATTATGACTCGTTGGAGGGACCATATGTACTGATCACTTAGGGATGCACATACACATGATGTATCTTCCCTTAATAGTGGAATTTGATCGGGCATGAAGGTAAATATGGGGATCGTCCTGCTTGGCATACACATACATAGAATTATATAGGCTATCCCATAGGGACCGCACAGGTCTTGGGGGATGCATCATCCTTATTTATATGTGGGTATGATAGCACATCCTTGCATTTTGCACCGAGCTTGCTGGTCTTCCGATCAAGATGGAGGTTCTACATTATGCTTCATGTAGAGACCGCTATGATCACTCATTTCTATTGGTTTGTGATGATACTAAGAGTTATTGAATTTAATTTCTCATTATTTGTCACTATAGATGTTGTATTTTACAGGTGGGGTCAGTGACACTATTTCTCGGCCGTTCCAAGACACCATTTGGGTGTATATCGGCTCAAGTTAGACTGTCTCTTACCTGACCAAGTATGTATATAAAATCTATGACTGTCTAAAAAATTTAATAATATCATCAATTTTTTGTTTTTAGTTAGAAGATTTTTTGAAAAAGGTCATATTTCATTTCAGATAAAATGGATTCCATACTGGACTATTATGTACTAGTTGCCACCACACTACACTGAGGGATTGAGAATTATATGGCTATAGTTCCCCTCATTCATTTCTATATTATTGATTGGAAACGGCCTGAAAAATTCATGCGCTAGTTTTTCTTTGCTCAGCTGATTCCATTTACACTGTGACAGATAGAGGATCTTAATGGGATGAAGCTGATAGAGAGGCAGGATGAGGACTGGGGCAAGTAGATGCCCACTTTCTCGACTACTAGCGTAGACGTGAATCATTTTTTATTTAGCTTGTACCTATGAATCTATTCTATATTTAGAATAAAGTTTAGTATGATCCATGGTATATACTAAAGTCTATAATGTATCTTACCCGACATGACAGAGAGATGCATACGATGATAAGTCAATAAATGTCAATTAGTTTTTTTATTGAACAATTTTCCAATTCATTTTGAATATCTTTATACGGAATTCACTCAGAGGATCTTGTTTTCATCAGTGACGAAGACGAGGAGGGGATCATTAGCCAATCAGTCGTTCATGATCAAGCACTAGAGCTGAGGGCATCTTATCATGGGCTTTCTTAGAGCATATTCGAGCATCCAACCCAGAGAGAGGAGGCTCCTGCCCTAGAGGAACATCCTGTATCAGCTACTAGTGCTGAGGATCCCTGAACATGGTGGCGTAGATAGTGTTGTTCTAGACGTGAGGCCTCAACTATTCCACAGGAAGAGGTCGGCCCTCTAGTAGTCCAGCCGTAGCCAATTCTGGATGTACCTCCGGTGGTATTGGAGTCGTCTTTATTGATAGGATATCTACAGTTTTCTCTATCTTGGGGTCTATATCTATCACAGGATTGAGGTTCAGATCCATCATAGCCTTGGGGTCTGGATCCATCATAGCCTTGGGGTCCAGATCCATTATAGCCTTGGGGTATAGCTCCATCGTAGGTTTGGTTCTGCAAGGAGATGATAGAAGGTCCTACAACTCTAGTGGGAGAAGGACCAGGAGGGCACTATGAGATGTAGTTGAAATATCTTCAAACTAACACATAGGAGGAGGATTCTACATTTGACATTCCATTTCCTAAGGATCATCCCTCTCCAGGTCATCAGACTCCATAGAAAACTCGATGTCGACATCCTATTCACAAACCACCATGTAGGATGAAATCTCCTCGCCGTAGAAATAAACATTGATTGTACATGTTCATTTATATGTTTTATATCTATTGAAATGAAAATATAATTATTTATATAATCCCTTCCTCTATATTTATCATGTATTTCCGTTATCATTTATATCTTTGGAACAATTTATATTTTAAAACATTCAAAGTCGACTACTTGAAACATATAAATAATTATTAAATCTCTAGTAGATAACATTATAATATTATAAAATATAAAATATAAAAAAATGTAAATAAAATTTAAATGATATACTAAACATCTAATTTGTTAAAAATAAAGAGATTCATAAATAAAATAAATAAATTAAAATTAATGTAATGTAATAAATGTAACTCAGAAGTGCGAGTGGAAAGAAGGAATGTCGAGGAGGATCCTAAGACACCTACATTACTTTTAAAGCCTATAAAATATACACTATAAGACCCATATAAAAAAAATTAAAAATTACACTACTTCATATATATTTAATTCATGTATAAAATTACATTCATATTGGTCCTATAGTTTATATTTTATAGGTTAGAAAAGTCACGTACATGAAACATTTTTCTGTTTTGAGAAGGTGGATTAGAAATCATATAAATTATTTTTCATCAATTAATTTTTATAAATCCTTTTTATTTTAGACTAAATGTAATATTTTTAATCAAATTATAAAATTTCATTCATATTGGACTTATAGTTTATCTTTTATATGATACCAAAGTCACGTACTTGAAACATTTTTATGTTTCTTTAGAAAGCTTATAAATTATTTTTCATCAACATTTTTTATGAAATTATTTACATTTTTGAGTACTTTTAATATGATTAATAAATTTTTAAAATTTAATTCACACTAGAACTATAGTTTATGTTTTATTGGCTAGAAAGTACATATCCTTGAAACATTTTTAGGTTTCAAGTAGGAGGATTAGAAATATTATAAATTATTTTTCATCAACTTTTTTAAAAAACTATTTTTATTTTCGACAAATTTTTATATTTTTCATCAATTTTTAAAATTTCATTCATATTAGTATTATAGTCTATATTTTATAAGTTAGTAAAGTCACGTACTAAAATAATTTTTAAGATTAAAGTAGGTGGATTAGAAATCATATAAATTATATTTCATCATCATTTTTTAAGAAATTCTTTTTATTTTCAACTACTTGTTATATGTTTAATCAATGTCCAAAATTTCATTCATATTGGTGCTATAGATTATATTTTTTATGATAGAAAATAGACGTACTTGAAACATTTTTATCTATCAAGTAGGGGCATTAGAAAGCATATAAATTATTTTTAATCAATATTATTTACGAAATTATTTTTATTTTCTATTAGTTTTTACATTTTTAATAAATGTTTAAAATTTCATTCATATTGGTCTCATAGTTGATATTTTATAGGCTAAAAAAGTCATATAATTGAATCATTTATAAATATCAAGTAGGTGGATTAGAAATCATATAAATTATTTTTCATCAATATTTTTTATGAAATAATTTTTATTTTAGACTACTTGTCATATGTTTAATCCATGTTTAAAATTCCATTCATATTGTTATTATAGTTTATATTACATAGTCTAGCAATTCCACGAATTTGAAACATTTTTATGTTTCAAGTAGGTGGATTAGAAAGATTATAAATAATTTTTCATTAACATTTTTTAAGAAATTATTTTTATTTTTGACTACTTGTTATATGATTAATAAATGTTTAAAATTTCATTTATATTGGTCTTATAGTTTTTATTTTACAAGCTATAAAAGTCACGTACATAATTATTTTTATTTCATGTAGGTGAATTAGAATGCTTACAAATTATTTTTCATCAAATTTTTTAATAAATTATTTTTATTTTCAACTATTGTTTATATGTTTAATGAATGTTTAAAATTTCATTAATATTGGTCTCTTAGTTCATATTTTATAGGCTATGAAAGTCACATACTTGAAAAAAAATTAGTTCCATGTTAGTGGATTAGAAATCTTATATATTATTTTTCATCAACATTTTGTATTAAATTATTTTTATTTTAGACTACTTGTTATATGATTAATCAATTTTTAAATTTTCATTAATATTGTTCTTATAGTTTATATTTTATAGGCTAACAAATTCATGTACATGAAACATTTTTATGTTTCAAGTAAGCTGATTAGAAAGCTTATAAATTATTTTTCATCATCATTTTTTAGGAAATTATTTTTATTTTCAACTACTTATTATATTTTTAATCCATGTTATTCAATTCATATTGGTCTTATAGTTTATATTTTATAGGATAGAATAGTCACATACTTGAATAATAGATAAATTATTCTGAATCATTTTATTACTTTTTATATATATACATATAAACATAAAAAATAGTAATAAAACATTAAAATTTTATAAATATAAATAATTATTATTAAAATAAAATAAATTATTGTTTTATGGAAAAGGTGGAATTGGTGATGCCTCTATTAAGGTGTATTTTTTAAAAATGTTTTTAAACTATGGTGTTTTAATTTTTTAAAGAAAACCAATTTTAAAAACCCTCTAAAATCTAGATGTTCTGAAAAGAATAAAATATTTTATAGACTACTTCCTTCTTTCCTATTATCCAAACCTACACCTTAAGTAGTTTCACAGGGAACATATGTTTGTTTAGATGGATGTCTCAAAGACACTCCCAATGAGGATTTGTCTTCTTGTTGGTGAAAAGGATGGATTCTAGAAGTTGATTTAGTATGAAGATATGTATGGATACTGCCTTTCCTATGATCAAAAAAGACACTGGGATAATTAGTGTAAGTGTCATAATCATCTGAGCAATCATTTCCATGAAGATAATCTAACTCCTACTACTCATGCGTCTTTCAATACTTTCCCATGGGTCCTATCCTTGGGAGGCCAGGGGTGTACTGATGTGGAGATCTAATAGGTTGTGGCTATATCTTCCCAATCAAATCTAGGATTTTAGGTCCCTCAAGATTGAGTAGAGGGGCTAATACCTCTTCTTCCATTACTTATTTTGGGGTGTCTTCTACTCAGGCGGGTGGAGGGGTGTTTGATATTGTCGATTGGGGCGGTATTTCTTCTCCAAAGCCTCATTAAGATTTTATTGAGGTGTAAAAAAAATTTATATAGAATAATATAGGTAAACATTAAATTTTTGAAAGAAGAGGCATCACTATATATCAAGGTATAAATACCTAATCTCATAATCTCAACAGAAATCCACTTTATGGGGAATCCTCAACTTAAAGTGTTTCTTATAATTTCTCCCCTTAATATGATATTGTAAATATCAAGATAGTAGAAAAATCTTGTATTCCTGATGGTTTTGGTAACAACACAATTGATAATATTAATGGTATTTAAGGATTACTTAGTATAAATAAGAAGAAATATATGATGGACATTAGGAACCCTTCTTCTATGATGGTAGTTGAAGTATTAAATGTAAATGTTTGGAATGGGGAATGAAAAGTACAATATTATCTAATGTAATTAAGTTATATTTAAAATTTCCTTTATGAAATGTAAAATTTTAATCACCAATACATTAAATTAAACTACTTATTTCTAAGTATATGTGTATCAAACCTTTTTGTTGGTTTTATTCGTGGAATTTTTGGAATTTTGGGAGGGTTGGTTGTGTGAGTTCACAATTAACCTGGAAAAGGTTTTTATTCAAAATAAAAAAATGCATTTTGTGGATATTTTATGTTTTGTATGTTTATAATTTTAATAACATTAACTTAAATATAAATTTTATTCAACAAAACACACTTTTTCTAAAATCTATTTTTATTTGTCATGTGATTTATCCTGAAATTAACAATTCAAACCCTTAGAAATTTTATTTGACATAATGATTCCTAAATTTGATATGAAGTGGTTCAAATTATAAAAAAAATATAAATATAAATATTTCCATTAAAATTAATTATTATGTATTAAAATTAATTAGCAAAAAAAAAATTAAATTATGGTAAAAGATAAAAAGAGAAATGAAAAATTCCTAAAAAACTAATGTTTGTCCCCAAAATGAGTGTTTTATATTATTTTAGACTCAAATTCACTTTCCCCTGTACTTTTTCCCATTTTTGGCCATTAAACCATGAATAGTAAATTTACATTATTTATAATGTAATGGTTACTTCCAAAACAACCATTACCATCACATATATAATGGTAACACTTCTAGAACCATAAGGCTCACATATACCTCTATTTTTTTCTTGTAAATATTTATACCACTTCCCTATGATTTTTAAACATTATTTTTGTTAAGGCTTTCATTTCTAAGGATTTTTTAGAGATAAAAATAAAACATTGAATATAAGTATTAATTTTAGTTACTCTTTTCAATTACTCATCTCATTATTTAATATTATATAACCTTATTAACATAATGAAATTAGTATCATTAATATAAAAAAATTCATTATTTTAATTTAAGATTCATATTTCATTACCTTCTATCCCATAAGAGTGACCAAAACATCTACTTAAAATTAGTGTAAACTATCACCTCCATTATGTGATGTGGTAAATTTGTCATCACCATACATTAAGGATGCTTACAATGATGAATTAAATTAATAAATATGTTTTATTGGTCACAAATATAATTATTAATATATGGTATTTCATACACCATCATCATGTCCATTCATTGATAAATGAAATAATTAATTTGGACGTATGTGTGGGCTACCACATCCACGAACAATGAATTTAATTTTTCATCACCACCCTTCATTGAAGTTTCCTAGAATGTATTTTATGAGGATATATTATTTTTTTGAAATTTTTAATCTTCTACAAATTTAAAATTATCATTATATAAATAGATTCCCTTACTCATAAAATCATTATAACACGTGACCATTTGGGTAAATTTAATTACCTATATCAATGATGTTATAATTATTATGTAAAAAATGATTGTGGGATTTCATATAATAGTAATATCAAGTAATAGTTATATATTTAATATTATTTTTTTATTATATAATTTTTTTTATATTTAAAATATTTATTAATATAACGCCATCAGATCCTAAAAAATGATGAAAACCAGTTCAACTTGATTTCCATTTTGATAATATGTATTTATAAATTTAACCAAATGAAAATGGGACTAAAGTATTCATTAAAAAAATTATTATTTTATCTTAAATGATTTGTGAATGATGAACTTAAAACCACAATGTGATAATCGATCCAGTCTTCCAGATGTATATGAGAAACAAACAGTTTAATGTTCTAACTCCCGATAATGAAGTTTAATATAGTAGGTTAATATATTTTTATTATATGTAAATAAAAAAATTTAAAAAGGGTATAAATTTAAATTTTATAATACACGTCATTAAGATAATTATTTTCATTATATAGTAGGTTAGAGTTCATTAATCTTTGAGGGAATAAATGTAATTGGTATCGTCTCAAATTTCCATATTTGATACATGTTTGTTATTATGCACCATGTTTCATTTATGTAGTGTGTATATTACATATTCTATATATAATATAATGAATTATATTTTAATCATGTTATTTTATGTTCAATTTGAACCAATTTCTTTCACGGTCTTTTGATTCAAAATGTACTAAAATTATAATGTTTTTCTTGGTATCAAGTTCAAATATTTGAGGCATAATAAATTTCTTTTCATCATGTTAAATTTTAATGGTGTACATACAACCCATTGAATTATTTTAAGCATAAAAATTATATTTCATTTTATTTACAATCTGAATCATTTTCCCTTAATCAAATTTATACAGTTTGATTTGTTTCCATGGTAGTATTGGTTCTTCATTTCACAATTACTATTTGTTGAGTTATGATCTTTACCTTGAACTTATTTCATATAATTTGGGATCATTATCACATTTGATATTATTATATGGTAATATATCATTATTTTATAGGAATACAAATTCCAATCACATAAAACGTCTATCAAATATTTCTCACTTCTTGGGATATGTTTCTTGTATAGGGTACTGGTAACTCAAATCTACTTCTTTGAGTTATAATGTTTTAACTTTATCATTGTTCTTAAATTCATGGATCATCCTATCCTAATAATTTATGTTACTTTATAATCTAATTTTTTAAAATGAAGTTTTAATACAAATACTTATTTATTACTCTTATTATAATAGATTTTTTTGATAATGGTCATTTAAAGTATTAAAAAGTCACATTAATAAACATATGTTTTATATTTTGGATCCAAAATTCCTATAGAAATAAATATTTCATTTTCAAGGATCTATTATTTATTAGTATTTATAAAATGTAAATGTTTTAAAAATATGTCACTCAAATATTTCAAAAGTGTCTTTTTAATGTCACATGGATTTTTTAAATTTTATGTTAGTGTTAAAAATGTTTCCTAAAATAAATTTTATATTTTTATATTTTATTTACATTCTCATTTTAATATGAATTAACCTAATGGGGATTATTTTTCATGATTTTTAAATTAATATATATATTTATCACTTGGGGTATTGACCTCCCAATATCTTAAATTTTAAATCACGATCCCTTATTTGGAGATACCATTCATAGAAGTTCTTATGGTAGACATTTTTTCATTTATGTCAATATTATTCTATTTCTTCCATTGTTACACTGAAAAAATTTTCTTTGGAAACTACCCACCTTTTTTCTCAGGATGTCTTACGATCATGTTATTCTAGTTTTTAAATAACTATATACTCATTACCCTATATTGTTTGACCATCCCATTTTAAAAAATTCCGATTAGAGGGTGTTCCCTATGAAAGTATGTTTAGTTATTGGATGGGGAAGAATTGAAATTCTTGATGATTATTGACTGCTAAAACAAGTTGATTATGTATTTGTATTATATATATATATATATTATTTTATATATTTCATTGTTTTTATTCAACTAGTTGTTTCTTTGGTAATGGTACGAAATGTATTGTTGTCCCATAAAGTGTATACGTTGGACTTGAACAGGTTATGCATGATGCCTAACAATATATATCCCCTTGATGCATCAACTTATCTTATAAGATAAAATAAAATGGGTTTTGGTGTATAAATCTCATCATATTAACATAGTGTATTGGAACAAAGCCCTAAAAACAAGTTTTTTATGTCCAATATTATGCATTCCATTAGTATGAGATGAGTAATTATTGTTATCCATGTTTTGATTTATTTTAATATATATAGTATGATCTAATTTTCAGTTGAATATGGAATTATGAATATTACTTATTACTACCATAATATATATTCCATGTTTCCCCATGTTTATAACAGTTGTATAAATCCTCTAACTATGAATTTGATATCACCCACTTCTTATGATACAATTACCCATGTAGTGAAGAAAATTATTATAGGTTATATGATTATAAGTATAACATGTTTGTAGGGATTGTTTTGGATTTTTGAAGGCATAACAATTATTAAGTGGTTTATTATAGTAAAAAAATATATATTAGTTTATAAATACATGGTCTTTATTAGTTTATGAATTTTTCTAAATCTCTAATTCTCTAAATCAAAAAGGTGTTAAGAATGTATTTAATCCAATATTTTCATTGTTTGATGTAATTTATTTATGGTTGTGTATGTGAATCTATAGTTTGTATTCAAGACAGTACGTAAGTTATGTGTTTATGAGCACTAGATCAAGGAGTGTCGGTCTAGGGGTTATGGTTGATATTATAGTAGGGTCCAGATAACTTTAGAGATAATGATGTTCATTGAAAATAATTTAGCTGTTGACTAGTTAAGGTTGATCCTAAATGATTACTCTTATAAATAGTATATGAATTATTACTTAAGAAATAATTCACATTTTAATTTTTTGATTAGAATGAGATAACATATATGAAAATAATAGGCAGACATCTAGGTAAATGATTAAATCTTTATGTTTTGGTAAATTCTTATGTATAAGGTTCTATAAGATATTAAATATTTTTGTGGATGCTGGAAAGCATATGTAGCTATGGAACATATATATCTAAGTAAATCACCCTTAAATAGGATGTTTGAGAATTGATTTGATAATTATTCTCATGCATGGTGAACGATCCTAATACTATACACCTAGATAGACACTATTGGGGGATATACATTCTTTAGTCACATTCTCATTATGATCCATAATAATGGATTTATTTTTTAATAAATTTTATGAATTATGTTAAAAAGTAAAAAATAACTTAACTTAAATAAATTTAGGTTGAACATGAAAAATAAATAGATTAAATGAATGATTCACTTACTCTGATTTGTCGAAGCAGGCCCAATAATATGATGCTGAGAAACGTATGATTTTATAAACCACGTTTCATTCCAAATGAATAATGGTGTATACTTAAGTGTTTAATAATTTAATATATGACCATTATGATGGATAAAGTTAGTTTCTAAGTCTTAGATATGGTAGTGAGGTATATATATTAATAATATTTAAATAATTTTAATCGTAGAAATTTTACATAGGGATTGATATATATAAATAATTTTCCAATATATTTTAAATGATATTAATGTTATGTGAAACATCTAAGGGTTGTTATTTTTTTGTTCTTCATTAATGGTTTGAAAAATATATTGAATGGAATAAAAAACCTTGAAAAGTGATTTTATGGGAATGTAGATTTTTTTGATAACTATCAGAGAACACATGATTGAGTATTGGATAACTCATAGGATCATAATATGCCTTATGCAAGGATAATAAAGGGGTGGATTATTTTTTATAAATGTCAGTTAGAGAGTATTGATATCTTTTTAAATGATAATTTATTTAATTAAAAATTAATCCAAGATATTTTTGGTGATGTTTATCTAATTATTGGGATTATCATATATATATATATAGACTACTATGTGACATTATGAACTATTGGATGAAGATAAGGTTTAATTTTTTAAGGAATATATAATCTAATTTTAGATAAATGTCATAGTGATTCAATTTGTTTTTGGAAAAGCATGTTATTGAGAAAATATATTATGGATAAATATATTATTAGGTATATGATTGTATGAATGAGAAATTTTGTTACATAAAAATATATACAACCTTATACAACCTAAGAGAATAAGGTATATGTTATATTTCAGGATATATCTCAAATAGTGAATATGTTAAGAATATACTCTCCCAATTTAATCAATGAGTAACAATTATAATTGTGAGTATAAAAATTTTTTAATGGAGGGATAATGTACAACCTTGATATATTAATATATAACTTATATTAAATGATGAAAATGTGTTTGATAGTTTTATCCACATGCAATACCGACCATAAAAACTGGGTCATATTTAGATAAAATATTAATTTTTATGTTTTACCATTAAAACCAACCAGTTGAATTAGTATGAATCAGTATAAGTAATGATCGTTTGAAGCATACATGTGATGAATACAAAATTTAATTTTAATATGAAATTCAATTTGATTACATAAAATGTCTAAAAAGATCATTTATTGTTTTGAAAATATTTTTTTAAATGTTAATTTTTATGAGATATGAATATCTATTTAATTAAAAATTAAAATAATGATTATAAAATATTTTTTATATTAAAAAAAATTAACACTAATTTAGTTGTATAATGAAATGAAATTAGAAAAATAATAGTTTAATATTTAAAAATATAAGTTTCTAAATAAAAAAGGTTCTCATTATATTATATGGTCTTATCCAAATGTTGAATTTATAAATTTTATAAAATTAATTTGAAAATATTTACATCATTTTTAGATTTATAATATAAATATTATCTTAATATAAAGTTTTTGGTTTTCCCAAAAATATTGATTTTAATTCGAAATATAAATTTTTTTGAAAATTATAGATATTAATTTTTTTAATAAATTAATCACATTTATAAAACCATTATACATGATTTTAAATAAAGTATAACTAAATAGAAGTGTGAGTTAAGATATTTCATCATAATTTATATTCCACCAAGACATAATTGTTAGTATCCACATATTCACTTTTATGTTGTGTATAAAAATCACCTTTGATGTATTTAACATTAATCCCAACTTATTCACGATGAATAATTTTTCAAATCATGTGTTTCCTTTCAATAATTACAATTTAAAAGTTACAAAATCCGTAATAATCTATTTTACAAAATCACATTACTTTGGGATTTCATTTATTTTCATTTAAGGAAACATAAAATTTATTCTTCAAAAGATCTACTAATTTTCTTATCCATTTGATATTTAAGTATTATATATATTTTATTTGAATTTTTAATCTCTATGGTATTCTAATCACATAAATAAATGGCTAAAGGAAAAACTGATTTTATTTTTCCTTAAATCCGATATGTTTTACTTCCATGTTATATTTTTGAAAATTGTTTGACAAATGTTATTTTATTTACTCAAGTTTTTTGTTATAGAAATTTAATCTATTATATAATTTTAAAAATGTTTTAAGAGAAATATTTCTTTCTTTGTTCCAAAACGTATGACTTCATCTTTATATACAGAAATTCATATGGAATGTTTTTATCGTATAAAATGATAACATACATCCATTATATCATAACAAATTTACAGAATTTAGGTTATTCTAATTTGTTTCAATGGTTTTAAAAAGAAATATTTCATGAAATACTATTTTTATATTTCACTTAAATTTTCATTATTAATCTACAGTAAATTATTTTATTACAAAACCAATTTTATGGTAAATGAATAGACACCTCGTATAATTAATTAATTTCATACCCATTATCTTCTCTTGAAACATTCAATTTCTAATGATTATTAGACATTAAATTTCTCTCAAATATCAATATCATTTATTATGGATATGATTATTTATTAAACCACATTTAATTTCTATATATAGAGTTTTACTATCATTCTATATATAACGAATGCATTGGAAAATGAGTCATTAGTGGGGCCAGAAATTATATATCCCATTGATTCATCAACTAGTCACATGGGAGAAATAATGTGACCAAATTAAAATGGGTTTTTTCGATAGATTTAAATCATCATGGCATAAGGTCTTAAAAGTATTAATATCACGATTTTTAAGATCGTGACATAAAATATAATAAATTTTTTCATTGATAATTCAGTTATTATTATATGTGTCATTATATTATTGATAATATCCATAGATGCATTTTGTTCCCAAGTTATTGATTAAATGTTATGTGATTTCAGTTCTTTAAATTTTCATACTGATTTTTCCTAATTTACTTATGATAGCTTCTACTATCTATAAACCTTATTGATAATTTGGGATCACACTTATTTTGTATCATTTCCACAATTTATAAATAATACTTCTTTGAATGATTTCATGGATGTACAATTTTTTCTACTTCTATGTTTCATATTTTATCCCCAATTTATATTGGGTATCATGTGTGTACATGGAACATCAAGACAACTGAACTGGTTGGTACTTCAAAATTTTACCCATTATACCTATCTTAAGTTAATAATATATCCAATAGCATGAGGTTACAATAGTTTTGGTTGTTGAATTTGGTATTATAAGATGTTTAGTAGAAACATTGAGAACTAGATTATAAGAAACATAGACTATAGAACATAACCTTACAATAGATATTAAGGATGTATAAATTTGTGGAACAATATCATAAATTTTTATAAGGTGTATATTATGAGGTTTTACCTTCTAATATATCTCTTTATGAATAATACATGTAGAAATGGTTTTGAAGAGTTGTACTTAGAGGTAATAAATCCTAAAAGGGGACACTAATCTTTTAATAAATAGTCAATTGTTGCATGATAACAAGTCTTACTGCAATCAGGATTTGAAACTCTCAGGGGATATAAAAATGATAATTTACATTTTATTTAAAAACTACTGTAGAGTAATTGAAGATATGTGTATGATTTAATTTTATTAATAATGAAACCACATTGAAAATTCTAAGAAAAAAATGAATAACTTTTCAATTTATGTTCAATGTTAAACTAAATTAAAAATTAAATATTATGAAATAATATTCATAATTTCAAGGGATAATTTAGTATATTCTATTTTTTATCAATGGATATTGGATGAATGAATTGTATCAACACTGATGGTTAATGCAGGAATTTACATGTCTATGAAGCCAAGACAAATGTTATTAAAATGTATCATACATGTATATAATAGAGAATCATAATCAACTTATAAATAATAAAATTTACAAAAAGGAGTAACCTTTTATTCCAAAACATGATTATCCTATGTTATATATATTTTTTGAAAAAAATACTTCTTCATTTAGTTTGACTACTAATCTTGCGATGTTTAAACAATATATTAAATCCTTGAAATGAAATTTCAATCCTTAGTATGCGAGGAAAAAGAAAAAGGTTTTACTTTCACTATATTATCTCAGAATAAATTTTCATAAATGGTGGTATTTTATCCCGAATACTAGGGAGGAAGAATAAATATAACATATGTAATAAAGTCTTTGAAAGTAGCATTCTTTGACAAATATTTCCCTAATGGGAAAAGAACTGAAATAAAGAGAAAGTTACTCAACATAAATAAAAATGAAGAATAATGTGTTGTGTAGAATGAGGCCACCATTACAATGTTATCTAGGTATTATATGGATTAAAAAAAATATGGAATGCAAGATTAAAAATCTATTTTATGGTTTTAATCAAAGCCTCTGAAGGTTGCTGTTTTTTTAATTTTTTCATCATATGGTGAAATTGTTTTAAGTTATATAAAAATTGAAAATTAATTTTATAGGTCCTATATATTCATAGGGAATCATGAGAATCAGAGGTCATATAAAAAACATGAAATAGGGAACACATCAAATAATAAGTAGAGGTAAATGAATCAACTTTCATCATGTGAAAATTATGGAAGAAGCATCTAGAAAAATATATAAAGGGAAAGGGAGCTTGTCACAAGTGCAGTGGTAAGGGTCATCAATATAATATATATAAGATTAAGAAAAATGTAAATTATTAAAATTTCCTAAAATATAGATAAATGGGACCTTATTAAGACTAATTCCACAAAAAAAACAAGAAAACATATCACATAAGTGGTATATTGGAGTATGCCAAGCTTATATGATCACTACTACTGATATGTAAGTACCTAATGATTCGTTAGAAGGTATAACAATCATATCCTAAAATTTAGCCAATTATATATTTGATTTTGAACCATTGTACTACATATATCATCCATGTTTTCTAATAAAATTAGATATTTCTCTAGAACCTTAAGATAGTATTTTTTTAGTCAAAAATAACAGTGGAAATCTCAACTATGATAAAGGATGTGTCAGTCTATTCCCATTACAAGACATAAACATGTTCTATTTTTTGAATTTATCATCATAATTATGGTTAATGTTGCATCCCAGACACTAGTATCCAAGAGCCAGTGGTAGCTTTATTACATTATCAAAATATAAAAGGAATCAAATCCCTAAGGACAAAATAGTTTAGTAGTTTTGGTAAACTAAATACATAATTGAAATTATAATTACATTTCAAAATATAAAATACACATTGAATTTTCTTGATAGTGCCAATATTCCCTGAAAAATATCCCTTCATATCAATTATAAAATAAAATTGGTATCCTAGGGAAAATCAAACATAAAAAAGTAGCGAAGTCAATTTATTAGTAATGATAAGAATACATTAGAATATATCATGAGAAAATAAGGTATCATCACTAATGAATTGTAAATAAGTAAAAGACATTAAATAAAATTAATAACATGATCATAATACGAATGTAATAAAAGATGATCAAATAACTCAATATAAATAATCAAATTATCTTAACTCATAACCATGGGTACTCCAACTAATTGAATAATCACATGGAATATCAATAAATTAATTCATAATGATTGAATAAATAAAGATAGACATCTAAAACATATGATAAATACCTTATACCATTAAATCAAATAATATCAAGGTGTTTTATCAATAAATAAAATACCATTGAGAAAATTTTCCAATAAATTAATATAAACGGGTAAGGCCTTAGCCAAAACCCAATCATGTTTGTCTCATGAGACCCACCGATCCCTCTAGGGGAATTATAATTATGGGCCCACCCATCACCTAATAAATCCAATGCATTCATCATTTGAAAGGGGCGATGCATAATGAAATTAAGAATTAAAATTTAAAAACGATCTTATGAAATGTTAACAATTACGCCAATAAATAAACATATTCATAAACCATCAAAAGTAATATGAATTGCATCAATATTTTACATCCCCAATCAAACTGATCGTAAACAATATTGAAAAATAATAAGGATAGTATCATTAGAATATATCCACATTCTATCATAAGTGACATCAAATGATTTCCTCTTATATGAAAAATAATTTTAAACATCAATTGGAAAAAATATTTAAGGAAATAACCATTTTTGAAAATCACACATTTTAGTATAAAAAAATAAAATTCATAAATTAATGTCAAAATCCCTTTCTTTGAAAAATACCAAAAATAATAATATACATAATATTACGAAAAACAATTTCATAAAAATATGTTGTAAACTTGAAAATTAATATTCAACAAAATGGTGGTTGTGAAGAGGAATCATTTTTAACATGATGTATATGTTAATAAGAACATTTCTTTTATACTATAGAAAGTATAGAAAATTTAACTCTTTAGGAAAAGACAAGAATATGAAAATAATTTTTTTTGTAAAAAGTAAAACATGGGTAAATTTTTTTTAAATAATCATTTGGACAATGATAAAATATATTTTAAATTATTTTTATAAGATAGGGATTTGGAAGTAAAATGGATTTTGATCAAATTGGGAAATAAATTTTGGTTTTCATTAAAAAAAATCAAATTACTTTAAGTACGATTTTTAGGAAAAGGTTATATTACTGAAAAACGTTCATGAATAATTAGAGTCGAAGATAATAGTTTGACTCTAGGATATTGAAATCAAATAAATCCCCAAATGGAAACTTAAACAAAAACAATCCTGAATAATTATGAGATTGTGAAATAAAAAATCATCACTTTATATCTTTTGTAACATATTCCAAATGAAATAAATAACATTGTGTGAAACATTAAAAAATTAATTGAAATATATTCCTGATATACAATATTATAAGTTCACATTATACACCAAAGAAAATAAATAATTGGTGAATATGATGTATGTGTTATAGAAGTAAAAGTTAGATGAGAATCCCATATCTTGAGTCTGAATCCTCATATAAATTCTTTATATTCCTAAAAAATAAACTTATGTTAACTATATAGATAATTATGATCCTTTTAAAGTTTTCTATTATTTTTATTTAACCTATTAATATTTTATGTTTGATTACTTAATTAATTATGTTTATATGAAATTTTTCCATGATATTTGACTTATCTGTCAAAAATGATTTTGGTAGGTTGACTATATTCAAAGAAGTAATTATGTAAACATATATAGAATAAAAATACTAAAATAATTATCTTATTTATAATTAATTTATACTTTTAAAACCAATAATGAAATAGATTAATGAAATTATAACTAAGTTACAGTCATGGAGGCGGTAGGTCGTATGTACGCATGAGAAAAATTTCCATTTTCTAATGATCATAATGGAAAGAATGTAAGTAATATATTATATTTAAATAAATATAATAATTTAATAAATAACATATTAACAATATAAATATACTTATATATATAATTCATGTGGTGTGGTGATGAATAAAGAGTCACATCGCTTCGTGTAGGTGGTAGTCCACATGTACACAAATGACATTGTCATTTCTTATTGTAAGAAATAAAAATGATATTTTATATTTTCAGAATGATAAATATGTCATGAATATAATAAAAGATTAATTTATATCACATATACTTGTTTACCTTATCCTTATTACCTAATATATAAGGTGTTAGGAATTAAAGAATCACATCGCATCGCAGGGCTGTGGTCCATCATACAATGAGTGATGATATTGTATTCCCTACAGAATGGAATGTAAAAACAATTATATATAATATATTCAATCCATAAGTATAGTTATATTATAAATATCATGTATATAATTTATATATTTTATAATAACTAACTTTGCGAGTTGGTTATGGAAAAATGAATGACATCCTTCACGAAGAGGTAGTTTGTCGTACACACGATAGATGATTTCATAACCTATTTGACTGAATTTCATATAGTTTAATGTTATGAACTTAACATAAAAACATTAATTTATATAAAATATAATTATATTATTATACCATCATGGTTAAGTAATAATTGAAGGATTTGGTAGAAGAAATATAATAAAAATTCTCGTTAAAGAATGTTACCTCTTCTTTGGATATCCTCCTTAGTATTTCACCAAAAACCTCCCTAGTCTAGATTTGTGAAAAAAATAAGGCTTATTGGACGATAGTATATATTTTTGGAATGTATTTGGGCTTTTATTTTCATAACAAAATTATTTTGAAGTTGTGAAAAAGAGAAGAGTGTGTATGACCTTTCATAAGTGAGGTGAGTTGCACACTTGTAATTTCTGAATAGAAAAAGTGATACCCATGTTTTTCACATGACACAAGTGTCCAAAATGGAGTATTATAGAGACATAACATGAAATGGATTCAATATGGACATAAACTATACTTTTTAAAAGTTTTTATGTCATTTTAATATTAATTTTTTAGTTTATCCCCTGTTAAACCCATTTTTACCAAAACTATAGTAATTAATTGTTTATTATTTTCACTATTTATTTTTATCAAAAATAAAGTTCAAATTAGTAGATGACATGAATTATTTTTGTTAGAAATTTTAAATCCATATTTTAAAGCTCCATTCATATAATTGGAAAAATTTAATTTAGAATTAGTCTCGTATACGTGATGAGAAAGGGGATTTTCAAAGAGAAAATGTTCAAATGTTTAAAAAGTTTTTATATGAAACATTAATATTAAAATGATTAAAATGGAATAATTTTGATTAATAGATATATAATTGAAGTAAATTTTATTTTAAAAAAATAAAAAAATAATTTATCATTATATGTTATTTAAACGAAAAGGAAGTTTTCATTTTAAATTCAAAATTTTTCTCTATTCATAAAAAATAAAAATATCAAAAAAATATATGAAATGAACCATAAAAAAATTTTGATATAAAATTTTAAAAAGTTATGTTCATTTTTTAAAATAAATTTTCTAAAATTAGGATAAATTAATATAAATAATGGACACAATGGATTACTAAATCATTTTTTAGTGAAAAAATACAGTTTTTTATAAATCATTTATTTTTTTAAGATTATTATTTTATTTGTAATAAGTATATAACAATAAAATTATTAATTTATTTATTTATATTTGTTACTTCTAATTTAATGGATAAATTATAATGATATACAATAATATGGTTCATTTAGGCTCAGGGTTTAGTGTTTTCAAATGTAGTAAAGAAATACATTTATTCTAAATAAAATATATTGTAAATATATTGGTGATATATTCTCTTATATGATCGGTATTAACGTCACATACTCTTCCAAACATGATGTTCCTATTTTTAAATCTTAGGTTGTTAAATTGTAACCCCCTAAATAATTTATGTAATTGTAATTTAATCCTAATTGAGGTAATCAAGGGTTTTCCATGTGAAAATACCTTTGTTGGATGCCAAAATCATAAAATGGGTAACCAAATTATAATCTTGATAATAGAGGAAGGGATTTGTCATGGACATCATGAATAAAACATACCATGTTTTGAAATAGGATACAATTGGTGGGAAGTATTGATTTGGACATGGATGAAAAGTGTGATGTCCAAATAATAATGAAGCATGCGAGAGATCATTATTCATAATAAATTGACTTATATTGTGAAAATAAAAAACCGAAAAAATATATATTAAATTGGTGTGAATGTGGAAATTAATATTATCGGAAATGATCGTATTATGATAACATTTTATTCCAATATCATCTTCATAAAGTTGATAGAATTTTCATGATAATATGTATTTACTCGATTTAATTCTATTTTATAATAAAAATGTCTTCCTTTGGGTTTACCATTATCAACATAAACTTGATCCATTACATTTTGAAATGAACTTTTTTTTGCCTGATGGACTTTTGGGACACAAGATCCAGAATAAAATGACAAGTCATTATTTCCATATCCATTTATCATTACAAAAAAATAGTTAACATAGGTTATCAAATATAAAAAAATATTTATATAGTGAATCAATACATTAATCTCTAAAACCTCATCCAAATTTAAACATAATCCATTCTATAAATAATTAAACTGAACAATCGTCCCAAAATTTTCTTCTCCAAACTCAAAGTACACTTTTTTTGAAGGAATGTCTCTAAATCAACATGAAAACTCATAGATAATATAAAGTGTCACTTAATGTCACATTAAAAATATGTAAATAACATGATAATAGTAAAACCTTAATAAAAAATGAATTATTCCAAAAATAAAATATATGGAAGTCAAATATATTATGTAGATCTAAACATGTAGTAAACTTCCACAAAGATAACGTAATCCTTAAATAACTAACTAATTTCATGGTCATTAATATTATCCCATAAATAAATTAACATAATTATAATCCTAACCTCGATAAAATTTCAATGGTTATATTTCCTTAATCACATTTTACAAAAAATAACATCTTTCCACTGAATCAGTTTTCCATATACCATTGGACACATGTTTTTGAATCCTCAAGGAAATACTATGGTATTGTATCTCTATAAGTTTCCTAATTATTGTTACTAGAATATCATAAAAATAAAATTTTAAAAAATATTTCATAGATGTAAATATAGAATGAATATAATTATTCCACTTATATTGTATCAATAGAATAAGCTTGACCTTGATCCCTTAGCTTTTTGTGAGGAATATTTCCTTGACACTTGGGGAATTCATTAGAATAGATCCCTATATCATTCTAGTTAAATCACTATACATTTTTGGATTCTCTCTTTCCCATTCATTCATAGTCATGGGGGATTTTTCTCCACACACAAATAAAATTAATTTTCCCTTCAAGAATGTACCAAGGTGTTTCCTTCCAAATGTATCACATCTTGGAAAATATTTTTTTCACTTCTTCCCATTAACCTTATTTTCCCCTATTGTCTCATTATTATCTTACATCCATTCAAAGTAATAATAACTATTAAATTATTTCTCTATCTTGATAGCACTTGATACTTTGTCATCATTTCATTTGAAATTTTGGGAGGCTAGTACCATTTGGTGGATTATATTAAGTGCATAAAAGAAATAGTAAATATTTCCCATCGGATTACATATGTATTCAATATCATGCCTTCCTAAACATGAAAATTTTATTTCATAAATAAAAATATTTTAATCTTCATTCTATATTTGAAAAAATAATTATTTTTCTATATCAACTCATTTCTCACAAGGAAATTATTTTTCTAAAAAGGGTACATTAAAATCCTTCAAATCCATGTTTTCTCATTATTCTTCGTCATTAGTGTTTTTAGTCAATAACCATAATTGACCAGCCTCTCCTTAGAGATGATAAACGAAAATGAAAAATTTATCCCTCTCACTACATACCAGAGAGAGAAATGAATTATCAAAAGAACTTATCAATTGATCTACTAAAATTGTATTTTTAGTCTCAATGAATGATAGAGGTTATAGATTCATAAAGTGTTATAGCATTGTCACAACACATGGTTTATCAGTAAGATGATTCATATGAGACAAATTATTACTTATAACCTAACAAAAACTCTATAATATAGTTATATTTTGGTCATTTCAATATCTAGCTCTATCTCTATCATAATTATTTTTACGAGGAGGGAAATCTCTATACGAAATACATGCATTGATAAGACTCCCTTTGTAGGGTTATTAACCCAAGGTACCTTTGTTTCATAACCACATCCAATTGTAGTATCAAAATATTGATTTATTTCTTGTAAAACCACATAATATATTCCTAACAAAAACATTAGTGTGTTATTTTATAGTTATACTAAATTTTTCTCATAGGATTGTGTTCCATAATCATTGATTTCCTAAATCTTGTTCTCAAGGAATCTACTAAATTTCTTATGATAACAATCGTGGAAACCCCATTTTTTGGATTCTCTGTATAGGTAAGTGTACAAAAGAAGTTATTATTAGTAAATAATGAATAATCCACATGGAAAGGTAAAAAGTTTAACACTTTCCATTTAATCAATAACTTGAGTATAATATGGTGGGAATAAAATCAGATAAAATAATGCCACATAAATAATCAAAAGATATTGAAACATAACAATGTACATAGTATCTAATAAAATAATTACATGGAAAATATAAAACAGAATTCATAATGATAGAATTCGAAATGATAGACATCTAAAAGTTACCATTGAGGCCTTATTCCAATATATCTAATACCATCGTGGCATTATTCTTATAAATCTAACAATTTATATACCTTATTCCAATACATCTATTTAAATGGGTAATTAATTATCCAAAACCTATTCTACTTTGTCTCATGATACCTGCCGATGAATTGAGTGGCTATGTAATTATGATCCCTACACATCACTTAATAAGTCCAATGCATTAGTCATATGAAAGAGGTGAAAAATAATAAACATAATCATTAATATTTATAAAATAGCATTTTTTTAAAAAAAATTACCCAAATCGATAAAAATAATTATAACCATCCAGAGTAAAATTATTTGTATAAATATAATACATCCCCATTCTAACTAATCCTATACTATATGCTGAAATAATAAAGATGGACTCTTTAGATAAAATACCCATTAAAGAATAAGCAACAACAAAGTAAATATTTGTATATAGAAAATTATTTTAAATAATAAATTAAAATATTTCTTGATAGAAATAAAATTTCAATAAAAATCCCCCTTTATATTATGAAAAATGGAAATTCACAAAACATTATCAAAATCACTTTCTTTTAAGATCACTTTTCAAAAATAATATCATAAATCATATTATATAAAATTTTATTTAAATATAACCATGTAAACATGAAAATTAAGCTTTAATGAAATGATGGTTATGAAGGTGGGTAATTACACACATTCTATATATGTGAAAAAACATTACTTTTGCATTGTAAAAGGGTTAGAAAATTTAATTGTTGGGAAAACAACAAAAATATTACTTTAGAACAATTTTTTTATAAATAAAAAATTGTAAAAAATGTATTTAATGAATCATTTGGATAATTTCAAAACATTTTTGTAAAAAATTTTAGAACACAGGTCTTGGATGAAGAAATATTTCTGACCAAAGAGATAGATAAAGTCTTATTTTACTAAAAACAATTTCATAATCATTTTATGTACCAAAGTGAGGAAAATGGTTCTATTAAATGAAAAATTTCATGAATAACAATAGTAAAAGAAAATATAATTATTATATGAAATAAATATGAAATAATCCTCCCATGGGAGACTTATAAAAAACATTCTTGAATAATAATGAGATTGGGACATAAACCGTTACCACATGGTAAATTGTGAATCATTATCCCGATGAATGAAATAAATCTGGGTGAAACATTAAATAAAATAATGATAAATATATTAGTTATATAAAACATAAAAAATGTAACATAAATGAAACAAAAAATAAATAAGTGGTGAATATGGTAAATGTCTCAAAGAAGTAAAAGTGAGATGAGAAACACATACCTTTAGTGTGACTCATCAAGTACATTATTTATCTACCCAAATAATAAAACCATGTTAATTATTTACATTATCAATAAAATATTTCAAATTTATTATTACTTTTATTTCACTTATTATCATTTCATATATTATTACTCAATCAATTTAGATTATATTAGATGTTTTGATGATATTTGTCTTATAAGTTAAAAATGATGTTGGTAGGTTGATAATGGTCAAAGTGGTAATTATAAAAACACATCAAGAATAGTATTTGTGAACTAATTATCATATTTATAAATAAATTATTCTTTTAAAACAAATAATTTAATATGGTTATGTAAAATTAACTATGTTACAATCATGGAGATGATAGGTTGTACTTACTCATGGGTAACATTACCTTATTTCATTGATCATTATAGAAAGATGAAAATTAGTATTATATTGTTAAATAATGATAATAATATCATATATATCATATTATTTCTTTAAAAATACTTATTTATATCATCCAAGTGGTGTGGTAATGAATAGAGTGTCACATTGCTTCATGAAAGAGATAGTCCAAATGTAAATGAACGATGATATCATTTTTTAGTGTAAGAACCAAAATGATATATTATCTTTTAGGAATGATAAATATTTCATTAATATCATAATTAGTTCGTATATATCACATATATTTATAAAAATTTTCATTATTACCATTCATGTAAATAATTAGCGATTAATGGATCACATCGCTTTTTGAGGTGGTAGTCCTCAGTACACAGGACCGGCGATATCGTATCCCCATACAAAATTGAAATTGAAAAATTTATATATGATATAATTATACCTTATGCATAATTGTATTATGAATATCATATACATACCTTATATTCATCGTGATACCCAAAATGTAATAGGATGTAATGAAAAAATGAAAAACATCAGTTCACATGACGACAGTCCATCGTACACATGAATAATGATTTCATAACCCATTTGATGGAATTGGATAAGGATATAGGTAATTTACTTGAATTAAAAACATCTATACAAATGGAATATGATTATGTTATTATATCATCATTTTTTAAAAAAATTATGGAGTTGGATTAAGAAATAAAATAAAAACTCTTGTTGATGAATGTTACCTATTCTTTAGGTATCCTCCTTATGTTTGCACCAAAACCCTTCCTCGTTTGGATTTATACTTAAAATAGGGAACCTATTATAAAATTTGAGTGTTTTTAAGGTATTTTAAAAATAAAATTTAATTTAATTTTAGAATAATAGATGATAGGGGTATCCTTTTATAAGTGAGCTGAGTGACACACTTGTAATGCTTCAAAAGAAAGAGTAATACTGATATTTTTCACATAATTAAAGGGTCCAAAATATATTATAATTGCTCCATAAAATTCATATTTTAAAAATGGGAAGACAAAAAATATTTTATAATTTATTTCATTTTAACCGTTATCTTTTAGTTTTACCTGTGTTAAACTCATTTTTAACCTAACCACAGTAATTAACTTTTTAATGTTATCAACATTAATTTTGTTAAAAGAAATCATGTTAAAATAATTAACTATTATTAATTATTCTGACTAAATATATGTTACAATTTTTTTAAATTGAATTTATATAATTTGAGAAATGTTATTTAATATTAATCCCATAGACACCATGAGAAAACATTTTATCAAAGAAAAAATGTTCAAAATTATATATATTTTTTATATAAAACTATAATATGAAAATTAATCTAATGAAATAAATTATATATATATATATATAATGGAACAAATTTTACACTGAAATAATGTTAATATATAACTAAAATTTATAAATAATATAACAGAAATTTGTTTTTTTAATTTAAATTCAGTATTTTTAGTTTTCTTAAAAAAATAAAACAATTTTGAAAAATAAAAAAGATTCATCCAAAAATATTTTTTATATTTGATTTAAAAATGATGCTTAATTTATTAAATAAATATTCTAATCTTCGTAAAGATTAATTTTAAATTATGTTTTAAATGGGTAACTAAACAGATTTTTATAAAAAAATAGGTTTTTAAGAAACCATTCATTTTATTTTAAACAAATATTGATATAATTATAATTAATTGGTTACCATAATATTAGTAATTTATTTATTTCTATTAATATCAACCTATTTAATAGTTAGGTTATCATGGTATACTATAGTATGGCTCTTTAAGATCAAGGCTGCGTGTTTCACAAATTATTAAAGAAATTAAATTACTTCAAAAATAAAAATATTATAATTTATTAGGGTGTTATATTATCTTCTAAGCATATTTTTACATGTCACATTAGATATATAGAATTAATGATTGTATTATAAATTATGGGGTGTATATTTTACATCAATATAATCTTTTGTATATACTGATTTTGAAAATATAATGCACTAAATTATTACAAGAATAAGGAAATTATGATTTGTGATAAAGATATAGAAGTCATTGTCATTAGAGTGAATATTTTATCATATGATTCATGTATAGATCCACATATAGTAGAACTTATAATGAATTCACTGGGGTGAAGGGAAAACAGAATCTTCTGATGGAAAATTTAATATTCAAGTGGAGGATATACCTATGATAAAGGAATATATTTGTGTATTCTATGAAATATTATATGGAGATCCACTAGAGAATAAAGTAGAGACATACATTTATTTAATACATGATGAATGAACTATATCAAATACTCTATATATAATTTCACTTTAAAATTAGTACAGTGGAATAAATAACAAATGAAGTTGTGTAATAAGGGAATAATTCACTATAGTGTTTCACGTTGTGGAGCCCCTATTATTTGTGTAAATAATAAATAAGGACCCATGAGGTTGGGAATTAAATATTGGAAAATCCTTATTATTTTGATGAATGACAAGTATCCCCTACCTCACATTGATGACTGATTCGATCAACATCATGAAGCTCAATACCTTTCAATGATTTTTCTTTCTTCTAGGTATAATCAATTTCAAGTAAAGAAGGAAGACATTTCAAAGGAATAATTTTGAATGAGTTATGGAAATTATGAATTACAGTTATTCCATATTGATTAAATAAATCACTCTATGTTTTTATGAATATACTAAACTATTTATTCAACTAATAACATTATAATATCATTTTGGTATTCAATGATGATATCTTGTTGTATTCTATTAGATATGTGGACCATCAGAATCACATGAAAATAAATTTTGGTACTCTTGGAAGAAAAAATTTATTTTTTAAATTTATAATGTTTGAATTCTAGGTTAGGGAATTTTATTTTCTTGTTTATATTTTCAGAATGGATAGAATCTTAGTTTATTAAATAAATAGAATGGTATTCATAGAATGATCTACAATAATGAACATAATTAAGGTACATAGTTTTATTGGTTTATTAGGTTACTATGAATGATTCATTTATAAATTTTCATGATTGGGTAACACATTAACCAATATTACACGTAAAGGGTTTCAGTTTATATTGAAAAAGGAATGTGAAAATGTTATGTATAATTTAAGGGGATGTTGGTCAATGCCCTAATTTTTACTCTACCATCAGTAAATGCTGGATTTTTTATGTATAGTGATGCGTCAAAGAAGGTAATTGGTTGAGTAATTATGAATAATGATTAATTTATTGCCTATGCATTAATGTAATTAGAGACTCATGAACATAACTATCCAACCTGTGATCTTGAGTTAGAAATTATGATATTTTCTTCTAAAATATGGATACATTATCTCTATGGTGAAAGATGTAAGATACGAACTAACAATAAGAGCCTAAAATACAAATGTTTACAAAAAGAGATCAACATTATGGAAAGGTAGTGGCTCAAAGTATATAGATTATGATTTTATCAATACACTAGAACCCAAGGAATGAAAATTAGTTTGAGGATGCATTAATGAAGAAATATCATAGAGTCCAAAAAAATGTTGATTTAGAGGGATAAAATGTTTAATTATCTAGTAAATATGGATATAGGAATTACCAAGGAATGAGTGACGTGATTCATTTTTCAAATGATTGAAAAAATATCTTTATCAGAAAAAATAAAAATTCCCCATTCTGACGATGAAAATATTTAGAGGAAATGTAATGTTGTAAATGATGCGATATTGGTAGCCATAATTTTCAAAGCCAACATTATGGTATTTGGAAAGATACCATGTATTCCATATAAACATGATCTAAAATGGTAATTATTGGATGATAACCATGGAAAAAATGTATCTATGTACCCTTGTAGGACAAAGTTGTATATGGATTTGAGTGAAATTGTTTGGTTGTATAAAATGGAGCAGAAAGTTATTGATTATATAAAATTATTACTGATTTTCTAATAGGTGATGAAAAAATAAAACATCTTGTAGGATTTATGCATCCTATTTATATTCATATAAGGAAATAGGTTAAAACTATTTTGGATTTTTCATAGAATTTACCATTACTCCTAAATGTAATGATGTAATATTATTTATTAGTTATTGACTAAATAAATATACACATTTCCTCTTTATTATAGAAAACTTTACTCTTTAATTCCTTTCTAGTTTTTGTATTAATGATGAATTAAGACATTATGGTGCACCTATTTCAATTGTTTCTAATCAATATTCATATTTTAAATAAAAATTATAAAAGAGTCTCTATAATCATCTTAATACTGAGCTTCATTTAAACATGTTCTACCATCCCCAAACTGATGGACAATATTAATGTTCTACTAAAACATTTGAAGACATGTTTTCATTTTGATGACATTAAATTCATGGTATGTGGGATATATATTTAACATTAGTAGAGAGTGACTATAATAATAGATTCAATTAAATAATTCATATGGTATTGTATGAATCATTATACGTAAAGAGATGTCATACTCCAAATTGATTTGATGGAGTTTGTAAAAGGAAACATGTAGGACAAGAAATTATTGAGGGGATAATGAAAAAGGTAAGGACTATTCATAATCATATTAAAGAATCCTAAAGAAGTAAAAAAATTCAAGATAATAACATGATGAAATATTTGGAATATAAAGTTGGATATCATGTTTTTGGGAATGTATCTCAATAGAAGGGTGCTATAAGGTTCGGTAAAAAAGGAAATATGATTCACAGGTAGAATAGACCATGTGAAATTCTAGAATGAATTAAAGATATGGATTATAAATAATAAATGATAAGAAAACTATCTAAATTACATCATTTGTTCACTATATCATTTTTAACTATTTATATTCCATAACCATATCATGTTCCCACCTATGAAGAAATTGCTTTTGGACAAGATATATTTTACTGTAAAGAGCCCTTCCAGATTTTTGATACTAGAGAGAAAGTATTGGGATCTTAGAGAAATTTCTTTGTAAAGTTAATTTTAGTATTCATAAAATGGAGGATGAAATGTGGGAACCATATGATGTAATAAAGAACATCCACCCTCAATTTTTTTTGAAGGTAATATCCCTGAAAATTTCGGGGATGAAATTTCTATAGGAGTAAATAATGTAACACCCGACCCTCAATTATAGTATGTAAGAGTTATATTTTATTAAATATTTTATAAAATGAAAAAATTTATATTTCATGGAGCAAAAATTCTAATTTTATAGGATTAAATATAAATTTTGAACACCCTTGATCAATATTATATTAGAATAAGTTTTTAGAAACAATTTCCCTTGCAAATAAAATATTATTAATAATTGAAAATGTTTTATTTAACTATTAATGATTTATATATTATAATATCTTATAATATTTATAATTTATAATTTATTTAAAAATAATTATATTTATATAAATATATGATCCTTTATCTGTAAAAAGGGGAAATTTTTAAAAAAATATTTTTGTTTAAAAATTCACAATGAATAAACATTTTATTTAGTTAAAATTAACTTTAATGATGATTTTTTTAATAATATGTATCACATTTGTATATATATATATATATATTAATTTAAATCCTTTAAATGATTTTTACTAGCCAAATAATTTACTTAAGATCATTTCGTGTTTAAAAATTTCATTTCTAAATAACTCCTGTTTTGACATGATTTGTGGGTATTCTTTTAAAATATATTCTATAAAATTTTGGATTTGGAATTTATAAAATTGTTTAAATATTTTTAAATATAGAAATTAACATTATTTAATAAGGTAATTATAATTTTTTCTCATAATATATACAAAAAATATTAAAAATCAACTACCATGGTTATGGTTACAATTTGTTTTTGTGCATGACATTTTTTTGTTAACATTAAATTTCCAAAAAAAATACTTTTTACTTGATATGTTTTTTTCATATTTATAATAATTGGGTCCAAATTATCTAATAAGTCACATTTATTTTATCTTTGTCGAAAAATTTATATAGTGAAAAAAAAACTGGGTGACGTGGTGAAAACTAAAATGGTAAAGGTCAGTCACCATTGAGGTAAAGGATATAAAATTTTTAAATTTTTCTTATTTTTGGAGGTGTTGATATGCCTTATCACCCCTCCAATATGTAATGTATTTATTTGGGAGGCACTTGAGCTGATAGTGACTTCCTAGTATTGAATAGTTTTGGGTATTTCCAAAAACGGTACTAATTAATTTTAAATGTATACATATCCCCTTACTTATTGACACATATCAAGACATTTAGCTCAACTAAATCCTAACAAAAAATCACAAAAAATCTATATACACAATATATCGGTTCTAGTATTTCCCAAATACAATCCCTAGAGTCTTTAATAACAGATCCATAGGATATTCTACAAAGTGAAGGTAACTACCTTTACAAATCTATTTATTTTTTACATCCACTTTTACCTCCATAAATTATGTCTTAACACAGAAAATATAATTAAATATATATATTATATAATGACATTTTATTATGTTGATGAAATAATATTTATCCATATTATTCTCTATAAAATGGAAATCAAACCCATTACTTTTTTGTACGATGATCTACCACCTTGGAGACCTTTGTAATTTGTGTTCCGTCGCAATGTCACATGAATTGTCATTATGATGTAAATAATAAATAGTTATTCAAAATATAACATAATATTAGTTATGAAAAATTAATATATCCTCATCTTATTTTCTATTTCACCCATTAAGCGAATGGTATCATTGGTCGTGCATACGTATGAACTTTCATCTCTACGAACTGAGGTGATTCAATTTCCATGTCAAATGTTAATGTATTGTTGAAAAAATGTATATAAAAAATAAATATGATATTTATAATTTTAATAGAACTAAAAAATTATGTAATTATAACCTATGCTCATGAATAAGTCCTTTCTCAAGAAAACATGCATGATAAAACAAGGCATTTAACAACAGAAACAATAGTAATAATTAATGGTTGTTATAGAGAAGGTGATAATATGTTATAAAAGGATCATATATGATATTATACATATAATTATAGTTATATTATAAATTATTAACATGTTTCAAAACATTATACCAGATGTTAAAGAAAAATCAACAAAATTGATGTGTCGAGAAAGGGATTTCATCTCAATTTACACTCTATTGAGACATAATTTTTATTATACACCTATTAACTTTTTTCCAGTGAAGATACTAAAATGTTTATATAGTATTCATCATTAAATATTTATTATTTATCATTAATATTTCAATTCAAGTATATCCTTTCAATAGGTTATAATTTAAATGTCACTAAATAGGTAAGAATATATTTAACAATCTCACTTTCCTATGGGATTACCTATATATTTGATGAATTAATCTTATAACTAATCATCAATAATATCCAATAATTTTATTTTACTCTAGATATTTATGTATTTTACATATTTTCATCAAATATATCCTATATTTGATACATGAATCAGACCAAGCTAAGTTGAAAATAAAATAAATTTATATCTCTTTAATTATGATATATTTTTATTTCATGTCTATATTTTTATAAATTGTATTCCCGATATCATTTTATTTACTCAAATGGTTTATTAAGGAATTCTTACATTACCCTTAAAATTTAAATAGGGTTTTAATAGAATCTTTCTCCTATTTTTCTTATGGAATATTTTAAAGTTTTATTTACAAAAAGTCAAAAGGAAGGATTTTAATGTATATGATGATAATAGACCTCCATAGAACCATAATTGTTTTACCAAATTTATAATTTTATAGACATTTTAAATTGTTTAAAATATATTATGAAATATTATTTTAATATTTCACTACCATTCCCAATTATTCATTTAATGGAAATGATTTTACTACAAATCCTATATACCCAGTTAACTGATGGTCACATATAATATCTTATAAATTTTTTAGTCACTATATTCTATTGAAACATTCAATTTATTATTATATTTGATAATTAAATTACCATTAAATATATAAATTCTTTATCATGGATATACTTATTTCCTAAACCATATATAATTTATGAAAATAGTGTTTCTCATTGAATGTTATTTGATTTATTGAGGGAATATTTATATTTTTTATTATTTATTCAATACATGTATTTATGTATAAGGAATATTGTTCATGAATTAAGTAAATCTTTTGATATATGAGTAATTATTTGGACATATAATGTAGGGTGATGACTGGAATTATATAGATCCTCAATGTATCTACATGCCTCATTAAACAAATCAGTAGGACAAATTAAATTGTTCTTTACCCATTTTTTTAAACTGTCTTAGTATAAGGTATTTATAGTATAGATACCATGATAGGTGAGATCATGAAATCTAATATAATAAATTTTTAAAAAAAATTCTGTTATTATTATATATGATACTTTAACTTTGAAATCTTCCATGAATTGATTTCTTGTATAAGTTATTAATTAAATTTCATGTGTTTTTATATATTTATATTGAAATGTTTTTTATTCATTATTTACTCATGATTTATTCCACTGATGTAACCATTACTGACTCTTTTAGATCACCCTCATTTTGTTTCCATTCCATAGAATATGGAGAAGAATTTTTTTAATGATCTCATGTATGGTGAATATTTTCAATTTATATATTTTATATTTTATACCAAATGTAAAATTAGTATTAGGTATGTCTTTGTCTCTCCAATTCTACCAAATTAATCATTATTAGGTATGTCCCTAATTAATTAATCTTTTTATTTTGGATAATATAGCTAGTGTTTTCATATATATAGAATAATCCAATTTAAAGGATATTAAAATTTCCTGAGGATGTAAAAATATGATAGCATTAGAACTCATGTTGAACTGTGTGGGTGGTCCAAACTTGTTGGGTACTACTCAAAGAATTTATTTACAATGAAACCGAACCAATATTAAATATCCAAGAATATGAATATTACGCCAGGTGATTCATGCTACATAGTTTATTATATTATATAAATTATACTACATAGAGTATGAATAGAAGTATCCTTGGAACAAAAGACTTCTTGGAGATCAAAAACATATTACATGAGGTGTTTATATTGACATATACCTTAAAAATATGGAATTTAATAGTTGAGATGAAGTTCAAAGCATTATTTATCACACTATAAATAAAAAAATGTTTTAAATTATTACCTTATCATTTATTTTTTATTTATCTTCTACAAATATAGGGAATAGAAGGTGATGCTTATTCTCAAAAAGAGGAAAAATAGAAAACATTGATATAATAATCATTCAATATATGAAAATTATATTTTCTTGGTATGATTAATCTTTTATAATTCAAGAGGACTTTTTTTGAATATATAACCCATAATGAAAATGTTTACTACTGTCTACTTGAGTGTGAAAAATTGTAGAATATACTTGAGGCTCTTCTTGAGTGTATACGTTTAATTCTAATGTGATGTACTGGAAGGTTTTTTGAGAATAATTATTAGAAGGTTTGTCTTGGTATTCTCACACACTCATCCACTCAATAATTGGTTAAAATATTTTGGGGGAATTATTTTTACAATAACATGAAATATTGAAATTTGAGACCTCTCATATATGTTTGAAATTAAAACCCACCAATTGAAACATTAATATTTTTAGTATTTTTTATAAAAAAGTTATGGAATATAGGTTATGTAAAAATATCTAAAAATAGTTTAAATAAATCATGTTATAAATTATAATCCACCAGAAATAGTTTGATCACTCCCTATGGAAGTATGTTTTCATGTAATAAAAAATTGTAACATTTTTTATCGATCAAGGAATAAAATTTTTGTTCTGATTTAAACCCTCATGTTTCCTACACTGATCATGGATCCCAAAGAATTTATGTGGTATGAATGGTGGAATATTTCTTAATAATTATTTAATACCATTATATTTCATATAGTTTATATATTTTATCAAAAAAGGTGAGATCCAAAATTCAGTGATGTAACGGAGTAAAGCATAATGCAGAAAAGATGGTGAAATATTTATTGAATAAACCACATATTGATATTCCATTTTCTAGAAAGAGTATTGACAAAAAATAAAATGGAGGAGATTATTGACACCAAATCATGGTTTTCATTTTTATTGATTTTAAGGAACATGAAGCGTAAATATGTTTTTAGTATACTAATGGAATTTCATTATGTTCTATTTTTGTTCCCAAGATTATAGTTGAGAGGAATTAAAAATGGAAAGGAATGGGGTGAAAATGTTCCATCTTAATATTTATAAGACTGAGAAGAATATATAGATTACATTTGGAATAGTGATCTCATATAGAGGAAGAAGTTAATAGATAACTTGATGTATACTATTGATATTTTGGCTATGATATTATGTAAGTAAAATAAAAAAAATACAACTTTTAACAATCTCTACTAGTCAAGTTGTATAGAAAACATTATAATCCATCCAAAACTAAATCCAATTGAACGTATATAAAAACATAGAGTTCATGTTTCATTCTTGAAATAATGAATTCATGGGAGAGTAAGTGATTCAATGGTGCGTAACATACATTTTATTTGGTGATTATTGCAGGCCTCATTATAACACCATCTCCCATCAAAACAAAATTAGATGATTATAAAATATGGTTGTTTATTATGAAACATCATCTCATGTAGCATTCTAATTTATGATATTTTCGACACGAAATATTTGACATTAAAGTTGTATTCATGGTTTAAATTAAGAAATGTTTTTTATTTTGTCTCCATCCTTCATGTATTCAAATGATCTCATCTAGTTTGATTCCTTGAAAATCAAAAATAATCAAGAATATAACACCCATAATGTCATCCCACGGACATGATGTTTGGAATTCAACTTTATAGCTAAAAATGGCTATTTGATTGTTTCACCCTGAGTTTTATATTATTTTACAAGGAATTTTTAAAGGTGTATTGAGTTTCCATATTACTTAAATATGATTTTATTGTAATTTTATGTAGATAGTAAGATTTTATATAATTTCTTATAAATTCAAAGACATAAATTATGGATTTCATAGGACTTCCTCTTACAATAAATTACTTTGACCCTTATGAAATTTTTATAATGATGTTTTATGAAATATGTGAGAATCCTATAATTTATATTATTCAAAAAACAAGGTTTGAATTTGATGATTCTTGGAGAAATGTTCCTCATGGATTTAATATCACAATGAGATCCATAATTTTTGTTTTTGAAAATGAGTTTTTGAATCAAGTAGAATATTGATTCATGTGTGTGAGGTCCGCACCCAAATACTATGCATACATAGATAAGTTGAAATGGGAATATGATTAGAACCACATTTTAGCAATAAAGTTTTTTTTCTAAGAATATACCATATAGAAAATGATGTGGTTTTCCACCGCATGGTGAATTATTATTGAGAGTTTTCATCATCATTGAGGATTAATGAAATGAAGACAAAACTAAAATGTCTTGCAAACCATTTTTCTTGATATTGTGAATGTTATTATAGAAAAATGTTGATTTTTTGTGAACCACAACATAGTGATGAACATGTTATGAAATATGTATTATTTTGAGAAATGGTGATCTGAAATTTATCATTGAGGTGGTCAAGGTGTCTACAATATATTACCATAATAAAGGCCACATCATTGTAGTGAGTGTTTCTTGTAATGGGTTTCCTAGTACGAAATACCCCAACCCATCCATGTCAATTTATCTTTAAAATAAATTGTTGGTGGAAATAAAATGTTGAATGAATGACCGTAATGTGTTGAAAAACATCCTATGTTAAAAAAATACACAAACATGTCAAATTAACCGATGTGGTGAATCTATACTAAAAATAAGTTTATCACACCATGAGGTTTACATGATTTAAGCACATGATAAAGATGGAGACCCAAAATTCATATGGAATTTTTATATATAGATTTTATAGAGAATTTAAATTTATAGAATAACCTTATATTGACAAATATTTTGGGGAAGGCTAGAGATGACTCTTTAAATAGATTTATAGGGTTATTTCAATGGGGATAATTTTATAAATTGAAGTTCAAGACCCTTGGAGATTGAAAGATAAATATCATGATAAAATTGAATTCCAATATTTATAGAAGTTTAAATGAGATTAATGAATAAGAAAAAATGATAAAAGGCACATATATATTCTGTATAGGCTAGAGGATAAATAATTGAGAAGATACTGACTCTAGTGTGTATAAATTATTCCATAAGTTGAGGATATGGAATATGATACAAATATTGTTATAGACATGGGAGTATCAAAGTTATAGAATTAGTGTTTCTTTCTAAGGATATTTTCCTATTTATTGAAAAATGATAAGAGATTCCATGTAATTTTTATCTATTGTTGATCAATAATAGGATGAGTAGATTAGTAATCTAGCATGATTTTTTTAGAATTTAAATGATGATTTTGGAAGCATATTTTATTATTTATAGAGAGGGAATAGATGATCCATAATATCCAATACGGATATCCAAGTATCATTGTTGACCAAAATTATATGGTGTAGTCTTACTATTATATTCCACAAGGAATTACAAATAAATCCTTTATTTATTTATATCTAGTCCGTTCAAAGAAAAATAATTTCAATTTCATACCATTTTATATTCTTTATTTGATATTAATAAAGAACCAGTGTATATTGGAAACTAACTATGATACATTGGGGATGTATTCATATTTAGGGATTCAAACCTCATAAGAATTCATGGTGTTCTATAGTGTTTTATCCTTATTCCATATTCGTATTTTGTACCGACCAAAGGATAAATAGTGAGAAATTGATATCTTCTCCATAAACCAGTGAAAATAGTATAATTGGATAAATGAAAAATTTGAATAAAAGATTAACAACAATGATTAACCCCACAGTTTTGGATAAATTTAGTGTAATTTATAAAGCTAATAGAGTATATAATAAAAAATGTAACTTCAAAATCATTTCATAATGGTCAATATTCGAATTGAATGGGGTAAATCAATGCAAACATTGACAACCACAGAAAAAACTCCCTCATTATTTCCATGTTTTTCACAATCAATTAACATTATATTTTTATTATATCAAGGCACAAAATAGTGTAATTATCTTGATTTTACTATAATATCTAGTATCCCAACAATCAATCCATATTTCCCAACACTTTCAATTTTATAACAAACTCATAATATAAATGTAATTTTCACTCAAAATGTAAGTTACTGACCATTCTAGAGTTTCCTAGAAATATTTATCAAGTAACTTTTTATCCTTTTTGTGATCATATTCTAGTTGGATCTTGTCTCAAGCGAGTACATGTGAGTTTTGAAAAATTTATAGCGGGTTTTGGGAAGTTCATAGTAGGGGAATGATTTTCCCAAACCGTATGCCTACCCCCTACAAACCATGCATCCAAGACTGAGGGGAATTTTATTATTGGGACATGGGTTGTCAAATCGTGCACCACTTGGGAGGAACCATGGACCCCAAATAGCTGGGGCACAAGGTTAGAGTGAAGGGTTTGGAAAACAATGTGGCCTCTATTAAGAAACCTTACATGCAGAAATTAAGTCCCCATATTTTTATAAAGAACTTTCAAATACACCGGTTTTTACCCCTAATCAACCCGACTGGACCTAATACATTTTACATTGATTTTGGATGATCTTGGGAGGATTCTGAGGCCCCTCAGACCTGTTCTAGTGTAAATCAAAGATCTTATGAATTTGATTGAACCATATATGGCATGTAATGTCTTGCATGTTTGGATTCCTACATATGTTATATTTTTATTCCTTTTAAGAGGATTTAATTTTCTTGTATTTTTTTATATTTTATATCTATGTTTTGATGGATATACTTTATATGGATCTTGGTCCTAGGCTTTGATCCTAGATCTCCTCGTCTATTGTTAATTGTATTGTTCTACACAAAATTGATGGTTATGTTTTAGAGATCATTCATCAGTAATATTGAGTTAGGTGGTCAAATTACCATTTCCCATATATTTATTATAGTAACATGTGTTTAATTTCATTTCCATATTAGGAAAATTAATTTAAGTTAATTAATAATTTTTCTCCTTATGAATGTGAGACCCTTAAAGGATCTTATTAAAAAATAAAATATTTGTGACCAGGATTGATGAAAATCCTTGGGATCTTAAAATATAATTTGAATAATTCTTTTTGGGATTATATTATTGGTTTACTAATGGATTATGAAAATGGTCAATAAATGCGATTATGAACGTGGTTTAATAATGTATTAAGGAAATAGTTGATAAATGGGTTATGAATTTGGAACCATGATATGTGAAATTTGTGAATGAAGGGAATGTTGTGTTGTGGGTCAATGAATGTTTCTCAAAATACCCATAGTGTTCAGGACTACTTCTATATGACTCCATAGATATATATTTTTTACTTCTGATCACTGTGTTCTAGGAATGGACTAATTTTTAAAATACCCATGGGGTTATAGACAGATAATTTAGGTCCTAATGTAATTACGTTATGTTTTAATTAAATGGATATTGAAAACCCTTGTAAGAATGATTCATGAGATTTTTATGTTGTAGGGTTCAGAATACAACACCAACCAAATCATGTTTGGATAGTTTCTAGGTCGGAGTAAACCTGAGGGCCTATGTGCTAAATTAAATAAAATAAAAGGTGAAATTATATTCATTATTAATTGTACTTTATTCTATATAAACATCATACAAAGTTATAAAATATATATTTCATTATTCATCTTGGGTAGTGGACTACTGTATTATACTCACACCCTACTTCGGTGGCTGGATTGTTAAACAAATAGACTTCATGTTTGATGGAAAATATAAGGATAAGAGACCTATGTTAGATGAATGACTTATGATTCAGGATAAAGAATGGATGAGGGAACTATACATGATTTAGTGAGCCATTTGTGATTTTATGTGTATATTTAACTTTTTTTCGTTTGAAACTTTAAACACATATATAATGACACATATTTTATTTTAGTTTATAGTGGTATTCCATGTTTTTCATTTATTTATGTGATGTTTGTTGATTATTGATAATTTTATTACATTGTTAATTGTTAATTATAAATTGGAATTTTTTTATTTTTTATGATATTATGATGCATTGATAAATAGGGTATAGACTCCCCATGTATCATATTAAAAAATCACTCCTAGTCGAAATCCTCTAGCGTACGAGGAGGTGTGTCCTAGGTAATGTGATGTACTGACATAGGGCAGCGACATTTGGAACCCAGGATGGGATGTCACAAAGTGGTATCATATTGGTTTATTTTAGTTCTTTCATCATACTATTTTGGAATGGTAGAAAGGATAATGGTAAGTTTAAGTCTTGTTTCTGAGCTCATGAATGATAGTATTTGACCCTTTCATGGGGGAAAACCAATGTGCCTATGGTGGGGTTTATGTTCTTTCAATTTTCTATTATAGTTGAATGTTATTTCACATTGGGTGATGCAATTTTTTGGTCATTTTTTTTTGAGAATTTACTCATAGAATATAATAGAATGAGATATTGGTATACATTCCAAATTCTTCTCAATCAATATTATATGTTACCTGCAATATTTTAGGTATGTAGGGAAAATCCTGTTTTGGGTGAGTTTTTCAAATGAAAATTCATTTCTTTACTAGAGTGGTTTTTATATGAAATAGTGCCAATTAAGAAATTGATAATATTAAATGATGATAGATTTGGTAATTTTAAATGGATTAAATGGGTGTCTAATGAGAATATTGAAATATGATTTTTTTTACAATGTGAACTATGGACCAGCTAAAGAATGGTTGAGGGTAGTGATGGTGCCTCAGTTCTAACTGTGTAGAGGGATATGATGGATGAATATCGAAATCATATTTCTGAATCCATATTATGTAATGTGATAGTGAAGTTTTACGTGTCAAAATACTTGTGTTTGGAATTGTGGATACATCCCTCGATGATGATGCTTCTTTAGAGGAAGATAAAAGGACACTAATAGAAATGTGATTCCAAAAATAGAACAAAACGCTCCAATAGTTGAAGATGAAGGTGTGGGAGAGAATTTAAGTGACAACTTTTATTGTTTTATATATTTTTAGAAATATACCTAGTGTAGGTTTTTAATAATATATATGAAATGAGATGGTATTTCCAGTTTTCAGTACCCTCATACATTAACCAGATAGGGTGGAGCTGAGGAAGATGATTTTTTCATTGAGTATATATAGATGATCCATGATCATTTAGAGACTCATGTGGATATTATAGTAAAATATGAATCTTATATGTTGTAGAGATTATTGAATCACTAGTGATATATTCAGGATTGGGATGATTAGCTGAAGCATATGGTAAGGAAATACTTTTAAGAGAAGTTCTTGTAACACTTTTACACCAAAACAAATAGGAATGAGAAAAAAAAGTTATTTTGGTTTAAAGAGGGGAGTATGTATATGATGGACTATGATTGTAAGTTCACCAACTTAAAATTCTTTTTCCAAGAACTGGTTGGGGATTAGGGAACTAAGAATAGATGATTCCAAGATGGACATAAATTTGAGATTAAGTCCAAGGTGAGAATATGTTGGATAAAGAAGGTTGCTAAGGTAGTGAATTAGTCTATCATTTCCGAGGAAAACCCAAAGGAGGATTCTAGTTGAGGACATGTGATTTCTAGTGGATAAAAATGAGATATGTCTTCTGATATTAGGAGGTTTCACTATGATAATTTTATCCTGATAGAAGGATTCATTAATCTGAGTACTAACGGAGTATAGTTCCTCCAATGTGGTATGTCGGAATATATTTATAGCAAGTGTCTATGACTACAATTGAAGTGTCGAGCCTAAGGTAGTATGGTTTACTTAAAATGGTATTTCATATATGATAAAATGTCTCCACACTCTCCTGGGCTCCAGTCTCTCCTCCCTATTCATTCTATGGTTTTGAAGTTCTATTCATCATTGATGGTTATTTATTCTTCAATCAATGATGTTAGTGCGCCCGGTGCTCATGAATCTCCCAAAGTTTCTCCAACCCCTATATTCTGGGGTTTTTTTGTTATGTTTGGTGGTGATAGAATTTACTACTTCGATCGGTTAGGTATTTTTACTTCATCTCTTGTTCTCTTATTTACCCTTCTTGACAGATTAATATTTCTCGTGTGGATAGAGTGTGTTATTCATCGCCCCAATTCATGTCTAACCCTGCACATCAGACCTCCATACTAGGTCTGTGTGTTGGATCTTCAAATGGTTTGTCTTGGCATCGGTGGAGGCATCTGGTGTCCTTCTACTCCACTGCTCTTGTGGACTAACCCACCATATTCGACTCCATTTTGGTAGGCCTCAATGCGGGATCTGAGTCAACTTGGGATAGTGTTGGAGTGGGTCTTGCTATGGTCTCAGTTATCGTTCTTCACAATTAATGGATTCTTATTATATTTTGATTTTATCCTTTATTTTTTGGGTTCAGTGATTCTACCTAGTGATGTGTATCTTTGTTTATTTGGTGGTTTTTTGTCCTTTTTAGACTTCGTTGTCTTTTTCTACGATTTGGTGTTTGGACTTGCGTTGTGTTTTGGGTTCCTTCTTTTTCTAAGAGTTGCGGTCTCCGGCCTACCGATGGCCCTAAAGACCGGTGATGTTCTATTATGTTTTATTTTTGATGGAAACGACAATGGTTTACGTTGGTGATGACGATGTTATTATCAGAGATGAATGTGGGGTCTGATGAGTAGCTCCCATGACTGTGATATTGGTTTAAAGCTGCAGGGGGTTGATTGACAATGGTCTTCTTCTAGCAATGTGGAAACCACATGGTGTTTCCAATTGTTAGGGGGTGCGGTACAATGTAGCCCGCTGCTCGAGGTTGTATACCAGAGATGTTTGAATTTCAAATTTGGGATCTCAGTTGTTTCATATGTTGTTTTTGAATTTTGAAATTTAGTGGTTTGGTTAGTATTTGGTTTCTGGGAGGTTACCACTTACCCATAAAGTGGGTCTTCAAAAATTAAAAAAAAATGGGATTAGGAGGTCTTTCATATACCCTTGATTTATGGGTAATGATGGAGGTGTTAGATCAAATCAGTCTTCTGGAAGGAGGTATCGTGAACCGTATTATTTAGAAGTTTAGGGATCCTATGGCCATGTTAGTCGAAGAAGTTGATATGGTACATCAGGGAATGATTACATATATCAGTATAGTGGTGCATCTTAGGGGACTCAAACTACAATATAGGGAAGAGGGGTAGGACAGTTTCATGTAGTTCATCCTACACTTTTGGATAGTGAGGGGGGGATATCAAACGTCATAGGTACTATTCATATAGATGATATACATTTTAGTTCCTTATTTGATACAAGAACCTCTAATTATTTTTCATCTATTAATTTGGGAAAGTTATTTGTTTTATGGAGATGTTCGTGAGTGGGTTTATAGTGATTGACACACAATTGGTAATATCATTGAGGGGCATATAAGTGTTTTATCGGGGTTGAGGATTATCATTTCCTCTGATAATTTTACATACATTACAAGTTATCATTTGAAAATATTTTTTGTATGTATTTGTTGGTATCATACAGAGCCCACATTTATTGTTAACTTATGAGAGTGACATTTATATCTCTTGAGGGCAATAGTTAAACTAATTTTGGAATGTGGGATATCAAGGCAGGGCATTCAGGTCTTGTTAATTTGAAACTGGGGTGCTATCTGCCTAGTTTTCTAGTATTTTGATATATGAAGGGGGTGAAAATAATGATGTATTCCCACCATTATTGGAATAATTTTATGAAATGTTTCATGAAGACTTCTCTGGGATACCACTTAAGAGAGATGTTGAGTTTACAATTGATCACATTCTTATAGATGAGTTAGTTTTCCTTCCACCTTATTGAACAACACCAATTGATCTTAAAGTAATCAATAATCAATTAGATGAGTTTATGGAAAAGTGTATTATATGTCCGGGTAAGTATGCTTGGGTTTGTTTAGTTATTTTTATAAGAATGATAATGAGACATTGTATTTATGTGTTGATTTCTGGATGTGGAATTGAATGATAGTAATGATTTTTTATCTTCTCCCATGTTTTGAGGATCTATTTAACCATTTGAGAAGATAGTTTGTATTCTATAAGAATGAATTGAGTTATATGTATAATTAATTGGGATTTATAACTTCAGATATACCATATAATTTTTTCAGAAGAAGAAATAGACTGTTTGATTTCATCATGAAGGAATTTAGGATGATGAACATGCCGAATATTTTAATAGCCTTAATGAACATGATATTTCACCCGTACATGGTTCAATTTGTGGTTTTTTTCCTTGAAGAAATATTTTTGTACTATAAGACTCATGAATATAGAGCCCACCATATTAACATCATCTTGAGTACACTGAGAGAGGATCTGTTATATGCAAATCTATCTAGGTTCCAATTCTGGACTGATAGGGTACATTTAAGGGGTCAGATAATCTATGAGGAAGATGGGTCTGTAAACCTAGAGAAATTTTATGTTGTGGATTCTTGGGATAATCGTAAGGATGTTTTTGATAACCAGATCGTTCTAGGATTTTCAAGATATTATCTATGGTTTTCTAGGACATTTCCAAATTGGAATCACCATTTTTGGGCTTTAATAATAAGTTTTTAATGATTGAGGGGTAAGTATCATATAAGAAATACTTCCAATAGTTGAGGAAGTGATTTATTTGTACACTGATTTTGATCCTAATATATCCAGGTGAAGAGTATACCATGCTTTTTGATTCATCTGGTTTCAGACATGGGGTAGTGATAGTTTTGGGAGATCGTTTCATAGAGTATGGATCATCATATTTTTGGAAACACAAATAGAATTACCCTATGGATGATCTTGTGTTTTCAATGGTATTTTATACCTTAATGTGAAAGTTGAATTACTTATTAGTAGAATTTTATCCATGGTATATAAATAAAAAATCATAAGGTATATGTTTTAGAAATTAGATTTGAATCATTGGAATTAGAGCTGGTCTTATTATATATAGTTGTTTGACTATGAGATAGCTTATATGCAATAGAAAGGAAAATTAATTATAGACTCTTTGATGAGGAAGAGACGGACTAAAGAAGTTCAAGAATATAGTTTTGAGTGGAAGATGATAACCATGTTAACTAAGATACGTATTGTGATTCAGGAGGACTAGTAGTAGATATTCCATATATTCTTATCAGTTGAGTCCACACATCTGATTTAGATCAGGGAGGATCATATGAGGATCCAAAGAGTTCGTCCTTGAGGTAAATCATTGGATATTGGGAGTTACCTTCCAATTGGAGTATATATGAGGATTAAATCATCTATATCTAGAACCATTTTTGTGTTCCTATGACTATGTGTGATGATATTATGCACGAGTTTCGTACCTCGAAGTAGGTGGTGAATCCGAGTTTGAAAAAATGACGACCTATGGCGATGAAAATGGTGGATAAGAATGAAAATTGATATTGTTGGTTTCATTACATGATGCTACAGAATTTAGTAGGAAAAGGATAAGAATCAATGACTATGTTATTTATTATATATATTTCCTATTCTAGAATAGTTGTGCTAAAAATTTACCATTGATTTTTTAGTGGATATTCAACGGACTCCTCAAAAGAATGATGCGATATGTGTGATTATGGATCAGGTGGAAAATGTAGCCCATTTTTTTCTTATCTAAAAGAATATTTACATGGAACATCTATTTTAATGGTATGTTAGAAATATATAAAATTATTATGGGGTCCCATAAAGAGTAGTTTTATACTGTGACTCTCATTTTACTTCATTCTTTAGGTTGGTCGTACAGAAGGCATTGGGTACCCAAGTGTTTTTGAGTAAAACCTTACAGCCACAAACAAATGGGAAATCTGAGCACACAATCTATGTGTTAAAGGGAATACGGAGAGGATGTGTCCTGAATAATAATGGGTATTAGTAAAATCACTTATCACTTATTGATTATTTATAAAACAATATTTTTTAGGAATCCATTTAGATGAAACCATACAAGGTACTTTAGGGAAGTCCATGTAGGTCACCTCTGTGTCAGATAGTGGTAGGTGGGTCAGAGTTGTGTGGAAAAAATATCATACATGAGACATCAGATATGGTTCAAAAGATTTATTAAATGTATGGATATGTCTCAGAGTAGGAAGATTTCATATGCAGATTGATGTTAAAACATCTAGAGTCTGTAGTGGGTGATTATCTATTCATTCGGGTGTCACAATGATTCTACCACTGTAGGATTTAGTGGAAGGGAATGTTCTCAACCATTCTGTTCATAAGATTTTATAGTATTGAAAGGATAAGACCAGTGGAATATAAATTGACTCTTCTATAGAGTTTTATTGTAATACACAATGTTTTCTATGTGTCGCATCTTTAGAAATATCATCCCAACCCTGCTCATGTGATCAACAGATCTTGTGACTGATGTATCATTCACATAACATCATATTTGAGTTTTGGATCACATCGTGAATGTTTGATGAGGAAAGAATATGCCGATAGTTTGAGTTTAATGGAATAATGGACAAGTTATGGAGGAAAAAAAGTATAGGGATACAGATATCTGGGCTTAGTGGACCTACCTTTTTATCATGGAGGCTTAGTGATGTTTTAGAGTACTTCTCTAGGAAATGTTGTTATAAAGTGGAGAGATTTTAATATCATATCCATTCAAGAGATTTATCCCACTTTTTAAGTTCTTTATATCATTAGTTTTATCATATAGTTTTTAGATTGACTCAGTTGATTTTGGGTTAGAGTTCTAAACGTTAGGAGGGGTTTTGGGTAGTGCACGGTTGGCGAATGGTTTTACCAAATTGTCTATCTACCCCCCGAAAACCATGCATCACAGATATAGTAAATTTTCATGGTTGGTATACTGTTTCCAAAACCATGTGACACATAGGATAAAACCTACATCATAGATATTATGGGCACAAGGTTAGGGTGCATATTATGGAAATCGTGTTACCCCTCTCCTGAAATCATGTGTCCACAAATTAAACCTATTATTTTTTTTATAAAAAAATCTTCAACCCCATTATATTACCCCTAATAAGTAAATCTAGACCAAATACACACTACATAGATTTTAGAGGCTGCTAGGGGGATTCCAATTCCCCTCCTAGATCTTACGATGTTTATTGGGGACCAATTTAATGTGATCATAACCTCTATGATATATAATATCTTCCATATTTGGATTCCCATGTATTTCATATTTTTCTACCTTTGGAGATGAATTTTTTTCCTTTTTCAGAAATGGTTTAGATCTATCTTCTAAATACATTTGTTTTTTGGGAACTTGGTCTTAGGTTTTAATCTTATATCTCCACCGTTATTGTGAATTGAAACGTTCTACCTTGAAGTAAGCGCTACATTTTAGCAAGCATCTATAAACACTCTACATGTAGGTTTTCTAATTGATTTTACACATATTTATAATTAGGGTCACATGTTTTTAATTTTGTAATTGTTTTTCCAAATTGGGTAATTTCATTTAAATTTAATTCATATATTTTTCCATTTTTAATGTGAGACCCTACAAGGATCTCATTGGAATGTGAGAGATTTGATACTGAGTATTATAAAAACCCATGGGGTGTTCCATTGCAATTTAAAAGATAATTTATGGGATTATGAAATTAGTTAAATACTAGATTATAAAAATGGTTGATAAATGGAATTATGAATTTGTTTGAATAATGGATTGTGGATATTTTGGATAAATGTTTGTTGAATTTGGAACCATGAAATTGAAAATTTTATGATTGAAGTGAACATTTATTTGTGGGTCAGGGAATACTGCTTTAAATAAAATGTGTAAGAACAATTTTTGAAATTTATATGGTGTATTGTTCAGACTATGGTACAAAATGTTGTAGGTAGGATTGGTTCAGGTGCCATCATGAACTCGAGGGCCTATGTGGTTAATTAAAGAATATTAATTGAGAAATTTTTTACTTTATTAACTATAATTTATTCTTTATACAACTACATGAAATATTATAGAACGAATATTTATTCTGATTCGATTAGTTCTGGAATACTATGTTGTACTCATAACCTACTCAGGATAAATAATCGTTACCAAAATAGACTTCATGATTGTTAGACATGATAAGGGAAAGATCCCTATATAAGTTTTATGGGTTAGGATTCTGTTTGGAACATGGATGTGGGACCAATATATGATGTTAGGACCCATTTTGGAGTTTTCAGAATGTCATTATTTTGGGTTTTCACTTAACACATGATGCTTATATAGAATTACAAATATACTATTTTAGATTTATGTCATATTCTATGTTTTGGATTTATACATGTGATGTAGGTTAATTATTGATCGTGGTATTATATTTGTTGTTTTTATTAAAATTTGGATGTTATTTATTTATTTATTCTTTTATAATGCTTTGATAAAGAGGGAATAGTCTCCCCATGTTACCTATTAAGTCATGGATGCTTGTCAGCATCCAATACAATATGGGGTGGTGAGCCTGTGTTCACATGACGAACCAGGTTTTGGCACCGACATGTGGCACATGGTTAACGACATCACACAAAAATATCACTATAAAGATAAATAGTCACACTACCATAAATTTCTACATCGATTTCATGATCTAAAAACAAAACATATCTAATTTAATTTAAGTTATAGTATTTAAACAAAATAAATACACCATAAGACATTATAGTATAATATATTACATCACAATATATTAATAATATTTGTGAAAAAATTGATATTTTAAAATATATACATACAACACCTACATATCTACAACACCTAATAAAATATCCATGCGCATTTGTCATGTGTTAAGACATGGGGTTTTTCTCAGGTAATCTTTCAACACAAATTCATATCCCTTTACACTACTCACCTTTAAACTTACACCCAACACCACATAAACATAAAAATTACAATGTAAAAAACTATAAAAGAAAATATATTTATATTCTAAATCTATTAAATTTGATTTTTTAATTTAAAATTATATATTAATATAATTGTTTAATAATTAGTCAATATTCCATCCTTGCAATTTTATTTAATATATTAAATCCAATCAATTAATAGATTGATTTTGGAGTACATTGTCAATTAATAATTTAAAACAACATATAGGGGAGGAAAACCCAAGGAAATTATAAAATTTAAATTAAATGTATAACAAATAAAATAGGGATAAAAGATGTAACACACATATATTTTGTGAAATATATATTTTTAAATTTATTTAATGTTTTTGACATTTTTCATTTCAAAAAACATTAAATATTGATTTTATTATATTAAATAACTAAGTTTATCTTACATTATATACACCAATAAATTAAACCTACACTACATTTAATACTTAGATTATCTTGGGGTATGTTAAAAATATGTTTGGTTTTTGATACCCACAATGCTGGGATATTTTGATTGCTTTCATTACATAAAAGATCGAGTTTTTCCAATAAACAATATATAATTAATATTGTAATTAAAATATTATTATAATTTCCACTTATCAGTTGGATTAATGATTTCAAATAATATTAACTAAATGAAGATGATGTGATTTAAAAATATATATAAAATTAATCCTTTGGTCATCAATTTTCTAAAAATTAATATAAGAAAATTTTGAAAATAAAGAAATTTATTTTCTATGAAAATAATTTTAATATGTAGAAACACAATTTTATCTTAATAAATTAAACAAACCCCTAATGGTGATTATATTAAAAAAATTATACATTACATATTCAATAATTGTTTTATAATCATTCAATATATTTGATAGGCATAAGATAATAATAAATATAATTTTATGAATAAAAATATGTATTTTTTAAAAGGATAATTTTAAATACTTTTAATGGAGAACCAATTTTAAAACAATATTTTATATTTTATTTTATGATAATATAAATTTCTTCTTTGAAATCGGGATATAAAAATTTACTTCGGTTAAATTTTTTGTATTTTCGGATATGTTTCATGTTTTGATGAACATTTAAAAATTATGAATTTTAATTGAAAATTACTTTTTTGATTAACATATTTATATAGTAAAATCATAAATTTAATTGGTCTTAAATAATATTTAGTATAATTATAAAAAAATTAATCCAATTTACATTATTGTATCTAATTTCATATTGAAATTGGAAATAAAAAAATTCAAATATTTGGACTTCTTCATCATGTTTTCTCATTCCATCAATGATATTAAATGTAAATTATTTGTATCTAATTATGTGTTTAGAATTGTGAAAAATTTATTAAATATATTGAATCATAAGGTACAAATTTTTTAATCATTTCCATTTTATTTTTTGACAATACGAAAAGTAACTTTAATGATTTTTATTACCACTATTAATGGAAAATAATGATCTTATGGGGACAAATAAAATTATAAATATTATAAAACCACCCTAAACATTAACAACTGTTATTTAATGATGTTAATTATAGCCTTATCAAAAACGGTTCTAAATTGATTAATTTAATGGGGAATGTTAAATGAAAATGAATTAAATAGTATTAAAATCAAAGAGAGTAAAAAAATGTCACTCTTACCTTTAATAATTATAATATCTATAATATGTTGTATAATATAAGATATAATAAAATATTTATGTTCTTAGGAAATATAAAGGTTTTTTATAATTTTTTTTATATTTAATCATATAATTACCTTTCATGAATAATTACACAGTTATGATGTAGTTATTATTCAATTAATGAAACAATCTATTAGATTATATTACACATATTAAAATAAATATAAATTAACTTAACTGATGTTATAATAGAATATTATAATTTAATATGACATTTTATGGGTGTATTAAATGAATTGGTCCAAGTTTATCTCAGAGTATTTATTTTCATAATGTCAATGTTATGAATAGTATCAAAATGCAAACATATGACATTTTATGAAAATGTTTTTTTAATAAATTGTTTGAAAAAAATATAATTCCAAACTAAGAATAGCCGGATTATATATGGTATAATTTATTATAAATGGGAAATTTATGGTATTATTGGAATTTTATATGTAATAATTAAATCCTTTAAAAATTAAAAAATGTATTATCGTAGTTAAAATTAAACGGCTTATGTAAGGGTTAATCAAAATGATATAGTTTAAAATAATACCAAAACTTTTCTAATTATATTTATTAATTTTATTAAAACATTATAATATATTATCTTAGATTAATTGTAATTTTTGAGGTATTTTTATTGATATTTAATTTATTATAAATTAATATTTTGAGAAATTTTAAAATTTTCCCTTCCATCTCCTATAAAATGTAATTTATTCTACTTTTTTCTTGACACATCAGAACCTATTTTGTTGCCAAAAATATGTCAAACTATCCTCCCAAATTATCTAACATTTTCTTTGATGTCATATTTTGGGTATAAATCCAACTAATGAAGTCCTTTTGTGAAAATCAGAAAAAATATATCTAAAGAAGATGTAATGTTCATCAATGAAATATTTTGATTCATTTATTCCTTAAAACTCGTAAATTATTTATTTTTTATATTCATATAATAACCTCAGAATCAGAAAAGTTCTATTTTTTTCTATTAAGGTTTTTACCCAAAATATCAAACACTTCCATAAAATGGGTAACGAACTTACCATTCTTTTGTATGAAGAACCACCGCTTCGCGAAACGATGTTGGTGATTTTTCCTATACCACCTATCGTGGGTGGGAATTATTTTGGAAACAATGACTTTATATGATATATATAGTAATTATGATGTATTTAAGCTTCTTTATTTAATTTTAAAACCACAACTTTTTTGTTTGCATTTTTTGGAAGTATGGTAACTTCATTGATGGACGTGTGGACTACTGCCTCCTCAAAGAGATGTGAAGCATTCACACATTAAATTGAATGAATTAGAAATGGTTTTTGTGTCATATATTATATAAATGAAATACAAATGTGATGAGAATATAATATATATATATATATATATATATATCATTTACATTCTTTCTTTCAATAATACATGACAATGGAAACAACATTCATGTGTATATATGACATGTCGTCTCCATGAACAATGCATCTTATTTGTTTATTTCTATGTTTTGAAAATTATTATAAATACATATATAGTTAATATAAAATATATTTATATAATTTTTATAATTATATAAATTAAAAAATCATGATATCAATTTGACTAAAAAAATAAATACAAATCAAAACAAATGTGAAAAAACCATGCGATTATGACCCAAAATGTAACTTAAACATGTAATTATTGATAAAAGGGTAATATAATTCATTAAGTAAATAAAATATGAAATTTTTAATTGAATATGATACTATAATATATGTATAATAAATTTATATTTATAATGTATGAGTTTTTCATGTGTATTTAGATAGTCAATACATAAGATAACAAATATATGTCTCAATTTTATTTTTGTGGGACACATGTCTTATACACTATTTTTTCATCTACATTGTTTATATACTGACCTTGAATGTATTCTATGATTAGTATATAGAATATTTTTTTATTTTAACATCCATTTGATATTATTTCTTTAATGGAGTATACTATTCTATGTATTTATATGTGATCTCATCTTCCATATTCATTTATTTTAAGTCTCCCATTGGGATTATTTCATTTTTATATCCATGTTTAATATAAATGTTTAATTTTTTTTAATATTATCATATAGATCTTTATATTATTTTTACCAAATTTTTATTTTTTACTAAATGGTTTGAAACGAATATTTTTTTCACTTTCCAAATGAGGAATTTTGTGATTTTTCCATAACAAGTAAGAGACTATTTTTCAACTTATATTGAATGTCCATATATATCCTCTTTCATGATGAATTAATTATTTTAAGATTACTTTATAGGATTATAATTTTATTTCCATATAATGTTTATCTTTTAAAATATCAAGTCATTTTATAAAAAGAAATTGTTTTCAAAATAGAAAGGATATTTTCCACAAGAATTGTTTTCAAATGTTCTCTAAAAAATATTTTTCATCTAAGATAACATTATTTTATGTTACTTATATTTTACATGGGATATGATTCCATGAAAAAAATTATTATTTTTTATAAAAATGGTTTTTATTATTATGTAATGATATTTATAAAATCTATTTCTTTTCTAAGGGTTATGTTATGATGGAATAATTTTATCGAACCAAATTTTATTCCATGACTTATGAAATGATGAATGATTTATGTTCATGTATCCCACAAATGTATGGTTTTAAATATATAATGGGTGAGACCTATATCTCCCTCAAATTCATGGGTAAATATTTATATCCCATGAGATTGACATGGTTTGAACGAGGAGTGAACTTAGTTTTGTAAATGAAATTGTCCATTAAGATGGTCTTGGGAGTTAACCTTGAATACTAAGATGGCCAAGGGAGGAAACCAGGACTAACATGATGGTTTGGGGAGTGAAACCACACTACTAATATATCCTTGGAATTTATTTGTTGACTAATATGAAAATAATTTTATATTTTTATGTTAATTCCCCAATTCCATATCTTATGTTATGCTCTAATTAAATATGTTTTTATATTCTTTATGAACATCTATGATTTATTACATGAAATTACATAAGGATCATTGATATACAAGATATGATTTTGACATGTTTTGTTTATGTACATATTTTTTTATGATTGTGTCCAGATTGATATCTTCCTTGTTTTACCTTACTGAGAATCTTAGGTCACCCATTCTTATATTTATTTTCCCTATGATACAATGAATATTATTATGTATAATGCCTAAAAAGGGGTAATAGTTATGTAGAAATAGGTGGGAGAAGACGTAGATGTGTTATGTACTGGTTTTTTATTTTTCCAATTTTCCGAAGGCACTAATCTAACATTTTATTTTGGAATGTCTTTCTATAATGTATGAAATTTTGCACAAAAAATATTTAATGTCAATGTATGTTAAGATAAGATTATTGTAGTTAGTATCAGAGAAAAGGTTTGGTCAACCTTTGGAAACTAGGAATAGAAAATTTTATTGATATCCCTGTGGATATTTATAAGGATATGTATAGGTATTTACCTATGGATAAGCCTAACTTATCATATATTTAAAATGAGGTGTCATGATTTTGGTAACCTATAAGTAATTTATCCTGAATATTTTATTTGTGATACTATAAGTAATGATCACAATATTAATTTGGGACATAGTGAATAGAGGGAAATATATGGAAAGGGGTTATCGTTGAATATTTAATACGTGTAAATTTTGGACATTATGAATTTTTTTTTCCTAAGTGGTAATATCATAAAGAGAATCAGGATGTTGGTACACGTATTGGTTATTCTACTAAGGATAAAGAGACCAAAAATGACATGTTAAAGGAATGATATGTTTTAATAGTATTTTTTACATTAAAAATAAGAACCAAGATTATTTTGAGGTTGGGGAACCTTAATAAATGATTTATATTTCAAATTCTAGGAAATAATAAGATGATGATTCCTCAGTAATGTTCTATGAATAATGCTAGATGATTGACGTGTATATGTTTGAAAATTAAAATATTATTTTTTTTATAATGGATTGAAAATGATATGGTTAATGGACCTAAATATATAGAAACTTTATTTAATATATAGTTGATATGACTAGGAAACTGAAGATAAATGGAAACATAACCCCTAATATTTTCATAAAGATGGGATAATGATTTTTGTATAAATAAATACTATATATGAACAAGTAAATTGGATGGTATCGATTACATTGGAAATAATTAAGGATTTTTTTAAAAAATTGTTTTATTCTATCATAGACGAAGTTTAAAAAATTTTAGAATAAATTATTATATCAAATAATATTTAAAATAATAAGGAATTCATTTTTTCAATAAGGATTAATAGTAATTACTTGGTTCCAAGAGATTACATGATGAAGGTATTCAAATTTTTCATATTTAACCAAGAAAAGAAAATTTATGGTATATGGGGGATCAATGATATATATTTTTTTATAAATTTATTGACTTTATTTCTAAATATTTTTACATTCATATTTTTTAAGGGTTATTATGTTAAACATTTATTGAATGGTTAATGTTAAACGTCAGATGATATTTTAAAAGTATTATCTCTATATATTAGGATTTATGAATATTCAATAACTTGTGCTAACCGAGATTTTGTGATAAAGATATAAAGAATGTATTATCATTATATTTATAGAACTCATGATCTGAAAAAAAATTCAGGAATGAAAAATTCCCCTTTCTTTTATGGAAAAAGATATTAAGTGTAAATTGATCAAGCCACAACAAAAGGTGATATTGTGCTGAAATCAAGTAAGTATATCTTCCATTTAAAATTCATAAGTTTCTTTTTGAAATGGTATTGAAATAAATTGGTTTCCTATTCTCATAAATTATTATGATATCAATTACATTGTTCAAGCCTCATTAGGTTATGGATTTGTGATTGTTAACTTTATCCTAACCATGTTCTCTATCACAATCCATTAAAATTTAAAAGTTATATTTCAGTTCCATGTCCATGTATTCACATTCCACCTATTTTCAAATTTGTGGAATCCTAGTAATGACTTACATTATGTAACCATTATGTTAATAACATTTATTTTTAAATGAATTTCTTAGAATTCATTTTTACAATGTGGGTTTATATGAAAATAACTTTCATTTTTTATACATTTGATAACCCAAACGAATTTTGAGGGTAAAATTCATTTTCATTGGTATAGAATGTAGCACCCCTAAATTTTGTGAAATATATTTTTTCAAATAAAATAAATTTTTTAGATATTTTTTATTTCACATAAAAATAAATATATATATTTTATTTTAAAACACTATGTTTGGCTTGCATTATAAACACACAATGTTAAGATTGCAATATATTAAATACTTAGATTATCTTGCGGTAAACACAAAACTATGTTTGTATTTTTTTACACACAATTCCAAATTCATTCGATATCTTACATATCTTGAAATAATGAGTTTTACCAAACAACAATATACTATTAATATTGTAATAAAATTTTTATTATAGTTACCACATAGCCATTGGAATAGAAATTAGAAATAATATAAACTAAATTATTAAAATATGTTTTAAATATGTATATAAAATTAATCCTTTAGTCATAAATTATCTAGAAAGTAATTTTTCTACTACTACAAAGTAAAAAAATCCATTTTCTATGAAAAAACTTTTCTTATGAATAAAAAGATGTATTTTCATATGGGTAATTTTGCCACCTTTTTATGGAGAACAAATTTTAAATATAATTTTGGAAAATTTCATATTTTTTATATGATAAAATTAATTTCTTCATTGAAATTGGGATATCAAAATTTATTTTTTAAATTTTTTTTATTGTTTTGATATGTTTCTTGTTATGATAAATAATAAAAAATAATGAATTTTAATTGAAAATTTCCTTTTTTTCTAACTTAATTATATATTTAAGTTTTCAATTGAATTGGTTTTAAATTTATATTAGTAAAATTTTACAATAATTAAAAAAATATAGTTCATTATATTCACATTGAAATTAGATATAATAACATTTCTAACATTTGTACTTTTTCTCTTTTAAAACCTGCTTTCTTATTCCACCATTATGAATAATTTTAAATTAATTATTGATAATTCTATGTCTAGCATTGTGAAAAATGGATTCAATATTTGGAATCATACAATAAAAATTTATTAATTAGTTCTCTTTTATTTTTGGACAATATGAATAGTAACTTTATTTATTTTTAAGAGAACAGTTAAGGTTAAATCAGATACTTAAAGGTAAAAATTATATTATAAATATTATAAAAATACACTAAAACATGGCCAGATTTTATTTCAAAAAGTTAATTATACCCTTATAACATAAGTATTAAAATTGAATAATTCAATGTACACTTTTCCATAAAAATGTCTTAGATATTATGAAAATCAAAGAGTGTGCCAAAATGTCACACTCTTACAATTAATAAGTATAATATTTTTAATATATGGAAAATAGATTATTTTATATACAATGTATATTATCTAAAATAAAAATGTGTTTTCTACATCACAGATTTTTATTATAAAATTTTATTGGTGAAATAATTATCATGAATAATTATACAATGATGATGGGGTAATTATTAAATAAATGGAACAATTAATTAAATGGTATTAGAAATACTAAAATAAATTTATTTTACTTTATTAAGCTGAGACACTTATTTTTATGGTAAATAAGAAATTTTAGTGGTATATTAAATTTATTGGTATGATGTTATATTTCTAGATTTATTTTCTTAAAGACAATGTTATTAACAGTTTTAAAATTGACACTTATGATATTTTAGGAAAAAAAGCTTTTATTAAATACATAAAAGTCATAAAAAATACAAAATAAGGACAAGGAGAAGATATATGGTAAGAATTATTATAAATTGGACTTTTATGGTTCAATTGTACATTTATATGTAAAACTTATATCCTCTTAACATTGAAAAATTAGTTACCATAGTTAAAATTAAAATGGTTTAACTAAGGGTTAATAAAAATGATATGGGTTAGAATAAAAAAACATTGGTATAATATATTAGTCAATTATATTACAACATTATCATATCTTATCATTGAATAAATGGAATTATGGTGGTATTTTTAATGAGATTTATTTTTTTATAAATTAATCTTTTGAGGAATTCCAAAAGTCCCCCATCTCTCTCCAATAAAAGGGGACCTCTAAATAACTTTTCATCACACTTCATAACCTATTTGGTTTATAAAAAATATGTATAAGTATCATACCAAATTTCCTCCCCAAATCCTAGAATATTTATATTGGGAAGAAATCAATCTAATTAATCCTTTTGTTGAAATAATTTACAGATACTAAAAGAATAGGTAACCTTCATAAACGACTGGATTTGTTTTATTTCATCCTTAAAACCCTTAAATTATTTTGATTTCATGTTAATATTATAACTTATGTATCATAAATATACAAATAATTATTTATATTATGTTTTTTACCTACAATAACACACACTAATATCAAATGGGTAATGAACATACTGTTCTTATATATAACAAACTAAAACCCCATAGAATGATGTTGTTCGTTTTATCCTTTTACCGCCTCACATTGTTGGGAATGATGATGGAAAATATTATTTTATATGATATATATAGTATATATGATGACTTTATTCTTCTGTATTTATTTTCTAAAATATACCTTCATTATTTCAATTTTTGGAAATATGATAACTTTTTGAGTCGACCTATAGACTACTCCCTCCTCAAAGAAATGTAATTTGATCAAAATTTACTTCAAATGTATTAATGATTGGTTTAGTGAACACAATGGATACACATGAAATAATAACTCTATATAATTGTGTTATATATATATATATATTCATTTATGTCATTATTTCAAAATGATAACTAAATGGAAACAACATTCTTACATATGTACGACCTACTATATCCTTCAATGATATATTTAATTTTATGTTTCTATATTTTAGAGATTATTATAAATACATATTTTTTTATACAAAATATTATTATAAGTTGGAATTATTGATTAAATATAAATATAATACCTTAAGTAAATCATATATGATATGATATACTTGAATATCATTTTCTAATATATAAATAATAAATTTATATTAATTATAAATAATGTTTTTGACGAGTATAATGAAAGTCAAGAACTAATATAAGGGATTTATGTATCACTTTTATCTGTGTGGTAAATATGTCTTATACACAACTTGTTTCTCCTATGTGGTTTATATATTGACAAAGAATATATTTTAGGAGTCTTATATTGAATATTATGTTATTTTCATATCCACATGATTTCATTTCATTCATTGAGTATGAAATTATACTAATGTTAATGAAATTTCATCTTTCGAATTCTTTCATTTTAAGTCTCTCTTGGGGATTATATAATTTCCATATCCATGTTTGTTATAATTTTTTTCAAAAAGGATTTTACTATTCTCATATGAATCATTAAACTCATTTTTACACATTTTTTTCTTTTTACTAAATGGTTTGAAAGGAATATTATTGTCATTTTCCAAATGAAGACATTTGTTGTTTGTTTTGGAAAAAGTATGAAAGTAATTTTTTTATCTTATATGGAATAAAGAAAATTTTCCATTTTTGTGATGCCTTAATGCTCTAAAAATTATTTTATAAGCTTCCAGGTTTATTTACAAACAATTTTTTTTAAAACTGCGCATCATTTTAAGAAATGAAAACATTTTCTTAACAGAAAGACTAGTTCCCTCAAGAATTGTTTTCAAGTGATCTCAAAAAATTATTTTCCTTCTAATATAACATTATTTTATGTTACTTTTGTGTATCATAGGATATGATTCAATGATACCATTAGTATTTTTGTCTAATAATGCTTTATGTTTATGATGGAATGATATTTATGAAACCCATTTAATTTTCATGGGTTATGTTATGATTGAATGGTGTTTATGAAATCAATTTCATTCTATGGGTTTTGATATGATCAAGGATTTAGGTTCTTATGGAACACATGTACATGGTTATCATTATGTAATAGCGGGGACTTATATCTCCCTCTATTGTATTGGGTGGATATTTATATCTAATGAGATTGACATAGATGGAATGGGGAATTATCTTAGTTCATTAAATGAATTTTTATGCTACGATAATATTGGGAGTGAACCTTGACTACTAAGATGTTTGTGGGGGTAAACCATCACTACCAAGATGGTATGTGGAGTGAACTCATACTACTATGATATCCTTTTTAATGATTCTTTAACTAATTTTGATATCATTTTATATGCTTCTGTGTGTGCCAAAACACCATGTCATATGTTATACTCTAAAAATAATATGTTCTCTACTAATTTATGGACTTATATGATTTATTAAATGTAATGATAACAGTATCTTTGATATATGTGATATGATTTTAAAATTTTTAGTTTGTGTACATATTCCTTATGATTATGTTAATATTGATATCTCTCTAGTTTACCCTTAATGAGAATCTGAGATGACCCTTTCATATGTTTCGTTTATCAAGGATACAATGATATATATTTAGTCTCATATATCGAAAAGGGTTCTAGTAATGAATAAATCTAATGGATAATAAGTAGATGTGTTATGTACATGTAGTTTATGTTTCCATGTTTCCAAAGGCACTAAGTTAACACTGTATTTGGGCAGGTTTTTTTCTTAATTTTTTATAGTTTTATATTTTTAGATGATAAAATAAATTTATTATTTGAAATTAGTTGGTCAAAATTTACATTGGTAATATTTTTGGTATTTTTCTTATTTGTTTCGTATTATGATGAATAGGGAAAAATAGCATTTTTTAATTGAAAATAGATATTTCATCTAACATATAATATAGTTAAATAATTATTTTAATTGTTTTTAAAGTATAATTAAAATTATTTTACAAAAATTATTCCAATTTATGTCATTGGAACAAATTTAAAATAGAAAGTGGTTATAATAACATTTCAAACATTTAGACATTTTCACATTAAAAACATATCATCTCATTCCATCAAAGAGATTAATATTAAATTAATTATAGCCGATTATGTGTTTAGAATTGTGAAAAAAGGATTAAATATTTTTAACCGTAAATCCCAAATTTTTTACTTTGAAATATTTTACTTTTGGAAAATATTAATAGCAACTTCATTAATTTTTATTACCAATGTTAAAGATAAATTATGTAATTAAAGTAAAAAATAATATTATAAATATTATAAAACTGCCCTAAAACTAGGAAATTTTTAATTGGATGATGTTAATTCGACCTTTTCACAAATAGTTTTTAATTGAATAATTAACAGACACATTTTCAGGAAAATGGCTTAGATATTATTAAAATCAAAGAGAGTGAAAAAATGTCGCCCTCTAACAATTAATAAGTATAGAATTTTTAATATGGGGATAAATAAACGAGATGATGGACTATGTATATTATTCTAAAATATAAAATGTTTTTCTATATCATGGATTTTTATTTTTGTTTTTATTCATGAAATAATTATCATAATTAATTACACAATGGTGATGTAGTAATTATTCAATTAATGAAATAATAAATTATATCATATTAGAAATGTTAAAATAAATATAATTTGAAATAATTAAGGTTAAATTTTTAGTTATTTGTTAATATGAAATTTTAGGGTTATATTTAATTAAATTATTCTAATTTAACTAATTTTATTTATTTTATTTATTTTTTTAAAATCAATGTTATGAATAGTTTCAAAACTGACACTTATGATATTTTTTGAAATTAATATTTTATTAAATTATTTAATAATAATAAAATTCCTAAATCAAAACAAGGAGATTATATATACTCTAAAATATTATAAATTGTACATTTATAGTCCAATTAACCATTTATATGTAAAATTTATGTTCTCGTAGTATTTTATAATTTGTTACTATAGCTAAAATTAAAATGGAATAACTAAGGGTTAAGTAAAATGATAAGGGTTATAATAACAGAAAATATTTTATAAAATATATTTTTATTGATAATTAAACATTATTAAAACATAGATTCAAATAAATGGAATTTTTTTATCTATTTTTCTTTTATATTGATTTTATTATAAATTAATCTTTCGAGAATATCACAAAGTTCCCCTTCTATCCCCTATAAACGGGCACATCTTCATCTCTTTTATTCATACTTCATAACATATTTTGTTCAAACAAAAAATATATGGATATCATCCAAAATTCCATCCCTTCATCATATAATCCTTTTTTTGGACGAAATCCAACTAAATAAGTATTTTTGTGCAAATCAAAGGGAGATACCCAAAGAAGAGGTAATGTTCATCAACGAATTTTTTTTATTTATTCCTTAAAACCATTAAATTATTTCTATATCATGGTTATATAATAAAGTCTATATAATAAATATACTAATATATTTTAATATTAATATTTATACCTAAAATTACACACACTTCCATCAAATGGGTAACAAAATACCATTCTTGTGTATGACGAACTACCACCTAAAAAAATGATGTTGTTCATTTTTCATTTACCACCTATAATGGTTGGTAATTATAATGGAAAATATATTTTTATATTATATATATTTTATGAATTATATATTTATTATTATTTACTTATTATATAAAACATAGATAAATTATTTCTTTTTTTTTGAAATATAATAACTTCATTTCAGGACTCGTGGACTGCCGCCTCCTAAAAGCGATATGATTTGTTAAAACATTACATGGAATATATTAATAATTGGTTTAAATAATATATATGATATATATGAAATAATATATCTATTAAATTAAATTATATATATGTATTTCATTTACTTTATTTCTTTCAACGCGATAACAAAATGAAAATAAATTTCGTTCAAACACACGACCTACAATCTCCATAAACAATGTATTTAAATTTCTATTTATATATTTTATAAATTGTTATAAGTAAATATATATTATGTATATGTGATATTAATTTCATTTTTTCATTATATAAATTATTAAATCATGATATTATTATGATGAAAAAATATAACACATCAAAACACATGTGAAAAAACAAAGCGGTTTTTACCTAAAAGATAACATTAACATTGAATTATTGATTAACAAGAAATCGATCGCCATAAGTAAATAATATATGATATGATATATTTTAATATGATTCTATAATAGATTTATAATTAATTTATATTTATTACATTAGAGTTTTTTTATAAGTATAACTACCATCAAGACATTAAGTTAGGGATTTATGTATAACTATAATTTCAGTGGGTCATTTGTGTTATACAGTACATGATTATTCAATATGGTTTATATAAGAGTAATGTGTTCATTTTATGAGTCATATCAAGAATATTATGGTATTTTCATATCCATATGATTTTATTTCATTAATGGAGAATATAATTCTACTGATTATAATGTGATATCATCTTCGATATTATTTCATTTTAAGTCTCCAATGGGGAATATATGTTTTCCATGTCCATGTTTTCTATAAATATTTTAAAAAGTTTTTTACTATTCTAATATATATTCTTAATTTTTTTTTCAAATTTTTTATGTTTTACTAAATTATTTTAATCTACTATTTTTTATTCATTTTCCAAACACAGAACATTGTGATTTTTTTTGGAAAAAGTACAAAAGGAATATTTTTTATCTTATTATACATGAACATATTTTTCCAATTTCATGATTCCTTAATTATTTTAAGAATATGTTATAATATTTTATGTGCTTTCTAAAAAAAATTATTTTATTTTTAAAATTTCACATCATTTTATAAAAGGAAAATATTTTCAAAACAGAAAGAATATTTTACTCAAGAATTTTTTTCATGTGAGCTCTCATAATTATTTTCTATTTATGATAACATTATTTTACTTTACTTATATTTTACTGAGGATAAGATTAAATTATCATTTTATTATTTTTTTATAATAACGGTTTATTTTTATGATGGAATGATATTTATCAAATCCTTTTTTCCCATGGGTTGTGTTATGATTGAATAATGTTTACTAAAGGCATTTCAATCCCTGAGTTCTATTATAATGAATGAATTATGTTTTTATGGCACAAAAATTTATTTTTTCATCATGGGACTAGTGGGACCTATATCTCCCTCCAATTCATTGGGTGATTATTTATATCTAATGAGAAGACATGGGTAGAATGGGGAGTGAACATAGTTTTGTAAATGAAATTTTCCACAAAGATGGTCTTGGTAGTGAACATTGACTACTAAGATAGTCATGGGAGTGAACCATGACTTCCAAGATGTTATGGGGAGTGATATAATACTACTAAGATATCCTGGGACGTGATGCCTTTACTATTATGAAAGTCATGTCAAATTAAGAAGAAAGAAGTGGCTAGGATTATAGACAAGTTTTATGTGTTTTGAGGTCGGTTAGTGATATGAGGGAGGCTAGAACTAAAAAAAGGCATGGACGATAAACATTATATAGCTTTTATGTTACAACATTCTAATAGGTCTATCGATGTGGTTCTTGGGATGAGGTGGTTCATACTACAAATCACCATTTATACATTATGTCTCCTAGGAAGATATAAATTTTCCTTGTAGCCACCGGCCAGTTGGTCGCAGCTTATAGACCAACGAGATTCCTCAGTTTTTTGGTGTCCTTTTTTAAACCCAAACTTTCTCTAATTTTCTCATTTTATATATTCTCTCTCAACTATTGGGACCTTGGGATCTCCCATATAGAAATATTGGGCCCTCTTATCCCTTCCACATCTATTGATTAATTCAACAAAAATGTGTTGATCTTAAACATCCAATCTAAATTTGAAAACATATTCTTGGAATTGGATTATGCACATCAATATTACCTAGATAATTATTAATAATGGATCATCTCATATATGTTTGTTGTTTTCCTACATTTAGTGTGTGGTTTCTCCTCCACCGTGATACTATATTTAAAAATATTGTAAAATTAGAAAAGTTTTTTTGATTCAATGGTCCTTTGGGATGTAGATGATGACCATATCCAATGGTCATTTGATTACATTAGTTAGTAAGTCCTTGAACTTAGCACATTTTTTATATGGGATATTGGTTATGATTATTATTATGAGTGTGTATCCATGTGATTTATACATATGATTCTTGATCAGATGAGGTGTGTGTGTGTGTGTGTATAGCCTTGTGAGGCCTATGATTAGTATTTATAACATGTTTTATGAGATATTAATGACTCTTTCGTGATATGGAAAAATGTTAAATCTATCATTTGTATCATGTATATCATGTGATATTCATCTAACATGTTCATAAGAAAATGCATGTTATGTCATATGGACTATCCCCTTTGTGGGATGTGTTAGATTAGAGTTTTACATGTACTTATTCTATGAAATATGATGCAAACATCAAATAATTTATTAGGAAATCCCTTATAAATGAGATGTTTCAAACATTTATTTTTGAAATCATTTCTGGAATGTTGATAATGTAAGAGGATACGATCTCTAACGACCGAACATATTTTTTCTAGTTTTTAGATATAATTTATTATTATATCCTTTATATTTACATTCATGGTATTTACTAGTAAATGTTATTTACCTATGTTAAGGGCCTTTGGTGTGTCCTAATTTTTCATTTACTCGTGCCCTACTCAGGTATCTTATTGCACTTTTAGATTAATAGGTAGGGATCCGGTGAAAGGGAATAGGCTTATTGTGGATGGTTTAATAGGTGTAGATACGGGATGTGGGAATAATTTTATGTACATTAGGTAACATGTAAGGTTCTATTTTTATTCAACATTTTTATTTCATACATTGATCTACTACATCTGGGGATACTTGTTTCATTTTTTGGTTAATGTGTTTAAAATTCCATACTAATACTGCATAGTGAGGTACTTGCTGGTTGTATTTTTTATGATTAATTATTTATTCAGTATTGATTTATCTACTTATAATTAATTTATTTATTGTACATTGATATTTACCTAGTATCGAGGAGTGGAGTCTCCCCCATGATTCTCTTTTTCCCCTCACCACTAGTCAGCAACCTTTTGTGTATTGGGAGGAACATATTAGGTCGTATGACATCCTAGATTAGACCCAATTGTTCTTGTTATGGTTTTAAAAAATAGTATCAGAGAAGAAGGTTCATTAACATGTTTCGTATATTTACCTTGATTTTTTAAAGGGTAAATAAGATATGGGAGGGTTGGGAATTATAGGAGGATATTATACCAGTGCCTATTCAAAAATATATAGTGGAACTCTGAGTTTCTATAAAGAGGGAAATTATTTTCTTACTGTTCATTGTAGCCTTAATTTAAATAAAAATTGGGTTATTCACATAACTCTGGTCTAAAAATTATTGGGATTTAGTGTTGATTCATACAATATTTTTAGGATTGTTGAATCACATGTCATATACTTGTTGTTTTAATTTTATAAATCTGAAATAATAAAATTTCTATTTACCTTATGATAAGAAAACTTGGTGTATTGTTTCATTGATTATTTATTTGATCCTGATTACTCGATTTTTGGGTGTATATATATGGTTGTGACTTACATGTTGGTATTGGAGGCTTATCATGGGTAATGAGTAGTTCTTATTGTGTTATTCCTTGACTCTTGGGTAGCCTCTTAGGTTAAAATTTATTGTGAACGTTGTATGTACCTATTTTTTATTAATGGTATTTTGGTTTATGCAATTTTATTTCCCATATTTTTTTTGGATATTTTAGGAAATGTAACCTCTTAGAAATATTATGCATCCAATTGCACAAAATTTTGTTCAAGGTGTTGAAACTAAGCATGCTCCCTTGGCTTCCTGAATGGGTCAAGAAATATAACCTATCTAGCGGGGACACATTCATTTTGTTCCCATTATGGGTAGATGAGAAAAAATAGGTATGTCTATGATGGTTGAATATTCCTATGACTTATTTCTCTAGAATCCTTATCCTTCTAGGTGACTGGAGGCCCCTGTGATGTTAATGACTAAATATGGGTTAGCGAGTGATTTTTCAACATGGTAGACACACAAGAGGAAAATAAGGTAAATCTAATGACCCTTATGATTTATGGTGAAGCAGGGTGATAGTAGGATGTTATGATTTAGGATGGTATATGTGAACGGATGAAATGGGCTTCCATCAAGGACCATTATTTGGAGAGTTCTTTCCTTGTATAGTAAAGAAGGAATGTTCTTAGAAGTTCATGGAGCTCCAACAGAGGATGATGATAGTGTCTTCCAATTCGTTTTGATTCATCCATTTGATTATCTTACTTTTATTAAATACTTGAACATGGGGTTGATGGATATGATTTTTGTGATTATTCTTTTTAAAAATATGAAACAACGGGTTTGTAACCTGGATCAAACAACTGACAATGTAGTGATACAGAATCCCTTGATAATAATGTAGGTCATTAAGGTAGATAGAGCTACTAGTATTCTTCCAGCCATGAGTGGATGGACCAATACATTCTCCATCACAATCCCAATTTCTTATTCTTAGTACAAGAAAAGAAATCTATTAAATGGATTCGAGGTTGAATAGTGATAGTCAAATCTGAGTCGAGGGTCTTTAATTCCCTATATAAGAGATAAATATTCTAAGTGATACAAAATTTGGTGAAACGGAAACTATATTATGTAGTATAACTTTTCTCTAAAAAAATTCACCATTGTTGAATACTTAACAAATGATTCAGTTTCATGACAATGTATCACATAATTTTTAAAATATTTCAAGATATGGTGTGAGTACCTAACCTAAGTAGTAGGTGAAGACCTTTTATATGTCTGTGAAATAGGTTACTCATGATCCTCTAGGGTGTCACGAAGTGGATACTATCAATTTTATATAATTTTTTAGAATTCAAAAAATGTTGGAGGGGGACCTTCAATAGTTTTAGGTGTTGGAATGGGTTCTTTTAGACTACCAGTTTCTTTGATTGATACAATGACTTATTATTTGTTAATTTTAAATCATGTTGTTTCAGGGATAAATTTTTTGGTGAAATATTATTCACCATTATTACCACTCGATTAACCACGTAGGAATGAATTTTTATAATATTTATATTAGTATTAAATGAATAATAGTGGCTTCTAGTTTGAAGCTGAATAGAGCATCGTAATTATAGAAATGATAGGGTTCAATGTGATTCATAGCATGGTTAGTTATCTAGTTATTAGGCATATATCAATTATTTTCAGATATGAGTGAATTTTACAAATTCTAGAGGGGAAAAGATCATGCTAACTAAATAATTGGATGTTATGGTAGGTGGAGTGGATTTAGATCCTTGTTAGAGAGAGGCCATTTCAATAGAGAGGGCCAGTATGATCATTATAGTGGACCAAATAATTCCCCCTCCTATTTTACACATATTGTGTACCTTTAAATAAATTTTTTAATATATTATTTCTCAGGGTTACCTCAACATAGGTGATTTGAGGTTGAGATCATGTTTATTATTAATGTATTACCTTTATTGATTCCACTATATCTATTAGAACCAGTTGAGATAAAATAGATCAAGGTTTAGCAAGATTGTTATAAAGACAAAGGATTAATTCGATGGATAACATCCCCAAGTGGTACTATGGTGCTGTTCTCCAAGAAGGAAGATGATATTCTTTTGCTTTCTATTGATTAAAATATTTTTAATGAGATCATTTTAAATAATAGGAACACCTTTCCATAAATTGATAACTTATTTTATCGTTTATGGGAATCCCATCAGGATATTAATATTGTTCTATATTTTCTGATATCGTCAGATACTATTTAAATATTAATACATATTGAAGACATTAATATGGAGTATGTATAGGTTATATGAGTACATCATTATGCCCTTTGTACAGAAGAATTATCCAATACTATTCATGGCCTAATGAACAATATCATCCAACCATACATGTACTTCATCAATGTTGTGTTTATTAATGACATTCTGATATGTTCCAAGACATTAGATTAACATTCTAGGCATCTAGATACCAAATTTAGTACGTTTCTAAAACATTTTCTTTACGCCAAATGTTGAAGTACCAAATTACGATATAGTATGTGTTATTTCTTGAAAAAAATATTTGTGAAGTAGAATCATTTATTGACCAAGAGAAGGTTGTGGGTGTTATTTAATAGGAATAATTATTGAGTTAATTTATGATTCATACTTTCATCAGGTTATTTTGGAATTATATGAGATTTATTCACAACATTTATCACCTGGTTACACTAATGAATACCCTAACCAAAAATAAATTCAAGTTCAAATTGATAGAAAAGTGTAAAGAAGTATACTTTGAGTTGAAAAGGTGGATGAATTATTCACTGATTCCAATTCATCCTAATCCTAGAGTTGGGTATGCTATGTTTTATGATGCATCTTGAATTGGTCATATACCTATTTAGATGCAAGATTATAAAGATGTTTCTTACAAGTCTGGTTAGCTGAGACCACATGAGTTAAACTATCATACTCATGACTTATAGTTTCCCGGTGTAGTTTATGCATTAATATGTGGGATCAAATATATCTTTTGTGATATATTATAAATTAATATATATACTATAAGATTATATAGTACATATTCTCCCAAAATAACATGGATCTATGTCATATTAATTTGGTTGATTACTTAATGACATTCAACATTGAAATGCATTATCCTATTTGAAAAGGTAACTCAGTTTTAGATGCACTTGGCTAGAAGATATAGGGGTTTGGGATAAAATTACCAAATATAGGTGGAATCACACTATTTTTTGGTATACTGGTAGGTTAGTATAACTAAGGATCAGGGGGTAGTTTTTTATTCTCCCTTGTTGATGACATCATACTTGCTTAAAAGAGTGAAGACTAGTTATAATCTTGATCCATAGTGTGTCATGATGTTACAAATTCCATAATCCAATAGATATGTTCTAGGATAATTTTATATGAATGTGGTGTGATTCATGTTCTTGGTTTTATGATGGATCCATCTTCTATGAGATAAGAGATGATAAAATCCACTTATTCATTAAATTGGAAAGATCACCCATGATCAAAAAAGATGTTCCATAATGTGCGGAGGTATTTCTAGTATCTCGTTATGAAGTGTGACATTTTAGGCTTTGTCATTTGTTTTCCAAATTTTCATAAGATCAAGGCTGAGTATTAGAGACCTAGAGGGTTAATCTATCAACATACAGTTATTTGTTGGATGTTGGATGAGGTTTCCATGGACCATGTGACATGGTTTCCTATGACCCCAAGAGGTCAAGATATATATTGGGTTTCATTCTATGTCTTGGACACGGTCAATCACTTAATTAAAGTTCTAAATGATAAATCAAAAAATAAAATAGGAAATCTATGTATTCATTAGATCATACTAAGACAACTTAGAACTCACACTCTAATATCATGTGCTGAAATCAATAACTTTTCATTCATAGAGTTGATGCTGATAGTTGTTACCCGAATTATTTATCTAAAACATACAACATGAAAATTAAATCATGTACCACTTACATCCTTGTGTATTTTTTAGGTTTATTTTTTTTAATAATTAGGACAAACTCTTTCATAAATAAGTCATGTCAACATTGACTAATAAAAAACTGGTTAATAATGATGAACATTATCTCCTATTATACCCATAATTTCATATTTCACATTAGGTAATCAAAATCATCCAAGTGAAATCCTTTATAGACAAAAATCATTTATTATCTTTTTAAATAACCTTGGGAAAATAGTAAATAAGAAGGGTGATCCATGAAACTCAGTAAGTGTAAAAATAAGAATTAATAATTGAATGTCACTAATTAGCATACATGTGGATAAGGTCATGAATACCTAATCAATTTTAAGGATAATTTCATGAAATAACTCATACCCATCAAAACTTAGACCATAAAATAGGAAAATAAGGGAAATACAAGTCATCAAAATTAATAATCATAGGCCATGTGATATCAATCATGATCATTAGAACCATTATAAACTAATATCAACATAGATAACACATAAATTTATCTTGGTACATAATTATAATTTAATATCATATAAATGGAATAAATATGATGTTGAATTCCATACATGACACTCTTACCAAAGGAATTTCAATATGACCAACTTCCATACCTATTGCATGGGAGGTATATCATAGACCCACCCATCCTCATTCTATCAAGGAACCACCCTTCATTGGTTTATCATAATTCTATCCTTCAAATGACCATGTACCATTGAACAATCATCACACATAAAATCCCGAATAAACTCATGGGATAATCAATATCCCCTTTCATAATTTGATTAACCTGTGAAAAAAAAGTTCAAAAATAATTTTTTTGAAACATGATTAACCACTAGAAATGAAATGGGTTCCATAAAAATATCTTTTAAACATTATTAATCCTTTGAATATAAATTGGTTCACGAAAAATTTCATTCAAACATTATTAAACCAAGGAAAATAAATGGGTGCCATAATAATCTCCATGAATCAGGATCAACCCATGTAAAGGAAATGGGTTCCATTACAATATCATTAAAATATGATTAATCCATTGAAAAGAAATGGGTTTATTAACAAGCTCATTAAACCATGATTAAACCATAGAAAAAATATCGTTTCAATAATAAAATTTTTAATATATGACTATCCCATGAAAAATAATTGGGTTCCATTACAATCTCTTTGAAACATGATTAACCCATGGAAAATAAATGGGTTCCATAAAAATATATTGGAAATATGATTAACCCATGTAAACGAAATGAGTTTAATAAAAATATCTTTAAAACATTATTCAGCTATAGAAATTAAATGGGTTTAACAGTAATTTCAATGAAAAATGATTAACCCATAGAAAAGAATTGGGTTCCATAGAAATCTATTAAAAACATGGTTAACCTGTGGAAAAGAAATATATTCCATAAAAATAACTTTAAAAAATAATAATCCTTCCACAAAATAATTAGGATAGTATGAATAAAAAAATATACCAAGTTGTTGGATAAGTAAAAGCAATGATTGTTTTCATTTATGATTGGAAATAATAATAAAATATCCTTAAAAACATTCATTAGGAAAATAACCTTTAATCCATCCACAGTGTCCCATACCACCTTGAATCATTTGAATCAGAAGCCCCATGAAAGAAAAATGTTAAATGAAACATTTAATATCATGATACTAAAGATTTTAAAGATACATCTATTTAATGGATAATTATTCACACCTAATAAAATAATATTTTTGTATAACATAACAAACTTCTCAAAGAAAGAAAATTGTGACAATAATATATTACCACTTTGGTAACCATGAAACCATAAACCCAATGAAAGATATATAAAAAAGGATATGTAAAATTCCATAAATTTAATTATATTAATCATAATTAAAATTCACGGGTATTATATACAACACCCATAAAAAATATGTGGTAAATATGGAATAGATCTCATATAAATAAAAGTTATATGAGAAAATCCATTACCACTATGGTAACATATGAATTGGGATACCAAAAAGTAATAATCATAAAATGAATGATATAAATACAATATATATAACAGAGTTCATCATATAATAATTCAAATTGGGTAGTAGATACAACATAAAAAAGAATTAAATGTTCAATATGAAATTTGTCCCATATATGTAAAAAGTGATATGAAAATCACTTACAATGATCATTTAATTGGAGTGAGAATAAATAAATGAAATAATTTTGTCTGAATAATTTCAATACACATAGAAATCAAAACACAATATAATATAATGATAGTTCATTTAAAACATATTATTTTAATAACATAACCAATAACATAGATGTTTATCCCAATGAATAGAAATTGAGATAAGAAATCCCATACTAATTGGTAACTATTGAATTATTGGACTCATGAAAGAAATAACATAATATGATAATTTAAATTCCCTGAAGATAAATTTATTCCTTATATAAAATAAAATATGGGAATTATATAACCCACAAAAAATAAATATGTGGTGATTGTGGTGTATGAATCACGAAAGTAAAAGGGAGACATGAATCCCTCACCTTGAGTCTGATTTTTCATACATGTCCTCTATCTTCCTAAAGAATAAATATATTCTAATTATTTAGTTACTTAATAAATAAATTAAAGTTTATTATAAAATTTACATCACTTATTAACATGTTATATATAGTTACATAATCAGTAATGTCTATGTTTTATGTTTTTATCATATTTTTCTTATGTGTCAAAACTGACATTGATTGGTCAATTATGGTCAATGAGGTCATTTCTTAAACATATAAAGAATAATAAAAATTAAATAATTATAAAATTATCGAATCAATTATATTTTTATAATCATACATTAAATATGGTTATGAAAAATGAACCAAATTTGCGCCTATAGAGACGGTAGCTCATACATATGAATGAGTAACGTTCCCATTTTTCAATGATCATTATAGAAATAAGAAAATTAATTTTATCGTTAAATAATGAATATTATATCATAAATTAAATATTAATTAGTCATATATTCATATATATGTCATTCTTGTGATGTGGTTATGAAAAATGAATAATTACATCCCATCAATGAGGTTGTAGTCAACACATCCATGAATGATGTCATCACTTCTTCAGTGGGTGAAATGGAAAGAATAAAATTATATTTTATATTTAATTACAGATATTATGTCATAAATATAATAATTATTTCATTTATATCATATATATTTATTAAACCCATCCTTAATACATTTCATTAAATGAGTGAATGAATCACATCAGTTTGAGGATGTGGTATTCCACACATCCCCAAAAAATGTTATTATATTACAAAAAATGGAAACCATAAAGGTATTCATTATATAAAAAATTAAATAATAATAATAAAATTTTAACTATCATATATATCATATAAAAAAATAATTCCTTCAGCATTCCCACCAGTTAATGGTGTTAATGAAAGATAAAATGGCATTACTTCACAAGGCGATAGTCTATCGTACACACGAATGATGATTGCATATCCCATTTTATAGAAGTGTGTGAATGTGCAGGTCAATCCACTTTCATAAAAACATCTCAGTATATTTAGTATACTTATGTTGTTATATAATAATAATATAATAATAATAATTTATGTGTATTTAGAATGAAATAAAACGAAAGAGATCATTGAAGAATGTAAACTCGTTTCTGGGTAACCCCTTTTGGTTTACAGTGAAAAAATTCCATGGATTGCTTTATGGAAAAGTGAGCTTATATGATATGATGATGGATAATGGGAGATTATTTTTTTATTGTTTCTATGGGATAAATTTCTTTAGAGGTGTGAAGAAGTGGGGATGGTAATTGTGTTTTTACAGAGTAGAGAGTTTAGAATTCTTGTAAATAGAAAATGATAAACACTATTTAGGGGTCTCTATTACATCACGTGAATCCAATAATAATCGAAATATTATAAAATAGGGGATATGGTATAATAAACTCCATACAAATATTTTTTAAAATGATTCTAGGTCATTTGTCCCCTTAGGATTAAATTTTAACCACAATGAATTCTCATTTTTACCATAATTACTATAATTAATTTAAACTACATTCACCTAAAAAAAATTTAAGTTTTTTTTGAAATTATCAGAAATTATGAATTATAGTTATTCCCTATATGGAATAAATTTTTTCTAACTAATACCACCTAAGTAGAAAAAATTAATTATAAATTAATCCCACAGACGGGATGACAAAGCGGGTTTTTAAAGCATACTTGATCAAAATATTACTATTTTTTATATCAAATATCACCATAAAAATGATTCAAATTATATTAATTGAATTAAATGATATATAATTTATCTAATTATACTTTAAAACCACCTAAATTTTTTTTTAACAATATAATATATTTAGTTTAAAAATAGTTTTCAATTAAAATTCATTGTTTTCTGTTCATCAAACCATGGATGTTCATAGAAAAATAACAAAAATTAATAAAAAGTAAATTTTAATACTATAATTGAATAAATGATGTTAAATATTTCAATAAATACTTATGAAATTTCCAAAATTTATTTTTAAAACATTTTATCCATTAAAAGGAAATAAAAATGCTTTTTAACAATATACATCTTTTATATTTAAAATTATATTTATTCATATCTAAACCTCATAAAACTTATTAGATTAAATGAAAAATATTTCATGAAATATATAACATATTAATTTCATCACTACACTTCAATAAAAATTATTAATTTATGTTATTAACATAAAATGTAATTCTGGTCATAGAGAATGTTTTTCAAAATTACATCCTTAATATTCAATTGCTTTTTGTTTTCATTTATAATTAATTGACCATAAATAAATTGATTATAAAAACATGTTTAAACCACATATTAATAATTTATTTAATCATATTCAATCACACAATTCCAAATGCTCGGTGATACTATGACATTAAATATTATTATTGTATTATTGTTCCATAAAACTCAGTCTTCCATGTAACACACGATATCTATGAGACTGAATGTTTCATATAATGAAAGATAAAAATGGGGTTGAATACAATGTAATCTATAATTAAAATTGGTGTAACAAAAGCTATCAAAGAAATTAAATTAATTTTAAATTAGATATTTCATAAACTCTCAGGATGTTACAAATATATTTTTGTAGTGTTCCCTTGAGAATGGTATGTAATATAAAATAATTGTAAATATAATATTTCCAAAAAAGTTATGTAAAAGTCACTATAAAATCAGTTGAATTTGAGTAGGAATTCTTATCCTTAGGAAAATAGTCTGTATGATAGAATGTTCCATATTTTATATTTTATTATTTGGGCATGTATTCTAGATTTAGTATGGTTTTTGGATGAACACTTGGATCTAGTAGAGTTTTCCTACAATAATATCTACCATACCTCAATTCATATGGTTCTTTTTGAGGTTCTTTTTGAGGTTCTATATGAGAATCCATGTTGTTCAATGTTCTAATGTCATGACATAGGGTAAGCATTAGTTGTTGGGTAATATATGGTATAAGAGACGCATGATCAGGTGATGTTGATTCATTAAAATTTGGTTATGGATTAGAATAACATTGATATTATATTAACTAATGGGGACTAACATTGGAGTTTTATATGGGTCATTAGTTTTTTTGGTTGTCCAATAATTTGGTGAATATTCGTTTGAGTAAGGAATGTTGGCACCGTGGTCTGTTGGTCTGATTAAGATCATCAAATCTTCAGATGTTGTCTTATTAGTTGTACATTCCTTGATAATATCAAATAATATATAATGTATTAAAAATTTCTCAACATTATAGTTAAGTACCTAATCCTGCATATATGGTAAAATATAAGGATGATGTGTTATGAGAATATTAATTATTTTTGAGTTATCCATTTGAATAATGGACAGAGGAGAGAATGTTCTTTGTGGGAAAATTGATCCTATTTTTTTGTTAAAAGGTAGTATATGAATATTCAAGAAGATATATGGGAGTTGGAAGCATATATTTAGTAATAGTGGCATGAGTTGTTTGAGAAAATATTTTGGGATACTACATAAGACTGGGAAGTCACATGTGGGGGATATTTGTGACACATCTATTTTTAATTAATGCCTCATTTAAATATGAACATAACTTCTAATGATTATTTGTGTAATTTTAGGGGGGTTAAATTAATTTGGGAGGATGTAAATGAGCAGAGGATAGGATTCTGGGCATGTGGTAGCTTTTTAATCCATCATTGCGCCATCATCTAGTTGTTGAGGTTATTGGGTAGAGGAAGTTCTCCATTGAAACCACTTACTCACCAGTAGCGATATTATGTAGAATTAAATTTCCCTAAAAGCCACTATCTATCCAGTGGAGACCTTATGCGTATCGTTAGTGTCTTCTGGATCGCAATAAGTTTCTGATTTTATATGAGTTTTTTTTAACATGGAATTTCTCCCTTTTCTAGTTTTAATAGTTTTCTCTCATTTACTATAAACTAAGGATTTCTCTTCTAATTATTTTTTAATCCTAACCAACCTTATATATGCTTCGTTTGATTCCCAAAAAATGGCTCTACCGACACTTAAAAAATGAATCACCAACCAAATTCAGGGAACTGGTATATGTGCATTAATCGGACTTATATCACTCTCAAGAGATGACATTCAAAGGTATATTTGATCATCAACTACCATTTTGGTGTGTTCTATCCTCAACAATGATAAAATATTTCGGAAGTGTGTTTAATTGATAATGGTTCTAGTATTCAATGGTTCTTTTGGACTCGTATTGAAATCTTACCCATCAATCATCATTGTACCTAGAGTATGACTCTCTTGACTTTAATTCATGTTTTATACTATTTAATTGCATTATTATTAAAATGTGCATGTATTCCTTTGATACCTATGTTCTTTTCTTGATCACATGATGTGTGCATGTGAAGCACTTTGAGACTTGTTCTTTTTAATGTACACATGTGGATTGAAATTTTTATGATTGTTGCTTGATATGAGAAGATGTTTGATTTATAATTTTTATCCTATATCACATGGGTTGTTCCACTATATTCTACTATTGAACATGATGGTTGATCCCCCAAAGTGGGATGTGTTAGATGTTAGGCTGAAAAATACTTGGGCTATCCCATCAGAGGGATGTACAAAACAAGGTTTTTGAGAAATCACTTTGAAGGGTGATATTTCATTCATGTATGAATATCATTAATTTTTAAATGGTTTTGAAGTTGTAATAGTCGGTCTTTGAGGACCCATCATGTGTCTTCTACATTTTTAATAAACTTTCTACTTGTATTTATTCTATTTTCCTTAATGGAATGTGTTTATTATATCTTATTCACTTGTGTTAAGGAATATCGGTGGCATCGCATGGTGTCTTATACTCACACCATACACATGAATATTAGCGAACTTATAGATTTTGGGGCTAGGGATCCAGTTAAGGGAAAGGGACTTATGGTTGATAGTCATGTAGGTATAGATAAATGATACATGCACTACTGTATTGACATCTGTATAGATGACCATTTGTATTTTCAATTATCTTATTTATGTTGTACATTGATCCAACACCAATGGAGATCCTTTTTATATGTTTTAATTTATGTGTTTGACAATACATAGTAATATTGTATGGTTTGGTAATTACTGAGTGTGTTTTTTTATTGATGATTATTGAATTATTTATAAATACTTTATTTACTTATCATCTCTTCTATTATATTACTCTGTCATTTACCATTCACTGAGTGAATATTCACCCCACAATTAATCTAAAGCCCTCACTTATAGTCGACAACCACTAGCATATGTGGATGTGCACATGGGGTTGTGTATAATATCATCTATTACCTGATGGTTTTAGTATGGGTGTTACATGAAGTGTTCTCAATATTGAATTAGTAGAATATAATTGGAAAATAATGAAATCATAGAATCGTTTTAATTCCATTAATGGTTGGATCTTATAAATTTCGGAAATACTTTATAACTTTGGAGAAGAATAATATAATCCTCATTATTATCTTTATGTATATTGGAAATAAATATATGACGATGGAAACTGTAGTACTTCAATTCACTGATAAATATGTTATTTTTTGGGTGTTCTTTTTAATATAGAAAAGTTTATATTCCCTATAGAATTTTTTATAATATATTTATTTAGGAAATGATCTATTCCATATCCTTAGGTGACCCTTTTAAGATGTTGTTAAATCCTTCATTTATGTCAACCAAGGGAGATTATTCATTCATGTGTAAAAAAATGTTTCATTTTGGTATTATGATTGTTGGTAAGTATGTTGGTGAAATAATAAATTTCCACTAAATAGTAAATTTCACTACTAGAAAAATATAAAAAACAAAAACTACATATATGATAGATTATAGATAAAATATCATTTATGTGATGTGGGAGTTATTTTATAAAAAATAAATATTGATTCTATATAAATATTTTTCATTTATTTTGTTCATTATATGAATTTTTTTGTGTATCAAAAAACATCTCATACTTTTCTAAAAGTTTTCTATATTTTCTATTTATAATAATTTTTTATAAAACCATCTTATATATTCTAATCAATTTGTTAATGAAATAAAAAAATATTATGATGTTTTTATATTATATTTAAATATAAAATTTTATATATAATATATGATGGTTTTTTTATATAAACACATTATATATTTTTATTAAATATTTTTATAAAGAATAATACATTCTTTTTTGATGTTATCTTAAACTATAACTCTAGGATATTCTCTTGAGTTAATTCCCATAAATATTCTCCTCATTAATTCCTCTATCTAAATCCCTAAATAATGATGTTACCCTCATCATCAATGTAACTGTTATTGTTAGATCCACTATAATCATTATTTTTTATCCATTATTGTGATACCTTCGTTTATTTATTTTTTCCCTTCATGTTACTAAAACCAAGGGGGAATTTTAAAATATTTATATAGTATTTAGGATTTTGTAAATTTAGGTTTATATATTTTTTATATGAGTGTGTGTGTGTGTGTGTTTATTTTTTTAAATATATGTATATATGTATGTTTATGTATTGAGTGTGTGTGTGTTTGATTTTTCTATGTGTGTGTGATTTTTAAGATTCATGTCTATTTATGTTCAGGTATTTTTGTGTTATTGAATGTGTATCTTTGTGTGTTCTTTTCATTATTGGATGTGTGTGTCTGTTACTATTCAATTATTTTTCTTCAATATTTTAAATATTTGGATTTAATGAATATACATTGGATGTATTCTAATTGATTGACATGAAAATATTTGAATGGCGTCAATGAATTTGATAATTGTTTACTAAGAAAAAACTATTTATATGAAAATATTGTATACCATTGTGTGAAATGTGGTTTCAAATAGTGGGTCACAATATTATCGATATAATACCATATAATTTTTTATTAAATAAATTAAATTAATGTTTGTTTTCCTAAACATGGATAAATATTAAATGTAATGAACTATATCCTTGTGTACAGTGATATCAATTTTCCTATAATATTGAAAAATATTACACTAGAAAATAATGTACAGAATTTAACCTCTATAATTGAAGAAGAACTCAATGAAAACTGTAAAATGATGTAAATGTTATAAAGTGATAATGGGACTCATTTTTATTGTGGTTGATGTGGTTTTACTATATTTTTAATGTTTATGAATTTTTATAACTATAATGGATTAAATGGGTAATGTGATAAAATTATCCGCATGTTTCTTTTAATATTTAAACAGATACAACTAGAGAGAAACAATTTATAATAAAAAATGTGATATCAAATAAATAATAAAATAAATTCAATTAGGTTATGATAGGATATATTATTGTCTCAATGAATTGGTTTTATTAAGTAATAAAAATCAATTATTAATCTATTATCATGAAAATGGTACACTATACTATGTAGAAAATATAATGACTCTAGAGAATACATTATATTAATTTTCAAATGCACCACGATTTATACACATGTATACTAGTGTTAATGATTCCAAAAACATAAATTGGAATACCAATTAAATCAATAAATATGTAGAGAATTTAAATATAGATGATTCTCCTTTCATGGAAGATATCTTATTTTCAATATCTATAAATATTCTTATAATCCATAAATATATGCCTTTCACATTCCACGGATTGAAAAAGATTTAAATCAGTATTCATAGAAAATAGACTTTGATTTTAATAATTCATAACCTTCATCCGTTGTTATTCCTGAAATATATATATATTATGTGTCTATGAAAATAACTTTTATTAAATAATTAAGAATCTATATTAACATAAACATATCTACTTTAATTTTTTATTTGAATTTTATATGGAAAAAAATTATTGATGTGTATAATGAAACCATGGATAAAATTTTTTATTTTAGATCATGTATTTTTAATAATATTATTGAGTTCCTAGTATAAGAATTTTTTTTATAATATCAATGAGAATATATGACATGTAATTTATGTAGAATTAAAAGAGATGACAATGAATGTATATTTTGTGGGTCGTAAATGTTTGCACTACAATCTTTATTTTTCTGAAATGAAAAAATATTTTGATTAAAAAATTAATAAATGAGTCACTTATTCATTTAACTTATGAGTACTATTTACAAATGATAATTAAGTTTTTATTCAATATAGAAAAATAGAAATTAAGTAATATGTGAGAAGGCTTGGTATGATGGGTATATTTTAATTAAACATCAATTATGGTAAAATTTTGATTCATTAAATTTTCCTAAAGTAATATATATTCAAATTAATGTTTATAAAATAATTATTAGTACACTAATTAATATTATAGGGAAATTTTAAAAGGTACATCCATAAAATCTTAGCTATGTTATCATATTTAATATTATAAGAATTAGAAATTATGGAATTATGAACTTTTGCTTTTTATTTGGAAAACAACTCCAACATTATGTAAAAGTATACAATATATTTTTATAGATATATAATTATTACTAATTATTATAAGGGAAAATATTTTTTTATTAAGAACCATTTTTGGTGAAATACCTTTTTAGGCCGTTATTTTTTCTTATCCACCTAGGTTTTTTACCTCTTATTGGGTTTTTCAATGAATAATATATTTACTGATAAAAAATCAATTAGCTTTCTTTAAATAGTTTAATATAACATTATTTTCTTATATTGATAGATAATCTTACTCTCATCGCTATATATTTTTTCATCGAAAATAATTCTTCACACACAATTGCAACATTATGTTAATTATTTAAGATTTATATTTCACATTTGTTATTTGAAATCATGATTTAAATCACAATTCAACTAGTTATGGATGTAAAAATCCATGATCTAATTTATTTAAAATGTATTTAAACTATTTTTCCTTACATGAAAATATTGGAAGGCTTTGTAAAAAAAGTTAATCATCTATATAGCTTCTATATCTTGGTTAACCTTTTCTATGTCTGTACCAAAGTTTTATATACCTCAAGAGTACATCAAAAAACGATATATAATGTCAAAAAGTAACAATTACATACTATAATACACGAGGAGACTATACCATCCGACACTCATAACTATAAATATCAATGTAAGAAATAACAACAATGAACATAATAATACTACTACTGTAAATACATACATTGCAATAATATTGCAGAAAATGTAAAAACAATAACCCATGTTTTAATAATATAAAAAAAATAGGTTTCATAAAAGTCCTTCAAACATAATGATGACTTATAATTTGAAGGTGATAAACAACAGGACCAAAATTGAAGATAAAGTGTACTAAAACTTTAACTAACTATAATAATTGTCCCAATTCCTCATCAAGGTGAATTTTCCAACTCTGAATGAGATAACCTACTAAACCATAAACATTAGGGCCCATTGTCTTATATACACATATAACCATGAATTATACATATGTACCAATGATTCTTGGACTTAGAGTGAGTACATCTTTAAAATCCACTAGTAATGGTGTCCTTAGACAAATTCTATGTATAGGTGTGCACAATGATGTGACATGGTGTATGAAATGGAATTCTAAAAAAAACCACCATCAATCTTAATGTTATCATGTAATAACAAGGGAATATAATAACTTCTTAGGCCACTTCCAATGTTCAGTTTAGTCATGTCACATATCATACCCAACGTTCGTTATGGTTCCCATATACCAACACATTAATCTGAAATATCCCACATAGAAATACAATTATCACATTTTATTCTAAGCATCCATTATGTTAAAATGAAACCCATACTAATCATTATTTTGGATATATTTGGCATGAAACGAAAATAATTAGCAATGTATACCGATGGTTGGCATGACCACCCATCTGATATCACATTACCCATCAACATCATAACATATATATTTAGGGTTGGCATGTGTGTCAAACCCATTTTAATATAACATGTTCTATAAAACTCACAAATTTTTAGTGGAAATGTTCACCTAAACTATATCACATAACGTGTATCATCAAAGCCCCCATGTTTGTGGTTTGAACGAATTATCAGTCCAAATTTACATTATATCTCTCATTTCGGGTGGATTCATTTCCCAACCCATGTCCACATAACTATTCTATAACACCAACATTCCCTTGGTTTTCATGATATCCAAACCCATATCACATAACCCAAATATAGTCCAAGTAATAAAAATATTAATGCATGATACACAATTCCTAATTTAAATAAATTATTTAAACATACCAATAACACACATAAATTTCTAATTCTTGGAAACTCTATCAATACATGTTCTTTATTTGCGACATCTAGTTATCCATCACCCATGAAACCTTAATTTTACATTCCCATATTCGTTTGTGGTTACCAATTTTACATTATTACTAATTCACACTTCATATCCAGGGTAATCATTAAACAACTCAACCTATATGCACTAGGTCACATCCCAATCAAGGACACCCTTAAGGGTTCGCAAGACTAATACCCACATAATTAATTTTTATCTCCAAAATCAGTGAAAAATTATAAAATATATTAATTAAGAATAAATTAACTACATATTGAGAATGATTTTATATTTATAAAAAAATATAATATTTAATTTAGGATTTAATTTTAATTCATGTACATAGGTTCAATGAAAACACACATTACATAGGATGGGAAATTTATAAAAGCATTAGTGAAATAATAGGGGATTCTTACCTCTTCTTGAGAGAATATTTCCTATAAATTGTCTAATATTTATTCATCATAAAACACATTAAATGAAAAAATGTATAACTGATCAATGTAGGTTTACCCAAGGATAACAAGTGAAATTACAAAGTAAAATGAGAAAGATCATGAGAGGAGTGATAGATGAATTGGTAGTCCCCGCATTTTTTTAAATAGAACAAAGATCATCAAATAGATGGAAGAGATCCACATTTTATGATGCTAGAACCGAAGAGTGAATAGAAATAGGTGATTCACAACCATTTTGGGTGAAATCAAAAATAATACCAATCATTTAAACATTACTTTAAAACCACAAAAAAATAATTTAAATATAAAGAAAATTACCATCAAAACATTACTAGCAACCCACAGGGATTAAATTGGGTTATCTAGTGGCATAGATACATCATAAGGGACACCTAGGTTTAATTTAAAATCTATAGAACTTGGGTATTTATCCTAAGCACAAAATTATAAAAAAATATGTGTTTATCCCAATCCCAAAAGGTTAAGAGACATGATTGGTTAGCCGGTGTCTAAAAGGTGCATATGTTATACATGATGGAATTTGATTATTGTTTAATAACTAAAAATTATTGCGACAATATATATATATAATCCATTGAGGTTATACATCTATATACCATGAATATAAATAATTATTTTGATTATATATTCATTTTATTAAAATATTTCACACTTGTTCATATTTTCTCTCATGCTTATGATCATATCTTTTATGACCCGCTGATAATTGTTTCACTTACCAAGAGTTTGAGAACATTCAATTCTATATTTATTTTCTCTATGTAGAAGATAAGGGTATTATGTAATATATTTGTAGAATTATATAATGTGATATGTTTATTCACAAGATATTTTGAAGAAACATTATGCAGTAAGAAATTTAAATAGTTACTCTTAAAATAAACTAAACCACTATTTTATAATTTTTTTTCCTATATGAGAGAAGTAATGTTTAAATTTTTGAAATGATGCAAATTATATGCATGTTATGAAGATTTGTTATCAATTTTTATTAGAGTGGGGTTTTTTTATTGTTTGAATTAGGTTGTAAAGTATAAGAGAGCATAAATTAATGCAACATAGGTTGAACTAGAAGAATCATAAGATAAAAAGAATGTAGAATTAGTAAGTCATATTTGGAGTTATTTTTCATATTAATATGATTAATTATTAATATTTGCATTGTAAATTACTTTTTATAAATAATTTTAACCTTATAGTATTAATTAAATGGTTATAACCATGAGGTAATAAGTTAGTAATGAAACAAATGTACAAATGAAATGATTTCCCCAATGTTTAGCCAAATGGGATAAGATAAGGGGTGTAAAACATCATGTAAGTGTTATCTGAATTTGATTAAAATATCATAAACCATGTTATTCTATAAAATGCACTAAATTGGATGAATTAAACTGTTGATTCATTTATAAATCAAAAAATACCATCCATTAATTGATCTTCAAAACCACTAATAAGTAAGAAATGGATTAAAATGATAGAAACTATATTTTCAGTTCATTAATTGTGAGGAAAAATATTATTATTGGATATCTATTGATTTAATGGAGAAAATGAACATATTTCTTCCAAAATAAAGTACACTATTAAAGAGGAATTAAAAAACATCATAATGTGAGTGGAGTTTAGGGACTTGTTTTTTAATAAATATTTTTCCCAATATTTTCATTCAAAGATGGAGAGAGAATTAATTGATTTAAAGAAAAATTAATTTTAATCTAGTGGTTCTTTTTAAAGAAATTTTTCATGAATTACATTGTATGCATCATGTTTTATCATAAACCCAAAAAAATAATTTATGATTTATTCGGTAGTTTAAAACTATGTCTCTGAAAATAATTAACCACTTTTAAATTTGGGACCCTGATTATCTTCATGGATTTATATGGAATAAAATGAGAATTTAGTTTCATATAATATTTAATGATATGTCACAAAGAGAAATTAAAATAACCCCCCTTTAGATAAATAATGTGGTAGAAAGAACCTAGGAAATTGGGTAAAAGGGATGAGAATTTTTTTATATGTGTAATGGTTAGTAATCAAGAAAACCAATTCCAATGTTGTATGAAACGAAAAACTACTTCTATATATATAAACTAATGTCAAAAAATGAACCACCCGCACAAAAATGATTCATATTCGTGGTGTTTTTTCATTTTTCAAATAAATTTCCAAACCTATGGGATAATTTTGATAATAGACATCAGAAACCTCATAATCAATGAGAATAAGGGTATCTTTATTCTATCACAACAGATAATTTGGGTCATGAAAATAAATTGGAATATTTACAATAATCATGAAATCTAAAATTGAAAAGGTATTATTTTGATTATGAATATACTAAGACATTCATATTTGAGAAGTTCTATGTGTGCATCGAATCACCACTTTAATAGAATGATATTGAAGATTTAGTGAAAACAGTGAGTGGTATGATGATTTCAGCCCATGTCAATAAATCCTCTATGATATAAGATTATGGTAATGTGCTTCCTAAAAATATTATTATGCTCTTTTAGTTTAATTTTATGTTATTTTTGGAATGTATTATATTTATTAACATAGGGACCATATTAATACAAAGCATAGGGAAATGTCTATCGATTTTTAAAATCAACTTATTATCATCTATTAGTGAAGGGTTAATTATTAAGACCCAATGAATATTAATTCCCTTTTATGGGTATTAATACTAAATGAAGGGAACTATTTACCATATTTTTTTTGAGGTGACTGACCATAGTGGATATCATGATTGTTGATAAATACATTTATTTTTTTCTTAAAGAGTTGGTTGGTATACTCCGATATAATTAGATTCATGTATCATTGTAAAATATATCTTATTTCATGTCCATATTATAGATACCCTTATCTATTTTCATCAGTATTATATAATTTGAATTGTGTGGATGAAATTTATTAAGGGAGGAGAATGTGAAATCCATGAATTTAGGAAGCATTTTCTTACCATAATATATTCTTTTGTATTTCATAAATATGTTTTTTATTATAATATGATATTTTAAGATTATTATAAAATAAGTCATATAATATATGAATCAAACTAAAAACACATTATTCCCTCATAATGGAACATTACATGAAATTTATATGACACTATATAATACAAATAATGGATTATTACATAACATGGATGATTCATCCCTTAAAATTAAAAATATTAATATAGAATAATAAAAAGAAAAAAATTAATATCTTCATAACTAGTAAATCAAAAAATCATTTTCATCTTTTAGAATCACTATTTGTAGAAGTAATCCAATAAATTCAAAACATCTTGGATGAAAAAAAATAATTTTGGGAAATAAAAATGGGTAACCATAGGATTAAGGAGTGTTCTTTATAAAGATAATATTGAATGAATTTATAGGATGTAATGGAGGGTGACAAAGATATTGTGTATATTTATACTATACAGGTTTCCAATTTTGATTTATTGGTACATATTAAATATACGTAATGATTATTAAAATGTTAGAAAATATAATTTTTCATTGTAAATTGTTTTTAAAAAACAAAATAAATAATTTTTAATAGAATTAAATGATACTATTACATTTTTGAAAGGATGATTAGTGGTGGTGTCTTTATGATCTCTTGAGCATGGAGATTGATTGTGTTTCTTGATGAAGAAGTTCATTTCACTCGATATCTAGTAGAATAGAAGAAAAATATTTCAATATAGATTAACGTGGGTGGCTAGGTATTGAAAATAAAATAAATATATCATTATTAAACATTTAGTACCATGAATAGAGGTATGAAGGGTATAACTTCTACATAAGCATTGACTACAAGATCACCGAATGATTCTATGATTCGACGTATAAAAAAATCCAAGATTCTCTAAATATGATGATGGATATTTTTTGGGGGTTTGAAACCAATACACACTTCATAAAGTACAAGATATATGTATTTTATCCCTTATTAGTAGGATCATATATGATCAAGGGGAAAAATGTTAGGGTATAAGATGAGATTGAAGCTATCTCAAAATTGTAATTTTAGGCATTATAAGATGATTGATATTGAAAATGAATATTTTCACTTGATTTCACATCATGGGGGAATTCAATAAGGTATATAAATTTTGAAACGGGAATCCAAATGCATTCATGTGTAGGAATATGGAATGGGATTTGAATTTCAATTTATACACCCAAAAGTTGACCAATGATTTTGTTTGGATCTGGTAACATGGATTAAACATGGTATACTAGAACACATGATTACATAAATATATAAAATATTTTTTTGGGATTCCATTGAATATGGAACAACATATGATTCAAGAAGAACTATGATATTATGTGAGGATACTTCTAGATTCTAATATTGAGTCTTTTCATCCTAAATCATTGACTCAGAATGATAATGGATCTAAAGTTGAGTCAAAAATAATATATGTATATATATTTATATGTTCCAACCATTTAAAATATATGAAATAAAATAGAGAATAGAATATAAAATTAAATAGTCGGAATGAAACATGTATGATTAGCTATTGAGGTCAAGAGGAAACATATTGGGAGGTAGGGAAATGGAATAGAAAAAATGCTTAATCAGAGAAAGGATGATCTTTATATTAGGTGTATATGATGAAGGATTATAGTGAAAATAAATATTTCCATGGTGTATGAATTGAATTTTAAAGCTAAAAAGTGAAAAAAAATTATTGGAATGGAAATTAAAAAATCCCATGCTACCAAATGATAGAGGAAGATGAAAATGTGGTTAGGGAAATCTGTAGACATGATGCACTAACTATATAATCCATATAATTCAGTGACCTAAAAAATTCTAAATAAGGAAGAGTGTCTATAGGAAATAATGAGGTTATATAAGGAAATAATAAATAGTCCAAAAGTTGTAGAAAAAACATGATTACTACCCAAGAGATTATAGGGGGATTAATAGACATATATGGCTTTAAGGATAAAAGAGATGTAGGTAAGAATTAGGATGGGTGTACAATGGAGAAGAACAACAAGGACTAAAGATTAGTGGAATACGACTCTGAATAGGAGGATGATTTATCACGTAATATGAATTTAAAATATGTATCTAAAATGAGAAGTAATATGGGTAATGATAGCATACAATGGAAAAACATGAATGGGATTACTGAAGTGGTGTGTATGAATTATAAAGAACGAACCCATTTATTTAAGGGGAATGATTAATATAATAAAGGCCACCTTAACAAATTTTATGGAAATTAATTAGGGTTTGAGTTTAATGGTTCTTAGGACTAGGGAATCCTCATGACTAGGAACAAGATAAGTAAAAGTTAGAAAACCCAATGTCTCTCTGAAATGGAAGGTTGTATGAGAGAAGAAAAAAATAATATCAAGATCAAAATGATTGTGATGATTTCAAACTACCATAGGATAAGAAATTATGGCATTGTTAGGTTCCTTAAGAGGATAATTTTTAATTATCATGTAACACCCCAAGGTTTTAAAAATAAATTGAAATTCAAAAAACACTGACTCTCTACATAATGAAACTTTTTTTAAGGAGATAGTTTTAAAATATCCATTATTTTTTTTCCACTTCTATGTCATTAATTTCAAAAAATGGACATCTACAGTTCTGATAAGTAAGTTATCTGGAATATATAAAAACCATCTTGTTTATAGTGAATAGTAACATACCCATTTGAGTAGTAATATGAATAGTAATAAGACCCTTATTAATGGTAAATCATATTATTATTTTATTTTTTAAGGTTATCAGATAATGAGATATTGATTAATTTTTCTAGGTGATATAAAATCAGTTATACTTTTAAAATTGGTATTTTTGGGATAAAATATGGTATTTATTTAAAAAGTAAATGAACCATATTTAGAAATATATTTTCAAAAAATGGAGTACATGTTTTAATTCTACTCAGTGAAAAATGGTTCAGGTGAATTTTTTGGATTTTACAAAAATACATGAATTTTTGTGAATAGTGAAATTCAAAAATTTATGAAAATTGATTAATAAATTAAATTATGCATCATGCATGAGTCATGGATGATGTAAATGGGAATTGGTTATAACTCACTTTTACATATTTCTATTTAGGTTTACATGAATCAATACAATTCATTTTCATGGAAAACAAATATTAAACTAATGATTAAGATAATGGAAAACGCCTCCTCTCCTCCACTATAAATACCACCCTCACCACCTCTTCCTCTCACACCTCTAAAGATTTTAGAATTGTATAAATCCTTCCAAATACCCTTCCCAAGGATCTTCCAAACATTTAAGACCATATGGTCTCATCAAAATCTAAAAACCAAATGCCTTGAGGAGGATCTCAAGGAGAAGAGATCAAGAGGTAAAATTCCGCTTTTTATTTTCATGTGATTTCTATTCAATTTTATTCTAATACTCTCTTATCCTCCCCTATACAAGAGGCATTAAAGCTCCAAAATTTAATATATTCTGGATTTTATCATGTTTATATTAAAATTTTCATCATCATTCTTCCTCTCCTCGTTATCTTATTCTATAAATAAAAACACCATCCGTGATGTGTTAATTTACCAAAATCGTGGACGAAGTGTTTTCAATTTCCTTTACATCCTTAAAATATTGTTGTAAATTCATTTTAATGTTTGAAACCATTTTTAATATCTATGATATTACCTATATTATGTTCTTTAATTAACTTATACACATAATATTAAAGGTATTTGATGAAACAAGTACGATATTATCGAAGAACTGCGAAAATAATGTAAAAAAATAACTAATGATTTATTTAATGATTCATCCTCATACCATATAACAAAAAAATTTATGTAATAATTTAATATTTTATAATAATTTTAATAAAATCTAAATCCATTTCGGGATATTTTTTTCCTTTTGAATAGAAAATAGGTTTCGAACCAACCATGGAAACCATGTAATTAATGCACACTAAACAATGTAAATAAAAAATATTTTAATGAATGGGTCGATTGATGTTATAAAATGACCACATAATGTGTTATAAACATGAACATGTTTCTTTAAAATATTAATAACACTATTTTAACCATTATACAGTAGTATTAAGAACATTTTAAGTAAGACAAACTCGTGATAAGGGAATTCGTAACCCAATTTTCATTCTTTGGGTTAACATTTTAATTCATTAATTATGTGATGATGATATTATTTTTATTATTTAATTTCATTTTTATTATGATTTATTATGTGTATTCAAATTTTAAACACATAATACATTGATTATATTTATTCTATCTTTAATTATATGATATTTTTAAGTGAATTCACTTTAAAAACCCTCTTTTAAAAATTCTTTTTTTATGAAATTCAAAATAAATATTTTTATGAAATTAGTCATGTTTTATGATTATTTTATTGTTCTTTGTAATTATTTATGATAAACTATGGGAAATATATCTAACTTTAATTCATTAGGCATGTGTATGTTGGAGGTCAGTTGTATGGTTACTCCATGTGTAACAACGATGGTTACACCATAAGGTAGTCGTGAGGGTTACATTGTAAGGTAGCAGTGAGAGTTAAAAATCATAAGGTATCCACGAGGGTTAAAAAATTAATTATTTAATTCCTACAAATACCTTTATTCCATTTTATGTTTTCTATGATTTATGGAAATGTCAGGTTTCAGAAAGTATGTATATGATTCTTTATGGGTGTGAAATATGTGTTTGTGAAAATGATTTCATATGATTATAAAAATTCATGGGATAGTGGTTTCATTCTTTTTTTATATCCCTTACTGAGATTTTTATGCTTATCACATATTTTTAAATTCTTTTCACATGTTAAAAACATGTGTGATAAAATTAATGAATCCACATTAAATGTTATGAAGATTTTTCAAATAAATCATGTGTTAGTTTTCTATTTAAAATTTTATGTTTTAGAAGAAATGGATACTATTTTAATGTCACCCACATTATATGCATGGGGGTTTATATATATGAAGTACTTACAAACGTTATAAAACTCTAAACCAAACAGATATTTAGGAATGTAATGAACTGAAATCTCATTGAAATAACTAGAATATTAATTGTTCTTAAGGTTGGGTCCTTATAATAGGTATCAGAGTATAGTTTAGATAAAATTAACAGTTAAAATGATGTTAATAAAATACCATCTATGATTATTACCTATTTTTAATGCTGAAATGATATTGAATTTAAAGATTACTATTTTTTATCTGAGATATGTCTGTTTAGAATTGTTTTTCACATAAGAAATATGAGAACTGTAGTTGGAAGGAACTGAGAGGATGATATATTTCTAAATCCAAAACCGGAAATAGTGGGAATTGGAAAAGAGTAGTTTTTTAAAGTAATGGACCTGTGTACATAGGACATAAATGGTGGTGGCATCCATGTTATAGAACAACCAGATCATTCAAAAAGGAACATGATGATACATGAACGTTTTATGAGGCAACACCCTCCTAATTTTGGTGGATCTTCTGACCCAATATCAGTTGAAGGGTTGATTGAATCCCATGAAAATATATTCTATCTTATGGGAGGTTCAGATAATCCAAAGGCTAGTCTTTCTATTTGTCGCTTTGAAGGTGAAGCTCATTTGTGGTGGTCAATGGTCAAGAATATAAGGAATATAAATGATATTTGTAAAGACCCGTAAAATTCAAGGAAATTTTTTTCTTAATTTTCTTTGGAATTTTACAAGAACGTATTTTTTGACGGCACCTGATTCCGAGGCCTGGTGTGCCCGGAATCTTTTTCCAAAGTTTGGCTCGGGTACGTTCAGTGAACGATCGAGCGAGTTTTTATAACTTTTGAACCGGTGCTTGGAATCAAATTCTGAGGGCACCGATGGAATCGTAGCACTAGTATTTGCTTAGAAACACCTTTTCCGGAGTTTCGTTTGCTCGGGTGTGTTTTTTAATTTTTGGGGTTATGTTAAGAAATAAAATAAAAGTGGTGCGACACTTTATTTTATTTTACTAAAAGCAACTTAAAGCCACTTAAACTAGTTAAGCGGATAAGGTGGGACCCACAATATCCTACCCACTTGGTAGGATATTTGTGAGGTGGGGCCCGCAAGAGCCCCACCGTTTCTTCCCTCCTAAGTAATGCACCCGCAAAACCGCTCTTTAATGAAATTTAATCGTGCGCTTTTCTGGTTAAGAAACGCCCCATTAAATTGGTCAGTTAAATTGTTACAATCATTTCTTCGAATTAATTGTTCATTACTTATATTTGATTTTCAAATTGTTGGCATGTGAATAAAATAATACCAACACTTGTCTTCTTGAGGGGTGGCTTGTTGAGAAGATTTGGAGAAAACTCTAAGGCCTGAAGATATTCATCCTCTTTCGTGATGAACGCGATGAACACAAAGAACACGTAGAACGCTGACCTTCGACGAAGGGCGACGAAGAACGCGGAACCCTCGGAGATCGACGACGCGACGTCGTGTTCCGCGATGCCGACGATTCTCCTTCCGCGATGTTTCTTCCATGGCGTTCCTTCCCCGCAGTAATATTCGATCAACAACCGATTGAGGTAGGGGATTGCGGTTCTTTTAATTCTTTGTGAGTTATATCCTCAACATGGGATTAATTGGTGCAATTAAATCTGTGTGATTTTAATCCTCAGAGTATGACTACGCGACGCCGTGTACCGCGACGACCGCGACGCCCCTTCCGCGGCGCGATCATCCTCTTCTTCCACGACGGTCATTCCGCGATGAACTCACGTTCGACGACAATGTTGAGGTAGGGGTGTTTGTTCTTTAAATCTATGTGATTATATCCGCGGTTTGTTTAAATGATTGTTGTGAGACTTTTAAAACCACTAACGCGGTGTGTGCGGACCAATGAACAAGTCCGAACCCACCGTCCTTTGCATTCTTGGTGTGCGGAATGACGGACAATGACAAAACAAGCCGCTCGGGCGATGTGAGGTCCTCACAGTGAAGGACGGGCCCCGGGAGGGCCAATTGTGAAGACGTCACGCATTTCCGACCACCAGAACTCATCCGGTGGTCCGCGGAGCAACCTGTTGGTGCGCCGCCAAAAGAAGCCGCTGCGACTGAAGGCGCGACGGCAGGATGCGGTCCCACGACCGCCAGGGACAAGAGGGGGACGGGATGTGGTAGTCGGTCGCGTCTGCTGGCAAGGGCGGCACCACGCGGTGCCGTTACTCCTTCACGTGGGGGCAGCGCGCCCCCCGCTTCGCTCGGCCGTAACGGACGAGTCGACCCGCTGGCCACCCGGTCAGCGCCAGCCGGGTCGCGCCCAGCCGGGTCAGACTCGGGTCGGGTCGCCCTGGTTCTGGCCGACCCAGGGGGTGGGCCGGGTCAGTCCGGGCCCAGACCCCCCGTTTTCGGACCTCCTTCGGTCTTTTTCCCATATCATGGGCTATAGACCTCCGATTGACGCACCGTCAGCGGTGATGTGATTCATGGATCGAGGCGGTCGCTTCCACATATTACACTCAAGGTTTTGGAATACTTTGGGTTCGTCCGGGATGGTTCATACATGAAACCAACCATGCCCTCAGAGCGAAAATGCTCATAACTTGAACTCAGGACGTTCGATTGATGTGCCCGCCGACTTTGATGGTTTCCTCTTAGTTAGACGGATATTTTGGCTTACTTCTCTCGAGGTTTGGACATATATGGAGTACAGTCAGGTAGGTTTTGACTTAAAAACCAACCGGGATCCTTGAACTAAAAAGCCAATAACTCTCAGACCGGGCGTTTGATTGACGCACCGTCTGCGACGTTGAGTTCCTGTTAACGATATGGAACATTTGGATACATCAACTCCAGAGTATGTGTCATTTGATGTATCAGCCTCTCGACTCGTGGAGCGGACCCTCCCGAACGAGCATGTTGTGTGCGGGAACCCTAGAGCTGGCTACGACTGCGACTGCGACGACGACGACGACTATATCATCGATCCTCAGTGGACTCAATGACGACGACTACGACACTCAGAGATCCTACTTGGATCAATGCCATAGATCCTGTGTCGGTCTGATCCTATGTGGCTCAGCGCTCATCAGTCCTGTGTGGGTCAACGTCTACAGATCTTGTGTGGGTCTGATCCTGTGTGGGTCATTGCGGGGGTTAGTTACCTATCGATCCTGTGTGGGTCAGATCCTTTGTGGGTCATTGTGGGGGTTAGTTACCTATCGATCATGTGTGGGTCAGATCCGTTGTGGGTCATTGCGGGGGTTAGTTACCTATCGATCATGTGTGGGTCAGATCCTTTGTGGGTCATTGCGGGGGTTAGTTACCTATCGATCCTCTGTGGGTCAGATCCTTTGTGGGTCATTGTGGGGGTTAGTACCTATCGATCCTTTGTGGGTCCGACGGCTTTGGTGAATCATTGGATATATCTGATCATCTCTATCATCATACGAAGAAGTATATCTGTGTGAGCTGAGTCTGTTTTTCTTTCCTTTGTGGATTGTGTTGTGCTATCCTGTGTGGATTACGTTTTTCTTTCCTGTGTGGACTAGGTTGTACTTGGGCTCGGATGTTGGAGCCGAACTTGGAATTTATGACTTAGGTATATGTATGGGCATATAACTAAGTAGTGTCAGACGTTACTTCGTGATAGTATCTTCTTTTTGGGTATTATCCTTCGTGGATTCTAGGAGACCTTCGGGGGTCACGGGATCCCTACTGAGTAGCTTATACTCACCCATGCAAGGGCTATTCCCGCACTACGTTGTGTTGGTTACAGATGACAGACAACGCTGATCGTGGTTGAGGCCTGTGGAGAAGGACGGTACCCGGAGGTGGACCACTAGGCGGGACGTACTCGGAGTAGACGGTTGGACCTGAAGAGCTGTTGAGGATATCTGTACTCACACTTCAGGTGGGACTTCCAGTGGGCGGCTCGACATTGTGGGTTTACTTTCCGTTGATGTTTTCCCTTTTGAGTTGCACTTTACTTTCAGTTTGGGTTTGTATTCTGGCCCACTTACTTTTCTGCACTTACTGTTGTACCCAGTTTTTACTTAGTGTCTACTTCTAGTGCTTGCTTGCTCTGTGGTGTTTGTTTACTTTAAAAAGGAAATTCCTTCACTTTTACTGGGATTTAGGCCTTGGTGCTAGTCGCTAGCCCCTGGCCTATGGATGGTGGGCTTGGGGTAGTCACGACACGGGCCCCGAGGACGGGTCGTGACAAATTGGTATCAGAGAAGTTCGGTTCTACCACAGAACATTGGACTCTGATCTTTTTCTATGTGAAGCAATAGTGTTAAGCTTATTGGGTGTGGTTATCAGTCCAGGGAGTCCAGTGTTGGTGCGGTGGCTGATGTATCCGTACACCAGGACCCTGACTTCTGATTTCCGACTTAATGCACGAAAACATTGATTGCATGGGTGTGTTTCAAGTTTTCTTTGTGATTACTTTGTGTCAGCTCACCATGTATACTGTTCTGACTGTGGCGCACCTGTTTCCTTTTCAGTATGGCCCCACGACAGCAGCCAGCTAGGGTTCCGAGAGTTGAGCATGACGACAGCCCACCGAGCGACGAGGCCTCATTACAGGGCCCTTTGACATCTGAGGCACCGGCGGTACCTCTACTCGTCGATCCACTGATGCTTCCAGCCCCAGCCGCTGACGATGCACGTCACCTTAGTGCTCTTCATGAGTTTCAACACCAGCGACCACCCAAGTTCCATGGGGAGACAGACCCTGAGGTAGCCGAGGACTGGCTGGAGGAAGTTATTCAGGTTTTCAGTTTAGTGAGGACACCATCAGACCTCATGGTGATCCTCGCAGTGAGCCTACTGCATGCGGCAGCAGGCAGATGGTGGAGCTTGATTCTGTAGGTGCACGATGAGGCATCTCTCCTCTAGACGGACTTTGAGAGCCTTTTCCGCTCGGAGATCGTCCCATCCACCCTCCGTGCAGTGTGCATCCCGGAGCTTCTACACTTGCGGCAGGGCCGCTTGACGGTCGCCGAGTACTTGGAAAGATTTACCGATCTCTCACGCTACTTGACAGATATGGTACTTGACCCATTCTTCTGGGCCCGTACCTTTGAGCAGGGATTGAGGCATGTGATCAGGGAATCGCTGATCTCCCTCAGCATTCCGACCCAGGAAGGATTACTAGAGCGAGCCCTTCTGTTCGAGATATTTCTTGCTGAGTCTACATCAACAGCGAGATCTACTGCGAGGCGGCATGTAGTAGAGTCTTTTGCAGCAGGAAGTCGATAGATGACTCATGGGTCCAAGTAGACCAGACCCTCAGGAAGACGACCTCAGGAAACTGTATCAGCAGTGCAGGGCACACAGCATGGAGCCAGTCTTTCGAGAGGCAGATAGTGCTACGCATGCGGTGGGCAGGGCCACATGGCTGGTGACTGCCCGACCCGTCGTGCTGAGAAGCAGTAGATGGTTGAGGGGCCACCCAGGCAGAGGCCTAAGGTCGACCATGGCAGTCCGCAGGGAGCAGGAGGACGTGGCAGAGGAGCTGGCCGAGCAGCAGGTGGTGGGCCACACATTGAAACTCTACCACCACCACCACCACCAGGAGGTCCACCCCGACCACAGGGAGATGGAGGGCATATACAGGCACAGCTTCAGGCAACGGAGGCCTATGACCACGGCGCGCCCGAGATGATTCGAGGTACTATCTCTGTCTATTCCACCATTGATGCAGTTCTTATAGACAGAGGATCGAGTCACTCATTCATAGCCGCTACCCTTATTCGGAGCTCGGAGATTCCGACAGAGCCGTTGGCTCGATCCTTACGGCTAGAGACTCTTGCGGAAGCAGACTCGATGATTACGCACTGGTTCCAGCAGTGTGAGATTACTCTAGGAGGCGAGATCTTTTGCTGGGATCTTCTTGTAGCGGCATCGATGCCTTACGATGTCATCTTAGGCATGGATTGGTTATCTACATTCCATTCACAGATTGACTATATTAGGCGTAAGTTGTGATGTGTATGCACCGACGGGAGCAGGTTCACCTTCACTGGAGAGAAGGGAGACTTCACAGCACAAGATGGACTTCCGCATTGGAGATGACAACCCATCACTCATCAGTTGGCTAGCCTCATCCTAGGAGGAGTTGACATGTTGAGTCCTAGTTTTCCTGCAGTGGTGGATCAGTATGAGGGCGTCTTTCCCAAAGACATTCCAGGACTACCCCCTCGCAGAGTGGTAGACTTTTATATTGATCTATACCCTGGGACAGCCCCAATATCCACTCCATCATATCAGATGGCTCCCACCGTGCTTCGAGAGCTATGGGTACAGTTGGAGGACTTGAAGGGCAAGGGATTCATCTGACCCAGTGTTTCACCCTGGGCTTCCCCGATATTGTTATCCAAGAAGGCGGACGAGAGCTTGCGACTTTGTGTCGACTATCGTCACCTGAACTAGGTGACAGTAAGGAACAATTATCTGCTATAGTGGATTGATGACCTCTTCGATCAGCTCAAGAGAGCACGGTGGTTCTCAAAGATTGACCTCAGGTCAGGCTATCATCAGCTCAGATTTCGGGACGATGACGTGCAGAAGATGGCCATCAGATGTTGTTATGGCCACTATGAGTTCTTGGTTATTCTCTATGGTTTAACAAATGCTCCCGTTGTGTTCATTAGCCTCATGAATAGGATATTTCAGCCATGCCTCGATCGATTTGTCATAGTCTTCATCGATAAAATTTTGATATACTCGACGACTGAGGAGGAGCTCGCCTACCACTTATGTGTTGTGCTAGACACACTCCGAGAGCACCAGATTTATGGAAAGCTCTCGAAATGTCAGTTCTGGTTACGTGAGGTTCACTTCTTGGGGCACGTCATCTGTGAGGCGGGAGTTGTGGTGGATCCTTCAAAGATCGAGGCAGTGCTAGCTTGGGAGCCACCCAGGAGCGTGACGGAGGTGCGGAGTTTCTTGGGACTAGCTGGATACTTTCTGAGATTTATGCTAGACTCCTCCAGAGTTGCGGAACCACTCTCAACTTTGAAAAGGAAGGGGAAAACCTTTTTGTGGTCAGACAGATGTCAGCAGAGCTTCCATGAGCTGAGACCGAGATTGACCAGCGCACCTATCTTGAGGTTGCCGTAGGAGGGAGTAGGGTACGTAGTCTACTGTGATGCATCAGGGACCGGACTCAGATGTGTCCTAATGCAGGATCGGGCAGTGATCTCTTATGGATCACATCAGCTGAGGCCGCATGAGAAGAACTACGCCACCCATGACATGGAGTTAGCAGAAGTGGTCTTCGCTCTGAAGACATGGCGACACTATCTGATGGGCGAGCGCTTTACAGTCTTTTCTGACCATCAGAGTCTCAGGTAAATATTCTTTCAGAAGGATCTGATCCGGAGATAGCGACGATGTCTCGAGTTCCTCCAGGACTACGACTTTGAGATAGTCTATACTCCTGGGAAGGGGAACGTAGTAGCTGATGCTCTCAGCAGGAGGACAGCCATTCAAATACTTGAGGAGGTGACATGGCAGCTAGCAGCTTTGTAGATATCCTTCATGGATAGCGATGGAGAAACCTTACTCCAGTCTCTCACAGTCACTCCTCCACTACTGCAGCAGGTCAGAGAGGTACAACGTGGGGACGATGACTGTGAGACACGGTGTGCACAGATATCCTCAGGACAGGCACCTTATGGATTCTCTTTTGGAGCAGAGCATGACATCCTTTTCAGAGGATGTACCTTGGTACCAGTTTCATTATGGGAGGAGGTGCTGAGAGAGTTTCAAACTTCTCCCTTGGTGGTACATCCTGGAGTGGGGAAGATGTACCAGGACCTCAGAAGACAGCACTGGTGGCCAGGAATAAAGAAGGTTGTGGCAGAGTTCGTTTCTCGATGCCTCACCTGCCAGCAGGTGAAGGCAGAGCATCAGGTACCAGCAGGCTTGGTACAACCCTTGGAGGTCCCGGAGTGGAAGTGGGACGGCATATCTATGGACTTAGTGACTGGACTTCCACGCACTTCCAGAGGTCACGACTCTATTTGGGTGATTTTCGACCGAATCACCATGTTGGCTCACTTCTTACCCATCAGAGAGCATGGCTAAGTGGAGAGCATGGGGCATCTCTATGTTCAGGAGATTTTACGGCTTCACGGTGTGCTATCATCCATCGTCTCCAATCGAGATGCTCACTTTTCTTCCCGAATTTAGAGGGGGTTGTAGGAGGCATTCGGGACCCAGCAACGTCTGAGCACTGCCTTTCACCCTCAAACAGATGGTCAAATAGAGAGGACCATTCAGACTCTCGAGGAAATGCTCCGCGCATGTGTCCTCAACTTTGGTCGTAGATGGGAGGACCACCTACCCTTGGTGGATTTCGCGTACAACAATAGCTACCACTCCACCATTGGGATGGCACCATACGAGGCGTTGTACGGCCGAACTTACAGATCTACTTTGTGCTGGACAGACCCAGGGGAGTCAACATTTGTGGGACCAGAGATGGTCCAGACCATGACAGAGAAGGTCCGGATCATCCAAGAGCAGATGAGGACAGCTCAGAGCCGGCAGAAGTCCTATGATGACAGGAGGCGGAGGCCACTAGAGTTCGAGGATAGCGACCATGTCATCTTACGTGTCTCACCTCAACGTGGATTACAGAGATTTGGCCGAGGCAGAAAGTTGTCTCCACTCTTCATCGGACCATTCCAGGTCCTCATCAGGATTGGCGAGGTGGCCTATCGCCTGGCTCTACCACCTCAGTTGCACCGGGTGCACGACGTCTTCCACATATCTCTACTGAGGAGATACAGGCATGACCCGATGCATATCATTGACCATGGGGAGCTAGACGTTGATGATGGGACGAATTTTGCGGAGGTCCCGGTGGAGATCGAGGATCAACAGGAGCGGGTCCTGTGTGGATGGTCTATTCCTCTAGTGCGTATCAGATGGCAGCACGAGAAACTTCAGGAGAGCACTTGGGAGCGGGAGGCTTAGATGTGTGCTCAGTACCCACATTTGATTCCCTAGTTTATGATATATCTTTACGGGGACGTAAAGACCTAAGGTGGGAGTGATTTAAAGACCCATAAAATTCAAGGAAATTTTCTTCTTAGTTTTCTATGGAATTTTACAAGAACGCAGTTCTTGACGGCACCTGATTCCGAGGCCCCATGTTCCCAGAATCTTTTTCTGAAGTTTGGCTCGGGTACATTCAGTGTACGAAAGAGCGGTATTTTCTAACATTTGAACCGGTGCTCGAAATCAAATTCCGAGGGCACCGATGGAATAGGAGTGCCGGTATTTGATTAGAAACTCCTTTTCCGGAGTTGCGTTTGCTCGGGTGTAGTTTTTAATTTTTTGGGTTAAGTTCAGAAATAAAATAAAAGTGGTGCGATACTTTATTTTATTTCACTTAAAGCCACATAAATACACTTAAACTAAGTTAAAAGGATAAGGTGGGACCCACTATTTCCTACCCCCTTGGTAGGATATTTTTGAGTTGGGGCCAGCACAAGCCCCTCCATTTCTTCCCTCCTAAGTAACGCACCCGCAAAACCCCTCTTTGATGAAAGTCAACCGTGATTTTTTCTAGTTAAGAAATGCCCCATTAAATTGTTCAGTTAAATTGTTACAATTAATTCGTCGAATTAATTGTTTGTTACTTATCTTTGATTTTCAAATTGCTGGCATTGGAATAAAATAAGTCCAACACTTGTCTTCTTGAGGGGTGGCTTGTTGAGAGGATTTGGAGAAAACTCTAAGGCCTGAAGATCTTCAACCTCCTTCGTGAAGAATGCGAAGAATGCGAGGAAAACGAAGAACGCTGGCCTTCGAAGAAGGGAGATGAAGAACGTTGAGCCCTCGGAGATCGACGACGCGACACCGTGTTTTGCGACGCCGACGATTCTCCTTCCGCGACGTTTCTTCCGTGACGTTCCTTCCCCGCGGAAATCTTCGATCAACAACCAATTGAGGTAGGGGATTGCGGTTCATTTAATTCTTTGTGAGTTATATCCTCAACATGGGATTAATTGGTACAATTAAATCTGTCTAATTTTAATCCTTAGAGTTTGACTACGCGACGTCGTGTACTGCGACGACAGTGACACCCCTTCTGCGACCCGACGATCCTCTTCTTCTGTGATGGTCATTCCGCGACGAACTCACGTTCGACGACAATGTTGAGGTAAGGGTTTTTGTTCTTCTAAATCTATGTGATTATATCCACGGTTTGTTTAAATGAATTTTGTGAGACTTTTAAAACTGCTAACGTGGTGGGTGCGGACCAACGAACAACTCCGAACCCACTGCCCTTTTCGTTCTTGGTGTGCGGAATGGCCGACGACGACAAAACAAGCCGCACAGGCGATATGAGGTCCTCGCAGTGAAGTACAGGCCCAGGGAGGGCCATTGGCAAAGACGGAACGCATTTCTGACCACCGGAACTCGTCCGGTGGTCCACGGAGCAGCCCGCCAGTGCGCCTCTCCGGCACGGCGGTGCCGGCGGCAGGTGGCGGCAGCACCCGGTGCGCCGCCGGCATGAGCCGTCGCGGCTTCAGCCGCGGTGGAAGGGCGCGGTCCCGCGACCACATGGGACCGGAGGGGGACGGGACGCAGAAGCCAGCCGCATCCGCTGGCAAGGGCGGCCCCACACGGTATCACGACTCCTTTACGCGGGAGCAGCACGCCCCCCGCTTCGCTCGGCCGTAACGGATGAGCCGACCTGCTGGCCACCCGGCCTGCGCCAGCCGGGTCATGCCCAGGCTGGGCTGGGCCACGCCGGCCGGGCCGGGTCGCACCCAGCCAAGTCGAACCCGGACTCGGGTCGGGTCGACCCGGTTCGGGCCCACCAAGGGGGGTTGGGCCGGGTCGGTCCGGGCCCAGAACCCCCGTTTTCGGACCTCATTCGGTCATTTGCCCATATCATGGGCTACGAACCTCTGATCGACGCGCCGTGAACGACGATGCGATCCTTGGATCGAGACAGTAGATTCAATATATTACACTCAAGGTTTCGGAATACTTTGGGTTCGGCCGGGTTGGTTCGTACACGAAACCAACCGGGCCCTCAGAGTAGAAACGCTCATAACTTGAACTCCGGACGTTCAATTGACGTGTCGTCGAATTTGATGGTTTTATCTTAGTCAGAAGGATCTTTTGGCTTACTCCTCTTGAGGTTTGGATGCAGTTGGAGTATGGTCGTGTTGGTTTTTACTTAAAAACCAACCAGGATCCTGCAATAAAACATCCAATAACTCTCAGACCGGGTGTCTGATTGACGCGCCGTCTGCGACGTTGAGTTCCTGTTGACGATATGGAACTTTTGGATAAACCAACTCCAGACTATGTGTTAGTTGATGTATCAGCCTCTCGACTCGTGGAGCGGACCCTCCCAAACGAGCTGGCTGTGTGCGGGAACCCTAGAGCTGGCTGCGACTGCAACTACGACGACGACGACTGTATCAGAGATCCTCAGTGGACTCGACGGTGATGACTATGGCACTCAGCGATCCTATGTGGATCAGTGCCACAGATCCTGTTTGGGTCTGATCCTATTTGGGTCAGCGCTCAACGGTCCTGTGTGGGCCAGCGCCTACAGATCCTGTGTGGGTATGATCCTATGTGGGTCATTGCGGGGGTTAGTTACCTATCGATCCTGTGTGGGTCAGATCATTTGTGGGTCATTGCGGGGGTTAGTTACCTATCGATCCTGTGTGGGTCCGATCCTTTGTGGGTCATTGCGGGGGTTAGTACCAATCGATCCTTTGTGGGTCCGACAGCTTAGTTGAATCAGTGGATATATGTGATCATCTCTATCGTCAAACGAAGAATTTTACCTGTGTGAGCTGAGTCCTGTTTTGCTTTCCTTTGTAGATTGTGTTGTGCTATCCTGTGTGGATTACGTTTTTCTTTCCTATGTGAAATGGGTTGTACTTGGGCTCGGATGTTGGAGCCAAACATGGAATTGATGACTTAGGTATATGTATGGGAATATACCTAAGTAGTGTCAGATGTAACTTCGTGATTGTATCTTTCCTTTGTGGATTATCCTTCGTGGATTCTAGGAGACCTTCGGGGGTCTCGGGGTCCCTACTGAGTAGCATATACTCACCTCTACATGGGCTATGCCCGCACTATGTTGTGTTGGTTCAGAAAATAGACAACGCTGATCATGGTTGAGGCTTGTGGAGTAGGACGGTACCCGGAGGTGGACCACTAGGCAGGACGTACTTGGAGCGGACGGTTGGACCTGAAGAGATTTGGAGGCTATCTATACTCACCCTTCAGGTGGGACTTCTAGTGGGTGGCTCGACGTTGTGACTTTACTTTCAGTTGTTGTTTTCCCTTTCGAGTTGTACTTTACTTTCTGTTTGGGTTTGTATTCTAGCCAACTTACTTTTCCGCACTTACTATTGTAACCAGTTTCCACTTAGTGTTTACTTCTACTGCTTTCTTACTCTGTGGTGTTTGTTTACATTTCAAATGAAATGCCTTCCCTTTTTACCAGGATTTACGCCTTGGTGATAGTCTCCAGCCCCTGGCCTATGGAAGGCGGGCTTGGGGTAGTCACGGCACGGGCCCCGAGGATGGGTCGTGACAATATTGAAGCCTTAGAGTGGGATTAAATTAATTGTTTTTTCCTTGAAAAATATTTCCTAATATGGTTTGAATTTAGATTGAGAATAAATTCCTTGAATTAATGAAAAAGGAGGAAGATTCAATGCATGTGTATGAAGCAAACTTCAACATACTGGTAATGTATGCCCAAAATATTATAATGGATCTCGATATAAAATTCAACCTTTTTTATTCTAGATTGAATCCATGATACCAAAAGGAATTGGCCTCCCAAGAATTCAATATTTATGAATATATAGTATGATGTTATCAGACGGTAGAAATGGAGTTTACTAATGATCATGTGTACGTTGAAAGAAAACCAAAGAATATGTCTAGATGGCAAGAAATGGGTTGGAATCAATCAAAGAAATCTGATGGATTGAATGTTCAATTTCCAGTGTGTGAAAAGTGTTGTAAAAATCACCCTAGAGAATAACTTACTGAAACTAGGAACTGTCATTGATTTGGTAAGTTTTGACATATGGCACGAGATTGTAATGTAACTGATCTTAAGATTAATTCTGATAAGAAAACTGAAAAGTGATTCATATGTGGTGAGATGGGTCATTATGAAAATGGCTTCCCAAAGAATGTTCTAAGTGATGGAAAGAATCTAGTCTATAAGAATAAAGGTGTAGTGTGATCCTTTGTGACTATGTTAGAAGATTTTGGGCCATCCAACAATGTGGTATGAGTAATTTTTTTGTTTACTCAGGTTTTTTAAAGTCTTATTTGATATGGGGTCTACACATTCCTTTATTTATGAAACATTTTCTGGTAAATTTGAAATATCACCTCAAAAAATGAGACCAGAACATTTTGTTAAAACCCTAGGGGAAAATGTTACAACAAAAAGGAATTTCAATAATCATCCCATTGTTATATGTGGAAATATATTGCATGAAATCATTATTGGTTTTCCCTTAGTAGAGTTTGATGTTGTTCTGGGTATGGATTGGATTTCTCTTTATAATGAAAATATTTATTATAGAGATAAAGAAGTTTTTTATAAAAAGTGGATCCATTTTTATACAAGAACGAACCCATACAATTGGTAATATATCAAGAAGTTGATAGAATATTCAAATAAATAAAAGAATGTTATCTTGATCATATTGTTGAAAACAAGGGAATTGTTCAGATTAATGATGTACTAGTGGTGAATGAATACCTTGATGTTTTCCTAATGAGCTACTCAGTGTTTTAACTGATCAAGAATTTGAATTCATAATTGAATTAGTTACTTATTCTACACCAATTACAAATCCCCCGTATAGAATGGATCAAAAGAAAATTCTTGAATTGAGAAATCAGTTGTAGAAGTTTCTTTATATGGGCTTCATCCATCACAGCACTTCACCATGGGGATCTCCAATTTTGTTTGTTAAAAAGCAAGACAGTTCAATGATACTTTTCATTGATTATAGAGTTTTGGATAACGTTACTATTATCAATTAGTATCCTTTTCCTTGAATCTATGACTTCTTTGATTAGCTCCAGGGAGAATAGTATTTTTTCAAGATTGAATTGATATTCGGGTACCATCATTTGAAGGTGAAGGATGATTACATTAAAAAATAACTTTTCTAACTATATATGTTCATTATGAATTTTTTATGCCATTTGGGTTAGCTAATTCCCTATTTTTATCCATGGATCATATGAATTGAATATTTCATTAGTTCTTGGATATGTTTGTGGCTATTTTTTTTATGACATCCTAGTATATTCTAGAAATAAAGTGAAGTATAAATATCATCTAAGGGTTTTTTTTCAAACATTAAAAGAAAATAAACTATTTCGAATATTCATAAAGTGTGAATATTGGTTGTGATTTTTTTTTTCCTTCATCACATTTTTTCTAAAGATGGGATAAATGTTAATCCTGCAAAAACTAAAGTTGTTGAAGTGTTTCCAAGACCCACAAATATAACAAAGATTCATAGTTTTCTTGTTTTGTCCAACAATTACCAGACGTTTGTTGAAAACATTTTATGATTATCTCGTCCAATGTCTATGTTAACTCAAAAAAGAGTTCAATTCATCCAGATAAAAGAGTGTGATAATTTTTTTCAAGAATTGAAATGAATATTGGTGAATTCTCCATTTCTGACCCTACCTTCCAAAAATGGTGTGTTTTTATCTATATTAATGCTTCATTAAAGGTAATTGGTTCTGTTTTGATATATAATGATCAGGTAATTTATTATGCTTCCAGAAAACTAAAAAATAACGACATAAATTATCCAAAACATTATTTGGAAATAGCATCTCTAGTTTTTGATTTAAAAATTTAGAGGAATAATTTATACAAAGCCAAATGTGATATATATACTAACCAAAAAAGTCTGAAGTATATATTCAATCAAATGTAATTAAGAATGAGGTAGAGAAAATGTCTTGAATTGATACATGATTATGATTACACGATCAATTACTATCCAAGAAAATCAAACCTAGTGGAAGATTCCTTGAGTAAAAACATCATTCATCCTTACCTATGTTATGGCTAGAAAAACACCCTTTGATCAGTGATTTAATGAATTTTTGGCATATAAGTTGTTGTTGCTGGAAATTCCTCTATTTTGTTTCAGGTTTTAGTTCAGTAATCCTTGTCAGAAAAAATTATTAATTCATAGAGGGATGATAGTGAGCTATAGTAAAAGTTAGAATTGGATGAAATGTGTAAGTTACCAGAATTTAATGTTGATAAAAATTGTGTATGGAGATTTTGAAAATATTGTGTGTTCCTTGTATTTCCCAATTGAAGAAATAATTATTGTCTGAATCTAGTAGTTCTCCATTACCAGTTTATCCTAGTAGTGCTATGATGTTTAGAGATCATTGATAGTATTACTGGTGGGATGGAATAAAAATAGATATTTAATATTTTATCATGAAATTTCATACATATAAAAATGATAAAGCAGAGAGGTAGTTACTAAAGGGTATACTTCAACCATTACCAGTATCAGAGTGAAAATAGAGAAATATATCCAGGGACTTCGTTGTGGGGCTACCATAGACATCTCAAGATAATAATGAAATATGGGTTATTTTTTATCAACTCACTAAATCTTAGCATTTCCTTTCTATTTGAGATACTATGTATTTTGATCAACTTTATCAACTGTCCCATAAAGATATTTTCAGGTTACTTGGTCTTCCACATTCCATTGTATCTGACCATGATCCCAAGAACAATTCTAACTTTTGTAAAGGACATCATAAGTTGTTTAAAATAGAATCAAATTTCAAAATAGCTTTTCATCCTCAACTATACGGGCTATCAGAATGGATAATTCAGACTTTGTAGGATACACTCTGAGTTTGATCAATGGATTACCCTGGATGTTGGGATCATCATATTTCATAAGTTAAATTTTCATATAATGAAATTTTTTATTCCACTATACAGATGGAACCTTTTGAGGCATTATATGGTAACTGGAGTTGAACTCCAGTGTTTTGAGATGAAGTCAGGGAAATGAAGATGATGGGATAAGAATTAGTATAGGAGGTGTTTGAGAACATGAAGATGATCCAATAACATATAAGGACAACTCAAAGAACTCATAAAATTTATGAAGATACAAGGATTAAAGACTATTTTTTCGAGGTAGGTGATCATGTTTTTCTTAAAATCTCACAATGGAAAAGTCTTATGATTTTTTGTAAGAAAGGGAAGCAAAGTCCACTGTTTAATAGATCTTTTGAAATCTTAGAGATAGTTGAACCAGTTTCCTACCAAGTAGATTTACCTCCATGTTTATCCCAACTAAACCATTTTTTTCATGTTTCGATGATGAGAAAGTATGTTCCAAATTCATGTCACATTAAGATCCCATAATTAGTTTACCTAGAAGAGAAAATTTCCTATGAAAAGATTCAGGTTCATATTCTTGATTGAAAAGAACAAGTATTGTGGAATAAGTTAATCCACCGGGTAAAGAATATGAGAATAAACTATAAATTTGAATAATAAACATGAGAATCTGAAAATATTATGAGAGAAAGGTATCCCACTTGTTCAATAATTAAATAAAATTACGAAGATGTAATTTCTAGAAAGTGGGGAAAATTTAACACTCCAATGTTTTAAAAATAAATTGAAATGCATGAAATAATAAGTCTCTACATAAATAATCTTTTTTAAGGATATAGTTATTAACTATCCATTTAACATAATTTGGCAACTTCTATGTTTTGAAATTTAAAAAACAGACATCTACATTTGTTATCAGTAAGATATTTAGAGTATTATTAATCCAACTTGTTCTTTTGGTGGATAGTAACATAACCATATGAATATTAATATGACCATTAAGATTATTAAATCATATTTTTATTTTATTTTTTAAGGTCATAAAATAATGTGATCTTTATTAATTTTTCAAGGTGATATAAAATCAGTTATAGTTTTAGAATTATTATGTTTGGAATAAAATATGATTTTATTCAAAAATTAAATTAATCATATTTAGAAAATTATTTTCAAAATATGGATTTCATTTTTGAATTATATATGTAAAAAAATGGTTAGAGTATATTTTTTGTGTTTTTTTTGAAATACTTGAATTTCTGGTGAATAGTTATATTCGACAATTTATGAAAAATGTTAAATAAATGAATGTTTGCATCAGGATTGACTCATTTATGATGTAAATGGCCAACAGTGCAAACTCAAATTCACTTATTACTATTTAAGGAAAAATGAATCAATAATATTCATAGACTTGAGCAAACATATTAAACTATTGATATCAATAATGGAAAACCCCTCTTATCCTCTTCTATAAATACCACCCTCAACCCCCTCTCCCTCTCAAACCTCTCAAGAATTGAGAATTGTATAAATTCTACGAAATCCCATTTCCATGTCTCTTCCCCAAATCCACAACCTTATAGTATCACAAAAATTCTGAATCCAAAGGTCTTAAGGAGGATCTCAAGGAGAAGAGATCATGTGGTAAACATCCACTTTTACTTTCATGTCATTTATTTTTGATTATTTTATTTTCTTCTAATCTCTTCTCTTACAATTATACAAGAGGAATGAATGCTCTAGAATCTTATATATTATGTATTTTTTCATTTTCATGGAAAAAAAATTCATCATCATTCTTCGTCTCCTCTTTCTCTTATTGTTAAAATAAAAACATTGTCCATGATGTGCAAATTTACCAAAATTGTGGAGGATGTGTTTTCAATTTCCTTTACCAGCTTCAAATGTGGTTGTAAAACCATTTTAATATTTTAAACCCTTCTAAAGTCTATTATATTACCAATATTTTGTTCTTTAATGAACTTATATGCATAATATTAAACGTATATGAAGAAACAACTTCAGGATTATCGAAGAACCGCGAAAATTATCTAGATAAAAATCACTAATGATTTATCTAATGATTCATCTTCATACAATAAAAACCTATTTATGGAATAATCTAATATTGTGTAATAATATTAACAAGAACTCATTCCATTTCTGCAGATTATCTTTATTTTTAATAAAATATGTTATGAACCAGCAATGGAAGCCATGTAATGAACACACACTAAACAATGTAAATAAAAAAAGATTTAATGAATGGGTCGTGTGATGTTATAAAATGAACACATAATGTGTTATAAACATAAATATGTTTCTTTAAAATATTAATAACACTCTTTTAACCATTATAAAATAGTATTCAGATCATTTTTAGTAATATAGACCTGTGGTAAGGGAATTCTTAACCCAATTTCCATTCTTTTGGTTAACATTATAATTCATTAATTATGTGCTACTAAGATTATTTGTTTAATGAATTTAATTTTTATTATGATATATTATTTGGATTTAATGTGTATACACATAATCCTTTCATTATATTAATCCTCTCTTAAATTATATTATTTTGGTAAGGGAATATCCTTTAAAAATCATCTTTTGAAAATTCAATTTACAAAATTATAATCAAATGTGTTTTGGGAAATTATTCCCATTTTAATATTATTTTCTGGATCATGGGAATTGTATATTATGATGGGTGGGACCTATATCTCCCTCCAATTCATTGGTTATGTGTACGTTTTAGGTGGTCCGTAGGGTTACTCCATGTGTAACTACGATGGTTACAACGTAAGGTAGTTGTGAGGGTTACATTGTAAGGTAGCCGTGAGGGTTACAAATCGTAAGGTAGCCATGAGATTTAGAAAAATATGTAATTAATTCAATAAAATACCCTTATTCTCTATTTTTTCTATGATTTATGGAAATCTCATGTTTCACAATGTAAGTATATGATTCTTTATGGGTGAAAAGTATGTGTTTCTGAAAATGATTTCATATGTCTATAAGTATTCATGGGATAATGGTTTCTTTCCTAATTTTTATATCCCTTACTGATCTTTTTATGCTCATCACATTTTTTTAAATTCTTTTCATAGGATATAAGTATGTGTAAGATAAAGAAGGAAGTCTTGTTAATTGTTATGATGATTTTTCCAAAATCATGTTATTGTTTTTTGTTTCAAATTTTATGTTTGGGATGAAATGGATACCTATTTAATGGTACCCACTTTTTATTCTTATTGGTTGATATATATGAGTTATGTCATAACGTCCTGAAAATATAATCCTAAAAGATCATTTATAAATTAAATAAGTGAAATCTATTTTAAATAAATATAATATGTAATGTTTTATGGCTAGGTCCTTATATATAAACCATTTTTCATGGGAATTTTTGAATATATGTCTCTATTTTATAATAGGAGTATGGATTCTTTTGAAAGAAATTACTATCACCTTTTATGTATCAACTCAACTAATGTGGTTGTGGTGGTGCTTTATGGTTTATCTCACAAATCAGTTCATAAAGTAATTATATTTAGGAAAAGTGAGAAAATCAAGAACTTAGGTTACATTTGGAAGGGAATGCATATCTAATAATTTTCTATTTATGTGAATAATAGGTGTCAATATAGGACATATATATGGGATGATATCAATAAAACTATAATTATGAAAGATGATATTTGGATGTTAGTGGGGGGCTCAAATGTTATTCATGAGATAAATCAAAAGGTTTGTTCAACTCACCTTCCTGTAACAACGATATTTTTTTACGATTTTGTTGATAACAACGTCATTATGGAAGGTAAAAAAATTTGTGAAGAGTACACATTGTATAGATATCATAGTAATAAAATATGTTTAGTAAGCTGATCATATCATTTATTAAAACTAATACCTAAGATTATTTTTAATATGTTAATAGCTTCACCCACCCTATGTATATGATAGATCACCACCCTTTTCTACTTACTATATTTTACAAGTGATTGAGGATGTTTTTAGTTTTTGATATAATTTTTTGGAGATGTATTAATAATATAGGAACTTAGTTGAAGATGGATAAAGGGATTCTCATTTCAAAAATAATTTTTTTCTCACAACTTGAGAAAAAAATCTATTAAGGGTATGATTAGTTATTTGAGTGATGACTTATTTAGGAATACAGATGAGGATATAAATTATTTTAAAAGGAACATAATTTAATTATGGAATCAAAACAATTGGAAATATATTGATGATATAATCACTTCTAGGGAGATTGATATCTTAGAAAAACATAATAACATATTTATATCTAAAAATGAGGAAAAATGATTTGTTCAATGATATATGTGTAGTGTAATAATAAATAAAAAGAAGATATTATAACTATTTATAGAGAGGCAAAATAGTCTCTTAGATCATTTCACATTTTAATTTTGTGAAAAATATTACTTCTAAAAAAAGGTATATTTTTAATCACATTCTATCATACAATAAGAATTTTTTCTATATTGCAAAAATATTTGTATTTTTTCAATTCAATATTTTATAACATCTATCCATGAGGACCTATAGAATATTTTCCTTCTATGAGATCCACCTTCATTGATATAAAGTTATATTTAGTCTTAACATTGGATGTGCACTTGGGACTAATGGTTTCGCTAACCTCTTATTTTATGAATGTTGAAAAATTATTCACATTTTTATAGAAAGACTCGTTATATACTTCTAGAGTCATGGATAATTTTTAAGAGCTATAAGATCTTTTTACCTCAATCTCACTTCGAAAGATAAATATTTACAATAAATTCATTTTTCTATGGTTGTAGTGTTTTAAATGTGGGTGGCCTAGACCAAAAATGTGTGATAAATATTTATTACCATGTCATCTATATATATAGTTATTAAAAATATTATCATACCAAAATACTGTTAATAATTTTGAGTACATTGTTTACATGTGAATTTACATCAATTATTTATTTATGAAAGAATTATAGTATTTCCAAACTATAATGGGAACCCCAAAAAAATATAACAGTAATCCTAAATTTTTTTACTATTCCCTAGATACATAATAATAACATTACATAGATGATGTATTCACTTATAGTGTTGTGGTCTCATTACAATTAAGATTTCTTCTCATAGTGGTCCCACATAGTGATCTATACCATGTGAGATTATGAAGACTTCTCCAGAATAGGAAAACCACAATTTTCAGGTTTCATTTGTTATTGTCATATATGAACATGTTTATTATTCTCTTAACTTAAGATCATTATCAATTTTTATTACCTGACTTCATTGTTTGATGTATAATGAAATGTATAAATTTTTTTCTATGGAAATGTATCTTGTGCTTGGTGTGTAATTGATTTTATTACATTGATCAAATGATTATGATAAGTGGTTTTTCATTCAAAATAAAGAGACATCTCAGGACCAATAAGCTAATATATTCATCCTTATTTATGAGATAGCAAGATAAAAATTATGTAAAGGCTATAGTTGTTTTTTGATTTGTGACCCTTTTAATATTTATAAGCAATATTATTTGTTTTCCTATGTGTCAGTGCGAATCTAGTGGTGATTCCAGAAAATTGTAATGATATATTAAATATATTAATTATATTAACTCATGTACATACATAAATGTTGAAATAATGGTTTTACTCTTGAATAAATTCTTATATAGGAAAACTGATAGCACTATAATTTCCAGAAATCGTGTTTTACTATAGGAGAGATAGAAGGATTGTTTTCATTTAACCTCTGGTTGACACGTAGACACGAGTATATATTATAGAAATTAAATTAAATAAATAAAATAATTTATTTAACTATCTAATTAAAGGATTGACCTAATTCTTACTTTATTAAATCAATCATATTCCAATTCACTTTGGTAAGAATCACAACCCTAATTATTGAAAGGGAGGTAGAGATCATAACCATAGAAAGAATCATTAATTATCAATCATCTGATTTGTGGATGGATAATAAGATTCATGAAAATTGATCATCGTCCTTGATGAAGAATCATTCTACATTAGTGACCGATCCAATGATGAGGTGGTGTTTTTATTTTTATATTCATTCCCAATTGTTTGATATTTAAAGAATTTATTATTCATTTACTTTTGATTTCATCCTTCACTTTAACATTCATTGCATAGTCTTTCTAATTTTATCATAATCTATATCCCTATAAATAATTTATTATGTATCAAATTTCAATATTATTTTTGGTTTATCAAATTATAATTGATGGATGACTTCTCAATGTAAATTAAGGAACAAAATTTTTTTATTGTGGTTTTCAATCCTTCTTACTCATGTGTTCATCATTAACAATTGATATATATAGGATTTGATTATGAAGCTATTTAATATGTTATTAAACCCCAGATTCATATTGATTTTTGTGATTGATGAAATATGTGATAGTTTTTTGTTATACTGAGGAAGGTTGGTGAATCATTAATGGAAGGAGAGAGGGTCAAACCCCCGTATGATAATATAAGGAATGACATACCTCCTTTGGGTCACTTAGAATCCCAATGTCTAGATACTAAAGGTTGGAAATTGATGACTAAAGGAGTTTCCTTTAATATACATGCTTTGAAATTTTCTTTTGAGAAGATTGGTAGTGATATCAGTGGATTGAATGTCATTGGAAAGCTTCAATTAGAAGACATATCTTTCCACAAAATTTTTAACTAAACACCATGTGTTTTAGTAGAACACGCATCCTGTAGTTTTCCTTATTTTGAAAAAAGGGGTTTGGACCAGATTAAATATCAAAAGTACATATGAAGTCAAAAAAATCAAGTTACCCTACCCTTATAGTTGTGAGAGTGGATGGAGTAAAAATATTGGACCATGATTGGTTTTATATGCCATGTGTCATGGGCACACTCCATGTGACCTGAACTAACTAGCTGATCCTTGTAAAAGGAGTACATTACTCGTACCTTGGTTTGTCTAAAATACTATGTGTCTTAGAAAATACATTTTATACATGGTATTTTCAAACTTCATGTAGATATGTTGGACATGACTAGATCTCATATTGGGATTACACCATGGGTACCCTAAAACTACATGTTTTGTACCATTATTCGAATGTTATACCACTTGTATATCGATTTTTTGGACTCAAAATTAGACCCATGATTTTTTCACCCAGTGTAGAATTTTTCATAGTGCACAATGATAGAATTTGTTTTTAAATTAGAGATTTGATGTGTTGACGTTCTATAAGATCACTTCATGAGGCTTGTTTGGCGGATTTTGAGACATGAGTATAATATTCGAATGGATATCAGGGTATGTACACCACAAAAAAATATATATATTAGGACTTGGGTCCCCTACATTCTTGGTAGAGATACAATCGGTACCCCCAACCCCATACCCACTTAGGAAAGGTTTCTTTTATCTATGGGGCCAATACCCCATTATCTATGAGCATGATGAGGCATGTGACCTCCCCTTGGGGCTAGTACCCCCTTGAACATGATGTACCATCAGCAAGGCATGGGTCCCAAAATATATCTTGGGAGGATATGGTAGTATTTTGACATAGAAATATCATTGATAATTTTATATGGGTGATGAATCATCAACCTTAGCTATCTATGAAGATTTATTTATCCCTCTCTCCCTCTCTTTCTTTTTAACTTCATTATTCTAATAGAATATTTTTTTATGGGTTTATTATCTTATCTTAATATTGAGGATTGAGTTTAATATTTTACATCGAATTATACCTTTTTTCATGTCGTCCTTTTGGGTATGTATATAATCACTTATATATTAGATTTTCTCACACACTTCATAACTTATGAATATTAAATGACATTAGACAATTTCCATAGTTTTCCTAGTGTTGGAGATGCTTAGTAGTACATGGTGATAATGATTTAATGTAATGATTGCATTAGATTTTATGAATATAGTTATAAAACCTCATATTCCATTATGTTGGAACTCCATTAATTTTTTATTAGGACTTTATTTTTCTCCTTCATAATTTGGATGCATTTATAATTTTTCATTATGATCATTCATATATGTTATTACATGAATTTTTTTCACTTAGGATAATCTAGTTTTTTATCTCTAGTATGGTTATTATGTACTTGGAGGGGTTCATGTATATAGGTTTATAAATATAAGTCTTCTCGTTTATGTGATATGCTCAGTTTGTGCTAGTATCTTTCATCTTCCCTACTAGAGGTATGTAGGGAGAGTCACTATTGTATTACCAATGTTCATTGGGAAGCTTGACTAGTTAGACTATTCCATGTACTTTGATGTTTTGTTGAGGTTTCATACCACTTGAATCTACCTCACTGTTGGAACATGTAAATGATTTCCTCCAAGATTCATATCCAAGAAGTTAAATTTAGCACCCTTCTCATGTTACAGACTTGGGTATGATGTACATCATGGTTAGAGAGACAATCCTTGTGTGTAACACCTGAGATTTTTATGAGTAATATTTTGTTTTTATGTTATATATATATCATCAATGGAATCTTTCCCTACACACTAGCTTGGCTTACTTTACACGCAATCGCGACCTTCCTCGATAGCTTGCGTTGTACGCAATACCGAGTTTCACTAAACGACGATATGCTATTAAAATATTATTTAAAATAGCCGTTATGAATAGTAATAACCACTTTTTTAAATTTTATCTTTCAAAATGGACCTCATTTTTGGATTCAGAATACCGAAATTAGCCTAGGGTGAAATTTTGGTATTTTTCTGAAAACTTTCAATTTTTGATGAATAGTGAAACCACTAAGTGGAAGGTTAAAAACTGAATTTTGCATAAAACATAATTTTACCGCTTCTGTGAGTGAAATTTCGAAAATCCGACAGACACGGTTGATATCAGTAAGTAAAATGTGGTTCAATGGGATAAAAATAATTTTTTGGTGAATACTAACTTTTTACTTTTTTTACCGCGGTTAATAGTAAATAGGGTAACTACGGGTAGATATGATATTACTATTACCCTAACACATGTCCTAATTCTATTGGATAAGTGTAATTCGACCAAAAACAAACTTATTAATATAATATGACCATTTAGGTCCACTTGTATTAGATTATGACATTTAATTTTATTTTATTTAATGAATAGTTAAAATAGTTAAAATCAAAGTTTAATAACTAAAGCATTTTAATATGGGGTTATACATAAGATAAATTAGACTATAAATATTCATTAGAAAGATAAAAAGATTTCCTACATAATGATAATTTATTTATAATTTTTAGACTTTAAATAAATTAATTTATTTATGACACAACGATGATGCAATAATTACCCTTTGAAGGAAATGTTAACATAATTGATGTTATAAATGCTCAAATAATTGTAATTTGAGACTTTATATGAATACCACTAATTTTCTAGGTTACTATGATATATTAGTGTTGATTTAATCAACTTGTTTCGAACCTATAATTCTTTTTTGACTTTCACAAAAATCATATATCAAATAGTGTCAAAATTGACACAAAATAGTGTTTAAATCAAATATTATATTATTAATTGTTATTTTATTCCTAAAAATATAAGGTTCGGCCAAATGACTTAGATAAGGATATATATATTAATAATAAACAACTTGGGGTTCTTTTGTCATGTTATAGTAAGTTTATTAACCATATAGTGTAAGAAAAAAAAAAGTCACGGTAAAAGTTAAATTATTTAACTTAGAGTTAAATCTAATTGATATGGTTAAAATAATAACCTAAACTTGTCTAAATCCTATTGGTTGATAGGATTTTGACCCATCCCCACTTTTCCTTCTAAATAAGACCCTTTGTAACCATTATAAACCGATTTTGAGTTTAATATAAAATAATATTTTGAGATATTCCTAAGGTGCCCCTCTCCTCCCTTATAAAAGGGCACCTCCTCCCCCTCCTCCTCACACCAATTTGAGCACTCAAGCTCAGCCAACCCCTACCAAAATCCCTTCTCCACTTCCCTAGAATAATTCTAGAGGTCCTGGTATTCTTCAATGACCAATCTTAGTTCCCTAAGTGGAGAATTCAAAGAGGCGTTTCAAAGAAGAGGTAATATCCATTACCAATCTTTTCAATTTCTTTCTTCTTCAACTTCTTCTTCTTTAGTTGTTTAATGATAAAGTAATAACATCAGTATTACTTACATACTGATATGTTATTATAAATATGAAACAACCCTAATTCACCATCTATCCATCCTACGGAAAAATGAAATCATCGCGCGTGCGTACGTACAGAATACCGTCTCCACGCCGTGGTGTAATCTATTTTCCACCATCACCTTACAAGGATGGGTATAATGGTGTAATGAGTAACTATATATGATTATTATAAACTGATGGAATTATTTTTATGAATTCATTTATCTTATATGAATTGTTTTATGATTTCACGATGAATAAGAATTCCATTTTTATTACATGGGTTATGCAATGATGTATGATTTATGATTTTTCTGGCACACATAAGAATGGTATCATTATGAGATGGGTGGGACCTATATCTCCCTCCAATGCATTGGGTAAAGATTTATATCTCATGAGAGAGACATGGCTGGAATGGAAGGCTATTTCGGTTCAGTGATACATGACTGAAACGAGGAGTGAACTCGGTTCAGAAATGGACTTTGTCTGCTAAGATAGTCTTGGCAATGAGTCATGACTAACAGGAAATGATTTTCCATGATTATGTGTGCATGCCACAAAGTTTCAAGTTTTATGTTATGATTATGGGGATCTCATTTTCACTTCTATGACTTATTCCATGTTAATATATTATGATCTCTTTTGCAGGTTCTGATTTTCAAAAAGATATGATATGATTTTTGTTTCCTTTATTTGCCCTTGCTGAGAATTTGAGCTCAACCGTTTTTGTATGTTTTCTTTTCCCCAGGTCAGGAAGATGGATATTAAGTAGAATATGCTAAAAGGGACCCTATATATAATGAAATAAATGGGAGACACTATAAAAGATTTATGAACCAGTTGTTTATGTTTCCCAGTTTCTAAAGACACTATACCTATACGGTCCTTTGTGGTTTTGTCATATGCTGTAATAAGTGTGCTTCAATTTTGAAGTATTGAAAATGTATGTAAAGTATGGGTCATTATAGTTGGTATCAGAGGAAAGGTATAGTCAACCTTTAGAAACTAGGATGTGAAAGCCTTAGTAAGAACCCTAAGGATAAGTCTAAGCATAGAACACAATCTTAGTGTTTTAGAAATGGAAATGAATAACCTAGGATAAGACCTTAAGCGTGAAAATTTTATTCTTGAATTATGTGGTTTTCCTATTATAATTAGTGTCGCTCACACTATTCTTCTTGGTTTTAGTCAATGGCTGGAACCCGAAGGAACCGTGTTAATGCGGAATGTGATGGGCAATGCAATGATTGTCCCCCTGAGCAACCAAACGATATGGGAGCTAGAATGAAAAATCTTGTAGCCATTCTCACACAACTTTCTTAAGCTATGAATCATACAGGACTTCCAAACGAGCAAAGGAAGGAGAAACATTCTGTTGAATCCTTCATGAGGCAGCGTCCACCTTCTTTCAGTGGGTCTACTGATTCATTAGTTGCTGAACAATGGATTAGTACTACTGAAAATATATTTTCAGTTCTTCAATGTTCTGAACATGATAAAGTCATCCTAGCAGTGTATCGTTTGGAAGGAGATGTTGATCAATGGTGGAATCTAATTAAGAATACGAGGCAAAGGAATGAAATTGAGTCCATTGAATGGGACGAGTTCAAGAACTTAATTTTCAATAAGTACTTCCCTCGTATTCTCCAAACAAAGATGGAGAAAGAGTTTCTTGAACTGAAGCAAAGGGATGACGAATCTGTTGGTACCTATGAATAAACTTTTACAAGACATGCAAGGTACGCTTCTGGTATTATTATCCAACCTGAGAGTAAGATCGATCGATTCTTTAGTGTCTTAAAACCAAGTCTTGGAAGGGCGTTAGCCATAAGGGACTTCAATAGCTACGAGGAAATCGTTTGATGTGCTCTCAAAGTCGGGATGGAGATTGGAGTAACCCATCAGTCATATGGGTTTATAAGAAGAGGAAAATGGAATTCAAAGGAAAATCTAAAGAGAACACTGAAAAGAAGATGAGCTTTCCCTTATGCTCAAAGTGTGGAAAGAAACATGGAGGGAGTTGTCTTAAAGGGACAAGTAAATGTTTCAAATGTGGAAAGGAAGGTCATCGGGCATTTGAATGCCGCAATAATGGGAAGAAGATGTCTAAGGATGAAAACAAAAGAAGGGATACACAGAATGAACCTACTACACTTCAATGTTTCAATTGCAAGGAGATGGGGCATTATGCCAATCAATGCCCAAATCCAAGGGTTAATGATGATGGTCGACGTCAACAAACTCTAAAGGCTAAAGAAAAAGGAAAGTCACATGCAATTTCTATGAGCGATGTAGAGTACGATAACGAAGTGGTGAAGGTACACATACCATCCACTCTAAAGTAGCAAATGTTTTATTTGATTCTGGATCCACCCACTCTTTTATTTCTGAAGAATTTTCTAAGGGTATCACCGTATTACCTCAACAATTAGATGTTGAGTTAGCTGTGAAAACACCTAATGGAACATCAATCGCATCAAAAGTTTATAATTCTTCTCCAATTGTAGTTTGTGGGAAAGTGCTTCCTGCACATCTTGTGATTCTTCCTTTAGTGGAATTCGATGTGATTCTTGGCATGGATTGGCTTTCTTTATATGGAGCTCATATCAATTTCCAAAGAAGGGAAGTCACATTTCATATTCCAGATCAATCTATGATCGTCTATCAAAGCAAGGATGAACATAACCTTCCAGTGGAAATTTCTTCCATTTTATGGGTATTAATTCCACTAAATGAAGGTTATTTATCTCAAATGGTTGCTGATAAACTCGCGAATAATAATTTGCCCATCGTACGGGAGTTTGATGATGTCTTTCCGGAGGAATTACCAAGTCTTCCACCAAATCGTGAAGTTGAGTTTTCAATAGAACTCGTACCGGGTGCTTTTCCTATTTCAAAGACACCTTATAGAATGGCCCCAATTGAGTTGCTGGAATTGAAGAAGAAACTCCAAGAGAATATTGATAAGGGATTCATACGCCCTAGTGCGACACCTTGGGGAGCACCTGTTCTATTTGTTAAGAAGAAAGATGGATCAATGAGACTCTGCATTGATTATCGAGAACTTAACAAGATCACTATCAAGAACAAATATCCTCTCCCACGCATTGATGACTTATTTTACCAACTATGTGGAGCTCAATACTTTTCCAAGATTGATCTTTGTTCAGGGTATCATAAATTAAGGGTCAAAAGGGAGGATATACCAAATATGGCTTTCCGTACAAGGTATGGACACTATGAATTTATAGTGATGCCATTTGGTCTTACTAATTCCCCTGCTATATTCATGTATCTAATGAATAGAGTCTTTAGAGACTATCTTGATCAATTTGTGGTAGTCTTTATAGACGATATTCTTGTCTATTCAAAGAGCAAGGAAGAGCATGTAGATCACTTGAGAATTATATTGAAGACCCTGAGAAAGGAGAAGCTTTATGCCAAATTTACCAAGTGTGAATTTTGGCTTCAAAAAGTTGCATTTTTGGGTCACATAATCTCAAAAGAGGGGATATATGTGGATCCAGTAAAAACAGAGGTTATCGAAAGATGGTCGAGACCAACAACAGTAACTGAGATCCGAAGTTTTCTTGGGTTGGCTGGATATTATCGACGTTTTGTAAAAGATTTTTCCCGATTATCTAATCCACTCACCAAGTTGACTCGGAAAGGAGTTAAGTTTGTTTGGACAGAGGAATGTGAAGAGAATTTCAAGGAGTTGAATAGAAGGTTATCCAGTGCACCTGTGCTCACACTGCCTTGTAGTGGAGAAAGGTTTGTGATCTACAGTGATGCATCCACGAAGGGATTGGGGTGTGTTTTTATGAAAAATGATATGGTGATAGCTTATGCCTCACGACAGTTGAAAATCCATGAGAAAAATTACCCAACACATGATTTGGAGTTAGCTGCGGTAATCTTTGCACTAAAGATTTGGAGGCATTAACTTTATGGTGAAAGGTGTGATATTTATACTGATCATAAAAGTTTAAAGTATATTTTCACACAAAAGGAGCTGAATATGCGTCAAAGAAGATGGTTGGAGCTGATTAAGGATTATGACTGCTCAATCCATTACCACCCTGGGAAAGCAAACGAGGTAGAAGATGCATTAAGTCGACAAGACCATGCTAGTTTATCCATGATGAGGATCACAAAAGATCCAATATTTTTGGATTTACGAAGGATGGATCTTGGAATTATAATGGAGGGAGAAAAATCTTATATTTCTCAAATGAATGTTCAACCATCTATACATGTGAAGATTAAAGAGGCACATAAAGAAGATGTCGAGTTACAAAAGAAGGTGAGAAATTTTCCTGAATTCAACCTTGATTGTGATGGGATAATAATGTTCAGGAATTGGGTTTGTGTTCCTCTCATCCAAGAATTAAAGAAGGAGCTGCTGGATGAGGATCATAGTTCTTCATTCTCTGTTCATCCTGGAAGCATAAAGATTTATAGGGACCTGAAAGAGTACTTCTGGTGGGATGGCATGAAAAGAGATGTTGTTTAATATGTCTCTCGATGCTTGGTTTGTCAACAAGTTAAAGCTGAGAGAAAGAAGTCTAAGGGGATGTTACAACCATTACCCATACCCGAATGGAAATGGGAAAACATCATTATGGACTTTGTCACAGGACTTCCTAAAACATCCAAAGGCAATAATGCTATCTGGGTCATAGTTTATCGTCTTACAAAGTCTGCACACTTCATTGCCATTAGAGAGGATTTCTCTCTAGATCAGCTTGCCAGGATATATGTAAAGGAAGTGGTATGATTGCATGGAGTACCACTTTCTATTATATCTGATCAGGATCCGAGATTTACCTCGAAGTTCTGGCGAAGTCTTCATCATACTCTGGATACAGAGTTGAGTTTCAGCAGTGCTTATCATCCTCAGACAGACGGTCAGTCTGAGGGAACAATTCAAACCCTAGAAGATATGTTGAGAGCTTTCTCTATGGATTTCAAAGGAGGTTGGGATCAACACCTACCTTTGGTGGAATTTTCTTATAATAATAGCTTTCACTCCAGTATTCAGATGGCTCCTTATGAAGCTCTCTATGGAAAGAAATGAAGGACTCCAACTTGCTGGGATGAAGTTGGGGAAAGAAAGCTATTAGGACCTGATCTCGTTGATGAAATGGCAGAAAAGGTCAGATCTATTCAACAACACATAAGAGCAGATTAGAGTCGACAGAAAAGTTATGCCAACAACCGAAGAAAAGACCTAGAGTTTGAAGTGGGTGATAATGTGTTCGTACGAATATATCCCTGGAAGAGGGTTATGAGAATTGGAAGGAAGGGGAAGTTGAGCCCTAGATATATCGGTCCTTTCGAAATACTGGATCATGTTGGAAAGGTATCTTACCGATTGGCGCTTCCACCGAATCTCTCTCAAGTTCACGATGTGTTCCATGTATCTCTCCTGAGAAAGTACATACCTGATCCTTCACATGTACTCATCTCAGAAGATGTACCGCTGGAGCAAGATCTTTCTTATGAAGGACAACCGATAGAGATTCTGGATCATAGTGAAAAAGTCAACGAAACAATACCACTCGATTGGTGAAAGTTTTATGGAGGAACCACCAACTTGAAGAAGCTACATGGGAGCTTGAGGATAAGATGAGGGAGAATTATCCTACTCTGTTTGTTACAAAGTGACGAATTTCGAGGGCGAAATTCTTTTTAAGGGGGGTAGAATGTAACACCCGAGATTTTTATGAGTAATATTTTGTTTTTATGTTATAAATATATCATCAAAGGAATCTTTCACTACACACTATCTTGGCTTAGTTTACATGCAATCGCGAACTTCCTCGATAGCTTGCGTTATACGCAATACCGAGTTTCACTAAACGGCGATATGTTATTAAAATATTTTTTAAAATAGCCGTTATGAATAGTAATAACCACTTTTTGAAATTTTATCTTTCAAAATGGACCTCATTTTTGGATTCGGAATACCAAAATTAGCCTAGGGTGAAATTTTGGTATTTTTCTAAAAATTTTCAATTTTTGATGAATAGTGAAACCACTAAGTGGTAGGTTAAAAACTGAATTTTGCATAAAACATAATTTTACCGCTTCTGTGAATGAAATTTCGAAAATCCAACAGACACGGTTGATATCAGTAAATAAAATGTTGTTCAATGAGATAAAAATAAATTTTTGGTAAATAGTAACTTTTTACTTTTTTACCGCGGTTAATAGTAAATAGGGTAAATAAGGGTAAATATGATATTACTATTACCCTAACACATGTCCTAATTCTATTGGATAAGTTTAATTCGACCAAAAACAACCTTATGAATATAATATGACCATTTAGGTCCACTTGGATTAGATTATGACATTTAATATTATTTTATTTAATGAATAGTTAAAATAGTTAAAATCAAAGTTTAATAACTAAAACATTTTTAATATGGGGTTATACATAAGTTAAATTTGACTATAAATATTCATTAGAACGCTAAAAAGATTTCCTACATAATGATATTTTATTTATAATTTTTAGACTTTAAAAAAATTAATTTATTTATGACACAACGATGATTCATTAATTACCCTTTTAAGGAAATGTTAACATAATTGATGTTATAAATGCTCAAATAAATGTAATTTGAGACTTTTTATGAATTACACTAATTTTATAGGTTACTATGATATATTAGTGTTGATTTAATCAACTTGGTTCGAACATATAATTCTTGTATGAATTTCCCAAAAATCATATATCAAATAGTGTCAAAATTGACACAAAATAGTTTTTAAATCAAATATTATATTATTAATTGTTATTTCATTCCTAAAAATCTAAGGTTCGGCCAAATGACTTATATAAGGATATATATATATTAATAATAAACAACTTGGGGTTCTTTTGGCATGTTATAGTAAGTGTATTAACCATATAGTGTAAGAAAACAAAAAGTCACGGTAAAAGTTAAATTATTTAACTTAGAGTTAAATCTAATTGATAAGGTTAAAATAATAACATAAACTTGTCTAAATCATATTGGATGATAGGATTTCGACCCATACCCACTTTACCTTCGAAATAAGACCCTTTGGAACCATTATAAACCGATTTTGACTTTAATATAAAATAATATTTTGAGATATTCCTAAGGTGCCTCTCTCCTCCCTTATAAAAGGGAACCTCCTCCCCCTCCTCCTCACACCAATTTGAGCACTCAAGATCGGACAACCCCTGCCAAAATCCCTTCTCCACTTCCTTATAATAATCTTAGAGGTCCTGGTCTTCTTCAAAGACCAATCTTAGTTCCCTAAGTGGAGGATTCAAAGAGGCATTTCAAAGAAGAGATAATATCCATTACCGATCTTTTCAATTTCTTTCTTCTTCAACTTATTCTTCTTTAGTTGTTTCATGATAAAGTAATAACATAAGTATTACTTACATACTGATATGTTATTATAAATATGAAACAAACCTAATTCACCTTCTATCCATCCTACGGAAAAATGAAATCATTGCGCATGTGTACGTACGGATTACCGTCTCCACGCCGTGGTGTAATCTATTTTCCACCATCACCTTACAAGGATGGGTATAATGGTGTAATGAATAACTATATATGATTATTATAAAGTGATGGAATTATTTTTATGAATTAATTTATCTTATATGAATTTTTTTATGATGTCACGAGGATTAAGAATTCCATTTTTGTTACATGGGTTATGCAATGATGTATGATTTATGATTTTTGTGGAACACATAAGAATGGTATCATTATGAGATGGGTGGGACCTATATCTCCCTCTAATGCATTGGGTAAAGATTTATATCTCATTATATAGACATGGCTGGAACGGAAGGCTATTTCGGTTCAGTGATACAGGACTGAAACGAGGAGTGAACTCGGTTCAGAAATGGACTTTGTCAGCTAAGATAGACTTGGCAATGAGTCATGACTAACAAGAAATGATTTTCCATGATTATGTGTGCATGAAACAAAGTTTCAAGTTTTATGTTATTATTATGGGGATCTCATTTTCACTTCTATGATTTATTCCATGTTAAGATATTATGATCTCTTTTGCAGGTTATGATTTTCAAAAAGATATGATATGATTTTTATTTCCTTTATTTTCCCTTGCTGAGCATTTGAGCTCACCCTTTTTTGTATGTTTTCTTTTCCCCAGGTCAGGAAGATGGATATTAATTAGAATATTCTAAAAGGGACCCTAGATATGATGAAATAAATGGGAGACACTGTAGAGGATTTATGAACTAGTTTTTTATGTTTCCCAGTTTCTAAAGACACTATACCTATACGGTCCTTTGTGGTTTTGTCATATGTTATAATAAGTGTGCTTCAATTTTGAAGTATTAACAATGTATGTAAAGTATGGGTCGTTATATTGTGTAACTGGATGTATTTGAGCATTGGATAGAGATCATACGTCAGGGGTGAACTATTCTACATTGGTAAGTTATTTGGAATCCTAGGAACATATATGATTGATCATGGGAGTATGAGAAAAAAGTTTTGGATAATTACAATAGAATTTTTATGTAAGTTCTTATTTTTAGGGTGAAAAAATTTTATGGTTCAAATAATTTAATAGCCTATTTTTTTATTTATAGATCATTAAATATTTTTAAATATCAATTTTGGATTTTTTTGATGTTGTTCTAGAGTTTTTGGTGATATATGACCCCAATATTAATATATTAAAAATATTAAATAAATTGACCCATTCATTGTATTATTGATGAAATAATAGATATCCTCATGAATGGGGACTCATATAGGTAAAATAATCACATTGTTGGTTTCCAAAGGTGGGGTTTTCCCAGGTGTGATATATGGTTCACTTTTATCAGACATCTTATTGATGCATAGTAATAGGAGGATATTATAGAAATTGTAATATTTAAATAAATAAATAATTTGATTATATAATTAAATGATTGACCTATATTTGAACTTATTTAATCCTCAATATTCAAATTCTCTACACATAGTCTCATAACCATAAGCATTGATATTGGGGGGAGTGAATCTCCTAGGAGAGAATCATTGAGGGGTGATCATATAATTCATTGTATAATAATTTTATTTAAGGGAACTCTTCATTGGAATCAATGTTGAACCATTCTTCATTAGTGATTGTTCCAATGAAAAGGTAAGGATTTGTTGTTTATTGATTTTATACATATTCTATGATATCTCCATTGGGGATTATTTATCTACTTCATATTTATTCCTTCACTTAACCATACCAATCGTAGGTGTAGAGACCCGATTTTTTATTGTAAGACCTTCAAATAATTATATATATATTTTCGAGTCGATACGCTAAGATAACATGTGACTATAGGGGCCAATGTACTCGAAATTAATTTTAAAATAATGTTAAATATATTTTATATTAAACACACATAGTTTCTTAAATAAAAATAAATGAATATAAAAAAGAAGCTCAGATCAGAAATATAATTCCACAGTTGAGTACAAAACATGATTTTTACCCTATTAATGACCTAAAATAGGTAGGCATGGTGTGTTTGAATATCACAACTGTTGGTGGTGCATTCAATTAGTTTATTAATTAATTAATTAGTTTTATTAATTTACTTAACCTAAATAATATATCTATAAAATGAATTATTTAGATATTTTCCAATATTTTTCTTTATAAAACCTAGTAAAATCTTTACCATTCATCCACTTATTATACTAGAAAATTGAATAATATGACAATGAATCTATAGATCAGAGCAACTAAAAGTGAAATAATCATAATGAATCCTCTCAATCAACCGCTAGTGTGTTATTCAAGTAATAGATATAATTTTTTTTTGTAAGACTCTTCAAATTTTTTATTATGAACTTTTTTATTAAATTGATTGATTAGGATCATCCCATTTATGATCTGTGCTAATTTATGAACATTTCATAAGCCCACAAGTTGAAATTAAATTGGTTATTAAATTGTTTCTAGCCAAGGATATACCCAATTCAAATATTTATCCAAGAATGGTTGTAAAATTATTATAAAACATTTTTTTGGTTATTTTATCCCTTTATTCTTGGTGGTCTCCATTGATTGGCCAACGGGGCCTCGATTTGACATTTTCGGGTGGTACCGAGCCCAATCTGACCCTAGATTCATGGAAAAATCACGTACGATGATCGTAATGTCAAATAAGAGATTAAAATTAAGTATTTGTAGGTTTGGGTGATTGATTATTTGTATTAGGATCCAGATAAAAAATAGTTCTATTGATTGGGTGCACAAAAAGTGTATAGAACACCCACAGGTTGAATAAACCAATTTTTGGCCACCATATGGTCGTAAATGATGAATCATTACTAGATCCACTATTTACAGGAAGTGTGGAGGAGATATTTTTGATTATGTGGATATATTTTTACTATAGAGTTTGGAAGTAATGTTGCATAAAAAATTACTACATGTTGTTCATCCCGATGAACACATCACTTGTAACACCTATGATGTGATTTCTAGGTTTTTAGAAACATATAAGTATCATATATCATGTGGGACCTCCACATAATATGAGATATCATGTTGGAGGTTTCATAATGTACTCTGAGAGTACATGATAATGCGAACGTCCAAACATGGCACATGATGAGATACAAAAACATGACCCGAGACAGAGGCTGAACTCCATATGGATGGACAAGAGATGTACCAAGGTAAACGGATTCGCCCAGAGAGAATGGTTAGGACGTCATGTTGATTAGACACACTGTGTAGACCGTATTCAAACCATGTATAGTTACAGGTTTATTGATCCATATACCTCCTATGATAAAACTAGGCTATAGAGTGGGATAACATGTCATGTGGGCCCCCTCAGCCTCCATTTACTCTTTGGTTCCTTTTGAGAAAACAGAAAACTCTCTTATCTATTGATGTTGGACTCATATTTTATCATGTTCATATCCTATACTATTGTTTTCGATGTATAAGGATATGGGTCCCCTCATATTGTATTTTGGGATATAATGTGAGATGATATGGGATTTTCTCTTATTTAGGCGAAGCCCTATGATGAAATTGATCAAGAAAGATCACCAGAGAATCTTGGTGTGGAACCCTCCTATGGAGAATCGAATGAGCCCTCAAACATCCAATTATCATCATATATCCAAGAGGTTAATGGTTCATTGATGATTAGAGTGGAACCCTCTAGTGGAGGTCGGTAATGGGTCCTCAACCTTCTTGAGTGGCACCATCTAACCGGTCAAGGCATATATCCTCTCTAACTAGATTGGAAACCTCTTCTAGAGACATTTCATGTATCCTTGAAATTTTGAGTGGAACCCTCTATCCATGATTGGAATGGGTCCTTTATAAATAGAGTGGACCCCTCTAGTATAGATAGGGCATGAATCCTCAACTTCCCGAGTGTCACCTTTCAGCCGAATTGGGAATGTGTCCTTGAAAACTGGAGTGGTACCCTCGTACTAAAAAGGGAATGGGTCCTCAACCATCATAGTGGAACCCACATTTTTTACCAGGTATTGTTTCCTCTACCTAATGATTTTTTCTTTTGATTGTATAGAATAGTGGTGAGGTGCGGCTTGACATTGATGTTTTATTTTGGTATGTTGTGTGAGATGATTGGAATCGTTTGTGGACTCCAGGAACGATTGGAGACAATTTAACTAGTATGGGATATGATATGGAGACCCCATTTCCCTCTCATCTAGTCATATTTTAAAAATTATATATATATATAATCCATGGTGATTTATTTTTCTACTCTCTTTCTATTGGTGGTTGGGACATGATATGTAGTCCACCCACACAACATATTGATCTCCCTGTGGTTGTATGAGGTTTCTTACATTCTATTGGTTCATATGTTTACTATTTACTCTATATTACTATTTTCTATTTTATTTCTACTCATGTAAGAATTCAGTTAATCCCTCTAGATATGTATATACTCACCCCTTCATAGGATTTCCCCGCACATGGTGTGTCTTATGTAGATGAAAAACATCTCAGTAGTGACATCATATGGGTTTCAAGATAGCTACATCAAATGGCCTGAAGGGATTCAATTTTTTATTTATTTTGATAATCCACCGTTCAAGAGGTGAGGTGGAACCCATACAAGGCCCGCAGACATAATTATTGCATGGCTAGTAGGTCTTAGAGGAATTCATTACCCACATGCTTCAAAAATCACATACAACCCAGACTAACTACTTGGAACTTGCTTCTCCCCAGCATCATCAAAATGAAATCCGCTCTCCATCTTCGCATGGATGTTAAACTAGGATTTCCCTTGCATGCACAGGCATATCCCGATGGTAGGGGCCATACCCTCCCATTCTTGCAATCCGCTTATCTTATTCTATGGGGAATGATTCTTGCTCATCCTCCTTCTATTGATTGTTCCTTAGAGGTTTTATGGTTTTCATCTGAACTTAAGGTGGCCAAAAAGAATTGAGATGGACCTAAGGCCTTACTGACCTGAATGCATGGGTGTTCCGAAGGCCTTAAATGACTCGGGGACCAAATCGGTGGCCCGAAGGCCCAAACAGGGGAATATTCCCGGCTACTACAGTTCCAAACTGCGTCTGTTGTAGTTTCCACTACAATACCTGCTACAATCCTACTATAGTACAACTACAGTACAACTACAATACTACTACATTATCGAAAATTAGCCTCTGCCAGGATTTGATCCCAGGTCTCATGGATGCACTTATAAATTTTTCACCAACTGGGCTGAGGCTCGTGAGCGGTTTCAAGATAATTAGTACATTAGATTTCTTATGGTTGTGGGATCTTCAAGATCATAATATGGGATCTCTTGGAAATATAACCATCTAGTTTTTTTTATTCTAGGGAATATTTTTTATTGGGTTTGTATTTTCCCCCCATACTTTCAGTTTTCATAGTCATACTCTTCTACACCCAAGAGGTTTTGCATGATTAGTTTATATAATAGATGTTCCATAATTTATTATTATTATTCCTACGCAATTCTATATTGAGATGGTCAAGTGTGTGCATATAGGTATATTATGTAAATGCATGCCACTTAGGATATTACTTTCAATGCTTGTCACCACCCTTGGCCTATGAAGGCGGTATTGGGGAAGTTAGGGCTTGAGCCCCAGTTCGGGTTGATTCATGTCATGTTTTTATTAGATAAGTTCATTCCTTAGGACATTGTCTAATGTAGTCCCCTTATGAATATTTGTTTGGTTTTTAAGGAAATAGGGTCAATGTGTCTAGAGTGTGACTCTACATCCATGGAACCTAGTGATGGTATAAGTTACTGATTTATCCATTTACCAGGACCAAGACTACCCGATTGTCAACTCAGCATACTGACACATTCATTTTAGGGATAAATGGTACATACATCATATTGGATTGAGTTTTTTATATTTCGTCTATTATATTTCTAATAATTATATATATATATACTCATCTGATCGTGGCATGTCATGATTAAATATTCAGGATGCCTTTATGATGCTAGCCAGCCCGGATACCAGTTTTAGATGATGCAGATGATATAAGGAGCAACACAGACTCAGTTTAGGGTCTATATCATGGGATTATTATTCCAGGTGGATAGGTAGAAGTAGCCACACCTGTTGAGTGGGATATCCTACTAGCATAAAAGGCTAAGAATGTGCACAGGTTTAGCACACTCTGCATGTTCCAGCACCAGAGGTCGCTAAGGTTTCATGAGGAGCTCGATCCCATGGAGGTAAAGAATCAGTAAGATTCTCTGGTTCTTATCTTATGTATTACCTAGAAACTAATGGATTGGGGGGTTTAACTTATATCTAACCTTTTCCATGGAGCGTCATGGTACTGGTGGAGTGTCATAACCCATATGCATGATGAGTCGACACTCTCGCGGTAAGACTTTCAAAAGCTGTTTCATTAGAAGTAATACCCCTCTTGCTTATTATTTGTTTGGATTCGAGAAATTATAGAGATATATTAGGTTAATATGAGAGTGTATGAGTATGCTTCAAGGTTTACAAAACATACATAATACTCCATTGACATGATTTGGGATGGCTACTTTAGATTACATTAGTGTGGAAGGAATCAGCATAGAGACCCATTCTAGTATAGTTCCTTGTGCATTTTAACATAGGTTAGGATGTTGGAATGAGAAATTGTGATATAGGAATTCCTGTTAGAAAGAATTAATGTAGTTGGATTTCGAATTGGGAATAATAGAGTTCAGTCATATATAGAAGCTAGAAGATGTTATTCGATAGGATCTCAACATAGGAAGTCTTCACAGGACCAGTCTGAGGAATTTTTTCTAGGGAATCACTGAGGACCACAACATATGAGATAGGAGAGGTTATATGATTTTGATGGTTTAGTTCATATAACACGTGAATTCCCAACCAGACTCTTTGAGGAGCACAAAGAGATAGTTGACAAACCGCTGTGGCAAAGACAATATTGTGATCGGTGATCTCTTAGAAGATGGAAGGGGGCCCTCGGAGAGGCGGAGTAGGCATATGAGTAGTTATAGATCTATGGGAAGGATAAGTGTGTGGGATATGTGATATGAGATACATTCACCACCTCCACTAGGTGGACTATTCTAGCATCAGGGTGCTGGCGGCCATGATCGTAGAGAGCTGTATGCTATAGAGGCTTTTGACCTCGTGACCCACAAGATGATCATATGCACGATTTATGTTTATTATACTCTTTAATGAGAATTATGAGAAAAAATTTCACTCAATAATTAATCTATATACTCTTGATGTGGGATCCATAGCTCTTAGTTGAGGCTTTATCCTATAAGCTTCGTTCTAGTGGTTTCTACGTGGAACAATTCTTTTATATGTTTTGTTTACAGATAGTGCAAGATATCGATTGGTGGAGATAGGTTCCAGATAGACATATTGATAATAAAAATTGAACCTTATGGTTTTTTCATGGGTATGGATATGTTTTATATGGTCTAGGACCATATTTACTATCACTGCAAATGGGTCAATTTCTTCCACACATATGGGACGATATTATTCTTTGTGTGAGAAAAAGCTCTCATGGCTAGATGAGTAGAGGATGTGATCAGGAGGATGTAGCCAATATCCCATTAGTTAGTGTGTTTAGACTTTTCTAGAGAAGGATCTATAAGTAAATGAATTCCTTCAATCATAGTGGATTATATGGAAGTCATTCCTAAGGACATTCTGAGACTACCTATGACGTTGGAGAGAGATTTTTTTTATTTACTTACATCCTCTCAATGATTTGATATCGTTAATGGCATGTCATATTGACCAGAAAGATATCTTGATGTTTTGTATGAAGTTTTTGGAACTTTTAGAAATGTGTTTTATCATGACCAATGTGTCCCCTAGGTATCTACTATTTTTTCATCAAATAGATTAATGGGAGACTGTGGTTTTCTATGAATTATAGTCGCATGAATCAGTATATGATAAAGAACTAGTAACCGTTTCCATGAATTTACAACCTATTTGAATAGTTTCAATGAATGATATGATTATTGAAGAACAATATTATGTATGGATACCACCAGTTGAGGGTTTGAAAGACTGATATCCTAAATATTGAATTCCGATGTCGCTAAAGTCACTATTAGTTCTTTGTGATTACCGTTGGTGTGATGAATTCCCTTAAAGTGTTTATGGATTTAATGAAGAAGGTTTTCACCTATACATGGACCAATTTTTTGTTTTCAACATTAATGACATACTCATATACTATAATTCAATGGAGTATCGTGATAGAACTTGATGGTGGTCCTATATTTTATTCAGGACCACCAGCTTTATGGAAATATCTCCAAGTTCTAGTTCCAGATACATGAGGTTCACTTTCCAGGGAATGTCATTTCAGATCATGATTTTTCATGGACCCTAAAATGATTGATGAATTTATTTATTAGGGTCCTCCCTAGAGGTGTTCAAAGGATTATAGAATTATTAGTTTTCTAGGGTACTATAAGTGGTTTTTGAAAGATCTCTCCACAATTGCAGCCCCTTTAACCACACTTTCAAGAAATTTCTACTTTTATCATGAATGAGCAGTACCATTGGGACTTCAGGGATTTGAGGATGAGGTTGAAACGTGATCCTATACATAGAAATATACAGAAGTTCATGGAGTATGTAGTGAATTGTGATGCCTCTAAGAACGGTTTGACTACATGTGGATGAAGATGCATGCTATTATCGCTTACGACATGAGCTAGTTGTGACCATATGACAAAAAATACATGACTCACAACCTAGATATGGTAGTGATATTTTTCATCATAAGGATGTGGAGGCACTAGCTTATAAGGGTTAACTTTTTGGTTTAGTAGTACAATCATAGTATCATGTACGTATTCATGTTGATGGACTTAATAAAAAGGCATTTGTGATGGGTGGAGTTCCTACAGGACTTCGACTTCATGATATTATATACTCTAGAGAAGGTAAATTTAGTATTATATTCCCAAAAAAATATGTAATATTATTTCTTATTTAACAAGGCTTCAAAGAAATTTGATTTTTTAAAACTAACCCTAGTGGAGTAAGAGGGTCAACATTTTCCTTAGTCAGGGGTGTTTATTCATCCGAATCTCGAATGTTTGAAAGATTCCTAGCTAAGAGATATTTATTGTGAGTTATTGTGTGACTAGATACCCACATGGTATTCGCCAGATGAATATCCTAAATGTTTAAATCATGATATCATTTTCCATGGATTGACAGTTGTCCCAGTAATGATGTGGGAAGATGTGATGTGAGAGTTTCACAATTCTACCCTAGCTATTAATCACAGTGTGGGAAGATGTAAAAAAAACATAATTAGTAGTTTTGGGGATCTGGGATGATATAGAGAATGGTTAAGTTCATCTCACGGTGCCACACCTATCCACAATTGGAGGCTAAGTACAAGGTTCCAACAAGATTATTACAGTCCTTTGAGATCTCGATGTGGAAGTGGGATGAAATATCTATGGAATTTGTGATAAGGATTTCGTAGATATAAAAATTCCATGACACCATATAGGTCATTTTTGATCAACTCACAATTTCTAAATTGTTCATTGATATCTGAGATAATAATTTAGTTGCTAGTTTGGGGAAATTTCACATACATGAGATCATTTCCATCATGGGGTTTGGTCGAATATTGTCTCTGACCATGATTCATGATTTAAATCAAAGTTATGGAGAGGTATGAATAAGAAATTTAAGACCCATATGTGAATGAGTATAACATTTCACCCCTAGATAGATGTGAAGACTGAGTACACTATCCAGTTATTTGACGATATATAGAGTTCTATCATGTTAGACTTATAGTGGAGCTAATTAGGATCACTTTACCTTAATATAATTCTTGTAAAACAATATCTACTGCTCAACTATTGGCATGAAACCTTTTTAGTCCCTATAATAGAGACCCTACAGGTCACCCTTATGTTGGAATGAAATCAGTGAGATGTCTCTTATGATTCTGGAGACGGCGCCTGTGATGTTTGAGAAGGTCAAGATCATCCTTGAGTGTATTAGGACAGCCATTAGAAGACATAAATCTTATACATATCTATATTTTAGTTCCTTTGAGATTAAGTAGGGAGACCACATTTTATTGAGAGTTTCCCCAAAATGAGGATTATGGAGGTTTGGTTAGTGAAGCAAGATACCCCAATGTTCATTGGGCCATTCAAGGTGGTTTAGAGGGTTGGTGAAGTGGCATACCACATCTATCTACCCCTAGAGCTGAAGCAGGTGAATGATATCTTCTATGTGTTTTAGTTGAGTGGATTCATGCATGAACCCAAACACATCATTGACTGGTGTGAGATGAAATTGATGAAGGATTCACATTTTCAAATAACCTTGGGGAAATCAAGGATCGACAGGAGATGACCCTAGGTGGATGGACCACCCCCTTAGTCCACATTTCGTGGAAGTTTGGGATCATGTTGGACAACTTCTAGAAGTGGGAGATCCAGATGCGGGCTCAGTATCCTGATTTATTTATTTATTTAATTTTGGGGGGTTGAAAATATTCAAGGATGTAATGATGTAGAGAAAAAATATTTTTCTTTTATGTGTTTATATACTTCTACATATATGTTTAGAGGAAGATGCTAAGACGGAGTGAAATTATGAGGCCTAGTTTCCCCAAAATTTATTTTATAAAATGATTAAATATATTTTATATTATAGATAGAAAATTTATGAATGAAAATTGGGTAACTATTAAATGGAATCATAGATCAGAAATTTAAAACCACAGTTGAGTTTAGAACATGATTCTTACCCTAGGTTTAACCTAAAAGTGGTCTATGAGGGTTGTTCAGATATCTCAACCATTGGTGGTGCATTTAGTTGGTTAACTAGTTAATTTTTTTATGTTATTTGTTACATCAAGTTAAATTAAATATTTATAAAATAAACTCAATGAGGATTTTCCCAGGGTTATCTAAATAAACCCTATAAAAATCCATAGAATTCGTCTCCTCCTTCAATTGCTGAATTGAATCAGACGATGATGGATCTATGTATCAGAGTAGATCACAGCACATCAAACACAACTAATCCACTAAATCATTGTTAGATGCATTATTTCATGAAGAGTGATCTAGAATCCATGTAGTACTCTTCATATTTTTGATTACTACTCTCTTGATTACGTTTATTGAGTAGTATCATCCCTTTTTTGATCTCTTCCAATTGTTGAATATTTTATGCACCCCTGATCGGAAATTAAATTGGCTATGCAATTGTTTTCTAACGCAAGATATCCCCATTTCAAATCATCTGGTCAATAATGCTTGACCAATGATTGTTAAACATTTTTTATGGTGATTCTATCCCTGGATTATTTTCATTCTTTTCCAATTGGTGATGGAGTCTTATGTTTGACGTTCCTAGGTGGTATATAGCATGATCGAACCCCCATAATTGCAGCATAATAACATTTGGAAACAAAAATTTCAAATAAAAGATGTTAAAAAGTCATTGTGGGATATGGTAAATAAATTAATTGAAGTGGGATTTAGATCAGAAATGATGAGTGAGTAACTGGACACAAGGGAAGCATGTTAAAACCCCAAGGGATGAAAAACCCGATTTATGGCCACCAGTTGGCCCAAACCGATTAATGATGACTAGATCCACCAATTGAGATTTTTATAGAGGAAAGATATGCTCTGGATTGGATAGATTTGTGGTGTGGAGTTCACATAAAAAATACTTTTAAAAACATGAAGACATACCATGTATAAGGATGAACACTCGACGTGCATCCCCTATATTATGATTTCTACAGTTTTAGTGAATTATAAGTATCATGCATCATGTGGAACCACCACAACCCATGTGAAATTTTTGTAGATGACTGAAAAAATACTCTTGGAGTAATGATTTAGGGGCATGTCCACACACACCATACACCAAGATACACATACATGGCCATTGACATGGGTGGAACCCCGTGTGGACGGACACACTGTGTACCAAAATATACAGACATGAATAGAGTGCACATGTAGGACCATGTGTGGATCAGACATGCAATGTAGACCCTCTAAATTCCAGTATGGATACATGTAAAGGGAGACCTATACCTCTAGGGACATTTCCATGCGATGGAGTGGGACCACACATCATTTACACATTGGTTTCTTTTGGGGAAACATCAGACACTCTTATGCCTTTCATTTGGACTTAGATTTTGTCTCACAAGTAGCACATCCTAATTTTTTATGCATGTAATGAGATTGCGACTACTATTTTAAAATTTGGGATACTATCGGAGATGTTCCAAGTTTTTAACTTATTCAGGTGACACTCAACAATGGCAGTGATCTAGAAATATCACTAGAAATTTATTTAGTGGCACCCTCCTATGGGAATAGGGCCTGGGTAACTGACCATTAAAATTGAACTCTTTAGCCAATATGGTAATTGGTCCTCAACTATTAAAGTGACACCCTTTTAAATAGATAGGGAGTGGGTCCTTATCATCCTGAGTGGAACCCTCCAGCCATGCTGGGTATGTGAGCTTGATTACTAGAAGGGAACCCTCTTATAGAGAAAGGGAATGGTCCCTCAAAAATCCACATGGAACCCTCATGTCATTATAGGTGGGGTGTATGGAGACTAGATTGGAACCCTCACATAGATACTGGGAATGGGTCCTTGACCTTCCAAATAGAACACAACACATTGGCTAGTAATGGGTCCTCGGGTAATACAGTATCACCCTAAGGCCCGGATGGACATGGGTCCTAGACCATCAGAGTATCACTATCTTGTTGTACCAAATAATGGGTCCTATACGTAGATATTGTGGCCCATATATTTTGTGTAATAGTTGATATGTGAGGCTTGAATTAGATTTTTTCTTCATGGAATATTCTATAATTTTTGGGCATCATAGATAGACTCTTGGAACTTTTGGCGATTCATTTCCATTGTTGGTCTATAAGACAGAGATCCCATTTCACTCCCATTTGGTATTATTTACAGAGAATATATATATATATATATATATATATATATATATATATTTGGAATCCATTTTGAGGTATTTTTCTACTCTCTAGGAATGGGTGGTCGAGACACAACGTGTAGTCCACCTATATGGAATATTGAGATCCCTATGGTTGGATGAGGTTTCTTACTTTCTTCAGGTTGATCTATTAAATTTTTAGAATATATTCCTTTTATTTATCTTACTTATACCTCTTTTAGATTTTGGGGAATCCTACTATGTATGTGTATAATCACCCTAGATTGGGGTTTTCCGGAACATGTCGTTTCTTATACGGATGATGGAAAATTCGGTAGTGACCACAGAGGATACTATAAATACATAGTGCATTAGACTACATACAATGGTAAGATCTTGGAAATTTGTATCAAGGATCTCTCACCACTTTTACTTTTTAGTTTTCTTAGGTCAGGAAATATTTCTTTTTGACCATGTATTTTCCCCCTTTATATTTTAGTTCTCACTTTTTTACACTTGTAAACCCTTTTGGTTTTCCATGATTGGTTTATATTGAAGATATTTTATATTTTTATTAATATATCCCATAATTTATTCATTTATATGGTGTAGTGTGTTTATATCGGTACATTGGGAAAAAATTATACATTTGGTAATGCATTTTTGTTCTTGTTTCCACACTTAGAATATAAAGGTGTTCTTTGGGTATTTGCATCATGAGCCCCGATTAGGGTTGGGTCATGAAAATGGACCTGATTATTGAATAATTTTATTTAAATCCTAAAATTAATTATTTACACTTGGAATATCCATATGTTTTTCATTCATTTGATTGTAATCGATGACTGAGTTCGCAATGTCCATCGATGAATTCAATATTTTATTGTGCCTTTATCCACTCTTTATTTTAGAGTTCATTAATAGTTTATGTTATAACATTTAATTGATTATAAATAAAGGTCAAGAGTTAATTAAACTCTAGATTGATAATGGAATTTGTGATTGTTGAGGGAGAAACAAATTTATGATTGTAGTGAGGTGTGTTGGAGAATCACTGAATGAAGGAGAGAAGGAAAACCCCTCATATAGTGATAGAAGGTATGAAAAACTTTTCGTGGGATGATAGGAATCCAAATTTCATTACACTAGATGTCATAAATCAATGAATAATGCAGTTTCCAATGATATATGGGCCTTGTATTGGGAGATATTGGTGGTGATATCAGCATAGAATATTCCACAATGAGTCTGTAGGGGGAAGTCTTCTCATACGGTTAAATTTCAAACTACCCATCCTGTGTTCTGAAAAAACACATGTCATGATGTATTTCTCCTAATTTGGATAGGGTTTTGAGGAATGTTAAATATCACATAGTCATGTGGTGGTCCAAAACATTGTATGACCCAACCTATAAAACTATGAATTTATAGGGAATACATGTTTGGGAACCTAAGTGGTCCTATATTCCATGTGGCATTGCTACACACCATGTAACTCTACTCAACCAGCTGAGCTATGTGTTGGGAGAACATTTGTGAAAATTGGGGTGGTCCCATATTTCATGTGACTCAGGTCTCATTTAATGTACATGGTATTTTCACAAGCCATGTGAATCATCTATTTACATGATAATCTTGGCCTAGGAGTACAGTGAACCATAAAAGGACACATCATGTAATTGAATGTTCTACCTATAATATCCCATTTTTTGGGACTCAAAATGGAACCCATGATCAATTTTTCTAATAATAAAATTGTATAGGATTTGGTAGTGCACTTTATTTTTTCCATCATAGATATCCCATGATGTTGTGACATCAAACTGCTCCTTCTAGAAATGTTGGATGATGTTGAGACTCAAGGGTGATCACTAGAGTGAAATAGTGTTCAGTAAACCATGGTGAAGCGTATATGCCAGTGAATGGGTCCCCCACATCCATGATCAATTTTTATAATTAGGGTGTTGGTATTTTATCTATTGTTTTGGTACCCCTCATATATGAGATTTTATGAGGCGTGAGTCCCCCAATATGGTTTAGTACCGCTTTGATCATGACTTTCCATCAGGGTTGTGCGAGCACTCCAAAGGGGATCCTGTGATGTAACATTGGGATAATGGAATAGGTATAGTATTGAAACATAGATATATGAGAAAAATCAATATCCATAGATAGATTTAATGATCCAAAACCTTCACTCTCTCACTTCATTCAACTTGGTTCTTCTATTTGCATATCCATTTCTAGGTTTCATCTACCCACCACATCTTGTAGTTTGAGTTGAATATTTCACTTATAATGATACCCTTTTGGTATTTGGTCAACCTCCTTAGTTTTGATATACTCACACAAGTATTGTAATTTCATTCACATGATGTATATTATGTAAGATAATGTACCTTAGGTACTGATCTATGGGGCATGGGGTTATTATATCTTAGTAGTACATAGTGTTGGAAATTTCAGGTCATGGTCAGTGTCATAGTTAATGAGTAGGTTTCTTACACCTCATCTACTTAATGTTTTGGAATAAATTTATTTATATTTTTGGAATTCATATTTTCTCTTCATTATTTGTATGTATTTATTTTTATAGATATTTATCTTCTGTAGAAGTTGTTACATGCATTTATTTCCTCTTAAGTTATTTTTGTTTTATCGATCCTTCATAGTTTTTAAGTACTTGGAAGAATGAATGTATACATGTTTATTAGTAAAAAAAATTCTATTCATGTGATATTCCTACCAGGAGCAAGTCAATATCCCAAGGCATATTAGAGCTGAGATTGGGGTTTCTCTCTCTGCCGACCGCCAGTCCAGGTGGGGATTTGGTGGGTCAAGACATGAAAAAATTGATTTATATTATACATTGTGTGTTCCATAGGTTTATATGATAATAGGGATAAACCTTATCACATTATGACATATTATGTGTTTCTGATACCCCTCTTGGTCTATGAGTATAACTCACTATGATCGATATACTTTCTCGATCATCACACACAAGGCATATTCTTAAGAATTTAAATTTTAAAATAAATGGAGTTTAGGATCTATTGGGTCCCATGGAGGGGGATGAGTAATAACCATGATTGAATGATACAAAAAAATAAATTTATTTAATATTATTTTAGTTTATAATCTTATGATTTGAATTTATTAGCACTGTTTATTCTCTGGTTATTAATTGAATGAAAAAAAATATTTTACAAATGAATATTCATGATTTAAGGTTTATGCAATATTCTTTTGAGATATGATCCAAGTTACTGTCTTGTATTTTGTCACAATAATGTCATTTTATTGTCACATGTATGTGATAAAATATTTATGATATTTGTGACATGTTATCTAGGTTATAAACACTATATAGTTTGAAATTTCTAGCTTGAAATTTTAAAATATATAGAGTGAATTTTTTTAAGTTTAATATACATATATAAAGAAAAATATTCCCAATTTTTTAGGGAATTTTAATTCCCTTGAATTTATGAGATTCTCTATCCATTCTCTCTTGTTCTAGAAGGATATAAGAGTTTTGGTGAACCTATGTCTATGTTTTAACTCCAAAATTGTAAAAATAATGCTCCCATGATTTTTTTCAATGTCAAATTACCATAAAATATTCATTATACACCAAGATCATAGTTTTCAAAATTCATCTAAGCTTAAAAATTTCATTTGGACGATCTAAAAGATTACAAATTCAATTTATTTAAGCAGAAAACACTTATGATGAGTGAAACACATGTTCTATTAAACTAAAATATGGCATGGTTTTGATTTTATTTTTCAGGATTAATTAAAATATATGAGATAAATAGGTAGGTTTTTGGGTTTTGCTTCATATGTGATGAAATTATTTCATCTACCATGGCTTGAAAGTATTTAATTTCACTTTATTTTAGGATTTATCAACAGACATGTTTATAATAAGTTGTACTTGAGAGATTGAATGATTTTTAAGGTATATTTATTAGACAATCTTATTTTTTATCAACATATCCTAGTTTTTAATATGTTTTGAAGCTCAATTTTTTTTACTAGTGAATTATCTAAACTAAATCAAGAATAATAATTTATATTTCCTTTATGTTTGGACAAATTTTTCTTAAGGAAAATTTCATGCGTATGAAAAAAATATCCTTTGACTAGTCAGATTATATAACAGAACTATGTTTCTAGTTACTTAATGAAGGTAAAATGTCTTATGATATATAATATCTGATAATACATATGATATATATAAATTTTATAAATTAAATATGAATAAAATATTTTTTCGAAGCGTTAAGGTATCATGCCAAAGTATAAACTCTCATGCTCTAAAGAAAATTCATACAACCAAATATCGGATGAATCTAAAGACCAGTAATGCTATGTATTTTTAAATATTGAAGTAGATTATAATGGACCATATTTCCATTGATTTATTTCAACAAATATCTAAAATTACCATTTTTATCAATAAAAAATTGGTTTCCTATATGAAAAGACTCGTATGTAAATATGGTTCAATTTTTAAGAACACTTATAGTTCAAAGGTTGAAAAAACCTAAATGGAATCAATAATTATATCTTAATAACTCTTATAAAAGTGTGAATAATTTAAATTAAAAGATTATTTATAAAATTTTATTAGTATCTAGATTATTAAAGTGAAAATAGTTTTCAAATTAAAATATATGTAGAGTTCCTATTATGAGTAAAAAGTGAAAACTTCTAGATGAATAGAAATATATTTACTCAACTATTTTTATAAAAATATTTTATTTGTATACTTTTAAGTATTCCTTTAAAAATTTTAGTTCTCATATATATAATCTATGTAGATGTTTTTATCCGTCTGGTAATTCTTCTTCATTTTTAGCTACAGCTTCCAACTTTTTGTTGAAAGCTTGAATATTTTTATATATATAATTATCTAGATAATTGTAATCACTTATATATTTTTAGCTACAGCTTCCAACTTTATTTGTATACTCTTATTATGTATGATGATATAAATAAAAGTATAATAACATGAAAATAAGATTATCCAAAATGAGAATACTACTTAATAAATCTCTTCATAAAAAATAAAATGAAAGAAAAAATAAGATAACATTCAGACTCATCATATGAATAAGATTTATTTATCTCAAATAAAGTGATGAAGTTCCACAATTTTCTATGAAGTTCCGGAATATATACTATAATATAATGGGACTCTACATATACATTAACATGTATAAGAGGTTTTTTGTAAATACCAATGAACTAAGCTATTATGACTGTAAGAATATTAGTCATATAAATCCTCATTTCCCTCAACATAAGGAGAAGATAAAGTATAAATATAAGTATAATATGAGATCATACAATAGAAAGGATAATAAAGAAATAAATTTTACATGGAGTTCCTTGAAGGAATCTATTGATGAGTCTAGTTATAATATTGAATCTAAAGTGTCTAATTAGAAAGAAAATATTCTCTTTTTGGATCAAACAAATGAATTACCTATTATTTATTATTCCTATTTATAATATAAATATATCTATAAGAAATTATTGTATGAGGGATTTAGTTAGTGTTACAATTTTTTTTATAAAAAGCAATAAGATTCTCATTAAAATAAGAATAATAATTGTTTATAATATAATAATTCTTTTAGATATGAAAAATAATATTTATATAAACAAATATCTGAATTTGAATCTAATTTATAAAAATCAATAACTAGTTTTGTTGTCTATGATAGAAAAATAAAATAATTAATGGATAAAGTAAAAAATTTAAAAGATATTTCTACTAGTTATATTAAAGTTATGGGTGATCTAAATCAAATCCATCATAATAAAAAATAAAATAATGAAAAAAAACATAGTTAACAATAGATAAATTCCATACCAATATAAGAATCTCATTGTGCATAGTTGATAAAACTGAATCATGTCAAATATCACATGTTTCCACTATGGGATAACATAACATTATAAAAATTACTCATGTCTATGATAACCCCAGTTTTTTAGTTCATAGAAGGAATATATTTCTACAATATTATACATTTATAATTCTATAATGTTTGGACAGACTTAGGTTCCTAAATCCTTTATAGATAACACTACTGGACCGATGAGAATTTGGGTACCAAATAACATTTTTTTAATTATTAATTATAAGGAAAAATCAACACAAAAAAATATGAAAAAAAGATTATGTATAATGGTTTATCAAGACTCAGGGGAATATATATTTAAAACATACACCAACAATCTAAAATTTGTGGAGAAGTTTCCGCATTTAGTGATAGTTCTAATGTAAAAATTATTAGAGTCAGATCTATGGAAAACCAACATTCCATCCTCTTCAATAATGTACTTTATGTTGAAGTCGTAAAGAATAACCTAATAATTACTTCAATACGTTATTATGTTCAATTTTAATTTTATTTTTTTAATAAATTTTGTTCACTTTTTGAAGATAATTTTTTTTAAATAACCAATAACTGAAAATGTTTACACACTACATATTAATTCATTACATAAACAAAAAATATTCTTCTCAAATATCGAAGTTAATAAATCCTGGATACAGAATAATAGACATGGACTTTGTAATTTCCATTATCTAAGAATATTATAGAATAAAAATTAGATTTAATATTTTCATGAATATAAATCTGGAAAAAAATAACTTTCGCATCCATTCTAAATTAGTAATAAATAAAAGTCTTCATTAAAAACAATTAATAAGGTCAACAAATATATAAAAATTAATATATATATATATATATGAGATTTTTGGTCCTTCTAGAACTACATACCTAGATAGAAAGTATTTTTTTATGATTTAGATCATGATTTTTATCAATTCAAATAGGTTTACTCGAGAAAAGGTAAGTTTTTTTATTGTTTTGTTTTTATAGATCTTTGAAATTACATATATAATGGGAAGGTTGATTAAATTATTTCTCTCAGATTTTACTATGATGGATAATTTTATAATTATAAATTCAATTCAAATTTCTAAAAATATAGAAATAAAGAAAAATTGTATCTTCCCCCAGGACACCACAACACAATGGTGTTGTTGAACGAAGGAATGAGAATTTGCATGAAATATATATGAATGTATTGTTTAAATGGTGCATTCCTAATAGCATTTGGGATATAACTGTTTACATAATTTTATATGTGGTAAATAGTGTTCTACAAATATTTTTCATGAAGAAAAAGCTATGAATTATTGAATAATATGAATCCAAATATTGGATACATTATATTATTTGGATACAATGTGTATATCTTGAAATAAATTACAATAAAAAAATATATTTATTGAGATACTGAAGAAGGAATCTTGAAATGAAATTCTACTACTTTGAAGTATTATATATTTTTAACAAGAAGGAAGAACTTTTTAAATAATAAATTCCTAAAAAATTTGACGATAGAGATCTCTATGATAAAAAAAGATTCAAATAGAAATATTTAGTGATTCAATCTAAAACCATATAGTTGAACCCCTATTTTATGAATGATAGGATGATAATATGGAAAATAATCAATTAAAATCTAGTTCAAAAAGGTACAAACATGAAAAAATTGAATGTTTCATTCCTAGAAAACATATAAACATGAAAAATAATCATTTATAAAAAAATATATGAATCCATGACAGGGGAGTTAGTAATAGATAAAATATTAGAAACATTTATATGTTTTGTTTCTTTCATATCCCATCTAGGACATAAAACTATAAAATAATCCTTCATTAATAAGTGGTCTCTATTAGGGATTCATAAAGAGTTAAATTAGTTCAAGTGGAAAATGATGTGAGAATTAGCTAATATATCCTCCGATAATCATTTTACCTGAGATAAATTGGTATTTTAAAAAAATGGATGATCAAGGAATGATCACAAAAAATAGAGATATATTAGTTTCTATGGGTTACTATTAAGTGGAAGGAGTATATTACGAGGAAAAATTTTCCCATATAGCAAGATTAAATTATATTTGGGTCCATCAAGAAAATGTATCTTATTTGAATTTTAAATTCACTCGATTAGATGAAAAATAATATTTTCTCAATTGTTTTCTTATATAAGAAGATTATATTAAAAACCGCTTTGATTTGAAAATCCTAATTCTCCTTACACTATTTATAAAATTTAGAATGATTTATATGGTATTAAATAAGATCTCAGTGCTAGATTTGAAATGTTAAGTACATTTACATTATCAAATGTTTTTTCTATAGGATTGGAAGACCCTACTATATTTTAAAAAGACTCATTAATTTATAGTTTTTTAGTTCATGTATAAAATGACTATGTGATTTTTAGCTCCAGAAAACAAATATATTATAATTATTATCCATGGATTATGGAAAAAAAGTATTTTAAATGCTTATGATAGTATAATGATTTTTATTTCATGGATATCAAGTTTATTATGAGAATTTTTGTAATATTATCAATCATGGAAAATACATACTTGATTTATTAAAAAGATTAGTACATGAATGTACTAAGAAATATTCAATTCTAATGAGTTTTAATAGTATTAATGTCTTGGGTAAAACTAACAAAACACTTGTTGTATGATGCATATAGTAATAAATGGAATCTTTATTTATCTAAAATAAAATATACCTAATATCATGTATTTAGTATGTCATTGTGCTTGATTTAAATCAAATAAAGAATAGTCACTTTTGCCGGCTACCCAATTTTTTTATATTTTTAGGAGGACATATTTCTATATATCAGACATTTTCTAAAAAAATTTATTTTTTTAATTTCATATTCGGTTGTTTACTTTGGTGGGTGTCAATTTGATAGATATAATACATCTGGAACCAAACACCTCTTAGGGAAACATTAAGTTCCAAATCTCGTAATAATAAATACATTGTCTCATTATCAGCCTCTAAAACTAAATATATTTTTTCTAGAATTTTAAGTGAAATAGTTTTTATTATTTAATTTACCTTGATTCACTTAATTATCAATTTTTATCATGTTATAAATAAATTTGATAACTCTTCTATTTTCAAAATTTTCCCGAATATAATAAGTTATTCCAGAATGAAACATATATACTTATGGTATCATTTAATAAAGGATTATTAAAAAATGTGACACCAATTTAGAATTTAGAATTTCTAAATTTTAACATTATGATATATTTACAAATAACTTTACCAAAAACATTTTATTGAATAAAATTTTAATTGGGTCTATTTTATTTCAAATAAATTTTAATTTAATTGGTATTTTTTGTTAGTTATTTGTATATTCTATTTACTTATTTACATAAAGTTATAATAAATTGTATTCAAAATCTCTATATGTTTATGTATTTAAATTATTTTGTAAAATCATAAGGTTACATTAAACCCATACTTGATTTATAATTTTATTTATTTTTGTTTTAGTATATTAATTTTAGAGACTCTTAACATTCTCTTTAGAAGAAATCATTATATTTGGGTAAATATTAAATATCCATTGATCTCATCATCTCTCTCTAATGAAAATCATTATTGACATAACATTAATATATTGACCATCAACCCATAACCTCTCGATGATGATGGAAAAATGAAAAAGAGTTAAAGATACTCCTTCTAGAAGTATGAAAAGATAATTGTTTTTAAAAAATACTAATGTAGGTAAGCTATTTATTTAAAATAGATTGATTTCATAGATATTTTCCAGAATAAGGTCTCAAACATATAAGGATGGATTTTTTTCAATAAAAATTTGTGTATTGTGTAATTTAATGAAAAATATGTTTGAACATTTTATGATAATGTTGAGATCAATTTTTTTGATGCTCAATATTTGGTGGTTTGAAAGGTGAATTATACTAGAATTTCTATTTCATTTACATAGTTGGTTAAGCCATTTATAGAACTGTATAATGGATTTCAAAATTTTTATCCATCCTTGGTCAGTTTCGATGATGTTCAATAGGTTTATAACATGAAATATATATTTAAAGATCCAGTTGTTGAAAAGAATATGCTGAGAGACTTGGAGGTAGAGAGGAATGTTTTGGTAAAGCTTATCCAGATAGTGATATCCTAGAGGAATGAAGAGTTTTAAATGGATATATCCCACAACATCTACATTATTTACATTCTTTTGATCACGAATAATTTTAATTTCACATGTTAAATTATTAGATATATGTATCATAAAAATAATAAAACATAATGGTTACATACATTTGAATGAATTAAAAATTTCTTAACATAAAAAAGTATATATAAAGTTGATTGATGTTATAAAAGACAATTTACATTGATTTAATACCTCTAGAACTAATAGTATATAAAATTTTTATTAATTCTGAAACTTCTCTTTTAGAATTTTATTTCCCATTACAGACAGAGTAGATATTTTGTGCCATGCTCATTTTGAGTAGAAGAACTTCTTGGGGGATATATTTAATGCTGAATTAGATGAATCGCCTTATTATAGTGTTCCAACTAGAGTAAAATTAGATTATTAAATATATAATTTTCCAATTTATTCATGAATAGGTATAATATTAATAATATCATTAGATATTAACTCACACATTGATGTAGCTAACGTTAGGGGAGAAGATTTTTTTGATCATGAAGGGAAAGTGGTTGTTAACTGGGATAAAGTTGAAGCACCTACTAGTGATTTTATTTCAAACATTGTACTTAAATTGGAGGTACCCTATCTTGATTATAGGTAACATGAAGATGTGTTGTCTCTTTTGAATTTTTCGACATCTCATTTTAGACCAGATTGATGTCCTAAAATCCTAATACAAGTTGATGCATGTGTTTTTCAGAAGAGGTATCATACCTTTTTCAATTTTCACATTGTGTTTTAATTTCCATTCTTATAGTTGGTGGTATGTGGTATATGTACTTATGAAACTCTTAAGAAATAGAGTTTAAGGTTTAAAACCGTTTTTGTGTATGTTGGGGTAGTTTGAGTAGATAAAGAAGATAAATAAGAAAATTATTTATTAAGTAGAGTGGATCCTGCTAAACCACATATTTATTAAGAAGTAGTAGAAGAGGAAATAGAGTAAGGTTAGCTAGCTACTCAAGGATCCAATATTATTTAGTCATTGAGACACCTTAAAAAGTTTACTAAGAATATGGTTATAGACATCACATTTCTATGAAAAGAGATGAGCAGTCTATGAGAGAAACAAAAAGACTTGAAAAAAGACTATGTTTTTAAATCGGATTTGAATAAGATAAATAGGAAGATTGTAGCTCAAACCAAAATGATTCATAATTTTAAAATTGTGTAATCTCATGTATCTACTAATGTATTTAAATATACAAGGTGTATCAATGATATGATTAAAATAGAGTCGGATTTTATGAAGAAAGAGATGATATCTGAATTAGGTCACATAAAGGGAATCCCCTCTATTAAACCTATTACTATTCAATATATTCTAAAATATGCATTTTTACTATCTTAGATGTCAAAATAACTTTAGAAGACATTTATCTATATTTCATCTACTCTTGATTCTTTAATCAAGAGAATGAAATCAATACGGAGTGATTCATTATTGCTCTAAATGTTTAATGATATTTAGAGTGATATCACATTTGAAATCAATCATGTTAGAGATACTATTAAATAATTAGTTAACATAATATATAAACTCCACCTATATATTAATGCTTTATTTGAGGTGGACTTTTTCTCTTTGAGTGAAACAACATAAAAATATATTGAAATATCACAGTTCATATTGGGAGGACTTGAGAAGAAGTATCCTCCTATAGAAGAGAACATTAATACATTTAATTATATGCTAAACAAGATACAATTCACTCTTTATTCTTCACAAAAAAAACTGATTTAGAGGACTATATTATAGAGTAAACTGAGCCAGATGTTCAAATACCAGAAGAATCTTTCAATGAAAAGTAGCTAGATGTTTCAATTGAACCAGTACTTATGGTTATATGTCCTATGACATCTCAATAATTTTCTAAAAACCATGTTAAAGTTATAAATCCTCTCCTCATATATTTTGAATATAAATTAGACTTATATAATATAGATAGACTGATAAGTAAAAACATTTGTTATAGGTATAAAGTCATCATAACTTTTTTCCCAAAATTCATTTTAAAAATGATCGATATGTGTGCAGATTCACTCTATCAAATTTGAAATACGATTACTCTATGTTATTACATTATTTAACATTTTATTTCAATAAATTATATGATACATGATTTATTTCATATATAATTCCTCTCTTAGAATGAACGTAATAATTACAGACAAGATAAGTCCCCATATCCTCGTAACCTTTCTTTAAAAATACCATTCAATACAACCATCACATATGATAATGGGAAAGATTAGGACTCCTAATAAATTTTCATTAATGGTAACGGTAAAATTTTAAGGAGATAAAATATTTTTGTTGGTTGATAATCTAGTTAATTTTTACCCAATGTCAAGATACACCATCCAGACCCTCTAATTGTAGTTATTCTTAGATACAATCCATTCATTCATGATTTCTTCATGAAACCCCCTCTTAATGAAAAACCAAAAAAATATCACCCAAAGGTAATGAATTGATATATCTTATTACACAATATATTTTATTTATAAAAGAAATATTCATTAATCCTTTTTCGTGTCCTTAATTTTTTACCTCATATTTCATTAATGTTTAACAACCCATAATAATCTCTTATTACTCTCTATTATTAAAATGTTCATCCAATGCGTGATATTTATTCATTAAATCCATCATACTCACATAGTTTTTCCTATGGTGTATTGAATCCTTAATATCTCAATCCTCCATATTCTTTTTTTTATATTAAAATGGGAGAGGAAAATCTGAGTAAAACAACATTTTTTTTCTTCTAGGAAGAATATTTATATATTTTATTGTTCCAATTATTATGTTTTCTAAGGATAAAAAATCAGGATATTATTTGATACCCATTTGTTGTTCCATCATATCATTGTGTTAAATATGTCATTATCCTCATAAAATCCAAATTTATTTTACAAATGAATTAATTTTACATTTCATCAGAATATTACTTTTCATTCCCTTTGAGTTTTGAAGAAATATTTCTAAGTGAAATAGAATAATCCTGCCAAAAATATCTTCTGGCTAGTAAAATTATCTTATTAAATTGTTTTTATAATTATTTTTAAATGGTATAATGTCATAATAAGTAAAACACAAAATAAGACTTAAGGTTTAATTCATTAGAAAAATTTCACTACCAATAAGATTAACCTTTAGGAATTATTAAAGAAACATTCCATTGTCTAAATACTCACACTTAGTTGAAGAGACATTTGATCAAACATCTTATGAAAAAATTCGTACAAATAAAAATATGAATAAATTTAATTATTTTTCCAATATTTAATTATGATGGAATATAACTTATTTTAATTATTTTATTTATTGAAAATACCACTATTTACTTTTTTATATATTTAATGTTGCAATGTCTAATAGGGAAATGGTTATTTAAATATTGGTTTTTATAAAAACATTTATTGTTTCACGGTCTACTGAACTAACAAAAAAAACCTATATACTTAAAAAATTTAGAATATAATGATGGATTTCAATTAAATGTTTATTTATAATATTTTACTTGTCACTCCACTATTGAATTGGAAGTGGTGTTGTAATTCAAATAAAATTACATATCTTATTATTATAAAAAAGTGATAACTACCATGTAATAAATATGATATATTTTTATGATTAGTTGTGTAAAACTATCAAAGTGTATTTTTTTTATCTATGATTATAATATTATCATCTATAGTTAAAGTATATCAAGAGATAATGCTTTATGTTTTATTTTTTTTGGCCATATGTTCTTCTTCATCAGTTAGTGGTTGAATATTAGTGTATTATGAACCAATATCATTTTTTATTTATATCATTATTTTTAAAAATGTTTTCATTTTTATTTGTTTTTAAATTCTTTGGATATGTCTTTTGAATATGGGGAAACCCTATGAAATCTAATGTAAACTTTTTTTAAAAATATATAGTTTCTTAAACTCAAATGTTGGGGTCCATAGAAAAAGGACCCGCATAGTGAACATTACAATACTCGTTGAGAGAGTGATTGGTGAGGTGGAATAGGGGAACCTTCATCCTTGGAAAACTATAAAATCATATATTCCCTGATATTTTCTTCCCTATTATTATTTTTTATTCTTATTTGATAAAAGTGTAAATAATAATTTCATGTTTTATTTTAATTGGTTTTACGATTTCAGATATAAATTCTCTCACCCCAAATTCATTGTGAAACTCCAACTAGGACAAAAATATATAATTTAAATTTTCATCAATTCAGTTATAGAGGATTATTATTATCCAAATTTCACTAATGAAACAACCATTTGATATTAGATTACTCATAAATGGTCTTCCAAATATTGAAGAACAAATTTTTGGTCTGTAAAATAAAATAAAAATATTATATATTCAAATTATATATATGCAATTATTGATATGAGAGTGTTACAGTAGATCACACCATCGCTGAATGTTATAGTTCCCAAAAAGAAAAATCTGTGTCCACATAGTACTTAAAAAATAAATGAAATATATATATAATCATGGGTTGTGGTGATTTAATTTTCAAAGAATTATTAATAATTACTTTGGAAAATGATGTTGCATGGAAACACATATTGATCCCACATGGAGAGGATGGTTTGTGCCACTTCACTAACATAGCTACCATGATGGGTTAGCCTAACCTACATAGCCATTCATGGCCCATTTTTTGGTCCAGAACTCCACTATGGGTAATTCAAGACATAATGAATAAAAAAATTAAGAAAAATATTCGAAACTTATTAATTAAATATTTTTAATTTAATAAAATTAGTTATGGATATATGAAAACATTTTTATAGTGAGGTAAAATCTAATTAAATTATTTTAATTCATAATTAATTCCATCAAGTAAAATTAATTGAAAATATAGTAAAATTTATAATTTTTACTAACTTTCAACTAATTATAAGAATAAACCTACCAATATACGTATTGGAATTTATTTATTTATTTAACTATTAAAATATGTTATCTTTTTAATAATTATTTAGTAAATAATGATATGTGTATCATCTATTTAATAAATTATATGTTTAAGCACATTAATTTATTGAGTAATATTATTCATATGTATCCCATATTCATAAGACCCTATCACATGTGTGTGAGTATTATTGTATAATGAAGAGGTTAAAAGTAGACGAAGTTCCCACCAAGACCCGAACAAACACGAGATTTGACTTTGACTAATTGGACAAGGTAGGCACCCTAATTTGAGTCAGTCTCAATCTAGGATTTACCACTAGGGTATAGGTTGATCTGTTATCCTCTTAATGGATCATTCATTAAATATAACATGATGATCATGTTGTTATATTTATTTATGAAGCTTTTATTATTTTTATGTACGTATAGTTCACATTATTGTATAGAATATTACACAAAAATTAATATATTATATTTGATCAATGCAAGGTGAATATTTTCTATTGAAATCATGGTTTATTTCAATGTGATAAAACAAAAACAGTTAAATAAAAAATAAATGGATTTCATTAATCATGAAAAAAATGATAAACCATCCATGTATATATTATATCAATCATTAACCATCACTTGGGATTGAGGAAAAACATATTTTGAGGTGCTCATCATCCATACAAGAGGGTGCCAACTATTTATTAAATTTAACTAGATTTTTTGGTGAAATTAAAAAAAATTGTACCAATGAAATAGACATAGATATCATTCTAAAATTTTATAGGAATGCATTGAGTAATATGAGGATTGTATTTACATAAGTTGGGACTTCACTCAATGGATTGAGGAGTTGCGAGTTAATAACTCTTTTGAGCCAAAATCATATATTGAGACTCATTGAGAATTTTCATAGCCATAGATAGAGTATGATGAGTTTTTTGAAGGAAATTATCCAATAGAATACTGAAATGAACTATTATTCAAAATCTAGTAGTCTAGAGAAAATATTATTTCATAAAATAATTGAAGACATTTAAGATTAGTAAATTAATAATTTTAAAAAAATTAATAAAAATTAATTTACTATTTTTAAAAAGTTTAATATTTTAGGAAAATTGAATTAAATATAATATAAACACTTTGATAACTTTTCTATAACAAAAACATCATAAATTTTTCAAATTTCTATGATATTAATGTTTGATTTTAGATGGTACAATGATTTGAAGGAAACTTTAATGTTTCAGAGTCCCCAATACCTAATGATCCACCTCATGTTGTTGAAAGTGGTTAAAAAGAATATTACATGATACTCATGGATGAAACATTTTATGCTAAGGGGACTGGTTAAGGATGAACTCAACAATGAGATGGGGTGTGATTTAGTATTTCTATATTTTAATGCTTTTTATAATTTTACAGCCTTTCTCATTTTACATCTTTCAATAGTAAAGATGAATGGGTTTTATTATTCTCTTTTATCACCTTTATTCTTGTGTGAAACTCAGTGAAAAACATAAAAAAGGAAAGAGAGATTTACATGGACCACCTCTCAATATGATAAAATAAACTTTTTTGTAGTCTGGGATTCAATGATATCACACAACCCACCAATATCAACCAGTGATCATTACACTATAGTCCCTCGATAGTGTATGAGTTTGCATCCCACACAACCCATTTTTATAGATCTCATGCACAGGTTCATCCCACCCCTTTATAGTGATACTTTACACATAAAAATAGAATAGTCTATCACCTGTTATTACTCAACATTATATTGATTTTTTGGTTCTTCTTCCTCTTGACTTTATTTTACCCTTATATGTATAAACTTATTCTTTACAATAATAGGTATTGGTTTATCATTCTTATTTCTTTATATAAACAACTATTTAAATCTTCATCATGAAATATGAATACTATATTTCATACTAATAATATATTATTCATCATGACTATGAATATTAATAATAAAAATTAATCGACTCCTTCTCACTTCTTCACTGTGGGTACTAGTTGCAATAATGTATTTCATTATATCTAAACTATAATGCACATAAATCTCTTCCTATAATTCCTTATTTTATTCACTTCTTCCTTAGTGTAAAAAACATTCAATATATAATATTTTTTATCGTATACTTATAGGATTATTGGTAATTGTGTATAATTTTGTAATTTCTCAATATAATTGTTTTGTATTTGTCTATGAATAATAGTGTTGATTCTCTATCAAATAATTTCTCTTCGACCTGAAATATATTTAAATAGTTTAATTATATAGTGTGGGTTAATTTATACATGATATTATCCCCTATTAAAAATAAAAAAAATACCTTGTAAAAACATGATTTCAAATCATCAAATATTTTATCATTTCAAAAACACCAAAAAAATAAGATATTGAATTCTCACTACACTTATTTCATAACCATTTATAACAATATAAAATATTATGTAACTATCACAGTTTCTTTTCTATTCATTAATAATATATCTCTTCCTCCAAAATTACTTGATAATCACATCACATTTATATTACTATATATTTTTGGATACATGCATGTTTTATTTATTCATTCATTACATGTTCTTTACCTATCTTTTCATTCTTCCTATTTCATTTACAACAATTCCCATGAATTTAGAAAAATATGAAATTGTTCTGATTGTGGAATTCATTATTACCTGATGAAACTTACAATATCTTCTTCTTTAAAAATATGCTTGAATAAAGATAAATAAATCTTGATATTGGATACATTAAAGAGCATGATACCCATAATCATCATATGTTTTCATATTTCCTCTACCAAAACAAATTTATCATTATAAAAAAATTCAAATATTATATATATAATTCATAGTGAAACAACCTTCTTCCTTACATCATAGTGTCATGTAGTGAATCTCTAATAAAAAATAAAATTACCACTTCCACATTATAGTTTTTTGTTATACCTCCAGCCTTTTAATGCTCAACTTTTAGAAATATTCTACAACTTTAAAAATTCCAATAGAGGGGTTCTGATTCTGAGAGGGTAATAGAAATCCACCACGCTGAACAACATTTAATATTCCAATAAAATTATCTATTTTGTCCAAATTGAATACTTCTCACTAAATTACCTGACACTCCCACAATTTCAACTATTACGCCAAAGATTGGTCTACTTATTTTGTAGACACCAATCTCTCTGTGAAGATAACCATATATTTTCATGATGTATCCCACATAATTTGGTATATTGATACCTCAAATAATATCTGGAATTATAAACTTTTATTAATATATTTATCTCAATAAAGAGAAGATCACCTAGAATCAACTAACAATCACATTTTCTTTATATATCTTGGAAGTAATTGTTACAAATTGTGCATAGCCTTACATAGAATTAAATTTCTGACATTCCATTAAATAGAGGTTGTGATCACCATTACATTGATAAATGGTGACCTTTATGAATATTTTATTTATTCTTTCAAAAGTGTTTAATTAAACTTACATAGATCAAATGGTTTCTCAATCAGGCATAAATTACCCTTATGTATATCACTGGTAACTATCACAAAGGTAGATAGTAATCAGAGTGACATTACATAGAGTCTTCTTTACCCTCATGCGGCTCACTATATACTAATGTCACCTTTATACATGAATCATATGTTTTGTAATTTCCATTATGTGTATAGGGAACATTCTATATAACCCCAACACGTCATATTAAATTGTTCATATGTAGATCATGATTTTCCATTTTCAGTCTCCAAAATAGAAATTATAGAATAATTCTTTTATATTATATTCATAACTAAATCTAGAAGATATGGATGAAAATCCAATTATTAAAAAACATATACCTTCAATAATAAATATATATCTAAATATTCCAATTTTTTAAAAATCAACTATTTTTATATAAATAATGATAAGTATCTTCACACACAAATCTTAGAAGATTTTATTTCCAATTTTCATACACATAATAAGAATGAAAAAATTAATGGGATATATCCTTATTTGATAATAAATTTGGGTTCTATAAAAAAATAAAATATATTACAATTTTTATTCCTTTCCTGTTGATATCAATCCTCAATGAATAACCCATATTAGTTACAAATCATATATTAAAAGTATAATATAGACAATGTGGGATCAATGTCTACTCCCCTTGTATTAATTTATCAAAACCCACATAAAATTTTATCTTCATATATATTATTACTAAATCATATAATATTTCATTTAATTGTATTCCACTTTGACATAGGACAACAATACAATAAATCAGTCTTGATCGACTCGAGCTCCCCTCAATAATGGTGTAGAATGTAGACACCACTCTATTCCATCCCTCTCTATAGGGGGAGAGACTCATCTCAGGTCCCCCATATTCTTAGATCCAACATCTCACCCCCTTCACTGATCTAGGTCATCCCCCCATGTACATGAAAATAATTATTATCCCCAAATTACTAACATAAAAAAATTTGGTTCCAAGGATTTATTGTTTCCACCATCACCTCACCTCCAAATTAACATTTTTATTTTTCAACACTTTTAAGGGGAAAGTGAGAACCCTCACAGATAAAACATATCAATCAATAAGGATACAACTAACTTATATTTCTCCAGGAAAATATATCCTATATTTGTGGGAACATTTTTGAAGACATCTCCCCAAGGTGATTTCATTGATAGGTATGTTTTTTATTCATTGGTTTTTCATGATTGGTCGGTCATATAGATTTTGTATTCATGTTGTGTTCTTATTCCATTTCTGACTAATTATTGACTAATTTCATCTTTGGATTAAACTATTGATGCCATCAATGTTTTTTTATTCTATAATTTCCAATTTTTCTCTTAATTTTCAATTTATATGAGGTCATCCCTCTACATTTATTTGTATTTTTTTCATTATTATAACTAGCACCTTAAAAAATTTAATAGAACAAAGATTGATTGTTAATATTGTGGGTTTCATTTTATATAATGACAATTAGACTCATTGTCATTTCCACCTTATATATCCTGTAATTTTTTTTAAGATGATGTTTCAATGGTACTGATGAATATTATTTTCATTGAGAGGAACTTTAGTGGAAGGAAGAATTCTTCTATGAATACTAGGTTGACTTATGTTCTTCATATTGGCTTCCGATCTATGTTCTATCCCAATTTAAGAACACAGTGATTCCATTTTATAATAATGAAGTTCTATCAACATATAAGTTAGAAAAGGTTGGTTTTTCTGATGTGGGACATAAATGGAGCACTGGAACAACCTGTTGTAGTCAAGATATCTATGTTCAAGGTTGTATTTCTGAGTAATTGTATGTATAGAAGGTGAAAAGAGAACTGTAATTAGAACCAAGAACCTAAGGTATATTTCGGTGTTTAAGGTGATACTTAGAGGGATATAAGTATATTATGTGCGTTTATATTTATGAACCTATAAATAATATGATTGAACTATGTATGTAGTTAACAATATTTTATTAGTCTTCTAAAAAAATCAAATTTTAAGATACCAACTTTTTTCGAAGATGGTCGTAACATTCCTCATACTGCTAAAAAACATCAGGATGTAAGGATTAATTATGTAAGTACATGCCTCAAAGGAATCAACTCGATACCTGGGTTTATGTCTAAATTATTTAAGTTAAGGTTTTATGATTATACAGTTCTTGTTAACCTTCCATATAATGATAGTATTCCAAGAATTTTATCTTCATATAATTCTGAAGGTTGGAAGAAGGATCAAGTGGATGTAATGGTGAATAACTGTCTTGAAATCCATAGTGAAGATAGTTTGGGAGGTGATGTTTATCAGGGATGGAATTTTAAAATCTAAAATAGAATTTTATGAAATCCTAGGATAAACACTCTCAAATATAGAAAATTGAACAGGGTGATATAGAGAGACTTGTTATCATTGATGTGGATATGTTAGGTGAAGATAATGATTCACAATGTATCTTTGTATCTTATTTTTATGAGAAATAATAAATTTTAAGGGTATGATAAAAAAAAATCAGTTTTGATTAGAGAATTTATCTGGTTAAAAAAGTATAGAAAACCTAGAAGAGGAAGGTTTATTTAATACTTCCCAAACATAATATAATTAGATGTTTAGGGAATGGACAAGGTCCCAAAAAACTTTTCAATTCTCATTACATTGAGAGACCTATTATTAGATGGATATTATCCCATGTCTATCCTTCAGCTCCTAATATATTTATGATAATTTTAGAAGATAGCACCAAGGATGTTTTGACGTTTTCCAATACAATTTCATATAAAAAATATTATGAATATGGTGATAATAAGGACCTATCCATAGGGGTTTTTTATGTGAGAAACAAGCTATATTAGACTTATTCATCACTCATAGGAAGTGTTTTTGGATGTGTAGTTTTCAATTGATTTGGATAGTGTGATTATAGGAAGTAGTTCCCTATGAATGGATGACATGAAAATTATTAAAATAGAATTACATAATAAGGTAAATGATGAGTAAGAATCATGGATTAATAAAAAATAGAACATTTTAATTAACAGACATAATAAATGGAAGATAACCATGAAAGGCTACATCAACAAATGAGACAATATGAACTTCAACTTTGACTATTTTTTTTAAAAGAAGTCAGACAGATGATGGAAATTTATTTTTAATGGGGATTTCTAAAGGTACATGGTTCTATATTTTTTTATATTTTTATAATGGACTAGCTATATAATATAATTTTTAATACATATTTTGGTTTATTCTTTGAGCATGTTCTTTTTAAACTCACGAATAATATTTTTTTGGAAATTAATTTTTTTAATTGGAAGACATTATTCTTACATTCTAATAAAAATATTCATTTGACATTGTACCCCCTCCATTAACACGAAATATTATTTACTTGAGAGGGATATATGTACTCCAAACATAAAAAATAATCCATCAACATTTGCTCACTATATATACACGAGAAATGCTCAATTAAATAAGAGGATTTGATTTAGACACCAAATAGTCTTTTTTCAATTGATTATAATACAAAAATAAATAAGATTCTCATATATTTCATAGAATCTATCAAATAATTTAACCTAGAGGAAATTGATTTTACCAAGTGAGATAAAAAATATAATGAGATATAACAACCCAAATATCCTATAATCACTTCAACACACAGGTCAAAATATTTCATTTGTAACTGTAAAGATTTAAAATAGCTTCAATCCTTCTTCAAACTACTACATTTATATAATTTATTTTCATTAAATTTATCCCCTTAATATTATGTTTGGATTTTTTGTAATGAAGGATTATATAACATGAATACTGTTTCCGACGCTTTCCGCCGGGGCGCGCGCTCCCGTTCCGCTCCGTGTCCACGGGGGAGGATGCACGGCGCTTCTGTTTCCCCGCATTCCCGCTTTCCAAAGGCGGGCGGCATTCGCTCCTTATTCAGGGACGTCTACTCCTTGATCGAAACGGGATGATGGGATGTCGGTTCTTCCTCCTGCGGATTCCTCCTCAGAACTCGTCACCTAGTCCAGGTCTCCCTCATAGATTTAATACGTATTTTGTGAAACTCTTCTCAGTTCCATGTTTCCATGGACGTCGGTTAATTACACTACTTCTGTCGGGACATTCCAAAGGGTCCAGTCAGGGCAGCAACCTTCAGTCAGGGGAGTAGTCATGTTGAGGCATCAGTAGCGTGTCTGGATGCTGGGGTACCTGGCATGTCTGTCTGTTATCCTTGGAAACAAGGCTTCTCGAGGGAGTGGAGGCCTGAGGCATCCCACATCGAGCGCGGGGAATTATATGTCATAGACACATATCTGAGGTTTTCCTCAGCTTCCCGTGCTCAACACAGGGTATGCCGCGTGTTTAACGTCTAGCGGAGATGGATCAACCCAACCAGAGCATTAACTAGGATAGATTGGATTGAGGGATCCTCCTTGAAGGGATGTCGATACCGGGGCCAGCCCATGGATGGCTGCGAAGAAGAGCGTGCCGACATAGTCTCACCGTGATAGGACGGTCCGGGCGAGAATCGGGATGGGTGATTGGTTGATGGATGAAGTGGAGGGAGAGTGAAATGGGACCATCGCAGGGGCGACGGTGAAGTTGGGATTGAGCCTTGACGAGGCTTCCTACCTATCCCTGTGGCAGGGAATCAAAGTCTGCGTAGTTCGGGATGATGTCGATAAACCGACGTGAAGGTGGACCTTGGCCCGGTGAGCATCGTCAGCATACCGATGTGAAAGTAGACTCGTGGGTCCACTAGTGGTGGGGTTGACCCTTCGGAGGGTTTCCTACGTACCATTCCTTGACATGAATCAAAGTCCTCGTAGTTCGGATTAGTCACAACCGCTTGTCATCGGACTATAATTGCAATTTAACGTCGTGCTAGACGTAGATAGAACACGACGCGAATTGGATGATGGGTGGGCTTGAACCTCGTGGAGGCTTCCTACGTACCATGCCTTGGCATGGATCAAAGTCCTCGTAGTTCGGATGGGGCTTTGTCGGTCGACCGACATGAAAGCGGACCTTGGTCCAATGAGTGGTGGGCTTGAACATCTGGAAGTCTTCCTACGTACCATGCCTTGACATGGATCAAAGACCTCGTAGTTCAGGTGGGAATGGGTGTGTAGTTTAATGTCATACGGGACCAGGAGGGTATACAGTTTAACGTCATGTTGGACGAGGGCGAAACTCAACGTGAATGAACGACTGAGCAGTGTGGCTTGAACCTCATGGAGGCTTCCTACGTACCATGCCTTGACATGGATCAAAGACCTTGTAGTTCTCAAGGATGGGTCGCAGTGGCTTACCACTGGACCAGAATGTAGTTTAACGTCATGCTGGACGGGGGTGAGACCCGACGTGAAATGACGGGTGGGCTTGAACCTCTGGAAGGCTTCCTATATACCATGTCTTGACATGGATCAAAGACCTCGTAGTTCTATAGGATGGGTTTGTCAGTGAACCGACGTGAATGTAGACCCGGGGTCCACTATTGGTGGGCTTGAACCTCATGAAGGCTTCCTACGTACCATGCCTTGACATTGATCAAAGTCCTTGTAGTTCAGATGGAATGTGCAGTTTAACGTCATGCTGGACTGGAATGAGACCCGACGTGGAAGAATGACGGGTGGGCTTGAACCTCATGGAGGCTTCCTACATACCATGCCTTGACATGGATCAAAGACCTCGTAGTTGTCAAGGGTGAGGGGTCAGGGTCGGTGCTCACCCTAAGCCCACGTGAGTCATGCTCGGTGTGAGAAACAAGAGGTTTCAAGGACCTAACGATCAAGTCGCGAAGGGTGAGTCCGTGAGAATCGAAAAGGGGCTTACGCGTTGGGCGGCCCATGGTGCTCGGACTTACTCCAGGATGGAGGCCCAAAGTGCGACGAAGCGCGGGAAAGAGGGACCTTGGTCCAATGATGGGATGTGCCTCGTTCCCTATCATGCCCTCCACTGACCTTGGTAGTGGGGAAGTACGGAGATGCACGGGTGCAATCATCCGTACGAACGGTTAGGGGCTTACGCTCTGAGGCAGCCCTTCCCCTATGAACATACGCCTCTCCAATAAGGAGGATATCATCCCTTGTGGATGGGTGATTCCATTCCCGTGGAGACGAGCGGTGTAAAAAAATGATCGACCTGGGGGACCCTTCTTGAGGGAGATGAGGTTGGGTCACAGTTTAATGTCATGTGTTGAGGACGTGGTGCTTGGCAGTTTAACGTCCTGCAGCTCGGACGAGGTGGGTTCACTCCACACCCCTAGGACTTACATAACCGGTACCCTCTGGACCTGGGGGAAGGGAAGGTACCAGAAAGGCCATGGTGAAGGGGGGTCATGGAACGAACCATCGAGGGGTCCACGTTAGCGTGGCTATGCGAAGAAGCAATAGCCGTTATCGTGCCTATGCGAAGAAGTATTAGGCGAAGCAACGGTACGGGTGGTATTGTCCATGGGACTTTGAAATCACATCGTGCAAACCTAGAGGGTCGCACGGGAAGAGGAATCGCTAAGCAGATGAGTGTGCTTCGCGAAGTGGAGTGCCTTGGCCTTAGCATGGGGCATATATGTGAGTGGAAGGTGCTTTGCGAAGTGGAACAGTGTTCGCGGAGCACTACCTCGCGAAAAAGGGGTGCCTCGCGAAGCAAGGTCCTGCGAAGCAGTGTGCTTCGTGATGTGTAGTGATCCTGCCTTAGCATAGGGATCACTAGCATGGGTTGGGTGTTTCTCGAAGCATAAACGCTCCGCAGATGCCCGGGTTCCCTTGGGAATCCCCTTCCTTCGCGAACGCCCTTGAGCTTCGCGAAGGGAATCCCTCTCGGAAGAGGGGCTCAAAACGAGACAAAGCAGAGGCGTCTCGCGAAGTAGAAATACCTCGCGGAGCTCATGATTCTCGGGGCAAAGTGTGCTTCGCGATTCTGGAGAGGAGAAGACGAAATGTCGGATTGTTCGTCCTTGGGACTCAGGGGGAGTCCAGTATTTATAGGGAAGGGGCACCGCGAAGCAGAACTCGTGCGCCGCCTTCGGTGCTTCGTGGCGCGCTCGCGAATGTCAAATGCGTTCGTGGAGCATTACCGCCTCAGGCGCTTCGCGGCGGCTCGCGAACGTCAAATGCGTTCGTGGAGAATTACCACCTCAGGGGCTTCGCGGTGGCTCGCGAACATCAAATACGTTCACGAAGCATTACCGCCTCAGGAGCATCGCGGCAGCTCGCTAACTTCAAATGCGTTCTCGGAGCATTACCGCCTCCGGAGCTTCGCGAGGCCGCCATGGTCGGGGCGCTTCGCGGCGGGGCTTCGCGTGTGTGCTTCGCGGCAGTGCTTCGCGACTGTGCTTCGCGAAGCAGCGCGCCGGCCTTCTCGTTCCTTTCGTGCGGGCCATATTTTTGGCGCCAACCAATTCCCCCCCTCAGACATGGAGCCGCGGAGGGCCAAGGGTCAAATTCTGCGGGAAAATCGCCAAAATTTTCGGTGGTTTGCGAAGCGTCTTCGCGAAGGGGGGGCCGCGGTGCTGACCGTGGCCACAGATCCGGACGCACCGCGATGCTCCGCGCGGGTGAGTTGCGCCGCGATGCTCCGGGGTCGCCGCCTATAAATAGGGGGGACGACCTCTTTTTTCTCACGTGTCGTCCTTGTCTTTTTGTGCTCTTGACTTCACGAAGCTCCGCGTACTCCACGACAGTCCTCCGCGAATCGAGCTTCGCGGTGAACCGCGGGTCTCCGACTCCGCGTCCGCGCCAAGCGAATCTATGCTTGTTGGCCTTGGCCAGACTTCGCGGCATGATCTCGCGTCCGATCTTCATGATCCGTCTTCGCGATCGAGCTTCGCGGTCGAGCTTCGCGATCCAGCGGGAAGAATTCTTTTCTGAGGGCCAGAGTTAAAATGGACCATCAAGAAGCTGTATTGGGGGTCCTTGTAGATGCTTCTCGTCGAGATGAGATGGCCAACCGTCCAAGCTTGGGGGAGATGATCCGGAGCCACTCGGACCATGCTTCATTGACAGATCTACTCTCGGAGGGTCAGAAAGATTATCCGCAGTGCAAGAAACTGCCGTTGTATGGCTTCGGGCTGAGGGATGACGTCTTCGTCCCTGAGGCGAGTAGGGACGAACCAGCTTTCTGGTTCAGGAGCACACCGTGCCAGCACCAATGGTTCAGGGGGGGCGATGGTCACGCACGGGAGGACTTCACACCCGTTACCGCTGACTGTCTCTACAACCATTTGAACGACATTGACGGGAATCCATTACAACCAGAGACGTCCCATCCACTCTACCGTACCATGCTGAAGGAGGCCTTGCAAGATTCGAAGAAGGGATGGTCCGATGAGTGGGACCTGCGCCAGGGCGGAAACTTTACTGATGACTGGGCCTAGGCCTACTGGGTAGGCGCCTCATGTGAGGAGTTCGGGGCGGAGCTGAGGAGAGTGGGGTTGTATGAGGCGGCGTGGGCCTCCCAATTCCACATTTACCAACCGAAGCAGCTAATGCCAGAGTTTCTGAGTAGATGGTCATCTAGGACCAACACTTTTCACATGAATCATGGGGAGGTGGGAATCAGCCTGTGGGATGTCCACCAAATTTCTGGGGTGCCAATCTTGGGTGCCATGTATGACGAATTCCTCCCCGTTGCCAGCACGTGGGGGGATGTGGAGCAAATGCCGCGACTGGCATCGGCGCTGATGGCACTTGTCCCTGGAGAGGACAAGGGGGCAGTGAGGGATGTCCATTTTAGGAGATGGTTCAAATGCTTCTTGAATTTCCCAGAGGATCGGGAGTTCGCCCCGAGGCCTCGAACTTGTCCAAGGGCAGCCCAATGGGGCAAGGGGAACTCGGTGAATATCGGCCCAGTGACACTAACACGATCCTGTGGCGCACCTAGATGCGCGAAGATAAAGAGCCGAGTATGATGGAATTCCACTTGAACATGGGGAAGTGGAAACGTGTGAATCCTGGTGCTCGAGATTCATATCACGATGATGGTGACGTGACGATGGAGGATAACTACTGACCATGTTTGCAACACAGCATCCTGTCGTGTTAGCCTAGAATGGGGACAGACAAATGAGCATCGACCGCTGACCATATTCACAACGCTGGATTTTATCGATTTGTTGTCCAATATCCGTAGAGACGTTGGCCCGAAACGAATGTAGGGCCCTTAGGTCCATCATTCATGGAGAGCCCTTAAGCCCAGTATCCATGTCGTCCAAGGGTCCTTTTGGTTGTGGAAGAGAATGAGGATCCAAATAGCGAGCTCACGAAGCTTGGTCATGGGACGAGGGGAATGCCCCTGTGAAAATCCCACACTTCGGGCTCTTTGTCAAAACACATCTGAATACGGCAACGGAACGTATTAGAGAGAGGGACCAGATTCCCTTCCCTTGGGGGAATCTTAGTTTAGGGTCGTAGAATTCGGACCATGGGTGAGAGGAAACATAAGAGACACATGGTGGAGTAACTCAAGCACCTGGCGTGAACGGGAATAGGAAGTGTGTACGGCACGGTGAACAACCCGACGTGAATGAGGGCACAACCCCATATCACACCGCACAACCTCCTTGGGAGAGGTTTTTGGTCAAGGGACCGAAAGCGAAAGATATGCTGGGCCCGCGGGGAAGTGCCCGGTCGCTCCTACGTATCTCATGAGGATGAGAATCAAGACATATGTAGTTCTGAAGGGTGCATTTGACCATAAATGGGTAAAGGGAGCAGGGGACGCCTGGCGTCAAGACCCGGCGTGAATGAGTACCTAAGCCCTACTTACCACGCTTTCCCTGGGGAAATGTTCGAGTCGAGGGACAGAACACAAAGGTTAGGCTGGGCCCGCGGGGAAGTGCCTGGGCACTCCTACGTGTAGAGACCCGAAGCCTGACATACATGGACTTTACATTACATTTGCGGAATACTTAGTACATAACAAAAAAACACACACACAAGGATCGTAATAGTTTAGTGTCTTTGGAAACTCGGAACGTAATCTTCTAATCGTGGTGAAAGATCTTCAATATCTCTCATAAATATCTTCCCTTTTTTTACCTAAAACCTTTCTTTATATCCTGGGGAAAAGAAAACATAAAAGGGTGAGCTCAAATGCTCAGTAAGGGTAAACAAAAGAAAAATCAATCACATCATATTCATAAGAACAAAACTTTTGGAAATCATAACCTGCAAAAGAGAGCATAATTTCATAACATGGGATAAATCATAGTAGTGAAATGAAATCCCAATAATCATAACATAAAACATGAAACTTTGTGTAATACACACATAATCATAGAGAATCATTTCTTGTTAGTCAAGACTCATTGCAAAGACTATCTTAGTGGACAGATTCCCTTTCTGAACCGAGTCACCCTCGTTTCAGTCCTATTTCACTAAACTGATATAACCTACCATTCTATCCATGTCTATCTCATGAGATATAAAATCTTTAACCAATGCATTGGAGGGAGATATAGGTCCCAACCATCTCATAATGATACCATTCTTATGTGTGCCACAAAATCATAAATCATACATCATTGCATAACCCATGTAATACAAATGGGAATCTTAAACATCATGACATCATGAAATAGTTCATATAAGCTAAAAGAATTCATAAAAATAATTCCATCACAACATAATCAAATCAATGTAATAATAGGGATAAAAACAGAACCCTTTATTGTCTTAGATGGAAAATAATTTTTTTGAACTCCATTCTTAAGGAAAATATCCTTTCTTCTTCAAAAACACTTTTCCTTTCATAACATGTCATACAATTCTAAACTAAAACAAGTTGATTAAAAATAAACTTGAAAACTTGTAAATGAATCATCTTGGAAATTATGTTTTAAAAATCCATTCATTCTGTATAAGTTAAAAGAAAACATTCTTCTCGTACTTTTGTCGGAAAGTCAAAAAGTACCTCGTACGAAAAACGACAAAAGATTCCTTTCATATATTTTACTAAAAACTCACCGAAGGGTAAAATTGTATTTAAACAATTTTAGGTGGATGGAAATAACATTACATATTGATGAAACATGGATTTGGATGATAAAATACACCCCAGTAAATACTTACGAATAAACAATCTCGGATAAAAATGAGATTGTGATATTTCCCTTACCTTAAGTCCGATTTGCTTCGTAAGTGTCCGAACCTCGTGTATAATGATTTAAATAATGTCATTAACTTATTACAGAATCATATTCATTGTTATTATTTCATATATGGTTCACTTATGACTTTATATTACCCGTTCTTTTGTAAATTCCATGTTAAAGAAGCGTTTTGGGTAAAATCATTTCATTTATTGTAGGTGTTTGGACTTGTTGTTCTTGACATTATTATTACTTATATCATGATATAATTACTTCTAGAATATAAAAAATGATTTATATATCATATATATTCAGTATATATATATTTAATTAATATATAAATGAAATGTAACACACCATTCATGGAGACGGTAGTCCGTACGTACGCATGAACGCTGTTTTCCTTTCCTCATTGTCTTGAATGGAAGTAAGTAGATGACATACATATATACATAAATCCAGTAGCCTTATAATGTCATATATTTCATTATTATTTCTTATATATACTTTATAATTATTCTTAAATGGTTAACATGGAGAATGAATCTCATCGCGTCGTGGAGACGGTAGTCCGTACGTACGCACGAGCGATGATATCATTCCCATGGTCGTGGAATTGTGTTGAAGTGTATGTATACTATTTCAGTATCAATATCACTTTATAATAATCATATATAGTTACTCATTACACCATTATACCCATCCTTGTAAGGTGATGGTGGAAAATATATTACACCACGGCGTGGAGACGGTATTCCGTACGTACGCACGCGCGGTGATTTCATTTTTCCGTAGGATGGATAGAAGGTGAATTAGGGTTGTTTCATATTTATAATAACATATAAGTATGTAAGTAATACTGATGTTATTACTTTATCATGAAATAACTAAAGAATAAGAAGTTGATGAAGAAAGAAATTGAAAAGATCAGTAATGGATATTACCTCTTCTTTGAAACGCCTCTTTGAATCCTCCACATAGGGAACTAAGATTGGTCTTTGAAGAAGGCCAGGACCTCTAGGATTATTATAGGGAAGTGGAGAAGGGATTTTGGAAGGGTGTGGCCGATCTTGAGTGCTCAAATTGGTGTGAGGAGGAGGGGGAGGAGGTGCCCTTTTATAAGGGAGGAGAGGGGCACCTTAGGAATATCTCAAAATATTATTTTATATTAAAGTGAAAATCGGTTTATAATGGCTCCAAAGAGTCTTATTTCGAAGGTAAAGTGGGGATGGGTCGAAATACTATCAACCAATAGGATTTAGACAATCTTAGGTTAATATTTTAACCTTATCAATTAGATTTAACTCTAAGTTAAATAATTTATCTTTTACCGTGACTTTTTTTTTCTTACACTATATGGTTAATACACTTACTATAACATGCCAAACGAACCCCAAGTTGTTTATTATTAATATATATATATATCCTTATCTAATTCATTTGGCCAAACCTTATATTTTTAGGAATAAAATAACAATTCATAATATAATATTTGATTTAAAAACCAATTTATGTCAATTTTGACACTATTTGGTACATGATTTTTATGAAATTTCTAACAGAATGATAAGTTCGAACCAAGTTACTTAAATCAACAATAACATGTAATATTAACCTAAAAAATTAGTGTAAGCCATAAAAAGTCTCAAATTACATTTATTTGGGCATTTATAACATCAATTATGTTAATATTTTATTAAAAAGGTAATTACTGCATCATCGTTGTGTCATAAATAAATTAAATTATTTAAAGTATAAAAATTACAAATAAAACACCATTATGTAGTAAAGCATTTTAGCTTTCTAATGAATATTTATAGTCGAAATTATATTATGTATAACCCTATATTAAATATATTTTAGTAAATAAACTTTGATTTTAACTCTTTTAACTCTTCTTTGAATTAAATAATAATAAATGTCCTAATCTAATCCAAGTGGGCCTAAATGATAATATTTTACACTTAAGGTTGTTTTTGGTCGAGATACACTTGTCCAATAGGATTAGGACATGTGTTAGGGTAATATTAATATCATTTTTACCCTTAATTACCCTATTTACTTTTAACCGTGGTAAATAAAAGTAAAAAGTTACTATTTACCAAAAATTATTTTCATCTCATTGAACCACATTTTACTTACTGACATCAACCGTGTCTCTCGGATTTTTGAAAATTCCATTCACAGAAGCGGTAAAATTAAGATTTATGAAAAATTTAATTTTTTTTAACTACCACTTAGTAGTTTCACTATTCATCAAAAATTGATGTTTTTCAGAAAAATGCCAAAATTTCATCCTAAGCTATAATTGATATTCCGAATTCAAAAATAATATTTATTTTACAAAATTCAAAACATATAAGTTGCATTAATTAATTTTATAATTAATTTCCGATGTCACAACAAATAGAGTGTTTTTAAGAGATAATAACTATCAAAAGATTAACACTTGTTTATGTCTGGTGTAAATGTGAAATTACATCCAATGACCAACATTGTATTGAATTGTAAAAATATATTCTAAATATACTTTAAAACCACTCAGGTAAATAATTTATCACTATTAATTATTTCGATTAAAAAAGTTGTTTTTAATTAAAATTTAGTAATTTTAACTATTCATCAGAAAATAAAAGTTATCCGAAAAGTACCAAAATTTCACCCAAAGTTAATTTCGATATTACGAATCCAAAAATAAAGTCCATTTTGATAAAATAAAATTTACAAAATTTCAAAAAGTGGTTATTACTATTCATAATGGCTAGTTTTAATAATATTTTAATAGCATATTGCTGTTTAGTGAAACACGTTATTGCGTACTACACAGGCTATCGAGGAAGGTCGTGATTGCGTGTAATGGAAGGAAAGTCAATGATGCGTGTTGTGAAAGCTTCTTTTGGTGTAGTGTACAACACAAGACATTAATGAAATTAAAAAGAATATTTTTCATACAATTTCTGGGTGTTACATTCTACCCCCATTAAAATGAATTTCGCCCTCGAAATTCGTCGGGGTTATAAATGGTTTACTATTCGAAAGTTTGTTTAATAGAAACCCATATCGTAAAAAGGAATACCAAAACCAATCTTTAAAAACACAAGTATGAAATGTAACGGTTACCCAATTAAACTAATCCCTGGGTTTCCACATAGGTGAAAATATGGATATGGAAGAGAAATCTAACCATCATGTTCTGATGGAGAGTGGTAGATAACATGGCTATGGAAAAGCCAGCAATCCGAAAGCCATAAATTTGTTACGATCTAGGGTACCATCTGATTCATCGGATATAAGGGCAGTAGGACAACATTTTTGGTTTTCAAGATCATTTCCCTAAAGTTGAAAATTTGAATTAGAATAAATACTTACTTTATTTTGGTACAATCTCACTATTTTTCGTGCCTTGAACAATTTCGACTTCATCTCTTAAATAAATGAAGTTTAATTTGTTATTCGTGAAGTGTTAGCAGATCATGTGATTGAATGACGGGTCATTCCATCTGTCTCAAACAAAAGGTTAGCAAAAATTATATACATAAGTCGATCTATAGTGAGATTAATCATATATGGTTCCTAAAATGGACTTATACTTCATATATCATACTGCTTAATATAATAAAACTAGTTTCTACTAAACAGGGACTTCCTGTAGGCCAGTGGTAGGTGATAAAGGCCAGTCGCACTTCGGTTTTGGGTTCGATTCCCACAACCTTGTCCGAAGCAATGGGTTGTCGCCCATCCTGCAGGTTGTCCTTTTTCTAAAACTGCATTACTATAGCATCCCATCAATAATATCGAAAATCTTCTATCCCTAAACAATACTAACTTATGTCCAACATAATCCATTCTAATACTTAGGCTTATCCGTAATACTGCAGTCCACTCTCATAATATAGTGAAAACGATTACCAGAGATTTAATACTGTCGTTAATCTCCATATATCATAAGATATGTCTTGTTGGTCACATTCCAAACATTCACAGTCCTTAATCTTGTATTCTCTTGAATACCTTAGTGAAAACATGAATGCAGTTAAAATTTAACACCTTCCACATACCAAAATCCTCAAAATTCTGTATACTCAAACCATGATATCACTTAGTCCTTATATCAATCATGAGCTCATGAATACTGTCAAACATTTCATTTTCTCCTTATCCCTTCATTATGGGCATATTATCTACTTTCCAAAATATTTGAATCACTTTTCATGGTTTACGGTACTTTAAAATTATTGAAGACCACAATAGACCAATACATCAATATTTCAATACACCATAAAAGTACCTCAACAACATTATTCCTGAATACCAATACATAAACACTTCAGTCCATCCACTTCAATTATTGTCCTGGAAGAAGTCCTTCCTTGATTTAGAAGTAACTTTTTAGGTTAGGGAATTGAGTTGGGTAATGCCCATGTTCTCCACAAACAAGACATTGAACTCCATAATAGTCTGTCACTCTATAACCCTTTTCTCCACATAGATAACATCGGTCCCTCCATTTGAGGTATTCCTCAAGGTTCTTCTTCCCTTCTTTAGAAATCTCAATCTTCCTTTCTTTATGCTCCTCAACATGTGAACATGCATAATAGTTTATCTTCCTCTTCTTTGATGAATTAGGAATACCACTAAATTTCACCTTGTTAATCATATATCGCGATGACTGATTTGGCATAATCACAAGATCTTTCTCTCAAGGAATTACCCAATTTTTTTGCTCATAGTCACCAATTATTCCATTGGATTCAATGTTAACCAAATTCTTTCTGGTTCCCTCCATTAACTAAAACACAAAAAGAATCTTGTGAGGGGAAATAATCATGCTAGGGAAAACAACATAGTAAAGGGGGAGTACCCTTAATATCTAACATCTTAGGTTAAATTCTAAGATCGTTACCGTAGTTCTAGGACTGTATCTTATACGTATACTTATCCTTAGAGAAATCCCTAGACATACCTTAGAAATATCTCTAGGGATATCACTAACGCTTTCGCATCCTAGTTTCCAAAGGTTGACTAAACCTTTCCTCTGATACCAACTGTAGAGACTTGAAACCTGACGTACATGGACTTTACATTACATTTGCGGAATACTTAGTACATAACAAAAAAAACACACACACAAGGTTCGTAATAGTTTAGTGTCTTTGGAAACTCGGAACGTAATCTTCTAATCGTGGTAAAAGATATTCAATATCTCCCATAAATATCTTCCCTTTTTTTTACCTAAAACCTTTCTTTATATCCTGGGGAAAAGAAAACATAAAAGGGTGATCTCAAATGCTCAGTAAGGGTAAACAAAAGAAAAATCAATCACATCATATTCATAAGAACATAACTTTTGGAAATCTTAACCTGCAAAAGAGAGCATAATTTCATAACATGGGATAAATCATAGTAGTGAAATGAAATCCCAATAATCAAAACATAAAACAGGAAACTTTGTATCATACACACATAATTATAGAGAATCATTTCTTGTTAGTCAAGACTCATTGCCAAGACTATCTTAGTGGACAAAGTCCCTTTCTGAACCGAGTCACCCTCATTTCAGTCCTGTTTCACTGAACCGGTATAACCTACCATTCCAGACATGTCTATCTCATGAGATATAAAATATTTACCCAATTCATTTGAGGGAGATATAGGTCCCACCCATCTCATAATGATACAATTCTTATGTGTGCGACAAAATCATAAATCATACATCATTGCGTAACCCATGTAAAACAAATGGGAATCTTAAACATCATGACATCATGAAACATTTCATATAAAATAAAAGAATTTATAAAAATAATTCCATCACAACATAATCAAATCAATGTAATAATAGGGATAAAAACATAACCCTTTATTGTCTTAGATGGAAAATAATTTTTTTGAACTCCATTCTTGAGGAAAATATCCTTTCTTCTTCAAAAACACTTTTACTTTCATAACATGTCATACAATTATAAACTAAAATAAGTTGATTAAAAATAAACTTGAAAACTTGTAAAGGAAGCTTCTTGGAAATTATGTTTTAAAAATCCATTCATTCCGTATAAGTTAAAAGAAAACATTCTTCTCGTACTTTTGTCGGAAAGTCAAAAAGTACCTCGTACGAAAAACGACAAAAGATTCCTTTCATATCTTTGACTAAAAACTCTCCGAAGAGTAAAATTGGATTTAAAAAATTTTAGGTGGATGGAAATAGCATTACATATTGATGAATCATGGATGTGGATGATAAAATACACCCCAGTAAATACTTACGAATAAACAATCTCGGATAAAAATGAGATTGTGATATTTCCCTTACCTTAAGTCTGATTTGCTTCATAAGTGTCCGAACCTCCTGTATAAAGATTTAAATAATGTCATTAACTTATTACAGAATCATATTCATTGTTATGATATCATATATGGTTCACTTATGACTTTATATTACCCGTTCTTTTGTAAATTCCATGTTAAAGAAGCGTTTTGGGTAAAATCGTTTCTTTTATCGTAGGTGTTTGGACTTGTTGTTCTGGACATTATTATTACTTATATCATGATTTACTTACTTCCATAATATAAAACATGATTTATATATCATATATATTCAGTATATATATATATTTAATAAATATATAATTTAAATGTAACACACCGTTCATGGAGACGGTAGTCCGTACGTACACATGAACGCTGTTTTCCTTTCCTCATTGTCTTGAATGGAAGTAAGTAGATGACATACATATATACATAAATCCAGTAGCCTTATAATGTCATATATTTCATTATTCTTTCTTATATATACTTTATAATTATTCTTAAAAGGTTAACATGGAGAATGAATCTCATCGCGTCGTGGAGACGGTAGTCCGTACGTACGCACGAGCGATGATATCATTCCCATGGTCGTGGAATTGTGTTGAAGTGTATGTATACTATTTCAGTATCAATATCACTTTATAATAATCATATATAGTTACTCATTACACCATTATACCCATCCTTGTAAGGTGATGGTGGAAAATAGATTACACCACGGCGTGGAGACGGTATTCCGTACGTACGCACGCGCGATGATTTCATTTTTCCGTAGGATGGATAGAAGGTGAATTAGGATTGTTTCATATTTATAATAATATATCAGTATGTAAGTAATACTTATGTTATTACATTATCATGAAACAACTAAAGAAGAAGAAGTGGAAGAAGAAAGAAATTGAAAAGATCGGTAATGGATATTACCTCTTCTTTGAAACGCCTCTTTGAATCCTCCACTTAGGGAACTAAGATTGGTCTTTGAAGAAGACCATGACCTCTAGGATTATTATAGGGAAGTTTAGAAGGGATTTTGGCAGGGGTTGGCCGAGCTTGAGTGCTCAAATTGGTGTGAGGAGGAGGGGGAGGAGGTGCCCTTTTATAAGGGAGGAGAGGGGCACCTTAGGAATATCTCAAAATATTATTTTATATTAAAGTCAAAATCGGTTTATAATGGTTCCAAAGAGTCTTATTTCGAAGGTAAAGTGGGGATGGGTCGAAATCCTATCAACCAATAGTATTTAGACATGTTTAGGTTATTATTTTAACCTTATCAATTAGATTTAACTCTATGTTAAATAATTTAACTTTTACCGTGACTTTTTGTTTTCTTACACTATATGGTTAATACACTTACTATAACATGCCAAACGAACCCCAAGTTGTCTATTATTAATATATATATCCTTATCTAAGTTATTTGGACGAACCATAGATTTTTAAGAATAAAATAACAATTAATAATATAATATTTTACTTAAAAACTAATTTATGTCAATTTTGACAATATTTGGTACATGATTTTTATGAAATTTCTAAAAGAATGGTAAGTTCGAACCAAGTTACTTAAATCAATAATAACATGTCATATTAACCTAGAAAATTAGTTTAAGTCATAAAAAGTCTCAAATTGCATTTATTTGGGCATTTATAACATCAATTATGTTAATATTTTATTAAAATGGTAATTACTGCATCATCGTTGTGTCATAAATAAATTAAATTATTTAAAGTATAAAAATTACAAATAAAACACCATTGTGTAGGAAATATTTTTAGATTTCTAATTAATATTTATAGTCGAAATTATATTTTGTATAACCCTATATTAAAAATGTTTTAGTAAATAAACTTTGATTTTAACTCTTTTAACTCTTCTTTGAATTAAATAATAATAAATGTCCTAATCTAATCCAAGTGGGCCTAAATGATAATATTTTACACTTAAGGTTGTTTTTGGTCGAGATACACTTGTACCATAGGATTAGGACATGTGTTACGGTAATATTAATATCATTTTTACCCTTAATTACCCTATTTACTTTTAACTGTGGTAAATAAAAGTAAAAAGTTACTATTCACCAAAAATTATTTTCATCTCATTGAACCACATTTTACTTACTGACATCAACCGTGTCTCTCGTATTTTTGAAATTCCATTCATAGAAGCGGTAAAATTAAGATTTATGAAAAAATTAATTTTTTTTAACTACCACTTAGTAGTTTCACTATTCATCAAAAATTGATGTTTTTCAGAAAAATGCCAAAATTTCATCCTAAGATATAATTGATATTCTGAATTCAAAAATTATTTTAATTTTACAAAATTCCCAACATATAAGTTTAATTAATTAATTTTATAATTAATTTCCGCTGTCACAACAAATAGCATGTTTTTAATGGATAATAACTATCAAAAGATTAACACTTGTTTATGTCTGGTGTAAATGTGAAATTACATCCAATGACCAACATTGTATTTAATTGTAAAAATATATTCTAAATATACTTTAAAACCACTCAAATTAATAATTTATCAATATTAATTATTTCGATTAAAAAAGATGTTTTTAATTAAAATTTTGTAATTTTAACTATTCATCAGAAAATAAAAGTTACCCGAAAAGTACCAAAATTTCACCCTAAGCTAATTTCGATATTACGAATCCAAAAATAAAGTCACTTTTGATAAAATAAAATTTGAAAAATTTCAAAAAGTGGTTATTACTATTCATAACGGCTAGTTTTTATAATATTTTAATAGTATATTGCTGTTTAGTGAAACTCGTTATTGCGTACTGCACACGCTATCGAGGAAGGTCGCGATTGCGTGTAATGGAAGGCAAGTCAAGGATGCATGTTGTGAAAGCTTATTTTGGTGTAGCGTACAACACAAGACATTAATGAAATTAAAAAGAATATTTTTCATAAAATTTATGGGTGTTACATTCTACCCCCCTTAAAAAGAATTTCGCCCTCGAAATTCGTTGGGGTTATAAATGGTTTACTATTCGAAAGTTTCTTTAATAGAAACCCACATCGTAAAAAGGAATACCAAAACAAATCTTTAAAAACAAAAGTATGAAATGTAACGGTTACCCAATTAAACTAATCCCTGGGTTTCCACATAGGTGAAAAAATGGATATGGAAGAGAAATCTAACCATCATGTTCTGATGGAGAGTGGTAGAGAACATAGCTATGGAAAAGCCAGAAATCACAAAGCCATAAATTTGTGACGATCTGGGGTACCATCTGATTCATCGGATATAAGGGCACTAGGACAACATTTTTGGTTTTCAAGATCATTTCCCTAAAGTTGAAAATTTGAATTAGAATAAAGACTTACTTTATTTTGGTACAATCTCACTATTGTTCGTGCCTTGAACAATTTCCACTTCATCTCTTAAATAAATGATGTTGAATTTGTTATTCGTGAAGTGTTAGCAGATCATGTGATTGAATGACGGGTCATTCAATCTGTCTCAAACAAAAGGTTAGCAAAAATTATATACATAAGTCGATCTATAGTGAGATTAATCATATATGGTTCCTAAAATGGACTTATACTTCATATATCATACTGCTTAATATAATAAAACTAGTTTCTACTAAACAGGGACTTTCTGTAGGCCAGTGGTAGGTGATAAAGTCCAGTCGCACTTCGGTTGTGGGTTCGATTCCCACAGCCTTGTCGGAAGCAATGGGCTGTCGCCCATCCTGCAGGTTGTCCTTTTTCTAAAACTACATTACTATAACATCCCATCAATAATATCGAAAATCTTCTATCCTTAAACAATACTAACTTATGTCCAAAATAATCCATTCTAATCTTTAGGCTAATCCATAATACTGCAGTCCACTCTCATAATATAGTGAAAACGATTACCAGAGATTTAATATTGTCGTTAATCCCCATATATCATAAGATATGTCTTTTTGGTCACATTCCAAACATTCAAAGCCCTTAATCATGTATTCTCTTGAATGCCTTAGTGAAAACATGAATGCAGTTAAAAGTTAACACCTTCCACATACCAAAATCCTCAAAATTCTATATACTCAAACCATGATATCACTTAGTCCTTATATCAATCATGAGCTCATGAATACTATCAAACATTTCATTTTCTCCTTATCCCTTCATTATGGGCATATTATCTACATTCCAAAATATTTGAATCACTTTTCATGGTTAACGGTACCTTAAAATTATTGAAGACCACAATAGACCAATACATAAATATTTCAATACACCATAAAAGTACCTCAACAACATTATTCCCGAATACCAATACATAAACACTTCAGTCCATCCACTTCAATGATTGTCCTGGAAGAAGTCCATCCTTGATTTAGAAGTAACTTTTTAGGTTAGGGAATTGAGTTGGGTAATGCCCATGTTCTCCACAAATAAGACATTGAACTTCATAACAGTCTGTCACTCTATGACCCTTTTCTCCACATAGATAACATCGGTCCCTCCATTTGAGGTATTCCTCAAGGTTCTTCTTCCCTTCTTTAGAAATCTCAATCTTCCTTTCTTTATGCTCCTCAACATGTGAACATGCATAATAGTTTATCTTCCTCTTCTTTGATGAATTAGGAATACCACAAAATTTCACCTTGTTAATCATATATTGCGATGACTGATTTGGTATAATCACAAGATCTTCCTCTCTAGGAATTACACAATTTTTTTTGCTCATAGTCACCAATTTTTCCATTGGATTCAATGTTAACCAAATTTCTTCTGGTTCCCTCCATTAACTAAAACACAAAAAGAATCTTGTGAGAGGAAAAAAATCATGCTAGGGAAAACAACATAGTAAAGGGGGGGTACGCTTAATATCTAACAACTTAGGTTAAATTCAAAGATCATTACCGTAGTTCTAGGACTGTATCTTATATGTATACTTATACTTAGGGACATCCCTAGACATACCTTAGAAATATCTCTAGGGATCTCACTAACGCTTTCGCATCCTAGTTTCCAAAGGTTGACTAAACCTTTCCTTTGATACCAACTGTAGAGACCCGAAGCCTGACGTACATGGACTTTACATTACAACTGCGGAATACTTAGTACATAACAAAAAAAAACACACACAAGGATCGTAATAGTTAAGTGTCTTTGGAAACTCGGAACATAATATTCTAATCGTGGTGAAAGATCTTCAATATCTCCCATAAAGATCTTCCCTTTTTTTACCTAAAACCTTTCTTTATATCCTGAGGAAATGAAAACATAAACGGGTGAGCTCAAATGCTCAGTAAGGGTAAACAAAAGAAAAATCAATCACATCATATTCATAAGAACATAACTTTTGGAAATTTTATCCTGCAAAAGAGAGCATAATTTCATAACATGAGATAAATCATAGTAGTTAAATGAAATCCCAATAATCATAACATAAAACATGAAACTTTGTGGCATACACACATAATCATAGAGAATCATTTCTTGTTAGTCAAGATTCATTGCAAAGACTATCTTAGTGGACAAAGTCCCTTTCTGAACCGAGTCACCCTCATTTTAGTCCTGTTTCACTGAACCGGTATAACCTACCATTCCAGCCATGTCTATCTCATGAGATATAAAATCTTTACCCAATGCATTGGAGGGATATATTGGTCCCACTCATCTCATAATGATACCATTCTTATGTGTGCCACAAAATCATAAATCATACATCATTGCATAACCCATGTAATACAAATGGGAATCTTAAACATCATGACATCATGAAATAGTTCATATAAGATAAAAGAATTCATAAAAATAATTCCATCGCAACATAATCAAATCAATGTAATAATAGGGATAAAAACAGAACCCTTTATTGTCATAGATGGAAAATAATTTTTTTGAACTCCATTCTTTAGAAAATATCCTTTCTTCTTCAAAAACACTTTTACTTTCATAACATGTCATACAATTCTAAACTAAAAGAAGTTGATTAAAAATGAACATGAAAACTTGTAAAGTAAGCTTCTTGGAAATTATGTTTTAAAAATCCATTCATTCCGTATAAGTTAAAAGACAACATTCTTCTCGTACTTTTGTCGGAAAGTCAAAAAGTACCTCGTACGAAAAACGACAAAAGATTCCTTTCATATCTTTTACTAAAAACTCACCGAAGGGAAAAATTGGATTTAAAAAATTGTAGTTGGATGGAAATAACATTACATATTGATGAAACATGGATGTGGATGATAAAATACACCCCAGTAAATACTTACGAATAAACAATCTCGGATAAAAATGAGATTGTGATATTTCCCTTTCCTTAAGTCTGATTTTCTTCGTAAGTGTCCGAACCTCCTGTATAATGATTTAAATTATGTCATTAACTTATTACAGAATAATATTCACTGTTATGATATCATATATGGTTCACTTATGACTTTATATTACCCGTTCTTTTGTAAATTCCATGTTAAAGAAGCGTTTTGGGTAAAATCGTTTCATTTATCGTAGGTGTTTGGACTTGTTGTTCTTGACATTATAATTATTTATATCATGATTTACTTACTTCCAGAATATAAAACAAGATTTATATATCATATATATTCAGTATATATATATATTTAATAAATATATAAATGAAATGTAACACACCGTTCATGGAGACGGTAGACCGTACGTACGCATGAACGCTGTTTTCCTTTCCTCATTGTCTTGAATGGAAGTAAGTAGATGACATATATATATACATAAATCCAGTAGCCTTATAATGTCGTATATTTCATTATTATTTCTTATATATACTTTATAATTATTCTTAAATGGTTAACATGGAGAATGAATCTCATCGCGTCGTGGAGACGGTAGTCCGTACGTACGCACGAGCGATGATACCATTCCCATGGTCGTGGAATTGTGTTGAAGTGTTTGTATACTATTTCAGTATCAATATCACTTTATAATAATCATATATAGTTACTCATTACACCATTATACCCATCCTTGTAAGGTGATGGTGGAAAATAGATTACACCACTGTGTGGAGACGGTATTCCGTACGTACGCACGCGCGATGATTTCATTTTTCCATAGGATGGATAGAAGGTAAATTAGGGTTGTTGCATATTTATAATAACATATCAGTATGTAAGTAATACTGATTTTATTACATTATCATGAAACAATTAAAGAAGAAGATGTTGAAGAAGAAATAAATTGAAAAGATCGGTAATGGATATTACCTCTTCTTTGAAACGCCTCTTCGAATCCTCTACTTAGGGAACTAAGATTGGTCTTTGAAGAAGCCCAGGACCACTAGGATTATTATAGGGAAGTGGAGAAGGGATTTTGGCAGGGGTTGGCCGAGCTTTAGTGCTCAAATTGGTGTGAGGAGGTGGGGGAGGAGGTGCCCTTTTATAAGGGAGGAGAGGGGCACCTTAGGAATATCTCAAAATATTATTTTATATTAAAGTCAAAATCGGTTTATAATAGTTCCAAAGAGTATTATTTCGAAGTTAAAGTGGGGATGGGTCGAAATCCTATCATACAATAGGATTTAGACAAGTTTAGGTTATTATTTTAACCTTATCAATTAGATTTAAGTCTAAGTTAAATAATTTAACTTTTACCGTGACTTTTTGTTTTCTTACACTATATGGTTAATACACATACTATAACATGACAAACGAACCCCAAGTTGTTTATTATTAATATATATATCCTTATCTAAGTCATTTGGCATAACCTTAGATTTTTAGAAATAAAATAACAATTAATAATATAATATTTTATTTAAAAACTAATTTATGTCAATTTTGACACTATTTGGTACATGATTTTTATGAAATTTCTAACAGAATGATAAGTTCGAACATAGTTACTTAAATCAACAATAACATGTCATATTAACCTAGAAAATTAGTTTAAGTCATAAAAAGGCTCGAATTACATTTATTTGGGCATTTATAACATCAATTATGTTAATATTTTATTAAAAAGGTAATTACTGCATCATCGTTGTGTCATAAATAAATTAAATTATTTAAAGTTTAAAAATTAAAAATAAAGAACCATTATGTAGGAAATCCTTTTATATTTCTAATGAATATTTATAGTCAAAATTATATTATGTATAACCCTATATTAAAAATGTTTTAGTAAATAAACATTGATTTTAACTCTTTTTACTCTTCTTTGAATTAAATAATAATAAATGTCCTAATCTAATCCAAGTGGGCCTAAATGATAATATTTTACATTTAAGGTTGTTTTTGGTCGAGATACACTTGTCCAATAGGATTAGGACATGTGTTAGGGTAATATTAATATCATTTTTACCCTTAATTACCCTATTTACTTTTAACCGTGGTAAATAAAAGTAAAAAGTTACTATTCACCAAAAATTATTTTCATCTCATTGAACCACATTTTACATAGTGACTTCAACCGTGTCTCTCTGATTTTTGTAATTCCATTCACAGAAGCGGTAAAATTAATATTTATGAAAAATTAAAATTTTTTTAACTACCACTTAGTAGTTTCACTATTCATCAAAAATTGAAGTTTTTCAGAAAAATGCCAAAATTTCATCCTAAGCTATAATTGATATTCCAAATTAAAAAATGATTTTTATTTTACAAAATTCCTAACATATAAGTTTCATTAATTAATTTTATAATTAATTTCCGCTGTCACAACAAATAGAGTGTTTTTAAGAGATAATAACTATCAAAAGATTAACACTTGTTTATGTCTGGTGTAAATGTGAAATTACATCCAATGACCAACATTATATTGAATTGAAAAAATATATTCTAAATATACTTTAAAACCACTCAAATTAATAACTTATCAATAATAATTATTTCAATTAAAAAAGTTGTTTTTAATTAAAATTTAGTAATTTTCACTATTCATCAGAAAATAAAAGTTATCTGAAAAGTACCTAAATTTCACCCTAAGCTAATTTCGATATTGCGAATCCAAAAATAAAGTCCATTTTGATAAAATAAAATTTACAAAATTTCAAAAATTGGTTATTACTATTCATAATGGCTGGTTTTAATAATATTTTAATAGCATATTGTTGTTTAGTGAAACTCATTATTGCGTACTACACACGCTATCGAGGAAGGTCGCGATTGCGTGTAATGGAAGGCAAGTCAAGGATGCATGTTGTGAAAGATTCTTTTGGTGTAGCGTACAACACAAGACATTAATGAAATTAAAAAGAATATTTTTCATAAAATTTCTGGGTGTTACACTACGTATCTCATAAGGATGAGAATCAAGCCATACGTAGTTTTGGAGGGTGACATGGTAAAATACCAGTGCCAGAGGAAAAAGGGGAGTGCGGGCGTGGCCCTTGCACTAAAAGAAGCGGAATTTTATGTATCTTGTTTGTTCTTTAAGGTGAATGGTTTTTTTTGTGAAGCGACAGACCTAGAATAGTAGGCTGTGATGTCGCCACAATGATCAAGCCGTGATGGGCGTTGAAAAATGGCATGGCACGTGACCGATACCCAACGTGATGTCCTCTACAACGAGGTCACAACAATGCGGTGCCGTTTTTCGTCGTGCGGCCAGGACGATAATGTCACAGTTTAGGGTCGTATGATAGGACCAAGCATGCATTTTATCGTCATGCAGTGCAGACGTAGCAGAGACGATGCTAGGCGGGAAATGTGCGCAGTGTTATAAAACACAATTGAATGAGACATGATCCCACATCATATTGTACGCCATACGGGGAGGGAAACCTTAGGCCGAGGGGCCTATACAGAGGTGAAACAGGGGGAGAGACTGGCTTCCTGAATGGGTTGGACCCGGAGACAGGGCGTCTGGGTGGTCCTACGTATCCCTTGAGGATGGGAATCAAGTTGAAAGTAGTCCCGAATGGATCTTAGTTTATGGTCTTAGAGGTCGGACCATGGGAGCCCCGAAGGACGCCAGATTGCAGCTTTGTCTCCCTAACAAGCAAAGGTGCACTGAGGGATATCGCCAAAAGTGTCGAGATTTCACCTGGACATGATGGGGTGGAAAATGAGGTGAATCATGCAACCAACATTCAAGGACTGAAGGGAATGGCATGACGACAGAGGATTACTGCTGACCATGTTCACAACACAACATCCTGTTGTGTTAGCCTGAAATGAGGACAAACAAATGAGCATCGACCGCTGACCATATTCGCAACACGGTATTTTATCGATTTGTTGTCCAAAACCCTCGGGGGCGTTGGCCCGTAATGGTAGGAGATCCCTTGGGCAATGTATCCAGGCCATTCTTGGGGGGTCCCTCCGGGTGTGAAAGGTGATGGAAGCCCGAATGGAGGGGAACACGAAGCTTGACAAGTGGAAGGAACTTGATCAAGTTGAATCTGACACTCTTGGTCCTAGACCAGAGTACTCTTAATACATGGGTGAACCACTACAAGGAGTCAAGGGACTCAACCTTGAGGGTGATCGAGAGATGGCAGATTCCTGGGGGAAGGGGGCACGATGCCAAAAACCTTGTATCTACACATCCCCCTTCTGGAGAGGGATAGACCAAGTGGCCCTGGTGACCGGGAGATCAGGAGATCACTAAGAGGTGGGGCTGGACCCGAATCTTAGGCATTTAGGTGGTCCTACGTATCCCATGAGGATGGGAATCAAGCCACACGTAGTTCTGAAGGGTGCCTTTTAATTTCATGCAGGACAAGGAATAAGAGGGATAACTCTCAGAACGGGGTGCGCGTAGTGCAGCTATTGCAAACCTGACGTGAATGAGGATGTAATCCTTCACTACGCCATGCGGTCTAGTGGTCGGGGTCCCAATGGTAGGACCCGAGAGGCGAATTAGCTAAACTCAAGCTGTACCCAAAGACAAGGGGTCTTGAATGTAGTTCCAGATGAGAATCTTAGTTTATGGTCTTAGAGCTCGGACCGTGGATGGTGACAACTCCCCGAGTAAGCACAGGTGTCAACCCAATCCCTATTCCCACGTGAGATAAACTCGGTGTGGGAAACAAGGGGGGTATCCTCATTGCAATACTTGGGGCATCCATCAAAGGGGAGTCAGCAGAGAGTTCTGATGGACACTTTTGATGTAGCTTGTCCCCCCAATGCGCAGACGTTCATGGAGGAAAAGTACCAAGTGTTCCGAGACTCTACTTGGACATGATGGAGTGATGAAGAGTGTGAATTGTGTACCCGACATTTGGGCTTAATGGGTTGGCGTGGAGATAGAGAAAAACTGTTAACCATGGTGGAAACACAGCGTCCATATCACGTTAGCATGAGCTGGGAACAACAAACGAGCATCGACCGCTGACCATATTCGCAACGCGGGATTTTATCGATTTGATGTCCGAAACCTTCGGAGTATCGGCCCGTAATGGTAGGAGAGCCCTTGGGCATAGTATCCAGGCCGTTATTGGTGGTCCCTCTGGGCGTGAAAGATGATGGAAGCCCTGATGCAGGGATGCACAAAGCCTGGAAAGCGGGTGTGGACGTGTCCGAATAAAGCTTGGCGTTCTAGGTAAAAAACCAGAGTACTCTTAAACCCATTGGTGAACCGCCAAAAGGGGATCGACGAAACAGCTCAGTAGGGGGAGGTACATAGCGTGGTCATTACGAGACCGTTGTGAATGAGGAAATAATCCCACACCACACCATATAATCCTCTCATGGAGGAAGGATAGGCCAACGGGCCAAGATGGGAAGGCATTGGTCAGGAAGGCCTGACCTGCTTGTAGTTTAACGTCATGCAATGAGGACGAGGATCGGGGACCCGAGGAGGCCAAGGGGCCTGAGGCTGGGCCTCGTAAGGGGAGTCGTATGACATGGTACATGATCCCGAAGTGAATGTGGACGTAGTCCCACACCACACCGTACACTCCGGGTAAGAAGGGACCTGGGCTGTGGCCCGGAAAGGCCAAGGGGCCTAAGGTCAGGCATCAGTCAGGAAGGCCTGACGGGTTTGCAGTTTAACGTCTTACATGAGGACGAGGGTCGGGGACCCGAGGAGGCCAAGGGGCCTGAGGCTGGGCCTCGTAAGGGGAGGGCGTACGACATGGTACATGATCCCGACGTGAATGAGGACATAGTCCCACATCACACCGTACACCCCTATGAGGAATCTTGGGTCGTGGGCTGATCGCTTGCACCACCTGGGGGAAGTTTGTCACCTCGGGTTGGGGCAGAACGAATCACTGCACTCGATGTCTGGGACATTTCGGGGTGGACTCGAAGATCCAAGACACTGTTGACCATGTTCGAAACACAGCGTTCCTATGATGACCCGTATGGGAGCAACAAATGAGCGTCGACCGCTGACCAAATTCGAAAAGCGGGACTTGTATCGGCTTGTTGTTTGAAAACCCTCGGGGGGCGTTGGCCCGTATAGGTAGGAGAGCCCTTGGGCATTGTATCCAGGCCGTTCTTGGGGGTCCCTCTGGGTGTGAAAAATGATGGAATCCCAGTCAAGGGGTGGGTGAAGCATAGTTGGATCCATCCACGAAAGGGGCAAACACCTCCAGGGGGGAATGTGCAGCCGGGTCGAGGCTTGCTCGATGTGAGTTGGGGAAAAAGTGTGCACCCTGCCATGTCTTGACCCGAGGGGAAGATTTTGGCTTTTGGGCTGGGCCAACGGACGAAATGTCTGGGCGTTGCTACGTATCTCATAAGGATGAGAATCAAGCCATACGTAGTTCTTGAAGGCCATGCAGTTTAGCGTCATGCGGTGAGGACGTGGAAGGAATAGAAGAACGGGAGTGGGAACATGGTGCAACCCTTACAATCCTTGTGCGAGCGGGGTTGCATGAGTGGGGCCAAGAAAGCCTACTCCCTGCTACACAAATATCCTCTGAGGAAACTACTCCCAGGGGAAATAGTAGAAGGGAAAAGCTTGGGGATGGGCTCAAGATGGGGCATCCGAGCGTTCCTACGTATCCCATGAAGATGGGAATCAAGCCATACGTAGTTCTAGAAATACAGTTTAACGTCATGCGGGACGATGAGAAGCATCTCATTATTGGATATGTACGGTACAACGAGTAATCCGGCGTGAATGAGGACGTAGTCCTACACCATACCGTACAATCCTGCAAGAGGGTAGATCGGAGAAAACTAGGGGGGCCTGGGGCCGGACCGCGGTCAGGGAGACCTGACCAGCTTTCTGTTTAACGTCTCGCGGTAAAGACGGGGGCCAGAGGCCTGAGGAGGCCAAGGGGCCTGAGGCTAAGCCTTGGTCAGGAAGGCCTGACTGGCTTTTAGTTTAACGTCTTGCAATAAGGACGGGGGGATAGGGGCCCAAAGAGGCCTAGGGGCCTGAGGCTAAGCCTCGGTCAAGAAGGTCTGACTGACTTTCAGTTTAACGTCTTTCAATAAGGACGGGGATGCAGTTTAGGGTCGTGTGGGACCATCTCGTAGTTTAAGGTCGTGCTGGACCTTTTTTGCCCTAGGCAAAGTATCTCTTGAGGAACTTGGCATTGGTGGGAGGGGTTATACGCTCTCCATCCGTGGTCACCAAGGAGTATGCTTCATTGGGGTAAACCTTATAGATGATATAAGGCCCTTCCAATTTGGGTTCTAACTTGGGTGGTTTCCTACTGGGAATCATTGGCGCTCGAAGGTCCAGTACCAGGTCACCATGTAGAAAAGAGCGGAGAAGAACCTTCTTTTCAAAGGCTCTCGCTATCTTGTCCTCATGCCTTTCCAGATTGTGTAGGGCACGAAGCCAGTTCTCCTCCAGTGCTTCTAATTCAGCCAGACGGATCTCGGCTACCTCATCTGGTGTCTGGTGGTCATAAACTTCAGTGCGTAACAATGGCAGCTAGATCTCAATGGGTAGGACGACCTCAGCTCCATACACCAGGGAATATGGGGTCACTTGGGTAGAGTTGAGAGTCGTCGTCCGGTAAGCCCAGAGGGCGTTGGGGAACTTGTCCGGCCAACTTTTCTTGTTCTGACCAACCATCTTCTGCAGAATGTTAGAGAGGGTCTTGTTGAACGCCTCGATCTGTCCATTCGCCTGCGTGTGGTAGCGGGAGGTATGGTTCGACCGGATGTCATACTTAGCGTACAATTTCTTCAATTCAGTTGCTCGGAAGTTGGTGCCGTTATCGGTGAGGACGGCGTGAGGGACTCCAAAACGGTGGATAATATTGGAGCTCACAAAGTCAATGATGGAACGGGCCTTGACCTCTTTGAGCGGAACTGCCTCTGCCCACTTGGAGAAGAAATCTCTAGCAGTCAGGATGAACCTACACTGGCGGGCTATTGCCGGTGGATACGGTCCCACTACATCAAGTCCCCATACCGCAAATGGCCAAGAGTACTTGGTGGGGTGGAGGGGCTCTGGCGGCCGATGCAAGAAGTTGGCGTGTACTTGGCACACGTGGCATCTCTTGGCATATCCAATACAATCGTGGATCATAGAGGTCCAAAAGTACCCTAACCTCCGAATTTGATGGGACAGTTTCGACCTAGCTTGATGGGCGCCACAGGAACCGGCGTGAACCTCTTGCATAACTTGAGGTATCTCCCCTCCTTGGATGCAATGGAGGAGGATACCATCGAAACTCCGCTTATAAAGGATCTATTCAAGACTGGGGCCGCTCTGGAGGGTAAATTGCAGCGCGCGGCGTCGGATTCGCTCGCGTTCGGCCCAGTCGTCCGGGAGCTGACCATTTTGGAGATACTCGACAAAAGGTGCTCTCCAGTCGGGGGTGGTTTCAACCACTACGTCTGATGAACCCGGGAATCCCGATACGGAGGGTCCGGCAGTGAGATGACTTACCCGCAGACTATCACGGTCCTCTTGGGTGATGGGGGCAATGACTCTCCGGTGGGCCACGTGTATGACCAAATCATCTTGCTCAGGTTCTGCGAGCGACGCGACTAAACCAGCCAGGGCGTCTGGTTGGCCGTTCTGCGACCGTGGGACATGGGTAACCTCTGGTCGAGAAGAGAACTGGGTCATTAGGCGGAGGGTGTACTCCAGCAACGGTACGAGCTCCGGCTTCCTGACAACGTAGTCGCCATTAACCTGTTTGATTACCAGCTCGGAATCTCCCTTAACATGTAAATGGGGCACATGGATCTCAAGGGCCAGCTCGAGGCCGGTGATAAGAGCTTGGTACTCTGCCTCGTTGTTCGTACAGCCTTCTGACAATAGGAACGAGTATGGCAGGATGGCTTGCGCCGGGGTAATGAAGACAATACCCAGGCCCACTCTGTTGGGCTTGGGATCGTTGAGCCTCCTACCGGTGGGGCTCCGGGAGGCACCTTCGAAATGCATTTGCCAACACGGGACAACATGATCGACTGATAGGATCGTCTCATCAGGGAAATCCAGGTCTAGGGATTGATCTGCAGAGGTTGTATGGGCAGCTAAAAAGTCTGCCAACGCCTGTCCCTTAATGGCCTTCTGAGGTACAAACCTGATATCAAACTGCTGGAGAATCACTGCCCACCGTGCTAGTCGGCCAGTCAGCATGGGGCGGTTCAGGATGTACTTCAGTGGGTCCACCCAGGAGACCAATTGCACCTCGTGGTGCTGCAGGTAATGTCGCAACTTCTGCATGGCGAAGATGAGCGCAAGGCAGCTCTTTTCGATAGGGGAGTATCTGACCTCCGTATCGAGAAGCATGCGGCTGAGATAGTAGAGACTGTTCTCAGTACCCTCGTTGTACTTCTGGGCGAGCAGCGCACTGAGGGATTTCTCCAGGGCGGTCACATAAAGGACCAGCGGCTTTCCGGAGACGGGTGGCATCAAGACTGGAGGTTGGAGCAGATACTGCTTGATTTCCTCGAAGACGGTCCGACACTCCTCATCCAATTCATAGGCAGCGTCCTTCTTCATGAGCCGGGAAAAAGGCCTTACACTTGCCGGACAGATTCGCGATGAATCGGCGTATATAGGCTAAGTGGCCTTGAAGGCCTTGATGTTCCCGAATGTTGCTCGGGGGAGGCATCTGGCTGATAGCCTTGATTTTCTTGGGGTTGATCTCGATACCTCGGTATCTGACAACAAAGCCCAGGATCTTCACGGAGGTGACCCCGAAGGCACACTTCAGCGGGTTCATCTTCAGGTGACGGGAACAGAGGAAACCGAACACTTTCTCAAGGTCTTTGAGATGGTCCTGGTGCTGGAATGATTTGACTACGAGGTCATCCACATAGAATTCCACCAATGTCCCGAGAATCAGTTTGAATATGCGATGCATGGCCCTCTGATAAGTGGCACCTGCATTTTTCAAACCGAATGGAATTACCTGGTAGAAAAAGGTACCTTGGGGATCCCTGAAGGCAGTGGACTCCTCGTCTTCGGGGGCCATCCGGATCTGGTTATACCTGGAATACCCATCCATGAAAGAGAGGGCTTGGAACCCGGACGTGGCGTCAATCAACAGCTCCGTCACTGGGAGTGGGAAGTCATCATTTGGGCAGTGGCGATTAAGATCGCGGATGTCGATGCAGACTCTGATCTATCCATTCTTCTTCCTGACTGGCACAATGTTGGCAAGCCACTTGGGGTACTGGACCTCCTTGACGAAGTTGGCTTTGATTAGCTTGTCAACTTCGGCCTCAACCATAGTACCATGAGAATGGTGCATCTTCCGGGGAGGCTGCTTAAACCCACAATGTTTTGCTGGGAGGCCCAGACGGTGAACGGCTACCTGGGGATCTAGCCCTGGAATCTCATTGTAACTCCATGCAAACACATCACGGTGTTGTTTGAGGAAGTCGATGTACTGCTGCCGCTCCTCAGGGGACATGGCTGCATTGATCAATGTGGGTTTCGGATCTGCCTCGCTACCAAGGTTCACCTGTACCAGTTCATCAACCGTGGTAGAGACGCCTTCTTCAAAGGCGGGGGATCATCTTCCAGGTCTTCCTCCCCACCCGTGGGGGGACTTCCCGTGACAGAAGATACTTCTGGTCTATCAAAATCCAAGGGGCAGCTAGTGCCGGCTTGGGCAGCAGCGGTCATCACATCGGGAGACTTTCTTGTCATTGAGACCATAGCAATGAAGGCAGTCGACCCTATCCCATCTGGCCTTCGGCCTAAAGGGCCACGTTTGATGATATCAAAGAAGTGGTGACGTGTCGTCCTGAGTCGGTTAATTCCAGCCTGGCGGAAGAGACACGTATGGCGCACCGCCTTTGTCATAAGCTTGACGTCCCGGTACCGTACAGGGGTAGGGGGTTCCGGGATGACTTGGGCCTGGTTGATGTAGGAGTACGAGGTGATTTTCCGTCATCACTTGGACACAGGAACATGCCTTCCTTGCATACCCGAAACAACAAAACATTGCCCCATGTCGGGGGTCGTAGCCTCCAACCGGTGGATCGGGAGGATCTAGACGTCATCCATGCTTTCCCAGGGGTCACTTGTGACTGGAGCGGGTTCATCCTCGCTTACTAGAATTTGTTTATCCTTACTTTTATAATAACCCGCATCTAGATAGCGGGCCTCACAAGAAGCGAAAGGGGACGCGTCTCCTTGGAGCACGCCTACTCGACCGTTGAGCAAGTACTTGAGGCACTGGTGATACGACAAAGGGACCGTTGCATGCAGATGGAGCCATGGCCGACCCATCAATGCGTTGTAGGCGGTGTCCTGAGAGACAACCATTAACTCGGTGTTGGCAATTAAGCCACCGAACTGAGTCTTCAGGCGGATCTTGCCGACTGGGGTTTGCTCTGTCCTGTCGTACCCCTGGATCCTGAGGTCAGAGGGAGTTAAATCACCTTCGGACAGACCCAGCTTTCGCAGCATCCAGGTCGGAATTAGATTGATTACGGAACATGTGTCAACGAGGCAACGACGGACTTCCACACCGTTGAAGTGGCCAGTGATATACAGCGGGCAAATGTGCCCCTGTATAGGAGGGTCCTCATCTTCACCGGAGAACGAGATAATCGCCTGACATTCAGCGTTTCCAATCGTCTCGGTATGGAAGGCTTCTGCAGCTGCTACCTCCGTCTCGAACTGGAGGGGGCTCCTTAGGGCCTCGACACGTGCTTCGCGCATTTCAGATGACATGAGAAGGGCCTCAAGGATGGAGAGCCTTGCCGGAATGCCGGCCAGGTGCTTCAGAACATCGTACTTTCGTGCCAAACATGAACCTCTGCTTACAGGATGTCGTTCGGCATTTGGAGGCACAGCAGGTCCGGCCGGTTGAACTGGTGATTGACTAGTACTGGGTATTTCTTGCTGCCTACTAGTAGAAGCCTGAAGAGTAGTCACCGGACTAGGATCGGATAGCGGAGGCTGGCCTGTAGCCGGGCAAGGCCGACTGTGATACGAACGAGGCAGCTCCCCCCGATCCAGTAGCATGAATGGCGGTGGAGGTAGAGCTGAGGGTGTTGGATGGGTTTGTGCGTGCTGAGATCTGCGCTGAGCTTGCTTCCTGGTCTCAGTAGCGTGAACGGCTTGGCCAAAAGTGTCTGCCGACGTACCTCGAGGACCGGCGCGGTTTCGATTCCGCTGACATTGATGTCGGCTGGAAACGTTGGGGAGGTTTTCCTGGTATTCCACCTCGTCGGGGGTCATATAGGGCTTTACCAGCTCCACGGTGTTAACCGAAGCGTACCCTTGGCTGTCGCTCGAGGAGTCATCCATCGTTGGGCGGATTCTAGGAGGAATCCCAATTTCAGGGGGCATAAAGTCACCGAGAGTGCGGGATGACGAAGGCACTGGCGGTGCGTGTTGCTTCTTCTTGCGTCACCACGGCTTGCCCGTTTGGGAAGGGGCCGACTGTGAAGATGATGCGGAGGCACCGGCTACTTCTTCTGAAGGTTCCGGCTGCTTCAGGCACGCCCGGATGATTCCATGGGCACGAACGATGGTTTTTCGATCCATCTAGTCGTCGTATTTCTGGGACCCGCGGCTACGGACCTGCTGCCACTCACCTTCACTGTCGCTGCCGATCTCTGATCCTGCAAAGACACCTGCCACATGCGCTGGTGCTTGGCCCAACTTGACTATGTTGTTGTTGACCTGGTCTTGAAGCCAGTCTTTAAACACATAGCATTGCTTGAGGGTGTGCCCCAGGATCCGATGATAAGGGCAGTAGTTGGGGTGATCGGTGAGATGCGCCTCTGCCGGACTTCTGCACTCAGGCAAACGCACAATTCCTTGCTCTAAAGAAGTTTGGAAGTAGCCAGGGACCTGATTTTTGTTGAATGAATAGGTCTGGTACCTTCTTTCCGGATAGGGGGCCCTGGGTGCCTGGCCCTGACGAGGGGCCGGAGGGGCCTTCCGAGGAGGCGGCGCCTGATTGTCTCGCCTAGGTGGAGGTGGCGCGTTGCGCGGGGGAACCTGTCGGTTCTGAGGCGGTCGCTGCTGGGCAGGAGCCTGTGCTTAAGGTGGAGGACCTCTGCGGGGTTGCGGGGGTGGTGCCGCCGGCAGCAACTCCAGCTGTCTCGGGGCTTCTATTTGAGCCACCGCGGCGGGTTCAGCCCTGGCGGTCCTCCTGGCTGGGATCATAGGGGGCAAAAAACGTGCCTGACTAGCCTGTTGCAGGGCTTCCTCGAGGCGCTGAGCCTTATCTGAGAAATCTCTGAACCCTCCAGGGTAGTTCTGGGTAATTAGGGAGGGTACCAGCTCTGTCTTGACGTTCCCCACACACATCGTCAGTAATTTCTCCTGAGTCAGTGGCATATCGAGGGAATACGTAAGTCCCTTCCACCGGGCGACGAAATCTGTAACCCGCTTATCAGGCCTTTGCTTGCACATGAAGAGGTATGCAATGCTGGACTTCCGCTTGGTGGAGCTGAACTGGTACAAGAACTGCTGGCGAAGATCCTCCCAACCAGTCACCGATCCGATAGGGAGCTGGTTGTACCAGACGAATGCCGGACCTTCCAATGTCTGTACGAAACATCGGAGCTTGGCGGCTTCTTGCTGAGTCGGGGTCCCCAGCATGGGGCCACACCTGGAAGAGAAATGAGCCAAGTGCTGGGGCGGGTCCCCTGTCCCGTTGAAGGGCGAAAAAGTGGGGTTCCCAAAACCCGGAGGTGCGGGCATATCATCCACCCACGCGGGATAAGGCTTGCCATCCGGTGGGACCACCACCTGCCGCGTTTCCAACGCTTCGAGGTGGGCTGTGAGCGCCGCAATAAGATCCTCCGGGTGGGGGTCCCTATCTTGACGGGGATCCCTAACCACAAGTGCATTGCCAGGTTCTTCAACACGGTAGACGGCTTCGGCCGCTCGTGGGTCGACTGGCTGGACGACCTGCGGGGAGACTGGGGGAGCCCGAGTTGGATTCTTCAGATTGCCCCATAATTCGGGGGAATTTTGCGAGATGTATCGCGCCCTCTTGCCGTATGTTACAGCTTCCGCCCTATCTCTGGCAGTAGCATGATCAGGGTGGCCCGGAGGCATCTCACCGGGGGGAAATTGTTCCTGCCCCTGCTGCCCCGGCCTGGGATTACCATAGTCGGGTCGCCGCTCTACGGCGCGCTCAGCCAAGAGTTCGTCAACCAGCCTCTTCTGCTCAGCAAGCTTCTGGCGTAACGTGGCCTTCTCAGGATCCTCTTCCATCTTCTGCGTAGAGGCAGATGGGTCGGAGTGCTTGACAGCTCCAACGTGCTCCTTACCCTTGCCGGTGTTTCGACCGAGTACCAGCGATTCGGTGGGTACGAGGAGACCTAGTAGGTTCCTCTGCTGACGGGTAACCCTCCCTGATGGGTCGAGCAGCGGCGGTACGCCCTCGGGTGGTAAATCTCCATCAAGTAATTCAAGCTCATCTTCCTTATCCACAACGTCGACCATGTGGACTGCGACCCCTCTTGAGGGCATGTCCTCGATGTCGCATTGCGAATCGGGCTGCTGTCGGATAGGGTCGAAGAGGAGAGCGGCATAGTGTCCCCAACCATGGACTTGCACAAGGGGGTGGCTTCCCTGACGATTCTGCGGAGTGCTTTAAGACTCTGAACGCATTTTCGTTGAAGGGTGCTCTGGTGGCCTGGCGACTCAGGGTGCTGGGCCACAAGAAGTGCACCCGCATCGATCAGGCGGCACTGCTTGCCGATTTATCCGAAGTGCTCTCAACTTATAGGGTACACCACCCATTCATAACGGAGGCGGAAGTGTGTCGCCCATAGGGTTCGACAAAAGCACCCCACTTCTTCAGGGGTAAGAGGCTCTGGTATGTGGAAATTCAGCGCTGCTGTCGGCCAGAACTTCTCTGGGAAGTAATCCGCTGCAAGAATACTCCAGAAGCTCCTGGACTTGGACTCAGGGTCTGGCCCTATGTTTCCCCACTCGTCAACCGGGGGCGGCTGAGAGACTGGTAGCGGTACCGAGGCAGACCTCTGGGATAGTAAGCTCGGCGGTGGAGAATACGGCAGACGAGATGACTGGCCGCCGAATTCCGGGCCATCCTCCGAAGAGTGAGGTGACCTGGCCACGATGTCACGATACGATGGGCTGATAAACACAGCTTCCGGAACAGGAGCCGCGGCTACCGGCGAAAGGTCGTGTCGTCGCTCTACCGTCATTGGCCCCCAAAATAACTCTCTGTGATCTCTGGTAGAGGTACAGGGCTCTTCTGGTGACAGAGGCGGTGATTGCGCGGTCGAGACCTGCAGAATTCCAAGGATTTCATCCTCCTGGATGTACCTGCGGAGAGATACGGGAATCTGGTGGACCTCAAATTCAGGGAGAATGAGGCTAACGCGTCTGGTTCCTGCCCCAGTCCTTGTTACGGAGGAGCGGGGGGAAGGTTCCATCACTAAATCACATTCCTCTTCCGAGTCGGAGAATCGGGTAGGTTTGATCTCCACCTGGGCCTTCCTAGGATTCTTCTTGTGGCGGCGACGACCCACTCTTCTGCCCCGGGGCGGCTCTTCAGGACAGGGTTGATCCCTGTTAGGAAGCCTCGGGGTGGTGCTGGCGTCGTGGCGGAGAGGGCCCCCACTCGAGATAGCCGGGGTGTGAGGGGCACCGGGGAAAATGTCTAAGGGTACATGGGGAGGACCTCCATGAACAGCACCCATATAGGCGGAGCCTCTATTGGAATCGGCAGGAGCATGGGGAGGACCTCCATGATCGATGCGAGTGGAGCGAGGATGACCTTCACTCCTCGAGTTGTCGGGGCGAGGAGGACCTTCGCTGGTTGCAGAGAGGACGTAGGGAGGGCCCCCATGTTGGAGAGGGACCAGATGGACGGTGCCTTCATGTTGGCGGCCGGGGGCAGGAGGATGGACTCCATACCCTGAAAGGTGTGCGCGAGAAATTTTTCCGCGCTGAGCGTCACTGCCGCGGGGCAGGTCTTCCTGCGGGATGGGGGTAGCACGAGGAATGCCTCCACGACGAACCTCAGAGTGGGGAAGGCCCACGATCTGTGGAGTAGTGGTACGGGGAGGACCTCCGTACGGGGTGACATTACCGCGGGTTAGCTCGCGGCGATCACCACTTGGGCCTGCAACCCGGAGAGTCAACCCAGCCTGCCCGTGGGGCGGTTGGGGTCCTGATCCTGGTTGGGTGAAGGAGTTCCCCTACTCAGCGTATGCAGGGGCTTCATGACACACGTCGGCAGTGGCCCGGGCCACAGTAGCTGTCGACGTCGACTCGCCTGGGTGAGCGTCCTCAGCCCGGGCCCGGCGTCGACGTCCGGTCAGGCGAACTGGTGCAGGTGGTGCAGGGACGTAGCCTGCCTGCTCTTCCTGCGGGGCCGGATTGCGGTGCTGACGCGGCCGGGCGGGAGCTCTCGCCTGGAGCCCTTGGGTCAGGACCCTGAGCGGGCTGAGCCGGACGGCGCCTGCCTCTTCAGCGTAAGGCAAGGAGTCGTCAAGGCGTTCTGGAGACAGGCTCCCGAAACGGTTGAATGTTGGGGTGGGGAGCAGGGGCTCCCTGCGCGGCCTGTTAGGGCGGCGTTGACGGCGGGGCCTGGAGGCCTCCAGGTCAAGGCGGGATATATCCCGGGTTGGGATGACCCCTTCTTCCTCGTACCTGTGCATGAGGTTGTTGATCACCCTTCGCTGGATGACCTATGATGGGGAAAGGGGACGTGGACGCCCCGTATTCCGTGATGTGGCGGCCATCGTGGCTATAGAGGCGCTACGTGGGGTGGTCGTGGCATTGTTGCCCCTGCCCCTGCATGGGCAGGGAGCGGATGGTGACCGCGTCTCTGTAACAACAACCTGGTTCCTGAGAAACGAAGGGATCAACTCATCAGTACTGAGAGGAAAAGTATTGACAGCCAGTGCCCCAGCGTCCTTTCATTCTCCACATCTGTAAGAAGGATCCACGCCAACACGCCGTAGAGCAGAGTGCCCCACATTCTACTGCCCCGACTTCTGGTGAGTTTCACGACAGGCCCGCTATTTGCGTGGCGGGACCAGGCACCGGATATCTGGATCCGGTGACACGTCAATCTACTGGTGTCTCGAACGCTACTAATCTCCATACTGAGGAGAAGAATTTCACGTTGGGTTCACCATTTCTGTTTCCGACGCTTTCCGTCGGGGCGCGCGCGGGCGTTCCGCTCCGTGTCCGCGGGGGAGGACGTGCGGCGCTTCTGTTGCCCCGCATTCCCGCTTTCCAAAGGCGGGCGGCATTCGCTCCTTATTCAGGGATGTCTACTCCTTGATCGAAACGGGATGATGGGATGTCGGTTCTTCCTCCTGTGGATTCCTCCTCAGAACTCGTCACCTAGTCTGGGTCTCCCTCATAGATTTAATATGTAGTTCGTGAAACTCTTCCCAGTTCCATGTTTCCATGGACACCGGTTAATTACACTACTTCTGTCGGGACATTCCAAAGGGTCCATTCAGGGCAGCAACCTTCATTAAGGGGAGTAGTCACGTTGAGGCATCATTAGCGTGTCTGGATGCTGGGGTACCTGGCATGTCTGTCTGTTATCCTTGGTAACTAGGCTTCTCGAGGGCGTGGAGGCCCGAGGCATCCCACATCGAGCGCGGGGAATTATATGTCATAGACACATATCTGAGGTTTTCCTCAGCTTCCCGTGCTCAACACAGGGTAAGCCGCGAGTTTAACGTCTAGCAGAGACAGATCAACCCAACCAGATCATTAGCTAGGATAGATCGGATTGAGGGATCCTCCTTGAAGGGATGTCGATACCGGGGCCAGCCCAGGGATGGCTGCGAAGAAGAGCGTGCCGACATGGTCTCACCGGGATAGGACGGTCCTGGCGAGAATCGGGACGGGTGATAGGTTGATGGATGAAGTGGAGGGAGAGTGAAATGGGACCATCGCAGGGGCGACGGTGAGGTTGGGCTTGAGCCTTGACGAGGCTTCCTACGTATCCCCGTGGAAGGGAATCAAAGTCCGCGTAGTTCGGGATGATGTCGATAAACTGACGTGAAGGTGGACCTTGGCCCGGTGAGCATCGTCAGCGTATAGACGTGAAAGTAGACCCGTGGGTCCACTAGTGGTGGGCTTGAACCTTGGGAGGGTTTCCTATGTACCATGCCTTGACATGAATCAAAGTCCTCGTAGTTCAGATTAGTCAAAACGGCTTGCCGTCGGACTAGAATTGCAATTTAACATCATGCTGGACGTAGATAGAACACGACGCGAATTGGATGATGGGTGGGCTTGAACCTCGTGGAGGCTTCCTACGTACCATGCCTTGGCATGAATCAAAGTCCTCGTAGTTCGGATGGGACTTTGTCGGTGGACCGACGTGAAAGCGGACCTTGGTCCAATGAGTGGTGGGATTGAACCTCTGGAAGGCTTCCTACGTACCATGCCTTGACATGGATCAAAGACCTTGTAGTTCATGTGGGAATGGGTGTGCAGTTTATTGTCATACGGGACAAGGAGGGTATACAGTTTAACGTCATGCTGGATGAGGGCGAAACTCGACGTGAATGAACGACCGAGCAGTGTGGCTTGAACCTCATGGAGGATTCCTACGTACCATGCCTTGACATGGATCAAAGACCTCGTAGTTCTCAAGGATGGGTCGCAGTGGCTTACCACTAGACCAGAATGTAGTTTAACGTCATGCTGGACGGGGGTGAGACCCGACGTGAAATGACGGGTGGGCTTGAACCTCTGGAAGGCTTCCTACGTACCATGTATTGACATGGATCAAAGACCTCGTAGTTCTCTAGGATGGGTTTGTCGGTGAACCGATGTGAAAGTAGACCTGGGGTTCCACTATTGGTGGGCATGAACCGCATAAAGGCTTCCTACGTACCATGCCTTGACATGGATCAATGTCCCCGTAGTTCGGATTGAATGTGCACTTTAACGTCATGCTGGACGGGAATGAGACCCGACGTGGAAGAATAACGGGTGGGCTTGAACCTCATGGAGGCTTCCTACGTACCATGCCTTGACATGGATAAAAGACCTCGTAGTTCTCAAGTGTGAGGGGTCAGGGTCGGTGCTCACTCTAAGCCCACGTGAGTCATGCTCGGTGTGAGAAACAAGAGGTTGTAAGGACCTGACGATCACGTCGTGAAGGGTGCGTCCGTGAGAACCGAAAAGGGGCTTACGCGTTGGGCGGCCCATGGTGTTGGGACTTACTCCAGGATGGAGGCCCAATGTGTGAAGAAGCGCGGAAAAGCGGGACCTTGGTCCAATGATGGGAGGTGCCTCGTTCCCTATCACGCCCTCCACTGACCTTGGTAGTGGGGAAGTACGGAGATGAATGGGTGCAATCATCCGTACGAAAGGTTAGGGGCTTACGCTCTGAGGCAGCCCTTCCCCTACGAACATACGCCACTCCAATAAGGAGGATATCATCCCTTGTGGATGGGTGATTCCATTCCCGTGGAGACGAGTGGTGTAAAAAAATGTTCGACCTGGGGGGACCCTTCGTGAGGGAGACGAGGTTGGGTCACAGTTTAACGTAATGTGTTGAGGACGTGGTGCTTGGCAGTTTAACGTCCTGTAGCTCGGACGAGGTGGGTTCACTCCACACCCCAAGGACTTACATAACCGGTACCCTCTGGTCCTTGGGGAAGGGAAGGTTCCAGAAAGGCCATGGTGAAGAGGGGTCGTAGAATGATCCATCGAGGGGTCCACGTTAGCGTGGCTATGCGAAGAAGTAATAGCCGTTAGCGTGCCTATGAGAAGAAGCATTAGGCGAAGCAACGCTACGGGTGGTATTGTCCATGGGACTTTGAAATCACATCGTGCAAACCTGGAGGGTCGCACGGGAAGAGGAATCGCTAAGCAGAGGAGTGTGCTTCGCGAAGTGGGGTGCCTTGGCCTTAGAATGGGGAATAGGTGTGAGTGGAAGGTGCTTCGCGAAGTGGAACAGTGTTCGCGGAGCACTGCCTCGCGAAGAAGGGGTGCCTCGCGAAGCAGGGTCCTACGAAGCAGTGTGCTTCGCGATGTGTAGCAATCCTGCCTTAGCATAGGGATCACTAGCATGGGTTGGGTGTTTCGCGAAGCATAAATGCTCCGCGGCTGCCCGGGTTCCCTTGGGAATCCCCTTCCTTCGCGAACGCCCTTGAGCTTTGCGAAGGGCATCCATCTCAGAAGAGGGGCTCAAAACGAGACAAAGCAGAGGCATCTCGCGAAGTAAAAATACCTCACAGAGCTCATGATTCCCGGTGCAAAGAGTGCTTTGCGATTCGGGAGAGGAGAAGTCGAAAGGTCGGATTGTCCGTCCTTGGGACTCAGGGGGAGTCCCGTATTTATAGGGAAGGGGCGCCGCGAAGCAGAACTCGCGCGCCCCCTTCGGTGCTTCGCGGCGCGCTCGCGAACATCAAATGCGTTCGCGGAGCATTACCACCTCAGGAGCTTCGCGGCGGCTCACAAACGTCAAATGCGTTCGTGGAGCATTACCGCCTCAGGGGCTTCGCGGCGGCTCGCGAACGTCAAATGTGCTCGCGGAGCATTACCACCTCAGGAGCTTCGCGGTGGCTCGCGAACGTCAAATGCGTTCGCGGAGCATTACCGCCTCTGGAGCTTCGCGAGGCCGCCATGGTCGGGGCGCTTCACGGAGGGGCTTCGTGTGGGTGCTTCGCGGCGGTGCTTCGTGGCTGTGCTTCGCGAGGCAGCACCGGCCTTTTTCATTCCTTTCGTGCGGGCCATATTTTTGGCGCCAACAAATGCCCCCCCTCAGACTTGGAGCCGTGGAGGGCCAAGGGTCGAAGTCTGAGGGAAATCGCCAAAATTGTCGGTGGTTCGCGAAGCGGCTTCGCGAAGGGGGGGCCGCGGTGCTGACCGAGGGCCACAGATCCGGACGCGCCGCGATGCTCCGCGCGGGTGAGGCGCGCCGCGATGCTCCGGGGTCGCCGCCTATAAATAGGGGGGCCGACCTCTTTTGTCTTCACGTGCCTTCCTTGTCTTTTTGTGCTCTCGACTTCGCGATGCTCCGCGTACTCCGCGACAGTCCTCCGCGAATTGAGCTTCGCGGTGAACCGCGCGTCTCCGACTCTGCATCCGCGCCAAGCGAATCTCTACTTGTCGGCCTTGGCCAGACTTCGCGGCTTGATCTCGCGACCGATCTTCGCGACCTGTCTTCGCGATCGAGCTTCGCGGTTGAGCTTCTCGATCCAGCGGGATGAATTCTTTTCGGTGGGCCAGAGTTAAAATGGCCCATTAAGAAGCTTTATTGGGGGTCCTTGCAGATGCTGCTCGTCGAGATGAGATGGCCAACCGTCCAGGCATGGGGGAGATGATCCGGAGCCACTCGGACCACGCTTCGTTGACAGATATGCTCTCGGAGGGTCATAAAGATTATCCACAGTGCAAGAAACTGTCGTTGTATGGCTTCGGGCTGAGGGATGACGTCTTCATCCCTGAGGCGAGTAGGGACGAACCAGCTTGCTGGTTCAGGAGCACACCGTGCCGGCACCAATGGTTCAGGGCGGCCGATGGTCATGCGCCGGAGGACTTCACACCCGTTACCGCTGACTGTCTCTACAACCATGTGAACGACATTGACGGGAATCCATTATAACCAGATATGTCCCCTCCTCTCTACCGTACCACGCTGAAGGCGGCCTAGCAGGATTCGAAGAAGGGATGGTCCGATGAGTGGGACCTGTGCCAGGGCGGCAACTTTACTGATGACTGGGACTGGGCCTACTGGGTAGGCGCCTCATGCGAGGAGTTTGGGGCCGAGCTGAGGAGAGTGGGGTTTTATGAGGTGGCGTGGGCCTCCCAATTCCACATTTACCAACCGAAGCAGCTAATGTCGGAGTTACTGAGTAGATGGTCATCTAGGACCAACACTTTTCACCTGCATCACGGGGAGGTGGGCATCAGCCTGTGGGATGTCCACCAGATTTCTGGGGTCCCAATCTTGGGGGCCATGTATGACGAATTCCTCCCCTTTTCCAGCGTGTGGGGGGATGCGGAGAAAATTCCGCGACTGGCATCAGCGCTGATGGAACTTGTCCCCAGAGAGGACAAGGAGGCAGTGAGGGATGTCCATTTTAGGAGATGGTTCAAATGATTCCTGAATTTCCCAGAGGATCGAGAGTCCCCCCCGAGGCCTCAAACATGTCCAAGGGCAGCCCAACGGGGCAAGGGGCACTCGGTGAATACCCACCCAGTGACACTAACACGATCTTGTGGCGCACCTAGATGCGCGAAGAGAAAGAGATGAGTATGATGGAATTCCACTTGAACATGGGGAAGTGGAAACGTGTGAATCATGGTGCTCGAGATTCAGATCATGATGATGGTGGCGTGACGATGGAGGATAACTGCTGACCATGTTCGCAACACAGCATCCTGTCGCGTTAGCCTAGAATGGGGACAGACAAATGAGCATCGACCGCTGACCGTTTTGGCAACGCGGGATTTTATCGATTTGTTGTCCAATATCTGTAGTGAAGTTGGCTCGAAACGATTGAAGGACCCTTAGGTCAATCATTCATGGAGAGACCTTAATACCAGTATCCATGTCGTCCGAGGGTCCTTTTGGATGTGGAAGAGAATGATGATCCAAATAGCGAGCTCACGAAGCTTGGTCATGGGACGAGGGGAATGCCCCTGTGAAAATCCCACACTTCGGGCTCTTTGTCAAAACACATCTGAATACGGCAACGAAACGTATTACAGAGAGGGACCAGATTCCCTTCCCTTGGGGGAATCTTAGTTTAGGGTCGTAGAATTCGGACCATGGGTGAGAGGAAACATAAGAGGAACATGGTGGAGTAACTCAAGCACCTGGCGTGAACGTGAATAGGAAGTGTGTACGGCGCGGTGAACAACCCGACGTGAATGAGGGCACAACCCCATATCACACCGCACAACCTCCTTGGGAGAGGTTTTTGGTCAAGGGACCGAAAGCAAAAGTTAGGCTGGGCCCGCGGGGAAGTGCTCGGGCGCTACTACGTATCTCATGAGGATGAGAATCAAGCCATACATAGTTCTGAAGGGTGCATTTGACCATAAATGGGTAAAGGGAGAAAGGGACGCATGGCGTCAAGACCCGACGTGAAAGAGGACCTAAGCCCTACTTACCACGTGTTCCCTGGGGAAATCTTCGAGTCGAGGGACCGAACACAAAGGTTAGGTAGGGCCCGCGGGGAAGTGCTCGGGCGCTCCTACGTATCTCATAAGGAAGAGAATCAAGCCATACGTAGTTCTGGAGGGTGACATGGTAAAATACCAGTGCCAGAGGAAAAAGGGGAGTGCGGGCGTGGACCTTGCACTAAAAGAATCGGAATTTGATGTATCTTGTTTGTTCTTTAAGGTGAATTGTTTTTTTTGTGAAGAGACAGACCTAGAATAGTAGGTTGTGATATCGCCACAAGGATCAAGCCGTGATGGGCGTTGACAAATGGCATGGCACGTGACCAATACCCAACGTGATGTCCTCTACAACGAGGTCACCACAATGCGGTGCCGTTTTTCGTCATGCGGCCAGGACGATAATGTCACAGTTTAGGGTCGTATGATAGGACCAAGCATGCATTTTATCGTCATACAGTGCAGACGTAGCAGAGACGCTGCTAGGCGGGAAATGTGAGCAGTGTTATAAAACACCATTGACGAAGACATGATCCCACATCAGATTGTACGCCATTCGGGGAGGGAAACCATAGGCCGAGGGGCCTATACAGAGATGAAACAGGGGGAGAGACTAGCTTCCTGAATGGGTTGTACCCGGAGACAGGGCATCTGGGCGGTCCTACGTATCAATTTATGGTCTTAGAGCTCGAACCATGGGAGCCCCGAAGGACGCCAGATTGCAGCTTTGTCTCCCTGACATGCAAAGGTGCATTGAGGGATAGCGCCAAAAGTGTCGAGATTCCACCTGGACATGATGGGGTGGAAAATGATGTGAATCATGCAACCAACATTCAAGGACTGAAGGGACTGGCATGACGACAGAGGATTACTGCTGACCACGTTCGCAACACAGCATCCTGACGTGTTAGCCTGAAATGAGGACAAACAAATGAGCATCGACCGCTGACCATATTCGCAACACGGGATTTTATCGATTTGTTGTCAAAAACCCTCGGGGGCGTTGGCCCGTAACGGTAGGAGAGCCCTTGGGAATTGTATCCAGGCTATTCTTGGGGGGTCCCTCCGGGTGTGAAAGGTGATGGAAGCCCGAATGGAGGGGAACACGAAGTATGACAAGTGGAAGGAACTTGATCAAGTTGAATCTGACACTCTTGGTCCTAGACCAGAGTACTCTTAATACATGGGTGAACCACTGCAAGGAGTCAAGGGACTCAACCTTGAGGGTGATTGAGAGATGGCAGATGCTTGGGGGAAGGGGGCACGATGCCCAAAACCTTGTATCTTCACATCCCCCTTCTGGAGAGGGATAGACCAAGTGGCCCAGGTGACCGGGAGATCAGGAGATCACTAAGAGGTGGGGCTGGACCCGAATCTTAGGCATTCAGGTGGTCCTATGTATCCCATGAGGACGGGAATCAAGCCACACGTAGTTCTAAAGGGTTCCTTTTAATGTCATGCAGGACAAGGAATATGAGGGCTAACTCTCAGAATGGGGTGCGCATAGTGCAACTATTGCAAACCTGACGTGAATGAGGACGTAATCCTTCACTACGCCACGCGGTCCGGTGGTCGGGGTCCCAATGGTAGGACCCGAGAGGCGAATTAGCTAAACTCAAGCTGGACCCAATGACAAGGGGTCTTGAACGTAGTTCCAGATGAGAATCTTATTTTATGGTCTTAGAGCTCGGACCGTGGATGGTGACAACTCCCCGAGTAAGCACAGGTGTTAACCCAATCCCTAATCCCACGTGATATTAACTCGGAGTGGGAAACAAGGGGGATATCTTCATCACAATACATGGGGCGTCCATCAAAGGGGAGTCAGCAGAGAGTTCTGAAGGACACTTTTGATGTAGCTTGTCCCCCCAACGCGCAGATGTGCATGGAGGAAAAGTACCAAGAGTTTCGAGACTCTACTTGGACATGATGGAGTGATGAAGGGTGTGAATTGTGTACTCGACATTTGGGCTTAATGGGTTGGCGTGGCGATAGAGAAAAACTATTAATCATGGTGGAAACACAGCGTCCATATCGCGTTATCCTGAGGTGGGAACAAAAAATGAGCATCGACCGCTGACCATATTCGCAACGCGGGATTTTATCGATTTGTAGTCCGAAACCTTCGGAGCATCGGCCCGTAACGGTAGGAGAGCCCTTGGGAATAGTATCCAGGCTGTTATTGGGGGTCCCTTCGGGCATGAAAGATGATGGAAGCCCTGATGCAGGGATGCAAAAAGCCTGGAAAGCGGGTGTGGACGTGTCCGAATAAAGCTTGGCATTCCAGGTAATAAACCAGAGTACTCTTAAGCACATTGGTGAACCGCCGAAAGGGGATCGACGAAACAGCTCAGTAGGGGGAGGTACATGGCGTGGTCATTATGAGACCATCGTGAATGAGGACATAATCCCACACCACACCATATAATCCTCTCATGGAGGAAGGATAGGCCAAGGGGCCAAGATGGGAAGGCATTGGTCAGGAAGGCCTGACCTGCTTGTAGTTTAACGTCTTGCACTGAGGACGAGGATCGGGGACACAAGGAGGCCAAGGGGCCTGAGGCTGGGCCTCGTAAGGGGAGTCATACGACATGGTACATTATCCTGACATGAATGAGGACGTAGTCCCACACCACACCGTACACTCCGGGTAAGAAGGGACCTGGGCTGTGGCCAGGAAAGGCCAAGGGGCCTAAGGTCAGGCATTAGTCAGGAAGGCCTGACTGGTTTGCAGTTTAACGTCTTACATGAGGACGAGGGTCGGGGAACCGAGGAGGCCAAGGGGCCTGAGGCTGGGCCTCGTAAGGGGAGGGCGTACGGCATGGTACATGATCCCGACGTGAATGAGGACATAGTCCCACATCACACCGTACACCCCTATGAGGAATCCTGGGCCATGGCCCGATCGCTAGCACCACTTGGGGGAAGTTTTTCACCTCGGGATGTGGCAGAACGAATCACTGCACTCGATGTCTGGGACATTTTGGGGTGGACCCAAAGATCCAGGACACTGTTGACCATGTTCGAAACACAGCGTTCCTATGGTGACCCGTATGGGAGCAACAAATGAGCGTTGACCGCTGACCAAATTCGCAACGCAGGACTTGTATCGGCTTGTTGCTTGAAAACCCTTAGGGGCGTTGGCCCGTATCGGTAGGAGAGCCCTTGGTCATTGTATCCAGGCCGTTCTTGGGGGTCCCTCTGGGTGTGAAAAATGATGGAATCCCAGTCAAGGGGTGGGTGAAGCATAGCTGTATCCATCCACGAAAGGGGCAAACACCTCCAGGGGGAATGTCCAGCCGAGTCGAGGCTTGCTCGATGTGAGTTGGGGAAAAGGTGTGTACCCTGCCATGTCTTGACCCGAGTGGAAGATTTTGGCTTTTGGGCTGGGCCAACGGACGAAATGTCCGGGCATTCCTACGTATCTCATAAGGATGAGAATCAAGCCATACATAGTTCTTGAAGGCCATGCAGTATAGCGTCATGTGGTGAGGACGTGGAAGGAATAGAAGAACGGGAGTGGGCACATGGTGTGACCCTTACAATCCTTGTGCGAGCGGGGTTGCATGAGTGGGGCCAAGAAAGCCTACTCCCTGCTACACAAAGATCCTCCGAGGAAACTACTCCCAGGGGGAATAGTAGAAGGGAAAAGCTTGGGGCTGGGCTCAAGACGGGGTGTCCGAGCGTTCCTACATATCCCATGAAGATGGGAATCAAGCCATACGTATTTCTAGAAAAGCAGTTTAACGTCATGCGGGACAATGAGAAACATCTCATTATGGGATATGTACGGTACAATGAGTAATCCGACGTGAATGATAAGTAGTCCAACACCATACCGTACAATCCCGCAAGAGGGTAGATCCGAGAAAACTAGGGGGCCCTGGGGCCAGACCACGGTCAGGGAGACCAGACCAGCTTGCTGTTTAACATCTCGCGGTAAAGACGGGGGACAGAGGCACGAGGAGGCCAAGGGGCCTGAGGCTGAGCCTTGGTCAGGAAGGCCTGACTGGCTTGCAGTTTAATGTCTTGCAATAAGGACGAGGGGCTAGGGGCCCGAAGAGGCCAAGGGGCCTGAGGTTGAGCCTCGGTCAAGAAGGCCTGACCGACTTGTAGTTTAACGTCTTTCAATAAGGACAGGGATGCAGTTTAGGGTCGTGCGGGACCATCTCGCAGTTTAAGGTCGTGCTGGACCTTTTTTTCCATAGGCAAAGTATCGCTTGATGAACATGGAATTTGTGGGAGGGGTTATACGCTCTCCATCCGTGGTCACCAAGGAGTATGCTACATTGGGGTAAACCTTATGGATGATATAAGACCCTTCCCATTTGGGTTCTAACATGGGCGGTTTCCTACCGGGAATCATTGGCGCTCGAAGGGCCAGTACCAGGTCACCCTGTAGAAAAGAGCGGAGACAAACCTTCTTGTCAAAGGCTCTTGCTATCTTGTCCTGATGCCTTTCCAGATTGTGCAGGGCACGAAGCCGGTTCTCCTCCAGTGCTTCTAATTCTGCCAGACGGATCTCGGCTACCTCATCTGGTGTCTGGTGGTCATAAACTGTAGTGCGTAATGAAGACAGCTGGATCTCAATGGTTAGGACGGCCTCAGCTCCATACACCAGGGAATATGGGGTCACCTGGGTAGAGTTGCGAGTCGTCGTCCGGTAAGCCCAGAGGGCTTTGGGGAGCTTGTCCGGCCAAATTTTCTTGTTCTGACCAACCATCTTCTGCAGAAAGTTAGAGAGGGTCTTGTTGAATGCATAGATCTGTCCATTCTCCTGCGCGTGGTAGCGGGAGGTATGGTTCGACCGGATGCCGTACTTAGCGTATAATTTCTTCAATTCAGCTGCTCGGAAGTTGGTGCCATTATCGGTGAGGACGGTGTGAGGGACTCCAAACCGGTGGATAATATTGGAGCTCACAAAGTCAATGATGGAACGGGCCTTGACCTCTTTGAGCGAAACTGCCTCTGCCCACTTGGAGAAGAAATCTGCAGTAGTCCGGATAAACCTACACTGGCAAGCTATTTCCGGTGGATATGGTCCCACTACATCAAGACCCCATACCGCAAATGGCCAAGAGTACTTGGTGGGGTGGAGGGGCTCCGGCGGCCTATGTAAGAAGTTGGCGTGTACATGGCATGTGTGGCATCTCTTGGCAAATCCAATAAAATCGTGGATCATAGAGGGCCAAAAGTAACCTAACCTCCGAATTTGATGGGACAGTTTCGGCCCAGCATGATGGGCGCCACAGGAACCTGCGTGAACCTCTTGCATAACTTGAGGTATCTCCCCTCTTTGGATGCAACGGAGGAGGATACCATCGAAACTCCGCTTATAAAGGATCTATTCAAGACTGGGGCCGCTCTGGAGGGTAAATTGTAGCGCGCGACGTCGGATTCGCTCGCGTTAGGCCCGGTCATCCGGGAGCTGACCATTTTGGAGATACTCGACAAAAGGTGCTCTCCAGTCGGGGGTGGTTTCAACCACTGCATCTGAAGAACTCGGGACTCCCGATACAGAGGGTCCGGCGGTGAGATGACTTACCCGTAGGCTATCACGGTCCTCTTGGGTGATGGGGGCAATGACTCTATGGTGGGCCACGTGTATGACCAAATCATCTTGCTCGGGTTCTGCGACCGATGCGGCTAAACCAGCCAGGGTGTCTTCTTGGCCGTTCTGCGACCGTGGGACATGGGTAACCTCTGGCCGAGAAGAGAACTGGGGCATTAGGCGGAGGGTGTACTCCAGCAACGGTGCGAGCTCCGGCTTCCTGACAACGTAGTCGCCATTAACCTATTTGATTACCAGCTTAGAATCTCAATTCACATGTAAATGGGGCACATGGATCTCAAGGGCCATCTCGAGGCCGGTGATGAGAGCTTGGTACTCTACCTCGTTGTTCATACAGCCTTCTGACAATTGGAACGAGTATGGCAGGATGGCTTGCGCCGGGGTAATGAAGACAATACTCAGGCCCTTTCTGTTGAGCTTGGGATCGTTGAGCCTCCTACCGGTGGGGCTCCGGGAGGCACCGTCGAAATGCATTTGCCAACACGGGACAACATGATCGACTGAGAGGATCGTCTCATCAGGGAAATCCAGTTCCAGGGATTGATCCGCAGAGGTTGGATGGGCAGCTAAAAAGTCTGCCAACGCCTGTCCCTTAATGGCCTTCTGAGGTACAATCCTGATATCAAACTGCAGGAGAATCACTGCCCACCGTGCTAGTCGGCCAGTCAGCATGGGGCGGTTCCGGATGTACATCAGTGGGTCTACCCGGGAGACCAATTGCACCTCGTGGTGCTGCAGGTAATGTCGCAACTTCTGCACGGCGAAGACGAGCGCAAGGCAGCTCTTTTCGATAGGGGAGTATCTGACCTCCGTATCAAGATGCATGCGGCTGAGATAGTAGAGACTATTCTCAGTACCCTCGTTGTTCTTCTGGGCGAGCGGCGCACCGAGGGATTTCTCCAGGGTGGTCACAAAAAGGACCAGCAGCTTTCCGGAGATGGGTGGAATCAAGACTGGAGGTTGGAGCAGATACTTCATGATTTCCTCGAAGGCAGTCCAACACTCCTCATTCCATTCATAGGCATCTCCCTTCTTCATGTGCCGGGAAAAGGGATTACACTTGCCATCCAGATTCGCGATGAATCGGCGTATATAGGCTAAGTGGCCTTGAAGGCCTTGAAGCTCCCAAATGTTGCTCAGGGGAGGCATCTGGCTGATATCCTTGATTTTCTCCAGTTCGATCTCGATACCTCGGTATCTGACAACAAAGCCCAAGAACTTCCCGGAGGTGACCCCGAAGGAACACTTCAGCGGGTTCATCTTCAGGTGACGGGAACGGAGGAAACCGAACACTTTCTCAAGGTCTTTGAGATGGACCTGGCGCTGGCATGATTTGACTATGAGGTCATCCACATAGCATTCCACCAATGTCCCGAGAATCGGTTTGAATATGCGATGCATGGCCCGCTGATAAGTGGCACCTGCATTTTTCAAACCGAATGGAAATACCTGGTAGCAAAAGGTACCTTGGGGAGCCCTGAAGGCAGTGGACTCCTCGTCTTCGGGGGCCATCCGGATCTGGTTATACCCGGAATACCCATACATGAAAGAGAGGGCTTGGAACCCGGCCGTGGCGTCAATCAACAGCTCCGTCACCGGGAGTGGGAAGTCATCCTTTGGGCAGTGGCGATTCAGATCGCGGAAGTCGATGCAGAATCTGATCTGTCCATTCTTATTCCTGACTGGAACAATGTTGGCAAGCCACATGGGGTACTAGACCTCCTTGACGAAGTTGGCTTTGATTATCTGGTCAACTTCGGCCTCAACCATAGCACCATGAGAAGGGTGCATCTTCCTGGGAGGCTGCTTAAACCCATGATGTTTTGCCGGGGGGCCCAGACGGTGAACGGCTGCCTGGAAATCTAGCCCTGGCATCTCGTTGTAACTCCATGCAAACACATCACGGTGCTGTTTGAGGAAGTCGATGTACTGATGTCGCTCCTCAGGGGACATGGATGCACTGATCAATGTGGGTTTCGGATCTGCCTCGCTACCAAGGTTCACCTGTACCAGTTCATCAACCGTGGTAGAGACGCCTTCTTCAAAGGTGGGGGGAGCATCCTCCAGGTCTTCCTCCCCACCCGTGGAGGGACTTCCCGCGACAGAAGATACTTTTGGGATATCAAAATCCGAGGGGCAGCAGGTGCCGGCTTGGGCAGCAGTGGTCATCACATCGGGAGACTCGCTTGTCATTGAGACCATAGCAATGAAGGCAGTCGACCCTATCCCATATGGCCTTTGGCCTAAAGGGCCATGTTTGATGATATCAAAGCAGTGGTGATGTGTCGGCCTGAGTCGGTTAATTCCTGCCCGGCGGAAGATACATTAATGGCGCACCGCCGTTATCATAAGCTTGACGTCCCGGTACCGTACATGGGTAGGGGGTTCCGGGATGACTTGAGCCTGGTTGATGTAGGAGTACGAGGTGATTTTCCGTCGTCGCTTGGACACGGGAACATGCCTTCCTTGCGTACCCGAAACAACAAAACATTGCCCCATGTCGGGGGTTATAGCCTCCAACCAGTGGATCGGGAGGATGTAGGCGTCATCCATGCTTGCCAAGGGGTCACTGGTGACTGGAGCGGGTTCATCCTCGCTTACTAGGATTTGTTTATCCTTACTTTTGTAATAACCCGCATCCAGATAGCGGGCCTCATAAGAAGCGAAAGGGGACGCGTCTCCTTGGAGCACGCCTACTCGACCATTGAGCGAGTACTTGAGGAACTAGTGATACGACGAAGGGACCGCTGCATGCAGATGGAGCCATGGCCTACCCATCAATGCATTGTAGGCGGTGTCCTGAGAGACAACCATGAACTCGGTGATGGCAATTAAGCCACCGAACTGAGTCTTCAGGTGGATCTTGCCGATTGGGATTTGATCTGTCCTGTCGTACCCCTGGATCCTGAGGTCAGAGGGAGTTAAATCTCCTTCAGACAGACCCAGCTTTCGCAGTGTCCGGGTCGGAATTAGATTGATTCCAGAACCTGTGTCAATGAGGCAGCGGCGGACTTCCACACCGTCGAAGTGGCCAGTGATATACAGCGGGTGAATGTGCCCCTGTATAGGAGGGTCCTCATCTTCACCGGAGAATGAGATAATCGCCTGACATTCAGCGTTTTCAATCGTCTCGGTATGGAAGGCTTCTGCAGCTGCTACCTCCGTCTCGAACTGGAGGGGGCTCCTTAGGGCCTCGGCAAGTGCTTCACGCATTTCGGATGACAGACGAAGGGCCTCAAGGATGGAGAGCCATGCCGGAATACCGGTCAGGTGCTTCAGAACATCGTACTTTCGTGCCAAACGCGAACCTCTGCTTACAGGAGGTCGTTCGGCATTTGGAGGCACAATGGGTCCGGCCGGCTGAACCGGCGATTGACTAGTACTGGGTACATCTTTCTAACTTCTAGTAGAATCCTGAAGAGTAGTCGCCAGACTAGGATCGGATAGCGGAGGCTGGCCTGTAGCCAGGCAAGGCCGACTGTGATACGAACGAGGTAGCTCCCCCCGATCCAGTAGCACGAACGACGGTGGAGGTAGAGCCGAGGGTGTTGGATGGGTTTGCGAGTGCTGAGATCTGCGCTGAGCCTACTGCCTTGTCTCGGTAGCGTGCACCCCTTGGCCAAAAGTGCCTTCCGACGTACCTCGAGGACCAACGCGGTTGCGATTCTACTGACGTTGAAGTCGGCTGGAAACGTTGGGGAGGTTTACCTGGCATTCCCCCTCGTCGGGGGTCAAATACGGCTTTACCAGCTCCACGGTGTTAACCGAAGCGTACCCTTGGCTGTCGCTCGAGGAGTCATCCACCGCTGGGCATATTCTGGGAGGAATCCCCTTTTCAGGGGGCATAAAGTCGCGGAGAGTGCAGGATGACGACGACACTGGCGGTGCGCGTTGCTTCTTCTTGCGTCGCCGCTGCTTGCCCTTTTGGGAAGGGGCCGAATGTGAAGATGATGCGGAGGCACCGACTACTTCTTCTTAAGGTTCCGGCTGCTTCAGGCGCGCCCGGATGATTCCATGGGCACGGACGACGGTTTTTCGAGCCATCCAGTCGTCGTATTTCCGGGACCCGCGGCTAGGGACCTGTTACCACTCACCTTCACTGTCGCTGCCAATCTCTGATCCTACAAAGACACCTGCCACTTGCGCTGGTGCTGAGCCCAACTTGACTATGTTGTTGTTGACCTAGTCTTGAAGCCAGTCTATAAACACATAGCATTGCTTGAGGGTGTGCCCCAGGATCCGATGATAAGGGCAGTAGTTGGGGTGATCGGTGAGATGCGCCTCTGCCGACCTTCTGCACTCAGGCAGACGCACAATTCCTTGCTCTAAAGCACTTCGGAAGTAGCCAATGACCAGATTTTCGTTGAACGAATAGGTCTGGTACCTTCTTTCCAGATAGGGGGCCTTGGGGGCCTGGCCCTGACGAGGGGCCGGAGGGGCCTGCCGAGGAGGCGGCGCCTGATTGTCTCGCTTAGATGGCGGTGGCGCGTTTTGTGGGGGAACCTTTCAGTTCTGAGGCGGTCGCTGCTGGGTAGGAGCCTATGCTTGAGGTGGAGGACCTCTGCGGGGTTGTGGGGGTGGTGTCGCCCGCAGCAACTCCAGCTGCCTCGGGGCTTCTATTTGAGCCACCACAGCGGGTTCATCCCTAGCGGTCCTCCTGGCTGGGATCATAGGGGGTAACAAACATGCCTGACTAGCCTATTGCAGGGATTTCTCGAGGCATTGTGCCTTATCTGAGAAATCTCTGAACCCTCCAGGGAAGTTCTGGGTAATTAGGGAGGGTACCAGCTCTGTCATGATGTTCCCCACACACATCGTCAGTAATTGCTCCTGAGTCAGTGGCATATCGAGGGAATACGTAAGTCCCTTCCACCGGGTGATGAAATCTGCAACCCGCTCATCAGGCCTTTGCTTGCACTTGAAGAGGTCTGCAATGCTGGTCTTTCGCGTGGTGGAGCTGAACTGGTACAAGAACTGCCGGCGAAGATCCTCCCAACCAGTCACCGGTCCGATAGGGAGCTGGATGTACCAGACGAATGTCGGACCTTCCAATGTCTATACGAAACATCGGAGCTTGGCGGCTTCTTGCTGAGCCGGGGTCCCCAGCATGGGGCCACACCTGGAAGAGAAATGAACCATGTGCTGGGGCGGGTCCCCTATCCCGTTGAAGGGCAAAAAAGTGGGGTTCCCAAAACCCGGAGGTGCGGGCATATCATCCACCCACACGGGATAAGGCTTGCCATCCGGTGGGACCTCCATCTACCTAGTTTCCAACGCTTCGAGGCGGGCTGTGAGCGCCGGGATAAGATCCTCCGGGTGGGGGTCCCTGTCTTTACGGGGATCCCTAACCACAAGTGCATTGCCAGGTTCTTCAACATGGTAGACGGCTTCGGCCGCTCGTGGGTCGACTGGTTGGATGACCTGCGGGGCGACTGGGGGAACCCAGGTTGAATTCTTCAGATTGCCCCGTCGTTCGGGGGGATTTGGCGAGATGTATCGCGCCCTCTTGCCGTATGTTCCAGCTTCCGCCTTGTCTGCGGCAGTAGCATGATCAGGGTGGCCCGGAGGCATCTCACCAGGGGGAAATTGTTCCTGCCCCTACTGCCCCAGCCTGGGATCACCATAGTCGGGTCGCCGCTCTGCGGCGCGCTCAGCCAAGAGTTCGTCAACCTGCCTATTCTGCTCAGCAAGCTGCTGGCGTAACGTGGCCTTCTCAGGATCCTCTTCCATCTTTTGCGCAGAGGAAGACGGGTCAAAGTGCTTGATAGCTCCGACATGCTCCTTACCCTTGCCGGTGTTTCGACCGAGTAATAGCGATTCGGTGGGTACAGGGAGACCTAGCAGGTTCCTCTGCTGACGGGTAACCCTCCCTGATGGGTCGAGCAACGGCGGTACGCCCTCGGGTGGTAAATCTCCATTAAGGAATTCAAGCTCATCTTCCTTATCCACAACGTCGGCCATGTGGACTGCGACCCCTCTTGAGGGAATGTCCTCGATGTCGCATAGTGAATCGGGCTGCCGTCGGATAGGGTCGAAGAGGAGAGCGGCATAGTGTCCCCAACAATGGACTTGCACATGGGGGGTGGCTTCCCTGGCGATTCTGCATAGTGCTTTAAGACTTTGAACGAATTTTCGTTGAAGGGCGCTCTGGTGGCCTGGAGACTCAGGGTGCTGGGCCACAAGAAGTGCGACCGCATCGATCAGGCGGCACTGCTCGCCGATTTCTCTGAAGTGCTCTCGACTTCTGGGGTAAACCACCCGTTCATAACGGAGTCGGAAGTATGTTGCCCATAGGGTTCGACAAAATCACCCCACTTCTTCAGGGGTAAGAGACTCTGGTATGTGGAAATTTAGCGCCTCCGTCGGACGGAACTTCTCCGGGAAGTAATCCACTACAAGAATACTCCAGAAGCTCCTGGGCTCGGACTCAGGGTCTGGCCCTGTGTTGCCCCACTCGTCAACTGGGGGTGGCTGAGGGACCGGTAGCGCTACCGAGACGGACCTCGGGATAGTAAGCTCGGCGGTGGAGAATACGACAGAAGAGCTGACTGGCCGCCGAATTCCGGGCCATCCTCGGTAGAGTGAGGTGACCTGGCCATGATGTCACGATACGACGGGCTGATAACCACAGCTTCCGGAACAGGAGCCGCGGCAACCGGCGACAGGTCGTGTCATCGCTCTTCCGTCGTTGGCCCCCAAAATAACTCTACGTGATCTCTGGTAGAGGTAGAGGGCTTTTTTGGTGACAGAGGTGGTGATTGCGCGGTCGAGAACTGCGGAATTCCCAGGATTTCTTCCTCCTGGGTGTACCTGCGGAGAGAGATGGGAATCTGGTGGACCTCAAATTCTGGGAGAATGAGGCTAACGCGTCTGGTTCCTGCCCCGGTCCTTGATACGGAGGAGCGGGATGAAGGTTCCATCGCTGAATCGCATTCCGCTTCCGAGTCGGAGAAGCGTGTAGGTTTGATCTCCACCTGGGCCTTCCCAGGATTCTTCTTGTGGCGGCGACGACCCGCTCTTCTGCCCCGGGGCGGCTCTTCAGGACAAGGTTGATCCCTGTTCGGCAGCCTCAGGGTGGTGCTGGCGTTGTGGTGGAGAGGGCCCCCACTCGAGATAGCCGGGGTGCAAGGGGCACCGGGGAAAATGTCGGAGGGTACATGGGGAGGACCTCCATGAACAGCACCCATATAGGTGGAGCCTCTGTTGGAATCGGCAGGAGCATGGGGAGGACCTCCATGATCGATGCGAGTGGAGCGAGGCTGACATTCACTCCTCGAGTTGCCGGGGCGAGGAGGACCTTCGCCAGTTGCAGAGAGGACGTAGGGAGGGCCCCCACATTGGAGAGGGACTAGATGGATGGTGCCTTCAGGTTGGCGGCCGGGGGAAGGAGGATGGACTCCATAACCTGTAAGGTGGGCGCGGGAAATGTTTCCGCACTGAGCGTCACTACCGCGGGGCAGGTCTTCCTGCGGGATGGGGGTAGCACGAGGCATGCCTCCATGACGAACCTCGGAGCGGGTAAGGCCCGCGCTCGGTGGATTAGTGGTACGAGGGGACCTCCGTACGGGGTGACATTACCGCGGGTTAGCTCGCGGCGAGCACCACTTAGGCCTGCAACCCGGAGAGTCAACCCAGCCTGCTCGTGGGGCGGTTGGGGTCCCGATCCTAGTTGGGTGAAGGAGTGCCCCTGCTCAGCGTATGCAGGGGTTTCATGATGCACGTCGGCGGTTTCTCGGGCCACAGTAGCTGTCGACGTCGACGCGCCTGGGCGAGCGTCCTCAGCCCGGGCCCGGCGTTGACGTCGGGTCAGGCGAACTGGTGCAAGTGGTGCAGGGACGTAGCTTGCCTGCTCTTCCTGCGGGGCCGGACGGTGGCGCTGATGCGGCCGGGCAGGAGCTCTTGCCTGGAGCCCTTGGGTCGGGACCCTGAGCGGGCTGAGCCGGACGGCGCCTACCTCTTCAGCGTAAGGCGATGAGTCGTCAAGGCGTTCCAGAGACAGGCTCCCGAAACAGTTGAATGTTGGGGTGGGGAGCAGGGGCTCCCTGCACGGCCTATTAGGGCGGCGTTGACGGCGGGTCCTGGAGGCCTCCAGGTCTAGGCGGGCCATATCCCGGGTTAGGATGACCCCTTCTTCCTCGAACCTGCACACGAGGTTGTTGATCACCCTTCGTTGGATGACCTCTGATGGGGAAAGGGGACGTGGACGCCCCGTATTTCGTGATGTGGCAGCCGTCGTGGAGGTAGCGGCGCTACGTGGGGTGGACGTGGCAGTGTTGCCCCTGCCCCTGCGTGGGCAGGGAGCAGATGGTTACCGCGTCTCTGTAACAGCAACCTGGTTCCTGAGAAACGAAGGGATCAACTCATCAGTACTGAGAGGAAAAGGATTGAAAGCCAGTGCCCCAGTGTCCTTTCATTCTCCACATCTGTAAGAAGGATCCACGCCAACACGCCATAGAGCGGAGTGCCCCACATTCTACTACCCCGACTTCCGGTGAGTTTCACGACAGACCCGCTATTTGCTTGGCGGGACCAGGCACCAGATATCTGGATCTAGTGACATGTCAATCTACTGGTGTCTCGAACGCTACTAATCTCCATACTGAGGAGAAGAATTTCACGTCGGGTTCACCATTTCAATTTCCGAAGCTTTCCACCGGGGCGCGCGCGCGCATTCCGCTCCGTCTCCGCGGGGGAGGACGTGTGGCGCTTCTGTTGCCCCGCATTCCCGCTTTCCAAAGGTGGGAGGCATTCGCTTCTTATTCAGGGACGTATTCTCCATGATCGAAACGGGATGATGGGATGTCGGTTCTTCCTCCCGCGGATTCCTCCTCAGAACTCGTCACCTAGTCCGGGTCTCCCTCATAGATTTAATACGTAGTTCGTGAAACTCTTCCCAATGCCATGTTTCCATGGACGCCGGTTAATTACACTGCTTCTATCGGGACATTACAAAGGCTCCAGTCAGGGCAGCAACCTTCAGTCAGGGGTGTAGTCACGTTGAGGCATCAGTAGCGTGTCTGGATGCTGGGGTACCTGGCATGTCTATCTGTTATCCTTGGTAACAAGGATTCTCGAGGGCATGGAGTCCCGAGGCATCCCACATCGAGCATGGGGAATTATATGTCATAGACACATATCTGAGGTTTTCCTCAGCTTCCCGTGCTCAACACAGGGTATGCCGCGTGTTTAATGTCTAGCGGAGACGGATCAACCCAACCAGAGCATTAGATAGGATAGATCTGATTGAGGGATCCTCCTTGAAGGGATGTCAATACCGGGGCTAGCGCATGGATGGCTGCGAAGAAGAGCGTGCCGACATAGTCTCACCGGGATAGGACGGTCTGAGCGAGAATCGGGACGGGTGATAGGTTGATGGATGAAGTGGAGGGAGAGTGAAATGGAACCATCGTAGGGGCGACTGTGAAGTTGGGCTTGAGCCTTGACGAGGCTTCCTACGTATCCCCGTGGCAGGGAATCAAAGTCCGCGTAGTTCGGGATGATGTCGATAAACCGACGTGAAGGTGGACCTTGGCCCGGTGAGCATCGTCAGCGTACCGACGTGAAAGTTGACTAGTGGGTCCACTAGTGGTGGGCTTGAACCTTGGGAGGGTTTCCTACGTACCATGCCTTGACATGAATCAAAGTCCTCGTAGTTCGGATTAGTCACAACAGCTTGCCGTCGGACTAGAATTGCAATTTAACGTCGTGCTGGACGTAGATAGAACACAATGTGAATTGGATGATGGGTGGGCTTGAACCTCATGGAGGCTTCTTACGTACCATTCCTTGGCATGGATCAAAGTCCTCGTAGTTCGGATGGGGCTTTGTTCATGGACCGACGTGAAAGCGGACCTTGGTCCAATGAGTGGTGGGCTTGAACCTAGGGAAGGCTTCCTACGTACCATGCCTTGACATGGATCAAAGACCTCATAGTTCAGGTGGGAATTGGTGTGCAGTTTAATGTCATACGGTTCAAGGAGGGTATACAGTTTAACATCATGCTGGATGAGGGCGAAACTCGACGTGAATGAACGACCGAGTAGTATGGCTTAAACCTCATGGAGGCTTCGTACGTAACATGCCTTGACATGGATCAAAGACCTCATAGTTCTCAAGGATGGGTCGCAGCGGCTTACCACTGGACCAGAATGAAGTTTAACGTCATGCTGGACGGGGGTGAGACCCGACGTGAAATGACGGGTGGGCTTGAACCTCTGGAAGGCTTCCTACGTACCATGTCTTGACATGGATCAAAGACCTCGTAGTTCTCTAGGATGGGTTTGTCGGTTAACTGATGTGAAAGTAGACCCGGGGGTCCACTATTGGTGGGCTTAAACCTCGTGAAGGCTTCCTACATACCATGCCTTGACATGGATCAATGTCCTCGTAGTTCGGATGGAATGTGCAGTTTAACGTCATGTTGGACGGGAATAAGACCCGATATGGAAGAATGACGGGTGGGCTTGAACCTCAGGGAGGCTTCCTACGTAACATGCCTTGACATGGATCAAAGACCTCGTAGTTCTCAAGGGTGAGGGGTCAGGGTCGGTGCTCACTCTAAGCCCACGTGAGTCATGCTCGGTGTGAGAAACAAGAGGTTTCAAGGACCTAACGATCACGTCGCGAAGGGTGCGTCCGTGAGAAGCGAAAAGGGGCTTACGCGTTGGGAGGCCCATGGTGCTGGGACTTACTCCAGGATGGAGGCCCAATGTGCGACGAAGCGCGGGAAAGAGGGACCTTGGTTCAATGATGGGAGGTGCCTCGTTCCCTATCACGCCCTCCACTGACCTTGGTAGTGGGGAAGTACGGAGATGCATGGGTTCAATCATCCGTACGAAAGGTTAGGGGCTTACGCTCTGAGGCAACCCTTCCCCTACGAACATACGCCACTCTAATAAGGAGGATATCATCCCTTGTGGATGGGTGATTCCATTCCCGTGGAGACGAGTGGTGTAAAAAAATGTTAGACCTGGGGGGACCCTTCATGAGGGAGACGAGGTTGGGTCACAGTTTAACGTCATGTGTTGAGGACGTGGTGCTTGGCAGTTTAAAGTCCTGCAGCTCGGACGAGGTGGGTTCACTCCACACCCCTAGGACTTACATAACTGGTACCCTCTGGTCCTTGGGGAAGGGAAGGTACCAGAAAGGCCATGGTGAAGGGGGGTCGTGGAACGAACCATCGAGGGGTCCACGTTAGCGGGGCTATGCGAAGAAGCAATAGTCGTTAGCATGCCTATGTGAAGAAGCATTAGGCGAAGCAACGCTACGGGTGGTATTGTCCACGGGACTTTGAAATCACATCGTGCAAACCTGGAGGGTCGCACGGGAAGAGGAATCGCCAAGCAGAGTAGTGTGCTTCGTGAAGTGGAGTGCCTTGGCCTTAGCATGGGGCATAGGTGTGAGTGGAAGGTGCTTCACGAAGTGGAATAGTGTTTGCGGAGCACTGCCTCGCGAAGAAGGGGTGCCTCGCGAAGCAGGGTCTTGCGAAGCAGTGTGCTTCGCGATGTGTAGCGATCCTGCCTTAGCATAGGGATCACTAGCATGGGTTGGGTGTTTCGCGAAGCATAAACGCTCCGCGGCTGCCCAGGTTCCCTTGGGAATCCCCTTCCTTCGCGAACGCCCTTGAGCTTCGCGAAGGGCATCCCTCTCGGAAGAGGGGCTCAAAACGAGACGAAGCAGAGGCGTCTCGCGAAGTAGAAATACCTCGCGGAGCTTATGATTCCTGGGGCAAAGAGTGCTTCGCGATTCGGGAGAGGAGAAGCCGAAAGGTCGGATTGTCCATCCTTCGGACTTAGGGGGAGTCCAGAATTTATAGGGAAGGGGCGCCGCGAAGCAGAACTTGCGCGCCTCCATCGGTGCTTCGCTGCGCGCTCGCGAACGTCAAATGCGTTCACGGAGCATTACCGCCTCAGGAGCTTCGCGGCGGCTCGCGAACGTCAAATGCGTTCGCGGAGAATTACCGCCTCAGGGGCTTCGCGGCGGCTCGCGAACGTCAAATGTGTTCGCGGAGCATGACTACCTCAGGAGCTTCGCGGCGGCTCGCGAACGTCAAATGTGTTCGCAGAGCATTACCGCCTCCGGAGCTTCGCGAGGCCGCCATGGTGGGGGCGCTTCGCGGCGGGGCATCGCGTGGGTGCTTTGCGGCTGTGCTTCGCGAGGCAGCGCGCCGACCTTTTTCATTCCTTTTGTGCGGGCCATATTTTTGGCGCCAACATATACATACCATGATAATGAAATATCATCAAGAATTTCTAGAATATTTATATTCTGTGGCATGGAAAAACATGGATACTTTATCATCATTATTCCCTTGGACCCCCTCATGGATATAATCCATACATTCTTTATAGTGGTAAATCTCTTTAAAAATAAATTTCAAACTAATAAAAGTACAAAGTACAATAAAAATTGATCACATTATGTTGTTTTACATATGCTAAAACATTTAAGTCTTCAACTAGAATGACCATCATTATAAGGTACTATTTAGAATACCAAATGAGAATCAAAATAGGATGGTGTATTCTTTATAATAGAGTCTAGAGTATGATATTTTATCAATATTCAAAAAATGGTCAGTAAGTATTTATATTTGTTTTGGAATAAAAATTGAGAAATAATTCTATAATGTGATATTTATATTTTCTATTTATTGTGACAACTTTTTCCTTTCAATGGTTCTCCCCGATAGAACATGCTTCACTTTGATTTCCATTCATTGTAATAAAAAATACAATAAACAAAGTTTGATGGAATATGGATGATTTTCCTAGTCCTAAATGTGAAAAATATGTTTTATAGGTTTTTCTCAACCAATTTTGTCCACTCATCATTCATCTATATCAATATTTCATATTGTTTTTTTCTAATGGATTCAATTGTATCTCCACTACTATATCATTATATTAAGTATTTGATTTCTAATAATCCTTCATCAATATTATATTATTTATTATATTTATATATACCCATACTTTACATACATATATATTACTTCAGAATTGAAGTATATTCATTATAACATATAAAAAACAATGTTAGGACCGTATATGTATAGTGTGTTTAGAAACTGGGAAATGTAAATAACTGGTTCGTAAAATATCTATTTTGTCTTTAGTTAAGTTCATCATTTATAGAAACCCTTTTTCCATATCATACTTAATAACCATATTCATATCCTGGGGAAAAGAAAAATATGAAAGGGTGAGCTCAAATGCTCATAAAGTTAAAATAAAGTAAATATCAATCATATCATATTCATAAGAACATAACATTTGAAAATCATATCTTACATATAAAATATCATAATATCATTTCCTGGGATAAATCATAAAATTGAAATGTAATCCCAATAGTCATAACATAAGAAATTAATTTTTTTGGAATACACACATAATCATAGAAAATCATTTCATATTAGTCAAGGCTGATATCTATGACCATTAAAGCGGATAGAGTCCATTACTAAACTGAGTTCACTCCTCGTTCCAGCCATGATTTTCTGAACCAAATTTACATTTCATTCCATTCATGTCTATCTCATGAGATATAAATCATTACACAATTAATTGGAAGGTGATATATATCCCAACCATCTCATAATGAAACCATTCTTATGTGTGCCATAAAAACATAAAAACATTCATTATAGCATAACCCATGCAATAAAATGGGTTTCTTAAACAACATTCCATTGTTACATAATCCATAAATGGATTTCATTAAAAAAATCGTCATTTATCCAATAAAATAAAAGTAATAATATTTAGAGAAACCTAAAATGATGTAATATTTTATGGAAAGTAATTTTGATAAAACACTTGAGCTTCATTCTTAAGAAAAATATACTTTCTTCTTCAAAAATGTTTTCCTTCGTCAAAATACCACAAAATTTTAGATGAAATAATTTAATGTGAAAATAACCTTGTAATGTTGTAGGGTTATATTCAATGAAATAAATCAATATAAATTTTTAAAAATTATTTCATGTTGTACAAGTAAAAAACATTCTTCTCGTACTTTTCCCCAATTAGTCAAAAAGTACCTTGTACCGAGAACAACAAAATATTTCTTTCATACCATTTATTAAAAATTTTCTAATGGGTAAAATTTACATTAATCAATTATTGAAGTATATGAATAATATTTTGAAATTCATATTTAGGAAACATGGATGTGTATGATAAATAACTCCCAGTAAAAATCTACAAATAAATAATCTCGGATAAAATCGAGATTTACAAAGTTATATGTTACCTTAGGTCAAGTATGCTTTGTATGTATCCAAACCTCCTGTATTACAGTTTAAATAATATTAATGATTTATTACTGAATCTTAATCATTTTTATGATAACATTTATGATCATATTTAAATCCTTTTGTTTGTAACATTTCATTGTTACTTGTTATTCCGGTATTTACTTCTTTATGTTCTAATGCATGTTTTTCAGATATGTTCTTATTCCTCTTTTTATGTTATAGTTATTTCATTTAAATCATTGTATTAGTATAATATATATCATATTTATTCATTAAATTAATTTATATAGTCATTATTTAATGATGATTATGCAGAACAGATCACATTACACTATGAAGATGGTAAGCTGTACGTACGCACGAGCAACGATATCATTCCCATAATTATTGAATGGTATTGAATTGTATTGTGTATAATGTCTCAAAATTAGTTGCATGTTAAAATAATCATATATTTTAATTATTTATACCATTATACCCATCCGGGTAAGGTGGTGGCAAAAAACAGATTAAACCATAGCTTGGAGACGGTATGCCTTACGTACACACACACGATGATTTTCATTTTTCATAGGATGAATAGATTGTGAAATAGGATTGTTTCATATTTATAAAAACATATTAGTATATTAGTGATACTGATGTTATTACTTTATAATTAAACAACTAATTAAGATTAGTTATAAGAAGAAATAAATTTGAAATAATCGGTAGAAGAGATAACCTCTTCCTCGACGCGCATTCTTTAAATTTTCACCTAGGGAAATAGAGTTGGTATTTGAAGAAGTAAAGAACCAATATAATGAAAATATAGAAGCTGATAAGAAAACATGGAAAGGGGTGGCCAATATTTGAGGCTAAAAATTAAGTGACAAGGTGAGAGAGGAGGTTCCATTTAATAATTGAGGTGAGGGGCACTTTTCGAAACCCAAAAAATATTAATTTATAAAAACCTAAAACACCACATAAGATCATCCAAAATTTCCCAATATAGAATATGAGATGATATAGGGTTATAATATAATCAAAAAATAACTTTTAGACATGTTTTTATGCCAATTTAAAAATTGTAATTTTAATTAACACTTAGTAATTCTATTTAATTTTAATTATGGTAATAAAATTCTAAATATTTAATGGTTATAAATATTTGCATATATTGTGTTAATTGACCATAAATGGGTATTTTATGACATTTTAGACATTATAATTATAAATTTGTGATTTTTAAATATTTTTATGTTTTTTAAATAATTTAATAAATTGTTATTTTCACAAAATATCAATAGTGTCAATTTTGACACTATTTATTTATTTGAATTTTAAAAAATTCTACACATGAGATAAATTCAAAAAATAATATTCAATATAGTACTAAAATTTCATAGTCACCTTGGAAATTCCTATGTAATATTAATTAGTTTATGTGATATTTATTATAATATTCTTAAAACCATTTATTTTATATTTCTATTAATTAAATAATGTTTACATCACTATTATGTCATCATTAATGGTAATTCTTTAATCTCTAAAAATTAAAAATAAATTTCAATTATGTCGGAAATTATATTATATTTTGAAATACTATAAATAGTCCATATTATCTCTTATTTATCTATATATTAAAATTAATATACTTATATAAAATGAGATTATGACATTTTGTCACATTCATTAGTTTTTATTACATTCACTTAATATTAATAGGTAAATGGACCTAAAGTGATTCATTTATAAAACCTAGATGATAAGTTTCTAATTTATTCATAAAATAATATTTTTACAGATGTTAAGGTAATTTTATAATATTATTTTAACCTTTAATTACCCGATATACCTTTAACCATTGTAATAAAATCAATTAACAATGTTACTATTCATAATGGAAAAAAATAATAGTATCCCATTAAAATAATTTATAACTAATGGTTCCGAATATGGAATCTATTTTTAAAAATTAAAAACCTATAAGCTTCAGTAATTCATTTAAAATTAATCCCATTTTTTAAATAAGAAAACATGTTTTAAAAGTTAAAACATTGCATAAGATTGAAATGTTTATATGCATGAATATAATATAAAATTAATTATAATGAAATACATTATATTGAATGATAAAAATATATTGATTTTAGACTTTAAAACCAATAAATATTATAATTTAACCCTATAAATTATAATAATGAAAAAATTTGTTTTTAATTAAAAATAAGGTTATTTTTACTATTCATAAAACATGAAATTTATCACAAAAATATCAGAAATTTTTCAAAATAAAATTTTAATATCCCGATACAAAATAAATTTTTTATGTTTTCATATAAAAATTACTAATGTTTTAAAATCTCTATTTATAATGGGTTCTCCATTCAAAGGTGTAAAATTCCCCTTTAATTTTTTTGTATACATTTAATAGGTTATTATTCATAACCTATGACTAAAATATCCATTGGATGAATGTCAAAAATATTTTATCAAGTATATAACACATATATATCTCGTTAATTTCATTATCAAAATTAATAAAAATATCTAAATGATTTATATTTTACATAATTAATTGATATCTAATTAATTCGTAATGTCTTTTAATATGTTAGTTATAATTATTCTCGCTAACTTAACAGTTAGTCTATAAAGGTAATTTTATAATAAGGGAGTCTCATGGATTGTTTAAAATCATTATTGTGTGCAAAGCAATCTACTGATGAACAAAAATTATTTAAAGAAAATATTTCACAAAAACATCCAAGTGTTATAATCATAAAGAATTAGTTTTTTGATATTAATATGTTTAAACAAACATTTTCTTAATTAATAGCTTTATTTCATCTCCTACATAGTTCTTCATTGAAAAAACCATTACCAATTATTTAAATACAATTATGAAGTTTGGAATTTTAATGAGTTTTTTTCCTTCCATTTTAAACTAGAACATTCTTGTGTATGATGTATCTTATTTTCTCATTCCAAATTAGATATCTAATAAACAACACTATCATTGGGTATATTGAAATACTATTTCAAATGTCTACACGGAAAATTGTGATAGATTTAATGTTAAGGTGATAAATGTTATCTCTTCACTAATGATTTATGTGCTCAGGAATGGATCACATAATGGATAATTATTTTAATTAAGTTGTTAGGAAATGGTATTCTCTTTCAGAAATATTATTTAGCATTGTTTAGTATTACCTCCTTAGATAAATTTCCAAAATCGAAGATGAAGTGGATCCTATTTTTAATGAATATTCAATAGGTTTGACGACCCCATCATTTATATTATATGGATTTCATCCCATTATATTTTATCATGGGGATATATAAGATATCAAAAATATTAATAGAATATTAAAAAACTATGAAGAGGTATTTGTAAAATACTTTTATTGGGATAAGTCATGTATTTATTTTGGAAATGGATTTTTTAATCCTAGAGATGATTTCATTCTTAACGTCCTTTTTATATGAGAGGGATCCTTTCATTTTGTATATCATGGGGTTTCATTTTTATATTGGAGGGCCATGGTTAATTATTTTTCTCATTTTTTTTCTCAGTAATAAAAAATCTTTCTATATATAATAAAAATTCTTTTCACCTTATTTTATAAATTTATTAGATAATATTGTAATTTTGACCAAGCTTGTTTCTAGTTTTATGGTTTATACATTTTAATTAAAAATACATAAAATATATACTAACTATATAATTATTTTTATGGAGTTTTTGTAATTATGATAAGATTATTGTGAATATTTAATTGAATAAAAATTATAGGTTAACTAGTTATGGAAGCTTGGGAATAAAAAATCATGAAAATTTTAATATATCCATTTAGATGAAATTTATGTGGAGGTTTTGTGTTGGTAAATATAGGGGTTGGTAATTTCATAAAGGAAGAATCTCTAAAAGACATACAGATAAGGATATTTAATATATTAACTCTTTAATATATCTAGCTCAGAGGGAGGCCTATAAACAATTTATACATCACATGGGAATTTTTATGAAAATGGACTTTAATATTTGTTTTTAAATTAATAATTTTATTTAAATCCCTATAAGAATCATGGTTGAAAGTAGTTACAGTACAGATGATCAAGATATATCAATAAAGGGATCCCTAGTAGAACACATTTTGGTATTACCTACTATTATTAAATAACTATTTGATAATTAAACTTTCTTGGAAAATTAAGATAATATCACATAGGAACTAGTCAAGCTTAGAGAACTCAATGGAAGGATTTAATATATTTTTAAAAATAGAATTCCAAACCTGATTGGGAATATTTAAATTTTTTCATAGTCTCTGGATTAAACCATCTATTTTGTGATTTATATAGTGGCTTCTCAAAAAAATTATTTATTTATATAAATATTGAAATCATTTTTATTTCAATTCCAATACATTTTTGTTTTATATATGTAATGAATTTAGGATATAGAGAATATGTGTTTGCACTACACTTTTTTTAAGTCTTTCTAGATGATTATAGTAGAATTTTTTTATGTGAATGTTGTATACATTAATATCATATAGGGTATTATAAACTTTCTTAGTTTTTCTATAGTATCTAGGAATCATTGAAATCGCCTTCATGCCATCATGGAAAAATCACACCCACTCATATGGAACTGTATGATCCATAAATTGGATAATGATCATAAAACCTTAATATTTAATATTATGATGCATATCTTCTATATTATCATGGAGGAAAACCAAATCCTTTATGGGATTACAATCTATATAAAAATATTTCATTGAAACCACCAATTCAATGATGGATGATGGTCAACACTGATAGATCATAAAATGGAAACCTAGGGGAATCTGGATGTAGATTAACTCTTAGATATCAACTGGGGACATGGTATGATGTTTCTATGATTGATATGGAAATAACTATATAGATGAACTATATCTTATAAGAGTTTTCAAGGCTATTAAAAAATACAAAGTAACAAGATTGAAAAAAATATATTGATAGAATGCATCTAAAATTATGTTGTGTAAGATATTAAGATAAATTAGTTCAAGATATCATCTAAACTAATATTTCAATCTGAATAATTTTTGAGAAATAAAAATTTTATATTTTTTTATTTTTTATACATATAGTGAAACTTACTCTATAATGGATATTCTGGCTAACAAAGGGGTGAGATAACCTATTGGTAGATATAGATGTGGTTCCATGGTATTTATATGTTATTTTGAAAAAAGAGAATTGTACAAATCATTTTTTAATATAATATAATTTCTATAGCTTCATGTTTTATTTAGACGAATAATTTAACCATTCATTACCTTCTTATAACTAATTCATTTTGTAAAATACCAATTATTATAAGGAATTAGATTTTAGGAACAATGAATTATTTTAATTAAATAAGTTCAAAGAATAGTATAAAAATTTTATAAAAATTAATGAATGATTTGAAAAATTACGTATTTATATCAAAGACTTAGTTATGTATAATGGGGAAAATAAATTAAAATATTCACAGCAAAAAATTATTTTAATTAAAAACATTTTTTTATTATATTTTCTTTTTCTAAAGTAAAACTAATATTACCTGGATTATGAAGTTAAAATAAATGTGTTATATAAATATATATTCTAATTAACTTTCATAAATTTATTATTAATTAGTTATAAATAATAATAAAATTTAACGTCAAAAATTTATAAATTTTAAAGAATTATTTTTTTGTGTATTGTATTTTATCTTAATAAATTCAATTATTCAATATTAAAAAATAAATTTGATGAATTATAATGCTATTATATATATTAAATTAAATTGTCATTTAAATAATGTTTATTAAATAGTTTGGAATAAGAATAAATTCACTTTATACTTGAATATTAATAATTTTCGACAAATTATTTTCCCAAATTATACATCCTTATAATATAAATTATTTTTATATATTTAAGAAATTTAACACTATAAAATATATTTCATAATTTTAATCATTATGTACAAATGGGATAATAAGGGTAAATTCATTTTTTGGAATAAGAGTAAGTTTCCAAAGTAATAATTGAGTTACTACACTAAAACAAGGTAAATGGGTTCAACTAATGGTTAAAGATGTAAAAATCATATAAAACTTATCATTAAATGTGTGGTAGGGGTAATCATTGACCTTAATTATTCTATTATCTATTGTTGTTTAGATTTTGATACTTTTCCGTTAAAAATAAATTCTTTTAACAATAAAGGGTGGGTAAATTTGAAAATGCTAATCAAACTCACTTATAAAGGACGTCACCACTACCCACCTAAAATCACACGGTTCATTCATTTTCATTTGAATATAACCCAAAATTATATTTTAATAAAGAACATATAATGAATAATTTTTTAAAATATGAATTCTGAAATCCTTAATTTCATTTAGCCACTATACAAGGAGATTCAGGTCTTCAACAATGTTAGAGTATGTATGACTAAGTTGGAATCCAAGGAATGTGATTCTCATCTCAGTTTCCTTTCATTATGATATGATTCGTTTTTAACACTTACTTATTTTTTTCATTATATATAATTCCCATGAATTAAATTTATATTATATTTCATTAAATTAAATTTATTGAAAAATCTATATATTGTTCTCTCTTATGAGGGATTTTAGTAAAAAATCACTAAGGCAGTGGTGGATTCTTTTCAAATATCACATTTAATAGACATTGACTTCATCTAAATTTCTATTGGGGAAAATCAAATGCTTCTCACTATATAAATATATATATTTTATTCTCTACATTTTATTTCTAGGATTTAAATTTTTCCAATCCATTTCACCTCCCTTTTGTTCACTACTCAACCAAATGGACACTTATAAGTTAAGCTAACCATATATCTTACTTTTTCATTTGGGAATATTTCTCCTCGTTGTCTAAAATTTTCATATGATATTATAGATGTAATTATACCTACTTATATGGTTTTATTAGTACATTATCTATTTTTATCTACTCTATTTGTGAACTTATTAAATGAATATCATTTTAATGTTTTCCACATAGGTCATAATCAATTTTTATTAAAAAATAATCAATAGTGGGGAAGTGATAATTTTTTAACATCTTCCATATGAAAACTTTTTCCTATTGAAATATAATTTTATAAGTAAATATTATATATTTTATTTAACATCCTTTAATATTTATTATTATTCTCTGTGGATCTTTTCTAATTTTAATTTATTATTTTTACTCTGGATTCATTATTATCATGCTTTGTGGATATTTGTGTTAATATTTTTTTGTTAATAATGATAAAATATATAAATTATTGGATTATGAATGTCTTCATGTTTCTGTGTTACTCATATTTATGGTGTATCATTATTTGATGGGATGGTTTTATATATCCTTCTAATGTATTGGAAAATATTTACATCACATGAGACAAGGATGTGACATGATTGGTCATCCCATGTTTAAAAGTTTATATAAAATGGGTGTCAATCCCAACCTGAAATGGTTTTGGAACATGTGAGTCTAGAAAATGCCAAAAATTCTATTGTACAAGGGAGTTCTCTAAATACCAAAGGTTTTGGAGACATTGGAGAATTGACATGCACAAAAAGTAATTGGAAACATCTATTTTTCCAATTTCCAAAATGTACCTATTTAGTATTCCATAGATCATTATTATTATCTCATGACTCCTCATTCATTCAAAATTCTATATATATGATCCTTTAAGGGTATATATCTTTTTATCATACGATAGGGGTGAATATTATGATTTCTTATCATTTTTAATCAAATATTACTTCAATGTTGGGGTTTTTTTCATGCTTAGGATCAAACCGTCAAGTCTTATTGATATATTTTCCCTTATATAAGAATTTGAGATCACACCTTTTTGAATTTTTCATTACGCAGGTAACTAAAAAGGGCATTTAGTTTGATTTTTGTATAATGATATCATGTTACAATGTTATTTTTAAATAATTATAAAGAAATAATAATTAGTAAAACATTTTTATTGAATTTCTATAATGGTACAAAACCTATGAGATATTATATTATATAATTATTTATGGGATTTAATGCATAATTTATTCAAAAAAAGTGAAATATATTTACCTTGTCCAAGGTAATCTCATAAACAATACTCAACCCAATTATAGCAATTTCCCTCACCCCTAACCAATATTTAGAAGATTTAAATGTTCTACTGTATAGATACCTGAAGGCCACCATCTAAATCAATTATGGATAAAATTTATATTGAAAAAATAAAAAATTTCATTATATTTATTCAATGAAAACCCAAAATAGAGGGAAGATTCCCAAATATTATCAACTTAAACTTTCATGAAATGTTCAAACATCCCATCTTTCTATTGATGGTTGGTAGTTCACAAATTTCTCATGAGTATCCTGCTTTTTCTACATACCTAACTAGATTCATTGTAAAAAAAATCAACAACATGTATAGAAATGATAGTAATGGTACACCATAATGATGTACAATCTCACCAACATAGAGCATTAATAACTCATTTATAGAAAAAATTATTTCAGATTGATAATAGATGATAAATATTTTTCAATGATTCTATGATAACCAAAAACTACATCACAACTCTTGGGAATCCTAAAAAATACCCATAAAAACGGCCACATAATACCACATCCACATAGGATTATGTTGTGTCTAACTAATACTTAAGGGTCACTGGTTCTTGAACTTGACTTTCTGATAGGTAGAGTAAAATGTATCTAAACACGATTTGTCCTTATTCATATCAATACACTAGTATTATCTACAACTCCAATGGAATATCCTGGTAATTCCTAAATTAATAGCTCATATTGGGGTTTGTGAGTCCCATATAAGCTCACCATCAATTCATAATGGGAAAACCACTTGTATTATGACATTATGTATCTCATCAAACCCATGTACCAACTAGGTTGTGGAAACCCCATCATATATTGTGTCCCTCATCACTATAAAATATCAATTTCTCAACTGAATCCCCATAACCATAAATATGAGTGAGGTTGTAATGGTTAAAAATGTAATGAATTCTCATACCTAAAACTCTCATACAACAATATTACAACCACCCAAACATCACCCACTTTTTAGTTAGGGTTTTCATCGAGAATTCTAATATAGGGAAATACAATATAGACCTGTGGTAGTAGTCTTCACATACATAAAAATTAAGAGTCCTGAAAATATTATTGGTTTACTATGATGAAATTATATCATTAATATTCTAGAGTGTTAATGACACAACCACATTTGATATCACATGTCCAAAGAATTGTAAAACACTAATCAAGTTCCAACACCTCAAGAGTTTGGTGTAATGCCAAACTATTGTAGTATTCTAAAATAAATCTATAAATTCTCAAAATAGACCTCTCATGAAATAGAATATAATATCTTAAAATATATAAAGATGAAAATGAATGAATATAGATAAATATCAATGATCATATTCATTATAGTCATAAAAAAATTATTTCAAAATTATCAATCTGAATAGAAACACAAGATGTGAACATATTGACCATACCCACTACTAAACTTCTCATCGGTACGTATAGTGATCAACATTTTTCATAAAAAGAAATTACATATTATTAAATTAATATTCTATACATAACATAATGATCCACAATAGTAATATAGGACAAATATCTTTGCAAACATGTACATATAAAAAATTGGTTCATAAGAGTCTCTCATTATGTCCTTCATAAATAGAACACTTATTTGGATTATCATTCCTAAAACCATTATTCATAACCTTATTAATGGAATCATAATATTCTCAGAAAGGTTTTGAAATGTAGATATTAATGATCAAATTATCATAAAATGATGAAAAGGTTATGAGAACACAAGCTTCACATTTGAAATTCAAACCCCGACTCTACTACCATTATGGGATCATTACAAGATAAGATTAAAATTGCATGGTATATTACTTATTCCATTGGAAAATGAAAAAAGGATTCTCAACTCATGGGTAAATATTTATCACACTTGGAAGGAGGGAAAATTTTTTGGTTGACTTCCTTGCTTCTTGGGTGTCTCACACTAATTAGTAGTTTTTTATTTTGTAGATTGGGGTCACTTAATACTAAATGTTGTAGCTTTTTTCTAACTGATTCTCTTGGTTTTTATTATTATAGACCACCATGAATTTGTGTTGTATTTTTCCATGCCGAGTTATCAATAAAACAATTTATGTTCAGGTGGTGGGGATTAGTAAATGCATTAGAGTTAGGACTACCATAGTGGATTGGGTTCACTCCCAAAACTATCAAAGTATTCAATGTTCAATCCCAAAACTATCATTATGTATTGGGTTTAATCTAAATAAACCATAGTAGTCATACTTCATTACCAATACTAATATAATGGATAGTTCTACTAATTGAACTATTTTCTCTATCATAAAATATTCAACATATCATAACCCATGAAATGAAAAAAGTCTCATATACATTTGATCATATAATAACCCATGAAAAAGAAATAGGGATTTTAAACAAATTTTCCAATGATTTTCCATTAAAAACAAGTATATTTTATAATAAATTCTAATAAAAACATATAACATCCCTAGAATGAATAATAATGTTATCCTTGGGACATATACATAGTAAATCTTAAGTGAAATTAAGTATTTTTTTCTTTTATTAATATAAATACCACTAAATGTTCATTAAAATTTTCCAATGAAAAAACCTTTCCACATTCAAATCACTTTATTAAAATCTAAAAATATTAAAAAATTTATGGAAACAATTTTCATTGAAAAACCCATGTAAACATGTATGGTATGATTCACGGAATTGAGATGTTATGATATTAGAAAGTTATATTCATATTGTAAAAGTTAAAAAAATTCCTTTCATAATTTTTATGAAATCCATAATGTACCTAATTTGGAAAATAATTAGAAGAAATCTTTTAAAACCATTCTATAATAATTAAAAGAGGTAAAATTATGTTAAAAAATAATATTACAGTACTATAGTTATTCATTTAAACATTTTTATAAAAAATACAAATGGAAGAAAAACGTTTTTTGATCAGAGAGAGAAATCAAGTATTTTTAAAAAAAAAATAGGTTTTCAGTATCCCGAGTAATTAAGTTGAAGGAAATGAAATGAAAAAATATATTTTAAATAAATTTAGTAGTATAAGAAAAGTGATTAGTTTTTTTGATATTTATAATATAATATTTCATCATCATAAATGTAATCATAAACAATCGCAATAATATATTTTATTAGGACATAAAACCATTACCTAATTGGTAAAATTTATATAATAATCCCCATTAATGAAATAACCCTAGAGGAAATGTAAATATGATGAATTCTCTTAATATGATTAATAAAATACATTCATGGGAAATATACATACTACATAAAATATACAAGTGGCATATATGTTATGTGTGTCATAGAAATAAAAATGAGACAAAACCCATTAGCTTAGGTCTGAATTCCATCATATGCATTGGATCCTTCTTTATATTAATTATAAATATATTATAAATTTATCAAATAACCATAAATATATATATAATACTATATATTATTTACTAATATACTTTTATAAGCTGTTTATTGACAACCTGTTATTGAAATCATTATTCCAGTTAATATATAAATCGTTTTTATATGTTTTTGGTCAAGTAGTTTTTTCCATTTTATTTTGATCATGGTTATATCATCTTCAGAATGTTCATAATGATATAAAAATCTTATATATTCTTCTTATACATTTCTATATTCATTCATAAAATATAGATAATAAAAAATGCATTACACGGTTCATGCAGACGACAGGTCGTATATAAAAATACTACTACAAAACATGCCTTTTAACATGGCTAATATTGGTCATTGTTAGTTCATAAAAAATAACTACCTACCATTGCGTGATTAAAATACATAGGACTTCATTAATGATATAAAAGAACTATCCATTTATAAATGATATAAATGGATACTTTATAATTAATTCTAAAAATGATAATGAAGGTTCCCTTTATCTATGTCTTTTAGCACTGATAAAGGACCCCCTTTATCCATGGTTATATTTAGCACTAATAAATGGGGTCCTTTATCAGAACTTTTAGAAGCGATGACAAATAGAACATTAATTTGTACTTTTAGAAGCCCTGATGAAGGTTACCCTTATCATATCAGTTGATAGAGATGATAAAGGATTCATTTACCTTCCCTTTTATAGTGAAGATAAAGGGACCCTTTATCAGTGCCTCTAAAAGCACTGACAAAGGGATCTTATTAAAGAGTGATATTAAATTTAAAACACACTTCTGTGGTTCAAAAACAACAAAAAAAAGAAAAAAATACATATTCAAAATGAAATAATATTTACAACACAAATAAAAAAAATATTGAATATTTTCCAAACATTAGATTGTACAACTACAAATGTAAGAACAAATTATCATTGACATACATAAACAGCAATATTAATTTTTCTTTGTCCTCAACACCCACTAATCCTATTTCCAAACACACAACCCTTGTATGAGAAAAATTATTCACATTTTTAAAAAAAAATTTAATTTAGTAACTAAAAAATAAATCAATTAAATAGAAATTTTCGATTTTTAACTAAAGTCTGCGTAATACCAGGAACACCATGTATCATATTGATTTACAGTTTATTCATACAATCAAACCATTTTTTTATCTTTAATAATTATATGTATGAAAATATATTAAATAATTATAATTTAAATATTATATGTAAATTTATAAATTAATATCAAATAAAATTATAAGAAAACAATATAAGTTTCTTTGTTCTATTTTGGGGATGTGATGCACACTTTAAAGGAAAATGTCACTTATATATTGAAAACATTCACTTCGAGTCATACATTCCACATTGTGTGTTGGATTGATTTTAAATATATTTATATATGTCAAAAATAAAATATGGATTGTTTTAATAATCTATCAAAACAATCCAAATGTTTTTTCTCAATTTTGTGTGAGTTACTTCTATTGTTTACTAAAATTTCATTTTAATCTAGAAACATGCACAATGACTCATACTAGTCATATTTATTATTGGTTTTACTTGAAAATAATTAATATATACCTAAAAATGACTTATCATTAATTTTCCTAAATAATAATGATAATATGAGTGCATTTTATCAGTTTTGATTTAGAGGCACTTTTTGAAATAAATGTCAATCATAAAATGATAATAAGAACATTGAGTAATACTAGTAACATCATGTATTATATTTAGGTATATATGATTCCAACACATAAAAATTATATACGGATCATTTTCCTAAATTATAAAAATAATTTGAATTTGTTTTCTCAGTTTTGGGTATGTAAACTGTATTTTTTACTAAAATTATATTTAATTTTAAATAAAAAATCATACTTGGAGACATACTAGTCACATTGTGGATTGGATTGAGGTTAGGCTAATTTATTCCCATAATAAATTACTTATGGATAATTTTACTAACGTATCATAACAATATTAATTTGTTTTATCAGTTTCTTCATGTCAGTAGCATTTATTTCTAAAATGTATTCATAAACTAGAAACATTAACTTATAGTCATTTGAGTCAAATTGTTGGTCAATTTGAAGTGATAGTGATTTATATACATCAAATATAAATTATAAATCATCATCTTCAATTATCAAGATAATATGAGTGTTTTTTATTTTTTTTGGTTCACGACAAAGTTTTTGAACTAAAATGTCAATTTTAAATAGCTAATGAACACATTGAGTTATACCAAGAATACTGTGAAATAGATTGAGGTTCAGCTAAATCCTATACAAAAAAATGACTTACTGATCATTTTTATGATTTATCAAAAAAATCCTAATGCATTTTAAATTTTTTTAGTATGTCACATCTGTTTCTTATGAAAATTAATATCAATTTTAAATAAAAAAGACATATTTGGACTGATATCGGGCACCCCATGCATTGGATTATGGTGTGGTTTATTACTATACATAAAAAATGACAAATTTATAGTTTTAAATAAGTATCAACAGAATATTAATTTTTTTCCATATTTTTTTATGATATTTCACCTATGTTTTTACTAAAAATAATGTCAATTTTAAATTAAAAGACACACTTAGAGTCATACCAACTACACTGTGTGTTAGATTGTGGTGTGGTTAATTTATAAGAATAAAAATAGACTAATAGAATTTTCTTAAAATGGAAGAACAATCCAAATGTGTTTTCTTATTTTTTAGTACATCACATATATTTTTTAATAATATGAATTTCAATTTTAAATAAAATGACACACTTGGTGTCCTACCGTTCACAACGTGTATTAGATTATGGTCTGATAAATCAATAAATCTTAAAAATGAAATAGATATATTTTTCTACTAAAGTATCAAACAAATATAAATGAGTTTTATTGTACTTGACTATGTCACTTTTCTTTTTTACTTGAATGTCATTTTAAATTTGAATCATGCACATTGAGTCAGACAAGTCACATTATGTTTCTTTTTTATATGAAAATGATTCAAACATATCAAAAATGTTAGATAAAATGTTTAAATAAATTATCAAGACAATAGAAGTGTGTTTTTTCAATTTTATATTAGTCACATTCTTCTTGAACTAAAATGTCTATTTTAAACTGATAATGGACACTTTGAGTTATACTAGGAAGACTATGCAAGGTATTGAGATTTTTTTGATTCATAAACATAAAAAATAACATATATATAATTATCATGATGTATAAAAACAATGTGAACATGTTTTCTCAGTTTTTAGTTTGTCAATTGAATGTTTTAATAAAATTACTGTCAATTTTAAATAAAAAGACACACATGCAGTCATACCGAGAACCCCATATATCAGATTGGGGTTCAACTAATTACTACATGTAAAAAATGAATCATGGATCATTTCATAATGTATAAAATTAATTGAAATGTGGGTTCTTGTTTTTCAATATGTCACTTTTCTTTTTTATTAAAATTAACTTCAATTTTAAATAAAAAAGACACACTTGGAGTAATAAAGGTAACAGTGTGCCTCAGATCGAGGTGTTACTGATTCCTATATGTAAAAAATTACATATATATCATATTACTAAAATATCTCATCAATCCTAATGAATTTCCTTTGTTTTGTGTATTTCACATATTTTTACTGATATTTCATTTTTACATGGGAACCATGTACATTGAGTCATATTGATCACATAGTGTGTCAGTTTGATGTGAGACCAATTTGTAAATGTAAAAAATAACATTCAAATCATTTTTATAAGTTAAAAAGAAAATTTTAGAACTTTTATTGGGTTTTAATGAGATAAATATTTTGAACTAAATTGTCAATTTTAAACTAATAACAGACACTTTGGGTCATATTGGGCCCGTAATGTATGAGACTGAGGTATGGTTCATTCTACATGTGAAAATGATGTATTTATTGTTTTTCTAATGTACCATAAAATTGAATGTTTTTTCTTGGTTTTTATTATCTCACATGTCATTTTTTCAAAAATTAATTACAATTTCTAATAAAAAGAGATACTTGGAGTCATACCGATCACACCGTCTATCCGACTGACGAGAGGAATGTTATTATACATCGCAACTAACTAGAGGATCATTATCTGAAATTATCAAAATAATATTACTTTTTTTTCAATTTTGAGAATTTTATTTGTGTTTTTAAATAAAAAATAAATTATAATCTAAAAACAAACAATTCGTGGTATACTAAGAACACTGTATATAAAATTGATGTGCTGCTAATTGGGCATGTGATGTGTGATTTTATTTTAACTATATGAAATAATCAATAAAAGAAAAAATATGTTCTCTATATTGTTTCTTTTTTGAGAAATTTGAAAGAAAAATCAAAATTCCAAACATATTTGGGAAAACAACTAAATAATAATTATATAAAAAATGATATGGAAATTAAAATGAAATTAGTATATAAAATGGTGAATTTTATTTACTAAATATGTAGTTGGAATTCCACCTTTTAGGATATCTTTATACATTATTGAACCATTTCCTCATTTTCATTATCTCATTTACATCCTTGAAGTGAGATCTCCTATGGGTATGAGAAACTTCTAATAAACCAACCTAACTAATGAAATAGAATAAAAATGTGTTAGAAAAAATTTATTATGTTATTAATACTATAATTAAATAAATTATGCATAAATAGGAAAAAATAAACATGTATAATAAATTGTTTTATGTTATTAAGACAATAAATTAATAAATAAAGACTAAATATGAAACAATACATTAATAAGATCTCAATTTTAATTGGAAAACACACAATTTTATTCATATTGGATACACTATGTATTAGAGTGAGGTATGGTGGACTCCTATTTGTAACAAATAAATAAGGTATCATTTTCCCAATGTATCAAAAAAATCCAAATTTTTTTCCTCAGTATTGAGTTGTTGAGTAGTATTTTTTTCTAGAATTTCGATTTTAGACCTACTAGTATACCATAATATAAAAGGTAATTTTTTATAGTTATATATCATTAAACTATAATATAATTACTATTGATCATATATATTTAAAATTCAATTAATTTAGTTAATCATACATGTCACTAAAATAATATACATCAGACAGTCTAGTATAAAATTAGACATCCTTCAGTGGTCCTTAGAACACGACCATAAACAATTTGAAATACCATACTATATATACGATTATTACCTATATAACATTTCATTATTAATGTAAATAAACTATATATCTCATCATAATGGATTGTTTTTTCACACCACATTTACTACATTAAAATAATTATTTCCGTCATCATAGCTTAAAATTATAACACTCATTTTTCAATAGTTATTGTAATACCTAGTACCACTATTTTATACTTCTGGTATGGTGTAAAACACATATATAAAAATTTTAAATCTTATCTTATACATAAAAAAATAATAACACATTTTCTTTTCATGTATTATACTAAACATTATTGTATGTTTTTATTTATTCATTTAAAATATTAACCATTAGTGTAAACCTATTAGTGGTTATTGATTGAACAAAAATAAATATTTATATTTTGGTTTTTATGGATCATAATAAAATATAACTTTACCTTTCACCATTATAGAGATTAAAAACACCATCACAATCCATTTACCTTTATTTATGGAAAAAACATTAATGTGACCAATTATATATTTTCATAAGACACTACACTCCTTTATAAATTGTTTACCCCTTTATTCTAGTGTTAAACATCAGTATAGCCATTTATAATATCCAATTTACACTAATGCCTTGAGAATACATTATGTATTCTTATATGGTGCTATATATTTGTAAAACATTTTCAATATTATGGGTGATGATAAATTATAACAAAAAATCATCTTTCTTTGTTCGTCAAAATTGGATATTCCCTATTCTCATGTATTTTTTTATGAATGCGGATTAGTTTTTTTATTAATGAGCCTGTGAACATAGATCATTTCACATAATGAATGTGTACATGCATATTAGTGATGAAAATGTGGACACATTTTTGGATGGTGAGTCGGTGAACAAGTACCTAATTCATAATAAGTATTGGATAAACACCTTTATTCATGTAAATATTGTGAGATTCTATGTGATATAATAGTTGGATGATTAAATTTGTAATATTATAAATTCTATACAATCTATTGTTATCAATTAATTTCACTAATGTCACCTTGAGGTGTTATTTTAATGGATTTACCAAGGATTAGTAGAACCTAGAGAAGAGTATGAGGATAGATAATAATAACATTTTTGGAGGATAATATATTCGAATTCTAATGTTTCTGATTCTTTCACTCGGGTGCATGCCGTTTTACAATGACACTCTAGCTATTTCCCCACATTCCCTCTTTCCAAAGGCAGGTGTCATTCGTCACTTATTTAGTGATGTTGGCTCCTTGATACAAAGGAGATGATGGGATGTTGGTCTCTCCCTTCATGGATTCCACCTCAGAATTCATCACATAGTCGGGGTCTCCATTATAGATTAAGATGTTTTTCATTAAACTATTCCCCAATGCCATATTTTCATAGACACCGGTTAATTACACTACTTCTTTCAAGAAATTTCAAGGGGTCATGTCTAGGAGGCAATCTTTGATTGGGGGAGTAGTCACGTTGGACATCCCTGGCATGTATGGAAAATGAAGAAGTGACATGTCTTGGGTTATTCCCCTTATTATGGGGCTCCCAGAGGGTTGTGGAATCATGAGACATCCCACATCGAATATGGGGAATTATATGCCATAGGCATATCCTGGAGGTTATCCTTAGCTTATCATGTTAACACAGGGTATTTCACAAGTTTAATGTCTATAGATGACTGATCAGACTGATTGGAACAATGATGGGAGTGGATTAGATGGGTGCATCCCAAAGAGGGTTTGCCTAGAAGGTTTACCAGATGGGTAGATAAGAACGCCCAATGAGGACGGATCTAGGGTGGTGTGTCCTATATAGGGAATATTTCGTACAGTGAAGGCCGATCTAGAAACCATTAAGGGTAGACCAGAGAAATTACGGGTCCTCTCAGAGGGTACACCGTTGATTGGGGTTGAAAATCATGGAGGCTTCCTACGTACCCTACCCAGGAGATAGGGATCAAAACACACGTTGTTCAATATGGGTGGGACATATATTCTGGGTGTGCATGGAGCAAAACGACTTAAATATCAGATAGTTCTTACGCATGGTTAGTAGCCCAATATTAATCTAATGCCTGGGCGGATCGTAAAGTGGGATCCCAACGAAGTTTAATACAATGGATTACCTTTGGTTGGGATTAAACCATAGGGAGGCCTCCTACCAACCTTGTGTAGGATATAGGGATAAAAACCCAAGTAGTACGAAAGGGGAATAAAGTTTAAGGTCATGCTTGGTGAGATGGGAAAACCGACTTGAAGTCGTCGGGGCTGATGGGTGATGGGCTTGAACCTCAGGGAGGTTTCCTACATACCTTTCCTTAAAATGGAAAAGTTCAATGTCTGTGTAGTTCGGATATGTTTACCAGTATTTAGGGTTGAACCTCAGGGAGGCTTCCTACGTACTCTACGTAGGAACCAGGGATCAAAATCCATGTAGTTCAAATTCATTGTGTTTAACGTCATGAGGGACGAGTAGAGGGTATAGTTTAATGTCACATGAGATAAGGGAAAACCAACGTAATGTGGTCGAGAATGATGAATGATGGGCTTGAACCTCATGAAGGATTCCTATGTATCCCTGTTGTAGGGAATAAATGTCCATGTAGTTCGATTGTGGAGGAATGGGGCTTACACACTAAGGTGGCTCAGAGAGGGTCCCATGGTCGGTGCTTACTCCTAGCCCACTTGAGTCATGCAAAGTGTGAGAAAAAAGTGGCAGAAAAGACCTAATGATCAAATTTAATAAGGTTCATACATAACGAATAGAGTGGGTCTTACACGTGGTTAGCAGCCCAGGGAGATGGATATTGGGACTTACTCCAGGATGGAGGCCCAATGGCGATAAATCTTTAAGGGAGAGTATCGAATGTCCATGTGCCCATCTCTCCTCTAGCCTTTGTGCATAGAATAAGATAGAATGAACTAGGATGATATCTCCTACAATAAAAGAAAGGAGATTACAACAAGATGGATTCCCTCCCCTGCTGATTTATGTCATTCCATGCAAGGAGGAACTCATTCCATGTGAGGAATATCTCACTCCCATAGGGACCAGTGGGTGTGGAAAATTTCCAAGGTGGGGAACACCGTGTATATTGCACGGGGCGAGGCTATAGTTTAACATCATGTGTTGGGGACGATGGTGCTTGAAAGTTTAATGTCCTTCAACTCAAACAATGAGGATTTGATCCCCACAACTATGACTTACATAATTGGATCACTTTTACCCCTGTCAAAGGGGAGGCACCGGAAATGTGGTGTGGAGAAGGGGTTGTGAAGTGATCCATTGATGGGTTCAGGTTACATTGGCTATTTAAAGAAGCAATTTTTGTTAGTGTGCCTATGAGAAGAATCATGATTCTAAGAAAAGAAATATCAATCACTGCGCAAGGGACCTTAAAATTATTTCGTACAAACATGAATGTCAATATGGGAGGAGGGTTTTTGACGAAAAGGGGTCCACAGGAAGGGACCTTGCAAATCTCTAGTGCTTCAAAATGTGTAGAGCCTCCATGAAGGGGTATGCTTAACTAAGTGGAGTGGCCTAGCCTAGGCATGGGTTATACATGTGTATAGAGCGCGTTTCACAAAGTGCAAGTACTTTCACGGAGTAGGACATTGGAGAGTAGGGGTTCCGTGAAAAGTGTGACATTGCAAAGCGATGTACTTCACAAAACATAGCAATCATGCCTTATCATGGGGTTTACACATGCATGGAAGGTACTTCGTGAAGCATGAGGGCTTTGTGAAGACCTGAGTCACCTTAGGTATCTCCTTCCAATGCGATGGCATGTGGGCATTATGAAGGGAATCCTCTTTTGAAGAGGGGTTGTATTTGAGCTACGAGAAAGGAATTTTGCAATGATAAAATTCCTTAAAGAGATCATTTTTTCAATGAATAAAAGAGGAGAGGGTGCTTCACGATTTGAGATCTAAGAAGGAAAAGTGTTGGGGTATCCTTCCTTTGGGCTCGTTAGAAGCCTGGAATTTATAGGTGAGAAGGTGGTGCGAAGCTCTGATAGCGCATTGGAAATCAACATTCACTTTTCCATTGGAGGCCTATTACGTCATGTTTGTCATAATTGTAGAGTCGACCGTCATCCCCTCCATGGTTTAGAGGCATCCTTTATTCTCTCTATGGTGCTCGCAGAGGCTTCCTAATGATTCCAAGGGATTGTAGAGGCGATCATGTTCCATATGCAGAGCGAATCCTTCCATCAATTTCATCATAAATGCAGATTCTTCCGCCTCATTCATCTACAAAAAACAAAGAGGCGTCCATGTATTTACATAGGACATGGGGTTGAAGGGATTCACACTAGCTATGGTGCTAAAGGGATTCACAATGGTGATGTGTGAAGAAGACCCTCTTGGCATTGGTGTTATCTTTACATATTTTTCTTATTCAAAAATTTAGGTGCCAAAAATCCCCCCCCCAAACATGGGGATGAGCAGAAAATGAGGGTCAAATTTTGAGGGTATATCTCCAAAAAATTTCAGCTAATCACAAAGAAATATTGAGAAGTAGATAAGCAATGTGCATAGGCGATGCACGGTTTGAGAACACCGTGATGCTTGCCGTGGCTAGGTGTGGTGTGAAACTCAGAGGTAGTTACCTTTAAATAGGGGAGGATGAAACCTCTATTTTCTTTATATATATATATATGTGTGTGTGTTTTTGTTCTCGGGATATCGATTTGCGATGCTCTGCATGCTCTATGACTGATCTTTGCGAATCAGGCCCTCTTTTTCTCTGCGGCGTAGATAGTGTCTGCATAGTCTAGGATTGTGAACTCCACTGATTGTGAATGTGAGGTCTATGTTAGGGCTCTGCTACCTGTCTCTACGATCTGGCTCTGTAGTCGAACTCTTCGATCAAGCTATGCGATCTAGGAAAAAAACATTCTAATGTTTTGAGATTGAATGAATCACCCTTAAGCTGTCAGTGGGGTCCTTGCGGATGCTACCTAAAGGGAAGAGATAGAGGATAACCAAGGCATCATGGAATTTGTGTGGATCCATTTAGAGCATGAATCCCTGGTGGAACTATTTTAAGACAACGATAATAATTACCCTATATTCAATGAATTTCCTCTATATGGATTTGGTATATGGAATGATGTTATCATTCCCAACGAAAGTAGGGCGAGGCATCCAACTGGTTCTGAAGTATTTCTTTCTAGTGCCTATGGTTTAGGGTGGCCGACAATTATACATGGGAGGATCATACACCTGTCAATTCCAACTTCTTGTAGAATCATCTTAACCATGTTGATGGGAAGGAGTTGTATACGTAGGTATCTACCCTGCAGTAGCACACCATTTTGAAGGAAGCTTTACGGAACCTGGAAAGGGGTGAACCGATATGTGGGATCTGTGTGAGGGTGGTAATTTCACAGATGACTGGGCATGTGATTACTGGGTCTGTTCCTCCTAAAAGGAGTTTGGGTTGAAGTGAGGTGATTAGGCCTATGTGAGGCAGCATGAGCCGCCCAATCCTACGTCTACCAGCCGAAGCACATTATGCCAAAGTTGTAGAGCATTTGGTCGTCGAGGACGAACACTTTTCATCTTCACCGTGGGGAGGTTGGTGTTAGCCTATGGGACCTTCACAATATATAAAGGATTCCGATATTGGGGGTGATGTATTAAAAGTTCCTACCCATCGCGAATACATGGAAGGACCTGGAGCATATTCCACGGTTGCCAAATGTATTGATGGATATGGTACTGGGAGAGGACAATCCATCGGTGAGGGACACCCACATTATGTTGTGGTTCAGGTAGTTCCTGAATTACCCTTCAGATGAGAAGTTTCCCGTGAGGGATCCCACTTGCCCGAAGGGGGACCAACGTAGAAAAGATAAATCGTACTGGAGACTCATAGAGGACAGCTAGTGGAAGACATGGGGGTTCCGTATCAGTATCGAGCAGCAACCGGTGGTTACAGTGGTTGTGTTCATCTCGACGCTCATTTGTGGCTGGATGCTGCCATTAAGGGATACGAACATGGGCGTATGACTGGGAATGTTTATCATGGAATCCATGTTGGTGATGGGAGCATGGATAATTCTAGGGTTCCCGATGTTGGATAAGATTTACAAAGTATTATGACATATCAGCGAGGGGAAGAAGCCACATAGGGTGTGTGGGCCACTCCATCTTCTATATGTGTGGATGGAGGCACATATGCGTGCCTATGAATACCAAAACCCCATTTCACCTCCTGGGTCAAACATCCAACCAACTATTTTGAATGCATTGGGGAGTTTCCCGAAAATGATGACCCTGCAGCTAGTGTTGAACCGAGTTCGGAAGGCTGATGAATTCAACATCCATCCATTCCCATTTACAACAGGTGTATTTTCTGATGACTTCCAGGGAAGATATGATCATCGGTTCTATCTCTTTCCCTTTCGGGATGGAGTCTTAGTGGCACAGCTTGACCGTGACCCTCTATGTGAGCTGTAAACCCTACATCCCATTGTGATACAGTTTCAGTGCATGCAGAGGCTGACCCTGCAGGTCTACATGGGTGTACATCATAAAGACCATCCATGTGTGATGAAGCATATGTGGCTCACGTTCACTCGAGGGGATGGAAAGATGTATAATGAGATGTCTCTGCCCACAGATTTCTGTGGGCTAGTGAAAGAGTATGCCATGAGTTGGGAGGAAGCCTTCCTAGGGGAGATGTTGAACTATAAAACCATCCATGCTAGTGATGGGTTTCCTCCTCAACCTCGAGGTCAGGGCTGAATGGTATGAAGAACATCCTGTGGTGATGGGGATATAATAACGGTGATACCTAGACATATCGAGAGGCAGGTGGTAGCGACAGATCTGATGATCCCAGAGGAGAAAAGTCAGCAATATGGGAGGCCACCCATGGGTTCTGTAGGATACCAACTCAGGCTCCGGGGAAGCGGCCACGCCAAATAGATGTGCCTGAGGATGTTGTTTTCTCAGAGTATTGGGGCGTCTGGTGTGTTAATAAAAAATTCCTCAATCCTTCCAATGCATGTAACCATATTAACCATATCAAGATGAATCTACAAAGGATTGTTCATGATCGGGATGGCTTTTCAGTATCTCAAGTGGAAGGGGACCAGTACATTGTCGAGATGGAGGACTTTATGCAGTCTCAAGGTATTCTACATCTAATGGTGAATCAGGTGAAATTTGTGCTCAATCAAATAGTCCCTCTGTAGTTATCTACTTCTTAATTGAGTGAGTACATCCCCCTACTGTAAGAATCAGAAGAGTCTTCCTAGGGGGGTGAGGCTGGTAGAAGGAGCACTATGGAGGATGGTGAGGTCGAATAATTAAAGCTGGAACCATTCGTGGTGGATCTTGAGGTAAGACATAAACCATATTCCTATGGTCCTCACTCAAGTCACTTCGCCCTTATCAACTAATATATTACCCATACAAGAGGGTCTCATACGAAAAACCAACTCCCATGAAATAATAGATTCAACTTCGGGATCTGCACCAGTGAAAATAGTGATTCCCGTATCTATCAGGGTTGTGACACCCGAGGTGGTTCTTCTAGAGTCTTTGGATTTCCCAAACATATATGGGAGGCCACACCTCATGATTTCGGTGGAAAAAAACTCAAGGGCAAGACTGACTATTTGATCTTTCTAAGTCTTCTTCACAAAATTTGGAACCATCGTCCCTTGTATCGGTCCAACTGATATCTATGTATTTTTACATACATAGTTCTTCAAATGGTGTGTGACATATTGACAAGGAAGGATGGGGGCCCTGGTACTGCCTTTCCTAGGGGAACATTGATATTCCTGGAAGAGAACACCCATACTGACTAAGCCACAACGATCCAGATTATAAGTGACACTGTCAGTAGGATGGAACCTAAAATCATCGAGGTGTAATCTGACAACGGAGATCAATCGTATGACAAGAGACCTAACCTACCTAACTAAAAACCAGATGAAGATCCTAATGATGATTTCGTAGAATTGTTCACCACATATGAACCCACCGACCCCAAGGACTGGGATGAGATGACTTCTGATGAAGAGGATAGAAAGGTTGTGCATTTCTAGACATGGAAGTTGATCAAGCACTTCATTGGGGAGACTCCACAAGCACAATGCATTGACCGGATGAGGAGGCATAATTCATGGCTGCACAAACTATGCACTGGAGGAGTAGATACCCAACTTCCTCATATGATCATCTGATACTTTAGGGAAGATAAAATATGGGAACATGACCATGGACTTGGTGTAAGCTAGAAATGGATGATGACCATGAACATCAAGAGACTCCAAGAGGTGGAGCATGAGATCAAATGGTTGAGGGACCAGGCGAACGAGTATTTTTCATTCCATAACACACAATCGAGGATCATATCATGGTTGATGTCCTAGCTAGTAGAGGCATAAGAATAGATAAGTTGAGCCTATGAAGAGATGGCTATTATCCGGGCCAATGAGGATCATTCCCAGATCAAGGTTGATGAACTATTCCCCATTTCTATTAAGGAGCGGGATCTTAATAGCTAATGATGGATTATAGACACCATAAGACAGAGAGTGGTGAAGCTAGGATTCTAAATTGAAGAGGTCAAACCATCTATGTGAGGGGACAATCCTTGGGAGTTTTCATTTGTGAAATCATAAATATACTTTCATTCATTTCCAGTTTATATTTGTTGTGTGCATGGGTCCCATTATTTGTTTTGGTTTCTTGCATTTCCATCACATCTATGAAATATCTAGTGATCAATCCCTAAGCTCATGCAGGTTTTGACCGATTTGAGAAACAAGGGATGACTGCATTGTTATTACATTTGAATATGACAGTTCCAACACATTTCTGGACATCTAGGGTCTGAACGAACACTCCCAGTTTCTGAGAAGAATGATGGAGTCATGAATGGAGAATGATGTCCGCATAATAGTCAAGTTGATTCTTTCCCAACGTGATCTTATGCATGATAAGGGTAACACGAGGGGTGTTGGAATCAATTCGAACAGATGGGGAGTGTATAGTGTGAATCAAGATACCCAAAATTCATAATACTGTAGGGATGGCATGACAATGAAGGATAAATTATGACCATGTTCGAAACACAATATCACTATTTTTTAGCTAGAAATGGGGATAACAAATGAGGGCCAACCACTAACCATGTTGATAACATGGGACATGACTCGAAATATCATACATTATTCATTCAAAATGTTATCCTAGGATAGTAGGCGATCCATAGGCCGAGCATCGGTACAGTTAGGGGGTTCCTTCAGGCATGAAATATGATGAGGATTAAAATAAAGGGCCCGAAAAGCATGGAGGGTTGAGTGATGTGTTGTTTAAATGGATTTTGACACTCTAGAAATTACGCCACCATGATGAAAATGCATTAGTAGAGCCCATCAGTCTGATTAGGGATCGTACTGATCTCCTGAAAGGATATCTCTAGGAACAACCTAGAGCAAACCATTCTTTTATGTCATGATTATGAGGACGATATACACGTAGTTTAATGTCGTACGGTAAGGATGTACGTAATGAATGGTCCTGAAAAAAATGGAAGAGGCAAGGATGGTCGAATTAGAGGGTTTACAAGCATGTGTCTGGATATGGTAACTAGAAATCTAGATGCCACTATGTATCCTTCTAGGTAAGATTCAATACATACATCATTCTTGAACACATCATGGTCATATACCCACACTAGTAGGAGAAATCTTCTTTGGTGAGTAAGCTGACGCATCCCAAAATTATCATTGGGAATCCTGGACTTGTTCTGGGTAGGTCCGTAGTTTAAATTCAGGTGTCAAGGACATGGCTACCGAGAAACGGAATGTCCAGTGAGGTACATATCCTAATGTGAATGGGGACCCTAAGATTCCACACCACACCAAGTTTTCCAAGTGGTATTTTTTAAACCATAGACTAGAGGTGACCTAACTTGGGGATGGACCCAAGGAAATGTACTCGAGCATTTCTACAAATCCCATGAGGATGGGAATCTAGCCATGTATAGTTATGAAAGTGCAGTTTAACATCATTCGGGGTGAAAGGAATGTGTTTTTCAGCTTCACCAGTACACACCCTACCAAAACGACTAATCCCACATGAGTCATGATCAATGTGGGAAACAAGGAGCTGTGAAGGGATTTTCCTCGTACATTGATGAAAACATTTGGGGAAATGGGGGGCTTGGTGAATAACATCCCAATAATACTGACCTTCCTAATTAACACACCAGATGCATGAAGGGGTAAAGATGAGTGTGTTGGAATTCCACCTGAATAGATGGGAGTGGAAAGATGTGAATCATGGGACTCGAGGTATTCAGTGGAATGATGGTAGCGTGAAGATGGAGGATAACTATTGACCATATTAAAAACACAACATTCATTTCACATTATCATGGTCTTGGTAAAAATAATTGTGGGTCGGCCATTGACCATGTTCAAAACATTGGACCTGTCGTAATATGTCATCTAAGTTCTTTTGGGGAATTGCCCAAAGATAATAGGTGAGATAATGTGGCATGAGACCAGGCTGTAAAGTGGGTTCCATCATAAGTGGAAGAGGATGGGGATCCAAATAAAGGGCTAATGAAGAATGGACACAAAATGAGGGAATGCATATGTAAAATCCCACACATTGGGCTCTAATCCATGGCACACGTGAGTATGCCAATGAGAAGTGTTAGTTAGAGGGATCTGATTATATGTAAAAAGACAAAGGTCCCATGGAATTTCAAATCATATTATAAGTTCATAGAGTGGACCATCTAGAGATGAAATGGTTTAATGGAATGTGTGAGGGGTGACGAAGTAGAAAAACCAATCATATAAGATGACCAAATATGCCTTACATATTGTGACACATTCCATGGGATGGACCCAAAGACTAAACATCTGGGTGTTCCTACGTATCCCCTAAGGATTCAGATCAAGCTATACGTAGTTCTCATAGGAAGTTGTTAGTTTATGGTCATAGAACTCAGACCAGGTTGGGAAGATACAAGGGATACACCTGGTGTGGTTTTTGCAAAACCTGATGTGAATGAGGACCCAAGAGGTACTCACCACACAACATGCTTGTGACAGAGTTCGGGCCAAGGGGACCCAAATGATGGAAGGGTTTAAGATACATGGTGATAGACCCAAAGAAATTTCTGGGTATTCTTACATATCCCACAAGGTTGAGAATCAATCCACACATAGTTCTAGAATATGTCATAGTATGGGTACCAATGACTGGGGAAATACTATCATGCATGTCTGGCCCATGCACCAAAAGAAATGGAATTTGATGGATCTTGTTTGTTCTTTACAGTGGACATGTGTAATTTTTTTTAAACAACGACCCCAGGATAGAGAATATGGGAAATTCTATAAGAATCAAGCCATATTTATGCTGTAAAAACATTTTGGTGGAGAAATGATACCAAACATGATGTCCCATTGAGTGAGGATGCAACAATGCTGTGCTGTTTTTCATCGTGTTAACCAGAACACTAATGTCAATGTTTAGGGTCGTATGATTAGAACAACCCACATATCATAAAGTCACGTGAAAAAGAAGTAACAATTTAATGTATTGTGGGAAAAAGTGTATATTTTAACATCCTATGTCTTGGATTCCCATAGAAGAACAAGGTTTTAAAGGGAATGTGCATGGGTGATCGTACCACGATTCACTGTGTCATTTTCACCCTTACACCATTGTGTTAATCTAAATTTGTATAAAAAATTAAAAATATAATAACCAAATTAATTACATGTTTGATTCAATTATTTTGAGTTTATCACAGTTAAAAAGGGAAATGTTACTTGTTTTGGTAATATCATTGATGATACAGATGATTTGGAGGACCCATGATGAAGTCTAAGAAAAATGGGCCAAACTGTGCAGGATTCAAGCACATCGGTGGATTAATCTACACACTTCTACTAGACCGTGCATCCAAATGAGCTGTAATTTTTTGGGCCAGTCCAAACTTTAATAGGATACATTACATCTCAAGTAACCCAATATCGATTCGGATTCTCTGGGGCCACTCTTAAACGATCTGTTCAAGCCACTAAATAGGAAAAAAGTCAAAAGTGGCATTCTATAATATTCCAATATCCCAAGATCTAATTGTCTAGATTATTCCAAACATTATATGGTGATATTAAAGAAGTGGGGATAATTTTTTTAAATTTTTTAAAAATTGATATAAGACTGTCTGGCCACCAAAACCCATCATCTATGTGGCTTATCAAAATTTGGGTGCCCAAACCCAATTTCCATTATGGTTATAAAAAGCCACCTTGGGCACCCCATTTGGTAGTTCAGCCAATGAGTGATGTGTTGCCCATTTGGAGTTCCATAGGAGTCCTCTCTTTATAATATATGTTCTAGAGGCCCCTATCCTCATAGGGAAATTGAGGATGAATAAGGAGTTCTACTAGAGCTTTTTCCTCATCCTATTGTCATGTTAAACGGTGGATGATCATTTAAAGGGAGCTACACATACAAGGGAGGGAGTTCTAACACATTATATTCTACTGGTTTTCGGTAATTTGTGTGATAAATATTTCAATTATTCTTTACTTTGATGCACTTATCTTTTGAATACATATCTTTCATTATAATTAAGTGAAAGACTTTTTATCTCAACACCGATTGGGTTGAGATTTCATGTGGGAATCTTGTATTATTCCGATTTGGAGAAGACAAGAGTCCTATTTATCTCACACATACCTAAGAATTTAAGTATGCTTTTCTAGCCTTTCTTTTTTATGTGTTATTCCCAATCCATGACAACACAATTATTATGTCAAGGGGTGGTACATGGAGCATCATTTTAAGAGGCAAGAGGAAAGTCAAGATATTGACAACCCTCAACCAAAGGGTTCCATTATACCATGTGTATTTTATAGAATTATGAACTCACCAAGATATGTAGTGGACTTGAAATGATCTCCTTATCTCATAATTCTAAAACACCAACTTTATTTATCAACTATTAAAGTCCTTATCTTAAGTCATTTTATTAAAATAGTTTTCGCATTCACCCCCCTTTTAGTAATCTTTATTAAAAATACACAAAATAAGCTAACAAAAATCCTTGAGAGATGACCTAGATTATTTTCTAGACTATAAAAGCTTCTTTAAATAACTCTCAACTTGACGTGTCATGACATAGCGGTCAAATTTTGGCACCGTTGCATGGGAGTGCTTTGGATTTTAGTTCGTGTTTTTTATAAGATTTTTTAAATTATTTTGAATATTTATCTATTTTATATTATACCTCAACCTATTGTTCAGTATTATGATATATTGGTTTTGTAGGTTTGGTGCATGAAACATTGTAATCGGGGAGATTTACTGCCTTTTATTCCCGAACCGTAGAGGATTCTATGTTAGTGACCCCGAGATGCATAAGAGAACCCTTTGAAGGAGGACACACAAGACAACAACATTCTTCTGGATCCTTCATCTTATTTTTCTAGAACCAACATCAAAACTGAAATAAAATTGCATAATATGGCTGTAATAAATATAATAATAAATTAACTAAGCTCACCTGATGCCAATATCTAACCCATATATATTAAAATGCAAGGAGAGGCTCCCAGTTTGGAAATAAAATCCGGTCTAATTCACTTATTGCCTACATTTAATGGACTCAAAAGAGAAGACCCACATTAACATTTAAAATAATTTCATATTTTGTGTTCAACATTAAAGCCTTAAAATGTGGATGAAGAATAAGTAAATCTTAGGGAATTTTCATTTTCATTGTAGGACACTACAAAAGACTGTATTTATTATGTTAATTCACCAATAAGAGGTTGGCCAAACATGATATGCATTTTTCTTAAAAAATATTTCCCAGCCTTTCAAACTGAAACAATAATGAATGAAATATGTGGTATAAGACAATATCAATGGAAAAAACTTCATGAATATTGGAAAATAGGAAAAATATTGTGTTCAAGTTGTCGACACCACCAAATAAGTGAAAAAATTTTAATTCAGTATTTTTATGAAGGTTTAATTCCAATTGATCGTAACAAGATTAATGATGCTGTTGGTGGTGAACTAGTGGATAAAATTCCAATCACTGCAAGGACCCTGATTGAGAACATGGAATAAAATACTCAAAAACTCATTACAAGGTCTATTATACCCATTTGGGGTGTCCATGAGGTGAAAAGTACTGAATTAATGAAGAAGGTGGACACGAATTTTTAAGAGGTAACTACCCTTTTACGAAAACATGCTATCTCCAAAGGGAAATCTCAATCTCATCCTCCCATACATTGTGGAATCTACTCTTTTGACACCAATTATTCTGACCAATGCACACAATTAATAGAATATTATGAGAGTTGTGAGGAAATATTTCTAGATTTCCCCTATAACCAACCCTTTAGGCAAGAACTATACTATCCATACAACTCTGGGTGGAATGAAAATCAAGCTTATAGGAAATGGGAGTATTCAAACCTGCCTCTTCATCCATATAACCAACATGATCATAATAGCCATCAACCATCACTACCCAAAAATCCTCAACCACCCCAAAGGCCTTTCCAACCACCCCCTCCAAAAAACGAGCCTAGCCTAGAAGATATGATTAATCAAATGGCTACCAATAATCTCAAATTCCAAAAAACCACCCAAGCAGCCATTCAAGGCCTAAAAATCCAATTCGGCCAACTAGATAACCCAGTGGGTGAAACTCAAAGCCACAAGTTGGGAAATCTACCATCTTGACCATTATTCACCCCTACAGATAAAAGAAACTTTAGTGCCGTCACCCTTAGGAGAGGAAAACAGATGAATCATCTATTAGAGTCACCCCTTGAAGAATCCCCCATCCCGACCATTATAAATGCACTAAATGATGAAAATCCTTATCCTAATATATTCTCTTCCAAAGGAAATAGTGTGTCTTTTGATGAGTCACATATCCCAAAAATTACTCTACCTTTTCCCCAAAGGTCCACCCATCCTAGAAAATAAAATGAAACTGAACATGATAAGGAAATTTTAGATACTTTCGAAAAATGTACGGGTTAAAATCCCCTTGATTGATATCATTGAAAAAATTCCATGATACGCCATGTTTCTAAAGGATATGTGAACACACCAAAGGTGAATTCGACGTGATGAAAAGGTGAGACTGGGAGGGAATGTTTCAGTATTGATAGAGACATCACATATAACCAAGTGGAACAATCCTAGAACATTGTCAATTGTATTCACCATGGGGGAGTATTCTTTTTCTAATGCTATGCTTGATTTAGGTACTTCTATAAATGTGATTCCTCACTCCATTTACTCTAAATTAGAGGTCTGAGAACTAAAGATAACTATAATTCTTGTTCAACTAGAAAATAGGAGTACCGCACACCCCTCTGGCGTGTTAAAGGATGTTCTTGTGAGTGTGAAAATTTTAATTTTTGCAGCTGATTTTTATGTGCTAAAAATGAAAGATGATATGATGAATGGAAAAGTCCAAATTATATTGCCGAGAGCCTTCTTGAAAACTTCCAAAAACATAATTAATGTCCATAATGGTACATTATCTAGGGTTTTTCCTGGTGACATAGTCCATTTCAACAAACTTGATTCCATGAATCTCCCCTCAGAAGAACATTCCTCTCCCTTTGTTAATTAAATTGGTGTACTCCCTTATCCTGAAAAAACTCCTTGTTATTCCCCAGATCCCTTATCCAAGTTTTCATCCATGATTTAAATTCTTGGTAATGAATCATGAGTTTATTGTTTTAGTGTTCTAGATAAATGTAATTCATGATTGTTGATTAACGATTTATTGAACACTGAGGATCCACTAACCATCGATGATACTACTAAGCTTGTAAAAGATCATTCCTCATATGAGGATGATACCATTGAGTAGTTAGATGAGATTAGTGACCTCTCACCTTCACAAACACTTCCATTAATCCAAAATCCATCTGAATTGGATCTTAAAAAACTCCCTCATGATCTAAAATATTAATTTATTGAGAATGGAAATAAGTTTGCCATCATAATTTCTAGTTCACTCCCTCCTAATCATGAATTGAGACTACTTGAAATTTTGAGGGAGTATAAACAAGAATTTGGATGGTCACTTACTGACATTCCTGGTATGAACACATCAATTTTCACACATTAGATTTTATTAAATGATGAGGCTAAAATAGTGAGGTAGGAACAATATTGACTGACCCCAAACCTCCAAGATGTCGTGATAAAGGAAGTAACAAAATTATTGATTGTTGGAATCATTTAACCATCTCTGGCAGGCAATGGGTTAGTACCATTCAATTAGTTCCTAAAACAACTAGCCTTACAATAATTAAAATTGAAAATAATGAATTGGTTCCAACTCGTGTGAAGAATAGTTTGCCTGTCTGCATAGATTATCACTGACTAAACCAACACACTGGGAAGGACCATTTCCCTTTTCCATTCATTGACCAAATTCTTGAGAGGCTAGCAGTTAAGCCCCACTACTCATTCCTTGATGGGTATTCTGGATACATTCAAATCCATATTTCCCCTGATGATCAATAAAATACAAGCTTCACATTCCCCTTTGGCACATTTACATGTAAGAGGATCCCATTTGGTCTGTAAAATGCTCTGGGTACTTTCTAGAGATGCATGGTTAGTAATTTTTCAGATTACCTGGAAAATTGCATGGAAGTATTCATGGAGGATTTTAGTATTTTTGGATCTTATTTTGATGAATGTTTGAGTAGTATTGCTTCTTTCCTACGTCTCTGTATTGAAATGAATCTCTTATTAAATTATAAGAAATACCATTTCATAGTGTGATATGGTATAGTTTTGGGCTTGTAATTTCTGGGGATGGTATCGAAGTAGATAAATCAAAAGTGGATGTAATTCCTTCCCTAACATTCCCCAAAAATATATGGGATGTGCAGTCTTTCCTAGTTCATGATGGATTTTACCGTCATTTCATTCGTGACTTTAATAAAATTGCACTCCCCCTCTCCCGATTGCTCCAAATAGAAAAGGAATTTCTTTTGATAATGAATGTGATGAAGCTTTTCATAAGATAAAAATGATTCTCACATCACCCTCGATAATCCAACCACCTTGGTGCGATTTACCATTTGAGCTCATGTGTGACACCTATAACTATATAGTTGGATTATTTTTATCACAAATGGTCAATTGAGCTCCACATGTCATTGGCTGTGCCTCAAAAAGTTTGGGCCTTTCCCAAGAAAACTACACCACAACAGAAAAATAATTCCTTGCCACTGTGTTAGCCTAGGAAAATTTTGGTCAAACCTTATAGGGTCCAAATTTATTGTGTTCTCAGACCATGCAGCCCTCTGGTATCACCTGAAGAAACTCGAAGCAAAACCATGTCTCATTCACTGGATGATACTTCTTTAAGATTTCAATTTAGAAATTATAGATAAAAAAGGAGCAAATAATGTGGTGGCTAACCATATCAGTAGGATTCCCTCATCATCAGTCATTGAATCACCCCCTATATTCCTATAAATGATATTTTTCTTGATGAGAAATTATACCGAGTTAAAGATGTTATTCCTTGGTTGGGTGAAATTGTAAATTATATGGTATCATCTTGCATTCCTACTGATTTCAATAAAAACCATGCCAGTCATCCCTAACACGAGCCTCGTTGGTACTTTTGGGATGACTCCTACCTTTGGAGAACATGTAGTGATCAAGTCCTTAGGTGTTGTGTTCTCGATAGTGACTTTCAGTCTGTCCTTAGATTCTGTCACACACATGATTGTGGGGGCCACTTTGTTCCCCAACAGACTGCTCACAAAATCCTTGATTCTGGTCTCTTTTGGCCAAAACTTTTTTGGGATACCCATGATTTTTGTATATATTGTCCTTATTGTCAATTAATGGGAAATGTCTCTAAAAGAAATGAAATCCACAACAACCATTCCTCTTTCATGACAATTTTGATGTTTGGGGTATTGACATTATGGGACCATTTTCCAATTCCTTTGGAAAAATATACAATCTTCAAGTAGTTGATTACGTGTCAAAATGGGTAGAGGCACGAGCTAAAATGACTAATGATTCCATGGTAGTCTTATAATTTTTGGGAACCCAAATTGTCTTGTAAGATGGCTTACCTAGGTTCAACTTCAATGACTAGGGTTCTCATTTCTGCAATCGAACAATGCAATCAATTTTGTGTCATTATGGGTTCAGTCATCGAGTGTCTACGTCATATCACCCATAGACCAATGGTCAAGCTAAGATGTTAAATATAGAGGTAAAACATATTCTTGAAAAACGGTTCAACCCAACAGAAAATATTGGATCCTTAGACTTGAGGAGTAATTATGGGCTTACCATACTACTTTCATGACTCCCATTGACATGTCACCATATCAACTAGTGTTTGGAAAGAGTTTTCACTTCCCTATTGATTTTGAGAACTAGGCCAACTAGGCCATTAAGAAATGCAATTATTATATTTCTAGTGTAGGATCTCAACAGAAGTTGCAGATTAAGGAGATGGATGAAATGAGAATAGATGAATATGAGAACTCTAGGATTTAGAAGGAGTGAACCAAGGATTCCCATGAGCTTATCATCAATCACCGTCAATTCTAAATTGGGAAAAAGGTCCTCCTCTACAATTCATTGCTGAAGTTACATCCTGTTAAGCTTCATTCTTGTTGGATTGGACCATACAATATTACTTATGTCTCTCCATTAGGTGTTGTCCCGGTTTAAAATTAAGAAACCAAACAAACATTCACTGTCAATGGGTTGCGGCTGAAGCACTTCCATGAATCCATTTTAGAGTCCCCGATGGAGGAAATCCATGTTAATGAAGAAATATATGAATGAAATCCACCAGGTTTTATCCTTCTTTCCAACATTATCTTCTATTATAGTGAGTACACTACACACTTTAGGTGTGGGGGGATGGGTACATTAATGGGTTAAATAGATTTTTCATTGCTTTTTTCATTCTTCTCTTTGTCTCGTTCTTTTTGGTATTTTCACTTTTGCATGTATTGTTTAGTTTATTAAAAAAAAATCATCATTTTTCTTCTTCCCTTTTTTACATTCTTCATTGTATTTTTACTCCCACCTTTATGGTCACAAAATCATGGAACTTATAGAAATTCATGTTGAAACTTTTGATTCCATGTTGATTTATCATTTGATGAAAACCTGATGCTGTCATTGAATGAATGTCCATATGAATTTAACATCACTGAGTGATTCTTAGTGAATTGTATTTTTGTTCAATGATATAAATAGTTATTTTTCATTGAAACCACTCAGATTATTGAAGCCCCTTGTGTGAGTAGTTTTTGGGAAAACTGTGTCACTAGTATCTCCACACATTTTTTCACCGAACAACGAAGTGTGAATATTCTTACAAAATCAAAGGTAAATATATGTTAGATTAATATTTTTTTGGCTTAAAATGTTTTTTCCATACGTTCCTTCCTTATTTGATCTGTTTCATTAATGTACCAGATTGACCTATGCATATGAACATGATATCCGACTATTGTATGCCCTAAAAAAATCAAAAATCAAAATAAAAATTAAAACAAAAATTGGTTTGTGTCTTGGGCAGGTCAAAAACCACACCTCCTCAACCTTTTCTCATGTTGTAATTGTTTCAATTAGTTTCATGAGGATATCAAACAATGGTTGATAGATGAGTGTGATATTTGTTACAAATGCACCTTCTAAAAACAAAATAAGGCAGTAAAGAATTGTGAAACAAATGGGGATATGTAGGTTGGGAGCTTAGGGTTTGACTTCTGGGAATTCTTATGTTAGGGGGTCCTGAAATATGACTACAAATGATGAAGGGCAGGCTTGGTGGAAAAATCATTTAAGATGAAAAATGTTAAAATAACATATATTTATTAGATAGCAAGCGGAAAAAATAGCATGGAATGTTTTTCAAACACACACAAGGATAGTTATTAGAACGGTTGAATTTTGAGTTTCTTGATCAATTTGGTATCATGAATCTCTTTTAATTTAATTTAGATTTGATTTATGAGACATCTTTTTCCATTTTCACTATGAAGAACTCCTTGGTGTGGTTTGTGCATTGATCACATTACTTTAATAAATTAAAATTTCCATAGTTGTTAAATATTCATGATGTTGTTAATATATAAACGCATAATTTCTTAAAATGTAACTTTTCCCAAGAGTGAAAATGTTTATGTATAGTGGCGTGATCGTACCATGATTCATTGTGTCACTTCCACCTTTACACCATTGTATTAAACTGAATTTGTATTATAAAATCAAAATATAATCACAAAATTCACATCATGTTTGATTCAATTATTTTCTATTTATCACTCTTAAAAAGGGAAGTGTTACTCATTTAGATAATTTCATTGAAGGTGGAGATGATTTGGAGGACCCATGATAAATTCCAAGAAAAATGGGTGAAACTGCGTAGGATTCAAGCACACCAGTGGATTAATCCACACACTACTACGAGACCGTGAATCTAAATGGGATGAATTTTTTTGGACCGGTCTAAATTTTAATAGGATACATTTTATCTCAAAGAACCCAATTTCGATTCGGATTCTATGTGGATCATCCTAACTGATCTGTCCAAGCCACCGAATAGGCACAAAGTCAAAGGTGGCATTCTGTAATATGTAAATATCTCGAACTACGATTGTATAAATTATGCCAAACATTCGGTTTTGATTTTTTGGAAGTGGGGATACGACTTTTTAGTTTTTTAAAAAGTGTGATAAGACTGTCTATCCACCTAAACCAATCCTCAACGTGGTTTATCAAAATATGGGTGCCCAAAACCATTTTCCATTTTGGCTATAAAAAGGCACCTTGGGCACCCCATTTGGTAGTTCATCCAAAGAGTTATGTGATTCCTATTTGTAGTTCCATAGGAGTCCTCACCCCATCCCAGAAGTTCTAGAGGCCCCTATTTTTATAGGGGGATCGATGATGAAGAAAGAGTTCCACCCGAGCTTCCTCCTCCTCCCAATGTCGAGCTAAATGGTGGACGATCATTTCGAGAGAGCTAAACATATTTGGGATGGAGTTACGAAACATTATATTCTACGGGTTTTATGTAATTTTTTTTAAAAATATTTCACTTATGTTTAACTTTTATGTACATCTCCTTGGAATACATTTCTTTCATTATAATTTATTGAAACACATTTTATCTCAACATCAATTGGGTTGAGATTTCAAGTGGGAATATTGTACTATTATAATTGGACAAGACAAGAGTCCTATTTATCTCACACGTAAATAATATTTTAGTATGATTTTGTAACCATTCTTTTCTATGTTTGATAGCCAAACCTAGACAACATGATTGTTCTGTCAAGGGGTGGTACTTTGAGCATCATTTTAAAAAGCAAGAGCAAAGTCGAGATCTTGACAACCCTCATCCAAATGGTTCCATTAAACCATGTGTATTTTTCAGAAGGATTAACTCACCAAGACCTGTAGTAAACTTGAAATAATATCCTTATCTCGTAATTCTAAAACACAAACTTTATTGGTCAACTATTAAGGTCTTTAAGTTAAGTCTTTTTGTTAAAACTATTTTCAAATTCACCCCATATTTTAGTAATTGTTATTAAAAATAAACACTATAAGCTACCAAAGATCCATGAGAGACGACCTAGGGTCTTCCCTAGACTACAAAATCGTCTTTAAATAAATTTCAAATTGATGTGTCATGATAGCGTGGTCAAATTTGGGCGCCATTGATGGGGTTGGAATTTGTTTTTAGTGCGTGTTTTTAATAAGTTTTTGTAAATTTTGTGAATATTTATCTAATTTATATTATACCTCTACATATCATTATGTAACTTGATCTATTTATTGTTCAGGTTTGGTGCATTAATCATTCTAATCCATGAAATTTACCTCATTTTGAACCCGAACTGGAGAGGATCTTACGTCAGCGACCCAAGATGCACAAAAGAACCCTTTGAAGGAGGACACAGAAGACAACAACATTCTTCTTGATACTTCATCTTCTTTTTATGGAACCAACATCAAAACAGATATAAAATTGTATAACATGGCTGAAAAAAATTAAACACTAAAATAACTAAGCTCACCTGATGTCGATATCCAACCCACATATATTCAAATGCAAGGTGAGGCACTCGATTTTGAATTAAAATTTGGTCTAATTCACTTGATGCCTAGATTTCAAGGACTCATAGAAGAAGACCCACATAAATATTTAAAATAATTTCATATTTTGTGTTCAACATTAAAACCTATAAATGTTGATGAAGAACAAGTAATGCTTTGGAAATTTCTTTTTTCATTTGAATACACTGTGAAAGACTGGATGTATTATATTATATCACCAATAAGAGGTTGGTCGGACATGAAACGCCTTTTTCTTGAAAAATATTTCTCAGCCTTTGGAACAGCAACAATAAGGAATGAAATATGTGGTATATGAAAATATCAAGGGGAAACACTTCATTATTATTATGAAAGATTTAAAAAATTATGTTCAAGATGTCCACACCAACAAATAAGTGATCAAATTTTAAATCATTATTTTTATAAAGGTTTAATTCCAATTGATTTCAACATGATTGATGCTGCTGCAGGTGGTGTACTAGTGGATAAAACGGAAATTGCGGCAAGGACCCTGATTAGGAACATGGCATAGAAAACTCATCAATTTGGTACAAGGTCTTGTGTACCCATTCGAGGTGTCCATGAGGTAAAAATTACTGAATTCGAGAAGAAGTTGGACATGAAGTTTGAAGAGGTAAGTACCCTTTTACAACAACTCTCTCTCTCTCCCAATATAAATCTAAATCTCCTCCACCCATCCATTTTAGAATATTCTCTTCTAACACCCATTATTTGGACCAATGCCCCCAATTAAGAGAAACTTCTAAGTGTTATGAGGTAATCTTTCCCGGTCGACACTATAACCAACCCTTAGGGAAAGAACCATAATATCCATCCAAATATAGGTGGAAAGAAAAACAATCTTATAGTTAAGGGGTATTAAATCCAGCCTCATCAACCATAGAACAAACAAGGTCATAGTAGTCATCCACCAACACCACCCATAAATCCTCAACCACCCCAAAGGCCTTTCTAACCACCCCCTCCAAAACCAGAGCCTAGCCTAGAAGATATAATGAAACTAATGGCTGGAAACAATCTCCAATTCCAACAGACCACCCATGTAGTCATAGAAGACCTAAAAACTGAATTATGCCAACCAGCTAACTCAGTGCGTGAAATTCAAAGTCATGGTTCGGGGAAACTACCATCTCAATCAGTAGTCAACCCTTTAAATAAAGGAAATGTTAGTTCCATTAACCTTACTAGTGAAAAATAGATGAATCCTCCATTATAGTCATCCCTTCTTGAGGAAACCTCCATCCCAACCATTATAAATGTTCCAAATGTTGAAAATTCATGTCCCTAGAAAATCCCTTCCAAAAGAAAGAGTGTGTATTTTGATGCATCATCTATCCCAACCATTCCTCTTACATTTCCCTATAGGACCACCCAACATAGAAAACAAAAGGAAACTGATCTTGATAAGGAAATTTTGGATACTTTCAAAATAGTACAGGTTAACATCCCCTCGAATGATGTCCTAAATAAAATTCCACGATATTCCATGTTTCTAAAGGATATGTGTGCACACCGAAGGTGACTTCGATGTGATGAGAAGGTGAGCTTCGGGTGGAATGTTTCGGCATTGATTGAGCCACCACTTCCCACCATGTGAAATGATCTTGGAACATTATCAATTCCATGCACCATAGGGGAGTATTCTTTTTTCTAATGCTATTCTTGATTTAGGTGATTCTATACATGTGATGTCTCACTCTATTTACTCTACATTGAAGGTCGGGGAACTAAAGCCCAGTGGATTTTTTTTTCAACTGGCTAACCGGAGTACCGCACACCCCTCTGTTGGGTTATAGGATGTTCCTGTGAGGGACAAAAATTTAATTTTTCCATCTGATTTTTATGTGCTAAAAATGGAAGATGATAGGATGAATGGACACGCCCCAATTATATTTGGGGGACCTTTCATAAAACCCTAAAAAATCAAAATTAATTTTCATAATGGTACATTATCTATAGAATTTCGTGGTGACATAGTCCATTTCAACTTCCTTGATTCTATGAATCACCCCTCATAAGAACATTCCTCTCTCTTTGTTAATTCAATTGATATACTCTCTTAGCTGGAAAATGCTTCTTATCATTCCCCTGGTCCCTTTATAAAGTTTTCATCCTTTTTTGAAATTTATGGTAATGAATCATTCATTGATTGTTTGTAGTGGTAGAGATAAATGTCATTCATGTTTGTTGATTAATGATTTCTTGAACACTGAGGATCCACTAACCATCGATGATACTGATAACCTTCAAAGGGCTCATTCCTCATCTGAGGTTGATACAATTGAGTAGTTAGATGAGATTAGTGACCTATAACTTTCACACACACTTCCATTAATCCAAAATACACCTAAATTGGAACTCTAAAAACTGCCTCAAGATTTCAAATATTAATATCTTGAGAATCGAAACAAGTTGACCGTCATCATTGCTAGTTCACTCCCTTATAATAATTAATTGAGACTGCATGAACTTTTGAGGGAGTATAAACAATAATTGGTATGGACACTTTCTGACATTATTGGTATTAGACCATCAATTTTCAAACATCATATTTTATTAAATGATGAAGCTAAACCAGTGAGGTACGCACAACGTTGACTGGACACAAACCTCTTAGAAGTTATGAAAAATGAGGCAACAAAATTATTTGTTATTCGAATCACTTACCCCATATCTGACAACCAATGGGACTATTCCATTCATGTAGTTCCTAAAAAAGACTGGACTTACAGTAATCAAAAATTAATATAATGAATTGGTTGCAACTCCTGTGTAGAATTGTTGGCCTATATTCATATACTATCACCGACTAAACCAACACACTAGGAAGAAGCATTTCACTTTTCAATTTATTAACCAAATGCTAGAGAGGATAGTGGGTAAGACCCACTAATATTTCCTTGATGTGTATTCTGAATACTGTCAAATCCATATTGCCCCTGATGATCCAGAAAAGGCAACATTCACTTGTCCCTTTGTAGAATTTACATGTAGGAGGATGTCATTTGGTTTGAGCAATGCACACGGTACTTTCCAGCGATGCATGGTTAGTATTTTTTCGGATTACCTCAAGAATTTCTTTGAAATATTCATTGATGATTTCACTATTTAGGGATCTTCTTTTCAAGAATGTTTTTGTAGTATTTCTTCATTATTATTTCACTGTATTGACTATAATCTTGTATTAAATTATGAGAAATGCCATTTCATGGAGTGATAAGGTATAGTTTTGGGGTATGTAATTTCTAGGTATGATATCCAAGTAGATAAATCAAAACTGGATGTAATTTCCTCCAAAAAATTCCCCGAAAATGTGTGGAATTTGTTGTCTTTCCTAGGTCATTATTATTTTTACCATCGTTTCAATTTTGACTTTAGTAAAATTGCACTCCCCTTCTCACCTATTGCTAAAAAATGAAAAGGAATTAGATTTTGGTAATGATTGTGAGGAAGCTTTTAATAAGTTAAATGGAGTATCACATCACCCCCGGTAATCCAACAACCTCAGTGGGATTTAACATTTGAGATCATGTGTGATGCCTCTAAATAAGCAGTTGGGGCAGTCTTATCACAAAGGGTCGATCGAGCTCCACATGTCATTGCCTATGCCTCATGAACTGTGGACCCTGCCAAGGCGAACTACACAACAAGTGAAAAAAAATTCCTTTCCATTTTTGTTTCCTTGGACAAATTTAGGTCATTCCTTTTAGGGTCCAATGTCATCGTTTTTTCAGACCATGCATCCCTCTGGTATGTCCTTATGAAACCAGAGGCAACACCACGTCTCATTCGCTGGATGCTCCTCCTTCAGGAATTAAATTTAGTAATTAGAGATGAAAAATGAGTAGAGGATGTGGTGGTTGACCATATTAGTAGGATTACCCCATACGTGGACATTGAATCATCCCCCTGTATTCTTATAAGTTAAATGTTTCTTGATGAGAAATTTTACCAAGTGCAGGATGTTATTCATTGGAATTATAAAATTGTAAATTATTTGGTAGCATCATGCATTCCTATTGATATCAATAAAAACCAACACAGTAATCTAAAACATGGGTCCTGTTTGTATATATGGGATGACCACTTCCTCTAGCTCACATTTAGTGATCATGTCCATAGGGGTTGTGTTCTCGATAGCGAGTTTTAGTCTGTCCTTAGATACTGTCACACTCTTGCTTGTAGGGGCCACTTTGGTCCCCAATGATCTGCTCAAAAAATTCTTGATTCTGGCCTCTTTTGGCCTACACATTTTTGGGATGCCCATGATTTCTGTAAATCTTGTCCTTATTATCAATGAATGGGTAATTTCTCTAAAATAAATGAAATTTCACAAAAACAATAACTCTTTCATGACATTTTTGATTTTTGGGGTATTGAATTTATTGGACCATTTTCCAATTCCTTTGGAAACTTGTACATTTTTCTGGTAGTTGATTACGTGTCAAAATGGGTAGAGGCAGGAACTACAAGGAATGATGATTTGAAGGTAGTTATAGAATTTTTGAGAACCTAAATCTTCTGTAGGTTTGGCTTACCTATATTCATCATCAGTGACCTGGGTTATCATTTCTACAACCGAACAATGCATTCACTTTTGCATTGGTATGGGTTCGGTCATCGAGTGTCTACTGCATATCACCCACAGACCAATGGTTAAGCTGAGGTGTCAAATAGAGAGGTAAAACAAATTCGTGAAAAAATTGTTCAACCTAATAGAAACAATTGGAGTAATAAACTTGATGATTCATTATGGGCTTACCGTACTTCATTTAATACTCCCATTGGCATGTCACCATATCAGCTAGTGTTTGGAAAGAGTTTTCACCTACCTATTGAGAATGAGCACTGGGCCTATTAGGCCATCAAATAATGCAATTATAATCATTCAAGTGTATGTGCTCAAAGGAAGTGATAGATTCAGGAGCTAGAGTAAATGAGAAGACATGCATATGAGAAATCTAGGATTTATAAGGGGTGAACCAAGGCTACCAATAACCATCTCATCCTTCATCATCAATTCCACATTGGTCAGAGGTTCCTCCTCTATAATGCAGGATTGAAGTTGCATCCAGGAAAGCTTTGTTCCCAATGGTTTAGACGATACACTTTTTCTAATGTCTCTCCATTTGTTGTTTTCTAGGTTCAAAATGAAGAAACCAAACAAACCTTCATAGTCAATGGGCAGAGGCTGAAGCACATCCATGAATCCATTTAAGAGTCCACGATGGAGGAAATCCTTGTTCAAGAAGCAATATATGAATGACACCGACCATGTTTTATCATTCCTTCCCACATTATCTTCTATTACAGTGAGGAAATTTCACACTTTATGTGTGGTGGGATAGTTACATTCCTGGGTTAGTTATAATTTTCATCATTTTTTATTTCATGATTCTCCTTTTCGCATTCTTTATGGTATTTTCACTTTTCCCAGTCTTGTTTAGTTTAATAGGATTTTCATCATATTTTTTTCTTTCATCTATTTTTCGCCTTCTTTATGGTATTTTTACTCCCCCCCCACATATGGTCAAAAAATCATGGAACATACTGAAATTTATGTTGAATTTTTTTATTCCATGTGGATTTAACATTTGAGGAAAACCGAAAACTATTATGGAATGAATGTTTGTATGAATTTAACATCAGGGAGGGATTTTTAGTGAATTGGTTTTATGTTAATGATATAAATAATTATCTCTCAGTGAAACCTCTGAGATGATGGATTCCCCTTGTGTGAGTAGTTATTGGGAAAACTGTTTCACTAGTATCTCCACACATTTTTTCTCCAAAAAAAACAAGGGTTGAGATATGAGTTGGTTTTATGCATACATACCTGACATCCGACTGCTGTACGCCCTAAAAACAAAAAAAAATCTAAACAACAATTTGTTGGTCTTGGGTAGGTCAAAAACCACTCCTCCTCAACATTTGATCTGGTTATAACTATTTCAATTAGTTTCCTAATGATATCAAATGAGGGTTGAGAGATGTGTGTGAGATTTGTTCCAAATGATACTTCTGAAAGAAAAAAAATTAATAAATGAGGCAAGTGATGAAATGTGAAACATATGGCGATATGTAGGTCACGAGCATATGGTTTGACTTCTGGGAATTCTTAAGAGAGTGGGTCTTGAAATATGATTGAAAAAATGTAGGGAAGCCTAGGTGGAAAAATCATTTAAGCTGAAAAATGTTAAAATAACCAGTATTTATTGAGTAGAAAGAGGAAAGAATAGCATGGAATTGTTTTCACCCACACACATGTAGAGTTATTGGAATGGTTGACTTTGAAATCCTTGATCAATTTGCTATCATGAATCACTTTGAATTTCACTGTGATTTGATTTATGAGACATCCTTTTCCATTTTCACTAGGAAGAACTCCTTGGTGCAGTTTGTTTATTGATCACATTACTTTAATGAATTAAAATTTCCTCAGATAATAAATCATCATGATGTTGTTGATATATACATGAATAATTTATGAAAATTTAACTTCACCCAGGATTAAAAATGTTTAGCTTTGGGCGTGTAATCGTACAATGATTCATTGTGTCATTTTCACCCTTACACCATTGTATGAAACTTAATTTGTATTGTAAATTAAAAATATAATAAAAAAATTCACTTCATGTTCGAATCAGTTTTTTTTCACTTTTAAAAAGGTAACTGTTAATTTTTTTTTCATAATTTCATTAAAGATGGAGATGATTTGGAGGACATATGATGAAGTCCAAGAAAAATGGGCCAAACTGTGCAGTATTCAAGCACACCAGTGTATTAATAAGCACAATTATACTATAACGTGGATATAAATGAGATTATATTTTGTGGGGCTGTACATAATTTAATAGGATACATTTCATCTCATGCAAACCAATGTCAATTCAGATTCTAAGGGGCTCATCTAAACCGATATTTCCAAGCCACCGAATAGGCACAAAGTCAAAAGTGACATTCTGTAATAGGTCAACATATCAAGCTATGATTGTCTAAGTCATTCCAAACATTTAGTGGTAATAATAGAGAAGTGGGGCTACAACTTTTTAGTTTTCTAAAAAGTGAGATAATACTATTTTTCCACCAAAAACCATCCTCCAATTGGTTTATCAAAACATGGGTTCCCAAAACCATTCTATATTTTGGCTATAAAAAGAAACCTTGGGCACCCCATTCGGTATTTCGTCGAAGGATCCATGTTCGTTCCATTTGGAGTTCCATAGGAGACCTCTCCACATTCTCGAAGTTCTGTAGGCCCAAATCCTCATAGGGTGATCGAGGATGAAGATGGAGTTCCACCTGAGCTTCATCATCCTCTTGATGTCGAGCTAAATGGTGGACGATCATTTCGAGGGATATACACTTACATTGGTGGGAGTTACGACACATTATATTCTACTGGTTTTCTATAAATTTTGTGATAAATATTTCAATTATGTTTGAATTTGATTCACTTCTACTCGGAATACATTTCTTACATTATAATTATGTGAAACAATTTTTATCTCAACACCAATTGGGTAGAGATTTCATGTAGGATTCTTGTATTGTTCCATTTGGAAAAGACAAGAGTCCTATTTATCTCACACATACCTGAGATTTTAGTATGCTTTGGTATCCTTTATTTTCTATTTTCTATACCCAAAATTTGACAACACGATTATTATGTCAATGGTTGGTACTTTGAGCATCATTTTAAGAGGCAAGAGGAAGGTTGAAATGTTGACAACTTTCAACTAAAGGGTTCTATTAAACCATATGTATATTTCAAAATGATGAACTAAACAAGGCATGTAGTGAACATGAAATGATCTTCTTATCTCATAATTCTAAAATACCAACTTTATTTATCAACTATTAAAGACTTTAAGTTAAGTCATTTTTTAAAAAAAATTTCAAATTCACCACCTCTTTTAGTAAAATTTATTAAAAATACACACTATATGCTACCAATTCTCCTTTAGAGATGACCTAGGGTCTCTTCTAGACTAAAGAATATTCTTTAAATAACTATCAATTTGACATGTAATGACATCACAGTCAAAGTGTCGATAAAGCATACCCAACACAAATGAGGACATCAGACCACATCACATTGCGAGCAACCCGAGAGGGGGAGAACCTCATGCCATGTGGCTAGAAAAAAATATAAGATATAAGGCTGGACCCGAACATGAAATTTTTGGTAATTCCTATGTATCCCATGATGATGGTAATTAAGTCATTCATAGTTCTCGAATATATCGTGCAATTTAATGTCATGAGCCACGAATGATGACATGAGAGACCAGCTCCTAAACGGGGAGTATGTGGCATGGCTGTTAGAAACCCAAAGTGAATGAGGACATACCCCCACATATTCCATACCACACAATCCTAAGAGTTATGAAAAAAAGCCAAACAAAAGAGATAATTAGTGGAGCCTGATATAGACCTGAAGAGGAAATGTTCGGGCATTCCTACGTATCCCATAAGTATGGGAATCAAGCCGTACGTAGTTCTCAACATGTCGTAGAGTTTAACTTCATGAGGAAAGGATGTGGGGTGATCTTATTTTAATGTTGTAGAGGTCAGACCAAAAAGAAGTGAGACTCTTCCAAGAGGGTGTAAACCTTGACCAAATTCTTAAGCCCATGTGATGCGATCTGCGCTCGATGTGGGAAACAAGGGTGGATGGGATATTCACAATTCATGGAATACAAAGAAAGGTAAAATGGTGAGGAGCCTCAAATTACAGCACACCGTGCATTCTTTCCATTCACATGAAAACACGCACTGAGGGATAACACCAAGAGTGTTGAAATTTTTCTTGTACATGATGGAGTGGAAAAGGATGTGAATCACGGGACCAATAATTAGGGCTTGATGTGGGTGGTGTAACGAAGGAGGATTACTATTTACCATGTTCGAAAGACAACATCCAAATCATGTGACCTAAAATGGAATCAAAAAAATGAGCATCGACCACTGAACATATTCACAAATTGGGACTTGTTTCAAATTTTCATTCTAAATTCTCATGGATGTTGTCCATAGACTGTATGAGAGCTCTAAGGCCTATAATTCATGTTGTTCGGGGGTCCTTTTGAATGTGAAAGATGATGAAATCACAAATAAATGGAAAATAATGCATAAAAATAGATGAAAAGAAGTTTGTGTAGAATCCCATACCTTAGGCCCTTAACCAGAGTGCTACGGGGCACATTGCTGAATTGCCAAACAGGGAAAAGGGGCCCAATTTGAGAGAAGATGACTCAAGAAGATTATTATAGGACATTTCATGGAGAGATTTAAAGATAAAGGTATGTAGAATGGAACTTTAAAACCTAATTTGAATGAGGACATACACCCATACCACAACACATACCCCCTCTAAGAGAACTTAGGCCAATGGGACATAAGGAAGAGGAGGTTTCCAAGAAATAGGGCTGGACCGAAAGATGAAATGTCTAGGCATTCCTACGTATACCATGAAGATGAATATCAATCCATATGTAGTTCTAGAATATTCGTGCAGTTTAACGTCATGCGATAATGATGGGGGATAAAGGTATATCGAAGAGGAATGAATATAGATTGGTGAATAACCTGACGTGAATGAGGACATAATCCAACATACACCACACCATTCATATTTCTAGGAGAGAAATCTGGACATCTGGCTGATAGAAAGAATAGATAAACATGGGATGGGCTCGAAAAAGAAATTTTTGGGAATTCCTACATATCCCATGAAGATTTGAATCAGTTCATCATTGTTCTCACGATTTTTTTGTAGTTTAATTTCATCCGACAAGGACATGGTAGATCATAGTTTATGGTCGTAGAGCTCAGACCGTAGATTCCCAGTTTAACGTCATGTGCATGTGATAAATGGGTGAAAAGGGTGAATCATCATGCATGTCATTTGGGAGTACATAGAATGACAGTAATGATTGAGGATAACTGCTGACCATGTTTGCAACACAGTATCCCTCTTGTGTGACTTGGAAAAGGAACAAACAATTTAGCATCGATCTATGAACATATTCTCAATGTAGGACTTGTGTCAAACTATCCTTCAATAACGTCAAGGATGTTAGCCCCAAACAGTAGGTGAGACAATATGGCATGACACCAAGCTGTTAGAGGGTTTCCTTTCAGATGTAAATAAATTAGTGAAATCTAAGTGACAGGACGCATGAAGCATGGTAGTGCCCAAGCAGCTTAACGTCTTGTTGTAAAGACACTGTATGAAGGAGGGGTGTCTCAATAGTATGTGTGTTGTGTGTAAAAAATGGCCTTATGTGAATGAAGACATAGATTACATACTACATCGTACAATCCTAAGTGAGAACATGGTCCATGAGAGAAAATAGGCTGAGGGACCAAATGCCGGGCCACATACGTGGAATCCCATCGGTCCTACATATCCCACAAGGATGGTAATCAAGACACACATAGTTATGAATGTGCCGTACAGTTTTAAATATTACAAAAAGGACATGGGGGAACATAGTTTAAGTTCATAGATCTTAGTCCATTTTTTAGTTTATTTTCATGTGGGACGGGTGCTGGGTAGTTTTATATCCTTCAGCCTGGACAGATCATGCATTTTAACATCATGCAGTGAAGAAAGAACAATTTAAAGTCATGTGGAACTATTCAAGAAAAATATGACTTGAAGAATTTTGAATTCGTGGGTGGAGTAATACACTCACCATCCATGGTTAGCAAGAAGTATGCAACATTTTGGTAATCCTTGTGAATGATATAAGGTCCACCCCATTAGGGTTCCAACATGGGTGGATTCGTGTCAGGTATCATTGGCATTCTCAGGGCAAATACCTTGTCACCTTGTGAGGAAGAGCAGATGTGAATTTTTTTGTTGAAAGCTCTAGCTATCATGTTCTGATTCCTCTCAAATTTGTGTTGGGCACAAAGCATGTTCTCATCAAGCGCTTGCACTTCAGCTAGATGGATTTTGGCTACTTTTTCAGGTGTTTTTTAATCTTAGACAACTGTGATCAGTGAAGGAAACTGAATTTATATGGGAAATATTACCTCCTTTATGTACACCAGGGAATATTTGGTCACCTTAGTGGAATTACGAGTGGTATTCCAATAAGTCTATAGAGCGTTGGGGAGCTTTTCTGGCCAACTCTTGTTGTTATGACCAATAATCATCTTCCAATTTTAGAGAGTGCTTTGTTGAATGCCTCAATATGTCCATTTGCTTGTGCATGATATTAGGATGTATGATTAGAATGGATATTGTACTAGTCATACAACTTTTTTAGTTTGGATACCCAAAATATGGTGCTTCTATCAGTGGGGACTATGTGAGGGACTCCGAATCGATAGATGATATTGGAGCTCCAAAACTCAATGATAGAACGAGCCTTGACTTCTTTGAGTGAATCCACCTTTCACCGTTGGGAAAATAAATTCATAGTGGTCACTATAGTGACCCTAGCCTTCTAAATATAACATTATATGATTTTATGAAAAATTATACATCAGAATACAAGCCAAGGATAAAAAATTCTAGTGTCTTGGAATACTAAGTACATAATAAAACAATATAAAAATATATTCTTATTTAAGCTCTAAAATGAGCTCCTATCTTCCATTTTTCTCATACATCTACATTGGATAACCTATGGATATCATGAATAAAGGGATGTGATAAAATTATTATAAGGTAATAACCATAAGAACAACGCAATAACACATGGGGTAGAAGACTTGACATGATGATATAAATAGGAATGTAACATATGAAATCATAACATATAAACATGAGAACATTTAAACATAGAATCATAGAAATGTGGCAGAAACATAAAACATGAATTTATTACAAGTCAAGGAGAACCTCCAAGACCGTTTACCATAGTAGCACAAGCCAAGGCTAACAGCCAAGACCGTTGCACATAGTAGCACATGCTAAGGTTAACCACTAATATCATCGCACGTAATGTCCCATGAGACTCAAATTTACCCAATAAAATGGATTTATATCAAGGCGCACACATCTTACATTTCATTAATATGTTATCCACAAAAATAATCATACATAATCAATCTTTAGTAAACATAACCTATACCTATGGAAAGAATTTGGTACCACAATCATGGCATAAAACATAACCAATGGGCGCATCATGGAAGTGTCCATGAAAGAAAGGAGTTAGAACATACATGGACGTTCATAAGGTAAAATTGGCATATGTCATGGTAAGTGTTGTCAAAAATAAGTGACAACAAGTAAGAAATGTTTTTGAGAAATTTTAGCATTAGAACATTTTTGGTACGGTTTTAATGACAATACTCTAGAGATTTTAAAATAGAAAAGGGACCAATATTTTATAGAAGACTAGAAGTGAACCATAAATGTTTTCATAATAAAATACTGATTTTATAATGAAAATTGTTTCTTAAAATAGTGGATCGAGTGAAAATGAAATTGGGTAAAAATTTGTGAAGTTCCCTTCAAACGAGTTTGCTTATTGGAAAGTATCGAGGATGGAATCACGTAAAAGCATGTATATACCCAGAAGAGAACTAGTTATGGATCTTGAAAAATTATTTTGGAACATATGAACATCATTTATTAGTTTTTAATAAAAAAACGGATAACTTATTTTGGATAAAAAGAATGAGAGAGCAACTAGAAGTAATAAAGGTGGTTCGGGTAGAATTCATTACGGATTATCGGCATGGTATCAGGTGCTCTTAAGAGGGATTCATGAGAGAAAAAGGAGAATATCATCAATTATAAATTATGAGGGAAGTATGGTAGAGGTGAGAAATCATACCCCATAATTAGGGATTAAACAAAAAATGGAATGACATCGAGGAAATTCATGAATAAAAGTGAAATAGAGAGAAACCCTTACCTTATGTGTGTTAGTGTTCTCCCCTTGTTATTAATGACCTGAATAAACAAATTAGGTTTATTATTTAATAATTGAAAAAAATTTATATATGTAAATGATTCAGTATAACCTTCTTATGTTCATTCATGACCTTTTTTTGATGGGTTAAGAGGTACAATTTCATTGTTCGTGTCCATTTGTTTTCTTGATTTTTATGATGGATTTACTTATTTTCATAAATGAATAAACATGTAAGATTATAGTGGTTGTCCAGAATTAATGTTACATGAAATTATTGTAAATATAGGATATTACATGGTTTTAAATTTAATATGGTTACTTGTAGTGAATCTAAATCATTATATAACACATTAATGATAAACACTTGAATTAATTTTAGTGAGTCTTCCCACAATTATATTGTTTTGTATTTTTATTTTTAAATCATGAGTGAATAAGGATTAAAAAACATTTAATAAGATAAAATTCACATATAATATTCTGGTTCATCCATAAATATTGTTTCATGAATAGAATTGATGATAGTAATATATATTGATAACATGTTGTCCTTGATTGTGCTAAATTAACACATCTCAAACGGTGTTATCATTTATATAAAATAAATGGTGTAGAAAGGAGAGATGATAATAAATTTTCTCACTAGAATAATAGAATTAAAGTAAATGTATGTTAATGGAGTCATCATACCATTTGGGTGATGGGAGGTGAGGAAAAAAATAAGAAATGAAAATAACTTAGAAGAATTGGAAAGATGAATTTATCTATTGATTTTTTCTCTTTTGAGAGCATTTTAAGGGGAGAGTATTTGTACTTTTGAGGAGACCAAGAGATTCTATACCTGAGGGAGGAGCTTGGGGAGTGATTTGGGCATATCGTAGGTAAGGCACAAGGATTGAGAGGAGTGAAGAAAAGAGGTAAGGAGGGGTGGTATTTATAGCGGTGGAGAGGAAAGTTTTCATAATATTTAATTCATTAGTTTATTATTTCCCTTCAAGACTAGAAATAGTATTTATTACATGACAAAAAATAGTAATAAGTGCATGTGAGTACGAACCAATTGGGATTACATCATAATATCATCATCAATGACTCAATAAATTCATTATTTATCATTAATAATAAATTATCGTATTTTACTAATCATAATAAATTCAAGTATTTTAGAAAAATCCCAAATATTCACCCTAACAATTTTTCGACGTTTAGATTCCAAAAAATAAATCCATTTTTATAAAAAAAATTCTTAATTTGATTGATTTAATTTTTAATCAAAATCACAATTTACTCAAATAATTACAATTTTAAAACATTTATTTTCTTATTCCAAGATACATGTATATTATACTCACACTAGAATAGTATTTATACAATTTAATAGGTATGGTTACTATGAATTAGGTTATGTCACTATTCATAAGGGTGATATTTCTATTTATAAGGTTGTGTTACTATTCACCAAAAATTAATTTGGTCATATTAGGCTTAAAATAACTTACTGATCAAAATCGTGTGTGTCAGATTTCAAAAATTCAAATAACAGAAGTGAAAAAATTACGGTAAAAGGTCACATAGCTCATAGTAGTTCATTATGTTTTGATTTCATCTGATTATATGAAATAATCATAAGAAGGAAATTTCAATTGTAAAACCTTGGGTGATTACATTTCCCCCCCTTAAAAATTTCTCCCTCGTAATTTCATTTTATATTCATGGACATAAACAGGTGTGGGTACTTTTCCTTTAATGCCTCCTCCAGTTACTATGTTTACTCTTCGTACTTATTGTTCCACCGTAGTACCATGACCAGGTGAGTATTCATGTTACATAGAACATTATCTATAGGATCCAAGATGTTCAATGGATGCTCCTCATAAGAAATATCATCCTCCAACTGTACAACCTTTTAATATAGTACATTTTAAGGGTCTTGTATGTACATCTTTAAGAAGGATACATGAAAAAAATCATGTAGTTTGGCCACTTTATATGGAAGTGATAGTTGATATGCCCCAACCCCGACACGATCATGAATCTCAAAGGGGCCAATGTACCTGGGTATTAACTTCCCTTTCTTTCCAATCCTCATGACCTTATTCCATATATATAAGCATAGAAATACCATGCCACCATCATTGATCTCACAGCCTCATAGTGGATTGTCTTCATAACTCTTCAGTCGACATTGGCCAGCACTGATATGTTGCTCAATGGTTTTCACCTTCTCCACCATTTCTTCAACCATTTCTGGTCCTAGAAACTTATGATGGCCGACTTTATCCCAAATTACCGGTGTTCTACACCTTTTCCCATAAAGGACTTATTATGGTTCCATTTATATTCTCGAGTGGAAACTATTGTTTTAGGATAATTCAATCAGTGGAATATGTTGGTCCCATCCCCCCTTCAAGTATATAGAACATTCATTCAACATAACATCCATTTTATGAATAGTTTTCTCAGATTGTCCATCAGTTTGAGGATGATAGGTCATACTAAAGTTCAGCTCAGTGCTACGGGAATATTGGAGACATTTCGATAACATCGAGATGAATCTCAAATCACAAAAACATACAATAGATAGTGGGACTCCATGTAGCCATACCACATATTTGATGTAAATCTGTGCAAGTAAATATGATGATAAGTCCTCTCAAATTGTGATAAAGTGAGCTATCTTCGTAAGATGATCCACAATGACTCGTATCTCATTGTTTCCTCTGGATGTCCTTAGATGTCAAGTGAAAAAGTCTATGGTAATGTTCTCCAACTTCCATGTTGGTATGGGTAGTGGATGCATCATCCACTTAGACATTTTACTCTTAGACTTCACTTGATGACATACCAGGCACTTTTATATATATTCAAGAATCTCCCTTTTCATGTTGTCCCACCAAAAGTTTTCTCAGATATCTCGATACATCTTTGTTCTCCTTGGGTGAATAGAAAAGTTCAAGATATGTGCATCATTCAAAATATCCTTCATTATCTCTAGATTGGATGGTACACACAATCGTGACCCAAATCATAAAACTCCATCTGTTCCAATCAAGTACTCAAAGGATTTTCCATTTTTAATAGCTTCCACCGTTTTTTGAAGCTCCACATATTTTATTTGTACAACATTTTTTTATCCATAAGCTATGGTTGAGCAATCATTTCAGAAAGGATTGACGATGTTACTCCCTTAATTATTCCAATGTACATTCTCTACAAATCTAATAATATTGATTCCTTTCCAATTCTCAACATTGATAAAGATGCATGATCTTTTCTACTTACAACATCTTCCACCTTATTTGCCTTACTGGAACGGTACTGGACTGAGCAGTCGTAATCCTTGATGAGCTCTATCCGTATAAATTGGTGGATATTAATCTCTTTCTATGTGAATATATATTTGAGACTCTTGTGATCAGTATATATCTCACCCTTCTTCCCATAGAGGTAATGCCACATGATTTTCAATGCAAAGATCACATCTACCAACTTCAGATCATGCGTGGGATTGTTTTTCTCATGGATTTTTAGCTTCGTTGAGGCGTCAGCTATCAATATATCTTTTTTCATCAGAACACAGCCAAAGATTTTATTTTTAGCATAACTGTAAAACAATAATAGTTCTCCACTTGTTTGGAGTGTGAGTATTGGAACAGTAATAAGCCTCTTTTTCAACTCCTTGAAACAGTCTTCTCATTACTGAGTCTAGAAAAATTTTACTCGATTCTGTGTCATCTTGGTCATTGGGTTTGATAGTCATGAAAATTTATTCATAAATAATTGATAATTCCCATCTAGACCCAAAATGCTACATATCTCCATTACAGATGTTGTTCTAGGCCACTCTTCAATTTCTGTTGTCTTGGAATGGTCCATAGATATCCATTTTTTGGTGATAAAATGGCCCAAAAATGATACTTCCTCCATCTAGAAGACACAATTATTTTACTTCTCAAACATCTTATCCTTTCACAAAGACTTTAATACAATAGTCAAATACTCCCTATGTTCTCCCTTTCTCATGGATTATATCAGAATATTGTCAATGAGGACTACCAAAAATTTGTCAACGTAATCTCTAATGTCTCTATTCATTACTTCCATGAAAATTTCTGGAACATTGGTGAGTCCTAAGGGAATCACTATGAACATGTAGTGCCCATACCTCATTCTAAAGGTATTATTGGGAATAGATTACTTCGTCACCATTAATTTGTGATATCCCGACTGAAGGTCCACCTTAGATAAATAACTGGCCCCATGATGTTGATCAAACAAGTCGTCTATCTGAGGAATGGGATACTTTTTCTTAATCCTGATTTTATTGAGCTCATGATAATCAATAAAGAGGTGCATTGATCCATCCTTCTTCTTTAAAAAGATGACTGAAACACCCCATGGTGAAGCACTCATGCCTGTAAAACCCATGTCCAGATTCTCCAGTAAAAACTTCTTCAGATCATCAAACTCTATAGTGGCCATTCTATATGGTGTCTTTGATATAGGCAGAGATCCAGGAATAAGTTCAATTGAGAACTCAACCTCTCTATCAGGATAGAGACCCAGAAACTCTTTAGGGAATACATCAGTGTAATCCCTCACGATGGGCATGTCTTGAAGCACTATTATCTCATTTTCCTCAATCATTTGGTTTAGATATTCTTTCTCATAAGAAAGAAATATCCACACATGAGACGATGATTCTAATGGATACTCATCTTCATCATTACAGTTGTAACTAATTAGAGGATGATTCAGGATGTGAATAGTGATCTCCCATTCCAGGAAGTTGATGTTGGATTTGTATAATGATAGCCAATCCATTTCCAAGATAGCGTCAAACTCCACCAAAAGAATTAATAAATGATTTTCTGGGAGGTTCAATCCACAGAAATTAAATAGGGAGGTGTTATAAACCATGGATGTAATACTTTCCCCATTCTTAGTTCACAGAGATAACATTCCCTCCAAATTTGGAGGTGTTGTTTGAATAGTTCTACTAAACATGCACGATATTAAATAATACATAGAACAAATATAAAATAGTACATTCACTATTCTCTAATGAATAACAAGCATACATGTCAACACAGCATTGTATGGCTCCATATCAGCAGTTATGATAACATAAGCCCTTTCTTGTTGCCTTTGAGGTTGTTATTGATTTCCTCTAATAACCCTTGGATTAGGGAAATTTTTTCTATAATTTCAACGATCCTTGAAGTTTTAACGCTCCACCACTAATTGAGAATTGATCTAAAATTTCCTTTATTCTTCCACATTCATGATATTTTTCATATCCCTTTGGTAGTTCTTGGACAGATGTCAAAACTTCATACATTTCAAACAATTCCTAGTTCCCTTTAGATAGTTCTCTGCATGCTATTCCCAAAACTTTTACAAGTGGGATATTCAGGCTTCATTCCATCATGGTATTTGTTTGTTAAACCACCCATGATTTTCTCCATTTTTCATTTCTTGTCACCAGGATCTGGAGGCTAATGAGAGTCTCCAATATCCATTTATACTATGAGGGCACAATAGACAATCTGCTCATAAATGTCGAAGTCTTAAATTGACGACACCTTTTGTGGACTCAACTTTAGCCTGCTAAATAAGTGACCCACCATGAAATTGGTTTTCATGACAAATCCAAAGGCATGCCTTTCAATTCATGTTATTTTTTCTTCATACACCTCGAGGGAATCATCCTCATTCTGCTTGAGACTGAGAAACTCTCTTTCCATCTTGAGATGAAGGTTTCATAGAAAATATTTATTAAATAACATCCTCTTGAATTCCTCCCAATCCATGGAATCTATTTACTCTTGGGACATTGTATTCTTGTGTCCACCACAGATCAGCTTCCCCATCAAAATGATAGAACACCAGTACAACTTTCTATTCTTCCGAGAACTATAGGATGAATAATATCTTTTCAACGGAGTTAATCCAATGTTCTGCAAGGATGGGATTAGAAGATCCACTAAACATGGGAGGCATTTGCTGCATGGAGTATTCTATGAAAACTTTCTCTTTCTTTGGAGGAGGAGGGTGTTCCACATGATTAATGTTATTATGCATAACTTTAACTAACTGAGCAAGTAATTTCATGACCTTTTGAGAACCCATACCGATCATATCAAGCATATCATTAGGGAAACCTTTTCTTTTCCTATCACATTGGTTATTGAAGCATTTTATTCTATTTGCATCCATTAACTATGAAATATAACATACAATTATAGGACATGAATACTTAGCTATTAAACATAAAAAAGGAAACATTTGAACATAAAAGGATAAACTTATAGAGGAGAAGTATATCCTAGCATTTTATTAATTAGGTTTAAATCAAGGTTATCCTTGGTCTATTTCTTAAATTATATTCTTATGGGATTTTTTTATTCCATTAATAATGGTTTGTACTAATCTCATGAATTAACTTAGGAATATCCCCCATGAGTATGAAAACTAAGATTGTGTCCTTGCTTGTTTTCGTGTAATAGGATACCCCGGGTCAAGCCCGAAACTCCTTGTCAGAGTTTTCACTCTTAGGTATATCTGTTCTAGAGCTGCCTCTACCTATTTGTATCCACACTTGGACATAATTTCATGATAAACCACTTACTCTATAATTACCAAAATTTTGGGATTCTTCCTTATAATTCATCTCATCCTTAAGGTTATTACTACAATGATCTATTCCTAATCACCAAAAATTACTAAACCATCCTATGATACCAACTATTGAAACCCTATACTTTTAAATAAAACATTACCTTATTTTAATAAAAATTATAGATCAGAGCAAAATCCAATGATCATAACGTCTAGTGTCTTGAAGACTAGGTACATAATCAAACATTAAAAAAATTATTTAAACTCCACAATTAGCTCCTATATTTCATTTTGTTAATGAATATTCCTAGGAAAACATAGGAATAACATGAACAAAGGGATGAGTAAAAATCCCTATAAAGGAATAACTATAAGAACATAGAATTAACATATGTGGTAGAAGGAAAGACATGATGATATCAAAAGGCATGTAACATATGGAATCATAACATATAGACATGGGATCATTTAAACATGGGATAATAGAAATTTGGAAGAAACATAAAATACACATTTAGTGCGAGTCAATGCTAACCACCAAGACCGTTTCCCATAGTATCACAAGCCAAGGTTAAGTTCCAAGACCTTTTCACATAGTACCACATGGTAAGGCTAACTGCCAAGATCATCACACATAACATCTCATGATACTAAAATGTACCAAATGCGTTGGACCATTATCTAGTTTCACCCATCTCTCATTTCATGAATATGTATTCACATAAACAATCATATGTAATCAATATTACATAAACATAAGTGTTACCCATGGAAAGAATTGGGTAACCCTATCATGACATAAAGCATAACAAAGGGGTGTATCATGAATTTGTCCATGAAAAGAGAAATTAGAACATACATGGATGTGAATATGGTAAAATAGGCACATATCATGGTATTTTATGTCAAACAAAAGTGGAAATATGTATGAAATGTTTTTGAGAAATTTTAGTATTAAAACATTTGTGTGCGATTTTAAGGAAAATACTATAGATCTTTTAAACTAGAAAATGGAACATTATTTTATACACAACAAGAAGTGAAAGAAGATGGTTTTCATAATAAAAACACTTATTTAATAAATAATATGGTGGATTAAAATAGAGGATAGAGTTCACTTAAAATTGGGTAAAAATTTGGGAAGTTCCCTTAAAACGAGTTTGTTTATTGGAAATTATCGAGGAGGGAATCACTTAAATTCAAATATATACCTGAAAGGGAATGAGGAATGGATCCTGAAACATTAGTATGGAGAATATAAATATAATTTAAACATTTTACATAAAAGGGAAAAACATCATTTGGGTAGAAAGAAAGATATATCAACCCAAAAGAAAACAGGCGGTTCAGGTACAATTCCGTACAGATTATCGGCATGCTATCAGGTGTACGTAAGAAGGATTTATGGGAGAGAATGGGATTTATAATCACATATAAAAAATTAAAGAATTAAGGGGGAGTATCCAAATTTTACCCCCATCATTAGATATTACACTAAAAATGACATAGCACAAATGACTTACTTTAATAAAAGTAAAATGGAGAGGATCCCTGACCTTAAGTCTGTTGGTGTTCTCCACTTGTTATTAATCACCTGAATAAACAAATTAGGATTATAAATATATATTTCTAGAATATATTATATATTTATGAGATTTATTATAACCTTTTCGTGTTCATTCATGACCTTTCTTTGACCGGTTAAGTTGCTCAATTTCATTGTTGGGGTCCATTAGTTTTTTTTGTTTTTATGATGGATTTACTTATTTTCATGAATGGATAATAATGTAAGATGAAATTGGTTGTCCATAATTGAAGTTATTTTACATTATTGGACATACAGTAGATTATAAATTTTTAAATTTAGTTTTCTTACTTGGAATGAAGTCGGATAATTATATAAAACATTAATGACAGAAACTTGAAGTAATTTTAGTATTTTTTCTCACAATTAACTTGGTTTGTATTATTATTTTATTAAATGATTGAATAAGGATTAAAGAAAATTAAATAAGATAAAATACACATATAATAATATGGTTCAACTATAATAATGGTTTCATGACCAAAATTGAAGATCGCAATATAAATTAATAACACGTCATCCTCGATTGTGCTAAATTAACACATCTCAAACGATGTTTTCATTTATTTAAAATATAAACTTGTGAGTGGATTGATGAAAACGAATTATCCCATTAGAATAATATAATTATTGTACATATATGTTACTAAAGTTATGATGCCATTTTAGTGATGGGAGGTGAGGAAAAAATTAAGAAAAGAAAAAAACATAGAAAAATTGGAAACAGGAATTTACCTTTTGACTTTATCTCCTTTGAGAGCCTCTTAAGGGGAGAAAATTTTATCTTTTGAAGATACCATTGGATTTTGGACGTTGTGGGGGAGGGGGGACCATGGGGAGTTATTTGGACAGAACATAGGTACGTAACAAGGCTTGAGAGGAGTAAAGAGAAGAGGTAAGGAAGAGTGGTATTTGTAGTGGAGGAGAGGAGGTTTTCATAATATTTAATTCCATAGTTTATTATTTTCCTTCAAGACCAGAAATTGTTATGACTATATGACCAAAAATAGTAATAAGTTCATGTTAGATTGAACCAATTGGACTTACATCATCAGATCATCATCAATGACTCAATAAGTCTATTATTTAGTATTTATTGCAAATCATCTTATTTTACTATTCATTAAAAATTCAATTATTTTAGAAACACCAAAAAATTCACCCTAAAAACTATTTGACATTTATAATCCAAAAATGAAATCCATTTTTCAAAAATAATAATATAAATATTATGAATTTAATTTTTAATTAAAATCACAATTTACTCGAAAAATTACTTTTTTAAACATTTATTTTCTTATTCCATGATATAGGTATATTGTAATCCCACATGAATATTATTTATATACTATCAAAGGTGAGGTTACTATTCATTAATTTTTGTCACTATTCATAAGGGTATGTTACTATTCACCAAAAATTATGTTGGTTATATTATACTCCAAATAACTTACTGATGGAAACTGTGTATGTCATATTTTCAATATTCAAATCAGAAATGTGAAACAATTATGTTTAATGGTCACATAACACTTAATAGTTCATTTTGTTGTGATTTCATGTGATTATATAGAATAATAATAAGAATTAAATTTCTATTGAAAAATGATGGGTGCTTATAGTCAGGATGAACCTACACTAGTGAGTTGTCGATAGTGGATAGGGTCCCGTGACATCAAGTCTTTTAAAAGAAAATGGCCTAGATTACGTGGTAGTGTGGAGAGGGTTTGGTGGATAAGGCACAAAATTAGCATGGATGTAGCATGCATGGTACCTCTTGGAAGACTCGATATAGTTACGGATCATGGAGGGCCGAAAATACCCCAATATTTGAATCCGGTGAGAGAGTTTCAATCCTATCTGATAAGCCCCATTGGAATCGGGATGAACCGCCTGCATGACCTAAGAAATCAAACCTCTATGAATTTAACAGAGGAGAATCCCATTTAACGCGCATCTATGGAGGATCTTCTCAAGATTAGGACCACTCGGGAGGGTGAACTACAATGGTCACCATTGGATTCTCTCATTATTGGATCGATCTTCTTGGAGTTTACCATGTTGGACATACTTGATAAAGGGGGTCCTCCAGTCAGGAGTCATTTCCAAGACTGCGGTAGGGGGACCAGGTGGTCCTGACTTGGAGGTGCCGATAGTAAAGTGGATTACCTATGGGATATCATCGTCTTACGAAGTAATGGGAGTGATGACTCTCTGATGCGTCACATGGATAATTAAATCATCCTCATCAGGCTCTGAAATAGATGCCGCTATTCCGGAAAAGAAATCAGCTTGACCGTTCTGTGAACGAGGGACATGAGTAACATTAGGATGAGATATTAACTGGGAATTCATCTTGCGGGTATGTTCTAACAGTGGTACGAGCTCCAGATACTAGATGAATTAGTCACCATTAATATGCTTTATGACTAGTGTGGAGTCTCCTTTCACATGTAAGTGGGGTACTTCAATCACGGGGTCTTGCTCGAGGATAGTAATGAGGGCCTGGTACTCTACCTCATTGTTGGTACAACATTCTGACAAAATAAATTATTATGGTAGGACAACTTGTGCAGTGGGGATGAATATGAAACCAAGGCCCACTCGGTAGAGTTCGGGATCATTGAGTCTTCTGCCAGTAGGTATTTGGGAAGCACCATCAAAGTGAATTTTCCAACATGGAATAGATTGATCCATCGAGAGTGTTCCATCATCTAGAAAATCAAGATCTAGAGACTGTACTGCAGCGGCTGGATGGGCAGAAAGAAAGTGTCCCATTTCCTATCACATGATAGGCCGATGGGGGAAAAATTGATATCAAACTACTAGAGTATCACTACCCACTGAGCTAGACATCATGTTATCATGGGGAGGATTATAATGTAATTTAGTAGATCCACTAGGGACACTAGTTGTATCTCATGGTGCTACAAGTAATGTCACAATTTTTTCACTGTGAATACCAGCGCAAAGAATCTCTTCTAGATAGATGAATATCAGGTCTCTATATGAAGGAGCATGTGGATTCGATAGTATAAACTGTTATTTGTTCCCTATCTATTCTTCTGGGTGATAAGGGATATGAGAGATCGCTCCATTATGGTCATATAAAGGACCAATGGCTTTCCATAAATGAGTAGCCTCAGAACCATAGGTTATAATAGGTGGGACTTCTTAATTTTCTCAAAAGTAGACTGAAATTCTTCATGCCACTGGTAATAAACAACATTCATCATTGTAATGCCCCTACCCTAGTTACCTAGTGTCAGTGCATTATTACAGAACACTGGCATGATCACAAGGGATCGAGTCTCAAACGACCGATTAGTTATGTTGCCTTGGAAGTACTAGATACATACATAAGTTTTACATTACATTATGAAATAAAAAGAACAAAAACAATTTTTCCCTTTGTAACACACTTATATCTCTTATATCTCCCTATATGTCAACCATAAAATAGTTCTTCACATCCTAAAAAAATTAACCATAAAAAGGTGTGAGCTTAGATTCTAATTAAGGATAACAATATAGCGGAAACTTTCATAAATAAGCATAAACATTTAAGGAAATTTATATGACTAAAACATAAGCCTTTTAAACTTAAACTTCAGAATTATATGGAAAATATAAATTTAATAATTCCATTTACGTATTCACATTGATATTATTCTTTTCAAATAATCACATGCAATATCAATAGCCAATTTCAAAATGATGGAATGCATAATGTAGGACATCATAACCACATAGTCAGGGCCTCAGGCCAAGACTACAAATAATATTTTGTCAAGGCCTTGTGCCAGGACACATGTTTGTCTCATGAGACCTACCGATGCATCTAAGAGCTATAGTGGGCTCCATCCATCACTTATTATGTCCAATTCATTCCTCACATGAAAAGTTTGAAACATAAAATAAACAGTCGTATTAAAACTAGTATATAAAATGTTAATAGTTTAACTATAAACCATGAATGGTATAAAAATAACTCATCCAAAGTCAAACATATCACAAAACCTAAAACAAAATATGTAATTTTGTATCATAATATATGAAATTCAAACAAGTGTAGATTCCATCAAAAGATGTTGACATAAATGAAATCAAAACAATTTGAGAGAAATATCTCTTTCTATTATGAAATAATTTAAAAGTCACATAATTATAAAAGAAACGATTTCTTTTTAAAATATTATTAATATAATTTAATGGATTCTTAGACAATGTTATAACATCGGAAAATAACCGCATACACCGTATAAGTTAAAAAAGGCATTCTTATATTAATTTGTTGAAAAGGACATAAAGTACCTTGTTTGGAAAACTATGGATAGATTATTTTATAAAAAATTTATAAAAATTCAAAAAAGGGTATAAATTACTTTAAAATATATTCTAGGAAATTGTATAAATGTTTTGAAATACATATTTAATAAACACATATGTGGACGATAATGAGGTTCCAGTAGATACTTATGTATTAACAACCCCAGATATGTAAAGGGATTGTAAAATTAAAACTTAACATGTACCTTTACATGGTCAAGAGTAAGTTATCCTCCTGTATAGTTGTTAATACATTGTTATTATATTATTCAAGAACCATATACATTAATATGATATCATGTATGAACTTCTAATATTGTTTTGTTAATGATACTTCGGTTGTATCATCGTTTCAGGTGTTAACTGATTTTTTTTCCTTAATATGAGTTGTTACATAAGTCTTATTTGTTATGGATAAGATGTATATGATTCATTTAATGAATTATATTATGTTCTTAAACATTATTTTTAATCATCAAATGAAAATTATTCTTAAATGTTTACGACGGGGAATGAATTTCATCGTGTTCATGTAGACGATAATCCGTACGTACGCACAAGCGACAATATCATTCTATTGATGGTGAAATCATATGTAATTTGATGGTATATAATATATAAAGAATCTTTAAAATGTTATATTTATTATTTACAACATTTATACTCATTATTATACCCATCCAAATAATGAAGTGTTTGAATTACAAACAATACCACGACGTGGAGACGGTAAGTCTTACATATGCACGTATGGTGACTTTTCATTCATATGATAGACAGAATAATGAATATGGTTGTACCATATTTATAATAACATCATAGTATGTATAAGTTACAGGATTTATTTTTTTTGTTATGAGAAAAACTAAGAAAGAGTAAGTGGAAGAAGAAAACAACTTCGAAAGAGGTGATGAAATTGTTACCTCTTCTTCAGGTGCTTCCTTTTGATTTGATCAAAAGGGAACCATAGGATGGAATTAGGATTTAGTAATGAACTATAGTTTGATGTTAGGGTAGTTGGGATGTTATTTGGCATGGGTGTGCCGGGCCAAATGGCTTTGGAGGTGTTATTTTGAGAGAAGGGGAAGTACCCTTTTATAAGAGAGGTGAGGGTCACTTTAGGAAAAGCTTGAAATATTATTTTATTATACAATCATATTAAGTTTATAATGGCTCCAAAAGGATTTATTTTGAGGATAAGGTGGGTATAGGTAGAAAAACTCTCAGCCAATAGGTATTATAAAGGATTAGGTAACCATATTAACCGTAACTTTTAGATATAACTCTTGGTTAAATAGTGTAACATTTACCAACTCTCTTTGTATTATTATAATAAATTGTTAATAAATTTACTATAAAAGTCCAAGAGAACCAAAAGTGGTTATTTATTAATATATATAACCTTATCTATGTCCTTTGGAAGAACCTTAAATTTTCAGAATAATTATATCAATTTATAATATATTATTTGTTTTAAAAACTCAATTACGTCAATTTTGACACTATTTGGTATTTTGTTTTTTTGAAAGTCATAACTACATTATAACATCAACGAAAATTTATTTAATAAATCCTAACACCTAATATTAACCTATAAAATTAGTTAAATTCATCATAAGTATAAATTTACATTTATTTGGATATTTATAATATCAATTATTGTAATATTTCCTTATTAAGGTAATTACTCCATCATCAATGTGTCGTAAATAAATTTAATTATTTAATGTCTAATAATTATAAATAAAATAAAATTATGTAGGATATCTTTTTATATTTCTAATGAATATTTATAGTCGAATTTATATTATGTATTACCCAATATTATAAATGGTTTAGTTATAAAACACTGAGTTTAACACTATTAACTCTTTAAATAAAATAATAATAAATGTCCTAATATATTCAAAGTGGAAAAAAGGATCATATTTTTTCCTAATGTTTCATTTGGCTTATATAAACATATACAACAGAATTAGGACATGTTTTAGGTTAATTACAATATCATTTTTATCTTTATTTACTGTATTTACTTTTAACTGTGTTGAATAAAAGTCAAAAGCTACTACTCACCAATAATTATTTTTATATTATTGAACCACATTTTACTTACTGATGTCAATTGTGTTCCACATATTTTTGAAATTCAATTCACCAAAGCAATAAAATTATGTTTTATGAAAATTTTCAAATGCCCCTCGAAGGTGGGTAAAAGACAGTAAAAAGTTCAATAAAATTTTATATATCTATTATTATTATAAAATGAATACAATGACATACATTGAACAAATATAGGTGTTATGTATCTATTTTTACCTAAAATAAATTTAAATAAAATAACTAATTATTTAAATATAAAGTTTATTTTAAAAAATAATGCAGTGTTTTTCACTATTCATAAAAAATTGAATGTTTTTAGAAAAATACCAAAAAATCACCCTAAGATAATTATGATATTCTAAATACAAAAATGAAGTCCATTTAGAAAAATAAAATTTATAAAATTTCAAAATGTTGGTATTACTATTCATAAAATCAAGTTTGATTTGTCATGGTGTGTTAGAACTCGAAGTTGCGTACATCGCAAGCTATTGTATTATTCAATGAGAAGCGTTCTAGGGAAGATTGGGGTGTTACATTCTCCCCTCCAAATAATTTAATCCTCAAAATTTATAGAATACTACATCACAAAATTATTCCGGTGGTTCTTCGTCATAAGTTCCTCAGGTTCCCACATTTCCTCTTCCATCTTATGGTTTCTCGATAGAAATTTTACCAGACGACTCATCCGGGTTCTCAAAAATTGTTCTCTAGTATCAAGAATCATGACAGGATCTTCACAATAAGATAGATCAGGTTCCAGTTCTATTTCTTCATTGGTGAGTACATGCATTTGGTCACGCATGTATTTTCTTAACAGTTATATATAGAACACATCATGAACTTTGGAGAGACTTGGAGGAATTTCCAAACGATAAGCTACAACTCCAATTCGTTCTAGAATTTCGGAAGGTCCAATGAACATGGGACTTAATTTACCCTTATTATCAAAACATATAACAACCTTCCATCGGGATACCTTCCAGAAAATATTATCTCCTACTTGAAATTCTAAATCATTCTTTCAGTTATCGACATTTCTCTTTTGCCTACTTTGAGAATCTAGGATGTGGGTTTGGATAACCTTTAATTTTTCCATTGTTTCCTCCACAAGTTATGGTCCTATGAGTTTTCATTCACCAACATCATCCCAACAAGTTGGTCGGAGACATCTCTTTCCATATAACGCTTCATATGGTGTCATCTGAATACTTGAATAGAATCTATTGTTATTGGAAATTTCTACCAGAGGTATATACTGATCCCATATACCTTTAAAGACATGTGAGAAAGATATGAACAAGTCTTCTAAGGTTTGAATAGTCAATTCTAATTTTCCATCCGTTTGTGGGTGGTAGGTAGTGATCAAATGAAGTTTAGTATCCATGGCCTTCTGAAGACTTTTCTAAAATCATGATGTAAAACATGGGTCATAATTAAAAACAATCGATAAGGGTAATCCATGATGTCTTAAAAATTCATAAATATATAATCTTTCTAAACATTCAAGTGGTAAATCATATATTATAGAAAGTAATTCGGATGACTTGGTAAGACTGTCAATAATGACCCATATTATATCATTCCTTCTAGGAGTCTTTGGTAGCCCCATGTCAAAGTCCATCATAATATCATCCCATTTCCACTCAGGTATGAGAAGAGGTTGCATGAATCCTCTAGGATATTGTCTTCCAGCCTTCACCTATTGAAAAACCATACATCATGGAACATAATCTGCAATCTCCCTCTTCATGTTTTCCCGCCAAAAATGTTACTTCAAATATCTATACATCTTAGCACTAACAGGGTGTATAGAGAAATTGGTTCTATGAGAGTCATCCTAAAATTCCTTTTTGGATCAGGTATGTCGGGAACACAAAGTCTCTTCCCAAATTTCAAAATTCCATCATCATATAAGTCGTCAATAAATCTCCCATCATTCACAGCTTTAATTTTTTTTAGAAACTCTTCATCATCAGTCTGGTAAATTTTTATCCTTTCTAGTAAATATGGTTTAGAAACCATTTAAAAAAGTATTGATTTTTTACCTTCCATGATTATTCTCATATCCATCTTTACTAAATCCATGAACATAGGATCCGTTTCAAATCTCATATTTTTCAAAACTCCATGATCATTTATGCTCAAAGAATCTTCCACCTTATTTACCTTCCTCGATGGTAGTGTATAGTGAAATCATAATCTTTGAGTAGTTCAAGACATTGTCTTATCCTCATGTTGAGTTCTCTCTGTGAGAAAATATACTTCAAACTATTGTGAGAAGTATATATCTCACATTATTCATCATAGAGATAGTGTTTCCATATCTTCATAGAAACTATTACAGCTGCTAACTCAAGATCGTGAGTGGGATATCTTTTTCATGAATTTTTAGCTGTCATAAAGCATAGTAAATAACTCTATCATTCTGCAAAAGGTCATAATCAAGTCCTTTCTTTGAATCATCACAATAAATAACAAATCCATCATTCTCCGATGATAGATTCAATATAAGTGCATTGAGTAATTTTCACTTCTTTTCTTCAAAACATTATCCGTACTCTTTTTTCCAAACAAATTTAACCCCATTACATGTGATCTTGGTTAATGGGTTAGCCAATCAGAAAAAATTCTGAACGAAGCACCGATAATAACCTTCTAAACCAATAAAACTGTGTACCTTAGTGATACTCGTCGGTGCTGGATATTATTGGATTTCCTTGGTCTTTGAAGCATCAACAATGATTCTATCCTTTGATGCAATATTGACATGAAATGAAATTTGTGAAACTAAAATTCATACTTGATAAACATCCAATATAATTCATTTCTTCTAAGGGTTTTCTGAATAGTGCACAAGTGATTTTCATGATCTTCATATATTTTGTTGAATTCCAAGATATCATCAATAAACACCACTAAAAAGTCAATAAGATATTACTTGAAAAAACTATTCATTAGATCCATGAAAACAGAGGGTGAATTAGTAAGACCAAAAGTCATTACTGTATACTCGTAATTCCTGGACATAGATTGAAATGTTTTCCTTGGAATGTCTTCCTTCTTCACACACAACAGATGATATCCAGACGAAGTTCAATCTTTGAAAAATATTGATCTCCATGATGTTGATAAAATAAATTATCAATGCGAGGTAGAGGATACTTGTTCTTTATTTTTATAGAATTTATCTACCTATAGTCAATGCACACCTCATAGATCCATATTTATTCTTTACAAAAAGAATAGGGGATCCCCATTAAGAAAAACTAGGGATAATATATCCTTCATTACACAATTTCTATAGTTGTTTCTTTTTTTCCATTAATTCTATAGTGTCAATTCTATAAGGGGTCTTCAATTTGGGCCTTGAAATAGAAAATAAATTAATGGAAAATTCAATTTCTCATTCTAGAGGATGTACATGTAAATCATCTGGAAACACATAAACATATTCTTTCACAATAGGTACATCATATATTTGAAAATTATTTTCCTCACTCATAGTTAATTCACTATCTTCCTCCCCAATAATTGAATTTATTAGAGATACTGGGGGAGGATCTTGATAAGAATCTGATGGTGATGTTTCTGATATAAAGATAAGTACTCCTTATCATCATCCAAAATTGTAACCTCCTTCTTCTTATAGTAAATTATCACATAATGGTCTGAAATCCAATACATAATGAGGATTATATCAAATCCAATCATGGGAATGTCGATGAGATCAGAAAATAAATAAAATTTATATTCCCTAATGGGAAGTGATTCACAAATCTTTTTTGCAATGATACTTCCCTTATGAGTTTTGACTGAAAACTCCCTTGTTAAATAAAATTTTAAATATCTAATTTTCTTAGAAAACTGGGATGATATGAAACAATGTGATGATCTAGAATCAAATAAATCATGGGATAAATTTGGGGAAACCATTAAATTACCTTCCACCACATCATTTGGAGCTTCAACCTCAGCAGTAGTGATCGCAAAAGCTTGGCCTTTCTCCTTTGGCCTTTTTTTAGGGATGTTTCCTTGGCACTTAGTATATTTGTTTCATAATGCCTCATTTCTCTACAATTGTATCATTCATCATTTTCAAACTCTTTATTTCCCTTGAAATCATGAGCTTGGTGGCCTTTTTCACCACACTTTTAACAGACTCCCATTCCCTTGAGGAATGTACGGCGGTGTTTTTTACCACATTTACTACAAGATGGAAATTCAACATTTCCATTCACCCCTTTATTTTCATTTCTAGAGTTTTCAACAGATATCTTCTTCTCTTTCTTTTTTTATAGTTGGAAGACTTATAGAATTCTTTTTCAGTATTGATAGCACATGAGACAATATCATTATACGATGAGAAGGATTTTGTGACTAATTACTGATGGATAAATGGTTTTAAACCATCAATGAATCGATCAATATTACTAATTGGGTTACATATATAATATGTTGTATGCCTTACTATCATTGTAAAGTTAGCACCACACTTTGTGACATTCTCATCCTCCTTTTTCCTCTGATACAGAAATTGTGTTTCCATATCTGCTCGATGGTCAAGAAGAAATTATTTTTCTTAGAAAATCTCTTTAAAATACTTTAATTATATATTTGATAACTTTTCGTCCTCCTTGGTGTTTTGAATTAATGACCACCATTGATCAGGATCTCTTGTGAGGTGATAGACAGCCATGGCAACTTTTTCCCTTTCGCTACTCCCTAAAGAATGAAATATTTTCTCTAAGAAACTTACCCATTTCTCAGCTATAAATGGATTTGTAGTCCCATTTAATATTTCTGTTTGTTGCCTCATGAAGCGGTCTAACCTTGATCCTCCACATTGTAGATCAGGGTGCTCCATATTGGTATGGTTATTATTCATAACATGAGTGAGTTGTACTAGTATGGGGATAAGATGGTCAACACTATTTGCATCACCGACTTCAATATAATTATATGGAGTAGTATGGAATTACCTACATGGATTATGTGCATTGATATTGTTTCTAATCATTTTACTAGGCACCATTTATAAACAATGGAATACACTAGATTAGTTTATGAATCACAATATATAAAGCCAAACTCTTAAAAAACTTAACAAAAAGTGAACAGATTAAGAATATAATCCATAATCATAAAAATGTTTTTATTTGAGAATTATTTAATCATAAATCCTTAATAATGGTTTGTTATAAAAATTTCAATTATCCTTAGCATTCCCCCATGAGTTTCGTAACCAAGAGTGCAGCAAGGCCCATTATCGTGTACCAGGATACCCTGTGTCAAGCCGAAAACTCCTTTTCAGAGTTTTCACTCCTAGGTACATCTATGAAAAAGCTTTCTCTACCTGCTCGTATCTAGAAAGGGATTTATTTCTTGTATAATACAAATAATCACTACATTACCAAAATTAAAGGAAGTTATTCTATACCAATCCTCAAAGTCTATCTTAGGGAAATGTTCTCTAATTAGATTTTTTCCAAATATAGTTTCCAAGTTTTGTACTAAAGTTCCTCTGATACCAACTGTAACACCCCGACCCTATTTATCCAGAGTCGGTGCATTATTACCTAACATTCTCATGATCACAAGAGATCATGTCTCGAAAGACTGATTAGTTTAGTAGCTTTGGATGTACTAGATACATACATATGTTTTACATTACATCATGAGATAAAAAAACAAAAACATTTTTTCCCATTTTAACACACTTATATCTCTTAGCCTAACCCTGCAGGTCAACCATAAAAAATACTTCTTCACATACTATGAAAAATAAAACATAGAAAGGGGTGATCTCATCTGATCATTAGGGATAACAGTAAAGAGAAAACTTTTATAAATAAACATAAACATATTAAGCAATGTATAAAACTAAAACGTAAGCCATTTAAACTTAAACATCATCATAATATGGGAAAAAAATCTAATAATTCCATTTATTTATTCACATCGATATTCAACTAATCGAATAATCACATTCAATATCAATAGAAAATTTCAAAATGATGGAATGCATAATGCCAGACATCATAACGACATAGTCAAGGCCTCATTCCAAGACTACAAATAATATTTTTTCAAGACCTTGTGACAAAACAGTACTTCGTCTCATGAGACCTACCGATGCATCTAGGAGCTATAGTAGGATCCACCCGTCACTAACTATGTCCAATGGAATCCTCATATTAAAAGGTTGAAAGATAACATAAGCTTTCATATTAAAACTAGCATAAGAAATGTTAATACTTTAACCATAAACCATGAATGGTATAAAAATAACACATCCACAGTCAAACATATCACAAAAACTTAAATAAAATATGGGATACATTATTATAAAAAATCGACTTCAAATAAGTGTAAAATCCATGTAAGTATGGTGACATAAATGAAATAAAAACTATTTGATAGAAATATATCTTACTATTTTGAAATCATTTAAAAGTCACACAATTATAAAAGAAAAATTTTATATTGTAAATATTCTTATAATCTTGTATGTGAAGCTTCGATGATGTTATAATAGTAGAAAATATCCACACCCACTTTATATATTAAAAAAGGCATTCTTACCTTATTTTGTCGAAAAGTCATAAAGTACCTCATTTGGAAAAGGACGGAAATATTCATTTATAAACAGTTTATAAAAAGTCAAACAAGGGTATAAATGACATTAACCCATAATCTAGGAAATAGTAAAAAATTTTTGAAATAAATTTATAAGAAACACGTATGTGGATGATAAAGATGTCTGAGTTGATACTCATGTATTAACAACCTCAAATAAGTAAAGAGATTGTAAAATTAACACATACCATGTACTTTTACTTGGTCAAGGGTACATTATACTCTTGTATAATAGTTAAATAATTGTTTTTATATTATAAAATAACCATAGAACTAAATATGATATCATATATGACCATTTAATATTATTTTGATAATGATATTTCAGTAGTATCATCGTTTCAGGTGTTAACTGATTTGTTTTCATTTATATGTTATGTTACATAAGTTCTATTTGTTATGGATAAGATGTATTTGATTCATTTAAAAATAATTTTTTATTCTTAAACATTATTTTTTATCATAAAATAAGAATTATTCTTGAATGGTTACGACGGGGAATTAATTTCATCACGTTCGTGGAGATGGTAATCCGTACGTACGCACGAGCGACAATATCATTCTATTGATGGTGAAACCATATGTAATTCGATAGTATATCATATACAAAGAATACATAACATATTATATTTATTATTTAAATCAGTTATATTCATTATTATACCCATCCAAATAATGAAGTGTTTGAATAACAAACTACACCACGACGTGGAGACGATAAGCCATATGTACGCACGTATGGTGACTTGTCATTCCTAGGATGGATAGAATAATGAATACGGTTGTACCATATTTATAATAACATCACAGTATGTATAAGTTTCTGGAGCTATTATTTTAGTATGGAAACAAAAAATAATGTGGATGTGGAAGAAGAAAATAAAATTGAAAGAGGTGATGAAATTATTACGTCTTCTTCCGGTGATTCTTATTGATCTGATAAAAAGGGATCCTTAGGTTGTCTTTATGATCAAAGTAATGTTTAGTCAATAAGGTTTTCCTTATGACTTTTCCATTCCTTCTTGTTTTGAAAATCACAAAGACCTTATATTTAAGAAAATCGCTTTTATAAGGAAAATCGCTTTTATAAGGAAAATCGCTTTTATAAGGAAAATCGCTTTTATAAGGAAAATTTATTTTATAAGGAAAATCACTTTTATAAGGAAAATTTCTTTTATAAGGAAAATCGCTTTTGTAAGAAAAATTTTCCTTATCATCTTTTCATCCATATTTTTCTTAAGTATAAGATTCGAATTCATTTCTATATTCTTGGAATTTTTTGAAACTTTTATATGAAGTATTCAGTTTTAGGATCTGAATTCTGGATAAGAACTGTAATAAAGTTTCACTCTGAAATCCAGAATGAGAACAATGATAAAGTTTCATTCCGAATTCCGGATACAAACTCTAAATATGTTTTACTCCAGATTCAGGATACGAATCCTTATGAAGTTCGACATCGAATTCTCATTACGAATTCTAATGACGAATTCTCATTAAGAATTCTGATGACAAATTCTCATTAAGATTTCTGATGACGAATTCTCATTACGAATTCTGATGAAGAATTCTCATTCCGAATTCTGGATAAGAATTCTCATTACGAATTCTGATGATGAATTCTCATTACGAATTCTGATGATGAATTCTCATTAAGAATTCTGATGATGAATTCTCATTATGAATTCTAAAAATGAATTCACATTACGAATTCTATTGATGAATTCTCATTCCAAATTCTCATTCTGAATTCACCTATTAAACAGAATCTGGTCATCTTTGTTTTATTCACTCCGAATTTATTTAGACTCCGAAAATTATTTTTTGGTCAGACTCTGAACATTCATTTTTCTTACTCTTTTACAATTTGTCTACTCTTTAATATATTTTTACACTCTGATCTTTCACTCCGAATCTTCACTCCGAATATTTTAGTTTAGACTTAAAACGATGTTGTACATTCTGTTACACTTGTTTTGTTATAAAATGATGTCATCTATTATGTTACAAACTAACCATTGGTTAAGTTACACGTGTACATGTCCCTTGATTTTTAAGGAAAATATGACTGTTGGAAAGGAGTTCGACCTTGCCTATAAATAGGAGCTCATTTGAAAGAGCTCATAGCTGATGGATTACTTCTTCAACATTGTGAATACATGCTGTTGAAGTGATTTCTAGAGAGAGAGGCTCTTATTAACTATCAAAGATTTGTGAAACTCCGAATATTGGTGATTACATTCGAGGAAATCCAGGGATAGGAAGACAGAGGTTTCCAACACCTTGAAGTTGAGGGCTTCCTTGCTGAGGAAGACAGAGGTGGCCAACTACATTGAAGTTGAGGGCTTGCAGGGATAGCAAGACCGAGACTCCGATCTTCGTATCGAGGGCTTATCCTGGTGTGGGTAAGATAGACTTTCTTGAAAGTATAAACCAAGGGACCTTTATGAAAGGCTGTTGGATACCCTTCTCTTTGGGTTAAAAGACTTATATCTTGTTACTTGTAGTTTTACTACTTGTTTATTTCTCTGCATTTTGTATTATAAGGAAAGTATAACTTTCTTACACTTCCTTACTTGTACTCTGTTTCATTTAGATTCTATACACTTTAAGGTAGAATCTCATATTGTAATCTTTGGTTAAGTTTCAATTTATGGAACCATATTTCCAGAAACTACTTTCGGAATCTCTTTCAAAGTTTTCATTTGGTGTTAGAGATGTTGTAAATTTACTTAGTTTAACTTTGTTAAGCATATCCTTTTCCTTTGCTTAAGGAAAACATAGTTTTTTGTAACTATCTTTAAAGGTTCCAAATGAATTTTTAAAGTATAAAATTCACCCCCTCTTGTATATTGAGCATCTACATCACTATTTTGATCATACAATTGGTATCAGAGTGAGGTTTTTGAAATACTTGTACTCACGTATAGGTTTTTTCTTGCTCAATTTATCATTCCAAACTTTCTCATTCCAAACTTTCTCATTCCTAATTTTTTTTAAAATCTTTTTCTACTAACAAGTTTGTGTGTCAAAGGTTGTTCTATTATGGTAGAAATTAATTTTGGTTATTTTGATAATCTAAAACCTACAAGACCACCAATCTTTGATGGTAATGACTATGAGTACTGGAGAGATCGAATGAAGACTTTTTTTATCAATAGTGGAGTGGAAAACTTTGTTATGCTTACTGGTGATTATAAAATTCTTGATAAGGAAGTTAGAACTTTTACTAAACAGGAAAAGCAAGAGTATCAACTCAACTATAAGGTACGCAATACTCTACTTTTTTCAATGACTAGAAATATATATAGCCAAATTTCTTCTTGTCATGTAGCTAATTGTATCTGTAAGAAGTTAGAGGTTACACACTTTGGAACTTCTAACGTGATTGAGACTAGGAGAGCTATGCTTAGAGCTGAATATCATGGCTTCAATTTTCCGTATGGTGAACCAATTTGTAAAGTTCAACAAAGATTTATGACTATTTTCAACAGTCTACAGTCTATGGGAGAAAAAGGCTTAGATGATGTATCACTTGTGGATAAGATAATTGATATTATGCCCAATGAGTGGGATTCCAAAAGAACAGCTATATATGAGAACATGAAGGTTACTCAAATTTATCGTGATGAGTTATTTGGAACTCTACTACAACATGAAACCAGAATGAAGAGAGATGCTGACAACATCAAAAAGAAAAAGAGAAATGGTACTGTTTCTTTTACAACAACATCAAATTAGATGAAATCTAAGACTCATGAAAGAGTAACCAGATCTAAGTATAAGAAAGTTATTTTCCAATCTGAATCTAGTGAGAGTGAAGTCTCTAAAAATGAATTAGAAAATCTTGCTCGAAGGATGAACAAGATAGCTGGCCAGAGAAATTTCTAATCTAAGAATAATAAAAAGGATAGGAAAGATAAGAAATATGGATAAGTTACTTGTTATGAGTGAAAGAGAGATGGACATATTAGACCAGATTTTCCTTTGCTCAAAAAGAAAGAAAGGAAAGAAAGGCATTCAGACAGGAACAAAAACAAGTATTATAAAGCCAAAACTAAGAATTTTTTGAAAGCTAATGATACCTGGAGTGCCAGTGGTGGTGAATCTTTAGATGAATCTTCTGATTATGAATCTTCAGGACAGAAGAATCTTGGTCTTATAGCCAGATTACCTATTGATAATCATTGTTTTATAGATAAGGTACGGAATACTGAATCATTGGCCAATGTTTCTTTAAATTCTAATGATAGTAAGTATTATAACTCTTCTGATGAAGAATCCTCTTCTGATGAAGAAAATACATTACCTACTTATGAAGTAGTCTCTAGGTTTGCTGAACTTCTTGAGATTGAGAATTCTAAACTCAATATGAAACATGATAGGGCAAACTCTAGAAATTCTATTCTTACAAAAGAGATATTAGATCTTTCTAAAGATCTTGATAGGAAAAATGTTGATTTTGAAAGTATTTCAAAAAATCCTGAGGAGGTAAGTTCTGAGAAGAACAAACATTCTAAAGAATTAGAAAAAGTAATTTCTAAGAAAAATATTTTCGATCCTAGCTCTAGTTCTAAAACTAATGATTTTGAGGAAAAAAACATTGTTATAAAACTCAAGTCCGAACTTTTTTCCTTAAAGAAGTGTTTATCAAACATTACCCATGGTAAGGAAAATTTTAATAAAATGTCTTCCCAAATACGAACTTTATGAAATAAATCCGGATTTGGTTATACCCATGCAAAAGCAATTTTTAGTAACAATTATTTTGTTCCAAAAAGTGCCCCATTTTGTACCAAGTGTCAATGTGGTGGTCACTGGGCAAATAATTGTTCCTTAAACAAAACCCAATCTCTAGGATTTCACAATTCTTACTTTTCTAAGATGATGTGGGTTCCTAAAATATTGTTATCTAGTAATCTCAGATCCAAACAATTTTGGATTCTGAAAATCTAATTCCCTTATTGATTTTAGGAAAATAAAGAAAGTACCAGCAACAATACATGGTACATGGATAGTGGATGTTCCTGGAACATGACTGGTAATAAAAGATATTTTGGAAATATTATCAAAACGAAAGGAGGAAAGGTAACTTTCGGAGATAATGCAAAGGGTGAGATATTTGGTATTGGTAATATTGTTCTTTTTAGAAAACATTGATTTCAAATTTTCTTTTTGTTAAGGGTCTTAAGCACAACCTCATTAGCATAAGTCAGTTATGTGATGAAGGTTACCTTGTAAATTTTAGGAATGATAAGTGCTTACTTCACAATTACAAGGAAGAATTTATTCTCTCAGCCAATAGGCATGAGAATGTTTACACCTTAAACTTAGAAGACCTCAGGAGTCAAGATTTACCTTGCCTAAGTGCATTGGAAGATCATTCCTGGTTATGGCATAGAAGATTAGGTCACTGTAACCTTAGGAACCTATGTAAACTCTCTAAGAAGAAACTAGTTAAGGATCTACCGGAGCTTAGATTTGATTCTTCTAAAGTTTGTGATCCTTGTCAATATGTCAAGAAACATAAATCTAGTTTTAAATCAGTCGGTGAAGTCTCAAAAACTGATGCATTACAGTTAGTGCACATGGATCTTTTTGGTCTAACACAAACAGGATGTATTGGAGGCAAATACTATGTGTTTGTTCTAGTTGATGATTAAACTAGATTTACTTGGGTTTATTTTCTAGCAAAGAAGTCTGAAGATTTTTCTTATTTCAAAAGTTTTAGAGCTCAAGTTAAAAATGAGAAAAACCTTCCATTGAAAACTATTCATAGTGATCATGGAGGATAATTTGAAAATTCTGATTTTGAAACTTTTTCTAGTAAAAAAGGTATTACTCACAATTTTTCAGAACCAAGAACTCCTCAACAAAACGGTGTAGTTGAAAGAAGAAATGGAATTCTTCCAGAGATAACTAGAACCATGTTGAGTTAATATTCTATATCTTGACATTTCTGGGCTGAAGCTGTAAGTACTTCTTGTTATACTATAAATCGAGTTTGGATTAGACATTTTCTTAATAAAACCCCTTATGAGTTATGGAATGGTAGAAAACCAAGACTTTCCTACTTCAAGGTTTTTGGTTGCAAAGTATTCATTCTGAATACTAAAGGTAACTAACATAAATTCGCACCAAAATCTGATGAAGGAATTTTCTTAGGATATTCCAAAACATCTAAGGCTTATAGAGTTTTTAATAAAAACACTTGTACTGTTGAAGAAACCGTACATGTAAAATCTGATGAGTCTGATCCTTTTTTTTTAAACCATCTCATCCTATATCCTCAGATGTGTTTTCAAAAACTAATTGTCAACCTTTGATAGAATAACCTTCTGATAAGGATAATGTTCAAGAAGATAATTCTGAAACATTTACCCCAGATGACTTTCTACCCTTTGTTGATGAACATGCTTTTCAAAACCCAAACCAGGTGTTTCATAAGAATCATCCCAGTGATAGTATCATTGGTGATGTAAATCAACCTATAAGGACTAAAAGTTACTTAAGAAATGAAGTAGAACATCTAGCATTTCTTTCCCAATTATAACCTAAAATCACTGATGAAGCTTTAGGTGATGATGATTGGATCAAAGCCATGCAAGATGAACTAAAGGAATTCAAATGGAATAATGTCTGGAATTTGGTTGAAAGACCTAAGAAAACTTCTGTAATTGGAGTAAAATGGGTTTTCAGAAATAAATGTGATGGAAATGGAGTCATAGTAAGAAATAAAGCTAGACTTGTTTGCTAAAGGCTATAATTAGCGAGAGGGAATAGACTATAAAGAAACCTATGCTCTAGTAGCCAGAATTGAATCTATCCGTATTCTACTTGACTTTGCAGCATTCGTTAATTTTAAACTTTTTCAAATGGATGTGAAATGTGCTTTTCTTAACGGTTATGTTCAAGAGGAAGTTTTTGTTGAACAACCTCCTGGATTTGAAGATACTAAACATCCTGATTATGTTATTAGACTTACCAAAGCTCTGTATGGCCTTAAACAAGCCGCACGAGCATGGTATGATAGACTCACTAGATTTTCTTCATCAAAATTACTATGTTAAGGGAAATGCAGATCCAACCCTTTTTATAAATAAAGTTTAGAAAAATGTTTTGATTGTTCAAATTTATGTCGATGACATCATATTTGGTTCAACTCAGAAATCTTTGACCGACTCTTCTGCAAGTTTAATGAAATATCAGTTTGAAATGAGTATGATGGGTGAGTTAACTTTTTTCCTTGGTTTTAAAATTTATCAAAAACCAGAATGAACCTACATATCTAAACATAAGTATATTAAAGATCTTCTCAAAAAGTATGGTTATGAAAACACTAAGAGTATAAGTACTCCTATTGGTACCTCAAACTCTTTAGATCTTGATGAAGCTGGGAAACCAGTAGATCAAACATCCTTTAGAGGTATGATAGGAAGTTTACTTTACTTAACAGCTAGTCGACCAGACTTAATGTTTTCAGTATGCTTATGTGCAAGATATCAATCCAATACTTAGGAATCTCACTTAAAGGCAGTAAAAATAATTTTTCTCTACCTTAAGGGAACCATGGATCTAGGATTATTTTATACTTCTGGAAATGATTTTGTTCTAAAAATATTTTCTGATGCTGACTTTGGTGGATGTAGAATGGATAGAAAAAGTACATCCAGAACTTGTCATTTCATAGGAGATTCATTAGTTTCTTGGTCTTGCAGGAAGCAACATTCTGTAGCACTCTTTACTTCTGAAGCTGAATATGTAGCAGCTGGAAGTTGTTGTGCTCAAGTGTTGTGGATGCAACACACACTCACAGACTATGGCTTGAGTTAATAAAACTCAAATTTTGTGTGATAACACAAGTGCCATTGCTTTAAGTATGAACCATTAACATCACTCTCGTGCTAAACACATAGATATCAGGCATCACTTTCTTAGGGATCACACACAAAAAGGAGATATTATTCTTTAGTTTATCAGAACAGAAGATCCACTTACTGATATTTTCACAAAATCATTGCCTTCTGATAGATTTGAATACATTAAACAAAAGTTAGTAATGATAACCATAAGGTAATCCTTCTTAATTAACTTTTTGTTGAAAAAGTTTCCTTACAGTAATAAACTCCTTTTTATAGGGGGAGAACATTTCATTGTTAATGTAACAATTTTTTTCCCAATGTTTGTTTTCAAAATTTTCGGAACTAAATTTTCGGAATGGAAATTTCTGGAACTAAAATTTCCAGAATGGATATGTTCATATAGAAGACTTCTTGAATCAAAAAACATCGTATTGAACACTTCCAAAATGGGAAATTTCGTACTGGTATTTCCATAATGAGATTTTCGTACCGAATCTTTCATAACGAGTTTTTCATAATCAATTTTTTTTAAAAAAAAATTTGTACTGAATTCTTATAATGTTTTTCATAGTGAGTTTTCCGTACTGTGTTTTTTTTCGTAGTGAGTTTTGAGAACTATGTCTTTTCCTAATAAAGATTTTTCGTAGTCTTTTTTATATTACCCATTACGAATAATCCTCCTAAGCCAATCCAAAAGGTATAATTTCCTTACTCATGTTTTCGTAGTCATACTTTACTTGCTGGAATTTTCTTATATTTTGGTTTCAGATTATAATTTTCTTAGATCTTTGTTTTTAATAAAACCTCAAAAGATCGGATTCATGTTTTCATGAGAATTGTTTTTCGACTGTCAGATCTAATCTCATCTTGTCACAACCGTTCGATCAACCGTGGAAGTTGAACCGTTTTCTCATTGCCAATATAAAGGGGACCAAAAATGGTTGTCCCACATCGGTTTTCAAGCTCTAGTATCCCGAAGCTCTGCCTCTCCGTTTTAAAGACGTTCCGAACTTTAGATTTCTCCGTTCCGAACTTCTCAGAGGTCTTCTGATCCGAATGTCTGTGGAGGTAGCTTCTCAAGACATGTCTTCCTCTAAGCCCATTTCGAAGTGGTTAGTATATAGAGAGAGGATGGTTCATCCTGATTTCTTCAACAAGTATGACTCTCTTATATCCATGAATATTAATCTTAATGGATGGGAAGATGTTGCTGTGTCAAAACCTGGGAATCAAGATGAAGTCTACTCAGATTTTCTTATAGAGTTTTATGAGACACTCTACTTTCTTAAGGATGATTGAAGCGAAAAGTTGTCTTTTAAGTCTTATGGTAAGACTTATAAGATTTCATATGCCAAGGCAGCTAGCTTGGTAGGGCTGAATAATGAAGTAGAAGCTGAATTCACATCTCATGTGTTGCCAGATTCAAAGGGTAGCTTCGACAAGGGAAAAGCATTAGAAACTATCGAAATGTCAGATGATAAGGCTCTGAAGATTGCTTTTCTGTCTACAAATTTCCGGATCCCAGAATTATGGGTACAAGGCCTTATCGTTCTGGGAATGGGTGAAAAAGATAGTCTGAAGAAGAGTGAGATCTATATAATAGATTTTCTGATAAATATGAGGAATTTTAACCTGATGAAGCACATTCTCATTACTCTTGAGAATGTTAAGAAAGGGAATCTAAGAGCTCATATCATAATGTATCCAGCAATCCTCTCAAAGTTGATAGTTCGGTGCCTTGAGTCTTTCAAGGAGGCTTGCAAGTCTAATCCAAGAGTTTTCAAGATTATGTTGGTAAGTGATGGCACTCTCAAAAGCATGGATATAGCTTTTGACAAGAAGACTGGTCGGTTTATTGATTTACCTACTCAAGAAGAAGCAGTTCCGAAAGTTGCTGATCCGGAATCCTCTATGCCAGTAAGGAAGAGAAAGTTGAAAGAAGTTGAAGTCGAAGCAGAGAATCCCATGTCTAAGGAAGTTCAGTCTGCACCTCCAAAACCAAAGAAGAAGAAAGCTTACCCAGATGAGGTAGTTTCTAAATGGAGAGAGATCAAAGAAAAAAGAGTGCAAGGGGAGCCTCATTTTGGCTTGGATCCTACAGAGGCTAAGGCCTTGAAGGAAAAAACTGCGGATGAGATATAAATACAAGTCAAAGAAAAGAAGCTTAAGAAGAAGTTGTCTGAAGCAGAGGTAGCTCAGGTATTGTTGAAGTTCAATGAGATGGTTTCAGAAAATATTCCCGTTCCGAGATCCTTTTCCTTGGACTCTCTTATGAGACTCAAGGAAGAATTTTCGTCGCTCCGAAAGAAGTTGTTGCTGAGACTGTTGAGGATGTAGAGCAAATTGAGCGAGTGAAAGAAGAAGAAGCTGTAGCTGAAGACAATGTTGAAACCAGAGATGTTTTGAATCAAGTAGATGATTATAAGGGGACACCTTCAGAACATCTGTCGCTCCAAACATCAGAAGCCAAATCTTCGAAATTAGTCACTCCTGGAAATGATGAGCAGCAAGGAGAAGAAGAAGTAGCTTATCATGAAAGAAGAAGAACAAATTCTACATGATGTTTCTCAAATTGAGAACGTAGAGGATGTAGCTCAAAAAGTTGCTGATGATGAAGAAAATATTATTCAAGTAACTGATAGTGAAAAAAGAACTCCGGAACAGGATTCTATTCCGAAAAGAGACAAGGGAAAGCAAATTTTTGCTGATACTCTGAGATCAGTAGTGGTGAAGAGAAAGGAAGTTGGTAGTTCTTCAAAGAGAAATCTTGACCGAGTTGAAGAAGAAAATTCTCCAAGCAGAGTCTCGGATTTAGAGTCATCTTCGTTGGGGCATGACTTTGTTGTTCAGTCTTTAAACACGTTGGTAGGTTCTATTCCGACCTTCTCAAGCATTGATTCAAGATGTCAGATGCTCCAACAGGCTTTGAATCATAAATCGGACTCTGTATCCATGGTCATGGATAAGTGTGTGGAGATAGAAGCTCAATTCAGATCTTTGTTTGTCGGCTATGAATCCCACAAAAGATCTTGCAAGAGGATGACCAGTTGGTCGAGGAAGACTGTAGAAGAAATGAGGCTCTTTGATGAATTTCAAGATAATGTGAAGGATGATTTTGAGACTGAGGAAAGGAAGATAAATGAGCTAACTTCTTTCTTTGAAGAGAAATTGACAAATGAAAAGAATTTCCAGATTCACGAAGTTAGAGATCTGAATGGGAAGCTAAATTCTGTCTATAAAAATTGGAAGTATGAAAGGGATCATCAGATTGAGTTTGAAGAAAAGATGAAGGCTCAGGAAGAAAAGCTTAAAGCTCAGGAAGAAAAGATTCAAGACCAGGAAGAAAAGATTGAAGTCCAAAGTTCAGGAATTGTTGTGTTAGAGAAGCAAGCCGAGGAAGACTATAAAGACTTGAAAAAGATAAAGACTATTTTTAAGGGTCTCATGGTTAAGGAAAAAGATCCAAAATAGACAGATCTGATCTTTTGTTGTATCTAAATTTCATTGTTGTTGAGATATTCAAACTTAATGAATATTTGTTCTTGCTCGTTTCTTTTATTGTTGCTACTAATTTTTTCAGGTACATGGTTATATTTTCCATTCCCTCGAATTCTTTTTGAAAATCACAAAGGGGAGAAGGAAAAGACCCTAATAAGAAAAGGGAAAAAGAATCTTAACAAAGGGTGAGAAAGAAAACAAACTCTAATAAGAGATATCTAAAGGGGAGTTTTTCATTAAAGAAGACTTTCTTATTATTAATGAAATGTCATTATGGAAATCTAGAATACGATCCTTAGAGTTTCAAAGCCTAAGGATGATTTAGTCGTATTCATCTACATCCATAAGCAAAGGGAGATAAGCCTTAATGATTTCTTTCTTGTTAGAATTTCTTTTTTTAAGGATGTTTGTGCTTTCCAAAAAGGGGGGTATTGTTTAGTCAATAAGGTTTTCCCTATGAATTTTCCATTCCTTCTTGTTTTGAAAATCACAAACACCTTATCTTTAAGAAAATCGCTTTTATAAGGAAAATCGCTTTTATAAGGAAAAGCGCTTTTACAAGGAAAATCGCTTTTATAAGGAAAATTGCTTTTATAAGGAAATTTACTTTTATAAGGAAAATTTCTTTTATAAGGAAAATCGCTTTTGTAAGAAAAAATTTCCTTATCATATTTTCATCCATATTTTTCTTAAGTATAAGATTCAAATTCATTTCTATATTCTCAGAATTGTTTGAAACTTTGATATGAAGTATTCTGTTTTAGGATCCGAATTCAGGATAAGAACTGTAATAACGTTTCACTCCGAAATCCAGAAAGAGAACAATGATAATGTTTCCTTCCGAATTCCGGATACGAACTCTGATTATGTTTTACTCTAGATTCAGGATACGAATCCTTATGAAGTTCAACATCGAATTCTCATTACCAATTCTAATGACGAATTCTAATTACGAATTCTGATGACGAATTCTCATTATGATTTCTGATGACGAATTCTCATTAGAAATTATGATGATAAATTCTCATTCCAAATTCTGGATATGAATTCTCATTACTAATTCTGATGATGAATTCTCATTACGAATTCTAATGATGAATTCTCATTACGAATTCTAATGATGAATTCTCATTACGAATTCTATTGAAGAATTCTCATTCTGAATTCTCATTCCGAATTCACCTATTAAACAGAATCTGAAAATCTTTTTTTTATTCACTCTGAATTTATTTAGACTCTGACAATTATTTTTTGGTCAGACTCCGAACTTTCATTTTGCTTACACTTTTATAATTTTTCTACCCTTTAATATATTTTTACACTCTGAACTTTCACTCCGAATCTTCACTCCGAACTTTTTAGTTTAGAATTAAAATGATGTCGTACATTCTGTTACACTTGTTTTGTTATAAAAATATGTGGTCTATTATGTTATAAACTAACCGTTGGTTAAGTTACACGTGTACAGGTCCCTCCGATTTTTAAGGAAAATATGACTGTTGGAAAAGAGGCTGACCATGCCTATAAATAGGAGCTCATTTGAAAGAGCTCATAGCTGATGGATATCTTCTTCAACATTGTGCATACATGATATTGAAGTGATTTCTAGAGAGAGAGGCTCTTATTAACTCTCAAAGTTTTGTGAAACTCCGAATGTTGGTGATTACAATCGAGGATTTCCGGGGATAGGAAGACAGAGGTTTCCAACACCTTGAAGTTGAGGGCTTCCTTGCTGAGGAAGACAGAGGTGGCCAACTACCTTGAAGTTGAGGACTTGCGGGGATAACAAGGAATGGACTCGGATCTTTGTATCGAGGGCTTACCCTGGTGTGGGTAAGACAAAAATTCTTGAAAGTATAAATCAAGGGACCTTTATCCAAGGTTGTTGGATACCCTTCTATTTGGTTTAAAAGACTTATATCTTGTTACTTGTAGTTTTACTACTTGTTTATTTCTGCTGCATTTAGTATTATAAGGAATGTATAACTTTCTTATACTTCCTTACTTGTACTCTGTTTCATTTAGATTCTATACGCTTTAATGTAGAATATCATATTGTAATCTTTGGTTAATTTTCAATTTCCAGAACCATATTTCTGGAACATACTTTAAGAATCTCTTTCGAAGTTTTTATTTGGAGTTAGAGGTGTGGTTAATTTACTTAGTTTAACTTTGTTAAACATAGCCCTTTCCTTTGATTAAGGAAAACATAGTTATTTATAACTAACTTTAAAGGTTCCAATGGAATTTTTAAATTATAAAATTCACCCCCCTCTTGTATATTGATAATCTACATCACTATTTCGATCCTACAATTAAGGCCACTAGGTTGAATTGATAGGGGTTGGAAGAATATTTGGGTAGGGGTTGGCACAGCCAAATGGATTTTGATGTGTTATTTTGAGATAAGGGGAAGTACCCTTTTATAATAGAGGTAAGGGTCACTTTAGGAAAATCTTGAAATATTATTTTATTATACAATCTTATTCGGTTTATAATTACCCAAAAAGAATTTATTTCTAGGATAAGGTGGAGGTAGGTTGAAAAAATTTCAACCAATATTTTTTACATAGCTTTAGGTCAACATATTAACCTTATCTTTTAGATTTAACTATTTGTTAATTAGTTTAACATTTACCATGTCTCCTTGTATTATTATAATAAAAGGTTAATAAACATACTATAAAAATTTATGAGAACCACAAGTGGTTAATTATTGATATATATAATCTTATCTAATTTTTTTGGCAGAAATGTATATTTTTTAGAATATTATATCAATTAATAATATAGTATTTTTTTAAACTCATTTATGTCAATTTTGATACTATTTGGTATTTTGTTTTTGTGAATGTCATAAAAACATTATCACTTAGAAAAAATATTTAATAAACCCTAACATGTCATATTAACCTATAAAATTAGATGAATTCACCAGAAGTATAAATTTACATTTATTTTGATATTAATAATATCTATTATTTTAATATTTCATTAATAAGGTAGTTAATGCATTATCATTGTGTCATAAATAAATTAAATTATATAATGTCTAAAAATTGAAACTAAAATACAATTATGTAGGAAATATTTTTATATTTCTAATTAATATTTATAGTCGAATTTATCTTATGTATTACCCTATATTAAAAATGGTTTAGTTTTTAAATTTTCAATTTAACACTTTTAACTCATCATTAAATAAAATAATAATAAATGTCCAAATCTAATCCAGGTATACCAAAAGGATCACATTTTAGTAATAAGGTACATTTTGGTCGAAATACACTTATCCAATAGAAATAGGACATGTGTTTGGGTAATTATAATCTCATTTTTCACCTTTAATTACCCTATTTACTTTTAACCGTGGTAAATAAAAGTCAAAAGCTACTATTCACCAAAAAATATTTTCACCTTATTAAAGAAAATTTTACATAATGTTGTCACCTGTGTCTCTTGTATTTTTCAAACTCAACTCATAGAATTGTTAAAATTACATTTTATGAAAATTTGCAAATGCGCCTAGAATGTGGATAAAATACGGTAAAAAGTTCAATAAACTTTAATATATCAAATATTATTAAAAAATGACTCTAATTAATTACATTGAACATTTATAGGTATTATGTATCTATTGTTACCTAAAATAAATTTAAATAAAATAACGAATTATTTAAATATAAATTCGATTTTAAACAATAACACAATGTTTTTCACTATTCAATAAAAATTGAATGTTTTCAAAATAATACCAAAAAATCACCCTAATATAATTTTAATATTATGAATACAAAAATTAAGTACATTTTGAAAAAAAAAATTATAATTTCAAAAAGTGGGTATTAGTATTCATAATAGCTAGTTTGATTGGTCGTGGTGTGTTATAACTCAAAGTTGTGTACAACACAAGCATTTGTATTATTCAAAGAGATGCGTACCATGGAAGCTTGGGGTGTTACATTCATGAGTCAAGAATAGTTTATACACTTCCCATCCTTATTTGTGATGAATCAATGTATATAGGCTATGTGGCCTTGAAATCCTCAAAGCTCTTAAATGTTGCTTAGAGGCGACATCTGACTGAAGGCCTTGATCTTCCCTAAAGCAATCTCGATGTCTCTATATCTGACAATGAAGTTGAGAAACATTCCAGAGGTTACCCTGAAGTAACATTTCAAGGGGTTAATCTTCATATAGAAAGAACAGTGGAAGCCGAACACTTTCTATAGATCTTTGAGATGGTCCTGGAACTGGAGATATTTGACCAAAAGACTATCCACATATAATCCCACCAATGTCTTGAGGATTGGATTAATTATTCGATGCATGGAACCCTGGTAGGTGGACACTGCATTATTTAGAATGAAACTCATTACCTGGTAGAATAAAGTACATTGTGGTTCCCTGAAGGATGTATACTCTTCATCCTCGAGGTCTATTTGAATTTGGATATACCCACAACACCCTTCCATGAAGAAGATATCCTTGAACCCAACAGTGGATTCATATATAGTTCCAACGCAGGAAGGGGGGAATCATCCTTCAGACAATGAAGATTGAGATCCAAAAAGTCAATGTAGACTCTGATCTATCCATTATTATTCTTTATGGGATCAATTTTAACTAACCATATGGGGTACTGGAGCTCCTTGACAATGCTGGCTCTGATGGTCTTATCAGCATCAGCCTTGACCATGGCACCGTGAGATGGTTGCATCATTATGGGAGGTTGTATTAACTCATGATGATTTGCTGGAAGACTAAGGAAATGGATGGAAACCTGTGGATATAGTCTTGGCATCTCATCATAACTCAAAGAAAATAAATCATGATATTTTTTTGAAGAAATCCACGTATTGATTTTTCTCTTTAATAGGCATTGCGGCGCTGATGAATGTGAATTTTGGATCTGTCTCATTACTGAGGTTCACCTGTACCGATTCATCGATCGTGTTTGAGGCACCCTCTTAGATAGTCGCTGGTGCATCCTCTAAATCCTATTCTCCATTCAAGGAGGAGTTATCCTCAGAGAGATAAAATTCTCCTGAGTCTACAGATCCTAACGAGACACTGGCACGATCCTCAACAACAATGGAAGTCTCATCAGGGAGCTCATGTGCTGCCGAAACCATAGAGATGAAACTTTTTGAACTGATCCCATATGGAATTCAACCCAAGGGTCTACTTTTGATGATATCAAAGCAATATTGGCTGGTCGTCTTGATCCATTTTATCCCAACCCTACGAAACACGCAAGTATGGTGTATTGTCATTTCAATGGGGTGGACATCCCAATACCAAATGGTAGTATGTGGCTATGGGTTCACTAGATCCTGATTTGTATATGAAAATGATTTGATGTTCTAGCATCCCTTGTACATGGGATTTTTCTTCCCCCTCTTCTAGAGAAAACAAATCATTTCACCATGTACGGTGTCGTAGCCTCCAATTGGTTGATCAGAAAATGTAGACATCTTTCAGGTCTGTCCACGAGTCAGTCGCAGCCGTAACATGTTCAACCTCATTAGCCTAAATCTGGTAGTCCATACTCTTGTAGTAGTCTGATTTCAGGTAGTGGGATTCACAAGTGGAAAAGGATGACACATCACCTGGGAATATTCCTACTCAACCATTAAGGGTGCACTTAAGGAATTGATGATATAATGAAGGGACTGCTGCATGCAAGAGGATCCATGACCTACCCATCGATGTGTTGTAATTACTGTCTTGTGAGACAACCATGAACATAGTGATGGCATCTAGGCTACCTAACTAGGTCATCGGGCTGATCGTTATAACTTTTATCTATTCGTTCCTGTCATAACCTTTAATATTCAGGTCGTAGGGACTCAGATCAGCCTTGGACAACCCCATCTTATGGACTATATGTGTCGGGATAAGGTTGATCCCTGATTTCGTGTCAACAAGAAAACATAGTACCTCTATTCCAATTTAATGACTAGTGAAGTAAAATTAGAATATGTTCCCCTATATGGTAGATTATTCATACTCTCCCGAGAAAGAGATAATTTCCTTATATTCTACGTGCTCAACTTACACATCATGGAAGGCTTCTGCGGCTGCATCCTCCACCTAAAACTAGAGGGGGATTCTTAAACCCTTGGCAAGGGCTTCACGCATATCTATTGATAGGAAAATATACTCGAGGATATATATCTTCACAATAATTCTATAAAATTCTTATGAATATCATACTTCAATTCCAAGCATGAACTTCTGCTGACATGTGGTCTTTCTATGGCAAGAGGTATGATGAGCCCTTCTGAATGAACCAGCAGACGAATGGTGCTGCGAATGTCCTGATGCTCACTATTCGAAACATGTGGAGCTACTACCAGATGAGGGATATATTATTGAGGCTGATATGAAACAGAACGTGGAAAATCATAGCATGATCATGGTGGGTACGCCTGATCATGTAGCACAAATGGCAGTGAAAGCGGATCTGGTGAAACAGTATGAGAAGGTTTCACCTAATGAGCTCTACATTGGGCTTACTGTATGGTTTTGGTGTCATGCACATCATGGTTGGAAGCATTGACCAATGCATCCTGATGATTCATATAAATGCAGCTCAATCGACGTTGGCGTCGACTATGAACATTGGGCCGATCTGTCTGGCGCACTTCTTCATCAGAAACAAAGTAGGGGATTACCAGCTCCATGGTATTAACTGATGATTACCCTTGGTCATCACATGAAAAATCCTCCTTCACTAGTTGGATTGTGGGGGTATTCACCAACTCTGGGGGCATGAAATCCCTGAGAGTATGGGATGACGATGACATCGGTGGAGACATTTCATTCCCATGAATCATTGATGCATGACCTTATGGGGAGAGGAAGACTGAGATATGGACTCAAAGGTAGTGGATATGAGTAATGTAGTGACATTTGAAGACTCATGTCGATTCAAACATGTATGGATAATACCATGGTTAGGGGAAACAGCCTTATGAGCCATCTGGTCATCGTATTTTCTAGACCAAGACTGGAAACCCGATTCCACTCACCTTCCCTATCACCATCTCTATAGGGATTTATGAACACACATGCCACCTGAGTTGGGGCCAGACCAAACCTGACTATGATATTATTGACCTAGTCTTGGATCCAATCATTATACACATAGCACTATTTTAGGGTGTTCCCTATGATCCAGTGATAGGGGAAATAATTGCGGTGATTAGTGAGATCTGACTCTTCTAGCCTCCTGTATTTTAGAAATTGTTGAATTCTCTAGTCCAAGGAACATCATAAATAATTAGGGACCTCAGACTCATTAAATGAGTATATTGAGTTCCTTGTGTTCGGGAATGGGTCTATACAATCATGTCCCTGACGAAGGGATAGAGGGCCCTATCGACGAGGAGGAACTTGATTATATTTCCTAAGTGGTGGTGGCACGTAACATGGGCTCACCTTCTGATTTTGAGGTGGGCACTGCTGGGCCTGATGGTTCTCCTGAGGTGGTGGGGCTTGACGAGGCTATAGAGGTGGCTCCACTGGTAATAACTCCTGCTCCCTAAGGGCCTCTATTTTGGATATCTTGGTAGGTTCGGCCTTAGAGTCTTTTCTCATGTGAACTATAGGAGGAAAAAGACATGCCTTCTTGGGCATGCTGCAAGGCTTCTACTAGACACTGTGCTTTGTTAGAGAAATTCTAAAATCCCCCTGGGTTGTTTTGAGTGATGAGAGAGGGGACGAGTTTAGTTTTTACATTCTCCACAGACATTGTTATCAGATTTTATTATGTTAAAGGCATATACATGGAACATGTGAGGCATTTCCTCCTAGTGACAAAGTCTGCGATGCGCTCGTCAGGCCTATTCTTGCACTTGAAGAGGTCAACAATACTCGGATTCATGGTGGTGTAACTAAATAGGTAACGAAACTACCTACGAAGATCCTACCAGTCGGCTACTAACCCAATGGGTTGCTGGCTATACCAGAAAAATGCAGGCACATCTAATTATTGTACGAAACACCGGATTTTGGCGGCCTCCTACTTGACTCGAGTTCCCATCATGGTTTCACACCTTGAGACGAAGTGGTCCAGATGCTATATCAAATCACCCATCCAATTAGGGGGGAGGATTTACGAAACCAGAGGGTTCCAGCATATCATCCACCCATGCTGGATATAGCTTTCAATCAAGAGGTATTTCCACCCATCGCATTTCTAAGGCCTTGAGGCAGAAAATGAGCACTGCCAATGGATCATCTTTGTGGGGATTCCTATCTTGATGAGGATACCTGACCACCGATGTGTTGGATGTTTCTTTAACATGATAACCGGGACAAACGACTAATGGAATGGCTGGTGGGATGACATGCAGAACGACCGGGGGAATGACCTACAGAGCAGCTGGGGGAACCTGAGATGGGTCCCATGGAGGGTAATCACACAATTTGGGTGGATTTGGAAAGGCATATTGTTAAATATTTCTATAAACTCCTACATCTACCATGTCGATGTGTGTAGGATGGTCAAGATCACCTAGAGGCAACTCACTTGGGGGAGGGTGTACCTGCCCCTATATCCCCGACCGATGATTACCATAGACTGATCACTATTCCACAACATGTTCAATGAGAAGGTCGTCAACCCTCTTTTTATGTTCTGCGAGCTGTATATGAAACAAAGCCTTTTTGGAGTCATCTCATATCTTCTGCAATGAGCTAGATAGGTCAGCGGGTTTGACGGCCCCAAGATGATCTTTTCCCTTATTGGGATTTTGACTGGGGGCTAATGACTCAGAAGTTAGAGTGTAGCACCCTATTGTTTTTTAAAATAAATTGAAATGCATGAAACATTGTTTTAATTATATATTTATAACAATCCTTTAACCTTAAATTTTCAACTTCAATTTTTTTATTTTCTAAAAACGTTCATCTACAATTGTGTTCAGTAATTTATTTTGAATCTAATGAAAGCAAATTAATTTTTGGTGAATTTTAACATACCCTTATGATTAGAAATATGAAGAGTAATATAATCCTATTTAATAGTAAATTGTATTATTATTTATTTTCATAAGGCTTTATGATAATTACATTTTGGTTAATTTTTCAGTGTTTAAAATTGTTAATTTGTGAAAAAAGTATAATTTTATTTAAAAATTAAATTAATATTATTTTAAAAATTATTTTCAAAAATCTGAGTTCAGTTTTTGAATTATACACATAAATAAATAGTAATAGTGGTTTTTTTGGAATTTTCTAAAATATTATAATTTTTTGTTGAATAGTGGAATATAATAAAATACCATATATTCAAATTTTTAGTTAAATACACTATTTATGACATCATACGTGATGTAGACCAATATTTTCAATATAAAATGCAATTATTACTATTTTGGGTCACATGAATTAATAATATTAATAGTCTTGAGAAAAAATATTATAATAATGATTAAAATAATGAAAAACCCTCCTCTCCTCCACTATAAATACCACCCTCATTCTCCACTTCCTCTCACACCTTTCAAACCTTGAGACTTACATATATTCTGACCAATAATCCTCCCAAGGATCATCCCCACGTCCTAGAGATACTTTTTACACTAAAATTCCATAACCAAAGGCCTTAAAAAGGATCTTAAAGAGAAGAGATCAAGAGGTAAACATCATCTTTTGTTTTCTTTATTTTATTTCATTTTATGTTATTATTTCTAAATAAAATTGGATTATGTTGGGATATGTCAATAAATATTCCCATTACTGAATATATTATGTAATAATTATGATATATCCCTTTTATCTCATCAATATATTTTATGAAATTCTAAGCAACGCAGTTAGGATGCAAAATTTTCATAAGGGATTTCTCAACTTTTCTTTTATTCCAAGATTCCTTTATTTTCTTTTCCTTCCCCACCTCACATAATCCAAGAGAAATGAATGATCCAATATCGTACATATTCTGTATTTCAACATGTTTGTGGAATACTCACCATTATATTTCTTCTCCTCTCCCACTTATTCAAGAAATTAAAACACAGTCTGTGATGTGTCGATTTACCGACATCGTGGATGGTGTTATTTCAGTTTCATTTACGTTCTTCAAGACTAGTCATGAAACCATTTTTTTGGTTGAACCATATCATAATTTATGTATTATATCTTATATAAGTCTCTTGAATCATATTTCAAACATGTTATTAATTTATAACAAAAATTTATTTCTTTACGAGTGAAAAATCACCAAAATGACCTAAACAAATAACAATAATATTTTAACTCGTGAATTATCATCATGAAAGATATTATAACAACCCATACATTACATACATGGTTATTACTTCAGAATTGAAGAATACTTATTACAACATATTACAAAACCATTATAGGACCGTATAGGTATAGTTTCTTTAGAAACTGGGAAACATAAACAACTGGTTCATAAATCATCTACATTGTCTCCTGTTTATTTAATCATATCTAGAGTCCCTTGTGGAATATCCTACATAATTCCCTTATTCTTGGCCTGGGGAAAAGAAAACATACAAAAGTGTGAGCTCAAATGCTCAGTAAGGGCAAACAAAAGAAATATCAATCATATCATATTCACAAGAATATAACATTTTGAAAATCTTTACCTGCAAAAGAGATCATAATATCATAACATGTGATAAATCATAGTAGTGAAATGTAATCCCAATAATCATAACAGAAAAAAAGACTCTTGGTTGAATAGACACATAATCATAGAAAATAATTTCATTTTATTCAAGACTCATTACCAAGACTATCATAGCAGACAATGTCCATTACTGAACCGAGTTCACTCCTCATTCCAGTCCTGTATCACTGCACCGGTTTAACCTACCATTCCAGCCATGTCTATCTCATGAGATATAAATCATTACCCAATTCATTGTAGGGAGATATAGGTCCCACCAATATCATAATGAAACCATTCTTATGTGTGCCAAAAAATACTAAATCATAGCATAACCCGTGTAATAAAAATGGGATTCTTAAACATCATGTCATCATAACATAATCCATATAATATAATAGGCCATCATAAATTTAATTTCACCATAACATAATCAATTCACTATAAAAATAGAGAAATAAATAGAACCCTATATTATCTTAGATTGAAAATAATTTTGATAAAACACTAGAACTCCATTCTTGAAGAAAATATCCTTTCTACTTAAAAAACATTTTAACTTTTTTATCATGTCATACAATTTTAAACTAAAAGAAGTTGATTAAAAATAAACTTGAAAACTTGCAAATGAAGATTCATGGAAATAATGTTTTATGAAATAATAAAAATCCATTCATTCCGTATACGTTAAAAAAATATTCTTCTCATACTTTTCCCAGAAAAGTCAAAAAGTACATCGTACTAAAAACGAAAAAAGATTCCATTCATATATTTATCTCACCATAGGGTAAAATTAGATTTAAACAATTGTAGGACGATAGAAATAATATTTCATATTTAGGAAAAATTTATGTGGATGATAAATATTCCCCAGTAAATTCTGAAATATAAACAATCTCGGATAAAAATGAGATTGCGAGATTTTACCTTACCGTAGGTCTGATTTGCTTCGTACATTTCCAAAACTCTCGTATAATGATTTAAATAATGTTATTGACTTATTAAAAAATCATATTTATTTTTATGATATCATATATTGTCATATTCTAATCTTTTTATTAGTAATATTTCATTTCTACTTGTTATTCAGGTGTTCATTGGTTGATGTTCTTATGCATGTTTTGTCGAATAAATTCTTATTATTATTTTTAGGTTATAGAAACCTCATTTCTAGAATGGTATTAGTGTAATATATATAATATTTATTCATTAAATTCATTTATATAATCATTATTCAATTAAGATCATGTAGAACGAGTCACATCACATCGTGGAGATGGTAGTCCATACGTACACAAGAGCGATGATAACATTCCTATGATCGTGGAATTGTATTGAAGTGTATTTATACTATTTAAGAATCAATATAAATTTACAATAATCTTATATAGTTATTATTTAAACCATTATACTTATCCAATTAAGGTGGTGGTGGAAAATAGATTACACCATGGCGTGGAGACGGTATTCCGTACGTACGCACGCGCGGTGATTTCGTTTTTCATAGGATTGATAAAAGGTGAAATAGGGTTGATTCATATTTATAATAAAATATAAGTATATTAGTGATACTGATGTTATTACTTCATAATGAAACAACTAAATAAGAATAAGTAGAAGAAGAAATAAATTTGTAAGAATCGGTAACAGATATTACCTCTTCTTCGACCTGCCTCTTTGAAACTCCTCTCAGGGCACTAATGTTGGTCTTTGAAGAAGACCAAGACCTCTAGGATATTTCTAAGGGTGTTTAGAAGAGTAATGGTTAAGGTTTGGCCGAGCATGAAGGCTCAACGTTGTGTAAAGAGGAGAGGGAGGAGGTGCCCTTTTATAAAGGTGGAGAGGGGCACCTTTGGAAAGTGTGAAAATATTATTTTATTATAAACTTATCATCAGTTTAAAAAGGTAAAAAAATCATTAAAGATGAAGATAAGATGACTCATGGTCGAAATAAAATCATCCAATCAGAAGTTGACATGTTTTTTATAATATTTTAATCATTATAATCTTATTTACTTAAATATTTTTTTAATGAGGTAAATACTGCATCATTATTGTGTCAAAGATAATTTAATTTATTTAACGTCTAAAAATTATAAAAAACCCCACCATGTAGGAAATATTTTTATCTTTCCAAATAATATTTATAGTCGAAAATATAATTTATATAACTCATTATAAAAATTAATTACTAATTTTATTTTCATAATATCAAATTTGTATTTATATTAAATTAATCAATCCAAATTGTCATTATCACTACCATGTGGCTCCATGGGGACCCAAAATCCACCCATGGATGCACATGGTCGGCCACTACTCATCCAATAAGGTTAGGACAAGTGTTAAGGTAATTTTGAATTAATATAATATTCTTTTAACCTTGAATTACCATTTTTACCTTTAACCGCAGTAAATAAAAGTCAAAAGATACTATTCAACAAGAAATATTTTCATCTTATTGGATCAAATTTTACTTATTTATAACAACCATTTATGTCAGATTTTTGAAATTCAATTCATAGAAGTGGTAAAATTTCATTTAAATGAAAGATTCAGTTTTTTAACTACTACTAAGTGGTTTCACTATTAATGAAAAATTGATTTTTTACAGAAAAATACCAAACATTCAGGCTAATATATATTTGATATTCCAAATTCAAAAATTATTTCTATTTTTCCAAATTAAAATCAATGAAGTGGCATTAATCAATTTTAAAAGAAATTATTGTTATCAAAACAAATAACGTGTTTTTAAGAAACAATAACTATCAAAAGATCGAAACTTGTTTATGTATAATTTCATTGTGAAATTAATTCCAATGACCACAATTGAATTAAGTGATAAAAATATATTATAATTACACTTTAAAACCAATTAAAAAGATAATCTAACCATATAATTTATTGCGACGAAAAAATTTATTTTTAATTAAAATATATCGTGTTTTTACTACTCATTTAAATATGAAAGTTATCAGAATAATATGAAAATTTTATCCAAATTAAATTTTTATATCTTGATTCCAATGAAGAATTTTATTTTTCTAATTGAACTTATTAACATTTCAAATACTGTATTTAAAATGGGTGTGCCATTAAAAGGTGACAAAACTGCACTTTTTTTAAAATACTTATTTTAACCGAAAAATTTATTTTGTTCTCATACCATGTTCTAGAAAATATTTAAGATGAATAATAATGTTATAAAATTCAAAATGTAATTAATACTATTCATAATGTCTTGTTCATAATAATATTATAACAATATAACATTGTTTAGTGAAACCCTGGTATTACGTACTACACACGCTATCGAGAAAGGTCGCGATTGCGTGTAACGCAAGCCAAGATGGTGTTGTGTGCAGTGAAAGATTCTTTTGATGTTGCGTATAACGTAAGACATAAAAAAATATATACATCTCATAAAATATCAGGGCGTTTCATTCTACCCCCCTTAAAATGAATTTCAACCTCAAAATTCGTCACTTTGTAACAAATAGATTAGGATACCTCACCCTCATCATATCCCCAAGCTCCCATTTAGCTTATTATAATGGGTAGTTACTCCATAAAACTTTCATCAAGCGAGAGGTCTTGTTCTGTATAACTTTTACGCTACGATCCAGAATCTCTATCGGATGTTCTTCATAAGAAAGATCTTTCTCCAACGGTACAACTTCTGACCTTAGTACATGTGAAGGATAGGGTATGTACTTTCTCAAGAGAGATACATGGAACACATCGTGAACATGAGAGAGATTCAGTGGAAGCGCAAATGGGTAAGGTACCTTCCCAACACGATCCAGTATTTCGAAAGGACCGATATACCTAGGGCACAAATTTCCCTTCTTTCCAAATTTCAGTACTCTCTTCCAATGAGAAATTCGTAAGAACACATTATCACACACTTCAAACACTAGGTCATTTCTTTAGTTTTCGGTATAATGTTTTTGTCGTCTTTGAGATGCTCTTATGTGTCATTGAATAGATCTGACATTTTCTATCATCTTATTAACAAGATTAGGTCCTAATAGATTTTTTTCCACAAATTCATCCCAGCAAGTTAGAGTCCTGCATTTCTTTCCATAGAGTGATTCATAAGGATCCATATGAATATTGGAGTGAAATCTATTATTATAAGAAAATTCCACCAAAGGTAGGTGTTAATCCCAACCACCTTTGAAATCCATAGATCATGCTCTTAACATATCATCTAGAGTTTGAATTGTTCTCTCAGACTGACCGTCTTTCTGAGGATGATAAGTAGTGCTGAAACTCAACTCTGTATGTAACGTATGCTGAAGACTTCACCAGAACATCAAGGAAAACCACGGATCCCAATCAGATATAATGGAAAGTGGTACTACATGCAATCTTACCACTTCCTTCACATAAATCATGGAAGGCTGATCTAGAGAGAAATCTTCTCTAATAGCAATGAAGTGTGCCGACTTCATAAGACGATCAACTATAACCCAGGGAGAATTATAACCATTGGATGTTTTAAGAAGTCCAGTGACAAAGTCCATAGAGTTGTTTTCCCATTTACATTCTGGTATGGGTAATGATTGTAACATCCCCTTAGAATTCTGTCTCTAATCTTTAACTTACTAACAAACCAAGCATCAAGAGACATATTCAGCAACATCTCCTTTCATGGAATCCAACCAGAAGTACTCTTTTAGGTCCCTATACAACTTCATGCTTCTAGGATGAATAGAGAATGAAGAACTATGAGCCTCATCCAGTAGCTCCTTCTTTAATTCTAGGATGGTAGGAACACAAACCTGATTCTGAACCATATTATCTCATCACAATCAATGTTGAATTCAGGAACATTTCTCAACTTATTTTGTAAATCTAAATCTTTTTTTTGTGCCTCTTTAATCTTCACATGTATAGATGGTTAAAGATTCATTTGATAAAGATATTATTTTCCCCTTCCATTATTATTCTAAGATCATTCCTTTGTAACTCCATAAATATTGGATCTTTTGTGATCCTCATCATGGATAAGCTAGTATAGTCTTGTCGGCTTACTGCATCTTCGACATTGTTTTCTTTCCCATGGTGATATTGAATTGCGCAGTCGTAGTCCTTAATCAACACTAACCATCTTCTTGAGAGCATATTCAGCTCCTTTTGTGTGAAAATAAGCTTTAATCATTTATGATCGGTATAAATATCACACCTTTTACCATAAAGATAATGCCTCCATATTTTTAATGCAGTGATTACCGCTGATAACTCCAAATCATGAGTTGGGAAATTTTTCTCATGGATTTTCAACTGTCATGAGGCATAAGCTATCACCATATCATTTTTCACAAGAGAACACCCCAATCCCTTCTTGGATGCATCACTGTAGATCATAAATCTTTCTTCACTACACAGTAGTGTGAGCACAGGTGCACTGGATAACTTTCATTTTAACTCTTTGAAATTTTATTCACACTCCTCCGTCTAAATGAACTTAACTCCTTTTCGAGTCAACATAGTGATTGGATTAGATAACCATGAAAAATATTTCACAAAATGTTGATAATATCCAGCCAGACCAAGAAAAATTCAGATCTTAGTTACTGTTGTTGGTCTCAACCATATTTCGATAACCACCATTTTTACTGGATCCACAGATATCCCTTCTTTTGAGATTATGTTACCCAAAAAAGAAACTTTTTGAAGCCAAAATTCACACTTGGCAAATTTTCTATAAAGCTTACCCTTTCATAGGGTCTTTAATACAATTATCAAATGATCTTCATGTTCTTCCTTTCTCTTTGAATAGAAAAGAATATAGTCTATAATGATGGCTGCAAACAAATCCAGATACTTTCTAGAGGCTCTATTAATTAGATCCATAATGCTAGAATGGGCATTAGTAATACCAAATGGTATCACTATTATTTCATAGTGTCCATACCTTATATAGAAATCCATCTTTGGTATATCCTCCTTTTTGACCCTTAATTAATGATACCCTGAACAATGATCAATCTTGGAAAAGTGTTGAGCTCCACGTAGTTGGTCAAATCAGTCATCAAAGCATTGGAGAGGATATTTGGTCTTGATAGTGATTATGTTATGTTCTAGATAATCAATGGAATGTCTCATTGATCTTTCTATCTTCTTAACAAACAGAACTGGTGCTCCCCAAGGTGATGCACTAGGGCGTATTAATCCCTTATCAATATTCTCTTGGAGTTTCTTCTTCAATTCCTACAACACAATTGGGGCCATTATATAAGGTGTCTTTGAAATAGGTATAGCACCCAGTATGAGTTCTATTGAAAACTCAACTTCAAAATTTGGGGGAAGATCTGGCAATTCCTCCTAAAAGATATCATCAAACTTTCGTACAATGGGGATATTCATAATCGTGAGTTTCTCGTAAACCATTTGAGATAAATAACCTTCATTTAGTGGAATCAAGACCCATAAGATGGAATAAATTCCACTGGAAGGTTCTATTCATCCTTGAATCGATAGATGGTAATAAGTTGATTGGGAATATTAAATGTGGTTTCCCTTCTTTGGAAATTAATATGAGCTCCGTATAACGAAAACCAATCCATGCCATGAATCACATCAAATTCCACTATAAAAAGGATCACAAGATTTGCAGGAACCACTTTCCCACAAATGTCAATTCGAGTAGAATTAGAAACTTTTGATGCGACTGTTGTGCCATTAGGTGTTGTCACAGCTAAATCAACATATAATTGTTGATGTAATATGGTGATACACTTAGAAAATTCTTTAGAAATAAATGATTGGGTGGATCCAGAATCAAATAAAACATTTTATACTTTAGAGTGGATGGTAAGTGTACCTTTAACTACTTCGTAATCGTACTCCACATCACCGATTGTAATTGCATGTGACTTTCCTTTGTCTTTGGCCTTAAGAGATTGATGACATCAATCATCATCAACAACCCTTGGATTTGGGAATTGATTAGCATAATGCCCCATCTCCTTGAACATGAAACATTGATGTGTTGGAGGTGGATTATGTGTATCCCTTTCATTGTTCGCATCATTAGACATCTTCTTTCCGTTAATTCGACATTCAATTGCCCAATGACCTTCTTTTACACACTTAAAACATTTTCTTGTCCCTTTAAGACAATTACCTCCAGGTTTCTTTCCACAATTTGAGCATAAAGGAAAACACATATTCTTTTCAGTGTGGTCTTTATAATTTCCTTTTAATTCCATTTTCCACTTCTTATCAAACCCATATGACTGATGGCTTACTCCAATCTCTATATCAACCTTGGGAGCACATCGAACAATTTCCTCAAATCTATTGAAGTACCTTATGGATAACACCCTTAGAATAATTATTATTAAGCAACTGAAGAATCGATTGGTCTTACTCTCAGGTTGGATAATAATTCCTGAAGCGTACCTTGCATGTCTTGAAAAATATGCTTCGTACGTACCGACCGATTCATCATACTTTTGCTTTAGTTCAAGAAACTCCTTATCCTTCTTTGTTTGAAGAACACGAGTGATGTAATTATTGAAAAATAAGTTCTTGAACTCATCCCATTCCATGGACTCAATTTCAACTCTTTTCCTCATATTCTTAATAAGATTCCACCATTTATCATATTCACCTTCCAAACGATATACTACTCTGTTGAATTTATCATGTTCAGAACATTGTAGAACTGAAAATATATTTTTAGTGGTACTGATCCATTGTTCAGCCACTAATGGATCATAAGACCCACTGAATGAATGAGGACGTTGCCTCATGAAGGATTCAATAAAATGTTACTCCTTCCTTTGCTCTTTTGGAAGTCCAGCATGATTCATAGATTGAGAATGTTTTGTGAGCATGGCTACAAGATTTTGCATTCCATCAGCCATAACGTTTGGTTTCTCAGGGGGACAATCATTGCATTGCGCGTCACATTCAACATTAACACGGTTCCTTCGGGTTCCATCCATTGACTAAATCCAAGAAGTATAGTGTGGGAAACACTAATTATAATAGGAAAACCACATAATCAAGAATAAAATTTCGCACTTTAGGTCTTATCAGAGGTTGTTCATGGCCATTCCTAAAACACTGATATTGTGTTCTATGTTTAGACATATCCTTATAGTTCTTACTAAGGCTTTCACATCCTAGTTTCCAAAGGTTGAATATACCTTTCCTCTGATAAAAACTATAACAACCCATACTTTAAACACATGGTTATTACATCAGAATTGAAGAATACTTATTTCAACTTATAAAAAAACCATGATAAGACCGTATAGGTATAGTGTCGTTAGAAAATGGTAAACATAAACAACATGTTCATAAATCATCTACATTGTCTCCCTTTTATTTTATCATATCTAGAGTCCCTTGGGGCATATCCTACTTAATACCCTTATTCCTGACCTAGGGAAAAGAAAACATACAAAAGGGTGAGCTCAAATTCTCAGTAAGAGTAAACAAAAGAAATATCAATCATATCATATTTATAAGAACATAATATTTTGAAAATATTAACCTGCAAAATAGATCATAATATCATAACAAGGGATAAATCATAGTAGTGAAATGTAATCCCTATAATCATAACATAAAACATGATACTTTGTGTCATACAAACATAATAATAGAAAATAATTTCATTTTAGTCAAGACTCATTTCCAAGACTATCATAGCGGACAAAGTCCATTACTGAACTGTGTTGAATCCACATTCCAGTCTTGTATAACTGAACCGGTTTAACCTGTCGTTCTAGCCAAGTCTATATCATGAGATATAAATATTTAACCAATGAATTGGAGGGAGATATAGGTCCCACCCTTCTCATAATGAATCCATTATTATGTGTGCCACAAAATCATAAATCAAAGTATAACCTATGTAATAAAAATGGGATTCTTCAATATCATGCCATCATAACATAATACATATAAGATAAAAGGACATCACAAAATAAATTCCATCATAACATAATCAAATAACTATAGAAATAGGGATAGAAAAATAACCATATATTATCTAATATGGAAAATAATTTTGATAAAACACTTGAACTCCATTCTTGAGCAAAATATCCTTTCTACTTCAAAAACATTTTATCTTTCTTATCATGTCATCCAATTTTAAACTAAAAGAAGTTTATTAAAAATAAACTTGAAAACTAGTAAAGGAGGCTTCATGAAAATAATTTTCTATGAAATCATTAAAATACATTCATGTTGTATAAGTTAAAAAAAGATTCTTCTCATAATTTGGCCGGAAAAGTCAAAAGGTACCTCGAACTAAAAACGACAACAGATTCCTTTCATATCTTTTACTCAACAAAGGGTAAAATTGGATTTAAACAATTTTAAGAGGAGAGAAATAATATTACATATTTAATAAACATGGATGTGGATGATAAATATTCCCCAGTAAATTCTGAAGTATAAACAATCTCGGAAAAAAATGGGATTACGAGATTTTCCCTTACCTTAGGTCTGATTTGCTTCGTACGTATCTGAACCTCCTGTATAATGATTTAAATAATGTCATTGAATTATTACAGAATAATATTCATTGTTATGATATCATATATGGTTATATTAAATTATTCTTATTAGTAATTTATCATTGTTACTTGTTATTTGGGTGTTCATTGCTTTATGTTCTTATGCGTGTTTTGTCGAGTAAATTCTTATTCTTATTTTTAGGTTATTGATACATCATTTCCAGAATGGTATTAGTGTAATATATATCATATTTATTCATTAAATTCATTTATATAATATTTATTCAATTAATATCATATTTGAGTGATACTGATGTTATTAATTCATAATGAAACAATTAAAGAAGAGGAAGTAGAAGAAGAAAAAATTTTGAAAGAATCAGTAAGAGATATTATCTCTTCTTCGACACGCCTCTTTGAAACCTCCTCTTAGGGAACTAATGTTGGTCTTTGAAGAATACTAGGACCTCTAGAATATTACAATGGGTGTTGAGAAGTGTAAGGGGAAGGGGTTGGCCGAGCTAGAAGTCTCAATGTTTTGTAATGAGGAGAGGGAGGAGGTTCCCTTTTATAAGGGAGGAGAGGGGCACATTCGGAATGTGTGAAAATATTATTTTATTATAAACTTATCTTAGGTTTCAAAAGGACCAAAAAACATTAAATATGAATATAAGATAACTCATGGTCAAAATAAAATCATCCAATCAGAATTGGACATGTTTTGGATAATATTTTAATCATTATAATCTTATTTATTTAAATCACTTATTAATGAGGTAAATACTGCATCATTATCGCGTCATAAATAATTTAATTTATTTGATGTCTAAAAATTATATAAAAAACCACCATGTATGAAATCTTTTTAGATTTCCAATGAATATTTATAGTAAAAAATAAAAATTTATATAACTCAATATAAAAATTAATTACTAAAATATTTTTGTTAATCTCAATTTGGTCTTTACATTAAATTAATTAATCCAAATTGTCATTATCACTACCAAGTGGCTCAATGGGGTCACAAAATCGATCCAAGAATGTCCATGGTAAGCCCCTACTCGTCAAATAAGGTTAGGACAAGTGTTAAGGAAATTTTGAATTATTATAATATTCTTTTAACCATGAATTACCCTATTTACCTTTAATTGCAGTAAATAGAAGTCAAAAGATACTATTCACAAAAAATTATATTCATCTTATTGAACTACATTTTACTTATTGATAACAACCATGTATGTCAGATTATTTTAATTCAATTCACATAAGTGGTAAAATTTCATTTAAATGAAAGAGTCAGGCTTTTAACTACCACTAAGTGGTTTCACTAATCATCAAAAATTTATGTTTTTCAGAAAAATACCAAAAATTCAGCCTAATCTATATTTGATATTCCGAATTCAAAAATGATATATATATTTCTAAATTCAAAACATAGATGTTTAATTAAATAATTTTAAAAGTAATTCACGTTATCAAAATAAATAGCGTGTTTCAAGAAACAATAACTATCAAAAGATCGACACTAGGTTATGTCCAATTTCAAAGTGAAATTAATTCCAATGACCAACATAGGATTAAATGGTAAAAATATATTCTAATTTAACTTTAAAACCAAATAACAATATAATATAACCATATAAATTATTATGATGAAAAAGTTGTTTTTAATTAAAATATAGCGTGTTTTTACTATTCATAAAAATATGAATGTTATCAGAATAATAAGAAAATTTTATCCAAATTAAAATTTTATATCCTGATTCCAAGGAAGAATTTTATTTTGACAAATTGAACTTATAAAAATGTAAAAAACTAGATTCAAAATGGGTGTGCCATCAAAAGGTGGAAAAACTGCATTTTTTGAAAAATACTTATTTTACCCGAAAAATTAAATTTGTTCTCATACTATGTTCTAGAAAATATGTAAGATGAATAATAATGTTATAAAATTAAAAATGTAGTTAATACTATTCATAATGGCTAGTCTATAATATTATTATAACAATATATCGTTGTTTTGTGAAAACCCGGTATTGCGTATTACACACGCTATCGAGGAAGGTCACGATTGCGTATAACGCAAGCCAAGATCGTGTTGTGTGTAGTGAAAGATTCCTTTGATGTTTCGTATAACATAAGACATAAAAAAATATATACTTCTCATAAAATATCAGGGTGTTATAGAGATCAAAATGATAAATGGTATAATTTACAGTTCTGGAAATGTGTAAATACCACTCCATTCTAATTCTTGTTTTGCACCTCAAATCGACTAGAATATACATGATGAACCGATCATGGAAAACATGTAAATAACACACCCAAAACAATGAAAGGAACACAATACTAACAATTAAAGGGTGAAATTATGTAATGAAATGATATTATAAGGTATTATAATGATGAATATGTATCTGTAAGATATTAATAACACTCTCTTTATTCATTATACAGAAGTTTTAAATGAATTTTAACTGAGAAAAACCCGAGATAAGGGAATTCTTAACCTAACTTCCATTCTTTAGTATAACATTCTACTTCATTATCTATGTAGTATTAAAATTTATTATTTTATGGGTTTTATTTATATTATTTTGAATTATGTATATTTATAGTGTGTATACATATTCCATCCAATCTATTAAGTCTCTCTTGAATTATATGATATTTATAAGGGGTTTTATTTTAAAATCCTCTTTTAAAATTCTGTTTTACCAAATTCCAAAGAACTTTTTTTGTGAAAGTATTCATATTGTATAATTATGTTCTGGTTATTTTGAATTGTTTTTGATAAATGGTGGGACCTATATCTCCCTCAAATTCATTGGGAATGTATAAGTTGTAGGTCAGCCGTATGGTTACTCTAAGTATAACTACGATTGTTACACAAATTGTAAGGTAGCCACGAGGGTAACAAATTATAAGGTAGCGTAGATGGTTTAAAGATTATGTAAATAATACCCCAATATACAATTATAGTTATATTTATGTTTTTATGTATTGTGCGAATCTTGTGGGAAAATAATTTTTCACAAATTATATATGGGTGACAAGTGTATCTTTTGAAAATGATATCATACATTACTCGTATTTATGGACTAATATGCTCCATCCTTCTATTTATATCTCTTACTGATATTTTTGTTCTTAGCGCATGTTTTTAAATTATTTTCACAGGATATAAGGATGTGTAAGACAAATAAGGAATCCATGTCTAATGTATGAATATTTTTCAAATAAGTCATTTTTTATTTTAAAAGTTTTAAATTTTGTAAGAAATGAATACTGTTTTTATAGTATCCACTCTGAAATAATATGTCAATTTTTGAATGTATTATGTACCAATTTTCTAAATCTCTTAACTTGAAAAGATCCTTAATGTAAAATAAAGGTATTTCTTGACTGAATATAAGATTATGTAATATAATAAGGACATGTACTTATAGTAGGTATCATTGGATGGTTAAGATTGTCTAATTTATCAAGGCCAGGTCCTTATATTGGATGTATTGGGACGTTCAGATAATCAAAAGGTATGTCTTTCCATTTATCATTTTGAAGGTAAAGGTGATTAGTGGTGGTCAATGGTATGGAATATCAGGGATAGAGAGGATATTGATTCCTTAGAGTGGGATTAATTTAAAAGACTTTTCCTTGAAAAATATTTTCCTAAGTTGGTGAGACATATGATGGATAAGAAATTACATGAATTGAAGAAAATGTAGGAGGATTCAGTGGTTGTGTATGAAAAGAAATTCACCCGATTGGCGAGGTATACTCCAAAACTTATTCTTTATCATGATAGAAAAATCAACCACTTTTACTCAGTATTAAAGACAAGGTATCGAAGGGTGTTGGCCTCCTCTGAATTCAAATGTTATGAGAAAGTTGTCTGATGTGCTAAGATGGTAGAGATGGAGTTTTCGGATGATCACGTGAAATTTTTAAACAAGGATGAAAAGTGGTCCAGATGGAAAATTATGGGTAAGAATGAACTAAAGAAATTTGATGGTAAGATAATCCAGTTTCTAGTTTGTGAAAAGTGTGGCACGAAACAACCTAGGGAATGTATTACCAAAACTGGGAAGTGTTTTAGATGTGGTGAGTTTGGACATATGGCCCGAGATTGTAATGAAAATGATCCTAAGACTAATCCTTATAAGAAAACTGTAATGTGTTTTAAATGTGGGGAGATTGGTGATTATGAAAATGTCTGCCTAATGAAAGAACCTAATGAATCAAATAAGATATACTATAAGTAGAAATGTCTAGTCAGATCCTTTGCAACTATGTTCGTAGACATAAATCCATCAAATGAAGTTATATCATATATTTTGTTTGTTTAGTCATATTTTTCAAATGTTTAGTTCGATACATGGTCTACACATTCCCTCATTTCTGAGAATTTTTTAGGTAAATTAGAAATATCACCTCAAAAAATGAAACTGGAGCTTGTTGTTAAAAAACTAGGGGAAATATTACAGCAAAGAGTAATTATAAGAATATTTAAATTATGGTAAATGGAAATACATTACCTAAAAAGCTATTTTTGTTGCCCTTAGTTGAGTTCGATGTTATTCTAGGAATGGATTGGATTTCTTTTTATCATGCTAATATTGACTATTGAGCTAAAGAAGTTGTTTTTTAGAAAGAGTTTTAGTTTTTATTCTAGAATAAACCCATAAAATTGATTAAATATCCGGAATTTGAGAAACTATTGAGAGATGTAAATGAAATTTATTTTGCTCATATTGTTGAAAACAAGGGAACTATTCAGATTAATGATGTTCTAGTGGTAATTTAATACCCTGATGTGTTTCCTGATTAGTTACTCAATGTACTCCCTAATTGAGAATGTAGAATTAAAAATTGACATAGTTCATAATTTTAATCCCATTTCAAAACCCCCATATCATATTTCCCAAATAGATCTTCTTGAATTGAAAAATCTGTTATAGGATTTTCTTAATAAAGGCTTCATTTGTCCTAGCACTTCACCATGAGGTGCCCTTGTTTTTTTCATTAAAAAGAAAGATGGGTCCATGAGACTTTTCATTGATTATAGAGCATTGAATAACATCACTATTAAAAACAAGTATCCTTTTCTTCACATTGATGACTTGTTTGATCTTCTCTAGGGAGCTCAGTACTTTACAAAGATTTACTTGAGATCAGGATACCATCAGCTAAAGGTGAAGGAGGATGAAATCTCAAAAACAAATTTTCGTACTAGATATGGGCATTATGAATTTTTTTATGAGATTTGGGTTAACTAATTCACCTATTGTATTCATGAATCTTATGTATAGAATATGTCATGTGTTCTTGGATAAGTTTTTTGTTTTGTTTATTGATGACATTCTGGTATTTTATAAAAATAAATAGGATCCTAAAAAACATATATGGGTTGTTTTAAAAACCATAGAAGAAAAGAAACTGTATGTAAAATTTTATAAAGTGTGATTTTTGGTTGCAACAGATTTCCTTTCTTGGGAACATTATAAATAATGATGGAATAACTGTTGATCTTTCCAAAACAAAAGTGGTTGAAGAATGGAAAGGACTAAAAAATGGTAATGAGATTCATTGTTTTCTTGGATTTGTAGGTTATTACCGATGGTTTGTTAAGAAATTTTCATTTCTATCATTCCTAATAAAATAGTTAACATGAAAGGGGGTTAATGTTTTTGGATAGATGAATATGATGATTGTTTTTAGGTACTGAATAAGAGATTTGTGAATGCTCTAATTTTGGCCTTTCCATCTCGAAATGGTGAGTTTGTTATCTTCAGTGTTGCTTCATTGAAGGGACTTGGTTGTTTTCTGATGTAAAATGATCAGGTACTTTTTTATGCCTGAAGGCAACAAAAAAATCCTGAGTTAAATTATCCCACACATGATTTCGAATTGGCAGCTGTGATTTTTCCTTTGAAAATTTAGAGGCATAATTTATACGGACCTGAATGTCAAATATATACTGACCATAAAAGTTTGAAGTATATATTCACTCAGAAGGAATTAAACATGAAGCAGCGAAGATGGCTTGAACTGATAAAGGATTATAATTTCATGATCAATTACTATAAAAGAAATAAAGAAAAAGTGGTGGATTTATTCAGTTGAAAACATCATGCATCATTAACCATGTTACGTTTGGAACTTGTTCCCTTGATAAAAGATTTGATGAATGTTGGATCAAAAGTTGTTGGTGTAGTAAATACCTCCGTTTACTTCCTGGTTTGAGTGCAGTCATCACTGTAGACAAGAATTAAGAAAGGGAAGAAGGAAGACCGTGAGATATAGAAAAAGTAGAATTGGTTAAAATGGGTATGTTTCCAGAATTTAATCTTAATAAAGAATGTGTGTTATGATTGGGGAAATGGCTTTGTGCGTCTTGTCATTCACAGTTGACGAATGATTTTTTGTATGAAGATCATTGTTCTCCATTTTCAATTAATCCTAGAAGTACTAAAATGTACAAAGACTTTCGGGAGTAATATTGGTGGGATGGAATGAACAGAGATATTGCTGATTTTACCCTGAAATATTTGACATGTCAATAGGTTGAAGCAGAGTGGTAGTTACCAAAGGGGATGCTTAATCCTTTTCCTATGCTAGAGTGGAAATGGTAAAATGTATCCATGGAATTTGTGGTAGAATTACCTAAAATATCTCGAGGTAAAAATGCGATTTGTTTTCTTGTTGATCGACTGACAAAATTTGCACATTGTTTTTCTAATCAAGATACAATCCCTTTGGATAATCTTTCTCGACTATACATCACAGTGATTTTCAAGTTACATGGATTTCCTCTTTCCATTGTATTGGAATGGGATCAGAGGTTCACTTATAACCATCAGATGGGCCTTCAGAAGACATTGGGCACAAAATTAAATTTCAGTACCGCTTTTCATCCTCAATTTTATGGGCAGTCAGAAAACAAATTCAGACATTGGAGGATATGTTTCGAGCATGTTCAATGGATACCAGCAAAGTTGGGATAACCATCTTTCTTTAGTTGAGTTTTCTTATTATAATTGTTTTTATTCCAGTTTATAGATGGATCCTTTTGAGGCATTGTATGGGATGCGGTGTAGGACTCCAGAGTTTTGAGAGGATGTCAGTGAATGAAAGTTGATGGGGCCTGAATTAGTAGAGTAAGTGGCTGAGAATGTGAAGATGATCCAGCATCACATGGGGGAAGATCAATGTAGGCATAAAAGATATGAAGAAAACGGAAAGAAAGCAATTTCTCTTGAGGTATGTGACCAAATTTTCCATAAAATCTCTCCTTGGAACACCGTGATGCATTTTGGTAAGAAAGCGAATCTAAGTCCATGGCTCATCTATCATTTTGAAATATTAGATAAATTTGGGCCAGTTTTATACCGAGTAGCTTTTCCTCCGAGTTTGTCTCAGGTACAAAATGTCTTTCATGTTTTGATGTAGAGGAAGTATGTGCCAGATTCAACTCTTCTTTTGAGCCTAGAAGCCGTTCAGTTGGAAGAGAGAATTTAATTTGAAGAGAAACCAGATCAGATTCTTGATCGAAGAGAACAAATAATTACAAAATAAAGTAATCCACAAGGTATATGTTTTATGATGAAACCACATGGTTGAATAAGCAAAATGAGAGTCTGAAAATTCTATTAGGGAAAGGTACCATCACTTTTTTAATAAGTAAATATAATTGCGAAGAAGAATTTTCTAGAAGGTGGGGATAATGTAACACCCCATGTTTTTAAAAATAAATTGAAATGCATTAAAATTTCTTTTAAGTAGATATTTATTACTATCCTTTAAACATAATTTTTCCACTTATATGTTTCTAATTTTAAAAGCGTTCATCTACAATTGTGTTCAGTAAGTTATTTCAAGTCAAATGTAACCAACTTAATTTTTGATGAATAATAACATACCCTTATGAGTAGTTATGTGACCCTAATGAATAGTAAACTGTATTATTATTTTATTTTCATTCAGCTTTATGATAATGACATTTTGGTTAATTTTTTAGTGTGATAAATACAGTTATAGTTTTAAAATTATTAATTTTTGAATAAAGTATTATTTTGTTTCAAAATTTAATTAATAATATATAGTGAATTATTTTCAAAAAATGGAGTTCTATTTTTAATTATACATGTGAAAAAATGGAAATGGTGTATTTTAGGGAATTTTCTGAAATTAATTAATTTTTTATGAATAGTGAAATACGGTAAAATACTGTATATTCAAATTATCGGTTAAATACACTATTTATGATATCATAAGTGATGTATGGACACTTGGATAAAACTCACATTCCATTATTACTATTTTGGGTCACATTAATTAAGACTATTCATGGTCTTGAGCAATAATATCATAATAATTTTTTAAATAATGAAACAAACCTCATCTCCAATATAAATACCACCATCATTCCCCTCTTCCTCCCACACCTATCAAAACTTGATCCTTACCTAAGTTCTACCAAATAGTCCTCCCAAGGATCTTCCCCATGTCCTAGTGTTTCGGGTCACACCAAAAGAACAAAACCAAGGGCCTTAAGAAGGATCTCAAGTTGAAGACATAAAGTGGTAAACATCCTCTTTTGTTTTTTCATTTTATGTCATTATTTTTAATTTATCTTGGAGTATGGTTGGATATGTCATTACATATCCAAATTACTTCCCATATTAGGTAATAATTATTAGATACCACTTTTCGGTCATTAAAATATTTTATGATGTTTTAAGCGATGTCGTTAGGCTGCCAAATCTTCGTAAGAGATTTCTCAACTTTTCATTTATTTTGAGATTCTTTTATTTTCTTGTCCTTAATCTCCTACCCCAATTCAAGAGGCATGAATGATCTAGTATCCCAATTTTTCTATATTTCAATATGATTATTGAATACTCACCAATATATTCCTTCCCCTCTCCCACTTATTCATGATATTAAATCACCGTCCGTGATGTGTCGATTTACAGACATCATGGACGATGTGATTTCAATTTCATTTACTGTTTTCAATACTGGTCAGGAAACCATTTTTATTATTAAAACAGATTATATTTTATATATTATGTCTTATATAAGGATATGGAATCATTTTTCACACTTTTTAATAATTTATAAAACAAATTGAGTTCTTTACGATCAAAGAATCGCCAAAATGACCAAAACAAACATCAATAATGTTTTGACTCATGAATCATCATTATGACAAAAATCAAACTAATAAATGTTATAATTTATGGTTATGAAAATATGTAAATACCACTCAATTCCAATTCTAGTGTGTTATATCCAATGGACAAGAACATCCATCATGAACCGATCATGGAAAACATGTAAGGAACACACCCAAAACAATACAGGGAAGAAAATACTAACAAATTAAAGGGTGAAATGATGTATTCAAATGATATTATAAGGTATTATAAATAAGAATATGTTTCTTTAATATAGTAATAACACTGTTTTAACCCTTATAAAGTAGGATTAATATAGTTTTAATAAATACAAAACTGAGGTAAGGTAATTTTTAACCCGATTTCCATTCTTTGGGTTAAACTTCTACTTAATTATCTATGTGATATTAAAATTGTTTGTGTTATGGATTTTGTTTATATTATGTTTAATTATCTATATTTATTGTTTTTAGACATTTTCCATCCACTATACTAAGCCTCCCATGAATTATATGACAGTTCTTAGGGGTCTTTCTCTTAATATCCTCTTTTTAAATTCTGTTATACAAAATTCAAAAGAAACGTTTTTATTAAATTATTCATATTGTATGATTATGTTTTGGATCATGGGAATTGTTTATTATAATTTTTGGGACCAATATCTACCTCAAATTTATTAGGTACGTGTATATTAGATGTCGTCTGTATGGTTACTCCATGTGTAACTGCGATGGTTACACAAATTGTAAGGTAGCCGTGAGGGTTAAAAATTATAAGGTATATGAGAGGGTTAAAAGATAATATAAGTAATTACACAAGATACCTTTATGGTTCTATTTATATTCTTTTTTATTGTGGGAATCTTATGGAAATATCATGTTTTACAATGTAAGTGTATATGGGTGACAAGTGTATCTTTTGAAAATGATTTTATACGTTACAAGTATTTATGGACTAATGTGCCCCTTCCTTATTTTTATATCCCTTACTGAGGTTTTTGTGATCATCCCATATTTTTAAATGATTTTCATAGGTTATAAGTATGTGTAATACAGTGAAGGAATCCATGTTAAAGGTTTGATGATTTGTCAACGAAATCATAATTTATTTTAAATGTTTTATATCTTGAAAGAAATTAATACTATTTTTATGGTATCCACTCTATAATAATGTGTAATTTTGTGAATGTATTATGTCCTAATTCTAAAAATATATAATGTTTAAAAGATACTTAATGTAAAATAATGTGATTTCTTGACTAAATTCAATATTATATATTGTAATAAGGCCATGTCTTAATAGTTGGTATCTGAGGATGGTTTAGATAAATTAAAGGGTTAAAATGATGTTAATATAATACCATAAATGTTTTTTTACGCTATGGTTAACTTGGAATGATTTATCATTTATGTATTGACATGTTTCTTCGACTAAGATATGTTTTTTTAGAATGGTTGTCCGTAGATGAAACAGGGAAGCTGAAGAGGGGAGGAACCGACAGAATGAAATCCTTCTGAATATGCAGCCCAGAATGGTAGGGATTAGATTCGAGCTATTTGAGATAGTAATGTCTTAGCTAATGTAGGAAATAAAAGGTCATAGAATCCATGATGTATAATAACCAGTGGTGCTACAATGTTACATGAAAATAGTTGAACATTTTATGGGACAACACCCTACTACTTTAAATGAATCATCTGACCCAGTAGCGACTGTATGATGGATTAAAGACCTTGAAAATATCTATGATGTAATGGGATGTTAATATAATCAATCAATATGTCTTGAAATTTATTTTTTATATTGTAAAACTGATCAGTGGTGGTTAATGGTAAGGAATATCAAGGATAGATAGGATATTGATACCTTAGAGTGGGATAAATTTAAAAGTATTTTCCTTGAAAAATATTTTCCTAATGTGGTGCGAAATATGATGGAGGATAAATTACATTAATTGAAGTAAAAGGAGGTGGATTCAGTGGCTGTGTATGAAGATAACTTTACCTGATTGGAGAGGTATTGTCTAAATCTTATTCTGGGTCTTGATAGAAAAATCAACTTCTTTTAGTCAGGATTGATGCCAAGGTATCGAAGGGCGTTGGCCTCCCGTGAATTAAAAAGTTATGAGAAACTTTTTTGATTTTCTGAGAGGGTAGAGTTGGACTTTCCTAATGATCACATGCATTTTGGAAACTACAACAAGAAATGGTCCATATGTAAAGTGATGGGTAAGTATCAACCAAATAAATCTGAAGGTAAGAAAATCCAGTTTATAGTTTTTAAAAAGTGTGGTAAGAATCACCTTGGGCAATGTCATACTAAAACTGGGAAGTGTTTTCATTGTGGTATGTTTGGATATATGGATCAAGAATTCAATGAAAATTATCCTAAGGAAAATCTTAAAAAAACTGTAAAGTGTTTTAAATGTGGTGAGATGGATCCTTATATAAATTCTTTCCCAAAGAGAGATCTGAATGAAACAAAGAAGCCAGAATATAAGAACAAAGGTGTGGTGATATCCTTCATGACTACTTCAGCAGACGTTGAGCCATCCAATGATGTTGTATCATGTACATTTTTTGTTTACTCATATTTTTTAAAAGTTTTTTATCGATACGTGGTCTACACATTCCCTCATTTCTGAGAAGTTTTCCGGTAAATTGGAAATATCACCTCAACAAATGAGACCGGAACTTGTTGTTAAAACAACAGGGGGGTATTATATCAAAGATGAATTATAAGAATCCGTCTACAATGGTCTGTGGAAGGACATTACCTGTGAACATTGTGGTTTTTCCCTTAGTCAAGTGTTACGTTATTATGGGAATGGATTGGATTTCAATTTATCATGATAATATTGATTATAGAGTTAAAGAATTTGTTTTTTAGAAAGAGTTTCAGTTTTTATTAAAGAAGGAACCAATAATATTTATAACATATCAGGATGATGAGAAACTGTTGAAAGATGGAAATGAATGTTATCTTACTCATATTGTTGAAAACAAGGAAATTGTTCAGATTAATGATGTGCTGTCATTAAAGGAATACATTGATGTTTTTCCTGATGAGTTACCTAGAGTCATACCTAATCAAGAAGTAGAATCCACAATTAACATAGTTCCTGATTCTAAGTCAATTGAAAAGCTCCTATATCATATGTCTCAAATAGAACTTATTGAATTTAAAAATTAGTTGCAATATTTTCTTTATAAAGGCTTCATTCGTCCTAACACATCACCATGGGGTTATCCTGTTTTTTTCGTTAAAAAGAATGATTTTTCCTTGAGACTTTTAATTGATTATAAAGATTTATATAACATCACTATTAAAAAGAACTGTCCTTTTCCTCATATCAATGACTTGTTTGATCAGCTCCAGGGACCTCATCACTTCTCCAACATCGACTTGAGATCGGGGTACCATCAGCTAAAGGCGTAGGATGATGACATCATAAAAACAAATTTTTTTACTAGATATGGTCATTATGAATCTGTTTTTATGCTTTTTGGATTAACTATTGAACCTGTTGTATTCATGAATCTTATGAATAGAATATTTCATGAGTTGCTTTGATTAGTTTGGGGTTGTTTTCTTTATGACATTCTGGTATTTTCTAAAAATAAATAGGAGCATGAAAAACATATAAGGGTTATTTTAACACCATTAAAGAAAAATATACTCTATGGAAAATTCTTAAAGTGTGATTTTTGGTTGAGATAAATTTATTTTCATGGAAACATGGTAAATAAGGATAGAATAATAGTTTATCCCGCCAAAACAAAAGTGGTTGATAAATGGACAAGAGCTACAAATGTTACAGAGATTTGTAGTTTTCGTGGATTGGAAGGTTATTACCAATGATTTTTTACTAACATTTCACGGTTATCTAGCCCAATAACATTGTTAAAAAAAATATGGTTAAATTTAAATGGATAGAGGAATAAAATATTTTTTTTCAGGAACTAATGATGATATTGGTGAATTCTCTAGTTTTGTCCATTCCATCCTGAAATGGTGAGTTTTTCATCTATAATGATTCTTAATTGAAGGGACTAGGTTGTGTTCTAATGCAGAATGATGATATAATTTCTTGTGCTTCAAGACAACTAAAATATCATGATATAAATTATCCCACATATGATTTGTAATTGGAAGCTGTGGGTTTTTCTTTCAAAATATGGAGGCATCATTTATACTGATCCAAATGTCGAGTATATACTGACCATAAAAGTCTGAAGTATATATTCACTCAGAAATAATTAAATGGGAGGTACAGAAGACAGATTGGAATGAAAAAGGATTATTATTTCACTATCAATCACTATCTAGGAAAATCAAAAAATGTGATAGATTCCTTGATTCAAAATAATCATGCATCATTAACCATGTTACATTTGGAACGTGATCCCTTGATTATTGATTGGATGAATTTTCTCTTTGAAGTTGTTAGTTCAGGAAATACCTCTATTTTGTTTTTGGTTTCAGTGTAGTCATTGTTATCAACTATAATTGAGCAAGCACAAAAGTAAGACCATGAGATACAGAAAAAGGTAGAACTGGTTAAAATGGTTAAGTTTACAAAATTTAACCTTGATAAAGATTGTGTGTTATGATTTTTGAAAAGGTTTTTTGTTACATGTGATTAAAAGTTGAAGAATTATTTGTGGTGTGAGCCTCATAGTACTCCATTTTCATTTCATTCATGGTTTAGTAAGTTGTACATTGAAATTTATGATTATTATTGGCGTGATGGAATGAAAATAGATACTGCAGATTTTACCATGAAATGTTTGACATGTCAACAGGTTAAAGAAGAGTGGAAGTTATCAAAGGGGATAATTTAGCCTTTTCCAGTGCTAGAGTGGAAATGGAAGAATGTACCTATGGACTTTTTGGTGGCACTACATAATAAATCTCGAGGAAACAATGTGATTTGGGTTGTTGCCGATCGACTGAAAAAATTTACGCATTTTCTTTCCATTCGAGATACAATGTCTTTGGACCGGATTTCTCCACTATACCTAAAATATATTGTTAGGATAAATTAGGTTCATCTTTCCATTATATCTAACTGAGATTCTATGTTCACTTCTATCTTTTGGAAGGGACTTCAGAATTCATTTGGAATAGAATTATATTTTAGTACACCTTTTCATCCTAAATTAGATGGGTAGTCAGAACGAATATTTCAGACTTTAGAGGATATGATTCAAGCTTGTTCAATAGACTACCATGGAAGTTGGGATCAACATATTTCTTTGTTGTGTTTTCTTATAATAATAGTTTTAATTCAAGTATATAGATGTCACCTTTTGAGGCATTGTATCTGGATGGGTAATTGACTCTAGCGTTTTGGGATGAAGTCGGTGAAAGAAATTTTATGAGTCTAGAATTAGTAGAGGAAGTGGATGAGAAAGTTAAGATGATCCAGAAGCACATGAGGGTAGCTCAGAGTCGGTATAAATGGTATATAGATAACAGAAAAATCATTCTCTTTGAAGGTAGGTGACCAAATCTTCTTTAAAATATCTCCTTGGAAAAGTGTGATGCGTTTTGGTATGAAGGGAAGCTAAGTCCGTGGTTCATCTGTCCTTTTGAAATCATGGATGAAGTTGGACCAGTTGAATACCGAGTAACTTTTCCTCCATGTTTGTATTAGGTACACAATGTTTTTCATGTGTTGATGTTGAGGAAGTATGTGCCAGATTTTACTCAGGTTTTGAGCCAAGAAGCAGATCAGCTTGAAGAGAACTTTTCTTATGAAGAGAAAGCATTTCAAATTCTTTATTAAAGGGAACAAGTATAGTGGAAAAAGGTAATATAATAGGTTAATGTTTTTTTGAGAAACCACATGGTTGAATAAGTAACATGGGAGTCTGAAAATGATTTGAGGGAATGGTACCCTCACTTTTTTAATAAGTAAATAAAAATGTGAGGACACGATTTCCAAAAGTTGGGGATTGAGTAACAGCCAATGTTTTTAAAAATAAATTTAAATGCATGAAACTTTGTTTTTTTTAGATATTTATAACTATCCTTTAAACATAATTTTTCCACTTCTATGATTTTAATTTATAAAAATGGCCATCTACAATTGTGTTCAGTGACTTATTTGGAGTCTAATGGCACTAACTTAATCTTTTGTGAATAGTAACATAATCTTGTGAATTGTAATATGACCATAATGAATAGTAAATTGTATTTTTATTTTATTTTCTTAAGGATTTAAGATAATGACATCTTGGTTAATTTTTCAGTGTGATATAAAAACATTTATTGTTTTCTGATTGTAAATTATTGAATAAAGTATGATATTAACTAAAAATTAAATTAACAATATTTAGAAATTTTTTTTCAAGAAATTGTGTCCACTTTTTTATTCTACACTTCGAAAAATGGAAAGGGGGAATTTTTGGTAATTTTCTGAAATTCTAGAATTTTTTATGAATATTGAAATATGATAAAATACCGTATATTCAAATTATCAGTTAAATACAATATTTATGAAGTAATAAGTGATTTAAGACCACTTGGTTAGAACTGAAATTCCATTATTAGTATATGGGGTTACATGAATTAAGACAATTCATATTCTTGAGCAAAAATATTATAATAATGATTAAAATAATGAAAAAGTCCTCATATCTTCCTCAATAAATACTACCATCATTCCCCTCTTCCCCTCAAACCACGCAAGCCTTGAGACTTACCTCAGTTATTCCCAATACTCCTATCAAGGATCTTCCCCACGTACTAGATATTGAGGTCACACCAAAAGGCCAAAACCAAAGTATTTAATAAGGATCTCAAGGAGAAGAAATCAAGAGGTAAACATCCTCTTTTGTTTTATTTCCATTCTTTCATTTTATGTGATTATTTTTAAATTACATTGCATTATGTTAGGGTATGTCTTTAAATATCCCCATTATTTCCCATATTATATAATAATTTTGAGATGCACCTTTTATCTCATCAAAATATTTTATTAAATTTTAAGTGACGCCGTTAGGATGACAAATTTTTGTAAGGGATTTCTCAACTAATCTTTTATTTTGAGATTTATTTAATATTTTCCTTCATCAACTCCACAAATAAAAGAGGTATTAATGATCCAGTATCTTATGTATTCTGTATTTCAACATGTCTAAGTAATCATCACTATTATATATCTTCTACTCTCCTAGTTAATCAAGAAATTAAAATATCGTCCATGATGTATTGATTTAACGACATCATGGACGATGTGATTTCAATATCATTTTATTTTATCAAGACTGGTCATGAAACTCTTTTATGGTTGAACCAGATCAAAATTTTGGTATTATATCTTATGTAAGGCCCTAGAATCATTTTTCACAGATGTTATTAAATTATAAAAGAAAATAAGTTCTTTACGATTGAAGAATCGCCAAAATAACCTAAACAAATATCAATAATGTTCTAACTCATGAATAATCATCATGATAGAACTCAAAATGATAAATGTTATAATTTATGGTTCTTTAAATATGTAAATACCACTTCATTCCAATTCTGTAGTTTCACTTATAGTCAATAATAACATCCATCATGAACCGATCATGGAGATCATGTAAAGAACACACCCAAAACATTGAAAGAACAAAATACTAACAATTAATGGGTGAAATGATGTAATGAAATGATCTTATAAGGTATTATAAATATTCGTATGTTTCTGTAAGATATTACCAACACTCTTGTAACCATTATACAGTATGTTTAAACATGTTTTAAGTAAGACAAATCCAAGGTAAGGGAATTCTTAATTTGATTTCCATTCTTTGGGTTAACCTTCTATTTCATTATCTGTGCGGTATTAAAATTGTTTGTGTGATGGGTTTTGTTGATATTATTTTTAATTATTTACATTTTTACTTCCTATACATATTACATTGACTCTATTAAATCTCTCTGGAATTATAGGATATTTCTAAGGGACTTTTCTTTTAAAATCCACTTTTAAAATTCTATTTTACCAAATTCGAAAGCAATGATTTTATGAAGTTATTCATATTGTATGATTATGTTTTGGTTCATGGTAATTGTTTATGACAAAGGGTAGGACCTATATCTCCATCAAATTCATTGGGTATGCGTATGTTTGAGGGCGTTTGTATGGTTACACCAAGTGTAACTCCGCTGGTTAGACAAACTGTATGGTAGCTATGAGGGTTACAAATTATAAGGTAGCTGAGAGGGTTACAGGATTATGTATGTAATGCTACAAGATACCTTTAGGGTTCTATTTATATTCTTATTTAGTGTCATAATCTTGTGGAAATAATATGTTTTACAAAGTATGTATATATGGGAGACAAGTTTATCTTTTGAAAATGATTTCATATGTTACAAGTATTTATGGGCTAATGTGCCCCTTCCTTCTTTTTATATCGATTACTGAGATTTTTTTTTTCATATTATGTTTTTAAATTATTTTCATAGGTTATAAGGATGTGTTAGAAAAATATGGATGCCATGATAAATGTTTTATGATTTGTCAAAGTAAAGATTTATTTGTTCCAAATTTTTATATATTGACAAAAATGAATACTGTTTATATTGTATCCACTCAGTAATAATGTGTAATTTTATGAATGTATTATGTCCTAATTATATAAAGCTCTAAACATGAAAATATCCTTAAAGTAAATGAATGTGATTTCTTGACTAAATTCAATATTATTTAATGTAATAATGTTGGGTCCTTATAGTTGGTATCAATGGATGGTTTAGATAACATTAGGGGTTAGGATGATGTTAATATAATACAATAATTGTTTGTTTTTAATATATGGTTAATTTGAAATGTTATAGAATTTAAATATTACCATGTTACTTCAACTAAGATATGTTTGTTTATAATGGTTTTTTGTAGATGAAATAGTGAAGATGAAGAGGAGAGGCACTCAAAAAATGACATCCTTCTGAATCTATAGCCCGGAATGGTATGGATTGGAACAGAGCAGTTTGTGATTGTAATAGATTAGAAAACACATGAAATAAATGGTGGTGTAATCCATGAAAGAGAATATACAGAGGTGCCACAAAGTAACATGACAATAGTGGAACATTTTATGAGACAACACCCTCCTTATTTCAATAGATCTTCTCAACCAATAGCTGGTGAAAGATGGATTAAAGCCCATGAAATGATATTTGATGTTACATAATGTTTAGATAATCAAAAGTTATGTCTTTCAATTTATCATTTTTATGGTGAATCTAATTAGTGGTGATTAATGGTAACTAATATCAGGGATAGAGAGGATATTGATTCCTTAGAGTGGGATAAATTTAAATGTCTTTTACTTGAAAAATATTTTCCTTAGGTGGTGAGACTTAGGATAGAGAATAAATTCATTGAATGGAATAAAAAGGATGTGGATTCAGTGGTTGTGTATGCAGTGAACTTCACCCGGCTATCATCATATGCTACAAATATTATTCTAGGTCTTTATAGAAAAATGAACCGCTTTTACATAGGATTGAAGTCAAGGTATCAAAGTTAATTGGCCTCCTGTGAATTCAAAAGTTATGGAAAACATTTCCAATGTGCTGAGAGGATAGAGATGGAGTTTTCTGATGATCACGTTCATTTTTGAAACAAGGAGAATAATAGGTCTAGATGGTAGGCAATGGGTAAGAATCTTCCAATGAAATATGATGGTAAAAAAAATCCACTTTCCAGTTTATGAAAAGTGTGGCAGGAAACATCATAGGGAATGTCCTACCGTTATTGGGAAGTGTTTTTGATGTGGTAAATTAGGACATATGGCCTAATATTTTAATGAAAATTATCATAATAGTAATCCTAATAAGAAAAATATAATGTGTTTTAAATGTGGTGAGATGGGTCATTATGAAAATGCCTACCCAAAGAGATATCTGAAAGAGGAAAAGAAGATAGACTATAAGAAGAAAGGTGTATCAGATCCTTCTCGATGAAGTCAACATAGATCGGGCCGTACAATGATGTTGTATTAGTTTATTTATTTATTGACACATATTTTACTAAGGTTTTTTTCGATATGGGGTTTAGAAATTCCTTTATTTCTGAGAAATCTTCTAGTAAATTGGAAATATCACCTCAAAAAATGATGCCAGAAATTATTGTCAAAACACCATGGGGAAATATTATATCAAAGTGGAATTATAATCTTCTTTCTATTATGGTATGGAGAAAGAATTTACCCAAAAACCTAGTTGTTTTATCCTTAGTTGAGTTTGATGTTATTCTGGGAATGGATTTGAATTATTTTTATCATTCTAAGATTGACTGTAGTGATCATGAAGTTTTTTTTCAGAAGGAGTTTTAGTTTTTATACTTGAATGGACCCATAAAATTTGTAACATATCAGGTAGGAACGAAACTATTGAATTATGGAAATGAAAGTTATCTTGCTCTTACTATTGAAAACATGTGAACTATCAAGATTAATGATGTGCCAGTGGTAAATGAATACCTTGATGTTTTTACTGATGAGTTACCCAGTGTAATATGTAATCAGAAATTCAAATTCATAATTGACTTAGTTCCTGATGTTAAGACAATTTAAAAACCCTGATATCATATGGGTCAAATATAGCTTCTTGATTTGAAATATTAGTTACAGGATATGTTTGATAAAGGATTCATTAATCCTATCACTTCACTATGGGGTGCTCCTATTTTTTCATTAAAATGAAAGATTGTTCAATGAGAGTCTGTATAGATTATTGAGATTTTAATAACATCACTATTAAAAAATAGTATCCTTTTCCTCACATCGATGAATTAATTGATCAGCTCCTGGGAGCCCAGTATTTTTCTAATATTGACTTGGGATCTGGATACCATTAGCTGAAGGTGAAGAAGGATGACATCCTAAAAACATATTTTCATATATGAATTTTTTATGTTGTTTGGGATAACTAATCCACCTGCTGTATTCATGAATCATATGAACATAATATTTCATGAGTTATTTGATAAGTTTGTGGTTTTTTTATTGATGAAATTATAGTATTAAAAAAATAAATAGGAGCATGAAAAACATATAAGGGTTGTTTTAATGAACATAAAGGAAAAGAAACTATATGGAAAATTCATCAAGTGTGATTTTTGGTTACAATATTTTTTTTGGGAACATTACAAATAAGGATGGAATAACAAATGATCCTACCAAAAATAAAAGTGGTTGATGAATGGACAAGGCCTACAAATATTATAGTGATTCATAGTTTTCATGGATTAATAGGTTGTTACCGACGATTTATTAAGAACATTGAACTGTTATTTAGCATGATAACTTAGTTAACATGAAAAGGGGTTAAATTTATTTAGATTGAGGAATGTGATGTTTCTTTTTAGGAACTGAAGAATAGATTGGTGAATACTTCAGTTTTGGACTTACCTTCTCTAAATGGTGAGTTTTTCATCTACAATGACGCTTCATTGAAGGAAATTGGTTGTGTTCTGATACAGAATGATCCGGTAAGTGCATATGATTCAAGGAGACTAAAACCTAATGAGTTAAATTATCCCACACATGACTTGGAAATGGAAGATGTGGTTTTTTTTGAAAATTTGGAGACATCATTTATACATATCAAAATGTCAAATATATACAGACCATAAAAGTATGAAGTATATATTCACTAAAAAAGAATTAAATATGATGCAGAGAAGATGGTTTGAACTAATAAACGATTATGAATGCATAATCAATTACCATCCAGGAAAATAAAATAGAGTGGAATATGACTTGAGTTGAAAACATCATGAATCATTAACCATGTTACGTTTAAAACTTGATCCCTTGATTAATGATTTTATGAATTTTGGATTATATGTTTTTGGTGTAGGAAATACCTCTATTTTATTTCAGGTTTTAGTGTAGTCATCATTGTCAGCCAGAATTAAGAAAGCTCAGAAGGAAGACCGGGAGCTACAAAAAAGTTAGAATTGGTTAAAATGGGTAAGTCTCTAGAATTTAATATAGATAAAGATTGTGTGTTATGATTTGGAAAAAGGTAGTGTGTGTATTTTGATTCTCAATTGAAGAATGATTTTTTGTTTTAAGCTCATAGTTCTCCATTTTCAGTTCATCATGGATGTACTAATATGTACCGATACTTTTGGGAGTATTATTGGTGGTATGGAATGAAAAGATATATGGTTTATTTAAACATGAAATGTTTGACATGTCAATAGGTTAAAGCAGAGCGGTAGTTACCAAAGTGGTTTCTTCAACCATTTCCAGTTCCAGAGTGGAAATGGGATAATGTATCTATGGAATTTGTTTTGGGACTACATAAGACATCTCGTGGTAACAATATGATTTGGGTTATTGTTGATCGACTGATAAAATCTTCACATTATATTTCTATTCGAGATAGAATGTCTTTGGATCAAAATTCTCAATTGTTCATCAAAGAGATTTTGTGGTTACACAGAGTTTCTATTTACATTGTATCCGACCAGGATCCTAGGTTTACTTCTAACTTTTAGAAGCGCCTTTTGAACTCGTTGGGCACAAAATTAAATTTTAGTACATTTTTTCATCCTCAATCAGATGGGTAGTCAGAACGAACAATTCAAACATTGGAGGATATGAATTGAGCATGTTCAATGGAATACCAGGGATGTTGGGATCAACATCTATCTTTAGTTGAGTTTTCTTATAATAACAGTGTTCATTCTAGTATACAGATGGCACCTTTTGAGGAATTGTATGGGAAGTGGTGGAAGACTCCAATGTTTTGGGATGAATTCAGTGAAATAATGTTGATGGGGCCAGAATTATTAGAGGAAGTGGCTGAGAATATTATGATGATCTAGCAGCACATGAGGGAAGTTCAGAGTAGGCAGAAACATTATGCAGATAACAGAAGGAATTTATTCTCTCTCAAGGTACCTGACCAAATTTTCCTTATAATCTCTCATTGGAAAAGCGTGATGTTTTTTGTTATGAAAGGGATGATATGTCCATGGTTCATCAGTCCTTTTGAAATCTTAGAGATAGTTGGACCAGTTTCATACCAAGTATATTTTCAACAAATTTTGTCTTGGGTACATAATGTTTTTCATGTTTTAATGTTGAAAAAATATGTGCTATATTCTACTCATGTTTTGAGCCCAGAAGCAGTTTAGCTGGAAGAGAACCTTTTTTATGAAGAGAAAATAGTTCATATTCTTGATTGAAGGGAACAAGTATTGCAGAATACGATAATTCACTAGGTAAATGTTTTGTGGAGAAACCACATGGTTGAATAATAAACATGGGAGTGTGAAAAATCTACGAGGAAAAGGTACCCTCGCTTTTTTAATAAGTAAATAAAATTACGAGCATGAAATTTCCAGAAGTTGTGGATAAAATAACACCCCAATTTATTAAAAATAAATTTAAATTCATGAAATTTTGTTTTAATTATATACTTATAAATATCTTTTAAACTTAATTTTTCCACTTCTATTTTTTTAATTTCTAAAAACGATCATCTACAATTGTGTTCAGTGAGTTGTTTAGTGTCTAATAGAACCAACATAATTTTTGGTGAATAGAGACATACCATTATGAATACTAATATGACTCTAATTAATAATAAATTTTATTATTATTTTATTTTCTAAAGTTTTTAAGATAATTAACTTTTGGTTAATTTTTCAGTGTGACATAAAAACAGTTATAGTTTTAAAATTATTAATTTTTGAATAAAGTATGATTTTATTTAATAATTAAATTAATAATATTTAAAAATTATTTTCAAAAAATGGAGTTCATTTTTGAATTCTACACATTGAAAAATGGTAAGGTTTAATTTTTTTTAATTTTTGTAAATTCTAAAAAAATTTATGAATTGTGAAATACGGTTAAATACCGTATATTCAAATTAAAAATTAAGTACTCTATTTATGACATTGTAAGTGATATAAGACCACTTGGTTCTAAATCACATGCCATTATTACTTTTTGGTGTCACAATAATTAAAACTATTCATAATCTCGAGCAAAAATATTATAATGATGATTAATATAATCAAAACCCTCCTCTCCTCCACTATAAATATCATCCTCATTCTCCTCTACCTCCCACAGTTCTCACGCCTTGATCCTTACCTAATATCTACCCAATACTCCTGAAATGTATCTTCCCCACTTACTATAGCATCCAGTCACACCAAAAGGACATAACCAAATCCCTTAAGAAGGATCTCAAAGAGAAGAGATCAAGATGTAAACATCCTCTTTAGTTTTCTTTCTTTTCTTACATTTAATGTTATTATTTTTAAATTCCTTTGGCTTGAGTTGGGATATGTCATTAAATTTCCCCATTACTACCCATATTATGTAATAAATATTAGAGAACCCACTTCTAACATCAATATATTTTGTGAAATTTTATGCGACATCGTTTCCCTGCCAAATTTTCTTATGGGATTTCTCACCTTTTCTTTTATTTCGAGATTCCATTGTTTTATTTTACATCCTGACCTCCCATAATCTAAGAGACATGAAAGATCCAATATCATAATTTTTTTGGATTTCACCATATTTATGGAATACCCACAATTATATTTCTTCTCCTCTACCACTTATTCACGAAATTTAAACAATGTCCGTGATGTGTCGATTTATCGACCTCTTGGATGATGTGATTTCAATTTCATTCAATTTCTTCAATACTGGTCATGAAACCATTTTTATGGTTTAAAAAGATCATAATTTATTTATTATATCATATATAAGGATATAGAATCATTTTTTAGACATTTTTTTAATTTATAAAACAAAATAATTTCTTTACGATCGAAGAGTAGCCAAAATGACCTCAAAAAATATCAATAATGTTTTAACTCAGGAATCATCATTGAGACAAAGATAAAAATGATCAATGGTATAATTTACGGTTTTTAATTGTTTAAATACCACTCCATTCTTTTTTTGTAGTTACAACTCCAATCAACAAGAACATCCATCATGAACCAATCAAGGAAAACGTGTAAAGAACACAGCCAAAACAATGCAAGAAACCAAATACTAACAATTTATGGGTGAAATAATATAATGAAATTATATTATAAGGTACTATAAATATGGATATGTTTCTATAGGATATTAATAACACACTCGTTACAATTATACATGAGTTTTACATGATTTCTAATTAAGAAAAACCCAAGTTAATAATTCTTAACCTGATTTCCATCCTTTAGGTTATCCTTCTACTTCATTATCAATATGGTATTAAAATGGATTGTATGATGGGTTTTTGTTATATTATGTTTAATTATGTATATTTATAGTGTTTATACTTATTCCATCCACTCTATTAACTCTCTCTCTCTCTTTAATTATATGATATTTTATAGGGTCTTTTCCTTTAAAATCCTATTTTAAAATCCTGTTTTAGAAAATTCAAAAGAATTGTTTTTATGAAATTACTAAAATTTCATGATTATGTTATAGTTTATGGGCATATTTTATGATAATATTTGGGACCAATATCTCCCTCAAATTCATTGGTTATGTGTAAGTTGGATGTCAGCTGTATGGTTACACCAAGTGTAACTACGATGGTTACACAAATTGTAAGGTGGTCGTGAGTGGTAAAATTATAAGGTATTCAAGAAGGTTAAAAGATTATGAAATTAATTCCCCAAGATACCTTTATTGTTCTATTTATTTTCTTATTTATTGTGGGAATATTTTGGAAACTCATGTTTTACAAAGTAAGTATATAAGGGTGAAAAGTGCATATTTTGAAGATGATTTCTTACCATAAATGTTTTTATGGACTAATGTGATCCTTCCTTATTTTTATATCCCATACTAAGATTTTGGGGCTCATCCCAGGTTTTTAAATGAATTTTACAGGTTATATGGAAGTTTAAGACAAAAATGGTATCCACGTTAAATGTTTGAATATTTGTCAAAGAAATCATGTTTTATTTGAAAAGATTTATATTTTTCAGTAAATGAATACTGTTTCTATGGTATCCACTCTGTAATAATATATAATTTGATGAATTTATTATGTCACAGTTATCAAATTTTATAAACTTGAATAGATTATTTATGTGAAAGGAAGTGATTTCATGACTAAATTCAAGATTATGTAATGTAATAAGGTTGGGTCCTTATGTGGAGGAAGGCCCCTAAAATTTCTCTGCTCAAGAGTAACATGTCACAATGGATCCAATAAGTGTGGCACCCCATGAGGGTATGTTCTCTTTAAGGAGATCTAACTCATTATCTTCCTCTAATAGGTCATCCATGTTAAATGTGGTTGTAGCAAAAGGCATATCCTCAATATCGCCTGGAAAGTTGGGATGGCGCCAGATAGAACAGAAATAAAGGGCCACATAATTCCCCCAACCATGGATATAAACATGGGGGGATCCACCTTAATAATTATTCAAACATTTTTAAATCTCTAGATGTATCGTTGTTGGAGGGTCTGATGGCGACTGGGTAACCATGAGCATTGAGTCACGAGGAGCACAACCAAGTCAACCGTGCTACATTGCTAGGAAATATCTTCACATTGTTCTTGAATCATGGGTTAATCCTCCCACATATAATGGATATGAAAGGGAATCAACCTGATGGTTTGGAGAATCACGTGACCTCCTCCTAGGTAAGGGATTCCTATGTACTAATTTTTGTGGTTGCAACTGGCCAGAACATCTATGGGAAATGGCCCACTTCAAGGATGTCCCACAAGCTCCTCAGCTTAGACTCAGGGTATGGACCATGGTTTCCCTATTCATCAACTAGGGGAGGATGAGTGAATGATAATGGCACTAAATCATAATATTGAGATAGTACACTGGCTGGTGGAGAATACGGTGAGTGAGCTGACAAGACGCCACATCCTTGGATGTCTTCTGAAGAATGCAATTACTGTGCCACCACATCTCGTGAAGAAGGACTAGAGACCACATTTTACCGCATTGGGGATAAGTTTACTGATGATGAGTTATGTTGTTCCTTTTCCTCTATTGGTACCCATAACAACTCTTCGTGATCTATAGTTGAGGTAAAGAGTGACCCTGTTGACGATAGGGAGGATTGCATAGCCATGCGCTAGAATGAGGCCAAATCTTCCTCCTCCTAGATGTATCTTAGGAGGGAGGTAAGGATTCAGTGTACCTCGCTCTATAGAAGGATGATTCATAGACGCCTTGATCCTACCCCGACCCATGAAACATAGGATTTAGGTAAGGGGCCCTTTATCGAATCACACTTTGGCACGAAGTTAGAAAATTAAACGAGTTTAATGGTAGTCTGAAACGTCTCAATATTCTTCCATTGGCGGCGGTGACCTGCCCAGCTGACCTGAGAGGGTTATTTAGGATATTGTAGTTTTTCTATATGAGGATGGCCTTTTAATGAATAGATGATGGGGAGGAAAGGACTTCCTCCTGGCTGAGTTGGGGTACGAGGTGCACCCAGAAAAATATCAAATAGAATATGGGGAGGGCCGTTGTGTCCACTAGCTGGTGAGTGGGGGGATCTCTATGGGAAGTGATAGAGTGGGTCGGTCCTCCACTAGATCTTGTGGCATCATGGGTATTACATACATGTTTTCTTCCTTTATTGGTGATGGTATGAGGGGGGCCTTTGTACTGGTCAAACTGAACGTGGGGAAGACCTCCGTGTTGGATGCCAATGAAGTAAGAAAAACCTCCGCTTCTCTGATTTCTAGGACAAGGAGGACCTTCATCGGTTGCTGTAAGGACCTGGGGAAGACCCCCACACTGAGGTTTGACTAGGCAGGGAGGATCTTTGCATCGGCGACCTGCGATAGGAGGAACGACTCCATACCTGCAATCACAGGTAAAAAAGAACCCTCCATTCTAGATATCAGTGTCAGTGGGAGAGAATTCTCTCAGAAAAATGGTTCCATTGGGAGGACCTCCACGTCATGATTTAGAGTGGGGAGGACCTGCGCTATCATTGGTGGTTGTATAAAGAGGACCACGGGGTCAGATGTCATCATTGTGGGTCTGCCCGCGACGAGGGAAACCTATGTCATCGACTAAGAGAGTCATACCAAACTACTTGTGGGGAGGTTGAGGCCTCAATATAGACCAAGATTATAAGTTCCCATGTTTAGTATAAATGGGGCATTGATATTATGTGTCAGTGGTTTCATGAGACACAATATCCATTGATGATGATGCCCCCTAGATGGTGCCCTCCTCATCATTCACATGACGTAGGCGACGGGTTAACCAGACCAAGGCCTGTGGTGTAGGAATATAAATCACATACTTCTCTGCCTGTGAGACCGGGTGGTGGTACTGACATGGCCTGGTGTGGGCCCTACTTGGAAGCCCTCGGGACGAGATACAACTAGGCTGGCTCAGACTTCCCTCACCTCATTGGCATAATGGGGTGAGTTGTCATATACTTCTAGGGATATGCTCCTGAAACGGTGATATGTTGGGGTGGGGAAAAGTGGCTCCCTATGCAGCCCTCGAGGGTGGAGGTTATGAGGAGGTTCAGAAGCCTCTAGGTATTGTAAAGACATATCCCTAGTTGGGATAATCCATTCTTCCTCATACCATCAAATGAGGTCATTGATCACCCTCCTCTAAATGAGTTCAGATGGAGAAATTGTTTTTCGTCTCTCAACAACATTGGATGTGTAGGACACTATATAAGAGATGGAGCTTCATGGGATTATCATGTTGGTGTTTCACTAACCCCTTCGTAGGTGGGTGGGTGGTGATTGGTTTCCTGACATAGTTTATTGGGCCCTGAAATGATGGAAGAGTCAGTCATTAGTGCTGAAAGGAGGAAAGAAACATCTAGTTCCCCAGTGCCATTCCATATCTCTTGATTGGTAAGAAGGGTCCATGCTAACAAAATCATAGACTGGGATTCCCAACATTGTTCTTCCCCAATCTCTTGTGGGTTTCACACTAAGACCACTATTTTCCTAGAGGGACCTAGTTCCAGATAATTGGATATGGGGACACGCTTATCCACTGAATTCTTGAACACTACTAAAGTCCACATTGTGGAGAATAACATCATGTTAGGTTCAGCATTCATGGTTCCATAATTTTTACCGGGGCACGCACTGTCAGGCTATGACATACTGGTTATTTCCCCACATTGCTGCTTCCCAAAGGAGGGTGACATCCATCCCATTTTAGGGATGTTTTCTCCTTGATCAATATAGGATGATGGGATCTCAGTCTCTCCATACATTTATTCCTTCTCCGAATTCATCACCCAGTATGGGTCTCCCTCATATATTAAGACATTTTTTTGGAACTCTTCCCCAGTGCCATGTCTTCATGGATGTTGGTTAAATACAACGCTTCTATCAGTACATTACAATGGGTCATGTTCGGGCATCAACCTTTGATCAGGGGAGTAGTGATGTTGGACATCGCTGGTGTCTCTGGATGAAAAAACACTAATATGTCTAGGTTTCTTCTCTTTATTATAGTTCTTCTTTAGGGAATGGAAGCCTGAGTAATCCCACATCAAGTGTAAGGAATTATATGCCATTGTCATGATCCTAAGGTTTTCCTCAGCTTCCCATGTTAACACGAGGTATGTCGTGAGTTTAACATCTAGCTGAGACAGATAGAACTAATCAGAACACTGGTGGGAGTGGATCAGATGGGTACAACCCTTAGAGGGATCACCTTGAAGGATTACTAGATGGGTAGATCAGAATGCCCAATAAGGAAGAATATGGGGTTGTGTGTCCCGTAAAGGGAATATGTCGCACCGTGAAGACTCATCTGGACACCATTAATGGTAGATCATTGAAATGGTGGGTCCTCCCATAGGAGACACCATTGATTGGGGTTGAACCTGATGGAGGTTTCATATGTACCCTTCCTAGGAGGCAGGGATCAAAACTCACATCGTTTTAGAGGGTGGGATATAGATTTGGGGTGTTCATGGAGGACAAGGACCTGAATAGATGATAGTGATTATGCGTGGTTAGTATCTTGATATTGATCTAATGCCCAAGGGGAGGACCGGAGAGTTGGATCCCATCAAAGGGGAATAAAATGGCATACCGTTGGTTAGGATTAAAACATGGGGAGGTCTCCTACACACCTTGTCTAGGATACTTGGATTAAAATCCATATAGATTGAATGGGGCATACAGTTTAACATCACATGGGATGAGAAGGTTGAACTAGAGTGAAGTGGTTGGGTCCGATGTATGGTGGGCTTGAACCATAGGGATGTTTCCTATATACCTTGCTTCGAATGTGAAAGGATCAAAGTATTAGTATTTCAGATTGGATTACCTGTATTTAGGGTTTAACTTCAGGGAGGATTCCTATATACTCTGCCAAGGAGACAAGGATCAATACCCACGTAGTTCTAATTCATACAGTTTAGTGTCATATAGGATGAATAGGGGGTATATTTTAATGTAATGTGTTATCAGGGTGAACCGACATAAAGTGGTTGATACTGATGAATGTTGGACTTGAACCTCAGGTAGGCTTCCTGCGCTTCCCCATGGGAGGGAATCGAAGTCGATGTTGTTCGGTTGTGGGGGAATGTGGCTTACACACTAAGGCAGCCTAGGGAGGATTCCATGTTAAGTGCTTACTCTATGCCCACATGAGTCACACTTGGTGTGAGAAGAATGTGGAAACAATGACCTAAAGATCACGTTGCGAAAGGTGTATCTGTGATGAATAGAGTGGGATTTACATGTGGTTAGCATCCCAGAGAGATGGAAATTGGGAGATAATCCAGGATGGTGGCCCAATGGTGATAAATGCCAAAGGGGGAGGGAAGGGGTGTCGAAGGTCCCATTTCCCATATCTCCTCTGGCCTTTTCATAGAAAAGAAGAGAGGAGGCGCAATGATGCTACCTCCTGCAAGAAAGGAAAGGGGATTACACAAAGATGGTTTCACTCCCCCAGAGATAGATGTCATTCTATGCATAGAGTATCTCATTACATGTGAGGAATATATAACTCTCGTGGAGACCAGGGGCATGGAAAATGTCCATGGTGGGGCACCCCATGCATATTCCACGGGGTGTGGGTACAATATAATGTCATGTGCTATGAATGATGGTGCTTGGCTATTTAATGACATGAATCTCTGATGATGAGGATTCTCCCCCCACTCCTAGGACTAACATAACATGCACACATTAACCCTTGGTGAAGTTAATGCACTGGCAATGTCGTGTGGAGATGGAGTTATGAAGTGATCCATTGAGGTGATCTCGTTAGTGTGGCTATGCGAAGAAGAAATAGACATTAGCATGCCTATGTGAAGAAATATGAGGTTAATAAACGCAAAACTAAGCACCACCAAGGGACCTTGAAATTACATCTTACAAACTTGGAGGGTTGTACATTATAAGTTTTTGTGAAGAAAATGGGTCCACCGAAAGGGACCTTGCAAAGCTCTAGTGCTCCACAAAAAAGAGAGCCTCCGCGAAGGGGTATGGTTCACAATGTAGAGTGTATTATCCTATGTGTGGGGGATACATGTGTATAAAGGGTTATTCTTGAAGGGAATGTGCTTTTTCAAAGTAGTACATTATAGAGTAGGTGTTCCTTGGAAAGTGTGGAATTGGGAAGCGATTTACATCACGAAACAGAGTGATCCTACCTTATCATGGGGTTCACTGTCGCATGGAAGGTACTTCACAAATCATGGGTGATTTGTGAAGACCCAAGTCCCCATAAGGATATAATTCCATTGTAATGGTCTGTGGGATTCATGAAGGGAATCCCTACTTGAAGAGGGGTTGAATTTGAGCGAGGGGAGTGGAATTTCTCTATGCTCAAATACCTTAAAGAGCACATTTTTCCCAATTTTTCATAGAAAAGAGGGTGATTCATGATTTGAGAGTTGATAAGGGGAGATGATAGGTTGTTTATACTTTCAGAACAGCGGAATCCTGGTATTTATAGTTGAGAGGTTGGCGTGATACTATGACATCGCATTCTGAAGCCACTTGCGCTTTTCCATCGAAGGCGGATTGTGTCAAGTTCTCTATAACCGCAGAGCTGACTGTCATCCCATTTGTGGCACGAAGGCTTCATTAAATCCCTCCAAGACACTCGCAGAGCTTTCAGTCATTTTCCATGGGATAATAGAGGTGATCATTTTCCCTCTATAGAGTGAATCCTTCTATCAATTTTGGCATAACCACGGAGTCTTCTGCCTCTTTCCTCTACATCGATAGTATAGGAGGACATGACTTTGCATCGTCCATGGGATTTAATGGCTTCATGATGGCCATGGTGCTTAAGGGCTTTGTGATGGTGCTTCATGGGGGAGCCATTTTGGCATCAGTTTGATATTTGCATCTTTTTCCTATGTACACATTTTAGCGCCAATAATCTAATTTCAAGAACAAACAGATTAATTAAAATATGATCTCTCCCAAAAGAGGGTTTATAATGGAAGATGAGAAAACAATAGTAATAACATATTAATAAGAGAATACACAATATTCTAGAGAATAATACATTTCCTTTTATTAAATTTTAACACTAAACTCATATATTTATTCTATGAATTCGTAAATAAATATTTTCAAAAATATAATTTTTTTTTCATTGTCATTTAATCAATATCATCATAGGAATCTCATCCCATAAGATATAGATATAAAATAATTATTGATAGACTCAACAACAACACTGTGATATTTTTATTTTTTCTTAAAATAACTAGTCCTCATGATATAAATATTCAGAATTATTGTAAAATCATAAAAACATAACTACTATACCTCAATATAGTTCACTAAAAATGTTTCATAATCTATGATAGGATAATATTAATCCAAATAAGTTTTCAAAATTTATAAAAGACTCTCTATTCACCCTATATATTATGAAATAATAAGGATACAAAATTGAAAACCCCAATGCATTTACACTTGATGTTACACTCTGGATTTCTTTCATTACACATAATTTAAGACATGATTATCCAATCATATGATAGAATGAAAAAAGGTTCCTATAGGTTTAACCCCAATACATCACTCCTTCTCATTACAATAGTTCTTTTATTCCTCACTATAATAGTTTAGATCCTCATTTTCCATACATCATGTTTACCCAAACTACATAAAAATGGGAGGGAAACATTGATATTATATTACCATCTAATTGATTATCTAATAGACTAAAAAATTACGCTATCCACCAATGAAAAAAACTATTTTTTTTATTTTCTTCTTTAATTTACCACCACCCCAGATGGAACCCATGGTAGGTAATTATTCATATATTATTTTAAAAAAGATATGGGTATTAACTAAAAATTCAGATAAAATGATGAAAATTTTACTAAATAAGTTGTTGGAAGTAACCTCTGATGATTCTTATAAACATTCTAACACAATATATTCCAATGAATAATTTATAATCAAATCAATTTCCTCCACTATAGTTCTCCTTGATAAATATATAAAAAATATCATATAATAATTCTGATACTAATGCATCACAACCAAAATATATTTTTAATGCCACAACCCATATTAGATCTCAAACATAGCAAGTAATCACCCAAATTTTATTTTGGAAAATATTTGGACACCATGAATGCTACTCAGTGATATATAAAAAGGTTTACTTCTTATTTTTAGAATGATGATTTTTATTAATATTGGGAGTACTTAGGAAATATTGGAAAAAAATTATTACAAAATATTTTAAATAAAATTATAATTACCTTTATAAATTACTTGTTTTGGGATGATGGTATTTTAATGTTTATAGATCATTCTCATAATTTTTTTTACCATAATAACCAAACTATTTTTCCTTTATATTTCATCAAAAATTGGAAAAAAGTTGACCAAAATAATATTTTTTTTTCAAAATTTGATTTGGTATTTGAAATTTTTTATAGATACCTTATTATGTTTCTATTTTAAGTAATAAAAAGGATTTTTATATTCAGTCACTGACTTCATCCCATGATCTTTCTTATGTTTAGTGACAACCATATAATAGAAAAACTTTTGTTAAAAAATATTGAAACATATAATTTGACGTTTATCTATAAAATCGCGAATGCAATGTATTATAGATTCACAATAAACATCATTTGTGGTCATTTTGTTTTGTATACAGGCATTAGATCTATAAAATAAGTATTTGGGTATCAATATTGATTAAGATCAGTATCTAGTTCTTCCTAAAAATTATAAATAGTGAAAAAAATAAAAATATAATTTCTGTCATTAGATTTTTGTGTTTTCCAATTCATTATTGGCATTAAAAAGAGTCTGTCGTATTTGTTTTCTCAAATTCTTTGTTTAACTCATTTTTCTTCATATGAATGTATTTCTTCTCCAAAAAAAATTATTTTATAAATATGATATAGGGATTAATGAATACAAGTCTTGATCTAAACAGTTTTTCCATTATATAGTCTTTATATAAACTCATATAAAATATATGACTAATAATTAACTATAATGAACATATCCTAAGACTCCTAACCATTCAAACATGAGTATACCATTTATAATCCTTAAAAACTATTTATGTAATGAATTTTCAAAATATGTTTTCATTGTATGCAATGCAAGTCATATTTCCATCTTAAAATTTTTCCTTTTTGTGAATAGGTTCTAATAATAAATGTTGTAGTGGGACTAGTGGTGGGAAGGTACTCCCAGAAGGACCTTTTTATTTCTTGGTCTATTAACTAGATTTTTTTGATTGGACCTTCTATTTACCCATCACTTTATCTATTTATAAAACCATTCCTAATTTTAAACCATTTTTGGTAAACATCTATAGGTTGTTCATACCAAAATTTTGACCGTTATAATATCAAGATCACCATGTGGAAAATAAAACATAGCATCCATCTCTAGGTCAACCTCAATACCAACTATCATACGATATTTTGGTATAATTTTCTTATATATTATGTCTCCTAGTATATTATACACTATACCCCTCTCAATAAGTTGATGTGTGGGTGTTGAAAAATAGATATCACATTCAAATTTACCCAGAAGAATTTTTAAAATATAATGTTATCGAAATTCGTTTGATTCGTGATTACGAGAATGGGAAATGGGAATATTTATTACCATGGTTAAGGTATGTGGTTGAGGGGACATAATATACATAACAATATTGGTAGTAATTTTGTTATTCATGTGAAGATAAATGTTCCACCGCCAATTTTCTTGGATATTTTCTCATATATTGGTCTTCAAAACCAGTCCAGAAAATAATATATTGAAAAGAATATATTTGATCCTATAATAATTTAATCAAATTATGTGTATCTTCTTATGGTTTTACCTTATCAAAATATTTTTAGGGAGATGCTCTAAAACCTATTTCACTAATATGACATTATTGTTCTGGCAACATCAAAGCTACTCAAATTTGTTTTTAATCAGTTATGGTAACTTCTAATTATGATGCCTAAATATTATAAAAAATGAGAATAAATATATATTTTGATTTAATAATTTTAAATATTATAATGAATTACATTTAATTCATACTTAATGATAATTACCATACTCTATTTTTTGTTTTTATTGACATGTTTACTCTTTTTATTTACCCAAGAATCCTTCCATATAACATGATGTGGGATGGAAGTGGATTTTTATTTTGATTCATCAATTTACATATAAAAAATGAATATGTCTTGTTTCATATCACATAAAACTTTTACTTTTGATTTAATATACATGATAATTTCTTATATAGTAATACATACCCCATTACCTACATTGCGATATGGGTACATTGGTTTTGATGAACCTTCATTATTTTTTTCACTTCTTTATTATTTCATAAATTAACAATATTGAATCAAATTAACTAAAATAAATAATATAAAATAATATATTTTCCTCTATAATGCACCAAATTTGGTTTCTCAAAATGGTGACTGATGAAATCATTCCATGTTTCCTGTCTTATAATGTGGGAAAACGTAACTAGTTGTTGGGGATTTTCATTCCCCTAAATATCCCTGAAATGAAATCTATTAATAAGTGCCCGGAAGACCCTTTGGGTTTATCTAGTGTGCATTTAGATATATTTCTGACAAAAATCATCTTAAATAAATGAACTCAACATGGAATAATAAAAATTATGTAAATATTTAATTATAATTTTTTTTGATAAAATAAAAATAGGTTATCATAACCTTACCTTTATATCTTATCAAATGGGTTTCTTCATTACATGATTGATATGGAACTAAAAATCTATATAAAATAGAACATTCATTCTTACTATGAACCCAAAATATCTAATGAACATTGACTTATTGGGGACAACAGGTTGGTTGTGTAGATTGTAGAAACCCTCAAATTTTATTCATTTATTTATTTCCTTGATAATTTTATTTAACACTATGAAGTTGTGTCATTCTTTTTTTTTCAACAATGTGTTTTTGATCCCCTATTAATTTAACACTTTCACCATTAATAGGCTATTATTCCCATATATTAGTATAATATTCATGTGTAGTATACAGTATCTTCTTAAATATCCAAACATTAAATTTATATTTTGTTAATCTACTAGAGAACATATAATTTCCTGCAAAAATTATAGTATATTAAAAAACGATTAATATTATTATTGAACTCTCTTTTATTTTTTGAATGGCTGAAAGGATTTGGATCATCAATCAAGAACCAAAAACCCATATTTTTAGTCAACTATGAAATGAAAGACATTGTAAACAATGGAAAAAAACCAAAAATGATTGTGATCTTTCAGTGAATGATTTATCCATGGTTGATTTTTCATCTAACACTATAATTTTTTTAGTTTTCAGTACGATAATGGACCAATTCGTGTTTATTGTATCTAAGACGTTAAATAATTGCACTCCATGTGATGAAATTATGAATGACTGATCCTTTTACCCAACACAAAAAAATTATTCTTTAACCAAGGCCATTTTCCCAACATTCATTTCACATCGTTTTTCAAAAAATTTGTAACAGAAAAGTGAAACATGAAAGGTTTTATCATCTAACTATTATATCTATTTGGCAGTTACAAAACATGACATATTCACATAAATTCAATTTATAACCTTATAATCAGATGTGTGCATCAGTTCTGCAACTAGAATATCTCCACTTTTTTTGCACCATTCTGGATTCAACACGATCTTTTGTATAGAATGTATAACCATAAATTAAAAACTAGTGTTCAATATAACATTTACATTTGGACCATAGGCTATTCATGAATGTTTTTTGGAATTTGAATTTGAATTTCTAATTGAATCCTTATAAATATGATCTTTGAACCATCCTATAAACTGATGATTATGTATATATAATATCAATACTTCATCAATTGATGGATTCAAATTTATTTTAATTTCATTATGGGATTCAACATATATATCAACATATTCACTATTCTATATAAAGTAAAGGTTCATATACTCCAACTAAATTATGGTTGTTGTAAAAACATTTCTTCTAGAAATCCATTTCACCATAAGTGATTTTCTGTGACGAAACTTTAGCTGACTGTTGCAATCATCTTCAAATAAGCAGTTGACACAAAATTCACCAACTTATTCAAAAGTATATCATTTTTCAATAGAAACTTGTTGCCAAATTCAATACATTAAATACCCTTTTAAACACATCACATATCATTCGATGGTGTACATCTAGTTGTAGTGTACATGACCACATAGTTGAACCAATCTAGAAAAATTATAAATCAGCTGTAACATTATATCAAATAATTTTGGTGGGAAGAAAATATTTTTCAGGTCTTTAACATTACTACATATTTCATTGTAAAAGAATTTCTGTCAGTTTAATGTATTTAATAAATTTTGAGGAAGAATGAAATGTAAATATTTGGGAAAAAAATCATTCTTTGAAACAAGAAAGCTTTAGGATTTTATTACTTGTAAATTTGTATTAGTCATTTAAAACAAATTCATGATATTTTATGAACACCACTATGGAAATTATAAACAGTTAAGGAAAATGTAATATTTGAATTTTCCCTATATTGATAGAGTGCACGATATGAGAGGAATTAAATTATATCTTATACCCTTCAACAGTGCCAACTCCACCCTTAAATCCATGTCAATCATGGCCAGAAAATCCAACACTTTAGTTCTATTTTTAAGAACATTTATTAACATGCCAATTATATCCCTAAATAAATATTTTTATTCATGCATGAAATCAACAAAATGTATGGAATAAAAATAATTCTAATAGAGTAATTCAAAAACAATTGATAGTTTTTTCAACCTGATTTAGTAATGTTTCAAGAAAATAGTTTACCAAAAATAGTGTCAATATATTTTACATTATCAAACAATTAATCGCTCACTAGTGGAGACAATTTTGTAACAGTTTCGGTTCTCACATCTAATACCATCATCCTAGATCAGTATTTTTTTCACCATGATAAATTATTTTGATGTCATAAAAACATAGTCTTTGAGGAATTTTTTAACCAAAATGATTTTTTTCATTCTTTAGAAGTGGGACACCCCACTATTCCTTCAAATATATAGCCTAAGAAATTTCCATAACATGGAATGGAATTTATCTCCCATCACAGCATGGACCTAAAATTGAATTATTAACTTTTATAAGAATCACAAACTATAATAATTATACGCCACATCAATTTTAGATCTTTTATCAATGGTTTCAAATAGGCATTAATATCATTAATGGGTTTTCATTCCAAATAAAAACAGAGGAAACATAATTTATTTGTGATTCATGAGAATCCATGTAGACATGTTTTAATTTACCAATATGATGGTCCATGTACAATGAGTACAACTGTATACACCAATTTTTTTTCCACCAATAGATAATAGAAGGAATACGTTTCTTAGCTCAATTCCAAACTTAGGATACTCATAATCAATTTTTTCCCACTAAAGACACTCAACATGATGACATGGTTTCCAATAGTAAATTCTTGTATCTGTATTTATAGTCTATTTAATATATATTTCCTTAAATATGTAAAGTCTTCTGATCCATAGAATGATTGGAAAGTACAATACAACTATAAAAGGAATAGATTCGTATTTTGTGTATCGATCCACACAACACTAATGGAATTTTATAATTGATTCATGGTCCTTGTGAAACAATATACAATCATTTGGATTTGAATGTATTCTTTAGAGTTCATTCCCCCTGAGAGAAGTATTCGTTTAGTGTCATATATTTAACAAGGATGTTTATTTTCTTAGGGTATAGAATAATTAAAGAGACTATGTAGTTTTATAAAGCTGTTGTCTCTCCATCTACTTCCAGATTTGAAATTATAAAACTTTAACACAACTGAAAATTTGTATTTAGTACAACCAATGTACAATTATCTCTAAGAACAACTGTTAAACTTCCCAAAGAAACCTTGGAAAATCATAAATGTCATATCCAATTTCTATTTTCATTTCTTCCACATGATCTCCATTATAATTTACACTTTTATTCATATTAATTAATCCATAAAGAATAGTATTACACCAATCGGGATGCTCATTAAATTCTTCCCCTTATTTAGAACAACATTTATAGATTTGATATATTTCATTGAAAATCAAATATTCATAAAAATCTTGCAGACTAATATTTCTTGAATAACGATAATGTAAAATAGAATAAAGGATTGAGAAGTTTCGTATTAATGATCTATTGGAAACATGATGTATTCTTTAACTCCATATTCATACTCGTTTTCATATGATTAGCATGAATCCATTTTTGATTCATATCTATCGTATTAGGTTCATAAAATATTAATTTTGTTTAAAAAGTAAATAAACATAAGATACTCATAATCAACGGTGAATTATATAGATAATTCTAATAAGGGGAACCCAAAATGATCGCTGGTACCCGACATAGGATGACTACTGCTCATATTAGTTCATGAAAAATAGTTTCATGTCCAGAAGAGATGGTCGATGAGTCTCATGTAAAAAAATTAAATAATAATGGTTTAATAGATAATGCTGATAAGGATGAATGTTTCCACAATAAATTTAAATGTTCATAGGATGGGAGTTATTGAAGCACTGAAATACATTTCTTTCTTTGTTGCCAAATGATGAGATGTTTCTTATACCCATAATAATTTTATAGATTATTTTATCATTAAATAAATGTTCATAGTGACCTTATTTATTTATACCCCTTTCCCCATTCCCAATGGATTGAGATACTTGAGCACCATGGCATGAGTATACATGAACCACTATCCCTTGAATAGAAATATTACTAAACTAAGACTACATTATTCGATCCTAGAGAAAATAAATGCTTGATTTCCTAGAATCACTTTTTTAGACAATTTGGTAAGGATCTTTGTTGGTATAAAAGGAATAAAAAGTAATGTTATTTAGAGTGATTCATGAATTATGTCTCTATCAGATGTAGTAATTGTATCTTATTATTTTTTTGTGTTATTTCATTCAAGGGGTATTGGTTTGAAAATTTCCAAAGCCTTAATGGTTTTCCATATCAATTGAAGAATCAATTGAAGGATGATACATTTTCAAACTCATTACATTCATCTTAGAGAAAATATATTTCAATTACTTTGAGGGACCAAGATGAATTCACATGACTCTAGTTCATGGAAATTCCATCATATTTTAGTCTATTGAACAAATAAATACTAAAATTGGGATTTTTTAGAAAGAACACCTATCGTCATATCAATACGTCAGAATAATCCACCTTCTTTTAAATGTATTTTACATGCCCCATTTTTCCATCAATCACCCATTTTTTAACACCACCAAATTTGCTAAAAAAACTTCTTCAAAATTCCATTTTGAAACCAATCGCTTTACAAAATAATTTTCAAGATAAAAATTTTAAAATGACCACATATCAATTTAAATTTAAAGATATCATTTCAAAAAATTGATAACAATTCAAAAGGATTATTTTTTAAATTTTAAAACCCCACATAAAATCAATTATTTTAAAATTCCACATGAATATTAAACATTTTTTTTCAAAACAACTAATTAGATATAAACCCCCTTTTCTATTAAAACAATTACAATCAATTGAAAAATTTTACAATCAGATTCAAAAAACACCAATAATAAATTAAAAGTTTTAATCTATTTCCCTGGATGTATGCTTTGACATATTCAAATAATTATATGTTCACTTTGAAATCAATTCATGAGTTTTAAAACACTAAATCAAATATAGTTAATTTTTTTAGAAACCCTTGTTTTCACATTTCGAAACCCATATACACATTTAAAACAATGTTTCATTATAAAAATTTAATATAGGAATCGGAAGAACAATTATAATTAGGAAACCACATTCTCTAAAGAACATGATGATTATTAATCGTTTCATAATCATTTTAAAAAGATGAAATGAAAAAAAACTAATTTTTAGAATATAGGAGTAAATTAACAATTTAAATATCCTCAAAATTGTAAAGGATTTCTCAGGTAAGTTAGGTAATGGATGAAATATCCTCACACTCTTAGTGTTAATGGCTACATGGTGTGAACATTACCATATAACTATGAAATTAGGGGGCTAGATTCTACTGCTAAAATTATCTCCCTACCTTTAAAATATTTAGTTAATGTTTTCATTATTGATTCCATTATTATGGAGATCTAAACATTCCTAACCTAATTTTCATATACTACCCACATAAATACCTACTTTCCCATGAAATTAACTCAAAATTATATCAAGGGACTATATATTTAACAAAAACCAATTTCATGAAATATCAGACAAGAAGACAAAAAATAAAAAAATTCACATGGAATATAATTTATTAAAAAATAAGAATCAATAAATTTTTATAATTAATAATCAAATTTAAAATATTTCCCAAAATATCATGAGGCTTTTGATGGATCTTATGTGTGATATTGGGTTTTGGATGGATTTTAATTTATATGAGTGTGAGTTGAATTGGAGGTTTTATAGTACCCGCAGTGAGAGAATAATAACATATTTGTTTTTTATTGGTAAGGAACCATCCAAGATGGTACATGATGTTTGGATTTTTTACATTATTGTGGGTGGTTAAAAGATCCTGGGATGTTTTGGGTTGTTTAATAATTGTGACAGAACGACGAGATAACATATCGATAGATGTAACTAATAATTTTTATTGAAAAGTTATCTAGAGGAGGATATAATAATGTTTTTTCATATGATTGGGTGTAGGGAGATGGGATCCAAATAACTTATATTGATCATATTATATATTTATTCTTGATTTAATATGTATTGTATATTACACATATTTAGATTTTTTAAAATAGTTTATTATAATAAAATAAAGTTTGTACAACTGTTCATTAATTAATTAATTTCTGTCTTTTATATAATCTAATGATTAAAATTTTATAAGCTGAAGTTCATTTTAATATCCATAATGTAAAGTTGTTATCATATGTTTGGGTCATGTAACTTAACATTATTTTGATAATGTACCCTGAATATTAAAATGTATTAAACCTCTATTCAAGGATGAAAATTAATATTTTGTAATTAATTATGTAATTATATCTTGAGTAATTTTAGTAAACATAAATTTAGTTTTAAATCATGATTTTAAATGGTATTAACATACTTCGTTAAGTGTTATATTTTATATTTTTTTTGGTATAAAAAAATTAATTTGTTTTCAGTATAAATGAAATGAATTATTTTTCAAAGAACAATAATTAAACATGATCTAGTAATTATATCTGTGATGAGATAGTAGATCAATTGATTACATGGGAATGAATGGTTTGTTATCATAACTTATTAAGAATCATAAAATTTTTAATTTCTGAAAAAAATAAAAATTTTATGTACTAAATAATCCACTCCATTTTAATAACTCAGCCCCACTCGATATTGAAACATGACAAACTAGGTTTTTACGTATTTCAATAGACTATTATGTTACCTAGCATTCAAAAGACCTAGAATCCAAATGATGTGGTGAGAAATAAATGGACATAATAATATGTGGTAACATAAGAAATATCCTAAACCACACCACCAACAACATTTTATAGAAAAAACCATTCACATCATACATACATTACAAAATAATAAATATCCCATAACATGAACACCAAATACAAAGGGATATGAATGCATGTTTGATGATCTATAAACCTACTATAAAGTTCAAAAAGGGATATTGAACATTATATAACTTGGGGTTCCAAGTTATTTTCCTTATATTTGAAATTAAAAAAAAGTAAATACTTTTGATAAATTTAGAAACACACCATTATTATATTCGAAACATTATTTAAAACTTCGATTCATCCTTTAAAATCGAAAATATGGCATAATCCATTCATTTTTCCAAATAATCAACTAGAAGTATCTCAAAATAATACAATCAAACACTTGGAATGATAAAACATTTAATTAAAAATAATTTAATCAAAATCGATGGATAATCCATTATGAAAAGCTTGGAATTCAACCAAATATTTTTCATAATCCATTATAAACATTACAAATAGTAATAATATAAATAAAAATGAATTTGAAATAACTATGGAATTCCATGATTTTTATAATGTAGTATTATAATAGAAAACGATACCTCCACAAATCAGAATAGAGGGAGGATGAACCTAAATTAGAAGGAAGAAATAGGGCATTTACATTGGACTCTACATGATACTTTTGGAACGATGCAACTAAATCTATTGAGTGGGATGTGCAAAACCACTTAGGGATCCAAGGAGCATCGATTGAGCATGAGGGAAAAGATATGAGAGGATACAATGGAAATGACAATAATGAGAACCATAGAACCCAAAAAACAAATCAACGAGAGTGGAGTAGAAAAAATTACATACCTTAGATTCAAGGCTTGATTCGTCCTAGAGAAAGTCAAGGAGGATCTCTGACAGTAGTTGACATCATCTAAATCTTGAGAATCATGACTGAGATGAGTGCAATTAGAGTGATTTTAATGATATTGTGGAGGGTTTTATCGTTTCTTATAAAAAATCACTAATAAATATACCTTTTTCATCACTAAAATAATAGGTTCAAGTAAAAGATATCACTACTAGTGATTATTCAGTGCTGATAGAGATATATCATTATTAGTGTGTAAAAAGTGGTGATAAATGCCATCTTTAGCAGCATTACAATTTTAGTGCAGATAAAATGCATCTTTATCATTGAAAAAAATTCTCAAATAAACGATCAATAATTATAATTATAAATAAAAATATTTGTAAAAATATTTATAAATATTTTAACATGATTGTAAATATATTTATATCATTATATATATATTAGATATATTAATTATATATATAAAGTGACTATAATTGTATAATTATTTAAATATATAATTATTTATTTATAATTATATTAATTCTTTTTTAGAAAATTATATTTTTAATTTCAAATTATAAATTATAAATTTTATAAATATAGAAAATATTTATTTGTAAATATATTTGTAAATTTATATATTTGTAAATATATTTTTAATTATTTATTTATAATTACGAATAAATTTATATTATTATATATTTATATAATTTTATAATAATTTAATAAATAAATATATAATAAATAGTAATATAGTAAATATATTCATTATTTAAATATATTGGTTATGATTTCATATTTATAAATATATTTATATTATTGTGTATTGTTATTATATATATATATTTAGTAAATATATATAAAAACAAAAATAAATATTTCAAATATATTCATTAGATAAATATATTTATGATAATTTATAATTATTTAAATACATAATTGTTTTTCAGAATTAAAATTCATGACAAATTAATTCTGAAAGAGCAGTGTCTGTTACTACATGTGGAAAGAAGATAACATGTGATATCTTGACCTCCACTATTTCCCTTTTGCAACCAAATTTTAGATTTGGTATAAGTCCAAATTAGTGTAGTATTTTCAAGAATGATAAGTATGTCTACCCAACAGTCTGAACGGTGAAAGAAAAATTACTAACAAAGTTTAATACTCATAGCTCATTTGAACTAATTGCTTCTAGCAGCTATCAGGAGGATGGATAAGGAACTGATACTATACCTAGTGTTGACGAAACAAAGGCAGTCATGGATGTTGGGCTACCAGATGACGAATATGGGCCAAGGATGTAGGTGAAAACCAGGAGGAGGGGTCGCCACCCTCATGGTAGAGGTAGAGGCTCCTCTCATCAAAGCATGAGCATTGGAGCTCAAGGAATGTGATGTTTTGTGTATTTCTTTACTACTATTTCAGTTGGGAACTCACTATGTTTGTAATTCATCTTCTTGTGATTTATTTTTTTTTCTTAATGAATGGGATGCTGAGCCTCAACCTTTATAAAAATTTCATGATTATTTTTTTATATTTTTATAAATACGTTAAAAAAATAATATTTATATATTTATTTCATTATATATATATATATATTTAATAAATATATATAAATATAAATATAGTAAATAAATTCATTATTTTAAAATAATATAATAATATTATAATTATTTATATTTATAAATATTACTGTTATTTATAATTTCATGATATACTTTTAATTAATTTTTAGTTACTTATAAATATAAATTTATAAATTTATAAATATAGTAAATATATATTATATACATATATTTATTTATAAATATTTATTTTTAAATATTTTTTTAGCATTATTAATGAATACATAATCTTAAATGCGTGCATGTTAAAAATGAGTGAAATTGAATAATTAAGAAGGAGTACAGTTTATAAATATTGAAAAAATGGATAAGATTATTTCATTAAAAATAAATTATAAATAAATATATATATATATATATATTAAAATAACGATTAATATTTATTGAAAAATTTAATCCATTGTAAAAAAATATTTATAAATAAAAATTAGAAAATGATTCAATCCCAAATTTTTTTAAAAAAAATAAAAGAATTAAAAATGAATAAATAATACCTAACTCTAATATTATTAAAAATAAGTAAATAAAAAAAATTAAAAAATTAAAAAAAGAAAATTCTAAAAGTATCTTATTGTGAAATGAAATTATAAAATGAAATTATAAAATGAATACAAAAATTTGAATAAATTTCATATATATTAGGTGTATATGTTTCAATGTAATATTTAATTAATTACATAAATATTTATGTGTGTTCATTGTATATAAAAATGCATGAATTACATATATGTTTGTGTGAAATCAATATAACAAACATTTGATATATGTTATATTGAAAAATAAAATGACATTAAATTAATTTCCTTTACTCAATGCAATTAGTTGGTATTTAAGATTAACATTATTTTTAAATTAGAAACCATTATTTAATAAATATATGAATTATTTAATGTAACAATAAAGATTTTGTATTCTAGAAATCATAAATTAGAAAATACATATATATATTGATATATAAATATAGTAATATATATCGATATATTTCAATATTAAATGTATTAATGAATAATTTTGAATAAAATATTTTAAAATGAATAAGACATTAATTAGTTTTTATTATAAAATTTTATTTATTTTCTATATTTACAGTTAATAAACATTATATTTTACTATTTATAATTAATATATATATATTTATATATATTAAACTTATTCATTTTTATTATTAATTGTATCACTAAAAACTTTTTTAAATTTTTTGTAATTTAGTCATTTATAATTTTATTTTAATTATCACAATTTATTCAATTTATTTTTGTTTAATTACTACAATGTATTCATTTTATATATTTATATTTACTATATAAAACTAATTAATATTTCTAATCTACGTATATGTGTATTAAATTTATTTATTTTATCAATAATTATTTAATTAATAATTTTTTAGTTAATAATTTTTTAATAATTTTATTAATTTAATCATTTTTAATTTCTATTTGTTTAATTATTTAATTTTATTCAATTTATATATCTATATTTAATATATTCTACTAATTAATATTTATAATTATAATATATGTATGTTATATTTATTCATTTTTATAAATAATTTTTTAATTAATAATTTTTTAATATTTTATTAATATAATCCTTTGAATTTTCATTCATTTAATTATATCATTTTATTCATTTAATATATCTATAACTAATATATATTATATTTTAATATTTATAATGTATATATATATATTTTTATTATGTTTATAAATATTTATTTATTTAATTTTTCTTATTTTTTTATAATTCACTCATTCATAAATTTTATTTGTTTAACTATTTAAAATTTTTATTAATTGTAATACATTTAGTTTTTTATATGTTTTTATAATAAAATTTGGCTATAGACAGAGTTGGGTGCTTTGGAATCTGAATATGAGGGTGGTCACATGGCCGTGATAAGTGTAGGGTGGGAAGAGGCTCGAATGGGCCAATGACAGGCCAATAAATGTTTATGTAAGGTATGTGAGAGCCCATTCCGGTAGTATGATTATGACCCATGGATTTGATGAAAAAAAAATAAAGTAGATCTCTAATATGTCTATTTTTATGTGGGATTCACATGGCGATCCAGACCTTTATCATCGCTAAAAAACCCCTGATAAAGAAGACCCTTTATTAGTGATAACAGTAATGAGATGATAAAGGTTAACCTTTATCAGTGCTAAAAATAATGCGTTGATAAAGGTAACATTTTATGAGTTCTTTTAATCACATATAAATAGTACCCTTAATCAATGTGTTTTTATTGATTATAACGAGAACCTTTATCCGTTCTTTTTTCTAGTGCTCATAAAGGACAACACTATTAAAGGCCAGTTTTATAGTAGTGGAAAGAACAATGTTTTCATTTTTCAACAGATGGAATTAATGAATCGTAAATAAGAATAAAAAATTATAGAAACATTATTATATAATATATATCTTATATATTAGTTAAATCCATCCTTATTACCATCCATGTGAAATAGAAAAGAAAAACAAATCATATCATTTTATAGAGGTGGTAGTCCACACGTACACATGAGCAATGTTATCATTTTTCAAAAGATTATAAGGTGTGATATTAGATATTATATTACCATTATAGAGGTATTATTATGTCATAAGTGTCATATATTAATGCTAAACCCACAAAAACAGCCATATATAAAATATGGTGATGAGAAATGAATTATATCTCTATCTTGAGACTGTAAGTAGTTTGTATGCCCAAGACAGACATCCACATCCCATTTGATTTTAATAGGATGAATGAAGGTTGTTTGATAATAACAATAACATTTTAGTATATTCACGATAAATAAGCTATTATGTCATTAATAAAATGATAGACTGTTATGAGGAAAAAGAATAATTAAAAAGAATGTGGTTGGTTGAGGTGATTACTTTTCTTTTAAAATAACTCTTTTAGATATCATCTTATGGATCCTAGACTAGGTATTTGGGGAATAAAAATACTTCTATAATGTAGATAAGGAATTTTAAAATGGATTTTTTAACATTATGGTTGAGCTATAAGTATTAAAATGTGTGAATAATTGTGGGGATGTGGATCCCTTTAATAAATGATCTGAAGCATACTTTAAAAAATTCCTAAAAGATAAAAAATAATAATTTCATAATGTATATAAAATTTCTCTAAAAAAGTATTTATTTGTATGTAAAATATTATGGGGTTTAAATACCATCATACAATAAAAATTGGATAGGTTTTTATCTCTTTTAAACCTTATCTTTGGTTTAACCCCATAGTTAACCTAATTTAACATTAGTTGCGGTAACATATTTTTCAATATTAAAGATTATAATTTGACATATAAGGTAACTATTGAATCATAAATGGAAAAGGATAAAATTTTACACCATGTCAAATCATAATTCTCATATTTAAATATTTTAATAATTATTTTTTAAATTTATTAAAATAATATTTTCATAAAATATCATTAATGTAAACATTAACACTATTCATTTAGTTTGACTTAAAGACAGAAATAAATGTTCAAATTTGAATCCTTCAAAAAAATAATATAATATAATAATATATAAAATATATAAAAAAATATAACTCATTCAAATTATATTACTTTTAATATTTTTAAATTCATTTATTTTATTTATTTAATACATGAATATATATTGTGTCAGCATTGTATAACCATTTAAGGTAATTAGATAAATTAAAAAATAAAGAACAATTATATACAATGAAAACCTAGGACCACATTGGGTGTCCCATGGGGCGTGTAATTAAAGATTACAAACCATTTAACCTGTAAATTGATATAATCCCAGATATTCTTCATTCATTTTCATTTATACCATTACAGGTGTCCTAGAAAAACATGAATCTGAGGTTGGATGACCCTTTTCATTAATGATCTCTATGTTCTGATTTCTGAATCCATTCAGAAATCTTCTATAAGAATCATCTGTAGTTGTACTCTTGAACTAGGAGTAATAAGAATCACAAACCCATTATAACATGGCTTCTACTATACTCTATCATCATCGAACCTCTATCTCATCCTTGAACATTAATTTAACTTGCAGTATTGATCATTTCCAACAATGCTTAGTTTCACTACTATCAAATACTGGGTATTCATAAAACCATTACCAAGAAAATACCGATGATTAATGTGAAATTAAATGGCCAAAAATCTATAATATAAAATATGAGAGGAATAAACCTTGATGGTTTTCTGTTTGGTCTCTATCTGTTGTGGAATATATAGACAAATTAACATAGATATAACCAATGAAAAAAATAAATCCATAAAAAATAAACAATCAACGAGTGAGTAAATTTTTTTCATGGAATAGATCCACATTCGACTAGGATAAAATAATGAAAAACAAATCACAAACCAAACATCCTACATAGAGTTTGGATCAATCAATCCTGAAGAATAGTCCCTTGTTTCCATCATTCGTGAGAACCAAAAACTCCGTTAGTACACAATCCTCTGTATGATCCTGATCTGATGTCATCTACCAATGATCCTCCAATATATCATCTGCAATAGATTTTGTAAATATCTAATTTTTGTGGATACCCCTAGGGATTGGGTAATGTCTATTTATTTATAGTTTATTGTAGTTCATAAAAAAAATAATAAAATAAATTTATTTCATTTAACTAATTTATTTAAAAAAATTCCCATCACTAAACCTAACATATGCATCTGATGCACTCCAAGGCTATATCACATGTAGGGTAAAAACCATGCTACAAACTCAATAGTGACAATATATTTTTTATTGGAGAATTATTTTGGGATTTATTCCTCTTTTTTAGGAAAACTACATGTATGTGATATTTAATATATTTTGAAACATAATTCATAGATCACCATGTCTTGGAAACTCAGACTGTCATAACAACTAGGTTAGAAAGTAATAGATGTAATATTCTAATTAATTACATTGATATATAAAATTCATTAAATTCTTCCCATCATAGGGGATTATGTACCTTATATGAAAATAAAAAATATTCACAATGTGATGTGGGGGTTGATCATGCATATGATTTTTCCTATCTACGATGGTCTTTTGAATATTCCCATGCTGCCACTGGACATGCACTAAAAGAATCACTCACCCAAAAAGGATCGTATCATGATAATCATAAATCTATATAAGGTACTGAGAAAATTCATCTCTATACTCAATGTCTAGATCAAACTATTCGATAACATGTGATGGGTCATGCACATACCTCCTCAATTGAGAGAAGTAGAAGGCATTGTGTACTTGGTCTAACTGTAGTGGTAGCGCCAAGTGAGATTCCACCTCACCAAATCAATATGGTATCTATATAGAGACAACGAATCTCAAAGATAACTTGTTATACTATGCAAATATCCATAATCCATGTTGAGGTGTGACACTTAGGAACACATTATATCCCTCCTAGAACCCCATAGGCCTTTTTCTTTAGTTGACATAAGATTTATGCTAACTATGAACATTCCTTATCTTATCCTGCATGATATCCACATTTTATGTCATGGATCTCAACAACTCGGGGACCATAAGTACATACACTCTTGGGTTATTCCATCATAGTGGTAACTAATCAATTCACCATTACAAGGACTCAAATGGGGCCTTGTCATTGGGGGTAATGGTCTGTATTGATTTAAAAAATCTCCATCAATGATAGGTGATCCTATAAAATATGGGAAAATTCTAAAATTCAAGCCCACTATATTTCCTCAATGAATTATATGTTTTAATCATTCTGGATATATGTTTGTGGTTGAAATGCTATGCTCAAAGAAAACTATGTCCCAAAGGACTCATTTAACCCTTTCCAGAATTGAGATGTGAAGTGATCATCATGGTAAAAACAATCATCAAGAAAAATAAATGGAATTAGACATTATCATGCATGTATAAACATCCAAACATCTTTACTGAAATATTCTCTTGAATATCTAGGAAGTGAGCTCACTTAGTTATTCTGACTGTTATCTCCCAGATAGAATCATTTCCTCTAGATGTTTGTTGTAACCCCTTCACTAATTACATATATATCCTATAACAAATCCACTCTAGAACTTCATGGGGATATCTTAAACCCAATATAACTTGGTTCCCAGCATTCACTAGCTGATAAGAAAGTCATTGAGAGAAAAAATAGTTAAAACCATTTTTCATCCCTAGCCACTAGAACCTATGTCATATGTCATAATATATCTTCTACACACCGTGATCTATCACCAATGAAGATGTATGAAACTTTATTTTTACTCATCCCACAATTTCTTTTGTATCATCTTGAATCCTCTAAAATTAATTAAATACTCTACACTTTCATAAAATCTATTAGGGTCATGTCCAACAGATATTTGAATACACACAGTTGCACAATTTGTATCCCCAAGTTGTTCCTTCATAAATTATTATAAATTTAGTGGGGTTAACAACCTTCATCTATAGGTAAGAATCTTAATCCTTACCAAAACACGATACATATAATGATGACAAATTCTTTTAGTCCTCACATAGTAGCTGCAAACAGTAATCCTACTAAGAGCATATTCTACCACATTCCCCTTATCTAGAGTATAGAAAACATCAAATTCATAATCATGGAAGAATTATATACATCACCCATATATCATGTTAAGATATTTCTAAGAGAAGACATACTTGCTACTGTTGTGTTATAAAAAGACAATAAACTACTCTATTTTTACAGTAGTGTTGCCATATCACTAATGTGAAAACTACAACTTCTAACTAAATATCACGGTCTCAACTGATGTTAACCATATGAAATCGTCACCTGCCTCTGCATCAAATAAAAACCAAGATTAGTCCCAGATTCATTTAAGCATACTTTATACATGACACCGTCCTCCATAAATCTTAATATGGGAGAATTGCCTCAACTCCTACAAAGCCTACTGATAAATCTCCACCCACATTAATGAATACCTTTTTTTAGTTCAATGATTTCAAGGGAGGTGATACCCTATAGGAGATAAGTACAAATATTTGTTATTAACCTACCAAACCAATGATTCTTTGCACCTATGTGACAATATTTGGTGGCTCCGAAGCTAACACTTCTTTAGCCTTTTCTGAGTCCACTTATACACCTTATGCTAAGACAACATGTCCTTGGAATTGGACTTTATAAATATAGAAATGGAACTTTAAGAGCTTCCCATATTGTTGGTTCTCCCATATAATCTCCAAAACCACCGCCATGTGTCTAGGGTTCTCCTCCTCGGGCGCTGAGTACACAAAGATATCATCGATGAAGTCTTCCAAAACTTGGTCTAAAAAAGGATGAAACATCTAGTTCATAAGTCCCATTAAGAATACTAGGATGTTCATCATGACAAAGATCATCACTATCTACTCATTGTGACAACAGGAATATAATAAGTTCATCTTTAGTATATCCTCAACCCATAATCGCAGCTAGTTATAACCTCATCTGAGGTCAATATTTGATAACCATTATTTAATTATCCATTGGTTGAATTGGTATTAACTCATCAGAAGAGTATATTTTTTCTTTACAGTAACCTAGTTTATGATATTTTAATACAAACACAGCCTTAATATTCCCTTTACATTCTTGGAAAAAAATAATAGGGATTCCTAGGGTGGAACACTGGGTCTTACAAATATTTTCCATGTATGTCATCCAACATCACCCTCATATCACTAAGATATGTGTTATCCAACCAATATATTGGTACAAAATTACGTGTCTTAAAATGGTTTAGATCAATTAAGATGTCTATCTCTCATTGTGGTGTTAATCCTATCACATTCTCATGAAATATGCATTCATACTCCTTCAACACATAATGAAACTAAAAACTCCTAGAATTCACTACACCAAGGGTCATGCGGTCCAACAATTGAGAAATTGGATTCACCCTCCTATGGATGATTACATCATCTTCTTCATATGTTTAATTTTAAATTGCAAAGGAAAACATCATCCCATCACTATAAACACACCATATCTTCAACCTAAAACATTGATATGGGTACGAACTATAGATAAATAGTCCACACCTAATATGATGTCATAAGGCATCATCACTATTACATAGAGATAAAAAAAGAAACTCTAATCTCTTGAATTCAGGTTACAACATCGAAGGATGTGTGTGATCACTGAGTCACCTATCATAGGACTCTCCAAGCATAAGTGTCGATCCAATGGCTTGACCAAAATCTCTAAGTCTCGAACCAAATAAGTGTAAAAGTAGGAGTGAATCACACCAGGGTATACCCGTATTAAAAATAAGGTAGAAAAGATGAAAATTATTTTTTTCCTAATCCCTAGATCCTCAGGATCATACAGATTGATCTACTACAATTTCTGTCACCCTTGTCCCCCCCAACTCCCTGATCCTGGCACAGACCACCTGGGGGTGGTGATAGTGAAAATTCATAATTTATACCGCATCCAAATACTCTCCCATATCCTTTTCAATATCCACTACCCTACGGACCTACATTCTAATAATGTTTCATGTGTATAGGGAGTCCATACATTATCTATCTATCATCTGTATGGTGGGTCGTACAATCTCACTCAAGATTTCCCATACTATCACAAGTGTAGCATGAAATATCTCCAGGATTACAAGATCTATCATGTGAGACCTAAACTATTTAATCTCTATCCCTTTATATCTTCCTAAAATATCTCTCATGTCTAATTCATTATTTGCAATATCATCTCCCTACCATCGTTGTCTTAGTTCCCATGTTACCACTGTCGGTACCAAATATCTACAACTACTCTGCCAGGAAACTCTCAACCACCAAAGAATGATCTAACAACCCTACATATAAAAAATGAATCTATAGCTCCTGGTTTATGCATATCAATCCACTGTACCACATATAAAAGGTTCTATTGAATATTCTCATCCGTAGTTAGTACCGATGAATAACAGGGTTCTGGATCGACCATCTGTAGGGCATGATCATCCTCTCCCTCCAAATTAACCAATTGAGAATTTATTTGTGGAACATCTGTATAACTTAAAAAAAATGCCTGAAATACTAATTGAATTATATTTTATGATATCACAGTTTTGTGCTTGTAATATTAGGTATATATTTTCAAAACTCTCATTATGAAGTCCACATAACTAAATATCGGACAATTTGAGCACTCTCCCTAGCCCCACATACCCACAAAAGGGTAAAAAATATACACATGATCTACATTATTTACCTATAGATAATAAATAGTCCTTTTAGTTAATAGGTTATTTAATATGTCACTATTAGGTTTTATATGAAAATAATATTTATGTTTTTAATACATTATATAAATAACCCATATATCATAATTAGGTTGAATAGTAGTAGGAAATTACAAAAATCCTACATGAATCCGACGTGTATGATATGAGGCTTGAACACAATCCCTCTTTACATATCAGACTAAGAGTAACTAATAAAAATTATAATAATTCATTCATCTTTTTTCTTGGAATTGTAAAACTATAAATCTCAATATCCAAAAAATATCATCATTGGTAACATAGGAATTCATGATATGTGGGATAACTATGCATTTTAATTAAGTACATCATTGGTCATATCTATCCTTATATCCTATTTACCATATTCCAAATTATATGACAGTAGAAAATAAACAAATATTTGATGTAACATTATAAAATAATAATCCCAATTCCCCACTTTCATGACCAAACCGGTGTGTTAGGTACATCAACAACACATCCTAAAATTCTAGAGGCTACTGAATAGTGGAGAGGGTCTATTGAGAAGCATAGTGAGAAAATACCATCTGATAAAAATAATAAAAAATATAAGAAAAAGTAATAACAATAATAACCATAATAATAAACATAATGTAAAGATTGACAATGCATATATATTATAGAAAACGTGAACACCCTGGCCCATGATATTAAAATATTTATAATTATAAATTATATAATAGACATATAGATATAATCAAGACCTCATGTGAGTATCTCTTATACAACTTGTCCCAAAATGAATCAAAATTAAAAATAACTTGAGATGAAAAAAAACTAGTGGGAATTTTACACCTAATCCCATATCCAAAATATCACTTCGATACCCAACTCAATAATAAAGTACATTTCATTTTACCTCATCAACACTAACAACAATGAAGTCCTCATGCCTACCAATGGTTCCTAGAAATGATGTTTGTATAAATCAATAGGAATACTCCAATGGTTATCCTATGAATATCTAGTACATATTCATGGGTGATGATGGAAAAAGGAATATGAAATGATAATACAACAAAATAAACCACAATAAATCATTATGTTCCACAATGACTCTCAAGACTAACTATTACTATTTCATCTAGTTATAATGTTAAGTCAAAACATTTCATAAAATATACCCAATGGTTGTCATGCTTACCAACCATAATACCATCTCATGGTGCTCAAATATCCCATCAAAAACACATCAATCATGGTTTAGTTGAATCAACCACTTGGTTGTAGTGACACATGACCAAATCATTCGTTAGGTTATTATTGGTATGACAACCAAATTTTCCCTTAAGGACACTCATCTTTAGCATGATTATAAAACCCTTATCATTGTACATTTTCAAAAAAATATCATGAATCTGTAGTTGATTTTCTCATATAACCCATTTTTATATATCATATCCGAAAAATCAGAAATTTTGTTTTTTTCGAAACCTATATATCGTAACTTGATTTTTTACATCAAGAATATATATTGTGGGAATAAACAAAGAACCCAACCATCAATCATTTCTCTCAACATGATAAGCATGATGGCATAATCCATATTCATATATACATTTCCTTACACCCACATTATTAGGGTTGGCATGATCACCCTACCTATATCATAAAATTGTTTCTCTATCAAAACATAAAATGTACATGGAATTAATAAAATTTTAAAAATTTTAAGATTAAATTTAAACATTCAAAGAACACACTTAAAAATAAAAGGTTATTGATGGGTTTGAAACTCTCCCAACATTGGTTCTTTATAGATCGGAATACTATTTCATCTCCACGAAAACCTTCATTACTCATTATCATAGTTTACAGGGATACAACTAATCTACTCTCACCATGTCAAACGCCCCCTAAGGATTTCTTCAAGGAACACTTACCGAAGTTCCAGTAGGTCACATACAAATGGGGGACACACATACCCCTACCCACAATTTATACTAAAATAACTAATTATGTCTCTACACCCTTAGTGACCAATAATTAAATATATAAATTTACAACATAATGCCTATGGATTAACAATATATTTTTGTTCCAAAATAGTAGAATATATAATATGAAATTTAAATAAATATCAATCGATCATTCCAGACATGACCTCATGATAAGAAATAAAGATAACCCTTCGTGAAATGCAAGATAACACAAACCGGTTCTTGAGATTACTCAGACTATAGAACATCACCAATTAATTTTCCTATAAATTTTAATAATCAGAAATTCTAGAAAGAACCCTTATTTTAGTTTACCCATTGATAAAATGAGAACTGGTAACAGAAAAAAGAAGAATATTTTGTTTAGTAATAGAGTCACTAGTGGTGAACACACATGACAGATGCAACTAATATTTAACAATAGGTATAGAAGATACTCATTTAAATGTGGAAGGATGTATAAGTAAATATAGAGACGAGATTCACATATTATCTTGGTGAAATGGGGGATAAAATACTCATTTTAACCAATTTCTAAATCTTTTAAAATATTTAATAAATGTTTATAAATAGGATTCCCACCGGATCGTTAGTGGCTACACATCGAGCATCTCCAAGGGATAGTGCTTCTGGACGGACAACCATATTACTTATATATTCTCACCATTGATGTGACCCAAATATACATACTTGAAAATTATATTATTATTCGTTAATATCCACTTCATCTCCAAATTAGTCACATCCATTAACCCATAGGTTCAGTATCATTAAAAATTATTAATTTAATCATATTATTCAACATTTCCTTTAACATATCCTATAAAATTATATTTGTTTGATATTATTTAAACAAATCATTCATAATAATCTACATTATATATTGGGGAAAGAAAATATAGAAAAGGGTGACCATATATTCTCTATATGAGTAAAAATTGGAAATAATAATCCAAGATCATAAGTGATAATTTGATACAAATATATGTGTAATAAAATTATCAATGTCTATGAAAACATAATTAATAGATCATACAAAAATAAACCTCAATCCTAAATCATAAAACATTCATTTGATTGTAACATTTGTTATGAGGTATCATTAACTGAGTATAATGAAAAGTTACAAACATGGAATAAACATAATATATATAAATAATAACATAGTTTATTAGGAATCATTTTCCTACACCACAAAGAATAGTTGATCGAGAATCATATTACTTCCACCCATAATATTGTATATCATGAATGTTTTTCTAGCCTCCCATAATATGTCAAGTGATGTAAAATATTTCCCATTTCAATGGATGGATATATAATTTCTGTACCACCCACAAAAATATTAAATCATTACATTTGTGTGCGAAAATATCATGAAGACATTCATATTTAATGATCAATTAATTAACCCATGTGAGATAGATATGACACATGAGATAATACTTATAACATTTCATAATCCATCTAGTGAACAATGGTGGATAAAAGCTTTAGAGAATAACCCTATGGAACAACAATGTATTTTTACATAGATTAAAACCGATTTTAATATTATGTGATAAATTAAATTGAATAAAAAAATAAAAAACCCCTTTAAAAAGGATTAAGAAAAAATGTTATTTTTAAATTAATTCTCCAAAATTTAAAAATAATATTATTTAATAATAATTGTTTTTGTAGTTTATGAATTCATTCATATGGAAAATTTTATAAAATAGATACTTTTGTTAAAAGTTTTATGTCCCAACTAGTATAAACATATCAAGGAGAGGTAGAGGGGGTGAACAAGTTATACCTTTTTTGTTGTTATATTTCCCATATTTTGAAACAACCTTCACCTCTTATTACGGATTCATCACTTTGTAGAAAACAAAACATTCACTCATCGAGAGGAACCAAATTATTTTCAAGGTTTACTACTCAATAGTAGTAGTTACATCCTTGGCATGGTTTGGAAACAAAAAAAATACCCCAAAATACACTTTAAAAAATCCTTTTGAGTTGATATAAAATAGAATATAACCCTAAAAATTTGTGGAAATATTCTAAAAACAATAGTGCGTATGATTATTCTAGAAAGAGTGATTTAAGAAATATCTATGTGTAAAGTTAATAAATATTTTATGAAGAATCAGTAAATTATTCAATAATATTCCTCATTTCTAAAAGTAGATATAAAAAAATAAAATGGAATCAATTCTGAACCATTGAAAACATTACCCATGATTCTTTGTCTGATATCATAGTCTGATCTGGTGTCCTCTGATAAGTTTCTTGCCTTATACTTATTTTATCTAGTGTTTTTTATCAAGAAAACATTGTCCAAAAACTTATTCTTTCTCCCAACATTATCAGTTCAATAATCTTTTCTTCACATGTGTCCAATACTAATGTTAAAATGTAAAATGTACTTTCTACTATTTATAGGTTCCCCAATAGTGGTATGGGTGGTAATCTGGAAATTATTTCCTACTCAACCAAAATTTGAAAACTAAAATTTAATTTCCATTTTAACTTTTTATTTGACACTTTTAGAAAATCTTAACTCCTATCAATTCTTCTCTAAACTTCTAAAATATTATCCCAAATTCAACCGACCTCAAAATTTCAATGCATTATTTAGTCTTATATCCTTGTCATTACAATTTTATTTATTATGATCAAACCAAATGGGAACTAAAGAGTACTCATTATGATGCTCCAATGCAGTTGTAAATAAAATTTATCATTCTAATTCTCCATACCAACTAGAACCAAATGAATGATTTCTCATTCCGATGGTATATATCATCCGAGAGATGATAAACATTGAATTCATCTTTCAATAAATTTTATAAAACTTCATTATAAATCTGTACATTTTTCTTTTTTAAACATCATCACGAACTTAAATGACATCAAAATCCATTTTCAATAACATAGAAGAAACTTCAAAATCACCTTTAACAAACACTTCAATACTATCTTCACAACGTTTTTCCTTTTCTTAAAAATTCAACAAATTCCTCAAACTGATGATCCTAAATATGATGAATTATAGGTGTAAACATGAATCCAATGGACCATTATCTATCTCTTTTCAATGAATCGGTGTCAAGGATTTCTTAATGACACTTTTCCCACTTGAAAAATATATGAGAGTTCTCTTTCACATGAACCAATTCAAATAAATCAACCTAAATTCAATTTATCTTGATTAAATTAGAATGTTAGTAGTCATATTTATATGAAAATGGATGACTAAATTATTTTTATTCATCAGATTGATCGGTCTTGGAATATTTTAATTCATCGGTCCCAATAATTCCAACTTAGTGATCTACATCAATGGACGGTCGTAACTTTCCTGCCTCCAAAGAATTACTAGAAGGCCATCGTCTATGGGCCAGTGACAACATCAAATTAATTTTCCTCTAGTATTTCTTCCTCCACATACATTTTCTTATATCATGACTTCATCATGACATATTGATCATTGGGATCAGAATAACACGATCTGACTTAGGGTTCGAAAAACATATCCTTCCCCTTTATTTCAAAAGGATTACGTCACAATTTTCTTAGGCAATATTTGATATTTGATAAATAAATATCATAAATGAATCTTATGGGTTTTAATGGATATATACAGACTTTGATACAAGTTATCATTCTAATTTAATGTTTCATTCCCGACCTAGTTTGAGTCTAATGACCACTTCGCATAGAGAATTTCTCTTGTATGGAAAACTGAAACTGATGAATTTTTTTATCAAAACTATGTCTCATCATATGATAAGGATAACCCCTTTACTTACTATCATCTGATTACCAAAACATAAAAAGTGAATTTATTGTGTCGTAATGAAAAAAAGTACAAAACAATTAGAAAAAAACATATTTCAACATCCAAAACAACGTCTATCCAACAAGGTCACAACAATCTCCCCATTTTATTTTGATATAAACAAAGGATCATAAATATAAAAAAATTGTAACCTCAATATAAGGAAAAATTAACAAAAACTATAATCATACATGTGTAAACTAATTTGAGGAAACATGAATCATTGACATCAAAACCATGTTGTTCAAAATAGTAACTTATCAAGAATTTATTCCACAAACATAAAAAAATTTCAAAATATAAACCTCATCACAAAAATATTCCAATGTACTATAAAGGTTTCTTATAAAAACAACAAAAAATGTTAAAATAGTTCAAACAGTTATAGGATAAGTTCATAGATTACCCATAACTTTCCAATAAAAATATTTTTTTGAAAATGATTAGAACCTACCAATTGATAGATTTATAAATCATGTATCCCCCTATTACAACTCCATCCAATGAAAAGAATAGAGAGGGAAAACACATACCTAATATTTTGATATAGAGAGTTTGGACACCATTTTTTAACATTATTTTTAAAAATGACTCTTTTGGTATTGGTTTTTTTAAAATGTCAGTAACATGTTCTATTATAGGAAGATAATACAGATTTAGTTCATTCTTCCCATTCTAATTAAATTATTAAATAATATCACAAATAAACCCTTGATTCTTAAGAAAATAATTAACATATTTTAGTTTCAATTTTGAATAAAATGAAATATGTGAAACGACTTTTGATGTTCTTTTTATTTGAACAGAATGATGTTTATCAAAAATATTATTTAAAGATTCTACATGTTTCTTCAACATTGGATGTGATTTATAAACTTATTCCTTATCATTGGAAATAGATGATTCTGATTCCATATCTGGTAGATTTTTCATGTTTCTTAGTAACATATATTTTAGACTTTTATGCGGAAACTGATATTCCTTCATCATGCTTATATGACCTGAGATTTTTACCTTCCAACTTGAAACAAGTGACCCTTTATTCATCGCCTCTTGTAACTAATTTTCCAAATTACTATTTTTCAAAAAAAAATCTTTTTTAAAGACAAATCTATTAAATTTATAACAATGTTTTGAAATACTCAGGAATATTTGTTTGAATCCAACAAAAAACTAATTTATCTTGGATTTGAAATTTTCATCCACAATAATGGTAGATCCAACACCTTTTATTTTGAGAGATTAATTATTTACAAATGTCACTTTACACTATTTCAATACTTTGTAATTATTATACATTTTATAATATCCTATTAGATGTAAGGATAACCTACATTCCATGAACCATGGTCTTTCCCCTATTTTTCTTTCCATGTAATTTACACAACAAGATCTTTATCATTTTCCTTAAATTTATTATATTTTAACTTTTAATAAATGTTTAAATCATATTTTATGATTTTAAGAAAACAAGACACCCTTTTCAAGATTTAAATGTTGTTTTAACCTTTCAAAAGTAGATTCAAGAGGTTGGAACCTATTTTCATCATTCAAAATAATATTCTCCAATTTATTAATTTGAGAGGATTAACTCCCACATGATCTTTGTGTTATATAAATTTTGTGGTAGTTTTAATGTTTTTGATTGAACCAACTCATATGTTATATATTCTCAAATCCACCACAACACCAATAGTACCTAATGAAAAAATACTTTCCTCTATAACATTCATACTGGCGGGATTATGAAAATGTTTCCAAAAAACATTCATATCTTTCATATCATAATATTATTTTCCCCCAACTATTTTCTGTCACTCAATATATTCATTTTAAGTTCGGATTTCATTACAGAATTATCTAAATTATAATTAATAGAAGATTTTTATAATTGCAGTGTTGCTAGTAACATATAAATTATCATCTTTTTTGTTCAGGTCACATAAATTAATTTCTTGGCCTTCATCGTCTAATGAAAATTTTCAAATTTCCTCCCAACCATTAAAAGAAAAATATTCATATGATTATTAGGTTTTACCTTCCTAGAACATTAACTAAATTTATCGATATAGTTCTTGAATCATGTAACTCCCTACTCAGCCTTAGAAAATGTTTTTTATAAGTTCCAACTCTTCTTCCTTATCATTCATCTTAAATTATAGTTGTTAATTATGATTCATTTCCATTTCTAGAGTCAATTTCAAACAACATATATCATCGTGTAACAAATATTCCTTTTCAAGAAAATATTCATGACTGTTTTCAATAGTTATTTCTTTATTTAACATCTTGTTTTCTTTCTCAAGTATTATAATCATCAATTGATACTAATTCAATTAAATATTTATGTGAGTCACTAACTTATATTTTTATTCTTCAAAACTATTACTTCCAAACACTTCATCAATATTTGTTTCAATAACTGTGTTTTCATTTGAAAATTCACTAAATGTTTCTATTTATACTTCACAATAATCATCTTTAAAAAAAGTAATTCTCCTTTTGGATTTGGAGAAATTATTTTTTTTCCTTTGGTGTTTTATTTTTCAACATATTTCATTCAATATATTCTTGACCCAAATCCTTTTCCATCACTTTCATCTATATCAAATTATTTTTCATCACTTTATTTTTTACTCCCACTTAGAGGAAAATTGACAGAAAAGTGCCTAATGTATTCACATTCATAACATTTTAAGGGATGTTTCCTTCAAAACATTCATGTATCTTTTTTAATTTTTTGGAAAACAGTGATAAATATTAATCAATATTAATACATACATTATTTTTTGAATCAGAATCATCAGCATTAGCATCTTCAACAATCTTCTTAAAAATTATATTCTTTGGTAAACCTAATGGAAATTTATCAATTAACATTTTTTTCCATTCATAAATTTATCCCTTCTCATTTCATAATTTGTTAGAGTAATGTGAAGGTCATCCAAAGATAGAGTTTCATGATATAAAACTTCCAACGATAAAAATTTACCATCCAAATTATTGGGAAGAATTTGATAGATCTTTTTGATAATAGATTAGTTTTCTAACTTATCACCATGAAATATAATGGTAATAATAAAATAATTCATCCTTGTAATGAATTAACCAATACATTCATCTTCACCTATCTTAAGATCTTTAAACTTCATCATCTTGATTTCCAAATTTCCATTTTAACTATTGTATTTCCTTAATATTTTTTTACTCACCACATATAGATTTGCCATTTGAAACTCCCTTTACACTATGAAATTCAGATTCAGATAATGATGTGAGAAAATCATTTTTTAACAATTTATTTATTCTTTAGGATTATTATATTAGAAGTTCAAACGGTATTATTCTAAATAGAAGGTGGAAATACATTTTAAGTAGCTTCCAAAATATCATACCCAAGAGACACAATATATGGAATCATTTTATCTTTACAGATATGATAGTTATTATCAATTATTATTGGAAACATTATTCTATTCTTGCAATTCAGATTCTCTATAATAAATTTGTCAAAAAAACCTCAACGAAGAGAAAAATAATGGAACCATTTCTCTAAAACCACTTGTTAATACACGAACAGGATCAATGCATCACTAATATGAGGAGGGATGAATCAGTGATACCATATTATTTTCAGTTTCATTTATTTTGAAATATCCTATACTTCTTATAAATGATTCATTAATTTTATGAAAACAAAATTTTCACACATCTGTTAGAACAAAAGTTTTTACAAGGTTTAGTAATCAACAATAGTAGCTGCATCCTATTCATGGTTTGGAAATAATACAATACGACAAAATGCACTACAAAAATCATTTTGTGTGCATAAAATAATTTTGATATACCATTCAAATTGTCTATCAATATGATCGATTTAATAGTGAATGATATTCATTTAGAATAAGATATGTGAAATATGTTTTTGTAACAAGTAAATTAACCTTTACACATTTGGTTAAAAACATGCTCTTTTGCTACCTTACTAGCTTCCACTTTTGTTGACTCTTCAAAATAGAAATCATAACCTTCCCAAAATAAATTTGTTAGAAAAACCATTTTAAATTTTCTTATGAAATCACAGTCCGAGGGATTAGTATGATTCCTATGTCAATTTGTTCAGTCTAGAAAATAAAAAAAAAATATCATCAAAATAATTCTAAAAAACATAAATCTTACCTAAAAAACTACATCTGATGGCTCAGTCTGATTTAGTAACCTCATATTACTATCCTTACTTATGCTATTTCTAAATAGATATATTGTTCAGAAATTTTTTTTACAAAAACATCCCCTTTCATTCAACAAATTAAGCACTTTTTATTTCTCATCACATGTGAACATTACCATTTTTAAAATGAATAATATAATTTTTTCTATTTATAGGTGCACTAAAATTTTTTTTTGGGTGGGAATCTGAAAATGGTTTCCTCCTCAACCATATTTCTAAAACTAGAATTTCATTTCCATTTAAACCTCATATTTGAATCTTTAAGTGCTTCATAACTCTTCTTGATTCTTCTCAAGAATTCTTGAATCTCCTCAAAACTTCATCCACCTTTATACTTTCTAAACATTCATCAGTTCGGTACCAAGGTCATTTTGATTTTCTTAATTATGATGAAAAAATATGTGAGTCGATGGAATCTCATTATGATGATACATACCATCTGAAAAAAACTACATAATCCGATATTCTATTTCAAATGAAAAAAATTATTGATTTCTCATTATGATGCTTTGTACTAGCTAAGAAATATAAAAATTTTAAAAAAAATCTATAAATTTTTTGTAAAATAATTATATTTTTGTTTATTTTTCCTTTTCAATAAACATAATGTAAATTTATAAAAATACCAGAACCCATTGACAATAATTCAGAAGAATCTTTAAAATCCTCCTTAAAAAATACACTAACAAAAAATTCACAAGGATTCACCTTTTCTTCAAAAGATCAAAAACTTCCTCAGATCAATGATCCTAAATTCGATGATGTATTACGGTTATCATGTGTTTGGTTGATTAGTCTTTATCTCCTTCCAATGAATTGGTGTCAGCCATTATCTAATTAATCTTGAACCACATGAAACATATTGAGTGTTTTTTCTCTTGATCCAATTTAAAATAAATCCACTCAAATTCTCTTTCTCTCGACCCATTTAAAAAAAACATATGTTTTATGAAAATGGTTGAATACATTGCTAAAATTCATATATTTTATCGGTCTCTAAATCATGTATCCAATAGTACATACAATTCCAACTTACTGATATTCTTGAACAAGCATTCTTAACAAATATTCTTCTAAGGAATCAGTAGCACACCACATATAATGGCCCTGGTTCAACATCAACTGTTAGTCTTTCGAATAATCATGCATCATTTTTTTTATTTTATAACAAATTATTAATGAATTTGATAAAATTAGTATCAACATAGTATCATATTTATTATGGTACTAAAAACCTCTTCTACCCATTTAATATAAAATATTAGTGTCACATGTTTCTCAAAAAACATATGATATTTAAGAATTAAAAATAATCAATTTATCATCAGATATTGTTTGGAGAAATTTATAATCAAATAAAACATCTCATACAAATTGAGTCTTTCATTGTGGACCCAACTTGACTCTTATAAAAACTTCTCTTGGAAAACACCTTTTGTACATAAAACTAAAGTTGGTGAACATTCTTATAAAAGCATTGTCTAATCTTCTAATTCTGTTTTGAATTTTCATTAATCTCATAATATCACCAAAAATTACTATATGAATTGATTTTGTAAGACCCTAATATTTAAAGGTACATTTTCTTTAATATCTTTCGTTGCACAAAACAAAGACTTGGATTACATAACACACATGGTTGAGTTTCTACGAAATAAAACATTATTGTAAAAATTATTTAAATGATAAATTTATGGAATTATCCTTTAAATATAGTAATATAAATTGTAATAAATAATTTTTAAAAGTTATTTAAAATTTATTCACATAAATAGAACATATTTATATTTAAATGTATAAGTTTTGTTAAAATAGTTATATGTATAGAAATACTACTTTTTTTATAGAAACTACCTTTTAAGTCAATTTTTTAAAAATAATAAAGTTATTTTTAGACACTATTAGAAATTAAATTTGGTAAAATATACTTCATTTTTTAATTTCGAATATCAAATTTATATTAGGTATATTTTTTTTTGTATTTTTCTGAAAACATTCACTTTTTGATAAATAGTGAAAAAGACTACAATATTGTAAATAACCAGCCATTTTCATTTGAAACATTAATTTACATTAAATTTATTTTAAATTGAAAATAGCTAAATAATAAATAAATTACCCTAATGTATCTAATTATAATATTTTTATAATATGATTAGTTATAAAAATTAATCGATCTTTTTAACATCTTCTTATCCATCTTCTAGCCACATATACAAATTAGCATTAAACATAATTTTAAAGCTTTAGTGAATTGAATTTAGAAAAGCGCACATATATGGTTCTAATTAGTATGAAAATTTTTGTCTAATAGTATCTAAATATTTTTTTTGGAATACTAACATTTAAATTCTATTTACGATGGTAAAATGTAAAGATGGTAATTTGAGGTAAAAATAATAATACTATTATATAAAATTAACTTAACTTTTCTTAATTTCATTTCAAAATTATTTAATGACCCAAATAAACCATATTATTGAGTTATGATCCTTTTTAATCCCCTTGTGTCTGATTAGGACATTTATTATATTTTATTTAAAGAAGAGTTCAAAATGTCATATTCAATTTTTAATAACTATTTGATCTTTAATATGAGGTTATATATGTGATATGGTCAACTATAAATAGTATTTATAAATATATGAAATTTATATAAATCATGATAATTTATTTATAAATTTTAGAAATTATATAAATAAATTAAATTGCGACCCAAGGATGATGGAATAATTGTTTAAATAATTGAGATATCAAATAAAGGATATTAAAATTATTAAAATAAATATAAATTTACATAATTTATGACATACACTAATTTTATAAATAACATAGAAATGTTATTTTAATATTATATGTATTATTTTGACATTATCATATTGATTTAATATTGTTAAAAATGAAAATATTGAATAGTATTGAAATTGAAATAAATGGTATTTTAAAATAAATAATATTTTATTAAATGATATAAAATTCATAAGAATATAATGTTTTCCAAACTATATTTCATAATGTCAAATATTTCGTAAATATTCCAATTGGGGTTCTTTTGGCATTTTATAGTAACTATATTAACCCTATAGTGTAAAAATACATGAAGACACGGTAGGAGTAAAATTGTTTAACTAAGGGTTAAATCCAAAGGATAAGGTTCATTTTATGACATAAACATGTATAATTTTTTTGAATAGTTTTAGACCCATAATAATATTATCCATGAAAAAAATTAAAATTTTATCTATTCGAAATCAAATATCAATTTATAATAAATTAATATTTTAAGAGTTACCTAAAGTTCCCCTCCCATCCATTATAAAAGGGAAATTCTATTTATCTTTAATTAACACCTCAAAATCCCTATGGATTGGAAAAACCCTTCCTATTTACATTCCCAACATCAATCATTACATCCTAAAGGGTATAATTTTGGTAGAAAGCCATCATAAAGAGTCATTTTGTGCAAATAAAAAGGACACCCACATAGAAGAGGTAATTTTTTTAGCAACTCAATTCAATTTGTTTCTTATTCTACTTCCGCTTACTATTTTGTATCCATACTAAAGTAATAAATGTATAATCTAATACATTCTTTGATGTTTTTATTATTATGGGACAATCATATTCCTTTTTCCCATCCTACGAAGAATAATATAACCATTCGTGTGTATGTACGACTTACCACCTACACGCCTTGGTGTAAAATGTTTTTTCATGTATACATTATTTATATTGGTATATCCCCCTGCAGGTGGATAGGGTGGTTGGGGGTTTGGTGTATGGGGTCTCGGTCGTGGGGTTGAGTCCACATTCATGTTTTCTTTGTAGCATGCATATAGTTATTGGAAACCACTTTATTTATATGGGTATAATGATGAATATAAATTATGTAAATAATAAATATAACAAGATATTTTTTATTTACAATTAATATTCAATCCAATTATATACCATTTAACCATTAAGGAAATTATACCATCGCTCATGCGTACGTACGACTTACCGTCTCCATGACACGATGAGATTCATCTTCCACATTTACCATTCAAGAATTATTATAAAAATATATATTATGAATAAATATGAAATATATGAAATAATAATTCTACTATAATAATATATATTTATGTACATATATTTCATTTATATTATTTCTTTCAATAAGATAAGAAAATGGAAACAGCGTTAATGCGTACGTACTCTCTACCGTCTCTCTGAACGGTGTATTCCATTTCATATATCTATCTATTATGTATATTTATATTTTGAATATATATGATATATAAATCATGTTATACATTCTAGATATAAGTAAATTATGATCTATGAAATACGATCAAGAATACCATGTCTAAACATGTTCGATAATGAAATAGATTAGTACCCAAAATACTGCTTTAACATTGATATTATTAATAAACCGGTAATATAAAGTCATAAATTAAAAATATATGATATCATATATATTTTTATGATTATTTAAGAAGTTAATAATATGTTTAAAACCATTATATAGAATTTTTGGACACACATAGAGTGTATCTGGCCTACGGTAATAGAATTTCGTCTCACATTTAATATTCATGAAATATAAGCCATGTTCACTACCTATTTCTTGAGTGTGGTGAATAAAATTCCCATATTATGTTTGATATCATAAATTAATTTTTCTTCATGGTATATAAAGACTAATTTGAAGATATTGGGTTTATTATTTAAATGTTTAATGTGGTACGTGATGCTTTGAATGTTTAAAGAATTAATCCTCTCTCGAGTTCTATATTTTTGATATTATCATACGTACTTATTTTTATGTTTATCAAGGATTATAAAGAAAATGTTAAGACTATTTTTATTTTTATTCAAAATTTTTCCAAAATAATCTTTTAATGTTTTTATGTAAGGGTTAATTTTGTAGAATCAATATAATATGAGGTTGTCTATAAGTAAGTATCTATTGGGATATCTTTATCATCCATGTCCTTGTTTCATAAAATGTTTTCCAAAATATTATCAAAAATTATTTAAATAAATTTTTATCCATGTTTTACTCTTTATAAATGGTTTGAATTGAATTTTATATCATTTTCAAAATGAGGCACTTTATGACATTTTTGATTAATTAGATAAAGAATGATTTTTTAACTTATATGGCGTGAGCGACTATTTCCGCTGTCATGATGCCTTGACATTTTAAGCCTCTCATACAATATTAAAATGTTATTTTAAAAAGAAATGTTTTTTTTTTGTAATTGTGTATCGTTAAAAAAATAAAAAATAAAAAAATGATATCTCTCCCAAAGAGTTTTAGTAATTTTATTAGATTATTTTCATCTATGTCAACATATTTTTTGGATTTTATGCTTAATTGAGATTTATTTATTTTGATAAAATATTACAAATTTTAGTATAGATTTTATGATATGTTTGACTATGTATGTGTTATTTTAATACCATTCATGGTTTATGTTTGATGTATTAACATTTTGTATGATAGTTTTAATATGAATGTTTATTTTATGTTTCACCTTTTTCAAATGATAAATGTATTGGACTTAGTAAGTGACGAGAGGGTTCTGTTATAGCCTATAGATGCATTAGTAGGTCTAATGATAAAAACTATATATGGAATTTTCTAAAGTCCTACCCATTTATTTTTAGATATAGATTTTGACAAGGCCTAAACCATTTATATTCAAGAGTCTTGTCTAAGGCCTCGACGATATGATTAATATATCTGGCATTATTCATTCCCTCATTATGGGATTAGTTATTGATATTACATGTGATTATTCGACTACAAAATATCTATGTTTATTTTTAAAAGGCTTGAATTTTAATTTTATACCTTTTCCAAAAAAAATTGCTTATTTATGAAATCTTCGATTATATTGTTTAACCTTACTAATCATGCGAGCTCACACTTTTCTTGTGTTTTATTTAACCAGGATGCCAAGAAGTATAGTATAATTGATATGTAGGGTTAATCTATGATTATAATGGGGTAATCAAAGGACTATATATGTTGTATTTTATTCTTGGGATTATAATGTAAAATTCACACATATAATATATTTTCTAGAACTACTATACTTATTAGTCCTTCAAGATTTTATTCCTTGTAATCATAACAATGTATCAAATTAATGCACCAAATCTGGGTAACTAGGGTCGGGGTGTTGCGGTTGGTATCAATGGATGTTTAACAATAACCATGGAAATTTGATTTATAAGGCTTCTATTAGGGATCATATCCCTAAAATATAGTTTCTTAATATATATATAATAATATCCTATAAATTTGGTTAAATATAAATTGTGTGGATTTTATAGGAAATAAATCCCCATCTGGATACAATAAGTGGGCGTTGTTTTAGAACAAATGTTCCTTGGAGTAACAACTTTGACAAGCTGTTCCAGGACGGACTTGAGGTATCCTGGTACATGACAGTGGTCATTACTAATCACCTAGTTTGAAACTCCCATGGTATATGATTATAATAATTAAAATTTTTCTTTACTAACCATTACAAAGGATTTATGATTAAATATGTCTCCAAAGAAACCATTTTTATGATTATGTAGTAGATATGCATAAATCATTCAATTTATTTGAAATATTTTACTAGATTAAAATTATTAATTAGGATTCATAACATAATATATTACATTCCATTGTTTAGAAATGGTTCCTAGTGGAAGGAATGGAAACTGTATCAAAGAACCTAATCCATATAGGGATTTACCTTTGATTCAAGATAATTTTTGTGGAGCAAGATATATAACTAGTGTTGAATAGATTATAATCATTCTGGGATACCTGACTTAGGTTATGAAAAATAACATTACCCTTATGGAGAACCCTGATCTAAAAAATTGAGGATCAATTATATACCACTTCATGAGACAACAACCTCCAATATTCATTAGGACCACAAATCAATTTTTATTTGAGAAATAGATAAGTTCCTTAGAAAAAAATTTTCTTGCTTTAGGATGTAAGGAAAGGGAAAAACTGGTCATCGAAGTTTACCATCCCTCAAGAGATGCAGATCAATGGTGGTAATTAATTCAAAATGAAAAATAACATGAAGATGTATAAAATATAGAATGGAGGGAGTTTCAGGAACCTTTCTTGGAAAAATAATTTCCATGAGAACAACGAGCTAATATGGAAATTATTTTTCTATGTTTGTGGAAAAAGGAAGATGATAATGTTATATTGTATGAGTATAGCTTTATATGGTTATCAAGGAATGCTAAAAACAACATAAATAACTCAATAAGTGGGATTTAATTATTATCTGATGGGTTAAAACCATTCCTCTCATGGGTACTAGTAAAATAATATTTCTCATCGTCTGAGGATACAGTCTCATTTTCTATCAGGACAGAAAAATAATTCTCTAAGTCTTATGATTTTAAGGTAAAGTAATAGATGAAGAGAATAGTGGATCATGATACAGATAATGGGAAGAATGGAAAGAAGGATTTTCTAACATGTGAAAATTGTGTTGGGAAACACCCTGGTTCTAGCTTAAAAGGAAAAGGTGTTTGTTACATGTGTTGTGAGAAAGGCCATCATGCTCATGATTTTAAGGTAATGAGTGATGCTTCAAATTTTTAATTCTATAATTGTAAAGATATGGGACATTATGAAAATTATTTTCCATAGAGTGAAGGGAATATGGCTCAGAAAAAGAATATAGTTCAAGGTCAAGCTTATTCAATTACTACTTTATAAGTGGAATAATTAACGTATTTATGTTTTTGGAGTCATGAATTATGTTATAATATTTTTATTATAATAATGTTATATATAAGAATTGTAATTTAGTACTTTTCAGTAAATATTTGAAGGCCTAAAAATTTTCACTAATGTTTTAAAAGGTGATCAAATACTTGTTTATTGATAATAAGAGATACATTACATTGTTTGGGGAAGCTAATGTTAAATAGATTTTGGATATTTAGAGACCTTTCAGACATTAAAAATGGATGGATGTTTCTTGGTCGAGTAATAATGTTGGAATGGAGTAGATTGAACACTGGATACTATTGTTTCTATTTAATGTTTGATTTATTGGATACATTTGGATAAATTATTTGGTTTGAATAAATATTTAGAGGATTATGGAAATACTTTAAGTCCTTATGATTTATCAAAAGTGCTTCAGGCATGAAAAATATATTTTTAATATTCATTTCAAGGTGTAAGGAATGAAGTGAAAATAAATCGAAGCACAACCAAAGAATGATATTAAGATTTTGACATGGAAAGAAATCAATTAGGTACTTTTATTAATTGAAAAACAATTCTTAAACTCTATATAAATGATATTTAAACCAAATATGTTATCCTATTTGTTTTTATAATGAATCTAATGGTCCCTTATATAATCATAGATTTATGGGTTTTTGATTGCTAACTATCTCCTCATCATGTTATCAATCACTCACCATCAGAACATGATGAATAGATTTTTATTTCAAGTCCATGTTTTCTTACATGGAATAGTAGTATGTGTTATCCCTGGTGGCCTTCGTACAACCCTTTCATTATTTTAAAATAGAGGTCTCATTAATCCATTTCCGATGTGGGATTTCAATAAATATATTTTGAAATGTCCAACACATAGATTTGTATTCCATGTTTAAATTACAAGGATTAATTTATCGAAGGAGAAGAGAATGTAACTACCCGATATTTCATGGTATGTTATCTTCAATAGCATGTGTTACCTGCAACACTAATTTTTCTTGCGTAACACAAATGATAGAGTTTCTCCAAAACAACACTTTAGTGTTAAAATTATTTTAATGATATATTTATATCATATCCTTAAAATATAGAAATATAAATATTAATAAATAATTTTTAAATGTTATTTATTATTTTTTCACATAAATAAAACATATTTATAATTAAATATTTTAGTTTTGGTAAAATAGTTATATGATTAAAAATACCATTTTCTTAAAGAAAATACTTTTTAGGTCCATTTATAAAAAATAATTAAATTAATTTTAGAAACTATTATAAATTTAATTTGGGAAAATGGAGTTCATTTTTTAATTTAGAATATCAAAATTATCTTAGGGAAATTTTTTAGTATTTTTCTAACAACATTCAAATTTTGGATGAAAATTGAAAAGCACTACATTATTGTTAAAAACAAACATTTTCATTAAATAATTATTTCACATTAAATTTATTTTAAAGTTACAATTGATATGTAATAAATATATTGACCCAAATCATGTCACTAGAATACTTTTTATAATATAATTAGATATAAAAATCCATTGAACATTTTTAACGTCTTTTTACGTACCATCTAGCCGCATTTATATATTAACATTAATTTTATTTTTACCACATCTATGAATTGAATTTAGGAAACCAAACATGAATGGTTTTAATAAATAGAAAACAATTGGTCTAATATGATTAAAATATTTTTTTTCGATAAAAAATTTTGATTTTTATTTACATTGGTTAAAGGTAAATATGGAAATTAAAGGTAAAAATAATATTATAATAATATAAAATTACTCTAAAATATGTCCTAATTTCAATAGATAATTATTTTTCAACAGAAATAAAAATTAGGTCAGAAATATGAAATATCTTAAACCACTTTTTTATTATAAGATTTATTGTATTTTATTTAAAGAATGGTTAAAAATGTTATACTCAAATTTTAGTAAATATTTTATTTTTAATATGAGGTTATATAAATGATATGGCCAACTATAAATAGTCAATAGAAATATAAGAAATTTATATACATCACTATAATTTATTAAAAATTTTTATATATTAAATAAATAAATTAAATGGTGATACATTGATGATGCAATAACTATTTAGTTAATTGATATATCAAATAAATGATATTAAAATATAAAACTAAATATAAATATACTTAATTAATGACATTAAATAATTTTTATAAAAATATTATACGTGTTAATGAAATGTTGTATTTATTGGTTATATGTTATCATAATGGTTTAATATTATTAAAAATTAAAATATTGAATAGTATTAAGATTGACATAAATGATATTTTAAAATAAATAAAATTTTATTAATTGATTTAAAAGTAATAAAAATATAAGCCTCCACAAAATATATTTGATATTTTAAAATATATCATAAATTAACAATTTGGGGTTCTTTTTGGAATTTCATAGTAACTATATTAACACTATAGTTTAAAAATACTAAAAGACACAGTAAGAGTTAAATTGTTTTACTAATGGTTAAATTCAAAATATACGGTTTATTTTACGATCTAAATATGAATAAAATTCTTTGTTTTATTAAATTTATACCCACAATAATATTATACTCTAAATAAATTTTTTTTAAGATATTTCAAATAGAAAATCAATTTGTAATAAAGTTATATTTTCAGAGTCTTTAAAAGTGACCCTCACCTCAATTATAAAATGGCACTTCTTCTTTACATTAAGTACAACTATAATTAAATTTGGATTGCCCAAAACATTACCATTTCCACACCCAACATACATACCTAAATATAAGAGGCCATAAATTGTGTATATTTCCAACCTAAGCATTCCTTTTGAGCATATCAAAAGGAGACAATCGAAGAAGAGGTAATTGTTTTACCAATCCAAATCAATTTATTTTCTTATTCTACTTAATCATCCTATTTTTTGAATAATTAAGTAATAAATAAATAATATAATATTTAATATTATGTTTTTATTATTATGGTAAATATATTCTTCGTTTTACCCATCCTACGAAGAACAATATCACCGTGTGTGCTTACATACGGCTTACTGTCTCCGCGTCGTGGTGTAAACTGTTTTTCAGGTACACTTTATTTATATTGGTCGAATGATGAATATAGTAGATGAAAGTAATAAATATAACCTTATATTGTTTCTATAAAATTAATATTCCTTCTAATTCAATTCCATTTTACAATTAATGAAATGATATCGTCGGTCAAGCGTTCGTACAGTTTGTCATCCCTACGAGACGATGAGATTCATTCTTCCACGTTCACCATTCAAGAATGATTACAAAAACATATATTATGAATAAGTATGAAATATAAAAAATAATAATGATACATTAATAATATATATATATATATATGTAAAAATATTTCATTCACTTACATCCAATGAATATGATAAGAAAACGAAAACAACATTCATGCGTACATCCGACCTATTGTCTCTATAAATGATGTCTTCTATTTAATATATCTATCTATTATGTATATTTATATTCTAAATATATATTATATATAGAACATATAATACATTCTAGAATTATTTAAATCATGATATATGTAATACGATCAAGAATAACAAGTCAAAACACATACGTTAATAAAAGCGATTATTACACGAAATGTTACTTTAACATGGAGATTACTAATAACTGGTAATAAAATGTTATTATTGAATCATATATGATATCATAAATATTATTATTATTATTTTGGAAGGTAATAATATGTTTAAAACCATTATAAAATAATTTCAGAATCATACAGAGTGTATCAGACCTATGGTAAGGGAAATCTGCCACACTTTTAATTTTCGCGAGATATTGGCCATTTTATTCACATATTTCTTATGTTTGGTTTATGTAACACCTATATTACGTCTAATATCATGAATACATTTATCTTCCTAGTATTTTAATATTCATTTGAAAATAATGGGCTTATTATCTAAATGTTCATAGTAGTATAGGATTCTTTGAATGTTGAATGTAATAATCCTTTCTCTATTTCAATATTTTTGATATTATCATACATATTAATTTATATGTATATAATGGATTAAAAAGAAAATTTTATTTATATTTTTATTTTTATTAAAATGTTTTCAAAATGAAATAATTTATGGTTTTTACCTAAGGGGTAATTTCACAGCCTAAATATTATCTAAGGTTGTTTATACATAAATATATATTGGGACATCATTATCATCCATGTCCTTGTTTCTTATAATATTTTTTGAAAATATTATATAAAATAATTTAAATTCATTATTTCCCATGTTTGACTTTTTATAAATTTTTTTAAAGTAATCTTTATTTCATTTTCCAAATGAGGTACTTTATGACCTTTTCGACGAATTAATAAATGAATGTTTTTTAACTTATATGACACGAGTGTCTGTTTACACCATCATGATGCCTTAAAATTTTGAAGATTCCCCTATAAGATTATAATGTTATTTTAAAATGAAAATTTTCTTTTATAATTGCACAGCCTTTAAAATATTTCAAAGAAAAAATGATATATCTCTCAAAGAGTTTTAATAATTTTATTAGATTATTTTCATCTACACTGACATCCTTATTGGATTTTATGCCTAATTGAGATTGATTTTGTATGATACAGTTTTCCATATTGTGTTAATGTGGTTATGATATGTTTGACTACGGATGTGCTATTTTAATAAAATTCATGGTTTTTGGGTAGTGATTTATCAATTTGTATGCTAGTTTTTATTTGAATTTATGTCATGTATCACCATTTTCATATAAGGAATGTATTGGACTTATTAAGTGATCGGTGGGGCCCACTATAGACCCTCGATTCATCATTAGGTATCATAATAAAAACATGATATAGGCTTGGCCATGGCCTTAACCATTTACTTTCATATATGGATTTCGCTGAGACCTTAACAATTTAATTTTAGATATATTTACTGAGGCCTCAATGGTATATTTCAGATGTCTGACCTTATGAATTCCCTCATTATGAGATCGATTATTGTTGTTATATGTGATTATTCGACTAGTATAATAACCATGTGAATGTTTAAATGGAATTATTTTAGTTATTCATTCCATATTATGAGAAAGGTAATGTTTAAAAGGCTTGTGTTTTAATTTTATATATTTCCTTAAATGCTTATTCTAAATTATGAAATCTTCTATTGTAATGTTTAACCTTACTGAGCATGTTATCTCACCCAATTGTTATTTTTTATTTTCCCAAGATGAAAAAAGTTTATTATGATTGATATTCAATGTTAATCTAATATAATAATGGAGTTATAAAATAATTACTTATGTTATATTTTATGCTTTTACTTATAATGTAAAGTTCACCTATGTAATTTATTTTACAACACTTAAAAACCAATTAATACATGAGGATTTTATTACATGTAATCATGGAAATGAATTAAAATAATTCACTGACTCATAGTAACTAGGTTTTGTGTATTATAAATGTTCTAGAAATGAAAAAATGAAAATCAATTTTCACCAACTTCATTCTGCATCCAAAACGACTTCCAACCAATCAGGTCCCAAAAATAATCTCTAATAGAAACATTTATATGATAACTATAAATATTTCTCTATTTAATTTAGAAACAATACAAAACAATCCTAATATGTTATTTAAAAATAGATAGGTGAATATATAAAATCAGCCATTTAATATCGACATAATAGAGAAATATTCCCAACTGAAAAAAATGTTAGGTAGGTTTCACATGAAATAATCTCAATAGGTATTTTATTACAATGTAAAATGAAACTGAGAGTGGAAATGTTAAATTCCCGGAAAAATCATAGGAGAGGAATACATATTGGTTTTTTAGAGATAAATTTTCCATTATTTTCTCTTAGTTGAAAATTCATTCATAATAATCATGATTTGAAAATGATATTTTTTTAAACATTCTTACTAGGGGTATGGTCTTCTAAAAAAGTTATTTAACCCACTATATAGTGAACCTAAAGATCTTAATAACTTATTTTGGAAACCTATTCATATATTCTATTATTTTCATTGTCTATAAACTCATATTTATTATGATCGATAATAATGTTTCATATGTTTCTAATGAATTGTGTGATTTATGATTGTAAAGTGTGTTTTCAAAAAACTATTAAAATTGGAAAAGAGTGGAATCTACAGTATGTTATGTGAGTAACTGAATGAAGAAAACCTATATTTAACCAGATGTGACTATGGTATTAAGATAAAATATTTTCCATTTTTCGGAGCTATTACAAGAATGAAAACATGACTATTGAAGTGACTATGACGGTATGTCTCTATGTGAAATAGTGATCACATGATGAAATTGGTAAAATGAATAAAGGATTTCAATTTATAATTATAGTATGGTAAAAATTATCTATTTATTAAAGTGATCACATAAAGGAATTTGAATTACCACATGATGAACATTACATGAAGCCTTATGAAGGATGTAAAGTGATTTTATGTCCAAATTTGAAGAGACTAGAAGATAAAATCCAATAAAACAAACAATCAGATCAAGAGACCACATAAATAAAAATAGAAAAGATAAGACCTACTGAATATTTCTCTAAGATCTAAAGCTACAATACTAAGAGAATCAAATCCCAACAAAATTAGTGAATCGACTGTCAGGTAAATCTGCATCGAACATGAGTGAAAAGTTACAATTAGAAATGTTCAAGATCCCAATGTCCAATTTTGGCATACAATAGGCCTTTCAAAGTAGTTAAGATCAAATATTACAAAAATGATCATTACACAATGAATATGTTGTGAAGAACGATATTATAGTATAATTAATCATCCCACATGAAATGAGTGAGAAATAAACATGTGGCGACGATATATTTCATATGGAGTTACACTACCATGTGATGATATATTTTTTCAAGTAATTCCCTGTTAATCTATTTTCACATATATTTATAGGAAATGATCAAATGATTTTTTGGGAAGATATTAATTAAAATTCTCATGAAAAGACAATAATTTTGATCAAATAAACTGGTCAGAGATAAATGAGTATCATTCATTATCCAATTTCTATTCTCACTATATTTATTTTTCTTATCGATTTGGGATTATTTTTATTGAACATTTATTGAGAAATTATCTTTCACTATATTGGTGTGTACTCTAAAATTCTTTCTCTTATTTCATCATATGTGTTATGTAATGTATAAATATATAACATGCTTTAAATATCCTGGACTACCATATGAGAAGTTGCTTTTATAATACCATGATCGTAATTATGCATCAATTAATTAAGATTTAACAAACATGCTTGATAGTGGATTACTATTAAATGTATTGGACTAAGAAAAATCAAAGAGCTAATGTCTTATTTAATTATATAGTATGGGTTCATTATTCCATATTTATTTTCAACATCAATCAAAAATAAATTTCTAATAGTCAATTTTCATAGATTATTTTTCAAAGTATGTTTAGCATAATATTATCTGATAGTTTACATTGAAAAGTGATATATATATATATATATTGTGTTTGATATAATAATATTATTTGAAAACATTAAATAATTTTAGTTGTTTTAATTTAGTTTTGACCAATACTTCAGGAATGTACATTAACAAATCAAATTATATATACCTATTTCATTTTCTAACTGGTCCACTATTTTAAATTTCAGGGATTTAGATTCATAATTACCAAAGGTATAAATGTTTATAAAATATAATAAATTCCAAACATTATTGATAATTTTTTATAGGCCCAACATTTGGAATCAATGTGATATTTTTCAATGATTTTTTATCATTTAAAAATGATCAAATATTGGAGAATAAAATATTTAATTTATGTGTATCAAATAATATATTATTAGGGATAATAAAAATATAGGTTATGCTAAAAATAATCCCCCTTATTTTAATGAAATCAATTATTACAAATGAAAAATCCAAAATGAAAATATTTTTTAAAAGAATGTGATTTAAAATTTGGGGAATAATATAGTATAAATATAAAAAAAAACTTGGAAAACTAGAAACAAAAGTTATTGTCGAACTAAAACACTTTATGATTGAAATTGTAAAGATATGAATCATTTATTTCTTTTTTTAAAGGAAGATTTTTCTAATATAATATCTTCCTGGGAAACTACATCAATATTTTGGGACACAATTGTTGTTTCTCATTTAGGGACATAAAATGTTAAAGAAATGTGATTGAATATATAGAACATTAAATATGTCTCCTTCCAAAAAAAACCTAATTACTATATCCTTGAAATTTAGTATAGATTTAATTTGATCATAAAAACTATGTTATAACTTATAGTACTGATTTGTGATAAAAACATTTCGATGATTGTTAAGATGAAAAAAAGAGGTATAAAAGCACAATTGTGTTAATTAAAGAATCATGTGCTATCGTAATGTTTTTAGTTGAAGAAATGACTAGAAAAATAATTGTATTTAGAGAGAAATTAATGTTAGACAATAAATATTCTGAAATAAATAATAAATCCTTAACATTGAAGGTAAATGATCAAAAATTAAAATTGGTAATCATAGTTGATTTAGGTGTAGATAAATCTAATTTAAAAAATTATGAGGAAATGGATAATCATTTCAAAATAATATAGAATTTCAACAGAATTTTTTTAAAAGTATTATTATAAGGGAAACTATGAGAAAATATGAAATTAGATAAAGGATTTGATTAATGATGACTCATCTAATGGTACTATATGATATTAATATAATAGGAAAGGACATATAAATGTTGAATTTTTGGCGAAAAAATATCAAAAGAATTATAAATATAATGAAAAGAGAATAAATAATTTAATGAATAAAACATGGAGTCCATCAATCTATAACTCTAGTGATTTGATTTAGTTAGGAATGATTCAGGTGACAAATAAAGTTTTTCGTTTATGGACAATTCACTTATTGTAAAAAATATCACTATTACATGTTATTTTATAGGTGATGATATTTTTGATGAATCATAAATGTATAATTAAGTAGATTTTGAATATTTATCATTATTGTAAGATAGTATGTATGACCATATTTATAAAAATATGAAATTTGAAAAGCATATTTATTTATGTTCCATTTATAATAATGATCATTTTATTGAAAAATATGAGAATTCCAACCATTTGAAAGTGAATATATATTTTAAATTGGAATATTTGAAATTGGGAAAGGATTTAGAATAGTTTAAAAAATGGATTAAACCATTAAACCTGAAATTAGGATGTCAAAATATAATAAAATGCAGTGCTATAATATTATTTAGATTTGGATAGAAAATTAATATGAATAAGAACTATTTTTCACTAGTTTAGTAAATATAACCCAATTCATTAATTCTAATGGGAATTTTAATAATGAAAAAACTTTTATTTATTTATAACATTTTTGTTATAAATTGATTAATTCTGTTGTGAGTAAGACTATAAAAAAATGTGGATTCCAAATTATTTAATTCCAAACCATTCTATACTTATTATTGTTTCTTAAATATATAGTTTATTGTTTAATATTGTTTAGGTAATGCGTTCTAAGTGATATAATAAAAGTGTATGGTATCTAGAATCAATTTTTTCAATATTTACGATTGGAGAAAAGTCAATATTCAGGAGTTTAAGAAAATTGGATCTAGGACATGTTACTTTTAGTGGAAAAGAAAAATTCATAATAATTGGAATTTTAAAAATTGGAAACTTTGAAAAAATTATTATTTAATATTTTTAATTTTTTTAAAAAATTAAATCTAATTTTATTAGTATATAAAAATAATTTGACGATGGTTGTAAGGAAAATTTTTAAGATAATTCAAAAAAAATTATGATTTTAAACATGATTTAGTATACACTTATTTAATATATGAAAATGATTAATTTTTTAATTTAAATTAATTATTTTCTCGAAAAGTTTATAGAATAAGTTAATTGAATTTGGAATATTCATCAAAGACTAGGGAACTATAAAAAACTCCATTAAAAATATAGTTAGAAAATGTTTAGTCATTGAACTACCCAATCCTAATTTATAAAAGACAATGGGTATAATCCCAACAAAAATAGAAACCAACAAAAAATTTATAACATACCAATGAAATATTTATCAACCATTAAACTACTAGAATTATTTGAGATGGATTTTTTTATAAATTCAGGGGATTCTATTTTATGGGGAAACCTTAATTCATTTGTGACTATTAGTGATTATGGAAGATACACATCGGTATTCTATATTGCTCAAAAAAGTAACGATCCTTCATATTTTTTTAATTTACAATATCAGTAGAGAACCTTAGTTGAAAAAGCATTAAAACCATGATAATTTATTATGGAATTTAATTTGACAATCAATTAATTAAATATTTATTTTCACACCACATCTATAATAAAAATTTATTTTCCCCTCAAAAAACTAAAAAATTGAATATTTTAATAGATAAATAAAACTATCCAAGATATTACTTAGACTAATCATAGAGAATATGAATTACCTATATAAATTTTTTCTGAAGATGTGAAAATAGTTGTCTTTGTAATTTATCTATTTATGATTTTACCATTTCAAAAGAAGACTCATTATGAATTATGAAATGTTGGAAAACCAAAGTTAATTTACTTCAGGGTTTTTTTATTTAATATATTTTTTTCTAAATAAAAAATATAATTTAAAAAAATAACAAAATAGTTATGAAGTAATTTAATTATGTTATTCTACCACCATCAAATAATAGAGTGTTTTTTACAAGTAATAATGGTTTGTGAAATGGTTTGTTAATGTTAAATTTGTTGATATAAATCCACATGAACCCAAAACTAATCTATTAACCCATGAAGAATATTTGACTACAATAAATATCAATGATACATTTGAGAATTTTCACCATGCACTTGATTTATAATGAAAATATTCCAGTAAAGACTAACCATGAATTCCCAAACCTGAATAAGACATGGATGACCCAAGAACATCAATTCCTAAAATTGTTTGGACCCATATATATAATCCATTAGATGTTGTCATAGGTTATATAGATAAGGGTTCTCAAATTGTATCCTCTATTAGATAATTTTTTGGACAAAAGAACTTATTATTTTTAATATAACTTAAGAACATTACTAATGTAATCAATGATAATAACTATGAAATTGAAATACAAGAAAAATTAAATTATTATGAAATAATGAATGTTGTTAAACTAGTTAATATACCTAAAGGATACCTTAATATAATAATTATAAGACTGTATAGAATCATGTTTAATTATTAAAAAATTAAATTTGGATACAAATCTAGATTGGCTAGACATGGTAATACTCAAGAAGGGATTGATTGTGATGAAAAAAATTCACATATAGTAACACATGAATCCATTTTAATACAAATTTAATATGAAATACATATTAATTTCAGGCAATATCAGATAGATTTCATGGGTTCATTTCACAATGGTCATATTATTGAGGATGTTTATTTTTTAAAAAACCTAATTTCCTTCAAATCCTCATTCTACAAATCGTGATTCAAAATATATAACGAATTATATAGTTTTAAATTGGATCCTAGATCTTAGTATAAAGGACTCGACATTTTCTAATTTCAATTGATTTTCAAAATGAATAGTGATCCTACATAGTCTATCAAAAGAATTTCAAAATAAGTTTTAGTAGAATAATGTTTTTAATGACATTATTTATAGTTCATTAACAAATTCAATATGTATTAAATTTTCGATGATTATAAAAATAATTTGAAATTATTTTGATGGGTGAATTAAAATTGGTCCATGATTTTTAGATTTTAAAAAAAAAATTAATTAACTTAAACCAATGTAGTTAATAAAAATATATGATGGAAGTTTTTGTTCTCGTTAGTATAAATGTAAGTTATTCAAAAATTATTAGAAGTAGTAAAATAGATTTTGATGAATTTGAAAAATTAGTTGACTAAAACACTTATAGATGTATGCTTGAGATTTCTCTATACATAATCACTAGTTTAACTCATATAATATTTTTTTGTTCATGTAGAACATATCCATGAAAAACCAAACAAATATAATTTAAATACCATCAAGAGAATTTTAGATTCATAAAAAATAAAACATATTTTTGATTATAATACATATGAGGACATTAATTAGTGTTTTATGGTTTTTATGATTTTGATTTATTTGGCTATAAATTATATTTTAAATGAACCTATGAATCATGTAAGTGTTTAGGAAAGTATCGAAATTAATTATATAGTAAACAGAAGAACTTCAATGTGATTTTACTACTAAAACTAGGAAAATAGTATTATAATTTTTTGTGGGAAAATTATATAGATTAAAAACACTTTACTAGAATATGAATATAAATTCTAACATATCTATATAATATTTATCAATACAGCTGAGATTAATATTCCTAAATTTTTTTTATCTCATTCTAAGACCAACAAAATTGATATAAGACATCGTTTTTTGAGTGATAATTTTAAAAAAGGTGATATCACACATGAATTCATAATTACATAGTAACAAATCACAGATATTTTCACAAAACCATTGAATAGTAAGAGATTTCATTATATCACACATGTGTTTATCATGGTTAATTACTCTTAATTATTGTTATTTTTAAACTATTTGTTATTGATATTTAGATTAAATGTGACTATAACATTGTATGTTATTGTAATGTTTACCCTATATTATGAATTTTTAAGTTGATCATATAGCCAATCAAGCTAATGTGTCATGATGCTGTTTTGTTTCATGCTAGTGAAAGGATCATAATAATTGAAGCTACCGTGAGACAATTTTCATTTCCCATCAATATTTTGTGTATATATAATTAAATTTTAAATTAAATATAACTATTTTTATGTTACTTTTTAAACCCCTAAATGTTTTTAAATAATTCTAAATTGTAATACTAATCATTTTTATCACCTAAAACCCAAAAGGCCTTTAATTTAGAATCACACACTCGTAATCTATTTACAATAAATAGATCCCTAGTATTTTGATATTTAAATTTCAGTAAATATTATTAGGATGAATATCCCTTTATGTTTATCATCTCATATATGTCCATATTCCTCAACTAGAATAATATATTCATCGAGGAAACCAATTAAACCTTTAGAACCACATCTTTCAAGTATAGCATTCATGATTGGAATGGAAGTAAATGATTGATGATTTAAAATAAAAAAGTCTCTAGCTTTTATGACTATTCTGAAGAAATGTTGGACTATGTGATTTAGGGAGAAAAAACATATATATTATACACTTTTTGTAAATAAGTTTTAGTTGAATAAGTTAGCATAAATTGGAGATAAAATCGATTTCACCAACATATATATGAATACAAAAAGATTCATATGTTCATCTATGTTATATATAAAATTTATAATGGTTCCTCATAAAGCATATTATATGGACATGAAGAGTTATTATCATATTGGTTATGAAATATTCGATTATGAAAGATCTCTAATAGTGATTAATATTGTTAAAATTTATTAATGACCTATATATATATTTCATGATGGAAATTTATAGACAATTGTAATATTCAACCAAAATTATATCTTCCCACAAAAGGTTATTTCTATAACCAAAGTAACCATGATATCTTCTTCCTAAAAATGAGGAATCTTGGTGTATTTATTATCATATATATTTTTCTGATGAGAGACATGGATGTGTTCTATCATACATATTCTATTTTTAATTCATTATCACGCCCTACATTTATTTCACAATTTTTTCAATTTTAATAGACATATTTATCATGTTAAAGAAATGAAAACAGACCCTAGTGTGGTCTACTTCAACTAGTTTTTTTAAGGATGATAATAAACTGTAATTCAAAGAAGAAAAGTTTGGTTATTGATAATGAATAACTAGAAAATAAATTTAACCCAATGAGAAAACCTTTTATACTTAATGGAAAAGAATATCTGTGTCAAGAACTTCATGAAGTTGTTGAATTACATTTTTATGAAAAGTGAGATGATTAGAGTGTTGATAAAGAAATGAACATAATGGATTTGAATGTGGAAGCTGATGAATCTTATGAATATCATAAATACTATAATGAGTTAGTCGATGATTAAATTACTTATACTAAATGAATTTATGTTGGATGCACTAAAACATCACTATATCTACACTTTATGGAAATAATTTTATATTTATATGATGATAATGATGATACAAGGGTTGTTGGTGCACTTTTTAAGATGTATTCTAAATCTGAGGATGATGGATCTAGAGAATAAGTGGAATGTGAAAAATTATCTATATATAATTTTTCATAATATAATTACACTATTTGAGATGGGTAATGGACATAATTTCTAGTGACTATAAGTACTCCAAGGACTATGTGAAGGGAAGAATATCCTAAGGGTGGGGGATCTACTTAATATTTTTATGATGATGTTGTTCATGATGTAGGTATCCAACCCTAACATTGTGGAACAACCTTCTAACCTATTTCTAGGAATCCAAAGGGATATATAGTATCTCATATTTATCATGAATATATAATTAATCTTTTTTTCCATGTATAGTGTTTCTTGATGGTGAGTAAAATCAAACTCTTAAAAAAGTACAAGAAGTTACGGTTGGGCCTACACTAAACAAGAAAACTAAAAAGAATTATTCGGTCCTAGATGAATATAATAGACCACAAGATCTTGATATTGTTTGTTTCAAAAATATGTAAAGATAATAATTTTTATATATAGAATAAAAATAATAAGATTTCAATGTGACACCACTTAGAGAACAACACCTCATTTTGAAGAAATTGATGAATTGGATCCTCCTTCTGAACGAGCTCCTCTATCTCCTCCGACACTCACTAATTTCTATATTTCTTATTTCTATTTTAGTGAGATTAGATATATCATAATGAATGTTCCTAAAAAACAATTTCAATGATTTATAACATCACATGAAACTATTATTGAAGAAGAAATATATATGGTTGTTCCGCATTTGTATCTTATATTTAGCTAAATTTCTTTTTTACAGTTTATAATATGAATAAAGAGATTCATATTTTAAGATGAGTAATATAGTATCTTAAATAACACTTATATTTCCTACTGTTAATGATTAATTGTAGGATTTTGAATACAATAATAACATCCCCCTCTTTAAATTATAATCATTCCCCTATTCCATATCTTTATCCTCGAGTTAATATTTAAATTAATTAGATTTTTATTCAATGAATTTGAAGATATGATATAAAATTTGTTTGGGATAGTTTATTCAATGACAAAGGAAATAATATTTTCTATTCATCTGACACAGGTTTATAAAAAAATAGAGATTTATTTTATTGATCCTCAATAAGATCAAAGGGTATAGAAGTGATCAATACGGTAAATGATCATTATTTTCGAAGGATTTGTTTACCAATATAGATTTCAATACCATGTATATATCCTTATCCAAAGACCTTATGTTTCATACTTTTACAAAATAATTCAAATATTAGGTTGATAGATTAATGGAGATAGGTTATCTTCTGGTGATATCTATACAAGAGAAAAATCAATTATTATAAATTATGAATTGAGGATCTATATCCTTGAGGTATTTTACTCATTTGATAGAGAACTATATCTTTAGTGATCAAGACACCATAGTTTTTCACTTATAATTAACAAGACTAATAGTGAATCCAACCTATAACTCTTAATTATCTTCCATATCAAGAATTTATATTCATACGTTTGGATATACTTCAATATATGTAGTTTAACATCGTAGAATGGTCTTGGTTTCCTCCCTCTAGTCTGTACATTAAGCATGATGGCTGGTCCTCTATCACCACCACCATTATATGGAGATGGTGGGTTCATATCCACATCAGCTAATTTATATTGTATGTCATTTTACCCATTATATATCCCTAGATTATTTCTATGAATTTTTAGAACCTCACTAAGGCATAAGATTTTTGGTTTTGAAAATGATGTCCCAAAAAAGCTAGATCTAGTTTGTAATTAAATAAAGCTTCATCTATTCATCAATAATCCATGGTGGCCTACATTAGACATTTGATACCATCATGGAATCTTTCAAATTATCTTTAAAACCACTTATGTTTTTAGATATCACGTGATGGTGGGGATACTATATGCCCCACATTTTGTTGTTTGGCTGGAAAATGAAGATGATATTCATCTCTTTTAGTCCAATGTTAAAAATATTTCTAATTGTTTTCGGATCTTTGTTTTTTTATTGTCCTTTGATTTATATATGTTATGATACCCCCTATTTATAGTGATATGGATTAACTTTCCTTATTTACCTATCCCCTTTTAAAATAGGGTATTACTATACATTTTTGGTAATATAGTCGGTCATTTCAAAATCATAGATAATAGGTTGAAAGATAGATGTCACACAACTGCTTTTATATTTTTCATTGAGGTAAAATTTTCCAAGAATTCATTAGAGTCCGTGTGTTTTGATGTCAAGGAGGAAAATATATGGTTTCAAGAATTTTATTTTGAGTCTTGATGTATCTTTCTATCTTCCTATAAGAAGTTCATGTCATCATAAAATATATTTCATCTTGGCTCTAACAGACCTGCAAATTTCTAATTAGTTATTCTTTGTATTGAGGGTAGCAAGTAACTACCAATGATAGTGATGAATACTAATGGTGTGGATCTGCACATGAGCCTTAGCCCGGTTGGCAAGGTCTCTGATGGTGCATCGAAGCGACCAGGGATCAAAACCAGACGGAGGTAGGATTTCTGGGTTACTGTAGCATTACTTTAGTAGTACTCTAGCAGTATTGTAGCAGGCACTGTTTGGCACTGTAGTAGCCAGGAATATGCCCCCGTTTGGGCCTTCGGGCATCAGATTTGGTCCTCGAGTCCTTCATTGGCCTTCGGGAACCCAGGCCTTTGGGTCAGTTGGGCCTTCGAGCTATCCATATGGCCTTCGGGTCACCTGTAGATAAAAACCAGACCAAAAAACTACAAGGAACAAGCTCTACAAGGAGGATGAGCAAAGGGGCTTTCACCACAGTAGGAGCTAAACGGATTGCAAGAATGATAGGGTATGACACCTGCCATCGGGACAAGCCTGTTCATGCATGGGAATGCCTAGCCGAACAGCCATGCGGAGGGGAAGAGCTGATTTCAATGATGAAGATGCTTGGGAGGAGCAGTTCCAAGTTGTTAGTCTGGGTTGTATGGTATGTTTGTGCCGACAGGAATTGGTTCCTATATGGCCTACGTGCATGTAATAGGGTTCCACCTCATCCCTTGAAAGGTGGATTATCAATAAATAAAAAATGAAGGCCTAATGGTGTGGATCTTATACACTTGGAAATAAATCAATATATGGGTGAGGATGTTCCATCTCAACTCAGACACAACCAGTGTATCATTCCTAGTTATTGGAAGCTGATGGCCTTGAGTGATAATTACCCCTTTAATAATCAATTTGGTTATAGTGAATTCGGATTTATGTTGTTTATATTATTGGTATGGGTTATAACTTAAATTCCTGAGAGGTGTGGGGTGGAAGGATTATTCCCTCGAGCTTGAGATCATATAATTATTCGATATAAGGGTAATATGAAGTAACAATATGCAATGTATTATAAAATTATACTATGAGGGCCTATGAAAAATCTTTGGATTGAAAATTAATACCCAATAATAGATTTCTAGTTCTCATTTACAATTACCATACCTCGAATATTTCAGATGAGTCAGGATTACTATCCCATAGATCAATTTTCTGTATGAAGGAAATAGATATATATGTTATGTTTTAGAATAAGATTTCATTATTAGAAGATGATGTTTTCGATATTGTGTATAGTGAGATATTTCAAGAGGAAATAAAAAGGGGGAAGAGGAAATAAACTAGTGTTACAAACCAAGGATTGGAACTAGTCAACCTAAAATAGACTAATATGATGATTATAGAGTGGAAGAGGATTGAGTTCTTCAATGGATAATGATCCTTTAATCATGACCCTCAACATGTAGTGTATATTTAACTGTGAAATTATGGTTATGAATCAGATTCATAAACTAATATTCTTATACAATAATATGCAATGATTTCCGAAAATGGAGGATAAATTTTTTGGGAATTATCCTACAAGATAAAAGAGAAAATCAACAACAAAAAACATTACGCCAACTATCCAAAACAAAGTGAATTAGTCCGAAGAGGAAAATAATTATTCTATAGGGTGTGATAAATAGAATAGAAAATAACCTAATCCTAAAATAGAGGAAAAATGTGTATGAAATACACTACTGGATGATTCTATATTTTAGATATTGGGAATAACCACATAGGGGTCATGTAGTTTCGATCACCTCAGAACCGAGGGCTAGGATTCTATTATTTCTATTCCTAGATAAAATTTTCCAGATGATAAATGAGGTGTTAATAGAAATATATTCGTATGAGTTACTAAATCCAAGATAGTGATCTTTTTTCACTAAATGAAAATATACAAATATAGGTTATGGAAATAAATTCAATAGGGGAAGACATCAATAGATTTATTAAAGAACACATTATATTAAAATTAATGGAGATCAGAGGTGATGGGTCAATGATGAATAAAAAATATGGATTTGTGCCCATAATGAAAGTAAAATTTGTAAGGTAGGGTACATGAAGCATTTAGAAAAAATGGCATTATACATTATGGAAACCATTAAAAATATCCTATGAGTATGGAGTTTCCTATTGATGGGAGTCTACACGTGGTGTAAGGTATTAACATTATTTAATTATTTTAGAATGCTTTATTGATATCCATTGAAGATTATCCTTCAAAAAATTGGATATTTTTTTATATTATCACTTAACACTAATATAAGATTTTTTAAAAAATATAATATTTAATTTCCATTTAGTCAATACCTCACATAGGTTGTTGGAGTAATTATCATTCCCATGACTTTATTTTCTCAACCTCAACCTAACTATCATCCTCTATAAGAGAAAGTATAAAATATTATTGTTCTTAAATCCCTTATAGACAAAGTCTATGATTTATATTAAAATTATTCTATGAGTAAGGGAATTTGTAATTATATTTTACACTTCATTTAAATATATTAAATTTAACATTATATTGATTAATTTTTTATTTTTTATATTGGTCCTTATAATGATTATATGTGTTCTCACAAAATTATTTTGTTTATTATTATCCTAAAAGGGGATACATTTTGTTATATAATTACATATTTTAATTTTCTTGTTCATAGAAATTTATGATTTATCTTTAAATTTTATCTTTCCTTTATTTTTATCACAAAAAGTGGGAGATTGTTGGCTTAGTCCAGAAATTTCTTATTTTTATGTTGTATATTCATGTTTCTTATATTTCTAATGAATTATGTGTTTTCAATAGTTAATAGTTTCTTGGAAAAATTGTGAAAATTGGATATGTGTGGAAGCTAACACACATTGTGCAAAGTGACCACAAGAATATGGACTACCTACTACATGAACTGACCATATAAGTAAGATAAAATTTCACTAATTATTGGAGTTACCATAAGAAGGAAAACATTTACATTTAAGAAATTGTGAAGATATTTTCCTAACTGTTAGAGAGACCACATGATGAAGTGTCCCTAGTTTAAGAATAATTTTAGCTAAATGTGCCACTCAGTGAAGATTTTTCTATATGATGAATATACAATATAAGGGAATTTTAGGGACAACACGATTGTGAAGATATTTTTCAATGTGTCTGAACAACCACATGATGAAGTGTATCAACTGTAAGAAGGATTTCAACTAAATGAGCCACTAAACAATGATTTATCTTTGAGTTGATGTAAAAACATGAGTTAATTTGATTTATAGTACAACATTATTTCCACAAGATCACAATAAATATTCCAACCAACTGAACAATGAAAGTTGAAGCGACTACATCATAGAGTCCAATCATCCCTAGGTTGAGATCTCGAAATATAGTGAAGAATATTTGACTAATTTTACCAACACATGATTTCCGTTTGTTTTGAACCTACCACACTAAGAAATAAAAATACCATATGAATGATTATAGATTCTGTAGTGTGACTTTGTATATACCATGAGTGAAAAATCATATATGGATAAATATCAAGATACCAATATATAGTTCTGTAAATTGATAAGAATATAATAGAAGATATGATCTATCAGTATAATAATGATTATTCCACAATATGTATTTTTTTAATAAGTATCACAAAATAAATGGAAAACTCCCTCATATATGGAGTAAGAACTAATAAATGGTATTGGTCCTATAGACATGATGTTTCAGTCAACTATTATACTTTTTTTTCTTCATCATAACATAATACTAATTTTTTAACTTATATCTACATGATATAATTGAAGGTTTACTATGGAAATTTTTAAATACAATTCTTAAGGGGATAAAAATTTTCAAATCCACATAACCTATTCAAAGATTGAGCAGTGTAAAACTTCACTCATTTTCATTTCCCTCCCTTTTTCTTTTTCATGTAGATTTATCTTAAATTTTAATATACATTTACTAATAAGATATCATGAACTATAATTATGAGTACTCTGAAACTCCTACTAATATTTCATCGTACATGTTATCCTATATATAACTATAGAGTAATTTGAATAGCATTGACTTCAATATGAGAAGTTGTTTTTAGTAAGTACCCAATATAGATTGTGGATATGTTAATTAATATTTAATTAACATTATTTTCAGTGAAAAAAATATTAAGTAAAAACCACTATGAATCATATTGTATATAACAATATTTAAATTCCATTAATATTATTTATATTCCTTACTTAATTTATTTCAATATGATTCAAAAATCAGATTATAACCATCAATTTTTACATATTAGTTTTGAAATAATGTTTAGACAAATATTCTTTGAAACGTTACATTTAACATTTATATATATATATATATATTATTTATTTTATATAAGTAGATTATTTTCATATATAAAATAAATTTTGTTTTTTAACTAGGTTTTTATTGATCCTTTATGAACTTATTTTAATGTATAAATATATATATACCCATATCAGTTGTAATATGGGTAAGTGTTTTAAATTGAGATGATTTAGATTTATAGTTTTAAAAATAGATATTTTTATACAGGAATCATAATTCACTGAATCATTATAATTCCTTGGATATAAAAAATTTATTTTCTATAAACTAATTATAATCATTCACTACACATTTATTAATATATTAAAATTTATTATTATAATCATATATTACTGATTTTTATTGTTTTTCAAACATTTTATAAAATCGACAACGACCCCATTCATTGATGAAAAATTCATCAAATATATATTATTAATATTATATATATATATATATTATCTATGAAAATATATAAAGGTAAAAAATAATTCCATACTACTTTTTGTTATGATTCATGAAGTCCAAATTAGTGACTAACTTGTTTGACTAATTTATGGTCTACAAAAGATAGTATATTAATAACATGTTGGATATAAAAAAAATGAATAAATTATATTTATAGAATATAAAACATTTTGTAAAGATCATTATATATTATAAAAAAATGAATATATCTATCGATGTAGGGTTATGATGAAAAATGAAATACATCATTCTGGGAGGTAATAGTTTAGACATTGCACACATGATATATTCTTTTCCCAATATATAGGATGTAAATAGATAACAGTTCACCAATAAATATTATAATAGTTTAGTATAATATTTATATTTAGGTCATTTTATAGTAATTCTTATAATAAATTTTTAGGATACATAATGAGAATAATAGGTTACGTAGTGGATAGTACTCATGTAGAGGACTGGAATATTATTATAAAATACTTATTAGAAATAGAGGAATTGGAAAACTATATTGTAATTTCGGCATACTAAAAGTGGAACAGGAATATTTTGGATAAAAAAGGACATTATTTAATGGAAATAGTTTTTATTAACTATTTCTTGAATTTTTTTTAAGTGAGATCCATTTATGTGTGAAAAATATGATATTTTATGTTGAAGATAATGTTATTGGTGTTGGAACCAAGGTTGGTCTTTGCTAGAAATGGAGTACAGTTTTTTCTTCTTGTAAATACTACTTTGGTTGAGTATGGATTTTTCATGGAATGTGGTCTTATGATTGAGGATGAAAGATGTATTTATGGTGGCATAGTTTCCCAGTTTTTTCTATGTTTTTTGGACCTCAAAATCGGGAGTTTCTTTTTGGAAAAGTGGGATTTATACATAAGAATAGTGAATTGTGAACCATGAAGTGGGTTGGTATGAGGACCACATTGGAGGAATAGTTTCATGTAGTGAAGTCAGTTCATGGGAAGACTCATAGTACCTGGAAGGCGTGACGGTTTGTGGGATGGTTTTTCACTCACAAATATGAGGTGGAGTTTTGACATGCCGCAAAGGGTGACGTTTGTGGAAATTAGATAGTGATATATACTTCCACATTGGGAGAATGGTAGTATGTTGATCACATATGGAATATAGTTCATAGGAGTTTCACATTATGCGGTGAATTTGGTGTCACGAGGAAGATTTGGAAAATCATTTTTAGTGGATTTTTCGGATCTACTTTTCCTATACCAGGAGTGTTAATCCTGTGATTATAACGAAGGATTTGACATTAAAAATCGTAGAGGAATTCGGTGAAATATAAAAGTATTTATCAAAATAAAACCTCAAAAATACATTAATTAAAATTATAAAATCAATTAAGTAAATTCCATAGCAATTCAAGGAAGACAATACATAGAGGAAGAAGACTAGTTTATGGAAGATGGTTTATGATGAGGATTCCATGAGAGAAGGAGTGTACCATAGAGGAGAAATAGTTTTTTGAAGAATAAATATTCTGAAGGAGGTGGTACTTTGATAAAGGTGATACCCAATGGAAGTTTTTACGCGAAAGACAGTTCTTGGGGATGAAGCAGTACACAGAAGAAGAAGCTTATGCACTTCGCAAATGAGTTTGGGAAGGTAGAATGTATTCGCGACCTTTAGAGGTGATATCTGGAGGTGGTATATGGATGTCGTATGAGGAGGACTCCAGTTCAAGGAGAATGAATCCTAGTACGCAAAGGACGGGTTTGGGAACAAACAGTATGTATAAAGGTAGATTACATCTTCCAGGGAAAAAGTGACATCGACAGAGCATCCATCTACAGTTAAGGATACATGATTTAATATCAAACCATTGAAGTGACCTTCATGTTGACAAAATGAGTTCGGATTATTCCCAATTCAACGAGAAAGGGTAAGTCAAAATAATTTATCTGAGGGACGCATTGAGCAATCTCTAAAACCATGTAAAGTTTTCTTATAATTCATTAACTGGGCTAAAATTTTGTACTCCACAACTTTTAGAGATTTGTGGAATTTGGAATGACTGAAAAAATATCAGTGTATGTTCCTAGGATATAGCCCTTAGTGGTGAAACATGTAAAATTGTTGTGTTTTATTTTCATGTGATTTCTTGTTTTTTGGACATTCTCATCAGATTGGATTAATAGGTTCCCACAGATGTGGGAATAATATTTATCAGTTTAAATGATAAATTAACACCCTAATATACCCCTACCCCATTAGGTTTTTGTGTGGTCCTTCATGTTGTATCATAGGGTAATGTTTTCTGTTGTTAAATGTTCTATTTTTTTCTGCAAGGGAGAATACACTAAATGTCTGGGGAGTAAACCTCCTTGATGGAAGAAACCTTCTAATATGGAAGAACAAGATGAGGTCTCAACTAATATATCTTGGAATATAAGTCCTATTTTAAACTATACAAGGAAGTTAGTTCGCAGTTACAACTAGTATTTCTATAACTGAAACAAAAAATAATTCCTGATGTAGATTCCAAAGAACATAATTCCCTCACTACATCTCTTTCTGATTAGATATATCTAAAGGTGATGATCTATAAATTAGTAAAGTTTATGTGGATAAAACTGGATAATATTTATGATGGTGAAAAAAGTGAAGGAGGTAAAACTAAAAGTTTTTCATAATAGTTTTTATGATCTAATGATTCATCCTAAATAAAATACAGAAACATTTTTCAATCCAATTAGAGAAGTTGTTGGAGAAATAAGAGGACATGGTGAAGAAATCAAAGACATTGATATTGTAAATAAATTATTGAAAATACATCCACCTCATTACAATTCAAAGGTGTGAGACCTTAACGAAATGGATCTTTCCAAACATTCCATAGAAGATCATCTAAGCATCCTGGCAACAAATGAGATAAGAGTCAAACCAAAAGATTCAACGACTCAAGTAAGCAAGGAAATGTCATTCAAATCCATGAAAAAACATGAAATTTTAGGAGATATTATTGATGAATATAATGTGCAAAAATAAATTCTTTCACTCATATACATGAAATTTAAGAAGTGAAATGAGAAATTTGAAGGCAGGTTACGTCTGTCTTGTTTTTATTGTGGAATATTTGGTCACATTGCATCTCGGTGCACAAGAATGTTCAAAGATGAAGAAATAAATACTAGAGACATGCAGAAGCTTCATAAAAATTATTTCATAAATGGAGACTCTATTTATGGTAAGAAAATATATATAAGTGTTTGTTAGGGAAAAAGGAGATGATTTTAGTGAATTCTTTTAGGATGAAGAACCAAAATTTTAATATGGAAGCCATTCATCAACGATAGATATAGTGGAAAAATAAAAACCATCAGGAGATGAAGAGGTAGATAATCAGTTGAAAACTAATGTCGATCCCAGGTTTCAACTCAAGGATGATTTTTGTATTCTAATGAATAAATTTAAGGAATGAAATAAGTTGAGAGAAATTATGGAAGAATCATCAGAATATTTTGATCATATTGAAGACAAAATGGAATGACTGGAATAATTTGCGAAAGTACTGTCATCAATTCTTGAAAGTAAAAAATATTTATTAGAACTAATGCTCATAATTGATGAACAATAATGTTTATTAATCATCATTCCTTAATACTTGAGAATAATTACAGAAATATCAGGGGAATCAAAGAATATGTTGTTACTGTTAGGAGTAAAGTTGAGAGTGAATCAAGTCCAAAAGAAACAAAGAAGCAAATTTAGTTTGGAAAATACTCAGGTGCTGAGTAGCTAGAGAGACTTAAGAATTGTTTTTATAGAGTTGAAAAGGTTTTGAATGATTAAATAACTTCATAAATGGTAAAAATAGGAATTGCTTTTAATGATGAAACATTTAATAATTCAAGTAAAATGGGCCAAAATAAAGGAAAGTTGAAATTCAGACACATCTAAAAGACACCTGATATACAAAAAAAGAATATCTCAAATGAGACTAAATGGAGGAATGTAGACTATCCCCATGTTTTACAAGATTATAGAAAGTAAAACTATCCTTATAATAAAGTTGAAATGATGAGGAATACAAATGAAAAGACATTTAGACTTATAAAATTCCAATTACGGGGCTATCTTTCCAATGCCATGTCATACTGCGAATATGCAAGGATATATTTGAATGGGGAAGAACAAGAAACTCAACAAAAGATAATGAATTCTTATCCTAATTCTTATTGAATAAATATTTTATATTGATATAGTTTTCATTTCTCTAACATTGGAAACAAATCAGTTGATTACATGTAGAGAAATGATATGAAAAATTCATACAGAACTCAGAGACAAGTCAATATTCGTCAAATAGATGGTATTTCTCTAAAAAAAGTAATATACTTTGTTATAATAGTTTGAGTATGATGGACTTATTCATATGGAAAATAGATTGTAAAATTCAACTTTATCCCTTTTTTATGATTATATTTCTTAGAAGGAAAAGAAGAAAATTGAAAAATCCAACCTTGCAGAAGTAGCTATCAAAGCTACCAAGAACAACAACACTTGGATTCTTAATAGTGGATGCTCATCCCATATGATGGGAAATTAAAACCTAATAAAAAAGTTTAAGAAAAAGGATGATGTAAGAGTGATATTAAGAAATGTTGGTGTTTTGATCATCAGAGACAGTGGAAGTATTGAAATGTCTAATGGTGAGATAAAGAAGAGAATAGTTCTTTATTTGGATATGTTTCAACACAATATCCTAACTGTGTGACATCTCTCTAACTCTGGAGTTCAATAGATATTCAATTAAAAGGGTGAACTATAAAAAGAATAATAAGGTATTATATCATGAATGGTTTAAGAATAAATGATATCCTATATCAAGATGATAGTAAAGAGAAAATTTGTTACATGACTGTTTAAGAAAAAAAAAATGTCCGGAAACGGTTGTTGGGTCAGATCAATCAACAATAAATGGAAAATATTTCCATGATAAAGATATTCATGGATATCCACAATCTGAATCATGAAAGGGAAAAATATTATGATTCCTTCATTCCAGGGAAGTTGGTCTGCAGTTCATATCATCCAAAGAAGAAAAGGGAGTCAAATATTCTTGATCTAATTAATACTAACATATGTGTTGCGGTAAATGTTGTTGAAACACATGGAGAATGATACTTCATTCTTTTCATTGTTTATTTCATTATAATGTATTGTGTGATGGTTATACATAGGAAAAATCAAGAGTTTGATTGAATTATAACTTATCACTTAATAGAAGAGAATGATACTGGACAAAAAATCATGGTTCTGCAGTCTGATAATGGTGGAGAACACACATCAATTGAGTTTGTAAACTACCTAGAGAAACATGGGATACAACATGATGTGCTTGATATGATAACTCCATAGAAAAATGGAGTTGTTGAGCGCTATAATCTATATTTTAACGGTATGTATATAAATATGCTGATTGAGAGTTATATGAATTTCCATTACTAGAATGATGTTGTTCAATCTCCAATTTATAATGAAAACTAAACAAAGATTTATATGGGGGAAACCAGGACACCCTATGAGTTATGGAATTTAAGAAAGCCCTCCATGAATTATTTACAGTTTTTCAGAAGTAAATGATATATCTAAAAAAAGAAGGAAAATCAAGGAAGGTATGGTGATGATGAAGAGGAAAGAATATTATTTGAATATTCAATAAATTTAAAATCCTATAAATGATTCAATAAATGTCTTAGAAAAATTGTGGAACGATGTGATGTGATGATCATTGAAGATAAAATCATAAATGGTCAAGGAACACATCTTCTAGTGTAATAAAAGATGATGAAGTGTTTGGATATGGAGTAGATCCAAATACAGAAGTAGAATACGGAATGTGAAACATCCTAGAGTTGCATGATGATATTGACTCATAAGAATTATTAGAAGAAGAAACCATTACTGAAGAAAAATATTCTTAACCTCATAGGATAAATCAAAGAGAATAAATTGATCGATCCATAATCATTGGGGATTGAATTGCACCAATGTAGAATAGGATAATGAGAAATAGTGCACAATCTACATTCCTCTCAATTGTGGAACCATCCTCATATGAAGAAGCCGCAAAGGATGAATCATGGGATAAGGATAATAATGAAGAATTAGATCAGATCGATAAACACCAAACATGAGATATTATTAAGTGACCTGAAACCCACAATGTGATTGGTAAAAAGAGTATTTTAAAAAATAAATTTTACAAGATTGGATATGTGATAAAAAATAAGGCATGACTAGTCTTTAAAGGATATTAATAGATTAAATGTGTTGATGTTGAAGAATCATTTTTTGGTGGCTAGAATTGATTCAATCAGACTGTTTCAATCCATGTTAATTTAATGAGGGCACAAAGTCTATCTAATGGATGAAAATAAAACTGTCTTAAATGGTGTTCTCGATGAATAAGTCTATACTGATCAACCAATGTGATTTCTTCTTGGTAATGATGAAATGAATTTTTGATGATTATATAAGGATCTATATTTTCTGAAACATGCACTAAGGGCATGATACTCTCAGCGGGATTATTATCTGAATAAGCTCCAATTTAAAATATGAGGAATGGATCACAATATTTATGTGAAGAATTATCCAAAAGATAAGTTCATTGTTTTAATGTATATATATGATATTATATTTGGATGAATAAGGAAGTAATTGGTCGATGGATATTCTAAACACATGGAATCATATTTTGAAATGATAATGATTGGTGAAATCACATACTTTTTGGGGATGCAAGTGATTCAGAGGAAAGACTACACATTCATTTCTCAAGAGAAGTATGAATGAAAATTGCTGAATAATCTCAATATGAATTCCTATAATCTAATGTAAACACCTATTGTGGTTGGAAATAAAATTGGAAAGCATTTGGATGGGACTTCAATGGATCCCTCCATGTATATCTGAGTCATCAGAAGACAACTGTATATAACTGTAACATGACCAGATATTGTCTGCAGAACCTGATTAGAATCCCCCATTCAATGCAATCCAAAGGAAGTGCATATGGAAACTGTGAAAAGAATCATGAGGTGCATTCAAGAAACTCACAATTATGGATTTTACTTCTTTGCAGGTAGAGATAGTGAAATATAAAATTTTTCTGATGTAGGATGGGTTGGATATGTTGTTGATATAAATTATACACGTGGTAGACGATTATTTATTGGAAATAAATGTGTGGGTTAGTTGAGAAAGAAATAGAAAACAAATTCTCTCTGTATTACTAAATATGAGTATATTTTATCTACAAAGGCTTGCAATCAACTAATTTGGATGAAGCAACAACTAAATGATATTAGTGATGAGGTGAAGCAACCAATTGCGATTCACTGTGATAAAAATAGTGCAATTATTTTTAGTAATAATCCTTTTCCGCATTCTTGTATGAAACACATTCAAATCAGGTATCACTTCATAATGGAAAATGTTTAATATGTATTGATTAAAATGGATCATTTCAGAACTAATGATCAAGTGGCTGACATACTGACCAAGCCATTTCTAGAACAATTATTTGAGAAGCATCGGTTGAACCTCGATGCTCATCCACCTTCCCATTCGTAATGAGGTTATGAAGGTTCCACTATCCCAAGTTGTATTAAATATTTTAATCTATTTTTGAAAGTGTTTTATGTTTATGAGGGTGATATGATTCATGGGGAGTGTGATTTTAGCACTAATAGTCAAAATTTGATTATTTTGGTTTATTCCCACTAGGGGAAATGGAGAAATTCAATAATCATGCAATGTTATTCTAGTTGGTTACAGAAGGATGGATAATGGAGAAAAAAATGATACAATGGGGGAGAATGATGAAATATATGACAGAAGAACCCAATTCATGCTCCTCTTGTTTTATACACAGATTTTTTCTCACGTAGACATAGAATGTTGGTTGATTTTTTTCTCGTGTATTAGGTATTGATTGTTGTGGGTTCTTCTTGGAATTTATCTATAAACTAGAAAGAAACCCAAAGGAAAATATTGATAGAAACATGGTCATTTTTTGCTGGAAATGGTGTATGGTTTGTGTTTCTTCTCAATCCTATTTTCAATTATCATGGAGTTGGCAAGAAATGTGGTATTACGATTGAGGCTAAAATTAGTATTGAAGGTGCTGCAGTTTCCCAGTGATTGCCAATTTTATGGGTCCTCAAAATTGAGATTTTGTTATTGGAAAAGGATGGATTTATACATAGGAATTGTGAATCATAAACCACAACTTGGGATTGGTATGCAGACCGCATAGAAGGAATGCTTCACATAGGGAAGGAGGTTCAAGGGATGACTCAATGTGTTCAGAAGGCATGATGGGTCTTAAGATAACATGTTTTTCATGAAAAAAATTTAACTTTTTGAGAAGATGTGACAAGTTTCATCTTCAGAAACTAGATATTGATTTGAGCTTCCGCACAAGGAGAATTTCATATATTGATCGTGCAGAGGATATGGGTTGTAGGAGATACACGGTGAAGGTGGTTCCACGATTATGATTTGACAGAATCATTGTTTAGAGGTTTTTATGGATCTATTTTTCCAGTATAAGGAGTGTTAATCCCTTTATTAGAATGACGAATATATGATTAAAAATACATGAGAAATTTAGAGAAATCTAGAAGTAGTTGGTAGAAGATAACCCCAAAAATAGTTTAATTAAAAATATAAAAGTATTTTAGTAAAGTCTTGAAAAATTCAAGGAAGGTAGTACGTTGAGGAAGAAGACTAGTTCATGGATGATGGTTCATGAAGAAGATTCTGCAAGATAAGATGTGGTTCGTGGAGGAGAAATAGTTCATTAAAGATGTATTCACCTGAAGGAGGTGGTATGTAGAGAAAATTAGTACTTAAAGGAAGGTGGTACGTGAACGAGGATCTACTATGAAGAAGCAGTATGAAAACGTATTTGTATAGTCATTTCACAAACACGATTGGGAAAGAGTTATACAATCATGGCTTATGGAGGTAGTATACAGAGGTGGTATATAGAGAACTCCAATACAAGGAGGAAGAGGCCTAGAACACTGATTAAATGTTTAGGAAAAAAAGTATGTACAAAAGTAGATTACATTTTTAGGGGAAAACAAGACTTCAACAGAGTATACATCTATAGTCAAGGATGCATGATAAAATACCAACCCATTCAAGCAATCTTCAAGTGGATAAATTGAGCTCAAGTTCATCCCGACATAGTAAGGAAGAGGGTGTAAAAGGAAGTGATTTATGGGAATTAGTGAGATATCTATAAATTCTTGCAAAGGAAGTGTGCCTAAAAGAGAGTGATTGTTCTAAACTTTTGTACTCCACAACTAGTGAACACTATTCTAATTTAGTACGACTGACAAACTATTGGTGTATGCTCCTTGGACATAGCCTTTAGTGGTGAACTAAGTAAAATTATTGTGTCTTGTATTTTCATGTAATTGTTTTTTATTCTCTTTCTCTTCATACAGGTTTAACCGGTTCCTACCAATGTGGGAACATGATCTGTCAGTTTAAAAGAAAAAGTTGACTACATGATTGACCTATTCCCTCTCAGGGTGTTCTAGGGTCCACCAATTGGAGGGTTAAAGATGAAATCACGTGTTACTTATGTGAGTTAGTTGAGGAATTGATGGTGTGACCTATTATTATCACAATTTTAAAAATATATTATTATTAATTTAGCATTAATGTTAATTTATAAAAATTGAATCAACAAAATATTATCTATTTTTTCCCTTATAAAAAGGGACTAATATTTTTACCATGGTAATTATTTTTTACTAAATAATATGATGATACTTCTTAAATTTTTTTAATTTAAAATATATACTCAATATAATCTAATTTGATATATATATATATATATTATAATATTAAATTCAAAATTAAAACTTATAATACAGATAAAAACTATTTTTTTGTTAATTTCTTTATATATTATGTGTTTTTTCTAATTTCCAATAAATTAAAAATTACATGAGTGTTAATATATTTATTTATATTTTTAAAAATTAATTTAGAATAATTATTTTAAATACTCAATTTTAATAATTTTAGATAGAAATTATAAAATGTTTATAAAAATAATTATTTGAAAAATATCTTTTTAATTTTATTAACTAATATTTACATTGGTAACTTATTTTCATGTAGAAAAAGAAAATTTGCCTATGAAAAAAATTAGAATATTCTATTTATAATTATGTAAACCATTTTATTATAGATAATTTCTATATTTTTTATTAATTTTTTTATATTTGTTTGAATAATGCATAAAATTATTTAGAAAATATTTATTTTTAAAACCAAAATGTAAACTATTATTATTTTCATAGTAATAATTATTAGATGAATGTTAATTTATTTCTTTAAATATATTATCAAAAAATATAATAAATATTTATCTATGGTGGTGAAAATTTTTATAAAGGTAAATATTGACAATACTTCTAGAAAAATAGTTCTTGGATAAATACCATAACTAAATATAATTTAATATTCTAATATATCAATTCATTAATATAAAAAGATTTATTTTAATTTCATAAATACATCATATCATTGTTAATAATGATAATAAAATGAAGCAACTGAAAATATTTTTATTATAAAATATATTAATGAAATATTATATTTTTTTGTTCTTTTATATATATAAATTATATTATCTAAAATATGATAATAACATTAATCTAATTCCATATATCTGTTAGATACATGTATTTCCAATTATTATATTTGGAATGTGAAAATTTATAATTACCCTGTTTCCCTTTATGATTACTATATTACAACAATTACTCCCAGTAAAATAATTCCAATCTTACCTCTTTAAATATAGTTCTCATTACCCAAATTTTTATTTTAAAATTCTAATCACACTTTACCCTTTAATAATATTTTTTAGGATGGTAGTTTGGGTTCAATTTACAGTGATCCACAATATTGAGGATGATACATGGGATTTTAATGTTGTACATATTAATTATTTTCTATTTGTTTCTCCATTTAAATTTATATGTTATAAATGTATTTAATTATCCATGTGATGAAACCAATAATTTATTATTACACTTATTTTGATGTACACTTATTGTAATGTTCCACTATAAATGAATAATAATTATGTATTTGAATTAAATTTTGTATAACTCATTTCAATGTTAATTTTAATTCTTTTTAATGAAAATAAAAACTTACTTTATTGTTATAAACTATAAAATTATGTAATAAAACAGATCTTATGTTTGAGGGTGTTACATTCCCTCGCCCTCTAAAATAAAACATGTCCTCATAAATTTAAGTAATATGCATTATGAAAAATATATATGGGAATCCATAATATAAACTCAACTTTATATATAATATCAAACTCATTGTTTTAGTTAAGACTCTGAAACTATTTCTATGAAATATGATTGTTTAGGAGTTTTTTAGTACATAACACTCATAACTCCATTTTCAAGATCATGTAAAAAAAATAATGATAATATCCAATTAATTCATAGAAACCATAATATGAATAGGATAAATCAATATTGTGATGCCTTCTCCTATGGAAACATCATTTCAACCTATCATAATTTTTTTCGAATATTTCATAATTGAATCAACATATAAATCTATTTTTATTTTAGATTATCCATGGTCATTTTCATAATAGGTTATATAGTCAATCTAGTTATATATTACAACATAAACATTCATCTTTATCATTAAATATCATGTGAAATGTCCAAATAATATACCACGGGAGGGTAAAACCTAGATTATAAATAGGAAAACTTATTTTACACTAAGTTAAGATAGATTTAAAACTCAACCAGCCATTTTCAATGATTATTACAATAGGTTCATTTTTCACTAGAGTCTTAATAATCTTGTTTGAATCTATAATATGATCTCATTTCTTGAAAATGGAGAAATTTTTATTAGTACCAATGTTTTTTGAATTATTTCCTTTACCAAGGCTTATGATTATGGTTTTTAATAACCTTTTCTTTTTATAATTTCAAAAAATAATAAAAATATTTTATGATACCAACAGAGTTGAACAAAACATACCTATATGCATATTACATTATTTCACACATATATTCAATTTATCTCAAAATTAATCAACTCAAATAACCCAATGGATTGGAGTATTTCAATATTAGATAAAATATCATTTTTTTCAACAATGCATTTAAATTCTCCAATAATTTTTTTATATTATATCTTTTAGAAAAATGAAACATAATAACCTTATTCATAAACTAGGGAAAAGAAACATTGGTAAGTGTGATCTCATAATCTATGTATGGTTAAACAATAGAGACAATAATTAAATATCATAATAAATATAGTCTAGAATACCCTTGCCTAATAAATAGTGTGGTCTTCTCTAAAATGAGGTTTCTACTGGGTGTGTTTTTAGTAGGTGGAATTATATGGTGGTTCTTTTGGTTTCTATGGATCCCAATAAACCACTATTAAAGAATGGTAAGATTTTCATAATCATTGTATATGGATTTAATATCTACCAAGGAATGAAAGAAATTAGTTTATAAGGTCTAATATTCCCTGAAGGAAGGAATGGATTATCCTAGAGCATGGGAGAAAAACATAAATTTTCAGTATGAAAATTTAAAGAGGATTTAGAATAATGGATTAATCTAGGCAAGAATCATAATCCTTAGGAAAGGTATATTTCAACTCTTGGTTTATCAACCCCTTTTAGGTATCTAACTTGAAAATATTTAATGTATTATATGATGATGAAGAACTCAATTATTTAAAATTAATACCTCAAAATTAGGTACACCATCTATATTAGGAAATGATACCTAACAAATCTATGTCCCCTCTTATATTTATGAGTGGAAATTCTATGAACATGGAACATGTGAACTCAAATAAAAAATTCCTTTATTAAGGGAACAATCAATGACATAAGTGATAAATTAAATGTTGGGGTTTGTTATGGTCACTTTAGTTTTTATTTATTTATGCCCACATCTTTTGTTATTGTATTAGATCTTCATGGTGTTATTAATTTTGTTCTATGTTAGCTAATCTGTATGGAAATGGTAGTGATGGTTCTTATGTAAGTTTGTATTTTTAGTATTTGACAGTGGTGACAATCTTTTTAATGATTTTTTCAGCATTGCACTCATCCCAAAATAATTGCATAAAAATAAAAAAATCACTTTTAGAGGATAAGTGAGAATAATATAATCATGTTGTAATGAGAAAATAATAAATATATGTGAACGTAACAATAAAATAGCATTCATAAATAATACTATATCATAGATATTAAATCAAGGATCCATTAAAAATAGTAGTCATGACCCGTCAGATCATGAATATGATACAAAAAATATTAATGTGGAACAAAAATATTATAGAAATCAACACTTCATATATCATTAATTATATTTCATCCTCCAATAAAATAGTGGATCATTAATGAATTTCCTCTTTCCCATAAAATTATAGACTTGGAATCCAATTAATGCATACCATATCCAACACATGAGACATCAAAATTTAAAAAATGTATTGGAGGAATATATAATTCATGATCCATCATAAAATGATTAACCTACCTAAAATAGATAGCTATAAAAAAAATTCAATATACCTTTTCATAAGCTATTCGGAGAGATAATGTTTATGTTATTATATGAAATTATCTATTAATAATATTAAAGGATGGTCATATAAATTAAAAACACATTTTTTATGATTACTGGACATATTAGATTGAAAAATTAGATGAAATACCCATTTTTTAAAAATATTTATGAATTAATATTATTTGGATTTTTTTCAAACATATAATTGAATCTTTATAATGAATAATGGTTGTAATGGGGGTTAAATTAATACCCATAAAAAATGATTAAATGTTGTTATTTTGTTAAAAGTGACCTTTGAGAAAATTTAATATATTTTATTAATAATTTTTGTAATGAAATTTAAAATAATATAAATCATCCTTAATCAATTATTAATCATATATAATGTCTTCAATAAAATAATCCAAATGGATATGGACATGGATGAGGAATATTCCTAAAAAAAAGTGGTGGGGTCGGTTTCACATATGAGCATCATATAAAGAAAAATTATTAACTATGGGTAAATAAGTTGAGATAGGAATTTAAAAACAAGAATAATTTATAAATATAGGAAACTTTAGAAGGTGTTTTGACCAAACATTTAAAAAATATTCACAATATGGTAATTTATTTTAAAAAATCATTATTTATACATGAAATTTTAATGAAACGCTTAACTTAATTACCATATTAAATTAATGTGATTTAACCTCCTAAATAATAAAAAAATCATAATAATTTATTTCTATGACATATTCTTATTTATTTACTTTTCTACACTTTAATAATAATCATTCATTGTATATTTATTAGTATGTTATTGTTTATTTTCATTATAATATGTTACTTATTTTTCTTTTTCTAAAATTCTCTGCAATGATGTTGTTGCTTCCAATTATTTGATAAAATTTTATTAATTCTAAGATTATTTAATGGAATTAAACATATATTTTATATGGATTTATAGTGTGATGATTTCATCCATTAAGATTTTTAGTTATGATTAATGAATTTGAACTTATTGACAAGCTTGTTTTGGTAAATTTTAATAAACAATAATCTTATATTAATAAGTGGTTAAATAATAAAATATTTAATAATTTATATTGTTAGAAAATTATTATTTTAATAAATTTATTTTTTATTCACTATTTTCATTCTTATAACCATACATTAAAATGATGATGAAAAATAAAATTGTTCATTCATGGAGGTTGTGGTCCGCACATAACAAAAATGACAATTTTATTATATAATAGATGGGAGGGAAATATAAAATCGATGATACATCAATATAATTACATTAAAGTATACTAATTATAATTATTTCCTTATATTATATGGTTTATAATTGGTTTTTCAGAGAAATAGTTTGATGGAAATGTTAAGGAGTGGATAACACTCTTTTTGGGGACTTAAATCTTCCCTTTAAGGACTTATTTTAAAATAGAGGAATTGTGATACTTTATTGAAACTATGTGATAAAAAATAGAATGGGGATAGAGATAAAGTAAAATAGGAATAATTTCAAAGTAATTTAAAATTATAATTGTAGCTTTCACTTAATAAAAGGGATATCCTTTTATTAGTGAACATGGCGAAATGTTCGTTTGAAACCGAAGTTGAGTGATGGAAAAATAAAGAACCAAATAGAGGTTTGGTGAGTTATATGAGGAATGATTGGTGATATATGTTGAAAATACTCTCCAACATCATATAAGAATTAAATAATTACTAATTTTTATGTAAATGTTTTCAAATTAATGGCACATTATGATACAAATTTTTCTATTGGTCAATATTGAATAAATTTTTATGATTGATATACTTCTATTGAATAAAAAATAAAAAGGACAATATTACTAAATTTTAATTTTATGATCCTTAAATTGGAATAAATTTAATCTATTTCTATTATGAAATTAGATAAAATTATATTTTAAAATAAATTAAAGGACAAAGAAAAAAAATTATAGAAAAAAATCATTTTATATATGAATTATATTTATAATTATTTATTAAAATTAATAATCAAATGAGAAATAATATATATTTTATGATTTTTTTTAAAAAAATTAGTCATTATTTAGAATTTATCAATTTATTTTATTTATAAAAAATACACAATACTTAGAAAACAATAATTTAAAAAATAAACGATTTACCATAAAAATTTATATTTACATTGGTAACATACTTTCAAATTGAAAAATGAAAAATAACATAGAAAAAAACTAAATATTATGATTATAGGTAATAAAAGAAATTTAGTATTAACAACTTGATTAAAAAAAATTAATATTGGTGTGCATAATGAAAACAAGTGATTTTTAGAAAATATGTACCTTTCAAGAACAAAATATTTTTATTCATATTATATAATTAGTAATAAATATTAGATACATGTTAGTTTTTTTTTCAATAAATTCCATTAAAAACATTCTTTAGTAACGACATAGTGTATTATGAAAAACATGCAAAATAATTCTAGATAAACATTTCTTTGAAAAACACCAATTTTATATTAAATTTTCTTTAAAAATACTATTAAAACCAATTATTTTTTTTCTAACTGATTTATCAATCAATATATATACAAATAATTATTATAATTATATATATATTAAAAAATCAGTAATAATAATATATAATTCATAAAATTATTTTTATATTAAAATGATTTTAATTAAATATTATATTATTGTTTATTTAATAATTTTTGTGCATTATATTATTTTTAATTTGTTACTATCTATGTTCCAATTTAGTATACCAATCTGATACAAGTATATTCAACGAACATAGTTTGATTGACTATATTTCTAATGACCACATTTACAGTCAAAAAGTCATTCGTACAACCATTAATCATTCTAAATTAATTCCATTCTTATATATTAGTTTATACTTATCCTTAAATTAATTTTAAAATTATATTTCACCACATTATGTCACTATTGATATAGTTATTTCATATTATAGGATTAGTTCTATTAATGGTGATTATCAAGGGAGAGGATGATCAAATTTGTTTCTAGTCATAGAGATATTATTCTTTTAAATTTTTAATCCCATTCCAATTTATAGAATTTTAGTAGATACAATCATACTAGGTATGAAATTAATTATAGATTTTTATACCTATCATCATATACTCTTATTGTAATATTTCACTTTTACAGAATAAATTTTCATTTTATGATAAATAAATTTTTTGACTCATTCCATAATAAACTATATATTTTTTAGAAAATTAAAAAATATTAAATTTATAGACATATAATTTAAGAAAAGGTATTGGATATTAAAACATGGAGTGTAATAACTAGGGTTATGGTAGTGAATATTCCCCGAGGAAGATTCCTCCACATATGGAGATATCCATAAAATCACTAGACCCCCTCTGACCCCCATACACCCAGAAAGGGTAAAAATACATGGGTTTAGGCATAAAAAAGATTGAATTATTATCCTGAGAATTCATGGTATTATAAGATCATGATTTACATCATTGGTTACTATACTACTGAATTAAAAACTAATTTTCATATGGTGTATCTCTAAAATATCAATAATTTTAATGTTATGGTGCCTCTATATACTGGAAAAGAATTTGTTGATGTGATAATGGTAAAAATTATACATATATAATATGAATAATTGAAATTATATTATCTATATTTATTTTTCATAACATAGAATAGATTGAAGTGTGTGGAAATAAATATATAATAGATCACAAGAATGAGATTCCAATTAATGTTAAAATTTTGATCACAAAAAATAAAATAAAAATTTATTAATTTGTTTAAGAAACAAATATGTGAAACGTCGATTATTAAGAAAGATTTATTTTTTATTTTGTTAGGTGCTTTGAAAGATGTTCAAGGATATTTTTTACTTTATACATGGGTTATATCATTAATGGATTCACATGCTCATATAGAGTATAAGATAATTAGCGAATAATGAAATACACCAGCGTGAGTCTTTTGGAAGAGTCCAAATATATACATAGATCTAAAGGAATAAATACTATATATTATAAAATGTCATTAATTAAGGAAATTCAATAAATCTGGGAACAAGATTGCATGAAGCTCGTCACAATAGTGTTTATTTGTATTTAGGTTAAAAATAATAGAATTTTGATTGATAATGGGAAATTTGATTAATGAATATATATAAGTAATGATATAGAAACAAGACTATGATTTTTTTATTATATTATAAAAATATTCCTTTTTTTCTTTCACTTAATACTCTGAATTAGTTCTTTTTAATTTTACAATAAAATATATTTAGGGGTAAATAATTCCAAAAAATAGGTTGATCCATTTATAGTGTATCACTTTTTAATATTTACATAGAATATGATTAATTATATACATTAATTATAAATAATGAATAATTTTTGATTCTAGAGAGGGGGAAAACATTTTATGAAGTAATTATACAAAGGGAAAAGTATCAATATTATATGAATATATAAATGAACATATGGATAAGAAAAGGAAAACAGAATAATTATTAGTTTATTTAGAAGTTAATTTTTTTCATTCCATTGTTTAATTTTAATTTTTATATATTTTATCATTATTAAATTTATTTTATTATTATGTCTATTTTGTAAATAAATACATTTTTTATTTAATGTAATTTTTTATTTTACAAATATTTTTAACATATAAGATATAATGTTAAATTTTAAATTATTTTTAGATATTTATGTTAATGTAATTATTTTAATTATATGATGTTTTCATTGTCTCTAAAATAATATAATCCAATATATAATTTAAAATACATCTTAAAAATATTATATGTAATTTTATTTTAAATATTTTTTATATATCATATATATAATTCAATAGTATGACAGGCACTCTATTTTTTAAATACCGTATTTTATTATTTTATAGGGAAATATTCTATACTCAAAGAGATGATTCTAGAAATATAAATAATGAACATAGAATGGAGGTGGATTAATCAAATGCCTTAAATTAAATTCAAATAATTCAAATAAATGAAATGGTAATGAATATTAGTAGATAGGGATTTTAAAATTCCAATTTTTTAAGGCCAATAAGAATAGATATATAAATTATATTAGTTTTACAGTTAGTGAAAATGAAAATATTATATATTTAAACTGTCATATTACAGATTTCTGGATGAGATATTATATATGTGAAATGTTTGAGGTGGCCTATTTTGTTAATAATTTGATTTATTTTATAATCACGTTTTTAAAACAAAATGAACACCAACATTTTCAATCAGATAAATATTTTAAGGTTGATTTCATCTGTATATAGTATTCAATTATGTTCTTAATAGATTCATTATGTTCATTTAGGTATTTCATTCTAACCAAATACAATAAAAGGTTGTGAATAAATAATATTTCTAATGTCTTAGTGGTGAGTACCCAATAATTTAATATGATGTTTGAGATGTTTTTATTTCAACATAACATGATTGATAAATTAAGTTACCAAAAATAATTTTATTTTAGAAAATATGTATAGATGTACATATATGTTATTATTTTTTAATTATTATATTTTTTACAGTGTAAGGAATAAAATAGGAACAGGACAAAAAATAATTATAGCAACACAGTTAAATATAATTTAGGATATTTAAACCTTATAATAAAGTATGAGTATAAATAATTTATAAAACTTCTATTCATTATTTTACATATAATATATTAACAATTTAAACTTTTTGATTTCTTGTTATAACACTTATATCAAATTGAAAAGATTAAAAAAATTATCATGACCTGACATTGATTATTCATCAGGGTAGAAACCAATACATTTGGTTAAATTATAGAAATCCAATTTTAATAGATCAAAGTTTAATGGGTAATTCATTTTTGTGTCTTTTATTTATTTAATATTGACATGTTTTTTGTATTTAATCCTAAAAATGACTTAAAATTTTTACATAGTTTTATAGGAAACAATTTCATTAGATATATAAAAATTCACTCTTTCTAATGGTGTAAATGTTTTATGTTTGATAATTTGTAGTTCTAATTATGCAGGGTGGGATAAGGGAATCTATGGAATAGAAAAATGGAAAATAAAAAAAAACAATAGAAATAACTTCTTAAGAAAAAGTTACTATGTTAATGAAGGAGGTGTGACAGTAGTGATATATCATCAATGAATATATATTAAACAATATTATGGGGAATAAACCATAGAAAAACTATTTCATTCAATAATGATAGCTACATAATGGATTTTCCAACTCACTAACATCCCAAGAAGTAATTGTATATATATTTTTATATTTTTAAATCAAAATATTTTTTTATTGAGTTATTTTTTTTTTGAAAATTAATTAGATTGGTTAAAAATTATTCCAAATCATCATATGTTTGCTTCTATAATATTGTATAGTTTCCCTGGTGAAAATGTATATAACATTTCCATTATAAAGTGATCATATTTGATGTCTTATTTAATTTTCCATTGATAATAAATTAAACTAACTTATTTATCTAATGATGTTGTGGTAAAAGGATATTTCTAATGTAGCTTTTCAGATTGTCATATTGATAATATTTTCAATATAAGTATTCCCATGTGCTATTATTTACTGAATAAAATTTTTAAATTATGTAACTTTGTTTGTCATTATATTGATAAATATACATAACCTTAGTAGTTACATAAGGTATGAAATATTAGTATTTTTGTAGAGGGAAATGAGATAATTAATGATATACACATACTTATCTCATTAAGAATGTTTTGATCAACATGTGTGATATTTTTACAGTTTTAAGGGATAAATAGTCTTTTTTAGTGGAAATATTTCACAATGGCATGTGTGATGGAGATAGATTGGAATTTGTTGTCATTGAGGTGTTAGAATAGGTCATAATAAATAAAAAATGAAGTGTAACTACTAAAAATATTTATACAAGTAATTTTTTACATCAGTAAATTTTATTATTACTTTTAGTAATAAACAACTTGGATATAATTTTTTAAAATCTAACTCCCTCTATAATGCCAATATTATACCAAACATCTTAAAATCATGTTATATGTTTATATAATCATATTATATTATCAAATATTTTAATATTTTTTATATTCCAATATAAAAACAATCATGTGATTTATGTGATATATTTGCAAGGGTGTTTGATTAAAGATACTTATTACTATAAACTTATATATAATGGAATGTTGTTTTTATAATAGAAAAATTTAAAACATTTAATTTAAAACGAATTTGATTTTATTAGAGGGGAAAACAACATTCATTAGGGTTTTTAAACTAATTAATACGTAAATATATTTAATTCCTTTTAACTTCATATTATTTATTATTTTTTAGATTTATAATTTTTTAATTTTTTTGGTTAGTGGGTTTATGTCATAAAAAACGTTATATAAATTACCCACATGATATAATATAAGGAGACATATAATTTGATATCTATTAATGTAGTCATTGGTAATTCTTGAATATATATTTAATTACTATATATTTCATTTTATTCATTTGGTTTGATTCTTTAGTATTCACATTCAAACTATGAAGCCTTGAATACAGATACTATGTAATGAAATATATAAAATATAACATCTATCATATATAAACTAAAACCCATAGGAATGTATAACACTATATTTATGTTCATAAACATTGGTTGACATTGTAATTAAATTACATCAACTTTTTTTGAGTTTGTTCATTGATATTAAATGTAGTACTATTGAGGAACGTATTGTGGTGAATTTGGGATTAATAAAATTAATGATTTCCAAGGAGAATGGTCTCAAAATAACATATTATTATATACATTATACTAAATAGTATTTTTTTATAAAAGATATTACCTATAAAACTTAACGATACTATATTCTTTCATTATTTAATTTTTGGGTTATTTTTTAATTTATTATCAATAACATTATAATCATTTTAATAATTTTTATTGTAATATTCATATGATAATGGTCCTTGTATTTTATTTTTTCTTCATCTGATTTAGAATTTTATATTTCTTACTGTTATTTATTATTTTCTGTCACAATTTGGAGCACTAATATTATTGTTTTAATATTATTTTTTGAGGCCATTTTTAAAATTTAAAAAAAATGGTTTTTATTTTTTTAATATTTATTTTATTAATACTTTTTCACACTAGTGATAATGATTTTGCTAATAGATATCTAAGAAAGTTTAGTTATGGAGTATCTAGATGATGTTAGGATGTTTCCTTATCTATGTTAATTAATTTTATTAATATTTTTATGAATCTAAGACATTCATAAATGTTTTTGAAATTATTTAAAACACCACAATCAAATAATTTTTCATAGAAAGAGAGAGATGTACATTGTAACTGTACGGACTAGGGGAAAAACTATCAGACCCAGATTTCTAGATGTAGAGTCCCAGATATAGACCACTAGTTGAATCCCACTAGAAATGAAATCTAGAGATTGATGTGAAATATGTTTGATCAATTTAACTAAATATATATTTATGGACAAAAAGAGATTACATTATGAAGTTACTAGTGGGGATATTACTGTAACTTTCTTATTTCACGCACTTTACTAAGCACAAATCACAAGATACAGTAACCAAAAAAATGACACTAGATAGAGATGTTACGGTGTATAATATCCATAGGTAGGAATATACAATAACTATTTCATAAGAATTTTTTCATGTTCCATTATAAATAGATGGTCATATTGAAGTTATGAAAAAATGGGTTCAAGAAAACCATAAGATTAATTTTGTATGAGTATGTAAAAATAAGAGAAAAGTTTCAACTTTAAAAAAATAATTATTAATGGGGAGATGTACAAGAAATGATAATTCATAACTTGAATTTCTATCAATGAAAAAAAAAAGTGTTATAAATTCATTAATTTATTGAAAAATAATTTTCATTTAATATAGGCCTTTAAATTTTGAAACAATGTAGTCCACCATATTCAAAGGTGCAAATAAAATAGATACAGGAAAATATATTTGTCTACAATATAGTTTTCAATATTTTGAAATGAAATTTTTTAATGTTACTTGATGGATAAATATCGTTTCTGAGAATGTTTGAAATGTGATGTTGGAGGAAGGCCAACAAATCAAGTCCATCAGACGAAGATCCATCAGATGGATATACATTGAACAAGAATTCTTGATTTATTCAAATATATTTATCCAGATAAAGTTTGAGTTTATTTAGGATGAAAAGAAAAAGATAGTTGTGTGAAGAAAATTTAAGAATTTTTGTTTTGACAATAACTAGATGAGTTACAAAAGAGTTTACTAGGCAATAGATATTTATAGATTCTTTATATGAATATTTATAAAGTCTTTTAACATGATGTTTTTGTATAATTATTTTCTAAAAAACTATAACTAAGATAAGGAAAATATTAGATGTTCATTAAAACTAATGTTAAGGATGTCTGAAGAAGGATGGAATTTTCAGAGTCTTCATGCAGATTAAAGAAAATTTATAACTCTCTAGTAGGCTCAAGAATAATTAGCAAAAATTTATTATAGTGGGAAAAAAATTAGTTCCATATATTTCTATATTGGGTTAACACATAAAATATTGGTACATAGTTTGATGATATTTAACACTATTCGAAAGTACTAAAAGATGACCCTTTGATTTTTTTGAAAGTTGAAATTCCAACCATGTATACTTTTTCAGTGATGAAAATTGATAGAGAGTTCCAACAGAGATACAATAAAAAATAGAGATGATAAATTGGACTAAGAATCCATTCATATAAATATGACCGAGTTTAATGTAAATTTATTCAATATAGAATTTGGGGCATAGTATAAATTTTCAATGGAAAAAACTCAAGTTATAAAATATGTCTTATTTTTCTGAGGTTTATAGTATTGAGAATACTTGATGAAGGAATGTATAATAGTTGGATATTTATGTGATGGAGGAAATCAGATAAAGATTTTATGAAATTTTAGGGAGCTATTTTAAAAAGTATCAAATATTTTCTACGGATAGGTTTTGTGAGATAAATATTTGTTAACTGATGAGAGTCAATATTATCATCCCATCAAGTGATAGAAGGATTCCAATTATAAAATGATCGCCACTAATTCAACCTCCCTCCTTTTCATAGTGGTTCAAATGATCCTAATGAACATGAAGTGGTATCAAATCCAATGTTCCCCGGTTATATCACTATCATGGAAAATTTGAATTAATAGTAAAATATTGGAATTACAACATTCGATGGAAAAAATTATCATTATTGAAAAAACTAGATGATACCCTTTCATAGGTATCTTAGCATAGATATTATTTTTGAAAATATAATGGGTTTCCATTTCTTGATAAAAAATTTCTTGTTACATTTTCTTTAAAATGAAACATTTATTTTTATGGAAAAATAGAAATTTTATTTTGATATAATTATTATAAAATTATTTTATGAATGAGTTAGGTCTGTATGTTTCTAATGAAGCATGGGACAACATGAAATTATATTCAAGCGAAACACCAATGTGTATGAGTAAAAGCTAAAAATATAACATATCATGGTCAAATATATTAGTATGGAAGACATAGAACTATTGATGAATACTTCAAAAATTTTATTGGAGTTTTCTATAACATCATAAGATCCATATATTTCTTGGATGAATCTACCATTATCATGAAACTCATGTCAAACATCATAGACAAATTTGACTCCAAAATAAATATATTATAAAATAAATATGATTAATCTCATAATGAATTCAAAAAACATTCTTATTTTTTATGTGATGAGGAAATATCAAGTATTCAAAAATAAAATCATGGATGAAATGGATACCAAAGCATTGAGAAATAAGAAAACATAATATAACAAGAATACTGATCCCATAGATATTTTCGATAAAGAATATATTGAACTAAATGAAAATATCATGTATTTTTCTCCAAATATTAAATTTTAGATAGAGAAAAATTTGGATAAAAATACCCCCTAAATTTTTTGAGTGTGGTGAAATTGTACATTATAAAATAAATTTTTCTAACAATAATTTTTTAGGATATGAACTATATATTTTTGAAAAAACTCAGTTGAAAGAGTGTAACAATGCCTCTATGTAAGATAAAAATACACTAGTTTTATGAAAATAATTGCTTGAGGTAGAAGAAGTATGTTGAGTTAGAGAGTTGAGCATGGAAATTCTAATTACAGTTCATAAAAATATAAAAATCCAAATAATATTAGAAATAATTTTTTTAATTTATAAAATAAGAAATATACTTCAAGTAGTGGAAAACATAATGGACAATAAACCTATAGGGTGTATCTGCTAAGATAAAAACTATATGCATGCCTTAATCAAAATAAAAGACCCAAAAAATAAATTAAAATATTGATGAAGTTATGTTTTATTAATAATGAATGAGAGAATGATATCATTTAATATGAAGATGATTCTATCAAGGAGATCATAAACCAAAAAATAATTTTTTTGAACTATGAAATATTGTGCATGATCTTAGTATAAATCTTCCAGCTAAGGATGATAAATTTGTAAAGAGTAAATAAATATTATCGAAATTGAATGTACATTAATAAATATGAACATTAATTTCAAAAATGATTCATAATTAAAATCTAAAACTTCTCAATCTATTGACAAATCCATTTCCAAAAATCAGGTGAAATCATACCCACTAAATTTAAAATATCATCTGATTTTACAAACCATATAGGTGTAAGAGAGAATTATTGGAAATAATGAGTTGATAAAGGATGTACGAAATCCATCACATAAACAAAATTTTTAAATAACCTCTATAAAGAAGTTACCATATGCCAGGATTAAACGAGATTAGAAAAATGTTACGATCATTGGAAAAATTTATCTAGGGAAAGATCCCATATCTACAGAAGAATGGATTTTGATGTTGTTTTTGGTTCCATGGAATTTATGGTAACAAATATTTTTTTGGAAACCATGCCTCTCCCTTTCAATATGAAACATCATATGGGGAGAAATAATGAAATAAATAGTGAAACACTCTTTAGACAAAGAAAGAATGAATGTAGAATTATAGCTACGATAAAATGTTTCCAATTAAAATTTATTTTTTTCCTAGAGGAAATATGTGAAAGATATGATTAATTATGCCACTTTTATGTATTTCTTAAAATATTGTAGGACATGATTATTATACTATAAAATAAAATGACTTCAGAAAGAATAATATTGAATAAAGATCTTTTACTATTGACATAGATTTTAATGATGTAAAAAATAATAAAACCTGGATTCATAGTTTTGGTTAAACATCACATTTGAAAGGTGATATGAATTTATTGAATGATTTTGGAAGACAAAAAGTACTAGTTTTTTCTATGGAAATGATAATTCCTATAAAATTATATGATTAAGAAAAAATGATATTAATTTACAAAAACTAGAATATAATGAAGTTATATATGTTATTGGGCACAATCACAACATAATGATTGTTATAAAACCTTATGATGATGGAAAATAAGTTTCATTTATGAATGATTCTCGTATATCCAAATGTTTGGAAGATGTAAAATTTGTTACCAAGGGAGAAAGAACCTATTTAAATGTTTTTCTGATTTAAGGAATTTCTAACTCATATTACGTGGGTCTTGATGATGAAAATAGTTTTTGGAATAAAATAATGGGGAATCAGCGAAAAACATGTGTGAGTACGATTTTTAAATAATATATTATATTAAAATTACAATAATTTAAAAAATAGATTCTTATATTCTTAAAACTTATCTGAAAAATAATTTTATTGGTAAAATACGTAAAAAATCATAAATTTATTCTACCAGACCTCTTGAATGTATGCTCTATGATATTTTTGGTATGATGACACATCAGTCAACAAAATAGTATTTTTAATATATTACATTTACTGATTATTTCATTAATATGACCATCATTAAATATGTGTGGAGTAAATAAAAGGCATAAAATGATTAGATTCTTTAGATACGAAGTTTAAAGAGATATAGGTTCTTATATACTGAAGTTGAGAACCAAATATTATAGGAGCACACGGTAAATGTCACGACCCATCCTCGGGGCCCATGCCGTGACTTCCCCAAGCCCGCCTTCCGTAGGCCAGGGGATGACTACTAGAAACAAAGGTGAATCCCTGATAAAAAGGGAAGGAATTTCCTTTAAAAGTGTAACACACACAGTCTAAACACAAGCAATATAGGAAACAAGTACTAAAATAGAAATGTAAGGTGTTGTGAAAGTATGTGGGCCGGTATACAATCCCAACTGAACTACATGTACATGTAAAAATGAAAAATAGCTTCTGGATCGTCCATCGAGGAATCCTATATTAAAGGGTAGGTACAGAACTCGAACAAATCATCCCTGCAGTACATCTCGTCTAGTCCAGCTCTGAGCAGCTTCCCGTCCATCACCCTCAGCCTCGACCACTGCTGTCCGTCGTCTGCACAGAACACAACAAGGTGCGGGCAAAGCCCATGTAGTGGTGAGTATAACAATACTCTGTAGGGGACCTTGAGACCCCCGAAGGTCTCCAAGAATCCAAAAATGATAAAACATAGAAGAAAGATACAATCATGTAGTATCATAAAACCCTACATAGGTATATGCCCATACATATACCAAAGTAATCAATCATAGTCTGGATGCAACTCTCGACCCCAAGGAAAAACCTTTCTACAAAGGAAGTAAAGTCAATCAATATAATGATAATGGTAGAAAGACGTGAATCAGCTCACACATGTATACATCTTTCATAGAGTCATAGTGATGATCAGATGTTGTCACTGATTCATCTAATCTATCAGAAGCACACAGGATTCAGGACCAGCTAAGCTGTCAGACCCACCCAGGACATAGGACCAGCTATTCTACCGGACCCACACAGGATACAAGAACATAAGTCAGAACTGTCAGACCCAAGGGGGATCCCTGTATAGTAGTCATTGCTATCAAACCCATAGAGGATTCAGGTATAGTTGTCATCGATGTCAAACCCACATAGGATTTTGGTACAGTAGTCGTCGCAGTTAAACCCATGAAAGATTCAGGTACAGTAGTCGTCGCAGCCAGCCCTACGGTTCCCGCACACAGCATGCTCGATTCTGAGAGGGTCCACTCCTTGATCCAAGTGTCGATACATAAACTGTCATAAAGTCCTGTTTTGATGTATCTCGTAGTTCCTTCTAATCAGGAGGAACCCAACGCGACCGACAATGTTTCAATCGGACGCACGGTCTATTAATTATTGGCATTTATATTCCAGGGGCCTGATTAGATTTTATGTTCGATCCAACACGAACGTTTTCCAAATTTTTCCAAAACTCACTTATAGTGTCACAATAGTACCATCTCGTCGCGAGGGTCCCAGTTCCACAGACGGAGAGTTGATCAGACGCGCGGTCTAGGAGTTATTCTCATTTAAGCGACGATGGGAACGACCCGTCAAGCCTATTGGGTTGGCGGATCGGCCCAACCCGGCTCAGCGGGTCTGACCCAGCTAGGGGTCAGCCCGACCTGATGGGGAGCGGCCCACTCGTGGAACGATTCCGCACTGCGGACCGGTCCGGTTCGCCCGGCACTGCCATGCGGCACCGCCTCCTCCTCTACCCCGGCAAGCCGTAGCCTGCTGGTTCAGTCCAACAAACGCGGCCCACGATGCAGGCCGTGGTTCTCCCCACAGGGTGCCTGCGAGAACCGTGATTCTCCAGGCCAACTTCCACACGACTAGCCAGTTCTCCCATCAGAGGGGCCCAAGGATGTAGGCCACATAATCCTCTACGCGGGGCCTACAGGCGCCGCGGTTCTCCAACATGACGGCCTGTCGGCCGGTCGGTCGTCCAGTTGTCCGAGTGGCTCGAGCGGCTGCCAGACCCTCCACACGGCCGATGCGTGGCCACCGCTGCCACCACCGCCTCTGGTCACCGGCTCCACCGCCCGGTGACCCTCCTTCTGCGGACCACAAGAACACTCCGGTGGTCATAAAATTGGTTCTGTCTTCGTCGGGGGTCCTCCCGGGATGCCACCCTCACCGCTGGACCCTCTAGACTCTATCGCTTCCACTTTGACTTATCTCCCATAAAGAACACAGCAAGGAATAATTTTGGTGGGGTTGGGCCTTTTTCGGTTCAGCATGCAACATCCATATTACCATTCAATCAAGGGGGTTCACAATAAACTGAACACAACATTAATAAAACCCATTTTAACCCGTAATAAAGAACTCCCACAAGAACGTGTGATCCGCAGATCAACCTATTCATGGGTTGATCCATGTTCATCATTTTCAATCACAAGAATGGGAAAAAAACTAAAACGGAAACAAACCCCTTCCTCATATTTGTCATAGTATGTTGAAAAGTCATGGAAGACAGACGTCGCGGAAAACGGACGCCATTCCATCAATGTTGGAGGAGTTAGAGCTTAGTGAAGATGAGTTGAGACAACACCCTCGGTGTACTTCGTGGGCAGCGGTGCTTCCCTTCCTTGCTCTGGTTGAAGAAGGATGAAGATGATGCTTCACGTTCTTTGAAGACGAGGAGCATTCTTCATTGGAAGAAGTCGTTTCTCCAACAGTTCTCCCAAAGCCATTATTTGTCCACCCCAAACTAAAATAATAGCCTCCCTATTATTTTATCCATTCCATGAAGTCTAAATGGAATTCAAAATAATTCAAATCTCAACAAATTAATCAATTAATTGTGGGAGCTCAATTAATTAATTAATGGGTGTGGGAACTTTAATGAGAGAAGGTGGATGGTTCAAAATTAAAAGAGGAGAGGTGGATTTATTAATTTCAAGGGGAGTTTAAAAGACTTCCCGCAATTAAATTTTGGTTATAAGGAGGTTAAAGGGGGTTCAAACTATAGTGGGACCCACCTAGTTATATCCTCCCAAGGGAGGTTAGGGTATGGGGGGACCCACCACTAACCCCCACTTGGTGGTTTTAACCACCAATATAATAAAAATATGTACATAATTTTTATTTATTTATTTAGAATCCCCAAAAAATAACATCAAACCTTGGTAAAATGCGACTACAGTAAAGGTCTCCTTAAGCGAATACCAGCACTGTGAGTTCAGCGGTGCCCTCAAATTTCAATTCTGAGAACTTGTTCAAATGATATAAAATCATGCACATTCGTTTGCTGAACATACCAGAACAAAACCTCAGAAATTGATTCCGGGCACACCCGGCCACGTAATCAAGCACCGTCAGAAACTGCAGACTCATAAAAATACCATGTATTTAAAAGAAAATCACGGTATTTTTGGGTCTTTACATTTTCCCCATCTCAAAACATTATGTCCTCGTAAGCTACAACTCATACTAATAAAACAAATGAGGGTACTGAGCACGCATCTAAGCCTCCTGCTCCCATGTTCTCCCTTGGAGATTCCCGTGCTGCCAGCGAATACACACTAGAGGAATCGACAGTTCACGTAGGACCCGCTCTTATTTATCCCCAATCATCATTGTAACATCTGTGAATGTCTCCCCATCATCAATGTCCACCTCCCCATGGTCGATGATGTGGGACGGGTCGTGTACGTATCTCTTTAGCTGGGATTCGTGGAAGACGTTGTGCACCCGGTGCAACTGAGGTGAAAGAGCCAGGCGGTAAGCCACCTCACCTACTCTGCTGAGGACCTGGATTAGTCAGATGAATTGCGGAGACAACATGCCGCCTCAGACAAATCTCCATATACCACGTCGAGGTGTGACCCATAGAAAGACGTGGTCGCCATCCCCGAACTCAAGTGTTCTACATCTCCTATTAGCATAGGACTTCTTCCTTCTCTATGCAGTATTCATCCACTCTTATATGATCTGAACCTTCTCTGTCGTAGCCTGCACCATCTCTGGTCTTATATGTGCTGACTCCCCTAGGTCAGTCCATCACAGAGGTGATCTGCAAGGTCGGGCGTAAAGTTCCTTGTAAGGTTCCATCTCTATGGTAGAGTGGTTGTTGTCGTTATACGCAAACTCTACTAAGGGAAATTTATCCTCCGAGTTGTGACCAATGTCGAGGACGCATGGAAGGAGCATGTCATCGATAGTCTTAATTGTCCTCTCTATATGGCCATACATCATAGGATGGAAGATGGTGCTCAAGAAAAGTTGTGTCCCGAAAGCCTCCTACAATGCCTTCCATAGCACGGAAGTGAAATGAGCATCTCGATCAGAGACGATCGTCGAATGCACACCATGAAGCCCTACGATCTCTTGTATATAGAGGCCTTCTAGGCTATCTAATGATCTTTTCTCTCTGATCGGTAGGAAGTGGGCCGAATTGGGGGGTCGGTCTATGATCACCCAGATAGAGTCATGTCGTTGGGATGTACGTGGAAGTCCAATCACGAAATCCATGGAAATCCCATCCCACATCCACTCTGGGACCTCTAAGGGATGAAGTAAGCATGTTAGAACCTGGTTCTCTTCCTTCACCAGATGACACGTGAGGCATCGCGAGACAAACTCTACTACCGCCTTGTTTATAACTGGCCACCAGTACTGTCATATGGGGTCCTGATACGTATTCGCCACTACTAGATGTACTGCTAGAGGGGAAGTGTGGAACTCCCTCAACTCATCCTCCTATACTGAAACTAGAACGATGGTACGTCCTTTGAAGAGCATGACGCGCTCCCCACCATTAGAAAATCAATCAGGTGCCTGCCCGGAGGATATCTGAGGATGTCGCATATCACAGTCAACATCCCCATGTTGTGCCTCTCTAAATCACTGAATAAGTAAAGAAGTGATTGTGAGAGACTGTAGAAAGGTTTCCCCATCTCCATCCACAAAGAATATCTACAACGCTGCCAACTGCTATGTCGCCTATCCTAGTAGATGTATGCTTGATCTCCTGCTAAGAGCATCAGCTACAACTTTCCCCTTCAATTGATTATATACTATCTCAAATTCATAGTCTTGGAGGAACTCGAGACACCGCCACTATCTTAGGTTCAGGTCTTTCTGTGATAAGATGTACCTGAGACTCTGGTGGTCAGAGTAGACTGTAAAACGATCGCATATCAGATAGTGTCGCCACATCATCAAGGTGAAGACCACTGCTACTAACTCTAGGACATGGGTAGCGTAGATATTCTCGTGTTTTCCCAACTGCTGAGAACCATATGCGATCATTGATCCCTCCTGCATTGGGACACATCTGAGTCTGGTCCCTGATGCGTCGTAGTCAACTACATACCCAACGCCCTCCTCTGATAGCCTCAAGATGGGCACACTAGTAAACCTATCACTCAGCTTCTGAATGATCTACTGGCATCTCCCTGACCATACGAAGGGTTTCCCCTTCTTCATCAAAGCTAAAAATGGTGCTGCAACTCTAGAGAATTTTGACACAAAGGAAAGTCTGGCGAACTATTAAGTAATAGACTGCACCATCTTATGCATGATTCCATACTGTACATCCTAGGTTTTCCTTTTTTCCGACCATGTAAAACCCCAAACCAACATTGTAGATAAACCACAACCTTTTTGCCTAATACAATCAATCTGTGTATGAACTGTGGTTGCACAGTCCATACCCAAACTTACGCCGTAAGGCATCGACACTGCCACCAAGAGGTTCCAACCGAAACTCTCACCTCAAGGGTCAGATCACACCATCGCCGTATGTGTGATTATCAACTCTCCTCCAAAAGGTATCTCCAGACGTGAGGGTCAAGTCAACGGTTTAACCAAAAACTCTAGTTTTTGGACAAGATTCGTGGAAGGACGGAATGATTGGTACATATGTATATTGATAGGTAATCAATTAGTATACAAAGACCGTACATCAAATCATTCCTAGAGACCTTGGGTCACACTCTGTGACAACATGTTGCTACTCTCTTCCCCTGACCTCTAGCTCCCTGGGCCTAGCAGGGACTACATAGCCGGGTGGTTGTAACATGTCGAAATGTTCACCACCTCATTCTGCTCTCCTAGCTCTAATTCCACGTCTGTTTCCCTACAAATTCATCTGTCCTTAACACTTCCTCTTCTCAAAACGTCTCACACGCCCAAGTATCTGAGAATCAAACCAATTTCATGCTTTCAAAGAGCTAACATTCACTAGTTGTATCCGCTCAGCGAATGAACATTCAACCAGAAAGGTTCTCTCTAACACCCTGTCCTAAGTAGGAATGCATAGAGGAAAAAGTTATGGATTGGATGTCCTTAAACAAACCTCACTCAGAGGTCCATGCTCTAAAGGAAAAATCACATCGTATTCATCGAGTAACATGAATGGTCATTACACTTTGATGAATACTCAACTACCGACATGTCGTCCTGCCGAAAATTGATAAGCTCTAGTAAACTATAAGCCGCCTCCTCAAGATAGTCCTCAGCCACCTGTGGGTCAGGCTCACCTCAGAACATGAGTGATATATGGTGCTGAAACACATGTAAGGAACTAAACCTAGAAGTTTCCTCTACTAGTACTACCAGTAGTGTCTGCTGACCAACGGGTAGTGATATAATTTGCACACTGCCTGAAGGTACCATCTCGGAAAATGGTCTACATACCAAAACCTCATAACTATTAGGACCATCCTCATGCTCACTCACTGAAAAATATTAGTAGCTAAGATCATCATCTTCTCTTCTGGTGTCTCTACTAGGAAAAAAACTCTACCCATCTCCTCCAGCCAGCCCTCAGTTGCATGGGAATCTGACTCACTTAGAAACCTCAAAGGCCTCTACTGCTAGAACTCGTAAAATGAGCTCAGTAGGCGGACATCGTCCACCAGTGCGGATGGGGATATGTGCTTCCCTATGGATGGTGGTGCTGCTAGTACACCACCTGATGGTGCCAACATAGAAAGAGGGCCCTACACTAGAGCCTTGTCACTTAGTCGGTTGTCCTCGTGTACTCTCTCGGGAACCCAAGCTGTTGTCTTCGCAATGACATCTAGATAAGGAACAGCTTCGCCATTGTCAATAAGTTATACCTAGTGATCTGACTCAAAGAGACCACAACGGAAACCCTTGAAACACACATGCAATTATTTATTTCAAGCACTAAGTCAGAAATCATAGGTCAGGGTCCTGGTGTATGGATACGTCGACTGTCGCACCATCACTAGAATCCCTGGACTGAAAAAAAACACTCAATACTCATAACACTATTGCTTCATAGTAGGAGAGATCAGATTCCTATGTTCTATGGTAGAACCGACACCTCGGATACCAATTTTTCACGACCCGTCCTCGGGGACCATGTCATGACTAAGCCAATCCTGCATTCCATAGGCCAGGGTCTGGCGACTAACACCATAGTCGAATCCCTGGTAAAAAGGGAATGCATTTCCTTTAAACATGTATCACACATAGTGTGAAGACAAGCAATAGAGGAAAAAAGTAATAAAACAAAAAAGTAAGGTGTGATGAAAGTAAGTGGTCCAGTTTACAAACTCAACTGAACAAAATGTACAACTAAAATAGGTAAAACAGCTCCTGGATCATCCACCAGGGAATCCTACATGAAGGTTTGGTACAGAACTGAAACAATTCATCCCTACGGTACATCCCGTCTAGTCCAACTCCGAGCAGCCATCCATCCATCACCCTCAGCCTCAATCACTGCTGTTTGTGGTCTGTACAGAACAGAACAAGGTGCGGGTGAAGCCCAAGCAGGGGTGAGTATAACAATAATCAATAGGGGACCCCGATACCCCCAAAGGACTCCCAGAATCAACAACGGATAAACCACAGAAGAAATATACAATCACGAAGTATCAACAAACCCTACTTAGGTATATTCCCACACATATACCTATGTTATCAATCATAGTCTTTCTCCAAATCTCGATCCCAACTACAAACCATTCCACAAATGATGTAAATTCAATCACCAAGATGATAATGGTTGAAAGACATGACTCAGCTCACACATGTATACATCTTTCATAGAGTGATAGAGATGATCTGATGTAGTCCCTCATTTATCTAAGTTGTCGGACCCACACAGGATACATGACCATATAAGCTGTCATACCCATATAGGATACAAGACTGGCTGTTCTATTGTACCCACACAGGATACAGGAACAGAAGTCTGAAATGGTTGACCCACAGAGGATCCCGGAATAGTAGTAATCACTGTTGAACCAATGGAGGATTCTGGTACAGTATTCATCGCAGTCGAAACCATGGAGGATTCCGGTACAGTAGTAGTCACATTCGAACCCATGATGGATTCTAGTATAATAGTCATCGCAGTCGAACACACGAAGGATTCTGGTATAGTAGTCGTCGCAGCCAGCCCAAGGATTCCCACACACAACATGATAGATTCCGGGAGTGTTTGCTCCTTGAGACATGTTTTGATACATAAACTCTCAAAAAGTAATCTATTAATTTATCTCGTAGTTCCTTCACATCATAAAGAACCCAACACAACAGACGGTGTGTCGTTTGGACGCCCGGTCTTTGAGTTATTGGAATTTCTGTTCTAGGGGCCCCATTGGATTTTACACTCGATCCAACCCGGACATTTTAGAAATTTTTCCAAAAGCCACATATAGTATTGAAAAAAGACTACCTCTTCGCGAGGGTCCCAGTTCCATAGATGACGGGTAGATCAGACGCGCGATCTAGGAGTTATTCTCATTTAAGCGAAGACGGGCTTGACCCGTCAATCCCAGTGGGATGGCAGGTCGGCCCGACCCAGCTCGACAGGTCTGACCAAGATGGGGTTCGGCCTGGCCTAGTAGGGAGTGGCCCCCCCACGGACCTGGTCCGCACTGTGGACTGGTCTGGTTCTCCCAGCGGGGCCACCTCCTCCTCTGCCCCGGCCGTCCATAGCCGGCTGGTTTGGTCAAGCGCACGCGGCCCGCGCTACGGGCCGCGTTTCTCCCCACGCGGCACCAGCAGGCACCATGGTTCTTGAGCTCGGTCGGTACGCGGCCGGCTGGTTCACCTAGCCGAGCGGCCCGCGGACACGGGTGGCATCCTCTTCTACACGGCGCATGCGGGCGTCGCAGTTCTCCAGCGGGCCAACCAGTCGGCCGTCTGGTCTCCCCGCAGTATGGGCGGCCCGAGTGGCCACCAATCCCTCCACGCGGCAAGTGCATGGCTGCTGATGCCGCCCCTGCCACCAGTCTCTGGCACCGCCACCAAACAACCTTCCTTCTGTGGACCACGAGTTCGCTCTGGTGGTTGGAAAATTGGTTCTGTCTGTGCTGGTGGTCCTCCTGGGATGCCTCCCTCAGCGTCAGACCCTCCAGACTCCGTCGATGCCACTTTGACTCGTCGCTCATGAAGAATGCAACAAGGCATAACTATGGAGGGGTCAGGACTTGTTCGGGTCAGCCTGCGCCCTCTACATTAGCATTCAATTAGGGGGGGGGGTTCAAAATAAATGGATCAAAATATTAATATAACCAGTTTTAACGTGCAACAAAGACCACCCACAAAAACAAGCGATCCGCGGATCAACCTATTCGTGGGTTGATCCGCGTTCATCATTTTCAATCACAAGAACTCGGAAAAACTCAAACAGAAGAAAACCCCTAAATCATATTTGTCATAGTATGTTGACGAGTCGTGGAAGAAGGACGTCGCAGAAAAAGGACATTATTCCGTCAATGTCAGAGGAGGTAGAGCTCGATGAAGACGAGTCGAGACAATGCCCTCGGTGTTCTTCTTCGGCGGTGGTGCTTCCATTCCTTTCTTTGGTTGAAGAATGATGAATATGATGCTTCATATTCTTCTAAGATGAGGAGAGTTCTTCATTGGAAGAATTCGTTTCTCCAAGAGTTCTCCAAATGCTATTATGTGTCCACCCCAAACAAAAATAATAGGCTCCCTATTATTTTATCCATTCCACACATTGTAAATAGAATTCAAAAGAATTCAAATCTCAAAAAATTAGTCAATTAATTTTGGTAGCTCAATTAATTAATTATTGGGTGTTGGCACTTTAATGATAGAAGGTGGAAGGTTCAAAATTAAAATAGGAGAGGTGGATTTATTAATTTCAAGGGATGTTTAAAATACTTCCCCCAATTAAATGTAAGTTACAAGGGGGTTAAATGGGGTTCAAACTAGAGTGGACCACACCTAGTTATATCCTCCCAAGGGAGGTTAGGGTGTGGTGGGACCCACCTCTAACCTCCACTTGGTGGTTTTAACAACTAGTCTATTAAAAATATGTACACATATTTTTATTTTTATTTATTTAGAATCCACAAAAATAAACTTCCAACCTTGGTAAAAAGAAACTATGGTAAAGGTCCCCTTAAGAGAATATCGGCGCTGCGAGTTCAATGGTGCCCTCAGATTTCAATTCCGAGCACCGGTTCAAAAGATATAAAATTCTGCACATATGTTTAATGAACGTACTCGAAAAAACTTCTGAAATTTATTCTAGCCATACCGGGCCTTTGAATCAAGCGCCGTCAGAAACTGCGGACTCGTAAGAATCTCATTTATTTAAAAACAAAATTCACGGAATTTCCGGGTCTTTATAGTAAATACTTTTAAACTCCATCTAATGAAACTAGGAATCAAACACCCATTTAGTTCTCAATATAATTCTAAAAAAATAGAGTGGTGGAACAAAATTGGTTTAGTGAAAGTGAGAAGAAGCAATATGGATGAGTATAAATACATGACATTCATATAGAGAGAACATTTTTATAATACAATACATTTTAAAAAGAAATATTTTTATAGACATAAATCAAAATGAATTCTTTGGAAAATTTTAGAAGAAATATCTTTAAGTAAAATATTTCACGGGGTTTATGAGCCCTTGATTTTTAATGTTAAAAAATACAGTTCTTGGAATGTTTGATGAAAACCCCATGGAAAAAGTTTTGTGGTAAATTTATTCCATAGTAGAATTAAAAAACTTTGGAATACATTTTTACAAAATATGGTGGGCTTCTCTAATGTGAATATTGTTCAAAATATAAATTTATTAATAAAAGTTAATCAAAATGATAAGGAGGATTAATTGAAAACTTATAATAATAATAATAATTGTGAAGGTGAGTGTGGCGTAAAAATATACAAATTGATTCATATGAGTCATGTTTCGATGAAAGTGAGACATGTCGAAAATCAATCAAATTTTAGACACTATAAAAACATGTGTAATCTGAAAACAAAATTGGAAATCCAAATGATTTAGTACGAACCATAAGGACATTGACATTAGAGAATAAGAAGTCACTAATCTCATAGGATGAACATGAATTATTTTCATAGGAACCTAACATAAATAGTGGGTTCATGATATTAATAATGTGTTAGATTATATTTCATTGGTTCTTCCTTGTACCTTGGGTATAGGTGGTTTTGGATTTTTACAATTCATTCTTGTCCATGTATTATAGAATTGAATTTGATAATTCCTGAGTTCCCTACATTGGTAATTAGCCTATTGGGGACAACAACACTGGCAATAGAGAAACCCAAATGTGGTAAAAAATGCCTATCCCCCCGCCTCTAGTCAGCAAGAGGGGGGAGGATCCTCGACATCCTCATAATTACTGGCAACACATATTCAATCCTATCACCATACCTGATTCGATTTTGAGATTCCCCTTGATTAACGTAGATCTGATGGTCCTTGTATTTCAAGATGGAGCACCAGTGATTTCATTATCGGCTTTCGAGTATATGGAGGAAGAGAGTTTCTTTATCCTAACTCAGGTTGAAATATTTTTGGGGAAAACGACCATCGATGGATTACATTGATAGGTTCATATTTGATTATTTGGGGGCTCCAAGATTAGGCAGTTGCTGGTCTATTAGATAAGAATCATTTTATGGTGTGTTGTTCCTTGATGGAGGATCATGTTTGTGGCCTTTCATGTGCTCCCAGGAAGTACGGTGACTGCGGTTTCCACCTATCCTGGTGGAGCTATGATTTCTACCTAAATCCCGACTCACTTACAGTTCTTATTTGGGTAAAAAATCCTCATCTGCCTCTTAAATTTCAGAATCCTACTATTATGAACATTTTAGGGAATGTGGTGGGTCTATTTCTTTGTGTTGATTCACATACCGCCACTTTTTATCATCTGATCAATCCACGAATGTGTGTGGATGTCGACATGTCGAGAGATCTGGTTGAATATATGTGGATTGAAGTCGTTGAGAAGATCTGGTGTAAACAACACATTTTCTATGACAAGTGGGAGGATTTATGCTCTTCTTATTGGTGGTTGGGTCATGCGAGTGACACATGCAGATAGGGTGGTCCCCACAGGATGAATTCAGAGCTGGTGAGGAAGGAAACAGTTGGTACGATGTGTTTCTAGCCTATGATAAAGTAGGTTGTTGAACCCTCTGACTCGGGAAACTCTGCTTAGATCAAAGTGATTTTGAGGAACTGGGACAGGGGTAAATAAATAGCAGTGCTTGTTGAGGAGACTCATGTGGAAGTTGGGATTTTACTTGGAATGGAAATTGTGCATTGGATTGAGGGGTTTGTGAATGAACCAAAGATCACCATAAAGTAGAGTGCCTCTACTTAGGGGGCCACCATGTTGTAATCAGTATGGTCGGGATCAGTTTGTGATGGTATACAAACTCACAACTCTTTTTATGCTTGTGCACTGATGTTTTTACACAGGAGTCGGCCTATGATCCTAATATAGGCACTTTAAAAGGTATGGAGTCCGAGGAGGATGCCAGAGTTTCTAAGGATCATGAGGAGGGGAAGATCCAGAAGATGAGGAAAGGGAGGGGATGAAAGAACTGCTAACAATAACTAAAACTGATGGAAACACAGTTAGGTAAAAATAAAAATCATGGATATGTTAGAATGCATGATATGTCTAAAAATAATTCGGCAATGTTGATGATGTTCTTAAGCAAAATGAGTCCCTTGATGAACATTAAAATGTGGTGTGTTGTCTTGTTCCGATAGATACAAATATGAACACACAGTTGATTGGAATTAAAGAGGGACTCAAGGGTAATGGTTCTATGCATACCATTGACAAAGGGGGAGATGTATCTGGGTCCGATAAAGAAAATGATAGTGGTATTGCTAGACCTTTATATAATAATATTGTTCAAAAAAAGGAAAATAAGATTCTAGGATGTGGAGGACATAGGCATGCCAGTTCAAGGAGAAGGATGTGGAAGGATTATTCATACCTATCGAAGTCGATGAAGACATGGTATTCTTCTAATAGGTAAAGAGGGGTTTTCCTTTCACTGAAAAATTATTACGTGTTCAATCATCCATACCCAAAACATATTTTATTAGAAAACAAATTATACAAATCACTTGTTGTAGTATAACCCGACTACCGAGTGGGAATTGGCCACTACGGAGGAGGATCCTTATGATGGATGTGGTTATGGGTATGGTTATTAGGATATGTAGTTGTATCTTGTTGTTTGTTTTGGTTTGGGTTCATGGTGTCTGAATGTGGTAATTTTTTATGTCATTTTTGGTTTATCAGTTTTCCTTAAAAGTGTTTGTTGGTTTGTCACGTTTTCATCAAAAAATTTTGGAATATAAATATTTTAACTTCCAGTCAATGTATTATATTAGATTAAATATAATGAAAAATGGTAAGTTGTTTCATGACATGTAGGAAGTAATTTTATAGAAAAAATGATGTACAGAACCAGTTTAATGAACATGGAGAAATTTCAAGAAAAAATGATCAACTTGTTTTCAAACGATAATCACTAGTCAGAGGATTAGATTATGAAGAAAATTTTCTCCTAACTTCAAAATTGTAAAATAAAGTAATTTTCAAGGTAGTTTCAAACAATTTCTTTAAAAAATATTATCTATTTAATTTGATGTATTATTTCATGAATATATTAATTGAAAAATATGATTTACATTGAGAAACCTAGTTGGATTCTACTTTATAATCATTGAACCATGGAATGTATGTTAAAAAATTATTTATATGGGTTTAAATTAGGTCGTCATTTTGTGTACTTAAAACATGATATTATTTTGTAGAAAATGAAATTTTCTATAGGAAAAGTTGAAAAAAACATATAGTTTAAAAAGATAACCATAGGTACCCTGATTGTTATTGTTTATATTGATTATCTAATTTTTTAGTGGAAGCAGATAAAAATTATAAATTTTATCTTGAATAATTATAGAAATAATTTTAAATGTCAACAGATATGGAATTGAAATTATTTATTGGAATATATCTGTAATAGAGGTATAGAAATATTTTTCTATCATAATAATTGAATGATATGGAGTTATTATAAATTCTTGGCATGAAATACTATAAAAACGTTTCAAATTATATTTCTATTTTCTTGATTATTATTCATGAGAAAGGTAGGAAAAATGTGAATCGGAAGTAATTCTCGAAGTAAGTCAGAATATTTATATACATTACAGATTCACGACTATACATTTTTTGTTGTTGTTACATTATGTGAAAAACATCACAGTGATCTAATGGAATCAGATATTCTAGAAGAAAAATTTATTAGAAATGTTAAAAGAATATATTCTTAAAGAATATTTTATAAAAGAAGTTGTGACATGATATTTCTTTGATACACTAATGTTGAAATGGATAAAGATATAAATGATTGAAAATAAAAATAATATGAACTTCTTTAGGGATAATATACTATGAGATTGAATAATCATAAACAATGTCTAATTATATTGAGTATAGATGAAGTAGATTATGTTATTTCCACCCATTCATGTATGAGAATGATTTTTATTAATGTGTAGTTGGAAGATTTGACACTGAATGTTTATAAATTCTATAAGATTTTTCTAATAAATAGAGTTCTATTTATCATTAAAAAATTATGTACAACATTCAAAATAAAAGTAAATTGCTATTCTGAATCATTTTAAAGAGAACAATGTTGAAGGCGGAGATGTTATAATAGAGTATATTTCAACAAATTTCCAATTTTTTGAAGTACTCATCAAATCTATTCCAAAAGAAAGGTTTGTGTAATCAAGGATACAACTATATTTTCAGAATAGACCAATGAATTCCTAATGTTCTTAAGAATGAACACCCATCATGCATTGGTTTGTGTTTATAGGGGTGGATCTTGTAAAAATTCTTTATGTAAGTGTATAACTCTTTCTATTTAGAATATGAAGCTGTAGTTATCAATAAAAGGGAGAAATTAGAAAATTGAGATAAAAATTAATGGGTAGTGTATCTTAACATTTCCAAAAAAATATTATCACCAAGGGATGAAATTCCTTTGAAACAAAATACATTATGTATTAGTGTGGTGTCAGTGCATTTACTTTGATAAAGGATTTGATTTTATAAAAGTATAGAGATGTTAGAAACATTTATGATATTTTTTGTGGAAAATGAGAATTATACAATGTTGAGTTGTTAAAATATATCGATAAATGTTTTAAAGAAATCCACAGTGGTAGATTGAAGATATATTTTCATAAAAAATGAATATTTTGTGAGCATATTTTTTATGAAGTTTTTTATGAAAGGTAGAAATAATGTTTTTGAATGTTTTTTAATAATGTCTTTTTATGAAGTTTCTAAAGAATGTTAGGATGACTCGTTAACTTTGTTAAGAAACATTCTTAATATCTATATGATGATATGTTTTTCATCAATGTTACCAATATATTAGAAATATCATAATCTAACATATTTTCATGTAAAAGGAGATATGTTCATGGTAACCTGACGGTCTAGGTGAAAAACTACTGGACATAGATTTATGGATGTAGTCTTCAAAACACAAACCATTGAACAGAGTCCAATATATGGATGTTCAACACATAGATGTGTAAGAAGTTTGTTCAATGTCACTAGAAATGGATTTTCATATAGAATGCGATTAGAGCAATAATTTGGTGTTTGGGAGAGTAGTACAATTTTTTTATCTAATACACTTTACCAGATAAGGATCATCAAAAGATGATAACCATGTTGATGGTTGAGAATGAAGATGAAGGGATTTATAAATTCCATGTTAATAAATGTATAAAAAATGGATAAATATTTGTTATATCCACTTAATGTAGATTACTAGATATAAATTTAGAATTTTTTTAAGAGAAATACATGATAAGTCTTTAATGAGTACATAAAAAATGTGAAAATGTTCATATATGATCAATGTTATCAAAATCAGGTTAATCCAAAAATAAATAAGAAGAAAAAATTAAATTTATTATCTATGAAAACAATGAGAGGTACAAATATTAGTAGGGAATAAGAAGGATAAGGTTATTAAAAAATAATTATTCAAGAAGTTTCCAAATATACTTAACTATCTTAAAAGGAAAAATTTCAATAGAAGGAGGTAGATGAAGATTCTAGATATGCAGTCTTAAAAATATTAAAATGTGATGTTTTAAGGTTACATGTTCTATTAAGTTTTATTTTTAGATGTTATGAAGTGTGATAATTTAGGAAGAAAAATAGATTACTTCCATCTGAAGAATATCCATCGAATAGAAAAAAATGTGAAAAAAATAAAGCAGTCAATAAGAAAAGATATATTGATGAAGTTTGATATTTGGAAGCATAACTAGATAGATATAACTCTATGATGAAAAACGAATAATTTATGTAATGGAATTGGATAGACGAGTTACAAAGTAATTCACTAGGAAAACTTTAAATGGAGGGATATTTTAGATTCTTTATATAAATGATTGTAAATCCATTTAACATGATGATGTTGTTATGAAGGTTTTTAATTTGGTTGTTATCAATTAAATATAATGAAAATTTTAATAGTTCATTATCAGTAATTTTAAAGAATTTTGGGGAATTTTTGAACATATGGATTATTCATTAAAGTTCAACAAGATTCACTAATACTCTAATAGTCTTATGAATCTCCCAGGAAAATTATATTAAGAGGGAAATAAATGAGTTCCCATAGTTTTTAGCTTTGGAGAACTAATATAAATGGGGTGAAAAGTATGTCATTACATAAAAATATTAATGTGTATGAAAATTTGAGATAATTATGTTTTTTGATAGTCTAGTATCCAATCGAGTATCCTTTCAGGTTGAAGAAAATAGGATAGAGAGTTTGAATAGAGGTACATGATAGAGTTTTTGAGAAGAATAACTAGATAGAGACGTTATTTAGTGAAACTAGATAGAGTTCTAGGGATAGTGTTTCTTACCATATTTTGAGGTATAGTTATTTCATTCAATGTATAAAACTCAGTTGATCAAACATGAACTATTTATTTAGGAAATAAATATAGGATTCCATATGACGGAAGGCACACCCAAAAAATATTTTCTAAATGGAGGAAATAGGATGAAGATCTTCTGAAGAATCTTTGTGGCGATACTTCTAAATGTTAAACATATTTTTTAATTACATTTTATTTAATATTTTTTTAACTGATTCTAGTCACTTTAGTTATTCATATTGGGAGATAAAATGGTTTTAAAAGGAGTTTCATCAAGTTGTATTGAATTATTCTTCACTGTGTGTTTCCATGAATCAATTTCGGATTCCATTTCATGGATGTAGGTTATCATAGTGAAGTTGAATCTTGTAAATCTTATGTTCCTTGAATTAAATTCTTATCAATGTAGTATTTTGAGTTTTTAATAAAACTTTTATAAGGATAATAACCCTAAAATATTTAGGGGTTAATTTCATAGTTGTGAAATATCTAAAGGATCACACCTGATTCAAGACCCCCTTATTATAGCTTCCAGTGATCCTAAGTAACTATAATTTTTATTACTATTTGGATCATTATTGTGTTATAATACAAAACCAATTATTATAATGGATATATATATTATATTAACTATTTTATAAGGATGATAATATATTATATGACTATAATAAATTATTATCATTTATATTATCCATATGTTATTATATATGTGATGTTTAAGTAATATAATAATCATATTTTTCATGTTAAAAAGCTTTATATACTATATATAAGTAATTGAAATATATATTCTCCTACAGATATTTTATATATAAGAATATCATATTATGTATGAATCATATCCATGTTTAATAGTATATGGGAATCTTATATGATAAAGAGCATAATATATAGGCATTATTTTGTAGTTTATAATGATTTAATACAACCATCTGATGGGAATATAAAAAAGGATACAATGATAATTTAGGTGATTTATGAATTAGTAAATACTGGAAATGAAGATTTTGAAGAATTAAATATACATTTTGAGGAGAAATTTTCTAGAGGATTTTACCGAGAGTATATCACATTTATAGATAATCCTCAAATGAAATATTAAATAAAACCTCAAAACAAATTTTTACACTTACTTGGGATAATATCATTCGTTGTAAATAATAGTGATTAAAATTGTTTCATAATTATATGATAACTAGTTTAGAAAGATACTTAGAGTATAGAAATGGTTTATTACTTCAAGTTCATTAACATTAGATAATCCATCCCTACCATATGTACTGAAAAAAATAGTTGGAGGATATAAAGAAATATGATAACCATATAGAATATTTTCTCCCCACATGGAAGTGATTTTCAAGAAGGATATTCTTAAATTCCTCAATATGGGTATCATATTCACTTTAGAAGAAGTGAGAGGGTAAACTGTTTATATGTAATAACAATTAATGATTGAATAATAATAATAATAATAATAATAATAACAAAATTGAATTCATCTCTATTAGAATAATATTTTTATGGTGAGTACATATGGCTAGAGAATTTTTAATGGTGTTATGAGGAAGGGTCCATTTTCAAACCATTTTCACATATATGGTGTAGTTTCTTATAGGATGAAAATTATATTATTACTTGGATAGATTCTAGAGTCATGATAAATTCAAATTGATCCCAAAAAAACTAGTAATTCCCCATTTATATATCCATAAAACAATTTTTCCTATCAATTCACATCCTCTGGGAAGATCAGTGAACTCATGACCATTTTATGAGGACTGAAGTATATCATATAATGAATTAAAAAGTTTTCCCAAGAGATTCATTATGTACATTTAAATTTTATAAAATATCACCTAAAGTATTCCAGTATAATATGGATATCATTTTTTAATGGTGTAATGATAAATAATATGAACTGAATGAAACTAAGAGTCACTTCATAGAAGCCGTAGGTGCAATTCTGGGACATAATATATCTAAATTAAGTATTTATTAGATCAAAAAAGGTAAAAATAATTAATGTGTTTTTATATCCCATGTAGAATCCCAAATATTATCTTATAAAGATACTACACCCAAAAACATAAGGGATGAAAGTGATGAATTCTTAAGGAATCATCAATATAAAACATATTTCTCTCTAGGTTAAGGGATTCAGAGAAAGAGAATATAATAAAAGGGCCCTCATGTGATCAATTAGAAGCCATATGATCTACATCCCTATTCCCTTTTCTCAAAGTATGAGTGATGACTCTAAATTGATTAAAGATTGTTCGACATGCTAAAATATAATAAGTAATACGAATGTGATGGATATAAATTCCATGTAATGCATGTTTTACAAGAAATTATTCATGTTCTACATTGTTTAGCTTGATATTAAATAAATCACAAAATTGTAATCCATAGATAAATATGATGGCCTCTATAATCTGGGAATTTAATTTCCAAGAGAAAGAGCTAACAAACATGGTCATTCCTCCATCTATCTCTGACTTGGAAACTACTACTCCTCCAACCCATTGAACATGTTTCATTAACATTAATATTAAGATTGATAAAATTGAATTCCAACAAAACCAATGACCATGAACATGATATAAACATGAATTCTAGTCTGGAAAACCTATTAGAGAAATGATATCCATGAAAATATCCTTCCATTTTATTTTGTCAATTGTCTTTTCAATAAGAATATTCACTGTAAAATTCAAACCTATAAAATAGACCTTCCTCCTAGAATCTAGGGCCTCATTCCTGGTAGTCCAAAGGACTCAAATACATGTGTCTAAAACAAAAAAATAGCCCAAAAATTACATCCTTGGAACCTATTAACCAGAGAACCAATTATCATGAAACATATGAAGGCTATTTCTATATATAATATTTCCTATTAATAACCACACCAGACTCTAAACTTGGTCAGCCTAGTAATCTTCAACACATTGGTGGAATACACACTCTATTATTGAGAACTGGTATAAATAAAATTTGGAATACAACTACACATAACTCCTATTAATATCCTTATAACGCTGATGAGTGTTTTTGATATCAAAGTAGACTAAAAATTTGATATTAGAGGGAATACCTTGGAAACAAAACCTTCTAAACCAAACCTCATTCTCCAAGGAACGATGAGTATTATTATGAAAATAATTCTTGAAAAAGGAACCAGATCTCGATGCTATGAATAAACATTAGTCCTCCTCATAAGATAAGATGGACATATGAAATAATTCTATTTATTCTTTATCTAGAAAACCCATCAATATGAAACTATGGTGGGGGATTCATGGGAAAAATAAACAACCAGATAACTAGGGAAGTAAGGAATTCTCCCCACCCAGTTATATATCCTAAATTTAACTCCTCACTAACCAATTATCCAATGATGAAAAATATAGAGAGTTTGGAGAAAACCACACATTCAATTCCACATGTCTGATATTTTTTCGATTGATAAAGAAGAAGAATAATCTCTTGGACCATACTTATCTCACATGTTTCTATCCAAAATGAAGTAACCCTAGACTATCTCCAAAGATAATTTCCACTAATTGAGGATAATTTCATCATCAAAGATTAAAAGGATTATAACTTCCTTTTAGAACATCTCATACAGGAGATCCCACTCCACCCAATTATGCCTCTCCTATATCCATAGATCTATATAAAGGCATTCATAATGTTTTTAATTACTCTAATAACTGACATTAACACCTGTAGGAATCAGAAAATATTCTTGTGTATCAACATGATAACAATGTTAATCGGATTTATGATGCACAAAAGGGAAAGAACATTCTATTCCTATTGTGAACATTCAAATTGAAGTGTATAAAAATACGATTGAAGTGATAAATTTAGATATGACATAGAGATATTGGAGCCCCCATATACTCCATTAAGAAACTGCCACTTTCTATATTAAAGGCTCATACAATTAACTTAGAAATCTAGATGTATCTTTATCACATTAAGAAAACATGGATCTAGTCATATAATACATAATATGGTGATTAAAATTTTTATATAATATACAATATTATATGAATGATTTTTAAGTTATTTTCATATATTTGATAGACATTTACCCTTATACTAAATAATTTAATTTAAATTTCATATAATTAAGAGTGTATTGAAAACATTAAGTAATAAATAAAAATTATATAGAAAACATGATTAGTATTTTTCTTCATTAGGAATAACACTACAAGATGATGTGAACTATAAGATAATGTGTTGTGATATAAGTACCCAGGTAGAGAGATTACGATATTTTAAGGACCATTTATTATTATAATCAGGCCAAAAAAAGAATTTTTTATTTAAATCATGATATAATAGGGATTACATAATGTAGTTTTTTCTTATAATATGTCTAGATCATATCTCGTTATCTGTAAGGTGGATATACGCATAGATCATTCCAAAATCTATGTTTTTAATAGTGGAACAACCCCCACCCCATAAGATAATTACATATTTGTTGTTTAGAAATTTATTTGAAAATACGAAACATAAGTGAGTTCGTTGAAAGACATCATCATCATGTAAGATAAATCACCACTTACTACAAAGTTTTTTCATAGGGTATGACCCCATGATCCATGACAAACCGCTAAAAATGGTGAGTATATATTTTAATGTAGTGAATATTCTACATAATTATTGACCCCCTAAATATTAACAAAAATGTAAGGAATATAATTACCAATGGTGATCCATACAAAAGTAGTGGTGTGTAACTTTTATTAAGACACATAATTTAATGAAGTCACGTTTTTTAACACCAAACAAGATTCTCATTCCATGATTACTTTACAGACATGGGAAGAATGATTTAAAAGTCACACATGTACTTTTTTAGTAAGAAAGTCTCAATATCAGGGATATTTTATGGGTAGGTATCTTGTAAGAGTTTTAAATAATGACCAAAGATAAAAATGATTTTATTTTCTTATTGGTAAATTTTAATTTTTGTAATTATCCCATATAGATAAAGAATCATAAATTGAATATGATGATGATTTCCTAATAGACCCCATGTCTCAAGTTAATATACATTCCCATACATGGTTTATAGATTTTATAACATATTTTAACATGGTGTAACATTTAAATTATTTCATATACAAATAAAATATATCATACTTATTTGATAAGAATTTTATTTTTGAGATGATTGTATAAATTTAAATGATATTGGAAATATTGTTATATAATTTTTCTGTCTAATTTGACAATACGAATCATTATAGACTTCTATCATTACTTACCAACTAAAATAAAATATCTCATATATAGAATAATATCAATGACCATAAATAATGAATTATTTTATCATAATCTCTATAATGATAAAAAGTATTTCTATATTATTATTTATTAATTTCAACACATTGAAAAATATTTAAAATACAATATTAAATATCTCAAAACTTACATCCATTAATTGGATATCTTTGATATATGAGGTATTAATTTTTTTAGATATATAAGAAACTCCATTAGAAACAGACGAATCATTGAATGTGTTGATCACATATTAAAATGGGTTGAATATAGAGATAAATAAGTCCATATTTAAAATAATCAAGAAAAAATAGATGAAGATTGTGTTAGTTTAATTTGGAGTACTCTAATTTCTCTATAGTGTTTATGGAAAAGACTTCATCAATAATTTTTTGTTGGGAATAATGAAGAAATATTTTGTTTGTTAGAATAAAAATCGTGAAATATTGGGTATTTTGATGCTTTTCATCATAATTTGATATGGATTCATGAGAATATGGTAAATTAGATGATTAAATATTTGAATAATAATCATAATGATTCATTTTTATAATAAATAAATTACATTAACACATCAATATGTATTTCCAAATTTTAGAAATTTTAAGAGAAATCACACTTGTTGGTGTATATAGAGAATAATTGTTACATTATCTGCAGTGTGAATAGATTTTATATTCAATAGACAATGAGGAAAAAATATAATAGTTATATGGAAAGAAATAAGTTTAAATAAATTAATTTTAAAATAAAAGGATTAATATAATGAAATAAAATATATAAAACTACTAACATATCAAACAATTTTATTTTTTTAGTTAAAAAGTAAATAATATTATATCTTATATTTTTTTATTAGTTATAGAAAACCTCATGTCTGGTGGATGAAAACTATTCTGGTCAAGAGGATTTTTCACATGGAATTAATGGTATTAAATTGAAAAAATATTTATTCAATGATAGTGGATAAAGACTAAATATTTATCTTAAATGCTCTTTAGTATGATAGATTTACTCCCCTAGTTATGATTTTTTAGGGGTTACATATTACTAAATAAATTAAAATTTATTTCATGGGGGATAAACATGGTTAGTTTATTAAAAATAGAAATAAATATTTTTTTTGTTAAGAAATGGATTTTAAATTTATTTACAGTTTAGGGAAATAATTATAATAGAACCTTGAAGAAAATTATTGGAACTATCCCAAATATTTAAATACATTATTAGTAAAATAACATTGATTAATTTTTGTAGTGGAATAGGGGAGAAAATAATATAAGGTATATAACATTTTAATTGAGGAGACAATATACCATTATTTTATAGACATTAAAATGCCTTAGATCTTTTATTTTAATCTTAGTAAGACAAACCTATTATATCCTCAACCTTATAAAAATAATTTAAATATACCTCGTTTTATGGTCTATAAGTCATAAACTAAAACTATTTTAATTACTCACCCTATGATACAAATTTCATCCCACCCTCCTCCAAAAATTAATTTGTTATCTTGAATAAAATATTTTTACACCTTGATATTTTATTAGGAAAACCTATTTAAAAATAAATTTATATTATAGTAAAATATTTCTCATAGTATTCCCTATTAGTTAGGATATTTTTCTAATTAAAAAAATTCCCAAATACCCTGATATAAACTATTTGGATAAATTTTATTTCAACATAAAATCCTTAAAACCCATACTGAAAAATATTTATGTTATAATAATCCTTGTTTTTCATAGGGGAATACCCACTCCTACTACACTTAACTTCGCCAAAAAATCAATTGATAACTATAAACTAATAAATCCAATAACACCTCACAATATCATATTTTTGAATCACTCAACTCAAATAATGGTGATGAAATTTATTTTATAAATTGGTGTGCCAAAAGTTAAATACTTGACAACATCTTAAACAATAAAATTCCAGTATGTCATGGATTCAAACGTAACATAATTATCTAAAACCAAACATAAGAATTTTAAACCTACATTCTCTTTTTCCTGTAACATTCTAAATTATCCACCTAAACCAGCCTATTTAATTTCCAAATCCTTCTAATTTTCGTTGTCCTTTATCACTAAATCCTACCCAAAAACCTAATAATTCACCTATAATATCATTATTTCCACCTTATCAATATATATGTTAACTCAAAATAAAATAAAAATTTACAAAAAAATATCTCAAATTACATAGCCATTTTTACCAACTTCTTTTTTATATACACTACCAAATTGATCCCTCTCAAAAAGTATTTTGAATTTTTTTTGCAATGATTTATTAACAAACTTAAAAAAATCATTTCTAATTTTACCGTTAAATTTTACCATCATCCTTAACTAGAATATAAATAAAAAAACTAATCATCTCACCATGATATACCAAATATTTCATTTTTATTTACTGATGGTTCACATTCTAGATAAAACAACATATTTAAAATATTAAATGAACCATTAAAATTATGTCAATAAAAACATATACTAACATGATACACACTATATTTATATGAAAATACATTAACAAGATTTATATAAATTAAAATACATAATCACCAACCAAAACAAACTTGAACATTCCATGTACTTATCAATTTTATACATAAAAAACAAAATCTAATAAACTAGTTCTTTTTTCTAACTGTGCTATTTGATTAATAATTTAATCAATATTATAATCCAAAATTATAAATAAAATAATGATACACCATCAATATTACACTTTTAAATTTATATATATCCTTTCTATTATATTGATAATCCTTATGTAATATTTACCATAATTGTGAGATTTTAAAATCACAAAATCATCACCATATTCCCTTTCCAAAAATACATCTCCATTTTACATTCCAAAATATCTAAATATTTTTTAACCCCCAAACTAATCCAACAATCCTTATTTAATATAATATTTCTCTTAAAAAATTAAACCCTACACCAGCTTAACAAATTCATGATAACCAAGTCCCTAAGATCAAAAACTTTATTTTATATTATACTCTTCTTCACAATCCAACCATCGAACCAAGATTTACACTAGTAATGAAGGTGCATAAACTACTATATAAATGGAATGAGGAAATAATTCTACAATTTTCAGTACAAAACACCCTCATGGAATTAGTAACATAAAAAATTAAAATACCTGTCCAAAACATAACAAACCAAATGATGCCGTAATTATTTTCTTTTCAAAAAAATCCTAAAAACATCAGTCTTTTTTAAAATTTATATACAAAAAAATTTAAAAACTTTTGTAGTATTTAATTTTTTATAAAATAGAATTTATTTAGTTTATTTGAATCATATATATTTTACGTATTTATATTGTACAATCTATTAAGGTGGGTATATATGAAATCCATCTAAATGAATTTTTATATAGAATGAATACATTAATAGAGATTTAACCATATTATTAATCACTTTAATTGGAAACAACATAATTTTAATAAAATTAAAATTAGAATAGAGAAATTTATGTTTTATCCTTCAACACATTATATGTTGGATAATCTAAAACAATGGAAATTTGTATAAAAAGTGTACTGAATTGGTTAAAGATATATAGAGGAACATATTTTTTATATTTTAGGAGCTTTTTTATAATTTCGTTTTATAGTTTAAATCACATGGTAAATTTTCATTAGTTTTTGTCGATAAATGGGATTTCATATAGTCATGTAATGGTTTGAAGAGAGTTATTAGCCTCATTTAATTAAGGAGAGAGTCCATGTAAATATATAAAACAATTTCATTTAGTGATATAACTCAAAAAATTTGGTATTAAATGATTATTTGTTAAAGATGTTGTAAATTTGTGACTAAGATAATAAGAAGGTTTATGAAATAAGATAATTTTCATGTTACATATTGTTATGAAAGTAATTTTGTAACATAAATTGTATTACATTTGTTGAATTATTCTCTTTATTTCTATACAGTGATTTGGATGAATATATTCTTGTAAACTTTTTTAATGTGTCTACCACTCTTCCATTAAATGTTTGATTCACATATTGACTTTATATGTGGGATTTTGTTCTATATGGGATCATCATAATTTTATCTATCATAGTGTTTTTCCTAATAAATCTTAACATCCCAAACATAAAGTTCATAATTTTTCATGACATGGATCTTCTCTCCAATGATTCCAACTCATTTTCAACTTTATAGAATTGAATTATCCTCTTACCATGCACCCAATAAACTATTAGTGAAAAACATGACCACTATATTAAATGGGTATTAGAACATATTATTATAATCCCAATTATGATGGTACCTACTCAAATGGAATTATGTGAGTGGCATCCTTATATTTGATGTTTGTGGTTCTATGATTTTGTATTATAGTTTTTTATATATTGTTATTAATCATGTTTATATTTAATATGATGACATTATCATTGGACTCTAGATTTGTAGATATATGATCACTCCACTAAAGGAATCACTATAATTATATATTGGTAATAAACTATATACAATTTATTTACCAATTACATTGGTTTATATCATGTATCATTTTAGAATGTATTAAATTTAATTTTTAAAATTTATGTATTTTTCTAAGATAGAGAGAGGGAGGCACGGAAATGGATACATTGGATACTAAAGGGGATGCATGCATCCCTCATCAAATTTTCCCTTTATTAGGATCATTTCCATTGGATTGTAAATTTTTGGTTATGGAGGTAACACATGATCTTAATCACTATAAAACACCTTGAATTATATGTTTTTTTTAATTTTTTCAGTTTGTTAATTTAATGAATTAAAATTCAACTTTATTGAAAATAATTATATTAATTATACTAGGTGGATTTTTTATACATCATTGAGAAGTTGTAATTGTACCCAATAAAGATGTATTATAATTATATTTTGTTAAATTGTGAAGTTCTTAATAGAAAAATCTAAAATCATTACTTAATATTGAATAGATACTTGTGTTATAAAAATAATGGTCAACATAGATAAAACAATAACTATTTACTTTTTCATAAATCAAGAAGTATGTCATTTTAATTTACTTCCAAATGAAGAGAAAATAGTGATCCCTACATGATCTTTATTGAAGCAAGATAAGTTCAACATGGCAGATATTTAGATTTATTATTAAAAGGAAGATATAAATAATTTATAAAACATAAAAAGAGGTAAATTGTTGTGGCTAATTATTACATCTTGTAATTTTAATAAATTGAATTTGTAATTTTCTTCAATCTGAATTAGATTTATATCCTATACGAAGAATTAAATTGACACATATATAGTAAAGAAAAAAACCAATCGTAGTAAATAAGTAACATATGAAAGGGAAATATATATAATTAAAATATAATAGAGATGTTTAATTTTACATTTACAATGTATTATAATTAAAAATAAATCCGATGAAACAATTATTAGCCTAACATGAAGTGGTTATTGAATGAAAACAATTATTAAAGATAGATTATAGAATTTAGTTTCATAATATTATTTGAATAGATGATATAAATAGTTTCATATGTTTATTAGGGATGTTATATGAATTAAAAGGTAAGAGAGTCAATAGGGATGTTGGGAAATATTTTATGAAATTTTTATAAAAGGATGAGAAAGTACGTTAGAATGATGTAGAATATTTCTTGATCATCAAAACAATTTCACGATTTTCAATAAATTTAGAGTTTGTAATCTTTTGAACGAGATAATTTATGATGATATGAAGTTAAAAAACACAATTAGGAGATAATGATCATGGTTAGCATTACTATGTCTTAGTTTAGAAACCAAAAATATAGTGTAGACTATATTTATTAAAAAATATAAAAGGATAAAGGATGATAAGCCACATCACAGTTTTCATTACCATTGAAAAAAATATATTGATTATTCCTAATTCATAGATACATGGTTATTATGGTTCTCATATATATTTATAAAAGTGTTGATTTTATGGAATCCAAACCATGGATGTATATATTATATAAATTCAGTAATATAGTGTTCCTAATGAAAACATCTTGTGTAGAAACATTATAAATTTGTTAGACAAATTTTTTCTTAAAAAAGGTTGTTGGCCATGGTTTTGAATTTCTATTCAAGAATATTTCTAGATTCCTGTAGAAATGTAAATATAATAACAAAATACATTTATATTAAACACCACATAATAATATGGTTTAGATAAATAATTCCAAATGATAAAATTACTATAATTATTAGGGATATATATTTAAAGGCCCTCTATTTTATAGTCACAACATTTACTAAGAAACCAAGTTAGGTTGGTCATGTTAACATTATTGTTTCATCGGTATTTGAATATTTTAATTTTTAATTATATTTCAAAATTTGGTAACTTTAGTAAATTTACATTTGATTTATTATAGAACATGTTTGAAATGTTTTTAAGAACCCCTTTAGAGTGACACACGCTAGTTTGAATTAGATAAAATCCTAGACATATTTATAAAATTAATGAAATTATATGATATAAATTTATGGAAATATTTTTTATAAATGAAATTATATATTTTAGTGTAATAAATATGTTTTAAAGGAATACTTATTACATAGTGATAAAAAAATAATATATTAGATATTTTTAGTTATAATAATTAGGGAACCACTAAAATAAATATAAATATTTGATAAAAATATAGTACATCATTAATGAATGATTTGATATCATAATACCAATATTATTATGGTTAGGAAGTAAGGAATGATAATTTTGAATAAATATGTCTGTTTAATCATGGTCTTCCGATTGAAGATGCCTAATTTATTTGTATGTTATGAAAGATTGAAAAATAAGAGCAGCTGAGGAAAAGAATTCACTAATCTTATATATATAGAAAGTGTTATAACAATACCTCACATATATTATGAAATGATAATGTAAAGTTATCATGGAAAATACATGAAACATTTTTTAAGGGATAATAACACACTTAATATTTATTATTGTTCTAGTTCATTTTGGGAGTCCTATCCAGGGGTGATTTATTAAATATATAATGAATTGAAAGTGGGATATGAAGATTGAGAATAATTTAGAAAATTACATAACTAAGGAATCAATATATTCTTCATCATTTTTTGAGTAATATAAATCTTCGTCAAAATTTTATTGAAGGTAATTGGATCTAATAACATTACATTTTCACTCTCATATATTTCTTGTCAATCATAGAGGTACCTAGTGGATAAAAATATTGCCTTAAATCTATATTTATGGAGAATGGTACATAATTTTTATAAGATTGATTTTAAAAGTATCTGCATGTCAATATACTATTAGGGATCCTCCTAAAATCATTGCATTGAAAATATGGTATAGGAAGTGTTCCTTAAGAGGTAATGTTTCATCTATTAGAATATTTTAATGAAAGTGAGTCTTGGTGGTGATGAAATTAACAAAATTCATTATATGAAATAAATAGTGCATTTTTACTTGATTTTGGTACCCCATCACATCATCATTTGTGTAATCCACTCACATAACCCAATGTGATTAGTAAAATTAAATACTTATTCTATTGTATGGTTTTATTTCCTTATCATCTATACATTTTTTGTAAATTAATTAAAATTGTATTTTCTATAATAGAATTCCTTATAATGTGGGGATAATATAGGATGATGGCCAAGGGTCAATAGATAATTTGTAAATAGGTTATAATATATATTCACCCCATCCTCACTCTCAAGGTCCTTTATATTCAATTCAAAACATTGTGGTCGAAATATGTTACTCAAGGAATTTGGTGTTAAGTAGACTCTCTAAAATTTCCTAGGGTAAAATAATTTCCATGTGTGGATATTTAATTATTTCCATGAACACGTTATATTGATACTATACCTAACATTCTCACAGCATCTGTGTAAGATAAGGTCTTTCTAATGAGTCCCAACATGAATATTTTATCAATTTTTTTTAGTCCATATTCCAAATTCCTAAAATTAAAATATTATTAACTTTTTTTTTACTTTTTTTTGGTTCTTAAAACTCATTTTTCTAATTATTATCTTTAACATTGTTGATCCATTTTTTCTTTAACTATCATTCTCTACTTAATTTCACTAAATTCAGCTCATATGTGTAAACCATATTGTTCCGATGTACTGTACTTTGTGGTCTGTTAGTAAATTTTTATGAGTGTTATTCGAAGTGATAGTAAATTAAGTTAAATATGGATTAGATACAATTATATAGTATCAGGTATCTTAATGTATTGAGCAATTTGGATAATGTTTTATTAATTTATATATGTATTATTTCATCACAGAAACAAAATAGGGTAAGACCATTATGGTTTATTGATGAAATTATTTGAGTAGAGGTTAATTTATTTTTCGGATTCATGTCAATATGGTTTTGAAACAAGAAAATGAGACTATTTTCTATGGTGAATCCCTTGAGGATGATGATCAAACAGATATTTCTTTTTCAAACCCTCTCACTAATATAATCCTTGATTTTGATTTAATATCCTTAATTGTTGTTTATATTATTTTTTTAAAAACAAGTTGGTATTTGGTTATACCCTAATAAAAAAATCCTATAAAACATGGTTATACTTACATCCATAATAGAATTATTTTAAATGGTTTAATAATACACATAACACATGTGAACTTGGTTTCCAATTGGGTAGTTCTTTAGTACCTTGGATTTAACATTTATTGAAAAAATATATAAAAATATATAAAAACCATGTCCATAAAACACCTCAGTCACACCTCCAAATCACTGAACGATAGAGTAAATTCCATTTAATAGTTGTAAAAATTTTAGAGATTTTTTATCATTTTGATACTTGAAATGTGATAATGTATCACAACATAATTCTATCATGAACTTTTTTAGTGTATGATGAAAAAAAAATATTAACATTTCTATTGCGGGAACTCGTATATTGTGGGTACTTATTTAACTAGGACAATATTATATGAGTGAAACTATGAACACATGAAATTAAAAACTTATTTAGTAAAAAACACACATATATTATATCAAAAATGTAAAACTAGATTTAATAGACATATAAAAGAACCATATGAATAAATGGATACATATGTGCACAAAAGGAATGCCACACTTTCTATATCCTATATGTAATATCTGAGGATACCATTCTCATCCTATTCCAGATCATTCATCAAAACATATAAAATAAACTACCCCCAATTTCATTTTCCATGTGCTAAAAACCTTTTTACTCTTATTTGTTTCCTTTGGAGGGATAATATATATCAGACTCCGCACATATCCAAACACCAAAAATATTAGAAGTAATATAACATTCCCATTGGTCAAAAGCCACCGTTATTCTTCCAAATGTTCATAAATACATACGTGTATAGAAGCAATATAAGTAACATGGGTAATAAAACAAAAAAAATTCATGCTGAAGTATAAATTGTATTTATGAATAATATCCATGGAAATTATCTAATTATACCATTATGGTCTAATCTTATGTATACATACTTCAAAACTAGCATATAATTTTAGGAATGGGGATATAATAGAGTTAGGGTGAAATATATTTCACATGGGAATGATTATAGGGAATATAAATTAAGGGAAATCATGCAGTCTATCCCTTTGAGATTGAGGAATAGAGTCTAAAAATCTAGGGGGCCATGAGTCTATCCAATCAGTAATATCGTGTCTATAAAGATTATTTATACCTACTAATGAAACTTATTATAAAAATATAACTATTTATATGATATTTATAATAATTAATAAAGGAAAAAATGGAATCAAAATTAAGAATGAACCTATATAACACAATTTAATATCATATTCTTGAATTACATGTATAATAAGATAAAAAATGTGTAAAAAAAATCCATGAAAATATAAATGTTGGACAGATAATCTAAATATATATTAAATACATCATTTAAAATAAATTATACATGTCTGGGATGTTATATATGTACAATTTATAGTAAATAGAAAACCATGGAATCCTTAAGAAAAAATATTTTTCACAATCAAAACAATGTTAACATTTTAATTTTTTCTTATGAAAAGCCATTGTTATTTTTAAAAAAATAAAATATTAATCATTATAAATTATAAAATCACCTATATTATCCCAATAATTTTTAATATAAGAATGATAGGTGAGGTTACCAACCAATAGTTCTTTTGAACACACTATTATAACATAGAGGAAGAGAATATTTCTGCACTTGAGGTACTAGAACAAACATAATGATTTATAGGTATTTTGAATCTTAGTTAATAATAGATAAAAAAGAGATATAAAATAAATGGAATTACCTATGATTCGCTCATGATCTACTCCTAAGATATCCGGGTGTAAGAGACCAAAAATGAAGAGATATATTTGGAAAGTACTAGAGGAAAATAGAATAACGATTACTCACATTGTCTTGAATAACAGTAATATAATTTATTATTAGAGGAATACCATACCTATTAAATACCAAATATGTTCTCACAAACCATATAAAAGTGAAACTAATAAGGATTAAGAATGGATTTACTTGAGATGGAAATGAAGGGGAAAAAAAGAAAATGGTTGGCCTATAGGTTTAAAATGAGGTAGGACCACTGAGAAATATTTTTTATGGGATTAAATATGTGGGTTGAAAAGTATATATTTATCTAAACCTAAAAACTAAACAATAGTAAACTGAATACATGATACATGTCCATTGGGTTCTAAATCGATACACCAGTAGCTAATATAATACATTAGATACTATAGATTACCCAACAAATCACTATTGCGTACCTAGTACTTCACTTTCACCTTCACCCAATTTATTATCCTTTAAAATCCTTAAAAAGATTAGTTGGAAATGATTTTAATTCATTGTTATTATATTATTTTTCAAATTATAATTTAATTTAACCATTATAATAGGTTAAAGTCTAGATTCTTTCAATGGAACTCTTCTCAACACCAATACAATATATTAATAAAGCTACACTGAGAATTTTATTACACAGTTCATCTTCCCTACCTGGGCCTACAATTTTTTACGATAAATCATTTGTTAAACTATGAATTTTTATATAACTATAATTTTCAGTTATTATATATTCAAAAAAAAATTGGCACATAAGATTTGTAATTACCCTAACTCTAACATCCTAGATCCAGTTTCTGCCTTATTAAAATGCAATAAGATACATGAAATTTCATCCTAAAGTAATTAATATATTAGTACTCTTTATAAACTAGATAAAAAATGAAATTAAAATTATAACTGAAAATAAAACATACAGAATTTCTTTTCGGTAACTCATTTTTCTCCTTTTTATATCCCTCCATATCAATTACAAATATACACCATGTAATAAAACAAGTGGTTGGGTGGGTTATCCTTTAGGAGTATAACCTTCATTTAATACTTATGTATGTTATGTGTGTGTGTTTTTGATTAGATTTTACCCCTAAGCACATAATATATATATAAATAAATAAATAAATAAGAATAATCCATATGGAATGTTGAATGACTAAAATATTTTCCATTTAAACAACAACTTGAGAATAATATGGTTAGAATAAATGATGACCAATGAAATATATATAAATAATCACATAAGATTGAATATTATGCATGGATATTATATATAAAATATTAATCTCATGGAATTTGATAAATTATCTCATAATGACGCATAAATTTGGATATATGAAATATATTATCAAGACCTTTTATATGACAGTTTAAAATTACAGGTTAAAACCCACTTAATTTGAAAACCTAATTTGTTTAATGAGACATTTTAATGCATTCAGAGGCTATAAATTTATATGCCCCACCCATCAATTAATAATTTAAATATATTAAATGTGTTTAGAATAATCAACAGAAACGTTCATATTGAAAAACTAACATATGAAGTGTTAATACTCACATTGATCCATAAACATTATCGTAAACCAACTAGATTAATCTGTTGAATGATAATAAAACTAAAAATCCCATGTCAAATAGAACATAAATATTCTGAATAAATAGTAATCATGATATTAATATATCATACCCCCATTGAATCATAAAAACAATAATTTAATGATGTTATTGATGCATAGAGATTTCATAAAAATGTCTTTCGAAACACATTTGAGGAATATAATACTATCACATTGAAAATATTTTTTAAAATAAAATTTCCCAAAATACATTAAAAAAATTTATATTCTAATATAATATTTGAAATATATAATAGAATATTTCAATCATTGAGTGGTAAAAATTGTAAAAAAAATTTACTTCATCGTGTATGCATAAAAAAATGATTCCTTTCACATTTTTAGTAAAATAGAAACATTCCATGATTTGAAAATGATATGAAGATTAATTTAAGAAAAATTTGTAAAAAAAGTAAAACATGGGTAATTTGTTTTAATAAATATTTTGGTTAACGTTAAAAATAATTATGAAAACATTTTTGAGACACATGGATTTAGATAAAAATGGATTTTCACCGATAGAAAGAAATAAAGTCAAATTTTTTTAAAACGGTTTCCTTAATTATGTTAAGTAATAAATAAACTTAAAATGGTAATATTTTTTGAAAAAATCCTGTATTACCATAGTATAATAAAATGAAATGTATTTCTTGAAAAATATAAAATAATTTCCTTCAATTAAAATTATAGAAAATCCCTATTAAAATGAGATTGAAACAAAAAACTCTTACATGTATGGTAATTATATAATCATAATCCCCATAAATGAAATAACTTCAATTGGAAATATTAATAAAATAAATATAAATAGATTAACTATATTACATATCAAAGAATAATTATATAAATAACACACATATGAATAAGTCGTGAATCTGGCATACGTCTCATGGATGTAAATATGGGACATGAAACCCTTATCTCATGTTTTACATCCTTCATCTGATTCCAAATCATATGTATAATAAATATAGTTTTTTATAAATATATAAGATGAACATAAACATACATATATATATATATATAATATCTTACCTGATCATTTTAGTTCATTCTACCACCCATTTTCAAATAATATTTCATTATTTTCATTGTTTATTTGTTAATTGCCTTGTTTTCTCATGCAAGATTTTCCTGAACATTTCAGTTCATATGCATAGTATATAGTTCCATAATATACACAATTATATTAATGTTTTATATTTTTTCATTAAATATATATTTGGAATCATTCTCTAAAAATGACATTGAAAATGAATCACGTCGTTTCGGGGAGATGGTAGGTCGTACGTACACATGAGCATAAATATGATTCCCTTAATGTGTCAAAGGGTAATGAATTTTATGATATATTAATTTAAAATAATTCATCTCATTTCAAATATATCCTATATATTAATTTATTATATCCATATCTCTTTCCATGGAAATCATAAGTAAAAAATAGAATCACATTGTATTGTGACGTGCTGGTTCGTCTTAGACATAAGTGATGTTATCATATTTTAGAAGGAAAGGATTGTAATGATATATGTTTGATATTATAATTCTGAAGGTATTATAATATCATAAAAAATATATATATATTTATATACAGTAAATAGATCATTATATCCAACAGTGAGAAGTGTTTATGGAAAACGAGTTACATCAATTTGTGAGCAGTAGTCTTCCTACATATGATGATTTTTTTATTTCGTGGAGGTGGAGTTGGATAAACATTATCATGTAAACATTATAAAATATCATCATATGTAATATAATTTTGTTATTATATTTTAATTTTTATGTTATAATCAATGGTTGTAAATGAATAACGAAATACAAAGTTCTTTGTGAATAAAATTTCCTTCTCTTAGAGAAACATTCTTTATATATTTTTTGAGGACCATAGGGTTGTAATTTTTTCATAATAATCTGCTCTATAATGTGTATAATTATTGTGGAGATGAATTTTGGAAAATATTTGTTAATTTAAAAGGATTTATAGGTGTCAATAATCAAGGGGAGTGAGTTCTCTTTTATAATTTGTGAAGAGTGTCATTTTATTAAATACCAAAAATATTTAACAATGGGAAGTTAATCTCACCCATGGTTCCTTAAAAATTTATAAATAATGGATTTTATGTTTTATATGATTTATAAAAAAATTAAAAATAGATTTTTTTAAAATATTAATCCTTAGCCTTTTTCATTAATTACTTTTATCAGTTGGGGTTTCACTACACTAACTCATACTTATATAATTGGTAATTTATCCATTAATCAGACAATAAAATTACCTTTATTAGCTAATTTCGACTGATAGAGAATAAATATTAAATAAAATTTATCAAATAAAATTATTTCTATTTTTTAATATTAATTTAATATAACATTGTGAAATGGCTAAAATAATGTTTTAACTATAATCGTGTTAATTAATTTTTTATTTTTTTACTAATTACTATTACCAATAATAAAATTGAATTAATTTTATAATATTAATTATTTACAGTCTATATTTTTAATATTTTATTCAAAATACAATTTATATAAGTGGAATCCTTGAATATTAAATTAAACTTATTGAATCATAAAAAACGAGATTTCTAAAGAAACCCATTCAAAAGAAAAAACGTTTTATATCCGAATTCATTATAAAATTGATTATAATAAAATAATTTAGTGAAGTTTTAATATAATTTATATAATTTAATTTAAAATATTATTTAACTTTTTAAATAATTAAATTTAAAAAAAATCTATAAAAATTTAAATTATCACAATTCATTAGAAAATATTTTAAGAAATTCTAAAAAATTCAACAAAGGATAATTTTAAATCTAGATTTCAAAAATGAATTTTATTTTTCCAATAATGTTGGTATAATTTGAATTTTTAATTATTATATTATTTTAACAATGTTTGACTAAACAACATTTTTGAAAAATATGTTTTTTCATAAAACATTCCATTTTTAATAAAATAAAACTTATTTTATTTATAATAAGTAAAAAACAATTTAATTTATTTTATACATGTGTTACTCAGACCATTTTAATTATTAATTCATTTTTATTTATACCCTCAAACATTACATTTAGATTATAATGGGAATGCTTAAATAATAACATTATACTAGAGTATCATGTTTTTTTAAACTTAGTTTTTCGGGCATTGAAAGCTATTGAAGAGATTGATTTTTTTAAACAATATATTATAAATTCTCATGATGTTGCATTACCTTCTAATCATTGGGATATATATCATATATGATATCGTATAAGATGTTCCAGTTATAAAATCTAAAGGTGTTACATTTTTTCCTTAAATAAATTGAATCAATCAAATTAAATCATGATCAAGGGAGTCATGTATTTTATATTTTAGAAATACCTCTATTGGAAACTTATATCATAAAAAGGGTTAATACAACATATTACTTATAAAAGATAGGGAGTGTAAAAAATTTGAAACTCATACTATGTTCCCAGGTGGGAAAGTATCAATGGCAATGAAAAATATGGACATATAAGAAAAACATAAATAATTATATTGAGTGAAAGAGACTATTGATCACAAGAAAGCTAATGATCTAGAAAATTTAACAACCCAAAAGATATAAATATTTTATGTGTGAAAGGACCATTGATTAATCAAAATTAAAGTACATGGATAATTTTTTTATATCGATATCCTTTTCCTAGAGTTGAATAATTCCTCTATCATTACAATATGAAAATAAGGAAATATACATAAATAATAAGTATAATTTCATCTATTTTTTACTATTCGATCAATTTATATTTCATCTCATACTCTTGAAAATGAATGTCCAAAATTATTATTTAATGTACTAACATTTAGTTTTAATAGATCATAAGATCTATATTAGAATGAGACATCATTATTAATGTAGATACATATATTTGAAGACCAAAATTGTCATTGTGATTTATCAAATTAAACATTTATTTATAATACCACAATAGTACCTCCCAATGTTGAACGTATTCCATATATTAAATTGTTAACCATAAGGATCTACAAAGATTTGTCTTGAAAAATTCAAAGTACACAACATTTTATTCACTATGAAATATTAAGTAGATCCTAATATCACACTACAAATATGTGATTACCTTTATGAACAAAAAACATTAAATAAAATATTTATGCATCAAAAAATAAAATCACATGTAATAAAATATTTTTAATAAATACAAACATAAAATAAAATCCCAAAAAATATAACATAAACCATCAAATTACTATCCAATTTCATGGACACCAATAAAATACCAAAAGTATATATGTTTTTCATAAATATCTCAAAATATAAAACATATTAAGGATTATAATATATCAATCCTGATTTTTTGAAAAATATCAACTTTCCATTGAAGTAATTTTATTTGTACCATTAAACATATACCTCCCAATCATTTAAGAAATACTACTTGAGAAAAATTCTCACACAAGAATATCATTGATAAAATAGTTCAACAACATAATTCTTGAAACAAAATGAAAAATCAATTTAAAAATTCTAGCTTGTCTATGTTAACAATATACACTTGACCGTGATCCCCTTGCAATTTCTAAGGTATATTTCCTTCATTCTTGTGGAAATCATTTTTATAGTTCCCCATCCAGCTGTAGTTGAATCATTTAACATTGTAAATATGATTATTTCCCATATAATCATGAATACGGTGACCTTTATCCCCAAATTTTAGAATACTCGCATTCCCTTAAATAATGTACATGTTTATTTCTTTTCGCAATTATCGAATGGGGGAATCCTATTATCCATTCTTCCCTTTATCTATATTTTTATCCTACATAATATTATTCTCTTACATCCTCTTGAAGTGATATGATTTTGAGTATTATCTCTCTTTCTTGATACCATATGATATTATGTTCTTGTATAAAGATATATTTTCAGATACTAGTACCTTTCAAATAATTATAATATGTTTATCAAAGAAATGGTCAATCTTCCTCTTAATATTACATACGTAGTATATATCATTCCATGATAACATTTTGAAGTTGTATTAATACATAGTAAAAATTTTCTATTACATTTTTCATAGAATTAGGAGTTGTCTCTGTATAACCACTCATTAAAGGTGAGGAATATACTTTTACAAAAAGAGTATTTTAAAATTATACCATTCCATTATATCTATTTCTTATATATCCTTAATTACACCACTGAATATGTTTTCATGACATTTTTTGTAGAATTAATTATATGATCCTCAAATAGACAAAAAATTTCAGGTTTGTGTAGAAATGTTTCACCATGAACAAGGAAGCTGTAATCTGGATTTCTATCTTTCAAAAGTCATCTACACAGCTAGGGATAAGTGGAAAAAAATTCCCCTCAAGGGAGAGGCTGTGAATTTCCAGGATCATTGATAAAAAGGTGTCACATAATCAAAATCCATTTTCCAAGTTTTGTTAAAGAAGACTTGGTGTGTTCCCTATATTTAGAGGTGTATATGTCTTTTATAGCTTTGATTTAACAGGCCGTAGAGCCCTAATGGACTCACATATACAAATTTATAACTCTTGGAAGTTTGACAAATTTTGTAAATGAATGGTAACACCACACCAGCCATCCATGTAGGACTATTTTCATAGGACTACTTACTTAGGAAAATCCAAGTAGGACCATCTGCAGAGGTCCACTAGGATTTATAAATATACCCCTCCAACTCAAATTTTGATGAGGACGTCTAAACACATGGACCACGAATCCTATAGAGGGATATGTCCATGCAGTTCCTTCACCCAGGTAGTCCTCCACTACATGAGTGACCTTCCACGCCCCACCTTCACAAATGCAAGGCCCCCATCCCATCACTTGGTTGACCAACAGTTTTGTGAACCATACTTGGGTGAGGTATTCTTTTTCACCATAGTACTACTTGGTCATGGTACCACCTTGGCGACCACATACCCAGGAGACCCACCTAGGGTGACCTATAATAGAGAGACCCTTACTAGGGAAACCTACCTGAGCAACCCATACATGGGAATCCCACTTGAGAAAATCCTCTGGTCCATACTATGAGGATTGCGCCCCCAAACCCATTCTCAAGATCACAATCAGGATGTGGTCTCGACCCTTCAGGTTGATACATTTTTTACAATCACTAACATACATGAATAATGGATAGTCTAACCATAAACGTTTTGAGTCCGGTTGAGGACATTTTGGCATGAAAATTTTACAACCTTAACATCCACAATTGGAATACCATGATTTTAGATAATATTACACACTCAATAAATTTCCTTGAATCCACATACTTCTCTTGGTTCCTTTCTCGTGTTACAAGACGAGATTATCCTCATGTATTTATTATGTAACTTGAGTTGAAAAACATCTCAAGAAACTCTTCAATCCTTATTATCTGACTCAATTTTAGGTTAAATTATAAATGGGAATCCTTATTTAAAATGTATACCCACCCAAACATTAATGTGAATCCCACCTAGAGTATTCCCCTAACATTTTCTATGGGAGGTTGCAGTCGTTCTGTTATCCACATCTATGTCCTTATCCTAGATTATTTATTCACATTGGGATATCATCTAATGTAATTTGTTGAGAGGGAATTTATGTAACCTCAACCTCTCCTCCATAGCCCTGACCTCTCCTTTTTATCCCTAGCCTCGTCTATCTTAGCCCCATCCTCTTCCACCAGTGAAGGAGGAAAATTTTGTGATTTGTACAAATTTTTATTCCATGTTTTTCTCAAACTGATCCTGAATAATACGGTCTTAGAGGTTAGTGATGATCACAACAACCACACAATACACATGAAGGATTGATCTACAATAACTATGATTCCTATTAAACAAGATACGTACGAATCCCACCTTGGGAATGAGATTAATAGGCATCCTGTTCTGGAATAATACCTAATCATAATTCTGTTAATTTGGGTATCCTTCATAGAAATACAATCTGAGTTAAACCCCCCAAATCACAATGTGTTAAAATGTCCCTCATGGTCCCTTAATAAGGGATATCCTTATCAAGAGCGATACAAAACCTATCCTCTTAGAAGGCCATAATCTCCTTTGACACATACCATTTTGGACCTCCATAGGCACAGGTCCCCATCAAGTAACTACATGGGCTTCAATTTGAATCAAAACTAGATATGTAGGAATCATCCCTAAGGTTCAAACCCAACATTATAAACCTACCCAATTCATTTCGGCCACATCCTCATAAGGGTCAAATTCATCATGGAAACTCATATACCTTCATTTTTTCTTGGGTATATGATCCTCATCCATGTTGGTGAGGATTCAGAGAAGGTTAATTCACTAAAGAAATGATAACTAGAATCATAATATTGAGAGTGTATAGAATTTCCATCGGTACCAGGCCTATGTTGCTCGGTATAGGACATCTAGCTGACCTGCCTTGTGATGTTGGATTGGTGATATCATGTAATTTTCATGTGATGGAATGTTCTATGATATTCTTTCTAGATTATTTCCTCTAAGAACTACATGTCATTTAATTATATCTTAAGCATTCAGACCTGTAAGTGTTCCCCCTCATCCCTTGAAATTGTAATTATAAAAAATAAAGAAAATTAAAATTCCATTGGTACATTAATAATTTTATGTTCCTTGGGTGGTTTCGACACAAGTCACACAATTAAAATTGATTAAGAAACTTCTTCTCAGACATTGTTTCCATATGGTGTTAAACTCTACAATTGGATCCTCATCACATGAACTTAAAATTTATGATGTGTCCCATTATGTGGAACCGAACAATGTGGGTTCTAATTCCTTTCAAAATGATACATAGCTATCCCATTTATGGGTTCTATCCCAACATCAAAAAAAATGTTGTCTTCATGAATGATGATAAACTCCAGAGTGACCTTCATATACCTTGATGAGAATAAACTATAGAGTGACATTCTTCTACCTGGATGATAACAATATCATGATTTCCCCACTGTGTGGTTAGAAAACCATCATCATCGTAATGATAACCATGTAATTTCTATGTAGTATATGAGAATATTCCATTGATGGAGGACCTTGGATACGTACAGATAACTCAAATAATGAAGAACCACTAATAAATAAGAATGATTCAGAATTCTACACAAGCAAATAATTGATTTCTAAAATTTGGATTTCCCACATAATAATAGGGAACTAATGAAGGACTCATGATCAAATCTTAAATCTATAAGAGAGCCTCAGAGTATGCTATAATTCCACCCAAAAGGGTGTGATGAGCCCGACCTTCCATCCTCTCAACCAATGTGTGTTATTAAGCATTGTGGTTCATGATCCATAAAAAGCGATTGGCATTGAAAATAATTTCCCCTAGGGATATAGAACAATTGGATATTTTTTGGGTCCATGAATTAACTCATTAGATACCGTTCTAAAAAAGAAAACTTTTATGGGATGCAATATTCAAGGGGAAAAAATGAGAACCCAAGATGAATGAATAAATTATGGAATTTCGTTTAATAATAGGTATGTGCAGATTAGTCTAATTCAAGCCATTCTATTTCACAATGAAGTCACATTTCCTTCTGATAAAATGGTGAACATGACGTCAATCCATAACCATTATTAGAGTGTTACCTACCTTTTAGGACCCTTCCTTTCCCAATGGAAATGAGGGCCTAACAGGGAAATCAATAATACATGTGTTCATCCAATAAGTTGTTACGTTATATAGATTCTCGTGATAATGTCTACTAAATATCCTCAGTCACATCCATCCAAGAAATCACTTCATTCAAATGGGTTCCTTCATGTTTTCACCAATGAACGCTTCGACTGCTACATTTGATTGATCCTCATTCAGATGAAGGACGTCATCACCAACTAAGTGTCTGCCATGCTAGGTCTATAATGCACTATTACAAGTGTACCATCAAAATAGTACGATCCCAAGCTTATATGCTTCCAGAAAGTCCCTCTAGCTAATCCAACACCCCCAATAATCTAGTCAACAATGAATTTTGGTCCTGAAGAAGATGGTGTTGACCTCCATATTGACGTTTTTCATAAGTTTATCCCAGGAATGCAATGACTAGTTCCTATCATATTTTAGGTAGGTGGATCAGGATTCCACATATGGAATCATCATGATGACATAAGCGTCCTTCTCAAGGGATCCTACCAACAATCACCATCATGGATGGCATGTGCCAGTGAACCCTCAATATGATTAGGGTGTCACCTTCAACTGTCTAGCCCAGGTCCCTGAAACCCAGTCATGCATGATGGCCTTCTAAGGAACAAAACTAGATAATATGGTGTTGTTTCATACATTTCCCCACTTTAAATAATCACACAAACCCAGTTTTATGGAAAAATAGTGTGCGGGCACATACACTCGTTAGCCTTCATTCATCCAACCAATATACTCACCTGGTAGAATCCAAGGAAACCCGCCAACCAAATATGGTGGAATCCTGCAAGAAGGAACATAAACCTAACTTAACCCACCAAACCTTCCATAAAACTTGTCAGGCAACACAAAATGTAGTCTTATGACCATTATTGAAGGAAAATATAAAGAAGGATTACACACATGCCAACATTTATCAACCCTCCCAGCAGTCTCCTATGGAACCACATTGAGAATTTAGTCGGAAAGTCTTGATGACAAGAAGGGGGCAGACTCAAATCTTTTTCCATGAGTACAATTTGTATCCACTAACAAGAAAGGGAAGAAAGGATCTAGATCAGAAACCAAATCTAGATACGAAATGGAAAAATATCCTTGTACTAGTCACTGACGTCACCAAATATATTTTGGAAATGTTAAAATTGTGGAAAATAATCAATGCGCACATCCTCCATATTTTCTAGGATATCATCACGGTGATGACATTATTTTCTAAGGGATGGACACATTACTCTATCCCTGCAAATGGGGTGGATCATCAGTATAACATCCTTGAGAAGAAACATACCTATGCCCTCATCCAGGATGGTCATGTGGAATACTCCCCCATATTATATGGACCATTGGATAGTGAACATACACCCGATCAATCATATTTAATAAACATATTCCAATGGAGTCTCCAAGGTAGTCACAAACACCTTCCCTTGATGACTACTTTTACCATAAAGAGGACCCAAATTCATGTAAGAACACATCTAATAAAAAGTGTCATTAAGCATGATTGTAAAATCGAGAAACGATCTATGATTATTCTTCTCCTAACAATATATTTATTGAATCCATCAAACATGTATATATTTCATCTCAAGATCCGACTCCAACATTACAAAATTATAGGTTTAGTAGCAGTAATTATGAATATCCTCATCAGATACTTCACCATGAATACATTATTCATGGAATCAATTTGTTAGATCTCTAGAGAATATCTCTTCATGAGAGCAATAATAACCCTCTATGTGTATAGGAGTGAAAGGAGCAAGAGGGTCTCCCCCTCTTTATAAGCCACTATGGTGGTCCTCCCCATGATGGAAACCACAAAAAAGATCTCTCTACAGTAGTGTTTCGAATTTTCAAAATAATTCAATAATTGACAACATAGTGAAGAGAAATATCATTGATAAATAGTGGTGATCCCATCAACATGCATGCCTCGATGCACTAATGAGGTTGAGAAGACTTATCAAAGATACCCCATCTGGTGTTCGCATCCGAGGATGTGGTGTACATAGATAATTTCATTTCACTAAGCACCCAAGCATGTGAAGCTAATGAAAGTGGCATCATCCAATTTCATTTCCACAACAAGGATATTAAAAATAGAATTTCCTCATGATTGGAGATATTCCCAATAAAAGAATTCCATTACTTACTATCACTAGCATCAGGATAAAAGAGAGAAATATTTTATGATATTCATTCATCAAGAATTTGTGAACATTGAACTGATATCCCAATTATTGTATGTAAGTCATATGATCGAGAAAATTTGAGCAATAATACAATGTGATTCTAAAATAGGTGATTTATGTTAGAGCCAAATAATGCACCCAACCCATGTTCAGACTAGTAGCAAGAAAATTAAATGAGTGGTTGTGATAATATGAGCCACCATATTTCTGGAACAACACCAGCCTGTAGGGCTGGAGGATATTTTTTACCCAACCCATGGGATCAGCCAACTGAACCCAAAGGGTTGCAAAGGTAGAATAGTAATATCTCTATCCCTCAGAGCTAGATAAATTTTCACCTCCAAAATACCTTCCTCAACATAATTAGTCTTCTCCTAATTATGGAATATGTCACCGAGTGAAACCTATCATTTTTTATCATCTACTGATCTAGTGAAATAACATATAAATGGAATGACTGACCTCTTTGGTAATTCCCTTCATGTCACTATCCCTCAAATAGTTCATGGAGAGCTAACAAAGAATAGTAAATGTGTAAGGACCCAGCCTTAAACCTTATATAATCTTGAATTAATTTAATAATTAACATTGAGGATCTTTTCAGGTTTAGATATTTAGTTAATTAAGTTATAACTTATACACAAAAACATTAATGTTACAATTAGACACTTCTAATCTCTATCCATTTTTTCATAAAAAAACTCTTAAAAAAATAAACGTGTCTACATCAATGGTTTAGACAACATGACTTTTCCTTAATACCATACATGACACTATTCATCTTATAGTCCTATAAATAAACATTTCAAAAAATGGGATGAGAATAAAAAACTTATTAAGGGATAAATAAAGAAGGAAAAATGATTGATTTTCAAAACTTCATGAAAATCGTGAATACTTTATCATAAAGTAATACATTTCACAACAATGAAATTGAAAAACACTTCACTAAATATAATATCATTGATTACCATTTTTGTAAACAAAATATTACAATAAATCCCATATAAAACAATGTATAGAATATAATGGTTTCCTGGGACATACAAATACTTAAATGGAATAACCATACGATCGAAATCCACACATATTAATAAATGGAATAGCCATACAATCGACTTCCATAACCAATGCATTGGAGGTTATAATGTAACCACCTATCCTTGGATTATCATAGAACCACTCGTCATTTGGTTTATCACGTATCCACTCGTCATTGGTTTATCAAATAAAACCCCATTAAATGTCCAAGCACCATTATGTAATTATAAAATATAAAATATTTAAAATATCAATATTTCACTAGTAACATTTCATTAGAAATCATAAGAAATCATTTCAAGATATTGAAATAATAATTCCATTTAAAAAACCATATTCAATATGAAAACAACCAATAAGAGAATAAGGGATTCATTTTCCTACTAAAAACATTATGACATATAGAGGAAGCCAAATAATGATTACGGCACCAGAGAGACCATTGTCACTAAAAATATTAAAAACCTTCCTTTTTTTGTTTAGTAAAATGATTTGTAAGTAAAATAATCCTTTTGAATGAAAGTAAATGTTAAAGTGGTTTATATACACTGTGTAAAAGAAGGTGGTGTATATTATCAAAATATGCCTCAATGAATGGAGATTCAGATTAAGTCCCTTATGAAGATCATTTTAAAAATAAAATAGATTGATTATATATATTCAATATAAGTATAAAAAAATCCAGTATAAAAAACATTTTGAATATCAAAAGTTATATATTACATAATCATATAATGACATAAAAAAAATAAAATTCTTAACCTACAGAATGAAAATTGGGTTATGAAGTTCCCTTGCCTCATTTCCGACTTGACCCCTTCATTCTTTAATTTACAGAATAATAAACTGAAGTAAATTTATACATGTTTCATAACCTTTTTCAAGTTTATTATTTCTTTTATATAAATTATTACCACGTTATAAAAATTACCTAATTATTTAAGTTAATATTGGTAGTTCTTTCGATATTGGATACTTGAGTAAAAATAATCTTGTTATAATTTAAATTTGTCCATGTGGTCAATATTCTATTATATCTAGAATATAAATCATATATATATCATATATTTCCATTTTATATGTATTTATAATATTCCATAACATTTGGAGATAAAAATGAAATGCACCGTTCATAGAGACCGTAACACTACGGGAAAAATGGTTAATAGCGACGAGGTATTTGCGACGGGAATTATTCCCGTCGCAAAAACCTTTCGCAAAGGAATATTTGCGACGGGCAACTAGTCCCGTCGCAAATAGTTTGGCGTGAAATGCGCGCCAAACCGCGTGAAGGTTATTTGCGACGGGGTTCTATCCCCGTCGCAAATACCCAGGCGGCATGGGTTATTTGCGACGGGTCCCGTCGCAAATGACCATTTTTAATGCCACCCATAATTAAATGCGGTCCGGGTTATTTGCGACGTGGTTCTATCCCCGTCGCAAATACCCTGGCGGCAGGGGTTATTTGCGACGAGCCCCGTCACAAATAACTGTTTTAATGCCGCCAATAATTAATTGTGGGTAAGGTTATTTGCGATGGGTTTTCCGTCGCAAAAAAGCCCGTCGCAATTAATCTAACCTATAAATACTGCCAACCATTACAATTTTCCCACTCTCAACTCTCAACCGTTCCAATTTTTCCACTCTGAATCTTTTACGACCATTAGTTGTAAAAATTTATTTCCGACTTCGAGGATTCAGTTGGTGGTGTTCTACAATTACAGCGGCTCGACATTGACATCGAGTTTAAGGTTTTTATCTGAATTTTAATTTAATATTTATTTTATTTATTTTAATTATTTAGTTTAAATTATTAGATTTTTTTTCTGATTTCTAATTAGAAGTAATTATGAATAAGTATTAATAATTAACAGTAATTAGAGACAATTAAACACTAATTAATTTAAAATAGTTAGTTGTAATTACAATTAATTAGCAGTAATTATGAAAATTTAAAATTAATTTGAATTAATTAATAATAATTAGAAATAATTAACATTAATTAGTAATAATTTATAATAATTACCAATAATTAGTAGTAATTACTAATAATTAGTAATAATTACTAATAATTCCCAATATTCAATAATTGCAAATATTTGTCAATATTTGTCAATATTTTTTCCAATAATTAGCAATATTTACCAAGAATTTCAAATAATTGTCAATATTTACCAATAATTAGGAATAATTACCAATAATTAGGAATAATTACCAATAATTAGGAATAATTACCAATAATTAGGAATAATTAACAATAATTAGTAATAATTACCAATAATTGGGAATAATTACAAATAATTACCAATAATTACTAATAATTACCAATAATTAGTAAGAATTCGTAACGATTACCAATAATTAGTAATAATTACCAATAATTATCAATAATTACCAATAATTAGTAATAATTTCCAATAATTAGTAATAATTACCAATAATTAGTAATAATTAGTAATAATTAGTAATAATTAGTAATAATTACAAATAATTAGGAATAATTAGTAATAATTACCAATAATTACCAATAATTATTAATAATTAGTAATAATTAGCAATAATTAGCAATAATTAGCAATGATTAGTAATAATTACCAATAATTAGTAATAATTATCAGTAATTACCAATAATTAGTAATAATTACCAATAATTACCCATAATTAGTAATAATTACAAATAATTAACAATAATTAGTAATAATTAGTACTAATTATAACTAATTACCAATAATTATTAATAATTAATAATAATTACCAATAAATAGTAATAATTAGAAATAATTACCAATAATCACCAATAATTAGTAATAATTAATAATAATTACCAATAATTAGTAATAATTAGTAATAATTACCAATAATTAGTAATAATTAGTAATAATTACCAATAATTACCAATAATTACCAATATTTACCAATAATTAGTAATAATTAGTAATAATTATCAATAATTTGTAATAATTACCAACAATTCGTCCTAATTACCAATAATTCGTAATAATTACCAATAATTAGTAATAATTAGTAATAATTAGTAATAATTAGTAATAATTCGTAATGATTAGTAATAATTAGTAATAATTAGTAATAATTATTAATAATCACAAATAATTATCAAAAATTAGTAATAATTACCAATAATTACCAATAATTAGTAATAATTACCAATAATTACCAATAATTAGTAATAATTACCAATAATTACCAATAATTAGTTTAATTAGTTATAATTATCACTAATTACTAATAATTAATAATAATTAGAAATAATTACCAATAATTAGTAATAATTACCAATAATTACCAATAATTACCAATAATTACTAATAATTCGTAATAATTAGGAATAATTACCAATAATTAGGAATAATTCGTAATAATTAGTAATAATTAGTAATAATTAGTAATAATTACCAATAACTACCAATAATTACCAATAATTACCAATAATTATCAATAATTAGTAATTATTACCAATAATTAGTAATAATTACCAATAATTAGAAATAATTCGTAATAATTAGGATTAATTACCACTAATTAGGAATAATTCGTAATAATTAGTAATAATGAGTAATAATTACCAATAATTAGTAATAATTACCAAAAAATTGTGATAAATTCAATAATTACAAATAATTAGTAATAATTATCAATAATTACCAATAATTACCAATAATTAGTAATAATTTCCAATAATTAGTAATAATTACCAATAATTAGTAATAATTAGTAATAATTACTATTAATTATTAATAATTACCAAAAATTAGGAATAATTAGTAATAATTACCAATAATTACCATTAATTAGTAATAATTAGTAATAATTAGCAATAATTACCAATAATTAGCAATAATTAGTAATAATGACCAATAATTACCACTAATTAGTAATAATTACCAATAATTACCCATAATTAGTAATAATTACCAATAATTACCTATAATTAGTAATAATTAGTACTAATTATCACTAATTACCAATAATTAGTAATAATTAGTAATAATTACCAATAATTAGTAATAATTAGAAATAACTACCAATAATTACCAATAATTAGTAATAATTAATGATAATTACCAATAATTAGTAATAATGTAATAATTTTATTAATATATAATTAATATTTATGAAAAAATAATATTAGTATTATTAAAATAATAAAAAATTATATAATATTAAAATTATCAATATTTGTAACATTTTTTGCTTTATTCTGAAAATATTCAATTCTTAAAGGGTTAATTTTTAGGTCTATCTCAATAAAAAGTCTGCATCAGCCGTGTCTGATGTAAAATCTATAATTATCCTTTCTTGAGTGTTTTTTCTAACAAATTATTCAAAACCAGTAATGCTTTTATATTTTATAGAAAAATATGGAACAACGAGGTCGTCAACAGTCATTATTAGATGACCACTTATGGATAAATCAACGTAGAAAGCCAAACAGTTCTGGTTTAAATCCAGTATATATAGAGGGTGTGGAGACTTTTTTATCATTTGCGGCATCAAATCCAAAATTTGTTTCAGGAGGAAAAATAAAACTCCCTTGTAGAAAATGTTCATTGAGAACGTTAGACACGTTTGACAATGTGGGGGGACATCTCTTGCGTTTTGGTTTTCAACCAGATTATGTTTTTTGGTATCAACATGGTGAACGTAGTTCTTGAGTAGGTGATACCAACTTGATTCCAGATCCATCCTATTTTCAAGATTTAGTACATGATGTTGCATGTTCATCTGTTCAACATATAGAAACTCCGGCTGATATAGCTTCAAATCCTGAGTTGGCACCGTCTGAATTTTATGAGTTGTTGAGTTCTGCAGAGGATGCATTATATCCTGGTAGCAAGATGAGAAAATTAGAAGCAGTTGCAAAATTTATGGCTACCAAATCAAATAACGGAATGTCAAACACATGTTTTGACCAGATATGTTCTTTTCTTAAAACACTGTTACCCGAAGGAAATGTTTTTCCTATAAATTACTATGAGAGTAAGAGGCTGGTTCGAAATTTGGGTCTTACTTGTCAGAAGATTCATGCATTTTCAAATGACTGCATTTTATATTTTGGGGAAAATGAGTCGTTGGATAGTTGTCCCACATGTGGGCAACTGAGATATAAAGAAGGGAAACATGGGAAGTCTGGTTTGATTCCTGTAAAACAGTTGAGATATTTTCTGCTTACATCCAGACTTCAGCGTTTATTCATGTCTAAGAATACAACGACAATGATGTCATTTCATAAAGCGAATATTTCAACCGATAAAAGCTTGAATCATCCAGCCGATGGTGATTGATGGAAACATTTTGATAGAGTGCATCCATCCTTTGCTTTAGAAGCTAGAAATGTTTGAATGGGCCTTTCCACTGATGGTTTCTGTCCGTTCGGATCTTATGGTAGTCAATATTCATGTTGGCCTGTTTTTTTAACTCAGTACAATTTACCTCCATGGATGTTGATGAAGGAGCCATATATCTCTTTGAATTTACTAATTCCAGGACATCCGAAGAAGAACATTGATTTTTATTTGAAACCATTGATTGATGAATTAAGTTTATTATGGAGTACTGGTGTCAGTACATATGATGTTGCTACAAAACAGAATTTCATACTGAGAGCAGCATTGATGTGGACAATTAGTGACTTCCCGGCTTATGAGATGTTATCTGGATGGAGTACACATGGTCAGAAATCATGTCCTTACTGTATGGGAGAGAACAAAGAATTTATGCTCATTCATGGAATGAAACCTTGTTATTTTGACTGTCATCGCAGATTTCTTCCAGCTGATCATCTTTTTTGCAGAAACAGATCACATTTCAGAAAAGGAACAGTTGAAAGGGATGGACCTCCAAAAAATCTATCAGGTTCGGAGTTAAAATCAGTTGTATTTTCATTAACTCCCATCACTTTTGGTCCCACAATAAACTAACAGAAAATTTCTGGTTTTGGGAAAGAACACAATTGGATTAAACGTAGCATATTTTGGTATTTTCCATATTGGTCTGATTTGTTGGTCCGCCACATGTTGGATGTCATGCATATTGAGACGAAATATTTTGATAATTTGTTTCATACAGTTTTGGATACACCAGGAAAGAGCAAAGACAATGTAAATGCACGTTTAGATCTTGCCCAAATTTGCAGGCGTCCAGAACTGGAACTGTTTGATAATGTCAGAACAGAAAGGTTACTGAAACCAAAAGCAGCTTATACACTATCTAAAGAAAACCGTTTATTATTTTGTCAGTGGATTGCAGATTTGAGGCTTCCAGATGGATGTGCTTCCAATTTCGGTAGATGTGTAAAGAAAGGTTATATTACTGGATTAAAAAGTCATGATTGTCATGATATAATGGAAAGACATCTACCCATTGGATTAAGAGGTCTGTTGAATTCTGTGATTTGGGATTCCATAATAGACATGTCTCATTTTTTTCGGGAAATTTGTGCGGCTATAGCAGATTATGATGCTCTATGCAAACTTGAAGTAGATGTTATTGTAATTATATGTAAACTGGAAAAAATATTTCCTCCGTCTATCATCGACTGAATGGAACATTTGATGTTACATTTTCTATATGAAGCCAAATGTGGAGGTCCAGTACAGTTTTGATGGATGTACCCATTTGAATAATGCATGCAAAAATTGAAAAGAAAAGTACGTAACAAAGCATCTATTGAAGGATCTATTGCAGATGCTTATTTGCAAGAGGAAATATCTTTTTTCTGCTCCCATTATTTTGAATCCGAGTATCTTTCAAAACAAAACTGAATGGGACAGAACGAGATGAATATTGATGAAATCAACAATCAATTATCTGTTTTCAACCTGCCAGAGCTCAGTTTTGGTGGAGTTTATGAATTTTGGCTTTCAGATGATGAACATCACAGAGCTCATACGTATGTTCTACTCAACTGTGAAGAGATGACATCAGTTGTACTATAAGTGTTTATATCACTTATTCTATCATTTATGTTACAGTAAATATCATTGTTTTTTATAGGTTGTATGATAATCATATCAAGAAACAAATTCCACAAATTACAGCAGCTGCTCTCGAAGAACGCCGACAGAAAAATTTCTATCAGTTGTTTCAAAAACTGGAAACATAAATTATTTATCTTTTAGAAACTCATTCAATGTATAGTTTATTATATAGATAATTATTTCACATATTTTTAGGTGTCTCTACATGCTGATAAAATTGAAAATCAGTTGTGTATATTGAGTAACCCACCTCCCAAACATGTTAAAACTTATAATGCATATGCGGTGAATGGATTTCGATTTCACACACATTCATATGGGAATCAAAAAAACAATGAACATTGGAGTTAGCTTGACAGGATCTCATCATCGAGAAAATGATGTTGACTTTTATGGAATACTTGATGAAATCATTGAACTTTGTTATCTTGGACAACATTACATAACCATGTTCAATTGTCGGTGGTTGGATACAAAGAGAGGCGTGTGTGTTCATCTGACTCATGGAATCATCGATATTAAATGTAAAAGTGTTCTCGTAGTAAATGAACCATTCTTATTGGCTCAACAGGCACATCTTGTTTATTACACAAAGTACGGTGCTACATCAAGAGACTTGACTAGTTGGTGGAGTATAATAAAAATCAAAATTCGAGGCAATCAGTTTAGTTAAAGTGAATGTGCTTTCACTGATTGCAAAGAATTTAAGTTTTTCAAGAGAATAATCAAAATCAATCTTTTTTACAAAGAGAAATGAGTATCGATGACGACACCCCACATTTAAGAGTCAGTGATGACGATGATGTTAATTATGTCACATATGAATTTGAAATGGTAAGAGATGATGCAACTGGAACTCAAATGGATATCGATGATGTTGAGGAGGAATATGAAGATGACATTGACATATATGAAGATGATGATGAAGATGAACACTGATATAATTCCATGGTAGTTATATTCAATCATAACTAATATATATGTATATATAATAGTAATTATCAATTATTTTCTAACAACATTAATATTTTCTGTTTCAGGTGGACGACGACACATTTCGTGAGTTTGAGGATGCTGACTTGCCTTTTGATGCAGATGAGTTGCTGGAAGATGACCCTCAGCCTGCAGGTGCTCCAGGGAGTATGCGGAGGGGGCACGGTTTTGCACGATTGATGATTCCTAACCCCGTCCCCGAGCGACGTCCACATCTTGGTTTTGATCCACGCGCACGGAGGTGTGATAACCTATGTGATAACTTGTGGATTTGACTAAGATTGCATTAATCTATTCACATAGTAAATGTTTATTATTTTTACAGTTTTCCGTATATTGCAGTCGGACAGGGAAGCACTATTTTGCGCAAATATTTCTCTTAGCCTTGGACCACATGGGAGCAGATTCCCATTGATGTGCAGCAGGCCATGTTCGGCCATTTGTTAGTACGTACGTAAATAAATAATTTCTTTTTTGAAAATTATTTCATTTCTAACTTGATATTTTTATTTATTTGTAGGTTTTATGGTATCCGATCGAGGATACCATGCGTGACGCCATCCATGAGGCATGAGAGGTGGCCATGCATGATCGATTTCTTCAGTTTTTGCACAATTTAAGAAAATCTACCACGAAGAAAGTAGGAGTGTCAGATTTTGATGAGTCATGTAGAGCACACCGACAAGAGTACATTTCATCCCTTGTATGGGATGGATTATGTGCGCACTGGTTGAGTGATGCCTTTCAGAGGAGATCATCGGTGGGGGTACAGAATTGGGGGAGACAAGAGGTGACTCATCGAGCTGGGAGTCGTACTTTCAGTACTCATAGAAATCATCTGCTACGTATATTATTTATAAATATTTTATATAACTATAAATATTAACAGTTTATTTTTAATTCTTATAGGCTGTCGAGCACCCCGATATTACGGAGTACGACGTATATCAGAGGATGTATAGTGATCCTGCTACTGGGGAGCTCAGAGATGATCGTCAGCGTCACATCGTGGTCAATATTATTTGTTTTCAAGTTTAAAAATTAACTTCATATAATATATTCACAATTTTAATTTTAAATTGCAACTACAGGAGTCATATGAGGCCGCAGTGTCACAGAAACGGCCTGAGAGTCAGGCCAAGTCATCAGATCAGACCACTGTCCGTCAGTTTGATGAGGCGTCATGGATGCAGGCCACCGAATATGCCTTCGATAAGGGATGGGTAGTTGCTATCCGCTCTCGACTGACTCCCAGAGATTATTATGGCATTGTTGTGATGTTGGCATCTAGCTCGAGAGGAGCTCGTGCATCTTCTTCTGCTATACAGTATGAGGATCAGTTGCGATCTCAGACTGCACTAATAGAGAGTCTTCGACAGGAGCAGGAGCAGATGCATCAGCAGCAGCAGCAGCATGAGGGGGAGCGTCGACGCCAGCAGCAGCTGTACGAGGAGCAGTTGAGTCGATGGCAGCAGCAGCACTAGGAGCAGATGGAGTACATGCGCCAACTCACTCATGCTTTAGGGATGGAGTTTCCTCCACCAGTATCTGCAGATCCCCCCTCCCCCCTCCTTCAGATTAGAGTTTGTTTTTATGTTATAATGTTTGTTAAATCAAAATATGAATTTCATTTCTATTCGTAGTTTCAGTCTCATTATAAAATATTAATAATATTATATTTTGAAATAACAATATTAATATGAATCATAATATTATTTTTATTTTATAATATTAAGTTATATATATATATATATTAAAATTTTATAATATTAAAATTTTATTTTATTTTTTTGTAATATTTGAATTATTTTAATATTTGAATGTAAAATAATTCTATTATTTTTATATTAATTAAAATAACTTATTAATATTTTTTTTATTTATGAATTATAATTCTAATATTATTATATTAATTAAAATCATTTATTAATATTCTATTATTTTTTATTTTTGAATTATAATTCTATTATTATTATATTAATTAAAATAATTTATTAATAATATATTATTTTTATTTGTGAATTAAAATTATATTATTATAATAATTAAAATAATTTATTAATATTTTATTATTTTTTATTTTAGAAATATAATTCTATTATTATTATATTAATTAAAATAATTTATTAATAATTTATTTATTTTTTGTGAATTATAATTCTATTATTATATTAATTAAAATCATTTATTAATATTTTTTTATTTTTGAATTACAATTGGATTATTATTATATTAATTAAAATAAATTTTTATTAATTTTTTTTATTTTTTTATAGTATTTGCGATGGGATACTATGCCCGTCACAAATAGTATTATTATTATATTCATTAAAATAATTTATTAATAATTTTTATTTTTTTTAAATATTAATTGCGATGGGCCCGTCGCAAATACTATTTTAAAAAGTTTTTTACAAATATACAGACTGATATTTGCGATGGGAAGGATCTTCGTCGTAAATAATACCTTTAGCGACGGGCCCGTCGCAAATAATTGTTGTTGCGACGCCGTTTTCCGCAACGGGCTATTTGCGACGGGGGCCTGTCGCAAAAGCCTATTAGCGACGGGGGCCCGTCGCAAAAGCCTATTAGCGACGGGGGCCCGTCGCAAAATCCTATTAGTGACGGGATCCCGACGCAAATGCCCCGTCGCAAATTCCATTATTTCCAGTAGTGTAAGCCATACGTACACATGAACACTACTTTCATTTACATTTCATATTTAATGGAATGAAAAATTAATGATACAAAGGTATATGATAATTTTAGTATAATATATATTTTATATATGTTACATAATTTCATTAATTATATCCTTTATGTGTTCCATGTATAGAATGAACGATTCATATCACTTTGTGGGGGTGGTAGTCCGCACAGCCTCAAATGATATTATCATATTTATACAACATTAAAATAATAAAGGTATGTTCTAAATGAGAATTACAGAAGTGTAGAGATAAAATAAATATCATAAATATCATATATAGTTATAGTTCCATCATAATCTCCACTATTAGAGGTGGTAGGAGAATATGGCACAATCATCATTTCGTGAGGCAGTAGTTCACCGTCCATAGAAACAGTATGTTATATACCCATTAGATGGAGGTGTTTGTAAGTGTAGATCGAATAATTATCATAAAAATATCATAGAATAATTAGTATAATTTTTTTCTAATGTAATAATAAAAAAAGAATATAATAGGGAGTAGAGAAGGAAAAAATAATGGAGAGGAACTTGAGAGAAGATGTTACCTCAAATCGGGTAACTTCTTTTGATTTGAGATAAAGGGATTTCTTGAATTGCCTTTTTCCTTGGGGAATGCTTCTAGAAGGAAGGGAGGAATGTTGGGAGATTATTTGGGCATGGTATGGATGATCCAAGTGGCTTTAGATGTGTGATTAAGTGTTATAGGTGATTCCCTTTTATAAAAGGGAGGATGGTCACTTTAGGAATGTAATGAAATATTTTATTATTATTAATTGATTTTCAAATTCAAATAACACCAAAGTGATATATTTAGAAGATAAGATGAGGATGGTTCTATATCCTCTCAACCAATGGATTTTAGAGAAGTTATGTGATAAAATTAACCTTATATTTTATCTTTTGTCTTTAGTTAACTAATTTAACTTTTACCATGTATTCTTGTATATTCATATTATATGGTTGATATAGTTTCTATAATATGACAATTGAACCTCAAGTAGTATATTAATGAATATTTTAACCATATATAATGCATTTGCACTAATATTATATGTTTAGGAATATTTTATCATTTAATAAAATAAGATGTTTTTTAAAAATCTAATTTATGTCAATTTATACACTATTAATATGATGACTTTTTAAAAAATAAATAACAACATGAATCTTTGAAAAAAACTTCATTAATTGAAATATAACAAGTAATAATCATCCATAAAATTATCTTATGGCATAAAATGTTCCAAAATAAAATTATTTTAATTTTTCTAATCTCATTTAATTAATTCATTCATTAATAAGGTAATCATTACATCATCATTGTGTCATAAATAAACATTTTTTGTTAATCTCTAAAAAATATAAATAAAATACCATTATGTAAGAAATCTTTTTATAATTTAAAAAAATATTTATAGTCGAATTTATAACTTATATTATCCCTAATAATTTTTTTTACTAGAATATACATGTTTAGGTTATATTTTCATTAACTTTAAATTAAAAGTAATTAAATTTCATTTTGACAAACAAGTAGCTCCATGGGATCCCATAATCGACCCAAAAATTCCCATGGTCGGATAGACGCAATCAAATAGGATAATGACACGTTTTAGGGTAGTTTTATATTATTATAATATTTTTTTAACCTCATTTAATAGATTTACTTTTTAACCATGGTAAATTAAAATAATTACTGAAGTTACTATTCATAATGTCTAAAAATAAAAGGTACCTATTAACAAAATTTGGACCACATTATTCCTAATATGTAATTATTTTGTACAAATTCAAAACACAGAAGAGGCATAAATTAATTTAAAAATAATTCCCGTTGTCATAACCAAAAAGCAGGTTTTTAAGAAGTAATAACTATCAAATGATTGACATGTGTTTTTGTCGAATTTAAAAATGAAATTACGTCCATTGAAAAAAGTTGGATTAAATTATAAAAATAAAATCTATTTAAACTTAAAACCCAATTAAAAAATATAATATATCTATATAAATAAATCATATGACAAGACAGTTTTGATTTAAAATGTAGTATTTTTCACTATTCATAAAAAAAATATTGTTTATCATAAAAATAACAAAATTTAATCCAAAGAATATTTTTATGTAACTATTCTAAATAATAAGTTTATTTTGTAAAGTAGAACATATGAAAGTGAAAAAAAATTTAAAAAGGTCTCTCCATCAAAAGGTGGTAAAATTGATTTTTTTTAAAAATACAACTTTTATCCGAAAAAATTAATTTATTCTTATGTCATCTCAAGAAGATATATAAGCTAAATTTAATACATTACATTGAATATATATCATATATTTTTAATTAAATAAAAATCTATAAATATAGATATGAAAACACAATTATTCTATTTTAAATAGGTTTTCATAAAATCATTTTCATTATATTCAATTGGTTTTTACTTCCGTTTTGAATAAATTTGGTAATCAATGAATCATCATTTAAACATGTGTAAACAATATTTTAAAATTAATTTTATACTATTCATATCCTCTATTCCAAAGGCAATGTTTGAATCACCATTCAATATAATAATAATATTGTTATATTATTTTTCAGAATAACTTAATGTTGTGTGCAATGTAAGATTTTTGAGAAACCCGTTGTTGCATGTCGAGTACACTATCAGAAAAAGCATCCAATTTAATGTAAAATTAATATATTATTCATATGTATTAATAGAAACCAAAAATTATTATTCTATAAATACTGGGTCGTTAATTCCTTCCCCCCGTTTTGAAATAGCATCCTTGCTATTTTAAAAAAGGTCTCAAAAACAGCAATGAAAGTCCCACACCGGACAAAGAGTCAATAAAACAATCAATTTAAAAGAAATAAAGATAAGTATAAACATCACCTGATAAAAAACATACTAGTATTCCATGAAAATATGGACATAGAAGAGAAAAATGACCATCATGTTCGGAGGGAGTGTGATAGAAAACTTGAGTAGGAGAATGATAACCACTAGAAAACCACATACATATTATAGGTTAAATGGTATTTGATTCACCAGTAGGAAAATTAAACATACAACATTTTTTTTGTTTTAAGTTCCCTTGTATAAATTTGAATAATTTATTTTTGAGATTGACTGCGAACATAAGGAAATACACATAATTTTTAAGCATAGTTTCATACATTAAAAGGTTTATAATAAAAACTCATTTTTTCTCCAAATGATGAGAATTCAAGATGAATTGGTCACTCTTGAAGTTCTAGAATCAACATATAGAGAATCACCTGTACCCAAAATATTATCCATATATTTCCCCTATTTTTAGACAATAACCAAAACCAAAATTGTTTGTACAAGATTAGATAATCCCCAAAATTGATAAAATAAATAGTACCCTTAATCTCAAAAATTGAACAAAAATTTCCCAAAGATCAACAAAGACCATTAAATACACAATTGTCTTTATAATTATTCAAAATAATCTAAATGTTGTTCAAAACAAAAAATTCATAAGGATTTGATAACATAATTCCACATAAACAGAACATTTATCTCCAAATAACCTTGGTTACTCTTAATGTGTTATACTAAAAAGTAATTAATATAATCACATATTCTATATAATAGGTTAATTATTTCCATAAATAACACAAATCCTTATATATATACAATAAAAATGTAGATTCATCCAAAATAAAATTCCACCATTACTCCTCAATTGAAATCCAAAATTATTCTATTTTCCTTAGGCATATAGTATTCCTAAAAGTGAAAACATCTTCTAAAATAACATTTAACAATTAATCTCAAAATCATTTTCTTATACTAAGGATAACCATTTGATAAAATATAAGATCCCAAATCAACATATTCTTGATCAATAAAATCATTAAACTAATAATAATAATTCTTACTAACCAGGGACTTCACGTAGGCCAGTGATAGGCGATGCACAATTGTGGGTTCGATTTCTATGGAATTTCCAAATGCAACGGGTTTTCACCTATCCTGGAGGTTTTCTTTTTCTAAAACCATATCATTTTTATAATATTCTCGAAAATATGTTAATTTTCTAAAAAATAACCATTAGCTATTTTATCCTCAAAGTCTATCTAATACCTTTCATTTTGCATCCCAAAATTTAATAACCATTTATCCCCTCAAAAATGAAAGTTCATATAAAACTGTAAGGTTTCCAATTATGTCCACACAAGAAAAGATAATTATTTATTGATTAAAATTTTTACATATCAAACTTCAGGGTTCACATACAAGAAAAAAAATTCCGATGTAATCCCATCATCAAAAGATCCTATATACTTTTAATCATTTAATCATCCTAAAATCTATTATAACTCATGAATCCCTTATATAGATACTTCTTACTCATTCAATGTTCTTCAAAATCAGATAACAATTCATTTAAAACTTAATTTTCAATACTTATTTCCTACAAAAAAATCATGAATCAAATCCTAAGATTCAATAATGTCAAAACATCAAGTACGAAATAATCCACACATTTCATTGGTCATTGTTAGTTTCCTCATCCTTAGTTGGAATGGAATTAGGTATTAGTAAACATATATTTTTATAGTCTTGTTGATCACATTCATGAATCTTCTTTGTAAGACATATATTTATATAATGATCATGCACACCACATTTTAAACATTCAATTGATCTCTCAGAAAGAACTTATTTCCCTTTCCTAGAGTCAACTAGATGCTTCCATTTTCCATTAAAGGTTATTTCTTTATGACCTTCATTTCCACATATATAACATCTTCTCTTCCCTTTGAAGTATTTTACTAGGTGTTTCTTTCCACATCCTTGACACATAGGCTTTTGAATATACTTACCTATATTATTGTTGTCTGAACTACCATAGGGGACGGTTTCACAAATATATGAGGCCTTAGAATAAGCACCAAGGTACAAGTGGTCCATCATGACTCTAGATAGTTGGATGAGAATAACCAAAAGTTTTCTCATTAAAGATACCATTTAATTTGGATCCTTATTCATAAAACCACCATAATTTCCTTCATATCCATTGTCACATTGGTGCCTATTTGATCGAACCATTTAGTAAAACCAAAAAGGCCATTGTGATTATATCAGCAAAATCATAATATAATATCTTATGAGGAGGGTAAATAATATGTTATACTTATTCATGATATCATAAACTCATTAAATTTTTCTAAAATAACTATGTATCATTCTAATATGATAACCATTATGGTGATGTAACTTATGATTAAATAGCACCTTAAACTCTAAAGTTACTTAAACCGACCTCTAATACCAACTATACGTCCCTATCCTTAAACAATACATAAACATGAATTAAGTTAATAATTCAAATTAAGGATCTTTTCACGTTTTGAGATTTAGAGAATTATATCATAACTTATACAAAACAACTTAAATATTAAATGTATACACTTTTATACAGTATCAATTTTTTTCATAAAACAGAAACTCTTAAAAATGAAAAATGTATAGTTCCATATTTTTTAAAGCATGAATTTTCCTTGATTCCATTATTGATGTTATTCATCTTTATGTCATGTAGAAGGCATTTTAAAACATGGGATGAGTAAAAAAATAACATTAATGGATATATAAAAAATGAAAACTATTCGTTTTTCAAAACAACATGTATACCAAGAAGGATTTATCATAAATTAATACCTTTCACCCTAAATAAGTAGAAAAAACACATAAATGAATATAATCTCATTTATTACCCTTTTGGTAACAAAAATATTACTATAATGCTTATAGAAAACAACATATATCATATAATGTTATCATGGGACATAAACATACTTAAATAGAATAACAATGCGGTCGACTTCCTCACATATCAATAAATGGAATAGCCATACGACCGACTTCTATACCCAATTATTTAGAGGTTATAATGTAACCACCCACCCTTGGTTTGTCATAGAACCTCCTGTCATTTGGTTTATCATGTAACCACCCATCATTGGTTTATCATGTAACCACTTGTCAAATGTCATAGCACCATTATATAATCCTAAAACATAAAACATTACAAATATCAATATTTCCTGAATAAAATTTCTTTTGAAATCACAAGATATCATTTCAAGATATTAAAATAATAAATCCATCTCAAAAACCATTTTCAATACGAAAACACCCAAAAATGGAATAAGGGATTTATTTTCCATTTAAAAACATTAAGGATTATAGAGGAAGCCTAATAATGATTTCAGTGGTGGAGAGTTCATTGTCACCATAATCATTAAAAACATTCCTTTTGTTTTTTAGTAAATTACTTCATAGATAAAAGATTCCTTTTGAATGAAATTAAAAGTCAATGGGTTTTATTATACATTTTATAAAAGAAATAGGTGTATATTATCCAAATATTCTTCAATGAAAGGAGATTGAGATGAAGTCCATTAAAAAGATAATTTTGAAAATAAAATAGATCGATTATGGGTATTCACGATAAGTAAAAATAAATCAAGTATAAAAAATATATGATATAAAAAATTATATCTCACATAATCATAGCTTTACATAATCAAAAAGTATATGATTAACCAAAATAATGGAAATTTGGTTAAGAAGTTCCCTTACCTCGTGTCTGACATGAATCGTTCGTTCTATAATTACAAGAATAATAAAATTAAGTTAATTTATACTTGGTTTATATCCTTTTTAATGTTTATTATTTATTTTATTTCACTTATTACAACGTTATAGAAATTACATAATTATTTAAGATAATATTGGTTGTTTTGTCGATATTGGGTACTTGAGTTGAAAATGAATTTGTTATAATTGGAATTTGTCCATGTGGCCAAAAGTAAATTATCTCCAGAATATTATTAATATATATATATATATATATATATATCATATATATCCAGTATATATGTATTTATAATATTCCATAACAATTAGGGATAGGAAATGAAATGCACCATTCATAGAGGCGGTAAGCCCTACGTACGCATGAACACTACTTTCATTTATATTTCATATTTAATGGAATGTAAAATTAATGATACATACATATATTATAATTATATTCTAATATATATGTTATATATGTCACATAATCTCATTAATTCCAACCTTTATACATTCCATGTATAGCATGAACGAGTCATGTCATTTTGAGGGGGCGGTAATCCGCACTTCCTCAAATGAAATTATCATATTTAGACAACACAAAAAGCATAAAGTTATGTTCTAAATAATAATTAAATAAGAATAAAGATAAAATAAATATCTTAAATAGCATATTTAATTAAAGTTCCATTATAATGGCCACCATAAGAGGTGTTTGGAAAATATTGAACAATCATTATTTCTTGAGGCAATAGTTCACCGTCCACAGAAACAGTATGTTCTGTACCTATTAGACAGAGGTGTGTGTATGTGTACTTTGAATACATCTCATAAAAACATCCTATAAAACAGATTATACTTGTGTTTTTATGTAATTATAGAATAATAATATAATATGGAGTGTATAAGGAAAATCTAACGGAAAGGAACTTGAGAGAAGATGTTACCTCAAATCGGGTAACTTCATTTGATATGAGCCATATGGATATCTTGAAATACCTACTTCTAAGGGGAAGGCTTCTAGGAGTAAGAGAGTAATATATGGAGATTGTTTTTGTAGATTTTGAAAGATCCATGATTCTTTACAGTTGTTAGTAAGGGTTAGAGGTGACACCCTTTTATAATAGAGAGGAGGGGAACTTTAGGAATGTCTTCAAATATTATTTTATTATTACATGATTTTAGAATTATAATAACACAAAATTGATATATTTAGAAGATCCGATTATTATTGGTAGTAATCATATCATTCAATGGGTTTTAAGTATGTTTAGTTCATAAAATTAACCTTATATTTTAGCATTAATACTTAGTTAACAAATTTGAATTTAACCATGTCTTCTTGAATATTCATACTATATAGTTAATATAGTTACTATAAAATGAAAATAGAAACACAAGTAGTTAATTAATTCCATGATCAACCTTATCTATGTAATTTGGATGAATCATTGATTTTTAGGAATATTATATCATTTAATAAAATGGTGTTTGTTTTAAAAACTTCTTTATGTAAATTTATATACTATACATATCATGAAATTTTAAAAAATCCGTAACATGATTATTTTGAAAAACTTCATTAATTAAAATATAAAAAGTAATAATCATCCATAAAATTCATGGATGACATAAAAAGTTTCAAAAAATGTTATTTTAATATTTTTAATCTCATTTATCTAAATCATTCATTAATATGGTAATCACTACATCATCATTGTGTCATAAATAAATTTATTTATTTAATCACTAATAACTATAAATAAATTATAATGATGTAGAAAATATTTTTATATTTATAATTAATATTTATAGTCAAATATATAACTTATATAAACCCATAAAAAATTGTTTTACTAAAATATACTTGCTTAGGTTATATTTTCGTTAACATTAAATTAAAAGTAATTAATTGTCATTTCCACAAACAAGTGGCTCCATGGGATCCCAAAATAGACCCAAGGAAAAAATTGACGGAAATATACCATAAAATAGGATTATGACACGTTTTATGGTGGTTTTTTATTTTTGTAATGTTTTTTACCCTTATTTACTATATTTACTTTTTAACCATGGTAAATAAAACAATTACTGAAGTTATTATTCATAATGTCTAAAAATAAAAGGTACATATTTAAACAATTTATACCTCCTAATTCCAAATATGGAATCCATTTTTTAAAATTTAAAACACATAAGTGACACAAATTAATTTTAAATTAATTCCCGTAATCAAAACCAAAAATCAGGTTTTTATGAAATAATAACTATCAAAAGATCGACTTGTGTTTATGTAAAAATTAAAAGCTAAATTACTTAAAATGACCCAAATTGGATTAAATTATAAAAATATAATTTTATTACACTTTAAACCCAATTAAAATGATAATAAAACCATATAAATAAATCAGTTGAAAATACTATTTTGACATAAAAATCAGTATTTTCACTATTTATTAAAAAATGAATTTTATCATAAAAATACCAATATTTCATAAAATGTAAATTTTGATGTCCCAATTTTAAAAAATATGTTTATTTTGAAAGCAGAACATATAAAATTGAAAAAAAACTAGATTTAAGGAGGGTTATCCATCAAAAGTCGGTAAAACAGTATTTTTAGAAAAAACACTTCTTTTATCTAAAAAATTAATTATTATTATGTCATATTTTGAAAAAATATATGATGAGTTTTAAACATTAAATTAAATATATATTATTTATTTTTCATTAAATAAATATCCATAAATAGTGATATGAAAACACAATTATTCTCTTTTAATGATGTTTTCATAAAAACACATCCATTATATTCAATTGGTTTTTATTTCCATTTATAATAAATTTGATAATCAATGAATCATTTTTTAAACATGTTTAAACCATATTTCAAAATAAATTTGATACTATTCATTCTCCCCATTCCAATATCAAGGGGTTAAGTACCATTTAATATAATAATAATAATATTTTTCAGTATAACTAAATGTTGTGTGCAATGTATGATTTCAGAGAAGATAACTGTTGTGTGCCTAATACGCTATCAGAATAAGCATCCCCTTCTACTTAAAATTAATATCTTCTTCAGAAGTATTAATAGAAACCAAAAAACTCTTCTATAAATACATGGGTCATTACAAAAGGGTCTCTTAGAGGGTGAAGATGAAGGCAATCTCAGAGAAATTCAAACAGGATTCCTATGATGCATTACAGATATGTGAATGTCATCAATGAAATATTTGAAGACCCTATAGAACAAAATAGTGATTTAGAGGATTCTGAAGAATATTTTACTATTCATGATATGGTCCACACTAAAATGAATGTATAATTAGTGCATACCTGAAACATGAGGATCAAAAAAAATTGGGCATTCCCTAAAATATTTAACCATTACCTCGTAGAAAAGGTCTTAATATGGGAAAAGGAATGGGTCATACCATGTATCAACTTCCCCGGAAGTAGTCCAATCTCTTTCTATAGAGGATTGATTTTATTAAGAAAATGAAAAAATAAGAGATTTGAGAACACTCAATGTAGAGGTGCTCTGAGATAGTATTCCTTCCATATATGCTCTGCAAGAAGACCCTCACATCGCACTTTTAGTTGGAACGACTTAACAAAGCTCATCTTCCAAAAAAACTGAAGCGGATAGGGAACATCCTCTCAACATTGGACATCAACCAAAAATATATTTGAATCCTGTAATAACATATTAATAATTACCTCTATTTGGTACACAGCCTGAATATAGTCAAGAACATCATTAAAGGCCGAAATCCATTTTTCCCCCGGAAGCTACCAACAGTGCTGACACAAGTGGTTTTTCTAGAAACCTCAATTGTTCTAGCTCTATCCACCTCAACTATATAGGTCCTGAATCATCCATAAATTCCATAAATGATTTTGAACACCATTTAGTCATTAATGAATCATCTTTAAGATATGGAAAGGACGACGTGTTCCAGTACATCTAGAAATGAAGGCTTATCCTGAATGGGTGGATCCTACCGCTCATCTTCCAAACATTGAGAATCCAAAATTTCCAATTTTCAATGGCTCGGGAGATCCAAAACTGCATTTGGAACATTTCATCTCTTGATGTGATCCCATGATAGGGACCCTAGAGAAGTAGGATGTAGTGAAACTTATAAGCATTGTGCAATCACTACATGGTCCATACATGGTATCATATATGTGTGTGTTTCCCAATTGATCACAGTATGTGAAGATCTCCATCATAATTTCCTCTTCTACTTCATCTTAACACTAAAAAAGTCTACAGTCTTTGATCTTACAAACTGAAAAAATAGTTAAAATGAAAGGGTTTCAGACATCATTATGCTATGGAATGGATTTACATATTCCCTGAACATACCACCAACTCAATAAGAGTTTTTTCCTATCTGTGTAGAAAATCCTCAGGATGAGTTTCACACACCATTGAACCCTTTAAAATACATAGTAGGGTTTTAGGATCTGGAAGCAATTTCTCAACATTTGGAAAACTCTATCACATATACCAAATCCATGTTATGGGTAATCCCATCAGTTTATCAAAGGAGAAAAGAAAAGATAGAGGATGCTACTGTTACAAATAATCATTCCCCTATACCCAATCCTACCTCAAATCTTGCAACATACTATAGGGATCCACATCCTGAGTATCAAGAAAATTACCTCCTCATTGTAATGATCAAAGATATCATTGGAGGAATTATTTTGAGGAGTTGAAAGCATGTTCTATTACATTTGGAATGACAAACTCCAAGGTTACTTCATCTAACCTTTGGAAAACATCTTTTTCTAATTTCTGAAGCACATGATTCTTAGCAAATAAGGTAAAAAATTTATCCCAATCTATTTCCACTTCGATAATGATTTTGGGCACCTCATAATGTATTGTATTTTCAAGTACCTCATAAAATGTTGGTGGATTCTTGGAAAGGGAAACCGAAACATTCACAATCCCTGGTAGCATCTGTTTCTCCTAATGATCCAGAGGAGGATGGTGAATGGAAAGAAGATAAAATAAAGAATATACAGATTTTCAATGACTATATTCATTGAATGACTGTCAATTAGACTCATTCCATTCTATGAAAATAGTTGAAACAACAAATTGTGCCTCCTTTTTCTTTTGCTGCATCAAATCCATTTTCATCAAATCCCCCATCCTTTAATGTAAAATACTAAACGAAGTTAAATTACCAAAAGGATAAGTAAAAAAATATAAGAATATGAGATCATGTAATGAATTTTTCCCCTGAGTTTTGTAGATTTCATGACAACTACATCAAAAGCACAAGCACATCCCCACCAAATGGTAGAACAAATGTTGACCCCTAGGTAGAATCTTCATTAGATGAGGAGTTTACCTTTGGTTCCATTAATGTTATTCACTTAGCAGATCCCTAATAAAATGATGATTCTTATTATCATCATGATTTTGCTATATTTGATTTGGGAATGGGTGGAAGAGGTCACCAGGATCAAGGATACAAGGGAAGATATAGTTGTGCGAGGAGACACTACATAAACTAAACCCCTGTTTGAACCATCTACTTGTCCGAAACTAAAGGGAAATCCCACCAGTGAGCTCAATAGGTCCAAGGGGGATCTTAATTCACACATTATAGGGTCTAACAGGAAATGATCATATTTTAATAATAGTTAGAGGATATTCCAATGCCTTCTCGATAGGTGGGAATACCTATCCAGTTTAATCCACAAAGAGCAAAATCCCTTCCATCTACTTCCCCAAAGGTCGATCCATCCACATCATGAACATAAATACTAGAGTAACAAGAAAAGAGAATATTAATTCTGGAAAAAACACCAATTTAGTTCAAAATTAAGATGTTTTGAAGAAACGTTCCGAATTTATATCCATGTTTTTATTCCTAGATTCTCTTTGACTATCAAAATCCATCTAGAAAACACTCATCTATGAAATTTTAACCTCTCACGAATTTGATGTTTAGGTGTATACAACTGAAGTATATTATCTGGTGAGTGATCTTATAGAATTACATGCAGTCATTTTATTCAATGACCTATATATAGATTCCATCATACAAGGAAATATTAGACCATTGTATATATCCATCATGATAAATGACAATGATATCTGATGATACTTCATTGATAATGGCTCAAGAGTCATCCATATACTATTTCAGACACTTCATCAATTGGGTCTTAATGAATCTCACATTTCTCTCTCCACTCAGATTTTACAAGGTTATGAAAGGAATGATCAAGAACCACTTGTCGAGATCACACTCAAAACTCATTTCAAAGATCATGTATCTAACTCTATGTTCATGGTGGTCTACTAGGATAAAACATTCATTGTTCTACTTGGAAGTCCTTGTCTACACCATGTTGTGGAAATTCTTTCATCATACCACCATTGTCTCAAAAATTATTTCAATAGAAAAATTCTGACATTGTTTGTTGTCAAGGACTTGTTCAAATCTTGCAAAACAGAATACATCAATTAAGGGTTCTATCATAGTAAAGGAATGGAAATCAATGGATAATGGTAAAACACAAAATCAATGCCCCAAATGGCCAGGAGATGATCCCGGCTTACCCATTCAAGGAGTTTAGTGCAGATTACATGCCACGTATTACTCAAATAGAATGGGTGGGAAATAATTCACACTTTCAATCAGATTATTTCATATTATAAATCCTTAAATTTTTCCATAATTGTGTTGAATAATTAATCAACCCTCTAAATGATTACGAATTATTGAATGAAAATGTCTTCAATTTGTACCCTGATCATTATCAAAGCCCATTTATTCTAGACAAACTATAATAATCTATCATGATTATATGGGAATGTAAAGAGACTATTTCATAGTCCATTGTTTCCCCCAAAGACTCCAAGTAGTTTTTATGCTAACAAGAATTCCTGAAAGGATTTATTCATCCTTCAGATGTCTTAATGGTGACCAACCACTTCCCTATGAGTAATTTTTTATATCATTTCCTCCCTAGGGAAGTGCACAAGGAGTACAGTATGAGGGAGAGGGAGAGGAAGAGAAGGAAGAAAAGGATTTCAAGGATTCCCCACCAGCATTTGAGGAAGGAATCTCCACCACCCCTACTATATTACAAGATTTTTATAATGGGATATTTGGGACGGGATCCTGTTGAAAATTATCTTTTGTAACGGGGTCTCGTCGCAAATAGCCCGTTGTAGAAAATCGTGTCGCAAATAGATATATGATTATATACATTATATATATAAAAACATGTCGTGAAGTTCCCATAGAAAAAATGGTATTTGTGATGGGTCCTCCATCCCATCGGAAATAGTCTCCATTTATATATGCTATATACCTAAACCTTTGGTGAGAGGCCCGTTGCAAAAAAAATATTCACGTTAGGTCCTTTTACTGATAAAAATACCTTTTTATAATATATATGTAAACTGTTTGCGATGAGGTCCCATTGTAAAATGACACATCACAAATACTAAATAAAATATAAAAAAATATTTAAAAAAATTATGATTAATGAAAAAATATTATTAATAATATTAAAATAATTATTTTTTAAAAATTCTAAATATTCCCAAAAAATATAAAACAAATCATAAATTATTATTTTTATTATAATTATAAGAAAAATAAATAAACATTTCAAAATATACTACTAATAATAATGAATAAAATAATAAAAAGTTTAAAATAATAAAAAATTAAAAAAAAACTATATTATGTAATATTCATACCAATATAAAAGGAAACAACTGTAAATAATTAATATTACAAAAAATGTTAAATTCAAATGTTTTTAGCATTAGAAAAAATCACCGGGGGGGATTGTCTTCTAGAGGAGGTGGAGGAGAAGGAGGAGATGGTGGGGCAAACTCCATCGTTAAACTACATGTCAGACGACGCATGTACTCCATCTGCTCACTCTTCTGCTCCTTCAATTGAATCGTCTCCTCCTTGTGCTGTTGTTCATATTGTTACTGCCATAGACACATATTCTCCTCGTACTACTACTGCTGCTGCTTCTAACACGTCTCTTCGTAATACTTCTATAAACTCTCTATAAGCTCAGACTCAGTTCGCAACTGCTCCGCGTTCTGTGACCCAGAATATGATGCCTCTTCACGAGTTCCTCTCGAGTTTGACACCGACATTGTAGTAGTACTGTAATAAGTCCATTGAGTCAAATGAGAGCCAACACAAACTACTCTTCCCTTCTCAATGTCATACTGGTTTTCTCACATCCATGTCGCCTCATCAAAATAGTGGGCAGTAGTTCGATCAGCCATCTCAGCCTGACTCTCAACTTATTTCTGAGAGGTGCGGCCTCATATGACTCCATCAGTTAAAATATGAAATTAAATTAGGGAAAGAATTATATGTAGTTAATTTTTAAATAGAAAAAGAAATAATATAAACCACAATCCGACATTGGCTATCACCACTAATCTCTCTAGTGGCTGGATCATTTTACCACCTCCGATAAACATCGTACTCTATAATATCGGGATGCTCTACTGCCTATATGAATATAAAATAAACTATTTATATTTAATGTTATATAAAATATTTAAAAAATATACTTACCATATGATCTCAATGCATACAAATTGTACGGCTACCAGCTCAATGTGTCACCTCCTGTCTCCCCCAGTTCTGTCGTCCCAATGAAGATCTCCTCTAAAATAAACCGCACAACCAGTGTGAACATAATCAATCCCTAACATTATATGAAATGTACTATAGTCAATGGGCTCTACATGACTCATCAAATACTGTCACTTCCGCTTTCTTAATGGTTGTCCTTCTCAATTTGTGTTAAAAATGACAGAAACTCTCTTGCATAGACACCTCTCATGCTTTATGGATAGAATCACACATGCTGCATTTCAATGGAAATCTATTACCATGTGATCCATGGAAGAGAAAACAAATTGCGCAAGATAACGCTTCCCTGTCCAACAACTACATGTGAAAAACAATGAAAAAAGAATAAATAATCAAACAATTAGTATATAAATAAATTAATGAAATTTAACCAAAATACACAGGTTACCATACCTTAGTGTGCGTGGATTAAAGCCAAGATGTGGACATTTCCTGGGGATAGGGTCAGGAATCATCAGTCGCGCAAGACCGGGCCCCCTCTGCGTACCCCATGAAATGCAAGTAGGCTGACGGTCAGATGATCCCAAATCCTCCTCATCCAAAGTTAGCTCAGCCTCCAACAACTCGCGAAATAGATCAGGGTCCATCTGAAACAAAAACTAATTTTTGTTAGCAGATAGTTGAAAATAACAATTGCATATATATATATATATATATATTAGTTGTGATTATAACTAATATTTAACTGTGTCAGTGTTCACCTTCATTTTCATCTTCATATATAACGATGTCAATATATTAATATTCATCCTCGACATCATCAATATCGATATGTGTTTCAGTTTCATTATCTATTTCCATTTCAAATTCATTTGTAACATCATTAACATGATCGTCACCATCAACCCTTAATTGTGGGGTGTCATCATCAATATTCATGTCCCCTTGTGAAAAATATATATTTTGAGTAGTCTCTTGAAAAATTATAATTATTTGTACTCTAGAGGAACCACATTCATTTTGAGTAAAAAAAAATTCCCGAGATTTCATTTTTATTATGCTCCACTAATCACCCCGTTCTCTTGAAGTAGCACAATACTTTGCGTAATATATTTGATGTGCCTGTGGAGCCAGAAAAAATGGTTCATTTACTACAAGAAGATTTTTAATACTAATTATTACTAATTATTACCAATTATTACTAATTATTACAAATTATTCCTAATTATTACTAGTTATTCATAATTATTACTAATTATTCCTAATTGTAACTAATTATTACTAATTATTACTAATTATTACTAATTATTACTATGTATTAGTATTTATTACAAATTATTAATATTTATTACTATTTATTACAATTTATTTCCATTTATTAATATTTATTACTATATATTTCTTTTTATTAGTATTTATTACTAATTATTACTAATTATTATTATTTGTTACAATTTATTACTATTTATTACTAGTTACTACTAGTTATTACTATTTATTACTATATATTACTATTTATTACCAATTATTACTATTTATTAATATTTATTACTATTTATTAGTAATTATTTTTTTAATTAATAATTGTTACTCTTTATTACGAATTATTACCATTTATTATTATGTAATACAATTTATTACTAATCAATACTATTGATTACTAATTATTACTATTTATTACTAATTATTATTATTTATTAAAAATTAATACTTCTAATTACTTATTATTATTATTTATTACTAATTATTACCATTTAATACTAATTATTACCATTTATTACTAATTATTACCATTTATTAATAATTATTACTAATTGTAAATATTTATTACTATTTTATCCTAATTATTACTATTTTTCCTAATTATTACCATTTTTCCTAATTATTACTAATTATTACTCTTTATTACGTTTTATTACTATTTATTACTTTTTATTACTAATTATTACCATTTATAACTAATTAGTTCTACTTATTACAAATTATTAGTATTTATTACTAATTATTACCATTTATTTAAATTTATTAGTATTTATTTCTAGTTATTAGTATTTATTACAACTTATTAGTATTTATTACTAATTGTAAAAATTTATTACTATTTTTTCTGATTATTACTGGTTTTTCCTAACTATTACAGATTAGTGTCATTTACCATGAATTACGGAAAATTTCAGCTACTAATTAATAATTACTGTGAATTATTTATATATATTACTAGTTATTATTTATAATTTGTAATTGTTACTAATTACTAAAAATTAGTACTAAAATTTTCAATATATTATTACAAATAAATACTAACGAAAAAAATTGAAATCTAATTTAATTACAACAAATATAAAATAATTAGAATTAATATAAAAAAATTATAAAAATAACTAAATTAAACATAAATACATTTAAACATGATCTCTTATAGTTGTAGATGGCCTCACAACTTCTTCGTAAAAAAACTAACACTAAAAAACTTTCACTCAAAAATTAGAGTTTAGAGAGATATAGAAAGTATAAAATGAATTGAAGGAAGGGAAAAATGGATGGGGGTACATATATGTTAGATTAGTTCTGATGGGAATATGTGCGACATGATTCCCATCGTAAATAGTGCTATTTGCAACGTGTCCTGTCTCAAATACCTTCAGCCGCATCAATTATTCCCGACGGGTAAAAGGGTATTTGTGAATGTACCCATCGCAAAAGGTGACCTGCCGACATAATATTTATGATAGGACAACATCCCATTCCAGAGTTTTTACTGCCGCAAGGTTTTTGTGACGGGACCCGTCGGTAATACACACTAGTGTGCGCACAATTTCCGATAGGGAATTTCCTGTCGCAAAATAGTCTTTACCGCCTCCAGGTATTTGAGACGAGAGTTTCCCCACGTCGCAAATACCCTTCCGGGTGGTTTGGCGCATAAACTGTGCCAAAACACTTGTAAATTTTTGTAACTGGAACCCAAGTCTCGTCACAAATAAGCTTTTCGACGGACTATTTGCAACAGGAAAAAATTCTGTTCGCAAATACTAAATAAAATTAAAAAATATATTTAAAAAAATTACGATTGTTGAATAAATACTATTAATATTATTACAATAATAATAAAATAAAAAATATTAAATTACTAAATATTTGAAAAAAATTATAAAAAAAATAAAAATTTAATTATACTATCTTTACTTTTATAAAAATAAACACACATTAAAAATATAATACTAATAATAAATAATAAAATGATAAAATATTAAAATTAAAAAAAAATTAAAAACATATTATGAAATATTTACACCAATATAAAAGACAAAAACTGTATGTAATTAATATTATAAAAATGCTATATTAAAAGGTTTTTAACATAACATAAAATTTGCTGGGGGTAGATTTTTGGAGAAGGTGGAGGAGCTAGAGGAGATGGTAGAGGAAACATCATCCCTAAACTACGAGTCAGCCAGTGCATGTAATTCATCTTCTCGTGTTGCTACTGCTACCACCGTTGTCTCTCCTCCTTCTGTTTCTGCTCCTACTACTACTGTCATCGACTCTTATTCTCCTCGTACTGATGATGCTTCTGCTGCTGCTGTTGATGCATCTTTTTCTGCTGCTCCTACAAACACTCTATAACCTCAGTTTAAGCTCGCAACTACTCCTGATACCATGAGCCATAAGATGATTCCACTCCACGAGCTCCTCTTGAGTTGGACGTTGACATCACACTAGTACCATAATAAGTCTCAAGAGTCAAATGAGTGATGATACCAACTACTCGGCCCTTCTAGAAGGCATACTAGGACGCCTGTATCCTTGTCACCTCATCGAAATGGTGGTCGGTAGTATGAGCAGCCATCTCGACCTGTTTCTAAGAGGTCACGACGTCATATGAGTCCTTCTGTTCCAATTTGAAATTTATATAGTGAAAATATTTCATGAAGTTAATTTTAAAAATGGAAAAGAAATAATAAGAACCACAATCAGACGCTGGCAATCATCTCTAATCTCTCTAGTGGCTAGATCATGATACATCCTCCGATAAACATCGTACTCTGTAATATCAGGATACTCGGTTGCCTATATGAATATAAAATAAATAGTTTTTATTTAATGTTATATAAAATATTTAAAAAAGTTACTTACCAGATGCTCTCCATGCATATTAAATGTACGACTGTCAGCTCAATGTTTCACTTGCTATCTCCCCCGGGTTTTCCAGCCCAAAGAAGATCTCCTATGAAATCCACCACTCAAATAGTGTGAAGATAATCCATCCCAAACGTGAGATGAAATGTACTCTGGTTAGTGGTCTCTACATGACTCATCAAATACTTTCACTACTTATTTCTTAATGGATGTCCTTCTCAAATTTTGAAAAACACTGACGGAAACACTGATGTGTAGACACCTCCCATGTGGTGTGGATAAAGTCATACATGCTATCATCGATGGGATACCATAAAACGAATAAATAATTTATAATATCATTATATTAATGAAATAAATTTCAAAATAAATATTATTTCTTTACATACGAGAAAATGATTGAACATTCTAAGAAGCACATCAACAGGAATCTGTTCCCATGTGATCCATGGATGAGAAAAATAATTATGCATGATAGTGCTCCCATATCCAATAGCTACATGCACAAAATTGTAAAAAAAGAATAAATAATCAAACAGTTAGTATAAAAAAATTTAATGAAAGCTATATAAATACACAGGTTACCATACATCCACGTGTGTGGATCGAATCCAAGACCTAGACGTCACTCAGGGATATGGTTAGGAATCATCATTCGCATTAGAATGCACCCCCTATGTGTACCCCCTGACCTGCCAATAGGTTGAGGGTGAGATGATCCCAAATCCTCCTCATCCAAAGGTAGTTCAGCCTCCTGCAACTCCCGAAATAGATCAGGGTCCATCTGAAACAAAAAATTATTTTTTTAGTAGATAGTTAAAAATAACTATTACATATAGATATATATTAGTTGTTATTATAGCCAACATTTAACTATTTAAATGTTCATATTCATCATCATCTCCATATCTAACGATGTCAATGTCTTCATATTCATCCTCAGCATCATCAATATTTATATGAGTTTCAACTTCATCATCTCTTGTCATTTGAAATTCATTATTAACATCATTAACATCATCGTCACCATTTACACTTAATTTTTGGGTGTCATCATCGATATTCATATCTCCATGTGAAAAAAGATGGATTTTGAGTATTATCTTGAAAATTTTCAATTCCTTGTACTTCAGCGGAATCATTTTCAGTTGGAGTAAACTGATTTTCCCAAGATTTCATTTTTATTATGCTCCACCAATCATTCTGATCTCTTGAAGTAGAAAAGTACTCTACGTAATATATTTGATGTGCCTCTTGATCCAGTAACAATGGTTCATTTACTACAAGAAGACATTTATTACTAATTATTACTAATTATTAGTAATTATTCCAAATTATTCCTAATTATTCCTAATTATTACTAATTATTACTAATTAATACTAATGATTGCTAAATAATAGTAATTAATAATATTTATTACTATTTATTACTAAATATTACTATTTATTACTAATTATAACTATTTATTACTATTTATTACTAATTATTTCTATTTATTACTAATTATTATTAGTTATTACTATTTATTACAAATTATTACAAATTATTACTATTTATTACTATTTATTACCCATTATTACTATTTATTATTAATTATTACTATTTATTACAAATTATTACTATTTATTATTATTTATTACTATTTATTAATAATTATTTCCATTTATTACGAATGAATACTATTAATTACTAATTAATACTTTTTGTTACTAATTAATACTATTTATTACTAATTATTATTATTTATTACTAATTAATTGTATTGATTACTAATTATTATTTATTACTAATTATTACCATTTATTACTATTTATTGCAATTTATTACTATTTAATACCAGTTATTACTAATTATTACTACTTAATACTAATTATAACTAATTGTAAATATTTATTACTATTTTCCCTATTTATTTCTATTTTCTTTAATTATTACTATTTTTTCCTAATTATTGCTATAATTTCATAATTATTACTAATTATTACTAATTATTAATAATTATTACCAGTTATTACTAATTATTACTAATTATCGGTATTTTTTCCTAATTAATAGATTTTATTAGTAAATATTAGTATTTATTACTAATTATTACCATTTATAATAATTATTAATATTTATAACTAATTATTAGTATTTATTACTAATTATTAGTATTAATTACTAATTGTAAATATTTATTTCTATTTTTTCCTAATAATTACAATTTTTTCCTAATTATTACTGATTAGCGTTAAGTACTCTTAATTACGGAAAATTACATCCAATATTTACTAATTACTGTCGATTATTTATATGTATTACTAATTATCATTAATAATTATTAATTATTACTAATTATTAAAAATTATTAATAATAATTTCAATTTTTTGTTACAAATAAATACTACTGACAAAATAATTGAAATATAATTTAATTACAATTAACCAACAATAATTAAGATTAATATTTAAAAATAAAATACATACTAAATTAAATAAAACATAAATACTTTTAAAGTTCATCTCCTATAATTGTAGATGACCACACAACTTCTTCCTAAAAAACTAACTCTAAAAATTTTTCACTTTAAAATTAGTGTTTAGAGAGTTTGAGAAAGTAGGAAATGAGGGGAAGGAAGGAAAAATAGATGGGGGTATATGTTAGTTAGATGAGTTGCGATGAGAATATTTGTGACCCGATTCTCGTCGCAAATAGTGCTATTTTCCATGGTTCCCATCGCGAATACCTTCGGCCGCATTAATTGCTGTCTACGGTTAAAAGGGTATTTGCGACGGGGCTTGTCGCAAAAGGTGACCTCTAGAAACAGTATTTGTGACAGGGAATTCACCGTCACAAATAGTATTTACCGCCTCCTGGTATTTGCAACAAGAATTTCCCCCCATCGCAAATACCCTTCCGCGGGGTTTGGCCCGTAAACCGCACCAAACCGCGCGAAACTTTTTGCGATGGGACCCCAAGTATTTTCACAAATAAAGAATTGTTTGCAACGGGTTAATCAAACCAACATCAATAACCTCTTCGATAGACTATTTTCGATGGGAAAAAATCCCATCGCAAATACTGAATAAAATTAGAATATTTAATAAAATTATGTTAATGAAAATATAATATTAATATTATTAAAAAAATAAAAAATAAAAAATATTAAAATTCTCAATATTCACAAAAAAATATAAAAAAATCATAAATTATTATTAATATTATTAATAGAAAAATGAACAAACGTAAAAATATATTATACTATTAATAAATAATAAAATCAGAAAATATTAAAAATAAGAAAATATTAAAAAAATAAATATTTAACATTAACACAAATATAGAAGACAAAAAGAGTAAATAATTCATATTACTACAAATGATGATTTCAAATTTATTTGTCATAACACAAAATTCATTGGGGGTATAGTCTTCTGGAGAAGGTGAAGGAGTTGGTGGTGGAAACTCCATCCATAAACTATGAGTTAGACGACACATGTACTCTATCATCTCGTGCTGCTATTACTGCCATCAACGCATCTCCTCCTCGTGTTGATGCTCCTGCTGTTGCTTTCATCGATGCATATTCTCCTAGTATTGCTGTTGCTCATGTTGGTGCTGCTGACACATCTTTTCCTGCTACTTCTACAGACTCTCTATATGCTCAGTATGAGCTCACAGCTGCTCCTAATAATGTGAGTTAGAAGATGATGCCTCTCCACGAGCTCCTCTCGAGTTGGACGCCGACATCGCAGTTGTACCATAATAAGTTGCAAGAGTCAAATGAGAGTTGATACCAACTACTCAGACATTCTAGAAGGTATACGAGGTCACCAACATCCATGCCGCCTCATCGAAATGGTCGGTACATGTCGATTGGTCGTGTCAGCCTGACTCTCACCCTATGTCTGTGAGGTCGCGGTCTCATATAAATCCTCCTGTTTCAATTTGAATTAAAATAGTCAAAATTTTATATATAGTTAATTTTAAAACTGAAAAAAATTATTAATGGCAACAATCCGACGATGGGGATCACCTCTAATCTCTCGAGTGGATGGATTACTGTACATCCTCCGATAAACATCGTACTCTGTAATATCGGGATGCTAGAATGCCTATATGAATATAAAATAAACAATTTATATTTAATGTTATATAAAATATTTAGAAACGATAATTACCTGATTCTCTCTATGTGTACTCAATGTATGGCTACCACCTCGATGTCTCACAACCTGTCTCCCCCGGTTATGTTAGTCCAATTATGATCTTCTATGAAATCCACCACTCAACCAGTGTGGACATAATCCATCCCAAATGTTAGATGAAATTTACTCTAGTTGGTGGGCTTTACACGACTCATCAAATACTCACTCAGACTTTCTTAATGGTTGTCCTTCAGAAATTTTGCAAAAACAGATGGAAACAGTCACACACAGACACCTACCATGCATCTTGGATTACGTCACACATGCTATCATCGATGGGATACCATAAACCATACAAATAATTTATAATATCAAGTTATTAATGAGAAAAACTTCAAAATAAATATTATTTAATTACGTAACAGCCAATGATGTGACCTGAAAAGAAGTACATCAACTAAATCTGCTCCCATGTGATCCATGGCTGAGAAAAATAATTGTGTAAGATCGCACTCCCTTATCCAACAACTACATGCGCAGAACTATGAATAAAAAACAACAATCAAACAATTAGTATATAAATTAATTAATGAAATCTAACTAAAATTTACAGGTTATTATACCCCCATGTCTGTGTATAGAACCCAAGACATGGACGTCACACGGTGATAGAGTCAAGAATCATCAGTTGCACAAGACCACACCCCCTCTGTGTACACCCTGAACCGCTAGTAGGCTGATTGTGAGATGATCCCAAATCCTCCTCATCCAAAGGTATCTCAGCCTCCTAAAACTCAAGAAATAGATCCTGGTATATCTAATACACAAAATTATTGTTTTTAGAAGATAGATTAAAATAACTATTACATACAGTTATATAATATTTGTTATTATAACCAGCATTTAACTGTGTCAATGTTCACCTTCATCATCATCTTCATACCTAATGATATCAATGTCTTCATATTCGTGCTCGGCATCATCAATATCGATATGAGTTTCATTATCATCATCTATTTTCATTTCAAATTCATTTTTAACCTCATTATCACCATCGACCCTTCATTAGGGAGTGTCATCATCGATATTTATGTCTCCTTGGGAAAAAGATTGATTTTGAGTAGTCTCTTGAAAAATTTCAATTCGTTGTACTTCAGTAGAAAAAAATTCATTTTGAGTAAAATTATTTTCCTAAAATTTCATTTTTATTATGCTCCATCAATCACTCAGGTCTCTTAAAGTAGCATGGTACATTGCGTAATATATTTGATGTTCCTGTTAAACTAATAAAAATGGTCCATTTACTGCAAGAAGACTTTTATTACTAATTATTAATAATTATTCTTAATTATAACAAGTAATTCTTAATTATTACTAATGATTACAAATTATTACTAAATTTTACTAATTATTACTAATTATTACTAATCATTACTAATTATTACTAATTATTACTAATTTTTACTAATTTTTACTAATTATTTAAAATTATTACTAATTATTAATATATATTACTGTTTATTACTATTTGTTACTATTTATCACTAATTATTACTAATTATACCTAATTATTACAATTCATTACTATTTGTTACTATTTATAACTATTTATTACTATTTATTACTATTTATTACTATTTATTACCAATTATTACCATTTATTACTAATTATTACAAATTATTATTAACTATTACTATTTATTACTAATTATTACCATTTATTAATAATTAATACTATTTATTACTAATTAATACAGTTTATTACTAATTATTACTATATATTGAAAATTATTATTTATAACTAATTAGAACTATTTATTACTATTTATTATTATTTATTACTACTTATTACCATTTACTATTATTTATTACTATTTATTAATAATTACTATCATTTATTAATAATTATAACTAATTATTACTAATTGTAAATATTAATGACTATTGTCCCATAATTATTTCTATTTTTTCCTAATTATTACTATTTTTTCGTAATTATTACTATTTTACCTAAATATTTCTTATTATTACTAATTACTACTAATTATTACTAATTATTACTATTTATTACTAATTATTACCATTTATTACTAATTAATACTACTTATTACAAATTATTAGTATTTATTACTAATTAATATCATTTATTACTAATTATTAGTATTTATTACTAATTATTAGTATTTATTACTAATTGTAAATATTTATTACTATTTTTCTTAATTATTACTATTTTTTCCGAATTAAAACTAATTAGCGTTAATTATTATTAATTATGGAAAATTACAGCTACTAATTACTAATTACAGCTAATAATTTATATATATTACTAATTATCATTAATAATTATTAATAATTACGAATTACTAAGAATTAGTACTAATAATTTCAATTTATTATTACAAATAAATAATAATGACAAAACAATTCAAATTTAATTTAATTACAACTAATCATCAAAAATTAAAATTAATATAAAAAAATCAAATTAATTAAAACAAAAATACATTTATACTTGATCTCTTATAATTATAGACGGCCTTACAACTTATTCCTAAAAAAACTAACTCTGAAAAAAATTTACCCTAAAATTAGAGTTTAGAATGACCTAGAAAGTATGAAACGAGGGGAAAGAAACAAAAAACATATAGGGGGTATATATAGGTAAGATTAGTTGTGACGGGAATACTTACGACAAGATTCCAATTGTTAATAGTGCTATTTGTGATGGGTGTCCTTGTAAATACCTTCGGCCACATTAATTACTATCGGTGGTTAAAAGAGTATTTGCGATAGGACCCGTTGCAAAAGGTGACCTGTTGACACACTATTTGCGACGGGATAACATCTCATCTCAAATAGTTTTTACCGCCGACAGATTTGTACGATAGGACCCATAGAAAATACACTCCAGCGGACTCACTGTTTTGATGGGGAATTTCCCATCACAAATAGTCTTTACTGCCTCTTAGTATTTGTGATGGGAGTTTCCCCTTGTCGCAAATACCCTTCCACACGGTTTGGCGCGTAAACCACGTGTAACATTTTGCGACGGGAAAAAATCCTATCACAAATAACCCGTCACAAAAAGAAGTTTTTCCCGTAGTGCACCAGGGATGAAATCAGAGATATAATTATGGGTATAAAAGACGATCAACATCCAACTATAATTTATGTAGCCTTTACTACTGAAGAACAGGAGGAACACACCTCCTTCCTAAAGTATCTCCATGACGTGTTTCCATGGAATTACATATAGATGCTAGGCCTTGACCCTAAGGTGGCTATTCATCATTTCGGTTAGCAAGAATATCAATGATGATATAAGAAATCAGCCTAGAGGATATGCCTGACTCATGCCTCCAAAATTGAGGCTGAGGTTGAAAAACTTTTCTATGAAAATTTTATTTCAAAGTTACAATAATATAAATGGATTTCCAACATTGTCCCTATGAAAAAGAAGAATGGTAAAATCTGAGTTTTCATCAATTGCGGATTTCTCAACTAGAAATGTACCAAATATTACATCTCCGTTCCAATAATATAAATCTTGGATGATGCAGAATCTGGCTACCAAACCTTCTTTTTCATGGATGGATACTCTGGGTATAATAAAATCTAGAAGGCCCCCTGGAAATGAATAAAACAAAACCATTTGAGCACCTCAAGGTGTAATCTTCGATTGGGTAATTCCCTTTTCCTTGAATAATGATGATGCTACAAACCAACATGCTATGCATCACTTCTGAAAACAATTCATGGGAATGTTTCCCAAATGCTATGTTGATGATCAAATGGTCAAATCCTAAAAACAATGTGATCACTTCAATAAATTAAAAACCATATTCATCAATCTTTGGTAGCATATTCTGAAGATGAACACCATGAAATGTTCTTTCAAGGTAACCTCATGAAACTTTATTGACATCATTGTACGCGATCATGGAATCATAGTTGATCCTAATAAGACTAAAGTAATCCTTGCCTTGTAACCTCCTAGAAACTTGAACGAGTTAGTTGGACTTAAAGTAAACTTTGTCTACATTTTTTGCTTCATAGAAAACCTTGTATAAAATTTTACACATAAAACATTTGATGAATAAGGGGGTCACACATAAGTGGACTAATAACTATCAAGAAGTAACTAATTCCCTCACGGAATAACTCTTTATCCCACCAGTATCGATGCCACTAGTTGAAGGAAATATGCTCCTACTATACGTGATAACCTTAGAGTGATCCTGGTTTCTTTAGTCGTGAAAAAGAAAGATGTTGGGAATGAGAAAATCCATTACTATCTCAAACTACCAATGCATGATGCAGATAATCAATATTCATATATTGAAAAGTGCTTCCTAGTGTTAATATTTTCGTTTCAAAAGATAAGGAACTACCTGAAACACCATGAGGTCCACTTGGTTACTCATAATAACCTGCTCAAATTTTTCCTCGATCGTCCAATGCTAACAAGGTGACTGACATGGTGGTAGATATCCTGAAGTAGAATTCACTTATTTAGAAAATTATTTAGATAAAATTAATATTATATTTTTAATCAGGATGTTGAAATTATCCAATAGTGATTTTTTTTATAATTATCTGAGGCAGTCAATTTTTTAGGGAAAAATTAAATACTATATAAATATAGGGTCTGTTTTATGATAGTATAATGGCCAAATAATGATGTAATAAATAATATAAAATGAATCTTCATACAAATATATGTTTTTACTTTGAAATAATGTAATTTTATGTTTATTATATTTATTTTATAAATCCTTAGTAAATCCTACAAAACCTTAAATATATATTAAATCCTTAAAATTGTCTCATTGAAAGTACGAATCACCTTCACATAAGCAAGAAAATATTTTAATATCATCAACCCATACCTTATAAAATAATATATACCACACCCATTTTCCATAAACCGTTGTTAAAAACCATGGTATGGTAGGTGGTTTTGAAGTTTTTATTTTGAGGTGTCAAAAACCAAAATAGTAAAGAAACCCCCATCTTTTCCTTTATAGACCCACCCAAGCTTCCATTTCTCTTCACTCAAACACATTTAAGCTCGACCAAACCTTTCCAATTTCTATCTAAAGTCCTCCCAAGGCACCCCAAAGCTCCTAAAAATCCTCTCCCAAGCCTTTGTAGTCACATATCAAAGTAAGGGATCTTCTACTCTCTGCTTTTATCAAGAACTCCTTTTGTGATATGCCTTTTAAATTAAATAGACGTATGCTGGGATATGTTCATACATAATAGCATTAATGTCCATTTGATTTATATATAATGGGATATTCCTTACACTATCATGAATCCATCCATGATCTTTTATATACACTCGTTTCCAGGCATTAATTCTGCAATGAATTTCCCTCTCCTCATTCTAATTAAAGAACTTCATTTATATTATGCATCTTAAATTCCATTTCATGTGTTGTGGTATAATGTTACATGACCCCTTACTCTAAATTCCAGGAATAAATTAAGATATACCCATTTCTCTTTCATCAACCTATTTTAGTAATTTCTATTTGATTCCATTATGATGATGAAAATGTGCTATGATTTTCCATACCATGGATATCATGTAGTGGACCATACCTATTTATCTATCTAGGGCAATCACTATTATGATCGTATACATATTTATTGGGGAATTAAATTTATTTATTCCACTTTCCATGATCATGGAATTACCTATGATATGGAATGAAATCTTGTTATATGATCGATGTGGAAAAATTAATTCATGGAAATCAAACGATCATAAAGGGTGTACCTTGATAGTGTTCCAATGCATTGGTTAAGGTTTAGTTTCATGATACATCATGTGAAATGAGGGTTTAATCATGATAATTCATGTGCAATGAGGTTTCATTCATGATAATTCATTTTCAATGAGGGTTTACTCATGCCAATCCATGTGCAGTGAGCCTTGACTCATACTAATATCATGTTGTATGTTGTTTCCACATTTCCATGTTATGATTATAAAACTATGTCATACCTTTATATTCATGTTTCATTTTGATCCATTTATATACCCATTTACTAACATTTATTGTCTTCCTAATGTAATTCTATGTTTATTACCTTATTCGGATTTATATCCCACCCTTTTCTTATGTATGTCAACAAGTTATCTCATGCTGTGTTAAGTACGATGGAATGTTGTGGTCATATAAAAGATTTATCCAATAAAGATATTGTATTTTATTTATTAAGTTGTTATTTAATGTTCCTAAGCCCCATAGATACTAGACCTCTTGATATTATGAGTTTTATTAAGAGAAAATTATGTAATAAATCCTGTATAAATATGAAAAAAAGAGCAGGGTTATTATACCAAAATCACCGGAAAGTCCTATAAAAGAATGGATTTGATGGAGTCCTTATCATATGTGTTGATGGAGAGGGTACTATCGATTTTATGGATAATGTATGTGTAGGATTATATTTTTCCCACCAATCAGGTGTAGGCTTTCAGAAAAAATTTAATATATTAGATTCTTTTGACCTTATATGATGTAGGATTGCACAAAATTAACTAAGAAGTGAAATCCTGGACAAGTGCATGAAAATTTCATCAATCAACCCCTATATCTTCTATATATAGATAAAATCTCCAATCCATTTTAACAATTGGAATTGGTGTTTTCTGTCCATATCCTATATCTATGACTAATAATTTTAAGTATATCCTTACTCTTGTCGATTTTTTCTCCAAATTGGATGAGGCTATATGTCCCAATAAGGTTGGACCCAAATAGAATTATTAAATTTGTAAAAGCTAACATCATTACCTGATTTGGTTTCCCCACATCATTTTTATCGACAATGGTCCCAATTTTTATTTTGCTATGGTAGATAAACTGTATCAAGGTTACAATATCAAATCTAATCATTTACCCAGTTGTCATGAAAGTGGTCAATTAAAAGATAAAGGATTTTAATAGGACTATGTAAAAAATAATATATAATATGGTGAATTAATAAAATATGTCCTGAAAGGATAATATTTTTAATTCCGTAGGGGATAAATGGACTACTACTTGTATTGCGACAAGGGTGACTCCGTACTCATTGGTGTACAAAATAGAAGTAGTCTAGCCCATTGAGGTTCATATTCCATTGATCTATATTTCTATTTGTGAGTAGATATTCATAGATGAGTAATCCTATAAATGAATTGATTAGATGGAGTGAATATATTAAAGGATATTTTATACCTTGCATATCTTGGAGGTATATCATAACTGGATATCATGAGCCTTTAACAAGAACATCCATCTTCATTTTTTCCTCCAAGGGGAATTGGTATTGGTATTTAGGAATCCAATGATACCATGAAAGAAGCATTCATATATTAAGCCATGATGGGAGGGACCTTACACCATACATAAGGTCTACTCTAATGGATCATATTACATGATGTTGATGGATGGATAAATCACTACAACTCTAACCAATGAAAGGTTCCATAAAAAAATAATCTGTGTAATCACACAATGTTCATCTATGTTACAGGATGTTAAACCACATATAATTATTTTCATCCTAATTTTATGATGTTCAATTATGTATCATCATTATCCTTGTCACATGCTGATAAAATGCATGACACATGGTCTTAACTACAATTTGATAAACGTTATATCCCTAATTAACCTCATGACATGAAATTAAGATGTATGGTTAACATATACCTTTTTATGTTAATAAATCCAAAAGATACCATTAGTAGAAACTCATTTTGGCCCTTCAAAATATGATTATTTTCAATGAGTAACCTCGTTGTCATCATTTACACTCCCTACTAAAGCATGATCCCCATTTCTTATTCTTTTTGGATCAGACCTGCATGGGGAATAATAGTCAAGAACTATGTGTGTCATGATTAGTTCCATATAAAGATATGTAGTGACACCTATGTCTTATCCCTTGGTCTACCAGCAATGTTTTTTTCACATCAGGTGACCCATGTCCTTTCCGAATTATGATAAACAACACAGTTCACCTAGAACTTCACGTGACTTGATTCTTATTCCAACGGGATATGTAGAAATTCACATATACCCAATAGTATACCCTATTTTGACCATAAAGAATCAATTTTCCTTTTAACTATGTATGAAAAAAATCTATACTGGGATATCCACCATAATATATGGCTTGATTCACATAAGATTTTGTGTCTTGAAGCCTAACTTCAATCTGAAAAATATTTGAGAAAATATTAAAGCCCCTTCCTCACATTCAACATCAATTAGTGTGGGGAACCTTCTTCAAGAACTACGTGGGGCTTGATTATTATAATATTGAGATACGTAGTGATGCCGATATCTCCAATCCTTAGTCCATGCATGATTTAAAAAAATAATCCCCCATTCACTGTTTATGGATCAGACCTTAACGAGGAACCTTTTGAAGAACTATGTTTGGGTTGGTTCGTTCAACAATAGGATACATAATGATGCCTGGATCTCCTATCTCAGGTCCAACTGTAATAGTTAAAAGTCCAATCACCCTATGTGAGCATGAATCATATCTACACATGGATTCTTCCAAGAACTACATTTAGTATGATTCACATCCCATTGTGATACGTAGTGATGCTCAGATCCCCAATCCTGGATCATGCCATAATTAAATCGAAGATCCCCTTTACTTCTTATTGATGAATAATATCTTCTTGGTGAGTCTGTCAAATACCATAAGAGGCTTGACTCTCATCCCAATGAGATACATAGAGATTCACTACTCCTACGCATTGTCTCGGCTCTAATGTTCTCATTCTTTCACATCATTTCATCTTCTCTTTACCACAAGATGTTAAACTGAAGGGAGCCTCATGAACTACATGTTGTTTTATTCTCACCCATATGAGAGACATAATACTCCTAGAAGTTCAATATTGGGAATATTCACAAAAAAAATATAAAATTCCCATACTCTCATGTGTATAAGTCATATTTACAGGGGGAGATCTAGTAAGAGTTCTCACTTTACAGATAAACTCATATCTATTAGAACTATGAAAGGATTGATTGTTTCCCTAGAAAGATTCATAGTGACACCTGGGTCTTATGCCCTTGTCTATAAACAATTTTACCTTTTTATGTCAGAATCACCCATGTTCATTCTGTAATCAATTAAACTTCACATCCAATGTACTCTGCACATGACATCCAACTTTATGGAACCTATAGCACCACCTGTTGTACTGAATCACATCCAATTGAGATAAGTAGTGAATCTAAGGCCTTAAGACCTAGCCCCAACCACAGAGTAAAGTAATATTTCCCCTCCCCTCCATAAAAAAAATATTTGTAAGAGATTTTATTTCAGGTCATCTCTATAGAGATCCCACAATGGAAACAAGTGATGTTCCCCACCTACACATGAATCAAATCTATACAATGGATTCCTAACTCAGGGACAGTATAAGTATGAAGCTTATTTTATGCTTTGAATAATACCCCTTTTGTATTCCACACTCCTTATATTGAATATTATCATATCATCAAAACCATTCCTTAGATTTTAGTGGAATAATTCCTGATAGCTATGATATCATTTTTTCTGACCATGAAGTATGCACCCCAGTTGGGTTTGCTAAAATTTCCGCAATAAAAGTTTTGTCAACAAATGAATTAATTTTTTTGGCTATGCAGTATGTTCCCCAGTTGGATTGCCTAAAATAGCCATCTTAATGGGGTCTTATACCAGTGATTATTTAATTCACATGATAAGTGTCTTCTACCCCTTTATGATTTTGACAACGATATGCTTGAACCCACAATTTAAAATCAATGGAAATCCTCTGCATATTTTCCACTTTTCCATTCTCCAGATATGAATGTCCCCATGATCATTGATTAAATTTCCCAATCATATGTTAAAAGAATATTAGAATAATATTGGTCCATTTTTTCACATTCTATCAACTCTTTCAATAATCCTATTGTTCTAGTCATATAACCTAAAACTATATGCACCATACATCCTATGCTTGGGTAAGACCAGCATAGAGAATCCATCTCCCATAATCATTGGAAAATCATGACATAAAATTCATGTTCCATATTCAGGTTCTTTCTCCAAAAACCATGATATGTGATTGGTAATATCACAATCTCCATAAACATCCAATGACCTTTTACGATAGAATAGTAGAGTTCTTAAGATCTCATTTTTCTGACGACATAGTATGCGCCCTAATTGGTCTTTCATAAAATAGTCCTCATAATGGGTTTTCCAACCAAAGGATGCCACTATTAAATATAATGTATGTTCCTATGATGGCCTTGCATAAAACAACCACATAATACATTTCTCAATCAGTGGAAACATTGTTCTCTGGAGAGACCTCATCTAAACTTAATAAGCCCCTTTTCGGATACAATCCATTAGATACGGGACTCCCAAAATCCATGTTTAAAATTTATCTTATTCCATACTTAAACATGGTAGCACTATTCCATCTAAATTACAAAGAATTGAAGAATAATATACCTTTTTGGTCAATTATAAAAGGCCATAAATTAATGAATCCATAATTTTATTACTTCATGAATATAACCTTCAGGACAACACATCCTTGATGTATGAATTCAAACTAAATGGACTAATGTCTATTATGCATGAAATTAAACTACACCAAATTATCTCCCTGCTCCAGGACTTGAAACTGAACATAATAATGTCCTCTCTAGATGACTTTAAAATATATAACATAAGGTTCCTACTACATGAAATTAATCTGAAAAAAATAATATCGTTGTTGCCTGACATAAAACTGAATATCTTAATGTCCATTCTCCACAACTTTAAACTGTATTACACAATGTCATAGTTTCATGATGTTTATCAGCACATCATAATGTCATTACTATATGAGTTTAAAATGTACAACCTAATGTCCCTACTACACGACATTAAACTACACGATAACATCTTCCTTTTTAAGAAATGGAGCCTTCTCCATTTGACATTGGTTAGCTAACAAATTTACGCTCCTTCAAACATCAAATTCATGTAAGATTGTTTTCCTATCCATGGAACGTGCTCACATCAATATTTCCTTCATTCTCAGAAATAAAACCATAGAAAAAGAACCCCTTTTGGATTTGGGAAATATGAATCTCTATATACTTCCTTCTTCTGAGAGAATTAAAATGAAAAAATCCATATGAACTAATTTACCTGAAAATGTAGTACATTCCCCCATTGTCCTTTCATTTTCCCCCATAATAGGATTGTCAGCCTAAGGATGATGCTATTGACTATCATGTAAATACCCCTATTGGAATTTCATAAAACAACCCTCATAATGGGTTTGTCAACCACTAGTAACCTAATTCTAAAGAGATACCTCCACTATTCCCAAATAACATTCTCTTGATTTGGGAACCATATATTCGTGGCTCAATATTACCCATGGATGTATCTGAGGAATATTGGAACATTCCTAGCCATCATACCATGTATGTGTTATTATATTAAAATTTATGGTCAAAGAGGATCAGCCTAAAACACTATCCATTTTTGTATGGCATGAAAAAAATTAGACTTACCAAAAAAGAGATATTGTACACACCATGAAAAAAAATTGCAATGGGTACCCTAGAAACAATTTGAGTCTCAGGTCACAAGACATTCGCTCCGTATGGTTTAGGAAATATAGATAAATTAAAAGATGAAAGGAAAAAAAATTTATTAGGTTTAAAAGATATAATGGATTTCCTAATAAAAAAATCTATCCAAATAAGTCTATTTTATATTGTGATTATGAAAATAATTAGGGTGATGGCCCAAAATACAAAAAGTTCGTAGTGTTTTCTATATAACCCTCACAACAGTCAAAATACACTAAATAAACCCGATGGTTTATTTAAAAGTTAATGATCCCACATTCCTATCATCATAATTATTATTAGATGAATTGAAAATATAATTCTACGGAAATTAGTTATGACATTTTGATTATAGGAGGACAATAATTATGAAGACATATAAGATCAAAAACTAAATTATTTTCATTTATAGAGAAAAATCATAGGAACAGCCATAAAATGGAGTCTCTATGTCATGTACTAAAATAGGCCTTCAAAATAACTATTAATCTTATGAAAAGCCTCTCGAGCCCCATAAAAGTAATATTGAATCTCTCTCAGTTGGACCACATGGTAGTTATGTCCCATGGATTTGGAAACAATTAGATCATCCTTACAAACATTATGTTGCTCCAAAACCCAACAAATGATCTTGGAGAGTGTCAAAGTAGCCTACATTTAACTTAGAAATAGATTATTTTCACTTTTAAATGATTCTAATTCTATTGGGGGGATTTTTTTCCCTATCAAATGTGTTTTCAAGCACATTACCATTGAATTCATGATGGGTTTTCTCCACATAGACAAAATATTTCATGTTTGAGTTGAAATGTTTCACCATGAATGATGAATATGTCGTATGAATTTCTATCATCTAGAAGACTTCTCTAGAGTTACGGATAAGATGAAAGATCCCCCTCAAAGAGTAGGCTATGTATTTCCATGATCGATGATAGAAAGATGTCGAAAACTCAAAAATCAAATTTTGAGTTTATTCTAAGAATACTTCTTGTATTACATATATCTAGAAGTGTATATATCTTTGAGAGGATTGATTTTACTAGTCATCGAGCCCAAACAGACTCACAAATCAAACATTATTGCGCTTGGAAGTTAAAAAAATATGTTAAAGGAATTGCATCACCCCACAAGCAATCTGTACAAGCCATCTGTGCAAGCCATCCACACATTCCCATCCACTTAGACCCATCTTAAGAGGCCTATCTACACATGTCCACAAGAGCCTATAAATAGACCCCTTCACCTTATATTTTTAAGAGGACGAACAAACTTCTAGACCTTGAATCTTGTAGAGGGACCTGGCTACAAAGGTCCTCCACCCAAGTAATCCACCACTACTTGTATGACCTTCTATGGACCACCTTAACTAAGGCAAGGCCCCCAACCTAGAACTTGGCTGACACAAGCTTGGGAGATCCATACCTGAGTGAGGTAGTCTTATCCACCATTATACTACTTGGGTGAGGTACCACATGGGGGACCCCATACCTGGGAAACCCACATTGGCCGACCCACACTAGGGAGACCTACCTAGGAGACCCATACTAGGGAGACCCACTTGGGAGAACCTATAGGTCTATATCATTGAGGCTTCACCCTTGCTTGGTATCACTATCATGCTAAGATCTCGGCCCTCTAGGACGGTCCCTTCCATACCATCATTGACCCATATGAAAATGGAGAGTTTCACCATGAATGTTTTCGGGCCAGATCGATGATATTTTGGCATTCACCTTATATGAATTAATTTGAACCCCTATAATACTAATATTTGAGATACTCTTCCAAACCCAATGAAATTCCTTGAGTCAACATACTCCTCTTCGTTCCATTCTAATGTTAAGAATTAAGATTCTTATCTTCGATTCCACAAGTAACTTGAGTTGATAAACTCATCAAGAAACTACTCAAACCACATCAGTTGACTCTTATGCCATTTTAAATCATAAATGGGAATCTTCATTAAGAGTAATATAGAACTAAATGTAAAAGGGAATCCCTCATGGAGTACTACCCTATCCTTTCCTGTGGGAGGTTTCATTCTTTCTCCTATCAACCTCTTCATCCATAACCATAATTCCATCCTCACATTAGACTCTCATCCAATGTAATGTGAAGAGAGGGATGTTTCATAACCCTGCCCTCTTCCACCATATCCTTGACCTCTTCTTCTATAGCCTCGAACCCTTCCACCAGTGAAGGTGTAAAATTTTGTGGTTTGACTATTCTTCAGATTCCTCTTGCTTCCCACATCAAGCATTAATCATGAGGGTTTAGAGGTTATTGATGATCACAACAACCACACAATCCTCTTAAAGGATTGAACAATGAGAACTATAATTGTTATTAACCAGGATAAGTAGGAATCCCACTTATATTCTGAGATTAATGGGAATCCTCTTTAGGAATAACCCCTAATCATAATTCTCAAAATCCGAGAATCCCCCTCAGGAATAAACCCTGAGTTAAACCCACCCAAATCACAATGAGGAAATAAATATATCATGTTACCTTCATAAGGGATATCATTATCAGGTGAAATCCCCAAAATAACATCTCAATGGTCCACACTCCCTTGTTAGACACAACTTTTAGGGCCTCCATAGGAAAATGTCCCCACTAATAAACTACGCTGGCATTGATTCCCATACAAAGATGATACATAGAAAACCATTATGAGGTTCAAACCCAACATTCTAAACCAACCATTTTCTTTTGGGCCACAACCCTAGTAGAGTCTAATTCAACTTGTAAACTCATATTCATTCCATGTTCTTTGGGGAGTTTCAATATAAGTCACACACTAAACATTTACATTGAAACATTCTCCAAGATTCCCTTGCTACAAGATGTTAAATTGTATGGTTTCTTCCTCATCACACGACCATAAAATGTATTACGTGTCCAACTAAGTGGCACCAATCGTTGTGGGATCTGATTCCTTTCACAAGGATACATAGGAATAACATTTATATGTCCAATCCCAATAGCAATCAGTTCTCATCTCTTTGGATGAAGATAAACTCCATACAGACCTTCATCTCCCTATATGACATTAAAATCCTTCATAATATTCATATACATGGATGAAAATAAAATCCTTAGTTCCCCTTATGTAGCTGGAAAACTAGCATCCTCTTAATAATCACCAAATAATATCTATGTATTGTATGAGTAGATAACATCGATGGTGAACCGAATATACATAATCATTTATCCATTAATTTTGAACCTCAAATACATACAAATGATTCTGAATTCCACACATGAAAATAACGGATTTCCAATATTAAGATAAGTCACATGATACTTGGTATTTCATGAAAGAGTAAGAAATAATTTACCCCAAAATGATGTCATGAGCTTGAACTCCCATCCTCTCGACCATTGTGAGTTCTTAAGAATCATGGGTTAAAATCCCTAAGGAGAACCGACCTTTGGAAAGAATGTTCTTATAGATATAAAACCATTGGGTGTTTCTGATTCAATGAATTTACCCATTGGAAACTATTTGGAAATAGAAACCCATTGTGGGGTGAGGAATTCAAGGGAAATAAAGAATGGTGAGCCTGTCATGAATGAATTAAATATGGAATTTCATTTAATAAAAGGTTTGTACATATCAGTGTCTGGAAGACCATTAAATTTCTCAATGAGGTAACATTTTCATCAAAAAAGCCCTAAGGGGTTTTGAATTAATGACCACTATTGATCTCCATCTCCTAAGATAAAATAAAACTCCATGAAAATTTCTCCCTTTCATTTCATCCAAACATGATAATTATCTTCTATTAAAAACATATAAATTGGTTCACTATAATTGGATTTGTGTTCTAATTAAATGAGAGAGGTTTTCTCACATATAATGGGGTCTATAATTTTTACATAATGTGGTGGATCATGAGGATGCACCATACATGGAAACTTATTGCTCAAAACATGAGTGGGTTTCCCCAATATGGTTATAATTTGATTTGTTCCTGCTATAGATCCATCACAATCTATATTATATTTACCAATATGGAAATCCTTACATGGGTTACATTAATTGATATAGTTTCCATTAATTATTCTATGGGAAATTTCTAAATAATTGAATACACTAGATTAGATGAGAATGTTATGAGAGATAATGTATAATCCCAAAACTAGTGAAAAACATAACATAAATTAAAAAATTATGCATCACTAATCTCATAACCATAATCATGGATTATCTAAGGAATTTTATCAAATACTAAAAATATTTTCCAATCCTTAATAATGTTTTTTAATAAAATTTGAGTTAATCCATTAATATCCAATGTAGTGTCAAAATTGGTGAATAGTAAGGCATCTTTTCAGGTATAAATTAATGCTAATGTCAATCCCAAAAGTCCATTCCAGATTTCATTCCACTATGTAAATATATACAAGATCCAAAACTACTTATAGAATTTGGATGAGGATAAATTTCTTGTAAAATTCACATAATTTCTTCCATCTTAGAAAATTTGGATATTCTTCTACACTTATCCTCAATGTTTATCATAGTTTTATGTTTCCTAATCTATGTTTTTCTAAATCGAGTCCTCATGGTTTCTACTAAACTTTAACTAATACCAAATTTATTAACCCCAACTCCAATGCCCCGTTGTAGATTTCTAATTTATAAAAATGGAATAAGACATTAGGAATATAATCTTGAAGTACATAATAGTTTAGTATTATTGGTAAAAAATACACATACATGAAATTAACATTAAAATTGAAAACATAAAAAAAATGTTTTCATTTAAAATGCCATATTTTTTCATAGCACATCCTTATATATCACTTTCAAAACACTTCTTGGTATATTTTGGAAAATAAAAGATAATAAAAGGGATATATTAGATTTTAAGTAATTAAAAGAATACTATTTGAGATTTCATGAATAAATAAGAATAATAAATTTATAAATGTGAATAATTGAAAAAAATTATATTTAAAAAATAAATAATATAGAATGAATAAATAATGATCAAATAAAGATATATCAATAATCACATTAGTCAAAAAATTATCCATGTATATTATAACTACTCGAATAATCACATGGACATCAATAAAGTATCTCATAATGAAGTAAGGAATAATTTTATACATCTGAAACATTATTTATCTCCACTCACAATATAATTTAAAACTATGGGTATGATCCCACTAAATTTTTCCAAATTTTTTTTATTGAAACTCATCGATGCATAAAGGGAAAATATAATTATAAGCCCCACCCATCACATAATAAGTACAATGTATTCATCATATGGAAGGGATAAAACAAAATCTACACATATATTCAAATGTAAAATTGATATATAAAATGTTAAGAATTATATCAATCAATAAATAATATCAGAAACGTTCTAGAGAAACCTAGTGAATGGTAATATAATTATACATCCCCAGTCAAAGTGGTCATTATACATATGTAGAAATAATAATTATTTTATAAATGCAACTGATCCCCAGTGGATCATAACTAAAATAGCTGGATGATGGTGTTGATGAGTATAAATAACATAAAAAAGTCATTATTTTTTTATGAAAAAACAATTTCAACATAAAAGTTTTTTGAAAACTAAAAATTCAAAAATAAAATTTCAAATACAATTATTTTTCAATAAACTATGAAAAATATAAATCATCTTTGAAGCATCGACTGGACATGAAGGTGGGAAATTACATTCATGTCTTGCATGTTAAAACATAGAATCCATTCACTTTTTTGGTAAAATACAAACAACCTCGTTGGGAAAATGTAATGCATATTCTATTCAAAACAATTTGTAAAAAAGTAAAACATGGGTAAAAATGTAATTAATAAGATACTTCAATAAATTTAAAAATAATTATTTTTTCGAAAAATAGTATTTGGATGAAAATGGATTTTTGGATGAAGGTAGAAAAAATGTCGGTTTTATTAAAAAAGTAATTTCTTAATCATTATAAGTACCAAATAGAGGATAAATAGTTATATTATTGGAAGAAATCATGAGCTACTAATGGAAAATAAAATGAAATGTTTTTATTAGATAACTATAAGATAATTTACTTCAATATAAATGAAATCATAAATAATCCTGATTAAAATGAGATTGAAACATATATCTCTTCTTTCTTAGGTAACTTTTGAATCCATATCCATGTGTAAGAGATATCTTGAAATAAAACATTAAATACAATAAAGTAAAATGGATTCCTAAATAAAAAAATCAAAGGATAATTATATACACCACATGAAGGAAGTATTAGTGAATATGGAATATATCTCATTGAAGTAGATGCAAGATGAGAATCCCTTGCCTCATGTTTGACTTCAATTGTATGTGTCTATACCACTTATATAATAAATATATTTTTTGTAGAATATTTACTTCAGAACCCAAATTATATTTATCTAATTATATATATATATATCATATTATAAAACTTTACCACTATTTTTGAATAATATTTAATAATTTTCATTGTTTTGCGGGTTTATTACCTTGTTTTTCCATGCGAGTTTTTTCGTGAATGTTGTGGTTCTTATACATTAGATATTGTTCAATAATCGCCAGAGTGATATTAATTTTATTAATATTTTATTTCATTATATAAATCCATATGATCATTCTTAAACATTTCACATGAAATATAAATCGCATCGCTTCGTGGAGATGGTAGTTCGTATGCACACACAATCAACAATATAATTACCTTGATGGTTGAAAGAGTATGGAATCATATGATATATTAATTTCCCAAAATTTATATCAACTGAAATATAACAAATATATTCATTAAAATTATTCTTATTAGATTCTATGTATTTAGAAACACCCCAGGATTTGTTGCTACATCTCTTTTTAATGTCAATCTCATTGATAGTTTGTGTAACACATAATAACATGCTTAAATAAATGATTAAATATTATTATTTAATTATGATAGAGATCAATATTCAGTTGGAATGGAGGGAATGAATGATATTAACTAAATTATTAAATTATAATTTAAAAAAATATATAATGAATTAATTTTTTACCAACTAATAACATATAAAAATGAACCAATTGAACATAGATGATGAGTTTTCATACGAAAAATATTTTTTCGATAAAGATAATTTATCAAAATAAATTAAATTAATCACTATTAGATAAATATAATAATTAATTTTTTTGTAATATATTAAATAAAGTGTTTTTAAATTCCTTCAATATGTTTTATATTCTTAAGACACGAAAAAAATCCAATATCCAATTTTTAGAATAAATGCTTTATTTTTCTAAAATACAATTTTTCCTCCCATTAATGGAGTACTAGTTTTTAAAATATTTTTTTAAAATTAATAAATTTTATTTGAACACATAAACATGATTTTTTAAAGAGTATTATAAAAATTTTCTTAAGGTGAAATGTTTTTATTTGACGGAGAAGTTTCATTTTTTTGGAAAATAGTTAAAAATACTAAATTTTAAATAAAATCCCTTTATAATCTAATTTACTCATATTGTTACAAAACATTAATTATATTTATAGTATAATTAATTAAACTATACATAAATAAAACCTTTTTGGTCATTTAAATTAAATTTATTTTTAAATTGGCTATAAAAACAATTAAATCATGTGAACTTTTCACTTTAAAACCCCATTTTTTCATTCTGTCAACATGATCAAACATAAATATAATTTTTTTAATTTAGTGAATTTTATTTTTAAAATTGGATTCCATATATGGATTAATACACTATAAATTCGGTTTTAATTTTATTTTCATTTTTATACATAATGAAATTACTTTAGTAAAGTAATTATTTACAATAGTACTTGTAAAATAATGTAAAGTGTTAAAGTTTAATGGTAATAGATTGAACTACAAAAAAATAAATTTTAAATGTGAGGTTGGTTTATTTATATACCCTAATCATCTTAAAAAACATTAACTAATAATATAATTCATTTATATTAATTCCACCTCAATGTGCTTGGAATTAATTTTAGAATATTTATTATTTAATCATTATTTCCCTGTCATCCTCAAGTATACATACAACCCCTTACCACCCCATTTCGACCCAAAATCCTTAAATATTATAAAATATATAGCATAATTATTCGTCCCCACTCTCACAATATATGAGTTCAAATTATTTCACAGAAGTACCAAATCAAAGGTCCTAAATGGTCTCTTAAGGAGGTGATATTGAAGAGTTTATTTTTTCAAAACACATCTCTTAATTTATTTTCTTATTATATTTTATTATTATATTTTCTACCCATATAATTTATCCATAAAAACATAATATTTAAAGAATGATTTATATAATATAATTTTATATTTTTAATAAAATATATTATATCCATCCCTTCTATTACCTCTTCTTACTCTAATAAATGAAACTATTTTGTAAGTAATGTTGGGTAATCGCCTCCATGAATATTGTATTTATTCATTTTACATTACCACAATCATGAATGGTCATAAAAATATTATTATTGTTAAATAATTTTTAAATAAGTATATTATATACTATTTCTTATTGTAGAACTAATATATACTCATATTAGTAAATAAAATTTAACTAGTATGCGGTGTTCGGAAAAACCACTAAAATAAACAAAACATTTATCATTTGAATTTTTTCAAATGAATCATCCTAATGAATGAAATAATAATGATAAATTAAAATATTTATAACTATATATTTCCATGAATAACATTTAATTTTACATATGTATTTTTCTTTCCATTTGACAATAAAATATATAATTATACACAAATTAATCCATCATGAAACCCTGAAAAGATTTCACTTGAATCCATGAAAATAATTAAATAATATAAATAAATGGCTCATGAGATTTTAAAAAATCATCACATAATGTGATATAAATATTAATATAGGTAATTAAAGAGTTAATAAAATTCCTTCAACAATTTTACAGGAGGTAAAAGTACACACATCTAAAGGGAAACATGTGGTAATGGTTTTTATCTTATCACTTTTAGTTCTTTAAGATATATTCCTGATTCAAAAATTATTTTTTATGTGTGCGGTGTATATATTTTACTTTGATATATCATATTATGAATCTCATTATAGTCATGAAATTATATATTTAATTAGAAAATTATTATTCTTATTAGGAATATGATTAGACAAATGAAAAAGTTTTAAGGGAATTATTCACCCAATTTTCATTCATTTAGTATGAATTGACATTTGAATAAACATAGATGATAATTTATTGATTTGTATTATTTATTTATTTTATAAATTCATTGTACTTATTATGTGATGGGTGGGGCCCGTTATAGTCCCTTAATGCATCTATAAGTCTCAATAGACAAACCATCTTGGGTTATGACGGAGGCCTTACCCATTCATTTTCACATATATTGGATTAAGCCAAAATAGTAATTTTCAGATATCCTACATTATGCATTTCATCATTATGAGATTAGTTATTTATTTCCTTGTTATTATTCAATTATTATAATAACTATTCTAAAGATTCCTATCTCATGTTATTATTTATTTCATATTATTTGATTATTTTTTATTCCGTTCATATTATGTTCATGTTATTGACTAAATGGAATGGGATTTTATTTATTTATCATGTCATAATTTTTATTACTTAGTTATGATATCTTCCACTGTACTTAACCCTTGTTGATAATCCGAGATCACCCCTTTCTTATGTATTATTTTTCAATCGGATTTGAAGATGTTTATTCAGACTAATGTGAAGTGTAAATCCAGTAGAATAATGGAATACTAAAAGGATACCAGATGTTGTATTATATATTTTATTTTATAATGTAATGATAAAGTATGTATATATTTCTATTGAATTAATAATTTTTTTCCCTTTTGGGATATGATTCCTTGTATATTTTACCACTGTAATAATGTAACCTCTAACTCTAGGCTACAAGGACCAGGGGAGTTACAGTTGGCATCAATTAATGTTTTGAGAAAACCTTGGGAACTAGATTTATGAAAACATATACTAGTGAAAATGACCTTAATTTATAATATGTGGATATTTATATAATAACATTCCAATGAAATTTTTTTATTATTATGATATTATATACTCATGAAATTTTTAATATGTGTTAAGAATTTCAACAGTTACAAGATTATACATTATGGTCCATAATGTTATAATCTAATATTTTGTATTAAACTATTTAGAAATGGATCCTAGTGTAATAAATTGTAACAATATCAATACATGTAATACATGTAGGGGTTTCCCTCATAGAGATAATTTTATTGACGCTGGAGTTGGACCTGTAACTAGAGATGAAAAAATTATAACTATATTGGGACAACTAACTCAGTATATGAGGAGTAACCTTGAACATGTGGAATAACCTGAACCAATATATGGTGTAACAATGTTATATCAATTCATGTGAGAACAAAATCTATATTTCAATGAGAGTACAAATCCATTTTTAGCTGAAGAGTGGATAAGTTTATTAGATAATATATTTCTGTATATGGTAAGTAAGGTTAGAGAGAAGGTTGTGATGGCCTGTTGTTGTCTCTCTGGAGATTCAAATCATTAGTGGTCATTGATTAAAGAAATGTAAGTTGAGGATATAGAAATCATAGAATGTAATATTTTTAAATAATTTTTCATGTAAAAATATTTCTCTCACAAAATGTGAGAAGAAATGGAGAGATCATTTTTGAGTCTAAGACAAAAGGATGATGAGAATTTTTCTAGTTATGAAGTCAGCCTTACAAGATTATGAAGGTTTGTTATAGAATACCTATATAAAAAATAAGTAATATTGATCATTACGTTGATGGGTAATATCCATTTCTCTAAAGGGAACTCGTATCCTAAACATTCCCATCATAAAAAGAAATAGTCTCATGTAATATCAAGATTGAGTAAGAATTCCTTATATCTTATGAATTTAAGGGAATGAATGACATGAAAAGAATGATGGAGAAAGATATGGATAATGGGAAAAAATTAATGATTGAATTTTTAAAATATTATTATTGTTGAAAGAAACACCCTAGTACATTCTTGATGGGAATGTGAGCTTGTTATAAGTGTGGGGAAAAGGGCCCTCAGATGGTGATTAAAAAGGATAGAAAAAATATGTAAATTCACATTGTTTCAACTATATGATATGGGTCACAATGAAAATTAATTCCCAAATATTCAATGTAATATTCCTTTGAAGAAGAAAATAGATCAAGTTCAAGATTATTTTGTTAGTATAGATTAAGAGGATAAATTAATGTATTTGTTATTTTGATTATATGATAATATTGTAAATTTAAAAATGTAATTTCAAATTTATGAATCATGGGATATATAAAAATTTTACTACAGTACATATTTTTAATGAATTTGGATTCATGTTATGAATAGTACTTATAACCAAGTTTAGTGATTATATTGAAATTTGATCATTTGGAAAACACATGATTGAGGAAATATAACCATTAATTTACACATGATGTCGACATAATAATGAAAAAGAAAAATTTATATGAAATTATTGGGGGACATGAATGTGTTTAGTTAATTTATGTTTTATTTATATTTTCATGGTTAACTACATGTTTTATTTTATGAAATATATTCAACAACCTAGGGTATTTTTTTTCATTAATGTTTTAAGCATGAAAAGATATATTTTTTAAAATGTAATTTTGTGGAATTTTAATGGAAAACCTATTTTAAAAATAAATTTTAACAATTTCAAAATTTTATTTCAAAAAATAATATTAATTTTTTAATCTATAATATCATGTTATATTAGGGTATAATTTTGGTATTTTTGAAGAAGTTACATATTTCAAAAATAGGGAAAAATACTATATTTTAATTATATTTTTATATCTAATTAATTTATAATGTTGAGTAATATTTTAATTTTATTTTAAACAATAATATATTCAATTATACATAAATTAATACAATTTATGTCATTGTATTCATTTTTACATCGAAATTGTACCTAAAACCATCTCAATATTTTGAAATATTCACTTTAATGTCTGTTTTTATTGTGTCCACATAATGAACATTAAATTTAATATTTCTAATTCTGTGAATTTAATTTGTTAATATTTTCTCTATTTATGGAATTAAAATGAAAAATAATGTTTTATTTTAATTATTATTTTTATAAATCAAAAATATATCGTGGTAAAAAAATTATTTACCATAGTATAGTTAGAATAATGAAAATGGTTATGTTCAAAGTTAAAAGCTTAAACTAACTGAAAATTAAAAAAATTAAATGTAGTTTTAGCTATTTATTGAACATAATACCCTAAAAATAATTAATTTAAAAAATAATTCATTGAAATTAATTTCACATCAATGTGGTTGGCTTTAATTATAAAATATTAATTATTTAATCTCTTAAACCCAAATATCATATAGTATAAATACAACCCTTAGCCACCATATTCTAGAATAAAATACATGAACCACCAGAAATATTCTCGAATACCTCTCATCCAATCTCTCTCCACATCCATGTGAATTTTGTCAAATAATAAGACCAAATCCTAAGCCCTCAAGGGTCTCTCAAGGAGGTGATATAAAGAAAGTAATTTTCTCAAAACACCTCACTTAATTTATTTTTTATTATATATTATACCAAAATCCTTCATCCATCATAAAAAAATAATTATAGAATCATTTAAATACATGAATTTTATATTTCTAATGAAACATATCATATCCATCCATTTTATTACTTTCGTTTATTCAATGAAATGAAACTATGGTCCATGAAATGATGGTTAATTACCTGCATGAATAATTGTTTTTTCCCATACCACCTACACAGCTAGTCGTAAAACATTTTTCTTGTTAAAAATTATATAAATAAGTATATTATATCATATTTTTTTGTAACTAATATATACTCATTATTGAAAATAAAATGAAACTAGTTCGTTTTGTTTAAAAAACCCCCAAAATGAAAGAAAAATTTATCATAAAAATTTTATCGAATGGATCATACAAATGTATAAAAAATGATAAAATTAATTATTTAAAATTAATTTAGTGAATTAATACCATTTAATTTCACTTATGAGGTTTTATTAACATTTTGAAATGAAATCCATAAATATACACAAATAAACTACTCCTGAAACCGTGAAACAAAAGCACCCAAAACCATGATATTAATGAAATATTATTGTTGAATGGGTCAAAATATGTTATACAATCATAAAAAAGGTATTATAAATATGAATACATTTAAATATTAATTTAATAACATTCTTGTAACAATAATATATGAGGTTAGAGTGTGGTCCACTAAATGGAAACATGAGGAAAGGGTTTTTGTTGTCCCATTTATTTTATTCTAAGATATATTCCTTATTCATCACTAATTAATTGTGTGTGGTGTGTGTAATATATTTTTATATTTTATATCATCGATCTGATTATATTAATATTATTCAATTTTCATTATATAATTTTAAATCTTATGGAGTATATGTTTTTACAAATTACAATGCAGTGAGGGAATTATTAACCTAATTTCCATTCATTTCGTATGACGAGTTCTTCATTTATGTAAAATTACTAATTTGTGAAGTTGTGTTATTTATTCACATTAGAAATTAATTTGAATACTTAAATAATGTTTGTGTTAATATATACCACATTGATGCATTGATATGTCTCATGAGACTAGCCAGATTGGGTTTTGGCTTAGAATTTACCCATTTATTTTTAAATGTCTAGGCTGATGCCTCGATGATATGTTTCAGATGACATACATTATGAATTCCTTCATTATGAGATTTGTTATTAATTTAAAAGTCAAAATTTGGTTAGTATAGTATACATAGTTATGTTTTTAGATTAGTTTATTTTTTATGTCGAATTATTGGATCATATTTTATTCTATCAATATTATTTTCGAGTTATTGATTAAATGAAATGTGTTTTTATTACTTACCTTTCCATAATAATTATTACTTATTTATGATAAATTAAAATTTACATCAAACTTAATGGGTGTTTCGTCTCACCCCTTTATTATATTTCATTTTCCCCAGACTTCTATGACGTTTATTATTACTAATATGAATGGACAAGCTAGTAGAATAATGATTTCCTCAAATTATTTCCTATGTTGTAATTTATATTTTAAATTATAATACATGGTTAGAATATGAATATATTTTTTCAAATATATTAAACAATCTAGTCCTTAAAAAAATTATTCCTCGTATTTTTTATCAATGTAATAATGTAATAACTAGATTTTATATACTAGTGTCAAGGGTGTTACATAAAATGTAGGTGAAAAAATAACAAGATCCCTTCTTAAGGTGGTATTTCACCGTACACGTGAGTGGCATTATAATATTTTAAATGGAATGAAAATTGTGAAGGAATATATGATATTATAACTATATAAGTATACTTATTTCATAAATAATGTATATATATACACACATTTAATCTATCATTTAATTCCAACTGTGATACTTTTTGGTGGAAAACAAGTTATATAAGTTTATGAGGTAGTAGTCTGCCATACAAAAGAACAATGATATCATATACCATTTTATGGAAGTTTATATGGATAAATATTTTGAAATAAACATAAAAACATCTCATTATACATTATTCATTGGTTTAATTATATTTTAAGTGTTAATACATAATTTAACGTTGTCAAATAAAAATAAAAATAAAGAGCTTAGTGAATGTAGTTATCTTTTCTTATAAAAACCTCCTTTGGATTTGTTCGTGAAATCCCTAGGTTTGGTATATTGGGAAGAAAAAAATATAATATATCTAGGGATGTTTTGGAGGCATTTTGGTTGGGTTTGGTCATTCCATACTTCATGATAGGTGTGATGAATTGTGGGGACTGAGTACCCTTTTATGGTTGACGAGGACTAAAATTTATGTAAACACCAAAAAGTATTCGATAATTGGAATTTAAACTCACCCAATGTGCCTAAAAAACTGATAAATAACATATTTTTGGTATTATATTGTTTATTGAAACCTCCAAAAAAATAAAGACATGTTTTTAAAAAGTTATCCCATAGTCCTTATGTTTATATAGTTGTACTATATTTATTTTCACTACGGTAAGCAGTATTTTTAACCGAGGTAATTTTTACGTTATTAATAAAACAAAATGATCCCAATTAGATAATTTAAAACGAATTATTATAAATATAAAATCCAATTCATAAAATAAAAAAAATGGTGAGGAAAATTAATTTTGGGAGAAGAATATTGAAATCACAAACCTTAGTTTTATCCTAAACTTCATTAAATAATTTCATTTATGTTTTTACTAATTATTATGTAAAAAATATGAAATAACTTATTATATAATACTAATTATTCTTCTTAAAAATATAGAAACTAGTTTTTTGAATTAAATTCATAGAAATGACAGGATTTAATTTTAAAATTAATCCCACAGATGCGTTGAAAAATGAATTTCCAATAAAAGACATTTAAAATATTAAAATATTTTTATATCATAATTCAATATAGAATTTATAAAAAAAATATAAATTTGATGAAAGTTCTATATAATTGAACAAATTTTAATTTAAAACCAATTTATAATATAATTCAACTTTGTAAATAATTTAAATGAAAAGGAAATTTTCAATATAAATCAGTATTTAGGACTACTCATCAAAAAATTAATGGATTTGAAAAAATATCACAGGGATAATTTTTTATAATATATATTAAAAATTAATTATAATTTGTCATATAAATTCCCAAAAATTGTTAAAATTTTATTTTTTATGTGTCCAAATCACGGTTAATCCACTTTTTAGAATAATATGGTGTCTCAGAATGTATTTATTTTTCATTAAAATTATTCTAATTTTATTTATAATCTATAAGTAACTATTGAATTTTTTTATACGTTTTTAAATCATAAAAATTTCATAATTAATATATTCTTCCTTATATCCTCTAATATAATGACTATGCTATAGTAGTAATTTTTAAATAAATATATTTTAATAAATTATTATGTTTCGTTCAAACCCATCATTAAATTCATCATAAACATTGATATAGACTTAAATTATTTTGAAATAAATATTTCATAATGTATTTGGATATCATGTTAACTTCTTTGATTGGTGTTTATTGCATAAATACTATTGAACATGGTGTTCCTCTTTGAAAATCATGGGGTGTAACCATATTTGATCCCGAATTATAACTTCTATATATGGGAAGGTATAAGACACATTACATGGTAATGGTATGGAATTATTTATAAAGAAACTCCCAATTCTACATGAAAATTCCCATGATCTATGGTATATAATAGATCTTCTGAATAATTAAAAATTTACTAGAAATAATAGTTGAATCTACTTCTATGAACACTGGAGTTTATAGAACATTTTCAATACAATATCATAGATATTAGTTTATATAAAAATTATTAAATATTATCATGTCATTAATGTGAATATAAATATAGAAAAATTATATCATCCTTATTGGCAGGAAGCACCAAAATCCAAATAACTGAAATTAGGATGCCTCAACCTCTTAAGAATACATGGACACAAATTAGTTTTAGGTTATTTAGCTCCATATTCATTGATAAAAAAATAGTATCATGGACTATCTCAATCATCAAATAATATTTCAATTCTTCAATTTTAATTTTTTACATTCACCCACTGAATTTATATAATGTTTTTAAATAATTTGTTATAAACTCCTTCATTGTTTTTTGCAGCATATCTCGTGATCAAAGATTCCCTAAAACATATCAGCAAATATTTTGAATTTTTTAATAGTTTAATTTTAAATATCATTTAATTTTTGTCATGATCCATGTCATTTAATATCTATTCAACATTTCATAAATCTCAAATCACTTTGTTTTTTCTACCATGTTTGTGCTATTCTAAAGATATTTCAATATAAAATCCCCATTTCAATATAATATTTATGAGAGTTGGGAATTTATTAATACATTGAAAGAATCATGTTTGGTCCCTTGATGTATTATATAATCATTAATTTCATACAGATTGTCTCATGAAAAATAAAATACATCCAACTAACTATATAATTCATACAACCATTTCTAAAGCCTTACATTGATGTAATGTTTTATAATGGTAATACGATTTATTGAATTAGTATAAAAATTCATAGGTGAATAAAAAATTATATATTTCTTATCAATGAATTAAAAGAATCAAAAATTAATACGTCTTGTCCTCAAAGTTTTACAGGACTTTATTAAATATTTTTATTTTTATCCTAAATAAAATAACATAGTATTTCAAATAAAAATCATAGTACCTTATAATAATTCCATTTTCTATATCTAACCAACTAAACAACACATCTCATCCATTTCCCAACTCACTTTTAGTTTACAATCAACATATCCTACGTAAAAAATATAAGGGATCTTTAATCTATCCCATTTTATTTGACGTAAAACTCAATTGAACTATTTTAAAAATATATTTAAAATTCAATTATTATCAATGAAGCATCTGATCTCGTAATTTTTAATGTGAATATTATCTGAACACTATAACAAATTTTAGAGTATTATTTTAGAGATAAATACCCATATTGATTACATGTAACATTTTCTACAAGTCTTAAGATTACCCCCCTTAACAAGGGAACTCAATTCATAAATTTAATCCACCTTTTTACAATAAACACAGCCACATAATTTAAAATATAAATGATGGAAATTCACCATTTAAAAAACTATTTCTCTCTCTTTATGTATCTTCTAGGAGCAGTGTTATTCATTAATATATCTTCCTTTGATAGTGTAATAAAATGGTCATTGTGTGTACTCTGAAGGCTTATTAAAAGATATTGAGGTGTTGAACAACCATGTTCAGTGTCAAGGTCTCAAATATATCCATAGGGATGGCCATGTGGAAAATATCATCCAATTTCTCTTGAGTAAGAATAAATTATATGTTAGTGTATCCATTGGACACACATAAGTTAATGACATGAAAATATTTATCGATATTCATATTACAAGATTGTTGACTAATATTTTTGGAAATTATAATAAAAATTGACTTTCATAATGATTTATGATAGGTATTTTAATCTTCTACATAAAATCATGTAGTTACTCTTTAATAAAAATAATTTGAGTGCAAAAACAAGTGGTTGTAAAATAATCAACCACTATAGTACTCCATATAACTGAATTCTATATATTATTGTTCCAACACATTTGAAAATAATACAAGATTAAAATTCAACCTCATATGGAGTATATGTCATCACAATATACTTCCCAATCTATATCAGTTAAACCAAATACATTTAATTTGTTTAATATTTTCTATAACTACTCAAAATTCACAATACCGTTCAAATATATCATGATAACATTAGTATCCATATATTTTTATTCATCTGGATCACTATGATATCTTGAATATATATACTCATAACATATAAAATATATTATCTATACTTTTTTATTTAATGAAATATATGGATTAATTTTCTAAGATCCCACTAATTAACATTTTTACCTATACTAACTTTCAATAATTTCATTCCCATTTCATTGTGTGTGTACAATGTCTTGGAAGCCTCTATCACAAACATATTACAGAATTATTTAGAATTATTTTCATGGGATTTAAAAAAATATTTCATTTTTCAATAACAATAAATCTACAAATTATTTTTGCACAACCAATATTAACTTCTACAAAGGATATTTTATTTCTCTGAAAATATTCATGACTATAACTATCAAGATAAACTATAATAAAAATGTCATAAATATACACTATTATAATAAGAATACATAACTTCATTCCATTAATGTATGTGTTTTTTCTTATTTTACTTTAATGAATTTCAAATCCCTTAATAAATTGTCAATCATTGAATACCAAGAACACATGGCCTCTTTTAATCCTTATTGACACTTTTTCAGCTTTTCTACACTTATAAAATTATTATCAATAAAAAAATATTAGTTACATATATATACTGCTTTATCATACTCACGATTTAATAATGAAAAAATTTCCACTCTCTAATAGATTTTTATTTTATGTGGGATTATATAGTGAGGAACATCATGACTGCCCCCATACTTGAAACAAGTTTAATAGTCACATAAAAATAAACTCCCTCAAAATTGGAATAACAATTTGAAAGAAGAAAATTCTTATTATGTTTTAATTATCATTTATCATTTAACTTTAACCTAAATTTCTAGTTTGTCATAATTATGTGTTTTCAATGTGTCTTGGAACAATGTCTACAATGGAAGTATTTTGAATTTAACGAAATTCATCATTAATTTGATCAATACATTCATAATTACTAAATGATACTACCAAAAAAATTAATTCAAATTAACAAATATATAATGTTTTGTTGTCAATCCAAAACCTTATATAAATTGGTTTAGTTTCATGTTGTTCAAATACTGTTTTTATTTAAGTTTATACTTGAGTAGTTTGATAAAATTTAATTTTTCATTGTTCAATACACCTCTCCAATATGTGAAACTAGTATTTTTTGATTTATAACAATTTTCATAATAACAGTATAGGTCATATATTTCATCTTATACACTTAGTTCGGTATCAAGTTATTTATCATTTTCTTCCAAGAAATATGTTTTTTTCATCATTTTAATCAAGAACTGATACATTTAGAGCACCAATTTTGGGTTATTTTTCAACAATTTTTACACAAATATATTCAAAAAAAATTAAATATTTTATTCCAGTATCATAATAATTTTCCATTCGATAAGTATCCTATAATTTCACCTTCTTTATCCCTTTCCTCAAATTTTCCCTAGTTTGAAACATTTATATTGATTATCTAATTGATATAAAAGACTATTATATAATTCAAATTGGGACTATTTTATAGACAATAATTCATATGTATTTAGATTTCATTTTTTGAAAAAACTAACTCTTTGAATGGACACATCAATGCTCACTTATTTCCTCTAAAGAACCTTGTATCATTCAAATTCAGAAAATAGTATTGTGAATATTTAAACATGGATTCTATTAATTCTTTTAGATAACCCAACATGTTAAATTTTTTAAGGGTTGTTATACTAATGTTGAATAGCATGAATGGAATGATATGGCTTAAAATATCTTCCAATTAATTTCTTCCCACCTTAAATTATTAATTTCTTAATTTGGATTCAGTGCTCTTTTTCAACCAATCCTATGTAAATCATCAACATATCCTCTTACTAAAACCTATTTTTCACAGGAAAAAATTATTTTTTCTTTTATAATCAACAATAAATATGATAAATAACAATTCATACTTTTATGTACTAATTTCCCATTTGTAAACATAAATCAATGTTTATTATTTCGAGAAGCTTTGTGATTGAGTATCTACTCTTTTGTTCTTAACTTTAAGCAAATTTCCCTTTTTATAGGTAATAAATACTCGATATCCCTTTCTCAATTTATTTTGGGAAAGTGCCTCACCACATTTTTATTATAGATTTAAATAAAATTCATAATATCATTATAGAAAAGTATTCTCTACGAAAAAAAATTCTCTTCTAAAATATTTAGATAGAAATAATTAATATGATCTCCAAAATAAAATAGCTTAAAAGTTGTTCTTTCTCATATATTAACAATTGTGGTTCCCATGACCCATACTACCAAGCTCTATTCCAATAAAAAGATTCTTTAAATATTGTTGTTGACATGAACTATAATATTTTAACACAATACTCTCCCCTAATTATGAAAATCAAAAATAGTATTATATTACATAAATTCCCATGAAATTTTATGTTTAAATAATTTTATAATTAAGAAAGTAAATAAAATAAGAAAATTCATTTCCTTCATAGATAGTGGACATATTTCTTCCACAATGTTATAAAATACATAATTCTTGATACATCTACAACAAAATTATCCACATATGTAATCTAATTATAAATTTCTTCTTTAATACTTTTCATTATATACTAGGTAAGTAGATAAATAATAAATGGTGAGATATAATTCTCAATAAGAGAAAATATATAACTATGGATGTAATGGTATAATGATTATATAAAGTGATGGTAACCATTATAATTCTATAATCAACAAAAAATAAGATAATAACATATCTAAGGATAACAATAAAAATAAATAGATGTAATAGATAAAAATAACTAAATTTTTTGTGATGGAATTCATAATTCAAAAAAACATTATTTTAACATCACGACTTCATCCAATTAATTATCATTGTATTCATGGTTGTATCAATTAAATAATTCATTTCATTTAAACTACATACAAAATATATTTCTGACTTTTGTAGGAATACTCTGAATAAGATAACAAGGATGTATAATGAGTCCTGCCAATGAATCAAGAAGATATATAATGATAATCCTCACATTCCACTTTGTTTATTTCTAATAAATTCTTAATGTGATAAAAATAATAATCTATTTCTAATCAAATTATATATTAAATTTATATATTGGTATAAAAACATATGTAAAACCAGTACTTTTCAACATGTCAATAAATGGGAATAAATAATCATTACATGCATAGAGGAATAAAGTGAATGGTTAAAAAATATATAATAAATGTAAAAATAATAATCTTTTATATAATTCAAACACACAAAATTTCAATACATTTCCACATGAAAATAAAATTTAAAACCTGATCCAAAAACATCTAAAAGAATATGGTGGATGATAGAACAATCCATATTCAACTTGTTCCTAATCACGCTTATTTCAATACCAACATAGGAAATGCCAATATTCATTCCCATATAAATAAAATAACATATTTTGTAGGTGGAAATATTCCAATTCAAATTTTTTAAAATATAATTTCCACATCGAATAGATAAAAGATTATATTTCAACATTAATAAAAGAATAATATGATTATAATCCATTCATATAAAGAAGGTGGATGTTTGGAAAATAATATAACCCATAAAGTGAAAAAAATTAAAGGTTTTATGTGGTAGGAATGCATAACCTAGAAACTATGAGAGTATAACATATCACACTATCAGAGGGATTAATTTATTTTAAATATTTATATTTACATCAATATAATTATCATAAAAAATGGAAAAAAATTGAGTTACAACAAATCCTTAATATTAGGGAAACAACTAAATTAATAGAAACATGAATAAAAAACACGTTTTTTGTAGAAAATATGATAAAAAAAATGGAGATACAGTATAAAACATTCTTGGGATACATAATCATTAGAACACCATACTAAGGGAAGATGGTCCACTACTTTTAATATGTCTTAAATAATTGGAATTGAGACCAAGAAAACTAATAGAACTTGAGTAATATTTAATTCATAACTCCATTAAATTAAGGGAACTTAATTGAACATAAAATATAATAATTAAAATATAATTCATAATGTAATATATCAATGAGTTAATATTCATACTATATAAATTAAATTAGGTATATAATATGAAAAATCTCTCAAAGAGAGTAATTTGAGAAAAAAATCCTTATGTCTGCATTTATTCATTCCAAACATGCATGAAACATCTTGAATAAATAAATTAGGTTCATTAAATACAAGAAAATGATATTTTTTCATAATAATTACCCTTAATACTCATAAATTATGAACATTATTTACATATAAATATTATTTATCATTTAACTAGTGTTAAGATCAGATGTATGTAATGATTATTTCATTGAACAACTCTCTTGAAAAGTGATGTTATATATTCCTTTTCACATTTATTTCATGATTAGATATTATATTATTATATAAAAAATGATACAATATAGTTTATAAATATATAATTTCATTTTATATTGGGTTTTTATGAACCATAATGATGGAATCAATGATTATTATGGTATGAAGATTCTTAATTAATGAAAGGTGTTTAATTATTTACTTACTTAAATGATGATATAACCTTACCAAAATTGACATAAAATTATTTAAATTTTTATATCATTTTATACAAAAATATATTAATTAACCATCCACCCAAATATATCCTTATGGGCACTAAAATGATAGAATAGAGATAATAGCCCCAAATCCCCACTCATATAGTGCACACGTTTCTAACAATTTTCAAGGGTTAAACATAAACACAAATGAGAAGCATTACCCTACATGATAAGAAAAACAATATAGATAATATAGAAAAAACCAACAACAAAATCCTAGTTATTATAATAGAATATTTAATTCAAATACAATATATGAATGTAATGACATACAACTCAAACAATAGTGAAAATCCACATAAAAAACAATTAATATCCTATATCTCTGAAACAAATCTTAAAAACAATATTTTCAATATTGATCATAAAAAGAACACAATGACATGAAAATTAATTTTTCTATACATAGGGTGAGCATAAAATGTTTAATTTACAGTATCCTCCTTGTAACCTCACTTGAAAAATGTTAAATAAGCATACTGAAACATGGGGAGTTAGAAAATGATAACAAATCATCACCTAAACATGTTTACTATTAAAATTATCATCTTTAAAATTTCTATATATCATCATGTATTTCAAAAAATATACCATATAATATAATAAAAAAATACACAACCCTTCTTCCACTCCCATACTAGTTTTACACTCTGTTCCAACACCACACATCCTGATCCATATGTCTCAAATAAATCCCAAAACACCTAGGCTAAAGTATGTTAGCTTAATGAAACCTATGCTAGAACATGCATCATATAATAAACCCATACACATCTCCACATATTAAATATATTATTTCATGATCCAAAAAATCTTTTACAACATGTACTAGACATCATTCCACAACAACCCATATAATAAATACATATAATAATCCAAAGGATTCTATATCTAGAGACACATGTGAGTGAAAATAACTACAACCCAATGAATCCCTCAACACACATATATATAGAAAAATAAACCCCATGCATACCATTACAAAATATTACCAATATAATGTAGTAGGTTACAATGGTTTAATCATATATTCATTCCACACCATTTTGGATATTGTGGAAAACACCCTCCTAAAGTCCACTGGGTATCGGTCTCCCTACCAACATGGGTAGGGTAACATAATTAATCATAAAACATAAATTATATATATAAGTAAAAACCAGTCTATAGTAAAAATCATATCCTTAGACTCATCTTATACTAATGTTTCATAGGATTATCCACTTCTACTACAAAGGCCTAGGTTTCCACAGAATACAATAATAAAGCATCGTTTTAATTATTTAATTAACCAATAATTAATTATTTCAATTATAATTTCCGATAATTAAATTTTAGTATTTTAGTATAATTTCCAATAACACTGTTATTTATTTTCTTGTATTCTTACATTTATCATCATTATAAATATAAATCAATAACTAATCATGTTTGATTCTAAATTCATTATCATTCATAATCATATGAGAACTGTAGAACATGATCTGAGCTACCATGAAAAAGATGAACTCATAGAGCATAGTATCAAACTACTCCTCATTGATGGAAACTCATAACATAAATAACAACTAACCATCAACTATAAAGAATTTATTCCAATATTCTACTCGATAATGCTAAATCCTTGATTTAATTTATATTATCAGTCCCAGTTCCACCCCCGATGCCACATCATTTAATTTCAAATTTCTCATATAATTCCAAAATCAACATATAATGGAATCATTATTCTAACATCACTACATTTGACATCATCTCCCATATCATCACCATATTTGATACCCCATTCTAAAAAACATATCCTCGGGCACGCCTTCATATTATCATCACTAAAACAATCACCCCATACCATCATCATAACAACCGTTTCCCCCACACATATCATCACTATTACCCGCACCCTATGCCACCGTCACAACCTCAGGCATCCCCACATAGATTTCTAACCATACATGGAAATTATTCATTCATATCAGGTTAAAACATATATAGATCATAAATATATATTCAATGAATTATCCCACATATAATATCAAGAAAACAATGGCGAAATCATTCATAGAATTCAAGAAATTACCAATAATGTCAATCTCTCTCAGACCCAATGCAATTATTTAAGCAATCATTCAATTTTCACAAACATTGTTAATTAAAATATTTTTTGACAATAATTTCAAGCATATCTATCCTTAAAAAATTTCAAGGATAAATATCATTTGTTTAATGTTTTATTACGCCTTTTTATTATTTTGAATTTATATATGAAATATCAGTGGAAATAATTTAAACATCCCCCCCTTTATTATAAACAAATAATTATAACAATTATGTTATTATCAAGTTTCCTGGAATTTTGACCTTATATAATTACCATAATATCTAATACCACAATATCTAGTAAATTCCAAATGGAAAAAAATATATATTCCAAAATAATGTGTTCATATATCCCAAAATATTTCAAAAAGGTTATAAAAATATTTCTAAATGAGAAAATAAATTTTCTTCATAAAATTGAATTAAATTATAACATGTTATGATTTCTAATTAAATATTTTAATAAAGAGAATTATGGAATAATTTTCATTAGTATTTTTAATAACATTAACATGACAACATGTTTTCAGTAATTTGTCAATCTTATGAAATTTGTTGTGTAAATATCAATATTCCACAGCAAGAAAATACTTTTTTATCTTTTTATAGATAATTTAATAGATTATAAAATGTTGTTATATACTTTATGTAATAAATCATTAATCATAATTTATCAAATTATTATCAATAACAAAATTTTTATATATATTTCAACAATAAATTTCTATATTCCAAGATAAAATTATCAATCAATAGAATGTGATAGCATATGTAATTCAAATCTAGATGTTTAAAGAAATATTATAACCATTTAATTTAGTGAGAAGACCTAAATTTTTTTGAATGACATAATATTAACACTTTTATTATATTACATGAAACTCTCGTATTAACAGAATCATTCTACTACAATATTCTTCTGTTTATTTTTTTTGGAATTTAAAATATTTCTTTACTATATGTTTATCACCTGTTATTTCTCATCCTCTTCTGTAATTTTCATATTATCCAAAACATAACCCACTTGTGATATGAAAATGATCATTATCATAAATATAAGAAAACATACTAAAGAATGATAATTTCCCACTTCCAATATATACATATAATAGAATTCCTAGATTCCTAACCTAGTATTTCCATTCCTCTCTAAATTATTTCTCCTAGTATGATAGAGAAGAGAGAGATATTTCATTATCTTAAAAGAAATTGGTCTAGAGTGTAAGTAAGAATATCATATTAACTGAAGAAATATTTTTCCCTCAATAAGAGGATTTTAGATCACTTATAATCAAGAGAAGCATAGATGAACTCTAATGAGAGAATGAAACATGTTTTAACACATGTAAATATCCTTCCATAGATAATCCATAAAATATTATATATTTTATATCAACTGAAATATATTTCCATTTAAGACTGAATCGAATTTTTAGAAGCCAATTATTTCTTAGATAACCTATTACCTTGAAAACCCCCTTTTATGTCCATTTAATACCATTTTGGACATTGGAAACATTTTATTGGTTGGAATATGGGAAAAAAATTTATTACAAAAAATATGATACCATAAGATGAGTTTATGCCACTATATAATAGTATCTTAATTTACTTATACATGGAACATTTCATAATGAGTTTCTTGGACATTAAATGTTTGACCTGGGTAAATGTAACTATATTTGCCTTTACACAATGGAAATTTGCCTTCACATGAGGAATGACTACCCTTACTCAAATATATTCTAAATAGGCTACCCTTACATGATTATATATTTATCAAAGTATCATTACATAAGATGAAATGGTTCACTATGTTTTTTGTAATAACCTAGAAAAACCTAACACAACTCCACCCTCACATGATTCGATACTAATACATAGCTATGTAAGAATAAGAAACACTAAATAACCCTTAAACGGTGGTGGAGTACCATTACATAAATCATTGAAACTACATTTTTGAAAATTATTTTATCCTAATCATACCCTTACCCCACTCAAAAATTACCCTTATGTGAGAGAACCTAAAGGATTTAATCTTTTTTGATATTTTGAACATTAAATATACCCATACAAAATATGTTTATATCAAGGAATGATTATATGAAATAAATTAAAAACATGCATTACTATTGTGAAAATTCAATTCCATGTGTAAGGGAAATTATTTCATTAAAAATATTACAATTTTAATCAAAATAACATAATAATAATAAGGATATAGTTTTATTTTAATTTCAAAAATATAAAACTACATAAAATAATTGTCCAATCATTCTAAAAATTCTAAATTAATTTCCATAACAAAATTAGATGATTTAAAATTACTTCCTTAATTTGTAAAATCATTTTAAAAACCTATAAAATTTTACAAAAACATTACTAAAATAACTTTTAAATTTATGAAGTTTCACCCAAACCATCAGAAACCCAAATATGATAATGTAAGGATTTGGAATATTTTGGAACCTTACATTATATAACTCTTAAACAATTATCTTCCTTGATAATTAAATAAACTAAGAGTTGGGTAATGGAAGGTGGATATAATCTTCCCACATGGGAAGGTACCTCTAAATATACTCACTATACTTGGAACACAATAACAACTCTAGTGGTTCATGGTGTATAATTGTACAACACCTTTAAATATCTCCATAAAAGTCTTTTGGTGAAGATACATCTCAAACAAGAACACGTCCATTATTAAAAAAGTACATCATGGGAGAAACAACATAGTGTATCAACGTGATATGATAAATTACATCACATTATAATTATGAATTAAAAGAATATGGAATATTAATTATAAAAAAAGGTATCTCATTCCCATGGTTATATAAACGTCCAAAAATATCACCTAAACAATACAAAAAAATAAATTATATCTAATCAAACAACATTAACATGATAAAACATATTAAAAAACAATCACATAAAATTAAATTAAATAAAGGGGAAAAATATACATTTGAGAGATACTTAATTTGTATATATCATTTCATTATTATTATATAGTAATTATATATAATTATTATCTAGAAATTTTTTATTTTAATTTACCATACTAGTAAATTTGATTCAAACATAAACATGTTTTCCAAAAGATTATTTTCTTTCTTGGAATGTATTCAAACATATCACATTTAAATATAACTATAATTCAAAACATGATGATAAAACATTTCAACAAGTATCTTGTGTTTTTCATCATTGTGTTAATGAAATCAATAATAAAAAACCCATAAAAATAATTCTTTATTACAATGTATTTACCAAAATCATATTTGACTAAAATCTATCAATGCATTTTCCAAAATAATGTTAAAATAATAAAAATATCTTTGGATAAAACTCAAAAATTATGATTTCATTTCACAAAATATTTTTTTTATAACATTATTCCTATGATATCTCATGTATATAGGCATGTTTATTGACTAAATTGGAATATTTTTATTCAACTAAAAACGCTCTAACATGCTCTTCAAAAAATTAATATAAATTTATATAACTTCTAATCCATAAAGATCTAAAAATTAACATATGACATGAATTAAAAAAAATTATTTTATACTATACACATTATAATTCATTTAAAGTACTTCTAGGTTTTTTATCAAAACATTATTTTCCTGGGGAACATTCTAATAAATATATAAATGATATAATGCCCCAATTTTTTTTACAAAAAAGTGAGAGACATTAAATTCATGATTTCTATATCTACATCAGATAATATTTCTCAACCATCACATTCTCTATTATTTACATAAAAAAATATTCTATAATGTTACAAATTAAAGGAAACCATCCACTGCACCATGATATTAACCACTTTTAGATGCACTGAATTTTCTACAACATTTAAAAATGTTTCGTAATGTAACACGAAAACATGGTTTATGTGTTCCGTTTCATCACTTTCCTGAGGATATGATAGTATGATATAAATACTTTTTGGGGATGTAATCACACTGGTACATAGCCATATCATAACAAAATCCACATGCTCATCCCACAAAAAATGATGAATTTAATTTAAAACATAAAGAGTAATTAATCCCATTAAAGTAGGAATAAATTAATGAAAAATATAATGCTTCCACGTATTCCCATAACAGGTCCCATTTCACCTAAAAAATGATTAATATATTTATTTAAACTATTTATACACATACATACCCATCCCCTGGACCCAATTTCAACCACATTGGGCCTAAGAGAAGAATAAATGATGATAACCACCACTCCAATATTACAAATAAGGGCCTTGTAACACCCGAGACTTTTATGTTATATGAATCATCAAAGGAATCTTTTCTACACAACACTTTCTTGGCTTGCTTTACACGCAATCGTGACCTTCCTCGATAGCTTGGGTCGTACGCAATACCGAGTTTCACTAAACAACAATATGCTATTAAAACTAGCCGTTATAAATAGTAATAACCACTTTTTGAAATATTATAAATTTTATTTTTCAAAATGGACTTCATTTTTGGATTCGGAATACCGAAATTAGCCTAGGGTGAAATTTTGGTATTTTTCTGAAAACTTTCAATTTTTGATGAATAGTGAAACCACTAAGTGGTAGGTTAAAAACTGAATTTTGCATAAAACATAATTTTACCGCTTCTGTGAATGGAATTTCGAAAATTCGACAGACACGGTTGATATCAGTAAGTAAAATGTGGTTCAAGGAGATAAAAATAATTTTTCAGTGAATAGTAACTTTTTACTTTTTTTTACCGCGGTTAATAGTAAATAGGGTAACTAAGGGTAAATATGATATTAATATTACCCTAACACTTGTCATAATTCTATTGGACAAGTGTAATTCGACCAAAAACAACCTTATGAATAAAATATGACCATTTAGGCCCACTTGGATTAGATTAGGACATTTATTATTAATTTATTTAAAGAAGGGTTAAAATAGTTAAAATCAATGTTTAATAAGTAAATAATTTTTAATATGGGGTTATACATAAGATAAATTCGACTATAAATATTCATTAGAAAGCTAAAAAGCTTTCCTACATAATGGTTTTTTATTTGTAATTTTTAGACATTATATAATTTAATTTATTTATGACACAATGATGATGCAGTAATTATCTTATTAATGAAATATTGACATAATTGATGTTATAAACACCAAAATAAATGTAATTTGAGACTTTTTATGAATTCCACTAATTTTATAGGTTACTATGATATATTAATGTTGATTTAATCAACATGGTTCGAACATATAATTCTGTTATGACTTTTACAAAAATCATATATCAAATAGTGTCAAAATTGACACAAAATAGTTTTTAAATAAAATATTATATTATTAATTGTTATTTTATTCCAAAAAATCTAAGGTTCGGCCAAATGACATAGATAAGGATATATATATTAATAATAAACAATTTGGGGTTCGTTTGGCATGTTATAGTAAGTATATTAACCATATAGTGAAAGAAAACAAAAAGACATGGTAAAAGTTAAATTATTTAACTTAGAGTTAAATCTAATTGATAAGGTTAAAATAATATCCCAAACTTGTCTAAATCCTATTGGTTGATAGTATTTCGACCCTTCCCCAATTTATCTTCGAAATAAGACCCTTTGGAACCATTATAAACCGATTTTGACTTTAATATAAAATAATATTTTGAGATATTCCTAAGGTGCCCCTCTCCTCCCATATAAAAGGGCACCTCGTCCCCCTCCTCCTCACACCAATTTGAGCACTAAAGCTCGGCCAACCCCTGCCATTTTCTTCTATCCACTTCCCTAGAATAATCCTAGAGGTCCTGGTCTTCTTCAAAGACCAATCTTAGTTACCTAAGTGGAGGATTCAAAGAGGCGTTCCAAAGAAGAGGTAATATCCATTACCGATCTTTTCAATTTCTTTCTTCTTCAACTTCTTCTTCTTTAGTTGTTTCATGATAAAGTAATAAAATCAGTATTGCTTTCATACTGATATGTTATTATAAATATGAAACAACCCTAATTCACCTTCTATCCATCCTACGGAAAAATGAAATCACCGCGTGTGCGTACGTACGGAATACCGTCTCCACGCCGTGGTGTAATCTATTTTCCACCATCACCGTACAAGGATGGTTATAATGGTGTAATGAGTAACTATTTATGACTATTATAAAGTAATATTGATAATGAAATAATATATATATACTCCAATACAATTCCACGATCATAGGAACGATATCATCACTCGTGCGTACGTACGGAATACCGTCTCCACGATGTGATGCGACTCGTTCTACCTGATCATCATTACATAGTAATTATATAAATGAATTGAATGAATAAATATGATATATGTTACACTAATACCATTCTGGATATAAGGTATCTATAACCTTAAAAGAAGAATAAGAATTTATTCGGCCAAACACGCATATGAACAAAAGGCAATAAAGACCTGAGTAACAAGTAACAATGAAATATTACTAACAAGAAGCTAAGAATATGACCATATATGATATCTTATAAATATGTATGATTCTGGAATAAGTCAATAAAATTATTTAAACCATTATACAGGAGCTTCGGACACGTACAAAGAAAATCGGACTTAAGGTAAGGGGAAATACCACAATCTCACTTTTATCCGAGATTGTTTTTACTTTGTTAATTACTGGGGTGTATTTTATCATCCACATCCATGTTTCCTCAATATGTAATATTTATATCCTTCTACAATTGTTTATATCCAATTTTACCCTTCAGTGAGTTTTTAGTAAATAATATTAAAGGAATCTTTTGTCGTTTTTTCGTACGAGGTACTTTTTGACTTTTCCGACAAAAGTACGAAGAATGTTTTTTTTAACTTATACGGCATGAATGGATTTTTAAAACATTATTTCCAAGAATATTCCTTTACAAGTTTTCAAGTTTATTATTAATAAACTTCTTTTAGTTTAAAATTGTATGACATGTAAAGAAAGGAAAAGTGTTTTTGAAGTAGAAAGGATATTTTACTCAAGAATGAAGTTCAAGTGTTTTATCAAAATTATTTTCCATCTAAGATAATAAAGGGTTCTGTTTTTATCCCTATTATTACATTGATTTGATCATGTTGTGATTGAATTATTTTTATGAATTCCTTTATCTTGTATGAATTGTTTTATGATGTCATGATGTTTAAGATTCCAATTTGTATTACATGGGTTATGCAATGATGTATGATTTATGATTATGTGGCACACATAAGAAAGGATTCATTATAAGATGGGTGGGACCTATATCTCCCTCCAATTCATTGGGTAAAGATTTTATATCTCATGAGATAGACATGGCTGGAACGGAAGGTTATTTCGGTTCAGTGATACAGGACTAAAACGGGGAGTGAACTCGGTTCAGAAAGGGACTTTGTCCACTAAGATTGTCTTGCCAATGAGTCATGACTAACAAGAAATGATTTTCCATGATTATGTGTGCATGCCACAATGTTTCAAGTTTTATTTTATGATTATGGGGATCTCATTTTCACTTCTATGATTTATTCCATGTTAAGATATTATGATCTCTTTTGCGGGTTTTGATTTTCAAAAAGATATGATATGATTTTTATTTCCTTTATTTGCCCTTACTGAGCATTTGAGCTCACCCTTTTATGTTTTCTTTTCCCCAGGTCAGGAAGATGGATATTAAGTAGAATATGCTAAAAGGGACCCTAGATATGATGAAATAAATGGGAGACACTGTAGAAGATTTATGAACCAGTTGTTTATGTTTCCCAGTTTCTAAAGACACTATACCTATACGGTCCTTTGTGGTTTTGTCATATGTTGTAATAAGTTTGCTTCAATTTTGAAGTATTAACAATGTATGTAAAGTATGGGTCGTTATAGTTGGTATCAGAGGAAAGTTATAGTCAACCTTTGGAAACTAGGATGTGAAAGCCTTAGTAAGAACCCTAAGGATAAGTCTAAGCATAGAACACAATCTTAGTGTTTTAGAAATTGCCATGAATAACCTAGGATAAGACCTTAAGCATGAAAATTTTATTCTTTAATTATGTGGTTTTCCTATTATAATTAGTGTTGCTCACACTATTCTTCTTGGTTTTAGTCAATGGCTGGAACCCGAAGGAACCGTGTTAATGCGGAATGCGATGGGCAATGCAATGATTGTCCCCCTGAGCAACCAAACGATATGGGAGCTGGAATGAAAAATCTTGTAGCCATGCTCACACAACTTTCTCAAACTATGAATCATGCAGGACTTCCAAACGAGCAAAGGAAGGAGCAACATTCTGTTGAATTCTTCATGAGGCAGTGTCCACCTTCTTTCAGCGGGTCTACTGATCCATTAGTTGCTGAACAATGGATTAGTACTACTGAAAACATATTTTCAGTTCTTCAATGTTCTGAGCATGATAAAGTCATCCTAGCAGTGTATCGTTTGGAAGGAGATGCTGATCAATGGTAGAATCTTATTAAGAATACGAGGCAAAGGGATTAAATTGAGTCTATGGAATGGGACGAGTTCAAGAACTTATTTTTCAATAAGTACTTCCCTCGTATTCTCCGAACAAAGATGGAGAAAGAGTTTCTTGAACTGAAGCAAAGGGATGATGAATCTGTTGGTACCTATGAAGCAAATTTTACAAGACTTGCAAGGTACGCTTCTGGTATTATTATCCAACCTGAGAGTAAGATCGATCGATTCTTTAGTGGCTTAAAACCAAGTCTTCGAAGGGCGTTAGCCATAAGGGACTTCAATAGCTACGAGGAAATCGTTCGATGTGCTCTAAAAGCCGAGATGGAGATTGGAATAACCCATCAGTCACATGGGTTTGATAAGAAGAGGAAGATGGAATTCAAAGAAAAATCTAAAGAGGACACGGAAAAGAAGATGAGCTTTTCCTTATGCTCAAAGTGTGGAATGAAACATGGAGGGAGTTGTCTTAAAGGGACAAGTAAATGTTTTAAATGTGGAAAGGAAGGTCATCGGGCATTTGAATGCCGTGATAATGGGAAGAAGATGTCTAATGACGCAAACAAAGGAAGGGATACACCGAATGAACCTACTACACTTCAATGTTTCAAGTGCAAGGAGATGGGGCATTATGCCAATCAATGCCCAAATCCAAGGGTTGATGATGATGGTCGACGTCAACAAAATCTTATGGCTAAAGACAAAGGAAAGTCAAATGCAATTTCTATCAGCGATGTGGAGTACGATAACGAAGTGGTGAAAGGTACACTTACCATCCACTCTAAAGTAGCAAATGTTTTATTTGATTCTGGATCCACCCACTCTTTTATTTCTAAAGAATTTTCTAAGGGTATCACCGTATTACCTCAACAATTAGATGTTGAGTTAGCTGTGACAACACCTAATGGCACAACAGTCACATCAAATGTTTATAATTCTTCTCCGATCGAAGTTTGTGGGAAAGTGCTTCCTGCAAATCTTGTGATCCTTCCTTTAGTGGAATTTGATGTGATTCTTGGCATGGATTGGCTTTCTCTACATGGAGCTCATATCAATTTCCAAAGAAGGGAAGTCACATTTCATATTCCAGATCAATCTACAATCGTCTATCAATGCAAGGATGAACATAACCCTCCAGTGGAAATTCCGTCCATCTTATGGGTCTTGATTCCACTAAATGACGGTTATTTATCTCAAATTGTTGGTGAAAAACTCACGATTAAGAATATGCCCATTGTACAGGAGTTTGATGATGTCTTTCCGGAGGAATTACCGGGTCTTCCACCAAATCGTGAAGTTGTGTTTTCAATAGAACTCGTACCGGGCGCTTTTACAATTTCAAAGACACCTTATAGAATGGCCCCAATTGAGTTGCTGGAATTGAAGAAGCAACTCCAAGAGAATATTGATAAGGGATTCATACGCCCTAGTGCGTCACCTTGGGGAGCACCTGTTCTATTTGTTAAGAAGAAAGATGGATCAATGAGACTCTGCATTGATTATCGAGAACTTAACAAGATCACTATCAAGAACAAATATCCTCTCCCACGCATTGATGACTTATTTGACCAACTACGCGGAGCTCAATACTTTTCCAAGATTGATCTTTATTCAGGGTATCATCAATTAAGGGTCAAAAGGGAGGATATACCAATGACGGCTTTCCGTACAAGGTATGGACACTATGAATTTATAGTGATGCCATTTGGTCTTACTAATTCCCCTGCTATCTTCATGGATCTAATGAATAGAGTCTTTAGAGACTATCTTGATCAATTTGTGGTAGTTTTTATAGACGATATTCTTGTCTATTAAAAGAGAAAGGAAGAGCATGAAGATCACTTGAGAATTATATTGAAGACCCTGAGAAAGGAGAAGCTTTATGCCAAATTTACCAAGTGTGAATTTTAGCTTCAAAAAGTTGCATTTTTGGGTCACATAATCTCAAAAGAGGAGATATCTGTGGATCCAGCAAAAACAGAGGTTATCGAAAGATGGTCAAGACCAACAACAGTAACTGAGATCCGATGTTTTCTTGGTTTGGCTGGATTTTATCGACGTTTTGTTAATGATTTTTCACGATTATCTAATCCACTCACCAAGTTGACTCGGAAAGGAGTTAAGTTTGTCTGGACAGAGGAATGTGAAGAGAATTTCAAGGAGTTGAAATGAAGGTTATCCAGTGCACCTGTGCTCACACTACCTTGTAGTGGAGAAAGGTTTGTGATCTACAGTGATGCATCCAAGAAGGGATTGGGGTGTGTTCTTATGAAAAATGATATGGTGATAGATTATGCCTCACGACAGTTGAAAATCCATGAGCAAAATTACCCAACACATGATTTGGAGTTGGCTGTGGTAATCTTTGCATTAAAGATTTGGAGGCATTAACTTTATGGTGAAAGGTGTGATATTTATACTGATCATAAAAGTTTAAAGTATATTTTCACATAAAAGGAGCTGAATATGCGTCAAAGAAGATGGTTGGAGCTAATTAAGGATTATGACTGCTCAATCCATTACGACCCTGGGAAAGCAAACAAGGTGGCAGATGCATTAAGTCGACAAGACCATGCTAGTTTATCCATGATGAGGATCACAAAAGATCCAATATTTATGGATTTACAAAGGATGGATCTTGGAATTATAATGGAAGGGGAAAAATCTTATCTTTCTCAAATGAATGTTCAACCATCTATACATGCGAAGATTAAGGAGGCACAGAAAGAAGATGTCGAGTTACCAAAGAAGGTGAGAAATGTTCCTGAATTCAACCTTGATTGTGATGGGATAATAAAGTTCAGGAATCGGGTTTGTGTTCCTCCCATCCCCGAATTAAAGAAGGAGCTGCTGGATGAGGCTCATAGTTCTTCATTCTCTATTCATCCTGGAAGCACGAAGATGTATAAGGACCTGAAAGAGTACTTCTGGTGGGATGGCATGAAAAGAGATGTTGCTGAATATGTCTCTCGATGCTTGGTTTGTCAACAAGTTAAAGCTGAGAGACAGAAGTCTAAGGGGATGTTACAACCATTACCCATACCCGAATGGAAATGGGAAAACATCACTATGGACTTTGTCATAGGACTTCCTAAAACATCCAAAGGCAATAATGCTATTTGGGTCATAGTTGATCGTCTTACAAATTCTGCACACTTCATTGCTATTAGAGAGGATTTCTCTCTAGATCAGCTTGCCAGGATACATGTAAAGGAAGTGGTAAGATTGCATGGAGTACCACTTTCTATTATATCTGATCGGGATCCGAGATTTACCTCGAAGTTCTGGCGAAGTCTTCAGCATACTCTGGATACAGAGTTGAGTTTCAGCATTTCTTATCATCGCCAGACAGACGGTCTGTCTGAGAGAACAATTCAAACCCTAGAAGATATGTTGAGAGCTTGCTCTATGGATTTCAAAGGAGGTTGGGATCAACACCTACCTTTGGTGGAATTTTCTTATAATAATAGCTTTCACTCCAGTATTCAGATGGCTCCTTATGAAGCTCTCTATGGAAAGAAATGCAGGACTCCAACTTGCTGGGATGAAGTTGGGGAAAGAAAGCTATTAAGACCTGATCTCGTTGATGAAATGGCAGAAAAGGTCAGATCTATTCAACAACACATAAGAGCAACTCAGAGTCGACAGAAAAGTTATGCCGACAACCGAAGAGAAGTCATAGAGTTTGAAGTGGGTGATAAAGTGTTCTTACGAATATCTCCCTGGAAGAGGGTTATGAGATTTTGAAAGAAGGGGAAGTTGAGCCCTAGATATATCGGTCCTTTCGAAATACTGGATCGTGTTGGGAAGGTAGCTTACCGATTGGCACTTCCACCGAATCTCTCTCAAGTTCACGATGTGTTCCATGTATCTCTCCTGAGAAAGTACATACCAGATTCTTCACATGTACTCAGCTCAGAAGTTGTACCGCTGGAGCAAGATATTTCTTATGAAGAACAGCCGATAGAGATTCTGGATCGTAGCGAAAAAGTCCTACGAAACAAGACCACTCGATTGGTGAAAGTTTTATGGAGGAACCACCAACTTGAAAAAGCTACATGGGAGCTTGAGGATATGATGAGTGAGAAGTATTCTCATCTGTTTGTTACAAAGTGACGAATTTCGAGGGCGAAATTCTTTTTAAGGGGGGTAGAATGTAACACCCGAGACTTTTATGTTATATGAATCATCAAAGGAATCTTTTCTACACAACACTTTCTTGGCTTGCTTTACACGCAATCGTGACCTTCCTCGATAGCTTGTGTCGTACACAATACCGAGTTTCACTAAACAATAATATGCTATTAAAACTAGCCGTTATAAATAGTAATAACCACTTTTTGAAATTTTATAAATTTTATTTTTCAAAATGGACTTCATTTTTGGATTCGGAATACCGAAATTAGCCTAGGGTGAAATTTTGGTATTTTTCTGAAAACTTTCAATTTTTGATGAATAGTGAAACCACTAAGGGGTAGGTTAAAAACTGAATTTTGCATAAAACTAAATTTTACCGCTTCTGTGAATGGAATTTCGAAAATCCGACAGACACGGTTGATATCAGTAAGTAAAATGTGGTTCAATGAGATAAAAATAATTTTTTGGTGAATAGTAACTTTTTACTTTTTTTACCGCGGTTAATAGTAAATAGGGTAACTAAGGGTAAATATGATATTAATATTACCCTAACACTTGTCCTAATTCTATTGGACAAGTGTAATTCGACCAAAAACAACCTTATTAATAAAATATGACCATTTAGGCCCACTTGGATTAGATTAGGACATTTATTATTAATTTATTTAAAGAAGGGTTAAAATAGTTAAAATCAAAGTTTAATAAGTAAATAATTTTTAATAGGGGGTTATACATAAGATAAATTCGAATATAAATATTCATTAGAAAGCTAAAAAGATTTCCTACATAATGGTATTTTATTTGTAATTTTAAGACATTAAATAATTTAATTTATTTATGACACAATGATGATGCAGTAATTATCTTATTAATGAAATATTGACATAATTGATGTTATAAACACCAAAATAAATGTAATTTGAGACTTTTAATGAATTCCACTAATTTTCTAGGTTACTATGATATATTAATGTTGATTTAATCAACTTGGTTCGAACATATAATTCTGTTATGACTTTCACAAAAATCATATATCAAATAGTGTCAAAATTGACACAAAATAGTTTTTAAATCAAATATTATATTATTATTGGTTATTTTATTCTTAAAAATCTAAGGTTCGGCCAAATGACTTAGATAAGTATATATATATTAATAATAAACAATTTGGGGTTCTTTTGGCATGTTATAGTAAGTTTATTAACCATATAGTGAAAGAAAACAAAAAGACATGGTAAAAGTTAAATTATTTAACTTAGAGTTAAATCTAATTGATAAGGTTAAAATAATATCCCAAACTTGTCTAAATCCTATTGGTTGATAGTATTTAGACCCTTCCCCACTTTAGCTTCTATATAAGACCCTTTGGAACCATTATAAACCGATTTTGACTTTAATATAAAATAATATTTTGAGATATTCCTAAGGTGCCCCTCTCCTCCCTTATAAAAGGGCACCTCCTCCCCCTCCTCCTCACACCAATTTGAGCACTCATGCTCGGCCAACCCCTGCCATTTTCTCCTCTCAACTTCCCTAGAATAATCCTAGAGGTCCTGGTCTTCTTCAAAGAGCAATCTTAGTTCCCTAAATGGAGGATTCAAAGAGGCGTTCTAAAGAAGAGGTAATATCCATTACCGATCTTTTCAATTTCTTTCTTCTTAAACTTCTTCTTCTTTAGTTTTTTCATGATAAAGTAATAACATCAGTATTAATTACATAATGATATGTTATTATAAATATGAAACAACCCTAATTCACCTTCTATCCATCCTATGGAAAAATGAAATCATCGCGCGTGCGTACGTACGGAATACCGTCTCCACGCCGTGGTGTAATCTATTTTCCACCATCACCTTACAAGGATGGGTATAATGGTGTAATGAGTAACTATTTATGACTATTATAAATTCATATTGATACTGAAATAATATATATATACTCCAATACAATTCCACGATCATAGGAACGATATCATCACTCGTGCGTACGTACGGAATACCGTCTCCACGATGTGATGCGACTCGTTCTACATGATCATCACTACATAGTAATTATATAAATGAATTGAATGAATAAATATGATATATGTTACACTAATACCATTATGGATGTAAGGTATCTATAACCTTAAAAGAAGAATAAGAATTTATTCGGCAAAACACGCATATGAACAAAAGGCAATAAAGACCCGAGTAACAAGTAACAATGAAATATTACTAACAAGAAGCTAAGAATATGACCATATATGATATCATATCAATATGTATGATTCTGGAATAAGTCAATAACATTATTTAAACCATTATACAGGAGCTTCGGACACGTACAAAGCAAATCGGACCTAAGGTAAGGGGAAATACCACAATCTCACTTTTATCCGAGATTGTTTTTACTTTGGTAATTACTGGGGTGTATTTTATCATCCACATCAATTTTTCCTCAATATGTAATATTTATATCCTTCTACAATAGTTTATATCCAATTTTACCCTTCAGTGAGTTTTTAGTAAAGAATATGAAAGGAATCTTTTGCCGTTTTTTCGTATGAGGTACTTTTTGACTTTTCCGACAAAAGTACGAAGAATGTTTTTTTAACTTATACGACATGAATGGGTTTTTAAAACATTATTTCCAAGAAGATTCCTTTACAAGTTTTCAAGTTTATTATTAATAAACTTATTTTAGTTTAAAATTGTATGACATGTTAAGAAAGGAAAAGTGTTTTTGAAGTAGAAAGGATATTTTCCTCAAAAATGAAGTTCAAGTGTTTTATCAAAATTATTTTCCATCTAACATAATAAAGGGTTCTGTTTTTATCCCTATTATTACATTGATTTGATCATGTTGTGATTGAATTATTTTTATGAATTCCATTATCTTGTATGAATTGTTTTATGATGTCATGATGTTTAAGATTCCAATTTGTATTACATGGGTTATGCAATGATGTATGATTTATGATTATGTGGCACACATAAGAAAGGATTCATTATAAGATGGGTGGGACCTATATCTCACTCCATTGCATTGGGTAAAGATTTTATATCTCATGAGATAGACATGGATGGAACGGAAGGTTATTTCGGTTCAGTGATACAGGACTGAAACAAGGAGTGAACTCGGTTCAGAAAGGGACTTTGTCCACTAAGATAGTCTTGGAAATGAGTCATGACTAACAAGAAATGATTTTCCATGATTATGTGTGCATGCCACAAAGTTTCAAGTTTTATGTTATGATTATGGGGATCTCATTTTCACTTCTATGATTTATTCCATGTTAAGATATTATGATCTCTTTTGCAGGTTTTGATTTTCAAAAAGATGTGATATGATTTTTATTTCCTTTATTTGCCCTTGCTGAGCATTTGAGCTCACCCTTTTATGTTTTCTTTTCCCCAGGTCAGGATGATGGATATTAAGTAGAATATGCTAAAAGGGACCCTAGATATGATGAAATAAATGGGAGACACTGTAGAAGATTTATGAACCAGTTGTTTATGTTTCACAGTTTCTAGAGACACAATACCTATACAGTCCTTTGTGGTTTTGTCATATGTTGTAATAAGTGTGCTTAAATTTTGAAGTATTAACAATGTATGTAAAGTATGGGTCGTTATAGGCCTAATCAAAGCGTAAATAGTAACCCCCAACAGACCGAACAAGGGTTAATGCATAGAGTAATATAATGATCTTAAGAAGGTATGAAAAATTCTTTTTGTAACATCCCTAACTCATATACCCCAAAGCTAGTGTCTACATTATTATATTGTCATAAAATAAGGGGAATTTTATCCTAAAGTATTGAATATTATGTTAGTCAAGTTAAACAAGATATAAAAATTAAATTCTCATAACAATTTAAAACATAATATAAATAAGTGTTTTCTTTGATAATTCCATTAATCCTCTTAATATATCATTGCATATCAATAAAAAACACTTCCTAGTATCAAGTGGAAAATAAAAAAATATATCGTGGTGAGATCAAATGCGTATTAAGGGTAAGATTATAGAAACATTTATCATGAATAAATATTAATAATCAATATTTATTGTTAAATAACTAAAACAAATTCTATATAATAAAGGATATGAGTATAATATGGTAGAAATAAATGATGATCAAATAATTACACATAAATTATCACATGATTGTGAAACCTATCAATAGAAATTATTACTAATCTAATAATCACATTGAACTCAATAAACGGTGAGCTAATGAGGTAATTCATTACAAGATATATAAAACTATCATGACCATTCATAGGAAATTTTAAATATGTTACTATAAACCCATCTCATTAAACCAAACAAATTTCTCATGAGGCATATCGATGCATTCAGTGGATATCTATAACAAGGCCCCTCCCATTACATACTAACTCCAATTAATTATTCATATGAAAGGCATAAAAAATAATCATCACAAGTAATCATATTGAAAAACTAGATTATGAAATATTAATACCTACCCAAATAAAATAAACATAACTATAAACAATCTAGAGTAATATTTTAAATGGTAATAACATTTTATATATTTATTAATAATGATCATAAAACAGAAAAACGAAATAATTATTATTTTATAATTACCAAATAACCCTAGATGATAATATGTAAAATAAATGGTTAATGTCATTGATAAATAGAAATAATATAAAAATGTGATAAAAAACATGTTTGAGGAAAATAAAATATTTCATATTGATAATATTTCTATTAAGATTCATTTCCTTAAGAAGTAATATTTTAAAATAAAATTTAAAAACATTTAAAATATGTTCTGATATATTTAGTGGTCCTGATAGTGTTAAATATGATTCATGTTGTACATGTTAAATTAAATATCCAGTTAATATTTTTGGTAAAATCCAATTGGTCCTTATTTCAAAATTGAAATGAATACTCATTTAAGTTTTTTTATAAAATATAAAACATATGTAAAAAATTATTTAATAAATAATTTTTAAAATAAAAAAATTGAATAAATTTTTAGAAATCATTGATTTTGGTGAAAAATGATTTTTGACTAAAGAGAGAAATAATGTCATATTTTCTAAAAACCTATTTTTCTAAATTATTTTAAATTAAATAGAGTGGAAAAATTGTACTGTTATGTTATAAAGTTCATGAATTACCATATTAGAATAAAATAAATTAAGTTTAACATATACATATCAAATAACCTCCCCATGGGAGGCTTAAACAAAAAAAATACCAAATAATGATGAGATTATGAAATAAATACATACCACAATGGAAACATCTAAATCACAATCTCTATAATAGAAAAAAATCCTAAAATGAAACTATAATTACATGGTATATAATGTTATTGATGATATAACAAAACATTAAATTGAGTATATACTCCATAAAAAGGAATAATTCATGAATACGGTGTATGTCTTATTAAAGTAAAAGTGAAATGAGAAACCCTTATCTTATGTATGAATTCCTTCATATGTGTACATAAATCCATTATAATAAAAAAAATATTTTAAACATTTTATATAAACAATCTTATATCATTCATTCCATATACATTTATAGTATGTTATCAACTTTTTATTAACAATTCATTGATAAAATCACTCTTTAAAGTGATATATTCTTATTTTTTCCTATATGATTTAATTTGATAGTTTTGGTAATTTTAATTTGATAATATTTACAGAAACCCAATAATATTAAAAATTACTCTAATATAATATATATATATTTATATATTATTTATTCATAATAATCTATTAATTTTAAAGATAGAAATTTGATTACATTATTCATGGAGCCAGTAGGTGATACACACAATTGAGTGTTGTTTAATTTTTTTATGAATAGAATTGAATGAAAATAAAAAATAATTCACATTTTAAGAATAATTATATTTATCATTTATAATAATTAGAACCATCTTTATAACTATTTATGTAAGAATAAAATGAAAATCATTTGACATTGCTACGTGGGTGCGATTATCCACATGTATGCACAATCGATGTCATTGTTTTCAAACGGATTGGAAGGTAAAAAGTTAGATGTAATATTGTATTCAAAAAAGAAATTTTATATCATAAATATCATATATAATCATCAAATATAACCTTAATTCCCATTATGTAAAGAACAAATGAAGACTGAATCACATTGCCTCACATGGTAGTAGTCCACCATACACAAGATTTATTTAATCATATCCCCCAAAGAATGAAAATTATGAAGTTATATGTGATATAATGCTTCAAAAAGTATAATAATTTCATAATTATTATATAAAATTGTTAAATACATCATTACATCCCACCTTTAAATGTGAGATTAGAAAATTAATTACATTGGACTATAATGTGGCAGTCTGATGTGCACACGATCGATGGTTTGTTTCCAATTTCATGGTAGTGGAGATGGATCTTTTTTTTTCATTTAAATAATAAAATATAACTATATACTATATATTGGTATTTTTATGTTAACACTATTGATGAAATTTAAAAGGATATAGATGAATAAATTAAACAAATACACTCCTTTAAGAATTTTACATCTTCTGTGTAGAGCCTCTATAAGTTTATACAAAAATAAATTATACATGGGATTAATAATAAATATAATGAGTCAAGGATACGGTTATTATATTAATTAATTTATTTTGGAATGTATATTACAATTTAAATTGTTCTGTATGTGTAAAGAGGGGAGGAGAGTGGGTGACCTTTTTTAATTGGGATAGAGGACAGAGATGGAATTTTTGAAAAGATAATGTGATCACCATGTTTATATCAATAGAAAATCATCCAAAATGGGTCATTATATATACTTAGAGAATATAGTGTCCCAATATTTCAAGAAAATTTATTCTTACCTTTTTCAATTCATTTTGAAACCTTATATTCATAGTTTTTCCTCCCCGGTGAACCCAAATTTTCCTTACCTAGGGTAATTAATTTTCATTATTTTCATTATTAATTTTGGTAAAAAATATTAGTTTTAACTTAATTAATGATATAAATTTTCTTGATTCTGTATATTTAATCCATTTTTGAAAATTCAATTCCAATAAGTTTAAAGATTCAATTCAAAATTACATTATAGACACTACGAATAAAAACTTTCTAAAGAGAAAATTCCAATTATTATAGAATTTTTTTTATATAATATTTAAATATAAATTTTTTTCCAATGAAATTAATTCATTAAATTTTAATATAACTAAACAAATTTTACTTTAGAACCAATTTAAAACTTAATTTATCACATTACGTAATTTAAATGGAAATAAATTCTTCAATAAAAACCGTATTTTTCTTTTTTCAATAAAAACATATTATTTCGAAAAGAAATATCTAAGGAGTTATCACAAACATATATTTAGCATGTATATTTAATAAATTAGTTCTATTTTTTAAATTATTCATTAAAAAAATAGTGAAAATTATTTTTAAAATTTGTGCTCAAAGGGTGATTAAAAGGCATTTCAGAAAAATAATGTTTGTTATAAAACATATATTTATCTTTAAAATGTTGTTATATTTATAATAAATATATAACTATAAAATATATTTTATATACGAAAAAATATTATTTTTAATATAATTAATTATATTCATACCCATCGTATTAATATATATGTTATAATGGTTATGTTTAAAAAATAACATTTTAATAGAGGATCATGTTTTGTTTAAACCTAGTGTTATGTTCGTTATCAACTATCAAATAGATTTTATTTATTTAATAATAAATATATCATAAAGTATAGTGGTGTTATATTATCTTGAAATCATGTTGTTTCATATAGTATACAATATTGAATACAATGTTCAACTTTTAAAATATTAGGGTGTCACATTCTACACCATTAAATAAATCATATCCTTCAAATTTAATCAAGATCTCAAAAATAAAGGGTCTGAAATAAGAAAATTTCCATCTTGAAATCACATATCCTTAAGAGGTTTAATAAAATATTCTCTTGATAATAGGGAAAGGGAAGTATGAAGGTCATCTGGAAGAATCACATAACTAGGTTTCCAAGTAGAAAAACATCGGTGGGTATTGAATATATAGGCATTGAAGAACCATGTAATTCCTAGATAATGATTTATGGTGATAGAATATATTTATCAATGGAAATTTAATTATTAAAAAAATTTAAAAAAATTATAGATCTATAACGTGTTAAAGGGTCGTTTCATTCATCAGAAAAGATGATAATATGATGTCAATTTTTTTGTGATCTTTTTCCTGTAGTTAAATAATAACTTTACCATATAGTTTGATAATGTATGAAAATATATTCAATAACCCCCAATGTTTAAATTAATCATTTCCATATATAGTTAATCATAATACTAATCCAGTAAATGTCTGCCAAAATTAAAATTTCATTGGGTTTGAATGATGGTCAAAAAATTCACATTATATTCCATGGAAAATATAAGGTGGATCATAAAATAACATTCCAAATATATTAATACCTTAATATAAATATAAACGTAATGAAAACAATCATGCTTCAAACTATAATATCTCAAATTGTAAAATATATTCCATAAATCCATACTTGTAGTATAATCAAGAAATGAGGACACAAACCATCAATCCTCTTACCAATTTCATTATCATCGACACTATTCAATAATAATATAATTATTCTATCAACATCAGTTTCATATTAAAGGTTATAATCCCTTAATAATTCTTTTTCCAAGAGGTAAGACAAATCGCTGAATCACTTTTCATGGCCACAAATATCATTTATCATATGCTCTTAAATCCATTGATAAACATTACTACAATATAACCCTCATACAGTTCAAGATTATGATAACCATAATATCATTGATAAAATTACCCTATAAAATAATTCTTCAATCCACACACATTCATATTATTTATTCCACTTAATCTATGTTAATAATATATCTGGGAACCTGATCCATTTTCAAATTTTAAATTTTATGCACTTCACACTTAGTGAATTAATTTACATAGATCCCCATCTCCTCACTGCATAAGTATTTGACATTGAAATATTATTTTGTTCCCATTAAATCAAAATAATGATTTCCTTTATGTGCACAATTCTATATAAATATCATTTTCTTTAGGTAAGTAACGAGCTTTTTCTTTCTTCAATTATCATATATTGGAAAACAATTATTTACCTTCTTTCCAATATCCATTTCTTTCTTCGTCATCCTCTTCTTATCTATCATCCCACTAATGCAAGAATACATTGATATTTATATCTCATATGTGACAGAACATGATACTATGTATTTGTATGATAATAATTTTTGGGAGACTAGTTCCCATTGAATTAATTGGATTAATTCCATCAAATAAACTATTATTCTTACACACTAAATAATGTACATTGATATAGTTCCCATTGTCACAAACCGTCCCTCGGGGGCCGTGTCGTGACTTCCCCAAGTCTGCCTCAAGAAGGCCATGGGTTGGCGACTAGAGCCGAAGGCACAAACCTATAAGTGGAAAGAATTTTCATGGACACATGTATGCACAAACACACACCCAACCATGTCCCAACTCAAAAATGGGAAACAACATAACACTGAAAAATAAGTACAAGTAAAACTAAAAGTATATGGGATAGAATAAAATCCCCAATGAAATGGAAAAACAACAAAAAGGAAAAAAACTATATAGGTTTTCTGACAGGGATCATACCTAAAGGGTTGGTACAACTCGTCACTGCTGATCTCCACATCCACCGGTCACCTCCATACATAGTCTTGTCCTGACTCCTCGAGGCTCAGTCAACGTTTCCCATCGTCTACACAAGACACAACAAGGTGCGGGAAAACCCCGTGTAGGGGTGAGTATAGAAATACACAGTAGGGGCCCCAAGACCCCTGAAGGTCATTCATAATTCCATAATGGAAAAACCACAAAACATGATCTCAATCACAAAGCACAATGAAAAAGATAGCTCAGACAAGGTATATTATAGGGTAGTAATAGTAGCATAATCATTCACATCGTTGAACACCTCAGCTGCTAGAGAACTCCTCTATCAAGTATAGTGGGCCTACCAAGTCACACAGAGGTGCTTCTCACTAACCTTGAACTACTTAGGTACTCCTCTCTATCGCGTACTGCAGGTCTTCCAGGTCACACAATGCCTCTCAGACTGTGGCCTGTTGAGGTGCTCCACATGTCGAGTACTGTGGGTATTCCAAGTCACACAGACTTTCTCCCCATTGTGGACCTACTAAGTCACATAGAGGTTCTTCTTACTAGGCCGTCGAGTCACATAGAGTTGAAAATTAATAGTCTTCAGGTGTCAGCCAGTCGTAGGGTTCTATATGTAGCGGATTTGTGAGAACCGCTTCTCAAGCCATCAGTGGTATTTCAAACCGCGCTTAGTATCAAAAAGAAGTAAATCAATGATCCATAATTTCAAAAGGGTTCCAACACAATAGACATTGAGTCAACCGAATGCCCAATCTATAAGTTATAGGCATTTTTTTGTTGATGTCGTAGTTGGATTCAGGTACGATGGAACCTGGACAAACTCCAAATTTCTTCGAATGTCATCTGGAGTATCTCAAAATGGCAGACATAACCTAAGGGTTCTAGAACCACTAAATGTTTTTCAAACAGGCATTTGATTTTAGTGTTATGACCAAAAAAAGTAACTAGGTCGGAAGGGGTTCGGGTCCAATCTGACTTGGTCGGACTGACCCGACCCTACGTAGGTTGGGTCGACCCGACCCAGGTTTGACCCTTCCGGGTCGAACCTTTCCCACTAGACCCAGCCCGGCGTAGCCTGGTTGGGTTCAAACCAACCCACTAGGCCATGTGCCATGCCTTCCTAGTGGCACGACCCGCTAGAATCACCGCATTCCATGGTTCTGGGCCGTCTCTATACTCCCAAGACGTTGCACAACCATGTCCGGAACCAACTCACACATGTGTTGGACCCATCCATGCCTTCTTTGTAAACCTACTCAGTAGGTTGACTCATCCACGTGGTGACATGATGGCATCACGGAACCCCAGTGCACCACATTCTGTTGTGGCTGCGACTTCTTCACCGCCTAGGAATGCCTCCTCTAGTGTTGTGGCCCATCGTGGCCGTGGTTTCCACCACCCAAGCATGCCACTGGGGCACGCCTCCTCCAGCACTGTGGCCCGTCATGGACACGGCTTCCTCCCCCCAGGTGTGCTGCCATGGTGATCCCCATCTTGTAGCAGTAGGCTAGGCCAAAGGAGAATCTCTTCTCCATCAGCCACGTGGCCGATACCACCTCATTCCACTATAACTTCCGATCTTTCATGAAATACACAACCAAACCCAAAAACATCGGAGGTACTGGGCCTTGTTCTTTTGTCCTTCACACTCTGAGTTAGCATTATAACATGGGAAGGAATACATAAATATTAAATCATCGATAAATAAAACCCCACAATATCCTCCTGTTTTTTAAGAACGAACATGGATCAACCCATTGGACGATTGATCTGTGTGCTTTTTAACAATAAAGAATTGGGTACACTGGAGAAATCAAGCATAAACCCACTACCTTGTATTCATTAGAAGGTGGTGCAGGAGAGGTGGGAGTGTACACATCTGATGGTGTTCTTCGGTGCTTGTCTTCCCCTGTCGATTCCCCAAACTTTTGTTGCTCGATCACATTCTTTGTCGGAGCGAAAAGTCATAGGCGCTACGTCAGAGCTTCCTCTCATAGCTCTCCCAAAAACCCAATCCCAAGATTAGATTAAATATAGGGGAGGAGGGGATCAACATACCTCACAATTAATGAGGTTCATTAATTGATATTATCAATGAGCCTCATTAATTCTCTCAACAGTGCACTTACACATTATTTTAATTTCCCCCAACGGTGCGGTTACACAAAAAGATATTCAAGCCACTAAATGGCTTGAAGGTGCACCGCAGTCCCACCCCCGTTTGTGCAATGGTTTCAAAAAAGAATATAAAATAACCTTTATTTATTTTATTATTTTTTCTAATGACTATGAAAATAACGTTTTCATCCAACCCGTGTTGGTAAAAGCGAAGCTTTCCTTATGTAAATCACGGTGCTGCATATTCATCAATGCCCTCAGATTTTTAATCCAAGCACTGGTTCAAAAGATAAAAATCGTCGCTTGCACATTTAACGAATGTACTTAAAAAAAGTTCAAAATTCTATTTCAGTCATACGAGGCCTTAGAATCATATATCATCAATTTTCACAGACTCCTGATAATTCTAAATAATTTAAAAAAATTATATGGAATTTCTTTTTCTTTACATTCTCCCGGACTTAGTTTTTTTCATTCCAGGAAGCCAAGAAAAACTAGTGAAAAAATGGGGTTACTGAGCACGTATTTGAGCCTCCCACTCCTATATATTATCCTAGAGATTCTCGTGCATCCAACGGAATCACACTAGAAGAATCAACCTCCCATGAAGGACCCACTCTGGTAGATCCTTTATCACCACTAGGAACTCCGCAAACATCGATGATTCATCAATTTCCATCTCGCCCCAGTCAATAACATGTGATGGATCATGAAAATACATCCCCATATGTGACACATGGAGAAAATTATGAACCCTATTCATCTATTGGGGTAGATCTAGATGTTACACCACGTTTCATACTCTATTTAAGATTTGCAAATTTTCGAAGAACCTCAGTGACATCGTGCTACCATGACCAAACCTTCACACTTCTTGTCGGTGTGAGAACCATAAGAATTCATTTTCTCCCTCCTCAAACTCCAAGGGACTCCTCCTCCTATCGGCATAAGACTTATGTCATCTCTGTGTAGTATTCATCCACTCCTGCATGATCTGATCCTTCTCTATGGTTGCTTGTACCAACTCTGGACCCATAAGTACTGACTCCCCTGGGCATGTCCAGCATAGTGGTGATCTGCATGGTTTCTCGTACAGGGCCTCAAATGGAGCCATGCTGATGGTGAAGTGAGGAATATTTTTTTAATCAAACTCCACCAGTGGTAGGTGGTCCTCCCAACTACGACTAAAATCAAGGACACAAGCATGAAGCATGTCCTCAAGTGTCCTTAGGATCCACTCTATTTGACAATTTGTTTAAGGATGAATGATGGTGCTCAAGTGTATATGATCCCCGAACGAATCTTGATATCTCTTACACAAGAGGGATGTAAAACATGCATCGAGATATGAGATGATCACTGATGGAACCCCGTGAAGTCGTACAATATCATGTACATAGGGGTGTCTCATGCTCTCTACTGATCCCTACAATCAGATGGGTAGGAAGTGAGGCGACTTGGTGAGTCGATCAAAGATCAACCAGATGCAATTGTGTCCCATATACGTACCTGTTAGCCCTATCACGAAGTCTATGGATATACCATCCCACTTCTATTCCATCACCTCAAGTAGCCGATATAAGCCTGATGGTACCTACTGCTCGTCCTTCAATAGCTGACTAGTGAGGCATCATGATACAAACTCTACCACCAGTTTCTTCATCCCTAGAAACCAATACTGATTTCGGGGGTCCTGATACATCTTAATCACTCAATGATGTACCACTAAAGGGGATGTGTGGAAATCCCTCAAAATCTAATATTGTAGAATCACTAGTACCACAGTGCGTCCTCTAAAGAAAATGACATTCTCCCCAACATCAAAAAGTCCTTCAGGAGACTGTCTTGAGGATATCTGAGCATGTCGATCCTTTTAGACAACATCCCCAATCTGAGCCTCCTAAAATCTCTAAAGGATTGGTGGAGTGGTATTCATAGATTTGAGGTAGGCTGTTCAATCTCTATCCACAAAGGATGTCTGCAACGTGACTAGCTACTATGTCGCATAACTCCACAATTGTAGACCAAAACTCATACTGAGTGCGTCTACTACTATGTTGCCCTTCCCATTAGTCTAGAATATCTCAATGTCATAGTCCTTGAGGAACTCCATCCCTCATCATTGTCTTAGTTTCAGGTCCTTAAATGAGAAGATATACCATAGACTCTTGTGATCGGAGTAAACAATAAACTGTTTACCCATCAAGTAGTGCTGCCACATCTTCAGTGCAAAGACCACTGCTCCTAACTCCTTTTCATGTGTAGTGTAGTTCTTCTCATGTGGTCTTAACTACCGTTAGCTATAGGCGATCACCGCTCGCTCCTACATCAGTACATAACCTAGTCTAGTCCCGGATATGTCGCCGTAGAATACATACCCAACACCCTCTTCTGGTATCCTCAAGATGGGGTCACTCATTAGTCTCCATCTCAGCACTTAGAAACTCGGCTGGCACTTCTTCATCCACAAGAAATGTTTCCCCTTCATTACCAAAGTCGAAAAGTGTGCCGCCTCCCTAGAGAAGTCAGATACAAATCTCTTCTAGTACCCATGTAATCCTAGGAAACTCCACACCTAGGTCACACTCATGCGTGGATCCCAAGAAAACACTGCCTCTATCTTCCCCGAATCCACTAAAACTCTATCCACTGAGATAATGATCCCCAGGAAGTGGACTTCTCATATCCAAAACTAGCACTTTTATAGCTTTACCTAAAGCTGGTGCTCTCTGATTGTATTTGTAACTATATGCAGCTCCAAGGATTGCTCCTCCTGTGACGCAGAGTACACCAGGATGTCGTCAAAGAAGACTACCATGAAGCGATCGAGTTAAGGCTGGAAGATTCTTTTCATAGGCACCATGAACACTACCAGAGCATTGGTCACACCGAAGGGAATCACCAAGAACACATAATGGCCATATAGACATCTCAAGGTTGTCTTTGGTATATCCTCATCTTGTACCCTAAGATGATGATTTCCTGATCCCAGGTCTATCTTCGAAAAGCACCTTTCTCCCTTCAGGTGGTCGAAGAGATCATCAATCCTTAAGAGAGGATACTTGTTCATCATGATCATCTGGTTTTGGCACCCATAGTCCACACAAAGACCTTGAATCCAATCTACCTTCATGGTGAACAAAATCGGGGTTGCCCGAAAAGCTACACTGGGCCTTACAAACCCCTTCCTCTACAAGTCTTCCAACTGTACCCTCAGCTCACGAAGCTCCACGGGGGAAATCTAATATGCTAGTATAGATATCGATGGCCTCTGGGGGGACATGTTGATGTAAAAAATTGCCTATCAATGTGGATTTATTCCCAAAACATTATCAGGGAATACATCAGCATACTGGTCCACCACTACAGGATAGCTCGATCACCTCTCATCTACTACACCGCGGGTGAGGCTATACAACTGATGAGTGATTAGCTGCACCCTCCTTTTAGAGAGACAATAGTTTTTTGTAAATGATTCTTCCTCAACAGTGAAGGAAAACTGGATCTCATCCTCGCGGAAACACCACACATTGAGCCGAAAACTGTGGATCTGAGAATGGATTGTGGATAGCCAGTCCATACCCAAGATGGCGTCATAAGGCCTCAACTCTAATACTAGGATATTCTAGTCGAAGCTCTTGCCTCCTAGAGTGAGCTCAAACTCCCTGAACCAGTGTGTAATAATCGAATCCACTCCCATTAGAGCATCTAAATGTATGGATCGAGCCAATGACTCCATCAGAATCTCTGAGCTCCAAACGAGTTCCATGGAAATGAAGGAATGATTGGCACCAGTGTCAATAAGAACTAAAGCAAGTATGAAATAGACACAGATCATACAACTAATCAATTGTGGAGTGTTGTTGTTATAGGCCTCTTCTTCCTTGAGAACTACTCGACCATGTCCACCAGATCCCTATGGTCGGGTGGACCACCTGGGGGTGCTGGTTGTAGAACATGAAATCATCATCCCCCACCTAATAAATTACCTGCTTTTCGTCCACATTCGTCACCCTCTGGACCTCCACACTTGAACCTAGGTCACTACATCGGCGGTCCCTCGGCCGTCTCCTAGTCATCTGTATGACAATTTGGGATGTCACATTCCATATGTCCCTGACTACCACACATAAAGAAAAGTCCGGCCCCCATCTGACTCCCTCTATCCTAGGAGGCTCGCACTGCTGACCCTGAGTCTTGGGGTCAACCTTTGAAAGAACTAGCCTGCTTGGGCCCACGTGTCTGCTTTCTACTGCCTATCGAAAATTATATTTCCTGGGATCTAATGGTATATCTAGCTATGGGAACCTGCCCCATCAGGAATCTGTCCATCAGAAGGGTCACTCCATCATGCCAACCTATGTAGTGATGCTGAGAGACACTACCGGAGCCCTGATCTCCATCCCGAGTCCGTACTCGAAGGATCGAGCCCTGAAGAAAGGGTCCAACACCATGTGTGTGGATTAGAAAGAGAGATAAATATCTCTCATCAAGTATTAATCCACTGACATGCTACCCAACTATATGAGAAGAATCTCGTGAATGCGCACATAGTGCAAAATCACAGGAAAAACATATCCCGGAAAAGCCTCTCGAAGTCAAACTAAGTTAGGGTAGCCTCATCGTGAGTATTTGTGGTAAAGATAAACCATCTCCCTACCAATCCCTGTAGAAGGATTTCCACCAAGAACTCCATCTGGTCAGGTGGTGTCCTCACTAAGTAGAAGACCCACATCACAACCTCTTGCCAGTCCTAATTGAACTAGGGATCCATCTCTCCACTGAACCTTGGAGGTCTCTATCTCTGAAAAACATGTAGGTAACTAAGCCTAAAAACTTCGTCTATCGGAACCTCTCATAGTATATTTGGACCATCGGGTAGTGGTAGCACTAGTGACCCACCCTGTGGGGCCATCTCAAACAATAGCCCCTGAGAAGACGCCTTATCACTAGGCTTACTATCCTCATGACCTCATATCGGGATCTTGTCTGGTCATCCATGTGGAGGAATCTTCAGATAGATTAAGATATAACATGGTTAGAACAGTATACCAGGTGAGCTGACTCTTATTCAAAATCAGAAGACACATATTGAACCATTATTTTTATATACTGGGCCGAAAAGTAAAGTCCATGGTCTTAGTGTATGGATATGTCGGCTGCCACACTAACACTGGACTCCCCGAATATGAAATATGGACTGACGACATTTAACACTATTTATCCAAGGAAAAACATAGAATCCTAGTTTGCAGGGGGAACCAACCACCCTCTGATACGAATTTGTCATGACCTGTCCCCTAGGGTCCGTGTTGTGACTACCCCAATCCCGCCTCCTGAAGGCCAGTGGATGGAGACTATAACCGAAGGCATCAACCTGCAAGTGGGAGGAATTTTACTGGATACCTGTATGCACACACACACACCCAACCAATTCTTAACTCACAAAAGGTAAACATCATAGAACTGAAAAACCAAGTACAAGTACAATTGAATATAAAGGGTCCAGAATACTAGCCCAACTAAAATGGAAATATAGAAAAAAGGAAAACCAACACCTAAGGTCATCTGCTAAGGATCCTACCTGAAGGGTATGTAGAACTCGTCACTATGATTATCCACGTATTTCGGTCACCTCCATACACCGTCAAGTCCTGGATCTTCAAGATTCATTCAAAGTTGTCCATCTTCTACACAAGACACAACAAGGTGCGTGCGAATCCCATGTAGGGTTGGGTATAACAATACTTACAAGGGACCTTGAGACCCCCGAAGGTCAATCAAAATTCCAAAAAGGAAAAAACATAAAGCATTATCTCAATCACAAAGCACAAAGAAAAAGATATCTCACACCAGGTATATTCTAGGATAGTAACTGTAGAATCCTCAGTCACATCATCAAACATATAGTATAGTGAAGAAATCCTCTATCAAGTATAGTGAGCCTGCCAAGTCATAAAGTGGTGCTTTCACTAACCTTCAATTTCTTAGGTACATGTACCCATCACGTATTGTGGGTCTTTCTGGTCAAAGAGTGTCGCTCCGCATTGTGGCCTGTTGAGGTACTCCTATTTTTGAGTACAGTGGGCCTGCCAAGTCGCACAGTTGTGCTCCCCATTGTGCGCCTACCATGTCAGATAGAGTATCTTCTCATTAGCCCGTCAAGTCAGACAGAGTTGAAAATCAGCAGTCTTTAGGTATCCGCCAGTCGTAGGGTTTTTATATGTAGCGTGCTTGGGAGAACCGCTCTTCAAGACATCGGTTGTATATCAACTATAAGAAAGTCTTACAAAAAATAAATACGATGATCCGTCATGTCATAATGGTTCCAATGCAATAGACAGAGCATTAACCGGATGCCCGATATATAAGTTATAAGCATTTTAGTGTCGAGGGACCAGTTGGATTCAGGTACAATCCAACTTGAAAAAACTCCAACATTCTCTGAAAGTCAATTAGAGTATCTCAAAAGGACATACTCATCCTATGGGTTCTAGCACTACTGATGGTTTGGCAAATGGAATTCTGGTTTAGAAGTTATGCCCAATTAAATATAACTGGGCCGAATGGGGTCTGGGTCTGGTCCAAACTAGTCTGACTGACACCGGTCTGACCCTACAGAGTTGAAACAGCCGGCGGCACACAGCCCGGCATGACCTGACATAGATCGATCAGGTCCAAAACGGCCCAATGTGCTGGGCCATTCAATCCAGCCCGCCTAACAGCGTGGCCCACCATGCTCACCCCGACCCGCGGTTGTGGGCCGACTCCATTCTCCCTCAAGGCGGTATAGCCGCGTCCAAAACCTTGTTCATGCAGTCAGTGGACCTAGATATGCTTTCCGCATCAAACTGCACGGCGGATTGACTCCTCAAAAGGGCGCCACACTGGCGTCGTGGAACTCCAGTGCACCCTGGCCCGTCACGATCACACCGTCTTCACCGCCCAGGGGCGCCTCCTCCAACACCGTGGACCGTCGTGGCCGAGGATTCTGCCACACATGTACGTCGTTGGGGCACGCCTCCTCCAGTGTCACGGCCCATTGTTTCTGCGGATTCCGCCACGCAAGCACCCTACTAACGAGCACCTCCTCCTGCGGTGGAAAGCTATGCTGGAGGCCCATCTTATCTCTGTCGGGCACATGACTGATACAACACCATGCTGCTGTAACTTCTGGTCATCCATTAAATATGCAACTAAAACTGAAAATGGCGGAGGGTTCAGGCCAAGTTTGTTTGACCTGTTCCCTCCATGTTATCATTATAACATGGGAAGGACTAAATAAATGTAAAAACTCCTATAAATGAAACCTCACAAAATCCTCCTACATTTTATGAACGAACACGGATGAACATGTTGGATGACTGATCTATGTCCTTCGTAATAATAAAGAATGGGGTAAAAGATTGAAATAGAGAATAAAACCCCTACATTGTATTCATTGGAAGGTACTACATGAGAGTAGGGAGTGTAAACAGACAATGGTGTTCATCGGCACTTTTCGTCGCCTGTCGATTCCCCCAACGTCTGTTGCTCGATCATGATTTTTGTCAGAGTGGAAAGTCATCAGCGCTTCATCAGAGAATCCTTTCGTAGCTCTCCCAAAACCCAAGCCCGATCTCATATTATTAGTGGGGAGGGTGGGATCAATACACCACACAATTAATGTGGTTCATTAATTATTATAATTAATGAACCTATTTAATTCTCTCGATGGTGCGGTTACACATTCTTTTAATTTCCCCCAATGGCTCAATTACAATAAAAGTGTGTCAAGACATTAAATGGAATGACGTTGCACAGTCGTACCACATACGTTTTCCAACAGTTTCAATAAATATAATTAAATAAAAATTTGTTATTTTATTATTTTTTTTGTAATTTCCATGAAAATAAATTTTTCATCCAACCCTTGCCGGCCAAAGTTAAGCTTCCTTTAAAAAATCCCAGTACTACGGATTCAACAGTGCCCTCATATTATTAATCCATGGAACAATTCAAAAGATAGAAATTTTTTCTCACATGTTTACATAACGTACCTAAAATAATGTTTATAATTATGTTTCAGGTACACTGGGCCTCAAAATCATGTGCCGTAAATTTTCACAGACTCGCAATAACCCCAAATAATTTTTTAAAAACGTTTTATGAAATTTCCGGGTCTTAAACCCATTACTTCCACTATAAAACATTTCTAAATAATGAAATAATATAGATTATATCATAAAATTATTGAAAATAATGTATGATCCAAAAAATAATGAAACGCATTAGATACATTGAAAAAATTATACATGAATTCTCTAATAATCATAATCATGGTTTTTTTGAGAAAGTTTTCAAACCATAAAAATATTCTCAAATCCTTTATAATGGTTAATAATGAAAATGTGAATTATCTTTATAAAATTACCCAAGAGTGTGAAACTAGGTGTGTAGTAAAAAAAATTGTTATGTATAAGGTAACGCTGGGGTAAAACTCAATGTGGCTTTTTTATATTTATTACCTCTAATTAAATCTGTTTGAGAACCACATCCTCTTACTGTATCTCGAAATGGATGTATTGCTTTAGAAACAACATATAAAATATTTTTCCAAAACCTGATGATGTTATTTCATAATTATCCTTAATATTTTTCATATTTTATAGTCCCTATTCTATGTTTTCCTAAATCTAGTCCCAAATGTTTATACTAAAATCGCTCTGATAAAAACTATAATGAATTTGACTCTAGTAACCTGGAGTTGTCATATACATTAATACATTAGCATAAGATACACAAAATCACATCTTGAACGACTTAATAGTTTAGTATTGTGGGTAAAAAAGTTACATACGTGAAATTCTATTTACAATTGAAAATAAAAAACACAAAACCTTTTTTTATAATTCCATTTATCCTCATAGAGCATCCTTGCATATCAATCACAAAAACATCTCAGTATCCTAGGAAAAATAAAACATAAGATAGGGGAGCTCAAATGCTCATTTATGGTAAGATTAAATCATATGATATCATGAAAAAATAATCATAAACAATATTGAAATGTAAATAAATAAATAATATTCCATTTGATCAATTAACCAAGCATAATATGGGAAAAATGATGATCAAATAAATCCATATAAATGAAAACATGATCTTGAAACATATCAATGTATATATAAATAGTCTAATAAAAACATGGATATTAATAATTTATTTCATAATGAGGGAATGAATAATTCTATAAATATTAAACTTTCAAGTCCTTCACAATAAAATTTAAATATTTTTGGTAAAAACCCATGTAATTTTCCCAACTAATATGTGTCTAGAGACCTTCCGATGCATCAAGGGGCTATATATAACTGGGATCCACCTAGAAATTACTAATTAAAATGAATTTCACATATTTAATGGATGGAAAATAATCAAAAAAATAATTTTAAATAAACATTAACAAATAAAATGTAAATAGTTACTCAAATAAAATAAATATTATCACAAACCATCAAAAGAAATATGTTAAATCTTAATAAAAATTTACATACTTGATAAAACTGATCATAATACATCTTTTTATTGAATAACGATGATATCAATACAATATATCCTCATTGTATCATAACTAAAATAAATCGTTCTGGTCATTCATGACTAGAAATACCATAATAATGTAATTAAAAACATTGTTAAAAAATATGCTATTCACTTTGAAAATATTTTGAAATCAAAATGTTAAATATATATATATAAAAATAATCTAAAATAAAATTGAAAACATATAACATATTTTTTAAAACATTACTTGGTTATGATGGTTTAAAATTTCATTCATGATGCACATGTTAAAATAAAGATTCTTTTAATATTTTTGTTAAAATCAAAACAACCCTTATTTTGAAAACGTTATAAGGATTCAATTAAAACTATTTTGTAAAAAGTAAAAATAGGGAAAATATGATTTAATAAATCATTTGGAAAAGGGAAAAAAATTTCAATTTTATTTTAAAAAACATTCATTTTGAGGAAAAATGATTTTGGACTGAAGAGAGAAATAAAGTAAGATTTTCTTAAAAGAAATTTTGTTTAATCAAAATAATAACCAATGACTAGAAATATGGAACTATTATTTGAAAATATTCATGAATAACCATAGGATAATAAAATATATTAATCTAATATTGAAATATCAAGCAACTCCCTCAAGGGAGATTAAAAGAAAAAACAAACCCGAATAATGATGAAATTCCGAAATAAACCATTACTACATTTGTAACTTCTGAATTATAATCCCCATAAAATAACTAATAGAAAAGATGAAACATTAAGTGCCCTGAAAATAACCTGATTCATGATATTACATATAAAAATGCACAATATATTAACCATAAAAACAAACAAGTGATAAATCTGGTGTATGTCACATCGAAGTAAAACTAAGATAAGAAACCCTTACCCCAGGTTTTATTTCCTTTATATGTATTAAAATACAGTATAATAAATGTTAATTTATTATAATTATATTATATAATTATACTAATATACTTTATACCCAACATGATTTACTTATATTCTTTTATCACCTTTCTATTTATAATTATTTGAGAAAATCACTGTTTTGGGTGAAATTGCTTCTCTTTTTCATGTATCTGTTAGATCAGTAATTTTGGTCCTTCCAATTTGTTCATAAATTAATCATCAAAATAATGGTAAAAATTATATAAATATCATATATATATATATATACATTAATAATATATATTTTTTAAATAAATCTATTTTAATTAAAGACAAAAAATGACTTATAGCATTTATGGAGACGATAGTCCGGACATACGCATGAAAAGTGTTTCCTTTTGTCTCGATTAATGGAAAAAAAGAAAAAAATTAAAAATTCACTTTTCCAAATTCATTATTATAATATATATAATTTAAATTGATAAATATATTTTAATTACTATCCATGTAAATATAAAATGAAAAATAGTTCACATCTATATATGGAGTCGGTAGTCCACATATATGCACGACCGATGTTATTATATTCCAAAAGATAGGAATGTAAGAAGATATATAAAATATTTAATTTTTTAATTATCAACATATCATGAATATAAAATATATTTATTAAAATAATACTTACAACCTCTCATGTAATACGATAGTAAAATAAAATCATGTCACTTTACAATGTGGTAGTCCACCGTACACAAGAGTGACATTATCATATCCAACATTAAATATAATGTAAGATAGTATATGTGATATCATGATTCCATAAGCACAATAATTTGATCAATAGAATTTAAAATTTTAAATAAATCATTATATTCGTCTTATAAATATGGTGATGGAAAATGAATTATATATGTTCATGAGGTGGTAGTCCACCATACACATGATCGACCATTTCATTTCCAATTTGATGGATGTTCAGATAGATATGGATTATATAATTAACATAATAAAATATATGTATTTATTAGTTATTGTTGATATTATATTAGTATATTTGATGATGGTTTGAAGGAGGTGGAAGGATATATAAAACAAATACACACATTTGGGAATTTTAATTTTTCTTCAGATATATTTTTAGTTGAATACCTATTTATTTATTTGGAGGGGTAACTATTAAAAATATTTCATATAGGATGTATACATGGAATTAAGTATGGGATTTCATAGGTAATTTACAAACCAAATGGTAATAGGTGTGTGGATATGGGAAGATAGGTTTGATCTTTTATAATTGGGGGAGAGGGAACACATGGAATTTTTGAGAAGTTAAAGTGATAACCAATTTCAAATCATGAAAGTAGCCTAAAAATGGTTCATTATCTTTCCATAGAGAATATATAGTCAAAATTGGGGCATAAAATGGGTTTTGTGTAAGTATTAAGGAATTTAAACCCATATATTTTTAGTTTATTCCCCAATAAACCTATTTTTACCTTAACCATGGTAATTATTTTTTATTGTATTCACTAATCAATATGGTAAACAATTTATTTAACTTATCATAAAATAAAAATAATTTTTATTTAAAATTGGAAATTAATTTTATCAGATTTATGTCATAGAAGTCGAAGAATGGATGTTAAAATCAAATCACAAACATGATAAAAGGGAAATTCTCCAAGTAAAATTTCTCACAATAATTGGATATTTTAAAATCAAAATGAAATAAAAAATAGATAACAACGACAAGAATTAGTTAAATTTTAATATAATTGATCTAATTTATCTTTAAAGACAATTTAAATAATAATTTATCTTTGTAATTAATTTCAATGAAAATGTAGTCTTCAATAATAATATGTTTGTTTTACTTTTCACCGGAAAATTAATCATTCAAAAAAATCATAAAAAAATCATCCAAAGAATATTTTTACATGTATATTTAAAAAATGATGTTTATATTTTTAAAATAAATTTTCAAATTTGTTTTGAAAATAATTAGAAATTTTGTATGTAAAAAGAGACTAATACCCATTTTATGAAATTTTTTTCATCAGAAAATAATTTTTTTTCTTTTAAATAGTTTTTATTTTTTTCTAATCAATAGATTATCATTAAAATTATTTTTCACATGTGTAAAAAATATAATTTATTTATTTATTATTGTTATTAAAACCTGTCATCTTAACTGCTAGGTTAAAATAGTCACGTATAAATAATAATATTTTGATAGGGTATTATGTTTTATTCAAGTATGATGTTGAGTGCATTACTATATATCAAATTGATTTAAATTATTTAAATGTAAATATATCATATATTATTTTGGTGATATATTCTATTCTGGGATTTATTTTTCATCTAATATAAACTATAATTAATGATGTTCGTCTTTTAAAATATTAGATTGTTACATTCTAACCCCTTAAATTAATTATTTCATCACAATAATATATTTATCTTAATAGTAAATGGTCTAAAATGTGAAAATACCCAACTTTAAATATCATATCATGAGAAGTTTTAATAAAAAATCACCCCGATAAGATAGAAAGATATGTAAAAAGATTATTTAGAATAATCACATTACTAGAATTCTATGTAGGAAAACATATATAGAAGTGAAGATATGGACATGTATTAAATTTTTAATTCCCAAATAATGATGGAGGATAAGGATGGTAATTGATCACAATAAATTTAATGAATAAGATAAATTCGACAAAAAAAACAAAAATATGAAATGAGTTAATGGAAAATTTGATTCTTCTGAAATCATTGTACAATGATATCATTTTTGTTTCAATATATTTTTTTTGTAGTTGAGTAATTACTTTACTATCTAGGATGAGAACAAATGAAAATATACTTACATGATCTATTTTTATTTCATACTTATAATTAAATCCTTTGGTTGTGCTTTGGTCAATTCCAAATTCATTTATTTATCCAAGAAATAAATATCCAAAAAGAAATTATTTGAATTAATACTATTTAAAAAATATTTAAAATGTAAAATAATTCCTCTAGCCCCTATATAGTTTCTAGAACCGAAATTGTAATTACAATTTTTCAAATAACACCCATAGTTCAATTTAACCAGTTCTATATATATTTAACCCTAAGACTCATCTAAAGTATGTCATTCAAAATTCAAAGAACAAATTTTTTGAAGGATAGTCACTAAATAAATATTATACTCCCTATAAAATTTTAAGTGGATCTTAATTTTACATTTTAAATATGTGAGTACCTCGAAAAATATAAAACCTTAATGAAATCATGCTTTCGTCGAAATATAAAATATTTGGTTGTTTAATATATTCCTCATGTCAATACTTATAGAAAACGACACCAAGGTGATATGAACCATAAAACCTCTAAACAATTTGATATTATCCTAAAATATCCCACAAACATATCATTATTTTATCAACATAACGAACATGTTAAGGGTTATCCTATTTTAGTCATGAATTTTACAAGATTTTCAATATGCTAATGAATCAGTTTTTATGTTCATCTGTAACATTCAACGTATTCTCTCATATACATATCAAATATTAATACATTACAATCCATATACATTTTATGATTTCTGTAAATATAATATCATTGATAAAATATTACAATTAAATTTTTCCTGAATCCAAACATTAGAAAATTCATCATCCATCATCATCTATGATAAGTGAATAATATTAACCTTGATCACATTACATCTTTTAAGGTATATTCCCATTGTTTTTGGGGTATTCATTTGTGTAGTTCCACATATCTTTATACTTAATGTATTTCAATTGTTAAGATTATTTATTTCCATTTCAATCAAAATGATGGTGGAATTTCTCTATACACTTGTGGAAAACTCTCATTCCCATCAAGCCAGAACTTTGGGGTTTCCTTCCACAATTACCACATATGAAAAAACTACTCTATCAATTCTTTTTTATATAAATTTTCACTCTACCATTATATTATTCTATATATTATATTAATAACCATAATACATATAGATTTATCTATCTTGATAGCACATGATACTATGTATTCATATGGTAATAATGTTTGGTTGACTTATTCCCTTCGAAATATTGGATTATTACCATCAAATAAATGATCATTATTAATTTATTGATTATGAGAATTTATGTTTCTTCAATTAAATTAACTAGTTTAAATATCTAAACATTGAAATACCAAATATTATATCATTGAATTATAAAAAAAATGAATAATCAAAGAAATAGTTAAACACATAACCTATTTTAAAAAATCTATCCACATCTTATCTCATAGTAATAAAAATGGATTCATTAGGAATGTTTTAAAATCAAAAAAAATAGTTTCATGCCCTTAATAATGGATTTTAATGAAAATTTGAATTATCTATATATTATTCTCATTGAGTATCAAACTAGGTGCATAGTGAGTCCAGTTTTAGTGTACCAGGTAACACTCAAGTCATGTCCGATTCAAAATTTTCAGAGTTATTACCCATAGGTAAATTTATTTGATGAATACACCCACTTGTAATATTCATATAGAAATTCATTTCTAGGAATAATAAGATAATATCAATCTTAAAAAAACATTAGGATTCTCTTCTATAATTATTCTCATTTTTCATTATTGGTTTAAGTTCCCCAATAATTTTTTTTCGAAATCTTGTTTCCTAGAACTATACTAAAATTCATGTGATACTTATTATAATAACTCCAAATTCAGTTACACATATCTAGTGTCTATACTATTAAATTGGAATTAAAAATAAGGAATCACTACCAGAAGGACTGAATAGTTTTTTAGTGTTGTTAAACTAGATACATAGTTGAAATTATCATTATAGTTGATAATATAAAATCAAAAAAGTCATTTAATTGATAACAACATTATTCTACATATAGTATGAATAGATATCAATCTTCAAAAAATTCATCTTATCCTAGGGAAAATAACAAAATATAAAAGGGGTGACCTCATATGATTATTAAGTGTAATCATAAAAAATATGATATGATGAATAAATAAGAATAATCAACATGTCATGGTAAATAATGGAATCATAGTATATTTATTCAATGAAATGATAATAATATGGAAAAAATAAATGATGAAAAATCTATATATGTAATCATATGATATTGAAACATAACCATGGATATTAAAACTAATAAAACAATCACATGAAATTCAATACATGATTATATAATTTCAAACCACTAAATCTATCAGGGACTTTCATGAGATAGTTTAAATCTACTTGTAAAAAATAGTATGATTTTCCCAACTGATTTATATCATGAGACTTATATATACATCAAGGAATAGTCTATAATCTATTCCCACCCATAACATTATATCTATAATAAATCTCTCACATGAATGGGGTGGAACATAATCATTATAGAAATTCTTATTTAATAAATAACATTTGATATATTAATACGTAATCCAATCAGAAAAATATAATCATGAACATCTATAGTAATACGGTGAATGGTAATTAAATTGTACATCCTTAATAAAACTAGTCATAATCCATACAAAAAAATATGGATTATATCAATTCAACATATCCCTAGTGGATCATATGTAAAATAAAGGGTTGATGTCATTGATGAATAAAAATTAAATAATAATGGAGTTAAAAACATTATTGAGGAAAATAAACTTATCACCTAAAAAATATTTTCAGAAAAAAAGGATCAAAAAACAATTTCAATGAAAATTATTTCTAAAACTAGTAAAAAATTTAATCATTTATTGGTCATGATAGAGGATAATTCCATTCATGATGTTCATAATAAAACAACGATTACTTTTACCTTTTTAGTAAAAGAAAAATGTTTCTTATTTTGGATATGACATAAATATCCCATTTATTATTTTTAAGAAATCAAAATAGGTAAAACAATCATTAATAAAACATTTTTTAAAGGTTAAAAAATATTAACATGTTTTTTGAAGACATGGATATTCATGAAAATGATTTTCGATTGAAGAGTGAAATAATGTCCAATTTTTTTAAAGGCGTTATTTTATATCATATTAAGTAAAAATGATTGTTAAAATTGTACTTTTAGTTAAAAAATTCATTAATAAATATAGAAGAAGAAAATATACTGATTTTAGATATAAATTTCACATAATTTATTGAAAGGAGACTTACAAAACAATCATGTATTGTGACGAGTTTATGAAATAAGCCAATACCAATTTTGTAACTTTTTAATCGTAAGCCTCATAAAACAAATAATAATAAAAATAAATCATCAATGACATGAAGATAAATTTATTTATTATATTAGATAACAAAATTGGTAGTATATATTCCAAAAAATGGAGTAATTGATGAATATGGGAAATGTCTCCCGGAAGTAATAGTGAGACGAGAAACCCCTACCTCAAAATCGATTTCCATCATATGTTTCCAAACCACTTAGATAATGAGTATATGTAAATTTTAAATCTATTAAATATCAAAATAAATTATTTCATATAAAATATGATTTAATTAAAGTATATTATCACTTGTTTTTGAAAAATTCATTGACAAAATAATTATTTTAGTCCATAATTTCATCATTTTTCCAATATGTTTTTGTTTAGTAATTTTTCCCATTTTAATTTTATCACGGAAAAATAGCCATTATATTATTAATAATGATATTAATTTCTTATATATTCATCGTATAGGTTTTTTATATAAATATATAAATGTTATATATAGAAAGGGATTACATTATTCATAGAGGCAGTTGGTTGTACAAACGCATGAATGATGTTTACATTTTTCTTAACGAATGTAATAAAAGTAAAATAAATAATAATTAATATTTATAGAATATTTATTATGTTATATATATAATTTTTATTAAAAAAACTGTCATTATTACAATCCATGTAAAAACTAAATCAATTTGTTTTTTCAGATCGCTATGTGGATGGAGTAGTTCACACGTATGCACGAGTGATGTTTTTATTTTACAATAGATTTGAACTTAATAATATAACTATAATATTATATATCTGTGAGTAAATTTATATAATAAATATCATATTTTACCATTATAATTATCCTCATCACCTTTCATGTAAACGGTAAGTGAAAAAAAATTCATATTGCATCGTGAGTTGGTAGTTCGCCATACACATGTGCGATGTTATCATTTCCCTCACAGAATAGAGATTAATAATTTTATATATTTTAATGATTATATAAATATAATAAATCTCAAATATTATATTAATATGTAAAATACATCATCATATATATCCCAAAATGGCTGTGATGAAAAATGATGTACATGGGTTTGTGAGTTGGTAGTCTACCGTTCACATGATCAACAACTTTGTTTCCCATATTATGGGAGTGGAGATGGATTTGGGTTATTCAATTATAATAATAAATAATCAGTATATAGGAGATCATTTTGTTATTATATGATCAATTTTGGTATGTTTATGAAGTAGTTGGGTGAAGAAATAAATAAATACACACATTTAATAATTTTAACACTTTTATAGATTACCATTTTATGTTATACCTAATTAATTCAAAGGTGAGACACCAAAATTAATATTGAATATAGTATGTGGTGAGAGGTATAATAATGTAATTTTTTTCCTTAATTTTCTATTAAAAATGGTTTTGGATGTGTGAATATGGGAGGGGAGTGTGTGGCAATTTATAAGTGGGGGAAAGAGAACATGTGAAATTTTGGAATATATAATGTGATACACACAACATTATCATGACACCATTATCTTAAATTTGAAATTATTGAACCTTTGATACTATAGAGTCAATATGTGGACCTAAAAAAAGAACTTTCACTAGTTTTATATCATTTTTTACCTTTATCATCTTATTTTAACCCTCTGTAAACCCATTTTTACATTAACCAAAATAAATATTTTTTTAAAATTCAAAATTTTTTTATGGTAACAAATTATATTTACCTGATTATATAATATAAATTACCCTCATTAAATATATAGAATCCATTTTTCAAAATTAAACTCACATATGTGGTAGAATTCAATATAAAATCAAATCATAGACGCAACGAAAGAGTGTTTTGTTAAAATAGAAAATTATTAAAGACATAGAATGTTTGGATATAAAAATTAAATAAAAATTAGAATATAATTTTATAAATTAGTTAAATTGTAGTATAATTTAATAAATATTACTTTAAACAAATTTAAAATATAATTTAACTTTGTAATTAAGTCTAAAAAATATAGATTCTAATAAAAATATCTATTTTTCTCAATTCATTAAAAAAATTTCTTTTTAGAAAAACCCCAAAAATTCATCCTAATTTAATTTTCCAAAAGTGCTGAAAGTTAATTTTTATTTTTCTCATAGAGAAAAACTAACACACATTTTAGAAAAAAATTATTTTTAAGTAAACTTTTATTTCTTTTTAAAATGGTTCTATTTTATTTATATTAAATATATATCAGTTGAATTTATTTTATACATGTATAAAATTTTTAATTTTTATAATTCTATTATTACTATTCATACCCACCATATTAATGTCAATGTTATAATGTTAATGTTTAAATAATAATTTTTTAATAGGGTATCGTGTTTCGTTCAAAATTATTATTGTGTGAATTACAAGATATTAGAGATATTGAATTTATTTAAAAAATATATTTCATAATTTCTTAGGGTGTAATATTCTCTTTTATTCATGGTGTTAGATGTAATATATATTGTTTAATATGATGTTCCTATTAAAAAAATACATTTATATTACATTATTCTACCATAAATAAATTGTGTCCTTTCAATATAATATTGATCCCAATAATCAATGGTTTAAATTTTCAAAATACCCTTATTGAAATTACACATAATCAAAAGGGTAAAAAAAGAAACATCATGATAATAATGACAGAGATGTGTGAAGGTCATCTAGAACAATCACATAACTGGGTTTCCAAGTAGGATAACAAAAGTGGGAAGTGAAGACATGTACATGGAAGAAAATTACAACTCTAAAATATGATGGAGGGTGATAAATGTCATTGATAAAAAACAATTGAATGATTAAGAGATATTAAGTTAGAAAAAAACCATATATTTGTGACAATTTAATTGAAAATTTGATTAATTATAAATGAAGGTACTAGGAAATCAATTTTTCATGATAATTTTCTTATAGTTGGGTAATTAATTTACCATCTTGTCTGAGAATATATGACAATACACTGACATGATATATTTCTATTCATAGACACGATTTATTATTTTGGATGTGATTCAATCAATTACCACATAATTTCATACACCATGAAATGAATATCCTAAATGTATTTTTATCCCTAATGCACATTTAATATATCAATAGAATGATATTTAATTCATCTTGTATCTAAATATATTCTTAAAAAAATGGTGAGAAAATGTTTTCCAATAACATCCAATGTTAATCTTAATCAATTATTTACATAGTTAACCTTAAGACACACCAAAAATATAAATGCCCAAATTTAATATCCCAAAAAATTTAATTACAGGTCACTAAATTAACATTATATTCCACATATTATTTAGTTTTACTCTTAATGTCAAATTATAAAAATATGAATACATTCATCACCAAAAAACCATAATGAAAACATGAATTAATCCAAATATAAAATCTCATATTTTCAAATATAGCAGTATTTATAGTAAGATATAGTAATGATGACATAAACCATAAAACCTCTAACCAATTTTATGGCCACCAACACTCTCCCATAAACATCTAATTACTATCTCAACATGAGGAACATATTAAGGTTTATCCTTCCTTAATCATTCATTTTTTATGAGGATTAATTTTTACTGAATCACTTTTCTTTTTCATCCATAACATTAAACATATGCCCTCAAATCTTACACAAAATAGTACTATAGTACAATCCTTATATATTTCATTATTATTATAATCATAATATCATTGATAAAATACTCCTATAATGTAATTAGTAAATCCATATAAAATAAAAATAATCTTTCCACTTCACCAATGTTAATAACATATTATTTACCTTGATCCCCTAACTTATTTTAAGGTATATTCCCTTGATTCATTAGGAATTAATTTGAAACATTCCCAATATTACTAAATATGATGTATCAGACATTTTATTAATATTTATTTCCCTTTAAATCATAATCACAGAGGAATTTATTTCAACACTTATACTATATTCTCAATACATTAATGGAAGTACAGTTGTTTTTCCTTCAATAATTATCACATATGGGAAAACCCTTCCTTAAATTATGCCACTTATACATTTTTTTATTTTCCATCCTCTTCTTTTATAGAATCAAATTGTAGGAATAAAACATACATAATAATCTCTCCCTATTGAAATCACATGATACTATATATTTATATGATGAGAATGTTTAAGAGACTAATACACTTTGAAACATTCACATCAAAGAAACAATAATTATTACTCTTTTAAATATGTGCATTAATATGGTTATCACTACATATAAAATTTTATATTTATGATAAATTAAATAAACTTGATTTTATCATATCATTGTGAAACATAATGTAAAACATCAAAAATACAGAAAGAAAAAATATAAATTGAAAAAAAATTCATTTCTTATCACATGTTCATAACCATGGTTGTATTGAGAATGTTTTTATATCATAAAAATATTTGTAAATCCATCATAATAGTTTGTAATGAAAATGTAAGTTATCCTAATCACAAACCTTGAGAGTGTCAAGAAGGGTGCATAGATTGATCTATTTTCATGTACCATATAAATATTGAGTCATTCAAAACAATGATTTTTAGGAGTTAGTACCCTTATCTACATCTGTGCAAAAACCACATCCACTTGTAGTATTAATATAGGTATTATCAACAATAAAAGAAAAATAATCACTATCTTACCAAAACATTAGGATGTTCTAATGAAATTACCCTAAATTTATATCACAAGGTTATTTTTATTATTCTTTTCTTTCCTAAATAATCATCCAAATGTTTCTACTAAACTGACGTTGATAAAAACTATAATGAACCCAACTCCCATAACCCAGATCTGAGGTATACTTTATTAAATTGGAATAATATACAAGGAATCACATACTAGAGGAATGAATATTTTATATAGCTTGGTAAACTAGATACATAATATAAATTCTCATAAAAATTGATAAATATACTCAATATTTTTTCATTGTTAACACCATTACTGCCAATTGGGTACCACAACATACCAATCACAAAACCCTTCTTCGTATCCTAGAGAAAATAAAAAATAATGGTTTAACACAGATTCTCAGTAAGGATATGTTTAATGTGTAATCTATCATGAATAATTTAGAATAATAAAAATGGTATGTAAAATAAACGAAACACATTCCATTTAATCAATTAATTGATCCTAATATGACTAAAATAAATGTTGATCAAATAAATCCATACAATTCTTTACATGATCATGAAACTTATAAATTTTTTTTAAATATATTTCATTAATACAAAATCCAATAATAAAAGTTCTGATAATGAGGGAATTTATTATTCTAGATAACTAAAATAGTCAAGTCCTTCCATGAGAAAATTTAAATCTATGTGTAAAATACCATCTACTTTTCCTAACTGACTTGTCTTATTAAACCTGTTGATGCATCTATGGGAAATATATAAACATCACCCACCCATAAATTACTAATAAAGATTCATTATTTATTAGAAAAATGGGAAAAAACATTAACATTCATATCGAAAAATTAAAATATAAAATGTTAATAAATACCAAAATCGGGTAAATAAAAATATTAACCATCCAGATTAATATGGTCAATAGTAATAAAATTATACATCCTCGATCAAACTAGTAATAAATAATCCAAATAAATTGTAAGGATGATATGAGTGAAACATATCCCTTGTAGATCATAAATAAAATAAAGGGTTTATATAGTTGATGAGTAGAAATACCGTAAAAATATCAATAAAAACATTTTGAGGAAAATAGACATTACACATAATATATATATATATTTTTAAAAATTAATAATTTATTTTAAAAAAAATATTTCTTTGAAAATAAAACTTGAATATTGTAAAATATTTTATAACATATTCATTGTTCATTATAGTATAAAATTACATTCATGTCAAATACATTGAATCTAATATTCTTCAATTATTTTCGGTAAAATCAAAACATTACTTATGTTAAAAATGAAAAAAAAGATTCCTTTTGATTTTTTAAAGTAAAAATAGGTTAGAATTAATTTAATAAATAATTTTTTAAAATTTAAAAACTTATGAAATTTTTAGAGAATTTGGATTTTTTGGAAAAAGGTTTTTCGACCGATGAGAGGAATATTGTTGGATTATTCTTTAAAATATTTCTTGAATAATTTTAACTAAAAAGAGTTGAAAAATGGAACCATTACATAAAAAATTTCATGAATAAACACATGAAAAAATATATTGATTTTAACTTTTAAATATCAAATTATTACCCCATTATATACATAAATAAGAACAATCCCAAATAATAATGAGATTCTGATATAAAACCTTATAAATTATGTAAATTCTGAATCATAAGAGCCATTAAATAAATAGTAATCAAATAATATATTAAATCCCATGAATATAAAATGATTGAGGATATATCATATCCACAAGTGGTACTATATCTACCACACAATGTAATCTGTGTTAAATATGGCATATGTTTCGTAGAAGTAAAAGTGAGATGAAAAACCCTTACCTTAGGTTCGACTTCGTTCTTATGTGTATAAACATCTTGTATAAAAAATAGGGTTATTAAAGATATATTATAGATCCATACTCATATAATTTATTCCTTATATGATTTACTTATAGTATGTTTTCATTGTTTTATATAAAATTTCTTGATTAAATCACAGTTTTGGATGATAATTAAATTATTTTTCATGTTTTTTTAAGTTCTGTAATTTTGGTAATTGTAATTTGATATTGTAAACATTAAAAAAAATGGTATTTATGATATAAATATAATATATATATATATTTTCATTATTTATGTATTTATGTTAATGTATTAAATTTTGATATGGGAAATGGAGTACATGATTCATGGACATGGTAGGCCATATGTGCGCATGAATGATGTTTCCATTTTTATTAATGAATGGAAAAAATAAAAAATAAAAAATATTTCACTATAAAAGAATAATTAATATATTATGTATATTATAAATATTAATAAAATCTACTATTATTTTCATTGATGTAAAAAGAAAAAGAAAAAATTTCACATCTCCATGTGGAGGTGGTAGTCCACACATATGCTTAAGAAGAGTTATTGTTATAAAATAGATTGACGGTTAAAATGATAAATTTAATATTATAAATAAAAAAGTATGTTTATATAATAAATACCATATATATTAATTAACATTAACATTAAACATAAAATCATTTATTTAAAGTTCAAGAGATAAATGGATCAAATCATTTCACAAGGCAATAGTCTGTTGTACACTAGAGCGACCTTATCGTCTCGCTCATATAATGAAAAGTAGGAAGGTATATTTGATATAATGATTATAGAAGTATCATAATTTTTTATATATTATATATATCATAATTATATAATTATATCTTATATTGAATGCTAGTGAGGAAAAATTAATTACATTGGTTCACAGGACGGTAGTCCGCCATACACAGGATCGTCAGTTTCATTTCCCATATTATTTAAGTGGAGATGGATTTTGGGATATTATATTAAAATAATAACATATCAATATATATTTAATATTAGTGTTGTTATATTAACTTATTTTAGGATGGTTTAAAGGATGTGGAAGAAGAAGTTAAACAAGTACACAGGTTTATGAATTTTATCTCTTCTACAGAGAGCCTATTTATGTTTATACCTAAATAAATATTAGTGGGATTTATAATTAAAATTAAGACATTGGAATTTGTTGAGGGATGTTAGGAATGGATTTTGGTAGGTATATTTTCAAGGAAATGGTTTTTTATTCGTGAATATGGGAGGATATGGGGTCGCATTTTATAAGTGGGAGAGATTACACAATTGGAAATTTAGAAAAGAAAAAGTGATACCCATGTTTTTATCATTCACCAAGAATAGAAAATTGTACATTATAGAAAATTATAGTAGAATGGGTTGAAATATGGATAGAATGTGGGTGCTGAAAAATATTTAGGTCATTTCGAACACATATCTTCTTAGTTTACCCGGGATAATCTCATCAATACCTTAAACGAAGTAATTATGTTTATCTATTTTTTCTATAAATTTTACTAAATGTTTTTGGTATTATTATATAATATATATTATTTCGATTAAATATAGGAAATATATTTTTATATTTTTAAATAACTGAAGTGGTAGAGTTCGATGTAAAATTAAATCACAAACAAGATGAAAGAATGATTATCCAAATAGAAAAATACCATAAGTATAGTATGGTTTGATTTCAAAATTCAATATTAAATTTATTCCAAAGACTTTATTAGTTAAATTTTAATAAAATTGAGCCACTTTTATATTAATACTAATTTAAAATAAAACTTAAGTTTGTAAATAATTTAAATGAAAATACATTTTTCAATGAAAATCTGTTTATTTTCACTACTCATCAAAAAGTATTATTTTTAGAAATATCTTTGAAATTCACACATAAGAAATTATGACATGTGTATTTCAAAATGAAGTTTATTTTTTCAAATATATATATATATTTTTGGAAAATTAGTTATAAATTATGTGCACAAATTGTGACTAATCTGTCTTTCAGAGAAACATATTTTTTCATAATACATTTCTTCCTCTTACAAATGGTTCTTGTTTTATATCTAATCAATAGATGGCCTTTGAATTTATCTCAATAATTTGTAGAAAATATAATTTTTTAAATTTTTTTATTATTATTTATACCTTTCGTCTTAATGGCTAGGTTATAAGGGGCATATTTAAAAAATAATATTTTAACAGATTGTTACATTTTGTACAAACCAGATATTGTGCATATTGAAAATATCGAAGAGATTTAATTTATTAGATATGAAATATATCAAACAATCTTAGGTCTTAATATTATATTTTATTATAGGTTTTATCTATTTAATATATCATATCAAATATTATGTCCCTCCTTTAAAAAATTAGGGTGTCACTCATTTCCTCTAACAACTTCTTCATCTCAACACTAGGCCTGGGAAATGAGTTAACCTTACCAAATTTAAAGGATGATTGGTGTGGTTTGAAGACTTAAGGTTGAATTTATATAAATAATCATGGATCAAGGATTTTTTAGAACAGTTTCAATCAATAAAATGACATGTTTGCCATACACACATTCTGATGGGCTAGAAATCGATGAATAAAGATGAACCAATTCATTCACTTCAATAGGATAACAATCAAAGGGCTTAAGTATTAATAAGGAAATTAAAATCTCTCATCACACATTAATATTATATATTAAAAATCCCATAATTGAGGTAAAAAACATTATTCAAAGATACTCCCCTATTTGTTTCAAAGAATGAAACTAATATTTGAAAAATTCCTAATGAAATCCCCCCTAAAAATTCCCAATTACTCATAAATTTCAATAAAAAGAACCACTATAATAAATATAATCAATGAAACATCTTCATATAAAACAAATCATAGTACCCACTCTGATAAAAATTCAAATTAACAACAATAAACACCACCTATAAAAAACCTCAATCCCATAATCAAAAAAATACCCTAATAATTCATTAGATCTTGGTGTTGGATCTATCAGAGTATCCTCCTTTAAAAAGTGTCATTGTAAACCTAAAACCTATTAAGATATGCTAAAACATATTAATAAAAAAATTATCATTAAAATTATGGAGACATTGACCTCTATACACTCCTATAAAATATTAAATATTAGGGCATCTAAACACAATGAAAAAATTATTTAAGGCTGATTAATTACTTCATTTATATACTTTTTATAATTTTCATCCCCTTTCAAAAATAAAACATAACAGAATGATTCAAAATAAAAAGCTTAGGTTTACATATAAAATTTAATAATGTATCAAAATCTTAATTTAAAATGGGTTTTCCATTCAAATGTGTAGAAATAACCTTTTAAAAAATATGTTTTTATACATCAAATAGTGTTTTATTCCAACCCTAAGACAAAAATATCCATTAAATTAATATCAAAAATATTTTATTAATAATATAACACATATAAAACTCATTAATTTCATTACCAAAAGTATGAAAAATATCTAATTGTTTTTTATTTTTCGTAAAAAATCGATTGCCAATTAATTCATACGACATTTTTATCACAACCCGCCTTCACCAAAATTAGAGAAGGGTCAGCATATTTCTAGGCCCTTCCTTCTTTAAGTTGAAGGAGAGATAATGACCCTCAAAACCTGCCTTCAATAGGTCCCGGAGTGGCGACCAGCACCAAGGGTATAGAATCAAACACTAAATGGAAGTCATTCCCCTTTTTCTTTTAAAAGGATCAGGAGATAAGATAGTGAATCCCACAACAACACCAAAACTGAAAGAAAAGTAAAGCCAAAAGGAAACCATTCCCACATGCATGTTCAAAAGTAAATGATACATGATACAAGAACTCCAAAGAAAAATTACCAAAAGAAAGAAAAACAACAAGAACAACTACCCTAAAGGTCCGCGCTAGTATGGTCCCACACGATCCCCGAAGTCCTCCTGGAAACCTGAAAGCAGTTTTATATACGTAGGGTGACCATACCTGTATAATCAGTAGGGAAAAACCAAATGCTCTCATGCAAAAGTGGGGGAACGTACTAATGTCCCGTGAGAAGCAGACTGCCAACACTATCATGGAGTTCATCCATATCACTCACCAGCCACACTCACCAAATAACGCAAGAAAGGTAATATATAGTAAAATCACATCGATGTTTGGGTACCCCGCGCCACTTTCCCACTGGTTATTGAAGACATCCTACGCATCAGACCAATCCCGCCATTCTCACCACAGTCCCACTGCCACACCCAACCCGCACACACCTGGGACATATCCTCACGCAGTCCCACTGCCAATCCCTACCCACAAACACCTGGGCCACAACCACTATCCTCCGACAGACACCTGGGCCACAACAGTCACACGTAGCCATGCCTTCAGACACCTAGGCCAGAACAACCACCACCATGCCCGAAGGCACCTGGGCTAGAAGATCCACTGCCATGCCCGATGACCCATGTGCCTTATCCCGAAGACACTTGGAAAACCACATACCCGCACACACATGGGCCAACCACCACACTACCTTGCCCGAAGGTTCTTGGGCTAATAACGGACTTCGGGCCATCACAGCCTGCCCGAAGATACTTGGGCTATCCGGGAAAGGGAACAGAAAGGAGCAAATAACAAGCCACTAATAGAAGTGTTGGAAAAAACACCCTCCCCCATGAAATTGGGGTGTTCGTCACAATGTTATCAACTTGGGTGGGGCGCGAATAAGAAACACAAAACTACAATTATATGTATAGGTAAATAGAACTCACCCATGTTTAGGTTTTTCTTCACCCAGCCTAAAGAACACAAACATTACCCCTTTCCACATCACAACTCACACTAAACAAAACCCATTTGTCCCATCCTTTTTTTCATGTTCAGTAATGATGTTTAAAATAAGTTTCTTCACCTACTTGGGAAAATAGTAAGCATAAGCACAAGTCAAGGAAAGCAAAAGTCAAGCATCAACAACAACATCCACACCCGGTTCTCTTGTAGTCACAAAAACAAAAGGGATAAGAGATCCCTCCATGTACTGGAACCAAGGAAACCCCGAGACACTACCTAGTGTCCCCCCCCAAATGGTTTCTCATCAGCAGAGGATCCCACCCCAATTCATGATGCAAACAAGGTAACCACCCGGTCTTAAAATTCACAAACACTGAAACCATATCAACAGGGGGATCCCATCCCAAGAAAATGGACCGTGAATGAAAAATAACCAAACCACCAACACCAAAAAAAAGCAAGACCATGCCGGTATTTTCAGATTTTAGATATTTAACAGACTCCATGATTTCAATTCAACTGTGCTTTAACCAGGGTGATCACAGAAAGTATCCATCATGGTGCTTTCAATTTATTTAGTCGGATATACGTAATTAACCAAATTACTTTACACAGAAGAGCAGCCATAGTACAAGCATTTAAACATCACCAGCAGTAATGGTTGGTTAGTGCATAGTGAAAGACCACCAACGACCATGATTTTCAGTAGCGAAAGCCCGCACAATTAAGAAATTAATAATCATGGAGGAAGATAAATACAGAGCACTATCATCGATCAAATCCCTCTCAATTCATTCTTTAGAATCATTTTATATCTTTATTAGAGCTTGGTTCATCTAATTTTACAGAAGCAGCAGCACACCTACCCCACGTGATAAACAAAAAGAAGAGGTCATAGAGAAATTCCCTACTTGTTGAACAATGATAGATGTTTATCATTAAGCCGCCAGGAACAACGGATGCGCAAAATGAAGGGGATGGGCCTCGGGAACTCAAGGACGAGCATGCGAATTGATTAGCGGTTGATTGAGAAAAAAGGAAACCCAAGGATATCCTTGTGGTTTTTAAAGGACGGGAACAGTTTAGATAAGAATGAAAAACCATGTAAGGTGTGGGGTTGTGGGTTGACCACGCGGCCCCATACGTCATTAATTGGTCCTGCGGTTTAAACTGATGCACACACGTTACTGCATTAACTATTTAATTGTACGACATGTATGGGTGTTACTGGGCTTTACAACAAGCTTATAGGGGTCAAAATAGGGTTTAAACACTAATTTGTGCAAAAGGGAGGCGCTACTGGAAAAACCCTGTGGGGGTAGGGGAGAGCCACTAGTAGCTGAGAGCTACCGGTGGCTGAGAGCGACCGGTAGCAGCGCTACCGGTAGCCTGCAGCCACCGGTAACCGAGTGCTACCTGTGGCTCAAATCGACCGGTAGCTGGGCTACCTGTAAGCTACAGCCACAGGTAGACCGAGTTATCGGTAGACAGAGCTACCGGTAGTATAAGGCTGTCGGTAGTCCTACCGTTAGGTCAAACCTCACTGAGGCTCCCAGACTACCCAGAACACCAAAAGAACCAGATTTTCACAATGTAAAGGACTTCCAAGACCCCGGGCCATTACATTAGATACCTCTCAAACTATTCTCATCCTCATAATCAAAACAACCAGAAGGAAAGAGAGGGTCCAAACAACCACCTCGAAAGATACCTCTCAGGAGCGAGCCCCATTGTTAACTAAAAACACCTTCCTCTTAAGAACCATGCAACATACCATGTAAAACTGCCCAGTCATGTTGGTTAGGGAGTATCTTCCCCCATTTCATGATATTATCCGCTTTGGGTGGAACTAACTCACCCGCACATGTTTAATCCCATCCACCTTAATGGGTCTTGATTAGGGGTCGGATCCTCCCCTCTCCGTAGCCAGGACTTTTCACACACATTCAGAGGAAAGAAAACCACGTATTTCATAGCCAACAAATTAAAAAATTCTACCACAAAAGGTATAATAGAACATCACAAAACTCAAAATAACACTGGGTACTGGGCATGCATCTATGATTCCCTCTCCCTCGTACTATCCTCAAGCCCACCATGTCTCCAAAACACACGAACCAAGGTAATGGTTCGCCAATAAAGAACCTTCTCCTTATGGTCCTCGATCATCATTGGTCTTTCCACAATGGTCACGTCGCCCTCGATGTACATCTCTCCCTAGTCGAGGATGTGTGAATTGTCATGTAGATACCGACAGAGCTGGGACACATGGAAGACATCATGTATCCTCAGTAGCGGTGGTGGTTACGCTAGCTGATAAGCCACGTTGTCGACCCGCCACAACACGTCGAAGGGTCCGATGAACCTGGGAGAAAGCTTACTCCCCTTGCCGATCCTCCGTTGTCCATGCCGAGGGGAGACCTTCATGAACATGTGGTCTCCAACCTCAAACTCAAAGGGCCTTCTCCTGGTATCAGCATACGACTTCTGTCGGTCCTGGGCTACCTTCATCATTTCTCGTATAAGCTGAACCTCCTCCGTCGTGCTCTACCCCAACTTCGGGCCAAGTATGCATGCCTCTCCAACTTTGGTCCAACACACAGGTGAGCGGCATGGCCTCCCTTACAAAGCTTTTAATAGAGCCATACCAATGGTAGAATGATAGCTATTATTGTAGCCAAAATCTACCAGAGGCAAGTGTCGCACCCACGATCCCCCTGAGTCCAGAACACATGCTCGCAACATGTCCTCCATGTTCTGGATGGTGTGCTCTATGTGTCCATCTATCTGAGGATGGAAAGCAGTGCTATGACGTAGCTGGGTTCCAAAATCATGCTGTAATCCTCTCCAGACTAGTGAGGTAAACCATGCATCCCTATCTGAGACTATGGAATTCAGAACTCCATGAAACCGCACCACCTCATCCACGTACCTTCGTGCTAAATCATCCACTGCACATGACTGCTTAATCTCCAGAAAGTGAGCCGATTTGGTCAACCAGTACACTACTACCCAGATGGCATTGCATCCCCCTTGAACCCTGGGTACTCTCGTGATTAAATCCATCGAGATGTCCTCCCACTTCCACTCAGGAACATCTAGAGGCCGTAGCAGGCCGCCTGTAACTCGGTGTTCAGCCTTCACCCACTAACACACTAGGCACTTGGCCATAAACTCCGCCACTGATCGCTTTACTCAGGGCCACCAGAACTGTCTCTTCAGACACTGGTACATCTGGGAAACTCTCGGGTGCACTGCTAGGAGTGAGTTGTGGAACTCACTAAGAACCTTGTCGCGCACCGCCTCTGGAACAAATAGATTTCCTCGGAAAAGCATACGGTTCTGACCATCCTCTATCAATCCTTCCGGAGCATTGCTCTGGTCAACTCGGTCACGCATGACTTCACACTCTGGGTCACCCCACTGAGACTCCTCCACTTGCTGTAACAAAGAAGACTGCACTGTTATCTAATACATGCAACCTCTACTGCCATCCGTCCTCGCATCTAGGTGCAAGGCATCCAACTCCTCCATTGCCTTCTAGGCGTCTGCCGACTCTCGGACCACATCCTTCTGTGACCTCCTACTCAAAGCATCAGCCACTACATTCCCCTTCTCTTAAGTGTTTGAAATCTCGAAGTCGCAATCCTGGAGGAACTCTACCAACCTTTACTGCTGCAAGTTTAGGTCGCGCTAGGAGTAGATATACCTCAAACGTTTGTGATCCGTGAAGACCACAAAGCGTTTTTGGATGAGGAAATGCCGCCAAAACTTTTGTGCAAAAACGACCGCTGCAAGCTCTTGGTCGTGGGTGTCATAATTATGCTTACGAGGGCGTAGCTGCCTAGACCCATAAGAGATCACCCCATGTCGCTGCATTAGAACACATCCTAGACCTCACCCTAAAGCATCACAAAACACTTCGTACGCTGCCACTTATTCTGTTAGTCTTAGCACTAGGGCTCTAACTAGCTTCTCCTTTAGATAGCCAAAGGCTGCCTCACACTTCTCACTCCACATGAATACCTGGTCCTTCGTGGTCAAGACTGTCAAAAGGGATGCAACTTGGGAGAAGTTGGGTACGAACCTCTGATAGTAACCCACCAGCCCGAGAAAACTACGAAATTATGCCACATTCTTGAGTGATTCCCAAGAAACAACTGCCTCAATCTTTGATGGGTCCATAGCTACCCCCTTCTTGGAAACTACGTGCACAAGGAATGGCTCTTCTCATGTCCAGAACATGCATTTCGACAACTTCCCATAGAGCTAGTGCTGTCGGAGGACCTCCAAAACAGTCCTCAGGTGCTTCGCGTGGTCCTCCTATGATCTTGAATAGATCAGGATATCATCGATGAACACAAATAAGAACCGATCCGGGTACTCCCGGATGATGAAGTTCATAAGCCCCATGAACATAGCCGGGGCATTCATAACTCCAAAAGGCATGACTACGAACTCTATGTGTCCATATCTGCACCTAAAGGCTGTCTTCCGGATGACACCCACTTTTACTCTCAACTGGTGATACCCAGACTGCAGGTCAATCTTCGAGAACCACCCTTACTCTTTCAGTTGGTCCAAAATATCTTCTATACTCAGAATAGGGTAGCAATTCTTGATCGTTACTTGATTAAGCCTCCTGTAGTCCATGCAGAACATGGGGCCACCATCTTCTTTATTTACGAACATGACTGGAGCACCCCACTGTAACGCACTTCGTTGAACATAACCCCTCTTCATCAGATGGTCAATCTGAATCCGCAACTCCCGTAGCTCCGAAGATGTCATCTAGTAAGGAGCCATCAAAATCGGACGAGCACTAGGCTGCAAGTCTATCCCAAACTTGATATCACGTCGAGGGGGTAGAGTCATCACCTCCTCAGGGAAGACGTCCATAAACTCATTGATGATTCCCGGCATCTCCACCATCTCAGCATCCATTGACTCTTCTGACAGCTCAACTAACATAGAGAGGAGGGGTTCCTCTCGCCGGCTACCCTTCAGACTACTCCGCTCTCTGGTGAAAGTAGCACGCCGACCGCCCATGTTTGAGAACACAACCCTTACTCGGAAACAGTCGATGATTCCACACACAGAGAACAACCAGTCGATGCCTATGATGACATCATATGGCTTTATCTGTAGCAGTAGCAGATCACTAACCGACTAATGTGGCCCTATCATCAGTCTGCATCTTCGATAAACATATAACAAGTCTGTCTGACCTCCGACTGGTGTGCTCAGCACCAGGGGAACTGGAAGTCTCTAGGCATCTAGACCCAAATCTCGGGCTAGACTGGGTGCAACGAAGGAGTGCGAAGATCTGGTATCGAACAAGGAATAAGCGAGCGTTCTAAACAAACTGATCGTACCTCGAACGACTTCTGGTCCTGCTAGAACTACTACCTCTGTGTCGTGCAACTGTCCACACCTAGATCCTCTACCCCTCGGCTGTCGGCCACCTCCCTGACCACGCCCTGGTCGAGATCCCTGAGGATGTCCCTAAGGATGGCCTCCTCCGACAACATCTACCCTCGGAGGAGCGGGAACTCACTGCTCCTGCTGCTACTGCTGGAATGGCCTTGCGGGAAGCTGCTGCTGGGGTAGGTGCTGGGGCTATCCGCCATCGCCATACTGTACTCAGTCTGGGAAATGACTCCGGAGATGTCCAAGGCTCCCACAGATGAGGCACTGCGGTCCTGGGCTCGAAGGAGAAGGGCGAGGACCAAGGGACCAGAAATGAAACTGTTGCAGCCTGCTCCCTGCTATTCAGAACCTGGAGGGTCCTGACGCTGGAGGCCTGGTGTTGACGGCCTTCCCATTCGATGATCCCAGCTGGATCCCCTCTAATGACATGCCTCCTCCAGCGTGCATTCTCGCCACCACTTCGGCCTTCATCGGGACCTCCAAGTACGTTGGCAGGGTAAAGGGGGTAACAGCATACTGAAGGGAGGGTCGGAGTGCCTCCTCTAAACATCATACCAGTGACTCCTCATTGGGAAAGTGGTCTGGAGAAAAACGTAGGAGGTCCTTGAACTTGATTCCCAGGTCCGTTACTGACATACTCCCAAGATGGAGGGAGTGTAGCTCCTACCTCTTTTCGGCATTCATCGTCGAATAGAGGAATTCCGCCCGGAACTCCCTCTCGAAATCAGCCCATGCCACCTAAGCATCTCTCCTCTCTCCCAGGTAAAGCGTCCACCATTGACATGCCACTCCCCGCATTTAGCTAACGGCCAGAGGAACCCAGTACTCGTTCGGGGACCGAATGAGGCCAAAAGATATCACTAGCACCTCTAGCCAGCCTTCCGTCTTCATGTTAGAGGTGCTACCCTCATACCTCTCGAGGGACTGTCGCTATAAGGCCTGAAGCGTCTTCTACCATAGGTAGTCCTCCTCCTCCCAATAAAATCTCTGCTGATCGGCAAAGATAGTCTCTTGGGCCTCGATTGCCTGTACCACATGTGGTCTCTTTCCAGGTGGCATAACTGCAAGGTAAATAAGGAATGCCTAAGCCCAAGTAGTGCAGAATATGGTTCTTAAAATTTTCTAAATTTTCTTCTTGATTTCAATTCCCTAAACACTCATGAAACACAAGAACACAAGTCATTAGGATGCATGTACCTTTCCTAGGGTCCCTACCCTACAATCAGCGTGGCCTCACTTGGTCATTTGTTAGGTCCATAGTCCTTGCACTGGATCACAGGGGTCCCTAAAATCCCATGTCCTAGCCGGTCTTCCGTATCCTAATTCACGCACCAAGGTAACCCAACCCTATTTCCTTCCATCCCATGAAATCATCATTGTACCTAACTCTAGACTCCATCCTATCTCTCAACCTATTCTTTGATACCATTCTGTTAGGACCTGCCTTTACCAAAAGGAGGGAAGGGTCAGTAGATTGCCAGGCCCTTCTTTCTTTAAGTTGAAGGAGAGAAAATGACCCCTGAAACCCACCTTCAATAGGTCCTAGAGTGGAGACCAGTGCCAAGGGTATAGAATAACACACCAAATGAAAATTAATCCCCTTTTTCTTTTAATAGGATCGAGAGATAAGATAGTGAATCCCACAACAAAACCAAAACTGAAAGAAAAGTAAAGCCAAAAGGAAACCATTCCCACATGCACGTTCAAAGGTAAATGATACATGAAACAAGAACTCCAAATATAAAGTACCAAAAGAATGAAAAACAACAACAACAACTACCCCAAAGGTCCGCGCTAGTATGGTCCCACATGATCCCTGAAGTCCTCATGGAAACATGAAAGCAGTTTTATATACGTTGGGTGAACATACAAGTATACTCAGTATGGAAAACCAAAGACTCTATAGCACATGTGGGGGAACGTACTAATGTCCTATGAGAAGAAGACAACCAAAAAAATCAAGGAGTTCATCCATCCAACTCACCGGCCACACTCACCAAATAACCCAAGCAAGGTAATATATAGTAAAAACACATCGATGTTTTGGTACCCCGCACCAATTTCCCACTGGTCATTGAAGAAATTCTACGAATTGGACCAATACTTCCATTCTCACCACTGTCCCACTTCCATTCCATGCCTGTACACACCTGGTCCATATCATCACGCAGTCCCACTACCAAACCCTACCCGTAAACACCTGGGCCACAACCACTATCCGCCCGTAGACACCTGGGCCACAACTATCACACGTAACCACGCCTGCAGACACCTAGGCCAGAACAACCACAGCCACACCCAAAGACACCTGGGCTAGAAGATCCACTGCCATGCCCGAAGACACCTGGACCTCATCCCGAAGAAACATGGGAAACCACCTGCCCACACACACCTATGACAACCACCACACTACCCTGCCCAAAGGTTCCTGGGCTAATAATGGACTTCAAGCCATCACAGCCTGCCCGAAGATACTTGGTCTCTCTGGGAAAGGGAGCAGAAGGGAGCTAATAACCATCCAGTAATAGAAGTGTTGGGAAAAACACCCTCCCCCATAAAATGGGTGTGTTCGGCACTAAGTGCTCAACTTGGGTGGGGCCGCGAATAAGAAACACAAAACTACAATTATATGTATAGGTAAAGATCACTCACCTAAGTTTATGTTTTTCTTCAGCCAGCCTAAAGAACCCAAAAAGTACCCATGTCCACATCACAACCCACACCAAACAAAACCCATTTGTCCCATCATAGTTTTCATGTTCAGTAATGATGTTTAAAATAGGTTTCTGCACCTACTTTGGAAACTATTATGGAAAATAACAAGTCAAGGAAAGCAAACATTCAAGAATCCACTACAACATCCACACCCAGTTCTTTTGTAGTCACAACAACAAAAGAGATAAGAGATCCCTCAAATTACTGTAACCAAGGAAACCCCGAGACACTGCCCCGTGTCCCCCACCCAAATGGATTCTCATCAACAGAGGATCCCACCCCAATTCATGATATAAACAAGGTAACCACTCGGTCTTAAAATTCACAACCAGTGAAACCATATCAATAGGTTGATCCCATCCCTAGAAAATGACCCATGAAGGAAAAACAACCAAACCACCACCACCAAGACAAAGTAGGACCATGCCTGTATTTTCATATTTAAAACATTTAACAGACTCCATGATTTCAATTCCACTCTGCTTTAACCAGGGTGATCACAGAAAGTATCCATCCTGGTGCTTTCAATTTATTTAGCCGGATGTATGTAATTAATCAAATTCCTTTACACATAACATCATCCACAGTACAAGAATTTAAACATCACCAGCAGTAAGGGTTGGTTAGTGCACATAGAAAGACCACCAACGTCCATGATTTTCAGGAGGCGTAAGCCGACACAATTCAGAAATCAATAATCATGGAGGAAGATAAAATGAGAGGACTATCATCGATCACATCCCTCTCAATTCACTCATTAGAATCCATTTATATCTTTATCAGTGCTTGAATCATCTAATTATACAGAAGTAGTAGCACACCCACCCCGCATGATACACAAAAAGAAGAGGCGATGTAGATATTCCTTACTTGTTGATCAACGATCGAAGTTTAACTTTATGCCGCCAGGAACAGCGGATGCCCAAACCGAAGGGGCTGGGCCTTAGGAACTCAAGGAAGAGCAGACAATTTGATCGGCTGTTGATCGAGAAAAAAGGAAACTCAGTGATATCCCAGTGGTTTTTAAAGGCCGTGAATGATTGAGATATGAACTAAAAACCGCGTGAGGAGCTGGGTCCTAGGTTGACCACGTGGCCCCATATGTCATTAATGGGTCCTGTGGTTTAAACCTATGCACACACGTTACTTCATTAAATATTTAATTGAATGACATGTATGGGTGTCACTGTGCTTTAAAAAAATCTTAAAGGGGTCAAAATAGGGTTTAAAACACAATTTGCGCAAAAGGGAGGCGCTACTGGAAAAAACCCCATGGGGGTAGGCGAGAGAGATACCGGTGGCTAACAACCACCAGTAGCCGAGAGCGACCTATGGCTAATAGTGCCCGGTAGCCGAGCTACTGGTAGAATAAGGAGACCGGTAGGCCTACCGTTAGGTCAAACCTTACCGAGGCTCCCAAACTACCCAGAACACCCAAAGAACCATATTTTCACAATGTAATGGACCTCCAAAAACCCGAGCCATTAAAATTTTCATTAGTTAGTTATAATTATTCTTTATAACCTAACAACTAGGCTATAATTATAATTTTATAATAAGGGCATATCAAGGTTCGTTTAATATAAATATTGTGTGCAAAGAAATATATTTATGAATAACCAATATTTATTGAAAATATTTCATAAAAACATCCAAGTGTTATAGTGGATCATTCTAGTGGTGTGTTAGCAATAATGGATCACCAATGGTGGATCACCAATGTTGGACCACCAATAGTGGATCACCAAAAATTGATCACCAATGCTGGATTCCCAGTGGATGCATACCAATAGTGGCTTGTGAAACTTTGGCTTCTCCAATGGTGCTTCCTCCGAGATCAACTATTAACTAAAATTTATTAGTCACATATCATGTTTTATGTAACTTAATATCATATAATTCAAGTAATTTGTAAAAATATCTTCATACTCCTGTACATTTAATATTAATTGATGTGTTATATCACCCTTTATATAATTATTTATCAAAAAGAGGTATCTTACATCAATATAATATTTACTAGAATGAGACACATGATTCATAGAAATTTTTTATCACACTTTTGTTTTGGAAAGTATTTGGTACATGTTTGAATTGATATCCAAAATCTAGTAAAGTGTTTTTCATCCACAATTTGATTCACAACAACTTCCTAAGGCTATATATTCCATATCAAAATTAGATAGTTCAACAAAAAATTTCATTTTGGTTCATCCTCATCTTCTCTATTAACTGTATGTTCATCCTCACTCATCATGAATTTTAATACCAACCCCTTAATAGGTAACATCGTATCATCATACAATTCTCATTTTTACACTGAGGTTCCTCTCCATCTAAATGGATGACACCTCAACAGTTTCATCACTTGATCCTTATCGGAAATTCTTTTCTATTTTTATTTTAGTGTATAAATTATCTAATTTCCCCTGAGATTCATTTCAGAAATTTTCTCATCAGGTTTTATATTAAATTTATCGTATTTAATTGTATAAGTATTTTAGTATATTTCTTTGACATCATATGTTCCCACATTATAATCATAAAATTTATTCCAAATTTTAAAATACATGAAGATATTAAATTAAATTATTTATCACCTAAATCACAATAAATGGAATTCATGTCTTTGAAATTATTATTATATACTATTTCAGTAGCATTAATTCAATTTTCTCTTGTAATTTTAGGTTTCTCATATTGAACCACAATTACTATATAGACATAAAAAAAAATACTCTATAAATGAATTTTTATTTTAATATTTCATTTAGCATAAATTCGGCCATTAAAATAAGGTGGCATGTTGGGATTAGGGACTTCATATCTATTATTTTCTATAAATAACTAAAATAAAAAATAATATAAATTTATGATTTTTGAAGAACAAAAAAATCACAGTTGAAAAGATATTTAAAATCCCTTAATAAAAATACTATTTATATTGAGTAAATCAAGAGGGGGGGTTAATTTCATACCCAATAAAATTTTTGTAAAAATAATATTTAAACAAAGTAATGAAATTTATTTAAAAATGACTAGTTAATCAAACAATTGATAATTTTTTTTTCTTTTAAAATATTTACACAAACATATTTAGGTCTTAGTTAAAACAATATTTTAAATTAGTTTAACTATAAAAAAATATATAAATTATAAAATAATTTATTTAAACAGTACTTAAGAATAACTATAAAAGTATATAATTTTTATTTACATATTTAAAAAAAATGTTGTTTAATCTTTCAAATTGATGAAAAAACAAGATTGATCACATAATAGGTTAAACAAGGGGTTACGTCTTAATCCAAGTCCTAATCCACTCCACATGGGAATCACTAACTTCTAATAAGATTGTTATAACCAATAATCATTTCCACAGCCTGGATATGATATATAAACAACAACACACAATCTTTCCCGGTTGAAAGAGTCTTCCATTGTAATAAAAGTAAAAGAAATAAAACTAATTTCCTAAAATACACCTTACACACTTGATTTGGGTATAAAAATGAGATAAATTTATAGAGATTTTGTTTATTATGATCTAGTTAAAGAATAAGAGTTAGTGTGTGTAAATAAATTAGAAATACAATTCACTTCTTAATTTTAAAGAAAATACCGAGAGAGAAAATAAGTAATAAGTAGTTCCTTGACTCCAAATATCTTGGAGCTAGTGGCTTCTCCTATTACATTGACATGATTAAAAGGAATACAATCTCTAGATACTAAGAGTTTAGTAGTCGTAGTAAACTAGATACATAAATTAGTCGTGTATTACAAATGATTACACTAATTACAACATAATTTATTTCTCAATTCTATATAAATAAATAAATTCAATAATAACTATAATGCATCATCTAAATCATTGAATTTCATTAGTAAGCTTCTTGTACTACTGTTTAAAGAAACATAATAAGTGTGAGCTCAAATTCACAAATGGAGTAGGTAAAGATGTATCAATAATCAATCAATGAGAATAGTGAATATGCCAAGGTAAATAATTTAACACACATTCCATATAATCAATAAACTGAATGGCACTGCATAAAAAATAAAGAAATGTAGTAACTAGAACCAGATTCCATTCAAATAACTAGATAAGGCAAAATAAATTTGGTAAGGTACAAAACTGAAACACATGCCATCTAATCAATTAAATGAAATTAAATGTATCCATAGATAGGCCATGGTAAAATATCCTGAATGAATTATAAAAAAATCTAAATAAATGAAGTTATTAATTAGTGGATTTCATTTTTCCCAAGATAATGATACTTTTAATGTTAATAAAAATTTTAAACATTCACAATTTTCTTAACTAATTCATCCCATGACACTACCGAGTCATTGATGGGCTTTCATTAATCGGTCCACAACCGATAGAGCCTGCATTAATCAGTATCTATCCCATGAGTCTTTCACTAACCTATCACCAACATCTATAGTGAATTTAAATATCATTTATATGAACAATTTTTCTTATAAAATATATGTTTTGAATAATGGATACGTGTTTATCAATATTTCCATAAATAATCAAATAACATTTAATGTATAAATTTTATGAAAAATGGTATACAATTTAGGCAATGTAAATATCCATTATCTGATAATATAGATATTCAATTATATTTCAAATGAAAAATTATTACAATAATGTTATTATTTCAAGAGAATGTTAACAATCACATAAGTACGTGAGATTACAAAGATAATCATTAAGAACAATCATGATAATAATATTAATATATTCCCAAGTGTCCCGAATCACTTTGAAACATATGAATCAAAATATATAGATACATATGATGTTAAATGAAACATATACTATCATGAGAGAATAGTGATTCATGATAAAATAAGAAAAACATAGTTTACATACAAAATCAATGTGAATTAAAAGGTAATAAGTCTTAATGAATTGTCAACTGGGTTGAAATTCCCTTACCAATGTGGTAACAAATGAGTTGGAAAACCAAAGTTAATAATAACTAAATAATAAATTTCAATACCATGAAGATAATATAAATGATGATATTATATTTCAGTGTGGAAGTATGCAGACCATATATAATAAATTAAGTTCACCATAATAATGTATGGCTCTGAGAAATAAAAATAAGACAAGAATCCCTTACCTTGAGTTTATTTTCATGTGAAATTCCATTAACATCTTTTAATGCTAAACTTATGTAACTTTTATAATTTATTTATAACCTTATTCATATTTATCATTAGGTTTATATCACTTATTGCATTGTTTTATTTTAATTATTACATTGGTTTATACAAATTCTATTTATTCATCAAAAACAATATTGGTAGGTAAACAATAGTCAAATGGTTCATTTTATAATATCTCCAAAATAATAATCATGAAATAGTAATCATAGTTATACCTAAAATATAATTTTGAACCCAATCATTAAATATTTTTATGAAAAATGATCCAACGTTACACTCATAGAGACGATATGATATGCGTATGCAAGAGTAACATTCCCATTTTTAAATGGTCTCTACGTAAAGAAGTTAGGTAACACCATATATTTTATTAATTTCAATTATATAATAAACATTATTTTGTATAATCATATATTATTATAAATATATTTCATGTGATTTAAAATGAATCACATCATGTTTTTTAGGGGGTAGTTATCCATACAAAGAAATAGTATGTTCGTTACCCATTAGATGGAGGTGAGTGTAATTGTTGTTAAAAATGTTAACATAAAAAAATCCTAGTACAATGATAATACATGTGTTTTTATGTATTTATAAAATAATAATAGAATAGGGGTTGATTAATGTAAATGAAACTAAAAATATTGAGAGAATATGTTGCCTCTTAATCAGGTTACTTATTTTTCTTTGAAAAAAATCATTCTTGTATTTATTTTTTTCCAAGTTGAGGCATCTTGGGTGTGGGGAAATATTTTGATATAATACATGGGAATAATTTTTATGAACCAATGTGGCTTTTTATGTCTTAAGAAGTGGGTGAGGTGGTCGCAATTTTTAGGGAAGGAAAAGGACTCACTTGGTATTTTTGGAAACAAGATAGGTCACACATGCAATTAGATAAAAGAAGACATACCAAACCAAAATAAAAACACAATAATATAAGGTTAATGACCTATTTATGGAAATAAAATGGGTTTTGGATACATTTCTAGGTCATTATGGACATTAAATATTTGGTTTAGTCCATTTAAGATTAATTACACATTAATAACTGAAATTAATTTGAATCGCAATCACTAATTATTTTTCTCAAAAATTAAGTAGATATTATTAGAATCAAAAAAAATCCTTATTAAAAAAAATATATCCTCTGTTTAAAATTCCAATAAAATATGTAGAAAAATTAAGATTAATGCTAATCAAACAGATAGAGGGTTTATCTGGTTTTAGTAGAAAAATGATCAAAATATTGTTGTGTTTTTTAATTCAATTTCAATTTGAAATTTATTATAATAAACTAATACTTATTAATATATTTTTTATTCATATAAAATGACAGAATATAAAATATATTATATAATTTAACATTAATTATTATTTAACTAAAAATGTAGTTTTCTACCAATATGTTGTATTTTTTTACTATTCATCATAAAATTGTTTATTCTCAAAAAGATATCAAAAATTAACCCTTGGATAATTTTTAAATTATAAATTCAACAATGAAGTTTATTTTATCAATTTAAATTTATTGAAATTTTAAAATTAATATTTAAAATGGGTTGTCCATTAAAATAATGTAAATTCACCTTTATGAAAATATTGTTTTTCTGTATGAAATAGGGCATGGTTTTATCTTATGTATATAAAACCTAATATATAAATATAAAAAATATTCGATTGAATATATAACATAAATTTTTCACATAAATCATTCACTAATTTTAATTATTTATTTTTTAATAAGGTAAAACTACTTTAGAATAAAAATAATAATTATATTTCTTTTTTTATCTAATTGGTTCTTATTTTCATTTCTCATTAATTGGTAAACCATAAATTTTAATAAGTTAGTTAATACTATTCATAACTTCTAATATAATGGCTGGGTTATATCATGTTATATTAAATAAATATATTTTAATAAAACATTTTTATTTAGTGAAACTCGATCTTGTGTGTAACACAAGCTATCGAGGAAGGTCTCTCTTATGTGTAATGCAAGATAACTCGATGTTGTGTGCATTAAAATATATAGATTATAAATTAAATAATAAATATATTATAAATTATTAATATATTATATTATCTTACACTCTTGGTGTCATGTTTCATACACTCTACAGAATATAAGGTTCTTATTTTATATTTTCGCGGAGTTACATTCTCCTCACCATATTTAAATTGCATCCGAGAAATTTAAACTCGTTCTTGGTGATAGATTATTTGATAATTCTTATGTTTGAAATCCCACATTATTATAAGGGTTTTTAATTGATCCTCAATAAAAGATATAATGGTAAGTACAAGGTTCTTATAGAATAGTATATATCTAAGGTTCTATGTATGAGATCTGTAGTGGAAGGTATAGATAATGACTTTGAGGAAAAGAATAATTTTTTATAGGGATTTAATGAGGTCATAAATAAAAAACAAGTAAATGAATGATAAAAAGTTTGTGACCTCAAATCTATAAATATTCTATGAATAAAGAGACCATTAGTTCAAAAAAATATTGTATTATGACAACATATTATTTCTAAGGAATTTTACTATTGTTGGGAATTTCTATTACTAACCACCAATATAATGAAATATTCTAACTTTGTAGGTTTTAATATCATATGAATAATAATAATTCTTTTTTGGTTTTCATAAAATCATAATTCATTCATTTATGGCTAAAGATTAATTACCAATAAATAATTTTTTTAGTCTTGAGGCACTAAATATATTTTTTAAAGGAACGTAAGGCCTATAAATGAGTGATCGTTATAAAGATTTTTCTTTAACAATATTCCAAAATAAACATGGTTAGTATATTAATATCTAATCCTACACATTTATAATATTGGTTCATCATTAAACTTTTTTCATCAAATTGATTATCTAAAAAAATGTAAAATTAACCAGGACTTTGTATAGGTCAGTGGTTGGTGTGAAACCCTTATCGTCCTTCAGTTTTGGGTCAAGACCCATGAAATTTTTGGATTTGATTGGTTGTCACTCAGATGATAGGTTTTACTTTTCTAAAACTACATTAATATAATTTCCAAAATAAATATGGTGGAAATCATTGAAATTCATTTATTCACTAAATGAAATATCAACTAAGGTTTTCAATACAACTATTTTTTACAATGTCTAATAATGTTATTTGAACATTAGTATTAACTCATTAGTAATTATATACACCAAAAATAATATCAGTACCTTTTAAATTATGTCTATAAAAATTAATGGTATTATTCTTCAAACAACTTTTTTTTCTCTAAAACATATGATTCAAATATAAATTATATTCTATAGAATTTTCATAGAATAAAAATACAACTAGTATAAGACTCAAAAAATTTAATTATTAAATACCAGATGTACTTCATCAAAATACATCATTAACTATTCTATGGTATAACCATTATATAATTTATTTTATTTCTAAATAATGACTCCCAATCTTCAATATAAAATACATTTGGTTTAAACTAGATTGTTCAATGTAAAAATACTTCACAGTGGTTTCTAATAAAACCATGAATTCTCCAAAGAATATCCCTGATTGTATAAAACTAGTTATATAGTAAGGCCCATTTTCTTGTACTTGGATACACTGAGTCAGTCCTAGAACACCTTGTCGGAGTTTTTCTCCTATGTAAATCTATGCCAGATTCATGTACACATGTAGTATCCAAATAGAAATGACTTTCTAGGAAGAGTGACACACGCCCATTGCAGGACTTGGAAAAAGCATATTTTTAGGTTTTCATAATGCATCATAGCGGCTGACCAGGGTTGTCTCACATGAGACGATTTCTCTGTCATTCAATCAAAAATTCTAATTCACCTAAATTACTTCTTTTTTTGTTTTATATTTTATGAAATAAATGGAATTTAATAAAATAAATCAAATTTATAAATAAGATGAAACTAAAATTGAATTATAAATTACCATGTAATGCTAAACAGAATGGAATTTGAAAAGAAAGGAAGTTCTCCTAAGAGAACTTTCATGCAGCACCTTCATTGACCAGTTTCAAATATTCTTCGTGAACACAGTCCATCATATGTGTTCACAAACTAGTCTACCCTGATTATGAATGAAAAGTATTCTTAGCGTTCTCCAGGGACACCCTCCATACACCTCATCAACCGAGGGAAAATGGTTGTAGATTAATAAGATAATCGTTAGAAAACCACATTGAGGATTACAACCACTATAAATTATCCTTAGAATTAACTCAATTAATATTCAATACATGGTCTTGGGTTCAAGAACCTGATTAATATCTCAGGATATTATTAAGATTAGTTACTCTTGATCATAAGTATTATAGTCCATGATGGTAATATGAGAAGAATAAAAGAGGGTGAATGGGTGGAAAAAATAATAAAAACAATTCATGAATTATTTATAAATCTAAATTACAAATAAAAACTAAAACAAAGATAATGAAAAATAAAAATATTAAAAAGCAATGGGGATGATTGGTGTCCAAACTTCCTTGGTTGAGATTTCCTCTATGGTACCTTGAAGGAATGGATGAGTAATGGGATGATTTTTGGTGGTGAGGGACTCCTTTTATAGGCAAAATTCCTTCCTCCAAGTCTTTCCACATTTTTGTCCCATTAAATGGCCGATTCACGCATGGACTCCTTCATAAAGGTTATTCCTTAATGTGTTTTCCGTTCACCATCAACAGTTCAGCTCATTTCGACACTGGATGAAGAAGTTATGAATTTTTCATTGGCAGTTAGTCTTCATGGATGAAGCATCCAACAATGATACTTCAAAGGAATAACATTAAATAGAAGCCTTAATGACATCAAAACTACCACAAATTTATTCTAGATTTGGAACTATTTTTCCACTTGCTATCCCATGTAGAAACACCTCAGTTGGATGTGTGTAGACCAAGTTGTGGTTTCGTTACGGTGGTGGGGTCCCTACTGTCCACACAGAAAAATAATAAGATTCATTAATTTTGAGCCCTTTAGATGGATGAATAAGCTCCTAGTTCAGTAGAACAAGTTTCAGGAAATAAAATCAGTATTCTAAAAAAATTAATAACAAAATTTGGTGATATATATTATGAGAAATGAAAAAAATACCACTATGACAACAATCTATTTAAATTGTTGAATTATGTCATTTTGAATTTATGCTAAAAATAACACTAAAACCTAAAAATGTGACAATTACCCATACAATAACACTATGGTGGGATTACAAAAAAATGATTTATAGTATAAAATATATGAAAATTTTAGCTTCAACGCTCCCCCAAATATAAACATTGCACTCCAGGGAAATCATCTTACATCCAAATCATAATTCACACAAAAATCAAAACTGAGAAAAAATCAATAATCTTATCCAAAATAGAAGTCCATCATATATAAACTATGAAAAAATATCTCTAATAGTTTTATCTCAATAATTCACATTTTTTCAACTTCATTAACCAATCCATGACCCAATCACAACCTGCCTCACATTGAATTTTATGTAACACTTCACTCAAGAAATACTGAATCTAGATTTATGCTCATACTTGAAAATCTCACATATCATCTCAGGTTTGTGAAAACTATCCTCTATCCATTGCGTGAAACATGAAAATGAATTCAATAGAGGGGCATTTAATAAATGGTTCAAATGATTCTATGACATAGGATAGGTGAGAAAATTATTGAAAAACGTTTCATGCTAGAAAGAGGCGGTTGGTATTTTAAATACAATGAATGATTTATTCAAGGGAAAAAACAAGAAATTCCTCTCTCAATTATGCTTGAAAATGTGAAAAAACACCAACTATATTTTATGATATGGTACATGAGACAATTAGTGATTATGATGAATGATATCATATGTGTTCCCGCATTTTTTGCAAATCTATAGAAAGGCACAACTTTATTTTCTTCATTTTTCTTTTTTTTCATTTTTTTCCTTTTTTGGAGGATGAGATGAAAATTGAATACAATGAATGAATGAAAATTAATGCCATTAATTTTTTAGAGGGACATGATTCATAAAAAAATTTAGAATGAGGAATTCAATATCATCTCCATTTTTTAATTTTTTTGATGGAGAAATGGATGAAACAAATAAAGCACAATGAAATGATGACAGATGCCCATTTCTCTTATTATTTTATTCCAAAAGTATTGAAACACACATATCACAACCAATAAATGATACACATCCCATTTAATGCTCACCAAAGGCCCTTCCCCCACACTCAAACAAGATATAACAATACAAAAATACATAATGTGCGGGTAGGTAAGGATAAATTGGCTTGTAATGTGGCTTATACCTATAAGTAAATTCATGGAATCTAAGGCCTTAAGAATGAATAATGTAATGGTGGGTCTCTAGATAAAATGTGGCTATCCAAATAAATGCCTCAATAATATCAAATACATTTTATGAAATCCAATGCTTTGAAAGGGAATGTTCACAAATTCTGGTTCACACACAAAATTCATGTTTCCCACAAGAAAGTGTGCGTATTATGAAGAATGAATAAAAGTGGTTTAGATTACGTCACAAGATTGGAAAAATATTTTTAGTTAGTGTTTAATGGGCATGGATTCCAAAAAATAGTCAAAAACATAAAAATGCCTGAAAATCCATTTCAAGGGGAAATAATTGATATCAACTTCCATTTAAAATCCAATATTTCAAAAATATTTTCAAATCATTAAAAATCAATTTATGTGTAAAATTTATAAGAATAATCATTAAAGCTGAAAAATCCTAAAAATATGATAAAAAATTGAAAAGATCCCACAGAGAACTAACCAGGTTGACACTCCCCCACACTTTAATTTTACTTCCCCACATTTCAACTCAAAAAAATATAAATATACAGGTAGAAAATCCACGGGAAGGAAAGACACAACCTGACATTATTTTTGAAGTGGATGCCTTGAGTTAAGACACTATAAGATACCACTTTAACACTACACGAAAGTAAATAAAATAAATAATTAAAATAAATAAGAAAAATGAGAAAGGTAAAATAAAAGAGATAATTCTTGGTTTAGACCCCCATGCGGGTGCTAGGTTTTTACTTACCATAGTCAGGTAGTTTCATCGAATTATCCCCAATCAGAAGGTGGGTGCTGTTTCATTGAGATGAACCAATACATGTGAGTTTTCTCGATATCCATGATTAAAAACTAAATGTGTAGAACCCCAAAGATGATAAGAAAGTTACCAACCCTGAATAAAGGATAAATATAAAATTATAGGTTTGAAGTCTAAGGGAATAGGATATAGGGGGTGCTCCTTGTTGTAATTTGTGGTTTCCTCCTCCACATGGTATGAAAATTATTGTTAAGGAGTTTGTCACACAACCAACTTCCCTATCTCTTCTTCTTCAATCACCACAACATGAGTGGCCTCTTCATTAACATCCACAATCTGCTCTATTTGTGGTGTATCCAAAATTTCAAAGGACGAGATGTCGGAAAATAATTTAGCATGAATTAGATTAAAATATGAATAATCAATAAAAAATATTCCCTTTATTTTATTTTAGCTTGGTAATTGATATCTTCAGGAATTACCGTTGGAAACTCAATCTGAACATGTGCATTTTATTTATTATGTTTTAAAGAAAGAGAGAGGTAGAATGTGTTTGATATTTCATTATCAAGTATGGGAAGATCATGTTTCAAGTAATCTTTAACAAATTTATTACAATATTCTTCCAAAAAATGATGATATCCCATTAGTGCATCAGTTGAAATGTGTACATCTGTAACCTCATTAAGAAATGGTTAGGTGCGAGATGATATAATTAGTTCCTTTAGAAGTTCATTCCCTCCCACCTCAGGTTCTTTAATATAAAAAATGATTGGTGAAATCTCTTCCACCACTCGTTCTGTTTTAGGTTCTGGCATAGGTTGTCTTTGTTCTCGTGAAGTTCGTACATATTCATCAATCCTTTATATTTGGCTCTATAGGTTTTGATTTTTATCAATTATCCTATTAAACTGCTAATCATGTTCATTGTAATCATTTTCTTGCACTTTAGATTGGTTAGTCCTTTCATAATAATCATAATTTGAATATATCATGAAAAAATAAGATTTTTTAACATTTTTTTTTAAATTTATGATTTTTTGTATTTTAAAATGATAATCTATTAAGAATGTGAAAATAGAAAAATATAATTAAACTACTGATTGAATCTCTTACAACATCGCTATTTTTGAAACATGCCTATCGTAGAGAGTGGGAAAAGCGTATTTTTATATTTTTGTAGTGCAACATAGTGGCGGACAAGGGACGTCTCACTTAAGGAGCTTTCTCAGTCATTCAATCACCTAATATATTTCACCTAATTTACTTATTTTTTGTTTTATATTTTATGAAATAAATGGAACTTTATAAAATAAATCAAATTCAAAAATCAGGCAAAACAAAAATTAAATTCTAAATTACCATGTAATGCTAAACAGAATGGAATTAGAGTAGAACAGAAGTTCTCCTGAGAGAACTTTAGTGAACACCTTTATTGACCAGCTTCTAAATATTCTTAGTGAACACACTCCATCGTATGTGTGCCCACCTTAATCTAACATTGTTATGAATGAAAAGTCTACTTAGAGATCGCAAAGCACACCCTCCATCCACCTCCTCAATCGAGGTAAAATGTTTGTAGATTATGGAGTTATTATTTGGACATCAATAATTAGGATTTCAACCACTATAAATTATCCTTAGAATTAATTCAAAGAATATTAAGAACATGTTCTTGGATTTAAGAACCTAATTACACCCTCAAGATATTCCTCGAATTAGTTACTCATGATCATGAAAATTATAGATCACCATGGTAATATGAAATGAATAAAAGAGGGTGAATTGGTGGACAAAATAATAAAAACAATGCATGAATTAAATAGAAATATAAATTACAATTGAAAACAAAAATGAAATTAAATAAAAATAAATGAATTTAAAATAAATGGGGAATATTTCTGGCTGGCCTTCCTCAGTGGAGATCTCCTATTGGTTCCTTGATGGAATGGATGGAGAATGGGATGATTTTGGAATGAGGAGAGGGCCTCCTTTTATATGAAGAATTCATTTCTCCGATACATTGCATGTTTATGGCCCATTAAATTAATGATTCAATCATCGAACCCTTCATAAACGGTGTTATTCAATGTGTTGGTTGTTCCCCCCAAAAATTTCATCTCATTTGGAAATTGGAAGAAGGAGTTATTAATTTGTCATTGGTGGATTGTTTTCTTGAATGTATAATGTAGGAAGGTTCCTTCAAACGTATTACATTCAATGGAAGACATAATGACATAAACACACTCAAAATTTTGTTTTAGAGATGTAATTATCTATTCTCATGATATCCCAGGTGGAAACACCTCATTTGAATGTGTTTAGACCATGTTGTGGTTTCGTTATAGTGGTGGGTTCAACACGGTCCGCATGGAATAATCAGAAATTTCATTTATTTGTTAAGCCCTTTAGATGGCCAAATAACGTCCTAGTAAAAAAGACAAAGTTGAAGGAAATAAAATCAGAATTCTGAAAAAAATTTAATCAAAAAATTTTGAAATATATTTTATGAGAAATGAAAAAATACACCTTTTATTATAATCGGTTAAAATTATAGAATTAGTTCATTTTTTAATTTAGGCTCAAAATGACACTAAAACCAAAAAAATGTGACGATTACCCATACTATAACAATATGGTGGGATAATAAAAAAATGATTAATTGTATAAAATATATTAAAATCTTAGCTTCATCACCCCCCATATTTAAACATTGCACTCCTGGGCAATCATCATACATCCAAATCAAAATCCACACAACAATCGACAATGAGAAAATATATATGATATTATCAAAAATAGAAGACCATCATGTATCATCTATAAAAAACAATTCTCTATTATTTTAATTTCAATCAAAAAAAATTTCAACCTAATTAACTAATCCATTTCCCAATCACAACCTACCTCACATTGAATTTAATGTCACTCGTCACTTCAGAAAAATTGAATCAAGAATTATGCTCATACTTGAAAATCGAATGTATCAACATAGGTTTTGGAAAATTCACATCCCTCTATAGCATGAAACATAAATATGAATTTAATCATGAGGGAATTAATTAATGGTTCAAAAGATTCTTTGTCTTAGAGTTGGTGGGAAAATTATTGAAAAAAGTCTCCAGATAGAAAGAGGAGGTTGGAATTTTATGTACAACGCATGATTAATTCAAGGGAAAACAGAGGAAATTCCTCTCTCAATACCACTTGAAAATGTGAAAAAAACACTAACCCTCTTTTATGACATGGCACATGAGTCATTTCAGGATTATAATGAATTATATCATCGATGTTCCCCCATTTTTTACAATGCCCCAGAAAGGAACAACTTTATTTTCATTCTTTTTCTTTATATCATTATTTGTATTTTTGGAAAATGAGATGAAATTGAATACAATGAATGAATGAAAATTAATGCCCTTGATTTTTGAGAGGGACATGAGTCAAAAAAGAATGTAAAATGATTAATTAAATCTCATTTTTATTTTTTTATTTTTTTTGGAGGAGAAATGGATGAAATATATAAAGCACAATGAAATGATGACACATACCGAATTCCCTTATTATACACTATAAACAGTATTGAAACACACCTATAACAACCCATAAATGATAAAAATTTCAATTAAGGCACACAAAAGCCCCCCCCCCCCCTCAAAAACATGAAATAACCATTGAAAAATACTAAAAGTGTGGGTAGGTAAGGAAAAATTGTCTTGTAATGTGGCTTAAACCTATAAGGAAATTCCTGGAATCTAAGGGCTTATGAAGGATAAATTTAAAGCTGTGTCTCAAGATAAAATGTGGCTAGCTAAAGATATAACTCAATCATTTAAAATACATTCCATGAAATCCAAAGCATTGAAAGAGAATATTCACAAATTCTAGTTCTCAGACTAAATTCATGTTTCCCTCAAGAATGTGTGGTTATTATGATGAATGTGTAAAATTGTTTTAGAATACCTCATTGGATTTGAAAAATATTTGGAGTCAATGTTTCGTGGGCATGGATTTGAAAAATTAGTTTAACACAAAAAAAATGCTAGAAAATCCATTCCAAGGGAAAATAATTCATATCAACAATCATTATAAATTTAATATTTCAAAAATCATTTCAACTATTTCAAAATCAATTTATGTGTAAAAAGTTATAAGAATATTAATTAAATCACAAAATACAAAAAATATGACTACAAAAATGAAACGCACATAATAAGAACTAAGCAGGTTGACACTCTCTGACACATAAATTTTACTACCCCTCATTTCAACGAAACAATATATAAATATAAAATTTGAAAAGCCAAAGGAAGGAAAGATACAACCTGACATTATTTTTGAAGTGGATTCCTTGAGTTAAGTTCCTAGAATATACCACTATACGACTATAGGAATGTAATGAAATTACATTAGAAAAATAAATAAGAAGAATGAGAAAGGTAAATGAAAAGAGATGATGATTGGTTTAGTCCCCCCCAAGTGGGTGCTAGGTTTTTACTACACCTAGTGAGGTAGTTTCAGTGGATTATCCCCAATCGGATGGTGGGTGTGGTTTCATTGAGATGAACCCCCACATGTGATTTTTCCCAATGTCCAAGATTAAACACTGAATGTGGATATCCCCAAAATGATAAGAAATTTACCAAATCCGATCAAAGAATAAATATAATATTTGAGTTTTGAAGTGGGAGGGTATAGAATATAGGGGTGCTCCCTGTTGACTTATGTGGTGTCCTCCTCCATATGTTATGTAATTTTTTTTGAAGAGGTATTCACACCACAATATTCCCCATATCTTATTCTACAATCACCACAACTTGAGTGGTCTCTTCTTTAACATCCATAGTCGCTCTATTTGTGCTGTATCAGAAATTTCAAAGGAAATGATGTCAGAAAACTATTTATCTTGAATAAGATTAATACATGATGAATTAATAAAAAAATCTTCCCTTTCAAGTAATTTAGCATGTCAATTGATCTCTTCAGGCATGAACATTGGAAACTCAATCTCAAGAAGGTGCATATTCTTCATTATTTATTAAATCAAGAGAGATGTAGAAAGTTTCTGATGTTTTATTATCATGTACGGGAAGATCTTGTTTCACGATATCTTAAACAAAAATATTCCAAGAATCTTCCAAAAAATGTTGATCTCCCATTAGTGAATTAGTTGATATGTGTACTTCCCGAACCTCCTCGAGCAATGGTTTAGTGCAGCATGATATAACTAGTTTCTTTAGAAGTTATTTCTCTCTCTCCTCAGGTTCTTTAACAAAAATATGATTGGTGATATCTCTTCCACCACTCTTTCTTGTTCAGATTCTGGTGCTGGTTTGGATTGTTCTTGGGATGTGCATACATATTCAGAAATAACTTCTATTTGGAACTTTATATTTTTAACATTATCACTAATACTATTAAATTGAGAATCATGTTCATTGTAAACATTTTCTTCCACTTGAGATTGGTCAGTTCATCCATAATAATCACAATTTTAATATATCATGAACAAATAAAATTTTTTAATGTTTTTTTTAATTTATGATTTTTTAAAGGGAAGTCTATCTATAATGTGAAAATAGAAAAATCTAAGTAAACTATTGATGGGATCCTTGGTAACTGTGCAGGTTTTGATGCATGCATGTCATAGGGCGTTCCAAAATTTTATTTATATGTTTTCCTAGTGCAGCATACTGGCTAACATGGTCGTCTCAGTTGAGAAGCTTTCTCAGTCATTCAATAACTCAATAAAAATCACCTAAATTAATTAAATTTTGATTTTTTATATTTTATGAAATAATTGTAATTTAATAAAATAAATCAAATTCATAAATCAGACGAAACTAAAATTAAATTCTAAATTACCATACAATGCTAAACAGAATGGAATTAGAGAAAAAATGAAGTTCACCTGAGATAACTTTCATGGAGCACCTTCATTGACCAGCTTCAAATATTCTTAGTGGATACACTCCATCGTTTGTGTTCATAACATAGTCAACCCTAGTTATGAATGAAACGTCTAATTAGTTATCGCTATGCACACCCTCCATCCACCTCCTCAATAGAGGGAAAATGGTTGTAGATTATGAAGTTAATCTTTGGACAACCACAATGAGGATTACACCCACTATAAATTATCCTTATAATTAACTCAAATAATATTAAAAATAAGTTTTTAGGTTCAAGATCATAATTAATCTCTCAAAATATTCCTCGTATTAGTTACTCATTATCATTTGTATTATAGTTTATGATGGTAAAATGAGAAAAATATAAGAGGGTGAATGGGTGGACCCAATAATAAAAACAATGCATAAATTAATTAGAAATCGAAATTACAATTGAAAAATTAAAAAAAAAAAGAAGAAGAATAAATAAATTAAAAAGAAATGGGTAAGTGTTTTGGTTGTACTCCCTCAGTGGAGATATTTTCCTTGGTGCCGTGATGGAATGCATGGAGAATGGGATGATTTTGGAAGGAGGTGAGGGCTTCCTTTTATAGGAATAATTCCTTCCTTCGAGACATTTCTAGTTTTGTCCTATTACTTGGTCACATCACGTGAGGAGCCATTCATTCATGTTGTTACTTAACTTTCATTCAATTAACCGTCAAAGTTTCAGCTCATTTTGACACTGGATGAAGGAGTTATGAATTTTTCATTGGAGGTTTGTTTTCCTGGACGACGCTTCCAAGAAGGTTTCTCCAAAAGACTAACATTTAATAAAATCCTTAATGACATAAAAACTCACCCAAATTTGTTTTATAGACGTCCCTAAATGTCTTCGTGCTATTCCAGGTAGAAACATCTCAGTCGGATGCGTGTAAGCCGAGTTGGGGTTTCAATACAGTGGTTGGGTCCACACTGTATGCCTGAAACAATCATAAACGTCATTTATTTTTAATCCAATTAGATGGATGAATAGGATCCTAGCCTAGAAGAAAATGTTGATGGAAATAAAATCACGATTCTAACTAAATTTTTATAAAAAAATTCAGACAGATATTTTATGAGAAATAACCAAAATACCCCAGTGATAAAAATATGTTAAAATTGAAGAATTAGGCCATTTTTGCAATTAGGCTAAAAATAACACTAAAACCTAAAAACGTGACAATTAGTCATACAATAACCCAATGTTGGGATTATAAATAATGATTTATAGTATAAAATATATGAATATGTGAGCTTCATCACTCCCTCACACTTAAACAGTCCACTCCTAGGAAATCATCTTACATCCAAATCAAAATCCACACATCAATCAAAAATTAGAAAATACCAATGATATTATACAAAATAGAAGTCCATCACGTATCATATATGAAAAAAAATCTATATTATTTTTATTTCAATAATTAAAATTTGATCAACCTCATTAATCAATCCATGGCCCAATAAAAACCTACCTCAAATTGATTTTTATTCCACTCTACACTCGAGAAAAAATAAATCTATCATTATGCTCATACTTGAAAATCGCATGTATCACAATAGGTTTTTGAAAATTATCATCTCTCCAATATGTGAAACATGAAAATTAATTCAATCATGAGGTATTTATTTAATTTTTCAAATGATTCAGTGTCTTAGGATTGGTGGGAAAATTATTTAAAAAAGTTTCAGGCTAGAAAGAGGAGGATGGATTTTTATGTACAATGCATGATTAGTTCAAGAGGAAACATAGGAAATTACTCCCTCCATCCCTCTTAAAAATGTGAAAAACAACACCAACCATATTTTATGGAATGGTACACATGACAATCAGTGGTTATAATGAATGATATCATATATTTTCTCTCTTTTTTGGAAAGCTCCAGAAAGGCACAACATTATTTTCTTTATTTTTCTTTATTTTTCATTTTTTCATTTTTTGGATGATGAGCTGAAAATTGGGTACAATTATTGAATGAAAATTAATTACCTTTATTTTTGGCAGGTTAATGATTCATAAATGAATATAAAATGAGGAATTCAATCTCATCTCTATTTTATTAAATATTTTTAAGGAGAAATGGAAGAAATAAATAAATCATAATGAAATGATGACACATGCCCAATTATCTTATTATACACTAACCAAAGTATTGAAAAGCACCTTTCACAACCTATAAATGATACAAATACCAATGAACTCATAGTAAAGTCCCTTCCTTCACACTCAAACTTTAAATAACCATGCAAAAATACGAAAAGTGGGGGTAAGAAAGAAAAAATTGGTTTGTAATGTGGCTTAAACCTATAAAACAATTCATGGAATCTAAGGGATAAAAAAGTATAAATTTAAAGTTTGGTCTCAAAATAAAATGTGGCTATCCAAATAGATAGCTCAATCATTTCAAATACATTCCATGAAATCTAATGCTTTGAAAGATAATACCCATAAATTCTGGTTCTCAAACAAAATTTATGTTTCCCTTATGAAAGTGTGGATATTAGGAATAATGTGTAAATGTGGTCTAGAATACCTCACATGATTGGAAAAGTATTTTGATTGAATGTTTTATGGGCATGTATTTCAAAAATCAATCAAACATATAAAAATTATTGAAAATCCAATTCAGGGAAAATAATTCATTTCAACAATCATTTAAAATCGAATATTTTAAAAATCATTTCACTATTTCAAAATCAATTGATTTGTAAAAAAATATAAGAATATTCATTAAATCTCAAAAATCCTAAAAATATGATTAAAAAAATTAAAACTACACAAGAAGAACTAACCAGTTTTACACTCCCCCACACTTAAATTTTACTACCCCTCATTTCAACTAAAAAATATACAAATATAATTGTGGAATATCCAAGGGAAGGAAAGATAAATCTTGAAATTATTTTTGGAATTTGATTCCTTGAGTTAAGCTCCAAGAAGATGCCACTTTAAGACTACAAGAATGTAATGAAAATAGATAAGAAAAATAAATAAGAAGAATGAGAAAGGGAAAAGAAAAGAGATAATGCTTGTTTTAGACCCCCAAGCGGGTTCTTGGTTTTTACTTCACATAGTCAGGAAATTTCAATGGATTATCCCAAATAGGAAGTTGGGTGTGGTTTCTTTGAGATGAACCACCACATGTGAGTTTTCCCAATGTCCATGATTAGACACTGAATTAGGAGAACCCAAAAGATGATAAGAAAGTTACCAACCTGAAAGAAAGAATAAATATGAAATTTCAGTTTTGAAGTGGTAGGGAATATAATATAGGGGTTCTCCCTACTGGCTTTAGTGGTTTCTACTCCATAAGTTATGAATATTTTTGTTGAGGTGGTATTCCCACAACCATCTTCCCAAAATCTTCTTCTTAAATCACCACAATATTAGTGGTCTGTTCTTTAACATCTCCATTCTTATCTATTTGTGTTGTATGATAACATTCAAAGGAAAAGATGTTAGAAAACAATTTAGCGTGAATAATATTAAAACATGATGAATAAAAAAAGAAATTTTCCCTTTTATTTAATTCAGCTTGGTAATTGATCTCTTCCGGAATAAACATTGGAAACTCAATCTCAGCATGTGCATCATATTCATTATCATTCAAAGAAAAAGAGAGGTAGAATTTGTCTGATGTTTTATTATCAAGTATTGGAAGATCACATTGCATGTTATCTTCAACAAATCTATTCCAAGATTTATCCAAAAAATGGTGATCTCCCATTAGTGAATCAGTTAAAATGTGTAGTTCGGGAACCTCCTCGAGCAGTGGATGATTACGAGATGATATAATTAGTTCATTTAGAAGTTACTTCAATCCCACCTTAGGTTCATTAACATAAAATATGATATTTGAAATCTATTCTACCACTCGGTCTGGTTTAGGATCCTGTGCAAGTTTAGGTTGTTCTTGAGATGTGCGTACATATACAATAATCAATTCAATTTGGGTCTCTAGGATTTGAAAATTATCACTAATCCTATTAAACTGATCATCAAGTTCATTGTAAAAAAATTTATTTCACTTGAGATTGTCCAGTACATAGTTAATAATCTCAATTTGAAAACATCATGAAAAAAAATATTTTTTTAATGCATTTTTTTGAAATTTTTTATTTCTTTTTTTAAATGAAAATCTATCTAGAATGTGAAAAGAGAAAATGATAAGTAAACTACTGATTGGATCCCCCACATCGATCCCGGTTTTGACACATGCCTGTCGTCGGGCATGGAAAAAGCGTATTTTTAGGTTTTCCTAGTGCAGCAGAGTGGCTGACCAAGGTCCTATCACTTGGGGAGTTTTCTCAGTCATTCACTCATTTAATAAAATTCACCTAAATTGCTTCTTTTTGTTATTTTATATTTTATGAAATTAATGGAATTTAATAATATAAATCAAATTAATGAATCAGGTGAAACTAGAATTAAATTCTTAATTACCATGCAATGCTAAATAGAATAGAATTAGAGAAGAAAGTATGTTCTCATAAGAGAACTTTCAGGAAGAACCATCATTGACCAACTTCAAATATTCTTCTTGAACACACTCCATTGTATGTGTTCACACCTTAGTCTACCTCATTTATGAAATAAAAGTCTACTTAGCGATCTCCAAGAACACCCCCCATTATCCTCCTCAATCATGCAAAGATGTTTGTAAGTTATGAAGTTAATCATTAGACAACCACAATTAGGATTACAACCACTGTAAATTATCCTTAGAATTAACAAAAAGATTATTAGAAAACATGGTCTTTGGTTTAGGAACCTGATTACTCCCATGGGATATTCCTGTAATTAGTTACTCATGATCATGAGTATTATAGTTCTTGATGGTAATATGAGAAGAATAAAATAGGGTGAATTAGTGGACACAATAACAAAAACAATGCATGAATTAATTAGAAATCTAAATTAAAATTGAAAACTAAAACAAAAATAAAGAAAAATTAATTAATTAAAAACAAACGGGGAAGATTTTTGATCGACCTCCCTTAGTGGTGATCTCCTCCTTGGTTCCCTGAAGGAATTGATGGAGAATGGGATGATTTTTGAAGGTGGTGAGAGACTTCTTTTATAGGAAGATTTCCATCCTCTGAGACGTTGTGCAATTTTGGCCCATTAAATGGTCGCTTCACACATGGACCCCTTCATAAACGTTTTTCCTTAATGTGTTGGTCATTCTCCCCCAAAACGTCTCCTAATTTTAACACCAGATGAAGGAGTTATGAATTTTTCATTGGCAGTTTGTTTTCCTAGATGAAGCTTCCATGAAGGTTCCTCCAAAAGTATAACATTTAATTGAAGCTTTAATGACCTCAGAACTCCCCCAAAACTGTTTTAGAGCCGGAAATATCTTCCCTCATGGTTTTCCATGTGGAAACACTTCAGTTTTTTGTGTGTAGACCGAGTTGTAGTTCCATTACAGCGGTGCAGTCCACACTGTCCGCCCAAAAAAATTCATAAACATAATTTATTTTTAAGTCCATTAGATGGATGAATAGAATCCTGTTTCAGAAGAAAAAGTTGGAGGAAATAAAATCTGAATTCTTACCAAATTTTAATCAAAATATTTGGACATATTTTATGTGAATTGAAAAAAACCCATGTGATAACAATCAGTTAAAAATGACACTAAAACCTAAAAACGTGACAATTACCAATATAGTAACACTATGGTGGTATTATAAAAAATGACTTAGAGTATAAAATATAGGAAAAGGTGAGCTTCATCACACCCCCATAGTTAAATATTTCATTTCTGGGCAATCTTCTTACATCCAAATCAAAATCCACAAACAATCAAAAATGAGAAAATATCAATGATCTTATTCAAAATAGAAGTCTATCATGTATCATCTATGAAAACAATTATAATTTATTTTTATTTCAATCATTAAAATTTTATCAACCTCGTTAATCAATCCATGTACCAATCACAACCTACCTCACATTGACTTTTATGTCACTCTTAACTCAAGAAAAATTGAATCTTGAGTTATGCTCAGTCATGAAAATCCCATGTATCACCATAGGTTTGTGAAAAGTCTCATCTCTCCTCAGCGTGAAACGTGAAAATGAATTCAAGAATGAGGTATTCAATTAATGGTTCAAATAATTATATGGATTAGGGTTGTTGGGAAAATTATTGAAAAACGTTTCACGCTAAAAAAATGAGGTTGGAGTTTTATGTACAATGCATGATTATTTGAATGGAAAACATAAAACATTCCTCTCTCAATCCCACTTGAAAATGTGAAAAACAACACCAACCCTATTTTATGACATGTTACATGAGACAATAATTGTTTATAATGAATGATATCATCTATGTTCTCCCTTTTTTTCATGCTCCAAAAAGGCCCAACATTATTTCCCTTCCTTTTTTTGCATTCTTTTACTTTTCTGGAGGATGATCTGAAAATTGAATACAATGATTGAATGAAAATTAATGCCCTTGATTTTTTTGTGACACATGAGTCATATAATAATGCTCAATGATGAATTGAATCTCATTTCCATTTTTTCCATTTTTTAAGTAGAAATGGATGAAACTAATAAAGCACAACAAAATGACGACATATACCGAATTATCTTATTTAAAATTGTCCAAAGAATTGAAAAACCCCTAGAACAAGCCATAAATGATACACACTCTAATGGACCATCACAAATGGACCTTCTCCCACACTCAAAACTCAAATAACCATGCAAAAATACTAAAACTATGTGCAGGTAAGGAAAAATTGGATTGTAATGTGGCTTAAGCCTATAAAGAAATTCATGGAATATAAGGGCTTACAAATGGTAAATGTAAAGGTGGGTCTCAAGATAAAATGTGACTAGCCAAATATATTCGTAAATCATTTCATAAATTATCCATGAAATTCGATGCTTCGGAAGAGAATATTCACAAATTCTGGTTCTCATACCAAATTCAAATTTCCTTCAAGAAATTGTGGGTATTATGAAGAATGTGTATAAGTGGTCTACAATAACTCACCATATTGGAAAAATATTTTGAGTTAATGTTTTATGGGAATGGATTAAAAAATCTGCAAAACATTGAAAAATGCTTGAAAGTCCATTTAAATGGAAAATAATTCCTGTCAATAATCATTTGAAATCCAATATTTCCAAAATTATTTCAACTCTTTCAAAATAAATTGGTTTTTAAAAAGTGATAAGAATAATAATTAAATTTCAGAAATTCTAAAAATATGATAAAAAATGAAAATCACATAAGAAGAAAAAAGCAGGTTGACACTCCCCCAAACTTATATTTCTCTACCCCTCATTTAAAATCAACAAAATATAAATATATAGGTAAAAATTCAAAGGGAAGGGAAGATATAACCTGACATTATATTTTATGCGGATACCTTGAGTTATGCCCCTAGATTGTACCCCTTTAAGACTACAAGAATGTAATTAAAATACGAAATAAAAATAAATAAGATGAATGAGAAAGAGAAAAGAAAAGAGATAATGCTTTGATTATACCCCCAAGCAGGTTCTAGGTTTGTACTACCCCTAGTCAGGTAGTTTTAGTGGATTGTCCCCAATCAGAAGGTGGGTGTATATTTTTGAGATGAACCACCCCATGTGAGTTTTCCTGATGTCCTTGATTAAACACTGAATGTGGAGAACCCCATAGATGATAAGAAAGTTACCAACCCCCAAGAAAGAATAAATATGATATTTTAGTTTTGAAGGGGGAGGGAATAGAATATAGGGGTGATTCCTGTTGACTTTCGTGGTGTTCTCCTCTGTATGGTATGAAATTTTTTTTGAGGAGGTAGTAGCACCACCATCTTCCCAAGAACTTCTTCTTCAATCACCACAACTTGAGTTGTCACTTTTTTAACATCCACAGTCTGCTGTATTTGTGATGTATCATAAATTTCAAAGGAAGAGATGCCAGAAAAAAATTTATATTGAATAAGATTAAAACATGAAAAATTAATAAAGAAATCTTCCCTTTCATGTAATTCAGCTTGGTAATTGATCCCTTCAGGCATGACCATTGGAAACACAATTCCAATAGGTGCATATTCATCATTATCATTCAATGAAAGATAGAGGTTGAAAGTGTCAGATGTTTCATTATCAAGTAGGGGAAAATCATGTTTCAAGTTATATTCAACGAAGATATTCTAATATTATTTCAAAAAATGTTGATCTCTCATCAGTGCATCAGTTGAAATGTGTCCTTAGGGAACCTCTTCAAGAAATGGTTGAGTGCGTGATGATAAAATTAGATCTGTTAGAAGTTTTTTCTCTACTGCCTCAGATTCTATAACATAAAATATGATTAGTAAAATATCTTCCACCACTCATTCTTGTTCAGGTGCCGGTGGAGGTTTGGGTTATTCATGGGATGTGTGTACATATTCAGCAATCCATTCTATTTGGCTCTCTAAGTTTTGAAATTTATCAGTAATCATATTAAACTGATCATCAAGTTCCTTGTAAATATTTTCTTTCACTTGATATTGGTCAGTCCATGCATAAAAATCACAATTTTAATACATCATGAACACATAATATTTTTTTAATGTTTTTTTTGGAAATTTATGTTTTTTTTGTTTTTTAAAATGAAAATGTATCTAGAATTTGAAATGAGAAAAACATAAATAAATTAATAATTGGATTCTTAGTAATGGCTCCAGTTTTGATTCAGACATGTCGTTGGGCATGGAAAAAGCATATTTTTAGGTTTTCCTATTGTAGTGTAGTGGCTCACAAAGGTCATATCACTTGAGAAGATTTCTCATTCATTCACTCACTTAATCTAATTCACCTAAATTACTTCTTTTTGTGGGTTTACAATTTATGAAATAAATAAACATTAATAAAATAAATCAAATTCATAAATCAGAAGAAACTAAAATTAAATTATAAATTACAATGAAATGCTAAACAGAATGGAATTATAGATGAAAGAAAGTTCTCTTGAGATAACTTTTAGGGAGCACCTTCATTGACCAACTTCAAATATTCTTCTTGAACACACTCCATCATATGTGTGCAAACCTTAGTCTACCCCCATTATGAATGAAAAGTTTACTTAGAAATCACCAAGAACACCCTCCATCCACCTCATCAATCGAGGGGAAATGGTTATAGGTTAAGAATATAATATTTAGACAACTATAATGAGGATTACACCCACTATAAATTATCCTTATAATTAACTAAAATAATATTAAAAACATGGTCTTGGGTTCAAGAAAATGATTACTCTATCATGATATTACATTGATTAGTTACTCATCATCATGATTATTATACTTAACAATCGTAATATGAGAGTAATAAAAGAGGGTGAATGGCTGGGCACAATAATAGAAACAATGCATGAATTAATTAGAAATCTAAATTACAATTGAAAAATATAACAAAAATTAAAAAAAAATACAAATGAAATGCGGATGATTTGTGGCCTTCCTCCCTCGGTAGAGATCTCCTCATTGGTGACTTGAGGGAATGGACGGATAATGGTATGATTTTGGTAGGAGGAAAGTGCATCCTTTTATAGGCAAAATTCATTCCTCTGATACATTGAGCGTTTTTTCGCCCATTAAAGGATAGATTCACATATGGACCTATGCATAAACATTGTTACTTATTGTGTTAGATGTTGACCCTCAAAACTCAGCTCCTTTAGACACCATATAAAAGAGTTATGAGTTTTTCATTGGTGGTTTGTTTTCCTAAACAGAGTTTCCATAAATTTTCCTCCAAAGAATAAAAATAAATGGAAGCCTTAATGACATAAAAAATCCCCCAATTGTTTTTTAGATCTGGAAATATATTTCCTCGTGCTATCCTAGGTGGAAAACCATCATTTGTATGTGTGTATACCATGTTATGGTTCCGTTATGGTGGTGGTTTCCACACTGTCTACCCAGGAAAATCATAAACATCATTTATTTTTTAAGCCCTTTACATGGATGAATAGGCTCCTAGTATAGAAGAAAATGTTGAAGGAAATAAAACATGATCTCTACCAAAATTTTTGTCATGAAATAAGGACCTATAGTGTATGAGAAATGAAAAAAAAAATACCCCTGTGATAACAATCTATTAAAATTTCATAATTTTTTCATTTTTTCATTTAGTCTCAAAATAACACTAAAACCTAAAAATGTGACAATTACCCATACAATAACACTATGGTAGTATTATAAACAATGATTTATAGTATAATATATATGAAAATTTGAGCATCCTCAAAGAACCACATAAAATATATTTTATTAAAATATTATGGTGTTATTATATATTTATCCCTTAATTATTACTTAGGGTTATGTTTTATAATCTATGTTTTCCTAAATCTAGTTCCCATGTTTTATACTAAACTTCTTCTATTAAAAAATTTATCACCCAAACCCACATAGCTCAGAGCCTATGTATTCTACTATTACATTGGAATGATTAAAAGGAATTCAATCTCGACGGAACATAAAATTAGTAGTCTTGGTAAACTCTAAACATAAATAAATCTTGTATTGAAAATAATTACACAAATTAAAACATAATTTTTTGTTCATTATAAATTAATAAATAAATTTAGTATAAATATAATATATCAAGTAAATCCTTGAAAATATTTCAAAATAAGAATCTTCGATTCCTAGGGTATGAAATTTAATATGGGTGAGATCAAATGCTTTAAATGGTTTCGTAAAGTATAAGTGACAATGAATGGATGAGAAAATTCAATAGGGAAAGGTAAATAATTGAACACACATTCCATATAATCAATAAAATAATTGGATGTGCATAAAATATGTAGAAGGGTAATAACTAGATACACATTCCATTAAAATAAGTAGATAAGGAAAAATAAATATGGGAAGTAAGAAAATAAAACACATTCCTTCTAATTGAAGAACTGAAATGAAATGTATCCAATGATATATCGGCATAAAATATAAACGGTGAATAATAAAAAAATCATAATAAAGGACACGATTAATTACTGGATTTCATGTTCCCAGACACATGATTCCTTTCCATTGAATAGACAGTTTAAACTTTTACAATTATCAGAACTCATTTGTCCTATGAGACTACTAATGCATCAGTGAGATTTTATTAACTGATCCCAAACCCATTGATCTTGAATTAAAAAGTATCTAACCCATATTGATTGCATTGAATTGTCCACAGAAATTATAGTGAATGCCCATAGAAATAAAATAAACAGTGTTCCTTATAAAATATCTATGTTCAATAAATGATATGGGTTTATCAATATTTCCCGAAATAACAAAATTACATTCAATGTAAACACTGTATGAAAAATTTTATATGGTTTATGAAATGAAACTATCCAATGTAGAAGAATATGGATATTCATGTAAATTTCCAATGAAAAATGATTACAATAAAATTCTTGTTTTAAGAGAAATTTGACAATCATAAAAGGAAGATAGATTACAAGGATAATCATTAAAACTGTCTCGAGGAGAATAATCATTTAATATTCCAAAGTGTATAATTCCACATTGAAAAATTTTAATCATAATCTCGGGAATTGTATGAAGTTAAATGAAATGTATAATATCATGTTAATATTGGGATTCATTAAATAAAAAATAAAAATCATTTATATACACCAATAAAATATTAATTAGTTCATAATAGGTTTCAATAAAATGTATATTGAGACTAAATTTCTTTACCAATGTGGTAACAAATGAATTAGAAAAAGAAAAGGTAATAATCCATAAATAAAAAATTTGAATAAAATGAACCTAAATATAATTTATGAAATTATATGTTAACATGGAAATCTATAAACCATAATTAAGAAACTATATTCAGAACAATAATTTATGCCTCACGGGATGAGATATAAGAGAAGAGGCCCTTACCTGGAGTTTCATTTCGGTTGTATGCCCATTAACATATTGTATAATAAATAGATGTTAATTTTATTCTTTAATGAGAAAATTTTTCATGTTTATTATTAAATTTCTTCCACTTATTAACATATTTAATACAACTACATAAACAATTATATGTACATTAGGCGGTCTAACTAGAATCAGTTTATGTGTCTGAAACAACATTGGTAGGTAAAATATGGTCAAAGGGGTCATTAAATAATATATAAATAATATTAATCATGAAATAATTAACATATTTATTCCTCAATTATACTTATAAAATTAATCATTAAATTTTTGTTTTGAAAAATGAACCTACATTACACTCATGGATATGGTAGGTCGTATGTACACATTAGTAACATTCTCGTTTTTCAATGATCAATATTAAATGAATGTAGATAACACCATATAATTCACGAATGATAATTATATTATTAATAAAATTTTAAATATTCATATATAATTATATATATAATTCTTATTATGTAAAATGAAACACATCATATTGAGGAGGCGAATGTTTTATATACATATAAACACTATGTTTGTTGCCCATTAGATGGAGGTGTGTGTAAATGAAGATAGAATCTATAACATGAAACCATCATAGTATATTTTATTACAATTTTTTGTAATCATAGAATAAGAATAGAATTGGGTTGAATAATGAAAATGAAACTAAAAAAATATTAGAGAAGACATTAACTCTTAATCAGATTACGTCTTTTAGTTTAAACAAATAGAATCATTAGATTTCTTTCTGCCTAAGGGGTAGATTCTAGGATGATAGGAGGGATGTTGGGTGATAATGTGGGCCATGTTTTGATGACCCAATGTGGCTTGAGATGTGTGGGTAATGGGGATAGTTGGTTTCCTTTTATATGGAAGGAAAAAGGGCCACACTTGGATTTTTTTTAAAAAAAGCTTGGTGTATACATGTTGTGACCAAAACGAGTCATAAAAATGAAATTTTTTTTAAGGAGAATGGATAACATATTGAAATATAATGGGTTTCGTAATGGTTTATAGGTCATTTGGGTCCATAAATATTTGGTTTAGTCTATTTGTACGCTTAATTACACCTTAATCACTATAATAAATTTTAATCACATTCACTAATAATCTTTTTCAAAAATTAATTTGATATCATTGATCTTAAAATTTTGTCCTTATTACAATGGTTTATGTTCCTTTTTTTTGAATTCAAACCACAAAATTGAAAAAACTAAGATTAATGAAAATCTCGTAGACAGGCGGTTTAACTGGTTTCAGTAGAAAAATGTTCAAAAGATTATAGTATTTTTATTTTAAATATTAACATGAAATTTATTATAATAAAATAAATTTTACTAATAGATTTATTATTTATTTAATGTGACATAAAAAATTTAATATATAATTTATCATTAACAATTATTTAAACTCTATGGTAGTTTTAAACTAAAATGTAGTAGTTTTCACTATTTATCAAAAAATTAATTTTCTCAGAAAAATACAAACAAATCACCCTATGATAATTTGAAAATTATTTATTAAATAATAAATATTATTTTATAAAATAAAATATAAATGACTATGAAAAATAATATCTAAAATATGTTTTACATTATAGGTGATAAAATTGCCTTTATAAAAAATATACGGTTTTATTTGTGAAATAATGTTTTTTCATATATTATTTATATCAAAACTAATAGATAAATATCAAAAATATTTTATTGAATATATAAAATATATTTTTCATTAAAATAATACAATAATTGTAATTATTTATTTTTATTAAGGTAAAAATCCTTTGGATTCATAAAAATAAATATATTTTTTATATCCAATTGGTTCTTCTTTTAATTGATCACTAATTGTTAAACCATAAATTTTGATAAGATAGTTAATACTTATCATAGTAATTAAAATAATGTCTTTATTATATCATATTATGTTAAATAGTAAAATTTTATCAATGCATTGTTATTTGGTGAAACCTAGTCTTGCGAGTAACACAAGTTATCGAGGAAGGTAACTCTTGTGTGTAACACAAGATAACTCGTTGTTGCATGCATTAAAATATAATGACTATAATGTAAATAATAAATATATTTTAATGTATACAAATATTGTGTTATCTAATGCACTTGGTGCTGTTTTTTATACATGCTATCAAAAATATGGTTCTTATTTTAGTTTTTTTAGTCACATAATGTATGTGATATGTAGTTTTAATCAGTATATGATGATTAAGATTATATAGATTCATCATATTTTGAATTGTGATGTTTTTGAAATGGTATCTATGAATGTTTTGAAAAAATAAAGTGCCACAGAGTTTAGTTTTCTATCTATATGTTTCATTGGATACTTCTTCACATATATCTCAAATCAATGTATGAAAGTATCTTGATATTTCCTATATTCAACTCCTTCACAAACACGTGAATTTCAACAAGTAGTATGTAGGTAATAATTTCCATATCTCTCATGCATGAAGGATATCTTCTGAAATACATATCTCTATAAGGACAATTAAACAATGTATAATAATTAAAATTATATCTTGGATCCTTATACTGAGATAAAAATTTGTAATTCTCTAAATTTGTCTTTAATGAATATATACAATGGTTTAGGAATAGTCATTAATAAAACCATGTGAAATTGTTTCAATTAACTCTATGAACTATACACTTGATCCATTAAATTCATATAATGAAGAATGATAAATGTAGAAATATTAATATTGGAATTGTCAAACGAAATCACAACTTTGTGATAGTAAGAAACAACCACATAAAATGGTTAGTTGTATCATGATTGGTGGTAGAATGATTGAACTAAAATAGGAAACACTATGGGATAGAATATAAGGGCTTGGCCTTAAACATTACATAATCTTGAGTTATGTCAGGAATTAACATTAAGTATCTTTTTAGGTTTAGAATTTTAGAGAATTAGGCCATAAGTATAACATAACACCTTGAATATTAATGTAGACACAACTACCCAGTTTCCATTTTTCATAAAATAAAAACTTTTAAAAATAAACATGTCTAGTTCCATGTTTTAGACAACATGACTTTTCCTTGATCCCATCCTTGACCCTATTCATCATTAATCCATGGGGAAAACATTTCAAATAGTTGGTATGAGCATAAAATGCTCTGTAAGGGATATAAAATTAGGAAGATAAACATTATCCCATCAATAAATACATATCAATGAAAACAATACTTTTCAAGCGTAACATACCTTAAGAAATCATAAGATTTATGAATAACACATAGAAATCATAAATCAAAAAGGCAACATACGACATTCATAACATACATAAATGGTAGCTATCAAGGCTACATAGAGAGTCACATTTGGAATACCCATCACAATATATTCCATAAATCTCTAAGGAGAAACATTAATGTTTACCTCCATCACGTTACCCAATGCATTGAAGAGCTATCTTGGGCTCACCCACACTAGGATTATCATGAAACCACATGTATACATAAACAATTCCCAATAACAATAAAATATTCATAACACATAAATCTAACATAATTGAAAGATAATATTTCCACATTTCAATCACAATATATCATTTCAAGATATTGTCATAATCAATGCTTTATCAAACCATTTTCAAACCCATTTAAAACATTTAAGAAATAGATTTTTTGATTAAAGTGTCCCATACCACTCTGATATTTTTAAATGAAATAAACTTTTAAATAATTAAGGTCCATAGAAATCCTTCATACCATTTTTAAAAAATAGACATTAATGAGAAATATTTAGAATAATAAATATTTAAAGCATTTAAAATGATATTTTAGTTAAATAGTTTTTAACAAAATGAGAGATGCGAGAATAAAAATAATTGAGGAATAAAATTTAATCAAAAATTTATAATATCTTGAGAATAAATATATTCATGATATAATATGACAATGGACAGTATATACACCATATAAGAGTGAAATGGTGAATAAAAACAATTATTTCTCAATGGAATGTACATTGAGACGAAATCCCTTACAAAAACACTATCCATAGATTTAGGACAAATCAATCACATAATTATGTGTGAAAAATATAAATACAATCAATATGATTGGATATTCAGTGTAAAAAAAAATAATAGGTCATTCACACATATTCATATAATGACATAATCAACAAGTTTAAATTTAACCCAAAGAATCGAAATTCGGTTAAGAAGTTCCCTTATAGAAATTCGATAGCTTAACAGCGTGACATTAAAATTAAGAAAATGAGTTAATGAGAGAAAAAAGGCTATCTCATCACATGGACATAAAATTAACCTCAATAAGGATATATAATAACATATCCCAACATAATAATATAGAAATTAAAAAATATAACAAAAATATGTCTTTTAAAAAGAGGAGGGTGAAAGATTCCCTTACCGATTAGGTAACATACAAAAGATGCACCAAATGAAAAAAAGGATCATTCAATGAAGACGTAAATAGAAATAAATTAATTTATATTACACAATTAATATATTAATCGGCAGTACATACACCACCAAAAATGAAACAGTGGAAATTATAGCATGAATCTCACGGGAATAAAAAGTGAGATGAAAACCCCTTACCACGTTGTAATTCAATCGATTAGTATGACCAAAAGTTAATAACCAACAACTTAATCACAGAATACCATGAATATATAAATAATCATGATATTATATATCAAATGTCATTACAAAATACATCACATGCAATAAATAACTGGAGAACAATGGAAATCTCATGGAATTAAATGTGACATAAGAAATCCATTACCTCATGTCTGACTTGAATTGTTTGATCCTTGTTCTTCCTGAATAATAAACTTAAGTTAATTTATACTCTATTAATAAAAATTATCAATTTTTTATAATTTTTATATCACTTATTACCATGTTATAAACATTATGTAGTCAATTATGTTAATAATGGTCGTTTTGTCGATATTTGGTACTTGAATAAAAAATGAACACATTATAATTACAAGTTGTCCATGTGGTCAAGAGTCTATTACCTCTAAAATGATATTAATTATTTAAATATAATATATATCATATATATCTAGTATATATATGTATTTATAATATTACATGACATATAGAGGTAAGAAATGAAATGCCCCATTCATGAAGACGGTAAGCCGTACGTACGCATGAACGCTCCTTTCATTTCAATTTTGTATTTACTGGAATGAAACAATTATGATACATGGGTATATTATAATTATGGTATAATATAATATATAATATCATTAACTCCATCCTATATATTTCCCACATATTGCATGAATGAGTCATATCATTTTGAGGGGGCGGTAGTCCGCACTTCCTCAAATTAAATTATCGCATTTACGAGTAATGGAAACCATAAAAGTATGCTATAAATAAGAAAATACCAAAGCATAAGGAAAACCAAAAAATAATATATATCATATATAAATATCGTGCACTCATAATGACCACTATATTAGGCAGTATTAGATAATTGAACAATCATCGTTTTGTGAGGCGTTAGATTTTCATCCACAGAAATAATATATTTTTTACCAATTAAATGGAAGTGTTTGTAAGTGTAGTTTGAATACTTATCTTAAAAAAATAAAATTATATTGATGATATTGTTTTTTTTATAAAATAAATAAATAAATAACGTTTATGGGTTGGAGAAGTAAAATAAAACATAATAATTTAAGAAAAAAATGTTTCAATTAATTCAGGTAACTCCCTTTGGATTGAACCAAAATAACTTATTGAGGTGACTTATGTCTAAGGAAAGACATCTAGGAGGAATAGAGGGATGTAGGGAGATTAATTAGTTAGATGTTGGATGAGACAAAAGGCTTGAGTGGTGTGGGGAATTGAATAAAAGTGAGGGATTTTTATAAGGGAGAGGAGGGGCTCTATAAGAATTTTTGAAAAACATATTTTATTATAAACATATATTCAGTTTAAAAATGGCCAAAACACATTAAATTTGTATATAATATGACTCATATTCGAAATAAAATTATCCCTTAATTATTGGTCAGGTGATGGATAATTTTTTAATATTTATAATCTTATTTATTTAAATCGTTCATTAATAAGGTAAACACTCCATCGTTATTATGTCATAAATAATTTTATTTATTTGTTATCAAAAAATTATAAAAAAAGATTCCATGATGTAGGAAGTATTTTTGGATTTAAAAATAATATTTATAGTCGAAGAGATAACTAATATTACACCATTTAAAAATTTATTTACTAAAAGATATTTTTTCATGTCATTTTTGCCTTTACTTTTAATTAAAAAATATAAAGTGTCTTTATCACTCTTAAGTGGCCGCATGAGGTCCCAAAATCGACCCAAGGATGCACAGGGTCGGCCATGACTCATACATTAAGGTTAGTACAAGTGTTAAGGTAATTTGGTATTACTATAATATTCATTTTTACATTGAATTGCCCTATTTAACTTTATATGCGGTAAATGAAAGTCAAAAGATTGAATTTACCAAAAAATATTTTCAACTTATTGAAGAAAATTTTACATACTAATAACAACCATGTATATCATATTTTCAAAATTCAATTCAGAGAAGCGGTTAAATTTCATTTAAATGAAAAAGTCAGTTTTTTAACTACTACTTAGTGGTTTCACTATTCATAAAAAATTTATGTTTTTCAGGAAAATACAAAAAATTCATGCTAAGATATATTTGATATTAAAAATTATAAAATTATGTCTATTTAAAAAAATTAAAAACATATATGTTGCATATATTAATTTAAAATTAATTACCGTTGTCAAATCAAATAGTGTGTTTTTAAAAAACAACATCTATCAAAATATTGACACTTGTTTTTGTCCAATTTCAAAGTGAAGTTAATTTGAATGACCACCATTGGATTAAATGGTAAAAATATAATCTAATTATACTTTAAAACCAATTAAAAAGATATTCTATCCATATAAATAAATTTGATTAAAAATTAGATTTGAATTAAAATACATTATTTTTGACTATTTATTAAAAAATGAAATTTATCAAAAAAATACCAAAAAATTACCCAAAGTAAATTTTGGTATCCCGATTCTAAAGAATAATTTTTTTAGTCAAATAAAATGTATAAAAGTGATCAATACTTAGTTTAAATAGGGTTCTCCATTAAAAGGCGGTAAATCGACCTTTTAATGAATATTAGAGTACTTATACTTAAATTCGAATTCTTTTCTTATTTAAGCCTTTATAATTTATTGAAAAAATGTAAAAACATTTAACAAACATTTATAATCATATTTTAGTTAGTTCTATTCATTTCCTCTAATACAATGGATAGGTGTTAACTACCATTTAAAAAAAATATTATATTATTAGTGTGCAATGTAAGATTTCAAAGAATCTCGTTGTTGTGTATCGGGTAATCCATTGAACATAGCATCCCATTTAAAGTAAAATTAATATTTAATTCACAAATATTAATAAATATGAAAATTTTAAATTCTTTATTTACCTGGGATGTTAAATAGCATGTCTATTAATAGAAAATTGGAGGTGATATTATGTATGGTGGTCATAGAACTATAATAGTAGAAAATCTAGTGGTATCACTTGTTTGGTACTGTCATAAAGCTGGTGGTGGCATGATTTAGATAGTAGCCGGAATCTGTATGTAATATAATTAATATGGTATCTAGATTTAAACTAACTGGTGTCTATATTCAAAGATATCAAATTTGGTGGTAGCCATATTAAATTATTAGTAGACCATTTCTACAAATAGTAGCTCTTTTATACTAACAGTAGCATATTTATACTAACAATAGAAAAGTTTTACAAATAGTTTATCATTTTTACTAAAGAAAACTCTTTTCATTACATAACCAATTTTCTTCAATTAATTCATTATATAATAATATAGCTTCATAAAACATTAGGCTCATTAGAAACTTAATAAACATGATTTAATATCATTAAAACTAATAGGTTCCAAAAAGATAAACAATGATAATTTCAGAATTGGGAATTAATAATAAAAGAAAAGTAATATATCCCATTCCATGTATTTCCATTACAGTGTATATCATTACACCTATAAGGATAGTGGAGAGAGGGAGAGATATATTTCTTCATATTTGAAGATAGAGGTCTTGAGTGTAAGGATGACGAATAGAACAACTATAGATAGTATTGAAAATCCAATGGTGGATTTGAGATCACTAGGAATCTTGAGAAACAACCAATAACTCTGGTGAGAAAATAAAACTCATTATAGGATTCCTAAATATCAATCATAGGATACTCCATCAAAACTCTTATATTTTATTCTATATAAAACCATTTCCAATTAAGAATCGTTCAAATTTTAAAATGTCAAGGATCATATTTAAAAATATTAATCGTGAAAAACCCGCATATTTATTTTAATTCATAGTATTTTATTATGAAAAATGTGTTTGAGGATGGTTCTGGGGAGAAAAACGGGGGTTTTAAGAACAAATCAAGAACACTTATTTGAGTATAGGCTGCTATGTAAAGGTAATTTAATTATACATTATAGGGCCTGATCTAGATCATTTTATCCGGATGCGATATGTGTGACCTACAGAAATGTAATTTTTTTTACCTTTTCATGTTGAACATTTAACTTTACACAAACAACGACCACCCTTATATATATATTTTAAATATCTTGGCAACATTTACATTAACAAAAGATTTTTTGAAGTACCTTTAAATGACTTGGAAATTATGCTTATATTCTATATTAAAAAATAGTGTCCCCATATTTAACTTTCCCCTCATGTGAGATGGTACCCAAACATTTCTATGATTCACCTTTTCATGAGCATTAGAAAATATCCTTTACCCTTCAATAATAGTGATCTTCAGTTAGGTGACCTCTGTAAGAGGGGAGATGGCACATAAGTGTTTTTAGAAAGAATCCATTACACAAACATTTTTATTATGTTAAAATAAACTAAATTTTTTATTATTGGAAAACATAATTTTTACAGTCAAAATATGGGAATCCAATGGTTTTTGGGAATGTTTTATGGCATTTTGAACCACAATCCTCTTAGTTTAACCCCGTGTATACCAGTTTTTACATTAAATATTGTAATTATTAATTAATATTTTAATGTTTATTATTGTAAAAAATTACATATACCTTCTTAGATAATATAATTTTTATTATTAAAAATAGGGAATACATTTTTATAAATATATTTCACATGATTGAAATAATAAAATTTAAAATTGTACTCGCATGCATGACAAAAATGCATGTTATTGAAGAGAAAATTCATATAAGTATGAAGGTTTTAATAAAAACGTAAATATTAAATTGATTTAAATAATCAAAATTTGACCATTTTTAACATAATTGAGTAAATTTTACTTTAAACTAAATTTATAATTATATTTAATTGCATAAATTATTTAAATTAAATGTATGTAAGTTTTCAATAATATTAAGAATATTTATTATTCATAAAAAAATGAATCTTTTCAAAACAATCCCCAAAATTTACCCTTAGATAATAATGATATTAATATCTAAAAAAGGATTTCAATTTTTTATAATGAATTTAAAAATAATCAATTAAATTTATATTATATTCGTAATGCGCGACTAAAGAGCCATTTAGAAAAAAAATCCGAAAACATTAGCATTTTTCTTTAAATGTATTTTCTTTATAATAAATTTATAGTAAATGAAAACTTTTAAATAATATAATGTTAATAATAGAATTATTGAAATTTATACCATCCAATTTAACATCTATGTTATAATGGTATAATAAATTAAAATTTATTTTGACTTGATTTTGCGTATTCTGAAAGCTTTCAAAATTGTCAAATTTATTTAAATATAAATATATCATAAAGTATCATGTTGTTATATTCTCTTCAAATATTTGTTTTTTGTGTAATATATCCTAATTATCAGGATGTTCCTTTTTTAAAAACATCATGGAAATACATTCTCCCCAACATTAATAAATTGAATCTTTACAATTTGAACTTGTACTTGGAAATTAATGGGTTGAAATTTGAAAATTACATTGTTGAAATCCACATTAGAAAAGGTTTAATACAACATACGTATAAATGAGGGAAATATAAATATAATTTGTTCATTAGGAATAATATGTAACATGGTTTCCATGTAAGAGGAAAGTGGTGGGATGTGTGGATACGGAAATGGAAGAAAAACATAATACCAAAACCGAGATGGAAGTTGATAAAGGCCATTTATTATAAGAATATTAATGATGAAGAAAAGTCAAAAACCAAGAAATATTAAATCATTAACAATTCAAAAGGCCATAAATTTATCTAATATACAGTTAATATGATATTTTTTCATGATCTATTACTAAATGTTGGGGAATTGTATTTTTCTTTTAGAGTATAAAAAAATAAAATTTATTGATATATCTCTATTTTAGAAGTATAATTTCATCCTTTGGTTATGCGTTGATCAATTTACACTTCATATATTAATCTAGTAAACTAATATCAATAGTTAATTTTCATTCATAAAGCACTAAAATTTACATTTAATTTATCTTAATATTAACAAATAGGTGAAAAATATTTATATCTATTTTTAAATATTTTTCAAAACCAATACTCTAAGAAAAAGTTATAAATTAATCTACAAAATTCAACAATAACACCTTTGGTTAATGAATAATATTATTGATAAAATATTTTAGTGAAAAAATAATATATTAACTAGATCATCACATATTCCAGTGGTAGGTGATAGACCCTTATTATCCTTTAGTTTGGGGTTCAAGAACTGTAGCCTGGCCGAGTGAAACTGGTTGTCACATGGAATATGTGTTTTCTATTGTCTAAAAGCATATTATTATAATTCCTTTAACATTCCCATATTTCTCAGGAACTATAATTAATAAAAAATAAATGATAAGATAAACCTTCAAGGGTATTAATACCTTTAATATTTTGTCTAATATTCTGTAGAGGTATTATTTCATAAATTACATTTTAATATACAAAATTGATGGGTAATATTCCAAAAAATGTTTGGAAACAGTATCAACAATAATATTATATTCCAAAGATAAAAATGTCATATTGTTAGTTTGAGATAGTAAAGTTATTAGTAACCATAAACTCATAAATCCATGATCATATCCATAGATGTTTTGTTAATGATGAAATATTTTCTACTATAATTTAACAAAATCCTTAGATGTTTCATTATTCTTATAACCAATATAGTATTAATAAAAATAGTTCTACTAATTAATTTTTGAATCATAGTACATAAATACTTCAACTATATTATTTCAAAAATATTCCTCCCTTGGCCTATGTTATAATAATTACAATTGGGAAATGACTCAAATAATTCTCAAGTTCCCCACATTTTCGAAAATAAACAATAACTGGATCTATTTGATGGTATTTATTTCCTTTCATCATAATTTTTCATTTTACCTCGATAATTAATTTCATTATTAACATCTTTTAAATCCAAATATTTTTTACCATTCCTTTGAGGTAATTTTCTATTTGCCACATTCCAATTTTCAATCAGGAATGAAATCGGGCCTTTTTTACTCCATTGTCTCCATGACTCCATATCATAGTTAATCACATCCTTCTCTTATATTTTGAGTATGATATTGGTTATGTTATAGTATTTTATTCATATTTATGGATAACTTATTAAGAATAGTAATGATTTCTTTCACTCTATTCATTATCTCATTTTTTTCTCATAGTCAACACATTTTCCTTCAAATTCAATGTTATCACGATTCATTCAGGTTATTTCAATTGAATAAAACAAAAAATAATATTTTATGCTCAAATAATCATAGTGGGAAAACAATATATTCATTTATAGGATGACAAAATCATGAGACATTTTCAATCAAATACACCTTAGGTTTAACCTATGTTATCCACTTTCATTATTTATTCAAATATTTTATAAACTCTATCAAAGAAAATGTGCAATATAAAAATAATATTACATTGGAGTGTCAAACAAAATGAAAAGTAATGCACGTTTTCATATATATGTAATTCTCAAGTTAATCACATATTCCTTTTTATAATTATTAACCCTAGGTAAATTTGTTCCGGAACCAAATATACCTCTATTATCTAAACATGGATGTATTTTGATGAAAATCCATATAAGGATGCAATTTGAAGTGGCATGTAAAATGTGATTTATAGTGTTGTTTTTACCAATTTTCTAACAAAGAATAGGCCATAAAAGGATTATTCAAATATACGAAGGAATGTGTATACTAGATCTACTTCTAAGGAGTCAAGGAATACTACTCCACAAATTGTTAGGATAATCAATTAGGGGAAGTCTTAATCTGAGTGGGAAACTACTGATGATTCCGAGTGTGGAAATTTTATTTCTTATTATGATCTCTAGATATGATGTATGATGGATGAGGGAATTTTTGTTTATTTTACCACATCTGCCTCCTTTGTATGTTTTATTTCTTTTAAAAAATGGTCAGAATCTTTTCTTCTAGATAGACGTGTTTGGTATGTACACTAACAAAACATTATAGTGTTATTATATTCTTATCCTAAAAGTATATCGTTCTGTTATATTCAATTTTTTTTCTAAACCGATTTTTCATGGATTCAACTAAACATTATCTAGTATGAACAGTTACAACATTGACTCCAATATCCTAGAACCAGTGTTTAAATTGTTTCTTTTCCATAAAACACAATGAAATATATCCTAAATGAATTTATAGTTTTGTAGTCTTGGAAAACTCTACACAAACATGATTGATATATTACATACAAATAAAAAAATTAAATCATATGATACTTGAATATATAATTATTAACTCTATCATATCCATGAATATAATTCATTGTAAAATTCCTAGAATCCTTAGATTTGAATAAAAAAAATTGTGAGAAAATGTTCATAGTATTAGCTATGTAAATCAGATTCTATCATGTATAAATGAATAATAATCAATAGCAATAATCAATATGGAAAGATAATTATCTAAAAAATAGATTTCATTTAACCAAGAACATGAATACAATGATTAGATAAGGAAAAATTAGTATATAAAGGTAAATATATAAAAACACAATCCATTTAATGAATAACATGACTATCATGATTAGATAAATAATCATTAAGGAAATTTAAATAAATGTAAACATATTCGATTTAATCAATATACATAGAAGGAAATTAATCTAGAGATAATATCAATGAGAAAATATCATGGATAATCTGAAAATAATTATTGATGAATGAAATGACTAATTAATAGACATCATGATCTAAAGCACAATCATTCATCTATGGTCAAGATATTTCACATGACATTTTAAAAATGATGTGTATGTATACACTAGAAACCCAATGAACAAATTTTATCCTGTTGATTCATCTCATGAGACTACTAATGCATCGAAGGTATACCCATTAGCAGGCACCGCCAATATATTCACGTCCAATGCATTCCTCGTATATCAAATTACCAATTTAATTCATAAACAATATGCCTTATCCAAATATTTCTATATCGAGTATGGATTAAAAATTAACAAGAATTATCCCTATCAATCATCTAACATTGAAATTAGAATACAAAATGTAGAAATATTAAATGTTTTAATTACTAATAATATCCATGATAACAAATCTGGCTATTTTAGGAAAATGTAATGTCCAATGATAAAACAAAAGTTAATATTTCAAGATAAATTTAATGATAAAAAATTTAATCAAGAAATATATTTTTAACACATTATTTTCTAATGATTGTCATATAAAATCAAGAGAAATATTATTTATTGTACCAATACAACATATCCCTAATGTATCGTACCTATATTACAATGTTGATGTCTTTGATGAATAGAAATGTCACAAAACATTCATTAAGATATTTTTTAGGAAAATAAATTTTTCACAATGAAATTCATTTTAGAAATAAATTTCCAAATATAATTTTGAAAATATATATGTGTGAAAATATTTTTTAAAAAATTTTAAGGATGATTTAAAACAATTATGGAACTTGAAGGATGGAAATTTTTTAAATGATGGAGACATTAAAAAAAGGATTTTTTAAAAATTCTAATGATAAACCAAGTGACCCTTGTTTTGAAGACAACATGAATATGAGGTTAAAAATATTTCGCAAAAAATAAAAAATGGGTAACAATTTAATTAATTTTTTTTCGATAATGTTAAAAAATTGAAAACATTTTTAGAAAAAATGGTTTTGGAAGAAAACGTATTTTCAATAGAAGAGTGAAATAAAGGAAGAGTTTCACAAAATCAACTTCTCAATATTTTAAATAAAATACCTGAGGAAAATGGAAAATTATTTGAATATTTATGAATAATAATAGGATATTAAAATTAAAGGGGTTTATTAGATAATGGTAATATAATATACTTTAATATAAATTTATGAACAAACGATACTAATTAAAATGAGACTGAGAATTAAACCCTTATAAAATAATAAAGTGGATGTGAGAATTAAAAAATGATTTTATTAGGTGGTTTAAATATATATCCACAAAAAATAAGTCGAAATAAAACATGAAATAACCAATGATTATTACATATGAAATATTAAAATCCCAATGACCATTAATAAGTAGTATAAAGCAATGAAAAGAAACTAAGTTATGAAATTCTTTACCACTTTGTGATTTTCACATAAAATACCATTGGATATAATAATTCAAATTAAAAAATAAAATTCCTAAAATTATTAAGGATTAATGATATTACATGTAAAATTTATATTATATTCACCATATAAATTAAATTGGGTTTATAACTTTACAATATACCTAAATATTGGGAAATTGAGATGAAGTCTACTAATTCATGATTAATTTTGCTTGGACAATATTAATAAACCTCTATAATGCTTATTATAATTTTTTTTATATTCTAACAAACCATATTAATATTTAAAATGACATATAGTATCATTCTATTATATTTTACCACTTATTGTTTAATAATATTTCATTATTTTTGTTGTTTCAGGTGTTAATTGCCTTATTTTCTCATCTGTAATTTATCATGATAGTTATGATTATTTTGAATTTGGTATATATCCATTATATCCATAATTATATAAATTTTACAAATATAATATTTACTCATTATATACATTTTTATATTCATTCTTGACTGTTGTTCATGAAAAATGATTAACAACACTTTATAGAGACGATAGGTTGTATGTACACAGAAACGAAGATGTAATTTCATTGATGAGTGAATGGGTAATGTAGTGGGTGATATATTTGTAACATCCCAGGTAAATAAAGAATAAAGAATTTTCATAATTATTAATATTTACGAATTAAATATTAATTTTATTTTAAAGGGGTTGCTATGTTCGATAGCATACCCGATACGCAACGATGAGTTTCTTTGAAACTTACGTAGCACACTAGTAATAAAATAATATTATTTTAAATGTTAGTTAACAAGTAGCCGTTGTACTGGCAGGAATGGATATAAATAACTAAAATATGATTAGATATGTTTTTAAATGTTTATACTTTTACCCAATAAAAGATAAAAGCTTAAAATACGGAAAGAGTTCAATTTTACGGGCATATATACTCTAATTTTTACTAAAGGTTCACTTATCACCTTTTTATAGTGAACCGTAATTAAATATAGTTTTGATCACTCTTATAATTTATTTTGGACCAAATATAACTCTTCTTTAGAATTGGGACATCAGAATTTACTTTGTGTAAATTTTTGGTACCTTTCTGATAAAGTTCATTTTTTTATGAATAGTGTAAAATGTTGTATTTTAATTCAAAACCTCTTTTTAATCTAAATTATTTATATGATTAGATTATTATTTTAATTGGTTTTAAAGTGAAATTTGAAAATATTTTTACCAGTTAATCCAATGGTGGTCATTGGGATCAATTTCACTTCGAAATTGGACTTAAACTGGTGTCAATCTTTTGATACTTATTGTTTCACAAAAACACGCTATTTGTCATGACAGCGGGAATTAATTATTAAATTAATTAATTTGACTTATATGTTTTGAATTTTGTAAAATGGACTTCATTTTTGAATTCGGAATATCAAATATAGCTTAGGGTGAATTTTTAGTAATTTTCTGAAAAACTTCAATTTTTGATGAATAGTGAAACCACTAAGTGGTAATCAAGAAAACTGATTTTTCAGTTAAATGAAAGTTTACCACTAATGTGTATTGAATTTTGAAAATCCGACATACATGGTTGTCATTAAGAAGTAAAATATGGTTCAATGAGATAAAAATATTTTTTTGGTGAATAGTAACTTATTAAATTTTTAATCGCGATTAGTGGTAATTAGTGTAGTTTAAGGTAAAAATGGTATTATAAGAATGTGAAAACACCATGACACTTGTCCTACACCTATTGGGTGAGTCATGGCCGACCAAGACAAGCCATGGGCCAACTTGGGGACCCCATGGAGCCACTTTATTTGGAAAATGACATTAATATATTTTTATTTAATGTTAAAGTGAAAATGACACTAACATAAATTGTTTTACTAAAATAATTTTTGAGTGGGGTTATACAAGTCCAAAATTTGATTATAAATAGTCATTGGAAAGCTAAAAGGATTTCCTACATCATAGTATTTGTTTTATAATTTTTAGACATTAAATAAATTAAATTATATATGACATAATAATGATGCAGCGATGACATCATTATTTGACGATTTAAATAAAATGGAAAGATAATGAAACATCTAAAACCTACACATGTCCAAAACCAATTGGATGAGTGTATTTCGAACCCTTATCACCTTATCCACGAATTATATCAATGTGGGACCTTTTAAAACCGAAACACATTTTCAAATAATGTAATATTTCATTACTTTCCAAAAGTGCCCCTCCTCTCCTCTTATAAAAGGCCCCCACCTCTACCTCATTTCACACACTAATCAAGCCTTTGGCTCGGCCAACCCCTGCCCATTTACTCTCTCAACATCCCTCTCTTCATCCTAGAGGATTCCCTTTGGGCAGAATCCTTTCAAAGGAAGCCTTTAGGCTCAAATCAAAAGGAGTTACACTTTTTAAGGAGATTAAAGAACGGTCGGGTCAAGTCGGATACGAGGTATGGGACTTCGTCTCAATCTCCTTTCGTTGAGGAATATTTTATTTTATACACAACTTTATTTTATACGGTTTATAAACCCCTTTGACTTTTATGTTTATTCAAAAGGAATCTTATTTATACGAAACATTTACTAAACGACAAAAGGGAATGTTTTTGTCGTACGTATGCGGCGACAACGACTTCTCCGCCGTCGTGACCGTTATTTGAGTTTCGGCTTCCTCTACAAGCCATACCTTCTTTTTAAAAGAAAAATAAATACCATGTTTTACTTTTCTTTTACTTTGGTATTGAAAATGGTTTTCATAATGTTTTTATTATATCAATGTGTTGTATTGATATCTCGTGATTGAAATGTGGAAATGTTATGTTTCCTTTATGCATGTTTTATGTGATATGATTATGTTATGGTTCTTGGGCATTATTATGAAGACGGGTTGTTCCGTGATAAAATAAGGGCGGGTGAGCCCGTTATAGCTCTCCAATGCATTGGGTAATGCGAAGGAGTGAAACGTTAAGGTTTCTCGGAAGAGATTTTAGGGAATATACTGTGATGGGTATTCCAAACGTAACCAAGAGGGTTACTCCCTACGTAAGAATGTTATGAATGCCTCAAGTTACCTTTATGTCTTATGATTTCTATGATTTATTCATGATTTTATGAGGTATGTTAAAGTTCCTATGTTTTATGGGTAAAGTATGATTTCATTCTTATGTATATATGAACTCATGTTTCCTTTCCATGTTTTTTTATAACCCATACTGAGTTTTTATGCTCATCCCAAGTTTTTGAAATGTTTTTAACAGGTCAAGGGAAAGGTACATGATAAGATGATAGAGTCAAGGATGTGTCAAGAAATAATCCATGTTTTATTTTAAATGTGTTTACATTGATGGGAATGAAGAATACTATCTTTATGTAACCACTTTGTTTATATGTGGAATGTAATGCAAGTTTTATGATCTAATTCTCTAAAACTCTAAACCTGAAAAGATCCTCAATGTGTAATCTTGTAGTAACTCAAGATTAAGTAAGGTTTAAGGCTGGGGCCTTATAGTTGGTATCAAAGGTCGGTTTAGACAACTTTAGGAGTTAGAAAAGTGTTAAATTATAATATGATTGAAATGATATAGCATTTACGGATTACCATGTTGCTTCGCCTAAGATGTTTCTGTGTTCAGAATGGTTTTCCGCAGAGGAAACAAAGCAGATATGTTTGGATGACATCAGGAGGAAGATAACCTTCCAAATCAGCAACCTGAGATGGTCGGAATCGGAACTGAATAGTTTGTTGCAGTGATGGCACAGTTGACTCAGGATATAAATGGTGGTGGTATCCATGCACGAGATCAGCCAGATCAACTGCAGAGGAACATGTCAGTGGTGGAACATTTCATGAGGCAACATCCACCATCATTTAGATGATCATCTGACCCTGTGCAAGCTGAAGGGTGGATTAAAGCACTGGAGAAGATTTTTGATGTCATGGGGTGTTCAGAACATCAAAAGGATAGTCTTGCTGTTTACCGTTTTGAAGGTGAAGTTGATCAGTGGTGGTCGATGGTGAAAAATATAAGGGATAGTGATGAGATTGAGGATCTTCACTGGGACGAATTCAAAGGTATGTTTCTTGAGAAATATTTTCCTAAGGTGGTTCGTCTTAGGATGGAAAAACAGTTCCTAGAATTGAGGCAGGAGGATGATTCAGTGGCTGCTTATGAAGAAAAGTTCACTCGATTGGCATGGTATGCTCCAAACTTCATACGAGATCTTGATAGTAAAATAAACCGTTTTTACTCAGGGTTAAAGCCAAAGTATCGAAGGGATTTAGCTTCTCGTGAGTTCAAAAGTTATGAAAAACTTGTACGATGTGCAGAGAAGGTGGAAATGGAGTTTGCCGATGATCAGGTGTTCTATGACAAACAACAGAATAAGAGGTCTTGTTGGCAGGCAAAGGGGAAGAATTCATCAAAGAAGCAAGGAGGTAAGAAAACCAAATATCCATCCTATGAGAAGTGTGGTAAAATGCATCCTGGAGAATGTTTATCCTAGTCTGGTAAGTGCTTTTGGTGTGGTAAGTCTGGTCATATTGCTCGTAACTGTAAGGAAGATGATCAAGCAGGAAATGAAAAGCCAAAGGTAAGATGTTTTAAGTGTAATGAAATGGGTCATTATGCAAACGAGTGTCCAACGAAGAACTCAACTGGGGGAATGCAGCTATACTACAAGCAGAAAGGGGTGGTAAAATCCTTTGCAACAACTTCAGCAGATGTTGGGCCATCGAATGAAGTGGTATCAGCTCCAGGGAGCTCAGTATTTTTCGAAGATTGACTTGAGGTCGGGGTACCATCAGTTGAAAGTAAAAGAAGCAGACGTTCCAAAGACTGCGTTCCGTTCTAGATTTGGCCATTATGAATTTGTAGTTATGCCTTTTGGGTTAACCAATGCACCTGCTGTATTCATGGACCTTATGAATAATATTTTCCATGAGTTCTTGGATAAGTTTGTGTTTGTGTTTTGAGGTTTGGGAAGAGGTTATGTGTTCCTTGTGATTCACAGTTGAAGAATGAGTTGTTATGTGAGACTCATAGTTCCCCGTTTTAAGTTCATCCTGGCAGTACTAAGATGTACAGAGATCTGCGGGAGTATTATTGGTGGGATGGAATGAATAGAGATATTGCTGATTTTACTGTGAAGTGTTTGACATGTCAACAGGTTAAAGCAGAGTGGCAGTTACCGAAAGGGATGCTTCAGCCTTTACCAGTGCCAGAGTGGAAATTGGAAAACATATCCATGGACTTTGTTGTGGGATTACCGAGGACATCTTGAGGTAATAATGCAATCTGGGTTATTGTTGATCGCTTGACCAAATATGCTCATTTCTTTTCTATACGAGATACTTTCTCTCTTGATCAACTTTCCCGTTTGTATCTTAAAGAGATAGTTAGGTTACATGGAGTTCCTCTCTCCATTGTATCGGATCGTGGTCCCAGGTTTACTTCTAACTTTTGGAAAGGCCTTCAGACGTCATTGGGTACTGAATTAAATTTTAGTATAGCTTTTCATCCTCAATCAGATTGGCAGTCAGAACGAACAATTCAGACATTGGAGGATATGCTACGAGCTTGTTCGATGGATTATTAGGGAAGTTGGGACCAACATCTTTCTTTGGTTGAATTTTCATATAATAACAGTTTTCATTCCAGTATACAGATGGCACCATTTCAGGCATTATATGGGGAGCGGTGTCAAACTCCAACTTTCTGGGATGAAGTGGGTGAAAGGAAGTTGATGGGACCAGAATTGGTAGAAGAGATGGCAGAAAATGTTCAGTTGATTCAGAAACCCATGAGAACAGCTCAGAGCAGGCAGAAGAGTTATGCGGATAACCGGAGGAAGGATCTATCTTTCGAGGTATGTGATCCTGTTTTTCTCAAGGTTTCTCCTTGGAAAAGTGTGATGAGACTTGGTAAGAAAGGAAAGCTGAGTCCAAGGTTTATTGGACCATATGAAATTCTGGAGAGAGTTGGATCAGTTGCATACCGGGTGGCTTTACCTCCGAGTTTAACTCAGGTACACAATGTTTTTCATGTTTCAATGTTGAGAAAGTATATGCCAGATCCATCTCATGTTTTGAGTCCAGAGATAGTTTAGCTGGAAGAGAACCTATCTTATGAGGAACAACCGGTCCAGATTCTTGACCACAGGGAGCAAGTGTTACGGAATAAGGTGATTCATCAGGTAAAGGGTTTGTGGAAAAACCATGTGTTTGAAGAGGCAACGTGGGAGTCTGAAAATGCTATGAGGGATAAATACCCCCACTTATTTTGATAAGTGAATAAAATTGCGAGGACGCAATTCCCAAAAGGGGGGAAGGATGTAACATCCCAGGTAAATACAGAATAAAGAATTTTCATAATTATTAATATTTACGAATTAAATATTAATTTTATTTTAAAGGGGTTGCTATGTTCGATAGCGTACCGGATACACAACGATGAGTTTCTTTGAAACTTACGTAGCACACTAGTAATAAAATAATATTATTTTAAATGTTAGTTAACAAGTAGCCGTTTTACGGGCGGGAATGGATAGAAATAACTAAAATATGATTAGATATGTTTTTAAATGTTTATACTTTTACCCAATAAAAGATAAAAGCTTAAAATACGGAAAGAGTTCAATTTTACGGGCATATATACTCTAATTTTTACTAAAGGTTCACTTATCACCTTTTAATGGTGAACCGTCATTAAATATAGTTTTTATCACTCTTATAATTAATTTTGGACCAAATATAACTCTTCTTTAGAATCGGGACATCAAAATTTACTTTGTGTAAATTTTTTGTACCTTTCTGATAAAGTTCATTTTTTATGAATAGTGTAAAATGTTGTATTTTAATTCAAAACCTCTTTTTAATCTAAATTATTTATATGATTAGATTATTATTTTAATTGGTTTTAAAGTGGAATTAGAAAATATTTTTACCAGTTAATCCAATGGTGGTCATTGGGATCAATTTCACTTTGAAATTGGACTTAAACTGGTGTCAATCTTTTGATACTTATTGTTTCACAAAAACACGATATTTGTCATGATAGTAGGAATTAATTATTAAATTAATTAATTTGACTTATATGTTTTGAATTTTTTAAAATGGACTTCATTTTTGAATTCGGAATATCAAATATAGCTTAGGGTGAATTTTTGGTAATTTTCTGAAAAACTTCAATTTTTGATGAATAGTGAAACCACTAAGTGGTAATCAAGAAAACTGATTTTTCAGTTAAATGAAAGTTTACCACTAATGTGTATTGAATTTTGAAAATCCGACATACATGGTTGTCATTAAGAAGTAAAATATGGTTCAATGAGATAAAAATATTTTTTTTGGTGAATAGTAACTTATTAAGTTTTTAATCCCGATTAGTGGTAATTAGTGTAGTTTAAGGTAAAAATGGTATTATAAGAATGTGAAAACACCATGAAACTTGTCCTAAACCTATTGGGTGAGTCATGGCCGACCAAGAAAAGCCATGGGCCAACTTGGGGACCCCATGGAGCCACTTTAGTTGGAAAATGACATTAATATATTTTTATTTAATGTTAAAGTGAAAATGACACTAACATAAATTTTTTTACGAAATTAATTTTTGAGTGGGGTTATACAAGTCCAAAATTTGATTATAAATAGTCATTGGAAAGCTAAAACGATTTCCTACATCATAGTATTTTTTTTATAATTTTTAGACATTAAATAAATTAAATTATATATGACATAGTAATGATGCATCGATGACATCATTATTTGACGATTTAAATAAAATGGAAAGATAATAAAAAATATAAAACCTAAAAATGTCCAAAACCAATTGGATTAGTGGATTTCGAACCCTTATCACCTTATCCACAAATTATATCAATGTGGGACATTTTAAAACCGAAACACATTTTCAAATAATGTAATATTTCTTTACTTTCCAAAAGTGCCCCTCCTCTCCTCTTATAAAAGGCCCCCACCTCTACCTCATTTCACAAACTACTCAAGCCTTTGGCTCGACCAACCCCTGCCCATTTACTCTCTCCACATCCCTCTCCTCATCATAGAGGATTCCCTTTGGGCAGAATCCTTTCAAAGGAAGCCTTTAGGATCAAATCAAAAGGAGTTACACTTTTTAAGGAGATTAAAGAACGATCGGGTCAAGTCAGATACGAGGTATGGGACTTCGTCTCAATCTCCTTTCGTTGAGGCATATTTTATTTTATACACAACATTCTTTTATATGGTGTATAAACCCCTTTGACTTTTATGTTTATTCAAAAGGAATCTTATTTATACGAAACATTTACTAAACGACAAAAGGGAATGTTTTTGTCGTACGTATGCGGCGACAATGACTTCTCCGCCATCGTGACCGTTATTTGAGTTCCAGCTTCCTCTACAATCCATACCTTCTTTTTAAAAGAAAAATAAATACCATGTTTTACTTTTCTTTTACTTTGGTATTGAAAATTGTTTTCATAATGTTTTTATTATATCAATGTGTTGTATTGATATCTCGGGATTGAAATGTGGAAATGTTATGTTTCCTTTATGCATGTTTTATGTCATATGATTATGTTATGGTTCTTGGGAATTATTATGAAGAAGGGTGGTTCCGTGATAAAATAAGGGCGGGTGAGCCCGTTATAGCTCTCCAATGCATTGGGTAACGCGAAGGAGTGAAACGTTAAGGTTTCTCCGAAGAGATTTTAGGGAATATACTGTGATGGGTATTCCAAACGTAACCAAGAGGGTTACTCCCTACGTAAGAATGTTATGAATGCCTCAAGTTACCTTTATGTCTTATGATTTCTATGATTTATTCATGATTTTATGAGGTATGTTAAAGTGCCTATGTTTTATGGGTAAAGTATGATTTCATTCTTATGTATATATGAACTCATGTTTCCTTTCCATGTTTTTTTTATAACCCATACTGAGTTTTTATGCTCATCCCAAGTTTTTGAAATGTTTTTCACAGGTCAAGGGAAAGGTACATGATAAGATGATAGAGTCAAGGATGTGTCAAGAAATAATCCATGTTTTATTTTAAATGTGTTTACATTGATGGGAATGAAGAATACTATCTTTATGTAACCACTTGGGTTATATGTGGAATGTAATGCAAGTTTTATGATCTAATTCTCTAAAACTCTAAACCTGAAAAGATCCTCAATGTGTAATCTTGTAATAACTCAAGATTAAGTAAGGTTTAAGGCTGGGGCCTTATAATATTAATCTTATAAAATCAATATATTTTCATATATATGACATATAATAATTAAATTTATTCTTCTCACATTCCTTGGAAGGCGTAATTGAAAAATGAATCAGATTACTTCGAGATGAGGTAATCTATTATACACATGAGTTACATTATCATATTTAAAAAAATTTGAAACATAAAATGTATATGTTATAATAAAATTAATTAATAATAATCTTGTAATTAATATCAGAAAAATGTGTTAAACCAATCTTTATATCCAACATTGAATTGGGATGATGAAAAATAAATTAAATTGTTTTGTGAGGCCATAGTCCTCGTACACATGAACAACCATTTCGTTTCCCATTTAATGGAAGTGGATAAAAACATATGAAATTAAAAAAATATATAATTTTATGGAATAAAATTTGGTTTTTAAATTAGTATTTTTTTAATAATTTTCTACAGAGCTGGAATTGGAAAAAAATAAATACTCTAGTTTAAGAATGATAACTCTTATTCAGAAAACTTCTTTTAGGTTGGCAGAAAAATTCTTATAAGGTTGAATTTATTATAATAAAAAGGAATATAGGAATGTTTTTATGGGACTATATAAGTTATTTTTTTTGTTTTTGGGAGAAACAAGTGTCTTTTGAAGTGTGAATGTGGTAGAGAGGGTGTATACATTTATAAATGGTGGAATGAACAAATTATGAATTTTCTGAAAATATTAAATCTAACACACATTTTATTATAAAATGAATCTAAAGTGGTTTATTATTGAATATTAGATGTTTTATTTTCTACCTATAGTACTCAAATTTGTTTTGGGAATGATTTAATTCATTAATATGCCTTATCTTCTTAGTTTTATCCCAAGAAAACCCATTTCATCCATAACTAAGATAATTAATTTTTTCTATTTTCATTTTGTATTCTAGAAAAAAATTAATGTTAACATATTTTATAATTTAAATAATTTATATTACAAAATTGAATCCATATTTATAAATTAAATTCTCATAATTTGTAGAATCCAATTTAAAATTATTCCAGCAGACGCAATAGAAAAATAGGGTTGCAATGAGAAAGTTATCATTAAAGGGAGTTGAGAAAAAAAGGTGTAGTGGCACCGAAAAGAAGTAGTTTCACAGAAAAGACGAAGTTCCACATAAAAGTTGATGTTCTGCGTAAAAGTTGATATTTTATTTAAAAGTTGAAGTGGTGCACAAAAGTACAAGTTTCATGTAAAGGGTGTAGTTTCACGAAAGATTTTACATGCGAAAAGAAAATCTTATGCGCAAAAGTCGGATCTTGTGCGCAAAGGGTTGGTGTTGCGCGCAATTGTTTGTATAGGATGAATACATGTTCTGAATATCCAGTTCAGTGGCTTAGTGCTTTCAAGAGCATCAATTCATGACATTTATGAAAGCTGTGTCTCATGATGAATATAGACAATGAATTAAATAAAAATATACTGAAGCGAACTTTTAGTCGATAAATCATGTTTTAATTCTCTCAAGGCATTGTGCTACTGGATGCCGAAGGAAGTGATCTGAGGAACACAATGAGCATTCCCTATACCATTGTTATAGAAGTGTGTCTGGCACATAGTGTATGTGACCAAACCATTCAATCCAAAAACTAGTGTAGATTAGTGGACTTCGGTACGACCGACACACTATCGGCGTATGCTCCTTAGACAGAGGCCTTAGTGGTGAACCATGTAAAATTGAAATGTTGTCTCCATGAATGTGATTGTTTTGTTTCTGTTCTCATCGGTCCTACAGGTTTGATGAGTTCTTACCAAAGTGGGAACAATATCCTGGTTTTAAAAGAAAAAGATGACACCATGATTCACCCCTCGCGTCTCTGGGTGTCTTAGGGTCCTAAAAGTGGTATAAAAGGGTAAAAGTTACTGTTATTTTATATATCCTTTTATTTCATGGATAATGCATCAAATTCCAGGGGAATCCCTCTCATCGATGGGATTAATTTTCAGATTTGGAAGAATATAATAAGATATCATTTGAGATATCATGGAATGGAAATCCTTTTTTCTACTGTGAATGGAATACGAGTTACTAATCCATCATTTCTTGCTATGACTGATACAAATAAGAACGTTCTTGATGCAGATGCTAATGCTCATAAGGCTATCACTATGGCTCTTTCTGATTAGTTCTATCTAATGGTGAATATTTTCAACTCAGAAAAGTCTATGTGGGATAAACTTGAAAATATTTATGAATGATATAACAAACTGAAGGTGGGAAAACATTATGTACTTCACAACAGGTTTAACAATATGAAGATACATCCTGGTGAGAATGAAAATTCCTTCTTCAGTCAAATTACTTAATTAGTTGGAGCAATTAGAGGTCTTAGATAGAAATTCAAAGACAGTGATATTGTAAATAAAATTATGAGAAGACTTCTGCCTATGTACAATTAAAAGGTGTCATCCCTTTATGAAAGAGATCTATCTAAACTATTTCTGGTTGATCTTCTATATAGTATAGTGGAATATGAGATGAGAGTCAAACTAGAAGATGCTACAAATCGTGTTAGAAAAGAAATGGTGTTCAAATCCATGGACAAACTGAAACATTTATGAGATAGTGGTGGTGAAGATGATGAGGAAAATGAAATTATTTCTATAATTACAATGAATCTGAATAAGGGAAAATGTAAATTTAATGGTATGATACCTCTGACATGTTTTCATTATGGAAGAGTTCGGCACATTTCCTCTCAGTGCCAAAGAAAGTTTGATGATGAAGAGAGCAAATAAGAACACATTGAAAAGCCTCGAAAAATGTTTTTTCAAAAAGAGATACTTCATATATGGAAAGAAAATACAGGAGAAGAGTTTGTCTTTGAAGAAGAATATGGTGATATTTAATTCTGTGAAGAATAAGAACAATAATTGAAAATGAGAAACCATGATTCTATGATGGCTACCATAGAAATATCAGAACCTTCAATCGATAAAGATATAGATAATCAGATGGATCGTAATGGTGATCCAAAATTTCAAATTAAGGATGCCTTTTCCAAGATTGATAATAATTGTATGAGAAGAAATAAGTAGAAATAAATAGTGAAAGAAGAATCAGAATATGTTGATGAACTTGAAGCTAAAATTGAATGACTAGAAGAACTTGTGAGAGTACAGTCTTCAATCCTTGAAAGCACATATGATGTTGTAGGACTAAAGATTATAATTGAAGAAAAAGAAAAGGTCATCAATGTACTATCATCCAGACTGGAAGAGAAGTCCAAGACTATCGAGGGATTTGAGTAAGAAGTCGTTATTCGTATGTGTAAACATAAGTGTCAATCAACCTTGAAAGAGGGAAAGAAGAAAATTGATTTGAGAAGATTCTCATATGTATAATTACACATAAGATCCAAAAATATTTTTGATTGGGTTGAAAATATATTGAGTGATCAATGACCATCATTCCTAGAAAACTGTGTAATAGGATGTAAAGTTGAGACATCAACTACTGGAATTAAAGAGATCCAAAAGAATGACAAGATGAAAATTGGGCATGTTGAAAAGTTTCATGATGTGCTCACTAAGAAACCCTCAAACCAAACTAATATAAGAACTGAAAATTATCCTCAAACATTTAGAAATGATTGGAAGTCTAACTATTTTCCCAAGGAAGAAGTCATAATGATAAATATTAGTGATAAGAAATTTCCTCTCATGAAGTGTCATTTCCGTGGCTATCTAGGCCATACTGTGTCATATTGCGAAGATGAAAAGATATAATTGAATCGAAAAGATATAGGATATCAAAAAAGGAGACAAATTTAATATCCTACAAATTATAGAAGAAATAGTTTTAACGGATACTATTTTCCCTATTATAACTATGGCTATAAAGATATGTATTTCAAGTGGAGGTATCATATGTCAAATTCATACAACTCTTAGAGACGAGTCAATACTCATCCTCCTGAAAGTGTTGTTCTCAAAAATAGGTTTTCTTCTTTAGAAGTAAAGTATTGGTATAAATAATATGATTATATGGAAGACATAAATAGAATTCAATCAGTGTCTTATGCTTAATCTAATATCTAATTGAAAGAGAAGAAGAGAATTGAGAAAATCTAATCTTGTAGAAGTAACACTAGAAGATAAAAAAAGCAGTACCACCTAGATTTTTGATAGTGTATGCTCAGCCCATATGACTGGAAATGTTGAACTTTAAAATAATATTAAGAAGATGTTTTATGGAACAATGAGGATTGGAAATGAATGTGCTTTAATGATTAAACGTAGTGGAAATACTACTTTGGCCAATAGAGAGATGAAGAAGATATAAGTTCATTGTGTAGACAGTCTATGTCAGAATCTCCTCAATTTGAGTCTACTCTATGACTCAGGGATCATAATAACATTCAATTAGAATGGTTTTACTATAAAGGGGGAAACATGTAATTATCTCATTCAAAGCATCAAAACAGATGGACACTTATATCATTTTAACAATGAAGACAACTCATAGTATCTTTCTACTGAAGAATAAAACGACATGTGGCATTGAAGGCTGGGGAACTTCAAACAAAAAGACGTGGAAAAGATATTTAAGATGAAGATAGTCATGTATATCCTCATTCTAAAACGTGAAAGGGAAAAAACTTATAATACTTGCATACAGTGGGGGGAATTAGTTTTTAGTTCATATTGGCCAAAGAAGAAAAGGGCATCAGACCTTCTTAATCTCATCCATACAGACGTATGTGGCCCCCTGAACACTACTGTAACTCATGGAGAGAGGCACTTCATGGTTTTGATTGATGATTATAGTAGAATGTCTTGTGTAGTGGTATTCACAGGAAGTGAAAAGTACTTGATTACATGAAAACTTATCAGTGAATTGCAGAGAATGTTAGTGGACATATAATAAAAGTCCTATGATCATGTAGGGGAATACATGTCCATTGAGATTGATAATTGCCTGAAAAAACATGGAATGTGACATGAGGTAACTGTTGTGAGAAATCTGTAGCAAAATGGAGTTGTTCAGTGCCGTAATCGATAGAGAAACAATATGGCCATGACTATTTGGATTTAGAGTCGTATCTGTCGCCATTACTAGAATGAATCTGTTGAAGCTAAATTGGACATTAAAAATCGAATGGGGCTTTATATGGTAGAAACACAAACAATATTTGAATTTTGTCAGGGAAGGAATCATTTATTGAAATGTGTTCATTTTTTCGGAAGCAAATGTTTCATCTAAAATAAGGAAGGAACTCAAGCGATGTTTGTTGAAATGCTGATAAAGGAAATTTCTACGATATACAATGAACAGAAAAACATACATATGTTTCAATAAGGACTTGAGGAGGACTTTGGAAAGAAGTTATGTTAATATTATTGAAGGAAAAAATCAAAATTCTTCAAATAATTACTATGTTAATGAGATTGAAGATGGGCTATAATGTGAAAATGAAGAAAAATCAAATACAAAAATAGAAGAAGGTGTACAAAAATCTCCTGAGTCACATCATGATGTTGACTCAGAAGAAGAATCAAAGCATGAGACCATAGCTAGAGAAATTTCAGTAGATCCTCAGAGGTGGAATCGAAGAGCATAAATTGATCAATCCTACATCATCAAGGATTGTACAACACTCACACAAATGAGGATAATGAGGAGTAATGCACAATCTGAATTTCTATCAATTGTGGAACCATCCTCATTTGAAGAAGTTCCAAAGGATGAATCATGGGTGAAATCCATGAATAAAGAATTAGATCAGATTGAAAATAATTAGACATGGGATCTATTCTAGAGACCCAAAAGTCATATTGTGATTGGTACAAAGTGTATTTTCAATAAAAAGTTTTATGATCATGGATGTTTTATTATAAACAAGGCATGACGTGTATGTAATGGTTATTCACAGATTGAAGTTGTTGATGATGAAGAAACCTTTGCTCTAGTGTCCAGACAAGAGTCAATAAGGCCTTTTCATGTCATGGAAATCCAAAGAGGATATAAAGTATATCAAATGGATGTCATGAATATATTCTAGAATAGTGTTCTTAAAGAATAAGTCTACATCGAACAACCAGTGGGTTTTATTCTTGGTTCTGATGAAATAAAGGTATGTAAACTAAAGAAGGCCCTTTATGGTGTGAAGTAGGAACCAAGAGAATGGTATTTCTGTTTGGATTATTATCTAAAGAAGATGGAATTCAAAATATGAGAAGTAGATCTCAATCTCAATGTCAAGAATAATCTGAAAGATCAATTTTTGGTTATAGTTTACATTGATGACATTATATTTGGTGGATGAAAGTAGAAATTTGATGATGAATTTTACAATCACATGAAATCATAATTTTAAATGTCTATAATTACGGAGGTCACATATTTTTTATGGTTGTACGTGATTCAAAAGATGGATTAACCATTCATTTATCAGGACAAGTATGCAAGAGATTTTCTGAATAAATTTAATATGCATGACTCCAAATCAATTTCCACTTTGGTTTCTGTTGTAACCAAACATGGAATGCATGAGTATGGGACCTCTATAGATCCCACCATGTATATGATGATCATTTGAAGATTATCATACCTAACAGCGACACATAATAAAATTGTCTTTCCAAATTTCTTAGCTTCCTCATTTTAGAGTAATTTGAATGAAGAACATATGAGAATAGTAAAAAATAATCTTTTGGTACATTCAAGTTACTCATAATTATGTGTTATACTTAGCTGTAGGAAGAGACAATGAATTGTCTTCATTTTTTGATGTTGACTGTTCTAGACATGTAGTGGATTGAAATTCCACCAGTGGTGGAGCATTCTATATTGGGCAGAAATGTGTTGGCTGGTTAATCAAGAAACATGAAATTACTTCCCTTAGTATTGATGATGTTGAGTATATATTTTCTACAAATGCATGAACTCAACTACTATTGATGAAGCAACAACTGAATGATATTGGTGATGAGTTGAAATAACCTATGGTGATTTAATATGATAATAAGAGTGCAATTGATCATACAGAGAATCTTTTTCATCAATCTCATACAAAACATACATAAATCATATACCACTTTATCAAGGACAATTTTGAAGAAGGAACCATTAAAATCTATCATGTGGGAACTGATGATAATGTGGATGATATCCTAACCAAGACATTGTTAGTGTCTATATTGGAAAAACAACAGTTGAACCTCGGTGTTCAGCCACCTCCCTGTGCATTAGGAGGTTTTGAAATTCCCCCCTCCCCAGTTATGTTAACTGTTTCAAATCTTTTTGTGGATCTGATTCTGGTTTATGGGAAATATACTATCCAGGGGTGGTGTAGTATTAGATAAACAATGAACAATTACCGGTCTTTGGGTTTGTTGTCAATAGGGGAGAAGGAATAAATTTAGGACATGTGATGGGCATGTAATGCTTCTACGACACGATGAGAATTCAGTGTTAGGTGGGGATGAAATACATGGATATGTAATTCTTCGGTGTCACAGTTAGATAATTTCTTGGGTGTTTTTTTAAGTCTAAAACAAGGGAACCAAATTAAAGCTTCCCCTCTTGTTTTATACACTGAGAATTTCTCACTTATACTTATAGTGTTGCCTGAGTTGATTCTTTCATGGGTGATTTTTCTTGTGGCTGGTGCTCTATTGAATTTATCTGGTGATTAGAAACAAACCGAAAGGAGGATATTGTTCGAACCACATTAGTTCTATGAATTAAATGGATTGTGGTTTGTGTTTGTTTTCAATCCTTATTGGATGTTCATAATGTTTTTCAGGAATGGGATCATACAGTTCAAGCGGACAACAGTATTGAAGGTGGCATTGTTTGCTAGTGTTTGCCAAATTTTTTGGCCTGAAAATTGGGAAATTGAGAAATTTGTGTTTGGAAATGGATTTTGCATGCAAGAGTGTAGGTGTTTTAAAAACTTGTGTGCAAGGCATGTTTCGAGATTAGAGTGTCGAAAAGTGTATAAGGTGCGAGGTGATCAAATAATCTAGTGATGCGTACGAAAAAAGGTTCTTGCACAAAATGCATTGCACACAGAATGAGTGTTTTGTGCGACGAGGTGGGATTTGCACATGGGGTTCGACGACACCTATAAATAAGAGCTGACCACCAAAATTTGGTACGGTTGAAGCCTTATATATGATTCGTGTTCTGATGTGCATAAAATTTTCATGAAAAAGGAGTTATGCACAAAAGGTGTAGTTGAATGGAAAAGTTGTAGTTGCTTGGAAAAGATGGCCTTGCACGTAAAATTTGATGTGAAATGTAAAAGTTGAAGTTTTGCACTAAACATAAAGTTGTACATAAAGGGATTAGTTGCGTGAATTTTTTTCTGTGTGGAAGTAAAATCTTCCATGCAAAAGTAATTTATTTCACCCAAAGGGTTGATGTTGCACGTAATTGTTAGTGTAGGCTGAATATGTGTTCTGAATATCTGGTTCAATGGTTCAGTTCTTTCAAGTGCATCAATTTAGGACTTCAATGCAAGGAGTGTCTCAGGATGAACAAAGACAAATAATTCAATGAGAATCTACTAAATCGACCATCAAGTATTTAAAATTAGTTTGACTTCTCTCAAGGAAGAGATCTAGGGGTTTCGAATGAAGTGATCTGAGGGACACATTGAGCTTTCCGTTTACCATTGTAAAGTCATTGTGCACGGCACAATGTTTATGTGACCAAACATTGTTATCTGCAAACTATTAAAGATTAGTGGATTTTGGTATGACCAAAACACTATCAACATATTCTCCTTAGACGTATCCCTTAGTGGTGAAGCAATTAAAAGTTTTGTGTTATCTACAAGCATGTGATTATTTTCATTATTTTCTCATTGGTCGTATAGGTTTAACGAGTTCCTACCAACATGGGAATAAGATCCTTATTTTAAATGAAACAGCTGACTCCCTGATTCACCCATCCCCACTTAGGGTGTCTCGGGGTCCTACAATAAATCAATGTTAAATTTATTCCAATGACCAAATTTACTTATTTTTAATATAATTGAACTAAATTTAATTTTACAACCCATTGAAAGTATAATTTATCATTTTAATCTATTTGTATGAAATGGTATTTTTCAATAAAAATCAATATTTTTTAATTTTCATCGAAAAATGTAACATTTCCTAACAATCTAAAAAATAATAATCATAAGATAATATTGATATGAAGATTTAAAAAATTAATATTATTTTATAAAATAAATTTTATATTAGTGGATGAAAATAATTTAAAAATATGTGTGCAATTTATGACTATACCTCCTTTTATAAAAAATATAGTTTTTAAAAAACATTTTTTTCCCTTTAATATGTTTTGTATTTTTTCATAACAAATAGATAATAAATGATCATTTATAAATCATATAATTTTAATTATTTTGTTATTACTATTCATATTTTCCGATTTAATAGTAATGTTATAATGGTATACATTGTTATGTTTCATTTAGACTTGTGGTTGCCTGTTTTTTAATCTATCAATGAGAATAAATTTATTGTAAAATGAATATGTCCAAATGTCATCGAGTATTAAATTATCTTCTAATATTTGTTTTCAATGTCATATTTTCTATCAAACATGATTTCCCTCTTGAAAAATTTCTTGATTTTACAAATTAAACTAAAGTTGAGTGATTAAACATATAAGACTAACTCATCCCCTAAAAAAGTATACAATCCTTCTTCCCATATTCATAGTGAATATATCTCACAACGAACCACAAACAATATATCACAGAATTGAATTATAAAATAGTGTACCCCACTAATAGTTTCTAATGTTTTCCACTCTTCCACAACATCACAGGTCTTAAGACATCTCTCTCTAAAATTCATCACGATGACACATGGGATAATGTATGACAACATAAAGGCACTTGGGATAGATCCTGAACCTCATTTTTCATATCATGTAATCAAGCCATTTAATTCTCTAAAATGTAACTGAGCTATCTTTTGGGTCCACCACTTCTTATACATAATCAATTATGCCTCAACCCGTTACATCCCATACATGGTAAACGTATAATAATTCAAAGTGTAATATATTCATAGATACATGTTAGTTAAAATAACCAAAGGCCATTACATTCATATATAAAAATATATTGAGATAATATAACCATAATTCTTACGAGCACAAAATACTACTAGTAGAGGAGATTTGTGTAACACCTCAAGATTTTATGAGAAAAATTATTATTATATTTTTTTCTTTGATGTCTTGTGTTGTACGCTACACTAAGATTATCTTGTACTATACGCAACAATTTATTAGAATTAAGTATACACAACACTATTCTTGGATTGCATTACACACAATCATTACCTTCATCGATAACGTGTGTAGTACGCAACACCGGGTTTCACTAAACAATGATATATGATTATAATATTATTATGAACTAGCCGTTATGAATAGTATTAACTAAATTTTGAATTTTATATCATTATTATTCATCTTACACATGTTCTATAACATGGTATGAAAACAAAATAAATTTTTTGGGTAAAATAAGTATTTTTCAAAAAAAATGCAATTATGACGCCTTTTGATGGCGCACCCACATTAAGTCTATTTTTTGACATGTTTATAATTTCAATTTGAAAAAAAACTCTTCTTTTCAATCAGGATATAAAAATTTAATTTGGATAAATTTTTCATATAATTCTGATAACTTTCATATTTTAATGAATAGTAAAAACACGCTATATTATAATTTAAAAAAACTTTTTTCCTCGCAATAATTTATATGGTTAAATTATAATATTTAATTTTTTACAGTATAAATAGAATATATTTTTACCATTTAAAATATCTTATGTCATTAGCATTGATTTTACATTGAATTAATAGGTAAAATCATTTCAATCTTTTGCAATGTTTTAACTTTTAAAACTTTTTTTCTTAACAACGAGATTAATTTTAAATTAATTTCTGAAACTTATTTTATTTGAATTAGGAAAAATGGATTCAATATTTGGAATCAGTAGGTCCAAAATATGTTAATAGGCTACATTTTTTGGGGAATAATTAATAGTAACTACGGTAAATTTTATTTACCATTGTTAAAGGTAAATCGGGTAATTGATGGTAAATATAATATTATAATATTACACTAACACTTGTCTAAATATAATTGGATTATTATATTTCATCCTATGGAATATTTTGGTCTAAATGGAATCAATTAGAACCCACTTGGATGCGTTTAAGACCTTTAATTTATTTTATTTAAAAGAATGTGAAATATGTCTCACTCGAACTTTAATAAATAAACTATTTCTAATATAAGGTTATACAGAATATAAATTCGGTTATAAATTCTCATTTGAAATCTAAAATGTTTTTATTTAACATTGTAATTTATTTTTAATTTTTAATAATTATTTAGTTACCTTATTGTCTTATACATTACTGATGGAGAAATTATTTATTTAGAGAAATATTAATAATAATGTTTTTATTGAAATAATAATACATATCAAAAGGCCCCAAAAACCTGACCAAGACTTATTGTTAGTGTATATATAAACCCTAATCATCCAATGGCCAAATTAGCGACCATTTGGATCCTTATAAAGAATATTACTACACTTATATTATTTTATTTTAAATTATCCCAAAGTTGTAACCTTCATAATTTAATAAATTTAACAATTTACATGTTGTGATTTGTAGATGATAAATTCGATTAAATGTATTATTACGAAAACTATGACATTTAGCTTCATCATAGGATTTTAGTTTTAATTTTTATTAATCAAATAAGTATATTAAATAATTATACCAAAATGTTGTACTTATTATTTTATTAAGAGATAAACAAAATAAATCATTTTAAAAATATTAAAATATATATTATATTAGCTATTTAATGTGCTCCACGAATTTTCTAGACCAATTTGACATGTTATAAATCTATTTAATATTTTTTTATAATATATCCTCTGTGTAGATTTTATTTAAATTAAAATAAATGAATAGTGTCAAAATTGACCCTATTGTTATTTTATAAAAATAACATATTTAAAAATTGTTTAAAAATCACAAAAATATTTAAAAATATTAAATTAAAATTTATATGGTCCAACATGTAATCATTTTTCCAATTAAAGACAATTCACACCACATAAGTAATTATTTATAACAATTTAAAAATTAGAATCTTATTACCACAAATAAAATTAAATAGATTAAAAACGGGTAAATCAAGTAGATAAGGTTAAAAATAAATTCCCAACATGTATAAATTTTATTGGTTGATGATATTACAACCCTATATCATCTAACATTTTTATTGGAGTCATTTTTGGAGGTTTTTATGTGATTATGAATTTATTATAAACTAATATTTCTTTTGTTACCAAAGGTGCCCCTCTCCACCCTTATAAAAAGGGAAATCGTTGCCTCTTCTCTTCACACCCTTTTGTGCCTTGAATCTCAGACAACCCCTGAAAATTCCTCTTCTAAACCACTCTAGTTATATCACATAGGTTCTGGTATTCTCAAAATACCAACTCTAGTGCCCTAAGAAGAAGTTTAATGGAGGTGCGTTGAGGAAGAGGTAATATATTCTATTGACTCTTTCATGTTTCTTTCTCCTTCTACTTCCTCTTATTTAGTTGTTTCATTATAAATTAATAACATAAGTATTAATTATATAAATATATTATATTATAAATATTAAACAACCCTATTTCAACTTCTATCTATCCTACGGAAAACGAAATCACTACACGTACATACATACAGAATACCGTCTCCACGTTGTGGTGTAATCTGTTTTCCACCACCACCATACTTGGATGGGTATAATGGTGTTAATAATTACTATATCTTATTATTATAACATAATAATGATTCTAAGATATTATACCATCCACTCAAATTCAATTCAATAAAAATAGGAATGATATCATCGCTCATGCGAATGTACGGATTACCTTCTCCACGATACAATGAGATTCATTTTCCATGTTAACAATTAAAGAATGATTATAAAGTATATATAATAAGTAAATATGAAATATATTGCATATTAATGATACTGGATTTATGTATATGTTATTTACATACATCTATTAAATTTAACAAGGAAACAAAAACAATGTTCATGCGTACGTACGACCTACCATCTTCATGAACAATGTATTTGTTTCCATTTATAAATATATTATATATATATATATATTATGAATATATATTAAATATAAATCATGTTTGATATTCTGTAATTAAGTAATAATGATCTAAGTAATCATATGAATAATTACAAGTCAAAACACAGATGTTAAATGAAAAGATTTTACCCAAAACGCTGCTTTAACATGGAATTGACAAATGAAAGAATATTATATGAAGTCATAAGTGAATCATATATTATCTCATAAATATTATTATTGTTCTGTTACAAGTTAATAATATTTTTAAACCCACTATATTGGAATCTCAGACACATACGGATGAAAATGGACAAAAGGTAAGGGATAATTATTTCAATCTCGTTCTTATCCGAGATTGTTTATTTGTAAATATTTACTGTGGTTATATTTATCATCCATTTCCATGTTTTATAAAAAATGTTTTCATATATTTTTAAAGTCCTTTTTACCCATTTTTGACTTTTAACATATGGTGTGGAAGGAATCTTTCTTCTCTGTACCATACGAGGAACTTTTTGACTTTTCCAACAAAAGTACGAGGAGAATGTTTTTTTAACTTATACTGCATGAACAGATTATTACGTTATAATAAAGCCTTATTTTCATAAAGCTTACTCTAAAATAATTCCGGAATATTTTCAACAAAATTCTTTTCTTTTAAAATTTCATCTCATTTTGTGAAAATAAAATCATTTTGAAGAAGAATTGATATTTTCCTCAAGAATTCATTTCAAGTGTTTTATTAAAACCATTTTCCATATTAGATGACATTATTTGATATGTGTATTTTTCAAGTATAATGTATCTATGATTTACATGGTTTCACTTTTATTATGATGAAACAATATCCATTTGTTTAATATGGATTATGTTATGATGGGATGATGTTTATGAAACGCATTTTATTCATTGGGTTATGATGAATGATGTATGAATATTTTGTGGCACAAGTAAGAATGATTTCATTATGAGATAGGTGGGAACTATATCTACATTCAATGAATTGTGTAAAGATTTATATCTCATGAGATAGACATGGCTGGAACAGTAAGTTTATCTGGTTCAGTATTACAGGACTGGAATGAGGAGTGAACTCGATTCAGGCAAGGACTTTGTCCACTAGGATGGTCTTGGCAGTAATGCCTTGGATACTATGGAAATAATATCATGCTCATAATGGATTGACACAATTAAATGATTAATTACCATGCTATTTTATGATTATTGATGTTCCATTATCATTTATGCCTTACGTACTTCCATGTTTTATGTCATTGCTCATGATTTTGATGTTTAAACATTATGTTCATGTTTTTATGTTCAAATGTATATGGTTTGTTTTATTTTCTCTATGCTTACCCTTATTGAGAATTTGAGCTCACCCTTTATATTTTTCCTTTTTCCTAGGATATAAAGAATGGTTTTAGGTATGAAATAAAAAGGGGAAGATCTTTATGGGAGATGTTGAAGATCTTTCACCATGATTAGAAGATTAGGTTCTGAGTTTCCAAGGACACCAAACTATTACAGTCCTTGAGTGTTGGTTTTCGTTATGTATTAAGTATTCCACAAAAGTAATGTAATGCCCATGTATGTCATGTTTGGGGTCTCTACAGTCGGTATCAGTGTAAAGGTTTAGTCAACCATTGAAACCTAGGATGTGAACACTTTAGTCATATCCCTAGATATATTTCTAAGGTATATCTAAGGATGTCCCTAAGGTTTAGTATTACTATAGTTTACAGTTCTATAATTATGTTGACGATCATGAATAACCTATGGTGATCCTAAGTTGTCCTAGATTAATGAATGTGTGATAAGTTATACATCCAATAAGTGACTTATTATGATTATGTGGTTCCCATTTATTTTAACTATTTCTTACACCATATATTTTGGTTTTAGTCAATTGAGGGAACCAGACGGAATTGGGTCAACATTGCATCCAATGGAAAAATATGTGACTATGAGCAATGAAATTGTGTAATACCTAGAAAGAAAGATCTTTTGATTATTCAGAATCAGTCATCGCGGTATATGATTAATAGGTGAACTTTAACAGCATTCACAATTCATCAAATAAGAGGAAGATGACCTTTTATGCATGTTAACATTTTGAGGAGCATAGATAAAGGAAGATTTATATTTCTAAATTATGGAAGAAGAACCTTGATGAATACATTAAATGGAGGGGAAGATGTTATCTGTGTGTGGAGAGAAGGTTCATAGAGTGACAGACTGTTATGGAGTTCAATGTCTTATCTGTGGACAACAAGGGCATTACCCAACTCAATGACCTGACCTAAGAGGTTACTTCTAAATCAAATAATTACTTATTCCATGGAAATCATTGAAGATGATGGAATATAGGGTTTATGTATTGGTATTCGAGAATAATGTTTTTGAGGTACTTTTATGGTATATTGGAATATCTATGTATTGGTCCACTGTGGTTTTCCATAAAAATATGCCATCGGTAACCATGAAAAGTGATTGAAATATTTTTGGAAAGAAGATGATATGCACATAATGAAAGGATAAAGAGAAAATAATATGCTTGATAGTATTCATGAGCTCATGAATAATATAAGGACAAAGTGATATCATGGTTTGAGTATAAATAATTTTCAGATTTTGGTATGTGGAAGGATTTATCATTTGACATAATTCTTGTTTTCAATAATGTTCAATGGGTATTCATTTATTTTCAAGAGAATACATGATTAACATATTCACAAATTTGGAATGTGACCAAAATGATATATCTTATGATATATGGGAGATAAGTGATGGTATTCACATGCTAGGTTGATGACATTTCTAGTAATGGTTTTCTTTATACTATGAGCAAGGATAGTAGTATTTTGGATAAGCTTAAGGATTTGAAATGGATTATGTCGGACATAAGATAACATTGTTTAAGGATAGAACTTTTTTCAGATTATTTCTGGAATTTTATAAAATTGCAGTATTAGAAAAAGGAAAACCTATAGGACGAGCGACAACCCGTCGTGTCGGACAAGGCTATGGGAATCGAACCCACAACTGAAGTGCGACATGCCTTTATCACTTACCATTAGCCTACAGGAAGTCCCTGGTTAGTAGAAAATAGTTTTATTTTATTAATAGGTATGATAGATGATGTATAAGTCCATTTTTGGAACCATATATGAATAATCTCACCATAAGATGGACTTATGTATATAACTTTTGCTAATCCTATGTTTAAGACAGATTGAAGGACCTATCATTCTATTGCATGATCTGCTAACTCTTCACAAAAGAAAAATTCAACTTCATTTTTTAATGAGATGAAGTGGAAATTTTTTAAGGCATGAGAAACAGTAAGATTGTACCAAAATCATGTAAGTATTTCTTTTAATTCAAAAATTCTTCAACATTTGAGAAATGATCTTGAAAACCAAAAATGTTGTCCAAGTGCTCTAATATCTGATGATTCTGATGGTACCTTATATCATCATAAATTTATGGAATTGTGACTGTTGGATTTTTTTTATATGCGTTCTCTACAACTCTCCAATAAACATGATGTTATATTTCTCCTCCACATCCATATTTTCACCTATGTTATCCTTTGTGGAAACCCAGTGATGAGTTAATTTTGGTAATCGTAATGTTTCATACTGTACTTTTTAAAATTAATTTTTTTTATTCCTTTTTATGATGTGGGTTTCTATGAAAGAAAATTTCAAGTAGAAAACCATTTATAACCCTGAAAAATTTCAATGGGGAAATTCTTTTTAAGGGGGGTAGAATGTAACACCCCGAAATTTTATAAGAAAAATAAAAATAATTATTTTTTTCATTGATGTCTTGTGTTGTATGCTACACCAAGATTAGCTTTTACTATACGCATCACTATATTAGCTTGAATTATACAAAACACAATTCCTGGCTTGCATTACACGCAATCGTGACCTTCCTCGATAACGTGTGTAGTATGCAATATCGGGTTTCACTAATCTACTATATATGGTTATAATATTATTATTAACTATCTGTTATGAATAATATTAACTAGATATTTAATTTTATAACATTATTATTCATCTCACAGATTTTATAGAACATGTTATGAGAACAAAATAATTTTTTTGGGTAAAATAAGTATTTTTGAAAAAATGTAGTTTGGCCTCCTTTTAATGGTGCACCCACATTAAATATAGTCTTTAACATGTTTATAAGATCAATTTGACAAAAAAAATTCTTCTTTGGAATTAATATATATAAATTTACTTTGGATAAATTTATAAGGCCCTGGCCTTAAACATTACTTAATATTGAATTAAAAGAATAATTCACGTTGAGGATCTTTTCAGGATTAGAGTTTTAGAGAATTAGAACATATCTATTACATCTCAAAAGATTACAAAGTAGTCACTTATACTAAGTTTCCATAATAAAAAAAACTCTTTAAAGAAACATGTCTAGTTCCATGTTTTATATAGCATGACATTCCCTTGATCCCATCCTTGACCTTATTCGACATTAATTCCTGTGAAAAACATTTCAAAAAAACATGGGGTGAGCATAAAAATCTCAGTAAGGGATACACAATGAATGAAAACTGTTAGTTTTTCAAAATTCAAGTAAACCATGTATACTCTATCAAAGTAATACCTTCACCTTCATGAAGTAGTAAAAACTCTTCACTGAATAAAGTATCATTTCATACCTTTTTGTAACCAACGTATTACCATAAAACCCATATAAAGAACACATAACATATATAAAGGTAACATGGGACGTAAACATACTTAAGTGGAATAACCATACGGTCGACTTCCACACATATCACTTAATGGAATAGCCATATGGGAAATTTCCATACATACTTAATGGAATAGCCATACGGCCGACTTCCATACCCAATGCATTGTAGGTTATAACGTAACCACCCGTCCTGGTATTCACGGCACCACCCGTCATATGGTTTATAATGTAACCACCCGTTAAAATTTCCAAGTACAAATATAAAATCATAAAACATAAAACCAATATAAAGGAATGATAACATTTCCACATTTCAATCATAATATATCATAAATATATTTACATAATAGAATCCTTTTCCAAAACAATTTTCAATACCAAAATACATAAAAGAGTATATGGTATTTATTTTATTCTAAAAACATTAGGGCTTGTTGAGAAGGCCAAAGACCAAATAATACTTGCGGTGGCGGAAAAGGTCGTTGTCACCGCGTACGTTAAAAGAAACATTCCGTTTTGTCGTTTTGTAAAACGATTCATAGAAAAAGATTCCTTTTGTATAAAAGTAAAATTCAAAGGAGTTTATACACCATATAAAATAAAGTTGTGTATAAAACGAAATATGCCTCAATGAAAGGAGATTGAGACGAAGTCCCTTACCTTGGGTCCGACTTGACTCGATCGTTCTTTAACGTCCTGAATAATAAACTTGAGTTAATTTATACTTGATTAAGAACCTTTTAAAAGTTCAATATTCCTTTTATATCACTTATTTCCATGTTATAAACATTATGTAACCATTTAAGTTAATAATGTTTGTTTTCTCAATATTTGGTTCTTAAGTGGAAAGTGGACTTCTTACAATTACATGTTGTTCGTGTGGTCAAAGGTTCTTTATATCCAGAAGGACATTCCTGATTTGGATATCATATATATCATATATATCCAGCATATACATGTATTTATAATATTAAATAATCATTTAGATGTAAGAAATGAAATGCACCGTTCATGGAGACGGTAAGCCGTACGTACGCATGAACGCTACTTTCATTTCATTGTCATATTAATGAAATTAAAATTAAATGAGAAGTATGTATATTTTAATTTCAGAATTATATTCATCATTTAGATATATCATTCATTATATATATCCATTATATACATGTACTTTTAATAGTACATTACATTTGGGGATAATAAATGAAATGCACCGTTCATGGAGATGGTAAGCCGTACGTACGCATGAACGCTACTTTCATTTCTATCTCATATTTTAATGGAAATAAATAATAATTATATAGAGGTATATTATAATTCCAGTATAACATCATATATAATAACTTTAAATCCATCCTTTACACGTCCCACATATGACATTAACGAATCACATCACTTTGAGGGGCGGTAGTCCGCACTTCCTTAAATATAGATATCGTGTTTACCCATAATGGAAACCATAAAGGTATGACCAAAATGAAAAATACAGAAGCTTAAAGAAACAATAAACATATTATATATCATATATAAAAATAGTGACATCATAATGGCCACCTTTTGAAGGTGTTAAATGAGTATTGAACAATCATCGTTTCGGGAGGCAGAATTTCGCCCTCCACGGAAACTGTATGTTCTTTAACAATTTGATGTAGTTGTGTGAGAGTGTAGCTCAAATAAATATTATAACAACATCCTAGTATATTGAAGATACTGGTTTTGTTACAAAAGAAGTAAATAAAAAGAGTTTAGAGGGTTGGAGAAGCAAAATAAAACAAATGAACAAGAGAGAATGAATTACCTTTAAAAGTGTAACTCCTTTTGATTTGAGCCTAAAGGCTTCCTTTGAAAGGATTCTGCCCAAAGGAAATCCTATAGGATGAGGAGAGGGATGTGGAGAGAGTAAATGGGCAGGGGTTGGACGAGCCAAAGGCTTGAGGAGTGTGTGAAATGAGGTAGAGGTGGGGGCCTTTTTTAAGAGGAGAGGAGGGGCACTTTTGGAAAGTAAAGAAATATTACTTTATTTGAAAATGTGTTTCGGTTTTAAAAGGTCCCACATTGATATAATTCGTGGATAAGGTAATAATGGTTCGAAATCGACTCATCCAATTGGTTTTGGACATGTGTAGTTCATAGATTTTACATTATCTTTCCATTATATTTAAATCATCAAATAATGATGTCATCGCTGCATCATTATTATGTCATAAATAATTTAATTTATTTAATGTCTAAAAATTATAAAAAAATACTATGATGTATGAAATATTTTTATATTTTCAATGACTATTTATAATCAAAATTTGGACTTGTGTAACCCCACTTAAAAACTGTTTTAGTAAAACAACTCATGTTTGTGTCAATTTAATTTTAACATTAAATAAAAATATATTATTGTCATTTTCCAACTAAAGTGGCTCCATGGGGTCCCCAAGTTGGCCCATGGCTTGTCTTGGTCGGCCATGACTCACCCAATAGGTGTAGGACAAGTGTCATGGTGTTTTCACATTCTTATAATATCATTTTTACCTTAAATTACACTAATTACCTCTAATCGCGATTAAGAACTTAATAAGTTACTATTCACCAAAAAATTATTATAATCTCATTGAACCACATTTTACTTCTTAATGACAACCATGTATGTCGGATTTTGGAAATTCAAAACACAATGATGGCAAAATTTCATTTAAACGGAAAATCAGTCTTTATAAGTACCACTTAGTGGTTTCACTATTCATCAAAAATTGAAGTTTTCAGAAAATTACCAAAAATTCACCCTAAGATATATTTGATATTACGAATTCAAAAATGAAGTCTATTTTACAAAATTCAAAACATATAAGTCACATTAATTAATTTAATAATTAATTCCCGCTGTCAGAGAAAATAGAGTGTTTTTATGAAACAATAAGTATCAAAAGATTGACACTAGTTTAAGTCGGATTTCAAAGTGAAATTAATTCCAACAACCACTATTGTATTTAATGGTAAAAATATTTTCTAATTTCACTTTAAAACCAATTCAAAATATAATATAATCATATAAATAAATTAGATTAAAAAGAGGTTTTGAATTAAAATACAACATTTTACACTATTCATTAAAAAAAATGAACTTTATCAGAAAGGTACCAAAAATTTACACAAAGTAAATTTTGATGTCCTGATTCTAAAGAAGAGTTATATTTGGTCCATTAGAATTTATAAGATCGATCAAAACTATATTTAATGACGGTTTTCCGTCAAAAGGTGATAAGTGGACCTTTCGTGAAAATTAGGGTATAAATGCCTAAAATTGAACTCATTCCATATTTTAAGCCTTTATCTTTTATTGGGTAAATGTAAAAACATTTAAAAACATATATAATCATATTTTAGTTATTTCTATCCATTCCCACTAGTACAATGGCTACTCGTTAACTAACATTTAAAATAATATTATTTTATTACTTGTGTGCAACGTAAGTTTTCAAAGAAACTCATCGTTGCGTATTGAGTACGCTATCGAACGTAGAAACCCATTTTAATTAAAATTAATATTTAATTCGTAAATATTAATAAATATGAAAATTATTTATTCTATATATACCTGGGATGTTACATCCTTCCCACCTTTTGGGAATTGCGTCCTCGCAATTTTATTCACTTATCAAAATAAGTGGGGGTATTTATACCTTATAGCATTTTTAGATTCCCATGTTGCCTCTTCAATCACATGGTTTTTCCACAAAACCTTTACCTGATGAATAACCTTATTCCGTAACACCTGCTACCTGTGGTCAAGAATCTGGACTGGTTGTTCTTCATAAGATAGGTTCTCTTCCAGCTGAACCACCTCTGGACTCAAAACATGAGATGGATCTGGCATATACTTTCTCAACATTGAAACATGAAAAACATTGTGTACCTGAGATAAACTCGGAGGTAAAGCCACTCGGTAGGCAACTGATCCAACTTTCTCCAGAATTTCATATGGTCCAACGAACCTTGGACTCAACTTTCCTTTCTTACCAAATCTCATCACACTTTTCCAAGGAGAAACCTTAAGAAAAACATGATCACCTACCTCGAAAGATAGATCCTTCCTCCGGTTATCCGCATAACACTTCTGCCTACTCTGAGCTGTTCTCATGTGTTTCTGAATCAGCTGAACTTTTTCTGCCATCTCTTCTACCAATTCTGGTCCCATTAGCTTCCTTTCACCCACTTCATCCCAAAATGCTGGAGTTCTACACCGCTTCCCATATAATTCCTCAAATGGTGCCATCTGTATACTGGAATGAAAACTGTTATTATAAGAAAACTAAACCAAAGAAAGATGTTGGTCCCAACTTCTCTGATAATCCATAGAACAAGCTCGTAGCATATCCTCCAATGTCTGGATTGTTCGTTCTGACTTCCCATCTGATTGAGGATGAAAAGCTGTACTAAAATTTAATTCCGTACCCAACGACTTCTGAAGGCCTTTCCAAAAGTTAGATGTGAACCTGAGATCACGATCAGATACAATGGAGAGAGGAACTCCATGTAACCTGACTATCTCTTTAAGATACAAACGGGAAAGTTGATCAAGAGAGAAAGTATCTCATATATAAATGAAATGAGTAGATTTGGTCAAGCGATCAACAATAACCCAGATTTCATTATTATCTCGAGATGTCTTCGGTAATCCAACAACAAAGTCCATGGATATATTCTCCCGTTTCCACTCTGGCACTGGTAAAGGCTGAAGCATCCCTTTCAGTAACTGCCGCTCAACTTTATCCTGTTGACATGTCAAACACTTCACAGTAAAATCAGAAATATCTATTTTCATTCCATCCCACCAGTAATACTCCCGCAGATCTCTGTACATCTTAGTACTGCCAGGATGAATTGAAAATGGGGAACTATGAGCCTCACATAACAACTCATTCTTCAACTGTGAATCACAAGGCACACATAACCTCTTCCCAAACCTCAAAACACAAACCCAAACTTATCCAAGAACTCATGGAAAATTTTATTCATAAGGTCCATGAATATAGATGGTGCATTGGTTAACCCAAAAGGAATAACTACAAATTCATAATGGCCATATCTAGTACGGAACGTAGTCTTCGGAACGTCTGCTTCTTTTACTTTCAACTGATGGTACCCCGACTTGAAGTCAATCTTCGAAAAATACTGAGCTCCCTGGAGCTGATACCACTTCATTCGATGGCCCAACATCTGCTGAAGTTGTTGCAAAGGATTTCACCACCCCTTTTTGCTTGTAGTCTGGCTGCATTCCCCCAGTTGAGTTCTTCATTGGACACTCGTTTGCATAATGACCCATTTAATTACACTTAAAACATCTTACCGTTGGATTTTCATTTCCTGCTTGATCATCTTCCTTACAGTTACGTGCAATATGACCAGACTTACCACACCGAAAGCACTTACCAGACTGGGATAAACATTCTCCAGGATGCATTTTACCACACTTCTCACAGGATGGATATTTGGTTTTCTTACCTCCTTGCTTCTTTGATGAATTCTTCCCCTTTTCCTGCCAACTAGACCTCTTATTCTATTGTTTTTCATAGAACACCTGATCATCGGCAAACTCCATTTCCACCTTCTCCGCACATCGAACAAGTTTTTCATAACTTTTGAACTCACGAGAAGCTAATGCCCTTCGATACTTTGGCTTTAACCCTGAGTAAAAACGGTTTATTTTACTATCAAGATCTCGTATGAAATTTGGAGCAAACCATTCCAATCGAGTGAACTTTTCTTCATAAGAAGCCACTGAATCATCCTCCTGCCTCAATTCTAGGAACTTTTTTTCCATACTAAGATAAACCACCTTAGGAAAATATTTTTCAAGAAACATACCTTTGAATTCGTCCCAGTGAAGATCCTCAATCTCATCACCATCCCTTATATTTTTCACCATCGACCACCACTGATCAGCTTCACCATCAAAACGGTAAACAACAAGACTAACCTTTTGATGTTTTGAACACCCCATGACATCAAAAATCTTCTCTAGTGCTTTAATCCACCCTTCATCTTGCACATGGTCAGATTATCCTCTGAATGATGGGGGATGTTGCCTCATGAAATGTTCCACCACTGACATGTTCCTCTGCGGTTGATCTAGATGATCTCATGCCTGGATTCCACCACCATTTATAGCCTGAGTCAACTGTGCCATCACTGCAACAAACTGTTCAGTTCCGATTCCGACCATCTCAGGTTGCTGATTTGGAAGGTTATCTTTCTCCTGATTTCATCCCAACATAGCTGCTTTGTTTCCTCTGCGGAAAACCATAATAAACACAGAAATATCTTAGGCGAAGCAACATGGTAATCCGTAAATGCTATATCATTTCAATCATATTATAATTTAACACTTTTCTAACTCCTAAAGTTGTCTAAACCGACCTCTGATACCAACTATAAGGCCCCGGCCTTAAACCTTACTTAATATTGAATTAAAAGAATAATTCACGTTGAGGATCTTTTCAGGTTTAGAGTTTTAGAGAATTAGAACATAACAATTACATCTCAAAAGATTACAAAGTAGTCACTTATACTATGTTTCCATAATAAAAAAAACCTCTTGAAAGAAACATGTCTTGTTCCATGTTTTATATAGCATGGCATTCCCTTGATCCCATCCTTGACCTTATTCGACATTAAGTCCTGTGAAAAACATTTCAAAAAAACATGGGGTGAGCATAAAAAGCTCATTAAGGGATACACAAAGAATGAAAACTGTTAGTTTTTCAAAATTCATGTAAACCATGTATACTCTATCAAAGTAATACCTTCACCTTCATGAAGTACTAAAAACTATTCACTGAATAAAGTATCATTACTTACCTTTTTGTAACCAAAGTATTACCATAAAACCCATATAAAGAACACATAACATATATAAAGGTAACTTGGGACATAAACATACTTAAGTGGAATAACCATACGGTCTACTTCCACACATATCACTTAATGGAATAGCCATACGGCCAATTTCCATACATAATTAATGGAATATCCATACAGCCGACTTCCATAACCAATGCATTGGGGGTTATAACGTAACCACCCGTCCTGGTATTCATGGCACCACCCGTCATATGGTTTATAATATAACCACCCGTTAAAATGTCCAAGTACCAATATAAAATCATAAAACATAAAACCAATATAAAGGAATGATAACATTTCCACATTTCATTCACAATATATCATAAATATATTGACATAATAGAATCCTTTTCCAAAACCATTTTCAATACCAATATACATAAAAGAGTATATGGTATTTATTTTATTCTAAAAACATTACGGCTTGTTGAGAAAGCCAAAGACCAAATAATACTCGCGGTGGCGGAAAAGGTCGTTGTCGCCGCGTACGTTAAAAGAAAAATTCCTTTTTGTCATTTTGTAAAATGCTTCGTAGAAAAATATTCCTTTTCTATAAAAGTAAAATTCAAAGGAGTTTATACACCGTATAAAATAAAGTTGTGTATAAAACGAAATATGCCTCAATGAAAGAGATTGAGACGAAGTCCCTTACCTCGGGTCCGACTTGACTCGATCGTTCTTTAACGTCCTGAATAATAAACTTGAGTTAATTTATACTTGATTAAGAACCTTTTAAAAGTTCATTATTCATTTTATATCACTTATTTCCATGTTATAAACATTATTTAACCATTTAAGTTAATAATGTTTGTTTTCTCAATATTTGGTTCTTAAGTGGAAAGTGGACTTCTTACAATTACATGTTGTTCGTGTGGTCAAAGGTTCTTTATATACAGAAGGACATTCCTGATTTGGATATCATATATATCATATATATCCAGAATATACATGTATTTATAATATTACATAATCATTTAGAGGTAAGAAATGAAATGCACCGTTCATGGAGACAGTAAGCCGTACGTACGCATGAACGCTACTTTCATTTCATTGTCATATTAATGGAATTAAAACTAAATGAGAAGTATGTATATTTTAATTTCAGAATTATATTCATCATTTATATATATAATTCATTATATATATCCATTATTTACATGTACTTTTAATAGTACATTACATTTGGGGATAAGAAATGAAATGAACCGTTCATGGAGACGGTAAGCCGTACGTACGCATGAACGCTACTTTCATTTCTATCTCATACTTTAATGGAAAGAAATAATAATGATATAGAGGTATATTATAATTCCAGTATAACATCATATATAATAACTTTAAATCCATCCTTTACACGTCCCACATACGGCATTAACGAATCACATCACTTTGAGGGGGCGGTAGTCCGCACTTCCTTAAATGAAGATATCGTGTTTACCCATAATGGAAACCATAAAGGTATGCCAAAAATGAAAAATACAGAAGCTTAAAGAAACAATAAACATATTATATATCATATATAAAAATAGTGACATCATAATTGCCACCTTTTGAAGGTGTTAAATGAGTATTGAACAATCATCGTTTCGGGAGGCAGAATTTCGCCATCCACGGAAACCGTATGTTCTTTAACCATTTGATGTAATTGTGTGAGAGTGTAGCTCAAATAAATATTATAACAACATCCTAGTATATTTAAGATACTGGTGTTGTTACAAAAGTAGTTAATAAAAAGAGTTTAGAGGGTTGGAGAAGCAATATAAAACAAATGAACAAGAGAGAATGAATTACCCTTAAAAGTGTAACTCCTTTTGATTTGAGCCTAAAGGCTTCCTTTGAAAGGATTCTGCCCAAAGTAAATCCTCTAGGATGAGGAGAGGGATGTGGAGAGAGTAAATGGGCATGGGTTGGACGAGCCAAAGGCTTTAGGAGTGTGTGAAATGAGGTAGAGGTGGGGGCCTTTTATAAGAGGAGAGGAGGGGCACTTTGGGAAAGTAAAAGAATATTACTTTATTTGAAATGGTGTTTCGGTTTTAAAAGGTCACAAATTGATATAATTCGTGTATAAGGTGATAAGAGTTCGAAATCCACTCATCCAATTGGTTTTGGACATGTTTAGTTCATAGATTTTACATTATCTTTCCATTTTATTTAAATCATCAAATAATGATGTCATCGCTGCATCATTATTATGTCATAAATAATTTAATTTATTTAATGTCTAAAAATTATAAAAAAAATACTATGATGTAGGAAATCGTTTTATCTTTCCAATGACTATTTATAATCAATATTTGGACTTGTTTAACCCCACTTAAAAACTTTTTTTGTAAAACAACTCATGTTTGTGTCAATTTAATTTTAACATTAAATAAAAATATATTATTGTCATTTTCCAACTAAAGTGGCTCCATGGGGTCCCCAAGTTGTCCCATGGCTTGTCGTGGTCGGCCATGACTCACCCAATAGGTGTAGGACAAGTGTCATGGTGTTTTCACATTCTTATAATATCATTTTTACCTTAAATTACACTAATTATCTCTAATCGCGATTAAGAACTTAATAAGTTACTATTCACCAAAAAATTATTATAATCTCATTGAACCACATTTTACTTCTTAATGACAACCATGTATGTCGGATTTTTGAAATTCAAAACACAATTATGGCAAAAATTCATTTAAATGGAAAATCAGTCTTTATAAGTACCACTTAGTGGTTTCACTATTCATCAAAAATTGAAGTTTTTCAGAAAATTACCAAAAATTCACCCTAAGCTATATTTGATATTACGAATTAAAAAATGAAGTATATTTTACAAAATTCAAAACATATAAGTCACATTAATTAATTTAATAATTAATTCCCGCTGTCAGAGCAAATAGCATGTTTTTATGAAACAATAAGTATCAAAAGATTGACACTAGTTTAAGTCGGATTTCAAAGTGAAATTAATTCCAACAACCACTATTGGATTTAATGGTAAAAATAATTTCTAATTTCAATTTAAAACCAATTCAAAAGATAATATAATCATATAAATAAATTAGATTAAAAAGAGGTTTTGAATTAAAATACAACATTTTACACTATTCATTAAAAAAATGAACTTTATCAGAAAGGTACCAAAAATTTACACAAAGTAAATTTTGATGTCCCGATTCTAAAGAAGAGTTATATTTCATCCATTAGAATTTATACGATCGATCAAAACTATATTTAATGACGGTTTTCCGTCAAAAAGTGATAAGTGGACCTTTCATGAAAATTAGGGTATAAATGCCTAAAATTGAACTCTTTCCATATTTTAAGCCTTTATCTTTTATTGGGTAAATGTAAAAACATTTAATAAACATATATAATCATGTTTTAGTTATTTCTATCCATTCCCACCAGTACAACGGCTACTCGTTAACTAACATTTAAAATAATATTATTTTATTACTTGTGTGCAACGTAAGTTTTCAAAGAAACTCATCGTTGCGTATCGAGTACACTATCGAACATAGAAACCCCTTTTAATTAAAATTAATATTTAATTCGTAAATATTAATAAATATGAAAATTCTTTATTATTTATTTACCTGGGATGTTACATCCTTCCCCCCTTTTGGGAATTGCATCCTCGCAATTTTATTCACTTATCAAAATAAGTGGGGGTATTTATACCTTATAGCATTTTCAGATTCCCATGTTTCCTCTTCAATCACATGGTTTTTCCACAAAACCTTTACCTGATGAATCACCTTATTCCGTAACACCTACTACCTGTGGTCAAGAATCTGGACTGGTTGTTCTTCATAAGATAGGTTCTCTTCCAGCTGAACCACCTCTGGACTCAAAACATGAGATGGATCTGGCATATACTTTCTCAACATTGAAACATGAAAAACATTGTGTACCTGAGATAAACTCGGAGGTAAAGCCACTCGGTAGGCAACTGATCCAACTTTCTCCAGAATTTCATATGGTCCAACGAACCTTGGACTCAACTTTCCTTTCTTACCAAATCTCATCACACTTTTCTAAGGATTAACCTTCAGAAATACATGATCACCTACCTCGAAAGATAGATCCTTCCTCCGGTTATCCGCATAACTCTTCTGCCTGCTCTGAGCTGTTCTCATGTGTTTCTGAATTAGCTGAACTTTTTCTGCCATCTCTTCTGCCAATTCTGGTCCCATCAGCTTCCTTTCACCCACTTCATCCCAAAATGCTATAGTTCGACACCGCTTCCCATATAATTCCTCAAATGGTGCCATCTGTATACTGGAATGAAAACTGTTATTATAAGAAAACTCAACCAAAGAAAGATGTTGGTACCAACTTCCCTGATAATCCATAGAACAAGCTCGTAGCATATCCTCCAATGTCTGGATTGTTCGTTCTGACTTCCCATCTGATTGAGGATGAAAAGCTGTACTAAAAATTAATTCCGTACCCAACGACTTCGCAAGGCCTTTCCAAAAGTTAGATGTGAACCTGGGATCACGATCAGATACAATGGGGAGAGTAACTCCATGTAACCTGACTATCTCTTTAAGATACAAACGGGAAAGTCGATCAAGAGAGAAAGTATCTCATATATAAAGGAAATGAGTATATTTGGTCAAGCGATCAACAATAACCCAGATTTCATTATTACCTCGAGATGTCTTCGGTAATCCAACAACAATGTCCATGGATATATTCTCCTGTTTCCACTCTGGCACTGGTAAAGGCTGAAGCATCCCTTTCAGTAACTGTCGCTCTGCTTTAACCTGTTGACATGTCAAACACTTCACAGAAAAATCAGCAATATCTCTTTTCATTCCATCCCACCAGTAATACTCCCGTAGATCTCTGTACATCTTAGTACTGCCAGGATGAACTGAAAATGGGGAACTATGAGCCTCACATAACAACTCATTCTTCAACTGTGAATCACAAGGCACACATAACCTCTTCCCAAACCTCAAAACACAAACCCAAACTTATCCAAGAACTCATGGAAAATTTTATTCATAAGGTCCATGAATATAGCAGGTGCATTGGTTAACCCAAAAGCCATAACTACAAATTCATAATGGCCATATCTAGTATGGAACGCAGTCTTCGGAACGTCTTCTTCTTTTACTTTCAACTGATGGTACCCCGACCTCAAGTCAATCTTCGAAAAATACTGAGCTCCCTGGAGCTGATACCACTTTATTCGATGGCCCAACATCTGCAGAAGTTTTTGCAAAGGATTTCACCACCCCTTTTTGCTTGTAGTCTGGCTGCATTCGCCCAGTTGATTTCTTCATTGGACACTCGTTTGCATAATGACCCATTTCATTACACTTAAAACATCTTACCGTTGGATTTTCATTTCCCGCTAGATCATCTTCTTTACAGTTACATGCAATATGACCAGACTTACCACACCGAAAGCACTTACCAGACTTGGATAAACATTCTCCAGGATGCATTTTACAACACTTCTCACAGGATGGATATTTCGTTTTCTTACCTCCTTGCTTCTTTGATGAATTCTTCCCCTTTTCCTGCCAACTAGACCTCTTATTCTGTTGTTTGTCATAGAACACCTGATCATCGGAAAACTCCATTTCCACCTTCTCCACACATCGAACAAGTTTTTCATATCTTTTGAACTCACGAGAAGCTAAAGCCCTTCGATACTTTGGCTTTAACCCTGATTAAAAAAGGTTTATTTTACTATCAAGATCTCGTATGAAGTTTGGAGCATACCTTGCCAATCAGGTGAACTTTTCTTTATAAGAAGCCACTGAATCATCCTCCTGCCTCAATTCTAGGAACTGTTTTTCCATACTAAGATGAACCACCTTAGGAAAATATTTCTCAAGAAACATACCTTTGAATTCGTCCCAGTGAAGATCCTCAATCTCATCACCATCCCTTATATTTTTCACCATCGACCACCACTGATCAGCTTCACCATCAAAACGTTAAATAGCAAGACTAACCTTTTGATGTTTTGAACACCCCATGACATCAAAAATCTTCTCTAGTTCTTTAATCCACCCTTCAGCTTGCACAGGGTCAGATGATCCTCTGAATGATGGGGGATGTTGCCTCATGAAATGTTCCACCACTGACATGTTCCTCTGCGGTTGATCTGGATGATCTCGTGCATGGACACCACCACCATTTATAGCCTGAGTCAACTGTGCCATCACTGCAACAAACTGTTCAGTTCCGATTCCGACTATCTCAGGTTGCTGATTTGGAAGGTTATATTTCTCCTGATGTCGTCCCAACATAGATGCTTTGTTTCCTCTGCGGAGAACCATTCTAAACACAGAAATATCTTAGGCGAAGCAACATGGTAATCTGTAAATGCTATATCATTTCAATCATATTATAATATAACACTTTTCTAACTCCTAAAGTTGTCTATACCGACCTCTGATACCAACTATAAGGCCCCGGCCTTAAACCTTACTTAATATTGAATTAAAAGAATAATTCACGTTGAGGATATTTTCTGGTTTAGAGTTTTAGAGAATTAGAACAGAACTATTACATCTCAAAAGATTACAAAGTAGTAACTTATACTAAGTTTCCAAAATAAATAAAACTCTTGAAAGAAACATGTCTTGTTCCATGTTTTATATAGCATGGCATTCCCTTGATCCCATCCTTGACTTTATTCGACATTAATTCCTATGAAAAACATTTCAAAAAAACATGGGGTGAGCATAAAAAGCTCAGTAAGTGATACACAAAGAATGAAAACTGTTAGTTTTTCAAAATTCATGTAAACCATGAATACTCTATCAAAGTAATACCTTCACCTTCATGAAGTAGTAAAAACTCTTCACTGAATAAAGTATCATTACTTACCTTTTTGTAACCAAAGTATTACCATAAAACCCGTATAAAGAACACATAACATATATAAAGGTAACTTGGGACATAAACATACTTAAGTGGAATAACCATACGGTCAACTTCCACACATATCACTTAATGGAATAGCCATACGGCCAATTTCCATACATACTTAATGGAATAGCCATACGGCCGACTTCCATACCCAATGCATTGGAGGTTATAACGTAACCACCCATCCTGTTATTCACGGCACCACCCGTCATATGGTTTATAACATAACCACCCGTTAAAATGTCCAAGTACCAATATAAAATCATAAAACATAAAACCAATATAAAGGAATGATAACATTTCCACATTTCAATCACAATATATCATAAATATATTGACATAATAGAATCCTTTTCCAAAACCATTTTCAATACCATAATACATAAAAGATTATATGGTATTTATTTTATTCTAAAAACATTACGGCTTGTTGAGAAACCCAAAGACCAAATAATACTCATGGTGGCGGAAAAGGTCGTTGTCGCCGCGTACGTTAAAAGAAACATTCCTTTTTGTCGTTTTGTAAAACGCTTCGTAGAAAAATATTCCTTTTGTATAAAAGTAAAATTCAAAGGAGTTTATACACCATATAAAATAAAGTTGTGTATAAAACGAAATATGCCTCAATGAAAGAGATTGAGACGAATTCCTTTACCTCGGGTCCGAATTGACTCGATCGTTCTTTAACGTCCTGAATAATAAACTTGAGTTAATTTATACTTGATTAAGAACCTTTTTAAAGTTCATTATTCCTTTTATATCACTTATTTCCATGTTATAAACATTATGTAACCATTTAAGTTAATAATGTTTGTTTTCTCAATATTTGGTTCTTAAGTGGAAAGTGGACTTCTTACAATTATATGTTGTTCGTGTGGTCAAAGGTTCATTATATCCAGAAGGACATTACTGATTTGGATATAATATATATCATATATATCCAGAATATACATGTATTTATAATATTACATAATCATTTAGAGGTAAGAAATTAAATGCACCGTTCATGGAGACTGTAAGCCGTACGTACGCATGAACGCTACTTTCATTTCATTGTCATATTAATGGAATTAAAACTAAATGAGAGTTATGTATATTTTAATTCCAGAATTATATTCATCATTTAGATATATCATTCATTATATATATCCATTATATACATATATTTTTAATAGTACATTACATTTGGGGATAATAAATGAAATGCACCGTTCATGGAGACGGTAAGCCGTACGTACGCATGAACGCTACTTTCATTTCTATATCATACTTTAATGGAAAGAAATAATAATGATATAGAGGTATATTATAATTCCAGTATAACGTCATATATAATAACATTAAATCCATCCTTTACACGTCCCACATACAACATTAACGAATCACATCACTTTGAGGGGGCGGTAGTCCGCACTTCCTTAAATGAAGATATCTTGTTTACCCATAATGGAAACCATAGTGGTATGCCCAAAATGAAAAATACAGAAGCTTAAAGAAACAATAAACATATTATATATCATATATAAAAATAGTGACATCATAATGGCCACCTTTTGAAGGTGTTAAATGAGTATTGAACAATCATCGTTTCGGGAGGCAGAATTTCACCATCCACGGAAACCGTATGTTCTTTAACCATTTGATGTAGTTGTCTGAGAGTGTAGCTCAAATAAATATTATAAAAACATCCTAGTATATTGAAGATACTGGTGTTGTTACAAAAGAAGTAAATAAAAAGAGTTTAGAGGGTTGGAGAAGCAAAATAAAACAAATGAACAAGTGAGAATGAATTACCTTTAAAAGTGTAACTCCTTTTGATTTGAGCCTAATGGCTTCCTTTGAAAGGATTATTCCCAAAGGAAATCCTCTAGGATGAGGATAGGGATGTGGAGAGAGTAAATGGGCAGGGGTTGGCCGAGCCAAAGGCTTGAGGAGTGTGTGAAATGAGGTAGAGGTGGGGTTTTTTATAAGAGGAGAGGAGGGGAACTTTTGGAAAGTAAAGAAATATTACTTTATTTGAAAATTTGTTTCGGTTTTAAAAGGTCCCAAATTGATATAATTCGTGGATAAGGTGATAAGGGTTCTAAATACACTCATCCAATTGGTTTTGGACATGTGTAGTTCATAGATTTTACATTATCTTTCCATTTTATTTAAATCATCAAATAATGATGTCATCGCTGCATCATTATTATGTCATAAATAATTTAATTTATTTAATGTCTAAAAATTATAAAAAAAACTACTATGATGTAGGAAATATTTTTATCTTTCCAATGACTATTTATAATCAAAATTTGGACTTGTGTAACCCCACTTAAAAACTGTTTTAGTAAAACAACTCATGTTTGTGTCAATTTAATTTTAACATTAAATAAAAATATATTATTGTCATTTTCCAACTAAAGTGGCTCCATGGGGTCCCCAAGTTGGCCCATGTCTTGTCTTGGTCGGCCATGACTCACCCAATAGTTGTAGGACAAAGGTCATGGTGTTTTCACATTCATATAATATCATTTTTACCTTAAATTACATTAATTACCTCTAATCGCGATTAAGAACTTAATAAGTTACTATTCACCAAAAAATTATTATAATCTCATTGAACCACATTTTACTTCTTAATTACAACCATGTATGGATGATTTTTGAAATTAAAAACACAATTATTGCAAAATATCATTTAAACGGAAAATCGGTCTTTATAAGTACAACTTAGTGGTTTCACTATTCATCAAAAATTGAAGTTTTTCAGAAAATTACAAAAAATTCACCCTAAGCTATATTTGATATTAAGAATTCAAAAATGAAGTCTATTTTACAAAATTAAAAACATATAAGTCACATTAATTAATTTAATAATTAATTCCAGCTGTCAGAGCAAATAGCGTGTTTTTATGAAACAATAAGTATCAAAAGATTGACACTAGTTTAAGTCCGATTTAAAAATGAAATTAATTCCAACAACCACTATTGGATTTAATGGTACAAATATTTTCTAATTTCACTTTAAAACCAATTCAAAAGATAATCTAATCATATAAATAAATTAGATTAAAAAGAGGTTTTGAATTAAAATACAACATTTTACACTATTCATTAAAAAAATGAACTTTATCAGAAAGGTACCAAAAGTTTACACAAAGTAAATTTTGATGTCCCGATTCTAAAGAAGAGTTATATTTGGTCTAATAGAATTTATAAGATAGATCAAAACTATATTTAATGACGGTTTTCCGTCAAAAGGTGATAAGTGGACCTTTCGTGAAAATTAGGGTATAAATGCCTAAAATTGAACTCCTTCCATATTTTAAGCATTTATCTTTTATTGGGTAAATGTAAAAACATTTAAAAAAACATATATAATCATATTTTAGTTATTTCTATCCATTCCCACCAGTACAACGGCTACTCGTTAACTAACCTTTAAAATAAAATAATTTTATTACTTGTGTGCAACGTAAGTTTTCAAAGAAACACATCGTTGCGTATCGAGTACGCTATCGAACGTAGAAACCCCTTTTAATTAAAATTAATATTTAATTCGTAAATATTAATAAATATGAAAATTCTTTATTCTTTATTTACCTGGGATGTTACAAAATTTGTCATATTATTCCGATAACATTCATATTTTAATGAATAGTAAAACATGCTATATTTTAATTTAAAACAACTTTTTTAATCGCAATAATTTATATGGTTAAATTATAATACTAAATGGTTTTAAAGTATAAATATAATATATATTTTTACCATTTAATATAACTTATGTCATTAGCATTGATTTTACTGTGAATTCATAGGTAAAATCATTTCAATCATTTGCAATGTTTTAACTTTTAAAACTCGTTTTTTAACAACGAGATTAATTTTAAATTAATTTCTAAAACTTCTGTAAATTGAATTGGGAATAATGGATTCCATATTTGTAATTAGCAGGTCCAAATTATGTAAATAGGATACTTTTTATTTTCGAGAAAAATGAATAGTAACTATGGTAAATTTTAATGACCATAGTTAATGGTAAATCGGGTAATTGAGGGTAAATATAATATTAAAAATTACACTAAAACTTGTCTTAATATAATTGGATGATTATAATTCGTCCTTTGGCATATTTTGGTCTAAATGGAATCCATTGGAACCCACTTGGATTTGATTAAGACCTTTAATTTATTTTATTTAAAAGAAAGTGAAATATGTCTCACTCAAACTTTAATAAATAAAATATTTTTAATATAAGGTTATAAATAATATAAATTAGTTTATAAATAAAAATTTTAAATCTAAAATGTTTTTCTTTATCATGGTAATTTATCTGTAATTTTTATGAATTATTTATTTACCTTATTAGCTTATACATTAATGATGCAGAAATTATTTATTTAGTTAAAAATCAATAATATAGTTTTTATTGAAATAATAATACACATCAAAAGGCCCAAAAACCTGAACACGACTTATTCATAGTGTATATATAAACCTTAATCATCCAATGGCCATGTTGGTGACCATTTGTATCCTTATAAAGAATATTACGACACTTATATTATTTTATTGTAAATGATTCCAAAGTTGTCAACTTCATAATTTAATAAATATAACAATTTACATGTTATGATTTTACGATGATAAATTTGAGTAAAAGTATTATTATAAAATATATGAGATTTATATTCATCATAGGATTTTATTTTTAGTTTTTATGAAACAAATAAGTATATTATAAAATTATACAAATATGGTGTACTAATTATTTTATTAAGAGATATACCAAATAAATGGTTTTAAAAATATTAAACTAAATATTATATGAACTATTTAATGTTCTCCACGAATTTTGTAGACAAATTTGACATGTTAGATATATATTAAATATTTTCGTTAGAATATATCCTTGGTGTGGATTTTATTTAAATTAAAATAAATGAATAGTGTAAAAATTGACACTATTGTTATTTTATAAAAATAACATATTATAAAATTATTTAAAAATCACAAAAAAATTTCAAAAATATAAATAGAAATTTATATGGTCTAAGATTTCATAATTTTTTATGTTAGGGACAATTCACAACAAAAAATAAATTATTTATAACAATTTAAAAATTACAATCTTATTACCACAAATAAAATTAAATAGATTGAATAAGGATAAATCAAGTTGATAATGTTTAAAATAAATTCCCAACATGTCTAAATTTTATTGGTTGTTGATATTACAACCCTATCTCATCTAATATTAAGATTAGTTTCATTTTTGGGCGTTTTTAATTGAGGTTGAATTTATTATAAATTAATATTTCTTATGTTACCAAAGGTGCCTCTCTCCTCCCTTATAAAAAGGGCACCCCTTCCCTCTTATTTTCACACCCTTTTAGCCTTTAATCTCGGCCAAAACCTACCAATTCCTCTTCTAAACCACTCTAGTTGTATCATAGAGGTTATGGTCTTAAATAAAGACCAACTCTAGTGCCCTAAAAAGATGTTTAAAGGAGGTGCGTCGAGGAAGAGGTAATCTCTTCTACCGACTCTTTCATGTTTTTTTCATCTTCTACTTACACATCATTATTTGTTTCATTATAAAGTAATAACATCAGTATTAATTATATACTGATATTTTATTATAAATATGAAACAACCCTATTTCACCTTCAATCCATCCTATGAAAAACAAAATCACCGCATGTATGTACGTAGGGAATACCATCTCCACGCTGTGGTGTCATCTGTTTTACACCACCACCTTACATGGATGGGTATAATAGTGCAAAGAATAACTATATATGATTATTATAACATCATACTGATTATAAGATATTATTTCATCCACTCCAATTCCATTCAATAAATATGGGAATGATATCATCCCTCGTGCGTACGTACGGATTACCGTCTCCACGACGCAATGAGATTCATTTTCCTTGTTAAGAATTAAAGAATTATTATAAAGTATATATAATAAGTAATAATTTAATATATGAAATATTAATGATACTGTATTTATGTATATGTTATTTACTTACATCTATTGAATTTAATAAGGAAACAGAAACAGTGTTCATGCGTATGTACGACCTACCATCTCCATGAATGGTGTATTTCATTCCTTTTATAAATATATTATATATATGTATATTATGAATATATATTATATATAAATCATTTTTTATATTCTTAAATTAATTAATAATGATCTAATTAATCATTTTAATATTTACAAGTCAAAACACGGAGGATAAATGAAACGATTTTACCCAAAACGCTGCTTTAATATAGAATTGACAAATGAACGGATAATATAATGTCGTAAGTGAATCATATATGATATCATAAATATTATTATGGTTCTGAAACAAGTTAATAATATGTTTAAACCCACTATACTGGAGTCTCGGACACATATGGAATAAATTGGAAAAAAGGTAAGGGATAATGATTCCAATCTCATTCTTTTTCGATATTGTTTATTCATATCTATTTACTAGGTTTATATTTATCATCCATGTCCATGTTTTATAAAAATGGTTTCATGTATTTTTAAATAAATTTTTACCCATTTTTTACTTTTACCATATGGTATGGAAGGAATCTTTCTTTTGTGTACCATACAAGTAAATTTTTCACTTTTCTGACAAAAGTATGAGGAGAATGTTTTTTATCTTATATGACATGAACATATTTTTATGTTTTCATAACACCTTATATTCATAAAGTATACTCTACTTGGTATCATGAATATTTTCAACCAAATTTTATTCTTTTTAAATTGCATGAAATTTTGAGAAAAGAAAATGATTTTGAAGAAGAAAGGATATTTTACTCATGAATTCATTTCAAGTGTTTTATCAAAACCAATTTCCATCTAAGATGAAATTATTTCATATGAGTATGTTTGAAGTATAATGTCTCTATGATTTACATGGTTTCACTTTTTTTATGTTGAAATGATATCCATTTGTTTTATATGGATTATGTTATTATGGGATGGTGTTTATGAAACCCATTTAATTCTTTGGGTTATGATGAATGATGTATGATTGTTTTGTGGCACAATTAAGAATGATTTCATTATGATATGGGTGGGACCTATATCTAACTCCAATGCATTAGGTAAAGATTTATATCTCATGATATAGACATGGTTGGAATAGTATGTTAATCCGGTTCAGTGTTATAGGACTGGAGCGAGGAGTGAACTCGATTCAGACAGGGATTTTGTCCACTAAGATGGTCTTGGCAGCAATGTCTTGGCTACAATGGAAATCATATCATGTGATTAATGGTTTTCCACAATTACATGATTTATTACCATGCTATTTTATGATGATTGATGTTCCATTATGATCTATGCCTTATGTATTTCCATGTTTTATGTCACTGCTCATGATTTTGATGTTTAAACATTATATTCATGTTTTTAAGTTCAAATGTATATGGTTTGTTTTATTTTCTCCATGCTTACCCTTAATGAGCATTTGAGCTCACTCTTTATATGTTTTCTTTTCCTCAGGATATAAAGAAAGGGTTTAGGTAAGAAAACAGAAGGGAAAGATCTTTATGGGAGATGTTGAAGATCTTTCACCATGATTAGAAGATTATGTTCTAAGTTTCCAAAGACACTAAACTATTATGGTACTTGAGTGTTTGTTTTTGTTATGTATTATATATTCTGAAAAATTAATGTAATTTCCATGTACGTCATGTTTGGGGTCTCTACAATTTGGGTTAGAGGGGTAGTTAGCTATCCATTGCTAAAAAAATGGATGTTAAAAAACACCCTTCCAGAGTTTACTAGTTGTCAATATCTCTATCGACATTTGTGGGGTAGAATATGAAATCAAAAAAACATATAAGATTTATAAAAATCTTATAGCAACACTATGGGAAACTACCTAGACATAGACTCATAGTTTGATAATATAAGACAAGACACCCAGTTTCTACATCTAAATATTATGTTTATTAAGAATAAAAGAACCGAGATTCAATTTATTTTTATAATTTATTAACAATTAATTAATTATCTAAATGATACTTTCTAGGATTGAAATTTTAGTAATCTAATCCATGTTCCAACAACAACATTAATTATGTTCTTATATTCTAAAGTATATCATAATCATAAGAAGACATCAAGGACTAACCCCATTATTACAGTAATTCATTATCATTCATAACCATCTTGGTACTCTAGGACTCATCACAAGCTATAATATAAAAGATGGAATCAGAATATATAGCTTTAAACTACTTTTAATATCAATAAATTTATAATATAAATAATAACCATTTATCATACATTAAGTAAGAATTCCATATTTCAGTATAAAATTGAAAATCCCGGATTCAACCCATCCAAGTAGTCATAATTCCATTACAAAAACTACAATGTGTAATATAACAATAGAAATTCCACGTGACCATCAATAAATAATTCACACCTAATTACACTATCACTACCTTCGGAATCCCCACTCATATTAACACCATTACTAACACCATGTTCCACCATCATATCCGTAGACTTCCCCATCATAGCCTCAGGCATACCCACCCATATTTTTATCCATACATTGTTTTCATTCAATCATACTAAGGATCTAAATCCATAGATCATAAATTCATATTAAATTTATTATTACACACAAAAATTCAAGTAAAATATGGGTAAAAAATAAGAATTCAAAATTTTATCACCTACATCAAGCTCACTATTCCCCAAAGCACTATTTAACAAATCAATAATTTTTTGTAAATGTTCTAAAACAACCAATTTGTTAAAAATATATCCAAAAATATCAAATAATATAATACTTAAAAAATAAATTCCATTTATTTAATCCAAAATTCTATATTAAACTTTATTTTCATTTATATTAGCAATCTTAATGATAATCATTTCAAAAACCCTATTTTATTATAAACAACGAAATTCCATATTTTAGATTTTATAAATTTCTAAAGAATATAAACCACAATTAAAAACCCTTATAATTTAATGAAAAACTTCTAATAAATCTCAAATAAAACATTCTTATTAAAAAAGCTTTATTTTAGAGATTACAAACTATTTCAACATGAATATGAAAATATTCCCACTTGTGATAATACATACTGTTCCTAGAATTTAATTAACTTCTAACATGGGACAATCTAAATTTCAATATTCTATTAATTATAATTATTTAATTGTTCCCATAAATACTATTTAACTAGTTTAACACCATAACATCTAGTTATTCATTTTCCTCCCTTGAATAACTTTCATAATAAAAATATTTATTCCACGACATGAAAATACTTACTTCTATTTATTCAGATAATATTATTTATTATCAAATATTTTTATCTACTACTTGTCTTAAAACATTTAGCATTATTTTTAAAATTATTATATGAAATGTTCACCATACATAAATTTATGTAATCAATTTCCATATTCTATGATAACCTTATATAAGTACCTGACCTTTTTACATTACATAATCTTGAATTTTAGTCAAGAACTCACATCTTTAAACAATGAGTATATTTTAAATTATATTGTTTTAAGGAATTGGGATATAATACATGAATTACATTCAACATTTATATAGAGAAGATACCAAAAAAATATCTATTTCTTCCTAAATATAAAAATTTCAAATAAAACAAGTTTTCTTTGAAAAATCTTCATAAAATTTAACTCGGATTCCTCCATTGTCTTACAAAACCCTATGACTTTTGAAAATCGTTTAAAAAATTTGGATTAGCACAAAATACTCAAAAAGGGACCTAAAAAGAAGAAAATATAACATTATTCATATGAATACTTGTAAATACATTAAATCGATAATAAAAAGATAATTATCGCCCATATATACTTACTTTATGAAACAAAAGATCCCAAAAAGATAATGAACATTAATAGAACCGTAAATGTATCATGGGGAATTACTTATATAATCTTATAACCCTCTCAGCTAACTTATAATTTGAAACCCTCATAGCTACCTTATAATATTTATAACCATCACAGTTATAATAGGAGTAACCTTGCGACCAACCTGAAACATACACATACCCAATGCATTTAAGGGAGATATAGGTCCCACCATTCATTTTAAAAAATAAAAAATAACCAGAACATAATCATACAACATAAAAAATTATACAAAAACATTTCATTTGCATTTTGTAAAACAAAATTATAAAAGAGTATCTTAAAACAAATCCCCCTTTGTAATTATCATATAATTTATGTGAGACATTATATAGTAGTTGGAAGAGGTATAGAAACTATAAATACACAGAATTCAACATAATATAAAAAAATCATCAAATGTTTTTTAATACCACGTTAATAATGAAGTAGAATGTTAACCCAAAGAATGGAAATCGGGTTAAGAATTACCTTACCTCAGGTTTGTCTTACTTAAATATTGTTTAAAACTCCTGTATAATTGAGAAAAGAGTGTTATTAATATCATAATGAAACATATTAATGTTTATAGCACATTATATGTTATTTTAATAACATAACTTCACCATTTATTTTTATGTATTTTGTTCCTTCCATTGTTTTAGGTGCGTTCTATACCTGATTTCCATGGACGCTGTGTAATTTATTTTCACATCATATGGAAATGAAATTCCAAAAGTGGAATGAAATATTATTAATATTTTTCCATAATACTTAATGATACAATTTATCATTTTTATCATATACGATGATGAACCTTTAGATACAACATTACTAATATTTGTTTAGATCATTTTTGGCGATTCCTCGACAATCATGAACTTGTTTCATTAAATAACATAATTTCATTAAAAGAAGTTATTTCTTGAACATGAAACAAATTACAACATACACTTTATATTCTCATCAAACATTAAAATGATTTTATGATTTCATTTGTATGAAGTAATTGATATTGCAAACACATCTTCCACATTTTTTTGTAAATAGGCACACCGTGGAGGTGTTTTTATTTTTAGAACAAGTGGGAGAGGATATGAAGGAAGATGATGAATATTTTACATGAAAATGGTAAAAGATTATATGTATGATTATATCTATATCATAACTCCTGGATATGTGGAAGGAATGAGAGTATAAGAAAAGAAATGAATTGAAAAGAAAACACATGAAAAAGGAGGAGGTTTCTTACATCTTGATCTCTTCTCTTTGAGATCCTCTTTAAGGCCTTTAGTTTTGGGCTTTTCATGAGACCAGAATCTCTAGGACGTGGTTATAATCATTAGGGATGGAATTTTGCAGAACGTAGACAATTCCCAAGGCTTGTGACATGTGAGAGGAAGAGGGGAATGAGGGTGGTATTTATAGTGGAGGAGGGGAGCGATTTTACATTTTTTAATCATTATTTTAATATTTTTGTGAATGAATATGAATTATCTGCATTCTTATGATCAAAATTGTACATAGATAATGCGATTTTGAAAAAAGTGGGATTAAACCACTTATGATATCTTAAATATTTTATTTAAATGATAATTTGAATATACTATACTTTACCATATTTCACAATTCATAAAAAAATTCAATATTTTCAGAAAAATCCCAAAAATTTACCCTAACCATTTTTCATAATGTAAAATTCAAAAATGAACTCAATTTTTTGATAATTAATTATAAAATATTATTAATTTAATTTTTTAATAAAATCATAATTTTATCAAAAATAACAATTTTAATCCATAACTCATTCTCTAAATCCTTGAAAAAATTATCAAGATTTCATTATCATAATTTCTTAAGAAAATATATTAATAATACAATTTTCTATTAATTGTGGTCATGTTACTATTCATATTACTATTCTTGAGGGTATGTTAATATTCACCAAAAAATCGAGTTGGTTACATCATACTCCAAATATATTGCAGATCATAAATGGAGGTGATCATTTTTCTAAATTCAAGTCGTAGAAGATGAAAAATAAGGTTTAAAGAATAGGAATAACTATATACTTAAAACAATGTTTCATTAATTCCAATTTATTTTTTTAAAACCTTGTGGTGTTACAATATCGCCACCTTCTAGAAATTGTGCCCTGACAATTTTATTTACTTAATAAACAAGTGAGGGTACCTTTACCTCATAAAATTTTAAGATTCCCATGTTTCTTCTTTAATCATGTGGTTTCTCCATAAAACCTTTACCAAGTGGATTGCCTTATTCTAAAATTCTTGTTCCCTTCGATCATGAATCTGAACAAGATTTTCTTTATAAGAAAGGTTCTCTTCCAGTTGAACAACTTCTTAGATAAAGACATGAGATGAATCTTTCACATAAATTCTTAACATAAAAACATGAAAAACATTATGTACCTGATATAAACAAGTAGAAAAAGCTATTTGGTAGGAAACCGGTCCAAATTTCCCCAGAATTTCATAAGGTCCAATGAACCATGGACTTAGCTTTCCTTTCTTACCAAAAGACATAACACGTTTCCAGGATGAGATTATAAGAAAAATATGATCACCTAACTCAAAAGAAAAATCTCTCCTCCTATGGAATGGATAAAATTTCATCATGGTATAAGCAATCCTCATCTGTTGATTGATAATCTTCACTATCTCAAACATTTCCTCTACTAATTCTGGTACCATCAACTTCATTTCCCCGAATTAAACCCATGAAGCTCGTGTTCTACACCACATCCCATGAAATGCCTCGAAGGGGGCCATCTATATATTTTAATGGAAAATATAATTATAAGAGAACTCAAATGAAGAAAGGTGTTGATTCCAACTTACCTAGTAGTTCATTAAACAATATAAAAGAATTTCCTCCAAAGTCTAAATCATTCATTTTGACATCACATCTAATTGAGGATAAAAACATGTACTGAAATTTAATTCTATTCCAAACCACCTATGAAGGCCCTTTTAAAAGTTAAAAGTGATCCTATGATCCTGGTCAGGTAAAATAGAAAGAGTAACTCCATGTAACCTGACAATCTGTTTGAGGTAAAATCATGAAAGATGATCTAAAGACATTGTATCTCGAATAGAAATAAAATGTTCATATTTAGTGAGTCGATCAACAACAACCTAAATTGTACTGCTACCTCGATATGTCTTTGGTAGTATAACCACAAAGTCCATGGATACATTCTCTCATTTCAACTCTAGAACTATAAAAGGAGGAAGCATCCCCTTCGGTACCTTCCACTCTACTTTAACCTATTGACATGTCAAAAATTTCAAGGTAAAATATACTCTATTTAATTCTGTTCCATACAACCAATAAAACTTCTAATGGGCTATGTACATCATAGTACTGCTCAGATAAACTAAGAATAGAGAAATACGAGTTTTGAACAACAAATCATTCTTCAATTGGGAATCACAAGGCACACAAAAACTTTTACAAAATCATAAAATGTAATATTTATCAAGGTTAAATTTTGGAGACATACCCATTTTAAACAATTATATCTTTTTCTTTAGAAACTGGTATTCCTAATTTGCTTGGTTATTTCTATATGATAACGATGACTACACTGATACATAAAAAGAGTAGATATATTTTCAACACCAACAACTTCTATGAAAAAAATCATCAAATTGTTAATCAATTGATCATGTTACAAGTCTGACATGGTTAATTATGTATGGTTTTTTTGACTCAAGGAATCAATCACATTTTTTTCTTTTCCCGAATGGTAATTGATCATGCAATCATAATCCTTTATTAGTTCAAGCCATCTTCTCTACCTCATGTGTAATTATTTCTGAGTAAATATATACTTCATAATTTTATGGTATGTATATATTTGACATTTATCTCTGTATAAATGATGCTTCAAAATTTTCCAAGAAAAACCCACAGCTACCAATTCTAAATCATGGGTGGGATAATTTAACTCATGGGGTTGTAGTTTTATTAAATAATAATCAATTACATGATCATTATGCATTAAAACACAACCAAGTATCTTCAATTAAGCTTCACTATAGATAACTCAATCTCCATTTTGGGGAGGCAAGGCCAAAATTGGATCATTCACCAATCTATTCGTCAGTTCCTAAAAAAACATCAAATTCTTCATTATAAACAAATTTTACTCTATTTTTCATTAACTTAGTTTTTAGGCTAGATAATCGTGCAATGTTTTTATCAAACCATCAAAAATAAATTTCTAATCTAATAAAATTATTATTATATGTAAGATTTTTAGGTCTTGGCCATTCATCAACAAATTTTGTGTTGCAAGGATCAACTATTATTAAATAGTTATTATCAATGTTATCACGAAAAGAAAATTTTTGCATCCAAAAAACACACTTTCAGAATTTCCCATACCATTTAATTTCTATTATGGTTTAAAAAACAACCCTTAGAAGTTTTTAATTCTCTTATTTATATATAGAAAATAGAATAATGTAATCAATAAATACAACTAAAAACATATCCAAGAACACATGATATATTCTATTCATAAAATCTATGTATACAGCATGAGAATTAGTTAACCCAAACAGTATATAAAGAAATTCATAATGCCCATATGTAGTACGAAAAGTTGTTTTTAGGTTGTCTCCATCCTTATCCATTAGCTGATGGTATCCGGATATCATGTCAATCTTGGAAAAGTATTGATCTCCTTGGATCTGATCAATCAAGTCATTGATACAAGGAAAATGATACTTATATTGACAGTGATTTTATTCAAAGCTCTATAATCAATTCAAAGTCTCAATGAACCATATTTGTTTTTAACGAAAAAATAGGAGCAACCTGTGGTGAAGTGATAAGATGAATGAAGACATTATCAATCAACTAATACAACATAATCATTAATTAAATAAGTTCCATTTGACTCATTCTATATAGGGGTTTAGAAATTGTATTAACATCAGGAATTATGTAAATTGTGAATTCAACTTCCTAATCTGGTACGAAACTAGGTAACTCATCAGAAAAAACATCAAGGTATTCATTTAACACTGGCACATCATCAATCTGAATAGTTCCCTTATTTTCAATAATATGAGGAATAAAACTTTCATTTCCATCAGTCAATAGTTTCTCTACTTCCTAATATGTTATCAACTATATGGGTTTGTTCATTTATACAAACCGAAACTCTTTCTGAACAAAACATCATTACATTTACATTCAATCATAGCACTATAAATAGACATCCAATCCATTCCCTTAATAACATCAAAATATACTAATGAAAAAAACAACTTGTTTTTTAGGTTATGTATTTCAAAAAACCACAACAAAAAGATTCTTATAATTTCCCTTTTCTATAATATTTCCCTAGGTTGTTCTAATAATAAGTTCTGGTCTCATTTATTGAAGTGATATTTCTAATTCATCAAGAAAATTCCTCAGAAATAATGTAATGAGATGACCATGTGTCAAAAAAACATTAGAAAAACCTGATTAAACAAAAAGGTTTATAATACAACTTCATTGGATGGCCCAACGTTTGCAGATGTAGTCACAAAGGATCTCACTACACTTTTTGGCTTATAGTATTTCTTCATTTCACCCTTATGATATCTCGTTCTTTAGGAATTTTCCTAATTACCTATCTCTGCACATTGAAAACACTTTATTGTTTTCTTATCATTATTAGTCTTAGGATCATATTAATTACAATCTTGGTCCTTATGTTCAAAATTACCACATCATAAAAACTTCTTAGATTTGGTAAGGCATTCCCTAGGGTAACTTTTCCACACTTTTCACAAACTAGAAACTATAATTTCTTACCTTTTGATTTCTTTGGTTGATTCTTACCCATCACATTCCATATAGGCCTGTTAATCTTTTTATATTCAAAGTTCTTGTGATCATCAGTAAACTCTATCTCTAACCTTTCAGCACATCGAACAAGTTTCTCATAACTTTTTTAATTATTGGGTGGCCAATGTGCTTCAATACATTAGCATTAATCCTGAGTAAAAGTAGTTAATTTTTATATCAAGATCGAGGATAATATTTTGAGCATACCTTTCCAGTCAGGTGAAGTTCACTTCATAAACAACCAATGAATATTCCTCCTTTTGATTCAATTCATGTAATTTCTTTTCCATCCAAAGTCGCACCACCATAGGAAAATATTTTTCAAGGAAAATAATTTTAAATTCATCCCACTCTAAGGAATCAATATACTCTATTCCCAGATATTTTGACCATTTTCCACTACTGATCAGCCTGGCATTCAAAACAATAAATGTAAAGACTTACCTTTTCATTTTTTGAATGGTCCCTAACATCGAATATCATATCAAGGGATTCAATCCACCCTTTATCCACTACTAAGTCTGATGATCCCTTGAAATTAGGAGGGTTTTGTCTCAAAAAATGTTCCACTATCATCATGTTTTGTTGTGGTACCTTTGGTTGTTCTCTATCATGGATTACACCACCTTTTATTTCCAATTTTATCTAATCCATTATTGTCACAAACTAATTGGTTCTAATCCCTACCAGTTTGGGTTGCAGATTCATAAGGATATCATTCTTTCGGTGCCTCTCCTCTTTAGATTCTCTATTTCTTCTATGGAAAAAAATTCTAAAAAAATTATCTTAATGAAAGAAACATTGTAATCCATAAATTGTATATCATTTAAAATTGACCATAAATTAAAAATTATTTATGATATTCCATTATCATCATCATAACCCCTAAAGCTATCTGAACCATCATCTGATACCAACTATAAGGACCCACCCTTATTACATTACCAAATATTGAATTTTAGTCAAGAACTGACTTCCTTTAACATTGAGGATATTTTCATGTTTTGAGTTTTATGGAATTATTATTTAAAATATACATAACATTCCACACTCATATAGATAAGATACCACAAAAAATATCCATTTATTCAAAATATAATTCTCTTCAAATAATACAAGTTTTATTTGAAAAATATTCATAACATTTAACTTTTTTCCACTTTTTTATTAAAAAAACTTATAGTATGTGAAAATAATTTTAAAAACATGGGATGATCACAAAACAATTAGTATGGGATATTAAAAGTAGAAAATAAATCATTAGTCGTATGAATACATGTAAACACATGAAATCATTTAAAAAACATACTTATCACCCATATATACTTCCTTTGTGAAACACAAGATCACTAAAAGATGTAATGAACATAAATATAACCATAAAGGTATCCTAGGGAATTACTTTCATAATCTTTTAACCCTTTTAACTACCTTAAATTTTTAACCCTCACAGATACTTTATTGTTTGTGTAACCATCACAGTTACACTTGGAGTAACCATACGGATGACCTACAACTTACACATAACTAATAAATTGAAGGTAAATATATGACCCACCATTTATTATAAATAATTCCCAAGAACTAGAAAATAATCATACCACATGAAAAATTTCAAAAAAACACTACTTTTGATTTTATTAAAATAGAATCTTAAAAGAGTATTTTAATAGAAAACCCACCTTAAAATTATCATATAATTGAAGTGATAATTAATAGAGTGTATGTAATATGTATATAAAATATAAATAAACATAATTAAACATAATATAAAGAAAACTCATCACACAAACAATTATAATACCACATAAATAATGAAGTAGAATGTTAACTTAATGAATCGAAATTAGGTTAAGAATTCCCATAGATCGGGTTCATCTTACATAAAAATTGAGTAAACCTATTGTATAATTGTTAAAAGAGTGTTATTAATATCACAAAGAAAAATATTCATGTTTATAACACCTTATATGATTATTTCATAACATCATTTCACCCTTTAATTATTGGTATTCTGTTCCATTCATTGTTTCTGGTGCGTTCTTTATATGATTTACATGGCTAGTTTGTATTGGATTTTCTTGTTGTGTGGGAATGAAATTCCAAAAATGGAATAAAATGGTATTAATATGTTTATAGAGTATATAATTATACCATAAATCATTGTTTTATCATATACAATGGTGACTCATTTGATAAAACATTATAGATATTTGTTTAGATCATTTTCTGTGGTTCCTCGATAATCACGAAATTGTTTCATTAAATAATATAACTTCATGGATAGAAATTTATTAAATAACATGAAATAGGTTATAAAATAAAACTTATATTCTGATACATCCATTAAATGTGGTTTATTATAATATTTAAAGTAAGTAATGGATATTGTAAACACATTGTCCACGTTTTTTGTAAATTGGCACATCATGGAGGTGTTTTTTTTGATCTAGAGGGAGAAGAGAAGGAGAAATATGGTGAATGTTTTACATGAACATTGTACCTTAAAGTATATATATTATTTTGGTCTTTTAATACCAATTGTATATTTTGAGGTAATGATATTATATGAAAAGAAAGTAATTGAAAAAAAAACACAAAAAAAGGAAGTTGATTCTTGCCTCTTGATTTCTTCTCGTTGAGATCCTCCTTAAGGCCTTTGGTTTTGGCCTTTTGGTGACACCAGAAGCTCTAAGAAGTGTGTAATATCATTGAGGATGTAATTTGGAAGAACATTGTAAATTATCTAGGCTTCAGATTTGTGATAGGAAGAGGGGAATGATGGTTCTATTTATAGTGGAGGAGAGGAAGGATTTTACATTATTATAATAATTATTTTAATGTTTTTGTTCAAGATTATGAATAATCTTTATTATTGTGATAAAAATAGAAAATATAGAAAGTGATTTTAAAACAATTGGGCTTACATCACTTATTATGTTATAAATAGTGAATTTAACTTATAATTTTAATATATGGTATTTTACAGTATTTCACTAATCATAAAAAATTCATGATTTTCAAAAAAATCACAAATATTAACCCTAACCAATTTTGGAAACAAAGAATTAATAAACTAACTCAATTTTTAGAACATAATTTTCAAAATATTATTTACATAATTATTATATAAAATCATAATTTATTCAAAAATAACAATTTTAAATCTATAACTCATTTTTAAGACCTTGATAAATTAACCAATAGGTCATTATCTTAAAGACTTAATAAAATAAAATAAAAATAAAATTTTCTATTCATTAGGATCATATTACAATACATATTAATATGAATAAGAGTATGTTACTATTCACCAAAAATCTAGTTGGTTCTATTAGACTCCAAATATCTTACTAATCATATTATAGATGACTGTTTTTTGAAATTCAAACCATAGAAGTTGAAAAATTAAGTTTAAAGGCTAGTTATAACTATCTACTTAAAACAAAGATTCATTAATTTCAGTTTTATTTATTAAAACCATAGTGTGTTACACCTTATATATCCATGGAATGTAATTTTATCTATCTTTCAATTATAAAAAAATAATCAATAATAGGTTGACCATTTTCTCAAAGAATCATACTTCTATTTCATTTCCCGAAATAATATTGAAACATAATTTTTGTTACATTATATTCTAGTTCTAAAATTATCATTTTACTGCAATACTCCTCTATTGTAAATTTTTTAATGTATAATATTTCCTTAATAGAAATTAATAGAACTAAATTATTCATCGTCTTTAATCATTTAAATTTTATGACAAATATATTCTACATTTGATTATTTCACATATTATTATTTTATTATTTATAATTCAAATAGATTAGATCAATTAATATTGTTTGTTTGAGTGAATAACTCGGGGGGTGAATTGATTACCAAAAAATATTTATTTTAAAATACATTTAAAAAAATACAATAGTATAATTTAAAAGAACAGTTAATCAAAATCGTATTAATATAAGATTGGTCTTTTAAAATATTCCTCAATGTGTGGTTAGGAATCAGTTCAAACAATAATTGAAATTAATTTAACATTTGAAAATGATTTTCATAATCAAGTCATTTATGTAAACATTGGTTTTTATTAACTATCAATGTATACGTTTTTTTAAAGAAAAAAAATTAGTTGAAAGATGAAATTAATAAAATATATTGAAAGATCAAACAATTTATTAAACAAGGGTTTCAATATCAATACAAGATATAATACCTTCAACATAGTAATCATACACTATCAAAAAGATTATTATAACCAATAACCAGATCCATGACCTAGAATGGAAATGAAAATAAAAGAACACATGTTGTACATGCTCAGATCCTCTAACACGGTTATACATATGGAATACAACATATTTCATGCATGACCTATTCCACAATTTTAGTGGGTATAAAAATAGTTAATTTTTGAGGGAGTGATACTATCATACTATAGTTAAAGAGTATGAGTCAGTGTGTGTAAATAAATAGGCCAATAAAAAACACTACTCAGAAGTAAATAAAAAATATTTTAAAAATTAATAAAGATAGAGGTATAGTGTTCTACTTATTATATTATTCTTTAGATGATAAAGAGTTTTTTTTTTTGAGATGATCGAACAATATTCACTTAAAGTTATAAAATAAAGTGTCATGTAGTTCAGTTATCTCTCTATAGGTTGTATAAAAAATATTCTAAATGAATTTATTGAATCAATATATGAAATGATATTGATCATTTATATATTTAACTATTTTACACTCACATTAATCATAGAATTATGTTGTGGGTCGTAGTTAACATAGATCTCATTCATAAATAAAATATTATTAAATATATAGCTCTATAGGTTTAATTATCCATATAATAATAAATAAATATTTTTCATGGATCCTTGTATAGTGAAAAAAATTAGGAAACCTATGACATTGTCTTTAATGTTACTGTGAAATTATTTTGAAATAATCATCAATAAAAACTTATTAAAATGTGTACATTAACACCATAAACAAACCAATGGATATATTAAATTTAAATGAAGTACAATATCAACAGTAGCAAGGATGATAGTGGAATGGTCATACGATAGAAAAAATTTGTCGTAGTTAAGCCAATTGTAACACATGGTTAGTGGTATGACTACTAGTGGTAAAATGTTTTAACAAATAGGGGTACCACTCTAGAGGTAGAATATTAGGTAGTAGATCCTACGTGTCTATTGTACACCAAATAGTAGTTTGTCTGGTGGTAGAAGAACTCAGATAGTATATGATCTGGTGGAAGTTCATCTAGTGATTGAATAACTCTAAAGATGCCAAATATAATGGTATCACATTACTAGTAGAGACACAAATATGGTGTTGTCATGAGTCTAATAGAAGCATGACAATATCGGTAGTATAATTCATCTGTATCACAATTTTATGTAACATGGGAACTAATGTGATGGTATATAATTTGGCAGTAACATGATCAAACTAACAGTAGAACATTTATACTAACAACCCACATTTATAAAAACGATAACATATTTATAAAAATGTTAGAACATTGTTACTAATGGTAGAACTTCTATACTACTGAAATCTATTTTACATTCATAACTAATTTTCTTACAATTACTATTTAAAAAATAATATACGATCATGAAACATGATGGTTATTAGAAACATAAAAAACATGATTTGTGAGAATTAAAATAAAGAGGTGACAAAAATTACCCCCTTTTGTGGTACCAAATCATTGAATATTATTAACCATGTATAAAAATATATTGGATCAAATAGATGAATTTGAATTCTAATTGTCTGAATAAAATTTCAGCATGACAAATTTTAGGTAATGATATTGAAATTTCAAAACAAAAAATGATGAAATCATATAAAAACAAAAACATGAAATAAAATTCCCAATACAAATTTCCCCATTTTGGAATAATCAAAAGGATAATTAATAGAAGAAGAATTTACATGTCGAAAGTAGTAAAAATGAAATTTAATATATAGATCAATAAAAATATATCATTCCCAAAAAGTCATTCAAAGAGAATATAATAGAGCCCCCATAAAAACCTAATATTAGTCACTCCCAACTATATGAGAGGTAGGATTTGTAGGTTCCGGGTGCAGCAGGTGCGCATTGGTGGGTGTACCCTACTTTAATTTTTTGTTTAAAAAGATCAATACACGGTCTGTCATGATAAAAAAATGTCTGATCTTCAGAATAGAATGAAGAACAGAAGAAAATTAGGGTGTCTCGCAACCATATAGAGGATCATCATATGTTGGTTATAAATAATTTAATTAAAAGAAATGAATGACCTTGATGTAATTCTCTCTCCAATGTTGTTTCTGGTCACGATCTGATGTGATCCATCCTTGCGTCATGGAATCCAAGTGTAGGATTCATCTAGCAGTGATCCACACATGCTCCAAGTATATTTGGACATCATCGAAGGGATCTCCGGGTGCAAGCGCAGAAGAGCCTTCACTTGCGATGTCCGCCTTCGATCGCCTTGATCCAGTGGAGGTGGATCTCTCTCTCATATATTGAGAGAATTCTTGGGGGAAAAATAATTCTCTCTTGGCTTGAGAGATTTCACAAATCCGTTGTGTTCAACCCCAAACACTGGCTAGGATTATGAGAAATATATGATTGGGATTTTAATTACATAAAATAATAAAATGAATTAATTACCCAAAATCATTTATTAATTTCATTTAATTCTTATTAATACCCCATGTCTAATAATAATAGTTGACTATTATTATTACTTGACTTCTGCTCAGCGAATTACAATTAATATTAATTAATTAAATAAATAATATTATTTCTCACAAATCCCTAGAACAACTACACGGTGTGTACTTTTGTTTTTCAATTTTCATTATTCCCTACACCACATTTATTATATCATGAATAGTGGCTATTTATTTCTCAATAAACGTTCACTGCATTACTCACTAATAAATATATTATTTCACCAACAATATATTCTCTCGAATAACTAGTGTACAAGTAAATTCCATCAGACATCCTTGAATAATTATTAATCCAAAATCAGGAATAATCATTATTCAACTTATTAAGTTAATATTTAACTCAGATACTTGGACACATATAGTGTGTGACCCTCTAGGACTCTTTCTCAATGGAATTAAGCGGAGCATGCCTAAAGTCCAAGGTTAGCATCTAGAAACACATCAATGAACACATAGAGAAAGAAGTTAAATATACAATGACGTGTCACCTCCTACAAACGCTTTCTGTATAATTTAATCCATTTGTCTCGATATCTAAAATCAAGCGGGTTTCTTGCTAGTTCCAACAACCCATGTGCTCGATTATTCATTCTTTGACTTCCTAGAATTGAACTTGCCCATTCTTTACCATGGACATGGAATTATTTTGGCTATATCAATTCCATCAAAAGGCCAGATATATATACCTCCGTTATTGAACATAAGGGAAAATTTATTTCTCTCATTCTGTATTAATGTAGTATTACTCATGATGCACCCAACATATCTTATCTCGCTGCAAATAGTGTGTCATTATAGTTTTCATCATTACATCTAAGTGCGCGAGTTGTAATACCCTTTAAAAATAATCTTAATGTCTAAGGAACATTACACATGTCAGCATATAGGAACATCCAATTACACTATGAAATTTGGATTTCCTACTGGCGAGTCTCATTCTCATAACATCCTCTTTGGTATTACCAAGGGAGTACACCATGATAAGGTGCCTAAAATTTTTATGAGTCTTCATCCCTAATGGATTGTATTATTTTTGTCCCTCAAATTACATCATCCAGACATAGAGCAGATATTCCAGACGAGTGTTATGGCATTTCTGGGTTCCCATCATTGCAGCGATCTGTCATGACCCTTTAATGCAACAACTATCTTTTGGACATTATCCAATGCATTTGCACGCAGAAGAACCATCACAATGTGAAAAGGTATTTATTAATGAATAATGTTCCATGTAGTAGGTTCTAGGCCACCAACTCCAATAGACTCCCACTTGGAGTAGAGCCAACTACTAACAACCTTTAACCCGCTAGCTCTCACATGATATTCATGCTTTTGCTGATATAGGCCCTTAGTCATGTGTTCTGACATGTTCTCTTCTGTGGACACTCTGCTCACAACAACTTCACCCCTTTGATAGAAATCCCTCAAGAGGTGATACTTCTGGATCATGTTATTTGTCTGGTTATCTGACCTTGGTTCTTTTTCAAGAGACACCACTATAGAATTATCACAATAAAACGTGTTAGGATATTTACTATTAGGTACCACATCAAGATCTGGGAAAAAGTTCAGAATCAAGACGACTTCCTTGGTTGCATCAGAAGCCACAATATATTTGGACTCCAATGTAGAATCGGTGATAACTAGATGCTTTGATCTCTTCTAGCTCAGAGCTACTTCGTTGAGAGAGAAAACATATCCATATTGTAATTTCATATCGTTCTAATCTGTCTGAAAACCAGCATCATCATACCCTCTAATGACAATATCCTTGTCTGCTACAGACACCAGGAACATATCCGTAGTTCTTCTCATATACATAAGGATAGTCTTAACAGTATTAAAATGTTGTTCTCCTAGATCTTCTTGATATCTTTCTACCATGCTCAGTGCATAAGCAAAATCAAGCATCTTACGTAACATAAGACACATGATGGATCCTATAACCAAAGCATATGGTATCTTCTTCATTCAATCATTCCCTTGTTCTCTATGAGGACACATTTTCATATAATGATGTAGGCCATGTGACACTCAAACCAATCCCCTTTTAGATTGGTCCGTACGAAATATCTTTTGTATCTGGTCAATGTTTGTACCCTGACTTAGTCCATGCAGCCTCTTGGATATTTCACGAATTATCTGGATCCCTAGAATGTAGGCTCCTTCACCCAAGTCCTTTATGGAGAAACACTTCTTCAACAAGTCCTTCACTTATTTTAAGACTGATACATCATTTACAATAAGCAATATGATGGTATCATATACTACTAGGATTACGATCACATTCCCATTAAATCGATTATAAACACATGGCTCACATTCATTCTCAATGAAAACAAATTTATTTATGGCTACATGAAATTGAATGTTACATGACCTAGATGCTTTCTTTAATCCATAAATTGTTTTATACAACTTGAAAACCCGTTGGGATTCACCAAGTGTCAAAAAACCATCTAGTTGTGTCATATAGAAATCTTCCTGAAGGTTCCCATTATATAATGTAGTTTTGACATCCATTTTCCAAATCTCATTGTCATGGTAAACCACTTTGGAATGTAAGATTCATATGTATTGAAACATGAAAACTTGTGACAAGTTTTTATCATAGTAGATTCCTTGACACTGTCTAAACCCTTTAGCCACTAGCTTTGCTTTATAGGTGCTAATATGACCATCCATGTCTAGTTTTCTCTTGAATACCCATTTTCATCCAATATGCTTGACATCAACTGGCTCATCAACTAGAACCCATACTTGGTTCTGATACATGGAATCCATCTCAAAATTTATAGCTTCTATCTATCTTGCAGCTTCTGAGCTTTATACTGCTTCCTTGTAGAAGAAAGGTTCATCATTTTACAACAATAATGATTCAAAATCCTTGATAAAAAGGAAACAAAATATCTCTGGTTCCCTTACCTCTGTGGAGCCCCTACATAGTAATTTTTTTTCTAGAACCTCTTCCATAGGGACCTATGGAAGTTGTTCTCGTAATAAATCATCTGTATCTTGAGAATCAACTTCATTGAAGTCAATCTATCTTCCACTATCCTTTTTTGAAGATGTGATCCCTCTCAACAATGAAGCATTATCTGTGGACAATCACATTCTTGTCGGAAGGGTTATTTAGGTAATATCCTATTGTTTCCATTGGATATCATATAAAGATACTCCTCATGAACCGGGGTGATATTTTGTTTCTTGAGAAGGCCATAACAAATACCTCAGATCCTGATACACATGTCTGCGACAAAATGAGTTTCTTTCATTTCCATAACTCAGAGAGAATTCCATTTTCTGCCATAGTTGGTACTTGGTTTAATGTGTGTTCTGTAGTTTTTATTGCATATCTCCAAAAGGATAATAGAAGATCAGCATGACAGATCATCGACCACACCATGTCCATAGAGGTGTGGTTCCTCCTTTCACTAACACCATTCCACTGTGGTGTATAAGGTGGAGTGGGTTGAGATGGAATCCCAGACTCCCGTAGAAGATCGATGAAATCTTGCTACATATATTAGCCACCTTGATCCGATCAAAGATTCTATATCTTCTTACCAAGATGATTCTCTACTTCATTCTTTAATTCCTTAAATTTATCTAAGGAATCTGACTTATAACTCATTAAGTAGACATAGCCATATCTACTCAAATCATCAGTAAAATTAATGAAGTAAGAATATCAACCTCTAGATTCTACTGGAAATGGTCCTCACACATTAGTGTGCACCAGTCCTAGAAGCTCTGTGGCCCTTTCACCCTATCCACTGAAAGAAGGGGTGGTGATTTTACGTTGTAAACATGAGTGCCATCTATCATGTGGATTTAGCTTAATACAATCTAAATAGAAATCTTGGTATAGTTTTGTCAAGTGATTCTTATTTACATGACCAAGATGGTGATTCCACAATTGGGTGATGTATGAGTCATTGATTTTTTTCATTATTGATTTCCAACCCCTGGCTTTTCAAAATTTAATACATACAAACATTATTTAAATGAACTATACCATAACATATGTTGTTCTTATAAAATAATCAACCCTTCATTCCAAACAGGAAAATTAATCTTTCCATATCACAACATGATACAAAAATTAATTTTTTGGTAACACAAGGCACCTAATAATAGTTATGTTAAAACAAAATCATCCCATTTTTCAATGAGAGGTGGTAATCACCAATGGCTAACACAGCCATCCTCGCACCATTGGTAGCTCGAAGATCAACCACTACTCTAGCAACCATTCTAAATATACTTGGTTTCTGCATTTTAATAAATATTTGAGAATCAAAAAATGTATCTAATACCCAATTTGTAGAAATGGGATGATTACATTCGATAATGAATTCACCTTTAGCGTCACCAAAATTCTTTGTGTAGTTTCTTTTATAGTGGCCTTGCTTGCCACATGAAAAACATACCACCTTCCATTCCTTTCCCTGCCTCTGGATCTTCCCCTTCTTGGAGGGAAAATTCTCGGGGGCTTCAGATCGTTAATAATCCTTGACCCCTCTTCCTTGTCCTTCCATTTATTATTCACCACAAGGACTGCAGGTCTGTCACTCCCCATGTCCTTATCTACCTGGAGAATTAAGGTCAGAAGTTTCGATATACTCTTCTCATTGTTTCTCTTGTTTTAGTTGACAATAAATCTAGAGAAGGTCTTGGGAAGTGATGATAGGATGAGATCTGTACACAAATCCTCTGGTAACTTAATCCCTAAGAAGTCCAATATTTTAATGTAGCCACTATTATTGACTACATGAGGCCAATATGGTAAATAATCTCCAAACATAGTTGTAAAAAAGCGTTGGAGATCTCATAACTCTACTTTCTCACCTTCTCTTGATAGAGATCTTTATGGCGAGAGATCATGCCAAATGAATCCTTGATTTCATGTTTCTTCAAGAGCTCATTAGACATGGTCTATAGATTGAAAAATTGGATATCTGTGGAATCATCCATATGTTTCTTATAAATAGATAATTCCTCACCACTGGCCTCTTTTCCAGGTGCAACTAGAAAAGGATCTCCCAGAACATACAATTTCCTCTCGTGGTGAAGGATGATGTGTAAATGCCTCTGCCATGCCCAGAAATTATTGTCAGTGAGAATGTTTTCCTCCTCAAGTATGGTTCACAATGATATTTTTGAAGTCATTTTTCTTGAAATTTCTATAAATTATGATGAGAAATGGTCTATTACTTTCTGATGATAAAAGTGAGACAAATAAATAAATTAATACTTTTTAGTCTCCCACTATTTTATCAAAATCTAATAGTACTCCCCATTTGTTTTGGAATATTCTGTTGCCTGAATATTATAGTGGTAAGGATCTATATTCCACTTCGCATTACCCCAACTATGGTTTGTCATGAAACATGAACGGTTTTAGGTAGGTATTATAAATGAAAACTGCATTAACTCGCATCTCCTTGATCCGTTCAGAGGACTCCGAAATCCTGAAATTCATTTGTTTTAGATTTCCTAAACCTTTACCTATTGGTCAAACCAAGTCCTACTATGGCAGTAAACCCTTGCATCGAACCAAGTTAAGTCATCCCAAATCCTTGAATTAGAATTCCCTGATAATTGAAAGCACCCCAACTAGGGTTGGTCAATCACTTTGAACTATGGTTCGATTCTAACGATGATAATGTAATGCTATACCGAAATAATATTTTTATTGAGGGATTTTATCTTCACATGTGAATTTCAATTTTATTAACTTTTATTTCCTGATTTTAATATTAAGAGGGATATTCTTAAGTGATTTACCATGTCTATGATAATATTTATGCATATGTAAATCTTAATTTAGATCCATCTTGCATGATTTTTTAATTAATTAATTGTTTGATCGTGACAACACACCCAAAATAAATAATACATGAAACAATAATAAATAAAATAACTGGTTTTATCATGAGATTTATCTATTGGTTAGTTTATCTAGAGGTGGATAAACTAACCCAAGATATAGGGGGAAAACACCTTGAACCTTTTGGGTTCGTGTTTACAACATTGCACCTATCTACCTTTGTACCTCCTTGCATTGGTTTCTCCTTGGATCCTAACTTGAGCCGCCTCTAATATCATGGGAGCTCCATCCATTACATAGGCTTTTATCTCACTCACAGTAGAGGGGTAAAATTGGGTTTTACATAATAGAAACCTTGGATGTGCATGACCAATATATTAATGAGGATAAGGCTCGCATGCCAACAAATTAAATTTAAATAAATTAATTAAAAGAAACCATTCACATACAAAGGTCAAGGTCTAGCTCATGATAAACTATAAATGGAATGATATTTACACATAAAGAAAACTAGCATTTAATTATTTAATCGTTCTTGTTTAAGATAAATCACACTTGAATCAATTAATTATCCATAATTAATCAATCCTTTTATCTTAAACCCTTTTCTGAATTTCCCTGATATTGTCATCCAAAATAATTTTAAACAAAGAAATTAATTTAAAATTATCTTTGTATATAACTTGTACCTTGGAGGCAACATGGTGAATTGATGTTCATAACTAACCACTAAGTAAAAATTAACATCACATAGATGTTAAATTAAAATAATATTTATAAAACACCTATAATGTGTTGTGCCTTATATTTAAGCCTACACTATGGTACACATCTCAAGTGTTTGTATAATATAATAATAAATTTTAATAAATCTACGTAATTTGGAAGAGTACACAACATGTAGTTCTGACTACACGACCTTTACTTTTGTTAATCATCCATCTGATGTGCACGCCTGGGGACATGGAATTTAGATGTAATTTGAAAATATTTGGAGTACATGATGTTTTATGTGGGATGCATGCCTTGTAGAATCTGTGTTACATGGTTTACAGCTAGGAAACAGATGTACGAAGAACACTGTCCAAAAATTACCCGATGGGAATACACTCCATGTTCAGGTGACCACAAGTCATGTAATATGGAATCCATGTGCCACCTATTATTGTTCAACACACAGTGTCATTTAAGACTTAGAAAAAATCCAAGACACGGCTTGATTTGGCAGATCAATCCGATGCATTGAACCTAGACTATACGGCGTGTATTGCTGAATACGTGCCATGTATTATGGTGTTGTACTGTTAGGAATGATTGGAACCTTAGGATGAGATCCTATATTTTATTTTAATCAAAATTAAAAGAAAAATTCATTTCTATAAGGTGAATAAGAAACGAGAGAGGAGGAATAGATCTAGAGATTCATATTGATAGAACTATTAACTTGAATTGAAACAGCTAAATTATTAAATGCATAAATTACCAACAGAAAAATAAATAATTATAATCAACGATATGACCCCTTTGATACCACTTGTAGGTTCTGGGTGTAGCGGATGTGCGTTGGTGGATGTACCCAACTATAATTTTCCATTAAAATTGTTTAATCCGAGATCCGTCACAATAATAAAACGACGGATCTTCAGAATATAATGAAGAATGAAAGAATGGAAGGGGGCCCTCGAACCATAAAGAGGATCATCATATGTTGGTTATAAATAATTTAATTAAAAGACAATAATTACATTAATGGAATTCTCTCCCCGTAGATGTTTTCATTCATGATTCTATGTGATCCGTTTTTGCATCTTAGAATCCATGTGTAAGATTCCTCTAGTTATGAGTATAGATGGACATCACCTAAGGGGTCTCTGGGTGCTAGCACAGACGATCTTTCACTTGCGATGTCCACCTTCGATCTCCTTGATTCAGTGGTGGTGGATCTCTGTCTCTCTCGTAACTTGAGAGCATTCTGTGAGAAAAAGAATTCTCTCTTGGCTTAAGAGCTTTTCTAAATCTGTTGTGCACAACCCTAATAAATGGCTAGGCTAATGAGAAATATATAATTGAGATTTTATTTACATAGAATAATAAAATGAACTAGTTACCCAAGAGCATTTATTCATTTCATTTAATTCTAAGTAATACCCCATGTAAAATAATAACTGTTGACTTTGATTATTACTTGACATGCTCCTAGAAAATTACACCTAATATTATTTAATTAAATAAATAATATTGTTTCTCACAAATCCCTTGAAAAACTACACGACGTGTACTTTTTTTTTACATTTTATTTATTTCCTCCACCACATTTATTAGATCTTGAATAATTGCTACTTATTTCTAAAATAAATGTCTCTGCATTACTCGCTAATAAATATATTTTTTCACCCACAATATAATCTATCAAATAATTAGTGTCGAAATAAATGCAATCACATATCCTTGAATAATTATTTAACCATAATCGGGTATAATATTTATTCAACTTTTTAAATTAATATTTAACTGAGATACATGGACACACTTAGTGAGTGACCCTCTAGGCCTCGTTCTCTGTGGAATTATGTAGAGCATGCCTAAAATCCAAGGTTACAATTTAGAAACATGCCAAGGCACCCATAGAGAAATAAGTTAATGCCACAATGACCTGTTACCACTTACGAACTCTTAACATGTAATGCAATCCCTTTGTCTCGATATCTCGAGTCTAGTGGGTTTCATGCTTCTGCCATCCACCCATGTTCTCGATTATTCTTTTTTTGACATCCATGAATTGAGCTTGGCCATTACATACCATGTCTATGTATTTATTTAGTCTATATCAATTCTATCAAAGGGCCCGAGATATCTACTTTCGTTTTGGAACAGAAGGGACAAATCCTATTTATCATTATCTATTAATGCAGTATTAGTCATTACACACCAAACATATCCTACCTCGCAACGAACAATGTGTCGTCATATTTTTTATCAATACATCTTAATTCATGTGTTTTAATACCCATTAATAATTATCTTAAAGTCTATATACCAATAAACACGTTCATAGATTGGAACATCCATTGACACTATGAAATGTGGATTTCCTACTGGCGGGTCCCATTGTTATAATATCCTCCTGGATATTACCAAAGGCGCATACCATGAGAATGTGCCTCAAAGTATTATGAGCCCCCACCCTTAGTGGCCTTTATTATTTGTGTGCCTCAAATAACATCATCTGGGAATAGAACATATATTCAAGAATAGTGTTATGTGATTTCCAGGTTTTCATAATAAAAAAGATCCACTATGACCATTTAATGCAACAACTATCCATAGAACATCATCATATGAATTGTCACGCAGAAGAACAATCACGATGTGATAAGGTATTTATTAATGAATAACCTACAAAGTAGTTGTTCCTAGGCCACCAACTCCAAGAGGATTAACATTCTATTTTCCTTTTCTAGAGGTAGGAGTTATTGATGTAGTAGTTAGGGGGGATTAGTTAGTTTGAGGCAACTCCTATCGTACCCCTCACTCCCATACCGGTTTTTATATATGGTCACCATTTAATCATATTTATAAAATATCCTCCTTATGAGATATATGGATATAACTCATAATGGATTGTAGATCCTCTATGACTCTGTTTCAGATCATCTCACCATCAACTGATGATAAACGAATCATAAAATTGGATTAAGATGAAAAAATCATAGGTAATGACTCCATCCTCTCAAACATAGAAGCCAATATAGTAATAAAAAAGGCACTCATATCCTCCATAACAGATCTGAAGGATTCCTTTTCACTAGATAACCTTTTGTTTTCCATTTCATTATCATAAATATTTTGAGTCATCTTGGGCTTAATACAGAAGATAACTACTTCAAAAAGTGATATGGAATCAGCATTACTAAGATGAGTAATTGGAGGTTCCTAGGATATCACAATACCAGAAAAATTATAATGTAACATTTCAATGAATTTTTCTAAATTATATATAGTAAAATAATATGAAGGAAAAGAGGGAGCATGAGGAAAATTTGAAGAACCTATCTTAGGAACAGGCATAAAAACCTTATCTTTCTATGATCTTTATATGAGAATAAGATAAAGAAAATCCTAAAGCTCACCAAAATAATCAATATGTTGGACAATAGATCTTTTAGTATCTTCCTCGACACCAACCAATAAATGATGTACACCATGATTTGGTGGACTTTGGTAATCATCAACACTTCAATCCTCTTCATCTAACATATGATGTGATAGTCCATGCATTTTGAAACCTGGTAATGGATTCCCCTTATATTAATCTTCATCATTAGTATAAATGTATGGATTATCCCTATACACTAACTTCCAGCTGAACGAACATGGATATTTCTCCCACTCAAAAAATTCCCTAGGATCACCCCAAACAATGAAATAATCGTCAATAAACTATGATGAAACTGGTATCTCTAGATATATATCCAAAACTGAACCAATAGAAGATGGATGTGATTGTTTCTTAAAAACATCATCTTTATCACAATTATCAACATCACCTTGAATATTCTCACCATTTCCATCATCAAATTTATCTCCATTCTCATCATTTGAATCCAAAAAATTTACTTATATATTTATGAAGCACATTGAATATATTCATCTCCTAATACATTAGTCTATTCATTATCTTTTTTACTCAAAATACATTCTATAACAGAGAGATATTTGGTTGGACGAGAAGATCCATATTTCAGGACCATGCTTTTATGAATATAAAGACCATTTCCTTCTTCAATAAAACTAGCATTTTCTTCATGAAATAAACCCCCATCCTCTTTAAATTCTTTATTAGAATAAAATTCAATGTCATCTTGTTGGAATTCAAGGTCAACATGATTCTTGGGTTTTGTTGGAACATATGAAAGACAAAAATCCTCATAGATTTTATCATTATACTCAAACCACTTCACCATATTGGATTCTAATTCACTTTCATCATTTGACAAGAAAATTTACATAAACAAGAACTATAAAGGTGTACCTCTAATTAAACTACCTCATCAACTAAGTCTTTTAATTCCCACATAACTGAGATCATAACTGGGTAAAATAATGAATTTGATCTTGAAGAGTACATGAAAATATCTATTATGTGCAGAATAAGATATATTCATAGATAATGTTTATCATCTATCATCATAAAAGAAAAAAAGTATAAATCATGATATCTAATTATGTAGAAATAATATTTTCTATGAAACGAAATATATCAAATGAAACTGAACATGAGACTATTTTCAACATCTAAATATGTAGTCATAGTCCTTCCTACATTTCCATCACCAGTCATCTCTAAAATTGAATTCTAATATAAGTACAACTCATTGACATTTGGTATTGAACCTTTATAGTCATTATAAGCTCCTCGATTAGGTAAATTGACACAATTATTCAATTATCTAATAGAATAACTAATCTTTTTCCCCACATTATTAATAGGAATCAAATCATTCATTTCACCAAAACTGTATTGTAAATTTTGATAGAATTGGTGAATCAACCACTAATAAAAAGGTTCATCATATATAGGGAACCGATATTTGCATCCCTAGTCATGGATCACCTTTAGTTACTATTCAATCACAGCACAATTCAATCGTTTATGGTATTTCAGTTCGACTGAAGAACGTATTGATTCTTCTTGAGACTTATTTATAGGCCGCAATCCTTCTAGATAAAAAATTTAAAGACATATAACATTCAACATTATAGTGAAATTAATTAAAATCAAGGGAACTAAGTGTGTTGATTATTGGGAGAGAATGGGAATGAAAATTGTCCGAAGGAGTAGGCGTGAGTGATATAGTGACTCAATGGTCAACAAGCTTAGTGGTTGAACCACTCCTCAGTGGTTAATCTCAATGGTATATCAAATATACTATGTATCACTAATTTTGAAACGTTCTATTTGTGTCTTACCAATAGTGGATCTCCAATGGTGGATCCTTAATAGTGGATCACTAACAATGGATAACCAATGGTCGATCACCAATGGTGGCTTAGCAATGTTGGCTTGTGAAACTGTGGCATATCCATTGGTGGTTCCTTTAATGTTTCATCATCCAAGATTCATGATTAACTAAAATTTACCAGTATTATTTCATGTTTTATGTAGCTTAATCTATTATAATTCCAGGGATTTGTAAGAATATCATCATGCTGATGTTGATTTCCTATTAATTGAATTGTTATATCACACTTTTGGGAATGATCTATCTAAAAGTGATTTATTAGATAAATATAAATTTTCCTAGAATGGGACACATGATTCATAGAAATTTTTATCACACCTGAATTTTCAATAAAATTATGTACATGTTGGAATTTATATTTTCAATCCAGTAATGTTTGTTTCATCTACAAAATTTGTTCACAAACACTTCTTGCATCTATATATTCCACCTCTACAGTACATAGTACAACATAATTTTTCAACTTGATTCATCTAACTCTACTTTGTTAAATTTATATTCATCCACACACCTCATGAATTTTTATATCATATCCTTAATAGGTAACCTTATTACATCATACAATTCTATGATTGACACTGATGTTTCTATCCATCTATTTGGAAGACACCTCAATAGTTTTGTTACTTTATCTTTTTCATAAAAACGTTTCCATAGTGAGTTTACCTATATTCACTATCAAATTAAACCTGAGATACATTTTATAAATTTCCTCATCCTGTATCATATTATATATATCATATTTAATCGTATAAGAATTTAATCCCATTTCATTGACATTATTTGTTCCCACATGATAAACAGATAAATTATCCCAAATTTAAAAATATGTTGAACATGAAGATATTAAATTAAATTCATTACCACACAAGGAAGAATAAATATAATTAAATATATTGGAAATTATTATTATTTAAATTTTTATTATCATTATTTCTTTTAGAGCTTGTAATTTTAGGTTTCTCATATTTATCTTCAATTACTATCTATACATCCAAACCCATACTCTTTAAATGAATATTTACTTTAATCATCCAATTATTATAATTACAACCATTAAAATAAGGTGGAATGTTGGTAGTAGATACTTCATGTCTTTAATTCTCTATAATGAACTATATTTATTAATAAAAAAATTTACGATCATTCGAAGAACAAATAAATCACATTTGAAAATATATTTAAAATAAATTCATACAAAATGTTACATGGAGTGAGAAAATCATGAGGGTGGGGGTGAATTGAGTTCCCAAAAATCATTCTGTTAAAATCATTTTAAAAAAATTTTGAAATTTAATTAAAAACACCCAATTAATCAAGGAAATTGTTTAAATTAATTTTTTAATTATAAAATATTTATCAAAACAAGAATAGGTTTTAGTTAAAACAATATTTTATATTACTCGAACATTTCAAATATATTTACATAATAAATTAATGTATTTAATCACTTGTTAATATTAACTACCAATATATATATTTCAATTAAATATTTAAAAATGAATTTTAAGATTTTAAATTGATGAAAAATCCTGAATGGTTAGACATCAGGTTAAACATGTGGTTAAGTCTAAGACCAAGACCAAATCCACTCCACCTGAAAAGTACCATATTCTAAAAATATTATTTTAACCAATAATCATATCTACAACATGAATCAGGTATATAAACAACATCACACACATTTTTAGGCTTAAATAATCTTCCACAGTTAATCATGTGAAGAAATACAACACAATCCACCCAAACTCCTTACAATTGTGATGAGGGTATAAAAAATAGATAAATTTTGAGAGACGATGTCTAATATTATCCATTTAAATAAAATGTGTTTGTGTATTAAAATAATTACAAAAATATAACATAGTTCTCAAAAGTAATGAAAATACAAGTAGAGAAAATATTTAAATGTGTAGCAACCCAACCCCAGATAGTCCAGAGCCAGTGTCTTCTACTATTAAATTGAAATGATTACAAGGAATAAGATCTTGAAGGACTGAGAGATTATTATTCTGGGTAAACCAGATATATAAATGAGACTACTATTAAAAATGATTACAGAAATTATAATATATTTTTTTCATTATTATAAATAAATAAATATAATCAAGGATTAATCTAATCCATCTATTAAATCCTTGAAAATAATTAATAGTAATTATATTGTTTTCTAGGGGAAAGAAAAACAATGAAGCTAAGATGAAAAGCTCAGTTGTCCTATGTAAAGATGAATCAATTATGTATCAAACATAATAGTGAATATGGTAGGGTAAATAATTGAACACACATTCCATATAATCAATAAAATGAATGGAAGTGCATAATAAAATGGAAATGTAATAACTGGAAACACAAAACACTCAAGTAAACAGATAAGGGAAAATAAATATAGAAAGGTATGAAACTGAAACACATGCCATCTAATCAATAAACTGAATTGAAATGTATCAATTGATATGTCGACAAAAAATCTCATGGATGAATAATAATAAATAGAATCCCAATAAATGAAAATATTAATTAATTGATATCATTTTTTCCTAAGAACATGATACTTTTACCATTAATAGATAGTTTAAACTTTTAAAATTTTCTCAACTAATTGGTCTCATGAGACTACTGATGCATCGAAGGGATTTCATGGATTGGTCACCAACCCATAGAGCTTGAATTAACTGGTCTCTAACCTATATAAATTTCTTTAGCCTATCACCAACCTGTATATTTCATTTCAATATCAATTAATGAAAATGTTCCTTATAAAATATCCGCATTTAATAAAGGATACAATTTTATCCATATTTCCCCAAATAATCAAATAAAATTCAATGCAAACAACGTATAAAAATGGTATACAGTTTAGGCAATAGAAATAACCATTGTATGAGAATATGGATATTCATGTAGATTTCCAATGAATAATTATTACAATAATTATATTGTTTTAAGAAAAATTTATCAATCACAGATGGAATTGATATTTCATTGATAGTCATTAAGAACAATCTTGAGAAAAATAATTTTTAAAAATTCCAATGTTTCCCATACGAATTTAATAACATTTGAATCAAAATATTTACAATGGTACGAATCTAAATGAAACTTATTATAACATTTTAATATGGGTAATGATGATATAATAATTAAATGGAAGTATATACACCCAGTAAAAGTTAATTTTAACATGATATGTCTCAATGCAATTAGAATTGTGATGAAATTCCCATACCACTATAGTAAAAAATTAATTTTAAATTCCAAATGTAATAAAAATTATAAATAAATAAATACCATGAATATAATATTATTCATGATATTATATTTCAACATGGAAGTATGTAAAACATATATAAGGAATTAGGTGCACAGTAATAAAGTATGCCACCATATAATGAAAAGTAAGAAATAGTCCCTTATTTTGAGCTTCATTAATGGTGAACATCCATTAAAATAAATTATAATAAACGTATGTTAATATTATATATTCTTTAGAAAATCATTCATCTTTATAATTAATTTTATTTCACTGATTTCTATGTTTAATATACCAACTTAATCAATTAAATTTACATCAGGTGTTTTGAATATTTTCGGTTTTTGTGTAAAACAATTGGTAGGTAAAATATGGTCAAACGGGTCATTATATAATATATCCAGATTAAAAAAAAAGACCTAATTATCATATTTATACCTCAATTATTCTTTTAAAACAAATCAACAAATATTTTTTTGACAAATGAACAAATGTTAATCTCATGGAAACGGTGTGGCGTACGTACGCATGAGTAACATTCCCATTTTTTTAATGATCATTAAGTAAAGATGGTATGTAACACCATATATTTCTAGAAAAGTAATTATATCATAAATATGATATTATTTTATCACATATACTCTTATATATAATTATTGTGATGTAAAACATCTCACATCGTGTCAAGGAGGGGGTAGTTCTCCAAACACAGAAATAATATACTTGTTACCCATTAGATGGAGTTGAGTATATGTTTAGTTAGAAATATTAACATTAAAACATCTTAGAATATTTATAATATTGGTTTTTTATTTAATAATATTATATGAATAGTATAGGTGTAAATTATTGTAAATGAAACTAAACTACTTGGGAGAAGACATTTCCTCTTAATTGAGTAACTTCTTTTGGTTTGAACCTAAAGTTCCTTGTATTGCATTAATCCCGAGGGGAAGATTCGAGAATGAGATGATGGATGTTGGGAGACTACATGGTAAGAGTTTGGATGAGCCAATGTGGCTTGATAGGTGTGTGGATGTGGGATAAGTGGTGGCCTTTAAAAAAGAAGCAAAAGGACTCACTGGTAATTTTTCGAATTGAGTAATGTGTACACAAATTATAAGCTTAGAAAAGTCATAAAAAAGAAACCAAAATCAAAAAAGGATGTTTAAAGGACTAATTTTGGTCATACAATGTGTTTTAGATAGGTTTCTAGGTCATTTGGGCTTTTAAATATATGATTTCGTCCATTTTTAAGTCTAATTACACCTTAATCAATATAATTAATTTAAATCACATTCAATAATTATTTATGTAATAAATTTAGTATATCATATTAGGATAAAAATAATATTATTTTTACAATGATTTAATTACTATTTTTGAAATTCAAATCATAAAAATTGCAAAATAAAAATTAATTCTAATCCTGCAGATAGCCTATTTAACTGGTATTAGGAGAAAAAAAAATCAAAATAGTATTGAGTTTTTATATTCAATTTCAATGTGAAATTGATTCTAATAAAATAAATTGTATTAATAAAAGGGTTATTTATATAATTTGACATACTAAAATATTTTACATATAATTTAACATTATATTTATTTAAATGAAACGGAAATGTTTAACTAAAATACACTTTCATTCACAATTCATTACATAATTTAATTTTCTCAGAAAAATAAAAACAATTACCCTTTAGATAATTTTATAATTATGCATTTAATAATGAAGTTTATTTTATAAATTTAAAATTTTAAGTGTAAAAATTAATATTTAAAATATGTTCTCTAATAAAATATAGAAAATTTACATTTTAAAAAATATAGATTTTTATGTCTGAAATAGGGTGTGGTTATATCTTAAACATAAAAAAATGGATAAATATAAAAAAAAAATATGATATAATATATAAAATATATGTTTCATTTACATCATTCACTAATTGTAATTATTTGTGTTTATTAAGTTAAAAATCATTCGGATGCATAAAAATAAAAATAATTCTTTTTATATACAATTGGTTCTTATTTTCACTTCTCCTTAATTGGAAAACCATTAATTTTCATAATTTAGTTAAGAACATTTTAATATAGTAACATAAGTGATAGGTAATATCTTATTATATTAAATAATAATATTTTAACAATAAATTGTTATTTGATGAAACTCAGTTTTGTGTGAAACACAAGTTATATAGGAAGGTCTCTCTTATGTGTAACAAAAGCTATCGAGGAGGGTTACTCTTACGTGTAATGCAAGATAGATCAGTGTTTAATGCATTAAAATATATAGGATATATTTTAAATAATCAATATATTATAATTAATATAGGTATTATATTATCTTACGCTCTTGGTGTTGTGTGTCATACACGCTATCGAATACAGTGTTCTAATTTTAGATTTTTGGAGTGCACAATTATCCCAAACTTATTTTAATTTCATCCTCACAATTTAAAATCAATCATTGTGATATTTTTTTATACTTCATATGTTTAAAACACCACACCATGATTATGTTTCACAAGAAATCCTCTATAAAAGAGATAATGGGAATTACAGGGGTCATATGGACTATCATGTGTCTAGGTTTCTATGTATGAGATCATTAGTGGTAGGTAGAGATACATACATGGATGAAAATAATACATTTTTATAGGGATTGAATGAGATCATCAAACAAAAACAAGGGAAATATTGAAATAAATGTTAGGCCCTCTAATTCATAATTCTATAATGATTTAAGAGACCATTGGTTTAAAAAAATATTGTTTTAGGACAAAATCTTATTTCAAAGTCATTTTCCTATTGTTGGTAATTTATTATAGTAACTGCCAATATAAGTAACTATTTTAACATGGATGGTTTTAATTTCATAAAACTAATCCTAAATTTTTGTTTTTCATTGATAAAATTAAAATTCATTCCATTAAACCCCAAAATTAATTACGAATAATGATTTTTTATCCATCAAGCACTACCAAAAATTTAAAGGGTCATAAAGTCTATAAAAGAGTGACAATTTTTTAAATTTTCCCTTAACTATATTAAAAAACCAATATGTATTGTATATTAATATCTAATGATCATAATTGATGCTATTGGTTATTCGTTAAAATTTATTTATCAATTTTTTAACAAAAAACCATGAAAACAAAAACATGATATTTTATAACTTACTGTTTTGTGTAAATCCCTTTTCATCCTTCAATCATGGGTTTAATACCTGTTGCCTTGCCAAATTTAATTGGTTGTCATGAAACATATAAGTTTTATGTTTATAAAACCATATTAATATAATTTCAAAACTATATATAATAGACATCCTTGAAATTAGGTGATTCACTAAATTTCCTTTTAACTATGCTTTTTAATACAACCATTTTTTGTCACAATGTCTCATAATATTATTTGACAATTATTGGATGTCATTACTAATTATATGAAGCATAAAGTCTATGAATACCTTTATAAAAATATCTATAAAAAATATAAAGGTATTATTCCACAAATATCAATTATACTCTAAATCATATGCTTCTAAAATCCAGCATATTCCATTGACATTTCTTGTCACGAACCAGTCCGAGTCATCCCTGAACCGATCACCCAGGCCAGCCCGCGAAAAGTCCCAAGAGGCGTTCTCGATCCTCCTGGGATGGTGACAAGCACCAAGGGAATCAATAGAGTATACAAGGGAACGATTTCTCCCATATATGAAAAATCAACCGAATAGCGGAAAGAAATGGACAGCCCAAAATAAATTTAGATAAAAATTGAACTGAAAAATATTTGAACAAGAAACTGAAAGTACAACTAAGAAAAAAACTCAAATGACCAAACCTTATTACCAAATAACTCCATGTGACTCCTCTGGTAACTCTCCAGAAAAATGATCACACATCTCCCAAGGTAATCAAACTCAAGCTGAAACCTTCACAAGGGATAAAAACAGAAGAAAACTATAGGCATGGGTATTAAAACAAAGTAGGTTAGCCCGATATTCTATTCCCAATGCACATTTTTTTAAAATAAACGAAACATAAATTTATAGTTTTAAATTAAAGATATGAAAGTATGGTTTTCAAATGAGGTTCCATGCTAAAAAAATTACCAGTCGAAAACATGCATGTTTTATAAACAAGAATGCAAGTAACAACTTTCATAGCGGTGAAACTTCGAAATGAAAATATATTTCAAGAGGGATGCCTTAAAGAATCATAACTCTTAAATAAATAACTTGCACTACTGAATTTACCAACAAAACACACCGTATGCCGATGATGAGTGCAAAATATCCAATGATCATAAGTCACGGGAACACCCCTAGGCACTAGTTAGTTGTGAGCCCGAGGTACCTCGTATCTCAGTGAAAGTGACCATAATAAATATCCATTCTTGTGCACACGAGCCACTAGTAGGTAGAATACCCATAACCTAGTGGTCCCACAAAATCATCATCATCATAGTTTAGTTAGTGTTGTCATTGTCAAACATGCTACGTGAAACAACGGCGAAACCCCACGGGGTCACTAGTATACTAGTACACGTCCACCCACCTAGATACCCGGGATTTCCATTAGTGATAAATCAAGTTAAATATATTATCAAATACACATTTCATATAAAAATTCTTTTCCCAAACCACAAACACAGAAACATCCCACAAACTTTCTTCACATTTATTTCACGAATCAACAAACCACTAAATATTTTCGTAAAAAAATTTCAAGGAGTGTATTTAGGCTTTGCACATAAAACACATTACAAACACTCTTTCAATTATTTAAACATGTAAAAAACATACGAAACTATATTTTTAAGCCCTAAAAACATTTAATAAAATAATTTCATGGACCATAAAACAATCCCAATTGCACAACTTGGTATACACAAGTAAAACACTCATTCTTCATTTTTAGGAAAGGCCAAACTGGCCTTTTAAATTTTCTCAAAACTAACATTTGACAAGGTTATGAATTTAAATTTTATTAAGGAGGTGTATAAACATCATTTACAGAATCAAACCACATTCATAAATCCAATAAAACCCTCAAGTTACATATTCAAAATACAACCATTTTCATAAGAATGTGAAACATGCCATTTTCCAAAAACTCAGGCCAAAACATGTTGTAAACATAAACCCATTTATTTGTAAAACAAAATACAAATTTTAAATCCATAAATGATCCCAAAATAGTTTTTTAAATTCTTCCAATGTATTTATAAATCCAAACAAATCATTTTAAATTGCACTAGACACATAAAAGCCAACCGGCCAATTTACTGATCACATGGCATGCACTCGTAAAAAAACTTATGTTAAGCACTTAAAAATATATAAAACACCATTTTAATGCCATAAATTTATTAAATATACTATGAAATAATAAAAATACCATAAACCATGTTTGAAATCTAATGGAATAATTTATCAAACTAGAGGAGTTCCCATTTATATCAAAACAACTATATTTCTAACAAAAGAAGTCATAAAATATAATTTGCACACAAAACCTTTAGAACCAAAGTTTCAAAGTATCAAATATCATATAAATAAGGGTATAACAGAATTAAAATGATAACACTTAAATGATAATGGTTTCTGGAAAGGATATCCTACCTCAAATCCTAGGCGTAATGGAAACGCACAACCGAAATCACCCATCGTGGGTTTATAAACCCTAAAACTATGAAGACCAGAAATAGATGAATATAAATTATATAAAAAACCATGGTATAATATAACTCTAGGTATATCATTACTAGGGGAGATTATGAAACCCAAAAAATTTGAAAGGAGGAAGAAGAGGGAGGATAAAGGAGATGGAATCTCACCTTCACCATAAGAAATCTCTTCGTATTTCATTAGATATGCACCCATAGAGAAAAGGGAATGGGATGAAACAACATGGAGAGTCTCCTACGCTCTTGAAGAACCTGGGAAAGAATAGTTTTTTGAGAACGAGTTCAAATTAAATGAGTTATGTATATAACTCTTTACCTTATCAATTTTGGGAGATTTGAGGTATCCTATGAACATTATCCCTAATACGTGACCCATATGAGCTCCAAAGAGGGTAAATAGATTTTGAGGGTTAGGATAGGGTTATTGTCTTCGAGGGGGAGGAGGAATCACATTATAAGATTAAAAAATGAATATGATATAAATGAAACAAATTATTTTTTTAAAACATCAAATGGGCCCATGAGATGGCCCAATACCTAAATAAGTAACCCCAATTTACCATGATTATGAATTTCTATGGGGTCCAAAAGGATAAGGAAGTTTTAATATATCAGTATATAACAAGTGGGAAGTTTAATGGATGAAAAAATATGAAAAAAAATGTTATAAAAGAAAAAACATCAGTTTTTAAAACTGGAAATGGGATCACGGTTAGCTCAAATCATAAAGTAACCACCTTTTTTTCAAAAACTCCAAAACAAAAAATGGGGAACCCAAATTAGGGTGATTAGATATATATGAAACATAAAAACTAAATATTAATCTCACCAAATACCCATTAAAATGATTGGGATTTCTATTGGACCAGATCCAAACAAAGACAAAAAACTGGGTGTGACAATTCTCCCCACCATTAAAACATTCCTCCCCCAGAAAGCCATAACACTTTCCATCTGAAAAATCAACACCTAAGGATTACCTATCAACATGATCCAGCCTCTAAATAAAATGAAATATCATCATCTATAAATGTATGTTAAACCTCTTGCTCAAAAAACACACTACTCAGAACCACTTCCGGGAAATCATTGGAAATATCAAGCCACCACCTCCACAACCAAGCAAAGAACCTGATTGATGGGCTTTCTCCCAATGAACCCAACCATCACCCAAACCAAAGAGAACCCAAAAAAATCAAATATTCTAGGGGTGTCTAGAATGGAATCCCCACCATTAAGAAAAAACTATCACTAGAAAAGTTTTTAGGATGAAAATCCATGAGACCCATGGTGGGTGTCCCCACCATTAGAAACAAACTAGAAACGAACAGACAATTATTCAACATGAGCAAGAATTGGGCCTCACTCACAAAATCCCAAGAAAACTCCTATAAAATCCTATAATTACATGTTAATAGGGTAACAACATGAACATATAAACCACCCACTCGCAAACGGAGGGGACATGAACTGGGCCAAGACTTTCAGCACAGATCTGAACCCCCACCACTCATGGATGGGAGGGAAGGGGAACCAATAATTTGTCCGCTGAAACCACAAAAGAAATAAAGAAACTACCCAAAACTCTCCACCTATGAATTGGTAACACCAAGACTGCACCTAATTTTCACAAGCGGCCCACAAAGAGAAATTGATTGAAAACCCACATCCATGATGTGATAACAATAGACAATGTGTGAGGGGTAATTCCACCATGCTTGTTGCGACAAAGGGAAATTAACAGAAATGAGGAACCAAATCATTGAAAATAGAAACTAAATTACCAAAAAAGTGGAGGCAAGATCCTAATTGAGCACTCCACACCTCTTTTGATTTCCTAAATGTGTGAAAAGCTTCACTCCGAGGCCTATGGCTGGAGCCCTTATTCTTGAAGAATCCGCTGCACCGCAGTCAGGTGATAAGGATCACACCACTCAAAAAAACATCACATGATAACCAAAAAAACCATTATCCAAATATGATCTCATAGATACATATCAGAATTATGTCTCACTCCGAACGAGGGGCAGAATTGATAAGGAATACGACAAAACAGATCAATATCACCGAACACAACTTCTATGTCCAAAAGAATTATCATGACCTAGAAGCTCTTTTAATCGATCCCAACTAGATATCTACTCCAAAAAATAGGTTGAGGAATCATACAAAGAGGAGTATTTAACATTTCAAATGAATCCTTAGTATGATCAGCATGAATTATTTCCAATAGATAACTATACATGGCCACATCACAACATCAAACACATCTTTAGGAACCCAATGAACATTACTCAAAAACCGAGCCACCAACAAGATCTCATCCCAAGATGCAACAAGAGTACAACTTCAAGATCACAAAGAATATTAATGAATAAAAAACTATTCTAAGACATATAAAAATCATGCCACATAACCTTTGGTTTTAAAAAATGAAAAAAAAAATCAACTCAAAACACTTTTGATAAACAAACTAACATGGTGGGTTTCCATATTCACTAACGGTGTTTCATCAAGTCTCACCAATATGCACATTTCCATGCCACCCTAGGCACACAACCACCATTCCATATAGGCCATCCTTGCTGATATAAAAAATAACATGCGGGTGAGTACCCATGAAAACAGCAAAGGCTAAAACAAAACAACATCATTCGAAAAAAATCACCTTCAAAAGGAACACCAACCACCAAGTCAAAAACCCTTTTCATATTTCACAAAAAAAAACAATTCATTAAGAACCATTTTCTTAATAACCTACCTCTTTTCATTTTTAACAACTTTTAAAATAACCAAGACACTCCAAACAACCCCTTCCAATTTTTTTTTAAAATTCAGCAAGGTATATTTTCATAATCTGAGTTCCATTGAGACCAATACCCTTTCTAGGAAAACACCAATCGATCAAAACCAATTTCCAAAACTAATTTATCGGATTCAAAAAAAATTAACATCTGAAAATACCACATTTAAAACAAAGATCCAGATTCACCTTAAAATGATTCACAATTTCAAAACATTTTATTCCAACAAACCACAAGTTTAGATTATGGATAAACCAGTCCCGTTAAATCATTTCAACTTCCATCCATTTTTTTCATAAAACACAACCTTCCAAAACCATTCTTATATATAATTTTTGAAAACCCCCCTTTTCACTATTCAAGATATAATTCTTACTTTAAAACACATTTCCACAATTATCACACAAGGATTTTAAAAACAAAAATTCAGAATTCAAGAAAGGTTCAAGAGACCGAATAAAAGGGAACTAGTGTCAGTGGGTGACTTGACCATATGGTTAGCGGCCATATGTCAAACACAACTCCATCACAGAGAGACTTATTTGGACCATTCCCTAGCTCCACATGGCTTTCCAGGCCCTCCGAGCTCATGGAGGCCATTAGTCTGACTCCCCTTGTCATATCCCAACACCAAACAATCAACAATAACAATGGACACAAATAAAACCAGACTTCCCAAGGAAACTCGAGGATTACAATGAGAAAGAGTTCGCGATGCCCTTATTTCCCTTACCACTCAAGTCCCAAAATTCCTACTCCATCTACCCTTACATCCGCAAAATAACAAGGGCGCTCTAAAAAGAAAGGTCTTCTAAGAGCCGACCTCCTCGGATATCATTTTGTCACGAACCAGTCTGAGTAAACCTTGAACCGGTCACCCAGGCCAGCCCGCGACATGTCCCGAGAGGCGTTCCCAATCCTCCATGGAAGGAGACAAGCACCATGGGAATCAATAGATTACACAAGAGAATGATTTCTCCCATATATGAACAATCAAACAATTAGTGGAAAGAAATGGACAGCCCAAAATAAATTTATATAAAAATTGAACTGAAAATTATTTGTACAAGAAAATGAAAGTAAAACTAAGACAACAACTCAAATGACCAAACATTATAACAAAATAACCCCATGTGACCCCTCTGGTCACTCTCCAACAAAATGACCACATATCTCCCAAGGTGATCGAACTCTGCATAAGGGATAAAAACAAAAGAAGACATTAGGCATGAGTATTATAAATCAGTAGGTTAGCCCTATATTCTATTCCCAATGCAAATTTCATTAAAATAAAAGAAACTTCAGTTTATAGTTTTAAATTCAAGATATGACATTATGGTTTTCAAATGAGGTTCCATTCTAAAAAAATTACCAGATGAAAACATGTATGTTTTATAAACAAGAATGCAAGTAACAACTTTCAATGCGGTGCAACTTCAAAATGAAAATAGCTTTCAAGAGGGATGCTTTAAAGAATTTTAAATTTTAAATAAATCACACACACTACTAAATTTACCATCCAAGCACACCGTATTCTGATGGTGAGAAAAAAATATCCAATGACCAAAATTCACAGGAACACCCCTGTACAATAGTTAGTTGTGAGCCCCAGGTACCTTTTATCTCAGTGAAAGTGACCATAATAAATATACGTTCTCGTGCATACGAGCCACTAATACGGAGCATAACCATAACCTATTAGTACCCATACAACATCATCATCATCATAGTTTAGTTAGGGTTGTCATTGTCAAACTTTATACGTGAAACAGGGGTCAAACCCCGCAGGATTACTAGTATACTATTACACATCCACCCACCTAGATACTCGAGATTTCCTTTAGTGACCAATCAAGTTACACATATTATCAAATAAACATTTCACATAAACAGTCCATTCCCAAACCATAAACACACAAATATCCAACAAACTTTCTCCTCGTTTCTTTCACGAATCAACAAACCACTAAATATTTTCCTAAAACAATTATCAATGAGTGTATTGAGGATTTACACATAAAACTCATTAAAAACACTCTTTAAATTATAAAAACACGTAAAAAACATAACAAACAATATTTGGAAGCCCTAAAAACATTTAATAAAATCATTCCATGGACCATAAAACAATTCCAATTGCACAACATGGTATATACAAGTAAAACACTCATTCATCATTTTTAGGAAAGGCCAAACGAGCCTTATTAAATTTCTAAAAACAAACATTTGACATAGTTATGAATTTCAATTTTATTAAGGAGGTGTATAAAACCCATTTACAGAATCAAACCACATTCATAAATCCCATAAAACCCCCAATTTACATATTCAAAATACAACCATTTTCATAAGAATGTGAAACATTCCATTTTCCGAAAACTCAGGCCAAAACATGTTGTAAACAAAAAGTCATTTATTTGTAAAACCGAATACAAATCTTAAATCAAAAAAGGATCCTAAAATAATTTTTAACATTATTCCAATGTATTTATAAATAAAAACAAATCATTTTAAATTGCACTAGACACATAAAAGCCATCCGGAAAATTTACTAATCACATGGTATGCACTCATAAAAAAACAACATAAACCAAGTTTGAAAGCTCATGGAATAATTTATCAAACTAGAGGAGTTCACCTTTATACCAAAACAACAATATTTTTAACAAAATAAGTCATAAAACATAATTTTCAAACAAAACCTTTAGAAAAAAATTTCCACAGTAGCACATATCATATAAATAAGGTTATAATAGAATTAAAATGATGAAACTCAAATGATAAAGGTTTGTGCTTGGGATATCCTACCTTCAATCCTTGGCGTAACGGAAACGCACACCCAAAATCACCTGCCACGGGTTTATAAACCCTAGATCAATGAAGGCCAGAACTAAATGAATATAAATTACATCAAAAACCATGGTATAACATAACCCTAGGTCTATCACTTCTGGGGGAGAATATAAAACAAAGAAAAATTGAAAGGAGGAAGAAGAGGGAGGATAAAGGAGATGGAATCTCACCTTCACCACTAGAAAACTCTTCGTATTCCATTAGATCTTCACACCTTGAGGAAAGGGAATGGGATGAAACTTTTTGGAGAGTCTCTTAAGGTCTAGAGGAACCGGGTGAAGAATGTTTTATTGAAAAATACAACTAATTGTATGAGTTATGAATAACACTATTTACCTTATCAATTCTGGGATATTTGAGGTATCATGAAAACTTTCTCCCTAATAAGAGACTCATATGAGCTCTAAAGTGGGTATTTCAATTTTTAGTGTTATTATATTGTTATTTGATTCTAGGGGGAGGTAGAATCACTGAAAAAAATTAAAAATGAAAATGATATAAAAGAAATGAATTATTTTTTTAAAACAGGAAATGGACCCATCGGCTGGCCCAATACCTAAATAGGTAACCCCAATTCACCATGATTATGAATTTCTATGTAGTCCAAAAGGATAAGTAAATTTTAATATATCAGTATAGGACAAGTGGAAAGTTTAATGGGTGAAAAATTATGAAAAACAAAAGATTTATAAAAGAAACAAATTCGGTTTTTTAAACTGGAAATGAGCTCATAATTGGCTCAAATCACGAAGTAACCACCCTTTCTTCAAAAACTCTTAAATAATCAATGGGGAACCCAAATTAGGGTGATTAGATATATATATATATATATATATATATATATATGAAAATTTAAAATGCAATATTCATCTCACCAAATACCCATGAAAAGGATCAGGATTTCCAATGGACCAGATCCAAACAAAGATAAAAAAACGGGTGTGACATTTCTTTTAGTCGAAATACAACTCGTAAAATAATTCTTAAATTTAATTATTGAATCCCATAAGTAATTCATCAGAAAACAACATTCCATATTCTATGGTTCAAGCATAATATATTTTTATGTATTTATTAATAATGAATCTTTATCTTCAATATATAAGTCATTACGTTTAACCTAGGTTACTATTACAAAACTCCTTCCCAATGGTTTGTAAATAAAACAATAATTTTACAAAACACATCCCCATGAGTATAAAACCAGGTTCGTAGTAAGGCTCATTTTAATATACCAGGTCACCCCAATTCAGGCCCAGAACACCTTGTTAGTGTTTTTACTCCTAGGTACATCCTTCCCAGAACCACATCCACGTGTAGTATCCAAACAGAGATGTATTTCTAGGACGACCCATATAATCTATATTTTACCAAATGTATATGGTATTATTATATAATAATCATCAAATACTACCTTAGTCTTATGTTCTCTAATATATGTTTTCCTAAATATATTTCCCAAGGTTTCAACTAAAATTCCTCTGATAGCAAATATGGCGCGCTGAAACCATATAGCCCTGATATAGTGTTTGTTACTCTTACATGGGCACGATTAAAATGAATCTAATACCAATGGACTGAGAGATTAGTAGTCTTGGTAAAATAGATAGATAAATTATAACTTTATTAAAAACGATTACAATAATTATATAAATTTTCTTTATTCTTTTTAAATAAATAAATTACATTAAGGATAATGATAATCCCTCTAGTAAATCAATTATTTTCATTAATTTTATGAATCTTAGATTCTTGGGGAATGAGATATAATAATGGTGACATCAAAATCTCAATAATTGTAAGTAATAAAGGAGTGATAATTAATCAATGAGAATAGTCAATATGGAAAGGAAAATAATTTAACACACTTTTCATATAATCAATAAGCAGAATTCAAGTGAATAAACAATATCAAATGTTTATAATAGGAAACACATTCCATTTAAATAACTTGATAAGGAACACCAAATATGAAAATTTAAGAAACTGAAATACATGCTATCTAATCAATGAACAGAAATGAAATGTATTCATGGATATATTGATGAAAAATATCGGTGATGAATAATAATAAACAAATTCTCAATAATGGAAATGATTAAGTATCTTACATAATGCTCCCCAAACACATGATTACTTTTACATAAATTAAAATTTTAATCTCATAGAATTTCCACAACTAATTCATCCCATGAGACTAAAGATGCAGCGAGGGGATTTCATTAACTGGTACCCAACCTATATATTGTTCTTCAACTAGTATCTAATACATATTGATTGGATTACATAGTCCCCAACCCTTTTAGTTTTTGTCCGTATAAAATAGTTAAACAATGTTCCTTATAAAATATCTCATTTTAATAAAGGATACAGGTTTATCAATATTTCCCCAAATAATCAAATAACATCAATGTAAACACAGTATGAAAAAATGGAATACAGTTTAGGAAAAATTATTTTCCACTTTATGAGAATATGGATATTCTAGTAAATTTACAATTAAAAATGTTTACAATAATGTGATTGTTTCAAGGGAAATTTGAAAATCACCAAATGAGGTGAGTGTTCATTGATAACCGTTAAGATCAATCATTGGGAGAATAATCATTAAACATTCCTAAGTGTCTCATACTACATTAAAAAATTATAATAATAATATACAGAAATTTATGATGTTAAAGGAATCTAATAATATCATGATAATATGTGGATTCATGATATTACAATAAAATTACTATATATAAACCAAATAAAAGTGAATTAGTGCATATGATGTGTCCAAGAAATGTAGGTTGAGATGAAATTACCTTAGTAATGTGGTAACTAATAAATTGGAAAACTCAAAGGTAATAATAAGTAAATAAAAAAATTAAATAAAATGATGCTGATATAATTCATGATATTATATGTCAATGTGCCTGTATGTACACCATATTTAAGAAAATAGGTGCACAATAATAATAATGTATGCCTCAGAGAATGAAAATTAAGATAAGAAGCCCTTACCTTGAGTTAATTTTTTATTAAAAATCCATTAATATATGGTCTAATAAACATAATATAATTACATACATTATGGAGAAATTTTTTTATTTTTATCATTAATTTTATTTCACTTATTACTAGGTTGTATAGAACTACATAAACAATTAAGTTTACATCGGGTGTTTTGAATAGAATTGGTTTATGGGTCAAAAAAACTTTAGTGGGTAAAATATAGTCAATGGAATCATTATATAATATCTATAAAATAATAATCTGGAAATAATTACCATATTTATAACTCAATTATACTTTTAAACCAAATAAATAAATATGTTTAGGAAAAATGAACCAATGTTACTCGCATAGAGACAGTAGGTCGTACTTAAGCATTAGTCATGTTCCATTATTCAATAATCTTTATAGAAATAAGGTAAGTAACACCATATTTTTAAATAATGATAATTATATAATAAATAACATTTTATATAATCATATATTCTTATATATAATCCTGGTGACGTAAATTGAATCACATCTTGTCGAGAAGGCGGTAATTCTCTGTACATAGAAATAGTATGTTTGTTACCCATTATATTTAGGTGTCTCTAAGTATAGGTATAACACATAATATAGAATCATAATATTATAGTTTTAATACTGATGGTGTTATGTAATAATATAGTAATAACATTATAGTGGTTGATGAATGTAAATGAAACTAAAAATATTGAGAGAAGACATTACCTATTATTCGGATAACGTATTTCAGTTTGAACCAAATTCTTCCATAGATTGTTTTTTACCCAAGGGGAGGATTCTACGATGAGGGTAGTGATGTTGAGATAATACATGGGATGATTTGGGAGTATTCATTGTGTATTCAATGATGTTACAAATGGGGATAGTTGGTGGCCTTTTATTGGGAATGAAATAAGGACTCAATTAGATTTTTTAGAAACAAGTTTTGTGTAGACATGTTATTACATAAAATAGATATAAGAAACCAAAAAAACAATTTTATGGATGGTTCATGGAATAATTATTGTCATAAAATTTGGTTTGGATATTATTATAGGTAATTTGTCCCTTAAATACTAGTTTTAGTACGTTTGTAAGCCTAATTACACCTTCATCACAATAAAAAATTATCATCACATTCCCTAATTAATAATTTCAAAAAACAGGTTGATATTATTAGAATAAAAAATATAATCCTTATTAAAATGTTGTTGTTATATTTTTTTAAATTCAAATCAATAAATTGGAAAAAGTAAAATTAATGCTAATCTTGCAGACATACAGTTTAACAGGTTTTAGTAGAAAAATGTCTAAATGATTATTCAGTTTTTATATTCAATTTTACTATGAAATTTATTATAATAAAAAAAAAATTTTATGGATTTTTTATTGATATAATGTGAAATAATAAATAATTTAATACAAAATTTAACATTATTATTTATTTTAAACAAAAGGTTGTTTTTAACATAATTGCAACATTTTTCACTGTTCATAAAAAAAATGAATTTTCTTATAAAAGATTAAAAAATCACACCATGATAATATGGAAATTGTGAATTAAATAATGATTTTTATTTTATATAATAAAATTTATAGGAGTTTCAAAATTAATATTTAAAATAGATTCTCTATTAAAATGTAATAAAATTGTCTGTATAAAAATATTGGTTTTTATATGTGAAATATGTTTCGTTCTAATCTTATGAATATGAAACCTAATAAATAAATATAAAAAATATTTTATTGAATATATAACATATAAGTTTCATTAAAATAATAAACTAATTTTAATTATTTTTGTTTATTAAGGAAAAAATATTTTGGAAGCATAAAAATAATTTTTTTATATCCAATTGGATCTTATTTTCATTGCTCATTAATTTGTAAACCATAAACATTCATATTTTTTTGAATATTATTCAAAACTATTAACATAATATCATGATTAAATAATAATATATTAAATAATAATATTTTAATAATGCATTGTTATTTGGAGAAACATGGTCTTGAATGTAACACAATCAATCGATGAAGGTCACGCTTGTGTGTAATGTAAGATAACTAAGAGTTTCATGAATTAAAATATATAGAATATATTTAAATAATAAATATTTTAAAATTTATATGGATATTATATAATCTATATCACTTGGTGTCATGTTTCATACATGTTATTGAATACAAGGTTCTTATTTTAGATTTACAGGGTGTCATAAAATCTATATCAGATGTATTGTTGCTTAGTTAGTGATGATTAATATTATTGAGAGTCCTCATTTATGGATTTGTGATGAGATTGAACTAGTTTTTAGGAATGTTTTGAAAAATTAAAGTGTCACAGTGTTAATTTTTTTATGTGTACATTGCACCGGAATACTTATTCACATTTTCTGAAATCAATTTAAGAATATATCTTGATAATTACTCTCATCCACTCTTTCATGAAAACATTAATATCAACATGTATTCTCTAGGTCATAGTTCCCATACATCTCATGCAAGATAAATATCTTTGAAAATATATATCTCTATAAGGTTGATTGTGTAATGCTGAATAATAATAAATATTTCCTGGGTCCTAACACTAAAATGAAAATTAAGAAACCTCTAACTTTGTATTTCATGCATAGATACAATGGTTTAGGAATAATTGTGAATAAAACCATGTGATATTGTGTTCATTAAATATATAAACTATACAATAGAACCATTAAATTTAAATTATGGAGATCAACAATGGTAGAAAGATTGATGGTGGCATGGTCCAACGATGGCACATCTTAGTGGTAGCATGAACAAATAGTATCACATGGTTGGGGGCATCATTTATAGCAGTAGCATTATTGAACTAATGGTGGAAACACAATGTTAGATGAATCTCTAGCAATAGAAAATAGCTGGAAATATCATGTTTGGAGGTTATAGACATCTAGTAGTAGAAAATATAGTGGTATAACTTGTTTGGAGGTGTATTAGTGTTGTAAGTGGCATGATTCAGATAGTAGACTAAATCCACATGTAGTAAAATTTACGTGTTATCTTAATTTTAACTAACTGGTGCCCATGTTTCAAGATATAAAATCCAATAGTAGCATGATTAAACTAATAGTGGAACATTTCTACTAATGGTATCACATTTATACTAATGTCAACATATTTATACTAATGGTATAATATTTTTATTAATAGTTTCTCATTTTTACTAATGAAAACTCTTTTCCATATATAACCAATTTTCTAAAAAAATCATTATAAACTAATATACCATCAAAAAGCATGAGGATCATTAGAAACACAATAAACATGATTTAATATCAATAAAACTATGTGGATCCAAATAGATAGAAAATGATAATTTCACACTTGGAAATTAAAATGAAATGAAAATTCAAGGATCCCCTGCTTTTTATTTCCAAAATAGTGTAAATAAAAGCACATAGGAGTATAGTGGAGATATATATATATATATATATATCTTCATCTTGGATGAAATAGGTGTAGAGTGGCATGATGAAGAACAAATTTACTATATATAGCATTGAAACAATAATAGAGGTTTTGAGATCACCCCTAATCAAGAGAAGCACGCAAAAACATGACTGAGAAAAAAGAAACTCATTTTTGGATTGATAAATATCCATCATCAGATACTCCATAAAAACTCTCATATTTTATTTCATATTAAAACCATTTCCATTTAAGAATATCTTAAATTTTAAAATGTCAAGGATCACATTAAATACTCCTAATGAAGAAAAACCCATGGATTTGTTTTTTATTCGCATAATTTTATGTTTTTTAATGAATTAGAGGAAGGTTCTTGGAAGAAAAAATGGGCTTTTTAAGGACAATTAGCTACACTTATGTGAGAAAAGGCTGCTATGTAAAGGTAATTTGATTATCCTTTTTTAGGTTTGATCCAGAACTTTTTATCCTATTGTGATAGGTGTGACCTACATAAATGTAACTTTTTATTACCTTTTCACGATGAACATTGAACTTTACAATTAGAAAAACTTAACTTATATATATATTTTAAACATCTAGGACACCTTTACATCAACAACAGATTTTTTAAGTACATTTACATGACATTGAAAGGATTATTATGTTTCCTATTAAAAATGGTTTACCCATACATAACACTTCCCTTATGTGAGCTGGCACCCATACATTTCTAGGTGGTACCTTTATGTGAGCGTTAGAAAATATCATTTACCCTTAAACAATAGTTATCTACCATTACATAACTTATATAAACTAAGAATTGACACCTCAAAAAATATATAATCTATATAAATTTCTTAAAATAACCTCATGGAAATAGTATAAAATAGGGGATATCCTTACATAGAAAAGGGTTACCTTATGAAACTAATGGATACCAAATTATACAACACACAACTATCATATTTCTCTAGTGTGAGACAACATGAAATATTTTCCATAATGAAATACTTAGTGACTCAAATCTACCATTTCATAGATTGTTTAAATCCAATATTACTGATATACATGACTTTAAATACCACCATTTCAATTATGAAACTTCAAATCCGTGTGTAAGGGAAACTATTTTGTTGGAAATATTTCATTTTTTTAAAATAAAATACTATAAATGGCTTTATTAATAAATTTAATATTTCCAAATAATTTACTAAAAATTAGTGAACCATTTCAAAAAATCCAAATTAACTTCCAAATAATCTTTTAATAATTGGAAATTACTTCCTCAACATGTAATATCATTTTAAAAGCATATTTACAAATTAAAAAGAATTTTTAAAACAACATTTTAAATTTTTGAAATTTATGTTCAACCTATAGACACTACATAATCATTAATTAAGGGTCATAAATATTAAATACCCTTAAAAAATAAGTTTTCATGGTCCACCATGACATAAAAATTTGGTATTGTTCAAGTGGGTGGGTAAACAAACGTAAACCTAAACCTAGCATTATTAATTGATGATTACGAGATGGTCTATTTTAAAATTCATTATACCAGAAGAATAATGATCTTATATAGTGTTTATTAGTGTGATATATTATAATTATAATTATTTTTGAATAGAAGATAATTTATATATACACATTAGTTGGAAATGATATATCATTTTCCTCTTAGTTCATTCATTTTAGAAGATTGAAATAACAGTAATCTTTTATTGGTTATATCCTTAATAGGTTCTCCAATTTCTCATACCATAAACATAATGATTTTAATAAAGCCATATATTATCCTTAAAATAGTCTTGGAAACATCGATTATGGGTGGTAATGAAAATTTAATTTTGTTGCTCATGGTGGAAGAAGTTCAAACAACCACATGAATGATGACTTCCGTTCTCTTAATGGATGGTATAAGTGGGTAAAAATTATAACACTAAATATTTAGTAAACATAAAACATATTAATTATGATAATATTTATATATTATTATGATTATAATAAATTTTAATTTATATAATTTATAGGTATAGCTTAGTGGTTGATAATACTCATGTCATGTACTTGATTTTTCCCTAGAATTCTATGTGGAAATGAAGGCCTTCTTCTAAAAAATGGTGACTGGAATCCATGAATGTGATAAGGTGTTCTAATATTATAATTATGGGGTAGTGTTTCAAGTATATATTTATCTAATACTTCATTCTTTAAGTTGACGTATTTTTAACTTTTAATATGTGTTGAGAATTGCACTATTGGAAGCACCCATAACATTTTAAATAATGTGACATTACTATTACAAGGTCAATACACCAAAATGGGAAATATAAGTGGGTGAATTGATTTTGGGTCAGGAAGCTCCACAACCACTATATTTGGATAAAAAATTTAGTGTTTCACTACTTTTATTTTTTTACATTTTACCTTTTACAAAATTAAATTTTACATTTGTAATTGATTTTTGAACTTAATAATTTTTTTAATGAAATAATTGACATTTTTCATTTGAAATAAACACAAAATTTTAATTCAAACTATATACACAATTATATAAAATAAAATATATAATTTTTTGAAATGCTAATTTCATGATTTGTGCACATCAGTAATAAAAATATTTTATTTTATCTAATTTATTTGACGTTAATAATTATTTATAATCCACATTTATTGAAATAATAAATACCCATGAAAAATATTTTATTATTATAAAAATTCTATTAGTGTTTAATATCATTGAAAAACAAAATAACTATATGAAATTACTTTATTCGATGAAATAGAAAATACAATGTCTATTAAACTAACATTGTACATTAGTTCTAAAATTATTTGACATAATATTTATAATTAAATTGAATACATTAAAATGAATAATTATATAACATATATTGATATTTTATCATTTTGAAGTTTTTTTAAAAATAAATATCATTCTTATTAAATGATAAAGCAATAAAAATTACATGTTTCTTGAACGACTAATTTCTTCCAATAAAATATAATCATTTTTGAAAATAAACAAAAAAAATCATTATCTATTATGTTTATTCATTAAAAAATATATCCATATTATAAAAATAATATTATAACATTTATAAATTCAATTTTTGGACAAAATCGTTACCAATAATGAAAAACCATTACTATTCAAAAATGACATTTAAATATTCATTGATATTATTATTTTTCCATATCATCTACCCACTAAATATGTATTAAACAATTATTAATATTAAACAATATATATCATAACTAATCATATTTTTCCTGAAATATAATTTCATATCATATAAAAAGTAATTTTTTTAAAAAAATACATTTTAGATGGTAAATTATCAATTTAGTGTTTTTTGGTAAAATAATTAAATTAAATTTATATTAATAGTTTCATTTCATTTAATTACAAATAAATTTCAATTTTTTACAACTATTCATTTAATTTAATTTGGTTTCATGGTTTTAATGTTCATGTTGATTTTTTTTATTTTATCTATAAATATAATGATATAATTTATTTTTGGTGTTGTGTTAGGAGAAGGTTAAAAAACACATTTGGATCTTTTAAAAGAAGTCATATATTAAAATCATTGGTCGTTATGTTCTCCCCTTATCAAAATTGAATCCTCATAATTATTAATTTCTCATGGAAGATATTCAGGGGAACATATATGTTGGAAATAGCTTTAGGAATCAATATTACTAATATAGGGAAGGCTATAAAACTCACCTATAGGTACATCTACACACTATGTTTCTTTCTGACCATTTAATAAAAATAACTCTTTAAATTAGGTTTCAAGACCTATTTTATTTCACCTTCAGTGTATATGAAGAGTATTATTTATTTATTTTCAAAGGGTGGTATGAAATATGACTCTCTTTTCTGGTAATTTTCATGTATTCATATGCATATACATACCCCCCATATCCATATACTATCCCCCACACATAATAAACATTGTGGGAATAGTAGGATGTTTAGGTCAAATAATTAAATTGATAAAGAGTTCTTTGAAAAATCCTAAGGATTGTTGAGATCCATTTTAGATTCCATACATCATTTTCTAGAGATGTTGCACCCACTACCCTAACCTATGGACCTTCCAATATAGCTATGACCTAGGTCAACATTGATAATAGATAAAGACCCATCATCTCACCTATATGTTTCATTGGTACCTAAAAATCACATTCATTAAAACCTCTAAGGTAAAGGTTTGCATGGGGATGGACACCTCACTATGTATTCTCTATCATGCACTTTATATCCCAAATAGGGACATCCAGGGCCCTTACTATTTCCACTCATGATTTATATGGATCATATGATATAAGGAAATGATACTAATTCTTGGAATGCTCCATGTATTGACGATACAAAGTAGTGTCAAAAATTTCCACCTCACAATCTTATCAAAATCAAATTCTGATTGTAGTTAAGGTTTGTATTCTCCTTCCTCTATTGGAATGGTTCTTTTAACATCACTAGAAACAACAAGGACTATACGTGCAAATAGTGCATTGATTGATAATAACGATAGTGATATATTATTGTATTATACCATTTCAGTGGCATTAATATATCTCTGTAGTAGATTTTGATTTTTTTTCTCTAACGTCATTCGTTTTTCAAAAATGAAGATCTCATGGGTAATCTAACCATTATTCAATGAATATTGAGTCTTTGTTGAAATAGTTATCTAGTTACCATGATAACATCAATTACATATATTATAAGAATAAAAATATTGTTATTTTCATAAATACCGACATTGGATATAATAATATTGCTACTATATGTTTCTATAAATAATCAAATCATTAGGGTAGTGATTTAAAACTCATTTAAAAGTTCATGGATACACTTGGGGGTCTTGAATAAGAACCTAATAAGTCATCCACAACTCCTGATTGAAGAATATGTGAACATTACCCCATTAATATTCATTACCAACTCCTAGTAGTGGGAGTCGCATAGGATTTCCCTTATCTACTTTATCTTATAGAATAACAATGTTAATCATCATTTTATCCCACAGTTCTTCACATTTAATCAACATTAATCATATCTCGACATTTATCATCCTAGTTTCAACATAATCAACATTATAGTTTTTCCCTTATACATAGAAATCTAGTCATCAAAAAAGGGACCGAAATTAAAATTAAATATCATAAAGTATTATAAACCCAAATATCAATTAAATTTATTATCAAAAAATGAAAAATATCATTTATCAAATAAATCAAATATCAGTTAATATATATCTTAATTTATAAATCACTATATTTCAATATTTTTGATCCCTGGTCACCATCTTATTAGGTTATCCCATATAAATATGTTGAAATCTCACATAAAGGTTTATAAATAGAATGTGATTAACTAAATAATGTCCACATGAGTGTGTCAAACTAGGTATGTCATTCGACCTCTTTGTCAGGAAACAACTAATGATTAATTTAACACCAAATCCACCCTTTTGGGGGTGATTACCCATTGGTACATAGGTTCGAGATCCTTTATATACTTGTAGTTTCAAAATAGGGATGTAATTTCTATGTTAAACACAGAATCTCTATATTACATAAACACCATGATGTCATCATATACTTATAAATATTTCCTTGACATATCACTATTAGTTTTTATAGAAGTTATATTATACTACACCCCAAATATAATCTTTTTATTACTTTAATAGTAAATCATTTAACATATTAAAGGGTTGGGTATACCTTGTAAATTCAGATCACCATTATATTATCAAACCTTATATTACCCCCATCAAACATCCCATTTGTAAATGTTCTTGAATCCTTTTCTAATATCAACTATGATAACCATGACCCATACATCCATGCTAAGTTCTCATAGAAACATGACTGGCATACTAGTTTAATACCAAATATAAAATTATCAGACCTAACTATCCCATAATTACATGTATTAAATAAAATATTTCAGTATTTCCATTGTCTCTTCCTTTTATGTTTATAACTATAGAGAATATGATAATATATAAACTAACAAAACCGATTTATTTCTCAATTGATGGGTATAAATTTTCCACTACATGGGAATATTTTAAATCCATAATAGGTCTCCAACATCTTTTATAAATTCTCCACACAAGCTATCGTGTTTAGAATATCATGTGTAACAATACTAATTATTACTTAATGAAAGGGAAATAAAAGAAGTGTGAGATAAGTAATCACTCAATGAGAAAATATTTGATTGATGAAATCCTAGAAAAAACCTGGAATTAATATTATTAAAGTGGTAACATAAAATTATAATTCCATTATCAAAAAAACAAAGAGAAAAATATATCCATGGATAGAAATTAAAATAAATAGATCACATGGAATACAATAATTTAATTCAAGGAAATGGAATGTATATTGTTAGAAAACTTGATTATATAGTCAAGGTCTCCACCAGGACAATAACTTTCTATCAAGGTTATATTCAAGAAATAATTCTTTTTTAATGACTATAGTCAAGAAATGTTACTAAATTAGGAAGTAATACACCAAATACACCAACAAGTTTTGTCTCTAGAGAAATATTAATATGTCAAGGGACTATATAATTTTAGGCCCCACCCATCACTTATTTATGTTAAGAACATTCATTATTTCATATAATGATTAAATAATTCACAATATAAATTTGAAATAAACATCGATATTATTTAACCAATATACTGAACACCAATTCTCTTCCCCTTGTCAAAAAGGGATGTCATGATAAAAAGTCATCTGAATAATTAAGGCTCATTGTTAAATATATACAGTAAAATTTTCAATAATCATATAAATTGGTAGAAAACCATTTAAATTCCATCACTTTTCCTCTTTTCAATATTAGGGATAACATAATCATAACCCGTCCTAATGAATTTGGAGTATGGTTAAACAAGTGCTAGACACTTTTCTAATAATCCTTTATATTGGAATAACAACATATAAAAAACCAATCCTTATACCTATGTTAATAAAATAAAATTATTTCTATGTGAAATTAACGCTATATAAATTATATACAATGTGATGTTAGGACCAGACATAGGAAGGAGTATGTAGATAATTCAATACAACAATAAAATTATAAAAAGATTGTAAATTAATGACAGTTGGTGTATGGAAAATGATATAATACAATAAGTGAGAAATAACTCTCAAGGGATTTATGTGATAGGAATTTATATCTTTGGAATATAATGAGAGAATACAACATAATAACATTATAGAGAATATTGTACTGAACATATATAAAATTTATTCTTGAGAATGATCAGAAATAAATCAACGAATCTTGAGTTACAAAGAACACTTACCACATAGGAATCAACTGAATTAAAATCCATTTCAATAGGGAACATTATTGAGCTAGTAAATCTAATATGTTAGGAACAATTTTTTCTATAATAATTTTTTTCGAAAAAAAATCACTTTTTTGTATTAGATGATAATAATGGATTTGGTAATTTTACACAAGAATATGAAATTATATTATTTTTATGATTAATCTATTTTTCCTAGAATATAGTTTTTTCCCAAGGATATGATTTTTAAGGAATTCTGAGAAATTAAAATTTTAATAACCAATTAATATTTAATATTTAATAAATTAAATACTAATTTATTTATATAGGTATGTTTGGGAATATATTATGAAAGGAGAATCAGATTGAGATTCCATCTATTCCATCGAGTTTGTAATATGGTTTTTTACCTAGGATGGTTGTAAATTTTGGTCGAGAACTAGGGATGGATGATCCCCACATTATTTTTTTAATTTCATATATATTTTCATTATATTCCTATTTTCTTTCTTTCTTATCCTATGTATTTTGATGCACGCCTAATGTGGCTCCCACTTTATAATAATGAGAGGGAAAATAGGAGGGGAAATATGGAGAGAAAGAGATTAAAGATCAATTATGTACCATTGTGGAGCTCGAGACTATCCTGATCAATGTGCAACTACAATGGAACGTAGAAATGTGTGATTCTTCGGCGGACTTCTACCAATGGTAGTATTTTTTAAAATTTTGACATATATCCCTACGGATTAACAATTTTCAGGTATTAATCCTATATTACTCTTTCTTATTGCCCCTATGGCCCTATCTTCAGTGATTAGGATGAAAACTGTGGTTTCCAGGTTATTCATGGGTTTTTTTATTCTAGGAAACCCCTATACATAGATTGTGGTTCATGGAGAACAAGGATTCTGCTATTCTAGTCTGGGGAGATGAATTTTTCGATGTATATGTCATGTACTAGTGTGTATATTATGTATACTATAGTGTACATTTTGTGTACTAGTACTCGGTTTTGTAACCTTAGTACCCAGCTAGGTTTCCTATATTAGGGAACATGGCTATGTATAGTACATAACTATACCTCATGTGGGAAGCAAACCATATATATTTACAATACATGGACAAATACATGGACTTGATACTTTACAGATATAGAAATGTAACCATGGTATGGTACACACCTTGTTCCCATCTTAAACGCTATGTTCTTAGTAGTTTACATGCCAAGTCCATCCTAGTACACACCCATGTGGGTCCATAAGGGTATATACAGTGTCCCATGGTTACACGACATGTGATCCTCTTTTATATTCTATGAGTACTTTTCATATTTTTCATGTTGGAGTCATAATTAGACCCATGAGAAGTCTATTATGAGTATATTTTCATTTAGATGGAAATGGTGAAACCCTTATTGTGTTTTGAGGAATCATTTTTTTCATTTTATGATTCTCTTAAGTGGATTGTTTTTTTCTAGAAATCATTTTTAATATCATCTTAGATTTAGATAAATTCTAAGATGATCCTTGAGACATCTCTCTTGAACGATGCATTTGCAGTTCTTCCTTGAGGATGTATCCCTTTAGATATTTTACATTCTATCCTAAAAAGCTATTATAACGATTTCATACAAGGATCTCCTATAGGATTTCTCTTCTTACGCTATGAACGAGAGGACCCCCAATTGGATGCCAAGGTATTATTTCTTTACAAAGGGTCCCTGGAGGGATGACTTTTCTTACATGATTACTTAGGTAATCATTTATAGATCCATTTAACTGTATACCATTCTTTAGATCCCATGTAGGACGTGTCTTCTTCATTTGATGTATTGATGGTACCATGTAGGATACCATTTTATAGACACCATTATGTGGATCCCTAGTAGGATTGAAATGTTTTCTTACCATTGTAGGATTCTATATATAGTTCCTCCTTTAGTTTTCCAGATCTGGATCCAAAGTAAGATTCTATTGCTTATGTGTTCACCTCAAGTATCCCATATAGGATACCTCTACTGTGTTTTAAATAGATGGGCCCTACTGGTGCCAATTATTTTTCTAACCCTAAGTTAGTACGCTGGGTGTGGTTTGAGATAGTAGAAGGTGTAACATTAGAACCCATGCCAAACTTGTAGTCTCTTGGGGATATGAATATAGTGTTGGGTTTAGGAATTTATCCACCATAATTTTTTTCATTCACATATTTATTATTGATGCAATGATAATAGACAAAGGTGCTTCTAGTTCATGGTTACTAAGAGAGACATGATGCATCTTTCTTTCTTTTTGGATTCCCAAATGTTCTTCATGGGATTTAGTTTCTAAGACATGTTATTTATTATATTTATTTTTATACTCAGTGGTTCTACCTGGGATATTGTTTTTGAGCATGTATATTTGATTATAATATTTTTGGGATGCCAATAAGTGTTTCCTAGAGTCCAACTGTTGATCAAAATAATGTGATATAAGGGAATGACATCCGTAGTAATGATACTAGTGTTTGACTCCACTCTCCTGAGTGATGAGGCTGACTATTACCTCCTTTTTCTATTGGTTAAATACAGATGATTACACTCTACTAAACCCAGGGTTATTGGTGGATGATCATGATCTTCTGTACTTCTAGTCTATAGAAAATGATGATACTCTCCTCGACCGGTGTCTTGCAGAGGATAACTATGCTCCCATTAATTTTTCATATTATAAGGCTTTACAAATTTTCTATATGGTATTATGCTTATATGCTTTTTCTTTGTTAGGGTGGTTGATAATTTCATCTCACACCAATGCTTGACATTCACTTTGGGATCTCAATGGGTGGGAAAGAGTTCTCCCCAATGATCACTCTTATAGGTCACCAAATGGTCATACACTTAGGGTTCATCTGAGTAACAATATTTTGAACACCTAAGGGATACGAAGTTGGGATTTGACATTGTATTAGATTTACATGGCATGAGTATCATGACATCTAGCTCAGTGACCATTTACAAGAAGTCCGATGTAATTCCCTAGAATCCTTGAATTTAGCGATTAGATGTGAGAACATGTGAACCAAGTTGTAGGAATATTTTCCCCTTATAGTGATATATCTTTCCCTATGATTTTTATAGAGTTGGATGACGAAGGTATATGTTGATTTGGATTAAAGACCCATAGATTGACTTAATGGTACACTTCTTGAGTTTCATGATGTCCAGATCAATTCCCTTGCATACGATTTTCAGGCGATTGGGATTACAGAACTATAGACCGATTACTATTTGGTTTTATGTAATTTAATTAACATAATCATGAATATTAATATTTATGTATATATTTATAGGTACATGAATATATATGATTACATATAGAGATATTGAAGTCCATAGTTTTACTTTCCCTATTGATTAGGAATACATACTCAGGTCATGACTGTGGTTTCATGTATATTAGTTTTACATTTGTTATTAGTTGGGTCTTGGCTAGGCTGAGAACTTTTTTTTCATACACTTATAAAATAATATTTTTATAGGTTCATCCCTGGGGTGGCCTACTGAGGTAACTTCTCACCCCTTCATGCACACCTTGGTGTACTTGTAGACTATATGTTATCATTTTTAGGTTGTGAAAAGTTTTATGGTGGATAGGGATGATGCCTATAGATTAATGATCACATATAGTTGCTCGTGTTGGTCTTATTATTAGGTTGGTGTAGCTTGATAGTGTTTGGATATCATGCATGTGTTCTTTATCAGATTTATTTGTAGAGACCTACAATATTATTTCAGATTCATTTTTACTCCTTTATCTATATGATCTCCCTAGTTAGTTATCGAAGTTGTATATATGGAATAGTTGTATAAGTATTTTATATCATTTCACTTTATTATTATATAATTTTCTATTATGTTTTATTTACTAATTATAAAAAATCTTAATTTACTATTGTGTCTGATAATTATCTATATATTATATTTTATTAATCTGATATGAGGTTATAGCCTCTTTACTATCACCCTTAGACCCTCACTACTACTCAACAAACTGTGGAATGTGGGGAGGTGAAAATGAGCCCTCATAACCATCCATATTGAGGCACCCGTTGGGTATCATTCTGGTCAAGACATTAAAATGTAGTACCATTTATATTCTTGTCTTGTTATTTACTATTTAGTAATTTGTAGATAGGATTATTTGGAATGTGTCAGAACCTATGATGGATATCATACTGTTGTGTCAATAACAGTTTTTTGATACGATGTCTTGGTTTCTAGGTTATGAGATTATTGTTTTTATTTATGATGTTATAGTTATATATGATTTTCTCCATGATATAAGAACATGTTTTTTGGATGATATAATTTATTGTGGATTTATAGATCATGGCACTTTAGCAATAGGCTAGAGATGTATTTTTACTCTTGGTCAATAAAGGCAAGAAGATTCTAAGACATCACATTTGGCATGTAGGATTCACATTATATAGTCCTGTTACTGTGTGATTTTAATGGTTTTTGGGGATACTATGTGATTTCGATCATATATTCCATTTTATGTATTACATTTTTAAGGAAGGTTACATGGATCTATGTTGGGAAATTCTTTTGTGAGTCTGATGACTCAGTCCTCATTCACATGTGGTGTAGTGACACCAGTAGGTCAATATGGAATATGATACACTTCTGTTTTACCACTTAGAGGGTGTGGTTTCCTAAATTGTTGTTATCTAGTCAGATTGATGAGTATTATACTGATGGATACCAAGAATTTTCATATGATCAAGTAATCCAGGGGTATTATCGTATGTGGGTGCCGAGTGAGTATTAGTTATGTCTCTCTTCTTCATTGTTAGCTTCACTTATAGGGAGAAGTTATTTAATATGATCATCAGAGAGTTTTAGGGCCCATTTTGGGTGTGTTTTCAGTTTTAAACATTTTAGTTCATTGTAATCTGTATCTTTTTTAAAGCGGTTTGATCTTTTTGTCTAGGTGGATAGACCTTGTGACCATGTTGCCTGACCTGATCAGTATTGCTAGTTGGGAGACATGGAGGGCCTTATTTTCGACTCAAAACCATGTAGGTTGATGTCAATTTTGATATATATAAATCTATATTGGAGTTTTGATAGTGTTTTCAGATTCCTTTTCACAAAATGATCTTGGTTTTATAATTTTTTTGAGATCAATACACAATGGGTTCTAGAGTTTTTCGTTAAAGAAATTATGATGCCTTCATATTTTGAAAAGAACCTCGGGTGCTCTAGTATCAAAAATGGATTCAATGGAAAGGTATATTCACCTTCTTGGGTGGAATGGACTATATTTATAGAGTTTATAATGTTTTTATAGCATTGGTAGATTTTTGCGAATGGACCAACACCAGTTTTCATGCACTCATGGAATAAAAATCCCGGCACAGATGAGGTGCTTGATTTTGAAGACGTGTACCAATTAAGATTGTGGATTAATGATACTGACATTCCATATATAATGGTCATCATATCTATGTAATGGATGACAATATAGAGTATGATTTGGATGATAAAGGTACACTCTAGTAGCGTGTGGTGACGTTTAATAATAAATATGTGAGTGGAAGGGTGAGATCGGAGTACCGATGTTTCTATGACTGGTCATGGGATTGGTTGTTTTGGAGTTGTGGTTTATGTTATGAATGTCCGTCCATTGTGAAGGAGACCTCAATAATGAATGGTTACACCATAATATAGTAGACTTCTCCTGGATCTAGACATTCTTTGTCTGGATACATGGTGTTAGGTCTTGGATAAAATAAAGGTAGCCTCTTTTATTATGAGCCTATATTGAAGGGAGTTATAGAGACCCTATTGTAGAATATCAGTGTACCCCTGTTAAGATTACCATGATGTATCTTGAAATCATCTTGAGTACATTGGGATAACTTCTCAAATTCATTTTTTTGTTTTCTTATAATTTTATTTCTTGGATTGGAAAAGTTACTTGTTGTGGTTGTCTACTAGGTGCAGTGTAAAATAAGAAATATTTTTGGTAATGCACCGTTGGATGTTTGGGGGTGGTGAATCGCATTTTCAATAAAACATTGGATTTTACCATGGGCCTTTGTGCTCGGATTTTGGTTTAAGCTGCTGATGATGGTATACTTATGGTGGTGATTACTAGATTTGTCATAATTAAAAATATTCTGTGTAGAAGATTGTTGTTGACGATATGAGACTATTTAATGGAAATTGTTGGAAAATTTTTGTGTAGATTCATGGTTTGAGAGCATGGTTGAGATTCATAACTCCAGGCTTCTTAGTAATGAGAATTTTTATTTTGGGGATATTGTAAGGACCCATGTTCTTCTAGAGTAAAATTTTCATCAGAAATTTTAATTTTTACAATCATATGCATATAAGGGAAAATGGTAATAGTCCAATATAAGAAGAACTCAAACAATTTTTTACCACTCAATTGGTCTCAGAATAGGCTTCTTAACCTTGTATATTAGATTAGTGTAATTCCACCACATTCGTATTTTATCGGCATAATTAATATTCAATAATTAGTAAATTAAATATTAATTTTGCACATTGCTTTGTTTGACAATATCTTTTGAGCAGAGAATCATATTGAGATTCTCTGTTTTCTATTGATTCCATAATAATTATTTGTTTGTTTTAAGGGGTTTAATGTTGGGTTGTGCACCATGTCCAGTCAAGTCCAAATTTTTCTATTTTTCATTTACATTTTTTCTTTTCCTTTTCCATCTTTTCCTATTTTGTTTCTTCATTCTACTGTGGATTCTCACACATGCCAACCCTGGATCGACCTTAATAGGAATAAGGTAGAACATATTCAGGATATATATATATATATAGAGATAGAAATTATGAAGGAGGTACGTCCGCGGAGATCAGGATGTGCTGAATCAATGCACATCAACCGTGGAACACAAAAACTGGCGAAGCATCGGTGAATTCAAACCAAGGGTGGGAATTTTTTAATTTTTTCCTAAATCTACATTACATAAACATTTTAAAGTTTTATTCCACTATAAATATTTTCTATGGAACCTTGTGGCATGATCAGCTATGGTTTGGGTGAATAAGTATGTTTCTGGGTGATTTTAGGTTTTTTTTGTTCAGGAAAACCTCACTACATGGAATGTGATTCAAATAACACACACTATTTAGTCTCTCTATTTGGAGAAGATTATTTTTTCAATATAAATACCATGTACTAGGATTTACATGCCATGTACTTGTACTTGGACGTGTAGATGAGTAACTGGCCAGGTTACCCGTGTAGGGGACATGGCCATGTAGAGTACACGGTCAGACCTCATGTGGGTCATACATTATGTAGATGTACACATCCAAGACAAATACATAGCTAGGTCATTTTAGGTACAGAGGAAGGTACCCTATATAGGGTACACGATGTAAACTAATCTTACATTTCATGTACTTGGGCGTCAATAGTCCATTTTTTTCTAGAGTACAACCCAATATGAGGCCTTGAGCTTACATGCTGAGTACCATGGGAACATGTTGTGTAGTCCTATTTTTCAATCATTTGAGAGTTTTTTTGTATATTTACAAAAGGGTTAAGAATTTGACCCATGTGTAGTAGATTAATAGTATATTTTCACATAGATCAAAACGGGGAAACCCTTGTGGTGTCTGGAGAACTCCATGATGGTGTTTCATGATTTTATAAATCGAAGTGATTCTTTATCCGATAATCATATCCCATACCTCCCGAGACTGATACATTTTCTGAGATGATCCTTCTGCAATATCTATAGAATAATTATTTTATAGCACTTTATTGAGGATATCTCCCTTATGAGATATGTGCATAATTCCTAAGATTCCATGAGGCTAGTTTCTTCCAAAGATCCCATATAGGATTCCTCTAATTACAGCCCAACCAAGATGATACCTTAGAGGATGCCTCGATACTCTTTCTATTCAAAAGATCATATGTTCCATTCCTGTTCTTATAAAAAAACCTAGGGTATTCCAAGTAGGATCCCTTCACCTGTATACCATTCCAAGGATCCAATGTAGGATTCCTATCGTACGTATGATGTCATTAGGGTCCCATTTTGGATTCCATTTATTTATTACATTATGAGGATCTGTTATTGGATTCCTCCATTTTTCATACAATTAGAGGAGTCCTTGTATTATTCCTCCTTTCCCTTCTAAGCTAAGGATCCCATGTAGGATTATGTAGCATACATTTGTACCTCAGTGATCCAATGAAGGATTCCTCTTCATTTTTTTCCCAAGGGACCCAACTGGTGCCCATTGTTTTATAATCCATGAGATAGTATGTTAGGTTTTGGTATAGAAGGTAGTGGGTGTCACCATAGAATTCATATCAAACTTATAATCACATGGGGTTGTGGCTATATTGTGGGGTTTAATCATTTGAACTCCCTTACTCTTTTTTTACACATTAACATGTTTACTACTGATGTAATGATAATAGCAATAAGTGATTCTTAGTTAGTGGTTATTGATCTTGACCAGAGACATGGTTCCTTCTTATGGGATTACTAGATGTTGTTCATAGGATATGGCCTCCAATACATATTATTTATTACGTTTAGTTTTATACATAGAGTTACTATATTGGATTTGGTTTTTGAGGCTATATATTTTATTTTTATATTATTGGGATTTCTTGAGGTGTTTCCTAGAATCTAGCTGTTAAGCCTACTAATATGATATATTGGCATAATGTCCCTAATAATGTTTCTCGTGGTTGATTCCACTCTCTAGAGTGATGATAATGGTTACACTCTCCTCTAATCGTGGGTTAAATGTAAATTATTATGTTCTCTTCAACATAGGGTTGTTTGCAAATTATTAAGCTATCCTAAACATGGGGCCTATAGAGGATGATTACGCTCTCCTCAGCCAATGTCTTGTGGTGCATGACTATACTCTCCTCAATTTGACATGCAATGAGGATCTATAGACATCATCTCAATGATCATGTTTATGAGCCATTTCTTTTTAAGTGTGGTTGAGAATGACTTCACTCATATATGTTTTACATTCACTTTACGATCTCGAGGGGTGGAAATGAAGTATCATCGATTATATCTCTAATAGATATTATATGGTTTTGACCCTTAGGGTTCATTCGAGTCACAATGTCCGGACATTCTATGGATCATGATCTATGGATTAGGCATTGGGCTATATTTAAATTGAATGAGCATGATAATATCAGTATTAGTGACCATTTTTAGGATATCTAGATGTACATACCAAAAATTAATGACTTCATTTATTGGGGATGAGTAAGGTTGAAACCATGTCTAAGATGAGTATCCACCTATGGTGAGGTTTCTTACACGAAGACATTTCCAGCATTGGGGAAATCAGTTATATGTCAATTAGTATTAAAAACCATGATATGAAATAATGATACACTACATTACTGGAATGATGTCCAACTCAACTCCGTTGAAAAGAATGTTTATGTGGTCAGGATTATGAACCCAAGTATCATATACTATTTGGATCTATGTTATTTCATTCACTTCCTTGTGAATATTCATATTTAAGTATATTTGTATATGTGTGGAACTATATATTTATATGTATTGAGATATGGACATCCATTGTGCCACATTCCCATTTCACCATGATTATAGACCCGATGCTAGAATGTAGCTTCACATTTAATGGTTTTACAAATCTTTTCATTTGTTTCTTTTTTAGGATGAGCACTTGACTTTTCATACTATTATAGAAAAATATTTTTATAGTTTCATCATTTGTGTGGAAAAATGGGATTATTTATCAGAAATGAACATGCACCTTGGTGTTCATGTATACCTTAACACTACCTTTTAGGTTGGGCACTATTTTCATGGTGTGTAAGGATGAGGCCTAGAGTTTCATGATAGAGTAGATTTTTTCATGTGGTTCTTATGATTTATCTGGGGCAGTTTGATAGTGTCTGAGGACTTTGAAATTTTCTATATCTATAAGTTTGTTATAGATCCCCACGTGTTGATTTATGTTTATTTGGAAATCCTATATCTTTATATTCATACAAGTGGGTGACCAATGTTGTATTAATGGAATAACTGTTCCATATTTTATAGTATTTTCATTAATTATTACAATATGTTCAATTTCAGTTGATTTACGGCTTCATAAATATGTTTGATTACTAAAATGTATGATATAGAGATGTTTTTTATGTTTTTATGCTTATATTTGAGATAAATCTCTCTACTATCACCCATAGGCCCTCACTTCTTGTTAGTGGCCTCTAGCGTATGGGGAAATGCACTGGAGGCTTCGTAACTATCCAGATCAAATCACAGGTTTAGGGGAATCTTGGATGGGATTTTATAGAATAAAATATACTAAATTAATTTATATAACTTTCAATGGATAATAAAAAAATAGAACACCATACAAAGAGAACTTGGTGCATAACATGAAACATGTCTAAAAAATTTGGAATTGAAACCAAGAAAACCATTACGACTTCAGAATTTTTTGAATAAAAACTTCTTGAATGAGAGGTGTAGAAATTAAATATCAAATACCATTATTAAAATATAATTAATGATATTATATCCCAAATATTATATATATTCACAACATAAATTTAATTTTGTTTATAATGATATACATGTTTCAGATAGAGGATGTTAAATGAATCCCCTTAAAACATTCCTTTTTCATTCTTCAATTGAACTAAAAATATTGACTAATTTAATGAATATAATAAAATACATATCCAATGAACCTTGTTCAAAAATAAAACTATTTATACAGGTCATTTATAATATATATATACATGATATTTTATAATGATATAATTTCATTTCATGTAAGTCTTTGTTACAAACCATGAATATGAAATCAACAATGATAATGTTACAGTGATTCTTGTTGAATGAAAGGCGTTTTATTAATTAATGAGTAAAATTTTTATATCACCTTACCAAAAACAAAAAATGTATTTTATGAACCTTAATATCATATTATATTAGTATATATGTTATAATAGCTATCCATGACATAGATGTACTATATTGTATTAGTAGGCTGTCAAATCGACCCAAACCCGAACATACCATTATTATAGATGATTATGAGATAGTCTAGTTATTATATCATTATACAAGATTAATAATGATTTTATATAAAATATATTTAGGTTTTATTTTATATTTTTAATTAATCCAAATTTTAATATAATTTATATAAATTCATTACATAGATTGATGAGATCATATTCTGCTTAGTTTGCTCATTTTGAATGAATGAATTAACAATAATTTTTATTGATCACCTCATTAATATGTTCACTAAAATTCCAATAAAAAATTTAATGTTGTCTTTAAAATAATTTTTCCTAATAATAATTCTTGAAATGATAAATTATGTGGGGTAATGAAAAATGAATTTCATTTCTCAAGGTGGATGTAGTCTGCACATATGCACGAAGGAGGAATTAATTTTTCTTAATGGATGAGATAAATATATAAAGATGATAATTCCAATAATTTAGTATAAATAAATAATTGAAATTACAATAATATAATTATATAATTATAAAAATAATAAATTTTAAAGTAGATAATTAATAATAAGATCTACATAGTGGTTAATTCTCTAGCTAGGCAGTTGAATTTTCCTTTAGATTATCCTTATAAATGAAGGCCCTATGCTACATAATGGTGACTAAAAGATTTTGAAATTAAGATAGGGTTATTGAAAGAGAATATTGGATTATTTCTAAGTAATCATTTAGAGAAATTTTTTATTGAAGTGGATGGAGTGTTACCATTGTATAAGTGAGGAAAAGGGCACTTTTGGAAGCACCCTTACCATCATCAATTATGCAATGGAAGTATTCTAAAGTGAATAGATCTAAATAATTTAATACTAGGATGTTAACATATTTATAGGTAAAAAACAACATCAAACACTCTTTTAGAAGTTAAATTTTACTATTTCAATGCTCTTAGTTTTACTTTTAACCTTTTACATAAATTTACATTTATTATTCTAATTATCTTTTATCCTTCTTAATTAATATTAATAAAAAATATAATATTAATACTTTCACTTATATTTAACCCCATGATTTTAAATTAAGAAATCATTATATAAAAAATATAATTTTTTGAAAAGTAAATTTTACTATTTTCACACATAACATATAAAAAGTATAATTATGTGCATTTTAACATAAATTAAAAGTTTAATACATATTTTTTAAAATTAAAAATCCTCCTAAATAAAGTTTTTTTATTTTAAAAAATGTCTCTCGCTTCCATGGAAAACAAAAATTTAATTTCACCTCTAAAATACTTTATTAAAATAATTTTTTTTTCATTAATGTAAAATTTTACTTTAGTTTTAAAATATTGTACATATTTTTATATGATCAAATAATATTTTAATATTCATATTTTTATTAAATATTATTATATTTGATCAAAGAAAATATTTTTTCATCTTATAGACCACACTTATATAATGATAAAGACCTAAAAATTAAATGTTATTTGAAAACCATATTTTTGAATAAAAATCCCTCTTTTTGGAAAATAATAAAAAATTCCAACTTTATCTAATATTTTTATTTTAAATCCAAATATTATATCCATTTTGTGAGATTAAAATTATAAAAGTTTTAAATTGAATTTATGAATAAAATCATAACAAATATTGAAATCAAATTTTATTGAAAATGATATTTTTAATTAGTACCTACTATTATTTTTATTTTATATCATCTAAAAACTAATTTTTTGTTAAAAAATCATTAATATGAAAGATAATTCATCATAATTAATATTATTTTTCATCAAATGTAAATTCATATCACATAGAATTATTTTCTGTTAAATTATTTTATAAGAAATAAATGATGTTATTAGTCATTTATGTAAAAGTAAATGAATTTAATTCGTATTAAAAGTAGTCAATTTCTTTTAGGAAATATCTCAAAAATTATTTACTAATATTAATTCCTACCAATTAATTTCTTCTGTTTTAATGATCATAAATAAATATTTATATATTATCAAAATATATTACATCTTATACTTTGTATGGTGTTACATATAGATAAATAAATCGAAGACATTCTAATCGATTAAATTAATTAATGCTTTTAAATTTCAGGCCGCTACAAATCCACCCATAAAAAATTTTCATCCTCATAAATTTTTACATCCACCAAAAAAATATTTAATTGTATAAATAAGGTATAAAAAAATTAAGGCATAAAATTTAATAATATAGTGAGGGCTAGGAAACTAACATATAGGAATATCCCCATATTTAGATCCATACCAACCACAAGAGAAAACTACCTCTCAGAGTTGGTTTGGTAAAACCTATTGTATTTCTATAGGGGTTTATATTCATACGTGTAATGATAAATTATCAAATACTATTATCATATATGATCCCTAGTTTTCATTTTTAGGATTCATATATCTTCATAAACATACAATGAATATCTATGTCTCATCCCCATCAATTCTTCATCATTGAATCACCTTTGAGAATTAGTCATTGAACAATTAATTTGATGAATAATGTTCCTTGTCCTCATAATGATTCTGATCATTTTTTAGGGAAATTCCATCGCATTCTATAGTAATCTCTCAAACCACACCATCCTCCAGACATTCAAAATATATCTCATCTATTTCACTAACATAAATAGATAACCAACCATGTCTTCACCATCATGTAGCATCTGACCATATTTTTCATTCCCCATGAAGTCCTCCAAATTGAATGATAGGAGGGGATGGATACCCATAATCATCCACTCTAACTTCCACTTAATTTTACCAAACAATATCTTCCATGAATTGAAAATTTTACCACACATAATGGAAGGAATCACGTGCTTTGTTTCATGAAACCTCATTATTGAAATTCTCCCAACAATAGGGTCATGCGGTAGCCATCCGCTACTTTCCTCACTATCATGTTCGGTTTCACTATTGGTGGTTGATGGGTTTTTTATTCTAGTTCCTACATTGGAAAGAATATTTTAATATACCATGCTATTTTGAGGCCTATAGGCGAAGATGGTTCATTTATAGATGATGATATATATGATAAATTGATTGATTTTATTATTTCTATGATGTTAAGATATCTCTACATTGGATATTTTTTATTGTCTTTTCCTTCATCCATTTTTCAGAAACATAGTTGTTATGGGTAATCATTCTATCATTAATCGAATATGGAGTGGGTGTGGAAATGTTTATTACCTTACCAGAATCACATCATTTTTATATAATAGAATAATATAAGTATCAATATATATTTAAATATAAACATGGGATACAATAATCTCACAGTTTTATGTTTCCATCGATAATAAAATCACCTATGTAGTGATTTTAAACTAATTTCAAATTCCTAGATACATTTGTGTTTGTAGAATAATAATCCAACATGGAATCCATTATTTTTGAGTAGAGGTTATGTAAAACATATTCCCATAATCTTCATGACCAACTCCCTATATCAGGTTAAGAATGGACTTTTAGTTGTTTCAAATACAATATAAGATACATATTTTTATCATCCTTATTAGAATAAAGTCCTTTTAGTTCAAAATAAACCTCTCATATCTCCACCCAAATCATCCTAGTATCATCATAGATAACATTGAGTTGGTGTCTCTCTAAAACCCTATCATAATCTTCAAAATAGAGATCCCAAATTACCAAGAAAATTCTTAAAATATTATATCCCACAAATAATTGAAATTTTCAATTTAAAAATCAAACTTATCAATTATAAATGAAATTACATATGAATTAATAAGTAGATTAATTTATAAAAACTTATGTTTAAATATAGGATATCCATGGTAAAATTCATGTAGGTTATCTCACCTAAAAAGTTTCAAATACCACAGAAGTTTTTATAAATAAAATTTGATTAGAAAATTTATATCCCATGGTAGAGTAAAACCTGGGGTGTAGGTAAGACTCTATTTTCAACACTAGTCAATGAATGATTTAATACTCAATATACCCTTTTCTTTCTTATTACCCTTAGGAACATATTCTCAGATCAAGCATCCAGTTGTAGCATTCATATATTCGAATAATATTTAGGATAACCACAAAATCAATACATTACCAAAACATAGGGATGATATAATATTTATAGAATTATATCTTAAACATATCACAAGGGGTTTTCCATTATGTTATATTATCCTAATCTAAGACAATGGTAATTATTACGAAAAAATTTAATCCTACAATGTTACAAATTGATATATATACCATTGATATTCTGACCAATTTTTTCATATCAACCATTAAATTATCTTCATCAAACATACTAATAAACAATGATATCTTAATCCTTCTCTAATTCCAACTATGATTCCCCAGTCCAAAATTATTGAAAATGTGTTAGAAAAAAAATATGCATTACTTACTAGATTCTATACCACCTATAAAATTTGTAGTCATAACTATAACATACTATCATGACATAAATAAAATATTTCCTACATGCACTTCCAATAATTTTTCAAATTTTCAAAATGATAGGATAAAAGAAAAACTAATAAAGAACTTCTTTATCACCATATTGATATATGTTTTTCACTGTGTGTGAAACTACTTAAACTATAATAATTGTAAAAAATGGCCAATAAATTCTCCCCCAATTAGTCCGATTATACATATTGTTTATAATACATTTAAACATAACATAGAGAAATTAAAACATAATAAGGGGTGACCTAAAACACTCAGAAAGGGAAAATATTAAAATGTGATAATCATGGTAATAAAATGGAATAAATATTGTATAAGGATTAACTAATAATCATAATTACATAATAAATTAAAAAGGAGAGTTTAATATATCGATGGATGAAAATATAAACAAATATATCATATATATAACAATAACTAAATTAATATTTATGGAATATATGATGCAATAAATCCTGATATTTAATCAAGGCCCCAACTAATAAACTATCCTTGTCGTCAAGGTTGTATGCATGATATTTTTCTTGTCACAATGACAACAATCCAAAAATATTTCTAAAATGTGGGGGAATAAACCAAATTACCAGATGTGTTTAACTCATGATTCTTACTAATACGATAATATACTGTATGTTGTTTCACCTTACCGATTAATATTTTAATTTATTAAATTGATAATGTGATAAAATGAATAATAAATTCACAAAAAATCATTGCAACAATAATTTTTATCTGTAGTAAAATTTACATAACTACAATATGTTTCCCTTTGTCAATAAAATAATTATCATTATCTTAATTCATTGTATGGAAGAAGTTGGATGGTTACATATAGATTGATAAACATAAAATGAATATCTATGTATCATCCCCATAAATTCTTCATAATTGAATCACCTTTTAGAATTTGTCATTAAACAATTAATTTGATGAATAATGTTCATTGTCCTCATAAAGATTCTGATCAATGTTTAGGGAAATTCTATCACATTCAATAGTAATCTCTCAAACCATACCAGACTCGAGACTTTCAAAATATCTCTTATCTATTTCACTAATGTAAATAGATAACCACCCATGTCTTCGCCATCATGTAGCATCAGACCATATTTTTCATTCCCCATAAAGTCCTCCAAACTGAATGATAGGAGGGGATGGATACCCATAATCATCCACTCTAACTTCTACTTAATTTTACCAAACAATGGCTTCCATTAATTGCACAATTTACCAAAAATAATGGAAGGAATCACATGCTTTGTTTCATGAAACCTCATTATTGAAATTCTCCCAACAATAGGGTCATGTGGTAGCCTTCCACTACTTTCCTCACTATCATGTTCGGTTTCACTAGTGGTGGTTGATGGGGTTTTTATTCTACTTCCTACATTGGAATGAATTTTTTAATATCCTATTCTATTTTGAGGCCTATAGGTGAAGATGGTTCATTTATAGAGGATGATGTATATGATAAATTGATTGATTTTATTATTTCTATGATGTTATGATATCTCTACATTGGATATTTTTTATTGTCTTTTCCTTCATCTATTTTTCAGAAACCTAGTTGTTATGGGTAATCATTCTATCATTCATCGAATATGGAGTGGGTGTGGAAATTTTTAATACCTTACCAGAATCACATCAATTTTATATAATATAATAATATAAGTATCCATATCTCTTTAAATATAAACCTGGGATACAATAATCCCACAGTTTTTTGTGTCCTTTGATAATAAAATCACCTATGTAGTGATTTTAAAATGATTTCAAATTCCATGATAAATTAGTGTTTGTAGAAGAATAATCCAACATGGAATCCATTATTTTTGAGTAGAGGTTATGTAAAACATATTCCTTAATTTTCATGACCAACTCCCAATAGCAGGATTAGAATGGACTTTTAGTTGTTTCAAATACAATATAAGATACGTATTTGTATCATCCTTATTAGACTAAAGTCCTTTTAGTTCAAAATAAACCTTTCATATCTCCTCCCAAATCATCCTAGGATCATCATAGATAACTTTGAGTTGTTTTCTCTCAAAAAACCTATCATAATCATCAAAATAGAGATCCCAAATTACCACGAAAAGTCTTAAAATATTATATCCCAATAATAATTGAAATTTTCAATTTAAGAATCAAACTTATCCATTATAAATGAAATCACATATGAATTAATAAGTATATTAATTTATAAAAAATTATGTTTAAATATATGATATCCATGGTAAAATTCAAGTAGGTTATCTAACCAAAACATTTTCAAATACTTCATAAGGGTTTATAAATGAAATGTGATTAGAAAAATTATATCCCATGGGAGAGTAAAACATGGGGTGTAGTTAGGACTCTTTTTCCAACACTAGGAAATGATTTATTTAATACCCAATACACCCTTTTCTTTGTTATTACCCTTAGAAACATATTCTCAGCTCAAGAATCCACTTGTAACATCCATATAAGGGAATAATGTTTAGGATAACCACAAAATCAATACCTTACCAAAACATAGGGATGATATAATATTTGTATAATTATATCATAAACATGTCTCAAGGGTTTTTCCATTAAGTTCTATTATCCTAATCTAAGACAATGGTCATTATTATGAAATGAATTTAATCCTACATTGTTACAAATTGATATATATAACATTGATATTTTGACCAATTTTTTCATATCAACCCTTAGATTATCTTCATCAAACATACTAATCTACAATGATATCTTAATCCTTCTCTAATTCCAACTATGATTCCCCAGTCCCACATTATTGAAAAGGGGTTAGAAAAAAATATTCATTACGTGCTAGATTCTATACAACCTATAAAATTTGCAGTCATACCTATCACATAATATCATGACATAAATAAAATATTTCCTACATACATTCCCAATATTTTTTTTAGATTTTAAAAATGATAGGATAAAACAAATACTAAAAAAACCACTTCTTTCTCACCATATAGATATATATTTTTCACTGTGTGTGAAACTACTTGAACTATAATAATTGTAAAAAATGGCCAATAAATTCTCCCCCAATCAGTCCGATTATACATTGTGTTTATAATACATTTAATAATAACATAGAGAAATTAAAACATAATAAGGGGTGACCTAAAACACTCAGAAAGGGAAAATATTAAACTGTGATAATCATGGAAAAAATGGAATAAATATTGTAAAAGGATTAACTAATAATCATAATTCCATAATAAATTAAAAAGGAGAGTTTAATATATCGATGTAAGAAAATAGAAATAAATATATCATATAGATAACAATAAATAAATTAATATTGATGGAATATATGATGCAATAAATCCGGATATTTAATCAAGGCCTCAAATAATAAACCATCCTTTTCGTCAAGGTTGTATGCATGATATTATTCTTGTCACAATGACAATAATCCAGAAATATTTCTAAAATGTGGGGGAATAAACCAAATTCCCAGATGTGTTTAACTCATGATTCTTACTAATAAAATACAATACTATATATTGTGGCGCCTCACTAATTAATATTTGAATTTATTAAATTGATAATGTGATAAAATGAATATTAAATTCACAAAAAATCATTGCAACAACAATTTATATCTGTAGTAAAATTTACATAACTACAATATGTTTCCCTATGACAATAAAATAATTATCATTATCCTAATTCATCGTATGGAAGATGTTGGATGGTTGCATATTTCACAGTCAAAATTTTAATGATCATACATATTGGAATATCTCACTACTGGGGTGAAAAACACTGGACATACCTTGGTCATAAAAATATAATATCTTGTTGCTGGGGTTTTTGTGACTGGAAATTAATTCATATTGGGAGGGGTTTCTTTGACTTCATTATTCAGTTATGGGATGATTTAATTGATCCCGGAATCTTAGAAACCTACATCTCAAACCTGGAGCTTTGAGATTATCCGAATTGGATGCTAATTTCATTCCCTTTAATATTAAGCCAACCGATGAACAGATTTGGATCTTGAATTGGATGTATTGGAATCCTAAGATCTTTGATGACATTTCTTCATGAATTTTCACTCTAATTATAATGGATTAGAGAAATTTGGAGGGGGATCTTGGATATTTTTCTAGAATTCTGGTTGAGGTTAATTTGTAAACCAAAATACCAAAGACTATTACATTGATTGCTAATGGTAATAAGATTGATGTTATAGTGGAATAAGAACGTTTCCCTCATTTTTGTTATATTTTCTGGATTTTTGGCCACTCTATGATGAATTTTAGGATGATTCAAATGATAGTTAATGGGGTTCCCAAAGAGAAGGATTGGAATGAGATTAACTGGAATAAAACAAATAAGAAGGTCTTTGTGGAAAGGGAGGGACCCCCAAAGGATATATATGGTCCTTCCAAAGTTAAAGTTACTTCTATTAAATCCTTGGTAGATATCATTGAAGATATTGAACATGGTAAGATTCATGGTCTATCTAGTACCCCTACTAGGATTGTTCAGAAAATGAGTAAATATGGTGGATACAAGTGAATGGAGGATACCATCTTGGAACAGAACATCTTATTGAAGATTTATAATCTAGATGATTTTTTGGAAAAGGAAATGGATGATAGTTTATTGAGGAAGGACTTGAAGGGAAATATTTGTAATCTGGTGGTCTCATTACTAGATTGTGAGAAGCATCTCCCAGCTGGAATTTCCTTGGTACTTACTATTTTTTTGTCCTGTATTGCACCTGTGACTTCCCTAGTTTAGGTGGCTGGAGTTTCTCCGAAATGTAATATTTTTGTATTGGATAGCTTGATCGGGGCTCCTACTCCATCCAATGCAGCTTCTTCTATAAATGGAGCATGGATTATGGTTCCTTCTTCATCCAAGGAAGATTTTTCTACTCAAGAAGGGGTGATTGGGGCTCCTATTTCAATTGGTGGTACTACTGAACATGTTGACGATACCACGACTATTATTTCTTCCAGTGGTGATGATACATTACATGATATGGGGGTTTCTTATTCATTTAGAGGTCCAGTTGACACTCTCGCTATTGGTGTAAAAATGGAAAACGAATCAGCAGTGCTTTTCATATACGTGTTCTCATACAAGGGGCCTCCAGTCCTAAGAGGAATGTTGGAAGGCCTCTTAAGTTAGGAAAGAAGGTAACTATGGGGTTCAAAAAAGTTGGAAATCATCCCAGTCATAGATTTAATTGAAATTATATTATATAATTTCTATGTTCTGGACAATCATGATACCATGAGGTCCCTTTGTCTCTTCATTTAATATCATAGACCCCTTCTCAATAGTTTGTCTGAACCCAAAATGGGTTTTTCTCCGAGTATTTCAAATTTTGAAAACCTGGGATTTCACTTTTTATACTCTAATATATGTTCATCGGATGTTAAATTATTATTGTTTTGGGCTCATTGTTCCTAAACTAATATTTACCTGATTTCTAATAGTGATCAAAATGTCACATGCTCCTTCAATTTTCGTAGGCTTCAACATTTATAATATTTTATTTTATGCCCATATCTATTATTAGGATCATGGGAATTTATGGATGGATATTGGATCTCTCAACTCTACCATCTCTGATCCATGGTCCATCCTTGGTGATTTTAACACCATCATGAATTCTGAAGAGAAGGTTGGATCCATGACTAACTTTATCGCTTCATGATATTTTAAAGCATGCATTGATGATAATGGGTTGATTGAAGTTAACCTTGATTGGGATAAGTACACATGGTACAAAAATGTTTTAGGTATATTTTTTGCAAGCAGAATCGATAGGGCTTCTATCAATTAAGATTCTCTTGATTTATTGGGATCTAATTCTCGTATGACTCTTTCTATAATGAATTTTGATCATCATACCATTTTTGGCGAACTTGTGTTAAAGGATCCAGAAACATCTGTTTCCATTTATATTTAAAAAATATTGGTTTAATCATCATGAGTGAAGAAAAATTGTGGAATAGAACTGGAGTTCTTGGAATGGTAGGGATAATGATTTCACTTGTGTCATCAAGATAAAACTCTTTAAAAGAGCATTGAAATTCTGAAGTAAATTTCATTTCATCTCCCTTGACTATGAAAGTTTCTTTCTCGAGGAATCTCTTCAACACATGAAGGAGAATAATTATTCAAATGACTTCTCTAATAATGTTTTGGGTGAGACACAACTTGATTCAAAGATTAATAATTTGTTTAATCTCAAAGATACTTTGAAAAGTGGGAATTTTAAGGATAATTGGTTGAGATATAGTGATAGTAACTCTAAAATTTTCAAATCCATAGATTGAATTAAGAAGGTTTATAGGAATATTTCTTTGCTCAGAAGTTGGAATAATTTATTTGATGACAGGAAGGATCTTTCTAAGCATGTTGTTACTTATTTTAATGATCAATCCAATGGTCATGTCACTCTTGCTGATCCAGTGGAGAGTATTATTCTGAGTCTTTTCAATCAATAGGATAATTCCATCCTTACATATACCCCTTGGACTTTTAAATCAAGGAAACAACCATTAGTATAAATCCTGATAGCTCCCCTGCTCTAGATGGTTTTGGGTATTTTTTTCTATCAAACATAATAATATGCTATTCATATTGATGTTTGTAGGTTGGTTTCTCGTTTTTTAAAGGTGGGTCACTTACTTAGGGTCTAAATTGTCAGTTCTTTGCTCTTATTACAAAGATGGAGAATGAAAACAAGATTCAATTGTCCAACCCAGTTTTCATGGTCAACACAATTTTTAAAACAATTTTCAAAATCATGGCCATGAGGTTTTCCTCCATTTCTTGTAAGATTGTTTTACCTAATCGGTTTAGATTTATTAAGGGTATCTCTATTCAATATTTCCTTATTAATACCTTGGAATATGATAACCTTATTAATAAATACACAAGTAGTGGTAATATTGTTATCAAAGAGGATTTTAGGAAAGCGTTTGATACTATAAATTGAAAATTACTTTATATCGTTTTTCATTTTTTTGTCTTGATAAAGTTTTCATTAATTTGGTTAAAATTAATTTTGAGTCAGCTTATATCTCTATCCTTGTTAATGGATCCCATTAGTGCTATTTTTCTTGTTCTAGAGGTTTCAGGAAAGGTGAACCTCTCCCAGCCATAATTTTTTCCTTTGTGGAGGATTATATTGGTAGATTACATTCTATTATGGTTGGTAATGGGAAACTGGAGTCTATTCGTACTGGTAGAAGATTTATTTATCCCAATCATTTGTTTTATGATAATGAGATCATTATATTCACTAAAGGGGATAAGATAAATATTAAAAATATTTGGCGAGCCATTTTTTCATTATGAAAATGTTTCAGTTTAAGAGTTTAGTTGGAGTAAGTCCTTCATCTAATTTTGTAGGAATATTCCCATTCCCAAGAAGAAGATCATTGTATGGGAATTGGGTATTCCTGAGGGAGTTCTACCCTTTAAATATTTGGGTGTTCCAATGTTTTAGTTGAGGTGCAATGAATGATAATTTTATGATATTCTTAGTAAAATAAAAAGGCATGTTTCTACTTGGAAGGTCATGTCTATCTACTTAGATGGTCATGTATTTTTGGTCAAGGTAGTGATTATTACTATGTTTTTTTATTCTTTCATAGTCGATAAGTGGACATACTCTCTCATCAAGGGAATTAGTGTTTCTATTAAAAATTTTATTTGGAGGGGTAAAATTCTAGAGAGGAAATTAGCCATGGTCTCCGGGAATAATTATTGCAAACCCTATGATGCAGGGGGACTTAGTATTAAAAATCTTAATTATTTTTAATGATTTATTAAATGATTCATTCCTAAGGAAGCGTGTTTATAGTAATTCTGAGTCTCTTAGTTTCCCCTGAAATAAATTCTAGGATAGATTCATGGATGGGTTTTTTAATCATCTGGATTCATCTGTTTGGCCTACTTTTGAATCCATTTTTTTATTCAATTGACTCTCATGTCTGATGGATTGTTTTAAAAAATTAATCATTATCCGTTTGGAAGGCCAACTGGAGTAGATGTACCCTTGTTGATGCCTTGATGAATGATGAATTCAATGCTGATCTGGATGCCATGATTATAGACCATATTGAAAATATTGGGGGTCTCCCAAATCATATTGTCAATATTATCAACAACTACTGTTTCTCTAACAGAGAGGATTTTTGGGTAGGGGAAATGCTGTCAATGGCTTTTTGTCCTCTAAAATTTTTTATAAACATTATTTATCTTACAAATTATGTTATAAGTGGATGGGTTATTTACATATGAACTTTATTTGGCCTTCTCAGATATCATTTTCTCAAAGTCTGGCTCATGGGAAGCTTCTTAGTGACTTTTTCCTTCAAAATGAGGTATTTCACTATGTTATTCAGGTGCGCTTTGACATAATCATAGGAAAGTCATTGATCATTTGTTTCTTAGTTCTGTTACAACATCATCCATGTGGAAGGCTATTTATGATATATTTGAAATCCCTATTCATGGTGTGTCTTCTATACAAGAATTTCTCCAAGGTTGGAATTCAACTACGCTTCCTCCACAACTAATAGATCTTTTTTGGGTCAATGATACTGATATTCTTCATTTTATTTGGTTTGGTCAGAATAAGGTGATTCATGATAGATTTCTTTCTCATACAGTGGGGTTTTATCAGCTATTCATGCTACTATGCGTAATGTAAAAACACTGAGGAATCATATTTGTTTCTACTCAGTTCATGACTTCTCCACACTGAACCAGATAGGTTTTAAGTGAAACATATGTAATCCATTTGGAAAATTTAATGTTTCATGGAACGAACCACTTTTTTATGCTTAAATGTTATTTATTATGGAGCTTCTAGAGGAATTTTGGGGCTCTCTAGCTATGATATTTTATTTAGAAATCATAAAGGGTATGTTCTTGGATTTTTTTATAGTTCTTATAGCCTTGATTATTTACTTGATTCTGAAATTCTTGACATTATCTTTGTGATGGAACCAGACATGAATCATGGGTGGGATAATTTATGTATCAAGATTGATTATAATATTTTCGTCTCTGCCATCAGGATGGGTCTTTCTCACTTGTCTTTGTACCTAACTAATTGTTGGATTAAATGTTTGGATACTATCTTTTCCTTTGATCATATTACCACTCAGATTTTTAGGGAATTCAATGAGGTAACTGATGGTCTGGAATATAAAGGTGTCAATGGAGTTGAGTTTTCTTGGTATGAATAAGTTCATGATGATCTTATTCCTTTTATTAAGAGGTATTGTGATAAGTCTAACATTATTTGACATGTGTAAGCTGTCTCTTATTTTTATATTAATTTGGTTTGAAAATTTTAATTTTGGTGTTTTAATTATAATTTATTTATTCTTATTATTTATGATCATCTCTGTTTTCTGATGATATTTATGGTTTTTTACATTTTTGAATTTTGAAATAACTCATTGGGGAATTTTTAGTTAGTTTTACTTTTTTTCAGCTTCCATGGAGTGGTTTGTTTCAATGATTTTTTCATAACAATGAAGTGGAATGTTTTTCGATCCTTGTTGATAATTATTGCACAGGATTTCTAGCAGTATATACTATTATGTTGTATCTAGAATCCATAGATCTGTTTGATTCTCGTAAGGGACTTCTTACGGTGAAAACATCATCCCGTTTGTCCAAAATCTTGAGTAAGAATTTCAGGTAGCTATAAAGATGGATAATAATCCCATGGCTATAATAATTCATGAAACAACTGCTTCTCCTAGAGAGTTTCTTATTGGATGCACATGGAGTGGCCTGCTTCATTGCTGATATGGATTGAAAGTAGTGTACATGGATTGTATGGAGTGTAATGATGATCATTTATTCTTCTAGAAATCATGGTATGTCATTACAATTGTCATCTAGTTCTCACCCCATCTATATAGTGAGGTTCATGATATTTTTAATTTGAAATCTGGTCTTTTGAACATCAAAACCATAAATCTTTCATTTTGGTTATTGGATGTTCCATGATTGTGTCTTTCTCCCATTATATATTTTTTCTTTAATAAAATTCCATTATATATATATATATATATACCAATACTTTTCCACATGTAAAAAATAAATTTTTTATAGATGAAAATTGTCCAATATAAATTTTTTAATATGTGATCTTCAAACTATACTGAGTGATGTGTTTACAAATAAGTCAATAATGGAATAAAGTGATCATAAGCCACAAAAAAATTAAGGTTGATAGTTTCAAAAGAACATAATCCAAGAAGTGATAATTTTTTAAAATGTGTATATATTAGGATATTATTTTGAAAATAATTGATCTAATAACACATAATACCATAAAAGGAAATATTTTACCCTATATATTAAAAATAAGTTCAATTGAATGATCATAGCTTAATTAATGAAGGTTACGTTACTAAAAATAATTACAATTGGGGAAAATACAAAATCAATATCCAATTTAATAAAGGAAAAATATTTTTCAAGTAAATCCTATGAAATAAAATAAATGATTTATATAACATTCATGGGATAATAATTCAATAAAATACCATAAAAAGAGAACATGGTGCGTAACATGTAACATGTCTCAATTAATAAGAATTGAGAATTAGAAAACTCATACGGCTCAATTAACATTTTTATGGGAACACCATGAAGGTGATGTATATTAATTGATGTTGAAATACAATTATTAAATTATAATTATTGATATGATATCCAAAATGGGTAGTATATATGCCCCCATAATTGAAATTAGTTGTATAATTCCACACATGTCTCAATGAGAGGAAATTGTTATGAAAACCCTTACCATATTCCCAATTCTTTCTTCACATGCATCAAATTTCCTAAAAAATTAAATTATGTAACTTAAATGAATTCACATGGAACCTATTATTTCCTATAAACATTTATACTCCTCATTTATTTTCATTCATAAAAATAATTATTCTTGTAATATTTTGAAACATTCAACTATGGTTATATGTAATCATTTTATATTTAAACTATTTTTTATAAGGAGGTGTATGTATATATTTATTTTATGTTTTAAATAACATTTAAAACATTAAAATTATTTAATATTTGTTCTATGATAGTTTATAAATCTTCTATAACTTTTTGTGTTTGTTTTGGTAATGAAGCATGTTGAGGAAATTATGGATGGTTATGTTTTAGTGATTCATAATGAATGAAAGGTGTTTTCAAAATTAATGAGGTATAATTAGAATAACCTTAAAATAGAAATAAATTCATATTTATATAATATAATTGTGGGAATTTTTTTCTCATATTCATCTATGAACAAAATGTTTTTTATTTTCCATGTAGGTAGTTAAAGCAACCAAGACATGAATCTTCCCTTATTAATAGATGGTTATTAGGTTGTTAATTTAAAATATCATTGTAGTACAAGAATAATGGCAGTTTTTTATTATTTATTATTGTTATATATAACAATTAAATGGAATTATAAATAAAATAATATATATATGAATTCATTAATTATAAATAATAGATCTTTTTCAATATAGTTCACTCATTATTAATTAATTAATTAAGGATATTAATTTTTCTATTATAAATAATTAGACCTATAATTATTAGTAAAATATAGTTAATGATTTAATTAATAATATATTTAATCATTAAATATTTTTGAACAATTAATTATGGGTGGTAATGGAAAATGAATTCTTTTTCTCATGGTGAATGTAATATGTACATATATAAACACAAGATTTGTTTTCTTTTTGGATAGTATATATGGAATAAAAAATTAAATACCATAAATTTAGTAACATTAAAGTATATAAATGATACTAATATTAGTATAATTTTTTTTATATATGAAATTATAATCAATATAATTAATAATAAAAGGTATGAAATTTAAAATACCCATGTCAAGCACTCGAATTTCCCAATGAATAATCTTTGGAAATAAAGGTCTTATGATAAATATTAGTGAAATAATATTTTTATAGTTGTATAGGGTTTTAGAAGGATATGTGGGGAATATTATCAAACAAAAATTATTAGAATTTATTAATCGTGTAGGGAATTGATTTTTACATTTTAATAATTGAAAAGAATGAATCTTTTGTAATCACACGTAGAATTTTCATTAATGTGTTTTTAAAATTCCATGATTAAAGTTTCCGAAATTTATATAAGTGGATGGAAATATGAGTGTTGATATAAAATCACATTAAGCACTCAATTTTGGAGAAAATAATAATTTTTTACAGGATTTTAATTTTAGGTTTCTACAAAAAATTTATTTTTCGGTGGTAATTAATTTACTTTCTTAGTAATTAATCTAAATGGAAAAAGTTTCTATTGATCATCTTACAATAATTAAACCTTCTAATTTAATGTTTTCAAATAATTTTAAAAAATAATATTTCTAGAGGTTTGAAAATTTCATTTAAATCATAGCACACTTGACTTGTAAAACTAGTTTTTTAGAAAACATTCTTTTTTATGATTATAATTTTTATGAAAGACATAGTTATTAAAAGAATAATTTCCCAATAAAAAATTGTTTTATATAATAAAAAATTAAATTTCTGTGGCTCAAATGAAAATTAAAAATTTAATCCCATCTTGAACATTCTATCTCTGGAGAATGGTTGAAAATAATTTTTTAAAAAGAAAGAAATTACATTATTATTAAAATTATGTGAAAATGGTTAGTATGTTTTTTTTAAATTCATAATTTTATTTCATAGATTCATATTGTTCCTCTTAAGTGGCTATTTTACTTTTATAAGTTATTGTTCTATATTTGTAAAATCAACAAAATTACATGTTTTACGAAAACCATATTTTTTGACTAAAAATTATCATTTTTGAAAAATTATAAAAAATTAGAATAAGGTAATGTTGTGGTTAAAAATAAATGAAATAAATGAAATAATGTTAATATTATTAATATAGAACTATAAAATTTATATATTCATTTTTTATACGAAATGGTAACATATTTTGACATCAACATTTTACAAAAATGAAATCATAAAATATAATCTCTTATTATTCTTATTTCATATCATTTACCAAATTATTTATTTATTAACAACTTATTAATATCAAACATAATTTCTCATAAATAACAATTTTTTTCAAAAAAATATAATTTTATATCCCATAAAAAGGTAATGATTACAAAATTACATTTCAAAAAAATAAATGTTCTTATTTCTTATTTTATGTAAACATATTTAATTTCATTTATATTAAAAGTTGTCTTTGTTTTCCTTACATGAATATTTCACAATGTGATTAATGTTATTAAATAAATTAAATTTAAATTCAAGGTTTTAAAATTAATACTTAAATATTTATAATTTTTTTCTAAAATATGTTGTTTGTGTTTATATTTTTTTCTTCATATAGAGAATACTATAAAACAAATTTTTATCATGACCTACATTCTTTCTTTAATCCATAAATTTTTTTATACAACTTGAAAACCCGTTGGGATTCACCAAGTGTAAAAAAACCATCTAGTTGTGTCATATAGACATCTTCCTAAAGGATCCCATTAAGGAATGCTGTTTTAACATCCATTTTCCAAATCTCATAGTCATGGTAAGCTGATATGGAATGTAAGATTCATATGTATTGAAACATAAAAACTTGTGAGAATGTTTTATCATAGTCGATTCCTTGACACTGTCTGAACCCTTTATCCACTAGCTTTGCTTTATAGGTGCTAATATGACCATCCATGTCTATTTTTCTCTTGAATACCAATTTTCATCAAACATGCTTTACATCAACTAGCTCATCAACCAGAACCCATACTTTGTTCTGATACATGGAATCCATCTCAAAATTTATAGCTTCTATCTATCTTGCAGCTTCTGAGCTTTCTACTGCTTCGTTATAGGAGAAAGGATCATTATTTTACCACAATAATGATTCAGCATCCTCGATAAATAGGAAACCAAATATCTCTGGTTCCCTTACCTCTGTGGAGCCCCTACATAGTAATTTTTTTCTGGTACCTCTTCCATAGGGACCTATGGAAGTTGTTCTTGTACTAACTCTTGTGTATCTTGAGAATCAACATCATTGATGTCAATCTATCTTTCAAAATCCATTTTGAGGATGTGATCCCTCTCAAGAAAGAAGCATTGTCTGTGGACAATAACATTCTTGTCTGAAGGGTTATTTAGGTAATATTCTTTTGTTTCCTTGGGATATCATATAATGATACAACTCATGCACTGGGGGTGATATTTTGTGGCTTAAGAAGGCCTTAACAAATACCTCACATCCTGATACACATGTCTACGACAAAATGAGTTTCTTTCAATTCCATAACTTAGATAGAATTCCATTTTCTTCCTTAGTTGGTACTTGGTTTAATGTGTATTCTGTAGTTTGTATTGCATATCTCCAAAAGGATAATGGAAGATCATCATGACACATCATCGACCTCACCATGTCCATAGAGGTGTGGTTCCTCCTTTCACTAACACCATTCCACTATGGTGTATAAGGTGGAGTGAGCTATGATAGAATCCCAGACTCCCGTAGAAGATCAATGAAATATTGGTACATATATTAGCCACCTTGATCCGATCAATGTTTCTTTATCTTCTTACCAAGATGATTCTCTACTTCATTCTTGAATTCCTTAAATTTATCTAAGGACTCTGACTTATAACTCATTAAGTAGACATAGCCATATCTACTCAACTCATCAGTAAAATTAATGAAGTAAGAATATCTATATGTAGATTATACTGGAAATGGTCCTCACACATTAGTGTTCACCAATCCTAGAAGCTCTGTGTCCCTTTCACCCTATCCACTAAAAGATGGTGTGGTGATTTTACTTTGTAAACATGATTGACATCTATCATGTGGATTTAGCTTAATACATTCTAAATTGCCATCTTGGTATATTTTTGTCATGCGCATCTCATTTACATGACCATGATGGTGATTCAACAATTGGATGATGTATGAGTCATTGAGTTTTTTTCATTATTGATTTAAAACCCTTGGGGTTTCAAAATTTAATACATAGACACCATTATTTAAATGAACCATACCATAACATATGTTGTTTTTATAAAATAAGTAACCATTCATTCCAAACATGAAAATAAATCTGTCCATATCACAACATGATACAGAAATTATGTTTTTGGTAACACAAGGCACATAATAATAGTTATGTTAAACCAAAGTCATCCCATTTGGAAATGAGAGGTGGTAATCACCAACGGCTAACGCAGCCATCCTCGTACCATTGGTTTCTCGAAGATCAACCACTACTCTAGAAATCATTCTAAATATACTTGGTTGCTGAATTTTAAAAAATATTTGAGAATCAAAAAATGTATATAATACCCAATTTTTTGAAATGAGAACATTACACTCGATAATGAAAGCACCTTTTCCATCCCCACACTTCTGGGTGAAGTTTCTTTTACAGTGTCATTACTTGGCACACGAAAAAAATACCGCCTTCCATTACTTTCCCAGCCTCTGGATCTTCCCCTTATTGGAGGGACAGTGCTCGGGGGATTCAGATCGTTAATATTCCTTGACCCCTATTCCTTGTCCATCAATTTCTTATTCCCCACAAGGACTGTAGGTATGTCACTCCCCATGTCCTTATCTACCTGGAGAATTAAGGTCAGATGTTTCGATAGACTCTTCTCATTGTTGCTCTTATTTTATTTGACAATAAATCTAGAGAAGGTCTTGGGAAGTGATGATAGGAAGAGATCTATACACAAATCCTCTGAGAATGTAATCCCTAAGAAGTCCAAGCATTTAATGTATCCACTATTCTTGACTACATGAGGCCAATATGGTGCATACTCTCCAAACATAGTTGTAAAAAAAGCGTTGGACATCTCATATCTCTACTTTCTCACCTTCTCTTGACAGAGATCTTTAAGGTGATACATCATGCCTGATGAATCCTTGATTTCATGTTTCTTCAAGAACTCATTAGACATGGTCTATAGATTGAAAAATTGAATATCTGTGGAATCATCCATATGTTTCTTATAAATAGATAATTCCTCATCACTGGCCTCTTTTCAAGGCCCAACTATAATAGGATCTCCCAGAAAATACAATTTCCTCTCGTGGTGAAGGATGATGCATAAATGCCTCTGTAATTCATGGAAATTTTTGTTAGTGAGAAGGTTTTCCTCCTCATGTATGGTTCACAATGATATTTTTGAAGTCAATTTTTTTGTCATTTCTAGAATTTATGATGAGAAATTTTTTATTACTTTCTGATGATAAAAATGAGACAAATAAATAAATTTATACTTATTAGTCTCCCACTATTTTATAAAAATCCAATAGTCCTCCCCATTTGTTTTGGAATATACTGTTTCCTGAATATTATAGTGGCAAGGATCCATTTTCCACTTCGCATTACCCCAACTATGGTTTGTCATGAAACATGAAGGGATTTAGGTAGGTATTCTAAATGGCAAACGCATTAACTCGCATCTCCTTGATCCGTTGAGAGGACTCCCAAATCCTAAAATTCTTTTGTTTTGGATTTCCTAAACCATTGCCTCTTGGTCAAACCAAGTCCTACTATGGCATTCAACCCTTGAAGGGAACCTAGTTATGTCAGCCCAAAACCTTGAATTAGAATTCCGCGATAATTGAAAGCACCCCAACTAGGGTTGGTCAATCAATTTGAACTATGGTACGATTCTAACGATGATACTGTAATTCTATAACGACATAATATTTTCATTGAGTAATTTTATCTTCACACGTGAATTTCAATTTTATTAACTTTGATTTCATGATTTTAATATTAAGAGGGATATTCTTAAGTGATTTACCATGTCTAAGATAATATTTATGTGTGTGTAAATATTAATTTAGATCCATCTTGCATGCTTTTTTAATTCATTAATTGTTTGATCGTGACAACACACCCAAAATAAATAATATATGAAAATAGAAGAAATAAAATAAATGGTTTTATCATAAGCTTTCACTATTGGTTAGTTTATCTAGAGGTGGATAAAATAACCCAAGATCTATGGGAGAAACACCTTGAACCTTTTGGGTTCGTGTTTACAACATTCCACCTATCTACCTTTGTACCTCCATGGATTGGATTCTCCTTGGATCATAACTTGAGCCGCCTCCAATATCTTGGGAGCTCCATCCATTACATAGGCTTTTATCTCACTCACAGTAGAGGGGTAAAATGGGGTTTTACATAATAGAAACCTTGGGTGTGCATGACCAATATATTATTGAAGATAAGGCTCTCAGGACAACAAATTAAATTTAAATAAATAAATTAAAAGAAACCATTCACATACAAAGGTCATGGTCTAGCTCATGAGAATCTATACATGGAATGATATTTACATATAAAGAAAACTAGAATTTAATTATTTAATCGTTCTTGTTTAAGATAAATCACGCTAGAATCAATTAATTATCCTTAATTAATCAATCCTTTTATCTTAAACCCTTTTCTGAATTTCCTTGATATTCTCATCCAAAATAATTTTAAACAAATAAATTAATTTAAAATTATCTTTGTATATAACTTGTACCTTGGAGGCAACATGGTGCATTCCTGTTCATAACTAACCACTAAGTAGAAATTAACATCACATACATGTTAAATTAAAAGAATATTTATAAAACACCTATAATGTGTTGTGCCTTAGATTTACGCCTACACTATGGTACAAGTCTCAAGGGTTTGTATAATATAATAATAAATTTTAATAAATCTGCGTAATTTGGATGAGTACACAACATGTAGTTCTGACTACACGACGTTTACTTTTGTTAATCATCCATCTGAAGTGCATGCCTGGGGACATGGAATTTAGATGTTATTTGGAAATATTTGGAGTACAAGATGTGTTTTGTGGGATGAATGCCTTGTAGTATCCGTGTTACATGGTTTACACCTAGGAAACACATGTATGAGGAACACTGTCCAAAACTAACCTGATGGGAATACACTCCATGTTTAGGTGACCACAAGTCGTGTAATATGGAAACCATGTGCCACCTATTATTGTTCAATACCTAGTGTCATTTAAGACTTAGAAAAACTCCAAGACACGGCTTGATTTTTCAGATCAATCTGATGCATTGAACCTAGACTACACGGCGTGTATTGCTAAATACATGCCATGTATTATGGTGTTGTACTACTAGGAACAATTGGAACCTTCGGATGAGATCCCCTATTTTATTTTAATCAAAAATAAAAGAAAAAGTCGTTTCTATAAGGTGAATAAGAAACGAGAGATGAGGAATAGATCTCAAGATTCATATTGATAGAACTATTAACTTGAATTGAAAGAACTAAATTATTAAATGCATAAATTACCAATAGAAAAATAAATAATTATAATCAAAGATATGACCCCTCTGATACCACTTGTAGGTTCCGGGTGCAGCGGATGTGTGTTGGTGGATGTACCCAACTATAATTTTTCATTAAAAATGATTATTCCGAGATCCGTCACGATAATAAAATAACGGATCTTCATAATAGAATGAAGAATGAAAGAAAGGAAGGGGGCCCTGGAACCATAAAGAGGATCATCATATGTTGGTTATAAATAATTTAATTAAAAGACAAGAATTACCTTGATGGAATTCTCTCCCCGTTGATGTTTTCAGTCACAATTCTATGTGATCCGTATTTGCATAATAGAATCCATGTGTAAGATTCCTCTAGTTATGAGTATAGATGGACATCGCCTAAGGGATATTCGGGTGATAGCACAGACAATCTGTCACTTGTGATGTCCACCTTCGATCGCCTTGATCTGGTGGAGGTGGATCTCTATCTCTCTTGTAACTTGAGAGCATTCTGGGTGAAAAAAAATTCTCTCTTGGCTTGAGAGCTTTTCCAAATCCGTTGTGCACAACCCTAATAAATGGCTAGGCTAATGATGAATATATAATTGATATTTTATTTACATAGAATAATAAAATGAACTAATTACCCAAAAGCATTTATTCATTTCATTTAATTCATAGTAATACCCCATGTAAAATAATAACAGTTATCTTTTAATATTACTTGACATGAACCTAGAAAATTACACCTAATATTATTTAATTAAATAAATAATATTGTTTCTCACAAATCCCCTGAAAAACTACACAACGTGTACTTTTGTTTTTACATTTTATTTGTTTCCTTCACCACATTTATTAGATCTTTTATAATGGCTACTTATTTCTAAAATAAATGTCACCTCATTACTCACTAATAAATATATTTTTTCACCCACAATATTATCTACCAAATAATTAGTGTCGAAATAAATGAAATCACATATCTTTGAATAATTATTAAACCAAAATCGGGTATAATCTTTATTCAACTTTTTAAATTAATATTTAACTGAGATACATGGACACACTTAGTGTGTGACCCTCTAGGCCTCGTTCTCTGTGGAATTACGTAGATCATGCCTAAAATCCAAGGTTACCATCTAGAAACATTCCAAGGCACCCATAGAGAAATATGTTAATGCCGCAATGACCTGTTACCTCTTACGAACTCTTACCATGTAATTTAATCCCTTTGTCTCGATACCTCGAGTCAAGTGCGTTTCATGCTTCTGCCATCCACCCATGTGCTCGATTAATCTTTTTTTGACATCCATGAATTGAACTTGGCCATTACATACCATGGCCATGGATTTATTTAGTCTATATCAATTCCATCAAAGGGCCCGAGATATCTACTTTCGTTGTGGAACAGAAGGGACAAATCCTTTTTTCATTATCTTTTAATACAGTATTAGTCATTTCACACCAAACATATCCTACCTCGCAACGAACAGTGTTTCATCATATTTTTCATCAATACATCATAGTTCATGTTTTTTAATACCCATTAATAATTATCTTAAAGTCTATGTACCAATAAACACATTCATAGATTGGAACATCCAATGAAACTCTGAAATGTGGATTTCCTACTGGCGGGTCCTATTGTTATAATATCCTCCTAGATATTACCAAGGGCGCATACCATGAGAATGTGCCTCAAAGTATTATGAGCCCCCACCCCTAATGGCATGTATTATTTGTGTGCCTCAAATAACATCATCTGGCCATAGAACATATATTCAAGAATAGTGTTATGTAATTTCCGGGTTCTCATCATAAAAAGGATCCACTATGACCATTTTATGCAACAAATATCCTTAGAACGTCATCATATTAATTGTCACGCAGAAGAACAATCAAGATGTGATAAGGTATTTATTAATGAATAACGTACAAAGTAGTTGGTCCTAGGCCACCAACTCCAATAGGATTAACATTCTATTTTCCTTTCCTAGAGGTAGGAGTTATTGATGTAGTAGTTAGGGGGGATTAGTTAGTTTGACGCAACTCCTATAATACCCCTCAATCCCATACCGGTTTTTATATATGTTCACCATTTAATCATATTTAGAAAATATCCTCCTTATGAGATTTATGGATATACCTCATAATGGATTGTAGATCCTCTATGACTCTGTTTCAGATCATCTCGCCATCAACTAATGATAAACGAATCATAGCATTAGATGAAGATAAAACAATCATAGGTAATGACTCCATCCTCTCCAACATAGTAGCCAAGATAGTAATAAACAAGGCACTCATATCCTCCATAACAGATCTGAAGGCTTACTTTTCACTAGATAACCTTTTGTTTTCCATTTCATCTTCATAAATATTTTGAGTCATCTTTGGCATAATACGGAAGATAACTACCGAAAAATGTGATATGGAATCAGCATTACTAAGATGAGTTATTGGAGTTTCCTAAGATTTGACAATACCACAAAAATTAAAATGTAATATTTCAATGAATTTTTCTAAATTATATATAGTAAAATAATATGAAGGAAATGAGGGAGAATGAGGAAAATTTGAAGAACCTATCTTAGGAACATGCGTAAAAACCGCAGCCTTCTATGATCATGCTGCGAGAATAACATAAATAAAATCCTAAATCTCACCAAAATAATCAATATGTTGGACAATAGATATTTTATTATCTTCCTCGAAACCAACCAATAAATGATGTCCACCATGATTTTGTGGACATTGGTAATCATCAACACTTCAATCCTCTTCATCTAACATAGGATGTGATAGTCCATGCATTTTGAAACCTGGAAATGGATCCCCCTCAGATGAATATCTATCATTAGTATAAAATTATGGATTATCCCTATACACTAACATCCAGATGAACGAACATGGATGTTTCTCCCCCTCATAAAATTCCCTCAGATCACCTCAAACAAAGAAATAATCGTCAATAAACTATGATGAAACTGGTATCTCTAGATATATATCCAAAACTGAACCAATAGAAGATGGATGCGATTGTTTCCTAAAAAAATCATCTTTATCACAATTATCAACATCACCATGAATATTCTCACCATTTCCATCATCAAATTTATCCCCATTCTCATTATTTGCAACCAAATAATTTACTTATATATTTATGAATAACATTGAATATATTCATCTCCTAATACATTAGTCTATTAATTATCTTTTTTACTCAAAATATATTCTATAACAGAGAGATATTAGGTTGGACGAGAAGATCCATATTTCAGGACCATGATCTTATGAATATAAAGACCGTTTACTTCTTCAATAAACCTAGCATTTTCATCTTGAAATAAAACCCCAACCTCTTTAACTTCTTCTCTAGAATAAAATTCAATGTCATCTGGTTGGAATTCGAGGTAAACATGATTCTTGGGTTTGGTTGGAACATCTGAAAGACTAAAATCCTCATATATTTTATCATTATACTCAAACCACTTCAACATATTGGATTCTAATTCACTTTCATCATTTTACAAGAAAATTTAAATAAACAAGAACTAGCATGTCGTACCTCTAATTAAACTACCTCATCAACTAAGTCTTTTAATTCTCACATAACTGATATCATAAATGGGTAAAATAATGAATTTGATCTTGAAGAGTATATGAAAATATCTATTATGAGCACAATAAGATATATACATAGATAAATTTTATCATCTATCATCATAGAAGAAAAAAAAATATGCATCATGATATATAATTATGTAGAAATAATATTTTCTATGAAACAAAATATAACAAGTGAAACTGAACATGAGACTATTTTCACCATCTAAATATGTAGTCATAGACCTTCCTACATTTCCATCACCAGTCATCTCTAAAAGTGCATTCTAATATACGAACAACTCATTGACATTTGGTATTGAACCTTTATAGTCATTATAAGCTCCTCGATGAGGTAAATTGACACAATTATTCAATTATCTAATAGAATAAGTAATCTCTTTCCCCACATTCATAATACGAATCAAATCATTCTTTTCACCAAAACTGTATTGTAAATTTTGATATAATTTGTGAATCAACCACTAATAAAACGTTTCATCATATATAGAGAACAAATATTTTCATCCCTATTCATGGATCACCTTTAATAATAGTGATATACTTGATATAAACCATTCCACATATACTTATTACTATTCAATCACAGCACAATTCAATCGTTGATGGTTTTTCAGTTCGACTGAAGAACGTATTGATTCTCCTTGAGACTTATTCATAGGTTGCAATCCTTCCAGATAAGAAATTTAAAGACATATAACTTTAATCATTATAGTAAAATGAATAAAAATCAAGGGCACTAAGAGTGTTGATGTTTGGGAGAGAATATGAATGAAAACTGTTCGAAGGAGTAGGCGTGAGTGAGATAGTGACTCAATGGTCTACCAGCTCAATGGTGGATCCACTCCTCGGTGGTTAAACTCAATGGTAGATCAAATCTACTGTGTATAACTAATTTTGAAACGTTCTATTTGTGTCTTAATAATAGTGGATCTCCAATGGCGGATCCCCAATAGTGGATCATTAATAATGGATAACCAATGGTTGATCACCAATGGTGGCTTAACAAAGGTGGCTTGTGAAACTGGGGCATATCCATTGGTGGTTACTTCAATGGTTCTTCATCCAAGAATAATGATTAACTAAAATTTATCAGTATTATTTCATGTTTTATGTAGCTTAATCTCTTATAATTCAAGGGCTTTGTAAAAATATCATCATGCTGATGTTCATTTCCTATTAATTTAATTTTTATATGACCCTTTTGGGAATGATCTATCAAAAAGTGATTTATTAGATAAATATAAATTTCCCTAGAATGGGACACATGATTCATAGAAAATTTTATCACACCTGAATTTTCAATATAATTATGTACATGTTGGAATTTATATTTGTAATCTAGTAATGTTTGTTTCATCTACAAAATTTATTCACAACCAATTCTTGCAGCTATATATTCCACCTATGCAGTACATAGTACAACATAATTTTTCATCTTGATTCATCTTACTCTACTTTGTTAACTTTATATTCCTCCACACACCTCATGAATTTTTATATCATATCCTTAATTTGTAACCTTATAACATCATACAATTCTGTGATTGACAATGATGTTTCTATCCATCTATTTGGAAGACACCTCGATAGTTTCATCACTATATTTTTCATAAAAACGTTTCCATAGTGAGTTTAACTATATTCACGATCTCATTAAACCTGATATAAATTTTTGAAATTTTCTCATCTTGTATCATATTTAATCGTATAAGTATTTAATCCCATTTCATTGACATTATATGTTCCCACATGATAAACAAATAAATTATCCCAAATTTAAAAATATGTTGAACGTGAAGATATTAAATTAAATTCATTACCACCAAAAGCAGAATAATTATAATTAAATATATTGAAAATTATTATTATTTTAATTTGTAGTAGCATTAATTCTTTTAGCGCTTGTGATTTTAGGTTTCTCATATTTATCTTCACTTACTATCTATACATCCAAACCCATACTCTTTAAATGAATATTTACTTTAATCATCCAATGATTATAATTAGTACCATTAAAATAAGGTGGAATGTTGGTAGTAGATACTTCATGTCTATTATTCTCTATAATATACTATATTTATTAATAAAAAAATTTAAGATCATTCGAAGAACAAATAAATCAAATTTGAAAATATATTTAAAATACATTCATACAAAATGTTATGTGGAGTGAGTAACTCATGAGGGTGGTGGGTGAATTGAGTTCCCAAAAATCATTCTGTTAAAATCATTTTAAAAAAAATCAGGAAATTTAATTAAAAAAACCCAATTAATCAAGGAAATTGTCTAAATAAATTTTTTCATTTCAAAATATTTATCAAATCAAGAATAGGTTTTAGTTAAAACAATAATTGATATTACTCGAACATTTAAAATATATTTACATAATAAATTAATGTATTTAATCACTTGTTAATATTAACTACCAATATATATATTTCAATTACATATTAAGAAATGAAGTTTAATATTTTAAATTGATGAAAAATCCTAAATGGTTAGACATCAGGTTAAACATGTGGTTAAGTCTAAGACCAAGACCAAATCCACTCCACCTGAAATGTACCATATTCTAAAAATATTATTTTAACCAATAATCATATCTACAACATGAATCAGGTATATAAACAACATCACACACATTTTTAGGCTTAAATAATCTTCCACAGTTAAACATGTGAAGAAATAAAACACAATCCACCCAAACTCCTTACACTTGTGATGGGGGTATAAAAAATAGAGAAATTTTGAGAGACCATGTCTAATATTATCCATTTAAGTAAATGGTGTTAGTGTGTTAAAATAATTACAAAAAAATAACATAGTTCTCAAAAGTAAGGAAAATACAAGTCGAGAAAATATTTAAATGTGTAGCACCCCAACCCCAGATAGGCCAGAGCCAGTGTCTTCTACTATTAAACTGAAATGATTACAAGGAATCAGATCTTGAAGGACTCAGAGTTTATTATTCTAGGTAAACAAGATATATAAATGAGACTAATATTACAAATGATTACACAAATTATAATATATATTTTTTCTTTATTCTAAATACAAAAATATATAAGCAAGGATTAATCTAATCCATCTATTAAATCCTTGAATATAATTAATAGTAATTATATTGTTTTCTAGGGGAAAGAAAAACAATAAAGCTAATATGAAAAGCTCAGTTGGCATATGTAAAGATGAATCAATAATGTATCAAATATAATAGTGAATATGGTAGGGTAAATAATTGAAAACACATTCCATATAATCAATAAACTGAATGGAGGTGCATAATAAAATGGAAATGTAATAACTGGAAACACACAACAATCAAGTAAATAGATAAGGTAAAATAAATATAGAAAGGTATGAAATTGAAACACATGCCATCTAATCACTGAACTGAATTGAAATGTATCAATCGATAGGTCGATAAAAAATCTCATGGATGAATAATAAGAAATAGAATCCCAATAAAGGAAAATATTAATTATTTGATATCATTTTTCCTATGAACATGATACTTTTACCATTAATAGATAGTTTAAACTTTTTAAATTTTATCAACTAATTGGTCTCATGAGACTACTGATGCATCGAAGGGATTTCATGGATTGGTCACCAACCCACAAAGCTTGAATTAACTGGTCTCTGACCTATATGTATTTATTTAGCCTATCACCAACCTGTATATTTCATTTAAATATCAATTAATGAAAATGTTCCTTATTAAATATCTGCATTTAATAAAGGATATAATTTTATCAATATTTCCCCAAATAATCAAATAAAATTCAATGCAAACACCGTATAAAAAATGGTATATAGTTTAGGAAATAGAATTATCCATTGTATGAGAATATAGATATTCATGTAGATTTCCAATGAAAAATTATTACAATAATTTTATTTTTTTAAAAGAAAGTTATCAATCACAGATGGAATTGATATTTCATTGATAGTCATTAAGAACAATCTTGAGAAAAATAATTTTTAAACATTCCAATATTTCCCATACGAATTTAATAACATTTTAATCAAAATATATACAATGGTATGAATCTAAAAGGAACTTATTATAACATTTTAATATGGGTAATCATGATATAATAATAAAATGGAAGTATATACTCCCAATAAAAGTTAATTTTAACATAATAAGTCTCAATGCAATTAAAATTTAGATGGAATTCCCATACCACTATGGTAACAAATTAATTTTAAATTCCAAATGTAATAACAATTATAAATAAATAAATACAATGAATATAATATTATTCATGATATTATATTTCAACATGGAAGTATGTAAAACATATATAAGTAATTAGGTGCACAATAATAAAGTATGCCTCGTATAATGAAAAGTAAGAAAGAATCCCTTATTTTGAGCTTCATTTATGGTGAACATCCATTAAAATAAATTATAATAAACGTATGTTAATATTATATATTATTTATAACATCATTCATGTTTATAATTACTTTTATTTCACTGATTTCTATGTTTAATATATCAACTTAATCAATTAAATTTACATTAGGTGTTTTGAAAATTTTAAGTTTTTGTGTAACAAAAATTGGTAGGTAAAATATGGTCAAATAGGTCATTATATAATATATCCAGAATAAAAAACATGACCTAATTATCATATTTATACCTCAATTATAATTTTAAAAAAAATTAGTAAATATTTTTTTGACAAATGAACAAATGTTAATCTCATGGAAACGGTGTGGCGTACGTACGCATGAGTAACGTTCCCATTTTATCAATGATCATTATGGAAAGAAGGTATGTACCACCATATATTTCTAGAAAATTAATTATATCATAAATATAATATTATTTTATCATATATGCTCTTATATATAATTATTTTGATGTAAAACATATCACATCATGTCAAGGAGGGGGTAGTTCTCCAAACATAGAAACAATATACTTGTTACCCATTAGATGGAGTTGAGTATATTTTTAGTTAGAAATATTAACATTAAAACATCTTAGAATGTTTATAATATTGGTTTTTTATTTAATAATATTATATGAAGAGTATAGGTGTAAAATATTATAAATGAAACTAAAATACTTGAGAGAAGACATTGCCTCTTAATTGAGTAACTACTTTTGGTTTGAACCTAAAGTTCCTTGTATTTCATTAATTCCAAGTGGAGGATTAGATATTGAGGTGATGGATGTTGGGAGAATACATGGGAAGAGTTTGGATGATCCAATGTGGCATTATAGGTGTGTGTAAGTGGGATAAGTGGTGGCCTTTTATAAAGAAGGAAAAGGACTCACTTGTAATTTTTCGAAATGAGTAATGTGTACACAAATAATTAGCTTAGAAAATTCATAAAAAATAAACCAAAATCAAAAAAGGATGATTAACGGACTAATTTTGGTCCTAAAATGTGTTTTGGATAGGTTTCTAGGTCATTTGGGCTTTTAAATATATGATTTTGTCCATTTTAAAGTCTAATTACACCTTAATCACTAAAATTAATTTAAATCACATTCAATAATTATTTATGTAATAAATTAAGTATATAATATTAGGATAAAAATAATATTATTTTTACAATGATTTAATTCCTATTTTTGAAATTCAAATCATAAAAATTACAAAATTAAAATAACTCTAATCCGGAAGATAGCCGATTTAACTGGTTTTAGGAGAAAAAATCAAAATAGTATTGAGTTTTTATATACAATTTCAATGGGAAATTGATTCTAATGAACTAAATTTTATTAATAAAAGGGTTATTTATATAATTTGACATACTAAAAAATGTAACATATAATTTATCATTAATATTTATTTAAATGAACAAAAAATTTTAACTAAAATACACTTTTTTCACAATTCATTACATAATTTAATTTTCTCAGAAAAATAAAAACAATTCCCCTTTAGATAATTTTAAAATTATGAATTTAATAATTAATTTTATTTTATAAATTTAATATTTTAAGTGTAAAAATTAATATTTAAAATAAGTTCTCTAATAAAATATATAAAATTTACATTTTAAAAAATATAGATTTTTATGTGTGAAATAGGGTGTGGTCTTATCTTATACATAAAAAAATAATGGATAAATATAAAAAATATATGATAGAATATATAAAATATATGCTTCATTTACATCATTCACTAATTGTAATTATTTGTGTTTATTAAGGTAAAAATCATTCGGAAGCATAAAAATAGAAATAATTCTTTTTATATACAATTGGTTCTTATTTTCACTTCTCCTTAATTGGAAAACCATTAATTTTCATAAGTTAGTTAAGAAGTTTTTAAAATAGTAACATAAGGGATAGGTAATATCTTATTATATAAAATAATAATATTTTAACAATAAATTGTTATTTGATGAAACTCAGTTTTGTGTGAAACACAAGTTATACAGGAAGGTCTCTCTTATGTGTAACAATAACAATCGGGGAGGGTTACTCTTGCGTGTAACGCAAGCTAGATCAACATTTCATGCATTAAAATATATATGATATATTTTTAATAATCAATATATTATAATTTAAATATATATTATATTATCTTAAGCTCTTGGTGTCGTGTGTCATACACGCTATCGAATATAATGTTCTTATTTTAGATTTTCAGTGTGCACAATTCTCCCCAACTTATTTTAATTGCATCCTCAAAATTTAAAATCAATCATGGTGATATTTTTTTTATACTTCTTATATTTAAAACACCACACCATGATTAGGGTTCACAAGTAATCCTCTATATAATAGGTAATGGGAATTACAGGGGTCATATGGACTATCATGTGTCTAGGTTTCTATGTTTGAGATCATTAGTGGAAGGTATAGATACATACATGGAAGAAAATAATACATTTTTATAGGGATTGAATGAGATCATAAAAAAAAAACAAGGGAATTATTGAAATAAATGTTAGGCCCTCAGATCCATATTTCTTCAATGATTTAAGAGACCATTGGTTTAAAAACATATTGTTTTATGACAAAATATTATTTTAATGTCATTTTCCTATTGTTGGGAATTTATTTTAGTAACCACCAATATAAGTAAATATTTTTACATGGAAGGTTTTAATTTCATAATAATAATCCTAAATTTTAGTTTTTATTTTATAAAATTATAATTCATTCCATTACGCCCCAAAATTAATTACGAATAATGATTTTTTATCCATCAATCACTACCAAAAATTTAAAGGGTCATAAAGCCTATAAAAGAGTGACAATTCTATAAATTTTCCCTTAACGATATTAAAAAACCAATATGAATTGTATATTAATATCTAATGATAATAATTGATGCTACTGGTTAATCGTTAAAATTTATTTTTCAATTTTTTAACAAAAATCCCTAAAAACATAAACATGACATTTTATAAGTTAGTGTTTGGTGTAAATCCCATTTCATCCTTCAATCATGGGTTTAATACCTATTTCCTTTCCAAATTTAATTGGTTGTCATGAAACATATATGTTTTAATTTTCTAAAACCATATTAATATAATTTCCAAACTATATATAATGGACATCCTTGAAATTAGGTGATTCACTAAATGTCCTTTTAACTATGGTTTTTAATACAACCATTTTTTTCACAATGTCTCATAATATTATTTGACAATTATTACGATGTCATTACTAATTATATGAATCATAAAGTCTATGAATACCTTTATAACAATATATATAAAAAATATAAATGTATTATTCCACAAATATCATTTATCCTCTAAATCATATGCTTCTAAAATCCATCATATTCCATTGGCATTTCTTGTCACGAACTAGTCCGAGTAAACCCCGAACCGGTCACTCAGGCCAGCCCGAGAAAAGTCCCGAGAGGCGTTCCCGATCCTCCCGGGATGGCAACAATTACCAAGGGAATCAATAGAGTACACAAGGGAACTCTTTCTCCCATATGTGAACAATCAACCGAATAGCCGAAATAAATGGACAACCCAAAATAAATTTATATAAAAAATTGAACTGAACATTATTTGTATAGGAAACTGAAAGTACGACTAAGAAAACAACTCAAATAACCAAACCTGATTACCAAATAACTCCATGTGACTCCTCTGGTCACTCTCCAACAAAATGATCACACATCTCCCAAGGTAATCAAACTCAAGCTGAAACCTTCACAGGGGATAAAAACAGAAGAAAACTATAGGTGTGGGTATTAAAACTGAGTAGGTTAGCCCGATATTCTATTCCCAATGCACATTACTTTAAAATAAACGATACATAAATTTATTGTTTTAAATTTAATATATGAAAGTAGGGTTTTCAAATGAGGTTCCATGATAAAAAAATTACTAGACGAAAACATGCATGTTTTATAAACAAGAATGCAAGTAACAACTTTCATAGAGGTGAAACTTCAATATGAAAATATCTTTCAAGAGGGATGCTTTAAATAATTCTAACTCTTAAATAAATAACACGCACTACATAATTTACCAACCAAACACACTGTATGCCGATGATGAGTGAAAAATATCCAATGATCAGAAGTCACGGGAACACCCCTAGGCACTAGTCAGTTGTGAGCCCGAGGTACCTCATATCTCTGTGAAAGTTACCATAATAAATATCCATTCTTGTGCACATGAGCCACTAGTAGGTAGCATACCCATAACCTAATTTTCCCCCAAAATCATCGTCATCATCGTTTGTTTAGTGTTGTCATTGTCAAACTTGCTACGTGAAATAGTGGCCAAACCCCACGGGGTCACTAGTATACTAGTACACGTCCGCCCACCTAGATACCTGGGATTTCCTTTAGTGCTCAATAAAGTTAAATATATTATCAAATACACATTTCATATAAAAATTATATTCCCAAACCACAAGCACACGAACATCCCACTATCTTTCCTAACATTTCTTTCACGAATCAACAAACCACTAAATATTTTCGTAAAATAATTTCAAGGAGTGTATTGAGGATTTCCACATAAAACTCATTAAAAAAAATATTTCAATTATATACACATGTAAAAAACATACCAAAATATATTTTCAGCCCTAAAAACATTAAATAAAATAATTTCATGGACCATAAAACAATCCCAATTGCACAACTTGGTATACACAAGTAAAACACTCATTCTTCATTTTTAGGAAAGGCCAAACTGGCCTTTTAAATTTTCTCAAAACTAACATTTGAAAAAGTTATGAATTTCAATTTTATTAAGGAGGCATATAAACATCATTTCTAGAAACAGACCACATTCATAAATCCCATAAAACCCTCAGGTTACCTATTCAAAATACAACCCTTTTCATAAGAATGTGAAACATGCCATTTTCCGAAAACTCAGGCCAAAACATGTTGTAAAAAAAACCTATTTATTTGTAAAACAAAATACAAATTTTAAATCACAAAAGGATCCCAAATATTTTTTTACATTCTTCCAATGTATTTATAAATCGAAAAAAATCATTTTAAATTGCACTGGACACATAAAAGCCAACAGAGCAATTTACTGATCACACGACATCCACTCGTAAAAAAACAACCTATGTTAAGAAATTAAAAATCTATAAAACACCATTTTAATGCCATAAATTCATTCAAGATACTATGAAATATTAAAAATACCATAAACCATGTTTGAAAGCTAATGCAATAATTTATCAAACTAGAGGATTTCACATTTATATCAAAACAACTATATTTCTAACAAAATAAGTCGTAAAATATAATTTGCACAAAAAACATTTAAAACCAAAGTTCCACAGTATCAAATATCATATAAATAAGGTTATAAATGAATTAAAATTATAAAAATTAAATGATAATGGTTTGTGGAAGGGATATCCTACCTCAAATCCTAGGTGTAACAGAAAGGCACACCCGAAATCACCCGTTGCGGGTTTATAAACCATAAAACTATGAAGACCAGAAATAAATGAATATAAATTCCATAAAAACCATGGTATAATAGAACCCTAGGTCTATCATTACTAGGGGAGTTTATGAAACCAAGAAAAATTGAAAGGAGGAAGAAGAGGGAGGATGAAGGAGATGGAATCTCACCTTCACCATAAGAAATCTCTTCGTATTTCATTAGATCTGCACCCATAGAGAAAAGGGAATGGGATGAAACAACATGGAGAGTCTCCTACGGTCTGGAAGAATGTAACACCCGAGACTTTTATGTTATATAAATCATCAAAAGAATCTTTTTCTACACAACACTTGCTTGGCTTGCTTTACACGAAATCACGACCTTCCTCGATAGCTTGCGTCGTAAGCAATACCGAGTTTCACTAAACAACGATATTCTATTAAAATATTATTAAAACTAGCCGTTATGAATAGTAATAACCACTTTTTGAAATTTTATAAATTTTATTTTTCAAAATGGACTTCATTTTTTTATTCGGAATATCGAAATTAGCATAGGGTGAAATTTTGGTATTTTTCTGAAAACATTCAATTTTTGATGAATAGTGAAACCACTAAGTGGTAGTTAAAAAAACTGAATTTTTCATAAAACATAATTTTACTGCTTCTGTGAGTGGAATTTCAAAAATCCGAGAGACACGGTTGATGTTAGTAAGTAAAATGTGGTTCAATGAGATGAAAATAATTTTTTGGTGAATAGTAACTTTTTAATTTTTTTTACCACGGTTAAAAGTAAATAAGGTAATTAAGGGTAAAGATGATATTATTATTACCCTAAGACATGTTCTAATTCTATTGGATAAGTGTAATTCGACCAAAAAAAAACTTAGGAATAAAATATGACCATTTAGTCCCACTTGGATTAGATTAAGACATTTATTATTAATTTATTTAAAGAAGGGTTAAAATAGTTAAAATCAAAGTTTAATAAGTAAATAATTTTTAATATGGGGTTATACATAAGAACAATTCGACTATAAATATTCATTAGAAATCTAAAAAGATTTCCTACATAATGGTATTTTATTTTTAATTTTTAGACATTAAATAAGTTAATTTATTTATGACACAATGATGATGCAGTAATTATCTTATTAATGAAATATTGACATACTTGATGTTATAAACACCAAAAAATGAAATTTGAGACTTTTTATGAATACCAATAATTTCTAGGTTAATATGAAATGTTAGTAGTGATTTAAATAACTTGGTTCGAACTAATAATTCTGTTATGATTTTCACAAAAATCAATTACTAAATAGTGTCAAAATTGACATAAAATAGTTTTTAAAACAAATATTATATTTGTAATTGTTATTTTATTCTCAAAAATCTAAGGTTTGGACAAATGACTGAGATAAGGTAATATATATTAATAATAAACAACTTGGGGTTCGTTTGGCTGCTTATAGTATGTTTATTAACCTTTTAGTATAAGAACACAAGAAGACATGGTAAAAGTAAAATTATTTAACTTAATGTTAAATCTAAATGATAATGTTAAAATAGGAACCTAAATTTGTCTAAATTCTAATGGATGAGAGGATATCGACCCATCCCCACCTTAGCATCGAAATAAATCAATTTAGAGCTATTTAAAACTGAACATGACTTCATAATAAAATAATATTTTAAGTTATTCCAAAGGTGCCCCTCTCCTCCCTTATAAAAGGGCACCTCCGCCCTCTCTTCCTCACACCACTTTTAGCCTTCATGCTCGGCCAACCCCTACCACTTTCTCCTCTCCACTTCTCTAGAGACATCCTAGAGGTCCTGGTCTTCTTCAAAGACCATGTTTAGTGCCATAAAAGAAGGTCTCAAAGAAGCACTTCAAAGAAGTGGAGGTTCGGACACTTACAAAGCAAGTCGGACCTAAGGTAAGGGAAAATCTCGCAATCTCAATTTTTATCCGAGATTGTTTATAAATCATAATTTACTGGGGAATATTTATCATCCACATCCATATTTCCTCAATATGTAATATTTACATCATTCTACAATAGTTTATATCCAATTTTACCCTTCGGTGAGTTTTTAGTAAAAAATATGAAAGGAATCTTTTGTCGTTTTTCGTACGAGGTACTTTTTGACTTTTCCGACAAAAGTACGAGAAGAATGTTTTCTTTTAACATACACGACATGAATGGATTTTTAAAACACTATTTCCAAGAAGCTTCCTTTACAAGTTTTAAAGTTTCTTTTTAGTCAACTTCTTGTAGTTTAGAATTTTATGACATGTTAAGAAAGGAAAAGTATTTTTGAAGTAGAAAGGATATTTTCCTCAAGAATAGAGTTCAAGTGTTTTATCAAAATTATTTTCCATCGAAGATAATATAGGGTTCTGTTTATATCCCTATTATTACATTGATTTGATTATTTTGTGATGGAATTATTTTTATGAATTCCTTTATCTTATATGAATTGTTTTATGATGTCATGTTGTTTAAGAATCCCATTTCTATTAGATGGGTTATGCAATGATGTATGGTTTATGATTTTGTGGCACACATAAGAATGGTATCATAATGAGATGGGTGGGACCTATATCTCCCTCCAATTCATTGGGTAAAGATTTTATATCTAATGAGATAGACATGGCTGAAACGGTAGGTCATACCGGTTCAGTGAAACAGGACTGAAACAAGGGTGACTCGGTTCAAAAAGGGACTTTTTCCACTAAGATAGTATTGGAAATGAGTCTTGACTAACAAGAAATGATTCTCTATGATTATGTGTGTATTCCACAAAGTTTCATGTTTTACGTTATGATTATTTTGATTACATTTCACTGCCATGATTTATCCCATGTTATGAAATTATGATCTCTTTTGCAGGTTAAGATTTCCAAAAGTTATGTGCTTATGTATACAATGTGATTGATATTTCTTTTGTTTACCCTTACTGAGCATTTGAGCTCACCCTTTTGTATGTTTTATTTCCCCAGGTCAGGAAGAAGTTTATTAAGTAGGATATGCCAAAAAGGGACTCTAGATATGATGAAATAAGTGGGAGGCAAAGTTGATGCTTTATGAACCAGTTGTTTCTGTTTCCCAGTTTCTAAAGACACTATACCTATACGGTCCTTTCGTGGTTTTGTTATATGTTTTAATAAGTATGATTCAATTTTGAAGTATTAAAAATGTATGTAATTTATGGGTCGTTATAAAGAACCAGGGAAAGAAGAGTTTTTTGAAAACGAGCACGAATTGAATGAGTTATGTATAAAACTATTTACCTTATCAATTCTGGGAGATTTGAGGTATCCTATGAAAATTCTCCCTAATACACGACCCATATGAGTTACAAAGAGGGTAAATAGATTTTGAGGGTTAGGTTGGGTTATTGGCTTCGAGGGGGAGGTGGAATCACAGAAAAAGATTAAAAAATGAAAATGATATAAAATAAACAAATTATTTTTTTAAAACATCAAATGGGCCCATGGGCTGCCCCAATATCTAAATAAGTAACCCCAATTCAACGTGCTTATGAATTTATTTGGGGTCTAAATGTATAAGTAAGTATTTATATATCAGTATAATAGAAGTGGGAAGTTTAATAGGTGATAAAATATGAAAAAAAAAGAGTTATAAAAGAAAAAATTCAGTTTTTAAAACTAGAAATGGGATCACGGTTGGCTTAAATCATAAAGTAACCACCCTTTCTTCAAAAACTCCAAAACAAAAATGGGGAACCCAAATTAGGGTGATTAGATATATATGAAACTTAAAAACTAAATATTAATCTCACCAAATACCCATGAAAATTATCGGGATTTCTATTGGATCGGATCCAAACAAAGACAAAAAATCGGGTGTGACAATTCTCCCCACAATTAAAACATTCCGCCCCCGGAAAGCCATAACACTTTCCAACTAAAAAATAAACACCTAAGGATTACCTATCAACATGATCCAGCCTCTCAATAAAATTAAATATCATCAACTATAAATATATGTTGAACCTCATGCTCAAAAAAACACATTTCTTAGAACCACTTCCGGGAAATAATTTGAAATATCAAGCCACCACCTCCACAACCAAGCCAAGAACCCCATTGTTGGGCCTTCTCCCAATGAACCCAACCATCACCCAAACCAAAGAGAACCAAAAAAACTAAATATTCCATGGGAGTCTATAATGGACTCCCCACCATTAAGAAACAACTATCACTTGAAATGTTTTTAGGATGAATATCCATGAGACCCATGGTGGGTCTCCCCACTATTAGAAACCAACTAGCAATGAACAGACAATAAATCAACATGAGCAAGAATTGGGCCTCACTCACACAATCCCAAAAAAACACCCCTATAAAAACCTAGAATTCCATGTTAATAGTGTTACAACATGAACATCTAAAACAACCACTCCCAAACAGAGGGGACATGAACTGGGCCAAGACTTTCAGCACAGATCTAAACCCCCACCACTCGGGGATGTGAGGGAAGGGGACCCAATAATTTGTCCACTGAAACCACAAAAGAAATAAAGAAACTACCCAAAACTCTCCACATATGAATTGGTAACACCAAGACTGCACCTTATTTTCACAAGCAGTCCACAAGGGAAATTGATTGAAAACCCACATCCATGATGGCATAACAATAAACACTGTGTGAGGGGTAATTCCACCACGCTTGTTGCGACAAAGGGAAATTAACAGAAATGAGGAACCAAAACATTGAAAATAGAAACTAAATTACCAAAATAGTGGAGGCAGGATCATTATCTAGCACTCCAAACCTCTTTTGATTTTCTGTCTGTGTGAAAAGATTCACTACGAGGCCTATGGCTGGAGCCCTTATTCTTGAAGAATCCATCGTACCGTAGTCTGGTGATAAGGATCACACCACTCAAAAAACCTCACATGATCACAAAAAAAACCATTATCCAAATAGGATCTCATAGATACATATCAAAATTCTGTCTCACTCCGAACGAGGGGCAGAATTGATAAGGAATACGGAAAAACACATCAACATCACCGAACACAACTCATATGTCCAAAATAATTATCATGACCTATAAGAACTTTTAATCGATCCCAACTAGCTCTCTATTCCAACAAATAGGTTGAGGAATCATCCAAAAGAGGTGGATTTAACATTTTAAATGAATCCTTAGTTTGATGAGAATGAATTATTTTCCAACAGAGAACTATACATGGCCACATCACAACATCAAACACATCTTTAGGAACCCAATGAACATTACTCAAAAACCGAGCCACCAACAAGATCTCATCCCAAGATGAAACAAGAGTAGAACTTCTGGATCACAATGAAGATTACTGAATAAAAAACTCTTCTAAGACATAGAAAAATCAATCCACATAACCATTGGTTTTAAAAAAAGGAAAAAAAATCAACTCAAAACACTTTTGAAAAACAAACTAACTTGGTGGGTTTCCACATTCACTAATGGTGTTTCATCAAGTCTCACCCATATGCACATTTCCATGCCACCCCAGGCACACGACCACCATTCCACATTGGCCATCCTTCCAGATATAAAAAATACTATGTGTGTGAGTACCCATGAAAACACCAAAGGCTAAAACAAAACAACATCATTCGAAAAAAATTACCATCAAAGGGAACACCAACCACCAAGTCCAAAACCCTTTTCATATTTCACAAAAAACAACAATTCATTAAGAACCATTTTCTTGAAAACCTAACCCTTTTAAGTTTTAAAAACTTTTAAAATAACCAAGCCACTCCAAACAACCCCTTCCAATTTTTTTTTAAATTCAGCAAGGTATATTTTCATAATCTGAGTTCCATTGAGAAGAATAGCCTTTCTAGGAAATCACCAATCGATCAAAACCAATTTCCAAAACTAATTTATCCGATTCAAAAACATTTTAACATATGAAAATACCACATTTAAAACAACGATCAAGATTCACCATAAAATGATTCACAATTTGAAAACATTTTATTCCAACTAACCACAAGTTTAAATTATGCATAAACCAATATCGTTAAATCATTTCAACTTCCCTCTATTTTTTTTTCATAAAACACAAACTTTCAAAACCATTCTTATATTTAATTTTTGAAAATCACCTTTTCCACTTTTCAAAATATAATTCTTACTTTAAAACACATTTCCACAATTCTCACACAAGGATTTTAGAAAAAAAAATTCAGAATTCAAGAAAGGATCAAGATACCGAATAAAATGGAACTAGTGTTAGTGGGTGACTTGACCATATGGTTAGCGGCCATATGTCAAACACAACTCCATCAAAGAGAGACTTATTAGAACAATTACCTAGCTCCACATGGATTACCTGGCCCTCCGAGCTTATGGAGGCTATTAGTCTTACTACCCTTGTCATATACCAACACCAAACAATCCACAAGAACAAAGTACACAAATAAAACAATACTTACCATGGAAACTCAAGTATTACAATGAGAAAGAGTTTGCGACGACCTTATTTCCCTTACCCCTCAAGTCCCAAAATTCCTACTCCATCTACCTTGACATCCATAAAATAACAAGGGTGATCTAAAAAGAATGGTCTGCTAAGAGCCGACCTCCTCGGATATCATTTTTTCACAAACCAGTCCGAGTCAACCTTGAACCAGTCACCCAGGCCTGCCCGCGACAAGTCCCGAGAGGCATTCATGATCCTCCATGGATGGAGAAAAGCACCAAGGGAATCATTAGATTACACAAGGGAACGATTTCTCCCATATATGAACAATCAAACAAATAGCAGAAAGAAATGGACAGCCCAAAATAAGTTTATATAAAAATTGAACAGTACATTATTTGTACAAGAAAATGAAAGTAAAACTAAGACATAAACTCAAATGACCAAACATTATAACCAAATAACCCCATGGTAACCCTCTAGTCACTCTCCAAAAAGATGACCACACATCGCCCAAGTTGATCGAACTCCAGCTGAAACCTGCACAAGGGCTAAAAATAGAAGAAGACAATAGGCGGGAGTATTATAACTCAACAGGTTAGCCCGATATTCTATTCCCAATGCACATTCCTTTAAAATAAAAGAAACTTCATTTTATAGTTTTAAATTCAAGATATGACATTATTTTTTTTAAATGAGGTTCCATTCTAAAAACATTACCAGACGAAAACATGCATGTTTTATAAACAAGAATGCAAGTAACAACTTTCAAAGCGGTGCAACTTCAAAATGAAAATAGCTTTCAAGAGGGCTGCTTTAAATAATTTTACCTTTTAAATAAATCACACACACTACTGAATTTACCATCCAAACACACCATATGCTGATGGTGAGAAAAAAATATCCAATGACCAAAAGTCACAAGAACACCCCTGGTCACTAGTCAGTTGTGAGCCCCAAGTACCTCGTATCTCGGTGAAAGTGACAATAATAAATATCTATTCTCGTGAATACGAGCCACTAATAGGGAGCATAGCCATAACCTATTGGTCCCCATACATCATCATCATAATTATAGTTTAGTTAAGGTTTTCATCGTCAAACATGCTACGTGAAACAGGGGTCAAACCCCACAAGATTACAAGTATACTATTACCCATCCGCCCACCTAGATACTCGGGATTCCCTTTAGTGATAAATCAAGTTACACATATTATCAAATAAAAATTTCAAATAAACAGTCCATTCCCAAACCATAAACACACAAACATCCCAAAATCTTTCTTCTCATTTCTTTCATGAATCAACAAACCACTAAATATTTTCCTAAAACAATTTCAAGGAGTGTATTGAGGCTTTGCACATAAAACTCATTAAAAAACACTCTTTTAATTATAAACACACGTCAAAAACATACCAAAAAATATTTGGAAGCCCTAAAAAAATTTAATAAAATCATTCCATGGACCATAAAACAATTCCATTTTCACAACTTGGTATATACAAGTAAAACACTCATTCATCATTTTTAGGAAAGGCCAAACGGGCCTTTTTAAATTTCTCAAAACTAACATTTGACATAGTTATGAATTTAAATTTTATTAGTGATGTGTATAAAACCCATTTACAGAATCAAACCACATTCATAAATCCCATAAAACCCCCAATTTACACATTCAAAATACAACCATTTTCATAATAATATGAAACATGCCATTTTCTGAAAATTCAGGCCAAAACATGTTGTAAACAAAAATTCATTTATTTGTAAAAACAAATACAAATTGTAAATCAATAAAAGGATCCTAAAATATTTTGTTACATTATTCCAATGTATTTATAAATCAAAAAAATCATTTTAAATTTCACAAGACACATAAAATCCAACCGGGCAATTTACTAATCACATGGTATGCACTCGTAAAAAAACAACTTCTATTAAGTACATAAAAAGGTATAAAACACCATTTTCATTCCATAAAGTTATTAAAGATACTGAGACATATTAAAAACACCATAAAGCAAGTGTGAAAGCTCATGGAATATTTTATCAAACTAGAGGAGTTCACATTTATACCAAAACAACTATATTTTTAACAAAATAAGTCATAAAACATAATTTGCACACAAAACCTTTAGAAAAAAAGTTTCACAGTATAACATATAATATAAATAAGGTAATAAAATTATTAAAATTATGAAACTCAAATGATAAAGGTTTGTGCATGGGATATCCTACCATAAATCCTTGGCGTAACGGAAACGCACACCTGAAATCACCTGTCACGGGTTTATAAACCCTAAAACAATGAAGGACAGAAATAAATGAATATAAATTACATCACAAAACATTGAATAACATAACCCTTGGTCTATAATTACTAGGAGAGATTTTAAAACAAAGAAAAATTGAAAGGAGTAAGAAGAGGGAGGATAAAGAAGATGGAATCTCACCTTTACCACTAGAAAACTCTTCGTATTCCATTAGATATGAACACCTTGAAGAAAGGGAATGGGATGAAACTTTTTGGAGAGTCTCTTAAGGTCTGGAAGAACCAGGTGAAGAAGAGTTTATTGAAAAATAAAACTAATTGTATGAGTTATGAACAAGACTATTTACCTTATCAATTCTGGGATATTTGAGGTATCATGAAAACATTCTCTTTAATAAGAGACCCATATGAGCTCTAAAGTGGGTATATCGATTTTTAGGGTTATTATATTGTTTTTGGATTCTAGGGGCAGGTGGAATCACTAAAAACAAATAAAAATAAAAATGATATAAAATAAACGAATTATTTTTTTAAAACAGGAAATGGACCCATTGGCATGCCCAATACCTAAATAAGTAACCCCAATTCACCATGCTTAAGAATTTCTATGGGGTCCAAAAGGATAAAGAAATTTTAATATATCAGTATAGGACAAGTGCGAAGTTTAATGGGTGAATGAGTATGAAAAACAAATGATTTATAAAAGAAACAAATTCGGTTTTTAAAACTGGAAATGAGCTCATAGTTGGCTCAAATCATGAAGTAACCACACTTTCTTCGAAAACTTCTAAACAATCAATGGGGAACCCAAATTAGGGTGATTAGATATATATGAAACTTTAAAACGAAATATTCATCTCACCAAATACCCATGAAAAGTATCGGGATTTCCAATGGACCAGATCAAAACAAAGACAAAAAAATTGGTGTGACATTTCTTTTAGTCAAAATACAACTCATAAAATAATTCTTATATTTAATTATTGAATCCCATAAGTAATTCATCAGAATAAAACATTCCATATTATATGGATCAACCATAATATATTTTTATGGATTTATTAATAATGAATCATTATCTTCAATATATAAGTCATTACGTTTAACCAAGGTTATTTATTATAAAAATCCTTTACAATGGTTTGTAAATAATACAATAATTTTCCAAAACACATCCCCATGAGTATAAAACTAGGTTCGTAGTAAGGCTCATTTTAATATACCAGGTCACCCCAATTATGGACCAGAACACCTTGTTATAGTTTTTACTCCTAGGTACATCTTTCCCAGAACCACATCAACGTGTAGTATCCAAACAGAGATGTATTTCTAGGATGACCCATATAATCTATATTTTACCAAATGTATATGGTATTATTCTATAAAAATCCTCAAATTATACCTTAGTCTTATGTTCTCTAATATATGTTTTCCTAAATATATTTCCCAAGGTTTCAGCTAAACCTCCTCTGATACCAAATAAGGCGTGCTGACACCATATAGCCCTGATATAGTGTTTGTTACTCTTACATGGGCACGATTAAAATGAATCTAATACCAGTGGACTGAGAGATTAGTAGTCTTGGTAAAATAGCTAGATAAATTAGACTTTTATTACAAAAGATTACAATAATTATATAAATTTTCTTTATTCTTTATAAATAAATAAATAACATCAAGGATAATGATAATCCCTCTAATAAATCAATTATTTTCATTAATTTTATGAATCTCAGATTCTTGGGGAATGAAATATAATAATGGTGAGATCAAATTCTCAATAAGTGTAAGTAATGAAGGAGTGATAACTAATCAACGAGAATAGTCAATATGGAACAGAAAATAATTTAACACACATTTCATATAATCAATAAGAAGAATTAAAATGAATAAACTATTTCGAGTGTTAATAATAGGAAACACATTCCATTTAAATAACTTGATAAGGAAAACCAAATATGAAAATTTAAGAAACTGAAATACATGCTATCTAATCAATGAACAGAAATGAAATGTATCCATGGATATATTGATGAAAAATATCAGCGATGAATAATAATAAACAAATTCTCAATAATGGAAATGATTAATTATCTTACATAATGATTCCCAAACACATGATTACTTTTACATAAATTAAAAATTTTATCTTATTGAATTTACACAACTAATTCATCCCATGAGACTAAAGATGCAGCGAGGGGCTTTCATTAAATGGTACCTGACCTGTATATCATTCCTCAACTAGTATCTAAGCCATATTGATTGGATTACATAGTCCCCAAACCTTATAGTTATTGTAGGTATAAAATAGTTAAACAATGTTCCTTATAAAATATCTCATTTTAATAAAGGATACAGGTTTATCAATATTTCCCCAAATAATCAAATAACATCAATATAAACACAATATGAAAAACATGGAATACAATTTAGGCAAAAATATTGTCCATTTTATGAGAATATGGATATTCTTGTAAATTTACAATTAAAAATGTTTACAATAATGTGATTGTTTCAAGGGAAAGTTGAAAATCACCAAATGAAGTGAGAGTTCATTGATAACCGTTAAAATCAATCATTGGGAGAATAATCATTAAACATTCCTAAGTGTCTCATACAACATTAAAAAATTATAATATTAATATACAGAAATTTATGATGTTAAATGAATCTAATAATATTATGATAATATGGGGATTCATGATATTAAAAAAAAATTACTATTTATAAACCAAATAAAAGTGAATTGGTGCATAATATGTGTCTAAGAAATGTAAGTTGAGATGAAATTACCTTAGCAATGTGGTAACCAATGAATTGGAAAACCCAAAGGTAATAATAAGTAAATAAAACATTTAAATAAAATGATGATGACATAATTCATGATATTATATGTCAATGTGGCTGTATGTACACCATATTTAAGAAAATTGGTGCACAATATTAATAATGTATGCCTTAGAGAATGAAAATTAAGATAAAAAGCCCTTACCTTGATTTTATTTTTTATTCAAAATCCATTAATATATGGTCTAATAAACATAATATGATTACATACAATATGGAGAACATTTTTTATGTTTATCATTAATTTTATTTCACTTATTACTAGGTTGTATAGAACTACATAAACGATTATGTTTACATCAGGTGTTCTGAATAGAATCGGTTTACGGGTAAAAAACATCTTTAGTCGGTAAAATATGGTCAATGGAATCATTATATAATATCTATAAAATAAAAATCCGGAAATAATTACCATATTTATAACTCAAATTTACTTTTAAAGGAAATCAATAAATATGTTTAGGAAAAAGGAACCAATGTTACACGCATAGAGACAGTAGGTCGTACTTAAGCATTAGTCATGTTACATTATTCAATAATCATTATAGAAATAAGGTAAGTAACACCATATTGTTCAATAATGATAATTATATAATAAATAAAATTTTATATAATCATATATTCTTATATATAATCTTGGTGACGTAAATTGAATCACATCTTGTCGAGAAGGCGGTAGTTCTCTGTACATAGAAATAGTATGTTCGTTACCCATTATATTTAGGTGTCTCTAAGTATAGGTATAACACATAACATAGAAATATAATATTATAGTTTTGATACTGATGGTGCTATGTAATAATATAGTAATAATATTACAGTGGTTGAAAATGAAAATGAAACTAAAAATATTGATAGAATACATTACCTATTATTCGGATAACGTATTTCAGTTTGAACCAAATTCTTCCTTAGATTGTTTTTTACCCAAGGGGAGGCTTCTAGGATGATGTTAATGATTTTGAGATAATACATGGGATGATTTTGGAGTATTCAATGTGTATTCAATGATGTTACAAAGGGAGATAGTTGGTGGCCTTTTATTGGGAATGAAACAAGGACTCAATTAGATTTTTTTGAAACAAGTTTTGTGTAGACATGTAATTGCATAAAATAGATATAAGAAACAAAAAAACTATTTTATGGATGGTTCATGGAATAATTATTGTTATAAAATGCGTTTTGGATAAGATTATAGGTCGTTTTGTCCCTTAAATACATGGTTTAGTCCGTTTGTAAGCCTAATTACACCTTCATCACAATAACAAATGATTATCACTTTCCCTAATTAATTTTTTCAAAAATAAGGTTGATACTATTAGAATAAAAAATATAATCCTTATTAAACTATTTTTGTTATAATTTTTTAAATTCAAATAAGAATATTGGAAAAAGTAAAATTAAAGCTAATCTTGCAGACAGACGGTTTAACAGGTTTTAGTAGAAAAATGTCTAAATGATTATTCAGTTTTTATATTCAATTTTACTGTGAAATTGATTCTAATAAAATAAATTGTTTTTATAGATTTTTTATTGATATAATGTGAAATAATAAATAATTTAATACATAATCTAACATTAATATTTATTTTAACCAAAAGGTTGTTTTTAACATAATTGTAACATTTTTCACCGTTCATCAAAAAATGAATTTTCTTATAAATTTTTAAAAATTCAACACATGATAATATGGAAATTGAGAATTAAATAATGATATTTATTTTATATAATAAAATTTATAGGAGTTTCAAAATTAATATTTAAAATAGATTCTCTATTAAAATGTCATAAAATTGTCTTTATAAAAATATTGGTTTTTATATGGAAAATATGTTTCGTTCTTATCATATTCATATGAAACCTAATAAATAAAAATAAAAAATATTTTATTTAATATATAACATATAAGTTTCATTAAAATAATTCAATAATTTTAATTATTTTTGTTTATTAAGGAAAAAATATTTTGGAAGCATAAAAATAATATTTTTATATCCAATTGGATCTTATTTTCGTTGCTCATTAATTTTTAAACCATAAACATTCATAATTTTTTGAATACTATTCATAACTATTAACGTAATATCATGATTAAATAATAATATATTAAATAATAATATTTTAATAATGCATTGTTATTTGGTGAAAGTTGGTCTTGCATTTAACATAATCAATCGATGAAGGTCACACTTGCGTGTAATGTAAGATAACTATGAGTTTCAGGAATTCAAATATATAAAATATATTTAAATAATAAATATTTTAAAATTTATATGGATATTATATTATCTATATCACTTGGTTTCATGTTTCATACATGCTATTTAATACAAGGTTCTGATTTTAGATTTCCAGGGTGTCATAGAATCTATATCAGATGTATTTTTGCTTAGTTAGTGATGATTAAGATTATTTAGAGTCCTCATTTTTGGATTTTTGATGAGATTGAACTAGTTTTTAGGAATGTTTTGAAAAATTAACGTGTCCCAGAGTTAATTTTTTTATGCGTACATTACGCCGGAATACTTATTCACATATTCTCAAATCAATTTATGAATATATCTTGATAATTCCTGTCATCCACACTTTCATCAAAACATTAATATCAACATGTATTCTCTAGGTCATAGTTCCCATACATCTCATGCAAGATAGATATCTTCGAAAATATTTATCTCTATAAGGTTAATTGTGTAATGCTGAATAATAATAAATATTTCCTGGGTCCTAATACTGAATTGAAAATTAAGAAACCTATAACTTGGTATTTCATGCATAGATACAATGGTTTAGGAATAATTTTTAATAAAACCATGTGACATTGTGTTCATTAAATATATAAACTATACAATAGAACCATTAAATTAAAATTATGGAGATCAAAAATGGTAGAAATAATGATGGTGGCATGGTCCATCGATGGCACATCTTAGTGGTAGCACGAACAAATAGTATCACATGGTTGGTGGCATCATTTTTGGCAGTAGCAATATTGAACTAACGGTGGAAACACAATGATAGATGAATCTCCATCAATTGAAAATAGCTGGAAATATCATGTTTGGAGGTTATAGACATCAAATAGTAGAAAATATAGTGGTATAACTTGTTTATAGGTGTATTTGTGTTGGAAGTGGCATGATTCAGATAGTAAACTAAATCCACATGTAGTAAAATTTATGTGTAATCTTAATTTGAACTAACTGGTGCCCATGTTTTAAGATATAAAATAATATAGTAGCAAGATTAAACTAATAGTGGAACATTTCTACTAATGGTATCACATTTATACTAATGTCAACATATTTATACTAATGGTATAATATTTTTAGTAATAGTTTCTCATTTTTACTAATGAAAACTCTTTTCCATATATAACCATTTTTCTAAAAAAATCATAACAAACTAATATACCATCAAAAAGAATGAGGATCATTAGAAACACAATAAACATGATTTAATATCAATAAAACTATGAGGATCCAAATAGATAGAAAATGCTTATTTCACACTTGGAAATTAAAATGAATAGAAAATTCAAGGATCCCCTCCCATGTATTTACAAAATAGTGTAAATCATAGCACATAGGAGTATAGTGGAAATATATATATATATATATATATATCTTCATCTTGGATGAAATAGGTGTAGAGTGGCTTGATGAAGAATAAATTAACTATAGATAGCATTGAAACAATAATGGAGGTTTTGAGATCACCCCTGATCAAGAGAAGCACGCAAAAACATGACTGAGAAAAAAGAAACCCATTTTTGGATTGATAAATATCCATCATCAGATACTCCGTCTAAACTCTCATATTTTACTTCATATTAAAACCATTTCCATTTAAGAATAACTTAAATTTAAAAATTTCGAGGATCACATTGAATACTCTTAATCAAGAAAAACCCATGGATTTGTTTTTATTCACATTATTTTATGTTTTAAAATGAAATAGAGGAAGGTTATTGGAAGAAAAAATGGGCTTTTTAAGAACAATTAGGTACACATATGTGAGAACATGATGCTATTTAAAGGTAATTTCATTATCCTTTTTTAGGTGTGATCCAGAACTTTTTATCCTATTGTGAAAGGTGTGACCTACATAAATGTAACTTTTTTTTACCTTATCATGATGAACATTGAACTTTACACAAAGAAAAACTTCACTTATATATATATTTTAAATATCTTGGAAACCTTTACATAAACATTAGATTTTTTGATGTACCTTCACATGACATGGAAAGGATTATTATGTTTCCTATTGAAAATTGTTTACCATTACGTAACACTTCCCTTATGTGAGCTGGTACCCATACATTTCTAGGTATTACCTTTATGCGAGCATTAGAAAATATCATTTACCCTTAAACAACAGTTAGCTACCACTGCATAACGTATATAAACTATGAATTGACACATCAAAGAATATTTATTCTATATAAATTTCATAAAATAACCTCATGAAAATAGTATAAAATAGGGGATATCCTTGCATAGAAAAGGGTTACCTTAAGAAACAAAAGGATACCAAATTATACAATAGGCAACTATAATATTTCTCTTGTGTGAGACAACATGAAGGACTTTCCATAATGAAATATTTAGTGATTCAAATATACCATTTAATAGCTTGTTTAAATCCAATATTAATAATATACAGGACTTTAAATACCACCATTTCCATTATGAAACTTCAAATCTGTGTGTAAGGGAAACTATTTTGTTTGAAATATTTCATTTTTATTAAAATAACATACTATAAAAGGATTTATTAATAAATTTAATATTTCCAAATAATTTACTAAAAATTAGTGAACCATTTCAATAATTCCAAATTAAGTTCCAAATAATCTTTTAATACTTGGAAATTACTTCCTCAACATGTAATATCATTTTAAAATCATATTTACAAATTAAAAAAGAATTTCTAAAACAAAATTTTAAATTTTTTAAATTTATGTTCAACCAATAGACACCACATAATCATTAATTAAGGGTCATAAATATTAAATACCCTTAAAAAATAAGTTTTCATGGTCCTCCATGACATAAAAATTTGGTATTGTTCAAGTGGGTGGGTAAACAAACGTAAACTTGATCCTAGCATTATTAATTGATGATTACAAGATGGTCTATTTTTAAATTCATTATACCAGAAGAATAATGATCTAATATAGTGTTTATTAGTGTGATATATTAGAATTATAATTATTTTTTAATAGAAGATAATTCATATATATACATTAGTTGGAAATAATATATCATTTTCCCCTTAGTTCATTCATTTTAGAAGATTGAAATAACAGTAATCTTTTATTGGTTATATCCTTAATAGGTTCTCCAATTTCTCATACCATAAACATAATGAATTTATTAAAGTCATATATTATCCTTAAACTATTCTTAGAAACATCAATTATGAGTGTTAATGAAAATTGAATCTTTTTTATCATAGTGGAAGTAGTTCAAACGACCACATGAATGATGGCTTCCGTTCTCTTAATGGATGGTATAACTGGGTAAAAATTATAACACTAAATATTTAGTAAACATAAAACATATTAATTGTGATAATATTTTAATTACTATTATGATTATAATAAATTTTAATTTATATAATTTATAGGTATAGCTTAGTGGTTGATAATACTCATTTCATGTACTTGATTTTTCCCTGGAATTCTATGTGGAAATGAAGGCCTTCTTCTAAATAACGGTGACCATAATCCGTGAATGTGAGAAGGTTTCCTAATATTATAATAATGGGGTAGTGTTTCAAGTATAAATTTATCTAATACTTCATTCTTGAAGTGGACGTATTTTTGACTTATAATATGTGTTGAGAATTGCACTATTGGAAGCACCCGTAACATTTTAAATAATGTGACATTATTATTACAAGGTCAATACACCAAAATGGGAAATATAAGTGGGTGAATTTATTTTGGGCCAGGAATGTCCACAACCACTATATTTGGAGAAATCATTTAGTGTTTCACTGCTTTTATTTTTTTACATTTTACCTTTTAAAAAATTATATTTTACATTTGTAATTGATTTTTGAACTTAATAATTTTTTTAATGAAATAAATAACATTTTTCGTTTGAAATAAACATAAAATTTTAATTTAAACTATATACATAATATATAAAATAAAATATATAATTTTTTGAAATGCTAATTTCATGATTTGTGCACATCAGTAATAAAAATATTTTATTTTATCTAATTTATTTGACATTAATAATTATTTATAATCCACATTTATTAAAATTATAAATACCCATGAAAAATATTTTATTATTATAAAAATTCTATTAGTGTTTAATATCATTGAAAAACAAAATAACTATATGAAATTACTTTATTCGATGAAATAGAAAATACAATGTCTATTAAACTAACATTGTACATTATTTCTAAAATTATTTGACATAATATTTATAATTACTTTGAATACATTAAAATGAATAATTATATACCATATATTGATATTTTATCATTATGATGTTTTTTTAAAATTAAAGATCATTCTTATTAAATGACAAATTAATAAAAACTACATGTTTCCTAAACGACTAATTTCTTCAAATAAAAAATAATCATTTTTGAAAATAAACAAAAAATATCATTATCTAATATGTTTATTCTTTAAAAACTATATCCATATTAAAAAAATAATATTATAACATTTATAAATGTAGTTTTTGGACAAAATCATTACCAATAATGAAAAACCATTACTATTCAAAAATGACATTTAAATATTCACTGATATTATTATGTTTCCATATCATCTACCAACTAAATATGTATTAAAAAATTATTAATATTAAACAATACATATCATAACTAATCATATTTTTCCTGAAATATAAATTCATATCATATAAAAAGTAATTTAAAAAAAATACATTTTTAGATGGTAAATTATCAATTTGGTATTTTTTGGTAAAATAATTAAATTAAATTTATATTAATAGTTTCATTTCTTTTAATTAAAAATAAATTTCAATTTTTTACAACTATTCATTTAATTTAATTTGGTTTCATGGTTTTAATGTTCATGTTGATTTTTTTTATTTTATCTATAAATATAATGATATCATTTATGTTGGGTGTTGTGTTAGGAGAAGGTTAAAAAACACATTTGGAACTTTTAAAAGAAGTCATATATTAAAATCATTGGTCATTATGTTCTCCCCATTATCTAAATTGAATCCTCATAATTATTAATTTCTCATGAATCATATTCAGGGGAACTTATATGTTGGAAATAAATTTAGGAATCAATATTACTAATATAGGGAAGGATAGAAAACTTACCTATAGGTACATCTACACACTATGATTCTGTCTGACCATTTAATAGAAATAACTCTCTAAATTAGGTTTCAATACCTATTTTATTTCACCTTCAGTGTATATGTACAGTATTATTTATTTATTTTCAAAGGGTGGTTTGAAATACGACTCTTTTTTCGGGTAATTTTCATGTATTAAGATGTATAGACATACCCCCCATATCCATATCCTATCCCCCATACATAATAAACATTATGGGAATAGTACGATGTTTAGGTCAAATAATTAAATTGATAAAGAGTTCTTTGAATAATCCTAAGGATTGTTGAGATCCATTTTAGACCCCTTACATCATTTTCTAGAGTTGTTGCACCCACTGCACTAACCTATGGCCCTTCCAATATAGCTATAACCTATGTCAACATTGAAAATAGGTAAACACCCATCATCTCGCCTATATGTTTCATTGGTACCTAAAAATCACATTCATTAAAACCTCTAAGGTAAAGGTTTTCATGGGGATGGACACCTCACTATGTATTCATTATCATGCATTTTATATCACAAATAGGGACTTCCAATGCCCTTACTATTTCCACACATGATTTATAGGGCTCATATGATATAAGAAAATGATCCTTATTCTTGGAATGCTCCATGTATTGAGGATATACAGTAGTGTCAAAAATTTCCACCTCAATATCTTATCAAAATCAATTTGTGATTGTAGTTAATGTTTGTATTCTACTTCCTCTATTGGAATGGTTCTTTTAACATCACTAGAAACAACAAGGACTATACGTGCTTGTATTGCATTGATCTATAATAATGATAGTGATATATTATTGTATTATACCATTTCAGTGGCATTAATATCTCTCTGTAGTAGATTTTGATTTTTTTTCTCTAACCTCACTCATTTTTCAATAATCAGGATATCATGGGTATTCTAACCATTATTCAATGAATATTGAGTCTTTGTTGAAATAGTTATCTCGTTACCATGATAACAACAATTACATATATTATAAGAATAAAAATATTGTTATTTTCATAAATACCGACATTGGATATAATAATATTGCTACTATATGTTTCTGTAAATAATCAAATCATTAGGGTAGTGATTTAAAACTCATTTAAAAGTTCATGGATACACTTGGGGGTCTAGAATAAGAACCTAATAAGTCATCCACAACTCCTGATTGAAGAATATGTGAACATTACCCCCATTAATTTTCATTACCAACTCCTAGTAGTAGGAGTCGCATAGGCTTTCCCTTATCTACTTTATCTTATAGAATAACAATGTTAATCATCATTTTATCCCACTGTTCTTCTCATTTAATCAACATTAATCATATCTTGACATTTATCTGTATGATCGAAATAGTGATGTAGATGCTCAATATATAAGAGGGGCGGTGAATTGTATCCTTTAAAAATTCCTTTGGAACCTTTAAAGTTAGTTATGATTAATTATGTTTTCCTTAGGCAAGGGAAAGGGCTATGTTTAACAAAGTTAAACTTAAGAAAATTCTCAACACCTCTAATACCAAATGAAAACTTGGAAAGAGATTCCGAAAGTAGGTTTTGGAATTATGGTTTCGGAAATTGAAACTTAACAAAAGATTACAATAAAAGATTCTACCTTAAAGCGTATAGAATCTAAATGAAACAGAGTACAAGTAAGGAAGTATAAGAAAGTTATACTTTCCTTATAATACAAAATGAAGCCAAAATAAACAAGTAGTAAAACTACAAGTAACAAGATAAAAGTCTTTTAACCCAAAGAGAAGGGTATCCAAGAACCATGGATAAAGGTCCCTTGATTTATACTTTCAGGAAAGTCTGTCTTACCCACACCAGGGTAAGCCCTCGATACAAAGATTGGAGTCTCTGTCTTGCTATCCCCGCAAGTCCTCAACTTCAGGGTAGTTGGCCACCTCTGTCTTCCTCAGCAAGGAAGCCCTCAACTTCAAGGTGTTGGAAACCTCTGTCTTCCTATCCTCGGAAGTCCTCTAATATAATCACCAACATTCGGAGTCGAACGAAGCCTTAAGAGTTAATGAGAGCCTCTCTCTCTAGAAATCACTTCAAGCAAGTAATCACATGAGTCGAAGATCTGTCAGCATTTCAGCACTGAGCTCTTTCAAATGAGCTCCTATTTATAAGTAAGGTCAGTCTCCTTTCCAACGGTCATATTTTCATTAAATATCAGAGGGACCTGTCCACGTGTAACTTAACCAACGGTTAGTTTATAACAGAATAGACAACATCATTTTATAATGAAACAAGTGTAACAGAATGTACGCCATCGTTTTAATTCTAACTCAAAAGTTCGGAGTGATGATTCAGAGTGAAAGTTAGGAGTGTAAAAATATATTAAAGAGTAGACAAATTATAAAAGCGTAAGAAAAATGAAAGTTCAGAGTATGACCAAAAATAATTTTCGGAGTCTAAATAAATTCGGAGTGAATTAAACAACGATGATCAGATTCTATTTAATAGGTGGACTCGGAATGAGAATTCGGAATGAGAATTCATCATCAAAATTCGTAGTGAGAATTCCTCATCAGAATTCGTAATGGGAATTCCTCATCAGAATTCGTAGTGAGAATTCCTCATCAGAATTCGTAATGAGAATTCATCATTAGAATTTGTAATGAGAATTCATCATCAGAATTCATAGTGAGAATTCATTTTCAAACTTCATAAGGATTCCTATCCTGAATCTGGAGTAGAACTTAATCAGAGTTTGTATCCGGAATTCGGAATGAAACTTTATTACAGTTCTCATCTGGAATTCGGAGTGAAACATCCTTATAGTTCTTATCCAGAATTCAGAGCCTAAAATAGAATTCTTCATAACAAATTTTCAATGATTACGAGAATATAAAATGAATCCGAATCTTATACTTAAGAAAAATAAGGATGAAAATTTGATAAGGATAATTTTTCATACTAAAGCGATTTTCCTTATAAAAGCAATTTTCTTAAAGATAAGGTGTTTGTGATTTTCAAAACAAGAAGGAATGGAAAAGTCATAAGGAAAACCTTATTGACTCAACAATCTCCCCCTTTTTGGAAAACAGAAACATCCTTACGAAAAAAAATCTTAAGAAGAAAGAAAACATTAAGGCTTATCTCCCTTTGCTTATAGATGTAGATGAATACGGCTAACTCCCCTTAAAACTTTGAAACTCTAAGGATCGTATTCTAGATTTCTGGAATGATATTTCATTAAGAATAAGAATGTATTCTTTAATGAGAAACTCCCCCTTAGATAAACTCTATTGTAGTTTGTTTTCTTTCTCACCCTTTGTTAAGATTCTTTTTTCCTTTCATTAGAGTTCTTTTCCTTCTCCACCTTTGTGATTGTCAAAAAGAATTCGAGGGAATGGAAAATATAACAAGGTACCTGAAAAATTAGTAGCAACAATAAAAGAAATGAGCAAGCACAAATTTTCATTAAGTTTGAAAAAGCTCGGCAACAAAGAAAATTTAGATACAACAACAGATCAGATCTGTCTATTTTGGATCTTTTTTCCTTTTCCATGAGACCCTTAAGAATAGTCTCTATCTTTTTCAAGTCTTTATGGTCTTCCTCGGCTTGCTTCTCTAATACAACAATTCTTGCACTTTGAGCTTCAATATTTTCTATCTGGACTTGAAGCTTTTCTTCCGGAGCAATATTCTTTTCTTCCCGAGCCTTCATCTTTTCTTCAAACACAATTCGATGATCCCTTTCATATTTCCAATTTTGAGAAACAGAATTTAGCTTCCCATTCCGATCTCTGACTTCTTGAATCTGGGAATTCTTTTCATTTGTCAATTTCTATTCAAAGGAATATGTTAGCTCATTTATCTTCCTATCCTCAGTCTCAAAAGCATCCTTCCCATTTTCTAGAAATTAATCAAATAGCCTCAATTATTCTACAGTCTTCCTCGAACAACTGGTCATCCTCTTGCAAGATCTTTTGTGGGCTTCATAGCCGACAAAGAAAGATTTGAATTGAGCTTCTATCTCAACACACTTATCCATGAACATTGATACAGAGTCTGATTTCTGATTCAAAGCATGTTGAAGCATCTGACATCTTGATCAATGCTTGAGAAGGTCAGAATAGAACCTACCAACTTCTTTAATGACTGAAAAACAAAGTCATGCGCCAACGAAGATAACTTCGAATCTGAGACTTTTCTTGGAGAATTTTCTTTTTCAACTTGTTCAAGATTTCTCTTTGAATAACTACCAACATCCTTTCTCTTCACCACTACTGAGCTCGGAGTATCAGCAAGAATTTTCTTTCCCTTGTCTCTTTTTGGAATAGAATCTTGTCCCAGAGTTCTTTTTTCACTATCAGTTACTTGAATAATATTGTCTTCAACATCACCAACTTTTTGAGCTACATCCTCTACGTTCTCCATTTAAGCAACATCATGTAGAAGTTGTTCTTCTTCTGCATGATAAGCTACTTATTCTTCTCCTTGCTGCTCATCATTTCTAGGAGTTACTAATTTCAAAGATTCAGCTTCAGATGTTCGGAGTGACAGATGTTCCGAAGGTGTTTCCTTATAAACATCTACTTGCTTCAACACATCTCCGGTTTCACCACCTCCTTCAGCAATAGCTTCTTCTTCTTCCACTTTCTCAAATTTCTCTACTTCCTCAGCAGTCTTCGCAACAACTTCTTCCGGAGTGACGAAATTTCTTCCTGGAGTCTTAGGAAGGGAGTCCAAGGAAAAGGATCTCGGAACAGGAATATTTGCAGAAACCATTTCATTGAACTTCAACAATGCTTGAGCTACCTCTGCTTCAGACAACTTCTTCTTAAGCTTCTTTTCCTTGACTTGTTTTTCTAACTAATCCGCAGTTCCTTCCTTCAAGGCCTTAGCCTCCGTAGGATCCAAGCTAAACTGAGGCTCCCCTTGCACTCTTTTTTCATTGATCTCCCTCCATTTAGCAACTACCTAATCTGGGTAATCATTCTTCTTCTTTGGTTTTGGAGGTGCGGAATGAACTTCCGTAGACATGGGATTCTCTGCTTCAACTTCAACTTCATTCAACATTTTCTTCCTTACTGGCTTATAGGATTCCGGATCAGCAACTTTCGGAACTGCTTCTTCTTGAGCAGGTAAATCAATGAACTGACCGGTCATCTTGTCAAAAGCTACATCCATCCTTTTGAGAGTGACATCACTTACCAATATAATCTTGAAAACTCTTGGCTTAGACTTACAATCATCCATGAAAGACTCAAGGCACCAAACAATCAACATTGAGAGGATTGTTTGATACATTATGATCTGAGCTCTCTAATTCCCTTTCTTAACATTATCAAGATTAATGAGAATGTGCTTCATCAGGTTAAACTTCCTCAGATTTATCAGAAAATCTAGGATGTAGATCTCACTCTTTTTCAGACTATCTTTGTTACCCTTTCTCTGTACGATAAGGACTTGTACCCATAATTCTAGGATCTGGAAATTTGTAGACAGAGAAGCAATCTTCGGAGCCTTATCATCTGGCAGTCCGAGATTTTTTATTGCTTTTTCCTTGTTGAAGCTACCCTTTGAATCCGGCAACACATGAGATATGAATTCAGCCTCTCCTTCATTATTCAGCCCTACCAAGCTAGCTGCCTTGGCATGTGAAAGCTTATATGTCTTACCATAAGACTTAAAAGACAACATTTCTCTTCCATCTTCCTTAAGAAAGGAAAGTGTCTCATAGAACTCTATAAGCAAATCTAAATATACTTCATCTTGAATCCCAGGTTTCGACGCAGCAACATCTTCCCATCTAGTAAGCTTAATATTCATGGATATAAGAGAGTCATACATGTTGAAGAAATTAGGATGAACCAGCCTCTCTCTATATACTAACCACTTCGAAATTGGATTACAGGAAGACATGTCTTGAGAAGCTACTTCCATAGACATTCAGATCTGAAGACCTCTGAGAAGTTTGGAACGGGGAAATCTGAAGTTTGGAACGACTTTAAAACGGAGAGGCAGAGCTTCGAGACGCTGGAGCTTGAAAACCGGTCCGGGACAACCATTTGGGGTCCCCTTTATATAGGCAATGAGAAGACGGTTCAACTTCCTCAGTTGATCGAACGGTTGTGAAAAGATGAGATCAGATCTGACGGTTGAAAACCAATTCTCAAGAAAACTTGAATCCGATATTTTGAGGTTTTTATTAAAACAAATAATTAAGAAAAATTCCAGCAAGTAATGTATGAATATGAGCACTTGAGTAAGGAAATCATATCTTTCGGATTGGCTTAGGAGGATTATTCGTAATGGATAATAAAAAAACTACGAAAAATCATTATTACAAAAAGACATAGTTCTCAAAACTCACTACGAAAAACAAACCCAGTACGGAAATCTCAGTACGAAAAACATTATAAGAATTCAGTACGAAAAAAAATTTAAAAAAATTGTATATTAAAACTCATTATTAAAGACTCGGTACGCAAATCTCGTTATGGAAATACCAGTATGAAATTTCCCAATCCGGAAGTGTTCAATACGATGTTTTGAATCCAGAAGTCTTCTATATGAACATATCCATTCTAGAAATTTTAGTTCCAGAAATTTCCATTCCGAAAATTTAGTTCCAAAAATTTTAAAGACAATCTTTGGGGAAAAGGGAAAAAAAATTGTTACATTAACAATCAAATGTACTCCCCCTATAAAAAAGAGTTTATTACTGTAAGGAATCTTTTTTAACAGAATGTTAATTAAGAAGTATTACCTTACGGTTATCATTACTATCTTCTGTTTAATATATTCAAATCTATCAGAAGGAAAAGATTTTTTTGAAAATATCAGCAAGTTGATCTTGCGTTCCGATAAACTGAAGAATAATATCTCTTTTTTGTGTGTGATCCCTAAGAAAGTGATGCCTAATATCTATGTGTTTTGCACTTGAGTGATGTGCAGGGTTCTTACTAAGGGAAATTTCACTTGTGTTATGAAACAAAATTTGAGTTTTAGTAAAACTAAAGCCATAGTCTGTGAGTGTGTGTTGCATCAACAATACTTTATCACAACAACTTACAGCTGCTACATATTCAGCTTCAGCAGTGGAGAGTGCTACAGAATGTTGCATCTTGTAGGACCAAGAAACTAATGAATCTTCTATGAAATAACAAGTTCCGGATGTACTTTTTCTATCCATTCTACATCCACCAAAGTCACCATCAGAAAAACGTTTTAGAACAAAATCATTTCCAGAAGTATAAAATAATCCTAGATCCATGGTTCCCTTAAGGTAGCGAAAAATTATTTTTACTACCTTTAAGTGAGATTCTTTAGGATTGGATTTATATCTTGCAAATAAGCATACTGAAAACATTAAGTCTGGTTGACTAGCTGTTAAGTAAAGTAAACTTCATATCATTCCTCTAAAAGATGTTTGATTAACTGGTTTCACAGCTTCATCACGATCTAAAGAGATTGAGGTACCGATAGGAGTACTTATACACTTAGTATTGTCATAACCATACTTTTTGAGAAGATCTTTAATATACTTATGTTGAGATAGGTAGGTTCTTTCTGGTTTTTGATAAATTTGAAAACCAAGGAAAAAAGTTAACTCACCCATCATACTCATTTAAAGCTCAGATTTCATTAGACTTTCAAAAGAGTTGGTCAAAGATTCCTGAGTTGAACCAAATATGATGTCATCAACATAAATTTGAACAATCAAAACATTTTTCTTATCATTTTTTTATAAAAAGAGTCGGATATGCATTTACATTTACACAGTTATTTTGAAGCAAAAATCTAGTGAGTCTATCATACCATGCTCATGGGGCTTGTTTAAGGCCATACAGAGCTTTGGTAAGTATAAAAACATAATCAGGATGTTTTGTATCTTCAAAGACATGAAGTTGTTCAACAAAAACTTCCTCTTGAACATAATCGTTAAGAAAAGCACATTTCACATCCATTTGAAAATTTTTAAAATTAAAGAATGCTGAAATGGAAAGTAGAATATGAATAGATTCAAGTCTGGCTACTGGAGCATAGGTTTCTTCATATTTTATTCCCTCTTGCTGATTATAACCTTTAGCAACAAGTCTAGCTTTATTTCATACTATGACTCCATTTTCATCACATTTATTACTGAAACCCCATTTTACTCCAATAACAGAAGTTTCCTTAGGTCTTTAAACCAAGGTCCAAACTTTATTCCTTTTGAATTCATTTAGTTCATATTGCATGGCTTTAATCCAATCATCATCTCCTAAAGCTTTATAATTTCTTTTAGGTTCTAATTGGGAAAGAAATTCTAGATGTTCTACTTCATTTCTTAAGGAACTTCTAGTCCTTACAGGTTGATTTACATCACCAATGATACTATCATTGGGATGATTCTTAAGAAACACCTGATTTGGGTTTTGAAAATCCTGTTCATCAACATAGGGTAGAAAGTATTCTGGGGTAAATGTTTCAGAATTATCTTCTTTAACATTATCCTTATCAGATGGTTCTTCTATCAAAGGTTGACTATCAGTTTTTGAAAACACATCTGAGGATGTAGGCTGGGATGGTTTAAAAACAAAAGGATCAGACTCATCAAATTTTACATGTACTGTTTCTTCAACAGTACATGTATTTTTATTAAAAACATTATAAGCCTTAGATGTTGTGGAATATCCAAAGAAAATTCCTTCATCAGATTTTGGTGTGAATTTATGTAAGATATCTTTAGTATTCAGAATGAATACTTTGCAACCAAAAACCTTGAAGTTGGAAAGTCTTGGTTTTCAGCCATTCCATAACTCATAAGGATTTTTTTTAAGAAAAGGTCTAATCAAAACTCGATTTATAGTATAGCAAGCAATACTTACAGCTTCAGCCCAGAAATGTCTAGCTGTATAATATTCACACAACATGGTTCTAGTTATCTATTGAAGAATTCTATTTCTTCTTTCAACTACACCATTTTGTTGAGGAGTTCTAGGTGCTCAAAAATTGTGAGCAATACCTTTTTTACTACAAAAAGTTTCAAAATCAGAATTTTGAAATTCTCCTCCATGATCACTATGAATAGTTTTCAATGGAAGGTTTTTCTCATTTTTAACTTGAGATCTAAAACTTTTGAAATATGAATAATCTTCAGACTTCTTTGCTAGAAAATGAACCCAAGTAAATCTAGTGTAATCATCAACTAGATTAAACACATAGTATTTGCCTCCAATACTTCTAGTTTTTGTTGGACCAAAAAGATCCATGTGAACTAACTTTAATGCATCAGTTTTTGAGACTTCACCAATTGATTTAAAACTAGATTTATGTTGCTTTCCATATTGACAAGGATCACAATCTTTAGAAGAATCAAATCTAAGCTCTGGTAGATCCTTAACTAGTTTCTTATTAGAGAGTTTTCATAAGTTCCTAAGATTACAGTGACCTAGTCTTCTATGCCATAACCAGGAATGATCGTCCACTGCACTTAGACAAGGTAAATCTTGACTCCTGAGGTCTTCTAAGTTTAAGGTGTAAATATTCTGATGCCTATTGGATGAGAGAATAAATTCTTCCTTCGAATTGTGAACTAAACACTTATCATTCCTAAAATTCACAAGGTAACCTTCATCACAAAACTGAATTATGATAATGAGATTGTGCTTAAGACCCTTAACAAAAAGAACATTTGAAATAAGAGTTTTTCCTAAAAGAACAATATTACCAATACCAATAATCTCACCCTTAGCATTATCTCCGAAAGTTACCTTTCCTCCTTTCATTTAGATAATATTTTCAAAAGAGCTTTTGTTACTAGTAATGTGCCGGGAACATCCACTATCCATGTACCATATATTGTTGCTGGTACTCTCTTTATTTTCTTGAAATCAAGAAGAGAATTAGACTTTCAGAATCCAAACTTGTTTGGATCCGAGATTTTCAGATAACAAAATTTTAGGAACCCACGTCTTCTTTGAAAATTAAGCTTTGTGAAATCCTAAAGATTGGGTTTTTTTAAGGAACAATTCTTTGCCCAGTGACCACCACATTGACACTTGGTACAAAATGGGGCACTTTGAGGAATAAAATAATTGTTACTAAAAATTGGTTTTGCATGCGTATAACCAAATCCGGATTTATTTCTTAATGGTTGTATTTGGGAATACATTTTATCAAAATTTTCCTTACCATGGGTAATGTTTGATAAACACTTCTTTAAGGAAAAAATTTCGGACTTGAGTTTTATAACCAAGTTTTTATCCTCAAAATAATTAGTTTTAGAACTAGAGCTAGGCTCGAAAATATTTTTCTTAGAAATTTCTTTTTCTAATTCTTTAGAAAGTTTGTTCTTCTCAGAACTTACTTCATCAAGATTTTTTGAAATAATTTCAAAATCAACATTTTTCCTATAAAGATCTTTAGAAATATTTGTCATATCTTTTGTAAGAATATAATTTCTAGAGTTTCCTTATCAAGTTTCTTATTGAGTTTAGAATTCTCAATCTCAAGAAGTTCAGAAAACCTAGAAACTTCTTCATAAGTAGGTAAAGTATTTTCTTCATCAGAAGAGGATTCTTCATCAGAAGAGTTATAATACTTACTATCATTTGAATTTAAAGAAACATTGATCAATGATTCAGCATTTCGTACCTTAGCCATAAAACTATGAGTATCAATAGGTAATCTGGCTATAAGACCAAGATTCTTCTGTCCTGAAGATTCATAATTAGAAGATTCATCTGAAGAGTCACCATCACTGGCACTCTAGGTGTCATTAGCTTTCAAAACATTCTTAACTTTGGATTTATAATACTTCTTTATGTTCCTATCTAAATGCATTTCCTTCCTTTCTTTCTTTTTGAGCAAAGGAAAATCTGGTCTAATATGTCCACCTCTCTTGCATTCATAACAAGTGACTTCTCCATCTTTCTTATCTTTCCTTTCCTTCTTCTTATACTTGGATTGTAAACTTCTTTGGCCAACTATCTTGATCATCCTTCGAGCAAGATTTGCTAACTCATTTTCGGATACTTCACTTTCACTAGATTCAGATTGGAAAATAACTTTCTTATACTTGGATCTAGTTACTCTCTCAGGAATCTTAGCTTTCATCTAATTTTATGTTGTTGTAAAAGCAACAGTACCATTCCCGTTCTTCTTTTTGATGTTGTCAGCATCTCTCTTCATTCTTGTCTCATGTTGTATAAGAGTTCCAAATAACTCATCAAGAGAAATTTGAGTAACCTTCCTGTTCTCATCTATAGCTGTTCTTTTGGATTCCCACTCATTGGTCATAATATCAATTATCTTATCCACAAGTGCTTCATCATCTAAACCTTTTTCTCCCATAGACTATAGACTGTTGACAATAGTCATAAATCTCTGTTGAACTTTACAAATTGGTTCACCATAAGGAAATTTGAAGCCATGATATTCAGCTCTAAGCATAGCTCTCCTAGTCTCAATCACCTTAGAAGTTCCAAAGTGTGTAACCTCTAACTTCTTCCAGATACAATTAGCTTCTTCACAAGAAGAAATTTTGCTATATATATTTCTAGTCATTGAACACAGTAGAGTGTTGCGTACCTTATAGTTGAGTTGATACTCTTTCTTTTCCTGGTTAGTAAAAGTTCTAACTTCTTATCAGAATTTTATAATCACCAGTAAGCATAACAAAGTTGTCCACTCCAGTATTGATAAAAAAAGTCTTCATTCGATCTCTCCAGTACTCATAATCATTACCATAAAATATTGGCGGTTTTGTTGGATTTAGATTATCAATAGAACCAACATTAATTCCTTCCATAATAGCAAACCTTTGGTACACAAACTTGTTAGTAGAAAAAGTTCGTAATCACAAAGTTCGGAATTACAATGTTCGGAATGGGAAAGTTTGGAATGACAAAGTGAGCAAGAAAAACATATATGTGAGTACAAGTATTTCGGAGACCTTATCTAATACCAATTGTAGGATCGAAATAGTTATGTAGATGCTCAATATACAAGAGGGGGGTGAATTGTATCCTTTAAAAATTCCTTTGGAACATTTAAAGTTAGTTACAATTAACTATGTTTTCATTAAGAAAAGGAAAGGGCTAAGTTTACCAAAGTTAAACATAAGCAAATTCACAACACCTCTAACACCAAATGAAAACTTGGAATGAGATTCTGAAAGTAGGTTCCGTAAGTATGGTTCCATAAATTGAAACTTAACAAAAGATTATAATATGAGATTCTACCTTAAAGTGTATAGAATGTAAATGAAACATAGTACAAGTAAGGAAGTATAAGAAAGTGATACTTTCCTTATAATACAAAATGCAGCGGAAATAAACAAGTAGTAAAACTACAAGTAACAAGATATAAGTCTTTTAACCCAAAGAGAAGGGTATCCAACAACCTTGGATAATGGTCCCTTGATTTATACTTTCAAGCAAATCTATCTTACTCACACTAGGGTAAGCCCTCGATACGAAGATCAGAGTCTCTCTCTTGCTATCCCCGCAAGCCCTCAACTTCAAGGTAGTTGGGAACCTCTGTCTTCTTCGGCAAGGAAGCCCTCAACTTCAAGGTGTTGGAAACCTCTGTCCTCCTATCCCCGGAAGTCCTCGAATGTAATCACCAACATCCGGAGTCGCACGAACCCTTGAGAGTTAATGAGAGCCTCTCTCTCTAGAAATCACTTCAAGCATGTAATCACATGAGTCGAAGATCATTCATCATTTCAGCACTGAGCTCTTTCAAATGATCTCCTATTTATAGGTAAGGTCGGTCTCCTTTCCAATGGTCATATTTTCCTTAAAAATCAGAGGGACATGTACACGTGTAACTTAACCAACGGTTAGTTTATAACAGATTAGACGACATCATTTTATAACGAAACAAGTGTAACAGAATGTATGACATCGTTTTAATTCTAACTAAAATGTTAGGAGTGAAGATTCGGAGTGAATGTTCGGAGTGTAAAAATATATTAAAGAGTAGACAAATTATAAAAGCGTAAGAAAAATGAAAGTTCGGAGTCTGACCAAAAATAATTTTCGGAGTCTAAATAAATTCGGAGTGAATTAAACAAAGATGATCAGATTCTGTTTAATAGGTGAATTCGAAATGAGAATTCGGAATGACAATTCGTCATCAGAATTCGTACTGAGAATTCCTCATCCGAATTCGTAATAGGAATTCCTCATCAGAATTCGTAGTGAGAATTCCTCATTAGAATTTGTAATGAGAATTCATCATCAGAATTTGTAATGAGAATTCATCATCAGAATTCATAGTGAGAATTCATTTTCGAACTTCATAAGGATCTGTATCAGGAATCTGGAGTTGAACTTACTCAGAGTTCGTATCCAGAATTCGGAATGAAACTTTATTATAGTTCTCATCTGGAATTCGGAGTGAAACTTCCTTACTGTTCTAATCTGGAATTTGGAGCCTAAAACAGAGTTCTTCATATCAAAGTTTCAACGATTCCGAGAATATATAAATGAATCCGAATCTTATACTTAAGAAAAATATGGATGAAAATATTATAAGGATAATTTTTCTTATAAAAGCAATTTTCCTTATGAAATAAATTTTACTTATAAAAGCAATTTTCTTAAAGATAAGCTGTTTGTGATTTTCAAAACAAGTAGTAATGGAAAATTCATAAGGAAAACCTTATTGTCTCAACATTATCATCCTAGGTTCAACATAATCTAAATTATATTTTTCCCCCATACATAGAAATCTAGTCATCAAAAAGGGACCTATATTACAATAAAATATCATAATGTATTATAATCCCAAATATCAATTAAATTCATTATCAAAAAATGGAAAAAATCATTCAAATAAATCAAATATCAGTTAATATGTATCTTAAATTATAAGTCACTACATTTCACTATTTTTGATCCCTGGTCACCATCTTATTAGGTTATCCCATATAAATATGTTGAAATCTCACATAAATGTTTATAAATAGATTGTGGTTAACTAAATAATGTCCACCTGAGTGTGTCAAACAAGGTATTTCATTCGACCTCTTTGTCAGGAAATAACTAATGATTAATTTAACAACAAACCCTCCCTTTTGGGGGTGATTACTGATTAGTACATAGGTTCCAGATCCCTTATACACTAGTAGTATCAAAATAGGGATGTAATTTCTATGTTAAACACATAATCTCTATATTAAATAAACACCATGATGTTATCATATACTTATAAATATTTTTATGGCATATCACTATTGGTTTTTACAGAAGTTATATTATACTACACCCCAAATATAATCTTTTGTATTACTTTAATAGTAAATCATTTAACATATTAAAGGGTTGGGTATACCTTGTAAATTCATATCACCATTAGATTATCAAACCTTATATTACCCCCATCAAACATCCCAATTGTAAATGTAGTTGAATCCTTTTCTAATATCAACTATGAAGACCAGGACCCATACATCCATGCTATGTTCTCATAGAAACATGACTGGCATACTATTTTAATACCAAATATAAAATTATCAGACCTAACTAACCCATAATTTCATGTATTAAATAAAATATTTCAATATTTCCAATGTCACTTCCTTTTATGTTTATAACTATAGAGAATATGATAATATATAAACTAACAAAACCAATTTGTTTCTCAAATGATGGGTATGCATTTTCCACTACATGGGAATCTATAAAATCAATAATAGGTCACCAACATCTTTTATAAATTCTCCACATAAGCTATCATGTTTAGAATATCATGTGAAAAATATTAATTATTACATAATGAAAGGGAAATAATAGAAGTTTGAGATAAGTAATCACTCTATGAGAAAATATATGATTGATTAAATCCTAGAAAAAACATTGAATTAATATTAATAAATGGGTAACTTAAAATTATATTTCTATTATCAACAAAAACAAAGGGAAACTATATCCATGGATAGCAATGAAAATAAATAGATCACATGGAATACAATAATTTAATTCATGGAAATGGAATGTATATTGTTAGACATCATGATTATATAGTCAAGGTCTCCAACAAGAAAATAACTTTCTATCAAGGATATATTCAAACAATCATTCTTTTTTAATGACTATATTCAAGAAATGTTGCTAAATTAGGAAGTAATACACCAAATACAGAAACAGGTTTTGTCTGTAGAGAAATATTAATATGTCAAGGGACTATATATTTTTAGGCCCCACCCATCACTTATTTATGTCAAGAACATTCATTATTTCATATAATGATTAAATAATTCACAATAAAAATTTGAAATAAACATATATATTATTTAACCAATATATTGAACACCAATTCTCTTCCCCATGTAAAAAAGGGATGCCATGATCAAAAATCATCTGAATAATGAAGGCTCATTGTTAAATATATACAGTAAAATTTTGAAAAATCATATAAATTGGTAGAAAACCATTTAAATTCCAACACTTTTCCTCTTTTCAATATGAGGGATAACATAATCATAACCCATCCTAATGAATTTGGAGTATGGTTAAACAAGTGCTACAAACATTTCCAATAATCCTTTATTTTGGAATAACAACATATAAAAAACCAAGCCTTATACCTATGTTAATAAAATAAAATAGTTTCTATGTGAAATTAACGCTATATAAATTACATACAATGTGATGTTAGCACCAGACATAGGAAGGAGTATGTGGATAATTCAATACTACTATAAAATTATAAAAAGATAGTAAATTAATGACCTTTGGTGTATAGAAAATGATATAATACAATAAGTGAGAAATAATTATCAAGGGATTTATGTGATAGGAATTTATATCTTTGGAAAATAATGAGAGAATACCACATAATAACCTTATAGAGAAGAATGTACTAAACATATATAAATTTAATTATAGAGAATGATCAAAACTCAATCAAGGAATATTGAGTTACAAAGAACACTTACAACATAGGAATCAACTGAATTAAAATCCATTTCAATAGGGAACATTATTGAGCTAGTAAATCTAATATGTTAGGAACAATTTTTTTCTATAATAATTTTTTTTATAAAAAAAAATTACTTTTTTGTATTAGATGATAATAATGGATGTGGTAATTTTTCACAAGAATATGAAAATAGATTATTTTTATGACTAATCTATTAGTCCAAGAATATAGTATTTTCCCAAGGATATGATTTTTTAGGAATTCTGAGAAATTAAAATTTTAATAAACAATTAATATTTAATATTTAACAAATTAAATACTAATTTATTTATATAGGTATGTTTGGGAATATATTATGAAAGGAGAATCATATTGAGAGTCCATATATTCCATCGAGTTTGTAATATGGTTGTTTACCTAGGATGGTTGTAAATTTCGGTCGAGAACCAGGGATGGCTGATCCCCACATTATTTTTTTAATTTCATTTTTATTTTCATTATATTCCTATTTTCTTTCTTTCTTATCATATTTATTTTGATGCACGCCTAATGTGGCTCCCACTTTATATTAACAAGAGGGAAAATAGAAGGAGAAATATGGAGAAAAAGAGATGAAAGATCAATTATGTACCATTGTGGAGCTCGAGACTTTCCTGATCGATGTGCAGCTACAATGGAACGTAGAAATGTGTGATGCTTCGGTGGACTTCTACCAAAGGTAGTATTTTTTTTTTAAATTTTGACATATATCCCTATGGATTATCAATTTTCATGTATTAATCCTATATTATTCTTTCATATGGCCCATATGGCCCTATCTTAAGTGATTAAGATGAAAACTGGGGTTTCTAGGTTATTCATGGGGTTTTTTATTCTAGGAAACCCCTATACATAGAGTGTCATTCATGGAGAACAAGGATTCTTCTATTCCAGTCTGGGGAGATGAATTTTTCGTTGTATATGTCATGTATTAGGGTGTACATTCGGTGTACTATGGTGTACATGTTGTGTACTAGTACTCGGTTTTGTATCCTTAGTACATAGCTAGGTTTCCTGTATTAGGGAACATGGCCATGTATAGTACATAACTAAACCTCATGTGGGAAGCAAACTATATATATTTAAAATACATGGACAAATACATGGACTTGATACTTTATAGATATAGAAATGTAACCATGGTATGGTACACACCTTGTTCCCATCTTAAACGTGGTGTTCTTAGTAGTTTACATGCCAAGTCTATCCAGAGTACACACCCATGTGGGTCCATAAGGGTATGTATAGTGTCCCATGGTTACACGACATGTGATCCTCTTTTATATTCTTTGAGGAGTTTTCATATCTTTTCATGTTGGAGTCATAATTAGACCCATGAGTAGTCCATTATGAGTATATTTTCATTTAGATGGCAATGGTGAAACCCTTATTGTGTTTTGAGGAATCATTTGTTTCATTTTATGTTTCTCTTAAGTGGATTGTTTTTCTTCTAGAAATCATATTTAACATCTTCTTAGATTTAGATCCCTTCTAAGATGATCCTTGAGACATCTCTCTTGAATAATGCATCTGCAGTTCTTCCTTGTGGATGTATCCCTTTCGATATTTTCCATTCTATCCTAACAAGCTATTATAACGGTTTCATACAAGGATATCCTATAGGATTTATCTTCTTACGTTATGAATGAGAGGACACCCTATTGGATTCCAAGGTATTATTTCTTTACAAAGGGTCCCCGGATGGATAACTTTTCTTACATGATTACATAGGTAATCCTTTATAGTATCCATTTATCTGTATACCATTCTTTAGATCCCATGTCGGATGTGTCTTATTCTTTCGATGTATTGATGGTACCATGTAGGATACCATTTTCTACACACCATTATGTTGATCCCTAGTAGGATGCCAATGTTTTCATACCATTATAGGATTCTATATATAGTTCCTCCTTTCGTTTTCCAGCTCTGGATCCAAATTAATATTATATCGCTTATGTGTTTACGTCAAGGATCCCATATAGGATACCTCTTCAATGTTTTAAATAGATGGGACCTTCTGGTGCCATTTATTTTTCTAACCCTAAGTTAGTATGCTAGGTTTGGATTGATATAGTAGAAGGTGTAACATTAGAACCCATGCCAAACATGTAGTCTCTTGGGGATATGAATATAGTGTTGGGTTTAGGAATTTATCCACCATATTTTTTTTTCATTCAAATGTTTATTGTTGATGTAATGATAATAGATAAAGGTACTTCCTAGTTCATGGTTACTAAGAGAGACATGATGCATCTTTCCTTCTTTTTGGATTCCCAAATGTTATTCATGGGATTTAGTTTCTAAGACATTTTATTTATTATATTTATTTTTATAATCAGTGGTTCTACCTGGGATATTTTTTTTGAGCTTGTATATTTGATTATAATATTTTTGGGATGCCAAGAAGTGTTTCCTAGAGTCCAACTGTTGATCAAACTAATGTGATATAAGGTCATAACATCCCTAGTAATGATACTAGTGTTTGAATCCACTCTCCTGAGTGATGAGAATTACTATTACCTCCTTTTTCTATTGGTTAAATATGGATTATTACACTCTACTAAACCCAGGGTTATTGGTGTATGATCAAGATCTTCCGTACTTCTAGTCTATAGAAAATGATGATACTCTCCTCGACCGGTGGCTTGCAGAGGATAACTATGCTCTCTGTAATTTGTCATATTATAAGGCTTTACAAATTTTCTATATGGTATTATTCTTATATGCCTTTTCTTTGTTAGGGTGGTTGAGAATGTCATCTCACACCTTTTCTTTACATTCACTTTTGGATCTCAATGGGTGGGAAAGAGTTCTCACCTATGATCACACCTATAGTTCACCCAAGGGTCATACACTTAGGGTTCATCCGGGTAACAATGTTTTCAACACCTAAGGGATACAAAGATGGGATTAGACATTGTATTAGATTTACATGGCATGAGTATCATGCCATCTAGCTCAGTGACCATTTACAAGAAGTCTGATGTAATTCCCTAGAATCCTTGACTTTAGCGATTAGATGTGAGAACGGGTGAACCAATTTTTAGGAAGATTTTCCCATTATGGTGATATATCATTCCCTATGATTTTTATGGAGTTAGATGAAGAAGGTATATGTTGATTTGGATTAAAGACCCAGATATTGACTTACTGATACACTTCTTGAGTTTCATTATGTCCAGATCAATTCCCTAGCATATGATTTTCAGGCGATTGGGATTACAGAACTATAGACCGATTACTATTTTGTTTTATGTTATTTAATTCATGTAATCATGAAAATTAATATTAATGTATATATGTATAGGTACATGAATATATATGATTACGTATAGAGATATTGAAGTCCATAGTTTTACTTTCCCTGTTGATCAGGAATACATACTCAGTCCATGACTGTGGTTTCATGTATATTAGTTTTAATTATGTTATTAGTTGGGTCTCTGCTAGGCTGAGAACATGATTTTTCATACACTTATAAAATAATATTTTTATAGGTTCATCTCTGGGGTGGCCTACTGAGGTAACTTCTCACCCCTTCATGCACACCTTGGTGTACTTGTAGACAATATGTTATCATTATTAGGTTGTGAAATGTTTTATGGTGGATAGGGATGATGCTTATATATTAATGATCACGTATAGTTGCTCGTGTTGGTCTTATTATTAGGTTGGTTTAGTTTGATAGTGTTTGGAGACCATGCATGTGCTCTTTATGAGATTTATTTGTAGAGACCTACAGTATTATTTCAGATTCATTTTTACTCCTTTATCTATATGGTCTCTCTAGTTAGTTATCGATGTTGTATATATGGAATAGTTGTATAAATATTTTTTTATCATTTCCCTTTATTATTATATAATTTTATATTATGTTTTATTTACTAATTATAAACAATGTTTATTTACTATTGTGTCTGATAATTATCTATATATTCTATTTTATTAATCTGATATGAGGTTATAGTCTCTTTACTATCACCCTTAGACCCTCACTACTACTCAACAAACTTTGGAATGTGGGGAGGTGAAAATGAGCCCTCATAATCATCTATATTGAGGAACCTGTTGGGTGTCATTCTGGTCAGGACATTAAAATGTAGTACCATTTATATTCTTGTCTTGTTCTTTAATACTTGGGAATTTGTAGATAGGATTATTTGGAATGTGTCAGAACCTATGATGGATATCAGACTGTTGTGTCAATAACAGTTTTTTTTGACATGATGTCTTGGTTTCTAGGTTATGAGATTATTGTTTTTATTTATGATGTTATAGTTCTATATGATTTTCTCTATGAAATAAGAACATGTTTTTTGGATGATATAATTTATTGTGGATTTATAGATCATGGAACTTTAGCAATAGGCCAGAGATGTATTTTTACTCTTGGTCAACAAAGGTGAGAAGATTCTAAGAAATCATATTTGGCATGTAGGATTCACATTATATAGTCCTTTTACTGTGTGATTTTAATGGTTTTTGGGGATACTGTTTGATTTTGATCATATATTCGACTGTATGTATTCCATTTTTAAGGAAGGTTGCATGGATCAATGTTGGGAAATTCTTTTGTGAGTCTGATGACTCATCCCTCATTCACAGGTGGTATAGTGACCCTAGTAGGTCAATATGGAATATGATACACTTCTGTTTTACCCCTTAGAGAGTGTGGTTTCCTAAATTGTTGTTATCTAGTCAGATTGATGAGTATTATGCTGATGGAGACCAAGAATTTTCATATAAACAAGTACTCCAGGGGTATTATCGTTTGTGGGTGCCGAGTGAGTGTTAGTTATGTCTCTCTTCTTCATTGTTAGCTTGAAATATAGGGAGAAGTTATTTAACATGATCATCAGAGAGTTTTAGGGCCCATTGTGGGTGTGTTTTCAGTTATAAACATTGTAGTTCATTGAAATCCGTAACTTTTTTAAAGAGGTTTGATCATTTTGTCTAGGTGGATACACCTTGTGACCAAGTTGTCCGACCTAATTAGTATAGCTAGGTGGGAGACATGGAGGGCCTTAGTTTCGAATCAAATCCATGTAGGTTGATGTCAGTTTTGATATATATAAATCTATATTGGAGTTTTGATAGTGTTTTCAGATTCCTTTTTACAAAATGATCGTGGTTTTATGATTTTTTGAGATCAATACACAATGGGTTCTAGAGTGTTTCGTTAAATAAATGTTGATGCCTTCATCTATTGACAAGAACCTCAGGTGCTCTGGTATCAAAAATGGATTCAATGGAAAGGTCAATTCACCTTATTAGCTGGAATGGCCTATATTTCTGCAGTTTCTAATGTTTTTAGAGCATTGGAAGATTCTTGCGAATTGACCGACACCAGTTAACATGCACTCATGGAATAAAAATCATTGCACAGATGAGGTGATTTATTTTCAATATGTGTACAAATTAAGTTTGTGGATTAATGATACTGACATTCCATATAGAATGGTCTTCATATCTATGTAATGTATGACAATATAGAGTATGATTTGGATGATAAAGGTACACTCTAGTAGCGTGTGGTGCCGTTTCATAATAAATATGTGAGTGGCAGGGTGAGATCGGAGTACCGATGTTTCTATGATTGGTCATGGGATTGGTTGTTTGGGAGTTGTGGTTTAGGTTATGAATGTCCGTCCATCATGAAGGAGACATCAATAATGAATGGTTAAACCATAATACAGTTGACTTCTCCTAGATCTAGACATGCTTTTTCTGGATACATGGTATTAGGTATTGGGAAAAATAAAGGTATCCTCTTTTGTTACGAGCCTATCTTGAATGGAGTAATAGAGACCCTATTGTAGAATATCAGTGTACCCCTGTTAATATTACCATGATGTATCTTGAAAACATCTATAGTACATTGGGATAACTTCTCAAATTCATTTTGTTTGTTTTCTTATAATTTTATTTCTTGGATTGGAAAAGTTACTTGTTGTTGTTGTCCACTAACTGAAGTGTAAAATAAGAAATATTTTTGGTAATGCACTGTTGGATGTTTGGGGGTGGTGAATCTCATTTTCAGTAAAACATTGGATTTTACCATGGGCCGTTGTGCTCGGATTTTGGTTTAAGCTGGTGATGATGGTATACTTATGGTGGTGATTACTAGATTTGTCATAATAAAAAATATTCTGTGTAGAAGATTGTTGTTGATGATATGAGACTATTAAAGGGAAATTGTTGGAAGATTGTTGTGCAGATTCATGGTTTGAGAGCATGGTTGAGAGTCATAAATCCAGGCTTCTTAGGGATTAGAATGTTTATTTTGGGGATATTGTAAGGACCCATGTTCTTCTAGACTAAAATTTTCATCAGAAATTTTAATTTTTACAATCATATGCATATAAGGGAAAATGGTAATGGTCCTTTATAAGATGAACTCACACAATTTTTTACCACTCAATTGGTCTTATAATAGGCTTCTTAACCTTGAATATTATATTAGTGTAATTCCAACACATTCTTATTTTATCGGCATAATTAATATTTAATAATTAGTAAATTAAATATTAATTTTTCACATAGCTTTGTTTGACAACATCTTTTGAGCAGAGGATCTTCATGAGATTCTGTTTTTTCCATTCAGTCCATAATAATTATTTGTTTGTTTTAAGGGGTTTAATGTTGGCTTGTGCACCAAGTCCAGCCAAGTCCAAATTTTTCTATTTTTCATTTACATTTTTTTCCTTTTCCGTCTTTTCCTATTTTCTTTCTTCATTATACTGTGGATTCTCACACATGCCAACTCTGGATCAACCTTCATAGGAATAAGGTAGAAAATTTTCAGGATATATATATATATATATATATATATATATATAGGAATTAAGAAGGAGCTACGTCCGCGAAGATCAAGATGTACTGAATCAATGCGCATCAACCATGGAACAAAAAAAATGGCGAAGCATCGGTGAATTCAAACCAAAGGTGCGAATTTTTTAATTTTTTCATAAATCTACATTATATAAACATTTTAAAGTTTTATTCCACAATAAATATTTTCTATGGAACCTTGTGGAATGATCAGCTATGTTTTCGGTGAATAGGTAGGTTTCTGGGTGATTTTGGGGTTTTTTGTTCAGGAAAACCTCACTACATGGAATGTGATTCAAATTACACACACTATTTGGTCTATCTATTTGGAGAAGATTAATTTTTCAATGTAAATACCATGTACTAGGATTTACATGACATGTACTTGTACTTGGATGTGTAGCCGAGTACCTGGCCAGGTTACCCGTGTAGGGGATATGGCCATGTAGAGTACACTGTCAGACCTCATGTGGGTCATACATTATGTAGATGTACATAGCCAAGAAAAATACATAGCTAGGTCATTTGAGGTACAAAGGAAGGTACCCTATATAGGGTACACGATGTAAACTAATCTTACATTTCATGTCCTTGGGCGTTAATAGTCCATTTGTGTCTAGTGTACAACCCAATATGAGGCCTTGAGCTTACATGCTGAGTACCATGGGAACATGTTGTGTAGTCCTATTTTTCAATCATTTGAGAGTTTTTTTTTATATTTACAAAAGGGTTAAGAATTTGACCCATGTGTAGTAGATTAATAGTATATTTTCACATAGATCAAAATGGTGAAAGCCTTGTAGTGTCTGGAGAACTCCTTGACAGTGTTTCATGATTTTATAAATCGAAGAGATTCTTCATCCGATAATCATATCCAATAACTCCTGAGACAGATACAATTTATGAGATGATCCATCTGCAATATCTATGAAATAATTATTTTATAGATCTTTATTGAGGATATCTCCCTTATGAGATATGCGCATAATTCTTAAGATTTCATGAGACTAGTTTCTTCCAAATATCGCATATATGATTCCTCTAATTACAGCCCAACCAAGTGGATACCTTGGAGGATGCCTCGATACTCTTTCTATTCAAAAGATCCTATGTGCCATTCCTTTTCCTATGAGAAAACCTAGGGTATTCCAAGTAGGATCCCTTCACCTGTATATGATTCCAAGGATCCAATGTAGGATTCATCTTGTACGTGTGATTTCATTAGGGTCCCATTTAGGATTCCATTTCCTTATTACATTATGAGGATCTGTAATAGGATTCCTCCATTTTTCTTACAATTAGAGTATTCCTTGTATGATTCCTCCTTTCCCTTCTATGCTAAGGATCCCAAGTAGGATTATGTAGCATAAATTTGTACCTCAGGGATCCAATGAAGGATTCCTCTTCATTTTTTTCCCAAGGGACCCAACTAGTTCCCATTGTTTTATAATCCATGAGATAGTATGATAGGTTTTGGTAGAGAAGGTAGTGGGTGTCACATTAGAAGTCATATCAAACTTATAATCCCTTGGGGTTGTGGCTATATTGTGTGGTTTAAGGATATGAACTCCCTTACTCTTTTTTTACACATTAACATGTTTACTACTGATGTAATGATAATAGAAATAAGTGATTCCTAGTTAGTGGTTATTGATCTTGACCAGAGGCATGATTCCTTCTTATGGGATGAGAAGATGTTGTTCATAGGATATGGCCTCCAATCCATATTATTTATTACGTTTATTTTTATACATAGAGTTACTATATGGGATTTGGTTTTTGAGGCTATATATTTGATTTTTATATTATTGGGATTTCTGGAGGTGTTTCCTAGAATCTTGTTGTTAAGCCTACTAATGTGATATATTGTCATAATGTCCCTAATAATGTTTCTCATGGCTGATTCCACTCTCCAGAGTGACTAGAATGGTTACACTCTCCTCTAATCGTTGGTTAAATGTAAATTATTATGTTCTCCTCAACATAGGATTGTTTCCAGATTATTACGCTATCCTTAACATGGGGCCTATAGAAGATGATTACGCTCTCCTCAGCCAATGTCTTGTGGTTCATGACTATATTCTCCTCAATTTTTCATGCAATGAGGATCTATAGACATCATTTCAATGATCATGTTTATGAGCCATTTCTTCTTAAGGGTGGTTGAGAATGACTTCACTCATATATGTTTTAAATTCACTTTACAATCTCAAGGGGTGGGAATGAAGTATCATCGATTATATCTCTAATAGATATTATACGGTTTTGACCCTTAGGGTTCATTCAAGTCACAATTTCCTGACATTCTATGGATCATGACCTATGGATTAGGCATTGGGATATATTTAAATTGAATGAGCATGATAATATCAATCTTAGTGACCATTTTTTTTATATCTAGATGTACATCCCAAAAATTAATGACTTCATTTATTGGAGATGAGTAAGGTTGAACCCATGTCCAAGATGAGTATCCACCTTTGTTGAGGTTGCTTACAAGAAGACATTTATAGCATTGGACAAAACAGGTATATGTTGATTAGTACTAAAAACCATGATATGAAATAATGATACACTACATTACTGGAATGATGTCCAAATCAACACCATTGAAAAGAATGTTTATGTGATCAGGATTACGAACCCAAGTATCATATACTATTTGGCTCTATGTTATTTCATTCACTTCCTCATGAATATTCATATTTAAGTATATTTGTATATGTGTGGAACTATATATTTATATGTATTGAGATATGGAAATACATGGTGCCACTTTCCCATTTGACCAAGATTATAGACCCGATGCTAGAATTTAGCTTCACATTCAATGGTTTTACATATCTTTTTAGTTGTTTCTTTTTTAGGATGAGCACTTGACTTTTCATACTATTATAGAAAAATAGTTTTATAGGTTCATAATTTGGGTGGCCAAATGGGATTATTTATTATCAATGAACATGCACCTTGGTGTTCATGTAGACATTAGCACTACCTTTAAGGTTGGGCACAGTTTTCATGGTGGGCAGGGATGAGTCCTAGAGTTTCATGATAGAGTAGAGTTTCTCATGTGGTTCTTATGATTTATCTGGTGCAGTTCGATAGTGTCTGAGGACATTGAAATTTTCTATATCTATAAGTTAGTTATAGATCCCCACACATTGATTTATGTTTATTTGGTAATCCTATATCATTATGGTCATCCAAGTGGGTTAGCAATGTTGTATTGATGGAATAATTGTTCTATATTTTATAGTATTTTGATTAATTATTACAATATGTTCAATTTCAGTTGATTTACTGTATCATAAATTTGTTTGATTACTAAAATGTATGATATAGACATGTTTTTTATGTTTTTTATGCTTATATGTGAGATAAATCTCTATAATATCACCCCTAGGACCTCACTTGTAGTTAGTGGCCTCTAGCGTATGGGGAAATGCACTGGAGGCTTCGTAACTATCCAGATCAAATCGCAGGTTTAGTGGAATCTTGGTTGGGATTTTATAGAATAAAATATAAAGAAATAATTTATATAACATTCAAGGGATAAAAAAATAGAATACCATACAAAAAGAACTAGGTGCATAACATGAAACATGTCTCAAAATTTTTGAATTGAAACCAAGAAAACCATTACGACTTGAGAATGTTTTTAATAATAACTTCTTGAATGTGAGGTGTTGAAATTAAATATCAAATACCATTATTAAAATATAATTAATGATATTATATCCCAAATATTCTATATATTCAAAACATAAATTTAATTTGTTTTATAATACTATACATGGTTCAGATAGAGGAAGTTAAATGAAACCCCTTACAACATTCCTTTTTAATTCATCAATTAAACTAAAAATATTGACTAATTTAATGAATATCATAAAATACATATCCAATGAACCTTTTTCAAAAATAAAACTATTTATATAGGTCATTTATAATATATATATATTAATATATTTTATTTTTCACCTATTTTCATCATAGGGGGTATGTAATATTCATCACTTTGAACTAGTTTCATAAAATATGTATCAGGGTTTATTATTTTTTCCAAATTACATCACTATATTATCATATAACCTATTATAATATATATTACATGATATTTTATAATTATATAATTTCATTTCATGTAAGTCTTTGTTAAAAACCATGAATATGAAATCAAAAATGATATCATTACAGTGATTCTTGTTGAATGAAAGGCGTTTTATTAATTAATGAGTAAAATTTTTATATAACCTTACCAAAAACAAAAAATGTATTATATGAACATTAATATCATATTTTATTTTTATATATGTTATAATAGTTATCAATGACATAGATGTACTATATTGTATAAGTAGGTTGTCAAATTGAACCAAACCAGAACATAACATTATTATAGATGATTATGAGATAGTCTAGTTATTATATCATTATATGAGATGAATAATGATTTTATATAGAATGTATTTAGGATTTATTTTATATTTTTAATTAATCATAAATATAATATAATTTATATAAATTCATTACATAGATTGAAGAGATCATATTATCCCTAGTTTTCTCATTTTAAATGAATGAATTAACAATAATTTTTTTTGATCACCTCATTAATATGTTCACTAAAATTCCACTAAAAAATTAATGTTGTCTTTAAAATAATTTTTCCAAATAATAATTCTTGAAATGATAAATTATGTGGGGTAATTAAAAATGAATTTCATTTCTCAAGGTGGAAGTAGTCTACACATATGCACGATGGAGGAATTAATTTTTCTTAATGGATGAGATAAATGTATAAAGATGAAAATTCATATAATGTAGTAAAAATAAATAATTGAAATTACAATAATATAATTATATAATTATAAAAATTTTAAAGTAGATAATTAATAATAAGATCTACATAGTGGTTAATTCTCTAGCTGGGAAGTTGAATTTTCCATTGGTTTATCCTTATAAATGAAGGCCCTATGCTACATAGTGGTGACTAAAAGATTTTGAAATTACGATAGGGTTATTGAAAGAGAACATTGGAATATTTCTAAGTAATCATTTAGAGAAATTTTTTATTGAAGTGGATGGAGTGTTACCATTGTATAAGTGAGGAAAAGGGAAATTTTGGAAGCACCCTTACCATCATCAATTTTGAAATGGAAGTATTCTAATGTGAATAGATCTAAATAATTTAATAATAGGAGGTTAACGTATTTATAGGTAAAAAACAACATCAAACACTCTTTTAGAAGTGAAATTTTACTAATTCAATGCTCTTAGTTTTACTTATAACCTTTTACATAAATTTACATTTATTATGCTAATTATCTTTTATACTTATTAATTAATATTAATAAAAAAATTAATATTAATACTTTCACTTTTATTTAACCCCATGATTTTGAATTAAGAATTCATTATATAAAAAATATATTTTTTTGAAAAGTAAATTTTACTATTTTCACACATAACATATAAAAAGTATAATTATGTGGCTTTTAGCTTAAATTAAAAGTTTAATACATAGTTTTTAAAATTAAAAATCCCCCTAAATAAAGTTTTTTTTATTTTAAAAAATGTCCTTAGCTTCCATGGAAAACAAAAATTTAATTTCACCTCTAAAATAATTTATGAAAATAAATAATTTTTTTCATTAATGTAAAATTTTACATTAGTTTTAAAAATATTGTACATATGTTTTATATGATCAAATAATATTTTAATATTCATATTTTTATTAAATATTTTTCTATTTGATCAAATAAAATATTTTTTAATCTTACAGACCAGTCCTATATAATGATAAAGACCTAAAAATTAAATGTATTTTGAAACCATATTTTTGAAAAAAAATAACTCTTTTTGGAAAAAAATACCTAATTCCAACTTAATCTAATATTTTAATTTTAAATAAAAATATTATATCCATTTTGTGAGATTAAAATTATAAAAGTTTTAAATTGAATTTATGAATAAAATCATAACAAATATTGAAATCCAATTTTATTGAAAATGACATATTCAATTAGTAACTACTATTTTTTAATTTATATCATCTACAAACTAATTTTTTCTTAAAAATCAATAATATGAAAGATAATTCATCATAATTAATCTTCTTTTTCTTGAAATGGAAATTTATATCACATAGAATTATTTGTTGTCAAATTATTTTATAAGAAATAAATGATGTTATTAGTCATTTAAGTAAATGTAAATGAATTTAATTCATATTAAAAGTGATCAATTTCTTTAATGAAATATCTCAAAAAGTATTTACTAATATTAATTCCTACCAATTAATTTCTTTTGTTTTAATGATCATAAATAAATATTTATATTTTTTCAAAATATATTACATCTTCTACTATGTATGGTGTTACAAATAGATAAATAAATCAAACACATTCTAATCGATTAAATTATGTAATACTTTAAAATTTCAGGCTGCTACAAATCCACCCATAAAAAAATTTTCATCCTAATAAATTTTTAAATTCACCAATAAAATATTTAATTGTATAAATATGGTAGAAAAAAATTAAGGCATAAAATTTATTAATATAGGGAGGGCTAGGAAACTAACATATAGGAATATCCCCATATTTAGATCCATACCAACCATAATAGAAAACTACCTCTCAGAGTTGGTTTGGTAAAACCTATTGTATTTCTATAGGGGTATATATTCATACGTGTAATGATAAATTATCAAATACTATTATGATATATGATCCCTGGTTTTCATTTTTAGGATTCAAATAGATTCATAAACATACAATGAATATCTATGCCCCATCCCCATAAATTCTTCATCGTTGAATCACCTTTGAGAATTAGTCATTGAACAATTAATTTGATGAATAATGTTCATCGTCCTCATAATGATTCTGATCAATGTTTAGGGAAATTCCATCCCATTCTATAGTAATCTCTCAAACCATACCATCCTCCAGACTTTCAAAATATATCTCATCTATTTCACTAACTTAAATAGATAACCACCCATGTCTTCACCATCATGTAGCATCAGACCATATTTTTTATTCCCCATGAAGTCCTCCAAACTGAATGATAGGAGGGAATGGATACCCATAATCATCCACTCAAACTTCCACTTAATTTTACCAAACAATGACTTCCATGAATTTCAAATTTTATCACACATAATGGAAGGAATTGTAGGCTTTGTTTCATGAAACCTCATTATTGAAATTCTCCCAACAATAAAGTCATGCGGTAGCCTTACGCTACTTTCCTCACTATCATGTTCGGTTTCACTAGTGGTGGTTGATGGGTTTTTTATTCTAGTTCCTACATTGGAATGAATGTTTTAATATCCCATGTTATTTTGAGGCCTATAGGTGAAGATGGTTCATTTATATATGATGAAATATATGATAAATTGATTGATTTTGTTATTTCTACGATGTTAAGATCTCTCTACATTGGATATTTTTTATTGTCTTTTCCTTCATCCATTTTTCAGAAACTTAGTTGTTATGGGTAACATTCTATCATTCATCGAATATGGAGTGGGTGTGGAAATATTTATTACCTTACCAGAATCACATCATTTTTATATAATAGAATAATATAATTATCCATACCTCTTTAAATATAAACTTGGGATAAAATAATCTCATAGTTTTATGTTTCCTTTGATAATAAAATCACCTATATAGTGATTTTAAACTGATTTCAAATTCCTAGATACACTAGTGTTTGTAGAATAATAATCCAACATGGAATCCATTATTTTTGAGTAGAGGTTATGTAAAACATATTCCCATAATTTTCATGACCAACTCCCTATTGCAGGATTAGAATGGACTTTTAGTTGTTTCAAATACAATATAAGATACATATTTTTATCATCCTTATTAGACTAAAGTCCTTTTAGTTCAAAATAAACCTCTCATATCTCCACCCAAATCATCCTAGGATCATCATATATAACATTGAGTTGGTTTCTATCGAAAAACCTATCATAATCTTCAAAATAGAGATCCCAAATTACCACGAAAATTCTTAAAATATTATATCCCACAAATAATTGAAATTTTCAATTTAAAAATCAAACTTATCCATTATAAATGAAATTACATATGAATTAATAAGTAGATTAATTTATAAAATCATATGTTTAAATATAGGATATCCATGGTAAAATTCAAGTAGGTTATCTAACCTAAACATTTAAAAATACCTCAGAAGTGTTTATAAATAAAATGTGATTAGAAATATTATATCCCATGGGAGATTCAAACCTGGGGTGTAGTTAAGACTCTATTTTAAACACTCGGAAATGATTGATTTAATACCCAATCTACCCTTTTCTTTGTTATTACCCTTAGGAACATATTCTCAGATCAAGCATCCACTTGTAGCATTCATATAAGGGAATAATGTTTAGGATAACCAGAAAATCAATACATTACCAAAACATAGGGATGATATAATATTTATAGAATTATATATTAAACATATCAGAAGGGTTTTTCCATTAAGTTCTATTATACTAATAAAAGACAATGGTTGTTATTACGGAAAAAATTTAATCCTACATTATTACAAATGGATACAAATACCATCGATATTCTGGCCAATTTTTTCATATCAACCCTTAAATTATCTTCATCAAACATACTAATCAACAATTATATCTTAATACTTCTCTAATTCCAACTATAATTCCCCAGTCCCACATTATTGAAATGGGTTGGAAAAAAATATGCATTACGTACTAGATTCTCTACCACCTATAAAATTTTTAGTCATAACTATCACATAATATCATGACATAAATAAAATATTTCCTACATGCATTCCCAATAATTTTTTAGATTTTCAAAATTATAGGATAAAACAAATACTAAAAAACCCACTTCTCTCTCACCATATTGATATATGTTTTTCACTGTGTGTGAAACTACAAACTATAATAATTGTAAAAAATGGCCAATAAATTCTCCCCCAATCAGTCCGATTATACATATTGTTTATAATACATTTAATCATAACATAGAGAAATTAAAACAAAATAAAGGGTGACCTAAAACACTCAGAAAGGAAAAATATTACACTTTGATAATTATGGTTATAAGATGGAATAAATATTCTACAAGGATTAACTAATAATCATAATTACCTAATAAATTAAAAAGGAGAGTTTAATATATCGATGGATGAAAATAGAAATAAATATATCATATAGATAACAATAACTAAATTAATATTGATGAAATATATGATGCAATAAATCCGGATATTTAATCATGGCATCAACTAATAAACCATCTTTGTCGTCATGGTTGTATGCATGATATTATTCTTGTCACAATGACAACAATCAAAAAATATTTCTAAAATGTGGGGGAATAAACCAAATTCCAAGATGTGTTTAACTCATGATTCTTACTAATACAATAATATATTGTATGTTGTTGCACCTTACCGATTAATATTTGAATTTATTAAATTTATAATGTGATAAAATGAATAATAAATTCACAAAAAATCATTGCTACAATAATTTTTATCTGTAGTAAAATTTACATAACTACAATATATTTCCCTTTGTCAATAAAATAATTATCATTATCCTAATTCACCGTATGGATGAAGTTGGATGGTTATATATAGATTCATAAACATACAACGAATATCTATGTCTCATCCCCATAAATTCTTCATCATTGAATCACCATTGAGAATTAGTCATTTAACAATTAATTTGATGAATAATGTTCCTCGTCCTCATAAAGATTCTGATCAATGTTTAGGGAAATTACATCCCATTCTATAGTAATCTCTCAAACCATACGAGCCTCCAGACTTTTAAAATATCTCTCATCTATTTCACTAAATTAAATAGATAACCACCCATGTCTTCACCATCATGTAGCGTATGACCATATTTTTCATTCCCCATGAAGTCCTCCAAATGCTTTGTTTCATGAAACCTCATTATTGAAATTCTCCAAACAACAGGGTCATGCAGTATCCTTCCGCAACTTTCCTCACTATCATGTTCGGTTTCACTAGGGGTGGTTGATGGGGTTTTTATTCTACTTCCTACATTGGAATGAATGTTTTAATATCCCATGCTATTTTGATTCCTATAGGTGAAGATGGTTCATTTATAGATGATGATATATATGATAAATTGATTGATTTTATTATTTCTATGATGTTAAGATATCTCTACATTGGATATTTTTTATTTTCTTTTCCTTCATCTATTTTTTCAGAAACTTAGTTTTTATGGGTAATCATTTTATCATTCATCGAATATGGAGTGGGTGTGGAAATTTTTATTACCTTACTAGAATCACATCAATTTTATATAATAGAATAATATAAGTATCCATATCTCCCTAAATATAAACCTGGGATACAATAATCTAACAGTTTTTTGTTTCATTTGATAATAAAATCACCTATGTCGTGATTTTAAACTGATTTCAAATTCCATGATACATTAGTGTTTGTAGAATAATAATCCAACATGGAATCCATTATTTTTGAGTAGAGGTTATGTAAAACATATTCCCCAAATTTTCATGACCAACTCCCTATAGCAGGATTAGAATGGACTTTTAGTTGTTTCAAATACAATATAAGATACATATTTTTATCATCCTTATTATACTAAAGTCCTTTTAGTTCAAAATAAACCTCTCATATCTCCTCCCAAATCAACCTAGGATCATCATAGATAACATTGAGTTGGTTTCTCTCAAAAAACCTATCATAATCTTCAAAATAGAGATCCCAACTTACCAAGAAAATTCTTAAAATATTATATCCCACAAATAGATGACATTTTTAATTTAAGAATGAAATTTATCCATTATAAATGAAATCACATATGAATTAAAAATTATATTAATTTATTAAAACTTATGTTTAAATATAGGATATCCATGGTAAAATTCAAGTAGGTTATCTAACCTAAACATTTTCAAATACCTCAAAAGGGATTATAAATAAAATGTGATTAGAAAAATTATATCCCATGGGAGAGTAAAACTTGGGGTGTAGTTAGGACTCTTTTTCCAACACTAGGAAATGACTGATTTAATACCCAATCCACCCTTTTCTTTGTTATTACCCTTAGGAACATATTCTCATATCAAGAATCCACTTGTAGAATCCATATAAGGGAATAATGTTTAGGATAACCACAAAATCAATACATTACCAAAACATAGGGATGATATAATATTTATAGAATTATATCTTAAACATATCACAATTGTTTTTCCACTAAGTTCTATTTTCCTAATGTAAGACAATGGTCATTATTACGAAAAAATTTTAATCCTACATTGTTACAAAAATTGATATATATACCATTGATATTTTGACAAATTTTTTCATATCAACCCTTAGATTATCTTCATCAAACATACTAATCTACAATGATATCTTAATCCTTCTCTAATTCCAACTATGATTCCCCAGTCCCGCATTATTGAAAATGGGTTAGAAAAAAATAAGCATTACGTACTAGATTCTATACCACCTATAAAATTTGTAGTCATTACTATCACATAATATGATGGCATAAATAAAATATTTCCTACATGCATTCCCAATACTTTTTTAGATTTTCAAAATGATAGGATAAAACAAATACTAAAAAAACACTTCTTTCTCACCATATAGATATATGTTTTTCACTGTGTGTGAAAATACTTAAACTATAATAATTGTAAAAAATGGCCAATCAATTCTCTCCCAATCAGTCCGATTATACATATTGTTTATAATACATTTAATAATAACATAGAGAAATTAAAAAATAATAAGGGGTGACCTAAAAAACTCAGAAAGGGAAAATTTTAAACTGTGATAATCATGGAAATAAAATGGAATAAATATTGTCTAAGGATTAATTAATAATCATAATTCCATAATAAATTAAAAAGGAGAGTTTAATATATCGATGGATGAAAATAGAAATAAATATATCATATAGATAACAATAACTAAATTAATATTGATGTAATATATGATGCAATAAATCCAAATATTTAATCAAGGCCTCAACTAATAAACCATCCTTTTCGTCAAGGTTGTATGCATGATATTATTCTTGTCACAATGACAACAATCCAGAAATATTTCTAAAATATGGGGGAATAAACCAAATTATCAGATGTGTTTAACTCATGATTATTACTAATAAAATAATATTCTGTATATTGTGGAGCCTCACTGATTAATATTTGAATTTATTAAATTGAAAATGTGATAAAATGAATAATAAATTCACAAAAAATCATTGAAACAATCCTTTTTATCTGTAGTAAAATTTACAAAACTACAATATGTTTCCATTTGTCAATAAAATAATTATCATTATCCTAATTCATCATATGGAAGAAGTTGGATGGTGGCATATTTCACAGTCAACATGTTAATGATCATACATATTGGAATATCTCACTGCTGGGGTGAAAAACACTGGTCTTACCTTGATCATAAAGATAGAATATCTTGATGCTGGGTTTTTTGTGACTGGAAATTAATTCCTATTGGGAGGGGTTTCTTTCATTTCATTATTCAGTTGTGGGATGCTTATAATTGATCTCGGAATCTTAGAAACCAACATCTCAAACCTGGAGCTTTGAGATTATCCGAATTGGATACTAATTTCATTCCCTTTGATATTAAGCCAACCGATGAACAGATTTGGATCATAAATTAGATTGGAATCCTAGGATCCTTAATGAAATTTATTCATTCCTTTTCACTACAATTAGAATGGATCAGATAAATTTGGAGGGGGATCTTGGATATTTTTCTAGAATTCTGGTTGAGGTTAATTTGTAAACCAAAATACCAAATAGTGTTACATTGATTGCTAATGGTAATAAGATTGATGTTATAGTGGAATAAGATCATTTTCCACATTTTTGTGATGTTTTCTGGATTTTTGGTCACTCTATGGTTAATTTTAGGATGATTCAAATTATAGTTAATGAGGTTCCCAAAGAGAAGGATTGGAATGAGATTAGCTGGAATAAAACAAATAAGAAGGTCTTTGTGGAAAAGAAGGGACCCCCAAAGGATATATATGGTCCTTCCAAAGTTAAAGTTACTTCTATGAAATCCTTGATAGATATCACTGATGATATTGAACATGGTTAGATTCATGGTCTATCTTGTCCTCCTACTAGGATTGTTCAGAAAATGAGTAAATATGGTGGATACAAGTGAATGGAGGATAACATATTGGAATAGAACATCTCATTTAATATTTATAATCTAGATGTTTTTTTGGAAAAAGAAATGGACGATAGTTTATTGAGGAAGGTTTTGAAGGGAAATATTTGTGATCTGGTGGTCTCATTACCAGATTGTGAGAAGCATCTCTCAGCTGGAATTTCCATGGTACTTACTAATTTTGTTTTTTCCTGTATTTCACCTTTGACTTCCCTAGTTTAGGTGGCTGGAGTTTCTCCGAAATGTAATATTTTTGTGTTGTATAGCTTTATCGGGGCTCCGACTCCATCCAATGCATCTTCTACTATAAATGGAGTACGTATTATGGTTCCTTCTTCATCTAAGAAAGATTTTTCTACTCAAGAAGGGGTGATTGGGGCTCTAATTTCAATTGGTGTCACAACTGAACATGTTGATGATACTACGACTCCTGTTTCATCCAGTGGTGATGATACAATACTGGATATAGGGGTTTCTAATTTATTCAGAGGTCCAGTTGGCACTCTCACTATTTGTGTAAAAATGGAAAAAGAATCTGAAGTACTTTGCATATAAGTGTTCTCTTACAAGGGGCATTTAGTCCTAAGAGAAAGGTTGGATGGCCTCTTAAGTTAAGAAAGAAGGTAACTGTGGGGTTCAAAAAAGGGGGAAATCATCCCAGTCATAGATTTAATTGAAAATTATATTATAGAATTTCTGTGTTATGGACAATCATGATACCATGAGGTGCCTTTGTCTCTTCATTTAATATCAATGACCCCTTCTCATTAGTTTGTCTGAACCCAAATATTTTTTTCTCCCAGTATTTCAAATTTAGAAAACCTAGGATTTCACTTTTTATACTCTAATAGATGTTAATCGGATGTTAAATTATTATAGTTTTGGGATCGTTGTTCTTTAACTAATATTTACCTGATTTCTAATAGTGATCAACATGTCACATGGTCCTTCAATTTTCTTAGGCTTCAACATTTCTAATATTTTATTTTATTCCCATATATATTATTAGGATCAAAGGAATTTATGGATGGATATTGGATCTCTCAACTCTTCCATCTCTGATACATAGTCCATCCTTGGTGATTTTAACACCATCATGAATTCTGAAGAGAAGGTTGGATCCATGAATAACTTTATCCCTTCAATATATTTTAAATCCTGCATTGATGATAATGGGTTTATTGATGTTAACCTTGTTTGGGATAAGTACACTTGGTACAAAAATGTTTTGGATATATTTTTTGCGTGAAGAATCGATCGGGATTCTATCAATTAAGCTTCTGTTGATTTATGGGGATCTAATTCTTGTATGACTCTTTCTATAATTAATTTTGATCATCATACCATTTTTTGCGAACTTGTGTTAAAGGATCCAAAAACATCTGTTTCCATTTACATTTAATAAATATTGGTTTAATCATCTTGAGTGAAGAAAAATTGAGGAATAGAACTGGAGTTCTTGGAATGGTAGGGATAATGATTTCACTTGTGTCATCAAGATCAAACTCTTTAAAAGAGCATTGAAATTCTGAAGTAAATTTCATTTCATCTCCCTTGACTCTAAAAGTTTCTTTCTTGATGAATCTCTTCCACACATGAAGGAGATAAATTATTAAAATGACATCTCTAATAATGTTTTGGGTGGGACACATCTTGATTCAAATCATAATAATTTGTTTAATCTCAAAGATACTTTGAAAAGAGGAAATTTTAAGGATAATTTGCTGAGATATTGTGATAGTAACTCAAAAATTTTCAACTCCTTAGATTGAATTTGGAAGGTTTATAGGAATATTTCTTTGGACAGAAGTTGGAATAATTTATTTGATGATAGGAAGGATCTTTTTAAGAATGATGTTACTTATTTTAATGATCAATCCAATGGTCAAGTCACTCTTACTGATCTAGTGGAGAGTATTATTCTGAGTCTTGTCAATCAAGAGGATAATTCCATCCTTACATATACTCCATGGATTTTTAAATCAGGGAAAAAAATATTAGTATAAATCTTGATAGCTCCTATGGTCTAGATGGTTTTGGGTGTTTTTTTCTCTCAAACATAATAATATGCTATTCATATTGATGTTTGCAAGTTGGTTTCTTGTTTTTTAAAGGTGGGTCTCTTACTTAGGGTCTGAATTGTTAGTTCTTTTCTCTTATTCCAAATATGGAGAATAAAAACCAGATTCATTTGTCCAACCCAGCTTTCATGGTCAACATAGTTTTTAAAACCATTTTCAAAATCATGGCCATGAGGTTGTCCTCCATTGCTTGTAAGATTGTTTCACCTAATCAGTTTATATTAGTTAAGGGTAGCTCTATTAAATATTTCCTCATTAATTCCTTGGAATATGATAACCTTATTAATAAATACACATGTGGTGGTAATATTGTTATCAAAGAGGATTTTAGGAAAGCTTTTGATACTATAAATTGAAAATTCATTTATTTTGTTTTTCATTTTTATTTGTCTTGATGAAGTTTTCATTAATTTGGTTAAAATTAATTTTGAGTCAGCTTGTATCTCTATCCTTGTTAATGGATCCCATGAGTGATATTTTTCTTGTTCTAGAGGTTTCAAGAAAGGTGAACCTCTCTCAGCCATCATTTTTTTCCATTTTGGAGGATTATATTGGTAGATTACATTCTATTATGGTTTTTAATGGTAAATTAGAGTCTATTCGTACTAGAAGAAGAGTTATTTCTCCCAATCATTTGTTTTATGATAATGATATCATTATATTCACTGAAGGGGATAAGATAAATATTAAAAATATTAGGCAAGCCATTTTTTCATTATGAAAATGTTTTAGTTTAAGAGTTTAGTTGGAGTAAGTCCTTCATCTAATTTGGTAAGAATATTCCCATTCCCAAGAAGATGATCATTCTAAGGGAATTGGATATTCCTGAGGGAGTTCTACCCTTTAAATATTTGGGTGTTCCAATGTTTTGGGGGGAGGTGTAATGAATGATACTTTTATGATATTTTTAGTAAAATAAAAAAGTCATGTTTCTACTTGGAAGTCCATGTCTATCTACTTAGATGGTCATGTATTTTTAGTCAAGGCAGTGATTATTTCTATGTTTTTTTATTCATTCATAGTCAATAACTGGACATACTCTCTCATCAAGGGAATTAGTGTTTCTATTAAAAATTTCATTTGGAGTGGTAAAATTATAGAGAGGAAATTAGCCACGGTCTCAGGGAATAATTATTGTAACCCCTATGATGCCGAGGGACTTAGTATTAAAAATATTAATTATTTTTAATGCTTTTTTACATGATTCATTCCTATGGAAGCTTGTTAATAGTAATTCTGAGTCTCTTAGCTTTCTCTGAAATAAATTCTTGGATAGATTCATGGATGGGTTTTTTAATCATCTGGATTCATCTGTTTGGCCTACTTTTAAATCCATTTTTTTATTCTATTGACTCTCATGTCTGATGGATTGTTTTAAAAAATTAATCATTATCCATTTGGAAGGCCAACTGGAGTAGATGTACCCTTATTGATGCCTTGATGAATGATGAATTCATTGCTGATCTGGATGCCATGATTATAGACCATCTTGAAAATATTGGGGGTCTCCCAAATCATATTTTCAATATTATCAACAACTACTGTTTCTCTAACAGAGATGATTTTTGGGAATGGGAAATGAAGTCAATGGCTTGTTGTCCTCTAAAATTTTTTATAGAAATTATTTATCTTAAAATGTATGTTATAAGTGGATGGGTTATCTACATATGAACTTTATTTGTCCTTCTCATATATCATTTTCCCAAAGTCTAGCTCATGGGAAGCTTCTTAGTGACTTTTTCCTTCAAAATGAGGTATTTCACTATGTTATTCATGTGCGCTTTGACATAATCATAGGAAATACATTGATCATTTGTTTCTTAGTTCTGTTACAGCCTCATCCATGTGGAAGGCTATTTATCATATATTTGAAATCCCTATTCATGGTGTGTCTTCTATACAATAATTTCTTCAAGGTTGGGATTCAACTACGCTTCCTCCACAATTACTAGATCTTTTTGGGTCAATGATACTGATCTTCTTCATTTTATTTTGGTTTTGTCAGAATAAGGTGATTCATGATAGGTTTCTTTCTCAGACATTGGGGTTTTATCGGCTATTCATGCTACTATGCGTAATGTAGAAATACTGAGGAATCATATTTGTTTCTACTCAGATGATGACTTCTCCACACTGAACCAGATAGGTTTTAAGGGAAATGTATGTAATCCATTTGGAAAATTTAATGTTTTATGGATGTAACCTCTTCTTTATGCTCAAATGTTATTTATTATGGATCTTCTAGAGGAATTCTGGGGCTCTCTGGCTATGATATTGTCTTTAGAAATCATAAAGGGTATGTTCTTGGAATTTTTTTATAGTTCTTATAGCCTTGATTATTTACATGATTCTGAAATTATTGAAATTATATTTGTGATGGAACAAGACATGAATCATGGGTCGGTTAATTTATGGATCAAGAGTGATTATATTATTTCTGTCTCTGCCATCAGGATGGGTCTTTCTCACTTGTCTTTGTAGCTTACTAGTTTTTGGATTAAATGATTGGATACTATCTTTTCCTTTGATCGTATTACCACTCAAATTTATAAGGAATTCAAAGAGTTAACTGATTATCTGGAACATAATTGTGTCAATGGAGTTTATTTTTCTTGGTATGAATAAGTTCATGATGATCTTATTCCTTTTATTAAGAGGTATTATGATAAGTCTCCCATTATTTGACCTCTGTATACAGTCTATTATTTTTTATATTAATTTGGTTTTAAAATTATATTTTTGGTGTTTTAATTATAATATATTGATTCTTATTATTTATGATCATTTGTGGTTGATGATGATATTTATGGTTTTTTACATTTTTGAGTTTTGAAATAACTCCTTGGGGCATGTTTGGTTAGTTTTACTTTTTTTTCATCTTCCATGGAGTGGTTTGTTTCAATGATTTTTCCATAATAATGAAGTGGAATTTTTTTCGATCCATGTTGATAATTATTGCAAAGGATTTCGAGCAGTATATACTATTATGCTGTATCTGTAACCCATAGATCTGTTTGATTCTTGCAAGGGACTTCTTACGGTGAAAACATCATACTAGTTGTCCAAAATATTGAGTAAGAATTACAAGTAGCTATAAAGATGGATAATAATTCCATGGCTATAATAATTTATGAAACAACTCCTTCTCCTAGAGAGTTTCTTATTTGATTCACATGGAGTGGCTTGCTTCATTGCTGATATTGGATTGAAAGAAGTGTACATGGATTGTATGGAGTGGAATGATGATCATTTAATCTTCTAGAAATCATGGTATGTCATTACAATTGTCATCTAGTTCTCTCCCCAACTATATAGCGAGGTTCATGATGTTTTTAATTTAAAATCTGTTCTTTTGAACATTAACACCATAAATCCTTCATTTTGGTTATTGGATGTTCCATGATTGTGTCTTTCTCCCATTATACTTTTTTCTTCTTTAATAAAATTCTGATATATATATATACCAATACTTTTCCACATATAAAAAATAAATTTTTTTTAGATGAAAATTTTCCAATATAAAATTTTTAAAATGTGATCTTCAAACTATACTGAGTAATGTGTTTACAAATAAGTCAATAATTGAATAAAGTGATCATAAGTGACAAAAAAAATTATGCTTGATAGTTTCAAAAGATCATAATCAAATAAGTGAGATTTTTTTAAAAGGTATACATATTAGGATATTATTTTGAAAATAATTGATCTAATAACACAAATACCATCAAAGGAAATATTTTTCCCTATATATTTGAAATAAGTTCAATTGAATGATCATAACTCAATTAATGAAAGTTACGTTACTAAAAATAATTACAATTTGGGAAAATACAAAATCAATAGAAAATTTAATAAAGGAATAATATTTTTTAAGCAAATCCTATGAAAAAAATGATTTATATAACATTCATGGGATAGTAATTCAATAAAATACCATAAAAATGGAACATGGTGCGTAACATGTAACATGTCTCAATGAATAAGAATTGAGAATTAGAAAACTCATACGGCTCAATTAACATTTTTATGGGAACACCATGAAAGTGATGCATATTAATTGATGTTGAAATACCATTATTAAATTATAATTATTGATATGATATCCAAAATGGGTAGTATATATGCCCCATAATTGAAATTAGATGTATAATTCCACACGTGTCTCAATGAGAGGAAATTGTTATGAAAACCCTTACCACATTCCCAATTATTTCTACACATGCATCAAATTTCCTAAATAATTAAATTATGTTCCTTAAATACATACACATAGAACCTTTTATTTACTATAAACATTTATACTCCTCATTTATTTTCATTCTTAAAAATAATTATTTTTTTAATATTTTGAAACATTCAACTGTGGTTATATGTAATCATTTTATATTTGAACTATTTTTTATAAAGAGGTGTAGGTATATATTTATTTTATGTTTTAAATAACATTTAAATCATTAAAATTATTTAATATTTGTTCTAGGATAGTTTATAAATCTTATATATCTTTTTGTATTTGTTTTGGTAATAAAGCATGTTGAGGAAATTATTGATGGTGATGTTTTAGTGATTCATAATGGATGAAAGGTGTTTTCAAAATTAATGAGGTATAATTAGAATAACCTCAAAATAGAAAGAAATTCATATTTATATAATATAATTGTAGGAATTTTTTTCTCATATTCATCCATGAACAAAATGCATTTTATTTTCCATGTAGGTAGTTAAAGAGACCAAGACATGAATCTTCCCTTATTAATAGATGGTTATTAGGTTGTTAATTTACAATATCATTGTAGTACAAGAATAATGGCAGTTTTATATTATTTATTATTGTTATATATAATAAATAAATAGAATTATAAATAAAATAATATATATATAAATTCATTATTTAGAAAGAATAGATCATTTTCAATATAGTTCACTCAATATTAATTAATGAATTAAGGATATTAATTTTTCAATTATAAATAATTAGACCTATAATTATTAGTAAAATATAGTTAATGATTTAATTAATAATATATTTAATCATTAAATATGTTTGAACAATTATTTATGGGTGGTAATGGAAAATGAATTTTTTTTCTCATGGTGAATGTAATATGTACATATATAAACACATGATTTGTTTTCTTATTGGATGTTATATATGGAATAAAAAATTAAATACCTTAAATTTAGTAACATTAAAGTATATAAATGATACTAATATTATTATAATTATTTTTATATATGAAATTTTAATCAATATAATTAATAATAAAAGGTAATAAATTTAAAATACCCATGTCGAGCACTCGAATTTCCCAATGAATGCTCTTTGGAAATAAAGGACTTACGATAAATATTAGTGAAATGATATTTTTATTGTTGTATAGGGTTATAGGAGGATATGTGGGGAATATTATCAAAAAAAATTATTAGAATCCATTAATCTTGTAGGGGATGGATTTTTACATGTTAATAATTGAAAAGAATGAATCTTTTGAAATCACATGTAGAATATTCATTAATGTGTTGTTAAAATTCCATGATAAATGTTTCCAAAATTTAAATAAGTGGATGGAAATATGACTGTTGATATAAAATCACATTAAACACTCAAATTTGGAGAAAATAACACTTTTTTACATGATTTTAATTTTAGGTTTCTACAAAAAATTTATTTTTCTCTGGTAATTAATTTACTTTCCTAGTAATTAATATTAATGTAAAAAGTTTCTATTGATCATCTTACAATAATTAAACCTTCTAATTTAATGTTTTCAAATAATTATAAAAAATAATATTTCTAAGGTTTTGAAAATTTCATTTAAAGCATAGCACACTTGACTTGTAAAAGTAGTTTTTTAGAAACCATTATTTTTTATGAATAAATTTTTTATGAAAGACATAGTTATTAAAACAATAAATACCTTATAAAAAATTGTTTTATATATTATAATAAATTAAATTTATGTGGCTCTAATGAAAATTAATAATTGAATCCCATCTTGAACATTCTTTATCTAGAGAATGGTTGAAAATAATTTTTAAAAAAGAAAAAAATTTCTTTATTATTAAAATTATATGAAAATGGTTTGTATGTTATTTTTTTAAAATTAATAATTTTATTCCATAGATTCATATTGTTCCACCTATGTGGATATTTTACTTTTATAAGTTATTGTTCTATATTTGTAAAATCAACAAAATTACATGTTTTATGAAAACCATATTTTTTGACTAAAAATAATCATTTTGGATAAATTTAAAAAAACTAGCATAAGGTAATGTTGTGGTTAAAAATAAACGAAATAATGTTTATATTATTAATATATAAATCTAAAATTTATATATTCATTTTTAATACAAAATGGAAACATATTTTGAGATCAACTTTTTACAAAAATGAAATCATAAAATATCATCTCTTATTATTCTTATTTCATATCATTTACCAAATTAATTTTTTATTAACAACATATTAATATCAAACATAATTTCTCGTAAATAACAATTTTTTTCAAAAAATATAATTTTATATCCCATAAAAAGGTAATGATTACAAAATTACATTTCAAAAAAATAAATGTTCTTATTGCTTATTTTAGGTAAACCTATTTAATTTCATTAATATTAAAGGTTGTCATTGTTTTCCTTCTATGAATATTTCACAATGTGATTAATATTATTAAATAAATTAAATTTAAATTCAAGGTTTTAAAATTATTACTTAAATATTTATAATTTTTTTCTAAAATATGATGTTTGTGTTTATATTTTTTTCTTCATATAGAGAATACTATAAATCACATTTTTATCATTTCAGCGATGTCATATTTTAAATTAATATGGTGTTAAAAAACCATCTATATTTATTTATCTTAAAGAGAAAACTTTTTAGCTTTATTATTACCCCATTACCTTCATCACATAATTAAATTACAGTTAGCATGTTATGATTAATCCCATCAACAAATAATCCCTTTTATGAGTTCAATTTGAATAGATCAATTTCAGAAAAACCAATTCCCATCATATTTAAATATGTATTATAACCAAAGGTGATAACATGACCATACTGTTACTAAATATTATTTAGGGTCTTGTTATATAATATCAAATGAAAGATACGAGGTTATTAAGAAATCCAGCATGCACCTCTTGCACGGTTTTAGGTCTACCATGATAATAATTGTTTTTTATTCATATTTTTATGTGATGAATTTTTTTATCTTTAAATATTTAATTTTTGATTTTTAATATTGTTCAAACATTTCTATACATAGTAAATTTTTCTTCATACCATCCATATATCTGTACAAGTCCATAAAACTTGTTTTCGATAGTGACTATAGTATATTTTTTATTTGAAATCTATTTCCTCATGGTATTACTTCTTAAATTTTGAAACAAGATCCCCACAAATAATTAAATTATATTACCCCATAGAAGAAACATATTATAAAAAACATAAAATTTAAATCCATATATTCCACAACACTAGTACCATCCTGTAAAAAATTTATACGTCGTAGATTTTCAGTCTGTGTTATAAAAATTGTTTATTATTTCAATGCAGCATTAGACTTGTTCAATAGAGGTTGTGAATACAATTTCTTCTCATAAAATTTCTCATGTAAATTTCATTTTGTTGAATTCTTATGGTGTTGTTTTATCATCTTATATTTTCTAAAAATTATATTTCGACCCTTATTTAATTTCAAAAATAGGTTTTGAATATTTTTGTATGCATCAAGTGTTGGATATAAATGTAATGATTTAATAGGATTGTATTTTTTTGTAATTACTTCGCAATAGAATAGAAATTATTTTAAAATTAGTAATTATTTCTAACTGGGTATTATCATACTTAAAAAAACATAATTATAGTAGGATAATATTTTATTTTTTTAGAATAATACTTACTTTAATATTTATTTATAAGTCTTATACACTCAAAAAATATTACTTTTATAAGTTGGATACTCTTAATATATTCTTCCTTATTATTGGGAAAATCATTTTCAAAATTCTTAAAATTAATAATATATTTTTATAGTGATTTCTCCTCCTTTTTTAACAGATAATTTCAATCAAAATATAAATCATGGTTTTTCCTAAACATATGTGCCCCATAGGATTTAAATTTTCCTCTTTATATTTACAATTATCATTATTCCTTTAATTCTAATATGTGTTATAAAGTTATTGTAACTTATAGAAAATTATTCCTCTGATTCAATAACTCAAGAAGAGATTCCTTCTTTCATTATATATAGCATGCACTTATTCTTTTTTATTTACATGTTTCTTCTAACTTCATCATATTTTACATATCCATTACTAAATTTTACATTAAAATTTAATTGAAACATTTATGTACCTTATTCATATTTAAATTAAATTTTTTTCTTCATTCTTCTAAATGTTTCACCTATGTATATATTTCCCCTATATTTGAAAAATTTAACTTAATTCTTTACAATACATTTTATTTTTAACTTACTGAGGATTTTTTATATGAGAGACATGAGTTTGATGTAATTTTCAAAACTCTAATTATCTCTATCAGAATCAAATAAGGAATCTACTAACTTATAATTGATATTTAATTGATTAATGGATTTAAAACCCATCTCATTTGTGTATTTTTTCTAAAAATTATTTTTTTCATCACACAATTCAAAATGATGTTAATAAATTAATTAAGAGAAATATGATTAATTTATCAAAAAGAGTATATTTTTGTTTAATATATATATGGATTATTTATAAAAAACTATTTAAACATAGTTGAATCATCTTACATTACACTAAAACCACTAATTAGTCTAACTATATCATTAATACATATGATATATTCTTCAATATTCACATCTTCATCTATTCTAATATAATCAAATTTTCCATTTCATATTTGGTATTTCTTCTTTAATTATTATTTTATCTTAAAATAACTACTATAGTATATCCAACATATATTTAGTTATTTATGGTTGCAAAACATTTTTGTATAATTTTTCATAAAAAATTTAAACAACTGTATTTCTATACATACCATAAATTACTTGATTAATTTTTTTTAAAAATATCCATAGTTATATCTTTTCAATTTTTGGAAAACCCATTGTGAAATAATTACAAAATTATTAACCAAGTTATTGAATAAATGGAAGAATATGATTATTACACCCTAGATATTATTTCAACCAAAATAAGGATCACATTTTTTGTTCATAGAACATTATCTCTTTATGATATCCAGAATCTCAAGGGTTCCTTAATTCTGATAACACCTGAAAATAAAAAATATTATTTAGATACCATTGAGGTGGTGAATTAATTGGTGGTAATATTTTATTTTATAAATTATATTTTAATTTTTTTCATTTTGATTGGTTGGATTCTATAATATATTAATGAATATATACTCATATCCTATTTTATAAAATAGAAAAGAAACATAACACAGAAGAAATTTTTATAGGGTTTGGCCTCAATGTGAGAGCGTACAACATATTTTTATTAATATTTGGTTGTTCAAATGATTTTATAATCATTATATTTTGTTATTTTATATATTTATAACAATATTAACATGTGGTTCAATCATGAATTATCTACTTCTCTTTGCAGGATTGTATCATCCACTACCAACTTTAACTGTATCGCATTATTTTGACTGAAACCACATGTTCTTCAACAAATTATATCTTCTCAATGATATGAAACAGAACACTATAATACTCGAAAATGATCCAAAATTAAATGTAAGATCAACTTATATAAATAATTTTATAGATATCATGTTCTCAATAGAGTAGAAAACATCTCATCTATACCACACAATTGAAAAGGATGATCTTTTTATACATTAGAGAATGACTACTTGAGAATTATATCCTTCTACTTAATAACTAAGAAATAAAATCTAAAGAAATAAAATTTGAATATGTCTACCTGTTAAAAATACTTGAAAAAAACTATGGCTCATTATCTCTAACGTCTCTCTCTTTAAATCAAAATAATAGTGGGGCCTCTTCTAATTATCAAACAATAATCATATTATCTAACTATTATTTTTATATACACAATATTAATGAAAATAAATCTTCCCAGATATATTTTTGAAACTAATTAATTCTTTATTTCTATAATAATCTCAATCAAAACACCATAAAAATAGTATCAACTATCACAAATAATATTTCTGGACATTTTCATTCAGGATCTCTATTAATTTTAATCACATATAATTTCACTTAATATCCAAAAAATTCCATGAATCTCAAAATGAGTCACTATATTGGACAAATTTATTGAAATTTTTAATTAATGAATCATAAAATATTTATTATAAATAAATTTAAAAAAAAGTTGGTTAAATCTAAGTCATTAAAATTCATATGTTTTCTCCCAAAGGACATACAGAATCTTTCAAAGCTTATAAATATTTGAACTAAATATCAAAATATTTTTCCACAATATGAATGTGACACACCCATTCCCAAATTAATATTTTGATGAAAAGTATAATATGAGATAGAATTAGTTTGGGATATATATACAAATTCAATCATCGATCAATAAATTACTATTATTATTCTCAATGTATTATAAGTTACTAAATTTATATTCCTTTTAAATAAAAGACTTATGTGACTTAAAGAATTAGTCAATTTTCATCATAAGTACTAGGAGTACATATTTCACTAAACAATAATGAACCTTCTCAAAACTCCATAAACCATCTCTGTAAACCTTAAAAACACTTTTCATTCATACTATAACACATATAACTATTGGTTGAGAAGGAATAAAAATTATTCAAAAAATAAAATTTAACATCAAATTGTGATGGAAAAAACATAAACACATAGTTTATTTAAAATTACCCCTTCAAGATTCTCATTCCAAAAAACTATTGTTGAGGATCATGATGGAACAATATCATCAAATGATCCTTTATTTCTGCATTCAATTCTATTTTTTAAGATACCAATCTCCCATGATTTAATAAAATATGATATACAGTATCAAATAAACCATATAAAAATAGTTATATATAATTGATAACTTATAAAGGTTTCTCAACATATTAACCATCCACATATAGTTAGAAATTTATGAATTATATCACATGAAAAATATCATATGTGAATATACTCAATGAAATAACATTGAAGTCATTATGAATAATACTATAATTTGGAGGTAAAAACAGTTGATAGGTGGGGTCTCTCATTCTAATGATCATCTAAAATGATCTAAGTGACCGTGTAAAAATATTTTCATTCTTTTTCATCCATAAAGGAACCAATATTTCAGAGAATAAAGTAACGATATGATCACTAATAATAATTTCTTACAGATAACATCTCTAATTAAAATAAATATTTTGGTGTCATTGGGAAGTGACCATCTACTATCAAAACCAATTTTCCATGTATATTGCACCAAAATAATATTTTCCCTATTAAAAAACGTTTAATATTTTTTCTCAAACAAAGATGATAACTAAATGTCCTACCCTATTGGTCCCTAAAAGGATCTATCTAAATGAACAAAAACTTATTTTAATTATATAATATACCTATAATTGATCTAGGTTATTCCCATGAGTCACCAATATAAAGAATATAGGCCTATAATATATCCTTAATAATTTTAATGATCTATTCAGACAAGATATTGGTATATGGGAGAAATATTTTACATAGTTTTACATGATTAGTTAGGGCCCACTATATTCATTACAAGCACAATGAAATAAATTGTCTACCCCAGTCACAAATCAAACAATATCAAACATAAATAATATTATCAATTTATTTAATATATAAAATTCGTGGATCATCAATAGAAGGGGATTTATTAATTATAAAAATTTGATTCATTTGGTTCAGGTTATCTACTATAAACCAAATAATATCTTAATACCACATCAATCCTTTTAATTTAATCATAAATCCCATTATAATATCATCAAATGTGTCTGTAATTCACTTATGTAACACAATTGTTCTTCTTTCTATAACAAACATGTGAAACATCATGGAACAAAAAACAATAATTTCTATTTTTCAGGATATACTACTTATAGTTTCAATGAATATCATTATACATTTTTTAACTATAAGATTTAAACCCTAGATTTTTGTATGATATTATTTCATCCTGATTTCTCAATGCTTAGTATAGAACATAAAAATAATATGAATAAAAATAAAATAACATTTTTTTTGATATCAAATGTAATGAATCTCCCCATTATCAACTGTTTCTTGAATTGAATTCTAATAATGGGAAAAAATACATTCCTTGACTCAATACATAAAATATATTCAATAATAATATTTTTTAAATAGGTTCTTTCTAACATACAACCACCCACAACATTGGGGATCCTCAAAGATGTCTAAAATGGTGAATGTTAAACAATATATTTACAATCCAATGGAAGTAAACCAATAGATAAAAAATTCTATTTTTTAGTAACTGTCAAATCCAAAAGTTCTACCAATATGTTCCATTCCCGTTATACCTGTTGAATAATAGAATGTGAGTCCAAGAAAAACCTTTGTATATTTAGTATGTATAAAATTGACCATTTAGTGTTAAGGGACATATATATAAACATAATCAACAAATATAATTCTATTTATATAATTAAAAATATGATATTATAGAAACCCCTAAAATAGAGGTTGTCTAAGAGGGTAGGGGCCTTTTAGATGAATACATTATCTAAAAAATATTAAGAACTGACAGCCAGTGGGGTTGTTCCACAACAGTCCTTAATAATATTCCACCATGTATAAATCACATAGAGTAAGATCTATCAATGTTAATAAGGAGGAAACTAAGGGGAGTGACCTATTGGACCCATGAAACCAAAATTTATTAAATTCAGGAGTCAATTTAGATAGATTGTGATCCTAAAAAACTTTTATAGGGAAAGATGTTTCAAGTCCATGGATCCCTATGAAAATATAGATATAAAAAGTAGGATAGTTGATTTATATTAGTTTTTGGAAATATGAATAGAATGGTGTTTGACATAGTAGTGATCTTCCCACAAGATCCAATATCAAACCGCCAAAAGAACCCTATTAAGTCATATATTTGGGGAGAGGTTAAATAATCCGTAAATCCATGAATTAACTAATAGATAAAACAACCCATCATCAAGGGGAATATATATGGAGTGGTTACTAAAAGTCCAGATGATGTATATTTATTTCTTATTCTAAAAGAGTCTAGTCTCAATCAACCACTTCAAATGTTATAATTTTACAAATATCAACATAATTGATATCCCACTTTGTTGTACAAATTATCAATGGGAAAGACCCTAAAGCATGAAATTTATGGAATATTTATCTTTCATAGGAAAAAAAGATCACACAATGGAATATTTTCTCATCAGTTATATCATTGATATACATGTAAGAGATTTTAATGATAATTATTGTTAAATTTATGAGATTAAATATATATGAAAATTAGGGAAGTCATCTCCATCAACTGTTTATATATTTTGAAAATTTTCCTTATATTGATCATCCTAAATTGTGATAGTGAAGGATTTGAAGAAACTATCCATTATATAGTGAAGATTAATATTGGGTAACCTAGGAGGAATAATGTGCCGCATTCCTAGTTATCCTTCTATTATGATACAATTTCTCTACTAAAGATTCAATGTTAATTCTCAATTATGATATTAAGTAATTCATATGGGGTATGTCAAAGCATGGAAACTAAATGGGTCTTAATGAGCATGAAATATAATGTTCATCTCTAAGGGAAATAAATACCAAAGGGACCTTCTATGATAGTTTACCTTGTCTGACATACATAAAAGGTTCTAATCCCCCTAAATTTATGCCGCCATTAACAATGATTTTTTAATGTTTCCTTGAACATTCATAGTTTCAATGACATTACACCATATAATCCCATAAAAAATTGGATATAATTTTCTCAATACACTACATGACCGTTTTTTGAACTTTGAGGACCAATATTATATGCATGGACATAGATAAATGTATATTGTTTTCAGAGTGATTATACTATTTAATAAGATGGGAATAATTTTCTAGTTTTGGAATATACTTGGATTTTTATTAGAAAACCCATTAATTTGTTGAATCCTAATCAGTCTATATGAATGTAGAGAATAAATATAATCTAGATTAAGATATCTTTTCTAGAGGCTAATCCATCCTTTAAAATAATACACACCCCTAGATAAGAGACTTTGATAAATATAATAATTTTTCACGGAGTTAATATTATCCAACTATACCTTTATTAATTGTCAATGATATCTTTTAAATCATTGATCGAACCCTATTTTCCTTTAAGAAAATACAACATGTCATATCGGAAAAATAAATGAGTTATTCAATGAAAATCAGACCTACCCTTGAAATTATGCATCATCCCAAAATGAAAAATATTATAGATATTACTAATGAGAAAATATTTTACATGATTAAACATTATAAGGTTAATTGGTTCCCCTTACCTAATTTAATGTGAAAATTCAAATAAATTAATCATTTTTTAGAAGTGAATAATAAAAAACATCGTTGATTCATAATAGTGGGAAAAGTGTTAGAACCACTATGAGAAGACACTTTTTTCATTCCCTTCAAAATAAAGTTCCATTCCATTTTATCATTATCCTTTTCATGTCCACCCTCACTATGATATAGGATCAATAAAAATTTATTTCAAAATCATCCATTATCTAAGGAGATAATGATAAATATACCTTTATATTTATATATTTATGTAACCCCTATTAAAAATTTTATATTATGATGGGAACTAAATTGGTAACCTATCATATAGATTTTTGGCTATTATTCTATAAGAAAAAATAATCCTAAAAAATAATGTAGATATCATGGAATGTTTGTGATTATATATCCTTAGGTATGAAGTAAACATAATTTCCATTAGCTAGTAAGGATATTAATCCATACTTGAGGAAGTCCTTGATAGTCATGAATATATCTATCATGATGATTTTCTAGGAATCCATGTAAAAGTGATAGATAACCTATCTAGATAAAGAGAAATATCTCGATCAAGGATATATATTTCATCCAAAATTTAATCCACTATGGGTATAGTAGAGATCATATCATTCCCTAATTCTTTTATAACCATGGGAACTGATTATTCCATCAAGATATTATTTTTTGATATCCCACACTGTAATCTATGTGAATTTTGGATATCATCCCAATGAAAAGTTATACTATTGATGGACTAGTTATGGATTAATTGTTTTGGATGGATCCATCCTCAAATTAAAATTTATGTTTCACCTAATAATTTTTTTCTCCAATATACATATGAAAATTGATTGTTTTTTGATCTCTATCTATAATCCACCAAAACCCTTTATTTTTCCCCAATCACCCTCTTTAATTCCAAAAAAAATCATCATCTTTTTTTGTATGTCAATATTGATAGAATAAATATAATTTTCCCAATAGGAAGGAAGTATATTTTATTATTGTTGGACTCACATAGATACTTCTCTTGATTCCAATAAATATTGTTCTAAGATTCTAATTGATAATATCCTATGATTACCCCTATATAGTAGAGTATCGTGAGTCTTGAATTATATGGATAACTAACATTTTATTATTGAAAAAATTTATGATGTAGAAATGGGCAATGGTTAATGAATTTCCAATCAGGTTTACCAAAATATGATAGTGATCTGAAGTGTCATGAGATAAATGAGTGAAAAAGTACTGTGATAATTAGATATACCTTGAATTTTCATGAGTAACATATCAAATATTATCTAAATTCACCTAGAAACCTATTTTCTATTTAACTAATTTTAATATTAATCTTAATATAGTTTATCTATTAGTGGATTAAACATTAATAACTAGATTCTAGTATTCCCCTACTTGATTGTTTCTCAAAAAATTATTCTCTAGTTTTAATAGAATATAATTAATTTCTCCTTCAATATACTAAGGAATGGATCCTATGTTGATGAGGAGAAATTTATGAATGATTATTTCTCTATTAGAAACATATAATTTCATATAATAAAGGGTAAAGTAACTATTTTTAGTTTTCCAAATATCATTAACAGTAATTTTTTATGTGAAGGTAGTCAGTACCCCCTAAATTATATCTTTTTAAAATATAAAAAAATAATAATTTAATGTTATATAATGAAATAAATTTATCAAATTAAACGTGGAAGGGAAATAATTGATATTTTATTCTTTTTTATTGTTTCTGAGCATTAGTAATAGATAAATTAGTGGGGGGAACGTTTGAGGAAAAAACATCATTTAGTAAGGCTGTTGATCCCCTTGGAATTCCAAATGGGGAAGGATATCTTAATAAAGGGAAAATAGAGTATTGATGGATTTAATAGTAATAATATTCAGGGATGACACAATTATTACTTATGAACTATTTTTTGATATGTATGAAACTCTATTAGTACTAACCACAAGAAATCAAAATATTTTAATTCCCTTACCCCTCAAGGGAGTAAAATCATGAGGAAAACCATATAAAAAATATATTAATTGAATTTGTTCCATATCAGATTGATATGTAGTGGAATAATCAGTATCCATAGATGGATAAACGAAGTTATCATCCTGAAATGTGGTATTAGGGTCTGAGGAAAACTTGATAGTATGTAATGGAGAAGTTTCATTAGAGCTCATCATAAAAATTACCCCCCATGGAAAAGAGAGATAACAAATTGGATAACCATCAAGGGGGATCACTGAAATGGAATACTAAGGACCTTATCAAATGAGATGATAATTAAAGGGTAGAGTATCAAAAACTAATAGAGTATGGAGGTTATGAAATATTTTTTTGGGGGAGTCATAGATGATCACCACAACCACATATTAAATCAAGGTGGAAACCAAAAGGATTATTTCAAGAGGGTCACTCCTTATTGCTAGATACAATTGAGATGGGATATCCCTAATAATACATTAGGGATACAAAAGGTAGACTAAGGCTTGTGATTCCAATTAGACTCTTTCCCCTATTCAATATACTCATGGATCGTTGGGGAGAAGCATATAAATATTATCAGGGGAGAGAAAATGAAAGATCAATTGTCTTTTCGATCAACGGTGGGATAAATGTCAAAAGAGAGTAAAAACAATATAGAATCCCATTTTTTAAGAAGAATATATTATTTTTATTGGAAATTGACAATATGGAAGGAATGAAAAATGATTTGGGAAGTGGAATTGTTGTATATATTTCGATATAAATCCTCGCAACTGAAGTGTGTTTCATCATTAGGTCCATAACATCAAAACCTTGTAAATTTCCAAGAGATCCTAAATCCCTTTAAATAATTAGGGTTTATGGAATGGGAGAGGTAAGATATCGAGACAAAAACTAATATCCATCAAGAATCAGTATTAATATTTTCTTTTTATAGTACATTTTAAAATATAAAAATTGAAGGACTTGTGGTGTCCCATATTTAGCGAATATATAAAATTTATATCTCTTTATTAAATTATATACACGAGGATTTGGTTTTCATTTAATAACCAATATATTCCAATAAATAGATAATACATTTGGAAACATAACTCATTGGAAATATTAGCATATTTTATTTATATGTCAATCTTTTCATGGTTAAAGACTTCGTGGGAGTTGAAATCATAGAAAATTCCTTGATAAAAATTTCATAATAACTTATTATCCTCAATGAACATATAATTTCATAGATTTTAATATAAAATTTATTGGAATCTATAAATTATTCCATTTCAGTATCCCTTGAGATATTAATTTCATAAACCATAGACCAATGAAACTAAAATGATAAAATCCAAATTTTGTCTATATAAATATTGACATATAGTTGGTGATCCCATAATGTTTTCATTTTGAATCAATGGTTCAAACCAGTAAAATGTTTAGATTCATAATAAAAAAAGTATCACCTAAATATACTATTATATCATAGTCTAATAATGGATGAAATCTGTTTTTATTGTAGATAAAAACAACTGTGGAGTATTGGTAAAGCCAAATTAAATTTAAAAGTTTTTCATGATATAATATCATATTAAAATTGATATTTTGAATATATTATAAAATCACTAAATGTTTATAATTCTTATAGAACAAGTGGATAATTATAAACCACGTTTACACCTTTAAATGGTCAAAAATAAAATTTTAAATAATGGATAATAGTTTTTCAAGTATACTTATTTGAAACATTTATTATATACACACAACTATATAATCTAAGTACATTTCTGAATAAAATAATCATGGGTACTCTAAGGATGAGTGATAATTATCATAACTAATTTCACCATTAGCTCCTATAGTAAATAATTTGGTTTAATTAGCTTAGTTGGAGCCATATAATATTGATAAATTATTATCAGTTCAATTTGATGAAAAAATTGATTTCAGTTTTTACTTCCCACCTAGTTTATAGCCTTTATTGTTCTTTAGGAAAAACCTTTGGAAAATGGTACACTGTTAGATTTAATATCCTATACTCCCTAACATAATCATTTTTAGAATAAAAATATATTTTTTTTAGTAATAGATATCATTTTCAGCTAATATTGTTTTATTTAACTGTCATGGAATTCTTATTCTCTAGTAAGACTATATTGAATTACATAAAGGGATAATAAAGGTACCTTCCCTCAATAAAATTAGATATAGTATTTATAATAGTTCAACCATTCCATAATAAGAATAAAATAAAAATATTACATTTTAATAAAAATCAAATCCTACACATGACTATAAATAAGAAACTAATAATAAAAAATTGGGTACCTCTTACTTAGATCTATTCTTTTCCCCAAAATTACGTAATGACATATAAATTTATTAGATTTTTCTAATTTTTACTCTATAATATGTGCCAGTTTATCAGATATATGAGTTTATGATGGTTTTGAATGAAATTAATTTCAATCTAAAGTATTGGCTACCAAAATATTTCCTCTAATTATAAAATTTCGCCCCCAGACAATGATGGTGGACTGATCTATTGTATACATCATTATTGAACTATTGTAATGGAAATGAGGTTGAATTTTCTAATAAGAAGTAGAAACGTGTTATTGATTGATCTAAGTAAATTGTTGGACTCCAAGCCTATGTTTCATATAATGTTTTTGGATTCCCTAATCTACTATTCACTATATTGTTCCTAATATGTCTATATTGACTATGGTCAATACCTTACACTCATAGATATGATTCCCAAGTATAATCCTTATATACAACTATACAAGACATGTAGGTGTCAATTTTTTATTCATAGGTATAATTTGGTTTATTATTACCATAATACCTATATTAATAGTGACATATTATAATTCTACAAGATTTTGGAAATGAAGGAACTCTACCAGTTTGAACTCCAAGGAAGGATCCACCTATTCTTAACTTGTATATAATTAACTTCTTTTTCAATAAAATTATATTAACATGTATATTATATATGTAATAAATCACTATCCCAAATACTTTATTTAGTTTCTAAATCTATTAGAATGATATTTGTCACCACTTAAGATAATGTTGAGAAGTTTGAAAATAATTTTTTTAAATCCCTTCTTTAATAAAATTTCAATATGACTCTCCTTATATTTATTTTATATAATAATTTATTATTATAGTCAATGTTAATCAATAATATTTTTGGTTCATTCTATTATAGTGATCTAGCCTTGTTTATGTTCCATGAAAATTGAGTATTCTAAACAATTGAAATATTCAATGTAGAATTTATTTGATCATAATTACTGAAATAACTTCATAATTAATGAATGATTCTTCTTAGACTTAGTGAAAATAACCTACAATCTATGAATTTCATATTTTATTAAAAAAGTTACTAATAAGATTTGATATAGTTATATATTTTCAATAGGACCATATATATATATATATGATAAAAGGAATCAATAACATCATCATTTTTGTAATTGGATAGATCACCATAAAAATTCAAAGGGTGATGAAGTTAGAAGTCCCAAAAATTCAGTTGTTTGGGATATCACCATTATACTCCCTACCCTATAGCTTATAATATTTTATTAATACCATATATGTTATTTGGATCAATAGAAGGGAAGTATGGTGGTGCATTCTCATTTTCTCTTTTATGTATAAATAGTTGTGGTCATCATGGAAGCATAGTCTGCATTAATGTTGAAAAAAAATACATCTTCTAAGAGTAGTGCATTTGGGATTTATGCCAATATAGAACAAATTTAACCATAACTCAATCCCCTCTCTTATATATTTCCATTTATAAAATATTTTCCAAATTTAAAATATCTATGGTAAATATTAAAAATAATTTATTAAATATAATATTGAAAATTAAGTGAATAAACCAAATAAAGTAAACTTATCGATAATGTGAATAAATTGATTTTTTTTATTAACATGTAAATTAAAATTAAATAAACAAGAGAAAATTATTTTTTTATTTTTAATGTTTTAGTTAATATAAACCTCAAATTATTTCAATAGTAAATTAATCAATCCTAATAAAGAAATCATTTTATCATGTTTTCCAATATTTTTATACCTCTAAATGTATATTCATGAAGCATTAATTTTCAAAAATGATGGATTGAAAAAAGAATATTATTAAATTCAAAACTAAAATACCCCTGGTAACCTAGGATTCCTCTATAATTATATTTTCTAGTTATATTTATCGGTTACATCCTAATTCCCGATTTCCCTATCTCAAAAAATACACTCAATCCCACAAGCTCATAATGAGATTAGATTTAATTATTTAATTATTCTAGCTCAGATACCATAATAGTTCTTAAATTAGGTATCCATACCATAATTTAAAATCCCATAGATCTCCATAGGCTATAGAAAATTTCAAGGCAAAACTAAAATAAATTGGGAGATGGTTTTACATCCTTCATAAAAAACTATATTATCAAGGAAAAAATAAAAAATCCCAGTATAAAGATTATAAAAATAGTATAAATAAAAAATATTCACTAGTATCTAATTGGTAGGGTTAAATTTTAATTATGGAATTAATATATGTGGGAAATATTATGAACATGTGGCTCTATAAGAAAATATATTAACAAATGAATAAATTTCATAAAAACATATATAACTAGACTAAAAAATATATACAAGAACAATATGAATTTCTAGAAATTAAATTATTTAAAGGGAATCCCATATGAGATATATCCTATATGTAATGTACGAGGATATCCTTTTCAACCAATCCAATATCATTCATTAAAAATAATAAAAGGCACTACCCTGATAGTGTATTTCAACTTCTATTAACTCCGATTATTCATTTAATTACATTTTTAAAATAATCAATAGAAATGTGTATATGGATATTAAAATAAAACTTTTATGCAGTGGGAATAGGAAACCTAGTAGGATGTCACCACACAACTCCTAACAAACTATCAAAAATCAAATTGTATTCTTTAAAAATACATCGAAGAAAAATCACCAAAAAAATATTTATCATGTTTTTCATTAAATTATAAACAATATATTATCCATAATAACTAAATTAATTTACCACGAAGTAGTAATACTACATACACATTCTTTGAAACTATATTAGAATATATTGAACGAAAACATTATTAAGTCTATGTGCAATACCCTTTCCATGGGAAGCAGGGAGGATTATACATGGTCAATGAATTTTCATAGGACATCCCATCAATAAAGGGGAAACGTGTATAAAATTTTATTTTAATTGTATTTTATATCATTAAAACAAATTATCCATCAATATTTAGGATACCAGCATATGGAATTTATATTAGAAGTATACACCTTTAGATAATTGAAAAAAAATCACTAATTTCATAAATTTTAAAATAATAACAAGCATGAATCTATATAATTAACTTAATATATTATTTCATTGGTCACATTTAATAATCTAATATTTATGTGAAACAAATCCCGGAACATTTCAATGAAGGAAAAATAATCAAAATATATATGGTATAAATCATAGAAAATACTAGATATCTTAAAATTGTAAATCATGTGAAAAATATTAATTATAATTAAAAATGGAATGCTCATGTTAAAAAATGATATAATATTAATAAATATTATTCACCTTTATATTATGATTTATGATGAATTTTAGTGTAAGAACGTTATTATGAAATCATTTTCCATTTTAGGTGTTCCAATAATTTACCATGCACTACAATGAAAAGTATCTTTGGAGGGAACACCTAAAAAATATTGTGTTGAACACACTTTTTTATATTAGAGGAAAATGATATGTTAGCAATTGACGAATTAGACAAGTCTTCCATAATTATTCCAATTGATTTTGATGCTTCCATAATAATACGAGAATCCAAGAAAATATATCAAGGAAATTAAATTAAACCCAAATTATTAACTCTTATAACATCTTTGTTGCTGAAATACCCAAGTAAGATACACGTCATGAAAATCCATGTAAAATTGTTTTAGAGATTACATGTTTTTATTTGAAAAAGTATAAGAAAAAGGGAAATTAACGGAATCTAATACCTATACCATAAAATACATGAGCTCATGTAGCTACATTGATGTTATACAAATTAGTGTTAAGGAAGGATTAACCTGAGAGAAATTTTAACGGATGAAAAATTCTAATGGGTGACCTATATAATAAAAATAAGGTTTAAACCCCAGAAAACAAGTTTAGGGGAAAAAATTTGGTTTTGATGAGTCTATATTACCACAATTTTATAAACTCACACTATTAAAAAAAGGTACCTAATAAAAAGAAAGCTAGACCCTGGTGGCTAACCAAAAAAGACCCTAGGACACTACAAACCATTTGATAACCAGTACACCTCCACCAGTTATCAAATAATTTTGTAGTACCTAAATCATATTCCAACTCTATCTATGTCCATGATAATGTCCTATAATCCCACATAACGTGCACATTTTAATACATAATATATTAAATCAAAAAACTATAACAAAAAAATAACCTAAACAGATAAGGTTTATTTCATTGTATGTCTATAAAATCATCAGAATATTTAAGTGTAGTTGTCCATTGGGCTATCGTATTATCACTTTCATTAACCAAATTGATTCCACTACTTGATTGAAGTTATTATAGTTTTTATGGAATACAATTTATAAATAAATACACCAAAATATATACCGATAAAAATAAATAAATTTTTATTTACCCATATTTTTTAGAAAATTGAAAATCATCATCATATTTTTATTTTTTGAAAAATCATAAAATATAATGATTAAACCAAATGTTTTTTTTCTAATCGGGATATTATCTAAACCAATATATTAATTTTTCACATTCTATAAATGTAGATTTTACATGATGTTAATTATTGTTTTAAATGTTATGATGTAGTTTCCCTATTATTTAGGGAATGATTTACTTTTCATGATATTTACTTACTATTTAATCCTATGTAGAAATAAATAATGTTTATAATCACTTAATCTAATTCATATAAATATCCTTTTATAAAAAATAAATATACATTTTTCTTATTTCATCACAAAAATAATATTTATTGTTAATTTTTCTACATATTACAAATACTATTGATTGGGGTCCAAGGTAATTCCCACATTGAATTCATTCAAACTTCCCAATATTTGAGTTGTTTGATGTATAACCTATTTAAGATCAAAAATATTGCCTTGAATAGGTGGTCGCATGACACTAGTTGAATCCGCATATATTAAAAAAAATACCATAGTGCAAATTTTTTTTATCAAATTATATATATGGAACATCTTAGACATGAAACCAAATTACATTATCATATATAATAGGAACATTTATTTCATCCATAACTAATCATTAGCGTATAAAGAATTATCTCCCAATTTTAGTATTTAAATCCAACTATTTCATGAAATACTCACTCTATTATCAATTAATCTGCCTTATTCTCATCTATAGATAACCTACTAGATCGATAAATGAATTAACTATAATGAAAAGGAATAATAGTAAAAACATAAAATGAAACTGTAATCATTGACTTAATAAAACATAAAATTATTATGAAATTTATATTAATGGAAACTTTATATCTCCCAGATAATGGAGATGAAAACATTTTCATACACCCTATAAATGGTAATTATAATATATTTTTATTGTTTTTAATTAATATTTCTAGGAACCAAAACTAAACTATAGTGGTATAGTATATCTTAAAGTTTAGTTTGATTCCACATTTAATCTCAAACAGAAAAAAATAACATAATATAAATTATATTATATTATTAAGTCATAGTATTATAAATAAAAGCTCAAGTGAAAAGATTTCAAAAATCAAAAACCAATTATATTTTACAAAAAATTGGGATGATAAATTAATTTTAATGGATCATTTTTATAAGAAATTATATTTAATTATTTCAACTCTTTATAAGAAATAAAACATAATTACACCATGTAATATTAACTTATAATATGATCTGAATAATAGGAATTAAGAATATTTTTATAACTAAATCGATCAATATCATATTATTTTTTTACATTGGTGAAGAATTTATTTAATATTTAATAGAGAAATATATATATATATATAATTACATTAATATGAAAATAAATTAAATCAACCAACCAAAATAAATTTTATTATTAAATTATATATTCAGGGTTTTTCTCTTAATTTATTATCCCATAAGAAGATTTTATAGTCATTATTCAATGTGAAATAACTGTCAATGATTAAATGATCATAAAATAACATTAAATCCCTAGGAAAAATAATTGATGATTAAAAATCAAAATGAGAATTTAAAAAATAGTATCTACAAAACATTGATCTGAATTTTCAATAATGAAATTTCTATCATTGTAAATCCTTTTAAAAAATTAATTAATTTTCATATAATTTATTTAATTTGAATAAAAATAAAATAAATATTATCTAAAAATCAATATTTAATGAGAATCATTAAACTGTAATGATTATATCTCCTCATCTTATTTATATTTCCTTTATTAGACTCTTCTTATCTATCCTTCTTTAAAATACATGTATCAAACATTTTATATTGATTTGATTATGGTATTATGTGCCTTAAATAAACTTAATTTTATTATTCATTACATATATTCCCAATAACAAAATAAAAGGATAGATAGTTATAAGGTCTTTTAATTATTAGAATCTTTAAAACATCATCATGAAAATAAAAATATTTTTTTATTTAAAACTAGAATTATTTCTCCTACTTCAGATCTATATTATAAAACCCTATTTGTTACCCTAGGATAAAATATGGAAATGGATAAACTATAAATGAAAGTATGGGAATAATGTAAAAATAAATACAACAAGGTATTTAAGAGTAAAGAAATGATATCCTAATGAAACTATTCATAAACATGAAAACCATGAATAAGTAAATGAATGCATAAGATCATGGAAACATGTATTATGTGACAATAATATAATACACGAAATCATAAATATATATTAAGGGTCACTCCCCAGACAATCATCAAATGGACAATGTCCCATAGTGGATAAGTTTCGTTCCATATTCTCATAATTACAGTGGAAATGTCCCATTGTGGATTAGGCTCACTCCCTTATCCATTACACAGTTTCTCATGATATATAAAGCCTTAAATAATGAATTATAGAGATCTATAATGTAGGTACTATATTTCACATAACATAGTGTTCTTAGGATTACCACATATTAACCAGTCAACGTCGATAAAGTCCCATAGTGGATTTTATTTACCCCTTAATCCCATACATAGTGACTGGTGTGATATAAATTTTTACTAAATGGATTAAGGGAAATATAATTCTTAAAAAACTCATTAGAAAAATGAAAATAATTCATATTAATTTTTATGGGGGAATTAAACATGATATAGATTATAATACTGATTAGACAAATGAAATTAATGTTAGTTTCATAATTCTTATATAAGGCTTAATAAAAGGATAAATCATAAGGATTACCAAGGGAGGAAGGAATTATTTTTTTAACATTCAGAATTGAAAAGTTATATATTTCATGAGTGTGAAATTCCAATATAGAAAATTAATTAAAAATATCACTGAGGATAATGAATTAAAAGTAACCATCGGTGTAAAACATTATGAAATAACTAGTGGATATTTTTTTGAAGTAATTTTTTTCATAAAATTAGAATAGAAAAACAGGTTTCTCCATAAAATAATATTGTTTTTATAATATATTAAATGTTTAAGAATAAAATTTATAGTGATTCATGATATGAGACATGGAGTAGGAATGTTCTCTTTAATTGGGTTAACATGAAAGTGGGAATTTTGAGGAGAACTAAGAACATGTATAATGAATATGATAAAATTTATATTTAACATGGTATATATTGAAGGTAAATATAAGAAATATAATATATTTCTATTAAATATATTATGTATAATGGATTAAAAAAATGGAACATGTAACCATCTAGTAATGAAGGTTGTAAGGAAGACCCATTACGACATGAGAATCATTCAAATAAAAACATCATGAAATAGATAGATCTGTATGTTAAAGTGAAAATAACATTAATAATGATAAAAAATTATATTATATATTCTATTGGAAGCATTCAAACCATTTAAATGGAATTATAAACATAAAATATAATTTTCCCAAAGAAATAAATTTTGAGATGAAACCCTTACCTCTTTCAAAATTCCATTTCTCTATCTTACTTCCATCATCAATAATAAAATTATGTTAATTAAATACCATATTAATAACCATATTATTATATATTTAAATTAATAAAGTATTTTTATTATTATATTATATTTATTTATTACATATATTTTGATTATTTTTTCGTTACTAATTTAATAAGGTTCAAATTATTTCATTCGATTTACCAAAAAAAGATGATAATTAAATAATAAGATAACATCATAATGTAACCACTAAAAAACAAAAATAAATCATTATTTGAAAATTAAATTATAAATAATATTATTATTTAATTATGAATAGTTATTTTTTAGAGTTTTATATCATTACTCATGTATGTGGAAAAACTAACCCTAACAAGAACACTATATATATCAATTAGTGAGTGTCATTAAGGAATTATACAACAAAATTATAATAGAAGTATAATGTTATTATTTAGTTTTTTATATTACTTAATCATATCCTATGTTTTTTTTGGAAAATAAATAAAAATATTAACGAAAAATAAAAAATGTTACATTGTGGAGGCAGTAGTCTTCATAATGCATCAATAACAATATCATTTCTCAAATAATGTTATGGAATTAATGCATATCATAATTTTAAATTTAAAAATATTTTTTAAATCATTGATATAATAATTATTCATTTATTACATAATTTTTAAATTACATTAATGATGGTTATGTAAAACTAAAGATCTCTTTTTGTGAAGGTGTTAGTTTTACCAACTTAGTAATAACACTTTTTATTTACATAGTGGATTGAGGGGGGGGGGGAATAATGGTTTTCAAATTTTTATAATAAATTATATTTATATTAATGATAATTATTTAATTATATTTTTATGGATATTATATATTTTGCAGAGTATGATTATGAAAAAATGAGTGTGAAGAAAATAATACTTAGGTTGGAGACTTGATCTTTTCTTAGGGTTATTCTTTGAAAATAAGGCCCCAAGATAATTCTATAGGAAAAGGTACTATGGATGAATAATGAAGTTATATTATATGTATTTTTTTGAATGTTTAAAAAGAAATTATAAAGGAACCATAATCATGTAGTGGTGGAAGTGATCCCCTATTGTAAGTGAAGAAGTTGGCAATTTTGAGAATAACCTTTACACTACCATGACATCGTTACACTATTCCTAGGTAAATTAATCTAAAATGTTATAATAATTGAGTATATGTGGTATTTCGTAGATACATTCGCACCCAATACATTACAAACATTGTTACAACATTTTTCAAGTCAATTTCTATAGGTTTTTACTTTTTTGCATTTTGAATATTATATGTGTAACTTGTTTTTAAATATGTAATTTATGTTGTATTTAAACATATAAGGTGAAACCTGATAATTTATTTACATTTTTGAAACAAAATTTAACATTCATTTAATATAATTACAATTATAAATATGATAAAATGAATTTTTAATTTAAAATATGCAAGATATATAAACCAGTTTCTATAGATAAGTGGATTTTTACCATTAGGAGTTCATAATTTTATTTCTTATAAATTACCAATTTAAATACTATAAAATAAATTATATATTTTTACAAAATAACATTAAATTCATATAATTAATATCATCAATTTAATGCTTTGGTCGGAGTGGATACTCATGAGGGGGTGAATTGAGTTCCAATTAAAATTTCTGTTTCAAAACTTTGTCTTAAAAATCCCCAAATAAAATACTGAATTAAACTTTAGTGAATTTATATCAAAGTAAATGTTCTGTTGGGTTCTCAAGGGATTGATTATTTCCCAGTTAATCAAAACACAATGGTAGATTAGCTTTTGAAACAAACTTACTGATTTACAACTAATATAAACTCTTGTGAATTTAATTATCAATGTGACTTTAAAATAGTTTTGGTTTTAAAGTAATTAGCAGCGGAATAAAAGAATAACATTGAAAGATATAGCACAGTAGATATAACCAAGAGGTTCAGTCTCAAGACAAGACATAGTCCTCTCAAAACTTTATATAAAAGTGATCCACACCCTGGATCAGGGATTACAACAGTATACAACTGTCCAGGTCTAAGACCTTTACCACTGTTATTCATGGGAAACAGAACAACAACAACCAGCTGTCCAAGTCACACATAACCTCTACCACTATCCCAGTGGGAAATAAAAGATGTACCAGTGCTGAGTGAGGATTTACAAATCCTCCAGTTAAAGCACAGGAGACAGTGTGTGTGTGTTACATACAGCAGATAACACACACTGCTCAATATGTAAAAAGATAAATCACAGAGCAAATATTTAGAGTTTAGAAATGGATCTAGTGATTTTCGTGCAGTTCTGGACTCCTTTGATTGATCAGAATTCGCTCTGGGTCCACTTTTGGGTTTTCTCTGGAAAACAGAGTATCGTCTATTTCCTTGACTTCCAGGTGTAGAGACAGGGGAGATAGTAGTCGATGAAGTTTTTGTGTTATGTTCTCATTCTCAGCTCTTCACTGGTATGCAGTAATGAATGAGTTCTTCGTGTAAGTTCAGTCGTCTCTTTGCATTCTAACTCAGTTTTTCTTCAAGCACACCTCGTGGTATGTATATCTCTCTGTGTATTCATCTATCCATTCCATGTTTTGCAGCAACACATCCTTCCTTTATATAAAGAACGAGCTCCAGCAAAAGATGATATACTTTTTTGCAGGTACGAGTTACGGTTCCCTGACATCCAACAACACACATTAAATAAATTTCAGTGTATTAAAATACACATGATATGATTGTTGGTTAGATTAAATAATGATAAAGAAATTAAAGCAGCATCGGGTTCGGTTTCTGGAACGGTAGCTCTTGATATCGGTATACTTGTGTTACGGTAGGTGTCTGTATCAGTAGACTTTGCATATCGGTGGTCTTCAGCATATCGGTAGCTCTGTATCGGTAGCTGTCGACTTTGATGTATCGGTAGGCTTGAGTACCGTTGAGCTTGTAACTTTAACTCTATCGGTAGACTTGTTGTACCATCTTGGTAGACTTTGATGTAGCGGTGAACTTTGAGTACCAGTGAACCTGATGTATCGGTGAACTCCGTATCAGTAGCTCTATTCAATATCAGTAGCTCTAAGTCATAACGGTAGCTACTGTTCTATATCGGTAGCTATAAACTGTATAAGCATTCTATTGGCAGAATGTGTTAGGTCAGAGTACATATATCCAAAAGACTTATATTAAGCATAATTGAAAGTAACAACATATAATAAAGAATATTTGAGATTTATCAAACATAATTAAGATATAAATAAAATATAGTTGGGATTATCAAAATATAATAAAGAAACACAATTCCCACAGGGTTCAACAATCTCCCACTTTTTGATAATCATAACTTTTGCCAAAAAAAATTTAAATAGTATCAGAGAAAAAATATATAAAAAATGATATAAAAAAAGAGTAGTATTAGAGAAAATAGAAAATATGGAAAAGAACACAACGTTTCTTTTGTTTAAAAAAGAATGTTTCTATATTCCTCAAGTCCCGGTTTCTCATTCCACTTTTGTGTGTTTCTCCCCCTTTGTTAACTCTTAGGACTCATTGCTTATTTTCCCTCATTTCTCATGTTCTCATTTTCTCCCCCTTTGTGATTAACAAAAATAAGGGTATAAAAGAAAAGATAAAGATTAGCAGAGAATAAATGACAAAGTTATAGAAACTCGGTCATGTAGAGAATGAAGAGGAATTCCATTAATACAAAAGATACAATGATAAAATCAGAACAGAAAAAGTGAATCCTATCAAAAAGATCTAGAAACCCTCAATACTCCTCTGGAACATGTGTCTTTCCCTTAGGATCAGTTGAGGTTGCAGGTGCAGGGTCGGCAGAGGGTTTCGGAATAGCTGAAGGCACAACTGGTGGTTCAGCTACAGAAACTGTACCGGTTCTGAAATCTGAGCTCTTCTGAGTGATCATTGGTGTCACGCTCCTGATGGATTGAACTGGAGTCAATTGAGGAGTACTCCCAGAGGCGGAAGCAGGAAGTGCAGGAGGTACAATCACTGGTCTGGCATCCACATGTAGGAAGGGCAGCAACAGGTTTCTGAAGTCCATTATAATGATTCCTCCCCTCTCCATTGTAGACACAAAATCATCTCTATTCTCTATAAACTTATCCAAAGCAGGAGTAAGCTCCCTGAGCTTACTAAAATGTTCCCTGAAGGCTTGGGTAACTGGAGGTAACTTTATATTTTCCAGTAAGAGCTTGAAATTGTTGGTCAGCTGATGCTTGGTATAAACGTTTTCAAAATAGGCATCAACTATATTCATGATTGCCTCTTGAGAAGTAGTAGCTACCCGCAGGTGATCACGAACAAAATTACTAACTTCACTAGTGGTAGAAAGAATATGAGTATCTGATGCACCACTGGGAGTGGGCTTAGCCAATTCTTCTTCAATAACAGTGCGGATCTGGTAAAGGTTCCTACTTGTGCTAGATGAGGGAAGAGGTTTCATTGAGAAGGCCACTGTCTCCTTGAAAGATTGAGTCAGACTACTAACTACCTTCTGAACAAGGGTATCCTGACTGTTCAGATGTTCTTTAACTAACTTTTTAAAAGCCTCAAAAACTTGCACAAATTGTTTGAACACTTCTTTGATATATCGAATGTCAGAGTTTACTTGATCTTGAGAGATGTGAATTGTAGTTAGAGAAGAAATCGATTGTCTCAAGGCAACTACAGCTCCTGTCCAACTCTCAATCTGAGTGTGGCACACTTTAATTTTATCCATCATTTCTTTCACAGGACTGGATACACCATATCCAATGGATAACTCAAGGGATTTCTCCACACTTTTCATCTCTTCAACCATACTTTTATTTATATCTGCCACTGATTCCCTTATTGTTTCTTTCAATTCAGTTTTTAAGGACTCAAGGTCCTCCTTGGTTGCCACATTTTCATCCATAGTGGATAAGGTAACTGATTCCTTTTGGGGCTGGTCTTCCTCATCAGAATCTCCATAAGAAAGACCAAGAACCATATATCCTAGATCTGATGTCTAACCTTCAATTTCATATAGTACTGATACTGAACCAAGGTTATCCCCCTCAATTGGAACATTCTCATGAGGTATCTCTTCCAACTATTCTTCCTGAGGTAATTTTACAATTTCCTCTACAATTGCAGTAGATTCAATAGCCATTTTTTCTGAGTTATTAATGACTCTCTCATGAACAGGTGATGCTGCTACTTCTTCCTGATCAGGTACTGTCCAGACTGTACTAACTATTAGAGGACTCAAACTGAGATCTTTTTCAACATTTTCAACATCATCTGCTTCATCATCATCCTCTTTTTCTCCATTAACATCATGATCAGATTCTGTTGCCTCATCCTCCTCAGAGGTGACCTTGAAAAAATACTAGCATGCTTCTTCTCCTTCTTCTGTAGTCTCTGTATCATTGTCCTTCAAGACAGTTTATCTCTTTGGTAGTTCTTTTGGAGGGCTAGGTGCTCCATAAGAAATAAATTGATGCACATGACTAGGGGGTATGTCTGGGTCTCCTCCTTCCTCTACTGATGTCTCTTCCTCCTCAGCTTCATCATCACTGTAGAACGGTTCTGGCTCATCTGGTCCAAGACAAGGATCCCTCACATCCTTTGGTCTAGAAGGATGATCCACAGGAGTATACTTGTCATAGATTTTTCCATCATCATTCACCCATGATATCATCTAAGGATTCCAACTGACCTTCAGGTATTTAAAAACTATTCTTGTAATACAGAAGTTGTCCTTAACCACTACTAGCTCATCCTGAGGTCCAGCAACCTCTTTCACTTTTAGCATCACAGAAATCAGCTATGAAAAAAACAGTGCATTTGATTTGGACTTTGGTCTAGTCATATATTCCACTTGAACCATAATCAGTCTACATAGATTGATTCGCACACTGTGCTTCAGAAAATATAACAAATATATGTCTTGGAATCTCAATGTAGCAAAATCAACTCTTCTAGGACTATCAGAATGCTGGATAAATTTAAATAACAGCTTATCTTCTCCTTCCATCTCTGAAGCAATCACCTTTCTAGGGGTCCCATTCCCTGTAATCTCCATCAAAGCATCTTCATATTGAAACACATCACTGGTTGAAGGTACAGACTTTGAGTAGAATTCATAATCTCTTTCATGTTGAACTCTTAAGTTCCTAGCCCATTCCACTGAAGTAAAAGATACTTCCTGACCATTTACCACAGAAATCATTCTGCTTTCTTCTTCAGAATTTTCAAAATGAACGAATTCGTAGAACTGTTTCACCAGTCCTGGATAATAAGGTCCATTGTTGTTTGCGAAGCACTCAGTCCAACCTTGTTCTTCTAAAACTTTATGAACCAAGGACTTCCTCTCCATGAGCCATTCTGCGCACACCTCTTTCTCAATGACAATTTCTCTCTTTGAGAGATGCGGGTTTATTGGATTCCTTCGAGCTATACTTCCACTTCCAATTCCACTGGTACTGGAATTCAATACTTTCTGTCTCTTTGATTGCGGCTCATCACTCCCATCTGTGACTTGGGGTCTCTTGACGCGGGCCATTACAGATTCGAGGTTTAGGGTTTTGCAGCTTGAGAGGGTTAGGTTGGAGGGATTCGAACAGACGAGTTCGCGGTGAGATTGAGTGAAATCTAGACTCGGTTTAATATCATTTAGGATCCACATATAAAATAAATCATATAAAAAAACTTGATGTCTCGGCTATAAAGAAGTTTAAAATAGCGCAAGATTTACCGGTAAAGTCTCCTAATGGTGAGGTCTTCTAACGGTGAGGATTCTCTAACGGTGAGGTTTCTAACGGTGAGGTTTCTAACGGTGAGGTTTCTAACGGTGAGGTATCTAATGGTGAGGTTTCTGACAGTTCATGGGTAACTTATCATTCCTAATTCGTGTCTAATGAAACTTACTCTTTCTTAACATAAAGGCTTAGTGAGAATGTCAGATAATTGAAGTTCAGTGCCTATAAATTCAATTGTTATATCACCTCTTTGATAATGATCTCTTAAAAAGTGGTTTCTAACATCAATGTGTTTGGTTCTAGAGTGAGACACAGGATTCTTAGAGATGTTGATCGCACTAGTGTTGTCACAGCTGATTGAAACATGTTTAAAATTAAATCCATAGTCCAGTAAAGTGTGTTTCATCCACAGAATCTGTGCACAGTAACTACCAGCAGCTATATACTCTGCTTCAGCATTATACAATGCATCTGAGTTATATTTCATACTACACCATGATACTAGGGACTTTCCAAGTAAATGACATGTTCCAGAAGTACTTTCTCTATCTAACTTGCATCCAGCAAAGTCAGCATCCGAATAACTTATTATATCAAATGATTGTACTTTTGGATAAAACAATCCCAAATTAGAAGTATTTTTAAGATATTTGAAAATCTTTTTAACAGCAAGTAAGTGTGAATCTTTAGGGTTAGGTTGAAATCTAGCACACATACATACACTAAAAATAATATCAGGTCGACTAGAAGTAAGATAAAGTAAACTCTCAATCTTACCTCTGTAATTAGTTTGATCAACTGGTTTACCAGTTTCATCAATATCCAATTTACAGGTGGTACTCATAGGTGTATCACTTCCCTTAATACTATCCAAACCAAAACGTTTTAATAAATCCTTAGTATATTTACTCTGATTCAAAATAATACCATCTTTAGTTTGAATGATTGGAAATCCAAGAAAGTACTTAATCTCTCTCGTTAAGCTCATTTCAAACTTATTTTGCATAACCTTTGAAAAATCAGTACATAAAGAGTTTTTAGAAGATTCAAAAATAATATCATCAACCTAGATTTGTACTATTAACACATATTTTGAAATCCTTTTTATAAAAAGAGTTGGATCATCTATCCCTTTTGTAAATCCTTTTGAAATAATAAAGTTTGAAAGTCTTTCATACCAAGATCTTGGATCTTGTTTCAAACCATATAATGCTTTAGAAAGTTTAAAAACCTGATTTTGAAAATGAGGATTTGAGAAACCAGGTGGTTGTTCTACAGAAACATTTTCAACAATAAAACCATTTAGAAAAGAACTTTTCACATCCATTTGATATAACTTGAAATTCAGATGTGATGCAAAAGCAAGTAAGATCCTAATAGCCTCTAATCTAGCTATAGGTGCAAAGGTTTCCCCATAGTCAATTCCTTCTTCTTGATTGTAACCTTGTGCAACTAGTCTAGCTTTGTTTGTAATGATGTTTCAAGATTCATCAAATTTGATTCTAAACACCCATTTTGTGCCTATGGTTATAGTGTCTTTAGGTCTTTCTACTAATTTCCAGACTTTGTTTCTTTCAAATTGATTTAGTTCTTCTTGCATAGCCATTACCCAAAATTCATAATTGATAGCATCATTGATATTTTTAGGTTCTAACTCTGAAAGAAAAGCTTGATGTTCAACCTGATTTCTTAGTGAAGCTCGAGTCTGTGTCCCTCTATCAATATTTCCTACAACAACATCTAAAGGATGATTCTTTAGAATTCTAGTTGGTCTAGAAAAGGTAGGACTGGAGATTTCAGGTTCATCAACAGGTTGGGGTTCAACAGAAGCAGGTTCTGGAAGATTTCCAGAACTGGATGTTTTAACTATTGGTCATTTGTCTTTATCATTAAGGATCAAAACAGATAAATCATCTTCAAGATTTTCAATACAGGTCTTAGGTTCATGTGGATCAGTTTCATCAAATTTTATGTGGACAGATTCCTCCACACATTTGGTTCTCTTATTAAAAACTCTATAGGATTTACTAGAAATAGAGTAACCTAGGAAAATTCCTTCATCAATCTTTGGTGCAAACATGTCAAGATTATCTTTAGTATTATGAATAAATACTTTGCAACAAAAAACTCTAAAGTAGTTAACCTTAGGATTCCTATGGTTCCACAACTGATAACGGGTTTTCTTAAGAACAGGTCTGATTAAGACTCTATTGATAACATAACAAGCTGTATTGACAGCTTCAGCCCAAATGTAAACAGGTAGGTCATACACATTTATCATGGTTCTGGAAATTTCGTGTAGGGTTCTATTCCTCCTTCCTACTACACCATTCTGTTGGGGTGTCCTAGGGGCAGAAAAATTGTGACTATAGCCACTGTGTGAGTAGTAGGATTCAATCTCATGATTTTCAAACTCACGACCATGATCACTTCTCAACGTTTTGATCTTAAGTCCACTAATGTTTTCTACAGACTTGGAATATTTTACAAAGTTTGAACAAGCTTCACTTTTGTGAGCTAGAATATATACCCAAGTATATCTGAAAAAGTCATCTACTAGAACATAGACATAGTGCTTCCCATTTAAACTAGAAACTCTAGAAGGTCAAAATAAATCCATGTGAACCAACTAGAGAGGTTGAGAAGTTGACACTTCTTTCTTTTATTTTAAAGAAACTTTTTGTTACTTTTTCTTTTGACAGGGATTACAAACTTTTTCTGCTGGAAATTCAAGTTTGGGTAGGTCTCTAACTAAGTTCTTTATAGCAAGTTTTCTAAGTGAGTGTACATTGCAGTGTCCTAATCATCTGTTCCAAATCCAAGACTCTTTATTAAAATCATTTAAACAAGTAATATTTTGCTTAGCTAATGAATTTAAATCAACAGCATAAAAATTTTCATTTCTTAAAGTAGAAAACACTAAAGCATTTTTAGAATTAAAAACATTGCAAGAATAATTTTCAAATTTAACATAAAAACCATCATCACATAACTGATAAATACATAACAAATTGTATTCATGTCCATCAACAAATAAAACCTTATAAATTAATACTGAGTCATTGTTACCAATCTGGCCTAAGCCCATGATTTTTCCTTTTGAGTTATCACCAAAAGTGACAAACCCTCCATGAACATTCACTAAGATTTTAAAGCATGAGAAGTCTCCTGACATATGCCTTGAACATCCACTGTCCAAATACCAAGGCTTTCTACAGGATCTCTTTAAGAAGGTTCCCTACAAAACAGATTTAAATAGGAAATGATTTTGGTACCCTGGTCGTCATGGGTCCATACAGGTTATCCAATAAAACATTAGGTACCCAAAATTGTCTTATGGGTCTCATAAACTTTGTAGAATCAATAGATTTTGAAAGGTCAACCTTATTGGATCTGTACCTATGAATATAACTAGTTGAATCATATAAATGTCCAGAACTAGAACTAGCAGTATTCTGTCCAGATTTAGGAATGAATTTAGTTTTGGTAAATATTCTCTGTCCTGGTTGGTATCCTATACCAGTGGTGTATCTAGGTGCCATTTTCTTACCTATAATTTGAGTAAGAGTATCTTTACCATTTTTAAACTTTTCTACGTCTTTCTTAAGTACCTCATTGGATAATTTCAGTTTAGTGTTTTCTTTAAGCAACAGAGCATTCTTTTCCATCTCAATATCAAGATCAGATTTATTTTTAATAGTTAAAGCATACCATTTATTTAAACCATTGTATTTTTCATTCACCTCATTACAGGTTTCTTCTAACATATCACAATATTTAATCAGTTCAGATTTTGTCATGTTTTCTGATTCAGAATCATCTCCAGAATAATATGAATTTAAAGCAGGAGTTTCAGATGTTACCTCAGATGTGTTTGTCATAAAACACATGTTTGCCTTGTGTCTGTTTTCAGTTTCAGAAATGTCAGATTCACTAGAGCTATCCTCAGAAGCACTCCAAGTATCCTTCATGGCATTCTTATACTTATTGTCCTTGTATTCATACCTCTTCTTGTATTTCAACTTTGGACAGTCTTCTTTTATATGTCCTTTTATTTTGCACTCATAACAGACAACCTCATCTGTTTTGTCAGATTTCTTCCAATCCTTTTTCCAATGTCCCTTTCTATCATACTTACCTTTATAATTTGATTTTCTGAAAAACATCTTCTTCCTATAATACTTTTTAAACCTTCTGGCAATGTGATCCATCTCGGCATCAATATCTTCACAGCTTGAACTCTCATTTATAGCTTGAAGCTTCTCCTTATCCTTGTTCTTTGATGTTGAAGTCTTGAAAGCAACTGACTTCTTTCTAGGCTCATCTTCTTCTTCATTGTTAACCTTGAGTTCCTCTTCATACATAATAAACTTTCCAATTAGTTCCTTGACTGGTAGTTCACCAATATCACATGATTCTCTAATTGAGACAGAAGTTCCCCTCCATCTTTCAGGTAGACTTCTCAGAATTCTCATAATTTTTTCCGTTGATGGAACATCCTTTCCCAGAGAAGTCATTGTGTTGACAATTTCATTAAACCTGAGATACATGTCAGAAATGGGTTCATCAGGCTTCATCTTAAAATTATCATACATAATAGTATAAGTGTTCAATCTCATTTCTTTAACATTAGTTGTTCCTTCATGAGAAACAACTAAGGTATCCCAAATTTCATAAGCAGTTTTACAAGCAGATGTTCTATTAAATTCCTCATCTCCTAAAGCACAGTACAAGGCATTCATAGCTTGGCAATTATTGTTGTAGGCAGCCTTAGTAGCTTCATTCCAAGTAGTTCTAATAGTGGTAATAATTTTATATTCTGATTCTATAGTAGTCCAAATATCAAAACCCATGCTTTCTAAATGAATTTTCATTTTGATTTTCCACTGAGCATAGTTTGTGCCATTGAAAAATGGTGGTCTATTGGTAGCAGCACCTTCAAGTCTGTTATCCATGATAACTTACTTAAAGAAAATATTTTAAATTGATAAAAATTTAGAAATAACAGAAATTTTAAGAACTTTAAAATACAACTAAAATCACAGTTGAAAAACAGAGTACTTTAGAAAATATTTAAACAACCTTTAATATCAATTGTTGTTCGGAGTGGATATTCAAGAGGGGGTGAACTGAGTTCAAATTAAAATTTCTGTTTTAAAACATTGTCTTAAAAACCCCCAAATAAACTACTGAATTAAACTGTTGTGAATTTATATCAAAGTAATGGTTCTTTTGGGTTCTCAAGGGATTGATAATTTCCCAGTTAATCAAAACAGAAAGGTTGATTAACTTTTGAAACCAACTTACTAATTTAAAAATAATATAAACACTTGAAATTTTAATTATCAATGTCACTTTAAAACGGTTTTGGTTTTAATGTAATTAGCAGCGGAATAAAAGAATAACTTTGAATGATATAGCACAGCAGATATAACCAAGAAGTTCAGTCTCAAGCCGAGACTTATTCGTCTCAAAACATTATATAAAAGTGATCCACACCCTAGATCAGGGATTACAACAGTATACAACTGTCCAGGTCCAAGACCTCTACCACTGTTATTCGTGGGAAACAGAACAACAGCAACAAGCTGTCCAGGACACACATGACCTCTACCACTATCCCAGTGGGAAATAAAAGATGTAATAGTGTTGAGTGAGGATTTACAAATCCTCCAGTTAAAGCATAGGATACCGTGTGTGTGTGTTACATACAGCAGATAACACACACTTCTCAGTATGTAAAAAGATAAATCACAGAGCCAATATTTAGAGTTTAGAAATGGCTCTAGTGATTGTCGTGCAGTTCTGGACTCCTTTGATTGATCAGATTTTGCTCTGAGTCCTCTTCTGTTTTTTGTCCGGAAAACAGAGTATCGTCTGTTTCCTTGACTTCCAGGTGTAGAGTCAGAGGAGATAGTAGTTGATGAAGTTTTGTGTTATGTTCTCGTTCTCAGCTCTTCACTGGTATGCTGTAATGAATGAGTTCTTCATGTAAGTTCAGCCTTCTCTTTGCATTCACACTCATTTTTTCTTCCATCACACCTCGTGGTATGTATATCTCTATGTGTATTCGTCTATTCATTCCATTTTTTGCAGTATCACATCCTTCCTTTATATAAATCAAGAGCTCTGGAAAAAGATGATTTACTTTTTGTAGGTACGAGGTACGGTTCCCTGACATCCAACAACACACATTAAATAAATGTCATTGTATTAAAATATACCTGATATGACCGTTGGTTAGATTAAACAATGATAAAGAAATTAAAGCTGCATCGGGTTATGTTTCTGGAACGATAGCTCTTGATATCGGTAGACTTGTGTTACGGTAGGTGTCTGTATTGGTAGACTTTGCATATCAGTGGTCTTCAGCATATCGGTAGCTCTGTATCGGTAGTTGTCGACTTCGATGTAGTAGTAGGCTTGAGTACCGATGAGCTTGTAACTGTAACTCTATCGGTAGACTTGTTGTACCGTCTTGGTAGAGTTTGATATAGCGGTGAAATTTGAGTACCGATGAACTTGATGTATCGGTGAACTCCGTATCAGTAGCTCTATTCGATATCGGTAGCTCTAGGTCATAAAGGTAGCTACTGTTCTATATCGGTAGCTATAAACTATTTAAGCATTCTATTGGAAGAATTTTTTAGGTCAGAGTACATATATCCAAAAGACTTATATTAAGCATAATTGAAAGTAACAACATATAATAAAGCATATTTGAGATGCATCAAACATAATTAACATATAAATAAAATATAGTTAGGATTATCAAAATATAATAAAGAAACTCAATTCCCAGAGGGTTCAACATAATGGAATAGATAATATTTATAAGAAACTTCATTTAAAAACATTGATTCACTATTATCGTTGTAATTAATATTAATCATTCCTGTATTAAATTTATACCTAAAATTTATTATTAAGTTGTTAAAAAATATTAAAATATTAAAATCCAATAATAAATAATTTTTTTATTATTTAATGTCTAAAATTGATAAAGTCAAATTTTTAATATAATAATGTAAAAATAGCATTTTAGTATAAAATATTTATTTAGTTTAAAAATTGATAAACATGTATTTTTAAAAGACAAATTACAAATTTTAAATGAATTATTAATATTATTAAATAAATATTTTTTATATAAAATTTGTTTTGAAATAGTCATGTATTTTTTGTATTAAAAAACTTATGGTTTATAGAAAAATCAATAATTCTACTTTACGCATAAAATTATTATTTCCTTAACATCTAAAAATTTCATAAATTAATAATTTTTATATAATTATTTAAAAAATAATTTCATTTTATAAAATTAAATATTCATAATTTTCTATGTTAACACTTATATAAAATCATTAATAATAATAATAATCTATTTTTATATAAAAATATTTTTGTTCTAATATACTAATGATTCTTATTTTATTTTATATAAAATACTTATAAATCAAGATTTGTTTAATCAATATTATCTTTTATTATAATCATAATTTGAAAATAATGTTTTTATATTTATAAAATAAAAACACAACGAAAAAATGATGATAAATTCCTCAAAAAATAATTATTGATTAAATATATATAAAATAACTACATATATATAAATATATATATATATTAATAGATTTTATAATTTCTTTACCCATATTCAGGCCTAAAAATTAAACGAATATGTTTTAAAATATTAATAATATCACTGTATCATTTTAGTTTGGTGTCTCCTACAGAGTAATTTATTGAAAATATTTAACATAAATATAGAATAATATATATTAAAATATAAATTCAATACATGCCTCATAATATTAAAATATCTAAACATCATAATCAAAATCACTGCATTAACAGAGATGTTGTTCATTTTATTCAGCCAAAAATCACCTTTGAATTTATCTCCAACCGTAAATAGTAACATATTAATGTATGCTATTTTGCAGCATTATTTATTCAATTATGTACTTATTAGTATTCCTTATTTATTATAATAAATTTGATTTATTTAATTCATCTAGTTTCCATTACTATATCGTCATTATTCTGAAATATATTCTTCTTTAACATTCCTTTTTTGACCCATGAAATTAGTGATACATAGTGACCTCTATTACACCATAATATTATTAATTAATTCCATCCTTATTTTCCTAAAATATAAATGTTTAATATAATTCATTACATCATGTTATTTTCAATCAGTATTCAAAATATTATAAATTATTCCAAATTCATCCCCAAGCTATATTCTATAAAAATGAGTAAAAATTTAAAATTAAGAATAATTAAGAATAATTAACAATAAAATTTAAAATGAAAATGTTTTCAAAAATTATATTCATCAGTAAAAAATAAAGAAAATAGTTATGTGAAATATCTTTTTGGGAGATGAAGTTAGATTCAAATAATATTGAAAAGATTCAATGATTATAACAGTTAAGATGGTTTAGACATAAAAAAATAATGATCGAATTGGTAGAGTAGTTGATCTCAATGTGGAATGTAGAGTATATCTTTAGAGATTTTATTTTAAAAGGAAGATGAATTTTAATAAATATTTATTATTGAATTAATCCTCATATATTATTCATAATGTAAAATAAAAAAGTATTTAAATTGAATAAATACTATAATAAAAATTATTGCATGATGAAATGAAGAATACATTTTTTGTTTTAATATGAATGTAGATGAACAATATATAGTGATTAGTAATATTAAATCATTCATTAAATAATTTATAAATTTAACCAAATCATCTAATTATCATGTTTCTAACTTGAAAGAAAACCATTAAATCCATGCTGAAAAATTGATGTTATAATAAGAATTTTTTGTTTATAAAATATAATGATAAGTATTCAGACAAGATATTCATGAAATAGAGGAAAATACATAAGGATCCCTAGAGTGATCAAAGACCCTGTATTATGTGTATGATTGAAATTTTATATAAATTTTTTTATATGAAATTGTAAAATCTATTTTAAGAAATTTAATGATGATATAAAAATATAATGTTGAAGGAAACTCTCAATACCAAAATCTAAATGTTTTACAAAAATATGAAATATATTTATGTTGTAAAGAGAATACGGGAGAGGTCGTTCACATAGAACAAATACCAATTTATTCATTTTTTGGGACACATAATAACCAATAATGATACAGAGGAATGTACTAATAAGGTTATAAAACCAAAAAGTATTCAACAATGGAATAGAGTATATCCCTCAAAATTAATGATAAAGTATTTCAACATGTATTATTTTACTTAAGATATTTATGGTCAAAATTAATTTTATAATAGAAAAATGAGGGTACTAAGTAATTTAAAAATGTTTTTATGTGCCTATATTCATTATAATAGACTATAATTTGATGCTAAACAAATTTAAAGTTTCTTTTGAACATATTTTACATTGCATTCTAAAACAAATTGGTATTTGTATCACAATGTGAATTTATATACTATGTATTCCATGTTTTAGTGGGATAAAATTTCATAAGTATGTAATATTATATATTTATGATACTCATATATATTAAAAGGATGTTGAGAATTAAACTTGTGTATGAAATAAATCTCAAGTATTGTGTCTTACATATGTTGTTCAAGGTGATAAATACAATTACATATCAGAAATTTCACTAAGGATTGTTTATTATATATTTAGTGAAAATTGAATCTAATGTTTATAAATAATAATTTTATTTATTAAAATGTATTACATTTAGATTCATATGAATAGTTTATAATTTTAAATTTCAAATAGGCAACCAATGAATCTAATATAAGAACCATAGTTTAGATTTACTCGTATTTATTATTAAAATTTACAATTTTATATGAAGAAAACTATTTGATATAAAATATTGAAGATTTAGATAAATATTTGAATAATATTTAGAAACATAATCAACGGATATATTTACTAAACTTTGACGTGGTTTTATTATAATGGAATTATTTTAAGAGGGTTCCAATTACTTTATGTTGAGATTATTTTTATGTAAATTCAATTATTTTTTGAATGGATAGGTGATACATATATACATGGACAATATAAAATCAATGTTTTGAATAAATAAGTTTTGTAACATTACATATATTATCTCATGAATATTTAGAAAGGAAAAATCGAACAAATTTATATATTGGAATATGTCTATTCATGATTATACAATTTTTTTATTACATGCTATTGATGAAATTTTTTTCGTCCATTCTCTTATAGTTATTATACATTAACAATGACAAAAAATGCACAGAGCATGAGAATAATTAAATATTTCTATTTTTACATTATGATCAATATATGGATAAGAGTAAAGATTATAAAATATACACATTGGAAAAACATTTTTGTTTGAGAAAACTCTTTATTAATTAGTTGGATTTATCAATAACTATGTGATACTATGTTTTTAAAAATCATATTTTTATTATATTTATTTACAAGAGCCCTACATGTTCTTAGAGAAGTGAGGCCTTATGAAATACTTGTTTTTGATAACCTAGTAAAATATAATTAAATATTATATACGGAACATGTGTCATCATTTTTACTTATATATGAGAACCACAGTAAAAGGAGATGAATAGATTCACCACCACTATATTGGGTATTAGTGGAATGGGGATGGGATATTACTTGAAATCCCTGTGCCATGATAATTTTTTTTGAGATCTCATTTATATTAGTTATATTGTTACACTATAGGTATGTTTAAATAAAATGAAATATTTAAAGAATTAATTGAATATAGATTTTTATGGTTTATAGATGGTTAGATTCATGAAATCAATTCACTCAACTATTCTATCATTAAAATTTCAATTCTCATATAACATATGGTATCAATGATATATTTTTGAGTTCTCAACATTTTCTAGTCGAAACTAAATGATTGTAATTTGGTTACTAAAATGGTTAATCGAAGATAAGGCCTTTATATGGTTAAATAATCTTACATAAATGAGGAATGTTTTGTTCACTATAAAACTAGAATGATTAACTATCATAATAATCTGTTCTTGATGTATAATAATAATGTTTCAAACCATACAAGAATATTACTGGTCACCCTAATCATTAGAGTGTTATACAAGAAGCTAAATATTGTTTATATTTATAAGATATGAGCCTAATTAGAAAATGATTAGGTTAGTATTAATTTCGTAGATTTTAAAAGTATCATACGTTTATAAGATGTGGTAATTTTTTTCATGTAATTGAACATACAATATGATTAAACAAATATAGAATACTTCCATATTTATATCTGATAATAATTATATTTTTCATATAGAAAATGAAACATCCTCAAAATTATATATATATATATATATATATTATTTAACACCTTATGTGATACTAAAACATTAAATTTTTTCATTTAGACTCCCCAAGTCATTTTTTAAATTTCCTAGATATATTTTTTTTATAATATTATTAAGTTATTGATATGTATTTTATAAATTACATTTTAGAATTTAAATATTTAAATGACATTATATAAAAAATATATTTGAATATATATCATCCAATTTTTATTAAAAAGTATTATTTTAAAATTATAATTTATATTTAAATTAGTTGATGGTTTGATTACTAGATTATATAGATTAATATTCTTTATGGGAATTAATGATGAGGGTGTGTTACCCTAGTATAGTATTCCAATAATATTAACATAATAATAAGCAACTGATCCAACTTTCTCCAGAATTTCATATGGTCCAATAAACCTTGGACTCAACTTTCCTTTCTTACCAAATCTCATCACACTTTTCCATGGAGAAACCTTGAGAAAAACATGATCACCTACCTCAAAAGATAGATCCTTCATCCAGTTATCCGCATAACTCTTATTCCTTCTCTGAGCTGTTCTCATGTGTTTCTGAATCAACTGAACTTTTTCTGCCAACTCTTCTACCAATTCTGGTCCCATCAGCTTTCTTTCACCCACATCATCCCAAAATGATGGAGTTCGACACTGATTCCCATATAATGCCTAAAATGATGAAATCTGTATACTGGAATGAAAACTGTTTTTATAAGAAAACTCAACAAACGAAAGATGTTGGTCCCAACTTCCCTGATAATCCATCGAACAAGCTCGTAACATATCCTCCAAGGTATGAATTGTTCGTTCTGACTGCACATCTGATTGAGGATGAAAAGTTGTACTAAAATATAATTCAGTACCCAATGACTTCTGAAAGCCTTTCCAAAAGTTAGAAGTAAACCTGGGATCATGATCGGACATAATGGAGAGAGGAACTCCATGTAACCTGACTATCTCTTTAAGATTCAAACCGGAAATTTGATCTACTGAAAAAGTATCTCGTATAGAAAGGAAATTAGAAGATTTAGTCAAGCGATCAACAATAACTCAGATTGCATGATTACCTCGAGATGTCCTCAGTAATCCCACAACAAAGTCCATGGATATGTTTTCCCATTTCCACTCTGGAACGGGTAAAGGCTGAAGCATCCCTTTCGGTAACTTCCGCTCTGCTTTAACTCATTGACAAGTCAAACACTTCACAGTAAAATCATCAATATCCCTTTTCATTCCATCCCACCAGTAATACTCCCGCAGATCACTGTACATCTTAGTACTACCCAGATGAATTGAATACGGGGAACTATGAGCCTCACATAACAACTCATTCTTCAATTTTGAATCACAAGGCATACATAATCTCTTCCCAAACCTCAAAACACAATCATTATCAGTGTTGAATTAGGGAAACATACCATTCTGAACCAGCTCTACCTTTTTCTGCAACTCACTATCTTCCCTTTGTGCTTTTTTAATTCTGTCTGATAGGGATGATCTCACTGATACCTGAAACAAAACAGAAGAACTTCCTGCACCAACAACTTTTATTCCAAAGTTCATCAAACAAAAACCAAAGGATCTCGTTCCAAACGTAGCATGGTTAATGAAGCATTACTATTTCAACTCAAAGCATCGACCACTTTATTTGCTTTTCCCGGATGGTAGTGAATTGTACAATAATAATCCATGATTAATTCCAGCCATCTCCTCTATCTCATGTTTAATTCTTTCTGAGTGAATATATACTTTAAACTTTTGTGATCAGTATATATTTCACACTTTACTCCATACAAATGATGCCTCCATATTTTTAAAGCAAAAACAATAGCAACTAATTCCAAATCATGTGTAGGGTAATTTACCTCATGAGTTTTCAACTGACGTGAAGAATAAGCAATTACCTGATCATTCTGCATAAGGACACATCCATGTCCCTTCAACGAAGCGTCACTGTATATAACATACTCACCATTTCTGGAAGGAAGTTCCAAAACTGGATAATTCACCAATCTTCTTTTCAACTCCTGAAAACAATCATCACATTCCTTTGTCCAGATAAAAATAACGACCTTACGAGTTATCTTAATCATTGGACTAGATAACCGTGAAAAATTTTCAACAAATCTTCGGTAGTAACCTGCCAAACCAAGAAAACTACGGATCTCGGTTACATTTGTGGTTCTTGGCCATTCTTCAACAACTTTTGTTTTAGTAGGATCAACAGTTATCCCATCTTTTGAAACAATGTGACCCATGAACGAAATTTGTTGCAACCAAAACTCACACTTGCTGAATTTCCCATACAATTTATTTTATTTGAAGGTTTTCAAGATAAACCTTAAATGACTTTCATTTCCATATTTACTTTTAGAAAACACCAAAATATAATCAATAAACACAACCAACATTTTTCGCCTGAGTCAACTGCGCCATCACTGCAACAAACTGTTTAGTTCTGATTCTGACCATATCAGGGTACTGATTTGAAAGGTCATTTCCCTCAGTATTCCCTCCCAGAAAATATGTTATGTTTCCTCTATGAAAAACCATTCTCAACCCAGAAATATCGTAGGCAAAACAACATGGTAATCCGTAAATGCTATATCATTTCAATCATACCATAAATTAATTTATAATTTAACACTTTTATAACTCCTAAAGTTGTCTAAACTGACCTTTGATAACAACTATAAGGCCCCGGCCTTAAACATTACTTAGTATTGAATTAAATGAATAATTCACATTGAGGATCTTTTCAGTTTTATAGTTTTAGAGAATTAGGACATAACTATTACATCTCAAAAGATTACAAAGTAGACACTTCTACTGAGTTTCCATAGAATAAAAAACTCTTAAAAAGAAACATGTCTAGTTCCATGTTTTATATAGCATGACTTTCCCTTGATCCCATCCTTTAACCTATTCCACATTAAGCCCTGTGAAAATTATTTCAAAAAAAATTGGGGTGAGCATAAAAAGCTCAGTAAGGGATACACAAAGAATGACAACTGTTAGTTTTTCAAACATCAAGTAAACCATGTATACTTTATCAAAGTAATACCTTCACCTTCATGAAGTAGTAAAACCTCTTTACTGAATAAAATATCATTACTTACCCTTTTGTAACCAATGTATTACCATAAAACCCATATAAATAACACATAACATATAAAGGTAACTTGGGACATAAACATACTTAAGTGGAATTACCATACGGTCGACTTCCACACATATCACTTAATGGAATAGCCATACAGCCAACTTCCATACATACTTATTGGAATAGCCATACGGACGACTTCCATACCCAATGCATTGGAGGTTATAATGTAACCACCCATCCTGGTATTCACAGCACCACCCGTCATATGGTTTATCACGTAACCACCCGTCAAATGTCCAAGTACCATTATAAAAATCATAAGACATAAAACAAATATAATGGAAAGAAAACATTTCCACACTTTGATCACAATATATCACTTAAATATATTGACATAACAAATCCATTATAAAAACCATTTTCAATACCAAAATACATAAAAGAGTATATGGTATTTATTTCATTTTAAAAAAAACATTACGGCTTGTTCAGGAAGCCAAAGACCAAATAATACTCGCGGTGGTGGAAAAGGTCATTGTCACCGCTTACATTAAAAGAAACATTCCTTTTTGTCGTTTAGTAAAACACTTCATAGAAAAATATTCATTTTGTATAAAAGTAAAATTCAATGGGGTTTATACACCGTATAAAATAAAGTTGTGTATAAAACGAAATATGCCTCAATGAATGGAGATTGAGACGAAGTCCCTTACCTCGGGTCCGACTTGACTCGATCGTTCTTTAACGTCCTGAATAATAAACTTGAGTTAATTTATACTTGCTTAAGAACCTTTTTCAAGCTTATTATTCATTTTATATCACTTATTTACATGTTATAAACATTATGTAATCATTTAAGTTAATAATGGTTGTTTTGTCGATATTTTGTTCTTAAGTAGAAAGTGGACTTCTTACAATTACATGTTGTTCGTGTGGTCAACGGTTCTTTATATCCAGAATGACATTACTGATTTGGATATCAAATATATCAAATATATCTATCATATACATGTATTTATAATATCACATAATAATTTAGAGGTATGAAATGAAATGCACCGTTCATGGGGACGGTAAGTCGTATGTACGCATGAATGCTACTTTCATTTCCTTGTCATATTAATGGAATTAAAACTAAATGAGAGGTATGTATTTTTTTAATTCCAAAATTATATTCATCATTTAGATGTATCATTCATCATATATATCCATTATATACATGTACTTATAATAGTACATTACATTTGGGGATAAGAAATGAAATGCATCGTTCATGGAGACGGTATGCCGTACGTACGCATGAACGCTACATTCATTTCTATATCATACTTTAATGGAATGAAATAATAATTATATAGAGGTATATTATAATTCCAGTATAACATCATATATAATAACATTAAATCCATCCTTTATACGTCCCACATATGGCATTAACGAATCACATCACTTTGAGGGGGTGGTAGTCCGCACTTCCTAAAATGAAATTATCGTGTTTACCCACAATGGAAACCATAAAGGTATACCAGAAATGAAAAATAAAGAAGCAGAAGGAAAACATAAACATAATATATATCATATATAAATATAGTGACATATTAATGGCCACCATTATAGGTGATTAAAAGAATATTGAACAATCATCGTTTCGTGAGGTAGAAATTCGCCAACCACAGAAACAGTATGTTCTTTAACCATTAGATGTAGATGTGTGTAAGTGCAGCTCAAAAGCATCTTATAAAAACATCCTAGTATATTTAACATACTGGAGTTGTTACAAAAGAAATGAATAAAAATAGTTTAGGGGGTTGGAGAAGCAAAATAAAACAAAAGAACACAAGTGAAGACAACACCTTAAAATCGGGTAACTCTCTTAGATTTGAGCTCAAAAGCTTCCTTGGGAAGACTTCTGCCCAAAGTGAGGCTTCAAAGAGTAAGAGAGGGATGTGGAGAGACAAAATGGGCATGGTTTGGCCGAGCCAAAGGCTTTGGATGTGTGGTTAAAGAGGTAGAGGTGGGGGTCTTTTATAAGAGAAGTGGAGGGGCACTTTTGGAAGGTAAAGAAATGTTACTTTATTTTAGAATGAGTTTCAGATTTTAATGGTCCCACATTGATTTTTTCTAGGATAAGGTGATAATGGTTCTAAATACACCCATACAATAGGTTTTTGACATGTGTAGGTCTTAGATTTTACATTATCATTCCATTTTATTTAAGTCCTTTATTAATGAGGTAATCGCTGCATCATTATAATGTCATTAAAATATTTAATATATTTAATGTCTAAAAATTATAAAAAAAATTCAAGATGTAAGAAATATTTTTATATTTCTAATTAATATTTATAGTCAAAACTATGACTTATATAACCCCATGTAAAATTTTTTTTAGTAAAACATCTCATGTTTGTGTTATTTTTACTTTAACATTAAATAAATAGTTATTTATGTCATTTCCCAACCAAAGTGGCTCCATGGGGTCCCCAAGTTGACCCATGGATTATCTTTCTCGGCCATGACACATCCAATGAGGGTAGGACATGTGTCAATCTCATCTCATATTATTAAAACATTAATTTTACCTTAAACTACACTAATTACCTCTAATCGCGATTAAGAACTTAAAAGTTACTATTCACCAAAAAATTATTTTAATCTCATTGAAAAACATTTTAGTTCTTAATGACAACCATCTATGTCGGATATTTAAAAATCAAATCACAGAAGTGACAAAGTTTCATTTAAATGAAAAATCAGTTTCTTTAACTACCACTTAGTGGTTTCTCTATTCATCAAAAATTGAAGTTTTTCAGAAAAATACCAAAACTTCACCCTAAGATATATTTGATATTCTGAATTCAAAAATGTTTTCTATTTTAAAAAATTAAAATCATATAAGTCACATTAATTAATTTAATAATTAATTCCCTCTGTCATGACAAATGGCGTGTTTTTATGAAACAATAAGTATCAAAAGATTGACACTAGTTTATGTCCGATTTCAAAGTGAAATTAATTCCAACGACCACTATTGGATTTAATGGTAAAAATATATTCTAATTTCACATTAAAACAAATTAAAAACATAATCTCATAATATAAATAAATTAGATAAAAAAGAGGTTTTGAATTAAAATACAACATTTTACACTATTCATTAAAAAAATGAACTTTATCGGAAAAATACCAAAAATTTACACAATGTAAATTTTGATGTCCCGATTCTAAAGAAGAGTTTTATTTGGTCAAATAGAATGTATAAGAGTGAAAAAAACTATATTTAATTATGATTCGCCATCAAAAGGTGATAAGTGAACCTTTAGTGAAAATTAGGGCATATATGCCGAAAATTGAATTCTTTTCATATTTTATGCCTTTATCTTTTATTGGATAAATGTAAAAAAAATTAATAACATATATAATCATATTTTAGTTTTTTCTATCCATTCTCGCCAATAAAACGACTATGTGTTAACTACCATATAAAATAATATTATTTTATAACTAGTGTGCAACGTAAGATTTCAATGAAACTGTTTGTTGCGTATCGAGTACGCTATCGAACATAGAAACCCTTTAAAGTAAAATTAATATCTAATTCGTAAATATTAATAAATATGAAAATTCTTTATTCTTTATTTACCTGGGATGTTACAGAAAGAATCTAGAACTATACCTAGAAATGTAATATAGTACAAGTATCCCAAAATAACCAAATGACTGGAAGGGAACCCTATCATCACAACCTCAGATTTGTACCATGCTTCACTACTCTAATGCCATAGTCAAAACCCTATATCAGAGAGCTTCCCCTATAATCACCTACAACCATATTATCTATTTAGGTACCCAATTAATACCATACAAGGTGTGAGATGAACAACCTAATAAGGAACCACCCAGGTCTATACAATTTTAACGGTAATATAAAAAGTTCTAGAAAGTGTAAAGAAAATATTAAAGCAGTTCAATATGCCCATGGAAATCATCTACTGATATAGGTAAAACCTTATAACCCTTTAAGATACCTGTAAAAGATTCATCTCCTTACAAGCTAGGTATAATAAAGAAAACAAGTCACAAGACCACGCCGTACATCCATCGGTATCATATAACCCACATCCACACTGTATAAAGAAATCAAGTTTCATGACCATTCCATATAGTGATGTAAAATATCCCACGAACAAGGCTTTTAGTGGAATGTAGAATCCCAAGACCATGGTATACAGTAAATTCTTTAATCCCACTGCCACACCGTATAGTGAAAAAATGAGGCCAAGGGCCGGAAACTGGGTGTCACGTACTAGGGCATCCATGTAAAAAATTTAGACCTCAAGGGGCCGAATCTAAGGATTTTATCCAGGGACTTTCATAAAGCCCCATGTGCGACCTAGTAGAAATGTGGTTAGGCACTAGATATGGTACAAGGATCATGACAATATAAAGTCCCATGTGATCACAAGCATGACTGATCCATGGGGTATCAATGCCCAAGGCATACCATAGAATAAATACCCAAGGGGAAAATTCAACCCAAGGTGTCCACTATCGCATTCCAGATCCAAAAAGAGCAGTCTACGACATCTAACAAAGAATTCATTCAATCATTAAATTTATTCAATGTGAGTATACCCATCACATTAACATGAACATTCCATTAGTATACCCACTAATCAAAAACATTTCTCAATTTCATAGAATATGGGCCTACCCTTCCATATAAACCTTATAAACTTTATTCCATTTTAGTACACCCACTAATATAAATAAGAACAGGCCATGAGTTTACCATATCATGAAATACATTTATCAATTACCCAACATATGGGCGTACCCATAAATATATATCATTTATCTTTTCATTGTAATCTATATGGGTATACCCATCCATGTTATCGATTTAATAATCCCAGTTAAATTGAACAGTCTTGGAATATCAAGATATTAAAAAGCAAGGAGGAAGTAAATCTCCATGTAGATAAATCCACCCATTAAAGAATCTATGGGCATCCTTTAACTGGGAATGCACATGAACACACCCCTTGGGTGGTTTAAACAAGCATAAACATGGTATTTCTTTAAGGTGAACCCCTTGGGTGACATTGAATCGAGAAACTAGTGCAAACACACGTAAAAGGAACCTACAGGAATCATTACTGGATCCGATTATAGATACTACAAAAAACAACTTAAAAAATGAGGACTTGCCGAAAAGTCTGACATGTGGTGAAAAGGCCGAACTCCCAAAAAGCACACGAAAATACGAAAGAAATTATGAACCACCTATCTGGCCCCGGTAGAAGTCATCTCATCTAGTATCAAGTTTCGATTCATCCCGGTTTTGTCGATAACTGATTAATCTAAAATGAACAGAATATTAAGGAATATGAGCCTTAATCAAAATAGCACAATCATTTTTCTGAAGAATCATGAATGACTAAAATAGAATTGATTAATTGCCAATTTGGTTCCAACCAGACAACCCATTCTCTAATTGGAGTGTGGAAAAATTCTATATCTAAAAATAATTTTATATTGCTTAGGATCTCAAGAAAGAGATAAAATTTATATGCGTCAAAATAATAGGAGGCTAATGATTCAATTTTTACAAACACCAACGAGAAAGTACATGAAGTGTACATCATGTACAGAACATGTACTTACTGATTTTTTTTGAACTAGAAAGTCTAAACGTCATGAAGGGCTAGTACACAATGTGTAGTCCAAGTACACAATGTGTAGGAAAAGTATATGATGTGTACCTGACCTGAACACATACTTTTTCCATTTTTATCCTTCATTCTCAAAAACAACCCTACCGGACCACATCCCTAATTATGGTCAAAGCCAAACAGTAAAGTAAACACATTTAACGTGAAATTAATGATCCTTACCTTATGAAAAATCTAAGATCTTAAAAACATAATAAGTATCTAATTTCATATTGATAATGGTTATTTTAATTATTTTTCTATTGATTCTTGTATTTTTTATATGGATAAAACACTTATAGTTGTAGTAGTTATAAATTAAAATGACTATAATTAAGATCTTTATTATTTATACAAAAGAAAATATTTTATTTTATTGTTGAGAAAAATTTATCACGGATTTGGTAAAAAAGAATAGGGTATTTTTATATTTATTATTTGAGATAGTTGTTAGAGAATATTTTGATTTCTAAATTTCCTAAACATAAATTTTATACAAAAAATTTTTCTGATGATTATCAAATAGGAAAGAAAGACAAAACATATTTCAATTCAATAAACGAGGTTTCTATATCTTGATGTATTAAAATTATATATAATGATGTATTTGGAACATTGTGAATAAATTTTTTTGGGATAATGAATTTAATTTTCTTCGGGATTATCATTATTAATTTAGTAAGGTTTATATTTTGTGGACTAAAAGTGAATATTTTTCTATATTAATGAATATTTTAAAACATTTTATAATTAAAATTATTATAAAACTATTTCTTTTATATGTGATCATTGTGACGATTTTGAAATTAATGAGTTTAACTCATTTTTTTAAACATTAAATTAAACAAAAATATTATTCTCCCAAAAACCTAAATATAACTATGTTATTGGAAGGAGGAATAGGTTTTTGAACGAAATTAGTTGAACTATGTCATATTAGTAAACATATCTACTCTTTATTTGGGAAAAGTTAACATCACATCAGGTAATGTAAAATACATTGTTTTTATAAGGTTTATTTTATAAAAAAAGATTATTCATTAGGAATTGGATAAAAAATTAGCAAAATTTCATGTTTCAGGTTAAAAGGATTATTTCTTGATTTTTTTGGAAAAGGAAATATTTATTGAATAATATTGAAATTCACATTAAATACTATCTATAGGATGATGAACATATCCATGTTGATTAAAATATTTCTTCTAAATCTTATAAATATATCAATAAATAGTCAAATATATGTTAGGATTCAATACGTTTGATATTTCATGAATGTGTTCTATTTACACATAACAAATATTCAATTGATTATCTTAATGATTCTATTAAAAAATTACACATTATACTCATATAAACAATAAAAGGGATGATGCTAAGGAGAATTTTCATGTGTAATGTTGTCGGGGAGAGTTATAAACTATAATTACTGAGATTGTACTCCCTTGTTTTAGTACCCATGGTTTGAGTTACGTAACACTTTGTTTATTCCTATTTATGTTTATAAAGTGGTTGAGTAATGTTTGGATGATTTTGGAATTATTTTTGGAATGTTTTGGGGATTTTATATGGTCACATGGTTTGAGAAAAATCCATGAAAACCATACATAATCCCCAGGTAACTATGACCATGAGGATGTTTCTAAGGGGTTTGAGAATAGTTAAGGTGAAAAATCTTCTAAAAATTGTAGCCACCCAGGTTAATAGTGCAGTAAGTGACAAGGGATTCGGCATGGTTGCACACATTTTTTCTAACTGTTAGGGACATATGGGCAAGGAAACATCTTGATATCATAACAGACACTTGGATAGTGCATAGTTTTCCTAACTGTGTGGCTAAAACATGTGCAGTTTAAAAAGTGGGTTAAAACACCATAATGGTCTAGATTTTCCATAAATGCAACAATTTTTAATAAAACTTAATCTCGCCCAGGATTTTCTCTTCTACATGGTTAGGGATCTTGTCCCACACATTTTGGAAGCAATCCGAAGGGTTTTCAATGTATATATATATGGTTATCCCTTAGTATGACTCTATCCTTTGTATTTTCATGGTTTTTCTTATATCTACTCTCCTTAGTCTCCCACTTTCCTATATCTACAGCAGTTACATGTAGATATAGGGGTTTTTTTCCTTTATTGGTGATATTTGGGCTTGTTGATCTTAGGTAAAGGCATATAAAGTGATTTTGTTGGATGTTTCACCAATATTTGGTGTGTGGTTGTGCATTGGGTTGATTTCAACGACACTAATGGCAGGTGATTTCACTCATGACTCCATTATTCTAGAAATAAAAGGCATAATTTAAAATTAATTTGTATTAATTGAAATTTATTTTAATGATGATGTCTGAAGCTTGTTTGAAACATTGTTTCTGATGATTTCTGGATTTTGGGGAAAATATGTTATTATTGTGGAATGTTCCTTGTCATAGGATTTTAATATGATTATTTTAAAATTAGTGATTTGGTTTATTTATGGGAAGATTTTATTGAAAATTTGTTTTAAATAAAAATGTTTTTATTAAGTGTGGGTAGGCGTGATTAGTGGATTAAGGGTGTTTTCAATAAATGGGCGACTTATTGATGTTTTGTTGGAATGTTATATTGAAATGCAGTTGGGAAGGATTGGTTAATTTGGTCTGAAAATTGTGGGTTGATATGATTTTGCTAATTGTGGAATGTTTTGATTGATGGATTATATGGTGAAATCATTATTTGGTGGGATTGATAATGGGTGTGAAGGACCACTATAAAAATTATTGGAATTTGGGTTTGAATTATTACTATTAAAATGGGATGGGGTTGGATGTGAAGTTCCACATGCAATGGTAACACCGAGCTCGTGTGGTGGAATTATGGGTATGGTCTAAAATTGTGTGATAACACATAAGGTAAAATGGTTTATGCCAATTTGAAATGGGGAAAATTGTAAATGACTAGTTTGGTTCCTTTCCATGGAATTTTTTATATTTGGGTAAAATGGTTTGTGAAGTGATGTGTTTGGATTCTTGCTTAATTTTTATCTAATTTAATTGATTTATATTAATTGTTATATATCATGTAATAACTGGTTTTATCCTAGTGGTGTGATTATGAAATTCATTTGCGTAAAAACTAATGAGTTTTATCAATCACCCCATGCTTGGGTGATTTGGAGATTTTATTGATATTTTTCTTTAATAAATAGGTAAAGGTAAAGAATATAATTTCATTAGTGGTTCATAATGATTCATGGGTGGTCATATGGTGTTAGAAATTAGAGCTTGGTGTGGAGCTATGCAGCTTTATCTTGGTGTTTTGAGCTTGTTTGATTTAGTCTTCCACTTGGTACTCTAATTCTAGAATATTGTGGTTTATTTGATTTACTCCATTGGTATTTTTTAATTGAAAAACTTCACTGACATGCATCATGTAGTTTTTTTTGGTATTGGATTATTTGGTTGGTTGTTTTCATTTCAAAGGGAGAACTATCCCCCACCGTTCTGGAATCCCATGAAATTTATTTCCTTCCTTTGGTGCCTCTGGAATGTCTACTAAGGCCAAGTATAACATCTTCCTCAACTCAATACAATGATAAGCGGACGAATGTTATAAGTGGTATCAATTTTATTGTCCTTGAATTTCAAGTGAAAGTAGTTTTGATTGGTTCTTTGGCATTGATTATCAATCTTAGACATTGTAATGTTTCTTGTTTTATTCCTTGAGTTGGGATGGAAATACGAATTCAAATGGCAGGAACATGAAATGTATTATATAAAGGGATGAAACAATCCTTTATTTCTGAACATCAAGTTACTGGGGTGTTTGGTATACAAGTTTTTTTGAGACACTAACTGGAGTGTTATCTAATTTTTTTTGGTATAAATAATGAGATGAGTATGTCATGAATAGTTGAAATGGATTTTCATTATGATTTTATATTTCATAGGGAATAATTTTTTATTTTCTAGTAGAATGTGTTTGTTTTTCAAAAATCTAGAAATGGGTTTTAAAGGATTATTTTGAAGAGAGAATGGGTTTGTTTTTTTTTTAAATTGGGTTGTTTTTCAAAATTTTGTGGATTTTTAAAAAATGGTTGAATATGGAAAATTTTAAATTTCAGATGGTGTGGTTGTGATAGGTATAATGTGATATAATTTTAATTTGATATCATTCAGTTAGTTGATATTGAGACGTGTAGTGTATGTGTTTTTTATATATAAATGGAACTAATTTGGAATCATAAAGACCAACTCGAGGACGCTATGAAAAATGTTGTTCCACTTGAGCCTTAGGTGAACCGACAACTAGTTTAGAGTATAGTACAAGGTTTCAAAAACATGTAATGATGGAATATAATGGATTGGAAGAAGCATGTGGAGAATTTTTTTCAGTTTTATAAGAAGAATCCACCCATATTTAGGGGTTATATAGAACTAGATAAGGAGGAAGTGTGGTTGAAAAATACAAATTGAATCATCAATTTCCTAGACACAGTAGTGATGTTGAAGGTCATGTTATTCGAATATATGATGGATGTTATGGAATGTTAATGGTGATAGTTATAGATTTAGTAAAAAGGGGACCAAGGTATGAAATGGTAGGATAATGAGGAATTGTTTAAAAAATTTATATCCTCACATATTTTGAATTCCCATAACCATGAATTTATTTAGTTTGAATAAAGTTAACCTATTTTAATTGAATATGTCACTAATTTCATGAACTCAGTCTGATTTTCGCTAGAGGTTGTGGTTAGTGCATCTTTTCAAGAGCAGGTCAACCATGCGAGACACCCTCTTGAGATTATAATAGGTTCATAGTTAGAGCACATTTTCCTAACTGTTTAGATATATCACATGCAGCTAAAAAAGTGGGTTTAAAAAATAGTTCTTGATCATGATTTTACCTAAGCACCCCATTTTTTATCCCAAACAAATTTCACTCAGTATTTATTCTTCTCCAATGTTATGGATCCTCTCCCACTACTTTTGGAAGTGATTCATATGGTTTTTAAGTTTGTTTTAAGGTGATTTCCACTTAGAAAGTATTTCTCATTTGTAGTTTCATGGTTTTTCTCGGAACTACTATCCTATTTCTTTTGGATTCCTAGATATACTTCCACCACAGGTCGATCAAGTGTTTTTTTGACTATAATGGTGATATTTGGGACATTTTATGTTAGTGAAATGGATATGTGGTGATTTTTTGATAGTTTAACTAGGATTTAGTTTTTGGTTGTGAGGTCGGTTGAATTTACCATATCCTAAATGTAGGTTCCATCACTCTTGACTATATCATTCTTGAACAATAAGTCTTAATTTAAAATTAATTAGTTTTACTTGAAATTGATTGTGATGGTGACGTGTGAAGCTTAGTTGAAACCCATTTTTGGATGATTTTTGTAATTTGGGGAAAATTGGTTATTGGTGTGAAGTATACTTTGTCGTTCTATTTCAAAATGATGATTTTAAAATCAGTGGCACGGATTATTTATGAAAGATGTTTTTTGAAAAAAAATCAATAAAAATGTTGTTTTATTAAAATTAGGTTCAACATGGTTAATGGATTAATGGTGTTTTGAATAGATGGTTGATTTATTAATGTTTTTCTATAATGTTATGTTGAAATTCTGTTGGGAATGATTGGTTAATTTGGCTTCGAAACCTTGGGTTGATACAAAGTTATTAACTATTTAATTTAATGACTTATGGATTATGTGGTGGAAGTTTGGGTTGGATGAATGAATAATGGGAGTGGAGGACCCCTATAAAGATGATTTTAAAGTGGGTGTGATGTATGAATATAAAAATTGGATATTATTGTATGTGATGTTCCACCATCGATGGGATCTTCAACCTTGTGTGGTAGAATTCTGGGTATGGGTGAAAAATGAATGCAGACACACAGAGTGAAATGGGTTATACCAATGTGAAATTGGGAAAAATGATAAATGACAAATTTTGTTGAATTCCTTTTAATTGTGTTGAGTTGGGTAAAATATATTAGGAAATGATGTTTTTGGATTGTTTTTAATTGTTTAATTGATTTAATCATTTTATAAAAATCATTTTATATAATGTTATAATCGATTTTCTACTAGTGGAGGGAGTAGGTAAGCCATTTGGGAGAAATATAATGAGTGTTATTATGCAACCCCTATATGGCCACATTTGTTCTTTTGAAAATATTGTACCTAAAGAGATTAGTTAAATTAATTCATCTCATTCATTAGTATTTAATCATGATGCTTGGGTAGTCTTATAGTGTTTAATGTTGGATCTTTGGGTAGAGATATGGAGTTTTAACATTATTTCTTATGCTTTATTTTATTTTAGCCATCCACTTGGTACTCTGATTTTTTATTATTATTGTTTGGTTGTATTATTCCATTATTAATGTAGCATTGAAAAACATAGTTGACATGCATCATTTATTTTTTTTATTGGCACATTTGATTGTTTGTTTTCATTTTAAAGGGAAATTAATCCCCCACCATTTCAGAATCCCTCTACATTTATTACTATCCTTTGGCACCATGGGGATGTTACCTAGGTCTGAGTAGCACCTCCTCATAGACTCAATATGATGAGTCAAGGAGAGATGTTACAATTTACATCATAAAACTATAATTAATCATTATTTGAATTCAGTTATTAGTGGTTTAGATTATTTAATTATGAAAATAATATAGTAACCCTATACTTTTACATATAACATTACATGATTTTAATCATAATTATACACCATCGTACAAGCCACGGATCGTAAAGTCTAGTGTCTTGGAAGATGAGGACCATAATAAATCATTATAAAGACAAATTTTTATTTAAATTCTACAATGAGATCCTATCTTCCATTGTGCTCATACATCTACATAGGATAACCTAGGGATAACATGAACAAAGGGATAAGATAAAAGCTAAAAAAGGGAATAACCATTAGAACAAATCATTAGCACATGTGATAGAAGGGTTGAAATGAAGATATAAAATTGCATATAACATATTGAATAATAAAATATAAATATGGGATCATTTAAACATGGAATCATAAAAATAAGGCAAAAACAGAAAACATGAATTTAGTATGTGTTAAGGCTAACTGCCAACATAATTTCCCATAGTAACACAAGACAAACATAACATCCAAGACCGTTTCACATAGTATCACAAGCCTAAGCTAATTTCCAAGCCCGTCACACACAATGTCTCATGGGAATAAACTTTAACAAATGCATTGGAGTGATATCTGGGCACATCCATCTTACATTTCATTAAATATTTTTTCCACATAAAGATTCATACATAATTAGTGATACAAAATCATAAATTTTACCCATGGAAAGAGTTGGGTACCACAATCATGACATAAAGAAAAACCAATGGGGGTATCATGAAAGTGTCCATGAATGAAAGAAATTAGAACATACTCGGATTTTCATAAGTTAAAATAGGAATATTTCATGTTAATTTATGTTTAGCAAATGTGAAAACATGTAAGAAATGTATTTAATAAATTTTAGCATTAAAACATTTTTGTGAGGTTTTAGGGAAAATAATATAGATCTTTTACAATAAAAAAATGGAAAATATTTTACTTAAAACATTAAGTTAACCAAGAATGTATTAATAGTAAAAATACTGAATTTATAAATATAATTGTGTCATATAATAGAAGATATAGTGCACTAGAAATAGGGTAATATTTTGGAAAGTGACCTTAAAACGTGTTTCCTTGTTTGGATGAATCGAGGATGGAATAACATAAAATAATTTATATCCCCTACATCTTCGTTTGGGTAAAAATAAATATAGAGCAATCTGATGGAATAAAGGTGGTTCATGTATAATTATTCATGGATTATCGGCATGGTATCAGGCATACTTAATATGGATTCATGAGAGATAAAGTGGTTTCTCATCAAATATACACCATGAGGTTAGTTAGGGGGAGGTGAAAATTATTTCCCATCATTAGGGATTAAAAATAAAATGGCATATCATATTGGACATTCTTGAATAAAAGTGAAATGGAGAGGATACCTTAACTAATATCGGTTGGTGTTCTCCACTTTTTATTAATGACCTGAATAAAAAAAATTAGGTTTTTACTTAATAATTACATATCCTGTTATATATGTAAAATATTTATTATAACCTTTTTAGGTTCATTCATGACCTTTTAAAAGGGTTGTGTGGTTCTATTTCATTGTTCGGGATGGGTTTTTTTTATTGTTTTCTATGATGGATTTAATTATTTTCATGAACAGATAAACATGTAAGATGAAAGTGTTTGTCCAGAATTAATGTTATATAAAATTAGTAAAAATATTGGTGATTCCATGGTTTTAAATTAATTTTTTTCTTATTTTAGTGAAGTCGAATTATTATATAAAACATTAATGATTAACACATGAATTAGTTTTAGCGATTTTTCTCATAATTAACTTTTTTTGAATGATTATTTTATATCATGGGGGAATAAGGATTATAGAGCATTAAATAATATAAAATACATATATAAAAGTCTGGTTCAACCATAATAATGTTTTATGACCATAATTGTAGATAGTAATAGAAATTGATAACACATCGTCCTTGATTGTGCTAAATTAGCACATCTCAAAAAATAGTTTCATTTCTTTCAAATAAATGGTGGGGAAAGGAGAGATTATAATAATTTATCCTGTTATCAAAATATAATTATAGTACATGTATGTTACTGGAGTTATCATAAAATTTGGGTGAAGGGAGTTGTGGAATGAAACAAGAAAAGAAAAGAACATAGAAGAATTTGAAAGAGAAATTTACCTATTGAGTTTATCTCCTTTGAGAGCCTCTTATGGGGGGAGGATTTGGTCTTTTGAGGAGACCAAGTGGTGTTGGATGTGGGGGAGGATCTTGGGGAGTGATTTTGGTAGAACATAGGTTAGGAAAAAGGCTTCAGTGGAGTGAAGAGATGTGGTAATGTGGGGTTGTATTTATAGTGGATGAGAGTAGAGTTTTCATAATATTTAATTATATAGTTTATTAATATCCATAAAGATCATAAATAATGATGATTCCATGACAAAGAATAGTAGTAAGTGCATTTGAGTTATAATTAATTGGTATTACATCATCATATCATCATCAATGACTCAATAAATCCATTATCTAGCATTTATCGTAAATATTCGTATTTAACTATTCATAAAAAATTCAAGTACATTAGAAAAATCCAAAAAATTCACCCTAACCATTTTTTGATGTGTAGAATCAAAAAATGAAATCCATTTTCAAGAAATAATTTTTTAAATATTATTAATTTAATTTTTAATTAAAATCACAATTTACTCAAAAAATAACAAATTTAAAACATTTATTTTTCTTATTCAAAGATATAGGTATATAATACTCCAAAATGAATATTATTTATATACTATCATTGGTAATGTTATGATAATTTTGGATATGTTACTATTCATAAGGGTAAAATTAATATTCATAATGGGTTTTTACTATTCACCAAAAATTAAATTGGTTTTATTAGACTCTAAATAAATTACTAATCAAAACTAGGTATGTAAGATTTTCGAAATTCAAATCATATAACTAAAAAACATATGTTTAATGGTATCATAGATCTTATTAGTTCATTATGTTGTGATTTCATGTGATTATATGGCATAATATTAATAAGGAAATTCCTTTGAAAAAACATTTGTTCATTACATTCTTCCCCCCTTATAAAATTTCCCCTCAAAATTTCATTTTACATTAATTTCCATAAATAGGTGTGGGTATATTTCCATTTTTACCTCATCTAGTTCCCATGTTTCCTCTTGTACTTATGGTTCCTCCATATTAAATTGACCAGGTGATTTGTCATGTTATGTAGAACTGTATCTCTATGATCCAAAATTTCCACTGGCTTATCCTCAAAAGGAAGACCATCCTCCAACTATACCACCTCTGAAGAGAGTACATGTGATGGGTATGGTATGTACACACTTAATAGGGATACATTAAAGACATCATTTACTTTTACCATGGTTGGTGGAAGTTCTAGTCGATAGGCCACAGCCCGGAAATGATCAAGAATCCAGAAGGTGCCTCTGTTTTTGGGGTTTAACTTCCCTTTTTTTCTAAACCTCATGACAGTCCTCCATGGAGATATCTGTAGAAATTCCATGTATCAAAGTTTTTACTCAATCTCTTGTCAATTACTGTCATTATAACTCTTCTGTCGACTATGGGAATCCTTGAAAAACTATTTAATGGTTTTCACCTTCTCCACCATTTCTTCTACCATTTCCGGTCTTAGTTGCTTAAAATCAATGAATTCATCCCAACACGCCACAGTTATGCAGGTTTTCCCATAAAGGGCTTCATATAATGTCATTCAGATGCTGGATTAGAAACTATTATTGTAGGAGAATTCAACCAGTGGAAGATGTTGGTCCTATCCTCCTTTGAATTCCATAGGACATGCTATCAACATATCTTCCAATATAATTATAGTTCACTCTTATTAGCCATTATATTGGGGATGATAAGCTATAAAAAAGTTCAGGTCAATTCTTAGAGCATGTTGGAGACATTTCCATAACTTCTTGAAGAATCTTAGATCACGATCAGATACAATTGGTAGTGGTAATTCATGCATCCTTATCACTTTATTTAATTAAATCCATTCTAGTTGATCCAATTATAAGTCCTCTCAAATTGAGATAAAGTGAGTTATCTTCATAAGATGATACACAATGGCCCAAATAGAATTATTTTCATTGGATGTCCTTGGAAGCATAGTAACAATGTCCATGATAATTTTCTCATCGTACCATGATGGTATGGGTAGTGGTTGCAACATCCCCTTAGACATTTCCCTCTCCACCTTCAATTGCTATCATACCATGCATGTTGAGGTATATTCAGCAATCTCCCTATTCATATTGTCAAACCAAAAGTATTATTGGAGATCTTGATACATCTTTGTGCCCCATGGGTGAATAGAGAAGGTTGAGCTACATGGGTCCTTCAAGATCTCCTTCTTTATCTTTTGATCATATGGTAAACATTATCATTACCAAAATATTATAACAACATCCTTGTCATTCAAGAACTCAAAAGATTTCACATTTTTAATGCCTTCCACCCTTTTCTGAAGTTTCACATCTTTTCATTGAGCATCATTTATTTTCTCCATAAGGGATGGTTGAGCAATTAGTTGAGAAAGGATTGATAATATTACTCCATTAATTATTCCATTGTCCATTCTCTTGAAATCTTTGATGATCAGATCCTTTTAAATTCTCATCACAGGTAAAGATGCAGGATGCTTTCTACTTAGAGAATCTGCCATCTTGTTTTCTTTCCTGAGATGGTAGTGGATTGAGATGTAAAATCCATGATGAACTCTTTCCATATTCACTGGTTCATATTATAAAATTTCTGTGTGAATATACTTTTCAGACTCTTGTGATAATTATATATCTCACACTTATCCCCAAAGAGATAATTCCACCAGATATTTAATGAAATTTTCACTAACGCCAACTACAGATCATGTGTGGGATAGTTTTTATCATGTACATTCTGTTTCCTTGAGGCTTAGGCCATCACATTGTCATTTTGAATCATAACACAACATAATCTCTTCTATGAAGCATTAATGTACACCACAAAGAGTTCTCCACTTGTTGGGAGTGTGAGTATTGGAACAGTGATAAGACACTTTTTAAACTCCTTGAATTAGTCTTCGCATTCCTATGTCTAGACAAACGTTTCACCCTTTTGTGTCATCTTGGTCATTGGGTTTGACCATCATGAAAATTTCTTCAAAAATATTCGATAATACCCATCTTGACCCAAAAAATGCGGATATCTGTTACAGATGTTGGCCTGGGGTACTCTTCAATTGTCATTATCTTGGAAGGGTCCATAGATATTAGTTTACTGGTGATAAATGCCCAAATAATGATAATTCATCACTCTAGAACTCACACTTAATATACATTCCATACAACTTAACCATTCAAATATTCTTTATAATAGTATTCAAATACCTCTCTTGTTCCTCCATGCTCTTAGAGTATATCAGAATATCGTTAATAAATACTACAACAAATTTTTGAGGTAATCTATAAAGACTATATTCATTAAATCCATGAAAATATATGGAGCATTAGGGAGTCTGAAGAGCATCACTATAAACTCATAATATTCATACCTCGTTTAAAAGGTAGTCTTGGGAATATCATCCTTCCTAACCTTTAATTGTTGTTATTCTGACCTAAGGTCGACCATAGAGAAATAGAAGGTCCTGCGATGCTGATTGAACAAGTTATCTATTTGAGGAAGGGGATACTTTTCCTTTATAGTGATTTTATTGATCTCATGGTAATCAATGAAGAGTCACATTGATCGATCCTTAATATTTATGAAAAGGACTGGTGCACCCCATGGGGAAGCACTCAGACGTATAAAACCCTTGTCTAGATACTCCTATAAATGCTTCTTTAGCTCTTCCAGCTCAACGGTGTGCATTCTATAAGGTGTCTTTGATATAGGTAGAGATCTAGGAATAATTTCAACCACGAACTCAAGAAATCTATCATGATTAAGACTAGGAAACTCTTCAGGGAATATATCAGTGTAATCCCTCATGATGGGCTTGTCTTCGAAAATTATTCTCTCCATCGTCTCAATCATTTGGGCAAGATATGCTGGCTCATAAGGAATCAATATCCACACTTCAGAAGATGATACTAAAGGATAATCGTCTTCATACATACACTTTAAAATAATTGGAGGATGCTTATAGATGTGAAGAGTGATATTCCATTCCTGATAGTTGATGCTGACTTTGTATAAAGATATCTAATCCATGACAATGATAGCATCAAACTCCATTAAAGGAAGTACGAGAAGATTTTCGGGGAGGTTTATTCCACAATCATAAATTGGGGAGGAGTTATAAACCATGGATGTTATAATTTTCTCATTCACTGTTCTCACAGATAACATGTCCTCCAAATTTTGAGGTGGTGTTTGAATAGTTATACTAAACTAGAAATATATTAAACAATTCATTTAACTAGAATCAAATATTACATTCATTATTCATGAATGACCAACAAGAATACATATAACCCCATCTTGGTCTGGGTCCACCTCAGCAGTAGTGATATCAAAATCCCTTCATTGTTTCCTTATAGGTTATTGTTGATTAACTACAACAACCCTTCACTTTGGGAAATTATTTGTATAATTCCCATGCTCTTTGGAGTTGTAACACTATCACATTGGCTAATAATTGATCTCAACCTTCATTTCTTATTCCACAATAGTAAAATTTTTCATATCCCTTTGCCTTTTCTTGGACAGAAGTCCTATCTTTCCACATTTGAAACAATTCTTGGTTACCTTATGAATATTCCCCGGATTCGTCTTCCATAAATTTTACAAGTCGAATATTTGGGCTTCTATCCATCATGGGATTTTTTTGCTAAACCATCCATCTTGTTCTCCATTTTTTGCTTCTTATCATCGGGCCCAGGAGACCACTGAGAGTCTCTAATCTAATTTTTTAACTTGAGGTCACAATGTAAAATCTCCTCAAAAATATCTATATCTCAAATATCCAACACCATTCATATACACAACTTTATCCCACTAAAGATGAAATTAAACTTTCTTTCAGTCTTCATGAAAAATCCAGAGTGCCTTGCAATCCTTGTAATGTTTTCTTCATATTACTCAATGGACTCATATTCCTTTATCTTGAGATCGAGGAAATACCTTTCCATCTTGATCAATAGATTCAAGGAAAATATTTATTAAAAACAACATCTTTAATTCCTCCAAACCCATGGAATCAATTTTCACTTGTGACATTGTATTCTTGATCAGTATCCACCGCTGATTAGCTTCTCCATCAAAACAATAGGCCACCAGTATAACTTTCTCTTATTCTAATAACTCTAGGATGGAGAATTTCTTTTCAATGGAGTAAATCAACTGTTCCACATGGAGGGTTTCAAAAGATATGCTAAATATTGGAGGCCTTTTCTGCATGAAGGGTTACTAGGAAACATGATATTTCCTTGGAGGAGGGAGTTCCACATGATTCAAGTTATTGTGAATAACTTGAGCCGGCTATGAATGTAATGTCATGAACTTTTGAGCACATATTCGCATAATATTAGGCATCTCATTATGGAAAATATCACATTGCCTATTACATTAGTTGTTGGAATGTGTTCTTATATTTCCCTCAATTCACTATGAAAAAGAACATACAATTAGAGGGCTTTAATAATTTGTTATTGAACATTCAAAGGAAACATTTGAACATAGAAGGATAATCATATAGAGGATAAGTATATCCTAACTTGTGATTCTTTTGGATTAAATCTTGGTTATCCTCGATCTATTTCTTAACATATATTCTAATGTGATTAATTTTATTCCCTTAATAATGGTTTTTACTAAGATCATGAATTTACCAAATCATATCCCCTATGATTGTCGAACCAAGAGTATAGTAAGGCCTATAGTCATGCACATTCATACCCTGGGTCACCCCCAAAACTCCGTGTTGTAGTTTTCACACATAGTTACATCTGTGCTAGTGCCTCCTCTAACTATTTGTATCCATATAGGAATATATTTTCTTGATAAACCACTTAGTCTATAATTATAAAAATTTTGGGGTGTTTTCTTATATTTAAACTCACCCTTATGTTTCTTACTAAATTTCTCTATTCCTAATCTCCTAAAATAACTATATTATCTTATTCTACAAACTATATCAACCCTAAGCTTTTACATATTACATTACATGAATTTAAGCATAATTATAGATCAGAGTAAAATCCATGGATCGTAATGTCTAGTGTCTTTGAAGACTAGGTACATAATCAAAAATTATACAAAAAATTTATTTAAACTCCATAATATGCTCCAATCATCCATTGTGCTCATACATCAGCATAGGATAACCTGGGGACAACATGAACAAAGGGATGAGGAAAATCCGAGTAAGGGAATAACCATAAGAAAAAAGAATTAACAATTGGGATAGAATGTATTACATGATGATATAAAAAGGCATGTAACATATAGAATCATAACATATAAACATGGTATCATTTAAACATGTAATCATATAAATGTTAAAAAAAACATAAAAACTGAATTTAGTACGAGTCATGTCTACCTGAAATGACCATTTCCTATAGTACCACAAGACATGGCCAACCACTAAGACTGTTGCACATAGTACCACAAGCCAAGACCATCACACACAATGTCTCATGGGACTCAACTTTAAAAAATTAATTGGAGGACTATCTAGGAACACCAATATTACATTTCAGGAATTTTTTCCAACAAATATTATCATACATAATCAAACTTACATAAACATAAGGGTTATCCACAGAACGAATTGGGTACAACAATCATGACATAATGCATAACCAATGGGAATATAATGAATGTGTCCATGAACGATAATAATTAGAACATATATGGATGTTAATAAGGTAAAATAGGTATATATCATGGAAATTTATCTCAAACAGAAGTGACAACGTGATCGAAATATATTTTCAAAATTTTAGCATTAAAACATTTTTGTGTAGTTCTATGGAAAATATTATATAGAATATAAAATAGAAAAGTGAAAAATATTTTATATAAAAACATAAGTGAACCAATAAGTTTTTCATAAGAACTGTATATTTTATAAAGACAAATCTTACATTAAATATATGATAGAGTGCACTTTAAATTGGGTAAAAATTTGGAATGCTCCCTTAAAACTAGTTTGCTAATTCCGAAGTATCGAGGATGGAATCACATAAAAGCATGTAGATCCCCAAAATAGAATGAAGGATGGATATTGAAACATTTATTTGGGGCATATAAATAGAAGGAATAAGTTTTACATAAAAATAAAAGATTAAATAATTTGAAAAAAAGAATGATAGAGAAACCCGAAGGAATAAAGGGTTTTCAAGTAGAATTCCTTACTGATTATCAGCATGGTATAGGGCGTACTTAAGAGGGACTTATGAGAGAGAAAGAGGTTTCTTATCACTTATGAATCATGAGGTATTTACTGGGGAGTGAGAAATCAAACTCCATCATTGGTGATTCCACATAAAATTGCATATCAAAGAGAACATTCTTGAATAAAAGTTAAATGGAGATGGTCCCTTACCATAAGTCTGTTGGTGTAATCCCCTTATTATTAACTACCTGAATAAAAAACGGATTTATTAATTAATAATTAAAAATTCACTTCTATATTTAAATTTTTTTAGTAAATACTTTTTATGTTCATTCATGTTATTATTTTTATGGGTTAACTGTTTCAATTTCATTGATCGGGACCATTTGTTTTCATGGTTTTTATAATGGATTTACGTATTATGATGAACAGATAAACATGAAAGATGAAAGTGGTTGTACATAATTGAATTTATTTTACATTTTTGGACATACAGTATATTAAATGGTTATAAATTTAATTTGGTTAGATTTATTGAAGTCGAATTATTATGTCAATCAGTAATGATAAATGCTTGAATTAATTTTAGCGATTTTTCTCACAATTAACTTGATTTGTATTATTATATTAAATCATGAGTGAATAAATATTAAATATTGTTAAATTATATATAATAAAAATATAATATTCATGTTAAACCATAAATTTTTTTAGTTACTATAATTTAAGACACTAATAGAAATGGATAACCTATCGTCCTTGATTGTGCTAAATTAACACATCTCCAACGATGTTTTCATTTATTTCAAAATAAAATGTGGGGAAACGAGACATGATAATTAATTATCCCATTATCATAATATAATTCCAGTAAATTTATGTTACTAGAGTTATCATACCATTTTGGTGAAGGGTATTGAGGAAAGAAACAAAAAAAGAAAAGAACCTAAAGAGTTAGAAAGAGGAATTTGTCTCTTGAGTATATCTCCTTAGATAGCATCTTAAGGGGATAGAATTTATATTCAAAAATTATTTATATTTTATTTGGAGATTATTTTGGGAGGTTCAGGGTTCAAATCCTAGGAGTCTGATTTTGGGGTGAGCCTCTCCCCCGGGATCCACCAACCTTACCGGATCGCCAGTCTCATCTGGGCAGGTAAAATGAGGCGCGACACAATCACTGACGGATCTCTTGACGGACCATCGCTGTCAGGTCGTCACCCTCCGAGACGCTCTTCCATCTTGGCTGGCAACGGCTCCTTCCCGTTCGGGGATCACTTTGGAGTGACCCCTTCGTGGGGAAGGGGGATTCCTTGTATGGAGGTTTCGAAAATGCCACATAGGGGCATTCCCTTTTCTTAGAGATATTTACTCTTGCGTATTATATACCTCATAAAGGACTGATTCTTATGTATTGATTGCAAAGAGAAATCCTTTATTTCAGGGAACATATCGGCTAAAAGTGGTTATCATGTTTCTGTATGTAAGATAGTTTTTCGATGAAATGTATTTTTTTTTATTTGTAAAAATCACCAACTATGTTAATGATTCCAACAATGTTTATTGTACAGAGTTGGAATTGGATGATGTCGATTAGAAAATGTTTGGTTAAAGAAGTAAATCAGATACAACAATGATTGAATATATGTTTTGTAATAAAAACCATCATATAAATATTATATATACTAAAAGGTTTTTAAAATAAATTTTATAAAGAGGATATCAGACATAGAAATGTGACCCTATATACAAAAAGGTATGATGAAATTTTTTTCAACAATGTTCATCGGTCGAATTTTTATGCAATATATTTATCAATATTATTTTAGAATAATATTGTATATACAATACAAATCAAGTGTAGATTTTTTGTTTTGAATGTCTCTCATATCATGAGTTCAAATGATCACAAGATCGAGTCATTTTTTAAACAGTGGGAGAAACATATATGAGTGTATAATATTCTCTTTAGGAAGGTTCAATAGGGTTCATAGGGAAAAAATTGGATGGTATTTTAAAAGAGTAAATTTGTATATGATGTTTAAAAATATTAAAATATTTTTTATGTCTATAGGAAAGATGAATCATGTTGAGGAAATATATTAGGTAAGGTCCAATCAGAAAATTTCGTCACACAAGGATTTTTTGGATGAACATTTGGAATAATGTTAAATGGAAAATCATGCATAATATTTTGTAGTTAAATATTGTAAAATATTAAAACATGAAAATTCTATATAAATATTAATATAAAGAGATTGGTCTATGAAGTCTGTTGAAAGTTTGTTCTGATGGAATTCATAGAAAGGAGGCACATCGTATGGAAGAAAATTAATTATGTTATATAAGATAAAAATTTTATATAATTTTTCAAATAAATATCATTAAGAAAGAATCATATGTATAATCACTAAAAGGAAGAGTTGTTACGATGTATTATTAGTGTAAAAAAATCAATATCTTAATATTTTACCTCGTTTGATGTTCTCTGTGATGATTTCATAGAGAAATATTAATAGATGACGATAATATAGAATTTTAAAATTCTAAATATCATGGAGTAAAATCTCAATATTTACTGAGTTTTAACGAAATTGGAAGAAGGGTTCATTTAATAATTTTTATTTTATACATTCAATAAAATTATGGAATTATTGATAATTTTTTGATGATAAATTTTCAATGGATATGAAAATTTTACTTTTTATTAAGTAGGAATCTAAATTGGTTTCAAAAATATTCTAGCTAAAAAAATAATATATAATGGGTAAGAGTATAAACATAAATGTTTTTTTCATGTGTTAAAAAGGTGATGTTTTATGAAAATTATTCTAGAAAAAAAAATTGGATAAAAAAACATGAAAAAATATTTGAAATAGAGAATTATAGCAAGGGTTTTTTCAACAAAGGAATATCTTGGTTGAATATTATTTTTAATTTTGATGAACTGGGCATACGAATGTTATAGAAGATTTTAGTGGAAACCTAACCAACATTATGAAAAATTGTATCTAAAAAACATTATAGATGAACATTCCAGAAGGATAGACATCTAATATAATGAGTTCATTCATTTTATTGGGAAAAAATGAAGAATTTTTTCAATAATTAAAAAATTGATAAATTATAAGAAGTAATGTTTAAAAAATATAAGCCTATTGTTGAAGGTTTCAGAAAATTATTATATAATATTATATATATATTTTATACTAAGAATAACATGCACTCTGGTTTGATTAAAGTGAAATGTAAGAGTAAGGATATTCCATGATTTCTATAACCACATAAATTGACTTTTCAGTGGATTATGTGATTCTAATATATTAATAAACCATGCCAAAGACTAGATAGTCATGTTGAGTAGCATAAATTTTAAATAATTTCATTTATGTGGTTCTGTTTTGATGCACATTTTTTCAAAAAAAAACTAGTACTACTTAATAGGATGGAAATATTTCTTCATAAAAAGTGTGAAATTGTATAATTAAAAAGATCACGGGTTCAACCCTCCCCCTCTTAGTTATAATATTTTTCATTTTAATTATAATCAAAGGGAATATTCCCTTAATTGATTCTTTTCTGAAGTTTGATGAAATGAGAGGTTTTTACATATGTTCATAATTCCGTGACTTGAAAGGGGATTCTTGGATTTTGTGGAAGTAACTATCAAATCAAAAAATAGAAAATGATTCCACATGTTTTTCTCTTGATTATAAATTCCATGAAGCTGTGATAAATTATTTTCCTCCTCTTGATTATAAGTTTCCTCCAATATTTGCTGATAATAAAAAATTGGAGAATGATGGGTGATACTGAAATAGTATTATATCGTCACTATCTAAAAGTGAGTTTTTTAGATTTAATAAAGTTGGAAGTACTAACAAAACTTGGAAGAAGTTTCAGAATATCATTTAAGGGAATATGGATGTTCATAAATAAATGCAACAAAGATAAAGGATATCGTATGATGATCCAAAAAATTGTGATTATGAATCACTTTATTGAAACATTACTAGGTTAAATGACATTATAAGCACTATAATATGACATGGTGATAATTTGTAAGATTCAATTGTATTTGAATAGTTCTAAAAAATTATTATTGATAAATATGATTCTACATATTCATCATTTTAATATAGAGATCTGTAAAATTTAACACAAGATGATCATTAAATAAATCTCATCATGTATGAAATTAGAAAAGATAATGTTTTTAACTTTAAAGAAATTATATATTGGGAAATTTTCACAAAATTTCTCAAGAAATTAAAATCCAAAAATTTTGTAGAAGATGAATATGAAAGTGAATTTGACATCAAAGGAAAGGATGGTAATTCATTTAGGAATTTATGTCAATGATTTTTTAAAAATGATAAATATGGAATAACAATTTAAGAACATTATGTCACTTCTAAAATGTTCTGGTTATGGAGATATTTGATAATTATTTTCAATGTTTCCATGGAGAAATAGAGATGAATAAGGTGATGATGATGATATAAATTGAAGAAAAAAATTACAAATAATGTATACAAATCTAAAACATATTCCAACGGAGAAGATAAAAACTTATATAAATACAAAAGAAGAATACTTTTTTCAAAATATTATGAAGATGAAGAATATAAGTTAGAAGAGGAAAACACCAGTAATAAAGCTTTTGAAAATAAATTTAGTAAATGATTGAATAATGGAATGTCAAACAGTGATTCATATAGTTGTTCTGAAAAATAAGAGACTTATATGGAGTATTTTTAAAAGATAATTATAGTAATTCCTTTGGAAGATTGTACGACATGACAGGGATAATTATAAATTGAATAAAGACAAAAGCTCAGTAGAAAATCAATAATTTTTTGTTAAGGATAGTACATGTTTTCAAAAAGATTAATATTATTAATAAGTCACTTAATATAGATAAAAAAACATAATATTTAACTCGAAGAGATGCTAAATGTGATGGATAAAGAATGACAACTCACTCAAGATGAATGTTTCTAATGCTGAGAAAGGAATCTAGAATTTCAAATAATCCACTATATAATTTTCTAATAGTTTTTGTTTTTTTCAAATCAAAGGGTTATCAGTAAAAGTTATCATTATTGGATGATGAGTTGAATGAATATTTTTTGGAGAAGAATAATGTTGATAAAACCATGTATGTATCTAAAGAATATGAATATGAAAAAACTAATGATTCAAATGATACAAAAAATGTATAAAAATTTTCTACTAAAGGTGATTTTGTTATTTTTAAGGAGAAAATTTAAACTTGTAACCCAAATATTGGTGTGTACTGAAATACGAATGTGTAAGGTGATAAATTTTATGAAAATAATAAACACACCTCTGAAAGGCCTTTACACTCTAAATAGAGAAATTATTTCTTTGGATGCTTCTATAATTATTGATGATTTAGGAATATAGCTATTTATGTTGGTTTAACAACCACCATTATAGTGAACCCTGATTAATATGGATGAAATTATTGAGAGGGATTCAACCCACTCAAAATAATCTGAGTGGGAATGTTTGTATATAGTGGGATAATAGATTCCAACAATTATAAACTATTTTTGGAAGGTGTGAATAGCCTGGTCATCTTTCAAATGTTTTCCTTTAAGGTTTCTGTCACATTATGTTTTATAAAATATAAAATTATGTGTGTGATGAAAGAAAAATGTAAATATAAATATTTTTTATTGAAACGTCCCTTAAAGAAACAAATGGTCTACAATACTAGATTTTGGATTGGATATTCTAGTAAAAAATAATGGTACATTTTAAGATATTATAAAAATTGAATGATTTAAATGAATTTACTATATCTTTTGGAAATAATTAGTAACTCAGAATCGATGGCATTGGATCTACCATCATTAGGAAATAGAATTTAAAATCTATAAGAGCCATATATTTTGATGGGTTAACAAAGAATTTGTTAGTTGTTTCAAAACATTATGATGAAAGTCATAATTTTTTTAGAAAAATTTTGTTTTCTTTTAACGAGAGTTTCATATTTGAAGTTGTAATTAATGGCTAATGAACTAGGCGATTTTTTTTCAAGCTGTATCTATAGAATGTTAATTATGCCTTAGCATTGTGGAATAAAATCAGCTACAAAACAAGGTCTATAGCACAGGTGTCATAAGAATATTAGAAATTTAACAAATAGATATAAAAACTATGATATTTAAATTATAAAAATAAGAAGAGATTGTTATTGTCAAGTTTTCAAGAAAAGGAATGACAATGAATAGAGTCTATAAGAAATTTTTGATATATTCAACAGATCCCCTAGAGTAGAATCAATCTGATATATCTCGACTAATATTTAAATAATCAACATATGTATATAAGTAATTTTTTTATTTCACTAAGAATTTTACTCCCACTACTTCTATTATGCTTTTAAAATGTAAATCAGAGGAACATAAAATGTTCAAGAGTTATAAAAAATAATCTAAAATCAATTTGGATATTCTATGATGTTGTTTTGAACTAATAATGGTGGCGAACATAAAAATCGAAGAGTTATAGGATTATTTTCAAAAATATGGATTTATTCATGAGTTTTCTGTACCATATAATCAAATTTAAATTGTTGCTTCTTTTAAAAACCTATTTAACTATATAATAAATTATTATTTTTTCATATTTATAGCATTCATGAATTAGATCATTATATTGATTATAAAAATTTTATGAAATTTTGAAATCAAAAAGGATAAAAATATATGAAATTATACTCCTTAAATTCCTAGTTCAGAAGTTTAATTTAAAAAATAATGAATATGAATTGAAAAATATTTATATCATCATTTAAATCATCATTTCAATATTATATAAAATATACATTTTTAGATTTTTCATAAATATTTTTTTTTTTTGAATAATGAAAAACATTATTATTGTTAGTGAAAAGAGTATTTATTTTTGATTTTTTCTGATTGCAAATTATATTTTTTGATGAGTTTTAAAATTTCATTAGTTTCTTTTTATTTAAAATAAAAAAATTCATAATTTAGAATTGAATTTTATACTTGAATTTTGTATAAAAATAATTTTATTTAAAAATGGCCATTTTTAAGAAAACTAATTTTCATCATATTTTTCTGGTTTAATTTTAAATTTAATTCTACCAATTCAGTGAATTTGTCAATACCCGTCCCCCTGGGCCCATGCCGTGACTACCCCAATCTCGCCTTCCATAGGCCAAAGGCTGGAAACTAGCACCGAAGGCGTATTCACTAAAACTGGTAACACATTACCTTTATAACCTGAAAAATCATGCAACCTATCACACGACATGATATGTACATGATTAAACTGTATAGTAAACATTGTGTGTACAGTATATATAAGGGTCCATAATACAAGCCCAATTAGAAAGTACACGAAAACTGAAAAGTACAAGTAAACTGGAATAACTCTGGTGAATAACTGCCAAGGATCCTTTATATGATCATCTCTATGGTACCCCTCATCTAAGTCAACATTGGGCTACCTCTGGTCCTGGTTCCCTCATCCTCAGTCAGCGCTATTCGTCGTCTGCAACCAATACAACAAGGTGCGGCATATCCCTTGCAGGGGTTACTATAACGATTCTCAGTAGGGACCCCGAGACCCGCACAGCCTCACAAAATCTACAATGTATAAACCACATAAAATGAAATCAACTGACTACCCTACTTAGGTATTTTCCCATATATATACCAAAGTTATCAAGTATACCCATATCATTCATGAGGAATCTCAATGACTAAAGCTCAACTGTTCCATAAAGGAAGAAATTCCACAAAGGTAAGTACCACATAGGTACGCCACATAGAAGATTTCCACCAAGGTATCAACCAAGAAGGAAAGTACCACATAGGTATGTCACATAGAAGAATACCACAAAGATATCACCATGAAGGAAAGGACTCAACTCATACCAGGTTTAACTTAGGAATAGTAGTAGAGTTGATTAGATGTAACTACGCACTCATCTTACTCTGTTAAGAGGTAGACCAACGATGGATCCTAAATCATCATCAGACCCACATAGGATCATAGTACATCGTTAGGCCCACATAGGATCCCAGTACATCTTCAGACCCACATAGGATCCTAGAACATCATCAGACACACACAGGATCCTAGTACCTCATCAGACCCACACACAATCCTAGAGTAGTCCCACATGGATTCCTAGAGAGTATATATGTGGGACCCCCAAACAAAGACCCACAAAAGATCCAAATCATAAACCTACATAGGATCCCATTATCATGACACAACCATCTACATGGTTCCCACACTAAGCTCATTTGTCTTTAGGAGGGTCCTCTCATAAAGCCACTGGTTGATAATACAACTACCATGAAGTCCAACTAAGAGGTATCCCTTAGTACCACCATGTCATAGTGGTCTCAACACAATAGATAGTGCATCGATCGGATGCTCGGTCTGTAAGTTGTTATCCTTTTATTCTCGAGGGCCTGGTTGGATTCTTTCTCGATCTGACCCGACTGTACCCCATCTTTATCTAAATCTCAAGTGGGGTATATCAAAAGAACCATCTAGCTCTATGGTTTCTGGGGCTATAGACGGTTCGTCAAACAAATGCCTGTAGCTAATATTATGGTCTAATGTGTGGAATGGGTCGAAGCTGGCCTGGGTCTGGTCCGACACGGCCCCCACAGGGCGGTCTAGCCAGCATTGGGGGGCCCGGCCTAGCCCCATGCGGGGGGGGGGGGGGGGGAGTCGTGCACCCCCTTCCTTCCATCACTGAATGGCCGAAGTCGTTCAGTCCCCAACCAGCACGCGGGACCCCACTTGGTCTAGCCTGGCCAGACGATGTAGTCAGCCACTCCTCCTTCCGGTGGCACGTCGTGTGCTACCCCTCCAGGGCCGGCCAAAGGGCGGTCATGTTCACTTCTCCACCACGGCAAAATGTTGTTTCCCTTGCTCACGAGGCAGCTTGGTCTCGCGTCACCACCTTTGTTGCGCGGTCAACCTCCTTTGGCCATCGCCCTTGCTCCACCATGGTCGATGGGCTGCGACCCTTCTCTGGCGGCCTGGTTGCACCGCCAACGTCTACGGGGCCAGAGTGGTTCCGACCGCCATTCCTGAGCCCCACCGTTGTCGGTTTCTGTACTCCTCCATCGTGAAGAACACACCAAGAACCAAAAATATTTTTCGAAGAGGTCGGGCCATGTTTGTTTGGCCCGTACCCTCCACATTACAGTGGTGGAAAGCAGCTCAAGCGAGGTGATTCAACGTAAGAGAAAAAATAATGATGATCAATCGAAAACACACCCCTACCTCGAAGGTTTGTTGATGTGCCACAAGATTAAATCAATGAAAGCGAAGAGGGTGCCAATGATCACCGCTTTCGCAACACGCTTCTGAAGTAGGGCTCGTGGATCGTCCTCTTTCTTAATTCCGAAGAACAATCTTCCTTTGGAGGAGAAGTTCATTATTGGAGAGGAAGGGATTATCCACAGTATTCTCACAATTCTCCACACATTTCCACCTAATCCTCTCAAAAGAAAGGAATTACCAATATAAATTAAATTAAGTACATTAATGTTTTTCAGCTTAATTAAATATTGACACATTTAATTAATTTACGTTGGTTCCAACAATTGGATTAGGAGTTGAATGTTTTCATCCCATTAAAGAGTGTTCAGGTGGTCCTCTCCTTTATTTTAAAAATAGGTGATTTTTATTCAGGTGGTCCCCACATCTATAACATTCATATGGTATGTTTTATTAAAAATAAAGTAAATGTTTATTTTATTTTATTTTTATTTCCATGAAAATCAAAAAATATAACTTTCACCCTCGACCTACTACGGTTGAGGTGAAGGTCTCCATAAGAAAATACCGGCACTGTGAGTTTAATGGTTGCCTCTTATTTCAATTCGAATATCCAGTTAAAAAGTTACAAAAACTCACTCACACGTTTACTGAACGTACCTGAACAAAAGTTCAGAAATTCTTTTCGTGCACACCGAGCCATGGAATAACACACTGTAAATTGTCACAGACTCATAATATTACATATAATTAATTAAAATTACATGGAATTTCTAGGTCATTACATTCTCCCCACCTCAGGTCTTTGCGTCTCAAAAATCTACAACACAAAAAGTAGGAAAACAAGTAGTGGTACTGAGAAGGAATCTGTGCCTTCTAATCCCATGTGCTCTCCTGGAAGTTCTCGTGCTGCCATCGAATGCCCACCAGAGGTATTGACCACCCACAAAATACTCTCTCCTATCGATCCTCAATCTCCACTAGAACCTCCGTAAACATCGCCCCATCATCAAAGTCCAGCTCACAGTGGACGATGATGTGAGAAGTGTCATGCACGTATCTCCTCAGCTGGGATATGTGGAAGACGTCGTGCACCCAGTGGAATTGAGGGGGATGTTCTAAGAGGTAATCCACCTCACCAACTATTTTGAGGACCTAGAAGGGTCCAATGAACCCCAGAGATAACTTTTCACCCCTACCAAATCTCCGCAAACCTTGTCGAGGTAAGACCATTAGAAATAAGTGGTCTCCATCCTCGAACTCTAGAGGTTTCCTTCTCCTGTCGGAATAAGACTTATGCCCGATCTGTTCAGTTGTCATCCACTCCTGGATGATCTGCACTTTCTCTGTGGTAGCCCATACCATCTCGGGTCTCATGAGTGTCAACTCCCCTGGGTATGTCCACCACAAATGTGATCAGCAAGGTCACCCGTACAATGCCTCAAAAGGAGCCATATTAACGGTGGAGTGATAGCTATTATTGTATGAAAACTCCACTAAAGGCAATTGATCCCCCCAAATGCGATCAAAGTCAAGGAAGCAAGCGCACATCATGTCCTAGAAGGTCGTAATGGCCCGCTCAGTCTGACCATCCTTCTGAGGATGGAAGGCGATGCTCAAACGAAGCTGCGTTCCGGAAGCCTTCGACAACCCCTTCCATTGTCAAGAAGTAAAACATGCATCATGATCAGAGACAATCATTAAGGTTACTCTATGTAGCTGCACAATCTCATGCACATAGAGGCATCCCAAGCACTCTACTGAACCCTGCTCTATGATCTGTAGGAAGTGGGCTGAATTGGTGACTCGGTCGACGATCACCTAGTTAGAATCATGATCTCTGCATATATATGGAAGTCATGTCACGAGGTCCGTGGATATCCCATCCCACTTCCACTCAGGGACCTCTAAAGGCTGAACCAAGCCTGCAGTTACCTGATGATACACCTTCATTTGCTTACAAGTGAGGCAATGAGATAAAAACGATGCTACTTGTTCCTTCATTCCCAGCCACCAGTGTTGTCATCAGATATCCTGGTACATCTTCACCACTCCTAGATGAATCTCTAGAGGGGATGTGTGTAAATCCCTCAACACTTCCTCCCAAAGCGACACTGGTACCATGGTTCATCCTTTGAAGAGGATGACGTGCTCCCCACCATAAAAAAATCCATCAGGTTCCTATCCTGTGGATATCTGAGCACGTCGGGCCATGCAGTCAATGTCCCCACACTGCGCCTCCCTGACTCACTGAAGGAGTTGGGGAGTTATTGTAAGAGTCTGAAGAAAAGCTGCCCCATATCGATCCACAAAGGTTATCTACAATGTGGCCAGATACTTCGTCGTCTCACCTAGACGATGTATACCTGATCTCTTGTTGAGTGCATCAGATATAATGTTCCCCTTCCCTGGAGTATAAACTATCTCGAAGTCAAAATCCATGAGGAACTCAAACCAACCTCGTCATCTCGGGTTCAGGTCCTTCTGAGAGAAGATATACCTATGACTCTTGTGATCTGTGAAGACAGTAAAACGTTTTCCCATCATGTAATGTCTCACAACATCAAGGAAAAGACCACTACTAATATCTCCAGGTCATGGGTAGCATAGTTCTTCTCATGTTTCCTCAGTTGTCGAGAACCATATGCAATAACTTCTCACTACTACATCAAGACACATCCGAGGCCAATCCCTGATGTGTCATTGTATACTACGTACCATATTCCCTTCTCTGGTAGCCTCATGAGGGAGGCACTAGTCAACCTCTTCCTCAAACCCTAAAAACTCCACGAGAATATCTCTAACCACATGAAAGTTTTCCTCTTATTTGTCAAGAATGATAAAGGTGCTGCAACTCTAGAGAAATATGGCAGAAATATTTGGTAGTATCCGGCCAAATATAGGAAACTCCATACCTTTGTTACACTCCTGGGTGGCTCCCAAGAATGTAAAACCTCAATCTACACTAGATCCACTGCAACTCCAGCCTCTGAGATGACTTGTCCCAATAAGTGAACCTCTCTGATACAGAAATGGCACTTCTAGAGCTTACCATAAATTTGGTGCTCTCGGAGTGTGTCTAGAACTATCTTGAAATGATAGGCATGCTACTCCTCATTAGTCAAGTAGATCAAAATTTCTTCGATGAAGACTACTACAAAGCGATCCAGGTATAGCTGAAATATCATGATAAGGAGTTTGATTAACATTGCTGGGGAGTTGGTCATGACGAATGGCATGACCAAAAACTCATAATGGTTGTACCGACATCTGAATGTCATCTTATGCACATCCTCATCCCGTACTCTAAGCTGGTGATAGCATAATCTGAGGTCTATATTTGAGATCCACTGTGCTCCCTTCAGCTGATCAAAGTGATCTTCAATCCTCAGGAGTGGGTACTTGTTTTTCACAGTCACCTAGTTCAGGTGCCGATATTCAACAAAATGCCTCAAGCTCTCATTCCCCTTCATGGCGAACAAAATCAAAGATTCCAATGGAGAAACACTGGGCTAGATAAATCCCCTCCCCTGTAAGTCCTCCAGCTATACCCGCAGGTCACGAAGCTCCATTTGATCCATCCGATATGTTGGTGTAGAAAGCGGTGTAGTCCCGGGGTACATGTCAATGTAAAATTCGACCTCTGTGGGAGGAGGTAGACCCGAAACATCAATAGGGAAGAGATACTCTTATTGGTCCATCATTACAAGATTGCTCAGACTCTCCACATCAACCGCTCTGATGGTAAGGCTACCCAACTAATGAGTGATCGGCTGCACTCTCCTCCAACTAAGTCCATCCTATACACTAGTGGTTCCCTTCCCCCTGTTGATGGTATACCTTGTCTGATCCATTTGGACACACCGTAAATTGCACATAATACAGTCAATCTGAGCATGGACTGTAGATAACTAGTCCATAACCAAGATGACATCGTAAGGCCTTGAGGCCGCTACTAGGAGATCCTAGAAAAAGCTCTCACCTCCTAGAGTAAGCTCTCACTACCAGAACATGTGCGTAATTGTCGAATCTGCTTCTTTAGGAGTCTCTAGACCTACGGATTGATCCAACGGCTTCATCGGAATCTCCAAGCTCCAAACGAGGGAAGTGGAAATAAAAAAATGACTGGAACATGTGTCTATATGTACTGTAACTAAGGTGGAGTAGACACAGATCATAACTCGTATCATCTCTAAAGAGCCATGGTTGTAGGCCTCAGCTACCTAGAGCTGAGTTCGTCCCTGTCCACCTGCTCCCTGTGGTTGGGTTGGACTACCTGATGGTGGTCATGGTAACATCTCGAATCGTCACCCACCACCAGCTGCACGACCAGCTCCTCTACCATGTCTTCCTTCTCCCTACAGACCTCATCAGTCTTAGCTATGTCTCTGTCTGGGCAGAACTTCGATCATCTTTTGATTATCCATACGGTGAGTCGGACTGTCACAAGCCATGTGACCCTGCCCGCCACATGTGAAACACTGCCTGCCCCTCGCAAGACTGGCTCTGTCTCAGGTGCCCCGCACAACCAACCCTGAATCATGCGGTCGTCGACCTATAGGTCTGGTCCTTTTGGACCTCTGTGTCATATGTCTGCTTCCAGTTGCAGGGGACTCCACTATGTGATTCCCGGTGGAGGGTCTCACTGCTAGTGACATCTCAGCATAAAAAAACTCCGCTAAGAGGGCTCACTCTAACACCCCTGCCTGCATCGGGATGGTAAAAGAAATCCTCAAAGAACTCATCTCCCGCCTGAGTCCCGAGTCGATGGTCTGGGTCCTGAAGAATGGGTCCCAAAACACATCAATGGAGTAGCGTGAGAGGTCAGTGAACCTCCCTGAGTACTGATCCATAGTAATGATGCCCTGTTGTAGATGAATAAGCTCCTCTATGCGCACTGCACGAAGAGTCACTGGGACAAACTCTGCCCGAAATAGGCGCTCGAAGTCTTCCCAGAGAAGCGTCACCTCGTCGTGAACCTGGAGCATCAAGCTCCAACATCTACCTGCTGCTTCCTATAGAAGACTAGCTGTAAGGATCACCATGAGATCATCTGGTGTCCCTACCTTTTTGAAGACTCTTACCATGGCCTCCATCCAATCCCCAGCCGCATGTGGGTTCGTCTATCCCTGGATCCTTGGTGGCCTCTTATAACGACCCATACATTACATACATTGTTAGTACTTCAAAACTGAAGTACACTTATTACAACATATAACAAAGCCATGAAAGGACCATATAGGTATAGTGTCTTTAGAAACTGGGAAACATAAACAATTGGTTCATAAAGCATCTACATTGTCTCCCATTTATTTCATCATATCTAGAGTTCCTTTTGGAATATCCTACTTAATAACCTTCTTCCTGACTTGGGGGAAAGAAAACATATAAAAGGGTGAGCTCAAATGCTTAGTAAGGGTAAACAAATGAAAAATCAATCACATCATATTCATAAGAACATAACAATTTTTATATCTTACCCCGCAAAAGATATCATAATTTCATAACATTGGATAAATAATGGTAGTGAAATGAAATCACAATAATCATAACTTAAAACATGATGCTTTGTGACATACACACATAATCATAGAGAATTATTTCTTATTAGTCAAGACGCATTTCCAAGACAACTTAGTGGACAATGTCCATTTCTGGACCGCGTTCATTACTCGTTTCAGTCCTGTTTCACTGAACCGGTTTAACCTTTCGTTCCAGCCATTTCTATCTCATAAGATATAAAATCTTTACCCAATGAATTGGAGGGAGATATAGGTCCCACCCATCTCATAATTATACCATTATTATGTGTGCCACAAAATCATAAACCATACATCATAGCATTACCCGTGTAATAAAAATGGGATTCTTAAACATCGTGACATCATAAAACAATTCATATAAGATAAAGGAATTCATAAAAATAATTCCATCACAACATAATCAAATCAATGTAATAATAGTGATAGAAACATAACCCTTAATTATCTTAGATGGAAAATAATTTTGGTAAAACACTTGAACTCCATTCTTGAGGAAAATATCCTTTCTACTTCAAAAAAACTTTTCCTTTCTTAACATGTCATACAATTCTAAACTAAACGAAGTTGATTAAAAATAAACATGAAAAATTGTAAAGTAAGCTTCTTGGAAATAATGTTTCAAAAATCCATTCATGCCGTGTAAGTTAAGAAAACATTCTTCTCGTACTTTTGTTGGGAATGTCAAAAAATACCTCGTACGAAAAACGACAAAAGATTCCTTTCATATCTTTTACTAAAAACTCACCGAAGGGTAAAATCGGATTTAAAAATTTTTAGGTGGATGGAAATAATATTAAATATTGAGTAAACATGGAAGTGTATGATAAAATACACCCCAGTAAATACCAAAGTATAAACAATCTTGGATAAAAATGAGATTGTGATATTTTCACTTACCTTAGGTCCGATTTTCTTCGTAAGTGTCCGAACATCCTGTATAATGATTTAAATAATGTCATTGACTTATTAAAGAATCATAATAATTGTTATTATATCATATATGGTCATATTCTTAGCTTCTTATTAGTAATATTTCATTGTTACTGGTAATTCGAGTGTTTATTGCTTTTTGTTCTTATGCATGTTTTGTCGAATAAATTCTTATTCTTCTTTTAGGTTATAAATACCTCATTTCCAGAATGGTATTAGTGTAATATATATCATATTCATTCATTCAATTCATTTATATAATCATTATGAAATGAAGATCATGTAGAACGAGTCGCATCACATCGTGGAGACGGTAGGCAGTACGTAAACACGAGCGATGATATCGTTCCCATGATCATGGAATTGCATTGGAGTGTATGTATACTACTTCATAATCAATATAACTTTACAATAATAATATATAGTCATTATTTGCACCATTATACCTATCCAAGTAAGGTGGTGGTGGAAAATAGATTACACCACGGCGTGGAGATGGTATTCCGTACATACGCACGCGCGGTGATTTCGTTTTCCGTAGGATGGATATATGGTGAAATAGGGTTGTTTCATAATTATAATAACATATCAGTATATTAATGATACTTATGTTATTACTTCATAATGAAAAAACTAAATAAGAATAAGTGGATGATGAAATAAAGTTGAAAGAATCGGTAACGGACATTACCTCTTCTTTGAAGCGCCTCTTTCAGACCTCCTTTTAGGGCAATTTAATTGGTCTTTGAAGATGACCAGGACCTCTAGGATGTTCCTAGGGAAGTGGATAAGAGAAATTGGCAGGTTTTGGCCGAGCTTGAACTCTCAAAGTGGTGTGAGGAAGAGAGGGAGGAGGTTCCCTTTTATAAGGAAGGAGAGGGGCACCTTTGGAAAAACTAAAAATATTATTTTATTATAAAGTCATATTCGGTTTTAAATAGCTCCAAATTGATTTATTTAGAATATATGTTAGGTATGGGTCGAAATCCTCTCTTCCAATATACTTTAGAAAAGTTTAGGTTCCTAATTTAACCTTATCATTTAGATTTAACTTTAAGATAAATAATTTTACTTTTACCGTGTCTTTTTGTGTTCTTACACTATAAGGTTAATAAACTTACTATAACAAGCCAAACGAACCCCAAGTTTTTTATTATTAATATATATAACCTTATCTATGTCATTTGGCAGTACCTTATATTTTTAGGAATAAAATTACAATTAATAGTATAATATTTTTTTAAAAAACTATTTTATATCAATATTGATACTATTTAGTAATTGATTTTTGTAAAAAATCATAACTGAATGATTAATTCTAAAAAAGTTAATTAAATCAATAATAACGAGTAATATTAACCTATAAAAGTATTTTAATTCATAAAAAGTCTTAAATTACATTTATTTAGGTATTTATAACATCAATTATGTCAATATTTCATTAATAAGATAATTACTGCATCATCATTGTGTCATAAATAAATTAAATTATTTAATGTCTAAAAATTACAAATAAAATATAATTATGTAGGAAATAGTATTATCTTTCTAATTAATTTTTATAGTCGATTTTATCTTATGTATAACACTATATTAAAAATTATTTACTTATTACACATTGATTTTAACTATTTTAACCCTTCTTTAAATAAATTAATAATAAATGTCCTATTCTAATCCAAGTGGGCCTAAATGGTCATATTTTATTTCTATGGTTAGGTGTGGTCGAATTACACTAATCCAATAGAATTAGGACATTATTTAGGGTAATAATAATATCATTTTTACCCTTAAATACCCTATTTACTTTTAACCGTGGTAAATAAAAGTAAAACGTTATTATTCACCAAAAATTATTTTCATCTCATTGAACAACATTTTACTTACTGACATCAACCGTGTCTCTTGGTGTTTTGAAATTCCATTCACAAAAGCGGTAAAATTATGTTTTATGTAAATTTAAAAATTCTCCTAGGAGGTGGGTAAAAGACGGTGAAAAGTTCAATAAAATTTTTATATATCTAAAATTATTGTAAAATTACTCCAATGAATTCCAGGGAACATATATACGTATTATGTATCAATTTTTATGTAAAATAAATTTAAATAAAATAAATAATTATTTAAATAAAAAGTCGGTTTTTAAATAGTAACCCAGTGTTTTCACTATTCATCAAAAATTGAAAGTTTTCAGAAAAATACCAAAATTTCACCCTAGGCTAATTTTGATATTCCGAATCCAAAAAGAAGTCCATTTTGAAAAATAAAATTTACAAAATTTCAAAAAGTGGTTATTAAAATTCATAACGGCTAGTTTTAATAATATTTTAATAGCATATCGTTGTTTAGTGAAACTCGGTATTGCGTACGACGCAAGCTATCAAGGAAGGTCGCGATTGCATATAAAGAAAGCCAAGCTAGTGTTGTGTGTAGTGAATGATTCCTTTGATGATTTATATAAAAACAAAATATTTCTTATAAAAGACCCGGGTGTTACATTCTACCCCCCATAAAATGAATTTCGCCCTCGAAATTCGTCACTTTGTAACAAACAGATGAGGATACCTCTCCCTCATCATATCCTCGAGCTCCCATGTAGCTTCTTCTAATTTGTGGTTCCTCCATAAAACATTAACCAAGCGAGTGGTCTTGTTCCGTAGTACTTTTTCTCTACGATCTAGAATCTCTATCGGCTGTTCTTCATAAGAAAGATCTTGTTCCAGTGGTACAACTTCTGAGATGAGTACATATGAAGGATCAGGTATACACTTTCTCAATAGAGATACATGGAACACATCGTGAACTTGAGAGAGATTCGGTGGAATCGCCAATCGGTAAGCTACCTTCCCAACACTATCCAGCATTTCGTAAGGACCGATATAGATGGGGATAAACTTTCCCTTCTTATCAAATCTCATTACTCTATTCCAAGGAGATATTTGTAAGAACACTTTGTCACCCACTTAAAACTCTAAGTCTTTTCTTTGGTTGTCGGCATAACTTTTTTGTCGACTCTGAGCTGTTCTTATGTGTTGTTGAATAGATCAGACCTTTTCTCCCATATCATCAACAAGATCAGGTCCTAATAGCTTTCTTTCCCCAACTTCATCTCAGCAAGTTGGAGTCCTGCATTTCTTTCCATAGAGAGCTTCATAAGGAGCCATCTGAATACTGGAGTGAAAGCTATTATTATAAGAAAATTCCACCAAAGGTAGGTGTTGATCCCAACCACCTTTGAAATCCATAGAGCAAGCTCTCAACATATCTTCTAGAGTTTGAATCGTCCTCTCAGACTGACCGTCTGTCTGAGGATGATAAGCAGTTCTGAAACTCAACTCTGTATCCAGAGTATGCTGAAGACTTCTCCAGAACATTGAGGTAAACCTCAGATCCCAATCAGATATAATAGAAAGTGGTACTCCATGCAATCTTACCACTTCCTTTACATATATCCTGGCAAGCTGATCCAGAGAGAAATCCTCTCTAATAGAAATGAAGTGTACAGACTTTGAAAGATGATCAACTATGTCCCAGATAGCATTATTTCCATTGGATGTTTTAGGAAGTCTGGTGACAAAGTCCATAGTGATATTTTCCCATTTCCATTGGGTTTGGGTAATGGTTGTAACATTCCCTTAGAATTCAATCTCATAGCTTTAACTTGCTGACAAATCAATCATCGAGAGACATATTCAGCAACATCTCTTTTCATGCCATCCCACCAGATGTACTCTTTCAGGTCCCTATACATATTTGTGCGTCCAGGTTGAATAGGGAATGAAGAACTATGAGCCTCATCTAGCAGCTCCTTCTTTAATTCGAGGATGGGAGGAACATAAACCTGATTCCTAAACTTTATTATCCCATCATAATCAAAGTTGAATTCAGGAACATTTCTCACCTTCTTTTGTAACTCTACATCTTCTTTCTGTGCCTCTTTAATCTTCACATGTATAGATGGTTGAACATTCATTTGAGAAAGATAATATTTTTCCACTTCCATTATAATTCCATGATCCATCCTTTGTAAATCCATAAATATTGGATCTTTTGTGATCCTCATCATGGATAAACTGGCATGGTCTTGTCGACTTAATACATCTTCCACCTTTTTTTTCTTTCCCAGGGTGGTAATGGATTGAGCAGTCGTAATCCATAATCAGCTCTAACCATCTTCTTTGGCACATATTCAGCTCCTTTTGTTTGAAAATATACTTTATACTTTTATGATCAGTACAAATGTCACACCTTTCTCCATAAAGATAATGCCTCCAAATCTTTAATGTAAATATTACCGCAGCTATCTCCAAATAATGAGTTGGGTAATTATTCCCATGGATTTTCAACTGTCGTGAGGAATAAGCTATCACCATTTCATTTTGCATGAGGACAGACCCCAATCCCTTCTTGGATGCATCACTGTAGATCACAAACCATTCTCCACTACAAGGAAGTGTGAGAATAGGTGCACGGGATAACCTTCTTTTCAACTCCTTGAAATTTTCTTCACATTCCTACATCCAAACAAACATAACTCCTTTCTGAGTCAATATGGTGAGTGGATTAGATAATCGTGAGAAATCTTTCACAAAACGTCGATAATATCCAGCCAAACCAAGAAAACTTCATATCTCAGTTACTTTTGTTGGTCTCGACCATGTTTCGATAACCTCTGTTTTTGCTGGATCCACAGATATCCCCTCTTTTGAGATTATCTTACCCAAAAATGAAACTTTTTGAAGCCAAAATTCACACTTGGTAAATTTGGCATAAAGCTTCTCCTTTCTCAGGGTCTTCAATATAATTCTCAAGTGATCTTCATGTTCTTCCTTTCTCTTTGAATATACTATAATATCCTCTATAAAGACTACCAAAAACAGATCAAGATAGTATCTAAAGACTCTATTCATCAAACCCATGAAGATAGCAGGGGCATTAGTTAGACCATGTGGGATCACTATAAATTCATAGTGTCCATACCTTGTACGGAAAGTCGTCTTTGGAATATTCTCCCTTTTGACCCTAAATTGATGATACCCTGAACGAAGATCAATCGTGGAAAAGTATTGTGCTCCCGCGTAGTTGGTCAAATAAGTCATCAATGCGCGGGAGACGATATTTGTTCCTGATAGTGATCTTGTTAAGTTCTCGATAATCCATGCAGAGTCTCATTGATCCATATTTCTTCTTAACAAACAGAACAGGTGCTCCCCATGGTGACACACTAGGGCGTATGAATCCCTTATCATGATTCTATAGGAGTTGCTTCTTCAATTCTTGCAACTCAATTGGGGCCATTCTATAAGGTGTCTTTGAAATAGGTAAAGCACCCGGTATGAGTTCTATTGAAAACTCAACGTCATGATTTTGTGGAAGACCCGGCAATTCCTCCGGAATGACATCATCAAACTCCCGTACAATGGAAATATTCTTAATCGTGAGTTTCTCACCAACCATTTGAGATAAATAGCCTTCATTTAGTGGAATCAAGACCCATAAGATGGAATAAATTTCCACTGGAAGGTTATGTTCATACTTGCATCGATAGATGATCAAAGATTGATCTGGAATATGAAATGTGACTTCCCTTCTTTGGTAATTGATATGAGCTCCATATAGAGAAAGCCAATGCATGCCAAGAATCACATCAATTTCCACTATAGGAAGGATCACATGATTTGTAGGAAGCACTTTCCGACAAACTTCAATCGGAGAAGAATTATAAACATTCGATGCGAATATTGTTCCATTAGGGGATGTCACATATATCTCAACATCTAATTGATGATGTAATACGGTGATACCCTTAGAAAATTATTCAGAAATAAAAGAGTGGGTGGATCCAAATTCAAATAAAACTTTTTCTACTTTATAGTGGATGGTAAGTGTACCTTTCACCACTTCGTTATCATACTCCACATCACTGATAGAAATTTCATGTGACATTCCTTTGTCTTTAGCCTCAAGAGTTTGTTGACGTTGATCATCATCAACAATCCATGGATTAGTGCATTGATTGGTATAATGCCCCATTTCCTTGCACTTGTAACATTGAAGTGTAGGAGGTGCACTATGTGTATCCTTTTCATTGTTCGCATCACTAGACATCTTCTTCCCGTCATTCCAGAATTCAAATGCCCGATGACCTTCCTTTCCACATTTGAAACATTTACTTGTCCATTTAAGACAACTCTCTCCAGGTTTCTTTCCACGCTTTGAGCATATGGGAAAACTCATCTTCTTTTCAGTGTGCTCTTTTGATTTTCCTTTGAATTCCATTTTCCTCTTCTTATCAAACCCATATGACTGATTGGTTACTCCAATTTCCATCTCAACTATGAGAGCACATAGAACGGGTTCCTCGTAGCTATTGAAGTCCATTATGGCTAACGCCCTTCAAAAACAAGGTTTTAAGCCACTAAAGAATCGATCGATCTTACTCTCAGGTTGGATAATAATATCAGAAGCGTACCTTGAAAGTCTTGTAAAATTTTATTCGTAGGTACCAACAGATTCATCATCCTTTTTCTTTAGTTCAAGAAACTCCTTCTCCATTTTTTGTTCTAAGAATACGAGGGAAGTAATTATTGAAAAATATGTTCTTGAACTCGTCCCATTCCATGGACTCAATTTCATCTCTTTGTCTCATATTCTTGATAAGATTCCACCATTGACCAGCATCACCTTACAAATGATACACTGCTAAGTTGACTTTATCATGTTCAGAACATTAAAGAACCGATAATATCTTTTCAGTAGTACTAATCCATTGTTCAGCAACTAATGGATCAGTAGACCCACTGAATGAAGGTGGACGCTGCCACATGAAGTATTCAACAGAATGGTGCTCCTTCCTTTGCTCGTTCAGAAGTCCTACATGATTCATAACTTGAGAAATTTGTGTGATCATGGCTACAAGATTTTTCAATCCGTCTCGCATAACGTTTGGTTGCTCAGGGGGACAATCATTTCATTGCCCGTCGCATTCCGCATTAACATGGTTCCTTCGGGTTCCTGCTAGTGACTAATACCAAGAAGAATAGTGTGAGCTACACTAATTATGATAGGAAAACCACATAATCAAGAATAAAATTTCACACTTAAGGTCTTATCCTAAGTTATTCATGGCCATTTCTAAAACACTATGTTTGTGTTCTATGCTTAGACTTATCCTTATGATTCTCACTAAGGCTTTCACATCCTAGTTTCCAAAGGTTGACTATACCTTTCCTCTGATACCAACTATAATGACCCATACTTTACAAACATTGTTAGTAAATAAAAATTGGAGTACACTTATTACAACATATAAGAAAACCATGAAAGGACCGTATAGGTATAGAGTCTTTAGAAACTTGGAAACATAAACAACTGGTTCATAAAGCGTCTACATTGTCTCCCATTTATTTCATCATATCTAGAGTCCCTTTTGGCATATCCTACTTAATAACCTTTTTCCTGACCTGGGGGAAAGAATACATACAAAAGGGTGAGCTAAAATGTTTAGTAAGGATAAACAAAAGAAAAATCAATCACATCATATTCATAAGAACATAACAATTTGGAAATATTACCCTGCAAAAGAGATCATAATTTCATTACATGGGATAAATCATGGTAGTGAAATGTAATAACAATAATAATAACTTAAAACATTAACCTTTGTGGAATACACACATAATCATAGAGAATCATTTCTTATTACTCAAGACTCATTGCCAAGACAATCTTACTAGACAAAGTCCATTTCTGAACCGAGTTCATTCCTCATTTTAGTCCTGTTTCACTGAACCGGTTTAACCTGTCATTCCAGCCATGTCTATCTCATGAGATATAAAATATTTACCCAATGCATAGGAGGGAGATATAGGTCCCACCCATCTCATAATGATACCATTCTTATGTGTGCCACAAAATCATAAACCATACATCATAGCATAACCCATGTAATAAAAATGGGATTCTTAAAAATCGTGACATCATAAAACAATTCATATAAGATAAAGGAACTCATAAAAATAATTCCATCACAACATAATCAAATCAATGTAATAATAGGGATATAAATAGAAACCATTATTATCTTATATGGAAAATAATTTTGATAAAACACTTGAACTCCATTCTTGAGGAAAATACCCTTTCTACTTCAAAAAAACTTTTCCTTTCTTAACATGTCATACAATTCTAAACAAAAAGATGATTATTAAAAATAAACTTGAAAACATGTAAAGGGAGCTTCTTGGAAATAATTTTTTAAAAATCCATTCATGCCGTATAGGTTAAAAAAACATTCTTCCAGTACTTTTGTCAGAAAAGTCAAAAAGTACCTCGTACGAAAAACGACATTAGATTCATTTCATATCTTTTACTAAAAACTCTCCGAAGGGTAAAATTGGATTTAAAAAATTTTAGGTGGATGGAAATAATATTACATATTGAGGAAACATGGATGTGGATGATAAAATACACCCTAGTAAATACCAAAGTATAAACAATCTCAGATAAAAATGAGATTGTGATATTTTCCCTTACCTTAGGTCTGATTTGCATTGTAAGTGTCCGAACCTCATGTATAATGATTTAAATAAAGTCATTGACTTATTACAGAATCATAATCATTGTTATGATATCATATATGGTCATATTCTAAGCTTTTTATTAGTAATATTTCATTGTTACTTGTTATTCGGGTGTTTATTGCTTTTTGTTATTATGCGTGTTTTGCCAAATAAATTCTTATTCTTCTTTTAGGTTATAGATACCTCATTTCCAGAATGGTATTAGTGAAATATATATCCTATTCATTAATTCAATTCATTTATATAATCATTATGAAATGAAGATCATGTAGAACGAGTCGCATCACATCGTGGAGACGGTGGGCCGTACGTACGCACGAGCGATGATATCGTTCCCATGATCGTGGAATTGTATTGGAGTGTATATATACTATTTCAGAATCCATATCACTTTACAATAATCATATATAGTCATTATTTACACCATTATACCCATCCAAGTAAGATGGTGGTGGAAAGTAGATTACACCACGGCGTGGAGACGGTATTCCGTACGTACGCACGCGCGGTAATTTCGTTTTCTGTAGGATGGACAGATGGTGAAATACGGTTGTTTCATACTTATAATGACATATCATTATATGAATGATACTGATGTTATTACTTCATAATGAGACAACTAAATAAGAAGAAGTGGAAGAAAAAATAAAGTTTAAAGAATCGGTAACGGACATTACCTCTTCTTTGAAGCGCCTCTTTGAAACCTCCTTTTAGGGAACTAACTTTGGTCTTTGAATTATACCAGGACCACTATAATGTTTCTCAGGAAGTGGATTGGAGAAATTTTCAGGTTTTGGCCGAGCTTGAAGGATCAAAGTGGTGTGAGGAAGAGAGGGAGGAGGTTCCCTTTTATAAGGGAGGAGAGGGGCACCTTTAGAAAAACTAAAAATATTATTTTATTAAAAAGTCATATTCGGTTTCAAATAGCTCCAAATTGATTTATTTCGAAGCTAAAGTTGGTATGGGTCTAAATAATTTCATCCAATATATTTTAGACATGTTTAAGTTCCTATTTTAACCTTATCATTTAGATTTAACTTTATGGTAAATAATTTTACTTTTACCGTGTCTTTTTGTGTTCTTACACTATAAGGTTAATAAACTTACTATAACAAGACAAAAGAACCCCAATTTGTTTATTATTAATATATATAACATTATCTAAGTCATTTGGCCGAACCTTGTATTTTTAGGAATAAAATAACAATTAATAATATAATATTTGTTTTAAAAACTATTTTATGTCAATTTTGACACTATTTAGTAATTGATTTTTTTTGAAAATCATAACAGAATGATTAATTCTAAACAAGTTAATTAAATCAATACCAACATGTCATATTAACCAATAAAATTAGTGTAAATAATAAAACGTCTCAAATTACATTTATTTGGGTATTTATAACATCATTTATGTCAATATTTCTTTAATAAGATAATTACTGCATCATCATTGTGTCATAAATAAATTAAATTATTTAATGTCTAAAAATTACAAATAAAATATAATTATGTATAAAATCGTTTTAGATTTCGATGTAATATTTATAGTCGAATTTATATTATGCATAACCCAATATTATAAATTATTTACTTATTAAACTTTGATTTTAACTATTTTAACCCATTTTTAAATAAATTAATAATAAAGGTCCTAATCTAATCCAAGTGGGCCTAAATGGTCATATGTTATTCCTAAGGTTATTTTTGGTCGAATTAAACTTATCCAATAGAATTAGGACATGTTTTAGGTTAATAATAATATCATTTTTACCCTTAATTACCCTATTTACTTTTAACCGTGGTAAATAAAAGTAAAAAGATACTATTAACCAAAAATTATTTTCATCTCATTGAACCACATTTTACTTAATGACATCAAACATGTCTCTCGGATTTTTGAAATTCCACTCACATAAGCAGTAAAATTACGTTTTATGTAAATTTTCAAATTCTCTTAGGAGGTGGGTAAAAGATGGTGAAAAGTTCAATAAAATTTTAATATATCTAAAATTATTCTAAAATTACTCCAATGAATTACATTGAAATTATATAGGTATTATGTATCAATTTTGACCTAAAATAAATTTAAATAAAATAAATAACTATTTAAATAAAAAGTCGGTTTTTAAATAGTAACCCTGTGTTTTCACTATTCATCAAAAATTGAAAGGCTTCAGAAAAATTCCAAAATGTCACCCTAGGATAATTTTGATATTCTGAATCCAAAAATGAAGTCCATTTTGAAAAATAAAACTTAAAAAATTTCAAAAAGTGGGTATTACTATTCATAATGGATAGTTTTAATAATATTTTAATATCATATCGTTGATTAGTGAAACTCAGTATTGCGTACGACACATGCTATCAAGGAAGTTCGTGATTGCGTGTAAATCAAGACAAGCTAGTGTTGTGTGTAGTGAAAGATTCCTTTGATGATTTATATAAATACAAAATATTTCTTATAAAAGTCTTGGGTGTTACACCTATAGCGCTGGAAGTCGTAAAACGTGCGCAAGCAGCGTGAACCCTCTACTACTAGGGCTGGTGGCATCAGTGGACCAATGGGTAATGGTACCGATGGAGCCTCAGTTGGTGCCTCTACAGGAAGAGGGCACTGCACAGAGGCCTTGTTGGTTGGTGGGCTATCAGTGCGTACTATACCCAGAACCCTAGCTGGATGTCTGGGTGGAGGCATCCTGAAATGAAATAGGTGCGCCACAGTCAATATGTTATACCTGGTGAGCTGACTCAACGAGTTCACAAATAAAACTTTTTGAAACACACGCAATCAGTGTTTTCATGCACTGAGCCTAAAATTAGAAGGCGTGGTCTTGGTGTATGGATACATCGGTCGTCACACCAACACTGGAGTCCCTAAACTAAACACCACACTCATTTTACTTAACACTATTGCCGTTAAAATATCGTAGTCCAATGTTATACAGTAGAACCGACTCCTCTCATACCAATTTATCATTACCCGTCCCCCGCGGCCCGTGTCGTGACTACCCCATTCCCGGCTTCCATAGGCCAGGGGCTGGTGATGAGCACAAAAGCCGCATTTCCTAAAACTAGGAAGGCATTGCCTTTATAAACTGTTAACACACGCAACCTAGCACACAACAAGATATGAACACGAGTAATCTGAATAGTAAACATTTTGTGTATAGAAAGTAATAGGGTCCAGAATACAATCCCAAATGGAAAGTACAAGAAAACTGAAAAGTACAAGTAAATAGAAACAAGTCATGTGAACACCCGCCAAGGATCCAACCTGAAGTGTAGGTACAACTCTCGTATGATCGTCTCTACGGTACGCCTAGTCTATGTCTACCTCATGCTACCTCCAGTACTGGTTCCCTCGTCCTCAGTCAGCGTTTTCCTTCATCTGCAACAAACACAACAAGCTGCAGGCATATCCCGTGCAGGGGTGACTATAACGATACTTAGTAGGGACCCTGAGACCGTCATGGTCTCAAAAAATCCACAAATGATAATCCACACTTCATGAAATCAACTGAATACCCTACTTAGATATATTCCCATACATATAACTATGTTTTCAAGTATACCCATCTCATTCATGAGGAAACTGAAAGCCCAAAGCTCAACTTTTCCACAAAGGAAGAAATACCACGAAGGTAAGTAACGCACAGATACGCCACACAAAAGATTTATACCAAGGTATCACAATGATGAAAAGTACCACACAGGTACGCCACACATAAGAATACCACAAAGGTATCACCACGAAGGAAATGACTCGGTTCATACTAAGTATAACTAAAGTATTGTAGTAGAGATGATTATATGTAACTACTAATTCATCTTACTCTTTTAAGAGGAAGAAATATGAGGGATCCTAAATAATCATCAGACCCACATAGGATTGTAATATATTTTCAGACCCACACAAGATACTAGTACATGATCAGACCCACACAGGATCCTAGTACATCATCAGACCCACACATGATCTTAGTACATCATCTAACCCAGATAGGATCCTAGAGTAGTCCTGCATGGATTCCTAGAATGGATCCATGCTGGACCCTCAAACACAGACCCACAAAGGATCCAAAGCATATACCCACATAGGATCCATTTCTCATGATACAACCCGTAAGAGGGTTCTCGCACTAAGCTCGCTTGTCTCCAAGAGGGACTGCTTCTCAAGCCACTAGACGATACTCCAACTGCCTCGAAGTCCCATAAATTTGTATCCCAATGGACTTCCATGTCATAGGGGTTTGAACGCAAAATATGTTGCATCAATAGGACGCTCGACCTGTATGTTATTAGAATTTTAGTCCCAAGGGCCCAGTTGGATTCGTGTTCAATCCAACCCGACAGTACCCCAACATTATCAAAATCACATGTGGGGTATACCAAAAGTATCGTCTCTCTCCAAGGTTTCCGGCACCTTACATAGTTCGTCAAATGAATGCCCGTATCTCATGTTATGCCCTAAAGTGTGGAATCAGTTTAAACTAGGCTGGGACTGGTCCAACTTGGTAGGACCGACCCGACCAACGTTGGGCAGCACAACCTGCACTGGGCGGCCCGGTCTAGCTGCATGTGAGGGGGGGGGAGTCACGTGCCCCCTTCCTTTCATCACCGAGTAGTAATTGTCATTCTATCTCCATCCAGCACGTGGGTCCCTCTTGGTCCAGCTCGACTAGCAGAAGTAGCTGGCCCCTTCTCTTTTCGGCAATGCGTCGTGCACCACCCCTCCACGACTGGCCGAATGTCGGCCGTCTTCCCTTCACCGATGTGGCACAAATCCACGACCCTTGCTAGCCGGGCAGCGAGGTCATGCTCCGCCGCCCCCATCATGTGGTCAGACTCCGCTGGATGCCACCCATACTCCGCCACAGCTAACGAGCCACAACCCTTCTCCGACAGCACGGTTGCGCCGCCACCACCTTCTTAGCCAGTTGTGGTGCCATCCGCCATTCCCAAGCCCAACCAGTGTCAGTTGCCGTCCTCCTCCATCGAGAAGAACACACCATGAACAAAAAAATTTGGCGTAGAGGTCAGGACATGTTCGTTTAGCCCATACCCTCCCCGTTAGATTGGTAGAAAGTGGCTCAAGGGAGGTGATTCAATGTAAGAGATAAAATAATGATGATTAATCGAAAGCACACCCCTACCTCAATGGTCATCGATGTGTGGGAAGATGAAATCGTTGAGGGCATAGAGTTTGACAATGATCGTCACTTCCGTAACCCGATTTCAAAGTCAGTCTCGTGGGTCATCCTCTTTCATGATTCCAAATAAAGTTCTTTGTTTGGAAGAGAAGTTCTTTGTTGGATAGGAAGGGTTTCTCCCCATATTTCTCCCAATTCTTCACAAGTCACCAACCAATACTCTCAAAAGAAAAGATGTTAAAATATTAATTATGATAAGTGGATTAATTTATGTTTCCATAATTAAATGTTGACACATTTAATTAATTTAAGATGGATTCAACAATTAATTGGGGGGTTGAAAGGTTTTCTCCCATTAAAGAGTGTTCGGTTGGACCCCACCTTTAATTTCAAAATGGGGTGGGGTTTAGATTATTGGTCCCCACCTCTATAACTTTCATATGGGAGGTTTTATTAAAAATGAAATAAATTTTTATTTTGTTTTATTTTTATTTCCACAAAAAGCACAAAATCTAACTTTCACCCTCGACCTTCTACAGTTGAGGTGAAGGTATCTCTAAGCGAATACTGGCGATGCGAGTTCAACTGTGCCATCTTGTTTCAATTCCAAGCACTGATTCCAAAATTTACCAAAACACACTCTTGTGTTTACTGAACGTACTCGAAAAATGTTCAGAAGTTCATTCCAGGCACACCGGGCCTCAGAATCACGCAACGTAAATTTTCATGGACTCGTAATATTCCATATAATTTAAAAAATAATACATGGAATTTCTAGGTCTTTAAAGAATTGAATTCATAAAAATGTATTCCATAATTGGAATTAGTGTGTACAAATTTTCCAGTTATGTCTGTTTTATTTTAGGTCAATGTGAAAATTAACCCTAGTAATTCACCGTACAATGATGATGACTATATCAAGAAATTAAATAAAATAATTAAAATATAAAGACAAAATAATAACCCTAAAAATTTCCAAATTTTAATTTAATCTGTATATTTCGTCTTTATTAATCAAAAAATCAATTATATGGAGTATTGTTTTCATTTGGAATTAATTTTAGGATTTATAATATTTTTTAATGTGAGTAAAAAAATGTTACACTCTTTTTATCAATAAATATAATACTTTTAACAGAGGTTTAACCAATGTATTTTTTAAATATATAATATTTAAATTATTCATGGTGATTTAGTTGTAATTTATTATGAATAAATAATTACAAAAAAAATTTTTTACAATACTAATGTAGTAATTATTGAATTAAATAAAAAGTCTAATAAATGATGTAGAAAATGTTAATATAAATTTTATTTGTGATAATTAATGTGATCCATGAATTTTTAAGATGAATAAACCTATTTTGAGATATTATAAAAAAGATTTTTCTTCTTTTATTTATTGTCTTTATGTTTTTAATGTAAAAGTAATGAATAATTCAAAGAAAAAATACAGTAATGATATTTGATAATGAATAATATTTTATTAAATGATAAAATAATTTGAAAGATATTATATTCATAAAAGATTATTTTTATATAGTTTATAATTTCAACCATTATACATTTACAAGAATATTTTTCCATTTATTGTAACATTTATGACCATGAATGTGTAAAAACATTGATGTCATGGTATGTTTGAAAGTAGTTCACATATGGTTAAAAAATACACAGGGATAAAAAATTTATAAAAAATTTCCCAAATTTATCAAAAATTTCAACCTTTTATTGTATGTGATTGTTTATACGCATCCTCAAATTATCTTATAAGAGTAAAAATTTAGATCCATATTGATATTAAATGGTTTTATATTAAAATATCATTTATGGAATTCATAGACTCTCCCTCCCCTCTCATATAAAAGGCACAACTAATTTTCATTTTTTCTAATTTCAGAACCAATTTTGTTTATACATGATTTACCTTAATCAATTCTTAACACACCTCCCCACATTCTAGAAGCCTTTGTTTAGGTATAATATATGACTTATTAGTATTAATGTGTTTAGAAAATGATATTTTCCAAATAAGAGGTATCATTTTAATCCAAACGTTATATTTTGGGTTTTTATTCAACCTCTTAAAAATATAACAATGCTAAGATAACAACAAAGATATATTCTATATAATAAGGCATTGTAATGTTAATGGAAATACCTATATCTTTATCCCATTCAATCAAATGGGAAATAAATCCATAGTAAGAGTCTAAAGATGACTACAACCTCATGAATTGGTACAATTCATTTTCCATCAAAATGTATCAGAATATTTTATAATGATGAATTTATATAGGGTATTCTTCACATTTTGAAAAGATAATATATTAGTACATTATTTTCCACTAGGGTTCAACTTAGTGGTAGGAGCCACTGTGGGGTATTTGGTTTGAGTCTTTCCATGAACTGCCATGTGGGTAGTTTAAGATTTTCATGTATTTCATCACCCAACCCTAACCATTTTAAACATATAATTTAATTTTTTAAATTTCCATTCATAGAAAGAAGAAATTGTGTCCATGAATTATTTTGGACTACCACCTCCGTGAAGCGATGTGATTAATTTTTCCATCACTATATCAAATCGATAATATAGAAAAGTATGATTAAATTAATAATATGGTGTTTTTTATATAATCATAATAATGGAAATAGAAAATAGAAAATATATTATTTATTTATTGTTCATTGAAAAATGTAAATTCTACACGTGTATATGTACATACTACAATATATATAAATGAAAAAAGTTCGTTTTTCATAACAAATTTTAAATATTGGTTTTAAAAATTATAATTGATGTTAAAAAATAGAAATTTTATCGTTATTGTTTTTCTAGAGCCGATGGAATAATGACCTCTTTAACCATAGATAATATACTATTGTCGTTTTTGGACTTATGAAATGAATATCATCAAAATATCCAATATAAATTTAAATGATTACATAATTGTATATGGCATGGTAATAATTTGAATATATAAAACAATGAACATGAATGTTTTTATAATTCAACTTAAAAATTTACATGATTTTATAATTTAGTAATATAAATAACATACCTAATGATTTATACTTGTGGTGGGAGGCACGTTAATATAAAACCTCATTTTAATGATTTATTTTCATAAAAAATATCTTCCATGTTAATTCTATTAAAATTATTTTATGAATTTATTTATTTGGAAATAAATTAATTAAAAACATAATTTCAAGCCAATTTCATTAAAATGTATTCAAAAAAGAATTTTCTTATGGAATTTTTGGCTTTCATTAGTATGTAAAAATGAATGTTCTATTGTAACATATATGGTGATAATAAACTGTCCCACAAATATAATCGTTATTTGAATATTATCTTCCTTAGAAATAATTCATGTTTATTTTTCAAAGAAACCTTGTCTTCCGCTTTTATTTTGGGTATTTTCATATTAAAAATTATTTTATTAGAGAAAAGTGTATATTGATATCTGATGTTAACTTCCAAATATGGTTTAATTGAATTTTTCAATGGTTTATTCATGATATGGTCCTAATAAATTGTTTATAATGGGATGAGACCCATTATAGCTCATGGGTGAGCCCGATAAAGTTTATAAAAAGGATTGATCCCAATTATAACTTGTAGAAGATACCGATATAGATTATATGATGGGTGTTCCCATATAGTGCTTCAATAAATTGGGTAATGATTAAATTATTTTATTAATTATGATGGCGGTTTAGTGTGTTGTCATTCCACATGTAATTGTTCAGAATTGGTTCTATGATAATGATTTCCCAAGGCACTTACATGAAACTTCAATTATTACTAGTGCGTTTACATGGAAATAATTTGATTTTGGAAGGAAATACAATGAAATTTCTATTTTAAAAAATGATACACTTATTGGATTTAATGTTATGTTTTTTGGAATATTTTTTTCACGGGTTTTCATGTTTTTTAGTAGAGTAAAGTCTTTCATCATTTTCTGTCCATTACTTGTATTTTTTTTCTCATCCCACATTTTAAAATGTTTTTTGATTAGATTCATGAGTGGGTATGGACATGGATGAGTTCATTTTCAGATACTTGAAGTTATGTTATGAAAAAGACATGTTCCATTTTAAAATTTATGTTTCGTGGAAAAAATGCATAATGAGTAGAAGTGACAAATTTTTATGGTATGAGATTTTTATATAAGTGTGATGACCTAAATCTCTAAAACTCTAAACCTAAAATATTATATAAAATAAAATGAAGTGAATTTTAGTTTAAAATCACTAAATATGAAATCCATTAGGAGGGATCATTACTGTTGGTATCAAAGGAAAGGATTACACAACTTTATGGAATAATATAATTATATCATGTTAACCTCTTATTATTTTACCAAATGGGTTTGTTGAAATGAAACATCATTTTTATGTTACCATGTTTCATTGCCTAAAATATAATTTTTTAGAATGTTTTTTCATAGATTAAATAGAGGCGATGTAGTAGAATGGCAGCATGAGGATGATATCCATCCATATCAGTAACCCAAAATCATCAAAATTTCAAATGAACAATTTGATGCTATGATAAATTAGTTAAAAAATATATAAATTCAGGGTAAATCTATGCTATAGAAAATCCAAAATTCCCTACATAGGAACATGGTGATAGTATACCACATCATGAAATATCACTCTCTAGTGTTCACTGGATATTTGGATCTAGTATTGGCTGAAGGATGCATCAATGCCTTAGAAAATATATGTGATGTCAGGGTATTTGGTGCATCAATAGGCAACACATTATAGTTATCATTATGATGGTGAAGATTATTGGTGGTCGTATTTGATTAATAATACAAAAGATAGAGTTGATCTTGATTCCATTAATTGGGAAAAATTTAAGAATCTCATTGAGAAACATTTCCCAATGATTATTCGACTCAGTCCGGAAAAAGAATTATTGGAATTGAGGGAAATGGATGATTATTCTATATCATTCCATGAAGAAAGTCTTACAATATTTTCAGGGAATGTACCCTATTTTATTGGGGATATTTATTATAATATTAATATGATTTATTATTAGGATAAAACCATGCTATTGAAATACATTAGCTACCCATGTATTTATAAGTAACGAGAAACTTATTTTATATGTAAAAAAAGAAGAAACATATTTCACTTATGAGAATTTATTCCATGATAACCAACATACAAAATTATTTGGATAGTACTAAATGGGGAATCATTCATCATAGAAATATATTGGTAAGATAATTAAGTACTCATTTTGTGTTAAGTATTGTAATAATCATCATGGGGAATTTGTCATTATTTCTAGAATGTGTTATCAGTAGGGTAAGTCTTTCCCCGATCTTGTGAATACAATGAAAGGATTGCAGAATAATCAACGAATTCGGTAATTGATTGCCACGTTTTTTTTGATTTTTTTTTAATTTTAATGAGTTGGGTCATTTTGATAAAATGTTTATAATGTTACTTAGGATGGAATTCATCAATATCGAAAGTAAAATGGTGTTGAAAAGTATTTCTCTACTGATTTGGATGATGAATAGACATATAATTATATGGATAGAGGTACTTTACATATTTATTCGAATTATTACAATACCATGTTTGACTATGGTTGTTTTGATTAATTAATTTTAGATAATTTTGCATGAAAATTGAGAATATTACACTAAGATATGAAGATATAACTATTTATGATGAATTTGAATGAAAATTTTAAATAAAACCTATTTTATAGGAATATACAGATTTTTTTAGTGGGATGGTATTCCCTATAAATTGTATTTAACTACCCATGGTAGAGATTGATATTATTTTTGTTATGGAAGGTATTTGATATTATAATGCTTTGGTAGATTTTAGAGCCAAAAATATTTTGTTCGATGATTTCAAACCATTGATAACATATCATAAAATTGGTACATTTATTTGAAATTTTAGTGAATGTTTCATAGATTGTTTGTTGGAAATAGTTAAACTATTCTTCTTAGTGATGTCTCATTAATGAATGAATATATAGATATTTTTTCAAATGGAATTGAGGGTTTGTATGACTCATTCAGCGGTATAGTTTACAATTTAATTATTTCTTTATGCAAAGCCAATTTTAATACACCATAATCGAATGAATCATATAAAGAATTTAGAGTTGAAAAATATATTACATGAGTTTATTTTTAATGGATTTCACTACTAAAAAATACAACTTTATGAGTGCTAAAAAGAGTGATGATAATGGGTACCTTTTATCAATGCTTAAAATTGATGATAAAAGGTACCCTACATATGTGTTTTTTAGAGATGATAAAGGGTATATTTTATCAAAACTTTTATATAGCACTGATAAATAATACACTTTATCATCACATTATTTTTAGTGATCATAAAGGGTACCTTTTATCAGTGACTTATTTTATGTGTTGATAAAGGGTAGACTTTATCAGGTTATTTATAGGGATGATAAAAGTCCATAATATTGTGAAATAATTAAACAAATATTTTAAAAAAAATATCAGATATTTTATTAATCAAATAATTATTGATAAAAATGAATAAATTGAATATAAATATATATAAATCTTCAAAATTAATAAATATTACATATAAAATGTGTAGATATGTAACATGAATAAAATGAAATAATGAAATATAACTTTTAAAAGAGTAAACAATGAAAAATATTAAACATTTTATTAGATAAATAATAAATGATAGAATGTATAAATTTAATATAAATAGAGATAAAATAAAAATATTATTAAATATTTTATACTAAAAATATATATATAATATTTATAATTTGTAAGAAATAAATAAAATTAAAAGGAATAAATTTTATTAATTAAAATAATTAAAAATCAATAAGTCACAAAAATATTTAATTTTTTAAAATAAATTATTATTAATAAAAATGAATGAGTAATATATATATATATATATATATTAATTATAAATAATAATAAATCATATATATTAAATAAAATATTTAAATAAATAAATAAAATGTAATAATTTAAAACATATTAATGTCTTATTCATTTTTAATGTTGTTTTATTTTTTCATTTTAACATATATAAAATGTTTCTTACATTGATTTCACATACATATGTATAATTAATTCCTTTTTATATACAATGAATACAAAGAATTATATATGAAATTCATGTAATCTTATATATAAACAACTACACTATATAATTTTGTACTTTATTTTAATTTATCTATATTTTAGAATTTCATTATAACATGATACATTTAATATATTATATATTTATTAAAAAATAAATAATTATTTTTTTTTCATTATTATTACCGTTACATATAATTTATTCCATTTTAATAGTTTCTATTTTTTATTTTTTGTATTATATTTTATTCTGGAATTTAATAATATTTAATTGTTTATTTATATATATTATTTTACTATGTTTTAATATTTTCAATATATATTTATAATTACTTAAATATATATATATATATATATCTTTTTTTTATAATTTATATATCTCTAAAAAACATATCTAATTTAAAAATATTTTTAATGTTTAATAAATTTTAATTAATCTATTTTACTCATTTTTAAAATGGATTTTTTAAGATTAAATATTCATTTATAATGTCAAAAATATATTTGTAAATAAATATTTATAAATAAATATATTTTTATATGTATATTTACTGTATTTATAAATTTATACGTTAATATTTATTAAAAATTTATAAATATTATTTTTTAAAAGTATTTATAAAATTATAAATAAATATCATAACTAATTATCGTATTATAATAAATTCATTTGAATAATGAACATATAATATTTATAATTATATTTGTATTTATAATATATATTTATAAGTTGAGTTCAAAACATCTGTTTGTTTCGGGAATGTGGCCACACTACAATGAAAAACAAGAAACATACAAGGCATCAATGCACTCGATGAGACTCAAACTGGAGACCTCACTAAGACCCATAGGGGTAGCTACCGCTGAGATCCACCCTGTTGGATATATAAATATATATAACTATATAACTATATAAATTTTTTAATGTATTATTAATATATTTATAAATAAATAATTTTATATTTAAATAATTATAAAATTATAATAAATATATTAAATTAATAAATAAATATATTATATTTATATTAATATTTGTTTATTAAATATATATATAATTATATAAATATAAATAAAGATATAAATTTATTTATAATTATAGGAAAATATTTATAAATAGATAATTTCAAATAAATAATTATAAATATATTCATCATTATATATTTACTATATTTATAAAATAATATATTTTTAATAAAAAACATAAAGTATATTTTCAAAAAAATTTATTACTGTAATCCTAAATAAAAAATTATATATTTAAATAGTTCATAAAGTTATAATAAAAATATATATAATTACTTATGTTTTTATTTTCTTTATTTATACTTATAATTTACAATATTTTACCAGTGAAATAGTTATAGCATTGATAAATGTTCGTTTTATCAGAATATTTTTTGCACTGATAATAAATGATATTTATAACTGATAAAACTGTAGTGCTGCTAAATATTTATTTTATCCTTTTTTTAGTGTTGATAATGCTCCATCATTATAATTTCTAGAAAAAAACTCATAATGATGCCCTATATTAGTACGTAACAATTTATTGATAATAAAAGGGATCTTTAACAATTATATTTTGAAAGTGTTGATAAATGTGTCCCTATTCTATTTAAAGTAAACTTAATTGGGACTCATTCAATCTTTGTTCTCAAGACCTCACAGAAATCCCCAGGTTCCAGCACTACATCACTATGTTCCCTCAGATGAATCCAGGCTAGAATCCTAGGTATGCTATTTTCTCCTTTTCATATCTCATTGCTTGACTTTGTTTTTCGGTTCCATAGTGTGTGTTTTTTTTCAATACTAATAACCATGAAGAACCCTACATCACATATCATCTCTCCTCTATCATTGTTTTAATTATATATTATATGGAGGTCATACAACCTTTGAAATATGAGTAACAATTATGTGTTGTTTGAAATAGTTCTTTGATTATGAATTTGAATTAAGAATTTGTAATCATTGTTAATGATACAAGGGAATATGAGTTTCAAAAATAACATTGTGTGAATAATGATTCATTTTGGTTTGATAGATATACCTCACAATAAACTAAATGTATTAAAGTCCACATACCTCCCTCTCGGATTGAATTCATTAATCTTTCTCAAACCTGCTTTTAAAACATTGAATACCACATCTCCCAACCCATTCTTCAACTATTTCACCCTTTCATCCTCCTCATCTTCTACGTCTTAGAATCCTAAAAATGAAAACTAAAAATTAATCAAAACACAATGAATGAAGTTTTTTGATGTCTTGATAAGAATTTTCTTATGCGACTCACTTGGTTAATTTTTTCGACACTTCATCAAAAATTAAATTTAATTTTGGTACAGTCACATTGGATCCTATTAGAACACTACAATCAAGAATACACATATGAGAATAATACTAAGATGGGTTATATCATCTCACCTTTTTATAATATAAACTTTCATTACATTACACAAAACTGCAGATCTTTAAGGTTTAGTGTCTTGGAAACCAGAAACATAATACATGAAAACAACATAAAACATTCTTCTCAAACACTTTAAAGGCTTCTCCTTAAGTTCATCCTAGGTTCATTACTTCATCTCATAACCTGGGGACATACATCAAAACAAGGGTTAGCAGAAGTCCCAGTAAGGGAACAAGAGAAACATTTTACATGTGAACTTCAGATACATCACCTATGTCATGAAAAAGAACATTAAGGCATGAGAAACAAATCATGTGGAATATCATAATAAAAATGAATTTTTTCATAACGTTAAGATGTGGCTACATCATTTAACATAGACAATCATGAACAAATCACCAAGGTCCATCCCCAAGGTGTCATTTTAAAATTACCAAGGTTATTCACCAAGATATCGTGAAAATTGTAATCTCTAGTGGTTACATCATTACCCAATGCATTGGAGCGCTATCAGGGCACACCATTAAATTTTCCTTTATTATCAAGTGAGCCACATATATAATCATAAATAATTTCATAAACAACTCATATAGCATAAAATAAATGGGTTTCATTCCATAATCATAACGTTTTGAAAACTTCTTTAAAGACATGATCTTTACGTCACTTTAAACCCACGGAAGGGGAGAGAAGGTCTCATGTATGTAAATCCAAGAATTGAAAATAAAACATTTTGGTATATATGTGAATAATCCTTTTGAAGAATGATCTTTGAGTATTCACTTAATAAAATAAAAGTACTTTAGAAAAATAGAGAGACATTTTGAGAAGGAAATTATGCAGCATAACGGCTATGTTTCGGGGTTTTATAAAAACATTGAAAAGAGAGGGGACATGGGTCAAACACTCATAAATGACCCATAAAACAGTAGAGGGACATAATATAAAGGATTGGAGAACATTGTAATGAAATTTTAAATATATACCATATGAAATGAAGAACATGAAAGGAAGACAAAAATAAGATTCCTCTTATGAAAATTCGGCAGCCCAACGGCGTCACATAAACTTCAACAAAAATGAATTGACGAGATCAAATAGGGTCTCTCATAATATGAACATAAAAGATCAGTATGATAGATATAGAGATAATACCCCAACATAATACAAAAGGAACTTGAAATACATGACATGAATGTAGATCTATGAAAAATGAGAAAGACGAACGAATCCCTTAAAAATTTAGTAGCCTAACGACGTCACATAAACATCAACAAAAATGAATTGACAAGATGAAAACAGGGTCTCTCATCATATTAACATTAGGGTTAAGTATGACAGATATAGAGATCATACCCCAACATAATAAAAATGAACTTGAAAGACTTGACATGAAAATAGATCTTGAAAACGAGAAGGGTGAAAGAATCCCTTAAAAATTCGACAGCCTAACGACGCCACTTAAAACATCAAAATACTGAATTGAAAAGATCAAATGGGGTATATCATCACATGATCATAAAATATCAGTACGATAGATATAGATATCATACCCCATCATAATAAAAAGGAACTTGAAAGACTTGACAAGAAAATATAACTTGAAAATGAGAAGGATGAAAGAATTCGTTAGAAAAATTTCGACAGCCTAACGGTGCCACTTAAACTTTCATAAAATGAAATGATGAGAGTAAGAGGGGGTCTCTAATCATATGAACATAAAAAGTACAGTATAATTAATATAAAAGAATATCCTCCAACATAAGAACATGGAGAATAAAAGGAATGACATAAAAGAGTTTACTTGAAAAGAAAGAGGGAGGTCGGATCCGTTACCATAAAACGTAACTCTTAAAACTCAATGGTTTGGACCTTGGGGGCTTGGAGGCACCATGGGACGACTCCTTGTGAGTTAAGGAGACCAGAACTTCGTTGATAATGATTTTGGAGTCCGAAGGATGAGAGAATGGCTTGGTGTTTATAGGGAAAGTGAGGGGACAAGACATTAATGGCCAAGGGACACCTCATAAGTGGGTTTCTCAAAACCTTGTGCTCTACCAAGATATTTCCCATGAAGTTAGGCCACATGGGGCCTCCAATACAATAATTCATCACCTTTGGTCTGCCAACCCATAAAATATCTCATGACATCATCATGACACAATTATGATTTTATTAAACATATCGAAACCCTAAAACTGTATTTTTACTATTCACTGAAAATTCATCTTTCTCAGAAAAATCCCAAAATATCACCTTAACCAAATATCAATTCTCTGATTTTAAAAATAAACCCCATTTTATAAAAATATTTTTCTAAATATTTTTAATTTATTTTTTAAATAAATACACTATTCACCGAAAATTCATTTTTTTCAGAAAAAACCCCAAACTTTACCATAACATAATATCGATGCTCTGAGTTCAAAAATAAAATACATTTTATAAAAATAATTTTCTAAATATTTTTAATTTAATTTTTAATTAAAAAACACTATTCACCCGAAAAAACTAATACTTGAATAATAATTTATGAAACCGTTATTTAACCATTTTATTGAATCACTTTACTTAATCAAGGTGCCTAGATTATATTAATACTTTTTTTAAGTGATATTACTAATCTATTTGGTCACATTACTAATCCTAAGCATAAAATCACTATTCATAATTTACTATTCATCATAAATTAAGTTGATTTTATTGGACTATAAATTTCATTTTGAAAATAATTGTAGAAGACCATTTTTTGAAAATCATTACACATTTTTAATAATTTAAGGTTTACATAAACATTTTTTAAAATATCATTTCTCTAAAATTCACCAAAAATATGCATACTATATTTATCTGGACATTTAAAAAGTCATAAACATCGTCATAAGAATAAATCCCAATTTTTTTAAAATAAAGGATTACACAAGGCAGTTACGGTCTCCTTACATAGCACCTTATCACACTAGCATAGGACCTAAGTGTAAGGTGTGCTAATGTGAGAGAATCCGTGGGAGGCTCAGCCAACATTGCACGAGTAGTAATTTCTATCAATTTGAACTTCTCGCGAAGACGATTTCTTTCTGTCTTCTCACGATGAAGTTCAGATTGAGTTTGGTCCAGAGTAAAGCCCAGTGGTGCTACCTCCTTCCCAAGTACGGTTAGATGGGCTTCGATCAGTCCAAGACTACTGGGTGAGGCCATCGAATCTTTATTCTATATTAATTAAACAAGAGTACTTGTATTTAGAGACAATAATCAAAACGTTTAGTTTCCAGCGGTCATATTGACCAATGGTCATATAACAGTCAAAATTCAACGGTCTCATTTTAATTATACGCATGTTATCAAATGAAATAGTTTTATTTGAGTATAAAAAATAAAATACCACAGAAAATTAGGAAACAAGATTTATTCAAAATTTCGGGTCTTTACAATCTTCCCCCCTTAAGAAATTGCGTCCTCGCAATTTTTAAAATTGGGTTTTGAAATTTCATTGAATGTCCCACATCCGTAAAAGAGTCAGTAACACTATTACTTTAAAAGAAAGAAAAGGAAGTACAAAGGCCACCCATGTTAACCCACACTAGGATTCCAGGTAGGAAAACATGGACATGGAGGAGAAAACAAAGGGTCAAGTTCTGAGGGAGAGTGATAGAAAGCATGATTAGGAGAAAGTTAACCACGAGAAAATCCCAAACTTATGATGTGTGTAAAAGGTCTTTGATTACCTATTAGGAAATATAAACCAAAAACGTTTTTGTTTTACGTTCCTTTTCATAATTTTTAGGAATTCATTTACTACATAGAAAAAAAAACATAAGGAAATATACCCACCTTCCAGTAGAGTTTCATCCTTTAATAAGTTTCTACCAAAACTAATCTCTTCTCCAAACGATGAGCATTAAAAACTACTTGGTATCATCAAAACACAAGAATCATCTTCTAGAGAATCACATAATCCAATAAATACTAACTATCTATTTCTTCTATCTTTAAACATTATCCCAAAAACGGAAAGTTTAAGGTAAAACAACTCTTCAAAAAGAAAGAATCCCATAGGAATGGAAACTACTTTTAAACCTTCAAAGTTCCATGGTACTACTCAAAGTTCATCATAGACCATTCCATAAATAACCGTCCTTAAAATTCATCAAAATAAACCAATCTACGATTGAAACCCAAATACAAGAAGGATTTGATAACATAGTCTTCCAAAATAAACTTCATTGTTCATCTCCAAACAACATCAACCACTCCTAACATCTTATAACAAAAGTAGCTAACCTAAACATATTTTACCCAAGATAGGTTAATCATTTCCATAAGTAACCTAAATTACTATAAGTCCACCTTAAATTCATCGATTCTTCAAAATATAAGTCCACCTTACTCCTCAATGAAAAAACCGTAGTAATCTATTTACCTCGATCAAATAGGTTTCCCAAAATAGTGAACATCTTCCAAAATAATAATAATCTTTTAATCCCCTAATCATCTCTGTCTAATTAATATGGAAATCATCACATTTCCTATCTCATTGGTTTCTGGGACATGTTCTTCCATTTCCCACCATTAACTAAGAAAATAAAGTACAATTAGGGGCTTAAATACTTGGCCAATAATCATGAAAAGGAACTTAAATCATATAAGGATTACTTGTAGAAGATAAGTATACCCTAACTTGTGATCCCATAGGTCCCAATATAGGTTATCCATGATCATATATACTTATGTGAGTCTTTATTTTATTTTATCATTCTTCCTTTAATAATGGTTCATACTAAGCTTATGAATTTTCCAAAGCATATCCCCCGGGAGTGTCGTAACCAATAGTGCAACAAGTCCCGTTGTCGTGTACCAGTTCCCGTTTGAGTCTAGATCAAAGAAGTGTTTTTGGGTTTTACCCCTATGTACATCTGTGTCAGAGCCACTTCTACCTACTCCTATCCAGACAGGGATGTATTTTCTTGGCAACCCATTACTCAATACTCACCAAAATACCAGGAAGATTTACTATATATAAACTTTTCTATAGGCTTCTTCCTGAAGTTTTCATATCCTAATTTCCACAAATAACTAAACCATACTTTGATACCAACTATAGCATCCCACGTTTTTATAACATAAAGTTTCATTACATTACACAAAACTGAGGATCTTTATGGTTTAGTGTCTTGGAAACCAAGAACACAATACATGAAAACAACATAAAACATTCTTCTCAAACACTTGAAAGGATTCTCCTTAAGTTCATCCTAGGTTCATTACTACATCTCATAACCCGGGGACATACATAAAAAAAAGGGTGAGTAGAAGGCCCGATAAGGGAACAAGAGAAACATTTAACATGTGAACTTGACATACATCAACTATGTCATGAAAAAGAACATTAAGGCATGAGAAAGAAATCTTGTGGAATATCATAATAAAAATGAAATTGTTCATAACTTTAAGATGTGGCTACATCATTTAACATAGAAAATCATGAACATATCACCAAGGTCCATCCCCAACGTGTCATTTTAAAATTACCATGGTTATTCACCAAGATATCGTGAAAATTTAAATCTCTAGTGGTTACATCATTACCCAATGCATTAGAGAGCTATCGGGGCGGACCCTTAAATTTGCCTTTATTATCATGTAAGCCACATATATCATCATAAATAATTTCATAAACAACCCATATTGCATAAAATAAATGGGTTTCATTTCATAATCATAACGTTTTAAAAACTTCTTTAAAGACATGATCTTTATGTCACTTTAAACCCACGGAAGGGGAGAGAAGGTCTCATGTATGTAAATCACAGAATTTAAAATAAAACATTTTGGTATATATGTGAATACCCCTTTTGAAGAAATATCGTTGAGTATTCACTTAATAAAATAAAATTACTTTAGAAAAAGAGAGAGACATTTTGAGACGGAAATTCTGTAGCATAACGGCTATGATTTGGGGTTTTAAAAAAACATTGAAAAGAGAGGGGACATGGGTCAAACAGTCATAAATGGCCCATAAAACAGTAGAGGGAAAGAATATAATGGATTTGAGAACATGGTAATGAAATTTGAAAGATATAACATATGAAATGAGGAACATGAAATGAAGACAAAAATAAGATTCCTCTTATGAAAATTCGGCAGCCCAACGGCGTCACTTAAACATCAACAAAAATGAATTTACGAGATCAAATAGGGTCTCTCATCATATGAACATAAAAGATCAGTATGATAGATATAGAGATAATACCCCAACATAATACAAAAGGAACTTGAAATAATTGACATGAAAGTAGATCTTTGAAAAATGAGAAAGACGAACGAATCCCTTAAAAATTTGGCACCCTATCGGCGCCACATAAACCTCAACAAAAAATGAATTGACAAGATAAAAATAGGGTATCTCATCATATGAACATAAGAGTTCAGTATGACAGATATAGAGATCATACCCCAACATAATAAAAAGTAACTTGAAAGACTTGACATGAAAATTGATCTTGAAAATGAGAAGGATGAAAGAATCCCTTAAAAATTTGGCAGCCTAATAGCGCCACTTAAAACTTCAAAATACTGAATTGAAGAGATAAAATGGGGTCTCTCAACATATTATCATAAAATATCAGTATGATGGATATAGATATCATACCCCGAAATAATAAAAAGTAACATGAAATACTTGACAAGAAAATATAACTTGAAAATGAGAAGGGTGAAAGAATCCGTTACAAAAATTTCGGCAGCCTAACGGCGCCACATAAACTTTCATAAAATGAAATGATGAGAGTAAGAGTAGGTCTATCGTCATATGAACATAAAAAGTAAAGTATAAAGAATATAAAATAACATCCTCCAACATAAGAACATGGAGCATAAAAGGAATGACATAAAATAGATTACTAGAAAAGAAAGAGGGAGGTCGGATCCCTTACCTTAAAACGTAACTCTTAAAACTCAAAGGTTTGGACCTGGAGGGCTTGGAGGCACCTTGGGAGGACTCCTTGGGATGTAAGGAGACCCGAAAATTGTTTATAATGATTTTGGAGTCCAAAGGATGAGAGAATGTCTTGGTATTTATAGGGAATGATAGGGGACAAGGCATTAATGGCCAAGGCACACCTCATAAGTGGGTTTCTCAAAACCATGTGCTCTCCCAAGATATTTCCCATGAAGTTAGGCCACATGGGGCCCCCAATACAATTATTCATCACCTTTGGTCGGCCAACCCATAATATATCTCATGACATCATCTTGACATAATTATGATGTCATTAAACATACCAAAACCCAACAACTGTATTTTTACTATTCACTGAAAATTCAACTTTGTCAGAAAAATCCCAAAATTTAACCTTTACCAAATATCAATGCTCTGATTTCAAAAATGAAGTCTATTTTAAAAAAATATTTTTCTAAATATTTTTAATTTATTTTTTAAATAAATACACTATTCATCGGAAATTCATTTTTTTCAGAAAAAACCCCAAAATTTACCTTAACATAATATCGATGCTCTGAGTTCAAAAATGAAATCCATTTTATAAAAATAATTTTTTAAATATTTTTAATTTAATTTTTAATTAAAAAACACTATTCACCCGAAAAAACTAATACTTGAATAATATTTTATGAAACTGTTATTTAACCATTTTATTGAATCACATTACTTAATCAAGGTGCCTAGATTATAATAATACTTTCTTTAAGTGAGATTACTAATCCATTTGGTCACATTACTAATCCTAAGCATAAAATCACTATTCATAAATTAATATTCATCAAAAATTAAGTTGATCTTATTAGACTCTAAATTTCGTTCTGAACATAATTGTTGCAGACCATTTTTTGAAAATCATTACACGTTTTTAATTATTTAAGGTTTACATAAACATTTTTTAAAATATCCTTTCTCTAAAATTCACCAAAAATATGCATACTATATTTATCCAGACATTTAAAAAGTCATAAACATCATCATAAGAATAAATCTCAATTTTTATTTAAAATAAAAGATTACACAAGGCAGTTACAGTCTCCTTACATAGCCCCTTATCACACCAGCATAGGACCTAAGTGTATGGTGTGCTAAGGTGAGAGAATCGGAGGGAGGCTCGGCCAACATCGCACGAGTAGTAATTTCTATCAATTTGAACTTCTCGTGAAGGCGATTTCGTTCTAACTTCACACGATGAAGTTCAACTTGGGTTTAGTCCAGAGCAAAGCCCAGTGGTGCTACCTCCTTCCCAAGTTCTGTTAGATGGGCTTCGTTCGGTCCAACACTACTGGGTGAGGCCATCGAATCTTCATTCTATATTAATTAAACAAGATTACTTGTATTTAGAGACAATAATCAAAACGTTTAGTTTCTAGCGATCATATTGACCAATGGTTATATAACAGTCAAAATTCAACGGTCTCATTTTAATTATACTCATGTTATCAAATGAAATAGTTTTGTTTGAGTATAAAAAATAAAATAACACACAAAAATTAGGAAACAAGATTTATTCAAAATTTCAGGTTGTTACATGGGTTACCCCAAGAAACGCTCTTGTTGCATAGTTTTTATGAGAAAAACACACCAAACGCGTCTTTTTATTCTCTTCCACATCAACCATGATAATCATAAAATGGTGCCAATATGATTCTCAAAGGTATTCCTCCCACAATGACTTGAGCTCTTCGACCATGGTTTACACTTCGTCATCATTGTACCCTTTCAATGATGATTTTAAGAAATGTCTAGTTGTGATGTTATCCCATCTTCCTTACACCAATAACACAACATTTTTATACCACCCTTAATCCCTATAAATCGTAAATCCATTACATGTGAGATTAAATCACTTTTAAAATATGTAATCTCATAAAACATGTAAATAATCACTTATTATAGGCGTTATTAGTAGGTCTTAGTATGTTCATCCAAATGGATCTTAACGTTTTATAGTATTTTTGAATATATTCTAATAAACGGATCACGGAATACATTAAACGGCGTAAAAACTATTGTATATATAAGGTTAATATTAAACAAAATATATATATATAATGTAAAGGAAATTACATTAACCAATCATTGAACAATGAATATATATTTAAATAACATGTTTGAACTATTTTAGCAGGACTTGATTTTTGTTAATATAGGTTTTATAAGAAAAAAATTCATCAAGATAAATTTTGATAATATTTTAAGAAATTGTTCACCAAAATTTTAATTTTTTGAGATAAATAGTGCTGATCAAAATATATCCAAATTAAATAATGATCATAAGGCTAGTTGATTTTTTTCTTCCGAGAGTCACTTTTTGTATTTCATTGATAAACTTTTACCCTTGTATAATGTTTTATGAGTGAAAATAAGGGTATTATACAATGAATAATTCATATAGAAATACGAGTTGGTACAAATCGGGTGTTGGAGTTGAAAATTGAGGGGTTAAAAGGGACATTAATAGTTCTGAATCGCATGTAAGATGAAGGTGATATTGTACTTTTTAAAAATTATGGAGGGAATAAAAGAGTTGTTGTGAGAAAATATTTAATCCCTTGATGGACATAGATTTTTTAAACCAAACAATAAATATATAGTCATTATTCAAGGATTGGGAAATATAGTGGATGACCGAAAAATAGAGTTTTATATAGAGTATCTACAAATCCTTGAATAATGACTATATTTTTTATGTTTCGTTTCATGATTATAGTCCATCATTACATTCCTTCTTTTCTATTAACAACTCTATAATTCCCACCATATTTATCATAACTTCACGTCACCTCCATATTCTATGTGCTTAATGACTTTTAATGTCCACTTTAACCCCTCAACTTCGATCTCCAATTTCCATTTTATATCAGCTTATGGTTCTATTTTAATTATTATATATATAAGCTTCTATTCTTATTCAATGAAAATAAATTAATTATTAAATTTGATCATATAAATACAAAAAATTGACAATAAAAAAACACATTTTCTTCTAATCTTCTGTTAATTTGTATAAAATTTCATCAGCTTTTTTTTCTACATGGCAACCAATTACATTGATGAATTTATTATAATATCCTTAAAGGAAACATGATACATTTTTATTACAAAACCTCTATTTATAGAAATAAAATATCATTTAAATAGTCTAAACATGTTAAAAATCTTGATTGGGAAAGAAATTTCAAAATGAAAATGATTTTAAAGGAAGTGGACAGTAGTAACCACATGTGAGTTGATGTAAATGAATCTGAGTAGAAGTCATGTGAACCTATAGTATGATGAATTGGGATCCCATAAAGGTTAATAGAATCTATAATATATTCTTTTTTGGGGGATAAAAAAAAGTGATTTAGAAGAATGAATGGATTAGGGAATTACAAATTTTATAGATTAAGCGAGTCATAATTTTTTTCAATTTACATTTTAATGTTCATTCCTTCATTTTTAAAATGAAATATGTTTTAATCCATAATTTATGTATCATTGAGGTTATTTTTGAATATGATTGGGTTTAGAGCATACATGGGATATATGTATTTTAAAAAATAATAATTTCTAATTTTTATGTGAGAGCTATGTTTGGTATGTTAGAATTCGAGTTACTATTGACATAATAATGACTAATCGAGGGATAGGGTGATGGTGATATGACTTATGTGTTGTTTCTTGTTATTATTTATGGTTTTTTGATGACCAGTTTAACTGATGTGTTTTGGAACCCATTGTGTGGTTTCATTCCTACGAGAACCAATTATTGTAAGACTTCCCCATATTTCAAATGAAATTCCTTATAAAATCAAATATGTTATACATATTTCTTGATTTGATGAAATAAGTACTAATTATGGTTATCCATTATATATAGTCTTGGATACTATGGGTTTAAGTTTGAATCTCATGGTACCTGTGATATGGTTTTTTACCAAGGAAGATAAATAATTATATCTCCTACTATGATTCAAATACTATCATCTAATTAGTGATATTTTTTTAACTATTAGGTAAAAATCATTGTATAAAATTTTTATATAATTAATATAATTACCTGGTATAAAATGATTTCGGTACATTTGATTATCATAGTGACCCAATTAAAATATAATTACTTGAATTACATGTGTATTTTGAGTGTTCCTACTTCAAAAATATAGGGGAACTATTAGAATTTACTTGTTTATTTTTAAACTCACACCCAACACATGACCCTCAATGGATATAATTCCCTTATATTAGAGATTCTGGTAATGTAAAATGAATACTAACATTGATTAGAGTGGGTGCCTCTTAGTTGGGATTCATTTATGTTCTCATGGTAGTGTTAGGGATGTTTTATAATTTTGAGAAGAAGTTTGAAATTTTAAATTAATATGTGGGAATTTAAAAAGTTTTAAGGAGGAAAATATTATCCTCACATGATTCATCTCTTGGGAATTTATTATTTAAATTTGTATATTAGGATTCGACCCCCATCTTTTTAATGATGTTTAAACTACACTAAGGAGGAGTCATACAAAATGATAAATAGAACCCATTATGGGATGAATTTTGTTATTAGTAGTTCAAGAAACATAGGTGGATGTATACAAGATATAGGGATCGAGTATCAAGGAAAAAATGAAATAGAAGATATTCGGGAGATGAAGCTGACAAGGATGATAATTTTATACAACTTTTACCTTTATATGAATTCACAGGATAACACCTACCTTAGTGTGGTAATTATTTCCAAAAATTTAATTAAAAATTTCCTCCAAATGGGTACATGCTAATAGTTTAACAAAATAGTAATAAAATTAAGTTAAAGTTTTCATAAAATGTGCAATAGATCCTGCATGTGACCTATCTAAAATAATCTATCCGTGTTTACATTGTTGTTATTGGTGAAAAATTAAATGTTTTACCACACATTTATAAAAACTTTTCTACACATGACGATGTTAATAATACCAAGGAATAAAATATTATTGACGATAAAACTACAAAAATATTTGGGTATCATCATCATGTTGGTGAAAAAAATAAAAATGTAATATCATAGTGTAGAATAAAATTATCACGGTATAAAGTCATGGAATAAAATTTGAGGTTGTTTGGAATCAATATGGACAACATATTGACCCACAAAATTAAATATTTCTAAGTAATCTTGGGGTCACTCTGAGGATGAATGTACCGTTTGATATTGGTTTATGGTTCCAATTCCAACCTGTAATAAATGATATACTTTGTAATGATATAGTGGTCATGATCCGATACACTTTATCAATGATACCAAAAAATTATATAACGATATGGGTATTTAATTTTCCATATTCCACCGAGAGTTCATTTATTTTAGAAGAGTTTAGTAAGAAATTTTTATTAATTGATGCGGTAAAATCCATTATAAGATTAATAAGTCATGTTATAAAGTTACATATTAAAGATGGTGGGGTAAAATTAAATCCCCACCAACCAGTTCTTTATGAACACATTATAATGATGAAAAAATGGATTTATTTAATCTATAATGGTAAAGAGAAGTCATTTTAGGTGCATTTTAGTTGATTATATATTATTTTAAATTATTTATTTTTGTCCAAATTTATTCAAAACTATTAAAATATAAATGAAAAAAAAGTGTTGAACATATATAACTTGCATCACAACCAAAGTACTCTTATCACATGGCAAGGATGGTATATGTTTCAGTATGGAAGAAATTGGATTATATTTGAAACCATTTAATTACACAATATGTAACAAAATAAGTTCTGTTGTTTATATTCATATTAATAAATCAAAATCCAAAGCCACTCGAATACCATTCCAGGTGATATAGAAGGAGGCTTGTGAAAATAAGAATGGTAAATTTGTCAATCGAAACAAAAAATGAGTATGGGAAACATCTGTAAGTATGATATAGTTGTAATTCATTATGACTTATAATAGTATTGTTTAAAAATATATATTTTTCATATTTTTATATGGTTTAGACATAAGAATCAACAAAGACCATTCAAGAACAATAACTACTTTCAATAGATTTTATGCATCGATCACAATATGGTCATGTTAGAGGACTAGGATTTTTATTCTCTCTATGAAAATGATTTTAGAAAATAAAACCACATGATAAAAAATATAACATTTTGGGAAAATTAAAGACACAAATAGGATCAATGTAAGATATTATTGTTAGGTATTGTTTGGTAAACAAATGTTTGAGAAAGGATCAATGTGAACCGATAGTAGAACAAATAAATGCACATAAACCAAATGATCCCACTTTATTTGAGGCTAGTAATTCCCCCATCCACTAACTTATTTAGGGGAATTAATTTATTCATTTATACTTATTCAAAATTAGAATCAATCAAATTTACAATTAAATTATATTACATAAATTCTATATGGTGCAATTTTATGTGATTTGTATATATCAACACCCACATATCACTTTTTTCCAATGGGTATAGTGGATAATATCTTGAGAGATAAGATACACTATAAAGACCCTTAAAAAGATAACATGATATTGGGTATTGAGGTATCTCCCAATCCTTCTTCTATGTTACCCATTCCACTTGATGATCCATATGTTACAATAGTCAATGATTCTATTAGAGCTTTCATAGAATGATCGTATAATTTTATAAAGATACATGAGGTATGTCTTTAAAAAATATTTTCCTATGAAAATCCTATAACAGATGATTATAAAGGGGATGAAGTGAGGAATGATATTATAGTTTTATACATAGGTGGTGAAATGGATGTCCAGATAAATAAAATCAAGTAAATTGACCATGAAATTCAAATGAAATCTTGAGATTACCTTCTTTCCACCTATTATTTAGAAAAATTTATTAAAATTAAAACTTAATATCAGGAAAAAGTTTAAAGATAAGAATATACCTTTAATTCTATATGTAAATGAACTCTATTGAGCTTATATAACTGGCGTAATTGGTCTTCAGACTATAAATTAGAATATCAACCATGAATGTTTAGGCATTTCATTTTTGATTACATACATTAGGTAGATGTTCATAATAAACATATCCAAATAGTGAGATAATAAGTTTATTGAAGTTAATAACTATTCATAATTTTCAAGTAGAAATTTTTTCTATGCCTACTATTCAAAACTATGTCTATATGGGTTAATTCTTTTACTAAAAGCTACATCCATGTTTGCATTGGTTTGTGGAATGTATTTTCATGGAAATATATGAAATCTATAGTCTTAGTTCTAAATAGATATAGCCACGGTTTCCAATATGGAAATAGAACATATGACCATGGTTTTGGAAATGGTTGTTATAGTCCACCTAGTTTCCAAAATAAAAATATTCCTATAGTTATGGTTTAAACCATTTCTACTGGGTTTAAGTCCATAATGGAAAATCGTAGCCATATCTCTATAAACTATGTCTATAGTTGTAAAATAAATTTCCTCCAAATATTTGATCTCCATACCTCTTCTACACATAACCAGGGAACTTACCACTACCCCTAATATAAGTTATGGTATGTATATATGTATATGTATATATATTTATCTATTTAAAAAACTGGAATAGGAATACTAACCATAGAAATAAGTCTTCCAAAAAAAAATTCATTTTAATTTTTATCTCAAGCTTACCCAGGATACATATTGACTAGGTTTGACTAATTCATTGCAGTAAGTGAGGGTTATAGCCACTATTCTTCATAAACTATGGTAATAGACTTCATAAAAATGACATATAGCCATGTTTTAGGTGATATGTGGATAGACATGAACTATATAGACATATTTCAATGAAAACCATGGCTATAACATTTTAAAATACAACCTATATCCACAACTCATGAAAACCATGACAATATCCCCTGAAATAAAACATATAGAAATGGTTCCATGAAAAATGTGGATATATCCATTAAAAACTACTTATATCCATGGTTCCTTGAAAACGATGGATATAGGTAGATGTTATAGCCATGGTCTTGGAGAACTGTGGATATAGCCTTAATAAAATTATCTATATCCCTATTCTATACCAACCATGGCTATAGCCTTGATATAAATACCTATATCCATGGTTTTGGAAAACCATTACTCTAGGTCCTTGGCTATAGACAGATTTTCTTGTATTGATTTTTATAGGAATTTCTTTCACAACTATATAAATGGAAAATTACAGGAAACACATTTTAGATTCATTAATCCCTGAAATATTTCAGCATCAAAACTCACTTTCTATAATATTGAAATTGAGAAGAAATGATATGATTTATATAAATATTTTGATGTAAAACAATAGAAGAAAACACTTTTTGATTTCTACAATGAAAAGGTAAAACTCTACACTCTAATCATATAAATTATATTTTTACATAACAGAAATTGTTTTTTTTCTTTTAGGCAATAGTTGATGTAGATTGAAGTCAATCTAGATACACCATTTTTATATTTATTGGATCAAATTCATTAATATCCAACCAACCAACTACACATGATGTATATTGAGAATTTTTAATACACTGTAATAAATATTTCATATTAAAATTCACATTAAAAAATTTATTCATTGCTTAAGTTAGAATTTTTTTTACGATTGGGGTGTATCTGAATATAGGGTAAATCATATAATAGAGTCGGTGAATGAATAGATAATTCATATGGATAACTAAAAATGGAAAAAATAAAGTATATATATAAATATTTAACTATCAATACATTTCAAAACCATTTAATTATTTTTTTCAATTTTTGTATATTTTTCTAATTAATATAATGTCGTTGATTGTGGATATAATTTATAAAATTTATGGGAGAGTTTATAAAGCGTGAAAATAACAGCATCCCCCAAAAATTGATTTCCTATGTTATTACAATTTCATTAAATATATTTGAAAATCATAATTTTTTATATATTTTGATAGAACCATTTAGATTGATGACAACCTTCTTATAAAAATATGAAAGAATTTATTTATATATTATTTTAATGTGTACATGTTGTTAGAATGCATGACAACAAAAATTTAGGTTATTTCATTCAATGTTGGGGATAAAATACAATTTATAAACTTTGAAAAATATTTTCTGTTTGAATAATTAGTCTCATAATTATTATATATTACTTTTGATCATTTTTTAATTGATAATTATAATAATGAAAATAAATTTGTATGACACAAAGTGTGTGTTTATACATTATAATGAAATTTTAGAAAAAAAAGGCATAACCAAATCTTAGGAGACATTTTAGTATTGTTTTTTTTGTAAAATTTTATGTATGTCATTTGGGACGTTTAGGATACTACTGCACCTCAATATGATGCATCTTGTGACCGATATGACTCTAAGGGTAAATTTTTATTCCATATTGGCATTATTTTATCAAAAAATCAACAAACAAAGTCAAAATTGAGGGAAAATATTTATTGTTTTTTTAATTTATGAAAATGCTATATAAGTCATTTTTTATGTGTATGAATCATCCACACCTATATCTGATAAATTATGTTACATGTATGACTCAATGTGTCTATTTTTTGTTTAAAATTGAGTTATTAATAAAAAAAAATTTAATCCTTCAAAAATGATAAAACAATGTAATATTTTCTTGACTATATTGGTAAATTATTCAGAAATAATTTTTGATGTGTAAGTATAATTATCATATAAAACCCACAAATGATGCGACCTGTTTGGCTCAATATGTGTGTTTCTAGTTTAAAATTTCATTTTTTTTAAAAAAAACTTAGCATACTCAAAACAAAGTAAATACATTATGATTATTTTAAAATATTAAAAAATAGATCCCTAAGTCATTTTTAAATGTAGGAATCAGTACGACCTCAATCTGACACACAGTGTGATTAGTACTTTTCCTAGCACATTTTTTTTCAAAATTGACAATAATTTTATTAAAAAGGAAAACTAAAATACTCAAAACCAATAAAAACATTTTTATTTATTTATTACTTTAGTTAAACAATCCATAATTAAATTTGAACATTCCGGAATCTGCCTCACCTCAACCTGATTCACGATGTTCCAGTAATGACTCAAGGTGTCTGTTATCGATTTAAAAATGATTTTTTTTAAAAAGTATCACTCAACGAAAAATGGTACAACACAATCATAATATTTATATTTTAGTAAAAAGATTAATAATTAATTTTTTAATGTTGGAATCAATCACATGTCAAACCCACCCACGATGCAACCTATATGACTCTAATAGCATGTTTGCAGTTCAAAAAAGGAAAATTTTGTAAAAAACAAAAGTGGAATACACAAGAAAATAGTAAAAAAAATTATAACTTATTTATAAATTATTATATAAATCAATACATCATTTAGAAATTTTAGGAACTATCTGCACCTCTCTATGAGGCACGACATGACCGGTATGACTCCAATTGAAACTTTTGTTCATAAATGACATTATATTTAGTAAAAAATAAAACTAACATACTCAAAAATGATAAAGCCGAATAAGATTGTATTGGTATTTTAGGAAACTAATCCACATGTTATTTGCGATTTTTGGGAAATAACTACACCTCAATATGATACATAATGTGTCTGGTTTGACTCAAAGTGTCTATTATTAGTTTAAAACTGACATTCTGTAACAAAAATGTGTAACTCATTAAAAACAAATAAAAAATATATTTTCATGATAAAATTTTAAAATTAATAATAATTAATTTGTGATTTGAATTAATCATTCTCATGTCAAAACATCATATAATGCGACCTGTATGTCTCAAAGTTCATCTTTCTAGATTAAAATGACATTATGGTAAAAAAGGTGGAAAAATTAAATACCTAGAAACACATTTGTTTTGTTTTTATAGTTTTAGAAAAGGATCCATATGTCATTTGGTATGTGTAGGAATCAGATTCACCTCAATCTGATTCAATACGTGAATGGTATGACTGTAAGTGCATCTTTTTATTGAAAATTGAAATTAATTTTAGTAAAAATAAAAAGTATCATACTCAAAATGAAGAAAACAATTTCATATTGTTTAGGTAATTTGTGAAAACTATCCATAAGTAATTTTTTATGTTTAGTAATCATCCATACATCAATCTGATACACCATGATCCCGATATGACTCAATGTGTCCTTCATTAGTATATAATTGACATTTTAATATAAAATAGTGTCACTCACTAAAAACTAAGAAAACGTGCTCGAATTATCTTGATAAATAAGGAAAAAAATTCATAATTCATTTTTGGATGTCTATAAATTAATATCACAAAAAACCCACTCATGATACATCCGGTATAAGTCAATGTGTGAGTTTTGAGTTTAAAATAACATTTCAGTAAAAAAAAGTCTCGTACTGAAAACCAATGAAACAGATTTAGATTTTTTTGATACTTTATGAAAATTATCCATATTTCATTTTGTACATTTAGGAATTATAAACACCTCAATAAGATTCTTATCGTTACTGATGACCCCAAGTACATATTTTTAATATATAATTTTCATTTCAGTTTAAAATGAGCATCACATCACCAAAACAAATAAAATGAGATGAGATTGTATTCTCATCATTATATCTTTTATTACATAATTAATTTACTTATCAATTTTATTTTAATGATATTTATTTAATTTTCATATATTTAGTTCATTATGATGGAAAATAAATGGAATATAACGTGCAAAAGTCAATAATAACACAATATGATACACAATGTTCCAGGTATGACTCAATGTTTAGATTAAAATCAAAACATTAATTTAATATTTCTATTTATAATATTAAATACATAAGAATTTATTTCTTATATAGGTGAGTTCATTTTCATAATATCTGGTGGCTTTTTTATTTTTATAGGTGCATTCCATTTCTCTATACTAGTGTTTTTTTCTATTTGTGTTGGAAATCGTATTCCATTTAAATTGTATATTGGTATATGATTTTTCAAATTTATGGTGCTATTTTGGGTTCTACAGTATTTTGTAACAACACACTACAATATTATAATTTATAATATCTTCTAGAAGCACTAATAATGTACTCTTTTATGGGTGTATTTAGTAGTGATAATAAAGGGACCATTTATTCGTGATTTAAAAATGCACTGAAAATTGTTTCTCTTATGGTTTCTTTTAAAAGGATTGATAAAAGGGTGAACTTGCAAAAAAGATTAGTTCTTATAATGAACCCCTATAGAAGGTTTGATAAAGACATCATCAATTTAACCGAGTTGTGGTATGAATCACTTTTTTAGCACTGATAAAGGCCTATTCTGGCACTATTATTGACCACTTTGTTTTAGTATTAATTTGTACCGACACTTTAGCTTGGAGTGACCCTATTTTTTTGAAAATAAATAGGGTTAAATAGGGGATAAAATTGATTATAGACCCTTTAATAACATCACTATTAATAATTAGTTCCCTTTACCTCATATTGATGAGTGTTTTGATTAGATCTTGGGAGGAAATTATTTTTTGAAAAATTATCTATGGTTGTGGTACCACCTTTTTAAGGTTAAGTATAAGGATATTAATTTTAAATGGGTTGTCTAATTTACCATATATATTTGTGGATATTATGAATAGAATCTTTAATAATATATAAATATTTATTTGTTTGTGTTAATTGATGTCAAACATTTATATTCTAAAAATAATGGCTATAATGACAAACACCAAAGGATTTATTTCCTAACCGTAAAGGACCAGATGCTATATGGAGAGTATTATATGAGTGAATTTTGAACTCCATAATTTCTTTCTTTTGATATAATATTTCTAAAGATGGAATAACTAATAACCCCACTAAAAGAAATTTTTTTAATGAATGGTAAGACCTACCAATGTAACCTAGATTCATAGTTTTCTTAGTTTAGTAGGTTACTTCTAGAGGTTTGTTGAAATAAATTTCTCTATTTTATATCACACAAACTGAATTTACTCTAAAAGGAGTTAAATTAATATGTAAAATATTGAGGGATTCAATTTCATGAACAGAAATAAAAACTTGTGAATGATCGACTTTTGTCCATTCCCTCAAGAAATAAATACTTTTTCATTTACAATGTTTCTTATTTAAAGGGTCTTAGGTGTCTCATGATATATTTTGATCATGTAATTATTTATGCTTCATTAAAAAACCATAATAAGTAAAATTATCCTACACATGATCTGTAATCAGCTATGATGGTTTTTGTATTAAAAATTAAGTGCGATCATTTATATGGAATAAATAAGGAATTGTATATTAATCCCAAAATTTTATAGTATATATTAATTGAGAAGGTATTGAGCATGGTATAAGAAATATAGTTGTAAATAATTAAGGATTATAAAATCAAGATTTATTATCATTGATAAAAATTATTCTTTGTAGTCAATGCTTTGAGTTAAAAAAATAATTCCACATTGACCATGTTATGCTTGAAACATGACCCTTTGATTAATGATATAGTGATTTTTTCCAATATGTTGTGGATGAATGAAATTTTTATATATTTTTTGGATTTCAAAATGGTTTTCATTGCATGATATAACTAAGAATTATTATAATGAAGATCAATGGTTACAAGAAAATGTAAAATTGGTTATAAATTCTATGTTAACATAATATAATGTTGAAAAATATGGTGTTTTGAGAGTTTGAATGTAAGTATGTCCACCTTGTGATACCCAATTGATGATGGAATGTGTTTAGTAACGATTATAGTTCCTCGTTTTCTTCTCATCCTAAAAACAATATGAGATAAATATCCCATCAGGAGTATAACCTGTGGGATAAAATAAAAAGATATATTACTGAAGTTGACATGAAATGTTTGACTTTTCAATAGTTTAAAGAAAAATGAAAATTACCAAAACTGATTCTTCATTCATTTCTAGTACTGGAGTTAAAATTGGAAAATATATTCATGTATTTCATAGTGTTTTCCCTATGACATCTCGAAATAATAACACAATTTGGATTATTATTGATCGATTTAAAAAATATAAAACAATTTGTATCATATTCTAGATGTAATGTATTTGGGTCAAATTTATTGATTATATCTCAATGTGATAGTGAGCTTATATGTAGTTATTCTATATATTGCATATGAAAGGGTTCCATGATTACTTCTAGTTTATTGAATTGGCTTCAAAATCCAATAGGTTCCAAATTAAATATCAATATATCATTACATCCTCAACCTAATAGAATATTAAAATTAATAACTCAAACGTCAGATGAAATTTTTCATGATTCTTAAATATATTATTAGGGATAATGGGGTCAACATATTTATTTGTATGATTATTCTTATAACAGTAGTTTCCATTCATTTGTATAGATGGATCCTTTTGAATCCTTACATGGAGGGCGGTGTGAAAAATCATCTTATATGGATGAAGTAAGAGAAATTATGTTGATGGAAAAAATATTAGTAGATAATATGAATGACAAGGAGAATTTTATTCATATATATATATATAGATGGATTATGGTGGGGAGAACAATTATATGTAAAATCGATGTAATGATACCTTTTTTAAGTTTGAAATCATGTTTTTAAAGTATAATGATAGAAAATTTTGTTCCTTTTTGGTGAATATAATAAGTCATGTCCATGTATTATTGGAATATAGGAAATCAGGGAGAAAGATGGATTTTACTACTAAGTGACCACACCTCTGATTTTATCACAAGTAAAACAAATTTTTCATGTTTTGATGTTAATAAAGTTCTTACTAGATTCATCTCATGTTTTTAGGCTATAATTAGTTTAGTGGGAAGGTAACCTTTCTGTTGAGGAACAACCTATTCATGTTATTTAACATAGTAAAATTTTTTAATGAATGAATTTATTCATCGATTATGGCTTTTGGGAAAACTATATTGTTGAAGACTCAACATGGGAGTGTGAAAAAGTTCTGAGGGGAAGGTATCCCCATTTGTTTAACAAGTGAATAAAATTGGGGGGATGTAATTTACAAAAAGGGGGTGAATGTAACATCAAATATAATGATATAATAAATTATTTGAATATATTATTAATATTCACGAATTTGATAGTTATATTCATCATAAAAATATTAAATTATTTTATATTAAAATGGACATGGTTTTATTAGACACATGGATGACAATGTTTAACTAAAAAGATTAATTTTACATTATTTAATTTTAATTTGAAAAAATGTATTTTATTTTTTCAATCAACGTTAAAAAAATATTTTAGAATGAATTTTTAGCAAATTTTGAAAATGTTGTTTTTTAGTGTAAATTGATTGATGATGTTTTTGATATTGAAAATTATTTTTCATTTATTTTCTTAATAAATAAAAATATCTTATTTATTAGTTTTAAAATTTCCTTAGTTTTTTTGTTGCAAATAATTTGGTTACAGATTTTTATTGAATTTTAAACTTGGATTTAGTGTAAAAACATTTCTACATTAAAAAGGTTTTGTTTTGAAAACCTTTTTATCATGTTTTGTTTGTTTAGTTTTCCCTTATATTCTTCCACTTGTGTTAATTTAATATTTAAAAAATCATTACATATTTTTAATTATTGGTCAAAAATTTACTATGTATATCTATTTTTTGGTCAATTTGACTATTAACTACCATAATTTGTTTTACCACCATAATCGGTAAATCAAGAAATTAAAGTTAAAAATAAAATTGTATGGACCAAACAATGTATCTTAAACATGAATACTTTTTATTGTATGATAATATATTTTCTATAATCCTTGGAATATTGAATATATGGTCTTTTCATCCATTTATATGTTATTATACCATTTATAATATTTTATTTAAGGAAAATATTACAATGTCACCCCCTATTTTAAATAATTATAATGTTCAAAACATGGGGATAGCTAGAGGATATGTTTAGTTATAAATAATTATTTAGAAAGATAAAATATTTTTCATTTTCATAGATTTTTTTAAATTTTTATTGAAGAAATAATTACCTTAAACGTTTATATAACACTGCTATAGTGATTATGAAATTAATGGAAAAATTAAATTAATGATATCAAAAATATTAATAGAAATATCATATTAGATAATTTATGTGATAAATTAATTTTATAAATCAATATAATCGTTTAGAGATGTAATAAAATATTTTATTTTCTAATTTCATTTTTTTCAAGATGTTATTAAATTCAATTTAACGAATAGTTTCAAAAATTAAAAATAATGATATTTTATAATATATAATATTTTATTAAATGGTTTTTAATTCAAAAAAATATTTCATTTGGCCATTTTACTATGATATGATTGGTAATATAATCAATATTCTATTTATGTTATTTGTAACCATATAATGAAACTATTACGATCATCAATTTTTAAAAACATTGTTTGCGCGGTAAGTGTGAAAAGGGATAATGAAGTGTTAGGAAAAAATGATAAGGCAAAAAATGTGATCCAAAAATTTCATAATATTATTATATTCTAAAATTTAGACTCATACACATTTTATAATAAAATAATTTCAATCTAAGAGCTATTTCTGCATGAACATTAAATTATATTAAAATAATATTTTATTAATATTAGGGAGTTCCCCTCCCATATATTAAAAAGGGAAACAATATTATGTTTATTTACACTTTAAAAATAATATTTTTCTACCAATATCTACAAAAATATCTAAAAAAAATTTATCACCACATCTTGAATACATTATTTTGTGCATAGTACCAGTCATAGAGGACATAAGGCATAATGAAAAGTAGATTTCCCAAAAAGGGTGTATAGTTTTAACAACATGTTCAGTTTTTATTTACATTTCATCATCTTTAAAATTCTCCTAAACTGTGTTAATATATTAATAAAAATAACTTCCATACACTATGTTTTTTTAATGTAAAAATAAATATCCAACTCCTATTCTATCAAATTCTAAATAAAACCTTCATTCGTGTGTATGGAGGACTACCACCATGTGAACCGATGTAATTATTTCTCATTTAAAATCTCTCATACCATATCAAATTGAGGAATTTATTAAAGATAATTTTATAATTATGACAAGTTAATATATCATTTCCTTTCTTATCATTACATTAAATGAAAAATAATAATATCATTCATGTCTATGTTTGTACTAAAGACTCTATGAAGCAATGTAGTTCATTTTTAAAGACCACATATCATGGATGGTACATATTGTCATGTTTTAAGATATAATATTGTATTTATTACATAATAACTATTATGGAAAGTGAAATAAGATGTATATTATTTCCATAATGATCATTGAAAAATAGAAATGTTTTACATGTGTATGTACAACCTAAAATATCTATTATTGTAAAGTAGTTCATGTTTTATAATCATAATTAATGATTTTTCATAAAAGTATAATGATGTAAATAAAAGATAAATATTTCATTATTATTATGATGGTGATAATGGAATAATAACCACTTTGACCATATTCATCATACCAAATTAATTTTGGACTTATGGACCAAATGTCATCAAAACATATGACATAAACAAAAATTTTTAAGTAATTGTTTATGTAATGATAATAATTAATATAAATGAAATAATGAACACAAAAAGGCTATCATGCATTTAAATAATTAACATCAGTTAATTATTCATTAATATAAAAAATTTGTGATGATTTAAAGTCGTGGAAAGCGACACTTTAACATTAAACCTCAATTTACTGATTTATTTTTAAAAAATTAATCTTTAATGATGATGTATTTAAAATTATTTTTTGAATTAACTTTTATAGATATAAAATAACTATATTTGGAATTTTATTCCACTATTTTGATGGTTTTTTCAAAATAGTCTTTTTTTCCAATGTTTAGCTTTATTTTTTAAGGAATAACAGAATGTTTTATTTTAATGTATATGGAGAAAATAACATTTCCCACCACCATAATCTTTATTTTATGTTTTGGTTACATTACCACAAGTCATGCTTTTTAAAAAACTTCTTTCCGTTTTTATAATAATTTTAATATTGAAAATGAGTTTTTAAGAGGAATGGTTTATTTGATAAATGAAATTGTTTTCACATGAGTTTTAAAATGTTTTCAAATTATTAATTCATGATATTGTCTCTATATATTTTCACGAATGTTTGATCCCTAGTACAGCTCTTTGGTGATCCAAATAAAGCTTATATAATTTTTGGACCACATTATTACTCATAGTCAATCCTAATACAACTTATATAATGGTTGTGAACATATATCACTCCAATAAGAATGTAAATGATTATATTATCTATTGAAATATATAAGTTGTTAAAGATATGTTTCTATTCAATTTAAATGGTTTTGTAAAGGCTCTATTATTACGATATCCCAATAAACATGAAAAAAAATTACATGCTTGTTAATGAGATTTCATAGAAATTATTTGATTTCAAAAGTTAGGATAATGATATTCTTAATGAAAAAATGATTTTATTTACAACTAAAAGGCATGCTTTTAATAAAATGTAATCATGGGGGTTATAGGGTTTTCAATGGACAAACATATTTATAATTTGTTCATCTCTTATTGAAATTTTTTGTTAACATCCTACAATTTTAAAAAACTTCATATGAATTTATTATTGTTTAGGGAAATGGATTAGGGAAAGAAAAAATTTGTGATGATATGTCATAAAAATAAATCCTCTTTCTTTATAATATTATTATTTTATGGAAAAAATTGAGACACATATGTAGAGACCAAATTTTAATAAACGTTATTATTATATATTAGTTATAATCCAACAATATAAAAATATATGCTCAAAAGTTCTAAATAAATTCAAGTAGGTGAATTATTCAATAAAATCACTATAATATGTAATATTTATATTAGGGTCTACACATTTCTGAAATAAAAATATAGATATATTTTTTGAGATTGAACATACAATATTGATCAAACAAGATAATTGTCATTGTTTTTATATAAAGGATATCAATGTTGTAGTTTATATTCAAAATCAATGTTCATTTTTACCAAAATCTACTTTTATATTTTATGAAATGTTTTATAATGAAAAACAAATATTTGAATCAGCTAAGGGATTTATTTAGTTCTTGTCTTATAAAATTAAAGGGTTACAATATTCGGTGGTTGATCAGAGAGTTTCTGATGAAATATTTTTTTTTATGATTATAATGGTGGATGATATAGATGTTTCAATTATGAAAAATGAAATATAATAGAATCTGTAGATTAAAAGGTCCAAAAAAATAATATAAAAAAAATTAAAAATATATTAAAATGTGGAAGATATGGAAGATGAGGTAGTTGTAGCAAAAAAAATATAAATGATATTAACTATTGTAACAATGTTAAATATTCTCAGGATTATGATTTATAATTAGATTTCCCATGTGATGAGGAAAAACATCACTCATCACATATTCAAATGATGATATAATTTTAATTTCATAACATCATTGGAAATCAACAAAAAAAAGTTCAAACCAGAAGAACATCAGTGTTTGTTTCAAAAAATTATTATTATGTATAGGTTGAGAAAAAATAGGTTTATGATTCAAGGAAGTGTGAAGTGTGGATTGATACAATAAATGTTATTTTTTATTATATTTAAAATAATTATATATGGAATATTGTACCCAAAAAATAAACTAAAAATATTATTAGTAACAATTTGATGATTTGAAACATATTAAATGATGATTGGGAAGTGATAATAAAAAATGAATGATTGGATTATAAATGTAACACACAATATAAAGGAATTTCTTTTTATGATTATTTTTCTCTAATGTAATGCTTATAAACTCTGAGAATAATTCCTGATATCTATTCACAACATGGTTGCAATATTTTTCAAATGGATTTAAATTATTATTTTATTAAAAAAGATATTGATGATGAAATTTTTATTTAACAACTATGTGTCTTTAAGAATGGGATAAATGAAAGTAATACTTGTAAGTTAAAAAACAATTTATATGTACTCAATAAATCTATGAGTTATTTGAATTTAAAATTAGATAATTTCTAAAGGAATTAGAATATTATGAGACATATTGTTGCTAATAACCATTACACTATGTAAAAGTAGGATGATTCCCACATTCTCATCATTTATAGTAATGGTATTTTCTTTTTTTGGAAATAGTGAAGAAAATTATGAAAGAATAATGGGAAAATGTTTATGTTTTTTCTAATATTTGTGATGAGAGTAATGAAGTACATTAATAGAATAAATAATACATAAAAATTTGAATCAAATTCTAGAATATCATGTTTGTTTTTTCTAATGATCTTCTAGGGAAGTTTGGCATCGTAGAAAAAAACATTTCCACAAATTCTTCACTATGAACCATGTTAAATAAGAATAGTGATGGAATGAAAATTTATAGACCTGATATTGTTTGTAATATTACATTATGTCAAAGGATTCAATGTTTTACAAAATAATATCATCTTTTGTAAGGAAAAATATTTATCACATATATTAATGGTAATAATTATTTTGTTCAAATATATGAAATCTCATAAACTATTATTTTTTGGTTTTATAGATACTAATGGGGCATGAAGTGTTGATGATATGCGATCCTAATCCTGTAGATTTATCTTTTCAGGAGAAATTTATATGATTTGGAATATAAAGCATAAAAATTCTATAAAACTCTTTATGAATAATGATGCATTTGTGGCTTCCAATCAATCTATAACACAACATATTTAGATGAATATTTATTTTGATGATTTACTAGTGAATTTTTTTACACTACTATTGTTTATTTATAATCACAGATCTATAAATTTCACTTAAATAAAGTTAATAATTCACAATAAAAGAATATAAATTTCAAATATCATTTCTTCAAAAATCATGTGTAAAAGAATCCCCTAATACTGAAGAATGTTTTTAAAATTGAATATGTTGCTGATATATTTACTAAAAAGTTACTAAAAGATATTATTTGTATATTATGTTTAACATGGGTGTAAAAACAATCTATCTTCAAGAATAAAGTATGTGATATCATCCCATATCTCATATTTTCGTTGGATTATGGTGTTTTCAGGGGAAAATATTATATAAAGTTATCAAATGGTATGTTATTAACATGTTTATAATATCATATATTTAGGGGGAGCTCATAAAAGAGGTAAGTTGTGATTTTAGTAAGTGTGAACTATTTATTTTTTTTGAACTGGATAAAAGAATATTTTTTATCTATGGAAAAAAATATTAAAGTTCATATTTTAAGGAAGATTATGCAATGGATCTTTGGAAAAAGAAGTTTCTTAATTCCATACTTATGGAAAACATGGTTTTCATATTCAATAACTCTTTTATTATGCATCAACTCCCATTATGTAGGAATAGAATTATAGAATATGTAATCCATATCTTGAGTTATAATATTTCATTGATTTATTACTCTTGGATGAAAAAAAAATTTAATGGAGGAGATTGTTGGGATAAGGTTTTCTAAAGTAGTGAAAAAAATCTGGATTTAAGAAATTTTTGGTAAGAATTTTGCTTTTTCTGATTTCAAAAATCACCTAACTTTTTTAATGATTCAAATAATGGTAATGATATGGATTTGGTTTTTGAAGATGGGGAATAGAGATATTTTCGTTTTCTAAGTCTTTCATATATATCATAATTTATATTAATATTTTGGAGAAAAAATCATCAGATGAAAATTTGATATTCTATGATGTTCTTAAATATAAATGGTAAAATATGATAATGGATGTACAAAAATTTTCATACATAAATATTAAATGGATGACGTTTTTAATCAATTATTAGTGGTAAAAGTTTTTTTGAAGCTTAACTCGGATTTCTCTTATGCCTTATGGGTTATGTGTGGCGGGGGTGTTGTCTGAGATGGTAATATGTCGGTTATTCTATCCTTCTCCATCCAGCTTAGTATGGGTTCATCCCTCCTAGATGAGGCAATGGACATGTTAGCGGGACTCAGTGTATGTAGCTAGAGAAGGTTTTCTATCATGGAGATTGAAACGAAATTGATGGTCTTTCACGATACATTGTAGGGTATTGGTGTCACCCTATGTAAGATTAAGTAAATCATCAAAAAATAATACAACATGCTTTATAGAAACACCTAAGTGATGAGTAACTGGGGGGAGGTAAATAATTTTGTGAACTATCTGGCCTCTCTAGACACTTTTTGTTTCAAAAATCCCTTTATAGAATAATCTAGACATTCTAAAGATGGAAGTGTTTAATAACATCAGAGGGGATGTATTCAGCCTCTACCACTTCAGACCCCCCAATCCCAATGTTCTCTTCATCTTCCATTGGGGTTTTTACCTCTCTATTTGAACAAATAATTGATTGATGATGATGATGTTTGTGAAGTCCTGTTGATAGTGGAAATATATCTTTGAAATATTTTAGAAGATGTCCAATCAAAAAACTATTTGGAGAACAGTTCATTGAATTAACTTCTAGTATAATATTCATAAGATAATAATTCATGAAGTTACGAAGTTTATGTTTCTAATATATTAATGGTTGATTTTTTTTATAATTATCAATGGATAGATGTTGGTGATTGATGTCTTTGGAAAGAGGGTTATGAAGAAAGACCTCATTTATAAGCACATCAGGCTGAAGAAATGGAGTGCAGTTATACTGGATGAACTTGTTATAGAAACTTTAAAAGAATCCAATTAAAGATGAATCTGATGGATATTATTTGATGGAATAATATATAAATTTTTTTCATATAATATATAATTTTGGTGGTATAATATTCATGTTGGTTTGATTTTCTCTCTTATTTTCTCATAGTTATATGTAATGTGAGAATACTGATATAGACTTTTAGTGTTCTAAATATAATAGTTAATAAAGGTGATACTCATATTTTTTATTTAAATTTGATGAAGTTTGAATGTTTTGATATATATCAAATAGTTTTATGAATAGTATGAAATTATTGGGACGGTTTTGGTGAAATAATTGTGCATTAGTTTTGAGTATCAAGTTTTCATTGAGTAAAAAATTGAAGAGGTTTTCCACCACAACGCTCCCTCAAATTAAAATATATAAAAGTTGTCTCTATGATTTAATATGTGTTTTTCTCATGTTTGAAAATGAAGAACCACTGTAGAAATAGTTTTTTAAAATCAAATCCGAAAAACTTACAGAATTTTATTTGAAATCCATAACCAGAGTAGAGATGTTTCTAAACAAGGAAACACCTTGTCAAATATGATGTTTGAATCAGATGAACTGTTAAAAAGGATGTTTTACACGTTTTTATAGGGAACCTAATAAACGTCCCTGAATAACTTATCATAAAGAAATAGGGGTGGACTTTCTAGAGAGATAACAATATGAAAGAAGAAGTCCACACATGTTTCTAGGTAATAATTTAAATAATATGTTTTCAATTTTAGTAAAAAAGTGATGAGTTACAAACAACATAGTGAAACAATCTTTATCATTTTTATGGCTTCTAAAGTTTTTTACCAAATTATTTTTATATTTTTTATGCTAGGAATAAAATTCCCTATTGTCTAATAATAGTATATGGAAATTTTAATGATATTTGTAGCTTTTTAAAACCACTTAAATGGATTTTTTACACTGGATTATGATGTATTGAGTTTTTTTAATCAATTTCATTTATAAGATATTCTTGATATGTAGTGAAAATTTTAAATTATTCTTTTCATGCAGTTGTTTTTGGTTTATTTTTTTCCTAAAAATTTATAAGTCATCAAGTGGAAGAGAAGGTTTCATCATAAGAAATATAATTCTCAAAAAGAAAATGATCATGATTTTATCCCTCTCAATTTTCAGGATCAAATTGGTAGTTTCCTTGGTCTTATAAATTATTATGTATTATAATTTCATAAATAATAATATATTATATATTGAGTTATATTAAAATTTTACATTTACATACAAAAATAATATAATTAATAACTCTTATAAATGATTGAGTGTACAAAATTAATCTTACATGTTATGAAAACATATTGATGCAGATGAAGTGATTGATATATTTATAAATATTTAAAATTTAAAGATATTGTTTATAGAAATTAGGATACTAATTTATATGGAATAATAAATAAATATTGATATGGTATTATTAATAATTAATGACTTTGGGAAGGATTAAAAAGTTTAATTTTTTGGAAATGTTTTTAATGGTAAAATCTATTTTTCTAAAGGATATGTCCTGATTGTTTATAGCTGGGAGAGTAAAATTATTTACAAAGAGGATGTTATGGTTTTTTGGGGTGTCGTTTTGGGGTTGATTCCCTAATCCGTTTTTATAACTTTTTCACAAGGCGTTTGTAATCCGTCATTTAACAGTTGTACCCAACCTTTAAAATTCTTTATAAGGGGGGATATTAAAGATTTATTTGAATTAATTATATATATATTTTATAATATATATTATCATGGTAGTGAATAATGATAATTGAATAAATATAGATAAACTACTATATGAATTTTATTGAATTTTTCTGAATTTACGTGAATTTTTTAATCACAACTACATAAAAAATTATATTTTTCTTCATGTCATCAATTATTACTCTACATTCATTATGTTCGAATTAATTGAATAATTGGAATGATAACATCATGATTTTGTGTTTTTTTTAACATTAATATAAAAATAATAATGAAATTTAGAAAATAAACACTTTGTAGACAAATATTTCAGAGAATATTCATGATCTATACATTGTGTTTCTACCCAGCCTTATTATACCAATGTTAGCCATATTTTTCATATTTTTAAATTTTTGATATTTCACAGTAAAAATTCCATGTTGAGTGAGGTATTGTGAAAGGATCATATTTGAGAGCCTACTAAATTTTATTTTTAATTTGGAAAAAACTAAGTGTTAATTTTTTCTAATAGTTTTTATATATCTAGTAAAAGGATATAAAAAAATTGGTATGATTTCATTTGTTTTTTGTGAAGTTGAGTATGAGTGATTGCTAAAAACACTCAAATAACTATAATGATTTATTGTTTAATACTAATTATTTTCATAACAGTATTCTCCGAATTATTTGATTAAATCAAATTAATTATCTAAATAATTATCATAAGACTTATATTAAAGGCATATAAAATGTGAGACTTGATAACTCCATTAAAATCCACTTGATTCTTTCAAATTGAAACTTCCAAGATCATAAAAATTAGTCAATAAGTGTCTTAGTGTGTGTTCAACGTGGTTTAAAAAAAACAAATCCTTTAATGCATAAATTTTTCCTACTTGAAGAAGAGTAATATTGAATCATTATTCATGTATTTAGTGATTAGGTGTGATAGAAAAGATCTTCAATTAACTATAAAAATATTGGAATAAAATAAAGTTGAATGAGAAGGTTTTATTTTCTAAAATTAGATTTAATTCATTAAAAATAGAATCATATAGTCACCTTATGGTTTCTGTTAATGACATATGATGAGAAATGAGAGCATACCTAAAAATTAAATCATCATATGGAGGGAATAGTTAATTAAGTGAGCAATGGTGAATTAATGATCAAACTAAGTATAAGATAATTATAAGTGATTTTGAGTAACAAAATATTGAGATATATATTTTTATGAACATAAAAATAACCTATTGAGTGTGAATAAGATTTATGACTCCCAAATTGAAGTAAATTAATATAGAAAATGTAATTCTAGGAAATATAATTTATGAGATTACTTGATGTAAGAATGTAATTGAAAGAGAAAAAATTATCAATTATATACTAAAAAAACTATTGTTTCTTTATGGTGAAAAAAATATTTATAGAATTAATGTATAAATCATATTTTTTTTAATGAAGTGTATAATATATTTGAAGGAATAATGAAGTGATTTTAATTACTAATCCATGGAGATATAGAAAAAGTCTATGAATTTAAAAATGATAGGGAAAATAGTTCAAAATACAGAACATTTGAAGAATATGGGGATAAATTTTTTCTTAATTTCATATATGCAAATGGATTTTTCCACATGGAAAATAAAGTTACATATTTAAATTGGTTTTGAATCATTTATATTAATTATTATTGAAAGATATATTGCATCATATTTGTGAAATAATGAGAAAATGTATTAGATTGTATCAAAAGATACAATTGTTAGCTAGAAATTGATGTATACGAATAATAAGTACATTAATAATAGGAAATGGATTTTAAGAAATCTCTATCTAATAATATTATTTAATAGAGTCATTGAAACCTATATTATGTGACAAAAGTGAGAAATATGATGCAAAAATTTAGTTTTCCACGAAGGAATCACATAATGAATTTATGTTAAATACACAACCCATTAAAAATTAAAATATAGTAATTATTGGTAAAATATTGTGAAATTGGTAGTTTACACCAAAAATGGGCTTTGAATTGTCCTAAATAGAAAATAGCTCCACATGTGAGGTTCTGTAGGAAGAACCCAACGATAAAGTGTTTTATTTTTTGGAAGAACATGTTACATAATGAAAAATTAATCAAAATAAAAATAAAGGGATTGAGTGGACTAAGTCACATTATATAGTTATTTTTCTATGTGTAAGTCATATAGATTCTCTAGTAAGACACTTAAAAATGTGATTGAATGAAATGATTTAACATTCATTGAGTACTTGGATTGAAAAAAATAAGATGAAAATATATATAATAAATATAAAAAAAATTAAATCATGAATAAATTTCTAGAGAACCCTATTGTAAATAAAATGGGGGATATTTTGGTATTGAATTTTTAATTCACTTCCCTAACATGATCCTTCCACATTGGTGAATTAAACATTTTAGTCATGTTCACTCTTCAATCACAAATGGTGGGTGATTAGTCGGGAAGATCTAATAAAATTATTGTAGATCTATTTACCCTCTAAAAAATACATTAAAAATAATTAATAATTAGAAAAAAAATTAATCTATAGTGGAAACCGTGGAAAAAAATTATCGATTAAAACTCAAAAAAAATTGAACAGTGGCCAAAATAATAGAAAACCAATCACATTAAAAACCATTGCCAAAGTAAAATTATCTGTATAAAAAGTTGAAATAACAGAAATCATATTTATAAAAAAACATAGTTTATAACCTATTAGTTACTAAATAAATCATCAATATATTCTCAATGAATTTCTCTAAACTCAACATGTTTATTACACATATATTCATTAGTTAGAGTGAAATCTATACATTTATATTATATATACATACAAAAGGGATATAATACCCTAGGTATGATTCCACTAATGACCAAAAACATCTATGTAATCATAAAAAATTCATATTTTTATCTTCTAATTTCGTGTAATAAATTTTACAATTGAAAAATAATACATATGTCATAGGCTAGTGCTTTCTAAGACACCTTGACAAATTTTTTAAATTCTTCACTCAATACTAGTGGATACCCGAAACCTCTTTCAAATAAGACCATGGTCGACACATGATATATCTTATAACATGGTTAGCAATATGAGTTCCACACATTTTAGAAAAAAAAATTACGTATTCAGAAAATGAAATAAATAATTCATCATAAAATCCAAACTCATGGCTAATTCAAAAACATGAATTTATACTCTTTATGTCCAAATTAATAGTTTAGAAATTAAAATTAATTATTTTTCATTTTAAATGAACTAATTGATTTCCTTGAATAATATAATAATACATGAATTTTAATAATATTAATTAATATATCTCTTTATCACCAAATAATAATAATAAATTTATCAACTCATATAATGTTTTCCCAAACATAATATCACCACATGCCAGATAAAATCCGATTATTGTAACATATAACATTAGGTTTGTAACATTTTATCATGTATTTATCAAGGAAATGTAATTCTAAAAAATGAAAAATTTTTAAAAATCTATTATATTTACCACCTGAAACATTGTCCACCATTATAATATCATCTAAATATATTGAAATCATAAAAAATACCCTTTAAAATCATTTTAATTTTTTCGAATATGTACATAAGAAAATTTCTATCCCAAATATCATTTTATTCTAAGTAATTAAAATTCTTAAAACACGATTTTAAATAAATAATTATTTATTAACATGAAAACATTGTAATTAAACATTAATTTTTATTATACAATGATTTTTTTTCTTGAGATAATAATTAATTAATATTCCATTCAATTACTAAAATATTATGTTAAAATGTAATATCACATCTATATAAGGCATATTCAATGGCTATCATTTTAACTCATATTTATTCAGTATGTATTTTTTTGTAATAATCAATTAAATTTACTCAACTCATCTAAATATTATTTTAAAATTGATTTCATTTATAAATTATGTAAAACTATTTGGTAAGATTCATGCATAAAATATCCAATATAAACATTAAGCTTTCAATTATAATCCCCAAAAAGGTTAGGGATCTACTAAACAATAATTATTTAAAAATTTAAAAAAGAAATTATTTCTTAATTCCACTTAAATCACTAAAAATCACGAAATTTTCCAAACAAGAAGATAATTTTTATATTTAATACATGTAATTAAAATATTTGGTGTCGTTTTTTGCTAGATGTAAATTACCTATCACAATCCTCCTCCTTTTTCTGGGAATGAGATTATAAATTTTTTATATATTTGGTTTCAAAGAAAATATAATCTTTAATAATTTTAATTGGTGATGATTTATTTATGTATCCAACCCCATTTAATAGGTTTTAATTCTTGTTTTTGTTTTTTATTTTTTTGTTTATATTGATGATACCATAGAATAAGATTCCTCAAATTAGAATAAATGTTACTTAATCCAAAATTAAGGATATTTAGAACATAATAATTATAATTTTTTTCTGTCACCATGAAATGAACTATCGTGGGAGATCTCAAATGATGTTCGGTTTTTGGTTATTTAGAAAAAGTAGAGTGGCTGATCAAGGCCATCTCTCAAAGGAGTATGTAATTCAAAACAACATATTAATGGTATTTTGACAGTAAAATATAATAATATATACTCACTATATAATTTTTTTTGTTTTCTTATCATTTATAAATTTATAAGAAGTATGTTGGATGGAGATAACATTTTTTGTTTTTGTTTTTTAAATGGGATCAAGAAAAGGTATTGACAATAGTTTAAAAAACTATTTTTTGAAAAAATTTATTAATATTACTTTTCCTATTAAATTAATTATCAATAATTATCATTTAATTTATACTCTAATTAATTATTATCCCTAATTTTCTAACCCTAAATCCATATGGTATTTAACTTAACCACAATGATGAAATGAACTATACCCTAGTCTACCATCAAAACATGCAACCGTAACACCCTGATTCAGTTGTTGTTCCATGGATAGATTATGGTAAGTTATTAATTAGGTCTCATATCCATATAATAAGTGATGATGAATTGTGTTTATGGATAATATTTGACATTAAAAATTCGTCCAATATGGATTTGTTTTTCTGATTAAGATCATGATCTCACAATTCACACATTACTTTACCTCGTGAGTTGTGTGTTAATTTTTCAATTTCATTCCTAATTTCATTATCTTCAAAAACATAACTCAAGGAAAATATTATATGAAATAAATATCTAATTAATTCAAAATAATGAAATGAATTAGGTAGGATATAGACTTATTACTTAGAAAATCACTCTTCTATGGGTAGTGTAGTCATTATAGAAATGAATAGCATTCAAAAAGGTTTTCAAAGTGGTTACATGAACCATATTTCTACTATTGAGCTAGATCCAGATCATGTAAATAAATGAAGATTTTAAATTAAAATAACTAATGAAACAAGAGATAAATACAGTTTTTTTAATGAACAACAATATTAAAACAATGAAGAGGAAGAGAATAACATTTTTTTGTGGAGATATTTTACTAAAATATTAACAACTAAAATAGGGAATTTAAATTTAAATTAACCTCTTTTTTATATTCCCCCAATCCTCAATGGAACATCCATAACCCTCAAAATATCAAATATACATATTTATGAAGTGTATGGCACGATAAGATTAAAAATTTTTTCATGTGTGAATGGGGAAATTATAAAAATTATTCAATCCAACATGCCCCAAAAATTTTAAATATAAAAATAATAAAAAATCAATCCTAATATTTTTTTGTGATAAATTGGGTTTTCTAGATTCTCTAAAAATTTGGGACCAATCCCAGCATGAATGAATATTTTAGGGCCCAAATATTGATGTGGTTTCCAATTTGGTGTGTCCATCCGATGTTTGACTTCCTATAACTTTCACTAAATCCAAATTCGTGATTTATATATAATGTACTGAATGAATGTCGTATCTCATTGATTCAAAAACACGAATTCAAAATTTAAATATTAAATAACTCAAAAAAATAGTTATTTATAAAATAATATAGTGAACATTAAAATTGTAAAAATGTAATTGTCATATAATTTTCAACTGAATGATCTCATACTAATTATTATTTAAATGAAAAAATTTAACATAATTCAAGGAAAATATATCGTTAATTAATAATAAAATATTCACAAAATCTGTTTTATCAACTCCTCCCCACTTACCCTTTTGGACTCCTAGGCAAAGTCACATTTAATGTATTCTAGAAAATTGTGACAAGCTATTCATGTTCATATTTCTCAATCCAAGGTGGAAATATAGGAAATATACGAATAACAAAATGTTTCAATAATAATTAATTTGAAATTAATTACATCATAAATTAGGTCAAAATAAAAACCATTGAGATTAATTAAAATAATGGTAGAGAAACATGTTATGGGTCCACAATGCCATTAATTCCCCATGTTCATGTGCCAGCTATTTCAACCTCATGTCTCCACCAATTATTCATTAAAACCACATAAAGTAAAACACTTCTTCTTACATAGTTTAATTCATCGAAACTATTTTACATTCCTTAGAAATCATATTTCAAGACCTTCTCACTTATCCATTAACGAACGTCAAACATCAAGCTCCAGAACTAGATATCCCCATGTGTTGTACATTTCATCGCTCCCCACTTTACTATGATTATATATATATATTATATTTTTTTAATTTTTAATTTTTTATGACGTAAAATATTCATATATTATGTACACATAAATAGATCAATTCAATATGTTTATGAATCTTATTGTAAGATATATGAATGTATAGATCAATTATTGATATAAGATGTTTTTTTACCTGACATGAATATATATTCAATTGAGTAGGAATAATTACAAATTTCATGGTTGATTGAATAGTTGTTTAGAAATATAAATGAAACAATTTACAATGATAAAATAGTATAAATACTGTTATAATAATCTAAAAGGTTTTATAATGATGAAACTATTAATATCATTAATGACTTCAATTTTTATAAAAACCCACCATTAATAATGAAACCTTTCCCATTCATATCATAACACTAATAATGTTTTCAAACATGAGTTTTACAATATTTTCGTATCTAAATGAGAATGTATCATCTTATGTGTTTGTTAATTATTTTTTTATTTTTTAAAATTTTAATAGAAAACATTACTGAAAAAACACAGAACTGATAAAGAAAAATACTAAAAAGATACCCCAAAATAATTTCCCCTCCCCCTAGAAAAAAATCATTATACTCAATGTGAACTAATGAGATGATATGAATACATAAAATTTGTTATTTTAAATAGGAAAAATAATAAAAATGTGAAAGGGTTAGTAATAGCTAGATATTCTCAAGTGATGATGGGGTCATGCAGTGTAATGGAATCAAATGCAATGGTAATAAGACCCCCAACATATTTCATAAAACATCTTCCATTTAAAATATATCACCATCATGTGAAATCTTGTGTGATCTCTAATAAACCATATTGATAAACATTATAAATATCATAAGCACCTTAACATATAGAAAGAAACTTATTGGGAATCAACTTCAGTCATAAACTATATAGCATGACTTTCTCTAAAACATGAATCTGTATTTTTTTGGATCATTATATCACAAGCTAATTTTGATATTTACTTGTATAAAATTGAGTTCTCATATAAAGAAAATCGAATCTCCTCAAGAAATATAATTTTTATCTTACTTTAAATTTAATTTTGGGCAAAATATATGTTTCTTTTCATTATATCTCAATATTCACAATTCTCAACCTCCGTGGGGATGTGAAATGATTTAAAAAAATTATAAAATGGAGACATAAAAATGTGAGTTTTTCATTCTATTAGATAAAACCAATGCTCATCTGCAAAGATATTACTCCAATCCTTCATATTCAGTTGCACTATTTTTTCTAGAATTGTTTCAACTCTATATTTGTAACATCATACTGAAAATTTGTGTGGGGGTGTTATGGTGTTGATGTTTTATGTTTAACCGCATATTAATTATTGAGGGATGTCAAATTAATAGTGAATAATTCTGTCCCTTGGTCACTGATGATGGTCATTGGTACTACAAGCCTACAGAAAATTTGACCCATGATAAAATAACCTACCACATGGGAATCATCAGTTATGGTGACCTGAGACTCCACTAATTTTTTTGAATAATCAATGTAATCTAAAAAATTAAAATGATCTAGTAAAAGGTCCCATGATACTAATTCCCCCTAAATCCAAAATCTCCCAGAATAATTTACGTTCTTAGGGAATCTTTTTTGTCCTCAAAATGTTTCTAGTGTATTGGATTTTTGATCATGTATTACAAAAAATATGAGCATCATGGAATAGGATAATAGAATATAATCCATAGTCTCATACTTTTCTAGATATACAATGCAGTATAATGTTTCCCCCAAAATAATGTGTTTAATAAAAATAAAAAAAGACTCAAACTCATAACAAGGCACACATATCCTAATTAATTGATAACTACACAAATAATATATTTAGGGATCATCCCACACTTAAAACATAGACTTCATAATTATTTTATTGTCTTGATGATTATTTATATTTTCATTAATTACATATGAAACCAATATGTTAACTAAATTATAATACAAAGGATGTGTACCTAAGAGTGAATAAAGATACTAATAAAGAAAAGTATACCAAAGGGTTACCTAGTTCAATGTGACTGCCTAAAGTGTCTAAGAAATCCTACTCATTTGTTCTACCTCTAGTGTTTTTACTCCTTAATTTCTATTATATCAATATTGAATTCTTGATGAAGGATCATCCATCCCATAAGTCTGGTCTTTGCATATGGATTCTTTAATAGGTAACTCAGGGTCTCATGGTAATAAAAAACAATTACATTAGAGACCAATAAATATGAATAGAATTTATGTACAATAAATATGATGAAAATAAACTCATATTCTATGTTTTTTAGTTTTATTGGGTTTAATACAATGTTCTTGAAGCATAATCAATCACATTTGAACTTCCCTTTACCCTCTGTAACAAGACAAATTCAACTACGACATTTGAATCACCACACATTAGATAAATTTGAATATACCACCAAGTGGGTTGTATGATTAGTGGGGTGTTCCAATATTTTCTTATCTCATAAATTGATACCCTACCGGAATCAATAAAAATTATGGAAATACCTCTTTGAATAAATTAAGATACATGTATAACGATCTTACTGAAATCATGGGTGAATCGTCGGTGAAAGCCTATATTCTTTAATAATCGTCTTACATTATGTACAAGTGATGGATATAGAAAGGATTAAATAATATTTTCCATAGATCTAGGGACCTATATTCTATGTTGTTAAACTACATTCTCTAATACAATGCAAATCTCTACCATTAAATAAAACTATTCGAAAATCAAAACACAATATTCTCAATAAAATGATTCAATAACAATCCCAAACAAAAGATAAAATCATCAAATGATGATCGATAAATTGTAAAATCATCCAAAAATACCACCATGTATGTATCAATGAAATAAAATAAGTACTCACCATGCATCTATGGATGGAACATAGGGCATTGCAATTTTTAAATGGAATTATTAGGTAAGAAAATTTCTAAATAGAAAAGTGAATAATTTTATATATAGATCCTATGGAGAGAAAGAAACCATAAAATATGTTTCAAGTCCACCAAAGGATCAATAGTGAATCTTCCAATCTAGTATCTCAAGAAATTTATCAATAAATATGAGGAGGAAATTGTCATTGTGATTGTATTTATTTAGTTTCTTATAATCAAAACAAACTCACAAACTATTTTTCACCAAAATTTGAAGTAATTCCTCTCCCTCATTTCAAATAGTTGTATCTCTAATTTTCATTGGCACAACTATAATAGTAATCACCAACTTGGAATATGTAATGTGATAATTATACATGCGTTGTGAAAATTTTCAACTACATTTCATCAACTTCCAAAATAGTTGGATTCCGTCTACTTTTTAGCAGAAAAACTAGTATGGCCCCATCATCCAAAAGAATAATATGCATGAAAAAGAGTGTCGAATAGCTGAAAAGTACACCATGGTCCAACGAATTTTAGTAATGTTCTCCCTGAAAGTATTAAAAAAATTATTATTGTTCAAAACCTTTATTTTTAGAAATTATAATATGTAATATCTCACCACCCAAGAAGTATGAGTATTTGAGATTTGTTGGAAATTGAGTGAGTTCCAATGATGGGGGTGGAATATGGATACAGACAATAAAGGAACTAAAATATATGAATAATGATCAATAGCATTAGAATAAAAATCATTAAAACCATATAATAGTGCATCAAATCTCTTGACATCACCTGTTTTGATAATCACAATTATGATTTAATATGTTTTGATAATCTCAAATAATATCTATTATTTTATTAATTATAATCTCATAACAATATTGAGTTAATTAAAATATCAAAATAATCATTGGATTATGTTTTTCCAATGTTAATCTCTGTTTATAATTGTTCTAACTTAATCTGGAAAATATCTTGCATAGAACAGATAAATGTTAAGTGATTAGGTCAATGATAGACCAAGTCTTCAGGTCTACCGTTACAAAGCTCACTGATATGCAATGGTCATCGGTACCGATAGCTAACCGTTAGAAAAAAGTTGCTGTTATATTAAATGTTTTGTGACACAAGTTCACCGGTACAGAGCTACCGATACACTATGTCTATCGATATAGACATACTCTAATTTTTATAACAAGAGCTACTGGTATAAGAAAGATACTGATACAGACATAACTACTGACAGATAGCTACTGGTACAAGCCTTCTAATACAAATAGACCGAGTCACCAATATAAAATAGCTACCGGTACAAGCTAGTTACCAATGGGAAGTGCTACTGATAGATCCTAGATATGGATTCAAGGAAGCTACTGATTCAGGGAAACTGTTTATTAAATGAAGCTACTGATTCAATGAAGCTACCAAAACAACTTTTACTGATACACATAGACTACTTCTATATAGAGTGACAGCTACCAAGGCCACAACAGACCTACAGACACAAGTCCACCATTGCAAGCACACTGATACAATGAGATACTGATGAATAATAGTCACCGTTTCTTTAACTCTACTTATCTTTGTTTTCTATAACAAAGATCATATTTATTCTTTTAATGAATCTACTATTAATTAAATGTTGACTACTTAATGTCAGGGAACCGTACCTCATACCTACAGAGGAAATAATCCTCTTTGTTGGACCACATGTGCTATAGTAATATAGGCAAAGGGAGCACATATAAGTGTGGGTGAAAAAGATGAGACAAGGGGGTGGAAGGCTGATACACAAAGGTACGCCTGAGCCAAAAAGAAAAGAACTTTTGCTGGAAGCCGAGGCAGAGTGATGAGCTGCATATTCCACTACAACCTCGAACAAACCTCATTCACGAAGGTGTCTGGAAGAGAAACCACAACACTTTGTTTTCTCAAAAATCCCAAAATGACTAAAAAACATCATCTGCTCAAACCAGAAGGAGTCCAGAGCTGCATTACTAACACATAGAAGCATTCTAAACTCATCTCACATATTATTCACTCTGTTGTGATTCATTCACTTACATTTTGAGTATTGTGTGTGTGTGTCTCTGTTTATCTGAAACACACACAGTCCCCTAAGCATATCTGAAGGATTTCTCAATACTCAGTCAAACATTCTAAACTATTTCATACCCCCAATGTGAATTGTGGTAGAGGTCGAGTGTGACCTACATAGCCTCGGTGCTATTGTTTTTTCCACGAAGAACTACGGTAGAGGTCTTAGGACTTGGACAGTCTGTGTACTAGTGTTTACCCCAGATCTAGGCTGTGAACCAAAAGTTTATAAAAACTGTTTAAGAGGACTAAGTATCAGCTTGAGACTTAACCACTTGGTTAACCTTGTTGTGTTATTTCAAACTATATTTTATATTCTGATACTATGTACTTTATATTAAAATCTGTTTTAAAGTAACTTTGATAGATAAATTAGAAAGTGTTTGTATTTTTTGTAAGACAGTAAGTGAGTTTCAAAATTCAAATTAATCTTCAGATTAAATTGACTGATAACTAATCAATTTTTGAGAAGCTAATTGAAAGTTCATAACCTTTACTAATTCACTACTGTTAAACTTATATGTAATTTGGGGGATTTTAATCCTAAAGTTTTTAACAGAAATTTTAAATTGGAACTCAATTCACACCCTCTTGAGTATCCACTACGACCAACATTTTGTATCAGAGGAAGGTTTTTATTTAAAAAAAGATTTCAAAAACTCTAAATTTTAAAATTTGATTTTATTTTTATCTTAAATATCATAAATTTCTATTAGTAATAAATTTTATCTCTTAAATATATTTTCTAAAATATAGTTATGGAAAATAGACTAGAAGGTGCTGCTACAAACAGGTCACCCTTCTTTAATGATGTGAATAATGCTCAATGGAAAATTAATATGAAAATTCATTTAAATAGTATTGGTATTGATATTTGGTCTGCTATAGAATTAGAATACGAGATACCCAAAATTGATAGATCTACCTGGGATGATGCTACAATGTCTGACTATAACAACAACTGTAAAGCTATGAATGAACTTTACTTTTCTTTAGGAGATGAGGAATTTAACCAAATTTATACATGTAAAACAACTCATGAAATTTGGGACACCTTGGCTGTTTCTCATGAAGGAACAACCAACGTGAAGGAAATGAGATTAAATAATTATACTATTAAATAAGATAATTTTAATATGAGACCTGATGAACCCATTTCTGACATATACCTCGGGGATAATGACATTGTCAACACCATGAGTTCACTGGGAAAATCTGTTCCAGAGAAGGAGTAGATCATGAGAATATTGAGATATTTTTCAGACAGATGGATAGGCACTTCTGTCTCTATCCGAGAGTCATGTGACAACAGCAAGCTACCTTTTAAGGAGTTGATTGGAAAATTAATGATGTGTGAAAAAGAACTGAAGGTTAAAAAAGAAGTAGTTGATGAACCCAAGAGAAAATATGTGGCATTCAAGTCTATTTCTTCAAAGAGAAAAGACATGGAGAAAATAAATGTATATACCAAAAGTTCAACCAGTGAAGATTTGGATTTATACAGTGATGAAGAAATGGCTCAAATAGCCGGGAGATTTAAGAAGTTATATAGGAAGAAGAAGTATTTCAAAAAACCAAACTACAAGGGTAATTATGATCAACAAGGTTAGTAGAAGAATGATTGGAAGAAATCTGATAAGGAAGGTGATATAGTTTGCTATGATTGCAAGAGGAAAGGACACATCAAGGTTGATTGTCCGAAGTTAAAATTCAAAAATAAATATGATTATAAGGACAAGAAGTAAAAGAAATCCATGAAAGCAACCTTGAGTGCTTTAGAAGATATCACAAGTGAATCAGATGCAACTGATTCTGAAAAGAATCATGCCAACATGTGCTTCATGACTAACATATCTGATGTACCTATTTCCCTTGTTCTAAATGATTATTTTTATGGAAATAACAGTGATTCATGTAATGATGAAAATATGTATAATGCTAAACTGTTTGAATATTGCAATATGCTGGAAGATAAATGCAATGAACTAAAAGATAAATATAAATCTTTGAAGAAACTGCATGCCCTGACTAGTACTGTTAAAACAGATCTAAGTGTAGAAAAAGAAAAAATGCTCAACTGTTGAAAGAGAACACTCAACTCAAACTATCAAATGAGGAATGTAAAAAGGATTTCGAGAAATTTACAAATGGAATGAACACCTTAAGAGTCAAATTCTTGGAAAACAAATGGCACCAAGGTATACTACTGGTTTAGGTTATCAACCTGGACAGAGACAACTTGCTAAAAATAGATTTATTTCAATGTCTGACCAGAATGCTGCTAGTTCTAGTTCTGAAAATTCTATTTCCTCATCTATATTTTCATATTCTTCTAGACAAAACAGAATACACTATGCAAAATATTTTGAGCCTAATAATTATAGAAAACATATTAGACAAATATGGATGCCTAAAGTTTGTCTGGCTAACCTGTCTGGACCCAAGAACATCTGGGTACCAAAATCATTTTCTATCTAAATCTGTTTTGTAGGAAACTTGCTTGAAGATTTCTCACAATAAGATATGGTACTTGGACTGTGGATGTTCAAGACATATGATTGGAGATTACTCCTGCTCAAAATGCATAATCAAGGTAGATGGAGGACATGTAACCTATGGTGATAACTCGAAAGAATAAGTCATAATACTAGGCCAGATTGGTAACATTGATTCAATTATAATTTCCAAATTATTATTTCATGATGGGTTAAAATATAATCAGTTAAGAATTTCTCTATTATGTGATGATGGATTTAATGTTAAATTTGAAAATGATGCTTGTAATGTATTTAATTTTAAAAATTCTTTAGTATTTACTACTTTAAGAAATGAAAATGTATATGCTTTAGATTTGACCTCTTTAGCCGAACAAAATGATACTTGTTTAAATGCTTTTCCCAAAGAGTCTTTGCTATGGGACAGAAAATTAGGACACTTCAATGTTCATTCTCTTAAGAAATTGACTATGAAGAATTTAGTTAGAGACATAACTCAATTAAATTTCCCAACAGACAAAGTTTGTACTCCCTGTCAAAAGGGAAAGAAACATAAAGTCTCATTCAAATTAAAGTAAGAAGTTTCAACTTCTCAACCTCTAGAGTTGGTTCATATGGATTTTTTTAGACCATCTAGGATTTCTAGTTTAAAAGGAAAGCACTGTGTTTATGTCTTGGTAGATGACTTTACTAGATATACTTGGGTATATTTTCTTGCTCACAAAAGTGAAGCATGTTCTTACTTTATTAAATACACCAGGTCTGTAGAGAACCATAGTAGACTTATGATTAAGACCCTGAGAAGTGATCATGGCCGTTAGTTTGAGAATCTAGATTTTGAAACCTATTGCTCACATAACAGCTACAATCATAACTTTTCTGCCCCTAGGACACCTCAACAGAATGGTGTAGTTGAAAGGAGGAATAGAACCCTTCATGAAATTTCTAAAACTATGCTATATGAGTATGACCTACAAGTTTATTTCTGGGAAGAATGTGTAAATACAGCTTGTTACATTATTAATAGAGTCTTAATTAGACCTGTTATTAAAAAGACCCCTTATGAGATATGCAATAATAGGAAATCTAAAGTGAGTTACTTCATAGTTTTTGGTTGCAATGTTTTTATGTTTAATAAAAATATTATCTGGATAAATTTTCTTCTAAATGTGATGAGGGAATCTTTCGAGGTTATTCCATATCGAGTAAATCATATAAAGTCTTTAATAAAAAGACCAAATGTGTGGAATAATCAGTGCATATCACGTTTGATGAGACTAATACAGATGAGCCTAAAACCTCTCTTGAAAATCTTGAAGAAGACCTGTATGTTTTGGACATTAATGACAAAAAAGTTGACCTTCTATGAAACCAAGAAATTCTGGACAATTTCCAAAACCCGATTATGTTGGAACCAAACCCACAGAAGAACCTGAGTTTTATAGTCCTACCATGACCAGACCAACTTGGATTATAAAGATCCATCCTTTGGTTACTGTTATAGGAGATTTAGGTAGAGGAACCCAAACTAGAGCTTCTCTAAGAAATCAGGTTGAACATCAAGATTTTAATTCATAGCTTGAACCTAAAAATATCAATGATGCAATCAATGATGAATTCTGGGTAATCGCTATGCAAGAAGAATTAAATCAATTTGAAATAAACAAAGTCTTGGAATTAGTTGACAAACCTTAGGAAACTTTGACCATAGGAACTAAATGGGTTTTTAGAAACAAAGTCGATGAATCTGGAAACATCATTAGAAATAGAGATATGATAGTTTCACAAGGATATATTCAAGAGGAAGGAATAGACAATGAGGAATCCTTTGAAACTGTAGCTATACTAGAAGATATTAGGATTCTACTTGCCTATGTAGCTCATCTGTATTTGATGTTATATCAAATGGATGTTAAAAGTGAATTACTAAATGGTTTTATAGTTGAATATGTTTTTGTTGAACAACCACCTAGATTTACAAATCCTCATTTTCCAAATAGAGTTTTAAACTTTCTAAAGCATTGTATGGTTTAAAACAAACTTCACGATCTTTATATGATAGACTTAGTAGTTTCCTTATTTCAAATGGTTTTACAAAAGGAATTGCTGACCCAACCTAATTTATCAAAAGAATTTCAAATGATGTTTTGATAGTAAAAATCTATGTAGATGATATTATTATTGGATCTTGATAAAATTACCTATGTATTGATTTTTCAAAAAGTATGAAAAATGAATTTAAAATGAGTTTAATGGGAGATCTTAAATACTTTCTTGGATTTCAATTTTTTCAAAAGGAAAATGGTATTATCTTAAATCAAAGAAAGTATAAAAAGGATCTTTTAAAACTTTTTGGTTTGGATAGAAGTAAGGGTAATGACACACCCATGAGTACCACATGTAAATTGGATGCTGATGAAACTAGGAAACCAGTAGATCAAACCAATTACAGAGGTATCATAGGGAGTCTTCTCTATCATACTTCTAGTCGACTAGAAATTATGTTTAATGTATGAATGTGGGCTATATTTCATGCTAATCCAAAAGAGTCACACTTGCTTGCTGTTAAAATAATTTTTAAGTATCCTAAACATACTACGAATTTTTGATTATTTTATCCAAAATAACAATCATTTTAATTAATACATTATCCAGATGTTGACTTTGTTGGATGCAAGTTAGATAGATAGAGAACTTATGGAAGATTTCACATTCTTGGTATGTCCCTAGTATCATGGTGTAGTAAAAAGTAGAAATCTGTTGCATTATCTACTGCTGAAGCAGAATACATTGATGCTGGTACTTGTTGTGCATAGATTATGTGGATGAAACACACATTACTGAACTATGGTTATCAATTTAGACATGTGTCTATCCACTGTGACAACAATAGTGCGATTAATATCTCTAATAACCCTATATCTCACTCTAGGACCAAACACATTGATGTCAGGCACCACTTTATAAGAGATCATTACCAAAAAGGTGATATTACTCTTGAATTTATAGGCACTAAACATCAGTTGGATGATATTTTCACCAAACCCTTGTATTCTAAAAGGATATGCTTCATTAGGCATGAACTTTGAGTGATTTACTGTGAATAATGAAAACCTCATTGTTAGCCAAACTCACTATTAGAAATCCTCACAATTAGCTGACCTCACCATTAGCCAGATCCTACTATTACAGAGACCTCACTGTAATCTTTTCTCACCGTTAGGTACACCTCACTGATAGAGAAATTGTACCGTTATAAATCCTCACAGTTAGAAGTCCTCACTGATAGTAAAATTATCACTGTTTGGAATCCTGACCGATATAGTAACCTTACCGATAGATAGACCTCGCTAATAGGTAGACCTCACCGATAGAGTGCTCAACGTTATGAATTTACGCTATTTTAATTTTCTATTTCCTAAGACAAAACTCTTATTATTTTAAACATATTGTTTTTTGTTGATTTTCAATTCCTAAATGATAAAAACGAGATTTAAGTCATCTCTCAATCCACTGATCTGTCTACTCCTCTTCCTTTATCAAACCCGACTCCTCGAATCCCTGCGCGAAAACCCTAAACCCTTCAATCCTGAAATGGAGAAAAACAAGCTTCCTAATGTCATAGATACCAGAGATGGCCTGAAGGATAAGAAGCAGAAGACCACCACTGAAGCTGGCATCAATAGAGTTAGAACAAGAGCCACAAAGTACACAGTGAACCCAAATCTGTTACATAGAGAAATAGTCATCCAATGAGAGCTATGTGCGGAGTGGCTGATGACCAGTAAGTCTCTAGTTCTAACGGTACTGGAGGGGCAAGGATGGTTAGATTGTTTTTCAAAAAATAACGGGACTTACTCCCTGAAGTTAGTGAAGGAGTTTTATGCTAATGTCTGTTATGAAAGAACTGATGAGGAGAACAGGATGATATCCTTAGTGAACGGCAATGAAATATCCTTTTCTTCGGCTGTGTGGGCAGAGAGCCTAAAATTCAAACATGAGGTCAATTATAGTTATTCATCCAAAACCATTCGTCCTACCAGTGATGATTTTAGCTATGATGTTGCTTTGGAAGAGATGACTAGCAGTGGAAATCAGAGGAAGGAGGTAGCAACTGAAATTAATTGAGAGAACATGCTACTGTTCAAATTTCATCAACATGTTGTAAGTCAAAGAAGAGGAGATTTTTCAAACCTATGGTATTAGGAAATTTACCTGTTACATCTGCTGAGGCATGGAGTATTGGTCAACCTATAAAGGCTGATTATGATCCAAATAGAAGATATGACCAGGGTAAAATCAAAGACAAATGCACTATTATATGATTAGTTGATTTCGGTCATGATCAATGGAAAGGATGCAACTGAGCCTCGTGATGAGACTTAAGTGGTTAAGGACAACTTTTGCATTACTATAGTCACTTGGAATTACATGAAGATAAGATAGAACCCATCGAGAAGGAATTTTATGTAATATGATGGAAAATTCTAGGATAAATTCAATTCAGTGGATCACCCAAGTAGTCCATGGGATAAGAGAGATCCAGGCCGAGGATCTGATGAGGAAGAGAAAGAGTATAGTGATGAGTCTGATGACTCAAATGAGGAGGATGGATCTGCAGGAGATGGAGGAGATCTGGACCTGCCTCCCAGTCCTAATGTTGTAACAGTTTCTCAAGCAAGGACTGCTGGTGATGAGGAAGACCAGCTCAATTTGAACCCAGAAGAGACTTCTCAAGGGAGTGAAGCAGAAGAGGATTCAGAAACTAGAGGATCAGTATTTTCAAGTCCTGACAAAATCATTTCATCAAACCTTAGTACCTTAATAGGGAATACTATTATTCTAGTAGTGGAGATCCCAAAAGAAGATAGGCATGAGGAAAAGGTTAAGGCAGACAGTCTTGAAGAAATTACTGAGCCAGTAAAAGCAAAAGAAGTGGTTGAGAAAGACAAACCAATTGTTATTTCTGAGATACCCCACACAGTTCCAAATGATATTGAAGAATTTGTTGATGATTAATAAGAAGATGAAGTGAATGATGTGGCAGCTATTGATGATAAAGAGGCAGTGGCTACAGTATCAGTTGATGTTGGGGAAGAAAATATGGATGAAGATCAAGATGGAGTAGAGGAAGATCAAGTTTATGGGGATCGAACTGGTTCCCTTGGTTCAGTTTCTGTGCTTCATGGAATAGAGGATTGGTCATCAGATCTAGGGTAAATGGTAAATGGACTCAATTATGGAGATTCTGATGAGGATGACCAGCCTTAAGGGGATTCTGGTATCCTACCTGAAATAATTCTAGTAGTTGTGGCTGACAATTTTGCAACCAATGAGGACCTTGAGTCCATAATGGTTGAAATGAAAGAGGGCCTCAGAGAATCAGTGGAAGATTTGAATAATATCCTTGTTGAAGAGATGAGGAGTGTGGATAAATCCTTAGAGCTATATCTGGGATGTTCTGTGTTTAGTCCAGCGAATGAAATTCTGAATGAAACTGCAGTGTGTCATACTCCATTTGAAAGCTGGACAGAAGATGTATTTTCCCTGAGGCAATCGGTTGCCTCATTGACATCCATGAGCAGTTCTCAAAACCAAGTGAATGCTGAGATTCGATACATCAAATAGGTATTCAAGAAGTTTGTGGATGTTTTTGAGTCTTTCAAGACAACAAGAAAAGAACATATGAACAGTCATGATGCACTTGTTGAGAATGTGATTCATAATTTGACTCAGTCTTTCAAAGAGATAGTAGCTTTCTCAGTCAAACCCCTTTCATCATCTGGAACCTTTGTGAACATTGACCAAAATAGAAATGTGATGCAGGAAGAGATTTCTAAGGCCAGTACCAGTGGCACCTTCGATTCCCAGGTAATTGCTACCACCCGGGATGTAAACAGTTATGTTCGTGAACACTTGAGAGAAGCTACTGCAACTCATGAAGCCATTAAGAATAAGGTAGATTCTTACTTTTAGAAGATCTATACCAAGAAACAAATGACCAACCACTTCATGCTTTGGATAAAGAATATGAAGCTACCTTTAGTGACTCAGCGATTCAGGGAGCAGGACAAAAAACTAAGAGAATTGACCCCTACTTTGGATAATGTTTTGGAGAATAAAGATGATTTTATATCTTCTATGGAGAGGGGAGGTGGAATCATTATGGATGTCAGGAATTTGCTGCTACCATTCTTGCATGTGGACAGTACACCTATCATAGTTCATCCTGCATTACCTGCTTTAGCTTACTCTGCTTCAGTTCCTCAGATGACTCATGTCCAAGCCATTTAGAGCCTTTCACCTATGATCCCTCAGAAAGCTACTAATTATCAGCCATGCACAATTTTAGTAGCTCAGGCACCTGTGGTTATTCCTGGAGTCCCTAAGTCTTCTCCTGCCTCCACAGAACATGAACCTTAATATCCTAAAGGAAAATCCAAAGAAACCTATGATGATGTGGATTGATTTTGGCTTAGATTTTTGATAGGTATCGTTTTTTAACTTTTTGTGTATTTCCCTTGAAACTTGTTGACTTAAGTAATATATACCCTTTTCTACCTCTGATCACTTTATGTTCTACATTTATCTATGACACATTGTTTATATCTTTTTAATAATCACAAAGTGGGAGAGTAATAAGGATCATCATGATATTCATTATGATGTGGATACAAAGGGAGAGAAAACTATGATTTATAGTCTACATATGATACCTATATTTTCTAATTCTGGTAGTTTTTTTTTCACTGATAAATTTGACTTTCTCATTATTAAAACTGAGAACCTATTATATTTTACCTTTGATCATCAATAATTTTTTTCGCATTACCTCTTATATATCACTAATTATTATGATTTTCCTCTGATGCCTTAATAATTATATTGGATCACCTATGATACATTAATGATTGTTTTGGATTATAATATCATAAGTTGTGATTATCAAAAAGGGGGATATTGTTGACCTCATCTGTTTTGATAATCCCAATTAGGCTTTACTATGTTTTGAAAATCTCAAATAATATCTATTCTTCTATTATTTATAATCTCATAATGATATTGAATTAATAATAATATCAAAATAATCATGGAAATATGTTTTTCCAATGTTTATCTGTGTTTATAATTGTTCTAACTTAAACTAGAAATATCTTTCATAGAACAGATAATTTTTTTGTGATTAGGTCACAGATAGACCAAGTCTTCAGGTATACCATTACAAAGCTCACCGATATGCCAAGGTCAGTGGTATCGATAGCTACCCGATAGACAAACGTTACTGTTAGAGTAAGTGTTCTGTGACACAATGTCACCGCTTCAGAGCTACCGATACACTAAGTATAACAATATAGAAGTAGTCTACTTTTTATAACAAGGGATACTGGTACAAGAAAGTTAACGATACAGATAGAGCTACTGACAGACATATACTGGTACAAGACTACTGATACAAACAGCCCGAGTCACCGATATAAAACAGCTACCGATACAATCCAGTTACCAATGGACAGTGCTACTAACACATCCTAGCCACTGATTTAGGGAAGCTACAGATTCAGGGAAGCTATTAATTCAATAAATCTATTGATACAAGGAAGCTACCACAACAACTTATACTGATACACAGAGACTACTCTTACACAGAGTGACAGCTACTGATGCAACAACATACCTACAGACACAAGTCCACCGTTTCAAGAACACTGATACAATGAGATACAAATGAATAATACTCACTGTTTCATTAACTCTAATTATCATTGTTTTATTTAACAACGGACATATTTATACTTTTAATGAATCTCCTATTAATTAAATCATGTATGCTGAATGTCAGGGAACTGTACCTCGAACCTGTAAAGGAAATCATCCTCTTTCTCTGACCACATGTTCTATAAGAAAAAATAAAAATGGATCACATATAAGTGTGGGTGAAAAAGTGGAGACACGGGGGTGAAAGGATGATACACAAAGGTACTCCCAAGACAAAAAGAAAAGAACTTTTTCTGGAAGCTGAGGTGGAGTGATGAGCTACATATTCTACTGCAACCTCGAGCAAACCTCCTTCACGAAGGAGTCTGGAAGAGAAACCACGACACTCTATTTTCTCAAAAAATCCCATAATGACTAAAAAACCACATCTGATTAAACCATAATGAGTCCATAGTTGCATTACTATCACACATAAGCATTATGAACTCATCTCAAATATTATTCACTCTATTGTGATTTATTCACTTACATTTTGAGTACTGTGTGTGTGTCTCTGTTTATCTGAAACACACACAATCACCTCAGCATAACTAAAGGATTTCTCAACACACACTCAAACATTCTAAACTCTTTTATACCCCCACTGCGAATTGTGGTAGAGGTAGAGTGTGACCTCGATAGCCTGCGTGTTATTGTTATTCCGAAGAAGAACTATGGTAGAGGTCTTAGGACCTGTACAATATATGTACTAGTGTTTACCCCCGATCATGGGTGTGGATCAAAAGTTTATATAAACTGTTTGAGAGTACTAAATCACAGCGTGAAACTGAACCTCTTGGTTAACCATGCTGTGTTATTTCAAACGATATTTTATATTCGGATTCTAAGTACTTTAAATTAAAACTTGTTTTAAAGTAACTCTTATAGTTAAGTTAGCAATATTTGTAATTGTTGTAAGACAATAAGTTAGTTTCAAAAGTCAAATTAATCTTCAAATTAAATTGACTGAGAACTAATCAATCTTTGAGAAGCTAATTGAAAATTCATAACCTTTACAACTTCACTATTGTTTAACTTATATGTAATTTGGTCGATTTTAATCCTAATTTTTTTAGTAGAAATTTTTTATTGGAACTCAATTCACCACTCTCTTGAGTATCCACTCCGACCAAAAAAATCCAACAACATATTCAATAGACATATTATAATAAGAGTGAACATAATCTAAATCAGAATATGAATCCCCATCAAAATCAAATACAAGAGAGGTTTTTGCCAAACAAATCTGTGTTGAATTTCATGTAGACATAAAACAAGGTCGATGAGTCATAATCTCTCTAAGAACATGACAACAAAAATTTATACGGTTATAACTTTCTCGTACAAATTCGGTGATAATAGAAGTAGAATGGTCATATAAGGGGAACTTCATGGAGCCCATAAAATTAAATATCACAACTTAATCTCAATTTTTTTTAATGTGTACCTTTATGGAAATTTATGATTATTATTTATGTTTTAAGGAATTTACTGCCTAAGATAACGGGAGAAAAAGAATTTACCTGATCATCCTCATTGTTTACTACATATAAATATTCAGGATATATCACATCTCTTAGATAAACAATTACATCCTCAAAAAAATCTTTCTATATATGTTGTAGCTTTATTTTCCTGCTTTATAACTACACTCATAATCTTCCTCCCACAATCCTATAATGAAGATAATACATTGTGAGGTATCATATTTTTAAAACCTCCCAAATTAGATAATGGATTAAAAATTTGTAACTTCCTTATGGTGTATGTGATGGTTATTGTCCCTATATCCTTTCAAATTGTTGGAATTACATGATTTGTAATAATATGTGATTACACGTTCTTTCAATGATGAATCCTCTTATATCGGTTTACCCATATTTTATTATTAAATATTACTTTTATGAATTTGGCATACCTTGGGATTTTCGTTATGGATTCATGTAGAAACATGCTGATCTCAAAACACATGAATGTATCCAAAACATCTATTTTCATTGCTTCTTAAGAAATAATAGTTTTTTGTAAAAATTTATTCCGAAGTTGAAGGGGATTATATGGAAAATCATTAATCATATTCTTACCTTCATCGTTCTCATTGGGATTCTCATCAACTCTTCTGGAATAAGGATTCTCTTGAATTATTAGGAATCCTTTCGGAATGATTTGTACAAATGTATTAGTCATTTTCTACAATCTTCTACATGTTGTGTAATTTAAATTTCACTATTTATTTGGAGTATATTTGGAATGAATATTTCTAGTGTTCCTACTTACCAGTTCATCAATGTCAGTGACAATATGGATCATTTGTGTCGTCAAATCCCTTAACTCTGAACCATGACCCTTCAGCTCCTTCTACTGATTAAGAATAATTTTTTTTCCAAAATACCAATAGTTGTATAATCTACCATTGTTTTAGAATTACCTTGGAATTGAATTTTATATTCTTAAGCTTCAAATATCCTTTGGGGTTATTGGAATCCCTGTTGGTAAGACCAAGGCTATGAGAAATTTTGTCAAAACGGGGTTTAAATTGTTTTTTATCCATATCTTATGTATGATTAAACCTTACACACTTGGTTATATGTTTTTGAAATGTAATCATTCTTATTTAGGGGAAATGGTTGATTTTGATTCTGATATGGTCACTCTGGGGGTTCAGTTTCACAATCCTTTCTCTTTTGTAATTGGGGGATACAATTAGTTGGGTGGTTTAATTAAGTGAAAATGTCAAAATAAATCACAGGAGTGGGTTGATATGTCTTTTGAGAAAAATAAATATTCTTCATAATAGTGGTATGTTCTTTAAAATTGGTATCAATTAAATTATTTTCATCATTAGATAGAATTACTTGATGTACTCCTCAAACATGTAGTGTACCTCGATCACCAAATTTTTGGGATTTTGTACCATATTTTTAATCAATATATGTGGAACTCCTAGTGTTTTTTCGAACAATTCCCCAATAGCCATGAACCCTTCATCATACTCTCTATAGGTGTGATTCCTTCATTAAATAATTTAATGAGGAGTTACTAACTAATTTGGTGACATAAGAAACTTTTACACAACTTCTTGAATCATTCCCAATACTCATATATTGACTCCCCTTGTACATTCTGGATTCATGAGATGTATTTTCTAGTTCAATGGTCCTTGATGTTGGAAAAACTATTTTCAATAAATGATATTTCAAATAAGTTTAACAAGTTACATCATCATGTTGTAAATAATATATCAATAATTTTAGAGTTCTGTCAAGTGTGAATCGTAATTATATTTGTCGATTTGATCTTCAAATAAATTTATTAAATTTTGGGTAGAGATACCCACATTAAATTCAATAGGTTATTTATTTGGATCCTCAACATATAATCCATGAATTTTTTGAAGAAGTTAAACTAACCTAGTTTTCAGTTCAAAGTCTGATTCATGATTTGGGAATGCAATGTAATTTAGTTTATAGTTTATATCTGATAGAACCAATTCTATAATAGTTATATTAATTTCATTTTTATTTTTTGTATCCATAAGTTATTGTATTATGTTTGTTTCATAGTTTCTTCAAATTTAAATTTTACCAGAATAGAGGATTTCTCTAACTGGATGAATTTGGTAACTTCCTATAAACTATGAAAATCTAATTATATTCCAAATTCCTTGTTCAATCATAGGTTTATGATCGAATAGATCCTTGGGATTATTTAATTTATTAAATAATAAATAAATTTAAATGAAAAAAATTCAACCATAATAATTAGATAAGAAATATTATTTGGTGGTCCAAAAATAGAATATGAAAAGGTTGAACAAATTAGAAATGTAAAATAACGATGAAACAACATAAAAAGTGAATGAAATGGGGAATAAAATAAATACCAATAGTTGGTTGAGAAAATTAATTACCTCCGGGTAAACTATGCCAATTTGAAAGGAAATTTCATGGGCTCTCTGAAATGATGTTTGGTATTGGGTAAGTTAGGTGTAGTAGAGTGGATGACCAAGGTCATCTCAAATTGGATGAAGTAATTTAAAACAACATATTATAGAAATTTTTAAAATAAAATGGAAAACATATAATAAATATTAAAAAATAAGGGTTTTTTATTTTTATTTGAATTATTAAAAATATACCATAAGAAATTTTATTCTTTTATTTATGATTTGGAAATGATATTGAGAAAACATAACAAGAAGGTATTTTTTTAGAAAACTATTTTGAGAATTTTTAATATCTATAACTATACCAAATAACTTGCTTATTATTCATTAAAATTTAAAATAAAATACAATGAATTGTGATCCCCTAATTTTTTAACCCTTTTACCCTATGTGAGTTAACTTAACAATAATGATTAAATGAATTAAACTCAAGGCTAGCTTCAGCACATTCAATTATAGCACCCTGATTTAATTGTTTTTCAATGGGTAGCTTATGGTCAATGGTGAAATTGAGATGTCATCCATATTATAAATTAATATTAATTGAGATTTTGTATTATATTTAATCTCTTAAAATTTTTCTAGGGTATTTTTTTCTACTGATTATGATCCCACTGTCACAATTCAAACATTACTCAACCTCGTGAGATTTTTGTTAATTTTTCAATTTATTTCATAGTATAATTCAATTTAAAAAATAAATCCATGGATCATATTATGTGAATTAAAATTTCTGAATTATTCTAAATAATTAAATGTATAAATAAGGATGATGGTCAACTACTTGGAAAACACATCTTCCATGGGAAGTGTAGTAGTCATTGGAATCAATTGCATTCACAATGGTTTAGAAAGGGTTTACACCAATAATGTTTATAATGTTGAGTTTCAACCCATATATGTAAATTAAATAACAGGTAAATAAAAAATAATTCATTACATGGGAAGGAAATATTGATTTTATTGAATAGAAAACAATATTACAACAAAAAGAGGAAGAAAATATCCTCTTTAAGGGATCACATCCTGAAATATTACCTCATACAGTGGGGAATTTAAATGTAGAGTAACAACTTATTATTTTTCTCAATTTTTTTTTTCTACATACAATCCCCATATAATGAGAAAAATACATATTTGTATGTTGTAAGGTAGATTAGGTTAAAAATAAGTTTCAAGTCTAAACCGAGAAATTCATCCCAATAATTTAATCCAACATTCACCAATTGATTGACCTTTAAAACATATGAACCAAATATCATTCCCGACGGATGATGGTTTGGATGTTAGTTTTCCTATCTCCCCCCCAAATTTTATCACACTCCAATTATGGTTGAAGAAGTTATTCCCCAATTACTGGTGTATTTTTCAATCTAAAAAGTCCACCCCATATTTTAATTCATGTCCCTTTTACTCCAATAAAATTCATGATTTAGCTTTGATATCCTATAATAATGTTCTATCTTATTGAGTTAGGATCAGTTTGAAAAATTTTCATGTTTAAAAAAGCTAGATTAAAATAAATATTTTAAAATACTATTGTTCTCCTTAAAAGGGACAAACTGGAATTTTCATCAAATTTTCAAATGAATGATCTAATCCCAAATATTACATAAATGAACACATTTAACACAATCTGAGGAATTAATGTAATTTATTATCAATAAAATATTCCAAAAATGTGTTTTATCACACAAGTACAATTCCCATGGATGATAGCTATTCTATTAGCAAATGAATGAGTTAGATGAAAAATTGATAGATCTAGAAGAAATTCTATGGAAGTTGAACCTAGTAAAAATTGATCAAAATATTAAAATTCAAATTCAATTTCCATTTACTAATATAAATTCCAAAAATTTCTCAAATTATAAAAAGTATTATGTGTTTCAATTCTGATATTGGTTGCTTCAAATATATTTTTAGTGTGTCAGTGAATTGATGGTGACTCATTAAATGTATTGAAATAGTTATATGAGGAATTTTATTCACTATGATATATAATAAATGTCCTAATAGAACCCATAAGTTAGTACCCAGTATAAAATCATCAAAATAAATCTCAATTCCACATCACATCTTCATCAAATATTTCAATCCAATAATAAAACACCTAAAATAATATTCAAACGCATTAAAATTATGTTAAAAATCACCATCTAATTTTGCTATTGTTAATAATTCAAAATAGAAAGTCTAATTTTAGGTGACTTGCTCACCAAATTAGAAGAAAATTTGATGGGATAAAATTGATGAATCTAGAATCTAATCCTTAAAAATAATTTCAACATAAAATTTATTTATGATGAATGTTTAACAAACTTTATATTACTAAATTTTGAGATTACAAGTATTGTAGAAGTGAGAAAGATTTATTAGTGGGTGAATTATATAAAAATTGATCTTGAATTAATTAGAAACAACTAAAACATACTTTTTCTAAAAATGTTGAATGATCATAATATCATTGGAAACAAATTTTGTTGGAGCATAAAATTGATAATCATGGTATTGTAAATTGGATTGAGGTTAGGAAATCTTTTAAAGGTAATACTAAAATTGTGGTTGTTAATATAGTAGAGACATAAATATTTGGGGTCATTATGTAATAAATAAAAAAAATTAGAGTGTGGTGATACAAATAGCATTAAATATTTTTCAAATGGATTTAAAGACAACATTATAAAATGTAATTGTTGGAAATATTGTCTATTGTTAATAACCAGTGGGTTTTACACCTTTTACAATGAATTAAATATTATTATTAATTATAGTGATTTTTATGGTTTGAATCTAGTATTGTGGGCTTGGTACACTCTATTGTACATATACATGAAGAATCTATAAATCAAGATATGTACTTTTGACCATAGTAAATTAGAGATGAGACTGAAGAAAAATGTTTCAGGGAAAAATTATTTTTCAATCATGTCATATTTTGTGAAAATAATAAGTAATTAAGTAAAGGGTATGTAAAAAAATTATATCATAGCTTTAAATTTCAATTATAAGTGTCAGGACCCATCCCTTGGGTCCCGTGCTGTGGCTACCCAAGCCCGCCTCTGATAAGCAAGGGGAAGGTGACTAGCACTGAGTAGGAATATCCCACAAATGGGAGGCATTTGCCTGTAGACTTATACACATGAACATAACTCCATGAAAAAGATACTCGAATGTAAAAGACAAGGAATCTATGAATGAATACCACTATGTACAAAAAAATCCATAGTACAATAGAAATTAATGTACAAGGTGGAAATCTGGGCCAATATACAAGCACACCAAGGAGAAGATAGTACACAGGTATAAAATCCATGTCTCTAATACTTGTCTGTCGAGAACCCTACATGGAGTGTATGTAGAGGGTAGCTGCATGAAGCTATTGGAGTACACCTCATCTATCTTCTCTCATGGAACACCACCTGTTCATGGTCCTCCCTAGACTCCGTCGAAGCATTCATCGTTTACAATGGGCATGACATGTGTAGGAAAAGCCTGTGTAGGGTGAGTAAAAAAATATTTAGTATGATGCCCCAAAAGCAAAAAGGTAAAGAACAAGGGAATTACACAAGTAAATACACAGTCAACACAACATATTTATTTTCCCATAAATATACCAAGAACATCCAGATATACTCATTTCAGACACTAGGAATCATAAGGTTCCTACCTCATAGCCAACATCAGGATTCTTATCATAGGTTTGAGAGGCAACACATGAAACAAGGGGATCACACTTGATGAGCTCAACCATCCTCGATGGAAAGCTTCTGAGAGGTACACTCCATTTTGAACAAATCTACCATTCGAAATAGAACATCTAAGAGAACGTTCTCCATCGGGAACATTCTACCAGGTCCAGCTTTAGTGCCCAATATTGGTGGTTTATTCATCATATTCTTGCACTCAACGAAAGACCATTGAAACCCGAGTGGAGAGGCCCACCCTTAATATTCTAAATGAAAGAGGGATGGTTCCTCCAAACAATATTATGAATCCTATATCAATCTTGTAAGGAGTGGATCTCACCTCAGTCTACTGAGGGAGAACTAGCTCATATCTAGACATTGATTTCAACATGTGGATGGGCCCACTCTTTTTTATTTTCTCCGATAGCTCAGGGATCTCAAATCCCCAATTGAAAACATGTTCCCTTCCCAGTAGGGGAGTACTAGTCAGTGACTAGTGGACCCGTTCCCTGGTACAATTGGGGAGTACCAACTCTATCAGTTCATCTGTGGAGGACTTGCACCTTGGTATGACTCGGGAGTACTGAATCCTATTATAGAGGAACTGAACAATACTAGGTAGGGGAGTACCGACTCTATTTGATCAAGTGTGGAGGAACTACACCCAAAAATAGTAGGGGAGTATTGAAAGCTATCATATAAGACCCACACCCTACCCAGTAGGGGAGTACCGACTCTATGTATGTAATATTTATAGAGGAATCATGCCCTGAAACCAAAGGGAAGTATCGAATCATATCACAGAGGACCCACAGGCTACCCGAGAGGGGAGAACTGTCTCTATGTGCAGCTGATGTGAAAAACTCTCAATCTAGTCCTATAGGGGAGTACCAACTCCATAGGTGGAGGACCCACTCCCTGGTCACATAATCGAGTACCAAATCTAACTTCACGTGCATCCCTGAGAACCCACACCCTGGTCCTTAATGGGAGTAACCCCCGCCCCCCATCCCCTGGAGGAAGGTACTCAAAGGAAACAAACCCACTCCCACAACTTGGGAAGTCTTGTATCTACCTATGTAGAAGGACAAGAATTACCCACACCATGATTCTTCATGGGAGTAACCATCCTTGCATCTCTCCATAATAACCACCCTAATTCTACCCAAAGTCTTCTTGTACTAAGAGATCCTACTATTTAAACCAATAGGAATCCATTAAACATCATAAAAACTCAATTAGAGTATCTCAAAAGGACAATATCATTGAAAAGGTCCCAAATACACAAAATACTTGTCAATTGGATGCACTGTTTGAATGTTACAGGCATTTTAGAGAATAGGGACCATTTGGTTCTAGGGCCAGTCCGACTTGGGCGGACCGACCCAACCCGAACTGACCCGACCTAGGTCCGACCTAACCCAGGTCCCACATATCAAATTGGTCCTGACCCATATCATTTGGCTGTAGATCTGGTGCGTTGGGCTCATCCTGATAGGTCAAGGGTCTAGGCCATTGAGATCAGCCTACTGTCGGCCTTTCCCGCCCAGCTTGGAACGACCCACTAGCACAAGCTTGACTCGCGTCATAGGGGGACGACTTTTCCAACCCATATGTTTCCCTACTGTGTCAGTCCAACACCACACAATGGCTGAGTGTTTCCTCATCCCCTTCAACTGGTTTTCACGGGTGGACCAGAATTCCCGCACGCGACTCGGCCACATGTGTTCGGTCACATGACAGTTCTCCATGGGATTTCATAGCCAATTCCCCCGGCAAGCAGCCACCACTATGTGTGGAAGCCAGTCGTCACTGATGGGTTATCCAGGGGACCACCTGACATGCTCTAGTGGACCTTTCTTCATAAAAGAAGTAATTTGATGATCCTTGTGTTTCATTATCCACTAACAGGGGATCAAAACTACATTGTGATACCTTCGATTACAATGTTCATGAATGATAACAACTCACACAACACTTTGTTCCACCTTCTATCATCATCGTCGCACCACCGTCATGATATGTCCATCTACGATCTATGATATCGAATCGGTTCACTGCAAGGATAATTTGGGATGACCATTCGTTTATATTCTCATAGATAATGAAGAACATGTGGGAAAAAAGATGGAAGGACATCAAGAAACCAACCTGAGGAACCATATTCGTCCTTTTTTTGTTACGACCTTGATTCTATCCTATTAGAAGGATCAAGAATTAAATAAAATCATCCATCAAGAATGATCAAACCACGGGTTAACCTGTTCGTGGGTTAATCCACATTTATCATTTTAAAACCATGAAAGGGGGAAGATATAATTCAAATAAAAAACCCTACCTGATGGTTGGATCATTGCAAGCCATAGATTGAAGTTGTATTTCTACATTGATCCTCGTTCCAACAACATTTTTTGATCATTAACTGCTGATATCCGGTTTGAACCTGTTTAATGATCCCACTGTCATTGGTCATTCGCCAATAAATTCTTCAAGGATTCTCAGAAATATCTAGTGTCCTCCCCTCCTACCAATAATCCTTTCTAATCCATTTTGTGATGAATTTGGATTCATCATTTTCTTTTATTCTAGGATGAAAAGTTGTTACGATGATTCATTATTGAAAAAACATTTCATTTTCATTTCGTAACACAAAATTTTGCTGTGACAGTTTCAAAAGTTAAAAAAACATCTACATTATTTTATTTTTACTTTTTATTAAAAAGTACAAAAAATTTACCTATCCCAGTTGACTGATGTTAGTGGATGTAATATATTTTCTAGGAGAATCATGACATTTTGAGTTTAATTGTTACCTCAAATTTTCGATCTGGGAACCGTTTAAAATAGTAGAAAAGCCTACTCGCACATTTATTAAAATGAACTTCAATATGGTTTGGAAATTAAATTTTTCTCTCAACCCATGCCGTTCAAGGTTATGTCCTGCATAAGGATAATATCTCATTATGAACTCAATGGCGGTCTTATATTTGTAATCCGAGTTATCGTTTGTGATTTATAAGGATTTGAAAATAAAATAGCTTTTATTAAAATTATTTTATTTATGGTTATGTCTCAAAAAAACACTCACAGTCAGACCTTGACGGGTAATGATTGGATTCTTCTAAGGGCAGGATACCCTCAAAAACACAAAATTACTTTCATATTTCAAATCTATGTTACCATTTATGAATTATAAGTATTTTTAAAAACAACAACTTTATTCAATTATTTATTTTCTTCCATAAGGTACTCTCCACTTTTGACCCATGCCAGCCAATGTTAGGATTTTACTAAGGAAAGCATAACCTCACGAGCTTAATGGGGGTCTCATATTTTCAATACATGGTATCATTCTTGAGATATAAGGATTAAAAAAATATCATTTAATTATTTTATGTACAATTATTAAATTTTTTGGTTTCCTCACAGCAGGCCTATGCCGACTAAACATAAGCTACGCCTAGGGTAAGCCCTCAATCTTGAGTGAAACAGTGCCCATGGATTTCCGACCCAGGCATCCATTTGATAGTTATTCCTCTTCTTCATGAAACCCGCTCACACATGCTATTTATAAACATAATCCTTTTAGACTGACCGTTCCTAGCACACCAGGACAAAGAATCGAACGTCATTTTAGTGTCTAGTTTCATAATAATCTCATTATTTTAAAAAAAATCTAATTTCTGTGTATTAAATTACTCTCCCTTTTAGGGATTTACGTATTCGTAAGCCATAAAAATGGATAACCAAACAAAAAGGTAGTACTGAGCATGAATCCGAGCATCCTGCTCCAACTTGCTCTCTTGGAAATCCCTGTGCTGCCAACGAAAATACACTAGAGGAACTGAACATGATTGAAGGATCCTCTCATACTGATCTTCTATCTCCACCAAGTACTCCATGAATGTCACCCAAACCAAATCTATGTATCCCTCGTCGAGGATAGATCTATAAAAATACACACCCTCTTCTTCGAAATCTAACAGTATATGCCTCCTATAAGTATTAGAATTCAGTCGGATCTGTGAAGTCATAATCCTCTCTTGGAAGAACTACACCTTCTCAGAGTTGGCATGTACCGTCTCTAGACCCACGAGTGCAGACTCCCCTAGGTCTGTCCAGCATAACGGTAACCTGTATGATTGTCTCTAAAGTTCCTCGAATGGTTCCATATCTATGATCTCATTCATTAGTCCTGTCCCATGTCCTCCAACTCCCTGAGCCTGGAATGGAGGACCTATTTATTTTACATCTCCTCTACCTATCCCAATCACTCTTAATTTTAGAGTTATAATGGGATCTAGTGCATTAATGCTGGTGTGATCTTTCATGACCCACCATATTGTAGAACTCCTTTCTCCAAGTGTTGTCTCTACCATGGATGATCATTAGTTGTCTCCCTCTCAGTGGAATGGTGGGTCAGATAATCTCTCACAACATTCCCCTAGTCATTTCATGAATAACACCACCTCTCATGTAGCTCATCTGTCCCTCGGCATTAATATTGTTCCACATTCTCAGACATTTGAGTTCGGGCATGGGTATTCTTCCTATGTCATCATCCCATCACCTATCCTCTACTATTTCCTCAAGATGTTTTTAACTCATAACCTCTACTGTGGGTCACATCAATCTATTCCTCACTGAGAAGACTCTCGACTAGTAAGGATCACTCTAGCAATGCGACAAAAGATGTAATATTTTGTGGAACCACCAATTACCAGATCTCTCAGCATAAGCCATGCCCAAAGGTTCGAGCTCTAAAAATTTGGTCTTGAACTATGTCTAGAGAGTATGACGACAAGTCGGTGAACATCTTCAAAAACGTTTCCACTGTCATGATGCCCTATTGAAGTTTCAAAGCTTATCAATACTTACTGAACTCAACATTTATAAGAAAAACTATTCCCTGAAGAGTTTTTTGAACTCCCCCCAACTTTGTGTCTCGTAATCATTTCACTATATTATCAAGATCCACCATCGTTCTACGGAGCCTTGAATATGCTTGGCGGTTAGGACCACCATATTATCGAGAGGTGTCCTTACTATATGGAAAACTAGAGTGACTAACTTGAGACATTAATCTGCTACCTAGGGGTATGGATCCCCCTGTTATTTCAAAGTTTGCTTCCCCTTGAACTCTTGTATTGTACTCAACCAATGTGCATCCTTCACCCAAACTGCTGGTAAAATGGGCTTCTCTAGTGGTGGTGGCTCTCCTGGTAGACCACTCAGGGGGAAACTCCTCAGAACCAGTGACCTGCACTAAATCCTCATCATGGGGATGATCATCATCACAATCACACTAAAGAATCCAATTTGGCTGTCATCGTGGAGTCATCTTGATATAGATTAATATGAATAGTGGTTAGTAGACTATATCTGGAGAGATGACTCAAAAAGGACATGGAAAACACAAAAAATTCTTATATGATGAATGTAACATTAATTTCCTTGAAACCAGTGTCCTAATGCACTAAGCCAAAAAGCAGGTTATCATAGTTCTAGTGAATGGATATGTCGACTGCCACACCAACATTAGAACCTTTGGCCTGAGTGCTGAAATCTAAACATTTCAACACCGTCACTATGAAACCCAAACCAAGATCACAATACTACTATCCTAATGTAGAACCGACCATAATTTATATCACTCTTTCATGAACCATCCCCCAGGGTCCATGCTTTGACTACCCCAAGCCCACTTATGATAGTCCAGGGGCCCCCGACTAGCACCGAGTAGGCATATCCCACAAATGAGAGGAATTTTTCTAAGTATCATCACACAGACACACACAATTCCAAGCCCAAGATACTAGAATGAAAAATCCAAGGAAGATATACATGAAAATTGCTAAGTACAACACAACTAGAGAACAAGATAAAGTAAATTACAAGATAGAAATCTAGGCCAATATACAAGCCCGAAAATGAAAAGATATTTTACAAGTAGAAACTCTATGTCTCTGATACTCGTCCACTGAGAACCCTTCCTGGAGGATTGGTGGGGGTAGCTATTTGAAAGAGTAAGAGTATACATCGTATGCCTACGCTCACTGAACACCATCAGTTCTTAGTTCTCCTTGGACTCTGTCGAATCGTTAGTCATCTTCACAAGATACGACACATGTGGGAAAAGCCCATGAAGGGGTGAGTATAACAATACTGAGTAGGACGCCCCAAAACAACAATGGTAATACAAAAGGGAAAAATCACAAGGAAATGCACAATTATATTGACACAAGCATTTTCCCATAAATATAACAAGAACATCCAGATATACACATTTCAGAAATTAGGAATCACAAGGTTCAAAACCTCATATCCAACATCTGGATTCTTATCGTAGGTTTGAGAGGCAACACATGAAAACAAGAGATCACACTCTATGAGCTCAACCATCATCAAGGTCACCCATCTAAGAGGTAAACACCATTGTGAATAACTCTACCCTTCTAAATGGTATGTCTGAGATAATGTGCTCCATCGGGAACATTCTACTAGGTCCAGTTATAGTTCCCAACACCAGAGGTTCAATCATCATTGTCTCATGCCCAACACAAGACCAAGGAAACCCAAGTGGATAGGCACTCTATCACCATTGTACATGAATGATGTAGCCCTACTCCAAACCCTCTTACGAAATCTCTGTTCCGCCTATAAATATTGGCTCGTACCTCATTCAATCGGGGAATAACTAGCTCTTATCTAGTTATGGTTTTCATCAAGTGGATGGCACCGCTCCTCACTACTATGTTAGATTGTTGAAGGACATCCAATAAAAAACTGAGGACCCACGCCCTAAATAGTAGGGAAGTACGTCTCAGTGACTAGAGGACCCACACCCTTATACGATAGAGGATTATCGACATTGTCTGTTAATGTGTGGAGGAACTGAACCCCCGTACAACAAGGGACTACCAAATCCAACTATAGAGGACCCGCACCCTACCTGGTAGGGGAGTACCAACTCTATTTGATCATGTGTGGAAGACCAACGCCTGGAAACAGTAGGGGTGTACTTAATCCTATCAAATAGGACATGCACCCCACCCGATAAGGGAGTACCGACTCTATGTACGTCAGATTTATGGAGGTCCCGTGCACTAAAACCATAGGGGAGTACTGAATCTTATCATAGAGGACCCACACCCTACATTATAGGGAAGTACCAACTCTATGTGTGTTAGATGTGGAGGATCCATGCCCCAGTATTATAAGGGAGTACTGAATCCAATGATAGGGGACCCTCTCCCTGTTCCCATAGTGGAGTACCTCCTCTCCCCTCATGAGCATCATCGTGAACCCACACCATAGTCCTTCAGGGGAGTAGCACCCCCAGAGTAAGCATCGAAAGGATAAGAACCTGCTCCCATGATGATGTAAGGCCTATCTCTACCTAAGTAGAAGTACAAGGAGAAACTTCACCCTAAGTCATCAGGGGAGTAACAGTCCAAGCATCTCTTCATAAGAACCACAACGATTCTTCCAATAGTCTTCTTGTACAAGGAGATCATAATCTAAAAAACAAATAGACTGTCCTCCAACTTCTTAAAAATAATATAGAGTATCTATAAAGAACCTCCTCATTTCAAGGGTTACAATACCATCGATATCTTTTCAATCAGATGCTCTTTTTAAAATTTACAAGCATTTTAGTGAACGGGGGCCAGTGGGGTCTGAGTCCAGTCCTCTAGGCTCGACCAGATGGGTCGCGGGTCAGGCTCGTTGTTCTTGGCCTACTGTCGGCTCGTCCTGCCTAGCTGGGCGCAACCATCTCTCACAAACTAGGCCCACATCAAAGTGGTCCAGCTTCTCTATCCTGGAAATGGCTCTTCCGCATCCGTCCGATGTCATGCGAGGCCAGGGTGGCACTACATCCCATTCAGTCAGTTATTATGAGCGGACCGGAATTTACACATGCGGCCCAGTTGCATGAATCCAGTCATGTTGTGGTTTTGTATGTCCAGGAACCCAATGGAGGATGTCGAGAATTTTCCCGGCCTCCGTCGTAGGCTGCCAGCCTCCACCACCCAGCACGTGGCCACCTCCGGTCATCATAAGAGGGATATTCCATAGTTCAATAAACGTGCTCTAGTGGTCTGTTCTTTAAACTAAAAGTAATTCTATAATCATTGTGTTTCATTCTTCACTTCTAGGGGATCAAAACTCCATTATAACCCCTTCCGTCAGAAAACAATCGAATTTCGCTATCTCAAATGATGCTTCGATCTAACATCCATCTTCTTCGTCGAACCACATTCATTCTATGTCCGTCTATGATCTGCGATATCGAATCATTGAGCTACAAGGTGAGTGTGTGATGATAGTTCATTCATATCCCAACAAAGAATGAAGAACACACATGGATAAAAAGGAAGGACCGCAAGAAACCATCCCAAGGAATTATCTTCAGCTGTTGTTCATTACATCCTTGATTTTCTCCTATTAGAAGGATCATGAATGAAACAAAATCATTGCACTAGAATGATAAAACCACAGGTCAACCTGTTCATGGGTTGATCCAAATTTTTCTTTTTAAAACCAAGAATGGGGTAAGATATAATTCGAATAACAACCCATATTTTTAGTTTAGATCACATGAAGGTGTAAATTGATGTTGTGTTGTCACGTCGATCCTCGTTCCACAAGCATTCCTTGATTGTCAACTACCAATGTTCGGTTTGATCCCCTTCATTTATCCTTCCATTATTGGATGTTCACCAATGATTTCTTCAAGGATTCATAGAGAAATCCAGTGTCCCCCATCAAACTATGGATCAATGTTAATCCATTAATTGAAGAATAATGATTCATTTTTTTGCGCTGCATTACAAAGTCATTACACTATTCCATTAATGATATAGAATTTCATTTTAAATGATATATAATCCATTTTTCTATAATAGATTCAAATTTTCATAAATTAATTAAAACATCAACATTAATTTATTTTATATTTTTCATAAAAAGTTATAAAAATTAACATTCCTTGTAGACCCATGCTGGCCGAGCTTATGTATTTTCTAGGTGAATCCCACCATTCAGAGTACAATGGTGCCCGCATGTTTCTGATCCGGGAACCCATTTGAAAGATAGAAATTTTGCTGAAACATTTATTTAAATTAACATCAAAATAGATAGAAAATTAACTTTTCCCCTCGACCTGTACCGATGGAGATTAATTCCTACTTAATGGGAAAATCTCATTACGAACTCCATGGTGGTCTCGAATTATTAATCTGAGTTACTATTTGTATGTTATGAGGAATCAAAAATACAATAACTTTTATTTATATTATTTTATTTATGGTTACGTCCCAAAAACTAACTTTCACAGACATCCCATGCCAGCTAATGTTTGGATCTTCATAAGGGTACCATATTCTCACAAAGTCAATGGTACTCTCATATTTCCAATCCTAGTTACCTTTTATGTGTTATAACTATTTGATAATAAATTAACATTAGTCAATTATTTTATTTACAGTCAAAATCTACTTTCCACTATAGACCCATGCTAGACAATGTCAGACTATTCCTACGAAAATCCTACCGTCACGATATCAAATGTGGGCCCAAATTTTTTATCCAAGTCACCCTTCTAGAGTTATGGATTTTAGATATAAAATAATTTTATTTAATTATTTTATTTACGATTATACCATTTTTGGGTTTTCTCACTGGAGGACCACGTCGACTATACTTAAGTCATGCCTAGGGTAAACCTATCATCCTGAATGAAATGATGCCCACTTGTTTTTGATATGGGAACTCTTTTGAGAGTTATTCAACTTTTTCTAGAAACCTACTCATGCATGCTATTTAAAAACATCACATTATTCAACCGACCATTATAGGTACCCTAGGACCCAGAATAACACGCCGTCTCTACGCAGAGTCTTGGAGGAACCCCATTTAATTTCTAAAAAAATTAATGTAATTATCGGGTATTATAATAATGAAATTCATTTATTTTTTTATTCATCATGTGAGTTGTTAGTGAGAATACACAATTACCTATTAACAGAATTTTTTTTTGAGGATTGGTGAAATATTTCAATATGTAATATTGTAAATTGATTTCAACAAAAGTCACCATTGGTGAAAAACCTGGAATGTATAATGTTTGGAAGTATAATTATTCAATCATTTTCCATATAATTATTTGATGTTATCTATATTTATAGTAATAATGTTAAACAATGTTCAAGAATTAATCTTAGAATCATGATTTAAAAAAAATTGCGAGTAGGGAATATTTATAATGAAAAAAAGATTACAAGGTATAAATAAGATACACAAGATTATTATTTTAGGCACATAATTTGAAATAAAAAATATCAAGTGGTTTATTCAAATATGAATTGTTTATGAGATATATTTGAAAGAACGTACTCAAATAGATGGTGATAAATTATCATGATATATCTGTAAAAATAAATAATGAATATTCAACACCGTAATATTTTTAGAATATTATTATTTTTAAATAAATTTATCTTCATTGGTTGATTTTGATACACACAACATCAAGATAAGATAAACCATGATTCAAAATTGAAATATTATTTTTTAACAATGACATTTATATCCTCGACATTAAAATTTGTGGTATTAATAAGAAAAAAAATATATTTATATACAATGATTTTAAATAGATATTCTATATTAAAAAATAAGTTATCAATTTTTATAAAAATTATTTTACTCATTAGAAACACATTTTCTTTACAAAAATATTTTTTATGAGAAAAAATTACAGTATTGAATAAATTAAAAAAAAAAATTGATTAAAATATATCATTTTTGAATTCATAATATCAAATTTATATTTGGGTAAATTTATTAAATTTTTTATAAAAGATTTATGTTTTAGAGAATAATGAAAAATATTGATATTTATCAAATTTTCATTTTATTTAATTTAAAAATCCCCATAATGAATTTAATTTATTCCTAGATAACATATTAATCTCTTATTTATAATAAATATAATAAATTTCATTAGAACCATATTTATTCAATAGTTTTTTATAAGTTTATTTTTCGACCTAAAAACAATTTTTAAGAAAACAATTTCATTGCATTTTGTGTTTTAGTCAGAAAGTATTTACAATATCTTATAGGAATTTAATTTAATATAATGGATTCAATACATATAATAATTATAATTAATATAATTTAATAGGGTAAGCTTAAGTTTTCTTTATTATGAATAGTAACTATAATCAATATTTCTTACCTCAGTAAAAGAGGAAATTTTTTTTAAAATCATAGGGTAAAGCATTAAAATATCTATAAAAATGTCTTTACCCTATTGGATGATTTTTTTCAATAAATGTTATTCTTAAAGAGTTTAATAATTTATTTTTAAACATTGCATTAATTTTTTGAACCCTTGGATGACATTTGGAAAAAACAAGTTATATTTTGTTCATATTAAATATTAATTTTGGGTCATTTAATTTAATGTTATGTTGGGAAGAAGAAATTCATTTTATTTATAAATAAAATTTAAAAACCCTTGATTTGTTTTATTTAACAGGTAAAATTCATTTACACCAATTTATATCGTTATTTAAAGGTAAAATGATTTTTAGTCTTAAATATGGTATTTTTCTAAAAAAACATTTTTAAATGTGTTTTATATTATTATGTTAATTGTTTTATCTCCCCCTGAAAAAATATTAATTGATAAAATGAATTAATAAATTATAATAATAATCTAAAAAGTATATTAGATTCTACATTTTATTTATTTTATATAATTATGTTTCATTGTTGAAAATATATTATCATGGTTAGATTTAAATGGCTATAATGTGATTAACTAGAATATAAGGATTAATGATTCCAAAACATAATGAACTATGAATATTAATTTTATTTCAACCATATATATTTTTATCTTTGAATTTCTATTCCATTCTTACATATTTCATGACTATGATATTTATATTATTTAATCTGTTATGTAATACCATGTGCATCAATCCCCTCTCATTTAAATAGATACAAACCCTTCTATCTCCTACACACAACATAAACCATTTATCTTACCCAAACTCCATAGAATAACTCCCAATAATACATTTAAATTTTATATAGATCCATTTCTACGCAAGAGATCATACCTAGGGTCTTTAAGAGTAAATATATTTCATTCAATTATGGTACTAAAGAAACTGAAATAATGATTTTAAGGAAAACATAGTTTTTTTCTACTCTATCAAGAATTATTTTTTCCATTTACATATTTTCCCAAAAAAAAGTTTAAATAATGTGTTTATAATAATATAATGATTTATTAAATTCATTTTCACCCAAATGTGATATTTTTTATTTTTTTAAAGTAATATTCTGGACATTTCTTAATGAGGTACTTCTGAATGATTACTAAAAATATGAATGGAATCATTATTTTAACGTATAGAAGATGAACTGAATTTCTTTCTGTAATTAAAACCCATTTATTAAATGAATACATTACCTTTATCAATGTTTCCTTCTAATAAAATTATTTATACAATATTTGGTAAAATTCCTATATTTTAAATAAGTGTTTTCTAAGTGAAATGTGTATTTTCCTTAAGAAAATTTCCATTTAACTATTTAATGTATTTTCCTTTGTTTCAGAATCCATTGTTGAATTTTATTCTTTTTTGAGGAAAAACTAATATTATAAAATCCAATATATATATTTTTATCTTTTATTATTAGAATTATTTCGGACTGTATTGAAAATATTTATACTATTTATTTTGAAATAGACATTTAATATTTTTAAAGCATATTGATTATTTGTTATTGTTTATTCATGTTACTAACATATTGTAAGTATTAAGTGGTGATTGGTTCCTGGTATTATATAGCCCGATAATATATAGGTATAAATCATGATATAAAACATATTGGGTATTCGAACAAGATAATACCAATTTATGAAGATCTCTTTGCATCCAGCCTTGATGATAGGAATATGATGTCCATCATTATGCATTCCATCATTTTGAAATAAATTATTGATTTAGATGTTATTAATTAAATACTTATGATATCTAAGGATACTTTTCAAGGAGTTTGATTGTATATGTTGAATTATTTGATCATTATTTATTCATGTCATATTATTCCTGAATTATTTATTATCCTCTGTACTCATATATTTACAATGAATCTGAGCTCACCAGTTTATTATGTTTCATTTCCATTAGATTACATGAGGAGTATCATAATTTTTACAAAAGGGCGTTGTATGGGTAATAATAATGTATTTAAATAAAACACTATGTTTTATTGTATGTTTTCAAATGTATTTTTATGTTTATTTATGTATCAAGTTTTACAAGAATACTAAACTATTTGTTCCATTTGAATGCGATTGATTGTATCTAGAACCATTGTAATAATGTAATCATCGGATCTTGGTTACTAGGTTTATGTTATTTACAGTTGGATTAAGATTAGGTTTAGTAAAAACATTGAGAACATTATTTATGAAAACATAGATTATAGAACAATATCCCATGACTAACATAGAGTATAATTATATGTATAGGAAAACATCTCAATGTTTTAAAAAATTCATTATGTATATTTTAAATAGATGAATTCATATCTATAAACTACAGGTACGTGTGGTTTTTCACATAGATTCATCAAGGGGTATCAACCTTAACAATGGTAGGTTATGTATGTCTCATTAATCATTATGGTTCATGATACGTTATCCAATTATGTGAAAATGGTTGGACACTCTTGGGGTGTTATTTAGTTAATTAAATTTTTACTTAAAAACCATTGTGACATATTTTAAAATATTTGTTTATTTGATCATATCCCCACAAACAATGTTTATTATTCCAATAAAATTATGAATACATTTTTAATTTATGTTAGTTTTTTCACTTGCTTCAAAATAATACAATTTGTTTAAAAATGATAATGTCAATTTTAGTGTACTACATTGTTTAAAAATGTATCCTACAAGAAGGAAAGGAAACCTATAAATTCATGTATTTTATGTAGTGATTTTCCTCTGGGTAAATATAAAGAAGTTGTAGCTAGTGCGAGAGATATAAATGAAAATAATTATAACTATATTAGGGTAGCAGAATCGCGTAATAACCAATAACCTTAACTGTGTGGAGAATCCTTTTAATCTGCAATGTAGTGTAACAATGTTAGAAAATTTCATGTGACCGAAACATACATCATTCAATGGAACCAAAAATCAATTTTTTGGTTGAGCGATTCATATGGTCCATTAAAAAGATATTTCATTAGTTGGATTATAATAAATTATATAAGGTTTTCATAATATTTTATCAACTCATGGGGGACTTGGATCAATGGTGTTCATTTACTAAAAACACTAATGATGAGGGGGAAATAACAATAATTGAGTGAATTTATTATAATGTATTTTTCATGGAAATATATATTTCCTCAGAAAAAATGTGTACATGTTGAGGGAATACTCAGGATTATAAGTGAAAAAGAATGTGGTAAATGTTTCTATATATAAATATAACAATACATGTTTAGCAGTGCATGTTGTAGACTACATATATAATATAAATAAAAATATTGACCATTTATTTGATGAGATTAATCCAATCCTTCCATGGTCATAAGTCACCCAAAATATATTATTAAATGATGATATTGTATCATGTCCTCTAAATATAAATAAATAATTATCTTGGTCTTATGGATTTAAATAAATAAAGTTAATAAGAGGATTGAAGAATAAAAATATGAAATTGGATGATCAGGAAGGGGAATTTTAAATCATGTGATACTTCTGAAAGGAAACACCTTGATATATGGTGAAGAAGAATATGATTTTATTTTAGTTATGGATAAGAATTCCATCATTACCATTAAATATAGTGTATAAGCTAATCCATAAAACTATTTTGTTGTAACTGTAAAAAGATGGGGAACTATTCAAACTAATTCCCAAAAAATAAAGGGTACATCCCAAGAAATAAAAAAAGCGTAGAAGGACAAAACATATGTAAGTAATACATCAAAAGTAAAAGTTCCATGTGAAATTGTGTATGGTATACTTATAATCTGAAGTGTCAGCTTCTATTAATAGTAGGATGAGTTGATTTCTATTCTATAGATGCTATTTGATAGATTTGTTTCAAGATGTTCTTCCTAAGAATAATTTAATTCTTAGACAAGTTGTTTTTTATGTAATTTTGGAAATGGATTAGCACTATATATAGAGACCATAATATATGTCATGGAAGGGAATTTAAATTTTATATTCTAAATCAAACTTTAATAATATATCAATGTGAGTATATACCTAAACACTTAATGGATATTTCATCAATCATATGAGTTTTTATACATATTAAAGAGTTTTATTTTCCTAAATGTGTAGAAAAAAACATAACATTAAAAATGTTCCAATTATTTAGTAATATAATGATTTATTTCCAAAGGGAATTCCTATTATTCCCACAAATCATGATGTTGAGTTTTCCATAGTACTCATAACTAGATATAATTTTTTTTAAAGACTTAATATAGAAAGTCCTTGATTTAGTTTCTGTAATTAGAGAATAAAAACCAGTAGAATCAAGATATAGGATTGATTTATCAGAATGAATACCCTGGGGATATACCTATGAATTTTTATGAATAAATACCAATCTTTGTATCATTCCATTGATTATTGATAAAATAACAAGATCGCTTCAAAGAACAAGTATTGTCTTCCCTATATCGATGATCTATTTTAAAAATTAAAACGATACCTTTATTTTATTAAGATTGATATTCAATTTATATATCTTAAACTAAGGAAAAGGTAAGATGATATGACGAATATAGCCTTTTTATGGAATATGGTCCATATCAATTTATAGGAATAAAATTTTCGAATATCATTTCTAATTCTATCATAATGGATATAATGAATATAGTATTTTGAGATTACATTTATTCGATTTTAGTATTCTTTATAGATTTTTTTACTTAATAATCAATGATAAAGGAAGAGAATAAAGAATATTTGGGTATCTTGTTGAAGTCCAAAATGAATGGAAAGTTGAATGATAAAATTACTAAGTGTGTTTTTTTGCATTAAAATGATTCATTATTGGGTTACATGATCTCAGTGAGGGTATATTGGTGGGTCCTTCATAGATAGAAGATACTAAGTAATCAATAATACATACCATATTAACCAAAATCCAAATTTTTCTTATGTTGATTGATATTATTTATGCTTTATGAGATATATATCATGACTATCTAATCAAGTGAACAATTTGACATAGAAGAGGGTCATGTTCTTATTGAAACATGATTATAAATAGTTATTAAAAGAACTAAAGGGAAGGTTGTACAACATTCATGTTCTTACAATAGACTCTAGTAGAGAAGTTTTTTATCAATAGTGATTAATCCAATAAGGGAATCAGATTTTACCACATACCAACTAATATTTTGATATCATATACCCTATTATAATTAAACCTTAATTAAAAAAATTACCCAAATCATGATTTGGATTTTTTTCATGGTAAATTTCTAGTTACTGATTATGATTCATTATCTATATGGTTAAATGTTTGATTATTACTGATCATTAAATAATGGTCTATATTTTTAAAAATATAGAGTTGAATGTGTTCCAAAAGGTGTGGTTGGATTTGACCACTGATTATGATTTCTCAGTACATTAGCATCCTCGGGAAGGAAAATAATGTGTTTGATTTTCTCATATATAAAGAGAATTATAGTTTATATAGGATAAGGATTGAAAGATATCCAATATTTATGGATTTAGATTATATGGATCATTAATTCATAAGTTAAGGGGAAAGATACTTTCTTTTGAAGATGAATATTCAACGATCCATCCATGAGAGAATTAAGAAGGTATTGAAGGAAGATATATAATTATAGAATAAGTTGATTAATTTCCCTTCGATCGTAAATGATTATAGTGGAATGATTTGGATTTTTAAAAGAGTATGTATCCCATCAATAAAATATATAAATCTTTAGTTTTTTGGATGAAGATCATAGTCAATTATTCCCTATTCATATAAGTAGTATGAATATGTATACAGATTTGAAAGAGTATTTTTGTTGGGATAATATGAGAAGAGATATTTAAAAGTATTTATTCTAGTTCATGGTCTGTCAAGAAGTTATGTATGAGGGATTTATGTCTCAGGGGATGTTCTAACAGTTACCGAAACCAAGATTAAAATGGGAAAACATTACCATTGACTATTTCATCAGACACCCCATAATATCCAAATACTATAAAGTTATTGGGGTTAATTTCGATATCCCTATAACGATAGTAAAATTAATTAATGTTATATAATATTTATATCTTCATCACATTTCCAAAATATTCAATAGGAATGTGGTAAGCTTTCATTGAGTACTAAATTTTATTGTATCTGGTTGGAGCCCATGGTGTACCTCAATGTTATGGAAAATACATCAACAAGATCAAAATATAGAGTTGTGTTTCAGAACACATTATAATCCTTAGATATATGTATAGTCAAAGAGAACCATTATATCTCTATAATATATGCTGAGAGCATTCTAAATAGACATCAAATGAACTTTGGAACAACAACTTCCTTTGGTGGGGTTTCAATACAACAATAGTGTTAACTCTAGTATTAAAATTGGCCCTTTTATGACTTATATGGAAATATATATATGATGTTATTAATATTTTCATGACTTATTATATAATCCCTTTACTTATTTTATATGAAATGTGCATAATTTGTGTAAAATATTAATGTTTAAATATTAAGTATAGTTTTTGAGCATTTATTGAAGTAGTCCAATTTAGTCAGTTTATGATTTTAATTATGACAATCACTATACTGATACAAATTGTATGGTTCTTGTTTTTTAGGATTCTCTTTTAAATATACAACATTTCATTAGAAGGTACCATGAGCCAATTCTGCCATTTGAAGGGTCATATGGTTCTCACAAACAAGAACAAAGAAGCTGAGAAGAAGCTGGACTATTCATGAAACATCAATTACTGGGATCAATCAAGAGGTCCAAATTCAATAATTATCCTTCCAAGTTCGGAGTACATATCAAGGGGTCCATGATAAAAAATTAAAAACCCAATCACAAATTCAAGGGGCCCAACTGATGCATTGAAGGCCATCCCACCATTCTGGCCGGGAATTAAAAATAGCACATTAATTTTGCAATTTCTCCTGATGTAGACATCCATTCGAGCTTCGAGTTTTCAGTGTGAAAGAGGAGATTTGGACGACCAATGTTGTTGTAGAAATAATTTTTATTAGAGCGAATACTCCTATTCAAAAACCCATTCTCATTATAAACATTGAAAATATCTGTATTGAAATGGACAGATCCGAATTGTTTACTAAAACCACCATAACATTGGCTCAATAAGTCCAATGGCCGCAAAACTTTCCCAGTAGATAGAAGATATATTTATCTAGAACATTGAAGAAGGAGATTTCTCATTATTCGCTTGTCTATATGTACATATCGGCGAGCCAAGTGGAGGGGTATTTCTGGAATGTAAATAGTCCACCACCTTGGGCTATAAATACATCCCCTCCTCTCCTTTCAAAAGGGTTGGAACATCAGCACATAAAGAAGAGGTTTGGAATTACTAGATCCTTGACAAGGTTCTGGGAGGATATTCTTTGATCTTGTTTCGACAATAGATACCTCTCCTACACTTCTCTTTCACTTTTGTTTATGTTTGCGTTCAATTGTAATTATGTAACTTTGTTTTCATTTCAATCAAATTTTAGTGCTTGTTTTATCTTCAATACCTCTTATTCTTATCCACCTTATGTAGTATAATATTCATGGTCTTAAAATAGTTTGAATAATTTTAAATTATAGTCCCTTATTTTTCTTCCTCATTCAATCAAAATTCCATTTTTGATTCTCAAAATATCTCGTTTGTGTGTTCGTCACACTACTCTTATCTTGTCCCTTTCTTTTTATTCTATTTATAATTCATCACCATAAACATATATTACCAGATTAATAACCATATTAATGGATGATTAAATCTCTCTTTGGAATGAGTTTTAATTTAGGGATGTTAAGTTATTGAGAGTGTTTTCTCGATTAGTATTCGTTAATTTAACATTGTGTATGTTGGACTTAATATGTCATGGATTAATGACATATTTTGTTTAGCATGTGGTTTCCATGGATTATTGGAACCAAAAATACACTACCATAAACAAGATATGATCAAGATTAAAACCCTAAGTTATGTTAAGGCTTTTATTAAAGCCTTAACACTTGGGAATTCAAATCAACGTCAACTTGTGACATGGGCGTTAATTTATATGAAATATAAATCAAAGCTCACGGATATCACAAGCTTAACTACCTAATGATGAACTCACCCCAATATTTATCAATTTTTTAAATTAATTTTATATAATAAATCATTTCAATTAAGCACTGCAAACAAACCCCCCCCCAATCAGAATACAATCAACTAAAAAGAAACGACTATTTCAAAGTATCATCATCGAGGATTCGACCGGAGTGTTGTTATACACATTAGCAGAGCCCCAGAACTTTGACCGGTCGATAGGCGAAAATCGGCCGTGCATTTAAAATGGCGTCGTTTCCAGGGATGGTGCTTTAATTATTCATTAGTTTCCGGTTATTGTAATAAAAAACAAAAAAAAAATTAAAAAAATTTGAAAACAAAACAAAAAGAAAAACACGTCTTCCCATAAAAATAATAAAATTCAAAAAAATAAAAAGATAACCCATCTTCCTATTTCATAAAAAATCTCTCTGAATGCCCCGTATCCTTCCAAACAATCCCTCAGATTTGTTTGACCCTTAAATTGCGCGAACACTTCGCCAAATTAGGAGGAATATAAGAGATAATCAACTCATTCAAGAACCAGTCCTCATCCAACCAGTTGAATTTGAAAAGGCCAATCCTAGGGAACAAACCCTTAAAGAACTTGCTACCCCTGATATGAATTACCAACCTCTTGGTATTCAATATCCAAACATATATGCTGACTTCAAACTCAAATCGGGTTTGATTCATCTTCTCCCTCATTTTCATGGGCTAGCCGGTGAGGATTCACATCTCCACCTTAAAGAGTTCCAAGTAGTGTGCTCTACCATGAAGCCTCAAGTGGTTTCTGAAGAACAAATCAAACTCTGAGAATTCCCATTCACCCTACCTGACACTGCTAAGTCAGGGATCTACTACCTTATCTTTGGTTCCATAATTACATGGAATGACATGAAGTGACTCTTCTTAGAGAAATTCTTTCCTGCTTCTCGTACTGCTTCTATCCGAAAGGAAATAAGTGGTATCTTTCAGTTCCCAAGTGAATCACTCCATGAGTACTGGGAGAGGTTCAAAATGCTTATTGCATCCTTCCCACATCACCAAATTACTGACAAACTATTGATCCAATAATTCTATGAGGGGTTATTGACTATAGAGAGAACTCTCATAGATGCCGCAAGTGGCGGTGCTCTTGTTGATAAAACTCTTGATGCTGCATGAGATCTCATAAGTAACATGGCTGCAAACACACAACAATTACATACTCGATCACACGCTCAAGTCAAACAATCCCAAGATAATAAATCAATTGAGTCGAAAAAAATGATTGAGTGGATGAGTGAACTTATAGGTCTTGTGAGACAACTAGCTATGGCCACCAAATCCCCAACCACGTCTTCTCTATAATCAATGTTTCCTGGACCTATCAAAAACTATGGAATCTGCAACTCTCTATCTCATCCAACTGACACATGTCCACAACTTCAAGAGGATCAATCCTATTCATCTGGGCCAATGGAGCTCAATGCAGCATATGCTTAGTGGAACACCCATCCTCAACTATCAGGTCAGTTTGTTAGAAACTTCAACCAACCTCAATCTGAGCCCTTCTCTTCTTCCTATAACCAAGGCCCGAGGTATGGTAATCCTGTCTCTCATCCCACTCAATTCCCTCCTCAAATCACAAACCAATTCCAATATGTTCAAGGTGGTGTTATCTTACATCAAACTTTTCCTTTTGTTCCTCAACCTCAAAGGAACAATCCTCCTCCTGGATTCCATTATCCTAGTGAGCCTTCCCAATTCCAAAACCAATAAAATCGATTTACCAAGAACCAAAATCAAGTCAATCCCAACCAGGGACATGCCTCTTCTTACATGCAACCATGGGAAAGTGTAGTGGAAGATCTTTCCTCTTGCACCCGTTCTAGCCTTAAAAACATTGAAACTCAAATAGGTCAACTTGCATCTCACCTGATCCAACAACAGTAATCAAATTCTTCCCAACTCCCAGCTCAACCATTACCCAACCCCATGGGTAATGTAAGTGAAATTTCAATTAGATCAGGAAAGAAACTTGCTATGCCTCAAGATAAATCCTCAAACCCTCCTCTGAATGTGGACCTAGAAAACGAAAATAAAATGAAACTTTAAATGGAACCTGAATTCATTCCCTCACCTCCTTCCATTCCACTTAGGAATCCAATTCCTTTTCCTCAAGATGTTTCTAAACCAAGGAAGTCCTTTTAACCCGATCCGGAAATTCTTGACATGTTTAGACGTGTTGAAGTCAACATTCCCCTCTTAGATGCCATAAAACAAATTCCTAAGTATGCCAAGTTTCTCAAGGAGTTGTGTACCCACAAGAGGCAACTTATGACCTTCGAAAATGTTTCCACCCATCAGTCTATTCACATAAAGTGCAAGGATCAAGGGACCTTTACAGTCCCATGCCAAATTGAATGTTCCAACTTTGATTATTCAATCATAGACCTAGGAGACTCAATTAATGTCATGCCCAAATACATCTTCTCCAACCTTGGTCTAGGTCTCTTACATCCAACAGGTGTTGTCATTCAATTAGCAAATCGAAGCACAACCAGTCCTGATGGAATAATTGAGGATGTCCTTGTCTGAGTTAATGATCTTATCTTCCCTGATGATTTATATGTCCTTGACATGGAAGGTGAGACGAACTCTTCTCGATCTCTCCTAATTCTATGAAGACCAATCCTCATGACTGCGAGAACCAAGATTGATGTCCATTCAGGCATCCTATCCATGGAATTAGGTGACCAACTGGTCAAGTTTAACATTTTTCAAGCCATGCGATACCCATATGAGGATCACTCTGCATTTTCAATCCATTCTTCTGAGGACACTTCTAAGAGTCAATGGAACCCCATTCCATCAAGTTCATCATGTTATGAATAGATAGGATCTTGTGAAATCTGCACTAGGATTAACCAAGTCAAAAATGGTGAAGTTGGTGTGGACCTTTCATTCATGGACTCCCTCAATTTAGAGGATCTTGAAAACTCTCTTGAATCCCATCTGAACTCTGATCAAAACTACTCCACCTTGGACAGTATTGGGAAAAATGAATCTGAAGCAACTAAATTCCCATCCTCCATTTCTGAGTTTCCCAACCCAATAATTAATGATGATACTAATCTAAAACCCCTTCCTACACACCTGAAATATCGATTCCTCTTCCATGATCACTCATATCCGGTCATTATATCTGTCACACTTACTGAAACTGAGGAGTCAAAACTTGTTCAAGTGTTATATGAAAACAAAAATGCCTTAGTTTGGACCCTAGATGACATACCAGGAATCAACCCTGCCCTTTTCATGCATCACATCCATCTTGAGGAGTCAAACAAACTAATTAGACAACCACAAAGAAAATTCAATCCACTCATCCTTGAGGAATTTAGTGAAGAGATCACCAAGCTTCTTCAAGCTGGTATTATCTACCCAATTTCTGATAGTGAATGGGTCAGTCCAATTCAAGTTGTCCCTAAGAAGGGTGGGATAACTGTTGTCACAAATGAACATGGGGAGGTAGTAACAACTCAAGTAAAGAACAAATGGCGTGTGTGCATCGACTATGGAAAATTGAATGCTGAAACACGAAAAGATCACTACCCTCTTCCATTCCTTGATAAAATGCTAGAAATATTAGCTGGAAAGTCACACTATTGCTTTCTTGATAGATACACCGGCTATTTTAAAATCCAAATCTCACCTCAGGACCAAGAAAAGACTACTTTCACATGCCCCTTTGGAACATATGCATATAGAAGAATGCCTTTTGGACATTGCAATGCTCTTGCAACATTTCAGAGGTGTATGATGAGTATCTTTTCTGAATTCATTGAACACTGTATGGAAGTCTTCATGGATGACTTCACCATTTATGGTGAGTCATTTTAATCTTGTTTGAATTCACTCTCTCTTGTACTCCAAAAGTGTGTCAAGTGCAAACTTGTATTAAATTTTGAAAAATGTCACTTCATGGTTGCAAATGGGATTGTTCTAGGCCACATAGTTTCAAAAGATGGTATTGAAGTCGATCCTGCCAAAATAGAAGTGATCCAATCACTTACTCCACCCATTTCTGTTTCAGACATCCGTTCATTTCTCGGTCATGCCAGTTTCTATCAGAGATTCATTCATAACATTACTAGGATTTACCTCCCACTCACTCACCTACTCCAAAATGATGTCACATTCCATTTTGACGAGGCTTGCAAGAGAGCCTTCATTGAACTCAAAACTTCTCATACATCTGCCCCAATAACCCAACCACCAGATTGGTTCTTACCCTTTGAGTTAATGTGTGATGATTCTGATAGAGCCGTTGGGGTTGTTCTTGGTCAAAGAAGAGAAAAAATCCCTCATGTCATCTATTATGCCTCAAAAACATTGGATGAAACTCTATCTCACTACACTGTCACTGAAAAAGATTTTTTATCAGTTTTTTTTGCCTTTGATAAATTCCTTCCCTATCTCTTAGGTGCCAAAATCATAATCATCACAGACCATTCTGCTATAATGTTCATCCACAATAAAATTGATTCCAAACCGAGGATAATAAGATGGATCCTAATGCTCTAAGAGTTTGACATTGAAATAAAAGATAGACCATGAAAATAAAACCCTGTTGCTGATCACTTGAGTAGAATTTATAATTTTTCTCAATCTAAAATCATCGATCCTAAATTCCCAATTCAGCACCTTTCATATCTCACTCCAAAAATACCATGGTATTCCCCAAATGTAAATTATTTGGTTTCTGGTGTTATTACTGAAAAGTTTTCAAAAGAACAAAAATTGAAGTTGAAAAGTGATTCAAAATACTATTTTTGGGATGAAAATAAACATTCGAAAACTGAGGATGACATGGTAATAAGGAGATGTGTCGATGAAAATGAACATTCTTCCATATTTTAATTCTGTCACTCACTTCCTGGAGGTGGCTACTTTGGACCACAAAAGACCTCTCGAAAGGTCCTAGACTCTAGATTATTATGGCCTTCACTCTTCAAGGACTCACATGAGTTCTTTCAATCATGTCCCACTTTCCAAAAGTTTGGCACAATTTCCAAGAGAAATGAAATTCCCTAAAATCCTTTAATTTTATGTGAGATCTTTGATGTTTGGGGCATCGATTTCATGGGACCATTGCCCCCTTCCAATGGATTCTCATGCATTCTTATAGAAATTGATTATGTTTCAAGGTGGCTTGAGGCCAAACCCACTAGGATGGATAATGCTCATATTGTTAGTGAGTTTCTAAAGACCCACATCTTCCAAAGATTTGGCACACCACGTGCCATGATAAGTGACTTAGGATCCCATTTTTATAATAAAACCATGGAATCTATTTTGAAAAAGAATGGGGTTGTTCATAAAACCTCAACTCCATATCACCCCCAAAAAAATGGCATGCCTAAACTTTATAATAGAGAAGTGAAAAGAGTTCTTGAGAGAATTGTAAAACCCACCAGAAAAGACTGGCCTGAATGACTTGGTGAAGCACTTTGGGCTTCTCGAACTGCCTATAAAACACCCATTGGGATGTCTCCTTTTAGGCTAGTTTTTGGTAAAGAGTGTCACTTATGAGTTGAAATCCAACATAAGTCATTTTGGGTAGTGAAAACTTGTAATTTTGATCTAGAAAAATCTGGTGAATAAAGATTGTTCCAATTGGATGAACTGTAGGAGCATCGACTTGATTCTTATGAGAATTATATTCTCTAAAAAGAAAAATCCACGGTACTCCATGACAAACACTTCTTGAGAAAGGTATTTCATGAAGGTGAAAAGGTAATGCTATTCAATTCTCGATTTCGGATTCACCCAGGTAATAATAATTCTCGTTGGGAAGGTCCTTTTATTATCACTAATGTTTACCCATTTGGTGTAGTGAAAGTCCAAGACCCCTCCTCCAAAAGGACATTTATGGTAAATAGACATCAGTTAAAGCATCACCATGAGAGGACACATAATCCTAGATCATTATCTACTTCCATTGGATACTCAACTTCTCCAGTCAACCCACCATTGGATAGAGACGACAACCCACCAAATTTAATCTAGGGGTCACCTCTTTCCCTTTAACTCTCTCTGTATCTCTTCCTCTCTCTACCTATTTCTTATTTTTCCTCTCTCTTTAATGTTTTTACCACATTCTTTATCAAAACCTTTCTTTTTCACATTCACTTTTGTGTGGATGTATCCTTATAAAAAAACAAAAAAAAAATATAAAAACCTAAAAAACTAAAAAAAACCAAAAAAAAAACAATCACATAAAAAAATAAAAAAAATTAAAGAGTCATACTTACTCACCATAGATTTTTGAAATTTTGTCCAACCATTTTGGGGAGTTAACAGACATGTTTTCATCTCAAAAATTTTGTATTTTCATCATGACTTTGGATATTGAATTTTCTGTCAAAATTAACAAATTTGGAATGCTCAATTTTTGATTTGGAAAATGATTTTCCCGAACCATGAGGAACTACATTTTATTTAATTCCAAGGCCACCTATGGCCATCTTTTAAAAATATGTGTTTTCACCCCCATTTGTGAGTATTGAGTTTTTGGACCTTCGAGCGGAATTTCCTGCCTTAGTGTGCATTAATATGATAGAGGCATTTTCTGAACAACATGAGAAGCACAATAGCCAAATAGCCTCCCATTTCCCTTACATTAATCCTCCTTTTGAAAGCCCCTTCGAGCCTATGAAAACCTTTTCTTTGACAGCCACATTACAATCCCAATACCTTTTCCCACCCAATATCAACATTGATTTTCATTGATAATTTTTTTTGAAATTTAATTATGGGGGGAATGGATTTCATTTTCTAGGTACCGTATTATTTATTTTCAATGAGTTATCATCTGCTTGAGGGAAAACATCCATTTCAGTGTGGGGGAGATGTTATCATTCAGTGTGTTCTTGGGAATGTAATGTACTTCCATTTATGTAATTTTGTAAATGTTTTTGACAAGTGTTGAAAAAAAATCAAAAATGATGAAAAAAAATCAAAAAATATTACACAAATGGGTTGTGTCTTGGTTAGGTCAAAAATCACTCTTTCTCAACCTTTGATCTTGTTATAACTATTACAATTAGTGTCTTGATGAGATCAAACCTGGGTTGGGATATGAGTGTGGGATCTATTTCAAAGTCAACATTCAAAAAAAAACAAAGATAAAAAAAGAAGAAAAAAAGAACACTTGCATTATATTCTTATATCATTGGGAGAAGATTTGTGTTTTGTAAATATTTCATCTTCTCATACCATTATAATTTTCTTCCTCTATTGTGTCTTTCTTCACACAGTCATTCCCTTGTAAATATGTGTTTTTATTTCCTTCCATGTTTTATTTAAAAAAAATGTGGATTGCTTTTTCATTGTTGGTGTTTTACACCTCTTTTTCTCTCTTGGACATTATATTCCTACCATCCAATAGCCATAGAAAAACACCTTAAAAGACCTCCTAATTATTTTGCACCTGGGATAGGGATTGGAAGCGGAGATCTCTTTTCAAACTCTATGATTTTCACTTTTGGTTGGTGAAATAGTGAACCACCACAAATGAATTTTATCATCTTGAGAGGTGTGAGTTTTGAGTGTCCACATTTTCCATTTATAAATTTGAGCATGAAAAATGATTTAGTTTTGGAACATTGTTCTATAACAACTTGTGGTGGAATTCAAAATGGATGAGTGAAATAGTCTAAACCTCCCCTAATTGAGGAAAACAAAATTTTAATATTTTTTGGTGAGTGAAAATGATTTTTTCATGTTTTTATATTTGTTGCACATGAGGACATACACAAAACTATGTGTGGGGGAGTTGATGTTATTAAAATTTTCATGAATTATTATATACTCCATTTACTTATTTTATATGAAATGTGCATAATTTGTGTAAAATATTAAGGTTTAAATATTAAGTATAATTTTTGAGAATTTTTTGAAGTATTCCAATTGAGTCAGTTTTCTATTTTAATTATAACTATAACTATACGAATCCAAATTGTATGGTTCTTGTTTTGTATGATTCTACTTTAAATATAAAACATTTCATTAGAAGGTACCATGAGCCAATTCTGCCATTTGAAGGGTCATATGGTCCTAAAAAACAAGACCCAAGAAGCTGTGAAGAAACTGGACTATTCGAGAAAGATGAATTACTGGGCTCAATCAAGAAGTCCAAATATCTTAATTCTCCTCCCAAGTTCGGAGTACATTTCAAGAAGTCCATGATAAAAATTTCAGAACCCAATAACAAATACAAGGGGCCCAACTGATGCATTGAAGTCCAGCCCACCATTCTTGCCGGGAATTAAAAACAGAACACTAATTTTGCAATTTCTCCTGATGTAGACATCCATTCGAGCTGAGATTTTTCATTTTGAAATAGGAGTTTCGGGCGGCCAACTTTGTTGAATAATTTTTTTTTGATGGAATCTTCCTATTCAAAAACCCATTTATATTATGGGCTTCAAAAATGTATGTATTGAAATGGACATATCATAATTGTTCACTAAAACCGACATAACATTGGCTCAATAAGTCCTATGGCCATCAAATTTTCACAGTAGACAGAAGAAATTTTTATCTAAAACCTTGATGAATGATTTTTTCAAGATTCGGCTATCTAGATGTACATATCGGCGAGCCAAGTGGAGGGGTATTTTTGGAATGTAAACAGCCCACCACCTTGGGCTATAAATACATCCCCTCCTCTCCATTCAAAAGGGATGGCACTTCAGCACTTAAGGAGGAGGTTTGGAATTACTAGATCATTTAAAATTTTCTGAGAGAATATGCTTTTATCTTGTATCAACAAGAGAGACCTCTCCTCCACTTCTCTTTCACGTTTGTTAATGTTTGCGTTCAATTGTAATTGTGTAACTTTGTTTTCATTTCAATCAAATTTTAGTGCTTGTTTCTTCTTTACTACCTCTTCTTCTTCTCTAACTTCTGTAGTATAATATTCATGGTCTTAAAATTGTTTGAATCGTTTTAAATTACAGTCCTTTATTTTTCTTCCTCATTCAATCAAAATTCCATTTTTGATTATCAAAATATTTCGTGTGTGTGTTCGGCACACTACTCTTATCTTGTCCCTTTCTTTTTCTTCTATTTATAATTCATCACCATAAACATATATTACCAGATTAATAACCATATTAATGACTGATTAAACCTCTCATTGGGGTGAGTTTTATTTTAGGGATGTTAAGTGATTGAGAGTGTTTCCTCGATGAGTATTTGTTAATTTAACAATGTGTATGTTGGACTTAATATGTCATGGATTAATGACATATTTTGTTTAGCATGTGGTTTCCATGGATTATTGGAACCACAAATACACAACCGAAAACAAGATATGATCAATATTAGAACCCTAAGTTATGTTAAGTCTTTTATTAAAGCCTTAACACTTGGGAATTCAAATCAATGTCAACTTGTGACATGGGTGTTAATTTAAATGCAGTATAAAGAAAATCTCAAGGATATCACAAGCTTAACTACCTAATGAAGAACTCACCCCAATATTTATCAATTTGTTAAGTCAATTATATACAATCAATCATTTTAATTAAGATCTGAAAATAAACCCCCCCCCCAATCATATTATAATCAACTAAAAACAAACGACTATTTCAAAGTATCATCGCCGAGGATTCGACCCGAGTGCTGTTATACACATTAGCAGAGCACCAGAACTTTGACCGGTTGATAGGCAACAATCGTCCATGCGTTTCAATATAGAAAACCAATTATGTTTAATGAATTTGGGAAATAAATTAATTGGAACCATATCTATATAAGAAAGTATAATATAATCTTAGAGTCATTTAATAGCGTATAAGGGCTTCTTAGAGTCAACATAAATTCTACGAATAAAATCATTGATGAGATCTAGAGATTAAAGTTTATGAGACATTATTTCTCTGTTTTTTTACATGGAGTAAGATAATGATATTTATAAATATGGTAATGATGATCTATAAGTATATTGTACCCTTCAATATTCTTGATTTTATTGGGATGTATCTGATCACATGGAACTTCCCCAAATTCCCCCTAATGTTTGTGTTGGGTTACATATATCTCTCATGATAAAGTATATACCAGATTCTTCACATGAAAAAAACACATGGATAATACAATAGTAAAATATATCTCTTATGATTAATAAATGGTGGTGATTAATATTCTTATAGAGAAAGTCTCACCAAACAATACCACTTATAGGGTTAAAGTTATGTTAAGAAACCATAAATTTAATGAAGCTACATGGGAACATAAGGAAGTAATGAAGCATAAGAATCTTAATTTTTTTATATAGAAGTAATGGAATTTAGATGATGAAATTTTTATAAGGGATGGGGTAAAATTTAACACCTCATGGTTTTAGAATAAACTTCATTTTAAATATAAATAATTTATTTAACAGTTTCGGATAAAAATAACACTAACATTAAACAAACTATGATACATTATAAAAATATTATTATTAAAATGGTATCATTATGCCCTATACATTAAAATTTGTGTTATGAATAGGAATAACCACATTTTTTTAAATTATATTATTTTTATGTATAAAAAATATATATTTTATAAATGAAATTATATTTGGGAAAATTATCTTGGTTTTAAATATTGGCGTTTTTCATAAAAGATTGATTTATTATTGAATAGTGAAAATACAATTTTTTAATAAAACTATCATTTATTTTAATTTTCAAATACACATTATTTTTTGAATTTATTAATAAAATAAAATAATTATATATTTGTTCGAAATTATCAAGTTAATTACAATAGAATCATCATTCTTCCTGATTTTGGAATACATTCATTTTTTGATGTAAAAACACGTTTATCTAAAACCCCATTTTCAATGCTATTATATTTTTATGATAAAATCATATTAACAAAATATATGAATTTAATTTGATAAAATTGATTCCATATTTTTAATTAGTATAATTAATATAATGTAATTTGTTCAACTATTTTTTAGTCTCTATGAATTGAAACTATAGTAAATATTTTTTATCATAGTAAAAAAGTAAAATTGATTTAAAACCATGTGGTAAATAATTAATATCCAACTAACACTTGAATTTATTATATTTAATTATATTTTTTTGTCTAAATTAATTTTTATGGAGATAAAAATATATCTTAATTCATTATATTTAATTTGGTAACCCAAGCCTGACATCTGTGAAATATATGGTATTTTATATACAATTTAATATTCATTTTTGATTATTTTCATTTATGTGCATGATTGGGATATTAAATTATTTTTTTCAATGACAATTTTTTATAAAAACATTAGTTTTTTTACTATATCAAAAGAAATCATTGAAAACAATTTATCACATTATTTCAATGTAAAATACTGTTTACTCTTAAAATGTGTGTTTTACAAAAAATTATATTTCATGAGTTTTGTGTTATTATAGTAAAATTAATTTCTTCCCACTATAGAATATAAATAATCGAAAATGGATTTAATAATTATAGATATTATTTCCAAAAACAATTAGAAATACCATTTTTTATATATAATATGTTATCATGGAAAAAGATAAATTTTCATGGTTAAGGGAGAATTGGTTTTAAAGTGATTTAACTTGAATATAATGATTAATATGTATCCAAATCCTACCAAAATGTGATTGGAATATTTTATTTATAACTAATAAAATCAAATATTTTAATTTTTTATAAATTGTTTTCAAATTTACATAATTATAATATTAATATTAATTAATATTTTATGTAATTTCAAGTGTATTATTTCCCTCCACTATAATATGATATCACATATCCTATTATATCCACATGTGACAAGAATTTTACCTCAAAAATGTCTACTAAAATACTCCCAAACATCCCTAGATATGTCATTGATGTTCAATTATTCCCATAAGACCATCCCTTGGGTCCTTAAAAAAATATCTAATGTACATCTTCCTATGACTAGCTAATTTCAATAACCAATCACTTTCCTATTTACTTCTTCTATTAAATCCTAAAAATATATTTTAGTTTAAAAAAAAGTTAAATATCCTAAACATTCTAAAATTTTATTATGATTATGAAGACACCATTATCCACCTTTATTCTAACCTATAGGAAGTGAAAACATCCACCGTGCTAATGCACGACATACTATCTCCATAAAGAGGTGTAATTTATTCATCATCAATAATTTACATATAAGGTTATAATAATGGATTATATAAATAAATATATTACTTATGATATTATTATTATTATTAAAAAATGTTGAAATATTATTTACCTTAATTTTTTTCATCCATCAAAAAATGGAAATGGCATCCATGCATACATTGGACTAATCATCTCCATTAACATCGTAAATAATTTTTCAATATATACCATACATGAATGATTCTAAATATATATATTTAATGAATATATATAATATTTATATAATCAATAAAATTATAGATATTTTGGAACCATAATCAAAGTATATATATTAGAACTATATAATCATAATATACCTGAAGATCAATGTAGTAATCCCTAAAAAAGTGAATTTAAAAAATAATTTTTAATAAATAGGTCATAAAAGTTTATAAGTTAAATATATATGGTATAATATATATTATTATGGGGTTTCAATAGTTTAATAATAAATATAAATTTATTATACAAGGGTTTTCATCATATATGAAGGATATCATATCTAAGTTAAGGGTTTATTTTATGATATCATCATTATCGGGGATTGTTTGTGTTTAAGTATCTAGTAGAAGATTTTTTTATATTTATGTCTAAAATGAAATAAAATTTCTTATCCAAAATAAATTTAAATAAAATTAATTTTCTCATTTAATTTCCCCTATTTATGTACTCAATACACCGAAGTAATGTTTTTAAGGAAAACTGACTTTTTTTCTCCTCGGTTGTGACTCTTTTTCTTACATGTCCACATTTCTGTTAAAATTATTTAATTAATGTTTCTAACATGATACATTTATTATTAAATAAAATTTTTAACTATTTTTAAATTTAAAAATTGATTTCAAATGAATAATATATTTATTTTTTAAAACACGGTATTTTTGACTTGTAAATGGAAACACTATTGGAATATTTGTTTTAACACAAAAGGAATGCAAAAGATCGCATATAATCATGAAAACCTAGTTATTTGAATATTTATTTACTATATATTTTTTTATGTTAATGTTTTCATAATTATTTATATTTTAAATAAGTTATTTCAATGTGAAAAGGGTGTCTTCATAGAGAAAATTTTTTGTGATATTTTAATTGTATTTTCATCTATGTCAACATAAATTGTGGAATGATATGAGTTAACAAGGTTATAATCTAATGATAAAATCCACCACATTTCAAGGGATAGGTTATTATCAGTTCTACTAGGGAAAGTATTCACATTCCATTTACTAGTTGTTCCAAAATGGTAATTTAATTTATTTTCTTTGAATGTTGATTAAGTTGTATTGTTTATTCATGTGATGAATTTATTATAAATATTATGTTACAAGTGGGTTCTTAAATTTTAAATCCCCTAAATGTGTATGTAGGTATCATGCGAAAAAAGTTGGTTATTTGGTTGAGGATATACCCATTAATGGCTATGTCTTGGATTGAGGCCTCGATGATATGTTTAAGATATATTACATTATGAATTCCATAATTATGAAATTAGTTGTTAATGTTCGAGTAATTATTTAAATTGTTAAAAATCCCAATATATATTTCTAGTTGATATGATTATTTATATTGAATTATAGGATTTTAATTTTTTCATACCATATTATTCATGGTTTATTTACCTTCTGGTTTACACATACACTTACTAAGAATTTAAGATCACCCTCTCTTATGGTTCATTTCCATAGGATTCCATGGTGTTTAATTTTATTTATATGAATGGATATTAAAAATTAATAAATTATTTTCTAAAAGAAAATAAAATGTTGTGTTTCAATTCAATAATTGAAATTTTAGATTTCAGTACGTATTAAATATTCCCATACTACTAAACAATTAAGTCTTTTGGAATGTAAATTATTATATATCGTGCAAATATAATAATGAAACAACCACATATGAATACTATGGTTAGATTCATTATATTTGGTATGAGATAATGTTTAGTAGAATCCATATGAAATAGATTTATGAATTCGTAGATTTGAGAAAGGGACCCCATGGATGGCCTTGGGGATAAATCTATGTATATGATAAAATCCTAACATAATGGTAATGTTGATTTTATGTGGATTTCATATATATTTATCCCTATATGGATATAACCTATTGATGTGGGTTTGGGATAGACTCGTCTTGGGGTAATAACCATGAATGAGTTGGTCGTGTATATCTCGAATATCATTTTAATACACGAATAGTGTTCCCTAATTGTGCAACTAGTTTGACTCACCCAAGGGATATTCTTGATTGAAATTTATTTTTATTTAAAAATTGATAGGAAATATTTTAAAATATTTTTTTTAGAATATCCCCAAAAACCCAAGATTATGATTCTATGAATAATTATGCATAAATTTTCAATTTTTGATAAGGGTTTCACTATATTAAAAATTATTCATTATCATTCATTATGTTATGATGTAATGTAGTTTATACTATTTTTTAGATATGAATATGAATGAAAGGACTAGAAACTATACCATGAAACATAATCAATATAGATATTTCCCTCTTTGGGGAGATAATGAGGGTGGAGCCTTAGATGGAGTTGAAACTAAACAAATTAAGACAATATTGGGATGTCTGATTTCATTTATGACCAATATTAATTATCATATGGAGAATCACACTACTCTGCATAATGGTTTTATAATTAAATACCATTTCTTTCGAAAACATCCTCTATAATTAAATGGAACTAGAAAAAAAAATTATTTGAGGAATGGATAGGATATATAGAGTAGATATTTATCATTTTGGGGCTTAATTAAATGTATATAGATATAATGAATGTTTATCTTCTCACTAGTGATGAAGATAAATGGTGTTAATTGATTCAAAACACTAAAAATTTAGATAATATAGTGAAAATATAGTGGAATGAATTTAAGGTACTTTTCAGAGAAAAATGTTTTCATCACGAATAATGACCAGATATTGAGTTATAATTATGGATTCTAAGATAAAAGGATATTTAAAATACTTAAAGGTATTTAAATATCATTTAATGGTCATAATGGAATGATAAAGTCTATGTATGAAATAAAATGAGCAAGATAGGGAATTTATTTGATGTCCATATTTCAATCCTTCAAAGGGAACTAGTCTCCAAAAATTAGCATCTTCTGAAGATATAGTATCATGTTCAATAAATAAAACAAATAATTTCTATAAGTCTTATGTATTTTAAGGAATAAAAATTAAGAAAATTATAGAAGTGAAACAAATAAATAAGGGGTAGAGAAGAGTTTGTAATTTTCCAAAATTCTATACTTGTTGAAGGAGACACTTTGGTACATGATTAATAGGGAATGTAATTTTTTTCCTATGTGTTGGAAAAGCACGTCATGATCATAAATTCAAGTGTAAGGTAGAATCATATAAAATATATTTATTTAATTACAATGATATTGGGAGATATTCCAACCAATAAACCAAATGTCAATGGATCATGCCAAAAAAATAATCAAATAGGAGATGGTTGAGCTTATGAAATTACTAAAACCAACGTGGATGTTCATAGTGATGTGGCAAATGTTATACATATAATCGACGACAGTATTAAAATATTTTTATTTTAATATATATCTACCCACTCATTTGTATCTAAATTTTTTTATGTTTATCACATCACTATATATATGATTAGATTATGAGTTGGTAGTGAAAATGCTTAATTATATAAAGACCACATCTCAAGTCTATAACTCCTATATTATAGAATATTGTGGGAATATTTCTCAAATAAATAATTTAATTATTCCTCAAGTTGAATTTTAATATTTTTTTAGGATTTTATATCTCAGTATAGATCCCATATCAGTTTTTTGGAAGGGACGTTACATTTTATATTCTGAATTAACTATCAATCATCTATCGGTGTTAGGATAAACCTGAACACTCAATTGGAATCACTTTCATAATATCTAGTTTTCTACCAATTAAATGGTATATTTATCTATAATTATTGAGTTCAAATATTAAAATGAAAATGTTCCAATTTTTCGGAATTTAGATGACATATTTCTAGAGGACATGCCTAGTCTTACCATAAATAATGAAATATATATTTCAATTGATCTTATTTGTGATTATATGACCATTTTAAAGAGTTTATATATAATGGTTATGATTTACATGCATGAATTGAAGAATAAACTATAAGAGTTTATAGATAAGGTATACATTCATTGTAGTGATTCACCATGTGATGAAACAATTCTTGTTGTCAAGAGTAAAGACACGACAATGAATCTTTTCATTCATTTTTGAGAACCAAAGAAGATATCAACTAAGAAAAAGTATCTTCTATTCCAAACCTATCATCTGTTTAATCAATTATAGTGAGTTGTGTATTTTTTTTCAAGATTAATCTTCAATAATTATATCATAAACTAAGTATAAAGAAGGATAATGTACCCTAAATATCCTTATATACGAGGATTGTACATTTTGAATTTATCATAACTCCATTTGGACTTACCAATTTTCTTTTTATAATCATGGATTTAATGAATATAGTATTTAGATATTAACATGATCTCTTTTTTGGTAGTCTGTATAGATAATATTTTTATATATACAAAGAGAAATTAAGAGCATGAATAACACTTTGGAATCTTTGTTGAAGACCCTAAGAAAGGATATGATGTATGATAAATTTACCATGTCTGAATCATAGATTTCTAATTTTTCATTAATTGATCATATGATTTAAAATTAGATTATATATACAGATCATTCAAAAATAAATATTATTGATAAATATCCCATATAAACCATGGTAATAAAAATCCCTCTTTTCATGGGCTGGATATATTCTCATAATTAATCGTGAGATATTTCTAATGACTACCTCATCCACTCAAAACTTTAACTCAAAATGGGTTTATTTTATTTTAAGATGAATGGGAACATTGTTTCAAATAACTAAACATGTGGTTGGCCACCATGTGTTTACTTACACTACCTTACATTAGTGAATGGTTTGTGATATCTAGTGATGCACCAATGAATGGAATGGTATGTAGCCTCATAAAAATGACATGGTGATACAATATTCCTCTCACCAATTTAAAATTCATTAATAAAATTAATAGACTAATGATTTTACGTTAGTAATGGAATTTTTTTCCTTGATGATATTGAGGAATTTTATCCATGTTCATTGTGTGATATATATGATGAAAATAAAATATTAAAGCATAAATTTATACATAAAGAGTATAATATTCATGAATGAATATGGTTTGAATTGATCAATGAATATGACTTCTCAAAACATTACCATTATAGAATGGAAAATAAGGGGATGTTGTTCTGAGTCAAATAGACCATGATAGTTTTACCGTGATGAGGATTGAAAGAGATCTATCATTTTTGGATTTACAGAAGATGTATATTGAATTCATGAGAAAAAGGTAAAGATCCTATATTTCTTTGATTAATGTTCACCCATCTATCCATGATAGGAATATGAAGGCATACAAATGATATGTCTAATTACAGAAAAAGGTGAGGAATGTTCTTAAGTTCAACCATAATCTTTCTAAAATTATAATATTTATAAAATGAGTAGATGTCCCATAAAAACAATTATTATGGAAGGAAATGTTGGATGAATCTCAATGTTTTTTCATTCTATATAAATCTTAGAAGACTGATGAAGTATAAAGATATTAAAGAGAAATTACTATTGGATAATATGAAAAGCGATATTTCAGATTATGTATCTTTGTACCCTATATGTTAGTAAGTTAATGTTGGTAGATAGATGTCAGAAATGTTTTTACCACAATTATGCATACTAGTATGAAAATGGGGAAATATCACTATGGAATTTCTTATTGGACTCCTAAAGACGAAAAAATTCAATAATTCTATTTAATTTGTAGATGAAATTCTTATGATGTCAGGAAATATAATTTATATTAGGTAATTGTCTCGCGGCACACGATGGGGTCGTGGGGGAGAAACGTTCTCTACCTGATGGTTGATTAGAGAATCTTGGGTTCTACTTAATCACTCATATCGAGTGCACTGTTTTCGCCTCGAAACGCCCAACGGTTCCATATCCAGTGATGTGTGGACCTGCTTTCCAAAGTCAGTCGTTCGTTTGGTGGTTTGACAGGCGACGTTTGAGAACTCACATTGGTTGAGAGGATGGGAAGTCGGGATCATCGCACCCTTTTGGGGGGAGTTATTTCATGTTCCGGGACTCACTTATAGATTTAATATGTATTAATATGTTCGCTAATCTTTGGTTTATACCCAAGCGTAGTATCCACATATTTCTCCAGGTTGGAAATGGTCAGCTAGATGTAGGGGTTCAGAAACATTTATACTTAAGGTTTACCATCCCTCATTGGATTAATGACCCCAAGGAGTCTGGAATCATTGAGGCGGCACTACGAGTGGTGTGGGGAACCAACGTGAAGATAGTCGGATCGAATGGTTGTTGTTATTGAACCTTAGGGAGGCTTCCTACGTACCCTGCTTATGGATACAGGGATCAAATACCACATTGTTCGAATAGGAGTGTCGGAGAGCCGACGTGGATGTGGACCCGGGGGTCCGATTGTGATCGGGCTTCAACCTGATGGAGGCTTCCTACGTATCCATGTTGTGGGGAATAAAAGTCCTCATAGTTCGCATTATCTTGGGAATTACACTTTGAGGAGGCCCAGAGTAATGGATTGGGGCTTACACATGGAGGATCCCCAGAGTAATGTATTGGGGCTTACACTCTAATGAGGCCCAGAGTAATGGATTGGGGCTTACACTCTAAAGAGGCCAATATTAATGGATTGGGGGTTACACTCTAAGGAGGACCATAGTAATGTATTGGGGCTTACACTCTATGGAGGTCCATTAGAGGATGTCATGGTCAATGCTTACTTTATGCCCACATGAGTCATCCTCTGTGTGAGAAACAAGAGGCAGTAGGGACCAGACGATCACGTCACGAAAGATGCGTCTGTGGGAAGTGGAGTGGCGATTATGCATAAAGGTGGCCCATAATGATGGGGCTTACTCCTAGGTGGATTCCTAGGGAGACAAAGCGCAACGGGAGAGGGACTTGACCCCAAAAAAGGACAGAGCATCACCCTTCCCTGCTATTCCCTTCCCTGGGCTTGGCCACGGGGATGTACGGAGGAGAATGGGGGCTTCCTTCTGATGGGTATCCTGACACTCCCTGGGGAGGGGAGAAGTGCCCCAATCCTAACAAGTGAAGGGGCAGAAAAGGGGTTCCTAGGCTCGGACTCCGCTTTACCATGGGAATGTGAACCCATGAATGATTTGGGAATCCACCCAAGGGTTGGAGTAACCCCTTTTCCCCTACATAGCATTGGAATGTGAACTCAAAACGGTGCTCTGATGCACCTGAAGGTTACATCAGACGGGTCCGGTGGCTCTGTTGGAGGCCACGGCTCGGGGCCGATGAATGGGCCAATGAGGGAGCTGCGGAGGAACAGGCTGGACTGGGAGGGTTTTATCCGGATCAGGGAATGGGAACTCCAAAGAATCTCGTGGGACACATGGGTGTATGAGTGGAGGCTCCCTTCGCGTAGGGAGGTACTACGTGGCTGGTGAGGTCGTCCACGAACCAGGGTGGTCCGTGGACTGATGGGCATCCAGCGAACCAGGGTTGTTCGTGGACTGGCGGGCATCTCGTGAACTAGGGTGGTTCACGGTTTCGGGTTCAGCTCGCGTACCAGGGTGGTATGCGGAGGGATCCATGCGAGCAGCGGCGGCCAAGGGCGACACCGGTCGGGGGTTCATCGTTTGGGGCTTCACCCGCGTAGGAGGGTGCTATGAGATACGACTGATCAGAAAATAGGTATAAACTCCCTGGTTTGTGGGGAGTTCATCCGTAGAGGAGCCATGGTTCATGGACTTCATTTCTTTGTTATTTTTAGTTTGTGTTTCACCAAGTTATTATGCATTTTCAGTTCCTTATTAATTCGCTTCCAACTTCATACATGTTCTAGTTCATGGACTGGAAATTCTCTCTTTGTGAAATATTAATCTCCTTCCTTCGAAATCCTTCCACCTGAATCAGATTGATCTCTCTGAATCCTCCCTTTCTCTTCCCCCTCAGTCTCCTTTTATAGAGTGGGGAAATAGATGTATCTGGGGTCATGCAGCACCTTTTTCGGAGTCCCATGAGCGAAAACCCGGTTTACGGATGACTTGGTCAATCTGAAACTCACCAGGGGCATTGAACACCCCCCCCCCCCCGCAAACCAAATAAATCTGAGGGACAGCTTCGCGGCCGTGAAGGGATTCACATCTATTCCGCGAATGACAGCGGATGTGGTCTGGGATGGTCGACGATGTTCGCAGCTGGGGCAGTTCATGATGGTAAACCGGGTTGGCGCCTGTCCTGCATTGCGCCTGCGGAGGACCTCCTCCTCCATTCAGTGAATGATAGCAGTCCGCGAAGGGGTTGCTTCACGGAATCGTCTGCATAGCATTTTCATGGGACCGGTCTGTGGACTGGTTCAGCGTGTTCCTTCCTCTATGTTTTCTCCCCACCTTTTCCCAATTCTTTTGGGGGGAAATTGGGTAGAATCTTCCTTGTATTCAAGGGGATTTCCATTTTCATATGTGAATTTTTTAGGACCCTACAAATTCCCCCCATCGGAATGGGGTCCGATTAGAACAAAGAGGTGGACATTCCGATGCAGAGTGGTCCTGAAACTTGGATGGTTTGCGATATAGGAGTTGACCTGGTAGAGGACAAAAACTATAAATACGGGGTGCCTTCCTTTGTCTTTTACCAGATTCTTCGCGAAACCAAATCCCTCTCTATTTTTGTCTCCGTGTGGTCATTCCTTTGCGAAATTCCTCGTCCATGACCTAGTTGCCATTTCCACGAACCATTCCTTGTTCGCGGTCGCCTTCACCCGCGGACCAATATCCAGCCACAAACTAACACTTGTAATTAATTATAAAGTAAGTCACGATTGGCCACGTAAGAACATGCTCTACTATTTTGATGGTTCGCAGACTGAAATCTTCCAGAATTTGAAAACTTCTTATGCCTTCTGAATCTAATTATTTAAATCCTGGATTAAGATTTAGCGGAGCAACCTGGTTCGCGGTTTTCTGGCCAAGGCTACACGGGCCAGAGTACCATGGATTGCTTCCACGTAGGGATGGTTCACGTTATACAGTTGTCGCGAACCCTCCGTTTGAGGCCTACTTGGGGGCCTTGCTATGAAGTCTCCTTGACTGAATCCTTAGCAATATATTTGATATTTTTGTCCATGTTTTATTATTCCGGACTAACCATTTGATGGATTTCATAATACAGGGAGAAAATATGGTTCCCCCTCACCGTGCACCCAGGCCCACTACCGAGCCTCTCCCAACTTGTTCAGGGAGATGTCTAACTATGATTTGTAGAGCGTAGATTGTCAAAGAGGACCCTAGTCAGTCCATCATTCCAGACGATGGTGTCTTTAAAGACATGCTCTCTCATGAGCTCTTGGGTTATCCACTATCAAATCAACTTCCGCTTTACGATTTTAGTCTTCAAGATGACATCACTATCCCTCCTACTTTCTCAAGTCTTCCGTCTCCTTTCTTGGAAGCTTTACCAAAGTGCATTCAGGCGAACCTTACCTCATTGGGGGATAAAACCTCTAATTTTGATCCGAAAGACTCTTTCATTTTTAGAGGCTTTGTTTGGACCAAAAGTGATTAGTGCACTCAAGACTTCTCTCAAGAAGTTGTCTTCGAGAATTATCCCTCTATTGTTAACCTTGCTCGAGTGGATCCTGATTCGGGGTGGATTCCTAGGTGGGATCTTCGGTTTGGTGGGATTTTCTCAAATGATTGGTCTTAGTCCTTCTGGTTCCATCATCATTGTTGGGAATCTCCCGAGTCACTGGAAGCAGTCAATATGTAGCCCATAGTGTGGGCCTCCCAGTTCATTGTTTACCCCCCATCTTTGATCCTGCCTGACCTGTTCAGTCGATAGTGTTCATGTACTAATACTTCCCACCTAGACCATGGTGTAGTTGGAATTATTGTGTGGGACATCTACTAATTGGGAGGGCTTCTGATCATCGGTGAGTTGTATGACGAGTTTCTTCCCACTCCTGATGCATGGGATGACGTTGAACAGGTGCCTTCGTTAGCGAGGGATCTGCTGGTTATGGCAGAGCGGTCACTGGGTCAGGCCTTGTGTTCCCACTATCTTATTCCCTATAGCACCTAGATAGGGTTATTTATGAACATCATTGGTCCTATGCCGATGTTCAAGCGCCCCAGGACTAATCTTTCTCAACAGTCACGAACCATCCTGGGTTCCTACTGGGCGGTTCTGGAAGCGGGCGACTACCTCTCATGGGGTTACGAGTTGCGCCCCGGTGTGCCACCTATGCTCAGTTTAGCAGGTCTGTTTGCTATTTTTTTGAGCGGGTGGTTATTCCCTTCTCGGGATATCAAACTGGGCATCAGAGCTTGCACCATGATGATGGCAGTTTAGTTGGAAGAGGGCCGCCCAGTAAACCTGGCCATGCCCACTTTGTCTCGTATTTACGAACTACTGACCCACATGGAGGTGGGCGGGCCACCCTACCGTCTGAGTGGGCCATCTCAATTCTTATACGGCTAGATATAGAATCATTTTCGCTGATATGAGTATTGTCATATCAAAGTCATCCTGCTTCCTACCTTTCAGCCTACCCTGCTCAATATAGCTTGGGTTCGTTTGAAGTCCATCAATTCTGATGAAATCGTCGAGCATCTAAGTGACTTCTCCTAGTTCTCTTTTGATCCCTACCCCATTCCTTCCGGCATCATGGTTGAAAACCGCAAGGGGAGCATGGAGGATAATTCTTACATGATTTCACTATGGGATGGGTTTCTGTCTGCGTGGATTGACGGGGTTTATCTATGCAAAATATATGCCCCCCATCGTTTATCTTTCTAGTTTGGGTGTATGCAACTCCAGGTTTCCCTGCCCCCTCCTCCAGCTCGATGACTGCACCTAGTCACTCTCTGTCAGTGGTGGTTGATGCTGATCCGGGGTGATGTGACAAAATAATTATCTTTCCAGGCATAGGAGTGGTTTCCAGCCTATCCTATGAGTATGAAAGAATGTGGGTAAAACATTATCCCGATGGAATCTTGGGGAAGGCTGTACGGAAATTTCCCAAATCATGAGTCATCACGGCGGATGTGTCTACTGCACCCTCCTCATCGGCTCTGAGGGAGGACCGACTGATGGCTCGTCAGTCAAAGCGACTCATGGGATTTCCCTCTCCCATCCTCTCTGCGGCCAAAGTTCAGATGGACCCAACCTTCTTGGATGTGGATGAGGATGACCTTGTGGAATCGTGTGCTAACGAGACAATTCCTGAAGTTATACCGACCGATACCGGACACAGAATGTTTATTCCCAAGCCAGAACTGGGGTTAGAAGCATCATGGCTTCTAGCTTCGGAACCATCTTCTGGCATGCCCATGTCTGTGCTGATTGCAAATCCAAACTTTGTTCCTGTGCTATCTAGAGGGGATACCAAAGTTACTCATGTCATGGCAGACCACCGAGCATTGAGAAAGTGGGCCTGGCCCCATATTTGTGAGATTTTTGCCAAAACTCTTCTAGATGAGATATAAACTAAAACCAAGGCTCTTAGACAACTTTTCCTGGGTTTAGGGTCAGGTGGCATTGACTATCGGCAGTTCCATTATGTCGCTTTCCAGGTTGTCATGGCCCGTGAGTAAGTTTCCACTAATGAACGCAAACTTTCTCACCATGCTACCTCTCATTGAGAGACCCAAGCCTCGGAGGAATCCATGATAAATCTCCATCAGCTGATAGCACAGGAGGCGAGCTCTCAAGATCAGGTAGCCATCCTATCCTCTGAGTTGCATGAATGTGATGTACGGTTAGCGATGTTGAGGGATCAATTGTCGACTACGACTAGTCACCTTGAAGTCACCAAGAAAGGGATCAACGATCTCCAAAAAAACAGTGGAGCATGCTTGTTCGGTGGTTGAGGTTGAGATTAGGGAGAAGGTCGTGCTTGAGCAGACTTGCAACAACCTTCACCAAACAAATGTCGATCTAGTGGAGAGAGCGAGCCAGGATCCTTTAGGACTATCCGATCCATTCTTGTACACTCTATTCTTCTTACCCCTCTTCTCTTCTTCTTTTTTGTGAGGAAGAGACACCATCTTGTGGATGTCCTCTCCCCCCTTTTATTCAAATGGAATAAAATCTATGTCAATATTTTGTTTCTAGAAAATTTGATTATTACTAGAACAATTATTGCATAAATAAAAACTCACTGAATCAAAATTAATCATAACTTAGGAAAACAAAATCTATATTTTTCCTAAACCATGGGATCCAGCGAGCATAGTTTGACTATTTCTAGGGTTTTTTAGAAAAACCACAAAAAAAATTTTCTTTTCTTATAATACCCTAATCTTTGTTGGGGCAATTTCATGTGGACCAACTGGTATGGCCCGACTTTTGCTTAGGTCTCCATTTTCGGGTTTTCGACCTAACAGGCATTGTGCTTCTTTTTGTGAGTGGTTTAAAGTCCCACCAACAAGACTATAATTACTGATGTTTTAGGTCGAACATCTTTGACCAGATATGGTGGGGTGAGGGCCCCAAGGAGGTTCGGTTGATTGAAAGATGTCTCAATGTCCTCCAGACGCTCGTGAGAAGAGAATATTTAGATTTGAACGACATGCAGGTTATGTCTCAAGGCGTGGGAGTGGTATCGGTGTGCAGAGGTAGGATGATAATCGCCTAATGAAATCATGCCATTGGTAGATGGTCCAGGGGAGATTATTATTCAGAGTCCCCGAGGGCATGGTATGCATAGTTGTGAAAAGGTGTCCTTGAGTCAATGACTCTCCATTTCTGAGGGCCTGAGGATTTCATGGAAGTTGGGCTTATAGAAACCACCATGGGTGGATTGGGGAATTATGAAAACAACCAGGGGTGGCTTGGAAAGGGTGTTTGACGTTTGAAAGAGTAGGAAAACATAATTATCAGTCAAGATTGTGGACACAGGGTCCCCATCTTACGCATTTATCAAGCATACAAAGAGGATTGGAGCTTGGAGTAGTTTAAAGTCATGTAGGTAGGAAATCATCTAGAATAGAATGGAATCTCCTAGTTTGTGGTAATATCAACAGAGACATTCTACCATATTCAGCCAGGGTCGTGAAAGAGGCTACTAAACTTCATCTCAGTGGTTTTCCAAATTCCGGGATGGACGTGGGGGCTCAGGGGTTGAGTGGCGCATGTAGAGAAGCATTTTCTAAAGAATTATTTCCATTGGTAGATGATCCAAAGGCGATAAATATGCAGAGCTGTTGGGGGCTTGGTATGAATAGTCTTGAAAATGCGTCTATAGGTCAATGATTCCATTCCCCCGATAGCCGGGAAACTTCAAGGAAGTTTGATATCCGGGACCACCAGGGGTGGTTATGGGAGTTTGGATTTTTCTGATTAGAGAGTATGGTTTATGAGTAGAGAGTGCCTAGATATGGGAGAAACATCTAGGATAAATTTTCTAAGAATGGGTAAAGTCATCCCTTCTCATGATAGTGTGAGACGGTGGTTTGTGCAGGTTTGACCCGTGCACTGAGGGACAGAGAAAAGCATAAGTTCCTTACTGAACCCATGACAGGTTTGTCCATGCAGTTTAACTTCATGCGTTAAGGACTACATTCATGCAGTTTAATGTCATGCGGTAAAGACAAGAATCATTATTAAAGGTTGTTGGGCAGTTTAACGTCGTGCAACAAGGATGGGGGAATTTTTAAACCTGTGAAAATGCTTGTAGTTGGAGGCATTTCACTGAATGTTTAATGCTTGGTCTTTGCAGCTTTATGCCTAGTGTCCTAGATGTTCCGTGTAATTTAACATCATGTGTTAAGGACATAGTTTCAAAGGCCACTCTTGATCAGAATGTAACTGGGCTTGAACATCTCAGCATTCCCAAGATGTGGAGAGGGGTTTATTGGTGTAAATTGTGGTTCCGGGGCTTCTTGGATCAGGAGAAATGATATGGGGGCACTATGGCCGGTAAGCGTACGGAGCTAGGAAGCGTGTCGCCAGAGGAAATCTTCGCTTTGGTAGATGGGCCTGGGGATATCAATATGCAGAGCCGCTGAGGGCATGGTATTTATATTTATGAAAAGGTGTCCCCAGGTCGATAACTTTCCACTTTCGATGGCCATGAATGGTTATGATGATCCATGATTATTCAGGCCACGAAGTCTGCCATTTGGTAAGAAAATATCTAGACATGTCATGCATATTCTTCCCAGGTTGCTGTTAAAGCGTAGAGACCTCCATGCTCTGATTTATCTTGCACGCGGGGGTATACCATCACTCCATGCAGTTTAAGCTCATGGGGTAAAGATGAAGTTCTCCTAGTTTAGCGGTCATAGAGCTCGGAACAATGGGTGACTATTACTGTCTCACTCAAAGGATAAATGAGTTATCATGATCTGGTATACTCTGAACAGGGTGGGGGATGGAGGTTTTAAATTTTAACTCTGAGGTTTCCCAGATCAAGAGATGTGATGTGGGGGATTTGAGGCTAGTAAGCGTACGGAGCTAGGAAGAGTACCGCCCGAGGAAATATTCCCATTGGTAGACGGGTCATGGGCTATCAATATGCATATCCGCTAAGGTCATGGTATGAATAGTCATGCAAAGGTTTCCATAGGTCGATGACTTTCCATTTCCGATGGCCATGAATGATTATGAAAACCCGATATTTCTCACAGTACAGAGTTCGGCATGTGGGTATAACGGTGTCTAAGCATACAAGAAACATCTTCACTACAATTGTCCGTTGATTCAAAGTATCCTAGACCTAGATTGATGTCGTTGATGCAAGTCTTCATGTGAACTATGGGCTGATACATAGGCTAACCAGGTAGGGATACCCTGGAAACATTTGGATTTTAAAAGGGGGACGAACTTGTAAACCACAACTCCATAATTTTCTTGATCAAGAGATATGATATGGGGGCTCAGATGCCGGTAAGCGTACAGAGCTAGGAAGAGTATCACCTAAGGAAATCTTTCCTTTGGTAGACGGGCATGTGGCTATCAATATGCAGGGCCACTGAGGGCATGGTATTCATAGTCATGAAAAGGTGTCCACATGTCGATAACTTTCCACTTCTGATGGCCATGAATGGTTTTGAAGATCCATAATTACATGGGTCGTGGAGTCTAATGTATGGAAAGGATGCATCCAAATGCACCAGGAGTATTTCCCTCTAGTTTTCCATATATCTTGGGTGGGACACGATGATGTCCGTACAGTTTGAACGTCATGTGGTGAGGACGAAGTTTACACCCCGTGCATATCTTGTCCATAAATGGGGGAAGATGGAATTTTTTTAATTCTTCATTCGGGAATGGCTGGGCCAGGATGGGAAACCATAACGTCACTATGAAGCCCATGAGGTATGGAATCAAACCACGCATAGTTCCCGGAATTCCACGCTGTTTAACATCGTGTGGTAAGGACGAGGAATACACCCCATGAAGGTCTGATCCGTACACGGGGGGAAAGGGAATTTTTAACCTCTTATATGTGTGGTTTAACGTCGTGTGGTGAGGATGAGGAGTATACCCCGTGCAGGTCTGGTCCATACATGGGGGAATGGTCATTTTTTAACATTCATTTGGGGATGGCTGGGCCAGGTTGGGGGACCCTTGCATCACTACGTATCCTACGAGGGCATAAATCAAGCCACACAATGTTCTTTCCTAAATACACCCCGTGTAGGTCTGGTCCTAACATGGGGGGAAGGGGAATGTTTTTTAAATGTTTGGGCCAGGATACAGAATCTAGGCGTCACTATGTATCCCGCAAGGGCATGAATCATGCCTCACATTGTTCTTTTGGGAAATACACCCTGTGGGGGTCTGGTCCGTATGGGGGAAGGGGTATTTTTGCTTCATTTGAGGTGGATGGCCAGGGTGTAGAACTCTAGTGTCACTACATATCGTGTGAGGGAAGGAATCAAGACTTACAGAGTTCTCTGAAAGGCAATACAATATGTGCATGTCTGGTCCATACACGGGGGGAGAGGGCATTTTAACTTTTATTCAGGAATGGCTGGGCCAGGGTGGGGGACCCTGGCATCACTACGTCCTCTGCGAGGGCTAGAATCAATCTATACATAGATCTCTAAAAAGAGTACACCCCGTGCAGGGATGGTCCATACACGGGGGTAGGGGACAAATTGTATTCCATTTGGGAGTTGCTGGGCCATGGTGGGGGACCCTAGAATCATTATGTATCCTACGAGGGCAGGAATCAAGCCTCATGTAGTTCTATTTGGAGTACACCTAGTGCAGGTCTAATCCATACATAGGGGAAATGGGCATTTTTAAAAATCGTTATCCGTGCAGTTCAACGTCATGCGGTGAGGACGAAATATTCTTAGTTTAAGGTCATAGAGTTTGTACCGTGGGAATTTTTAAAACTCCTTGTCCGTGCAATTTAACGTTGTGCGGTGAGGATGAAATACTCTTAGTTTAAGGTCATAGAGGTTGGACCATTGTGTTCTTGGCAGTTTAATGTCCTGCAACTCGGATGATAACTGCTTTTAGTTTTCTATGTGAAATACTTCTTCAGGAATATCGCATTTGTAGGAGTGGTGATGAATTTCACATCTATGGAGATCAAGGCATATGCTCCATTGGAGTAGACCCTGTGTATAACATATGTCCCCTCTGACATGGGCTCCAGCATCGGAGGTTTCTTTACGGGTATCATCGGTGTCCAAAGGACCAACACTAATTCTCCATCCAAGAAGGACTGAAGATAGACCTTTTTATTGAAGGCGCGTGCAATCCGATTCTGGTATACTTCCAGATATTGCAATGTGTGCAACCGCTTCTCGTCCAGATGCTCCAATTCACCTAGCCTCTTTTCTGATTTCTCGTCGTTGGATAACTGATCACAAATAGAAACATGGAGTGAGGGTAATTGGAGTTCAATGGGCAGGACCACTTCTGTTCTGTATACTAATGAATATGGATTGGCCTGAGTAGTGGTGCAGATCGTGGTTCGATAAGCCCACAATGCATGGAGGAGTTTATCCGGCCATGACTTCTTGTCTTTATTCACCATTTTATGTATAATTTTAGACAAGGTCTTGTTGAATGCCTCTATCTGTCCATTGGCCATTCCATGGAAGCGGGATGAGTTGTTATCCTTGATACCGTTCTCTTAGTATAATTTCTCCAATACAGCAGAGCATAAGTTGGTGTCGTTATCCGTCAGTATGGTATTAGGGACACCGAATCTGGTGATGATATTGGTTTTCACGAAGATGACAATGCTTCTTGCCCCAAATTCCTTAAGGGGTATGGCTTCTGCACATTTGGTAAAGAAGTCGGTTGCCGTGAGGATATACATAAGTTGTTTGGATGTGGTGGGAGGATATAGTCCCACGACATCCATTCCCCAAACAAAAAATTTCTAGGAGTACTTTGCCTGATGAAGTAACAATGGGTGTTGCTGTATGAAGTTGGCATGAATTTGGCATGAGTGGAATTTTTCGGTAAAGCGCTCACAATCTCGTGCCACTATGGGCCAAAAGTACCTGAGCCTCCGAACCAGATGGGAAATCTTGGACCCCAGCTAATGTGCTCCACATACTCGGGCATGCACATCAATCATGACGGCAATAATTTCTTCACCGTCAATTCATCTGAGGAGGACTCTGTCGAGGCCTCATTTGTAGAGGACCTCTTGTTGACCCATGCCACCATATAGAAAAAAATTGATTGCCCTTTACCGTATTTTCTCTCGTTCAGTCCAGTCTGATGGAAGTTCTCCCCGTTGAAGGTATTTTTCAATGGGGGTCATACAGCCGGTGGAAAGAGCATATGGCTCAGGGACTGGACTGACTTCATTGATTTCTTCCGTCATGGTCTGAAAAATGGAAATACCATTCGGCGGTGAGCAAAACTGATGACTATTTCATCCCGGTTTGGGTCGGCAAGGGTTGCGGCCGCTTTAGCTAATACGTCGGCCTGTGCATTCTAAGACCGGGGAATGTGGGTCAATTTTGGTTCTGTGGAGAATTCCGCCGTTAACCCTCGAACATTTTCAAACAGGGGAATCAGCTCCTCATTTTTAATAGCATAGTTACCATTGAATTTCTTAATGACTAGTTCTGAGTAAAGTTTTACCTTAAGGTTCTGTACTTGTGCCTGGAGTGTGAGCTCCAGGCCTGAATAAGAGCTTGATACTCCACTTCATTTTTCGTACATCCATCTGACAGGAGGAAGGAATATGGAAAGACAACCTTTTCTAGGGACATGATTATTATCCCCAAACCCACCTTGTTACGTCTAGGATCTTCCATCCTTTTACCAATTGGGCTTCAGGACGCGCCGTCGAAGTACATTTCCCATACTGGGAACTCCTCTGGAACCGAGAAGATGTCTTCATCCAGTAGATCGTTGTCTGGTGTGGTAGTCCGTGTCGAGGGGTGCCCTACTAGAAAATATACTAATTCCTAGCCCATGATGGCCTTCTGAGGCACAAACCGGATGTCAAACTGTTGCAGGATGACTGCCCATCGGTATTGGCGCCTAGTCAGCATCTGGCGGCTAAGTATGTACTTTAGCATGTTATTACGCGAGGACAAATGGACTTCATGATGCTGCAGATAATGTCGCAACTTTTGAACTGTGAAGACCAAGGCCAGAAAACTCTTCACGATGTTTGTGTATCGAGTCTCAGCATCAATCATGGTTTAGATGAGGTAATAGAGACTGTTTTCACTACCAGCGTCATTATTTTGTACGAGAAAGGCTCCTAGTGACCGCTCTAGGGCCGTCATGTATAGGATGGGAGTCCTTCCTTAAACTGGGGGCATGAGTACCGGTAGGATTAAGAGGTACTTCTTTAGGCTGTCAAACTCCTCTTGGTAGACATCTGTCTATTGGTACGCCACTCCCTTATTCATTAACCTGGTAAAGGGAAAATATTTTCCTGCTAGGTTGGATATGAACTGCCTGATATAGGCCAGGTGTCCTTGTAATCCCCTAAATTCATTGAGATTGAGGGGAGGTGTGAGGGTGAGGATAGCCTTTTTTATTTCTGGGTCGACTTCGATGCCACGATGGCGTACGAAGAAGCCAAGGAATTTCCTTTAGGTAACCCCGAAGGCGCATTTCATGGAATTCATCTTCAGACTATGTTGTCGAAGTTTGTTGAAGAAGCTCTCAAGATCTGATAGGTGATCTGGGCATTCTCTGTATTTGACCACCGAGTCATCCACATAGAACTCAACAAATCTCCCCAGGAATGGTTTGATGATACGATGCATGGCACGCTGATATGTGGCACCAGCGTTCTTGAGACCAAAGGGCATGACCCTATAGCGGAATACTTATTTGGGGGCCCAGAAGGTAGGGGATTCTTCATCTTCTTGGGCTATTCTGATTTGATTATACCCAAAATAGCCCTCCATGAAGGATAAAGCCTCATACACGGCCGCCATGTCGATTAACAACTCAGTGATCGGGACCGGGAAATCATTTTTCGGGCAATGATGATTGAGATCTCTAAAATCAAAGAAAACATGTTTTTTTCCGTTCTTTTATTTGACAAGGACGATGTTGGCCAACCAGATGGGGTATTTGACCTCCCGAATGAAGTCTTCTTTGATGATCTTATCGACATCAGCCTTTATTTTGGAAGCATGTGAGGGGTGTCCTTCTTGAGGCTTGTTTATATCCTTGGTGGCCTTTTGGCAAACCCAGATGATGCGTCGCCACTTCAATATCAAGTCCTGGCATTTCCGTGTAATTCCAGGCAAAGACATCCCAGTGTTGCTTTAGGAAAAAGGTATATAACTCGTGCTCCTCGGGGGACATGGCTACACAAATGAGAGTAGGCCTTGGATATTCCTTGGTACTCAGGTTTATTTCCCTGAGCTCTTCCACCGTGTTGTAGATACCCTCCCCAAATGCGGGAGGTGCATCCCTGAGATCTTCCACCTTTTCTCCACATCCTTATCTTCTTGATCTGACGGGGGGAGTTTTCAGTCTGGGATTCTGGGAGTTTGAGTGTGAGGCATCATGGGAATCCCCGCTCAAGTATTCGTGCCTAGATTTTGGGTTGGTGGATGTTCCCGCATTGTCACACTCAATCGTTATGGGTGAATTCATGAAGACAGATGAGTGTGTGTCCGAACTTCAATCCATGCTCCCAACATGGTTGATGGGTAGTACGTAGTCTCCGCCAAGCTGCCTAAGGGGGTTGTCAGGAGCCATTTCCAGACCATTTGGAGCGGGGATCCAGTCGACACCATCGACCAATGGCTTCTTCTTCTTTTTCTCATAAAATCTGGTTTCAATGTAGTGTGACTCGGAGAGCTCGAAAGTGGCATTGTCGTCATACCGTGTCCCACTTTTCCAATTGAACCAGTACGTAATAAACTGTTCGTAGGATGAAGGAATGGCCATGTGGTTATGGAGCCATGGACTTCCAAGCAGGTCATTGAATGTTGTGTTCTTCCAAACCACCAAGAATTCCAAATGGGCCATAAGGTCGACAAAATGGGTCTTCAGCTTGATTTATCCCATTGTATTCTATTCACTCTTGTAAGAGCTAAACAGAGTTGTGGCTGAGGGTACTAGGTCATTCTCACTGTAGCCCAGCTTATGGAGTGTTCGTAGGGGAAGGAGGTTAACTCCAGAGCCATTTTCAATAAAGAATTTTCAGATTTCAACATCATTTAGAGTGTCGTCCACATATAGTGGCATGATTTGTCCTTTAATGAAGACATCTTCATCCTGATCAATGAAAGAAATCCCCGCATTACATTCAGTTGAGCCAGTCTCCATCCAATAAATATCGGCGGAAGCTACCTCATCTTGAAACTCTGGGGGGCTAAGTAGGGATTCTATAAGTGCCTCCCTGAGGTCTTCTGACAATTCTTGGGCTTCCAGGATAGATAGTTTGGCTGGTACGGATGCCATCTACTTAAGGATATCGTATTTCTGCTCCAGCGGCCAACGCTTCTCCATTGGCAGGATAGTTTTTGTGGGCATCTTGGGAGTTGGAATATGTGATGTGGAGGGACCAACTGCGGGGTTAGATGCCGATGATATCCCCAGGTTCTGGGGACTCGGCCCTGCTGGTCTGTTTGTGCGGACTTGGATTCTAGACACTTGTTCCTCCTTTTATGGGTACCGCTGAATGATGGGGGAAGAGTGGCCGCTTGTAGAGGTGGAGGGATATCATTTTTCCTATGGAGTCTATTTAAGGGCTCTCCCACGGGTTTCCGTGATATTGACAGTTTGGGTCGAGGTCCAACCGTAGGGTTGGTTTCGGTCACGAATGTGCCTTCCCTGATACCCCTTGCCTCTGCGATTCCTCATCCTGGCTCTTCATGTTGGGAACTCTAGTTCATAACCATACCATTAGACTGGGAATGATTCCAAAAGATGGATGACATTAATGGAACCAATGATTGGCTCTTTATCCTCTGACAGGTCAACCTGGTCAGTTGTCCCTAATGGTGTCGTTTGGTGGGTCGATGCTCGTGGTGCCAAATTCTGGGGCATGAAATATTTCAGTGTTGGGGCAAAATTTGGCCTTGTCGCAGACTACTCCTCTTGTGCTTGTCTCTTCCCTCTTCGATTATGCATAGATGACCAGCTCGTAGAGGGTTGTAAGGCTGATATTGTCAGCTGTGCGGCATCAGGGGCTGTTGGTGGCAACACCGACTGTTGTAGTTGATCTCAAAGTATGCCCTAGGATCAATTAATAATCTTCCGAGTAATCCAGTTATCAAACTGCTGCCCCTTCTTACTAGTCTATTCCTGCCACCCCTCCCTTTTGTTAGAGTAGGTGGTTGAAATATATGTCACATGTGTTGGAGGTGGTCCCAGCTCGACCTACCCGGAGTCTACCATCCTTTGCTAGAGGTCTTTGAAGACGTAGCATTCCCGAATATTGTGCCCCAACATTTGATGGTAGGGACAGTAGTCTGGCATGTCATCGCAGCCGACTTCTTTGGGTTTTCTCTGCTCTAAGAGGTGGAGCAAGGTGCAATTCATGGCGGCGATGAAGTAGCCGCAGACTTGGTCCTCTCAGAACGAGTATAAATTATTTCTTTGTTCCTCAAACTGGTCCCGCTACGAACCTTTATAATTGTCCCTCCTGGGCGGAGGTATCCGTTGATATACAGGGGACCCTAGACAATTTGGTGGAGGCCTGGGTGGTGAAGCATGCAAAAGGGCTGGCTTGAGAGTGATATAGGACGCTTCAGCTCTAACTGTTCAATTTGCAGGAGCCTGTGAGGAAATTCGGGACTTAATATTGGTCCGCTGTAGGGAGTCATCGATTCTCTGGGCAATAGCCGAGAGATGGAGGAAGCCAGTGTTGCACTCCACTGGTATGAGTGGGGTTCGCAGCTCATCTCGAAGATTGTTAACGCATATGGTGAGCAACTCATCTTGAGGCATTGGCTTATTCAGAGAGTAGGTCAGACCATTCCATCTGGCGATGAAATCCGAAACCCTCTCATTCTCCCTCTATTTACAGTTCATGAGATCACTGACTGTTGTTTTAGGCAACGTCAAGCTGAAGTGGAACATGAACGTCTACCGAAGTTCTTCCCATATTTTTATCAAATGGTCTGGCAGAAACATATTCCAGACGAAGGCAGATCCTTCCAAGGTCCATACGAAGCATCTGAGTTTCACTGCTTCTTGTTGTTCCAATGTTCCCATCATCGGGTCGCAATAGGACGCATAGTGCATCAAATGATGTTCCAGATCGCGTGATTCATTGATGATAGGGAACACAGGGCTCCCAAAATTGGGTGGAGGAGGCGTGTTGCTCACCCAATCTAGGTCGGTCTTCCGCTCTGGTAGTATCAGAGCGCGCCGACCTTCCATTTTTTCCAATCAAGCCGTTAGTGACTCGATGGTGTTGGTGAGACCCTGGTTTACATCCTGTTGGGCCTAGTCCTGGGTAGGTGTATCCCGAGGCATTTCATGATGATACAGCTTGGTTGGAACCAGGGGTGCATGTGCTATTTGTGACACCTTCAAAGGGTTTAGACGTACGTGCTCCGATTCCTTCTTGAGTGGAGGTAAGTCTTGGTATTCATCCGGATCCACATTTAGGTAGTTGGACGGGTCGAGCGCCTCATTGGACGGGATCCCTAACCGTTCTTCATTTGTCGGGGCGAACCATGGTCTTTTAGGTGCACTTACTAGAAGTGCATGATGTGGCTCATCTTGGTACGTGCATTCAATAAGACTGTTTCTCTTGAGTAGCGTGGGGTTAAGCCACCTCAATTCTTTCATCTCCTCTTCCTGTCGAGCGAACCTCTCTTCAAACATATGTGGATCGTCTTTATCGAGAGAAGGAGTTGGGTTAAATGTGACCTGTCCTTTGTTCTTATCCTTGTAGGAAGCTCGCAAGGTGATCAGAGGAAGGTTAGTTGAAGGGCGAGCCATGTTTATGGCGGCCCTCTGGTTTCGGGTGTGCACACTCAGAGGTTCATTGTGAGTCACAGCCTGACCAAAACCATCTTCCCCTGATCCTTCCGAATTTGCACCATCTTCGGCGTTACCCATGGGGTTAGCCTCTATGGCATTAATGGATGCATATCGCGGGGCAGAGAAGATGTCATCTTCCAAATAGTAATAGGATCTCCCATGTCTCTTACTGGCCTTCCTTTTCATGTCATGGGATGGCCTTTGGACCCATTGTCGAAGGGTGACATGGAGAGTTATTTGATGTGATATTACGATACGCCTCCCTCTTAGAGAGGATGCTGATTCTAACAATGGGATAGGGAAGGAACCTCTTATTCTGACTGTCTTCTTTAGACGAGAGAATACTGATTCTTGTGGGGAGGTTGTTGTGGAGGAGGTAATAATGCCCCCTGCCCTGAGGGCTAGGGTTGGCTCTGTTCCTTGGACGTTGAGTCTCTTCCAATTTTTATTGGTCTTATAGGGGCATATGTTGTTAAAAATTCCCCCTGCCCTGTAGATTGGGGATGACCCTGGATTGCTGCGGTGGCTGCTGCTATAACGAACTGACTGATCTCACGTTCCCCCATTCGATGGTGAACTGGTTCTGGTCCCGAGTTCTTTTGTGAATCAATCCCTTCGGGGGAGGCAGGAAATGCCCGCTGATTGACCTATCTTAAGTGAAAGGACTATTGTATGCTCTCGGTGGCCTGATTCAGGAGTTCTTGAATGACTTTTTCCCATCGGGCCTGATGCTTCTGGGACTTACTCAAGGCCTGACTCTATTTGGTGTGTTGCCTTTCACGAATAGGGAGACCACTCGATTGACGTCTTGACGTGATGACGTTGCAAGACATCATTCCGAACGAGCTCTTCTAGGTTAGGAGCGGAGTAAAATGCCGAGCTACATGTCCCCCACATCCACTAATATGGACTCCCGTCGGATCGTCACCGATGAGGCGACGCAACTAATGAAGCGCATAGAGGAAGTCTATCTCCATGTTTCCTTTATGCCTCTCATGCCACTGTTGTCGCACCGAAGGAAGAGCTTCCAGTTTGATGAGACGTTGTAGGCATCCTATTGTCTTGACATGGTCTACATAACCATCATAGGGAAGGAATCTTGATTTCAGTTGGTGGAGGGTTGTCCATATATTATGGCGGATGTCGTGCATGCATTCTTCCGACAACTCTCTGGGTATGTGGAACTGAGAGTTGGACGTGGGACAAAACATAACTGGTATATCATCCATGGCCAGTAATTTCCTAAGGTTCAACATGTCGGCGTGCTCCTCTTCTAGTGATTCCTCTATCTCGTCAGCCAAATGAGACGCTCGCCGATGGGGTGGTCAGAGGCAGCGGGATCGGTAGGTATTAAATTGTCATGTGGGCGATTTTGGGGTGGGTCAGAAGACGAACTTGGACCCGAAACATCTCCTGATTGAAGAAGGGTGTAGTTAGCGATTGACTATGAATCTGACATGCTCGATCCCGTCCTTCTGAGTGCCTCAACATATGGGGGATTTTTTTGATTGATTCGGAAGGGGGAGGACCTTCCAGTCAATATGATATGACATCTTGGAGAGGGCCTTTGCAATGACGGCCTTAGTGGTGAGGACTACCATTACTTCTTGGCTCCTCACCGCATGGAGAAATTTTCTAGTGCATACCCTGGGGAGGACATCCAAGGCGTGTCATAGAAAGGGGAGGACCTTCTGGCTATGTAGTGTTGTTACGAGGAGGGACTTCTCAAAAACTGCCATCATGGTGATGATGACCATCATGGTTTGAAGTTTGATGTGTATCCTAGGGAGGACTTTCAAGGCACACTGCGACAAGGGGAGGAACTTCTTGTTGCATGGGGCCACTGCGGGGAGGACCTTCGCAATGGCGACCGTGGTGGAGAGGACAACCATCACAGCTACTGCAATGGTGAGAACTACCATTACAACTTCCACAGGGAGAATATCTGCAGGGTATACCTTGGGGAGGGCCTTCATAATTTACTGCAATAATGGGAGGGCTTTCTCATTTCTTGGTATCTCTACAGGGAGGACATCCATTATCAGGGTGGTGAGGACTACCACCGTGATTTGATGACCGGTTGCACAGAGTGTCGTTGGAACATAACCCCTGGGGAGGACATTCAGGGTAGCCTACGATAAGGGGAGGGACATCTTGTCACGATGATAAATCACTGCGGGGCGGGCCTCCATAGTTTTGACTATGATAGTGAGGACTACCATCATAATTTGTGGTCCCACTGCATGGAGAGTGTTTGCAGTGTATACCCTGGGGAGGACCTTCAGGGTAGACCACAACAAGTGGAGGACCTTCCTGCTACACGATCTTCTGGTCAGTTGGAGGGTTTCTGTGACTCACATCAAAAGAGAATCTCTTGTGATCGATCATTATATGCTCATGGGGGAGGCCCCCGTGGGTGCTTTGGGGAGGACCTTCAGAGATGCTGGTAGCAAGATTGTGGGGAGGACCTTTGTAACTACTACTGCCACTCCCATAATATGGTAATGGTTGGGAAGGGTTATGAGCCTTATATATGCGCTTAGCAGCATTGGGAACCCGAGCTTCTAGCAGAGCGGAGTCATGAACACACTCTTTAGTTTACGCCCGCCTTCGGCACATTCAGGGTTCTTTCTTGTGGGCATTGAGGACCGTCTGCTATTGACAACGACCTTCACCTTTGGGTCCCTATCGAATTGGGTCCAGTGATGCTGTCAGGATACACTAAAGAACATCTTTACGTTTAGAAAGTATATATTTCTTCTCTGGAGCATCCACAATGATGGACAGGTGTCCCCTAGTTAGAATTAGAGAAGTTTCTCGACCCGGTTTCCCTTGCATCGGAAAATATAGCCGGCAACCCTCCTGGGTGGAAGCCGGGATGAAGATCTGCTCTAAGGTGGCTATCTCTACTGTTAGATGAGTCGCCTCAATTGTTGATATGGGCTCACGGGCCCGAGTCCTTGCTATTTCCGCTGATGCAATTACACTCTGGAAAGTCTGTAAGATATGATCTGGGATCGATACCTGCTCCTCCATCATTTACAGGATATGAAGAGAGATATATTTGGCTATAACGGGTATGAAGGCCCATTCCAGTATCAGAGAAGGAATATCTTGCTCCGGTCCTCTAGTGGTCAGTGGGTACTGAAAATTCTCCTGTGTTGGGGTAGGTGAACGAATCTGCCCCTGGGCCGGGATGTGTCAGTTTATCTCTCCGTTTTCCACCACATCGGGATAACAGACTTTACTTCCATCCGTAGGGAGAAAGCCCAGCATATGTTTGTTTCCCACCGTATCAAGTCAGGGGCCTTTATTTGCAGGGAGATGTGCTCGCCTATGAGTTTCCGCCACATCTGGGTAGCAGGATTTTTTGATTGCCACCGTATCTGGATGGTAGGCGTCAAGAGCATCTTCTAGGATCTGGTCCTGTAAGAGTTGGGTTGCCACAATATCGGGTTGGTGGGCTTCACAACCCTGGGTAGGGAGAGGTGCATGCCAGGTAAGTGTCGTCCTGTGAGAGCGACGGGCTTGACGGAGCTCGGCGGGGATCCGTGCCTGCTCGTATGATGCCACCATGTATGGATGGCGGTATTTGGAGGAGGGAACCTGTTTCTATGCCTGTTCATGATGCGTCTTCTTGACTGGGCAGCAGTGCTCCTCTTTGGGGACAAGGGTGATGACCGGTCCTCGGTTGTATGTTTTCAATGATCATCGGGTGGTCCGAGGGGCCGAAGATTGGGAAGTGTGGGCATGGATCCCCGGGGTGACATCCTCCTGACCGTGAGGATGTTGAGTCACGGTGTGACTGTGATGACGTCTTCTGGCAGGGGCCTTGGAGCGAAACCTCTGTTCAGCGGGGATGAAGTCTTCAACGTCGACCTAACCTACCTCCCAAAGATAAGGGAGGTACGCTTTGTCTCATTCTGGGGATAGACTCTCAAAACAGTATGAGACGGCAATGGGGGCCATCTGGATTTGGTTTTGCGGCAGCTGCAGGGTAGGCGATCGGCGAGTCCTGGTGGATTGGAGGGTGTGCATGGCTGCCTCCACTGTCGGGAGAGTACGGTTCACGTGGTACTCTTAGATCAACGCATCAGAGACCCAGCGTTGAAGACATTGGGTAGGTGACAGGTTCCTCTATTGGTGAGGAAGTCTGGTCATTCCATTGTTAGAAGCATGTGCTTGTGAGTTCCTTCGTGATTCCATTGGATCGAAGGGAGTTTTGAGTGGTACCTGTAAAATATTTTAACAAATACAAACAACATACCCATAAAAGCAGCATCTCATGAAACCATGTGTAATTAATGACCATTGATTTCCCATCATGTGAGTGTAAAGGGGGCATAGGGTGGGATGAGGTTAAATCCATCATGCTTGGTTAAAGATTCACGTCGGGTTCAACATTTTTTGTCTCACGGCACACGACGGGGTCATGGCGGAGAAATGTGTGCTACCTGATAGTTGATTATTGAAGCTTGGGTTCTGCTTAATCACTCGTATTGGATGCTCCATTTTCACCTTGAAATTCCCAATGGTTTCATATCTAGTAATGTGTGGACCTGCATTCCAAAGGCAGGCGTTTGCTAGGTGGTTTGACTGGTGACGCTTAAGAACTCACATTTGTCGAGAGGATGGGAATTCGGGCTCATCGCTCCCTTTGGGGGGGGAATTATTTATTGTTCTGGGACACTCATATAGATTTAAGACGTATTCATAGGTTCAAAAATCAATGGTTTATACCCAAGCATAGTATCCACTGATTTCTCCTGGTTGGAAAAGGTCAGCTGCACGTAGGGGTTCAGAATCAATTATGCCCGAGGATTACCATCCCTAATTTGATTAATGACCCCGAGGAGTCTGGAATCATTGAGGCAGCACTTGGAGTGGTGAGGTGAACCCATGTGAAGATAGTCGGATCGACCATTTGTTGGGCTTGAACCTCAGGGAGGCTTCCTATGTACCCTTCCTTGGAGACAGAGATCAAAGTCTGCGTAGTTCGAATAAATGTGTCGGAGAGCTGACGTGGATGTGGAACCGGGGTCAGATGGTGATTGGGATTTAACCTCATGGAGGCTTCCTATGTATACTTGTGGTTGGAAATAAAACTCCTTGTAGTTCGCATTAGCTTGGGGATGACACTCTGAGAAGGCCCAGAGTAATGGATTGGGGCTTACACTCTGAGGAGGCCTAGAGTAATGGCTTTTGGATTACACTCAGAGGTGGCCTAGATTAATGGATTGGGGATTAAATTCTGAGGAGGCCCATAGTAATGAATTGGGGCTTACACTCTTAGGAGGTCCATAGTAATGTATTGGGGATAACACTCTGAGGAGGCCCACAAGATGATGTCATAGTCGATGCTTACTCTAAGCCCACGTGAGTCATGCTTGGTGTGATAAACAAGAGGCAGCATGAACTAGACGATCATGTCACGAAAGGTGTGTCTATGGGAAGTGGAGTGGGGAAAACGCATAAAGGTGGCCCATAATGTCCGGTCTTACTCCGAGGTGGATTCCCAGGGTGACAAAGCGCAACGGGAGAGGGACTTGACCCCAAAGAATGATGGAGCATCACCCTTCACCGCTACGCCCTTCCTTGTGCATGATCATGGGGAAGTACGGAGGTGCATGGGGGCTTACTTCTAATGGGTAGCCCGCCAATCCCTAGGGAGGGGATATGTGCTCCAGTCCTAACAAGTGGAGGGGCAGAAAGGGTGCTCCCGGGCTCGAACTCCACATTACCGTGGGAATGTGAACCCAGTAATGGTTCGGGAATCCGGCCAAGGGTCATAGAAAGCCCTTCGCCCCTGCTTACCGTTGGTATGTGAACTCAAAACGGTGCACTGATGCACATGAAGTTTACATCACACTTGTCTTGTGGCTAAGGTGGAGGCCTCGGCTCGGGGCCGATGAATGGGCCAATGAGGGAGCTGCGGAGGATCAGGCCAGACTGGGTGGATTTTATCTGGCTCAGGGAATGGGAACTCTGAAGGATATCATGGTCCACATGAGTGTATGAGTGGTGGCGCCCATCCCGTAGGTAGTTTCTACATGGTTGTAGAGGTCGTCTGTGAACCATGGTGGTCTGCGGACAGATGGGCATCCCACAAACTAGGGTGGTTCATGGACTAGTGGTAAACCCACGAATGAGGGTGGTTCACGACTTCAGGTTTGGCCTTCGTACCATGGTGGTACGCGGAGGGATCCATGCGAGCAGCAGCAGCTGAGAGTGGCACCGGTCGAGGGTTCATCGGTTGGGGCTTCGCCTGCGTAGGAGGGTGCTACGCGGTGCGACGGATCAGAAAAGGGGCATAAACTCTCTGGTCCATGGGGAGTGCATCCACGGAGGGGCTATGGTTCACGGTCTCCTTTTCATTGTTATTTTAAGTTTGTGGTTCACCCAGTTAGTATGGGTTTTTGGTTTCTTATTAATTCTCTTCCATCTACATACCATTTTTGGTTCACGGATTGGAACTTCACGGTTTGCGAAATCCTAAGCTCCTTCCTCCGAAATCCTTCCACCCAAATATGATCGATCTCTCCGAATCCTCCCTTTCTCTTCCCCCTCGGTATCCTTTTATAGAGTGGGGAAGAGATTTATATGTGTTCATGAGGCAACTTTTAGGGAGTCCCATGAGCGAAAACCCAATTTACAGATGACTCAGTCAATCCGCAACTCGCGGGGGGAATTGAACGCACCCCCCCTGCGAACCAAATCAATCTTGGGGACTGCTTTGCGACCGGGCAGGGTTCCACCTCTATTCCGTGAACGACAACAGATGCAGTCTGGGTCGGTCAACGAGGTTCATGGCTAGGGAGGTTCGTGATGGTGAACTGGGTCAACGCTTGTCCTGCTTCGCACCCATGGAGGACCTCCGCCTCCATTCTGCGAATGACTGCGGTCTGCGGTGGGAGTGCTTCGCGGAATCGGCCACGTCGCATTTTCATGGGTCTGGTCGGCGGACCGGTTCATCTTGTTCCATCCTTTGAGTTTTCACCCCACCTTCCTCCAATTCTTTGGAGGGTTGGGAAATTGGGTAGAATTTCCCCTGTATTCAATGGGATTTCCATTTTCCTTTATAAATTTTTCAGGACCCTATAGTAGTATTACTCGATTTATAGTCTTTCCAAAATATAAATTAATGGAGGGATAAAATTTTATTTAGTATACATTCTATTGTTTCGTATTGGGATCTGAGGTTATCCTTGATGTTCAAGACATGTTTTTACAAATATCGACATTCATAGTTCTTTATATTCACTTATTATCATCTTAAAATAGATATTAAACATGGGAGGGCCATTGAACCAAGACAAATTTCATTTTGACATCTTTCTATATAGATTTTTAATGTGGTCGGGATGAACAACATATTTTTTCCAAACATTCTTACAATAATAACATTCAATCAAGTATTTAGATATATTTTTTTGAAAAACACTATGAAAATTATTATAGAACTCCTACATGATAAAATGAAGTTGGATAAATAATTATATTGGAACCTAGTCAATTTGAGTAAATGGAAGTTAATGTTAGAGCTATTCAGCACAATATAAGGGTAGAGAAGTGTATAAAAAAAGTAGTGTTGAAAATAATCAGTGGGATTTTGATTTTATAGTTAGTAGGAAGGTATTTTAATGAATTTATACAAATAGTAACGTAACTATATTTAAAATGATGTGAAATATGATTCCTATGAATAATAATTCCTTTGAATTTCCTGGACTTATTAGGATGGTAAATTATCACTTTATGCTTCCACAAATTCTATCTCATGTTCGTGATGTGTTTTATATATCTCTTATGAGGAACTACATACCTATTATTTCACTTTTATGGAACATATAGTTAAAACCACTAGAAGAATATCAATATTTGGTTAGAAAACTAATAGTTATTATTGATCACAGAGATAATGTGTATTGAAATAATACCACTCGTATGGTCAATGTTTTTTTTGAGATATAATAAATTCGATGATGCTACGTGGGAAACCATGGATATGGTGAGGTAGAACTATCAATAGTTTTTAATATAGAATTTATAGAATTTTTATGATAATATTATTATATGTGGTTAGAATTAAACACCATGATATTTAAGAATATATTTATTTTTCGATAAATTTAATTTCATAAATGGAATGTGATATATGCAACATTGTGCTTAAATGAACCATGATAGTCTATTCAAATATTATTATTTAAAAATGATCAATATAACAAAGACATTAAAATATGTGATATGAATAGTAATGAGGAAATTTTGAGAAATATGTATAATTTTTTAAAAAAAAATTATATATTTATAAATACGTACATTGATTTCATAAATATCATTTTATACTACAAAAATACATTTTCTTCAAAAAAAGGTTTTATTGCCTTTTTTGGGAATAAATATAATCTATAGACATTTAGATATATTATTTTATAGGAATTATATAATTTTTTTTAAATTACCATATATAAATTATAGTAGGGTTAATTTTTTGTATTTTTCTTAAATGAATGATTTTTTATTGAACAATGAAAAATACTGAATTTTATAAAACAATCATTTAATTTAATTGAATAATATAAATAATTATTTGAATTTAATATTAGAACAAAAAAATATTTTAGTTATAAAAACATCATTAATTAAATTTGAATAATCATTGCACCTAATTTTGGTAAAAGATCATTTTTTAATGAAAACACATTTTTATAAAAAATATGGTTTTCATTACGTTTTACATGTTTTATTAAATTAATTTATTCAACATATATGAATATTATTAGATAAAATGTATTCCATTTTTAAATTTATAATAATTATAATAATTTAATAAAGTTAAATTAATTATTACAAATTATGAATAGTGATCACATAAATATTTTCCAACATGGTAAAAGTTATGATAATGGGTTAAAACCATAGGGTAAAACATTAAAATTTATCTAAAACATTAATTTAACCTATTTATAGAGTTATTTTAAACTAAATTTATTTATTAATGGAGGAATAATTCATTCATATCATTAGTTTAAGGTTGGGATCCAATGACTGCCTTTTCGGAATGTAATGTAATAATTTATTCAAATTAAAAACTAATTTTGAGTCTTTTTAATTATCATAGTTTTTGGAATGTGGAAATTATTTTGTACTGATAAAAAAATATAAAAACGTTCATTTTTTATTATTTTACCAAAAAAAATTATTGGAAACAAATTAACTACTTCATTGCAAGGTAGATTGATTTTGACTCTTACACTAAGTATTTTTCTAAACACTCTTCTTCATGTGTTTTATATTCCTATATTAAAATAAATATTTATTAATACTATATAAAATATGACTAATAAAATGGATTCCTAATTTTAAATCAATTTTTTAAAATTTATTTAAATGAAATCTTTTATTTTTTGTCATATAGTTACTTTATCATGTAGAAAAATTTAAATTATCTCTCATAAGGTTAAAATGGGAATAATGTTATTTAAAAAGAATATATCATAAAAGGTATACAAAAAATTATAAAATATTTTTGGTTATGTTTAATTATAGAATATTATATCTTATATATGAATTTTGGGTTCCTTGGTTCAAATTTTCCAGATTATGATATTTATATTATTTAGTCATTTAGGTAATTCCAAGTGTGTCATTTCCCTATCTAAAAAAAGTATTCCACCTCTCATCTATTAACCACACTTTATAAGACCTTTCACTCAAAAATATATTCCAAACATCCTCCCAAACATCTGTATCTACATGATAGAGGTTATGGTATTCCCAAATTCCCAACCCAACCGTCCATAAGATAAAATATAATCTACCTATTTCAAAGAAGTGGTAATCATATTAACATGTCACTTTCTTTTTTATTATTATTTTACCATATGTAAATCTATGAAATTGATCATATAATAAAAAATTGATTATCCAAAATATATTTATATTTAATATTTATTATTAATCCATAATTTTATACCTTATTTCCTTCTTATGGGTAGAGAAAACATCGCTTGTGCGTACGTACAAATTACCCACTCCATGTAGTGTTGTAATTAATTTCTCATCACAAAATTAATTAAATGTAAATAATGATGGATTTAATAAATATATATTATATTTATTATATTATTATTATTATTTGAATGATGATTTACTATTTACCTATTTTTCATTCCGTCTGTCACAAAATGAAAATAACATTCATGCGTACGTATGATTTACTATCTCCATTAACGGTGTAAATAATTTTTTAATATCTACCTTCAATGGATGATAATATATATATAAATATATATAATGAATATATATTGATTTTATATCATGTAAATGTTTTTTGAGATAATGTAATCATAATCTATATACACGGCTCAAAAATACCATATTAATATATAAATGAAAAACAAAGCAGTTTTCACCAAAAATAGTGATTATAAGTATGAATTATTAATAAATGAGTGATAAATGGTAATAATTAAATCATATATGGTGTGATATATTATATTATAATTTTAAAATATATTTATAATAAATATATGTTTACTATAATTTAATTTTTAACTATGTGAATTATGTATGACCAGTGGTAATGGTTTGTTTCACAATCTCATCATTACTCTAGATTGTTTGTGTTCAGTTTTTTTATGGGGGAATTATTTGATATTTATATCATAAAACAAGTCAAAAATCATATCCTCTAGTAATTTATATAAATTAAAATTTTCCATTCATTTTACAATATTTGATTACTTATTATACTGAATCAATGTTTATAAGGGAAACCAAGCTTTTTTTCTACTTGATCAAGAATAATTTTATTTTATAATAATATTTTCAGTATAAAAAATTAAATAGTTTTTTTAAATCATAAAATTATTTATTAGTGACATTTTTACCCTTATTTTATATTTAAAAAAAAGGTTTAGAAAATCTTGCTTTAATTTTTCTGATGAGGTACTGCTAACATTTAACCCCAAATGCGAATGGAATCATTGTTTTAACATACAAGACATGAAACATTTTCCGACCATCATGATTATATAATGATTTTAATCATAATTTAAATGTTTCAAAGGTTACGTTAAAATAAATGTTTCCCTCAATATTTGGAAAATTTGGATATTTTTGATAATTTATTTCAATGTGAAAATTTTATTATTCTCAATAAATGTTCAAATTATATTTTTGGAATATTCACCTATATGTAAAAATAATCTTTTATATATTATGTGTTACAAGGATATTATCTAGTGATACCATCCACCATATAATTCTGTATAGTTAATGATTAGTTTGACTATGAAAAATTTTAACATTCCATATACTATTTCTACTAATATGGATAGTTATTGATTCTTAAGGACTGTTTATTTAGTTGCACTGTTTCTTCCTAGGTTGAATTCATTATAAATATTAAGATATGGTTGGGTATGTGAATTAAATATCCCCATTATACATCAAATGGTCTCATTTGATAAAATTAGTTGGGTATTAGGCCAATGAATTTAAAATTTTTGTACATGACATGGCATAAGACCTCAATGGTATGTTTATGATATAAAACATTTGGTATTACATCATTATAAAATCAATTATTGATGTATGTGTTATTATTTTAATATTTATGATATCAATGTATATGTTCTAATAACATTTAATTATTTATATGACATTATTTTATCATCATTTATTCATACCATATTATTTGTGGCTTACATTACTTTTAGTTTATACATACCTCTTTGAAGAATATTATCTTAACCCTTCACTATATTTCCATTAAATGTGATTACCAAAAGTGTATTACGATTGATTTGAAAGAATATTATAGAGGTAATAATGACATTCAAAAAAAAACTATTTCTTATTTTATGATTTCAAAAGTAATTTCTTGATTGTGTATGAATATATTTTTCCATGACTACTAAATTAGAATTTCCATTGGGACGAAAGTACATGTATCTGGTGAAAATGTAGTAATGTAACCATTTATTCTGGGATACTATTTTTAGGATATTTATAGTAATTAACTTATAATATTTAAATCTAATTATTCTTTATAAATAAAATATTCTACACCTAATTTTACTATCCCCGAACCCAGTACCCTTGAGCCAATGTCTTCTTTATTCCATTGGAATAATATACAAGGAATCACATATGAAAGGATTGAATAGATTAGTAGTCTTGTAAATAAAAATAGATACACAAGTGTTTCAATATATTTGATCACAAAAATAAAAACATAATTTAAAAAATATATTTCATATAGAATATCCTTGCATATATTTCATAGTACACATCTTGAATTTCTGGGAATGGAAAAAATATGGTTGAGATCAGATTATTATTAAGGGTAATGTACATAGTTAGAAATTATAAATTAATAGAGAAAAAAATATTATGTAAAGTAAAATTACTAATCACACATATAATTTAATCAATAACTTGGAAATAATTAATTGATTGTATATAATCAATAGGTAATGGTAAATAAATGAACATGCATTTCATTTAATCAATAGCATGGATATCTTGAATAAATTATTGTTAATCAAAATATAAAGGTAATTAACCAGAATAACATTACATTTACATAACTTTTGTATCATGAAAATATAAGTCATAACCAAACTACAAATTTCAACAACTAATACCACATACCATTTTATCAATAAACTAATAATCAAATGCATCTATAGATAATATCATTATTGAGATCTCATGCATAATAATAAATTAATTTTTAATTTATTAAATTATTTGTTATTGGATTCTATAATCATATACATCATGATACATATACCATAAATACCTTTAAAAATGTCTTAAAAATGAATATAGAAATTCATTTAATACTAGCTTAGTTACTTATATCATAACAACCACTGACTCATCGAGGGGATATATAATACCAAGACCTGCCCATAAATACCAGTCCAAAGTATTCATATTATATCTAATAATCAATTTAATCCATGAAAAATTTCACTTATCATCAAATATATGTATTAAGTAAAGAATAAATATTTATAAATATATCCTTGGATAAAAAAATAATTTCAATATTGAACAACATATGTTAAAATGATATACAATTTTAAAAATTATCATATCCATGATAAATATTATGCATAATTGTGGAAAATTTTATATGAAATTATAATAATTATTTAAATAGTTCAATGGAATAACAATGACTATAAAAATGAATCATTAAAGTTAATGTCAATTATTTCCTTATTTATAATGATCATAATCCATACAGATGAATAATATGGATAGTATCAATAAATATTTGACAACTGGAATAAGAATAATTGTTTTTTATTATTGGATAATAGAATTGCACAAAAAATATCTATAAATAAGCTCATGGGGAAAATGTCAATTTATTTTTTGAAAATCCCTTTTTTTAGAACTAAAATATCATAAAACGTTTTGATAATTTTTTTCTCTTTAAATAACTAATTAGCCTTATAAATTATGATTTCAAAATTTTTATTGGTCATTATATTTTTAAATTTCATCCAAGCCTTACACATTAAAAAAATATTCCTTTAACATTTTCATTCAAATCCAAATATGCGTTGTTTTTTATAAAATCACAAGGATTCCTTTAATAATATATATATATTTGTAGAAATTGTTAAAATTTAGTTAATAAATCATTTTGAAATTATTAAAAACTTTAATTTTTTTTGACAAAATAGTTTTGGAAGAAATAAAATTTCCCAACAAAGAGAGAAATTAAGTTTGATTTCTTAAAAACAATTTCTCAGTTATATTAACTAACAAAAAGTGGGAAAATGATAATATTAATTGAAAAAATAATGACTAACTAGAGTATAAAAAATTAATTTTATTTATTAGAAACTAATCAAATTACTTATTTCAATAAAGATTTTGGAATAAAGAATCATGATTAGAATGAGAATTTGTAATAAACCCTTGAAAAGAAAATATTGTTTATGTGAGGACTATATAATGAAGAGATTATTTGTGTAAAATGTAATTGCACATAAAATTATAGGATATAAACCATAATATTTCAAAATTCAATATACACATAATTATATAATATCAATGTCTATAAAGAAGTAATACAACCCAATGAAAAGAAATTAAGTCATAAAAATATTTGCCACTTGGAAACTATCATATCAAATCACCTTGGATGAAATAATTCAAATTAAAAAATAAAATACGATGTAATATTATAGAATAATGATATTAAATGTAAAAGGGGATTTATATACATCATATATAAGAAACTAGATTCATAACATTACTATATGACTTAATGAGGAGAAATTGAGACGAAGTCCCTTAAAAATATTATATCATTGAAGTAGGGATTATAAAATGAAATTATTATGTGTATAAAATGTAAATCCAAATAAAAAATTGAAAAGAAATTATCAAATAATAATATTTCATTACACATGTAATATTAGTATTACATAATCTATGTAGTAGCAGTTTTACCCAATGAATGGAAATTGATATATGAAATCACATACATCACCCTTCTTTTTTGGTTGAATGATCTTTATCCACATGTATATTGGATTCAAACATGTTCATAATTTATAAAAATCGTATTCATATTTATAATTTCAAATATGATTATATTATTAAAACTTATCATGTATCCGTTACTAATATTACATTATTTTCATTGTTTTGGGTGTTAATAACCTTATTTTTTATTACATTTATTTGTAATAAATGGTTATGTTCCTATAAATAGGATATACAAAAAAATATATACTGTTAATAATTTCATAAGTTTTTTATTTAATTATTTAACAAATTTTTAGGGTGATTCTTAAAATTTGGGCATATATAATGAATTTCGTCACTTCGTGGAGATAGTGGGTCATATGTACGCATGAGTGATGATATAATTTCTGTAATTGGTGAAAGGGTAAGTAATTAAGTGATATATTAATTTCATAGAATAAATATCATCTCATATATGCCATATATATTTATTAATTCTATCACTATTATATTCTTTTTTAATTGTATGTGAAAAATGTTTCACAATTCTTGGTGAGGCGGTAGTCTTCCAAACACATGGGCAACGTTATCATATTTTCAATGTAATTAAAAATAAAAAGGTATATGTGATATTATAACATAAATAGTATAAATATTTCATTCATTTCATTTAAATGAGGAAAATCCATCATAATATCTATCCTTTAAATGTGGTGATGGAAAATAAACTACAGGAGTTGGAAAGGTGGTAGTTTTCTGTACGTATAATTGTTGATGTTTTTCCAATTTTATGAAAGTGGAGATGTATAATTATTATGACCATAAAATAATAACATTTCATTATATAATATATAATGTTTCATATTTTATGTGTTAATAAATATTTTAATGTAGATAAATAGGAAAAAACTAATATATTTGATAGGATAAATACATTCTCTTAGAGAAAACACCCTTGGATTTCCTCTTAAAAACCCTAGGGAACTTCTTTTGGGTGAAACATAAGATCTAAAATGTGAATAATGATTTACTATATATAAATATGAAGGGCTTGGTCGATCGAAGTGTCTTTATAGGTGTATAGAACTGGAGGTTGGGAGTGCCATTTTTATAAGTGGGGAAATGGAAACATCTGGGAAATTACATGGAAATTTCGGTAGAGAATAAAAAATAATAAATTCATTCACATTAAAAAAGAATAAAAATGAATATAGATTTTAAATTGGAAATAATAATGATTAAATATGTAAATCTAATAAGAGTTTACATTCTATTATGTTATTTTTAATCATAATCTTCTTAGTTTAACCCCATCGTAAACTCATTTTTAACAGAACTACAATCAATAATTTTTAGCTTCTCACTATTAATTTAGAGAAAAAACAATTTCTACCAATTTAGATAACATACATCATGATTATTATAAATATGGAATCTATTCTTCAAAATAATAATCACAAAAGTGTAAATTTTTAATATAAAAATAATCCTATAGATGCGTTGAGAAAACGAGTCTTCAAAGAGAAAATTTTCAAAATCATACAATGTATTTATATAAAAAATGAATATGAAATTCATTAAAATGAACTAAATTTTATTGATAGATATATAATTAAACCAATTTTACATTAAAACTAATTCAAAATATAATTCAAATTTATGAATAATTTAAATGATGACAAATTTTTCCATAAAAATCAGTATATTTAAATTTTATCAAAAAATAAAATATTTCAGAAAAGTTACAAATTTTCACCATCATATAATGTTTATATTATGATTTAATTTTTTTTATTCCCAAATAATTTTTTTAATATGAAAAAAAATATTACAAATTTAACCAAAGGATGAGTAATCCATCTTATAAAAACATATATTTTTCAAACAATATTTATTTTTCCATAAAGTTATTCTTTTCTTATTTCTAATTAATGGAAGACCATAGTTTTTATAATTTATTTATTACTATCAATACCCAGAAATTTATTGAGTAAGTTATGATGAAATAACATATCTTGTTTTATTTATACTTAAGGTTTCATTTTCTACAAGCTATCAATTATATTTAATTTTATGAAATATATTTCATCATTTGTTTCAACTAATTTTTTCTTGTTGGATATTTTATCAAATAAAATGTTCTTATATTAGAATTTCATGGTGTTACATTCTCACCACCTTATTAAAAAATTTTCCTTTAAATTTAAACATGATCTTGGAAATCAGTGGTTTGATATATGAAAAACAATTAAAAACCAAAATCATAAATATGGGTAATAAAAATATCCACATTTTTTTAGAAGAGCGGTGACATGAACTTATCAGAAAATTCATGCCACTAAATAAATTGATTAAAAAATAAAATGTTACATTATAATCAAAAGGAGTAATAATTTTACAGCAATAGAGGATTTATAAGGTTACAAATGAAAACTCTAATAGAAAATGATTTAAAAATAGAAAATGTAACAATGCATAACATGTTTTATTAGTTAGAGAACAACAGAGGAAAGTTAATATGTGGAAATCAAATAATGTGTATGTAATTATAGATAATTATATAGGTCAATGGTAATAAAGTGGAAGATGGTCAAAAAATGTTTAATGAACATAAAACGATTAATCAAATTGTTGTAAAAATTGATCTGATATAACAAAAAATGTGAATATAAGATAATTTTTTCATTCAAAATACCTTTTCAGTAGTTTATTAATTTTTTACTCTCTAAGAATATACAACAATATACTCACTTGATTTGTTTATATTTCATAATTACACTGTTATCATTTTTTTGTCCTTCAATAAATTTCAAATTCAATACTTACTCTATAAAATAAATATAATTTAATAATTTTTTTATTCTTGAATAACTAAAATAAACTTTTCATAGATTATATGATCTATTAAAGAATGTATATTCATACATTCTTTTTATATGTATTTTATAAAACCAATATTCATAGTAGTAGATATCCATTATAATACATTAACATATAAACCATAATAGTTATACCACTAGTTCATCATTAAAAATAATTTTCAATCATATTTATATAATGAAATGCTAACCAGGATATCATCTTTTCTAGTGGTATGAATTATTCCCATATCATACTTTGAATATGTGTTTAAGCCCCACAACCATACAGGACATGTTGGGTTGTCACCCAACATGCGAGTTGTCATTTTTCTAAAGTATATTAATATAATTCCAAAAAAATATAATTGACATCCTTGAAATAAAATTAATCTTAAAATATCTTTTTTTTCTATGTATTTCAAAACATATTAATTTTTTTGACAATGTCTAATAAAATTATATTATTATTATTACAATTTCATTAATGTTCATTTAAACTTATGTCTATCAAATGTAACGTCATTATACAACAAAAACCATTTCCACTTGAAAATATACTAAACTAATTGGTTTCATTAAATTAAATTTCTCACATAACTAAATTTTGGTAGACTCCCATCACACAAAATTAATAAAAGGGTTTTTATGACCTTGAATTTTTTATGAAACTTTATGTCATTAACAACTGATGGTATCAAAAAATATTAAGTTATTGAAGACCCATATGATCATAAATGTTAACAAAATCATATGTTGTTTCATGATTCCTATGAAAAACATTACCTTGAAAAAATAATTATACAACTTATTTCTTGAATCAAAAAATATATATAATTCATTAATTTTAATTCAATATAAGACTAGCCTTTGTCTATAATTTAACCCTTAGAAGATAAAATTGACTCAGATAATGCATTGTTTTTCCTTATTTAAGACAAAAAATATTAATTGATCCCTATGATGATATTTATTTCCTTCCATCATACTCTTTATTTTTCCATGGAAATTTTCTTATTTATTACCTTCTATTTCAACGATAAATTATATTACAATTCCATTGATACAATTACTTTTAAATTTAATACAACATTTGTTTAACCTAGGTTATTCCTTTTCATCAACTATTAAAATCCATAATAATGGGTTGTATTGTATATGTGGATTGTCCTAAGAATATCCTACGTGAGTGTCACACCATGTTTAATGTAATCATATTTTCATGCCCCATGTAATGATTAAGATAATCCCAATTCACCATTTTCATATTTATTATTCCTAGGTGCATCTATTCTAGAAAAAAAATCCACTTATAATATCTATAGATGGATGTGTTTTAAGTAAATCCCACATAATCTCCATCTTACGAAAACATTAATATGTTATTACATATTTATCCTCATTTTATAACATAGTGTAATGATTCATAATGAATTTTTTCTAAATATATTTAATAAAGTTTCTACTAAACATCTTATGATACTAAATATAGAAACCATAAGAATTGTATCCCAGATTTGGTGTCTACTTTATTATATTGGCATAAGATATATGGAATGAAATCCCGAATGTCCTAATATATTAGAATTCATGGTAATGTAGACAAAAAAATGAGTCTTGAATTAAATTTAAATAAATTGAAATATAAAACTTTTTAAAAAACATTATTACCTTGAGTATACACTTTTATATCATTTATCATAAATTACATGGATTCTTAAGAATGGGAAAAAAATAAGGGTGAGCTCAAATGCACAATGAAGTTTAAGAACAACAAAATCTATCATGAATCAATATGTAATAATCTATATGGAAAGGTATATATAAGAATAGACATTCTATTTAATAATTAACATGCATATCTTGAAAATATAATATATAATAAATATGTTAAAGAAAAATACTGAATAGGTATTCTATTTAAATAATATGAATATCAAGACAATATATGGCATAATAAATACATAATGGCGAATAATTGAAAATCGATTTCATTTAATCAATGTAAAATGAATTAGATACATACAAAGAAAAAATAAATGTGAAAATATTAGTGATAATAATAACATAATTCAATATGATGTAAATTATTAATTATTACAATCTAGTATTTCAATAATTATAACACCTCTTCCATCAAGACCTTTCAAAATATAGTTTGAAAATATATGTAGAAAATCTTTTAATGCTGGGTTACTAATTTTAATCATTATATCTATTGATGAAATAAATGGTTATAAAATACTAGGCCCCACCCATCACTGTAGGTCCACATCATTCCTCATATTTCTAGAAATCCATTTAATTCGAAAACAACATTCTCTATCATCAAATATCTCTATTAGGTAATGAATAAAGATTTATAAATATTTCCCCCCAAAAAATTAAATTTTAATGTACAATCTCATATTTGAAAATGGCATATATTTTAATAAATTAACATATCTTGAATAAAAATGTATTTATATAAAGGATAAATCCAATGTACAATGATCACAAGAAAGTAGATATATAAATTAAAAGTTAATGGATACAAATATGAATCATAAATTTGAATGTCAATAATCTAATTTTTGACAATGATAATAAAAAATCCAGAAGAAGAAGAAAGATAATATCATTATAACATATAAATAGTTGAGTAAGAATAAAGGGGTTTTTTCATTAATAATAATAAATAACATAAAAAGATCGTTAAAATCATTATTTGGGAAAATATCATTTTTATTTTGAAAATCACTATTTTGAATAATATGTTCATATAAAATTTTCAATATTATTTTCATTGAAAATAACCATTGGGAAACGAATCAATGACGGTATAAAAAAATATGGGTCATGGCTGTTTGCAATTTCATTAAAGCCATAAATGTAAAAAATATATTCCTTTCACATTTTCATTAAAAGGCATTCAAACATTGTTTTGGAAAAGACATGAAGATACCTTTCATAAAATTTTGTAAAAAGTAAAAATTGTGTAAAAATTTCTTTAATAAATATTTATTAAATGGAAAATCAATTTTTATATAATTTTTGGAAATAATTTTTCAACTAGGAAATGGATTTCCAGTCAAAGGGAAAAATGTAGTCATATTTTCTTAAAAACATTTTCTCAAATTTTTTATATTCCAAATAGTTGGAAAATGGTATTGTTAATTGAAAGCATAATAAACAACAAAATTAGATTAAATATCATGGGGTATATTTGAAAATGATCATTTAATTTACTTTAATGATAAAATTATGAATAAATAATAATGATTAGAATGAGATAGTGTAATAAACCCTTACTAAGATCTTAATGATGAAGCAAGAATTACCCAGTGATTCAAATATATGTGTAAAATTTAAAACCACCTAGAATTATATGATATACATCATAATAGAGTAAAAGTTTCAATATAAATAAAATTTTAGAAATTAAAATACTATGATGAATTAATGAATCCTAACGAAAGGAAAATGTGTTATAAAATTAATTACCACGTGGAAACATTAATATCAAACACCATTGGGTGAAATAAATAAAAAAGAAACATAAGATTCCTTGAATTATTAAGTAATTGTGATATTACATACCAAAGAAGTAGTATATAAACAAAATGAAATAAATTTTGTGTATAATGTTATATTCTAGATCTATAAAGGGAAATTTTGATCAAGTACCTTACAATGATCTTTTCATTGAATCATGGATTAATTAATTAGTTTACTAGGTGTATCAAATGTCAATACACCTAAATAATGTAGAAATACAAAATAAAATTACTATAGGTAATTACCCATATAATCCTAGATTGATATAATATATGAAGTTAAAGTTTAACCTATTGAGTTTAAATTGAGTCATGAGAGCCCATACCTCATGCATCCTTTTGGTTGAACATGCTTCAACCTCCTATATAATGGTTTTAAAAATGTTATTAATTTATAACATTATTCTTTAACATTTAAAATACCATATATGATCATTTTAAAACATATTATCCCATATTCATTATTAATATTTCATTATTTTCATTGTTTTTTGTGTTAATTACCTTGTTTTCGGAACTATATTTTGTAATAGAAATTCAGGTTCTTGTATTTCAATTAAATATATATCTATAATTCTGATAATTTATTTAGTATTATATTATCAAGCCAAATTAATATCTAGGTAATAAAATTATACATATTATAGTTCATTTGGACTTATTCTTGCATGTTATGTAAGGTATCAAGGATATTAAATTTAAATAAACATATTTTATGGGTATTTTAATCTTTTTTTTGTGTCACATATTTTTAAAAATGAAATGGTACTAATTTTATAATTTATTGTTTCTATACACTAATTTAAATGAATAAAAAAATGATATTTTATGGTGATGAAGTAAATATTCACACAGTGGTATTTTATGGAAAAAAAGAGTTTGAATGTTATTATAAATTTATAGTAAAATATTCATAAACAAAAATATTTTATCTTTGATATCAATTTTTCATTTAATATGTAGAATAAGATGTTGTCTAAGTGAATAAAATTATAAATAATGATAAATTCATGGATATTTTCCCCAAATGGTAAGAAACAAAATCATTTTAGGATCCTAAGTTGAATATTAGTGTCCAATTACCTCTATAAAACGAGGAGAATTTACAAGAATTCCTCCCCTCATTTCTTACTATCGAATATAGTTATTTATATTGTAATATTCTTTTAATTTTACACTTTGGTTGTATTTTAAAGATATGACAAAATATGTGAATAGATAATAGTATAGGATCATAAATGTGGGGATTTTATTCCCTTATAGATATTTATAAAAGGGTGTATTATATTTGAAAAAAGATGAAATAATCTAATAAATGGGAAAATTTTAGGGGAAACATAATCAATAAATAATTGAATGATGAATAAATAAATGAATATATGTATTTTTTTCAAAATGATGTATAAAAAACAAAATTACAAATTCATAAATTTATAAATTTATAAATTATTGTCTAAATTTTATTATATGAAATGCATGGCTCACATAAACATATAGTAAATTATAATATTTTTGAATTATTTTTAGATTTGTTAAATATTATATGAATTATAAATAATAAATTTAAAAATTATAAATATGATGGAATTTTCAACTAACTCAAAGTGGTATAATTTTGGTATCGTTAGTGATATCAATGTTTTTAAATTTGGAATAAACTCATGTTATATTCTCCTAATGTCCAATTTATATTATTGAATGAAATATTTCTATAAATTTGATTGGATACTACTTATAATGCATTATTTAAAATCAAAAAAGATTTATTAAAAAGAAATAATCCACATTATGTTATTAGGAAAGGTAATTGTCAAGGTTTTTGAAAGAAGATTATAGAAAATTGTATGGTTTATTAGATAATATATTGATTAAGACCATTTTATAGTTTATTTTCATATTACCTCTGGGAATAATTTGAGTAGCGATTCTAGGAATTTTGAGGGAATGTTTAAATAAAATTTTGAAAATTAAAAATTGAGCGACATAACCACATTGGTGATATGATAGTAGTTAGAATTTCAGTTTTTGAATTGATGATAATATACAGTAATGGTAAAACTAAAACATTATGAAATGAACCACATTGTGGTTTGTTTTTGGGTAATCAATGATATATTTAAGGTCACTATAACATTGTATTATGCATTATAGTGCATGTATTATACGAAAATTCATGTTTATTATATTTATCATTATTAATCATTCATGGATAGTGTCAAAATCATATTATAAAATTAAAATGAGCTTAAATATTTAAATTCTACTTATTTGTAATGAAATAAATAGATTTTTTGAAAAATATATTGAATTTATTAATATCATTTGAAACATTTATGGAATATTTTATCAATGTTATAATGATCCATAAATATTTCAAGTCCTGATGAGTGTCCTTGTTCGATAATATGGCAATATTTATCCACATTTATATTATATGACTCATCAATAACATCCCCACAAATTACAAAAAACATGGGAATAAATTATATATTTTGTAATTTTGGATATTTTAGAAGTTATTATAAATATGTCCTCATTTCATGATTTTATTTACCAAATAAATATTCTATATTAAAATAGATTATATATATATATATAGCCTTAATATGGGTTCTTAATAATCATGTTCGGTAAAATCATTATACACAGATGTAAACTTGTGTTAATTATTATAATCCAAGAAAAAAAATGAGGGTATCTTTTTTAACATAGAAAAGTTTCAAATGAATTTGTAATAAAAAATATTAGAAAATAATTTCATTTGTTAAGGATTAATATAAATATAATTATCCCATTGTTGACAAATTCCCTAAGTATATTCGATTCATTCTTACTCCCATTATACTTTAACAGACCTAGTTAACTATTCAATCCTTTAATAATCAGCTCAAGAGATAATTATTTAACCAATTTTATATAGGGATATATTATTTTTGTACCGTATATCACCTTATGAACTTTCATACCTATTTGTGTCACATAAATATGGGAAAAATTATAATTCCACCATAGCTCAACTGATCGTTATGAATGAAACATGTTTCATGTAAACATCAAAAAACATGTTAATATTAAATATAGATAATGAATTTGAATGGTATCATTAGATAATATCACCATTGAATAATAATATAAAAAACTGTATATAGGCATAGATAGAAATAAATCTATAATATAAATAAAAAATTAAAATGATGAATTTGAAAAAAATTGAATTGAAATTTTTATTAAATTTTTTTAGAAGAAAATGATTTATAAAACAATGGGAATGGTTTTTTTTGAAATCCTCGATAACATATTTTTGTATACTAATAACAAAATATAAATAATATAGGGAAAATTGGATCACAAGGAAACTGTTAATAATAATGATTCATTTTTCACTTTTGTAATGAAAGTATAATATAATCTGAAATAGACAATGTGTAAAATGTAAAAATAGTATTCCTTTAAACATTTTATAAATAACATCAAAGAACAAAATGACCATAAAAGTTCATAAAATAATAGAATTTTTTATTTTAAAATACCACATATTGAATATGACCATTAAAGATAAATATATATGACTGAAATGATGACAGAATATAGGATCCACTTATAGTAAAACATTCGGTTCAATTGTGAAAAAAATGAAAATTTGTTATAAGATATTTAAAAACAAAAAATAAACTGAAGAAAATAAAATTAATGAGATGTTATACAAAAATAATATAAAAGTTCTTCCAATATAAAAACTATGAGCATAATCTTTATATGAAATTGAAATAGGAAAATAAACACTTTTAAAGGTCATAAAATTTGAGGTAAGAAGAAACCAAGGGAGGGATTAAATGAAAGAAATTTAAATACAAATAAAAAAAGTTTAAATTAATTAAAAAACAATAATAATAAATAATTCATATAATAATATAATAAAATAGTTTGTTTTGAAATGATATATAGTAAATTTAGTTATGGATCTTCATACCATTGACTTCTTCTTAGTCAGAGTCATTCTAACTCCATTTATAAAAAAATGGGTTAGTTAACCATATATATATATATAATAATATTATTCATATCTTTTTAACATAATTAAAATAATTTTTTTTATCCGCATATTAAGTGTTTTTTATTTAAATTTATATTCAATTGTAATATATTGTGTTTCCCATACATGATTTGGTTTGATGCTTTTAGTTTATGTTCAATGATCATTGGATTAACATCTACATAATTCACATAAAGATTTATTAATAATTTTTAATTTTTTAATGAACTATTATTGTCATCAGTTATCTATACTAAAATTTGCTTCATCCTTCCCTATGTGTCACCATTTTCATCTTCCAAATCACCAAACATTCCAATTTCCTCTACTGCCAAATCCCCATCCCACGACAAAATTCCCTCTCCCCCTCCCGCGCTCCACCTCCATTCCATCGGGTTTATCCTAGGGTTCCCACCGGCCTCCGTCGATCCCCTCTGAAGATCCTCTCTACGAGTCCCCTCTCCCGGTCACCTTCCCAAACATCCTCCGCCTTCACGCCTCCATATCCACACCTCCACCTCTACGTGTTCCACCTTCGCTCCCATCAGGATTTCTCCTAGGGTTCCCGTAGCTATCCGTGAATCCCCAATCTCGAACCTCTCTGCGATTCCCATCTCTCGGTCCCCTTCCCGATCATCCTCCGCCTCCACTCCTCCACCTCCCAGCCTCCAACTCTATGATCTCTGTCAGTAGTTGAGTTCAGTTGTCGGCAAGGAGTCCAAATGGGGCCGAATGATGGTGAAGTATGTGTGAGCATCGTCATCGTTGCGGGTAAGCTTGCAATTACGGTTTCCAAAGGAATCTATATCTAAGGGTTTGAATAATGTATATACTTTGATCTATGTAGTGTCATTTTTGTTGATTTTTCTTTTGAGCTGTCTGAATAGTAGGTTCTCATTTCTGGCCCGTTGACTTGTATAATATTTTTTTCCTTCCATTAATTTATTTGTCTATAAACTCATGTTGTGGAGAAATCTTGCATTTGTCTTTCTCCATTGATATATGAAAATATATTATCCAATTTTTCATAGTGAAGAAGGTATGGGTTTATTATTTTTTTCCAGATTTCCTTTCCTACAGAAGGTTTTCACGTCAATAGGTCAGTTCAAATTAAGGCTTACGATTCCATAAATGTATGATTCCATTTACAGAACATCAAATCATACCACTAATTGTATATTTCCTGTAAATGCTACTAATATTAGCACAATAATTTATATTATATTTGTATATGGTTTGCTGTTTTTGTTGTCAACATATATTAAAGTCACTTTACTGTCCACTGTGCATAATACAGTTACAACTTCAACCCATTTATGGGTACCTATTAATGCATTATATTATAATACATTCAGACTGCATATTATGTTGTCTAATTTCAGTCTAATTTACACATGTTTCTTTCATGTTGCTATGACTATACTTCATTTCATTAATAAGATAGTGCTTCGTGAGGTATACAAAATATTCACTCAATATCTTTCATTCGTCTTCACTGTTTAATGAATCATCAATAACCATCCGAGGAAATCATTTTTGAATATTATATCCCCTCTGCCCAGCCCCCCTCCCCCTGCCTAGCCCCCACCCCCTGCCCCGGCACAGCCCAGTCCCCATGCCCAGCTCCCCCCCCCTCCTACCCAGCTCCCCCTCCCCCTGCCCAGCTCCATCCCTCCCCCTACACCTACCCAGCCCCCTCCCCCTGCCCATCTCCCCACCTCCCCCTGCACATACCCAGCCCCCTCCCACTACCCAGATCCCCCTCCCACTGCTCAGCCCCCCCTCCCCTTCCCAGCTCCATCCCTCCCCCTGCCCCTGCCCAGCCTCCCCTCCCCCTGCCCAGCTCCCCGCCTCCCCCTACCCCTTCCCAACTCCCTCCCCTCCAGTCAATTTCAGTATAGCATAATTTTTATTTGAAAATGCTATTTTCAAGTAATTCATTTTTGTATACTGTATACATGCATATTTATTAGAGGTATAAGTGTTGTTTATTAAATTTACTTGTAATTTCTTATCTATGGGTACCTCTTACTACATTATGTGACATTCGATAATGAGATTTCATTGAATTTTTTGTCTATAATGTATATATGTATCTTTGATGTTGGTATAACGTTGTTCATTGAAATCACAATACAACTGAATACATAGCCACGAGAGCATCCTTCTTCACTGCATAAATTGACCTCAATATCCTTCCAAGGTATTCATCAGTATCTGGATTGTTGTTTTTGTTGTCAACGTATATTAAAGTCACTTTACTATCCACTGTTCATAATACAGTTACAACTTCAACCCATTTATGGGTACCTATTAATGCATTATATTATAATACATTCAGACTGCATATTATGTTGTCTAATTTTAGTCTAATTTACACCTATTTCTCTCATGTTTCTATGAATATACTTGATTGCCATAATAGAATTGTGCTTCATGAGGTATACAAAATATTCACTCAATCTCTTTCATCCGTCCTCAACGTTTAAAGAATCATCAATAACCATCTGAGGAAATCATTTTTGTGTACTATATCCCCTCTGCCCAGCTGCATCACTCCCCATGCCCCTGCCCAGCCTCCCCTCCCCCTGTCCAGCTCCCCGCCTCCCCCTGCACCATCCCAGCCCCCTCACACTGTCCAGATCCCCCCTCCCCCTACTCAACCCCCCTCCCCTGCCCAGCTCCATCCCTCCCCCTGCCCCTGACCAGCCTCCACTCCCCCTGCCCAGCTCCCGGCCTCCCCCTGCACATTCCCAACTCCCTCCCCTCCAGTCAATTTCAGTATAGAATAATTTTTATTTGAAAATTCTATTTTCAAGTAATTCATTTCTGTATACTGTATACATGATTCATTATTAGAGGTATAAGTGTCGTTTATTAAATTTACATGACATTTATTATCTATGGGTACCTGTTACTAAATTATGTGATATTCAATAATGATATTTCATTGAATATTTCTGTCTGTAATGTATATATGTATCTTTGATGTTGGTGTAACTGTGGTTCATTGAAATCACAATACAACAGAATACTTAGTCGCGTGAGCATCCTTATTCACTACATAAATTGACCTCAATATCCCTCCAAGGTATTCATTCAAACTATTTTGTAGATGTATTCCAATAGTACATTCTACTTATTTGAATATTCTGTTTTCAGATGTATCATTTCTGTCTAAAATAGATATGCTTTTTCGTGTTGGTGTAACTATCGTTCTGTAAAACCACAATACGCTGCATGTTTGAATTATATTTACAACATACATCATATAGAATTTAAACATGCATTCTCTGTCGATTGTCTAATCAATATAATTTAAATTGAGTGTATGTACCCATAAACATCTTTTATTTGCATTCTAAAACTTGAAAACTCAACATAAAGTCATCGAAATAAAGATGCAGACGTCGTCAGTATCTCGAGATGCAAGGTTGCAAAGAAGATTTCGTAAGAGAGAACGATAAATCGGTACAACATTAGTGTATTCCCTGGGAAATATTCCATAAACGAACTTACTGAATTTCAGGTTCGTAACATTACAGGAAAATCACCGATGAGCTCCCATGAACTATTCTCTACTGCAACATTTGACACTATGCAATTGAATTCCGACTTGAGAAAAGGATTGCGCATACCTCTTTCACCTATTCATACCAATGGTCAGTACTTTTTATATTACAGACATTTTCAGATACATTAAACAAATTAAATCTATTATCTATACTAAAATTGGATTCCTCCTTCCCTACGTGTCACCATTTCCATCCTCCATGTCACCAAACATTCCAATTTCCTCTACATCCAAATCCCCATCCCACGACACAATTCCCTCTCCCCCTCCTGCACTCCACCTCCATTCCATCGGGTTTCTCCTAGGGTTCCCACTGGCCTCTGTCGACCCCCTCTGATGATCCTCTCTGCAAGCCCCTCTCCCGGTCACCTTCTTGAACATCCTCCGCCTCCACGCCTCTATCTCTTTGCCTCCACCTCTGCGTGCTCCACCTTCAGTCCCATCGGGATTTCTCCTAGGGTTTTCGTAGCTCTCCGTGACTCCCCATTCTCGAACCTCTCCGTGATTCCCATATCCCAGTCCCCTTCCCGATCATCCTCCTCCTCCACGCCTCCACCTCTATGCCTCCACCTCTGCAAGCTCTGTCTGTAGTTGAGTTCGGTTGTTAGCAAGGAGTCCATATAGGACCGAATGTTGGTGAAGTATATGTGAGCATCATTGTCGTTGGGGTACGCTTGCAATTACGGTTTCCAAAGGAGTCTATATCTAAGAGTTTGAATAATGTATATACCTTGATCTATGTAGTGTAAGTTTTGTTGATTTTTCTTTTGATCTGTCTGAATAGTAGGTTCTCATTTCTGGCCCGTTGATTTGTTTAATATTTTGTTTCCTTCCATTAATATATTAGTCTATAAACTCATGTTGTGGAAAATCCTGAATTTGTCTTTCTCTATTGATATATGAAAATATATTGCCCAATTTTTTATAGTGAAGAAGGTATGGATTTCTTATTTTATTCCAGATTACCTCTCCTACAGTAGGTTTTCACTTCAATAGGGAGGTTCACAGAAAGTCTTACGATTCCATAAATGTATGCTTCCTTTTATAGAACATCAAATCGTACCACTAATTGTATCTTTCCTATAAATGCTACTAATATTAGCACAATAATTATATTACATCTCTATCTGGTTTTCTGTTTTTGTTTTCAACATATATTAAAGTCACTTTACTGTCCACTGTGCATAATACAGTTACAATTGCAACCCATTTATGGGTACCTATTAATGCATTATATTATAATACATTCAAACTGCATATTATGTTGTCTAATTTTAGTCTATTTTACACCTATTTCTTTCAAGTTGCTATGACTATACTTTGTTGCATTAATATGACAGTGCTTCTTGAGGTATACAAAATATTCACTCAATCTCTTTCATCTGTCTTCACTGTTTAAAGAATCATCAATAACCATCCGAGGAAATCATTTTTGTATACTATATCACCTCTGCCCAGCCCCCCTCACCCTGCCCAGACCCCTCCCCCTGCCCCTGCCCAGCCCAATCCCCCAGCCCAGCTCCCCCTCCCCCTACCCAGCTCCCCCTTCCCCTGCCAAGCTCCATCCCTCCCCCTGCCCATGCCCAGCCTCCCCTCCCCCTGCCCAGCTCCCCGCCTCCCCCTGCACCTGCCCAGCCCCCTCCCACTGCCCAGCTCCCCCCCTCCCCCTGTCCAGCCCCCCCTCCCCTGCCCAGCTCCATCACTCCCCCTGCCCCTGCCCAGCCTCCCCTCCCCCTGCCCAGCTCCCTGCCTCCACCTACCCCTGCCCAAATCCATCCCCTCCAGTCAATTTCAGTATAGCATAATTTTTATTTGAAAATTCTATTTTCAAGTAATTCATTTCTGTATACTGTATACATTCTTTGTTATTAGTGGTATAAGTGTGGTTTATTAAATTTACATGACATTTCTTATCTATGGGTACCTCTTACAACATTATGTGACATTAAATAATGATATTTCATTCAATTTTTGTTGTCTATAATCTATATATGTATCTTTGATGTTCGTATAACTGTTGTTCATTGAAATCATAATACAACAGAATACTTAGTCGCAGGAGCATCCTTCTTCACTGCATAAATTGATATCAGTATCCCTCCAAGGTATTCATCTGTATCTAGTTTGCTATTTTTGTTGTCAACATATATTAAAGTCACTTTACTATCCACTATGCATAATACAGTTACAACTGTAACCCATTTATGGGTACCTATTAATGAATTATATTATAATACATTCAGACTGCATATTATGTTTTCTAATTTCAGTCTAATTTACACCTGTTTCTCTCATGTTTCTATGACTATACTTGAATGCATTAATAGGATAGTGCTTCATGAGGAATAAAAAATACTCACTCAATCTCTTTCATCCATCTTCACTGTTTAAAGAATCATCAATAACCATCCGAGGAAATCATTTTTGTATACTATATCCCCTATCCCAGCCCCCATCCCCCTACCCAGCCCCCTCCCCCTGCCCCTGCCCAGCGCAGTCCCCCTACCCAGCTCCCCCCCTGCCCAGCTCCCCCCCTCCCCCTGCCCAGCTGCATCCCTCCCCCTACCCCTTCCTAGCCTCCCCTCCCCCTACCTGGCTCCTCACCTCCCCCTGCACCTGCCCAGCCCCCTCCCACTGCCCAGCTCCCCCCTCCCCCTGCCCATCCCCCCCCCTCCCCTGCCCAGCTCCATCCCTCCCCCTTCCCCTACCCAGCCTCCCCTCCCCCTGCCCAGCTCCCCGCCTCCCCCTGCACCAGCCTAACTCCCTCCCCTCCTGTCAATTTCAGAATAGAATAATTTTTATTTGAAAATTCTATTTTCAAGTAATACATTTTTGTATACTGTATACATGCTTCGTTATTAGAGGTATAAGTTTCGTTTATTATATTTACATGAAATCTCTTATCTATGGGTACCTCTTACTACATTATGTGACATTCAATAATGATATTTCATTGAATTTTTTTGTCTGTAATGTATATATGTATCTTTGATGTTGGTATAACTGTGGTTCATTGAAATCACAATACAACAGATTACTTAGTCGCGGGAGAATTCTTCTTCACTACATAAATTGACCTCAATATCCCTCCAAGGTATTCATTAAAACCATTTTGCATATGTCTTCCCATAGTTCATTCTACTTATTTGAATATGCTGTTTTTAGATGTATCATTTCTGTATAAAATATATATGCTTTTTCATGTTGGTGTAACTATCGTTCAGTGAAACCACAATACGCTGCATGTTTGAATCACATTTACAACCTAAATCATATAGAATTCAAAAAATAACTCTTTTTCAACTGTCTAATCAATATATTTTAAATTGAGTGTACGTACCCATTAACATCTTTTCTTTGCATTCTAAAACATGACAATTCAACATAAAGACATCGAAACAAAGATGAAGATGCCGTAGGCATCTCGAGATGCATGGTTGCAAAGAAGATTTCCTATGAGAGAACAAAAAATCGATACAACATTAGTGTATTCCCTTGGAAACATTCCATGAACGAACTTACTGAATTGAAGGTTCGTAACATTACAGGAAAATCACCGATGAGCTCCCATGAACTATTATCTACGACAACATTTGACACTATGCAATTGAATTCTGACTTGAGCAGAGGATCACACATACATCTTTCACCTATTCGTCCCAATGGTCAGTACTTTTTATATTACTAACATTTTCAGATATAGTAAACAAATTAAATGTGAATAATCTCATATGATTTACCCATTTTACTGTTGAACTGATAGTGGCTCTACATTCTGGATCTTATTTTCCAAATACTGTTCAAACAATCCTTAGAAATGATAGTAATAACTGTATTAACATTACTTCAAGTAAGAATCCGAGTGTTTCAATCTAAAATTACATCTAATCGTTACACTTTAGTTGATATCCTATCTATTCACCACAGGAGGTTCATGAATTTCATTTTCACCTATGTCTTTGAATGGTTTGTTATATGAAGCTGTCAAATAAAATTGACTAAATATTTTTTTGTTACTATGCTGTAACATTGTATAGTATCTCAAATATTAACTATCATTGACAGCTCATCATGGAGCTTCATCAACAAAATCTGCGCCCGATATCAAGAGAAAGCATATATCATCTTCTATTAAAGAAAATTATGACCCTTCTGGTATCTACTCCATCAGCGTATTTTTGTGAACTATTTCACATTTTGTCTCACATGTATTGAAAAAATAAACTATATTTACCTTAATTCTTGTAGGTATAACGATTGAGGGACATATTCCCAGTTACCATGCTCGTGAAACATTATCAGAGTAAGCACAACTCACGCTTTCAGATGATCTTCAAATATGACTTTGTGTAATATGTTGCATACTATGTTTAAAACAGATACTGTTTTACTTCTTCAACTATCGGTAACGAATCATATTTTTCCGACATAGGTGTGTTGTATATTATAATCATATTTTATTCTCTATATGAATATATATATATATCTCTCCTATGAATCTGAATTTCCCTATACTTTTAATTCATTATTTAGACTTCAAAAATATGTGTCATCTAAATTGACTCATGTCATTTTAGAAAGATATGTAACAACTGGTGAAATCAATGCTACATTTAATCATTGGAGAGAGTTTTTAGGTTTGATGAAATATGTAAACATTTGTTACTAAACAAGAATTTCGTTTGAATTTTCTTACAAACTAAATGAAAACATTGCTGCAGAAAACATCCATCAACTTCAACTTGCAGAAGCTGCAGGTCACCATACAATTCATATATTTAACTACTGTTATTTAGGTCCTGATGGTTTTACATAATTTATAATGCCAAATTTATTAACACCATTCATTTAACAATTATTCACCTGCAGAATATTTGAATAGTGGAGATCCCTCTAATGTTTGTCAACACTGTGGTTCTAAATTTTGGTTTGTTGAGAAAAATATTAAATGCATCACCAAAGATAACCCACGATTTTCTATATGTTGTGCGCTTGGTAAATCTCTTTGAAATTACTACATTCCTGCCCTCCATACGTTCAAATGTTGGTCTTTGATCAAAACTCTGTGGACGCAAGATGATTCCAAGAATATATGAATATTTACAATTATATGTTTTCATTCACGTCAATGGGTGGTAAGGTCGACAGATCATTCAATGATGGAAGAGCTCCAACTATATTCAGATCGAATGGACAAAACTACCATCACATAGGTAGTTTGTGTCCTCCTGAGAGAAAACCACCTAGGTTTTCCCATTTATATGTTTACGATACTGGAAACGAGTCTGAAGACAGGATTCTGAACGTCAGGTAAAATTTAATATGTCGGTTACCACGTTTATGTGATTGTCATATTTTCACTTCATTCGTAACTTAATTCACTGTGCAGTTATGACATATCAAATTCAAACATAGCAGTCAATTATAATGTTGTTGTCAACATACAAATTATGCTTCATAAAACAAATGTTTTAGCTCATCAGTTCAGATGTGCAAAGGAAGTTCTTGATCGTCAAGAACATGCAAACATAAATTTGCGTCTTCTCAAAAGAAGACAAACAGATGCAATGACATACAACTTGCCTACAACTTATGAGATTGTGGTGCTTATTGTTGGTGACATTGAAGATCTCAACTGTGACAGAGATATTATTATTCAGAGCATAAGTGGTGATTTGTAGTGGATTGATGAGCATCATCCCTTGTACCTTCCATTGCAATGTTCACTTATTTTCACAAATGGTCAGTATGGATACGATGACAACATTTTGCATAGATCTACATCTATGAGTACATGTACAATGGTTCGGAACGTTACAATGCATGAATACTTCTCCTATCACTTGCAGTGTCATTCGAGTGATAGGTCAATATTAAAATTTTTGAGAAGACTGTTGTAATAGTTTATTTTTGATGTATATACAATGATAGAGTCTCAAAGACTATCCTTCATTCGATTCAATCAAAAACGCTTGAGGGTTTAGTTGTATAATGGGTTTCAAGATGCTTTTCTACGAGGTGACCATGATGGGTCTGCGTGTTGGAAGCATATCATTTTACCATATTCATTTGCTGGTGGTCCCAGATATATGATTCAAAATTACCAAGATGCTATGTCAATATGCAATTGGGCAGGATATCCAGATTTGTTTTTTATATTTACATGAAATCCACTATGGCTTGAGATCACAAGATTTTTATCATCTAACAATCTTCGGCCTTCAGATTGTCCGCACATTTTATCCAGAATTTTCAATATTAAGGATTACCAGTTGATGAAAGATTTACGAGAGACATGTTTCTTTGGAAAGCCACGAGCAGGTACCTGCTTTAATATGAATTATTTTATAATATACACTTTATCTTAACTACTGAATATGTTGTTGAACTATGTCATTTATATCATTACTTTCTATGCAGTTGTTCATATAGTGGAATTTCAGAAACGAGGACAGTCTCATGTACACATTTTGCTATTTTAATATAGAGAGAGCCAAGTAGGTACATCTGCCTGCATTGAAAAATGTGTTTCTGCTGAAGTTCCAAACAAATGGGACTTCCCAAAACATCATGAGGCTGTTAAGAAGTTTATGATGCATGTACCTTGTGGTAATGCAAATCATGGATCACCTTGTATGAAAAATGGAAAGTGTACTAAATTTTTTCCAAAAAAATTTGTTGAAAGTACAACAGTTGATGATGATAGGTATGCTCTATACCGACGACGAAATGATGGAAACACGGTTGTGAAGAATGGTGTCCGATTGGATAATTGGTTTGTTGTACCGTATAATCCTTTCTTGCTAATGAAGTATCAAGCTCATCTGAATATAGAAATTTTCAATCAATAAACTTCCATCAAATATTTGTTTAAGTATATTATCATAGGTAATGATCATGTCACAGCAGATTTGTATGAAACTAACAGTGCAGCATAGTCAGGCAATAATGTTGATGAGATTAAAATGTATTATGATTGCCGGTACATATCTCCTTGCGAAGATTCTTGGAGGATATCTTCATATGATATCCACTATAGATATCCTCTAGTTTAAAGGTTACATTTCCATTTACTAGGCCTAAATATTGTTACGTACACTGGAACTGATCATATTGAAGATGTGCTGAGTAAGAGTACTATTTCTAATTCAATGCTTACAGCATGGTTTCAAGCTATTATTGCTTACCCGGAAGGAATGTGTCTCTCATTCGCAGAATATACAACTAGATTTGTATTTCACCAACGAGAAAAAAGATGGTGTCCAAGAAAGTAGGGGTTCAGTATTGGTAGACTTTATTATGTGCCACCGACAACTAGAGAGCTTTATTACCTACGATTAATGCTCACAAAGATCAGAGGTAAAACTTCTTTTGAAATTATTAGAACAGTGAACAATATTATCCATGGTACTTTTCTTGAAGCATGATCTGCATTGGGACTTCTTCCTGATGACAGAGAATTTATTGAAGCAATAAAAGAGGTGTCAACTTGGGCTACAGGACAGTCTACGCGCGTACTATTTTCCATAATTTTGTTCTCAAACAATATGTACCTCCCAGACATTGTGTAACATGAAACATGGGAGCTCCTCAGTGAAGACATCCTCTATGCGCAACAAAATAGTCTTCAAATGCCAGGTATGTGTAGTCAAATTTCTCGATCTATACTATGTGATCTATGTAGCTGTTGGTTCATTGAACTTTTACTTTTTTATGAATCCATTATACTACTTGAATAACAATATTTCGTGATTCTATAGATATTTGACACTCACAGATCATCAAAAACAGATGGTTGCTTTTGCTTGAAATATGGAATATAATTCAGAGGAATGGTCGATCTCTTCATGATTTTCCACCAATGCCAGTTCAAGATTCTGATATTGTCTGTCAACAAAATCATTTAGTAGCTAATAAACTAAATCATAATCAAGACAATCGTCGAAATGAGTATATGAATTTTCATAGTCATCTCACTGATGAACAGAACGATGTGATGACTACAATTATGTCTTCGTTAACTACATCCGCCAGTGGTTTCTTTTTCTTGTATGGTCATGGAGGCACATGTAAGACTTACATTTGGAAAGTACTGACATCTTCACTACGGTCCGAAGGTAATATTGTTCTGGCAGTTGAATCTAGTGGAATTTCATCATTACTGCTACCTGGTGGAAGGATGACACATTCTAAATTTTAAATTCCTATATCTATTTCTGAAAATTTTGTTTGCAATATTCAACAAGGCAGTGATGTCGCAGATCTTCTACTATTAACAAAGATAATTATTTGGGATGAGGCACTAATGACTCGTAAGCATTGCTTTAAATCCCTTGATCGTACTTTAAAAGATATAATGTCAATAAAAAATGAGAATTCTTCAACCTTGCCATTCGGTGGAATAACCATTGTCTTGGGTGGGGATTTCAGGAAAATACTACCTGTCGTACAAGGTGGAAACAGAAATGATATTTTTTTTTCAAGTATAGCTTCTTCATATTTATGGCAACATTGTCATGTTCTGAAAATGACAAGGAACATAAGATTGTTTTACAATTCTTCTATAGTTTCAGATGAGATTATTTAATTTTCCAAATGGACTTTAGATATTGGTGAAGGTCGCATTGCAGAACCAAATGATGGTGAAACTTTTATTCCAATCCCATCTGCATATCTTTTTTCTTGGACTACAAATCCTATTTGTGCAGTTGTTGAGCATACTTATCCCAACATTATGAGTAACCATGATGATATTAATTATCTTAAATACTGTGCCATCTTAGCTCCAACTCGGGATATTGTTGAAGAAGTTAATGCATATATGTTGTCCCTCACCTGTTCTGAATGCAAAGATTATTTTAGCTCAGATTCAGTTTGTGATGCAAGTTTTGATATAGATAGGCCGGAAAAAATTTATACTTCTGATATGTTAAATGGGATTAATGTTTCAGGGATGGCAGCCCATAAGATTACACTCAAAATTGGGGTACCTATTATGTTTCTTCGAAATGTAGATCAGTCTATGGGATTATGTAATGGGACTCGCTTGATTATCACGCATTTGGGAGATCATGTCATCGGAGCAAGAATATTGTGTGGTTGTAATTCAGGATATCTTACTTTCATTCCAAGATTAAATATGACACACTCTGACTATCGATGGACTTTCAAACTGCAAAGAAGACAATATCCTTTGAAAGTTTCTTATGCTATGACTATTTACAAAAGTCAAGGACAATCACAATATACTGTTGGGCTATATCTTCAAAAACCTGTGTTTTTTCATGGTCAATTATATATTGCTCTATCTAGAGTCACATGACCATTAGGGTTGAAAATAGTAGTTAGTGATAATAATCCCACAACTTGTGAATCAATGAAAAATATTGTGCATAAAGAAATATTTGATAGATTGTGTTAGGTATATGTCTAATTATAAGTTAAATTGTCAATTATTGGTTCTTCTCAGCTTATTTCTGTATGATTTTATAAATATCAATATATCTGATTATGATATCTTTCTACAGAAAAAAATCACATTATTACCAAGATGTCACGATCTATTACCCCTTTGAATGATATCACACCTGATACCGATGAGACATTGAAGATACAAGTGCGTATACTGAATTTGTGGTCCAACAAAACATCTAGGTACTCCAATGATATTATTGCGATTGATAAGATTCATGGTTTTTTACAGGTAAATTTTAAATTAATACTAGAATTCATTTTATATTTCTATTATTTCACTTATATTCTAATTTCAAGTATAGGACAAATTTTTCAACTACCCTGACATGTATTTATATTTTTGACATTATTAGATCCTTATTTCTATAGAAATCAAAGATACACTGTATAGTAACTGGGCATAAAATTCTATATAAGTTTAGAAATCTATTGCGTGAAGGCATGTGCTATTTCATACATAACTGTCAGATAGCTGTTAATCAAGGTACACACTTAGGAAGTAGACATGCATGTCGATTACTATTCACATCAACAATGCATGTCCGGCCTTGTGATGCACCGCTACCCCATTTCTATTTTGATTTTACTTCCTTCGAAGACATAATTCAGAGAAGGGATCCAGAGCAACATTTAATAGGTATATGTTTCTTATGATTCCTGAAACCTATGTTTAATTCTTTTAGATATTCTGTATTGATCAATATAGAATATTAGGGATTGATTTTATAAACTATTATCTAACATTATTGTGCTTTTTCTTTTTTGTAATCTTTCTTAGAAATTATTGGATACTTACTTTGCTCACATCCTCCTAAGGAATTGGGTAGTGCCAATTTGAGGATGGAAACTGTTTTACAGGATGAAAGGTTAGTTATTATGGCCTTTTAATTTCTCTTCCCCACAATTTATATTTAACATCATGCGGTACATATTTTTTGGGCAGTGGGTTACATCTTAAATGCAGTTTATGTGGTGACTATGCTAACCAGATGTTGTCATACTTGGAAGAAAATATCGGTTCACCAATTGTTTTAATATTTCAACTTTTCAGAGTTAAAGAAATTGAATAGTATTCTCTCTAATAACATAATTCCTTATTTCCCTTTTGTTTATTCAATTCTTTGATGATTTTTAACCCATTATTCCAACTAAGATTGTTTTAAAACCATTTTCAGACTGTTTCATACTTACAACTTCAATTAATGCAACAAAAATCCTTTTCAATCTTAATATCGAAGATGTTTAATCATTCAGAAAAAGGTTCTCTGTATACTTTATTTAATCATGAATTTTTTATATGATGTTTACTGATTACTATATGATAGATGTACATATTATTTTTGACATTTGAGTTGCAATTTTCAATATTCAAATGTATGTTTATAATGGCTTTAGAGAATCAAAGTCCAGCATCAACTAAACCATCTTTTTCGTCTACACCATTTCTATTTTGGAAAAATAAAAAAACCCTTTCTGAAGTGAGGAATTATGATCAGGTATGTAATATATGGAAAATTAAAAATTAATTTCGTGCAGTTTCTTAATCTGGGTATACAAGTACTGAATTGTATTAATTCATAATCTACATTTTTCTCAATGTTGGATAGCCTACAAAGTTCTTTATTTCTATTACCATAATGAAAATTCAAACAACTCACAATTGGTTCTACGAATCATGCAATTCTTGCATGAAAAAATTGCATATTGATGATGCAAAATTATGTGTAACAATGGAAAAATATCTGTAACTTTCACCGTTACCAGGTTATTATTGGTTCTTCTCCATAACATTTTATTACTTATTTTATGTATCAATAGTAATTAATTTTAGTTATTTCATATTTACAAATCAACAGATTTAGAGTGCAGATGCTTGTGACAAATACCACGGACTACTTGTCAGTTGTCCTATTCGATAAACAAGTAATGCAATTTGTGAGAAAAACTGCTTCAGATCTGCGAGATTATCTGATTCACGTACTACCACATAATAAACCAGCATGCTAACAAAATATGTTCTCTTCATTTAAACAAACTACTACTTTCTTTTTTAAATAAGGCTGATGAGGAGTACTGTTTTCCTTACAAATTTACTATTTTCAAATCAAAAAAGGTTCTCCTATCAATTGAAGTGTCAAATTTCAATATAAAAAATCATCACCATTCAGTAGAACAAAACTCATACAAAGTACTTTTCATTACCGACAACAAAAACTATATCACCATTTCCAATGACAACTTCACAGATTTTCAAGTAAATTCTATTACATTTTCTTGTTTTCTTTAATATGGATAGATTACAGAAAGTTATTTCTATTATTATTTATATAGAGCATCGTCAAAGCATAGGTTGTACAAATTTAAGTAGTGTCGAAGAACATAATCAGGTATAATATAATCCATTATAACATTCAATACTTCCCACCATGTAAAGAACATGCAACTGGATTAATGCTATATTGTTCTATAAAATTATCATCAGAGAGCCGATTCATTTCGACTATGTGCAAATGATGACTCAATATTTGAAAACTCATCTGCGGTATCATCAGCTATTCAGGTATATATATTTTTTTTCTTCCTTAGAATTTGCATTATAAGTCTTTGTTTTAAGCCTACATTGTTATTGCTTCTTCATCTGATGCTTCTTTTAATTTTGTTTTATATGCAGAAAAACCTACTGACTGAATTTCTAAATGATGATCTTACTGAGAAATCTCATCATATCTCACCTGAAAGTGTTGGTAGAACATGTTAGGCAAACAATTTGGTAGCCCAAATGATTGATAAATTAAAGGACAAAATAGAACAGATTGACTGATATGGTACAACATATATGAAAGGTAATACTAAATGTTGTACATGATTTACTAAATGTAGAATATTCATTAGGTACTGAAATAGTAACTAAGTCAGTAAAGTATCTGTAAATTAATTACATTTTAGTTTATGTACCTTATATATGATGTGCAGGGGGCTGGTAGGGGAGGGGTCTAGTGGGGGTGGGGGAGGGGGGCTGGGTAGGGGGAGGTGGAGGGGGGGAGCTGGGTAGGGGGGAGCAGGGCAGGGGCTGGGGGAGGTGGGGGAGCTAGGAAGAGGGAGGGGGATAGCTTGGAAGGGCCAGGGGGATGGGGGAAGCTGGGAAGGGGGAGGGGGATGGGTAGGGGAAAGTGGAGGGAGGTAGATGGGCAGGGGGAGGGGGATGGGCAGGGGGGACGCGGAGGGGGTTGGGCATGGGAAGGGGGGCTGGGCAGGGGGAGGGGGCCTGGGCAGAGGGGGGTGGGGGGGGAAGGGGAGGAGTTATATTTTCTTCCTTTTCATTTAGTCATATATGTTTCCTACTGTTATTATGGTTTCTTAGAAGTTTCTCTTTCTGTTTAAATATTACCTACCACTATCTTGTCTTTCTAACATTTCTTTCTGTTCGGCCTGGGTTGGCAGCTCGGTTGTGGAGGTGCTTCTCAGTTTTGGCCCTGGCTTATTATTGAGGTATAAAAAATATTTACTACTTCTCTTTCATCCGTCTTCACTGTAAAAAGATTAATCAATAAACATCATAGGAATTCATTGTAACTGATTTGGATATCTCTTCCTGTGGTTCGTTTTTTTAAATTTCAACAGCTTTCCACTACTTTTCTAAGGAACGTTTTATTGGGGGTGGCCAGGGGGAGGGGCTGGGCAGGGGTAAGGGGGAGGGATAGATCTGGGAAGGGGGAGGGTGGGGGGGAGCTGGGCAGGGGCTGGGGCTCGGGCTGGGGCAGGGGCTGGGGCAAGGGCTGGGGTAGGGAGAGGGGGGGGGACCTTAGTAGGGGCTGGGGCTGGGGGAGGTGTGGGAGCTGGGAAGATGGAGGGGGTCAGCTTTGCAGGGCCAGGGGGATGGGTGGGGGGTAGCTTGATAGAGGTAGGAGGAGGGGGAGCTGGGTAGGGGTAGGGGGCTGGGCAGGGGCCAGTGGAGGGAGGGAGCTGGGAAGTGGGAGGGGGCTGGGCAGGGGGACGGGGAGGGGGAGGGGTCTGGGCATGGAAAGGGGGCTTGGCAGGGGGAGGGGGTCTGGGCAGAGGGGAGGGGGAAGAGGAGGGGTTATATTTCATTCCTTTTCATTTAGTCATATAAGTTTCATACTGTTATAATAATTTCTTAGAAGTTTCTCTTTCTGTTTAAATATTACCTACCACAATCTTGTCTTTCTAACATATCTTTCGGTTAATCCTGGGTTTGTAGCTCAGTTGTGGAGGTGCTTCCTAGTTTTGGAACTGGCTGATTATTTAGGTATACCAAATATTTACTCCTACTCTTGCATCCGTCTTCACTATTTAAAGATTCACCAGTAACCATCCTAGGAATTATTTGTAACTGATTTCGATGTCTCTTCATGTGGTTCGTTTTTTTAAATATGAATAGATTTCCAAATCTTTTCTAAGGGAATGTTTTAGTGGGGGTGGGCCGGGGGAGGGGCTGGGTAGGGGCAAGGGGGGGATGGAGCTCAGCAGGGGGAGGGGGGGAGCGGGTCATGGGGCTAGGCAGGGGAAGGGGGCTGGGGAGGGGGAAGGGGTGCTGGGCAGAGGGGAATGGGAGGGGCAGGGCTATGAGAGGTTGTCATATTTATAGTAAGTAGTAATTTTTTAGTTCAATTTATTCCAATAGATATGTAAATTTCACACCTTCTGAAATTCATCTCCCCCATTCCAGCATCTTCTATTTTTGTTTTCTTTAGTCATTACTCAATTTTCTTCCATCATGAGTAACCCACTAACATCATTATGGTGTTAAATTTTTTAATACATTTCATAATTATTTTTCCATTTTTAGGTGGCTATCTTCAAATCATGGTTTGGAGAAAGTCCATGATTTCCAAACAAGATGAAAACACCTCTACAGTTGAACTACTCTTCAAAATAATGGCTGGGAAATCCATGTTTTCATTCTACTCCTTTATGATTATTTTCATTTTGATGGACTGATTTCCATTAGTTTTTGTTCTATAGGTTTTCTAAACATACCATATTTATTTCAGTCATTTTCACATTTGTCGTTATTATTTTTACAATCACTGCCTTATGTTGGATTTGACTTTCACTCTTTAGTCAATAATTTTGTTTCTTCTCATCTTTTATAAATACAAATTCTTTTTAAAAGTAAAACCATTAATCAAGCCCTTCACTTTTTAGTCAACATTATTGTTTCTTCTCAACAATTATAATTATTAATTATTATTAAAAGAACAACCATTAATCGAATAAGCAATGCTATTGCATGAGCGAGTACTAGTTTTATTTAACTTATGGTGGCATTTCACATGGATTACATAAAAATACCATTTTTTATAAAATACATTTTATAAAAATAATTAATTTATATACTGAATATAATTAAATATATGTATATATTTTCATTCAAAAATTATTTAAACATATTATTTTTATCATTATTATCATATTACTATGATTTATTTTTTATTAATTATTCATGATGTGCACATTATAACATCATTATCGTAGGTGGTAAAATAGACCCAAACATTAACACTTTATAACAAATAATTGATTATGATCATGCTATCACATAATAATAACATCAATTTATATAATATTAATGAATAAAAAAACATTTCATTAAATTATTAAATAAAAGTTAAGAATAATTTGATTTCAAATACGAAGAATAATAATTATGGAGATGAAAATAATTGCATTAATGATATGGTTATTCTCTTAGAGAGACGCTTGAAAATGAGATATTTGGGACATCTTTTTGTGACCAATGTTTCCAAACCATATAGAAGTATTGTTATAGATATAAACTGGAAAATTATTTAATAAAATAATGAAGGAATAATTTTTCTTTTGTTTGGGGGATGGGGGCTAATTTTATTATTAGGTAGGTGTGGGGTTTTATTTTAAATTATGTATCCCTTAATATAAAAAGAATTTTATTTTAAGGGAATATGGATATAACGTGTAAAATAATTGAATATATGTTATAGGTAGATTGAGAATGACCCTATCAATATACTTAGAGAAAATTGGTAGGATATTTTATGATATTTTTATGACATTATCCATTCATTTGACCCTTATACCTCATTTTAGCCACTACATTGGTGAATAACACTAACCATGGTAACTAATGTTTGTGACAAAAAAATAAATAGTTCTTATTTTGAAATTTTTAAATGTTATTTAAAAAATTTACAACAATTTCATTAGATTTAATTACTAAATATTAAAAAAAATTAATATAGTTTTTCATAATGAGATTTGTTTTGAAAAAATGAATTTTTTTTATAACAATGAATTTATTATTATTCTTTGAAAAGTTATAATAAAAATCTTAGTAATTTTATAATATATCTATTTATAATTATTTTACAAAAAATATTTTCTAATAGTTTTATTTTTAATATATTAAAATAAAAATACATTATATGTAGAAACACAATTTACTGAAAGAAATTAAATTTTAAATGTTAAATAATTTAATATTTATTAACAATTAAAGAATGAATGTTTTTAATTTTTTTAATATATATAAATAAAATATTTCTTAAAATATCATAATTAAAAAATGATAAATTTTACTTTTTAATAAAAACATTTAATATATAATAAATAAATCATTTTTTAAAAAATAGCCATTACTAATTTAAATAGTATTCCTTACAGTTAATTAATTATTGGTTGATATTAATATTTTTTAATAATTATCTTAATAGTATTAATTCTTTTACTATTTTCACTATTTAAAAGTACAAAAATATCATTAATATGCAATTTAATAAATTAGTTTCATTGTAATTAATTTTATTTTTCAAAGTTAATTTATACATTTTATTTTAATAAAAAATTTATTCACTTATGGTTTTATTCATACTTTTTATTCTTAATTATCATTCATTATGTTATCATGTAATATATTGATTTTTTTGTAATTTTATACTTTTTTAGAAAAAATTCTCACTTCAAATTGATTCTTTGTGTATCATCGGATATAAAACACACAAGATTTATTCAAAGAGAAATCAATAGTAATATTTTTATTTGTTTCATTTTCCACCCTTTAAAATAATTCCACCCTCAAAATTTCATTATTGCATGGAAAAAACAAGGGTCTTCTATCTCATTAACCCTTTAGGATCCCATATTTATTCATCAAACATATAATTCCTATAGAAAACATTAACTTAGACATTTGTCATATTTCATTATAATTTATCTCGAAAATATATTAATTATACTAGTCATTCTTCATAAGAGAAGAATTTTCTAGTTGAATTACACTTAATTTTAGTACATGTGTTGAATCAGGTAGTTTTCCCTAAAAAGTGATATATAGAATGTATCATGAACTATGGAGAGAATTGGTGGAATTTAAAGATGATAAGTCTTTATCCCCATAAGATTGAGGATTTGGAGAGGTTCAATGAGTATAAGGTTAAACAATAAATTATCTAGGAAAATTTTAGACCTATTCCATTGTAAAATTTTGAGGAAAAATTTATTTCTAACATCAAATTGAAAATATAACCAATGATTATCAATTAAAATATTCTATAGACTTGTTTACGTTATATTATATCATTTAATTGATTTAATATTCTGTAACATTTATTATGAATGATTTATTCACTTAAGATGTTTCTTTATAACATCATCACAGCATGTTGTAGTTATGCACTACTTTATATAAAGATCATAATATAGTTCTAATTTAATATTAAAATGGAATGTCTTGTTATATGAACAGTCTACCAGGGGTAGTTGTTGATTCCAAATTTCATTGAAATCCAATGATTAAAATAACAATATTTCCACAATTGTTTGAATGGACCATTCAGATTAACCATTAACATAAGGATGATCGACATACAAAAAGACCGACTCTATATTCAATTATTGTTGAAAATATCCCTAGGAAATTAAGGTAAACATTATATCCAAATATTATATATTGGGAAGTGGTACTCGATATAGCCTTACAAATACTAATATATATCATTTTACATTTATTTTATGAGAAATATTCTACAATAGAAATTAAATATAACACATTAATACGGATATCAACTGCAACCTAAATTGGAATATGGCTATCAGAAATTATAGGAAGAATTTCAGTAAAATATAGTGATGTTTTCTCATTCCAATGCAGGTATGGCTAATGGTTTCATCATTTCATTACAATTTTTTTATTCTACCTTATCTTTTTAGAATACCATGAATCATTATATATAATTTTAAATCTCCCTCTTCATGTTATCCCTCTAAAATTAATCCTTGAGATAAAAAATAAATATATTTTCTTTGAGGATAGATTGATAATAAATATCTATGTTCATTATCTCTGTAAAATCACACCCAACCAATTTTATTGGGCTATTTTGGAGGATATACTAACCATATGTGACATTACTCAGACACCAACGGGCAGAAATAAATTACAAGGGGATCAACAAAAAGTTACATGGGGAAATATTTCCCATACATAACACACACAAACATAACCTTCATATTATAGAGTGGAAATAAATAAATATAAATACATATATTTAAATGATAAATCGAAATACCCAATAATACTAAATAATTCAAAGGAAAAAATTACAGTAAAAATAGAAAATATTAAAAATACTAAAACTCTAATGTCATAAATGATTGTAAACCCATGGTAGAACCACTAATAAACAAGACATGAAGTACTCCAAATCTATATCTCCACTAACTATGATATTGACTTAATAGAGTTCTAAAAGTGAATTATGAAACCTTCCACTTCCCTGTATCATGGAAAACATCATATTTAGATGAACTAAAGTGGATATGCTTAGGGTGTGTAATATTAATTATTATGAATAAATCAATGGAATTTCCCACATTCCACTTAGACAAGTAGTAGGTCAATTCACTAGAATATTAAATAAAATAGAATAATAACAAAATTAGATAAAATAATTATCTCAATAGTAAATAATGTAGATGATTATATTTTCCATCATATGTATAAAAAAATTAGTTTCCCTATGAATATAATAAGAAATTTAGATATTTAAATTTTTCTATAACATACTTATGTTGTCTTACTAACACACACAGAAACACAAACATTAATACCTTTACCTCCCTATACATTCAAGTGACGAGTCCTCCTTTCATTAAGTCTATGCTTGGTGACCCAATTTTAGGGTGATACTTCCATCCAAGATCCATTTATTTTAGGGTATTACATCCGAAAAAATATGTTAATCCATAACATAAATGAAAGAAACATTATAATTGTAATAACAGAATTCTAAAAAAAATCCCTTGATAACCCAATTTAATCAATTTTTTAAACACATTTTGGGTGAAACCAGCAACAAATTTTTCATGATCCAACCAATAATTGAAAATAAAAAGTACTATTATTAAGTTAAAATCATATGAATTTATAAGAGATTAATTTATTGAATCCTTAGAGCCTTGAAATTCAAATAAAACTACAGAGATAGAGAAAACCATAGACCATATGTGAGTTTGGAATGTTGAATTTTAGATAATCCTTTAGATCATTCCCCTTCCTTCCATATCCGTATAAAATCCTATTATAAACCGAAAAATACCGAAAAATCCCATATATTATATTATAATAACTACAAAATAAGATTATGTTCAAGAAAACAATGAGGAGGTGAAATATGTAAGGAATAATGGGAACCTAAACATTTATTTACATGATCAAACATAAAAAAATCATTAGAGTCTGAGTCTAGATGTTGAATATCTCCATAAATTTTATAAGGGAGGCACAGTTTCGAGAGACTAGGTTAATAGAGGAAAAAAATGAGGTCTTATCGATGTTCTTTAGTGTTTATAACTGAATTTAATACAAGTTATTTTATGTCACAAGGTTATGATATAGAATTTGAAAAACCAATCACTAACCACGTGAATCATATGTTCCTTATAATTCCTCAAGATTCATGGTCAGATGCTTGATTTTTTCAAATTGTGTGATTACTTTTTGACTTCTTAGTGATTACCAAATAGGTTTCATATTATTATAAATAATTCATCAAGGTTTATAAAAATTTTTCTCAAAGCATTGAACTGAAAAGATGTTTCCAAAACATTGGTAACCCTTCTGAAAATAATCCATTTCTAATTCCAATATTTCCTAAAATTAATATAACCATAAAAATTTAAATTACTCAAACAAAGGGTTCTAGATTATCTTTAGAATTATTATTTTCAACTTTATAATGTTGGAATAGGTTCAACCACTACTCTCATATAAAATTATCTCTTTAACATGTTTTTGCTTCAATATTAGCATGTTTCTATAGTATCTATGAGAAATATAAACTTTTCCCCATTAGATCTTCTCTTTTCTATAAATAATCTCAACTGGTACACGGATAATCATTGAATCGGTTTTATGAGAACTGTGGTCCAACTGATCACATTATTGGTATCTGCGTGATAATTCATTAGTTTAGAGACATGATAATCATTATAGACAACACTAAATCTCAACATTCGGTGTAATATATACCAAATAATCAATATGTTCAACAATTTCAGATTTTCCAATATACCATTGGACTAACATCCCTTTATTTTCCAAATATTGATGCAAAAGTATTTATGACACACCCAAAAATAAATGATCACTTGAATTGAATGAAATAGGTCTATGATAAAGATATGAATAATATTATTAATGGCTTTGAGTTGTAGAAATTTAGTTCTGTGTTATCTGGATCATCTTCGTATGGTCATGGAAAAAACTAGGTCCAATCAGAATGGTTTCATTGTTTTCAACCCAACATAGTGGAGAACAATATGAATGAAAATATAATATATCGATGTGGTCTATATGTAACATATCATATAAACTCTTATTAGATGATAATTTGACCAAAAACATATAAAATTCTCATGAACCACAAAAGTAAATCACGTAATCTTTAATCAAATCACCAATTATTTAATTTTTTTTCGATTAACAAAACATTTGAGGATGATATGTCATGCTCATAGTCATCTATGTTTTGAGATGTTATTAGAATAATTACCAGAATTGAGACATGAATTAAGTATTTATTTTATATATCATTGAAAACAAAACTCTATATAACATTACCAGTTCTTGGTTTTATATCTTTGAAAAATAATCTAATATGTCGTACAATCTTATTTAGAGGAATTTTGATGACATTTTTTATTGATCCAAAATCACTCAAATAAAATATTTCTTTTAAATAATCCTCATTTGAATGATTAAAATGTCCATGGTTGGGTTATCCGACATATATAAAAGTATGGACATTGATAGTAACATACCATTAGGTTATTGATACTTAGAATTTTCCTACTTACATGTTATTCATTTGATAGCATAATATAAAATATTGAATTTTGTACCAATCCACCAAAAATAAGATTTCATCTCCTTGTAATTTTTATTAAAAAAATTGGCTGTATAGTCCATTGCATATTTCTATACATTAATAGATGTTACATCATGAAATATTGAGGGACCATAATTTGGTCTTAGTTCCTCATAATTAGTTTTCATCCTCTAACCAACCATCATAATTCTACCCAACATTTAGGTGTAACCTAATACTGGGTAAATAAGAATTTGATAATTAATACCATTTTATAAATATTATCAATTCAAGAATAATATTTACTAGAAATAAAATTGATTTTTTATTATGTTTAGAATATTGTAGATTTATGTATCCAATAATGCTCATCAGCATCCATTGGTCATGATCCTCTTTATAAACTACTTAATATTAGTTCTAACTGAAATAAACTTCAATGGAATTTCTCATTTCGGGTCTCTACACCATTTTCATTTCATAAATGTAGATATTATCCATCCATCACAATTTACTCAAGTTCATGAAACATTGAGAGAAGATGTATTTCATAGTCTTATAATCACTATAGTTTTGATCATTTCTCTGATGAGATTGTGGTTCAATTTCATTAATTCATTCACCATTGCAACTATATACAAGTCATGTGTTGTAATGTCAATATATTTTATTCACATCTTCCACAAACATCTATCCATAATATTATGTCCTTATAAGAGAACACAACCATGATAAAATCAATATCCATCAAAATATACCACATAGATCTAACATCATTCATGATTTCTTAGGATGAGAGATGAAGGTAAATGATTTCTGAACTCTAAAAATAATTATTGAGAGTCATAATTTGATGTGAAGGAAACAATATTTCTTGTTATAAAGTTAATAGGATATTAAATCATTTATAAAAAACCCAAAAAAAGAGATGGTAAAAGCCTGCTATTCCCTGAACGTTTTGTAACATCAAGAAATTCATAATTAGATTCCAAGAGTTGGTTTCTAGAATCTTCCCTAGGTCAACTGATTTTCTGTAATTAGAAATTGAATTCCAGAGGTAAAGAACTTCTCATATAAAGAATTATTACATATAAAACCAACAATATAATTAGGGATCACACAATGTGATTAATATTCTTTCTGTGTTCTGCATGTGGTCATTTATAATTTAAAAATAAATAGAAATATCAGAAACCATTAACATAATAAAATTATTGGGACACACATGGAAGATAATATTCATCAAATAAATAAATAAATAAGGTGAATTCAATAGACCTATAGATATTATGGTATATTTTCAATTTCCACATCGACTCCAGATGTTTTTATAATATTATATCTTTTAAATCTAAGCCATTCATGTCTTCATCATAGTTCAGTCATGAAAAACACATAGAGCCTATTATTAAATCAAATAGATCCAATATTCTATGAATATGGTTCCATTTTTTTTATAACATGATTCAATTTGTAATATTCATCTTATTAAGAGAGGGAATTATCTTCCATCACTATGAATAAAACTAGTGCATCCCGAAGATATGTGCTAGGTATAATGCACCCTTTATGCTCCAATTATTCTAGCTAAACCATTAATTCTTGTAAATCCATTGAACCCATTCTATATTATGTTACCAAAATTGGGATTCAGTCCAAGACTATATCAATAAGAATATTTATTTCCCACTCTAGTGGTAACCTAGATAAATTGTATTGATTATATTCCATGTATCAATCTTCTATATATGAAGACACATAATTCTAGTCTTATCTGAAGTGCCTAAAGAGTTTTCTTCTAGCATACAATGGATGGGTCAATTTACTAATACTAAAGGTCATTATCTACCTATATGTATGTCCAAATACCCCATAAATACATTAATAATCTCATCTAAGGACGGTAATGACACTTTCTGAGCATATCTACCTATATGAGCTTGAAATTCCATAAGCCAGCCAAATATAAATATCATATAATGAAATATCAATTTCCAAGACCATTAACTTTCAGTGAAACTACATTGTGTCAATGGTAATGGAATATGTTGAGAATTTGAATCCTCTTCAATCTCACTATCTAAGGCGAGTCTTGATGCTCATATTGAAATGTCCCATTTTTACAGCTAGTCCCAATTATTTAACCACACAATAAGAATGAGAATATTTTCATGATATCATATTAATAAAAAATTGCATAAGAGTGCAGATTTAAAGGATGGTAGAACAAAAAATTTATGGAACCCTTTTCCCTAGAATAATGTCCCACTATGCTCCATATAACTATTTATCAATTTCTATATGAAAGGTCTTGATTCCCTATTGAGGTGTCGACCAGATAATCAAATTGTTCCTAGAGTTATATTAGTTCACCTAGTCCTATAAATGAGTAACATTCTAATGTGATTGTTCCATTTTTGCATCTGAAGAAGGAGGTTTAGTCGAGATATTTCAAAATGATTATTTAATATTTTGTGATTATAATTCTAGATATTCCATTTATTTATATAGTGATGGAAATTCCTCAATAGATCTATATTTTTTTCTCTATATGGGTAAGAAAGATGCATTTGAAGATGAAAAATTCATTACTATGATGCAGTGGATAAGAGACTGATCTAGAGGATTAATTCTCTAATGCATTTATATCCTTCTAAAAACCCTTTCTATTATGTTTTTCCATATGTTGATTAAGACAGAAACACCTGGATAGAAAAAATATCCCCCCTCCATATATATTTTTTGCATGATCTATTTGTAGAATAAGACATTAATCAATTATTTCTATATATTTATTAATATCGATCATAAACAATTCTATGTGATCATTGGGTCCGATATGTGCCTCAATGGTTAATGCTTCACCTCACCTATTAGCTTCTAACTTTGGGGAGAAGAAAACAATATGTGTAAATTTAGTATAATATTCCATCACTAATATACTTCTAGATTCAAGAAACAAGATAATTTTTTATTATATGGAATTATTATATAGTTATTTTTTATTAAAATATTCAAAAAAATCCATTGCAAGTGAGATCCTGATGCATTTTCATGAATAGATAAGTGCCACCATGAAAACTTATAGTCCTCGTGAAAAACAATTTCTAGCATAACCAGAAATTCATTTGGGCTCTCAAATAATTAAAATATTGTTGTTATCCTTCTTATAAAAAACTCATCTTTATCAGGTCCTAAATAACTGTGAAATGTTGGTGGCTTCATATTCTAATTTTTTTTGAGTGATTCCCCTAACAAGGTTCTTCAATCTTATGTCCCTTTTCAACAATATGAAGGTCCTACAAAAGAATCTAAACCAAATTTTGTTTCACCTGTGGTTATAGTGAAACTTTTATCTCTACTCCTCCCTATAGATTAATTCTTGTTTTCACTACTAGTGTGATTCTTATTCTACCAACCCTTTATAATGTTATAAATTAAGTTATTTCTATATTCAAATATTCATGGTAATATAATATATGTAAGAAAAATAATCATAACATCACATTACAAAAATATATTAAACATATATATAATTAAATATTAGTTTTAAGCATCTTTATATGGCATTGCTTGTAACCATAACTAGATACCCCTATGATGATGAGTTGACAACACACCTAGATATGTATAACCACAATTTTTTACATAGACATCCCTCGTAACATAATGTTCATTATAAAAACGTTATATATATATTTATAATTTTAATTTCATGTTTTGACTTATCATATCTACTTGCTACCATCACAAATAATGGAATGAACAAATTATACCATTTGTAACATATCCACCCAACCGATTATCTTAGGTTGAGGAAGATGTAATACAAAAAAACTGTTGAAATTATTCATACACTAAAGGATAAAAATAAATTATAAGGGCTTAATCACAAAGATATATGGTGGAATGGTTTACTAAATTTAATGAACTCAAAAAACCTTTTTTTGATAATGATGAAATAAATAAAACCAAATACATACCCATAAATGATTCATTCAAAAAAACCAAAATATAATAAATGAATTTATAACCAATATATTATTAATAAAGGAATAATATAAAATGGAAACAAAAGGTCCAATATAGTAAATGAATCTTATACTATGGTGGAACCACTCCAGACCAATATGTGAATAACTCCAGAGATCCATCTATCCGACTATAATAGTGATATCAATAATCATTACTAAATATGTAATGAACCATCCCCTTTCCTATATCATATATACCAAGATCGTTAAACTAACCAATGTTAATATGCATGGGGTGAGTTATCATACCTAGTAAAAACCTGTAATATTCTTTTCACACATTACACTAAGAAAAAATGGTTATATTATAGCAATATAAAATATGTAGAAAGAACATCAAAATTAAATGAAATAGTTTCTCAATATTCCATAAGTTAGATGAAAAAATTTTCTATCGGTAGTATAACAAATGATTATATTAAATTTCATGAGTAGAAATAATTCATATATTTCATTTTTTATGAACCCAACCATGTTTTAATAGTCAAATAAATAGATACACAGAAACTATGACCTCTATATACTCATGTGTGGTAATTCATCCTTTCACTAAGCTATCATATGGTGATATAAATTGATTTAGGTAATTCAGACCATGATCCATCCCATGTTCTTCCAATATTATGGTGATACTTATAATCCTTATTTATCATATAATAACATAAATGAACAAACACTTCATATTCATGGAAAAAAGTTAAACCCCATTTTTCCTTGAAAACCCAAGTTAATAATTTTTCCAACACCCTATGGGTGAGAAGTAGAACCCATTTTTTTAAAACCAACCACAAAGAAAAAATTAAATATAGTTTTAATATGGACACATCATTTTTACCCTAGAAGAGAGATTTTTAAAGAAACTTTAGTTTTTAAAATTACAATAATGGTTGAATGAGGGAAAAACCACCAACCTCAAGATTTTTATTATGATTCTTGTTAAAATATTTATTACATTCAACACCTTCCTTCAACTTATCTATCAAATCCCAAGAGAAACCAATCACCACTCATCCAATTACATATATCTAAGTATATCAACTCCAATTTATACTTTTAGTAATGAAAACTAAGGAGATCCAATATTCTATGTATGATTGACATCCAAACCATGGATTCCAATGATTGAATACTCTAAGAATATTTTTAATTGGAGTTAAAGAGATATAAATCACGAAAAAACAGTTAGGGGAACCATGAAAATTTATTTCATATGTCATAAGTGAAATAAATGGATTTTTTTTATGATTTTTTGGGTTCATATCCATTTTATAGATGTTATTTCCAATTAAATGATTATGAAACGCTATTTTATAGATCATACAATAAATATGTAAACCATATATATCATGAAATTTTTCAAGTCACATAGTTAGCCCCTAGTTTTTCAAAAATATGCACCGACTCAGTAACCCAAAAACAACTATCACAATTTTTTGGAGACATGAACACAGTTTCTAATTCCTATGATTAGACAATGAACCCTTAATAGGCATCCAAAACTACTAAACCCTTCTCAAAATATCCAATGTCTTAACCCAAACATCCCCTTACATTAAATAATCCACAAAAATGGGGAACTTCCTCAATATAGGGAGTTTATCATCCAATATCAACTTCTTTAATACATTTAATTAATGTATTATTACTAATTTTATAAATGTTAATATTTAATCATTACCAATGTTTAATTTTATAACCATTTTTACAAAATATTATAGCTCCATATCCTCCTTCAGCACCTCTTTAATCTTCACATGGATAGATGGTTAAGAAATCATTTGTTGAAGATTAGATTTCTCACCTTCCATTATGATTTCAAGGTACATAGGTTTAAAATACATAAGTATTGGGGAACATTAAATTCCCATAATTGATAATATATCAATGATCCTTCCTACTCAAAGTATTAGCCACCTTTTTTCCTTTCGAAGGTGAAAATATTTTGAGTAGTTATAAACCATCATCTATGCCAACTTTCTACATTGGGTATTATTCAAATATATCTATAATAATTTACACATTAAACTATTTTATTAGCATAAATATCATGATAATCACCATAATGATAATTGCACTAAATATTTAATTAAAATATTACTACTTCTAGATCCAAATCAAATTTTGGGTAATTTTTTATTGTGGAACTTCAATTGAATTGAGGTATATGATACCGTAACATAATGTTTCTGTAGAATGAATCGCAATCCATTCACTAATGAATTATTTTTTATACTAATCTCTTATCCACTACATGATAATGTGAGTATAGGTTAAATGAATAGAATTCCCCTCAGAGAAATACAATGTTTTTCACATTCATAATTCCAAAGGAACTTGACTCTCTTGTGAGTTAGCATGGTTATTATATTTGACAGTCATTAAGGATTTATCATCATGTGTAGATTATATCCATTAAATCCATGAATTGATATATTTATATTAAATTTGTTGGGGAGGGACATTTTTTAATCTCCTTCATCTTTTATGGATTGTCAATTACACCATCTATGCTGATTACATGGAAAAAATGAATCTTTTTAAATCAATAATTTACACTTTCTAAATTTGGCAGATACTTTCTCTACTCTCAGATATTGTATTAAAATAAAAAAATCAAGTCCTTATTATTCCTTGTATTTTGATGATATGATAGTAACAACAATAAATAAACCAAAAAATATATTGATTAAATCCATAAAGAATGTAATCATCATATAAATATATATAATGGGGGAATATGTAAATCATAGTTGAATCAACTACTATCTATGCCATTTTTGAGATATTTTCATGAATATATCCTCCATTTTAACCTTAAATGATGATACCTATATTGTTGTTCATCCTTTGAGAAGTATTGATACCTCATTATATTATCCATCATGTCATTATTTTTGGGATTAGGATACCATGGTTTGATCATGACCTTCTTATGTTTATGATAATAAGTTTAGTAATGCATTAATCAAACCTTCTTCTTAACAAGTTGGACAGGTGCACCCTAAGGGGAATAAATCAGGCATTAAAAACCCTTATCTTGACTATACTATAGATTATTCGTCAGTTCCTATAATTGTATTAAGGTTCTTCCATATCGAGTATTTGATATAAGAGTACAAAAGGTACATATTTTATTAAAAAATATACCTCATAATCTTGGGAATGACCAAGAAACACCTCTCAAAGTATACCATCATATTCTCATATAATGAATATATCTTAAAAACTGATTCCCCCCAGTCATTTGATCTATATATGCATCCTTTTTTGGAAACAAAACCTATATATGGGATGCAACTATAATGAGGAATCAATATTCAAATTTGGACCAATCAATGATCAAATATTGATTTGGAATATGAAATTTTACTTCCCCATCTTGAAAATTGATATGGTATCTATGTAGAGACAACAAATCCATGTCTAAAATCACATAAAATTTATCTAAAGGGAAAATGATATGATTTTCAAGATTAAAATACCCATAAATAGAAATTTTAGATGAGTAGTGGATGTGGGATGTAACATTTCTATAATTCATACTTCATACTGAAAATTAAATATCTAGTCATTATGGATATGATTTTTTTTATGTAATAATTTTTTTGATATGAATGAGTGGGTAGAACAAGAAGAAAATATTACAGTTTTAGTCATTGACTGTACGATTAATGTACTTTGCACCAATTTATTTATTGGACCACTTTATTAGTTTTTATTGTATATGATTCCCCTTTATCCCATGGATATGAAGCTTGTTGAGGTTGATTTTTATCATCAATCATTGAATTTGTGAAATGTTTTGTGTAATTTCTATAAAACATGTAATTTTAGAGTTATATTGTGGTTGTTTAATTTGTTGAGTCAATAAGGTTTTCCTTATGATTTTTCCATTCCTTCTTGTTTTGAAAATCACAAACACATTATCCTTAAGTAAAATGCTTTCTTTAGGAAAATTGTTTTCTTAAGGAAAATTGCTTTTATAAGGAAAATTGCTTTCTTACGGAAAATTTCTTTTATAAGAAAAATCGCTTTTATAAGAAAAATTATCCTTATCTTATTTTCATCCATATTTTTCTTAGGTATGAGATTCGGAATCATTTCTATTTTCTCGGAATCGTTGAAACTTTGATATGAAGCATTCTGTTTTAGGATTCGGATTCTGGATAAGAACTATAAGGAAGTTTCATTCCGAATTCCGGATATGAACTCTGACTAAGTTCTATTCCAGATCCAAGATACGAATTCTTATGAAGTTCGATAACGAATTCTCAATACGAATTCTGATGATTAATTCTCATTACGAATTCTGATGACGAATTCTCATTACGAATCCTGATGATGAATTCTTATTATGAATTCTGATGACGAATTCCCATTCCGAATTCACATTCTTAATTCACCCATTAAACAGAATCTGATTATCTTTGTTTTATACACTCTGAATTAATTCAGACTCCGAAAAATATTTTGGTTTGACTCCGAACTTTTATTTTACTTACACTTCTATAATTTGTCTACTCTTTATTATTTTCATTACACTCCGAACATTTACTCTGAAGCGTTCATTCAAAACTTTTGAGTTAGAATTAAAACGATGTCGTACTTTCAGTTACACTTGTTTTGTTATAAAACGATGTCGTCTATTTTGTTATAAACTAACCGTTGTCTAAGTGACACGTGTATAGGTCCCTATGATCCTTAAGGAAAATATGACCGTTGGAGAAGGAGCCAACCTTACCTATAAATAGGAGCTCATTTGAAAGAGGTCGATACTGATGATAGATGAACAACTTATTTTTGTGCATACATGCTGTTGAAGTGATTTCTAGAGAGAGAGAGGCTCTTATTAACTCTCAAAGCATCGTGCGACTCCGAATGTTGGTGATTACATTCAAGGGCTTCTGGGGATAGGAAGACAGAGGTACCGACTACCTTGAAGTTCGAGGGCTTCCTTGCTGAGGAAGACAGAGGTCGCCAACTACCTTAAAGTTGAGGGCTTGCGGGGATAGCAAGACAGAGACTCCGATCTTCGTATCGAGGGCTTACCCTAGTGTGGGTAAGATAGACTTGCTTGAAAGTATAAATCAAGGGACCTTTATCCAAGGTTGTTGGATACCCTTCTCTTTGGGTTAAAAGACTTATATCTTGTTACTTGTTGTTTAACTACTTGTTTTATTTCCGCTGCATTTTGTATTATAAGGAAAGTATAACTATCTTATACTTCCTTACTTGTACTCTGTCTCATTTAGATTCTATACGCTTTAAGGTAGAAACTCATATTGTAATCTTTTGTTAAGTTTCAATATCCGGAACCATATTTCCAGAACCTACGTTCGAAATCTATTTCCAAGTTTGCATTTGGAGTTAGAGATGTTGTGAATTTTCTTAGTTTAACTTTGTTAAACTTAGCCCTTTCCTTCACTTAAGGAAAACATAGTTATTCATAACTAACTTTAAAAGTCCGAAAGGAATTTTTAAAGTATACAATTCACCTCCCTCTTGTATATTGAGCATCTACATCATTATTTCGATCCTACAACTGGTATCAGAGCAGGTATCTGAAATACTTATACTTACGAATAAGTTTTTCTTGCTCGCTTTTTCATTTCGAACTTTCTCATTCCGAACTTTGTTATTACGAATCTTTTGCTACTAACAAGTTTGTGTGCCAAAGGTTATTTAAAGTATGACAGGAGTCAATATTGGTTCGATTGATAATCTAAATCCTTCAAGGCAACCTATCTTTGATGGTAATGATTATGAGTACTGGAGAGATCGAATGAAGACTTTTGTTATCAACAGTGGAGTAGACAACTTTGTTATGCTTACTGGTGATTATAAAATTCCTGACAAGGAAGTTAGAACTTTCATTAACCAGGAAAAGCAAGAATATCAACTCAACTATAAAGTACACAATACTCTACTATGTTCAATGACCAGAAATATATATATCCAAATTTCTTCATGTGAAGCAGCTAACTGTATCTGGAAGAAGCTAGAGGTTACACACTTTGGGACTACTAAGGTGATTGAGACTAGGAGAGCTATGCTTAGAGATGAATATCATGGCTTCAATTTTCATTATGGTGAAACTATCTGTAAAGTTCAACAGAGATTTATGACTATCGTCAATAGTATACAGTCTATGGGAGAAAAAGGTTTAGATGATGAAGCTCTTGTGGACAAGATATTTTATATTATGCCCAATGAGTGGGAATCCAAGAGAACAGCTATAGATGAGAATGAGAAGGTCACTCAAATTACTCTTGATGAATTATTTGGAACTCTTCTACAACATGAGACTAGAATGAAGAGAGATGATGATTACATCAAGAATAAGAATGGAAATGGTACAATTTCTTTTACAACAACTTCAAATCAGATGAAAGCTAAGACTCCTGAGAGAGTAACTATATCCAAGTCTAAGAAAGGTATTTTCCAGTCTGAATCTAGTGAGAGTGAAGTCTCAGAAAATGAACTAGCAAATCTTGCTCGAAGGATGAACAAGATAGCTGGCCAGAGGAATTTTCAATCCATGTATATGAAAAATGAAAGGAAAGATAATGAAAAATGGAGAAGTTACTTTTTATGAATGCAAGAGAGCTGGACATATTAGACCAGATTGCCCTATGCTCAAAAAGAAAGAAAGAAAAGAAAGGAATTCAGACAGGAAAAGAAAAAGGTATTACAAAGCTAAAGCTAAGAATGTTTTGAAAGCTAATCACACCTGGAGTGCCAGTGGTGGTGACTCTTTAGATGAATCTTCTGATTATGAATCTTCAGCACAGAAGAATCCTGGTCTTATAGCCAGATTACCTATTGATAATCATTGTTTTATGGATAAGGTAAGAAATGTTGAATCATTGACCAATGTTTCTTTAAATTCTAATGATAGTAAGTATTATAACTCTTCTGATATAGAATCATCTTCTGATGAGGAAAATACTTTACCTACTTATGAAGAAGTCTCTAGGTTTGCTGAACTTCTTGAGATTGAGAATTCCACACTCAATAAGAAACTTGATAAGGAAAATTCTAGGAATTCTATTCTTACAAAAGAGATATCAGATCTTTCTAAAGATCTTGATAAGTAAAATACTGATTTTGAAAGTATTTCAAAAATTCTTGAGGAAGTGTGTTCTGAGAAGAACAAACTTTCTAAAGAGTTAGAAAAAGTAATTTCTAAGAAAAATGTTTTCGAGCCTAACTCTAGTTCAAAAACTAATTATTTTGAGGATAAAAACTTGGTTGTAAAACTCAAGTCCGAAATTTTTTCCTTAAAGAAGTGTTTATCAAACTTTACCCATGGTAAGGAAAATTTTGATAAGATGTATTCCCAAATATGACCTTTAAGAAATAAATCCGGATTTGGTTATACCAATACAAAATCTATTTTCAGTAACAATTATTTTGTTCCTCAAAGTGCCCCATTTTGTACCAAGTGTCAATGTGGTGGTCACTGGGCAAAGAGTTGTTCCTTAAACAAAACCCAATCTCTAGGATTTCACAAAGAATACTTTTCTAAGAAGATGTGGGTTCCTAAAATTTTATTGTCTGGAAATACCGGATCCAAACAAGTTTAGATTCCAAATGTCTAATTTTTTTCTTGATTTGAGGAAAATAAAGACAGTACCAGCAACAATACATGGTATATGGACAGTGGATGTTCCCAGCACATGACTAGTAACAAAATCTATTTTGAAAAGATTATCAAAACGAAAGGAGGAAATGTAACTTTCGGAGATAATGCTAAGGGAAAGATTGTTGGTATTGGTAATATTGTTCTTATTGGTAAAACTTTGATTTCAAATGTTCTTTTTTTAAAGGTCTTAAGAACAACCTCATTAGCATAAGTCAGTTATGTGATTAAGGTTACCTTATGAATTTTAGAAATGATAAGTGCTTAGTTCACAATTCCAAGGAAGAATTTATTCTCTCAGCCAATAGGCAAGAGAGTATTTACACTCTGAATTTAGAAGACCTCAGAAGCCAAGATTTACCTTGCCTAAGTGCAATGGAAGATCACTCCTGGTTATGGCATAGAAGACTAGGTCACTGTAATCTTAGGAACCTATGTAAACTCTCTAAGAAGAAACTAGTTAAGGATCTACCAGAGCATAGATTTGATTCTTCTAAAGTTTGTGATCCTTGTCAATATGGAAAGCAACATAAATGTAGTTTTAAATAGATCGGTGAAGTCTCAACAACCAATGCATTACAGTTAGTGCACATGGATCTTTTTGGTCCAACACAAACTGGAAGTATTGGAGTCAAATACTATGTGTTTGTTCTAGTTGATGATTACACAAGATTTACTTGGGTCTATTTTCTAGCAACGAAATTAGAAGCTTTTTCCTATTTCAAAAGTTTTAGAGCTCAAGTTAAAAATAAGAAAAACTTTCCATTTAAAACTATTCATAGTGATCATGGAGCAGAATTTCAAAATTCTGATTTTGAAACTTTTTGTAGTAAGAAAGGTATTACTCACAATTTTTCAGCACCTAGAACTCCTCAACAGAATGGTGTAGTTGAAAGAAGAAATAGAATTCTTCAAGAGATAACTAGAACCATGTTGAGTGAATATTCTATTACTAGACATTTTTGGGCTGAAGCTGTAAATACTGCTTGCTATACAATAAATCGAGTTTTGATTAGACCTTTTCTTAATAAAACTTCTTATGAGTTATGGAATGGTAGAAAACCAAGACTTTCCTACTTCAACGTTTTTAGTTTCAAAGTATTCATTTTGAATACTAAAGATAACTTACATAAATTCGCACCAAAATCTGATGAAGGAATCTTCTTAGGTTATTCCACAACATCTAAGGCTTATAGAGTTTTTAACAAAAATACTTTTAATGTTGAAAAAACAGTACATGTAAAATTTGATGAGTCGGATCCTTTTGTTTTTAAACCATCCCTACCTACTTCCTCGGATGTGTTTTCAAAAACTGATTGTCAAACTTTGATAGAAAAACCTTCTGATAAGGATGATGTTCTAGAAGATACTTCTGAAACATTTACCCCAGAAGAATTTCTACCCTATGTTGATGAACAGGTTTAACAAAAACCAAATCTGGTGCTTCTTAAGAATCATCCCAGTGATAGTATCATTGGTGATGTAAAACAACCTGTAAGTACTAGAAGTTCCTTAAGAAATAAAGTAGAATATCTAGCATTTCTTTCCCAATTAGAACCTAAAAGTACTGATGAAACTTTAGGTGATTATGATTGGATTAAAGCCATGCATGATGAACTAAATGAATTCGAATGGAATAATGTTTGGACCTTGGTTGAAAGACCTAAGGAAACTCCTGTTATTAGAGTAAAATGGGTTTTCAGAAATAAATGTGATGAAAATGGAATCATAGTAAGATATAAAGCTAGACTTGTTGCTAAAGGCTATAATCAGCAAGAAGGAATAGACTATGAAGAAACCTATGCTCCAGTAGCTAGACTTGAATCTATCTGTATTCTACTTGCCTTTGCAGCATTCTTTAATTTCAAACTTTTCCAAATGGATGAGAAATGTGCTTTTCTTAATGGTTATGTTCAAGAGGAAGTTTTTGTTGAACAAACTCCTGGCTTTGAAGATACAAAACATCCTGATCATGTTTTTAGACTTACCATAGCTTTGTAAGGTCTTAAACAAGCCCCACGAGCATGGTATGATAGACTTACTAGATTTTTGCTTCAAAATAACTATGTTAAGGTAAATGCAGATCCAACCCTTTTTATAAAGAAAGATAGGAGAAATGTTTTGATTGTTCAAATTTATGTTGATGACATCATATTTGGTTCAACTCAATAATCTTTGACCGACTCTTTCGCAAGTCTAATGAAATCTGAGTTTGAAATGAGTATGATGGGTGAGTTAACTTTTTTCCTAGGTTTTCAAATTTCTCAAAAACCAGAAGGAACCTACATATCTCAACATAAGTATATTAAATATCTTCTTAAAAAGTATGGTTATGACAACACTAAGAGTATAAGTACTCCCATTAGTACCTCAAACTCTTTAGATCTTGATGAAGCTGGGAAACCAGTAGATCAAACATCTTTTAGAGGTATGATAGGAAGCCTACTATACTTAACAGCTAGTTGACCAGACTTAATGTTTTTAGTATGCTTATGTGCAAGATATCAATCCAATCCTAAGGAATCTCACTTAAAGGCAGTAAAAAGAATTTTTTGCTACCTTAAGGGAACCATGGATCTAGGATTATTTTATACTTCTAGAAATGATTTTGTTCTTAAAATATTTTCTGATGCTGACTTTGGTGGATGTAGAATGGATAGAAAAAGTACATTCAGAACTTGTCACTTCTTAGGAGATTCATTAGTTTCTTGGTCCTACAAGAAGCAACATTCTGTAGCACTTTCCACTGCTGAAGCTGAATATGTAGCAGCTGGAAGTTGTTGTGCTCAAGTGTTGTGGATGCAACACACACTCACAGACTATGGCTTGAGTTTTACCAAAACTCAAATTTTGTGTGATAACACAAGAGCCATTGCCCTTAGTAAGAACCCTTCAAATCACTCCCTTTCAAAACACAAAGATATTAGGCATCACTTTCTTAGGGAACACACAGTCAAAGGAGATATTATTCTTCAGTTTATCGGAACGCAAGATCAACTTGCTGATATTTTCACAAAATCTTTGCCTTCTGATAGATTTGAATATATTAAACCGCAGTTAGGGATGATAACTGTAAGGTAATCCTCCTTAAGTAACATTCTGTTGAAAAACTCTCCTTACAGCAACAAACTCCTTTTCATAGGGGGAGTATATCTGATTGTTAGATTAACAATGTTTTTCAAACTTTGTTTTCAATCTTTTCGGAACTACAATTCCGGAATGGAATTTCCGGAACTACAATTTTCCAGAATGGATATTTTCGTAACGAATACTTCTGGAATGGAAGTATTCGTATTAAAAACATTCGAAATGGAAAATTTCGTACTGGTATTTTCATAACAAAATTTTCGTACTAAGTTTTTCTTAATGAGTTTTTCGTAATGAGTTTTTCGAACTACGCTTATTTTCCGAAGCAAAGTTTTTGTGAAATCTGTCTTCTCATAATAAAGTTTTTTTGTCTTTTCTATATTACCCATTTCGAATAATCCTTCTAATCCAATCCGAAAGGTATGATTACCTTACTCAAGTTTTCGTAGTTATTTTTTACTTGATGGAATTTTCTTGTATTATGTTTTTGGATTATAGTTTTCCTAATTCCTTGTTTTAAATAAAAACCTCAAAAAGATCGGATTCAATTTTTCAACCGTCAGATCTGATTTCAGCTTATCACAACCATTAGATCAACCGAGGAAGTTGAACCGTCGTTCCATTGCCTATATAAAGGGGACCCAAATACTCGTCCCACATCGATTTCAAGCTCTCGCGTCCCGAATCTCTGCCTCTCAGTTTTAAAGTCGTTCCGAACTTCAGTTTTCTCCGTTCCAAACTTCCCAGAGGACTTCAGATCCGAATGTCTGCGGAGTTAGCGTCTCAAGAAATTTCATCCACTAAGCCTATTTCACAATGGTTAGTTTACAGAGAAAGGTTAGTTAATCCAGAATTCTTTAACAACTATGATTCTCTTATTTCGAAGAACATTAAGTTTAATGGCTGGGAAGATGATGCTGTATCCAAACCGGGGAATCAAGACGATGTTTTTTCAGAGTTTCTTGTTGAGTTCTATGAAATAGTTTCCTTCTTCCAGGAAGATAATAGGGAGAAATTTTCTTTTAAGTATTATGGTAAGACTTACAAACATTCTTATACCAAGGCAGCAAGCTTGGTAGGGCAGTCCTATGAAGGAGAAGCCGAGTTTATATCTCATGTGTTTCCAGAATCTAAGGGTAGCTTCAACAAGGAAAAAGCTTTAGAAACTCTCGGACTGGCTGATGACAAGGCTCTATAGATTGCAAGTTTATCCACAAACTTCTAGATTCTAGAGTTGTGGGTGCAAGGGCATATCATACCGAGGAAATGTGATAAAGACAGCTTGAAGAAGAGTGAGATATACATCTTAGATTTCCTGATAAATCTAAGGAAGTTTAACTTCATGAGTCACATTCTTATAACCATTGAGAATCTTAAGAAAGGAAATTTCAGAGCCCAGATCATAATGTACCCAGGAATTTTATCGAGATTGATAGTTCGGTGCCTTGAATCTTTCAAGGAAGCTTGCAGATCTAAGCAAAGGGTTTGCAAAATTCTGTTGGTCAGTGATGATACCCTTAAGAGGATGGATGTGGATTTCAACAAGAAGACTGGTGAGTTCTTCGATCTGCCTAATCAAGACGAAGCGGCTCCGAAGACTGCTGAACCAGAATCGTCTAAGCCAGTAAAGAAAAGAAAGTTGAAGGAAGTTGCAACTGAGGTACAGGATCCAAAATCTAAGGAAGCTCAAACCGCACCTCCCAAACCAAAGAAGAAGAAGGCCTTTCCTGATGAGGTAGTTGCGAAGTGGAGAGCAGATAAAGAGAAAAGGAAAGAAGGGGATCCGCTGTTTGGATTGGACACTGCGGAAGCTAAGGAATTAAAGGAGAGAACTGCTGATGAGCTTGAAAACAAGTGAAGGAGAAGAATCTCAAGAAGAAGATGTCAGAAGCCGAGGCAGTCCAAGAGTTGTTAAAGTTTAATGAGATGGTATCCAGAAGCATTCCAGTTCCGAGATCTTTCTCCTTGGAATCTCTACCTGAGACTCCAGAAAGAAACCTTGTTTTTCCGGAAGAGGTTACAACCGAACATGTTGAGAAACTCGAGCAGGTTCAACAAGTGGAAGAGGAAGAACAAGTTGCTGAAGCAAGTGGTGAAACAAGAGACTTATTGAAAGAAGTAGATGAGTATAAGGGGTCGCCTTTGGAACACCTGTCACTCCGAACATCAGAGGTTGAATCCTCTAAGTTAGTAACTCCAAAGAAGGATAAGAATGAGGAAGATGTTGTTCAAAAAGTAGTTGATGATATTATTCAACTGTCTACTTGAGAGAAGAAAACCCCTGATCAAGAATCGATTCCGAAAAAAAGACAAGGGAAAGCAACTTCTTGTTGATACTCCAAAATCAGTGGCTAGCAAGAAAAGAGAATATAGTCATTCGTCTAAAAGGAAGTTGGAGCTTATTGAGGAAGAAAACTCTCCAAGAAAAATTTCAGATTCGGAGTCATCCTCTGTGGGGCATGACTTTGTTGTCCATTCTTTAAAGAAGTTGGTGGGATCCATTCTTACACACTCTAGTATTGATTCAAGATGTCAGATGCTCCAACAAGCTTTAAATTAGAAAACTGACTCTGTATCTATGGTTATGGACAAGTGCGTTGAGATTGAGGCTCAGTTCAAAACCTTCTTTGTTGGCTACGAAGCTCATAGAAAATCATGCAAGAGGATGATGAATTGGTCGAAGAAGACTGTTGAAGAGATGAGGTTATTCGATGAGTTTCAAGATAATGTTAGAGGTTCTTTCGGGACTGAGGACAGAAAGATAAATGACCTGACTTCCTCCTTTAAAGAAAAGCTGACAGATGAAAAGAACTTCCAGATTCAAGAAGTCAGAGATCTGAATGGGAAGTTGAATTCTGTTTCTCAGAACTGGAAATTTGAAATGGATCATCGGATTGAGTTTGATCAGAATATGAAGGCTCAGGAAGAGAAGATTAAGGCTCAAGAAGAAAAGATCAAGGCTCAGGAAGAAAAGCTCAAAGCCCAGGAAGAAAAGATTGAAGCTCAATCCGCAAGAATAGTTGTCTTATAGAAGCAAGCTGAAGAAGATCATAAGGACCTGAAGAAGATCAAGACTATTCTTAAAGGGCTCATTTCGAAGGAAAAAGATCCGAAATAACCAAATCCGATCTTTTTGTTGTAATATTTTCATTGTTGTCGAGATTTCAAACCTAATGAAAATTGTTCCTCTCGTTTATTTTGTTGTCATTACTAATATTTCAGGTACTTTGTTTTTTTCCATTACCTCGATTTCTTTTTGAAAATCACAAAGGGGGAGAAGGAAAAGATCCTTAAGATAAAGAAGAACTCCAATGAGAGTCTACCTAAGGGAGGTTTTTTCATTAAAGAAGACGTTCTTTTTCGTAATGAAATGTCACTCCGTAAATCTTGAATACGATCCTTAGAGTTTCAAAGCCTAAGGGGGAGTTAGTCGTATTCATCAATATCCTTAAAGAAAAGGGAGATAAGCCTTCATGTTTTTCTTTCTTCTTAGAAATTATTTTTCATAAGGATGTTTGTGCTTTCCAAAAAGGGGGAGATTGTTGAGTCAATAAGGCTTTCCTTGTGACTTTTCCATTACTTCTTGTTTTGAAAATCACAAACACCTTATCTTTAAGAAAAATTCTTTCTTTAGGAAAATTGTTTTCTTAAGGAAAATTGATTTTATAAGGAAAATTGCTTTCTTAAGGAAAATTTCTTTTATAAGCAAAATCGCTTTTATAAGAAAAATTATCCTTATCTTATTTTCATCCATATTTTTCTTAAGTATGAGATTTGGATTCATTTATATTTTCTCGGAATCATTGAAACTTTGATATGAAGCATTCTGTTTTAGGATTCGGATTCTGGATAAGAACTATAAGGAAGTTTCATTCCGAATTCCGGATATGAACACTGACTAAGTTCTATTCCAGATCCAGGATACGAATTCTTATGAAGTTCAATAATGAATTCTCAATACGAATTCTAATGATTAATTCTCATTACGAATTCTGATAACGAATTCTCATTACGAATTCTGATGACGAATTCTCATTACGAATTCTGATGAATAATTCTCATTACGAATTCTGATGACGAATTCTCATTACGAATTCTGATGATGAATTCTCATTACGAATTCTGATGACGAATTCCCATTCCGAATTCTCATTCCTAATTCACCCATTAAACAAAATCTGATTATCTTTGTTTTATACACTCTGAATTAATTCAGACTCCGAAAAATAATTTGGTTAGACTCCGACCTTTTATTTTACTTACACTATTATAATTTGTCTACTCTTTATTATTTTCATTACACTCTGAAAATTTACTCCGATGCGTTCATTCCGAACATTTGAGTTAGAATTAAAACGATGGCGTACTTTCAGTTACACTTGTTTTGTTATAAAACGATGTCGTCTATTTTGTTATAAACTAACCGTTGTCTAAGTGAAACGTGTACAGGTCCCTCTGATCTTTAAGGAAAATATGACCGTTGGAGAAGGAGCCAACCTTACCTATAAATAGGAGCTCATTTGAAATAGCTCGATACTGATGAAATATGAACAAATTGGTTTTGTGCATACATGCTGTTGAAGTGATTTCTAGAGAGAGAGGCTCTTATTAACTCTCAAAGTTTCGTGCGACTCCGAATGTTGGTTATTACATTCAAGGGCTTCTGGGGTTAGGAAGACAGAGGTACTGACTACCTTGAAGTTCGAGGGCATCCTTGTTGAGGAAGACAGAGGTCGCCAACTACCTTAAAGTTGAGGGCTTGCGGGGATAGCAAGACAGAGACTCCGATCTTCATATCGAGGGCTTACCCTAGTGTGTGTAAGACAGACTTTCTTGAAAGTATAAATCAAGGGACATTTATCCAAGGTTGTTGGATACCCTTCTCTTTGGGTTAAAAGACTTATATCTTGTTACTTGTAGTTTAACTACTTGTTTTATTTCCGCTGCATTTTGTATTATAAGGAAAGTATAACTTTCTTATACTTCCTTACTTGTACTCTGTTTCATTTAGATTCAATACGCTTTAAGGTAGAATCTCATATTGTAATCTTTTGTTAAGTTTCAATTTCCGGAACCATATTTCCGGAACCTACATTCGGAATCTCCTTCCAAGTTTTCATTTGGAGTTAGTGGTGTTGTGAATTTTCTTAGTTTAACATTGTTAAACTTATCCCTTTCCTTCTCTTTAGGAAAACATAGTTATTCATAACTAACTTTAAAAGTTCCAAAAGAATTTTTAAATACAATTCACCCCCCCCCCCTCTTGTATATTGAGCATCTAAATCATTATTTCGATCCTACATAATATGGATAAGATTATTTCAATACACTTCATTCATTGTGGTATTGAATTCCCTTTAGTATTCATGAGCAAGGCAACCTTCTGTTACACAGAAGAATAATTTTCTTGTACATTTGAAAAAATTCCAATAATTCTTCTTCCATTATTTTTGGAATGTATAATGGTGAATATTATTTATTACATAGGCTGTACAATTTTAGGAAAGGAAAAATTACATTTTCCCTTTCCTTTATAAAAAACTGTCAAATTGATTAAACTCTCTGATTACTATTTCTTCCATGAGAACACATAGTTCAATTTCATTATATCTACCCTACCCCTTGTAGGTAATTTTTTTCAACACCTATTTTTAAGGAACAAATGAAAAAATTTATTCTTTTTGGGTATATGATAAAATAAGAATTGTACTTTTGAATACTTGGGATGTTTTCTTTATAGGTAATAATGGATTCAGCCTATTTTTATTTCTACTCAAAATACTCTATCTCCATCTTAGTGTAAAGGATAATGATTCTATATTAAATGAAAAAATTCTACTTAAAATCCCTCCATTACATGGATTTAATTTCTTATTAATGTTATGTTTTATTGATTAGGGTTTATGATTCATCTACAACACTATCTGTATAAAAATTCCCTGAAACAAAAAATCAATGCGCAAATTACTGGAGAATGGATAATAGAATCTTTGTTTAGTTTTTCCACTACTTGGAAATTAGTGGATCAAATGTCCCAAAACAATTGGGTTGAACTTGTTACAAAAACTACTCAATGGTAATCCTTAGCATATTTGGGTGTTTAGTTTGGTTTAAGTTATTTATTATATATTTAAAAGTGTTGTAAGAATTATTGTGACATATTTCACTCCATGAGTCATTTAATTAAATTTACTAATTACATAATCATTATATTTCTCATTCAATGCATTTTTTAATATGTTCCTCTGGATTATAGTTTTTGAATACTACCAAAAGGTTTTAGTGACTATCCGGAAATAATAACTAGTGTAGGAAATTTTATGATAAGCAAATTCAATCCTAATACATCCAAAATTATGAAACCTTTATTTCAACCCATGAAATTTTATGTTTATCTTAAACCCATATTGGTTCATTGTAGATTAATTTTATTTTCATCCATTTATTAATGTTACCCTAATCCCAAAAAAAATATATTAAATCCTAATTTTATATGTAGAAGAAAACCAAAACATATCATATTAACCTATTAAAAAATATTACATAAAAGTACATTACATATCATAAAAACTCACATAAATAATCTTACAGGTTTAGTTTATTTTGAGATTATATACATAACTATATTTTTTATATAAATTATTCAACATCACCAATAGATAATATTCATATATTATACCAATATATAAACATCACACAAAATACAACTCATCATTTACAGTGGAATGAATACATAACAAAATGTTTAACACAAATGCTCAGTATGGGTAATCAATATAAATAAACAGTAAATATATTAATTTTTAAAAAGTTGAAAAAGTGGGTATTTGAACCTAATAAAATATTAATATAACATAATAAAATCATACTCAATAAAACATGGATAAAAATAATGTGTAATTATATAAGGATTTAGAATGATATAATAGAAGAGTTGTAGGAGTGTGTAAAATGATTTAATAATCAGGATCATTGAGAACATAATAGATATATGTTTCTTAAAATAGGGATGTGTAATAATAATATGTCATCAACATAATAATATTAAATAATTTCATTTTTCAATGGTCACAACCATGTCTATAACCACATTATGGATGAAGTCTCATGATGAACTAAGTTCGCTCCCCATTACCTTTAAATAACAATGGAATTGGTACTCTCACAAATACCTTTTAGGTCATCCCGTGAAATATAAGGCTCTACCCAATACATTAGAGGTATGTAAAATTCCATTAAATACCATCGAATAATAAAAAATATACATATTCATTAAACATGAATATGAAAACATTAATAATTCAATCATATCTAAATTAACTTAGGTTAAATAAATGGTATTAAAAAACATACACAAACAAGATAATAGGCCATCCAATGAAATATTGTAGGAGACATCATTATAGAATGTCATCATGGAATTATAATATCTGTTAAAGGATAATTACATTGTTATGAATTAGTTTATAATAAAATTATTAAACATACAATAAGAAATAATAATATATGCATGTTATATTTTTTTAAACAATTAATTTAAAAGATAATGATTTATCAAATAATGGGAATAAAATTAAATTTGGAATAATATGATAACATAGAGAGAAATATTCATAATTAAAACTAAGGATGATTACATGAAAATGAAATCATTTTGATACATAAAAAATAAATATTCATTTAACACTTATATAAAGAAATTCAAATACCACTGGAATTGAACCATAGAAATTATGTTATTAAGAGAATTATTTTAACACATTATCTAGAAATTCATGTAAAATAAAAATAACCTTTAGAAATAGTATATATATTCAGTAGGTATTTTTTAAAATGAAATAAATAATATTAACAGAGTGGATAAATATTCTTTTATAATAATATGATTTATGGTTTTCTCCACATGTAGCAAACTATTTGTTTCAATTTTGATACAAAGCTCAGAGAAAAAAATGGAATACATGAAAAAAATTGAAATAAATATAGAATAATAATATAGGTGGACTTTTTTAGTGAAATAAATTATAATATACTCTAGTAGAAACAGAGATATACATAATCTGATTTTAATAATTAGAATAGAGTAAAATCCCTTAAAACTTTTATTATTTATGAGGTAGGAAGCTATTGAGGGAGGAATTAAGTGATACAATTTTAAATCCTCATTGATATATTGGAAGGGTAAAATAGAAAAATATAATGTATAATGACCATAATAAAATAATAATATGTTCAATTCATAAACGATATAACTCAATGAAAGGAAATTGAATTATAAAAACCCAATCATCAGAAAAATGCATTGTTTCGTGCATTCTAAATCTAATTATATTTTGTTTTAGTTAGGTAATTTTTATAATTACCTTATATATATAATTTTTTACTTAATATCATTCCTTTTTAATTTCTTATTACCCACATATTAAGTGTTTTTTTAATAAATAATTATCCTTTTACTGTTTCATTTTCTATGGATCCTTTAATTTCATTTATTATGTGTTAATGATACCACGTGATGTCACATATAATTAAATTTTACTTAATTTTTTTCCTTTTTAATTTTTCAGGGATTATATTATTTTTCATATATTTATTAATGTTTTCAGGCGTCTCTTGTTTTACTCAAAGTTAGTGTTATGACCATGATAAATGTGATTTATTATTTATAGTTTCATTCAGTAATGTTTTCACATGGTTACTAAAATTGTGTGGGGTTTCAAGGAAAACAATTTTTCTATATATGTGGGAGGGATACATTGTTAGAGAACTATTGGGGAATAATATTTGTACAAAACATTTGAAGGTGTAGTGGGACTCCAATAGATCATGAACAATTGAATCATAGTATACGAATATACAAGGCTTTACTATACGGGCTTCACATGTTTTAAAATTTTGTGTATCCTTTTTCTCATTTCCAATTAAATGATTTTAAGAAATATTTCTCCCACTTTTGGATTGTATAATCTTGAGTGAATGATAAATATTTCATAACTTACTCATTTAATGTGTTTGAAATCCTCCACTATGATTTCATGAAAATTGAATTAGAGAAACCCATTAGTTCTTCTTATTCTAGCTCGTTCTTTTCCCTTTTATAAATTTTTTCTCATTTATACTTCCACTATAGAATAATAGGGCATGTTGGAACATTATTTGGTTTACGGTGTGGTTCTAATGTGGGTATTTTCTGAATTTAATCTTTTTGGTGTATCTCTATTTTTTTAGAACTTTCCATCGATGGATATTGATTGAGTGTCGTCATGAGGGGTTATTGTTGCATTTGTGGTAGATGTTTAGGTGAAATCCCTTTAACTGTAATGTCTTTATGTGATAGATTATTATAATTATTTTTATATGTATTCCTATATTTTATATTTATAGTGATCATTTTAAATCTTATGATGTTATTTCATACATGGGTTAAAGGGTATTTTATTTTATCATATTGTTTTTATGTAATTTTTGAATGAAAAGTGTTTTCAAAATATTTTAATGGTTTTTGTTAAAGGTATTTTTAAATTTTCAGTATATGTTATCCTTTTTTAGCGATGAAATTAATGTATGAATTAGTTTTGGGACTCTATAGATAATTTATAAAATAGGTTAGTTCCTTTACAAATTGATGTATCACCTGGAAGACAATTATGTTTTGAAAAATTATTTTATAATGTTTTGGAATTCATAAATATGATAATGAATCTTAAGATCATTTTTAAGAATTACATTTTTATTCCTATACTTTTGTTTTATGTTATGGGATGTCTGTGGTACCCTCTAGAGCCCCATGTTTTATTATTATTGATTTTTTTTCATTATAAGGGTAATATCCTAAATTAAATTAATTGTGAATACAGGAATCATATTTATTTCCTATGAGGGAGTTACAGGTGATAATGTTTTTTTTGTATTTAAAATTTATTATGGATTACATTTATTGGTTTTCACACCTCATGTAGATATTATTCACGTGAACTCAATGCAAAGAGTGTGGTGCAGATTTATTCTGCACAAGATATTCCTATTCTATTAGTTTCCAACTAGTTGTTCTTAATACTAGTGGTAGTGTTGAGTATCACCAATTAGGATATGAGAAGGATTTTCAGGTGGATTGTGTTATTTAGACGAAACATATATCATAATTTTCCCAATAGATTGGTTTTTCTATAGTCGTATATTATTATTACCTAGTGTGTTTCCCAAAATGCCTAGGGTTCTCTGTAAAATTATATATGTGTTTTCCATAACCTAGTTTATGAATCCCTTATTTTGATATGTGTGTTACATCATTAGTTTATCATTTTTTCATAATTATATTTTTTCATTGAAAGGATTACTTCGTGGAGAGGTTCAATTTTACATGGTGTTCTTAACTATGGTATGAACCTCATTTTTCAAATATGATTTGGAAAATAGTTTTTAAAATGTCATTCCATGTATATAATCCATATTAATGGTTGTTTTTTTGTTTTTAAACAATGTTTATTAGAGAAATTTTAAAAATATATTATCCTTATATTTTTTCCTAAAATTTAAATGTTGTTTTTATAAAATGAGAAAATCCTATATTCCAAATTATATTTATGTTATAAAAGGAAATATATTATCACATTAAATCCAATCTATAATAAAATAATTTTTATTTAAAATAAATTTTGAAAACTCTAGGGTAGGATCCTACTTGGAATTTTCATCACACAACCTATATATACTAAGGGGTATAGACAGTAATCGAGTTTCTCATTCAGGTTCATGGGCCATGTTATAGCTTTCACAATCCTTCATAGATTATGATTATGACAGTCCATTAGAAGGATCTTGGGATATGGTGACTATACATGGGTAACATAGAAATAGGCAGATGAAATTTAGTATTGGCTTTAATTTTTTGATGATTTTGAATTTTCATTATCAATATATATCCTTATTTAGATGTTCTAATTAGTCAGGTGATAATGTTTATTTTATTTTATTGTTTTTGTAAGTTGGGTTAATTTATGTGTTTCTATTTCATTTCCATTTCTACATTATGCAACTAGATGTTTCCATTTATTTGGAACATCCTATTTCTATCCATGGGAATCTGATTTATAGGTGGGTCATGGAATTTTTCTAGGTGAAATATATTAATTTTTTTATTAAATAATTTGGGGAATCCATTAATCAGATTTTATTCCCTTCATTTGAATGTTTTAGATGCTAGCCTATAAGGAATATGAACTCCAACATTGCCATACCATGGGATGGTTCGTGTGTAAGATAAGTGGATTGTTATTTTCTTTCAAGAAAAAAATATCAAATCCTTATTTTTTATTTGTATATCATATTATTAGAAAAGTGATTAGTACTAACTTCATGACTCAATATGTAGTTCACTGGTGGGTTCTTTATCACCACCCTTTCTGATCAAACAAGTTTTTTCATGGGATGTAGGGGTTTGAATATTGATTATGAATTATTTTCGAACTAATTTTTTGGATTTTATTGTGATATGATGATATCATTATCCCCATTGAGTATACTAATGGATTTTATGGGTCTCTCTTCGTTTAGAATATTTGGTTATAGAGAAATTATTTTTTATAGTTATCCCAAACATTATGAAAAACGATGACTATAATGTCTATAGCATTTTAAATGTATTATTACATGATTTTAAGAATAATTAGCCATTAAATTCATCCAAGGATTATAAATTATAGTGTATTTTTAAAATAATATACATAATTATAAAACATGAAAACAAAATAAGGAACACTCTTATTTAATATCCAGATTGAGCTCCTAACATCCATTGAGCTATTACATATAAATGGGATATTCTGGGGAAAAAATGAAAAAAGGGGTGAGAAAAAAATCCAAAAAAGGGAAATAATAAAGTAAATAAGGAATAGAACATGGGTTAGATGGAATAACATGAGGACATACAGAAATCCATGGATAAAAATAATGAAGAATAATATGTAAAACATGGGATCATATAATCATGGAATCATACGAATGTGGAATCAATATAAAAAATGGAATTAGCATGAGTCAAGGCTAACATCCAATTCCATTTCACATGGAGGAGAATGATACAATGCTAACATCCAATACAATTTCACATGGTGGAAAATGTCCCATAAAGTATTCGAGTTCATTCCTTGTTCCAATGTGACATCTCATCAGAATAAACATTACCCAATGCAATGAAGCATTATCTGGGTGAACCCATGATAACATGTACATGCATATGTTTTCCACATAAGAAAACATACATAAGGAATAATCATAAGTGTTACTCATTGAAAGAAATGGTTTTCAAAATCAATTCATAAGGAATAAAAAGTGAGCATATCATAATGGAGTCCCTAAACGAGTGGAATTAAAAAAATAAATGGAAAATAAAATGGTAAAATAGACATATAATATGATAAGGTAGGTCAATATTATGCAAAAACATGTACAATTATTGTTTAATAATCATTATAAATTAGCCTCTTTTGTTATGATTAAGCGATAATAATAAAGTGTTTTTAAGAGAAAAAGGAATATTAATTGTATAAAACTAGAAATGAAAAAATATAAATTTTCATTATATAATGAGTAAATTTATAAAAATATCGGTGTATTAAAATATATTATGGATGGTTGTTTATAATGGTTAATAAATTGGATAGTTTGGTTTAATCGATCTTTCTTATCATGATAAATTAGGAAGGGAACCTTATAAAACATGCATTTCCCCATAAAATAATGAATAACTATGATAGGTACATTTTTTTTGAATGTAAAAATAGAATTTATGAGGATAATATAATAATAATTAATAATTACATTGTGGTAAGAGAGATATATTGTAACAACAATGGAAAATAAATTTCTCGAGAGAATCTCTTACCTAATGTATAAAATTGTTCGTACCATTATCATAATCTTATGTATAATAAAATGAGATGTATTAATTTATTAGTTTAGAACCTATAATATATTTATTTCATTTATTATAACATTATTATGTTAATTTATGGGCGTTTTATGGGTTATAAGATATGATTTCATCTTTTGGGAGTGTTAATTAAATTTTTTTTCATGATCGGTTCACTGGTATAGATGTATGTAATGTAATGTAAAATGATAATAGTTTTCCACAATTGAAATTATATGGTATTAATGATCATCCAGAATATTAAATTGTAATACATGACATTTTTTCCATATGTTATAAAGAAGAATTAGATAAATTGTTAATGATAACCATTTAGATGATTTTTTAATTTTTTAATAATCAAGAACTAGTTCTGATTTATACTTTAAGATTATGTATATATAATAGTTATAGAACATTAAATAAGATTTAATACATATATTATAATATTTTTTACCGTGAAAATTTCTTTATGACCATCCTTGTAGGTGGTAATGGAAATTGAAAGCTCGTCATCCTTGGATGCGATAAATTAACACAACACAGATGTTGTTTTCATTTTTTGCGAAAAAGGCTAGAGGGATAAATGATGACTGTTTGTTCCATTAACACAATAAAATTATATTATAAAAATAAATTTTATTTTTCATGTAACTTTGTTAGGTGGATTTTAGGATAGGAAAATATAATGAAATTTAAAGAGAATAAATGAATATGAAAGAGGGTTTTACCTCTTGAATTCCTTCTCCTTGAGAACCTTTATGAGGCACTTGAGTATGGGAATTTATTTATACAAATGAAAATTATACATGGGGATATAATTGTTAAGATTATTTGGTATAATTTAAACAATCTTAGAGGCTCTTTAGGTGTGAAGTGAATAGGTGGTGACAGGTGGTATTTATCTTGCGGTATAGGGGTGTTTTTTGATTATTTTATTAATTTGATAATTATTTTGGCTAAAGACTATGATGTTTTTATTCACATGATTAGATTTATAAATGACAGAATTATAGTTCCATATTATTATTTTTACATCATCTATGACTCAATAATTAATTTATTTAATTTATAACGTTATATAATGTAAATTATAGTATTTCACCATTCAACGAACATTCAACTATTTCAGAAAAATTCCAACATTTTTCCCTGACCATTTTTGAACATATAGAATTTAAAAATAAACTCCATTTTATGAAAATAAGTTTATAAATATCAGAAACATAATTTTTAATTAAAATCACCACTTAATTGAAAAATATTTATTTTACAATTATAATTGATTTTATAACACTAAAAAATTAAATAAGGTCTCATAAAATTATCCTATAATAATATAAAAAAATATTAATTTATTAATATATGTTATGAAATTATTTTTTTAGAATTATATTTATTAAAAAAATTTAAATTATCATTTACTCTTTACAATAATAACAACACATTAGTTTTCATTTTAAAAAAATTTATTTACTTAAGAAAAATTATAAATATATCATATTATCCTTCATAAGGATCATGAATTTTATTAGATTTTAATAGGTGTGGTAACTATTGTATTTGTATGATGACTATTCCTAATGGTAAAATTACTATTCCATTGGTATAGGTTCAATAATTTATATAAAGAAATCTTATTTAAGTCATTCATCGTTTATAATGATTTTACTATTTTATTTATGTGATATTATGTGATTTATACATTATTCCAAAAATTATAAGAAGGAAAATTTCCTTGATACAATTCTAGGCCATTACATTCTTTCTCCCTTATGAAAATACACTGTCAACATATCGTTTTACAAACTAAATTGAAAATAAGTGAGGGCACTTCTCCTTTATTTTTTCCTTTAGTTCCCTTGTTGACTCTTCGTAATTTTTTTCTTATATGGTAATTATAACCAGGTGAGTAGTATTTTTTGATATAATTTCATCTATATGTTAAAAAGATCATCACTAGATTCTCCTCATAAGAGAGATAATTTTCAAACTATACTAACTCTAAATCTTCTAAAAGTGATGGCTATGGTATTTACTTCTTCAATATTGATACTTGGAATATATCATGTACTTGAGACATGGTTGGTAGAAGTTATATTAGATATTCGACAACTATGATATGACTGATAATCTCAATGGTGCTACTGGACCTTGGACAGAGATTTCCATTCCTCCCAAATAACATGCTTCTATTCCATAGAGATATGTAGAGGTGTCATAGATGATTTTATGCATAGTTCATCTATCAACATTGGGCAGTCGTGAGGTGTTGGTAAATGGTTTTCATCTTTTCTATCATTTCATCTACCATTTCCGAGCATAGATGCTTACGTTCCCCAACATCATCCCACAATGCAGGTATTTAAGATCTTTTCCCATAATGGGATTCATTTGTAGCCATTTTTATGCTCTAGTGTAAATTTTTTCTATTATAGAATTCAAAGAGATGTAGGTGTTACTCTCATTATCCCATGAATTACAATGAATAAGATCCTAATATTTCTCTCAGTTTCAGAATTTCTCATTTATATTGGCCATCATTTTCAGGATGAAATAACAAACTAATGTTCAACTCATTGTTTAGATCATGTTGGATACTTCTCCAAAAATAGAGTTAAATATCATATTCGAAATGTATATAATTGATATTGGTATTCCATGTCGCCTTACCACTTCTCTAATGTATATCAAGGCATGTTAATCCACTGAAAAGTCCTCTCAAATTGAAATAATGTGAGCTATAATTGTATGATGATCCAAAAAATCCCATATATAATTGTTTGTTCTAAATATATTTTGATGACCAATGATAAACTCCACAGTGTAGTTTTCCTATTTCTATGTTGGTATAGTTTGTAGTTTCATCATCGCCTTAAGATATTTCCTTTTTGACATCACTTGCAGACATACCAAACACTTTGATGTATATTCAGTGATCTCCATCTTCATATTGTCCCACGAATAGCACTCTCGAAGATCTCATTACATCATTGTGCTCCTTGTGTGAATAGATAATGTTGATATATGACCCTTATTAAAATTCTCTTTCTTTATCTCTAGATTGGATGGTACATATAGTATTTTCCAAAAATTAATGAATATAACATCATCAATTTTGAACTCTAAGGATTTTCCATTTTGGATCACTTCCTCCTTTTTCCGAATGTCTTAATCATTTCATAAAGCATCTATTATTTTATCCGTAAGGGATGCTTGAGAAGTTATTTGGGAAAGGAAAGATGATTTTCCTTACTTAATGATTCCCATTTCCGTCCTTTTTAAATCTAAGATTAGTGGATCCATTTCAATTATCATCATTGTTAAGGATGTAGGATCCTTTATACAGAGATCATCTGCCACCATATTTCCATTTTTGAGATGGTAGTGGATGGAGCAGTCATAATTTTTAATGAGATATAAAACTCTTCAATGGATTATTGCATGCTCCTTCTCTATGAATATATATTTGAAACTCTTATGATCAATATATATCATATACCTCTCCCCATATAGATTGGGCCTCACTATTTTCAAGTTATTGATCACATTTTCCAACTCCAAATCATGTGTAAGAAATGTTTCTCACAATTATTAATGTTCTTTGAAGATTAGAAAATTAATTTATCATTTTACATTATTACATATCCTAATACATTATTTTAATCATCGTTTCATTCCACAAAGAGTTCCCCACTTTTCATATGTGTGAGAAATGGTGAAGTGATAAGATGTTTTTCAACTCTTTAAATCAATATTCACATTGTCTGGCCAAGTTAAAATTTACTCCCATCTGTATCATCTTGGTTAATGGTTTTGAAAATTATAGGATGTTATTCAAAAATCATCAGTAAAACCTTGATAGACCATCAAAACTATGGATCTCTATTATATATTTTTTCTTTGGATAATCTTCAATTTCCTTGGTATTGGATGGGTATATTGATATTCTTTTGATATTGATAACATACCCCAAAATTATCCATCCTCCATTAGGAACACATAATTACTATAAACTGATTAAATTTTATTACCTCACAATGACTTCAGAACAATATTCAAATTCTGATAGTATTCCTTGTTTCTCATGTAGTATAATAGAATAAAATTAATAAATAGTACCATAAAGTATTAAGCTAATATCTAATGTCTCTATTTATTAAGCCCATGAAAATTTCATGATAAATAGTGATTCTAAAGGGAATCACTATGAAGTCATAGTTAATATATCTTTTTCAAATAATTTTTGTTAATATATTCCATACTCACCTTAAATTTGTGATATCTAGACTAACATTCCATCTTAGAGAAATACATGACCACACATGGTTGATCAAATAAGTAATTTATCCATAATAGGGGATACAAGGTCTTTTAATTATTTTTCTAGGATCCTGATACTCAATGCATAGACTCATTGATCTATAAATAATCTTAACAAATTGGAATCGAGAAACCCATGTTGAAGCACTCAAGCATATAAACCCATAATCCAAATTCTCTTGTAACTTCTTATTAAGTTCCTCCAACTTGATAGTGTACATTATATAAGTTTTATTTCATGTAGGTAGGGATCATAGAAAAAGTTAAATTTAGAACTAAACCACTCAATCAAGAGGAGTACTAGAAAATTCCTCCAAGAACACATCAGTGTAGTCCCTGACAATGGGAATTTCTTTAACTATGACTCAATCCTTTTTGTCAATCACTTGACCCAGATATTATTGCTCATATGGTAGTTATATCAATGATTCAGATGATGATTCTGAATGTGATTCATCACTCTATTTATACATTTATTGAATTCTAGGATGCTTTGGGATGTGCAGAGTGATGTCCCTTTCCCGATAGTTGATTTTGGATTTACATAAATATAAATAGTATATTTCCAAAATAGAAATAAACTCCACCAAATGTTGTCTAATTTTTTTTCTAAGATGATTAATCCACAAACAATAAATACAGTGGAGTTATATAATATGGATAAAATAATTTTCTAAATTTCCATCCGGACAGACAACTCATCCTATATATTTTGAGGTCATGTTTGAATAATTATACAAAACATTCCCGATATGAAAATATGTGTAGAACCAGAATCAAATAGTATATTATCTATAATCGAATTTATAAATAGTGTACCTATCACCACATCATTGTTTGAATCAACCTCATTGATATAGATTTTATATTCCATTTTTTTCTACCTTTGAATAATTTTTATTGCCTCCAACAACCTTTATATTGGAGAACATAATCAAATAATACCAATTTTATTTGTAGTTGAAGCATAACAGTACATGTTGAGTATTTATCTAATCCTTCTTTATTATTACACATTAGTGGGCTTCTTTATATCAATTTGGAGGTTATCATCCAGATCCTACATTCTTCCCCATTTGAATCATCTCTTTATTCCCTTTATAAAATTCAATTGATTCTTTTTCCCACAATTTTTACATGTGGGATGTTGGATTTTCATTTAATCATGGGATTTATCTATTGATCCTCCCATAATAAAACAAATTTTAGAATTTTTATCTCCTAGCCAATGAGACCACTGATATTACCCAATCTCTATTTTGACCTTAAGGGAACAATAAAAAATATCCTCATAGTTATCATGGTCTCAGATCACTAAAGATATTTAGACTCAACCTTGTCCCACTAAATAAGAGATCCCATTTTCTATTAATTTTCATGAAGAACCTGGAGGTATATTATACAAGGCTTGTAATATTTTCCATATACTCTCGAATAGTCTCTTCTACCTTCATCTTAATTCTAAGGAACCCCAATTCCATTTTCACTCCATTTCTAGTAGGACTAGATGGCCAGGTCGGTATTTGGGAATACATGTCATGTACTTATAGATAAATATTGTCTACTCACCCTTGAAAATTTTCTTGGGTTCATCTTTTCTTTCATCCTAGGTGTTTGAATTGGACCCTTTAGTAGTCCATCATGAGTATCCTTTCACATAGATCACAATGGTAAGACCCATGAGGTTTTTTTGGAAACCTAGGTAGAGTTTCATAAATTGAGTGGTTCTTCCTCTGTAATTTGAAATTAGTTTTCTCTTGAGAGTTAGACCCCATGATTTGAGATGAGTCATGATCTATCTCTCATGACTATTCCTTTATAGATTTTTCTTTGAGGATGCATCCCTTGATATATTATCCCTTCTGGCCTATGGTTTCAAAAGACAAGTTGATTATGAGGATCCCTTATATGATTACTATGTTCTCATTTTGACCAAGAGGATCCCATGTAGGATTCCTCTAACTTCTTACTATTATCAATGGTTCCCTATATGATACATTTTCTTACACACAATCATGCGGTGTCCCTTATTGGGTTCCATTGCATGTTGACCATCCTGAGGATCCCGAGTAGTATGCCTATATTTTTATACTATTTATATATCTTCTGTTGTATTCCTCCTTTAGTTTCACTACCGAGGATCCCTTTTAGTATTCCTCCTTTACATTTATAGAAAATGATCCCATGTAGGATTCCTTTTCTTAAATGTATACCTCAAGGATCCCAATTATGAATCCATTTCATGTTTTTAGACCTTGATAACTTCATGTAGGATGTGTCTTTGGTGTTTGAATTGAGGGACCTAGCGGGTTCATGGTGTTTGACCAACCCAATATCAGTACGCCATGTTTGTGTAGAAATGGTAGAGAGTGTCACCTAAGAACCAATTTTGAACATCTAAACATGTGTTGTTGTGGATGTAGTGTTGTGTTTACATATTCATCCACCAACAATTTTTTCTATAATTTCACTTATTTACTAATGATGCAATGCGGTTTACTAGAGGTTATTTCTAGTTTGGGGTTGTTAATCCTAACACAAGGTGTCATTATTTCTATTTTTTATTCCAAGATGTTCTTCTTGGGATCCAGCTTATGATCCATTTTATTAAAAAAATTATGATTATAACTAGTGGTCCATCATGGGGAGTGGTTTTTGATCATGTATGTCTTATTATTTTATTATTGGGATGTCCATAGGTGTTTTCTATAATCCCACTATTGAGACTAATACTAAGATATACAGGAATTACTTCCCTAGTAGTGTTACACATGGATTATTTTTCTCTCCCTAGTGATAAGGATGATTCCTCTCTTCTATGCTTGATACATAATGTGGATGAAGATGTTCTCTTTCATTTGATGATTATAGTGAATGATTACGCACTCCATGGAGATAAAGATGATTACACTCTCTCTGATCGGTTATTATATCATAGTGTTAGACATGGAGTTCCACACTATTGAATTATACATGTGGAAGATTATAGTCACCCAAGAAATGTGCATAATTAAGTCTCCCTTGTCAGTTTCTAGATCACAGTGGAAGACATGGAGCTCCTCACTGTTGATGTGACATGTACTCGATGGATGATTACACTCTCCTTGGGCGATGCCTAGGATGCCACATATGGTCGGGTGTATGCACTAGTGATATGATTTTTACGAATTCATGAAGATAATGTACATGGGTCCTGATGTAATTACTTTTACTGATCACCTAAGGGTGACCCTCGTTGGGATTATCCGAGTTTAAATTTCTTGACTACATAGAGACTGTGACCTAGGGATATGAATTTGGATTATATTTACATGGAATGAGTAACATGGAATCCATATTAGTGACCATTTATAGGATGTATAAATGTACTTACCTATAATATTTATTTATAATTATTGGATGTGAGTACTGGTGAAAAAAGTTTTAGGTCGAGTATCCCGATGTGGTAATGTAGATTTACAATGATATTCTCTAGAATTGTCAAAAGTAGGTACATTTTGTTTAGAATTATAGACCAAGAGATCAACTAAATGATACGCCTCTTGAGTGGAATGTTGTCTATCTCAATGACCGTTCACATGATGTCCAAGAAATTGGGATTATAGACCCATGGATCCACTACTTGTGTATTTTATGTTATTTAATTCACCATATTCATTAATATTTACATTTATGTAAATTTTTATGTATGGGACAATACATGGGTACGTACATAGACATGTACATCCATCGAGGAAGTTTCCTAGTTGGCTGGGATTATGGAAATGGGGTTTGAATTTTGTATCATTTTTTGGTTTTATTTATCTTTGTAGGTGTGCCTCATCTAGGATGAGTAATTTTATTTTTCATACTCTTACAATAGAATAAATTATATATTTATCATCTGGGTGGCCTACTAAGATTTTTTATCACCCCTAAATGTGAACCTCTATGTACGTTTATACATTATGTTTTAATTTTTTATCATAGTTTCATGGTGGAGAGGGCTAAGGCCCTATGTTTCATGATAGAGCATAGCTACTCAAGTGGTTATTGTAGTAAAGATGGTTCAATTTGACTGTCTCTATAGACCGATCATATGGTTTTCCACGGTGTTAATAATAGAAACATGTACTATTATTGTAGTTTAAATTATACTCATGTGTCTACATGGTTGGACTAGTGGGTGGATAATTTTTTTTGTTAAACCGAGTCATTATAGATTTTATTTCATTTTCATTTATTATTATTGAATGTTTTATTTCATAGTATTTATTTCTTGTGAACTATATTTATCTTTTGATATGTATGATATATATTTATTTCTATTGTTCAATTACTCCGATATAAGGGAGTAGTCTCCCATATATCACACCCAAGATCATCGCTACTAGTCAGTAGCCTCTATAATATGGGGAGTCAGGCTTGAGGCCTAGTAACCTACCAAATCATGGAACCATTTCAGTGGAATCCAAGACAATATATTAAATGGTGGTATTAGATTATTATGTTCTTGGCCTTTACTATTTGGGATATGTTATATAAGAGTATTAGGAATGTGTCGTAACCTATGATGGATATTGAACTGTTTCTTTTAGAACACTTGTTCGAGTAGGAAGTCATGGTCTCTAGGGGTATGAAATTATTGTTAGGATATGTTATTTTACATTTGTATATGATTTTATCCATGAAATATTCACATGTTGTGTGGATTTTATTATTAATTTTGGATCTTTGGATCATAGCCACTGGTATGATCCAATGATGCATTCTAAATCTTGGTCGGAAAAGAAAATATGTGTATCATGAAACATGTTTGGTATGTATTATTAAAATCAAATAAACCTACTAGTTTGTGATTTTTACTTCTGAATTAGGAAAATTTAAAATGGCACATATATATATATAATTAATTCTGATGGAATGTTATGTGCATTAATGATGGGTTATTCCATGAGGAGGCTAATGGATAAATCCTTAGGAATGGGAGGTGAAGGACCTTCGTAGGTTGATATGACACGTGACATCATTCGGTTTCACCCCATGAAGTGTGTTTATTCTTTGGTTGCAGTTATATAGTTAGATTACAGAGTATGCTACCAATAAGAACTAGGGTGTGTATAGGGAGACAGAACATTAGTTGGTATTACCATATGTGGATTCCCAATGAGAGTTAGTTAATTATATCATTTTTGTTGGTATTGTGACATACATAGATCAGTTCCTTATATGGATTGTCAATGGGTATCTGACCATTATTGGAAACATTTTTATATTTGACCAGCATAGGTCATTGTCATCTTCAACTTCTGTAGGGTGGTTGATATTTTTGGCTTGGTGGTTAGTACTTCTGACCCAGTAGAGAGACGTGATCAGTAGGAAATGGCCAAAGACCTAGAGACCTTTTTATGAATCAGAACTCTATAGGTCGATATTTATTTTGTTATGAGGAAACTATTATGTGGGTTTGGAATATGTTTTAATATTTCTTTTTAGGGAGTGTTCTTGGTTTTATTCACAGTTCAGATAAATTCATGATATGTGCTTGAGTTTTGTGTCAAAGGCATGTTGAATCCTTTAGATATTGTTGAGAACCTTGGGTGCTTGTTTTTCAATAATGGTTTCAACATGAAAGACTATTTGGGTTCCTGGACTAGTTAACCAATTATCCACAGTTTCTATTGAATTTAGAACATGGGTAGATTCTCCTTACAGGAATGACACTGGGTGATGGATATTCATGGAATAATTCATGGAATAGGGTAGGTGCCCAATTATGGAGAGGATTTACAATGGATCATTTAGCTTAACGAGACCGTCGTGTAATGTAGAATGATCATCATATAGTTGTAATTGATAAATCACTAGAGTACTAGTCATGTGATAATGATATATTAATGATGCATGTGGTACCGTTTGAATAAATTAATGAGTTTATGTGTGCGAGTCGAGGACCAATGGTTTCATAGAATTCACATTAGATTGGTTTCCTATAATTTTTAAGAAAATGAGGAATATACCTACATGGAATAGGTTACATAGAAAATAAATCACGTACCACAATATTGTGGACCCATGTTGAACTAGGACACACCTTTTCAAGAAACTTGGGGTTAGGTATTTGCTAAAGGCATGTTATCCTATATTTTGTTAGTGTGACTCAGAGAGTGATGTAGATGGAATTTTGTAGAATCATAGTGTAATCATTGTTATAGATTATCATGCTCTATATTGATGTCATATTTTGTATACTAAGAGAGCAACAATCGTACACTGAGCATATTTTATTTTAAATGAATTGATGGTTTGTTAAAGAAATATGTTTTGGTTGCGCTCGAGGAGTGGTAAAATGTGAGACTAATGGAGGGGAGTTCACCTTTGTTTGTTTGAGAATAGTAACCTAGGTTTTAAATTTAATATCACTGTTTTACATGGAACATTATTCTCTGTTTTTTGTTGTGAGATGACCATAAGGGTATTCATATGGTCGAGAGTACATGATCGGTCGTAGTGAGGTGTATCTCATGTAAGAGATGGTTATTGATGCTATAAGGTTGGCCTTTGTGTAGTCTAGATATATTTTTATGAAGATGATCTATTAGAGAGCATGTTATATAGTCTTATAGTAGGGTTCTTACACTAAGAGTATAATATGGTGGAATTGTGAGAAGTTAAAATTTTAGAGAAATATTTAATACATAATATTTAATTAAATTAATATGGATTTATTAATGCAGGTTCATTCAAAGAAATATTTTAAATGGTTTGTCTTATTTATATTCCTTAAATTCTATTATCATTAGAATGAATAATTTTTACTTATAGGGTCATGATCTATTATAAGCCACCAGGACCATTTGTAGGCCAATTCTTTTCCTTTTCTTTTTATTCTTTTTTTCATATTTTTATTTTTTAGTTTTCATTTTATTATTCTCCTATTCTCTTATCAAGTAAAACCCATTATGGGATACCAATTACCATGGAAAAATATCGCAATTTATAGGGAGAGAGAAATACAGAGAGGGAGAGAGGGTGGTAGCACCGGAGAGCTTTGGACGTTCCAGATCGACTTGTGACAACCGTGGACTGAAGAAAAGAGTTAAGCTTTGGCGGATTCATCCCTATGGTAGCCATTTCTTAGTATAATCATAAAACCCCATATGGATATTATTTTCATGTTTTCATACCCACTTATGATTTCCTAAGATCCCTAGAGAGCCAATATTATGGTTTTTGGGGTGATAGCAGGGGTTTTGGGGTGATCCAAGGGTTTTCCATTTGGGAATAATAATTTACTTGGAATGTAATTCCGGAATCACATGTTGTGTGTCCCTAAAATTCTAAAAGATGATATTTTTGAATTAAACACCATGTACAAGGATGTATAAACTCTCTACTGGTACTCAGCTGGGTAGTCGAGTACCCGACCATGCTGTCTGTGTCGGGGGACAAGGCTGTGTAGAGTGAAAAGCCATACCATGAGTGGGTCACATGCCATATAGAAGTAAACAACCATACCAAATTACATTTCATGGATGGATGAGGGACATGGGAATGTAACCTATGTTTGGTACATGTTGTATACTTGTTTTAAATTCCATTTACATTGGCGTTTACACATGCTATCCGGCTAGAGTGCACACCAAGGTTGGGATATGGGTGTACACGTCATGTACTCATGGAGACATGTCGTGTAATACCCCTTGTATCCATTTTTGGTTTATTCTTGTATTTTCAACCAAGATTCTGAATTGGACCCATTGGTAGTCAATTATGAGTATCTTTATGATTAGATCATGATGGTATGACCTATGAGTTTTTTTAAGGACAATAAGGTGTGGTTTTATAAACATAGAGGACCTTCCTTCAGTGTTTGAATTTTAATGTCTCGTGAGAGTGACACCCTTGTAACTGAGATGATCTACCAGCTATCTCTCCTAAATAATTCCTTTGTATATTTTCATCTGAGGAAATATCCCTTGCGAGATGTTCTTTTCTAGCCCATGGGACCATAAGACTAGTTGATTTCTAGGTTCCACTAGATGATTCTTCTTATTGCATTTTAATCTAGATGATCCAATGTAAGATATATGTATCTTGTTGTTATTACAAAGGGTACCATGTAGGATACATATACATAAAATGTAACTTATGAATTCCCTTTTATGATTCCTTGACCTATTTACATTTCAAGGATCACTTGTTGTAATCTTCTATTTTCTTACTATTTTCGGATCAAATATTGGATTCCTCCTATACATTCTCTAATAAGGATCCTATGTAGGATTCCTCTTTTACCTTTGTTGTTAAGGATCACATGTTGGATGACTTTTCTAATATATATACCTTGAGGATCCCAATTTCGATTTGTTTTTTTATTTTTTGATCTTGATGATCCCACATAGGATACCTCTTCAGTGTTATGAATTGAGGGACCCACCAGGCCCCCGTTGTTCGACATAACCTATGTTAGTACATCAAGGTTGGGTAGAGATGGAAGATGGTGTCACTTAAGGACCCATTTAGTACTCATTAGCCAATGGGACTGTTGATGTAGTTTTGGGTTTAGGTGTTCAACCACCCTCACTTTTTTTACTTCCAATATTTTACAACTACTGCATCGTCACTTTCTAGAGGTTTTTCTTGGTTAGTGGTTTTTGATCCTAACTTGATAAGTCTTTATTTCTCTTTGGGAAACCTAATTGTTCTTCCTTGGATCTGTTTTATGATCCATGATATCACTTATGTTTTTCTGTTATAACCAAAGGCACTACCTATGACATTATTATTGAGCATGTATATTTTATTATTATATTATTCGTATGTCCAAAGGATTTTCTTGGAATCTGTATATGGAACCTACTACAATGATATATAGGTATATCATCCCTATTAGTGTTACTCGTTGATGATTCCACTATTTCGAGTGAATCAGAATGATTCCTCTATCATATGTCTGGTATGTGATGAGTATAACCACGTTATCCTTGGTTTGATGATACTCAAGCATGATTAAACTCTCCCTAGGAATAGGGATGATTGTTATCTCTCTAAACTATTAATGGATCTCGATGTCGGATATATAGTTTCCCATTTTGGCGTATACTTATGGATGATACTACTATACTAAGTTAAGGGGTTGTATATTATCTCCTTGGCCTATTTCTTGATTAGGGTTATGGAAATGGTGCTCCTCATAGTTGACGTGACTTGTACTCAATGATTTATTAAAGTCTCCTTAATAAATGCCTAGGATACCCCCCATGGTGGGGAGGACAAACTAGTGATACATTGATTATGAATGGATGATGATATTGTACATGAGTTTGGAGGGAATTTCTTTTTATGATCGCACATGGGTTTCCCCTTAGTGATTATCTGAGTGGAAATTTCTCAAATACCTTTGGACCATAGATATCGATCATATATTTGACTATATTTACATGGATTGAGTACCATGGAGTCTATTATAGTGTCCATTTATATGATTTCTAAACGTTCTTCCCCAAAATACTTCTTTAAATGGATTGAAGGTGAGTATGGGAAAACCAAGGTGTATAATGAGTATCCCATATGGTAAATTATATTTCTCTGAGATATTCGGTAGACTTATCAAAAAAAAAAGTCTTATATTGATTGGGATTAAAGAACGATAGATTAAATTAATGATATTAAGAACGAGTAGAACAATGTCTACATCAATTTCCCTACACAGGATGTCCAAGAGCTCAGGATAACGATCTAAAGGATCGGCTGATGTTGGTTTTAATGGATTTCATTAACCTTAGTCATGAATATCAATATTTATTTATATATGTATATGTATGGGACTATGAATGTATAAGTATATTGCTACCAAAATCCATGGTGTAACATTCCCTGTTGGTTGAGATTCCAGACCTGATGTTCGATTGTGGTTCCCCGTCTTGGATTTTACTTATCTTTTCAACTGGGTCTTTGTTAGTCTAATTATTTTTATTTTTCATACACTTATAGTATAATATATTAACAGAGCAGCATTAGGGTGGCCTATTGAAATTATTTATCACCCATGCATATGAACCATGGAGTACGTGTAAACCTTATGTTTCCTTCTCAATTTGACCACAATTCCATGGTTGATAGGGATGAGGCCCAATGTTACATAATCAAGTGATAATTATCATGTGTTTCTTATGATTGGACTGGTGATGTTTAACAATGTCTTCATACCGGGTATGTATCATGGATTGGTGTTAGTAGTACATAACTGTAATTTTCTTTTAGTTTCTTTTTTAATGTGTCATTACAAATGTTGTCCTAGTTTGTGTCCATTGTTGTATTTAATAAATAATTTTTCAATCCTTCATATCATTTTCATTTATTATTAAACCATGTTCTGTTTTAGTTTACAAATTGCTTCTGAACTCTGTTTTCATTTTTTATGTCTAATACATAGCTATTTTCACGTTTCATTTTCTAATATGAAGGAATTGTCTTCCCACAATCAAACCTCAGTCCCTCACTAATAAATAGAAGACTATGTCACATAGGAATGCATTCTTGAGGCATAGTAAACAACTATCTCATCGTTCCATTTTAGTGGCATTTAGATTGGGATGTTATATGATTCCCCTAAAAATTCAGTGGTGAATGAGACTCTTTCCATGTTGGAACATCCCATTTGTGTGTTGTGGGAAATTATGGACCCCAATAAGTAACATGACTTCATGTATTTGTATTTTTTTTGGAAAAAATTTATCCACTTTCATTATACCGAGGATGTGAATATGGTGAAGTCCAGTGAGTTCATGGGACTAAATCATGTTGAGTACATAGTGAATGAGTTTGTATATAATTTCACAATGCAAGTGTTACTTTTATATACCTCATTAATAATTATACTATAAGATCATTGTTCATTGAATGAGGTCTTCTCCAAAATATCAGGGCTATCATAGTATGATCTATCCTATCAACATATCATGAAGTGGTTGAAAAGGATTTCTCAGTTGAGGCTTATTAGACAACAGAATCAATAATTGTTGTTTCCTATGATAATATTAATTTGATTATTTATTTTTTTGGTGGGAAGTAGTGGTTGGTTTGGCCTAATCTCTAACATCTAATTGGATGAGTTCAATATTCATAGAGAGGGTAGATCCATCCTATGTACTTCTTTTGTGGAGAATCTACGCATTCTAAGTCATAATTCTTGAGTGATCATACAATCAATCTCTAGTGGGTATGCCTATTATATATTCAAAAGTTTCTATACGAATTGTTTTTGGATAAATATGTGTTATTTGTTTATAATTTATTATGTAGCTATTGATTTCATAATTACACCTTCTTATTAGTGGATTGGTCTTCATGGTGGGTGATGAATTTTGGATTTGGGTTTATGCATTGTCCCTTTTGGTATTTCCCCATATGGGATATCTATATACATGGGGATTGGTTATGTTTTTTTAAAATTAATATTGTATAGAATTTGAGAGCACCTTTAGACTTTTCTCAAGTAACTAGGACTGATCGAATTTGTTATGGATTAATCACTTGAGGGTGGTGGGTTTTATGGGGTTATTGTGGGGATGTGTTTGGGATTGAGGTCTTTGTTTACCATATTGGAATGTCACGAATCAGGTCAAGAGTATATATTGTTTTGTGATGCGTTTTTCTAGTGGATTCATCTATTTATAGTTTCTATTTTTTTATTCGAATTTTTTATTATGATAATTATAAGTCTACAAAGTTGTTTTACATGGTTCGTTATGAATACAGAAGAGATATCATTTCATTGGGTAGAATCTAAGGGAATCTTATTTATATTTATAATTATTTTATTTCACACTGGTATAGATGAATTATATATAGTGGGGATCCCTATGCAATGTTTCTATATTTTAGCATCCAACATAGAAGTAGTGGTGGAGTGATGTTGATAGTATTTTGGAATTAGACATGGATTTATCCTACTAGTCTAATGTTGTTTTATAATGTTATGTATATTTATTTTCATATGACTCCCCTAGTTAATATAACCTACCATCATGGGGTTTCATTGAATTAATTAACCCATTACATTATACACAGTTAGACAAAATCATGGGGGATGTAAGTGGAATGGTTGTTAGAATTGTAACACACATATTTAAATTTTAATTTTCATTTGAATTATGTTCGGTCTAATTTAAATGTTATAGGAGTTTCTCATATGTTGATTATATATATATATATATATTGGGTTGATGAATTTTTTGTACATGTTTAGTAGAAATCATTTTGGGACCACGGAATGTGTGGTTTAGTTTTGATACTTACGTTTATCACAAGAGAATCATGGTTATTCATACAATGTGTGGTTTCTCAGAAATCCATGTGGCACATTTTTTCTAGGGGATACCTGCATGATCGGTAAATAGTTGGGGAAATCCTTGCTACAAAATTACAAGAGGGTAAAGTGGTAATCAAGCGGTTCATGCATGGTTTTTTTCAAATTTAACAAACCATGTGTCCTAACCTATTGAGCTACCCCTGTTTTAAAATTTTGGATTTATCATTTTACCTGATTCAAATTTAAATTTGTTCAATTTTATTTAACTTCCCTTTTCATCATTTGAGAAAATGTTCCTAAAATGGTGTTCCTCCCTCCATAATGGTTATTGATCTACACTATCATTATTTCACACTTATTTCTTGAGGTTACCCATATGTTACTCTCCTTCTCTCTTATTCCTTCCAATTTCATGTATTTTCTATTGACTTCACATCCTACTTGATATACTAGGTATTATTGGTCTATGATTTGGGTGTATGGATTGTTATAATTTGGTTATGTTATCAGGTATATTTTATTGGGGACATCTCCATGCTTGTTTAAGTGTTCTTCATTAAATGAAACTCATTATGTCTTTTTTTTGGAGTTACCTATTAGTTAAAGGTAGGTTTTATTATGGAATCCGTTGATTTGTCCTTCCATTTTGTTTCTGATGATTTTAAATGTTTTTAATGTATACATATATATTTCAGTTATTTTGATTTTTTAAAATATCATAATGTCATTTTATAATATTATAAAAGGGTATTTGATGGGTTAATATAATTTTCAATGAAATTTAGAGTTAAGATAATATTTTAAATGATATAAAGGTTCTTCAAAAATAATTATGAATTTTGAATAGTCTTTATATTATTTGGGTTGAAAAATTGATATATGAATGATATTTTTTAGTATTTTTATGTGAATTTTTTTGAAAAGGGGTTTTTTCCTTGTTTATATCTAGCCTGGTTCCAAATGAACTATTTTTAAAATATTTTAGAATGTTTTTAATGATTGAAAAAAACTCTATATCTGATTTAGTTTTCATGATGACCCATTAGGAACATTTATATACAGTCAAGTAGTCAGAGATGTGTGAAACACTATGAAGACACTTATTTTACTTTTTATTTTTTTTCATGATCTTTAGATGGGAATCATAAATTATATTTATTTTGATTTATGAAATTTGTAAAATTTATTACGAGGGTGTTTGTGGTGAGATGAGGTTTATATTTTTTAAAATTTATTTATTTTTTAATTTGATTTTTCTATCACTTACTATTTATTGCAGTAATGGTAAACCTATACTAAAATGTGGTCTAAATTCATTATACAAAACATAGGGGCATGATAATATTGTCCCTCTAGTTTTTCATATTCTATAGTTAGTGGGGAGTGCCTCTAATTTGGATAGGTGTAGGTGAGTCGAGGTTGGGTTGTTATTTAGATGAAACATTTGCTGGTAATTTTCCATGTGTATTATTTTTTATAGGATCATATCAGATTAGTACCTAGTGTGATTCACATGATATATAGTGTTTTATATGAGATTAACATAGGTATTACTCTCACAACCATTTTGTATTCCCTATACTAGTTTTCATGTGTGTCATAATTTATAGATCAATATTGCTTGCTTAATTTTATTTTTTCAATGTCTTATTTCCTTCATGGGGAGTGTTTAATTTAAATGGTGTTCTTTATAATTGGGTGAATCTGTTTTTAAAATATAAATTCTAACATTTTTTAAGTGGAATTTCCAAGGAATTTTTTAATGGCTCTATAATATTTTAATCAAATTCTCTAAAAGTGATTTGAAAAATAAATTATCTAACACAGATATAATAAAAGGTATATAATTGTTTTATAATATGGGAAAGTTGAATGTTACTTTTTTTATATTTTTTACCATAAAGACATTTTAACTTCTTTAATACAAACTATTAGAAGGGAAATTTATTTTTAATGAAACCACACAATAAAATGGAATGGTTCCTACTTGGAATGTTCATCTACCACCCTTACAATACCAATGCATTCATATAGCTCTCATGTTTCTTTTTTAGCACAATCCTTGTTATATCATACTCCCTCTCACTAGGATTATGTTCAAAATACTCTATGGGTGGGATAATGGGATGTGATTAGTTATCAAGGGTAACATGGAGATTCATATACCTATTTGGTTTTTTTTATTTCATAAATTATTTGGTTACAAATTTTTCAGTCCAGATAATTATTTATATATTCTATTAATTCATGTGATGATGTTTTTTTCATTATAGATTAATCATCATGAGTACATTCATAATGATTTAATTTATTTTTTTGATGTAGTTCTGTAGTATTTTGGTCATTTTATAGAACATATGGTGATTTTTCACATAAAAGTATTAAGGACCCCTTTTTTAATAAATCTCGATTCAATATTAAGAAATTAATTTATTAAAAAATATACTTATGTGTGAAAAAATTAATGAATTATACAAATATACAGAATTTATAATTATTATATCTTATTTCTAAGATTTATTATTATTATTAATTCATGAATTAAAAAATATAACGACATCAAATTTAGTGGAAAGACATACCAAAAAAAAATTTAAAATGAATAAATGAGAAATAATGTTCCAGTGAATAAAAAAATACAACTAATTTTATAGATTTTTAATGATTTCAAAAAGACATTAGTGAGTTGTAAAATCATATTTTAGATTATATGCATAAAAATATAAATATGAATAATTAAGGATATGATAATGAATATGTTCAAAACCTGATTCTCTACTATGATAGAAACATGGAAATGGGACATTTATGACTTCTAATTATTATATGAGGTTTCCAAAAATTTTATAGGATTTATAGAGCTTGATTTTTTTTTCTTATTTTTAGGATATAACAAAAATTACAGTTGTGGGTGTATGTGGAGAGAGTAGGGTTCCTTTAATATGAGACAATGGGTGGAATTTTTATATATACACATTTCTAAATATAAAAGGAATATCATTTTCTAATAAGGTGGTTCAAATTTATAAACATTTTGAATATAAGAAATGTTAATGTTAATAAATACATTATCCACAAATTAATAAATAATTTTTTAGGATATTTAATTATCATTTCCAACAATTGAACCCATTTACCTCATTTCAACCAGAACCACGGTGACTAGCTTTTTCCTTTATAACATATATTGCTACATAAAATAGAAATTGTCCTTATTTCCTATTTTTGAAATTTTTATTCAAAATTTTAAAATAATTTCAGTTTATATAATTTATAAATTTGATAAAAATTTATTTTAAAATAAGTACAAAGAACTCTTAAAAATATTTAAAAAAATTATTCTTTAGCATAAAAATAAATTTATTTTAATTCATCTCAAAATAATACTAATTTTATGATATGTAATTTTTATAATATATCTATATAAATAATTAATTTTATTAAATCAAATATTTATTACAATTAATTTTAGTTTAATAAAATAAAAATACACAACATGTTAAAAAATTAATTTAATGGTGAATTTTCCATTGAAAATTTAAAATCATTTTTCACTAATAATATTAAATGAAATAATTTTTATTCATTATATTATATAATTATAAATTATATTTAATTATTTTTCAAACTTCATATATGATAAATTTAACATTAAAATAAAAAATATAATATATAATGAAAATTATGTTTTTGAAAAACATATTTATTTAATAGTGAATAAATAGATTTGATTCTTTAGAGCCACTTAATTATTTAATTGATGTTGTTAATTTATTTTATTAATTATTGCTTAAATTAAAAAATATATTTTTTATATCATTCTATATATTTAATAAATTAAATAGAAATGTGTAAATCCAAAAAATTCCGTTTCAAATATAGTGTAATTTAAGAAGAAAATTATTATATTTTAATTTCATTAAAAAATTATTTAATTTTGGTTTAATTATTTTTTAAACATTTTGTTATTTTTTATTTTTCAATATATTGCTTTATATCATTTTATTGTAATATTATTCTAAATTAACACATCGTTCACTTTAGTTCGATGTACTTGAATCAAATTCTATCGAACACACATAATTTATTTAAGGGGAATTAGATACTAAAATAAAGGGATGTTACATTACCAAATATTGTGACATGTGTGTGATGAACTCAAATATGGTGTAGAACATAGACTTCACATATTGATGGAGAACAATTTATTTTAGTTTTTATGATAGTTTTCATAGTATTTTACAACTACTTTTCAAATCAAAAAGGGCCTTTTGTGGATAAAGACTATAGTTAGCGATATTTTTTCCTTAGATAATTTTATTTGATAATTTATGGATCAAAAATTGAATTTTGGTTGAAATGTTATAGTTCTTCGGATTTATACTTTTCCTGGAGGATTTTTTTCAAAATTCCACAATCTTACCATGATGAAGCCAATATAGGATTACATATTCTCATGCCAAGTTTTTCACCCTACATGGAACCTCTAAATAATCACAAATTTTTATAACAAAACAAAAACACTTATTTCATATTCCCTATATTAATATATGAAAACCCAAATCTAAAATTCTTGTTTTTCCATATTAAACACCATGTATTTTCCCAATTTATGTTTCTTATGATCACATACATATAATTAGTTTCCTTTTAAGTTATAAGGTAGTTACCACATGAGGAAAGGTTACCAAGATTACATTATCCTATAAAAATACTATCGTCCTCCAATTTTTAATATATAGCACAATGAATTTCTTCCCATGGTTTTTGTTGTAATAAATTGAGTTTTTTTAAAGGAATTTTTTTTCTATTGTGTATATGACTTGCAACATCGAGCATAAATGAATCATAATTATTTAAATATACCTATTATTACCTAGTCCCTAAATTTTATGTCATTAATATGATTTTATTTTTTATGGAATATATACCATGGTACTTTTCAATATAAACTTATTGATAATTCCATATTAAATAATAATTAAATTTTTAGTAGAATCAAACTACTCATCAAAAATAATTTTCCTCCAAAATGAATTTTACAACTTTTCATGAAAAAATAATATAATAATTATTTTCAAATTTAAATATATTTATTTCATAATATGAGATTAATATATAAATTTTTTATATCAAAATAATCATAGAGTGAGTTTCTGATATTTTTTAGAAAATTATATATTTTTTGTTAATAATGAAAAATACATATTTTAATTTAAAAAATTTCCATTCATTTAAATAATTCATTGGGTCTATTTTTTTTGATGGTCTTAGAAGTAAAATTATTTCAGCTATATTATTATTAATCCAATTTAGGTCATTAAAGTAACTTTTTTGTTCTATTATTTTATAAAAAAAATACTTACGAACACTTTTTCTTTGAAATTTTTTTTTTCATAATGTCTACATTTTATTATTTATTTATTTTATACCACTTATATGAATTGAAAATTTTAAAATAGATTAAATTTTTTTAATCACAATTATTAATAAGATATTACAATTTTTCTTACTTTTTATACTAATCAACAGTAAAAGTAGTGAATGTTAATTATCAGGGTTAAGGTTAGAACAATTATACCAGGGGTTCAACTAATACTATAAGGATTAAAATGACATAAAACATGTCCAATATCATTTTTTTCAACATATATAGATCTTATATCTTCGGATGTTCGATAATGGTCCATTTTAGAGACATTTTTGGTGTGTAAAACATGGGTATGTCTTTTTATTTTGAAATATTCCTAATGTGTCCTCTCCCCCACCACTAATAAAAGGTACACCCCTATCCTCTCCAATTCAAATTAAAATAACCATTTAGTTCATAAAATAAATACCCAAATCCCTTCGTATCATCACACATTTCCTATAATCCATGATATTATTTTAAAACCCTTAAATGATGTTGTTTGGTGAAAACCTAATGTGTTTTTTGAATAAAGGGTATTATTATTAATTGAGCTTTTTATTTTATTTCTTCATCCACCAACATTGTAACATCTATAATCATTATGCTATATTAACAATAATATATTACATATACTATGATTTTATTTTGTTAATATCATAACCTAAATATATTTCATTTTATATCAAATGGGAAATGAAACCATCATTCCAATAAATGGTGGACTAATGCCTTGAGAACCGATGTAATTAATTTCCAATAATCACATTTCAAGGATATTCATGGTGATATATTTAATGAAACATGCTCGAGTTAGGGGATCTCTCTAAACCACCACGTTCTTTAGGTTAGGTCCATTAACTCTCTAACTCAATTTCTCAATTTATTTAATGTCCTAGATTATTATAAAATTTTATATATATCTCTTACATATATACCAATAACAATTTCTCTTATATGTACGGGTTAATACATTTTTTATGTTCATATTGCAAACTCCATCATAAAGATTTTTTTTAATTCTTATATAATAAAAGATTATACAACCCATTTTCAGTCCATGGGTAATTATTATGTTTATTCGTTATGATTGATTTCTATTTTTTGGGCACAAAATTAAATCACATATTATTATGGGTGAGAATAGATATTCATCCAATAAATTTTCTAAATCCATTTTCTCAAGAGATGTTATGTATAAAATCATGGAGTAAACTTAATTTGTTATGGGACTTCGTCCACAATGTGATATTGTCTTGGAGGTTAGAATTAAAATATTTTTAAGTCATGTTAAATGTTTCTTCCAAAATTCTTATGGTTTATGATTTTATGATACCATGTTCTTTATGTAATAATTTGATTTCATTAATCCCGAGCCTTCCAATTAAATATACTGGGTTATACCTTTAACTCACATTCTTTATTTCGTTACCATATTTATTCCCTTCTTGGTATTTTTTTCACACTATTTTATTTTATGTATTTCTGATGTTATCCAATGTAGTTTTGAGATCTCTTAGGGATTTATTAGTTCATTGTCACGAATAAAATAATGATTTCATGAATTAATTTACTCTTTATGTATTATGAACCATTTATTCCAAACACAATCGGCCTTTCAATTCCTTGTTTTTTATGAATATATATATATATATATATATATATATGTTAATGAACATGAAATAATATGTTTTAAAGGATTTATGTCATTTATGTTAGTATTATAGGGCAGTTTTATTTATCCATTCAATCTATGATGGGAAACCATTGTTTAGAAACCTAAATAAAAATCATAGTATAAGAAAATATCTTGGGATAATAGTTAAGGATAGAGATATTGGATTTTTAGAAATTACATAATTGACTATATAATATAGGTTTATGTGGCTCTATAATAGTTATAACATGGGGTAATTAAATTGAAAATGATGTTTTTATCTAGACTCTGTCATCACCTGGTGCATGAAATTAGGCATTACTACACATATGTTTTGATGCATGCGGTGGATTTTTTTTGGACATTAAAAAAGTCATTACCAATGTAAGGACTCATCGTTAGTTAAAATGAGTAATTGTTGGCCCAACTGTTTCACTGACAGAAGGAAGGACTCACTGGTGATATGAATCACTGTTATTTCATCTATTTCACTGATTAATGGAGACAATGAAACCCCGAGTCACTGATGCTGACTGGATGATGATGACATACCGATTCCAATAAGAAATTGATACTTATGACTCACCAATAGTCATAAAAACTATTTTTAGACTATTAATTGAAATTTATATCTAAATATATTATTTATAAAAATTAATGTTTCTAACATTACTTAATGTTTTCCGTACGAAATTCAGTAGATAGTATGAGGTACATAAACATGGGGATACCTTTGTATCTATTGGACCTCAAAGTAAAAAATAATGACAAGTTAGATCATTAGAGATATGCTAAAAATATAAAGAACGGAGGACCAGAAAACTCCTACATCTCTTGAGAATTATTAAAAACCCCAAGAACTCAAAACCAGAACATACGATAACAACAAAATGACAAGATAAACATGTGGAGTTTCGTTGAACATTTTTCAAACATAGATCTGAACATTTCAAACTCCTTGAAACTAGATTACAGAGACTATGATACTATGTTTTTGATGACAACATCCAAAAAAGGACTCAAATTCCATTTCCACTACATCAATCAAGTCCATAGATTCACTACATAACACACATAGACATCTAAACCTTATTCTACATCTTTAACTCTATTATGTTATTTTGATTACATTTTGGAGAAGTGTGTGTATTTTATTGTTACACACACACTAACTCTTATGTATAACTAGAGGACACTTTATATCCTCAAACTCACTCTATTTTACTCATTGTATCCCAGGTAGAATAGTGGAATAGTTCATGTGTGACATGTTTTTTGTTATTCCCTCAAATAATTGTGGTAGAGGTCATGTGTGACCAAGAAAACCTTGTCCGATGTTCTGAACCCAGATCCAGGGTGTGGATCAAATAGTTTATTAATTTAAACTTCTTGGTTGTAGGTGATCACACCATGGAGTAGACTAATTCTTATCTTGATCTTGATCATATTTTTTATTTCTTCTATGTTTCACTCTTTTTTTTACTCTATTTTATCACAATTTCATATAAAATAATGGAACATTGATAGTTATATTATCATGTGTTTATAACTATTTTAAAATAGTAGGTTTGTTTCAAAAAATTTATTAATCATTATATTAATATAGGTGAGAACTAATAAATCTTTGGAGAAATAAACCAAACATTGAGGACTCATATAAATTCACTACAAAATGACTTAGATTATATTTTTAATTGGGGAAATTTCAACGAACCAATTTTTCATAGAAAATTTTATAGAAAATAAATTAAAGACTATGTTGAGTAATACACTCTAACCAACATTTGGAATATGAGTATTTTATTATTGATAAAGTTCTGTTTTAAAATTTTTTCTTTCTAGAGTGATTTTCATTATACATTAAATATCTGTAAAACACTGTTAATTATAAATTTGTTGATCTTTTAAAGAATTCCTTAATTATAGAAAATATACTGGAAGGGTTTTCATTCAACAGACCTCCATTATTTAATGGAACTAATTATGCCTAGTATAAAATTAAAATGAAAATTCATTTATAATGTGTGGGTTTTGAAATTTGGTCTTCAATTGTCAATGTGTATAAGACATTTTCTATTGCTAAAACTACATGGGATGACCCATCTAAGACTGCATTTACCAAAAATTTAAAATCCATGAACTCTTTACACTTCTCTTTAAGAGATTAATAATTTAATAGAATTTTTGTATGTAAAACATCCCATTAAATTTGGGGTTTTTTGTCTATTTCACAAGGAACATCTAGTGTTATGAAAATGGGACTTAACACATACAATATTAAATATGATAATTTTAAGATGAATTTTGATGATCCTATTTATGATATGTATCTTAGGATCAATGACTTAGTGGAAACTATAATCTCTCTAGGAAAATATGTTGCTGCTAAAGAACAAATCATGAATATTCTTAGATGGTTACCTGATAAATAGTGATGAACCTCTATCTTAATAAAAGAATCTTGTGACACAATCAAATTACCTATCAATGAACTCATTGTACAAAATATGATTTACAAGGAATAGATTAAAGTCAAAAAAGAATAGGAGGATGAACCAGAAAAAATATATGTGGAATTGAAGACTACTACCTCTAGGAATAATGAAAAAAGGGAAGGTGGTAGCCTCTATTGAAATATCTAGTATTGATGAATCATAGTGATTGAGAGACATATCAGTTGGCCAGAAAATGTATGAAATTATATATATAGAATTTTGTTTTTCAGGAATCCCAATTATTAATGAAGGTATAATAACAAGGGAATTTGGAAGATGTACTGGAAAAGAAATGATAAATCCGAAGAGATTGTCTACTATGAATTCAAGATGAGGGGACATGTCAAAGCTGACTGTCCAAAGATAAAATACAAAATGAAGTTTGAAAGTAAATACAAGATGTATACGAAAGCTATAAATGCCACGTGGAGTGATTCTGAGGAAATCACTAATGAATCAGCATCATCTCATTTTGAGAAATATGACATTGAAAATATGTGTTTTATGATAAAAACATCTGAGGTAACCTCATATTAACCTATACATAATTCCTATTATTCTGAAAATAAAATTGAGTCTAAGAATATGTAAATTGAAGAATTATTTGAATAAAGTAACATGAGGTAATAGACCTGTAATGAACTAATGGATAAGTATAAATATTTAAAGAAACATCATGCTCTTATTGAAATTGTTAAATCTGATCTTATTAATAAATATTTAAAGAATTATTTACTAATTATAGAAAAAAATGAATTAAAAATATCTAATGATAAATTAAAGAATGATTTAGAAAAGTTTACCACTAAAGAAAGACAATCCAACTGAAATGATAGGTAAACAGATAGCTCATTAGAACACTTCTGGTATTGGATATTAACATGGACAGTTAAACTTATCTAAAACATATTTTATAACTAAATTGGTAAAAAAAATCTTTTACATAAAAATCAAATCTATGTTACTAGTACTAGTTTTAAAAAATCTTTTACTGCCAATAGTATTTCTTGACCAAATAGATTTCATTTTTCCAATATGTTGTATAATGCTTATAGGAATCCCATTAAGAGAATTTCTGTACCTAAAGCATTGATTACTAATGTCACTATACCCAATCATGTATGGGTAACAAAATCTATATTTTATTATTCTATAGGAAAGTTATATGAATATCTCATACAAGAGTAAATTTTACATGGACAGTGGATGTTTAGGACCCATGATAGGGGATTACTCAGGCTTTAAGAGTCTCATCAAAATTTATGGTGGATATGTAACTTTTTGTGACAATGCTAAAGGAAAACTAATTTTACTATGCCCAATTGGTAACTCTGACACAATTTTAATTTCTGAAGTACTTTTTATTGATGGATTAATGTACAGTCTGTTTAGATTTTCACAATTATGTGATGATGGATTTCATGTTATGTTTGAAAATGATGCTTGAAATGTTTTGAACTCTAGAGATGAATTAATATTTTCTAATTTTTTAAATGAAAATATATATTCAGTTAATTTAGACTCTTTAACCTCTCAAAATGTTTTTTGTTTAATTTCCTTCCACATAGAGTATTGGATTTGGAATAGGAGATTAGTAAACTGTAATGTACACTTTCTTAGAAATCATAATAGAAAAGGCCTAGTCATTGATCTACCCAAACATTAGTTTCCAAATGACAATGTCTTAAATCCTTGTCTAAAGGGAAAACAACACAATATATATTTCAAATCAAAGAAAAACTTATAAACTTATCATCCTTTAGAGTTGGTTGTCAGGGATTTTTTTGGACCATCTCGAATTACTAGTTAAAATGGGAAACACTATGTTATATTCTTGTGGATGACTATTATAGGAATAATTGGACTTATTTCATAGCTCACAAATTTGAAGAATGTACTTACATAAACATGTATGCTAAAACTGTAGACAATCATAGTGGACCTAGGATTAAATCTATAAGAAGTGATCATGGTCATGGGTTTGAAAATGAAGACATTGAATTTATTTTCTCACACAATGACTATAGTCTTAAATTCTCTTCCCCTAGGGCACTCATCAAAATAGAGTTATATAATGATGAAATAGGACCTTGTAATAAATTCAATGAAAAATTCTTAACAAATTTTATTTTCATATTTACTACTAGGACGGGGCTATGAATACAACTTGTTACATAATTAATAGAGTCTCAATTAGACCTATCCTCATGAAGACTCCGTATGATTTGTGGAATAAGAGAAAACCCAATGTTAGTTATTTAAAATTTTATGGTTTCAAAGTATTTTTTCTTACTATAAAGGATAATCTTGAAAAAAAATTATCCAAGACTGATGAAGGAATATTTCTAGGATATTAAATATCTAGTAATTCCAATAGTGTTTTAAAAAAAGATCCAAGTATGTGTAAGTAACTATGCATATCATTTTTTATGAAACAAATGTACATTAACCTAAGACATCTCTAGACAAAATTGATGATGGTCCATCAAATCTAGACATAAATGAATAATAATCTAATCTTTTTGTCATGGAATCTATGAAATCAAACAATTCTAGGAATTATTCAGAATCTAAACATGATGAACCCAAAACAATAGATGAACCTGAAAGAACATTCCCTACCATTTATTGACCCACTAGAACTCTCAAAAACATCTTATAGATGTTTTTGTTGGAAACTTAGATAAATGGACACAAACTAGATCATCTCTTAGAAATCAGGTTGAACATCAAGCGTTCTTGTCCCAGCTTGATCCTAAAAGCATTAATGATGATATTATAGATGAATGTAGGGTTATGGAAATTCATGAATAACATAATAAATTTGAAATAAATAATGTTTGGAATGTTGTGGATAGACACACGGACATCTTTACCATACGATCATTGTGGGTGGTTATAAATAATGCAGTTGAAGATTGTAATAATGATAGATACAAAGCTAGATTTTTTGCACAAGATTATAGTCAAGAGGAATGCATTGACTATGAAGAAACTTTTTCGACTATTTCTAGACTTCAATCCATATAAATCCTACTTGCTTACTTTGTCCATCTTAATTTCAAACTATATCAAATAGATGTTAAAAGTGAATTCCTAAATGTATATATAGTTGGGGATGTTTTTGTTGAACAAACCCTAGTTTTACAAACACTCATTTTCAAAATTATGTTTTCAAATAAACAAAATATTTATATGGTTTAAAGTAAGCTCCATGATATTGGTATGATAGAATAAGTAATTTTATTATTATATAAGGTTTTATAAAAGGAATTTATGATCCATCTCTTTTATAGAATGAATTTCTAATGTTTTTTCAGTAGTTCAAATATATTTGGATGATATTTTATTTGGATAATCATGAAATTATTTATGTACTAATTTTTTTACAATGATTCAAAATGAATTTGAAATGAGATTAATGGGGGAACCCAAATTCTTTGTTTGATATCAAAAATTTCAAAATAAAAAATCTAACACTTCAAATAATAGTATGTATACAAAATATCTTTTAAAAATGTTTTTCTTTGATAGCATTAAATGTAGTTACTCCCCCATGATTACAAATTTTATGTTGGATATTGATGAAGATGGTAAATCTATTGATCAAACCTCTTACAAAATAATGATTGGATGATTTCTCTACTTGACTACTAGTAGGACAAATATAATTTTTAGTGAATGTATATGTTCTAATTTTCATGCTAATACCAAACCATCTCACTTGAGTGTTGTTAAAATAATTTTCAAATACCTCAAACATTCTATCATTTTAGTCTTTTTTACCCCAAATGACATTCATTTGATAGAGTGACTTATTCTGATATTGAATTTGGTGGATGTAATTTATATATAAATAGAACCTTTAGGACATGCCACTTTTTGGGAAAATATTTGGTTTCATGGTGTCGTAAGAAAAAAAAAATTTGTTATAATATCTACTTCCAAAGATGAATACATAGTAGGTTGTAGCTATTGTGGAAATATTTTGTGGATAAAAAAACTCTTCTGGACTATGGATATAAATTTATACATGTACCTATAAAATGAGACAACACAATTATATTTGTATTTATAAGATCACAGTTTATCACCCTAGAACAAAATATATTGATGTAAGACATCACTTTTTGATAGATCATTATCAAAAGGGTTATATTACTTTAGAATTTATTGGAACTAAATATCTTCTTACAGAAATACTCACTAATACATTTAACACTAAAAGAATAAATTACATCACAAATGAGTTATGAATGATCAACCGGTAAGACCCTATGTTTTCATTTCGATTAATATTTTTCTATGAAGTTGTCTTGCCTACACCATTGTCATAGAGACATTTTTGTCATGCCTACATCATTTCCATTCAGATATAATTTTCATACCAACACTGTTAGTATTTTACAATGTCTTTCGTGCTAACAACAACGAATCTTCACTTTTATACTTTTTATGGATTTATCAAAATAAAACTATTTCATTAATTCAAGTGAACCAGGTTCCCAATTTTTTGATTGTAAATTATTAAAATCCCTAAATTATATAAATTTGAATTGATCAACTCTACTCCCATTACCACTACTCTCTCTCTCTTTGCCTCATTTCCATTTTAATACTCCCAACCTATCACCTTTAAACCTCCAGAATAAACTTTTTGGAATGATGCGAGTAAAGTGAGCTTTGTAAGGGGGTGAGTCTCATGCATCCAAGAAACATAAAAGGGATTGAAAAAAAAATCACCAGGTCCTATGAATCCTAGTATGGTAAACCAATTCGTAACATCGAAGAAGGTTGTTTTAGTGGAATGGATATTGGAGGGAAAATATTTTTTGTTGAAATTGTTAAAAGATAAAGAATGGATTGAATGGTTCACAAATAATGATAGAGTAATTTATCCGAATAAAGATTATGAGTTTTATTTGAAGATGGTACTTTTTTGGAAGGATGTGATGATGCATGGATGAAGTCCATTGTGAAAGAGAATAGAATCCCATTCTCTTCTAGGAATTGGTCTAAATGTCTTATAGTACCTCATTATGGAATATTGGGAGATTACGAGGGTAACTCTCCTCATGAATGTGAATTAATTTTTTTAATCCTACTCTAAAGAAGATAAATAGAAATGAAGTTCATATAAGACCCATCACCTCAAAATTGAATAGTGAATATAGAATTCTTTTCAACGTTATTCAGCATAATATTTGTCACAGGAAAGGGGACTTTTCTTCTCTCAGGTATCAAGATTTATACTTGTTTATTTTCTTCAAAAAGGTGTTAAATGGAACCTATGTATATAACTTATGGTGTACATCAATGAGTTGAGAAAACATGGGTGTAATTCCTATTCACTATACTATTAAAGAACGATTTTAGCTATGCTGATGGAGAAAGGATGTGTAAATGAAGTTGAGGATGTGGTAGTTAGTGAATGCAGTTGAATATGAAAAAGCTCTGACATCTGGAAAAGAATGTAAATAAATTGGATCCCTTAGAGGAATGAATGGGTTGGTGATGAGGTAAAATTGTATGAGAAGTTCAATCCCATAGTCCATACAGTTTGTCCAAGGTATTTAGTGGATCCTGGTCTCAGTCCAAATGAACAAGTAACATTTTCTTCAGATGAGGGAGAAAGGACAGCCACCCCTATTACAGATGTGCTATCACCAGTTGATGATCGAAGTGACCTAGATAGTAATAGACCATAAAAAACAGTCTCTATGGGACATGCATGTCTAGATATGGATTTACCCTCTCATGAACCTATTTTTAAATGTTCTGGTAGTGAAGAAACTGAAGTTGAAGGTAGTGTAGATTATGCCAGTGAATCCAATGAAGAAGAAAATGAAGATGAAAATTACGAAGAATATAAAGAGGAAGAAGATGGTAGTGGTGAAAATGATTCAGAATCAAGAAGGGAAGAGGAACATGGCCATGGAGAATATTAGAAGAATAAACATGGTAATAATAAATAATGTAGTGAAAATGAATTTGACTGTGACTCTGGCCACCCTAAAGAAAATCATGATGCTGTGAGTGTGGAAGTTTCTTAAGGTAATACTGGTTTCTCTGTTTATGGTGTTGTTCTGGATAAATTTTTTTTTCTAGATGAACATGTTGATCAAGATGTTTACGCTAGGAAAATAAATATACATAAGGAAAAGAATCATATCCACGAAAACTTGACTGAGGGGGATAAATCAGCCAAACCCACTGATCATGAGGGGGATCCTCAAGGGCTAGTTTCTCAAGATGATGAAGAGCATCAAATAAGAAGTGTAAGGATTGATACAATTTCTCAGTTGTATTCTGATATTCTTGCTGAATATATAAGGAATCCCGGTTATGTAGGATTGGGATTAGATAATGAAGATTCTGATGATGAAATTATTTCCCTTTCATTAAAGGAACCAATGGATGAGACCAATTCTAGTGACGATGTAACTAAATATGATTTTGAACAATTCAAGGAAGAGATATGTGCCTCTATAAGACACTTAGTAAAATGTAAAATGAATTATGAGATTGATGAACCCAGGAGATATAATTTATAGTAGACAAAGAATTTGAATGAAATCAGATTTTTGGTTGATGGTGTAAAGAAAAGAAGGTGACTCTAGTTCTTCTCTTTCCTCACATAGTCTATCTTAAGATGATGTTTCTTCTGCTTAAATTATGGTGATAAAATAAATTCATCCAAGTATAATCACAACAGTAGAGACAAATATGAAATGAAATACCCAGCTTAGAAATGATATGATGAAGGTGACAACTAGGATCAATGCCTTGACCACAGAGTATATGAATATAGTGGAAACTCTCATGAATGGTCTTGATAATGTTTTTTCTCATTTTAAATCGTTTGAGTTTTCCAAGATGAGAAAATATGTTAAGGATCTCACCTCATCTGCTCTATATTCATGTTCTTCTCCCCCTTCATAGTCCTCCCTATCTGTAGATCTTTCTACTATTAGTTCAATGTTGAAAGATGTGCTATAGGTTTTGACTTCATGTATAGACAAAGTTGAGGATTCTTTAGATAATGTTCATGATCATGTGTAGTATTAAACAAGGAGTGCATCATAGACACATGAATATTTTTCCATGAGTAATAACGATTTTTTCTCCAACCTCATCACAAATCACCGAATAATCAACCTGTATAAGTATTTGGCCACAACTCCAACTCTTCCTCCAGAGTAAAAGGCATTTAAGGATTAGATTCAAAAACTCGGAGAATTTACTCCTTTGTTGGATAAGTTTATATAAAAAAAGGATAATTTTGAAAAAGCAATGAAATATGGTGCAGAGATCATTGAAGAATTCCTTAATCTGATGAAACTGTATCTTCTTGTACAAAGTGAATCCATTGTGGTATCTCCTACTACAACAAATGGCCCTGCTGGTTTTTTGAATGATACCTCAAATATCGGTTTCTCATGACTTATATCATATCTGACCATTCATCATTGAAACAATTCAATCTCATGTTCTTTATCAACACAGACCTGCCCTTGCTTCTACAGTTCCTGAAAGAGTGCTTCTACCTCCTCTCAAAATCAGTTCAGACCCTCCTACTCCTTAGCCTAACCCTTATGTTAAAACATCTATTGATCATTATGATAATGAAAGGGATCATGTTCATTCTAATACTTGATCATACCCTATAGTGTGGACTGATATTAAATTTAATGTGATAAGTCATTATATTTCTTCTTTTTGGGTGTAATCTGTTTATGAATATTATTTCATTGTTTACACTTTAATATTTTTCCTGTTCATTTCTCGTATCACTTTTTTCTAATCACAAAAGGGGGAAAATTTTATTAAACATTATTTATAGTGAGTTTCTATTAAGAGATTCAATAATTCCATGATTTTTTATTTTCAAAAAGGGGGAGATTGTAGGCCCATAGATACTTTTGGCCACTATCTCTAACTATAAAGGTTTTAATTATCACAAATCATGTCACATATTATCATATAACTTATTTTATGTTAGATCCTACATTATGAAAATACATTATCTTGAATATTAGATCTTTTCATTCATATAACTATTTAAGCATGCTTAAGTCTAAAAAAGATTTTAATTGACTATTTATTTGTTATTATGAGGTGTACTGGTTTATCACATTTTTGAATGACCAGATAGACAGAACTTATAAAATTGTCCAAGTATGAGTCACTGACACTAAAAAGTCAATGAATCACTGTCAATAATATTTCTTATAGATGCACAGATCAAATAGGAAAGTTTTCAATGTATGTGAAGCTGATACCGTTGGAAATGACTCATTATTGGACACGACACCAACAGACAAAAGACTCACTTTTTCATATGTTACTGAAGTAAACGACCTATAATTAGTTAGAGTGACAAACAATTTCATGATCCTGAAATGTTTATAGAAAGATAATGTCTTGTTATCCACTAATTTCATTAAGGAGAAGTTGATCAGTGGTGTACACTGATCGAGGACTAAAATTCCAATGAGGACAATAATTCCAGGGAATAGGAAGTCTTCAAGAAAATGTTTTTCAATAAATGATTTCTGGAAACTCTCCATCTTAAAATGGATATGAAGTTCCCTATATTGATGTGAATGAAATCATAGTTTACCACAGTGTATGATTCAAATTTCAAATGTTTTTCATTGTACGCCTTCAGGTTTTTAATCAACCATAAATGTTTGGTCTATGATTTAATTATTGGGATAAAGATGACTCTAAAAAATAATAAGAGATTTAAAACTATGAAATCTGTTAATATATTATCTATTTTAACCCCTAAGTTGAAATAGTGGTCAATGAATCTTAGTAGTGTCATTGTACTATATATAATAAACATAATATAGTGTTTTCATCATGGGTATCGATTGATAAATCCCATGGGGTAAAGTAAACTGAACACCAAACTTGTCACAAGTGTGGGAAGAATCATCCTAGAAGTTCACTTATCAAAACTAAAATATTTTTTGAGATTGGAAAGGTTGGAAATTAGTCTATACAATTACAAAGGTAAATAAAGAAACCCATAAGTGTGTGATAATTGAAGAAGGTTAAAATCAACACATAGAATATAGTGTAGTGTTTCAATAACATGGAAAACATGCACTATGAAATCCAATGAACTATGTCCATGGTTTTTAGGGGTAATAAAATACAACAAACTCTTATACTTATATAATAGGGAATATAATATTGTATCACTACTGCTAAGGTGGATCCGAAAAATGATGTGATGACATGTATGCTAGTTATTCACTCAATATTATAGAGATTATTTTTTAAACTTCTTCTACTCATTCAATTATTTCATGTATGTTTATTATATCTATTCAAACACCACCTAAACACATTGGGGTTATGTTTTCATAAAATATATATATATATATCAATGGGTTAAACCCAACTATATAAATTCTCCTCATAAATGTTTGTAGACTAATCCTTTCGTTGAATATCTTCCTACAAGCATTAGTGGGATGTGATGCAATCTTCGACATGTATTAACTACCCTTATATAAATCAAGAATCATTTATCAATAGAGGTAGATCACTCTTGACATCCCAAATACTCCATTTCTTCTATGGAAGTACAAATAGGTGGATGAATCACCCATTGACTATTCTATCCAAGCATGGATATTATTTCCCTACGAAACAGAATATTAATACAAAGTGATTATGATAGAGTATTGAATCCTTATTCAAGACATGCCTATTGTGATCAATTATAATGATTTATTCCTTAATAAGTCTTGTAGTCTTCCTCTCTATCCATGTATTTATTTCTCAATCAATATTATACCTTAATCTATTCTACTCTCAATGACTATAAGAAGAATGTCCATCATTGATTTTGTTAGGACTTAATAAGAGTTATTAGAGAATCTGAAATGGGGAATTATAAACACAAGTGCATCACCATGGTGTGTGATAGTCATTTTTTCATGATGAAGGATACTTCAATTCACCTCTATGTTGATTAACATGAACTCGACAAAATTATGACAATGAAATACTATCTGAGACCATGGATAGATGAATTGTTTGTTCAAGTATTTGGGGACTATTTTTTCTCTAAGGTGGACCACTAGTCACGATATCAGAAATTAATGGTGTTGAAGTAGGATATTCACAAAATTTCCTTCCAAATATTGTATAAACACAATGATTTTATATTGATTCATTTCACACTAAATAATACTCCAAAAACCTATATATAATTAATAAATAGATTCATTAGATATATCCATTAAAAAATTATGGTTATATTTTTAAATTATATTATGATATCCTATAGTATTAGGGATAATGAAGAGAAGCATATGAAAATAGTGATAAAATCATTTAAAAAGGATAATCTATATGGAAATAATTGTAAATGGGAGTTCTGAATGAAGGATGTATATTTCTCAGGGAATATTACCATTAGAAAATGGATATATTTGGACCCCTGTAAGACCATGGATATTGAAGAATGGACTAGACTAGTATCTGTAAAAGAGATCTTTAGTTTCCACAGACATTATGGGTATTACCAATGATTGGTCTGAAACATATCAGGATCTTAAAATCAACTAACCAACATAAGTCGGATGGGGGTAATTTTTTTCTGCACCACTGAATATGAAGAGAAAATTAATGAATTAAAAAGAAGAATCTTATTAATTACCCAGTACTAAAACTTCTCTTAAATTGGAAGCCATTAAAATTTTAAAGTGATTTTTCAAGTAAGGGTTATGGTTGTGTGTAATCCTTAATGGTAAATTGATATATTTTGTCTCATGTTAATTGAAATTTCATGAGATGTACTATCAAACTCATGATCTATATTTGGTTTATGTGATACTTATGTTAAAAATACATATATAATATATGTATTGGGTGAAGTGTAATATATATATTTATGGATCATAAGATAAATAAATATATATTCACATATAATGGGAATAAAATGCACCATTGAAGATGGTTAGAGTTGATCAAGGAATATGAAAACAAATTTACTACAATCATAGAGAAGAAAACAATTTGGATAATTATCTAGGTGAAAAGTACATGAAAATATTATCAATAATGAGAATTGAGAAGGATCTAGACTTCATAGACTAAGAATAGATGAAAATTGGAATTATTATGGAAGGAGTATTATAATTATTTTATGAATTATTTTCTCAACCATTCCTCCTGGGAAAGAAAAATTAATATTATAGAGATTATTTTAAAATTAAAGAGAATGTGTATGAAATAATAAGACAAACATTCTAGGAGGTAAAAATTGATCAAATAAAAGTTTAATGATTTTTTTCACAATTATGGGAACCATATAATGTTGATATAAATGTAGAGTTATTAAATCATTCACATAACTCAACCATATCTATACACCCAGGGAGCACAATGATATATTATGATCTTTGAGAAAAATATTGTTGGGTTAATATAAAGAGGAATATGATATAATACAATTAAAAGATTCTAGTATGTCATAATGAAAATATCGGAAGGAAATTTTCTAAGGGGATGATACAACCTTTAACCATACCTACATGGAAATAGGAAAACATAATCATTTTAATTTTCATTGGTAGTACAAATACAAGAAGAGTAAATAATGTCATATATGTTTTCATGGATCATATTATAAAAACAGATCACATCATTGAAATTCATAAAGAATTTTCACCCAATCAACATTAAATAATACACATCAGTGTGATGGTGGGTCTAAATAGAACACATCTATCAATTTTATATGACTGAGATCCAAGATTTTCCTTTTTGTATACAAAGAGCCTCCAACATGCTTTAAATATGGAGTCAAACTTCATAATGGATTATCACCCCCAAAAAATATATCATATATGAGTGTACTATTCAAACACTGGAATGAATATTGATAGAATGATAAATGGAATTTAGAGAAGGATAGTATTAACATCTACCTTTTTCAATGTTATTGTACTATAATATCTTTCAATAAATTATCAAAATGGATCTTTATGATGCCATTTATGGGAGTTGATATGGAAAAAATATGAGTTGGTATGACGTTAGTTAACATAGGATATTTGGATATTAAATGATTATGGAAATGGTAGAAAATTTCAATATAATTTAGTAACACATCAGAACTACCCAATGGCAACAAAAGATCTATACTAACATTTGGGTCATATCGACTAGAAATCCCACCAACCCTTTCTCAAGTACATGTTGAATTCCATGTATTTCTCTTGAGGAAGTAGATATAAAATCCATTACATGTACTAATTTAATTGGTGGTTGTTACATAAAGTAATATCCTTAATGGGGATCACTATTTGAAGGTGTTAGACTTTTTTGATAATTTTTTACTCAACAAGACAACTCACCTAGTCAAAATACTATGACAAAACCATAAATAGGAAGAGGAAACCAGGGAACCTATAGATTCCAGGATGGGAAAAGACCCTCAATTATATTTAATACTCTATGTAATAAAATCTTTCATTGATAAAATATCATTTTGGGGGAGGGGTAATTTAACACCATTAATTGTTTTCAAAGAGAAACCATTTTCAATAGTGTGTATAACATGCAACACTAAACATAAACAACCCAAGATTATTTAAGTATGAAATTTATAACCTAACACTTAAATTAGAAGGTATTAATAAGATTAAAGAATTATATATATATATATATTTCTTACAAAATATAAATGTATTGACATAATCTTATTAAATAATCACTCTATTTTTAGTAATATCATTTTATACATAAAAAATATGGTTTCATAAAAATTACTTTTAATCATTTTATGAGAATATATTACAATGAAATTTTCATATATTATAAAATTTATTTTTCAAAATTTTATAAATTTATTAATTCAAATTATGAAAATATTCTTAGAGTGAATTGTTGATTTTTTTAAATAATTATTTTTTCATTAATAGTGAAAAATGAAGATTTTTAATAAATAAAAAAATATACATTCATTTAATCCATTTAAATATCCAAATAATTTCATTAGATTAAAAAAATAGTTATATTATATTACTATTAATCTAATTATTTAATGAACATTAAATTTTGGAAAATTTTTTATAAAAAAATTACAAATGAAAAATATTTCTTTCTAAAATAATTGTATTTATCTCATATGCTATTTATTTTTAAATTGTTTTCTGCCACATATGTGAATTGAATTCTTTAAAAATTATTACATATTTGGAATAAGAATAATTAAAATTATATTACAATTCCAACTTAATTTATGTTTATAATGAATATTAAAATAATAAAAATCAATTCCCATGGATAACATTAAAATGAGTTTACTAGGGGGGTAAAATAAAACTAGAATCAATATGATGTCCTGATAAATTATTGAATTCATTTTTATAGTTGTATTTAGAAAATTTCTCAAATATTATTTGATTATGAGACATTTTTTATCCTTTTTAGGGGGTATTAAATGTAATTATATCGTTTTCCTTTCTAGAATTTCAAGTGTGTCCCCTCTCACACATATAGACGGATACCTCTCTCCTATCCACATCACAATGATGATTACTTTTAGATTATCCAATCCATAATCAAATCACTTCCTCACATACCTTCATATTATATACAATCATTTATTTTATTATAAAACTCTCGAATAAATATTTATCTTGAAAACATAATGATTTCTCAAAAAAAATGTTTTTTACATAACCGAGCATTGTAATTTTTTCTTCTTCATCCCGTGTAAAATCTTTTTCACAAATTTTTATTTAATAAAATAATTATCTCCCATATATCAAATATTTTATAATTTAAATATCATATAATACAGCCATATCCTCTACAATCAATAGTAAAATGAATCCATCATTCGTGTGTACATCAAACTACAAGATCACAAATCGATGTAATTAATTTTAAATCTGTTCCATTAACAGATTTTCATGGAGAAGGATTTTATGTTGTAATATGATATTAAATAAATATTAATAATTCTATAAAATTATTATATCACATAATTTCATACCTTACCATCAATTAAAAAAATGATAATGTCTTCAGTGTGTACGACAAACTACCTCCTTGCAATGCATGGACATTATTGATTTTTATCACTTAAAATAGTTATTATGTGTCAGTTTATTTAAAGATAATTTATGATTATTATAATTTATTTAGAATCATTTAATGAAAAATTAACACATAACTTTATTCCATTAATATTTTATAAAAATGGAAATGTTACTCGTGCGTACGTAAGACATACCATCTCCATAGTCCTAACATAGTTTATTTCTCATAACCAAAATTCATTATTGGCTTCAAAAGTATAATTTATGTATAAAAATAAAGAATATTTTTTTATTATTGTTATGGATTCGTTTAAAATATAGTTTATTTGACGTTTTGAAATACTCTAAAGGGATTTTGGACATATGAACTAATCATCCTCAAAACATCAGACATTATCCTAAATAATTTAGTAATTCACTATAGAATGATAATAAAATAAATAATAAACACAAAAAATATTCTATGAAAATATATAATTATCATTATTTTGTTATTTATAATGATAAATAGTTCATGTGATGATTTGCGATCGACACAAGGGGTCTCTCTAAACCACCCCTTTCAATATGTTAAATCAATTGCAATCTAACTCACATTATACCTCTCTTTAATGTTATAACATACATAAAAATTATTTATATATGTTTTACACAAATAAGAATATCTTATTATAACATCCATTTATGGGTAAATACATTAAATATTTTAATTTCCCAAATGCATTAATTTTGAAATATTAATTAATTTTTATATCCAGTAATATTTTGAAGCCCATTTTATTAATATGGGTAAATATATGGTTTACACATTATGAATAATTTTATTTTAGTTTGAAACATAAATCGTGAACATTAAATGATGGGTTCACCTAGTTAGTGCTCCAATTTGTTGGTCAAATCATTTTCCTCATGAGATCGTATGTATGGGATTATGGACTAATCCTAATCGGTTATGGGAGTTCTCTAACCAAGTGATGTTCTCTAGGAAGTTAGTCTTGAATAGTTTTTATGTCATGTTATTTTTTCGCCCACAATTATAATGTTTCTATAAACACACTACATATGTTAGTTATGTTATTATTCTATATGACAACTCATGGCCATTATCTTTTTTTATATAAGATGATAAATTTTACTCACATGATATATTTTGTTAATTTTTATTCCATAACTGGGATTTTTAACAACCCATTTCCTTAATGTATTCCCCATGTTTTCATATTCAATGATTGGTTCTGTAGTGTATTTAAGATCACATTATAGAAAATAAAATATTGTTGACATGTTTTAGTCCCCTTTTGATGAATTATGAACCTGCCTTCAAAAATAAACATGGAATTTTTAATACATGTTTGGAAATAATATATATTATGATATAAACCTTGAATTAATTTTTATAATAATTATTGGGTCTATTGAGATATAAAAATATAGTTCATAGATCCCCAGTTTGAGAACCCTAATAAGTTAGGGAATCCCAAATGTAATAATGTATCAAAACATAAGGGAAAATTATGGATAAATATTTTAAAATACTATAAATCACAGGTATCCCATTTTTGGTGCTAATGATATATCATCCCAATGTATAACTACATCTAGGTATTCCCTATGTGGATCCCCATCTAGTTTGCATGGACACAATAAGGAACCTACTTCCTCAGGCCACATGCCAGTGATCATATTCACCCAGGTCACTATCGTGGGTGGAATGTCACCCGGGTCTCATAAATGGGTCCCGATTCAACCCAAAATATAATTTAAGTACCCTGATAGGTAGATCAATGTATGTCCTTTACGGTCTGACCTGGGATCCCATTCTCATAGAATTCCCTCCAAGGTTCCAATTTTCCTATATCTTTATCACTATACTATATTATGTTTCATGAGTCATGCCCAAAACATTTTAGGACAATTAAACTAATATACATGTCGTGTTATAAAAAATCTTCACCTAGATCAATAAAGAACCAATATTTGTGATATAACTAATGATTCCCTAAAACACCTTAACACTATAAATTCTTATTACAATTGGTTTCATCAGACATCTTTAGTTGATATCCACATCGTTGTTACCTTAAATACCCTGATCTGCGATACTCCCCATTACCCCAAAAATGCCAGGAATAGTGATCCCACTCTGGGTTCCCTAAAACAAATTTACATGAGATACCCCTTCCAGTTTCCTAATATTCATTATGTTAGTATTATTATCATAATTCCTCAAAAGTGTATTTATGTAATATAGACTTCTTGGTTTCCTCAAACACCATGAGTCATGTTAGTCTTTTTGGTATGCAAAAAAATCCAGGAATTAAGATACACATCTTTGAATTCTAAAATTTCATGATTCAGTATACTCTACTAGGTTTCCCAATAATATTTTAATAGAAATATTACTCTTGGTTCTTGTAATTTCCTTCACCTAACTCATTTATCTAGTTAAACAAAAAAGGATTCGGTCGTGCATAAATTGCAACACAAAATATTTCTAGGAATAACTAACCGATTAATCTACATTATATTACTTTAAAATACGTGGAACATTTCCTAGAAACATGAACATAATAATGAACACTGTTGGACACAGATTCATGACATTATAAGGAACAACTTTATTCCTTATTACGTGACTTTAAATGGTATAACAGTCCCCATTAAATGGAACCAGATAACATCAATGCTCATTAACTTCACATCGATATATAATAACACCATTACATAGTCCCATTACATCAAATCATAACACATTTACCCTACAATGACTATGATATGTTTAGAGTACATTCTTATATATATTTAAACTATTTAGTAACCAAATATATTAATCAAATAAGAGATAATATAATCCCAATTTACTGTTCCCACTTCTATGTATGTTATCGGTCAATAAATTTCAACATAATGAAAACTGATATTTTTACAAGCGGTGATTTCAGGAAAATATCATAAATCTATCAATGATTTATGTACTAGATAATAATTCCCCATGTGGTAGGAGTCAACCTCTCGTTATCTAAATAATGAGGTGATATTTGAAGTGTTGTTGGATAATTCTATTATAAATCTACCATTGGAATTTTGTTCTATGAAACAATAAAAGAATAGGTGAAAGCATCAAAGATATTATAAAATTATCTTGCTAGTTATGGGAAAAGGATGGGCCTTGGATGAAGATGAATATACATGTAGCTCTCATGAATCTAAAGGGAACATAATTTATTTCTTTTATTTATTGACCTAACTAAACCAAATAATGGAGTACTAAAATAGAAAAGTGGAGGTTTTTCTAAAAGGTCCACGAAAGGAGTTGTATATGGGATCAAAAACCCACACATATCCTAAAAATATTTAGGATGTATGGAAGCATCTAAACATCACAATTCTATGTATATGATTCACAAGAATATAAAATTACACATGAATTTATCCCACTACATAGGGGGATTTATGAGAATATAAATATGAGATCACAAGTCATGTAATTACATTCCATGTTTCTAAATATTACTTCATTAGAATTTTTTCATTCTGTAATAGTATAAGATCTCTATAAAACATGATAACTCATATCTATGATCAAGTGGATCTAACCCTCATTTTCTAAACATAGGGGATCAATTTTTTCCTTTATATGTTTAACATTGTAATAATTTTTATTTATTATTTTAATACTAATTTTAAATTATCATTTGTTAAAATGGTTTTGTGTGGAAATAATATATATTATAATAGGAGATATCATTATTCAGTAATAGTTATGAAATATAAATCATTCATTGTACTATGTTCCTATTTATATTATATAGTTAAGAAATATAGTAAGGAGGGGTTACAGAATTTAAGAACATATGTAGAGGGATAAATTCATTCTACTGGCCAACTAGGTATAGTAGTCAGGGCATAATTTACTCAGCTAAAGTGTGACATAAATTACTATATAAGAGAATAGATAAGAAACCAATTCACGTCAGATCATAATATATTGGTTACATAATTAATGGAAATATGATATGTGGTTTGGTGGTTTACAGTTTTATATTACCCTTATTATAAAGAGTAGAGAGAGAAAATATCAGTTAAAACCTTGATTGATAAAATCCACTGATATTCCAAAAGAGTAGTATCATTATATTAATAGTGTAGTAATTATTATATTTTTTCATTTCCTTCAATTTCACAAAACACATCTAAATATTTATCACAATCTTTTTTTTAAAAATAAAAAAAAAATATAAAAAAAACTAAAGAAAATATATTATGATTAGGTCTATGAATTTTTGGGAGACTACACAAAGGATTAACTATAAAAAATACTTTAGAGATATTAAATATTATTTTAAATATATCATTTAAATATATTTTCAAAATATTTAATAATTTATATGGTGGGAATGGGGTTTAGTTTTGTTCAGTATTCAATTCATTGTTTATTGTTTTTTTAATTTATTAATTTAATCCAAACATTCCCTGATGAAAATTACTTGATAATAAAATATATACATTTACCTATTAATTGTATTAGAAAATCATTTTTAATCATGTAATATGTTCCTAGTTAAGAGGAAATAGGAGTTGAAATGATTAAAATTATTATGAGACTCAGAGACATCACTTCCATAATCCGTGTATAGAGAAAAACTATCTGAATCATTAATACGAACAAAAGAATTATGAAGGAAACCATTTTCCCCTTAATGAAGAGGAAAACAAAAAATAAATTAACCCTTTGATATGTTATATTGCAATGGTGAAGAAGGAACTAAATGAAATAAAATTCAAAGATTGTTAACCTTTTCCAACCGAAATAACACTGCTCAAAGAAGAACTATTCAATGAAAAGATATAAATTTGAGACATTAAAGGGATATAATTCAATATTAAATTTATTTTCATACATTTATATAAAAATATAATTACAAAAATAATTTATTTTTTATGATATTAGTGACCCATTTGATATCATGATTATTCATGCGGGTGAAGATATATAGGAATAAATAACTACATAAGAAACGATGATTTTTTGAACAAGTGATAATAATGAATAATGAGAGACTAAATTAATATTTCCCCATGAAACATTACATAGTTAAATATATATAAGATTATATCTAATATTTGGGTAACAAAAATCTCTATTCATTTTATTTTAATATTATTAAAACTGAAGTGGATACTTACTTCCCGTATGCTGCAACGGTATATTAAGCTTGTAATACGTTTATCAAGGAGATGAGAATGATGAATGGTTTTATAAAATGATTTAATATCATATTATACTATTCATTGATCCATTAAAATAATTTATTAATTGAAATAAAAATTCACATGATGATGTTGATGCAAACATCCTGATATTCACCTCCAAACCACATTTAATTGTGTATTCAACATAAATGATTTTAAAGAGACCCCATGCATTATTATAACCATAATAAAAAATGTAATTCACTATACTATTTAAGAAGAAACAATTATCTATCCAATGGATCCACTAGAATAAGGATGATTTCATTTGTAGAATTGGAGTTCGCCACATGTGTTGGTTTCTGTCAATGAATCCATATCCACCATAAAATTGGTGATGAAAACACTTACTACAAATTAAGAGTTTGTTTAAAATAAGCACCTCATTGGACGGTTAACCAAATATTTCATTTCAAATTATATTTACTATTATTTTACTCTACTTTAATAAATAGTTATTATTTCTTTTTTATTTATAGGATCTTTAGAATCACCATTCGTAAGAGCTTAACCAATGTTAAACTGGTTAATAAATGCTGAGTGGTTTCTCCCTTTCAATATTGTTTCCTTATTTCCATATAGATATTTTTCATAATGTTTAATGAAATAAAATATAAGTCAAATATATTTAGTAACTAATTAGTGTGTTGTGGTAGTATTATCCTGAAAAGAGGATGTAATGTGTGGATTTTTTTAGATTTTCAGTATATATTTAAGGAGTCATTATGAGAACATAATTGCATATGAAATATAAACTATCTAATTATTTTTAGAAAGAATATTTAATTATACCATTAAATGATTTCATTGTTTTAATATAAGTTTAATTAATTAATATCAAATTTTAATAATTAATTATCATTAATCAAAAATGAAACCAATGTACACAAGTTTTTTCTAATGTTAAACATACCAACCCAAGAGGGTTTTCAACATTTTTGAAAAATTTATACATTTATATTTTACATAGAATTTTTAAAGAATTAAATCTTACTTACATATTATTGTGATAATTTGTTTTATAAATATCATAATATCATGTTGTATCAAAATTGATGACTCATTGTTTGTAATACAATATTAGAATTTGAGATTACATGGAAATATTTCATTCGTTTTATTCGTTAGAGTCCATGAACTAAATAATTGAATCAGCTATATTAAATGGTGTATTTTCCCATACTTACCTACTCTTAATTAGTTTTTATAACTATAAATGTAGATGAATGTAGCATAAGTCACTTTTTATAGTTTCTATTGCAATGAATTTCAATGTTTGTAAAACAGTATTTGATTTATTTCTAAATGATTCTAAGAAATTTGGTTTCAAAAATTAAATTATACATATAATTATTTTCCACACATGTTATACAAGAATAAAATTTTATATGATAAAAAAATTATATTAATAAATTTATAAATTAAAAACATTGAAATAATGTGATGGTCATTTATTATTTTTATTACTGTGGATTTTGAACTATAGAATAAACTATGGAATGTGTGTCATGGGTAATGATATTTCAAGTTTAATAGATTGAAAAAATCATCACTAAACATGAATTATATATCATTTATTATATTATATAGATAACCCACCACATTCAGCTATTTTTTTTCAAATAATTACCCATCTATCGTTACTGCAAAAAACTCATTTCAATGATACCAGGAATCAAAAAGGATTCTTATTTTTCATAAATTCTATATATTAGAACAATATTAATCAAATATAAAACAATAATTATCATTATAAAAGAGAAATACGGAACACAATAACTCAGGTTAAGAGAGTAAGATTTATTGTAAGTTAGGTCAAACATATATGTGGGTACTACAAGGAAAATGAATATTTGTTTTTCAAAAAAAAATGGATTTAAGGAAATAAATATCCATATTTTAATTATGACAAATCCATGGATGTATAAATTGAAAATTGTTTCCAATATATCCCTCAAATGATTTATTTAGCATTGATATAACAATTTTCTATCATGTTAAAAAAAGATAAGTTTTTGGGAGTGAATGAGAACAATTTATACCCTCATAAATTCTATAAATCTATGTTAATATTGCAATTAATTTTATAATAAATAGTAATTAAATACGTATTTATTAATTTCGACATTTTAAATATTACTATAAATATGGACTAATTTCAGAATTTATTTATTTATTTAATATTCTTTACTATAATAACATTGGATTATGTAAAAAAAATTGTTTTTTATATGATGGAGTGGACCAACCAGGTCATGTATATATTAACTAGATATCACATGATCTATTTAAAAAAATATAAACTTACCATTTTTCCAATAACATAAATGTAGATAGAATATTTGTTTAGATACATAATGAATCAATAAATTTTGACAATAATTATGGTACTTCACAATTATAGATGATTAAAATAAAAATTTCATAAGTTTTATAATAATAACATAGTTCTAACCCATCCCACCATATATTAAAGATAATTTTTAAAAGGATATATAAGATTAAAATGAACATGTTTGTGTATTATCAGTGTCATATTTGAGATATAAATAGAACATAAAAACACCTTGTAAGAGTAATTGTTGGCTGAGGAATAAAAATTAATAACTTTGTTAGAGTAAACTTAAGTATCCATCATCTATTTCTAGTTATTCATTTTTTTATAATATGATTAATCTAGGGGTAGAATAAGAGGGGTTTATTGATAATGATTAATATTTATTTTTCCCACGTATATCCTGAAGGGAAAACGTGTGTTGGTATGCACTTAATTATCTAAAACAAGGAGTTAATAAATAACATATACCTATAGAGATTGATATCGGAGAGTATTAAATATTGATGATATGTGTAATTTAAACTCACATTTAGCAAAATATTACCTAGAATGGATTTATTTAAAGATCAAAATTCTATACAAATATCCCATTTTAATAAAGTGAACTAAATTCCTAAGGGTTAATTTTGAGTTAAATATTATTTGTGGATCCCTTGAGGGAATTTTATTATGAATATTACATGTTTCCAAATTAATCATTATTCTTAATTTTATATGGGTTTAAGTACTCTCTCCCTTATATGGCCTCATATCTATGATAATGAAGTGCTCACCCTATTCATATTCTAGGGATGAGGAAGAAATTGTTGTCCCCATATTTTTTAATATGATTTTTTTCATAATTATTTTCTTTCAATTGGAATTTAGTTTATATGGTTGGGTTTGTATATATCCTTTATTACACTATGACTTCTCCTTTATCGTTATTTATTATGAATGAACAAATATTCGTATCACACTGGTTTTCTTTATAAAATTGAGTTTCAAAATATCATAGAATGTGGTAGTGTTATTATAGGTCAAGTGTAGTGGTATTACATGAAGTTTAATTACATAATACATTTGGCCAAATGGGTATAGGATTAAGGACTCCACATACTCATGTGAGGTGTGATGTCAACCACTAGAAAAATTAATATATGACTAATTTGTACACAAGAAATAAGAATACACCACTTCCTCACATGATGTAAATTGGAGAGGGGGTTTTCAATGATAATTATTTGTTCCATTATGTATGTGTACAATATACTTAATACTTTTTATAGAACTATGATAATCCACAACATATAATATCATTAATAATTATCATTTAATTTATTTACATTTTATATTTGATTCCACTACACCTACACCTCCCCAATTGAATCACATTCCTCTCTTTTCAATATAAAAATTTAAAATCTATTATTATAAAATAAGTCTCATTGAATTGAGTTCTATGCATTATACGAAGATTAAATGAATAATTTAATATAATTTAATCTAGTAGAGAATCTAAATATTATTTTTATAATCTAAGAAAATGATTCTATCAATATTTATGTTAATAGGATTAATCCCAGTGCATGATATTATGTTTGAATTCCATTAGATAGGAAATACAGTTGTAATTCAATCACTACAGAACTATAAATCATTACGTCAAACTCTATTTCTATATCCCTCTCCATTTATTATTTAACAATGATTCTAGATGACCATGAGGAAGAGACGAAACTTCTTCTATGGTGTTCACTCTTTTGTAGATTGTTGATACCTTATGAAGGAGGATTAAATTGGCTTATTCTCAAGGGGATCTATCAAACTCATTTAAGTGTTCTTAGAAAACTTTATTCAATATATAAATTCCATATTTTTCATTTATATTCATTAATATCAAATAAAATAGAAATATATTATATAAAATATTTATTTTGTTAGTTTACACAACATTTAGACAATAGTTTTCCTTCTAAAACCCATAATTGGAATGACAAAATCCATCCATATCATGTCAATTTAATCCTCATATAGAATAATAATAATTAAAAACGTGATTTTCTACAAAATTAATGTGATTTATAGAAACAATATTTATGCTGGGTTTTTTTTCAAAAAAAAAGGTAATTGAGAGGAATAAAAAAATAATTAATGAAAATATATCTTTGTTTCATAATCATTTGAGAAAAACTTGTTTCCAAAAATAGATCACAATATCATCAATTATTATGGAAAGATATCGGATTAAAATTTTAGTGGTTACTATATTAATTAGATATAAATAAGAAAACCAATTCATGGTCATAAAAACTATGACTTGTTTTCAAAATTATTATAGTAGACTATTTGAAAGAAAACTAGATTTTTTATAGTATTAATGTTTATCTAAATGATTCATTAATTTATAACGTGTTTATAAATAATAATAAAATGTTAAATATAAATTATTTTATATTAATTTATATAATATTCATAAATAATAATATGAAATGTTCATATTGAATGACTTATTATTATATTTATTTAAATCTGGGAAAAAAGTATTATGATTGATTTGATCAAGGATTAAATAAAATGAAACATGTATTATTTAGTTTATATATGTTTTTTAAATAACATGTGAAATAATTATAAGATTATAAATGTTTCCATAAGTAAAATGTATTTCAAATATGAACGATTTCATATTAAATTCCATTTAAAAAGATAATATTAAGAATATAAAACTAAAACAAATATTATTATATTATGTTTATTTATTTATTTAAGGTATATTATGATGGTGAATTTATAAATTTTTTATAGCGGTTTATTTAGAACATTTTCATAAATATTTATCACATGATTAATTTTATGAAATTTTTTATACTTTATTTTATTACCCACACTAATTATTCAAGAATAAATTGTGTAACATCATGATTAAAAACATTAATTACTCTAAATTGTTACCCTATTTATTATAAATTACATACAATTTATAAAATGATTTATACACTAGTTATGAAAAATAATATTATACGTTTTAGAATGAAAAGGATTTAATTTTGTTTTGTGATCATGAAAGTACATGATTATTATGAATTATCGATATTAGGTGTTATAATGGTATTGTAATTGGGGAAATTATTATGTATTGATCGTTGTATAGTCGGACATTGGGATATAATTATATCCTACTTGGGGTGTATGACACTGTCAAGAAATAAGAGGTTCATTACCTCTCAATCTATTCATAATATTTTATGGATTTTGGTTTCATTTTTTTATAACCTCTACGAAAAAGGGCTTCATTAAACATATTTGTGGGATATACTCAAATATCTATGAAGAAAATTGTAATTAAATATTTATTAGGTAAAACTAATCATGATTTTTATAAATTTTCATATATTAATTTTATTTTAACATTATAGTTTTGATGAAGGTATAAGATACAAAAGGTAATTTTTTAAGCAATTATAAATAATTGAGATAATATTATTATATTTTAAATGTAGTTCAAAAACAATACATTATATTTCATTATAAGAGAAAAATTTTTATTGCCTCAATCATATGAATGGGTTGGTTCTACCATAGTAAAGAGCACATGGATTATCTTATATAGGAAAATTTTGATACTTATAACCCAAATAAGATTAGGTGATTGTATATAGTATAGGATTTGGGTTACACTTATATGAAAAAATTTATAAATTCTAATGATAATGGAGTATATTTGAAACAAATGCCAATAATGGATTCCAAAATGAGGTTCTCAATCACCTATAACTGATTTATATATAATATGATAGATATGACTATCTAATGATAATTTCATGGATTATTATATAAGCTTATATTGTATATTAAATGATTAAATTTGGGTCTTTTCCCATATAATAATATGTTGGAAAAATAAATGACTTTATAACTTTTATGGATTTTTTAACAGGATCCCATTTTACATGAGTGAAAAATATGATACTCATCTAATGAAAACATATATTAATGATTTTATAATCATTATAAAACATGAATTTTAGTTCCATTAATGGTAAGATAATAAGTCCTAAAATTAATTTTTAATTAATTTTAGAATCATAAAAATTATTATTAACAAACAATAAAAATTTGATGTGTAGAGTCATCCATTACTATAGATCTAATGAGTGAACTATTTTATAAATTATATCTATATTCTTATGAGAATAAAAACAAAAACACATTCGATGTATCAAATCAAATTATCTTTTCCATGGAATAAATGTTAATCAATCTACATGAGAATATATATGAGTTACTGATGATATATAACCTAAAAAGTATCTATTGATATCATGTTATGTATGATAGGTATCAGGTTTGAAATGAAATATTTAAACGAAGAATGATCTATTGAAATTTATTATGCACTCATGTAAACAATATGATTGGGAATATTAATATCATAAAGAAAATTTTGTATCCATTAAGCCTTAACCTATTTGTAGTGTTCATTATAATATCAATTATAGAATGGTTCTTAGTTGAAGAAAATTTTCCCGAATCATATCAATATGCTATGGATATCCAAAAAATAAATGGTAACACTACGGAATTTTTCTTTTTTATGGTATAAAAGTCAAAAAAAATCTAATCTAAAAGAAGATGATTTGAGTGTCCAATGCACATACTATGTTACTAAAATATAAAGGATTTGTTTGGAAATTAGGGAATTTTTTACATTATAGAAAGTAAGTAAATTCGGTATGAAAGTGTCTATAATATATAAAGGGATAAAATATGAACTGCAGAGTTTTCAAGTAAATGGTTAATCTTATTGAATTAAATACATCTATTTTTAAACAATTAATCATTAAAATTTTCTTAATATTTATTAGAGTTTAATAAAACAGAATAATTATTTGATAAAGGTAGAATTTTTCATTATATTGATGAAGAATTGGGTTACTACATTTAATATCTAAATATTTTATAATCTAAAATTAATATCGATATTTATTATATCTATTTCCAAATAATTAAATAAAATTTATTTCAAACATGTATTTTTCAAAAATACGGGATTCTTTTTTTATACTAATTTTATATTAACGATAATATTATATTATATGTTTTAATTCATGATAAGGCTAAAATATTTTATGCGAGAAAAAGATATTTATACAATTTAGTTGTTAACGCATCTGGAATAGAGTTCCCACAATAAAACAATGGTGTATGTTGAAGAATAAAATACCATATTTATTATAGGTCTCCATAAACAAAGAATACCTTAAAAAATATGAGATTTAGTAGTTTAATTGTTAAATATTCATATAAAAGAGTTATCTATCATTTTACAAATTTCAAAGGGTTTTTTATAGATATTATTATTAATGATAACACATTTTTTGAATAATAGTGATATAATGTTAGAACATGAATAAGTTTAAAATGAAATAAATAAATGATTAGAAAAGTACAATTCAAAGTGAGAATCATTTTATATCTTAAAATATTTGAAATTATGTTGGAAAATAAATTTCTTAATGTAAAGAGTAAAATTTTATTTTAATAATGAATGGTGATACATAATAATTAAATATAAAAACATTTAAAACAATGATATAAACACTAAAAGTGATCAATATATTTAATAAAACATAAGTAATTAACATAATAAAATTTAATATGATACTATAATAAATGTCCAATATTATATCCAATTATTTGATGGTCAGAATTATGAATCCTAATATCACATTTATTTTAGTGATATTTCTATATAGATGTTACCCAGTAGCATATTTTATTAGGAGGATTTATTATATGGTTAAATTGAGAGATTATAAGAATTATATAGTGATTTAAGGAGTTAAAAAATATTAAAGTATGAAAAATATTAGACCTCTCTATATTCTATCAAATAAGATAGGATAAAAATATAACATATGTATGGTTTTAGGTAAACATACAGGAGTTGGAGAATATATAAAATATTTTAGGCCACAAAATAGGTGACCTTCACATTATTATTATTAAATTTGGGCTAAATATATTACAGGATGTGAAATTGTAATTATCCTCTCAATGTATTTCTTTATGTTATATGTAACAGATAGAAATAATATATTATTATAGGTTGTGATAAAAAGTGAAGACTAATATGGGATTGATTTGTATGGGGATATGTAATACATTCATAAGGAACTAATGTAGTTTTGTGTGTCATGTGATATTCTATATATACCATATGTTTTCTTATAAAGTATATCCCTTGTATACCTAGTGTCCATGTCTCATATTCAATACCCATTACCTAAGTTTGAAAAGATACCAATCATGAAAACCATGATACTTTAGTACCTATATTGTGCCAACCTAAAGGCTTAGAAAGCTTGGGGAAGTTGTGTGTGTTAATGATAATATCATAAATTGAGGTTTAAACAAGGTAGCATTTATCATAACATATTAAGAGTATGAAGTCATGGATCTTGATTTAAATGGACTTAGTAATTTTACATAAATACATTTAAATGTTATGTGTGATAGTCTTCTAAATTTTGATAATATGGATATAATATTCTAAACTATCTAGGTGAATGAAATATTAGGTGTTCAAGTTTATGGTGTGTGTATACTCAAATAATTTTAAATTTATTGTTAGTATATGAATGATTTATATAATAAATTTATCATAGTATCTAAAAATCAGGGGAAAATTGATTATATGATAATTCATAATGTATAAGATTCATATAGTGGAAATATGTATATTGATACATGTGTTCGATAAAGATTAATCAATATTAATATTTTATTCAGTAACAATAATGTTCTTATTGAGGTCAATTATTGAATAAAATTATATATTATATAATGTATAATTGTAATCAATTTTATAAATTTAAATGAGATTAATTTTTTTGCTTTTGTGGATGTGGAAAATGTTTTGTTAAAAAATGTTGGTCAAAAAGAGGATAGATACTCCCAGAAATGCCCAAATAATAAGTATATGTTATAATGAGAAGGGTGTTGATCAGTGTTACATTATTTTAAAAATAATTTCTATTTAAAATTAATCATTCATGACATATTATTATCAACATATATTGAATTTTAAATTCATTAATATATATATAATGAAAACAATGATAAATAAAAACTTTTACATGGTTTTCCTCCAAGGTGTCCAACTGTATACATGATGGTTATAGATATAGTTTGAGACATAAATCATATCATTAATATCAATGGTGATAACAGTAGATAACTTCTAATACAATAGTTTCTCTATGATGTTTTTTTCAAGATATGACTAGTGTACAATAGTAATTCAAACAAAAAAATTAAACATCCTGATAAATATCTAGGATTATTCAGTATCAATATATAATCCCTTAAATCCTTAATAATTTAATGTATCATTATAAATTTCTCTTTAAAAAGATATTGGTTCCAAGAATATCGAAATATATGTAAAATATTATATGTCTTGAACTCAATAAAAATTTCTACATCATTGTTTAATATTATTATATAATTTTCAGTGTATTTTACAAAAAAACTCATATGAAATTTTCAACTTCTATATTTTCAACATCTCATATAAATATATCTATAAATTATAATTTTAGAAAATATGGAACTAAAATCATTAAATACAATTTTCATATTTTATTTTCTCAAGATTAATCCCTATCACTCCCCTAGATTTTAAAATGTTTTCTTTCTAGAAACAATAATCAACTCAATTTCCACAGTTTTACACATTTTACATTTTTAAACTAGTCAAAAAATAAACTTTTAAGTATACTATTTTTACATTAAATAATTATTTTACAGTCAACCTATTTGAAAATACCATAATAATTAGATTTTTTTATTCTTAATTTATTATCAATCATTCCCAACTATGACTCATCATGAATAAAAGATCGATCCCAAATCATCCTAATTTTTATGAACTGAAGATGAGTAAATAATCATCTAATTTAAATCTCTATAAATCTCAATGTTTTTAAAATTGATTGAAATACATAATAAATAGAATATATGTTGTATCAATACTGTAATATCAAATATAATATTAATCCCTAATTATAAATTTCATATTCTCATTAATATATTTTTTATGCTCATCAGAATCATATATATTACCAATAGATTATATTTCTTTTTTCTATATATCATCTTTATCAGATAGAATGTCTTATATTTTAAATAAGGCATTATAAATTAGTTATTGTAGATTTGTAATATAGTATATTTCATCATAAAAATATTATTCCTCAAATGAATGATAATATGTATCACTCTATAAACCATTTTTGATATAATTTATATTATATATCATAGTACAACATTTCTTTTACCACATTTTAGGATGAACCTACACAAATAACTTATGTATGCACTAAAATATCTTACATTTCACTCTATGAGCATGAACTTTCCTTAATATATAAAGAACAACAAAAATATCTTTTTCAGGTATCGGTATTTGTTGAAAATCCTTAGAAACTTAGTGTTTCTTAGGTTTTATTGAGGAGACACCACTGATGAACTAAAATTTATAATCCAAAATATTTAATGAGGTATAAAAAATCATGGGACCTTCATTGACCAAAATTTACCACATCTGTGTTAGTGTGATATAATATGTGAAGAAACACTATCACTATAAACATTGTACCATTTTTCCTCACACACTCAAGAAAAACAATGACTCCTAAAAAATCATGAAAAAATGGGAAATGTAAATGTTAAACTTTTATTAAAAATGTTTTCACCATAGTCTCACAACCACTATAAAAACATTCTCCCATTCTCATTATAACTGATTTAAATGTTTTTATAATAGCATTCATTAAATAAAACAAATATAATACTACATTACAATTTCATTAATAGTATAATTTTACAAGGGTTCTAACACATCCATAATAGACTGAACTTGTTATAAATATAGTTTAATTAACCTCATAAGTATTTGCGGAACCAAATATTAATTTTTTTGACCATATTGTGCATATAAAAACTCTTTTCTATGGCCACCAACACTCGGGTATAGTGAATGTTAAAAATTTATATTCTTGGAAAGTCAATTATGTCCCAAATTTTTACCAAGAAACCCCCATCAAAATGAATCTTATATAAAAATCATTCCAAATCCCTAATTTAGGATCATAACGTTTATTCACACAACATATATACCACTAAACAACAAACCATTGAAATATAGAATCATATGTTCAACCTACCTTATCTTAATATTTTTGTTACCCATATTTTCATTAGAGCATGGTAATATTTTACTACAACTCCATTTTATTATAATATAAATGATACATTGTAAAGAATAAAATTAAAAAAAATTCCCATATAATGAACACTTCAAGGAACACATAGAAACAAACCAATATATAAGTACATTATTTGATCATTCAATGTAATAATAGTCAATTCCCTCTATTCCCTTTTGTTCACCCAACTTCTACTAAGGCACAATGTGGCCTTAATATTCAATTAACTACCCCCATAATAAAATTTATTACTTTTTATTCATCCTAAATATCATATATAACTATATACAATGAAATCCCACATATTCCAGTAAATTTTAAATTTTTTATTGATATGTTTCCCCATGAGTGATGAACTAGATTCCAAACAAAATGGATAGTATATTAATTTTCATAATAGAAAAGTCCAGCCTCATGAAACCTTTACAGATCCATAATAATGTACATTAGCCTAACAAAATACATCATAAAATCATTTTCTAATAGTCTAATAACCTATTACTTCTTAAACATCTTGTTAAATTTTGGTTTTATTTAGGTGAATAAACAAGTTGTTCTCATTTGGGTGTAAAAATCCCCTACAATGTCAGCATCAATATAACCATTCAACGGAAAGTCTATCCTAAATAAGAAAATACAAAATTTTATCCATTAAGAAAATAATGATAAACTTCATTCCCTTTAGTGCTATTACATTGTATTGGACAAAAATTGTCTCACCACTATCTCATAAAATGTAATTTCTGGCCAACTAAATCTCATGGAATATGTTAGGCTACCAAAAAATTATTAAGGAAACACTCACCTTTTTGTTTATCTCATAATAGATTTTAGGTGCATTCTCTTTAGACCAATTACTCCATCTTCCTAATAGATTTGATAATGAATTACTTCTTCAAACATGAAACATCTCAATAATCTTTTACATATAAGCCCTTTACGGTAGAACCATAGTCTTAGATTTCATACCTCTTTTAATCCTAATTCCTTTAATTTTTTAGCCCGATTGAGATATTTCATCTTGAGTTTTATGAAAGAATAGAAACTTTGTCTCAAATCCTCTAAATTTTCATACCAACTAGTAACATGTTGAAAATATATAGTAAAATTAAAATTAAAATTTATTTATTCAACACCACTCAGCAGAAACAACTATCTATGTTTTATTTTCTGAATCCATCCTAAAACCAGAATGGATTGGATTTTTGATCCCATTGTCTCACTGTTTATATCATGACATAGATTCTTATCTTTGATTTAAATAACATGTTTTTTTCTAATTGAACTCAGGCACCTGATGATTGATTGCAGGGGGTGAGTTTTGTTAGGTCGGAGCAAACGGGGGAATTGATGGCAAGAGGGGGTGAATTGCCTTTTAAAAAATTGATTAACAAATTAAAAATCAAAGTAAAGTGCAGCGGAAATAAAGAGGCAATCACACACAAAATTGATAACGGAGTTCGGCCAAAACCCGGCCTACGTCTCCGCTCCCAACTCAACCGTTGAGAGATTCCTACCGCTTGCTTTTCAATGGTTTTAGCAAGAAACCCACTAGGCTTTGAGGTAGCACTAGGACCTATTACAGCTTGCTTTTGATGGTTAAGCAAGAACCCACTTGCTTTTAATGGTTTAGCAAGAACCCACTAGCCTTTTTAACGGGTGAAGGCTAGCTCACCGATGACACAAGCCTTTTAAAGGAAAAGCTTGAAGAAACCTCTTCACACCATAGTGGTGGTGTGAGAACCCAAAGAAAGGGAGATGAGAAAAGAGTTTGGGGTTTGTAGGCACAAACCCAAATTTAAGCTCAAAATAAATAAAACACGAAAAACCGTATTTGAGGAAGTCTTGGGCGCCTTTGATAGATTGGAGATGTTGAAGGCCGCTTCCAAACTTCTTTGGAGGAGCTCCTTGGATGTGGAAGTGGATGGAGCACTTGGGGTTCCTTTGAAGTGGCTCGCCGGAGGATTGCCGAATGATGGAATATGTGTCTGTTGGCTTCACAATAGTTCTGGTTGATGTCCGGGGCTTCCTTGGCCTTTATTTATAGGCATGGAACCCTTGGAGAGGCTTCGGAGCCGTTGGAGAGGCTAAAAGAGCCGTTGGGAGCCAAGTGGGCCAGCCTGGTCAAACTGCAACGGCTAGTTTGACTGGATCCACCGGCTGGCCGGTACAGGGCCACCGGCTGGCCAGTGCCTTGGATGTTGAGAAGGCATTCTGCCCAGGCAGCACCGGTTGACCGGTGCCAGAGCCACCGGCTGGCCGGTGGCAAGACAGTAGCTGGCACTGTTTGAAGAGGGTGCCACCGGCTGGCCGGTGACAGAGCCACCGGCCGACCGGTGGAACCTGGCAGTGGCCAATGCCTCTGGCAGGTCCACCGGCTGGCCGGTGCTATCACACCGGTTGGCCGGTGGACTGAATTTCAGTCCACTTCTTGTCCATTCTTGGGCCAACTTCTTGGCAACCTTGTGCCTATCATTCAAAAACACTTCAAACAAGATTAGACAAATAAGAAGGTGATTGTGACCATGAAAATCAAACAACGAGGGGAACGAGAGGTACAACAATCTCCCCCTATTTTGATGATCACAATTACCAAAAACAATTAATGTAAAAACATGAATTAAAGGCATGCTCTAATGAATAAAAAGAAATGTAAATCAAAGCATGATCAAAAAGGTTTCTCCCCCAATCATTCAAGAAATTTATCCCCCTTTGTGATTATCAAAATAGCGTGGGGCATAAAACTTGATTGAGGGAAAACGAGATTTTAAAACAAATGAAATTTTTGAAATTTGAATTGAAAGTTTTGAATAAAAAATGAAAAATTTGAATAACAGTTTGAAACCAAGAGTTGAAATTGAAAGAGAAAATTCTTAAACAAACCCAACTCCCCCTAAATAAAAACAACAAATCACCGGGGAGAGGGATTTTGAAAAGAGACAATTTTAGGCCCGGAGAGATTCGCAAGAAGGGATTTTTCAATCCATACTTGTCTCATGGCGGGTCTTCTCCTATAAAATTCGTCCGAATAAAAAATCGATTTGGGCCTACCATACCGGGTGTTTTTGCAATTACATTCATATATCATGTGCCCGGGTTTCTTACAATAATTACAAAATTTAAAACTAGAGCTCCCCCTTACAAAAACAGTTGGAGCATGGAAGGAGGAAGCTTGGTTGGTGTAGCCAAGTCCATTGGTGGTTCTAGATACTCGTTGAGAACCTATTAGTTTGGTCAGATTTTGTTCCCCTTGAGTGAACTTAGCTAAGGATTCTCTAAGATCCTTGATGGTTGATTCCAAAGAATCAACATTGGGGAAATTTTGGACTTTTAGGGAGAGTTCCTCCTTCTCTTTAAGAAGTTGTTCTTTTTTGGAGGAAAGCTTTTTGAAATTCTTTTTCAAAGCGACAAATTTTGAAGAAAGCTTATGAAAACCATTTTCTAGTTGGTCTCTAGCATGTTGGAGTTCTTCATAAGATAGATGATTCAATGAATTAGAAGAACTAGAGGAGGAAGAGGAGGAAGAGGAGGAAGACACCTCATGTTTTGCCATTAGGCAATTATTACCATTGTCGCTCGAGGAGAAAGAAGAGAAGGAGGAGCTATCACTCCAAGTTTTCTTTAAGGCCTTCTTTTTCTTCTTCTTCTTGGCCCTTTTCTTGTGGAGTGGGCAAGCGGGAACGGATTTTGCATTGGGTTCTTGCTTTTGAGCAGGTTCTTGCTTTGGAGCCTCGCTAGTACCTTCATAGGTTAGCTCTAAACATTTCCAAATATCATGTGAAGTAGAGCAAGAAGAAATATGATCAAAAACATTTCGGTCCAGCCCACAATGAAGAGCGTTCATGGCTTTGCCATCAAGCTCAAAATTTGCAATGTCGGCGGGGGTCCATTTAGACTCATCGGGAGAAGAGAGCGTAAAACCATGCATGAAAATTTTAAAAATAGGATAACCAATGCTTTTAAGAAATGTAGTCATTCGGGTTTTCCAAAAAGAATAATCGGCTCCATCAAAGAATGGAGCACGATCCAAAGAAAAACCTTCGGGGGCGTAAGAGGTTGAAGCGGTAGAAGCCATCAAAAAGGATCTATAATTTGAAACCGGTTAGGGAATTATTAAAATACGTCCTCTGATACCAAATGTTGGGTCGGAACAAACGGGGGAATTGATGGCAAGAGGGGGGTGAATTGCCTTTTAAAAAATTGATTAACAAATTAAAAATCAAAGTAAAGTGCAGCGGAAATAAAGAGGCAATCACACACAAAATTGATAACGGAGTTCGGCCAAAACCCGGCCTACGTCTCCGCTCCCAACTCAACCGTTGAGAGATTCCTACCGCTTGCTTTTCAATGGTTTTAGCAAGAAACCCACTAGGCATTGAGGTAGCACTAGGACCTATTACAGCTTGCTTTTGATGGTTAAGCAAGAACCCACTTGCTTTTAATGGTTTAGCAAGAACCCACTAGCCTTTTTAACGGGTGAAGGCTAGCTCACCGATGACACAAGCCTTTTAAAGGAAAAGCTTGAAGAAACCTCTTCACACCTTAGTGGTGGTGTGATAACCCAAAGAAAGGGAGATGAGAAAAGAGTTTGGGGTTTGTAGGCACAAACCCAAATTTAAGCTCAAAATAAATAAAACACGAAAAACCGTATTTGAGGAAGTCTTGGGCGCCTTTGATAGATTGGAGATGTTGAAGGCCGCTTCCAAGCTTCTTTGGAGGAGCTCCTTGGATGTGGAAGTGGATGGAGCACTTGGGGTTCCTTTGAAGTGGCTCGCCAGAGGATTGCCGAATGATGGAATATGTGTCCGTTGGCTTCACAATAGTTCCGGTTGATGTCCGGGGCTTCCTTGGCCTTTATTTATAGGCATGGAACCCTTGGAGAGGCTTCGGAGCCGTTGGAGAGGCTAAAAGAGCCGTTGGGAGCCAAGTGGGCCAGCCTGGTCAAACTGCAACGGCTAGTTTGACTGGATCCACCGGCTGGCCAGTACAGGGCCACCGGCTGGCCGGTGCCTTGGATGTTGAGAAGGCATTCTGCCCAGGCAGCACCGGTTGACCGGTGCCAGAGCCACCGGCTGGCCGGTGGCAAGACAGTAGCTGGCACTGTTTGGAGAGGGTGCCACCGGCTGGCCGGTGACAGAGCCACCGGCCGACCGGTGGAACCTGGCAGTGGGAAATGCCTCTGCCAGGTCCACCGGCTGGCCGGTGCTATCACACCGGTTGGCTGGTGGACTGAATTTCAGTCCACTTCTTGTCCATTCTTGGGCCAACTTCTTGGCAACCTTGTGCCTATCATTCAAAAACACTTCAAACAATATTAGACAAATAAGAAGGTGATTGTGATCATGAAAATCAAACAACGAGGGGAACGAGAGGTACAAAAAGTTTTGCAAAATCATTTACCTCATGTTTTACTACATATGAGAGGTCTCCAATGGGTATTTTTCACAAATCTAGAAACACCCAACGACATTGATATGAATGAAAACTCATGTAACTACATCCCCAATGGAGAAATGTTTTGGGGTACATAGAAAATGAAACTTTAGAACTCACATTGGTTGTGAGGATGCGAGGTTTTGATCATCAAATAATTTTGAGTGGAAATATTGAATATTCCATGAATCTTTTATATATTTTTGATATATACACAAATACTTTGTCCATTCACAAGTTTGTATATATGGATTAGTCTAATGTAATGATCAATTATGAACATTATTATGTTCAGAATCATCAAATATATATGAGATTCTCTATTTATATGATATCGATATCTATATAAACAAATCCATAAATGATACCCTTTTCTATATGGATAAGAGATTATATGGTTGTTCATTAGGATGGTGTTGGTTCTATTCCTTGTGGAGAGGCGCTGTGGTGTTTAATATCATCTATGGATATGTATGTTATTTTAATTTTGGTATCAAACCCATAAAATATGCATCCACTGTATTCATGTGAAAGGATTTAGAACCCATGTTGTTTGGTTCCACATAATAGGGATCATCGCCTTCTAAGATTAGGTGATGAAGACCAAACCATACAGTTTAATTTCATGGGGAATGGATGTACATGTGAAATGTTTCTATCTAATAATGGTGTGGGACTTACACCGAGGGGCCTGAGGGACCTGTACGTGATTTTTTTCTTCTTGGTGGATATGAACTAACAAGGATTGTGGGCTATAATATATTAGGGTGATTTTTTGTGTGGGGTTTGGATGACATGGAGGCTTCCAATGTATATATTATAGATGGGAATCAAAACCAATGAAGTTCAAAATGGGCGGGGTCTCAATACTAGTAGTAGGCCCATCTGAATGGAGGATGTGGCTTACATATATAGATATGTTCCATTTATAAATTTTAGGTGATTACACTTAGTAGAAGGACCATTGGTTGGAGCATTTTGTGGATATGATTGTGCATTATTCTGTATCGGATGCTCATATGGGATTCTGATCTTCTGAATGTCATGATCTCCACTAACATCCTTGTCGATGTTAGTCATGCTTAGTTTGAGAAACAAAAAGAAGAAGGGGTAGTTTTGAATATCACATGACCAATTTTTTTAGTTGGTCCATAGATGTTAGATCCTAATGATAGAGATATGGATTTGAATGTTTTCATATGTTCTTCTACTTAGGTCACCAAATAGGAGACAAAGATGAGAAATAGTGACTCCTCTTCCACAAAATATTATGGAATTACTAAATGAGGAATTCCATAATGGTCACCAAAGTAGAGTGTAGTGAATACAACCATCCCACATCGATGGTAAATTATAGTGGTTACCACAGATCCATAGAATTGTGAGTTTCACATGAGAACAATGGTAAAAAACCTCCTTACAGCTAGAATGTATACACAAATACATTATGAGGGTTAGGCTCATCCTATATCCCATCAACAAGACTCCACTTATCCTGGGTATGTAGACTAAAGAGGTTAGGATGATGTGCTCTATGATCCTATTATACATTCTAGGTGGCTATTGGGGATGACATAGCCCAGTTCCATTATACTAGTTTATAAGGGGGCCGATGTGGTGCCCAATGATACTACATAAAGGAGTGATTGGAGGATGATATTAGAACTCTCTATGATTTCTCATTCCATGTAGCATGTTATTTTTTATTTTGTGCTTCCCTTTATGTACAATTGTTTTACATTGGTGATGGTACCCTCCACATATAATTATGCTACAAAATATTAAATTATTCCAACATAATGCATTTCTATGTAGGGATGGGTTTTACCCTTATATTTTTGTTCATTTTTTGTTTAAGTTCCTCCCATGTTTCGGTTTTCTATTTGGGGAATGGATCCATCCTTATAGAATTTTTTTATGATGGGTGATGGTCCATAAAAGGGATATATGTTTATACCGTGAGGAATGGTGTTAGTAAAGGGGTTCTAATATTTCAGATGACTATATGTTTTTGGTTTCCTTTTAAATAATATGCGGTGGGATTAACTATTGGTAATAAATTGTCCTCTCCCAATTCTTCTATTGGCCTATTCTTTTTTTGCATCTCCCATTTCTTTTTCTATTTCTTCATCCATTCTATCACATTTTTCTACTAATTAGTGTTTTATAATTAATGGAGGGACCTGATAAAATAATGGATAATATCTATGATGGGTCACAGATCTTTGTTTACTGGAGGAAAAGGAGGATTCCTCGACCTGCAATAAATTTCATCTTTGTGGGTTAGTCATTCATAGGGGTGTAGACTGCCATCTAAACATGAAAAAATATTGGTTTTTGTTTTGTGTTTCAGTGGTTTTCTATCATACTATAAACAATTTCGTTCATGGGGGTGGTCATTTATATGGGTAGAAATCACCACCAAAACATGAAAAATAATTGGTTTTTTTAGAGAGAATTGATGGTACAATATCATCCCATAAATGTTTTTTATTTTGGATTTATTCACATAGTTGTATAATGTCATTGGGAGTGGCAGCTTGTATAGTGATTTGAACTACATAGGCCTTAACCATCAATCATGGATTCTGACCCTTTGAACATATCTTCATATTCTACTTTATGGATAATTCAACCCTTTTTCATGTACATGGAATTATCTTCTTCCTATATTCCAAATTCTCAAAATCCAAAAAATACCATAAATAGAAATGGGTTCTGGTCAGGATGAATATGAGGGAGATACAATGTCAAAATTGGTTCTATTTTGATCCATTTTTTGGTATAAAATTAGAACTGAAAGAGGTGTCAACAACTATAATTAGATGGATCTGATCATTTACCATTTCCCAATTTTTCTCTATGAACACGAGCACTTTAAAAACTATTAATCTACCAAAAAATACTTGTAGAGTTTATCCTTTATGAATGGTGTTTCCATGATCTCAAAGTCTCATAAATAAAAGTTAACATTTTAACATCTTACATAGCGGTAACAATACCCTATAGGATATCCCCTCACATTCCAATTATTCATGGTCCAGTACCTTATGGTGCTTAAAATTTCCCAGTAGAACACATTTCGAGACAAAACCCCATGGTCCAGTGCCTCACTATCAATGTAACATCATTTTTTTCCAAAATATGACATGGACTATTTTTTATGAATCTCACGTAACAGTTTTGATGTTGTAATAGTGATAAAACTATTCTAGATTCCTCCACAACTATATTTATTTGGATACAAACATTCATGTCTAAAAATATGAAAGACAATATTTAATATCACATCATCCACCAAGTGGGTATTCTAATAATCATCCTTTCACTGCAGCTACTGAATTACCGATTTTTCTAATTACTACCACATCGAAATATCATGCTTCGATACAATGCTCCCTTCATCCCAGTTGATAAAAATATCTCATTTTATTTCTTAGAGATGTCTCGTGATTTTTACCATGAGAAAATCTATACTACATGGTTGATTAGTTCGTGGTCATGTCAATAGAATATATTTTTTATGAATAGATATATGTGGATGCAAGATAGAAATAATAGTCATGAAATATCCTTAAAATCCACCATTCAAGATTATCCCTAAATTGTAAATCTATTACAATGCGATCCCAATATAGGTTTGAGCTCCAAGTGGGACATATAGTGGGGGGAGTTTCCCAGATGAATGTGCTTGGGAATTATTGGTGCACTATAAATGTAGGGAATTTTACAAATTATTGGAGTTTGTTGGATTATATTATGAATATTAGGGCTCTTAATCTGTGATTTACTCACTGATTTAGATACTTGTTTAATTGATTAGTCTCTGGTGTTTGAGTAGCAATACTTTCCAACTATATCATGGTGAATTTATGTTAGATTATGGGATTTGTACCAATTAGGGGGAATCCATATTCTTGGTAATATGTATGAAGAGTTACTAAATCTGTCCAATACTTGGGAAATCATTGAGATATTATATCCATTTGGGAGGGAATTGTTGAATTTGGTAGAGGCATTTCTTGATGACCCACTCCGTACCTGCTCACTTATTCCATTTATCAATTGTGTAAAGTGGTTTTTACATGTTAGTGGTACATGTATGAAATATTTATATAATAGGAATCATACAAATAAAAAGTTTCAAAGCATTAAAATATTGTACTGGGCTACTCTTGAAGAAGGTCAACATACCATGTTGAGATACAAAATCTGAAAAGACGTATCTTTAGAATTTGAACTAGTTGGATTTTTCTATATATTCATGAGTGGATGGATCATCATATCCTGTGACTTCTATACCAATATTAGAGTCTATACCTAGATTATGGCATCAAATATAGCTGAGGGATAACCCATCAACTTGGTTCTACCAACCCAGTCTTACATTTATGAATTATTAGGTCATATTCTTGAAGGTGCATCTCCATATATCATCTAGAAGCCATTCTAATTACTATATCGCTATGTGGTGGAACACTATCAATGACTGAGTATTAATACAAAATAAATATTAGACATTATATATTTTTCCCCACCCTGGTCAATATATCCTTCATTTTTCAAGAATCCCATGGAATAAATGGCACTAACGAGTTGTTAAATGATTTTTCTGATTATCCTTCATGCCTTACCAAAATTTTTATGGAGTGGAGAGGGATGAAGAAATAGGTTCTTGAGAAGAATGGTACAATATAATCTCATTGAGATGTGGGATTTTGATAGCTCATGTGGATGGGGTATCCATTTGTGAACCTCACTCCACTAACAGATTTTCACAACAATTTCGATGCATAAAATATGTTTCATCTTTTCCCATCACCCAGATAAAAAGTGAATCAAACCTAGTCATTATTCTTCAATTGTGGAAGATGATGATGCATGCTTTTTTTATTAAGAAAATAATTTTAACTCCAATGGTATCGTTATCTAACATATCATGGGAGTGCACACAAATATGGGGGGTATTATCCTGATGGATAGCTGGGGAAGTTAGTCTAAAGATATAAAAACTGTGGGCCACTCCTAGTTCATTTCTTAATAATCCATCCCTACCCTATTCTACAGGAAGAATTCATTTTTCATCATTATAAATATTTTGAGGGATCTTCATTTGTAATTCATCCTTCAATGGGGAGTGTTGCATACCCCATACTTTTGACAAGTACACAATGAAATCGCACAAAGGCTGTTTGAAGTGGGAATGTATTGGGATTCCTAGTGATTGATACCGACCTTATCCAGTTATCTTCTATGAATGAATCATCCACAGAGATGGAGTATATTACCATCTTGGTATCTCAATTTAGAGAGTTAATTTCAACCATACCTATAATCCCACACTATAAACATGTAATATTGGAAGTATAGTTCAATGATCCAATTTACTACATAGAACATTAGGCTGTGTAGAAATGGTGTTGGCTCTAAATAGTCACTATTATCGTGGAGACTTCATTATTGAATATTATCAATAAGGTGGACACTATTAGTCATCTTTTAATTAGCTCTGTCGCATGATGATTTGATTAAGAGTTGTTAAATATCATTATCCATCGTGTTATCATATCTCAAGAATAATTTTCTACATGCAAATGAAAATATTTCAAATATAATGCATCTAACCAGAATGTGGAATATCTAAAAGAAAAAACTATCAAGATGCAACAAATAGTTATAGAGGAATAAATATTTTATGATATGGTGATTTCACAAACTATATAGTTTTGATAACGTGATTCTTGCATTACTGGTATGAAGGAACAACTATCATAAAAAATATGAAACATGAAGATTCCAAATAGATAGGTCAAGATAAAATGGTCATATTTAGAAAAATGGGCCAGCTAGCTGAATATGAAGTGGTGTAAAGAAATAATCATTTTAAGGATCTTGAAAACTCATGAAGGACCCTAGAAAATCTGTTGAATAGGGAACACTGAGTTTTGATGAATCCATTGTTTCATTATTTCTCTTTTTCATGGTTTAGTTACATATGGGAGAGAACTATGTATGTGGATAATCCTCTTTTATCAATCAATCAAATGAAAAAAATTCCCACTAATTCCTATAAATTATTTTCTGAGGCCATTTCAATTAGTCATAGCACGTCATTTTATGAAAGACAATCTTTATTGGATTACAATTACAATTGAAACATGGGATAATCTAGAAAATATGATAATGTAATTCTCTGATTTTTTATTGATACAAGGGACCCAAAAAGTATTGTTTTTAATTTTTCTATATTTCCTTGTAAAACCCTACAAACATTGTGTATTATTTTATCACCGTATTTTTCCTAAATCCACTATGGAGTAGGATTAGTGTGCATAAAACAAATCCTTCTCATGCCTCCTTCTATGAGTTTTCGACCTAACATGTTTTCTGTATTTTTCCTTTTAATGATTATCAATTATTACATAAATAATTAAAATCATAGGGCTAGTGATATAGTAATCAACAGTTTCATAGGGATCCCTTTGTTGGTTTTCAACATGTTGAGTACCATGTCTCAATTTGGGGGATGATTATAGTCTTAATATTAAGAATAATGTGAAGGATGTTTTTGGTCAAACTATATTGAATAAGAATTATGGTCTGATGAATCCAACTGGGATTACTAGAAAGAATGTAACAATATTCATCATACATGCAAGGGGTAATTTTTGGACCCCATTTTTCTGGTTTCAAAATGCAATATATGATTTTGGGAAAGTACAAAAGGATTAACTGTAAGGATAATTTCCACAAGGATATTGTTAGGGAATATAGGGTTAGTAAAATGCTATTTGGGGGATGAAACATCCCCTGGTTTATAGGCCTTTTGTGTGTGGAATTATTTTGAGACAACATGGGAATATAATTCATAGTCAAACAATGGTTTCCCTAGTACACAAAGCATCTTTCCCTAATGGCCAATTAATTAGTGAAATTTCAATTTTTTCATAACCCTAAATGGTGGATTCTCAAGGGAATTATGTTTTTAAAGAGATGATAACATTTTTATCAGTACTTGACACGATTGAGAAACTACACAGAGAGGATTTTTTTATAAAGGGAGGTTATAGCCTAGAGTAGTTTAATTTTGTGCCTCAAGTACATGGGCCATGTAGTAAACTGTCTTCCATCAAGGACATTCAAGGGATACAGTTTGTGGAATCATATATTTCACTGAGGGATACAAAAATCTCTCATTTCATTATAAATATAAATGAATATATCATCATCATTAGTCATTAAGGTGAATGTTTGTAATCTAAAATTTGAGTATAATCTGATGAATTATGCTGGATGGAAATTTGTTTTTGGGTATATGGTGACAGAACAATCCTCTCATGAGAATGAATTTTTATTTTTGGTCATATGAATTTTTTGGGCAATTTATTTAGATCCAATTAGAGAATACTATTAATTTTCATATAGAGGTTTCCCTAGGACACTAATCCTTCATTTTAATTGGACAAGGAAATTTATGGGTATTTGAACTTCCAATGAAATAGAGATTGGTTTGAGAAAGTAATGATTATGAATAGAAAGGATCATTTTTTGTATAAATGTATATGGAAAGGGTAGAAATATTCCCCTTATGTAGGTCCAACCCATACATAGAAATGTATTTTTTTAATGATGGTCCTAATATATAATGTCCATACATTTCTATGTATCATATAAAAATGAGAATCAATACATACATATTTTTTGGAAGGTTTTCCTATGCATTGATCTAACTATTGTGTGGGAAACGAATATTTTATTTGAATACAAGATTGTGAGTGGGGTAAGACACATATTGGACCATACTATTTAGATCATCCAAATTTATGTGAACATTATGGAATTTATATTAATATGATTGGACTGTGAGATAATATTTGGGTGTCGCTCTGTATCTTTTCAAAGAAAGAATCTGGTCATACATTGTTTTTAGAAAGATCCCACATCCATTGATCATACTCTTGTGTGGGGAAGGGATATTTTATTCAGAATACGAGATCATGAGTAGCATGAGACACGTATTGGACCCTCCTATATATATCTATATCGTGTATAGGCATGTGAGATTTTTTGTCACCATAATGGGACATAAGAGCCCATATGTCACTACATAACCCATCAAGGTAAAATTCAGGCCACATACAGTTGTTATTATAAAAATTACATATGACGTTCTGACTCATACATAGGAAAATGGGTGAAATTTTCATGTAATGGATGGACTTGAAATTGATAATTCATATTTCACAATGTATCTCATGATAAAAACAATCAAGCTGGACATAGTTATTAGATATTGTACGGTTTCTTGTTAATTAACTAGGACATTATCCATGCAGTGTCATGCCATGCGGCCAGGACGAAGGTAAATTACAACAAAAAAATGAATTCAAAAGATTAAATAACCACATGATATTTGGTCTCCATGATGTATCTTGTAATGGTGGGAATAATGATAAAACCAGTCATTGAATTCTATTGCAATATATGAGGGATGTTAACCACATAGTTTATCATCATGCATTAAGGACATCATTGGGTCATAGAGTTTTATGTAATTTGGATAGGAACATATTTCATGAATGTGATGAGTAATAAGAGGCTCATTAGGCCATGATTTTTTTACATGCCTCAGACACAAGGGCGAATGAAAGTTTAAACCATGATTATGAGTATTCTTGTATCAAGATAGATGATATGTGGTAAAAATACCATTGGGGCATAAAAATATAGAATACACCTCTCCAAGGGATGAATATACCCTTTGTGTAAAGGTATTTGGTGTGGTCATATTATGTCGACCCAATAGGGGAATATTATCCATAGTCAAAAAAATGTTCCCTCAAGACACTACCCCCATCTACAATGGCTACTGGAAGATTTTAAATATTCAAAACTGCTCGGGGTGTACAGTATAATGAATAGAATAAATGTGTCTAGGTACATAAGAATAATGTAGGCAGTCATTTTCTATTATATATGAAATTCACTATATAGATATGTCTAAAATATATGGGGGAATTTCTATTTCTTGTATAGATCATAAAATGGGGAACCATGGCATTATTTATAATGCATAGATCACTATTTGTATATATAATATGATGACATTTTTTTATTTACCCCATGGTGGGGACTAGGAATTAAGTCCTAGGTGTCACTATTTTTGTCATCAAAATGTGAATCAATTCACACAATGTTCTTAATATACCTTGAAAATGTCATGGGAGAAAGACAATATCAATATAATTTAACATCATGAGGTAAGGGCATACGTCTCCTAATGTAAATACGATATAATATACATAGAAAAAAGATTAAATACAAGGGTGTCACTATGTATCATGTGATGGATGTAATCTAGCCAAACATAGTTCTAAAACTAGCTTTGACCATACATTTTAACATTGTGCAGTGAGGACATGTGGTGTTCCTTTTATGTTCATTATACCGGGACAATGGAAAACCAAATTTGGATTTATATGGCTTGAAAATGCAGGTAATCCACAGTCAAGACACCAAATACCCCATGAACAATGGTCGGTGTGAGAGAAAAGGGTGGAAAAACATTATTCCACCACAGAAACTGAATAATGTCAATGGCATGTGTATTTTTAATTTTTTGTTGTTGGACACCGAAGAAAAATATGTCTGTTTCTATTTATCATTTCAAAATGAGAGTCAATCCATATATAGGTCTATGAAAACTCCATGTGAATACCTGACTCATACATATAGAGGACATTATTTTATCCCTCTTTGTAGTTGGACTTGGGATTACAGATTGAAGTATCACTACATATCCTTTGATGAGAGCAATCTGTCCACACATAGTTCTGAATGGGAAATATTTATGATGGTTTGATCTATACACAGAGGGTTGAATTTTTCATGTTGACTTTTTTACGATTGTAGCTGGTCCTAGGATTGGAGATCCAAGAAGAACTACAAATCTCATGTGTATAGGATTCATGCCACATGTAGTTCTATATACACTTCTTAGCATAGATCCAACTCATGTGCATTGTTAGGGAATTTTACTTGAAATGGAACTATAAATTTGAACCATTTTTGTTCCCTTTCATCGATTTAGTTTTTATATATGCGATGAATCAATTAATGTATATTTTTTATACTCCCAGGTCATGTGATATATGAATCACTATGTATCTTCCGATTTTTCTAATTTAGCCACACGTAGTTATTGAAGATCTATAAAGTTTAACATCAAGTGATAAATACATTGGCCATGCATCTTAACGTCTAGAGGTAAGGAAAAGGGTCACTTAAAGGTACATATGTATCATTTATCATAGGACAATGAATAGATATCCATAGATCACTATATATCATAGAAGTGTTGTAATCAAGCCAAAAATTGTTCTTGAAAGAAATCTTCAATTATAGGTCTAATCAATTTACAGGGAGGGAGTATTTTCTTTAATTGGGATGGATGGACGAGGACATAAAATCTAAAAATATCTACATATATTGTGATAATATGAATCAAGATACAGGTAGATCTTGAATATGGCATGGTATAAGACTGATGTCACAGGAGATTCCTTCTTGGGTGAGAACAATATGGTGCTGTGCAGTTTAACATCATATATCGAGAACATTAGTGTCATAAAATATATTATGTTTTGACCTTGATGATATAACATGTATTTTAACATCATGTTATCTAGAATGTTTTTTTAATTATGGTAAGGTTGATTATGAGTACCAGTGATAAACAAAATCATGATGTGAAAAATTACTTAAGAGTAGAGGATGGTAAAGAAAATTGTCTTATGAATAGAGGGAAATTTGTGGCTAGACATAATGAAAGAGGTATAGGAGTCTCTAAATATCCCATTATGAGAGGAATTAGTCAAAAAATATTTCTATAATATATTATGGTAGGTGAATGATGTAAATATCAATTTCCTCTTGGGTGAGAAAATTATAGTGTTGGGTAGTTTATCATCATACAATGAGGACATTATTTTCATTTATTTTATTTTCATACAAATTTAACAAAGAATTTGTTCTTTTTTAAGGAAACAAAAAATACTAACTATTTAGTTTAACATCATACTGCTATGATTATTTACCATGTAGGTTAATTTCATGCAATTTGGATGATGTATCATGCAGTTTAATATCATGTGATTAGAAAGAATTCATGTTATTACATGAAATAAGTTTTCAGAAATTTTGTGTTGGTGGGTGTTATGGTTACCTACCAGTCCTTATAGATCAATGAATAGGTTCTATTGGGGTATAATTTATGTATGGAATATGTCTCATCCCACATTGTCTCCAATATTGGTGGTTTCCTTTCGATTATCTTTAGTATCCTAAAGACCTTAACCATATCTCCCTAAGGGAATGTCAAAAGGTGATTTTTTTTTCAATGGACCATGAAATATGATTTTTTTGACTTCCAAACGATGAACAATGTTCATTTTCTTATCAGCCAATCACTATAAATCATCCAAACATTTCTCATATTTCTTATCTATGGATAACTGATCACAAATGAAAATGAGGAGCGAGTGCAATGAGAGTTCAATGGGAAGGAACACCAATGTCTAGTATAATAATGACTATGGGGTTGCCTTTTTGGCTATACAGGTTGCAGTTTCGTAATCCGAAAAGGTATTTAAGCATTTTCATAGAAAAAAAGGTTAACCTCATTTACCATCTTCTGGGGTATATTTTATTGGGTCCTATTTAAGGCCCCTATCTTTTTGTTAGCCACATCATGGTACCAGGATGAATGGTTGAACATGGTTTCATACTCTTTATATAGTTTTTCAACTAAATAATAACCTAAATTGGTGTAATTTTATATCAGCGTTTTATTAGGGAAACCATATTTGGTGATGATGTTCGATTTCACAAATCATAAAATTTCACCTCCCCAACCTCTTTGAGGGGTATGACATTGACCCTTTTGTAGAAGAAGTTAATTATAGTAATAATGTAAATAACATTCTTGGCCATTTTGGGAGGATATTGTCTCATGATGTCCAATCCACATGTGGAGAATGTACCAAAGTATTTGGTTATGTGAAGTAACTCCATGTCTTAATTAATGAAGATAGAATGGACATGGTTGGAATGGAACATTTTGGTTATTTTAGTGATGTCTTATGTTATATTGTCTAGTAGCACCCAAGGATTCATATTTTAAGGGAATTTTTGGATCAAGACTCATGAGAGTTGAAGGCTCCAGTGGGCCCTTATTTCATTACAAATACAGTCTCTTGTCCATTAATTCACCTAGGATGGACCCTATCAATGATCCTCTTATAACTCATTTATTGATGAATCATTCCATCATATTGAACAAAGATAATTTCTTCTCTTAAAATTTTCTCTCTTCCAGCTCTTTTTGGTGTGATATCTCCCTTTAAACGTAGTCTAGTGTGGTCATCATCCAGCTGGTTTTAGGACCCTATGATTTAGGGATGGGGCCAATCCTATCAATATCTCATATTTTGGATTTAACAAAAGATTATACCATTAGGTGATTCAAAATGATGATAATTTTTTCGTCCTTGTTAGGATCTTCAATAGCATTGGATGTATTGTCCAACGAGTCTACCTGGGTATTTGGCGACCCTGGTATGTGAATCAATGTTAAATTCAAATGGAATTCCTCCTTATGTCCCTATGAATGGGTTATAAGGGGGATTGTATCTTCTATTTTATCAAATAATCCACATTGATCTTCTTATTTACCCATTTTGAATTTCTGTTTATCTTTTAGTGATTGACATATACATTATTTGATATCTCTATCCCTACTTTGAGAGTATGATTTTTTATGGTTTATGCACCCATGGATTTGTAATAATGAGTAAGGTATGAAATCATTTTATAGGGAGATGGGAATGATTCCCAACATAACTTTGTTTATACTAGTGTCTTCCATCCTTTTCCCCTTCAGACTTCTAATATGACCTTTGAAATACATCCCCTATATCTAGGGACCCCCTTGAACTAAGAAAGCCTTTTCATCTGGAATATCATAATATAATGAATTCATTTATGATGAGCTGTGATTTTCTATAAAATATGTTGTTCTTGACAACTGTATTTGGAATGAATGTAATCTCAATTTTTTGTAGTATGAACTCCAACTTTGAGTGACACCCATTCAATAGTGGTGAACTGAGAATGTAAGTGAGTGGTTTCATGCAATAGACCAAACTAAAATTGTTATATTACTTATTGTTTCTGATCATCTAGATTGCAAATATCAGTGCCAGATATCAATTCTAGATATTCGAATAGAAATTAAAAGAATCGATCACGGTTCATTTGAGATATTAAAGGGTTTTTTCATGGTCAAAATCATTAGTTTTATTGTTGAAGGAACCCAATGGTCACTCTATGGATTTCACATACAAAATAAGTGTCCCTGCTTTTATAGGTGAAATTTTCATATGTGGGATGAATATATATTTCATGAGACTATCGAATTCATTCTAAAAATTATAAATCCATTAATATATAACCATCCTTTTTCGACAACCTTGTGAATGGAATACATTATCATACAATGTTGGATATGAGGAAATAAATATAGGCCATGTTTCTTTGATTTCCACTCAAATTTGTAAGGTCGAAGTGAGGTGACATTCCAAGGAATGAAATTTTCTTCGCAGGGTCAACATCAATTCCATGATGGTTTATGATGTATCCATTCTATTACTCGATGGTAACCGTAAATACACATTTTATTGGGTTTATTTTTAGGATTTGATTCCATATTTTGTTGAATATGGTATCTAGATCCTCCAGGAGGTCAGAGTGTTGTCAAGTTTTAACCACCAAGTCATCTACATAGAGTTCTAAGAACACTCCCAATATGGGTTTGAATAAGCACTGCATAGAACATTGTAATATATATCATTAATTCTTCATGAAAACATGATTTTTTTATAAAAATTCACTCTAGGGGGTCCAGAAGGTGGTGTATTCTTTGACTTCTTCATCAATTTAGATTTTATTTTTTCATGAATATCCATTAATGAAGGTTAGATATAGATATATTTCTATTTTATTGATCAATAGTTCTATGATTAATACTGGGAAATCATGCAAATACCATTTTCTATTAAGATCCCTAAAAACAATGCAGACTCCTATTTTTTCCATTATTCAACTTCAAATGAATTATATTGTCCATCCATTTGAGATATTTGTCCTCATGATTGATGTTTGATCTGTTGATGATGTCAAATTTATCTTCAATTCTGGAGTTATATGTCTGCTGCATCCATCTCACTGCCTATTTATAGACCTGGTTGTCCTCTGGCTAGACTATATGGTTAGTGGAAACCACATGATCAAGCCCCTTAAATTATACATAGTTCTAGGTGGACAAATCCCAATTCAGCTTCAGTAAGGAGGTATATACCTCTCTTTCATTAGAAGACACGGAGGCACTAATAAATTTGGGTTGTGGAGCTTATGATTTAGTGAGATTTATTTTTCCAAGTTCATCAATGGTTGTAGATGTGACCTCCTAAAATGATGGGGGATCCCTAAGGCCAACATATTATTATCGATCCTATTATACATCTTCACACTCTTATTTAATGGGTGGAGTGAGTGGTGGGATTTTTTTCTAGAGTGGGGGGTGGAGACAATATCAAAGAATTTCAAAGATGAACAGATTCCTTTGAACCAGCTAACCACGTGAGATATCCATGAAAATATAGAGATGATAGAGTGAGATTTGGAGAAGGAGTTTGTTCATCCTCTTGGGGTAACGAGACAACCTCTCATGCCTTATATGGTGAGGTAGGGGTTTCTTAGAACTATGGGGTTGGAATAAGAGAATTTTCATCTAATCATTCACCATTGTGTTTGTAGTCATCAAACATTTATATAGTGTTGGACTCAATTTTCAGGAAATATATTTGGAAGACTACTAAAAATATGTTTGATATTGGAATCAGATGCTTGATTTAATTGATGAGTTACAAATATTTATGGATTTTCTATTTGATGGGGTTAGTAAGGATAATTTCTGGACCATCCATTATGGTTAACTAAGAAACACCATCATACAAGTGTTGTTTTGTTTACCTATGATTTAGTGTTTCATTAATATAGTGTGAATCGAAAGATCCCAATTGGTCCTTATCGACAAAGAACATATCAATTTTTCCATTAATGTATTATTTGATGCATTTATTATATGATGAGTGGACTTACATGTGTTTATGAAACTAGGGACTACCTAGAAGGACATTGATTTTTTTGTTCTACTAAACCATTAGAAATTATGTGTTGTCTATGTGGTCTCAAAATTGAGCCATAAGCTTAATTTTTTATGATAGATTCATCTCACTATTTTCATATTCCTAATGTTCTTTGGTAGAAGGTTCTAGGTTACCATCATTTTATATGAGCTAGTGAAGTGTTTGTACTTTAATTAGGTTAACTTTGGATCCATTGTCAATGAAAACCATTTGTACATCGGCACCATTTCTCTTCTCGAACACATACTGGGGTGAAAAGTGTCCCTATAAAATGGAATAATTACTTTGATATATGAATTAGAAAAATATGTGTAATATTAAAAAATTAGTATATGTTTGATAAAACATTGTAGTGGCCACGTCAAATTCAAACTCGAAGGGTCTTAGAAAATCCTATTTCTGTGATTCCCTGCTGTCTTTTAACATGATCAGGGCATCTAGGATAGAGAGGTTGGTTGGTCTAAGGCTAGCTATTTCAAGATATCATACTTCATTCCTAAAGGATTATGAATCTTAGAATGGGGATGTTCTTTCAATGTTTCAATAGGGTCTAGAGTACTTTAATTAAGTTTATTGTGTCTCAAAATTGGAGTTGAATGTTCTTGTGTCAGTCGTGGGATAGGCTGAGCAAGCTTGTTAGATTATTGAGGTATATTTTACACTTGTACCACCTACAATTTATATTCTAAAGTCATCAATTCAGAGTGGGGATTTTTCTAGATGTAGGGGGCTTTCGTTCTCTTTTTGTACTCTCAGAAATTCATCTTCATGAGTTTTTTGCATCATTGACAGAACGAGTTAGGATATGGATAGAAATATAGTTCCTTCTATGACTACACCTTCCCCAGAATCCTATGCTCTTATGGGACAGCCTATGGTTCCCCTATCCCGTGCGGTGAACTCTAATTTATATACATACTAATTTTTTGAGATGGGATCCATTAAATGAATAAAATTGAAGAATCCAATGATAAACTCTTTCTATGATGAGGAATTTATTTGGTAGGCCATTTGTGGTGATGCGTTTGGAGGAAGGTTTCCCATTATATCAAATACGATAACATAATGTTTGAGAGTGTTAGATATATATTTTTACTTGATATGGGATCATCCTATGACTCTTTATCCTTATATTTTTAGATAGTAATATTTTTGAAACGATGGATATTAGTTTTTTGTGGGGTCGATGAAGTCTGCTGAGTTGCAGCAGAAGATGCAAGGGGAATAGTTGGTTGTTTCAACTATTCTTGGAGAATACAATGAGTTATATTGATAATATTTTGAGTCATCCAACCATCAAAATTCTATTCTCTTATTTTAATAAATTCTTACCACTCACCTACTTCTTTAGGGTAAGTATTAGAAACATACACTACCATTGACAGTGGATTTCATAACATTAATTGTCCAAAACCTACCATTTTAGTATGATTTCATTGAAGATGAAGCATTCATGAATGGTGTCCACTACTGGTCTATAGAAATGGAAATGATCTAACAAGTTGTAATGATCTACGTGGTGATACATTTTTGGTTCTAAATGGAAGAGTAAATCCTTTTCCATTGAGGCTATAAAATATCTATAGACATTATCATATCAGAATGAGTAAACATTGTTCTTTATCTTTTCAAATTGATTTCTCCATGGAACCCTCCCATTATCCTCTCAAGGTGGGGGTTTATGTTGGATCCCAGGGGGTGTTCTATACTATGGAACATGTTACAGATCTGGAGCATGCAAAGAGGCTGACATAAGTGTGACAAATACTGCCTCTACCATTCATTCTCTTTTACGTGAGACCAGTGCAGTTATCCAAGAAATAATATTAGTTCTCTAAATGGAATTTTTGATTCATTTGGAAATATGGGAAATTAACCAATTCCCACCAGTATATTTCAATGATATTATATGCCTTCATTTCTCAACTTGATGGTTCTCAATATAGAATGAGAGAGATCTTGTATTCATAGAGTTGTGGTAGTTGTAGAGAGGAAGTCATACTCTTACACCTGTTAATGAAATCTAATTTTCTCTCATTTTCCCACTATTTTCAATTCAAAAGTTCACTAATTGTTATATTTTTATATGTTGTGATGAATTGAATGAGTAATAATCAAAATAGTTCTTCATGTACTACTGTTGAATGAGATGTAAAATCCGTGTACCATACAAAGAGTGGAAGATGTATGGTTTGTACGAAGTAAATTATATTTGAATCGTCTTATTTTATATAGCTTCCCATCATGGGATCCTAATGGGATGCATATTCCATCTAATTATTTTATAGGTCCCCTAAGCCATTGATGATTAGAAACATAGGACTCCAGATGACTGGAGGTGGTATGGTGTCACTCACCCAATTGGGGAACATTTTCCATTCTGAATACACTAAGGCACACCGCTCCAAGACATCCTCAAATCAAACTCCCATTTTATTGATGGTGTCAAAAATACCTTGATGAGTTTCTAGTTAAATAGGATCTTGGAAAAATTTTATAATGCGAAGGAACTCCTATGCTATTTTTGCCTTTAGTTGTGGCTGATATCCAACCAATGCCAACTTTTGAAGATTTCCCTAGACCCACACTGATTTCCACCATAATGGAGGTAAATATTGATATACATCTATGATAAGGTCTAGGTTTACCAATGGTCTTGGCATTGAGTTGGTGAGCTACCCTGGATCTGCTTCAATTGATGAGATGAATCCTTGTTTCTGAGATACACCTACTAGTAATGTATGGTAAGGCTCTGTCTGGGGACGATATTTTTCAGAAACTCAACCTCGGAGTAATGCCTTATTGAGTAACATCAACTCTTTAAATTCCTCCTATATCTGATTGAATCTTTCTTAGAGAATTTTAAGGGAATCCTCATTGAGAGTAGTAGGCAGGTTTTATGAAACCATATATTTATTATTCAGTTTGGTAATGATTCTAGGGGGAGGTAGTGAGGGATTTTTCATGGGAGCTCCCATATATAAGGTTATTCTATTATTCTGAGTATGAACACCATCATTATTAGTGCAGACAATATTATGTATTAAACAATACTCTACTTTCTCTTCTTTATTTACATTATATTTAGTACTGTTTGAAGGATTGATACCATTAATATTCACTAATGCACAATTCATTATGGGCATCATACTTTTTTATGAATGATATAAGTGATATTAGTGTCCCTTTTAGGCCTCTTCTTTACTTTTTGAGCACTTATTTGATGCTCCTACTAAAGTGTGACTTAGATAGAGCCTCCTTATATCCCAGTCATATTCCTCCCTTATAGGGGAAATGATTCATGATACAAGGTAAAATAGAGGACCTTGCCTCTTGTCGTCCCCTAAAAATGGGAAATAAATAAATTCCATTAGACGGTGTGGTAGATATAGAAATTCACATTGAAATATTGGATGGGTTTTTTCCATTCTATTTTTATTGGGGATCAATATGTGTATTCATTTATATAGGGGGTATTTTGTAGTAAAAATACTCCCACCACTGCGGGCTGGGGATGAACTCGTACTATCACGACTGCTACTACTTTTTTCACACTCTTGATATCACACATCCGTGTTTGATCATGATCCAAATATAATACCGATTCTTCCTAAAAAATGACTTCTTCTGATTACATTAGAAGTGATTGATGATTGGATTCCCTTAATGTAGAAGATTGTTGGATTTTCACAGTTTCCAAGTTCATGATTTCTTTCTTGGATTAATCTTGTTGGACCTAACAACTTTGAGACTTATCCATGGTTGATTCATGTTTAGTGTTCGATATTTCAAGTTCATGGATCTCTCTTAAGAGTCACATTAGTGTAATTAAATTATATTATTTTATATCTAGTGGGTTTTATTTAACTATTCGGGGTGAAATAAAATAGATAAATGTTTCACCCATCCTCATATATGATCACATGATGAAGAATTGAAAATTATATAGTGTAACTCATTCAATGCATTGAGGTAGTTTGATTGAATATTTTTTTATCATTTCATTATTCATTTCCATTGTATAGATAGAATGGATTCTAATTCGATTTGATATTGAAAACCTCCAAATAATTTAACAAGGTATTAATACTCATTTTAGGGTAATAATATTTCATTCAGGTGGATTAGTTTTTTCAAGATATTAAGAAGGATTTTATGAAATTTTTTTTATGAAAATGCCTTTGGAATGTCAAATTTAGGAGTGGAAGGGAGACAAAACATGATGGGTATGCCATACCTAGACAATTATATTCTCTCAAGAAGAATATCCTATTTTTATTCTAGAAGAGAATCCTATAATTGATCCCACCAACATGAGGGATTCTTAATTATTTTATCACAGGTAGTGGGGATAGTGGACGTCTCATTGTTATGAGAATGGTTTGAGGGTGGATTAGACGATGAACATTTCCCTTATGCAATATTCTGGATGATAAAGGATTTTTCATTTCAATTGTAAGATTATCTGACATTTTTGGACCCATCTCTGCAATTGCCTCAAAATAAGAGGGTTTATTGTATAAGACTCAACAAGGGGAGGACCTCCATGATGAAATGATATGTCATTGTGGGGAGGACCCTCACAATGAATGCCATCTTGGTTTTGTCTACCATCGTAGATCGATGTAAGACTGTAAGAATAATTTATACTGTGTATACCCTAGGGAGAAACCTCGTGGTGGATGAATGAATTTGGAGTACCTTCTTTTTATTTTATCATTTCTCCACATGTAAGGCTGACATGATGCTCATCATGAGATAGGTTATCATGATCAATCTGTTTTTTTTTTCACAATTGAATCCTTTGTAGTATATTCTCTGTGGACGACCATAAATATTTTGGTAAAAATGTTGTGGGGAGGACCTTCAAAAATGTTACTACCACATTCTCAATTTTTCAATGGATTGGAATAATCATGGGCTACCAATGACAGATGTTTAATGTCCTTAAAAAAATCATCTTCTAGAATAGTACTATTATAAGTCTTTTCTTTATTTTCTAGTTGCATTTGGAAATATTTCTTTTTAGGAACACTATTTACGGTTATTCGGGATGATTTCTGTGAGTTATGGATTCCATAAATGGGTTCCTATTCGAGTGGATCCCATGTTGTAACTAGGATATACTATTGAGATTTTGGAATTATGGCTGGGATATATGCCTAACCTTGAGAGACCACAAAAGGGGAATGATTTACCCGAGTTATAATGGGTATTTTTGCATCATACTATTGTCTTTTTATCAAATAGTACTAATGATGACCCTCTAGGATAGGAGTAGGGATTCATGTTTGATGTAGAGTGATCACCTCATTTTGTTGATGAGTCTACCCATTTGAGGATGCAGGGTTGTGGGCCTGGATCCTTTTCATTGTCGTGGACATGATTACAACTTAGAATGTATATAAAATATAGTCAGGGATTGATATATGACCCTAAATCATTGAAAATATTTTTAAATATAATCTTGAAGTTGGAAATAGAATACACACACATTTTGGTGTCGGAATAAGAATGTGTTTCCACAGTGGTCCTCCATTTCCTACTAGTATATACTGATAGTTCACTTCTGTGGGGGATGCGGTATGAGTCTTCCCCTGATTCACAACTGATATATCCTATTAATATTGTATTTAGATGATAGTATTCTTGTGAATTAGTTGGTATATACATCTTCTAAAAAATACATCATATTTTAATGATGGGTTTACTGTGCAACCAAAAGATATTGTAGTTGGTCATAGTTGGTTTCAACTGTATTTTCATGAAAAAAAATTGTACCAAACCTTCTCTTTATTCAACATTAATAAAATATTTATGACTTTATATTTCACTTAATAGACCCCAAATTATTGATAAGTCTAGTGTATTTGGAAATTAGGTACATTTCATATTAACATAAAATAGGAAATACATCATATTTATTTAAAACATCAAGAACATAATCATAATATTCAATGGATTTTTAATCATCCTGGGATAAACCATGGACACACATAAGAATGGGGGGATTCAAATCCCTATAAGATAATAAGAATTGAATAAGGTAAACATGTTATACAATAGGCATATCAATGGGGAATAAAAGGAACATGAATAATAAGTCCTGATATTATGTTACCCAGTCTGGATCTGAGTATCACTAAGAGGGGGAAGGGTGGATTAGTGATATATTTACCTTTTATGTTTACTTTCTTTTTTATTGAACAATTACTTCTTATTAAATAGTTCTTTCCTTACTGAACATACACAACTACATGAACACAATATTTACAAGGTTCACTATTCAACAATGGTAGTTATGTGTATGGTATGGTAAGAAAATAATCCATAACCACACAATCTACAAGAAAGAAATGATTTGATGCTGAATAAAACGAGTTGGATATATCCTTACACTCATGTAGCACCTTGAAAACAATCCTTATGTGCGTGTACACCCTCTTAGAAAAAATAGGAAAAAAACAATGTTTCATTAATTCTTAAACAGCTTTCACAATATGTACTTTCAAAAAACTTCTTCTCTTTCCTACCCAAAATATGGAAAGAAAAAACATGCACAAAATCTTACTGGAGGTTCTAAATTTAAATAATTCATGCACCCTTATAGGTGTATTGTGAACAACATTTATTCCTTACACTGAATATTTTTCTTTTGTAGCGAAACACCTCTTGGGCACAACTTCAATCTTGCACACAATTTTCCTTCTTACAAACAACTCCCTTTATTCACACAACCCCCTTTACTAAAAAATAATCAGTTCTTCATGGATTTAGATTTATCTATGTGTCGATCTTTTAAAATGATATGGGGTCACCTCTTGTTTATAGGCATCGTTGACCCCTACACATAAAAAACCTGATGTATCATGCTAAATCTTGACACATCATGAAAAACCCCATTTGACATCGCATTGGGTGCCTAAGTCTATTTCTTGGAATAATTTTTTTGTTTCTTATAGACACGCCAATAAAATATTAGAACAATTTTGATATTTATATGCTAGATTCACAGCTTACCCATAACTACCGCTTAATGCTTGCCTCTATAAGGATATATTATTTATCCATAAGGACAGATTTATGAAAATTATCCCCCTTGAAAACACTATCCAAAGGTAAGATTAGATAGTGTTTAGTTATACCTACCTCAACCTTGATGAGAATGAGGATGGACACCCATGGTCACCCTCAAATTAGCAAATGATTCATTTGGTAAAGGTTTTGTGAAAATGTCACAAGATTTTCTTATGTAGAAAATGAACTATATCCTCAATTCATTCTTCTCCATCTATTTTTCGATGAAGTGTTACTTTATGTCAATGTTTTTTGAACGAGGATTTCATATCGTATTCCATGTTAGATTTTTTGCACTCTGATTTTCACTTACCAAGAGAAAGGGTAGCTTTACATCAACACAGAGATGTTCCAAATGAGTCTTCATCCACATGAGTTGGGTAGAAGCTTGAGTAGCTGACACATAATCACATTCATCTATTCTAAGAGTTTCTAAATTCTATTTCATTATAAACCAACTACATCCACTATTCACTAGAATGAAAATTCCACCAGATGTGGATCTTATATCACCTAGGTTTCCTGCCGAATCGACATCTAAATACCCAATCATATCAACATTTTATAAGCCATCATACCTGATTCCAAAGGTTCTTTTGACATTGATATATCTGAGAATTATGTTTCCAGAAATCAAATTTGATTCCATAGTAGCTCTCTAAAATCATTCACATAAGGTAAAAACATAGACGATATCGGGTCTTGAGGCAATAAAATATAACGGACTTCCAATCATCTTTTGAAACTCGTTCTAATAAACATTCATGGATTATCCATATTTAGAAAACATGGTTCCCATTGAAATCGTTGAGGAAACTAGTTTTGAATTTTCCATTCCAAAATCCTTCATATGTTTCATAGCATACTTTTTTGAGAAATAAAAATTTGGTTCTTCTTCTGTAAAATTTTTAACCCAAGAAAATATTTCATTTATGCCTGCATGGAAAAATAAAATGTGTCTTTAATCTCTTAAACAAATATTTCATATGATCTTTCATCATATACATAAAATATAATGGCATCATCATAAACAATTACGATGAGAGAAAACTCATGACATTCCATGATGTAATTATTCTTTTCAACTCTACCTTTTGTGAAATTTATCCTCCTCAAGCATGAATGAAATTTAGAATACCATTCCCTTGGAGCCTTTTTTATCCCCTACAAATCCTTCTTCAATATAAACACATAATCTTCTTCCTTCCCAATAACAAATCCAGAAGGATGATCAATGTAAACATCCTCATCAAGACCGCCATTTATGAATGATTAATTGATAACCATTTGAAAGATTTTGTAACCTCGTTATGAAGAAATAGAAAGAAAAATTTTGCTTGTTTTTATCAATGACATTAGATAAATGGTTAAATCAGAATCAATGACTTCAATTTGTGAATAATCTTTTCAAACCAATCTTGTTTTGTTTTTATCCCTTCACCATCTTCATTCATATTGTTTCAGAAAACCCACGTTGTACCAAAAATGTTCTTGTATTCCGCCTTGGGGAAAATATACCATGTATAATCATTCCCTATCTTATCAAGCTCCTCATTCATATCCTAAACCATTTCTGGATGCTCAAATTCTTCATTCCCAACATTTGGTTCAACCTTCGAATAAAGAGAAGTGTGTGTGATATCATTTTTTGTTCTTATTTTTGAATCCTCTGATGTTTATTAAAAATAATGTTCTGAGTATCCACTTCCATCCTCATCCTAGGATGAGTTGCTTTAATTTATTCCTCATACCTTGAAATAACTGAGTCTGATTCCTCTACTTGAGTAGGATTACAACTATTAGTAAAATTTTCAGAATTGTTGGCAAAACATTCCTTACCCTTCTCATCTTCCACAAAATCATTTGACTTATTATCATTCTCAATATTTTAAACAAATTTCAAAATAGTATAATTGATAATTCTCACTATTTCTTTCTTGAAACATCTAAATCCTCTTCCTTTTGGAGCATATCCAAGAAAAATTCCCTAATCTCCTCTTTTCTCAAACATATCATCGTTTCCACCTTTCTTCTTTATAATGCATGAGATCCCAAAATTTCTTATGGGTTTAAGACTTGGATTTCTTCCATCGAACATCTCATATGGAGTCATTTTAAATTGTGGCCTATAGAATCATTTGTTATGAATATACACATCAATTCACATGGCTTTCCTCCAATAATAATGGGAAATAATATGTTCAAGTAACATAGTTCTCACTACTTACACAGGACTTCTATTCTTTCTTTCAGCTACCCCATTTTTTTGAGGTGTGTATGCTGAACTAAACTCATACTTATTTCGATGATTCTCAAGATAACTATAAAACTATTCATTATTATACAAACCACCATTAATATTTTTCCACTTCTTCACTAAATACTTGTATCCCTTCTCTTCTTTCCTCATTAATCTCTTAAGCATTTTTAGAGCATCTGACTTGTGTCTCATGTACACAGCACAAGTAATGCGAGTAACATCATCAATGAAAGTGATGAAGAAATTATATACACTATTAAATTTATTTCTCATTGGTCCACATATATTATAATGTATATGTTTCAGGGGTCATTTTTGGAAAATCTAAACTCTCTTATTCATAGAGTTTGTAATCTTCCCATTCTCACAAATTGTGGAACACCAATAACTCCTTCCAGATAAATAAAGTATATCTCAAACACTATCTTGCATTGATAACATCAACATGTTTCTATGATGCATATGTCCCAGACTTTTATGCCATTTATTTTTTTCATCCACCACACCCATGTAGCAAGAGTTCTTTACCTCAAAAACTTTGAAGAAATTCCATTTTTTACATCGGCCCATTGTAACTACATTTCCATCATTTTCACATTTCATAACAAACCCATATTTTCTGAAGATAACATTGTATCCCTCATCACAGAGTTGTGAAACACTTAGATTTTTGTGTTTCTACCCATCAACATGTAGTTTTTTCTGGGATTTTATCTTTTCTTTTCCAATTATGGAAGATCAAATACCTCTGATTATTATAGATTGATTGTTTCCAAATGTCACTATTCCTTCTAATAAGTCATTCAAATTATTTAAAAACATTACGTCTCCTGTAATATGAGATGAAAAAACACTATCAAGTATCCATGATCATTCTCCTTTCATATATTTTGACATAGTGTCAACAAGAAGTGATTTTTGTTCTTCCTTTTCTTCCACTTTTTGTTGCGCTTCCTCCAATCTACTAGTCAAGTCAATGTGTTCAGGACAGAAAACCAAGAACTCTTCTTTTTAGACCTAACAAATCATTATTACATAGACTTTTAAATCTATATCTTCTAGGTATATTCTTTTAAAAAAAATTTTGTTCAGGTAACACAATCAGGATACACCAAGAAAGACGTCCAGGTCAATAACATCATTCAAAGATGGTTTCCAGTGGTTGGAAACAATTCAAAACATTCACACCAACCATATAAGATGTCTAATGGAATTTATTTTGAAGTTTTTTATATTTAAAACCCTTACACCCCCTCAGTTGTTGTGTTTCAAAGCTTGTGGAATATTATTAATGTTGATAGTTGAACCAACACATATTTTCCATGTGTCTGAAACCACCACAATACTAGAAGTATCCATAGAATGAATATTTCCCTCTGAAACATCCATACTGACCGTAGTTGTGGACATTCTTCTCAATAGTCATTTTTCTATAACTCTTTTAACCATCAACCTTTATATTTTCAGTTTTATCATTATTCTTCAGCTCAGATTTCTCTTCAGACGTAGTATAACCAGAAGTAGTAGGAATATTTCTGGACTCAATAATTTTTTTTGCTTCTTATTTTTCTTTTTTTCTATCTTTTACCGCATACGTATACTTTCCAATATTTTCCTTATCAGAACCAGTTTTATTTTTCTTTTCATCCTTTGAAGGTAACTTTTTTTGTTCTTTTTTAGGTTAATTTTTAGCAAAACATTCACCAACGTCTGTAATAGAGTTTTTGAACCTTTTTCTCATTTCCACATCTTTAGAATGTTTATGATGGAAAAATTCCAACTCAAATTCATTTTCCTTTATCATTACTTCTAGATGATCATTACAATTTTTTTCACTCTCAGGTGAATTTTTCAGATCATCAACCTTCTATTAAAATTATTATTTTTGATCAGGGGAAAATTATTGGTCATTTGATGAAGAGTTTTCATTTGACAATTTTTTGTTTTCCTTCTCAAGACTTCTAATATTTCTCAAAAATTCAATCATCTCCTCTTTCAAATACTATTCAAGTTGATTTTCCTCTTCTTCAGTACTAAAACACACATAATCTTAATTATTCACTATTGTAAAAAGGTACTTTCTCTGGCTTTCTCAGTAACAAAATTTTCAGATTTATTATTACTATCGTCATCTTCTGCATTTTTTAGAAAAAGGTTCTTATTTTCTATTTGAAGAACTATTTATCCTTACCTCTACCAGAATATTTATCTTTTTCACCCTGTTTCTTCCATGAATTTATTGGTATTCCATCTTCTTCATCGCTATATTCATATTTACCTTTTTTGAAGTAAATTAGCTGCAATGTGGCCACAACTACACATAAAAACATATCAAAGAGAGTTTAACATTGTATTTCCATATGCCTCTTTTTACATTTTTAGGAAACAAGGATAAAATTTCATCAAAATTATACATTCCTCATTTTCAGAGTCGGATTCCCCAGCTTCATCATCAACAAGAATTTTCATCGACTAATATTTCTTTCAATCCATGAAAGAAATTTACCTATCATTTTATTATTTTCACTTCATAGTCTTATCCCTTATCATTTTATAAGTGATGAGAGTGATATGAAAATCATCCCGAGATAATTGATTTGGGTCCTTGTCCTCTTGTGATTAAACATTAGAATCAAATTTTTCGAGAAGATTTATGATGATTTTTTTAACTACTATAGAATCCTAAAATATTTAACCAAGATGTGTGATTTTACTGACAATGCTTTTTGTCCCGGAAAATAATTCCCCAACTAAATCATGCTCACCCGTCATTATGTCTCCATACTTCAGCCTCTATATTTGTTGTTTTTCATTCTTCACTTCTGTATTTCCATCATTGATGTTTTTAGATTGTCCTAGATTCCTATGGTTGTAGCGATACCTTTCTATCTAAAAATTCACTCTTATAAATAGATGAGAGTAGTTCATTCTTAGTCGTTCCGTCATTCTGAAGATTCTTCTTATTGGTAAGAGTTAGAGGAACATTGACATTAGTAGCAGGAAATCCTCCTTTTATAGTTTCAAGAACCTCATATCCCAGAGACATTAGATAAGGCGTCATTATATCTTTCTTGATATGATAATCCTTCCCATAAAATATCAAAATCCATCAGCATTCACAAAATTCAGATTATCCATCAAATATTTTCTAAAAAACATCATCAAAGAACAAACGAAGGGAACCTATCCTTCTAATACTAATTGATGTTACCCAGTTAGGATCCAAGTATCACCGAGAGGGGGGTGGGTGAATCTGTGATATCATTTTTTTTATTTTTCCTTTATTTTTGAATCATTTTTTAACTCCTATTAAAGAGTTCTTTTTCTTCTAAACACACACAACCACATGAACACAATATTTACAAGGTTCACTACTCAACAAGAGTATCTAAGTCCTTGGTATAGTACAGAGATAAGAAAGTACCACAAAATAAACATCCAAATAATACATTTATGGGGAATAAAATGAGTAGGATATACCCTTACACTCATGTAGCACTTAGAAAAAAAATCCTCAAGTGTGTATGAAATCTTATACAACAAATAGGGAAATAAATTCAGTGCTTCTTAAAAAACATTCATAGTGTGATAATTCAAAAAAATCTTCTCTTTCCTATACAGAAGCTTGTAAGAACTACCTTGCACAAAATCTTACTTTTTGTCCAAAATTTAAATCTTTCATGCACCATTTTAGCTGTCTTTCATGCAAATTTTATGAATCAAATGCAAGATTTGACTATTGTCACAAAACCTGTCTTGCACACAACTTCAATCTTGCATGAAAATTTTCCTTCTTACGTTCAATTCCATTTCTTTCATACAAATCACGATACTAAAAATGTTTCATCACTTTATAGATCATGATTTCACTAATTGTCGATATTATAAAATGAGATGGGGTTACTTTTTATCTATAGTCCATGCAAACCCCTGTGCCCAAAATCCTGACATGTCATTCAAGATCCTGACGCATCGCACAAAACCCCATTTGACGTCACATTGGGCATTTAAGTCTCTTTCATGCCAACCTCATATTTCATACACTTGTTGAATCTTTCACTCACATCATTCCTTTTCCATGTTTAATGTTTTGACCTTGAATCATGACTTGCATGAAAATTGAACACTATATTCAAACTTCCACGCAACATTCTTTGACAAAAGCACATTTCTCCATCACCTGATTTTCATCCCCAAAAATTTGGCAGTCACTGGGAATCATCGCCTCCAGAAAATCTACTATGGAAAGAACATAAATGTTTCTTCATTGTCATCTGAATTATTCAACAAGAAACTCATTTCATCATAAAACATAGATGTCGTTATTTATTGTGTTTGATCGAACACATTTGGCATCATCATATTTAAATTGAAAGTACTGAACCATCCCTCTCATCCACTAGTATCGTTCCTTCCAATAAAAACTGAATATGACTGGAAACATCGTTACTCACCATTTAGTGCATAAGGGTTGCATCACAATTTCTGAAAAATTCTGATATTTTTGGAAAAAAATAACAACACATCATCTGTTTTTCATGTCCATTAAAAATTGAATTGATTTATCTTCTTTGAAAATAATAGATAACAATATTCCAAATAAAATATTCTTACTTCCTTATCCATCCAACATCGTCACAATAATATCCCCCTTTGTATTTTGTTTTCAACCTTGATTCATTAATAAATTATCTTTTTAACCCCTAAAATGGATTACTTATCATCAATTTTAATCCAACGTTACGTAACTCATATTAGGAAACAAGAATTATTGAAATGTAAAACCAAATTTCCAAAATTAGTGACTATGAAATTTAATCATCATTTCTCCTCCGAATTATATTGAAAATCCTACAATCATATACCACAACATTCTTCACTTCACTAAAATTCTATTATATAAAAAAATTCTTACAGCCACTCTAACAAACAATTAGAGTAGTTCACACATTTATATGCTAGATCCGCAGCTTACCCATAACTACCCCATTATAGATGCCTCCAAAAGGATAGATTTATGACCCACAAGGATAGATTTATGAAAATTATCCCCCTTGAAAAAACTATACCAATGGAATATGCGAGAGGGGTCAGTTTCACATACATCAAACGTGATGATAAGAAGGTTATACACCCATGGTAAAACTCAATTTAGCAATTTATTCCTTCGTTATAGGTTTTTTGAGTATGTCATAAACTTTTTCCGATGAAAGAATGTACTCCAAACTCAATTCATTATTCTAAAACTTTTCTTTAATGATGGTGTACTTTATTTTAATTTGTTTTAATGAGGGTGTTGTACTGTATTCCTCATAAGAATTATTACACTCTGATTATCAATTCCCAAGAGAATGGGTAGATTTACTTCAATAAGGATATATTCCAACTCTGTCTTAATTCACATGAGTTGGGTAGAAGCTTGAGTAGTATCAACATACTCACCGTTAGCTCTCCTTAGAGTTAATGAATTCTATTTAATTATATTCCAACTACCACAATTTTTCCTAGACATAAAACACCACCAGTTGTAGATATTATATCATCAATGTTTCCTTCCCAATCATCTTCTGGATACCTGAACATATCAATATTTTCTGAGCCATCATACCAGATTCCAAAGTTTGTTATGCCTTTGATATATCTAAGAATTATATATTAGTAATCAAATTTGAATCTTTAGGTGTGCTCTAAAATCATGAAAATAAGGTAACAACATATATGATATCGGGTCTTGAAGAATTCAAATATAATAGACTTCAAATCATCTTTCAAAACTCATTCTGATCAATTTCGTGGCATGATCCATCTTTAGACAACTTGGTTCTAACTGAAATCAGTGTTGAAACTAGTTTCAAATTTCCCATTCCATACTTCTTTTGAAGTTCCCTAGTATATATTTCTTGAGAAATAAAAATGTGGTTCCTCTTCTGTAAAGATTTCATCACAAGAAAGCATTTCGTTTCTCCTATCATGGACATCTCAAATGACTTCTTCATCTCCTAAAAAAATGTTTTGCATGATCTTTTATCAAATCCATCAAATATAATTTAGTTGACATAAAAATTTATGATGAAAAGAAACTCATGACATTCCACGATGTAAATATTGTTGTCAACTCTACCTTTTTTAAAATTTATCTTCCTCAAGAAAGTCTCTAATGGAGAATACCATGCCCTCGAAGCTTGTTTTAGCCCATAAGAAGCCTTCGTCAAACTGCACACATAACATTCATCCTTACCAATAAAAAATCCACATGATTAATCAATGTAAACATCCTCGTCATGATCACTATTCAGTAATGATGATTTTACATCCATTTGAATGATTTTGTGACCTCGTTGTACAAAAAAAATCAGTTTATTTATAACCTTGTAAGTGGAGAAAAGGTTTCATCAAAATCAATGCCTTAAATTTTTTAATACCCTTTGCAAACAAATCATTCATTTTTTTATATCCCTTCACCATATTTATTCATCTTGTTTAAGAAAACCCACTTTATACCAATAATGTTTTTTTCCTCCGTCTTGGGTACAACCTCCCAAGTATTATTCTTTTCTATCTGATCATGCTCTTCATTCCATGAAACCATTATTGATTCTGAAAAGCTTCATTCGCGTCATTTGGTTCAACTTTCGAATAGATAAGTGTGTGTAATATCATTCATTTTTATTATTGGTTGATGCCTCTGATGTCTATTACCAATAATTTTTGGAGTATCCAATTGCTTCCTCAGCCAAGGATGAGTTATTTGAATTTCATCCTCTTCAATTGAAATTGCTGATTCTAATTCTTCTTCTTGAGTAGGATTACCACTATTTGAAACTTTTTCTAAAATTTTAACAAAAATTTTCTTATCATGCTCATGTTCAACATCACTATAACACTTTTTTTCATTCTCAATATTTACAAAAAAATAACATCATAATAATCAATATTTATCCCTATTTTGTTGTTGAAACATCTATATCCTCTTCCATTTGGCAGATAGAAAAGAAAATCTTCCATCTCTTAGTTTATCAAACATATCATGGTTTCCAACATTCTTCTTTATAATGCACGAGCTTTCAATAAAACTTATGCATTTCAGAGATAGAGTTCTTCCATAAAATAGTTTTTATGGATTCATATCTAATTTTGGCCTATAGAAACCTTGGTTTAGAATATACATAACAATGATCATGTCTTGCATCTAATAAAAATGAGAAAGTGTTTGTTCACGTAACATAGTTCTCCCCATTTCTACTAGACTTCTATTCATTCTTTCAGAAACCACATTTTCATGAGGTGTGTATGGTGAACTGAATTCATGGCGAATTGCATGCTTCTGAAGATAAATTTCAATCTCTTAATTCTTATACAAACCACCATTATCAGTCCTCAACTTCTTCACGAAATACTTGAATTCCTTATCGGCATTCCCTTGAAACACTGAAACATTTTTAGGGAATTAGACTTATGTCTCATGTACATAACACATGTAATACAAGTAATGTAATCAATGAAATTAATGAAGTGATTATCTCCAATTGAATATTTCATTCTTTTTGGTACATAGATATTAGAATATATATGTTCCAAGGGTCTTTTGGAGCGAATCTTAACTCTCCTATGTATGGAGTTTGTAATATTCCCTTTCTCACAAATAGTGCAGCACCAATCCCTTTTTCTTGATAAATTAGGCATATCCCAGACATTGTCTTATGTTGATAACTTTCACATGTTTTTATGACACATATGTCACAAACGTTTATTCCATAGTTGATTTTAATCTAACACACCCATGTAACAAGTGTTTTTTACTACACCAACTTGGAACAAATTCCATTTTGTACATTTTCTTCTTGTAACTACATTTCCATCATTTTCACATTTCACAACAAACCCATCTTTTATGAAGATAACTTTTTTCCCTCATCAATGGTTTGTGAAACATTTAGCATGTTGTGTTTCTGACAATCAATATATAGTGTTTTCTTGGATTTCATCTTTTCATTTCCAATAATGGCTTCTCCAACACCTTTTATTCTTAGATATTCATTGTTTCCAAATGTCACTATTCCTTCATTAAAATCTTACACATTATTTAAAAGTTTTTAGTATCCTTTCATATGAGATGAACAACAACTACCATGGATCACTGGCCATTATAATTTCACATAGTTCAATGCAATTTCAATAACAAGAGCTTTTTTTCATAATTTTATTCCACTTTTTTGGTTCCTTCAATATCCTAGAAAAGTCAATATGTTTTGTCATGACAACCAATCACTCTTTATTTTTATTCCTAGCATATATATCGTTACTATACTTTAAAATAATTTGATTTTGAGAATTTTAAAAAAAAATCTTGTTCAGGTTACACAATTAGGAAACAATTAGCAAGATGTCCATGTCAATCACATCTTTCATAGATAGTTTCCAATGGTTAGAACCTATTCTCAACATTCACACTGACCTTCTCAGATGCCTTATGGAGTTTATTTTGACATTTTTACTTTTAATGAAACATATTCCCCATAAATCCTTGTCTTTCATAGCTTGTGGAATATTATTAATGTTGTTTTTGAACCAATACATATTTTCCTTGTTTCCGAATCCACCACAATACCGGCAGTATATATAGAATGAATATTTACCTATGAAACATCCATGATGACCATAGTTCTGAACATTCTTCTCAAAAATCTTCTTTACAGAACTATTCTAAACACTAACCATCTACTTTCATTTGTAACATTCCTCTTCATATCAGATTTCTATTCAAACTTACCTGAACCAGAAGTAGTAGAAATATTTCCGGACTCACGATTTTTAGATGGATTCTGATTTTTTAGAATTTCTTCCTTTAACCACATATGTATCCTTTGGAGAAATTTTCTCATCATAACCTATTCCGTTTTTATTTTCAACCTTTAAAATTAACATTTTTTAACCTTTTTGGTTCCTTCTTTAGATGATATTTCACTAAATTATGTAACATTGATTTTGAACCTTGTGTTCTTTTACTCAGCTTTAGAATGATTTTGTTGGAAAAGTTCCAACTCATCTTATTTTTCATTTAGCTTTACTTCTAGATTGTCATTACAATTATTTTTACTCTCAATAAAATTATTCATATCATTAATCTCTTTTTCAAATTTTTCGTTCTTATCAAGAAAACATTCTATGTCATTTGATGAAGAGTTATCATTTGTTAATTTAATTTTTTCCTTCTCAAGCCTTCTGATCTTTATTAAACATTTCATTATCTATTCTTTCAAATACTATTCATGTTGAGTTTCCTATTCATTAGTACTACTACTATCAGAATCATCATTATTAAATGTTTCAAAAAAGCTATTATTTATAGCTTTCACAGCAAGAAAGTTTTCATATTAATTATCTCTATCCAAATCTTATTCATTTTTATTAAATCTTCTTCTTTTTGATTTGAAGAATTTTTTATCCTTACCTCTACCAGAATATTTATCTTTGTCACCCTGTTTCTTCAATGACCTTCTTGGTATTATGTCTTCTTCTTCACTATCTTCATCTATCCTTTTTTTAGGAAAATTAACCACAATGTTCCCCACAACTCCACATCCAAAACATTTTAAAGGGATTATCCATTTTTATTTTTATGTGCCTCTTTTCAAATATTTAGGAAACAAGGATAAAATTTTACTAATATTTTTAAATATCTCTTTATCAGATTCAAATTCACCGGCTTCTTCTTCAATATGAATTATCTTCAACTTCTATTTCTTTTCACCCTTGAAAGACATTTTCTTATCAACTTTTTCTTTTCTCTTAATTGAATTATCCCTTATTAGTTCATAAGTGATTATAGTGCTATGAAAATCATCCAAAGATAATGTTTCATAGTCTTTGTCTTCTAGTGATGAAACATTAGCATCAAATTATTTGGGAAGAATTTTCCTGATGTTTTCATCAATTGTAGAATCCTCCAACTTTTCAATAAGACCTCTGATTATACAGAAAATATATTCTATCGTGGTAAATAAATCCCTAACTAATTCATGCTCACTCATCTTTAATTCATCATACTTTAGCCTATATATTTGAAGTTTTTCCTTCTTCAATTCTATATTTCCTTCATAGCTGTTTTCATTTTTTCCCAAATTCATTTGGTTGTAGCGACACCCTTCAATATTAAAAGTTCACTCTAAAAAACAGATGATTGTAGTGCATTTTTATCCCTTCCATAATTTTAAAGATTGTTCTTATTGATATTAGTAAAATGGACCTTGTTATCAAGAACATAATATCTGACAGACATAAGATAAAATATCATTATATCTTTTTAAGTATTATAATTCTTCACAGAAAATATCAGAATCCCCTACTATTCAAACAATTATGATTCTCCATCAAAATGTTTATTCAAAACTTTTGCAAAGAACAAATTATGTGAACCTCACCCTCTGATACCAATTGAAGTTACCAAGTCGGGATCCAAGTATCATTGAGAGGGGGTGTGAATCAGTGATATCTTTTTCTTTTATGTTTCCTTTCTTTTGGAAACACCACTAGCATCCTGTTAAAGTGTTATTTCCCTAATAAACACACAAAACCACATGAAGACAAGATTTAAAAGGTTTACTACTCAAAAAGAGTAGCTTCATCCTTGGTATGGTATCGAAATAATATAGTACCGCACAATCCACTAGAAAACAATCATTTGATGTGGAATGCAATGAGAAGGATATACCCTAACACTCGTGTAACACTTGGAAAACAATACTCATGATTATGTGCACCCTCTTATCACATGTAGGGAAAAACAATGTTTAATTTATTATTAAACAGCTTTCATAGTGTGATATTTCAAAATAATTCATCTCTTCCTTACCCAAAAGCTAGTATGATCTTCTTTGCACACAATCCTACTTATTATGAAAATTTTAAATTGTTCGCGCACTATTTTAGGTGTCTTGTACACAAATATTATGCCTCAACAACAATATTTGACTTTTTTAATGAAAAACCTCTTGTTCACAACTTCAAGCTTGCGGGAAAGTTTTCCTTCTTAAGCACAACTCCATTCATTTCATGCAACTCGCTTTACTAAAAATTATTCTGCACTTCAGAGCTCGATATTTCTCTAACATTAGATCTTATTCAATGAGAGAGGGTCATATTTTATTTATAGTCATCACTATCCCATGCGCTCAATAACCCTAACATGTCACACATGATCTTGATGTGTTGTGAAAAACCCCATTTGACATCACATTGGGTGCTTAATTCTCTTTTATGCCACCCTCATATTTTGCGCACTTCTTCAATCATTCATGCACTTCATGCCTTTTCCATATATTGATATTATCACCTTGAATCATGCCTTGAATAAAAAATTCCAAACCATCTACAAACTTGCATGAAATATTCATTCACAAAATAACATTTCTCCATCTCTCAATTTTCAGCCCCAAAAATTTGGAAATCACTGAGAAATATCACCACCTTAAAATCTGTTATGGAAAGGACACAAATGTTGCTTCATTGTCATCTGGCTTATTCAACAAACAGCTTCTTTCATCACGCAACACATCTACAGTGATTTATAGCCTTTGATCGAGCACATTTGGCATCATAAAATTTTCAATGTAATGTTCTTATCCTTCCCTCTCATACACTAGCATATTTCCTTCCAATAAAAAGTAAATATGAGTGTCATCACCATTAAATATCTTTTCCTTCATAATGATTGAATGACAAGTTCTCCAAAAATATGATATTTTTATGTAAAAAATAGAAATGAATATTTTGGTTTTTCATTTCCTTTACAAAGTGAATTGATTTATCTTCTTTGACTATAAAGGACAACACTCTATAAAATTTAAATCTTCTAACATAATTGTCTGTCCAACTTGGTCCTAACATGATATAGATTTATAATCATAAAATGGGGAAATTGGTAACAACTTTGACCGTTGAATCATAAAAAATATCCAAGGATAAAAACAAATAAATAATTATATAAAATGTCCCATTAATAAATTGGGTTCAATCCCTTTCCCAACATGGCCTCCCATGATACTAAACATTACCCAATTCATTGGATTTCTATATTATTTCGGGTGTACCTATCACTTTAATTTCATTGTCATGCTTATGTGTGTATTATAGATGATACAACATGGATTCATTCCTCATGATATTTTATTCCTCGATTAATGATTGTGGAATAAATACATATCATTCCCTTGTAAAATAATTATACATGTATACAGGTGAACACGATTGATAATAATTTTTTATGTTATTTACAACGACATTATTTTGGCATAGAAAATTGTGGTGAAATTTTGGCAGCATAACAATGATGCATAAAAATTCATAAAGCATGTTTATGAGATGGAATGGGGTTTTTCATCATTTTGAATGAGAATTCTTAGTAATTAGGACATGAATAAACATGTACCAATATAAAAAACTGTATATGGGAGGAATAATATCATAAATAAACTTGAATAAATTAGTGAAGTTGAGTATCCCTTACTTGAATGTGGGACCCCAAATGCTTATAAAGACCTTCTTCAGAGCCTGTAGGAACCAGCATAGGACTCTAGAGAGGTAAGGGACGAGTAAGTATGTCTTAAATGGATTTGTATTTAATAAATATTTGATATTGGGTGGGTTTGTATATGTAATGAGTGGGGATTTTATTAATATTTCTAAAACGAAGGTTTTGGACTCTATATAATAAAATATCCTAAACCTCAAACCTTCCCATGATTTTTTTTCCAATGGTTTTAACCAAATGGGATATTTTTTCGTTATTTTATAATTTAAATTCAATATATTAATTATATAATAAAATTTATATTGTGTATATGAGTTATACCCTTAACGAAATGATTTTAATAACATAAAATATATAAATGGTTTTGGAGGATTGATAGTATCATTATAAAGTAAATCAAATAAACTTATAAAATCATTATTCTAAAGGTAATGAATATATTTATTCATAGATTTCATTTATAGTATTTATTTAATCACTTATGGTTCATTATGATGTCTTAATTCACAAATTATAATTATACGGTATTTAGATTTTACTAGAAAAATAGTCTCTATAGGAAAATTTTGAAAAAATAACCATTGGATAATTTTTAAATTATGGTTCCAAAAATAACAATCTTTTCATCTGGATAAGTTTAAAAATATGTGAATTTTAACTTTTAATATAAAATCGACATTTTTAAATAAATGATGTGTTTTTTTACAATAATATTTCTCTAACCCTTGTAAAAATTAGATTTGACATCATGAATATTTTATGACAATTTATTTTTAATAAAAATTATTTAATAGTAATGTTTTATTAAAATATTACTTATTTCTGAAATTCATTAATTCATCCTAATATGTTCTTTATTTGAATTTCAATATTACCCACAAAAACAATTTATGTTTTATTATATCAAAATAAAAATCATATATTATTTTACAATAATAGGATCAAAATATATTAATTATTCCGCAAAAAATAATATACATACTCATATATCTGTGTTCTTGATACATATACATTTAATACACCATAAAATTACCCAGGTGTAAGGTGCACGACTGTGAGAATTTAATGGGGTAGTTCAATGTACATGGTCTGTTCCATGATCTTGATGATATTGAACTTAAACCATAAATTGTTTCGATCATGCTTATGTTTTTGGATATCAGCGTGAGCATGGTCAGGGGAAAATCATCATTGTTCTATCTCCCACAAAACATCTAAAAAATGAGCTTCATATGGTACAATCCTACTAGTTGAGGTGATAAATTCCTTTTTGTATGTTAATTGGATTTTTTAAAACCCAATATTTATACTAATAGTGTTATCACTGCCCAATGACTATTTTATCAATTTTAATGATTATTAATATTGATTTAATTATTATGTTATATAATAAATGCAAAAACTTCATGTGTTATCTATAATAATATTACATAATAATACACATAATTAAATTTTATGTGGAATTTTATTTATAATAGTCCTGGTCGTTTCAATATTCCCACTTAAAAAATTTATCAAATGAAATTTTCATTTACCACACTAAAACATATGAGTGAAACTCTATTTCATCACCTCCTTTGGTTCCTAAGTCACATATTCAAACTTATTATTTCTCTGTAACAATTTCACAATGTGTACTACCTTTCTTCATATTACTTTATCTCTATGATCTAATATCTTCACCAGATTTTCTTCATAGGAAAAATAATTCTCCAATTGTAACACCTATAGATTGAGTACATGTGAGGTTTCTGGTATTTACATCCTCCAAAGGGATACATTAAATAAATAACGTACTTGAGATTTATTAGTAGGGATTACTTGTCAGTAGCCCACCATTCCAATGTGATCAAGCAATCAAAGTGGCAGATGTGTCTTCAAAAAATATTCCATTTCTTCCAAAATCATATCACTTTATTCAACGGAGATATTAAGAGGAAGACCATTTCTCCAATATCAGACACAGGGTCTCATCAATGATTTTCATGATAGCTCTTTGGTCAACTCTGAGAAGCCATGATAAGCTGGTGAATGGTCTTAATATTTTCCCCCATTTCATCAATAATTTCATGTCCATGACGTTTTCATTCCAAAACATCAACCCAGAATGTAGGTGCTCTTCACATCTTCCCCAAAAGGGATTCAAAGCGATCCATTTGGATTTTTGAGTGAAAATTTTTATTGTAAAAGAACAGAGCATTAGGTACATGTTTTTCCCATACTCCTTAGAAGACCATAGAATATGCTCACAACATGTCTTCTAGTGTCTTAATAGTATTCTTTGATTATCCATTAGTATGAAAATGATAGGTAGTACTGACGATCAACATAGTTTTTAGAGGATGTTGGAAACTTTTCACAAACCTTGTGGTGAATCATGGATCTCGATATGATATAACTGATAATGAAACTCCATCTAATATTACCACTTATCTAATATATATCTATTAAAGTCGATCTACTTAGAAGTCCTCTCAAATTGAGATAAAGTTACATTTATTTGTAAGACACTCCACAACAACCCATATATCAATTTTTCCCATGGATTTCTACATATGTCTGGTGACAAAGTCCCAAGTGATGTTTTCCAATTTCCATGTTGGTATGGGTAATAGTTGCATCATCTCCTTATATTTCTTCCTTTTACCCTTTACTTACGGACATACCAGACACATTGATGTATATTCAATGATCTCTATCATCATATTGTCACACCAATTATTCACTCATAGATCACAATAAATCTATGTGATTCATACGTAAATGGTGGAATTTGAACTATGTGCATCATCCAATATTTACTTCTCTAACTCATGACGTGATGATACTCATAGAAATGTCCCAGATCTCACAACTCCTTCATTAACATTGAAGTATATATATTTCCCCATCATTATAGTTTCCACATTCTTCTGAATTACGACATCATATCTTTGAGTATCATTTGAACTCTCAAGAAGGGATGCTTCAGAAATCAGTTGTGAATGGAACGATGATGTCCCTTCTTTTATGATTCAAATGTTGATCCTTTTCAAATCACAGAATATTGGATCCTTACCTATTATATAAATTAATAAATTGCTAGATCTTTTATAATTAGACTATCTATCACATTATTTTCATTACCTTAATGGTTGTAGATTGAGTATTCATGGTCATTGATCAACTCTATCCATATTCATTGGTTCATATTTATCCCTTTATGTGGGAATATATTCTTTAGGATTTTATGATCCGTATATATTTTACATTCTCCCAAAATAGAAAATACCCCCATATTTTTTAAATAATGATAACTGAATCCAATTTCAGATGATGTGTAATGTAGTTTATTTCATTAACTTTAAACAACCCGGATGCATAGGCCATGAAATTTTCATTCTTCATTAATAAAGAACTTAAGACCATCTTTGAGGAATAAATGAATACTATGAAAAAAAATCACATATGGAAAGTGTACGAATAGGGGTAGTGATAAGACTCCATTTTCAATCATTGTATCTCTCTTAAAATTCTTAATTTCTAGAAAATTTGACACCATTACGAGTATTCATGTTAATAGGGGTTGAGAAACATGCGTAATTTATCACCAATCAATGATAGTCCCTGATATTCCAAGGAAACTATTGATATGTGTCACAGATGGTGGCCTTATCCACACTTCAATTTCTTCTATCATTGTAGGATCCATAGAAATCCCATTTAATGTGATGATATAAACCATCAATGAGACATTATTCCACTAGAACTCACAGTTGTTTTACTTTTCAAAAATGTTATCCTTTGGTAATGTATCTAGCATAATAAACAGATGCTCTTCATTTTTCTCCATGCTTTTGGAGAATATTAAAATATATATTCTAGAAATACAACCACAAGATTTTCAACACTATCTCAAGATATTATATTAATCAAGTCCATGAATATTGATGGATCATTAGTGAGCCTAAAATGAATCACTATGATCTTATAGTTCTCATACCTTATATGAAAACATATGTGGGAAATATCATCTATCTTCACTATAACATGGTAATATCCAAAATGAATATCGTTCCAGGAGAAGTATTGTTCACTGCATAGTAGAACGAAAAAATCACCTATCTAGGGTAGTGGATACTTATTCGTTATTCTGATCTTGTTGAGATAACGATAATCAACACAATGGTGCATTGACCTATCTTTCTTCTTGATGAAAAGATCTGGTCTACCCTATGTTGATGCATTAGGGTATTTGAACCCTTTACTATGATTCTCTTATAGTTGTTTGTTTAAACTCTCAAACTCAACAACATCCATTATACATAGAGTCTTTGATAATTGTAATGACCTGGGTATAAGCTTGATTGAATGTTCTTATTCTCGTCTTGGTGGAAGACAGGGAAATTCTTTGGTATAGACATCAGAATATCACCTCAAAATGGACATATCTTCATGGATGATCCTTTCATTAGACTTATTAATTTTATAAAGATATTCGTACTCAATGGGGAATAATATTCATTCTTTATATGTTGGTGCTAAATATGAATCATCCACATCCTTACAAATGTACATAAATTGGGGTCGAATTGTGATATAGAGAGGGATATCTTTCTCATAGAAATTTTCTCTTGATCTATATAGAAAAATACTATCCATTCCCATAACAGCGTCAAATTCCACCAAAGGGTGTATTAAAAGGTTATATAGAATATTAATCCAATTAACTATGATATGGGAGAAGTTATATACTCATGATAAAATAATTTTTCCATTTTCTATTTTCCCTGAAATCTCCACCTCGATGATTTGTGGGGGTGTTTGAATAGTTCAACTAAAAACTCATGATCGTTAGGAATGCATACAAAAAGAATAAAAAATTACATTGCATGTTCATGATTTAATAACTAGCATACCTACAACCAATTTATTTTCGGGATGAACCTCTATGGTTGTGATGGAACATGATCTCCCATATCTCATTTGAGGTTGTTGGTTGTCTTTGAAAACCCTCACATGAGTTTATTGATTTTCAATGTTCGATGGTTAATTGAACTTGAAGAAATGAACCATGCAATTAGGGTTGACTGGGATATTATTTTACTCCAACAGATTAGTGGGTTTATCCTACTGTCAATCGCTATCTAGGTATCCTTCCCCTCCACACATAAAGCATTTCCTCTCCCCCTTAGGTATTTTATGGTGGTTCTTATTTCCACCCCCTTTTCAAGTGGGGTATTGGAATTTCATGGCACCACTAGATTTCTCCATTAAACTACAAAATTTAAACTCAAATTTACTCTTCATATCCATGTGATACCCTTGATAATATGTAATATCCAATCCTACTTTTAGGTTACTAAAGACAATTTCCTCATAGCTATCAATGTATTGGATTTCCATGGATTTTAAAACTATATGTTTTTCCACCAAATATGCTGAAAAACTTGCATTTGGAGATAAAGACACAACTAGAGGAATATTGTTCATGTATTGTGATGTTTTGCTTGAACGCCTCAATAGATTTTTATTCTTTTTTATTGACTTAAAGAAATCCCTTTTCCATTTTAATTCAATGATTGTGAGGAAAATATTTGTCAAAAAAAATTCTACAATTCCATTGACCCCATTTCTTCAATATCTTCTTCATGTTTTGTATTCTTGATTAATGTCCACCACTAATATTGTTGTCCCTATATATGATAAACTACCATTTGTAACTTTTCTTGTTTGTAACAATGAAATATAGAGAAGAAGTTATTAATGGAGTTGATCCATTATTCCATAATGAAGGGATCAGATGATCCATTGAATGCTAGAGTCCTTTGTCACATAATGCAATCAACCCCCATATTGTTCTTTCTTAGGGAGATTTTTATAATTCTATTTACTAGGTTTCTATTAAGAAACAACAATAGCTCAGAGATTATCATCAAGATGTTCTGGATTCCTAGTCCCATCAGGATAGAAATCTTGTTGGGTATGTAATCACATTTCCTTCACATTTATTGGTTACCCAATTAATCATATTTTGGACAATTAACAAAAATAAAAGAGAAATTATTGAGGATTATTTTTTAAAACTATTTGACACATAAATGTGGATTCAAATTATTTTAAAATAATAACATATTAATTACTTGTATTTTCTTAACTTATGAATATCTAGGATTCAAAATTTTTTTTCCATGATCTACTTCCTAAAAAAAATCAATTATGGGAATTTTATTGTTCCATTAATAGTGGTTCATAATGAGATTATTAATTTAAATAATTATATCCCCCATTAGTGTTAAAACATATGTATAGTAAGTTGTTTTTTTTTTACTAGGTTACACCATGTCAGGACAGACACACCTTCTCAGAGTTGTTACCATGAGGTAATACTTTTTCCCAAACAAGGTGCACTTGAAGTTTCTAGAAACAGATTTATTTTCATGATATACCAATTTCTGTATAATTTCCAAAATTTATGTATTTTTTCTTATAATTACTTCTATCCCCATAGATTTCTATAGATTTTTCTAATCCTAATTCCGAAAACAACTATAAATTTTCTCTAACACCAACTATAACAACCCTGGTAATTATTTCACATTAATACATGATTTATTAAATAATAATACACTTTATAAAAAGTTAAATATAAATAATTATAGTGTATTTTGGAATTACGTACATTATATAGAAACATGAAATAGGAAATTCAACAGCTTTATTAAAGACTTACTTAAAATTACTATAATATTCCAAGGCTTTCAAAACCGAAAGGGATAAACTGGGAAAATAAATATGAATGGGGTGATCTATAAATACTAGTAATGAAATATGAAGATAATAAGGTAAAACATGTAATAAAATAGTCATATCAATGTGGAATAAAAATTACAATAATTATAATGCATTATATATCATGATAATCATAACATAGGAAATGTGGAAACGACATAAAAATTTGCACAATAAAAAAATGTCAAGGTTAACTACAAAGATATCATGATTAAAAAAGTCCCATAAAGGAATTAGATTCACTACAATTCCCAACATGACATATCAAGATACAAACCATTACACAATGCATTTTACCCCGAGAAAACTATTCACTAGTCAGCAGCTAGGGATGAGCTTGTAAGGGGCACAGCTCGTTAGGGTTTCTTCCCTCGCTACTACCTCCTTTGCCTCAGGTTGATACAGTGACCTCCATGTGCTCGTCGATATCAGGCAGTTTTTTCTCAGCGGCGGCAGTGCTTCGTGGACTCTTCCTTTGCATCAATGCTAGATTTTTGTTGCCCAACTCCCTCAAAGATTGATAGGGCACCCATGTTGGTGTGATGATTTTCTGGGTTTGAGTTCCAACTTACCGCGTCCTAGGGGATCCTCATTGCCTATTGTGTTCATAGTGGGCTATTCTTTATATACTTCGAGTGCAAAAGGGTTGGCGGATATGGGATCGGCACGGCGAGACTTTCTTCCAGCGTCTGGTGATATTTTATGATTTCCACATATTTTCAATTGTATTTGGAATTGGATATGTGGGTTCATTTTGATCTGTCTGTGAAACGGTGATAGTTTCCTCTTGATGATTCCGTGATCTTTTGTTGAATTTAAGGATCTTTGGCTCTGATAATATGTTCTCCCTGAGGTTGATGGATTTTGTGCATTGGATTTCTATTCAATCATTAGTGGTTTGATGAAATAGGTGATGTTTGTTCTATATTATGTTTTGGAGCTGTGGTGGCGACGTATAATGGGTTCTTGTCGGCAATGTTTTCTTGTTTTCATGACCTGGTTGAGGATTTTAGTCTACTGAGTGTCCGATTCTTTGTCAATTTTCTTTGGTTTCGTTTCAGATCTCCTAGATTAGGTTCCAGCGACTGATGATTCATTTTTTTGTTGTTCGTGCTCTATCGGTTGATTTTTCTATTGGTATTGGGTGATTCTGGGTATTACCCTTTAGATGAGCTTAAGCTGGTAGCAATCTGGTTATTGGATGTATCTATGGTGAATGATGGTGGTGAAAATGGGGAAGATGGCGTTGATGATGATAAGGTTTCTGGTGGGTCTCTCCAGCATAGAGATGATGGGGAGGTGATATACATGGATTTCGATGTGATAGGCATGTGACTCGAGGCAGGTGCTCAACTCGAGGTTCATGGTAACCAAGATGGTGATGAGTTTTTTGAAAATTTTAATTTGAATTTAATGAGCATTTTTTTTGAATTTTATGGTTTCCCGCTTTCCATAAAGCATTTTTTTTTGAAAATGAAAAAAATGGTTTGCAAAAATTTACCCCGAAATAATTATGTGCTCACCCATAACTTTCATTTCATTCTCATGATTATGTGTTCCTCAAATATCAAAAAAAAATGGATTCATTAATCATACGATATCAAGGATTAAGGACTGTAGAATACACACATGTAATCCAAAATTCAATGATGTTTAATTTTATAATGGTGAAAACCATTGACAGGAATTGGGTAAGGTATTCACTACATAATTATTTTGGAAAGGAAAATATTGGTAAAATTTCAGCATCATAACAACGTCACTTAAATTTTCATAAAGTGGGTTGATAAGAGTGAAAGGGGCCTCTAATAATTTAGAAATAAAAATGGAATTAATTGGGACATGGAATGATATGTCCCGATATTAGGAATTGTAAATGGAATGAATATGAAAATAAAGAAACTTGAATAAAGAAAAGAATGTGATGATCTCATTCATTAATCTGTGGTTCCAAATGTTTTTGAGGGGATTATTGAGGGCTTGGGGAACAATGGGGGGACTCTATATAGTGAACAAAAGATTAAGTAATTTCTACATGTATTTTTACTGAATTTAAATGGGATCATGGGTAGGTTTATATAGTAACTTAGTGGGAAATCCTTTATTATTTTTCAAACATAGGTTTTTGACACTATATAATAAATATTCAAAACCGCAAACCATACTATTTATTTTTTCTATGGTTTCCATAGAATAAGAGAGTATTTAATTTTTATAATATGGACAGGTGCCAAAAATAATAAAACAATACACTTTATTTTGTGGTCGTGAGTCATACTCATAAACAAACTATTTTATAACCATAAAATATATTAATGGTTCTTGAGGATTCAGAATAATGTTATAAAATTAATAAAATAAAAATAAAATATCATTATTTTAAATAGAAAACATAAATTTTTTCATTGATACAATTTATAGTATTTATTACATCACTTTTATGTCATTATTACGTCATAATACACAAAACATATTTACACGGTATATAATGTTTTCTCGAAAATTTGAATATCTCATAAAATTAAGAAAAACTCACCATAGGATAATTTCAACATTTTGATTCCAAAAAAAATATTCATTTTATCCAAATAATTTTCTAAATATGATAATTTATCTTGAATAATGATATTGAAATTTATTAAGGAATGATGGGTAATTTAGACAATAACAATTTTCAAACTCTCATAAAAAATAAATATGACTTCATAAAAATCATATGATCATTTATATATAAGAAAAATTAATTACGAAATTATTAATGTATTTTTTATATTCTAAATTAATCAATTTATCAAAATAAGTTTCATAAATGAATTTTAGTATTATGAAAAATTACTATTCGATTTCTATCATATCAAAATGAAAATATTTTTAAAAGTAACAATAATAAGAGGAAAATATATTCATTATTCTATAAAAAAAATAATTAAAAACTCATATTTTTAGTGTCTTGACACATGCTTCTTTAATACACCATCAAATTATATAAGAGTAAGGTGTGCGACTTTTTGACTTTCTTGTTGTGGTTCTGTCTACATGGTTTGGGCCCTCGTGTCGATGACGTTGAAATTCTCCAATAAATAGTTATGATCCTGCTTAAAATATTGGATCTCAACATGGAATTGGTCAATGTAAAATCCAAGTGATGGTATCTCCCTAGGATGTCCGGATGAATGGGCTTCATAGGGTACGATCCTAGTTGTTGAGGCCATTAATTCCTTTGTCTCTGTCAATTGGATTTTTAAAACCAATTTTTTATACTAACCATGTGATCATCATTAAAATACTATTTTATCAATGGTAATGATTATTAATTGTCCTTTAAATCAGATATGATATAATAAAAGGTAAATATGAATGTGTTTTCTATATCTATATTACATAATAAGACTCTTAAATAAATTGTGTTGGGAATTTTATTTATAACTGTTCAGGACATTAAAGGATAGATGTGTTCCTATAGGGATATGTGTGTTCTAATTGTTTTCCACTATTTCCATGATGGGATAGATATGAATCTCTATTAATTATCATATGATCATAGTTTCTTTCAACTTTATTTACCTAACAACAGTGATGTTCATTTGTAGAAACATGCATCTACCTTTATTTTTCCACCATATTTTCATGGAGAGATTAATGTGAATGAGAATTAATTTTCATCTTATCATAGTTAGAGGTCGATGTATTTACCTGGAGGGATTGTTGTTTATTAGAATTCATATTACCCTTCATATTATTTTCCATTGTATTTTTAAGGAGAGATTAATGTGAATGATATGTAATTTGATTTTACTCATGATTTGGGATCATATTTGACTAAAGGTCTTGATAAGTGTGAGTATTAATATGCATCTACCCATTGGTTTATTCCAAATTTTCATTGTGGGATTATCCCACAGTAATATGGAAAATTTTCTATTCCTATTTATCTGATAGTCACCCTTTGATGGCCGCCCTGTGGGCCTCGATATATTTTACATCGGCTAGGGCCCATGGGTCAATATCCTCTTCAAGGTGAGGATGTTAGGCCACATGCTGTTGACCGATATAATTACTAATAAGGGCCCTTTGCTGGGACCCAATGTGTTGGGATGATGTTTTTAATGATCACTTCATCATCCTCCCTAATATATGAGATGAGCATGTTTTCTCATTCAGGGGTGATGCTTCCAAAACAGTTTGAAATGGTTTTTTGGGTATCCTGGTTCCCGATCACTGATCATTTATAGACATAAGGTTGGTGAGGCTTCATAAGATGTAGTGAATATTTATCTACCTACATGGTTGAGATAGTACCATTCTTTTGGTACACTAGGATCAATTCATTTGAAACCAAATAGTTAATATGATGGGTGGGAGATGGAATCCTCTTTTGGGTTGAGTTCTCACCCCATGAAGTGGTTAATAAATGTGTCTGTGAAATCTAGTGAGATTTCATTGAATTGATGAGATTTTTGTTGAAAATTTCAATCTATATATGTGAAAAATATTTAAAAAATACAATCAAAGTAAAATCACATGGCCACATGTGTAATTTTTTGTATAATTTGGACTAGATTAATTTTGGATGAAAAAGTGGATTGGAGTGGGTTATCACCCCCATCTTGGTTAAAGATTTACATCAGGATCATAATTTTGTTTCCGATGAAGTTCACATGCTCAACGATTGATTTCGGGGGATTGAGTGTTTTATAATCATTAATGTAGGGTTTACTAGTTCAAAATGGTCTCCAAAAAGATCTTCTAGTGAATATCGATGCATGAAATTACTTTCATATCCAAGACAACTCATGAACCAACATTCCGAAGGCTTGTGTTCATTGGGGAACATGGAAAATGACACTTCAAGACTCACATTGGTTGAGAGGATGGAAATTTCGGATCTCCACACTCTTTTTGGGGAACCATTTCATAATCAAAGACTATCTTATAGATTTATGATATGTTCATGAATCCTTTTTTGATTCCCAATTATGAATATGATGATCACCCCGAGGTAATGATCAATTAGGAACACACATTGGTTTGGAACCATATATTTTTATTTGAGTTTCTCTAATGATAGGGATATCTATATGTATCTAAGGTTATCCCTCAATTTTACCCTATTATATAATGATGAGTGATTATTTTTTCATTCATTAGGAATATATTGGTTTTAATCCACATGGTGAGGATGACTCAATTTTAAATTAATCTTGGGAGATATAAGTTGTTTGGATGTTCAGATCGAAGAGATATAATTTTTTTCCTATATATCCTTGTGAATATTATCATAACACATATATATATGAAACATAAAAGGGAACACCCCCATTAATTTCGTGTTATGTTGACCAATCCATGTAGTAAAAGAATTTGCAGAAAGGACATCTACGTGAATGGTTCCTTGCAAAGGATGGGGAGGTTCTTATACTGAGGTGGCTCAAGGGACCCATAAGAGATGTTTTCTCTCTAGTGGATATGAACCTACAGATAATGTATCCCCATTAAAATTATGGTGAATTTGGGTGGTGGGTTTGGATCTCATTGAATCTTACAATGTGTCCTAATTCATTGGGAATTAAAGACCATGTAATTCAGAATGGGTTGGTACTTACACCTAGTAGGAGAACCATTTTAAAGGTGTTTTAAGATTATATTTATGGAGAGGTCCCATTTTAACATTGTTGGGCCTTACACCTAATAGGACACCCATTTGGTGGAGTTTTGAGTGGATAGTATTCGGGATTATACCGTATTGGAGGCACGTGAAGGCTTGGGATCATGTATATGTCAAAATCTCAAATAACCTCAATGCCCACATGAGTTCGGCTATAGGTGAGATACATGAGGAAGTAATAGATATAAATATCACATGACCCACTTTTTATACTAGTGGATAGATAATGGAGCTAAATGGGATAATGAGAGATCTTTGAGTATGCCCATATCTTCTTTTATATTGGACATTAATGTGGAGGTTAAGAGAGAAAAAAGTGCTTCCTCTCACATGAAATATCGAGGAATTACTTGAAGATGGATTCCCTTCTTGTAAACATGGAAGATAGTAGTGACCAATAACGGAGATCATCAAAGAGGAAGTCCATTGGTTACCCTTAATATCTAGAATATGGAGGGTCATATGATAACCAAGGGTAGAACCCTTATTACCACAACAATATAGACTATATGACATTCTGCGGATCCACATTGTTCTAGAGGCTATCAATAGGACTCCACTTACCACAGGTATGTGGACTTGAGGGAACATACTGATGTCATCGATGACCTGAGCATACATAGAAGGTTTATTGGGAAGAGGACTTAGATTTATGTCATTAGATTGGTTCATGGAGGAGCCGAAGTGGGGCTGATGATATGATGTTAGGGATTGAGGGGATATTGAGTGTGTAACGCCCTTGGATGCCCCACTCTACGCAGTGTTTTCTTATGAAGGGAAGGTTTCCCTATACAAAGAATATTTCTACTTTGGTGAGGATATCTTATGTAGATAATTATACTCTAATGATCTAGGTTATTCCCACGTATCATCTTGATAAGTAGTTCAAGGATCCACTTTCATAGTGTTTATCTATATGGGGTTAAGTTCCTCTCGTGTAACATTTTTCTCCACAAGGCCGGTTTCGGATCGCAATGTATTTCCCTATGAAAGGTGATGGTGGGAAAACTGTCTATCCATTTATACCCTATGTAATGGTTTCTATAAAGTTTTATTATTTTTTCATATGTTTGAATGATATTTATTTCCTCCTTAATTCTTCATGGTGGTATTACCTTCTTGGAAATGATTTTTATATCTCAATTCATCATTGAGCCTCAAATTTTTTAATCTCACATTCTTTTCTCCTCCATCCATTTCGTTTTTTGGTTACCCTCATGATAATTTTATAGAATAATTGACGTACCAGATACCATCATGGTCATTCATCCATGGTGGGCTACATGAATACGTTTTTGGGAGATTAAGGAGGATTCCCCAAACTGAAAATGATTTCACTTTTGGGTGGAATTTATTTGTGGGGGAAGAAATTTTCATTAAACCCCCCCCCCCCAAATGACATGGTTAATTTTTTAGGAATTGGTGGTATATTCTCATCCCACCGATTATTTCATTCACGTGGGATGGCCATTTACGGGGTAATAAATTACTTCTAATCCTCACAATTGACATGGTTTCATTTGTGGGTCCTGGAGATACCATATCCTCCAAAAAATGATTTCACTGATGTGGTGCTTCATGAAGCGGTGGAACACCATGCAGAGTGGCGGTCCACATAGGGATTTTTTACTACATGCATTGAAAGCTTCCTTCCAAAATTCATCCTTTTTGACCATATATTTAGATTATTCTTATGGGTTTATTTGTGATATTTTTTAAGTTCATGGTATTATCTTCTTCTTGTATATGAAATTTTCATGAATTAATAGTTTTTATAATCAAATAATCTTAAAAACTAGCTTCTGTGTTTAGGAAATTATCTTACATAGTTTACCATTAATAATGACTATCATTACATCAATCTACTCGCAGTTTTTTATGTTGGTAGAAACCACACATATCACTATCTAGATATTAACATGAAATTATAGTGGTGATAATTTTTATAGAATATTATACCTTCTTTATGTTGAAATATATTCTCCACTATACATGATATTTTACTTCTCAACCATAAAATTTGACACACACAGGTCTTAGGGTCTGGTAAACGTAAATTTATTCTCCTAATGTAGCACATAGGCTGACCAGGGTCATGTCACTTGAGGAGCGTTCTCAGTTGTTCATTTACATAATCTATATCACCTAAACTAATTATTTTTTAATATTTTTCAATAATCTATGAATGAAATGAAATTTCAAATTCAAGTTAAATGTTAAAACTTAAACTAACAGGGAATTACATAATGAAATTATTTAAGAACGAACTTGGTCATAGGGTTGGATATCACGGGTTCATTCATTATTTATTCATTGTTTAAATTGAATTTGATAATTCATTTATTGAAACCTAATTTATGAATTACTCTTCCTTTATTTCTATAGTGTGTGATTTTAGTATGCGTAAGGAACACCAAACCATACCTCCTCCAATAGTGAAATAGGTTAACACTTCAACCGAGAATGTTATTCCTACAATACCCGACTCCACCATATGAATTTCATATTTTGAATGGCTCAAAACTACCATATGAAGAATTTGTATCTAGTAGAATGGAGAGAAATTATTTAATAAAAGAATAGAAATATGTTTGACTTCAGTGTCGTGGTGGGCGACAGCCGCACCCGTCCTCATCACTCTTGCTAATCTCAAACATAATAAAACATAATAATTTAAGCATATAATAAGTGGAATTTCCACATACATACCCTGGGCCATGTCTCAGGTTAGCACCTCATTTAAAAGGGAAAGAGGTCACGGTGGATTTAAGAAGAATGAAAATAATAGAATTTTATTAGGGGTGGAACATATATAGAGATGTAAGAGGACAGATACATTGTAATAAAATATATTCATAAGTTTTATATGATAAAAGAAATCTAAAATAAAAAGAAAATAAATGAAAAATACTTAGTTAGAATCATGTCCCTAGGCCTCCTCTCCAATGTAAATGTTGAACTCACTAATAATCATGGGTGAACTCCTCCTTATATTGTCCAAAGTATTCCATCCTTTGGTCTTCAAATTTAAGATCTTGAAAATCTCTCTTTATGATTTGATGCAAATTCTCTCCACCCAAATATTTCCCATGTTCGGCCCATTTTATAGCCGAATTGTGAAATGATGTCTTCTATAAATATATTCAAAAAAAAATTTTACGTTTCATCAAAAAAAATTCATATTTATCCTCCATGTGTATTAAGAGATATGGGTAATTAATTTTGAGATTTTATTGAGAGGAATGTTTCTTTTTTTCTTCCCCATATTGCCACCATCCATGGACCACCTTAATGATGTCCAATCTTCACGATCATAAACATACAAACTCCCCATATAATTATCTTTCAATTAAAATTTCAATCACCCTAATTATATTTGTGTTGAACTATGTATGACTAAATTATTGTGGTGGGGTCCAGGCGGTCATCCAGAGTAACTTTCCAACTTGAATGAATTTTTCAGACCCTTTGATGGCCGGAATAAATCCTGGTTCAAAAACCAATGATGAAGAAGATAAATATAGGAACCCAAGAAAAATTGAATCACACCAATTAGAATTATATTTTAAACGATATGTGTGAATTAACTAAGTGATTAATGTATGTCAATATTTCCAAATTAAGTAGTTTTCCAATTTTATCTCAAAACACATCATAAATCCAAAATTGATGAAAATTACACGAATGGATAAATATTAAGTGATTAAATAATTGATTTAAAAATAATAATGATGAAAATATTATCTCTATCAATTCCCCCACACATAAATTATGCTTGTCCTCAAGCATAAAATCTCAACATGGAATTCAAAGGGCACGAATGTTACCAATATTTAATTTTCAAAGAAATAAAATCCAAATATTATTAATGTCCAAAAAAACGTTATGTTCCACAAAAAATATCAATATAATTTCTCATTTTTCAAAGAAACAATCAATTTAGGGATTTTACTTTTCCCCTTTGAAAAATGATGGAGCTTCTCCTTTCATTCATTAAAGATTCCCAATTTATTATTATTAATCATGAAAAATCATGATCTACCTCTCTATTGAATATTTTATCTCATCACTCATTATACAATTAATAGTGGATTTATGATCATATCATGAGAACATGATCCTTATCCATAGGATTTTAATGTAACTACTTTCTCCACTTTGTAAAGACAAAGCACACATAAAATAATGAGGACATTCAATAAAGGTTCAAATGACTCTGTGGATTAGGGTTTCTAGGTAAATGATTGAAATAATTTATGGCTAGAAGTTTAAGGTTTGACTCTTAAGTACAATGCATGATTAATCAAGTGAAAATCAGGATAAACCTCACTCAAATCCCATTGATAATGTGAAACACAATACCACCCCTTTTTACAACATGGATCATGAGTCAATACATGATTTCAAAGAATGATATAATCCAAGTTCTACCTCTTTTTAAATAATCTCTAGATAGGCACAACTTTATTTACTCTTTTCTTAAAGCTCCAGAAAGGCACAACTTTATTTTCTCCATTTTTTTAGGGAAAACTGGATGAAATGAAAGAATAATAATGAAATGATGACTCGTGTCCAATTTACTAATAAAACATTTCCCAAAATGATTACGCACACCTCACACTTCCCACAAAAAGATACTCATCCCAATGAATGCACACGAAAATCCCTTACCCCACACTCAAACATGAATAATCCATGAAAAAATACTAAAAGAGTGTGAAGGTAAGAAAAAATTGGCTTGTAATGCGTCTTAAAACTATAAGGAAATTCCTAGATTCTATGGGCTAACGATGGATAAATGTAAGGGTGTGTATCATGTAAATATGTAGCTATCAAATGTAGTTCCTAAATCATTTTAATTGTGTTTTAGGTGTCATGTCCCAAGATCACTCAAGAAATATGCTCAAGAAAAAATAAGAAATATTAGGTCTTGAAATCCTCTCAGGAATTGGAACAGAATATTAGGAAATCAATAATGTCATGATTAATAATAACAAATTAATTCACATTAATTTCATAAATTTAATGCATGAAAAATAGTAAGGATATTTCATTAACCTGAGTCAATTGATTTTCTCAAATCATGAGAACTTATATTAATATATAGGCTTCACATTAATCACCCAATTATCCATTTTACTCATTCAATCAAATTAACATTGAAATATAAAACATGGAATTACTGGAATCCTAAGAAACTCATGTCTCCTAAATAAGTCAAGTAAAACATAATTCTGGTGTAGGAATTCAATTAAATTTTAAAGCCAAAAAAATTTAAGGAGTTGCAAAGTTAAACATTAAAAGTGAACTCCCTTCTAAACCAAAGCTTAATCCTTCTATTTGGGGTTCCCTTTTTCCACCATGAACCTAAAAAATAGAATTACTTAATTAAGTGAAAGGATAATGTCATTAATTTTTAAAAATATAAGAGGGATTGGGCTCCATGCTATGCTACTTTTATGAAAAGGCATTTGAATTTGAATTCCTAGAAATCAAGTAAATATATGTCTTGGTACAATCCCCCAAGAGGGCCCGGGATTCTTTTACTTCCTCTAATGGATAGTACCAGCTGTTATCCATAATCGGATGGTGGGTGGATCATCTTGGACATGAACCACCACATGTTTCATTTCCAAGCTTGCAGTTCTTTGTTCTTGTTGAGGTGAATTCCAGAGAGTATACCAGATCCGCCCCCTTCGCAATGTGGTATATCTTGCATGGAAAGGGTAGGATGACGTATGGATCCCCCTCCTCTTAAGCTACTACTTGTGCAATGTTTTCTTCAAAAGCCAGTGGTTGCTCCAAATGTGCTTCATTAAAAGAATCATCAGAGGGATATTCAAAAATTAAATTTGAAATATTAATTTCAAAATCTTCCCTTTTAGGGTAGGTATTTTGTAGATTTTGTTCTTTATGTATATCCACTATTATCATATCTTGGGCTTCCTCAAGAAACTAATCAATTTTTTAAGGGATATCTAGGTGTTCCTGAACAGTTACAATTTCTCCTTCTTCATATTCCTCGTAGGAGATACAAGTATTGAACGAATCTAAAAATATAAAGTTTAAGGAGTGATACTCAAATCAGATTGAATGATATCAGAAACGTTAGAGTTTAAGAAAGGATCATCTCCCTCAGCTGCTTCTAATATAATCACTTTTTTTGTGATAAGTTCCTCTTGGAGTCGATCTTCACATGATATAGGTAGGTAGTCACGCTCCTCCATTAATTCTTTGAATTCTCCCGATTGGGCAGTTTCTTTATGTTCAAATGCTAGAGAGATGTATAAAGATGGTTTCTCTTCAACATTATAAGGAATTAGGAGATCATGTTTCATTGCAATTTCTTTCCACGCACTCCAAAATTTCTCCAAATTCACATGATTTACTACTTATAAATTATTAGAAAATAATCTTTCATATATATCGTCTAGAAATGGTTGAGAGAGGTGGAATTGATCTTTAGGGACATCCTCTTTTACCTTCTCAAGTTCTCCAACATCAAAAACTAGTGGGGAAAGTTTTTCCATAGCTTTCTCAGGCTTAGACTCCAGTTCAGTCTCGGGTTTCTCACTTTGTGATCGAACATAGAAAAACATGATTTTCATTTTTCTCCCCAATTCATCCAGATAATTGCTAATCCTATCCCCCTGGGAATTTAGATCTCTATAATCAACTTCAGGTTTTTTATATTTTACATGCGAGTAATCATCCCATGCATAATAATTTGAATTTGAATACATCATAGAAGAGTAATTTTTTAGATTGTTATTAAAATAATTAAAACTTTATAAATTTTGAAAATAGAAAAAGTAAAATAAAAAACTAACTAGCTCCCTAGAAACGGCTCCAGTTTTAATGCATGACTGTCGTAGGGAGTGACAAAAGAAAATTTATTCTCTTAATGCAACACAAAGGATGACCAGGGTCATCTCACTTGAGGAGCTTTCTTAGTTGTTCATTTACTTAATATATATCACCTAAACTAATTATTTTTTAATGTTTTTAATTAATCTATTAATTCAATGAAATTTAAAAGTCAAATTAAATGTTAAAACATATACTATAAAGCAATTACAGAATGAAATTATTTAAGAAAGAACTTGGTCCTAGGGTTGGATAACATGGGTTCCTTAACTATTAAAGTATTGTTTAAATTCAATTTGATAATTCTTTTATTGAAAATTCATTAATGAATTACTTTCCCCTGATTTCATTAGTGTGTGATTTTAGTATTCATATGGGACAGCAAGGCACACCTCCTCTACTAGTCAAATAGGATAACACCTCAATCAAGAATGTTATTCCTACAAGACCTGACTCCACCGTATGCCATTTCACCTACAGAATGGATCAACTCCACCGTATGAAGATATTATATCCATTAGGAGGGAGGGAAATGATTTAATAAAACAATATAAATAAGTTCGAGTTCAGTGTCATGGTGGATGACCGCTGCACCCGTGCACAACAATCTTGCTCATCAGAAACATAATAAAACATAAGAATTTAAGCGCAGAATAAATGGAATTTCCACATCCACCCCCCAGGCAAGTCTCAGGTTAGCCCTTCATATTTAAGGGTAAGAGGTTATGGTGGATTAGAGAAGAATTAAAATAATAGAATTATAACAGGGGTGGAAGGGAAATAGAGATGGAAGAAGATGTATACACTTTAATAAGAAATATGCAGAAGTGTTACATGATAAAAAAAACTAAATTAAAAAGAAAATAACAAAATCCTAAGTTAGAAGCATGTCCCTAGGACTCCTCTCCAATGTCGATGTCGAAATCTCCCTTCATCATGGGTGAAATCAACCTTATATAGTCCAAGGGATTCCATCCTTCGGTCTTCAAATTTCATGTCATCAAAATCTCACTTTAAGATTTGCTGCAAATTCTCTCCACCATAATATTGACCATGCTTGGGCCATTTCATGTATGAATTTTTCAATGATGTCTTCTATAAAGATATTAAAAAAATTACGTTTCATCGCAAAATTTCAGATTTATCCTCTGTGTGTATTATGAGATATGGATAATTAATTCTGAACTTTTGTTTGAGAGGAATGGTTTTTTTTTCATCCCCATATTGCCAGCATACATGGACTGCATTAATGATGTCCAATCATCATGATCTTCCACTTACAAACTCCCCATATAATTATATTTCCATTCCAATTTAAATCACTCCAATTGGATTTGTGATGACCGATGTATGACCAATTTATTGAGGTGGGGTCCACGCGCTCATCCAGAGTAACATTCTAATTTTAATGAATTTTTTGGACCCTATTATGGACGTATTAAATACAAGTTTAATAAAAAAATATGACTGAAATAAATCTATGAACCCAAGAACAAAATAATCACATGAATTGGATTTTTATTTTAAAAGATATTCATGAATTACCAATGTGATTAAAATCTCTCAATATTTCCAAATTATGGAGTTTTCCATTTTTACCTCAAAACACATCATAAATCCTAAAGTGATTAAAATAACACAAATTGATAAAATTTAAGTGATTGAATCATTAAATTTAATATAAAAAATTATTAAAATATTATCTCTATCAAAATTCCCCCAATCAATAAAAATCCTACTTAATCTCTAGTTCTATATTTACCTATGGTATCTCATTCATGTATAATGTATAATTTGAATCAAATGAATACATTTCTCTATTCAGTACTGATTCCCCAATTCTAGAGTCAGTGAGAGTGGAAACATACATTGAGATTTTAGTTTTAATACAACCAACTATAATTAAGAATCTCATGGAAACTCAAAACCATTGAACTATTTTCATAACTCTTGTAGATATCCACAAATCATCTTGTAAATCATATCCCTTAAAAATTTAATAATTTTGTTTTCCATTTTCTAATTCCCCAACTTAAATAGCTTTATCCAAGACTCTATAATCCTTGATCATTCAATCACACCATGTCTTGGTAAATGATTCATGATTATAGTGTCTCAATATGAACTCTATAAAACATTTTTTCAACCTAGTGATCCATCTTATATCACCATGGATTTTTTCAATTATTTTTTACCAACCCTTTTAAATTTCATGTTTTGGTCTTTCCGTGATTAATGTTCCAAAAATAGAATGTATCTACTCCAGATTATCTTTTAAGGAAAATCATCCATAACAACATTTAGTAAATTTTTATCATAATATATCATAAGGAAACATTTCTTGGAGTTTTACTCATGTTTATCTACATATGTAGAATAAATATTGATGTGGGAAATACTCCCAAAAGCATTAAGGTGGATAACATCTATAGGTTTACAGAACCCTAACTATTATGAAATATATTATCCAAATCAAGAAAACTGACTTCAACTAACAAAGAATGTTTTCTTCTTCACCATTCCCAACCATATTGACTTGGGAATTCTTGAGTATACCCTTATGATTTTTCCTTTCTCTATTAACATTTGATCTATTCATATTTCCAAATTATTATTTTGAGTGTTCTTGGTAGAATCTTTTCTAACATGATCAACTTCTCTGTATTGATGATGTGTAAATAACATCCATTTTACACAAGTAGATTCATAGATATATGTATTTTAATATTTGACTAGTTTCTATTTCAAAAATGGAACTACATTGAATATTTTTACGAAAACATTAGAATTGGGTTGTACTAAATAAACTAGTACATTCACTATTGCATCATCAATAAAAGTAACAGTATATAGTTACAATCAAGTTGGATGGAATGTTATTAAACCCTAAACATATATGTGTCCATGATCTAACATGTGATATTTGAACATCCAATTATTAGGATAGAATAACTACAACTGATGCTTCCCATGCACAAAGCTCTTAGAAAGCTTATGCTTTATCGGATCAAGATTAAGAATGTGATTTTATATTAAAACCTTGTCGTTATTCTCACAAAGGTGTTTGTGGCAATAATTAAATAGATATTTATATTCAATAATTGTTTATTGGATAACCATTATACCATATGAAATTCCAATTAGATATACGGTATCGTCATTAATAGGTGGGTCACCATAGTGAATCTTAATTTTACCTTCCAAACTCTTTTAGAGAAGATAGTTCCATATCTGGCCGCATCCTTCTTTATAAAAAATAGTATTCTTATTTTTTCATGAGATTTATCTCACTTATACCAGCTTCAAAAAGATAATGATATTAATTTGAATATTTACATAAACATTCCCTGCAAATTCAATATCATCATGATCTACCAATGATACTTTACCTAATCTTAAATATACATAGTTTACCATGAATATTTTTCCTACCATAGAGTGAAATGATAAATTTATTTTAATCACCCACGAATAAAATGTAACATTGAAATTTATAAATATGTATTTATCCAACTTTGATGAATTCATGTAACATGAACCTATAAGATCTAAACATTGAGAAATTTTCCTAGAATCTCTATATTTCATTTTGATATGTCCTTCTTTCATACTCTACCAACATTTAGATCTAAGACCATTCAACATAGAATAATACCAATCTTCTTGCATGTATTTTAATTTCATCCAACTTCTCTGTTGATGTTATTATTCTCTTCCTTAAATAATTTTAATTACTCCATATGGTACATGGACATCCTATGATATGTGTTCTTTATTCAATAATACGTTCATTACTTCTTCAAACAGCAAGTCAAAAATCCCAAAATAATTTCTTACAAACGTCACCATTTGATCCCATGATTCCAAATATGATAAAGGTAGATTGATAACCCATACATCATCAAAAAACAACACATTTAATAATTTCAAATTAATTAATATTTATATAAAATTAATTCAAGTGATCAATCAAAAGTCTATGTTATAATAGATTTTTATTAAACAACCTCCACATAAGGAATACTTGGTTATCTGCCTTATGATTCTTAAATATGACTTCTAAGGACTTTATCTACTCGACCATGGTTTTAACATATAAGGAATTAAAGGTTATATTATGGGATTATGACATCTTCGTCCATAAAATCATTTTATAGTCTATTTTTTACCATTTCACATAGACAATATTATCATTATGGAATCATGTAAATGGGATATCTAAGACCTCTTAAATGAGAGAGTATTCTATTATCATTACTTGAAACATGATTTAGATTCCATTAATCATATCCATTTATACACTACCTTAATCTCATTCAATTTCATCCAATATTATTATGTTAAAACTGAAATTGGAAAAAAAAATAATGTGAGTGAGAATTATATAAGATGACTTTGGGTTTTCTAATGAGTTTTATAAATAAACAATAATACTTTATACCACTTTTTTGGGGGCACCAAACCGATCAATCCAAAGTTATCATATTAAAGATTAGTAATTTTTTACAAACCATAAGAGCTTCCATCACAATAATTTACCCATAGATATTTTTATATGATAAGATAGTAAGAAGCCCCATCATCCTACTTGAAATACTAAGCCAACATCATGCACAATCAATAAAAATCATATATCACAAAAACAACCAACTGGAAAAAACAATAGAAAGATAACATTTTGGATTTCCATGATTTTTACATTTTTCCTACATCCATGTGGAAAACAATTCATCTATTATTATTTTAATCAGATGTTATATAGATACACAATAAAATCGATAATTACCATAACTATTAGGCTACCAAATAATCTAAGATGTAGAAGACATATAAAAGGTATCCCAATATTCTATTATAGTGATTCCCATAATATCATATACTAAAATTAACTATGAATGATAATTGGGAACCTCACATTGTAAATGGTTACCTCTGATTCCCTATAGAAACTATATCCATAAACGCAATTGTTTAGTATGTAGTTAATTTAGCTCTTATATTTCAACGAAAAATCATATATTCTAACCCTTTATTGAAAAATAGGGTCATGATGAATCTTATATAAAAATAATTGTAGACGCCTAATATTAATACATAAATTTCAATCAAATAATATCTGGATAACTGAACAACATTCCATTGATAGATATCATCTTCTTGATCAACATTACTCTACTAAAGATGTATACTGTTGTTTATTGTTTTAGACTAAGGAAATATTATAGTGATTATACTTATATTAATAATAAAAATATATGAATTTAATTCACATTAATAACAAATATCACAATAAAAACCATACATATGTTGTACATTTCTGTATTTTCAAGAATATGTAATTCATGATTTCTACTCCAAATCATCAAGTCAGCTATATATAACAATACCAACCCAAATACATCACAAATCTCATAAAATACGTGTTTAATAGCTCAAAAACATTCAAAATAACATATATTTTCTTTTACATAGGTTTGATAACAAATACGAAAATCGTTAAAAACTTCCACTCGTTCTTCAATATTCCCCTGTGGATTTGTTTTCATCGCAAAAAACGGACACCGCACAATTTCAATTCATATAAATAATCCGGAATAAATTCACATACATAAATCTAATAGATAATTTTATGTTTTTTAGATAATTACATCACTCCATGATAATATATTTATTAGATATGAATTTAATGCACTTCTATAAATTAACTCAATCAATTCTTATCATTTATTCTTGAACCCAATCATTTGATTCGAAATATTAAGGAACTCGAGTTGTGTAACTCCCCCATGAAATTTAAATCCAAAAGAATATAGGGTATACATAATAATCATAAAAATAGACCCAAATAATAATCATTCATTCATGACCTCAAAGCATTAAATTCATTCTTTTATATTCCCATTGACATAATAAAATAAATTTGATCTCATTGGTGAATAAATTAAAATCTAACATATCATCTACATCCTACTATATAATAAAATTATATTTTATGTTAGATTAATTTGAACTTTATTATTTCTCTAGATTATTGGAAATATTATTTTTATATTGATTATCTCTTGAAATAAGTAGTTTCTTCTAATTATTTATTTTCAATTATTTTAGTTTCTCTTATATCAAAATCATCCTCACACATACATGTGTAATAGCCATATACTCATCGAAATTAGTACATAATTTCACTGAATGTTTCTTCATTTAATTCTAGATCTGAAAATTTTTTCCTATAAAGGATATACCACTTAAATTTGTTTTTCTTTAAATTTTATATATACCCAAATAAATATTTTTTTACCCAAATAAGATTAAATTTTAACCTCTATTGTATATTATCATTAATTAGAAATCCCATTAATGAATTCAGAAATAAATTTGGTATCCATCACATTTGATTATTTTGGATCAATTTGGTATCTGTCACACATGCTTACTATATAAATAATATATGGCCTAGATGTGGTTTGTTAATTTAAACATCCAATAAATATCCTGAATTATTTTTTTATTCATGACATTCCTTGAATCATCCATGATTAGCTTCACACCAACTATCAGAGGCGTGTATAACTTTTTATAATATTATATTAAAAGAATATTCAAAACAATTCGTCAATATTTTTATTTGGATAAACAATAAAATATCTTTTTTGATGGAAATTACTATACCAAGTAAAAACATATTTATCCAAGCATAAATATTTCAATAAAATCAAAAACAAATTCAAAAAAATCCTCAAAAAATATCTTTGTTCACCTAGTAATTTTATTTCATCAATATAAATAATTTCAATAAGCATACATGTGTTCATATTCAACTCATTTATTTTTTTTTCAACTTTTAGTTGGGTGAAATTAATTTCCATCATGAAGATTTACATCATGGAATTCCAAAATCATGGAGCTTATTTAACCCACAGAAATATTCCAATTGACTCCACAAAATAGTTCATTCACTATCAAAAATAAAACCATTTCGTAATTGAATATATACTTTTTTTTCATATTCTAGAGGGTTTATTTTATACCCATTTGATAAATATTTTATTTCATATGAGAAATAACAAAAAAGAAATTTCTTATAGATTTGTGTTATAAAATAAGATCAAATGTATTTTTAAAAAATACTCTTTCAACTTTAGGGTAGCCTTTTCAAACTAATATATCCTTTTACTTTTAAATTTATCCGTTATCATTGATCTCATTTATAAATACACAATTGGTTACAATGACATTTTCCAATTATTTTTTTAGAATAAAATACGATGTTACATTATTTTAAAATTTTAACTACGTTAGTCATTTCCTTTATCAATTCTTGGTTCTCAACTTCTCAAGCAACTAATTGTGGATCATCTAAAGAAATAAGGGATTGTTTTTTATTAAGTCTCAACCATATTCTAGTATGAACTAGTTAATTATAATTTCTAAATATATTTTTATGTAAAAAAAATATTTTGACTGTTGAATGTTCAATTTATCTTTCAATGGAGTACCCAAATCATAATCGGTATAATCTAAATCAATTTTATCATTGCACGTAAAATTTTATTTTTCTCATCCTCAATTTTTATTCAAGAATTTATATTGTTTTCATCACTGTTATTTTATCAATATTCATTATTTCACTTTAAAAAATAGTGTTCATTATAAATAATATAAATAAAAAATAATCAACTATCATGTGGGGCCGGATATTCCATCACATGTAGTATATTTTATTGGGTAAATAAGTCATGAATACTCCTTCATTCTATTTTATGTATCTATTTTCCAAATATAAATTTTTGATCATCAAAAAGAACATAAACCCAAAAATTGAATCACCATAATATATGATTTTTTACCACATTGAATTTTTATTAATATTGGATTCCATTTTTAAAAACACGTATTTTGAAAGTACAATTTTATAGAAAGATTTAATCTCTAAAAAATATAAGATTTCATATTCTACAAGTATGGGGTTTAAGTTCCCTCATAAGATTATATTATTTCCCTTTGAAAATCTATTATTCATGGATATATAAGGAGATCTATACAAACAGTTAATCCCATTTTAAAAAATATAGGATTCAAATAAATTTATATTGAACATACTTTCATTTTTAGTTCTCATATTGTTAATATAATTCCCTAAATATTTCCCAACTTTTCTTTTGATGATGTTAAAAATCTCGAAATATTCAAATTTATTCTTCATAAACATAAATTTTTTATAATTTTATAATTAGAAAATATAATAATCAAATTAATATCAACATTATATAATTTTTGTCTCATTAGTCTATTTATATGTAAATTAATCAATTCTTGTGTCCTTGGGGACTCGATATTTTCCCTCTTATAACATCCTTTGGTTATTTTTCATTGAAAAATCATTCAAAAATTTTTCATATTTATAATTTTAGTTTTTTAATGTCACTTAATACATTATCCATCTAAATATATCTCAAAATGTTTGTCACCATGATTGTCATGTAAATTATTTTGTTTCTTAATTTCATATTTTATGCTCAAATAAAAATTATCACGTTAATTTTAAGTGTATAACAAGATATTACTAGTGATTTTTATAATTTTATAAATATTTCAACCTTTACAAATAGGATGATGGAAATATTAATATTCAAAATTATGTATCTCCCATCCTCACAATGTTTTCTAACTTTCATAAAATTCTGGAAGATCCCATAAACAAATCAAAAATAAATAGAATTTTGTTTTTTAGAAAAAAATTTAGTTCTCATAATTCATGTAATATTTAATGTTCTATCATACCCAACTATATCAAAAAATATCACATTATTTAGTGTTATATATGGTTTGTTTTTTATTTTATCATATGAGATAAATACCCATTATCATGCATGGTCTCTCCCAAATTAACCCAAGTATTTAGGGTTATGCGGTCAATTGTAGAGTAGCTTGGGTTGTCGATTTATTAGAGACCTAAGAAGAAACCTACAGACACGCACATTCTATGGATTGTTTTTGGAAATAAAGTGGCCATCATGCGTTGATATTATATGGTTTTAAGTGAATTCTAAGATTATTAAGTGAATTAAAATTAAAATAATGAGTTGATCCAATGTTATGACTTGGGTTGGATTTGATGCATTCTTTTTATCTATTTCAATTTCTTATATTTGAGATGGTTTCACTCAATAAGATAAAACAAAATCATCACTTACTAGTTTTACACCTGACCCCTTTGATACTAATCACATATACACTTGAAGGATCAATGTTTTGAGCACATCAAGGTAAAGGTTCATATTATCACATGAAGTGTGTGGCCTTAAATTCAATAAGGATAAAAAAGTATAAAGATCTTAAAAAATATATATCAATTAAAAGAAGTGATTATAAATTATTGGATTGAGAAACAACATCCAAACCACCCCCTTTATACTCCCTTGGATAAACCCATAAGTGTGTTAGCCCTCTATTGATTCTATGGTTTCAATGGAAGCGGAATGTAGACTCATTAAGGAGGAATTGGAGAAGTAAAAAAACAATAAAAAGAAAATGATCACTCCAACATTGTGTGAATAATTTTACATGATTTAGTGTGAATAAATTTACACCATGTGGAAATGGTATCAAAGTGGGAGGGAGAATAACAGAATAAGAGTAAAGGAAGAAATTTTATTAATAACTAAGGTGATTCAAACATCATACAAGAGAATGTCGAACATTACAAAGAAAAATTAAAATAATAACATTACAATGTAAACAAACCTCAATGATGGTAAAATCCTACACCACTAGTGCCTTAAATAGGAATATCAAGAGGTATGGGTCAAGATACCAATAGTAAAAAGCATCCAACTTGATTATGGTAGTCATAGGGTGGTGGAATGTAATAGAGAGTGGACTTCTTTATTCTTTACTCGAAGTGGATGCCATCCTGCATCCACAGAACAGATGCGTATAAATGACCTTTTAGATTGCCGAATTAGAGTGGGCTATAGAAACCAAAAATGGATATCTAGATTTATCCTAACCACTGGTAAAATTTAAACCCAAATAGAATTTTGGTTTTCGAGATATGATAGAAATGGCAGGATATTTTCTAGGACACAAAATCATTCCCAAAATTTTATCTCTAACTTAGGCTGCCTAGAAATCCATTAAAACATTAGAATTTTCATGTACCACTGTTTAATTAAATGATCACCATGATTTATTCTATCTTTAGTTCAATTTTCATAATTATTGGGCATCAATATTGTCCAATAAAGTAGTTTTATTGGTATTTTCTCCAATTCTCATTACCCAGAATGTTTTCTGTTCAAGGCCATCTTTGGTGGTCTTCTAATATGAATGTTCATGTACTCAAACAGTATGAATTGTTACCAATTTAATGATAATCCTTAAAATTAAATATTAAAATAAAATAAAGATAATTTGATACTTTAAATGATGTTAAAAAATATACCATGTAATAGTGCATTTTAAGAAGGAATTATAATTATAATATAAAATAATGTTGAAAGTATAAAATGAACTAAAATGGTGTTTATAAATAATAAATAACATGAATATTATATATATTGAAAATGAATATAAGCCTCATTCAGTGGCTAATCACACTCACCAACTTGAGTTTTTCTTGTCCTGATCAAAATGTATCACAAAAATATGAAATTCGAATTCCATTTTCCAAATTTTTTTAATAAACTATGATCACCAAAAACCCTTATATCAAACAACTGCGAAACTCATCAAAATACTTTAATACAATATCGTTACATAAGAAGATCCCAATCTCAATCCCATTCCTTTATTTAATTTCATCTCTATATTTCATCTAATATCAATTAAGTATGAGGATATGTTGTATATCACAATAGATATGGGGGATCATATTTATTCAAGGGGAAAATGATAGAAGCTCTAGGTGGAATCACATTTCAATATTTAGATAAGTATTACTTTTTTTATTGAATATATTTTTTTTGTTTTTTCTTTTTCAATTTTGGCATGGTAATTGAAATTGCACTCAATAGAGTCAACAAATGTTGCAAGACATTGCCTATGACTCCCAGGCTCAATGACCTTAGGGCACCAAGTGAAGCCAAAATACTTGGGCATCATCTTGATTTAACTCAGTCAAAAAAATTCAAATTACCACAAATAGAGATAAAATTACTAACTCTGTTCCTGAAAACAATGTAGTCACGATCCCCAAGTACCGAAAGCCACACATTAGGTCATTTCATTTTTCTACGAGCAAATTTATTATATATTTATATTTATATTTATTGAATAAACATATTAAACTAAAATGATCACCAAACCTATTATATTTATTTGGGGTACCCCATGAACTATGACCATTACCCCACTATCCAAAGGACATGCGTTGTAATTTTTTTTTATTTGGATGAAAATATAAATGAGGAAATATCACATTTGATAGCCACACTATCCAAAATCTATGCTCATGAAAGTATACATGGATTAAAATTATATTCATGGAATTCTAAATTATTTGATATTCAGTTTCAACGTTTTTAATGTGTATTATCATGTTTAAAGTTAAATTAATTTTTCCTTCAATTTACACGCAATTGTTTTGAATTTTTTTAACACAAAAGAAATTTTATTTACACAAAAGAAATTTTATTTATTTCATCTCCCCCAACATAAAATAACATTGTCCCCTATAATTGATGAAAAGAAAATTTTAAAGGGGTAGAGGGAGATAATGGATGTTCAAAAGGGAAACTGAAATATGAGGATCATGGAATGAAGTCACCTGGTGGTTGAATTTGATGTTCTTGCTTCTACAATTTAGTTCTTTGATATCCATGTTACTCGCAGAGTACCTCAGTGGAAAATGGAAAAGACAAACAAATAAACAAAACTATATATATATATAAAGTAAAATATAATAATATATATAAAAATTATAGAATAAGGAAGAACAATAAGCCATAGGTCGGTGGTAAGTGTGCACCAATGTCTCCCTTCGGTCCTGGGTTCGATTCCCTGTGGCTTCACCGGGTCAGAAGGGGTTTGACCCACAACCGACGATGTGTCCTTTTTTAAATTATTAATATATTTTTATTTATTTATTTATTTTTATTTTAACCAAAAAAAAACACAAAAATAAAATTAAATAAACTGATGATACATAGTATTATTTTTTAAATTTTAGGGTAACTTATTACTCAAAGATCACACCACAAGAAAGGGATGAATATGGCACTCCCCTTTCTTACCCATCCATAATCATAATGGAAGAACAGGTCAAAAGTATATATATATATATTTAATATCAAAATTATGGACTAATCCTATTAGAAAATTAACAATGATCCAAAAATATTGGAAACATGAAAACCACAAGTTGCCTCACATGCAACAGTTTTTTTTAACATTGGTATCCTAACATGGATCCTAAATCATTCAATTTTTCTCTGGTTCATGGGTTGGCTCAGTTAACTTAACCTCTATTTCAAGTATATTGAATGATTATATGAATGGTTTTAACCTACAACCATTGACCATTATAATGTAACCACCTGTGGGATCTTGAATCTCTACTTCCCCATGAGGGTACACATGATGCACTATAAAAGGGCTTAACCATGTAGACTTTAACTTTCTCGGGTATAAATCATGTTTTGAACTATACAAGAGCCCAATGCTTCCTGGTTGAAAATATTTGACTTTGATATTCCAATATTGGTAGGCTTGAACTCTATCTTTGTTTATCATTGAATATTCAGAAGCCTCAATCCTAATTTCCTCGGGTTCATTAAGATCTAATTTTCTTTTTTCCTCGGCCAATGAAATTTCAAAATTCATTTTTTTGATTGCCCAAAATTCCATATGCTAAATTTCAATAGGTAAATGGAAAGCTTTGTCCTAGAACAACCTATATATTGTCATGCCTAGTATGGTTTTGAATATTGTATGATATGCCCAAAGAGAATCCAATAGTTTCTCATACCAATATATTCTAGAGGGATTCACAGTTTTTTTCAAGAATTTTCTTAACCTCCCTATTTGCTAACTCAACATAACCATTAGTTTGAGGATGGTACGTAGTGGAAACAATATGAAAAATCCCATATGTAGACACGAGTGAAGTGAATGGACCGTTGCAGAAATGGGTTCCTCGATCACTTATTATATACCTAGAAATTCCAAATCGTGAAAATATGTGATCTTTTAGAAATCGGTTCACAACATGATGGTCATTAGACTTTGTGGGAATTGATTCAACCCATTTTGAGACATAATAAACATCTAAGATGACGTAGAGGTATCCTATATTGTTTGGGAAGGGTCCCGTGAAATCAATTCCCCAATAATCAGTGATTTCAATGACCAGAATGGGAGTGAGGTGTATTTGATTCCTTTTGAAAAAGGATCATAATTGTGGACACTGAGGAAAACTTTTGTAGAATTAGAAGGAATTCTTAGTTAGGTTAGGCCAGTAGAAACCACATTGGAGGACCTTTTTAGTGGTTTTCAATGTGGAAAAGTGTCCTTTACATGCCCCTCTAGGACAAAATTTTAGAATGGACTCATGCTCAGATCCGGGAACACATAACCAAACGATTATATTATGACAGAACCTAAAGATTTAAGGATCATAATACACGTATTTTTTTACCTCAGAAAGAAATTTCATCTTACAATGGGTCCCTAAGAATTTTGGAATCTCACCCATCACCAAATTATTTACTATGTCAGCATACCATGAAAAATCACTCACTTAATACAGCTGCTCATTGGGAAATGAATTAGACACAGAAGGTGATGTGAGTTGTCTTTTAATTCCATCGTAGATAGGTGATCAACAACAACCTTTTCAACAACCTTTTTATCCTTAATGGTTAAATCGAACTCTTGAAAAATAAGGACCAACCAAATCAATCTAGCCTTGTAATATTGTTTTTGGGAGAGCTATTTTAGGGAAGAATGGTTGGAGAGGACAATGATGGGTGATCCTATGTGATAAGACCTGAATTTCTCTAAGGTAAAGACAACTAAAAGCAACTATTTCTTTATGGGGGTGTAGTTTATTTGTGCATAATTTAGATATTTTCTTTCATAACCAATGACACATGGAGTTTTCTCACACCATTGTCCAATGACTGGTTCTATAGTGAAGTCACAGACATCACACATTATCTCAAAAAGAAGTTTCCAATTTAAAGATTTCATGATAGGTGGAGAGAGAATAGCTGACTTGATTGTAGATAATGATTCCACATGAATTTATGTCCATAAAAATGGAGCTTCTTTCACCAATAGAACACAAAGTGTTCGAGAAATATAACAAATATTCCTAATTAAACTTCTATAGAAACCATCATGTCCTAAGAAGGACCTCACATCCATAATAGTTTTTGAAGAGGGAAGGTGACAAATGATGTCAACCTTAGCTTTATCAACTCCAATCCCTCTACCAGATACCAGATTGCCTAGAACAAGTCCTTCCATTACAAGGAAATGGAATTTTTCCCAATTTAGGATGAGATTCTTACCCTTTCATATTAACAAAAACCATTCAACATTTATAAGTCATCCCAAAAATATATCCCCAATTATGGAGAAGTAATCCATGAATACCTCTATATATTCACCCACCATGTCCCAGAAGATTCCCATCATGCACCGCTAGAATGTACTAGAGGCATTACATAACCCAAATGGCATGTGTTTGAAGGAAAAAGTGCCAAATGGAAAAGTTAAGGTTTTTTTTCATGATGCCCTTAGGAGACCTTGATTTGATTATACCCTGAGAATCCATCTAGGATGAAATATAATTGATGACCTGCCACTTGAATGAGGACTTGATCAATAAAGGGCAACGGTAAATGGTCTTTCTTGGTACAAGAGTTGAGATTCCTATAGTCAATACATAATCTCCATCCACTACATACCCTTATGTGGAGAAGGTCAACATCCTCATTGGTTATCACAGTAATTCAAGATTTCTTTGGGACAATGTTAATTGGGCTTACCCACTCACTCTCAGCAATGAGGTAGATGATACCAGCTTTTAAAAATGTCAGAATTTCCTTCCTTAATACCTCCATGATATTAGGATTATGTGTCCACTGAGGTTGACAACATGGTTTGGATTCAGATTCATGAACAATTATATGAGTTCCAATGAGTGGGATAATCATAGGAATATTAGAAAGGGTCCATCCAATTTCTTTCTTATGCTTTCTTATGACATCTAGAATCAGAATCACTTTATTAGCTTCAAGAGTGTAAGAAATGAAAAATATAAAGGATCGATTGTCCCCTAATAATTCATACTAGAGTGATTAAGGTAAGACCTTAAATTCGAGATCATATTGGTTATCACATTCCAAGAAAGTTTGACACTTTGTATTGAACTCATTTTAATTGATCAGATTTCTTGATAGAATTGGTTACTTGTGAACAGAATTTTCATCCACTAAATTATCCAATGAAGTGTCATGAATGGGTATGGCCTCAATGATATTTTTTTTCACCGATGGTATCATTTATTGGTGATTCGAGAAAAAACATCAATAGAGCTATCTGAATGTGATTCAATCCAAGGAGACAAATTTCCATCATGTGAGAAAAGAAACTTAATATATTCTTAACTTATACATCCTTTAGTAATTCTTTGATGTTACTCAAGTTAACTATCAACACTACGAATCCTATTAACCTCATGTATCTCATCATCATACCCAATTTGAGAGTTTTCATTGTAGATGTTCAAGTCTAGACTCATGTTTCCAAAGTTGATGGTCATGTTCCCATTTCGGACTCGGATAACAGAGTTGATTTTCTCAAGGAAGAGATGACCAAGGATGATTGGGTTTTTCTCCCTAGGACCTAATCATGGGTGATTTTCAAGAACAATGAAGTCATCTGGGTAATATAAATTTTCGACCATCACCAAAACATCCTTTAAGATCCCCTAAGGAACTCTAATTCTACAATCAGCAAGTTTAAGAGTTGCAGACGTGGGTTGGAGTTCGTCATGTCCTAATTGAAAATACATGGAATAAGTATTGATATTCCCACCATCTCATAGGTAAAAAAATTCTTTGAAAAATTTGTCCTCTACTATTTCAACATTAATGTAAGGCCATCTTGGGTCTTTCAACTTTGGAGGAAGGGTTCCTTGGATTGTTGTTCTAACATTTGCTGCCATAAGGACTTGGTTCTTATTTGAGAATTTCCTTTTAAATGTGTAGAGGTCCGTAAGGTATTTTGAATATGTATGAATGGTTTGAATGGCATTGAGGAGTGGAATTTCCATCTGGACCTGTGAGAAAACGTCCCTCAATGTTTCACTGAATTTAGGATTTGTTTTCCCCCTAATGATTTGAGGAAATGGGGAAGGTTGGGGGATTGTTTTTTGAAAAGTTGTTTCTTTAACATTGTTATCAGTTTCTTCAGTTTTTTCTTCTAGTTTATTGGAATTTTAATTATTGTTTGAATCTTTATATATTTTTAATTATTTATTTAGGTTTCTAAATTTATTTCCCACTTCTTATAACTATCACAATCTTTAGTTGTTCAAGATTTTTTGAGTGAATCTTGAATCTCCCCTTAATGTTGAGGATGGAACCGCCTGAGTAGTCATGGGTTCCTTACCAGATTTAATGGTTGATAGTTGATGTTTAAGGGATGATACATCTGATTTCATTTTCTCCATTTGTTTAAACAACTTCTCAAGGATTGTAAGATGGACAGATTGAGTAGGGGCATGTGCTGGTTGGTTTATCCGAGGAGGATACATTGTTTGTTGGACTGGTAGTTTCATAGGTTGATGGATTGGTTGTTGGTATTGGATATAAGGATGATGGTATCGGACTGGTTTTGGTTGTAACTAGTTATGGTTTTGAAAATCATTTCGATGGTAGGGGTTTTTTCATTGTGGCTGGCTAGCATGTTGGTTATCTTTCAAACGGAATCATGGATGGTCACTGTACTGGGGATTGAACGTCTTTTGGAACTATGGCTTCTGAAATTTTAGAAAATTGACCTCCGATGGTGTTCCTCCAAGAATAAAATCATTGATGGAAGGGATAGTGGGGCAGTTGTCAGTCTTTTGGTCATGTTTGTCACAAACTGTGCAAACAAGGTAAATAATTTTAATTTCATGGACCTTCCTAAGATATATCTCATCGACCTTCCTTGTGAGTGCAGAAAGTTTTTCTGTAAGGATTTCCTCCTCCCTAAGTGTGTGAATTCTTGCAGATTTGGTTGGCTTCTCATAGTAAGGTTATGTTCCCCATGATTGATTTTGTTCAGAAAGTCATTATAGTTACTTATAAGCATCATTTGGGGATTTGTTTTTGAAAGTTCCATTACATATCATGACAATGAATTGTTTTTCCCCAAAACCAACCCTTCATTGAAAATTATCACTTGCGTAGGAATAGAAAAACCATGGTTTCGAACCATGGTTAGAGTGTCTTTGAACCTCTCCCATGTTTCGTAGAAGGACTCTCCCTCTTTTTCAAAATGTTTTGGATGTTATTTTTAGGTGTAATTGTTTTGTGGTGGGGAAAGAATTATTTTGTATAATTATATTTGTAATTGGTCTCAATATTTGATGGATGATGGTATCAAATTGTTTAAAAAATTATTTGCTCTATCATTTAAGGAAAACATAAATAGCATCATCTTAGAAAATTCTAGTTGATGTGGGGGAAACATGGTTTCTATAATTTCTTTGAACTCCTTGACGTGAAGGTAGGGCATCTCAGACTACATTCCATGGAATGTGGGAGGGTGGTTTAAGACATGGGATTTAAATATTTATTTTGAATCTCCTATGAAATTGTGTCTAATTCATGAGGGGCACTGGTCCAGAAAAGTGTGAGGTAGTTATTCAAGGTTTTATTGACTATATTCCCCGAGTTTGGGGCTACCTCATTTGGATATCAATTTTTGTTCTCACAGAGGTTTATGAGTTGGTTTAATTGAATAAATTCCATTAAAATGAGCTCAATTATTGACTATGGAGTATTAGGAATATTAGGATCTATTGGAATGAGTACCCTTATTGTACTTGACTCCCCAACCACAGGACTATCCTCCCTAACTAGACGGTTTGATTGATCACGAGTGTAGGTGGACTTTCCCTGAAATAAACAAAGTGAGAATGGGAGAAGATAAGATAATTTGGATTAGAATAGATGAAATGGTAATGAATATAATGGGTGTTGAGATTACATTCTTGGGTCCCTGGAAACAACGCCAAAATTTTTCCTAACCCAAATTTAACCAAGTATTTATGGTTAAGCGGTCAATTGTAGAGTTTCTTCGGTTGTCGATTCCTCAGAGACATTAGAAGGAACCTACAGACGCGCACATTCTATGGATTGTTTTTGTCTATGAAGTGGCCAAAATGGGTTGTTATTATTGGGTTTAATTGAATGCTAAGATACTTAAGTGAATTAAAATTAAAAGAAAGAGTTGATCCTAGGTTATCACTTGGGTGGATTATAAGAATCCCTTTTATCTATTTCAATTTTCTATATTATAGATGGTTTCATTTAAGGAGATCAAATAACAGAATCATTTACTGGCTTAGTACATACTCCCTTTAATATTAATCACTTATACACTCAAATGAAAAAAAATTGGGTACTTCAAATTAATGGTTCGTATTAGCTCTTGAAGTGTGTGGCCTTAAATTTAATAAGGATGATGGAGATTAAATATCTTCAAACAAAATTTTCAATTAAAATAAGTGATAAGAAATTAATGGAGTGAGAAAAAACATTCAATCCAGAACCTTTCAACTCCCATGGATCATATCATAAGTGGGTTATCCCAACATTGACTCTATGGTTTCAATGGAAGCAGAATGTAGGCTCGCGAGAGAAGAATTGGAGATGTAAAAAAACAATAAAATGAAAATTATCACTCCACCATTGTAGGAATAATTTCACATGGTTTGGTGTGAATAGATCCACACCTTGAGGTAATGGTATCAATGTGAGAAGGGTAGAAATAGTATAATAGGAAACAAAAAAAATTATTAACAAGTATGGTGATTCGAACAACTTACAGGAGAAACATGAATGTTACAAAGGCAAATCAGCATAATAACATTACATTGTAAATAGTGCTCAAAGATTATCAAATACTACACCACCACTACCTTATATAGGAATATGAAGATGAATCAGTTGATATTCAAATAGTACAAAGCATCCTACTTGATTATGGTAGGCCTAGGGTGGTAGAAGGTAAGGGAGAGTGGACTTCTTTATTCTTGACTTGAAGTGGAAGCCAGCTTGCATCGACCGAATAGACGCATCTAAATGATCTTCTAGATGGAAGAACTAGAGTTGTCCATAGTATAAGAAAATGGTTCTGCGGATGTCTCATAACCTCCGGTAAAGTTTCAGCCCAAATGGAATTTTGTATTTCAAGATATAATAGAAATGGGGGTCTGTTATTCGGGGTAGCAGAATCTGGCACAGAAATTTATCTCTAACTTGGGCCGCCTGGAACTCCATTAGAAAATCAGAATTAGCTATGGCCACTTTTTAATGAAATATTTCTCATGATGTCTTCTATCTTCAGATCACTTTTCAGAATTATTGGGCTGTTATCCAGTTCACTTTAACCATAATGTTGTTTATTCCGGGATAACTTTAGTTGTTTTCTAATATGAATCTTCAAGTACTCCAAATGTTTTAATTGTTACCAATGTAATGAGAAACCTGAAAATTAAATAATAAGTTAAAATAAAAATCATTGGGTAATTTAAATGATGTTTAAAAAATGTACCATGTAATAGTGCATTTTAAGATAGAATTACAATTATAATATGAAATAATGTTTAAAGTGTAAAATGCACTAAAATGGTGTTTATAAATAATAATTCACATGAATAATATATATATTAACAATGAATATTAGCCTCATTCAGTGGATAATCATTTTTCACTAACCATGAATCATTTTTTTTCATGTCAACATCTAGAAGATATAGCTTTTATATTTTTTTAGTTCTGATAACTTTTTCATCTATTATATCTTAATGATTATTTCCTATAAGTGTTTTCATAAATTATAATATAACATGATATTTTTTGTGAAATTCTACGTGTATTTTACCTAGGTAATAAAATTAATTTTAAGTAAGAAATCTTCATCTAATTATGTTCATAGCCTGCTTCTTCTGTGAATTTTTCTATATTTTATTCATGCATAACCCCCTCATGTCATAAATTATTTGCATCCATGAAAATTATATATAGTAAAAATAAACCTATCAGTTATCCCCATAGGTTTTACAATGGCAATAGTAGCCTCTAAAACATGATCTTAATGAAATGAATGAATCAATCTATATGACTTGTAGTTCACGTGCATTTCATGATTCCTTTTGACTTTCCCATTAGGAACCATCCCTTACTAGGCTATCTGCAACAATACTTATTATATATTTTGTGTTCTCATGATTTATAATAGTTATAAATCACTACAGTTTTTATAACCTTCCCAATTAGCCACAATGGATTGAGAATTATTTTGGTTCACATTTGTCGATTTTACCTATGGTTTTTTGAATTAATTATCATGGTTTTTTGGTGATTGGGACTTTTTGTAGATTTTTTAGAAACATTCAATATTTTTTCTTCTTTTCATCGGTAATACACCAAAGTTATGTTTTATTTAATTATTGTTTCATTACAAAAAAAAATCATTTTCATAATTTTAAAAAATTTATCTTGTTCATTAATTTTGGCATTGATTTGTTTCATTTCATCAATATAGTCTTTCTACATATTATTAAATTAATCATTCACCTATTTTATCCACTTATTATTCTTATTTAGATAAATATTTTTCTCAATTGAGATTGGTGTTTTAGAGAATGAATGATTCAATTTAGGCTTTCAACATGTGTTCAATGTGCTTATTTTAGCCTTCTTTTTTCATTCCATGATGTTTGTCTATATTTTTCAACATGATTCATGATGTTTCTAAGATTCTCAATTATTCCTTCATAAAATTCTAACACCCCAAGGATTGTAAAGTAAATTTAAAGGAATGAAACACTGAGTCCATACATAATGACGCTTTTTTAAGGATATTGTTATAAACTAGTTGTTAAATATAATTCCTCCACTTCTATGATTTGAATTTCTCAAAATCGTCATCTAGGGTTGCTATCTGTATGTTAATTGCAGTCTAATAGAATAAACATGATTTCTGGTAAATATTAACATAACCTTATTAATAGTAAATCATAATGATATATTATTTTTTTAATTCTTATAAGATAATGAGATATTGATTAATTTCTCATGGTGATATAGAATTAGTTATAGTTTTAAAATTGTTATTTTCTTGAATAAAATATGATTTTTATCAAAAACTAAAATAATCATATTCAAAAAAAATATTTTTTTTTATTTTTGAATTTTACACGTCAAAAATGGTTAGGGTGAATTTTTGAATATTTTTGAAATATTTGAATTTTTGAGAATAGTGAAATTCGATAATTTACAAAATATGCTAAATAAATGAATTTTTAAATCATCAATAATTAATGAATGATGTTAATGTTAATTATCTTGAGCTCACAAGAAAAGATTAAAATTATGGGTCACATTAATCAAGAATATTCTTAGTCTTGAGTAAAAAAATTAAACTAATGATTAAAATAATGGAAAACCCCATCTCTCATTCATTATAAATGCCACCCTAACCCCCCTCTTCCTATCACACCGCTAAAGATTTGCGAAATTTCAAAATTTCTCCCAATACTATTCCAAAGTCTCTTCTCCATTTTCATGGCCTTTTGGTCTCCCCATGATGCCAAAACTAAATTCCTTAAGAAGGATATCAAGGAGAAAATATCAAGAAGTAAAAATCCTTTCATTTTCTTGTGTTTTATTTTTAATACATTTCATTTATTATACTATATTAACCTACACATATCTAAGAGGAAATAAAGACCAACTATTAAATAAATTATATATTTTTATCATGTTTATGGAAAAATTCACCATCAATCTTCCTCTAATATTACATTTTTTCTAAAAAATAAAAACAACATCCGTGATGTGTCTATTTACTAACATAGCAGATGATCTGTATTCAATTTAAATTACGTCCTTCAAGTATAGTTGAAAAATATTAAATAGGTTGAAATAGATGAAACATTTTATTATATTACCTCTCTTATGTTCGAGGAATAACTTATTCACAAAATATTAACGGTATATGATGAAATATGTTCGTTATTTTTGAAGAACAACCAAAATGATCTAAATTAATGTCATTAATGATTTATTTAATGATTCATCCTCAAATTATATAATAAATGATTTTTGGAATAATTTTATAGTATATAAAAATTTTAGCACCATTTAATATGACTTCAAGATTTTCAATTCCATTTAATAGGAAAAACCTTTATGAACGGACTATGGAAATCATGTGAAGCATGCACCTGAAACATTTATAATAACAAAATATTATTAATAAATGGGGAGAATGATGTTATAAACTGATCATATAAAGTGTTTTAAATATGATTATTCTAATTTAAAATATTAATATCACGCTTTTAATTAATATATAAGAGTTTTATACATGTTTGATGTAATATTAACCCAAGGCAAGGGAATTGTTAACATAATTTCAATTCATTGGGTTAACCGTCTACTTTATTAATAATGTGCTACCAAGTTTATTTGTGTAATGAAATTAGTTTTATTACAAATAATTATGTGTATTTATAGTTTATACACATAATACTTAAGTTATATTAATTCTCACATAAATTATAAGATATTTATAAGGATATTTCGTTAAAAAAAACCCCTCTAAAAATTAAATTTTACAAAATTCAAAAGAAACGTTTTTGTGAAATCATTCATGTTTTAATATTATATTCTTTTTCTTGATAATTTCTTAGGATAATTTTTGGTACATATATATCCCTCCAATTAATTGGGTATGTGTAAGTTGTAGATCGGTTGTATTGTTACTCCATGTATAACTATGCTGGATACACCATAAGGTATCCATGAGGGTTACAATATAAGGTATTTGTGAAGGTTAAAAATTATCAGGTATATGTGAGGGTTACAATATGAGTAGTAAATACCCCAAGATAATTTTATGATTTTATTTATGATCTTTAAATTTTTTTGGATATCTCATGTTTCAAAAAGAAAGTATATATGTGTGAGAATTATGTCTGTGAAAATAATTTCATATGTTTGTTAGTATTCATAGACTAATGGTTTTTCATTCTTTTTATTTCCCATACTAATATTTTTATTCTCATCCAAAGTTTTTAAATGTTTTTCTTAGGTTATAAGGATTTTTAGGATAAATAAGGAAGTCGAATAAAATGTTATGAATAATTTTCCAAGAAATCATGTTGTTGTTTTTTGTTAATAATTTTATGTTTTGGAATAAATGGATTGTTTTTTAATTGTACCCACTTTGTATTCTTCTGGTTTGATATGTATGAGTTATTCCATTACATTATAAAATTCTAAAACAAAAAGATAATTGGGAATCAAATAGTTAGATTATGTAATGTTTAAGACTTTGTACTTATAGTTGGTATTAGAGAATGGTTTATATAACATTAGTAGTTAGTATGTTGGTAACAAAAATAGCATAAATATTTATCAAATAATTGTTTTGTTTAAATGGTATATCATATATAGATTTCCATATTTCTTCATCAATGATTTTTCTGTTCAGAATGGTTATCCAGAGAAGAAACATGGAAGCTGATGTGTGAAGAAACTGAGAGGTTTATATCCTTCCAAATACACAACCAGGAATGATGGGAATTGGAACCGATTAGTTTCTGATAGTAATGGATCATCTAACGCATGAAATAAATGTTATTGGAATCGAAGAATGTTAACATTTAGTTTTACCACAAAGTAACATGTTAACGGGGGAACATTTTTTGAGGCAACATAGTCCTTATTTTAGTAGATATTCTAACTTAGTTTTAGATCAATAATGTATTGAAGATCTTGAAGATATATTCAATGTAATGGAATTTTCAAATAATATAAAGTTTAGTATTTATATTTATTGTTTCGATGGTGAAGATGTTCAATGGTGGTCTATGGTTAAGAATATCAATGATATAGATGAAATTGAAGTCATAGAGTGGGATGAATTTAATATTCTTTTCTGTGAAAAATATTTTCCTCAGGTTGTTCGACTTAGGATGTATAAGTAATTCATTGAACTATGGAAAAAAGTGGAGGATTTAGTAGATGCATATAATGAAAAATTCACCATATAGGAAATGGATTCTCTAAATATTATTCGTGATCTTGATAGAAAAAACAATCATTTTTACTCAAGATTGAATGCAAGATATCGAAGGTCATTTGACTCTTGAGAATTCAAAAGTTATGAGAAACTTGTCCGATGTACTGAGAGGTTATAAATTCAATTTGATGTTGATAACTTGTAAATTGATAAATAAAATAGAATATGTGGTTCAGATAGAATGTTATGGTTAAGAATCAATTAAAAAATCTGATGGTAAGAATTTCCAATTTCATGTTTGTGAAATTTGTGGAAAAAAGGACCTTGTGGAATGTCATACCCAAAAGGTGATGTTTTTTCTATATGGAATGTTTGAAAATATGTTCTGAGATTGTAATAAAAAGGATATTAAAATAAATTCTTATAAGAAAACAATATAGTGTTTACAATGTGGTTAGATGGGTCATTATGCAATTGCTTTCCAAAATAAGGATCTGAGTGAAGGAAAGCAGCCAGAGAATAAGCATAAAGGTGTAGTGAGATCCTTTGCGACTAAGTTACTAGATTTCAGGCCATCCAATGAAGTGGTATCTGGTACATTTTTTATTTACTAAGATTTGGCTAAAGTATTGTTTGATATGTGGTCCACATATTCTTTTATTTATCATAACTTTTCTAGTAAATTGGAAACATCCCCTCAATAAATGAGACCAAAACTTTTTCTTAAAACACCAGTTGAAATGTTACCACAAAAATGAATTTTAAGAATCATCCTATTGTTATTTATGGAATTAAATTACCTAAAAACACGATTTTTTCCCTTATTTGATTTTTATGTGATTTTGGGTATGAATTAGATTATTGTTTGTCAAACTAAGATAGATTATATATCTAAAGATTGTGTTTTTCAGAAAGAGTTTTAGTTATTATATAGGAACGAACTCAAATAATTGATTAGATATCATGATTTTTAGAAACTGTTGAATGATGTAAATAAATGATATATTTCTAATATTGTAAAAAAGGGAACTGTTCAGATTAATGATGTGCTTGTTGTAAATGGATAACTTGATGTTTTTTATGACGAGTTACCCAGTGTTACCTGATCAAGAAGTTGGATTCACAATTGACTTAGTCCCTGATTCAATGAAAATTTCATTGTGCACTTTTCGAATGAATCAAATAAGACTTCATGAAAAGAAATATAAATTTTAACAGATTATTGATAAATGATTCATTAATATAATCACTTCACCATGTGTATCTGATGTTTTGTTCTTTAAAAATAGATAAATTTTCATGAGACTTTTCATTGATTATAGATCTTTGAATAACATTACTATTAAGAATATGATTTTTTTCCTCACATAGATGACATGTTTTATCACCTCCGGGGAGCTCAGTATGTTTCAAGGATTGAATTTAGATCTGTGTAACATTAGGTAAAGGTGATGGTGGATGACATTCCAACTAAAACTTTTCAAACAAGATATTGTCATTATGAATTTTTTGTTTTGCTGTTTGGGTTAACAAATGTGGATTCTGTATTCATGGATATCATGATTAGAATATTTCTTGAGTTCTTGATTATATTATTTTTTGTGTTTAATGATCATACTCTAGGATATTTTAGAAGTAAATCAGATTATTAAAACATTTAAGGGTCATTTGAAAATGAGAAATGAAAAGGAATTCTATGTAAAATTTAACAACTGTGAAATTTGGTTGCAAAAAATTTCATTCCTTCATCACATTTTTTCCAAAGATAACATAACTATTGATACTTCTAAAATAAATGTTGTTTTAGAATAGAAAAACCCACAAATGTAATCGAGATTCATAGTGTTCTTGGTTTGGAAGGCTATTATATGAGTTTTTTCTGAAAACATTTCATTATTATATAGTCCACTAACTATGTTTAATCTAAATAATGTTAAATTAACTGGGAAAAAATAATGTGATGATTGTGTTCATGAACTAAAAAAATATTATTGAATTCTCCTGTTTTGACCATATCTTCTAGAAATAATGAGTTTTCCATCTACAATGATACGTCATTAAAGGGACTTGGTTGTGTTCTGATGCCGAATGATAAATTAATTACATATGATTAAAGGAAACTAAAACCTCACGAGTTCAATTATCCCATACATGATATATAATTAGCAGTTGTGGTTTTCTCTTAAAAAAAAATTTAGGCATCATTTACACGAATCCAAATGTGAAGTATATATTGACCAATAAGTCCTAATTATATATTAACTAAAAATAAATTATACTTGAGGAAGATAATATGGAATGAATTGATAAAAGATTTTTATTTCACGATCAATTACCATATTTTAAAAGAAACAATGAGGAATATTCCTTATGTAAAAAACATCATGCATCCTTATCCAGTTTTTCGCTAAAACCAAAGGCTTTGATTTATGACTAATTGAATTTTGTCTTGGATGTTGTTGATCCATGAAATTCCTCAAATTTTCAATAGGTTTTTGGGATGTCATTTTTTTAGAGAGAGTTTAGAAAGTGTATAATGATGATGTAGAGTTAAATATTAAGGTTGAATAGGTTGAAATGGGTATGTTTCTAGAAATGATCATTGGAAAAAAATTTGTTTTGGGACTTTAAAAAGTACTAACTATGCCTTGTGATTCTAAGATGAAAAAAATTGTTGTTGTTTGAAGCTTGTACTTATCTGTTTTCAACTCATCCTCTCAGTACTATGTTGTTCAGAGACCTTCTATAGTATTACAGGTGGGACTAAATGAAAATAGATATTGTATATTTTTCTGTGAAATGTTTGACATGAAAACAAGTTAAAGTAGAGTGATAACTACTAAATGGGATGCTTCACACTTCAGCAGTGCTTGAGTAAAAATAGGAAAATTTATCCATGGAAATTATTGTGGGACTAAAAAATACTTCTCTAGGTGACATTGTAATATGGGTTATTTTTTATTGACTAAATAAATCTTCTCATTTCATTCTTATTGAAGATACTATGTATTTGGATCATTTTTCTAGACTGTACCTCAAAGGTATTTTTAGGTTACATGGAGTTCTTTTTTCCATTTTATCTGACCATGATCCTAGGTTCACTTCTCACTTTTAGAAAGGCCTTTTAAATTTTTTGGTAATATAATTAAATTTCAGGACATCTATTCATCATAAATCTGATTGGAAGATAGAACTGGTGATTTATACATTGTAGGATAAGATTCGAGCATGTTCAATAGATTATATGGTAAGTTAGTATCATCTTATATATCTAGTTTAATTTTATTATTATAATCGTTTTCCATCCAGTATATGTATTGAAACTTTTGAGGCATTATATGGGAATTGGTGTCTAACTCCATATTTTGGGATGATTTTGGAAAAAGAAGATGATGGGACAAGAATTATTAGAGGAAGGGGACAAGAAATTGACAATTATCCTACAACATATGAGGATAGCTCAGAGAAGGCATTAACGTTATGCATATAACAAGAGTAAAGCATTTTCTTTTGAGGATGGTGATCAATATTTTCAAAGAATCTCTCCATGGAAAAGTGTTATGCATTTTGGTAATAAAGGAAAGTCGGGTACACTGTTCATTAGACAATATGAAAAAATGGAGAATGTGGACCAATTTCCAATCAAGTATATTTTCCATCAATTTAAGCTTAGGCCCATAATGTTTTTCATGTTTTGAAGTTGAGAGTGTATATTCTTTATTCATCCCATGTTTTGATCCCAAAAACAGTTCTGCAAGAAGAGAACATTTATTATAAAGATAAACCTATTCATATACTTGATTGAAGAAAAAAATTATTTTTGAATAATTAAATCCATTAGGTAAATGTTTTTTTGAGGAACCACATGGTTGAAAAACAACATAGGAATCTAAAAATGGTATGAGGGAATTGTACCTTCACTTGTTTAATAAGTAAATAAAATTTTGAGGACACAATTTATATAAGGTGGGGAGAATGTAACACCCCAAGTATTTAAAAAAGTTAAAATGCATGAAAAACTGATTCTATAAAAAACAACACTTTTTTATTAAAAATAATTAATATTCCTCTAGGATTTGAATTTTAAAAAATTGTCATCTACCTTTTCAATTAGTAAGTTATTTAGAGTCTGATAGAACCAGAATGATTTGGGTGAATAGTATCATACCCTTATGAATATTCAAGTAAATAATTATTTTATATTCTTATGTTTATAATATAATGAGATCTTGATTAATTTTTCAAGGAGATACAAAATGAGTTATAGTTTTAAAATAGTTATTTTTTGAATAAATTATGATTTTATTTAAAAAGTAAATTAATCATATTTATAGAATTATTTTAAAGAAAATGGATTCACTTAAAAATTTTAAAAAATGAAATAAATTTAGGATGAATTTTTAGGAATTTTCAAAAATACATGAATTTTTAGTGAATAGTGAAATTCGATAATTTATGTAATATGCTAAAAATGAATTTATGAATCATGCATGACTCATGGTTGATATAAATTTTCATTTGTTTGAACTCACGTTCACATATTACTTTATTAGGTCGCATGAATCCTGAATATTTATATTCTTGAGAAAAATATTAAACTAATGATTAAAATAATGCAAATCCCCTCCTCTAATCAACAATAAATACCACCCTCACACCCTCTTCCTATCACACATCTCATGATTTTATCATTTTATAAATTATTTCAATTACTCTTCCCAAGGATCTTTGCCATATCCAAGACCTACTGGTCCAACCAAAAGGCCAAAACCAAAGGACTATGGAGGATCTCAAGGAGAATAGATCAAGAGGAAAAAATTCTCTTTCATTTTCTTATGTTTTCTTTTCAATTATTTTCTATTCTTATACACTCTTCACCCCCCTAATCCACGATTCATGAATGATCTATTATTAAATATAATCTGTATTTTTATCATGTTTAGGGAAATATTTTCCATCATTCTTCCTCCCCTCTTCCTTTTATTCTAAATATAGATATAACATCTGTGATGTGTAGATTTACCAACATCATGGAAGACGTGTCTTCAATTTCATGCACTTTATTAAAATATGGTTATAAAACAATTTTAATGGTTGAAACAGATTTTATCGTGTATGATATGACATCTCTTATGTTAGTTAATTAACAATTTTCATAATATTAAAGGTATATGATATAACAAGTTCGTGATTATCGAAGAATTTCCAAAATGATCTAAACATATATCGCTAATGATATATCTAATGATTCATCCTCATACCATATAAAAAAAATGATTTATGGAATAATTTAATATTATGGAAACATATTAACAACATTTCATTCCAATTCTAGAGTTTCAGTACCATTCTACAAGAACATCCTTTATAAACTGACCATGTAACTCATGTGAAGCACGCACCCAAAACAACGAAAATAACAAAATATAATTAATAAATGTGTACAATGTTGTAACAAAATAATCATTTAATATGTCATAATAATAATTATACACTATTAAATTATTTATATAACACTATTAACCATTATACAAGGGGTTTAAACTTGTTTTATGTAAGAGGAACCCATAATAAGGGAATTTGTAACCTAGTTTCCATTCCTTGGGGTAACCTTATACATCATTAATTATGTGCTATCATGATTATTTTTATATTGAAAAAATTTTATACTATGATTTATTATGTGGATTTATATTGTATACACATACTACTTTCAATAATTAAATTCTCACTTCATTTTTATGATAATCATAAGGTATTTTCCTTTAAAATTTATTTTAAAATACTATTTTTAGAAATTAAAAGCAATGACTTATGAAATTATTCATTTTTTGTGATTACGTTCTAGTTCATTGGAATTTGTTATGATGAATGGTGGGAAATATTTAAACCTATAATGCATTGGGTTTGTGTATGTTGGAGTTCAGTCTTATGGTTACTCCATGTGTAACTGCAATGGTTACACCATAAGGTAGTTGGGAGGGATACATTATATAGTAGCTGTGAGGGTTACAAATCATGAGGTAGCCATGATGTTTAAAATCAATGTATGTAATTCCCCAAGATACCTTGACTCTTTTATTTATTTTATTTAATTTTTTATGGAAATCTCATGTTTCACAATGTATATATATATGTTTTATATGAATGTCTCTGTGGAAATGAATTCTTATGTCTATATGTATTGTAATAATGGTTTCTTTCCTTCTTTTAATATCCCTTATTAAGCATTTTATGCACATACAATGTTTTTAAATGTTTATCACAGTTTAAAAGGATGTGTTAGAGAACTAAGGAAGTCAGTACTAATGTTCTGATGATTTGAGAATAAATCATGTTGTTGTTTTGTAATAAAACTTTTCGTTGTTTTATGAAATGGATATTGTTTTAATGGTACACACTTTGTATGATTTTGGGACAATACGTATGAGTTGTGTCCTCACATTCTAAAAATATAAACCTTAACGATCAGTGGGAATGTATGGAAATTAAATATAGTTGAAATAATAATATTATATAATGTTTAACGATGGGTCCATATAAATATTGTATACTTTTAGTGGATCAATCATACTTTTTTATGATTCCCTCTATTCCTTTTTCTTTATCTAAAATTCTTCTTTACCTCAATTGGATTATTCACTTCTTTGGATCTCTTACACCATTTCTAATTCCCAGTATCATTTTCACTCTTTTCATTTTTATATAGTTGACTTCGTATCTTTGGATAATAAATTTATTTGTTTTTGAAATTTAACCACATTTAATAAATTATTATGGATGTTTTCTATAATAATTTCATCTTCTTTTTTCTAACATGTTTTTTTAATTATCCCTTTAATATTTTGCGGATGAATCATATAACATTTAAAAAATCAATTTATTTTAATATATAAAGAATAAAGGTCATTATTCACAGCAATATCATTTCTTATTTCAAAAAAAATGTAAAAATTATGTACCTTTTAAAGAATAAAATCAAATGTATCTTTTATAAGAGTTTCATTTTCATCAAATATATTATAGAAATTATTAATTATGTTTTTAATAATGGTTTATTTGTCAAAAGTTTCATTAAACAAATTAATATACCTTAAAATTTAGTTTACATTTTTATAACATCGTTAACAATCCCGTCACTATCAATTAAAACATATTTAAAATTTCATCTATAAATATATTCCTTAGTTTCATTGAATTTGAAATTCCCATAAAAATATTTTCCAAGATTATCCCATATTTATTTCATAGTTTAGATTCCTTTCCCCTTTTATAATCTTTTTTTGATTAGGATTTCAGAGTCTCATTTATTGTTTTTCCATCTGCCTATAAATTTAATTTATTAGTGAATTTTATGCTAGATTCTCTCTCAAGTGTTTTAAATACCACTGTAGCAAGATTAATAACTTATAGCCAAAGAGATGTAAGATATGGAATCATGATATTATTAAAACCAAGATAATTAATTTTATAAAATGTATGAATAAATTTACTGTTAAAAAATTCATTTTTAATATCTTCAAAATTAAGTTTCAAAGGATTACTTATAGGGATCCTATAAAAGATATGATATTAATTAAAATATCTATGAATGTATTTTTACAACACTAAGATGTTAAGGCTGAATCAATATTAATTTCATTTATAATTCTATCAATGTGATTAATAAATAGTTGTGACATGTGACGATTTTGATTCACCCAATCGAACAATCCCACTCCTATATAATAAATTTAAATAATGGGAAATATATCACATGATAGTTTTATAAGTTTTAACCACAAGTTTTGTGCCTACATCCATATTCTATTTTGGTTGAGTCTAAGATCCTTGTTTTATAACTAATATACAATTTGATTATAATAGACATCTCTTAACCCCTGGGTTTCATGATTATTGTTCATTCTAGATCCCAATAATTTCCAAAAAAAATCATAACAAAACTAATAAGATAACAATAAATATATATTATGATTTAGATTTAATAGAAAATATCCATCCAACATTCATAATATGCATAAAAAAAGAGGCTTCCTATTTATAAAGATATAAGAACCTATCATATGTAATAATATATATAAGACCTTCTACATTCAACAAAAACAAAATTTATTCGTCCATAAATTATTCCCATGAATAATCATCAATATTTTTAACACATAGCTCATCTCAACAATATCCAATTTATATTTTTAGAAGCACTCAAAAATCCCATCAAAATTAGGAATTTAAAATAGTTGGACATAGAAATACTTCCATAATAATCATTTTTTCAATTTTTTCAAGACAAATCCATATGATATTTTTCTTTTAATTGATCATGTTGGTTTTTTATACACAGTACTAAACTCACTTTAAAAAAATTCCTTCATTTTCATATTCCAATTGTGCATAAAAAATATCATTATTTTCCATAGATTTAACCATTCTTAATTATCTATAATCATTATATTTAAATATACTAGAATAATCACATATTGATATTATAAATTTCCAATCAATGTTTCATCCATTTGACTCATGTTGAATCATGTCTCAATCAAATAACACTATTATATTTTCTTACAAGACGCAATAAAATCATAAACCGATTTAAATATCTAGTATCCTTATATTTTTATCCGAATCTAAATCCCTTAAATAAAAAGTTTATCCTATTATGTATCACTTTAACATTTTCTATTGTTTAATCATCCATAAGAATGTATATTTTATTATTAGTGATATCTTCAATATTATTATCAGAATCTTATGTATTCTTAACAGAATCTCTATTATGATTTTTTATATCATCTTTATCAAATAGAATGTATTATATATCATAGATGGTGTGATAATTTTCCAATATTATTATTTTTAATATGATATGATCCATCATACAAATATGAATCATAATCTGGAAGATATTAAATATCATTATACAAATATTACACATTTTTTAGATTAATTTATGTATTACAGTGTATTATTTCCATTTCGTTATTTCATGATGAGTTTAACTTTTGAATACATTACAATACATCATTGCTCAATATAAATATAATGATTTTCATAGATTTCCACACAGAAAGAAAAAACAAAAACGAGCTATGACATATTAAAATAATCACATTAAAAAAATTATATGTCTATTGAACCTCTAGAAATAATAAATATATCACATTACAAAAATTACATATATTTATTGGGTAGATAACAATTAACAGTTAATATATAATGAATTATTTGTTCCCACAAATAATTTTTTGAAAAATTTAATATTATATCAAAATAAATTAATTTAACCATGTAAAAAATAGTAGTAGATGTGAAATAAAATATTAACATTATCAATAATATAAAATAATATTCATTACAATTAAGAACACTTAAAAGAATAATTTTTCAATAAAACGAGTTAATTATATATATATATATATATATTAGAAAATAAAGTTACACAAAATAGATTTATAAATTTAAAATTTTAATTTTACTTTTGATCCATCATGAAAAAATAATCTCATACTGAATTTTTTATTTTTCTTATGTTGTTGATTTTTCATTGAATAATATAAAATATTGTTTTCCCTAAAACCATATTGGTTATTATTATATCATGAATTCAATATAAATCAAAAATTAATAAAACACTATTAATTAAAAATAATTATTAATGATGTGGAAGAATTCATTAAAAAATTAGTGAAAATGTGATAGTCATTTAATGGGGTATTTTGTTGTAATATTTTTGGTTATAGTGTTCTTACCTCACTGCAATCCTTTATTATCCAAATATCCTCCACATTCCATGAGATACTCGTGCTCTTTTTATATTAAAAGATTATATTTACCAATTTTTCATTTACATCACATTTAGAATGAGCTAGCCTTAAACCCATTACTTCACTAATTAAGTTATAATATCTGAAAAACAATATTACATGGTATATTGTACACAATATCCATAATTAATATAATCATTGGTGTTCTCAAAAGGACCAAAAAATTGAACCTTAATGTGTCAACCAAGGGAGAATATCCAAAGGGAGAGGTAATTTTCTTAAATGATCCCTCTTAATTATATTCTTCTTATACCCATCAAACATATTTATTTGATGCCATTATAATTAAAAATAATAATTTTAATATAATAAATTTTATTATATTAATGAAATATTAATTTTATACCACTCTAAAAATAAAAACATTGACATGCGTACATGTAGATAATCATCTTCAAGATCGATGTTCTGAATTTTTCATCATTGCCTTACATGGATAGTACTAATATTATATTAAAAGGATTAATATGATATCTAATGAATGATGATGATTATAAAATTTTAAAAAATTCCCTATAATCCCATAATCTATGAAAAAATGAACACATCCCTCTTGTGTACATGCAGATTGTCACCTCCATGAATGTGACATATTCCATTTCTCACACAAGTATTTTATTATATATCCAATTATATTATAATATGATAAAATAGATAATAAAAATATAAATAATTTCATTATTCTTATTAATTACTGACATTATGATAATGGAATCAATTTACTAACCATGCTCACCCTTATATTATATTCTGTTATTATGTTGGTCAGTTCAAACCCATGCATGTACAATGCCATAAATTCATATCATGGGTATCCTAGATAAGATAATTACTAATGATATTAGAAAAAAAATTAAATATTGAACATTTTATGTTCCATAATGGTAATTGTATCATCTACAATGTTAGTAATATGTCATCCCTTCTTCGTCAATATTTCCATAATAACCTCTTCATCGACATCATCATCACAAAACATAACTAAAATACATACGAAATGTAATTATAAAAATATTCATAATTTTAAATCAATATTAATAAGTAACTTTAATTATCTTATAATGTTGAAATTTAAATCATTAAATAAGATTTGACATATCCATTGTGAAAGTAGTAATAAAAAACATTTGAAACTTATAAGTATCCGAGGGAAAAAATAAAATATAACAATTTGATAGAAATAAATCATTATAAATAAAGTTTATAAAATTATATATGTTTTATTAATGGTTTAAAATATGTGATTATGGTAGTTATTTATATTATAATATATGTTAAAGTGATTTCAAGGATTTCAGGAATTAAGGTCTGGGTTTTGGCATCTCAATTTTGCATCATTGAGATATGATGTGTATTCACCACAAGTTTTATTTCAGTGGAGTATATATTTCCCATTAAATTATTTTATCGTCATTTCACATTAAATATATGGGTTTTAAAAATATATATCATTATTTACCATTCATGGTTTTTCAATTTCAATGAAAAAAATGAAGTAAGGTTTTATTTTTTCTGTGTTTTCTATGTTTTATTCCCATAAATCAATAAAAATGGTTACTTTCAATCATGTTTTATTTTTATCTGGTTTTATATCCATGAGACATGTCTGGTATTATGAACCATGTTTTATTTTATCTGGTGTATACAATGGACATTTGATATGTTATATCATTAATTATCTTAAATTATTGGTCATTAAATATTAATTCTTATATATCTCTTCAAAACATTTCTAACTAAAATTTCCCCAATTCATAAAGGTTTCATCACCAATATCATTTAAAAATATAGATTACATTTGAAAGATAATACATATGTGCAATTTGTTTTCTATTCTTTAAAAATCTCACATTATTTTTATTAATATATTTTCATTATTAATTTTAAATATCTTATCAGTATTTATTTTTCCCATTATCACATAGTTTATTAGTTTTAGGAGAAACTGACACAACTACTTCTTTTTGGATGGCTTTCTCTCACTTCCTTATTTTTACTCATTGGATATTTTTTTAGATGCCATTATTTTTAACTGAAAAGTTCATTAAGCTCAATATACACTATTTTGAAATTATTTTAATTTTTTTCCTAAAAATAACAAATTTTTTATTGTTTCTTTTTTGAAAATGTTTTTAAATATTATTGTTTAATCTTTTTTAGTGAACTCATATTTCCACCATTACTCTTTTTTCTATGAAGAATCCACTGTAAATTCACAATGTATATAAAATTTTATCATATTAATCCTCAATTTTAACAAACTTATGTTTTAATAATTTTTCAAATGTTAAATTCAATTTCATATATCCAATGAAATTTTCCTAGTTGTCATTAAATGTTGTTTCATCATTGTCTATAACATTTAAACTTATTTATACATCGTCATCGAGTTTTTTAAATGATATCATCCCCATTATTCCTTAGTATGGATTATGAAATGTTATTTTATATCATAAAAATAACCCATAATTTATTTCGTATTTCCTAATCATAACACTTTTATAAATAAGTTTTACTTATAATATATTACCACTAAGAACACTGTATATTACATTTCCTTATTTTAGGTCAGTTCACTTATAATCCCATGAATTTTTTTATTACGAACATTCATCAATAAAATTTATGAATTATAACTATGTTATATGGATACTACATAAAAAATAATCTTCATTAAGGAGAACTAACATAGAATGTTACTTAATTTATTTGGATACTGATTTACTTTCCATTGGTATATCTTATTATTATTATTGATATAATAATAAAACATTTAATTTTTTAATTCTATTTGTATATGATATATAACCTATTTGATTCCCATAGGTTCTTTATCATATTATGAATTATTGATATCATTTTAATGTTATATGTATATATGATCATGTGTGGGGTCATATATTTCATCCATTCATTTAGATAAAAAAATAAATATCATAGGATATGTATGATTGGGTATAATTATGTTTTCTTATATGCATGGGAATATGTGTGTGTACCATGAATTTGATGTGTACACAGGTATACTTATTTTTTTTAACATGTTATATTTTTTCCTCTAAATTTTTTGGTTTCCCAATGAGAATTTATGTCCCACATTTATATGGTATCTCGATATTTTGTTCTCATCTATCATGTTTAATGTGTAATACATCCATACTATTTTGATTTGTGTCTTATTTAATACCAATAATTATTCCTAGACTCTTGACTTTTTATCTTTCATTAGTTGAGTATGATTATATTATGTTATGTACATGTACATTGATTGTATCTATATTCTCATGTCATGATCATTTGTGATATTATATATAATCACTTATTCTTATACATACTGATTGTCTGATCTCACTATATGTCTTATGTTTCCATTTCCCCTTATTATGATGATGAGTGTAAACATTGAATGTAATCTTGTGTGGATTTATTTTCAATGACCATTCACATGTGTGTTAATATCAATCTATTATGTATCTAATATATTAAGAAATTAATCCATTGTTTCTTAGGATTTAGAGATTATTTAGGGAATTTAATGTTTTTCTTATTGTATGTTATTAAAATCAATATATTTTTATCTTGATTCACCTCACATGTTGTCAAATCCTATGTATAAAGAAATTTTTTTCACTATACCCATTAGTGTGGGTTTAGGGTGGCTCAATTAGTATTGAAGATGGGTTAAATTATTTTTTAGAAGTAGATTACTCATTATTGAGGATTATGATAAGATAACAATTATGAATGTCCTATGGATAATATTGTGTATAGTATAACATCCTAATATTATGGAAATTCTGATCTTATGTGGTTTCATAAAAATTAAATAACTCTCTATATTCTAGAAAGTGGATGTAATTATGAAATAAATGAAACTAGAGTAAATAACCAAGATAAATTTTAGTTGAGCATTGATTATACCTTCATTCAATGCTTGGTCAATAGACCTAATACTGCACAATCAAATAGAAATTACTAGTTTATATTCTATGGTTAATAAAATTCAATTATGAAATAATATGAAGGATTTAAGTATATTGTTTTTGTAATATATAGCTTGTTAGGTTAGAAACCCCAATATGAATATTACCATGGAAATCATAGATTAAACTAAAGTAGTTATTGATTATTCAATATATGTCATTGAAAAACTATATATATCATAAGTTAAAATTATTTATCAATTAAAGAAGACATATTAACCTTGAATTTTCATATTAATATGATTATTTAATATAATATTATAAGATAAAATCATGACCATTTGTGGATTTTGGATTTGGATGATAACATGATCATGAAATTGAATTAATGAATGTTATTTCTATAGAAATTCTTAATGAATCTTATTTGGAAAGAAATCCTATTGTAACCTATGATAGTAAGTTAGATATCCCAATATCAGTAAAATAATAATCCATATATTTCATGGGGACACCATTAACAATTTCATTAGTGGGTAGTAGTTAAAATTTTGAGGACTAAATTTATTTAATGGGAGATAATATAACCCCATAATATTTTTCTATATTTATTTCTACTAAATAAGTCTAATATATTTATAACATTCTACATATGCAACACAAATGTATGATTTTACATGACATGTTAGATGAATATTATTAATACATTTATAATAACAATAAAACCTCAATAAAAGAATTATATTGGTGAACTTATATTAGCTACAATTTAGAAAATAATTAATTAATATGATTTAATATTAAAAGGATTGTTCGTTCTCATGTAGATAATTTTTAAATAAATGTATATTTTATCCAAATAAATTATATTAACGAATTTGGGATGATTATTATATATGAACAAATTTATTAACACTTTTTCACTTTAAAATTGATAAGAAATAATAATAAGAAAACATAAAAACATGATTTTTCAATAAAATTGTTTTATTATTTATTTTTTTAATTATGTTTTAAAAAATAATTTTTTTTTAATTTTAATTTTTTTATAATGAAAATAATTTTCAATCCATCATATAGAAAATATATAATTATCATTTTTTTTATATTTTTTTAATAATTTATTTTTATTTGATTTGTGAGACAGTAATAATAAAACATTAGTTTTTACGGATATATCAAGAGTTATATATTATAACAAAAAAAATATCATGATAAAAAGATCTTATGGATTGGAATTATATATTTAAATATAAAATTTTGAAATCATAATACAAATTTTTAAAATTTTTAGTATAGGAAAATATTTACAAATGAAAACATTTTTTTATTATTTCCAATTTAATTAATTAATCAATTGGTGAAATTAGGATTTTGGTTTCATTTTATTTTGAATAAAAATTATTTCCATAATAATAATCCAATTTATTTAATTAAAATCAGCAACATTGATAATTATTTTTTAGGAATTAGATTAATTATTTTAATAAAAAATTTCCGAAAACCAGTTTTACATGTCACAAACGCTAAAGAAAAAATTAATTATTTTTTAAAAATAAATTTATACTTCAAAATATTTATTTGATATTTGTAATAAATTGTTTCAAATTATTTAATAACTCCAATTTTATTTTTTTCATTAAAACATTATTACTACAATCAAAAATAATTATTACAATAAATAATGGTAAAAGTGAAAAATCAAGGAGTAAAATGCTTAAAAATATAATAAATATGGTTAAATATATTTTTTAAGTGATTAATAGACTTAATTATCTTCCACTACATTACTGTTTAATTTATCTCCACATTCCATCTCAAACAAACTCTTTATTTATATTAAAAAGTAATATTTACAAAAAAAATATTTCATTCTTCTATAAAAACATCATACCTCCACCCAATTTATCATAAAATTATAAATAAATATCATGAAAATGATATTAAATATACTCTACTATAATATCTCATCACATATTGGAATCCTTTTTCTTTCCAAAATACTAATCTCAATAGCCTCATGGTGTTACCTAATTGAGAACATCCATATGGTGAGGTAATGTTCTCATTTAAGTTATCTTGATTCCTTAATTTTTATACCCCTCTAAATATATTATATACATGAAATTATTATAAAATAATTTTTTTTGAAATTCTTAAATATTATTATGATAATGGAATAACTATTTTATTGTATCCCCAAAACTATTTGAAAAATGAATAAGTCATCATGCGTACATGTAGACTACAACCTCTATGGACGACTACTTGATTTATTTTACACTAAAATACATGGATGGTTCTTTAAGATTATTAAAAAAATTATGAAATTTATAGGAATATAATAATTCTTATATTATAATTAATTCCATATCATCATCTAAATCTATGGAAATCAAATGATTTTTCTGTATATATGTGTGAACCACAGATTCTAAGAAATTAATGTATTTTATTCAAAATTATCTTTTATAATTTATAAAAATATATTACAAAATGATTCAACACCATAAAAAATTTAATTCATGTCATTATGATTCTGCAATAATGATACTATGATAATATGATGACTTTCAAAACCATACACACTCATATATTACTGGTTATTCTTATTTGTGACAATTTAACCACCTCTATCGACAATTAAATAAATTTCTATCATAGGTATCTATGGAAAAATAAATACTTTTCAAATTAGAAAATAATAAGTTATTATTTTCAGGGTTTATAGATTTTTATTGTTAATATCTATCATATCGTTAAGATACAACCCCCAATTCATAAAAAAATACCTAAAATATCATCATTGACTTCATCATCAAGAATTATAATAAAAATACTTTTCATATGAAATTATAACAGAATTATTAATTATAAAATATAAATTCTTATACGTTTGATGATATCGTAATCATGAGATTTGAATCATAAAATAATAATAGACAACATCAAAATGAAACTAGTAAAAATAAGAACAATATAAACTAACAAACATCAATCATTGAAAATTATAAATGAAAAACTAATATATTCAAAATAAATGGTTTAAAATGAAGCCCATAAAATTATATAAGTATGAATATTTTAAATATATACTTTATTAAGATATTTATTTTTTAATACAATAGGATAGAGTGGTTTCATGTAATTAAGTGACTAAGGTATGGGTTTTTTCATCTCAAATTTTCATTATTGAGATATAATGTGTATTCAACACATTTTTCCATTATTGTTTTCTGTATTGGGAATGGATTCAGGTTAATATAATTATTAAATAAATACAATGGATATAAAAATCTATCTCATATTCAACCGTTTGAAAATTATCAATTTGAAAGATAATTATGATTTAAGGGAAAATGTATCTTAATGTTCGAATCCATTAGACATATTTTGTATTATACACAATGATTTTATTTATATAATATATTTACTCTAAATTTTATCTATTATATCATGAATTATCTTTCATTCATGATTTATTTGTGATCAATTATTATGAACACTCTTTTAGGATAAATTTTAAGAGCTCACATCCACAACATATTCAGTGTTTTCTATTATGAATGACATTATTTATAATCCAGTAATTGCTTATGTTCAATATTAACAATTTTTAAATTCTTTAGAATGGTTTTATTAAAAAATTTAAGATGTTTCCTATGTTTCATTTTTTATAATATATTAAAACTACTATTTTTGAATGTTTCTATGTGAACACAAATTTCCTATGTTTTTATTTTTATATGATAATTACACTCTTTGTTTTATTAATTTATAAAAGATAATTTGGTTCTATTGGATTCACAATGTATTTATTTTGTAATAAATTTTTATATAGGTTCAATGTTTTTTATATGAGGAATGAATTTTCATAATTCTTCTAAAATGTTTTATTTCATCTATGTCTATATCTTTTGACAAATTTAATTCTTAATGAAGAATAAAATTAAAATTATACCATCTGAATTATTTCTTAGGTCCGGATATGACATTTTCTTTTCAATCTGTATAATAATCCATCACTCCTTTTTATTTCCAAAAAATCCAACTTTTATAAATAATTTTTTCTTTAAATTATGCTCCACAATGAGTATGATATATTAAATTTCATTTTTACAGTAGTTTACTAAGATATCGAAACATTTATTGATAAGGAAAATTATCAACTAAATTGAATAACTATCATATATATGGATTATGTTCCATCTACCTAATCATCTTAATTGAAGTTAACATACCATCCAAAGATACTTAATATCTTGGGATACAAATTTATTTTCCTTTTGTTTATCATTCAGCGATTATTATGGAATTTTGAATTAATTATTTATGTTATTCGATTTGAAAATGATATAAACCACATTTTATTCCCACAAAATCTTCATGATATAATAAATGAGTTATTTTATATGGCACTCATATTTTGGGATGATGGAAAGTGGGATCATATATAACACTCCAATGTATTTGGTAATTATTTAAATCTCATGACACACAAATACATAGGTCTAATTATGATTTTCACAAGAATGGGTGAATGTTTATGACTCATAAATATTATTTATTCATGGGTATATTTATGTTTTCTCCTAAGTACGGGTGAATGTGTTTGAATCAAGAATAAGATGTCTCCTTACCAAAATAATTTTGCAACATTTGTATGTTATCATGATGTTACACTTTTTTCCTTCATTTTTTTGAAAACTATTTCCACCCACTATTAATTAAAATCATCTTTTATTCCATTCCATATTCAATGAGACATGATTTCTGTTCCACTCATTGTTTATGGTGATTCCCTTATGTTATGTACATGTACCGTGAATTTAACCACATGATCATATAATTCTCATTTAATACACTTAATTTTCATCTCTTATGTTTACCCTTTATGGAAATTAATTCTACCCCATTTTTTCATGGCTACATTATCCGATGTTATTTAGATTACTATATGTCAATATAGAAATATATTGTGGTTTGATTATGGAAAAATTATCAATTGTATTTAAAATAAGTTACTTGTGTAGCTAATACAAAACTATAGTAAACCAATTTTCTTTATATTGTTATATTAGTTTTTAATGTATAGCATTGCTTATGGGAATATCGTATAACAACGATATGTTTATCTTGGTTCATGTGAAATGGTATCAAGGCATATGCATAGAGAATTCCCTTGTAGCACCAGTCTCTGAATTTTATGTCTTGGGACCCTCAATAAACCACAATACAAATCTTTTTCAAACATTAAAAAGTATTATTTAACAATTTATCAATTTTCATTTGTTTTATTTCATCATGAACTCATGATATATATTATGTATTTAATAGGATATGTTATGTACCCTTGAAAGATAATAATTTATTAAATCTCAAAATAAAAACTTCATGTATCTATAAGATTCCAAAGTTATAGATTATATATAATTCCATAAATCATCATTATATTTTCAACTAAAATAAAATCAAATAAAAAAACTTACATTCTTATCAAAACACATTAAATACATGTTTAATGGAATTACAATATTCAAAATGAAATTTTATTGACCAACATTAATTGTGGAAAAAAATACAACTATTAAATAATTAAAATGGTTCTTAATCTCCAAAAGTGATTTATATCTTATGTAGTGCGACTTTTCAGAAATAGGATCTCAAATTTTTTAATAAAATGTAATATTTAGTGAAAACGTATGATAATTTTAAGAAATTTTATTTTAAATGTTATCCAAAACAATTTTTTGATATGCTTTCAAAAGTTATTCCATATGATGTAACATAAAGTATATTTTCAGTATGTTTGTGAGGAATTAGTACAAGTAAGTTATTTATAAAAATATTTTCCAAAGCTAAACCATTTCGTAATGTTTTAAACCATTTCATGGTTTATACCAAGGTAAATTATAATGTATTATTGTTTAATACAACATGGTTTTATGTTTAGTAGTGAATGTTTTATATAATAATGTATGATTATTGATCCTTATCCTATATAAGTTTTCATGAATGGTCTAGAATATCATATGATGGAATTCAGAGGAGTTTGAATATATACATGACTACAAATAATATAAAATAAAAAATCTAAGGAACAAATCATCGGTTAAATGGAGTTATAATCTTTAAAACATTTATGAATCACATCATCAATGGATGAACATTTAGACACTATTAAAATCATAATGAGTTCACTTTGAGGAATTATAAAGTGGTCCAATTATTATATAATGTATATTATGTGAATTCTATTTGACAATATATAATGTTATTATTTTATCACTATGTGCATTCTACCTAACTCTCTAAAAAAATGGTTTTCGTAGACCATGAGGAATAGAGTTGCCATTACATGAGTTGGGAGAGTCTTGTAGTCGGTGGTTACCCTATGAGTAGGTGAACAATTTATTTTCATCTCAAGTATATCTATCATTCTAGAATAGTAGAGTTTGGAAATATTTTTCTAAAAGTGAAATGTCTTGTTCTTCATTTATATATTTTTTATTGAAATGGATGGATAAATATTATTGAAAACATATTTCTTTAGTTATTTTTGGATACATTTTTTATATTTATTTATCCTAGAGAACCCTTCTGCATGGTCATTGTATTAAATGGGCTATAAAGGTATTATTACAATGATTTATAGATATTTAAAATGAATTTGATATCTTAATATAATATCAATCATTGAATCATATGGATATATACGAATAGACCCATTCTATGTAGAAACATTTCCACACAAATTATTTTGTGATGTGTGGATATGCAACATAGATAAATTGGATAAGACATGATAAAAATATTTAATGTTCATAAAATGAACATGGAATTTATATATTGATTTAAAATTATACTAAATATTATTTGGAAAGATATAAGTATATATGGAAAGAGATTATGAATTAATTCTAATATAAAGATCCAGAATGACATGAATATATGAAACTATAATGAAAAAAATATCTTAATCTATTGATTTACATCGATTTTTTTAATTTATTGAAAATTATTATTTTATTATAAGAGACAATTTTAATCTTGTTTACACTTTTCATAATGAGTTGTGTGGATAGATTAAAATATTATTAAATCCTTAGATTTAAGAGTTGGACAATTCTAAAAAATCTATTCACATTATAGTCAACTTGTGGAATTTTCTTTACATCAAAATATCTTCTTTTTAAGCTCCTAGGATGAATTCTATTTTGGTAAAACATGTCAATTTTAAATTAATTTACACTTTTATTATTAACATAGATTACGTGGAATTTTTAATATATGTGATAGATTTATATGTTTTTGTAAATATAATAATAATTTCCATTTAAAAATAATAATTTTTCTCTATTTCACTCCCCCCATTCCATGAGGGGTTAAAACCTCAATAGTGGCAACATCATCAATCAAATAATACCTATATTTCATAATTTTTCATTGAAGATATTGAAATATTGGTCATGAAATGTACCAAAATATTATAAAACTTCAATAATTGAATGGGAAATGAACTAAACATTTTTCTGGGTCTCTGGTTCTCGGTCTTAATTTACTATCATGTAAAGAAACGTTAAATAGATCTAGTTATTTCTTACATTCTAGATATAAATGAGTGTTTTGTACTAATGTCATAGTGTGCTTTGGTTAGACCAATATGAACATAACATAATAAGGAGTGAAACAATCACATAAACTCACCTCTTATATGCATATGTACCACAATCTATTCAAGAATTTATAAAAATGGCTTATCATATTGAAATTAATCTTTCCAAAACACACCATTATAAATTCTCTTTTGCACAAAAATAAAATTAAACTCATTCAATTGATATTCCTTTTAACAATAAACTAGATTTGAGATTAAATTAATTAATGATAGGACTTTCTCACCTTACATCTCATCCATATCTAAATGCATATCATTCAAGAGAAACATCAACAAATATTCATATTTTTCTACCAAACAAAGTAGTGATAGAGATATTAAACATAAATCATCTTCCTCCACACCCCTCATGAAACATTTACACATTATGAATATATTAAATACTAAAGATACCATGTTCATGTCATCATTGTGACATTTTTTTCTTCTATGAAAACATATATATATTTTGAGCATATTGTCACTAGGATTATCATAACAGTCTCCAAATAAAAAATATAGTTAATACATCATAGAATATAGAATAGTTTCCATCTCAATATCATCTGGATTTTAGTTCATATAATAAGTACTCAACTGATGATACCTTGAAAGAATTACTTAATTAATCATCATCAACACACAACATATAACTTGTCAATAAGTGTCACAATAAACCAATTAGGACAACGTTTGGAAATGTAATGTAATATTTCATACAGTAGAAAAATCTATTATTCACCTCATAAAAATATGAATCTCACTATATATACTAATGAAAGGTCACTCCTTTCATAGTCCAGGATGACATCAACAGTGTTATCCAAGAATGGAATATTATATATATTCTTTAATTTTTATATAATCATGGGAAACTGTGAAACTCATAAATATTATTAAGAAATTACTAGTATATCAAAATTGTCACCATCTCAGAATAAACAATAATTCTATCCGTAGACACTAAATTTCAAAATAAAATCACATGTTAAATAAAACAACATTTAAATAGCTTAATAAATGACATAATTTTACAAAGCATCGAAGAAATATTCTCAAAACACTTCTCATTCTCCCCTATAGACAATGAGTATACACACATTTTTAATGAAATCTACCATGAATGAAACCATCAATTTGTGTAAAATCCTATTAATATCGGATATAAACACTAAAAAAAATTCATCAAAAACAATTATGTCACTAGAATCTCATATAACCCCTTACCAGTTCTTTAAATTTTTTTAGTTTTTACATCTTAAATTCATAACATTAGTTAATGATAACTAAATCTATTAAATTTTTTTAAAAATCATTAATCAACACTTAATCAAAAAAAATTAAAATTTATCCTAGGAAAGGAATAAAAATTCATACTCAAAACTACATTAATAAAGTAGTAATCGACACATACATTAGAACTAGTATCTAATTCTATAGAGATGATGTAACATACCAGGTAAATAAAGAATATTGATTTTTAATATTTATTAATATTTGTGAATAAAATATTAATATTAATTTAAAGGGAACACTATGCTCGATGGCATACCCAATACGCAACAACGAGTTTCAATGATATCTTACGTTGCACTCTAATAATAAAATAATATAATTTTAAATGGTAGTTAATGCCTAGCCTCTGTAATGGTGGGAATGAAAATTACTAACTACAAATGATTATATATGTTTGTCTAATATTCTCACTTTTATCCAATAAATGTTAGAGGCTTAAAATGCGAATGAATCCAATTTTATGCGTAAATATTCAAATATTCTTTAAAAGGTCGATTAACCAACTTTTTATGGTGAAACCTTTTTAAATCAAATTTTTGACAATTTTATATGTTATATTAGACCAAATAAAATCCTTCTTTTTAATATAGACATCAAAATTTACTTCGTGTAAATTTTTGTTATTTTTCTGATGAAGATAATTTTTAGTGAAAATGTTGTCTTTTAATTCAAAACCTCCTTTTAATCTGATTTATTTATATGGATAGATTATTTTTTAAATTTTTTTTACAGTGTGTTTAGAATTTATTTTTACCATTTAATCCTATGGTGTTCATTTTAATTAATTTCACTTTGAAATTGGACTTAAACTAGTGTCAATATTTTCATATATTTTGTTTCTTAAAAACACACTATTTGTTTTGACAAAGGGAATTAATTATTAAATTGATTAATGAATCTTATATGTTTTGAATTTTGTAAAATAGAAATCATTTTTGAATTCGGAATAACAAATATAGCTTAGGGTGAATTTTTGGTATTTTTCTGAAAAACATCAATTTTTGATTAATAGTGAAACCACTAAGTGGTTGTTAAAAAACTGATTTTTCGTTTAAATGAAATTTTACCACCTCTGTGATTTAAATTTAAAAAATCCGACTTACATGGTTGTCATTAGGATGTAAAATTTGGTTCAATGGGATGAAAATAATTTTTTTTGAATAGTAACTTTTAAGTTATATTAATCACGATAAAGGGTAATTAGTGTAATTTATGGTAAATATAATGTTATTATAATATCAAATGACCTTGAAACATATCATACCATTATTGGATGAGTCATGGCCGACCAAGAAAATCCATGGGTCAACTTGGGGACCCCATGGAGCCACTTGGGTAAGAAAATGACATTAATAACTTTTTATTTAAAGTTAAAATAAAAATGTCACAAACATATATTGTTTTACTAAAACAGTTTTTACATGGAGTTATACAAGTAATATTTTTTAATATAAATATTAATTGGAAATATAAAAATATTTCATACATTATAGTTTTATTTATAATGTTTATACATTAAATAAATTAATTTATTTATGACACCATGATGATGCAGCGATTACCTCATTAATGAACAATTTAAATAAAATGTAACGGTAATTTAAAATATAAGAAATACACTTCTCAAAAACCTATTGGATGGGTGGATTTAGAATCCTTATCACCTCATACTAGAAATATATAATTGTCGGACCTTTAATATCCGAAAATCAATTTATAATAAAGTATCTTTTCATGTCTTTCTAAAAGTGCCCCTCCTCCCTCTTATAAAAGGCCCCCACCTCTACCCCCTTACCCACACATCTCAAGCCTTTGGCTAGACCAAAATCAGCTTCGTTTGTCTCTCCACATACCTCTCTTACTCCCAGATTCCTTACTTTGGGCAGAAGACTTTCCAAGGAAGCCTTTTAGCTCAAATCAAAAAGATTTATCCGATTTGAAGGTAATGTCTTCTCTTATGCTCTTTTGTTTTATTTTTCTTATCCAACCCCCTAAACTCTTTTTATTTATTTATTTTGTAACAAAACCAGTATCTTAAATATACTAGTATGTTTTTATGAGGATTATTCTAACTACACTCATACACACCTCCATCTAATGGTTAAAGAACATACTTTTTCTGTAGGTGCCGAATTACTGCCTCACGAAACGATGATTGTTCAATCATCTTTTAACACCTCTAACGGATGACATTAAGATGTCTCTGTATTTATATATGATATATAAATTATGATTATTTATTCCTTATTCTTCTTTATTTTTAATTTATGTCATAGCTTTATGGTTTCCATAATGGATAAACGCGATAATTTCATTTTAGGAAGTACGGACTACCGCCCCCTCAAAGTGATTTAAATCGTTAATACCACATGTGGGATGTATAAAGGATGGAATTAATGATGTTATATGTTATATTATACTGTAATGATAATATACCTATGTATAGTTTTTTTCATTCCATTAATGTTTGAAATTGAAATGAAAGTAGCATTCATGCATACGTACGTCTTACCGTCTCCATGAACGTTATATTTCATTTCTTATCTCCAAATGTTATGTACTACTAAATGTACATATATATAATGGATATATATTTCATATATAACTTCTAAATGATGGATATAATTCTGGAATTATAATATATTTATCTATCATTTATTTTTAATTCCATTAATATGACAAATAAATGAAAGTAGCGTTCATGCGTACGTACAGCCTACCATCTCCATGAACGATGCTTTTCATTTTTTATCTCCAAATGTTATTGAATAGTATAAAATGAATATATACTGCATATATATGATATTTAAATATTTAATACTATTTTGGAGATGAAGTACCTTTAACTACATGGAAAATGCTTTTCCAACAAGTTCAATTTTGACTCATGTACCGAACATCGACAGAAACGTATGATATGAACTCACATTATTAATATATTATTATAACATTATAATATGTAATATCAACTTAATAATAATCATTAAATGAGGTTCCTAAGAAATTATAAATTTACCAAAGTTTATTATTCGGGAATATAAAGTAACGAACAAGACAAGTCGGACTTGAGGTAAGGGATCCTACCTCTCTCTTTCTTTTTACGTACTCTCTTTTATGTCATTTATTTTAAGCACATATTTCTTATGTTGGGGGATGATCCTTTATTTTAATAATATAGTAAATTTTATGTTCATATTATGAGAGACCCTATTTGATCTCGTCAATCCATTTTTTGATGTTTTAAGTGGCGTCGTTAGGCTGCCATGTTTTCGTAAGGGATTTTTCATCTCACATTTATTCTCATGAGATTCATACTAAATTTTCCACTATTTACTTTTGTGTGCTGTATATACTACCCATTAGTGTACTAATTATGTAATATACATCAATTTATTGGTATTTACATCTTTATTTTATGATCCTTCTTTCATATGGCTTATGTTTTGTAAGTTACCAAATCGGTAAGGGAACCTTTCACCCACCTATTTTTAAAAGACTCTTTTTTGTTAAATCTTTTAATTTACATACTATTATGTTAGGATATGTTCTATATATCCTTATTGATGTAAATTTTTTGTACAAGTGATTAGATACCATTGCCTCTCTCATCAACTCTTTTTCTGAATTTTAATGTGACGCCGTTAGGCTGTCGAACATTTGTAAGGGAACTTCTTAACACAATTTCTATTCATTGGGTTAAAAATATAATACTTGATCATGTCATGATATGAATATGTGTGAATGAACTATGATTGTTTTACACTTAATATCCACTTATATTGGGTGTATTTATATTTGTCACACATAATTACATAATTGATTTATCCTTAATCTAAGGATACCATCTTTGAACGGGACATCATCTCAATCTCCTTTTATTGAAGTATATTTTGTTTTATACACAAATTTTTTTTATACAGTGTATAAACCCCTTTGACTTTTACTTTTTTTTAGAAGGAATCTTTTCTATACAATGTTTTTTACTAAACGGAAAAATGAATGTTTATTTTAACATACTCGATGACAATGACCTTTCCGACGCCACGAGTATTATTTGATATTTAGATTCCTCAACAAGCATTAATGTTTTTAAAATAAAATAAAAATACAATATACTATTTTATGTATTTTGGTATTGAAATTTTTTTTAATGGATGTGTTATGTCAATATATTTAAGTGATATATTGTGATTAAAATGTGGAAATTTTTTCTTTCAATTATATTTGTCTTATGTCTTATGATTTTATAATGGTACTTAGTCATTTGACGGGTGGTGATGTAATAAACCGTATGACGGGTGGTGCCGTGAATACCAGGACGATTGGTTACGTTATAACCTCCAATGCATTGGGTATGTAAGTCGACCGTATGGATATTCCATGTAGTGATATGTGTGGAAGTCGTCCATATGGTTATTCTATTTATGTATGTTTATGTCCCAAGTTACCTTTATATTTTATGTGTTCTTTATATGAGTTTATGGTAATATCTTGGTTACAAAGGATAAGTAGTGATATTTTATTCAGTGAAGAGAATTTACTAATTTATAAAGGTAAAAATTATTACATTGATAAACTATTCATGGTTTACTTCTTGTTTTGAAAAACTAATAGTTTTCCTTCTTTGTGTATCCTTTACTGGGATTTTAATGCTCATCCCAAGTTTTTAAAAATGTTTTCCACAGGACTTAAAGATGAATAGGGTCAAGGATGAAATCAAGGAAAGACATGCTATCTAAAACATAGAAATAGACATGTTTCTTTTTAAGTGTTTTTATTTTATGGAAACTTAGAAGAAGTGTCTAATTTGTAATCTTTTGAGATGTAATAGTTATGACCTAATTCTATAAAAATATAAACCTGAAAAGATCCTCTTTGTGAATTATTCATTTAATTCATGATTATGTAATGTTTTAAGGCCAGGACCTTACTGTTGATATCAGAGGTCTGTTTAGATATATTTTGAGGTTAGCGTATCCTTTAAGCAGAAGTGACATTACAATAATGGTTAGGATTTCATAAAGAGTCATAGTTTTGGATGATGTGAATGAGTTTAAGATAACATAAATAATTATATCATAGTATTATATGATGATTCTAATGATATACTGACACTGACCTTTTTGGTTTTAGTAAATGGATGGATCTAGCAGGCACCAAAGTGACAATGGGTTTGAAGGAAACTGTGGTGGATCTCTGATTAAGAGACTGGATGAAATGGGGGATTCAATGAGGAATCTTGTGGTTATTCTAAACCAACTATCAAGGATTCATGATTAACCACCTGAACCTTGGTGATTTCTCTAATGCATCATGTACGAGATAACCAACTCGATGTAGAAGTTCAGGTCATAAATATAATGGTAACCATTAGGGTTTATATGTCCTTACTTTTGAGGTAATTATGGGTTACTATATGTTATGATGGAAAATTAAAGGCGTGAGATAAAATTGAGGTTAAATTATGTTATGGTTATTTTAGATGATTTTATCTCTTTTTGGCAAATGTTTTAAAAATTATATAGTTTTATAAAAAGGACAACACGTAGACCGTGTAACAACCAGTCACGTCGGACAAAGTTGTGGGAATCAAACCCACAACCAAAGTGCGGCTGGAATTTATCGCATACCACTAGACTACGTAAAGTCCCTAATTACTATGAAAAATTCTTTTTAGTTAAATGATTTTATGAATCAATAATAAGTTTATTTTGGGTTATCTTTGAAATTATTGTCCTATCATGGAGGACATATGATTTGGCTAATTACTTTTCAATATGAGAGTTTAAGAGAAGCTGATGTTATTTGGAGATAAATGTTTACATTTACCTTGGAAGACTATGTGATTAAATCCTTCATAGATTTGGGATTCATTATTTGTTTACAGTAATTTTAAGAATTTTATGGAGAGCTATTTATTGAATGGTCTTTGATGAACTTTGGGTTTTGTTGGACAAATTTTGGAAGATTAAGAGTAGTTTTTCTTTTTGTAATGGATTATCCGTTAGGGTGATTAACTTATCTTGAAATAACCTTTTTGGTTTTGGTTTTAGTTAAGGTCTAAAGACGTGGGAAATATATAGTTCTCTTTTGTGGATTAGGTGATTCTCATGAAGTTGATTAATGCGCTCTTAATTTGAACAAGTCAATCTAAATACTCGTCTTTTGGAGGAAAAAATGAGTTTGTGTAAGAAATCTTGTAAGAGATGAAAGTATAAACGACAAGAAATTATATTTCCTTGTGATTTAGTTAAGATCCTAAATAAATTCCTCAATGAAAAGTAACATAAAACTAAAATTTTGTCAATTATATTTTCCTACTGGGGAATCAAATACCATTTAACCCATCACAAGTTTGTAATTTTCTTGTGGTTAACTTTCTCCTAATCATGTTTTCCATCACTCTCTATCAGAACATGAGCCTTTGTTTTATCTTCCATTGCCATGTTTTCCTACTTGTAATCCTAATATGGGTTAACTCAAGTGACCTTTGTAATTCTCATTCTTTACTTTAATGTGATAGTTTTACTGACTCTTGTTCCGATGTGGGATTTTCAATGATGTTTCCAAGCCCAATTTTAAAATTGCGAGGACGCAATTCCCAAAAGGGGGGAAGGATGTAACATCCCAGGTAAATAAAGAATATTAATTTTTTAATATTTATTGATATTTTTGAATAAAATATTAATATTACTTTAATGGGAACGCTATGCTCGATGGCGTACCTAATAAGCAACAACGACTTTCGTTGAAATCTTACGTTGCACTCTAATAATAAAATAATATTATTTTAAATGGTAGTTAACGCCTAGCCATTGTAATGGAGGGAATGAAAATATCTAACTAAAAATTATTATATATTTTTGTCAAATATTCTCACTTTTATCCAAGAAATGTTAGAGGCTTAAAATGAGAATGAATCCAATTTTAAGCGTAAATATTCGAATATTCATTAAAAGGTCGATTAACCGCCTTTTGGTGGAGAACCCTTTTTAAATACACTTTTTGACAATTTTATATGTTATATTGGACCAAATAAAATTCTTCATTAGAATCGGGACATGAAAATTTACTTTGTGTAAATTTTTGTTATTTTTCCGATAAAGATCATTTTTAGTGAAAATGTTGTATTTTAATTCAAAACCTCATTTTAATCTGATTTATTTATATGGATAGATTATCTTTTAAATTGGGTTTAAAGTGTAGTTATAATATATTTTTACCATTTAATCAAATTCTGGTCATTTTAATTAATTTCACTTTGAAATTGGACTTAAACGAGTGTCAATATTATGATATATTTTGTTTCTTAAAAACAGGCTATTTGTTTTGACAATAGGAATTAATTATTAAATTGATTAATGAAACTTATATGTTTTTAATTTTGTAAAATAGAAATCATTTTTGAATTTGGAATATCAAATATATCTTAGCTTGATGTTTTGGTATTTTTTTGAAAAACATCAATTTTTGATGAATTGTGAAACCACTAAGTGGTAGTTAAAAACTGATTTTTCGTTTAAATGAAATTTTACCACCTCTGTGATTTGAATTTAAAAATTATGACATACATGGCTGTAATTAGTATGTAAACTGTGGTTCAATGGGATGAAAATAATTTTTGGTAATAGTAACTTTTAAGTTTTATTAATCACGATTAGGGGTAATTAGTGTAATTTAAGTTAAAGATAATTTTATAATAATATTAAATGGCCTTGACACATGTCCTACCCTTATTGGATGAGTAATGGCCGACCAAGACAATCCATGGGTCATATTAGGGACTCCATGGAGCCACTTGGGTAAGAAAATGACATTAATAACATTTTATTTTAAGTTAAAATAAAAATGTCACAAACATGTATTATTTTACAAAATCAATTTTTACATGCGGTTATACAAGTCATATTTTTTACTATAAATATTCATTAGAAAGCTAAAAATATTTCTTAAATCATAGTAGTTTTTTTTAAAATTTTAGATATTAAATAAATTAATTATTTATGACACCATGATGACGCATTGATTACCTCACTAATGAACGATTTAAATAAAATGATAAGTTATTCTAAAATCTAAGACATACACTTGTAAAAAAACCTATTGGATGGGTGGATTTCTAATCCCCATCACCTCATCCTGGAAACATATAATTATGGGACATTTAATATCCAAAAATCAATTTTTAATAATGTATCTTTTCATGACATTCCAAAAGTGACCCTCCTCCATCTTATAAAAGGCCCCCACCTCTACCCCATTACCCACATCTCTTGTAACGACCCGAAATTTTGAATAAATATTGTTTCCTAATTTTGTGTTTTATTTTATACTCAACAAAACTATTTTATTTGATAACATGAGTATAATTAAAATGAGGCTATTGGGTTTTGACTGTTATATGATCGTTGGTCAATATGACCGCTGGAAACTAAACGTTTCGATTACAGTCTCTAAATACAAGAGATCTTTGTTAATTAATATAGATATAAGATTTGATGGCCTCATCCAGTAATATCGGGCCAATCGAATCCCATTTAATGGAACTTGGTAAGGACGTAGCACCACTGGGCTTTTCTCTGGACCAAACCTAAGCCGAACTTCATCGTGTGAAACTGGAATGGAATTGCCTTCGCGAGAAGTTCAAACTGATAGAAATTACTACTCGAGCAATGTTGGCCGAGCCACCCCAAGATTATATCACCCTAGCACACCATAATCTTAGGTACTATGCTGGTTTTATAAGGGGATATGTAACAAGACCATAACTACCTTGTGTAATCCTTTGTTAAAAATAAAATTGTGTTCTCTTCTTATGGTGAAGTTTGTGAATTTTCAAATGTCCGGATAAATATAGTATGCATATTTTGATGAATTTTAGAAAAATGGATATTTTAAAAATGTTTATGTAAACCTTAAATAATTAAAAATGTGTAATGATTTTCAAAAATTGGTCTTCTATAATTATTTTTAGTACAAAATTTAGAATCTAATAAGATCAACTTAATTGTTGATGATTAGTAAATTATAAATAGTTATTTTATACTTAGGATTAGTTATGTGACCAAATTTATTAGTAATCTCACTTAAAAAATTTATTAATATAATCTAGGCACCTTGATTAAGTAATGTGATTCAATAAAATGGTTAAATAACTGTTTCATAAATTATTAGTCAAGTATTAGTTTTTTCAGGTGAATAGTATTTTTTAATTAAAAATTAAATTAAAAATATTTAGAAAATTATGTTTATAAAATGGACTTTATTTTTGAACTCAGAGCATCAATATTATGTTAAGCTAATTATTGGGGATTTTTCTGAAAAAAATGAATTTTTGGTGAATAGTGGATTTATTTAAAAATTAAATTAAAAATATTTAGAAAATTATTTTTATAAAATGGAGTTCTTTTTTAAATCTGAGAATTGATATTTGGTTACGGTAAAATTTTGGGATTTTTCTGAGAAAGTTGAATTTTCAGTGAATAGCAAAAATACAGTTTTAGGGATTCGATATGTTTAATGACATCATAAATGTGTCATGATGATGTCATGAGATATTTAAAGGGTTGGACGAACAAAGGTGATAAATTATTGTATGGGGGGCCCATGTGGCCTAACTCCATGGGAAATACCATGGGAGAGCCCATGGTTTTGAGAAAACCACTTGTGAGGTGTCCCTTGGCCATTAATGCCTTGTCCCCTCACATTCCCGATAAATACCCACCATTTTCCCCTTTATTTTTCACTCCCAACTCTCCCCCAACGATGCTATGGTATCATTACCTCCCAAGGAGTCCTCTCAAGGTTCCCCTGAGCCCTCAAGGTCCCAACCTTTGAGTTTTAAAAGATACGTTTTAAGGTAAGGGATCCTACCTCTCTCTTTCTTTTCAAATAATCTCTTTTATGTAATTTCTTTTATGATCCATGATCTTATGTTGGAGGATTTTCTTTTATATTCCTAATAATTCCCTTTTTCATGTTCATATGATGAGAGACCCCCTCTTTCTCTCATAAATTTATTTTAACAATTTTAATGTGGCATCGTTAGGCTACCGAAATTTTAAGGGATTCGTTCACCTTTCTCATTTTTCAAAGTTCTACTTTCATGTGAAGTATTTCATGTTCCTTTTTATTATGTTGGGTAATGATCTCTATATCTATCATACTAATATTTTATTTTCATATTATGAGAGACCCTATTTGATCTCGTCAATTCATTTTTGTTGAAGTTTAGGTGACGCCGTTAGGCTGTCGAATTTTTAAGGGATTCGTTCACCATTCTCATTTTTCAAAGTTCTATATTCATGTCAAGTCCTTCAAGTTACTTCTTATTATGTTGGGGTATGATATCTATATCTATCATACTTATATTTTATGTTCATATTATTATAGACCCTATTTGATCTCATCAATTCATTTTTGATGATGTTTAAGTGGCACCGTTAAGCTGCAGAATTTTTAAGGGATTTGTTCACCTTTATCATTTTTCAAAGTTCTACTTTCATCTCAAGTCTTTAAAGTTACTTTTTATTATGTTGGGGTATGAACTCTATATCTATCATACTGATCTTTATGATGATATACCCTATTTTATCTCTTCAATTCATTTTTGTTGAAGGTTAGGTGACGCCGTTAGGCTACCTAATTTTTAAGGGATTTGTTCACCTTTCTCATTTTTCAATGTTCTACTTTCATGTCAATTATTTCAAGTTCATTTTTATTATGTTTGGGTATGATATATATATATATCATACTGATATTTTATTTTCATATGATTAGAGACCCTATTGATCTCGTCAATTCATTTTTTTGATTTTTAAGTGACACTGTTAGGCTGCCGAATTTTAATAAGAGCAATCTTATTTTTGTCTTCCTTTCATGTTCTTCATTTCATATGGTATATCATTAAATTTTCATTTCCATGTTCTTAAATACTTTACATTCTTTCCCCCTACAGTTTTATGGATCATTTATGAGTGGGTGACCCATTCCCCCTCTCTTTTAAATGTTTTCTAAAACCTCGTAACATAGTTGTTATGCTGCAGAATTTCCGTCTCAAAATGTCTCTCTCTTATTCTCAAATTCATTAATTTTATTAACTGAATACTAGATGTTCTTTCTTCTAAATGGGTATTAACATATATACCAAAATTTTCTATTCTAAATTCTGGGATTTATATAAATGAGACCTGCTTTCCGTTTTCTTGGGGATAAAGTGACCTAAAGATAATGTCTTTAAAGCAGTTTTTAAAACGTTATGATTATGAAATGAAACCCATTTATTATATGCTATATGGGTTTTTTATGAAATTATTGATGATGATATATTTGGCTCACATGATTATAAAGACAAATTAAGGGTGTGCCCTAATATCGCTCCAATGCATTGGGTAAAGACTTAATCTCTAGAGATGACCATTTTTAACGACGCCTTGGTGAATAACCTTAGTAATTTTTAATGACACCTTGGGGATGGACCTTGGTGAAACGGAAATGATTGTCAATATTAAATTTTTTATCCACATCTTCAAGTTATGAAACACGTTATTTTTATTATGATATGCCTCATGATCTCTTTCTCATTCCTTAATGTTATTTTTCATGACTTTTGATGTATCTCAAGTTCTCATGTAAAATATTTCCCTTGTTTCTCTTACTGGGCCTTTTTCTCACCCTTTCCTTTTATGTATGATCCTAGGTTATGAGATGTTGTAATGAACTTAGGATTAACAAATGAAGAAGCCATTCATATGTTTAAGAAGAATGTTTTTTTTCTCATGTAATAAGTTCCTGGTTTCAAAGACACTAAACCTTAAAGATACTCCGTTTTGTATAATGTAATGGAAGTTTATGTAATAAAAAGGCGGGATGCTATAGTTGTTATCAAACGATGGTTTAGTTATTTTTGGAAATTATTATATTAAAACTTTAGGAAGAATCCTAGAGAAAAATTTAAATATATGAAATTTTCCTGGTATTTTGGTGAGTATTGAGTAAGGGGTTGCCAAGAAAATTCATCCCTGTCTGGATATGAGCAGGTAGAGGTGGCTCTGGAAAAGATGAACATAGGGGGAAAACCCAAAAACACCTCTTTGAGCTAGACTCGAATGGGAATTGGTACACGACAACGGGCCTTGATGCACTCTTGGTTACCACACTCCCAGGGGATATGCTTTGATAAATTCATAAGATTAGTATGATCCATTATTAAAGGTTCAAAGATAAAATAAAATAAAGATTCAAATAAGAATATATGATCATGGATAACCTAGTTTGGAACCTAGGGGATCACTAGTTAGGGTATAATTTTCTTTGACATGTTATCCTTCTATGCTTTAAGTTCCTTTTCATTATTATTGGCTAAGTATTTAAGCCTCTAATTTTAATTTCATTTCATAGTTAATGGAGGGAAATGGAATAACATTTCCCAATAACCAATGTGATAGGAAATGTGATGATTTCCGTATTAATATGATAGAGATGATTAGGGGATTAAAATATTATTATTATTTTGCAAGACGATCGCTATTATGGGAACCCTATTTGATCGAGGTAAATAGATTACTACGGTATTTTCTTTGAGGTGTAAAGGTTGACTTATATTTTGAAGAATTGATTAATTTAAGGTGGACTTATAGTATTTTAGGTTACTTATGGAAATCATTAACCAATCTTGGGGAAAATATGTTTAGTTTATCTAATTTTTTTAAAAGATGTTAGGAGTGGTTGATGTTGTTTGGAGATTAATGATGAAGTTTATTTTGGAAGACTATGTTATCAAATCCTTCTTGTATTTGGGTTTCAATCTTAGTTTGGTTTATTTTGAGGAATTTTAAGGATAGTTATTTATGGAATGGTCTTTGATGAACTTTGGGTAGTACCATGGAATTTTGATGATTTAAATATGTTTCCCTTCCTATGGGATTCTTTCTTTTTGAAGAGTTATTTTATCATACCCATTCTATTTTTGGGAAAATAGTTGAAATAGATAGTTAATATTTGGTGGATTATGTGATTCTCTAGAAAATGATTCTTGTGCTTTGATGAGACCAAATAGTTTTGAATGCTCATCATTTGGAGAAAAGATTAGTTTTGGTAGAGACATATTAAAGGATGAAACTCTACATGAAGGTAGGTATATTTCACTGTGTTTTATTCTATGTAGTAAATTAATTCATCAAAACTATGAAAAGGAATGTAAAACAAAAATGATGTCTGTTAACGTTTCCTACTGGGAAATCAAATACCATTTAACCCATCATAATTTGTGATTTTCTTGTTGTTAACTTTATTCTAATCATTTTTTCTATCACTCTATCTCAGAATGTGACCCTTTGTTTTCTCCTCCATGTCTATGTTTTCCTACATGCAATCCCAGTATGGGTTAACTCAGGTGACCTTTTTACATCCCTTTCTTTCTTTTAATGTAATAGTGTTACTGACTCTTTTTCTGATGTGGGAATTTCAATGAAATTTCCAATCCCAATTTTAAAAATTACGAGTACGCAATTTCCTAAGGGGGGAAGATTGTAACGACCCAAAATTTTGAATAAATATTATTTCCTAATTTTGTGTGTTATTTTATACACAAAAAAACGATTTCATTTGATAACATTAGAATAGTTAAAATAAGGTTGTTGGGTTTTGACTGTTATATGATCGTTGGTCAATATGACCGCTAGAAACTAAACGTTTCGATTACTGTCTCTAAATACAAGTGATCTTGGTTAATTAATATAGAAAGAAGATTTCATGGCCTCATATAGTAGTCTCGAGCCAATCGAAGCCCATCTAATGGAACTTGGGAAGGAGGTATCACCATTGTGCTTTGCTCTGGACAAAACCCAAGCCGAACTTCATCATTGGAAGCTAGAATGGAATCGCCTTCGCGAGAAGTTCAAACTGATAGAAATTACTACTCGTGCAATGTTGGCCGAGCCACCCCAAGATTCTATCACCCTAGCACACCGTACTCTTAAGTCCTATGATGGTGTTATAAGGGGATATGTAACAAGACCATAACTGCCTTGTGTAATTTTTGTTATATATAAAATTGTGTTCTCTTCTTATGGTGAAGTTTGTGAATTTTCAAATGTCCAGATAAATATTTTATGCATATTTTTGATGAATTTTAGAAAAAAGGATATTTAAAAAATGATTATTTAAACATTAAATAATTAAAAATGTGTAATGATCTTCAAAAAAATGGTCTTCTACAATTATGTTCAATACGAAATTTAGAATCTAATAAGATCTACTTAATTTTTGATGAATAGTAAAATATGAATAGTGATTTTATGCTTAGGATTAGTAATATTACCAAATGGATTAGTAATCTCACATAAATAATTTATTAATATAATCTAGGTGCTCTGATTAAGTAATTTGATTCAATAAAATGGTTAAATAAAGGTTTCATAATTTATTAGTCAAGTATTAGTTTTTTCGGGTGAATAGTGTTTTTTAATTAAAAATTAAATTCAAAATATTTAGAAAATTATTTTTATAAAATTAAATATATTTTTGAACACAGAGCATCGATATTATGTTAAGGTAATTTTTGGGGATTTTTCTGAAAGAAAATGAATTTTCAGTGAATAGTGTATTTATTTAAAAGATAAACTAAAAATATTTAGAAAATTATTTTTATAAAATGGAGTTCATTTTTGAAATCATAGCATTGATATCTGGTTAAGTTAAAATTTTGGGATTTTTCTGAGAAAGTTGAATTTTCAGTGAATAGTAAAAAAACAGTTTCTGGGTTTCTGTATGTTTAATGACATCATAAATGTGTCATGAAGATTTCATGAGATATTTTAAGGGTTGGTGGACCAAAGGTGATTAATTATTGTATGGGGGCCCCATGTGGCTAAATCAATGGGAAATACCATTGGAGAGCCCATGGTTTTGAGAAAACCACTTGTGAGGTTTCCCATGGCCATTAATGCCTTGTCCCCTCACATTCCATATAAATACCCACCCTTTCCTCCTTTAGTTTTCACTCCCAACTCTCCCCCAACTAAACTATGGCCTCATTACCTCCCATGGAGTCCTCTCAAGGTTCCCCAAAGCCCTCAAGGTCCCAACCATTGAGTTTTAAGAGATATGTTTTAAGGTAACAGATCCTACCTCTCTCTTTCTTTTCAAGTAATCTCTTTTATGTAATTCCTTTTATTCTCCATGCTCTTATGTTGTATGTCGTTATTTTATATTACTCTTACCTCCCTTTTTATGTTAATATGATGAGATACCCCCTCTTTCTCTCATAAATTAATTTTAAGAAAGTTTAAGTGGAGTCGTTGGGCTGCCGAATTTTTAAGGGATTCGTTCACCTTTCTCATTTTTCAAAGTTCTACTTCCATGTCAAGTATTTCAAGTTTCTTTTTATAATGTTGGGGTATTATATCTATATATATCATACTGATATTTTATTTTCATATGATTAGAGACCCAATTTGATCTTGTCAATTCATTTTTGTTGAAGTTTCGGTAACGCCGTTAGGCTGTCGAATTTTTATGGGATTCATTCACCTTTCTCATTTTTCAAAGTTCTACTATCATGTAAAGTCTTTCAAGTTCCTTTTTATAATTTTGGGGTATGATATCTATATCTATCATACTGTTATTTTATTTTCATATGATGAAATACCCTATTTGATCTCGTCAATTCATTTTTGTTGAAGTTTAAGTGGCACCGTTAGGCTGCCAAATTTTTAATGGATTCGTTCACCTTTCTCTTTTTTTCAATGTTCTAATTTGATGTCAAGTCTTTCAAGTTCCTTTTTATTATTTTGGGGTATGATGTATATATCTATCATACATATCTTTTATTTTCATATGATTACAGACTCTATTTGATCTCGTCGATTTTTTTTTGTTGTAGTTTAGGTGACGCCGTTAGGATGCCGAATTTTTAAGGGATTCATTCACCTTTCTCATTTTTCAAAGTTCTACATTCATGTAAAGTCTTTAAAGTTTCTTTTTATTATGTTGGGGTATGATCTCTCTATATATAATAATTATATTTTAGGTTCATATGATGAGATACTTTATTTGATCTCTTCAATTCATTTTTTTGAAGTTTAAGTGACGCCGTTAGGCTGCAGAATTTTCATAAGAGAAATCTTATTTTTGTCTTCCTTTCATGTTCTTCATTTCATATGGTATATCTTTCAAATTTCATTACCATGTTCTTAAATCCTTTATATTTTTCCTCCCTACTGTTTTATGTATCATTTATGAGTGGGTGACCCATTTCCCCTCTCTTTTCAATGTTTTCTAAAACCACGTAAATTAGCCATTATGCTGCAGAATTTTCATCTCAAAATGTCTCTCTCTTATTCTAAAATTCATTTATTTTATTAATTGAATACTGAAAGATATTTATTCTAAAGGGGTATTCACATATATACCAAAATGTTCTATTTTAAATTCTGGGATTTACGTACATGAGACCCACTTTCCATTTCTGTGGGTTTAAAGTGACACAAAGATCACGTCTTTAAAGAAGTTTTTAAAATGTTATGATTATTAAATGAAACCCATTTCTTTTATGATATATGTTTTGTTTATGAAATTATTGATGATTATATATGTGACTCACATGATAATAAAGAAAACATAAGGTTGATCCCTTATAGCCCTCCAATGTATTGGGTAAAAACTTAATCTCTAGAGATGACCATTTTTAATGACGCCTTGGCGAATAACCTTGGTAATTTTTAATAACACCTTGGGGATGAACCTTGGTGAAACAGAAATGATTGAAAATATTAAAAGTTGTAGACACATCTTCATGTTATGAAAACCATTATTTTTATTATTATATGACTCCTGATCTCTTTCTCATGCCTTAAAGTTATTTTTCATGACTTTTGATGTATCTCAAGTTCTCATGTAAATTGTTTCCTTGTTTCCCTTACTGGGCCTTTTACTCACCCTTTACTTTTATGTATGCTACTAGGTTATGATATGCTGTAATGAACATAGGATGAAAAAATGAATAATCATTTAAAGTGTTTTAGTAGAATGTTTTTTTCTCATGTAATAAGTTCCTGGTTTCCAAGACACTAAACCTTAAAGATCCTCAGTTTTGTATAATGTAATGAAAGTTTATGTGAGAAAAAGGCGGGATGATATACCTCTCAAGCCTTTGGATAAACAAACCTATGAAAATTGTTTCTCTCCACATCCCTATCTTACTCCTAGATGCCTCACTTTAGGCAGAAGTCTTTCCGAGGAAGCCTTTGAGCTCAAATCAAAAAGAGTTATCCGATTTGAAGGTAATGTCTTCTCTTATGTTCTTTTGTTTTATTTTGCTTCTCCAACCCCCAAAACTATTTTTATTCCTTTCATTTGTAACAACACCAGTATATTAAATATACTAGTATGATGTTATGAGGAGTATTAGAGCTTCACTAATACACACCTCCATCTAATGGTTAAAGTATATACTGTTTCGGTGGGTGGCGAATTACTGACTCACGAAATGATGATTGTTCAATATTCTTTTAACACCTCTCATGGTGGCCATTATAATGTCACATTATTTATATGTGATATATAAATTATGTTTATGTATTCCTTATGCTTTTGTATTTTTCATTTATTCAATACCTTTATGGTTTCCATAATGGGTAAACGCGATAATCGCATTTTAGGAAGTGCAGACAATCGCCCCCTCAAAGTGAATTGAATCGTTAATACCATATGTGGGATGTATAAAGGATGGATTTAATTATGTTATATGTTATATTATACGGTAATTATAATATAACTATGTATATTTATTTTTTCCATTCCATTAATGTTTGAAATTGAAATGAATGTAGCGTTCATGCGTACGTACGGCTTACCGTCTCCATGAATGGTACATTTCATTTCTTATCTCCAAATGTTATGTACTATTAAAAGTACATATATATAATGGATATATATATTTCATATATTACATCTAAATGATTGATATAATTCTGGAATTATAATATATATCTCTCTCATTTAGTTTCAATTCCATTAATATGACAATGAAATGAAAGTAGTGTTCATGCATACGTACGGCCTACCGTCTCCATGAACAGTGCTTTTCATTTTTTATCTTCAAATGTTATGGAATATTATAAAATGAATATATACTAGATATATATGATATTTAAATCATTAATACTTTTCTTGATATGATGTACCTATAACTACATGGGAAATTATTTTCCAACAAGTTCAATTTTGACTCATGTACCGAACATTGACAAAAATGTCTGATATGAACTCACATTATTAACCAATTATTATAAAATTATGATATGTGATATTAAATGAATAATAATCTTTAAAGGAGGTCCTTAAGAAATTATAAATTGGCCAAAGTTTATTATTCAGGAATATAAAGAAACGAACAAGAGAAGTCGGACTTGAGGTAAGGGATCCTACCTCTCTCTTTCTTTTTACGTACTCTCTTTTATATCATTTCTTTTAAGCTCATATTTATTATGTTGGGGGATGTTAATTTATATTAATATTAATTTAAATTTTATGTCAATATGATGAGAGACCCTATTTGATCTCATCAATCCATTTTTGGAAGTTTTAAGGGGTGTCGTTAGGCTGCCGAGTTTTCATAAGGGATTTTTCATCTCACTATTATTCTCGTGATATTCATGCTACATTTTCCACTATTTCCTTTTGTGTGGTGTATATACTTTACATGAGTGTATTAATTATGTAATATACTTCAATATATTTCCATTTACATCTTAAATTTATGATCCTTCTTTCATGTGTCTTATCTTTTGTATGTTACCAAATCGGTAAGGGAACCTTTCACCCTCCTCTTTTTTAAAAGACTCCTTTTTGTTATATCTTTTAATTTAAATATTATTATGTGTAGATATGTTATTATATATCCTTATTGATGTAAATTTTTTGTATAAGTGATGAGATACTATTTCCACTTTCATCAACTCTTTTTCTGAATTTAAATGTGACGACATTAGGCCGTCGAATATTTATAAGTGAACTTCTTAACCCAATCTCAATTCATTGGGTTAAGACACTAATTCATGATAATGTCATTATATGAATATATGTTAATGACCTCTGATTGTTTTACACATAATATCCACTTATATTGGGTTTATTTATATTGGTCACAAAAAAATTTATAATTGATTTATCCTTAATCTAATGATACCATCTTTGAACGGGACTTTGTCTCAATCTTCTTTCATTGATGTATATTTTGTTTTATAGACAAATTTATTTTATATGGTGTATAAACCCCTTTTACTTTTACTTTTATTCAAAAGTAATCTTTTCTATACAAAGTGTTTTACTAAAGGACAAAAATAATGTTCATTTTAACATACACGGTGACAACGACCATTCCACCGCCGCAAGTAATATTTGATCTTTGGCTTCTACAACAAGCCGTAATGTTTTTAAAATAAAATAAAAATACCATATACTATTTTATGTATTTTGGTATTGAAAATGGTTTTTATAATGGATTTTTTTATGTCAATATATTTAAGTGATATATTGTGATTTAAATGTGGAAATGTTTTCTTTCCATTATATTTTTTTATGTCTTATGATTTTATAATGGTACTTGGACATTTGACGGGTGGTTATGTGATAAACCTTATGATGGGTGGTGTCGTGAATACCAGTATGGGTGGTTACGTTATAACCTCCAATGCATTGGGTATGGAATTCGGTCGTATGGCTATTCCATGTAGTGATATGTGTGGAAGTCAACCGTCTGGTTATTCAATTTAAGTATGTTTATGTCCCAAGTTACCTTTATATGTTCTGTGATCTTTATATGGGTTTATGGTAATCTCTTGATTACAAAGGATATGTGGTGATCTTTTATTCAGTGAATAGTATTTACTACTTCCTAAAGTTTAAAGGTATTACTTTGATAAATTATTCTTCGTTTACTTGTTGTTTTGAAAAACTAATAGTTTTCCTTCTTTATGTATCCTTTACTGGGCTTTTTATGCTCATCCCAAATTTTTGAAATGTTTTCCACAGGACTTATAGATGAATAGGGTCAAGGATGGGATCAAGGAAAGACAAGATATCTAAAACATGGAACTAGACATGTTTCTTTTTAAGACTTTTTATTTTATGGAAACTTAGTAGAAGTGCCTACTTTGTAATCTTTTGAGATGTAATAGTTATGAAATAATTCCCTAAAACTCTAAACCTGAAAAGATCCTCTATGTAAATTATTCATTTAATTCATGATTATGTAATGTTTTAAGGTCGGGCCCTTACAGAATAACACAAATACTCTTAAAAGATATATAACTTTCCATATAAATATCATCACATTGAGACCCTCAATCTGAATATTCAACTATATTAGAATTTATGGTGTTATATGATATCATGGAATAAATTTAGAACATATCCTAATATAATTAAATTATGAAATACACCTCTTCCGTATAGGTAACCAAGAAAATTATTCTAAAAAGATTCCATAAACTAATCAAAGACCAGACGAATGATTGGATTATTTTTCCACGGTATCGACTCCTACATAATCCAAGTCACCTATAAAGTGATGGATCATAGAAACCCATGTTTAGGTCTTTCTGTACATTTCTATACATACCATCATCTAATAAAAGTAGAAAAATCACTTCTCTCGTAATTAAATAATGTACTTATTAGGATTGAATATTTTGGAACTCAAATACATAAAATAAAATTTATCCAAACGATGAAAATAAAAATGAACATGATGAGAAGAAAAAATAAAATAAAAAATAATAGAGACACAGAAACAAATCGTGTGTGTTAGAGATATCGTAATCTTCTCTTATCAATTACCAAGAAGATCATCAATTGATAACACTCATTATCTTTTCCAAATTATATAGTAAGAGGGAAAAAATAAATAATTTTGTTCATCACACATCATGATATATAGTATAAAACATCTCTATCACTGATATTATACCACATCTTGTCATTAAACCTACTCACATATCTATCAGTGTATCCTCGATATAATATAACTATTTTGAGAATACTCAACAACCCGAGATATCATGCAAAAAAACCAATTCTGTAATAGAATCTATAGGATCTGATTATAACCAACCAAAATTTGCTTAGTCAATACCCAAATTTAGACTTGTTTTGACCATACATAATGTAAATGTGATCTCTACATATAACTTATACCATATCTACTATAATTTCATGGTTTTTTGAAATGGAAATATTTAAGTTACCATATTCTCATATTGAGATAACACTCTTTTAGTGCATTTATTATTATTTCCCTCATATTCCATTTTCTTCAATGTTATAAACTTACGAGAGGGGATCCACCACATATGTGTGTAAATGATCCTCCACTATGAACAATCATTTCTCATTTAATCCAATGAGACTCCTCAAACTACCAAATTTGAATTTATATTAATCTACAACATATCCACCTACCAAATAAGTTGTATCAAATCATTGACCTATACATATACCACATATAGTCATTAACCCATTGGTTAATACCTCAATATTGTTTAAAAGGCTAAAATTTATCACCTATGGGAATATAATTATCCTCTACCAAATCATAAACTAAATATATTTTATTGTTTCATATCAACCACAATATAATGAAATTTAAACCAATTTATAAACACTTTAATATCATCCCTCAATATTATATCTAAATACTAGGGATCAATATACTCTTGATCATTAACCATCTCAGTTCATCCTTGTAAAATTTATTGTAAAGGACGATATAGAAGCCAAACCCATATATACCATCAACTTTTTTAGTCAATCAAGAGTCATCCCATTAGTTCTATATTGGTATGTAGAGAATGAACATAGTTATCATCCCCTTTCTGACACAATATTTATTAATAAACTTCTATAGGGGATAAATCATCTCCAAACAACACATTTTTTCCCTTTCGTTCTACTATTCCTCACATAAATTGTGAAGTATTTCATATGAAAATATTTGGTGTAATCGTATTTTAGTCCCTGACCTCATTTTAACCCCAATATATTTTCTAGATCAAATAACAAAATCTCTTTAAAATATAATAACGTTACGAGGTACCCAAGAAACCACTATTGATACATTTTTAACCCTTCCCGCTTGTCACTCCTCAAACTGATTCCAATGTTGGATATCAATATATTTCAAAGAAAATAATTTCATAAATAAATAATAAATATTCCACGAAACATTCTTATAAAGAAATCATTCACTTCAAAAAAATCACATTGATTATTGGATGATTTCTCTTACCAATATAACTATTTAAGACCATTGTCATCAATCAATGATAGTAAACCATATACCTATCATAATTATGACCTAATATCATTCTCATACTATCATGGTAACGTATGTAATCATAAAAAATTTTATATGATAAACCCACTAAAATTTAATTAAATTTCTACTAAAAATTATTTAAGAGAACATTACTAATTTATTTTTATAATTTGACAAATATTAACAATTTTCATTCATCAAGAGAGTATATATAACATAAAAGAATTCAAATGTCAAGTGACAGAAAATTAAAAATATGAATTATGAACTCATTTTTAGTCACCTACTTAGAATATACTAAATCACATAAAGATGAATATCATGACACACTAATCTCAAAATCATATCTCATACAAATATTCTATTAGATCTTCCACTGTAAGAATGTTATCCAAGCTCATTTATATCTTCCATATATGTCTTAAATAGAAGTATCAATTTTATACTAGCTCTAAAAAACCATAATATAAATAAGACTATACATTAACATTATTTTTAATGTCTTAAATCCAAGCCACTATGATGGTGATGCTAAAAAACCTCAAGTGAAAAATGCAAAATTCAATAGGCTATTGACTAGTGTCAAGCTAAATTCAAAAAAAATATATGATTACCCCCCTCAATATCATAATCAAACAATGGTATGAAATAATATTGATTAAAAAAATAAAAAAAATAATAATTAATAATAATTATCTAGATAACTAATAACAAAAAATTTATATAACACAATTACTTGATAAGAAATCTCATACCATTCATCCAAAAATGAAATCCCTTTAAAAATGCATAATATTTATTTATTAAAAACAAAATAAAAAACATATTGAATTATAATTCTATTTTAGTCCCTAGAATTCTGACCTCTTTCTCTAAATTGTCTCACTAACAGTCACTATCTTATATAACGAGGTAATTTCAATTTTTTCCCATGAACCATTACATTGACACTTACACTAAGGTGTATAGGATGGGTGTTATTCCACAAAACTAGTAGGATATCAACCATATAACTATAATATATATTATAATATATTGTGCTTGTATATGATAGGATGCAGTACCTTATGACCATATTATGGTTTCATGTACTGTTCAAGACAACATGAATCCCAACACTGGATTACATGTAAAATGCTAGTGATTTACTTATATTTTTACATCAAGTGGTATACCAAGAAATGACCCTAATGAGTCATTTATATCTAACCCTAATGTCCTACATCATGTAACAAACCAAATGACCTAAATCATTCATTGACCATAATTTATATTCATTAATCAAACTACACACTCAGCATAGACCCCAGTGTTATTTCAGGGAACCACATGATACATCAATCATACCCCGCATGTTTATCCTAACTCCACTAATCACATCACTCATTTCACACTAGACTATATTCACCCCACTAGTTGCATCATTTTGGTACAGCTAATCTATCATAACCCCAATGGTTACATTACACAAACCCAACTAGTCACTTTTCTCAAGAATCCAAATGTTAGATCACTCAATGACATCAATGGTGGGATTCCATGAACCCAAAAGTATGTGTCATTCTCAATAATATTGATAGTTATTAATTACGGACGAAATAACCTTTAATAACCTTGACCCCATTGATAGTTCATAGCAGTGACCCTAATAATCATTCCATTATATCCCTAATGCCTCACTTCAATTCCATAGAGAAAAAATAATTGAACTCAATCTCATGATATAACATACTCAATATGTCCAATTGCTATCTAAAAAATGGGTACCACTCATTACATAACTCCCTTATGAGATTCATACCATACTATCATGTTTCATTATTTATTATCTTTGATAATATTCAAATATATATTCATTATTCATATATATATTCACAAATACATTTTTCATCATTTTATTGATCTATAGGATTTAATCCAACCCTTTATACTGGGATCATCCTATCCCCAATATCCAATAAAAATTCAATTATCATTTTCACATAACTAAATCCTCTCACATAGGCTTCCCATAAATGGATTCCCAAATCTCATGCATGTGAAATCATAAAAATTCCACATAAGTTAAATCATATAATATTTTATCACATAAATAATAGGTCACATTCCAAAGTCCTAATAAACAGTTTTCCATTAAATAAAACAGTTTAATATTGACTAATAGAAAATATTAGGGAAATACATATAAAATAAAATAAAATTCTATCTATAATGATCTATCACCAAACCTAAAAACTAAGAAACAATAACTAGGAAGATTATATTAAATTCCACACCATGAACCTGTTAAAAAAATAGATCTTAATTATTTCATTCAATTGAATGTATAGACCAAAAAAAGTGAGCTAGAAGAATAAAAAAAGAGAAGATACCACTCTTTTCATCTTCTATAATAATGGTATAACACTAAAATATATAGAGATTTATATCTAAAATATAAAAATACCCCCCATTATAAATGAATATTTTTCAATCTATAAGATTTCATTTGAACCTCATTGATATTTTGAAGATCCAATGGGATTCCAAGTCCCAAAATCGGAACTCTAGTTGAGGATGAATTAATATTTTCTTTGATATATGATTGGTGGTGCCATGCCATCAGGGTTTTTCTGGGACTCTCAATATTTTTCCAAATAATTTTTTCTTATATATATATATTATTTTCTCCTTTCAACTCCACTAAATCATTCCATCAGAAAACATATCACCTTTATTCATAAATTGTTTTTAAAAATATAATCAAATCATAGACCATGGATCATATAGTATTTATAATATTTATGTGAGGTTAATATAATTTGTATAAATATATCTATAACAAAGGGTGTGGTATTAATGTGATATATGATATCACGTATATTCACCATAATTATTCAATAAATAGTTTTGAAATATTCATCTTAATTTTATTAGATAATATATATAATATTTTTAATATATCATAGTGATATTTTAGTCATTAAATATTTTTGGAATGGTTGTATAATGATAATTATATATGTTAAATGATTTTGGATTTTTGGGGAGAACTTATGAAATAGAATAATATTTAATTAACCATGTGGAGCATCGAAGTGAATCCTTTATGAAAGACTCTAAACTATAAGTAATGATAACGTGGTTCAATGTCAAATATCTTATGTAAAAAACATGTCTTTTTATATATCTCCATTAACTATAGTGTTTGAAATTTTGATGTAATCAGTAAGAAATCCATCCAATATTTTTCAATAAAATTTATTATGACAAGTAGATTCTATTTCAGGTGATGAGTAACTATATTGAACAATGTATCTTATTCTATCATAGTGAATAAATATTAAACATTAAAAAGTTATATGAAATTAATTTTATACACTATTATTCTAAATATCTCATGAAAAGTTACTATGATTATAGATATTGAATTGGTATCATGTTTCATTTTGGTGAAAAAAACTCTATCAAAACTATTTACAAGAAACATAAAAATATATTGATCATGAGTAAACATGTTATATTTTATATGTACAAGAAAATAATAATTTTTTTTATGTTTGAATCAAAAACTTATTTGGTGAGGACCACCCCCGTGGATATATATTCAATGTTGAATTTAAGGGTGGAGAATATTTGGTGAAATAAGTTATGTTGATAAAATATATAGACCACCAGTATCCTAAGGATAAAAAGTTAATGATTTAGAGTACAAAAAATGATAATATATATCCTTATATTGTTTTATATCACCAAAACCCACCAAATACCTATATACCTATCTATAGTAGTGAATTGTTTCCTCTAAATTCATTATAAATTGTTTATAATATCTTATTGAGAGGCTATATACAATTTTAAATGAGATACAAATTACATCAAAAAAGCATCCTCTTCTGCCATATTCAACTCCTCCATACTCTATAATATATCATCTATTATATAATACTAATTTCATAATGATGGAATAATATTTTTTAGATAATACTTCCATATACATATCTTATAATTCAAGAAACCAATTCAACATCAACACATCCCATGAGAGTAACCCAGGGATATTTCTATGCTTCCTTTAAAAAATAGAATAAATTCCCTTTAAATGAGTCACTAAATTTGGATACCAATCAACTTAAACGATTTAATTAGGAAAACAATACAACAGAAAAACAAGGGGATGTAAATTGTGGTATATTAACTAAAGGAGACACATCTAATTTACCCCTTGACCACTAGGTGTATTATCATCAACATCCCATATATAAACCAACAGTAAACGTCAAAATACATAGGTAGGAAGTATATAAGAAGCTATAAAAACTGAAGTTATGAAATTTAGATGTAATTTAAATTATTTATTTCCCATTATTCATGATTGGTATAATAGAAATTTATCCACTTATAAGATCCTATAAATAATATTGGTTGATTATAATTATCATAAAATAGGTTTTTTACCCTATAGTTATAGTTAGTTGAGATTCTGAGTTGGTTTAATTTCACAGAATATATTAATATTTAATCAAAAAATATTAATTATTAAACAGGTGGATAAATTGTTACCATATAAATAAAATCACATATTAGTATTATATCTCAAGGTTAGGGTCTATAATTTTGAGTTTTAATGAATATAGGTATTAACTTATCTTCTATTCTTGGTCCCTAGGCTATAATTAAATGGTTACTTCAAATTAATTTATATTTATGTATTTAATTTAACATGATTAACTATAATACTTCTTTCTCAAACTTTTTTGGATTACCACCTTTTATATAAGGTGAATAAAAATTACTTTAATATCATTATTGATTAAATGGCAGAATGTTGTGTAGGGAATGTGATATGTCATCAGCGAGCTCAGTTGGAGATGGATCGAGATGGTGGATCCTTCATTGGATATTAAAATCTTGATGCATCTATTATTTTCTCTGGGGTCATTACTTACATAGATTTATCAATTTTTTGAATTTTTGATGGATGTTTTGGGTCATTGTGGTTTTTACCATGATTTATATGACTGAATCGTGTTTTAGTTTATGATATAGGTAGTCTTGAATCACTATAAAAAATGTTGAAAAATTGGGGTTTTAGGTTTACAGTTCCCTATGAGGAATAAACTAATTGAAAATGAAATATAAAAGAATGTTTTTATATTTTATGTCACATGGTACCCTCACAAAGATGGATTCATGTGGGTAATATTTTTCACCTTATATAGTGAGATACATAATTCTAAGTCTCTATATATCCTTGTGAATCACGACTAGGAAATGGGTAACGGCCCACTTAATATTACATAGCAGGATTATTATTTCAAAAGGGATGGGTTACCGATATATAGGGGGATCTAAAAAAGGGTAAATCCCTATTATTCTTATATAGTGTATCTTCAATTAGCATAACCAATATTGCAGTTACATAGGTACCCCCTATTCATGGGTATGGAAAATAATTTAGGGGGTTTAGGGGAAATAATTTATTAATAATTTGATTAAAATTAATTATGTAATTATGTATAAAATAAAATTTTAAATTATTTAATAATTAATTAATTATTATCAAGGAGTTCTTTCAAATATAGTGATATGAATTTGGTCTCTTAAATGATATAAAATATTATTTCTGGACTTTTTCTGATTAAACTTTTATATTTGATTATAATTTATTATAGTAAATTTTACTAATATATTTAATTATAATATATTTTGAAATTTTATATTACAATTAATTAACGAGATATGAATGAAATTAAGAACCTGTATTGATATAAGAAGGTCCTTCATAATTCTAAGATATTTTAAAAGGTTCATCAAGATACATTTACAGATGTAATTATTGTATAATTGAGGTAGGTTTACCTTCGAACAACCCCCTTTCTAAATGAATATATATATATATATATATATATATATATGGAATTTGATATACAATCACAACACCTTTGTTTGGTTGGCCTTAAAATAGAAATTAAATGTATTATATATTCAACTAATAGTTTTTTGATCTAATGTTCCAATTAATGTACTGAATGAGGTTTCAAGGTCTATGGTGGACCCTTGTGGACCGGGATGATGCTTCATCTATTAGTATTTTAGTCCTAGATTATGAATATGTTCCATATGCTAATTAAACCCATTGGGAATAAATTAAATAAATTACCTGAATATATGGGCATTTATTATATTTTACCTTAGATACCTTGAATTGGGGTTAGTTATGATTCTGAAATACGACACTTGACTATGTTGTGTTAGCACCTTCAGATAGTTTAAATCCTATAAGAATGTTGAGATAAGTATGGGGTGAGGGTTCCGCATCGAATAATAAATGTTCATAGGATGGATATTTCTTGTGTAGTTAGACAATTGTTTGGGTGAATGTATATTCATAGGATTAATTAATAAGTGAGAAAATATGTATTCCATTAATCTATAGAGATGTCAGTATGGATTTTCCTAGGAGACTAGTGAGGCCTTGAGATGATTACGGTAATTCTGAGTGATGATATTCTCTCTATGTGATGAGTATTGACCACAATGTTTAGATGATATTAAGGACACTTGATAGGGTGTCCGTGTCATGTTGTGACATAATGATCCATTTTTCTAGTGATATAATAAACCTGAGAGGGTGATAATATGAATGGTTAGTTATGATATGTGGTGTCACCACAGATCCATAATTAATATATTGTTCACAGAATAATTCTATGATATTGATAGTTCAATCACATTAGAGGATGAGCATGATTATGACAGATTGGTTTGAAATTATTTAAACCTAATTTATAATAAAAACTATCATTATTTTGAGATGTTACTGGGTGAAATGAGAGCCTTTGGTAAATGATGATGTATTCAAGAGGCTCCCTCTCTAAGATCCATAGGTGAAGCACTATGGTAGAAACCATGGATTTCATGCCAAGGATTTCAATATCATTAATAGGGAATACCAAGGGTATCCCCACTAGGAGAAAATGATATTTTGTTATTGGGGTATGTTAGGGATCACCTCACATTGGTATATTACTTGTAACATGTGATATCTAGAGAGAGGTATAATGATTACTATGATTTGGTGGGATTCCATGTGACACTTTATGAGATGTGTAGTGATATTTAGGATCCATCCAAATACCTAGTGATATTATATTACATTCCTTATAATGCAAATGATGTATTTTATATTCCTGGTGATACATATAATACACATGAATTCTTGGATCCCATTTATTTTGTAGTAAAATAAGATTCCTAGGTTTCCATAGATCTGGTTACTGATTCTATATATTTATATAATGCATAGGATACTGAGGATGTAGTTTTTGTAACAAATATGATGGGATTCATAGGAAATACATAGGGATCCTTCTAGAGATTAATTATATCATTTATTCCTATTATTATACATTGAATCCAATAATTACGTCTAGTGGAAGAATATACATGGGATCCCAATATAGGAATTACCCCCCAACCCCCACACTCAAGGTGACATATTGTGCACCGAGATACATTTTCAGAAACCGAAGCCGGTATGGTCCAATCCTAGTGTCATTCTAAAACATGAGGATTGATAATTATTATTTTACCCTCATACACTTTTTTTTATTTTTCTTTTATGAATATATAATTCACTTATAATGCATTACTAGTGTAATGGCTCAGACCTCTCTGGTCCATTCCTTTGCAAAAATCTGGTTTCTGAGGTGTTCTTGGATATTCAAGTGACTTAAACCCAACAATTTACCAAATTTCGAGTTCTGTGAACATTGTTTCCAGTTCTATGAACAGTGAAACAGTGAACGTATGTGAACATTGTCATCGGTAACCTTATGTGAAAAGTGCACCAGTGGCCTTATGTGAATAGTGTCATCGGTAGCCTTATGTGAACTGTGCAATGGTGACCTTATGAGAGCAGTGTCAACGGTCTACTTATGTGAACAGTTTCATCGGTATCTTTCAGAGAACAGTGCAATGATGACCTTATTCGAACAGTGTCATTGGTAACCTTATGTGAACAGTGTCATCGGTAACCTTATGTGAACAGTGTCATCGATACCATATATGAATAGTTCAACAGTGACCTTATGTGAACTATGACATTGGTAGCCTTAGGTGAACTGTTCTACGATAACCTTATGTGAACAGTGTCCTTGGTAACCTTATGTAAAGAGTGGAATGACCTTATGTGAACAGTGACATCAGTAGCCTTAGGTGAACAGTGAAACGGTAATCTTATGTGAACAGTGTCACTGGTAGCCGTATGTGAACAGTGAAACAGTGGGCTTCCAATAGTGAGGTTCATGAAAAGTGTTTCCATGATGGTGAGGTTCCAATAGTGACCTATTTCCTTTTCCAAATTTCGAGTTCATGAACACTGATTCCTAAAAGGTGAGGTTCCAATGGTGACCACTTTCCTTTGACAAATTTTGAGTTCATGAACAGTGTTTCTAGAATGGTATGGTGTACATTGTTTCCAGAATGGTAGGGTGTACAATGACTCCAGAACAATAGGGTGTATAGTATTTTTAGAAAGGAAGGGTGTACAATGTTTCCCGAACTGTAGGGTGTACAGTGTTTTCAAAACGGTAGGGTGTATAGTGTTTCTATAACGATAAGGTTCATAGTGTTTCTAGAATGGTAGGGTGTACACAATTTCTAGAATGGTGAAGTTCAAATGGTAGTCTCATTCTTTTTCCAAATTTTGAGTTCATTTATAGTGTTTCAAGAATGGAGAGGTTCCAACGGTAGCCTATTTCCTTTACAAAATTTCGAGTTCATGAACAGTGTTTCCAAATTCCAATATTTTCTCCCCTTTTAAGTTTCCTTTGACATAAAATGCAGTTAAATCCATGTTTTATGGTCTATAAGGCCGATTCAAAGTTAGTAACTCCTATATTAATTTTCCTAGGGCTTGGGATCTTTTTACTTGGTCAAACCACATAGATTAATGCGATCTTCTTTTAATAGAAAATACAGGGTGTCATAAACACCTAGTCTATTAAATATTTTAAAGAGATGAGATATCTTCCTCCTTAGATCTTCATCCATTTTCTCGGGTGTGAGATTCTCGATCCACCCATTCCTTCCCATATGATTTGTGTGATAAAACTTTCCTCCATGTATTGGTTCCCCTCAGTTTTTGATGTAACCAAGCAGTATCAATCAATCATCGATATAAGGTATGATCTATAGTTATTCTTCTAGGTTCATATCATTCTATTTCTCCTTCCCCTTTTATGAAATCCTATATCTATGTTCCTAATGGGATTTTCTTGAGTGTTGGCCGATGTGGTGGTGTCTCTGCATCCTCAGGTGGACAAAGTTGTCATAAGGTAGGAGATCGTAACCCGTTGTGTGGCTTGTTCTCGTATAAAGAACATCATGACCTGTTTGATGTAGGGGATTCGTTGCTTCTCTTTTCTTTTATGTGCAACTATATATTAAGAATATTTTATCCCTCTGGATCACAATGTAATTGACACAATAAATATTTGAAGTGGATAAATAAATTGATATCAATCATATGTTATTGCCTCTTGTTTTTATAGATAGTATGATATCTGTTCTTTCTTTGTTAGGATTTTCATTCTTGGTGGAAATTAGTAATGAACATAATGTCAAAATTAATTGATAATTGTTTGGATAAAGATAAAGAGGCATGTAAATAAATCTGGTTCTTCCTTTTGTAATTTTATGTTAATCAGATTGGTGCAGTAATCATGTTTAATTATTTGTGATATCTTACAGGTTAGGTTTCTCGAATTTAGAAAATAATAATAATAAATCGGTTAATCCTTGATGGATTAAATAATTGTTAGTTTGATAAAAGAAAATATTTTTTAGGGATATGTGTTTCCCTCTTGCTTGTTTAAGGGCCAAGAGCCCAATTGATATGATGTTTGTCTTTTTACTACATGGGTTGCTATGTGATCCTGGATGGCTGTTGTGATATGTGGGGGCATGGAGGCCTATTGGTTATGGCAGTAGTTGACGCCTATAGTAGAGAGATGCATCCGTTTTTGCATGTGGGTGTCGAGGAGGACACTAGGGATGACGGAACGAGTTGGATGTGAATATTTGGATGCTTGTTGATCTTGCTGGTTGTTTATCTTCATAAATTTCCCCACTACTCAAGGAATCTGGTTTTGTATACCCTCCTTCCAAAAGGGGAAAGGACACACTAGGTATGCCACGTGCTTTCTGTGTTTAGCTTCTCGAAGGAGGATGGGTCTATGCTCTTTCTACAGGTGGAAAAGACCTGGCGGGTAGTTCATCTACTGATTGAGTTGATCCCCCTTGTGTTTAGTATCTTAGAATGGTTTTCTAGAATTCCTGGGAATATTGGAATGTAATTATACAAATAAATAATTGAATAAATGATGTTAACCCACGGGGTTGGAGCTTGTTGTGGCGTAATGTTGAGGTTGTAATTTAATGGGATAGTGGACTTTGGGTGTGATGATAATGAAATTTAATGTCGAATTGTTAATGGTTAATTAATTTTTAATGAATTGATTAACGTAAATTGAAACTCATAAAAAGGTAATGAAGTAATGTAATTAATCTATTTAAATGGTTGTGTGATTATAAGAGACCTTGTCTTAGAAGTGGAGGCCTAGAGTTTAAGAGACGTTAGATACAGTTGAGTCTAATTCTTGGTTATACCCATAGTGTGGCTGTGAGATATAGTACATTCGGTACTTTTGTGTTTCTATACGCTTCTCCAACCCTTCAGACTGGGAAAATGACACCCTAGGGAGTTTGAGCCTTGGGGGGGGTGTTTTCCCCAACATTACGGTGGGAGGAATGGTTGCTGACAACCCCCTTTAGTCCAGCTCTATTCTCCTGGTAGTTACTTGTGCTGGTAGGCACAATGGTTAGTTTTCCCCATATATGTGTGTAGAGGGTTGTAATGGATTGTGGTTTTTCACACACATATATTCAATATATAGTTTCCAATGGAATACTATAGGTATAACGTGCATAGGCTGTGATGTCTTGATGATCCCTACATAGTGTATGTGCTGTAATGGCTTGAGGTATAATACCCGACGTATGATACACATTATGCGAGATGTGGTGGCTCCTACAAACTACCTGGTTGATTTTTATACATGGAATTGGTGTTTTGGTTTTGCATGAGGGTCATGTGGTGGTGCTTCACCCAGGTGTCTGTGGGAAAGCCTTTTTGGAGAGAGATTCTTAGGACGTAAAATTCTGGGGAAAAGTGGAAAACTAGTGGGGAAGTAGTAGCGGGTTACCCATGATATAATGTATTATATTATATACTCTTATATGTGATACATGGTGAGACTCAGGGGTTGGTAGGGAAACAGAATCAGTCAAGTTTAGCATGTGATGTAAACACTTGAGACTAGCTGAGACATAGGTGTTTAGGTTCCCCTATGATCTGATGTATAAACCTTTATGTTTTCAATGTCTACTATATGTTGTGATACTAGTTACAGGGTAGAGACTTATGAAAGAATCAAGAATCATTCTTATTTTTTCCTATGTATGAATGTGTAGACCATGGGATAGACTAACATAAAAGGAATAAAATAATTAAATAATTAATGATGAGCCTTCCATATTCTAGGATTAGGAGATCTAATAGTTTTTTATTTTACAAGCATAGATCTAGTTCGATTTCCTCTTCAGAATTACATAGAAGATGTCTAGGAGGTTGTGCCAGCAGATCATAGTCGGGTAGAGGTTGACAACGAAGACCCTTAGAGAAGGACACTCTAAGAGTTTTAGCCCCAGAGTCTGCAGATGTACCGGGGATCCATTTCAGATGAAGTCATAGAAGACTAGTTTTAGGGGGTTGAGATAGGATTTAGATTGATCTATTCTTAAAAGTAGCATTGGGTTTGCGTGGCTATGACGTTGATACGTGGGGTAGTGAGGATATGTTGGTTCTTTTTTATTTTGGGATCGCGAGGGGTCAGTGATCTCATGGGAGGTGTTCCAAGAAAAGTTTAGAATCGAGTTTCATTCTTCTACTGTGAGGGCGTCCAGTCGTCAAGAGCTTCTTACCTATTGAAATAGGAGCTCTAGTGTGTAAGAGTTTGGAATCCATTTCAGTAACCTTTTATAATATGCTTCAGAACCGTTTATAGATGAGGAGTCCTACAAAGGCATTTCGAGGAGGCTTTGCATCTAGAGATCTAGCTTCAGGTCAACCCATTTAAATTTAAGACATATCTTAAGGTGCTAGAAAGGGTAGAGGTCATCGAGAGGACATTTTACAGAACCAGATCGTCATGAGAGGGGAGTCATCATGATTCCTAATGAACCAGAGAAGTGACTTGGGTTCCCGGTTTTCATGGCAGAAGAGTTTCTGTTCGGCCGGGAGTAGGTCCCAGCCCTTATCATCTCATTTTTTAGGGGATACAGCTCTTAGGCCAATTCTAAGGGATTAGGTGCTTGTTTTTCTTATGGTGGTCATGGTCATCAGTAGAGAGTGTTCCCGACCTTTCAGAGATGTCATTGTGTACCAGGTGTTCTGCTCCAAGGTACTCCATTGAGGTAGTTTCATCTGAGTCTATAGTAGCAGTTTGCACCAGCATTAGATCAGCATAGTGTATATGGGGTAGGCATTAGATAGCCTCGTGATGATACCTATCCTTAGAGAGCCAACCGTAGCCATGGTGGTGGTTGTCATCAGGTTCAGAGAGGTCGTGGAGGTGGTTGTGTTCAGGTTTATGGTCTTGCGTTGCCAGCGCCAGGGGAGCTAGATGTCATTCGAGGTACCCTTTTCTTGTTTTCTACCTTTCCATATTCGTTGTTTGATTCAAGAGCGACACACTCCTTCAAATTAATTACCATTGTCCATGATTTGGGTCATGTGGTAGAGAGGCTTATACTGCCCTTGGCATTGACTACGCTAGTTGGAGGTCGAGTTGACTTATTTGATGAATGTAGAGACTGTCAGTTAGTGTTGGGTCACCGACAATCTTGGGGATATTTCCTATGTTTACGAATACAACTATATGATTTCATCCATTTAATGGATTTTTTTATTTGGTGCATGCTATCGTGGATTTATTTAGGGGGAAGGTTGTGTTCTTAGATGCGGATGGAGAGCCATTGGTGTTAGTTGGCGAGCGAGACCCTAGGATGTGTTAGATGCGTGTTTCGTCCTTATCATTCGTATTGGCTGAGTTGTTGATGAGTTGTTTGGAGGTTCAACCGTTGTCGTTTCCTAGGGTCATAGAAGAGTAACCTTATGTCTTTCCAGAAGAGTTTGTAGCATTACCCCCTCGAAAAAAGATCGAGTTTGGGATCGAGCTACTACCACGAGAATCTCATATCTCTATGAATCCATATAGGATTGACCTTATGATTTAAAGGAGCTACATATATAGCATGAGGGTCTGTTATAGTGCGGTATTATTCGGCCGAGTGTGTCACTGTGGGGTGCACCAGTTTTGTTCATGAAGAAGGTTGACAACATTTTTCGGTTGTGTGTCGATTATCGCCGCTTAAACAAAGTGACAGTGAAGAATTGCTATCCTCTTCCGTGTATTGCAGATTTATTTGATCAACATAAGGGTGACAGTTGGATCTCAAATATCGACTTTCGGTAAGGAAAACATCATATGTGTGGGTTGGATGAGGATATATTGAAGACTGCTTTCAATTATCATCATGGGAATTCTGAGTTCATTGTAATATCATTCAGAGTGATGAATGCTCCAGCTGTGTTCATGGGATTGATGAACAATGTGTTCTGTGAGTTCTTGGACAAGTTCATGGTGGTTTTCATCGACAAAATCCTTGTGTACTCCATGTCTAAGGAGGAGAATGTAGAGAATCTACACACTATTTTTGGAGTTCTTCGTCAACATCAACTATTTGAAAAGTTATTGAATTGTGATTTTTGGGTTTGAGAAGTCCGTTTCTTGGGGCATATTGTGACCCAGCAGGGAGTATCTATGGATCCATTGAAGATCAAAGAATTTGCGTCTTGGGATTCCCCCAAGACAGTTTTAGATATTCGAAGTTACCTTGGTCTCGCAGGTTACTACATGAGGTTCGTAGCAAGTTTCTCTCAAGTTACAACTCCTTTATTATCTTTGACCTAGAAGGATCATGTGTTTATATAGACTAATTAGTGTCAGGATGCATTAGATTACCAATGGAAAAGTTAGTAAGTGTTGCAGTTCTTTTTCTACCAATAGAGGGAGCTGAGTTTGATGTTTTCTGTGATGCTTCGTATCTAGGGTTAGGTTGCATTCTGATGTAGTATATATCTATTGTTTCTTATGGGTTTCCGTAGTTGCATCCCCATGAACATGACTATGCCACCCATGATATTGAGTTGGAAGCCGTTCTGTTTGCTCTGATGTTTTAGAGACATTACCACACTGGGGACCACTTTGTGCTTTTCACCAATCATAAGAGTTTGAGGTAGTATTTCTCCCAGTGTGACTTGAACTTGCGACAGATTCAGTGTATGGAGTTCTTACATGAATAGGACTTCGAAATATCATATACATCTAGAAAGGGGAATGTTGTAGTTGATATGCTGAGTTGAAATCCACGTTGTGATGGTGTGCTTGAATCTTGGGATTCCTAGAGAGTAAAGGAAGAATTGTCATCATTACATCTTAATATGGGATAAGTTTGGGGAATAGTTTGTCTTGTTCAGATAAAGGTGCAGTCATCTCTGGTGCAGTTGGTGGAAGAGTCCCATTTGGAGGATTTTGAGGTGGAGGTCTGGAGATACTGATTTGTTTGTGGTGAGGCCTTTAATGGTTGGACAGAGGATGAACAACACCGTGTGTTGTATCATGGATGGAATTTTTTACCGTTGGTGATGCACAAGACGGTTCTCAGAGAGTTCCATATTTCACCTTTAGTGGTGAATCCTAATGTGAGAAAGACGTACCAAGCCTTGAGGAGCTATTTTTGGTGGCCTGAGCTGAAGTGTGTGGTTGTGGAGTTTGTGTATTGATGTTTGGTCTACCAGAAGGTGAAGGCCGAACATTGTGTTCCTGGTGGTCTGCTCCAACCATTAGATATTCCTTAGCAGAAGTGGGATGAAATCTCAATCGGGGTTGTTACTCGATTACCTAGAGCTTTAGGAGGACATGATACTATTTGGGTGGTAGTGGAAAGTATAATGAAATCATCCCACTTTAAAGCAATCAAGGAGTCATGATCAATGAATGTTTTGTCGAGGCAGTATCAGGAGGAGGTGGTGAGAATCCACTGAGTCCCAAGGATGATTATTTCTGATCAATATCCTTATTTTACGTATAGGGTGTAAATAGGTCTCTATGATCCTTTCAGTTCTCAGTTATGCCTTAACATTTCTTTTCATCTGCAAATGGATAGTTAGACCGAGCAAACAATCCAGACTCTTGAATACATTTTATGCTCGTGTGTACTGGGTTTTGGAGGATTTTGGATAAGGCACATACCCTTGGTGGAGTTCTCATACAACAATATATTTAAATCCACCATCGGTATGGAACTGTTGGAAGCCTTGTATGGTCGTTTTTGGTGTTCTCTATTGTACTGGACTGGGGTCGGAGAGTCATCAATTCTCAGACCGGAACTAGTAAAAAATAAAACAGAAATGGTCTAGGTGATTCGTGAGAGGATGTAGACAGCGTATGATCATCATAAATGATATACTGATCAAAGGAGGGGTCCTTTAGAGTTTGATATTGGGGATCACGTTTTTCTGAAGGTGACTCCCCTTCATGGGCCGTGAAGGATTGGTGATGGGGGTAAGCTTTCTCCCCGGTTTGATGGGCCTTTCAAGGTGTTACCTCATGTTAGAGATTTGGCGTATCGAGTAGCACTTCCCCCATAGATGAGCTAGATACACGATGTTTATCATGTATCAAAACTCTGTCATTATCCTCATGATGACTCTAATGTCATTGATTGGGGAGAAATTGGTGTTGATGATGATGCGACCTTTGAGGGGTGACTTGTGGAGATCCAAGACTGCAAAGAGAAGGTGTTTCATGGGAATTCTATCCCCTTGGTTTGTATCTAGTGGTGACATGGTGGCATGAAAGAGATTGCATGGGAATTTGAGTCACAGATATGTTCTTAGTAACCAGATTTGTTTTATTTTTGACTCCTTTCATGTAACAATGTCCCCATTGTGTTTATAGACCATTCATGTTTATGAGAAGGATTTCTTTGGTTGCTTCTTGTGGTTTTCTCTCTTTTGAGAGGTATCTCGATAGGTGGTTGTTCAAGATTTTTTTCATGTTCCCATTTACATTGGTTTTTAATTCTTTAGGACGATATTGTTTTGGGAGGTATCTGATGTATTAGCCCAGACCTCTCTAGTCAATTCCTTTGCAAAAATATGGTGCCTATAGTGTTCCGAGTGGTTGAGGTGACTTATCCCCAACACGTTTCCAATTTTCCAGTTCTGTGAAAATTGTTTGTAGTTTTTTTAATAGTGAAATGGTGACCTTATGTGAACAGTGTCATCGGTAACCTTATGTGAACAGTTCAATGGTGTCCTTATGTGAACAGTGATATCGGTAGCTTTATGTGAATAGTGTAACATTGACTTTATGTGAACGGTGTCAATGGTAATTTTATGTGGACAGTGTCATCAGTAACCTTATGTGAATAGTTTAACAATGACCTTATGTGAATAAAGTCATCGGTAACCTGATGTGAACCGTGTCAATGGTAACCTTATGTGAACATTGCAATAGTGACCTTATGTTAACAGTGACATCGGTAGGCTTAGTTGAATAGTGTATTGGTAACCATATGTGAACAGTATCATCGGTAACCTTATGTGAATAGTGCAATGATGACCTTATGTGAATAGTGTCATCTGTAGCCTTAGGTGAACAGTGAAATGATAACCTTATGTGTACAGTGTCATTCGTAGCCTTATGTGAATAGTGCAATGGTGAGGTTCCTACAGTGAGGTTCATGAAGAGTGTTTCTAAAATGGTGAGGTTACAATGGTTACCCATTTTCATAGCTAAATTTTGAATTCATGAATAGTGTTTCTAGAATGGTGAGGTTCCAATGATGACCTCTATCCTTTTCCAAATTTTGAGTTCACGAATAGTGTTTCCCAAATAGTAGGGTGTATAGTTTTTCCAGAATGGTAGGGTTTATAGTGTTGCCAGAATGGTAGGGTGTAAAGTGTTTCCAGAATGGTAGGGTGTACGGTGTTTCCAAAATAGTGACATTACAATTCTAGCCTCTTTCCTTTGCCAAATTTTGGGTTCATGAAAAGTGTTCCCAGAACTACGAGGTTCTTATGGTAGCCTCTTTGCATTTCCTAATTTTGATTTCATGAAAAGTGTTTCATGCTTCCTACAGTTTCATCCCTTTAATGTTTTCTTTGACGTAAAATGAATTTAAATCCTTGTTCTATAGACTCTAAGGAAAATTCAATGTTCTTAACTCCTATATTAATATTCCTAAGGATCAGGATGTTTTTATATGGTCAAACCACGTTTTTTAATGCGATCATGATTTAGTGGAAAATCCAGTGTATCCAAAACCGCTACTCTGTTAAATATTCTAAAGGGATGAGATATCATCCTCGCTAGTTATTCCTCCTTGTTCTCTGGTGTGAGATGCTCGAACCTAATATTCCATACCATAGGAGTTGTGCGAACAAAATTTCTTCATTGGATTGGTTCACCTATGTTTTTGATGCAACAAGGAAATATCGATCAATCATCGATATAATGTATGATCTATATTCATCCTTCTAGGTTCATCTACTTCTATTTCTCCTTTCCCTTTTTATGGAATGATATATCCATGTTTCTAATGGGATTTTCATGGGTTTTGGACGATGTGGGGGTGTCTTTACATCTTCAGGATGACACATTAGTCACAGGAGAGGAGACTGTAACCCGTTGTGTGGCTCATTCTCATATAAAGATCATCATGAACTATTTGAGGAAGGGGATTCATGGATTCTCTTTTCTTGTACATGCAACTATATATTTAGCAAGTTTTATCACACTAGATCACAATGTAATTGACATAATAAATATTTGAAGTGAATAAATAAACTGATATCAATTGTATGTTATTGCCTCTTGTTTTTCTAGATGGTGTGATATCTTTGCATGCTTTGTTTAGATTTTCGTTCTTGAAGGGAAATGGTTATGAACATAAAGAAAGAATTAATAAATAATTGGTTGGCTAAATATAAATAGGAATGTAAATGAATCTAGTTATTCTTGTTGTAATTTGATGTTATTAAAATTGGTACAGTTAGTAAGATTAATTATTTTTGTTAGCTTACTGTTTAGGTTTACTGAATTTGGAACCTACGAATAGGAAATTGGTTAATCAATAATGGATTAAATAATTGGTTGTTTGATAAAAGATAATTCCTTGTAGGGTTCTATGTTACCCACTTTCATGATTAAGGGCTAAAATCCTAGTTGATGTGATGTTTGTCTTCATGCTTCTTGTGTTGTGAAGTGAGCCTAGACGGATGTTGTGATATGTGGGGGCATGGAGGCCTATTTTTTTTGGTAGTTGTTGACACCTAGAGTGGCGAGATGTATCAGTTTATGCATGTGGGAGTCAGGGAGGACACCAGGGATAATGGAACGAGTAGGATGTGAATGTTTAGATGCTTTCTGATCCAGTTGGTTGTTTATCTACTTTACTTTCCCCACTTCTCAAGGGAGTTGGTTTTTCATTCCCTCCTACCAAAAGGGGAAAAGACACGCGTGTTATGCCACATACTTTCCTTGTTTCACTTCTCGAAGGAGGATAGGTATATGCTCTTTATATAGGTGGAAAAGACTCGACAGGTAGTTCATATACTCACTGAGTTGACCCCCCTTGTTTTTTTAGCATAGAATATTTTTCTAGAATGCCTAGGAATATGAGAATGTAATGTTCTAAAATAATAATTGAATAAATGATGTTAACCCATGGGGTTGGAGCTTGCTATGGCGCAATTTTGACATTGTAGTTTAAAGGGACATTAGACTTTGGGTGTGACGATAAGAAAATTTAATGTGGAATTTTTAATGGTTAATTAATGTTTAAATAATTAATTAATGTAATGTGAAACTGATAAAAAGGTAATGATGTAATGTAATTTATATCTTTAAATGTTTTTTTTCTTATAGGATACATAGTCTTAGAAGTGGCAGTCGGGATTCCAAGAGATGTTATCCACAATTGAGTTTAAGAATAGGTTATTCCAATAGTGTGTTTGTGAGCTATATTATATAATGCACTTTTGTGTTTCAATATGATACTCCACCCCGTCAGTAAGGGTAGCTGACACCCCATAGATTGTGAGCCCTAGGGTGTTTTCATTAAAATTCCGGTGGCAGGATGGATGGATTACTACCCTAATTACCACCTCTATTCTCTTGGTAGTTATTTGTGTTGGTTGGCATGACAGTTAGTTTTCCACAAATAAATGTGTGTAGAGGGATGTAATGGAATTTGTTTATTAACACACATATTTTTTGGATATATTTTCTTATGGACTACTATAGGTATAACATGCATAAGAGATGATGTCTTGAGGATCCTAACTTGGTGTATGGGCTATAATACCTTGAGGTATAATACCAGATGTAAAATACATGTTAAGAGAGCTATGATGGCTCCCAAAAACTACATGGTTACTTTGATGATGTGGATGTGGTGGTTTGGTGGCATGAGGTTCATGTTGTGTTCCTTCACCAAGGTGTTAGTGGGAAAGACTTTTGGAGAGAGATTCTTCGGACGATCAACGTTGGAGAAAAGCAGAAAACCAATGGGGAAGTAGTATAAGGGTACCCTTGATATTCTTTATTATATTATATACTCTTGTATGCGATACTTGGGGAGAGTATCCAGGGTGTGGCTGGGAACATAGTATACTTGATTAGGTGTTTAGTTGGTTTCACTAGTTGTTCACTAAGATTTAGCATGCTTTCTTGACTTTTTCATGAGAGGCTCTGGAAAGGATCCTACTCAGTATACTATTATACTCACACTATGTATATATACATTGTTTTTAGGTCACTGGGAGAAGGTTGGTGATCAGGCTAGTTTCTACTTGCTTGGGGTTGCATGAGCTATTTGCGATTCGTGGTTTCTATACTTATTACGTTATTTGGGGTACATGAAGTTCTCCCCTATCATTTGTAGTAGTTTTTCATGACATTAAATATTTTCACTTTGGATCCCTTTTATATTGCAGTCTAACTTAGAGTTGGTTGGTGTCTGTCTTGTATCTCTATTTGGAATGTCTTCTCCTAGAGGTTAATGCCTCCCATATGAGTGTTTATAATACCCGCGGTGCTAGTCTCCATCTCAGGGCCTACTGGAGGCGGGACTCGAGGGTCATTATCTCCCATCTCACATTGTCGGCCCCAGATAGGTACACTTTGTTGGGAGGGGGTCATGACAACTAGTTATGTATAGTATTGTGTTGGCGATACCCTAATGACTCATACTCACACACTTTTTTAGTGTTTTTCACACTTAGCTTCACATGTATACATAATTATTCAATGGTTTCAGTTGGTAATAGGGGAAAGATTACTTCATTCTCTATGATTGAATGGTTTTTGGAGGTAGTTGTGGTGTGTATCTAGTATTTAGTGCAATATCTTGTATTTTTATTTTTTTATTTCTATCATTTATGTGATCATAGTAGTGTGAGATTAGTCTTTGTGTGATGGGGAGAAGATTACTTTTTCATGATTTTTTTGTTCATGACCAAGATTACATATATCAAATTTAATTTTTAAATAGAACATTTTTATTTTCATCAACTTTTTACATACTAATTATTATTTATACAATATTTTTGATTATTTCAATTGTTTTTCTATCTCTCATATTTGATGGAATATTATCAACAAAATCAAACCCTATTCTCTCACCCATACATTAAATTATCATGCATTCTAGGGATAATATTAAAGTTATCATAACAACCACGGGTTAGTGCGCCATTCGAGTCTTCTATGTCAATGTTGGTATTATAAGGTTGTATCTAAGAATTTATGAGACAGATATACTTGACTGTATTAAATATTTATTTCTATTAATCTTTATGGAGGTTTTTTACAAAATAAATAAGAATATGATGAACCTTGTAATGAACCTCAATCTGTTAAATCATGTATACCTTTATCTAGAGGAGGATTATGTTGCCGAAGTATTGTATTTTTATTCATGGATTATATCATTACAATTGATTTTAATATTATTGGAAATGAAACAAATGCTATATATTAGAGATTTACGATTTAATACATTTTAGATATTATGCAAATCGTATAATCCTGAAGTAAATGCATCATATATGGAATATTGGAAACACATGATAATAATTTTTTGTAAGTGATTTATGTCATTGTTGATAGAGGATTAACTATTTAAAATATCAACATCCACATATATAGTGATTTTATTTTTTAACATGATGTCACATTCTACTTAGCATCATAATGATGTGTTTCTTATGATAATAGTTCATGTGGATCATATAGAACATTTTCCAATAATGATATGTTTACCTTCCCTCTATGCATGTTGTACATAGTGACCCTTTTGGGTCATTACCGACATTATATTACTTAGTGATGATCTAATTTGGAATGTTTGAGATGGTAGCTTCAATTACATAATGTGTTAAAAAATAATTATATGGTTGTTTCCTATATGTATTTTTTGTGAAATTCTACGTATCCAAATCATATTTCTATAACTTCCTCGACACGGATCATATTATTATAATGTAATTATAAAACATATATACCTAGATGGTATCATGGTACTCCAAGACATAATCTCATATATAGATTCATAGTGAGTATTAAGTTACTATGACATGGATAGATTTCCATTTAATATACAATATATGTCTGTATATGAAAACAATAGAGAATATAATTTGTCACATGATTTTCCTTGCAATGTTTGATATGGGAACAATTAGGCATTTATAGTTAGTTGTGTGAAATGTGATATATGACTTAGGAGCTAGGTGGGTAAGCCTAGTATTGCTGATATACAACATATGATATGTTTTGGTTGTGTATTATCACATAGATGAGTTGGGACATGTATAAATGTAACATGATAGAAGGGTTATCCTAGTCATTTAACATCCATTATAGATGGAATGAATGTATAGATTCATTGGGTTTGGAGATCATTGTTAATGAGGTGATATCAATTAGGTGGTATAAGAAATTAAATTCCTTGGATTTTGGTGATGAAATTACCTTAACTAGTAGTTCATGCACATCAGGGTTAGGTTTTAGAGGAAAGGACCAGTCATGTTCCAAACACTTCTAGTTATGATGTGATTTTAAGATCATGGTGAGAGTATATGTTTACAATAGTAAATTAAAAAAATATTTTTTCTAGTGAGTGGTGATATGATAGACCTTTGAATTTGTAAAATTCTTCAAATGTGATGAGATGTATAGTTGGAGATATGATTTAAAGATAATGAAATACATAGAAAATGGTCAATGAATTAGGAATTTCATCCTAGGATTACTGGGGCAGGGCTCTAGGTGGTCTGAGTCACATGATATGGAAGGGAAACACTGTGTTTTTAACCTTCATGGATATATTTACTTTTTAATGGGGGTTTTTTTGAACAATTTTAGATAACCACTCATGTGGTGAAATGATGTGAATGTAGATGTTTTTATTAGTTTTTCTCAATTAAAATATTTTATGGTGTATGGGTAATTGATATGGTCAATGGTGTCTGATTCATGGGATAATTTTTCAGGTTCTAAAATGAAGTCTTATAAGGTTGGGCACCAATTTGGTTAGAAGAGATAAATTTGGTATCTGTTTGTTATGTGTGGGGATATTTGAATTTGGAATCAGTGAGTGGCCACATAAGTGATGAGGGCTGATAATATTTACAAAATACTTCTCAGTTGATGATTAATTGTGTTTAAAAGATGCCAGTAGTTTTTTTTTCATAGTGTTTCCAAATAAATTACCCTCTAGGTGATGCTGACCCTAGGGATTACATAGTGATAAGAGTTGACAGTATCGATATGTATGACATGAGAAGAGAAACACATGTATAGTGATCAATTTAATTGTGGTTTCTTTTTTGGATGGGTGTACGTAAAGGCTTAAGCTGTGGATTTCACCATAACCCATTATAGGATCTAACCCTTATTATAAATGGGTTTTTGGTGGGTGCAATGGAAAATATTCCTAATATATCATGAATTTTTAACATGTTATGTTTCATGAGGGTTCTATGTGTGAGTTTGATAGAGCTATCTAGAAATTATGTGTGAAATTGTATAGATATTTAGATTTAGAGGAATGAACCTCTTTTTTGGGGTTTCATTAAGATGTAATGAGATTAGATATTTTATGATTGATATGGAACTAATATTCTTGGACATTGTAGGATCTTTTGATATCCTGTTTATTTTTGAAATAGAAGTATCAAAATGAGAATGTGGTATTTGATTGAAAAATTTCATTAACCCTAGACTCTAGATGAATTTGATATCAACTAATCATGTGTCATGTTTTTAATGCACCAATTATTAGGGTGAATGCATGATGGATATATTGAATGATGGGGAGATGACTTCTAAAAATAAATTCATTCTAATCGGTTGATATGATAGCATACAAGTGATTTTAGATAATTTTTCTCAATGATGGATAGTAACGGAAGTATTGAATGGTGTTTTCATACGTAATATGGTGTGATTACACAAAACCACTATAAGAGGATCAGTGGACCACAAAAAATGTTTTTTAGTTGAAGATTACAATGGTGGGGTGAACTGTATCTTGGAATGTACACATAAAATATGAGTCTTGTGGTGGGGAACATCATAGGTATTGAGATTAATTGATTAAATGAAAATTCGTGTTTCTTGATAGATGAATCCTAAATGAGAACCATATCAGTATTTGTGATGATGAGTTGTGGGTGCCATAGGTTTGGATAAACATTTGACCACATGTTTTTGAGTTTCACAATAGATTATTGTTCCATATTCCATGGAGAATAAGTATAATTATGCATGAATGGATGATTAGGATATATTTGGATTTTAGTTAAGGACTATTGGAAACTATTGAGGATGATAAGTTTTATTTTTAAGTGATTGGAAAACATTAAGTTGTGAATTTTAGTGGTAGTTTTTATTTTTATTTTTTGTATGTTATTGATGAGTAAAATGGTATTTTGTCATGGATTATGATTCCAGAAATATAATTTTTAGATTCCATCTATCATGGGATTGGGATTTTACCCTAAGACTATTGTTTCTTGTAATTATTAGCTTGTACAATTTCTCAAAATATATTAATATTTACTAATTACACATTCATTATTTTGAGAATGAAAATTATGATATATTTTGAATGATGTCTTATATTGAGGTTTTTACATTGTGGTTTGGTCCATAATATAGAGTTTTTCTTAGCTATGGTTTAAAATATACTCGGGTTTCATGTCTTGATACGACTGTTAAATGTCAAATTAAAATTGAATTAAATTAAATTAATGAAATTAAATTCATTTAATAAATAATATTACCACCTCTTGGATTCCCATGCTTTATGGATTTGGAATGGATCTTTACCATTATATTTTATTGGAACTAGTAGAGGAAAGGGGGCAAGTGATAGAGAAATATCATCGAGGAGATCGATCATAAAAATATCGAAATATTATGGGCTTTGAGGGAGATTATAATCTTGGAGAATTATTTATTCATTGAGAGGTATGTAATTAACAAGATTTATCATAATTTTAAATTTTTATTTGATAATTTGAGTCATTGTGGTTTAATGTGGGTCATTATGGGTAAATGAAGTTTGAATTTTTAATTTTCGTAGTAATTTTGAATTTAAATGTGGTTTGAAATTAGGTTTTTGGGTTTTGAAATGTCCTATAAATAATAAGAATAAGATTTACAAGGGAAGTAGTAATTATGTACAAATGAAGTTTTTTACTTTATCAGGTCGTCGAATACCATTTCGTAGCAGGTTTTGTAAGGGTAAGAGCTTTATTACCCTTATATTTCTGGTTGCATAATGGAAATATTATATTTACCCTTACAAAATTAGACATGTGTAAGGGTAAGGGCCTACTTACCCTTAAGTAGATGGTCCTTCACAACGGTAATAGATGTGTTACCCATATACAATGGGATCTACAAAAGGTTAACAAATTTTTTACCCATAGGATGCTAGACATGTGTATGGGTGACTAGTGTTACCATAACACATATACCCCCAGGTGTATATGTATGGACTTTTTCAATAACAATTCATAAAATGGTATTTTTTTAAGGATTTCATAGATTATTATTTTTTGTCATAAATAGGTGTTGGGAGAAAATTAATTATTATTTACCTTTAAAATAACTATTTCTTTAGATCTAAAACAATTGTCAAATTATATAATAATTAATTATGTTTTAATAATGGAAATTTGGGAATATAAAGAGGGATAATGTAGAGACCCGAAGCCTGACTTATATAGACATTACATTAGATTTGCGGAATACTTAGTACATTACAAAAACACACACACAAGGATCGTAATAGTTTAGTGTCTTTGGAAACTCGGAATATAATCTTCTAATCCTGGTGAAAGATCTTCAACATGTCCCATAAAGAACTTCCCTTTTTTTTAAACCTAAAATCTTTCTTTATATCCTGGGGAAAAGAAAACATAAAAGGGTGAGCTCAAATGCTCAGTAATGGTAAACAAAAGAAATATCAATCACATCATATACATAAGCACAAAACTTTTGTAAATCTTAACTTCCAAAAGAGATCATAATTTCATAACATGGGATAAATCATGGCAGTGAAATGTAATCACAATAATCATAACTTAAAACATGAAACTTTGTGGCATACACACATAATCATAGAGAATCATTTATTTTTAGTCAAGACTCATTTCTAAGACTATCTTAGTGGACAATGTCCCTTACTGAACCGAGTCACCCTCGTTTCAGTCATGTTTCACTGAACCGGTATAACCTACCATTCCAGCCATGTCTATCTCATGCGATAAAAAATCTTTAACCAATGCATTGGAGGGAGATATAGGTCCCACCCATCTCATAATGATACCATTCTTATGTGTGCCACAAAATCATAAACCATACATCATAGCATAACCCATGTAATAAAAATGGGATTCTTAAACATCGTGACATCATAAAACAATTCATATAAGATAAAGGAATTCATAAAAATAATTCCATCACAACATAATCAAATCAATGTAATAATATGGATAAAAACAAAAGCCTTTATTATCTTAGATGGAAAATAATTTTGATAAAACACTTGAACTCTATTCTTGAGAAAAATATCCTTTCTACTTCAAAAACATTTTCCTTTCTTAACATGCCATACAATTTTAAACTAAAAGAAGTTGATTAAAAATAAACTTGAAAACTTGTAAATGAAGCTTCTTGGAAATAATGTTTTAAAAATACGTTCATGCTGTATAAGTTAAAAAAAATTCTTCTCATACTTTTGTCAGAAAAGTCAAAAAGTACCTCGTACGAAAAAATGACAAAAGATTCCTTTCATATATTTTACTAAAAACTCACCGAAGGGTAAAATTGGATTTAAACAATTGTAGGAGAATGGAAATAATATTACATATTTACAAAACATGTATGTGGATGATAAAATACACCCCAGTAAATACTAAAGTATAAACAATCTCGGATAAAAATGAGATTGTGATATTTCCCTTACCTTAAGTACGATTTGCTTCGTAAGTGTCCGAACCTCCTGTATAATGATTTAAATAATGTCATTAACTTATTAAAGAATAATATTCATTTTTATGATATCATATATGGTTCACTTATGACTTTATATTACCCGTTCTTTTGTAAATTCCATGTTAAAGAAGCGTTTTGGGTAAAATCGTTTCATTTATCGTAGGTGTTTGGACTTGTTGTTCTTGACATTATTATTACATATATCATGATTTACTTACTTCCAGAATATAAAACATGATTTATATATCATATATATTCAGTATATATATATATTTAATAAATATATAAATGAAATGAAACACACCGTTCATGGAGACGGTAGTCCGTACGTACGCATGAACGTTGCTTTCCTTTCCTCATTGTCTTGAATGGAAGTAAGTAGATGACATACATATATACATAAATACATTATCCTTATAATTTCATATATTTCATTATTATTTCTTATATATACTTTATAATTATTCTTAAATGGTTAACATGGAGAATGAATCTCATCGCGTCTTGGAGATGGTAGTCTGTACGTACGCACGAGCGATGATATCATTCTCATGGTCGTGGAATTGTGTTGAAGTGTATGTATACTATTTCAGTATCCATATCACTCTATAATAATCATATATAGTTACTCATTACACCATTATACCCATCCTATTAAGGTGGTGGCGGAAAATTGATTACACCACGGCGTGGAGACGGTATTCCGTAATTACGCACACGCGGTGATTTCCTTTTTCCGTAGGATGGATAGAAAGTTAATTAGAGTTGTTTCATATTTATAATAACATATCAGTATATAAGAAATACTGATGTTATTACTTTATCATGAAGCAACTAAAGAAGAAGAAGTTTAAGAAGAAAGAAATTGAAAAAGATCGGTAATGGATATTACCTCTTTTTGACGCGCCTTTTCTTAACCCCCACTTAAAGAACTAAGGATGGTCTTTGAAGAAGACCAGGACCTCTAGGATGATACTAGGGAAGTGGAGAAGAGATTTTGTCAGGGGTTGACCGAGCTTGAAGGCTCAATGTTGTGTGAGAAAGAGAGGGAGGAATTGCCCTTTTATAAGGGAGGAGAGGGGCATCTTAGGAAAATCTCAAAATATTATTTTATATTAAGGTCAAATTCGGTTAATAATGGTTCCAAATGGTCTTATTTCGAATCTAATGTGGGTATGGGTCGAAATCCTCTCATCCAATAGTATTTAGAAAAGTTTATGTTATTATTTTAACCTTACCAATTAGATTTAACTCTAAGTTAAATAATTTATCTTTTACCGTGTCTTTTTGTTTTCTTACACTATATGGTTAATAAAATTACTATATGAAGCCCAAAGAACCTCAAGTTGTTTATTATTAATATATCCATCCTTATATAAGTCATTTGGACGAACCGTAGATTTTTAAGAATTAAATAACAATTAATAATATAATATTTGTTTTAAAAACTAATTTATGTCAATTTTGACACTATTTGGTAATGATTTTTATGAAATTTCTAACATAATGATAAGTTCGAACCAAGTTACTTAAATTAACAATAACATGTAATATTAACCTATAAAATTATTTTATGTCATAAAAAGTCTAAAATTACATATATTTGGGCAATTATAACATCAATTATGTTAATATTTTTGTAAAAAGGTAATTGTTGCATCATCGTTGTGTCATAAATAAATTAAATTATTTAAAGTATAAAAATTACAAATAAAATTCCATTATGTAGTAAATATTCTTATCTCTCTAATGAATATTTATAGTCGAAATTATATTATGTATAACCCTATATTAAAAATGTTTTAGTAAATAAACTTTGATTTTAACTCTTTTAACTCTTCTTTGAATTAAATAATAATAAATGTTCTAATCTAATCCAAGTGGGCCTAAATGATAATATTTTACACTTAAGGTAGTTTTTGGTCGAGATAAACTTGTCCAATAGGATTAGGACATGTGTTAGGGTACTATTAAAATCATTTTTACCCATAATTACCCTATTTACTTTTAACCGTGGTAAATAAAAGTAAAAAGTTACTATTCACCAAAAATTATTTTTATCTCATTGAACCACATTTTACTTACTGACATCAACCGTGTCTCTCATGTTTTTGAAATTCCACTCACAGAAGCGGTAAAATTATGTTTTATGAAAAATTCAGTTTTTTTAACTATCACTTAGTGGTTTCACTATTCATGAAAAATTGAATGTTTTCAGAAAAATACCCAAAATTAGGCCTAAGATATATTTGATATTATGAACTCAAAAATGATTTATATTTTACCAAATTAAAAACATATCAGTTGCATTAATTAATTTAAAAATTAATTCCCGTCATCAAAACAAATACCGCGTTCTTAAGAAATAATAACTATCAAAAGATTGACACTTGTTTATGTCTGGTTTAAATGTGAAATTACATCTAATGACCAAAATTGTATTAAATTGTAAAAATATATTCTAAATATACTTTAAAACCACTCGAATTAATAATTTATCACTATTAATTATTTCTATTGAAAAATTTGTTTTTAATTAAAATTTAGTAATTTTCACTATTCATCAAAATATGAAAGTTATCCGAAAATCACCAAAATTTCACCCTAAGCTAATTTCGATATTCCGAATCCAAAAATGAAGTCCATTTTGAAAAATAGAAATAACAAAATTTCAAAAAGTGGTTATTACTATTCATAATGTCTAGTTTTAGTAATATTTTAATAGCATATTGTTGTTTAGTGAAACTCGTTATTGCATACTACACACGCTATCGAGGAAGGTCGTGATTGCGTGTAATGCAAGGAAAGTCAAGGATTCGTGTTGTGCAAGATCCTTTTGGTGTAGCGTACAACACAAGACATTAGTGAAATTAAAAATAATATTTTTCATAAAATCTTGGGCTGTTACATTCTACCCCCCTTAAAATGAATTTCGCCCTCGAAATTCGTTGGGGTTATAAATGGTTTACTATTCGAAAGTTCTTTTAATAGAATCCCACATCGTAAAAAGGAATACCAAAACCAATCTTTAAAAATGAAAGTATGAAACGTAATGGTTACCCAAATAAACTAATCACTGGGTTTCCACATAGGTGAAAATATGGATATGGAAGAAAAATCTAACCATCATGTTCTGATGGAGAGTGGTAGAGAACATGGCTATGGAAAAGCCAACAATCACAAATCCATAAATTTGTGACGATCTAAGGTATCATCTGATTAATCATATATAAGAGCACTAGGACAACATTTTTTGTTTTCAAGATCGTTTCCCTAAAGTTGAAGAATTTGAATTAGAATAAATACTTACTTTATTTTGGTACAATCTCACTGTTGTTCGTGCCTTGAACAATTTCCACTTCATCTCTTAAATAAATGAAGTTGAATTTGTTATTCGTGAAGTGTTAGCAGATCATGTGATAGAATGACGGGTCATTCCATCTATCTCAAACAAAAGGATAGAAAAAGTTATTAAATATACATAAGTCATTCTATAGTGAGATTAATCATATATGGTTCCTAAAGTTGACTTATACTTCATATATCATACTGCTTAATATAATAAAACTAGTTTCTACTAAATAGGGACTTCCTGTAGGCCAGTGGTAGGCGATAAAGGCCAGTCGCACTTCGGTTGTGGGTTCGATTCCCACAGCCTTGTCCGACGCGATGGGCTGTCGCCCGTCCTGCTGGTTGTCCTTTTTCTAAAACTATATTACTATAACATCCCATCAATAATATTTTAAAAAAACTTTTATCCTTAAACAATACTAACTTATTTCCAACATAATCCATTCCAATCTTTAGGCTTATCCATAATACTGCAGTCCACTCTTATAACATAGTGAAAACGATTACCAGAGATTTAATACCATCGTTGATCCCCATATATCATAAGATATGTTTTGTTGGTCACATTCCAAACATTCAAAGTCCTTAATCATGTATTTTCTTGAATACCCATTGAACCTTAGTGAAAACATGAATGCAGTTAAACGTTAACACTTTCCACAGAACAAATCCTCAAAATTCTATATACTCAAACCATGATATCACTTGGTCCTTATATCAATCATGAGCTCATGAATACTGTTAAACATTTCATTTTCTCGTCTTCCCTTCATTATGCACATATCATCTTATTTCCAAAAACATCTCAATCACTTTGAATACCACATTAGACCAATACATAAATATTACAATACTCCATGATACAACATTATTTTGGAATCCCATTACATAAATACTTAATCATTCCACCACATCGTTGTCATATTCAACATCGCCAATAGTGATCGCATGTGACTTCCCTTTGTCCTTTGCCTTAAGCGGTTGCTCATGTCGATCATCACTAACACTGGGATTAGGGAATTTATTAGCATAATGCCCCATTTCCTTGCACTTGAAGCATTGAAGTGTTGGTGGTGCGTTCTCTGCAGTCTTTGCTTTATTCACATCATTAGAATCCCTTTTTTCCATTACTTCGACACTCAGTTGCTCGATGACCTTCTTTTCCACACTCTAAACATTTTCTAGTCCCTTTAAGACAATCTCCACCATGCTTCTTTCCACACTTTGAGCATAAGGAAACATTCATCTTCTTTTCACCATTATTCTGAGATTTCTCCTTGAACTCCATCTTTCGTTTCTGGTCAAGACCATGAGATGGATATGTAAAACCGACTTCCATTTCTACCTTGATAGCACAACGCACAATTTCTTCATAGCTACTAAAGTCTCTTATAACTAATGCCCTTCGAAGACTTGGTTTTAAGCCACTGAAAAATCGATCAACTTTACTTTCAGGTTGGATGATAATGCCAGATGCATACCTTGCAAGTCTTGTAAAATTCGCTTCGTATATACCAACAGATTCATCATCCTTTTTCTTTAGTTCAAGAAAATCCTTCTCCAACTTTGTTCGAAGAATACGAGGAAAGTACTTATTGAAAAATAAGTTCTTGAACTTGTCCCATTCCATTGACTCAATTTCATCTCTTGGCCTCGTATTCTTGATAAGATTCCACCATTGATCAGCTTCACCTTCCAAACCATATACTGCTAAGATGACTTTATCATGCTCAGAACATTGAAGAACTGAAAATATCTTTTCAGTGGTACTGATCCATTGTTCAGCAACAAGTGGATCGGAAGACCCACTGAAAGAAGGTGGACGTTGCCTCATGAAGGACTCTATAGAATATTGTTCCCATCTCTGCTCATTTGGAAGTCCAGAATGATTCATAGCTTGTGTAAGTATAGCAATAAGATTTTTCACTCCATCTCACATAACATTTGTTTGTTCAGGAGGGAAATCATTGCATTGTCCATTGCATTGATCAACACGGTTCCTTCGGGTTCCTGCCATCGTCTAAAACCCAAAAAGAATAGTGTGAGAGGCAAAAATCATGCTAGGGAAAACAACATAATAAACGGGGAGTATCCTCAATATCTTACTTCTTAGGTTAAGTTATATGATCGTTACCATAGTTCTAGGACTCTATCTTATATGTCTACTTATCCTTAGGGACATCCCTAGACATACCTTAGAAATATCTCCAGGGATCTCACTAACGCTTTCGAATCCTAGTTTCCAAAGGTTGACTAAACCTTTCCTCTGATACCAACTGTAGCGGTCCCGAATTACTTCCAGTGGACTATAATTGATACCTATCAGGGCACTCCATGGGCGGCTACACCCCCTGGGCGGGACACACCACCATCCCCAGTGGCATCCATTTCCTCATTAAGCCCTTGGGCGGAGATCCATGCTTCGTCCAACGCTCACATGTGAGAGTTCCCAAGGATTGGATACATTCCTACCTCCTTTGCCTCTGATACCAACTGTAGAGACCCGAAGCCTGACTTATATGGACATTACATTAGATTTTCAGAATACTTAGTACATAACAAAAACACTCACACAAGGACCGTAATAGTTTAGTGTCTTTGGAAAGTCGGAATATAATCTTCTAATCCTGGTGAAAGATCTTCAACATCTCCCATAAAGATATTCCCTTTTTTTTACACCTAAAACCTTTCTTTATATCCTGGGGAAAAGAAAACATAAAACAGTGAGCTCAAATTCTCAGTAAGGGTAAACAAAAGAAATATCAATCACATCATATACATAAGCACATAACTTTTGGAAATCTTAACCTGCAAAAGAGATCATAATTTCATAACATGGGATAAATCATGGAAGTGAAATGTAATCACAATAATCATAACATAAAACATGAAACTTTGTGGCATACACACATAATCATAGAGAATAATTTCTTGTTAGTCAAGACTCATTGCCAGGACTATCTTAGTGGACAATGTCCCTTTCTGAACCGAGTCACCCTCGTTTCAGTCCTGTTTCACTGAACCGGTATAACCTAACATTCCATCCATGTCTATCTCATGAGATAAAAAATCTTTACCCAATGCATTGGAGGGAGATATAGGTCCCACCCATCTCATAATGATGCCATTCTTATGTGTTCCACAAAATCATAAACCATACATCATAGCATAACCCATGTAATAAAAATGGGATTCTTAAACATCGTGACATCATAAAACAATTCATATAAGATAAAGGAATTCATAAAAATAATTCCATCACAACATAATCAAATCAATGTAATAATATGGATAAAAACAAAACCCTTTATTATCTTAGATGGAAAATAATTTTGATAAAACACTTGAACTCCATTCTTGAGGAAAATATCCTTTCTACTTCAAAAACATTTTCCTTTCTTAACATGCCATACAATTTTAAAATAAAAGAAGTTGATTAAATATAAACATGAAAACTTGTAAAGGAAGCTTCTTGGAAATAATGTTTTAAAAATCCATTCATGTGGTATAAGTTAAAAAAAATTCTTCTCGTACTCTTGTCGGAAAAGTCAAAAAGTACCTCGTACAAAAAAACGACAAAAGATTCCTTTCATATATTTTACTAAAAACTCACCAAAGGGTAAAATTGGATTTAAACAATTGTAGGAGAATGTAAATAATATTACATATTTAGGAAACATGGATGTGGATGATAAAATACACCCCAGTAAATACTGAAGTATAAACAATCTCGGATAAAAATGAGATTGTGATATTTCCCTTACCTTAAGTCTGATTTGCTTCGTAAGTGTCCAAACCTCCTGTATAATGATTTAAATAATGTCATTAACTTATTACAGAATCATATTCATTGTTATTATATCATATGTGGTTCACTTATGACTTTATATTACCCGTTCTTTTGTAAATTCCATGTTAAAGAAGCGTTTTGGGTAAAATCGTTTCATTTATCGTAGGTGTTTGGACTTGTTGTTCTTGAAATTATTATTACTTATATCATGATTTAATTACTTCCAGAATATAAAACATGATTTATATATCATATATATTCAGTATTTATATATATTTAATAAATATTTAAATGAAATGAAACACACCGTTCATGGAGACGGTAGTCTGTACGTACGCATGAACGTTGTTTTCCTTTCCTCATTGTCTTGAATGGAAGTAGGTAGATGACATACATATATACATAAATCCAGTAGCCTTATAATTTCATATATTTCATTATTATTACTTATATATACGTTATAATTATTCTTAAATGGTTAACATGGAGAATGAATCTCATCGCGTCGTGGAGATGGTAGTCCGTACGTACGCACGAGCGATGATATCATTCCCATGGTCATGGAATTGTGTTGAAGTGTATGTATACTATTTCAGTATCCATATCACTATATAATAATCATATATAGTTACCCATTACACCATTATACCCATCCTATTAAGGTGGTGGCGGAAAATTGATTACACCACGGCGTGGAGACGGTATTCCGTACGTACACACGCGCGGTGATTTCCTTTTTCCATAGGATGGATAGAAGGTTAATTAGTGTTGTTTCATATTTATAATAACATATCAGTATATATGAAATACTTATGTTATTACTTTATCATGAAGCAACTAAAGAAGAAGAAGTTGAAGAAGAAAGAAATTGAAAAAGATCGGTAATGGATATTACCTCTTTTTGACGCGCCTTTTCTTAACCCCCACTTAATGAACTAAGGATGGTCTTTGAAGAAGACCAGGACCTCTAGGATGATACTAGGGAAGTGGAGAAGAGATTTTGGCAGGGGTTGGCCGATCTTGAAGTCTCAAATATGTGTGAGAAATAGATGGAGGAGGTGCCCTTTTATAAGGGAGGAGAGGGGCATCTTAGGAAAATCTCAAAATATTATTTTATATTAAGGTAAAATTCGTTTAATAATGGTTCCAAATAGTCTTATTTCGAAGCTAAGGTGGGTATGGGTCGAAACCCTCTCATACAATAGGATTTAGACAAGTTTAGGTTATTATTTTAACCTTACCAATTAGATTTAACTCTAAGTTAAATAATTTAACTTTTACCGCGTCTTTTTGTTTTCTTACACTATATGGTTAATAAACATACTATATGAAGCCAAACGAACCCCAAGTTGTTTATTATTAATATATATATCCTTATATAAGTCTTTTGGCCGAACCATAGATTTTTAGGAATTAAATAAAAATTAATAATATAATATTTGTTTTAAAAACTAATTTATGTCAATTTTGACACTATTTGGTACATGATTTTTATGAAATTTCTAACAGAATGATAAGTTCGAAAAAAGTTACTTAAATCAACAATAACATGTAATAGTAACCTAGAAAATTAGTTTATGTCATAAAAAGTCTCAAATTACATTTATTTGGGCAATTATAACATCAATTATGTTAATATTTTCGTAAAAAGGTAATTGTTCCATCATCGTTGTGTCATAAATAAATTAAATTATTTAAAGTATAAAAATTACAAATAAAATACCATTATGTATGAAATCTTCTTATCTATCTAATGAATATTTATAGTCGAAATTATATTATGTATAACCCTATATTAAAAATGTTTTAGTAAATAAACTTTCATTTTAACTCTTTTAACTCTTCTTTGAATTAAATAATAATAAATGTTCTAATCTAATCCAAGTGGGCCTAAATGATAATAGTTTACACTTAAGGTTGTTTATGGTCGAGATAAACTTGTCCAATAGGATTCGGACATGCGTTAGGTTAATATTAATATCATTTTTACCCTTAATTACCCAATTTACTTTTAGTCGTGGTAAATAAAAGTAAAAAGTTACTATTCACCAAAAATTATTTTCATCTCATTGAACCACATTTTACTTACTGACATCAACCGTGTCCCTCGGATTTTTGAAATTCCACTCACAGAAGTGGTAAAATTAAGTTTTATGAAAAAATCATTTTTTTAACTACCACTTAGTGGTTTCACTATTCATCAAAAATTGAACGTTTTCAGAAAAATACCAAAAATTAGACCAAAGCGATATTTGATTTTATGAACTCACAAAAGGTTTTCTATTTTACCAAATTCAAAACATATCAGTTGCGTTAATTAATTTAAAAATTAATTCCCATCGTCAAAACAAATAGCTTGTTCTTAAGAAATAATAACTATCAAAAGATTGACACTTGTTTATGTCTGGTTTAAATGTGAAATTACATCTAATGACCAACATTGTATTAAATTGTAAAAATATATTCTAAAAATACTTTAAAAACACTCAAATTAATAATTTATCACTATTAATTATTTCTATTGAAAAAGTTGTTTTTAATTAAAATTTAGTAATTTTCACTATTCATCAAAATATGAAAGTTATCCGAAAATCATCAAAAATTTACCCTAAGCTAATTTCGATATTCTGAATCCAAAAATGAAGTCCATTTTGAAAAATCGAAATTACAAAATTTAAAAAAGTGGTTATTACTATTCATAACGTCTAGTTTTAGTAATATTTTAATAGCATATTATTGTTTAGTGAAACTCGTTATTGCGTACTACACACACTATCGAGGAAGGTCGTGATTGCGTGTAATGCAAGGAAAGTCAAGGATGCGTGTTGTGCAAGCTCCTTTTGGTGTAGCGTACAACACAAGACATTAGTGAAAATTAAAAAGAATATTTTTCATAAAATCTTGGGCTGTTATAGATAAGTGGTATCCTACAGGAGTCAAAAATTTATTTGTGGTTTTATTTCAAATTAAACTAATACAATGAAGTCTAATATATTGTTAAAAAAATTAACATATGTAATTAAATATTTAATAAACTGAGAATTTACTTTATAATTAATTAAATCATTGTAAATTAAATTATTACCTCATTTTGGTTTAATAGGGGAATCATAATTATACTAGCATTTATGAGGTTCATCCAGATTCCCTTATAAAGGAAATAATAGTATAATTTAGTTAGGTGGTCACTTCATCACACCCCTTTAGTAAATGTGTACTTTTTTTATTTCATGTGATATGTGGTCTCTCCACTTCATTATGATTGACATTAATATTAAAATAATTATTTATTGATTAAATAGAATGTTTTATTATTGTGAAATTCCTAAAAATAGACTGAAAATTTGTTCGAAAACCATGATGGATCCATGACAATGCTTTTAATGCCTCCCTCTAAAATTTTATGGGAAAAGATTTTGAATATGTTTCTTGTGATACTTGAACCCTTGGGGGAATAAATTAATTGGATTTCTTAAAACGTTGGCAACCAATATATATTCCCTTAGATAAATTGAGTAATAGTGTGTCATTAATTATAAATTATATGTTTGAGTATGTCATGTGAGAACCATGATATGATATAAATCTTACTATCTAGTTTATATGATCATCGTGAAATTGTTACACCCCCACTAGTAAATACCCATCTTGTATATATGATTTAAGTAGTTTCAAAACGAATTTGTGAATGGACCAACCTAGAATGACTTCAAATGTGAAATGGGATTTAGGAATGTTTTCCATATGGATTTCAGGACAAATTTACTAAGGTATCCAGTAAATTTTTTTTGTGATCTTGAGGATGTCAGTGATGTTATACCCTTCAAGTTGTGAGTGTTGATCCTAGACTTCTATTGAAGGAGAGGGTCCCAAATAAGGTTATTATTATACAACATTTCTTCCAAGACCATATATAGAGTATATTTGATATAATAACCTCGTAGAGGATATGAATGGTAGTGGGTAATGGTTATTATCAGTATCACCTCAGAACATAAATAAATTTTAAATCATAAAAATTATACCATTTTTAATATTCCTATATGTTATAGGGTGCATGTGATCCCTTGGATATATGAAAATGGTGGATATGTATTTTCTACCTTGTGTCCATATATGCATAAAAATAATGAATTACATGGATTTCTTCTTGAGTAACTTCATATGATAATTTATAAATGCTAGGGGTAAGAATCATATGATACATATATAATTGATTTTGTAGTCTAAAGATTAATTTCCTAAGAACCAATGATACATGGTGATTGTGGGAATATAGGGATCACATCAAAATAATATAGTTCTCATACTATAACATATCGATAGAGATTATTAGGTATTCATAGGATCAGGTGGGATTATTAGTGTTATTTTATGTTATGGATATGGATTCCTTTGATCTTGCAGGATACCTGGTGATATTTTACGGGATTCTTACTAATACCATGGATATTTTATATATTCCTTTTGATAAATATAATTCTTACTATACATAGGATCTATAAGTGATGTCTAGTACTATAATATTACTTGGAATCAAATTCTTTATCATATGAGTATAGTGCTTTTAAATGATTCATAAGAAACCTAGGTTCCAATGTGTATATCAAATATGTAGGGATTTTTGTTATACTATCTTTTATCCAACATGAGATTTCTTTTATTAGTAATGTTAATGGTTCTTCTGGGGATCCAATAATTATGTATAGTGGAGGAATGTATGTGTGATACTAGAGTAGTCCTTGTATTCCCCCTCAAGGTGATGTATTATTCTCAGAGACATAGTAGACTTGGAGAAAAGGGTATGTCCAATCCCTACTGATATATTATAACATATAGACTGATAACAGATGTTAATTTATTCTTATGTATTTTTATTTATTAACCCTATGATCATATCACTTGAACTTACACTATATTACTAATTATATACAAGATAGCCATAACGGTTCCCTACTAAGTTTTACTCAAACCCAACTCGGGTAGCCAGAAACCATAGGTACACAAGAATCCTTCATTGTTCATGAATTATATTTCTGTAAAGAGCATGTATTTCATATTTTATATGAATATATTGAAAACATTTTCATTACAACTTAGTTATAGCTCAATATTATAATAGATCTGCTTTTGTTTTATTCTTTTATTTATCTCAATTATGTTATTGGCCTAGTGGGTGTTCAATTTGTGTGAGTTGGAATAAATATGAGTCAAAAAGACTATTTTTTGTATAAATATGAGTTTATATTTTTATTTCATTTTATTTTAGCATGTTTGCACATTTCTCTATTTTTTTTAATCTAATTATTTTTTACATTAGAGGTTTGGTTATTTTTCCTACCATACATTACTCTGATATAATAGACAGTAACCAATTTTCCAGATGCGAGGCCCTAGTTATCTGTTGGCAGCCACTAGAAAATGGTGGGGGGGTCCTATGGTAATGTAGCAAATGTAATGACCCATTTTGTTCCTACATAAATAAATTCATTGTTTGATAACATACTTCATATAGAAAACCAAACTAAAATGAATACTATAAAATTTTTTTTTATAATATAATAGTTAAATATGATAGTTAAAATATATCTGATGAGTTAAAAAGTATGAAATAGATTATCCAAAATACAAAATGTGCATGTAATGAAAATAAAGACTACTTTTAATACTAATTCAATGTAATTAGTATTTCTAAAAAAACTAAGAAAATCAATTTATGATTAAAAATATATATCTCTAAATTTGGTGGTTTATTTCAAGAAACAATGTATGATTACATCAAATAATAAAAAATTATTAATAAGATATATGACATGTTATCTATTAATTAGTTTGTAGATAATAGGAAATATGAATAATTAATAGTAGTGTTACACTATATTATTTTATTTTATTTTAATAGTGAATACTCAAATTATTATTATTTATTTTGAAAAATCTAAAATCTTTTTTTAAGAAAAATAATTTTATATTATGATTAATTATTAGTATTTTTCTAAAAATATTTATTTTTAGGTGAATATTGAAAATAATATTTTTCCAAATAACATGACTTTTATGACTTCATTAGCATATATGTATTAAGTTTAATATTATGTATCATTTTTAAAATACCAAATGTATATTTTATAAATGAAAATAAAATTTTAGAATTTGTCATTTTAATTTATAAAACGATGTAGAATATTTTATAATTTTTTTTTTATTTTAAAAACATTTTCTATTATACATTTCATATTTTAGAAGTATTTTTTATCAATTATTATAATTTCTTCAAAAATATTCTGATTAAAAGTTTGTATCAATGGGTCCAAATTATATAATGATGATAATTTTTAATTTTTTCCCATTAATGGTGAATTAAATAGGTAATGACTAGTTACCATAGTGAAAACTAAAATGGTAAAAAATAAGTAACATAAGAGGTAAAGGGAAAACAAGAAAAAAAATATTTGTGTTTTTGAGTTTTTCATGTACATTATCTATTATTATATTTATTTATTATAAATCTTAAATTAATCTTTCTTGGGAGTGATATGAAATTTTAAATTTTTTGGGTATTTATAAAACATGTCGTTCATTTTAACATATGAAAGGGGAAAAAATATCCTCAATTAACATCATACAAAATCCCCATAATTACATCCAAAAAACATAAAAATTGATCATCCACACTCTTATACACATTAATAAGGATGTGTTATTCTAAAAAACCATCCCTAAATGTTTTAATACCCTTATCAATGGGCATAACTCAATAAGTGAGTTATTAGTTTCTAACCTAAGTTTCACTTTTAAATTTCTTTATAATCTATTCATCTTCCCAAAATTTCATTCCACTGTCATAAAATGATTAAATTAGTATAATTATTATAATATTATTTAATATTAGTTATTGTAAAATTATTAACCATCCTCTCCTTTTCAATTAAGTAAAATGAAACATTATATCATGCGTTGTGGGGACTACAAACTCTATAAATAAACATGTTTCATTTTAATTAACATAAAAGTATATATGGTTTTAGTTTATATTTTTTTAGTATATAATAAATATATAACTAATTTAGACCATTGAAATAGATACATTATAATAATATAAAAATTAATGATGGTGATTAAGTAAGCCCTTGATTTTTTAAAATAACCCAAAACTAGTTCATCAAAATTAGTGTATTCAAGAAACGTGACTAAAACTCCCATGTAATATCATTATTATATAATAAATCATTTTAGAAAATAAATTATGGAACCATTATTTATTTAAAAACGATGATATGTGTGAGATAAAGGATGTTTGACACCATTTTTATGAACCCAGTCCAATATGGTTCAAATTATTAAAACTAGATATTGAAATGAGATTATAATAATTGTATACATTACAAGAATAGTTATTAATAAATAGTATTAATAGAAATTTATATTTATAATTTTATAAAATATTTAATTATAGTTTTTTCTTATATTTTAAAATATTTTATATCACTTTCAAGGAAATAAGGGTTAATGATAACTGACATAGTAAATAAAAATTATTTCATTGAGTTATATAATTTATAATTGAACTTTATTTTTTCCAAAAAAACCCCATTTTGAATGATTTCCACACTTTTTTATTGATAAAATGTTCTTTAGAACCAAATAAATTTTCATGAGAGTTCTTATTTTCATTTTTCATATAAACGATAACTTTTGAAATTAGACTCAAAAATAATGAATTTTACATACACAACTTCCAAGTGATTAAAAAGGATATTTTCATGATTTAGTTTTCATCATCATTATACGATATATCTATAATGGAGTCATGATTCATTTTTTAAAAAATAGTTTCTTTAATTATGTGATTATTATGGGTGACCATGTTTTTAATATCAAAACAATTAATTAATGACGTTATTTTATACCGTTGGGATGCATAATAAAACCTGATTTAAATATATGGGTTATTTTTTAAAAATTCAAAGTATTTATTTGGATGTTTTATGGAACTTGTTCTATTTATAGTATTTTTTTGGAAATATTAAATTTATCCTATTTATATTTTTTATGATAATAAATATATTTCAATGCCTTTATTATTAAAATTGAATTATATAAATTTGGATGATCTGTTAAACCAATTTTATTTCTATGGGTTTTTATAATGTCAACAATCAATAATTGTTATGTAGAACATATAAATAAAGATAAATGATGACTGTGTCCCCATATCACCTTATAATGTAATGCTTAAGTCTTTATATCTCGTGATATAAGTATTATCCAATGAATTCCAGTTTCTCGTAATCATTTTAACTACAAACATAACTTATGAATGCATGTTCCCCTATGATAATGTTTGTTACATAGTTGAATAATGTTTTTCATTCTGGCCATTCTCTGTCATAATTGAATGTTTATGTTCAGTGATTCTGCATAATTTTAATGCTTTTTTGTTAAATGCTCATGATTGTTTTTATGTTCCATGCTCATATTTTTCTCTCATAATTAGATGTATAAATTAAAAAATTCTTCATGATTGTATAGTTTTTAACTAAATTTTTGCGTGCATTGATATTCACTTATGATTTAAGATTATTACTCATGATTTTTAGATATTTCTTCTATTATCATGTTTTTCTTAATTCTTGTGAACTCATACTTGATACATTTTTTATTTACCCCTCACTTAGATTTTGAGTTCACCGCTTTAATATGTTTTCATTCTCCATGTTTTGATCATGATTATAACATAAAAGTTTTGTTGAAGATCATATAGTATAGTTCCTTCAAGAATATATGATCATGGGTTTTATAAAATAGAGTTATAATATATCTATTCTCGAAATAGACTGAACCTACAGGTCTTATAGTTGTATTTATTATTAAATGAAAATTTTATATCATATAAAAAATATAGGGACTTGATTCTTTTAATAATATTTTTACATGATATTTAAGATATTCAAACCTTACATAGAACCTAATGACCCTAAATCCTAATGTATTTATAATTCTAGGTTCACAACACATCAAAGTATGGATAAAATAAAACATTGTTTATTTATTCTCTAAACAGAGATTTGAAATCCTTAAGATCTCTTTAAACTACCTGGGATAATAAGGGAAATAAATATATATAGGGGGTTATATAAAATATCTAGTAAGGATATAAATAGGATTAGTAGAAAATTTGAGTCCATGGTATAACATGATATAATAAAATAATAAAGAGCATGAGAAATCACATAGAAAAATTAGAATAAAGATCACGATATCATAAGATCATAACGTCATTATAAATTTTTAATCAACCAAAAAAATCACATAAACATTATTCAAGGATAATTACCCTAAAAATATCACATGGTGGACAATGTCCCATAAAAAATTAGGTTCATTACCCAATCCCATAAATGACTCCACTTGAGAATAAAGCTCAACCCAATGATTTGGAGTGTTATCTAGGTTCACCCATCATAACAAAATTGTGATCTATATGTCCCAAAAAAAGAAATAAATAACAAAAAATAACATAATAATTGACCATGGAAATAGAATGGGTTATATATTTTTTATTCATATCATAATAAAATGAAATTTCATAATAAAGGTATTTGAGAAATGATCACAAGAATTGTATCACCCAGCTAAAGGAACATAAAATAAGATATTTATATATTTTAGATAAATATATATAGTAATATGAATTATACCTTAGAAATAATGGTTGTTTTTATTAAGAAATAGATGTACGCCCCAAAAGAATTATAAAAAATTCTTGAGGAAAATAAACTTGCAACATTGAAAATAAGGTTTTAAAAAATAAAATTCAAAAAATACAATCGGAATATTTTTAACTGAAAATATAATTTAAATAATATAAATTAATATTCAAATAAAATGATAGTGGTTTATTATGTTAAATGAATATAATTTAATAAAACATTCCTTGGACATTTGGTAAGAAAAGTATAAAAACGTTCCTCATTGAAAAAATGACAAGACTATTACTTTAATATCATTTTTTAAATTAAAACAGGGGTTATAATTTCATCAACAAATCATTTTATAATATAAAAACAATAATTTAAAACATTTTTAGAAAAAAATTGTTTTTTTGGAAAATGATTTCAACTGAGAGAGAAATGAAATTATATTTTTTAAAACAACATTTTCCCAAAAAAATAAATAACTAAGAGAGGTAAATGTACTGTTATTGGAAAATTTAATAAATTACTAGAGTAAAAAATATTAATGGTTAATATTATACAAATATTAACATAGTTCATTCAATGTAAATTAATGAATAAGAAAATCCCAATTAAAATGAGGTTGAAGAAAAAACACTTTCCTTTTTTGTAACTTTTGAGTCATAAACCCATAAATTATGTAAGTGGATAGTAACATAAAATACCATGAATTGTGAAGGATTTATAATATAATATATAATGGGGATGTGTAAATACCATATAAATAAATTTTTGAAAAAATACGATTTGCCTCAAAGAATTTATTTTTGAGATGGAAACACTAACCTTAAGTATAGGCTTGCCGTGTATGTATTTTACCACCTATATAATATATGTTATAATTTTTTTTATTAATGTTATATATTCAGGTTTAATCACCTAAACATAATAAATTTACTTAATTTACTTTAATAAAGTATTTAATTACATAAATAATTAGGTCCACGTTGGGTTTTTTATGGATGGTCAGTTAAAAATTTCAAAATGATGTCAGTGTGTCAACCGTATTCAATTTTTTCATTATTCCATTATATTATGAATAATAATACTGAAATATTTTGTATTTTTACATTTAAATTCAACTTTAAAAAGATAACCAGAATTATGGTTATGAAAAAAATAATTACATTCAAATCATGGATAAGGTAGTACGTACGTACACTTATATAACAATTAAATTTTTAAACAATCCTAATGGAAAAAATGGTAAGTGTAATATTATTGTTCCCTAATCATCATTATATAATAAATTTAATATTATTTATTTAAATATACATAAATATACAATCCATGTAATTCATTAACAAAAACTGAATCAAATCACTTCATTAGGCCTCGGTCTGCCACACACATGAACGACATTATAATTTTCAGTGGATGATAATATAATAAATTATATGATAAATTAAATTTACATAATTAAAATAAATTCATGAACATAATATATAAAAATTTAATGCATCATCATTAATAGACATAGGAGGTGATTTTGGAAAAAAATTACATCGGTTCAAAATAAGGATATCCAATATACAAATACTCAATGAGTTTATATCCATTTGATTTTGGAGGATATGATTGTACTACAATCTATTAAAATAAAAAACATTTAATTATATAAAATATTTTATGTATCTAGAGGAATAAATACAATAATATTCTTGGTTTGGGATGTGACCTCTTCTTCGGACAACATCATTATGTTTTCACTGAATGTTATTCAATGTTAGATTTATATCAAACACATGATTCTTGTATAAATGAATAAAAGTAAGGATAATATATTTTCATTATTTGGTTAAAAATGGGTTTTTATATTTTTAAATGATTTTGTAGGGTTTTTCCTTTTACATGTGTGGGAGATGAGTCCCTTGTAAGTTTTTAAAAGAAAGAATTAGACCCACATTTTTCAGATGCCACAAGGCCCCAAAATAGCCAATTTTAAGTAATTAGAAAATATGAGGTACAAATATTACCTGAAATATGGAATGGAAAATTTTTGGGTCATTTGTATCCCTTCTCTATTTAGTTTACCACCATGTAAATTTTTCATTAAATAAATTGGGGTAAACAAATTTTATTGTTTTCACTATTCATTATAGTAGAAAAGTAAGGATTCATTATTAGATAACATAAATTATCATGTTTATAAATATGGATTACAGTTTTCCAAATTTATCACACATTATTTCACCAAATTAATTTAAAATTAAACCCATTGATGTGTTGAATAAATAAATAGTTTTCCCCGAAATACATTTTGTTATAGAATATATGGTCTCATATTAACTTTATGCAAAGTAATCATAATTAAATAAATTTCTATTAATTTTTATAGATATATAAAATATAATTTTAATTAAAATAAGTTTCATTATGAGTTATATAATTTATTTAAACAGGTGAAACTTTATACACATTATTGTTTTTTTGTGTTAATTTTTTTTAGGGAATAAAAATAATTTTACAATAAAATCTTCTATAAAAATTATTGAAGTCTATATATTTTATTGAAAATTAATAGAAGTCACTTAATTTAATATTTATTAAAATTTAAAAAATAATAGGACTGTTAAATTACATAATTTATTAAAAATAAAATATAATTTATAAATATCATTATTTTTCACTATTTGCTAAAAATTTAATATTATCCAAAAAATCTCAAAATATAAAAATAAGTTAATATCTATGTGATTATTTACGAAAATGAATCACAATTTGTCAAATTTATTTTCTAATAGTGGAGAAATATTTAATTATATAATATTCTCATTGAAATAATTAAATATCCTTTTATGAAGAAAAAGTATTTTTGATTAATAAAATGACTTTTCATAAAACTGTGTGACTAGTTAATTATAATATATTAGTAAATAAATATTGAGTAGGGACTTTAAATATATTATAGAAAGAATCAAATATTATTCATACCTTCCAATTTAATTACTAGGTTGAAATGATCACATTAAAATAATAATATATTAATAATAAGTCATGGTTTGTTTAATGATAGAGTTGCGTGCTGAATATGCTATTGAGAATAAATATGTTTCAAAATATTTTTGTGTACAATTGTACAATAAATAAATAAACTCAATCTCATAATTTGAAATTATTATCAATAGTCAAGGTTTTTTCATTAGAAAATTTATTTGTGAAAAAATTAATCATAGTAAAAAGGGTTAATGTACTGTTCTCATAAAAATAGGGAAATAGAATTAATAATTTAATCAGAGAACTAGTTTTACATATAGGAACAATTTCATGAAAGTTAAATATATGGAAATAGATGAAAATATAAAATAATAAAGTGGATTAATAAATATCATTGATCAAAATAATTTGATTGGTCAACAAAAAAGTTACCAATAAAAAAGGTACTAATCAATGATGAATTAAATGACTATTGATGCATCATATATTAAGGTAATAGTATAGTTTGTAGTATAATTTTCCTAGAGTTGAGGGTTTATTTCTCTTTCAATAAATATAAAAATATAAAATATACATACTTGATATCATATTATTACATATACATAGTCACATCCTTTCATTATACATCGATTAATTTTCACCTCAACTATCACTCTAAGTAATGAATATCAAATATAATTACAACACAAAAATTAAATTTTAATGGATCATAATATCCACAAAATAGTATCAAGTTACTAATACATTATTTCTTAAATCCCATTTTTTATCATAGTGTAATAAAATACGCAAAAATTAATATAAATATATTAACCTCCGAAATAAAAAACTAAAAAATTAAAATATATTATTACCTAAAAATTTAAAATTGAATCTTAAATAACCTCAATAAAATCAACATGAAATAATTTTTCATCCTAAATTTTTTTCATGTTCCATCCAACATAAATATCCAAAAACATTATAACATTCTCCCAAAATATTACTTTATGATGAAAAATTATTATTTACATCTAAACCCAAAAAAAATGATTCCCAAAAAAATGAAGAACATCGTCAAAATAACTGTAATCATCAAATATGTTTTCCCACAAATTTCTTATACATAACCTATTTTTTTAAAAAATAAAATAATATTAATTTACTATAAATAATTCAATACGATGTAAATATAAAATAATATATTTTCATCAATATTTTTTTTCATTAAATATCACCAAACCATTTATTAACTATTCAAGTTCATTAGTACCATTAAAAATATTCTTGAAAATCCTTAAATAAAAATAATTAAAAAACAATCCTTTTAAGTTTCATAATTCAAGTAACCAAAATACCATTGTAAATTATACTCCAACAACATTGTTCTTGATTTCTAACACATAAACACTTCAATAATTATAATTTATTTACTCTGATAACACAAAAAAATTTGAATTAGTCTTTATATTAGGGAATTAAATTGGATAATTACAATGTTCCTCGCATTTAAGACATTTATCCATTATTCTTGCATTTGGTTGAACATTATATTCCTATATCTTATTAACCAGACAATTCATTTTCATTTTATAGATAACTATTTTCCGGCCTACATTACGACACATATTGCATCTTATATCTCTGTTAAGTATTTTTACATAGTTCCATATCTAAAATTTATTACATGTATATATTTTAATATTATTTTCATCATCCTCAATAATACATAGACTTCCTTGATACATATTCCTTATCTTCATTGCTGTGTTTGGAAATTAAAATATATTTTATCTTTCAGTCATATTTCAAGATAGACCCATTTTATGATCATAAGAATGATGACAACCATTCCCATGAAGTTAAGTATCATATTTATTAAATCTTTAAATTTCTTAACACATTTGTCTTTTGCATTATTTATGCTATTTCCCATCATCAAGTAAAAAACTTATGGAAAGAAGATAATACATCAATGTAAAAAATGGATCTTAGATACATTGAAGGAATAACTTATAAATGATAAGTATATCCTGAAATATGGGCCTTTAGGTTTCAATTTAATATCTCCATGGTAATTATTCCAATTATTTTTTCTTATCTAAATTTTTTTTCATGTTTTTTAAAATGGTTAAAAAATAATTTGAATTTCAAATGAAAATCCCCTTGATGTGTCAACAACTGTGCATAGAAATGCCCATTTTCCGATACTAGGTAACCCTCATGTCATGCCCAATAAAATATGAAGTTATTTTCCATAGGTACATTATCTCCCAAACCAAATCCAATCATAGTATCCAAATATTGATGTAATTTCTTGGAAACCACTATCTCTATACATCACTCAGATTAGAGAATATTTTTCACCACATATTTTTATCCTTAAAATTTTTCCAAGGGTTATCACTAATGTTTTTATTTATTAGTTGTATAGGATAACATTATCATTATTCTAATGACAGATCTCATGGTCTTGAATTTCTTCTAGTGTTCTTTTATTGATACCTATTAGTTCACACTATCCTACTAGGTGGGAAAAACCACCATCCCATTTGTCATTCATTTCCTCTTGATATGATTGGGTGGGGAGCCATTGTTAATCCAAAGAAAACACAATAGGGTTTCCAAGGATTATATTGATACCTGTTATTTGAATATAACTATAGTAACCGAAGCCTTTTTCATATATTATTACATTAATTTTAACAAAATAATATATTTGTTACAATAAAATATCATGAGGCTTAGTGTGTTTGTATGACTAGTTTTATAATACATCAAAGTGTAGATAATAAAAATTGACATTATATTATTAACGATGAAATTTCAATTCATTTTTATATCCTAAATCTACATGTGAATACATGAAGAATAGATAAACATATTGGGTGAGCTAAAAATACTAGTAAGGAAATAAACATAACGAGTAAGAATAAAATTTTAGAGAAGGTTATAGAAAGATATCATAAAATAAACGTAAAATGATTAATCGTATGAAAAAATAACAAAAACAAAATGGTATCATAAGATCGTGGAATAATATGAAATTTGGTGGACACACACAAAAACCCCATTAACACTATTCAAGGATAACTGGATAGATAATATCTCACGAAGGATAATGTAAAATCACATATTTGGTTTACTCTTTAATACTATAAAAGTTGCATCATGATACTAATGATTTACCCAATGAGTTGGAGAACGTTCTAGGTTCACCCATCATAAAATGTTCATGATATATGTGTTCCATATAAAGGAAATATTTATATGGCATAAAATAATAAATACCCCTGGAATGAAAATGGGTTTCATAACATTTTTTCATTTCATAATTAAAAGAAATTTCATAATGAATGAATTTTTAAAATGATAAAAATGAATGAATTAAAATATTGAAGGAATAAGTAATAATATTTTTATATATACGGGAGATATATATATTTAATTTAGAATCATTACAAAACATTAATAGTTTTTTGGTTGTGGAATTAATGTAATTTTAAAAATATTTAATACATTATTAAGGGAAATAAACATAACACATTAATAAATAGTTTTAAAAGCCTAATATCCAAAAACATGGTGTGGATCCTCCTCATTGTAAATATACATTGAGAATTATAAATAATAAATCAACTAAAAATATAGAAGATATATTTTTACATGTCATAAAAGTTTAAAAAACATTCATTTCACATTTTGAAATAATAGTCAAAATGTTTCATATTTGGAAAATGAAGTGCCCAGATCAGTGTGAATCACTGAGAGGGGGAGGGGGTGAATCAGTGATCCTTTAAAACTTTTTACTAATTGATTCTTAATCAATTAAACCTCTATGGCTGGTTAAAGCCTCGATCCACTCTTCTTGTATCTCTCAACCTTTCCCGGATAATGCAGTAATGAAAAGGCACAGGACACAAGGATTTACAAGGTTCGGCACCAAAGGCCTACATCCTTGCCATGCTCTCTCAGCATGGATTCTCCCATTATAACTTGTTATAATTACAATGGTCGATACAGAGTCTCACTGTATCTCTCCTGAGTCCCACAGGAGGGTCTTTATACTGCGTCCCACAGTGTTACCAGAGTCCCACTGGCCTGCTCCAGAATCCCACTGAAGACTTCTTCTCCCTGAGTCCCACAGGGTCTTCTCTTGGCTCCTCGAGTCACACGAGTAGCACTTCTTCACTTTAAGTTCTTCAAGTAACTTCAGCAGCCTGGGATAAAGGCTGCTGGCCTTGCTCTTCTTCTGATCACTTGTGGTGATCAGGGTCTTCTCAATCTGCTGAAAACTCAGACAAACAATATCTTTCACTTCAGTCTGGCTCAGTCTCTGTTCACTTCAACTTCATGCACTGAATGCATGGCATCACAATATCTTCAAGATCTCCTGGTCTTGGACTTCTCAAATGCACACAAGCTGATTCAGACTTGTTCACGTGTGCACGTGCATGCATGCATGCATGCACTTTCCCTTTCTTCTTCTTGGTGCAGTAGACCCACAAAGGGTGTAATCAATTATTGCACACACCTTCTCACTTGAACTTCACACTTTGTTCAATTTGTTTACACACTTAGAGTGTGTTCTACCTTAGTGTGGGTCACTCCTTATTTCTTCTAAGTGTATACACACTTCTTAGTGCACACACCTAGGTTCGGCCACTTCTTTAATTTGCACACAATTGTTTCACTTTAGCACACACATGAAACATGGCCTTCACTTCTTCTTGCACATAAATGACTACGGCCTCTTCACTTGTTGCACACACACAAGAGATGTGTCCTTCCCCACTTACACACACACTGCCTGGTGTGGTCTTCTTGTTTGCACAGGGCTACGGCCTTTCTCTCCTTTTTGCACACACACACTGCCCACGGTGGTTCTTTAATTTTGCACACACACACAAGGGCTACGGCCACTTGTTGTCTTTTTGCACACAAAGGCACAAAGGCCTCGGCCTTCTATTCTTTCTTCTTGCACATACACTGCCCGTAGGGTCTCTTCTTCTTTACTTTGCACTCAAAGGGTGCAAGGGCTCGGGTCTTGCTTGTTTTGCACACCTACTGCCACCTTCTTGTTATTGCACACACAACCCAAACCCCTACTGCCTCAAGCAAGCCGTGCAAGAGGGTGCGGCCGATTCTTCTTCTACCACTGCCGCATAGGTCTTCAAGATGCACAAGGTATGAGCCGCGGCCTCTCTTCCTCAACACTGCCGCGCAAGCCTCAACAAAGGACAAGGCGCGCAGGTCTCAACAAACCTCGAGGGCGCGCAAGGTACTTGCGGCCTCGGGTCCTTCCTGTCGCGCAAAAGAAAGACGCGCAGGGAACTCCTCCTCCTCCTCCTTGTCGCGCAAAGAGGTAGCGCGCAAGGAACTTCAGCCGCGCAAATATAATTGCGCGGGGGCTTCAACTTCGCAAGGCAGAGCACATGCGGGTCTTCTGATTTTCAAGAAAACTTCAGCGCATCAGCAAGCTTCTCGAGGGCTCGGCCTCTCTTTATATAGGCAGAGGAATACCCCATATCTTCCGCGTGATTTAACTTCAAGATCCCGAAGTTTTCGGTTCTTTAAAATCTTCCAAATATTTATATTTATCCTCTGTTTCACGCGGGATCTTTCTTCTTCGGTTTCCTCCACATGCATGCGATTTATAACACATGCATGGCCTTCGTTAAACCTTATCCATGCAAAGGCACGAACACCGAATGGCCTCGCACCTCCGGTTGCTTCGGCCTCGCTCGAAATCCTCCTTTCATCGCATGCATGCTTATTTTATAGCATGGTTATGTTCAGTAGGCACAGACGATCACAATGGAGGCTTTGGCTTCGAAAATGGTGGCCGGGAACTCGAAATAGGTCGTCGGGAAGGCGCCTGGTTCAGCGGGGCTCGCGGGTGGCTTCGGCTCGAGCTCGAGGTGGAAGACGAGCCACGGCCGTCGGATCAGGCTATGGAGATTCATCGGACGGCTGGATCAGATCGCGGCGCGCGGCAGATGAATCGTGCGGCGCAGATCAATCGCGCGATGAGACGGACGGCTCAGATCTGTCCCGGGTGAAAAAAGCGCGTCCTACATCGAAACTTTCCGCGGATTTTCCGCGGTTTATTACCCTGCCGCTGCCCGCAACTCCTCAGTTGCACTTCTCCCCTCCCGGTGCCGCCCCGCACCGGGTTCTCTCTGCGGGCGCGCTCTGCGCCCACTCTTTCTCCCGCGGGCGCGCTCTAGCGCCCACTATGCATCTCGGGCGCGCGGATTTCACCACCGCGTTCCCTCAGGGGGCTTATAAACGGCCCCCTGCGCTCCTCCGGGCGTGCCCCAGGCGCCCATGCGGTTGTCTTGGGTGCGCCCCTGCCTCAAGGATATGCTGCCTTGGCCTGAGGGTTCCCCATGGGCGTGGTGACCTCGAGTCCCACATGAGCCTTGGGTGATGACCCTCGGCTGGCCTTCCTTGGTGGCTATTTTTTGCTAGTGTAAAACACTAAGTGAATTTGTATAAAAACAAAGTACCAAGTGTAATATGCCAAATGCCTCCTCCTCTATTCTTCTTATTTCTTCTCTTCTAACACATATTCTCCATCTTCTTCATTAGAATCCACAAACCCTCCTTAACATATATTCTAGACTTTGGAGGTGGAATTCCCGAAGGGTCTTCATCTTCAACCGAGCTCCTTAATCACATAAATTCTTCAATAATCTTCATTGATCTAATCAGAGATCAAATTGGATCACTTCCAATTCACATGCACTAAGAGTTAGTACATGGACTTCATCAGCTCACTTCATCCACTTAGGAGGTGTGGATGGATCATCTTCCTCTCCTCATGCATTGTCAATACAATGCATGGTCTTCTATCATTGTTGTGACTTTGTATCATCAGGATACAAGTTTCATGAACTTAAAGATCAGCTCAACAATCGTCAGATTTCCATGGAGAATGTTTCAACCATATTCTCCATTGCCACTTAGTGAATCTCCTAAGTGACATTCCTCTAAGTTCCATGGCCATTCTCCATTCTTTACCAACACCATTACAACCTTTGTCATTCACATTTGACATTCCCTGACTTCCATTCATTCCAAGACAACTTCATGTCTCATTGACAACAAATGCAACACAATGCACTTCAATCTCCCCCTTTGTATTTGTTGTCAATACACTCCTTCAGCACATATGAATGGGTCAATATGTGTGCCAATATTTTCTCCCCCTTATTGGAAATCAAATGCAAAGGTGTGGTGTGGTTCAATTTCACAAATATCTTCCTCCCTTATAAATAGTATTCTCTTGAAAAACACTAAGAGAGGGATGATGTCACATGTTCTCTTTAGCAAAGAACCTTTAGTAAATCAGCTCTAAGTCTACTTGGGCTAACCCGGTGTAGAAAACAAGAGTGATATGACCAAGGAATTCAAAGCTGTCCAAAATTCACTGTACATGTGAGATCATGCTTAGGGGTTTAATTTTTTTTTTCAGATATTCAATGAATTGCTGAATCCTGCACATACTTCACAAAACTCATTAGAAAGTTCAGTGCAATGATAAAGCTCCCCCTTTCATCCATTTGTCTTCAATCCATACTCCCCCTTAATTGACATGCATCTCAATTAAGAAACAAGGGATGAAAGCATGATTGGAATACCTTCAGCTTTTCTCAAGATAGTATTAAATCTTACAATACCATCTTCTCCAGATTGGCTCCCCCTCAAGGGGTGCACTCCATTCAATCAAAACCATCCTCCAGCTGAGAATGATCATCATCTTCAATTCCCTGCATTGTTAGCACATGTAAATACCAATGTATAAGGGAATAAGATGGAACCTCCTTGGTTCATCAATGTGAACAACAAGGTTGAGAAGATTCTCTCAACCGAGATGTCCCATTTTCACCATTCTTCACACTTGCACATTTGATCTTCAATGATGTTTGTGCTGGTGTGGATCTCAAAACATCTTCATGTGAAATCTTCTTCTTCTCTTTTGCTTTAGTAATTGCCAGTACTTCCTCTTCAGCTCTTTGTAAATCTTTGGCAAGTTGCAACTGATTTGGCCATATGACTAGTAAATCATTTGGAAGAGTGGCCTCAGTCTGGGAAGTTCCACATGGTTCCTTAGATACTGTCAAGCTACCTCTCTTAGGCAACTTGTTTTCAATCAATCCCTTCTTCTTCTGGATTGATTGTCTTTTGGAGTTCAGTCTGCTTCTATTTAGTTTCATGGCTTCTTTACAAAGGTCCATGATGTGTCCTTTCTTTCCACAGAAGAAGCATGTTTTCTTGGTGGCTCTTGTTGATGCATCACCCTTCTTGGATTTGAATTCCAAGGACTTCTTTTCATTATTCAACTTCTTCTTGGGAGCATTTTCAATTTTCTTCTTGCTTCCCAAGGAATCCTTTTTAGCCAGGTTCAGTGATCTTTTCTTCTTTTCATCTTTGGATACAGTTGGAGATTGACATGTATCATTTTGACCACTTTTGCAACCATCCCAGATGTTGTCAAGTAATCCAAATCTGTTAGCAGTAAACAGATGTCTCTGGACCTGTGGATGCTGCTTATTTTCTTCTGGCTTGCTCCCCCTAGGCATGGGCTTCCTTTGTGCTTTGACATTTAGTGGATTGTACCAACAATCCTTTGCACAGTGCCCATACTTATTACAACACCAACATTGACCCACAAATCTTGACTTCTTCAGTCCTTCTGATTTTAGGGTACTTTTCTTGACCTGTTGTGCTGTTTCAGGAGAGCTTTGCTTCTTTACTGACTTCATCCATATTTGTTTGGAATTATTCTTCCATCCTGAACTTTTAGTAGAAACACTATTAGAAGCATCAGTACAAGATGGTATGGATGGTACCTTCTTCTTAGAAGATGTTGCACTTTTACTAGAGGATGTCCTTCTCTTAGAATCATCCTTCTCAAAGCATACTTGAGTAGCAACATTTCTCCTTTCAGTTGACTGGGAGGCTTTGGCTTTGGGTGATTTCTGATTTTTCAATATCACCTCTAATTCTAAACACTTCATGTTGAGGGAGTTCTTCTCATCCTCAACTGTTCTTAGCCTTCCTTCCCATTTCTCTTCCAGCTGTTTTATCTGGTCTTCATGCATCTGCTTCATTTCAAGCAATGAGTTGTCAAGCTCCTTCACCCTTTTGACTTTGTCTTCTAGTTGAGCATCCCTGACAACCATTGACACTTTGTGCCTCTTTTCCAGTGCATGGACAACATCTTTGATCATTATCATAAAGATGTCTTTCTCAGAAAGGCTTCTTTGCAATTCTTCAGCAGTGTCTTCATATCATTCATTGCAAAGGGAAACTGTTTCATCTTTGGCATTCACCAGCCTTCTGAGAGTGTTGGTTATGCCAACCCTTTTAGCCAATTGGACTTCCAGAGAATTGGCTTCATCTTATAGCTGTAATTTTTCTTCTTGAAGATCAAGGAGGCCTGTAGCTATACACGTTGCAACTTCCTTGGGGACTCTCTTCTGAAGATATTTGATTGCATTTAGAAGATCATTGTTTCTTCCATCTTCATCACAACTAGAGCAGGCTTCATCAGAAGAATGATAAAAGGAATTGTCATCTGATGTGACTTTCACATTTCTTTCCATAGAAGGAGTTTCTCTGATTGCAGCAACCTTCTTCCTCATCTTCTTTGCCTGTTTCTTCATTCTGTTTTTCTGAGTTTTGGCAGATATCTCCTTTTGAGGTTGTTCTTTCATTTCCTCAAATCTGCACTCCATATAGACTCCCTTGGATCTTTTAGAGGTAACCTCCCTCTGATACCAATTGAAGTGCCCAGATCAGTGTGAATCACTGAGAGGGGGAGGGGGTGAATCAGTGATCCTTTAAAACTTTTTACTAATTGATTCTTAATCAATTAAACCTCTATGGCTGGTTAAAGCCTCGATCCAGTCTTCTTGTATCTCTCAACCTTTCCCGGATAATGCAGTAATGAAAAGGCACAGGACACAAGGATTTACAAGGTTCGGCACCAAAGGCCTACATCCTTTCCATGCTCTCTCAGCATGGATTCTCCCATTATAACTTGTTAGAATTACAATGGTCGATACAGAGTCTCACTGTATCTCTCCTGAGTCCCACAGGAGGGTCTTTATACTGCGTCCCACAGTGTTACCAGAGTCCCACTGGCCTGCTCCAGAATCCCACTGAAGACTTCTTCTCCCTGAGTCCCACAGGGTCTTCTCTTGGCTCCTCGAGTCACACGAGTAGCACTTCTTCACTTTAAGTTCTTCAAGTAACTTCAGCAGCCTGGGATAAAGGCTGCTGGCCTTGCTCTTCTTCTGATCACTTGTGGTGATAAGGGTCTTCTCAATCTGCTGAAAACTCAGACAAACAATATCTTTCACTTCAGTCTGGCTCAGTCTCTGTTCACTTCAACTTCATGCACTGAATGCATGGCATCACAATATCTTCAAGATCTCCTGGTCTTGGACTTCTCAAATGCACACAAGCTGATTCAGACTTGTTCACGTGTGCACGTGCATGCATGCATGCATGCACTTTCCCTTTCTTCTTCTTGGTGCAGTAGACCCACAAAGGGTGTAATCAATTATTGCACACACCTTCTCACTTGAACTTCACACTTTGTTCAATTTGTTTACACACTTAGAGTGTGTTCTACCTTAGTGTGGGTCACTCCTTATTTCTTCTAAGTGTATACACACTTCTTAGTGCACACACCTAGGTTCGGCCACTTCTTTAATTTGCACACAATTGTTTCACTTTAGCACACACATGAAACTTGGCCTTCACTTCTTCTTGCACATAAATGACTACGGCCTCTTCACTTGTTGCACACACACAAGAGATGTGTCCTTCCCCACTTACACACACACTGCCTGGTGTGGTCTTCTTGTTTGCACAGGGCTACGGCCTTTCTCTCCTTTTTGCACACACACACTGCCCACGGTGGTTCTTTAATTTTGCACACACACACAAGGGCTACGGCCACTTGTTGTCTTTTTGCACACAAAGGCACAAAGGCCTCGGCCTTCTATTCTTTCTTCTTGCACATACACTGCCCGTAGGGTCTCTTCTTCTTTACTTTGCACTCAAAGGGTGCAAGGGCTCGGGTCTTGCTTGTTTTGCACACCTACTGCCACCTTCTTGTTATTGCACACACAACCCAAACCCCTACTGCCTCAAGCAAGCCGTGCAAGAGGGTGCGGCCGATTATTCTTCTACCACTGCCGCATAGGTCTTCAAGATGCACAAGGTATGAGCCGCGGCCTCTCTTCCTCAACACTGCCGCGCAAGCCTCAACAAAGGACAAGGCGCGCAGGTCTTAACAAACCTCGAGGGCGCGCAAGGTACTTGCGGCCTCGGGTCCTTCCTGTCGCGCAAAAGAAAGACGCGCAGGGAACTCCTCCTCCTCCTCCTTCTTGTCGCGCAAAGAGGTAGCGCGCAAGGAACATCAGCCGCGCAAATATAATTGCGCGGGGGCTTCAACTTCGCAAGGCAGAGCACATGCGGGTCTTCTGATTTTCAAGAAAACTTCAGCGCATCAGCAAGCTTCTCGAGGGCTCGGCCTCTCTTTATATAGGCAGAGGAATACCCCATATCTTCCGCGTGATTTAACTTCAAGATCCCGAAGTTTTCGGTTCTTTAAAATCTTCCAAATATTTATATTTATCCTCTGTTTCACGCGGGATCTTTCTTCTTCGGTTTCCTCCACATGCATGCGATTTATAACGCATGCATGGCCTTCGTTAAACCTTATCCATGCAAAGGCACGAACACCGAATGGCCTCGCACCTCCGGTTGCTTCGGCCTCGCTCGAAATCCTCCTTTCATCGCATGCATGCTTATTTTATAGCATGGTTATGTTCAGTAGGCACAGACGATCACAATGGAGGCTTTGGCTTCGAAAATGGTGGCCGGGAACTCGAAATAGGTCGTCGGGAAGGCGCCTGGTTCAGCGGGGCTCGCGGGTGGCTTCGGCTCGAGCTCGAGGTGGAAGACGAGCCACGGCCGTCGGATCAGGCTATGGAGATTCATCGGACGGCTGGATCAGATCGCGGCGCGCGGCAGATGAATCGTGCGGCGCAGATCAATCGCGCGATGAGACGGACGGCTCAGATCTGTCCCGGGTGAAAAAAGCGCGTCCCACATCGAAACTTTCCGCGGATTTTCCGCGGTTTATTACCCTGCCGCTGCCCGCAACTCCTCAGTTGCACTTCTCCCCTCCCGGTGCCGCCCCGCACCGGGTTCTCTCTGCGGGCGCGCTCTGCGCCCACTCTTTCTCCCGCGGGCGCGCTCTAGCGCCCACTATGCATCTCGGGCGCGCGGATTTCACCACCGCGTGCCCTCGGGGTCTTATAAACGGCCCCCTGTGCTCCTCCGGGCGTGCCCAAGGCGCCCATGCGGTTGTCTTGGGTGCTCCCCTGCCTCAAGGATATGCTGCCTTGGCCTGAGGGTTCCCCATGGGCGTGGTGACCTCGAGTCCCACATGAGCCTTGGGTGATGACCCTCGGCTGGCCTTCCTTGGTGGCTATTTTTTGCTAGTGTAAAACACTAAGTGACTTTGTATAAAAACAAAGTACCAAGTGTAATATGCCAAATGCCTCCTCCTCTATTCTTCTTATTTCTTCTCTTCTAACACATATTCTCCATCTTCTTCATTAGAATCCACAAACCCTCCTTAACATATATTCTAGACTTAGGAGGTGGAATTCCCGAAGGGTCTTCATCTTCAACCGAGCTCCTTAATCACATAAATTCTTCAATAATCTTCATTGATCTAATCAGAGATCAAATTGGATCACTTCCAATTCACATGCACTAAGAGTTAGTACATGGACTTCATCAGCTCACTTCATCCACTTAGGAGGTGTGGATGGATCATCTTCCTCTCCTCATGCATTGTCAATACAATGCATGGTCTTCTATCATTGTTGTGACTTTGTATCATCAGGATACAAGTTTCATGAACTTAAAGATCAGCTCAACAATCGTCAGATTTCCATGGAGAATGTTTCAACCATATTCTCCAATGCCACTTAGTGAATCTCCTAAGTGACATTCCTCTAAGTTCCATGGCCATTCTCCATTCTTTACCAACACCATTACAACCTTTGTCATTCACATTTGACATTCCCTGACTTCCATTCATTCTAAGACAACTTCATGTCTCATTGACAACAAATGAAACACAATGCACTTCAGAAAATTATGGGTTTCTTCATTTTAAACCATTTCTATTAAAAAATTGGTCAAAAATTATATAATGACTTATTTTATTATATTTAAAACATTATTTGAAAAAATTTATGAAAACATGGTTTTAGAAGGAAAAGGATTTTCAACTAATGAGAGAAATGAAATCGGATTTCATTAAAAATATTTCCTAACTAATTTTCATTAAATAAAAGAATAAAGTGGAAATATTAATTAATAATTTCATAAATAAATTTTGGAAAATAATAATAAATATTTTTATAATCCAATGGTCTAATAATTAATATAAAAGTAAATTTGATCATAAATAATCCATACTAAATTGAGACGGAAGCATACCACTTCCCATTTAGGTAGCTTTTAAATCATAAACCTGATAATTGAACTGAGAATATTATAAATAAAAATACCATTAATTATCGATGATTAATTATATAATATCTAAATGTTAAGTTTATACACCATATAATTAAATTGTGTGTGTAAATTAATTTTCATCTAAAAGAAGAATGTTTTCAGAAAGATACCCAAACCTTCTGTCCAGGATTATTTTACATGTTTATTAAATCCTATATAATAAAAATATACTTATTATTAAGGAACTTTTCATGGATTAATCGCTTAAATTTAAAAATGTATTTAATTTATTTTAATGATATTTTTAATTACATCAGTAGTTATATCCACGTAGGGTGTTTTGAGGATGCTCAGTTCAAAATTTCAAAGCAACATCAGTGTATTGATCGGGGTTAAAGAGGGCATTATTCTATAATCCCCGAAATAATATCCATCTAATAGTTATAGTAATTTTATATAATTTTTAATTTTATTATTTTAAAAAAATATTTTTATGAGAACTGAATTACATTATAATCATTTATAGAGTATTCCATATGTACGCATTTGTAACGCTTCCATTTGTCAAAGATCATTAAAGAAAGAATTTATGTATTTTTTTCCATTTTATAATAATTTTAATATAATTAATATCAAATAAATTATTTTAATACACTTTAATATATCATCATTGGGATATGGTAGTGAAAATAAAATCAAATCCCTTCATGAGGCGGTAGTCTGTTTCACACCCAAAAAACGTTATCAATTTCAATGGATTTTAATGAAAGAGAGTATATGAGATGTTTATTTTATATACTGATTAAAATTTTAGGAATATAACATGTAAACATTAAATCCATCCTCATGAACATTGATGATATGAAATGATGGAAAATGAGTTAAACAAGTCTGTTAGGTAGTAGTCCATAATGTGCATGATTAACACTTTTGTTTCCCATTTGAAGGAGGATGAAACAGTTTCAGGTCAAAAACATTAAATAAAAAAACACAGTGTTAGTAATACAAATTTTTTATTATATAATTTTGTATTTATACTATTTTAATGAGGTGGAAGAAAAAATAAAATAAAATGCTTGGTTAAGGATGTTGCCTCTTGTTCTGAAAACATCTATTGTTTGTTCCCAAATGACTTTCTAGGGTTTATTTATGATAAAAACAATTATTATAGGACGAGGTTAGGTATGTAATAAATTGATCTTCATATATATTCTGAATAAATTGGTTTTATATTTTTATAAAGGATAGTATATGGGTGGCCTTTTGTATGCGGTATAGAGGACACACTTGGAATTTTGAAAAAGAATAAATTATAACAACATGTTTTACATTCAATAAGGACATAAAAATGTCCCATTTAAGAAATTTATAAGGGATAAGGTCTCAATATGACCATAAATTAACAATTAAAAAAGTTTTGGATCATTTTGAACCCTTATCATTTTATTTTAACCCCTGATAAAAAAACAAATTTCACAATTTTAGTAAATAATTATTATTAAAGCCACTATTTATTATAGTAAATAATTATGGTCAATATAATATATAATATAATATTTTCTATTTCTAAATTTGGAAACATTTTTTAAAATATTTACTCAAATAATTGGAAGTATTTAATTGAAAATTAATCGCACATTCATGTAAAAATATAGTTTTCCATGAAAGTGATTTTTTAGGAAAGGATGGCCCTATATTAACTATATTACAATAAATCATATAGAAATTTATTAAAATTAAAAAAATTAGATATATATATATATTATAAATTTACTATTATAAATTTCTCATTAGGGGTTTTTTTGAAATTAATTAAGATGGAGAACCATTATTCACTTTAAAATAGTTTTCTGAGAAATGTGTTTTAAAGAACACAAATAAATTTACAGTAACATACAATATAATGTTGATTTATATATATTGATTGGATTTAAGATAACTAAATATTACTTATCATACATTAAATTAAAATTAATATAAAAATAGTAATTTAAAATTTATTAATTTATTAAAAAATTACAATTTTATAAAAACTATTATTTTTCACTATTCACTAGAAGAGTAATATTTTCTTAATGATCACAAAATTTCAGCCAATGTTAATATTTCTATTCTTATTTCATAAATTATATCAATTTTAAAAAATAAATTTTCTATAAATTGAAATAAATAAATTATATTTTCTTCTTGCAAATATTAGTAAAAATTATTTTTCTGAAGAAACAATATTTTTTTATGAACAAAATGAATTTGGTTAAATTTGAGTTAATAGTTATTGATAATTTTTATATAATTTTATATTTATAAGGACCTGTATATAAATTTTATAAAGTAGTTACTTCTATTAATACCGACCAATTTAGTAGTTAGGTTAAAATTAACACATTTAAATAATTATATTTTAGTAATATATCAATGTTCATTTAAACATATTGTTTCATGTTTAAGACTCTATAAAAAATAGTGGTATTTTAAAATCCTATTGTGTCAAAAAATTATATAAGGTATATTTTCCTTGGGTGTCTATAATTGGTATCCAAGAAAATAATGATTTATTTTTTGATATTATAGAATCTATTGTGATAATTAAGGTGATATAAAAATAGTGGAAAACCCTAAAGTTGGGTCTATTTAAAGGATAAAGAAATAAAAATTGGTAATGTTTTTGATCTGGTGGTTCTACTAGAAAATACATCCTCGTTAACATACTAGAATGTGGATATAGGCTCGAGAATAATTTTACCTAGTTGTAATAACCCCAAAGAGGGTGTGTTGTGTATTAATTCAACCATGGCCTGGTGCATGAAAAAGATGCCTAACTACACACCAAGATAGACATTCCTAGGGGATATTATTTGGATAATATCATAATCATTATGAACCAATATGAAGGATTTCTTTCAGGGATATGTTGATGTATTAGTTTAAGAAGTGTGAGAAAAATAAGAATAATGATTAACTAAGAATGATATATGTTGAATGAAAATATTAATAATCTAATATGATTGTGTCAAAGAATAATTCATTTTAAGATTGAATTCATTTGATATTATTCGTTTGATGAAGTTAAATGTTCTTCACTTGTCATAAAGCATTCCTTATTTTAGTGATGGTTATGGTAAGGACATGAATGTTCAATCTATGATTGATAAAAGAACACTTTGTTTCATAATTATGACTATTATATTTCACAATGATTGTAAAATTGAATTCTATTGAAAAATATATATTACATGTCAATTAAAAATACCAATTAAAATATATAAAACAAGTATAGGGATATATAAACCAACTAATTGAAACCAATAAATGATATAATCTATATGATCGAACTCTATCTAGAGGATTACACCATGGACATAAATTATTAAAATAAAAAATTAATCATCAAAAATATGAAGGGCTTCATCAGTGGAATTGTAAAAAGAAATATAAATAAAGCAATAAATATTGATGTATAGTGGTATATATATAATGTAAGTATAAATGTAATAATTAGAATATGATGGTTCAATTAATATGACATGATTTTTGGTCAATATGACTATTGAAATTTAGGATCATAGGAAATTTAGAAAGTGTAAATTATCAATTATAGTTTGTTTATATAATGGGAAATTATAAGAATAAAATGAATATAGAAGTTAGAAATGATGTCCCCAACATGTTTTATCATTCTCTTGGAAGCCCATTTATCATCACATGGGAAAGATGTAGCATCATTGGTGTTACCGATTAAATATGACCAATCATATCATAATATGTATGTCTCTATAAGAATGAACTATGGGATACATTCATTTTAATATAGATTTCCATTATGTCAATGTTCGGTGGGAAACACCATGAATCTACCACTATTCCATGACATACCCTTAGGTCTTATGCTCGTGTAATAATGGATTTTCAATATATAAATTAGAAATATAAAAGTGAATTTTCCATTGAATAAATGAAATATTTATTTCTCCAATCCCATTATAATTATTATTTTATTTAATAAAATACTAATAAATATATCATGAGTTTGATAAATATATGTTCATATAGAAATAAATCAAAATTTTATATTAAGAAAATATGTGGACATTTATATTAAATTTTAGTATTAAAAATAAAATATAATTTCAAGATATGGAATTATAAATTTTTTTTATTCAAATATTAAGGATAAAATAATTTTATAACATCCTTGGAAATTTCTACAAGCTAACAATATTTGAATTTTTCATAATGACTATTATTTTTCAATAATTATTTTTTATTTAAAATTATAAATTCATATATAATATAAATTATTTATATAAAACCAATATTTAATTTTAAAGAAACATATAAATATTAGGCTATGATGATATTTTTTGAATTTTATAAAATAATTTATTTGTCCCAAAATAGTAAATATAATATTATGTGTTTTTGTATGTTTTATGACTTCATATATATTAAATAGTTATTTAATAATTTGTAAAACTGATTCCATCAAACAATATATTTTTTTATTAAAATCATGTATTTTATTTTAATTAATTATTTTATTAAACCAATAAATGGATTTCCAATTTGTTAAATGGAAATTATTATTTTTTAAAATATATTATCATGAAAAATTAAATTTTCAATCTGTAATGTAAAATTTTAAAATGGATTTTGGTTCCAATGAATTAAAATATTATAAAACATGGTTTATGTTTGTAATATAATCAGAAAAAACCCATTTTTATGCTGATGGAATGAAATTTCCACAAACTAAAGGTCATATACTTATATTTAGATACTATTAAACAAGTACTCCTCTTTTTTTATAAATACCCAACCATCCACATATTCCTCTCAACTCAAAATTAGTTTAGAAAAAAATTATTCTCATTTTCATTCCCAAAATTCCATCCAAGTTGTATCCTTGATCTTACTACTTCCCTCTCCATGCATTAGAATGTAACATCCCAAGGTAAGGGAATTTTCTGTAACTTTCCTCCGTTAATTTCATGTACCTAATTTCTAGTAGTTTTTTATTATTATTTTGTTTTAATGATATTAAATGATTCAAGTACTATAAAAATTATGTGATATTAATGAGATAATTTCCTATCCGTCATTAATGTTATTCAAAAAAATTGTATGTCGATTATGCTACTAAAATCATAGCTTTGATTTTGTCTCAATTATATGATATACCATTATATTTTGAATACCCAGCCCATTTTTCTATTAATGGGTATTAAACCAGATGTAACCAAGATCAATTTATGGGGGATTTCTAAACTAATACCACATTCCATTCTATTTGGTTAAAAATGTATAATTTTTATAACTTCAAGTGTTTATGAATTTAATAAATTTGACATGAAAATCATTTATTATTTCCCACAGGTTATTAAATAAATGTTTTCATGTGATCTATATTGAAAAAATTAATTTATAAATATGGAGTCTTTGACCTAAATGTGATCCATGTTATTGGGTAAGGAATGAATCACAAGATATGACATATTTTATGGTACCTTGGTCCATGACCATTGAAATTATGTTTTATGACACCGTGGGGATGTAATTTTTTAAAATTATTTTGAATAACTCATTTATCTATTATAGAATCATTTTTATATTATACTTCATTACCATTAAATTAAGAAATGCCTCCAGTTCTTATATTCATTATATATTATTATTCCTCGTTATCACATGCTAAATATTTTCACTATTTATTCCCTTTCTAGGCATTGGGATCGCATATTTAATTTTATATATCTCTTTAGGATATGAGATGTAGTAAATGTAACCTTGTATTAATATATTAACAATACTCTAATGTGTATTAAAAGAATTTGTTTGATTATCATATGTTCTCTTCCTAATATTGAAGAAAATAATCCTTAAATGATCCTTTGTATTATTAAATGTTATTCTATGTATTAAATGATTTATATATTAAAATGACATTATTACATATTTGGTATCAAAATAATGTTTGGTTATTTTAATAAATTAAGACTAGAGAACAATATTAAGAAGCTTAGGGATAATTCTATATATAAGTAAAAACCCAAATGTTTTGGTAAAGTATAATTAAAATTGTTTCTAAGAAATAAAATCCTTTTCAAGATACTACAAGTAGATTTCTTTCAGTAATATTAATAAAATGGTGTAATAATACCAAAAAGGGTGAATTGGGTACTAAATCAATCATCACATTATTCATGGCAATGATACCTTACTTCACACTAGGTTTGTAACTCTTAGGGTATATACAATGGCTGATCACATTCTTTGTACAATCCATTAGTAAGGATATATAGACTATCTAATTGAAATTATAAGAAATTATATAATAAAATCCATTAATCATGTTGTTTATATATATATAATGTAAAAACCCTTTAAAATTACAAGAATCCTAAAAGTAACATGTTTCTCACAATGCTTATCTTTTTTTGGAAAATATTTTAAGAAATAGTAGGTACAAAGTAAATAATGGGTATATAATATGATACAATGATTGAATTAATAACATGATAAATGTTTGAATGTAAAAAAAACAAAATTATTTTGAATAAACTATATCATGATATGAATAATAACCTGAATGATTTTGGGTATATGGATTCAGCATGAAGGTAAATACTTACTGTAGAGTCCTTCATATTTCAAAGAATACATTCTTTTAGTATAGATAGTGATACATCAATTCAAAATTTTTAGATATCCTCTATTGGAAATATATTTTCCATTGTCATTTTTCATATGTAGATAATTTTACATTCAATGTATGGTGATTAGAATTAGATTGTGATTAGTGGTGGAAACTAATTAGTAACATGAATCTAGTAGGTGATACTAGTTCATTGGAATTTGTAGAGTTTAGGAGGATCATATTCACAATGAATTTCTAGTTTTCAGGTGAAATAAATGGTTATGGAATCCGTAAAGATGATGAAAAAGGAAAATTAATAGCCTGAATCTATGAAATTATCATTAAAAGGCATTCCTAACACACCTTCAGCATTGTGGTGGATCTAAAGGGAAATATTGGTAGGTTCTTTAGTAGCTTAAGACCCTAACACTAAGGGAATCTATAAAATATATTCTATGAAATATATGATGAGATATTGCAGAGTGATATCAAGGATAAAATTAAGTTTATAGAAACCGATAATTCTAATATGATGAATAAAAAGAAGAAAATAATGGATCAAGATAATATGAATAATTATTATCATAAAATAGAATGGAAGAAAATAAAAAATATCCTGTGAAAAAGTTTGAGAAGAAATATTTGGGGAACTTCTTACATGGAAGTAGAAGGTGCATCAGGTTTGAAGGATATGAAAATATATCTTAGAAGTGTCATATTGAGGTAATACCTCAATATCTCAATGAAATTGAAAATGTTAGGAAGATTAAAAACAATGTGGATTTTAACGCTTCATGTGTGGATGGATTTTACACCTAGAAAATTAATTTTCATATAAAAATGTAATATATGATAACTACTATCAACATAAGAATAGTCTAAGGTAAAAAATCAATAATTCAAAATCATAATGGGTAACATAGAGGCTCCAAGAAATGTAGTGTCTGGAATACATATTATTCTTTTAATTTTATCAAGTATAATGTTTGAATCTGGTTTTATGAGTTCTATTAATTCATTTAGGTATTAATATAATGTAGATTCATCACTCAAAAAAAATAGTGGAATAGTTTTCATTTAGAAATCAAATAGGAATTATAAACTCAATAAAGTTGTATAGAAACACTATTATCACATTCAGATATTAAAATCACATCCCTAATCGAGTAATTGTTCCCATGTTGTCATTTTAAAATATACTAGAGATATATTTGATCTCAAATTAATATATTTATACCAATTATAAAAGAAAAGAAATTTTTATATTCTTCAATGGAAAACCTAGATATTTTTTTAAAATAGTGTTATCCTATCGTGATATATTTCTAGAAGAACCTTCTATAGCATTCATTATGGATATTATCAGTAAAGAGGGGGAAGTAAATGAATGATTAATGATATAAAATATACCCATTGTTCATGAAGACATTGATATATTTCAAAAATATTTACATGTACCTCTATTCTAAAGAGAGGTAGAGTTTTCTTTTAAACTCATTCTTGGATCCTTGAAAATTTTTATAATTCCATATATAATGGAATATGAGGAGTTATAGGAATTAAAGAAGAAACTCTAATACCTCTTGAAAAAAGGGATTATTTAAACAATTGTGTTTCTATGTAGAGAACCTAATCTATTTGTGAAAACAATAGATAGATCATTGTGGTAATGAATTCACTAAATATAACTCAATGGTGTCATATTAATGATTAAATACCTTGTCCCATGTATTAAGGATTTATTTGACCAAATTCAATGGGTTCAATTCTTCCCCATGATTTACCTCTGCCAAGGGTATCATCAATTGCGGGTGAAGAAGGAGGATATGGAAAAGACTACCTACCAACATGATTTGGTTGTTATGAGTTGTTTATACTATTTTTATTGAATAATGATCCCACAATATTTTTGGATTTTAGGAATAGAGTCTTTAAGGAGTACCTTGATATATTTTTGGAGGTCTGTATTGATGATATTTTGATATATTCCAAAAGTATTGAAAATTATTTAGATCATCTAAATTAAAATTACAAACCGTAAAGAACAGTAATATTTTTTTATAAATATTATCAATGTTACTTCTGAGTAAAAATGTATCATTATTGAGAACATCATGATTGACTAATGAATCAATGTGGGTCCAATAATGAAAAAGTCTATAGATGAGTTTCCATGACCTAAAATAGTTTCTATGATTTTTAGTTTCATTTTCTTTGAAATATAAGATAAAACATCTATCAAAAATAACAAATGGATTTATAATCCACAAAGAAAGATAATATGAAAAGGAGTTATGATTATCAAGAAAAGTTGTGTGATTTATTTTTCCAATAATTGAAGAATATAATGGTTAGTGCACCTTTTCTACCATTAACTGTTATTGAAGAATGATTTATTATCTAAATTTATACATATTTTGTAGGACTTGGATGGGTCCCAATGAAAAATGACAAGGTGATCACCTATATATCTCTATAGTCAAATCCTCAATAGTTTAATTATCCAAATCATGAACTAGAGTTATTTGTGGTCATATTTTCTATAAAAACATTGACGTAATATAATTATGGGGGAACATTATAAATATACACAAAAATAGCCAATGTTTAATTAATATATTCAAAAATAAATGAAATGAATCTATGATAAACAATATGTATGGAGATTCCTAAAGACTATGATTATTCAATTTATAATCATCCCATACGGTAAAACAATGAAAGATATTTATTGAGTATAAAATATCCTTGTTCAATTTTAATGAAGAGTATCGAACGGGATCCACAGATAAAAGGCCTCATAAGGTTGGAAATGGTGATTATTTGGGAAGGTATGTCACCAATCCTACCAAAAATTATTTCTCAACCATCATTACTAAAAAATATTAAGAATGATCAATGAGATGGTACTTTGATGAAAAAGATAATATCAGCTATAGAAAATGGGATATTTCCAACATTTTTTATTGATGATAAATGTTTATTGAGAAATGGTTCAATGATATATGTATACTATGTTCCATAGATAATTAAAGAGCTAATGGATAAGCTCATAACTCTACGTTTTCTATAAATCATTGAAGAACTAAAACAATAAAGGACCTTTTATATTATTATTGGTTGGATAATATGGAATGGATAATTTTTTATTATATTTTAAGGATCTTGTTCTATTATCAAAATAAGGCATAGATATAACATTCCAAAAGTGTATTACCACCACTACCCATACATATATGTAACTGGGACAACATCACTAAAGATATTTTCTCTCGATAGCCTAATATCTCCAAGGGAAACATTGCTACTTTTATAATAATTTATATAATAAAAAAGTCTTAAAATTTTATATCTATATGAGGGGATTTCTCCCTAGGGAACCTATCTCACCTCTATGTAAGTGAAATCGTATGACTCTATAGAGTACCACTATTGATTTTTTCGGAATAGGATCTATGATTTAATTTGATGTTATATAGGATCCTTCATATGGATATCAATATAGATGATAACCTATGCATATCCTATCACATAAAACTAATGGGGTTTTTGTGAGGACAATTAAAACATTGGAAGACATGGTATGGAAAACATCACTAGATTTTAAAGGGATTTGGGACAAATATTATCCACTTGTTCGGCTCTCTTATAACGAAAGTTTCCACTCGAGTATTAAAAAGGTAAATTTTGATTCCATATATGGAAAAAGATGTATAAATCCAACTTATTGGCATAACCGTTTATATGAAAAACTATTGGGGCTAGAAATTGTGAATGAGACTACAATAAATGATAAATATGATAGAAAATTAATGCTAATATAAAATGAAAGAAAACTGAATTTTAGTTTAGGGATCAACTATTTCTCATGATGTCACTATGGGATTCGGTTATGAGTTTTGGAAAAATTTAAGACTTTCTCTAAGAAAAGTAAATCCATTTGATATTTTGGAGCATGTTGGTGTAGTTTCTTATCGATAATCAATATAATGAAATGTTTCCACTATCTGTGATATCATACATGTGTATTAATTTAGAAAATATAGCTTATTCCAGCATATATATAATTTTTATTAATGGTTTGGAATTGGAAAATAACTTTTTATATGAATAGTAAGTGATCTGGATTCATGAATGAGGGGAAAAAGTATTGAGGAATTAGACAATCAAAATTTCAAGGTCCCATAGATAACTAACATGTTTTAATAAGCTACCTGGGATTGTGATGAAGCGATGAAAGAAATCTATCCCCATTTATTTATAAGAAATAATAAAATATCACGTGTTTAATTTTTTTATTGGGAAATTTGAAGAGATAAAAATTATATCAATGATTAATAAAAGAATTTTTTTGATTAATGAATATTTTATTATATTTCGCAATATATGTACATAGATGTTCAATTGAAAAATTAATATTACAGGTTAATTAATAATACCAATTAATTAATCTAAGACTAGTACATATATATATAAACCAAATAATATAAACCAAAAAATCGTATACTCCACAGGATTGAAATCTATCAGGAATATTCAACCTTCAAGGAAACCTATTTAAAGAAAAAAATGGGTTGGAATATGATAGAATATTTCAATGTAATTGTAAAATCTATTTTGAATGATGTATTAAATGTTGATGTTTAGTATTATATTATTTAGATGGATTAGAAATATGAACATTAAGATATGACCATTACATTTCAATTATATGGTTTTCATTCAAAATGACCATTGTATAATAGGAGTGTTGTCTATTTAGACATTATAAAGATACTGTAATGAAATTTTTTTATTAATGGAATTGATAAGAATTAATTAAATATAGAAAGAATAAACAATGTTCTCAACTAGTATGTTCATTCCTTTTGATTCTTATTTATTAGAGCATGGGAGGGAGGTATACTAATTTGGGTTCTCACATAAAAAAGCTGAATAATTTCTTCAAAATATTATTCTTTGGTGGAATTGACTATGGGACAAGTTCAATTTATTAAGATCTCCATTAAGTCAATGTTAGGTGATCCACCATTGGAAACGACCACATTCGTACACCATACCCTTAGGGTGAATGGTAGTCTAATAATAGGTTATGTATCTAGACGATAGTATCATAAATGTGTAATTACATTTTTACAAATTAAATTGTTATTTCTTCAATAACATTTTCATCATTTTTTTAATAAAATTCACATTAATAAAATATGAATATTTCAAATATATTTTATTATGAAAATTATTCATAAATTTATTTTTTATAAAACACGTACACTTTTTAATAATTATTGGTATTCTAAAAAAAATTAATTATCATAAAGTAGTCTTATGAAGGAATATTAATTTAAATAAAAATAAAAAAATTAATTTTATAATGTCTAATGAAATATTTCTATGATTTAGAATGTTTATTATATTATAATGATTATTTTGTAAATAAATAATGATTTTTAAAAAATTAAATTCATTTATTGATCAATTATATTGATAATATAACCATTATATTTTTTTCATAATAGTGGAATTATGTTAGGGTTAACTTTTAGAATTTTCTAAAATACTTTTTTTCATCGAATAATAAAGTCCCATTTTTTAGTTTTTAGTATGATTATAACATCATATATATATTATATTGACATAATAATTGATAAATACATCCACAACTAAAAAACAAGTATTTTGTATTTATTATGTATTTTAATGGATTTAAATTAATTTCCAAACCAATAAATCATTTTCAAAATTCTAAAATGGAAATTTTTTTGTTGAAAACTATATATTCTAGAAAAATTACTTTTCTATGGACAAAGTAGTCTTAAAAATGGGTTTTGGTTAAATTGCATTAAAATATTATAATAATGACAAAAATTTCTATAACCATGAGAACAAACCATTGGTCAGCCAATGGTTATCCATTTTACAAAAACTATAATCCCGTGACTAATATGTATAAATCATTAAATAATTCCAATACTATATTATAAATAATCGCTCATTTTCAAATTTCTATCCACTCCAAATTCCTTAAGCATTAAATTATTCTCATTTTACCTCTATAAATTCTATATATGGTGACTCGAATATCCTAGGTTTTCCATCACTACAATTTTAAAAGGTATATCCAATGTTATGGGTATTCTATTATTCTTTCCTATTAATAGTCATGTACTTCATTTATAGTAAATTATTTTCTTCTATTCCCAATTTAATGCATTTAAATGATTAAATTATTCTCAATATTTTTTTATTATGGTACTTCATTACAATCTAAATAATTATATTCATTAGTAAATTTATTTTAACAATAGTGTTATTAAAATCATTCCTTTAATTTTATTTTATTTCAATGGAATACCATTATGTTGTGAAAACCAAAACCATTCACTTAGTAATGGATATCATTATACCCAAAATTAATTTTATAATCTATGTTTCTCTATTTAATCTTATCTAGGTTCATTATATGTTCTTGTAGTCTTTTGGCTAGAAATTTATATTTTAATAGGATTTCTATATGTAGCACTGTTAGCAGCCATATTTAGGGGAAGCAATGTGGTTCCCAATAAGATGGGGTCATCATGTTGAATGTGATGCACCAAAACATGTTTCTCATGTAATAGTTATATCTTGATTTTATCTTGTATATTTTTCATTTCAACCAATCCAAAACATGCAAATAGAACACAATTTCATTTTATTGAATAAAACACCATAGCGTTTACATTAGAACAAGATCGAAATGAAACTATTTTATCCAAATATACCTACTAAAAACACTATCAGATCCACCAGAAGGCCCCCTTAAAGAAACAACAAGACCCGGTAAATAGAGTAGCTCCCTTTGATCATTCATAAAAAAGAACATCACCACACTAATCATGAAAACTCTACTGACCATCAATGGTATAACAAGAACCATATTCTTCAATTTTCCAAGGTTTTGGAACAACCAAATGTTTGGTTTTATAAGGAATTTACCCGACCGTTACCCCTTGGGTGACCATTGGAGATGTTTGTGACCATTGAATTCTAATGGCTATAATTATATTCGTTTTTCCATTCGGTGAATTAATTAAAAACATCTACGTATAATTTATTTTTTCCAAATATTTAATTTATGAATTGAAATTTTTATAAAACCTCTTATTAGGAGATTTAAAAGGACAAGTGGTTAATGTTTTTAATTACACTTTGGTGATTTTTAAAATGAGATGAGAATTTTTAACATCTTACAAATATTTCAAATATTTTATAAAAGTTATAATTCTAAATGTTCAAATAATATTTTAACTAAGCTATATTTTTTATTCCTATAAGACTAGTATTAACGTTTTCATTTGGATATATTAATATTATAACTTTGGGTTTTAAAATTTTATTACTTATAAAACTATAGGAGTTTTTTTTGAGAAACACCAACTTTTATATAATGAAATTTAGTGTTAAGTTTAAATAAAAATAATAAGCCCACTAGGGCCGGCCCATTTGTCAGGCCAAGGGAGGCAGCTCGTGCTAGGTGGATGAGCCTAACCCTAACCCTCATCTCATCCTGGCCCATGCGGGGAGAATATATTACCTGAAGGGAACATGGGAGCCCATGAGGGATCAGAGTGCACAACCATGGGCGCGAGGACATGGCGGGGTAGGGGTAGGATGAGGCGTACGGGGGATGGGAGCTCATGTATAAGGCCACCTTATGTTTTTGTGTGTGTTGTGACTTTTCTGAGCTTATCCCTAGAGTCTCCCACTTATAAAGAGTTGATAAATCTCCCACCGATTCGATGTGGGACATGTTTTTTCAGGAGAAACACGGTCAAGGACATTGGGTCACGTCACTAGTGATCTGGGCCGTCCATCATGGTCTGGGCCTCAACTCCTGGCAGTTGTGATAAAACATCCTTGTTTTTACATGTCATCGGATCGGGTGTGATCTAATAGAAACTGATCAGTTTTTTAATGACCCTACGTTAATCTATGACTTCTGATCAAAACTCAGATCTAATACGAGCCGCCCATTCTTTTAAATCACGCGGACAGACCCCAACCCTCGGATGAAGACCATATCAAATCTTAGTCATCCATTAAATCTCTAATTTTCCTCTCATGCATTTTCCTATTCTTCTCTGAATTCATTGAACCAGTAACCCCTACACTTCTTATTTCACCGTTTTTCTTCACTCATGGCACCCGGTGGACCCACCTTTCCCTATTTTTCCATAATGTTTTCCACGGTGATTTAATGTGTCAGATATGCATCAGTTTCCCAATGATAGCATTATGTATCATATTTTTTATACATGTTATAGTTTATAAACCACCCATTTGCACACCAAGCATCCCTCAACTATTCTTCTTCTTCCAGCACCATCTTTAAGAACCTTTGGGCATTTCTTCGAGCCTATCCTCCCTCCTCTATCTGAGGTAGGGGATTTAAGTTAACTTTTCTTTTTTGAATGAGGTTATATACATATTTATGTATAATCATAAAAATTTATATGTAACCTAACAGTTTAGTTGAAATATTCTTCTATGATGATATTTGGCCTTAAGGATTTCAAGTTCAAGTGGTATATTTGATGGAAGGGTTCAAATACATTTTTCTTCCTTGGGAAATTATATGTTTGTATACAGTATATATTGGGTTTACGAAAATATATATGTATACTTATATATATTAGTATAAATCCTTGAGGTTTAGTTGAAAACCCACATATACCTGGTCCAAGGACTTATAGATTTTGGGCCGTGAGGAATTTTTTTTAAAATGGGTTATTATCCTCATGCAATATATATTATATATATTATACATCTGATTATATATGTACTTTTATATATATATACCACCATACGGTTATAAAAGAACCTCTATGATGTTTCTGTTTCAAGTTCTCTATACTTAGAGTTTCCAAGATGGGGTTGAATTTTGTTTTAAACATATAGAATTATTTTTTCATATATATTTTTACATATAGTATACACAGACTTATATAATTTTATAGTATGTATAACCCACATTCTAGACCAGTTTTAATTCTCTCAACATTGGACTTCAATGATTTAACTGACATTTTGATAAACATGTATGTGTCGTTTGATTTGGTGTAAGACCCCTAGGTATGCCTGATTATTCACATAAGTTATATGTGTTATCGAGGTTTACACTTTTATAAAGTTGTTTACTAAATAAACCTTTCAAATTTTATATTATGATTTGGGATATTTTGTTAATTAATGTGACTAAAATATCAATCTCATATGGGTGTTAATGGATTTTTAGTTTAATCCCTTTTATACAAGATGTATTTTCGAATATGTGAAAATATATGTGTACACATAAACTTTATTCCTCAATTTTATTTAGAATTTTCCATAGTTTGCAAAGAAAATATGGTACATGTGTTCTTAAAACATGTTTAGTTTTTTTAAACCCTACTCTTTATATATACGATGTTTTATGAAAAATGTACACAAAAAAAACCCTAATTGTGGATATTCCAAATAATATTCTTGTGACATGTTTAGTAATTGTGGAGAACTCATGAGTATAAAATTTGGGGATTGAAACATCTATATTCATATGCATGCGTCAGTTATTTTCTTATATATTAAATGATATATGGTTATTATTGAGTTTCATACATTATATTTTTGACATTATGATGTGTTGTACCAGAGCATATTAGCATTAAATGTTGAGCATATGCAATCTTAAAACCCCACATGAAATGTTTTGTTTGTCTATAAATAACTAGACATCTAGATGAAACTCTAATATGAATTTTGATTAATAAAATTTTAGAATATTAAGGTTACTATTTCCTGTAAAAAGCATGTATTTCTTTTAGTACCTTGGTTGTCATCTCATTTTCCTTAGTCTTCTTACTATATTAACCATACAATGAAAAATTCCTGTAGTTGATAGTTTTTTTATTAACAGCTAAATGTATGACTCACTTAATATATATGTAAATGTTAAAGGATGAAATTTTACTACTATGAACAAATATGGAATAAACAAAAAATTATTCATGTGTTATGGGACACATTGAATAATATGAAATGTTAATTTAAATTATTCAAGCGGTATGGGTCACTTTGAAAAATATGAAATGTTATATTAAATTATTCAAGTGGTATGGGACACATTGAATAATATAAAATGTTAAATTAAATTATTCAAGTGTTATGGGACACTTTGAATAATATGCAATATTAAATTAAATTGTCCAAGTTGGTATTGGACACTTTGAATAATGTGATTTGAAGAAACAAGAAATATGTAACACTTGAAATGATAATTAATAAGTAACTTACTAAATCAAAGTGGTATGTGATGTTTGAATTAGAGAGATTAAGAATGCATTGGACATAGTATGTGATGGGTGGGGCCCGATATAGCACCTCGATGGATCAGTAGGTCTCATGAGACAAACTACAGTCTTAGCGTAAAGCCTTGACAAAATGATTAATTATTGTCCTGGCTCAAGGCCTGGACAATATGGCTATGATGTCTAGCATATGAACTTTCCTCATTATGACTATGAAATTTAATTAACCAGAATATTATTCAACTAGTAGAATATTATTTGTTAAAGATATTATATACATGATGATAAGAAGAATTAAAAGTAATGGCATGGTATTTATGCAGTGCTCAGATTCATAAGCCAATGTATGTTTTTCTGTAGAAAAGGATCAAATTGGTGGTTTTAAGCACAACTCTGATCATGTAATACTATTAGTAATTAATTTTTTTACTTTCATTTTCACATGGATTTTCCTCTACTTCTTACTCCATATGAGCACGCCTATAATTGAATCATGTTTCCTATTAACTCTATTATTATTCTATGAACTGTGCTGTTTAAATTATTTTGCTATGATACATGTGTTACAACATTTCTAAAGAAACTTTTTTATAGAAAATTTTAAAATAATGATTTATTAAGGTGTAATAAGTTTATTATGTTTTAAACCCCCTTACTGGGTATTCATATGCTCACACTACATTTTTGAATAAATTTTTTCATGTATCATTTTTCAGATGAAGAAGCCTAAAAATAAGTGACTTGTTTCCCAGAACCTAACCCAAATTCAATCTTCTGTATGGGACATGATGTTTAATTTATTACTAAATGTTTTTGTTAAAAATTACACATCATGATTCAAGGCACCGACACTAGGTGTATTGGATTTGGATTTTCATAGTTGGTATCAGATGATTCGATTTAGATAACTCTGCATACCAAAACTGGGAAATTTACTTATGCGTTAAAAGTATGATATTTTCGTAATTTTCAGATGGAAAATGGAAATATCGGCCTTTTTTATCTTCATAATACGGCCCTATAAACCATAATTTCCATATCTATCCATGATAAATTTTTGAACTATGCCTATATTCGTATGAGTTGGAAACACCTCTATGACATGTCCATCTACCTTGTGTACTTTAACTTCACCGATGAGTGTGTTTGAACTACCTCATTATGATGAAAACCCAATTTCCATTCCACGCATGTCAAGAAAAGTACTACATGATACTTTTTAGATTCTTTACCATAGTATAAGGAATCCAGTACCTCATGGATTTCCAAGAAGCTGCAGCACCGGTTGACCTCTGCGCTACGTATATGTTCCATGTCTTATCGTATGGCCATTTTCATCAATTAATGGACTTCAAAATTCTTCAATTTGATGTCTCCCATTTTGTGTGTCGACATCATCTACATATTTATGTCTTTAAATTGTACACCCCTCATTCCAAACACTAGAGACACCGTAAGTGCACCCACATGATCGAACCAGATTGTTTGGGATGCATATGGTTCAGGGAGATTGAGAGTTTTGAACTTGTTTTAGGAATTCCTGTAACTGGGAACTAGGGTAACCATTAGTCCTGGTTGTTATGAACAAGTTGTTTATGAAAATATTATTTGTTTTTTATTCCTCCTTCTACCTTTTAGTGTTTTTGTTTCACTGATTGGACTTTCATAAAAAAAATTGTATGGAAGGAAAAACAAACATCTTATTACTCCCTATTGAGATACTAGAGACCATCATGGTCAAAACATGTTTAGTAGTGTACGTTCTATTTGAAAACCTGTGGAGATAATGAAAACATCTTTAAGAGATATAGAACAATCCAGACATTATCCATTACTATCAAGGGTATGCCTATATTTACCACCATATAGCCAATGCTCAACATTTTTGAATAGACAAAGGGGAACATACCATAAAGGTATTTTCCTATGCTTCACCCAAACTCTAAACTACCCATCCTGGGTAAGGATTCAGGAGGAAACCTTGGAAGGGTACCTACGTGCAGCCTACATGTACCAGATCTTAAGTATCAGTTTGTATGACCATGTCGATGTCAATGACATTCTCTTACAAGAGACAGTATGACGAGTCCTTATAGTGTTTTTCCATTCAGACATATATGAACTCTATACCATTCGAGACTCCCTTTGGAAGCCCGAGTTTGTAGGACATGAGTTCAACCCATATTGTCTAAGGTGTGTTTCATCTAGGGAAACCGAATATTTGAGCAATAACATGGGTATTCATCTAGCCATACTTGAGGTTCCTCCACGATGGAGGATGAGGTAAATAACGTCAGAATGTTTCCTTTAGTGTGCTTATATGAAATGAATATCAAGGAAACAATTCCTTATATAGGGGGATATTGCGACGCCCCAAAACTTGTTTCTCATGTAATATTTATATCAAGATTTTATTTTGTATAATTTTCAAGTCAACAAAACAAAAACCTGAAAATTAATCACAAAGGCATTTTATTAAAAAAAACTCTATTGTTACAATTACACAAGATCAGAATGAAATTATGTCAACCAATAATACCTACTAAGAACTCTATCAGAGCCACTGGAAGGCCCCCTAAAGCAACAACAATACCCTTTAAATAGAGAAGCACCCTCAAATCAGTCATAATGAAGAACATCACCACAATAATCATTAATAATATATTAACCATTAGTGGTATAGAAAACACCATTTTCTTTAGTTTTCATGGGTTTTAGAACACCATAATGTTTGGTTTTATAAGGAATCTACCGCACCGTTACCCCTTGGGTGATCGTTGGAGGTGTTTGTGACCATTGATATCTAATTTCTATAATTATAATCGTTGGTATTTTCGATGAATTAATAAAAAACATCTATGTATAATTTAGTATTTCGAAATATTTATGTTATGAATTGAAATTATTATAAAACCTATTATTATTATTTTTAAAAGTACAAGGGTTTAATATTTCTAATTACACTTAGCTAATTTTTAAAATGAGATTAGGATTTTAAACTTCTTACAAATATTTCAAATATAGTATAAACGATTTCATTCTTAATGTTCAATTAATATTTAAACTACACTAAGTTTTTATTCCTATAAGGCTAGTATAAAATTTTTCATATAGATATATTAAAGTTATAACTTTGAGTTTTAAAAATTTAATGCTTATAAAACTAAGGGAGTTTTTGTTTAGGGAAACCACAAATTTTATGTAAGGAAATTTAGTGTTATATTTAACAAAACAAATAATCCCAACAGGTCCAACCCTTTATCATGGACAAGGGCGGAAGCTCACACTAGGCGGCTGAGCCTATCCCTCAGCCATAGCTCAGGCTGGCCCAAGCAGGGATCACATCTTCCCCGAAGGGCACACAAGAGCACATGAGGGATCAGAGCACGCTGCCGTGGGCACGAGGCCACGGTGGGGTAGGGGTAGGTCGAGTCCTGTGGGGGATGGGAGCCTCGTATAAGGCCCCCTTGTGTATGTTTTTTTTTTGTCTTTTCTAAGCTTATGCTGGGGGTCTCTGTCTTATATAGAGTCGATAAATCACCTATTGATTCAATGTAGGACAATTTTTTTGAGTTCAAATGCGATCCAGGCCGTTGGATCGTGTCGCTAGTGATCTGGGTTGTCCATCACAATCCAAGCCTCAACTCCCATCAGCTACGATAAAACATCCGTGTTTTTACACGCCATCGGATCGGGTGAGATCTAATCTCAACCGTTCACTTTTTTTAAAACACTGCGTTGATTTATGCCTTTAGATCAAAACTCAGATCTAATCTGAGTTTCCCATTCTGTTAAACATGTGGACGCACCCCAACCCTCGGATTAAGGCCATATCAACTCTTTTCCATCCATTCAATCTCCAATTTTCTTCTCATGCATTTTCCTCTTCTTCTCTACCTTCACTGAACTAGTAACCCCTAGATATCCTATTTTCACCGTTTTTCTTCACCCGTGACAGCCGGTGTACCCTCCTTTCCCTATTTTTCCACAATATTTTCCCCGATCATTTAAGGTGCTAGATAAGAATTGGTTTCCCAATGACAACATTTTTTATCCTATTCTTTTATACATGTTATTGATTATAATCCACCCGGTTGCACCCCAAGCATCCCTCAGCTAGTCTTCTTTCTCCAGCGCATTCTTCATGAACCTCCATGATTTTCCTCAAGCCTCACCTCCCTCCTCAAAATAAGGTAATGGTTTTAAGTTACCTTTTCTATTTTATTTAAGGGCATATAGATATATATTTATACTCATAAAAATGTATATGAAAACTTACAGTTCAATTGAAATCTTCTTCTACGTCAATCTTTGGCCTTCAGGTTTTTGAGTTCAAGTAGTATAATGGATGGAGGGTTCAAATACATTTTTTCTTCCTTGAAAATTAATATGTTTTTATACTTTATATACATGGTTTATAAAAATATATATGTATACTCATATAAATATGTATATATACTTGAGGTTTAGTTGAAAACCCACATATACCCGGTCCAATACTTATGGATTTTAGGTCACGTGGTAATTTTTTAAAGGGTTATTATCAACATGAAATATATATTATATACATTATACATCTGATAATATATGTACTTATATATATATACAACCATATGATTATAAAAGAACCTCTATGATGTTTCGGTTTCAAGTTCTCTACACGTGGAGTTTCAAAGTTGATGTTGAATTTTGTTTTAAACATAAGGAATTATATTTGCATATATATATATATATACATATAGTATACACAGACATATATAATTTATAGTATGTATAACCCACCTTCTAGACCAGTTTTAAATCTATCAAAAATAGACTTCAATGATTTTACTTACATTTTGCAAAAAACATGTATGTGTCGTTTGATTTTGGTGTAATACCGCTAAGTATACCCAATTATTCAGATATGTTATATACATGATCTAGGTTTACTCTTTTATAAAAGTTTTTAATAAATAAACCATTACAATTTTATATTATGATTTGGGAACTCTTGTAAATTAATGTGACTAAAATATCAATTTCATATGGGTATCAATGAATTTTTTGTTTAAACCCTTTTATAAATGATGTATTTTCATATATGTGAAAATATGGGTGTACACATAAACCCTGTTCCTTAATTTTATTTAGAATTTTACAAGGTTTACAAAGGAAATATGAAACATGTATTTTTAAAATATGTTTAGTTTTTGTTTAAAATATCACTCTTTATATATACCATGTTTTATGAAATATTTACACAGCACAAAACCCTAATTGTGGATATTTCAAATATTATTCTTGTGATGTGTTCAGTGATTGTGGGGAACACATGAGTATAAAATTTGGGGTTTGCAACTTCTATATTCATATGTATGAGTCACTTATTTTCTTACATATTAAATGGTATTTGGTAATGGATCAGTTTCATGCTTTATATATTTCACATTATTATGTGTTTTACCAAAGAATATTAGCATTAAATATTGAGAATATCAATTCTTAAAACTCCTAATGAAATGTTTGGTTTTTGTTTAAATATTTAGGAATCCAAATGAAAATCAAATATATATTTTGATTAATAATATTTTAAAATTCTGAGGTTACAATTGCATGTGACAAAACATGTATTTCTTTTAGTACCTTGGGGTCATCTCATTTTCCTTACTCTTTTTATTATATTCACCATAAAATGGAACATTCATGTAGTTTATAGTTTTTTTATTAATAGCTAAATGCATGACTCATTTTATATATGTGTAAATGTTAGATGATGAAATTTATCTACTATAACCAAATATGGATTAAACATTAAATTATTCAAGTAGTATGGGACACATTGAATAATATGAAATGTTAAATTAATTTATTCAAGTGGTATGGGACACTTTGAAAAATATGAAATTTTAAATTAAATTATTCAAGGTGGTATGGGAAACTTTGATTAACGTGAATTAAGGAAACATGAAATATGTGACACTTAAAATAATAAGTAATAAGTATTTTACTAAATCAATGTGGTATGTGACCTTTTATTTAGAGATATTAGGAATGCATTTGACTTAGTATGTGATGGGTGGGGCCTAATATATCCTCTCGATGCATCGGTAGGTCTCATGAGACAAACTGCGGTCTTGGTACAAGGCCTTGACCAAATGATTGTTTATGGTCCTAGCTCGAGGCCTGGACGGTATGGTTATGACTGTCGATGTATTCACATTCCACATTATGACTATGAAATTTAATTAACTAGAAGAATATTCGACTAGTAGAATAGTCTTTGTTAAATAACTTATATACATGAGAATAAGAATTTGTAAAAGTTATGTCATGGTATTAATGCAGTTCTCATAGTCTTTAGATAATATATGTTTCTCAGTAGTAAAAGATGAAATTGATGTTTTTATTTAAGCACAAATCAGATCATGAAATACTCTTAGTAATTAATTTGGTAGTTTCATTTTAACATGGAATGTCATAGACTTCTTACCCCGTTTGAACATTCCTATAATTGAATCATGTTTCCCTTTAGCTCTATTCATATTCTGTGAATTGTGATCTTTAAATTGTTATGTTATGATACATGTGTTTTAATATTTTTAAATAAAATGTATTATAGAATATTTTAAAAGAATTATTTGCAAATTTTTAATTAGTTTATTATGTTTTAAAGCCCCTTATTGGGCATTCGTATTCTTGCTATACTTCTGTTGAATAAAATTTTTCAGGTATCAGTTCCCACCGGAATAAGCTTTACAGAAGTGACTGGTTTCCCAAAACCTGAACCGGATTCGATCCACCATATGGTATATGATGTTTAATTTATCAGTGCATGTTTTTGTTAAAAATTAAACATCATGATTCAAGGAACCGGGTCTGGGTATTCCGGGGTCGGGTCCTCACATTGAAAGAACCAATTTTCACATTGTTTTTTATTTCAGGGAATTAGTATTTACCATCACATTGTTGGTGAAGGTTTTGAAAAACTATGTGTCCAACCCTTGCAACTTTACCATGTGTTAAGATTTTGTTATTTTCAAAAAAATACACCATTAAATTAAATGTTTTTTTATCAATATTATCCCCAAAACATGTAATCTATCACATCAAAGTCCATGTAATATCTTTAACCTTAGACATTGTTCATTATTTTCCATCATTTAGTGTTTTTCAGGTGATTCAATGTTATTCCATCCCCTATTTTTTCCTATATTGTTCCATAAATCATCACTCGTAGGGTTCCCCTTCCTAACATAATTCTATTTTATTATAAAATCATGGGGTTAGATTCTTGATAGTCCTAAACAACTGTTTTAGTATTTTATGTATTATATAGTAGGACTTTTTATTTTGGTGGGTGATCACTATTGATGGTGACATAATTCAGCTTTTTTATATTCTTCATAGTATGTATTTCAATGGATTTTTTTTACTTATGAATTTGAATTATTCATATAGTTTCTAAATTCATATTAAAAAATTTTACGAATATTTATGATATCATTGGGATGATTTAAAACTATTTCATTGGGTTTTAGCAAGGAATGAAGTGTTTCTATTATAAATTACATGTTTCATTTTATAAATTTACCATTCTTATTTTTTATTTTTTCTTGTAATCCCTTTGAGTTTTGTTAAATGGTATTAATTTAGCGTGAACGATTTAAATTTGAGTTTTGTTTTCAATAAGTGAAAACTATTTTTTAAAGAGTGTATTGTCCTAACATGGCCTATTGACCTCTAAATTATTTATAAGGGGGTTATTATTTATATTTAAAATATTTCTTCGAATTGTGTGTGTGGTTTACCCCTTTTTAATATTCCTTGTTGATTCTCTTAAAATATAGTTGATAGAAATTATTGGTGATTTGACTTGTTTTTGATTTCAAAGGTTAAGATAGATGTTTTAAGGGTTATTTTGAAAATGGATTAAAGAATGTATTATTTCCATTGAATCTAAATAATTATTTGATTTGATATTTTATGAAATTTAAATGGTATTGGAAATATGAATAATTCATTATGATAATGGGTAATTAACACTTTAGTTTTAAATGGATTCTGTGAAAGATGACACTTGTCTTTCCTCATGAATTAATAATGACCAGTACGAGTTTTTTATCACTATATGATGTTCTTTCTACCCCTTTGTGGGAATGATTGTGTGTATGCTATAGGGGATTGAGATATGTGGGGTTATTTATTATAAGGTTGTTGGGAGTGAAGGGAGGTCATTACTTCTTCCTTATGTGTTAATATTGGCTTTCTTCCCCACATTTTTATTTTATAAGGGTGAACTGGTGCTAAGTGATATATATATATATATATATATATATATTCCACTATTTGGTTTATAAGACACAAGTTGACCACAATTCATGTTAGGAACCATGGATAAGAGGGAGTGTCATTGTAATGATACTTATGTGCGAATGTTTTATTAATTGTGGTTTGGATTCTAGAATAGACTGATAGTTGTTCCACGAGTGATAAAACTATTATAATATTACACATGTAACACATTAGGTATCCATTGTAGATCCCATGAAACATTTTGTTGCTTGATCAGTTATTGATATAGGGGATTTTTATCTTGAGCTTGATTGTTTCACTTCCCATTTATTATATTTTTTTGTCACACATATATTTCATATGTTTGTAATATGTATTGGGATATATAGTGATTTTATTTTTTTATTTAACCGTTGTTTATTGCTTTTTTTAATTGTAAAATGGGTTTTAAATTATTCTTAATGAACAATTTTAATTTAAAAATTCTTATGAGAGTTTTCAATAGTGGTTTTCAAAATTTTTGTTTTGGACTAAATAATTATTCATCTAAATAAAAGTTTATAATGTGATAGTATTAATTTAAATAAAATAAGTGATTTGTTTTGAGAAATTTTAATTTGTGTGTAGTTTTGATACAATTTGGGATGGAGGAAATGTCTTCAAAACATATGTTCTTAGTTGAGGAAATCCAATTGATCATATTAAAATTGATTATAGACTTGTTTGTTTTTTCATAAGTTAAATTTTAATATAAAACATTCATATTTATTTTCAAACAATAAATTTTTAATTTCATTATGAATCAAAAGGAATAGTTTTGGAATGTATTGGTGATATACTAGGATATTTATATCCTTCATATATCCTCAATGTTTTAGAATTATATCTGTATTTCATTCTCATTACTTGAGGATGATGTGTGGTGATAATGCTGGGGGTTAGAAACTCAGATTTTCATTGAGATGTTTTGGGGATTAGAGTAATTTTGTTTGTATTTTTTTAGATAGTGTTATATCATCTGTTACTTGATTTATATATTTATTTGTGGATTATTCTTGTATTTACAAAAATTGGTAGGATTATTATGGATGGTTTTGATATTTATGGAATGGGTATTTTCATTTCTTATATGTTATTGTTATACATAATTTTTATCATTAATTTAGGAGAATAATTTCCAAATGGATTCTTATGATTCCCAAGAACTATTTTACAGCCAGTGGGGATAAATTAATTCCCTAAGATACTTTTGATATATTAATTCGGGTGTCTAGTTGATGGATGCATGTGCAGGTTCACTACAAAATGGAATCACAATTTTTTGATGGTAAGATACAATGAATCATGATTATCTTTATGATATTTATCTTTGTTTTGGTGGAAAATATAATACGTATTTTAGATCCTGATAGGTGAGGATGGGGGCACGCTAGATACTTCATTCTCATTTGGACCCTCAAGGTGTATTGGGATGTGGGTTTTGAATTATGAATTCAGGCTAGTTCATAGTTATTTGTTAGGGATTTTTATGTGAATTAATATTATTTTGACACAATCTGAAAAATTTGGTGATATAAGGGAATGATCCGTGGATTTTAGTTGAAAATTGAGGAAGAAATTACATAAATAGATATCTTTTTCATCATGTAAAACAATGTGGTTATAGTGTGGTTGATTATTCTACTTTTACAGAATTGTTTTCATGGTTAATAGACTATTTCCCGATCCGTATGGACAAACATTGAACAACACTATTTCTTCTCCAGCATAATTTTTTGACTCCTCATAATAATTTAATTCTCTTAAATTGATTATCACTTATTGGAGTTTGATTAGGGATTGTTTTGATGACATTTTTTTAAGTGGTTACAATTGAACCTATTTGAATGCTTGTGTCATGATTTGTTTGTTCTTAGTTTTATAACAATATCCTAGAAACTGAAGGGATTTTATGAAAGGTTCATTGTTAAATGTATTTTTATTAATTAATAAAAATATTAAATTACATTAGATTTCTTTAAAAAATTTAATAAAGTATTTGTTTCCATTTTTGTGTTGAAAAAATTATTAAAAATGAAAAATGTAGTGGTCTAAATATTCTTTATCATCTTTCCTGAATGAAGTTGACATAAAAAATGATTTTAAATAAAATTAGGGCTATAATGGATATGTCATTATAAATTAAAATAATTTTTTTAAAAGGGGTTTATTTTTTATAAGAATTAAATTGATATATTTGTTTTCAAAATTTATTAGAGTTTTTAATGAAATTTTTGTAACATTACATATTGGGAAATGTGTGTTCCAATGTGGTTTTTTTGTTTTTATTGAGTGGGCTAGTGTGTGGTTAAAGAAGACTCTATAGTGTAGGGTGATTTAAAAATTCATTTTGGAATGTTAGTGATCTCAATAGAAAATTTTCTTATATTGGTATCAATTATGGATTCATTTCTTGATTGATAATTGTTTTTTATCCCTAAATTATGGTCGAATATTCTGTTTTAGGTTTTCAGGCTTGAATTGATGTTGTTCATGTGTTCTATTTTTTATTATATGGTCCCCATAATAGTAAAAATTGTCTCTTAAGTACCATAATGTACTAAGACCCCCAGAAGAGTAGTGCATGTGGATCCTTCCTTGAGATTTTACACTATCTCAAACATCATGAATTAGTGTTTTCCTTTTTTACAATTGTGATCAAGGGTCAGTGGAAGTAGTTAGGCCATTGTAATGGATTGATGTTACTTAATTCCCTCGAAACACCTAAAAATTCTACTGTAGGAGTTATAAAGAGATTTCTTTTTAGCTTTATCAGGGTTTATAGGGAGTCTATGGTCCCTTATAATTTTTGGGAAGGTAGTTTTTGGAGTTTTTATAATGGAAAGTTATTTATTAGGAGATTTTATGATTTTTTATTGAGGCCAATAAGGTGGAATCAAACCAATATACGTATCCAACATAGGGTGATTCATTAGATCAATATGATGAATTCAAGGATAACCTAGTGAATGACAAGAAGAATTAGGATGAGCAAAATGTTTGGGAAATTTTTATTCTCATGAGAAGATAAGATCTCTCATGTGCATCTAGTTAAAAGATCTAGGTAATTATAATCCGTATTTCCTAAAGTCTCTTATATTTTTCCTCTATTGTGGTTGTTTGGTTCAGTATAATATGTTTTTTAAAATATATTTCAAAATAGGTCATTGGTTTGATCCTTATAAAGATATATTATTTTGGGACATCTATTTAATGGTTGTAATATGAGTTATGTTTATGATAATTCAGTTGAAGTTGTTTTCAGTTTTTTAGTAGGTTACTTTTTAGATGTTTCTTGAAGATAGATTTGAATATGATTTTATGGAATTACTTATTAATTTTTTTAAATAACCTTCATGGTTATATTTTTGTTTGGTTTTGAGTGTATTTTCGTGTGACTCACCATTTTGGGTGAGAGTTTATTGACCTTTTTTGATTCGCCTATTATTTGAGATAAACCTTTATGGTGATCAGTTTTTAGAAAATATAGACACTTTGGTAAAATTATTTGACAACTGAGGTGAGTGATCTATTAATTTATATTGGTAAACTATTTAGTATTTGGTATGTTCTATGTGGGATTCTCAATATGAGAATTATTTTCATTCGATACTATATTTTTTATGTGTGATACGAATTATGGTGAGACCACATGTCCTTTTCTGGAATATTTTTTTTATCCCCATATTTAAGTTTGGAAGTAATTTTTTATTTTGAGCCATATTCTCTTATGGTTAATTGAATGTTTTTTGGTATCATACCTTCATCGTAACAAATGGTTCAACTATGTTAATGAAATTATAAAATATGTGGAGACTATGTTAGGTCTCACTACTAGAAATTAAAGTTATAGCCACGGACCTATAGCCACGGTTTTATTTCTCCATGGCTATAGCTTCCTAATTTCCACGGATTAATTTAATAACTGTGGCTATACCGCGTATCTTCATATTTGGTATCAGGGTCCCCTAATTCGCTCTCTTGCACTCCTCCCGATTTCTTCTCCTCCCGGACTCTTCTCCTCCTAACGAGTTCTCCTCCTCGACCTCTCCTAACTGTGTTGCCCTCCTCCCCGACCTCGCCTAACTATGGCACCCTACTCCCCTGATGACTTCTCCTCCCCGACGTTTTCTCCACACCACGGTTCCCTCCTTCCTGACGACTTCCCCTTCTCGACCTCTCCTCCCCATCCTCTCCCCACCGCGGCTACCACCTCTCCGAATAACTCTCTCACTACAACGCCCTCCTCCAGACGACCTCTCTCACAGCGGTACCATCCTCCCCGGAGACCTCTCACACCGTGGTGCCCTCCTCTCGGACAACCTGTCACCGTGGCACCCTCCTCCTGGCTTCCAATCCACACAGGTATTCTATACCATATTATTTCATCAATGTTCTAATTTTTAGGTTATACTGTAATCTGAATTTCATCGGATGGTAATTTAGATCTCCCTTCCTCTTGTATATATAGAAGACATTGGTAGAGTATGTATAACGACCCATACATTACATACATTGTTAATACTTCTAAATTGAAGCACACTTATTACAACATATGACAAAACCACAAAGGACCGTATAGGTATAGTGTCTTTAGAAACTGGGAAACATAAACAACTGGTTCATAAATCTTCTACAGTGTCTCCCATTTCTTTCATCATATCTAGGGTCCCTTTTAGCATATTCTACTTAATATCCATCTTCCTGACCTGGGGAAAGAAAACATAAAAGGGTGAGCTCAAATGCTCAGCAAGGGAAAATAAAGGAAATAAAAATCATATCATATCTTTTTGAAAATCAAAACCTGCAAAAGAGATCATAATATCTTAACATGGTATTAATCATAGAAGTGAAAATGAGATCCTCATAATCATAACATAAAACTTGAAACTTTGTGGCATGCACACATAATCATGGAAAATCATTTCTTGTTAGTCATGACTCATTGCCAAGACTATCTTAGTGGACAAAGTCCCTTTCTGAACCGAGTTCACTCCTCGTTTCAGTCCTGTATCACTGAACCGAAATAACCTTCCATTCCAGCCATGTCTATCTCATGAGATATAAAATATTTACCCAATGAATTGGAGGGAGATATAGGTCCCACCCATCTCTTAATGATTCTTTTCTTATGTGTGCCACAAAATCATAAATCATACATCATTGCATAACCCATGTAATAAAAATGAGATTCTTAAACAACATGACATCATAAAACCATTCATATAAGATAAAGGAATTCATAAACATAATTCCATCACAACATATCCAAATAAATGTAAAAATATGGATATAAACAGAACCCTTTATTATCTTATATGGAAAATAATTTTGATAAAACACTTGAATTGAATTCTTGTGGAAAATATCCTTTCTTCTTCAAAATCAATTTCTTTTCACAAAACATCATGCAATTTTAAAAGAAAGAGATTTTATTGAAAATAGTCATGAAATATTTTAGAGGAAGCTTCATGAAAATAAGGCTTTATAAAACCGTAAAAATCCGTTCGTGCCGTTTAAGTTAAAAAAAACATTCTTCTCGTACTTTTGTCAGAAAAGTCAAAAAGTACCTCGTACAAAAAACGACAAAAGATTCCTTTCATATCTTTTACTAAAAACTCACCGAAGGGTAAATTTGGATTTAAACAATTGTAGGTGGATGGAAATAACATTACATATTGGGGAAACATGGATTTTGATGATAAAATACACCCCAGTAACTTTCAAAGTACAAACAATCTCGGATAAAAATGAGATTGTGATATTTCCCTTACCTTAGGTCCGATTTGCTTTGTACGTGTCCGAAGATCCTATATAATGGTTTGAATAATGTTATTGACTTATTCCAGAATCATACATATTGATATGTTATCATATATGGTCATATTCTTAGCTTCTTGTTAATAATATTTCATTGTTACTTGTTACTCGGGTCTTTATTGCCTTTTGTTCTCATGCGTGTTTTGCCGAATACATTCTTATTCTTCTTTTAAGGTTATAGATACCTTATATCCAGAATTTTATTAGTGTAACATATATCATATTTATTCATTCAATTCATTTATATAATTACTATGTAATTATGATCATGTAGAACGAGTCGCATCACATCGTGGAGACGGTATTCCGTACGTACGCACGAGTGATGATATCGTTCCTATGATCGTGGAACTGTATTGGAGTATATATATATTATTTCAGTATCAATATTACTTCATAATAATCATATATAGTTACTCATTACACCATTATACCCATCCTTGTAAGGTGATGGTGGAAAATAGATTACACCACGGCGTGGAGACGGTATTCCATACGTACGCACGCGCGGTGATTTCATTTTTCCGTAGGATGGATAGAAGGTGAATTAGGGTTGTTTCATATTTATAATAACATATCAGTATGTAAGTAATACTGATGTTATTACTTTGTCATGAAACAACTAAATAAGAAGAAGTTGAAGACGAAAGAAATTGAAAAGATCGGTAATGGATATTACCTCTTCTTTGGAACGCCTCATTGAATCCTCCACTTAGGGAACTAAGATTGGTCTTTGAAGAAGACCAGGACCTCTAGGATTATTCTAGGGAAGTGGAGAGGAGAAAATGGCAGGGTTTGGCCGAGCTTGAGTGCTCAAATTGGTGTGAGGAGGAGGGGGAGGAGGTGCCCTTTTATAAGAGAGGAGAGGGGCACCTTAGGAATATCTCAAAATATTATTTTATATTAAAGTCAAAATCGGTTTGTAATGGTTCCAAAGGGTCTTATTTCGAAGATAAGGTGGGGATGGGTCTAAATCCTATCAACCAATAGAATTTAGACAAGTTTAGGGTATTATTTTAACCTTATCAATTAGATTTAACTCTAAGTTAATTAATTTAACTTTTACCGTGTCTTTTTGTTTTCTTTCACTATATGGTTAATACACTTACTATAACATGCCAAACGAACCCCAAATTGTTTATTATTAATATATATATCCTTATCTAAGTCATTTGGACGAACCTTAGATTTTTAGGAATAAAATAACAATTAGTAATATAATATTTGATTTAAAAACTATTTTGTGTCAATTTTGACACTATTTGATAAATGATTTTTTTGAAAGTCATAACAGAATTATATGTTCGAACCAAGTTAATTAAATCAACACTAATATATCATAGTAACCTAAAAAATTAGTGGAATTCATAAAAAGTCTTAAATTACATTTATTTTGGTATTTATATTATCAATTATGTCAATATTTCATTAATAAGATAATTACTGCATCATCTTTGTGTCATAAATAAATTAAATTATTTGATGTCTAAAAATTACAAATAAAATACCATCATGTAGGAAATCGTTTTAGCTTTCTAATGAATATTTATAGTCGAATTTATCTTATGTATAACCCCATATTAAAAATGATTTACTTATTAAACTTTGATTTTAACTATTTTAACCCTTCTTTAAATAAATTAATAATAAATGTCCTAATCTAATCCAAGTGGGCCTAAATGGTCATATTGTATTCCTAAGTTTGTTTTTGGTCGAATTACACTTGTCCAATATAATTAGGACATGTGTTAGGGTAATATTAATATCATATTTACCCTTAGTTACCCTATTTACTATTAACCGCGGTAAAAAAGTAAAAAGTTACTATTCACCAAAAAATTATTTTTATCTCATTGAACCACATTTTACTTACTGATATCAACCGTGTCTGTCGGATTTTCGAAATTCCATTCACAGAAGCGGTAAAATTAAGTTTTATGCAAAATTCAGTTTTTAACCTACCACTTAGTGGTTTCACTATTCATCAAAAATTGAAAGTTTTCAGAAAAATACCAAAATTTCACCCTAGGCTAATTTCGATATTCTGAGTCCAAAAATGAAGTCCATTTTGAAAAATAAAATTTATAAAATTTCAAAAAGTGGTTATTACTATTCATAACGGCTAGTTTTAATAGCATATTGTTGTTTAGTGAAACTCGGTATTGCGTACAACGCAAGCTATCGAGGAAGGTCGTGATTGCGTGTAATGCAAGCCAAGCAAGTGTTGTGTAGAAAAAGATTCCTTTGATAACATAAAAGTCTCGGGTGTTACATTCTACCCCCCATAAAAAAGAATTTCTCCCTCGAAATTCGTCACTTTGTAACAAACAGATGAGGATACTTCTCCCTCATCATATCCTCAAGCTCCCATGTAGCTTTTTCAAGTTGGTGGTTCCTCCATAAAACTTTCACCAATCGAGTGGTCTTATTTCGTAGGACTTTTTCGCTACGATCCAGAATCTCTATCGGCTGTTCTTCATAAGAAAGATCTTGCTCCAGTGGTACAACTTCTGAGCTGAGTACATGTGAAGGATCTGGTATGTACTTTCTCAGGAGAGATACATGGAACACATCGTGAACTTGAGAGAGATTCGGTGGAAGCGCCAATCGGTAAGCTACCTTCCCAACACGATCCAGTATTTCGAAAGGACCGATATATCTAGGGCTCAACTTCCCCTTCTTTCCAAATCTCATAACCCTCTTCCAGGGAGATATTCGTAAGAACACTTTGTCACCCACTTCAAACTCTAGGTCTTTTCTTCGGTTGTTGGCATAACTTTTCTGTCGACTCTGAGATTCTCTTATATGTTGTTGAATAGATCTGACATTCTCTGCCATTTCATCAACGAGATCAGGTCCTAATAGCTTTCTTTCCCCAACTTCATCCCAGCAAGTTGGAGTCCTACATTTCTTTCCATAGAGAGCTTCATAAGGAGCCATCTGAATACTGGAGTGAAAGCTATTATTATAAGAAAATTCCACCAAAGGTAGGTGTTGATCCCAACCTCCTTTGAAATCCATAGAGCAAGCTCTTAACATGTCTTCTAGGGTTTGAATTGTTCTTTCAGACTGACCGTCTGTCTGGGGATGATAAGCAGTGCTGAAACTCAACTCTGTATCCAGAGTATGCTGAAGACTTCGCCAGAACTTCGAGGTAAATCTCGGATCCCGATCAGATATAATAGAAAGTGGTACTCCATGCAATCTTACCACTTCCTTTACATATATCCTGGAAAGTTGATCTAGAGAGAAATCCTCTCTAATAGCAATGAAGTGTGCAGACTTTGTAAGACGATCAACTATGACCCAAATAGCATTATTGCCTTTGGATGTTTTAGGAAGTCCGGTGACAAAGTCCATAGTTATGTTTTCCCATTTCCATTCGGGTATGGGTAATGGTTGTAACATCCCCTTAGACTTTTGTCTCTCAGCTTTAACTTGTTGACAAACCAAGCATCGAGAGACATATTCAGCAACATCTCATTTCATGCCATCCCACCAGAAGTACTCTTTCAGGTCCCTATACATCTTCGTGCTTCCAGGATGAATAGAGAATGAAGAACTATGAGCCTCATCCAGCAGCTCCTTCTTTAATTCGGGGATGGGAGGAACACAAACCCAATTCCTGAACTTTATTATCCCATCACAATTAAGGTTGAATTCAGGAACATTTCTCACCTTCTTTTGTAACTCGACATCTTCTTTCTGTGCCTCCTTAATCTTCGCATGTATAGATGGTTGAACATTCATTTGAGAAAGATAAGATTTTTCCCCTTCCATTATAATTCCAAGATCCATCCTTTGTAAATCCATAAATATTGGATCTTTTGTGATCCTCATCATGGATAAACTAGCATGGTCTTGTCGACTTAATGCATCTGCCACCTTGTTTGCTTTCCCAGGGTGGTAATGGATTGAGCAGTCATAATCCTTAATCAGCTCCATCCATCTTCTTTGGCGCATATTCAGCTCCTTTTGTGTGAAAACATACTTTAAACTTTTATGATCAGTATAAATATCACACCTTTCACCATAAAGGTAATGCCTCCAAATCTTTAATGCAAAGATTACCACAGCCAACTCCAAATCATGTGTTGGGTAATTTTGCTCATTGATTTTCAACTGTCGTGAGGCATAAGCTATCACCATATCATTTTGCATAAGAACACACCCCAATCCCTTCTTGGATGCATCACTGTAGATCACAAACCTTTCTCCACTACAAGGCAGTGTGAGCACAGGTGCACTGGATAACCTTCTTTTCAACTCCTTGAAATTCTCTTCACATTCCTCTGTCCAGACAAACTTAACTCCTTTCCGAGTCAACTTGGTGAGTGGATTAGATAATCGTGAAAAATCTTTTACAAAACGTCGATAATATCCATCCAAACCAAGAAAACTTCGGATCTCAGTTACTGTTGTTGGTCTTGACCATCTTTCGATAACCTCTGTTTTTGCTGGATCCACAGATATCCCCTCTTTTGAGATTATGTGACCCAAAAATGCAACTTCTTGAAGCCAAAGTTCACACTTGGTAAATTTGGCATAAAGCTTGTCCTTTCTCAGGGTCTTCAATATAATTCTCAAGTGATCTTCATGCTCTTCCTTGCTCTTTGAATAGACAAGAATATCGTCTATAAAGACTACCACAAATTGATCAAGATAGTCTCTAAAGACCTTATTCATTAGATCCATGAAGATAGAAGGGGCATTAGTAAGACCAAATGGCATCACTATAAATTCATAGTGTCCATACCTTGTACGGAAAGCCGTCTTTGGTATATCCTCCCTTTTGACCCTTAATTGATGATACCCTGAATGAAGATCAATCTTGGAAAAGTATTGAGCTCCGCGTAGTTGGTCAAATAAGTCATCAATGCGTGGGAGAGGATATTTGTTCTTGATAGTGATCTTGTTAAGTTCTCGATAATCAATGCAGAGTCTCATTGATCCATCTTTCTTCTTAACAAATAGAACAGGTGCTCCCCAAGGTGACGCACTAGGGCGTATGAATCCCTTATCAAGATTCTCTTGGAGTTGCTTCTTCAATTCCTGCAACTCAATTGGGGCCATTCTATAAGGTGTCTTTGAAATAGGCAAAGCACCCGGTACGAGTTCTATTGAAAACTCAACTTCACGATTTGGTGGAAGACCCGGTAATTCCTCCGGAAAGACATCATCAAACTCCCGTACAATGGGAATATTCTTAATCGTGAGTTTCTCACCAACCATTTGAGATAAATAACCTTCATTTAGTGGAATCATGACCCATAAGATGGAAGGAATCTCTACTGGAAGGTTATATTCATCCTTGCATCGATAGACGATCGTAGATTGATCTAGAATATGAAATGTGACTTCCCTTCTTTGGCAATTGATATGAGCTCCATGTAGAGAAATCCAATCCATGCCAAGAATCACATAAAATTCCACTAAAGGAAGGATCACAAGATTTGCAGGAAGCACTTTCCCACAAACATCGATCGGAGAAGAATTATAAACTTTTGATGCGACTGTTGTGCCATTAGGTGTTGTCACAGCTAACTCAACATCTAATTGTTGAGGTAATACGGTGATACCCTTAGAAAATTCTTTAGAAATAAAAGAGTGGGTGGATCCAGAATCAAATAAAACATTTGCTGCTTTAGAGTGGACGGTAAGTGTACCTTTCACCACATTGTTATCGTACTCCACATCGCTGATAGAAATTGCATGTGACTTTCCTTTGTCTTTCACCTTAAGATTTTGTTGACGTCGACCATCATCATCAACCCTTGGATTTGGGCATTGATTGGCATAATGCCCCATCTCCTTGCACTTGAAACATTGAAGTGTAGTAGGATCATTCTGTGTATCCCTTCCTTTGTTTGCATCATTAGACATCTTCTTCCCATTATAACGGCATTCAAATGCCCGATGACATTCCTTTCCACATTTAAAGCATTTACTTGTCCCTTTAAGACAACTCCCTCTATGTTTCTTTCCACACTTAGAGCATAAGGGAAAGCTCATCTTCTTTTCAGTGTTCTCTTTAGAATTTCCTTTGAATTCCATCTTCCTCTTCTTATCAAACCCATGGGACTGATGGGTTACTCCAATCTCCATCTCGACTTTGAGAGCACATCGAACGATTTCCTCGTAGCTATTGAAGTCTCTTATGGATAACGCCCTTCGAAGACTTGGTTTTAAGCCACTAAAGAATCGATCGATCTTACTCTCAGGTTGGATAATAATACCAGAAGCGTACCTTGCAAGTCTTGTAAAATTTGCTTCGTAGGTACCAACAGATTCATCTTCCCTTTGCTTCAGTTCAAGAAACTCTTTCTCCATCTTTGTTCGGAGAATACGAGGGCAGTACTTATTGAAAAATAAGTTCTTGAACTCGTCCCATTCCATAGACTCAATTTCATCCCTTTGCCTCGAATTCTTAACAAGATTCCACCATTGATCAGCATCTCCTTCCAAACGATACACTGCTAGGATGACTTTATCATGCTCAGAACATTGAAGAACTGAAAATATCTTTTCAGTAGTACTAATCCATTGTTCAGCAACTAATGGATCAGTAGACCCGCTGAAAGAAGGTGGACGCTGCCTCATGAAGGATTCAACAGAATGTTTCTCCCTCCTTTGCTCGTTTGGAAATCCTGCATGATTCATAGCTTGAGATAGTTGTGTGAGCATGGCTACAAGATTTTGCATTCCAGCTCCCATATCGTTTGGTTGCTCAGGGGGACAATCATTGCACTGCCCATCGCATTCCTTATTAACACGGTTCCTTCGGGTTCCAGCCATTGACTAAAACCAAGAAGAATAATGTGAGCAACACTAATTATAATAGGAAACCACATAATTCAAGAATAAAATTTTCATGCTTAAGGTCTTATCCTAGGTTATTCATGGCCAACACTAAGATTGTGTTCTATGCTTAGACTTATCCTTAGGGTTCTTACTAAGGCTTTCACATCCTAGTTTCCAAAGGTTGACTATACCTTTCCTCTGATACCAACTATAACGACCCATACTTTACATACATTGTTAATACTTCGAAATTGAATCACACTTATTACAACATATGACAAAACCACAAAGGACCGTATAGGTATAGTGTCTTTAGAAACTGGGAAACATAAACAACTGGTTCATAAATCTTATACAGTGTCTCCCATTTATTTCATCATATCTAGGGTCCCTTTTAGCATATTCTACTTAATATCCATCTTCCTGACCTGGGGAAAGAAAACATAAAAGGGTGAGCTCAAATGCTCAGCAAGGGCAAATAAAGGAAATAAAAATCATATCATATCTTTTTGAAAATCAAAACCTGCAAAAGAGATCATAATATCTTGACATGGTATAAATCATAGAAGTGAAAATGAGATCTTCATAATCATAACATAAAACTTGAAACTTACTGGCATGCACACATAATCATGGAAAATCATTTCTTGTTAGTCATGACTCATTGCCAAGACTATCTTAGTGGACAAAGTCCCTTTCTGAACCGAGTTCACTCCTCGTTTCAGTCTTGTATCACTGAACCGAAATAACCTTCCGTTCCAGCCATGTCTATCTCATGAGATATAAAATCTTTACCCAATGCATTGGAGGGAGATATAGGTCCCACCCATCTCTTAATGATTCTTTTCTTATGTGTGCCACAAAATCATAAATCATACATCATTGCATAACCCATGTAATAAAAATGAGATTCTTAAACAACATGACATCATAAAACCATTCATATAAGATAAAGGAATTCATAAAAATAATTCCATCACAACATAGTCAAATAAATGTAAAAATATGGATAGAAACAGAACCCTTTATTATCTTATATGGAAAATAATTTTGATAAAACACATGAATTGAATTCTTGAGGAAAATATCCTTTCTTCTTCAAAATCAATTTCTTTTCACAAAACATCATGCAATTTTAAAAGAAAGAGATTTTATTGAAAATATTCATGAAATCTTTTAGAGGAAGCTTCATGAAAATAAGGCTTTATAAAACCGTAAAAATCCGTTCGTGCCGTTTAAGTTAAAAAAAACATTCTTCTCGTACTTTTGTCGGAAAAGTCAAAAAGTACCTCGTACAAAAAACGACAAAAGATTCCTTTCATATCTTTTAATAAAAACTCACCGAAGGGTAAATTTGGATTTAAACAATTGTAGGTGGATGGAAATAACATTACATATTGGGGAAACATGGATTTTGATGATAAAATACACCCCAGTAACTTTCAAAGTACAAACAATCTCGGATAAAAATGAGATTGTGATATTTCCCTTACCTTAGGTCCGATTTGCTTTGTACGTGTCCAAAGCTCTTGTATAATGGTTTGAATAATGTTATTGACTTATTCCAGAATCATACATATTGATATGTTATCATATATGGTCATATTCTTAGCTTCTTGTTAAAAATATTTCATTGTTACTTGTTACTCGGGTCTTTATTGCCTTTTGTTCTCATGCGTGTTTTGCCGAATACATTCTTATTCTTCTTTTAAGGTTATAGATACCTTATATCCAGAATGTTATTAGTGTAACATATATCATATTTATTCATTCAATTCATTTATATAATTACTATGTAATTATGATCATGTAGAACGAGTCGCATCACATCGTGGAGACGGTATTCCGTACGTACGCACGAGTGATGATATCGTTCCTATGATCGTGGAACTGTATTGGAGTATATATATATTATTTCAGTATCAATATTACTTCATAATAATCATATATAGTTACTCATTACACCATTATACCCATCCTTGTAAGGTGATGGTGGAAAATAGATTACACCACGGCGTGGAGACGGTATTCCGTACGTACGCACGCGCGGTGATTTCATTTTTCCGTAGGATGGATAGAAGGTGAATTAGGGTTGTTTCATATTTATAATAACATATCAGTATGTAATTAATACTGATGTTATTACTTTGTCATGAAACAACTAAATAAGAAGAAGTTGAAGACGAAAGAAATTGAAAAGATCGGTAATGGATATTACCTCTTCTTTGGAACGCCTCATTGAATCCTCCACTTAGGGAACTAAGATTGGTCTTTGAAGAAGACCAGGACCTCTAGGATCATTCTAGGGAAGTGGAGAGGAGAAAATGGCAGGGGTTGTCCGAGCTTGAGTGCTCAAATTGGGGTGAGGAGGAGGGGGAGGAGGTGCCCTTTTATAAGAGAGGAGAGGGGCACCTTAGGAATATCTCAAAATATTATTTTATATTAAAGTCAAAATCGGTTTATAATGGTTCCAAAGGGTCTTATTTCGAAGATAAGGTGGGGATGGGTCGAAATCCTATCAACCAATAGAATTTAGACAAGTTTAGGGTATTATTTTAACCTTATCAATTAGATTTAACTCTAAGTTAATTAATTTAACTTTTACCGTGTCTTTTTGTTTTCTTTCACTATATGGTTAATACACTTACTATAACATGCCAAACGAACCCCAAATTGTTTATTATTAATATATATATCCTTATTTAAGTCATTTGGACGAACCTTAGATTTTGCGGAATAAAATAACAATTAGTAATATAATATTTGATTTAAAAACTATTTTGTGTCAATTTTGACACTATTTGATAAATGATTTTTGTGAAAGTCATAACAGAAATATATGTTCGAACCAAGTTAATTAAATCAATAATAATATATCATAGTAACCTAGAAAAGTAGTGGAATTCATAAAAAGTCTTAAATTACATTTATTTTTGTATTTATATTATCAATTATGTCAATATTTCATTAATAATATAATTACTGCATCATCTTTGTGTCATAAATAAATTAAATTATTTGATGTCTAAAAATTACAAATAAAATACCATCATTTAGGAAATCTTTTTAGCTTTCTAATGAATATTTATAGTCGAATTTATCTTATGTATAACCCCACATTAAAAATTATTTACTTATTAAACTTTGATTTTAACTATTTTAACCCTTCTTTAAATAAATTAATAATAAATGTCCTAATCTAATCCAAGTGGGCCTAAATGGTCATATTTTATTCCTAAGTTTGTTTTTTGTCTAATTACACTTGTCCAATAGAATTAGGACATGTGTTAGGGTAATATTAATATAATATTTACCCTTAGTTACCCTATTTACTATTAACCGCGGTAAAAAAGTAAAAAGTTACTATTCACCAAAAAATTATTTTTATCTCATTGAACCACATTTTACTTACTGATATCAACCGTGTCTGTCGGATTTTCGAAATTCCATTCACAGAAGCGGTAAAATTAAGTTTTATGCAAAATTCAGTTTTTAACCTACCACTTAGTGGTTTCACTATTCATCAAAAATTGAAAGTTTTCAGAAAAATACCAAAATTTCACCCTAGGCTAATTTCGATATTCTGAGTCCAAAAATGAAGTCCATTTTGAAAAATAAAATTTATAAAATTTCAAAAAGTGGTTATTACTATTCATAACGGCTAGTTTTAATAGCATATTGTTGTTTAGTGAAACTCGGTATTGCGTACAACGCAAGCTATCGAGGAAGGTCGTGATTGCGTGTAAAGCAAGACAAGCAAGTGTTGTGTAGAAAAAGATTCCTTTGATAACATAAAAGTCTCGGGTGTTACAGTATGAGTAGAAATTGAAGGAATATTGATGTGATGATGTTGAACATATAAGGGAACCATACATAGTGATAGTTATATAAGAATTATTGATAATAAAATATATGTGTTTCTTGTGTTCATATAGATGGATTCCAGTTCATATAAATATTCCAAAGAAACCATACATTGTAATATGATTACTGGGAATAAAATTTGAACCCTCATTATGATGTGTTCTCTACCAACAAGGATTTTAATGGTATTATACCTCATGAACTTAAGAGATATCCCCTATTACACTGAATTTATTTGAATGGATTCGGTATAATGGATGACGTTTTCACTTCGTCACATGGTTATAATCATTCATCTTATTGACTGTCAAACCCCCTTGATTTTATACAAACAATTATTTCTAAAGACACTAAACTTTTTGTACCACTCCTCCATTAGTTACCCTACATGTTGGTTAACTCCCATCAAGATCATGAAGGTTTAAATATTTTCCACCAACAAATTGATCAAATTTATTAGAGAACACTGATATCCTCCTTGAATTCAATTATAAGTGGTTGGATCTCTAAGTGGGACTTATGACCTAGAGGTAACTTCTCCGATGAATGTGCATGACCTTATTAGGTTAGGAAGAGATGATCATAATTCTTTCACCAGTTACTTATTATCTATCTTTATGAGGTAGTATGGGCTTCTCATTTCATCACGTATCATCAATCAAAACGTAAAGAGATAATTAAGCATTGGTTTCCTAGAACTAATTCCTTCCCTTTATCCCATAGAAACGTAGGGATTGATGTTTGGTATTTTTATTGATTGGGTGGAATACCTCCTCTTTGGGAAATGTATTTAGAAATCGTCTAGTTAAAGATGTTTGGGATGACACCTCACAAGATTTGATATTTGAAAGGGATGTTCTCATCACTGTTAAGGATAAGTTAAGGAAGGATCTGAACCTACAGTCACTTGTTTCTTGTAAGGATTGGATTAAAATATTTCTCTACTACAACAGGTCTCGACCATCTACTATACACCATCATCGATGCTCTTCCTAATAGGTTCACGATAGAACAAGATTTTATTGGGCCATACTTGAAGCTTGGGAGTATACCACATGGGGATAATGATTGAGACTAGAGGTATCCCCTAGCCTTCTGCTGGAGGGGTTTATAACCATGTTTTTGAATAGATGGATTTTCCTACATGGGGACACATTATTGGGAATTCAAGTAATCATATTGGTGATGGTAGTTCGATTTGGATAGGGGTTCCTTCTTAATCTTGTAATGATGAATCATTGACGCCTTTATCAACTCCACATTAATATTTGATAATGAAACATACCTTACTGGATTGGAGGACCCTTCCACTTCTTATTTGGATTGACAGGAGAGTATTTCCAGTGTTAAAAATATCATAACACTAAAAGAATCCATGATGATTTGATTTATTCTCAGATGTTTAATGTTTCAAGGGATGGGATGATGCCACTATGTCATTATGAGGTTATTGGAATGTTGATACAACATTATCATTTCAACTTCATGCCCTATCCTGCATCGTCTGGAATAATTTTTGATAATGGAAGGAGATCTCTAGATTAGAGGTCATACAATATTTATCTATAGGATGGGGTTCTTATGGCTCCTTAAAAGAGATAACTATATACAATGAATATCCCCCCTATAATTTTTTTCCCTAGTTTTTTTTCATTCAATGAGTTTCTCCTCTCCCATAAGATTCCTTGAGAGTCGAACAACATCCTGGACATTTCCACCAAATTCGTCTTATATTGGCTTGTGAAGAAACAAATGCGGAGATTATTCTTCCACTGGTAGATTCACCTATATTCATGTCTTATGACTATGCCCAGGTTTGGTTGGATGATTATCTGTGTGGTTTATTAAATTGACCGATCCATTAGGTAGATGAGACATGTGCTTCCCAGAAACCCTTATCTGTAGTAGCAATGGAGTTTACTCAGGACATAGGTGAACCACCAAGGAAGTGTTATCATCATATTGATGAAGATCCCATTAGTGGGAAACATATTCTTAGGGGGATTTTTCCTTAATATTAGTGATGGAATATGTGTCAATTGAGAGGAGAGAACGTAAAACTTATTCTCTTGCTTCATATTCTTAGATAATCATTCCTACTTTTGGCATACCCACCCAAGTGGTTACAGAAACCAATGTATCATGAAGGAATATCTGGCATAAAATCCATTCCATGATTACTGAGACTCCCTTAGAGGAGTTATTTGGCCAATAGGAACACCTACTTTAGCTTTTTCACGATATGCGGGCAGGTCGATTTGATTACCAACCGTTGTATGTTATCAAGAGAAAACTTTTCCTAACCTTACACATATTTGTTAGCAATGATGGGGAATTTCATAGTTTTTATGTTGGGAATCCCCTAGACGAATTAATAAAGGAATCTTCAAGGTTATTGAATAGACACATTAGATAATCTATCAGATTCATGCACATATATATGATTTGAAAACTCGGATAACAAAATAGGAGGTCATCATATCCCACTTAAATTATAATATTTTGACTTCATTATCATCATAATATTTTATTCAATGAAAATTTAAGGATTTTTAATTATGATTATTTTTGACCTATTTATTATGTCAAAGTCATTATCTAATTATAGTAGGAGAAGTTCACATTGTTTAAACATTTTAAAATGGAATATTAATTTTATAGATGACAATATTTATGTTTTTTTATTAGATGGTGGGAAATATATTGAGATTGTATTCAATATTTCGAATATGATTTAAAACAAAATAGTGATCGTTTATTAGAAAATGGGGTCAAGCATAGGCCAACCAAGGACGACCACTTCTTAGGAATGAATGAATGTTTAATCACCCAGCTGATTGTAGCCCGTGAGAGTACATAACACTCACTTGGAGTGCCTAAGGATTATGGGATTCATAGTTCATACATGGATGTGCTTTGGTTTTATCACGTATGAGGAGTGGGTGTGTCGTATAACATAGGGATTAATGACCATATAAAGACTATAGTGTGTGAAAGTGTAGAAATGTTTCAACCCCAATGCCAGCTCAAATGCAGGGAGACACACCTATATATTACTAAGGAGTTGAAGTTTGAGCGTATTATTGAATTTGGAAAAGTTCTATGTGGAACACTTTTCATCCACATAAAATGTTGCATATATAACTCCATCTATTTGATATGTTTTATTTGAGCAATCTAGTCATGCTAAGAAGTTGTATTCTTCCTTAAGCTTTATTGGTGAAGCTTCAATACATAGTTATTCATGTCAAAATGATTAGTGATCAAATTGAACTCATCAAATCCTAAGAGTGGATGAATATGTTTTTACGATTCCACAAATTAATAAACTGAAGTTAGTGGTGTATTTTATTATTAGAATAAGTGAATAGAAAATGGTGGCAGTGAGATTTGTTTTAAAATGGTTGTGACTTTAGTAATTGAAATGCTTTAAGTGAATTGGTTCATATATATTATAGGAGGTTCAAAAATGCGGTGGGGATAATTCGGTGGAGTATTCTCCATTAATACCCCAACAAGCTCGTTTCTTGTGTAAAAATAGTAAGAATATCCAACAGATAATTTGGAAGATCTGAGAGAGAAATAGGAAAAAAAAGAAAGTTCAATATTTGAGTATGGTTTCTATGAATTCATATAGATTATTTCTATACATTTATGTTTTCATAATCATGGTTTGATTACACAATCTAGTGTATGATCCACACTATATTTTAGGAGGGACATGAAGTAGTTTCCACATATACATCTATTACGTGAGGTATATAAGTTTTAGCTTTGTTGTGTGAGAGGGGGAAGGAAGAGACATCATGTATTATATTATTCCATACCTGAATGTTAAAATAAATTGATCAGATTTAGTGTAATAGTATAAATTCATGAGTTTTCATGAATGTGAAAAATAGTGTCATTATTGATAAGCAGTGAGTTAGGTGAAGAGTACATGAAATAAAATACATAAAATAATATGCATGAATTAGTTTGTTTTCAAGGAAGTGAAATTAATTCATTCATTATAAGGGAGTATATTGTTAATTTTTTTGTCTAAATGTATTAAATTGAAGTGGGGTTCATTGTTTCTTACATTAATGTGGTTTGAGAAAAGACAATGTGATATTTTTTCATAAATATTGTGTCATGTTTTTAGACTAATATGGGTGTAGTATCAGAAGATTTCACACATGGTAATTTAGTGATTAAGTGAGGCTAAAACCTCAAGAGAAGAAATAATATTTTCCTGATCATGGTTTTCCTTACCCAATTGATCATACACAAGTGATTAAAATTATGAAAAAAAGTCTACAAAAAAGTTTTGTTTCTATTGAATGTATTTTTAGATGTACATTATCAAAACAAATATAGAAATACCATTGAGGAAGATCATGAAATCATCATATAATTGATCAAGATAAGAAGAATGATCTTGTGAATAGGGGGACCAGTTATTGAAGAGGCACAACCCTGGGGGTTATAACCATTCAAATGTTTTGTGTCTAACTAATGGAGGAAAAATATTTGTATCACTGGGGGTATAATGAGGTTCAAATGGAGTATTAACTAATGGGGGTATAAAATATTGATTCATAATCCATTATAATTAATAATAAGATTATAATAGATAATATATAATTGGGGTATGTATAACTAGGTTTAGAAATGAGTTAGTGTTAGTATTGAAAAATATAAAAAATATCTTTTGTTATATTTCATTTAATTTTTTCATTTCATATTGGGTCCACTCATCTTAATATGTTATAAAGGTCCAAAATCAGAAGAGGGCAGGGTGGAAGGGGGCAGGGGTAGAGGGTAGGGGGTAGGGGTAGGGGGCATTGGCATGGGCATGTCTGTAGGGCAGGGGGAAGGGGGAAAGGGGCTGGGGGCATGGGGCAGGGGGCAGGGGGCAGGGGGAGGTGGAGGGGGGAAGGGGAACGGGGTAGTGGTAGGGGGAACGGTGTGGGTGAAAGGGGCAGGAGTAGGGGCAGGGGGCATGGGGAAGGGGGCAGGGGGAGGGGGCAGGGGGCAGGGGGTGGTGGAGGGGGGAAGGGGGTAGGGGGAAGGGGGGAGGTCTTTATAGAAGTTGTAGGGGGCATGGGGAAGGGGGTGGGTGGAGGGGGAAGGGGGTAGGGGCAGGGGGAAGGGGGAAGGGTGGAGGGGGCAGGGGGTAGGGTGGATGGGGTATAGGGTAGGGGGGATGTCTGCAGGGCTGGGGGAGGTCTGCATGGCAGTGGAGGTCTATAGGTCAGGGGTAGGGGGAAGGGGCATGGTGGAGTGGGGAGGTCTGCAGGGCAGGGGTGGTCTACAGGGGGTCTGCAGGACTCCTATGCTGCAACTACTGATACTGCAAAACAGCATCAACTCTCCTCACCTTCACACAGTGATGAGATGCTGGACAAAGAAACAGTTCAAAATCTAGTTTGCGATATACAGATGTCTGATATTATAAAAACACAACACATGCAAGATGATGACGAAGGTCTGGAACTACAATAGACACATACAACTAGCAACCCCTCCTATGGATGAATTCACCACTCAGAAACTGGGTGACCAATCTGGGGAATCTGATCACATAAAACCAGAAACAGAATAGATAGTGGTACAAAAGGAAACCCAAAACAAAAAAAATGTACCAAGAAGAGGTCTCTAATACTATTCCAAATAATCATAGCACCTCTAACCCTTCAAGGACTTTACATGGAAAAAATGCAGCGACACATAAAGAGCATTTTACCATGAAATTAAGAAAATCCAAGTTCGGAAAAAATTCCAGAGGTAACAAAAACATGGGGCCTAACCCCAAACATAAGTATAAATGAATATATTATATTGGATCTTTCAGGGTATTTCTAACCCTGATACTATCACAACTTTAAAAAATTCTCATTTTACTCATAAACTGATGGTTTTTACTATACATGAACCTAAATTCACTTGTACTTATAGATTTAATAGTCTTGAAAAATATAGTTATACTTTTATAGGAGAAACTTCCAATAAAAACAAGTGTGATTATTTTTGGGTCTTTGAACATATCTATATAGATAAAATTAATATTGTTAATGATGATTCTCAGTCTTTGACATGTGAAGTAAACTTAAATGATAATACTTTATGCTATACTTTTTTGTATACATGTAATAAATATCAAGACAGAAGAACATTTTGGCACAATATATCCTCCCTTAACAACACTATTCAAGGAGAGGGGGGGTGTCCAGTGGGGGTCTATCCCGAATGGAGAGGGGGGAATATCCAGGGGGGATGGGGGCTATCCAAGGAGAATTGGGGGCTATCCAGGGGTGTCAAGGAGGGATGGGGGGTTATCCAAAGGGGGAGGGGTAGGGGGGTCTGTCAGGAAGGGGGGTCTTTCCGGTGGGTGGGGTCTTTCCGGGGGTGTGTGCAGGGGGGGTCTGTCTAGGGAGGGATGGTGGTGGGGGTCTGTCTAGGAAGGAGGGGGTGTCTTCTTGAATATGTCCTTCGAAACTCAGTAATTTACAATGTCGTTTCTGATTATTTATTGTTATATAATAAGGAATAGATTTATGGGAATATAATTTGGATTTTTTTTCTTTTTAGGTACTTCAATGAAAACATCCTGCTTGAGTGAAAAATATAAGAGGGTGGTTGGCTGATTAAAAAAAATAAAGCAGCAACATATCATTACATCGGAGTACTTAATTTGGTTTTTAAATGTTTAGAACAATTCCTTCATGCTGCCACTTATTGGAACTCTTGCATGTTTCTAAAGGTGTGTATACCCAGTGGGGGAGTAGAAACTTTTAGTTAGAATGCTCCAAGAGATGAAGTGGATGGTTTGGTTCCACCTTGACATAGGATCCCTCTTCTAGACTCTTTAATTCAAGAATTGTTTAAATTGAATTTAACTTCATTCTTAATCTTTCTTAGTTATATTGAATTTAATATCATGAATAATTGTTATTTAATATAATTGTTTCATTTGATAAATAATGTCATGTTTTTATAATAAAACCCCTCCAACACAGGTGCACTATCTGCAAAAAATCACAGTGATAGTTATGTTGATCTGGTTTCTTAAATTATTGCATTCGATTTGTGCTGAATGAGTTTTAGAAAAAATGTTAAATATAATTAAAAAAAATTGTGTGATAAATCAATGCCATGATTTTATAATAAAACACCTCCAACGGAGGTGTGATTTCCACTAAACCAAAGAGTATTGATAGTTATTTTTATCATGTTTAGATTTCGTTTGAGTCTTTCATATGACACTTTTTTGTGTTTCTTTTGTGGCTAGTTAGTTTTTGTTTTCTTTGAATAATATAAATTGGCTTATAATACTCATTTAACTCAAAGGACATTGCCTGAGTAGGCATATTCCTTGACCATGACACTTTTCTTTTTCACGCTTTGAATATTATAACTAAAATTTCCATGATTAGGCAAAGTGAATGAATTATTAAATGGTGTTTGTAGGGTGTATGATTATTTTCCATCGTTTTTTTTTCATTAGACATTGTTTCATTGTGTCGCTCGCTAAAACCTTCCCTGGAGATCCCTTGTTACAACATATTAAATAGTTGATCTGTTCTATCATCTTTTGACGGGGCGATGGTCTGAATGTTGCCCTGCCTACTCCCACTCCCTTCGCTCCTGGCCGGAAGATGTTGCACGGCAGATGTTGCTGGATCGGGCCAACACAACGCAGTCACGCCGCGGTCACTCCATGGTAATGCTATGATTTGGCCCTACTCTACGACGACACCCCATGGCAATATAAATTGATAGTATTCCATGAGTCTTATGATCAATGTTGTGACTCACTAATCACAATTTCTTACGGTGGGGCAACAACCAAAATGTTTCCCCACCTCCTCCCGCTGCATTCACTCCAGGCTGGAAGATGCTCCACACGGATGTCGCTGGAATGGCCCAACACACCGCGGTCATTCCCCAGTCATGCCAATTTCATGTCGTGGTCATGCCGCAGTTTGGCCCTGCTCCAGGACGACACCCTGCGGCAGTTCACAGTGATAATATTCCATGAGTCTTATGATCAATGTTGAGACTGACTAATCACAATTTCTGCTGGTGGAGCGATGATCGTAATGTTTCCATGCCTCCTCCCGCTCCCCTCTCTACTGGGCTGAAGATTTTGCCCCACAGATGTCACTAGACTGGGCCAATACGCCGTGGTCATGCCGCAGTCACACTGTGGTGGGCCCTTCTCTAGGAAGACACCATGCGGCAGTTAATACTGATAGTATTCCATGAGTCTTGGGATCAATTTTGAGACTGACTAATCAAAATTTTTATTGGTGGGGCCATGGTCGGAATGTTTCCTCGCCTCCTCCTATTCCCTTCGCTCCTGGCCGGAAGATGCTACCCTGCGGATATCGCTGGATTGGGACAACATGCTGTGGTCACGCCACCGTCATGTCACGGTCACCCCGCGGTCACACCGCGGTCACGCCGTGGTCATTCCGCAGTCACGCCGCAGTCACGCCACAGTCACGCCGCGGTTTGGCTCTCATCTAGGATGACACCACACGACAGTTCGCAGTGATATTATTTCATGAGTCATGTAATCAATATTGAGACTCACTAATCACCATTTCTACTAGTGGGGCAACGACCAGAATGTTGCCCCGCCTCCTTCCGCTCCCATCAGTCCTGGCCGGATGTTGCTACCCCATGGATGTCGCTAAACCGGGACAACACACCGCGGTCATGCCGTGGTCACACAGTGGTCACGCCGCAGTCACGCGGCAGTCACGCCGCGGTCACGCCGCTGTCACGCCGTGGACACGCCGCAGTCACGCCACGGACACACCACAGTCATTCTGTGTTCACACCGTTGTCAGGCCGCGGTCATGCCACGGTCACGCCGTTGTCACACCACGGTCATGCCTCGGTAATTCCGTGGTTTGGCCCTGCTCAAGGACGACACCCCGCAACAGTTCGGAGTGATATAATTACATGTGTCTTGTCATCAATGTTGTGACTGATTAATCAAAATTTCTGCCAGTAGGGTGACGACCATAATGTTTCTCTAACCCCTCCAGCTCCCTTCGCTCCTGGCCAGATGATGTTTCCCCATGGATGTCAATGAACCGGAACAACACATTGTGGTCACGTTGTGGTCACACCGTGGTCACATCATGGTCACGCTGCGGTCACACCACGGTTACGCCGCAGTCGCACAGTGGTCACGCCACTGTCATGTCGCAGTCACGTCGCGGTAATGCCGTTATTTGGCCTTACTCTAAGATGACACCCCACGGCGGTTCACAGTGATAGTATTCCATGAGTCTTGTGATCAATATTGAGACATACTAATCACAATTTCTGCCAGTAGGGGTCGTTGAAGGGGGTCCAGCAGGGGGGGCTGCTATCCAGGGGGTCCAGTAGTGGGGGGCCTCTGTCCAAGGGGGTACAGTAGGGGGGGCTGCTGTCCAGGGGGGTCCAGCAGGGGGCTGTTGCTGTCCAGGGGAGTCCAGCAGGGGGGCTCTTGTCTAGGGGGTCCAACAGGGGGGGATTCTATTCAATGGGGTCTAGCAGGGGGCAAGGGGTGTGCAAGGGGTGCAAGGTATGTGTGTGTTGGGGGGGTGGCTTTTGTCCTGGGGGATGGTTTTTTTATGAAATGGGAAGAGGAATTTGTTTATGTTCATTTTTATTGGAAAACCAAAGAAAATTGTCATCATTGTCATAAATAATGCATGCATTGTCCTCCAGCACTCACTTTTTCTAGTTGTGATCGCGTCGCAGTTGTGCTCGTGTTGTCCAACAGCAAATAAAGGTCTCACAGTTGCCTCTCTCCATGATTGGGTACTCAAAAACAGCTTCCAAAGTAGTCCATTGATTGCATATTCCTATGATGTTTATATTTCTTGAAAAAAGAAGATATAACAGCCTTCCTGCTCAGATCATAACTAAAGATCCATCCTTTACTTGTATGTGGCAATAATAAGATTCACTCACTTCTAGAAATGGGAAATATATTTATGGGATTGTCTATATATACAATGTAATTGAAATTCTAGTCAACTTTGATCATTAGGTTGTCACCTATATAAGGAATAAAGTTACATTATTAACTAATTTCCACATGGAGATGGAATCAATAACAAGATTCATAGGCATGTGTTAATTATATAAGAGAAATTGTTGGATTGGTGTTGCCCAATCCATTTGGGCCGAATGCTTTTGGCCCGCAACTGTCGTGGGTTGAGCTCCATGGTGAGCTTTTTGGGGGTTGCTGGGGGCAACGTGCCCCTGCTCTGGGGGTCCAGGGGGCGAAGGCGCAGACCCAATTTTTCAGTACTGTAGCATCTATGACAACTGTAGCGGAGCTGACTGACAAACACCAATAGGCACTGTGCTAGTGTGAACACCGATGTCAACTATAATGTAGCTATGGTCGGCCCTAGGACAAGACCAAAGAGCCTCCGGGCTAGGTCAATAGGTAATCACAGAAAAAAAATATAGAAGCAATGGAAAACTATTCACCATTTCACTGTAGCTCTTAATACATTTTAGGGAAAAATTTTATATGAAGTCTTGGGCAACAGAATATATCGGGCCGCTCCTGATTGTAGCACTTTTCACTTCTAGCTGATATCCACTATTGAACTTTTGAAAAAGATGGACGCCTTTTACTGTTTCCATGCGGACTTTTTGTGCAAACAATTGATCATCTTCTCTATTTTATAGCCCATTTTTTGGATAAGGTTACTACTGCAAAAACTCTGTAATTTTTTTCTCTAGATATAGTGAAGTTATACCTCTCCGTGGATATAAATATTATTCCCAAACCACGTAAAAAGTTGTGTTCATGTTGCATTCCTTTTTTTTGTATTATCTTTCGTTTCTCGTTTCTGTCGTTGCAACTCCTGACGATTACACAACAGATAATTGTGACTTCATGTTTTTCAAAGATATTATCCAATATTGTGCCACGCCTTCCATGCAAAGTTGCGCTAGTGGCACCTTCAGTTCCTCCCAAACTCTGTATATCGAAAAATACATTTCATCTCTCATGATCCAAGACACAAAATCTTCTCCAAAAAAATTTGGCATCTCTAAAGGTTTAGTCTACTCATGGCCAAACTTCTCACAAAGCACTTCCGTAATAGTTCTTCGTGGGCCACTAGAATCTACCACCACATTCTATTTTCAACACTTTTTTTTCTTCCTTGGTTTGTAAACTACTTCCACTATACTCTACAACAACAGCCTTTCCTCATTCTTCTCCCCATTCTATACGATCCTTCTGACTTTCTACTATGTGAGACACATTTAATGTCAAGTCCCGCATTTGAATCTCCATTTACCAAAGCGCTTCCTCCTTTCGTAGTTGAGCTACATCCTGGCGGAGATTCCCTTCCTCCTATTGTCTGTTGTCGTTATGTAGTTCGGCGATCACCGATTCCTGTGCTAACACTCACCCTTCCATTTGCGTGGGTATACAACAGTCTGCAGTTCCTTTTCCTATCTCTCGACAGAAAATTCGCTCCATGAAAGAACCAAAATTTTTAGTAAAATTTGGTATTTTATTAGGATTTACATCAATAATATAAGTCTCTATCTCTAAGGGAGTCTCTCCTCCTAGAGCCTCTCTCTATAACAACAACATATTCCAAAAAAATACAGATATCCCCTCAGTACATCCCACACACCTCCCATATAATCCCTCCATCTAACTGACTTACTAACTAATAAAATTACAAGTCTTCACCCACCAAAGATGTTAAAACAAATAAGTAGCAGTTACACCAGACATAGGCAATTACAGTAGCTATACATCAGCTATAGTAGGAGCCTGATTCCCCTTCCATTGGTATGTATGGACTACGGGTGGCCTAACTCCCCTATCAGTCTTTGTGTGTTTATAACCACCTACCCCTGAATTTCAACACCGCATATTGGAAAATTATTCAATTTGGCACACCACTTGTTGGGAACAATTCTTCCATTTCTAGCAGCTTTTAGAATCCTGTAATCAAAAAAAAAACCGTTTCCAATTTCTATGTTATACATAAGTAAGTATGAGATTCAACCATGTTGTTGTTACAACCTCTCAATTTTTATTCTTCTCCTTAGTTGATTGATTCCACTAGTCACAAGGCTTGATATCACTAATCGTACACCAGATTTGACATAAGACAACTGGTTGTTCCAAGAAATGCTTTGCCACGTCATTTCTTACTTGAAATCAGGATTTTTATGTTTGGACATCATTATTCAAGCATGTGTGAGGAAATCTGGATTTTAATTTTCAAGGTGACTGGGTGATCAATCTTTGACTTTCTCCCACTTGAATACCTCCATCAGAGCATGAATTTTGAGATTCATCAAGATTCTCATTTAGGTTCATACATATGTGCCTTTCTGGCACAATCACACCATGCATCCATATCTTTGGAATGCATACAAATCATGGATTTTATCTCCCTATTATGCCTGTATCACTTCCAATAGAAATTAGTAACATTTAAGTTCATGGAGAGATAGGGTACCTCTATCATCCTCAACTTGAGGATTGGGGTTGGTCTTGGTGGACCAACCATTTGTTCCTAGTTTTCTTCCAAGACATTGTAATGTTTTGATTTTTCATGACACCACTTGTACATACCAACTTTTGAATGTTTTCTTTATAGTTCATCCCCAATGTTGGTCGATGACTCTTTTCTAGAGTGAGACTCATCCCACTAGTGGAAGATCCTTCCATTGGAGACCATTGTTGCATCTTCCTTTGGCATAATTCTTCCTCCATTAAAGGGTCAATCAATCAGTTTTATGTTCTTTCTTTGTTGTGGTATTAATGAACCCACTCAAGAAAGATTCTTGTTTTTATTCCATGATTACTATGAGAGAAATCTCTTACTCCTCTTTTTCTCTCCATACCAATTTCATCAATTTCCAGGTAGGTTGTTGATTGTACACTCCCTTTGGTTCTTGAAACACTCCTCATTGTCTTTCTTCAGTACTATTTTTCAAAACTGAAAACTTGTTCTTCTCTAGAATAGATTGCCTTAAATATTATTCTCCCTTAGTCACAATAGCCTTATTTCCTTCCATGAAGGCTTCTATGAATAGGATATTAGAGATCCTATGGAGCCTCCATTTTATTTTTTCCATCACCATTATTCATTATACTAAATCTTGTTTTGAGTGAACTAGATTTTATATCCTTTAATTAATGTATCCTACTGGTTGTTAGAGTGAATGCTATCCTTGTCATGCCCCGACCCCAGAAGCCCTGAAGCCGGTGTCCAAGGGAGGGGGTGTCTGTCCAGGGGGGGGTCGATCTAGGGGAGGGGTTGTCCAGGGGTGTATGTCTAGGGTGGGGGTGTATGTACGGGGGGGGGGGGGGGGGTCTGTCCAGGGGAGGGGTGTCTAGGGTTGTCTGTTCATGGTTGTCTGTCTAGGGGGTGTCTGATGGGGGGGGGGGGGTCTGTCCAGAGGTGGGGGTGTCATGGGTTGTCTGTCCTGGGGTGGGGGTGTCCAGGGTTGTCTGTCGGTCTAGGGCAGTGTCATTCTTGGGTGGGGGGTGTTTGTGTAGGGGAGGGGTGGGGGTGTGTCGAGGGGGGTGACATACAGGGGGGACTGAAAGGGGATGGGGAAACAAGGGAAAACTGTTAGGGGGATTGGAAGGGGGTAGAGACGAATGGAAAATAGGGGTAAGACACGCAGGGTGGGGGCGTGGAAGGGGGGGCTAGCAGGTGGGTGGAAGGTAGGGGGACTAGAAGGGGGTAGGGGGTGGAAGGCAGGCCAACATGCATCCTGTTTTTTTATTGAACATTAATTTATAACCACGGTTTCTAACTGTGGCTATAAGGCCTGTTTGTGTTTTACCATCTTCCACAGTTTCAAACCATGGATAGAAGGATTTATCCATGGTTTTAAACCATGTCTATAAGGCTTTAGCAACGATTTGAATCGTGAATATAAGGCTTTAGCCACGGTTTTAAACTGTGGCTATAGGACTTGCCTATAGCCATGCCAATACCATCCACGGTTCATTGAACCGTGGATATAACCTATAGCCATGGTTTTTGGGCTTATATCCACGGTTTGAAACCCTGGCTATAGCCTAAATTTCCAGTAGTGTCCCTCTTTCCTTTTAGGACTATTTTTTGACGCACCTATTTCAGTTATTCATTAAGACATTTGAAAACCTTGTAGATGATTGGTTTGAATTTTTATTAATATACTTGTTATTTTATTTTATATAATTTTTTTTGAGATATTTTTATTGTTGTTCCCCTATGTAACTTTTTATTCTCTAACTATTTTTTTCAACCGTGGATGTTCTAGTGGAAAAAAGAGTGGGGGGTATAACTGTGACACCAAAATGTCACCATAGATCATAAATTTCTCTATTTTATTATATCATGGGGTTTTTCAGGTTCTGATATTATTAAATCTATAATTTTGTGATCTATAGGTTTTTCATGTTTATCATTGTTTACCCAAATTTTTAGTATAATCAATTTTTCGTCTTTTCGTAGGGGTTTCATGGTGGATGATCCATTTTACATGGATTCAAATAAAATATCAAACCAGACGGAGGTCCCCTGGAACTATGCTGGTTTCCTTTGTCATAGAAGTGGTAATTATATAGTATTACTTTGGTATGGAAATGATGTGAGAATACCCTATTCCTTTCCCATGTGATTTTTTATAATTTTCAAAATTTGCCTCTTTGAATTAAAAGAATATTCACACCTCTCCTCCCCCAAACATATCAATCGGCACTTGGGATCCTAAGGAGGAGTCCAACCTCCACCCATCTTGATTCTTGTCATTAAATTTTTGATTTTAATGTGATTCCATGGTATTTTCTTCTCTATGTATACTCTAATAATCCTTTAACACTATTACATATGTTTCTACTTCCTCCCAGAACCCTAATTCACTATGAAATATAGGGAATGGTTTCAAAATTGTTTTAATTTAGGTTTGTTGTCCCTTATAGCATATAGGTTTTGTCTTCTTCTTTCTTATGTGGTCTCAATTGATAGTGACAAATTCTAACGTGATTTCTACTACTTCCACGAAGGTGTTTTTGTGAAATTAGTTCATTTTAGAATTAAAATATTTCTTATTCTTTCTAAAAAACATTTTTCATAAATATATAAATATATGTTATATGTTTATTATTATTTAAATCCATTTCAATGTTTTTTGATCTTTTCATGAAATATTTCTCTTATAAATACCATGTTTTAGGGTTTTAAATGGAATGTTTTCAAATCCAAATATTTTGTGAAATTTATATGATTCTTGTTTGAATGATTTTAATGGTGGATGTTTAATTTTAATCTGGGTTCAGTTTTAAATATTTAAAAACTATATTTTAATGCGATGGTTGTTCTAAAGTGATGTGTTGACCTTGAAATGGATTATAATTGGGTTTTTTACTATATTTTGAATGTTGGCTTGAAATGTGTGTGTGGTTTACCCCTCGTAAAAATTCTATAATGTTTATTTAAAATTTATTTCATGCAAATGGTTGAACTTTGGCCTTTTGGATTTTAATGGGAAATATCCATGTTTAATGGGTGGGTATGGCACTTTTAAATGATGGTGTGATTACATAAAACTAAGAAGTGTGTGTGGAGTATCTTTTATGGAAATATAAAAGGTTTTTAATTTCTAAGATACCTTTTATGATGAGTTCCTGGTTGGAACTCTAGTTTTATTTAGTTGATTTGAAAGATATCCCTTGATTTCCCTTGGGATTTTTTACCCCTTGTATAGTATTTTTTTACTATGTCATGTTTTGTATCCACTTCAACGAGAATGTGTGTGTGTGTGTGTCTACCATGGGTTGAAGAGATATATGCGGATTTTCATTATGAGGGTCTTGGGGTTTACGGGTAGCCATTTATTCATCTTAGTCTTTTAATACTGACTTATATGATTTTTTCTATAATTCGTTACTAGTCATGGGAACCAAGATACCAATTAGTAGATCTATATATATATATTAAATTATTGGGATCACACATTACTACTGTCCCTCCAACCATGTTAGACAGTAGGGGTAGGAGTCTGTTTCATCCAAGTGATTCTTGTTTGGGTGAGTTTGATTACTTATAGTTTGGATTCTAGCATATGGATGCAGCTGATCTATGAGTGAAGATAATACTAAAATATTAGATACTTCTAATGTTAGGGATCTAAGGTAGATCGCATTACATATTTGTTTTCATCATTAGTTATCGATATATGGGATTTTGATTTTGTTCTTTGTTTTTTCACTTCCCCTAGATTATAATTTTTTTAAAACTATTTCATGATTATGTTTGTTCTATTCCATATAATATATGGGTATATATTGTTATGTTTGACCTATTTATGTTTATTGTTTCCTTTATTAAATCAGTTTACAAAGATTTTGGAAAAATATTTCTCATAAAATCTCTTATATCAGTTTTTTTAATATAGTTTTAAAAAATGTGTGTTTTGTTTAAATAATGATTCACACATTAATTGTTTATAATGTGACAGTTTTTATTTTATTATAGAAAATGAGTTTTTTAAAAAAAAATCAGGTGTATGTATTTTAAATGGTTTCAAAAGGTGGAAATTTTTTCAACATGTATTTTTTCATCTGAAGAGGTCAAAGTGAATATTTGGAATTGTGATTATGGATAATTTAATATCTCATATGTTATATTTGAAAAACCTATATTCTAGATTATTTTAAAACTTGACTTTATTACATTAAACATGAAATAGGTTGCATAGTATTGGATGGTTGTTGTGTATTATTGGGATTTTTAGTTCATTTATATATCTTTCTGGTTCAACGTTCTTATATGGATTTGGTTTTCATTCCTTGTGGATGATTTGGGGTGGTTTGGGTGGTCATGTGAAATGTGAAGATTTATAAAGATACTTTTAATATAATGTAGAGTTGGGTTTTAGTTGATTAACTTTTGATTAGTGTTGTGTCTTTTATTGCATTTTGTAACTTTCTATTTATTATTACTAGGTATATTTATGAAAATTGACTGGACCATTGTGGTTTGATATAATATTTTTTCCATTTTAATTATGTTTTCTTATATTTGAATATTCATTTGTCTTTTTATATCTAATTTATGTTAAATAATTCCGTAAGGGATTATTATCATGACCAGGAACAAGTTTCGAGACTTTGAGGATTATGAACAAACTTATAGCATTATGGATAACCATGCCAGGTGTCAAGTGGATGGATACCTAGGAAGGCTCACTATAGGTATTCACATATATGTTACCATGATTCATTGATTAGAGACTAGAAAATATGTATCCCATGTTTATTAATCATTAGATAAAAATTAGGTAATTCCCAGAAATTTAATAATTCAGGTATGTAACGACTTGACATGAAACCCATTCATTATTTCCTATTGGTTATTAATAAAATTTTGTTTTATGATCTAGTTGGGAGACATGAATTTATACATACAAATCGTATGCCTTTATAACACTCTAATGCATTGTGTAAAGAATATTCTCAAGATATGACATGTTATATGATAATTTGGTGACAAAACATGGTGTGTGTATATTATGAAACCTTTCTTATAAAAATTGTTGAAATTCTTATCAATGTATCATATTTATATTGTAACCACATATATATATTAATCTTCATGATTATTTTATTACAATGTACCTAATGTTATTATTTCGACTCTTTACGTCTATTTCTCATTATACCATGTTTAATATTTCTTTTATTTGTTTCTTTGTTAGGTTTTATGATCACCCCTTTTTTTGATGTATGTTTGTAGAATATACGATATAATAAAAATAACCTAGGATAAATCTATCGAGAATACATTCTGGTAAATTAGAAAAAATTGATTTTTTTCAACTATTACATTCATAATTTCCATGAAACTTAACCTCACAAGATCTATTATATTATTAAATGTTATAAAATGTAATGAATGATTCATATATTAAATAAGTCGGATTACAAGTATTGAATAGGATGTAATTACGTTAATAGATGGGTGTCAGGGATAATGTGATGGGTTTTCCAATGAAAAACTCATGAGATGGGAGGTGGGGTATTTGACATCACATAAAAACTCACTCAAATTTCTCAATCTACGAGTAATAACATAAACCACATTTGGCTCTTAAATTCCCCAAGGATGGAGAATATTTTTATTCAGTATTTCATGTGGAAACATCTAACAAATTGTTTTTCTCTTAAAATAAACTTCTCAATATTAAATGGATAAAATATATAGAAATGATATTTTAAATTCATCAATGGTCATAAAAGTAAAAGTTTTTTCTCCATATTTATCATTTATAAGTTGAGGATAGAAAATGGTAGAATATTATTAAGTAATTTACAAAGTGGAAAGAATTAGAATAAATGGAATGGGAATATTTTAAGAATGTTGTATTTTTTATGTATTTTCCTCAAACTCTTTTCAAAAATATATAGAGGGGATTCCTTGAGTTGAAATAGACTGAGGATTACTCTGTTGGTGTATACAAAGATTAATTCATGTGGCTTATGAGATTCCCCAAAAATTTATCTCTAATATAGAAATTAAAACAGATCAATTTTTTGTGGATTAATTCATATTATTTCAATTTAACACAATGGAAATTTAAAATAACACTATGTTTTATGGGGTATACAATGCACAACATCAATCTTAAGAAAACCCGAAAATTTTATTATTTAAATATGAACTTTATAACTTATGGGTTAAATTGGGGGGTATTATTTTTTAACCAAATTGTGATATATATACATATATTAACTAATAAATAACTATTATTTGATTAATTATTATGAACTATGTACTGAATTTTTAGTAAACATAATTTATTTTTGAGAATAAAATTTTCTTTAAAAATAAATTTTATTTAATTTTGAGGTAAAATATTAGAATTAGATTCTATATATTTTATAAATTTTATTTTATCAAAAAAACCAATTTTTTGATATATTAATATCATAATTATCTAATGGTGAAATTTTTATATTATTATAAAAAGAATTATTTTCCATCGAATAGTAAAAAATACCGATTTGTTTAAAATGAATTTTTATTTTTTTAATTTTAAAACTAAAATTTTTTTGATACAATATTTTATTAATAAAAAACTAGTACTATTATATTATTATTAATCTAATTATTTTGATTTTAATCAATTATATGGCTGAATTTGTATAAAAACATTTTTATACTAAAAAAGTCATTTTTTCTAAAGAACTATTTTTCATTGTGATTTTCATTTTAGCTTATAATTAAATTATAACACTTGTATATGTTGAATTTTGAAAAAAATTATTCTATAATTAAACATATTAGTTAAAAATTTATTAAATAGGTCCCTTTTTTCATTGGTAAATAGGAATTCTAAACAATATAATTTTTTTTACGACGTTAAAGGGTAAATCAGGTAAATAAAGTTGAAAATAAAATGTTAAGGATTCTAAAATGATTCTAATACATGAGTTAATTTTTTTTTGATTCAATTTAATCCATATACATACAATATCTGGATATATAATATTTTGATGCCATTTGGATGAGATTATGAGATTTGAAATTTTTTATTTCATTAAAAGTCTAATATGTCACACTCTTATTTTTAATTTACATAATTTTTTAAAAATAAGATAATCAAGAGGATATATTCAAAAATAAATCTAATTTTAAAATATAACTTCCTTATATTTTTCACGGTAATTTTTTGAATTTTTTTTGAGGAAATAATTATGTTAATTTCTTACACAACTTTCACGCATTAATTATTCAATGATTGGAAAATTACTATAGATTATATTTTAAACAATTTAATTTGATATAAAAATGTGATCCTTGAATTTTATAGAATAAAATGACATGTTTTAAAAATAAATAATTATTTGTTTCAAATTATCTAGGTTTTAATGATATTATTATATTCAATGTAATGAATAGTTTTAAAAATATGTCATTATTGATATTTTATATTATTTTTATTTTTATTAAATGATATAAAATTTAAATGATTATTTTATTCTTCAAAATAATTTTCATATGGTTATTTACATATAACATGGTATTTTTAAGGGTCTCTTGTTATTGTATAGTAAACTTATTGACCCTTAGAGAGTAGAAAACTTTTGTAGTACACAAATAGTTAATAGGGATAATGGGCGTTAAAACTAAAATATAAGAATAAAAACATAACAAAAACTTCATAGAATTTTATTGGATGAAATTATTATGAATTATAATAACTTTAACATATATTATATCAATTTTAACCATTTTTACATGATAAATGGTTTATATTATTTTAATATTATTAGAAATTCAAAGAATTCCCCTCCCCTCAATTGTTATTGGGAACCACTCCTTCACATATTTACATCACTTTGAGCCATATATATTTACCAAAACCAACCCATTCCTCTTATAAAAATACTTATCATAGTTATTAATTTTATTTAACATCCAAAATTTCTACTATACATTCCTTATGAAGATATATAAATGGAGTTCACTAAAGAAGTGGTAATTGTATATAACGACCAGTTCAACTTTATTCCTCCATCTACTTCCTATTTATGTATTGTACACATAATATAATAATAAATATACTATATCAAATATAATTATATTTTTTTATAGTCATGGGATAGCCATATTTCATCTCTTATCTATCTTATTAATAGTGAATATGTCCCCCATGATTATGTATAGAAGACTCTCTCATGTAACGGTGTAATTTCTTTTCATCACATTTTTTGATAGATTTTATAATGTTGGATCTAATGGATATTTATGATATCTATGAAAATAATACATTTTTATAAATATAATATAATATACAAATTATTACCTTCATGTACTTTGGAAAATGATAACATCACTCAGGAATATGTGTTGACTACCACCTCCATAAAGAGATATAATCAATTTTCCATTTACATTTTATATAGATGGTAATATGGATAGATTTAATTAATATATATGATATATATGAAATAATAATTATTCTGTAATTATTCATTATTATTAACTATTATCTCATCCTTTTATTTGAAAAGTAAAAACAATATTCATATATACGTACAACTTATCCTCTTCGTGAGTTGTGTAATTAAATTTTATATCTCTATAATTTTTGAATGAATGTAAATATATATATTGGATAAATATTAAATTTATACAGTAAATATTTTTATTGATATTATGGAACCATTATAAAATTATAAGTACCATAATTATCGAATCAAAACATTCTTGAAAAAAAGCAGTTAACACCCGAAATAATTAAATTATTAAAAATATCATTAAAAAGGAAATAACATGTCATAAATGGATAATATTAGAAAATTTTTATATTTTTATTTAAGTATAATAAATAATAATTTATTAAATATGTGGTAAAAATAACATAGGAGAAAATTCATAACTAATGAAATTGTTTCTCATCTCACTTTTCCTTCCATGACACATATTCCATATTAACAAATTATTTCATTTTTATAGTTTATATATATCCCATTTGAAATATTATATCATGAATATATTTCCTTCATGATATTTATTATTTCATTCAATTATATTTCTTTCATTACGATTACTATTCAAAATAAACCCTTGTTGTAAGGGTTTTTTCCCAATCTCATCATTATTCAAGATTATTTATTTATAAGTTACCACATTAGAATATTTCCCTACCATGACCATGTATTATGAAAATTATTCATATATTATTTATATTTCTAAGGAATTTTATAAATAAATTTTTACCAATATTTATATTTTAAAAAAATGATCTAAAAGGACTCTTCCAATCACTTTAAGAAGGAGGTTAATTTTGACTTTTCTTATAAATTTGTTAAAGGAATGTTTTTTAATATATAATAATTTAAATAAATTTCCCATTATCATGGATCCTAAATGATTTTATGAATAATTTATATGTCTATAATGTTCTTTTGGATGAAATTGTTTTCTATTATAGTTGTGAATATTTTTAAAAATAAGTGATTTAAAATTTAAATCGGTATTTTCATCAATAAGTTTCCTATGTTATTTTTAAAAAATTACCTTTTATGACAATATCCTTTTATTGTTCATATATTAAGTATATAAAATAATGATACCATAAACCCTATTTCTTAAGAAGGATTGTGATTATTTTTACTTGGGAATGAATTGAAATTTCATATGATTGTGCCTTCAATATGCATAATTATTGAATGTTAAGTAATATTTATTATGTTTTATTGTTTATTCATATAAGGAATGAATTATACATAGTATGTGATGAGAGGGGACTGTTGTATCCCATGGAAATATCAACAGGTCTCATGTGAAAGAACTTGCTCATGTTTTGTTCATGAACATTCCTATTTATTCAGATGTCGTGGAACAAGGGCTTTGAGGAATTTTTTAGATGACTATTCTATAGAATAAGAATCATATAACATTCTAATTTATTCAAGTCTCACCATGTTATGATATAATCTAGAGTATACCATTATTTAGAAATGTAACATTATGAAATCAATGAGAATCATATAAATTCCTGTAATAAATGTAGGGATAACCATCATTTTGATGATAATGAAGATAGAGATCAATTTGAAACTGGATCTAAATAAATTACAACTATATTTGGAAATCTAAATTATGTTTTGGGAAATAAAGTTACCCATATGAAGAATCCTACTGATCTGTAATATAGTTCAAAAATTTTATACTTCTTCATGCATTATCATCCTCTACCATTTAATGGTACTATATATCCATTTGTAGTTGATTAATGTAAAAGTTTCATAGAGAATTTATTTATTTCTTTATGATGTAATGAATGTGTTAAGTTTGTCATTGCAGTTTAACAAATCTCAGGTGATGCAAATTAATTTTCATTATTGATTAAAAACCCTAATAATGAGGAGAATATATCAAGGATATAATGGAAAAATTTTAATGACATTTTCTTGAAAAAAAATTTTTAAAATTAATGTGAAAATATTGAGATAAAATTATTTAATCCAGGGGAAAAAGGGATATGAATGTTTTTCTATGAAAGAAGTTAACATTAGAAGTTTATCCAAGCATTTTTATTGGACTATGTACATAACCCTAAGATTATGAATGGTCATTTGTTTAAGGTGCTAAAACCAATACTTCTATGGGAACTACTGTCCCAAACATTCTCATTATATGAAGATATACAATCATGTTCCATCAAGATAGAGAAATAATTATATAGGTATTATCATATAAAAATTAAATATAAGAAAATGATTGAATGAAAAATCATAAATTAAAAAACGGAATGAGATATTTTCCCACACATGACCATTGTGTAAAGAAACACCCATACGCTTTCTAAAAGGGAATGGGTGCTTGGTAAAAATGTGGAGATAAAGACACTCGTGCATTTCATAGAACATTAAATTAAAAATATTTCTATGTGAAATGATTCAACTATATTGAGGTTAGGAAATACATAAGATAATTCATGATTATAAATGAGAATATATCTATTATGAATCAAAAATATCAAGGAGAATCTAATGTTACTACTATAGTGGAAGTGGAATGAAAAATGTTCATGTGTATTTGGATTCAATAATTTTGTTTTAGATGTATTTTCATCAATGATATTATTGTTATGAGAATCATTATAAATTTAATGACTAAAATGTTGATTTTATTCTTAAGGTCTTGAATAAATATGATGAATGGCTCAAATAACATATAAAATTTATTTTTTGTTTGGTAGTATTTTTGGAGATTGCATGAACATGGGAAAGATATCACTAATATGATCCAATTGATGACATGGATGAAATGGGATAGTATTGGAGACCTTGAAAATGGTTAATGATATTATTCATGATGTATTTTACATTAATCATTTGGATTTATGGAATATATTCTATAATATGATATTTATTTTTCAAATCATGCTTGTACTAATGGTGATTAATGTTATACGAAAATTTGATGAAAATATGTGATCATGGTATTTAAAAGTACCATTAATTGATAATTTATATGGGTTGATATTGGAAATTTAGTGACTTTATTCTTAATTTTTTTGGATTTTTTGAATTTTGATGGCCATATTATGGAGGAGCCTTGATATTCAATAATTGTGGTCGGGCTTATGTTGAGCATTGGATATTATTATTTTTTGGTTAATGTATGATTTATCATATTTCATGACATATACTAACCATTTAATGTTTGGAAAATATTTTAGCAGACAAAGTAATCACTAATAGTTATTTATATTAATTAAATGTTCTTCAAACATGAAAAATTCATCTTGAATAACCATTTCCTAGTGTAAGAGGTGAAATGGAAATAAATCAAAGAAAAACGAAATATGATATTATTTTTATGACATGGAATGAATCATGAAAGTCGTTTTCCTAATTTATTTATCTACATAGTAAAATAATCCATCAGCTTTTGAAAAAATGACCCTATAATAAAAAAACTTTATCATTTTTACCCTTCTTACTGATAAATCAATGTTGTTTTCACTCATCACATATTTACAGTTTTTTATGGTTAAAAATGTCTTGAAAATATTTTATATTACTATATATTAATCCTTGGGTGTTAGTTTTCTATTAAATGTCCATATTTTCATATCCCACAAATTTTATCCTATTTTGAAACCTAATTTTACAGTGACCTTTGTACTTATGTTTCCTTCTTTTATGATGATGATTTATCGGCCCTTTTAATAATTTGGGGTTTTCCAAAAATGTATTTTAAAATTTAAAACCCATTATTATTGATCACAAGTTCAAATTTTGAGGATTTAATTTGTAGACTGAGGTTATATGTAACACCTTGAGGTTCTAAAAGATCACTATACTCGATAGCATATATGAAACACAACATCTGTCTTAAATAAACTAGAAAATATTATTATTTGAAAATGAATGTTATAACCATTCCATTAAATTGGTGGTTATGAATATTATTAATTGAAATATTAAATTTATATATAAGATATATGCCATAAAAATCATTGATTAATTATTATGAAATGGTTCTTGTTAATTTTAGGTCAATATGAATATTATCCTTGGTTATTTTTGATACTATGATAACTGGTAAATCAAGTATTTAAAGGTAAAAATTAAATGATAAGTATTATAAAATGACCATAACATTTGAAATAATTTTATTTTATTATTCAATTTCATCCATCGTCATCAAATATTTTTTATATGCCATTTTTCATCATATGAATGAGATTATGACATTCATATTATTTTATTTCAAGAACTGAAAACATTTAACACTCTTATTTTTAATAACTATTAAATTTTTTAAAATTGTGTCATATAGAAGAAATCATCAACAATAAATATTAATTTTGAAATATAAATTATTTAACTTCATCGTGAAAATATATTTTATATTTTTATTGAATAAATGATTATATTATATTATTACACAATGAAGATGGGGTAATTATTGAATTAATGGAAAAAATAAAATAAATGATATGTAAAATATTAAATGTAATATAATTTGAGATAAATAATGTAATCAATGAATTTTAAATAACCTTGTAAAATTTTTGGGATATTCTAATTTTTTTCCAAATTATATTTATTGAATTGGTGTTATTAATGTCAATGTTCTGAAAAGTTCTAGAAATTGACATTATTTATATATTATATGAAATAATATATTTTTTAATGATATAAAATTTATAAAAACATAGAATTAGCCAACTGAATGGGATATGGTAAATTACAATTTTTAGGGCCCATTTATGAGTTTTTTTCATATTTTATTGTACCATTTTTGACCCTTATAATGTAAAAAATTTAAGTAGAACGATAATTTTCAACAAGGTTAATAGGGGTTAAAACTATATATGGGTGAAAACATATCCAAAAAATGTCCAATTTTTTTAAATGAATTATTTTATAATTAAATTCATCTCAAAAAATAATTATTTAAATATTAAACATTTTTTATATGATAAATATTTTATTTTAATGTAATATTTTTTGAAAATACAATAATGCTCATCCCCTCAGTTATAAATGGGAAACCCTTTCTTCAATTATTTTCAGTACATTGAGAAAAACTGATCAACCAAACCATTCCCATTCCTATTATAAAAATACATATCCATGTTCTTTTTGTTCATGACCATTAAAAATAGAAACACCATTTCCTTTTACAATAGATCAAAATAGGGTTTACTAAAGAAGAGGTAATAGTCTTTGCTGACTCTTTCAAGTTTATTTCTTCTTTTAAATGCTCTTAATGGGTCGTAACCATCCTAAAATAATAAAAATACTATAATAAATATAATTATATGTTATTATTATTATGGGAAACCATATTTCATCTTTTTTACTAACTATGAAATGATAAATCATTTCTCATTCCTACGTACAAATTACCGTCTCTACATATCGGTGTAATTCGTTTTCATCACAACATTACATAGATGGTTATAATAATATCAATAATTAGTATATATGATATCTAGGAAATAATATTCTTTTGGAACAACAATATAATATATTATTTCTTACCTTCCAATCCCTTAGAAAATGATCATGTAACTCATCTGTATGTGTGGACTACCACCGAAACAACGTGATGTGATACATTTTTATATTTTGATTTACATGGATATTACTAATGATATATTTGTTGAATATATAAGATATATATTATTTAACAATTATACATTGTAGATAAATTATTATTCATCTTTTTTTCATTAGATCCATCAAAAAATGAAAAATAATGCTCTTGTTTATATATGGCCTACCATCTTCATGCATGGAATAATTCATTTTTTGAAAGAATTTATTATTGATTAATATAAGTATCTATATTGGAATATATATGATATTTATTACATGATTAATATTATAGATATTAAGGAACTATATTAAAAGTATAATGGATGGAACTATGAAATCAATACATTCAGGAAAAACAGTGTAATTAACACCCGAAATAATGAAAATAGAACAAAGTTAATTAAAACTATTAAAAATATGGTTTAAATGAATCGCATATGACATTTTATTGTGTGTGTATATATATAATAAATAAAAATTTATCATACATGAGTTTAATATTTCTTATGATGATCTTTAGAACTAATGTAAGGTGTTATTATCTCACATTTACATTTGTAAGGCATATGTCATATTCACTTGTTACTTATTTTGTGTGTCGTATATACATACCGTAAAATATTTTATATCATGAATCTATTTTTATTTATTGTTTAATTTGAATTTATTTCTTTCACTGGGATTATGATTCAAAATAATTCCATGTGGTTGGTGTTTATTTCACAATGTCATCATTATTCATGATTGTTTATATTTAAGTATTTGTTGGGAAATATTTCTCTTCTAGGTAAATATATTCTAAAAAAATTCAATTTTTTTTTAATAATTTTAATTTATATTTTAATTTTTTTACACATATTTTCTCTTTACAAAATGGATTAAAATGAATCATCCTATCATTTTCTAAATGAGGAACATTTTTATATTTCATAAAAATGTTTTAATGGGAAGAATTTAACATATATGGAATGAATGAAAAATTATACAGTCATCAAGATACAATTCAGTGATGAATACTTTGTAATTTACAAGGTAATTTTCAAAGAAACCTTTTTCCTCTGTAATTTTGAATCTTCTTAAAAATTTGTTATTTCAATGTAAAAATTTTATTTCTTAAATACATTTTCTTGGAAATATTTAATGAATCTTATATTGGGAATATAATCTAATGATACTGTCCAAATTATCATATTAGATTGTTTATAATTTTTTTACTAGGGGAATGTATTGAAATTACATATGATAGTTCTTCTAATATGGAATGTTAATGATTGTAAAATAATGTTGGTTATATTGTATTATTTATTAATATAAGTAACGAATTTTACTTAGTAAGTGATGTGTGGGCTAGTTTCATCCCCATTATTCAACAATTGGTTTAATGAGACAAACAAGATTTGGTTTTTGTTGAGACCTTACCCATTTATCCTGATGTCATGGAATAAGGCCTTGAAAGTTTTTTCATATGTCTTAGTCGATGCCTTGATATTTTGTTTAAGGAATATATAATTATTCATTCCGTCATTATGAAATCATTTTTGATGTCCTTGTGATTATTATATTAGTTTGAATATCCATAGATGTGTTTTTGGATCATGTGATTGTTTGTATTAATTTCTCGGTCATCCTTTATTCCAACCATATTTCACTCAAGTTATTTTTAAATTTCATGTGATTCATTTATTTACCTTTTCATATTTTTTATGATTTTTTATTAATGATAGAGTCTATTATATGCATCCTCTTTCAGAACATCTAATATGACTCAGTTATTATTTTTTATTTTCCCCATGACATCTAGAAGTGTATTATGATTGATATTCTTGCATATTATCTACGGAATATTGTAATTAAAAATGAAAATACTATGTTTTATTTTTTGTTTTTAAATGTAATATGATTTTCAAGAATGTATCAGGATTACTAAGATTACTAACCAATTCAGCCCTTTGTAATATGATTAATTGTATCTAGAGACAATGTAATAAAGTAACCACCGACTATGTGCTACTTTTATTGGATTCTTTACAACAAAATGATTTATAAATAAGAGACATTAAATTCTCTTAAGCGATTTTTTGATGTACCCTAAAGGGGAGATGGAATAAAAAGACTCAAGGTAATCTAGATAGGTCAAAATGAAGGTGGAATACCATGGGAACCCTGATATTAGGACACATGTGGGGAATATATTTCAACCACATACATGTCAAAAGTGTGGGAGGAAACCCCTAGGTAATTTCCTAAAATGATTAAAGAATTGTTTTTAGTGTGTTAAAGTAGTCCAGCAATCTCATAAAAACTGAATTATGTTTAAGAGGTCGATTAAAATATATACCGGAAGATGTTTTCTTATAATTATCTACCCAATATATTTTTCTTAAGTGTATGGAGTTTCAATACTGTAAATTAATTCCTAAACCCTCAGGCTAGTGATGAAAATAATGTCTTTCCACCTCTTAAATTGAGGGAACAAGAAGGGAAATTATCAATGAATGTTGATGAGGCACATCATGATAACTAAGTGATTTTATAAACACATAATAATAATTCTATAACAATAAATACTGTATTCAGTTCTTTCTCATCACCTTCCCTCATATCATAAATGTTTTCTATGAATGTATAATAACCATCTCAGGTGATGGACATAAAAAAATATGAAAATATAATGTTATGAAATGATCTTGTATATGATTTCTAAATATTCTTTGATTGAGATTTGGGGGATGATTCATCCTCAAATTTTGGTTTTATTACCCGTGATTGAATTTGACATGATTGTGGGTTTATATTGAATATCCCAACATAATTACCATATCAAATTTTTTGAGGAGGAGATATAATTTTTTATTCCATACCGTTATATTATTAAGTATCATCAAAATAATGATATCCCCTTAGAAATAATTATATAATATTGGAACAGATACTCTAAAAATAAGATTATTATCTGAAAAGATCATGTAGGAATAAAATATTTTTTACTTGCTTATTATATTGGAATATACTAATGTATTTTCATATGAACATAAATGACATCCCATAGAGTGTTCTTTTGGATTATCAATTAATATTATACATGGATCTATATGTATCTCATGAATTATATTTAAAATTCACCGTTCTTTAATTAGAGTAAATAAAGAAGAATATAATGGATATTTCTCGCAAGTGCTTTATCCATCCCAGTGCTTCACGATAGGGAGAACAAATCCACTTTGTTAAAAATAAGGATAGATCACTACGACCTTATATTAACTATTTTGAGCATAACTGAATCATAATTAAGAATAAATATACTCTAACCTATATTAATGACATATTCAATAAATTATGGGTATATTTGTACTTATCATTGATTAACCATAGATCTCGGTATCATTAGTTATGTGTTAATTGTGCGGATATTTGAAGAAAAAACTTACTTATGGAGAATATGAGTTTTGTTTGATTTCATTTGGATTTAAGAATTTCCACTAAATCATCATGGATATAATGATATAGTATTTAGATCCTACTTTGATTAGTATGTTGGTTTTTTATAGATGTCATTTTTATATAGTTTAATTGATAGATAGAGCATTAAAGTCATTTTTGGATTTCATTGATTACCATAAGAACGAATAATTTGAATATCAAATTTATAAAATGTGTAATCTTGATAAAAATGTATCATTCTTGATTGATGTATTCACCAGTAAAGGGAATATCTGTAGATCATTTAATAAAATATTAAAAAATGGCCCAATTTAGTTAGAGTAACCAAGATCCATAGTTTTCTATGGTTACCATGATACTACCATTTCATTGTGTGAAATTTCTCATTTCAATTGAATACACTAAACAATTTAACATAGAAAATATTTAATTTCCATTATACGAAGGAATGTGATTAATTTTTTAGGTAACTTTTGAAGAAATATTATATAGAACATATTAATATATTACCCCATTTTTGGGAAGGTTCTATAGTAAAAAATTATTCCTCGAAAAGATATTATAAAGTTACCTCATGAATAATTAACAAGTAATTTTATCTAGACTAGAATCAAAAAGTCATGAGAACAATTGCATATTTCATTATTTAGTGATAGAATTGGTGAACTTTTCATGAAATACTTTTCTGTATTATCTATATGGTGAGAAGTGTTTTATTTATATCTATTATAATATTTTGGAATATATAGTCACATATAAGTAGTTAAATATAAGATAAATAATATTTTTGGAGCTGATCAAATATAATAACTTCTTAATAAATTACCACCATAGGAAGGAAAATTGGGTTTCTAATGCTTTAAGCATTAAAGAACATGTTTCCGTATCTATAATGAGGGTTAAAAGTTTCCCAAAATTCATGGATTCTAAAATGAAGAGTCTCAAAACCATTAGGGAGGGAGGGAAATAAAATATTTCCAAAGGGTGTTTTTAACAATCATTTCATGTGATGATAAAAGAAGATCAAAATGATTATGTGGAGATCAAATAGGTATTGAATATGATAGAGTTAAAAATTGATAAATATGGAGTTATTAGGTTTTAAAACAATATTATTTCCCAGAGAAATTAGAAATAAAGTTACAACTTTTGTAAAATCCCCATAGATAATTCTTCTCTATTCAATGACGAATCAGGAATAAGTATATATATTTGGAGAAAAATGTACCGTGGGATAATATGAGGAGATATTTTTATAATTCATATCTATAATCATATTAGAATGAGTTCAGTTCCACTACTGACAATAGATAAAAATTCTCCGGTTTCTTTATATTTCATTACTTTGTTGGAGAAATTGTATCCCTTATAATATTGGACGGGTAATCCTATATCCTTTTGTTTCATTATTGAGATGATGTTTACTATATTTTAGAAATAACATCATCCACTAAATTAGAATCAGAATCATCATAATTATAATATATTTGTGTGACATCAATATTAGAATTGAACTCTAACTCTTCTTATTCTTCATAAAATAAGAAAACATCATTCACGCTTCATGATCTCTTCAATTCATTCACATAAATAATAATAAATCCTTACTATCTACAATTTTTACAAGAATATTGTTCTAATATTTGTAGGAAATACCCTTTAGGGTGTATCCCAGGAATATATTTTTATTTATAGAATCCATACACACAGTCCCTGTAACACCCCCATAGTTTTGAAAATAAATATAGAATGCAATTTTATAATCTACCCCTTAAACATAACATTTCCTCTTCTATTTTTTGAATTTCGAAATATGGTCATCTGGAGTTGTGTTGAGTAAGTCATTTAGAGACTGATAGAACAAACTAGATTTCTTATTGAATAGTAACATACCATTATGAATAGTAATATGAATAGTAATATGATCCTTGAATACTAAATAATGATATTATTTTATTTTCATAAGTCAATATGATAATGGGATATTAATTAATTTTTCAATGTCACATAAAACTAATTGCACTTCCATATTGTTATTTTTTGAATTAACTATGACATTATTTAAAAATTAAATTAATAATATTTAGAAAATTATTATTTTTTTGAAACATGGATTTCACATTTGAATTCTACACATTGAAAAATGGTTAAGGTAAATTTTTGGGATTTTTCTGAAAATCTAGATTTTTTAATGAATAGTGAAATACTATAAAATACCTTCTATACAAATTATCACTTAAATAAACTATTCATGACATCACAAGTGACGCAAGGCCACTTAGTTTGAACTCACATTCACTTCTTACTATTTGGGGTCACCTGAAACATCACTATTTGGTTGTCTTGAGAGAAATAATAAAATAATGAATTAAATATTCAAAATATACCCCTCTCCTCCACTATACACACCCCTCACCACTCCCTCTTCTCTTGTCTACTCTAAGCCTTGAAGCTCCTCATAGTTCTTCCAAATTACCCTTCCCTAGTCTCTCCCCACGTCCAATAAGCTTATGGTCTTCCCAAAAGACCCAAAACCCTTCCCTTAAGGAGTTTCTCAAGGATGTTATTTCACGAGGTAAAACACCCTTCTTTCTAATTTGGTTTTATTTCAATTTATATACTTTTGTTATCCTATCCCCACATCCTCTGTCCAATTTACCATGATAACTCTAGTAACATCTATATACTGGATTTATATCATGTGAATGGATGATCCATAACAAATATTCTTATTCCCTCCCTTTTATTTTTATAAACGAAATTGACGTCCATGAGGTTCCGATTTATAACCTTCGTGGACGATGATGTTTGGATTTTCAATTTTTTATTCATTACTGGTCTTGAAACCATATTCATGGTTGAAAAAGACTATAATATATGTGTTATAATCTAATCAATATTCAGGAACCAAAATATGTACATATAATTAAGTTATATGGCCAAACTAGTTCATAATATTCTAAATACCGCTGAATAATCGAAGTACTTCTCATCTAATGATTAATCATAAAATGATAGAAATGACCAAAATAAATTCATTATGTTCATTAATAATATATAATTCCAATCTAGGATATTTATAACCATTCCACATGAACTTCATTACTTAAAAACAAGTGAACCAAATATGAAAATAAAGGAAACGAACACTCTAGAACGATGAAATTCAATACAATAACTTATCAATAAAAACATAAATAAACTAACTAGAATTATGGTAAACTAAATACATGTCTAATAGGTTCTGAAATATTTTATTAACAAATATAATTTCATTTTAGAGGATCTTATGTAGAAGAGAAGAACATTTTTAGAGTTAAGGTAAGGGTTTCCACCCGAACATCCATGTTCATTCGGGTTAATTTTATTTTCTAATTTCCTCGTTGAAATTATTATGTATTGTTATGTAGTGCTCATAAATTCTGTGTTAGTATTCTATTATGTACACCAACCAGAATCCTCCACTATTTTCTGGATAGTTAAATGTTTTAAAAGGAGCTCTCAAAACTGTTTCCAAAAATACGAGCTCGATACAAGGGAATTTCTCAAATTCATATCTATTTTCAAGGGAAAGAAATATTCTATTTTTTGGAAACCATTATACTTCTAAAAACACTCATTTTATCATAAAATACTATCTAAATTTTCTTCTGGTTCTATTCAATTTTTTTTCCAAAAGAAATCATCTTTTCAAATTAAAAGAGTATTTATCACAAGAATTGCTTAATGATTTTATAAGAGTGTTTTCGTCTAATTCAACACTCTTGTTGATTCCATGGTATTATTGCATTTAATCATTTATGAATTCATATAACATATTTTATTTAATGATTTATGACTACCTGTATTGTGGATGATCTATCCTAAAACCATTCACCATATTATTCTGAATGGTTATTGTTTTATGTTTAATGATTGGGGAAAGTTAATTTCATTTCATATGATAGATTCTATATGAATGTATATGTTGTTTATGTTGATACCCACTCATATGAGGAATTAATTGGACTTATTATGTGATGGGTGGGTCCCACTATATCCCCTCTATGGATCGGTTGGTCTCATGAGACCAATAGATGTGGAATTGGTTGAGGTGGTTCCCAATATGATATGGATTTTGGATGAGGCCTTAATCACTATATATCTTGGCCGAGGCCATGAAAAAATGATTCAAAATGTCCAGCATTATGCATTCCATCATTACGAGTTTAGCTATTTGTATTTAATGTGGTTATTCGACTAGTATAATACCTATGATTATGTTTTATTATGGAATTATTTACTCAGCTCATATACCTGCCATAATGTGTTAAGGTTTATTATTAAAGGCATGTGTTTTTAATTATTCACCATGTCTAATGTTTACATTATATTCCTCTGTATTTCTTAATCTTACTGAGCATTTGAGCTCACCACTTTCTTATGTTACATTTTCTCAGGACATGAAGAAGTATTTTATGAATGACTTGCAAGCATAATCTAGGATATTTGATGACTCTAGTGGAATAAATTAGTGGTTTTTTCCTTTCCTTATGTAAATTTGAAATTATGTATGTATCTTGTTTCCAATAATACTAAAATAATTGGTCCTTCGGGATTCATATTCCTTATATGTATTCCAACGTAATCAAATAAGGCACGGGCTCCAGGAAATTGGGGTCGGGTCATTACAGTTGGTATGAGAGGAAGTTTAGTAGAATACATGGAAACTAGATTTAGAAAACGTAGAATCAGGGAAGAGTCCCGAAGTTAATCGTTGAGGATATACAAACAATAACTTCATGGAATTTTGGTAAGGGATAGATTATGTGGATAATTCAAGCAATACATCCATGTCTGGATACGAGTAGGTAGAGGCGGCGCTGACACATATGTATCTAGGGTTAAAAACCGAAAAAAACGCTTTGAGCTAAACTTGAGCGGGAACTGGTGCACGACAATGGGCCTTGCTGCACTCTTGGTTACGACACTCCCATGGGATATGCTTAGGATAATTAAAATTTTCTTTACAAGATATTATGAAGGAGTGTAATGTAAATATTCCTTAAAGAAACCATTTTTCTGAATATGGGATTAGCCATGTGTAGGATCTCAATTTTTCTCAGTATTTTTCACTTAAGATTGTACATTATGATTCATGACCTAATATAGTGTATTCCATTATCTTGATATAGCACCGAGTGGAAAGAATGGAAATCGCATGAATGTACTTGTTCCATTTAGGGATTTTCCTCCAACGCAAGACAATGATGTTGGATCTGGTTATGTGACTGGTGTTAAAAAAACTCATAACTATACTGGGACAACTTACTCAGGTTATAAATAATAACCTTAGCTATATAGAGAATCCGGCTCCCCCACGTGGAAGAGCCATGCTAGATCTCTTTATGAGACAACAACCTCCATCATTAAATGGGACTACAATACCGTTTGTAGTAGAGCAGTGGATATATTCACTTGAGAAGATATTTCTTTTTTAGGGATGTAATGAAAGAGAGAGGGTTTTCATGGATGTATATCGTCTATCGGGTGATGCAGATTAGTGGTGGTCATTAATCCAAAACACAAAGGAGGAGGAAGTGATAGAAAAAATGGAATGGTGGGATTTTAAGAAAATATTCTTAGAAAAATATTTCCCTCGTGAGAAGTGAGCAGATATGGAGAGACAATTCATGAATCTGAGGCAGAAGGAAGATGAGAATGTTGCAAGGTATGAAGCTAACCTCACAATATTAGCAAGATATGATGTAGACTACATACGAAATCCAAGGAGAAAAATTGATCAATTCTTTGATGGCCTAAATCCATTCCTCTGTTGGGCACTACTCTCCCAAAGTTTTTCATCATATGGGGATATAGTTTAATGTGCCATCAAGACATAAAAATAATTCTCTATGTCTTATAACTTTAAGGGAAAGAAAAAGAAGAAGAGGGCTGCTGAAAACCCTGGGAAAGAAAATAAGGAAACGGGGAAGAAGGGAAGAGTGAATTTCCACCATGTGACAATTGTGGAAGGAAACACCCTGGTGAGTGCTTAAAATGAAAAGGATTATTCTACAAATTTGGTCAAAGAGGCCATCCTACTGGTGATTGCAAGGGGAAGAAGGAAGCCAATGGTGTTCGATGCTATAGTTGTCGGGAGATGGGAAACTATGCTAATTATTGTCCAAAACGTCATGGAAATATGAAACCGAAAAGGAAAAGGTTTCAGGGATAAGCGTATGCAATAACAACTATAGAGGTTGATGTTCCTAATGATGTGGTGGAATGTACTTTAATTTTTTTCTTCAAGTTTTTTCAATTCTTTATTTGATTCTGGATCATCGCATTATTTCATATCTTCCCAGTTTGCTATAAAAATTAGATATTTCCAATTTTATTTAACAAGGGAGTTGTCAGTCAAAACTCATAAGGGAAGTGTCATTGCTATAAAGTTCTGTGAATCAGTTCCCATTAAGGAATATAAATGTTCATTATCTTCTGATCTTATCTTCATACTCATGATTAAATTTGATATAATCCTCGGTATGTATCGGATTTCGAACCATGATGTAAAAATTTATTTTTAGAAGAATGAGATTACAATTTTTGATGACGATGATGAAAAACATCTTATCTTTAGCGAAGAATCAGCACCTCCTGATTTTTATCTAGATCCATCCCCAATAGCTCAACTAAATTCAATTATTGTGGAGGAAGATAAATAAATAACTGAGGGTGAGTAAAGGAATGTTCAAATAGAGGATGTACCTGTTGTGAGAGAATATGTTGACGTGTTCCAAAAGATTTACTTGGACATCCTACAAATTGGGAAATTGATTTTTCCATTGATTTAATTCCTGGTTAAAGGACCATATCGAAGACCCCTTATAGAATGACCATTTTGGAACTAGTGGAAGTAAAGAAAAAAACTATAGAAATTGAGTAACAAGGGATTTTTCCACACTAGTGTTTCTCCACGGGGAGCCGCTGTCCTTTTTGTTATGAAGAAAGATGGATATTTGAGGTTCTGTATCGACTACAGGGATATCAATGCTATAACAATAAAGAACAAGTATCCCCTACCTCACATTGATTATTTATTTGACCAACTAAATGGAGATCAATACTTTTCAATGATTGACCTTTGATCTGGATATCATCAGTTGAGTGTGAAAAAGGAAGAAATTTCAAAAACAGTGTTTCGAACCATCTACGGGCATTACGATTTTATAGTAATTCCTTTTGGATTGACTAATGCACCCTATGTCTTCATGGATATAATGAACAGATTTTTCAAGGAATATCTCGATGATTTTTTAGTGGTATTTATTAATGATATCATGGTATACTACAAAATCTGCGAAGAACCTGAAAATCACTTGCGCATTTTCCTGAAGACTCCTAGAAGACATGAATTATTTGGGAAGTTTAGCAAGTTTGAATTTTGGTTTAGGAGATTTCTTTTCTTGGCCATATTGTTTCTAAGGATGGAATCATAGTTGATCCTGCAAAGACAAAGGCAATCCATGATTGGCCCACCCCAACAAACATAACTGAGGTACGCAGTTTTATTTGATTAGCATGTTATTATCGGCATTTCGTACAGAATTTTGGCCGACGGGATAACCCGCTAACGATGCTCACACATAAAGGGGTTAAATTTGTTTGGTCAAAATATTGTGAAGAATGTTTTGAAGAACTTAAGAGAAGATTAGTCAATACTCTTATATTGACTAAGCCATCGAGGAATGAATTATTTGTTATTTATAGTGATGCTTCAATGAATGGAATTGGTTTTGTCCATATGAAAACGATAGGGTTATTTCGTATTCATCACAAAAGCTATAAATTCGTGAGCAAAACAATCCTACTCATGATCTTGAGTTATTGATTGTAATCATTGATTCGAAGATATGGAGAAATTATCTCTATGGTGAAAAATGTGATATTTATACTGATCACGAGAGTTTGAAGTATATTTTCTCAAAGAAAGAACTCAATATGAGGCAAATGAGATGGCTTGAACTACTCAAGTATTATGATTGCACGATACACTACCACATGGGTAAGGCAAATATGGTGGCATATGCTTTGAGAAGAAAGGACCATGGAGTTTTGAACAAGATGAGAGTTGAAAGGGATCCTATTTTCATGGATCTAGTAAAGATGGATATGGGAATAACCATGGAAAGTGAAACACCAATTCATTTTCAAATGGTTTCCAATCCACCTTTACTAGAAATGGTAAAACGTTATCAGGATGATGATGAGGAGTTTCAAAAGAAGATTAATGCTGTGAATGATGGGAGATTGAGTGACTTTGTATATGAAGATGAAATTTTGAAATTTGCGAAAATACTTTGTGTTCCTGATGTACCTAATCAAAAAAGGGAATTTTTGGTTGATTCTCATAGTTCTAATTTCTCTATACACCCTGGTAGCACTAAGATGCATAGAGATTTGATGGAAAATTTCTGGTGGGACAACATGAAGAGGGAGATTGCTGATTTTGTGTCAAGATGTATGGTTTGTCAACAATTGAAAGCTAGAAGGCAACAACCTGGAAGAATATTTCAACCCCTTCCCATACATGAGTGGAAACGGGAAAATATCATGATGGAAATTATCATGGGGCTACAAAAGAATCCTAGAATGAACAATATAATATGGGTCATTGTCGATCGTCTTACCAAGTCAAAACATTTTCATGCTATAAGAGAAGATCTACAACTTGAACGTCTAGAAAGACTATATATTAACGAAGTTGTTAGACTTCATAGAGTACCCATATTGATTGTTTCTGATCGTTATCCACATTTTACATCAAGATTCTGGAAATTTCTTCAGAAGGCCCTAGATAATGATCTTCGTTTGAGCACTGCCTACCACCCAAAAACTGATGGACAATCAGAGTGGACTATTTAAACATTGGAAGGCATTTTGAGGTCTTGTTCACTTGATTTTCAATGCATGCATGATCATTATTTACCTATCCTATAATTTTCCTACAACAATAGATTACATTCAAGTATACAGATCTCACCCTATGAAGCATTATATGGGAGGTGATGTCGTACACCAACTTGTTGAGATTATGTTGGTGAAAGAATGCCTGTGGTCTTAGAACATATTGAAGAAACAATGGAAAAGTTTAATATTATCCAGAACCAAATCAAAATAGCTCAAAGTAGGCAAAATAGCTATGCAGATAACCAAAGGAAGGGTTTGGAGTTTCAAGAAGGTGATCAAGTTTTCTTAATGGTATCTCCAAGGAAGGGTATTATACAATTCGGTAAGAAGGGAAAATTAAGTCCCAGGTACATCGGACCTTTTGAAATTCTAGAATGAATTGGAGTGATAGCTTACTGTTTGGAAATGCCGATAAGTCTCTCCAAGGTTCACAATGTGTTCTACGTGTCAATGTTAAGAATGTACATGCCAGACCCAACACATGTAATCACTTATGAAAAAGTGGAACACGAGCCCAATCTATCTTACTGTGAAGAGCCTATCAAGATTCATGATACTAGAGAACAAGTATTGAGAAAACGGATGAATCTTCTGGTAAAGGTTCTATGAAGGAACCATAATATGGAGGAATGAATATGGGAGCCTGAGGATCTTATGTTAAAGACATACCCCTATCCTTTTAGGTAATATTCTGTTAATTTTGAGGAAAAAATTTATGTAAGGAGGTGAGAATGTAACACACCAAGGTTTTTAAAATAAATATAGAATGCAATTTTATAATCTATCCCTTAAACATAACTTTTCCTCTTCTATGTTTTGAATTTCGAAAAATAGTCATCTAGAGTTGTGTTCAGTAAGTCATTTGGATTGTTATAGAACAAACTTGCTTTTTTCCTGAATAGAAACAAACCCTTTTGAATAGTAATATAAATAGTAATATTAATAGTAATATGAACCTTGAATAGTAAATAATGATATTATTTTGTTTCATTAAGGCAATATGATAATGGGATCTTAATTAATTTTTCAATGTCACATAAAACTAATTACACTTCAAGATTGTTATTTTTCGAATTAACTATGATATTATTTAAAAATTATATTAATAATATTTAGAAAATTATTTTTCAAAAATGGATTTTACTTTTTAATTCTACACATCAAAAAAGGATCTGGGTAAATTTTTGGGATTTTTCTGAAAATCGAGAATTTTTTATGAATAGTGAAATACTATAAAATACTGTATATAAAAATTATCAGTTAAATATACTATTCATGACATCAAAAGTGATGCAAGGCCACTTGGTTCAAACCCACATGAACTTCTAACTACTAGGGGTCACATGAAACAACACTTTTTGGTTGTCTTGAGAAAAATAATAAAATAATGAATTAAATATTCATAATATACCCCTCTCTTCTACTATAAAAACCCCTCACCACTCCCTCTTCGTTTCCCTACTCTAAGCCTTGAAGCTCCTTAATGTTTTGCCCAATTACCCTTCCCTAGTCTCTCCCACATCCAAGAAGCTTCTGGTCTTTCCAAAATATTAAAACCCCTTCCCTTAAGGGGTTTCTCAAGGAGGTTATTTCAAGAGGTAAAGCACCCTTCTTTATCATTTGGTTTTATATAAATTTATCAACTTTTGTTATCCTCTCCTCAACTCCCATTTCCAAATGATCATGATAACTCCATTAACATCTATATACTGAATTTATATCATGTGAATGGAATAACCATCATAAATATTCTGATTCCCTCCCTTTTATTTTTATAAACGAACTCGACGTCCATGAGGTTCTGATTTATAACCTTCGTGGACGACGAAGATTAGTTCTTCAATTTATTCTTCATTACTGGTCATGAAACCATATTCATGGTTGAACCCCACTAAAATATATGTGTTATTACCTAATTAATATTCAGGAACTATAATATGTACATATAATTAAGTTATATGACCAAACTAGTTCATAATATTTCAAATACCACCGAATAATCGAAGTGGTTGTCATCTAATGATTGATCATCAAATGATATAAATGACCATTATCAATCCTTTATATTCATTAATAATATATAATTACAATCCTGGTGATTTATAACCATTCCACATGAACTTCATTACTTAAAAACAAGTGAACCGAATATGAAATTAAAAGAAACGAACAATCTAGAACGAAGAAATTCAATACAATAAATTATCAATAAAGACATAAATGAACTAATAAGAATTATGGAAAACTAAATACATGTCTAATAGGTTCTAATATAAGTTATTATCAGTTATAATTTTATATTCCATGTGCTTAAGTACAAGAGCGGAACACGTTTGGAGTTAAGGTAAGGGTTTTCCACCCGAACTTCCATTTTCATTCGGGTTATTTTTATTTTCTAATTTCCTCGATGAAATTCATATGTATTGTTATGTACATATCATAAATTCTGTGTGAGTATTATATTATGTACACCAACTAGAATCCTTCCCTATTTTCTGGATAGTTACATGTTTTAAAAGGAGCTCCCAAAACTGTTTCCAAAAATACAAGCTTGATACAAGGGAATTTCCCAAATTCATAACTCTTTTCAAGGTCAATTTATAATCTATTTTTTGGAAATAATTATCATTATAAAAAACTAATTTTATCGTAAAATACTATCTTACATTTCTTCTAGTTCTATACAAAGGTTTTTCATAAAGAACTCTTCATTTCAAAATAAAAGAGTATTTATCACAACAATTCCTTAATGATTTTATAAGAGTGTTTTTTCTAATTCAACAATCTTGTTGATTCCATGGTATTATTAAATTTAATCATTTATAAAGTCATCTACCATATTTTACTTAACGGTTTATAACTAACTCTATTGTGGATGATCTATCCTAAAACCATTCACCGTATTATTCTGAATGGTTGGTGTTTTATGTTTAATGATTGGTGAATGTTAGTTACATTTCATATGATAGTTTCAATATGAATGTATATGTTGTTTATGTTGATCCCCGCTCATATGAGGAATGAATTGGACTTATAATGTGATGGGTGGGGCCCACTATATCCCCTCGATGCATCAGTGGGTCTCATGATACAAATTGACGTGGAATTGGCCGAGGCCTTTCCCAATGTGATATGGATTTTTGCCGAAGCCTTAAACACTAGATGTCTTGGCTGAGGCCATGACAAAATGATTCAGAATATCTGACATTATGCATTCCATCATTATGAGTTTATCTATTGATATTTCATGTGGTTATTCAACTAGTAGAATACACATGATTATGTTTTATTATGGCATTATTTACTCAACTCATATTCCTGCCATAATGTGTTCAAGTTTATTATTAAAGGTATGTGTTTTCAATTATTCACCATGTCTAATGTTTACATTATCTTCCACTGTATTTCTTATTCTTACTGATCATTTGAGCTCACCCCTTTCTTTTGTTTCATTTTCTCAGGACATGAAGAAGTGTTTTATGAATGACATGCAAGCATAATCTTGGAGATGCGATGACTCTAGTGGAATAAATTCGTGTTATTTTTCCTTTCCTTATGTAAATTTGAACTTCTGTGTGTATCTTGTTTCCAATAATACTAAACTAATTTTTCATTCAGGATTCATATTCCGTGTATGTATGCCAACATAATAAAATAAGGCACCGGCTCCGGGCAACTAGGGTCGGGTCCTTACTGTCCCTAATTTCCTTATTTTATATATATATATATATATATATTATCCAATTAATCAATGGGGTTTTAGGAAATATTCCTTGAAAACAATATTTCCAAGGTTGTTATCTCTTCCTTAGGACTGAGAAATTTCCAATTATGAGTATACAATTCCACATAAAATAGTTGCTTTCTAATTTTCGAGTTAGATTATACCTTCAATTTGTAAATTATTTAATATATTTTTTACATTATGATTTCTTCATTAAACAACACCATTTTGTTTTCTTTTCCTTATTTGAAAAACATCATTCTTATTACATTTTTTTCAACATAATTTTTTACACTAATTGATGTTTATTCCACTTAAATATATGAAAACTAGTTTTTAAATATACTCTTGGTCCCATTTTTTACATTCCTAAGACAACTCTTCATTAACCTCATGACCTTTAGTTTTCTCTGAATAAACATCCCATATTTTATTATATTTTAATAATCAATAAAAATAATTAATTTCCTCTCTCAAAATCTTCAATCTATAATAATTATACTATAGATATTAGTTTGGACCATATCAATAAGGTTCATATTAGTGTGGAACATATCAAGAAGAATAAATTAAATTTTTCAATATTTGAGAAATTGTTTTAGATCATCTTTTCGTTCATTCATTCATTAAATTTCTTTTTTCCAACCTCACATCATGTTAGGAGTTTCCATTATAGCATTAATTATATATATATTTTATATGATCTATTGATGTGTATGGACTTATATTAAATATTGTAAGTTATTTTATTCTTGCCCCATGAAAATTAATATTCCATAGTATGCTTCCAACTAGTAATGATTATCACACATTCTTATTTAACTCAGAATTGAGTTTCTAGGTTTTCTACTTATCTAGAATCCTTTTTGGATAAATGTAAATAAAGCTGCTATTGAAAGAGTTAACTCAAAATAAATAGTTTACTTCATAGTTCATCCACATAAAGAACTTTCAAACAATTTATCTCACCACGTAAAAGATGAGTACTTCAAATCCCTTTTAACATCAAGGAATCATCATATTTGAAAATATTCATATTCTCTACTCTTTAATTCCAATGTTTTAAATGATTTACATTCACATTAATGTGGGGTGAAAAAACTTATCCATGAATCGATGTTAGGATGTTCTTTTTAACATGAAGATCAATTTCAACCAAATTGGATTCTCTTTCTTATTATCTTATTTCTATGTTTCTTCTGGATGTGTTGAGGAATAATACAGGCTCACTATTTTCTCTTCAAAATGGGTGGTGTAATAAAATTAATCTTTTTATTAAATTGGTGTGTATTTTTACAACAATTGAATACTTTTGGTTTGGATTATATATATCGTTATTAATCCTATATGATATGTACAATCACCTTTTCTTCAATGATTATTTCCAATCCTTCTTTCTCGACAGTCAGTGACTTTTTGGACAATTTTTTAACATTGATAATAGTAAACTAAAAAATCATTTCCATTTTTTGATGAAGTATATGGATTCATTATATTTTTACAACATCATTAAGAATCACTTCATAAATATTTTTTTTTCATATTCACATTATAACATGCCATAGCCTAGATATGATAAAAAATGACACTATATTAGGGAGACCATTTTCTCACCTCTATCCATTCAATAAATTCCAACATTCATTTTATTTATTTATTGGGTTTCCTCCAGATATTGTGGCACATATTCCATATGATACCTTCCATCATTCTAAGCTGTCATTTTTTTATTTTTGGGGGAATAAGCCACATAACCAAAATTGTGAACTTTTTTATTTCCTTCAATATAAGAATTCGATTTTCCTATTTTAGATATCTCATCGTCTATAATAATTCTAATGTTACACGAAAACATGTGCCTTCAATCATTCAAAACTTTCTCAATACCCTCTGAGCCTTATTTTTCCCCTTCAAAATTTTATGTATCTACAAACATTCCAAATTGTAGTTTCTTCTTTAATGCATCTATTTTTGTCTTGTTTCAAAATATACTCATATAGTAATGGGTTCTTATTATTATTCCTCAATCATCCTAGATATCACCTATATAATTGGATTAAGGTAAATGATAACCGAAAATTATTCTTTGATTATGAGTCTGAATTAAATTGACCCAAAAAACTTTTAATGAATACGGGGTTTGACCAAATTAATCCTAAAAGATCCAATATTTTATTCAATATGATCCACATATTATAAATATTCATTTATAAATCAGTTAATCATTATATTTTTCATCCATTGAATATTGACTTCTTCAATAGTCTCCTACAACTCAACCATTTAATCAATGACACCATATAGATGTCTATCAAAATTATATAAATATTTCATTCTTCCCAATAGTATCCATCTTGGAAACATTACTATCTACCTTGAAATTAGTTTTTAACATCATATAAATATTTTTTATCACAACCATATTCATTGTTAACATATTTATTCCTTCAAAACTTTCTTACAAATGAAAATCCTAGTGGGAATCTCCTCTGATTCTTCTGTGTGATTTCATCTTCAATTTCATTATCATAAAATATTCTCAAGAAGATTTTAGGAATGTGTAAGTATTTATCACACTTAAATAATTCAACAGCTGTACTACCTTAAAATATTCTTTTTCATATTTTAAATATTCAATCAAAAAATATTTGAAACTCTTCATATATATCCTATTCTAAATTTCCTTATACATTCTATTTCATTACATTTGTTAATCAATTATTGTTTTGACATAACTCATATTTCACAATCCACAAAAGTACTGAAAAGATCATCAATAGATAATTTTGACAAAACCCTCTTATCAAGAGATGATACCTTAGTATTTTTAAGAGGTGGTAGCTAGAACAAAATTTTCTGTTCAATATCAATATACTTCACCTATTCAGTATACACTTGGATCACTTATATAAATTTATTAATATTGATTGAAGAAACTATTAACATTATCATCAAAAATAATTTCATATACCTAACAAATTATGAAAAAACATAGAGATTATGTTTATTAACATTCATTTCATAGTCATATATATTTTCTGTTTATCCCATACGCCCTTAGATCAATTGTTTTTCACCGTATTAATGAATATTTAATCTATTAGAAATTATTTTTTCTTGTTTCTAGCTTTATGATCAGTATTCTGAAATTCCATACCAGCTTCAGTCATAGAAATTCAATTCCCATAAAAATAATGAATCCTAAGAATAGTGGTTCACGGAAATTCGTATCCAAAAGATCATATAAATTATCTCATTATATTTTAAAAAAAGGAAATTTTCCTTTAGATATAATAGAGGAATTCCTATTGTATACATTAAATTATTCATACATAAAAATTTAACATAAGGAACCCATAACAATGATACCACTTACTCTTATTCATCCAAAATTCATGTCACCCCCAGTTATGTTTTACCAATAAAACATTAAACTCAAACTATGTTTTCACAACTATTTTTGGTGAATCTTTCTATCATTCAATAAATTATCAAACATATTCAACATTCATTACTTTATATAAAAAACATTTTAGTACCTTTTTTATCATACATTTTAAAGGATTTTTTTCTTTTTAAAAATGTATGAATTTTATTTAAAACCACTATGAAATATTTATTAATGAATATCATACCTTTTCCCTATATTTGTCTCACCAAAAAAATTGAAAAACACTTGAAAACATTTCCATTATTTATAACTTTTTCAATTCCTTATCCATAATTCTAACTATAGTAAATTATATTCCAAATAATTTAAATATCTTAAGAATCCTCTTGAGGAGTTGAAAAAAATATAACATTAATATTCGGGTAGAAATATATTTGGTTCCAATAGTAACTCTATGTTTTGGTATAGGATTAGATCAATTAAAGTATATTTTTTGGATATTTTAGTTATGGAAGAACCATTTTGTACATAATAATCACAAAAGGGATAATTTATTTAGTGGAAACCAATATTCAAATTAGTAAGCTGACAAATAATATTGCCTAAATAGTATAACCTCTCTCATCCCATTGATTGGGGTAGAATAAATATGGAATTTATATTGATTGGTTATGATTTCATTTGGATCTAGAAATCTATGTTGATGTGTTATATAATTAATAACAAGTTAGTTAAAATATATTTGAAGTGAGATATAATAATACTACGTGGTGGGAGTTGATCTAAAAGATTCCTTTTATGTTATGATGGCATGGTAATACAATGAAAATTAATTTATCTGGTTAGAATAGTTTGTTGTGATCTGTGGAATGGAATTCCATAATGAGTTAGACATAATAATATGGGGATGTGGACATGTGGAGGGAACAAGAACAATGAGTATTATATGATGACATTTAGATGATGATATTCTTCACTAGATTAATCTTCTCCTAGATTAAACTATGTGATTTTAGTTGGTGAGGATAAAACCCTAAATTATGCTTTACCCCATTGATTATTATATAAGTGTGACATTGGCTTCATTATTTTATCAATGAGGATAATCAATAGTGTATTTGGATATAATCACCCCACATTTTACCTACATGGTTGTATAAATTTTTAATGTAGTTATTGATATTTGTTAACTTGGATGCCATAGTAGATGGTAGAATCATGGGGTTTGAAGATTTTTTTTACTAATGAGGTATATGTGGTTAAAAGCTTTTCCATGTTGAAGGTAATCTGTTTTCCTCTCAAAAAGATTTCTATAAAAAAAATTATTTTAATTTGAATTCAGGCATTATGAACAATTTAATATACTAGTTAAAGATGGATTACATATATTTTTTCGTTTAATATCTTTGGTTTTGGTATTTAGTCATGTACTATATTCATTATATGGTAATGACACATATTTTTGAAACTAATACACTTGATTAATTTCACATACCGATGGTCTATTAAATTTGGCTTTTGGGATTCAGTAAAGATATAACCTGTAACACACCACCCCTACCTCATTGGATTGAAGAAGAGGTGAGGGTTACTTTTCCTTAAGCGACATTCCCAAGGTTCCAATGGCTTGAAATAAATAATGAAATCTTCAAGGAATAGTGGGGAATGATTTTCCCTTAAGAGGATGACCGAACTAAACCAAACAACAACTAAAGTTGCATTCACATCCAAACCCAACCATGTGATACTAAAAATTCCATCACAAATCCCAAAACCATTCAACTTGAAATGTCCACAAAACATCAGAGTACCTAGAGGGAAATAGAAAACAAAACACCACGAGCAATGACAACACCACAGCTCCACACCCAGCTCAAAGATCCACCTAAACATCACAATGCACCACTAAAGGAGGGTTATGCCTTACTTTTTCCCCTGTCACGGTACACGACATCTACAAAGAAACCAAAGTTCAAAATCAGGTGGTGAGTACAACTACTCAGTATGTTTTCCCCAACTGAATTCCCTACATGTTCCACTATGATAAAACCATTAGTAAATTTATATAAAACATTTTATATAAATCAAAACCAAGCTGCCAATGGTTTATAATCCAAACATACCATAAGCCAAACATGCCACACAAGGAATCCAAATCAACTATGACACACAAGGATCCAATTAAACCAAGCCACAATCCTATTACCATTTTCATATTTCACACAAAATACCCATCTACAAATATATCCCACAAAGTACACAACAAACCATGGCGGCACTTCCTGTCCAACACTTTCATTACCAACCCACTGAAGTGGTACTTCCCTCCCACTTGCTATTGATGGTGGCCCTTCCATTCACTAACCATCCCCTTTTTATAGTGGTATATACTACCCACTTCCACACAACATTCAAACAAGCCATAACCAAGCATATAACCCACAAAGGTCACATAAACATGCAGTCAACCATTTTCATTACATGTCAATCCACTTCAATAAATCATCTTTTATTGAAAACTACCTTTAATCATTTTCCATGCCAAACAACATTTCACTAAAACAAATTTTTTATTGAAAACCCTTTTTCATCAACCATTTTCACAATCCAATCTCATCAACCCATTTTAAAATCTCCATATTAAAATGCACAACAAGAGCATTTCACCAAAACACAGTTTTTCCCCAAAAATCCTCAAAATATCAGAAATGGGGTTTCTAACCAATTTCACACATCAAAACACATTTAATTTCAATCCAAAAAAATTAATTGTAACCAAAACCATTATTCTTAACCATGTGGAGTCGAGAGAGAGGCCACCTACATTTAAGGGTCTGGCGAAATTGACACACAAGCAATCACACCTCAAATCCGGCGAACGCACCTCCGAAACCTCTCTAGATCCCCTTCCCAAACATCCACAAGCCTTAAAATTAACATCCAAGGAAACTAAAACCCTATATCTATAACCAATGAGTATAGATCTAGAAAAATTATAGAGATGGATTTGTAGATCTAGAGGAAGCCACAAAGAAACCAAAAAGAGAGACTTACCCAGGAGAAACCACATTTAACCCACCAAGAAACCTCTTCCAATCTCTTCCAAAACAAGTGGGAGAGCACCATAATCTTTTGAGAACCCAAAATACCGAGTGAGGATAAAGTGGGATAGGATTTGGAGTGTTTCTGGTCATGTAGAGGGAGACAATAATTAAAACCCCACTTTTTAAGTGGCCGGACGGTTAGCCTGCAGAGTTTGGAAAACCGTGTGCTAACTGTGTGCACGCCACTGTCTCGAGAGGAGGGGTTCACACGGTTTCCTTGTATGTTTTGGAAAACTGCGTGCAGGCCATGTGAAGCCTACTATCTCCCCCTTCATAGTTTCCTGGAGAACCCGCGTGTTTTCCTCTAACCATGCTCAAACTGCGCTCCCTCAGAAAAGCCACCAAACTTATTCAAAACCATTCCAAACTCACCCATCCTCTACCCAAATCATCTCATGCACTTAAAACACATAAGGAGGCATAAAAAAGGATACATACATCAATATGGGGGTGTTACATTCTCCCCACCATTGGACTTTCCATCCTTGAATGTAGTGAACCTACCCGTTGTTGAAAGAGCTCGGGCCATTGCTTGACCATCTATTTCTCCCGCTCCCAAGTCTCTTCAGGAATCCGGCCATGCTTCCACAAAACCCGAACAAGACCGATGCATTTTCCCCGAAATACTTTCTCTTGAATGTCCAGAACCCACACTAGCATGTGAACCAATGAAGCATCCCGCTTTATGTCAACATGATCCCATCGAATATCATGGCCAGAATCCGGCTGATACTTTTTAAACTGTGACACATGAAACACATTTTGCACCACATTGGACCTAAGTTGAAAAACCAAATGATAAGACACCTCACCATCCTGCTCAGGAATCTCAAAAGGTCCAATATACCTCAGAGATAACTTCCCCTGCTTCCCAACCCAACAATGACCCAACCTAGGAGAGATCCTCAAGAAAACATGATCACTAAATTCGAATGAACACTGCTGTCGACGATGATCTTCATACGATTTCTGATGACTCTGAGCTGTCTCCATTCTCTTCCTGATTAACGTGATCTTTTCCATAGTCTCCTGGTCAAGGCTCAGTCCAACCATCAAGGACTCACACATTTCCACCCAGTATAGTGTAAAACGACATGGTCTCCCATTCAACGCATCAAACAGAGCCATATGTATGTATGCCTGATAACTATTATTGAACGAGAACTCAACCAATGACAATTTCTCCTCCAACAAGACACTAAAATCCATGACACAAGCCCACAACATATCCTCCAATGTTTGTATCATCCTCTTGGATTGACCATCCATTTAAGGGTGATACGTCGTACTCATGGTCAACTTAGTTCCATCATCTTGCTGTAAGGATTTCTAGAAACAAGATGAAAACCTTGGATCTCTATTGGATACGATCAAAACTGGAACACGATGCCTCTTTACCACGTCCTATGTAGATTTTGGATAGATCCTCCACCGTATGAGATTCACGAATTGGAATGAAATGGGCCAACTTCATTTTCAGATCCACTATCACACAAATGGCACCGTGCTTTTTGACCGTTCTTGGGAGACCTATGACAAAATCCATCACTATTTACTCCCACTTCCAAACAGTGCTTGGTAAGGAATACAACATTCCCTTTAGCATTTGATTCTCTACCTTGACCTGCTCGCAAGTCAAGCATCTCGAAACAAACTCAACCACTATTCTTTTCATAAAAGTCCACCAGAACTGTGCATTCAATGATTTATACATTTTTTTGAATTCCAGGATGAACAGCACATCTAAAATGATGAAACACCTTGAGGAGATCCTCTTGACAAGAAACTGGTACTACCATCCGATTCTGAAAACACAAAATTGAATCTCCATTCAGTTTCCAACCCTCTATGGTATCCCCACCACTGAGTTTCTACCTCATTGTCACACACATATAATCAGATATCCTTGCCTCTATAACTAGGCCAACCAAGTCAGGAATCACCAAAACCAGAAATAAGACCACTATATCACCCTGGTCCTCACATTCCAACAACATTTCAGCTATAACCGACATCAACTACCACTGGTCTAATTCTTGTTTCACCACCTGAGCATATGATTTTATACTTAATGCATCCGCCACTAAATTTCCCTTACCCAGTGTGTTCGTCAAGTCAAAATCAAACATTTGGAGTTATTTCATCCATCTCTTTTTCCTGAAGTTCAAATCCCTTTGTCAGAAAATTTTCTTCAAGGTATTATGATCTGTATATACTATGAATTTCTCACCGAAGAGATATTGATGCTACACATTCGAAGCATGGACCACTACTGCCAATTCCAAATCTTGAGTTGGGTAGTTATTCTCATGCACCCTCCACTTTCGTGAGCCATACGCAACCATATGATTCTCTTGCACGATAAGACAACCCAACCCTGATCCAGATGCATTGCAATACACCACATACCCTTTTCCTGGTTCTGGAAAAACCAAGATTGGTGATGATGTAAGGCGACCCAATAGCTCTTAGAAACACTTCTGACATTGTTCATTCCATGGGAATGGAACATTAATTCTTGTAAAAGCTGTCATCGTTGAAGACAAATGTGAAAAATCACAAACAAAACGCCGAAAATACCCAGCTAGACCGAGGAAAATCCGTACCTCAAACACCTTCTTTGGTGGTTTCCATGAGATAACAGCCTCTATCTTTTCCGGATCCACTTAATCACCCCTTTCAATAATCAAAAGGCCCAGAAAAAGGACTTAATATATCCAAAGTAACACTTTGATAATTTAGCATACAACTGATGATCCCTCAAGATCCCCAGCACTGTCATCAAGTGCTGCTCATGCTCCACCCTTGTCTTTGAATACAGCAGAATATCATCTAAAAACACTACCATGAATGAATCCAGATATCTTTGAAATATCTGATTCATCTATTCCATGAACACTGTTGGCGCATTCGTTAGACCAATGGGAATAAACACATATTCATAATGGCCATATCTACTTTTGAATGTTGTTTTAGGAATATCATCCTTCCTCACCCGCAATTGAAGATATCCCAACCTCAGATCGATCTTGGAGAACCACTGGGCTCCCCTTAACTGGTCAAACAAATCATTTATTTGTTGAAGTGGATATTTGTTCTTTATCATATCCTGGTTACATCTAAGATAATCAACATATAGCCTCAATGTTCCATCCTCCTTTTTCACAAACAAATCTGGAACTGCACATGGAGATGTGCTAGGCCAGATAAACCCATTTATTTATAACTCTTCCAACAAGACATTCAATTCCTGCAATTCAATAAGTGTCATTCGGTATAACGTATGTGAGATAGGACTCCTCCCTGGAAGGATATCAATCGTAAACTCCACTTCTCTTGCGGGAGGTAACCTAGATAATTTTTCAGGAAAAACATCCATGAACTGATCCACAACTGCTTGAAAAACACTCTGCTCAACACCCTCTACTGATTACAACAACAATACCACCAACTGATATGATAATGTGCCCACTACTGGTTCCAAAAAAACCCATTTCACCCTACCATCCAAGCCTCTCTCCTCTAAAGAGATGTCTAATTCCATCGTGTGTCGTAAAAACTACTGCTGACGCATTACAGTCAATGTGGGCCTTAAACACCACCAGCCAATTCATTCCTAGGATTACATCATACCCATCCATCTCAAGCACTGAGAAATTCCACATTAGCTGAACATCGCCCACAACGATAAAAAAATTATCTAAACAAGAAGGCTTGACACTCTCTTAGACCCAGAGGATTTTGCTGTTTCAAACCCGAAGGCATCATTTCTACCATTAAACCCATCAACTCAACCATACGTGCACCAATAAAAGAGTGTGGAGCACCTGTTTCAAACAACACATTCATTAAGGTACAATTTAAAAGGATAGTACCTTGCATGGTGGATGGTTCGGATTGATCATCCAACACAACCTGCTCGGCTCCGAAAAACACCTTGGTTGCTAGAATCTGCTCTTTATTGCCCTGCAGAGGAGTTGTGGTGTTATGAGAATCACCCTAACTGACTTTTCTCTACTGATGAGGGGTATGTTGTTGTCCCCTATTATTGAAGCATATGACATCTGTGATCCCTGAGGAGTTTCACGTGCACCACAACATAGATCATTCCTACTATAGCGCTACAGATTCCCCATCTTCTTGAAATTATGACATGCTCGAGGTTTTTTCGTACAGTCCCTCTTGATTTGTGCTGTAGAGCCACACTAAAAACATCCTGGTTTGCTCTGGGGATTGAGAGGAATATTTACCGATCCTGTCGCCAAATTATGTTCCATAATCCTGCCATGTAAATAAGTGTCCCTCTTCCTCTTGAACCCAGTGTTAGAGTTCCCACTATTCCACATGGTTACCACCATGCTTCCTCCGCCCTGAGCTCCCAAAAGATCCTTCTCAGCCATCAATGATCGTTTCATTATCTATGTGTAATCACCGATACACATCACTACTATTTTTTGAACATATCTATTTCTTTAACCCTACTTTGAAGGTCCTTTCTTTTAACAACGTGATACCCGCCACCTCGGGGAAAAACTGCACTAAGCTCATAAACATAGCTGCATACTCCATCGTAGACATATGCTATTGCTTCATATTGAAGAAATCAGTTGTTCCCTGAATTATGAACGTATGTGGGTAGAATTTTTTATTAAACAATTCCTTAAACCCTTCCCACATCATACCCTGGTCCATTACCGCTTGGACTACCAACTCCCACCACTGAAGTGCAATATCCTCTAGCTTATATATTTCTAGCTTTACTTTCAGCTCTAACAGCATCCCCATGAATTCATAAATTATTTTCATTCTAGACAGCCACACCTCTACCCATTTTGGGTACGAATCACCCCTAAAGAGGGGTGGATCCTACTTTTGAAACTGAGCTACATAATCAACATTCTTGGGCTCTTCCTCTCTATTCACACTTCGTACATCATGGAAAGATTGAATTATGATATGGACTAACTAATTTTTACCTTGGGGATCAGGTGAAACCACGTTCTCATCAACCACTTCTGGTTGGTCTCTATGACACCTACCGAGTTCCATTTCTATAAAATAAAACAAACAATCATGAGTCTCACTTCTGTAGACATCAAGAATTCCCATTTCAAATCGCATTACACAACACTATCACAATGAGGCTTTCCACCATTCCACATTGGCCATGTCTCAACATTTTTTAAAACCAAACCATTTTCAAAATACCAAATTTATTCACATTACAATTTCACACATTTGAAAAACCATTTCTCAATTCAGCCCATAGATCATTATGCCCAATGAAATATGCATCCTAGAGAGAAGTCATTTCTACCATATATTCCATGCACATCTCATTGGCTACACCCACGACAATGTGACTGTCCATGCCTATAAGTGTCTCCAAAACTCTTATGTACCCAACTCCCTGTTAACATGTTGCTCATCATAAAAGGGTTAGCAACCTCCATTGATGCTATACATTCCATGTTTAGAAATTCATACACCTTGGTACAATATCGACTCAAGTAATAGGCAATGAATGAATGTCAACACCAAGGATCGAACAACTGTTCTCACTTGAAAGCCGGGGACTGAACAAACTGATACCACTTGTAACACCCCACCTCTACCTCATTCCCATGAAGAGGCGGTGAGGTTTACATGGCCTTAAGAGACGTTCCCAAGGTGTCAAAGGCTATCAATAAATTCTGGGGGCCTCAAGGAATATTGGGGAATGATTTTTCCTTAAGAAGATAACCCAACTCAACCAACCAACAACTAAAGATGCATGCACTTTCAAACCCAACCATGTGATACTAACAATTCCCTCACAGACACCAAAACCTTTCAGCTAGACATGTCCACAAAACATCAGAGTACAAAGAAGAAACTAAACAACAAAATACCATGAGCCATGTCACCACCACAACTCCAAACCATGCTCTAAGCTCCAAGATCCACCAAAACATCAAAATGCACCACTAAAGAAAAGAGATGCCTTACCTTTTCCCACATCATGGTACACGACATCTGAAAAGACACCAAAGTGCTAAATCAGGGGGTGAGTACAACTACTCAGTATGTTTTACCCAACTAACTTCCCAACACACGCCACTAGGATAAAACCGTTACAACATTTATATAAATTTTCTATATAAATCAAATCACAGATACCAATTATTTACAAGCCAAACGTGCCATAATCCAAACATGCCACCCAATGAAGCCAAATAAAACATGCCATAGAAAGAGCTCATTCAACCAAGCCACAAGATGATTACCATTTTCATATTTCACTCACAAGCCCCATATACAAGAATCTCCAACAATGTACACAACAATCCACGGTGGCACTTCTCGTCCAACCCATTAATTACCAACCCACTCAAGCTGTACTTCCTGCCCACTTGCTATTGATGGTGGCCCTTCCATCCACTAAACATCCATTTTTTTAGTGGAACTTCCTTCCCACTTCCATACAACATTTAAACAAGTCATAACCAAGCATATAACACACCATGGTCACAAAAAATGAAATCAATCATTTACATTAAATGTTAATACACTTCAATAAATCACCCATTTATTGAAAACCCCTTTTAATCATTTTCCATGCCAAATCACATTTCAATAAAAAATTTATCAAAAAACATTTTTTTCAATCATTTTCACAAATCAATCTTAGCAACCCATTTTAAAATATCCTTTTTAAAATCCACATCAAGATAATTTCACCACAACACCCTTTTCTCCCCTAAAATCCTAAAAATATCAACAAAGGGATTTCTAACCAATTTTTCCCATAAAAACACAATTAATTTGAATCCAAAATAATTAATTGTAACCCAAACCATTAGTTCTAAGCAAGTGGAGTTGATAGATATGCCACCTACCTTTGGGGTTCTAGTAAAATCGACCCACAAGAAATCACTCCTCAAATCCGGAGAACGCACCACCCAACCTCTATAGATTCCCTTCCCTAACATCCACAAGCCTTAAAATTAACATCCAAGACAACCAAAACCCTATATCTACTAACAACGAGTATATATGTAGAAAAATGAGATAGAGGGATATGTATATCTAGAGGAATACACAATGAAATCAATAGGAGATACTTACTTGGGAGAAACCACCTTCAATCCACCAATAACCCTCTTCAAAACTCTTCAAAAACGAGTGGGAGGGAACCTTCTACCTTTTAGAACCCAAAATACCAAGTGAAGCTCGAGTGGGAGAGGATTTTGAGTGTTTTAGGTCAAGCCTGAGGGATCCTGGATTTAAATCCCACTTTTTATGTGGTTGTGCGGTTATCCTGCACGGTTTGAAAAACAGTGCGCTAAATGTGCACACACCACTGTCTCGAGAGGAGGGGTCCACATGGGTTCAAAAACCATTCACATGTCGTGCGAAGCATACTGTATCCCCGTGCACGGTTTCCTGGAGAACCCACATGGTTTCCTCTAACCGTGCTCAAACTATGCTCCCTAAGAAAAGCCCCCAAAAGTATTCAAAACCATTCCAAACTCTCCCAACCTCTTCCCAACTCATCACATACACTTTAAACACATAAAAAGGCATAAAAAAGATACATAACTCAAACCAGTGGTGCTACATAACCTCTATTTCAAATAGGTTTCTATGTGGGTATTGGTCAATAATGAGTTATATCAAAACATTTAATAGACTTTTGGTATAGATTTTGAATCTTTTCACATTTGATGTATTTTATGATGGAAAATCTAGAAAAACTATGTTATCAATATTATAGTTTGGTCTATTACACTAGGTAACCCATCAAGGGTGTCATTGGTAATAATTTTTTTGCATGTTCTCTAAATATATTTTAACATGATCCAGAATAAGGAGGATTAACTAAATAGTGTAATTATGTATATACATGAATCATATAGTTTTCAAGGCATGATTTCTTCACATTATTTTTTATGGTAGAGATACAATTTTAGGGTTGATAAAATGGAAATTTCTTCCCTTCTAAAATTATATTTTCACTACGGTATGAAATTATTCATGTATTTGGAATCACCAAAAAATAATCTAATATTATGTTGAAAACACATTAATAAAATAATGATATTAGAATATTTAGTTCATCACCTATTGGACGCTACTTATTATTGACCATGGATATATTGATGAAATTTCCATATAATTGAAAATAATGGGATATAAAATACTTTCAAACAAAGGTTCTAGAACATTACGAGTGTTGAGAGTACTCATGGTGATAATTCATTGTTTTAGATTTATTACATAATACTGCCCATATGTTGGGGTGTAACCAATGATAACTGGAAGAGAATTCATTATTTTATATAAATAAATTATTGGTTTTATTGTTTCATGAATTATATACATGTGATCTAGGGATGTGTATCTAGGAAAATAAATGGGATCAAAAATTATATTGACTAGAGTTTTATTTTATTTTGATAATGGATATATTTTCTAAGATATGGGATTTACAAAACATTCTTTTACAAGTATGTATCGTACCATTTTATATGATTTTATTTTATTTTCTTAAGGTGTTTACTGATTATATTATGAGGACTCTTCTAAGGGATAATGGTTTATTATATGTGATTTATCGATCATATTTTTTCATGGATCACTTTGTGGTGTCCAATCATTTGATCATGATTGAGATCATTTTTTAAAGAATTACCTAATATTTCCAGTGTATGTGAATTATGATAATTTATTAAATAAAATTTAAATTCCAATGGTATTATAAAATTATGTTATGTAGTCAAAAATATATATGAGTTGTAATCCACCAATTGGATAATCATATGTTTTATATTGAGTCTTAACCAGTGGAAACGGTAGTGAACCTTAAGTTTTAAAAGTATAGTTTCAATACATTATAATGATTTTTCAAGTGATCTAAATTGATATAAATGTTTAAAAAATTATAGTTTGTATATTTTGGAAAATAATTACTTTGACTAAAGTCATAGAAGTTGTTTCCATCCCAAGGGGCTGAATTCAGTGTTTTCGAATTTTATCATGATTGGGGACTCTTAATCAGTTTTTTTCTTTCATAGGTTCAACAGAAACTAATTTAGGTCATTGGGTGACTATAACCTTTTTCAATATTTATTATTAATGTTTGGGTTCATTATTGTATTCACGCTTATTGATATTGGAAGCATGTGTGTTGTATGATTATGAAAATAATCCTTTTCAATTTCTATGTAGTTAAATTCTACCACATTATTGAGAGTAGATACAATGAGTATACAATGATTCTTTTATGACATTTTCGATATGTAGATATGATAAATGTCAGTCGAGTGATACTATACATTACTGAGTATTGAATGGTAATAATTTTTAGATTGGTATTTTATGTATTACTCGATATCCTAGAATGTAAATTATCAATATCAATGGTAGAATTACATCAATGGTGTGATGGAATTAAAGCTTATATTTATTTAATAGATTTTATAGATTAATAAATCTTGTGGGTTGATGTTTGAGTATAGGTTTATTAGTAGTATATGACACTGGTAGACGATAGTGTATATTTATATTATGTGTGTTGGATGTCTAAATTTTCCTAATTTAGATATGGTAAATCATATTATCCATTAAATGAGTGATGTTGGTTTAATTGAGAGGCATGGTCTTTGAGCTAGTTTGTGTGTTATGTAATTTTGTGGTAATGTTATTGATGTGTTTTATCAAATGATTGTTGAGCACAACACACTCCCTTGGAACTAAATAATGACATTGATAATGTTATATAGGGGGATTATAGAGTTTGTTTAGGACCCTTATTTATGGTAAACTTAGGATTTTTTAGGTTATATCATAAGTTATAGAAATGAAATTGTGGACTAGGGAAAGGATAAATTTATGAATACTTATGTCAATGCATAATACTGTTTTTTGGGTTGGGTTGTAAGAAAATCCACCAAAAGTACATTATGTTATGTTTGATAGTTATCATACTCAAATAGATATATTAATTATCCTATGTTATTATGTATTGGGTTTTGTAATAGAAGGGATTTGGAGTCTAAAATTATGGGTCTTCATGGAGTTTCACTGACACTGCTTTTGGTTTTTGAAGTTTATTTATTTCGAAATTTATGAATATATTTGAAAAGAAAGTTATTTTTTCAAAATATTTTGGGATCTGTTTAAATCCTTTATAAATATTGGTTGTGGAACAATTAGAACATGTGGGTCTAATGCTTGTTTTTCCTATGAGGATGGGTAATTGTATTGGTATGAGTGTTTCGAGGATATATAAGTGTAAAGGATATAACATGGGAATGAAAATTCTAGGAGAAGTTGTTATATTATTTCTTATTTCATTTCACTCATGAATAAATGAGATTTATCAACACTAAATATTTAAATATTTAGTGCTAAAAATGTATTGATGTAGTAAGAGCATTTAAAAGATTATGAATTATTTTAGTGCTAAAAATGACACTGATAAATGTAGAACTTTATTTTTTGTTTTTTAGAATTTATAAAGTGAATATTTATTATCACTCTATGAAGATGTGATAAAAGATTATTCTAAAAACGCTAGAAATGTAAATGATAAATTTCCATAAATAGTATAGTTCTATTTAAATTTATAGTATAATACATGAAAAAAAATATAATTTAATTTCAATTACATTTAGTTTTAAATAGAAAAAAATCAATACAAGCCTTCAAAGTATTTAAAAAATTGGATTATATAATAAAATTTTTATATATAATTAATCACAAACATCATAAAATTTTAAAACTATATTGTTTCATTAGATTTATAAACCCTTTTAAGAGAGGAAGATTATACTGCAAGTTAACAATAAAACCCACAAAAGATTAAAAAAGTATATGTATACATATATATAATCTTATGTTTGTGATATTATAAATAAATAAATAAAAAATAGATATGATACAACCTTTATATAGAAAACACACACTTTGAATCATATTGGGCACACAATTAGTTATTTTTAGGGTGGTTGATTCTAAACATTATAATTGATTTATGGATCATTGTGTTTTATTATCATTACAATATGAGTTAATAATTTCAATTTTTAAGTATGTGACATGTGTTTTAAACTAAAATTCAAATTTAAAATAAAACCATTCATTTTGATTCATACCACCCACACTGTGTGTTGGATTGATTTGTGCCTAATTCATACACATCAAAAATAATTTATAGATAATTGGTCTAAAATATCATGAAAATCCTTACATTTCCTTTTTCCAGTGAGAGACAAATGTTTTAAACTAAAATATCATTTTCAAACTAAAAAAAATGCACATTGATTCATACTATTTGTAATCTCTCATATTACCCATATATTATCTTGAAATATTGTATGGGAATATTTCAAGAAAGGAGTTGAGACGGTGTGCGATTATAAGGCCCGGTGTTCCTAGAATAAATGTTTGAAATAAATTAAATATTTTAAATAACATCTCATGTAGTTTCACTTAAAAAGTAGAATATCTTCTTAACGGGTGCTTGGATTAGAAATTTGGGGGCACTGTTTCATTCTAAATGGAGACTTTACCATAGATGGGGCCTATGTTTGAGCAGCATAGATCTACTGCAATAGTTATTTTTTGGAAATTTAAGGAAATAACATAAAATAAGCATTTTATTTTATTAAACATGCATCGAAGCAATGACAGAAGCTTTTAAACAAGCTGTTAAATAGAATTTATAGGGTTAGCTGCATAACCGTGGAATTATCTAAAGGCCTGTAGAGGGAACCCTCGGAGAAGTCCTCTATGACGGACGATGATGGATCTACCATTCCTAGATCGTTGTGCAGTGAGATCAGACCTCATCAAGGACATAAATGACTTCAGTTCTCCGTTGAAGAAATATATAGGGTTTTTTTCATTGATTGTTTTCCCAATTATTTTGTTAAATGGAAAACACAGATCAATCAACAAAGAGGTTGATTCACAGATTGTGTGTTCTTGCGGGAGAGTTATTTTTTTCTTGGGTCTTATTGATGGGAAATGTTCCATGCTTGTCCTATATTGTTTTTGATTCACCTAATATAATCTTTCTAACAGATTGGATAAACACCGTGATGAATGAATGTGGAGGTTTTTCCCACAATTTTGTTTATTGGAATTCTTCACCCTTTTACCGCTTTCTTCACGTTCTTTATGGGGAAATGAAAAATGGATCGCTGTGAAGATATTTCACAATTCAATGATCCCAAATTAGATATCCTACATTGTGATGACCTAGTGTAGGTATGATGGTGATGGTGGATGATGAATCGGCTCAGACTGAGGGAGATCATTCATCGAGCGTTCTTCATGCGGGTGAGTCGATACGTCTTTTCATGGTTGATAGGTTGTCTAAAACCTACAGAAGAAGATTCACGGTGTCAGGGTGACCTAAACCATTTAGTTTCATGGTGATCAGATGGACAGATCAGTGATTGGATCATCACCTAAATCATCATACGAATAACATCATGCATTTATAAATTTATGAAGAACAGAGCATCTTATTCATTAAACACATCATGTGGGACAGGAATGGCAGTGTCTAGGGTTTACGCAATTCACACGGTGAATAACATGGTGAGCCTCCCGGGAGACAAGGCATACGGACCCCACCCAATGGCAGCTGGAGTTTCGGGCGATGGGAAGCACTAACATGGATTGTGGCCATCATGACATAGTTTGTGGGTCCTTACATAGACTCAGTGTGTATCTCGGAAGACACATGGAAACAGGGTGGAGTACACGAAATATACACCCCCCGTATTAAAACACATCTAGATACGCAGACTACCTCATGTACCGGTACATAGTGTGGGACACATGGGTTGAAGTTGTGTATTTACACACGGCATGCGTACACAAGTTCTTCCTCAGATAGTGGAACATGGTTTTTACTTATCTTAAGTTTTGTGTATACCTTCTACTACATGAAAAGACATACAACATGAGCCATTGTACATGGGTATTGCTTAGGGTCAGAGGACACAGCGTGTAACACTTTTACATGATTTTGACTTCTCAGTATATGTATTGACCTTCTTTTCCACCATTCCTTGGGCATGTTTTGTTTGGGTTAGTTCCACCTTTCTCATTTTCCTAAATGTCTGCTATCTTTTCCATCTACAAGTGTATGATCCCTTCATTAGGGCTTCCCGAGATAGAGTCAGGTATCCATCTGAGAGGCCCGGAGCAAGATCCTCTATCCATCCTTGACCTTAGGTAAATTCAGGCATCGACGTGACCAATCCTACTAGAACTTCGATCCTATACTTAGTAGGTGGAGTCCAGATGAGTCCAGGTATCTGCCAAAGCCATTGTAGTGATCCTTATCCATGTATCGCTATCCTTCTACACTCAGGAGTGTGTTATCCTTGAATGGGTTTATATGTTCTCACTTTGTAATTTTTGTACACTCAGGAGTGTGTTCTCCCGGAATGAGAGTATCCAGATCTATCAGACTCGGGAGTGGGTTCTCCCTGAATGGGTCAACCTATATCACTCTCTCATGAGTTTTTCGACAAATAGTACTTCTTAGCGGGACATCATCGGGGTTATCAGGCACGTGGAGTGAGTTCTCTCTGACACATCCTTTGTTGAATATTCAAACTGAATCCCTAGCGGTGGTATGTGGTTATTATGGTTTACCCCTTGTCTATGAGTCTGGGTTCTGAGTATGAATGGACGTTTCTCTTGTTACATTACTTATGCTAATATACTATATAGAGATTATTTTACCTTACCTTGTGTATTTCTTTGTGGTTTTTGGTGTCTTCTACTGAGTATTGTTATACTCACCCTTGCACAAGCTTCATCCACATGTTTCGTGTCTTGTGCAGACGATCGGCCTTTTGGTGGAGTTCTAGGTGTACCAGGACCATGACCATTACTAGATGGTACCTTGTGAGTTCAGATAGGCTGAGACACTTCTACGGATTTAGAAAACACTCCTAGTACCTTTTTGTCGACATATCATAATTTGTAGGTTTGGAGGCTATTTTTGGGATTTTATTCTGGCCTAGTTGATTTGCTTGACTTATGTATTTTGTTCTCTATTGGTTGAGATAGTGTTATTCAATTATTTTTCAGTGGGATTTACATTTCATCATTGGTGGTCTTGGAGATGTGTGTGTGCATACAAGTACTAAAGAAATGACTATGAAGTTAGTGATATTCCTACTCAGTTCTAGTCACCAACCCCAGGCCTATTATAGGTGTCTTGGGGAGTTGCAACTCAGTCCCTACTTGGACGGGTAATGACATAGTGGTATTAGAGCACTTGGTTTGACTTAGGGACCAGGAGTCTCTGAGGTTGGTTTGGGGAAATAGTGTTAACTGTTGCACGTTTGTCTTTCAGGTTGGGGACTATAGTGTTGGTGCGGCGGCTGACGTATCCATCCAATAGGACTTTGATAACCTGGTTTCCAACTCAATGCATGAGTGCACTTGTTGAAGTTAAAACAATGGTAAATGCATCATATATGAATTGGTTGTGGTTTATTTTTAGTCTTCATTCATTTATCAGGATATAATAGATGAATGTGGTGAAACTTTATTTCATATAAGATGTCTCAACGATGCATACGAGCTAGTATTCAGCACCTCGGTCAGGAGGGTGATCCCCTCAATGAGGAGGCTCCGATACATGGGTCAGTTCCTTAGATAACACCACCATGTTCCCCAGAAGCTATGCCCCCAACTGTATAGCAACACAGGGTACCTACAGTACCATCATATGAGGTGCACCATATGAGCATGCTTTACAAGTTTCAACAGTAGAGACCCCATAGGTTCTAAGGAAAGCCCAAGTCCCTATCGGTTGAGAACTGGCTTGAGGATGTGACCTGACTCCTCCATCTAGTCAAGACCCCATCAGATTAGATGGTGTTCTTGGAAACAAACCTTATTTATGGTTCAGAAGGGTAGTGGTGTGGTCTAGTTACCAAATCTTACTATGAGACGATCATTTAATGGGAGGAGTTTGAGGAACTTTTCAGATACGAGATCTCACCTCACTAATTAAGGTTTATGAATATCCAAATAACTTATACATCTATAATTGTATGACATGTTAGTGTCTGAATATTCATTGAGGCCCACCAAACCCTCTAGGAACTCGATGGATATGGTATATGATCCACACTTCAGATCCTAGATTTTTGAGCATGGCCTTGAAAAGAAATCTAAAATTGTGTTCTACCTATGAACATTCCTATATATGTGGAACTGTTTGAACAAGATTTCATGGTCAAATGTTTATTGTCAAAGATGATATTGTCGATGAGTGACAGTAGTGGAAAAGTAGGAGTAGAAACCTTGACATTAATAAGCTGACCTTTTTCCTTGGAAACATGTACGTAATATAATTCACAAAATTAAAACCCAAACAGGAAGGGCCTACAGTTTAGAACTCATAGGATGGATCTGTAGGCCTAGAGAGAGGTGGGGTTATACATACTACACTTGGGGACATTTCTCTCAGAATTGACCAACCTGTTGTACTGCTGACAGGAAGATAGTGGATATACCAATGAGTTAGAGATGGTGAAATGAGCGGTCAGATATATAGGGTGGAAGGTGTGGTAGAGGATCTGGGAGTGTAGTAGGTGGGGGTCTATGCCTCTACATGTTACCACCACCACTCTCAAGAGGTCGACACTAGGCACGGGGAGCTGGAGGATAAGGGACGGGAAAACTGCACATGGTCGGGGCTTGTGACCTAGGATCTCTAAGGAGGAATCAATGTATGATATGTGTCTTTTTCAATTTAAGATTCCATTGATAGATGTAGGTGATTAGTCATCTCTTTCATTCCAAATTTCTTGTTTGAGACCCGAATATTCTGGTTAAACCGTTGACTTGACCCACATGTATAGAGACTCTAACAAGAGGAGACCTAATGATCACTCACTCGCATTGACAGTGCGACCTGGCACTCGAAGGAAATAGTTTCAGTTGGGATATCATGATAGCGATGTTGATGCCTTATGTCTTATTTATTAGTGTGGATTGGATATCATTGATATATATGCCCAAATTGACAATTTTAGGAAAAGGATGCAGTGTGTACGTAATGATGGAAATGGGGATCAACTTTCTTGTTGAATAGGAAAACCCAGGGAGCATAGGATGAACTCATGACTAGGAGGGAGGCAGAAGAAATAACGATTGGATAGACTAAACCTTGTCTCAAAGGATATTGTGAGTTCTTAGTTTCCTAATATATTGGTTGGCTCCTGAAGAGCTTCATAAGATAAGAGTGCAGTAGGAGGCCTGGTAAAGGGATGGTTCTATAAGACCCAGTGTTTTACCCCGGGTGGTCCCAGTTATTTATACAGAGAAGGTTACATTGGTTCTTGAAGGCTGACCATCGATTAGGTTATCACCAGCTTGGAGTACAAGATGCAAATTTATTGAAGACAACATTATGATGTCTTTGTCGTTGTTATGAGTACATGGTGATACCCTTTGGTGTGAATATCCCCCCATGAGTATTTGTATGACTCAAAAACTGGATCCATTATCTTTATAGAGACTAGTTCATGGTGGTCCTCATCGATGATGTCCTTGTATACTCAGCATCCGAGGTGGAGCACATGTGTCGCTTAAGGATGGTTCATCCTGCGATCAGATAGAACCAGTTCTACAGGAAACTCTTAAAGTTCCATCTCTAAATTCAGGTGGTCCACTCCCTAGGATATGTTGTCTCCATGGATAGAGTGGTATTGAACTGGCCAAAGTGGAAGTGGTGTTACCTTGGAAACCACCTAGGATCGTGAAAAAGATAGAGATCTTACTAATTCTGGTAGACTACCACTAGAGATTCATCGCTGATTTTTTTATAACATATCAACACCCATGGTGGTTTTGACAGGGATGGAGCATTCTTTCGTGTGGACGAATAGGTGTCCATAGACATTTTAGCAGTTGAGGCAGAGTTAGATGAATGCCTTAATCTAGAGATTGTTACGGAGGGGTGTCGAGTATATAGTGTTATGTGATGAATCTGGAACCCGGCATGAGTGTGTCTTGATGCGTATCCTAGTGGTGGTTTCCTATGGTTCGTTCCATTTGAGACCACCTGAGCAGAACTATTTAATTCTTGAATGTGAGTATACAGCATTGGTCTTCATGTTCAAGAGGTGGCGAAGATACCAGATGGTTTTTCGGTTTTTCATCTAATCTGACCAAAAGAATCTTAGGTGTATCTTCCCTCAGAAGTGCTCAAACATGATACATGGAATGTAACCAATGTTATTCTAGTATTTTGACCCTAGGAATCATATGTACTATTGGGAAGGGGATCACATTGGTAGACACTTTCTGGAAGAGACCTTGTTTGTAGTTTCTAGGTCAGGAAATGAAGGGGTATGCCTATTCGTAGTTATTCTTCATGGATGGAGATTTTGTAGCTTACCTCCAGTTAGTAGTTTTCTCCCCACTACTTAGTGATTCAGAGAGGCACAACTTGGGGAAACCGATTGTGATACCTCTACATTCTCAGATATACATATGATATGCTCCTAATGGATATTCAAAAGGTGGGGAGCACATTTCTATTTTCAGAGGACATGTAGTGGTACCAGGGGCATTGCGGGAGTAGGTATGTTGGTGTTTTATACACCCCTTTTTGTGGTACATCCAAGTGTGGAAAAGATTTACCTTGGCCTTTGATGTTGGATCGGGTATCCAAACATAAAAAATGGAGTTTTTGGTTTTGTACCTCGACTACTTACTTTTTAACAAGTGATTTCTCGGCACCAAGTTCTATTGAGTTTGGTTCAACCCTTGAAGTGCCAAAGTGGATGTGATGTGGAGAATTAGTGGACTCCTTAATGGGTTTACCATGAAATTCCAAGGAACATGATGTTGTCTGGGTAATATTCAACCAACTCACCAAGTCGACCTGCTTCCTAGTCATCTGGTAGGTGAGTTGAGTTGAGATATGGGGATTACTATTTGTGAACGATAATGTTCAGCTTTCCATGGTGACATCGATAGTTGTGTAAAATCATAATTCTCTTTTAAAATCCCAGTAAATGGGTTTGAGGGTGGAGGCTATGTGTTTCTTTATATCTCCCCTTGATGAGATTGTGGAGATTTTTATGGGGTGGTAAGTTTTCTCTAAATATCTTTAGTCCTATTACAAACTTCATAGAGTTAGTGAGGTGATGTACAACCTGACTCTACCACTACATTTGCACTGGGTACGTGATTGTCTTCCACATGTCATAGTTGGGGAGGTACATGCATGACCTGTCGTTCATAGTTGACTTGGGAGAGCTGGACATTGGAGATGGAGTGACTTTTTTTGAGTACCCAGTATAGATCAAGGATCAGTGAGTAATGATCCTCCATGGGTGAACGATTACCATGGCGTGTGTTCAGAGGTAGCATGAGAACCATCATGGAATCACGTGGGAGCATGAGGCTCATTTTCATTATATGTACCCACTCTTTCTTCTATAGACCTTTATTGGATTATCAAGGACATAAAGGCCTAATGTGGGGAGAATGTAATATCCCAGGTTTTTGGAATATTATTTTTAAATTTTATATGGGAATATTTTGAGACCATTCGATGAGACGGCGTGAAATTCTGAGGGCTGTTGTGCCCACAATAAATGTTTGAAATAAATTAAATATTTTAAATAGCATGCGTTCATAGTTTTCTTGAAAATTTGGAATAACATCTATATGGGTTCCTGAATTAGAAATCTGAGGGCACTGTTGCATTTAGAGTAGAGACTTTACCATAAGTGGGGCTTAAGTTCGAGCGGCGCAGCTCGATTGAAAAATTTAGTTTTTGGATGTTTAAGGAAACAAAATAAAATAAATATTTCATTTTATTAAACTTGTATTGATGTAGTGACAAAAGATTTTAAATATGATGTTAAAAAGAATTTATAAGTTCATCCTCATAACCCTATTAGTATCAGGAGGAACAGAGAGAAAAACATAGAGAACTTCTCGGTAACAAACAACGACAGATCGACCATTCATGGATCATTGAGCCGTGAGATCAGACATCATTGATGAAGAAAATGACATCAGCTCTTCATTGAAGAAAGTGGTAGGGGGTTTTTTGCTTTTATTTTCATACTCGTTCTATGATTAAATGAAAAATATAGATCAACCCATGAACAAGTTGATCCAGGGATCATGCATTCTTGCATGAGGGTTATATTTTTATTGGGGGTTATTGTTGGGAATTGATCTATGCTTGTCTGAGATTTTTTTTTCATTTTTCATATTTAATCATTATAATGGAGTGAATCAACTCTCTAAGAAACGATGGTGGAGGTTCGTTCCTCAATTTGGTTAATTGGATTTCTTCCCCCTTTTTCATGCATTCTTCACATTAATCACAGGGTGACTAACAAAAGATAATTACAAAGAAGTTTCACAACACAACGATCCCAAATTAGAAATATGATATCATGATGACTTAAAAAAAGTGAAACAGTGATGGAAAATGATGAATCGGCTCGGATCGAGGGAGATCGTTCTTTGAGAATTCTTTATGCAGGTGGCTCAATAAATGTTTTTGGGGCCGATCGGAGGACTAAAACCAATAGAAGAAGTTTCATGGATTCTGGGCAACCACAACTCTGTAGTGTAGTGGTGATCAGATGGCTGAACCAAAGTTTGGATCATCACTTTAAGCGTCAATCAAAGAACATTACGTTTTGGGAGGTTTCTGAGGAACACAATGTGTTCTTTGATGAACACTCCATGTGGGACCGACATGGCAGTATCTAGGACACGACATGTGACCATTCTACACATTTTTTACTTCTTAGTATATGGATTGATCCTCTTGTCCATTATTACTTGGGTTTTGTGATTGTTAGTTCCCCCTGACTCATTTCCATGATTGTCAGGTATCTTTTCCATCCACAAGAGTATGATCCCTTCAAAAAGAAATCGCTAGATAGTGTCAGTTATCCCTCTAAGAGGACCAGAGTGAGATCCCCTATCAATCCTTGACCCTAGGTAGAGTCAATTATTGGCACGAAAAATCCTACCAGAACGTTGATCTTCTACATAGTAGGTGGAATCTGGATGAGTCGTGGTATCCGACAAGGCTCTATAAGTGATCATCATCCATGTATCGATATTTTTCTATATTGAGGAGTGTGTTCTCCCAAAATGAGTGTACCATGGTCGACCAGTATCAGGAGTGTGTTCTACTGAAATTAGAGTATCGTGATCTATCATACTCAAGAAAGTGTTCTCCCAGAATGGGTCTACCTATATCACTCTCCCAAGACTTTTCAAACGAACTTTACATCTTAGGTGGATGTAATCAGGGCAATCACTATCGTGGAGTGGGTTCTCTCAAATTATATCTTTGTGGAATCTTCAAACTGAATCCCTAGTAGTGGTATGAAGTTGTTCTGGTTTACCCCTAGACAAAGGGTCTGGGTTCTAAGTATGTCAAGATGTTTCTCGTGTTATATTCCTTTTAGACATATACTGTGTAGAGCTGACTGTTCTATGCCATGTGTATTGATTTTTGGTTTTCAATCTATCCTACTATCTATTGTCATAATCACCCATACACATGTTTTCCCACGTGTGTTGTGTCTTGTGAAGACGAGCGACATTCTGATGAAGTTCTCGGTGGACCAGAACCGGTACAAGACGGTACCTTGTGAGTTCAGACAAGCCAAGATGCTTCTGCAGCTTTAGATTGTAGTCCCTGTACATTTTTTTAATAGGTCAGACTTTGTAGGTTAATGAAATCTTTTTGGTGGGATTGTATTGTAATCTTGTTTCTTTAATTTCTTTATGTCTAAAGTACATTGTTGGTTGGGATAGTGGTATGCATGCATTTGTTCTTAGTGGATTTTACATTTCAGAATTTAGGGGCTTGGAGATGTGTGCATGCATACAAGTACTAAGGCAATGCTTACCATGTTAGTGATATGTCTACTCCATTCTAGTCACCAAGACGTGTCCTGTTGAATGTGGGCTTGTAGAGTCACGGAACAGGCCCCACTAGGACGGGTTTTGACACTATTCACATCATGTATTGGATTTAGGTGTGGCTGATTCATAAACATATAAAAATGACATGTAGATAATTTTCCTAAATAACTATGACAATAAAATTTTATTATTATTTATAGAGAGGGACACATTTTATTACTAAATATGGAACTTTTAAACATAAAAAATACAGTTTTAGTCATACTGGTCACACAGTGTATCAAAATGAGTCATAATGTATCCTTACACATCACAAATGAATTATGGATCATTATACCAAAAAATAAATATAATTTGAATATTATTATTTTTTGAATATGATATATGTATTTTGAAATAAATATTCAATTTTATACAAAAACACACACATTGAGTTATATCGGTCACACCATCTGTTTGATTAATGTGTGGTTTATTCGTATATGCCAAAAATGAGTTATGGGTATTTGTTATAAATTATAAGGAAAATATGAGTGTTCTATAATTTTTTTAGCTGAATAAAACATGTTTTATTCTGTGAAGTTATTTTTTAATCTGAAATCACATAACTTATGTAATACCAGTCACATCATGTACAAGATTGACATGTGGCTATTTTCAAGAAGTCCAAAATATTTTTTTGATTTGTTTCATAAAATATTATGACGATTTTACTGTTTTTATAGTTTTTTAGTGTGTTAAATTATTTTAACTAAAATGTAATTCTTAAAATCATAGATAGCACTTTGAGACATACTAGAAACATCATGTACCATATTAATGAGGATATTATTCCAACTTATCAAAATGGATTTATGGATCATATGGTGAAAATATCTTAAAAATTTAGTTTTTTCATATTTTTCAATATGTGGGCTGTTTTTAACTAAAATTCTATTTTTAAACTAAAAACATTCACTTTCAGACTTATAATTCAAGAAATTTATTGGATTAATGTTTAGTTTTTTCTTAAATATCTAAAATTATTTATGGATCATTTTAAAAAATATATGAAAATAATATGAGTGGGTTTTATTGGTTTTTAGTGAGTGACATCTGTATTAACATAAAATGCCACTTTTAAATTGAAAACATATATTTTGAGTAATAAAAGTAACACAATGTATCATATTGAGGTGATTTTAATTCATACACATCACAAATAACGTATTTATAATTTTTATAAAGAATAAAAATAATATGAATGTTCTTTCTCAGTTTTGAGTTTTTCATATTTTTTTGAACTAAAATGTCAATTTCAAATAAACAAAATGAACTATGAATCATAATGGGTGCATCATGTGTCCGATTAATGTGTGGTTGATTCATACACATCAAATATAGGATACATACCATATCCATTATGTATCAACACAATCCTAGTGTGTATTATTGTTTTTTAGTGAGTAGCACATAATTTATACTAAAAAAGTAACTTTTAAACTAAAATCGTGTACCTTGCATTAAACCAATCACTTCTTGTATTGGATTGATGTGTAAATAAATTTTCCTAATAAAAAATGTTTTATAGATCATTTTTATAAAATATCATGAATTTATCAATTATTTTTCTTTTCTTTTAGTGTGTGTCATGTTTTCAAGTAAAATTTCATTTTAAATCTAAAGCATGGACTTTGAGTCATATTGGTCAACCGATATATTAGATTGATGTATGACTAATTGACAAGTATTTAACAATATTTCTTATCATTATACTAATGTATTAAATAAATTAGAATAATTTTATGGATTTTAATTTAGTGATGGATTTTTTTATCTAAAATGAATCTTCTAAATTAAAACCACACACATCAGGTCTAATCGGTCACCCAATTCATTAGATTTAAGTGTGGATGATTCTGAAATATAAAAAATATATTTGGGTAAATTTATTACTGTATCAAAAAAATATGAATTTTTTTCCATTTTTTGAGTATGTCAAATATCCTTAGAACTAAATGGTCAATTTTTTTTATAAAAACGGAACGTTTGACACCGAATATCTATTATGTGTGTCTGATTGATGTGTGTTTGATAATTGTTAAAAAAACATAAAGATCATTGTCCTAATGTATCATGGAAATATGGGTATTTTTTATTTTTTATTAATGAATGAGATGCTTTTTTAACTATAATTTCATTCTTAAACTGAAAACTCACAGTTTGAGTTATACAGGTCACATGATGCATCAAATTGGTGTGTAGTGGGTCTTTAATTTTCATAAATGGCCTACGGATTACTTCCCAATAATTTCATGACTATCAATGTATTTTTTATTTTTATAATTTGAGGATATGTTTTCCAATAAAATTTAATTTTAAAATGAAACACACGCTTTAAGTCATATGGGTCACACCGTGTATTGGATTCATGTGAAACTAGTTGATAAATGTGAGAAATGACTTATGGATCATTTTTCTAATATAAAAATAACAATATGAATATGTTTCCTTGGTTTTCAGTGATGGTCACAATATTTTAACTAAAATATAACGTTTAAGTAGGAAAAAAATATACTACGAGTCATATTAGACACATTGTCTATTGGATTGTGTTTTATACAATTCATACTTGTCACAAATGGCATATAGATCATTGTCCATGTGCATGAAGAAAATATAAGTGGGCATTCTAAATTTTTACTTTTCCTCATGCCTTTAAATAAAATTCCAATTTTAAAATAAAAACACACACATTGAGTCATACTAGACACACTATGTAGACTATTATTGTGTGCCTAATTTTTATACATTAAAAATTATGTTTATAAAAATTTATTAAAATACAATGAAAACTTATGTTTGTTATCTCAGTTCTAAGTATGTGAATTTTTTTGTCATAAGATGTTGATTTTAATTCAAAACCACACATTCAATAATTCCATCCACATTATGGTTATAATTTATGATTTATTTTTCCTTATACATTAAAAATGAATTAACCATAGTTTTAATACATTATCAAGAATTTTGGAGTGTATTTTCAGGGTTTTAGTTAAGGGCATGTGTTTTTACCAAAAATGATAGATTATAATTATAAATGCTCACTTTGAGTCATGAAGTGTAAATCATATGTACTATTGATTTTGGTCTAATTCCTACAAGTCAAAAATGAATAATGGATTATTTTCATAATGTATAAAGTCAATTCATGTGTGTCTATGCAGTTTATAGTATGTGAGGTGTCTTTTATATTAAAATTTTATATTAAAAAAATAATTGAAATCCAATCATATCGGCCACATCATGTTTTATATTGATGTAAAAAAATATTTATATTTCAAAAATAACATACATGTCATTTTAATAAATTATCATGACCGTCTGGCTATGTTTTATTTGTTATTATTTATATACAAATGTTTCGAACTAAAATGTTACTTTTGAACTAGAAAAATCTACTTTGACTCATACTGGCCACATTGTGTGCCATATTGGCATCCATTTTATTCATACACATCAAAAATGATTTATAGATATTTTTCCTAATGTATCAAAATAGTTTCATTTTTTCTATGTTTTGAGTTTATGAAACGTGTTTTGAATTAGAATAGTGATTTAAAATCAAAACATGACCTCTCAATCAAACCGGGGACATAATTTCTTATATATACATGGATCTTATTATTTCAAGTCATAGATTTATTATGGATCATTTTAAATATGTATAAATATAATAAGAGTGCTATTTCATAGTTATGAGTATGTGATGAATTTTTTAAACGAAATGGGAATATTTAAATTTATAACCCACACATTGAGTTATACCGAGAACACTGTGTATATGGTTAAGTTGTGGTAAATTAATACATCTCAAAAATAACTTATGGATTATTATCTTGAAATCTAAAGAATATTAGGGTGTTTTCCACTATTTTTCAGTGTGTGAAACATGTTTTTAACTAAAAAATCATTCTTAAATAAAAATCACACACTTCAAGTTAACATGGGAACACAATGATTCATAAAGAAATGTGGTTGACTCATACATGTCAAAAATGATGTGTGGCTTTTTTAAATTATAATTGAAATAAAAGTTTTTTATATTTGTTTTAAGTGAGTGGTACATGTTTTGAACAAAATTTAAACCATTAAAGTTAATATACACATGTTAATAAATATACAACACACAACTTGTCAATTTTTTTGGTTAATTCATTCCTTATTATCTTTTTATGTTTCATTATCTTGAAGTATCAAGGTAATAAAAAAAATGTCAGTTTTTAGTGAGTGATGCTTATTTTGAACTAAAATATTACTTTTATATACAAACATGTACTTTAAAACGTTATTACAAAATAGTGTGTCCAATGGAAAATTGAAATAATCATACACAAAAAATGACTTATTTGTGATTTTATAAGTATCAAGGTAATCATATCATCTTTTCATGTTTTTTAGTGTGTGATGCATGGTTGGAACTAAAATTTCACTTTTAAATAAACCATTAACTTTTAATAATTTTGTATATACAATATTTTGTATTTATGTGTGACCGATTTCTAATCATCCAAAATTTCATACGGCTAATTTTACAAAAATTAAAATGATAATCAAGGTAATTGTTTAATTTTTTTAGTGGGTACCGCATGTTCTGAATGAAATTGTTAATTTTAAAAAGAAACAAAAACTTTCAATATATCCATCCAAGACATGTTTTTAATTAACAAGTGGATAACTCATACACATTAAAATGACATATGGCTAATTTTCTTAATTTATAAGGATACCCTGAGTTTGTTTTATCAATTTTATTAAGTTATTTTCATTTCGAACTGAAATGTTAAATTTAAACTGAAAACATGCACATTGAGTTATATCATGTACACCATGTAATATATTGACATATAGCTAACTCCTAATCATCACCAATTTCATATGGTTAATTTTCATAAATTATGAAGATATGTTGAGAGTTTTTGATATGTTTTAGTAATAGATTTATTCATATAACTAAAATATCATTTATAAATTGAAAATAGGAACTTTGAGTCATTTGTAAACTAAAAACACACACTAATGAAGATAAACACATCAAATAAATTACAAATATCTCTATAATGAGAATAAATAGTACCTATGTACAACATCCTTGTCGAATAATTCTTCAATAATTTATTTTTTTTAAGTATTTTATATTATTCACAGAGTAAATAATGGGTGGAGAAAAATCAACTCTTGAAAAATTCATTTCATTGTAATCATTGTAAAAATTAACAAAATAAGTAGTAGAAACAAATTATATGAAAATTAACTAAAAAATAAGTATATATAATTTTGTGAAAACTAAATAAATAAGTAGTATAAATTCACCTCTTTCTGATGTTAGTATACATTCTAACTCCATGTATTATGCCTACTAGTTTAAAAAATATATATTTCTTCATTTTAATACACAAGTTTTCAAAATTCATGGTACTATTTGGAAATTATAAATAAAAAATCATTAATAAGTTTCTTAAATAAAATATTATTGACCATTAGAAATAAAACATTTGAGATATAATTATGTTTATGAAATATAATATCATTCATAAATTTTCAAAAATAATATAAAAATCATTTCTATTAGTTTGTTTCAAACATTGCAGAAACATTTAGGCAAATAATAAATTTTTTATATATTTTTTGATAGTGAAATATTATTATATATACAATAATACACATCATATTTTAGAATTTCATAGACTTTCTATGCTCAGGTACCATCCTCATACCATGATTTTGATGATTTTTAGGCACCAATCTATCATAAAAAACATTAATTGAAACAAAATATTAAATGTATGACATCCTGATTATATATAAAATGTTGAATGTAGTGTATTAAAAATTTATAAACATTATCACTTATAGATTATTTATTAATAATCAATGTTTTGAATACAAAAAAAGAATATATTTTGAGTATCCAAATTGGTTTCAATGAGAAAATAATTTTACAAAAAAATTGAATATGTAAATATTGAAATTGAAATATATTTGACATTTATATATTGTAGATTTTTAACCCTTCATCGTGGGTATTAATAAGAGATTGTTTTCAATAATTTTCATTTCAAAAATTATAGCTAGATGGTCATATTTTTAAATATTATTTTTCTTCAAATTATTTTATTTGTATAGAGGTTTTGTGAGAACTAATGTGTCTAAATTTTTATTCATAGGTTTTTTATTTATCCTAGTACTCATATATTTTACTACAAAATTATGAATTATATTTAAAAATAATTAAAAGAAAGTACATTAACAATTTTAATTTTTTTTTTTGAAAAAACACACCATGCGTAAATTTACAAATATGTCTCCCAAACATCCATGATTTATGATTTCAATTACCTTCTTATGACAAATATATTATGTAATGGCCTCTCTATAAATTTTTTCATCAAACTAAATGATTTTGATATTGACATATTTGAACGTTGTATCCACATGAACATCCAATATTGGGAAAATAGATATTTGAATTGATGGGGTAAAGGTACTAAATGAGGTACTTTTCGACGAATTGGTTGATCCTTGAGATAATTTTTATTTGACAGTATGTTTCTTCATCCTTTTCGCCATTTGTAATATAATTACATAATTCATGAATTTTATTAATTGAAAAATTAATTCATAAAATAAAAATGGCAAAGTACATACCTCATTGTTGATATGTATTTTACAATATCAGATGTCCATGATAATAATGTTTGAATATAAATTTTGACAACATTAATATCTACGTCAATAAGTAAAATAGGAAAATTTATTATCAACGCATGAGCTATGTGAATCATTATTATCATATGATCTTTTTTATGTTTTTTATTGAGTATAATATCTCATTATAGATTATGAATTTTACCCATTGGAATAATGAAATGAGTGGGTTCTTAAAGATATAACTAGAAATAAGTTTCACAATATAAATATTAATATAATAATGGTATTAGTATCTTCCAGATTGATATTTCCCAAAAATAGTTAAGCAAAATTGATTATCTCTAACAAGTAAGATCATTGAGGGTAATAGCTACTATCAAAGATGGGGGGGGTCTTCAAATAGTGGTTTCTATTTTGTGGTTTCATCTATTATATTTTCTCCCATAACATTACCTAAGAACACATATCCCTAATAATTACTTTTTTCTAGAAGATTTTTTCATTTATCCATATCATCTATTTTCTTATATTTATCAACTGTTCATTTAATTTCTAAAAACTTCTTTGAGGAAATATTCAAAAACCCACACCGTTGAGGTGGGAATATTGTTCTAGTTGATTTAAGGCCAATGAAAGTATTTTTTCAATAGTTATAGCTAATGAATATTCTTATATATAAACTTGATAAACAAATACTAGTTTAATGTATTCATCGTTATGTAATAAAAAATTGATCTATAATAATTATTATGCCATACATAAAAATGATTCATATACTCTCTATGTGTTTTCTCATACTTGTATTCTATATTGATTTATATGAGGCTCCATCAACTTCAGAAGACATGTGCTAAAAGTGGATATGGAATTTCATTCATCAATATATGCATAAATAAATAAATAAAATTAGGTTGTTGTTTCTTTCCACTTAAATATATAATTATAAATTTTAAATTCATACCATTTTTCAAGTGCAGTTCACCCCAAACATTCTTTACAAAATGGGTACATTGGTTTTGATGTATGCATATTATTTTCATCAATTTGTTAGTTTTTTATAAATTAATAATTAATAATCAAAGTGATTAATATGCATATTTCCATGAAATTTTTTATCAATATAATTATAGCTAAAATGGTTCCTCCTCATTATTTTCAATAAACGCATTCCATATTTTATGGTTTATCATTTGTGTAGATATTTATGGTTGGTATGGGTTTATGTTCCCAAAATCATCCCTAAAATAATTATTTTTATGAATTTTATGAAAGGATATAAGAGGTATTCATGTGAGCATTAAAAAAATTCATTAAACCATCATCTCATATAAATGTACCCTATAAAGAATAATGAAGAGTAAACCAATGTTTAATTATGTTAAATAAGAGTTAAATTGAGAAATTAAATCATAATATTTTCTTTATATTTTATAAAATTACAAAATTTATCATTTTCACATAAATATTCCACATATCCATATCAATCATCATTTTCATTAGAGTTGTGATCCCAATGTAACTATTGAAAATGAACATTTTGGGGAAAACATTCTGGCCATGTGCATTGCATCCAACCTCAATTTAAATGACTATAATTCTCACCATAATAAATTTCGTTAAGGATCGCATGTTATGATGCTCTTTTCTTTTGGAATAGTCTTTCCACCTTTTACCATTTCCATGGTATTAACATTTTTAATATAGTATTCATCACTATTGGTAGAATCAATATGTGGAGAAACAGTTTGTTCCTATATATTAGGTGGAACAACATGTTAGAAAAACTATTTCCCATCATTATTTGAATCATTGATATATATATAAGCCATTCTATAAAGAATTGTTTTAATAATTAATTTATATTATTTAAATAAAATAGTGAACACATAATATTTTGAGGTAACATCCTTCATATTGAACAATATTTTACCTAATTGTTGAACTCTATTATTCTTTATTTAATGTGTGGTAGGATTTGAACCCTGTTTAGATTTTCTAAATCCACATATTGTGTTATTATATGGAATACAATAACTCATCTAAATTAGTATTATTGTGAAATTATTTAAAATTAATAATGAAAGGGTTAGCCTTAGTGGAATTGGAATCTTACACAATAATAGTTTATGTTGATAATGGAACAATTGAACGATTAGTATTTATAGCATATGAGATATAAAATACTATATCTTATTTTAAACACAGTTTAAATGACCCATACTTCTATCTTTTTTAGAGAAATATAATTTATAAAACCCAATTTGATAACGTTAACTGCACTCTTATGATCAACCCGCAAATATTGAAAAATAATCACTTTCAATGTGGTAAAATCTAACATCCAATTTTTTTTATGATGAAAAGTATTAAAGAATTGTGTAAATTAGTTTTCAATACCTGGAAAACAATTTATGGATTTCTTTTTCTACATGAGCAGCTACACTATTTTTCATGATACTATGTTCACCATGTCCCATTATATTAAACATATAACAATTAATTATATAACCATTATAAGATAATACATGCCCATATGGTCCTTTGGATAACAATCAAAGACTTTATAAAATTTCATTCAAATATTCATTGGAATCCTTAAAATTATATTATGGAAACCACCCTATAAAATTTAAATTATTTAAACTTGATATCCAGTTTTGAACCCTTTTTGGATTAAAATGACTATGAATTGCTTTTTGTGATTCAACATATGGTGAAACCTCTAAACAAATATGAAAAATGTAAATGATGTCATATTAAATATTTATAATTGTAATTGTGACAATAGTTGTTTCCTAAATTTCTTCACCCACAAGTAACCTATTGTGATGAAATTTTCAGCGACTAATGCTCTCCACATGAAATAGGTAATATAAAAATAATTAAATAGTTTCTACAATAATTTATTTATTTATAATAAAACCATTTTGATGAATTATATTTTTGACATAGTATTTTAAAAAATTCATTTACCATTCAATGAGGCACATCAATCTATAATTTATAGCGACACATAGCTAGATCTCTATATCTATGTGAATCATTTATCAAAAATGATGATGGAATGAAATTCTCTACTTAAAATAATTCGTTAATAATTTCAATATCAATAGTTTTAAATTTCACCAGTTATATAACATTTGTATATATTTACATGAAAAAAGAAACAAATCATGGTTAATGTATAAAAAACATTTAGGAAATAAACATAATTATGCATGAATTAAATTTTATATTAAAACATGAAATTCATGGGATTTCAAAAATGATATATTCATTTCCAATAAAGAGTTTCAGTAGTTGGAGGAAGAAATGTTTGGAATTCACTGTTCACATGAACCTACTATTCATGTACCCTCTTTTCAATCGTTTCCAACATATCCTTAATTCATTATGTTTTTTATCATATGAATATAGTAATGGTACAATGATACTATCACATAATTTTTTTATACATGCATGAAATCCAGATAATTCCTTATATGCAACCAATTCCAGTAAAATATTTTAAAAAACTGGCATATTTCTCAAATAGTTTTGTATGGTTTTTAGAGGAAGTTTTTCTTATAATGTTGACAATATCATTTAATTGCTAATATAGTTTATCATCTATTAGTATATATTTTGTGGTACCTTCTTTTAAATTCCCTTAGAATGATACGATCCAAGATCAGTATTTATATCATCATGGTAGAAATTTCAGATTTCCTGGATCCACATTCTTCAAAGAATTATTCAACCTAACATACTGTGTTCCTTATTCAAATAGGGTATACTATTAAGTTCCAATAATTTTATATCATAGAATATTTATAAAATAAGTAAAGTCATTTTTTATCCCTTAAAATAAGGCTCTCAAAATGAAATCATTATTCTTGTAATGATCGTATAACATAACACATGAATCCCACAATAATTTAATATATTTCATAAATAAATCCAAATAAATACCAATATCATTATCTAATTTTTTAGAACTAATAAACATTGATACAACATTATATATATATATATATATATTATTCATGCATAACAATTATATAATTATATAATTTACTAACATAATTGGCCATGTAATATAAGTGCTACCTTGTACACCACAAATATTTACTCCATCTTAATATAACAAAGGACAACGGTTTCTTATCTCATTTCCCAATTTAGGATACTTATTATCATTATTATTTTACTAATTAGGGTTTCATAGCTGATGAAGTTTCGCATGTTGATTTATTTTATTTGTGTTCTATGTTAATTTCCTTGCAATATCCTCACTTACATATAGGTGAAAATACCCATGGAATGATTAGAATGTACCATAAATCATTATAAAGACATGATTTACCTTTCTTTAATAATGAAAAACCTCACTTTAAGAATTTATTTAGTGATTCATGGTCCCTAATAAATAGTATAAATTCATTTTTACAGACATTTATTCATTAATAGAGAATTTCCATTGAATTAAACAATCATTTAGCATCATATATTCAGAAAGTAATTACATTATATTGTTGTAACATATGTAAGGACTCATAATTTCTACATAATTTTCTTATACAGAATTATTTTGAGATCGCGCGCTCCAACGGCATATGATTCTAAGGCCCAAAAATCTAAAAACATAACTTTAAACTTTTTTTAAGGTACATTCAATTAACTTGTGAGAAGGTTTTTCTAACTATTGAACCAGTGCTTGGATCGAAAATCTGTGGACACCATTGAACTCAAGAATGTCGGGATTTTCCTTGAATGGACATAACTTCGACTGGAAAGGGCCGAACGGAAATGATTACTTTCAGAAATTTCGAGAAAAATATTAAAATAACATAAAAAGTTATTTTATATTATTTATCATCTTTTGAGTGTTTCACGGTGATGTTGTGGCTTAGAGAAAAAGCGGTGAAATGGCATATTAATGAGGCTCATTAATGGCTCGTATCAAACTACATTCTGATGCAATAAAGGGAGCATAATAGTAACGTTGTTTCAAAAATGAAATAGTGTGCCAACGTGATGTTGATGGGTAATTGAAATGTTGTGACATGTTTCTTTTATTATTTATCATGTTGGAGATGATGTAATTACACCTTGGCGACTCTATGATGAATCTCCAATGGAAATTCCTCTCCAACGAAAAATGATGAATAATTCTTGTGAGACATCACCAAAATCAAAGAACCTTGATGAATGGAGCCGAATGTGATGACATCGAGGCCTTTAACTCTCATGGATGACATCTTCGGCAAAAAACATCAAAGAGGTTTGGGTTTGATTTTTATTTCAATGTTATTACCCTCTCTTCTTTTCTTTAAAATGATTAACACGAATCAACCCACGATCAAGTTGATCATCAATTCGTTCGTTTAAGATGTATGGTGACCTTTCATGGGTATTTATCATCAGGGATTCAAACCATTCATGATATGGTTGAACTAAAATCCCTAAACATCCCCATTGATTTAAACCTCTAATGTGGAGGGTCGAGGCTGACAAGACAAAGGAACGAATGCCTCCACTCGTGCGTTCTTGGTGATCACATACTTGAAGTGGTGTAAATTTCATAACAGGGCCTGAGTAGGGCTGGCGGTGACCGGAGAGGCCCGTAAGAGAAAACAGATCGGATAACAGACCACCGAAGCAACTCTGGTGGCCTGCGGAAGGTGTCTCCGGCACAACCCCATCGGCATGGCAGCACTTGAAACTAGCGGCTGTGCTAGAAACCGGCGGTTGATGGCCCACACTGGCCTTTAGAAGAGGGTGGAACCAACAAGCGTCGTGGCAGTATTATAGGTGACCGACACTCATCGGCCATGTTGGAGGATAGCATCATGCCAGTCATTGTGTCGTAGAGATGGTCGCCGCTTGTAGGGGGTGGCCCGCATCTGGGCCCTCAGGCAGTGTGGGATACGGTCTGTCGACAGCAGAGAGAGGTCCCCCGCATTCGCGGGGTTAGTAAGAACCTAACGCGGCTCATATGCTGTCACGACCCGTCCCAGTGGGGCCTGTTCCACAACTCCCTATGTCCGCCTCGAGTAGGCCAAGGGCTGGTGAATAGCCCAAAGTAGGCATACCACTAAAATTAGGGGCATTAACTAAGTACCTATACTCACTCACACATCTCCAGGCCCACAAATACTGAACTGTAAAAACCCAATAAGGAACAAAATGCATGCATATAACTAAACCCAACCAACACAGTACGACTATAAGTAAAGTACTGAATGTAAACTAGTAATAAATACCTGCCCAACAAAAACAAGAGTATCCAAACTACAAAGTCCAACATGTATTCCCAAAGAGGCATTGGGACTGCTTCTCATAACTTTAGGAACACCTTAGCCAGTAAGGAACTCAGAAAGCTCTGTCCTGCCTTGGCCTGCCCTAGACTCTGTCAAAAGGCCGCTCATCTACACAAGACACAACACATGTGGGAAAAGCCTGTGTAGGGGTGAGTATAACAATACTCAGTATAGGACCCTAAAAACCAAAAATCAATACACCATGGAAAGTTACAGTCATCTCTACATAGTATATGTCCACTATACATATAATAGGAGAACACAATCTTGATATACTCTAAATGTAGACCCGTGTCCTAGAGTCAAGTGACATAACTATATACCGCCCTCTAGGGATTCAATTCAAATGTTCCAGTAATCACTTTTCTAGTAGAACATACACCACGATTCTGATAGATCAGATGATGTCCATTTGAGAAATACTGTCCACCAAGAGGAGTCACGAGAGGCAAATAGAATCATTCAAAGAGAACACACTTCTGAGTGGGGAAAGATCATGTTACACAAATGAGGATAACTACAAAGGCCTTGGAAGATTCCATGAATCATCCAGATTAACCTTCTAAGTCGAGCATTGGCGACCTGTTGGAGTAGTCACGTCGATACCTAACTCTACCTAGAGTTAAAATGGGATAGAGGATCTCGCTCTGGGCCTCTCGGAGGGATACCTGAATCTATCTTGGAACGTCCTGCTGAAGGAATCATACTATTGTGAATGGAAACAATACCTGACCTGCAAAGGAATGAGAAAAAAGTGCACTAACCGAAATGAAAAATTTCCAAGACACGGTGGATAAGATTATCAATCCATGTACTCAAAATTAAATGGCGTGTAGAAGTTTCACACGCTGTGCCTTCTGACCCTGGGTACTGGCTATGTACAATGGCCCATGTCTCAAGGCTTGTCATGTAGACGAAGGTATACATGACATTTTAGAGAGTGACACACCGTCTAACTCTATATGTGGAGTACTCCGTTCATCCTAGCCATGTGATCGTACATGGATTCAACCCATGTGTTGCAACCCATGTAACTGGTACACGAGGTAACTCATGCCGCAATCCTGGTCTGGATTTATAGTGGAGTACATAGCCATGTACTCCTCCCCATGTCTGTGTATCGTCTGAGGTACACAGAAGGTATGGTGTAAGAACAAAATCATTGTTTTCTTCGGAGAATATGTCATGTCATATCCTCATGCACCGCACAACCCTAGCTGCCACTTAGTTGGACCCACACTCCGTGTTCTTCAGGATACATGTTGTGTGTTATGGTAATTTATAGAATCAATAACCTCCACCATCGCGCATTGGCTGATTCTATAATCCTTGATCTGATGATCGGTTTTCCCTAAAACTCAAAATACAAGGTTGCCCCACCATACTATTGATGTTTCAGGAGGTTTCATGGGTTTGATTGGCCCCGAATAATCGATTTGATCATCTGCGTGAAGAATTTTCAATGAATGATTTATTTTGAAACATATTGATTCATCGCCTCCATTGAGGTCGCACCTCCGTTGAGTCTTCATGATATCAATTCTCAAATTTGGGATCATTGTGTCATGAAACGAATGTGCAACAATCTGTTGTTCATAAACCTATGAAGAATGTGAAGAACGTAGGGTTAAAAGAAGGAATAAATCAAATAAACCAATTTGAGGAATGAAAATCCACTTTCATTCATTACAAAGTTGATCCACTCCCATTAGAAGGATTAAACAGAGTGAATGAAAAAGAATACAATAATTAACACAGGATTAATTCCCAAATTAAAACCCTAAAGGAAACGGAAATTGACACCCCCCACAAGAACGTACGCTCCGCGTGGCCACCTGTTTTTGGGATGGACTATGTTCAACTTCTAATCCAATAATGGTGAAAGGAATAATAAAAATAACAACCCCTACCTCAATCATGTTGAAGAACGATCACTGCGTCGCGTATGTTGGCAAGGTTCGTCGAATCTGAGATGCGTTGATCGGTTGTGTTGTCGTCGTCATCAGCTAATGGGTCCTCATCCAAATCTACAAAGGAAAACCACAATTCACAGATTGATGCGGCTATCCCTCTGAAGACTACATAACAATGTATTAATATGAGAGGAATTAGGTCACTGTGAAAACAGGAAACAATTTAAATAAAATAATTTATTACTTTTTTTTATTTCCATTAAAACATCCAAAAACTAACTCTTGCAGCTAACCCACGCCAGTCAATGTTAGGTCCCATCAATGGTAAGGTCACTAATCTAAACTCAATAATTCCCTCATATTTTTGATCTGGGCACATGTTTAAAATTAATTCCACTTTTATAGGAAAACTTCTCATGCGCGTTGTTTAAAATTTTAATTTATTTAAAACATTTATTCTGGGCACCCTGCGCCTCGGAATCGCATGTCGTCAAATGGTTTAGTCTCAAAATAATTCCATATAATATTTAAAAATAATACAAGGAATAGTTTGAGAAATTAAATTCTCCCCGCCATGGAGATTTGAATCCCCAAAAAGTCAAAACAAAGGCTACTCAAAAAGATGTGGGTACTAAGCACAGATCTGAGTCTCCCGTCCCACGTGCTCTTATGAAGATTCTCGTGCCTCCACTAGATGTGCACTAAGGAAATTGATCTCACACAAAGGATCTTATTCTATCAATTCTCAATCTCTACTGGTTACTCAGCAAAGGTCACTCCGTCCTTGATGCCCAACTCACCCCAGTCGTTGACCTGCGATGGGTCATGCACATACCTCCTCACCTGTGACACATGGAAGACATCATGTACCTGATGCAACTGCATCGGTAAAGCTAGGTGGTAGGACAATTTTCCAACATTGTTTAGTATATTAAAAGTTCCGATGAACATCGTAGATAGCTTGTTGCCCCAACCAAATCACTGTAACCATCATCGAGGTTAGACCTGAAAGAAGATGTGGTCTCCCTCGAACTCTCGTGATCTCTATCTCCTTGCAGCATAATAATTCTTCCAGATTTGTGCAGTCTTCATCCCCTCCGTGATGATCTGAACCTTCTTGGTGGACTCTCACACCAACTATGGACCCATGAGTGATGAATCTCCTGGGTCGGTCCAGTAAAGTGGTGACCAGAAGGGTATCCCATATAAATCCTCGAATGGTTCCATACTAATGGTGGAGTGGTAGCTATTATCATACACAAACTCCACCAGTTGTAGGTGGTCCTCCCAACTATGACCAAATTCCGAGATACATTCCTGTAACATATTTTCTAGAACCTGAATAGTCCCCTCTTTCTGACCATCTTTCTAGGGATGGAAGATTGTGCTCTTGCGTAGATGACTTCCAAAAACCTCCTGCAGTTACATCCACAAATGTGATGTGAAATGAGAATCATGATCTAAGACTATCTACAATGGGTATCTAAGAAACCAAACTATCTCCTGCATGTAGAGTCATCCCAATCTCTTTACGGAACTCTTCTCCCTGATAACTAGGAAGTGGGACGACTTGGTGAGTCGATTGATGATCACCCGTATTGAATCATGCCACTTAGAAGTTTTTGGTAATCCCATTATGTAGTCCATTGATATCCCATCCCACTTTCACTTTGGAACTTCTAGGGGTGAACTAACCCTACTGAAACCTGGTGCTCAGCCTTCACATGCTGGCATGTAAGGCTTCGACAAATGAACTCTGCTACTACCTTCATCGTGCTCGGCCACCAGAACTTCTATCAGAGTTCCCGTTACATCTTCTCCACTCCAGGATGTACTAGAAAAATGGATTTATGAAAATCCTTCAGGACCTCCTCCCACAACAGCACTGGTACAACAGTGCATCCTCTAAAAAGAACTACATGCTCCCCACCTTGAGAATATCTATCAGTGTCATGCCATGAGGATAACTGAGCATGTAAATCCTCACAGTTGACATCCCCATTTTGTGCCTCCATAACATGCTATAAGAGGGGAGGGGTAAAAACCAATGACTGAAGGTATGATGCATCCTCTCCTTCTATGAAGGATAAATGTAACAAGGCATATTGTTCCATTTCCTGGCACAACAGTCATGAGCACGATCTCCTGCTAATAGAATATACCACCTTTTTCCCCTTCCCAAGAGTATAGATGATCTTGATATCATAATCTTGTAGGAACTCTAGCCAACACGTATGTCTCCAATACAGATCCTTCTGTAAGAATATATACTTGAGGCTCTTGTGGTCAGAGTAGAGAATAAACCGCTCTCCCATAAGGTAGTGTTTCCACATCTTCAATTCGAAGACTACTGTTGCCAAATCAATATCATGGGTCACTTAATTATTCTCATGTAGTATAATCTTGCAAGAACCATAAGCAATCACTACCTACTTCTATATCAGGACATAGTTGAGCCCGATCTCTAATGTGTCATAGAAAACAATGTACTCTACCCCATCCTCCGGAAATCTAAAAATCGAGGCACTCTTCAGAATCTACCTCAACAACTCGAAAGCTTGCTGGAACATCTCCATACACATGAAGGGTTACCCCTTCCTGGTCAAGGCTATCATTAGTGCTAATATCCCGGTGAAATCAGGAATGAATATCTTGTAATATCCTTCCATCCCAAGGAAGCTTCGCACCTCCATCACGCTTCAAGATGGCTCCCATGCTAACACTACCTCCAACTTTTCTGGGTCCAAACCTAATCCATCTACTGAGATGATATGTCCTAGAAAGTGGATGTCATGAATCCAAAACTAGAACTTCGAGAGCTTCCGATACTGGTGGTTCTTTGAGAGTACGTCTAGAACAATCCACAAGTGTCTTGCATGCTCCTCCCCTTACCCCGAGTACAAAAGGATTCTATCGATGAAGACCACTACGAACCGGTCCATGTATGGTTGGATGATCTAGTTCATCAGTACTATGAACATTTCGGGGGAGTTCGTCATGCTGAAAGGTATCACCACATACCCAACGTGACTATAGCAGCATCTGAAAGTCGTCTTCAGTATATCCCAAACATGTACTCATAATTGGTTGTAACATGACAGAAGGTCAAACTTTGGAACCAATGTTCCCCTCTCAGCTAATCAAAGAGGTCGTTGATCCTCGGCAGTGGATAATTTTTCGTAACCATTACCTGATTCAGGCACTGTTAATCCACGTACAACCACAAACTCTAGTTTTCCTTCTTGGAAACCAAAACAGGGGACTCCCAAGGTAAAACTCTGGGTCTCACGAAACCCTTTCATTGAAAAAATTCGAACTCCACCCTCAGCTTGTGAAGCTCTGCGGGAGCCATCCGATATGCTGGTGAGGAAATCAATGGCGTCCCGGGTTGTAAGTTGATAAAGAAGTTAATCTCTCTACGGGGAGGTAGTCCTAGAACATCTTTGGGAAAGACTTCATCGTACTCCACTACTACTATAGGGAATTGGAGGCTCACAACATCTACTTCATTGAGGTTAAGGCTAGCCAACTCAGGAGTGTTTGGCCGCACCCTCCTATGCATGAGTCCTTTCTGTGCTTCATGTGTCTCATTTTCACCTACAAGGGAAAACCTCATCCCATCATTGTAGACACACCACACTCTTCTCCGAAAGTAGTAAATCTTGGAATGGACCTAAGATAACCAATCCATACTAAAAATGACGTCGTAAGGCCTTGACGCTACCATCAAGAGGTTCCAACCAAAACTCTCACTTCCAAGGGTTAGATCACACTGTCTGCAAAGGTGTGTGCTCATCGAGTCTCCTCCCATTGGTGTCTCCAAGTGTAAGGGTCAAGTCAAAGATATTAGAGAAATATCAAGGTTTGGCATAAGACATGTGCCAAGGAAGGAAGGATTGGAACCCTTGTCTATAAGTATGGAATCTATGGTAGAGACGACATATATCATGCCTCAGGTCATCCCTGGAGTCCCTGGGTCATATTCCTCGACCACATGCAGATGTCCTTGCCCCTATCCCCCGGCTCCATAAGCCCAGTGAGGATCTCATGGGGGTGGTGGTGGATGTAGATAGAAGCGTCTACCACCATCAGTAGATCTCCCTACTTCTCTACCACTTCCTCCACATGGCGGGTCTCTCTGCTCCACTCTCTGCCTCTACCTCGATGGTCCATCAACAGCCTCCCTGTCAGCAGCTCGATTGGTCGGACTGTCCCTATACTGATGTCCCCATTCATCCCAGGAGTATCATCACCTCTCCCTAGGATGACTGGATCCAACATGACATCCCTATACTGTCGATCCCATGTCATGGGTCATCAAATGACATCTCTCACGTCCTGATCTTAGTGCCTGAAATCAGCTCCCTAGTGCTAGGGTTTCCGCACCTATATTCCTACTTCTAACTTTTTTCGGAAGTCTCTGCTCCTCCAAGAATATCTCTATCACTATGGCTCAAGAGAGCGCTCCACCATAAGTCAAAATTTACAGAGGCATGACACTAGCTCCGATGTCCCATCGTAGACCTCGCTCGATGGTCTGAGCCCTAATGTACTGATCCCTGACCATATCCATCAATAACTGGAAATGTTAGTGAACCTCGATGAATATTCATCCACCATCAAAATCCCATACTAGAGCTAATGAATCTTATGGATACAAACTTCTCTTAGCGTAATCAGAGACAACTCCTCCCTAATTAATTTCTCAAACTCCATCCTTGAAGAGTCTCCTCATCGTGAGTATGTGTGCTCGGACTCCACCAACATCATGTTGATCCCTAAAGAAGGATCACTCCTAGGATTACCATATGGTCCGCTCGAGTCCTCACAAGACAAAAATCTCTGGTCACATCCTCATGCTATTCCTCAGCCGCATGAGGGACGGGCTCTCCTTGGAACCTAAGGGGACTCTGTCTCTGGAATTCGTAGAGCGCGATCAGCCTACACCCCTCGTAGGTCAGTACTGTAGGTACCACGAGCTTCTCCACTTGTGGTTCTATAGAAGGTGCACCACCTGGAGGTAACACCTTGGGGACTGGTACCTATATCGAAGCCTCATCACTGAGTGGGTCATCCTCGTGATCACGCTACTGAATCCTAGCAGGTATGCCTCACAGAGGCATCCCTTAAGGAAACAAGATGTACCATGGTCAATGAGTATATATTGATAGATGACACAAAGGACATGGAAATCACAACCCATTCTTATATGATGCATGTACCATTATTTTACTTCACTTCTACTAGTGTTTTCATGTACCGAGTCTGAAAGTATGTTATCAGAGTCCTGGTGTATTGATACATCGGCCGCCCACACCAACACTGGAGTCTCTTTCCTGAAACCTGAGCTTGAAAACCCTAACATTGTTGCCTCAAACCAATGTCACATAATCTTGGTCCTAAGGTAGATCCTAACACCTCTCATACCACTCTCTTAAGACTCGTCCTTGTGGGGCTCATGCTGCGACTCCCCAAACCTGCCTCCAATAGGCCTGGGGCTGGTGACTAGCACCAAGTAGGCATATCACTAACATAAGTGGCATTTCATATATACCTATACACCTGAACACATATCCAGGACCACAAATACTGAATTGTAAAAACCCCCTAAGTAACAAAATTCGTGCACACAACTAAACCCAACCAAGAGAGTACGATAGAAAGTAAAGTATTGAAAGTAAACTAGTCCAATATATAATCCCACCAAAAACAAGAGTCTGCAAGCTACCAAGTCCAACATGTAAGCACAAATAGGTAATGGGACTACAACTCATATTTGTAGGAACATTTCGGCCTGTAGGGAACTTAGAATGCTCGGTCCTACCACGGTCTGCCCTGGACTCCGTCAAAAGGTTGCTCATCTGCACAAGACACAACATGTGCGGGAAAAGCCTGTGCAGGGGTGAGTATAATAATACTCAGTAGAGGAACCTCAAAACCAAAAATCAATACGTCAAGTAAATTTACAGTCACCTCTACACAATATATGTCCACTAAACATATAATAGGAGTAAAAAATATTGATATACTTAAAACCAAGACCTGTGGTCTAGAGACAAGTAACACAACCACATACCGCCCACTAGGGATTCAGTTCGAAGGTTCCACAAAGCACTCATCCATGAGAACTCACTCCATGAGTCTAATAGCTCGTATGACATCTATCTGTGAAGTACTATCCATCATGAAATTTCACGAGAGATAGATACACTCATTCTGGGAGAACAAACACCTGAGTTGGGAAAGATCATGATACATAGATGAAGATCACAGTCTGGGCCTTGGATGATACCACGACTCATCTGGATTCACCTACAATATAAAGTATCGATGACCTTTAAGAGTAGTCACATCAATATATGATTCTACATAGGGTCATGAATTGATAGAGGATATATCTTTAGGCCTCTCTGAGAGATACCTGACTCTATCTCAAAAAGTCCTACTGATGGGATCATTCTCTTGTGAATGGAAGCAATACATGTCCTTCACAGGAATGAGAAAAATGGGAACTATCAAAAAATAAAACTATCCATGAAATGGTGGAAAAGAAGATAAAGTCATGTACTAAAAAGTACACGGGATGTAGAAGTGTCACACGCTGTGTCTTCTGAACCCGGGTACTGCCCGTGTACAACGGCCCATATCACATGGCTTATCGTGTTGAAGAAGGTATAAACGGCATGTAAGAGGGTGAAACCCCTGGTTCTCTATACGGGGAGGACTCTGTGTACGCTGGCCATGTGCCCGTACACGGCTACAATCTGTGTTTTGTAACTCGTGTAACTACTACACGGGGTAACCCATGTAGCCGGCCTGGTATGGCCGTGTGGTGGAGTATATGGTCGTGTACACCTCCTGGTGTCTGTTTATTGTCTAAGATACATAGAGAGTCTCATGTCAGGACCCACATGTCATGTTCTTTCTAGAACATGTCGTGTCATCTCCTCACACACCGCAGAACCCTAGATTCCACATTGTCGGACCCACACGTCGTGTTCTTCGAGATACACACTGTGTGTTCTAGAAATTTACAGAATCATGAAACTCCACTACCATGCCTTGGGTGATGATAAAATCCTCTATAAGACAATAAATATTCCCAAAATACAATATCCAAGGTCTCTACACCACGGTATCGATGTTTCTGGAGGCTTTGGGGGTTTTATCGGCCCCGAAAACTCGATTCAATCATCCGCATGAAGAACAGTCGAAGAACGATTTCATCTAAACCAGGTTGATTCATCTAAGGCCATCATAGTCGGAATACCGTTATTCATTCATGATGTCGAATTTCAAATTTGGGATCGTTGCATCGCGAAATGAACACGTAATGATCCTTTGTTCATAACCCCTGATGAACGCGAAGAACGCAGGGTTAAAAGAAGGAAGAAATAAAAAAACAATTTGTTGAGTGAACCTCCTCCATCATTCGTCATGTCATTGATCCGATCCTTTTAGAAGTATTAAAAAAGGAAATTAAAAAAATGATACAACAATTAAAACGAGATCAAATCCTGAATTAAAACCCCAAAGGAAATTGAAATTGGCACCCTCCCAGAAGAACGTACGATCTGTGGGTCAACCTATTTGTGGGTTGATTTGTGTTCTTCTTTTAATCCAGGAATAGAGAAAAGATGAATCTAAATAATAACCCATACCTTGATCCGATTGAAGAATGATCATCGTGATGTGTTCGTTGGTGAGGTTCATCGAATCTGAGATGCGTCGATCGGTTGCGTCGTCATCGTCGTCTGCTAATGGGTCCTTACCCAAAACTCCATTGGAAAACCTTGATTCACCAGGTTATCCAGCTAACACTGCGAACTTTCCATAAGTAGGTAGTAAGAGGGGAGGTATTAGGTCGTTGCGCAAAAAGGAAACATTTTAAATAAAATATATTATTATTTTATATTATTTCTATTAAATCATCAAAAAATAACTCTTACAGATGACCCACACCGGTCAATGTTAGTAACCACCTAAGGTATGTTCGCTGCTCTGAGTGCAACGGTACCAACGGATTTCTGATCCGGGGACCTATTTAAAAGTTTTTCAACTTTTACAGGAAAACCCATCAAGCACACTATTTAATATTTTAATTTATTTCAAACCATTATTCCAGACACCCCGCGCCTCGGAATCTCACACCATAGAATGGTATAGCCTCCAAAATATTCCATATAATATTTAACAATAAAACACAAAAAATTCCAAGATATTATAGTTTTCGCGTCATGGCTGAGCAGTGTACCACCGATTGACCCCCCCCCCCCCCCACAGTAGACTGAGCATAGGTTGGTGGGTCACGACCCCAGCATAGCAGGTTGCATCCCCAGCCCAGAGGGTCGGACATGTTCTAGCAAGGCGGACCTACACCCAGTGGGCCGGACCCGTGCCTTCGGGCCGAGTCGGACTGGACCAGGTCACCGGGCGACCCGGCGGGCTGGACCCTTGGCCAAATCGAGTGGGGTCCAGTGAGGCCAATTGGGCCAGCCCACAGGCCATGATGGACCAGAACGAACCAAACCCAAAGTAGGTAAATTAAAATATTTCAAATTAAACTGGAGTATGTGGGGCCCTTGGGCTGGGTTGGTAGGTTCGGTCCGAACAGGTCGGACCATACCCCGTCACAACTGTCCCCCTATTTACAAAAACTCATTTATCTTGCAAACCATGGATACGATTGACGAGCCATCTGTGGAGTTGGGGCCATCTTGAATAGGAATATATTTTGAAATAATTTTTTTCAGATTTCATGGACTTAGATATGTGAAAAATGGCACAAGGATTGGTTCTCCCAAGCGGGCTACGTACAGAACCCAACGATTGGCTGAGACCTGATGACTGCTCGATGACGTCCTAATAAGAAGAGGCTTCGTGTGACAGGGAAAGACCATAGTGTGGAGTGGCTTTGTGTGACCCAAAATACACATGATTATCAACATGAGAATTAAGTCTTTTCGGCCATGGTGGGAAGCAGTTCTATATGACCCGGTAGGCCCACAGTGGGGAGAGGATCTATGAAACCTAACATACCATGGTACTCATCAAGGATGAATACCATATCAGTCCAAGGTTAGTGGGAAGCAGATCAATGTGACCCGAAAGTCCTACTGTACTCGATAGAGGAGGAGTTCTCCAGCAGCTAAGGAGTTTAATGATATGACTGACGATTCTACTATCACTACCCCTGAATATACCTAGTGTGATATGCCTTGTGCTACGTTTTTTTCATTGTGCAATGCTTTGAGGATTTTTGTGTGGTCTTTCCCTTGGAGGGGGGGTCCCTCCTATGTTTCATGTTACTCATCCTTACACTGGTTATACCCCTCCATGTCGTGTCTCGTACAGACGATCAACGCTACGATAGAGACCTTGGTGGATTAGGACATAGTGAGACAAGACTGATCAACGCTTTGACGGTGGAGTTTGTGGTCTAGGACCAGGTGGGCTCTAGTAGTACTGGGTAGACATGACATAATACTTTATATTCTAGTAGCTTCACTACTCTAATGATCAGGTGTGGTTTTCTACGGATAGCCATCAGAGCATCTTTTTTTACTTTTTTGTTTCAGTTCTTTTTTATGGGTATGTTTTCTGGCCCTCATTATTTCAGTTATATTTTTTACTCAGTCATGATTTATTATACTTTTTCTCCATAATCATTGTGTCGAGATGTTATTGGGCATGTTTGTGCATACCAATACTCAGGAAAATTCCTCCCACTTGCATGTTAACGCCTTCGACACTAGTCGCTAGCCTCTGACCTTCTGAAGGCGGGCTTGGGGAAGTCACGGAACTGGCCCCAGGGGATGGGTCGTGAAAAATTGTTATCAAAGGTAGTTTGAGCCTACCACAAAGTCCATAAGTCTTTGTTTTGTTTTGGGGAAACCGTGTTATGTGTTGTGAGTCCAAATTTCAGATTTGGGGAGTCATGTTTTGTTGTGGCAGTTGACTTATCCATACACCAGGAGCATGAATTCTTCTTTTCAGCTCAATACATGAAAATATTAGATTCATAAGTGTCTCTTATTTTTTTAATTAAAATTCATCTCAATAGGTATAAACTATTGACTTTGGTACATATTGATCTATTTTAGGATGCCTCCACGTGGACGACCAGTCAAGATCCTTATACAAGGTTGTGAGGATAGACTACGAATTGACGAGGCGTCTGTTCGGGGAACAATTCTTGAGACGGCCCCACGAGGTGATGCACCAGTGCTATCACCACCCAATGGTCAGAATCTACTACAAGTGGTTCTAGCAGAGGAATTTCGTAGGCTCAGTTCCATACATTTGTTTCAGAGACAAAGACCTCTCTGGTTCATTGGAGAGAGGGATCCTAAGGTCACTGAGGACTGGTTGGAGGTTCTAACGCTGGTCATTCTCTTCATGGGGAAACCTCCAAACCATATGACAATATTGATAGTAGGGCTTATGTAGGGATCAGTAGGGAGATGGTTGATCTTTAACCCCAAGATGCACAATGAGGCGACCCTTACCTCGGTAGACATCGTGTGGCCTTTTAGGGGGATTTTTCCCCAAAACCATGCACTTTGTGCGCATCAAGAGCTTCGTCAACTACAACAGGGAAACATGATGGTTTCTAAGTACTTAGGGAGGTTCTTCGAGCATTCCTGATACTCCAAAAACCTGGTACGAGACCCTTTATTTTGGGCCCAACCAATTGAGTAGGGACTCAACCGGGAGATCAAGGCATCGGTGTTGTCTCTCAGCATCCCTACCCAGGCTTGGGTGCTAGAGAGAGCCCTTCTTGGGGAAAGATTCTTAGTAAAGTAGGCACCGACATCTAGATTCTCCATCAAACCCCAGCCAGTAGAGTCTTCGACAAGCAACATATAGTAGACATGGGGGACCAAAAAGGCCATGACTATTAGAGGTTTCCCCCAGGACTCAGGGATGGTAGTGAGGGACTCCCAGTCTAGGGGGAGTCAGCAGGGATCCAGGTAGTGCTTCGCATGCGCCAGGCATGGACACATGGCACATGACTGCCAGACCTGTTGTATAGATGACCAGTAGATAGTCAAGGATACATTGAGGTTGTTGCAATGATTCGAGTTAGGAGGTCCGTAGCGCGGCGAATGTAGTAGGGGAATTGTTCGAGTAGTAGGCGGTGGACGTTGGATTGAGGTGTTACCGCCACCACCCCCAGGTGGTTCACCCTAAACTCAGGGATCAGGCGGGTAGGGGTGAACTCAACTATAAGCTGTAGAGGCTTATGACCATGTGACTCTATATATGATCTGATGTACAATCAATGCCGTCTCTACCAATGATGCAGTTCTTATAAACACATTTTCTAGTCACCCAATCATTTCCACTACTCTTGTTCAGAGCTCAGTGATTCTAGTGGAGCTGTTGGATCGATCCTTAATAATAGAGACTCCTATAAGAGGGGATCCGACAATTACACACTACTGTCAGTAGTGTGTGATTACTCTAGGAGGTGAGATAATTGGATGGGATAGCCTAGTAGCAGCGTCAAGGCCTTACGATGTCATCTTGGGTATCAATTGGTTATCCACAGTCAATGCTCAGATGGACTATTTTTGGTGCACATTGTGGTGTGTCAGCATAGATTGGATCATTTTTTATTTCACCATCGAGATAGAAACCCTAGAACCACTAGATGTACTCTCTTAGAGGAGGGTAAATCCAATCATTTACCAGTTGGCCAGTCTCACCCTCAGTGTAGTGTATGAGAGGAGTCCAAGCTTCCCGATAGTGGTGGATGAGTACGAGGATGTTTTTCCTGAGGATGTTCTAGGAATAACCCCTTCCAGGGAGGTAGAGTTTTGCAACGACCTATACCCAAGATTGACACTAATATCCACACCATCATATAGGATAGATCCCATAGAGCATCGCGATTTTTGGGAATAGCTAGAGGAATTGTATGAGAAGGGGTTTGTAAGGTCAATTGTTTCCACGTGGGAAGCCCCAATGCTTTTGTCTAAGAAAGAATACAGATGTTTGAAGTTGTATGTGGAATTATGGTTCCTGAACCAGGTGACTGTGATGAACAAGTATCCATGACCGATAATTGATGACCTTTTCGACCACCTAAAGGGAGCTACGTGTTTCTCAAAGATAGACCTCAGATTAGGTTATCACCAGCTTTGGGTACGGGATGGTGGTTTACTGAAGATAGCCTTCAGGTGCCCATATGACAACTATGAGTTCTGGGTGATTCCTTTCGGCCTAAAAAACTCCCATTTCATGGGCCTCATGAATAGGATATTCCAGCCTTACCTTGACTGGTTTGTTGTGGTATTCATTGATGAAATATTGGTATACATAGTGTCAGAGGAGGAGCACACTGCACATCTACGTATAGTATTGGATACACTACGAGAGAACCAGATTTTTGGTAATATTTTGATGTTCCAATTCGGGATTTTAGTGGTCCCCTTTTTGGGACACTTCATCTTAGAGGTGAGAGTTGCAGTAGATCCAGTGAAGATAGAGGTATTGCTTTCTTGGGAGCCACCCAGGAGTGTGACTACTGTGGGAGCTACTTGGGGTTGTTTTGTTACTATCGTATGTTCGTACCCATATTTTACATTGTAGAATCACCCTTAACAGCCTTGAAATGGAAGGGATAAACCATCCTGTGGACAGAAAAATTCCAGTAGAGTTTCTAGGTGTTCAGGCGGAGACTAACTAGTGCCCCCATATTGAGACTACAAGAAGATGTAATTTGGTATGTAGTTTACTACGATGCCTTAGAGACCAGATTGGGTTGTTTCTTAATATAGGGGAGAGAGGTAATCACCTATGGCTCACAATAGTTTTGGCAACATGTATAGGACTACGTGACCCATGACTTGGAGTTAGAAGTACTAGTCTTTTCCCTGAAGATGTGGCGACACTACTTGATAGGTGAACGGTTTACCATCGACTTCTAAAACCATAGTATCATGAATATCTTCTAACGGATGGACATAAACATGAGAAATAAATGATGGAAGTAGTTCCTCTAGGACTATTACATTGAGATAGTCTATTATCATAGGAAGGGGAACAAGGTGGAAGATGCACCTCACAGGAGGTCTGGTTTACAGCTACTGAGTGAGGCGATGAAGCATCTTTTTCGTGATGCAAATATACTTAGTGGATAGTGATAGAGAATCTTACCTCTCGTCTATGACTTTCATTCCCACACTCTTACAATGAGTTAGTAAGGCAATTCATGTGGATGTTGAATATGAGGCCTTCCGTGCTCAGATATCCTTGGGACGTGCTCCTGATTGATTTTCAATAGGTGGGGAGCACATCATCGTTTTTAAAGGATGCACCGTAGTACAAGTGATGTTGCAGGAGGAGGATTTGGGGGAGTTCTATACATCACCTTTGGTGGTACATACTAGAGTTTAGAAGATGTGACAAGACCTCTGATGTTAGTACTGGTTTCCAGGGAAAAGAAAGTGGTGATCGAGTTCATTTCCCAATTCCTCACTTGTCATCATGTGAAGGATGAGCATCAGGTTCCTGCAGGCTTGGCCTAGCCACTCAACATGCCGGAGTGGAAATGGAACGATATCCCAATGGTCTTCATGATGGGGTTACCTCATAAATCATGTGTCCATGATTCTATTTGGGTGATCATTGACCGACACACTAAGTTGTCCCACTTCCTACCCATCTAGGATCATGGAACGGTAGAGGGATTGGGATGCCTCTTTGTATAAGAGATCGTGTGACACCACCGGGTGCCTTCGACGATAGTCTCAGACCATGATGCACACATCCCATCCTGACTGTGAAAGGAGAACAAGAGGCGTTCACGACTCAGTTGTGCTTGAGAACAACTTTTCATCCCCAAACAGATGGTCAGACGGAGCGGACCAGACAGAATGTGGAGGACATGCTACGTACTTGTGTCTTAGACATTGGTTTTAGTTGGTAGGACCACCTTACACTGGTGGAGTTTACATACAAAAACAGATATCACTGCACCATTGGCACGACACTATTTGAGGCCTTGTACCAGAGGCCATGAAGATCACCCATATGCTAGACAGACCCAGAGGAGTCGGCACTCATGGGTCCGGAGTTGGTACAGGCCCCAACTGAGAAGGTTTAGATCATCCAGGAGCAGATGGGGATAGCACAGATCTGGTAGAAGTCTTATGCTAACAGAAGACAGAGACCCTTGGTGTTTGAGGAGGGAGACCATGTGTTCCTTCGAGACTCACCCCTGATTAGGGTTACATTCATTTGGTCAGGGTAGTAAGCTATCTTTGAGGTTCATCGGACCCTTTATTGTCCTGAGATGATTTGGTAAGGTGGAATACATCCTAGCCCCTCCCCCATAGATGCGTCGGTTTTATGATTTTTTTCATGTGTCACGGTTGGGGAGGTACATGCATGACCCCTCGCATGTCATCAACTGGGGAAAGATGGACATTGATGATGAGATGATGTCTACGGAGTTCCTGGTTGAGATAGAGGACTGGCATTAGTGGGTCCTACAAGGACACTTGATTTCTCTGGTGCATGTTTAGTGGATGCACGAGAGTCTCTTGGAGAGCACATGGGTGCAAGAGGGTCACATTCATGTTTAGTAACCCATCGGTTTGTCTAGTTTTTTTTTTTTGCTTTTGGGGACATAAATTCCCAAGGTGGGGATAATTTAAAGACTCGTAATATCCGTATAATGTATTTATTATATTGAATTATTCAACGACCGCATGCTCTGAAGTCACGTGATTCCGAGTCATGGTGAGACCAGAACTGAATTTTGAACCTTTTTTAAGGTGCGTTCAGTAAACACACAAATGTGTTTTTATATCTTTTGGACTGGTGCTTGGATCAAAAATCCATGGACATCGTCGAAGTCAGAATGACAAGATTTAACTAGAATGGACTCAACATTGGCCGGCAAGGGCCGATTAGAAATATTTATTTTATGAATTTTCATAAAAATTAATAAAATAACTTAAAACATTATTTTATATTCTTCCATATCAATTGAGCGGCGGACGGTGTTGGTGTGGTGCAGTGATTAAGAGGAGATGGGGAGTATTAATGTGGCTCATTAATGGCCCATATCACACTACGTAATGATGAAATAGAGGATCATAACAATGACACTGTTTCATAATTGAAACAGCATGACAACCCGACGTTGCAGTGTAACTGTAACGTTGTGACATGTTTTCTTTAATTATTTGGAACATTGGAGATGATAGAATAAATCCTTTGCGACTCTCAGATGAATCTCTAATATACATTCCACTCCAGTCAATATTGATGAAGAACACCGGTGACGCTTCCCTGACTTTGATGAACCTCCATGAACGGAGTCGACAGTGATGACATAAATACCTTGAACTCTTGAAGGAGAATTCTATAGCATCAAATGTCAAAGAGTTAAAGGTTTAATATTTATTTTAAAATTCATCCCTGCTCATCTTTTTTTTAAATGATGAACATAGATCAAACCACAAACAAGTTGATTAGTGATTCGTGCATTTATGCGAGATTTCGTCTTTTCATGCGGATTTATCATTCGTGATTCAAACCTTGCTTGAAATGTTTGAAATAAAATCCCTAAAAATCCCCTTGGATTTTAACCTCTAACACAGAGGGCCCCAGTTGACATAAACAAGGATCGAGTTCCTCCACTCGTGCATTCATGGTGGGTGAATTCTCTATGTGGTGGCAATTTGATAACGGGGCATGAGCATTGATTGCGCGACCTGAAATTTATGTAGGTGGGGACGGATGAGAAAACTCACCAATAGAGCAACTCTGATGTCCCACAGAAGGGGCACTAGCACGATGCCACCAATACGGTGACGACCAGCCAACCCCGACCACATGAAGGGGGAGGCACCAACTGGCACCGCAGTGGTAGTGGAGGCGGCCGACCTTCTTCGGCCGTGATTTAGGGCGGAGGTGCGCCTATCGGTGCACTACAACAATATAAGCCCACATCCAACAAGATGTGGCGGCAGATGCTGCATAGAGGGGATGGCCCACCCGGGTGGTGCGTGCCGTAGTCCGTCGACCATGGCTGGAGGGTCCCAGCACCTGCAGCGCCAGCTAGAGCTAGAAATGGCTTGGCTATTGCGTCCCGGCTGAGCAGCACACCACTAGTCCGCTCCCAGGTGGATCGGGAAACGGCTTAAGGGTTGCACCCCCAGCCCAGCGGGCAGGACCCTATGGCCTAGCAGACCAAACCCACGCCTGCGGGCCAGACCCGGGCCCAATTTTCCGGACAAGCACCGGCAGGCCGGACCAGTGCCCTTTGGGCCAGGCCAGACAAGACAGGGTCGCCGGGCGACCCTGTGTGCTGGACCCTTGGCCAAGTTGGGCCAGGTCCATCGATGCCTATTGGGCTTGTCCCATTGGCCCTACCAAAACAGACTGACCACAACCCAAACCATGTCAATTTGAGTCCGTCTAATTAAATTGGGGTGTGTGGGGCCCTTACTCCATGTTGGTTTTGTAACACCTGAGATTTTTATGAGTAATATTTTGTTTTTATGTTATATATATATCATCAAAGGAATCTTTAACTACACACTAGCTTGGCTTACTTTACACGCAATCGCGACCTTCCTCGATAGCTTGCGTTGTACGCAATACTGAGTTTCACTAAACGACGATATGCTATTAAAATATTATTTAAAATAGTCATTATGAATAGTAATAACCACTTTTTGAAATTTTATCTTTCAAAATGGACCTCATTTTTGGATTCGGAATACCGAAATTAGCCTAGGGTGAAATTTTGGTATTTTTCTGAAAACATTCAATTTTTGATGAATAGTGAAACCACTAAGTGGTAGGTTAAAAACTGAATTTTGCATAAAACATAATTTTACCGCTTCTGTGAATGGAATTTCGAAAATCCGACAGACACGGTTGATATTAGTAAGTAAAATGTGGTTCAATGAGATAAAAATAATTTTTTGGTGAATAGTAACTTTTTACTTTTTTTACCGCGGTTAATAGTAAATAGTGTAACTATGGGTAAATATGATATTACTATTACCCTAACACATGTCCTAATTCTACTGGATAAGTGTAATTCGTCCAAAAACAACCTTATGAATATAATATGACTATTTAGGTCCACTTGGATTAGATTATGACATTTAATATTATTTTATTTAATGAATAGTTAAAATAGTTAAAATCAAAGTTTAATAACTAAAACATTTTTAATATGGGGTTATACATAAGATAAATTCGACTATAAATATTAATTAGAAAGATAAAAAGATTTCATACATAATGATATTTTATTTATAATTTTTAGACTTTAAATATATGAATTTATTTATGACACAACGATGATGCAGTAATTACCCTTTTAAGGAAATGTTAACATAATTGATGTTATAAATGCTCAAATAAATGTAATTTGAGACTTTTTATGAATTCCACTAATTTTATAAGTTACTATGATATATTAGTGTTGATTTAATCAACTTGGTTAGAACATATAATTCTGTTATGACTTTCACAAAAATCATATATCAAATAGTGTCAAAATTGACAGAAAATAGTTTTTAAATAAAATATTATATTATTAATTGTTATTTTATTCCTAAAAATCTAAGGTTCAGAAAAATGACTTAGAAAAGGATATATATTAATAATAAACAACTTGGGGTTCGTTTGGCATGTTATAGTAAGTGTATTAACCATATAGTGTAAGAAAACAAAATTCACGGTAATACTTAAATTATTTAACTTAGAGTTAAATCTAATTGATAAGGTAAAAATAATAACCTAAACTTGTCTAAATCCTATTGGTTGATAGGATTTCGACCCATCCACACATTACCTTATAAATAAGACCCTTTGGAACCATTATAAACTGATTTTGACTTTAATATAAAATAATATTTTGAGATATTCCTAAGGTGCCCCTCTCCTCCCTTATAAAAGGGAACCTCCTCCCCCTCCTCCTCACACCAATTTGAGCACTCAAGCTCGGAAAACCCCTGCCAAAATCCCTTCTCCACTTCCCTAGAATAATCCTAGAGGTCCTGGAATTCTTCAAAGACCAATCTTAGTTCCCTAAGTGGAGGATTCAAAGAGGCGTTTCAAAGAAGAGGTAACATCCATTACCGTTCTTTTCAATTTCTTTCTTCTTCAACTTCTTCTTCTCTAGTTGTTTCATGATAAAGTAATAACATCAGTATTAATTACATACTGATATGTTATTATAAATATGAAACAACCGTAATTCACCTTCTATCCATCCTACGGAAAAATGAAATCACCGCGCGTGCGTACGTACGGAATTACGTCTCTACGCTGTGGGGTAATCTATTTTCCACCATCACCTTACAAGGATTGGTATAATGGTGTAATGAGTAACTATATATGATTATTATAAAGTGATATTGATACTGAAATAGTATAAATACACTTAAATACAATTCCACGATCATGGGAACCATATCATCGCTCGTGCGTACGTACGGAATACGGTCTCCACGATGTGATGCGACTCGTTCTACATGATCATCATTACATAGTTATTATATAAATTAATTGAATTAATAAATATGATATATGTTACACTAATACCATTCTGGATATAAGGTATCTATAACCTTAAAAGAAGAATAAGAATTTTTTCGGCAAAACACACATAAGAACAAAAGGCAATAAAGACCCGAGTAACAAGTAACAATGAAATATTACTAATAAGATGCTAAGAATATGACCATATATGATATCATATCAATATGTATGATTCTGGAATAAGTCAATAACATTATCTAAACTATTATACAGGATCTTCGGACACGTACAAAGCAAATCGGACCTAAGGTAAGGAAAATATCACAATCTCATTTTTATCCGAGATTGTTTATACTTTAGTATTTACTGGGGTGTATTTTATCATCGACATCCATGTTTCCTCAATATGTAATATTATTTCCATCCACCTACAATTTTGTAAATCCAATTTTACCCTTCGGTGAGTTTTTAGTAAAAGATATGAAAGGAATCTTTTGTCGTTTTTCGTACAAGATACTTTTTGACTTTTCTGACAAAAGTACGAGAAGAATGTTTTTTTTAACTTATACGGCAAGAATGGATTTTTAAAACATTATTTCCAAGAATCTTCCTTTATAAGTTTTCAAGTTTATTTTTAATCAGCTTCTTTTAGTTTAAAATTGTATGACATGTTAAGAAAAGAAAAGTGTTTTTGAAGTAGAAAGGATATTTTCCTCAAGAATGGAGTTCAAATGTTTTATCAAAATTATTTTCCATCTAAGATAATATAGGGTTCTGTTTTATCCCTATTATTACATTGATTTGATTATGTTTTGAGTAAATTATTTTTATGTAGTCATTTACCTTATATGATTTGTTTTATGATGTCATGATGTTTCAAGAATTCCATTTTTGTTACATGTGTTATGCGATGATGTATGATTTATGATTATGTGGCACACATAAGAAAGGATTCATTATAAGATGGGTGGGACCTATATCTCCCTCCAATGCATTGGGTAAATATTTATATCTCATAAGATAGACATGGCTGGAACGGAAGGCTATTTTGCTTCAGTGATACAGGACTGAAACGAGGAGTGAACTCGGTTCAGAAATGGACTTTGTCCGCTAAGATAGTCTTGGCAATGAGTCATGACTAACAAGAAATGATTTTCCATGATTATGTGTGCATGCCACAAAGTTTCAAGTTTTATGTTATGATTATGTGGATCTCATTTTCACTTCTATGATTTATTCTATGTTAAGATATTATGATCTCTTTTGCAGTTTATGATTTTCAAAAAGATATGATATGATTTTTTTTCTTTTATTTGCCCTTGCTGAGCATTTGAGCTCACCCTTTTTTGTATGTTTTATTTTCCCCAGGTCAGGAAGATGGATATTAAGTAGAATATGCTAAAAGGGACCCTGGATATGATGAAATAAATGGGAGACACTGTAGAAGATTTATGAACCAGTTGTTTATGTTTCCCAGTTTCTAAAGACACTATACCTATACGGTCCTTTGTTGTTTTATCATATGTGGTAATAAGTGTGCTTCAATTTTGAAGTATTAACAATGTATGTAAAGTATGGGTCGTTATAGTTGGTATCAGAGGAAAGGTATTGTCAACCTTTGGAAACTAGGATGTGAAAGCCATAGTAAGAACCCTAAGGATAAGTCTAAGCATAGAACACAATCTTAGTGTTTTAGAAATGGCCATGAATAACCTAGAATAATACCTTAAGTGTGAAAATTTTATTCTCGAATTATGTGGTTTTCCTATTATAATTAGTGTTGCAAACACTATTCTTCTTGGTCATAGTCAATGGCTGGAACCCGAAGGAACCGTGTTAATGCGGAATGCGATGGGCAATGCAATGATTGTCCCCCTGAGCAACCAAATGATATGGGAGCTGGAATGCAAAATCTTGTAGCCATTCTCACACAACTTTCTCAAGCTATGAATCATGCATGACTTACAAACGAGCAAAGTAAGGAGCAACATTCTGTTGAATCCTTCATGAGGTAGCGTCCACCTTCTTTCAGTGGGTCTACTGATCCATTAGTTGATGAACAATGGATTAGTACTACTGAAAAGATATTTTCAGTTCTTCAATGTTCTGAACATGATAAATTCATCCTAGCAGTGTATCATTTGGAAGGAGATGCTGATCAATGGTGGAATCTTATTAAGAATACGAGGCAAAGGAATGAAATTGAGTCAATGGAATGGGACGAGTTCAAGAACTTATTTTTCAATAAGTACTTCCCTCGTATTCTCCGAACAAAGATGGAGAAAGAGTTTCTTGAACTGTAGCAAAGGGATGATGAATCTGTTGGTACCTATGAAGCAAATTTTACAAGACTTGCAGGGTACACTTCTGGTATTATTATCCAACCTGAGAGTAAGATCGATCGATTATTTAGTGGCTTAAAACAAAGTCTTCGAAGGGAGTTAGCCATAAGGGACTTCAATAGTTACGAGGAAATCGTTCGATGTGCTCTCAAAGTCGAGATGGAGATTGGAGTAACCCATCAGTCATATGGGTTTGATAAGAAGAGGAAATGGAATTCAAATGAAAATCTAAAGAGCACACTGAAGAGAAGATGAGCTTTCCCTTATGCTCAATGTTTGGAAAGAAACATGAAGGGAGTTGTCTTAAAGGGACAAGTAAATTTTGCAAATGTGGAAAGGAAGGTCATCGGGAATTTGAATGCCGCGATAATTGGAAGAAGATGTCTAATGATGAAAACAAAATAAGGGATACACAGAATGAACCTACTACACTTCAATGTTTCAAGTGCAAGGAGATGGGGCATTTTTCCAATCAATGCCCAAATCCAAGGGTTGATGATGATGGTCAACGTCAACAAACTCTTAAGGCTAATGACAAAGGAAAGTCACATGAAATTTCTATCAGCGATGTGGAGTACGATAACGAAGTGGTGAAAGGTACACTTACCATCCACTCTAAAGTAGCAAATGTTTTATTTGATTCTAGATCCACCCACTCTTTTATTTCTGAAGAATTTTCTAAGGGTATCACCATATTACCTCAACAATTAGATGTTGAGTTAGCTGTGACAACACCTAATGGCACATCAATCGCATCAAAAGTTTATAATTCTTCTCCAATTGACGTTTGTGGGAAAGTGCTTCCTGTAAATATTGTGATCCTTCCTTTAGTGGAATTCGATGTGATTCATTGCATGGATTGGCTTTCTTTATACGGAGCTTATATCAATTTCCAAAGAAGGGAAGTCACATTTCATATTCCAGATCAATCTATGATCGTCTATCAATGCAAGGATGAACATAACCTTCCAGTGGAAATTTCTTCCATTTTATGGGTATTGATTCCACTAAATGAAGCTTATTTATCTCAAATGGTTGGTGAGAAACTCACGATTAAGAATATGCCCATCGTACGGGAGTTTGATGATGTCTTTCCGGAGGAATTACCGGGTCTTCCACCAAATCGTGATGTTGAGTTTTCAATAGAACTCATACCGAGTGCTTTGCCTATTTCAAAGACACCTTATAGAATGACCCCAATTGAGTTGCAGGAATTGAAGAAGAAACTCCAAGAGAATCTTGATAAGGGATTCATACTCCCTAGTGCGTCACCTTGGGAAGCACATGTTCTATTTGTTAAGAAGAAAGATGGATCAATGAGACTCTGCATTGATTATCGAGAACTTAACAAGATCACTATCAAGAACAAATATCCTCTCCCACGCATTGATGACTTATTTGACCAACTACGCGGAGCTCAATACTTTTCCAAGATTGATCTTCATTCAGGGTATCATCAGTTAAGGGTCAAAAGGGAAGATATACCAAAGACGGATTTCCGTACAAGGTATGGACACTATGAATTTATAGTGATTCCATTTGGTCTTACTAATGCCCCTGCTATCTTCATGGATCTAATGAATAGAGTCTTTAGAGACTATCTTGATCAATTTGTGGTAGTCTATATAGACGATATTATTGTCTATTCAAAGAGCAAGGAAGAGCATGAAGATCACTTGAGAATTATATTGAAGACCCTGAGAAAAGAGAAGCTTTATGCCAAATTTACCAAGTGTGAATTTTGTCTTCAAAAAGTTGCATTTTTGGGTCACATAATCTCAAAAGAGGGGATATCTGTGGATCCAACAAAAACAGAGGTTATCGAAAGATGGTCGAGACCAACAACAGTAACCGAGATCCTAAGTTTTCTTAGTTTGGCTGGATATTATCGACGTTTTGTAAAAGAATTTTCACGATTATCTAATCCACTCACCAAGTTGACTCAGAAAAGAGTTAAGTTTGTTTGGACAGAGGAATGTGAAGAGAATTTCAAGGAGTTGAAAATAAGGTTATCCAGTGCACCTGTTCTCACACTGCCTTGTAGTGGAGAAAGGTTTGTGATCTACAGTGATGCATCCAAGAAGGGATTGGGGTGTGTTCTTATGAAAAATGATATGGTGATAGCTTATGCCTCACGATAGTTGAAAATCCATGAGCAAAATTACCCAACACATGATTTGGAGTTAGCTGTCGTAATCTTTGCATTAAAGATTTGGAGGCATTACCTTTATGGTGAAAGGTGTGATATTTATACTGATCATAAAATTTTAAAGTATACTTTCACACAAAAGGAGTTGAATATGTGTCAAAGAAGATGGTTGGAGCTGATTAAGGATTATGACTGCTCAATCCATTACCACCCTGGGAAAGCAAAGAAGGTGGCAGGTGCATTATGTCGACAAGACCATGCTAGTTTATCCATGATGAGGATCACAAAAGATCCAATATTTATGGATTTACGAAGGATGGATCTTGGAATTATAATAGAAGGGGAAAAATCTTATCTTTCTCAAATGAATGTTCAACCATCTATACATGTGAAGATTAAAGAGGCACAGAAAGAAGATGTCGAGTTACAAAAGAAGGTGACAAATGTTCCTGAATTCAACCTTGATTGTGATGGGGTAATAAAGTTCAGGAATCGGGTTTGTGTTCTTCCCATCCCCGAATTAAAGAAGGAGCTGCTGGATGAGGCTCATAGTTCTTCATTCTCTATTCATCCTGGAAGCACGAAGATGTATAGGGACCTGAAAGAGTACTTCTGGTGGGATGGCATGAAAAGAGATGTTGCTGAATATGTCTCTTGATGCTTGGTTTGTCAACAAGTTAAAGCTGAGAGACAGAAGTCTAAGGGGATGTTACAACCATTACCCATACCCGAATGGAAACGGGAAAACATCACTATGGACTTTGTCACATGACTTCCTAAAACATCCAAAGGCAATAATGCTATCTGGGTCATATTTGATCGTCTTACAAAGTCTGCACACTTCATTGCTATTAGAGAGGATTTCTCTCTAGATCAGCTTTCCAGGATATATGTAAAGGAAGTGGTAAGATTGCATGGAGTACCACTTTCTATTAAATCTGATCGGGATCCGAGATTTACCTCGATGTTCTGGCGAAGACTTCCGCATACTCTGGAAACAGAGTTGAGTTTCATCACTGCTTATCATCCTCAGACAGATGGTCAGTCTGAGAGAACAATTCAAACCCTAGAAGATATGTTGAGAGCTTGCTCTATGGATTTCAAAGGAGGTTGGGATCAACACCTACCTTTGGTGGAATTTTTTTATAATAACAGCTTTCACTCCAGTATTCAGATGGCTCCTTATGAAGCTCTCTATGGAAAGAAATGCAGGGCTCCAACTTGTTGGGATGAAGTTGGGGAAAGAAAGCTATTAGGACCTGATCTCGTTGATGAAATAGCAGAAAAGGTCATATCTGTTCAACAACACATAAGAGCAGCTCAGAGTCGACAGAAACGTTATGCCGACAACCGAAGAAAATACCTAGAGTTTGAAGTGGGTGATAAAGTGTTCTTACGAATATCTCCCTGGAAGAGGGTTATGAGATTTGGAAATAAGGGGAAGTTGAGCCCTAGATATATCGGTCCTTTCGAAATACTGGATCGTGTTGGAAAGGTAGCTTACCGATTGGCGCTTCCACCAAATCTCTCTCAAGTTCACGGTGTGTTCCATGTATCTCTCCTGAGAAAGTACATACCTGATCCTTCACATGTACTCAGCTCAGAAGTTGTACCGCTGGAGCAAGATCTTTCTTATGAAGAACAACCGATAGAGATTCTGGATCGTAGCAAAAAAGTCCTACGAAACAAGACCACTCGATTGGTGAAAGTTTTATGGAGGAACCACCAACTTAAAGAAGCTACATGGGAGCTTGAGGATATGATGAGGGAGAAGTATCCTCATCTGTTTGTTACAAAGTGACGAATTTCGAGGGCGAAATTCTTTTTAAGGGGGGTAGAATGTAACACCCAAGATTTTTATGAGTAATATTTTGTTTTTATGTTATATATATATATCATCAAATGAATATTTCACTACACACTATCTTGGCTTACTTTACACGCAATCGCGACCTTCCTCGATAGCTTGCGTTGTATGCAATACCGAGTTTCACTAAACGACAATATGCTATTAAAATATTATTTAAAATAGCCTTTATGAATAGGAATAACCACTTTTTAAAATTTTATCTTTCAAAATGGACCTCATTTTTGGATTCGGAATACCGAAATTAGCCTAGGGTGAAATTTTGTTATTTTTCTGAAAACTTTCAATTTTTGATAAATAGTGAAACCACTAAGTGGTAGGTAAAAAACTGAATTTTGCATAAAACTTAATTTTACCGCTTCTGTGAATGGAATTTCGAAAATCCGACAGACACGGTTGATATCAGTAAGTAAAATGTGGTTCAATGAGATAAAAATAATTTCTTGGTGAATAGTAACTTTTTACTTTTTTTACCGCGGTTAATAGTAAATAGGGTAACTAAGGGTAAATATGATATTACTATTAACCTAACACATGTCCTAATTCTATTGGATAAGTGTAATTCGACCAAAAACAACCTTATGAATATAATATGAACATTTAGGTCCACTTGGATTGGATTATGACATTTAATATTATTTTATTTAATGAATAGTTAAAATAGTGAAAATCAAAGTTTAATAACTAAAACATTTTTAATATGGGGTTATACGTAAGATAAATTCGAGTATAAATATTCATTAGAAATCTAAAGATATTTCCTACATAATTATACTTTATTTATAATTTTTATACTTTAAATAAATTAATTTATTTATGACACAACGATGATGTAGTAATTACCCTTTTAAGGAAATGTTAAAATAATTGATGTTATAAATGCTAAAGTAAATGTAATTTGAGACTTTTTATGAATTCCACTAATTTTCTAGGTTACTATGATATATTAGTGTTGATTTAATCAACTTGGTTTGAACATATAATTCTGTTATGACTTTCACAAAAATCATATATCAAATAGTGTCAAAATTGACACAAAATAGTTTTTAAATCAAATATTATATTATTAATAGTTATTTTATTCCTAAAAATCTGAGGTTCCGCCAAATGACTTATATAAGGATATATATATTAATAATAAACAACTTGGGGTTCGTTTGGTATGTTATAGTAATTGTATTAACCATATAGTGTAAGTAAACAAAAAGTCACGGTAAAAGTTAAATTATTTAACTTAGAGTTAAATCTAAATGATAAGGTTAAAATAATAACCTAAACTTGTCTAAATCCTATTGGTTGATAGGATTTCGACCCATACCCACTTTACCTTCTAAATAAGACCATTTGGAACCATTATAAACTGATTTTGACTTTAATATAAAATAATATTTTGAGATATTCCTAAGGTGGCCCTCTCCTCCCTTATAAAAGGGCACCTCCTCCCCCTCCTCCTCACACCAATTTGAGCCCTCAAGCTCGGCCAAACCCTGCCAAAATCCATTCTCCACTTCCCTAGAATAATCCTAGAGGTCCTGGTCTTCTCCAAAGACCAATCTTAGTTCTCTAAGTGGAGGATTCAAAGAGGCGTTTCAAAGAAGAGGTAATATCCATTACCGATTTTTTCAATTTCTTTATTCTTCAACTTCTTCTTCTTTAGTTTTTTCATGATAAAGTAATAAAATCTGTATTACATACATACTGATATGCTATTATAAATATGAAACAACCCTATTTCACCTTCTATCCATCCTACGGAAAAATGAAATCACCGCGCGTGCGTACGTATGGAATACCGTCTCCACGCCGTGGTGTAATCTATTTTCCACCATCACCTTACAAGGATGGGTATAATGGTGTAATGAGTTACTATATATGATTATTATAAATTGATATTGATACTGAAATAGTATAAATACACTTAAATACAATTCCACGATCATGGGAACAATATCATCGCTCGTGCGTACCTACGGAATACCGTCTCCACGATGTGATGCGACTCATTCTACATGATCATCATTACATAGTAATTATATAAATGAATTGAATAAATAAATATGATATATGTTACACTAATACTATTATGGATATAAGGTATCTATAACCTTAAAAGAATAATAAGAATTTATTCGGCAAAACACGCATAAGAACAAAAGGCAATAAAGACCCGAGTAACAAGTAACAATGAAATATTACTAATAAGAAGCTAAGAATATGACCATATATGATATCATATCAATATTTATGATTCTGGAATAAGTCAATAACATTATTTAAACCATTATAAAGGATCTTCGGACACGTACAAAGCAAATCGGACATAAGGTAAGGAAAATATCACAATCTCATTTTTATCCGAGATTGTTTATACTTTAGTATTTACTGGGGTGTATTTTATCATCCACATCCATGTTTCCTCAATATGTAATATTATTTCCATCCACCTACAATTTTTTAAATCCAATTTTACCCTTAGGTGAGTTTTTAGTAAAAGATATGAAAGGAATCTTTTGTCGTTTCTCGTACGAGGTACTTTTTGACTTTTCCGACAAAAGTACGAGAAGAATGTTTTTTAACTTATATGGAAAGAATGGATTTTTAAAACATTATTTCCAAGAATATTACTTTATAAGTTTTCACGTTTATTTTTAATAAACTTATTTTTGTTTATAATTGTATGACATGTTATGAAAAGAAAAGTGTATTTGAACTAGAAAGGATATTTTCCTCAAGAATGGAGTTCAAATGTTTTATCAAAATTATTTTCCATCTAAGATAATATAGGGTTATGTTTTTATCCCTATTATTAAATTGATTTGATTATGTTTTGAGGAAATTATTTTTATGAATTCATTTACCTTATATGATTTGTTTTATGATGTCATGATGTTTCAAGAATTCCATTTTTGTTACATGTGTTATGTGATGATGTATGATTTATGATTATGTGGCACACATAAGAAAGGATTCATTATAAGATGGGTGGTACCTATATCTCCCTCCAATACATTGGGTAATGATTTATATCTCATGAGATAGACATGGATGGAACGGAAGGCTATTTCGGTTCAGTGATACAGGACTGAAACGAGGAGTGAACTCGGTTCAGAAATGGACTTTGTCCGCTAAGATAGTCTTGGAAATGAGTCATGACTAAAAAGAAATGATTTTCCATGATTATGTGTGCATGCCACAAAGTTTCAAGTTTTATGTTATGATTATGGGGATCTCATTTTCACTTCTATGATTTATTCCATGTTAAGATATTATGATCTCTTTTGCAGGTTATGATTTTCAAAAAGATGTGATATGATTTTTATTTCCTTTATTTTCCCTTGCTAAGCATTTGAGCTCACCCTTTTTTGTATGTTTTCTTTTCCCCAGGTCAGGAAGATGGATATTAAGTAGAATATGCTAAAAGGGACCCTAGATATTATGAAATAAATGGGAGACACTATAGAAGATTTATGAACCAGTTGTTTATGTTTCCCAGTTTCTAAAGACATTATACCTATACGGTCCTTTATGGTATTGTCATATGTTGTAATAAGTGTGCTTCAATTTTGAAGTATTAACAATGTATGTGAAGTATGGGTCGTTATAGGTTTGGTCGGTCAGACCGGGTCGGGCTAGGCCCCATCGCAAATAGCCCCATGTTTACTAAAACGCCAGTATCATGAAAACTACGCATCTTATTGACTAGTCATTTACGGTGTTGGGACCCTCTTGATGAGCTGGGTATTTTGGAATGATTTTCATTGGATTTTATGAACATTGATTGGTGAAGAATAGATTGAAGAGTGGTTCTCCCAAGAGCACTACGTACGAAAACCTGCGGTTGGCTAGGAACTGAAGACTAGTCGATGAAGACCTAATGGGATGCGGATCTATGTGACCTAGCAAGCCCAAAGTGGGGATCATCTCTATGTGACTTGGTACACCCATTGTACTCGACAAGAGGAGTACCTCAGTTCATCCATGGTGAGAAGTGGCTATGTGTGACCAGGCATGCCCACGGTGGAGAGAAACTATATGTGTCTCATCATAACCATTATAAAAATCAAGAATGAGTTCCATAGAAGTCCATGGTTAGTGGGATGCAGCTCTATGTGACCTGAAAGACCCACTGTACTTAATAGGGGAGGATTTCCCCATAATATGAGGAGTTTGGTGATGTTACTATCACTACCCTTGAATATACATGGTTTGAGTTGTCTTGTTCTATTTTCTTTTGCATCGTGAAATGCTTTGAGGACTGTTATGTGATCTTTCATTTTTGTTTTTGGTTCCCTACTATGTTTTGCGTAACTCACCCATTCACATGCCCGCCCTTGCATGTCGTGTTCCGTGAAGACGATTGACTCTTTGATAGAGGTCATGGTGGATTAGGACCTAGTAGAGCCCAGTGAGACAAGACCGATCATCGCTTCGACAATGGATGTAGATTCCTAGGACTAAGTGGGGCCTAGTAGGACCAGGCGAAAAATACATACTAATTCAGCTTCTAGTAGCTTCACTACTCTTATGATCAGGTGGGATTTTCTGCAGATGGCCATCAGTGCTCCTTTTTTTACATTGCTGTTTCAGTTTTTTTGGATGGGTTTGTATTCTGGCCCACTATCCTTCAGTGGTATTTTTTATATAGTCTGGATTTATTATACATGTTCTCCCCTTTTAGTGTGTTGGGAAGTGGTTGGGAATTTGTGTGTGTGTACTTGTACTTTTGAATATTTCTCCCACTTGTAAGTTGAGGAATTCAGCGTTAATTGCCAGACCCTACCTTCAAGAGACTATATTGGGGTAGTAACGACATGGGCCCCAAGGAACGGGTTGTAGAAACATATCATTCAAGAGAGAAATTGGTTTATTAAATATAATTTCACTCTATTCATTACAATATTTTACATGATATATATTTAGTATGGATAATAATTTTGTATATGTAATTCAAAAAACATACAATTATGTCCTTACATCACTCTTTAACTTCTACAATAACATTGGATAATCATGAGGTTCATCTTCAACTATAATTTTCATTTTAACAATAAGGTAATCATCAATGTTTTACAACAATAATCATATCCACAAAATGATATTCATTATCATTTACACTTGTAATGATATCAAATGATCCATTAAATGAATTTGTATCCCACTCCCTAGCTACATTATGTTCTTCCCCATGTATAGTCCAAAATTTAAAAAATTGATAAATTTTTCTTCCATCCCTTAAAGAATAATTACCCTTGAATGAAAAAAATAATAACAATGAAAAAGGATTTGAGAAGGGTCATATGTATGATCATTCAAAAACATGATAAAATCATTTACCTAATCCTCATATAATTTATTCATGTTATTGGAATCCACACATTTTTCATTAATTTCCTTCCAATTTTATTCAGTAACATTCATATTAAACCATATAAATAAAAAGAGATAAGGTATCATATTAGAATCCTAAAAGGTTATTTTTTATATACACACACATAGAGATATAATATTTAATATAAATTTTCATTAATTGAATTACATGATAGAATATATTAAGGAAAAAAATTATATGAATTAAAATTATTATAGTAGTTTTTTATAAGAATATGCATTTAATAAATCATTATTTTTAAAAATCGATTCATCAAGGGAGATAATATAAATTTATAAAATGGAGACCACCAACACAACTCACTTTACTTCATCACAGGTCTTAGAGGACATCAAAATTTGTTAGAGGTAACTGTGAAGGGAGAATACTTATAAAAAATATAGATGCTTTTATGTTAATATCTCATGTAGTGTATTTTGAGGTGTTAGACATAGAACTTGGTAAAGTGTGAATTATATAGTTTTTTGGAGCATAATCTCAAATTAATATAAGAATCTAAATCTTAAATTTTCATTTTGTGAACCATTTTTGACAATGTTATTTTCTAATAATATGCCATTATATTATCATATTTCAAATTTTTTGTGCTATGATACTATACCACATCCCATTAAATATTTGTTGAACCCTTAACTAATGTATTATCTACATGAATTTGTTAAAAATAATTTATTAAAACATCCATGATATTTCTACACAGTTATTTGATATTTTGAAAAAAATCAATGATTCAATATTTTTGTTTCATCAAAAATATATACTTACATATAAAAAAATCTTTTCTGAATGTGATAAAGTACCAAAAACCACATCTTTCTTGTCTAATTGTTGTTCAAAACACATATGTATTCTTCATTTATAAGAAATCGCTTTATCTATTTTAGTTTTCTAAAAGGAATTTTATTTGGTTTTCCTAAAAAAAGGTTCAATCGTGTCAAATTATTAATAATAAAATAAATTTATAAATTTATATTCATGGGTTCATTTGACATGTTTATAATTTATATGTTCTAATTGGTAATTATTAATGTGATATTTCATTATTATCATTGACCAAGATATTTCATACATTATAAGAATACTTTATAGTATTTGACATAGAAAACATTGAAATCATGTAAACCACCTTGAGAAACTTCTTTTATATAAAAATTAACTTTATTAAATCAAAATTTTATATATATTATACCAAAAAAGAACAAAGAAATCCAAAAGTTATGAACTTATTATCATTTCAATAATCCCAGAATTAATCCTTCAGGAAATGTTAAATGGTAGGTTCATACTGTTCAAAATAATCTCTAGGTTATTTCTAAAATGAATATGATATTGTACATTAACCAATTATATTTTTCTACAAATAATAGAATACATTAAAAATAATTTATGATATACATCTGAAAACCAACATAGCAAGGATCCAAACATCAATCATAAGATAAGAACCAATGATAGGAATCAAAAAATTCTGAAAATGGTTCCAAAAAATCATGATGCCAAAAACTACTCGGTGAGAATACCAAATAAAGAGAGTTTTTCTGAAAGATAATTTAAAAATGATAAAATAATAATATAACATTGATTTCATGTTTTATTCAATCAAAATATTGGTTGAAGATTACTACATAAATTGGAATCCAATCTTGTTTGAATGGAATGAGAATGGTATATCATAGTTAGGGTTATTTTAAATAGGGGAAGGGGTTTATCAGAAATTTAAAAATAAACATTTATTACTATGAAAACAAAAGGCACAAAAAATGTATAAATTATCAGTGATTTTTAAATATTATAAACCCCAATATATATTAGAACTTTCTGTTTTCTCAATGATAAATTTTTATTTTATCATTGAGTTTTACTTGCACTACTATATGATTCAATAATTAGTTTTTGAGAGAGATTTCATAAATAATTTTAGAAAAAAATAATAAAATATTATAATAAAAAGTAAAATAAATTATAAATTTTATAAATTAGAAAATTAAAAATTGCTTCATAATATAAAATAATAAATATTTAAAATAGTTAAATTTAAAATATATTAAGAATATAGTAATAATATTTTATTAAAAAAATGTATTCGTAAATATGAAGATATTATAATAAATGTATTAAAATTATGATGAATGAATAAATAATACTAATTATGAAATTCACAAAAAATTAAAAATTAAAAAATTATATAAATTATATACGTTATAGAAGTTATATAAATGAATAAATATTAAAAAAACTAATAGATTCTTAAATTTTCATTTATATTTAAATGATATAAAAAAAATTCCTTTATTGAAATTTTTTACATAATTAGTTTACAAATATTTTTATAGTAATCTTTGAACGAAAAATGAATAAATTTTAATTTTGTAAATTAAAAACATTTTTAATATTTTAAAATGTAATAAATAAAAACATATAAATAAATATACAAAATAATCAAATTAATACTAGATCACTAACTATTGGTAATGTTTAAATTATAAGGATATTGAATGTTAATATGTATTTAAAATAAATAGATAAAAGTAAAGTAATAAAAGATAGAAAGGATTAAAATTTATAAATTATAAACTTATAAATTTATAATATATTAAACATGAATTGCTAATTTTAATTCAATAAATTAATGAAATATTAAAAATGAATAAATATTCAAATTAATGAAGAAAATATTAAAACTTCTATTTTAAAAAATATATAGTTATAATCAAGTACGAATTGTTTGTAACTTAATAATGTTTTTATATATATTTAAATATATACATATTAAGATAAAGAAAAAAATATTGTTTATATAAATTTCATAAATATTAAAATATTTGAATATTATTATTTAAATATGTATATATAACTATCAGAAATGAATATATTACGAAAAGTTGGCTAAATAAATATTATACATGAATAAATTAAATATAATATTAAAAAATAGAAATATAACAAAATAATAAATAACATTAAATGAAAAAAAGACATACACATTGTACACATACACATACTCACAAACATATGCATTGACATACACATACACATACACATACACATACACATACACATACATACACATTCATACACAGGCATGCAAATATATATGCAACCAAGTAAATGTACATGTATACATACAGATACATGTAATTAAGTAAATGTATATATAAATACATACACCTAAGCATTAACATAAATAAGAATACATGAACATAATACATTAACAAACATGTACTACATAAAAAACATATTCCCATATATATATATACACACACACACACACACATACACATACATATGCAGATATATAAACATATGCATACAAGCACACATGAAAGTACATTCACATTCATAAACATACATATATTAACTCTCTCTCTCACACACACACACAGATATGCATACATACATTCACACATTGGCATACATATACAACCATACACATACATGTGCATGCACATATATATAAATATATGTGTATTTTTTATTTTATTTTTGAAATTAATATAAATACATAAATTCCAATATAAACTATAATAAAATAAATATATAATCATATATATATAGTTATTTAAATAAATTATTAATGAATTATATTTATATAAATTTTGAAATTATGGTATATAAATATGTTGTTAAACATTTATGTTTATTAAATATAAATTTGAAATATTGTTATATATAAAATTATAAAAATAAGATTGATAATAATTTTTGAAATATAATATAGTTATATAAATAAAATTTATATATTACATTTACAAATATATCTTTATTATTATATAAATCATATTTAAAAATATTTTAATATGTATATAAATTATATTATTTACAGTGTTCTTAATTAGTATTCAAATGAAAGTGATAAAATTCCCACATTTATTAGGGTTTTATACTGATAATAAGGGTATGTTATTAATAAATGTGAATCTATGATAGTGTTTCCTTTTCATAATGAAATCATTAGAGGATAAGGTGGTATTCAAGGATAATTAAATGAAATACTGATTTTTTTTATTGATATTGTAAATTGGTTGTGACCTTCAATGAATTATAACTTGAGTCATCTTAATGGTTAATCATTTATATATGTTAATGTGTTGATATTTTTCGGTTTTAATGTATCATGGTTCTTGAAATTATAAGGAAAAGTTATGGATTTCACATTATCCTAAATTTTTAAGGTATATCTACTATAGAGGCTCAAAATATCTAGATTTGGATTTTTTGAATTTTCAATGGGTATTTTTGTAATTTCATGGGGGAAATTTTAAATAATTTCTTTGATTGGATAATTTCTGTCACTACCTACGAACCATCATTGTGGCTATTAACATAGATCGATTGATATAAAATGCACACTTTTATCATCACTATGTAGAAATCACTAATAAATGTGTAACCTTTATCAAAACTATTTAAAAGGGTTGATAGAATATAATTTTATAAGCGCCAAAAAAAATACTGATAAAAGTGTAAAATTTGTCATTTCTTTTCTAGAATTGATAAATGGTTTTTAAAACTTTTAATAAAAATATTTTTGCAATGTATATTTAATTGTAATGTTTATATTAAAAAAATAGAGTTTATTAGTATATATTAATTTAAAAATGAAAATAATTTATATAAATAAGATATATTGACATATATTATAATAATTAATCAATTATATAAATATAAATGAAAATTAATTAGTAATATGCTAGTGATATATGAAATTATATAATTATATCTCTTTAAATTAAAAAAATGCACATATATGCATGTTCATATATATATAAATATATATTTCTGTATTCCATTTGAATATGTATATGGAATGTAATTTTAGTTATATAAATTTATATTAATTAAGTTAATTTATATTAACTATCGTTATTTATATTTTTATAAAATTATTATATTAATATTGAAATTTAATTTAATTTTATATTAACTACAAAACGTATGGAAATAACTCAAATTGGATATATTAATATAAATTTTATTAATGTATGAAAATATATAAATATATATGATTATGTATTGTTAATATGTGATATTGGAATGTAAATATTTATATATATGTTTATATGTAGGATGTACTTTTTTAATGGTTCCTTATCTATAATAGTATAAGGAAATTATTATTTAAAAAGTGGAAAGTTAAAAAATCCTGAAAAATGAGGTTTTTGTATAATATATTTCATAATTAGAAACAAAATCTGTTAAAAGTTCATCTGGTCTAGTGAGATCCCTTAGAAATCCTTTATTTTTTAGCCCATCTACCACTATAGTGGCCTCTCTAATGATATGAAATACAATTATATTACTGATCAAAAGGAAATCCATGAATTCCATCCAAAAATTAGTGAGTGTCCATGAAATATGTTTCATACCATTTCTTATTGCACGGATAATGGTGGAGGCATCACTTTCCTCAATAATATTCCACATTTTATCCCTTGAAAATTTAATGGATTTGATAACACACTAAATTTCAAACTCAAGAGATGATGAAAGATCATACGATCCATAGAAACAACTATTCATCCTACCCTTATAATCCCGAAAAACTCCACCACGCCCTGAGGGACCAGGGCTTCCTATTGAAGCACTATCTTGGGTAATAATTATCCAATTAAAGAATTAAGATTTCCATAACACCTCAAATGTGCCTGTTTGAGGCCTGTATTTTCCAGAAGTTATGATATATATGAGAACCATGAAATCATATTCATTGTTGTCAAAATATCATGGATTGAAGAATTTGAGTACATTACTAAAAAAATGAAATTCACCGTCTCCGATCGTGGGAAGAATCGTGTTCCCTCATGGATCACAACATTATAGCCTAACCAAATCAAGTACAGTAGATCTGCCACTTCCACCATGAATTAGATTAGAATGTGAGGGGGAAATGTGATTATGTTGAAAAGATGAAACACTGCTAGCATAGATTCCCTGAATTCTCCCCTTAGTTAGACCAGTAAATATATTTTATTTCATAGTGATGAAGTGGATTCACAATTGGGGAACATGTGATCCACATCCTCCAGGAGATGATTTCAAAAAGATGTCTGGGAACATGAAGAAATACCAAATAATTGTAAGAAAATATCAGTGTGAATTCATTTATATTCCAATATCCAAATAAGACAAAAAAAATAAGGCATATACTGTTCTATATTGAAGTGGGTTATCTTTTCATTGATCCAAGAAGAATCATTGTATCCATGTTGATAGAGGAGTCGACTCATCATATTTCCATTCCTAGAATGCTCAAAAAACAAAAAAAATCATCACAGTGGGATATATTGATGTACATATAAGATTCTTGTGTTTGAGTTTTTATGGGAAATGTGTATATCTCTACGTATGGAATGTACTAAACATATATTTAATATTATTTCACATTTAATGTATATTTTTTATTTTTGAAATAATATTATAGTAATTTATTTATTTTAAAAAATTTATACATATTTATTTACTATGTAATATTTATAATATGTTTTTAACATATATTACTAGCTGTTATTCAATTTTTTTTATTAAGTTGTAATATTCATAAATTTTTGTAAATTTATATAATTATGATATTTATATACATTTTTTAAAATATTATTCATTTTTACAGGTGATTAAAATTCATCTAGATAATCTTAAGAATTCATTTTTTTTACAATAGTATATTCTATTAAATCTGATTTATTCATTTTTAATGTTTTTTCTTTGAAACCTATTTGTTCCCTTTAAATATTTATTGGATTTTATGTTTGTTCTGATTTATTATTTTTTTAATATTCATTTATATAAATATTTATTTACGAGGTAATATTTTCAATTTTTTATATGAATAGTATTTTATTATTTTGGTTTATTATGTTTTGACATTTTAAATATATTCAAAATTTATATAATTATTATATATAATTGATTTTTTTAATAATTTATTGATTTAAATATTTTGTATTTTTAATTTTATTTAATAATTATTCATTTTTTATATTAATTTAATAATATTTTTTTCATTTTTTATATTTATTTATCTATAATTTTTTGGAATTTAAATATTTATTAAAATATAAAAAAATTTATTTAATATATTTTCATATTTTCAAAATGTTACTAATATATACAATTAATATATATTAATTTGTTTTAAATTTTATGGTTTTTTATTTTTGAAATTTAGATTGTTCATTACTATAAAATGAATATCAATTAAATCATTTTTAGTCAATATAATTCCTATTTTAATAATTTTACTTTTTATTTATTTATTACTATTAAATTATTTATTTTTAATAATTTTTTGTTTATAAAATTCATATATATAATGTCATGAAATCAATATTTGACCAATTTTTATAATTATTTATTTTTATTTATTCTTTTTTAAAATTCATTCATTTAATAATGTTTATCCATTTTTAATGTTATTTAATTTTGTACCTTTCTTTGAATCGTTAATTTTTTAATATTTATTTATACAAGATTATTTACTATGTTTTAATAACCTTAATAACTTTTTAATTTATATAATTAATATTTATTCAATTAAATTTAATAAGATCTATTATTTTTAAAATGTTTGAAATTTATATAATTAATTCATTAAAATTCATTTTTTGAGTTTTTTTGCATGTGTTTACTACCAATGTAGTTAATATTATAAAATATACAATATTATTTAATATTTTTTAATACACATAGCATGTTTATAATTTATATGATTAATATTCATTCAATTTTATTTATTACGTTTTAATATTTTTAAAACAATTTAAATCTATATGATTTATTTATTTAAATTTAGTTCTCTATTTTTTTCATTATTTTTAGTACAAGTTTACAATTTATGTACATGATATTCTAAATTAATTAATTTGAATTGTTTTATTTTTTGCTAAAATTTATTTTTTATATTAAATTTTATTTTTGTTAATATTATTTATTCATTTTTACTATTTATTTATTTTTAAATTGTTTTGAAATTGGTAATTTTATAAAATTTATTTTACATATTTATTTATATTGTTTGATATTTTCAATATGTATTCATAATCATTTTAATAGATAACAATTTTTAGTTTTTTAATCATTTTTTAGTTAATAAAACTTATCTCTTTTTTAAATATTTGTGTACTATCTTTATTTTTGTAAATCAATTTCATTTATTTTCAACATTCAAACTTTTAAAATTATACAGTCATTAATAAATAAAATATTATTTATGGTTTTTATAACTTTATCATATTTAATATATATTAGTTTAATATTTCTGTATAATATGAATAAAAGATTATAAAAACTACTTTTATCATCACTGTAATTATAGAACTGATAAATATAGTTTTTATAAGTATTATTACCACTAATAATGGTATGATATTATCAACGCTATTATTAATGTTGTAATAAAGATAGTTTATATTAGTGATGGTAAATAGATACACTTGTCAATGCTAAATGAGCACTAGTAAAGACATATTTTATCAGAAGTTATTATTTTAGCATTGATAAAACACTTATATGTCTGGTTATTTTTGTAAATTATTGATAAAAACATTCCCAATTATATAAATTCAACCTTAAAAGAAAATTTTTCTCCACATCTTTCAATCTATCTCTGAAGATGACCTATGCTACCACTCCCTCTTGAACATTTCAGTTGAATTGTTCATCTTAATTCTTATTTTATTGGATTATTTATTATCCTATTTATCGATATGATATTACTCAATCTATATGCTCACCACCTTCACATCTTTCAATTTCCTATTTAATCGATCCTTGAACATTCCGAGCATGTAACGCCAACAAAATGGATTTATTATCTAAGACATGTCGCAGTATGAATGAGAACATCATGGTGTGATTCCAACTCCATAAGAATCGTTTTGCCACTACATTAACAACTAATTTGGTAGTGTTGATTTTATTTTCATGGAAAAAAATTGATCAATTCCAACTCATTTAGATTTGATATAGAGGTCATGCTGTTTGGAGAGAAATCCGTCATGGTTAAACCTAAAGTAATCAATTTCTCCCTAATTAATGATTTAGATTCCTCCCAAATTTAAGGTTATTTGGAAGGAAATAAATAAGTTAGTGAGGATTGTTTTTCAATTTTCCAATATAACACTTATTCATATTTTAATTTATTGAACCTCTACCACTAACATGCACCGAGTTTGTTTAAAAAAATTAACTAGTTCATTTAACATAAATTGATGATGTGTAGGCCTTTTGTTTCAATATGTTTGTTCTCTTGGACCCACATTTATTAATATCAACCAACATTAGATTTCATTGGGCCATCATTTTGATCTTTTTTCTAGTTGACATTGTCAGTTCTTATATTTGATACAAACCCATGATTTTATCTATCAAACCCCTATTAATTTCAGTAGTTTGTTCAAATTTTTGGTAATCAATACTATGTAACTTGGCCCTACCAACATTTCCAACACCGGAACAATGATAAATATTTCCTCCCAAGAATCCTATCACTGAAACACCACTTGGACTAAAATTAACCTTATAGTGAAATTAATAAGAATCCAATATTCCCTCTTCTTATACTCCCACCTTAAAATTTTACTGAAATTATACTTTATCTCTATGTTATACAATAGAAGAAACATTAATTAAATTATTTTTAACCTAATAAATATCAAACATACAATTACATCAATTATTTTTACCACTACAAGAACATTCCAATATTCATCAACCAGTTCTTATTATCTAAGAAAAATGAATTCATGTATCTAAAATGATTCTTTAAGAATGACCTTTTATGTGTTCTACGCTCATACTTTCTTTTATTACTTTATTTTGTTAAATGTTAATAATATTGATTTCTAGAGGATCGATATGAATTGAATATTGATTTTTTCCAATCATATGAAAAATGATTATGTTTATGGGGTGAAATAGTTTATTATTTTTGAAAAATATAATTCATATGACCCTTCTCAAAACGTCTTTTGGTGATTGCATAGTTTTTATTCCCGGCCAATATGTCCAAATACTTTTGAAGAACACATTATTTATCATGGAATAGATTGATGTTGTAAATATTGGAATCTATATGGATAAATGAAAGTATCTTGTTACTTGGATAATAGTGCCTTTTGTTGATCATTTATATGATTATAAGTGTGATCAGTGATAATGATTGTATCACGGACATGATTACATGTGTGGATTATAATGAAAATTGTATTGTGGAAGATAAAATTACTCTTAAAGATGATGTTCGTTATTATTAAAAAAATAACATGTTAAAGAGTTATTCAATGATTCCATTTTATACTGGTTGTACTAAATATAGAGCATTTCCAACAATAATAAACTATATATTGTAAAAGGATTCAAAAGATGGAGTTGGACTATCATTACTAAAATACATTAACTATTTAATGATATTCTCCCATATTATGTTGATATTCCTTTCTTAACATATGACTTTATGAAAATTTTAAATTCATTTTTTATAATATCTACAATAATAAGTTACATTCAAAATGAAGTTATACTTAACAAAGTAGATGATTCACATAAAATTTTCCCTTGTGTGGTGTGTATCGATAAAATTCTACGAGAAAAGTGACCTGAAATAAATATACAATAAATAATGATAAGAAACTACATTAACCAAATGATTCTCCACTTTGTAAAATAATGATCAAGAGTATCTTGAATATGGAAATGAGTTGAGTACCCATTTTCTTGTGTTATCTATAGATAGAGTGAACCCCTTTGGTCTTCAATGTAGCACTCATAGTAAATAAATACTTATGTTTTTAAATTATAAATTTCCAATATGGTTACTCTTTCAATGAAAATAAAATATACTATATCATTTATATTATGAAAAAAACCTCTGAGTAATGATATTGATGGTTATTTGGATTCATTGATTGAATATAAGAAATTATAATGTGATTTAGGAGTTATATTGTAAGATTCTTATAGAAATGAGTATTTGACACTGATAGAAATTTTGTATGGGATGATAAATGAATTTTCTACTTACATAAAGTTTCTAGGATATAGAATTATAGTATCTCACAATTGAGATATTTATTAACACGGAACACCGTCAATTAATTTTAATCATTAATCAAAGAATATGTTTGTAGGATATTATATATTTCTATTTCGGTAACATTAATTCTGTTCTTTGGTGACATAATTCAATTGGTGTTCAGAAGAAGGTAAAAAACATCTCCACTAATAGGCTATCAACTATTGGATAATGTGAATGGTATAGACACCTATTTTGGAAAACCTTCTTCGTAAAAACATATAAAAACTATTTGGAATATGATATTAATTTTTTTAATTAATATAATGAAATTTTTTATACGATAGGAATTTTATTTATGTTATTCATGTTCAAAAAAATTGGGATAGTATAATTAGTATGCAACTAAATGCCCCTCGTAAAAAAATGATGTAATTAAGGATAGTTTGCACATGATTAACATATTAACATAGTAATATTCGACACTAGTTATATATCAGAGATGAAATTTTCTTCCTCTGTCCACTTACGCTCTTTCCTAGAAAGAGGGATATCATTTTTTAAAACATGTTTAAATATGTAACATTTCCATATAGGTATTCATTAAATATCAGTAATATGATGTTAAATAATGATTTAAAGTTAAATGGGCCTAAAATAACATGAATTTAATGTTTTAAAAAATCTAATTCATGTAGTTTTACATTTCATTTTCACTAATAATTTTATCATAAATTAACCATGATCACTTTCCTTTTCAATCTTTGTGCTATAAAGTTGTAGTCCTAGTTAAACTAAAAAATAAGGAAATTTAAATCTATATTTTATTATGTAGATTTTATATATTATTCACACATTTATTACTTGAAATGTTCTTTCACATTATGGTTCATATGGTTATAAATACTCGACTATGTGGTTCCACACATTATTGATGGATTTACCACATTATATAGTTTATGAATATATTGAAAGGTCATGCCAAAAATCAAAGTCATCGAAAAATATATTTTCTAGAGTGATATGTTGTCATGGAATCATTTTAATTATGTAATTACTTTTTATCAAATGAGGAACGAATTGTTTACCATAATATAATCACAACATATAACATATTTGTGAAATACTTTCCTGAATCGATGTTTTTGACATTATAATTATAGGTCCAATATAGGCTCTTTTGGATTTATTTTCATAAAAATTTATTTTTTTTCAATATATAGAAACCCATAATTTAATTATTAGGAATTTTCATCCATCAAGGGATAAAATATGGATATAAAGTTCACATAATAAATAGTTTTTATGTTGTTTTCGAGACAATATTTTTATGAATTCAATATAAATTTTTTTTTAATTTTAGGATGACATTGATGGCTAGCCATAGGACCTAGTGTACATGTGTTATCTAGTAATAATTATTTAATTAAGTGCTATACGTTTTATACAATTTAACATGATAAATTAAGTACCATGAAAATCAGTTGAGTTACAGTATTGGATAAATCGATGAATGTATCTTATTCTAAGGACATAAATATAATTTATGAAAATATTACATAATTTGTAATCAACAAACAAATATGGGAGTTAAATTACTGAATATTCTATGTACTTATTTTTAAATGAAAGTTGGATGAACATAGGAGTGAAATTAAAATAGATTATTTTGGATTCATAAAAGTGGATTTCAATAAGTAACGTTACAATGATGAACAATTTATAGTGGCATCACAAGAATAACAATTATTTTAAATTCCAAATCACTCAAACTAAAGGTTCTTCATTATTATGTTATCAACCAAAACCGTCGAAGGGTCAGATGTCAATTAAAAAGAGGACAATCCATTCAATATAATGTTTTAATCATTACACGGTTTTCTTACTGTAGATATGATCTTATATTTCATATGACAAAACCATGAGGGGATTTGGATGCTAGATAAAGGGGTCAAATAGCATTATTATTTTAAATAAAGTGGGTTTAATTATTAGTTTTTTTTACAATATTATTTTTACCTAATATTATTATTAGTTCACTACTATGATTATGTAATATTAATTAAATTATCCTTTACCTCTATAGATAATGAATTCCTTACATTTTTTTATTCTTATAACCCCAAGGGACAATAGTCTACTAAACATTATGATTCTCCCAATGCAAAGGATAAACAAATTTTCACATATGGTTATGTTACCAATCAATATGAACTACCTAGTAATGATATTGAATTTAAAGAAATCATAGATATTGATAAAATTTTTTCCTAAAAAAGAATCATAGAATGACTGTATAAATAAAAAATATTAAGGTGAGAAGTAGAGGAATAAAATTCAAAGTTGGATGGAATTCACATAGCCAAACTATTTACCCCAAAAGGCCATGTTTATTAGTAAAATTATAATCACAACTCGAATACATGTGTAGGTTGAGGTCAATTTTTCATACAATTCTTTTACAGTCATTAATTCACTAATTTGTGAAGCTATTAGATTAACATTTTGATATAATTTTTTATATAACTAAACAAATAATGAATAATTTATTTAATCATCATTATCTCATTCATAGTTCATTTTTAATATATGAGTACTGAATGAAATTATTATTAATGCTCACTGAAATGGATCATATTCCCTTTCAGAAAGTTTTTATGCAGTATTATCTCAAATAAGACTAAGGTAAAATAATCATACACACACTGCATATGTATGTATACCTGAAAAATAAAGAATTATGGAATAGGTTTATTTATTTTTGTGAAGAGGAAAATTTTCAAGTACATTGTTATTTGTAATTATTTTAATAAAAATTATCATAATGATCACTTTGATTAATAATTGTTAATTTATGAAATAACAAATAACTATTGAAAATATGTGGTATGCAGAAAAAATAATGTAACCTAACTGTAAAGCTAGTATGGGGTATGCTTCACTTGAAAAAATTGGTATTTATTTTAAATAGATAGTATAAATTTTATATGACACGAAACAACAACATAATTCATTTCCATTTTTTATATGAATTTCAATGAATTATAATTCAAATCCACTTTTATCCAATGTTATGTTCTATGGAAGGATGAACTTGTAAATAATGGGAGGATACAGATTGATGAAAACACACAAAATATTTGTGAAGCATCTCTAAATATGGCATAATGAAATTTTATTTTTATTTAAATCTATATTGCATAAAAATTATTACTTTTTTCCTACATTTTTTATTCAACACATAAATAAGAATATTCACCAGTTTTACTTTATGAATATCTACTATTAGTGGACTTGAATCACCAAGAACAATATGGATACATCTGAGGTTTAGGTTTTGGTGTCTCACCAAAAACATATTGTGTGAAAATAAATGAATGGGGGTATACTAATATAAAAATTGATGTGTTGTTGGTATGACTATCTACTCCAGAATAAAATTATAATTTCTATCCTAGGTTGTTATAAAATGTTATGGGATGGAATCAATAAGATGAAACAACACAAAAATAGCCACTATATTATGATCCCCCACCCCCTAACTAGATTTAAAGTAATGAATTCCCATAAATAGTCTTCCTTAAGAGAGGTAATCAATTTTTACATAAATTTTTCTATGAAATTTGAATCAGTAGAACACTGATACCTCTCCTTTATAGATATTATAAAATATGAAAATGATCATGATTTATATCTATCATCATCTGACCATCTTTTTATTATATGGGGTATAGTGTACAATATCAAGGGATATGTTTTAAAAAAAATTCCAATATTTCAAGTGAGAGTGGGGATTCTTGTAGATAAAGATCTGATCACTAAGCTACTATTTATACATGATTATATAAATGTTCATGTGGTGAATCTTGGTATTGGAACTTCTGTATCATAAAAATTTTATTTTGTAAAAATAAATTTTTTCAATGAGGTATTCCTTTAAAAAAATTATAAAAATCCTTCATAAAATGATACAAACCCCACTCATCCAATGATTGTTATTATAGGTGGATAAAGGGATTATGTGTAATCAATGGATAGAATATTAATGATATAAAAGATCAAACAATCACTTAAAATGATGTTCAAAATGTACCTTTAACCTACCGATTCAATATCCTCAGTTACTAATATTAAATGTTCATTTATATATACTGTCAAAAATTAGGATGTTCCCATAATTGATTATGAAGAAAAAATGTGCGAAGAGGCCATTACTGATAGCCTCTATCATGATAATTTAAATGAAATATACAATAATAATGGTTATCTGTATCAATTGTTAATGTATAAATGAGGTTTGTTTTCATAATATTTTTTTCCAATAGATGATCTAATATGTTAATTATAGTTATATACTATTCATAGTTTTTGAAAAGGAATATTTAAATTCTATTTGAAGGGAAACCCCTATGAATATATATATTTGGACTCCTTAGTCTTCACATAACTTCTACAATAAATTCTAATTGAAACTAAAGGAATATGAAGCAATATTAGTAAAAATGGTTGTAATGTTTTAAATAAAACATACATATGACATAATATTCCTAACACCCATGTTGTAGGGGTAAAAATATAAAATGTAATCATTTATAATATATTTTCATTACTATTATTAGTAATTAAATTTTCTTTTTTAGGTATCATTGGTTACCCATTACAATCAATTTGGATTCTACAATGATTTATTTTTTATATTCAGTTAATGGGTACCAAAATAAATAACCACATGTGATGAAGTTTATAAAATTTTTATTCAATTAAACTATAATTTTACAGATAAACATCAATTTATACATTATAAACTATGATTAAATGAAAATAATATGTTGATTTGGTGGTTTTTAAAAATCATCCAAATCATGCCATGAGGATAGTCTATGAACATAAGTTCACTACTGACTTTAATAACTTGACATATATTAGGGAATATATAATAATATTAAAATATAAATAAAAATATAAAAATAATATTTATGTTTTTAGTTTTTTTACACTTCCCAAAACAAACTAATGGAAATGGTTTTGGTAATTATATTTTCAAATTTATGAAATATATGGCATTCCTTCAACAAACTAGAATCCCTAAAAATGTATTTCTATGAATAATTACAATTTCATTTTAAATATATTTTAATCCTTTGATTATTTTTTTTAATACTACTAGGAATTACAACATTTTCCATATTCAAATAATGAAATAAAATTGTTTATAAATGAATGGGAATAATATATATTGTCATAATGTATATAGACATAATGAAGATGTGACTTGTCACTACTTATGTACATAATCTTCTCATAATTTTACCTAATATTTCATAGTCAATTTATTTATAATTTTTTTCTAGTACATAAATTTTAACATAAATATATATTTTAATTAAATGAATTCATCTATAATTGTTTTCTATTCAACCATTTTTTAGTCTATTAAGAGAACAAATAACTAAAAAACTACTATGGAAAATGTCTCCAACCAGATGATGAACTCAAGTACTATGGTTATGAACTTAACAAGGATAATGTACTTCTTATTATACACTTTTATTTTTATTAATCCTTGAATTTATTATTTTGAGTTATCAAATTAATGTATTGTTAGATAATCCTAAATTGTGAAAGTATTATATAATAAAAAGACATGGGGTGAAGGGTAGGAATAAACCACAACTCAATCCAATACACAGTACTCCCATTATGACTTGAATATTATGGTTTTAGTTTAATATTTACATTGTTATTCAAAACAAACATTACATACTCAAAACTGAGAAGACACATTGATATTTTATTGATACTTGATGAAATCATTTCGTAAGTCACATAAGACCTGTATGAATTAGTCACACAAAAATATAATACACAGTGTTATCAAAATTACTCCAATTGTGTCTATATATATATATATATAATTGATGCATTCATTCAAAAAGAACATCACATACTCAAAACATAGAAAACAAATTAATTATTTTTTAGACATTTGGAAAATGATCTTTAATTCATTTGTGACAAGTTGAAATCATCTTCACCTCAATATGATATACAGTGTTCTTTGTATGACTAAATTTATATCTCATTAATTTAAAATTGACATTTTAGTTAAAAATGAATTTCATTCACTAAAAATAATGTGCACACACTCATGTTATCTTGACACATTAGGATAATTTTTTATATGTAGATTTCAATGTTTTGGAATATGCATCATGTCTAACCGACACATGATGTAACCAGTATGAATCAAAATGTGTGTTTCCTATTTAAGTTGATTTTTTTTTCTGAAAATGACATGTTACATACAAAATACTAATAAAATACATTCATATTTTTTTGATACTTTTGTAAAAAAATACTTAAGTCATTTATCAAATGTATTAATGACCTACTTTTCAATATAACGAACCTTGTGACTTGTATGACTCCACGTGTGTTTTTTACTTAAAATTATCAATTTAGTTCAAAATTCATGTCACATACTAAAAACATAGAATTTTTTTTGATAGTGTTGATAATTTATTACGTTGATCCTTAGGTTATTTGTTACATATATGAATCTGAATCACCTCAATCTAATACACAGTTTTCCTAATATGAAACAAACTATCTATTATCATTTTAGAATTGACATTTTACTAGAAAATGTGTGCCAGTCACTACAACTGAGAATTTTTTTCATTTCCTTAATACTTTAGGAAAATAATTCATTATTTATTTGTTATTTGTAGGAATTATTCTATGATCAAACCAATACACAATGTGTCTGATAAGACACAATGAGTGTGTTTTTAGTTTAAATCGACAATTTAGTAAAAAATACACGTGAAATAATAAAAACTGCGAAAACACATTCTAATTATCTATATACTTTATAAAAATTATTATTTTTTCATTTGTGATGTGTAGGAATCAACCGCACATTAATCTAACTCATCATGTGACCGATATGCTTACAAAAGTGTATTTTTTTCATTAAAATTTATATAATGTTCAAAACACATGTCACAAACTCAAAACAAATAAAATAAATTCACATTGTGCTGATAATTACGGAAAATGATACTTATGTCACATATGACACATAGAAATCATATTCACCTCAATATGATACATGATGTTCCCTTTATGACTCAATGATTATGTTTTAAATTTAAAATTTACATTTTTGCTCATAATCAGTTCCACTCAAAAATAATAAAAAACGCACTAGGATTGTATTGATAATTTGTAAAACTGTTCTATATGTAATTTAGGAATCATTATCACATAAAATTGGCACATTATGGGATCGATAAGACTCAATGTGTAACACCCCAAACTTCTACGGTACGTTTCTCTTTGAATAATGCTATAGCGTGTGTTGTACGCAACATCAAGTTCTAACACACACCACAACCGATCAAACTAGCCGTTATGAATTGTAATACCTACTTTTTGAAATTATATATACTTTATATTTCAAAATGGACTTCATTTTTGGATTCGGAATATCGAATTTAGCCTAAGGAGAAATTTTGGTACTTTTCGGATAACTTTAATATTTTGATGAATAGTGAAAATTACTAAATTTTAATTAAAAACAACTTTTTTAATCAAAATAATTTATATTGATAAATTATGAATTTGAGTGGTTTTAAAGTATATTTATAGTATATTTTTACCATTTTATCCAATGGTTTTCATTAGAATTAATTTCACTTTGAAATTGGACCTAAACAATTGTCAATCTTTTGATATATATTGTTTCTTAAAAACACGCTATTTGTTGTAACAGCGGGAATTAATTATAAAGTTTATTAATAAAAATTATATGTTTGGAATCTTGTAAAATAGACATCATTTTTGAATTCGGAATATCAATTATAGCTTAGGGTGAAATTTTGGCATTGTTCTGAAAAAGATCAATTTTTGATGAATAGTAAAACTACTAAGTGGTAGTTAAAAAACTGAATTTTTCATAAAACTTAATTTTACCACTTCTGTGAATGGAATTTAGAAAATTCGAGAGACACGGTTAATATAAATGGGTAAAATGTGGTTCAATGAGATGAAAATAATTTTTGGTGAATAGTAACTTTTTACTTTTATTTACCACGGTTAAAAGTAAATAGGGTAATTAGGGTAAAAATGATATTAATATTACCATAACACCTGTCATAATTCTATTGGGAAAATGTATCTCGACCAAAAACAACCTTAGAAATAAAATATTATCATTTAGGTCCACTTGGATTAGATTAGGACATTTATTATTATTTAATTCACAGAAGAGTTAAAAGAGTTAAAATCAAAGTTTATTTACTTAAACATTTTAAATATAGGGTTATACATAAGATAAATTAGATTGTAAGTATTCATTAGAAATATAATAAGATTTCATACATAATGATATTTTATTTATAATTTTTAGACATTAAATAAGTTAATTTATTTATGACACAATGATGATGCAGTAATTACCATAATAGTGAAAAATTAAAATAATTGATATTATAAATACCCAAATAAATATAATTTGAGACTTTTAATGAATTAAACTAATTTTATAAGATAATATGACATATTAGTATTTATTTAAGTGACTTTTTTCGATGTAATAATTCTGTTATAAGTTTCACAAAAATCAACAATTGAATAGTGTCAAAATTGACATAAATGAGTTTTTAAAACAAATATTATATTATTAATTGATATTAAATTCCTAAAAATATACTGTTCGGCCAAGAGACTTATATAATGATATTTGTATCATTAATGGACCACTTGGGGGTCTTTTGGATGTATATATTAAGTCTATAAACTATATAATATAAAAATACAAAGTGACATGGTAAATGTCATACTAATTAACTAAGAGTTAAAACTAAAAGATAAGGTTAATATAGTAACCCAATCCTATATAAATTCTATTGGTTGAATGGTTTTCGACCTATCCCCACCTTAAATTTTTAATAATCAACTTTGGAGCCATTAGAAACTGAATATTAATTTATTATAAATTATTATTTCTAGCTTTTCCAAAGGTGCCCCTCACCCCTCGTATAAAAGGTCACTCCCCCTCTCATTACTTCACACCTTCAAAGCCTTTTGGTTCGGCAAAAACTCTACCCAAATACTCTCCCAACTTCCCTCAATACACCCTAGAGGCCTTAGTTTGATCAGAAATCCAACCTTAGGAGCCCTTTTGATCAAATCAAAAAGAAGAACCCGAAGAAGAGGTAATGATTTCACCACCCTTTTTCCAAGTTCCAGTCTTCTTCCACTTCTTCTTCCTTTGTTTTTACCATTATAAAATAATAACTCCAGTATCATATATATACTGTGATGTTATTATAAATATGGTACAACCATATTCAGTATTCTATCCATCCTTTGAATAACATGTCACCATATGTGCGTACGTACGGCTTACCGTCTCCACGTCGTGGTGTAATTGTTATTCAATAAATTATTATTTGGATGGGTATAATAATGATGTGTAATTCATGTAAATAATAAATGTAACATGATAATGATTCTGTATATATGATATTCCATCCAATTATATATTATTTTAATATCAAAAGAATGATATTGTCGCTCGTGCGTACGTAAGGACTACCGTCTCCACGAATGTGATGAGATTCATTCTCCATCATATCCATTCAAGTATAATTCTCATTTGATGATTAATAATATTATATAAGGACTTGATATCATTTGGGATATGATTAAGATACAACCTATCCAGGAAAAACATGTCTTACATAACAAAACATATAAAAGAAAATGAGTAAGTTAACACCCAAAACAACAATAATACTAAGATATTATTAACAAATCACTGTTAAAAGATCATATATCATATCATATTAATATATCTGATTCTTGTATAATTTAATAACAATTATTTCACCATTATACATGAGGTTAACCTACCCTAAACCAAGGAAAAGGGCAAGGTAAGTTTTATTTCACAATCTCTTCATTATCAGAGGTTGTTTATACGTAATAATATACTGGGATCTCTTTATCATCCACATCCATGTTTCTTAAAAATGTATTTCAAAACATTTTTACTATTTAAAAGAATATGGGTTAAAGTAATTTATACCCTTGTTTGACTTTTTATAAGAGTTTTATAAAGGAATATTTTCGTCATTTTCCAAACAAGGTGCTTTTTATCCTTTTCGGCAGAATTAAGGTAAGAATGTTTTTTTAACTTATACGGCGGGTGCGGTTATTTTCCGCCGTTATAAAATCGTCGAAGCTTCCCTTACAACCTTATAAGAATGTTTTAAAAGAAAATGTTTTATTTTATAAATATATGACTCTTAAATGATTTCAAAATAGAAAGAGATATTTCTCTAAAAAGAGTTTTGATTTCATCTATGTCAACATCCTTTGATGGATTTTACGCTTATTTGAAGTTGATTTATTATGATAAAAAACTTCTATATTGTATTGAAGGTTTTTTGATATTTTTTACTGTGGATGTGTTATTTTTATACCATTCATGGTTTATGGATGAAGTATTTACATTTCGTATGCTATTTTTAATACGAATGTTTATGTTATGGTTAAACCTTTTCATATGGGAATGCATTGGACTTAATATGTGACGGGTGGAGCCCTCTATAGCTCCTCGATGCATTGGTAGGTCTCATGAGACAAAATAGTATCTTGGCACAAGGCCTTGGAAAAATCTTATTTGTAGTCGTGGCACGAGGCCTTGGCTATGTGGTTGTGATAGTCTAGCATTATGCATTCCATCATTATGAAAGTAGTTATTGATATTGCATGTGATTATTCAATTAGTAGAATATCCATGTGAATAAGTAAATGGAATTATTTCATTTTAATTTTTCCATACTATGTTGAAGTTCAAGTTTAAAAGGCTTTTGTTTTAGTTATACATTGACTTAAATGTTTATGCTTATTTTTGAATGTTTCCGCTATATTTTTATCCTTACTGGGCATTTGAGATCACCCCTTTTCTATGTTTTATTTTTCCTAGGATGTGAAGAAGTAATTTATGAATGACCTGCAGGGATAGTAAGTGGGGATATGAGTGTGGAATATGGAGACTATGTTTTTGTAGTAGTTTTTCACTTTATGATTTAATACTTTATGAATATATCTAGTGTTTCCAAGGCTACTAAACCAATCGGTCTTTCGAGATTTGATCTTTCTTGTGATCATGCCAATGTAATGTAATAATGCACCGACTCTGGGTAACTGGGGTCGGGGCATTACAAAATGTGTGGGTAATCAGTTTAAATTAATATTCCACCAAAAATTACACATGACATACTAAAAAATGAGAAAATTCATTCATATTTTCTTGATACTTTATACAAATAAACATTAAGTTATTTATGAAATGTATGAGTCAACTATGTGTCATGGGATTTTGAATTGAATTTTTTTTTGAAAACACATAGAAAATACTCATAAACTAGAAAATACATTTGGATTGGTTTTGATATTTAGGAAATATAATCCATATATTATTTTTGAATTATCTGAATCATCCTCACAACAATCTGATACACAGTGTGTCTAATATTATTCAAATTTTATGTTATTGGTAGAAAATTTTAATTTTAGTTGACCATTTTTTCACTCACTAAAAAATCAAATGTTCTCTTATTGTCTTTGTAATTTGGGATAATGATTCATAGGTCATATGCCAGATGTAGGAATCTATCTCACATAAACCTGAAATATGATTTGACCAGTATGACTCAAAGTGTCTGTTTTTGTTTAAATTGGAATTTTATTATTTTATTTTTTCATATTTATGATTAATTTAATCCATTATATTATTACTGAAATAATTTTTTTTATATATCTCTACTCTTTTTATTGATTTGGAGTGGTTTGTTCAAAAACTAGTAGCATGATCAGGATTTTTTGAGAGGGAGTTGGGAACAAAAGGAAGTAGAATAGGGTTGTTTTATTATTATTTTTTATAAATTCTACTTAAAAAGTAATTTTACAATCCAATGTGTTTGAAATTTCTATAATATAGTGTTTTGTTCAGGCATTATTCATTTAGAATTAATTTCAATTTAATTATCCTTCCAACGTCTGATATAATTTTTAGAACACACTATAACAATAATGACTTCATTAGTGCTAAACTATTACTTATAAAATGGAATATATCTTCATTATTATTATAAATTATAAATGTTGTGGGATATTAAGAGAACTTATGATTAAATTTTTTTAATGATGATAAATCCCTTTTCACACTGTTATATAGTGTATTTTCACTATTGGGACCTTTCCCTCATAAAAACCATTCTTATCCAACATTATTGATAGTGACAATATGAATGGTAGAACCCATGAATGGAAGGATTTTTTGGTCAATAATTATTGGGTAATAAAAAAACAACCAATCCTTTGAGACTATAAGGTGGACTCCATATTCGAATTTATGGTGGAATGTAGACGATGAATGGATATGTGGTTCTTGAATAGTGTGGTAGTCTTGCCCAAGATGAAGGGGTATGACGACCTAAATTTAGAAGATAATTGATAGGAGTGTAGCATCAGCAGTTTGGCATGTAGAAGCCAGATTAAAGGAGGTAGGTAAAATATGTATCTTTAGCAAGATATGGAGAGCTACGTATCACTATTGTAGATATAATTATTAAAATCACTATAAATTGGTTGTATTAGCGCTAAATATTATATTAATATATGTTTTTTTAAAATTCATACTTTATGATTGATAAAAAATCATTAGTAATGGATTATGATATCCACTCTAAAAAACCTAATAATGGATTTCATTATTTGCATTAAAAAAGAGTTGATAAAGGAATCCTTTATCAATGAAAAGATCATTGAAAAAGGGAACCTTTATCAATTATTTATTTTAAATCTTATAAAATTTGAAAAAACCTTGTTTTTATAGCTCTCCTCCTATTTATAATGCTTTCCCGATCATTTTATGTGCTTTTCTACCACCCACCCCACCCCCACCCCACATGTAACTTGTGATCCACCACTCATTCTTAATGATTGAAATTCCCCATTATCAATGCTTTCCCATTACCTACCCACATATTCTCCTACGCGTGTTCCTAAATTCGATAGTTTCCCCCCCTATTACAATTTGAATGCCTTTACCACTTCACAAAACTAGTTTTGTTTTATATTTTTTTGTATTTCTAGGTATATATACATACATCCATTTTATTCATGTATTCATGTATTCATATAATTATTTTTAAATATATTTTTTTCATGTGATATATATTCACTTCGTTTTATTTTAATGTATTATATATTAATATTCATCTACATATGTTAAAAAATTAATATAAATATATATCTTTTTATTAATACACACACATATATATATATAATATATATACATTTATATTAGTATATATATATACATATTCATAAATTTTTATAATGCAAAAATTATGGTAAGATACTATTTCAAATAAAATGGATAAAAACTCAATCCATATGACTTATATAATTAATTTTAAATACATTTTTAAAATATGTCTATATATTCTATATTTACATATAAATTTTATACGTTGCATATATTTTTATTTTTATATATACTTAAATATATAATTACACATATTTATATATAAATTTACATTTAAATGTAAATATTTTTATACATATTTATAAATATTTTTTGAAGGTATATTTAAATATTATATTTACGGAAAATTAGGTATTTATAAAAATAAATTTTCATGTGAGGTATTTACATAATATTGTCACACACACACACTCACATATTTTTACACACGTTCACGTTTATATTTCTCACAAAAAAAATATATTTTCAGTATATGTTTTTATTTACATATATTAAAATATAATAAAAAATAAGTATTATTTACCAACACACACATAGTTACATATAAAAATTAATTTAATAGATATTTATATATTTTATTTTATTTTTATATGGTATATAAAATTTATAGTTTTTTTATTTCAAATAAAATGAAGAATAAATATTTATTTTCATATGGTTTATATATTCAAAAATATATTTTTATGTAAAATTGTTTAAATATTTATTTGGAAAGTTGATTTATTATACATAAATATAATAAATCAATCAAATACTTAATTATAAATAATATTAAAATTTGAAAAAATGATAAAATTTGAAAAAACATAAAATGTATATAAATCTGATCCTAGAAAATAATTTTAGTTTCCAATGAAAATAAAAAATAAATACCCTCTTCAAATAATGTTGAAATCCCATAGAATATAATAAATATTAGTTTCTCCCAACAAAAAATTAGTTTTGGAATAATTTTGGGCTTTTCTGACCTTGAAAGAAATAGTGAAAAGGTCCCACCAAGTCGTAAGGATAGCTTCCTTCACAGGGTTTCATTTGATATGTGGTAGAGTTCAACCAAAAAGCTTGATCAAAAGATAAGTAAGATTTATGTTCAAGTCATGTTTTCAATTTTCATAGATTATTCATGAGTTTATTGAATTTTAATATCCCCCAATTGTTATTAAATTACTATTAATTGAAAATATTATTACAATTATTAATTAATATTAAATTAATTATTTTGTAATCCATTTACCACTAAATAAAATATATATTTAATGTAAATGAATATTTAGTCCTCTATAAGTAATATATAATCAAAAAATATATATTTATATCAACATAAATATATTTATATATTAATAAATGGCTCTTTAGGATATGTTTTTTCATGAAATGTACCTTTTATAAATTCTAAAAATGAATTGGTTTGGGTAAATTATATCAGTATGAAAACAAAAACATTGATATAGGGTTTCTTTTATCAGTAATTTTTTTAGTGCTGGTAAATTATATAATTCATCAATACTTTAATATTGTGGTAATAAATCTACACTTTATCGTCTTCTTTTTAGTGATGAAAAGGACACTTTTTTCAGTTCTAGAAAATGACACTAATAAATGTGGCATTTTATAAGTTACTTTAGTTAGTTATGATAAAATATATTATTAATCTATTCTATGTGATCACATTAATGAAAATAGCCTTTCTCTATTCTGAAAAAGCACAGATAATTGTTCCTTTTATCATTTCTAAAAAAAATAACATAGGAAGGGTTCCTTTTATCAGGGCTAGAGAATGAGCTAATAAAAGGGGTCTTTTATCAGTAGTTTTTTAGTACAGATAACAAGTATCCATTTACAGTTCTATTTTCTTTGGCTAGTAATGGTTTCCTTTATGAGTTATTTTCAGAAGTGCTGACATATGAGGCTATCATCAGTGCTTTTATCTAGTGATGATAATGGATAGTGCTTGATAAAATAAAATATTTAGTAGTTTAAGATCTGGGATATGAAATCAAAATTACAAGAGTGACACACCCATTGGGTTTGGAGAGGTAAGAGAAATTGATAATGAGTAAAGTCCCTAATTATATATATATATATATACATTCTGTATTATGTATTTAATATAAAAGAGGTGCATAATATAATTTTTTAAATGTGATGTTTTTATATATTTGGTTATAAAATAATTATTATTAGTCTATATGAATCCAAGTATATATATATATGGTTTTTAATAACAAGTGAATGAAATACACTGGCCTGATTGACCCGAGTAGTGTAAATCATGGGGAATTACATGTCCTCATACACACCATACATATTCTTGAACTTTTCAACTAGTAATGAAGGCCCATAATAATAATTTTGAAAATTTTTGGTCAATTAAAAGAAAAATTGTTTATTCCCAGAATAGTATTAGGGAGAGTAACTCACATGTAACTATCCCCCAAATATATCAAGATTTGGTACCATGATCATAGTAGCCATGATACCTTATCCTTGGTGAAACTGATGCCTAAAATGAAAAATTAATATCTACACAAATACATTGAAATTCATTTCATTGATTCCGGAATGGGTTTTATATGATGATCTAGAAATATTCCCTTACTCTCTTAGATACATGTAGTGACAATGAATAGGTGGATGTGTATGAAAATATTATGAGAGTGTGAAAGATGGTACTCCGTCCAAATCCCCATCCATAAATTTAACTCATTCATTAAAATGAAATTAATATTCACATTACAACAATTCTAAAACACACAATCACAACCAAATAATCAACTAACATTACCCAACTCAAATGAGGTTCTTCCATTCTATAATCAATAACTCACATATCCATGCATCCTTAAGAGGTTTACCTCATGAACACTCTTATATCAACCAATGTGATATTCTAGATTATTTTACAAAAAGAAAATTCATTCCAAATGAAGTCCCACTGAAATTATTAGTGATCCCACTACCCATACGTAAATAAAAATGCCAATGTATAATGGAAAATGTTTATGGTATCAAATAATCTAGAAATGGATCCAAAATATCCATAAATATATAAAATTCCCATGAAAAACTGTCGTCAAATAAGCATTAAAGCATTAAATCACAACTACATGTAAATCCCGTGGTTAAAAAATTGATGAAATAATGATTGGGTCCCAAATAAAAAAAATTTAAAAAATTGTTCACAAACCCTAACACATATTTTCATAGTATTCATCATTGAAACATTCTATTGGACATCCCAAAGAGACTAATAAGCTGATCTCATATTTCATAGTATTCATTAGAGAGGATTGAACCCACTTCATGATGGTATATATCATGATTTTCAGCCTCATCACTCATATCAAAAATAGAATCCATAATTATCTACATACATATTCTATTTCAATGGTATTATTAGGGTGATGTAATATAGACAATAGGTCCACTCTATGGTGGGTACGATAACCTCCGCCAAACCAAATAACCATTACCTCATAGATCCATGTCACAATTGAACCATGTTTTGTATCCATAGAAAATTTCATCTACTAAAATGGGAAACAACATCAGCTAGGCATATATTCATCAGTAACAATAATGTAATGAACTTTCTTAGTTGCCCAAAAAGAATAGATTTGGACCAATAGAAGACCTTGGGTTCACCACATAGTCACTATAGGATCATCATGATTTTGAGGGATATTTTTTATGAAATAATGAGATTACATACCCTCTTAATTACTTAATCATCTATAGAATATTTAACTTCAGGATGTTTCAAAAAAAACATGATCATTGGGTCATTGGCATTGTAAGGCTCCAACACATATATCCTTCGATGGGATATTTTTTCATCACTTTCTCAATCAAACAAATATTCAGAAACTAAATGATTATGTATATATATCATAATAGAATAAAATGAATTCATGTTGTCAAAAAAATAGCAAAAGTAAACAAAAAAATGAGCATTATATTTAATATGTGATCCATACATCGACTATGGGTCTAATATTAGAATTTATCATGTAAAAACTTCTTTATAAGAAATTGAGAAGCCCCTTGTAATGCCTACTCTATATTTCCTAAAATCATTAAAATTTTCTAATATAACTATATGAACCATGTGTAGAAACTGATCATGATTTGGAATTTTCATTTCTCATAGGATGATTCCTTACCATTAACATGATAATGGAAAACATCACCTATACAGATCCCCTTGGGAGTCATAAATGACACTATTTTTCCTTGAATAACATTTAAATATATAAATGAATATTTTTTAGGCATATAATTTAGTTAGATTGGAATTTTGAGGATCAGGGGATATAGTTAATGATATAATAAAAAGAATAAATATATTACACCACACACATGCTGGTTTCTAAAATAACAGAGTAACTCCAAAATGGTGTCTCATATGAGAAATCTGAGACCTTCCTTAAATATGAGAAGCATGCTTTAACCAATTCAACAAATAATCATTACATGTGTCATGGGTTTGTGATATAATTACTCATAGGAAATTAGTATTTTAATAAATAATAATAACTTTCCGTATATTATATTGGAAGACATAATCAAAATTATTTAACCCTTCTCTGGGAAAAGACCTAGGGTTAGCCTCATAAACCTATGATTTTGAAAAAATATTCCAGAGGAGAGTTCTTGTATGAAGATTAATATTTCATGGTTCAATGATTATCTTCATAAGTATTTTGTGGATATTTCTACCAAAATTAATGTGGATCTGTTCTTCATCATCAATTAATCTAACATCAAGGTAAGACAAATTTTTATGTTGGATATAATCCACCGTTGATTATCTTATTTTGAAAAAAATCAATATATCTACAAAAAATTTTCATGGGTTGATTATTGAATTTCAGTTCTGTATTTATCTTCCTAGAAATAAGAAATTTTTACTATTTGATAATCACAATTATTTCCTCACAATTCATATTTATCAAGGAATAGATTGATTCCAACCTAAACAATATATGATGTTCATTCCTCAGGTTTCTTTTTATTTCATTTCTCATATAAATATTCACACATTCATTTTTGGTTTTTCTTTTGGATGAATTTTAGATAAATGCTTTTTTGAATTATCATTCTACATATGTTTTTTAGTACAATGGATCGGGAAAACAAGTTCGTATTTTTTATTGTTTGCTAGAATGAGGTGTGATGATGACCATGGATGAATTGTTGTTTAATCGAGTGGTTACCATGAGCTTCTTGAAAGTGTGGTAGTGTGGCATGATGGAAATTGTTTTACGAGAGAATTAGGGGATAATGTTTTTCCACCAATGATGACTGGAGTTCAGTCAACTCAAATACATATATCACAAGAGCGTTTTTGGATTGGAATAAAAGGTGATGTGGTGAAAGAGGAACCATTGGGAAACCATCTATGTTTCTGAAAATCCTGATATTCACAAAATATATTCCCAATAGAAAATTTCATGTAGTTCTCATGATGAAGGAAATATGGTTTCAAAACAATAAAATATTAGACCATATAGGACTAATGAAACATCATGTGATTCGTGAATGGTGACTCGGTGTGTACCCCAAGGGTAAAAATATTGGTAATGGGAATGTCTAGAGTACACTAGCATACCCCAGTACACAAACACGCCTCAGTACCTTGACACAGAAAGAGTACATGGACATGGAAAGAGTAAATGAACATAACCCTAGGTACATGGGAAGACCTGAGGTAGTGAACACACACCTTGTATACCATATACACAAGATATCATTTTCCTATGAATATTGAGGCTCTCATTCTCATCATCGTAGACTAGTTTCTTTAGGATTTTCCCTCAGTCCATCCCAATGATAGTATAGTGAGTCATCACATAATGAGTGTAGTATTTGAGCCCCATTGTGGCAGTAGTCTTATATAGGTTTTAGGAATCCATTCATGTTTTATGAGGTGTGATCCTCTATCATTCATTTTTATCTAGGTAGGGTGTGAAATAATATAGCCAACATCTCTGGGTATTTGATGCCATACATAGTAGGTTATTCTAGATAACATCATTGTACAACCCATAGGTCCTCAGTGTGATCCCATATCTATTTATATAGATATTTTATGTTCATAATGAAAATATTCATGGATAAACCCACCAACCACACCTCTAGAATAAGAATCGTTAATGTTAGTAGACATGTGGAAAGATTATTCTTATATGAGGGTTACCTTGAAACCCTGAGCAAGATCCTAGGATGGTGGTATGACTATGAAAATACATTGATAATTGATTATATTAGTTTGGTTATTATTATTATGTCACATATCTTTATTGAAATCTGTTTATAATGATGAGTTTACAGATATATTGATGCATCGTGTTTGGTGACTCTGAGATCTAATTTTGGGTATTGTTATACTCACTCCTTCATGAGATATTCCCATGCATTTTTTCATATATATATGATATAACATTCAACAGAGTCCTAGTTGGACTAGTAGTAGGTGATGAATATTTTATCCAAATGAAACGTTGTTCATGAAAAGTGTTTAATTTGATAGAAGTTCCATACATTCTTAGTAGGTTGGACTCCCATGCATTTATTATGATATTTTATTTATTACTTTATTCATTCCAACACTTGTGCATACATTTATGTAGGTTATATATGTAAGAATGAATCCTCGGCATTATTATTATTTTACCTTATAGCATTGTGTGGTTTTCTGCAGATGTGTGTGTGTGTGTGTGTACATGTACCTTATTTTATAGCCTCCCATGAGTGTGATATTCCTGCATGTTACATGTATCCTCACGGCGTCTATTATATAAGGATTAATGTGTCATATAATTCTTACCATCTGCTAAGTGGGCCCTAGTGGGTCAGGCCCTAACATAGTGTTATTATAGAATGTCACCATGGGATTGAATTTTGGAGATTTTATAGCAATGAGTTTTTTTGTGGGAAATAAGGAAATGGTGTCAAAGTTTTTTGTGTACATAAATCAAGTGGGGGAATACAATGTTGGTACAGAGGCTAACATATCCATTCAATCAAAATTTTATGAACATTTTGTTAACTCGGTATATATTGGCAATGGATGTATGGAAAACATTGGTAAATGAATCATAAATGAATGGGTGGTTATTATTATGTCCTCTGTGATCCATCTCCCCATAAATACTCTTTAATATGGTACATCATTTTTATTGTAGATTTCCATCATGATAAATGATATCATGGATTATACAGTAGGATTATGAGGCTGATCTTCCTAGTGAGGAGGCTTCAGCCCATGGTCATGCACTAGTGGTTATTCCTCCATGTGGTTTTCTATTATTACCACCACCTATTGAGAAGCTTGCATGACTGGATATACCCATTTATGATGTGATTTGATGGGGAATTAATTATGAGTTTCATAGATAGAGAACCCTATGGATTTGGTGTGATCCAACCCACCAAGATGTTGAGGACTTTAATAAGCTAGATATGATTGTTCACTTCATTGGTAGGACACCTCTAGATCATATGGTGGTCATAGTGGAGGACCTTCTTCATGGATCTAAAGGGTGATAATGTAATATGGTTACTCTAACATATTATATGGTGACACATTCCTGGAAAATGATTGAGCATATTTTCATAGAGGAGTTTCATCCATCTATGTTTCATATAGTATGCATCAAGGATCTTCTAAAGCTTCATCAGGGCAGCATGTCTTACTCATAGCATTCCACTTGGTTCAATAAACTCTCATGATAATCCAGGTATATGCTTTTATAATCATTCATTAATGTTTAAACCATTATGTTTAGCATCTATATGGATATTTTATCTAGTGTGATACCAATTTTGATTCCAATTTATTCATGATTTCCTGAGTGGGATTTTGTAGTGGAAAAAATCGTGTATGATTTGTCACCGAAAGTTGGTGCTGGTAGTGGGAACCCTAAATTTGAGCCTTCAATGATAGGAATAAAACATTTATATGGGGATCCAATTGAGATTGAAATTTCTGAAACGTTCCTCATGATATAGGGTATAGAATCCAAGGCTCTCTAGAATGTTCTAGTCTGCTAAGGAAGAAGGCATGTTATTATTATGACACTTGGGGTCATCTCATTCGAGATTGTTCAACCAGTTGGGCATGTTAAATTGTAATAGATGATAGAAAAATTATCAAAGGTTGTATCTAGATCAAGGTTGTGTATAGGGTGAGATATGTGTTAAAGGATATGGTATATAAGTAGGGTTGGTAAACGATTTTATTTGTTTTCACCACCACCACCATGTGGTCTGTGAAAGGCTCAAGGAGCTGGTGGGCATGGATGAGGATAGCTACCTTTAGTTGATTCTTATGGCATGGAGGCTCTAGGGATGATTAAAGGTATGATATATATATTTTATATCTTTTTTCTGTATTAATTTAAATAACATAAATTCAATCCTTTTATATTATATCCATTGATTGGGATCTAGAGACTTTTGTATCACCTTCGTCTTGACCCTTATGCTTGGAGACTCTTACTAGAGGGGATTAAATTATCACATACATCTTCTGATAGTGTGACCTGCTTCTTAAGGGTGATATATTAAAATGTAATCTTTTCATGTCCATGATGATCCCTTATGACATCATTTGTGGTTTGGACTATCTCTTTCTATTTAAAGATTATATTGAATACTTTTGATAGGAGATTTTGTGTGTCGGTGTTAATGGGTTGTATTGTTATGTACTCATTGATAAGGAAACCTCAGAAGAGTATAATAGGCTAATATGTTTGGGGATATAAATGATTAACCATATATTTCCTATTATTACCCTTAAAGGAGTATATGTTATGGGATTTTATCTTCCTGTAGATGTGTAAAATATCAGGATATGTACCAAAAAAACAATCTTGAATTACCACCTAACTGTGAGATATAATTCAATATGTAATATAAACATGGTACTACCCCATATCATCATCAAAATATATTATGTATTATATATATAATTGTGGGATGAAGGTTTAGTTATAGGCGTTTCATATGAAAGGATTCATCAGACCATTTGTATCACCTTGGGTCACCCCCATTCTGTTCACCAAGAATGAGGATGATAAACTGAGGTTGTGTGTCGAATACCATACATAGAACCAAGTGAAAATCTATAATATATACCAACTAATATGAATCAATGACCTCTTCAACTAGTTGGATGTTGAGAGGTTATTCATGGATACTAATTTTATGACATCATATCACCAACCTCAAGTTTGAGATTATGATATATTGAAGAAGGAATTTTGTTGTCACTATGGTCACTATGAGTACATGGTGATGACCTTCAATATAAAAACTTCCCAATAGTATTCATGTAATTCATGTACTTGATATTTCATCCCTTCATAGATTAGTTCATGATATTCTTCATCGATGAGATTTTTATATACTAAACAACCATGGAAGAGCATGCGATACATTTGAGGATGGTCCTGGACATACTCTTAGAGAGTCATCATTATGGGAAAGTCTCAACATATTTTTAATATATTTGTGAGTTCCACCCCCTAGTATATTTTATCAATATAAGATAGAATATAAATGATCTTGGTGAATGTTGAGATAGTGAAAGCTTGCGAGCCATCTACATGTGTGACAGAGGTGTGTAGATTCCTTGGTTTGGTAGGATAAAATATGATATTCATACCCAATTTCTCTAGGAATGAGGAATCCTTTATTAATTTTACCCAAAATTGTGGACTTTCATGTTTATATAGATGTTCCGATGTTATTTTCTAGTGTTACGGCAGAGGTTGACATGAACCCCTCAATTTTATACTTCTATAGGATGGTTTTGAGTATATAGTGTTTTTAAATGCTTCTAGAATTGAACATGGATGTATTCTAATGTGGAAATATGAAGTGATTAATTATGGGTCCGGGAAGTTGTAACAACATGAGTAGAACTACATGACCCATCTTCTAGAGATAGTTGTGTTTGTATTCTCCCAAAAGATATGGTGAATCTAACCAATTGGTGAGCATTTCATCATTTGTCCTGGCCACATGAATATAAAGTATATCTTATAGAAGTAGTATCAAAACATGAGACAAAGTAGGTAGCTATGTATCTTACAAAATTATTACATTGAGATAGTATTTAATCATATAATGGGGAATATGGTGGTATATTTTCTTAGTAGGATATATATTATTAGTTTCTTTTGTGTAAGGAATCATTGTAGATTTTCTTATTGTGGTTGTCCTTAGAGGGAGAGGATGGTAATGATTACCTCAGGTCAATGGTTTTTACCCCTATACTTTCACAATGTTTTAGGGAGTCTCATCCTAGGTATACTGATCATGATACCATTCATGTTTATATTCCCACTAGATACAGTCCAGATGGATTCTTTAATGGTGTGAGAACATCATCCTTTTCTTATGATGGGCCATTATACCATTGAAACTACAAGAGGAGGCCTGGAATGAATTTCACATATCCTAATTGGCATATATATAATTGTAGTGAAGATGGATCTATTAATGCTAGTTCATGAATACATGTATGAATAAGTGGGTAGATGAGTTTTCCTCTCAATGAGTCATTTTTATAAAGGTGAAGGCTATGAATTAGGTTCCATTGGGTTTGGATAGTCCCCTTGAGAAAACAGAGTGTAGGTGGGATGGTATCTGTATGCACATAATCATGGTTCTTCCATGACCTTCTAGATGGAACGATGTTGTTTCTGCGGTCATAGATTGAATCCCCAAGTCGAACCTCTTCCTAGCCATCAAAGATCATATTTCAATGGAGAGCTTGAGAAGCCTTTACATGTTGGAGCGAATCCAATTTGACAGAGTCTCTCGATGATAATTTAAGACCATGATGATCTCATCACATAATGATTATAGATAGGATTATAGGAGACCTATGGGACTCAGTTTCATTTGAGAATGGTATTTTTCCCATAAATTGACGGCCAAAAAATTGTAAAACATATATGCAGTTTACATAAATTAGGCATGTATGTTGGACTTTGGTTTTATTTGGTAGGATCACTTACTCTTAGTGGTGTTCATTTATAAACAAAAAATAACACTCCACCATTGGTATGAAACCATTTGTGTCCTTTTATGGGAGACACTACATGTAACCACTATTTTAGAATGAACCATGGGTGTCTGCACTCAATATCCAAGATTTGGTGTGGATCATCCAATAATGTATGGGGAATAACTAGATCCATTATAATTCTTTTGTAGAAAGATGACGAAGGCCTTCGATGTTCAATTTGGGTTAAAATGTGTTCCTAAAGGTCTCTCCTCATTGAGTATTGTGGATATATTTTCAGGGTGGCTTGTTATCCATGAGATTAATCAGTCCTTTTTCAGGCACAATGTAGGGTTACTGAGGGGGAGAGATTCTTGTCCATACAATCATAGTAAGACTGAGTACATTTTGTCTTCCACATTCTCCACCTGGGGAATAATATCGTAACCCATCTCATGTTATCTGTTGGGGTGTGCTAGACAATGAGGATGGATCCACCTTCAAAGAGTACCTAGTGGTTATTAAGGATAGATAGGATAGTATATTCTATAAGCGATATATTCCCATGGGTTGTGTTTAGTGGTAGCATGAGAAACATTATGAGAGAAACTGTGAGAGGGAGACTGATATGTGGGGTCAATATCCCTATATTTTTCAATGAATTATTTCTTTTTTTGATGGAAATCCCTGAGTTGGGGAGAATGAAACCGCACATTTTTCTTTTAAAACATTAGAATATTGAAAATAATTTTTTGAGTCTATGAATTTAGTAAACACAATATTTCATGCTCCAGGGTGGTCCAAAATAGATATAGTTAAAATAATAAATATATTACATCACATTAAATTTTTTTTAAGTAAGAGAATAACACCCAAGTGGACTCTTAGATAAGAAATCTGAATCATCCATTAGATCAATAATGTAGGTTTTACCCTAGGCATGACATAATCAATGTTCATGTATGTTTTTTGGGTTATTTATGGTCATTAGAAGATTAGTGATTGAGTATATAAATAAATAAATTTTGATTTATTATATCACATGACATAATCTCCTCTATTTATTCTTGATTATGGAAACTCCATCGGGTTATCAACATAACCCAATGGATTTAATAGGATCTCTTTGATGAGAGTTCTTATAATAACAACAATGGATCATGGTGAGGTGATCATTTATCAGTTGAGCTTGGGGATCTCACCATCAATAGTCGGGTGGAATTTTTATTCATTATCAATTGATCAAAACTATAGGTAGGATGTTTTATTATATTTCAGTTAATCGCCATATGATTATATTAAATGAAATGAAAATAAATAATTTTGAATAATTGATTTGTCTTTTAATTTCTTAATTGATGGTAGGGATTTGTCTTTCTATATATAAGAAATTATTATTGTTTGATAATACGTGATTATTTATTCATCATTTCTCATTCACAATGAAACAGATTAAGGCCAACCAAAACAATATCCTAGGTTCATTCCTTCTATTTTTTATTTCCCCATCATTATTCACACATTCATTCTTAGGGTTTATTTTTGTGAGATTTTCAGTGAATACCCACTAAAAGATCATTTCCTAGTCATTCTTTGGTTCAATTGATCGTTATCATAGTTTTAGATTCAGGATTGATTGGATGAAAAAGCTGTGATGATGACTATGAGGGATTGTGGATCAGATGGAGTTTTTTTCTTGAGTATTTTGACAGTATGGTGGAGTGGAATTATTTTAATAGATTCAATATTAGAATAGTTGATGGAAATCAACCATCAGGTATCGTGGAATTACGATCAACATAGATCCATATTTCATCGGTGCAATTTGTGCTTAGAATGATGAAAGAGGTGGCATGATTAGAACCAAATGAAAAGTATCTATTTCTAGAAAATTATAATACATGTATACTGAAGAATAAATGTTATGTAGTCCCCTAATAGTGATGACTATGTTTTTAGAGAATTAAAATACCACATGCCATGTGGGACCTACCCAAAGTCATTTGAACCAAGACTAGTGACTAACTAGGTACCCTGAGGGTACTTGGCCAGGTATGATGTAACAAAAAATGTAAATAATCGTAGCCTAGTACCTGACATGACGAGGTACCTGGACATGACGCAAGTACACCTTCCCGACCAGTGTACACAAGCACAATCCAAAGTACATGGGAATGGGATATTATACACATGAACTTTTGGGTGAGTGAAGAAACACCATTTATACCCTATAATCAAAATGTAATTTTTACAAGGAAGTTTGAATCCCTCATTATCATCTGTTTACATGAATTTATATAGGGTGTGTCACCTAATTCCTTCACATTGAGGGTATAGTGATTCCTCCCTTCTTATTTATTGGATGTGATACTCTCTAAAAAATTAGTTTACGAATGAGTTTAATAATCCCTTTTTGTGGCCTAGGGTGTGATCTTCTATCATTATATTCATCGTCAGGTGATTTTATGAATACCGTGACCACCATACCTTTGAGTTTTATCCCCTTTATAGAAGGTTATTTCATATAAAGTTAGGTATTCCCTATATGACCTTTAATATGTCCCATGTCCGTATATAAAATTTTTTTAGTTATATCATGTAAATATTCATAGAGAGAACTTACGATCATGACCTATTAGATCATAAAAATATGTGGTATACAACCCATTGAGCGACTCCCAAAGGACAATTATTACCTCAAAACATGAAGTAGGATCCTTGGATTTCAGTACTCTGAAAATATATGGAGACATGAGTATATCTGGGTTATTATTGTTTTTATGTATTATTCCATGATGAACATTCCATTAAGACTATGATTATAATTTTCTCTTGATTTATTATTTTGTGTGATATTGTAGAGTCCTACATGATATTTTTAAACTTTCCATTACATGGGATCTATATGTACATGTCATCTCTTATGAGGATGAACGTTTTTTGGATAGAATACTAAGTGGACCGGGATCGTGTGGATAATAGTTGTGTTAGAGGGATAGTGTTTTGTTCCATGTGTTTCATTTGTAGTTTTCCCCTCTATTTTTTATGATAGATACTTTCAGATTTTTTGTAAAACTTTATTTGGATAATTATAATTTTTAGTACTTATGTCGTACTCTGCTGTGGGTTTTAGATGTGTGCATTTATCCTTGGTATCAAGATTATGTTACCTTTTAGTATTATATGTGTATTTTGAGATATGTTTGTGTATAAGTGACTTGGACTAAGGACTCCCATGTGTGTGATATGGACACATAGTGTTTCTCTATAGTTTCAACCCTATTGAATGAAGTCATGATGTGTCACACTCGGATTGACACTAACCATGCAGGATCCGTTGGTTTGGCCACAATATAAACTATGTAGGGTGTGAGTAAAATGTTGCAAATGGATGTCACCACCAAACACAAACTACTCTACCATAATTCCAATTGGGCATTGAAGTAAAACAAATTTAGCAAGTAAGAAGAGGTTATCAAAGGAAAGTTCCCAATGATATACAAGTATGAATGTTGTATAAAAGGTAATATTTTTATTCAGTTAGTCAAACAAAAAGGGAATTCCATATTATTATTTATACTATTTTCAGACACATTAGATGAACTTTCATCAAGCCAAGATCAGAATCTGGGTCATGTAACTTCCCACCTTATTGGTCTATCTATTGAGGAAGTCATTTGAACACATTCTATATAGCAAGTATCTTATATTTGTGTGTGTATATGTGTATATATATATACCATTAGTCATCAACCCTATGGGACACTCTCTCCACTTTGGGAGGAATTTTATATATATCATCCTTTCTTAGGAACTCACTCATTATCTCATAGTAATGAATGTGTTTTCACAAACACACTCATGTGATCCATCCTCTATAAATGGGATTTTTTCCCCTTATTTTAAAATATAATATATATATATATATACATATATAATGAATTTTCATTGAGAATGTAATTTTCTTTCGGTGGACTAAAACTTACAAGGCAAGGATGAGTTCATCAATATTCAATATAGACCAACTTTAGGTCATAGATATAGAATACTATTAATTGTATAATACAAACATAGTGGAAATATCTATATCAAATAAAAGGTCCATGAAACGTGGTTCTCATCTCATGAATGTTTTTTTAATCTATAAATAATCCATTCTCAAGACTCATTTGGTTTAACAAAATAAATTTGGGACTTCTACAGGATACAATATTACTTATCATAAGTATTCATTCCAATTTTTTTATATTAGGATTTTATATTTTTATTTATAAAGTGAAAAAGATAAAAATATGCCAAAAATATTGGGAAGCTTTAAATATTGTTAAAACATTAAAAAATTATGTAAAATAGATAATATATATTTGATATTAATATATTTCAATATCCCAAAATGGGAGTAAATTCTCGGCATAAATCAACTTGAGTACGTATGGAAAAACCCATTTAGATTTTACCCATTAGAAAAATATTTAATTAGGATTTATTTTTTATTTATAATCAAAACTTGTATATCCCTCAAACTACCATGTGTCCCTAAAATAGACACATCATGGTTGTATGATGTAAAGAGATGATAATCACTCTCCTAAGACTATGTATATGGGATTCTATAAGCTCTAAAGTAAATATCTATAACCACTCACTCCCTTGAGATTAGATGGATAGGTAAAAAACACATTAAGCTACTAAACGAATCATAAAATAAAAATATGAACAACAACAGAGTTTTCTTACCGTAAGAATAACATCAATGACCTCTTTCTACCTCCTACAGGATGTGGGATCATAATATAACAACAAATCAGAACCCTAAAAAATATAATTGTTGATCTAGGCTTGTAACTATTTTAATAATTGCATAAATTATGAGAACTTAAATCACCAAATAATAAATTATTTAAAAAATTAACTTGGTGGAAACTAAATGATGATTTTTATTGATAATAAATGCTCAAGTGAGTGCGATTGAGTAGAAATGGAGGATGATCACTCAAATGGAGGAAAACATTGAAATAAAATTAAAATCCTATGTTTAGTTTATAAATAAATTAATTGAGGGGGGAGATTACATTTTCACCAATGTAATTTATAAATCATTACCACAGCCTATTGGGAACACATTATAGTTCCACCAGGTAGTGGGAGGGTTTTTCAGTGTTGTTGTAACACTATTGTAGCCACATACCCAACAATAATCCACCTGGTATCATGTGGAAACCTATACCCCATGTCCAGAATTTAATCTATTTTTTATCCCCAAATGGAATCTAATCCATCAAAAAACATTAAACTAAACAGAAAAAATATTAACAGATGAAAATTGAAAGAAAAAATTAACTGGTAAGTGAATGGGACATTATAAACTATCTAATATTAGATTCTCAATATCTATAAGCTCCATCTTACCTTTTTAAATAAATATTTTCTCCATTGATCATTAATCACATATTCATATTCTCAATTATCATCATAATAGTGACCAAAATATTACTATTCCTATATTAAGGGAATGAGAATTCATCAAAAGACATTATAACATCATTTGATGATAACAACATGTTTCTATAGGAAGGTACCATCAGAATCTGAATATATATCATCATATTGAACTATATTTGTTAGTTTGGGTACATATTTCGTTAATTATGAGACACATAAATGTTTTTGAATTTCCCAAAACCATAAAGTAAATCTTATATAGTGTAACACCCCAGGTAAATAAAGAATATGTGTAACACCCCGATATTTTATGTAAAATATTCTTTTTAATTTCATTAATGTCTTGTGTTATACGCTACACCAAAAGGAGCTTTCACAACACACATCACTGACCTGGCTTGAATTACACGCAATCACGACCTTCCATGATAGCGTGTGTTGTACGCAACACCAAGTTTCACTAAACAACGATATGCTATTAAAATATTATTAAAACTAGACATTATGAATAGTAATAACAACTTTTTGAAATTTTGTAATTTCTATTTTTCAAAATGGACTTCATTTTTGGATTTGGAATATCGAAATTAGCTTAGGGTGAAATTTTGGTGATTTTCGGATAACTTTCATATTTGGATGAATAGTGAAAATTACTAAATTTTAATTAAAAACAACTTTTTCAATCGAAATAATTAATAGTGATAAATTATTAATTTGAGTGGTTTTAAAGTATATTAAGAATATATTTTTACAATTTAATACAATGTTGATCATTGGGTGTAATTTCACATTTAAACCAGTTATAAACAAGTGTCAATCTTTTGATAGTTATTATCTCTTAAAAACACGCCTTTTGTTTTGACGACGGGAATTAATTTTTAAATTAACTAATGCAACTGATATGTTTTGAATTTGGTAAAATAGAAATCATTTTTGAGTTCATAATATCAAATATATCTTAGGCCTAATTTTTGGTATTTTTTTGAAAACATTCAATTTTTGATGAATAGTGAAACCACTAAGTGGTAGTTAAAAAAAACTAAATTTTTCATAAAACATAATTTTACCGCTTCTGTGAGTGGAATTTCAAAAATCCGAGAGACACGGTTGATGTCCGTAAGTAAAATTTGTTTCAATGAGATGAAAATAATTTTTGGTGAATAGTAACTTTTTACTTTTATTTACCACGGTTAAAAGTAAATAGGGTAATTAAGGGTAAAAATCATATTATTATTACCCTAACACATGTCCAAATTCTATTGGATAAGTGTAATTCGACCAAAACCAAGCTTAGGAATAAAATATAACCATTTAGGCCCACATGGATTAGATTAGGACATTTATTATTATTTATTTCAAAGAAGAGTTAAAAGAGTTAAAATCAAAGTGTATTTACTAAAACATTTTTAATATAGGGTTATACATAAGATACATTCGATTGTAAATATTCATTAGAAATCTAAAAATATTTACTACATAATGGTATTTTATTTGTAATTTTTATACATTAAATAATTTAATTTATTTATGACACAACGATGATGCAGTAATTATCTTATTAATGAAATATTGACATAATTGATGTTATAAATACTCAAATAAATATAATTTGAGACTTTTTATGACTTAAAATAATTTTCCAGGTTAATATGAAATGTTATTGGTGATTTAATTAACTTTTTTAGAACTTATATTTTTGTTATGATTTTCACAAAAATCAATTACTAAATAGTGTCAAAATATACATAAAATAGTTTTTAAAATGAATATTATATTATTAATAGATATTTTATTCCTAAAAATCTAAGGTTCAGCAAAATGACTTAGATAAGGATATATATATTAATAATAAACAATTTGGGGTTCTTTTAGCTTCTTATAGTAAGTTTATTAACCTTATAGTATAAGAACACAAGAAGACACGGTAAAAGTAAAATTATTTAACTTAATGTTAAATCTAAACGATAAGGTTAAAATAGGAACCTAAACTTGTATAAATTCTATTGGATGAGAGGATTTCGACCCATCCCCACCTTAGCCTCGAAATAAATCAATTTGGGGCTATTTAAAACCGAACTTGACTTTATAATAAAATGATATTTTTAGTTATTCCAAAGGTGCCCCTCTCCTCCCTTATAAAAGGACACCTCCTCCCTCTCTTGCTCACACAACTTTGAGCCATCAAGCTCGGACAAACCCTGCCAAAATATCTTCTCCACTTCCCTAGAAACATCCTAGTGGTTCTGGTCTTCCTCAAAGACCAATTTTAGTGCCCTAAGAGGAGGTCTCAAAGAGGCGCTTCAAAGAAGAGGTAATTTCCATTACCAATTCTTTAACCTTTATTTCTTCTTCCACTTCTTCTTCTTAGGTTGTTTAATTATGAAGTAATAACATCAGTATCACTCATATACTGATATGTTATTATAATTATGAAACAATCCTAATTCACCATCTATCCATCCTACGGAAAACGAAATCACTGTGTGTGCGTACGTACGAAATACCTCTCCACGCCGTGGTGTAATCTGTTTTTCCACCAATAAATTACATGGATGGGTATTATGGTGTAAAGAATAACTATACATAGTTATTATAACATCATAATTATTCTGATATATTGTATCATCCACTCCAATTCAATTCAATAATTATGGAAATGATATCATCGCTCGTGCGTACGTACGGACTACCGTCTCCACGACGCGATGAGATTCATTCTCCATGTTAACAATTTAAGAATGATTATAAAGTATATATAAGAAATAATAATGAAATATATGACATTATAATGCTACTGGATTTATGTTTGTATATATGTATTTCATCTACTTAATTCCACTCAATTCAATAAGGAAACAAAAACAGTGTTCATTCGTATGTACGGCCTACCGTCTCCATGAACGGTGTATTTCTTTCCGTTTATCGATCCATTATATATATGTATATTCTGAATATATATTATATATAAATCATGTTTTATATTATATAATTAATTAATAATGATCTATGTAATCATATGAATAATTACAAGTTAAAACACGAACGACAAATGAGACGATTTTACCCAAAACGCTAATTTAACATGAATTTACAAAAGAACGGGTAATATAAAGTCATAAGTAAACCATATATGATATAATAATAGTGAATATGATTCTGTAATAAGTCAATGACATTATTTAAATCATTATATAGGAGGTTCGGACACTTACGAAGCAAATCAGACCTAAGGTAAGGGATAAATTTTCAATCTCATTTTTATCCGAGATTGCTTATACGTAAGTATTTACTGGGGTTACGTTTATCATCCTTGACGATGATTTCTAAAAATGATTTCATAAAATGTTTACCATTCTTCCATGGATGTTTAAAGTCATTTTTACCCTTTATTTACTTTTTACCACATTGTATGAATGAAAACTTTCGTTTGGTTACCATATAAGGTACTTTTTGACTTTTCCGACAAAAGTACGAGGAGAATGTTATTTTTAACTTATACGGCGTGAACGGATTTTTACGGTTTCATAACGCCTCATTTTCAAGAAGCTTACTCTACAAGATTGCATGATTATTTTCAATAAAACACTTATCTTTTAAAATTTCATGGAATTTTGTGAAAAGAACATGATTTTAAAGAAGAAAGGATATTTTCCTCAAGAATTCATTTCAAGTGTTTTATCAAAACTATTTTACATCTAAGATGACGTTAATTCATATGTGTATGTTTCAAGTAAAATTTCTCTATGAGTTAAATGGATTCAATTTTCTTATGATGAAATGATATCAATTATCTATGGATTATGTTATGATGGCATGATGTTTAAGAATCCCATTTTATTTCATGGGTTATGCAATGATGTATGCTTTATGATTTTGTGGCACACATAAGAATGGTATCATTATGAGATGGGTGGGACCTATATCTCCCTCCAATTCATTGGTTAAAGATTTTATATCTCATGAGATAGACAAGGCTGGAATGGTAGGTTATACCGGTTCAGTGAAACAGGACTGAAACGAGGGTAACTCGGTTCAGAAAGGGACTTTGTCCACTAAGATAGTCTTGGAAATGAGTCTTGACTAAGAAGAAATGATTCTCTATGATTATGTGTGTATGCCACAAAGTTTCATGTTTTAAGTTATGATTATTGGATTTTCATTTCACTACTATGATTTATCCCATGTTATGAAATTATGCTCTCTTTTGCAGGTTAAGATTTCCAAAATGTTATGTTATTATAAAGATGATGTGATTGATATTTCTTTTTTTTACCCTTACTGAGCATTTGAGCTCACCCTTTTATGTTTTCTTTTCCCCAGGATATAAAGAAAGGTTTTAGGTAAAAAAAAAGGAAGATCTTTATGGGAGATGTTGAAGATCTTTCACCACGATTAGAAGATTATATTCCGAGTTTCCAAAGACACTAAACTATTACGATCATTGTGTGTGTGTGTTTTTGTTATGTACTAATTATTTCGCAAAAGTAATGTAATGTCCATGTACATCAAGCTTCGGGTCTCTACAGTTGGTATCAGAGTAAAGGTTTAGTCAACCTTTGGAAACTAGGATGCGAAAATGTTAGTGAGATCCCTAGAGATATTTCTAAGGTATGCCTAGGGATGTCCCTAAGGTTAAGTATACGTATAGGTTATAGTACTAGAATTACTCTAACGATCATAGAATTAAACCTAAGATGTTAGATATTGAAGGTACTCCCCCTTTATTATGTTGTTTTCCATAGCATGATTTTTGCCTCTCACAAGATTCTTTTTGTGTTTTAGTTAATGGAGGGAACCAGAAGGAATTCGGTTAACATTGAATCCAATGGACAAATTGGTGACTATGAGCTACAAAATTGTGTGATTCCTAGAGAGAAAGATCTTGTGATTATGCCAAATCAGTCATCGCGATATATGATTAACAAGGTGAAATTTAGTGGTATGTCTAATTCATCAAAGAAGAGGAAGATAAACTATTATGCATGTTCACATGTTGAGGAGCATAAAGAAAAGAAGATTGAGATTTCTAAAGAAGGGAAAAAGAACCTTGAGGAATACCTCAAATGGAGGAACCGATGTTATCTGTGTGGAGAAAAGGGTCATAGAGTGATAGACTATTATGGAGTTCAATGTATTATTTGTGGAGAACATGGGCATTACCCAACTCAATGCCCTGACCTAAAAAGTTACTTCTAAATCAAGGAAGGACTTATTCCAGTACAATAATTGATGAGGATGGATTGAAGTGTTTATGTATTGGTATTCAAGAATAATGTTGTTGAGGTACGTTTATTGTTGTATTATTCTATTGTGGTTTTCAATAATTTTAAGGTACCGGTAACCATGAAAAGTGATTCAAATATTTTTGAAAGAAAATGATAAGCGCATAATGAAGGGATAAGTAGAAAATTAAATGTTTGACAGTATTCATGAGCTCATGATTAATATAAGGACTAAGTGATATCATGGTTTGAGTATATAGAATTTTGAGGATTTTGGTATGTGGAAGGTGTTAACTTTAACTACATTCAAGTTTTCACTATGGGTCAATGGATATTCATGAGAATACATTATTAAGGCCTTTGAATGTTTGGAATGTGACCAACAAGACATATCTTATGATATATGGGAATCAACGATGGTATTAAATCTCTGGTAATCGTTTTCACTATATTATGAGAGTGGACTGAAGTATTATGGATAAGCCTAAAGATTGGAATGGATTATGTTGGACATAAGTTAGTATTGTCTGAGGATATAAGTTTTTTTCGATATTATTGATGGGATGTTATAGTAATATAGTTTTAGAAAAAGGACAACCTGCTGGACGGGCAACAGCCCATCGCGTCAAACAAGGCTGTGGGAATCGAACCCACAACCGAAGTGCGACTGGCCTTTATCACCTACCACTGGCCTACAAGAAGTCCCTGGTTAGTAGAAACTAGTTTTATTATATTATGAAGTATGATATATGAAGTATAAGTCCATTTTAGGAACAATATATGAATAATCTCATTATATAATGACTTATGTATATTTAATAACTTTTGCTAACCTTTTGTTTGAGACAGATGGAATGACCCGTCATTCTATCACATTATCTGCTAACACTTCACGAATAACAAATTTAACTTCATTTATTGAAGTGGAAATTGTTTAAGGCACAAATAACAGTGAGATTGTACCAAAATAAAGTAAGTATTTATTCTAATTCTAATTCTTCAACTTTAGGGAAACGATCTTGAAAACCAAAAATGATTCCCTAGTGCTCTTATATCTGATTAATCAGATGGTACCTTAGATCGTCACAAATTTATGGATTTGTGATTGCTAGCTTTTCCATAGCCATGTTCTCTACCACTCTCCATCAGAACATGATGGTTAGATTTCTCTTCCATATCCATATTTTCACCTATGTGGAAACCCAGTGATTAGTTTATTTGGGTAACCATTACGTTTCATACTTTTGTTTTTAAAGATTGGTTTTGGTATTCCTTTTTACGATGTGGGTTTCGATTAAAGAGACTTTCGAATAGTAAACAATTTATAACCCCGACGAATTTCGAGGGCGAAATTCATTTTAAGAGGGGTAGAATGTAACACCCCAAGATTTTATGAAAAATATTCTTTTTAATTTCATTAATGTCTTGTGTTATAGGCTACACCAAAAGGAGATTTCACAACACACATCATTGACCTGGCTTGAATTACACGCAATCGCGACCTTCCACGATAGCGTGTGTTGAAAGCAACACCAAGTCTCGCTAAACAACGATATGCTATTAAACTATTATTAAAACTAGACGTTATGAATAGTAATAACCACTTTTTGAAATTTTTTAATTTCTATTTTTCAAAATGGACTTCATTTTTGGATTCGGAATATCGAAATTAGCTTAGGGTGAAATTTTGGTGATTCTCGGATAACTTTCATTTTTTGATGAATAGTGAAAATTACTAAATTTTAATTGAAAACAACTTTTTCAATCGAAATAATTAGTAGTGATAAATTATTAATTTGAGTTGTTTTAAAGTATATTTAGAATATATTTTTACAATTTAATACAATGTTGGTCATTGGATGTAATTTCACATTTAAACCAGTTATAAACAAGTGTCAATCTTTTGATAGTTATTATCTCTTAAAAACACGCCTTTTGTTTTGACGACGGGAATTAATTTTTAATTTAATTAATGCAACTGATATGTTTTGAATTTGGTAAAATAGAAATAATTTTTCAGTTCATAATATCAAATATAGCTTAGGTTTAATTTTTGATATTTTTCTGAAAACATTCAATTTTTGATGAATAGTGAAACCACTAAGTGGTAGTTAAAAAAAACTGAATTTTTCATAAAACATAATTTTACCGCTTCTGTGAGTGGAATGTCAAAAATCTGAGAGACACGGTTGATGTCAGTAAGTAAAATGTGGTTCAATGAGATGAAAATAATTTTTTTTGAATAGTAACTTTTTACTTTTATTTACCACGGTTAAAAGTAATTATGGTAATTAAGGGTAAAAATGATATTATTATTACCCTAAAACATGTCCAAATTCTAATGTATAAGTGTAATTCAAACAAAAACAAGCTTAGGAATAAAATATGACCATTTAGGACCACTTGGATTAGATTAGGACATTTATTATTATTTAATTCAAAGAAGAGTTAAAAGAGTTAAAATCAAAGTTTATTTACTAAAACATTTTTAATATAGGGTTATACATAAGATAAATTCGATTGTAAATATTCATTAGAAAGATAAAACGATTTACTACATAATGGTATTTTATTTGTAATTTTTAGACATTAAATAATTTAATTTATTTATGACACAACGATGATGCAGTAATTATCTTATTAATGAAATATTGACATAATTGATGTTATAAATACTCAAATAAATATAATTTGAGACTTTTTATGACTTACACTAATTTTCTAGGTTAATATGACATTTTATGGTTGATTTAATTAACTGTGTTCGAACTTATCATTCTGTTATGACTTTCACAAAAATCAATTACTAAATAGTGTCAAAATTGACATAAAATAGTTTTTAAAACAAATATTATATTATTAATTGTTATTTTATTCCTAAAGATCTAAGGTTCGGCCAAATGACTTATATACGGTTATATATATTAATAATAAACAATTTGGGGTTCGTTTAGCTTCTTATAGTAAGTTTATTAACCTTATAGTATAAGAACACAAGAAGACACGGTAAAAGTAAAATTATTTAACTTAATGTTAAATCTAAATGATAAGGTTAAAATAGGAACCTAAACTTGTCTAAATTCTATTGGATGAGAGTATTTCGACCCATACCCACCTTATCTTCCAAATAAATCAATTTGGAGATATTTAAAACCGAACTTGACTTTATAATAAAATAATATTTTTTGTTATTCCAAAGGTGCCCCTCTCCTCCCTTATAAAAGGACACCTCCTCCCTCTCTTCCTCACACAACTTTGAGCCTTCAAGCTCATCTAACCCCGGCCGAAATCTCTTCTCCAATTCCCTAGAAACATCCTAGAGGTTCTGGTCTTCCTCAAAGACCAATTGTAGTGCCCTAAGAGGAGGTCTCAAAGAGGCGCTTCAAAGAAGAGGTAATTTCTGTTACCAATTCATTCACCTTTATTTCTTCTTCTACTTTTTCTTCTTAGGTTGTTTCATTATGAAGTAATAACATCAGTATAACTCATATACTGATATGTTATTATAAGTATGAAACAATCCTAATTCACCATCTATCCATCCTACGGAAAAAAAATTATCGCGCATGCGTACGTACGGAATATCGTCTCCACGCCGTGGTGTAATATGTTTTTCCACCAACACCTTACATGGATGGGTATCATGGTGTAAAGAATAACTATACATAGTTATTATAACATCATAATGATTCTGATATATTTTATCATCCACTCCAATTCAATTAAATAATTGTGGAAATGATATCATTGCTCGTGCGTACGTACGGACTACCGTCTCCATGACGCGATGAGATTCATTCTCCATGTTAACCATTTAAGAATGATTATAAAGTATATATAAGCAATAATAATGAAATATATGACATTATAAAGCTACTTGATATATGTGTATATATATGTATGTCATCTACTTAATTCCACTCAATTCAATAAGGAAACAAAAACAGCGTTCATGCGTACGTACGACCTACCGTCTCCATGAACGGTGTATTTCTTTCCATTTATAGATCCATTATATATATGTATATTCTGAATATATATTATATATAAATCATGTTTTATACTCTATAATTAATTAATAATGATCTAAGTAATCATATGAATAATTACAAGTTAAAACACGAATGACAAATGAGACGATTTTACCCAAAACGCTACTTTAACATGAATTTACAAAAGAACGGGTAATATAAAGTCATAAGTAAACCATATATGATATAATAACAATTAATATGATTCTGTAATAAGTCAATGACATTATTTAAATCATTATACAGGAGGTTCGGACACTTACGAAGAAAATCGGACCTAAGGTAAGGGATAAATTTTCAATCTCATTTTTATCCGAGATTGCTTATACGTAAGTATTTACTGGGATTACGTTTATCATCCATGACCATGATTTCTAAAAATGATTTCATGAAATTTTTACCATTATTCCATGGATGTTTAAAGTCATTTTTACCCTTTATTTACTTTTTAACACATTGTATGAATGAAAACTTTCATTTGGATACCATATAAGGTACTTTTTGACTTTTCCGACAAAAGTACGAGGAGAATGTTATTTTTAACTTATACGGCATGACCAGATTTTTACGGTTTCATAATGCCTCATTTTCAAGAAGCTTACTCTACAAGATTGCATGATTATTTTCAATAAAACCCTTATCTTTTAAAATTGCATGGAATTTTGTGAAAAGGACATGATTTTAAAGAAGAAAGGATATTTTCCTCAAGAATTCATTTCAAGTGTTTTGTCAAAACTATTTTACATCTAAGATGACGTTATTTCATATGTGTATGTTTCAAGTAAAATTTATCTATGATTTAAATGGATTCAATTTTCTTATGATGAAATGATATCAATTGTTTATGGATTATGTTATGATGGCATGATGTTTAAGAATCCCATTTTATTTCATGGGTTATGCTATGATGTATGATTTATGATTTTGTGGCACACATAAGAATGGTATCATTATGAGATGGGTGGGACCTATATCTCCCTCCAATGCATTCGGTAAAGATTTTATATCTCATGAGATAGACATGGCTGGAATGGTAGGTTATACCGGTTCAGTGAAGCAGGACTGAAACGAGGGTAACTCGGTTCAGAAAGGGACTTTGTCCACTAAGATAGTCTTGGAAATGAGTCTTGACTAACAAGAAATGATTCTCTATGATTATGTGTGTATGACACAAAGTTTCATGTTTTAAGTTATTATTATTGGATTTTCATTTCACAACTATGATTTGTCCCATGTTATGAAATTATGCTCTCTTTTGCAGGTTAAGATTTCCAAAATTTTATGTTCTTATGAAAATGATGTGATTGATATTTCTTTTGTTTACCCTTACTGAGAATTTGAGCTCACCCTTTTATGTTTTCTTTTCCCCAGGATATAAAGAAAGGTTTTAGGTAAAAAAAAGGAATATCTTTATGGGAGATGTTGAAGATCTTTCACCACGATTAGAAGATTATATTCCAAGTTTCCAAAGACACTAAACTATTACGATCCTTGTGTGTGAGTTTTTTTGTTATGTACTAAGTATTTCGCAAACGTAATGTAATGTCCATGTACGTCAAGCTTCGGGTCTCTACAATATGAAATTTTCATATTTCTCCATATTTGTGAATAAAATATTAATATGAATTTAAATGGGATGCTATGCTCGATGGCGTACCCAACACACAACAACGAGTTTCTTGGGAATCTTACGTTGCACTCTAATAATAAAATAATATTATTTTAAATGGCAGTTAACATGTAGCCGTTGTATTGGCGATAATGGATATAAATAACTAAAATATGATTATATATGTTTTCTAATGTTTTTACATTTATCCAATAAAGGATAAAGGCTTAAAATACGGAAAGAAGTCAATTTTAGGCGTATATGCCCTAGTTTTCACTAAAGGTTCACTTATCGCCTTTTGATGGCGAACCGTCATTAAATATAGTTTTTTTCACTCTTATACATTCTATTTGGACCAAATAAAACTCTTATTTAGAATCGGGACATCAAAATTTACTTTGTGTAAATTTTTGGTATCTTTCTGATAAAGTTCATTTTTTTAATGAATACTGTAAAATGTTGTATTTTAATTCAAAACCTCTTTTTAATATAATTTCTTTATATGATTATATTATCTTTTTAATTGGTTTTAAAGTGAAATTAGAATATATTTTTACCATTAAACCCAATAGTGTTCATTGGAATTAATTTCACCTTGAAATCGGACATAAACTAGTGTCAAACTTTTGATACTTTTTATTTCCTAAAAACACGCTATTTGTCATAACAATTGGAATTAATTATTAAATTAATTAATGTGACTTATATGTTTTGAATTTTGTAAAATAGGCTTCATTTTTGAATTCGGAATATCAAATATAGCTTAGGGTAAATTTTTTGTAATTTTCTGAAAAACTTCATTTTTTGATGAATAGTGAAACCACTAAGTGGTACTTATAAAAACTGATTTTCCGTTTAAATGAAATTTTTCCACCTTTGTGTTTTGAATTTCAAAATTCTGACATACATGGTTGTCATTAAGAAGTAAAATGTGGTTCAATGGGATTAAAATAATTTTTTGGTGAATAGTAACTTATTAAGTTTTTAATCGCGATTAGAGGTAATTAGTGTAGTTGAAGGTAAAAATAATGTTTTAATAATATGAAATGAACTTTACACATGTCCTAACCTCATTGGATGTGTCATGGACGACCAAGACAACCCATGGGTCCACTTGGGAACCCCATGAAGCCACTTTTGTTGGAAAATGACATTAATATCTTTTTATTTAAAGTTAAAGTAAAAAATGAGACAAACATGAAATGTTTTACTAAAACAATTTTTACATGGTGTTATACAAATAATATTTTTAAATATAAATATTAATTGGAAATATAAAAAGATTTAATACATCATAGTATTTTTTTTATAATTTTTAGACATTAAATAAATTAAATTATTTATGACATCATGATGATGCAGCGATGACCTCATTATTTAACGATTTAAATAAAATGGAAAGATAATGTAATATCTAAGACCTAAACATGTCCAAAACCTATTGTATGAGTGGATTTAGAACCCTTGTTAGCTTATCCTCGATAAAAATTAATGTGGGACCTCCTAAATCTGAATACCATTTTCAAATAAAGTAACATTTGCTAACTTTCCAAGAGTGCCCCTCCTCTCCTCTTATAAATGGCCCCCACCTCTACCTCTTTACCCACACTCCCAAAGCCTTTGGCTTGGCCAAACCCTACCCATTTTGTCTCTCCACTTCCATCTCTTACTCCTTGAAGCCTCACTTTGGGCAGAAGCCTTCCCAAGGAAGCCTTTGAACTCAAACCAAAGTGAGTTACCCGATTTTAAGGTAATGTGTTCACTTGAGTCCTTTTGTTTTATTTTGCATCTCCACCCCCCTAAATTATTTTTATTCATTTATTTTGTAAAAACTACACTATATTCAATATACTAGGATGTTTTTATAACAAGGATTCGAGCTACACTTACACACACCTACATCTAATGGTTAAAGAACATACTGTTTCCGTGGATGGAGAATTTCTGCCTCACGAAACGATGATTGCTCAACACTCATATAACACCTTTAAAGGTAGCCATTAAGATGTCACTATATTTATATATGATATATAATATGTTTATGTTTTACTTAAGCTTCTGTATTTTTCATTTGTGGCTTACCTTTATGGGTTCCATTATGGGTATACTCGATATCTTCATTTTAGGAAGTGCGGACTACCGCCCCCTCAAAGTGATGTGATTCGTTAATGCCATACGTGGGACGTATAAAGGATGGATTTAATGTTATTATATATGATGTTATACTGGAATTATAATATACCTATATATCATTATTATTTCTTTCCATTAAATTATGAGATAGAAATGAAAGTAGCGTTCATGCGTACGTACGGTTTACCGTCTCCAGGAACGGTGCATTTCATTTCTTATCCCCAAATGTAATGTACTATTATAAGTACATGTTTATAATGGATATATATGATGAATGATACATCTAAATGATGAATATAATTCTGTAATTAATATATACATACCTATCATTTAGTTTTAATTCCATTAATATGACAAAGAAATGAAAGTAGCGTTCATGCGTACATACGGCTTACCGTCTCCATGAACGGTGCATTTCATTTCTTACCTCTAAATGATTATGTAATATTATAAATACATGTATTTTCTGGATATATATTATATATATTCTATCCAAATCAGTAATGTCATTCTGGATATAAAGAACATTTGACCACACGAACAACATGTGATTGTAAGAAGTCCACATTCGACTTAAGAACCAAATATCTACAAAACAAACATTATTAACTTAAATGATTAAATAATGTTTATAACATGAAAATAAGTGATATAAAAGGAATAATGAACTAGAAAAAGGTTCTTAATAAATTGTATATTAACTCAAGTTTATTATTCAGGGCGTTAAAGAATTATTGAGTCAAGTCGGACCCGAGGTAAGGGATCCTACTCCTCTCTTTCTTTTTAAATACACTCTTTTATGTCATTCCTTTAAAGCTCATATTTCTTGTGATTGGGATGTTCTTTTATATTACTCTTACTATAATTTTTATGTACATATGATGAGAGACCCTATTCTCTCTCATCAATCCATTTTGGATGTTTTGAGTGGCACCGTTAGGCTGCCGAATTTTCTTAAGAGATCTAACCTCTCTCTTTCTTTTTAAGTACTCTCCTTTATGTCTCTTCTTTTAAGCTCCTATTTGTTATGTTGGGGGATGTTATTTTATATTCCTATTTCTCTAAACTGTATTTTGATGTGATGAGAGACCCTATTTCCTCTCATCAATCCATTTTGGAAGTTTTAAGTGGCGTCGTTAGGCTGCCGAGTTTTCGTAAGAGATTTTTCATCTCACTTTTATTCTCGTGAGATTTATGCTACATTTGCCACCATTTCCTTTGAGTGGTTTATGTACTGACCATTATTAAACTCCTTTTTTAATATAATTCCATTTATGGGTATTTACATATTCATTGTATGACACTTCTTCGATGGGGTGTACTTTTTGAAAGTTACCCAAGTCGGTAAGGGAACCTTTCACCCTCCTCTTTTTAAAAGACTTCATTTGTTATGTCTTTTAATTAACATACTATTATGTTGGGATATGTTATTATATATCCTGATTGATGTAAATTTTATTTCCAAGTGATGAGATTCCCTTTTTATCTCTCATCAACTCATTTTATGAATTCTTGAAGTGACGCCGTTAGGCTGTCGAATTTTACCAGGGGAACTTTTTAACCCAATTTCGATTTCTTTGGGTTCAACATGTAGTTATTGAATATGTCATCCTTTGAATATGTGTGAATGACCTTTTATTTTTTTCACTTAATATACAATTATATTGGGTGTATTTATATTTGTCACACATAATTTTCAGATTGATTTATCCTTAATTTAAGGATACCTTCTTTATAAGGGATTTCATCACATTTTACATCTCTATTGAGACTTCATTGTTGTTATGCACCAATTCACTCAAATATGGTGTATATACTGTCCTTTGGAATATTATATCATGAATCCATTTATTCTCATGATATTATAAAGTTCTGATTAAATGTTATTCCTCAATTATTGTATTCAAGTGTCACTAATTTTGGTAAAACCCCTTTAACCAAAATATCACTTTAAATGTTTTAATTATTTGTTCTTATTAATATCCATATTTTCAAAATTGTTTTAAGGATTTATTTATATGGATATTAATGGTTTAAAATGTTAAAAGCTTCCAGGTGGTATGGGACTTCGTCTCAATCTTCTTTCAATGAGGCATATTTTGTTTTATACACAACCTTCTTTTATACGGTGTATAAAACCCTTTGACTTTTACGTTTTTTCAAAAGGAATCTTTTTTATACGAAGCGTTTACTAAATGAAAAAAGGGAATTTTTTTGTCGTACGTATGTGGCGACAACAACTTCTCCGCTGCCGTGACCATTTTTGAGTTTCGGCTTCCTCTACAAGCCATACCTTTTTTTAAAGAAAAATAAATTCCATGTTTTACTTTTCTTTTATTTTGGTATTGAAAATTGTTTTCATAATGTTTCTATATCAATTTTTTGTATTGATATCTTGTGATTGAAAGGTGGAAATGTTATGTTTCCTTCAAGCATGTTTTATGTGATACGATTATGTTGAGGTTCTTGGGCATTATTATGAAGACTGGTGGTTCCGTGATAGACTAAGGGTGGGTGAGCCCGATATAGCTCTCCAATGCATTGGGTAACGTGAAGGAGTGAAACATTAAGGTTTCTCCCAAGAGATTTAGAGAATATACTGTGATGGGTATTCCAAACGTAACCAAGAGGGTTACTCCCTACGTAAGAATGTTATGAATGCCTCAAGTTACCTTTATGTCTTATGATTTATATGATTTATTCATGGTTTGATGAGGTATGTTAAAGTGCCTATGTTTTATGGGTAAAGTATGATTTCATTCTTATGTATATATGAACTCATGTTTCATTTCAATATTTTTATAACCCTTACTGAGCTTTTTATGCTCATCCCAAGTTTTTGAAATGTTTTTCACAGGTCAAGGGAAAGGTACATGATGTGATGATAGTGTCAAGGATGTGTCAAGAAAGAATCCGTGTTTTATTTTAAATATGTTTCCGTTGATGGGAAGAATGAATATTGTCTTTTATGTAACCACTTTGTTTAAATGTGGAATGTAATGAATGTTTCATGATCTCATTCTCTAAAACTCTAAACCTGAAAAGATCCTCAATGTGTAATCTTGTAATAACTCAAGATTAAGTAAGGTTTAAGGCTGGGGCCTTATAGTTGGTATCTAAGGTCAGTTTAGATAACTTTAGAGGTTAGGGTATTCTCTAAGCATAAGTGACAATACCATAATGGTTAGGATTTCAGAAAGAGTCCTAGTTTTAGATAATGTGAATGAGTAAGTATATCTTAGTGTTTACCTTCCTCATTAGTACATGATTTTTTTGTTGATATACTCACACTGACATTTCTGTTTTTAGTGAATGGTTGGATCTCGCAGGAACCAAAGTGACAATTGGTTTGAAGGAAACTGTGGTGGTTCTCTGATTAAGAGACTCGATGAAATGGGGTATTCAATGAGGAAACTTGTGGTTTTTCTAATAAAACTATCAAGGAGTCATGATCAACCACGTGAACCTTGGTATGTTCTATAATGCATCATGTACGAGATGACCAATCAATGTGGAAGTTCAGGTAATAATTAAAAAGGTAACCATTAGGGTTTATATTATCCTTACTTTTTAGGTAATTATGGGTTATTATATGTTATGATGGAAAATGAAAGGCATGAGATAAACTTGAGGTTAAAATATGTTATGTTAATTTTTGAATATTTTATCTCGTTTTGGGAAATGTTTTGAGAATTATATAGCTTTGGAAAAAGGACAACACACAGACCGTGTGACAACCCGTCGCGTCGGACAATGCTGCGGGAATCGAACCCACAACCAAAGTGCGACTGGTATTTATCCCCTACCACTAGACTACGTGAAGTCCCTGGTTAGTTTGACTGATTCTTTCTAGTTGTATGATTTTATGAATTAAGAGTAAGTTGATTTTGGGTTATTTATGAAAATTATTAACCTATCATGGAGGATATGTGATTAGGTTAATTACTTTTCAATACGAGACTTTAGGAGCAACTGATGTTGTTTGGAGATAAATGTAACGATTTAACTTGGAAGAATATGTGACTAAATCCTTCAAATATTTGGGTTTCAATCTTAGATTGGTTTACTTTGAAGAATTTTATGGATAAATTTTTTATCTAATGGTCCTCGTTGAACTTTGGGTTTTGTTGAACAAATTTTGGAGGTTAAGAATTGATTTTCTTTTTATAAAGGGTTATCCTTTTTTGGATTATCTGATCTTGTACTATCCTTTTTGGTTTGGTTTTGGTTAAAGTCTAAAGACATGGGAAGTATATAGTTCTCTTTTGTGGATTAGGTGATTCTCTAAAAGTTGATTATAGTACTCTTAATGTGAACAAGTCTTCCTAAATACTCTCCTTTTGGAGAAAATATGAGTTTGTGTAAGGAATATAATAAAAGTTGAAAGTCAACATGATAAGTGATTCTGTTTCCTTATGAATAAATTCCCCAATAAAAAGTATCTTAAAACAAAAATGTTGTCTATTAACTTTTCCTACTGGGGAATCGAATACCATTTAACCCATCACAAGTTTGTGATTTTCTCATGGTTAACTTTCTCCTAAACATGTTTTCTATCACTCTTCATCAGAACATGACCCTATGTTTTCACCTCCATGTCCATGTTTTCATACTTGGAATCCTAGTATGGGTTAACTCGGGTGACCTTTGTACTTATCTTCCTTTATTTTAAAGTGTTTGTTTTACTGACTCTTCTTCCGATGTGGGACTTTCAAGGATGTTTCCAAGCCCAATTTTAAAATTGTGAGGATGCAATTCCCAAAAGGGGGGAAGGATGTAACACCCCAGGTAAATAAAGAATATGACATTTTCATATTTATCCATATTTGTGAATAAAATATTAATTTGACTTTAAAGGGGACGCTATGCTCGATGGCGTACCCAACACGCAACAATGAGTTTCTTGGGAATCTTACATTGCACTCTAATAATAAAATAATATTATTTTAAATGGTAGTTAACATGTAGCCGTTGTATTGGTGGGAATGGATAAAAATAACTAAAATATTATTATATATGTTTTTAAATGTTTTTACATTTATCCAAGAATGGATAAAGGCTTAAAATACGGAAAGAATTCAATTTTAGGCGTATATGCCCTAGTTTTCACTAAAGGTTCACTTATCGCCTTTTGATGGCGAACCGTCATTAAATATAGTTTTGTTCACTATTATACATTCTATTTGGACCAAATAAAACTCTTCTTTATAATCGGGACATCAAAATTTACTTTGTGTAAATTTTTGGTATCTTTCTGATAAAGTTCATTTTTTTAATGATTAGTGTAAAATGTTGTATTTTAATTCAAAACCTCTTTTTAATCTAATTTATTTATGTTATTAGATTATATTTTTAATTGGTTTTAAAGTGAAATTAGAATATATTTTTACCATTAAATCCAATAGTGGTCTTTGGAATTAATTTCACCTTGAAATTGGACTTAAACTAGTGTCAAACTTTTGATACTTATTGTTTCATTAAAACACGCTATTTCTCATGACAGTGGGAATTAATTATTAAATTAATTAATGTGACATATATGTTTTGAATTTTGTAAAATAGACTTCATTTTTGAATTAGGAAAATCAAATATATCTTAGGGTGAATTTTTGGTAATTTTCTGAAAAACATCAATTTTTGATGAATAGTGAAACCACTAAGTGGTACTTATAAAAACTGATTTTCCGTTTAAATGAAATTTTTCCACCTTTGTGTTTTGAATTTCAAAAATTAGACATACATGGTTTTCATTAAGAAGTAAAATGTGGTTCAATGGGATTAAAATAATTTTTTGGTGAATAGTAACTTATTAAGTTTTTAATCGCGATTAGAGGTAATTAGTGTAGTTTAAGGTAAAAATAATGTTTTAATAATATGAAATGAACTTGACACATGTCCTAACCTCATTATATGTGTCATGGCCGACCAAGACAACCCATGGGTCAACTTGGGGACCCCATGAAGCCACTTTGGTTGGAAAATGACATTAATATCTTTTTATTTAAAGTTAAAGTAAAAATGAGACAAACATGAAATGTTTTACTAAAACAATTTTTACATGGGGTTATACAAATAATATTTTTTACTATAAATATTAATTGGAAAGCTAAAAATATTTCCTACATCATAGTAGTTTTTTTATAATTTTTAGAGATTAAATAAATTAAATTATTTATGACATCATGATGATGCAGTGATGACCTCAATATTTAACGATTTAAATAAAATGGAAAGATAATGTAATATCTAAGACCTACATATGTCTAAAACCTATTGGATGAGTGTATTTATAATCCTTATAACCTTATCCTATAAACACATCAATTTGGGACCTCCTAAATCCGAATACCATTTTCAAATAAAGTAACATTTGCTTACTTTCCAAGAGTGCCCCTCCTCTCCTCTTATAAAAGGCCCCCACCTCTACCCCCTTACCTACACTCCCAAAGCCTTTGGCTCGGCCAACCCCAGACCATTTCGTCTATACACTTACCTCTATTACTCCTTGAAGCGTCACGTTGGGCAGAAGTCTTCCCAAGGAAGCCTTTGAGCTCAAACCAAAGGGAGTTACCAGATTTTAAGGTAATGTGTTCACTTGAGTCCTTTTGTTTTATTTTGCCTCTCCAACCCCCTAAACTTTTTTTATTCATTTCTTTTGTAACAACTCCAGTATCTTCAATATAATAGGATGTTGTTATAATAATTATTCCAGCTACACTTACACACACCTACATCTAATGACTAAAGAACATACTGTTTCCGTGGATGGCGAAGTTCTGCCTCACGAAACGATGATTGTTCAACACTCATATAACACCTTCAAAGGTGGCCATTAAGATGTCACTATATTTATATATTTTATATAATATGATTATGTTTTAATTAAGCTTATTTATTTTTCATTTGTGTCTTACCTTTATGGCTTCCATTATGGGTATGCGCGATATCTTCATTTTAGGAAGCGCGGACTACCGCCCCCTCAAAGTGATGTGATTCGTTAATGTCATACGTGGGACGTATAAAGGATGGATTTAATGTTATTATATATGATGTTATAATAGAATTATAATATACCTATATATAATTATTATTTCTTTCCATTAAAGTATGAGATAGAAATGAAAGTACCGTTCATGCGTACGTACGGCTTACCGTCTCCATGAACGGTGCATTTCATTTCTTTTCCCCAAATGTAATGTACTATTATAAGTACATGTATATAATGGATATATATGATGAATGATACATCTAAATGATGAATATAATTCTGGAATTAAAATATACACACCTATCATTTAGTTTTAATTCCATTAATATGACAAATAAATGAAAGTAGCGTTCATGCGTACGTACGGCTTACCGTCTCCATGAACGGTGCATTTAATTTCTTACCTCTAAATGATTATGTAATATTATAAATACATGTATATGCTGGATATATATGATATATATGCTATCCAAATCAGGAATGTCATTCTGGATATAAATAACCTTTGACCACACGAACAACATGTAATTGTAAGAAGTCCACTTTCGACTTAAGAACCTAATATCGACAAAAAAAACATTATTAACTTAAATAATTACATAATGTTTATAACATGAAAATAAGTGATCTAAAAGGAATAATGAACTAGAAAAAGGTTCTTAATAAAGTGGAAATTAACACAAGTTTATTATTCTGGACGTTAAAGAATGATCGAGTCAAGTCAGACCCGAGGTAAGGGATCCTACTCCTCTCTTTCTTTTTAAGTACACTCTTTTATGTCATTCCTTTAAAGCTCATATTTCTTATGATTGGGATGTTATTTTAAATTACTCTTACTGTAATTTTAATGTACATATGATGAGAGACCCTATTTTCTCTCGTCAATCCATTTTGGATGTTTTGAGTGGTGCCGTTAGGCTACCTAATTTTTGTAAGAGATCTAACCTCTCTCTTTCTTTTTAAGTACTCTCCTTTATTTCACTTCTTTTAAGCTCCTCTTTGTTATGCTGGGGGATGTTCTTCTATATTCCTCTTTCTGTAAACTTTATGTTTATGTGATGAGAGACCCTATTTCCTCTCATCAATCCACTTTTGATGTTTTAAGTGGCGCCGTTAGGCTGCCCAGTTTTCGTAAGAGATTTTTCATCTCACTTTTATTCCCGTGAGATTTATGCTATATTTGCCACAATTTCCTTTGAGTGGTTTATGTACTGACCATTATTACAATACTTTTGTTATATAATTCCATTTATGGGTATTTACATATTCATTGTATGACACTTCTTTGATGGGGTGTACTTTTCGAAAGTTACCCAAGTCGGTAAGGGAACCTTTCACCCTCCTCTTTTTAAAAGACTTCATTTGTTATGTCTTTTAATTCACATACTATTATGTTGGGATATGTTCTTATATATCCTGATTGATGTAAATTTTATTTCCATGTGATGATATTCCATTTTTATCTCTCATCAACTCATTTTCTGAATAATTGAAGTGACGTCGTTAGGCTGTCGAATTTTACCAAGGGAACTTTTTAACCAAATTTTGATTTCTTTGGGTTCAACATGTAGTTATTGAATATCTCATCCTTTGAATATGTGTGAATTACCTTTTATTGTTTTACAATTAATATCCAATTATATTGGGTGTATTTATATTTGTCGCACATAATTTTGAGATTGATTTATCCTTAATTTAAGGATACCTTCTTTATAAAGGATTTCATCACATTTTACATCTCTATAGAGACTTAATTGTTGTTATGCACCAATTCACTCATATATGGTGTATATACTGTCCTTTGGAATATTATATCATGAAGCGATTTATAATCATGATATTATAAGGTTCTGATTAAATGTTATTCCTCAATTATTGTATTCAAGTGTCACTAATTTTGCTAAACCCCCTGTAACCAAAATATCACTTTAAATGTTTTAATTATTTGTTCTTATTAATATCCATGTTTTCAAAATGGTTTTAAGGATTTATTTATATGGATATTAATGGTTTAAAATGTTTAAAGCTTCAAGGTGGTATGGGACTTCATCTCAATCTCCTTTCAATGAGGCATATTTTGTTTTATACACAACCTTCTTTCATACGGTGTATAAACCCCTTTGACTTTTACGTTTATTCAAAAGGAATTTTTTTTATAGGAAGAGTTTAATAAATTAAAAAAGGGAATGTTTTTGTCGTACATATGCGGCGACAAGGACTTCTCCGCCACCGTGACCATTATTTGAGTTTCGGCTTCCTCTAAAAGCCATACCTTTTTTTTAAAGAAAAATAAATACCATGTTTTACTTTTATTTTATTTTGGTATTGAAAATTGTTTTCATAATGTTTCTATATCAATGTGTTGTATTGATATCTTGTGATTGAAAGGTGGAAATGTTATGTTTCCTTTATGCATGTTTTATGTGATATGATTATGTTGAGGTTCTTGGGCATTATTATGAAGACGGGTGGTTCCGTGATAGACTAAGGGCGGGTGAGCCTGATATAGCTCTCCAATGCATTGGGTAACGCGAAGGAGTGAAACATTAATGTTTCTCCAAAGAGAATTAGGGAATATACTGTGATGGGTATTCCAAACGTAACCAAGAGGGTTACTCCCTACGTAAGAATGTTATGAATGCCTCAAGTTACCTTTATGTCTTATGATTTCTATGATTTATTCATGGTTTGATGAGGTATGTTAAAGTGCCTATGTTTTAAGGGTAAAGTATGATTTCATTCTTATGTATATATGAACTCATGTTTCCATTCCATATTTTTATAACCCTTACTGAGCTTTTTATGCTCATCCCAAGTTTTTGAAATGTTTTGCACAGGTCAAGGGAAAGGTAAATTATGTGATTATAGTGTCAAGGATGTGTCAAGAAAGAATCTGTGTTTTATTTTAAATATTTTTTCGTTGATGGGAAGAATGAATATTGTCTTTTATGTAACCACTTTGTTTAAATGTAGAATGTAATGAAAGTTTCATGATATAATTCTCTAAAACTCTAAACCTGAAAAGATCCTCAATGTGTAATCTTATAATAACTCAAGATTAAGTAAGGTTTAAGGCTGGGGCCTTATATATAGTATGATAAATAACTGATATTCAATAAAGTCATGAATTCCCCAATAAATCAAGGAGAAAATTTCTATTTATTTATGATTTTTTATATCTCAATAGGGATTTATAAAAATACATGGTCATATAAATGGAATTATAATTGTCATCACCTTTAGATAGGATAATATTTATAGAACCATTGTGACATCACCAAAAACTTCTATACCAATTTATCCTATTCTTTAATATCCTATATTATAATTAGTTCAGGAAATGACAAATCTCCAATATCATTACAAAATTACATAGGGTGACATGTTCATTCATTAAGGACAATAATTATAGAAATCTAAATTTACTCCTAATAGTTTATAATATAATAAAAATTGATAATCTAAAAATGAATCTCTCTCAGGTGCCCCAAAAATTGAAGGTGAGAGATCACATCATATAATATAAATTATGAGAAGTATTTCTAATGTTATATCTATCTAATGATTATACATATTACTCAGATTCCCCTATGTTCCATGAAAATACGGAAACCATTTAAAAAATGAGAGGTAAATATCAGGTCATGGTTACATACAACTCTAAATGGAACTCCATGAATTTTCACAATAGAAAAAATATATAATATTTAAAACACATCCATATAATTTTTTGCTGGAATAAAAATTAAATTTTTGTTATTGATGTGATAGTCCAAATAACCTATATGATATCCAGCACCATTGAAGAACATGGAAACCATACTATAATTTTTTCAAATTTTTGTTCCATTACCGTATGGAATTGGAAGAGGTTGTAATCTTCATTTTGGCCTTTGGTTCTCCTCTTTGACCCATAGTAAAGTAATATATAGGGACACAAATTCCATTATATATTTTTCATATTAAGATACCATAATTTCTAATTAATCCCCTAAAATATCAGGGAGACTCAATGTTGTTCTACACAATTAGAGGAGCGATACTCACTCATTATCATTTATTAAATAATAGTTAGAATTACAGGAATCGCATTTAAATAGTGGAATGAATCAAAATCATGAGAATTTTCTTCTATGATCTCTCCACCACCATAAACTTAATGAATAATGATATAGTCATACATGAATAAATGATAACATTTAACTCATCATATTACTATTTATTTTAGATCAATAGGATAGATAAACAACCACATTTATCTCTATATATATCTATATAATGGTCAACAAGAATAGAAATAAATATCCATTCATCTATTGATTCTTGAACACTATGTAGTTGAGAAATTATTCTTAGGTTTTTGGACATAATATTCCCTTTTCCTAAGGGATAGAAGAGCTAAAAACAAAAATAATAATGATACATAACCCACTTTTATTACCAAAGATTAAGATATATATGAGTTAATATGTATTTGATTATCTTATGATCAATATACACCACGAACAATCAATTTAATACACAATGTAACTATGAATTTCATGGAATGTACGAATATAAAATTTTCAGGATCTTGGGTTTGATAATTCCTCTCCTATGGTTATTATTACCTAGAACCATATGCCATAATAAGAAAATCCATCATTGACAAAAACATGATATTCACAAAATTGGAATCACAACATACCTAAAAACATTAACATATGGTTGGAAGGATCATGTTAGGTTTCATTCTAATCCACTTATTCAACTCGAGAAAACCATCCCATAGCATTTTGACTAGATAAACATCAATTTATTCTGCATCAGAGTTATTATCGGATCATCTAAAAAAATAATTTCCCAAATGAAATTCCTGTTATTCCCAGTAATCCATAGAAACTACAAATGCAAATGAAATTCTTATGGACATCCCAATACATTATTGTACCAATTTTTTTACGAAAAACTGATATTCTCTCTCATGAAACCACATAGATAGAATAATAAATGTCTCAAACCCTTAATAAATTTTTTGATGTCTTTTCAAATCATATGCTTCTATTGAATTCCCAAATCCACCTCAATATCCATTTAATTGTAATCCAAGGTTTTATAATACCATAATATGTCATATATAAATACTATAATGAATTTTTCATTATATTATTTAATGATCATGTTCAAAATGGCCACGACAATAGTAAGTGTATTACTCAATTTGAATGGTATTACTAGATATTGAAAATTCATATTAAAATTTTAAAAATAATTATTTGTACTATCCAAAAGTATCACATAAAGATGAATTCACATAGAGCTTAAATAGATATTTGTAAAAGTATCCCTTTTTAACTTGTAAAAATAACTCCAATTAAAGAAAATGTGTGTTGTTTCTATTATTTCCAGGTTTAATATTTAATTTTCTATGAAAACCAATAGAATGAAATCAAATTATATAGAGAATATAACTGGATAATTGTGGGGAGAGTTACTAGTCTATATTAAAATCTTGGAATCCATCTCCTTAACGGGAAATTTATATTCAATTAATTGCACTAGTTCCTTAAGGTATGGTGGAATCAATATCGATTTTGATAAATGTACTATCTCATTAATAATTTCCCCCATATTTGGGAGGAAACACAAAAAACATCCTGAGAAACAAATCAAAAAAGATCCCTACCATAGTATTTCCCCCTTGATATGTATTTACTTTTGGTATATTGTGTACATTATGACACTTTTGTGTGGTAAAACCCCAATCCTTCTCCTCATACCGACCTACTCTTCCCATCTAATAATCTCATTCCCATATAAGAATGTATTGGGTATTATGTGAATAATAAAAAGAGACTTAAATATTATATAAGATATTAAGATATTTGATTTGGATCACCCAATGATTTCCTAGATATAGATCAAATAAGATTATGTTAATGCTGGAGAATTTCGAGAGATATCAAAATGATCCCACCATAGGAGGGTGAAATTAATTTTTTTACTTCTCTCAAACTACATACCCAAAAATTTATGAATTATCATAATAAAAACATATGATTATATTAAAAATCACAAATAAGACACCACTTGAAAAAATAGGTGATAATTGGAATCCTTATTATCAAAAAAAGTGAAAACTGGGGTACACCATTCCCTCATAGTACCTCTCAACATTGAACGACCCTCCTCACCATCGGTCATATATTCACCATCCACAAAACCCCTCTTAAGCTATACCATTGACCTTGAGATTATGATACCAACCCTAGTGATGGTGACACTTAATTATTGATCAAATTTAATTTCAAATAATCACATCTATTATAGCCAAATTAAGGATGAGTCCCTAAAATTTATCCCACCTCTATGAAACTCTGAAGTCTAACTCTACCATGGTCTTTATCAGATCCAATTTTATAGTGTAGATATACAAAACATATGGGGATGACTATACCTACCAAATTAATGGAACTATATCATCTATGAATAAAATTTAGGAATGGTATCACCAACTAAACTACACTTGATGCATTGAAACTATGATTCTTCAGAACATTAATGAATTTTTTCCCCCTGATGGCCAAATTGAGAACCACCTTGACTTTTCATTTCTCGATATCATTTCATTCTACTAAAGGCTCTCTAATCCCCATTACAAAATGGTAACCGGTCTCCTCTGACACTAAATCATTTACCATCCATGATTGGATATAGATATTAAAATAACCACTTGGTTCTGCAATGTTTTCCTCAAACCTATCCCAAACCATATACCATCTGACTCCTAATCCCTAACTCATATATGGGGGGATTCAAATTTGATCGATGAATTTTTCAATGAAATAAATCAAATAATTTAATTCATACAAAATGATAGTAAATACAAATGATTTTTCTTTGTGAAGAGTATTGGAGTATAATTATTCAACGTAAAAAATCCATAAAACTCTTCCAATTGAGTTAATGTTCCTTATTTTCCTCCATCATGATATCCCACCATCGACGTGTTATAGATTCTATCATGAATGAATGGAGATGAACCTTATCCTACCCTACAGTCTCAATTCTCTCAAATTTGGATTAATATGATACTCTGACAATTTTTCATCATACAAAGGGACCTGACCTATAACACCCTGAGGTTTAATGAATTTTTTTCTAATAAATTTAATTTCATCTATAGCTTGTGTTACATGAAATGCCATTTTTTAATAAACTACCATATATAATAAATATTATTATTTAAAGAGCCTTTATAAAAAATATGTTAAACTAGGTTGTATGAATATGGATAATATTTTTAAAATTAATTACACTATTATTATAAAAAGAAAACATATTGTTAAAGAACTTATATTTTATTATACCCATTCTATAATTTGAAATTATTTTCTTAAGAAATGTGTGTTATTATTTTATAACCAAATATTAAAATTCATTTTTTCCACTATTAAGATATGTATTTTAAAAATTGAACTTTTTTTTGAAACAAAAAATTATAAATCATTATGGATTTTTTTAATTTAATGAATGATTAATTTTTGGATTAAAAGAAAATAATATTGTTTTTTAGTAAAAATTGAATTTTAGTATAAATAATTTAGAATCTAATTTTTTCATATAATTTTAATTTATTATTATTTCAATTATATAAAAAATAATCTATTGACATCATTAAATTCAATTTAATGTTGAATTTTTATATTATATCTTTCTATAATTATTAATGTCTTCTCATTGTAAAACTGATTTTCATCATGTCTTCAAATTTAGTTTTAAACTAAATTATTCCAATGATTTTCATTTAATTTCAAAAAATTGATTCAATATTTTTAATTATATTAATTAACATTACATAATAATATAAACTTAATTGAAAATAATAAATACTAAAAAAATAAAAACTAATTACTATAGTTAAGGCCAAAACAGGCTTACCAAGGGATAATATTTAATCATAAGGGTTAAAATAACCTAAAAACATATTCAATTACTATTTTATGGTCAATTTTAGGCCCTATCTCATCTAGGATTTGATAATGATCCATTGTTTTACCATTTTTCCTATTTATAATGTGGGTATAACTTTTTATTTTAATGAATTCCAACCAGGTCACCACTCCCACTTTTAAAAGGGCACACATATCATATCATCTATACAAATCCAAATGCATTTTTATCTGAAATTATGTACCAAAATATATTCATTAATTACAAAACAATTTTCTAGAAGAATTATTTTTATTTTTAAACCCTCTAATTATGGTTTTGGAGCTATCCTTCATAGGTTATCTGATAATGAGGTATCATTCTTAATAGATTATCTTTATTTTAGTCCTTCTTAAACCTCATTAAAATAATCTTAAACTATGGTGATATTATTAAATAAGTATCTCAATAAAAATAATAATTTATTATGTTAGTGCAACAACCCACATCAATCACATCTTCCATCAAATGGTAAAGGAAATTGTTGATCACATGTATAGTAGACTACCACCTTGTGAAAAGATGAAATTCATTGTCCTTCACTACCTCTCACTATAGGATATAATAATGGATTTATAGTATATATATGATATTTATGGCCTTGTTATACTTTTTTATTTTTGAAATCACATATTCCTTCGAACCTTCCAATTCAAAAGAAAATGAGAACATCAATCATGCATACATGAGGACTACCGTCTCCACAGAACAATGTTATACATTTTTCAATTTATTCTGACATGGATGGTAATAAGGATAGGTTTATTGAATATTAATGACATATAGGACATAAAAATTATCCAATAATGTGAAGAATTATTTACCATTAAATTTTCCATCCATTGAAAAAAGAGTTAATGAATATTAAGGATATGTATGACATAAAATTTATCCTATAATGTGAAGAATTATTTACCTTTAAAGATTCCTTCAGTTGAAAATATGGAACAATGTTCATCCAAACATACAACCTATTGTCTATTTTAATGGTGCAATTTATTTTCTAAATAGAAAATTTTTGTACTTTTATAAATATATATATATAATGAATATATATGATTCTAATATCGTGTTTAAATTTTTTTTATGATGGAACCATGATAAATGTACAAGGACTAAAATAAAAAAACAAAACATACAAGATAAATGAAGCGGTTTTTACATTAAATGCAATTTTAACAAGGTATTGTTAATAAATTGTTAATAGAAGGTTCTAAGTGACTCATATATGGTATTATATATATTATTATGGTTTTTAAAAGAATTATAATAATTATATATTTTTTATTCATGAGTATTTATTGTCTAAGAAGAAATTCAGTACTTTAGGTAAGGGAATTCCAACACACTTTAATTTTTGTAGGACCCATGCCTTATAAAAAATTTGTTTCATTTTTTTACTTTATATATACATCCAATGAATTCATTTTTCATTAATATCATAAAAATTTTGTGATATACATATCGGTCTATGTCTCCATCTTTCATGGGATTACAATTCAAAATTTACTAAAGTGGTAAAATTTACATGTTATAATGTCATTATTTATATGATTTTTTGTGATTTACGATTTAGATGATGATGTCTTATGATGTGAATCTCAAGAAACTAATTTTTTCATTATACTATTATAAATTATATTGAAAACATGTTTTCCTTTAATTTTTCACTTTTTATTATATTAATAGAAAAAAATAATTTTTTTTATGAAAATAATTTTGTTCTCCCTTCGGTTGAAAATCCTTTTTCATACATATCATCATTTTTTTAAATGTTTAAAATGAATTTTTCACTATTATACACTGATTTTTAAATAAAAATTTTCCTATAGTTTATTTTTTTATATAATTATTTATATATAATCTTTTAGTCATTTTCCAAATGATGTAGGTTTTATTATTTACTAAAATTGTGAAAATAATCGTTGATTTTACATGTATGGAATGAGTATAATTTTCCATAATCAGGAACACCATATTATGTAATGATTATTTTAAAAAAAAATTGTATTAATTTCAGAGAAAATGGTTTCCTTATTATTTATGAAAATTTTATATTTTAATGAAGTGATTTAAGAATAAAAAGGGTATTTTAATAAAAATGTTTTGTTGAACTTTTGAAAAAAATTGTATTCCTCAATGAGAACAACATTTGGCGTTGGTTACTATTTAACGTATATATGATATAATTTTAACATACTAATTCATTATCTATATGGTTTATGTTTATGTTTATGATTATGATGAAGAGATACTTATGAAACCCATTTTATTCCCATGGTTTATACTATAATGGAATTTTTATGAAACCCATTACTTTTTAATAGGTTATGACATAATGAATCTTTAAGATCATATGGAAAGAAAGTATATAAATTATGTTATAGGTGTGACATATTTCATAATCCAATGAATTTGGTAAATATTAATATTCTATGAGATCAATGGGTACATGGAAATTTATACCATTCATAAAAAGGTTAATATAAATGATGTTATATGATGCTTGGAAGAAGAGAGATAATTTGAGGTTATCCAATGACCCAAATAAGTGGATACATTGGAGGTTATCCCATTACCAAAATATGGTCAATAGGAAGTTATCCCAATCCCGATGTACATATATGGGTGGTAAGAACAAGTATATCATCTTATTAATGTCGTAGTGTGTAGTATTGATATATGATTTTATATTCTTATGTGTATTCCCAAAATATATTTCTTATTTAATTGTTATAATCTCATGGATTATGTACACCGATTAAATTTTGATTCATGACTTAAATACTAGCTTGATTTATTCCCCAACTCATGTTTATGATATATGGTATTTAGGTATAGTTTCTAAATGTTATTACCAGGTTTTTATACCATTATGATCTTGTTATATTGATATATACCTTTTTACCCTTACTAAGAATATGAGCTCAACCTTTATTAAGTTTCATTTCCCTAGGTTATGAAGAAATGTATTATGTATGATATGTATATAAGAGTTCTATCCAAGAATAATTTAATGAGAGATGATATAATTAACCTATGAACAAATTTTTTATGTTTCCAAGAATTATAAGAGTCTAATAACCAATGGTCGTCATGCATTTTACATTGAAAATAAAATGATTACTCATCTATTAAAATTAAATATCAATGTATGATAACTTAGTTATTTACTGTTCGTATCATAGGAAGCTCTAGATATCATTTGGAAACTTGGATAATAAAACTTTTGTCGGAACCATGGGATAAGTCTAGGGTAAATTAATGCATACTAAAGTGTCGTTGAATTTTGGTGAAAGATAAAGTGAGCAGTTTCCATGAAATTACAAACCTATCTGGATAAAATAATTTTATGCGACTCTATAATAGTTTCACCTTGGGTAAATAAAAACAAAAATGGTGCATTGGGATTTAACTCGATCATCTCATGGTGCACGACAATGGGCCTCACTGAAGACAAAGTTTTTACACTCCCTTGGGATATGTTATGGAAATTCACAAACTCTTTTTATACCATCATGATAGAATTCAATAGATAAATACCATTAATGACCTAGTTATCTACTATACTGATATATATTGAAAATCAGGTGACCCAAATTAGACAACCTATGAATGAGTTTTCCTGAATGATCACTATGGTCAAATATTTATGATGATCATATCGTCAACTTTTTTACAAATTGATTAAAGGTAGAACAAAAAAATGGGGTGGTGAAAGGTATTATAAAATATGTAAGTATCGTATTTTTTTCATTGTTATATAAATTACCATATATCAAAATAAAATCTTAACTAATATAAACAAAAATTATATGTTTAATTAGAAGTGAGAACCCCTAATGGCATGATGATTTCATTGAAATTATATTATTCTTATTTGGTTGATGTTTTTCAGAATGTAATTCCTGAAAGTAATTTTTTCTCCCACTCTATGAATTTGATGTTCTATTTATAATGAATTTTATTTTTCCACATAAATCCCACATCAATTAATAAGAAAAAGAAGTCTCAATTTATATTACATAAAAACATATGATCATCTATCAATGTGAGGATAAATATGAACATATGATTGAGATCACATTCATTTTATGGGTCTTGATTTCGAATCAAAAAGGTATTTTATCTCAGATAATATGGTATAAAATTAACCTTGATGTTTTTTCTATTGTGCATGAAATTTTTATGTCTTTTTGAAATATTTTCCTTGTCTTTCTTTGAATTGTGATGTTGACTTCTCAAAAGAAGTTATACCTAGTGCAATTAATATTTCAAGGAAACACTACATGAATGGCCTCAAAGGAGTTATAAGAATTAAAGAATAAAATGTAGGATAATCTCATAAAGGGATTATTAATTCCATGTTTATAACATTTGGGTGAACTGATTATTTTTTTAAGACGAAATATTGATTGGTATAGTTATACATTGATTATTAAGAACTGAACAAGATCACAATTGAGATCTGGTCTCCACTAACCTATATTTTTGACTTGTTTGATCAACTTCATAGAGTTCAATACATTTATAACCTGAAATATCATTCTAGGTACAACCAATTGATGGTTAATAAAGATTATATACCATACAAAATATTTTGTAAAACATTTTCAAACTATGAATTTATAGTGACACCATTCATTATTACTAATCCCCCCCCCCCCAATATTCATGGGTTTAAAGAATTGAGTCTTTAGAGATTACCATTATTAGTTTTTTAGTCTATATAGAGGATTGTATTAACTATTTAAAGATAAATAAAGATCATGAATAGAACATAATAATTATTCTTAATACCCTCATGAAGGGATTTTGTATGAAAATTTTAACATTTGGGAATTTTAGATACAAAATGATCCATTAATGTGACTTATAATCTTGAAAGAGGGTATATATTTGGAGCAATAAAAAAGTACATTATTTAAGGTTGTCACAGACAAAAAATGGTTGTTTATATCCATATTTATCATGGTTTTTCTGAATATTATCGACCATTTGTGTAATATTTATCATGAATTTTTAATCAAATCAATAAGTTAACCGGTATGGGAGCCAAGTTCCATTATAAAAACGAATGTGATAAATATTTTGAGGGAATGAAAAGGTTAGTCAGTGCACTTTTTCCTCCATTCCTATATAGTGGAAAAGGGTTTTTAATCTATAGTGATTCATTTAAGATGGGTATGTGGTGTATTCTAATTAATAATGAAATGGTTATAGGTTATGCCTTATGAAAATTCATGATTCATGTGAAAATTTACCGAAGAAAAGATTTAGAATCAGCTATAGAAGTTTTTACATTTTATATATGAAGGAATTATCTTTATAGATAAAGGATATATATATGGATCATAATATTTTTAATCATTTATTATCACAAAATTAGTTGAACATGAACTAGATGAGATGGTTGGAGTTGATTATAAATTGTGATTGATCAATATATTCCTACCACAGGAAACCAAAAAAGGGGGACGATGATTTATATCACAAGGATCATTATAGATTATCAATAATGAGGATAAAATAGATTAAATCTTTATGTATTTCCAAAGTATTGATCTATACATCTTTAAGTAAGGAGATGAATACTTTATTTCTCACATGGGTGTTCAAATATCTATCCATGTGGAGATTAAAGTGTCACATAAGGATGATGAAGAGAAATAGAAGAAGATTAGAAATGAATCTAATGTTTCAATTTATTATGATGGGATTATATGATTTAGTAACCATGTGTGTGTTCTATCCAATCCATAATTAGAGAATTCTATTTTTGTGGAAGCTTATAGTTATTCATTCTCTACTCATCTGAGAAATAAAAAAATAAATATAGAACTAAGAGTATTTATGATGGGATGGAATGAATGGAGAAATTTTATAGTTTGTATCCTAGTTAATGGTTTTTCTGTAAGTTAGTTATAAGAGAAAAAATTATAAGGGGATGTTACAAATATTACCCCTACTAGAATTAAAATGTGAAAATATCGTCATGGATTTTGACATCGGAGTCCTAAAAACATCTTAAGGGAACATTGTAATATGTATTGTAGTGAATCCCTATACGATGTAAGAACACTTAAAATATATTAAAGATAAATTATCTATTGACTGGATAGATATAAAATACAATGACGAAGAGTAATTTTTTCATGGATTATAATATCATATTGTTTCTCATAATCATATGAGGTTTACCTCGATGTTCTGGTGAAGTATTCCACAAGAAATTGAAAAATGTTGAGTTTTAATATAGTGTATCATCCTAAAACTTATGGAGTGAACCATTTATACCCATGTATATGTGATAAGGTCTTATTTTATGGATTTCAATGGTGGTTGGTATCAAAACCATTTTTCAAGTTGAGTTTCTATATAATAGTGGCCTTCGGTCATGAATTGGGATGGTTCCACATGAATCCATCTATCGAAATAAGTGTATGAATCCAACATGGTGGCATTAAGTTTGGAAAATAAATCTTTTAGGACCCAATATTGATAACTAAATGTAGTATAAGTTTAAATACACTAATAAAGGAAAAATGTAAAAACATTTACTAAAAATTATATAGATAATTGTCGATATGATCTGAAAATTGATGTGAGTGGGATGTTTTTTTTGTGAATTTATCAAGGGAATAAGGTATCTAGATTAAGAAATAATGTAAATTGAATACCAATTTATATTTGTTTTTCTATATTTGTGGTCATGTAGGGACTTTAACTTATATCTTGGAGCTTCCACCCCACCAGTATTATGTTCGTTTTGTGTTCTATGTAACTATCCTGAGAAAGTACATACGTACCTATTCACATGGAATAAAACCAGTGGTACAAAGAATATAGAAATATCTTTATTATGATGATAAACTATAGGATATATTAAATAATATATATAATTTTCTATTAAATAATACCATTCTCCTAGTCAATATTTTATGGTGAAACCACCAAGTTAAAAACGCTACATAGAAACCTGGGGATATTATGTGGAAGAATTATCATCTATTTGTTTTGTATTTAAGCAATATAATTTAAAGGGAGAAATTAATTTTAAGGTGTTTCTAATGTAACACCCTGATATTTTATCATTTTTCTTTTCTTATAAATTTAATTTCTTCTGTAGTTATCACTATACACAACACCGAGTTTAAAGAAATTGTAATATAATTTTAACATAAAGATTTAAACAAGGCCATTATAACCAATTTGATAATTTTGTAATAATTTTTTTAAAATTATATATAATTTTTATATATAAATAAAACATATTGACAAAAAGTACTTAATTCTTACTAATGTAGTTTTATACTTCAAAAATAAATTTTTTCAAATACAATTATTTTTAATTTCTATTTTTGAACAAATAATAAAAGTAAATTTTACATAATTATTTGGAAATTTATTTTAAATAAGTATCCTTCTTTTTCAAATCAACACTCAAAAAATATATTTGAGTTTATTTTTTATAATTGTCTAAAAATATTAATTTTTCGATGTATAGTAAAAAATACATGTTTCAATTAAAAAATTCATTACATTTTAATGCATTGACAGGTTTTATATTTTTTAATATAAATTTAAAAAAAAATATTAGTTCAAAAATATTACAATTAATAAAATTTAGACCATTCAATTCAATTTAATATATAATTTACATACATAATCCTTTTATACTTATGAAAACTTTATCTTTGAAAAAATAGGTTTTCATCGCATTTCTGAGTTATATTTTAAATTACATTCATTCAATTATATGAATTTAATTTGGAAAAATGTATTCCATATTCTAAATCAAGATAATTAATTTTATATAATAATTTAAACCTACTTTTCTTCCATTATTATTATTATAAATAATATAAACTATTTATCATTATTAATGATAAAACGGGTTACTTAGGGGTTAAACTAAGCACATAGGGGTTATAATAAACTAAATTTTTATCCATTTCAAATTTTATGGACTTATTTTAACCTTATCTCATATAATTTTCTATAATGATCAATTTATATCCATCTGGAATGATTATAACATAGATCATACATTTTTCATTCAAAAATATCTATTATGTCCTCTTCCCCACTTATAAAAGGGAACCCACTCTCATATCCAATTTACACATCCAAAGCATTTTATTCCATCAATTACAGAAAAAAATATATTATTTATATCCCTAATCACACCCTAGATGAATTATTTTTATAATAAAACTGTCATATTAAGGATCATATTGATAACCTATTGAGGTTGTCTAAAGAAGATGTATCGTTGTTAAGCAAGTGTTTTTTATTTTACTTCTTCTCCCGCCTATTTAAAACAGTATTAATTATTATGAGATAATAAAATAGGATTATATAATATATTGTTATTTTATTACATTATCAGAAAAAACACATATATATCATCTTCCATCAAATGGTAAATGAAACCGTCGATCGTCTGTACAGAAGACTATCGCCTTACGAATCGATGTAATTCATTTTCCCCACCACCTCTCCAAACTGGATGTAATAATTTATTTAATTTATATATATATTATATTTAGTATGTAATTATATTTTTTTTCATATCACACCTTCATTACTACATTCTAACCCATTAGAAAATGATAACATCGCTTGTGCGTACATGTGGCATGCCACCTCCAAGAAACTATGTGATGCAGTTTTCATTTTATTTTGAAATGGATATTATTGAAGAAAGTTTTAATTTATATTAATGATATATACTACATAAAAATTATACTATAATAATGATATATTATTTTCCTCTCTTTCATTCCATCCTTCTAAGAATTAGACACAATGATCATGCGTACGTAAAACATACCATCTTCATGAACAATGTAATTCATTATCTATATATAACAATAATGGATTATTATAGATACATATATATTGAATATATATTATATTAGAATCATTTATTACATTATATAAATAAATTAACCATGATCAATGTAAAATTAATTAAAATATAAATCCAAAACATACCTGAAAAATTAAGTTGTTGTTAGCCAAAATAAGATTTTTATAAGAAATTGATAATAAATCAGTAATAAAATGTCTTCATCAAATAATATAATAGATGATGTATAATACTATATTTATTTAATATATTTATAATAAACCTATGTTTATTATATAGGATTCTTGAACAGCTAAGATGAATGTCGACAGTTGAGGTAATGGAATTTTGTCTGACAATTATTTTTTGGGACACAGGCCTTAAACAACACTTGATTATTTTTTTTGTTAGACATATAAATCCCATGAATGTATCTTTTTTATTAATATATTTATTTTTATGGAATATTTATATCTATATAAGTTCCATTCTTTTAATGGGTCATAATATTCAAAATTTACTTGTGTGGTAAAACTTTTATGTTACAATGCCATTGTTTTTCGGGATTAGGTATAATTAAGTTTTTATAATGAAATATTATTGTGTAACTATAAAGAAAAAAAATTATTTTCATATCTTTGGGTAATTTTAAGAGAATATGTTTTTAAATTTTACTCTTAATTAACTAAGTACACCAAAATATATTTTAATGAAAAATTATTTATTTTATCGATTCAGTCAAATATATATTTTCATCCATAACAATGTTTTCTAAAATGTTTTTTAGTATTTTTATGATATTACCCGATGATGATTCAAATAAATTTTCAGCCATGTTTTTTTATTTTAATAAATTTGTTACACCTAATCATCCTAACATTTTCTAAAAGAAATAGTTTTGACTTTTTACCGAAAACATGGAAAGAATTTATTTTAACATGTATAGCATAAATTTAATTATCCACCCTAATTACCACTAAATTATTATAATCTTCTGTTATATATTTTTAAGGTTGTCTTGAATATATTTGTTTTCCTTAATATTTGGCACATTTTTTATTTTTTAATAAGTGATTTCAAAAGGTAAATAAATTTTTCCACATAATTATTTTAATGTTATTTTTATGTAATTTATATTCATCAAAAACAAAAACATTTTGTGTTTATTATGTGCTAAAGTGTATGTGGTCTAATTTTTCAATCCATATTCTTTCTTTCGATGGTTTATGTTTATTATTACTATGAATATACTTTTATGAAACTCGTTTCCTTTCCACATGATATAATCTTAATAACAAATTAAGAACCATGTTTCATTATCACATGTTATTATATGGTGAATATGTTATGATCATGTGGAACAAAAATGTATATAAAATGTGACGATTGAGGCATAAATATTTCTATAATTCTATGTGTCTTTATTAATTTTCTTTGATCTCAAAGAGTACACCTGAGGTTATCTGAATCCTGAAAAAATGGTACGTGAGAGGTTATCCAAAACCTAAAACAAGACTGTACATGGGAAGTTGTCCCAATACACAAATATGGTACATGAGAGGTTATCCCAACCTCAGGTGGCCTGTATGTCGACTCTAATTCTAATTCCGAAATTGAAATATCCTACTTCTATCAATCAATATAGACCAATTAGTATGTGTAACTTACCATTCATGATCATGGAAAGAATTCTCAATAGAAGGCTAGCGGTTTATCTTCCACAATGGGTATATGAAAATGAATAGGGTTTTATTAAAGGGAGATATACTCAATTATCCATTTCTATGGTACATGAGTCGGTTGGTAATATCAACATCAAATTTCCTAGATCCAATGTGGTGATTAATGTGGACATGAGCAAAGCCTATGAGAAAATGGAATGGGGATTTATCATTAATGTATTGAGGAATATGGACATTTATAGAGGGGTTGTGTACATAATGATTAGAATATTCAGTTCTCCATATCTTGATATTTTCTTCATAGGGATGTAATGCGGGTTTCCGAAGACCAACTGTGGCCTGTGACATGGAGATCCACTCTCTCCCAACCTCTTCAGTTTGGTGCAGGACGCCCTTAGCATATATAACATGAGGAATGTTCATAGTGGAATCCTTTATCCTTACAGTGGTACAACCACTACCAATGATATTTTACATATATTTTTTCTGATGACATGATTTTTTTTATGAATGGTAATAGGAATACCAATAGAGAACATAACATCGTAATGGAATATTACTACAAGTGGAGTAGTCAGGCCATAAATAGGTAGAAAAGTAGTATGTTTTTTTGAAAATGGGGTTCAGATAATATGGGAAACAATATTACGGATGCGCTAGGCATGCAGAAAAAAATAATTTCTTTTGGAATATTTTGGAGCTCCTATTGTTCCAAGAAGGGTTCAGATTCACCACTTTAATGGGATAGTTGAGAAAATTACAACTCGCATTAAAAACTGGAATAATCGATTCTTGTCCTTTGGGGGCGCATTACGTGGGTTAATTGTGTCTTGTCCTCAATTCTCATGGACATGCTTTTAGTGATTAACATTCCAAAGGCATTGCTGAATGATTTTGAAAATGTGTTGAAAGGCTTCATATGGGACACACACAATGAAGGTAGACTTAATTGGAATTCATGGGATATGATGGCTAGAAATAAATCTAATAGTAGTATTAATATATGAAGTGTCAAAGGGGAAATGTTAAGCATTCAAATTAAACATTCATTGGATTTTACAGAAAATACATTGTTGTGAGCAAGCTTTATCATTAATATCTATGGTAAAATAATGGACAGTGGAACATGGACTTTATCATGACTGTATCTCTTGATTTATAAACATTTACCAATGATCTTCATGAATTACAAGTGTCTTTTGGGCTATGGGAAAATTAATTTCTGGAAGGATAATGGGGTTGCCTCACCGTTGGGGTTCCTAGGCTGTCCAGTCCCACGGATCTCCTTTTCTCCAGATAGTGGATTTTGGCCTCTTCTTCATGGCATTCTCGCACACTACAAGGTGATGGTGTTTGATGACATCAGTTTCAAAGAGGTACCAAACAATATCTTCTTTACGGTTCCGGATTCGGGTTCTGTCTCTATTAAGGGGTACGACTCAGTGACTTTGGCACATGGTATTCTAGAGAGATGGAGTGAAATAGTTTGGTGTGGTGACCTTCTAGTGAAATACAATTTTCATAATTGGAGTGATCGGAAAAATTCTATTCGAATATATGACTAGGTGAGGAACAAAGGTATCTCTTTGGAATCTAAATTCATTTCTTTTATTAATTCCATGGAGGAAATGGTCGATCATCTATTCTTTGCCAGTGACTGGGCGACTACAGTATGGAGCACCCTAGGCAAGGCTTTCAGGCAGTGATGTCAGGCGACCACACTTGTAAAATTTCTTCAGATTTGGTTATCAATATCCGAAAATAAATCTTTTGAGAAAATTGTGAGTGAAGTGTTTCTTATTTATGGCTATTAGAGTATCTAGAATACTCGAAACCAAAGCTGTCGCGAGGGCACGTCCTGATCTTTCCTGGACATAGTGGATAGATCCAGGTGCATAGGGGTCAAAATGGTTTCATTAATCAAAGGATGGGTGGCCATTCTTACTCTGAGAGTTTTCATGTCAGGTAGTTATACATCTCACACCATACAGGTAGTTAACAGGCAAGGCAGATGGGTGAAGTGGCTTCCTCTTAGCAGTGGGTTAAAACACATTGTGAAAGGGTCATGTGTGTTTAGAATTATGAGGGGTGGGGAGTGGTTCGTGATCCCCATGGATCAGTGATTCTAACCATTACGGATGGCTTTGGAGTGGGAGATTCCCTCAGAGTGGATGCTTATGTGATGCTGAAAGATATTGAACATTGTAATTCACAAGTCATTAAGTTAGAGTCAGTTGAGACCGACTCATATATTCTCTATGGTTCACTATAGGAGAAGCTCCAAATCCCTTGGATCATTGCCTATATCATTAGTTAGTGGAAATTTATGTTGGACCCATAGGTTATTATTAGTCACACTTGGCGTGAGGTGAACACTGTGGTTGACTTACTGGCTTTAGGAATTACTAATGGTGATCATAATTTTTCATTTTTCAGGCTGGGGTCTCTTCTAAAAAAATGTGGTAACATAATTAGGGATGACACATTGGGTATCCATATTGAAATAATAATAAAAAATTAATGTTAGATGGATGGTTATTCCACAAATCTATGTATTATGCCTATATTATTCTATAAAATATTATGTACATATATTACATTATGATTTCGGTCGTATAAACTTCCATGATTTTTTCCACGACATGTTTTGATGATATATGAAATAGAGGGTACTATTTCAAAAAATTATAATCTTTTTCAGATACACATATTCTTATGATTAGTTTATATCTTCTTTGGTTAGCCTTATTGAAAATTTTACCACACCCTCTATTAGGGTTTTATTCCCTAAGTAATGATTAATGATATTATGTATGGTTGGTCTAAGAAGTGTGCTATTCATGATAAGCATAGTGGGTGATGATTCAGTTCACTTATTTACTAGTTGTTTATGTATCCAAGATTTTGATGACACTAATCTATTGTGGTCCATATGTGTGTTTTCGTAAACTAAATATAATAATTATCTATTATGATGTATTATATATAATACATCAGTTCGGGTATTTGTAGTTGGTATAATATGATGCTTTATTTATCCTTTGGAAATTAGTATGAGAAAGAATTAGTACTAAACCTACTGTTGGGAAAAAATCCCTCAAGGTATCATTGACGCATTTTTGAGGTGATTGTGTTTGTTGACAAAGTGGACATTTGAGTAGTGATTGTTGACAAAGCAAAACAATGCATTACAAATTTGTTGACAAATTAAAAATCAGTTCATAGTGGTATGTCGAGTTTAAGAGCTGAGTTCAATGATCCATTTTTGATTCAAGAACGTCGATAAAAGGAATGGATGATCTGGAGGCGGTACAAAAGAACAGATACAAGGTGGCGCCGTTTTCCAGTGTTTGCCAAATTTTTGGGCCTGAAAATCGGCAAATGAAGAAAAGTGTTTTTGGAAAAGGGACTTGCGCGCCGTGGACTTGGAGTATAGGAAACTTGTGCGCCATATGTTTTTCAAGATCAGAAGATCAAAATATGGCAAAGGAAGTAGGTTCGCGCAAGTTTGGGAGTTGGTCGCGCAAGTCTCTAAAAGGAGAGAAGACTTGCGCGCCGAGACTGGGTCACGCAGGTGACTTGCGCGCCGTCGTGTAGGGTGGTCAGATTGCCTATAAATACTGGACCACCCCTCCTCATTCTTCACCGGAGTTCAACTCTTTGAGAAATCAGAGCTCCCGTCGCGCAGGTGTGGTGGTCACGCAAGTGGTGAGTGTGGTCGCGCAGGTGGGACTTGCGCGCCAGAGGATGAAGTTGTGCGCCGGTGTTAGAAGTTGCGCGCCGGTTGGCAGTTGTGCGCCAATATTGGTTTGGGCGTAAAAGGAAGAGAGTCACGCAAGTTTGGAGTTGAGGAAGCTTGTGTCGCGCAAGTGTCAGAGGAGGACTTGCGCGCCTGTTGTGACTTGCGCACCGATACTTGCGCGCCGAGGTAGACTTGCATGCCAAGTAAGGTTTTGTTCCAGCAGTGCTTCTCAGACTGCGTGGAAGCCGGTACGTTGCCCGATACCTTCGGTGCAAAGAGATATTCATCTACGGGTGAAATTTGTACTTCAACAGAGCATCTACACACAGAGGAAGATGCATTCATTCATGCAAATGAAGAGACCTACAGGTCTATAAACTGTGAGTGGATTCCTTCCAAGAGCAGTGAGCTTAGGAAGAGGAAGAAGGTGATCCTCTCCACCGGCAGTGAGCCAAAGAGAGAGAAACAGGGAGTGACCCTTGGGAAAGCAATGAGCTGACCCTAAACATTGTAAAGGCAGTGAGCCTGGGCTTAGAAGTGATCTAGCCCGAACCTTTTAATCCACAACTAGTGAAGATAAGTGGAATTTGGTACGACTGGAAACCTGTCGGCGTATGCTCCTTGGACGTAGCCCTTAGCGGTGAACCAAGTAAAATTGTTGTGTCCTACGCTTGCTTTACTTTTTGTTTATATTGTGTAGCAGGAAAGAGAGAGAAGAGTGTTTTGCTTAATAGCGAAACAAGATCAGAACGAGCATTAATTTTTAATTAGTCATACCCTGATTCACCCCCCCTCTCAGGGTATTCAGCCTAGTGGACCTAACAAGTGGTATCAGAGGGAAGGTTGAAAGTTGTTCTTCTCTCAATGGAGGTAACCAATCAAAAAGGGATTCCGATCTTCGAAGGATATAATTTTCAGATATGGAAGAATCAGATGCAACACTATTTCCGATCCTTGGGAATGGATGTGTTTTCAGCAGCTATGCATGGTATCACAGCTGATATTAATAGTGGTGCCTTATCAGAAGCTGAGCATAGAGAGTTGGATGCTGATTCCAAAGCAATCAATGCCTTAGGGGGAGCCCTTTCCAATCCCATCTACACAAAGGTGATGTCATTCAAAACGTCACATTCCATGTGGGAAAAGCTTTTTAATATATATTTAGGGGACACAAAAGTCAGAGAGGCAAAGCTGCATGTGTTGTGGAACAAATATGAAGATCTGAAAAGGATCCCGAATGAGTCTGTTGACGGATTCTTTGATAGGGTAAACATTGTTGTGGAAGATATGCGAGGTCTTGGAGAAGTCATTGAAGACATAAAGATTGTAAAGCGCATCTTGAGGAAACATCCACCTCGGTTCAATCCGAATGTTTCAGTACTAGAAGATAAAGATCCAAAAGAGCTGACATTGGACAATTTGCACAGTACCTTGGTTGCATATGAAATGAGGAACGATGATAATGAGGCTGTGGAAAAGGGGAAGTCTAAAGAGGTGGCATTTAAGGCCATGAAGAAGCTCACCATTGATGATTCTAATGAAGAAGAAGAGACAGATGAGGTGATGTCAATCCTTTCTTGAAATCTACAAAGAGGAAGAGGAAAGTTTAAAGGTAAACTTCCACTAGCATGCTTTAGATGTGGAAAGGTTGGTCATCTTGCGGCAAGATGCCCCAAGAAGTTTCAAGATGATGATGATGATGATGACGTTGAAATACCCAAAAAGAAGACTTCAGCTTTTGTGAAAGGGAAGAAACAATTCAAGAGAAATTTCTTCAAGAAAAAGAATCTTCTTTCACAAGAATTTGAAAGTTCAGATGAGTCTGAGGATGAAGAAGTTGAGGAAATAGAAAATTGCAGAGATCGTGGGGTAAATGCCTTGGTGGAAATTGTTGGTAGTTCTCAAAAGGGAGAAGAAGCTGATGCTAAAGAAGATGAATAAATTGAAGGGAGAATTGATATGGAAGCCGAATTGGAAGCAGCTCTTGAGTAGATAGATGTTTGGAGAGCCAAAACGAAGAAATCCAATAAAGTGGTTCGTGATGCCAAACTCTACATGCAACAACAGGATGAAGAAAAGTATGAGCTGTTAGAAGAAATTGAAAGACTAAAATCCTCAACACCAGAGAGCTCAGAAAATATTGTTGAGTATAAGCTTAAAATTGAGGAATAAAAGAAGGAAATTGATTGTTTGACTAACACAGGAAAGGAGCAGGTTAGATGTATCAAAGAGCTTGAAGAAGAAGTGGTCAATCTGCGACAAAAACATAAGGATCAAGATAAACTCTTGACCCCCAATGTGATATCCGAAAAGCAGGCCATTTAGAAGACAGAGAAGATGAAAGCGGAGCCTAGCAGTTCAGTAGGGAAGAAACAGCAATTGAGCTCAAATGTTGAGGTCGTTTCTGGGCTTAGTCAAGAATAAAAATTTGCCACAATTGCAGTCAGACCGCAAGCACTCATCCCGAAAGTGAAGATTGATTTGGGAACAAAACAGAATCAGAATATTCAGAGATCCCAAAGGGGAAATCATAGTGCTGAAATATCACGAGGGAATGCATCCTATATCAGGTGTTATTGCTGTGGGAAAATGGTACATTCACAGTATGTGTGTTCCACAGCCAAGAGATACAGAAGGGAACATGAACAGAGATGGCAGTCAAACAGAGAATGGTTTTCCAGAACACATTTTGATGGACACTGTTTTTGGTGCGGAGGATTTGGACACATGGCTAGGTATTGCACTTCAACCATTCAGAGAAATGTGTCAAAGAATAATCAAAATGTTCGCAAGCAGCAGATCAATAAACCAACAAGTGAGTTAAATGTTCAGAACAGATTTTCAGCTCTGCAAGATGAGGGTGGTCCATCATACTCTGAGAAAGAACAGAAGCCTCAATCCATGCCGACTGTGATAGAAAAAGTATGGACCAAGAAGAAGAAAAATGAGAAGGCTGTGGTGGCGAAGATTTCCCTTAAAGCATCAGATCGATTTGGTGTTTGGATCCTTGATAGTGGTTGCACATCCCACATGATGGGTAATAAGGATCTTGTTACAGGCATCAAATATGACAAAGAAGGAGTTGTCAAATTTGGAAATGATGAAGGCCTAAAGATTGTTGGCTCAGGGAAAGCCAAGTTTGGGGGAAAAGAGATGAGACGTGCTGATGTCTTCGTAGTAGAGGGTCTCAGTCATAACCTACTCAGTGTCAGTCAACTATGTGACTCTGGGCACTCTATCCAATTTACCAAGAAGATGTGTGTTGTGAAAGGAAAAGATGGAGCAGCTGTTCTACAAGGAAAAAGGTCAAAGGGAAATCTCTATCTTGTAGGTGGGGAAGAAGATACTTGTCTTTTATCCAGAGAGGAAGAAAACCAGCTGTGGCATAAGCGACTTGGTCATCTTTGCCAACCATCTATAGAGGATCTTGTTAAATGTGATGCTGCTAGAGACCTTCCCAAACTATCACGTGATCGCATTCATACGTGTGATGCTTGTCAACAAGGGAAAATCATCAGAAATACATACAGGCCAAAAGAATAGAAATCAACTAGAGTGCTCGAATTGGTGCATGCTGATGTATGTGGACCTATCTCACCACGAGCTATAAATGGGCAAAGGTACTATGTTCTTTTCATTGATGACTATAGCAGAATGGCCTGGGTATTCATCATAACCCATAAGACATAGGTGTTCAGTTGCATAAAGCAGTACAGGAGGGAATCAGAAAAGATGCTTGGGCAGAAAATTCTGAAGTTTCGTACTGATAATGGTACGGAATTTACAAACAGTCAGGTTGAAAACTATCTCGAGAAACATGGGATAAGGCATCAAGTTTCATCAGTAAGAACTCCCCAACAGAATGGAGTAGTTGAAAGGAGAAATTGGATCATCAACAACATGGCCAGAACAATGCTTATTGATAAGGACCTGCCAGAGAAATTTTGGAAGGAAGCAGTTTTGACATCGGTCTATGTTTCAAACAGGTCCCTGTTATTTCCGAAGCAAGGGAAGACTCCGTATGAACTGTGGTATGGAATGAAGCCAACGTTGAAGTACTTTCGAATCTTTGGAAGTAAGTGTTTCATTCTCAACAAAGAACGTCATTGGAAGTTTGAGGCACGATGAGATGAAGGGATATTCCTTGGCTATTCCGGGAAAAGCAAAGCATATAAATGTTTCAATAAAAGGCTGGGAAAAATCATTGAAAGAAATGATGTCACTATAGTTGAAAATGAGCAGAATACTCAACGATCCAGTGAATAGTTCCTGGATGAAAGTGATGATGAGGTAAGCAACCCAGGGGGAGCAGAAGTGGCAGAAGCCAACTCAGAAGAAGATACTGATGATGAAGAGGAAAGTGTCAAGTCGGTGTCTATGAGAAAGCCAAAGAGTTGAGCTGAAATTGATAGGCAGAATATCATTGGTGATCAAACTGCTCCAGTTCAGACTCAAAGAATGAAATCATCACAGCAAGCATCGTTTTTGTCTCAAGTGGAGCCGAAATGTTTTTCTGATGCAGCTAAAGATGAAAACTGGGTTCAGGCCATGAACGAAGAGCTTGATCAGATTGAGAAGAACCAGACATGGGAGATTGTTTCGAGGCCAACAGACAAGAATGTCATCAGGACTAAATGGGTCTATCGCAACAAGATGAATGAAGATGGCACAGTGATTCAGAACAAAGCACGACTAGTGTTCAAGGGATACTCCCAGATAGAGGGAATAGATGTTGATGAGACATTTGCACCGGTTGCAAGGCTGGAGACAATCAGATTATTTTTTGCCATAGCAGTGCAAAGAAAGTTCAAAGTGTTCCAGATGGATGTCAAATCCGCATTCCTGAATGGGGTTCTGGAAGAAGAGGTGTATATTGAACATCCAGATGGTTTTCTCATTCATGAGGATGAGAACAAAGTTTGCAGGCTGAAGAAGGCGTTGTATGGGCTGAAACAAGCACCAAGGGCATGGTACTCAAGGCTTGATTAGTACTTGAAGAAGCTTGTTTTCCAGCGTGGAGGAGTTGACTACAACCTCTATTTCAGTAATGATAGTAATCAAAGGATGATGGTGCTAGTGTATGTCGATGACATAATTTTTGGCAGATCAGATGAAGCTCAGTGCAGAAAGTTTTCCGAATTCATGAAAAATGAGTTTGAAATGTCAATGATTGGAGAGCTAACGTTTTCCTTGGTCTACAGGTGACACAAGGAAGGAATGGAACTTTAATATCTCAATCCAAATATGCCAAGGAGGTTTTAAGAAGGTTTGGAATGGATAATTCCAAGGAAATGAAGACTCAGGTTGCCACCCTGATGAAATTATCAAAAGATGAGGATGGCAAGGCCGTTAATATCACAGAATACAGGCAAATCATTGGAAGTCTATTGTACTTAACCGCAACAAGGCCTGATATTGTTTTCTCCACATGCCAAGCAGCGAGATATCAGAGTAATCCCAAGGAAAGTCACATGCTTGCAGTGAAAATAATACTTCGGTATATCAAGGTCACGGTGGACTTCGGCTTGACATACAATAACAAATCTCTGACAAAGTTATTGGGATATACTGATGCAGACTGGGCCGGTTCAGCAGATGATAGAAAATCAACATCAGGTGGTGCATTCTATCTTGGTGGATTGTGTATTTCTTGGCTAAGCAAGAAACAAGATTTCATTTCATTGAGCACCGCATAAGCTGAGTATATTGCGGCCACTCAAGCATGCACACAGTTATTGTGGATGAAGCAGCAGCTTGAAGATATGGGAGTTGAAGTGAAGTCTCCGATCGGAATCCAGTTTGACAACTCATGTGCTATAAATCTTAGAAAAAATACTTTCCATCATTCCAGGACAAAGCACATTGAGATCAAGTATCATTTCATCAAGGAGAAGGTTGAGCAGGGCATCGTGAAGTTGGAGTATGTGCCTACAGAGCTACAGGTTGCAGACATTCTGACAAAGGCCTTACCCAAGGAAGCTTTTGAGAGGCATCGACTAGCTCTGGGAGTTCAGTCGATTCCCCGCACTTGAAATTGTGTGGATGTGGGACCCCCCCCTCTCTCCCCGCAGTATGATGCGTTTTTCCTAATATGATGATATGTGTTCTCTACTATGTTACAGACTACAAAGGAGTGTCCTTTGGGTTCGTTGATAAAGGGGGAGAAAAGTGTTTGTTAAAGGAGGAGAAAATAGTGATTGGGAGACAGTGTGGCTATTTGAGAAATCATGAAAGATACGTGGAGAAGCTGACAGGTGGAGCAGCTAGAAAGGGGGAGCAATGAGAAAGGGGGAGTGTATTAAATCTGACGATGCTATAAGTGATCGATCAAAGAATAGATGTCACGACAGCTGAGGATCGTGATAAAAGCAGAAGAGTGGTGTTGGACAGTGGTATCAGTTTGGTGTCAACAGTGGATGTCATAGATGAAGTGATTCATTGATGAACTTTTCATTTACTCTTGTTTCTCATGTCGAGCATTGCTCATGTGGGCTTAGAGTATGTGTTGAGTAAATCCTTCATCGCTATCAGAATCGTAATGAGGCGAATGGAGGCTGAAGACTCAACGACGTATCTTTGTTTTGGAAGAGTTGTCAACAAACCCAAAGGGGGAGATTGTTGGGCAAAAATCCCTCAAGGTATCATTGACGCATTTTTGAGGTGATTGTGTTTGTCGACAAAGTGGACATCTGAGTAGTGATTGTTGACAAAGCAAAACAATGCATTACAAATTTGTAGAAAAAAAAGGAGTTCATGGTGGTATGTCGAGTTCAAGAGCTGAGTTCAATGATCCATGTTTGATTCAAGAACGTTGATAAAAGTAATGGATGATCTGGAGGTGGTACAAAAGAACAGATACAAGGTGGCGCCGTTTTCCAGGGTTTGCCAAATTTTTGGGCCTGAAAATCGGCAAATGAATAAAAGTGTTTTTGGCAAAGGGACTTGCACGCCATGGACTTGGAGTATAGGAAACTTGCGCGCCATATGTTTTTCAAGATCAGAAATTCAAAATATGGCAAAGGAAGTAGGTTCGCGCAAGTTTGGGAGTTGGTTGCGCAAGTGTCTAAAAGGAGAGAAGACTTGCGCACAGAGACTGTGTCGCGCAGGTGACTTGCGCGCCGTCACGCAGGGTGGTCAGATTGCCTATAAATATTTGACCACCCCTCCTCATTCTTCACCGGAGTTCAACTCTTTGAGAAATCAGATCTCCCGTCGTGCAGGTGTGGTGGTCGCGCAAGTGGTGTGTGTGGTCGCGCAGGTGGGACGTGCGCGCCAGAGGTTGAAGTTGTGCGCCGGTGTTAGAAGTTGTGCGCCGGTTGGCAGTTGTGCGCCAATATTGGTTTGGGCGTAAAAGGAAGAGAGTCGCGCAATTTTGGAGTTGAGGAAACTTGTGTCGCGCAAGTGTCAGAGGAGGACTTGTGCACCTGTTGTGACTTGCGCGCCGATACTTGCGCGCCGAGGTAGACTTGCGCGCCAAGTAAGGTTTTGTTCTAGCAGTGCTTCTCGGACTGCGTGGAGGCTGGTACGTTGCCCGATACCTTCGGTGCAAAGAGATATTAATCTACGGGTGAAAGCTGTACTTCAACAGAGAATCTACACACAGAGGAAGATGCATTCATTCATGCAAATGAAGAGACCTACATGTCTATAAACTGTGAGTGGATTCCTTCCAAGAGCAGTGAGCTTAGGAAGATGAATAAGGTGATCCTCTCCACCGGCAGTGAGCCAGAGAGAGAGAAACAGGGAGTGACCCTTGGGAAAGCAGTGAGCTGACCCTAAACATTGTAAAGGCAGTGAGCCTGGGCTTAGAAGTGATCTAGCCCGAACCTTGTAATCCACAGCTAGTGAAGATTAGTGGAATTTGGTACGACCGGCAACCTGTCGGCGTATGCTCCTTGGATGTAGCCCTTAGCGGTGAACCAAGTGAAATTGATGTGTCCTGCGCTTGCTTTACTTTCTGTTTATATTGTGTAGCAGGAAAGAGAGAGAAGAGTGTTTTGCTTAATAGCGAAACAATATTAGAACGGGCATTAATTTTTAATTAGTCATACCCTGATTCACCCCCCCTCTTAGGGTATTCAGCCTAGTGGACCAAACACCTGCGTCTATCTCTAAGGATAAGTAAGAGAATGGGATAATTTTTTGGAATTTTGTGAATGATATAGAGATTGATTTATATTAAATTACATCTATGTCTGTATAATAAAAGTGGATGGGGCTTAGTGTTAATAACTTTAAAAAGGGAATATTGGGTTTTGACTCGATCATCACCTGATGCATGAAAATGGGTCTTTCACCACACCTATTTTGACACTATCAGGGGATATGTTTTGCAAATTCATAAGCTCATAGGAACCATCATGAAGGATTTTAATATACGATGACCACAAATGACCTAGATTAATCCCAATCTGATGAGTATTTAAAATAAGGTATCATGATTTAGACATAATAGAAAATATTTTTAATGATTGATCACTCAGATCAAAGATTCAAGATGATCATGAAAACCATTTTGCTTTCACTAAAGGATTGAATATAGAACATTTTAGACCAGGTGGTAAAAGGTATAATAAAAAACTGAAGTACCTTATTTTATATTAGTTATATAAATTCAATTATATAAGGAAGGAATCTTGGATTGATAATTCCTATCTCCATTGATTAAATTTTTAATTATTAGTGAAATATCTAAATAAAACAATGATTGAATCCCAAGTCTATTATTCTACTCTAGTTGAATTTTATAGTAATATAATTTTTGTGAATGTTGTTATTCAACAAAAAATTATGTTTATGTCATTAATTTATTGAAGTACCCACCCTTAATATAATATTTCATTTAATTTTTTGAATTAAAATATGAGAGTTCTCCATAATACATAATTAATATGATCTAGAACAAGTACCTTCTATAGATATTTGTTTTGAATGAAATATAATCATCAATGAATTTATATAAATACCCCCCCCCCATCATGGGATAATATCCACTTGAAATTCATTAAGATTTATATTTTCATTATCTTTTCTTCTAAATTTTAATTATTGTGATTAGTAATCATTGTGATATCATTCATGATGGAGAAATCAAATTTCTTTATCAACTATCATAGAATGTCCATCTTCATCAAGGTTGATCTTTGATATTTTATAAAAAAATTTTGATTATATTAGTAGATATATCAAACTAGTTTCGGGTCTTAAATTAGTCTTTTAATGATTGTTATAGCATATAGACAAATAAATATAATTTTTTCATTCCAGTACTCATGTTGCCAATGTGCATCACCTCCAATTCACTTCATGTAATTAACAAATAGAAATAATAGGGGAAAAAGGTGGATCTCCTATTCATTTAAATAGGATAAAAAGGATTAGTATTTTGTATCAACTAGAAAAATAATTTATTTTCTTTCCTATGGGTCGGGGGATGCATCGTGATGATTTTTTATGGCTTACATGGATATCTTAGAAAGAATGGTGTCTTTTATTTATTTTGTAAAAAAATTACATTGAATGTTAATTTTTATGGTGACTATAAAGGATTTTTCATCTCTTAGTGATTTATGATTCTACTTTTGTATATATTTTATAAATTTTTTTATGAACAAAATTTCCTTAGAGATATTTCCAGCAATTTTTCATGTCATGCATAATACTTATGAAAAACTTTTGTTATCATTTTTTTTTGAAAAAATATCAGGAAATTTGATTTATTAATGTGGAGTATTATTCTTTATATTATTATAATACTTCATCATTTCTTCATCCATTTTCTTCCCTCTCTCTAAAACCTCTAGAAAAATTAAAATTATATAAATTTGAATATGGAAAACATACTGGGTAGTTAAATATAGCTTATTGGGTGTTCTTTTTTCCATTTTAGTTCTTTTATTTTTCGTTGGGAACAGATTCCATCTCTATTGATAATTATTTACCCAATTCGTTGTGATGTCCATGACCTATTTACAGTTATCCATAGTGTGGCGTACAATCCCATAAAATAAGAATCATGTTTACTTTGGTGTGTTACATTTTTTGTTGTTCCTTTTTTTGTGGTGAGCATCTATATTCTTCTGATATTCACCCATTGTAGAATTATCTATAGTCTTTAGCATCTATAGTATTTTTTTCAAGGTTGGTTTGTTGTAATTATTGATTTATTTATACTTCATAACATTTAACTATTAATTCTACTACAAAAACACTACATAGATTCTTCTGACAGTCAAATCTATTTTTAACAATCACATTCTTCCTTTTATTTTTTGTACTTTTCTACATCACTACTCCCCCTAACAGAGTATTAAATTTATTTTTACATAATTAAATAGTATACATGATATCATTTTCCACACAACCAAATCTATCATATAACCAACAATATCAAAACAATCTTATTTTCTTGATATCAGTCTTACAAGGTTGGGATGATTATTTTTTCTATTTCTTTTCAATATTCTTATGAGCTTCTTTAGGAGAAAATCTTCTCTCCACTTATTTTTATTCACAAAAAAATATTATAGTGGTATTTTAATTTGTTTTATTCATCCACATTTTCCCAGAATTTGATTTTAATGTGAACAATGTATAAAACAATAATTACCAAAAATAACATTATTTTAAGTGGATGGTACATTACACTTGAGAATTATTGAGATTGAACCATGAATTATTTTAACTTATTATTACTCTAGAATACATGTTTTTTATGATAATATGAATCCTTATTAGTTTTTGTGGCTACAAGTCTTGTAGTAACTAATGTTTTTTATCTTGTTGTGAATATTCAAATAAATCATTTTCAATTTTTAAAAAATTTACTCCATATTAAAGGAATTTAATATTTTAGGATGGATTTATCATCCTCTATTGACTAGAAAATATTTTCATATTATTTAATTATGTTCATAACATAATCATTATTCATTTTCTGATTCTCCTACTGAATTGTTTTAATTTCATTAATATTTCATCCATTGATTTCTAGTTTTTCGGTTTCAACATCAATGATTTATTTTTTCACCTAATTCATAGTTCTTATTTTTTATGTTTCATATTAGAATACTCTTTTTCCTCAATTTTTTTTCCAGTTGAAATTCAAAATAGTAGTATCTTTCACCAGGTTCAATAATATATGGTTCTTTGTCTCTAACCGTTTTGGTGAGCATGATATTGGATTGGATTCATTTTTCAAAAGTGTTATCCATTTTCTCTAAAAAAATTAATCTTAGTGATTCCATATTTTATTTCATTGAATGAACCATAAATAAAAGTTACTATTTTTCTAGGAAAATAATTCATCATATCAGTCAATGTATCACCTGATTCAACATTTTATTCCACTGACATGTGATCACTCCCACTAATACTTGGGCCATATTAGGGAAAATTTTGAAAATATAATTTTATTGCCTCCTCTTCGTATAGGGTTAAATCACTACAAGTATTTGAACTTTTTTAATTCACTTTGGTTTTAAAATAATGTTCCAGATCAAAGATTCCCATGCATAAAGTTTTTTGGGGGATAATTCATTAATAAACTAACTCATTATCCTCTTTACACAAGTATAATTTCTTCATTATTTGTATCAATCCCTCATTTCGTCAATTATTCAAAGTATTAGTTGATATAGAATTACATTGAATATTAGATATAAATCATCTATTTTTTACTTTTCATTCTAAATTGAAAATAGATAAATGTAGTCTTTAATGAGATTCAAATCATAGAATCCAATCATATGTTTGACGAGTCACTCTGATCTCAGTTTTTAGGATCACAATGTGATGACCACAATTGGAGGGTGGTGGAATCTTTGTGGTATTAAATTTCTTACCTTAAAATAGTAATCCCCTTCTTTAACTCTATCAAATATTAAGTGAATGGTTATATTATCTTCTTCACCAGTGGTTATAATGAATATACATAGAAAATAATCACAATGAATACATGTATATTTAAAAATGATTACCTTCAATGTGGACAACTATGTCCTTGGTGTACAATGGTTATTATCTAAATCACACATATATTCTCTTTTATTATCACAAATATAAAAATAAATGGTATGAACATGTACTTGTTTTTAAGGCAATGAATAGTTTCAATGTAATCATTTCCTATGGATAAAAATAATACATGATGTCATCCCATCTTTCTGGAAGTGATCAATAAATTATAAGATGTATTCTTCAATAGAAACAAATAATTATGATCAACTTCCTCTAAATGCTTAAATCAATTGAGTTTATTTATATTATAATAATAAAAAAGAATATATCAAAAAATTTGTAATGTCATAGGTTGTTTCATAATCATTTGTCAAAGAATATAATATCAAGATGTTACATACATGTAATTCTCATGATCCATTATATGACCAAAATGATAGTAAGAGAAAAAACCCATGTCGATGATTAGTCATCTACTTTTGATCATTGATAGAAAATATGAGATATTAGAAAACAGTTTCAAATTCACAAAATTGTCCCAAAAGTGTTTTCTTGAATATTTTTTTCATTTCATAGATTACTTAATTATGAAAAAACTTTAGCAGAGAAGAATTTTTTAACATTATTATTTGGGGTTCCTCTAATCATGGTTAATGATTATTCTTTCTTATATATCAGTATAATTTATTATTCCAATCTTAACAACTCATGAATTTTTTAAACGGTAATAATTCATAATTAAATCTTGTATATCATGCATGAACATTAATTTCCACAATTGATTAATGAAAATCTAAATTCCAAAGCACCCTCAATGGATGTTTCTATATTCCTCGCACGTGTAATGATGATTGTTTTTTCAAAAATGATATTTTCACTAAAAAATGATCCCTATTTCGTCTATTACCCTTATTTACAAAAATTATACCATTAAATAAAATAATTTGTTTAGTATTCCTTTATGAAAAATATGAGTGTTGATCTATGTCTCATAAGATGTTACAGTCCATTGGCTTCTAGTTTTCACAGACACCATAGTGAGTATTTTTTTAATTATTCAATAACTAAATATAGATGATAATGTCATTAAATTATGAGGCCATAAATATAATTATAATTTTTCATAATATAGTAAGGTGTAGAAAGAATCATCCATATGATTTTATTAAGTGAAAAAAGAGACATGTCATGTAATCAACATATTCAAATCCAAATTGTCCCATGATTTTTATAGATTTGGAGACATTGAATATCCTAAGAGTATTATTCCATGTTAAACCTCAACCAAAATCATGTAGAATATTTTACCCCAATTTATTTTTTGAATACTCAAAGATCTCAATTTTTTGATTTTTAGCTCCCTTTTAATTTTTTTGACATTAAATGAAATTGAGAATATTGGAATCTTCAAGTAATTTGATTCTTCTCTTGTTGTTCTAGAATCATATACATGCATATTTGATAAAAAAATAATCTTTTTTCACTCCCTAAAATCATCTAAAAACCTAAAACGTCTTGTCTCAAGATCCCTAATAATGGTAATATCCCCGAAAAATTGCATTTCAACTAAGATGATGGATCTATTAAATATATTGAAAAATATTGGATCAAAAATACGGTCTCACGTTGATTAGATTGGGTGTTCAGATATAAATTATCTCAGTCGAGATATATATCATGTTCAGAGAAAGACAATGACAATATGGAGGTTGGAGTATCATTGCATCATCCATGATAGGATAATTCATTTAATTTTGGAAACTCGTTTAATTTTTCAATAGTTCTATGTGTTTTCTGTCCCACATCGGTTTTCACTTCGCTTGAGATCTTCATTATAAGGAACAATTATCCCAAAAATTTGTTCATTCTGCACCAAATTCATCTCCTAGATGAACTACACACACTTTCCCTTGATAGGCTAGAAAATTCCCATACAATGTCCCCTAGAAACCCTCATGTGTGCCCATGTACATTTCATGTGCATGTTTTCACTCCCTATGGTCATTATACATGTACTTTAAATTCTTTACCATCCATGAACTATATTATTTCACTAAGTTAACCCATACATGGATGTCCCCGATGCTGTAGATACAATCTCCCATATATGGTTGAGCTGCCCATGTTTGTTGGAATTAGCGGGAAATTTTTTTTATAAAGATACATCTAAGCACTTAGTAAAAATCATAGTACAAAAATACCTTGTCCAATTCCCTATAAATATTAATTCAATAAAAATTACATCATTATATATATATTTCTTGGTAATAAATCTTTATAAATCATATATAACGTATTGTCTTATGTTGTTGTAAATAATTTTCCATATATTATAAAATTTTCTTGAATTAATAAACACCCTTTCAAAATCCATCACACTTAGAAATAAAATTTATCCAAACATGTAACGACTGACCATTAAACTTCTTGTGGACACATATTCTTTAAAACATCAACGTCATCAAATATTCTTCATGAAATGCACATGATTTCTTGAAAAAATCAATCTACACACAATAACAAGATCAAGAAAACCTGAAAATCATCCAAGAATCTAACCTTCTTCAATACATATTAAAATTAATTTCATCATCACTTACTATCTCATTCAACACAAATACAACACAAATAAAAAGTATGATAAAACACACCCCCATCACTGATCATAATGTGGGTATCCATGTGAGGAAAATACTCTGGGGATAGCCTGATTAGAAGATCTATATGTGGACATCCTTTAAAATGAATCCAACATGAAATTTCTTAGGTAACAAATTATTTCTTGGGAACCAATTAGTCCATACCCTGGGGCCCCACCCCCACACTATTGTTTGAGCATACTGATGGGATATGGTCACATGCCGTTAAGCTAGTCCATTGTCTTTTATAACTGACCCCCAAGAAAAATATAGATTCCCATTGAAAAAATATCAGGACGTGTTAAAATGTATTTCATTATGATAACTACAACCACAACCATCACCATAGTATTTTACCTTGAATTGAAATTCTTTTTTTGATCTCTAAAATTCATTGATTTGATATACTACTCTTGGTTTTTCCATTACCACCGTGAGTTGAGATAACCCTCCCAGTTTCATTATGTTTCATGAGTTGAGATTCCCCTCTTAGATTCCTCACATATAGACATACTTCTAGGTGTAATCCCAAAAATATACCTTCATATGACCCTTATACTAGGTCAGGTGTCTAAGGGAATACTGTTTAATATTCCCTTCCTGGTCTTCTATTGTCTCCCTTTTTACATAATAGGCAACCATTACGGTCCTCCAAGTATATCCTTACTCTACATGAAAGGGTATCGCAATACATAAATCTAATTTAATTCCCCATTACACTCTATCATGTAATATAGTTAATCTACTATCATGTCATGTTTATCAAAAAAAAATAATCATCTTGTCTTATAGTTTTTATTTGATATCTTTATTAGAATGCTAGAGATGTATCATAGTCAGATGTGGGTAGTACCTACTATTCAAAGCTTCATTTCTCAAAACTGCCTAAAATATCCTTACCATATTAATTAAAACAATATGGACGTTTCCTATAATATAAAAATAAATTGTGTACCACAAACAACATGGGATTGATTCCTATTAACTAAGATATGAATGAAACCTCTTCGATGTTCAATCCGAGCATACTGAGACATACATTTCTATATGTGACATGGAAAGGATTCCTTATACTGTGAGAATGAAATAATACCTTTATTTTATGTAATACACATCATTTAAAAATCCCTCATTCAAGATACTCTTCTTGGTTTCCATATATATGGGACCTCTACTCTATGTATTCCAAAACCTGATCTAGCTACATCTTTTGTGACAAGCACAAGAAACCCATGTGACAAGAAAGGGATTTCCCAAGACATCCGTGGGAAATGATTCTGATCTAATAATGACCCACTTTCCTAATGTAATTAAACTAAAACCTCATAATTTATGATTATACAGTCTTTTTATGTTGGAAAAATATAGTGAATCGTCCTTATCTAGTAATGAGAAATTGAAATCTCCATTGATGATCCACCATCACTCATGTGGTGAGTATAAGGTTCCCTTATATCCTGACATGATGAAGATAAAATGAACCTCCTACAAGGTTTAATCCCATCCATAAATTCTACTTTATACAATGAATATAAAGGTCGAATCCAAAAGGTTTTCTCATTCCTAATTCCAACAACAACCTTAGGTACATTTCTCTTTGTAGACAGTTTTTTTGTGGATACAAGACCCTAACATGTACCATAATGGCCCTTTTCATATGACCTGAGAATGTAATACATCTCATGTTCTCTTAACAAAATTATATGGTATCTAATTTTCTTCAATTATATATATATTAATCCCTTCATATAGGCCCAATCCCAAATACACAACACTTACTACCATCCTAGATGGTCATAAAATCCAAGTAATATTACTTTATTCCTCTACGATAGAGAGTACCTTGTATTATGTGGGAATAATTTTAATCCTCATATGTTTTATTTTTATTAACTCATTGTTATAGGGGTAACCACTCTCATTCTACGATCCTGATGAGATTCAAAATATATATCAAAATTATGTAAGAGAGTCTCATATTAGACAATACCCCCCATAAAAGTGTGTAGATGAGCCTAAATTTTGATAATTTTAACCAATTCCAATTATATTTTTCACAATATAAGTCCTAGAGACTTCCTCATTTTGGGAAAAATATTATGATTACTCAACATATTAGAGGAGTGTCACATTGTATTTTTTATTTGAAATTGTGATCGATCCTCAATAAAAGTTCTCTCTCCTCTTAAGGGTGAAATATAATATATATATATATACCCACACAAAATTACCCATGAAAAATAAATCATTCTTCATTTAAATATAATATATATGATAAGGCTCAATGCCTACCTATCAAATATAGAGAAACATGATTCCATAAATATTCATGATCATAAAAGGAAAAATATTAAAATAGATATCATATTAGTATCAAAGAAAAGTTTCATAAAACATGGTTAATATCTCAATAATTTATCCATAATGCATTAATGTTTAATTATCCTCACTCAAGTGTCATAATAAGCATGTTTGGTGAATTCAAGAAACTACTCCCTAACTAATCATATGTGGTCTTTCTCGAGTAAGTATACTAGGAAAATATTTATAAATTAATAAAATTAAAAACTAAAAAAATAAAAAACAATATTGTTCAAATATAAAAGTTTTAAAACATTACAAAAAATTAAATAAAAAATTATTATATGAATTACATAATAAAATAATACAATATCGAAAATATGGGAGTACATTCTAGGAGTAAGGCACCATGGGTCAGTAAGGTGCAGCTTATTTCGATTAGGTATATTAGGAAATAATTTTATTTATATTTATTTTTAAATGATAATTTTTGTCTCATTGTCTATTAAACTACCTCATGTACTCAAAATTTCCACACTTTGATTATCTGAAAAAAATTGAAAAGGATAACCTAGGAAATCCCATTAAGATGTGATTCCCAAATCCAAGGAGCAATGATATGATACCACTATCTCCCTTACAGACCTTATATTATGGTAAAAGTAGATAATTTCACCACCTAATAGAAAAATAAAAATTCAACCAACAATCTTGTGGCCTTGCGTTATGAATATAGGCAACGACCTCTTGCTACCACCTAGTGCATGCCCAGTCGTGCAACCCCCTCAAATAAAAAACCTAGATAATGAATATGATTTAATAATATTTTTATCTACTATATAAGTAGAAAAACATTATATATATAATTAAATTTTCCTATATTTGGTGATTGAGGAATTCCACAGCCACTAATTGATCAATCTATTTGAATACAAATGATTGAAGTAATGAAGATAGAGTATAAATAGAGGAGGATCTCACAAGAGTAAAAAAGAAAAATAGAACCAAAATCCCATGTTTTAGGTATATGGACATTAAATGAGTGATGGAATTACTATATTCCTATAAATTTGAATAAAAAATAACTTATACTATTGTGTAATTGGTATATATCTACTGAGTACCTTGTGAGATTATAGGTGTTTTTACAACACTGTTAGAGCCATCGATTCCTCGATGGCAAGCCCCTAGGATCCAAGTTCCACCCTACACCCCCATGTCCCAACATTATTCATAAATCTCTCTCATTTTTTTATTACCCCTCTTAAATATTGAACTGAACTGGCAATGATATTATGTTACCATAATTGGAATTGAAAAATAATTTACAAGGGTATGAATATATATAAGTGACCTCGCATGTAAACATTCTCCCTAGTATCATAAGTAAACTCGGAGGACATCCATGAATTCAACTCCCATAGGTATCTATACTCCATTAAGAGTTTTGTTACACAAGTCACATTGTATCTTAGTCAATGTGCCTCATCACTCGACCACATGTGGAGTAAACCAAAATCTGTTTTCATAGAACTCACTATCCGATATATAAAATAAAAAGGATAAATATTAATATATATTATCATTTCACAGGATCTATACTATTAATAATCATTTCATTATGTACACTACTTATGAATTTGTATTAATCCATCAATCAAAGAACACTCGGAATAATTCCCACCTCAATAAATGAGTTCAATGCTGAGACGCATCTATTAGAAAAATAGGAGGCCTTGAAATCATTAGAAGAACATTAATCAAATAATAATGGACATATATGAAAAAATCACCCATCACATGCTCTATCCCAATATCTCACATCTATTTCAATTATTCCTTATGTTTCCTATAATCCAATTCTGAAAGGAAACAAAACCCTTATCTCAATCCAATCTAACCAAACAATATCCCAACGGGGGGTTCTTTACATGGTTCATAATTTATCATGAATTATCAAAAAATAATATATAATATTCTATAAAAATATAATCAACATGTGTATAAAAAATAATACAATATTTAGAACACGATTCATAACACACTCAATGTTAAATTAATGAAAAAATGAATCTGAAAATCCCTTTAGATCTTTCTTTATAATATAATTCAACAAAACTTTAACAAAAATATGGAATGGGAGTAACATGCCTAATTTAACCATTCAAAGATCTTATTCAAAGATCCATTGAAATAACTCTTATTTTAAATATCATTTCAAAATAATCACCTTCAATCACCGCGTTCCATGGAAAATTCCATCATTAAACAATTTCCATTAGAAATGTTATTTTCATAATCTAACCCCTATAAGTAAATATTTAAAGGTAAATCATTTACCATTTAAACTCCACATTAAACCAAATCCTAATTTATAATTAAATTCAAAAATAAAAACACAATTACTTATAAAACCAACTCACCCACCAAATCATAAATAAGATGGGGTACCGACACTCATTCAACCATGGGGCCACTATTTTTTAATCATATATGAGACTTCATAACTATTATAAAAATTAAATCATGTAAATGAATAGATGATAATAAAACATGTCATAAAATCATTCCAATAACAACAATGAAAATCATAATAATATACAATCCTAATTACATTAATTAATTAGGTGACTGAATCACATAATGGCAACCTACCTCATCTACCAATCTATAAAGAAATACATGATAATACCAACCCCACCATGTTAATGGAAATATATCTAATTTATTAACATATCAAATTGATGAATAAATATTTTAATAAAAAAAATTAATGGAATAATAAATTCACAATTCACATTGAATCTATAATATGTTAAAATATTAATCCAAAGTGTGTGATCCACTCTCAACACACACTCAAACCTTAGACCTGAAAAATACCTAAATTTTGAAAAATAATTTTATTCTCAAATTCATTTGATTTTTACTGAAATATGAAAAAAAAAATTAGATACATTCTTCATGATGAATTGGGTGTAGTAGTGAAAAAATATCCCTTATAATCATCATTTGTGAACCAAACAATAATTACACATGATATCAATTATATTTCTCCATGATCTAGTAAAATCTGACTCATTCCTTAATATAAATCAGTAAAAATAAAATAATGATTATATATGAGGAAGAAATAAAATAAAAATGGATTTCCTTTCTAAATATCAATAAAGTAACACTACAAAACCATCTTGGGTAAAATCATCACAATAGAAGGGAAACAGGGAGAGAGGAGAAGGCTTTTCCAATAAAAAATATCCATCCCCTACCCCTTCTCTACTATTGTTAAAAAAGTGGCATGAGTATGAAATGATCATCATGCACCTCTTAAAAAAATGTTTATGTCCTACTAACTACCTCATTCTATTTAACCCACCTAGTCTAAAGTGGAATCCCACCAACCACCCAAAGACTTATACAATGTTGTTTCACTACATTCACATTCATCGGTCACCAAAAGATCTTGATTAGGAATTCAGTGGCACTTGTTACCACATATAAATCCTATTTACTCAAATAAACAACTATAAACCTCTTTCATGGATTTTCCACCAATCCTCTAACCATCAAGAAAACATAAAATTTACTTAAAAATATCCTCCAAATCTATCCCCTTCATCTGAATCAAAAAATTCAAATTCAGATAAGCATGAAATTGGATAGAAACTAACAATTTCCTTGGTTCAAATACACTTAAATACATGGTTCATTATAAACACACTACTATAACAATTTTTACATAATCAAAAACTAACAGTAATAATCCCTCGAATGAAAAGAGAGTCTATGATATAAAAATCAAATAACAAATTGTACTATTAATAAAAATACTCATTTCCATCACTGAAACACTCACTAAAAATTCCATAAACATTATCCCCACACTAGTTTCATTTCACATTGAGTTATATTTTAGTACTCTCATATTCCAATTCTTCTCACATGATCATTTTAGTCATAATCAATACCAAAAAAATGGGACATTACGTGATCACACCTATCTTTCATAATATGCTAATAAGAAACCCATATCTACAATGTTATTTTCGGTATTTATTGAATGAACATTTTAATGGATGAATCCCATAATAATTTTGATATATTGAAAAAAACATAAACATGAAAAAATGGAGAGCATAAAAATGTGTTTACCCAAAATAAATAATCTTTCATAGTTTATTTTCGAGAATGTATGCTAAATGGGTATTAATAATGTAAGAGTATAATACCCCCATACTATAAGAGTATTACACAACCTCATCATTCCTAATTCAAAATGAGAGTATCCCATGGCTCCTCATGGTGTGATAGAACACTCATCATGGAGACAAATAGTGAATCAGGTACATGAATTTATTGTGTCCATAGATTTTAGGCATTACGGGTACCATCAACTGAAGGTATCATGTCCATTTTATATACTCCCTCCATTAAATAATAGATTTCAATAATTTGGAACATCAGATAACATATCCTAGTAGTTTCCATAAGTTACTTCCTCTTGTTGAGTTTTCCCAATGATTTTCACACTTCAAATGATTATGCATGTTTAGCGATTTATTTAGTGAATATCATTAATTCATTAACAATGGAAATGAGTAGAATTAAATGTAGTGATCCATTCATGGGAAATTACATATCCAATGTCTTTTCATAAAATTATGGTATCCAATCATTGGCTATGTTATAGGAATCTTCATACTTATACCACCAGAAATGATACAAGGATATCATTAAATAAGATATACCCAATTGTCAAGAATTTGGAAAAATAAAACACTTATAATAAAATATTATAATTAATTTTAAAAAAAATCAAAAAACTATTAGAATATGTGAAAATGTAATTGGATAACACATTTCATTTTGATAAAAATAATTTATAAATAATTCAATCCTTATCCAAAGGACAAACAATGTGACACTATGTTCCATAGTAGCATTAAAATCTACTATGATATATAGATTTCATACATGTGAGAAAAGAGAGACATCTTGTTCGTTATCCATAAAAATAAAGAAATAATAGGATCTAGTGTGACCAAGACAAAACATACTCATATCTAAATTTAAACATGTCCACCATATGATATATCAAATACATTATATACATATCTATATAATCCTGTTTTCCCATTATATATAGTTACCCCTAAAATATGAACATGTAAATAATGTATACATAATCTCAACCATTCAACATTTTCCTAAACATGTTGACCAGGTCAATGAATACATCACATGTAATTTATCTTTTATATGACAATATCACATGTACCTCATCTAAGTGGATAAACACATCATATTTTACCCAAGTAATAATTGCTAAGGATTTCATTAGTTTGATTCAATTAAGGGGTTTCTTTCGTTATCCCTTCTTTCTAGTGAAAAAAACATCTTAGTCGAGCTCTAACCAATAACATGATCAACAACATAGCACAAAACCCCATGATAGGCTAAACAATAAGTCTTTCATAAGATATTTTTTAATGTATAAAGGATTTCATGCTATTTATCTCCCCATCAATAGGTAATACTAATTGATAATAAGAATACATCCCTATGTACATTAAAGACTATATTAAATTCCCTGATATAATCTTTGGTTAGGCAATCCATGTAATAAATCTCATATTATTACCTCATGAGTATAAAAATTGTATATCATATACCACTATTTTTATTTGATATAGGATCATGTTCTTCTTAACCATAACATATAACCATAACCACTAATAATATGTGGTGATAATGAATTAGGTTTATATAGAATTCATAATTTGATTGGACATTTCCATTTCTCTATTCCTGAAAAATAAATTTCCACACATATCATTGAATAATAAATATATATTAATTTTATTATAAAATCATGATACATTTGAAACCATTTTATTCAATGTCTTATATATCGTATAAGAAGAGAATAAAAACGACCTTAATTATTCTATTAATAAATGGTTTCATTAATGGATCCAATACACTATCATATATATCATCCCCATAGATGCTAACATTGCATGTCTAAATAAAATCTATTATGTGATGTTACTTGAGAATAATGTTTTAGGTAATTTTGTTAGACTACAATTCCATGGAAGAATAAATGGATCCATTAATATCATAGAAAATTATTATTCCATCCACGATTTTAGGAAACATAATAAGTTAATAATGAACTTATTTATTCAAACAGTGTCCTTTATAATATCTAGTGTAGAAATTTACTCATTCTCTACCATCGATTATACAATGTTATCCAATTCAATAAGCTTCCAATGAATAAATCCATCATTATGGATAACTTGAAACTAGCTTAATATATCATGTCATCATTTTCAGATTAGAAATTGGAATTAGTGTAACCACATACATGTAGCTCGTCATATCCTCCAAAAAAAGAACATTTCATTAGTTTTTATCAAGTATATAAATTTGTTCTTTACAATTATCCAGTGAATATCATTAAGAATGCATTGGAATCTACAAATAATGATATGATTGTAGGAAACATGGGTCGACTAAACAATAAGAAATTCATGATAGATACTAAGATGGGTGAATACTTAATTATATCCAAACATTCATACTCCATTTAATGATCTTTAATATTTAAAATATTTATGTAATTCCACATTGTTAAATACCCATTTTGTGTTCTCTATAAAAAACTATTTTGCATGATAACAATGTATGTGTCCGGACACAGTACAAGAAACCTCATATATCTATCTGTATAGGTCATCAAACCATGTATATAGGATTGTTCACCATTGTCTTTCATAGAAAATAATTTTTCCAACCATATCATTACATAGTATATGATGGAATTATCATTTTTGATAATTAATATGTCATGAAAAATAATATTTGAATACTACAAAATCCCAAAAATATTTATATATACACCATAACCAAATACATTTTTTATGAAACCAATCTCTTTTATTTTATCATAAACATATATATTACCAATCTAATATCAGTAATTCATTCCAAAAATGAACTATTAGAAGATTCATACCATAGACAACCCATTTCGGCATTTAAACACATTATGGTTTATTACATTCACATTAAAATTAAATTACCATTATGGAATGTTTTTTTGATATCTATTTGATATATCATAAAATAACTATGTGCTATAAAGAAAATAGATATCTGAATAGAGAATATCATCAAAGTTAGTGAAAATGTTTCTTAATATTCTTTAACATTAATTTTTTATAACCCTTTACACCATGAATACTTTAGAGATAAACAATCTACGAGACATATATATTTTATTATAAGAAAACTCACTTCCACACTATTATTCTCTCCCATTTAGGTGCCTCCCACAAGTTCCAATCTTGGATAGTTTATATGGAGTCTTTTTTAGATTCCAGGTATTTTTACTATTTATAAAAATAATAACACTCAATTTCCACTAGGTAGGTAGTTATTTCATATCATGTGTACATTACATTCCCTTATTTTTTCATAAAAACTATATCTCTTAGTCTATTGATCAATCTAACCAAAACATCATGGTTATTCTGTTAATTGAGTCAATCATTTTTTCAATATCTGTTAGTAAAAACTTCTCAACATCCATCATAGAAACACTTCCCATTTTTCATTCATAATCATTTATAAGTTCAACATTCCTCTCTTTGACTCTATGAATTATATGATCAATATAATGTAAAAAAAACATATCAAACAAAATAATATTTTTGTTTATTAGGATTACAGAAAAAAGTATCTCATATTTTCCGTAAGATATATAATAAAAAATCCTCTTCCAATTTCCAATATAGGATTGTAATAAGCCAAAAAATGTATGAGTCCTTGAGAACAAAAAATTATCATAATGGGAAAACAAAATTTTTCACATACCATATCTCAGATAGTGTCTTTATAACTCTTTTAGATGAAATTTGATTAAGTGGGAATGAAAAAGTCTCAATAGAATAACCCCAAAATAAAATAAGATGGTGAAATTGAATCTTCATCAATCATACTATGAACAAAATGTTACATTACTCCTCTCAAACACACCATTCCATTGTGTTATTCTAGGATTAGTGTGTTGTGGAACAATTGTTTTCCCTTAAATGATCTATGAATTCCTATTTTAATTATTTTTCAAATTGATCTGATCATAGAATCCTAATACACTTTTATAGTAGGTTGTATACTTAATTTTAAATTTCCTTAATTTTTTCAAAATCATCATGAGGATATCTCATTAGACCCACATTACCATACTAAAGAATGATAATTTTTTCCCTTAAAATACCACTTGTTTGAGTTCACATTGGTGTACAAACATTACTACACATGAGATCCAAGAATCCACTATCCCATTCACATTTTCAACTAAATTTTTTTTTACATAATAATCATGATTATCATACATAAAATAATTTATTATATTTTATTTCTAGAGATCCATCTCTTTGATGTATTTTAATTCATCTCTAATTTATATGGTCAAAGAAAAATACCAATAGAATGTTGGATTTTAATAATCCTTGAATATGTTAATATCAATGTTATAGAAAGGACTATCTATGTTTATAATATCAATACCCATACAATTAATAACCCATATTAATGATTTTAATTTCAATAAATGAATATCTTTATAATACCATAACGTTTTGGGTATATAGACTTGTATAATTAATAAAAAAATTTACACAAATCTATACTTTACAAAAACAATGTGGAAACTTATTATAAAAATATAATTTTCTAAAAATAATAGGATAATTAAATTCAAACACTTGTTTTATTCAAAACATGTTTTCGCCTTCTCTGATGAATCCATATAGTTTAAATATAGATCTCTATTTAGCTTTTATTCATCCTTAGTCATTTTGAAAATTATATTTAAAATATGGAGAACCATAAAAATATCCTTAAGGGTTATAAAAATGAGAATAACCCATTAGTACATTTGGAAAACTATGAAATCCATCAGAATATTTTTCTGATTTTTATATAATAAACTTTAAGCTCAAATAATCATTTACATACTCTTAAAATTAGTCTTATTTCCAATATTTTTTACGAAATATATTTTGAAATTATAATGTAATAATATTTATTGTGATGGTCTCATATAAATCCTTAGTACCCATGAAAAATCATTTTCTTGAAAATCAGACATTTCACCATTTAAATGGTCATCCAATTTTGTAAAACATTATCTTACTTTCGTACCATGTGATGTGAAATGAATTTCATAAAAAATCATTTTTAAATATATAACATATATGTATGTACCTTGTAAAATAATCATAATATAATGTTTATTATAACCATTATAAAAAACATCAAATGGAATATACTACTCTATTAATTCGAATATAATTATTCGGAGAACAAAATCATTACCCAATTAATGCATTAGATAGTCGTATTAGGCTGATTTATCTTCAAAAATTTTGTCTAAGGAAAATAAAATAAATAAGACACAAATAATCCAAAAATACCATCATAAAATCTCATAAAATGTTTTTTAATGCCTATATAGAAACACATTAAGTATTCATGTAAAAATTATGGGAAAATTTATTTTTTCCATGAAAACACTCAAAACATTTCTAGAAGAATAGTATATATCATTTTTTTTAATTAATGAATCATTTTAAGGAAATATTGATAATTAATAGAATATATGATGGTTTCATAACATGGAAATTCATTAAATGTTAACCACAATTATTTTCAAAATTTGTGTAGACAGTCAAAAAAGTGATATACTGAAAACATTTCTTAAGATTTCTTCTAATAACATGTAATGAAGTTCAAATTTAGTTGAAAAAATACATCTATAAATAATTTAACTATTTTTAAACTTCTCTAAAAATATTTATAAAACATGTTAATGTACGATAAATACATTAAACATATAATATGACATTTTAAATAAAACTCCCTTAACACATCACTTGACTCACCATGTATATCCTATACATTCCTGAACAATAAAATTGTATAAATTTAATGCCTAAATAATAAAATTTATCAGGTTTTTTCACATTTCATATTCAATTATATTTCATTTATTACCATGTATTATATACTTACCAAATTAGTTAAACTCATGTTGGATGTTTTGGGGTCGTTTGGTTTATAACATCTAACTAAAATCAACGGGTTAGGCATGTTCAAAGGTCTCATTATTCTGCTATCTATTGAATCATAAAAATGTTACAATTGTTATATGAATAAAATCTATATAATTGTAAAATATTTCATTCTAGGTGGTCATTAAAATGAATCACATCATTCTATGGAGACGGTAGTCCATAACTATGTATGAATGCAGGAATCCTTTTTCTACATGGTAGAAATGAAATAAAGTAGAAAATATATTACTTTTCCTTGATCATATTTTTTTTCATAATTATTCATTATTTACATCCTTATAACCGTTCATTTGAGGCGATAATAAAAATAAAACACATCGTTTTCTGGTTGTTGTTTTCAACACACACAAATGAGTAACGTTATCATTTTCCAAAAGACAGATTAAGTAATAAATTAGGTAATATATTCTCATTAATTTATAATAATGATTTAATAAAAACCTTTTATATTACTTAATTACATCTTTATAAACAAATGTGGTATGTGGTGATGTAAAAAAGAAATAAATTGTTTCCTAGAGGTCGTAGTCCACACATACGCATGGGTGATGTTTTCAATTCATATAGGTTATAAAGGATATGAAAAAGGGTTATACGATAAAAACAAATCAAACTAAATATATTATAGGTATTGAGGTTTTTAAATCAAAATGTTTATGATTGTTTTTAAAGAGGTAGATGAATAAATTATCATTATAGAAATAAGTTAAGGATTATAACTCATTTATTAATATCATCACTTCGAAAGAGCATAAGAACATTTATAAATACATATAATGTCACTCTAGGTGATTAAAGATATAGAAATTCATGTTTTGAGAGGTATTATTTTAACCTCCATAACCTGAATTACTCAATAGTAACAAAATAATATTGCCCACATGACCTCAATAACACTTCCTTATAAGCCAGAAGCTATCGACAAGCAACGAGGGTTCGTGATGGAATAGTGGGGAAACTATTCCCCCATGATCATAGTGTAACAAAAATGGTATAATCATACCAACCAATAGTAGAATAATAAAATTAATTTGATCAGTGTAAGTATAAGAATACATCATATGAATAACCATGTAATCACATCCTTCAATTTCATATACAAAAAATGATGGTCATGGAAACCTTTATAAATGGGAAAATATAGGTGGATTAGGGGAAAAATAATATATCACATGATTTAAATATGTAAAAACAACACCGTAGTCTATCTCTAAAATTATATCTAGAATAGGTGCAGTTCTACGTATCCATGTACTCAATCCTAGAAAGGTAATCAAGATTCTATAACAATTTTCATTCCCTTGTCCCTAACTACATCAATAAATCATTTTTGAGTACCAAATGATGGCCTAGAAATTGTGTGAGATAAAAACAGTATCCCACCATCAAGGATGTATAATTCAATCTATTACATCAATATATAATAACCATTCTGTATGTGAAAATAAAATCTATAAATTTAGATCAGTCTATAAATAACCAACATATGTCCAGGTTCCCATGGAACACCCATCCTCAACTACCTGCTTCTTCCTAAGATATAATATCTATGAATAATCAGTTAGATAGATTTAATTAATAAAAATGTCATGAAACTATTCTCATAACCCAATGTTCCATGTCAATCATATACTGATGCCATCAACAAATGTAAGGATCTAACTGAAACTATTCATGTGGTTTGTCTCGTAAGACATGTTATAAAATTAATTCATTATAATTATAAAAACCCCAATATTATCATTAAAGTTCCTAATTTTTATCCCATGTATCTCTATATGAATAAAATGAACCCATTATCATACAATATCATCCTAGTAATTCCTCATAGGAACCCTAGTATCACTATTGGTGTGGCATACATTCACCACCCACTATTACTATCCTTCACGGTCCATAATCGGAGCCCAAGTGTCACTCGTCAAATTTATAATGAAATTTCATCTGAGTATTACTTTTCAATTCCACGTATCTATCCCAAGTATCACATGTTAATATATAAATACTGGCCCTCTGATCTCATCCTTAGTATTCCACAAAGGGGTTCCAAGTATCAGTTGAGAATATATAATACCACTACTAAATGAGTCTTTCAATGGTGTTTATATAGTAACCCATGTCTCCCCCAATGCACCTAATAATTTCATTTAGGAGTTTTTGATTTAAATTAACCAAATTAGTCCATTTTTGGAATATTGATTTGTAACCCCTCTCACACTCTCTAAATTTTAAAAATAATCATTATGGTCCCAAAGACTAACTAGACCATTTAATTTCAAATTTAAATTCATTTATAAATCACATTATATATTCCATTTTCTCACCTCTTAATGATTATCAAATAAATTAATGGGTTAGAAGTCCTGGCATCACATGAATCATCCCATTCATCTTAATTTGGAATTTGGATTTAAAGAAGATCTCAATACTAAGAGATAAGGAAAATGTCCCAAGCTATGGGGACATGGTCTTTCATTCCAAATTTTATTTAATCCATTTTACTTTCAATAATTTCATTTAACATCCAAAAGGAAATGGGAATGTAAGAATGCCTAAAATGGTAATAATTTTATTTGAAATCATTTTTGGTTTATCTATTTTTTCAATAAACCCAATGGGAAGTTAAATTCAAGGTCCTTGAGCATTAACAATATTTAAAATTACCTCATGGGATATTAAGGTCAAGACAATCCATTTCATTTTAGAATAAATACATTTAATAATAATATCTTGGAATTTATGGTATGAAGCATAATGTAATAACATTTAAACACCATTACATTATTTGAAAAGCCAAAGAACACCTAGCATATCTTTTTATTCAACTCATATCAATTTATACACCCTAATTTAGGATAGAATATATGAAATAGAGAAAATATAAAAATTCCCAAAAAATAGGGTGTATGATCACACAAAAAAAGTAACCCTTTTGATAGTAAGATAAACAATGAAAGTGGAAATATGAATAGTGATCTTACTCCTGCACATTTAATAATATCAATAATTTTGTGATCGGTGTTTGGATGGGATAGATATCCAAAAGCCTATATATAGGATTGGAGGAGATTAGTTAGTGTATAGTTTCCTACTTTGTGTTTGATTTTAAAAGAAATGTGGGATGATGCTTTAAAATAATTTATGTCAATAATGAAAATCCACCCATTTTTATAATCTCTCATGGTTTGCAACATTGTTTTCCAAACCATCTGGAAAATGTGTGCACCCCACTATCCATGGAGAACAACACGCATGGGATATAGTGAATGGTTAGACAATCTATCAGAAGCTTATGTGAACTAGTGGTCTCATCCCTGCATGGCCACCCCCACTTCATGGTTTGGAAAAATAGTGTGGATCCCTTAATAGGAATTATAGTTTGAGGTGCACAGCTTACACGAACTATGTGCTAAACATGCGCTTCTACTATTTCTTCCAAATGATAGTGCTCTAGGATACCTACTCACCTTGAACACCCATGGAACTCATGTGACCCCATTTAAAACATTCTTTTGGACATATTTAATGAAATCAATAAAAATAAAATGGTTTCATACATCAAATAAAAACAAAGTTCTTTAAATATTTCCCCTTTAAAATAACTAATCCCCAAGATATCCTTCCATGGGTGGTAAATCATAATATGATAATAACTTCGACCACAACGAAAATTCATCTGCATCCTACTCCCATTTAATATCCGACAAAATACCATTATTTTATACCACTTGTACCAGAGTAACTGATCGGTCTTAGATAAACAGCATGTCTCGATCAAAAACATTGGTAGGATACTCTTTAGATGATTAATAAACTTTCAACTCAACCTCCTCAGGCTAAAAAATATGAGGTGGATCTGAATGGTATCATAAAATCTGAGATATATAGAATACATCATTCTAGGAAATTTACCTTAGCATAAACTACAATGGATAGGCTATTGGCCTAACTCTCTCCAAAATCTCAATGTGGCTACTGTATAGAGGTAACAACTTCCGTTATTTTGGAATAATTTTATTCCACATTCTAGGATAAACTCATATGAAAACCTAACTATCCACCTCATAATATAGTGGTCAATGGTGAATACCTACATATTATTTCTCTCTAGACAAAGCCATAGATATCTTCCTCCCAATAATATTAGCATGCTCTGATGTCTCTTGAACGTGATGAGCAGTAATAAGTGCCAACTCACATGCCTCTAAGAAGAAAATGGGTGAATAGAATGATCTACTATATAGGACCTCATAAGACAAGACATGTATAATCTCTTAAAAAGTTTTAATTATTATCAAACATGACATTATATAAGGGTTTTTACCAAGAACCTACAAAATAAATGACACAAGGGAATTATATATCACCAAATACCAATATCAAATTCATAGACAAATAGTCAGTTTGTGGGTTATGGGTAGTATGTAGCAGTACCAATTCACCAAGTTCCTTCGAAAACCCTAGCTTGATCTGCGACATAAAACAAGAGTTTCTATCCAATAAGATAGAATATTTAACCCTATAGAGGCATATGAACTCATGAATATAGGGTATCCAAATCTCATCCACTGAAAATTTACCCCAAATAGCCATAAAATGGTTAAGATTTTTCAATATAGAAATGATCACCCATATGTTGTCACTAACCTAAGGTTATCTAGGAAATATCGTCACAAATTCTCTGGTGATGACATCCCACTTTCACATAGGAATCGGTAACAGGTGTAAAATCATTATTGGTTGTCAGTTTTTTTATTCATCTACTAACAAGTGGAAAACCAAGTAGCAAACCCACAAATCTCCATTATCATCCAAGAAAATATATATTCGTGGTATATGTAATGATTCATCTTAGTAATATTACGATGTATTTCCCAAATAGAGGCATGAGACTCTCACATAACCTCCTCTCAGATGAATGTGGTAACCCATATGCATCAATGAGTACAAAAGATATAATTCTCATCAACGAACCAACCCGGAGGTGGGCCATCATCTAAAATTATCCCCTACATGAAAAATCCCATAGAATAAGATATCTACCTCATATTCACTCTCTCCATAATTGAGGAGGTCACTAGTTATGATTCATGTATATATTATTTATTTTGGTCTTGAATTTCCAAATGCATGTCAAAAAATATGTCTATTAGTTACCACTTGGGACTAGCCCCTAGAATCACCTATGTTTTATTACATCAGCTCAAAGTATCTGCAATAGAATTTCCCAATCCAGCCATTTAGTCATTTTCAATGTTAACATACTATAGGTATTCAACACAACTTTATTACCTGAGATTCATGTCATGTTATTAAAATTGATAATTATGGCTTTTGTGATCCATAAAGGCAAAATAAATGTTCCCCCATTATAAAATTCCTCCAAAACATCTAGTTATATACAACATCATATAACTCAAGATCTTGAATTGAGTAGTTACTCTCATGTTTCCTTAATAGTATGTACCCGTAATCCATGAATCTCTCCTCCAACATCTGGCATGCTTCTTGTCACACCAGGTTTTTCATGTCTTTGTTTTGATCTGGTTTATTTGAAATACAGATCCTTTTTATGGGTATTGGGTGAGATTAATGTTGAGTTTTTAAGTTTAATATGTGTCTAATAACCCTAATTTGGGTTCCCCGCTGCTTGTTTAGGATTTGTTTTAAGAAAGTGTGGTTATTTCATGATTTGGGCCATCTGTGAGCCCATTTCCAAATATAAAAACCAAATTTGTATCTTTTTTAATTCCATAATTTTTAAACATTTTTCATTAATTACACTTCCATCTTGTCCTAAACTGGGATATTAAAACTTCCATATCATTTTTTACCCCTTCTAAATTCATAATCATGGTAAATTTGGGTTACTTATTTAGGCATTGGGCTAAGTCATGGGTCCATTTCATGTTTTAAAAACATATAATCTTTTTCTTTTATATATTTTTCCTTTTTTAATATTTTTTAGTGATTTTACATCCCATTAAAATCTAACATACCTATACTCACCCCTAGTATCTATGTTACCTCTTTAGAGCTCATTTGAATCTTATATTTGGGCGATAGTTATCAGGTTTCTTCAAAGTTTCCATAATTGATAAGGTAAATTCATTCAACCATAAATCATTATATTATTACTCTTTTTCCCACAAATCATCTTCCCCTGGTTATTCTAGACCTTAAGAGACTCTCCCAGTAGTTTCAATCAATTCAATTTTCCCTATGGGCATATATCTAATGGAATACGAAGAGTTTTCTAGTTGAAAATGTGAATTTCCTTCTCCTTTCTGTTCCCTATTCTACCTCCTTTCATTATTTATTTTTTTTATAATATACCCTTGTCATGATAGACCTATATTTATGTTATAAAATGATATTTTATGGGGGGGTTTTCATTTGGGGTAGGTTTTCATAGGGTTAGGGTTTGTAAACCCCCGGATGGTGATATTGGGTGTGCGTTTCCATTACGCTAAGGATTTGAGGTAGGATATCCCTTTCACAAGCCTTTATCAATTAATTTTCATCATTAACATTCGTTTATAACCTTATTTATATAATATGTGCAACAGTGAATCCTTGTTTTTAATGTTTTTCTATACAAATTATGTTTTATGACTTATTTTGTAAAAAATATAGTTTTTTGATATAAGTTAACACTCCTCTTGTTTGATAAATTATTACTTGTGATTTTGCAATTGGTTTATGGTATTTTGAATATTTTTAGTAGATTTAATAACATTATGGCATGAAAATGTTATTTTATTCCTTTTTAGGTGCTTATCGTAAGTTGTTTTATTAAAGAGTGTATGCCATGTGATCGGTAAATTGCCCGGTTGGATTTTATGTATCTAGTGCTATTTAAAATTATTTTTTTGGATTTATAAATACATTTGAATCATTTAAAAAAATTATTTTCTGATGATTTTATGGATTTACAATTTTTATTTTTTTACAAACAAATATTTTTTGGTTTACAACATGTTTTGGCCGGAGTTGCTGGGAAATGGCATGTTTCACATTCTTATAAAAATGGTTGTGTTTAGAATATGTGTCATGAGTGTTTTCAGAGATTTATGAATGTGTCTTGCAGATTTAAATTGTGTGTATACACATACTTAATAAAATTGTAATGCATAACTTTCTCAAATGTTATTTTGGAGACAAATTTTAAAGCCCCATTTGGCCTTTCCTAAAAATGAAGAATGAGTGTTTTACTTGTATATACCATGTTGTGTCAATTGGTATTTTATTATGGTCCATGAATTGATTTTATTAAATATTTTTAGGAATTCAAAATATGGTTTGGTATGTTATTTTTTGTGTGTTTATAATTAAACTATTGTTTTTGAATGAGATTTATCTGCACAACCTCAATACACTCCTTGAAATTATTTTACGAATATTGTTAGTTATTTATTGATTCGTGAAAGAAATGTGAAGAAAAATTATGGGATGTTTGTGTTTTTTTGTTTTGGGAATGGAATTTGGATGTGAAATGTTTATTTAATAATATTTGGGACTTGATTGATCACAAAAGAGAATCCCAGGTATCTAGTTGGGCGGACATGTACTAGTATGCTTGTGATTCCATGGGGTTTGACCCCTACATCACGTAGAATATTTTACGATGACAAGAATAACAAAACTATGATTATGATGTTGGGGGACGACTAGGTTATGGGTATTCTTCCTACTAGTGGATCATGTTCATGAAAATATATATTTATTATGGTTACATTCACCGAGATTAGAGGTACCTGGGGCTCACAACTTACTAGTGCCTAGAGGTGTTCCTGTGACTTGTGCTCAATGGAAATATTGTACTCACTGTCGGTATACGGTGTGTTTGGTTTGAAAATTCAGCAGTGTTTGTGATTTATTTCCAATTTTAAATTATTTAAAGCATCCCTCTTGAAAACTATTTTCATTTTGGATTTTCACCTCTTTGAAATTTTTTTACTAGAATTCTTGTTTATAAAACATGAAAGTTTTTGTCCGATAGTTATTATAGCATGGAACCTCATTTGAAAAACATAATTTTATATCTTGTATTTAAACCGTTAAATTTATGTTTCTTTTATTTTAAAGGAAGTGCATTGCGAATAGAATACTGTGCTAACCAACTGAGTTTTAATACTCATACCTATTGTATTATTCTGTTTTTAGCACTTGTGCAGGTTTTAGCTTGAGATCGATTGCTTTAGGCGATGTGTCATCATTTAGTTAGAGAGTTAATAGATTGGTCACGTGGAGTTAGTTAGTTTTTGGGTTTGGTCAGTTGATTTGTTGGTTTAGTTTTACTTTCAGTTTCTTCTACAAATAATGTTCAGTTTAATATTTATATAAATGTATTTTGGGTTGTCCATTTCATTCCACTATTTGTTTGATTTTTTATATGTGGGTGAAATTGTTCCCTTCTGTATACAGTTGATTCCCTTGGTGCTTTTAGCCATCCCGGGAGGATCAGGAATTCCTCTTGTGACCTGTCGCGGGTCGGCCTGGTTGACCGGTTCAGGGTCGACTCTGGCTGCTTCGTGAAAAAATGGCATCAAGGGAGGTCAGATCTTAGTAGACCTTTCTTTTTGGAGAGAATTTATTATTTGAGGGATTTCATGGTAGATGTAGTATGATTTTTTGACTTTATGGGTTAGTTTGGAAAGAGCATCACGAACACTTTCTCATTATGATCCTCAGGTTTTTAGGGGAAGTCTGGTTTTATTAGTGTCCTTTGATCTTGTTGATTGATTGGTCTTAGGATATGACAAGGGGAGTCTGACTAATGGCCTCCATGAGCTCACAGGGCCTTTCCAGCCATGTGGATCTAGGTCATGTTCCTAATATGTCTCTCCATGTAGGTTTTTTTTGACATATGAAATCCAACCATATGGTCAAGTCACCCACCGACACTAGTTCTATTTTTGGGTCTCTTGGGCCTTTCCTGAATTCTGAATTTTTTCCAAAATACCTATGTGAGAATTATGGAAATGGTTTTTAAAGGAGCTATTGGATTGTTAAAAGTGGAAAAAGAGGTTTTCAAAAAAATTAAATATAGTAATGGTTTTGGAAGGTTGTGTTTTTGTGAAAAAAAATATATTAGGTGGAAGTTAAAATGATTTAACCGGATTGGATTATCCATAATCAAAACTTGTGGGTTGTTTGAATAAAATGTTTTGAAAGTGTGAATAATTTTATGGTGATTCTGAATATTTGATTTAAATGGGGTGTTTTGGGATGCTGAAATTTATTTAAATATGAAAAATTAGAATTGAAAATATGTTTTTGAGAAGTTGGTATTTTGTAGAAAGGGTATTGGTCTCAATGGACATCATATTAAAAAAATATGCCTTGCTGAATTTTAGAAACTTGGAAGGGGTATTTTAGAGTAGATTGGTTGTTTTTAATATTGTTAAAAATAAAAAGGAGTATTTTTTTAAGAAAATGGTTCTTGATGAAGTTTGGTTTGTTTTCTATAAATTTGAAAGGGATTTTGACTTGGTGGTTAGTGTTCCTTTGGAAGGTACATGATTTTTGGAATTATGTTGTTTTGTTTTAGCCTTTGGTGTTTTCATGGGTTCTCACGTGCATGGTTTTATTGATATCCAGAAGGATGGCCTATATGGAATGGTGGTTGGGTTCCAAGGTAGGCATTGAAATGTTCATGTGAGTGAGACATGATTAAACACCATTGGTGAATGTGGAAATCCACCAAGTTAGTTTTTTTTTCAAAAGTGTTTTGTGCTGAAAAACTGTGGCAGTTGTTTATAAACCAAGGGTTATGTGGCTAGTTTATTTATATTTAATAGTAGATTTATTTATTCAGTATGATTCCTCGTGATCTAGAATCCATACACTTGTTGTTTCTTGAGATTATATCTTGTTGTTTGCTCTATTTTTGAGTTATGTTAAGTGGGTTTCTAAATATTTTTTGATGTTGTGATGTGGCCCTAGATAGTTATTCATTGGAAATATTTCATATTGGTCAACATAAAGATTCATTTAAAATGATAAATCCACCTTTTCGGATGATGACTTAGCCCGTTTTTTGGAATACAGAGCTGTTTGGGATCTATTTAATGGGCTTCCAAGCCGTCATAATTATTTTGGACATAGAAGTTTTGTTTCGTGATGTTGATGTGTTTCACCGTATTCCTTGTCCATTCTACTCCTCATTCTAGGTGAGATAAGATTTTGATATGTATCTATGAGTTCTATTTAGATGAAGGTGGTTTTTTGACCAAGTGAGTTTTTTTTGAGTGGTGTGATCCTTATCACCTGAGAACGGTGCATCAGATGCTTCAAGACTTAGGGCTCTAGCCATAGGCCTCGGAGTGAATCTTTTCACATAGTCAAGAAATATACAGAAGGGTGGGGAGCTTGACCAGGCTTCTTCCTCCACCATTGTGGTATGATAATTTCTATGTATCTATTGTGGTTCCACATTTCTGTGAATTTACCGTTTTCACAACATGTTTGGTGGAAATACCCCTCACACAGTGTCTAAGGTTATGCCTTCTTGGATGTGGGTTTTTGACTAGTGTACCCGTGTGGACCGCCTGTGTAAATCAAGTGCGGTCTAGGTATTACCTGTTCTGAGATGGAGGATTTTGGGTAATTCATATATTTATTTTTTGGTTTATGGGCCCAATGATTGGGTCCCTTCCCCACCCTGCCCCGAGTGGTGGGGTTCTAGATCAGTGCCGAAAGTGTTGGCCCAGTTCTTGTCCCCTCCATTCAGGAGTGTATGGTTTAGATGTTCAGGTTGTAACCATATTAACTTGGGTTTGTAGGTTTTTTTGGGTGATTTTTGTGGGTCCTATGTAGGTGAGGACCAATTATATTTCATTTTGAGTTTTTTTGTCGATTGTAGTTGGTCTCTAATGGTGGGGATACCCACTACGGGTCTCGAAGATCTTTCCTTTAGGATTTTTCGGATGGTAGTGGTGATTTAATGGTGGGGATACCATTTCAGACTCCTCCCAAATTCATTGGAATTTTTGGGTGAACTATTGTGTGGGATATTTTTGGGTTTATTGGTATAAGGCCCCACAATCTAGATCTTGGCTTGGTTGTGGAGGTGGTGGCTTGATCTTTCCGTTGATTCTCCCGAAGTGGTTTTGAGTTTGTGTTTTGTTTGGGAAAGGGTATTAAGATACATTGTTTGTGAATTATATTTCCTTATATTTAGATGCTAGATTATGTTGATAAGGAATCCTTAGGTTTTTTCTGTCAGTTGGAAATCGTTATGGCTTTCCGAGGGAGGAAAGCTTTAATGGTGGGGAGAATTGTCACACCCTATATTTTCATGTCTTTGTTTTGATTCGGTTCATTTGAAATTACAATATATTTCATGGGTATTGGGTGAGATGAATGTTGAGTTTTTAAGTGTAATCTGTTTCTAATCACCCTAATTTGGGTTCCCCATTTCTTGTATAGGAATTTTTGGAGAAATGGTGGATATTTCATGATTTGGTTCAACCGTGAGCTCATTTCCAAATTTAAAAACCAAATTTGTTTCTTTTATAACTCCCTCATTTTTAAACATTTTTGTTTCATTACACTTCCAACTTATCAACCCTTGGAATATTAAAAATACCATATCCTTTTGTACCCCTTATATATTCATAATCATGGTGAATTTGGGTTACTTATTTAGGCATTGGGCCAGGTCGTGGTCCAATTTCCAGTTTTTTTTAAAACTAATTCGTTTCATTTATGACTTTTTAATTATTTTCTATTTTTCTGTGATTCCACCTCCCATTCGAATAAAAACTACCTATCCTCGCCCCAGTATCTATTTTACCTCTTTGGAACTCATTAGAATTGCATATTTGGGAGAAAATTCTCAAGTTTCCTCAAATTTTACAGAATTGAGAAGGTACATTATTTCATCCATAAATAATTCCATTAGTACTATTGTTCCCACAAATCACATTTCACATGTTCTTCCAGACCTTAGGATACTCTCCAAAATGTTACAATCCATTACCTATTCTTTATGGGCACAGATGTAATGGAATACAATGAGGTTTCTAGTAGAAAATGCGAGATTCATTCTCCTTTCTCCTCCCTCTTCTTCCTCCCTTCATTATTTCATGGTTTAATAATCTTCTATAGCCATGATCAACCTAGGGTTAAGTTATAAAATGATTTTTTAGGGGGTTTTTGTTCATTTGGGGCTGGGAGTTATAGCTTTAGGGTTTTTAAACCCTCAAATGGTGATATTTTGTGCACGTTTCCATTACTCCAAGGGTTTGAGGTAGGATATCATTTTTACAAGCCATTATCATTTAAGTTTCATCATTATCGTTCTGTTATAACCTTATTTATATGATTTATTCTGCTGTGAAACCTTGGTTTTAAAGGTTTTCTATGAAAATCAGGTTTTATAACTTATTTTTCTAAAAATATAGGTGCTTTGGAATAAATGTGCACTCATCTGGTTTGATAATTTATTCCATGAGGTTTCATACATGGTTTACTGTATTTTGAATATGTTTCAGTATCTTTAATAACTTTATTTAATGAAAATGGTATTTTATCCCTTTTTAGTTTCTTAACATAAGTTATTTTAATAAATATTGCATGCCATGTGTTCGGTAAATTGCTGAGTTCGATTTTATGTGTCCAGTGCAATTTAAAATGATTTGTTTGGATTTATAAATACATTTGAAGCATGTAAAAAATTATTTTTGAATCCTTTTATGAATTTCCGATTTGGATTTGTTTTCACAGACCAATGGTTTTTTGTTTACAACATGTTTTGGCCCAAGTTGCTGGAAAATGTCATGTTTCGCATTCTTATGAAAATGGTTGTGTTTTGAATATGTAACATGAGTGTTTTAAGGGATTTTTGAATGTAGTTTATTGATTTAAATGGTTTGTATACATATACTTAATAAAATTTAAATGCATAACTTTGTCAAATGATATTTTTGAGAAAATGTTTAATGGCCCATTTGTCCTTTCCTAAAAATGAAGAATGGGCATTTTACTTGTACAAACTATGTTGTGTCTATTGGGATTGTTTTATGGTCAACGAAATGATTTTATTAAATGTTTTTTAGGAATCTAAATATGGATTGGTATATTTTTTTGTGTTTTTATAATTAAAAGATTTTTTTTGAATGAGTTTTGTGTTCAAGTCCTCAATACACTCCTGGATTTTTTTTAGAAATGTTTAGTGGTTTATTGATTAGTGATAGAAATGTGAAGAAGGATTTTTGGATTTTTGTGTTTTTATGCTTTGGGAATGGAATTTGAATGTGAAATGTGTATTTGATATTATGTGAAACTTTATTGAGAAAAAATAGAATCTCAGGTATCTTGGTTGGAAGGCGTGTACTAGTATGCTAGTGATTCTGTGGGGTTTCGTCCATGTTTCACGTATCACGTATGACAATGAGAAAAATAATTAATCTATGATGATGGTGATGTTGGAGGACCACTAGGTTATGGGTATGATCCCTAGTATAGGCTCATGTTCACGAGAACATATATTTATTATGGTTACTTTCACCGAGATACGAGGTACCTTGGGCTCACAACTAACAAGTTCCTAGGGGTGTTCCCGTGACTTGTGCTAATTGTCTATATTACACTCACCATCGGCATATGGTGTGTTTTCTTGGTAAACTCAGATTTGTGTGATATTTATTTAATAATTTAAATTCTTTAATGCAGCCCTCTTGAAAACTATTTTCATTTTGAAGTTTCACCTCTTTGAAACATTGTTACTAGCATTTTTGTTTATAAAACACGAACATTTTTGTCTGATAATTATTACAGCATGGAACCTCATTTGAAAGAAATGATTTTATATATTGTATTTAAAACATGAATTTTAGGTTTGTTTTTTTAAAGGATGTGCATTGGGAATAGAATATCAGGCTAACCTTTTGAGTTTTAATATACACGCCTATAGTCTTATTCTGTTTTTAGCCCTTGGGCGATGTGCGATCATTTTGTGGGAGAGTTACCAATGGGGTCACATGGAGTTAGTTAGTTATCAGGTTTGGTTAGTTGAGTTGTTGTTTTAGTTTTACATTTACTTTCATGTATAAATAATGTTCAGTTCAATTTTTATATAAATGTATTTTGGGCTGTCCATTTATTTCTTCAATTTGTTTGATTGTTTATATATGGTAGAAATTTTTCCCTTCTATACACTATTGTTGCCCTTGGTGCTTGTCTCCATCCTATAAGGATCAGGAATGCCTCTCAGGAATTCTCACGGGCTGGCCTGGGTGACCAGTTCAAGGTCAACTCATGCTAGTCTGTGACACTTCATCCCCAATTCCCAATTAATCACAATAAAATGTATACATCCTTCATTTCTCTAGAAGAATCAGGATCACCAGTAAATTTATTCTCCCATTCATCTCCTAAAAGGTTTTATCATAGGTGTATGACCACATAAAATTTTCACCCTTCTTAGTCATTCCTATAAGAGATGATTTTATGAATTATAAGTCCTATATGAATCACCTTTAATTACAACATATCCCCAACAAAAACATTATATCAATGATGGTCATTGGATACCCCCAGTACATTACAGCTTTATCCTCCTCTAGGTCAACTATTACTCATGTCTCTAAGATAACACAACCCAGTAAGTGAATTTTATCAATCAAAAAGTGGAACTTTGTGAGCTTATCTTATAACTTATTCTTTATAAGTGTATCCAATATGATCCCAAGATTATTTTAATGGTCTTGTTGAGTGTGGGAATACAACAATATATCATCCTTGAATACCACCTCAAACGAATATAGATTTGTACGGGAATCCCAGTTCATCAGTACCATGAATTATTCAAGAGTGTTTGTGAGATTGAAAAACAAGACCCAACACTCATTCAAGATATATATATTATATAATGTTGTTCGTGGTATATCTAATGGTCTAAAATTCACATGATGATAACTCAATCCTAGTTAAACCTCTGAGAAAACTCTTTCTCCATGAAGCTGGCCAAAGAGATTGTCTAAATGAGGAAATGTATATGTGTTCATAACCATAATTATGATTAACTAATGGTAATAAAAACTCATCCAGAGGGTAAAATATATCTTCTTGGTGAAAAGTATTGGTGAACCCCATTATTATGTATTGGGTCGTATAAAACACTTATCTTTCAACTCATCTAGATCCCACTTGAGCAACTACATATCAGAAGTAGAAATCCTAGAAGATGGAATGGATACCGGTGCAACTCATAACAATTGCTTAGGGAAAAAAATATACCTCAATTTAATTAGTTAGTCTGAAAAATTAAACTAGACAAAATTCTTTTAAATGATTTACAAATAAAGGTAAATATGCCTTACACGCTCACTAATTCTCCAGATATAAGCTTGAAATTTGGGCTATCATCCAACCCATCCAAGAATTCTTAGGTCTAGCTGGGATTTCCGGGACATCTCATTTACCCTTATGAATAGAAACCCATCTATCTATTGATATGAATGTCACCCTTCAAAATCAAATTAAAAATAATCATGATAGGTAATTATCCAGTCCATCCTGAGAATGATGTCAAACCCTGTCATCTTAAGGACGAAGATGCCCCATTCGAATTGAAACCCACCTATATCAAGGTTAAATCAAAACACTGACCTAAAATTATTGATCTTGTCACAAATAGATTATTTAATTTTACCACACCATAGGAAAATTGAACATCAATCCTAATTATCTACAGAAAAGTCATAGAAATAAAGGCATGGGAATGACATGTATCAAAACAAAAAAAAACTAATGTTGAGGGTACAAGAATACTACCTCTCAATGTAGAATATATGACACTACTCCTTGGGTGTTGGATTCATTTCATATATGTGGCCTTATCGATGGACATGTAATATATCCTGGCTACCTAGAGTACGATCATTGTAATGGAACTGTTAGTCAGATGTCTTGATACCCCATCAATGACCACCACCTCTACCTGATCAGTTAGTCACACATCGACTACCATTCTAATGATGATCTACTACCCTAATTCTAAATATAGAGTTAGTGTATACCCTTTCTCACTATATATTTGAGGAAAATATTTTCAATATCTTTAATATAGTCCATCATTCTATACGACCATGACTCAACTAGGTCCCTCGTAATCTGAGGTCTTGTTTTTCATAGTCTACCACACCAATAGCTCCTCACCTGGAATCCTAACTAATTACCCTAGCTACTAATATCACCAAGTAGAAGATCTAAATGACACTCTCTATAGTTGGTCAATGTAGTTATAGATCTATATTACTAACCACCCAGGTTCACACCCCTAGCCTCCCTCATGTTATGTTCATTGATAAGCACTCAATTCATTATTCTAGAAATGATAGTATGTTTGGATACAATAACCATTGATCAGATGTCATACTTGATATAATCCTGGAATCACATAGTTTTAGATTAAACATTACCTAATTGAATAGGTATTAAATTAAAGAGATTTGTGAAATGGGGAAAATAGTTCATTACTAATAACGCTCCCTGCTCCAAGTGCATAATCTCTCTAGATCAACCAGTCATCAATGTATTGTTATTGAAATAATCACATAAGGTTTTCTAAAAAACCTTCTGAGAAATATCCCAATGATGACACGTCTGGGTGACAAAATCTGACCATCTCATAGCCGAATCTCATATCATATAATAATCGAGATTAACTATCCTATCATGGGGTGTAACAAGATGCTAAAAATATAGCATTGACTCTAGCCATTTAATTTGAAGCATGTGGACAAAAATCACTAAAAACATATAGATTATGTAATTGAAACTCACACCTCAACTCTGTGATATTCATGGAAGGTCATAGGGATCCCTGAATAGAATATATAATGTGTATCAAACACCTTAGAAATAGGGCCTCATATCCCATATTTGGAATAATATGCGGTCCTTCAAGAGGGTCTAATGGAGTTTTACTCGTGGACTTGATCCCACCACATCTGAAGCATGGCCTTTGCCACAATCATGTCACATGAATCATGTAAATCATAGTGTAATTTCATTAAATATTTCAAACACATGCCTCATCACAATATTAGATAACTACTAGAAATTTAGTTATATGAATAAAATATCTACAAGACGTTCTTTATAAGAATACCACCCATCTTCCTACTCCTAAATTCAGGTCGAGAAAACATACATATCATATGAAAAGAAAGTAACACTTCCTACTTCTCACTACTAAGGTTGAGTAAGGTTCATGTTCTCTACTGTAGGAAAAATGTACCAGTATATAGAGTTTTAATTTCATGTTATATAGGAAAATCCCATTGAATTGAAAATGGACTATAAATTTATGAGGGTCTATTTAATTTTATAATATAATTTCACTTAAAATCATAATTATTTCATATAAAATATCATTAAGTGGAATAATTATTTAGATCATCATTTCTAATTTTTAAGGGGCCATAAAACTTATTAACTGAAATGTGCTTGTGATTTTTTTACAAAAAATTATTTATCCAACCATTACATGAAATGTTATCTCAATGTCATGTAAATTGTAATAAAGACACCAAACTCTCTACAAGAATTGCACACAGTATTATAAACATGGAATACATATGCATATCTTATAAATCCTATAATGCCTATGATGATTCATGGTGAAATAATTAACTTCCATGTCAAACGACGGTAAAAATATAAAGTCAGAAGGATGATAAAATATCCACTGCATCACCCAAATGATAAATAAATGAAATTTAATTTCAAAAATCCAAAACAACATGTCATATCCCTATTAATATGGATTTTTTATGTACATGGGTTAGCTAATCCAACGTATAGGCTCATTAAAAGATCTTGATACACCCTATTTATAATTTCTACCATACCATTTAGTATAGGGAGAGAGAAAATAAAATAAACTCCTGTAATGCCACTTCATTTTCCCAGATCCTATTCACTAAATAGTAACCCATCCCAGTTGGCCACATGACTTGAGGTATACCAGAGGATGTTGACTCGTAGTGAGGGTTAATTGTAAAATAGTGGGGAGAATATGACCTCATGAATATAGAGTAATAAAAATATATAATCATCTCAACAAATAGTAGACGCATAAAATTTAAATAAAAAGTAGAAGAGTAAACATCCATCATATAGATACCCTTGTATTCATATCCATCAATGTCATATACAAAAAAAATTATCATTGAATTATATAAAAAATTAAATTAGATGTGGGTCAAGGGAACATGAATATACAACATGCAATATAGAAATGAAAAAATAGACCCAAGGTTGTCTCTAATAGAATCTTGATCACAGTATTAGTCCTTTGCATCCTCCTACTCCATCCTAGAAAGGTAATAAAGTTTTCACAATATGTCAATATCCTATTTCCTACCCACTTTTATGAAATCTGTTTGGGTACCAAATAAACATGGTGTGGTATAAACATAGTAGTCCATGACCAATGGTGTCTAATTACATAAAGTCTATGAATAAATAATTAATACTGTGAAAGTAATAATAAAATATGTAAATGATGATAGGTATATGAATAACCTATATATGTATGGGTTCCCATGGTACACACATCCTCTAACACCATATTTGGCTTAAACCATAATATATTTGACTAATAATTCGGTAGTGATTTAATTCATAATGAAGTATTGGCACATGGTTCATAGTCCAATGTCCCCAATGCATCATATCAAATAATATGTACATAATAAGTCCATCTAAAAATGTTATGCTCCAACCAAATCAAAGATTGTGCTTTGTCTTGGTAGACACATCATAAGATAAATTCATTATCATTATAATAAACCAAATCCCATCCTTGACATTACTAAATTGGATCCTGGTAATCACTCCATGGATAACATGAACCCATGATCATACTTATTCATCATAGTAATTCCTCATAATAACCCTTATATCGCTCTAGGTGTGGAATAAGGGCACATCCCTTTGTGTATATCCCTAGTTTTCCATAATGGGACCCGATGTGTCACTCGTATTGTATATAATTATCTACCCTCTAATTCAATCCATGGAATCCCACATGTGTAGTAAATGCATCACTTATGCATATATACAGTTTGGATCATTGACTCTGTCTTTGTCAGTCCACATAGGGATTCCATGTATCATATGGAAATATATGATCTAGCTACCAAATGATTGTACCCATGGTGTTCATATATAAACCCATGTGTCACCCAGGGTGCATGATATATTCATTTACAATTAATTTAAATAAATACTCCTATTGATTACACTTATGGAATTCCAATTGATAACCCATCTCGCTCTCTCGGCATGTAAATATGAATAGTTATGGGCATAATGACTAATCAAAACATTTAAGCTCAAATTTAGACTCAATGGGCTATCAAATTTAAATATGAAATTTACTAAACATAGAAGGTGGATCAAATAAAATAATAGTCTGATAAGTTCTAGAACCACATGAGTCCTCCCATTTATAATAATAGGATATTTTGATTTTAATCACATCTACAGCCGAAGTGATACCGGTGATGGAAAAGTTCATGGGGACATGATCTTTCATTACCTATTTCATGTTATTAAAGTTACATTTCAAATATTTTATTAAACACCTCAAATCTATGAGGTGAAAGATAAACACCTCAATATGTAATTAATTAATACTCCACCCTTATTAGTATTATTCATTGCAGAAACACTCCCATAGAGGTGGTCAAATTAAAGTTCTATAACCTACAATAATTTTTAAACGGGTCTCATGGGTCATATAGTTCAAGAATACCCATTTAATTTAAGAATAAATAAATTTTACCATTGTTTCTAAGATAATATAGTGTGTAGCACAACACCATAATATACAATCACTGGTATTTTAATGGAGAAGCACAAGAACAACTACCTAGTCTTGGAACTAGACACCTTATCCGATGTGGGACACTAATCTTGGATAAAATCGAAGATATCGAGAAAGTATAAAAAAGATGAAATGGGATATATGAGATCACATGAAAATAATACTATTGACGAGATGATAATTGATTAGAGGTGAAATAAGAATAGATAACATATCAATATGCATCCAAAAATACCAATGGTGTCTTGATTAGAGTCTACATGGGAGTGATATTAAATAACATAAATCTATCCTTGGTGGAACTTCATTGGAGGATATAGGATTGTTGTGTTTTGGTTTGGAAAATAAATAAGTAGTGAGGATTTAAAAATAGTGAGGTAAAAAATTTAAATTCACTTAATTTTAAGAGGACAAATGATTTATCCATGTGGTTTTACAAACCATTTTCCAATAGTGCACACCCTATTATCTAGGGAACATCCCTATAAGACATATAGTGCATTATTAGACAAATTGTGAACAACCAATGCACACCCTCTATCTCAACCCCACACAACCCAAACTCATTTTCGCTATTCATACAAATAATGTGGAACCCTTACTGATATAAATATTTTGAGGGGAATGGTTAGGATTAATTATGCGCTAATAGTGTGCCTCTACTGTTTCCTCCAAAATTATTGGATCTATGCTCTATAAAAACCAAAGAAACAATAGAAACCCCCATGAAATCATTAAATAGTTTAATTATGATAATTTTTTAGAAAAATTAAAAGGAAATAAAATGATTCCATACCTCATATAAAAATAATGATATTATTTTTTTTAATATTTTTTAGATAAAACTAAGCATGAATTGGGTTTTTAAAACGTTGAAGTGAGTCCATTTTTAATGGAAGCAATAAAAGTAATTATCAAAAAAAATCAATATTTAATGTTCATGATAGTTATTTTGAAAATTAAAATTTTAAAAAAATGGACAATTCCTGATAGTATTATGATTTTCCATCCATATTAGTTACAATTTTGTTTTTATGGTTTTAAAATGATTTGAAACAAATTTTTATCATTAAATACCATTTAAATTAATTTTTATATGTATTAACATATTTTGACATTAAAGGAATCCATATAATAATGGAATTATAATATAAACACTATCACTCACACTTATACTAATAAATTATCCCTAAAAATAATTTGACACCATATTTTATCTAAAATATATTTATTTTATATTTTGAAAAATAATTTTTGTTATTTCTCTACTACTTGAACGAGTGTTGTGTTGGTGTTGCATAAGTTTTCTAGGTAATTATACAAAAAAAAATAAAATTAGATTACTATAATATAGATATAATTTTTTATTCCTGAAATTTACCATTGATAATTCTTTCATGTATCATTTTTTAAATATGAATATTTTTAAAACATAATTAGTGAGATAGAGTGACATTTTGTAATTTTCATTAATTAAAATAATATACTAGTTATAATCAAATTAAATTGGAACAAAAATACAATTTTTTCATATATAAGTTTATTTAGGATGAAATCCACTCGTCCAATGAATTAAATTATCTATTTTGTTTTTTAGACACTCTTCTATAAAATTAACACTTTATATTCAATTTTTTACCATTACCTTGGTGATAAAATTTTACCATGATTATTATACATTGTGGCTAAAATTTAAATGTACCTTATTATAAATTATAAATATACTCATTCCAAATACTAAATCAATTTTTAGAGAATTAAATTTAATATTTTGTACAAAATTGAATTTAATGTATGTTCATGAAATCCAATGAAAACCTATTTTTGGAAGAAAAAGTCTAGTTTTTTGCAAGAATATGATTTTACAACAAAAAATTGAATAATATTGATTGAAATATAAATAGTTGAATTATGATTAATAAATTAAATATTATGTAAAATTAAAAAAAATCTAAAACCAAATGGAATGTTTAAATTACTTTTATAAAAGGAAAAGGAATTATTATTTTCTCAAAATAATTATTTTTCACTATTCACAAAAAAAATCTTCATTTTTTAAAAAATAAGAACAAAATGATCTTATCATTATATTGATGTTTTGATTTCAAAATCAATATTATTTCTTTGTATTATAATTTATAAATGTGGTAAATGTTGTTTCAAATATATAAGCACAAATTAAAATAATAACCATTTTTTAGGAAATTTGTTTTTTGAATTACAGAATTCATTTAAACCCATTAATTGTTTAGTAACCTCTATTAGATTAATATTAAATTTTTTGTTAGATATATTATATTTAATTTTCATTAAAATCATTCAAATAAAGTGATTAACTTAATTTACATTGACAGAAATACATTGTCTACCTAAAGTTTCTTTCTGGATAATATTTCCTTCAAAATTATATTATTTTATTTTAAATATAGATATTTTCTGCCATAAATTAATCAGTACATTAATGTTAGGGAATAATTTTATACATATATTTTATAACAAGGTTACTCTTTTTTATACTTTCATATCTATGACTAGATTATAACAGCTATATTATAATAATAATATTTCGATAATATATCAGAGTTCATTTTAAACTCTGTATCACATATGGTATACAAAATCGAATATATTATTATTTTTAAACTAAAATATTGTGATTTTACATTTCCCACACAAGATAATTAAATTGTATCTTCACTATTATTATGTTGCTTCTTTCAAAATTAATTTATTATAGCATACTAATATAATCAGATATAGTTTGTATCATGAAATTTAATATCATTGTCAATACAAGGATACTATAAATGAATTTACCTCTTAAAAAATCACACTTCAGAATTATTTTCTAAAATCATACCTTGATAGTTGAGTATTACAGTATTTGTAATACTCATTACATTTGAGAAATTATTATACCACTTATATTGTGGTTTTCATAAAATATAAAAACTTGATTTCATTTGAATTCCTAAGTGGAATTTCACCTCCCGTTTTTCAATTTGATCATTTTCAAATTTTATCTCATCTCTTACTCCATGAAATGAATATTAGAGATTATTTTTTAATGAATAAAGCACTAAAATTTTCATCTAATGGATTATAATATTTCAAAAAAGATTAAAATAAATTTCTCGTATTTCTATATACAATGAAGAACGTAAAATGGATAGAAAAAGTTAAAATATTATCAAATACAAAGATATATTACATTAATATCCAAAACATCAACAAATAACAACTACTGTTAAAAATAAATTGATATAAAAACTCATAAATATATTTTAAGAAAAAACTATACCATTTATGATTATTTTATCCCTTATTATTCTAATATTAACAAATCTTTTATCCCAAATAACATAATCAATCCTAAAGTCACATTCAACAAATATATTTAGATTCTATAATAATATAATCCTTAAAATATTAAATTCTTTTCTATAAATTACCTGACTCACCATAAATCCATAAAAAATCATATATTATTCCAAAAGATATTTCACCCAATATTCCATATATAAAATCTCATCCTAACCGATATTTTTTCAATTTACCTTAATAATATAATATTTTAAATATAGTGACCTTCATTAAAATTAATTTTAATCACTTAAACACCTATTCACTTTTCAATATGATGGTTATCTATATAATATTTCTTAAATGCCCAAAACTTAATATCCCTTTTAACCCAAATAACCATAATTACTGTTGGGAAAAAATCCCTCAAGGTAACATTGTAGAATTTTTATAACAACCATGCTCTTTATTACACACTTAATCATGATTTATTATATTAAAATGAACTTAAGACCATTCTATGGATCAAGAGGTCGAGTGTATTGGGAAATTATGAACATTACGTAACAACCTAGAACATAAAACCCAACATCTTTATTGAAAACTTCATTTACATAACCCCACATTACATTGAACATAGCATTGCATTGGATAACATTAGAACATGAATAAGAAAAGATGGATCTATAAAGCCTAGTAAGGGAGTAAAAGAGGAATAACACGAATAATATAGAACATGATAGGAAATATGCTTATCAATGGACCACAATAGAGACATGAACATAAAGGCATGCTATAGCATGATTATCATAACATGGAAATTTGGAAACAACATTAAACATGATATTAGAATAAGCCAAATATCATTGCATGTGGAGCATGGGTGATCTCAAATTTCACTTGAATGAACATGAGTAAAAACTAAATTTACTTGACGTATCATGATACCAATCATTAACAAATGTATTTGAGCGCTATCAGAGCTCACCCTTCTTAATCATTTCATTTCATGTATAATTGTGTCACACATATCATAAAAATAAAATCATTCAACATCATCATTTATTCCATGATAAAGAAATGTGGAATAAATGAATGAAACTATATAATCGATAGGTAAATGTACATAAAGTTGAATACCCTTGACAGATAAATGAGTATTTTATTCAATACACAATGACTTTGGCATGGAAAATCACGGTGCAAATTCAGCAGCATAACAACATGAAAAAAGAATTCATAAAAATGGGTCATGAGAGAGAAAGGGGTATATAATAATATGTACATGAAGTTGACATTACGGGGTCATATAGATACATTTCCCAATATATGTAATAGAATTTAGATGCATAATATAAAAAAAATTCTTGATTGTACATGTGGAGAGAGATACCCCGTACGGAATTTTGGCACGGTAACAATGGTATATGGGAGGTATTAATGAGATGTAAAGGGGACTCTAATCATCCAAAAATTAGGATGAAAGTATAGGGGAGGTGAAAAATCATACCCCATCAATTGTAATTGAAATGAAAGGGCATAACAACATAATTAAATTTGGACAAAATGAGAAAGGATGAAATCCCTTACTTGAAACTGTGATACCAAAGGCATGTGAGAGGCTTGATAGGGTCTTATTGGGAGCATGGGAGCCTTGGGAGGACAATATAGAGAGTAGATACGAGTTTAGTTGATCATAAAAGGTTTCTAGTGAAGAGGAATGGGATATTGAGTTGGATCATATAGCAAAGTAGAGGGAATTATTTATTATTTAGGTTTTGGACTCTACATACTAAACTAATCAAAACCACAAACCATCTCATGGGTTTTGTCGATGATTTTTCCAAAGGGGAGTGGAAAAACTTATTTTATAAGGCCAATGGCCTATATTATTAAAATATTAGGCTTGATTATTTTGAGGTGAGTCACACTCTCATGGAAACATTTTAAAAGGTAAAAATATTTTATAATCCCTGGAGGGTCCACTAAGGCATCTTAAAATTAATAAAAAATCAAAAATCAAATTATTTTAAGTTCAAGACATATATTGGCCGAAAATACCGTTTATGTTGTTTTATTACATCTGTACTTGGTCATTATGATGTCATAAAACACATAATATATTTAAAAGATATTTAATTTTTTTACCTAAAAATCGACTCTCTCAGAAAATTATGAAAAATTTACCATTAGATAATTTCAAAACCCCGAATCTAAAAATAATATTCATATTATCTAAACAATTTTCTAAAAATGTGAATTTTAATTTTAAAATAAAAACCAACATTTTTTGAAAATTGATGGGTTTTGAAAACAACAGCTTTCAAACCTTAATAAAAATTAAAACTTTATTCATTAAAATTATACGATAATTTATATTTAATAAAAAATGCATTATTAATAAAATTTAATGAAAATATTTCTAATTCAAAAATCCATTAATTCATCAATATATATTTATTAATATAATATTAACAGAAAATACTATTTTTTATTTAAAAACAATTTATAATATAGCACTAATAAATTGAATGTATATTATTTATTCTATTCAAAAATAATTTACATAATCATAGTTATAGGGTCTTGTTACAAAACCCCTTATAACAACCACATATGACCTAAGGATAAGGTGTGCAATGGTGATATACTCTTGGGGTGGATCAGATAACATCACTTGGGTGGTAATATCTATCAACTTCCACTTCTCTCGTAGGTGGATCCATTAAACATAACGTGTTGATGCTCGGTTGGGCTTGGACAAGAGTGAAGCCCAGTGATGCCACCTCCTTTCAGAGCTCTGAGAAATGGGCTTCATATGGAGAAATTCTATTGGATGAGGTCGTCACTTCCTTTTTCTGAGTAAATTGGATTTGATAAAGCCCTATATTTATAATAACCATGTGGTCATTGTTCAATGATTATATTAGTAACGGTGACAATTTTTAATAGTATATTGAAATCCAAAAACATATAACCAATGAAGTGAATATTTTTTATATAAAAAATTTATGTAATAAGATATTAACTCATATCAAGAAGAATTTACATTAATAAAAGTTTGGGTAATTATAATCTTCCCCACATAAAAAATTTCTCCTTCGAAATTTCATTTTCCAATAATAAAAAAGACGTGGGTAACTCTGCTTCATCACATCCTCTAATTCCCACATTTCATCTTCAAACATTTGGTTTCAGTACAATACCTCGACTAGGGGTATTTTTTTGGTTTTGTAGAACTTTTTATCTATGGTCTAAGATCTTCACTGGATTCTCTTCATAGAAGTGGTCACTCTCCAATGGTACCACCTCTGGATTGAGTACATGCGATGGGTCAGGTATGTACTTCCTCATGAGTGATACATGGAATACATCATGTACTTGAGATCGGTTTGCTGGAAGTGCTAGTTAATAGGCCACTGATCCAATGAGATTAAGGATCTCTAAAGGGATGATTTACATTGGACTAAACATTCCTTTCATACCAAATCTCATAACTCTCTTCCACGGTGATATGTGGAGGAACACCATGTCTCCAACACTAAACTCTTGGTCTCACCGATGATTATTAGCATAGCTCATTTGTCGACTCTGAGAAGCTTTGATGTTCTATTGTATAGTCTTAGCATTCTCCACAATTTTTTTGACCATTTCTAGACCTAGGATTATTCACTCTGCAACTTCATCGCAACATGCAGGTGTTCTGCACCTCTTCCTATATAGGGCTTTATAAAGAAGCATTTGGATTCTTGAGTGTAAATTTTTATCGTAAGAGAACTCAACCAGAGTAAGATGTTGATCTCATCCTCAATTGAAGTCCATTGAGCATGATCTCAACATGTTCTTAAGTGTTTGTATAGTCCTATCAGATTGGCCATCAGTTTGAGGTTGATTATCCATACTGAAGTTCAGGTCAGTATTCGGAGCATGTTCAAGACTCTTCTAGAACATAGTGGTGAATATTATATCTATATTGGATACAATAGATAGTGGAACTCCATGCAGAATTACCACTTATTTGATATATATTTGTGCTAGTGGATCCAATGAGAAATCCTCTTGAATTGCAATGAATTGTGTATTCTTTTTAAGATGATCCACATAAACCTAGATAGAATTGTTTCCTTTGGATGTCCTCAGAAGTCTAGTGACAAAGTCCATGGTGATGTTATCCTATTTCGAGGATGGTATGGGTAATGGTTTCATCAACCACTTAGACATATGCCTCTCTACCTTCATATGATGATATATCGACACTTTGATATATACTCAGTGATCTCCTTTACATGTTATCCCACTAGTAATGGTATCAGAGATCTCGATACATCTTTGTATTTTTTTGGTGAATGGAGAAATTCAATCTATGTGCATCATCCAAAAGTTCATTCTTTGACTTCAGAATTGATGGAACACATAGTCATGACCCAAATATTACAATTCCTTCTTTGTTAACATTGAACATTGTGGATTTCCCTATTCTGATATTTTCCACTTTTTTCTGAATTCCCACATCATGATCTTGAGAATCCTTTAACCTTTCCAAAAGGTGTAGTTGAGAAATAATTTTTCAAAGGTTTGGTGATGTTCCATTTTTTATGATTCACATGCCATCTTAAGCAAATTTAAAAAGATTGGATCCTTTTAAATTATCATCAGTGATAGAATCTCTAGGTCCATTCTACTTATAGCATTCTCCACCTTGTTTTCTTTCTTAGGGTAGTAATAGATTGAGCAGTCATTGTCATTGATAACATCTGGCCATCTTCATTGGCTCATATTCAACTCATTCTATGTGAATATATATATATGAGGTTTTTATGGTCCGTATATATTTCACACTTCTCCCCAAAGATGTAATTTCACAAAATGTATAAAGAAAATACTACTATAGTCACCTCCAGATCATTTATTGGATAGTTTTTCTCATGAACTTTTAATTGGAATGAATCATAATCAATTAATTTTCCATTTTTCATCAACACACAACCCATGCGCTTCTTCAACGAATCACTTAATACCACAAAAAGATGTCCATGTGTGGGTAGTTTGAGCACGGTTTCACTAATTAGCCTCCTTTTCAACTCCTTGAAGATATCTTCGCATTCATCACTCTGATAAAACATCACACCCTTCCGAGTTAACATCGTAAGATGGTTTGAAAATCATGATGAATTTCCCACAAATTGTCTATATTATCCACCTAACCCCTAGAAGGTATGGATATCCCTCCCCAATTTTGGCCTCATCCGTCCCTCTATTGTATCTTTTTTGGATGGATCCATAGATATCTCATTTCTTATGATGATATGACCAAATAATTAGAATTCCTTAAACCATAACATAGTGTTTCTTTACTTTTGATAGAGGTTCTCCTTTCACAAGGGCTCTAGTACAATTCTTATATGCTCCTCATGCTCCTGCTTGGTTTTAGAGTATATTAGAGTATTTCATATAATGACTAATAAACATTTGTCTAGTTTATCTCGAATGAATATAGTAATTATGTCCCTAAATATTTTTGGTGAATTGGTGAATTTGAATTTCATTACTATGACTTCATAATGCCCATACCTTGTACAAGAAGAATACTTGGGGATATTCTTCTTCTTCACCTTTGGTAATATGCTAACCACAAATCCACCTTGGAGAAGTATTGTGCTTCACGTAGTTGATCGAACAAGTCATAATGTTTGGGCATATGATACTTGTTCTTTATCATGATTTTTTTAGCTCATGATAATCAATGCAAAGCCACATTGACCCATCCTTCTTCTTGACAAAGAAGACTGTTTCTCCCCATGGTAAGGCACTTGTGCATATAAACACTTTTTCTATATTATCATGTAGTTATTTATAATCTCAAAACTCTCTACTACGGTCATTCTATACAGGGTCATTGATATTGGAAAAACCCTAGGTATAAGATCAATCGGTAATTCAACATCTATTTGAGGAGTAAGACTAGGGAAATTCCTTTGGAAATACTTCAGGGAATTCCCTCACAATAGACATGTTTTCAAGGATGGTTGTTTCCTTAGACTCAATCAACTGAGAAATATATGAATGATCATAGGGAAGTAATATCAATGCTTGAGATGATGGAGATAAATAAGATTCATCCTCATCCTTGATCTTTTATAGAATTGGGGGTCGATTCCCAATATGGGGACGGATTACCCCCTCATGGCAATTTATGTTGGCTCTATATAGGGAAAGTCAGACAATGAAAATAATTGCATCAAATTCCACCAGAGGGAGTATGAAGAGGTTCTCCAAGAAGTTAAAATTAAACATTGTGACAGGGGAGGAGTTATATTCATGGGATGCAATGATTTCCCCATTTTCCATTCTCACAGGCATCTCTACTTCCATGATTTGTGGGGGTGTTGGGATTGTTCTACTAAACTTTTGGGATATATAAGAATTCATTGAAATAGAATCAAAATTAATTTTTTAATTATTGAATGAATAACTAGAGTACCTGTCACCCCCTTGTTTTGGGGTTTTCTTCGGTGGTAGTGATGTAAAAAGTACACCCTTTCTACCTAGGAGGTTTTTAGTTGCCTCTGAAAACCCTTGTCTTAGGGAACTAGTTTGCAAAGTGCCTTGGTTTTTTCCAGTTTAAGAAATGAATAGTGCATTGAGGATCGAATAGGGAGTTCCTCTCGTCTGTCATAGTATCATATTTTTCTTGCTGACAGTCAATATCCATGTGCCCTTATCTCCCACACCTATAGAATTTCCTCATCCCTTTCAAGAAATTTCTGGGGTTCTTCTTTCTGCATCATTGGAAAGTGGGGTGATATAATTTCATAGCACCATTGGATATATCCATCAGACCAGTAGAATTAAATTATGCTTTCCTCTTCTTATCCCCATGATACCCTTGAGATTTTCTGATCTCCATTTCGAATTTGAAGGTACATCGGACTATTTCTTCATAGATATCGAAGTCACAGATCACTAGGGATTTATGTAGGCTAGGATTTTTCCTACCAAAGAATAGATCAACCTTTCATTCAGGGGTAACGACAAATACGGAGGCATATCATGCAAGCCTTGTGATTTTTTACTCATACACATCAATGGATTTGTCGTCTTTTTTTTGAGTGAATGGAAGTCCATTTTTATCTTAAGTAATAGCGTGTGAGGAAAGTATTTATCATTTTTTTTAGAAATCATTCCATACCAATGCCTCAATCTCCACCATAGGCTTCGTATTTTTAATCAATGTCAACCATTGATCAGCTTCACCCTTCATAAGAAAAGAAGCCAGATGTACCTTCTCTTATTTAGAACATTGAAGGATAGAGAAGATCTTCGCAATGAACTTTATCCACTGTTCATAGATTGAGGGATTAAATGATCCATTAAATGTATGAGGCCTTTGTCTCATGAAGCTCTCGATTGCGGATTGTTCATTTTTTGTGGGGGGGTTGAACTTTCCACTTGACCCATGTTTATATTCAATACATGAGTTAACTGAGATACTATCATAAAAATGATTCTGATTCCTGCTCCCAATGGATTGGGCATATCATTAGAACAGTCATCACATTGATAATCGCATCGGTTGATAGCCTGATTACTCCTATTTCTAGCCATTTTTTGGAATAAAAGGAAACTTAGGTGTGACACATAAATAAGGATCCAATGAAAAAATGGATAAATTATAAATTACATTTATTTCCTTAAATTATCTATGTCATCCTTGATTTATTTCCCAAAATATATTCTTAGGGGAAATTTTTTTAAATTCCATTAATAATGGTTTATACTAAGATTATGAATTTACCAATGAATATCCCCTAGGTGTGTAGTAACCAAAAGTGTAGTAAGGCCTGTTTTCTTAATCCATTTCCTATTCGAGTCTAGCTCAAAGTAGTGTTTTCCGGTTTTACCTGAAGATACATATGTGCCAGAGCCACCTCTACCTTCTCATATCCAGAAAGGGATGCATTTTCTTGATAAAAAACATACTCAATACTCAAAAAAATAGGTATGTTTTTATTATTCTTTAGTCTTATCCCTATGGATTTTAATAGGGTTTTTTTAATCCTAACCCAAAAAATAACTATAACTATCCTCTGATACCAACTGTAACAACCATGCTCTTTATTACACACTTAAAAATTATTTAGTACCTAAAACCTCTCTTAATACTACTCTAAAGATCGATAGGGATAGTGTATTAGGATATTAAGAACATTACAAAACAACCTAGAATATAAAACCCAACATCTTTATTGATAATTTCTTTTAAATTACCACAACATTCCTTCGTACTTAGCATTGAATGGGATAACCTGAGGACATGCATAAGAAAATAGTGAGCTATAAAACACAGTAAGGGAGTAAACAAGGAATAACATGAATAATATTGTATAGTTTAGTAAATACTCGTATCAGTGGAGTGAAAGAGAAACATGATCATAAAGGCATGATATAGCATGATTATCATAATACAGAAATGTGGGAGAAACATGTAATAACATATTAGCATGATCAAAGGCTCGTTGAACATGGGGAATGAGTAAAACCTCTTTGAACATTAATTATCATGATTAAACACTCATTTCACTTTACTTTTCATGATACTAATCTTTATCACATTAATTAAAGCATTGTCTGGGCGCACCCTTCTTAATCATTTCATTTCATGCATAAGTGTGCCACATGGATCATACAACATGGAATCATTAAACATCAAAATTTATTCCATGATAATGGAATGTGGAATAAATACATGAAACTATATAATTGATAAGTAAAAGTGTGTAAAGTTGAATACCCTTAATAGAGACAAGGGAATGGTGTTCACCACAAAATGACTTTGACTTGGAAAATTGCGGTGCAAATTTGGAAGCATAATGGTGTGACATAAGAATTCATAAAAATAGTTAATGACAGAGAAATGGGTATATAATCATATTTACATGAAATGGACAGTAAGGAGTCATATATATACTTTTCTGAATATATTTAATGGAATTTAGATGCATAATATAATAGCATTTCTTGAAAGCAAATGAGTAGAGAGAAATCCATTATGGAATTTCAATATGGTAACAGGTGTACATGGGAGGAATTAATGAGACAGAAAGGGTAATATGATCATTAAAACATAAGGATGGAAATATATTGGAGGTTTGAAATAATACCCCATCACTTTTAATTAAAAATAAAAGGGCATAACAACAAAAATAAATTTGAAAAAAATGGGAAAGGTTGAAACCCTTTACATGGAAGTGTGATCTCAAAGGCTCGGGATAGGCTTGAGAGGGGATTCATGGGATCTTGGGTCTCCTTGGGAGGATTCTCGAGAGATTAGGGAAGACATTGGTTGAGCTCTAAAAGTTTTGAGTGAAGAGGAATGAGAGATTGAGTTGGTTCAAATAGAAAATGATAGGTAATTCTTTATTATTTAGGTTTTCCCACTACATATTAAAATAATCTAAACCATAAACCATTCAATGGTTTTTGATCATATTTTTTGATGAAGAGGAGTTGAAAATATTAATTGTTAAGGCCATTGTCTGAAATTATTAAAATATTAGTCTTTCTTATGTGGAGGTGACTCACACTCTTAAGGAAAACATTTTAAAAGGTCAAAATATTTTATATTCCTTGGAAGGTCCACTAAGGCGTCATAAAATTAATAAAAGGAATATAATATAAAAGTATTTTAAGGGAAAAAAATTTATTTCCCAAACAACCCTTTTAAATTATTTTAATACACTTCTATTGGGTCATTATGATGTCATAAAAAACATTATATATTTAAACGGTATTTAATTTTTTACCCCAAAAATCAACTATCCTCGAAAATTATGAAAAATTAAATATTATATAATTTTGACATTATGAATCCAAAAATAATATTCATTTTATCTAAACATTTTTTTAAATATTATAATTTTAAATTTTAAAAGAAAAACATGCATTTATTGAAAATTTATGGGGTTTGATATTTACATCATTCAACCCTTTATAACAATTACAATTGTATTCATAACAATAATATTATCATTTATATTTAATAAATATTCATTTAGTAATAATATTTTTTTACAATATTATTTATTTCAAAAATGCATTAATTCATTAAAATATATTTCTTAATTGAATATTAACTAGAAATACTATTTGGGCTTTAAAAACTATTTACAATGTGACACTAATAAAAAGAATGTGTATAATTTATTCTATAAAATAAATAATGCACATAATCATAGTGCTAGGTTCTTGTTACATTACCCCTTATAAAACCCATATATGACCTAAGGGTAATATGTGCGATGGTGACATAATCTTTGGGTGGCTCAGATAACATCACTCGAGTGGTAATCCCTATCAACTTCCACTTCTCCTGTATGTGTTTCCGTTCAAGATTAACATGTTGAATCTCATCTTGGACATGGTCAAGAAAGAATCCCAATGATGCCATATTATTTTTGAGCTCTGACAAATGGGCTTCATGCAGAGTAATTATACTGGATGAGGTCATTGCTTCCATTTCCTGAGTAAATTGGATTTTTTAAAGCCCTATATTTATACTAATCATGCGATCAATTTTCAATGACTATATTTACAATGGTAACACTTTGTAATAGCTTTTTGAATTCCAAAAACATAAAACAAATAAGTGAATATGTTTTATATAGCTATTTTACATAATAAGACATTTAATCATATCAAGAGAAATTTTCATTAATAATAGTTTGGGTCATTAAGATCATCCCCCCTTAAGAAATTTTTCCCTTGAAAGTTTCTTTTTCCCATACTAAAACAGATGAGGGTAACACTGCTTCATCACTTCCTCTTGTTCCCATGTGACTTCTTCAAACTTGCGGTTTCTACACAATAAATTAACAAGGGGAATTTCCTTAGTTCGTAGCACGTTTTATCTTTGATATAAGATCTTAACAATATTCTATTCATATGAGATTTCATTCACCAATGGTACCACCTCTAAATTGAGTACATGTGATGGGTCATGTAAGTACATCATAAAGAGTGATACATGGAATACATCACATACATGAGATTGGATTGGTGGGAGTGTAAGTCGATAGGCCACTACTCCAATGCGATCAAGGATCTCAAAAGGATCGGTTTATCGTGGACTAATATTTCCCTTATTACCAAATCTCATAACTCTATTCTAAGGTGATTTATAGAGGAATACCATGTCCCCAACATGAAAATCTAGGTCTTTTCGATGATTATCATCATATCACTTTTTTCAACTCTGAGCAGTTTAATGTGCTGCTGGATTGCCTAAACCTTCTCCACCATTTCTTCTACCATTTCTAGAAATATGAGTTTCTTGTCCCCAACATTATCCCAATATGGTGATGTTCTATACCTCTTCCCATACAGGGCTTCATAAGGAGCCATTTGGATACTTGAGTGGAAACTGTTATTGTAAGAGAACTCAACAAGGTGAATATGTTGATCTCATCCTCCTTTGATGTCCACTGAGTATTCTCTCAACATGTCCTCATGTATTTGGATAGCCTTATTAGATTGGACATCATTTTGAGGTTGATAAGCCATACTGGTGTTCAGATCAATATTTAGAGAATGTTGAAGACGCTTCAAAAACATAGAGGTGAATCTTTGATCTTGATCAAATACAATAGATTATAGTGATCCAAGAACCATTACAACTTCCCTGATATATATATATATATATATGATATTTTATCTAATTAGAAATCCTCTCATGTTTCCATGAAGTTTGCAGTCTTTGTAAGATGATCCACAACACCCAAGACAATGATGTTTCCTTTGGATGTCCTCATATGTCCGGTGAAAAAGGTCATGGTGATGTTCTACCATTTCCATACTGGTATATGTAATGGTTGCATCATCCCCTTAGACTCCTTCCTCCTACACATCGCATGTTGACATATCAGGCACATTTATATATACTAATTGATCTCTTTTACATTATTACCCACCAATAATGCTCTTAGAGATCTTGATACATCTTTTTGCTTCCTGGGTGAATGGAGAAATTTGATCTATTTCCATCATCCAAAAGTAATTTCTTTAATTCCGAATATGATATAATTCATAATCATGACCCAAATCTCCCAATTCCTTCTTCATTAACATTGAACTCGGAGGATTTCAATTTTCTAATAGTTTCCACCATTTTATGAATTCCCACAACATTCTTTTGAGAATCATTCAACCTTTCCAAAAGAGACGGTTGAGAAATCATTTTTGAAATGATTGATGATGTTCCCTTATTTATGATTCCCATGTATGTCTTCATAAAATTGAATAATAATGGATCATTTTCAATTCTCATTAGTGATAAAATAGATGGGTCCTTTCTACTTATATCATTTACCTCCTTTTTCACATTCCCATGGTGGTAATGGATTGGGCAGTAATATTCTTTGATCAGCTCTAACCATATTCTTTGGCACATATTCAACTCTTTCTGTGTGAATATATACTTGCAGATTTTTTGGACCGTAAGTATTTCACACTTCTCCCCAAAGAGGTAATTTTTCCAATTTTGTAAGGAAATATTCACTACATCCAACTCTAGATCATGTGTTGGATATTTTTTCTCATGAACATTCAAATTTATTAAAGCATAGTCGATGAATTTTTCATTTTTCATGAGCACACATCCCAAACCATTCTTTGAAGCATCACAGAATACCATGAATAGTTTTCCACTTATGGGTAGTGTTATCACGTGCGCAGTGATAAGACTACTTTTCAACTCCTCAAATCTCTCTTTGCATTCACCAGTCCAAGAAAACATGACTCCATTTTGACTAATTTTGGTAAAAGGGTTTGATAATCATGATAAATTTCTCAAAAACCGAATATAATATCATGCTACTATGAGGATGCTATGGGCATCCATCACTAATGTCGGACTCGTCCATCCATCTATTTCAGTTGTCTTGGAGGGATCCACTAATATCCCATTACTTGTGATGATATGACCCAGTAATGATACTTCCTTAATCCATAAATCAAACTTTCTATACATTCCATAGAGATTCTCCTATCACAAGGTCACTAGTACAGTGCATAGATTCTCCTCATGCTCCTCCTTAGTTTTGGAGAATATTAGAATATCATCTATTAAGACTACCAAAAATTTGTCAATGTAATCTCTAAATACTCTTTTCATCATGTACATGCATATTTTAAGTGCATTAGTGAGTCTCTAAGGCATTATTATGAATTCATAGTGCATGTACCTTGATCAAAAAGTAGTCTTAGGGATATCTTCCTTCTTTACCCTAACTTGGTAATATACATTCCGCAAATCCACCTTGGATAAGTATTGTTCTCCACATAGTTGATCAAAAAATTCTTCAATTCAGGTAAGAATATACTTATTTTTTATCATGATTCTTTGAGGCCATGATAATTAATGCAAACGCATATTGACCCATCCTTCTTCTTGACAAATAGGACTGGTGAACCCCATGGTGAAGCACATGGGCGTATAAAACTTTTATCTATATTCTCTTATATTTTTTTCATCAGCTCATCAAGCTCTAATATATCCATTCTATACGGAGTATTGGATATTGGAAATTACACAAGTATAAGATCAATCGAGAATTCAACATCTATTCTAGGAGGAAGACCAAGAAATTTCTCAGGAAACCCTTCGATGAATTCCCTCACAATTGGCATGTATTTGAGGATGGTTTATTCCTTAGACTCAATCATCTGAGAATGATAATCATTCTCATAGGTTAGTAATTTCCACACTTGAGAAGATGGTGCTAAAGAATAATCATCATCCTCCTTGCACTTGTATAGAATCTGGGGTCGATTCACTATATGGAGAGTGATTTCCCTCTAATGGAAATTTATGATGGCTCTATATTGTGAAATTCAATCCATTCCCAGAATTGTGAGAGGGGAGGAGTTATATTCATGGGATGAAATGATTGAACAATTTTTCTTTCTCAACGAAATCTCTACATCCAAGATATGTAACGGTGTTGGGATTTTTCTACTAAACGTTTGAGAAATAAAATAATTTGTTGAACCATAACATTGATAGTGAGATTTTTTATTAAAACGAGCTTTCCAAATAGTAAAGGTGAAGTGAATTATGCTGGAGAATTATGGCGACAACATAAAGGAATTGATGGAATGCTTTATTATTATGATTATCTCTGCAATACAAAAAAATTTCATGCTGATTCACGATATAAAAAAATGTTGGATGAAATTTTGAAGCATTGTGATTTGAGCGGACGTGGTGCTGAATTTGAATGGAAGGATCTCGAGACGATTCAATCGCCTAAAAAATAGACCTTTCCCCCCTCGAGAAGAGAAGAGAGATCAAACACAAAACCATAAGCTCTAGAATTTCAAAAGAGATTTGTAGAGTAGGGAGATTCACGAAAAAAAAAGGAACTCACAGAGGCAGTTTAGCACTGCGAAAGGAAGGTGCATCATGAAGGATAGTTTGGATTTTTAGTGTTTATGTGCTTCATGAAGGCTTATTTGGATTTGTGAAATCGGGAAGACTAGTGTGATCATTATGAAGTAGTGAGCTCTATGATCTAGAGAACTCTATGATCTATAGAGAACTTTGTTCTAGTGAGCTTTGTGAACTTTTGAGCTCTGCGAACCAATGAGAATTGTGAATAGGTTGTATAATTTCAAAGACTTATCTGGGATTTTCAAAAGTGGGAGCTTCGCGAAGGTTATGTGCTTAGTGAAAGAGTTTCAAAATGGGGTAAATACTGTTTATAGGAAATGTGTTATTAATCAGGGGATGAAAGTGGAACTACAATAGAGAATAAATATATAATTGAGGATGTCTTCATTAGTGACAATGAAGATACCTACAGGTCTATAAAATATGATTAAATCATCTAAAGAAGTAGTGAGCACACTTCAGTTGTGAGAGTAGTGAGTTCCCAAATTGTGAACAGTTGTAAACCAAGAGGGATAGTGATTGTTCTTAGAACTTGTAAATAGTAGAGCGCTTTTAAGTAATTTGTTACATCGTCACATTCCATGTGTATTCTCCAAAGATGTTGCCCAGTCAGGTTGAACCAAGTAAAATTGTTGTGTCCTGTGCATGATTTGAGATTTTCAATGGTAAAGAAAAGAGAATAGAGTTTTTTCAAACAATGAAACAAGATCAAAGGGGATGTTTTTTTAATCAGTCATACCTGGTTTCACCCCCCCCCCCTCTCTGGGTATCTATCCTAGTTGTGCTAACAATTGGTATTAAAACCAGGTTGATATCATTGTTTCTCTCCCAAATGGAGGTCACCAGTCATAAAGGGATTGTGATCTTCGATGGGAACAATTTTCAGATATGGAAGAATCAGATGTAACACTACTTCCAATCTTATGGAATGGATGTGTTTACATCAAAAATACATGTTATAGTAGCCGATATTAATAGTGGTTCATTATTTGAAGCCAAGCGAATAGAATTAGATGTTAACGCCATGGGAATAAATGATTTAGGGGTATCCCTATCCAATGATATTTATATAATGGTGATGTCATGAAAAACATCACATGATATATGGAAAAAACTATTGAGCATATATGACAGATATTAAAATTTCAGAGAAGAAAAATTAAAGTATTGTGGAAACATGTATTAAGATCATATAATGAACCCGAATGAGTCTGTTGATACATTATATGATAGGGTAAATGTTGTAATGGAAGAAATGAGATGTATTGGATAAGTCATTGAAGACATATATATTATGAAACGCATCCTGAGGAAACTTCCACCTCACTTCAATCCTAAGTATTTAGTATTGGAAGACAAGGATATGAAGTATTTAACACTAGATAACTTGTATAGTACCCTTGTATCTTATGAAATGAGAAATTATGATAATTATTCTATGGAAAAGGGGAACCCAAAGAGATGGCATTGAAATCCATGAATAGTATCACAATTAAAGATTCTCTGGAATAAGAAGAGATAGATGAGGTGATGTAATTCCATTCCTCAAATCTTCAAAGATGAAAATGATTGTTTTAAGGGAAATTTCTACTTGATTACTTTAGATGTGGACATGTTGGTCATTTTGTGGAAAGGTGTCCCAAAAAATACCAATAAGATGATGATGTTGATGAATCCAAAATTCCCATGAAGAACTATTCCTCCAATATGAATGGAATGAAATAGTTCAAGAGAAATTTATTTTTGGTGACAAATCATCCTTCACAAGAATGTGACAGTTTATATGATTCTGGGGTTGATATGGTTGAAGAGATAGAGAACTGTAATGATCTTGGAGAAAATGATATGATGGTAGATGTCAATAGTACTCAGAAAAAGGAAGAAACTTACATTAATTAAGATGAATAAGTTGAAGTAATAGTTGATAAGAAAGTTGAGTTAGAGGTTTCTCTTGAATAGATATATATTTGAAGAGCCAAAATAATGAAATCTGACAAAGTAGTTTGTGATGCAAAACTCTATATGCAGCAACAAGAAGAAGAGAATCCTAGGTTGATGGAAGAAATTGATAACTCAATTCATCAACACCAGAGGACTTAGAATAAATTAGTACTTATAAAATCAAGGTTTATGAATAAAAAATTGATATTGGTGGATTAAATAAAAAATGAAGGATCAAAACTAGAATATCAAATAACTTGAATGAGAAGTTATCAGTTTGCGGAAAAAGGTTGAGGATCGAGAAAAACAATTGATTCATTCAATGAAATCAGGAAATCATATCTCTCATAAAACTGGGAAGCTAAAATTATACCATAGTTGTTCCAAATTGAGGAAGAATCAATTATTTTTAGATGCTAAGGATGATGTGGGGCTTGACCAAAAACAAAAAAGTAGTCAAAAATGAAGTCAGAATGCAAGAACCCATTCTGAGATTGATGTTGGATTTGGGAATGAAGGTGAATATGATGACTCAGATAACCCAAGGGATGATTAGTGGTGTAGAATTAATTTGTAGGAATTCCCCCACATATTAGGTGTTATTGCTGTGGAAAGATGGGACACTCAGAAAATGTGTGTTCCATTGTTAAGAGGTATTAAAGAGCTCAAGAGAAATAGTGGTAGCCAAACAGAGATTGATAATCTATAATAAATTTCAAGGGAAATTGTTTTTGGTGTGGAGGATTTAGACGTATGTCTTGATACTTTATATCATCCATGCATAGGAAAGTGGAAAATCATAACCAAACTATTCGCATGGAGGAGATCAATAAACCAATAGGTGAGTTGAAAATGTAGAATAGATTTGATGTCTTGAAAGATGAAGCTGGTCAATCATACTTCAAGAAATATCATGATTTTCAATCTATGCCAATTGTGATGAAAAAAATATGGATCCAAAAGAAAACAGCTGAGAAGGCAGTGGTTGCAGAAAGTTTCATTAAAGCATTAGACTATTGTGGTATATGGATTCATGATAGCATCTGAACATCCCACATGATAGGTAATAAAGATATTTTTAGAGGAATAAAATATGGCAATGAAGGAGTTTTCAAATTTGGAAATTATGAAGGCTTGAAGATTATTGGATCAGGAAATTCTATGTTTGGGGGTAAAGAAATGGGTTGTGCTAATGTCTTAGTAGTAGAAGGTCTCAGTCACAATTTTCTTAGCATTACTCAGCTATGTGACTCAGGGAATTCTATAAGGTTTATGAATTAAAAGTTTGTGTTCAAATTTTGTGATGGTGTAGTGGTTATTCAGGGAAAAATAAAAAATGAAAATCTGTACCAAGTAGGTAGAGAAAAAGATATGTGATTTTTGTTAAGAGGGAAAGAAAACAAGTTATGGCTTACCCATCTTGGTCATTTATTACAACCGTCCCTATAAGATCTAGTAATGTGTGAAGTAGAAAGATACCTCCATAATATATCACGTAATCGTGCACATACGTTCGATGCAAGTCAAAAAGGTACAATAATTAGAAAAACATAAAAGGATAAGTAAAAGAAGTCAACAAGAGTACTTGAGTTAGTGCATGCTGATGTTTATGGACCTATCTCACCAAGATCCATTGACAAGGAGATATATTATATTCATTTCATTGATTACTATATTATAATGGTATGTGTATTTTTTATTTCCCATAATTATGATGTGTTAAGTTGTTTAAAATAGTATCATAAAGAATTAGAAAGGATTGTTAGGCATAATTTTATGATGTTTCATGCTGATAATGGTATGCAATTCATAAATATTCATGTGGAAGGCTATCTCAAGAAGCACTAGATAAGTAATCAAGTTTCTTCAGTAACAACTCCCCAATATAATGGAGTAATTGAAATGAGAAATTAGACCATCAAACACCTGGATAGAACGATGCTTATAGAAAAAGACATACCAGAGAAGTATTTGAAGGATAAAGTATTGACATCGGTATACATTTCTAATAGGGATCTATTGTGTTCGATGGAAGGTATGATTCTGTATGATATGTGGTACAGAAATAATCCAACAGTGAAGTACTTTTTAATCATTGGACATAAGTTATTTTTACTCAACAAATAAAAACACTTGAAATTTGTGTCACATGGAGATGAATGGATATTAATTCGCTACTCAGGAATAAACAAAGCATATAAATTCTTTAATAAAAATCTGGGAAAAGTATTTGAGAGAAATGATTTCACTATTGTGGAAAATGAAGAGAATAATCCACAGTACAGTGAACAATTTCTTGTTGAAAGTAATGAAATGAAAAGTAACACAGGGGCTCAGAGGTAGTATATGTTGACTCATAAGAAGATACTAATTATGAACAAGAAGAAGTCAAGAATATATCATCCAAGAAGCCAAAGAGTTGAGATGAAATTGATAGGAAGAATATATTTGGTGATCAGTCAAATCTAGTTGAAAAATGAAGAATGAAATCACTAAAATAGACATATATCCTATCTCAGGTAGAGCCTAAATGTTTTTGTTGATGTAGCTGAAGATAAAAACTAGGTTCATGATATGAATCAAGATCAAGATCAGATTGAGAAGAATTGGACATGGGTGATTGTTTTGAGGCTAGAAGGTAAAAATTTCATCAGGGGAAAATGGTTCTTTTGCAAAAAAATAAATGAATATGGTGTTGTGATCCAAAACAATGAACATATCATGTGAAAATGATACTCCTAGAGAGAGGATATTTATTTTGATGATACATTTCCACATGTTGTAAGGATGAATACCACCATATTATTCTTGCCCATTGAAGTGAAACAGTCGTTCTAGGTTTTCTAGATGGACGAAAAATCTACAATTTTGAATGGGGTCCTAGAAGAAGAAGTATATATTGAGAATCCAGATGTTTTTCTCATTCATGAGGATGATAACAATGTTTTTGGTTGAAGAAGTCACAATATGGGCTAAAACAACCACAAAGAGCATGGTACATGAGGCTTGATCAGTATTTGAGTAATCTTTGCTTTCAGTGTGGTGGAGTTGATTACAATCTATATTTCAACAAAAATAATAACCAAGGGATGATGGTAATGTTTTATATTGATGATATAATATTTGTAGGATCATAAGAATCTCAATGCAGATAGTTTTCCAAATTTAAGAAATGGGAGTTCGAAATGACAATGATTGGAGAGATGAAGTTTTTATTTGGTTTATTGGTGACACAAGGAAGGAATCGAACATTTATTTCTCAACCCAAATATGCCAAAGAGTTTCTAAAAAGATTTGGGATGGAAAATTACAAGGATATGAGGAATCCTGTTTCTACCCGGCTGAAATCATCAAAATTTGATGATGGAAAGGATGTTAATGTAACAGAATATAGGAAGGTTATTAGAAGTTTACTATAACTGGGAGGGACAAGACATGATATTGTTTTCGCCAAATTACATGATGAGATATATCAATGAAATTATAAAGAAGGAAGCTTGATTTTTGTGAAAAAGAATACATTGTTATATTAAAGGCACCATGGTTCCTTCGTTAGAATTTCTTTGATGTGATTCATTGAGGAAATTTTCATACTACTCTGGTTTCTCACACTAATAATTTCTCATGTGGACATAGAGTATGTGGTGATTGAATCTTTGGTAGCTATCTGAATCACAAGTGGAGAATTATTGAAGATTATTAAAGGAGATATAGTGAGGTATCAAAGTGCAGAGAATTTTTATGAGATTATTTTTCAACAAACCAAAAGGAGAGATTGTTGTGAACAATTTATTTAATGTAACATTTCAAAATTTTTTGGATTGTTGTGTTTGTTGAAAAAACATGTTTTCATGGTCAATTTTAAATTTTAAGAGATATTTTTGACAATCGTTGTTGACAAAGAACCATGATAAAGGAATGGAATATCTAGAGGTGGTACAAAAGAACATATACAAGGTGGTTCTGTTTTCTAGTGTTGGCCAAATTTTTGGGGTGAAACATTTGGATTTTGGTGAGCATCACAACCAGTGGATCTCCTTGAATATATCATCAAAAATGGAAAAGGAATGAAATTTTAGAATATGGGATTCATGAATTATATTTAAGTAAGATATGAAGAATGTTGACGATGATATCTACCATTAAAACGAGCTTTGTGAATAGTGGAGGAGAAGAGAATTGTGTTGGATCATTACCATGACAATAAAAAGAAATTGACGGAATGATCTATGATTATGAATGTCCCTTCAATATAAAATTTTTTGTGGTTCTTCGTGATGTACAGCGAATTTTGGCAGAAATTTTGGAGCTTTGCAATTTCAGCTTACATAGTGCTGATTTTGCATGGAAGGATCTCGAGTTTGGGTAATCGCCTATAAATAGACCATGACCCCCTCAAGAAGAGAATAGAGATCAAATAAAAAACCATTATCTCTCGAATTGTGTTGGACATTCGCAGATCAGGGAGCTTCACTAAATAAAAGGGAATATGTTGAGGCAGTTGTGATTTGCGAAAGTAAGGTGCACCGTGAAGGAAATTTTTTTATTATGGAGGATGTGTGCTTCGTGAAGGTATGTTTAGAAAAGTGAAATCGCAAAGACAAATTTCAGCTATTAGAAGAAGTGAGATCTGTGATCTAGAGATCTTTTCCATCTACTAAGCATTGAAAACCTATTATCTCTATGGGCCTTTGATATTTGCAAAGAGTTTGGACCACTACCATGGCTTGATTATGCTTTGAAAAAGTGGGACATTTACAAAGGTAGTGTGATTAATGAAATAGTATCAAAAGGGACTGCCTTGGGTTCTGAGGAAAAGTGTTATTCATTCGGTGGATGAAGGAGGAACTTCAACATAGCATCTATCTATAACTGAGTATGTATTCATTAATGATAACGAAAATACTAACAAGTCTATGAACTATGAGTGAATATTCTGAAGAATGAGTAGCTCACTTCTGTTGAGGGAGGAGTGAGTTCTCAAAGTGTGAATGGTTATAAACCAGAAGGGACCATGATTCCACTTCGAAGTTGTAAACATCAGTGATCTTTTAGCGGATTTGGTACATCGGAACATTGTTTGTGTACGCTCCTTGGATGTAGCCCAGTGATGATGAACCAAGTAAAATTGATGTTTCTTGTTCATGATTTAATATTTTCAATAAAAAGGAGAGAGAAGGGAGGTTTCTCTAATAAAAAACAATATCAAAGGGGTAGTTGTTTTAATCTATCATACACTGATTCACCCCATCCCCTCTTAGAGTATCTATCCTAGTAGACCTTAAAATTACCTCAGTATCAAAGATCATATTAACCCAAAAATTTTGCAATATCTTTCAAAATATTTCCCCAATAAATAAAATCATTATTACATAAATAACCATTTAACTAAAACATATAATATACCCAATGGTTGTATTCTAAAAAATTTCTCCCAAAATATCCTTAATCAACTTAATCTCCCATCACATGATTCATCAAATGGTGTATTTTTCAACAAAGACATTAACATACTAATTATTAATAACCCATGATGGTATATAAAAGTATTAAATTATAATCATCGAAATCATCTAAACTACTAATATTATCGAAAACATTGTTGTGATACTAACTAAAATCTATTTTATAGTTATCAAGAACAAAAATTGTTTTATAGAAATGATTTACATTTATTACATTCCTATGATCTTTTAGGCTTACATTTTAAGATAATTAGGATAACATATTTTTTATCAAACCCGAAAAATAAAATGTGAACACCTTCATGAAATATCTAAATTTTTTTCAAAACTGCATCCTTGAATTTAAATTCATTTTTTATCCAAAAAAATGTTTTATTTTCTTATGTGTACCCTTATAGTATAAATATATACCTTTCTATAGTTATTAATCTTCATTAGAACCGGTGAGAAATATTTGAAAACATGGTTGAGAATATAAAATGTAACAATGGATATAAAAAGTAAAGTAATCCCTATGTGTATTTGAAAAACATTGAAATGCATAAGAAATTTTTTTCATTTGAAAATTAAATATTGATTTAAAATATTATTTTACTTATCTTTATTTCAAATATATTTTCATAAAACTATTTATAAGAAATATGAAAGAAGTCTTGATGGTTTCTTATAAAACATGTGAATAAATGAGAATCATTTTTTTAAAAATCATACCTTTCACCATTAAGATGGTCATATACATTCGTAAAACATAATCCTTTTCTAATACATTATAGAATAAAATTATTTCCATAAAATAAAATTTATAGGTACTGAAAGCTAATATTGGCTCTTTGGGATGTTGTCTTCATAAAACCCTTTTAATAACCCTTATATATGGAATAGCCAGCTTATTTATTTCTAATATAAATTTCTAAATGAAAAAAACAACCAATACATTGGAGAGTTTTATTAGGATCACCCATCATCATAAATTATGTACAAGGACCATAAAATATATAAATAAAATAGAAACATGCATTTCCATCAAAAAATATAATAATTATTTTAATACATATGAAGAAATTCATTCTCAATTCTTTTAAAAATAAGTATTATAATCCATTTTCATTGAAAAATGTTAAATGGAATCTTTTCAAGAAGAAATTAAAATATAATTCTATTTAAAATACATGAAACTTTATAAATAAATATTGATAAAAAATTAATATCCTAGTCCAGTAAAATTGGTTATCATTTATTATACTATAAAATAAGATTGTATTCATAAATTGAAAAGATATTCCAAATTTTGGCGTATGTAAAATATTTGAAAATAATATATTAAGTTTTTTTCTTAAATTCAAAGGAAGTAGGGAAAATTTGTTTCGAATTGATTAAAATTTAAATATTAAATTACAGAAAACATATTTAATAACATGTAAATAGTGGATAAAGTGTTTAAGCATTTAAAATAACTTCTTATTGAAAATTCATTTATCACTTCTCATGAATCACCACAAACATCATTTACAACCCTGAATTGGAAAATTGTATTAATTTTATATTTTACAAATACATATTTTATTTTTATTCCCCATAGTAATCCACTTTATTTCATTTAATTATATTCCATTTATGTTTACTAAACAATTTAAGTTCACATTTGATGTTTTGGGGTCATTGGGTTTGTAACCTAAAAAAAATTTGGGAGTTGAATATACTCAAAGGTGTTATGGTTACATTATATCCATAATATATAAAGAATTATAATTATCATTTTATGCATTCATGAAATTATCATAACCATTTATGTAGTTGGACATGATAAATTAATCATATAGGTTAATGGGGATGGTAGTCTATTCTTATGGATGTATGACCTTTTCAATTTTTTAATTGATTTGGATGAGATAAATTTGATGTTATATTAATTTTATATAATTATAAATATTTTATAAATTTATTATATATTCATTAATTCCATTCTTATGACGAAACATGTAACGTGGTAATTAAAAATTAATTTTAACACAACATAGAGGTGGTAGTCCGTAAGTATGCACGAGCAACATTACCATTTTTCAAACAATGTAAATTTTAAGAATAAAATAAATATATCATCCATAAATAATCATAAAAATTTCATAAACATATTATATATTAATTAATTTTGTCTTTATAACCTTCCATGTGAGGTAGTGTCGAAAATTGAAATACATCTTTTTTGGAGGTAGTAGTCCACATGTATGCACGTGCGATGTTTTCTTTTCTCACAAGATCAGAATTGGATGAGAAATGGTTATAAAATAAAAATAATAAAATTTATTATGTTGAATACAATTATTTTATTATATCAGTGTGATCATGATATGTTTGAACGAGGTAGAGGAATAAAAAACATAAAAGAAATCATTTAATTCATATACCATCTCTTTTTATATCCACCCTTTGATTGAGTTGATTTTATTCAAAGGATCGAACTATGGTTATTATGGGAAATTCATTATTTTTTAATGGAAGTATATGTAGATATTTTGAAGGTTTTTAGAGATAAAATAATTTTATTACTATTTGGAAAATATTGAAATGAGTCCCATTTTAAAGGGAAAAAATATTTTTCAATTTCACCTTTTATAAAATTTATAGGTCATTAAAGTAATTATCAAAAATACAAGTGGAAAATATATAAAACATTACTAATAGGATCAAAACATTCCCATACATTGGATTTCATATATATTTTTATGTTTTGGTAATGATTTAAAAATATTTTTTTGATATTCAATACCATTTAAAGTAAATTTCATTGCTATTCAGATATATTTACTTTAATGGAATCAATATAATATTAGAACGCTTATATAAACAATATCAAAATAAATTATATTTATGAATCATACATTATGTTCATGTAACACCATATTTTATCCAAACTAAATTACTTTTAATTTTTTTAAAATAATTTTCTTGATTTTTCTACTTCATGTACTAGAATTGTGTTTGTGATTTGTAAATATTCTATATAGTTATTCCGTAATTAAAAATTAAACCTAAATTTATATCCTAAATATAGTTTATTCCTCCTAAATTCTATCATCTATATTATTTCATTTGAAATATATATATATATATATATCCATTTTTTACAACATAATAAGTGAGAGATAATGCTATTTTATAATTACATTTCACTTAAAATAATATAAAGGTTGTAATCAAATGAAATTGGCACCAAAATGATATAATATGACATAATGAATTACTTAGTTAAAATAAACTCATCCAATAATATATATATATATATATATTTGTGTGTGTGTCTGTTTTGGATATATTTTGATACCTTATCCCATAATATTAACCATTTTTAACTCATTTTTCATTTTTCTATGGTGATAAACAATAATGATAATTATTAATAATTATGAATAAAAATAAAATGGTCCTTATTAAATAATTCTAATATTATGATTACAAATATTCAGTCCATTTTAAATATTTAAATTTCATAAATGGTAAAAATTAATTTTTTTATAAGTTTTTAAAAAATCAATGAAAAACCATTTTTACCAAAATAACTCTTTTAAGAATAAAAATGAGTTTAAAAAGTCATATAATGTTTATTTTCATATCACTAGATGAATTATTATTAATAAAATTAAACTTATGTAAATTCAAAAATAATAAAAACTAAATGGAATATTGAAATTACTTTGATTAGAATACGATGAAATAATGTTTTTCCAAAATCGACAATTTTTACTATTCACAAATGAGCTTATACCCGAGTAGTAGATGCTCATGTTTAGAATCCAAAAGACCTATTATCAAATAGGTTTGTAGTGAATTTTCGAGTTACTGTAGAAGTACCGTATAAGTTACTATAACAGGTATTATGTAGTACTATAGCAGCCATAACTATTCATTCGATTTGGCACTTTGGGCCACTGGTTTGGGCTTATGTGTCTCAGGGCCACTATACCATTAGAGGACATTGAGACATAGGGCCTTTGGGGAACCATGAGCCTTTGGGAAATATGTATTTCAGGCCACTAATTCCCTTGGTCCATAGGGCTATCGGGCTACAAAGAACAAGAATCCACATTGGAAGACAACATATTAGTAGTCCTAGAAGAGTATCTAGAGAAATGTTTCAACCACTATAGAAGATCTAACTAATTTGGAAGAATGAGATGTTATAGAAAATAATATAGATACAAGGCACCATTCAACTCATCATGGGGTAATATTAGTTGATCAGTCATGCGGGGTGGGGATCTAGGCTTCTTCAACATCACACACTGACCTTAGATACTGCTTAATTTTATTTTTTCTAGTCTTGGTTCTTTTTGTTGAGGTTTCTATTGAGAACCGATCATAATTTTACAGGTTTTAAAATGTATGGTAGGATTTTCTGGGTGTTGCACTGCTACCGCACGGTTAGTAGTAACTGTGTGGAAAGGTCTTGCGGCTTGTGGAGGTTGGACAGAACTGACCGTACAGCCAGCGCACAACCATGCGGTTGGTCCCTAAGTAACTGTGCATTGATCCATCCTTATATATAGGGGTCTCCACAGTTAATTCATGGTGTGGAAAATGATGCGGCTAAACTATACGGACGTTCCATGTCATTAAGAATTGGCTTCCCTATTTTCGTTATCTCATCCCATTAACCCTAAATCGATCCACTCCCCATCATTTTTCCCACCATGGGGTCCCAAGACTACTTCTACCATGGATCTCCTCCCTTCATGGTGTCTCCTCTTTTATTCATAGGTATTTTTTTCGATTTTTGGTTATTTTCTCTCCTCATTCTCTTCCCATCTTCATTTCTTGGTTTTCTATTAGGGTTCCTTCCATAGGTCGAACCCTAATGATAGGGTTTATGTGGTGGATTTTGTATCATTGATTCTATGGTTGGTGGTTTGTTCTTGGAGGCTTAATGTTTCTTATATAAGGGTTCTATCAGATACACATTAGATAGGTATGTGTTTCCACTCCTTTTCATCCAATTTCAATCCATGTAATTCTACGAATTTCTTGATTAATTCTTAAAACATGATTCACACCTTTATTATATTTATAGTTAATCCATGTTAGTGTTTTCCTATTTGATTATTTGACTAAAAATAGGATTTAAGATGTTTTTATATATTACTATTTGTATTCCAATAGAATTGGTTTTGAAAATTTGTCACTTTATTTCATATGTTTATGTTAGATATTTTCGGTGGTATTTTACTATAAAAACATTTTATGGAACTTTTTTCATGTGTTGGGTTGACTAAATGAAACATGGTATTTTTTCTGTGAAGATTTATTTTGTTAGTACAAGGTGTGTTTAGTTTTTTCAAAAATGGTTTTGAAAATACCAATTTTTCTATGAAATTAGATGTGGGAACATCCATGGGTGAAAGGAGGGACACAAGGATGGGTCTTCAAATGATGATGACATTTGGAGTGGTTATTTTATCAAATAGTTGTTTTATAAAAATAACATTCATCTCCTATTCTATTATATTTTTTTATAAATGGTTCTATGGATTTCAAAATGTCTTAGGATGGTTTCAAAATTTTGTGGGAAGTTTGACTTGAATGGTGTTTGATCAAAGGAGATTGTATCATGAAGTGATTGAAATCCCATTTGGATCCTTTGAGTTACTCGTTCATGTTTTCATCTCGGTTTTTTTGTAACATGGATTTGATATAAATTCCCTTTTAGAAATTATGATGTGTTTTGGTTGTGTTTTAAACATAATATCTGATTGGCAAGAGCATAGATAAAATGGAATTTCAGTTCATTTGAAATGGTTTTTGAGGTGCTCCCTTTTGGATAAATGTAACCTATATGGGTAGAACTAATGGCCTATTTGGAATTTTGGAATGGATATTTTGAAAACCCCTTATTGGGTTAGGTTCCTTGCTAATTTGGGGAACCATGGGATGGGAGGGTCATCGATAAGGAACCTCTCTTGTGTAATGAATGACTGATGTAAATTTCCCACTGTTGAGGTTGATAGGGTGGTGCCGGTTCTGTAATGTGTGAGTAGCTTGTATGTGGCTTTTTATTTTCATTATATGGAACATCCCATTGTGAAACACAACATGAAAACCTATAATTGTGAAGATGATTACTGAGAACAGTTGATTCACTAGTCTAGGTTATTGTACTAGCTATTTGGCCCATAAGAGGTGGATAATTGTGTTTATTGCTATGGGATCTGGCCCCTCAACTAGGCCAGGTAGGGTGATGGCCTTTGGATAATGAATTATGACATTATTGATTAGGGAATGCCTTGTGTTTGATTTACATGTATAGTATGTTCGGGTTCTCCTCTGAGATCCTAATAATTATCATGTTCTCTTGTTAAGATTACTACTAGATCCATTGACCTCATTGTGAATAATCTTATTTTTTTTACCTGGTATTGCTATTTATTTTTGGAAAATACGATTCTGTGGCTGATTTAAAAAGGATTTCAAAGTGGATTTTTTCAGAGGGAAATAATATCTCCTTTTTTCTTCTTGTGCATTGTTTCAAATTATGTGGGAAATGGATAATTTTTGTTTTTTTAAAATGATATATATGTATGAAACTATATTTTTATAAATTTATTTCAAATTATTATTAATGGAATGTTATTGGAAAAAATGGAATGGATTATTCTGTGGTTTCGTACAATGTGGTTAGCTTACACCCTTCTTATAGCACTCGGTGTAGGTATAACCGAGCTGTTTTGCTGGATCAAATTTTTTTAAGTTCCCTATCTGGTGCTCACTCAAGTAGCATTGGTGGTATTGTAGTTTTTTTTACCAATAAGTCACATGGATATCATGTGGTGGTGGTTATATCTGTTTGTTTTAGTTTAAGTTCATTGTTTGTTGTTTCTGACTTGTTATGTTTTATCTTGTAGTTGAATCTATTTATGTATTGTGTGAGATTCAGTTGTTGTATTTCTACATGTTCAGTTTTATTTATGTGATCCTAGTATTTTTGGGCTTAAATAATTCCCACATATATGTTTTTATGCCCAACATTATTTGGAAGCCTGTGGGAATTAGGAACACCCCTATGGACATTCTATGAGATGGCTCAAGTAACAGGTTTAGGGTCGATCTGGGATGGTTCATGAAAAAAAGGTATTATATAAGTCCCATTATATATGGAGTGTCTAGTAGAAGGATATTAGTGCTATCCAGACTCGGGAGGTAGTTGTGTGAAGAGCGTTGTGAACTTTTTCTCGAACTAAACATTGAGTTTCCAGGTGTAGTAATGGATTTGACTCATATACCTCAGTTTGTTTTGGATTGGGGGATGACAATGGAGACGAATCAGTGTCATGTTGTGACCTCACATGGAGTAGTGACCCATTTTGAATTCAAGTTCACTGTTTAAGGTCCTCTTAGTTTTATGCCTTACTTGGGGCATGGACCACTACCAAGTTGCAAGGTTAGGCATAGACACTAGTTCCACATTCTGTTATCTTATTGTTGGTTTTGTTTCATTTCTGTTCTGGTTTGTGTAAGTGTATGTCAAAAATGAAAGCGTTTATTGAAATTTAAAATAGATTAAAAAATGGAGGTGTCTTTCATCAAATTGTTTTAAATTGTTAAAGAGTGTTTTAAAATTAAAATCATTTTGGGTTTGAAAATTGGATTCGTTGTGACCCTTTGTGTTCTATTTGGATATTTTCATGTTTGTAGGGTACGTAAACAAATTGTTTGGGGTAACTTGTTCGTGGATGATGTGGATGGATATGCATAAACACACATGTTACCATTCATAGGGTTCCATTGGTGGGTTTTGGAATTTGAAATCTAGTGGTGGTTTTGAAAAATGGAAATTAAATTTTGGGGATTGAATTTTGTTTAAAAATATGGTTTCAATATTTTGAAAGTGTCTTGGAAATTTGGTGGGAATGGAAACTAATTTGAAATAGTATTTTTTAGAGGATACTTTTATTTGTTCTTTGGATTGTGTGGCCTCTGAGCCGATTGTTATAAGATCGGGGTGTTTCTTTTGATTGTGTTTTTGGTGTGATGCCATTTACAGTTTGTGTTTCTCAAGTTGTTCCGCATGTGATTCCTAGAATTACCTTAGATGTTGTTAATGAGATGTGCCCAATTATTGTTCATATCTTGTGTTTCTACTTTTTTGAGGTATTCAAGGTCTATTAGAGGTAGTTTTGTGGTTTTGGTAAGAAGACCATATCCTCATGTTGTTCGGAATTCCCAGGGTTGTTAGAGATCATTTTTTATTAGGTTTTTTGAGGGTTCGACCTTGGACTAGTGGGAGTTATGCCCCCTCCATCAATATGAGTTTGGGTGACATGGGTAAATGTTTGAGGATGACATCTCCCAATGGTTCTTGCTAGTGGTTGTGATGTTTTGGGGGAATTATTTGGGACTAGAGAATGAAAATGCTTGATAGTGAGGTAGCAGACACTTCATGAATCAGATCCCCAGTTGCATATCCCGGGGTGAAGCTCACACATAGTAATGAGTTTACAAGGGTGTGTGTAACCTTGGTTTGGTTTTTGTTTTAAATGATTAGGATCTAAATATCCAATGTTACCTTATTCTAATCTTTTGGTATTTGTTAGGTCATACATGTTGTTGTGGTGTTATGATCTCATTCTACCACATCCCCAGAGGCATTAACTTCTCCCATTGTTTCTTTTAAACTATTTGTATTCCACAGAGGGTGTTCGGATCGTAATTTAGTGGACATATTCTGATTTTGGTTTTAGTTTCAACTATGTTCATTAGGGAGATGTTTGGATTCATGTAGATTATAGGAGGTGTTTTTTGAACATTTATTTTTTTGGGTACCATCCTGTGTGTTGTCCCTTATGTTTGAGATGTCAGAAATAGTGAATATTTCTCAATTCCAATACTATTGTTGTTCACCCTTATACGGAGGATTTTGATTCTTTTAGGAAGTTTCTTAGTCCCACAGTCTCAGTATGTTGGGTTGTCTCTTGGTAAGTTATCTTGTAGAGACCTTGTAGTGAAATTGTTTCACTCATACCAAGGAACATGGGTTATCTCGAGTTAAGAGTTTCTTAGTTTATGGTTACAATTATCCCTTTTTGTGGTTGGTGTGACAAAGTTGGGTAATTTTGGGTTGGAGGTTTCAGTATCCCCCCCCCCCCGCTCGGGGTGGTGGGTTGGGGTTTTTAGGTTCTCATGATTTTCTATCTCTTATAGTGCAGAGAACCCTACCATGTTCTCCCCCCCCCAATATTGGGATATAGTTATTCCTGAATCAGTTGAGTGTGACTTGTAGAGTGTAAGGTCATCATAAGAATCTCTATTTTCCTTTGTTTTGACTGGGCATGGACTCGAATTTTGTTAACGGTGGATTGGTGACATTTTAGGGGAATTATGTGTCTGTTGGGGAGAGTTTTCACACCCAGACCTCAGATACTCTTTTATTTTGATACTTTTCTTGTCTTTGCTACTTTGGTGGATGTTTAGGTTGAGAACTGGTCATAATTTTCATTATTTTATAATTTTCAGAAGGTTTTTCTGGGTGTCGCACATTTACCGCACAGATGGTAGTAACTGTGTGGATAGTGCATATTGGACATAACCAACTGTACGACCAAAGCACGATTGTGCAGTAGGTTCCAGTTAACCATGATCTATTCCTTCCTTATGTAGAGGGGGTCTTCACGGTTGCAACATTGTTGGGAAACCTGTGTAGCCAAACTGTGCGGATGTGGCAAGTTATTAAAAATTTTCTTCCCTCTTTTCCATTTTTTCCTTATCTCCTCCCTTTAAACATAAATCAATCCCCTCCCCTTCCCTTCATTTTTTGCACTCCATGGGGTCCCAATACCCCTTATCCATTGGCTCTTCTCCCTCCATGGTGTCTTCACTTTGATTCAAATGTATGTTTTTAGGGGTTTTGAGTTATTTTCTATCCACTTTCACTTCCCCTCTTCTTTTTTGGATTTTCCTTTAGGGTTCCATACATAGCCAGAACCCTAATGCTAGGTTTTTTGAGTTTTCATTTGTTTCATCAGTTGTATGGTTGTATGTTTGTTCTTAGTGGCCTAATCATTCCTTTCCATGGGGTTTTTTCTTTCATATTTGACCAGTATGTTTTCAATGCCATTTATTCCAATTTCAATCGATTTGATTCTTGGGATTTCTTAATTAATTCTTAAAACATGATCCATAGATTTATTATATTTATATTTAATCAATGATAGTGTTTTCTTGTTAGTATATTTGACTAGAAATAAGTTTTAATATGTTTTTCTATCTATGTCCATGTGTACTCCTAGCCAATTGTGTTTGAAAACTTTTCACTTTCTTACAAATGGTTATGATAGATGTTTTGTGTGGTATTTTCCTATAGTAACATTTTATAGATTTTTTTTGGGTTTTGTTGGGATGTATTTATGAAACATGATATTTTCGTTGAGATTATTTATTATGTTTGTTTAGGGTGTGTGTAGATACTTCAAAATGGTTGGGAAAATCCCACTTTTGCTAGGTTGTTATATATGTGAACATCCATGGGAGAAATGATTGCACACAAGGATGGGTCTTCAAATTATGATGACATTGGGAGTGGTTATTTTCTGGAACCATGGTTTCTAAAAAAACCTATCATCACATCTTCCTCCCTCTTTTTGATAAATGGTTGCATGGCTTCAAAAATGGATTAATATGGTTTCAAAATTCTGTGGTGATTTTAATTTTTTTGTTGTTTGATAAAAGGTGACTTGTTCTCTATGTGATCGAAACACCATTTGAAACCTTTTAGTGAATTTTTCATGTTTTCAACTTAGTTTTTTTGGTAAAGTGAATTTTCAAAAAAGTCACATTTGGAAATTGTGATGTGTTCAACTGTGTGTCTGAAACATAAAATCTTATTGGAATGGGAATTGTAAAAATTGAATTTATTATTATTGGAAATGGTTTTTGAGGTGTCCCTTTTTGATAAATGTACCCTGGATGGGTAGAACTAATGGTATTTTTGTAATTTTGGAATGTATATTTGAAAAAAATACCTTCTTGGTTTGGGTTCCTTTCTTAGTTAGAGACCCATGAGATGGCTAGGTCCATGATATGGTACCTCCCTTGTGTAATTAATGTCTGATGCAAATGGACCACCCTTGATGTTTCCATGGTGGTTCTAATTGGGTAATGTTTTTGTATTATGTATGTGATTTTTTGTTTTCATTTTATGTCACACCCCATTGTGAAACACAATATGGGAACCAATTATAGCAAATAGGATTACTGAGAATGTTTTGTGCACTAGTCTAGGTTATTTTACTAGCCAGTGTCCCATAACAAGTTGATACTTGGGATTATTTCTATGGGATCGAGCCTCTCGACCAGGCCATGCTGGGTGACAGTAGGGCATTTGGGCTTTTTGATAATATTGAATAGGGAATTCCTTTAGGATGAGTCATGTGTATATGATGTTCTGTTTCTCCTATGAGTTCCTATGATTTAATGTTTTCTCCAATTTTTAGTGAAAATAGATCCATTTCCCTCATTGTGTATAATCTTATTCTATGTAACTTGTCTTGGTATTTATTTGGGAAAAAATGAATGAGTTGTTGATTTTAAAAGGATTTATAAGTTTATATTTTTAAGACAACTCTCCTTTTTGACTTTTTGTTCCTTATTTCAAATTATGAGGGAAATGGATAATGTTGGTCTGTTTTAAAATAGTAAGTTTGTATTGAACATTATTTTTATAAATGTATTTCGAACTAGAATTAATGGAAGGTTTTTTGGAAAGGAATTGAATGGATTATTTAGTGGTTTCCTACTAAGTGGTTAGCTCACACCCTACCCATACCCCTCAGAGTCAGTAAACCCGGGCCGTTTTATAGGTTCAACTTTTGTTCAGGTTCCCTAAGAGGTGCTCACTCTGGGATCATAGCTGGTCTTGTGGTTGGTGGTGACCAAGATATCCCATGGAGATCACATGGTGGTGATTCTATTTTTGTATTTTAGTTTCAATTATATATTCTTTCTTTCCAGCTTATTGAGTTGTTTCATTTAGATGGATCTGTTTATGTATTTTGTGAGTTTCAGTTATTGGCTTTATATGGGTTCATTTTTATTTGATTGATCCTGGTATTTTTGCACTTAAATCATTACCACATGTTTATTTTGATGCCTGACACTAGCTTCTAGCCCTTGGGGATCGGGAACGCACTTAGGGCCATGCATAGATCCATCTCAGGTGACGGTTTTGTGTTCGACCTGGGCTTGTTTGTGACATTGAAAATGTAGATTCTGGGGAGGGGTTGTTTCAAGTGTGATGTGCCATTGGCCTTCTAGGTCATATATTGGGCCTTGTGCCTCGGGGCCTTTGGGTCATGTATGTGCCTTGTTCATTGGGACTATGGTTCATGTAATATTTCACCCTCAAAACATAAATAGGAGTATTTCACATAAATCAATTAAAATATATGACCTTCAATCTTTCAGAGTAAAGACTTTCACTATTCACCCACAAATCAGCCATTTCAAAAATCATGAATTTTTTTATAAAAATATTGATTTAAAATATTGATTTCGATTTTTTTTTCAATTTTATACCATTATATTTAAACTAGTGGAATAAATTAATCATAATATTTTTGTATAAAATTAAATAAAAAACATTTTCAACGGAAATTTATTTTTGAATTATAAAATTCATTTACACTCATTGGTTATCTTATAACTGTTGGTTCTGATCACATTGGATGAATGCACTCGGTGGTTCCCAACAATAATTTTTTCCGTATTCAATGATCAATCTGGGATCTCTACGATGATGAATGTCCTGATCCACAGAATTGAGTTAAATAAATATACAAATAATAATTGCATCAGAACTCAGAGAGTGGATATCAACACATACCGTTTATAAATAATTTAATTAGATAAATAATTACCTCTAATGAATTCATTCTTCATTGATGTTTCTGGTGACATATATGTGATGCACCATCTTTGTGTTCTAAAAACCCCATGTAGATTTCCTCTAGCGGTGATCCACATGTGTTCCATGAATTTCAGAATATCACTGAAGGAGTCTTAGAGTGATAGAATAGAATATCCTTGTGCATTCATCATCTGCCATGATCACCTTGAGAATCACATCCAATGAGTTCTCCTTGATCTACTAGAGTAGGACTACTCACCATTGTTGTGAGTTTTCTTGGATAAGTGACATCTATAGTCTTGAGAGAATTAACCAAGACTATTTCCACAACCAAATAGGTTAATGGGAAAGTAATATAATTGGGTATTTATATATCTATGGTTAAAATAAAATAATGGCACAAGTTCCCTTGATTATTTTATTTATTCTTATAAAATATCTATGTCAAATAATAATAACAATATTATTATTTCTCGACACGTTCTTAACATTCGAACTATAATTAAATATTATTTATTTAAAAATATTAAAAATTATTATATCTCACCATACTATTAATATCGGTCCTCCATTCCTCCAAAATATTTATCAGACCTTGAATAATTAATATTTATTTATTAAATAAATATCATTGCATTATTCACCAATAAAAAAATAAAAAATATATTCACTAAATAAAAAAATAAATAAATACTAAATATTGCACTCCTAACATATTCTCTCTAATAAATAGTGATGTATTAAATGAGATCAAGAATACATGAATAATAATTAAACCAGGTGTCTGAATAATATATATTCAACCTGTTAAATAATAAATAATAATATATTATTTAAATTAGATTATGGATAAACATAGTTTTTGACCCTCAAGACCTATTTCTCTATGGCATTAGTTGAAAGAGCCTAATATCCCTGGTTAGAATCTATTAACATACGAAGGCACCAATATAGAATGACTTTACTGCCACAATAATATCTCACCTCATGTGAATGATTACTATGTAATATAATCCCTTTATCACAATATCTCAGATCGAGTATGTTGCATGCTAGTGCCATCTACCTATATGCTTGATCTCTCTTTGTTTGAAATTTTAGAAATAAAACATTTCAATTGATAATAATAGACATGGATGAATTTAGGATATATAATTTCCATCAAAGGTCCATACATATTAACTTCTATTAATGAATATAAGGGGAAAATCATTTCTTGAATTATTCATTAATGATATATTACTAGTGACACACCCAACATATCCTACCTCGCCTTGAATATCTATTTTCATGATTTTTACAAATATATATATATGTGTGTGACACATAATAGCCATTATTATTAATCATAATGCCTAAGGACCAATACAAAATTCTGCAGATAGGAACATCCAATGACCCAAAAGAATGTTGATTTTCCAATTGGCCGATCTCATTCTGATAATACCCATACTGGATATTACCAAGGTCGAACACTATGTAAAGCTTCCTCAATGTTCTTTGAGACTCCTCCCCAGATAGCATGTGTCATTTATGTCCCTCAAATTAGAACATTCAATTAAAGAACATATATTCTAGAATCATGTCATAGCACTTCTAGGTTCTCATCATATCAGAGAATTTCTACCACCTTTTAGTATGAAAACAACTATTAGGACATTATCACAAGCTATATTATATAGAAGAAAAATAATGGTGTGATAATTAGTTTATTACTATTCATAAACGTGATTAAAAGTTTATCATAAAGTACATATAAGTCTGTTCTAGGCCACCAAATATAAGAGACTTCGACTTTCACTATAGGAAACTACTAACAACATTTAGTCTGATATCTCTCACACGATATTCAGGTATCTACTATGATATTACTTCATTCAACGTGTCCTCCATGTTCTCTTCTATGTCTATTTTTGTAACCCTGGCTCTTTTACAATAGCCACAACAGTAGTATTATTACAATACAATTTGATAGGGAATTTTCTTATAGGTACCACATCAATAACTTGGAAAAAGTTATGATTCCAAATGGTTACCTTGGAAGCATCAGAAGACACTATATACTAAGACTCCACTACAGAATCAGTAAAAACTAGTTTGTTTGAACTCTTCTAGATATTAAATCCTCCATTGAGTCAAAAAAAACATATCCTAATTTTGTCATCAGATCACTTTGATATGTCCAAAAACCAGTATCAGTATAACCCTCGATGACTAGCTCCTTGTCTCATTTATACACTAGCAACATATCCTTAGTTATTCATAGATACTTATGGATATCCTTAACAGCAGTCCACTATTATTCTCCGAGACCATCTTAATATTTACCTACCATGCTCAGTGTAGAGGATACATCAACTATATTACATAACATGGAATACATGATTATTCTTATATCTAAAGTATATGGGATCTAACTCATTCTCTCTTTCTCGTGTTGTGTATGTGGAAAACATTTCCTAGAATGATGTAAACCATGTGACACTAGATCCAATCCCATATTGGATTGTTCTAAACTAAATCTAACTAGTATATAGTAAATATATGAACATTTACTTAGTTTAAGTATCCTCTGGGATCTATCACGAATGATATTGGTCCCTAGAATATAACCTTCTTTGCCTAGGCCCTTCGTGGATAAGAACTTTTTTAACCAGTCTTTATCTAACTATAATACTAGTTTGTCATTTCCAGAAATTAATATTTCATCAAAATATACTATTAGGATAGGGGCTAAATTCCCATTAAATATTTTTTAATTACTTGGATCAAATTTATTCATAATGAAACCAAATTCTTTTATGGGTTCATCAAATCAATTGTTCCATGACCTATATTCTTGCTTCAACATATAAATAGAACTATGAAACTTTCCAATCCTTTTGATAGCACAGGGATTCAAAAACCCTTCTCATTGTGTCATATATACATATTCCTAATGGTTCCCATTTAGGAATGTTGTTTTGAAATCCATTTTCCAAATATCATAGTCATGGAAGATGTTATAGAAAGAATAATTTTGATGGATTTAAACATGGAAACATGTGAAATTAGTTCATCATAGTCAATTAATTAATGTTTTTTCAATCATTTATCCACTAGACATACATTATAAGTTCTTACATTACCTTCCATGTAAATGTTTCTATTGAATACCCATTTGTAACTAATTGGATTCTCATTAACTGGTGCATCAACCAAAAATCAAAATTTGTTCTGATACATGGATCACATCTCATAATTCTTAGCATCTAGCCATATTTTAGCTTCTAAGTTCTCAAATTACTTGTTCTAGGATAGGGGTTCATCATTATAAAACAATATTGAGTCACTATCTTAGATGATAAAAAAACCAGATACCTCTTGTTCCTTTACCTCTATTACACTCCTACGCATTACTTGTGTTTCATGAAATACTTCTTCCACATGGATATATGGAATCTATTCCTATAACAAATATTTTTTATCTTCATAATCAACTAAATTGAAGTCAATATCACTCCCACTATCCTTTTTTAGGATGATATCCCTCTCAAAAAAGTTGACTTTTTTGCAACAATAACTTTCTTGTATGAGGGGTTTTATATATAGTATCTCTTTACTTTCATAGGTTACCCTATAAAGATACAGTTCATGACATACAGTGCTAGGTTGTTTCCGAAGTAGGGGTTAACAAATACCTCGCAACCCCATACACATGTATGTGATAAAATGGGTTTCATTCCACTCCATATGTTGAACGGAATTACATTCTTCACTTTAGTTGGTACATAGTTTAATATGTATACCATATTTTTTAATTCATATCCCCAAAAGGATAATGGATGATCTATATGACTCATCATCAACCATACCATTTAAATCAAGGTATGGTTCCTCCATCCATTGACACCATTCCACTATGTAGTATAAGTTGGAGTGATTTGAGTTATAATCCCAATCTCTAGTAGAATGTCGATGAAATATTGCTTGAGATGTTCCCCAGCTCGATGTAATCAAAGCTTCTTTATCTTCTTACCATTTTGATTCTCTATATAAAACATGAATTACTTAAATTTATCGAAGTTCATGGACTTATAACTCATTAAGTAAACAATTCCATATCCACTCAAGTCACCAGGAAAAGGTATAAAGTAATAATATCCACCTCTAGATTCTTCAAGAAAGGGTATGGACACATGAATGTGTTCCAATACTAGAATCTCAATGGCCCTTTCACCCTATCTAGAAAATGGTGGGTTGGTCATTTTTCCTTGTAAAAAATCATGACAACTATAATGTTGTTTTAACATATAAGAGTCTAAATAACCATCTTGATAGAGCTTGGTCAATCCGTGCTAATTTACATGACCAAGACGGTGATGCCACAACTGGGTTTTTTTTGGGTCATGTGATCATCATTCTTTATCGATTTCCAACAATTGGTTTTCACAATTTAATACATAAATACTGTTATTTAAATGTTCCATACCATAACATAAATTTTCCATATAAAAGAAAAACATTTATTTCCAATCATGAAAATAAACCCATCTATATCTAAACGTGACATAGAAATCAAGTTTTTGATAACTATATGTACATGATAAAAAAAATTAAAACCAAAATCATTCTTGCTGGAAATGAAATGTGGTAGTCACCAATAGTTTGGGTAGCTAGACTTTCTCTATTTGGAGCTCTCATATCCATCTCTCCTCTTACAATCATTCGAAATATTATTGGTCCGTGTATTTGGGTAAAGATGTATACACAACAAATTGTGTCTAATATCCAATGTGTATAAATGGAATGATTAAACTTGATAAAAAATGAACCTTTAATTTAACCTATCCTTGGGGGAGCATTTCTTCTTCCAGGGGCCTGACTTGACACATGAAAACCATACCGTCTCCTTCTTATTTCCCTACCTATGGATCTTCTTACATTTCCTAGAAGGGTTCTCGAGAGCTTTATACTATTTATAATTCTTGGGTCCCTTTTCATTGTCCTTCATACTCTTATTCACCATAAGGACTAAAGGTTTTTCTTTCATTATGTCCTTATCGACTTGGAGAATTAGAGTAATATATTCGGAAATAATATTCTCATTATTGTTCATATTGAAATTAAAAATAAAACTGGAGAAGATCTTGGGATGTGATTAATATATGAGATATATACACAACTCATTTCGTAATTTAATCTCTAACATTCCCAGTCATTCAATGTAGCTGATAGTCATGAATACATGAGGCCCAGTTGGCACACACTCCCCAAACATAGTGGTTAACAAATCATTGGATATCTCGTACCTATCTTGTAAATACCTGGATTTTTTCATATGATTTTTTAATTATATGGAATTATTACAATTTTTCTATAATTGATGGCATGTGATTCTGAGGCTCGGAGACCGCAGAACTTCTTTTTGAACTTTTTTTAAGGTACATTCAGTAAATGTACAGGCATGAATATATATCTTTTTAACTGGTGCTCGAATTAAAAATATAAGGACACCATTGGACTCGCAACATTGGGATTCACTTAAATAATGAAAAACATTGTTCAGAAAAACTAATACAGTACAGTTAATTTTCTGGACTTTCAGAAAAAAATAATAAAATAACAAAAAAAATTATTTTATTCTTTTTCATACTTGAGCAGCGAATGATGGGACTGCAGTGAAACATCAGGAAATAAATGTTGGTCAATTAATTACTTGAACCCCTTGTTGTGTAACCGCAATGCTTGTGGTTTATTAGGTTCATTAATTATGATTCATTAATGAGTCATAATAATGAAACAACATGCAAGGTTTTTATATTCTTTAAATAAATGTTGGGAATAGGTTTTGGTCACTCACGAGGGGAATATCTGATGAAGTTTCGGCGACGTCTTCCACCAGCGTAGAACTGTGCTTCATCAACCATTGGCGGATTTAAACCGAACAACGACAAACACTGACGTACACCCCTTAGAATGTGGGTTCATATTCCTCATCCGCAGCTTCTTATAACATTTCCAGGCAGGGTTTATGTTTAGGTTTTTTTTTTGTTTTCTCTCCTTTTGATGATGTTGAACCCTTCCCAAGTTTGGATGCGAATGGGGATGGTGCATCCCGAACCAAACAAGGACCAGACCCTTAGCCGATCTTGATATTGATTGCATCCTTCATGGGCGACCGATCAATATGGTGGTAAGATGAATCGAGGGGATACACAACGATTGAGAAGTCTCGAAAGGCATGTAGTCCCATTCAAAAATTAAATCAGATCACTGGAGTTTCACAGGTGGCTCGCGGAAGCTTCACCGGCACGACAGCACCTGCGACCGGAGGAGGCGTTGACCGGCTCTGGCCGGCTGCAAGGAAGGGGCAGCACCCAAAGTCACATCGGAGGAGGAAGGACCTGCGCCCGCGGGTCTACTGTTATCCGGTCCAAGAGGAGTGGCCAGCTAGGGCTGTGCCATCCTGGCACTGTATGTTTGATGAACCGAATGGACTATGGTCAGTTCAGGAGGGTGAGTCGACCCCCACACCCAGATGGAAAGTTATGCCCAACCAGTAGGCTGAGTTGGTCAAATGGACCAGTTAGCCGCACCCAGTCAGGTGGGCCGAGGAAAACCAAACTAGTCTGAGACCAGCCCGTTCGGGATGGTCCCAGTGGGCTAGGCTGGGTCGGTCCAACCGGATCAGATAGGACCGAGATCCAATTAAGGTCCAGTTTCGCTTAAAGGGCTATATCGCCTAAGAAGAATGTCTGTTTGAAAAACCGTCTATGGTTCTAGATCCATTAGGATGAGGCATTTCTTTTGAGATACACCCCTTCGGTTTTGAAAAAATAAAGAGTACAGCCGGGTTGGATCTGTCTCAAATCCAACTGGGCCCCCGGCACTAAAATACCAATAACATATAGACTCGGTATCTTATTTATGCTTCATTTGTTACGTTGGAACCCTGATGACATGGCGGTTCATTAGGTTATTTCTTTGTGGTACTTCATAGAAGTTGATGTACAACCGATATCTTGAGGAGAGGTTTCTCGGATAATAAAGCCCACCATGTGCGGGAATCCTGTGGCAGGCTGTCAATCGATTTACGACCCTGTGTGGATCGGTGACTTATTACCCTGTGTGGATCGATGACTTCTAAATCTGTGTGGATCGATGACTAACGACCCTATGTGGATCAAACACTTACAACCCTATGTGGATTGAAAACTTACTACCCAATGTGGATCAGTGACTAACGACCCTATGTGGATTGACGACTTCTGACTCTATGTGGATCGATGAATTTTGAACCTATGTAGATCAGCACTAGCGCGACATGATGAGGATAAAGATTAGAGCGGCCCGCTGTAGATCAGTGACTTCTGACCATGTGTGGATTGACAACTTACGACCATGTCTGGATCGATGACTTAGGACCCTGTGTGGATCAGTGACTTACAACCCTACGTGGATCAGCTTTGGGATGAATTCTTCATGGTAAAATAGTGGAACTTATTAACAGAATAAGATGAATTACCATTATGACTAAACGTTGTTATTCTTGTTCGTTTAGTTGTATACTGTGTTTGAGTAGAGTCTTTTACCTGTGCTTTGTGATTGGGGTCAACCATTGTGGTTTTTCCATGGGGGGATTCTTGGAAACCTTTGGGGGTCTCGGGTCCCTTTTGAGTATTGTTATACTCTCCCTGCATGGGATTCTCCAATACCTTGTTTTGTCTTGTTCAGATGGCAGACAGCTTTGACTGGGGTTTGGGAGATAGGAAAAGAGAGTACACATAGGTGAAAAGTTGACATAGAGAGCCGCAGTGACTATTTATACCTTCCCACCAGGTAGGATCATAGGAGGATGACCTCATGAGATGTTTTTTATTTCCCCTTTATTTTTCTTCTAGTTGGGTTTTTATTCTAGCAGATTCTTCTTTAGTTCACATTTTTACTTTTCGTAGTTATAGTACATGGTTTCTTCTTGTTGTGTTCCTAGTCCATGTGTTTGGAGGTTTAATGGAAATAACTTCCCATTATAGAGATATGCCTTTCTGGTGCTAGTCTCGAACCCCTGGCCTATAGAAGGCGGGCATGGGGAAGTCATGACACGTGCCCCGGGGGATGTGGTCGTGAAGAAGTGGTATCAAAGCAGTAGTTTTTACTGAAGAACTAAGAATCTGATCATTTAGATGGGGGAATAGTTTTAAGTGTGTTGAATATAGTATTCGGTGTGGGGAGTCCAGTGTTGGTGAGATGACATACGTATCTATACTCTAGGACCATGAGTTCCGATTTCCAACTTGATACACAAAAACACTAATTGCATGTGTTTTTGAAATGTTTTTCTGTAATGCCCCGACCCCAGTTACCCAGAGTTGGTGAATTATTACATAACATTGTCATGATACAAGGATTCATGTCCTGATATAAAAAATCAGTTTAGTATCCTTGTAAATACTAGATACACTCATAAGTTTTACATTACATCATGAAATAAAAGTATCAACAACATTTTCCCCCTTTTTAAACACACTTATATCCATAGCCTATCCCAGCAAGTCAACCATAAAATACTTTTTAACATCATGGGTAAATAAAACATATAAAGGGGTGAGCTCATATTCTCAATAAGGATAACAATATAGCGAAAACATTCATAAATAAGAATAAACATTTAAGGAAATGTATTAGACTAAAACTAATGCCTTTTAAAAATTAACTTCAGCATAATATGGCCATGATAAAATCAAATAATTCCATTTACATATTCACATGGATATTATACTAGCCGAATAATCAAATGCAATATCAATAGCCACTTTCATAATGATGTAATTAATAATGCCAAACTTCATAACCACATTGTCAAGGCCTTGTCCCAAAACTACAAATATGATTTTTTTCAAGCCCTTGTGTTGGGACACTAGTTTGTCTCATAAAGCCTACCGATGCATCGAAGAGCTATAGAGGGCTCCACCCATCACTTAATAAGTCCAATTCATTCCTCATATGAAATTGTTGAAACATTATCTAAACATTCATGTTAAAACTGGCATAAAAATGTCAATATTTTAACAAAAACCCATGAATGGTATAAAAATAGCACATCCATAGTCAAAAATAGATCATTCAATGAAATATGGATTATTGTATTATAATATATTAACCTCAATTGAGAATAATGAATCATATTGACATAGATAAAAATAATCATCAAAACTATTTGAGAGAATTATCCCCCTTTTTTCTTGAAAACACTTTAAAGTCACAATATTTATCAAAAAGTATTTAAAAATAGATTTTTGAATAAAAGTGTCTCATACCACATTAAATATTTTAAAATTAATTTTAATTTTAAAACATTAATGTCCATATAAATAAATCCTTAAAACTATTTTTAAAACATGGACATTAATGAGAAATATTTAGAAGAATAAATATTTGAAGCATTTAAAAACGATATTTTAGTTAGTTTTTAACCAAATGAGAGACACTTGAATAAAGATAATTGAGGTAATAAAAAGATTATAATATAACTAGAATAAATTATTTCATGATATACTATGTAAAAGGACAATATATACACTATAAAGAAGTGAATTGGTGCATAACAACAAAGAAGTCTCAATGGAGTGTAAATTGAGATAATGTCCCTTATAAAGATCGTATCCTTAGGTTAAGGATAAATCAACGACATAATTATGTGTGAAAAATATAATTACACTCAATATGATTGGATATTAAGTTTAAATGAATCTGAGGACATTCACTCATATTCTTGTAATTACAACACCAATGACTTGGATGGTTAAATCACTGAATGGAAATTGAGTTAAGATTACTTTTATCAAGTTCATATCAATGACTTGAGAAATTATCAATGGAGTGATTATGTGTATGAAAATTATATCCACAAAAAGTGGAGTTGAAATTACTACATAAATAATAAATAGTGATTCCACACATAATCTTGGAGTAAAATAATCAACGAAGTATATGTAAAGCCCAATGAGTAGAAATTGAAATTTAAAATTCCCTTACCGATTTGGTAACTCACGAAACATACACCCCATGAAAGAAGGATCATACAATGAAGATTTAAATTCATATAAATTAATGTATATTACACCAATAATACAATCATGGTTAGTACATATTCCACACAATGTTAAATAGTGGCCAATATAGCATGAATCTCATCGGAAAAAAAAAGTTAGATGAAAAACCCTTAATTTGTTGTAATCAATCGAGTCGTATGACCAAACGTTAATAAACACCAAATTAATCACAGAATACCATGAATATAAATATAATAATGATAATATATATCAAATTTAAGTACAAAATACACCACATGTAATAAATAAGTGGCGAACAATGGAAATCTCACAGAATTAAAAGTGAGATAAGAAACCCCTTACCTCATGTCTAACTTGACTCGTTTATTCTTTAATCTATAGAATAATAAATTAAAGTTAATTTATACTAGACTAAGAACCTTTTTCATGTTTATTATTCTTTTTATATCACTTATTATCATGTTATAAACATCATGTAATCATTTTTGTTAATAATGTTTGTTTTGTCGATATTTGGTACTTGAGTCAAAAATGATCTTGTTATAATTTAAAATTGTCCATGTGGTAAAAATTATATTATATCCAGTATCATATTCATGATTTAAATATCATATATATCTTAAATATCCAGTATATATATATATACATATATATATATATATATATATTTAGTTCATGATATTTGGAGATAAGAAATGAAATGCACCGTTCATGGAGATGATATGTTGTACATACGCATGAATGCTATATTCATTTCTATTTCAGATTTAATGAAATGAAAACTTAATGATACATTGGTATATTATAATTCCAGTATAATATCATATGATATATGTGTTAAATAATATAATTAACTCCATCTTTTATATGTTCCATGTATGTCATGAACGAATAATATAACCTTGAGGGGGCGGTACTCCGTACTTCCTCAAATGAAATCACCGTGCTCACACATATTGGAAGGCATAACGGTGTGTTTGTAAATGAAAATTATAGTAGAATAGAGAAAACATAAACATAATATATATAATATATAAATACAGTTACATCATAATTGCCACCATAAGAGGCAGTGGGAGATAATTGAACAATCATCGTTCAGTGAGGCAGTAGTTCGTCGTCCACATTAACAGTATGTTCTTTTCCCATTAGATGGAGGTTTGTGTATGTGTAGATCTAATAATTATTATAACAACAATCTAGTATATTGATTATACTGTTGTTATTATAAAATAATGTAATAAAAATATTTTAGGGGGTTGGGGAATTAAAATAAAAGAATAGATCTTTAGGGAAGAAGTTACCTTAAAATTGGGTATCTACCATTGGTTTGAACCAAAAGGATTTCATGAAGTCCCTTCTGCCCAATGTAAGGAGTATACGTGGAAGGGAGGGATCTTGGGAGCTTATTTGGGCCAGGGTTGGATGATCCAAGGGGCATGAGAGGTGTGAGTAATGGGATAGAAGTGGTGTCATTCTATAAGGGTGAGGATGGGCTCTTTAGGAATGTTTGAAAATGTCATTTTAATAAAAACATATCATTGGTTTCAAAAGGTCCAAAACTCATTAAAGTTGAATATAAGATGACTCGTGTTCAAAATAAAATCATCCAATAATAATTGGACAGGTTTTGGATATTGTTTTAATATTAATAATCTTATTTATTTAAATAATTTATTAACGAGGTAAATACTGAATCATTATTGTGTCATAAATATTTTAATTTATTTTATGTCTAAAAAATTTAAAAAAATACCATAACATAGGAAATATCTTTATCTTTCCAATTATTATTTATAGTAGAAATTATTATTTACATAACCCCATGTAAAAATATATATACACAAAGTTATTGGTTAATGTCATTTTTTCCTTTACTTTAAGTTAATAAAAATAAAGTGTTATTGTCATTATTATGTGGCTCCATGGGGTCCCAAAGTAGACCCAAGGATGCCCATGTCTGGTCATGACTAATCCTATAATGTTAGTATAAGTTTTATGAAAATTTCGTATTATTATAATATTCTTTTTACCTTGAATTACCCTATTTAACTTTAAACGCAGTAAATAAAAGTCAAAAGTTACTATTCACCAAAAATTATTTTCATCTTATTGAACCAAATTTTACTTACTAATAACAATAATGTATGTCAGATTTTCAAAATTCAATTCAAAAAAGCGGATAAATTTCATTTAAATGAAAAAGTCATATTTTTAACTACTACTTAGTGGTTTCACTATTCATCAAAAATTGAAGTTTTTCATAAAAATAAAAAAAATCAGCCTAAGCTATATTTGATATTCCAAATCAAAAAATTATGTCTATTTTACCAAATTAAATCATATAAGTTACATTAATTAATTATAAATTAATTCCCATTTTCAAAACAAATAGCGTGTTTTTAAGATACAATAACTATCAAAAGATTAAAACATGTTTATGTATAATTTCAAAGTAAAATTAATTCTGATGACCAAAATTGGATTAAATGGTAAAAATATATTCTAATTATACTTCCAAACCATTCATATCTATAATTTAACACTATAAATTATTTTGATTAAAAAAGTTGTTTTCATTTAAAATTTAGTATTTTTCACTGTTCACCCAAATGTGAAAGTTATCATAAAAACACTAAAAATTTATCAAAACTAATTTTTCATGTCTCAATTCTAAATAAAAATATTATTTTTTAAAATTGAATACATAAATGTGTCAAATAATGGATTTAAAAAGGGTTCACCATTAAAAGGTAGTAAAATATCATTTTCTGAAAAATACTTCCTTTATTTGAAATAAATGAATTTGTTCTTATATTATGTCTAAGAAACACATAATATGGATTTTAAAATTATGTGTAATATATAAAATTCATAATCCAGTTAATACTATTCAAAACAATTTTTTTAATGGGAAGTTTGGTAAGTCGTGGTGCGCTCGAACTCAATGTTGTCTATAGTACAAGTTATTGAATTACTTTGAAGAGATAATGTACCATGAAATATTGGGGTGTTACATTTTATTGGTCTACTTTGAGTCATCTCACAATGTATAAAATTATTGATCGTGGCGTGTCTGTTTCATTATAGTATGTAGCCGCGTAGATATCCATCCAGGATTCTAGAGAGAGTTCACGAGGATGGAACACCGAGCGATTACGCTTTTTTCCATGGCCCTCTTATAGCGATGGAACTTTCAGGTGGTGTAATAGCAGCACCACTACCCATAGGGAAGCTATTTCCACCAACCCCACTAGCGAACGTTTCACGCTGACTTAGCACACTGCATGAGTTCTAGCAGAAGAGGCCTCTAAGGATTCGAGGTGAGACAAATCCACTATAGGATAAGGACTAGCTGGAGGATGTGGAAAGAGTTTTCCTCCTAGTTGGGACACAGGAAGACTAGATGGTGATCCTAGCTTCTATTGTTTTCTTGGGAAAGATAGGTAAATGGTGGAGCTTGACAATCCAAATGCATGATGAGGCGTCCCTCACTGGGTTAGACATCAAGAGCCTATTCAGGGAGGAGTTCATTATAGTGACTCTATGATCTGTGCGTATTTAGGAACTCCTACACGTACTACAGGGTAGACTGACAGTGGCCCTGCACTCAACGAGATTCACTTAACTCCCATGTTACTCCATTTACATGGTACGATACCCTTTCATTAGGTCCCAGACCATTGAGCAGGGTCTCCAATGGGAGATCAGTGAGTCTATGATATCACTCAGCATTCTGACGCAGACTGGAGTGCTAGAGCAATCACTTCTAGAGGAGAGCTTCCTAGCTAAGCAGCAACGGATAGCGAGAGCCACCATCAGGTGACATGTGGCCGAGTCATCTGCATCATGTAGTAGGCGAAGGATGCATGGGACCAAGAGGGCTAGACCTTCTGGTGGATGACACTAGGATATAGGGTCAGAGGTGCAGTGCTCATGGGATAGAGGTGGTCCGTAGAGGAGAAGATTGTGTTACAGCTGTAGAAGACAGGGTAACATGGATTGAAACTACCAAACCCTCCATATTGACTATTAGAAGATGGTCGAGGGACCACCAAGGAAGATGAATAGATTCGAGTGGAGAGGTCTGTAGTGCGGTAGACATGGCAAGAGGGCAGGCCATGTTGCATACAGTGGGCGACGATTTGTAGATCCACCTCCACCATCCCCATGTGGTCCACCCCGACCATAGGGAGCAGGAGGACAAGGATGAGCTCAGCTTCAGGCAGATGAGGCTTATGACCACTACGCTCCCATGATGATTCAAGGTATGATCTGTGTCTACTCCACCATTTTTGCAGTTCTTATAGACATATGTGACATTCACTCTTTTATTTCCATGGATCTCGTTCAGAGCTCTGCGATTCTAGTAGAGTCATTGTCTCGATCCTTATGATTGGTGACTCCCATGGAAGAGGATTCACGGATTAAAGTCTGGTACCAGTAGTGTGAGATTACATAGGAGGCGAGAGCTTCAGCTGGGATCTCCTAGTAGCAGCGTCGAGGACATATGATGTCATCTTGGATATAGAATGGTTATCCACGGTCTAGGCTCAGATCGCCTTTTTTAGGCGCAAAGCGCTGTGTGAAGATGAGGATGGGACCAGAGTTTCCTTCATCGGTGAGAAGGTAATCTTTGCAGCTTGGGATAGACTTTATCAGAGGAGGGAACAACTTATCACTCATCAGTTGGCTAGCCTTACCATCGAAGTAGTTGAAGATAGATGTCTGATTTATCCTGTATTGGTGGACCAGCATGCTGATGTCTTTCATGATGATGTTATGGAACTACCTCCTCGCAGATAGGTATAATTCTATATTGACCTATACCCCAGGACGACACTGATATATACACCTGCATATCAGATGTCTTCCGTATAGCTCCGTGAGTTGAGGGTACAACTAGAGGACTTGCAGGGTAAGGGGTTTATAAGGCCTAGTGTTTCTCCATGGGCAGCCCCGATTTTTCTCACCAAGAAGGCACAAAAGAGTTTGAGGCTTTTTGTGGACTATCGGTGCTTAAACCAGGTGACCATGAAGAAAATATATCCACTCTCAATGATTGATGATCTCTTCGATCAACTAAAGCGAGATCAGTGGTTTTTGATGATTGACCTAAGATTAGGCTATCATCGGCTCAGAGTACAGGATGAGGACGTAATGATGACAGTCTTCAAATGATGGTATGGCCACTACGAGTTCTTGGTGATTCCTTTTATCATGACCAATTATATGATTGTGTTCATAGGACTCATGAACAGGATATTCCAGCCTTACCTCGATCACTTTGTGGTGATTTTCATTGACGACATCTTGATATACTCGGCGTCAAAGGAGGAGCACGCTACATATCTGTAGATAGTTCTAGATAAAATCTAAGAGAACCGAATAAATGGAAACCTCCCGATGTTCCAGTTCTATATATGGAAGGTCCACTTTTTTTGAAACGTTATATCTAAGGTTGGAGTTACAGTGGATCAACCAACGATAGAGGCGGTACTTTCTTGGGAGCCACCCAAGTGTGACCGAGTTGTAGAGTTTCTTGGGGATGTCAGGGTACTACCAAAGATTTATACCTAACTTTTCTAGAGTTCCAGCACCCTTTTCATCTTTGTCAATGAAGTGAAAACCTTTCTTGTTGAATGATATATGACATCAGAGTTTCTCAATGCTGAGGTGGATAATGACAAGTGTCCCCATCGTGAGGCTACTAGAAAAGGGTTTTGGGTATGTAGTCTACTGTGACGCATTAAAGACTGGAATAGGGTGTGTCCTGATATAGGAGTGATTGGTGATTTCCTACGTCTCATGACAGTTGAGACAACATGAGAGGAACTATGCTACCCATGAAATGGAGTTAGAAGTAGTGGTCTTTGCCTCGAACTTATAGAGGTACTAGTTGATGGGTGAATGGATTACCTTCTACTTTGATCGGAAGATTCTTAGGTATATCTTCTCAGAGAAGGACCTGAACTTGAGAAAGTGGAAATGGATGGACTTCATCGAAAACTATGACTTTGAGATAGTCTACACTTATGGGAAGGGGAATGTGTTGGCAGACACACTCAGTAAGAGGAATGGGTTGTAGATTCTGAGTGAGGTGACATACCAACTAGCCGTGTTGTAGTTATCCTTTGTGGATAGTGATGGAGCAGCATACTTCCATTTCATGACTGTCACTCCCCACTCCATCAGCGAGTATGGGAGGCACAACTTTGGGACATTGACTGTGAGGCCTGACGTGCTCAGATATCATACGGACTCTCTCTTGAATGGTTTTTTGATGGTGGTATGCACGTCATCCTTTTCATAGGACACATCATGGTACGAGTGGTGCTACTAGAAGAGTTGTTGAGGGATTTCCCCACATCCCCTTTTGTTGTACATCTTGGTGTGGAGAATAAGTACCAGGACCTCCGACGTTAGTACTGCTGGCCCGGGTTGAGGAAAGTAGTAGAAGAGTTCATACCATGATGCCCTCATTTTTCAGCAAGTGAATGTCGATCACTAGGTTCTAGCAGGGTTGCCTCACCCACTTGAGGTACTGGAGTTCAATTGGGATGGCATCTCCATATAATTCGTGATAGGGCTACCACATACGTCCAGGTGACATGATTCCATATGGGTGATCGATGATCAACTCACCATGTCGGCAAAAATCCCACCCATCTGAGATCAGGGATCAGTAGAGGGCTAGAAACACCTCTATGTACAGAAGATTTTATGGATTTTTGGGTTCCATCGATGGTCATATGATATCGTGATTCATATTTTACATCCTGGTTGTGGAAGGGATTACATAAGGCATTTTGGACTCACCTACACTTGAGAACCACCTTTCATCCTCAGACAGATTGTCTAGCAGAGTAGACCATAAAGACGCTTGAGTACTTGCCTCTTGGTTACATCATTGATTTTGGCCATATTTGGGAGGACCACCTACCCGTGATGGAGTTCACATACAAAAATATTTATCTCTCCACCATCGTCATGAACCTTTTGAGGCTTTGTATGAATGATCATCCATATCACCTCTATGCCGGACAGACCCAGAGGAGTCAGCACTTTTGGGCCCATAGTTGGTATTGGATACCAATGAGAAGGTTAAAATAATCTAAAATTCGATGAAGACTACCTAAATACAACATAATACTTATGATGATAGGATACTGAGGCCCTTGGAGTTTGAGGAGGGAGACCATGTATTCCTATGGGTCTCACCCCAAGGAGGATTTCAGAAATTTGGTCAGGGAGGAAATCTATCTCTGAGGTTGTTCAGACCTTTCCAGATCCTCAACAGAGTAGGCGTGGTGGTGTACCACCTAGCACTTCCCCCAAAGATGCATCGGGTGCATACTATTTTCCATGTGTTGTAGATGAGGGGGTACGTGCATGATCCATCGCACGTTATCGACTAGGGAATGTCGGTCATGGATGATGGGAAGACGTTTGTGGAGTTCCCAGTGGACATAGAGGATCGATAGTAGCGGTTCTTTCGTGGGCGGTTGATTCATCTAGTGTGAGTTTGATGGAACCATGGGAACCTATAGGTGAGAACATGGGAGTGGGAGGCTTCGATACATGCTCTGTACCCCCACATGTTTCCCTAGTTTGCTGTTGATTTTTGGGACATAAATCCCTAAGGTGTGGATGATGTAAATACCCCCATTTTTCAATATAATTTTTTTAATTATATGGATTTATTACAAATCTGTGAAAATTGACGGCATGTGATTCCGAGGCCCGGAGGGCCCAGAACTAATTTTTGAACTTTTTTTAGGTACATCCAGCAAACGTACGGGTGTGAATTTGTATATTTTGAACCGGTGCTCGGATTAAAAATCTGAGGACACCGTTGGAATCGTAGTGCTAATATTTGTTTAATGGAATCTTAACTTTGTTTGGAAAAAAATGGATGGAAAACATAATTTTTCAGACTTTCGAAAAAAAAAGATGTTATTTTATTCTTTTTGACAGTTTAGTGGTGAATGGTGGGACTGCAGTGCAACATCAGGCAATAAATGTCGGTAAATTAATTACTTGAACCACTTATTGTGTAACTGCAATGTTTGTGGTTTATTAAGTTCATTAATTATGATTCATTAATGAATCCTAATAATGAATCAACATGGGATATTTTTCTCTTATTTAAACAACATTTGGGCATCGGTTTTGGTCACTCGTGATAGGAGCCTCTAACGAAGTGCCGACAACATCTTCCAACAACATAAAAATGTGCTTCGTCATCCATTGGAGGATTGAAACTGGGTAATGAAGAACACTGATGAACACCCATTGGAACACGGGTTCATCTTTTTTATCTGCAGTGTCTTCCAATGTTTCCATCTAGGGGTTATGTTGAAGTGTTTTATGTTTCGTTTCGTTTTTATGATGTTGAACCCTTCCCATGTTATGACGCTAATGAGGAGGGTGATGGCCGAACCAAAAAGGGCCCCCACCCTCCACCGATCTCAATATTGATTGCATCTTTCAAGGGAGATAGACCAATATGGTGGAAAGATGATTCTGGGGACCCACATCATTGGAGACATCCCAAGAAGCTCATTGTCGTATTTTGGAAGAAAATCAGACCACCAAAGATTCACTGGTGGCCAACGGAAGCTCTGCCAGCGTGAAAGCACCATCGACCGGAAGAGGAGACAACCATATCTCATTGGCCATAATGATGTGATGGCACCCGAAGGTATCACGGTGGATAGGGGATGCCAGCCAATGTTGGCCACATTGACGGCAGTGGCACACCGTGGAGGAGGGTCGCGGTTCCGAGGTGCGGCAGAGGGGGGACCGGTACCGTAGAGGATGGTTGAGGCTCTGAGATGTGGCATAGGGAAAACCCATGCCAATGTGTCCACGCTGACCGGCCAGCTTCGGCGGAGCCAGCCTGGCACCACCAGTTTGAAGAACTGAATGGACTTTAGTCTGTTTGGAAGGGGAGTCGACCCCCGCATGCAGATGGCGGGCCGTGCCCAGCCAACAGGCCAGGTTGGTCTAGTGGCCTGGGAGGCCATGCCCAGCCTTGTGGTCTAGGCCAAGCCCACGGCCCATCCCCTTCGGGTGGTCCCAACCACATGGGTCTGGGCCCAGTGGGACGGGTCAGACCAGACCCAGACCCACTTATGGCCCAGTTTTCTTAAATGGATTTATCATCTAAATGGGATTTCCATTTGAAGAACCATCTGCAGTTCTAGAAACCATTGGACGAGGTTGTCCATTTGATAGAATCCACTCGGGTTTTGGAGAAATATAGAGTATGGCCAGGTTGGATCGGACTCGAATCCAACTCGGACCCCGGACTAAAATGCCTACAACTTACAGACTTGGCGTCCAATTGATGAGCCTTCTGTTACGTTGTAACTCTTACAAAATGGAGGTTCATCTGGTTAATTCTTATTAGGGCTTCATGGTGGTTGAGGTATGACTGATATCTTGAGGAGTGGTTTCTCAGATACTTAAGCGCACCAGGTGGGGGAATATTGTTGATGGATTTCAAGAGACTTACGACCCTGTGTGGATCAGTGACTTAAGACCCTTTGTGGAACAATGACATACAACCCAACGGGGATTAACGACTTAGTGAATTTTTTGGATCGATGACTTATGACCCTATCTGGATCGGTGACTTACGAACCTGTGTGGATCCATGACTTCCAATCTTATGTTGATCGAAAACGGATGACCTTGTGTGGATCCGTAGTAGCGTCGCTCGATGAGGACCAGCCTTAGAGCAGTCCATTGTGGATCTGCGACTTCTGGACCTATTTGGATTGACGACTGTTGACACTATGTGGATCGATGACTTACGACCCTCTGTGGATCAGTGACTTATGACGTTATGTGGATTAGCTTTGGGATGACTTCTTCTTGGTACAAAAGTGGAACTTCTTAATAGAATAAGATAAATTAGATTCATTAATAATCATCGTTATTCATGTTCTATAAGGTGTATATCGGGTGTGAGCTAAGTCTTTTACTTGTTCATTGTGATTGGGGTCAAGCTTTGTGTTTATCATTTTTTGGAATTCTGGAAGTCCTTCGAGGGTCTCGGGGTCCCTACTGAGTATTTTTGTACTCACTTCTTGTGAGGTCCCGGCCCCAGAATACCTGGAGTCAATGCCTTGAATCATGATGTGTAATTTTTAACAAACACATGGACTAAAAAATTACACATCATGTCCCATACAGAGGATCGATTCGGTTCAGGTTCAGGGAAACTAGCCACTTCTATCAAGATTCTTCAGTGGAAATATGATATCTAAAAAATTAAAATGTAGGGTGAGCATATGAATGCACAGTAAGGGGTTTTTAAATAACAATAAAAAACAATTAAAACTTTTTAAAACATTCTTTTAAAATTTTCTATAAAACATTTTATTAAGAAATGTTGAAACACGTGTATCATAACATATCAATTGTCTATGAATTGAAACTACACAATTCAAAGAATACTAATAGAGTTATAAGGAAACATGATTCAATTATAGGATTTCTCATACGCTGTAAGAAGTAAAATACATTCGATGTGAAAATGCACGTACCAAATTAATAACTAAGAGAATTACTTAATCAGAGTTGTTCTTAAATAAAAATTTCAGTTTCATCTTTTACTACCGAGAAACATACACCCTCTAAAGAATCTGAGTGTTGCATAAATACTATGTCATAACTTTCACTTCTTCTGGTTCTCATGAACATAATATCTTTAACCAAGAATATTCTACTAGTCGAATATTCATCTAGTTGATTAAATTTTAGATCCATAATGAGGAAAGTGCATATTTTTTTCATCATAACCATACTATCCAGGCCTCGAGGCCGGACCATAAGTAAACATTTTTACAAGGCCTTGCGCTAAGACCTTAATTTGTATCAAGAGACCTACCAATGCATCAAGAGGCTGTGGAGGGTCCCACCCATCACATACAATGTCCAATGCATTCCTCATCTCTATAAATCAATGTGCACATACCACTTTGATTTAGTAAGTTACTTATTACTTATCATTTCAAGTGTCACATGTTACATGTTTCCTTATTTCACATTATTAATAGTGTCCCATACCACCTTGAATAATTGAATTTAACATTCCATATTATTAAAAGTTTCCCATACCACCTTGAACAATTTAGTGTTTAATCCATATTTGGTCATAGTAGTTAAATTTCATCCTTAACATTTAAATATATATAAATTGAGTCTTGCATTTAGAGGTTAATAACAAAACTATAAACTACAAGACTTTTTCATTGAATGGTGAATATAGTAAGCCGACTATGGAATATGTTATGACAACCAAGGTACTAGAAGGGCTGGTCTGTGGCATCAACAGAAATTCTTTTTGTGACAATTTGGTGGTTAAATTAGACATGAGTATGATATATGACAGGGTGGAATGAGGCGTTGTTCTAAGAGTTCTGGCCCGAATGGGGTTCTCCAATTGGATGATTGACCTTCTTTTTTGTTGTTTCATCTCGGAATAAATTTCAACCTCATTTATGGGTAAGAAGTGTTGGTTTTTTAAGCCTTGTCGTGGGTATAGGTAGGGGGACCCTTTCCCCCCCTACTCTTTTCATAATCTCTCAAAATGCACTCAGTTGCTATAGTAATCAAATCCTCAACAAGGGTAAAATTATTCATTATTATAACATTCATACCACAAGGAATATATCAAACTTGATGTTCAGATATGATACCATTTTTTTATCAACGGAAGTAGAAGGTTAGTTCTGGGGTTAAATGGGGTTCTAGGGGAATACTGCAAGTGGAGTGGGCAGGTGGTGGTTAAAGGGAAAATTATTTTTTATAAAAATAGGAATATCTCAGTAATGAGGGAGAGGGATTTGGGAGTTATCATGTGTATTAAATGAGGATATTTTCTCATGGAGTATCTTGGAGTACTGATTAGTCCTTTATCTCTTAGGATTCATTATTTTGATAATATCATAAGCAAAATCTCAGGGCGTATCTTCAACTGGAAAAATAGGTTCCTATCTTTTGGAGTTTGCATTACTCTTATGAATAGTGTTCTGGTTTCAATTACCATGCACATTATTTCTCCCTGAAGGTGCCCAAGAGAATGATTTCCAATTTGGAGAGGATTATAGTGTACTTCATATGGGATGAGCAGATGGAAGGTATGCATCATTGGGCATCGGTGAAACGTCTTGCAAGACCTCTCCTCGAAGGGGGAATTAATTTGAGGAGTGTCTCTTCCACCATGAAAGGGCTTCATGCTAAACTTTCATGGGAGGCTCTGGAGGGTCGCTCTCTTTGGGTAAGGAAAATGACGAACATTTATGGCCTGAACACGAGAGAGCATAGAACACAGCCTTCCCGGATTTGGAGTTTGGTCCATCCATACATGGAGATTCTGTAGCACCATTCTCGATGGATTGTGGGAAGAGGGAGTATCATCTTTTGGAAGTAGGATTGGTGGGTGGGAAGGTTGTGGTTCCCGGGCTACCCCACACTAGACCTATCCTTTATGGAGGAAAGTGGCCATCCCAGATTCATTTAGGCCATTCTGGATGGGACTCAACTAGCCCTTTTCAGTAGCATTGTTACCAGTTATGTTCCAAATAGATGCATTTTCTTGGGCTCTATGTTGGGTGCATTCTCCATCAAAGATTTTTCAAGTGTGACCACGAGATTGTAGAATGTAGATCAGTGGGGGAGTCTCTGTGGTTAAAAGAGGTCCCTTTCAAATATAATTATTTCTTATGGCGTGTGAGGAACAGAGCACTGCCCACTGATGAGAATTTTCAACGCATGGGGGTGAACATGGATTTTGGGAGCTAGTGTTTCAAGTCCATTCACTATGAGTCAATGGTTCATCTATTCTATAATAGTGACTAGGAGAGAAGGATATGGAAGGCCTTCAGTGTCTTGCTTGGATGAGATAGATTTGGTGAGGTGCAGGAAATTTTTTTCAATTCGTGGTTTGGAGTAGCTGGCTTGCACGGGGCTGAGAGGAAAGCGAGTAGTTACATTATCATCATAGGATGATACGTTCTATGGAAGGCCTAGAATTAGGTGCTCTAAAAAAATTTCGTGCATCTTAGGCCAGTATTATTTTTAAAATTAAAAACACGCTTCTATATTTGGTGTGATTAAGTCCTGACTGTCAAACTATGCCCTCAGTGAATGCTATATTTCTGAGCCTTTTAGGTGACAATCAAGAGGGGACTTCAAAGAAGGTTAGATGGGAAAGATGTTGGCCTCTTATATAGGGTATTAAGTTGAATTCATAAGGTTTATTACAAAGGGTGGAGATGCACGGGGTAGTGTTTTCAAGAACCAAGAGGGGTCAGTGATTGCAGCGTTTGCGGCGACATATGGAGGAGGCGATGTGATGCATGGGGAATCTCAAGTGCTGGTGGAGGGTCTGGAGATATGCCTCCAAAGGCATATTTTTTTGAAGATGGTGGAGAAAGATTATATGTCTCTTTATAAATCATTGACAGGCACAGGTAGCAATCCCTGGAATATTGAATACATCATCCAGAAATGTAAAATTCTCAAGGGCAATTATTTTGTGGTCTCTCATACATAGAGGGAGGGTAACATGGTGGTGGATTGTTTTGCGACTATTGCAACCTTAAATAAAAGTACATACTCCTTCTTTAACCTAGGTTTTTTATCATAGTGAGGGGATGAAGTTTGTTTTTAATGATGCGATGGGATAGCATTATTTTAGACCACCATGATGTGTTTTTTGGTATTTTTTGTATGGTGATTTATTCAAAAATCAATAAAAATGTAAAATTTATATCAATAAATACAAGTTTTGTCACTTGAAATAGAATCCTTGAAATTATAAAATCTTATTAATAAAAATTCATATTGGAATTTCATCTGGATTCATAATTAATTAAAGACCAAAAAAACATTTCATGTGGGTTTTTAAGCTCGCAGATGCTCAAATATCTATTTCTAATATGCTTTTGTATAACAAATCATAACGTCAAAAATAGAAAGCATTAAATTTAACCATAACTATTACCATTTAATCTATATATATATATATATGAATTAGTAATTCATACATATGAATATAGAAGTTGAAATCCCCAAATATTATACTCATGAGCTCTCCACAATTTCTGAACACATCATAAGTATAATATTTTAAATATCCACAATTAGGGTGTCATGTTGTGTAAATTGATAATACACCAAGGTTTATATAAAGATTAGTGTTTAAACAAAACTAAATATATTTTTGAAACCACACATTTCATATTTCCTTTGCAAACCTTGGAAAATTCTAAATAAAAATAAGTAACATAGTTTATGTGTATACCTATATTTTCACATATCCTGAAATAGATGATGTATAAAAGCGGTTAAACCAAAAATCCATAGACACCCACAAAAATTTAACATTTTAGAAACATTGATTAACTAAAGTACCTAAAACTATAAATCACACCATTAAATTAAAAATTTTATATAACATATAAAACAAATATGTAAAATCAAGTTCATACAATAATTAGTTGGCACCTCGACGTTTTTAACCCCTTAGGAGTATTAGTTAACCAATCATGTATAAATTGCAGATCGTGCCATTAATTATAAATGTTTTTTTATGAACCACATTCACACATTTCTTAAAAAAAATTATATACATTTTTCTATTACCTAGTTATATATGCTTATAAACTTATGGAACCTCGACATCATACATCCTTTCATGTTATGGGGGTTTAGATCTTCATGTAGGGAAAAGGTCTTGCCATTAAAAATAAATATGGTAGATCACACTCTTAACCATACATACATATAAACCATTAAATATATATATATATATATATACATAGTACATAATCCATTTTTTCATGTATAAAATACACCCTTATGTTCATAAAACCACATGAACTCAAAAATATAAGACTTAGAGTCGGCCTACGAGAAGATTTCAACTAAATCATAGGGTTACATATACATTTTTATGAGTATACATATATATGTATACACCCTGAAATAACAAAGAAAAGGAAAAATAAATCCCTTACCTTGGTTTGAGTAGGTGGAGAGGCTTATGAAATGCTCAGAGGTTCTTGAAGAAGGAGCTGGAGGAAGAAGAATAGTCAAAGGATGCTTGGGGTGCAACTGGGTAGTTTATAATATATTATATGAATAAAATACATAGGATACTTAATGATACCATTTGGAAACCGATTCTTATTCGGTACCTTAAATTCATTATGGATGTCTTTATTTAAAAGGAGGACAAGGAGGGGTCCACTGGCAATTAAGGTTGTAGAAAAATAGCATTAATTGGAAATGTAGGGGTGATTGGTTCAATGCAGGTGGAGAAGAAGAGGACAGTGTGAGAGAGGAAAATCGGAGGTTGACTGGATGAGTAGGATTTGATCTGGCATTAATCTGATGGTAGGGGTGCATCCGCAAGATTTAATAGGATGGGTGGCTCGGATTAGATTTGAGTTTTGATCAGACGGCATAGATCAATGCATCCTTTTAAAATTACTTAGAACATAATGATTCAATTGCAACAGATTAAAATGGCCACAAAAAGTGTAGAGAATACTGTGACTTCTAGGAATTGAGGCCCAAACCGAGATGGATGGCCTCGATCGCACGCGGTGAGATCTAACAGCCGGGATTCAATCCCATACGATTTTTGCAGTCCCACATCGAAATGGTGAGGCCCGCGTAGCTTCTTTATAAGCCTGAGACTCCAACAGACAGCTCAGAAATCAAAAAACACGCACAAGGGGTCCTTATAAATGGGCTCCCGCCCCCTGTAGGCCTCGTCCTTCCCCTACATCGTTGTGGCCTCATGCCCATGGTGGCACGCTCTAATCCCTCATGCTCTCTTGTGTTCCATTCAGGGAAGCTATGCCCCCCCCCCCCCCCACACTCAGGCCAGCCTATGCTAAATCTGAGGGCTATTCTCAGCTTCCTAGCGGGATCTACCTCCATCGGCCCGGCTAAAGGGCTGGCCCTAGTGGGATTATTTTTTTTAATCATAACACTAAATTTCTTTACATAAAAGTTTATGTTTCTCAAAATAAAAATTACCTTAGATTTATAAGTATTAAAATTTTAAAACTCAAAGTTATAACATTAATATATCTATATGAAAACTTTTATACTAGTCTTATTGGAATAAAAACATAGTTTAGTTAAAATATTATTTCAAAGTTAAGAATGAAAAATTTTATAAGATATTTGAAATATTTGTAAGATGTTTAAAATCCTCATCTCATTTTAAAAATAACCTAAGTGTAATTAAAAATATTAAATCACTATCATTTTAAAGTTCATAAGAAAAGGTTATATTACAGTTTCATAATATAAATGTTTAGAAGATCTTGATTAGATATTTTTTATCAAACCAATGAAAAGGCCAATGACAATAATCATAGTCATTAGAACTCAATGGTCACAAACATCTCCAACGGTCACCCAAGGGGTAACGGTAGGGTATATGACTTATAAAACTAGACATTAGGTTGTTCCAAAACTCAAGACAATTAAAGAATATGGTGATTGATATACCACTAATAGTCAGTACGGTTTTAGTGATTCTAGTTGTGATGTTCTTCGTTATGACTGACCCGTCGGAGCTTCTCTATTTACCTGGTCTTTTTGTTGCTTTAGGGGTCCTTCTAGTGGCTCTGATATGGTTTTTAGTAGGAATTTTGGGCTACGATAATTTAATTTTGATCTTTTTGTAATCTAAACACTATATTTTTTTATTGAATAAAATTCCTTCGTGTTTAATTTAATAAAAATCATTTGTGTTAAACTTGCATATTTTTGTTTGGTGGACATGAAAATAGAACCATTCTATTAATATTACACGAGGAACAAGCATTGGGGTGTCACAATATCCCCCTCTAAAATTAATTGAATCCCCTCTATTAATTTCATACAACCATACTAAAGGAAACTCACTGAAGTTCATTACCACATCCTCTTTCATAGAGGATCCCCAAGTGTGGCCAAATGAATACCCATGTTGGTGTTCAACTCTTCTACTTCCCTGGCCCAAATAAACCTCATATGGTCTGGTTTGAACTCTTGTCTTGTACACTCGTGCGTCCAGAGGGAGGCTCAAATGGTATAGAGTTCATAGATGACTAAATGGAAAAAATTTCTAAGGACTCATCGTACTGTCTCTTGTTTGAGAATGTCAATGATTTTGACATGTTCATACAAACTGATGCTTAAGATTTGGTACATTTAGGTTGCATGTTGGTCCCCTTCCAAGGAAGAATCTTGAAACCTTACCATGGCCGTGATGTTTCAAGATTGTGTGAAGTAGAGGAAATGACCTTCAGGGTACATTCCCCACCATCTACACTCAGAAAGGCAATCATTGGCTATGCGGTGGTAAATATAGGCACTTCCATGGAAGGAACGGAGAATGTTCGGACTGTTCGATATCCTGTAAAGTTGTTTTCACCTTCTCTGAAGGTTTGTGAAAGAAAGGTATTATTCTAAAAAAAATTACTATAATGGTCTCTAGTGTCTCAATAAGTAGTGATAAGATATGAGTTTTTCCTTGAATATGATTTTTTTTATGAAAGTCCAATTAGTTAAACACAAACACCGAAAAGGTAGAAGGAGGAAGAAACAATAAATTATATTTCCATAAACAACTGGTACATAACTCTAAGAACTAATGGTTTCCCTAGTTCCCACTTACATGAATCCAAAAAACAATTTCAAAACTCTCAATCTCCCAAAACCAAATACAACTCAAGTAGTCTGGTTCGATATCGTGGGTTCCCTTATGGTGTATCCAGAGTGTGACATGAGGGGTGTATAGCTGAGAGACATCAGTATGTACTTGATGTATGTACACAGAATGGGAGGATTCAAATTCAAGGTTTTTAATGGCCATTTCATGACCATAATGGCCATAGGACAATTTTTTACACATATATGCTACGCGGAGGTCTCCCGCTGCTGCAGCTTCTTGGAAATCCAAAAGGTACTAGATTCCTTCCGCTATGGTGAAGAATCTAAAAAGTCCCAAATAGTACATTCACTGATGTGTTTATGATGGAAATTTGGTTTCCATCACAAATAGGTTATCATCACCTACTCCTAAGTGGAGTTTAAGTACAAAGGGAGAGTTGTACACGTCATATAGGGAATCTGTCCTGGGGATATATTTCATTTTATTCCCTCAAGATGGCTCAAAAAGGGAATATGTCCTGGGGAAATACCGTAGTATTTCAAAAAATATAACAAAGTTTTTCATATAAACCCCACACTATCCTACTAAAAGGAATAATGATAGGAGGATAGGACTCCCGTCTAGGTATAACATCTAAAATGGTTTTCATAGGTGATTCCATCAATGATATAGGAATAATTACATATTGGTGTCCTTATTAGTTGTATTCCCTAGACACATCTCATATGGGAATCCTCTAAAGGTTTATTCCCAACAAAAATATAATTTTTCACTTTCACACATCTCACTCGATCTTCAATAATATCATTTTAATCATGGAAAGTATGAATCATGTGAGCTTAGATAACTGAGTTGATCATTCTGCTAGTAAAATTAACATACCTCCTCAGGCCTCCACTTTAGGTGTAAACCCCAGCCCAATCTATTTTTGGATTACTCTTCAGGTATAATACCTATCTAAATATAATTATTCTCCTCCATAATGTATGCACTTTAATTCTTCATCATTTTTTTCAATCACAAAACCTAACTAATTTTTTCTTAGAGACATGATTTTATTATGCCACTAGATAAATTGAAATAACTCCATAGGCCTTCTCCTTAGGTGAAATCCCCAATATTATCTGTTATAAACATTCACATTAAATAAAATCCCATTTAATTTTGAATTTTCCATTTCACACAACGATCCTAAACATATATAATGTTGTGTTTCTTGCATTGATATTGACTGATGAGTTCTTAGATAACAGATTTGATTGTTCCACTTTCATAATTAAATTTATTCTATGGGTAACCTTGTTTTGTCAAAGCGCCATAATCTACTAAAAACGGTAGCTTCATTGCATAATCCCTATATCAACCTATATTTTCAAAAAATTAATTATATGATTGTCCCAAAAATATGATGTTAAATAGCATGACCAATGGTCAAGTCATATTATGTGAGACTACATTAAAACATACCTATATACCAATATTAAAAAAAATTGTATAGTCCTATCATATGACCTTAAAAATGCATCTAGAATTACATGTATTTTGATTCATGTTAATAAGATTACATATAATTCATCAATGAAGTTAAAAAAAATCAATACCATATATATATCTCATCATCAGGCTATATTATCATAACACCAGATATCCTCACTCAACGGTGCATATTCGCTCTAAAATTTTGTTCCCCTCCACAAGGGCCATATCTCATGTTCCTCATCCCAATATTAGAGCATAATCTTGATAACACAATACCACACCTATGGATCCGTATTCACCCATGCTTCCACTATAAAAACATCACTATTTCATAGTCCTTATGTGAATCATCCTCACATGACCACATTCTTTGTGGGATTAATTTTATCTCATTAGTCCATATTCCATTTATTGTTAACAAGAAAATGTTGGTCATGAATGATTACCAAACCAACAAATTCTATAAACCATTCACCAATACATCCTTACTACATGTCACTAAACAATATGGGTCTGTTATTATCACATGAAATTAAAAATTAAGTTGTGTCTTGTTAAGTGGAACTGAACTATTTGGGTTTTGATTCCATTTACAAGGACACATATGATGCCACTACTATGGGAATGATCCCAAAACCATTCAAATTAATCTATTTTATGGATTGAAATCATATTTAGCATTCCCATCAATATAGATTTAAATCATGGTTCGTTAAAATTAAGCATCACTAGGTAACAAAGAAACAAAAAGAGTAACCCCTCATGCATTCGAACATTCACATTGATAGAGAGCCATTGATACCAAAAAATGTTCACAATGAAAGAGAACCACTTCTAAATTCATATTATCACATTGATATATGATAATGATCAATTGATGAAATATGGGTACACTATTCCACAATAGAATATAAAATATTTTTTATGATATGTATTAAATATATTGGAGACCCAATGATTATAAAACAATACACTAAAAAGATGTTATGATTGCAACCTGCCACCCACTTGACCAATGTGCATTCCACAATATCACTTGAAAAACCATCCCATTGACTTCCTTCCTTTGGAATATAGTCCTATAATGACGTCCACACTAAAACATCTTGAATATTGATTCCATTAAATGTTTATTGATTTATGAATAATATTCCCTTCATAAACTGACTGAGATACTCACTCACATATTTTCAGGGTTATTCTAGAGGCACTCCAAAGAGACAAAGATGGATTACCCTCTATTATCTCAAATATTTGTTATATTAGAGGCATGTAATATAGAAAACTATCTTTTATATGATTTATTGAATATAATATAAATTTATATAAATTGGTTATTATATGGTTTTTCACTACAAAGATTTCTTTCTAACATAAATTATACTAGTATTTTAGATTTGTTAGACCCACTTATGACTTTAGAAAGTGATAAAGGGGAATAAGAGACCATAGAAAAAAAATACAGTGTTTGAGATTTTTGAAAGAGATATTATAAATTTTTTTAATGTAACTACCTATTTAACAACATCAATAACACCCACTAGAAGTAGATTCTATTCATAGGAATACCCCTTATTTTTTAGTACAACCACTTCAACACAATTAAATAAATTTTAGTTTCTAATTGATTAAATATATCCACAGGGAACTCTAGAACCGCTTACTACTATTAGATGATGTAAAATGGAAAATATTGTTTTTTGACCATATAATGTATATATCCCTTATGGTTGGGGTTAATAAAATGGAACCTTGAAGATGTGGGTAGTAGTAACATTGAACAAAAAGGGTGAAGGCATAAGATTTATCCCCCTTCTACTCTTTTTTTAGTTTTATATTAAATTTAATTGTTATGTATTTCTGTTTTCTTCATGAAGGATTTATAGAGGATCCATGGATAAGGTATTTACACAAGAAACACTAAAAAAATTAACACCCAATTTTATTCTTCCATGATATTTATTTGATAACTTTGTTAATCATTTTTTCATCATTATTGGACTTAAATGAGGAAATATTTGATTAGTTCCTGGGGTATAATATTATTTATAAAACCAAAAGTCTTTATTTAAATTTTTTATTGTATTTTGTAAAATAATTTACTTAAACAAGAAAATTAACAATAAAATATACCACACCTTATTATGACACCATACTGTTTTTTAAGACCACATTAGTTTTGAAATATTGATTTTAAATTATTGATGATCTAGTTTTGTAATATAATTTATCTTATTTAGTAAAATGGATATGAATGTTCATGAAAGGAATTTACTATCCTATATTTATATCCTCTTACATGGATAAATTATAATTTTTATTGTTTAGGACATGTTTGAAAAACAAATTCCATGATTTATGTGTTAAGTATGATTTATGCCATAATTCATTCAGAACAACATGTAAAACTATTTAAATTGCCATATTTACATATAACCACCTATAATAAATAGATTAAATGGGATTAAAATTTTTAAACCCACATTACAGTCCTATTAAACATTGTCAGCCCATCTATTAATGTAATTAATCGTGTATTTTCAACTACATGAGGGGGATAATGTGTGTTCACGGTAACTGTTTAGAGGAAGATCAATATTTTGTTTGAATATAGGGATACATTACATTCAAATATAGTTAGTGTGATTATAGGATAAATATTCTGTTATAAATATTGTATCCCTCAATCTCTCCAAGGGAAAAATATTTGAGGGAAATCCATATTTATGAAAATTAATAAATGAAAAGAAAAAATATTCAAGAAAAATAATTTAAGTAGATAATTATCTAATTAGTATTAATTTTATGGATTATAAATCACTCAATTAAAAGTGAAAATGTAGTAGATGGGGTTATATATGGGAGTAGATGAGTGAAATAATTTCATTGCAAACCCCATTTTGAAATTATACCATGAAATTCCCTTCAGAGATTAGAATTCTCATTCTACCTCTATAGATTTTCATTTTTAAAACCTTCAAACCCATGAACCTTTTAAAAACTAATTGGAGGTCCTCAAGGGTAGTGAATTTGATAATGGATGTATAGAACCTAGGATCATGGAATGACTATGGTAGATTATATGTACTTTTGTAACAATCATAACTACATTTCAAATTTTTCTTGGGTTATTATGGAAAATATCATGGGAGCTTGGTCACTAGTTCCAGTGAAAGGAGTTCAACGATAAAAAACTATGTGAGCAGAAGTGATGTGAAGAGACTATATAATAAAAGAGTAAAGATAATTTTCAATGATGGATAGATTGGTTAGTACCATATTTTTTAGTTTGTTTATAAAAACTAATGGTTTTCTAGGATCATCTCATTTTCATAATAGAAGAATAAACCCATTTGATTTTTTTATTTATCATCATTGAATCAGAATGTAATAATGGGATTAAAATGAAATAAGGGTTCTTATATTATTTTTATAACTAGATCTATCAATCTCAATGTTATATGTTTAATAGATATCATAAAAAATACTCTAACTAATATTGAATCCATAGGTGTATATAGACAACTAGAATCTATAAATTCTATTAGAGGGTATTAATAACTCTAAAGGTGTTCTATCACATTAATCATGAAGAAAAATTGAGGACTATGAGATATGAGATATTTATCGTTGGTTTGGTAGTCATAAAAACACCAAAAGTTGTATCATATCTTTATATAAACCTTCTTTATTCAATGAATTAGGTTATGTGTTGTTTTACAATACTTATAAGTTTTCTTACATTAATCATGAATTATTCCCATTGGTGTTAATTATTGATGAATTTTTAAGTGATCATAATTTTTTATATCATAATATGGCCATATCATATATCTAAATCCAAAGGTAATATTTTTTGGATGATACAACAGTATCCTATACATTCAACTATAAATCATTGTCATATCATACACTATAATAAAGTCATCTTCATGCCTTTTATGATATGTCTTAACAATACACTATGAAATAAATCACATAAATATATAGGGTTTCAATATATATCAACCATATAATATTATTATTATAGTTTTATTTCAATTCATATAACAAATAAATTTGTCAAATATCTATTTATAACTTTATGAAAAAATAGGGTAAACCTTTATTAATCAAACCAAACTCTATTGGATCCAGTTCTATCAAAATAAATTCATTTTTCAAAAATAAATTATTTAAAATATCATCTACATTCAAAGGCCTAATTTTGAGATCCTATATAACATTATATCATTTATAATAATTATGAATTCTGTAATTCATATATGTATGCAAATAGGTTCCTCGAGAAAAGAATCAGCTCTTCTAAAGCTCTAAATGGGTCTCGTCAGATCTTGATTAAACACATTTATATCACTATAAGAAAATTTCAACAAGAATATGTGTCATAAAAACTATATATATACCTATATAATTTCTATTTCTATGAAATGAAGTTACCAATAAACAATGAACATGGAAATATAGTATAACCTATCTCATATATTTAGGATTCTCTAAAATAGATTAGCCAGTTTGAATGAATGCATCAGTGGAATTCATCAAATTATTTGATCACATCACATGTCACTCAACAATGTTTTCCCATCCATTTCGTTATTTTAATTAAATAATGGGGAATATTTATTTTCATGTAGAACAAGTTGATAGAAGCAATATTAGTTATACTCCAACTAATGAAATGATCAAAAATATATTATACCACCCTCCTATTATCTATGACTTAAATCTTTTGTATGAATGGTATCAAAGAATGAAGGTTATCATTTTAGGTAATTTTAAAAACTTTGGTAGTGGGTATTCATAATAATCATACACACCTAATTATATCAATGACTATATGTTATTCCATGTGATATACATTAGAGGCTTAGTCTAGAGAATAAGCCTCGGCATACTATCTAATGATTTTATTCTTTTTACAACATAAAAAAATTTGTATAAATTATATATTTCTACTCATACTAATCATAACATATCATTATAAAGGATAATAAACCTTAATGATCAGCGATTATGGACAACCAAGTGTCATAATTTTAGGGGATATTATCATTCCATTCTTTAGGTAATATAAATGTAGTACATGAGACTGAATGATAAATGGTTATTTCTTTTATAATAAAACCATGATACATTTTACAATGATTTTATCCAATATAAAATTTATATAAAACCAACAGATTATACATGATCATATTTCATTGGATTTTTAATGGGGTTTTCAAATGATTTTATAAATTTTAATCTATATCCACCCAGAAAAATATTTCTGTCACCCCTCTCAATGATCTCATGAATGATATATTATTTCCACAGGATGTGTTTAGAACTGTAGACACTATGAAATGTCTTCCACACTCTTTTCTACAAAATTTCCTTGATTGGGATCAAAAAAATTTCATAGTGCGACAATTCATTTTGGTCATGGGGGTCAGTTATGGAAGGGAAGGAACCGGCCCGAAGGGACAGGACTGCAGTTTGGTAGTGATCCCAAGCAAGGGTGCGGGTGCACAATCCCCGTGGTATGGATCAATTATTTTTACTAACTCCCTAAAGAGGTGACCAAGGTACATGCATGGAAATAACTATGTACCACCATGATGGAGCTGAATGACGAGATTATTTTGGCTAAGTCCTCATAGAAGCACCCAAGTTAGGTCAAATCATCGTCGGCATACAAACCTACTTGGGATCCCCCCATCTAGCGTGAAGACACTTGCGCGCCAAATGTTTTTTCCGTAACCATAATAGAGTGCCCACACTCCTTTCGCCCAGGGTCCTATTTTTTATAAATAGGGCCTTGGTGCCTTCATTTGTATTGAAGAATTTCTTTGAATCCTAGTTGATACTATGGTCACCCTAGTACTTCGCCAAAGTCTTTTGAAACATTCAATACAGTTCATTTACACCAAGAGCAGAGAATTTGAAAGATAATCATTGGAATTTAGTCCTTACAGTGTTTGAAAAACTTAAAAAATGTGCACCTAAAGCGGCTAACCTCCTTGAATCCAAAACACTTGTGCACCACCTATTCTTCTCACAAGAACATAAGAACTCGACTTCTAGGATTATTTGTGAATACTTATGAAGGCTTGATCCAAGTCTCACCCAAGTATTAACATCCATTTTGTTCGTCACTTAGGTGAACATCAGGTTGCCCAAACCTACTTGTGCGCCCATACATGAACTCCAGTACTTACATGGACTCCCTTATTTGATTCACCTACTCTCTTTATTCTACAATAAATTAATCCCTCTTCAATGAAATTCATTTCATGTATTCTTCATTATTTGATCCCTTGCCTGAAAGGTATTCTGTTGAGACCCGCACCAAAAACTCCTTACTTATCCAACCTTTAAGAAAGGAACATCAGTGTGTCTCTTATTTGGGTTTTTATAACCGTAGTTAGTGGTTTCCCACATTTATTTCAAAATGGGGTTAGGAATCATTGAGTGTATGTGGTTTTGTAAATCTATAATCACATGGACCTTTCTCCCAAGAACAGTGTTGGAATGTCCCTAGTTTTGAGTATTAGGGTTTGGGTAATGGCTTCCACTTTTTTCTCTAAGAACTAGAACCTTAGGTCTCTAGTAGGGAAGGTTCGGTTCCCCCATGATTTTACATTTAAGAAAATAAAAATTCTCCCTCACCTACCAAGATCCATAAGGGAAACTATCATAGTGTAATCCCTTAACCTTTCAAGTAAGAGGTTGCAGTCAAGCTCCTCTCTACTTCCTTCACCTTCACTCCCTCCTTACAGTGGAACCTTATCCAATGTAATTTGAATAGAGGGATGGATTTTCGCCTTACCCTCTTCTCTAGCCGCCTCACCCTCATCCACATTCGAAGCCGTAGGCATTCCCTCTTTCACAAGTGGAGGAGGAAAAGTGTGGGTTCATTTATAAATAGAGTCCTTGAGTAGACAATAATCCCCCCCCCCAAGGGTGTGATGAGTCCAACCTATCATCCTCTCGACCAATTCATGTTATTAAGTATTGTAATGTTAAAAATTAATGAATGTCTGCCTTTGGAAAAAATGTCCCTTTTAGATAAATTTTTTTGGATGTTCCCAGTTCCACAAATAAAGCCAATGGAAACTGCCTCGAAGAAGTTATTCTTACAAATTTTCCAATGAACTATGAAACATGAACTTTTGTAAATTTGGGGTTCCTTGGTTTTATAAATAACATTATTTTTTAATAGTAAAAATCAATCTCTCATCCAATTATAGGATCCATTGACATTTTTGGTGATGAAATTATTGATAAAAATATCTTCCTTCACAACTTATAACTCAAATATTTACTCTAACTATTTTTTTGAGTCCACTATGGTAGCTCATTCGGAACTATTCTAAGTAGAAGCTCTACCATTTGGGAAATAATTAATAATATTTGATAAATCATAAAATATTTTATGTATTGGAATCTACCATCATTGTAATCCATTATAATGATCTCATCCCCTTTATGAAAAAACTATGATCATATATTACTTCTTCTTGAGTACTTATAGGTATTCTTGATTGAAATCCAATGGAACTCATTTCAATTGGATTAAAATTTACTTTTTATTCTCTAATCATAGGTGACAGAATTTTGAGTACAAAATAATCTATAAATGATATACCTTATCAATTATTTAGAAGGAATATAATCCATAATTTCTATCTCTAAAAAACCATCATGAATATTTATAAGATTTATTCAATGAAATATTTGTAATAATCCCATTTTGGAGTTCTCTATGATGACCAACATTATAACTTTAAAAATATATTTATTTTGACTAAGCCTATTTAATATATTTGATATATCTCTATATATTTTTATACATAATATATTAGTTCCTTCACTCATAACATTCCATGATAAGAATTTACCAAACCATACATTTATAGAAGGTAATGTCAAGATATAATTTTTCTTCAGTAGTATTTCATTTATATACATTATTATAAATATAACAACACTCCCCCTAAAATAATTATATGCACAAAAATATTGTTTTCATTTTATGAATCCAAACTCTTGGATTTAATAATAAAACCACATGTTCTAACTTCAATAACCTCTCATAAATCCATAAACAGGTCGTTGAATCATAAAAACCATACAAATAACATTTGATACATATAAAACATCAATATCATCGGATAAAAAAAATCCATGAATAAATTCATATTGAGGAAATTAGTTTTTAGATCCATATAATAAATTTCATAGTCCTAATGAACTATTAATATAAGTAATATCTGAATAAATATTTTCATCACAATTGTGGAAGAGGATTCCTTATATTCATTAACATAATTTATTTCACAACCCTTTACAACTGGGTGAGATATATAGGTATCCACTCCTCCATCTATGTAAAATTTCATTTAGAAGACTCACTTTCATAGTATTGGTCATTCCCTTACAAGTTTATCCACCATTTTAGGAACATGGTTAGATAACATGGATTATATCTCAAATTTAGTGACATTTAGATCATTCATAGAATCTGAACTCTTAATGGATGACAGAAAATTAGTAGGTTCATAAATTATTCAATTTACTTGATCATCATTTTCAATGATAAAAAGATATATCTTTAGAATAAGAAAAATCCTATTATACCATAGGGGTTCTTCTCTAAAATGTTTTGGTTTTTCATCCATAAATCATTGTGGGACAAGATCAACTTCCATTTAATGAAAAAAATTTATTTATCAATATTGAACATCAATAAAATCAACTTTACTCTATATAAATCCATGTTTTGTGTTATTCATATCATGGTAAACACTATATCAAGCCACAAACAATTTGTTTTAAGAAATGTAATAGAAATAATATCCCACAGTCACATTATTATTACAAAAAATTATCAGCTTTCTGATTTCGTTTTGATTTTATTAGTATCTAAAGGTAGTATATATGATTCAAAAATATAAATAATAAAAAATGACATACAAGGGTGTTTCCCTATCTTTATATCATATAGAAACATCATGTATAATTTAAAAGGAATGTGATTAAGTAGAAATCCATAAATGTTTTGGCATATCTGCAGAATGTTAGAAGAAGGGACATCAACTTATCATGATGTGAACCATATATAATAGTGTAAAATTTATATTTTCAGATGCACAATTACACTTAGGAATCATAGGGATACATATTAATGAAACAATTTCATAATCTCTTATATTATCAATGAATTTACCATTTCAGTATTCACCATAGTGAATTGATCATATAATCTTAATACGTATGACTAATTTACCATGTACCTCATTCTAGCACCCTTTATTCTTTTTAATTTATTCAGCCTTTTTTCTCATTAGAAACATATAACCCTATCAAATAAAAACATCAGCAAATTTTATGAAGTACCCATGATCGCAATATTCTTGAGTAATAATTAGTCCACATACACCACTATATGTATGATACAATATTCAACTATCCCTTCGATATTTTTCATTCAAATTTTATTTGGTTATCATTTCTAATAAAATATTTCCTTGTGTTAAATTATTCATTATCAAAATAATTTATAATTCCATCTCTACAATGTATTTGAATGTGTTTCTAATTTATATATACAAGGAAACAATTCCAAAGGTAAATGGGGTTAGAATCAACTTTGTTCTGCTAATTTTGAATGTTCAATACTGTATAAATCATTTCTATAAAATATAAACCATTTAACATATTCTCAATTACATTAAACGTATCATTCTTATAAATAGATCAACACTTATTCTTAATAATGAATTAAAAACACATGTTGTCGAATAAAGATAAAAAATCACATTTTTTATTTTTACAAGAACATAATAATATTATATCATTCAAGAACTAATCCACTAGTTAAAATAGCATCATAAGTGTCTATTTATAATATAATAACTCTTTCCCTATTTAAAATACCTTGATTTAATGTCTGAAATATAACTAAAAGAGGGAATAAATTTACTTTTGGGAAATTTATTAATTAAAAACAATTTTGATCAAATTAATCAATTTAAGTGTTTACAATTATAATATTTAAGGTGAAGAAAAAATATTAAATGTAAAAAATTGCAAAGATATTGGTAAAAGAATTAGGTAATAATCCACAAAGGATCTCTATGTATTATCACCCTAATTATCCTTCAGTCATTTTTGTTTGAATATTTATATATAATGATTATAGAACAAAACCAAAATAGACTTTATTTTTAATGATTTTATCCTGAAACTTGTTATAAGAAGTAAAAAACTTGGTTTTTTGTGGTGGGTATAATGAAATAAAAATCACGACTAGACTTTTATTAGGGGTGGATATAAACCCAAATCCCATCACATTAAATAAAGTGATCACATATGGAAGTCACACTCAAAGGTAGTGAGAAATCCATGATATGAAAAATACGAAGATTTTTATGTGAAATCCAAATTATGTACACAATATACACCACAACATGATTAAAAAAAGTAAAGGGTAGTGTAAATAGATAAAAATGTAAGTGGGTAAAAAAATCTGTGAAATGTGACATCGTTTAGGATCTAGAATGAATCTACACGGTATCCATTTCTTCAAAAAAAAACTAGGTGGTGATTTATATCCACCAATGTCTTTAAGATAATTCTTTATTTTTTGGGGTTTAATAGAGACATTATAACTCTAATTAATTTATGTGGGGCCCACAAAACATTTCTACATTTTGAATATGTATAGGTTCCACTACAGAGCTGGTGGAACTTGGAATGAACCACGATTCTATATAGGCACCACCACCTATTTTTTAAAACCATCTTTTTGGGGATCCACAAATTCTTCTCATGGCCCTCTTGAAACCTCTATTTCGTATAAACACTCAGTGAAAAAATTCCTAAAATATAAACACAAAAATCCATCAAAATATATTTTTAGAAACACAAATGTGTGTTAATGATCATTCAAAACAACATAATAGATTGATATTTATAGTATTATATTAATTTTTTATGTTTGAGAATACTATAGAAATTAAAAAAAATTAATGACGGGAATGATGAAGATCACATAATAATAACATAAACAAATTTTGATATTTCATACTGAAATCCAACCAATTATTTTCAATAAATCAAAACAACTTTTGGAAAAAAAATTATGAAAAATTTATAAATTTATTAATAAATAATTTAATTTTAATAGTAATCCTCTTTCTAGTTATTAAAAAATAAACATCCTTAATTTCATATAATTCAGGAATAACTCAATTTTAAAAAAAGAAATGTAGTTTTCCCTTATAATACCAAGAATATACTTTGATGTCACAGCTATCTTATCCTTTGATATTATAAAAACATATTTGTGAAAATGATTAAGATAAATGAAAGATTTTATTTCATCACCTTCACCATTATTGTAATTTCCTTGTATGTATCAAATATGGGTTAATAAAATAAAGATAACACATTCATCATAAGATGATGTCTAGTTATAATGAAAGAAAATTAATTTTCTATTTTATTAAGACAATCATTAATGATGGTTTTGAGAAAGAAAAAATAATAATTGCTTTATAAATATATAACATTTATTTCCATATAAGTATATTTTGAAAAAAAATATTCAAAACATAATAAATTTCAACAATTAAAAAGAGTCTTTTGGAAACCAAAAAAGTGCACCACATGTTCCTTTTCATAATTACATATACTTAAATTTCATAAATTTGAAATATAATTTTTAATTGACTCACTCTCTTGTAATATTTAAAATTTAATAAGTGTTAGAAAACCCTTAAATATTTCAAATATACAAAATTATAAGGGACCATGAAAATTAAGCCAATTAAGATATAAAAAATTAAAAATAAAAACCCATTATAGAGAGTGAAATAAAAATATCAGTAAATTAAATATCTAAAATAAATTATATAAATAAAATTGAATAAATATTATATATTATGTAATTCAAAAAAGAACAAGATTAAAATAAAATTTAATAGAGAAACCTCAAGCTTCTCAATTTTAGATGAATGAAATAGAAATAGACCCTTTATAACACCCCTTAGTAAAATCAAAATGATCAACCATAAGGTTTTTTCTGAATATGTCATGAAATTAAAGACTAATTAAAAAAATAAAGCTTGATATAACATTTTTTGGAAATTTAATTTAAAAAATGGTGTCTGTTGTCAATTTTTACTAAAAAATATTACAGAATTTGATTTTTTATGTATATAAATCGCAAATTTTTGTTATACTTCATAGTAACATGGTAATAATTTATTCCATAACATTTGAATAGTATGTTTTATCCAAATGATTTTTGAGTGTCCACATACCAGGATATGTTATTCCATAAATTTTATATAAAGAATAGCCAATTTTTCTTTTTTACTAATCTATGAAACAATTGATTTTCTATGCTGGTGGAAATTCCCACTTCTAAAATTCCTATCATATTATAACACACTAAATCCCACTAAAAACATAAATGCTTAGAATATGTGTTTTTTGTAGAATAAACCAATATATTTTGTTTTTCTAAATTATTAAAATATTATTTAAAGATATTTTAAGTGTATTTCCATTGGACATGATTGAAAATAGGAACAGAGTCACACACTAACTAGTATGTCTAATTGAGTTGTCATGAGATATAGAGGAAACCTAATTATATAAAAATAAATCTTATTATCCTAAAATTTATTGGATTCTCCAATGTAAGATTAATTATGTACTCATCAGAGTAAAACTATCATTCACATGATCCATTATAAAACTATTTATAAGATCATTAGTGTCTTTCATTTGGAAAATTAATGTTTCATCCATGTTTTCAGAAACTAGAAAATCATGGAAATATTTAAGCTCTCCAATTAAACTATATTAAAATTTCCTACAATATTAATTATAAAATTAATTACAAATAGATACTTAGGTTGAACCAAAAATAACACCATCGACATAAATTTGATCAATCAAAAGATAATTTGAAATATATTTTAATAATAATTTGTAGTCATCCTTTCCCATCACTAAACCATTTTCTAAAAAAATAAATATCCTCTCATAAAATTTCCACACAACTTTCATGAGTCCATAAATATAATTGGTTAGAGTTAAATCATGATAAAGAAATTTTAAATACTCAATAAAATGAGTTTATTCCAAAAAAATCATTTTTGGATATAAATACATTTCAAATTTTACATTTAACTTGTATTTCAATAATCAATAAATTTAAATGAGATGTGAATTCCAATATTATTATAATGGATTCTAGACTACTAAATAGGGAAAAGGACTTAGTAAAAAATAATTTATGTCTGTATTATGTGTTAACTATAATTTGTGCTTCCATGTGGGTGATATTATTTTTATATTCCAATTTATTTTTATCTGCCCATTTTGATCCAGTAACAGGATGATCATTGGACCATCCCATAAGAGTCAAAACATGTTCCCAGATAATTGAATTAATCACTCTTACATGGAAAGAATATAATTTTTATCATTAATAGATTCAATAATATTTTTTAGATTTAAGTTCTATTGAAAATATTAATGTTCTAGTTCATTTAAAATGAAATTCTAGTATGAATACTACCTTTTTAATCTATGATGAAATTTTCAAGAATAGGGTTATAAAATTTAACTTAATCATTTTGTAAAAAGGACATAGTTATTTTTTCTACTTCTTCCAATTCAGGAGGTTGATAACAATTTACTGTAAAATTATTAATACCTCAACATCATTACTTCAAGGATTCCGTTTTGTAAAATTCTAAAAAGAATTATTTTAATTGACTCTTAAATGGGTTTTATATTTTATTGAGAAACTAGTAAGCTTTACTTGAGTAGGAATTTATAATAAATATACCATCATACAATTTAGGTTCATGTTTACCAAGGTTATCATTGTTGTTTAGAATAAACTATTTATAACTAATCTCCTAAATAATAAATAACCATATGTATTTTACTATTCCAAAGGTCATAATGGGTTTTTAGGGATTAGTATCATTGGTATAGGGTTATTAGTTTAGGCTCAGATATTGAACACATTAACCCAAAAATATTTTTTGATTTTGAATTCATTATGAATAATTTGAAAAATAAGATTAATTTTTGTTTCCAAATTCAAAAAATGAAATTTATTTTTAGAGTTTTAGAAGAATAAAATAAATGTTCATAACCATAGGAAACATAAAATTCATCAAAATTGTTAATTTTAAACTCTACCCCATGATCAGTTTGAATGGAATTATTATTATAACATTTTTCAATTTTTATGTTATATTTAGTGAAGACTTTAAAAGCGTAAATTTTATATACAAACAAATAAACCTAACTAAATTTTATATAACGATCACAAATTATAAATTAGTAACACTTACCAGCTATATTAGAAACATGGGTTGGTCCAAAAGGTGATAGGTGTATAATTTCCTGGCTTTTAGAGGTTGAGAGTTAATTTTTAGACTTAATGGATGGCATTGGATATTTACCATGATTTCATGATTCACACACACCATTTCTTTTAGAATGTGGATTTCTAGTAAATATCATGAAGGATGTCTCTAGCTAAGTTTCACTACTGAGTGTGTGATATAATATCCAAGAAGACTATTCTATATCCATTAATCACTCAATTTTCCACTATTGAATTTATCAATTTTTCTTATATGGGGTATCAAATCAATTAAATAAAAAAAATTAAATTTAGAAGTGGTAAATAAAATTATTAAAATGGAATAAATACCATGAAAAACAATATTTTTAAAATAATCATTAAAACCACTATCACATATTTAACTAATGGTTGGTAAATTATGCTTTATCGCTTTATAATTTAACACACCTTTAGTAATAGTTGAGTTTGAAAATATATTGTTTTGTATAATGATGATCATACTCCATGATTTTTCACAAAACGTTTCAATCCAACCATCGTGCTCCTCAAGGTGGTTGAACTTGGTGTATTGAACACAAATGTTTATCAAAAACCTACAATTCATATACCATATAACTCCATGGGAATTTCTCTAAAAAAATCCTATAAATAATTTAAGTGACTAAAGATACATTCACCCAAAAGTTGGGTCCATAATTTTTTTCCAAATGTTATTTTGGATCCTATATGTTTTTTGAGAACATTTTTCTATAATAAAAATTTAAAAATCGGTGAATTTATTTGGTCCTTCCATAACTATGATTCTTTTTACTACTTTAATAAATCTATTTCCAAACCATTTAATAATAATTTTAAAATTTTTCATAATACATTTCCTCAAAAAGTGGAAATATTAGAATATCTAGATGTGGTTTCTTGATTAAACTAACAAAGTCCAAAATTATATTCACATGTTGTTGGGAACCCAAAATTAAAATAAAATTCTTCTCACCATGGGTGGAATTAAAAAATATTTTTTGAGATGTTGATTATATTTTTTTAATTTTTTAATGTTGGGTTGATCCTTTTGACTAACCCTCTTACATTTATATTTTTCTATGTCATTTTTTAGTTTTTCATTTTCTTCACCTAATAAATTGAATCTTGTATATTGATTATAATTTTTTATTGATAATCCTTTTTATTTTTATTTTCCTCTATTAATTTTTCTTTTTCAATTAGAATATTTTATTTATCATTATAAACATGATATTATATTTTTTTAAGCTAGGTAAACATTGAAGTAAACTAAAAAAATTCATCTTTTAGTTGATCTCTAGAATATCAAATATCATAAGAATTTAAAGGGATAGTGTATGAATAATATGTTGAATAATATAACTCTTTACTTACCTTAGGATTACAAATGATGAATTTTGGTCTTCCATATAAATAGGATATGGAGTTATCACTTTCACTCCAAGTTGATACCTTGAATGTTGTTTTTCATTCATTTTTTTCTTTTGTAATCTTTATGATATTGGGAAACCATGTCTGTATGTGACCCTTTTTGTTCGACTCATATTATATTAATATTACTTTTTCCTGTTTTTCATTTCTCTCGTAGTGGTAAGTTTCCTTCTTTATGGTTAACTTTTTCACCTTCATGGAAAGATGAGAATTATCCTCTTCACCATCGAATGATTCATCATTGTATTATTCGATGGAAATTGGATTTTTCTCCTTTACCCCTTTGGCGTATTTCTCAACTTTTCCCTATATATAAATATAATATTTTCTTATAAACCCAATGAGTTTATCAATCGTAGTATTTATGATTTGTTTCACTTATTATATTATCATACCTTTGGGTGACCAAGAACATGGTAAAACCTAAAATATCTTATTCATATTCATATATATAAATATATCATCCCATAAATACTTTCTTCCCATAAAGATTTAAGTGAAATTATTAAAAAATTTATTTATTTAATTTTTAATATGAATTCTACATATTTCAAATTCTTGATTGTGCAAATCAATACTAATAACCTTTACTTAATCGGAACTTTCTTGAATAACTGATATTATTTTTTAACCTTCATGAAAAATATTCACATAAAAACTATATTAAATTCATTTATATATAACCCATGATATATAGATTACAAATATTCTCTATCAATCTAAAAAGATGTTATACCATTTAGGGTCCATTTTTCTTCTTGATCTGGGGTTAGGGTAAATCCATGAAAAAAAATTCACCAAACTGAATATCCCATACATTTAATAAATATATACATTCTTATTTTCCATTGACCAAGGTCATATCTAGAAAAATAATGGACTCTACAAATGGTGTGTCCTTAAGGGTCACCTTGGGAATTCGATTTACGGATCATATTAAATTTTTAATTACTTAACACTATTTATGAATTTGAAAACAAGGTTAGATCTGATATAAATTGTTTCCCTGAGTAAATATAAAATTAGGGGGTGATTTTTCTTTTAAAAAACTTTATAAATTAAAGGAAAATTTTATAAAATTAAAATAAATAATTCAATCAAAAATTATAAGAGATTAATTGCATTAAAAATATAAAATGTATGAAAAATCATAACATATTGATTAAATGTTCGACAATAATTCACAAGGGATACATTTATCTCCTACCCTCATGTATGCTAGAGATGTTTTTTCTTAAAAAAATTTTAATGGTCATATCATAAATACCAAATATATTTTATTTTTAGTGATTGTTGCAAAAACTCATTACGATAATTAAAATCCTTGTTTATTAAGGGATGTTTCCATGAAAATGATAAAAAGGCATGTAGTTAGTGGTTGAGGATTGAATTGAAAATACCCCCCACATCAAACTTAGTGATAACGTATCACACTCAAAATCTATGGTAGTGAGTGCCTGAAGAAATAAATATAATTGATTATCCATGAGAAGGACCAATGAAGTACACTTTCTTCCCTACCATAAGATTACAACAATACAATAGTTTGATAAATAGAGACAAATGAATAAGCGAAAGATAATGAGAGAAAAATGAAACAATTTAGGGTCTTGAATGAATTTCCAAGGTAAGAATTTTTTCCCAACACCATTGGGGTTTCTGTTTATCCTTTCATAGTTGTCAGATCATTATTAAAGTGTGTGGTTTAATAGATCCTTCATAATTAGAATTATGGAATGAGGGGCCCACTATAAATGCATAGATTTTGATTTTTTCATTATGCCACCAGATTGTTGGTGGGTTTCATCGGCTGGTCGGTGGAATAAATATAGAACAATTGATTTGTGTGTCCACTCGCACTTCCTTGTGAAAGGGAAACAAATTGCTTCTGAAGGTCCTCTTAGGCCATTGATTTGGCCCAGAATTTTGGTGAGAAAACACTCTAAAATATAAACAAAGATATAAATAAAAACAAACTATTTGAAATAAAATTTTCTCTCTATGATCATTGAAAAAACCTAAGAGATTGAGACACAAAACAATATATACATCAAATTTCATAAATTATCTAATATCTATTTGTCGGTATTTATCATCCCAAATGCTTGATACCCTCAGGATATCTAAAAACCACATATTAGAGTATTTGGAATTTAAATGTGTATCATTAATATCAATATAATCATAATGATTCTATTTAAAAATTATTGTCTAAAATATACAACAATCTACAAAAAATATATGTTTCATACCAACGTGGTACCACAAAATCATAATCCTAATGATTCCATAATCTAGAATAAATACATATATATGAGTTATTATCATGTTTTATATCATTCCATAAAGGTATTTGAATTTAATTGATTCAAATAAAATAATTACCATATACATCCGTACGTTTATTATGAAAAATTTTATTTTCCAAAAATATTTTAATAGACATTAGTTTTCACCTAAAAACATATCTATTTAGATAGATCATCATTCCAATAATATCATATATGAATCCTGAATATTTGAGAATACAATGCTTTTTCCAAAATCCATCATACGGATAAAATAAACTCTATTCATTTTGTATCATATATCTTCTTATTTCCACGATATGTGTATCCAATGTATCGTATTGGGTTTTTATTACCTAACTTTTAGGGATAACCATTTACACCAAGAATTACACAATATAATCCTTGTGCAACCGAATTTATCATAAATCTTCATAGTTGGATAATGAAAAAATTTCTTTCTTTAGATAGAATCTCACACTTAGTATTTGAGAATTTTTCTTTTCTGGTCACTCCAATTAATATAAAGTATAAGAATATTAAATTCATAACTAATATTTCACATGAAATCCTTGTTATATCATGTTTGATTAATTTAAGTATATATGCATATGATGATTTAGTTTTGGTATCACTATTCCATCCAAAAATTATTATATTCAAAAGATATTAATATGTATGTATTTACATAAATCATAGTTTGTGTTACGCAATCAAAAAAGGAATCCATGGGAACCAATATTTTGAATGAAACTACATTGTTGGATAATTGATAACTTTACATGTATTGTATTTTGAACGAATCGTACTCTTAGGAGTTTAATATTTTTATATTAATGGAAGACTAATAAATAAACATCATATTCAAATGAAATTCTTAATACTTTCATCATATTAAATATATATTATCACTTCTTTATAACATTATATATTCAAGTGTCTGATGATTTTTTTTATAATCCTTATTCAGTTCAATAAATTATTATATTCAAATAATATTAACAAGTAAGTATATAAAAAACTCTATATTTTTGTTACTCAAAAAAAAATAATTCAGGAATATTTTTAAATATTCACATGCATCCCATGGGTACAAGAGACTCTTCTCATGTAATGGTCTAAAATTTTATGACATAATCAATCCTCACAAGAGTAAGTTAGTATCGATATATTATAATTACCTGACCTTAAAACCCTATTAAATAGTGTCTTTATATAGTAATAAATTTTCTGACATTCCAATATAACTTTCAAGTTTTTATTTTTAAATAACCTGATCATCACCATTACATAAATTAACATTACATCACAAAGTGTACACTTCCATTCAGTATTCAATTTTTATATAATATAAATTTTTTATGGTATGAAAAGTATTACTCTCATTAAATATTATAAAAATATTAATCATGGACACATCCTTTTCCATACTCATCATAAAAACCCTAGGAAAAAAATTTGAAAACATGTTATGAGCACCAAAAAACTCATTAAGTTACATTTAAAAAGAAATTATGAAACAATTTATTACATGAATAGTCAATAAAATTTACCTCCATTAAAATAAAAATTTAAATAAATGTAAATATTTTCATAATGATTAAATCATCATCTCAACCTAAATATTTTAATAAAATATTTCATAAGGAATCATTTATTGAAAAATAAAAAAACATAATGGTTTCTTTATAATAATGAGTAAATCCATAATACATTACAAAATGATATACATTTCGCCATTTAGACGTAGAAAAAAGACCATTTAAACATAAGATCATTAGATTACCTTGTGAAAAAGTAATATTTCTAGGAAAAAATATATAAAAAAATTTTTAAATATAGACCCAACATCCATATAACACTTTCAAATACTCTTATAATTGGAATAACCTACTTGATAAATTTCAATAAACTCAAAGGTGAAACCATACTGGCTAACGTCAACCCATTGAGAGATGAATTAAAGATATATATAAAGATAACAATTATCACAAATAATGAAAAAGAAATATTTGTTTATAATAACACATTAAATAATTCATTCTCATCATCATACACATAGAAATATTATTTTCACCCATTATAAAATTCTTTCTGGAAAATGAAATATCCATTAAATTGAAAACCATTTCTGAAAATAACTAGTTCAAATGAAGGAGGGTTTTATTTTTATAAAACATGAAATGTTATAAATGAATCTAAATATAAAATAATTGATATTATGATGTGAAAACCCATTTATGTTGTGTACATTAATATATAACATTTCATTTTCATTTTTTCAAAACAATCTTTCTAAAATATGTAATTTTATTAATTTTGAAAAAAATCGAAAGAATTTAATAAAGCGATATAATATTAGATTTATGAGTAATTTAATTATATATAAATATATCTATTATATAATTTTATGAATATGGGCATGGAAGAATAATATTTACAAAATTAATCAGAAAAAAATTTGGAATGAGGTTTTAAAAGTAAAGTATCAGTTATATTGAGTTGGAAACATAACATATGTCTATTATATTTATTAATAATGAACTTAGGTTAATTATATAATTATTTAGGAAAATTTTTTAAGTCGATTATTAGTTTTTTATATATTTATTTACATTTTATATAAAATTAATTAATCATTTCTATTCACTTCAAAAGTCTTGAGGATATTATGTTTATATATCAAAAATAACAATGATAGATTTACTATGGAAAAAATGGTAACTCTTATATCATCACTAGAATAATTAAAATGAAATAATTATTATTTTTATACATAAATTAAATATTTCAAATAAATCATGAAATATGATTATTAAAAATAAATTATGTTACTATCATGGAGATGATAGGTTGTACGTATGCATGAATAACGATTCAATTTTTAAAATAATATGGTGGAAAGACATTATTTTATGTTTACATAAATATGGTCATATAATAAATATAATATAATCCATTTAAAGAAACATATAAATTTCATCTATATGATTTGGTCACAAAAATCATATCATATCAGTTCGTGAAGGTTATAATACACATATATACTTCAACAACGTTAACATATTCAATGGATATAATGGTTAGAAAGTAGAATATATGAAAACATTCCAAAATTATTAATATCACAATAATATTATATATATATATATATATATATATATTAAATTAATCATTATAACCAACCCTAAGTGGTCGTGATAGTAAATGAATTACAACGGTTTAGTAGGATGCAATCCTCTTTTGACACAAATGATGGTTTCATTTTCTTTTTTATAGAAGAAGTATATGGATATAGGTTATTTCAATGAAATACTAACATCTTGATATATAGAATATAATCATGTTATTATTTTTTTCCTGGATGAAGGATATTTAATAGAAGTATAAAATTAAAAAAACAAAAACCCCCAGTTAAGAATTATACATATTTCTCAACCAACCTTTTTAGGTTTTATCACGACCCGACCTAATCTGAGGATCAAGACACAACAACCCCAAGCCTACCACCATGATCCAAGGGTTGGAGACAAGCACCAAAGGCACAATGAACTAGGGGGGGCCTTTTACTAAGAACCCATACACCTACAAACAACAAACTAAATGAAAAATTCCAAAGGAAGTTGAGAAAAAGATTCAACTACTATAAAGTTACCTAAATATGAATTAACCTCTAGACAGTATAAAGGTATGTTAGTTAATACAGAAATTTAAAGGGGAAAACAGACACCTAGACCAAAAAATACATACAAACTAAAGAAACAAGGAAGAGAGTAATAATCAAGAGAGCCCCACTGCTATATCCCAACTCCGACCACTATACAATGTTCACAAAGCCCGTATCACTACGGTCCCTAGAGATCACGATCAACCAATCCACCATCTGCAAAAGACACAATGTAACGACCCGAAAATTTGAATAAATTTTGTTTCCTAATTTTGTGTGTTAGTTTATTTTATACTCAACAAAAGTATTTCATCTAATAAAATGAGTATAATTAAAATAAGACCGTTGGGTTTCAATTGTTATATGACAGTTGGTCAATATGAAGGCTGGAAACTAAATTTTGCGATTATTGTCTATAAATACAAGTTTTCTTGATTAATTAATATAGAAAGAAGATTTGATGGCCCCATCCAGTATTTTGGGGCCGATCGAAGCCCATATGACAGAACTCAGGAAGGAGGTAGCACCTTTGGGCTTTGCTCTGGAACAAACACAAGTTGAACATCATCGTGTGAAGCTGGAACAGAATCGCCTCGGTGAGAAGTTCACACTGATAGAAATCACTACTCTGATAATGTTTCCTGAGCCACCCCAAGATTCTATCACCCCATCACACCTTACTCTTAGGTCCTATGCTGGTGTTATAAGGGGCTATGTAACGAGACCATAACTACCTTGTGTAATCTTTGGATTTAAATAAAAATTGTGATGTCTTATTTTGGTGAAGTGTGTGAATGTTCAAATGTCCAGAAAAATAAAGTATGCATATTTTTGATAAATTTTGGAAAAATGATATTTTAAAATATTTATGTAAACCATAAATAATTAAAAATATGTAATGATTTTCAAAAAATGGTCTTCTAAAGTTGTTATCAGTATGAAATTTAGAATCTAGTAAGATCAACTTAACTTTTTGTGAGTAATAAATTATGAATTTTTATTTTACGCTGAGGATGAGTAATGTTACCAAATGGATTAGTAATCTCTCTTAAGAAAGTGTTAATATGATTTAGGCACCTTGATTAAGTAATGTGATTCAATAAAATATGTAAATAACTGTTTTAGAAATTTTTGGTTAAGTATTACCTTTTTGGGTGAATAGTTTCTTTTATTTAAAAATTAAATTAAAAATATTGAGAAAATTATTTTCATAAATGGAGTTTATTTTTGAAATCAGAGCATTGATATTTGGTTAAGGTGATTTTTTGGGATTTTTCGGAAACAATTGACTTTTCAATAAATAGTGTTTTTATTTAAAAATTAAATTTAAAATATTTAGAAAATTATTTTCATAAAATGGAGTTCATTTTTGAAATCAGAGCATCGATATTTGGTTATGGTAAATTTTTGGGATTTTTCTGAAACAGTTGAATTTTCAGTGAATAGTTTTTTCATTTAAAAATTAAATTAAAAATAATTAGAAAATTATTTTCATAAAATTGAGTTCATTTTTGTAATCAGAGCATCGATATTTGGTTATGGTGAATTTTTTGGATTTTTCTGAAAAAGTTGAATTTTCGGTGAATAGTGAAAATAGAGTTTTTAGTTTCGGGTGTTTAATGACCTCATTAAGGATGTAATAATTATGCCACAATTCTGGTCGACTTATGAATAGTACTATAAGGTATGAGGTGTCCCAAGTGGCTAATACCATGGGAAACATACCATGGGCAAGACCATGGTTTTTCCAATACCACTGATGAGGTGTCCCTTGGCAATTAATGCTTTGTCCCCTCACTTCTCCTATAAATACAAATCCATTCCCCCATTCATTTCATTTCCAAATCCTCCGCAACGAATTTCTGGTCTCTTTACCTCTCATGGAGTCCTCCCAAGGTTCCCTCATTCATCCCAAGGTCCCGACCTTCTAGCTTTCAAAGTTACTCCTCAAGGTAAGGGATCCTTTCACCCTCTTTTTTAAGCCATGACATCTTTTATGTTGTGTCTCCTAGTTTCCATATATTTTTGTTGTGTGTATGTTCATATATTTTATAATTACTTTCCATTTCATGTCTAATTGTTTAGATACCCTTTCTGCTCTCATAAATTTGTTTCTGAATTTTTATGTGACGTTGTTAGGCTGCCGAATTTTTCGTAAAAGGAATCGTGTATTCTCTTTTATTTCATGTTTCCTTTTCATGTGGTATGTCGTTCAAATTTCCCTTCCATGATATTATGTCCAAGTTATTCTATATTTATAATTTTATTATAAGTTATTTATTAGTGTTTTAATCTTGTTCACTCCATTTCCAATTTTTTCTAAAACCATGTTATATTGTTGTTATGCTGCAGAAATTTCACCTCAAAATTTCTATCTCTTTCTCTCCAGAAATTCTCTTGTTTTATTTATATGAAATCCCAGACATATATCGTTTCTTTGGGTGTTCATAAATATATAAATATGATTTATTTGATTCTGTAATTGACATACATATAACCCTCACTCCCTTTCCATGGGTTATAAATGACATAACTATCTCCTTTTTATATACTCTATAAAACGTCAAGATTTTGAAATGAAACCCCTTTCTTTTATTCTCTATGGGTTATTTATGAAATTTTGGATTATGATATATGTGGATCACATATAGGTAAATAAATATTAAGGGTTTTCCCTGATATAGCTTCAATGCATTGGGTAAATATTTAATCTCTAGAGATGAAATGTTTTACGATACCTTGGTGAATAACCTTGGTAATTTTTATGACACCTTGGGGATGGGCCTTCATGATATGTTGATGAATGTCTAAATGAAATTTTTTATCAACATATTCAATTTGTTTTCCATGTTCTTTTCTTTATTATATTCATATTCTTCCATTGCACATGCCTTTATGTTTTTATTCATGTTCTTATTGATATCACAAGTACATTGATTCCCTTGTTTAGCCTTACTGGGCCTTCTGCTCACCCTTTCCTTTGATTTATATCTCCAAGTTATGAGATGCAGTAAATGTAAATTGGATGAACCTATGATGAAGCCTTAAAATTGGTTTAGATTAATGTTTTATGTTGTTTTCATTTACTATGTTCCTAATTTCCAAGACACTAGACTTTAAAGATCCTTTGTATGTAAAATGTAATGAAAAGTTATGTATTAAAAAGGCGGGATGCCATATTTTGTATCAAAGGATAGTTTAGTTATTTATGGAAATTAGGATATGAAAACATTAGGAAGAACCTTATAGAAAATTATAAATGTAGGAAATCTTCCTTGTATTCTGGTGATTATTGAGTAAGTGGTTTATCAAAAAAATATATCCATGTCTAGATACGAGTAGGTAGAGGTTACTCTGGCACAGATGTACATAGGGGTAAAACCCGAAAACACCGCATTGAGCTAGACTCGAACAAGAACTGGTACTCAACAGCGGGCCTTGCTGCACTGTTGGTTACGACACTCCCGGGGGATATGTTTGGTTTATCACAAGCATTTTAAGAATCATTATGAAGGAATTATAGAAAAATGTTATTGTCTAAGAATGAAGTTTTAAGATATAAAATCCTTTTTATTTAAAAGATTCGTATAAGAAATAATTTTTTCAAAATATATTTATTCTTTTAGAAAATGTCCCCATCGTCTAGGAATACATTGACGTATTTCCTGACGAGTTACCCGGACCTCCCCCGAAAAGAGAGGTAGAGTTCTCCATTGAACTCATACCTGGTTCTCATCCGATGTCAAAGACCCCCTATATAATGGAAAATGTAGAACTAGAAGAATTAAAGAAACAACTCAAAGATCTTTTGTAGAAGGGGTTTATCCGACCAAGTGTTTCACCTTGGGGAGCACAAGTTATCTTTGTGAAGAAGAAGGATAGATCAATGCGGCTATGCAGTGATTATAGAGAACTGAATGGGATCATAGTGAAGAAAAAATACCCTCTTCCAAGAATTGATGACTTATTTGACCAATTTCGTGGGGCTCAATTCTTCTCTAAGATTGATCTTCATTCTGGTTATCATCAATTGAGGGTGAAGAATGATGATATTCCAAAAACTGACTTCCAATCAAGATATGGTCATTATGAGTTTTTTTTATGCCCTTCAAACTAACTAATGCACCTGGTATTTTTATGGATCAAGAATAAGTAGATTTTAGAAACTTATGTTTTATCAAATGGATATCCTTTTTATAGTAAAATGATTTGGTGATTAAATGATAAAGGTTATTTTGGATTATGTTTTCTCTTATGGAATAATATATGCCTAAGGAAAATAAAATACTACAGGATTTTATTTTGTGGAGGAATGGTTGAGTTATTTTGTATAAATCTATGTATTTATTGTAGGCATATGGTGACATGGGTTATTTCTGGAAAATGATGAACATAGCATAGAGATTATGTGAATAGGTTAATTGAACTTTAGTATGAGACTTTAATAGTAGTCGATGTTATTTGGAGACAAATGTTATGATTTATTGTGGAAGATTTTGATGAATTCCATCGGAGTTTTGGGTTCTAATCTTAGATTGGATTATACTGATGAATTTTAAGGATGATTGTGTATTGAATGGTCTTTCTGGAACTTTGGGTACTTTTTGTTGAATTTTGGAGATTAATAGTCTTATATCTTTTTAAAAAGGATTGTCCTTTTTGGGGATTATGTGATTCTCTAGAAGATGATTCTTGTGCTTTGGATGAGACCAAGTCTTTTTGAATTCTCATTGTTTGGAGAAAAGATTAGTCGTGGTAGAAACTTATTAAAGGATGAAACTCTACTTGAAAGTAAGTATATTTCCTTATGTTATTATTCTATTTAGTAAATTAACTCTACAAAATTATGAAAGGGAATGTAAAACAAAAATGTTGTTTCTTTACGTTTCATACTGGATAATCAAATACTGTTTAACACATCATAATTTTGTGATCTTCTTGTGGTTAATTTTCTCCTAATCATGTTTTCTATCACACTCCATCAGAACTTGATGCTTTGTTTTCTCTTCCATATCCATGTTTTCCTACATGGAATCCTAGTATGGGTTAACTCGGGTGACCTTTTTACTTCCCTTTCTTTCATTTAATGAAATAGTTTTACTGACTCTTTTTCTGATGTGGGACTTTCAATGAAATTTCCAAGCCCAATTTTAAAATTGTGAGGATGCAGTTTCTTAAGGGGGGAAGAATGTAACGACCTGAAATTTTAAATAAATTTTGTTTCCTAATTTTGTGTGTTATTTTATTTTATACTCAACTAAACTATTTCATTTAATAAAATGAGTATAATTAAAATAAGAAAGTTGGGTTTCTACTATTATATGAGAATTTGTCAATATGACCGTTGGAAACTAAATTCTGTGATTATGGACTATAAATACAAGTGATCATGATTAATTAATATAGAAACAAGATTTGATTACCCCATCCAGTAGTCTCTGGCCGATTGAAGCGCATCTGACGAAACTCAAGAAGGCGGTAGCACCATTGGGCTTTGCTCTGGATGAAACCCAAGCTAAACTTCATTGTGTGAAGTTGAAACAGAATCGCCTTCAAAAGAAGTTGAAGATGAAAAAAATCACTACTCAGGAAATGTTGGCCAAGCCGCCCCAAGATTCTATCACCCCATCACACCTTACTCTTAGGTCATATGCAGTTGTTATAAGTGGCTATGTAATGAGACCTTAACTGCCTTGTGTAGTCCTTTGATTTAAATAAAAATTGTGATGTCTTCTTATGGTGAAGTTTGTGAATGTTCAAATGTCCAAATAAATATAGTATGCATATTATTGATGAATTTTGGAAAAATGATATTTTAAAATATTTATGTAAACTGTAAATAATTAAATATGTGTAATGATTTTCAAAAAATGGTCTTCTACAGTTGTGATCAGTATAAAATTTAGAATCTAATAAGATCAACTTAACTTTTTGTGAATAGTAAATTATGAATAGTGATTTTACGCTTCGGATTAGTAATGTGTCCAAATGGATTAGTAATATCACTTGATAATGTATTAATATAATTTAGGCACCTTTATTAAGTAATGTGATTCAATAAAATAGGTAAATAACTATTTTAGAAATTATTGGTTAAGTATTAGTTTTTTCGAGTGATTAGTGTTTTTTATTTAAAAATTAAATTAAAAATATTAAGAAAATTATTTTCATAAAATGGAGTTAAGTTTTCAAATCAGAACATCTATATTTGGTTAAGGTGAATTTTTTGGATTTTTCTAAAACAGTTGAATATTCAGTGAATATTCTTTTTATTTAAAAATTAAATAAAAAATATTTAGAAAATTATTTTCATAAAATATAGTTCATTTTTGAAATCAGAGCATCGATATTTGGTTAAGGTGATGTTTTGGGATTTTTTTGAAATAGTTGAATTTCCATTGAATAATGTTTTTATTTAAAAATTAAATTAAAAATAATTCAAAAATTATTTTCTTAAAATGGTGTTCATTTTTGAAATCAGAGCATCGATATGTGGTTAAGGTGGTTTTTTGGGATTTTCTTGAAAAAAGTTGAATTTTTGGTGAATAGTGAAAATACAGTTTTTAGTTTCAAGTGTTTAATGACATCATTAAGGATATAATAATTATGCAATAATTCTAGTCAACTTATGAATAGTAAGATAAGGTATGAGATTTCCCAAGTGGCCAATTCCATGGGAAAATACCATGGGAAAGCCCATGGTTTTTTCAATACCACCGATGAGGTGTCCTTTGGCAATTCATGCTTTTCCCCCTTACATCTCCTATAAATACCAAGCCATTCCCTCATTCATTTCATTTCCAAATCCTCACCAACGATGTTCTTGTCTTTTTACCTCCCAAGGAGTCCTCCCAAGGTTCCCTTATGCCTCTCAAGGTCCCGACATTCAATCATTCTAAGTTACTCTTCAAGGTAAGGGATCCTTTAACCCTCATTTTTAAGACATGTCTTCTTTTATGTTGTGTCTCCTAGTTTCCATATCTTTTTTGTTGAGGGTATGCTCATATATGTTCTAATTAATATCCATTTCATGTCTGATTTTTGAGATACCATTTCTACTCTCATCATGTTTTTTCTGATTTTTGATGGACGTCATTAGGCTGCTGAATTTTTCGTAAAATGAATCGCATCATCTCTTTTCATTCATGTTTCCTTTTCATGTGGTATGTCATTTAAATTTCCATACCATGTTCTTATATCCATTTTATTCTATATTTATATTTTATTATAATTTATTTATGATTGGGTTACTCTTGTACCCTTTCTTTCTAATTTTTTCAAAAACCATGTTATATAGTCGTTATGCTGCAGAAATTTCGCCTCAAAATTTCTATCTCTTTCTCTCCAAAAATTCTGTTGTTTTATTTATATGAATACCAAGACCTATTCCTTTTCTTTGTGTGTTCATAAATATATAAATATGATGTATTTGATTCTATAATTGACATATATTTAACCCTCACTCCCTTTCCATGGGTTATAAATGACATAACAGTCTCATTTTTAAGTACTCTTTAAAACGTCATGATTTTGAAATAAAGTCAAATTATTTTATTATCTATGGGTTATTTATGTAATGTTTGATTATGATATTTGTGGATCACATGCAACTAAAGACATATTAATGGTGCGCCCTGATATCACTTCAATGCATTTGGTAAAGAATCAATCTCTAGAGATGACAAATTTTAGGAAACCTTGGTGAATAACCTTGGTAATTTTTATGACACCTTGGGGATGGACCTTGGTGATATGTTCATGAATGTCTATATGAAATGTTGTAGCCACATATTCAAGTTATGTTCCATTTTCTTTTCTTTTTGATATTACAATTATTCTATTGCTCATGTCTTTTTGTTTTTATTCAAGTTCTTATTAATATCACAAGTACATTTATTCCCTTGTTTACCCTTACTAGGCCTTCTTCTCACCCTTTCCTTTGATGTATGTCTCCAGGATATGAGATGCAGTAAAATTACATAGGATGAACCTATTATGAATCCTTACAAGTGTTTTATAATAATGTTTTATGTTGTTTTCATGTATTATGTTCCTGATTTCCAAGACACTATACTTTAAACATCCTCTGTATATAAAATGTAATGAAAATTTATGTATTAAAAGGCGGGATGACATACACAACATGTGTTAAGAAAAGACCATATATGGGTGAGTATATAAATAACCATTAGAAAACCCCAAAAAGATTAAGGGGGAGAAGTAAAATATACAACTAAAGTTAATCATTATATAAAAAATGAACTATAAAAGAGAGTAGAAAGAGTGAAGCTCAACCCCACAAGAGTGAGAAAGTATGATAATCCAAACACTAGTATCTCAAAATAGTGATGTGGTGAACCCCCCATTTGAGTCATTTCTACCTATAGTCGGATAGTAGAACCATCCAACCACAAGAAGCCAGACATGGAAAGCACATGGAAAACGCAGTGCATCTTCGCCTCTCTTGGAAGGAGAGTAACCAAGACCAAAGGAGTTGGTACTATAACAGGATGGATATATATATATATGTGTGTGTGTGTGTGTGTGTGTGTGTTTAGTCTTAGAATCATAAATGGGAGAGTAAGGAGAAATTCATCTCACAATCATGCCCAAGAAGATGACTAGACAATAGTTGTAATGTAGAGTCATATGTGATTCCCAACACCCCAAGTGTCTACCCTGGAGTCGCATGTCAAAGAGTTAAAAATCAGAACACCTCAATATTATCTAGTTTTGGTGGTACTGACTCACATACATGGTTTTAGGTCACTTCACAATAATGTATCTTAGTGGGTAATGTGACCCTATTTCTCATGAGTCCTTAGGTAAGTCGAATCACACCATTCCACTATGCTGCACAGCTGAGGGTATTCTCTGGAACGTCCTCGAGAACTACTCTACCCAGACCAGTAAGAGTGTTAACACAGAATGCCATTAGGGAATAAAATGTTTATCCCACCTATATGGTCAACTTGGAATCTTTGAGAACCACACTTCCCAGATCCTATTGGATGTTCATCCTGGAAGGTCGTCAGGGCCAACACTACCCATCCTAGCTTGAGGGTCCGCCCATAAGGACGTATAAGACTACACTACCAAGCCCAGCTGGAGGGTCATCCAAGAATCATCAGGGACTACACTACCTGGATTGTACAGGATGGTCATCCCAGAATTATTTCGTACTACACTGCCTAGACCATATAGAAGCATCAGCCCAGAATATCTTTGGGGACTACAATACCCAACCCAACAAGAGTGTCAGCCCAGAATAGTTTTGGTATGCTTTTTTTATCATTTCCATCATCAGGTGTCATCTATGGACATGCCAATCCAAGAACATTCACATCTTATTTCAAAAAAAACATCTATGAGGGGACCATCACATTCTACGTAGAAAAACACTCAGGATAGGCATCTTGCGGGCGGAAATATGAGTTCAAATGAATGATATATGAATGATTAAAGATTACTCGGGGGAGCTCAAACTATACACGACGTGTGAGGGGCCCTGCACAATATGTGGTCCCTATTCCCTGGATGGCCATGTCTTTGGCTGGACACAAGTCACACCCCATGTAGTAGTGCTTGTTGTATAGTTAGACTACACGGTGTGTTCAATCTATCTAGGGACAGTGGTAGTGTGTGATGGTTGTGTCCATGAACATAGACCACGTGTCATGTACTCTACTACACTGTGTGTTGGACCACATAGGAAGCTGCCCTTGTGGCCAACCTGTGTCTATGTACACAGACCCCATGTCATGTACTCTAGTATACTAGGCGTTGGCCCACAAACGATGTTGTATATGTGACCAATCCATGTCTGTGTGCTCGTAACATGGCGTGTTCCTAGACATATATTCCATCACACGACTCGCGTCACCTGGAAAGGTAGTGCACAACAAGTCAAGAGGAGTACATGTCGTCTCATCGGTATCCTTTCCCAAACCCTTTTGTCACCGATGAGGGTGGCTACAGGCCATGTGTTCTTCGTTGAACATGGCGTGTATTTGCAATTTTTCTAGAATCTAGAGGGCCTAATCCATCCTAGACTCTGCTTTGAAATGTTCTTCAACTACGATCCTAGTCACCTGATTTATCTCTGAAATCATCAGATATGTCTAAAGAAAGCGAGATCTCTTTTCCATTCATTATGAATCAGTCTCGTTCAAAATTGAGGGTTTGGATGGATCTTCCACATGTCATCGCATCATTATTTCTCATCATATTGATGTGAAATATTCAGATTATTCATATTAAAATAATTTTTAGTTTCCATATCTATGATTTTTTACATTTTGGCTCTCTTTTTGTAATTCCACCATGGTTTAGGGTGCCCAATTGAGATCGAGTGACCTGAAAATAGTCGAATTGGGATCCGCATGGATTCTATTTTGGGGAACACAATGAAAAGATTGGGAAAATTCACTATAAACAACGCTTTGGATGATTTTCCAATCACCTCGTTCCAAAGATCAAAAATAGGCATTCATTTTAGATGAACAAATAATAAATAGCATGTTCTTATCTATTGGGATTAAGAAAAAGGGAACAAATTGATGTATCAAGTTCCAACATGCATAATCATTTAATTAGGGTGTAAATACAACAAAAACGAGTCATACCTCTTGTTTGGTTCAATTGTTTACGAAGAACGTGTTGTCCAACAAATGAGAAGGATATGTCACCTCTTTATCCGTCTATATCTAGGAATTAAACTTTGATTCAACGTTCATCATTTTCCATTGGGATTAAAGAGGATAAGAACTCATAATTGAAAAAATAGGATTATGACGGCCAAAAAGTCATTTTCAATGTATTTAAATAAAATTATTAGGTTTAAAGGAAAATAAATAATTTAAAATTATAATTCCATTAATCACATAAACAAACTGCCGATGAAAAAGGGGTTTGAACATCTCGTGCCGACTCATTTTTTGTCGCAACTAGGGAAAACAAATGGTCCATACCCTACTATGGTCTCAAATTTCCGATCAGATAAACCGTTCAAGTGTTATAAAATTTTCATTAATTAACTATGCATCCACAAAATAAAATATATTTAATTTTTTTTGTAAAATTAATTTTTGGAACATTGGGCCTCGAAATCACATGTCGTCTGAGTGACTAGCTCAGGAAAAATATTTAGAAATATTTCAATTTCATATAAGGAAAAAATTAGATATCTACATCATTCCATCCTTCAATATTTTTATCGCGAAAAACAAAACTAAACAAAAAAAATCATGATGCATAGCCTACAGCTAGATCTCCCACTCCAAGGAACTCCCCTGCAGATTTTTGTGCTACCACAACACTCTACCCTGAGGGATGGGTCTTCCATACAGTTTCCGCTCATGTTTGTCCCCGATCACTATTGGGTTCAATCAAAAATGGTTTCATCCTTGATATCCATCTCACCCTAGTCAATTACATGTGTGGGGTCCTGTACATATCTCCTCAGCTATGAAACATGAAAGATGTCGTGCACCCGCTCCAGCTATGGGGGTACGTCGAGGAGGTTGGCAACCTCACCCACCCTTTCTATGATCTCAAACTGCCTGATGAACCTCAAGGATAGCTTGAATCTTTGGCAAAACCTCTGCATTCTACATCATTAGGAGACTCTCAAGAAGACTTGGTCTCCCAGATCAAACTCAAAGGGCCTATATTAGCAATCTGTGTATGACTTTTTTCTGCTCTATGTTGTCTTCATCTATTCACGGATGACTTGTAGCTTATCTGTCGTTACCTACATCAACATCAAGCCCCTAAGATACGACTCTCAAATCTCCATCCCACACAAAGGTGACCTACAGGGTATCCCGTATATGTCCTCAAAAGGTGACATGCCATTGGTGGGGTGGTAACTATTGTTTTACAACAACTCCACCAAGGATAAGTGATCCTCCTATCCCCGAATGAATTTTAATACGCTCGTTCTCAGCATAACCTCTATCACCTGAATAGTGAACTCGGTCTACCCATAGGTCTTGTGATTAAAGGTTGTACTCATTCCTAGCTAGTCCTCGAAAACCACTAATAATCCTCTCCATAATAATGATGTAACCCAACCATTACGATCTGAGACAATAGTTGAAGGTACCCTATGAATGCAGTTGATCTCTCGTATATATAGTTTCCCCAAACACTTTACCGAACTATGCTCCCTAATATAAAGGATGTTCCCCAACATCAAGATTCGATTTACTATCAGTCAGATGGAGTAATGGAACTTTGTTGTCTGTATATTACCTCTAAATAAGTCCGTGAATATGTCGTCCCATTTTCTCTCTAGGATATTAAGTGACTATAAAAAAAGCGGAGACATAGTGATTAGCCTTCACCATATAACAGATAAGGTATTATGAGATGAACTAACCTACACTTCATCTCCTTCTAGACCACTAAAACTATAGATGAAGATCCGTATACATCTTCCACGCACCTAAATGTATAGATAGGGGAGAAGTGTGTAACTCCATTATCACTTCCTCCCATATCACAACTTGAACCATTGTTCACCCCTAGAACAAGATATAATTATTATCTTTCTCAGAATATCCATTTGGTGCATCACCTATGGATAACTGATCACACAGAATATCCCAGTCAATGTCTCCCATATGAGACTATTTCACATGCTAAAGGAGCATATGATCCAACACCATCGACTGTAGGAAAACTATACCCTCCTGCTCCATCGGGGTCATTTTCCTATAAGATAACTGCTCTGATGCTTCCCTCACCAGGAGAGCCTGGGAATTCCTACTAATGGAATCTACTATAATATTTCCCTTCCATATAGTATAGACTCTCTTGAAGTTTTTGTCCTACAAAAACCCCATCGACCATTACTACATCAATGTCCAGGTCCCTCGAAGTGAAGACGTACCTGATACTCTATTGGTCTAAGTAAACCAAAAAGCGCTCTCCCATAAGGTAGTTCATCCACATCCTCTTAGGAAAGACTAACACTTCTAGATCTAGGTCATGAGTCACACAATTCTACTCATGGAGTATCAACTACCACAACAAATATGCGATGATGGCATGTTACTACATCAGTATGTAACCGAGCCCAACTTTTGAGGCATCACAATATTCCATGAACTCAACTCCTTCCTATTATAGACTCAAAATAGGAGCAGTCGTCAGGCTCTTCCAGAACTCCTCAAAGGCCATCTAAAACTGCTTAGACTAGGTAGACAACTAGCTCTTCCATGTCAACAGGGTAAATGGGGATGTGATCCTAGAGACATCTTCCATAATTCTCTAGCAGTACCCCACCTAGCTATGAAGTCTCCACATCTCTAAAACATTCTTGGGAGGATCCCAAGAAATAATTTCCTTGATAATCACTGGATATATGGTTAAGCCCTTCTTGAAAATGTTATGCCACAAATAGTGAACCTGTTGTATCTAGAACAATCATTTCAAGAGTTTTCCACAAAGCTAGTGCTCTCAAAGTAGACTAAGGACCCTCCTTAAGTGATCATCAGGATCCTCCTTAGTCACAAAATTTGTGAGTATTTCTTTGATGAATACAATTAAAAAATGGACAATGAATGAAAGGAATATATGGTTCATCCAAGACAATAAAATGGTGGGCGGATTTTCACACAATAGGGAATCACTAGGAACTTGTAGTGTCCAAAGTGAAAATAAAAATCCATCTTCAAAATATCAGCCTCACAAACTTGAAGATGGTGGTAGCCGGACCTAAGATTGATCTTGGAGAACCATCACAAGACTTGAAACTGATCTAAGAGGTTTTCAATCCTTAACAAGTGGTACTTTTACTTTATCGATGCCTGATTATGATGAACATAATCTATGCAATGCCATAATGTCCCGTCGTCCTTCTTCACAAACAAAACCAAAGCCACCCAGGGGGCACACTTGCTCTAATGAAACCTTTATCAGGAAGATACTTTAGCAACAACCTTAGCTCCTAGAGCTCATTAAGTTCCATCTGATATGATTTAAATGATATCAGGGAATTCCCAAACTGAAAATCTATGAAAAACTCCAAATCCCACATTAGAGGTAGTCCCAGAATGTCTTCCAGAAATAATTCCATATAATCCTCCACAATTGAAGGGATTCAGACACACATAGAGTCTAATGCACCAAGGTTCGTACTTGTTCATTTATGGGTAATGGGTTGTAACATCTTATTCATGGTACCCACTCTTCATGCTATGAGGTCTCTCACATAGAATAGGTATAACCTTGTCCAATCAGCACATAGGCATATGGAAAATATTTGGTGACAATCAATCTATTCTCTGACAATGGAATGAAAATCCATACATAGGATGACATCATAGGGTTCCATCGTGATGACCAGTAGGTTTGACAAGAACCTCTCTCCTCCAATAAATATCTCTCACTGCCGTTAGATGAAGGATATTGAGGAATTTTTCCATGTATTAACCTCAAGGAAAAGCTATAGTTCTATTATCTACACTGGAAGATCATACTCCCAAACAAAGATTTGAGAGTTTAAATAACTTCTAGAACCTCTTTTTCAAATACTGAAGTAAGATTAGTGTAAATAGAGATCGTACCTCGAATCATCTCATGTTCCGTTGGGTCATAGACATCCAAATCCTATAGTTTTCTTCGGCCCTGACAGCCAGCTCCCTGATCCGAATGTGGGATGTTTAGTGATGGTGGTTGGAGAACCTCATATCATCATCCCCCACAATAGCTCCTTCCACTCCTCTGCCAGCTCCGCCTATATAGGGACAACCTTGTCCCCACCTAGGAGATCCAAGATCATGAAACTGCCTCTTATATGGTGGTACATGTATTGCTTTCCTGTGATGTTCAGTATGCCTAGTGAGGTAGTCCCGGTCGATGTGAGAACACCCATCACAGTTATAGCATCATCCCTCTCTAGGTTTCCCAAGTGCTCGATACTCCCCCTAAATTAGCTGACCACACCCCTGAGTCTTCTCACAAAAGGGTCTCTCATTCTGATAAATCTGATCCTTCCTACTACTAAATATTAATACACCTCATCAGGCCTACTGCCAGCTCCAGCTATCCTGTATCCATCTTCCAAGAATCTGTATGTCACAAGTTCCCACTCATGCACCCCGAAAAAGGATGGGATTGAAAAGGAAACTAAATTGGCCTCATTCTCTCTACGGATTCCATACATGAACTTCCATTCTCAAATGTATCCATCTATAATCATGTCATGAGAGTAAAACATGGGGTTGGTGAACTTCGATACATACTCTGACATTTTCTTCCATCCTTGATAAAGCTCAAGAATATCCGAAATCTAAATAGAATGAATGAAGGATGGGAAATACTCCTCATGAAATAGTTGTTGGATGTTTCCCCACGAAGGTGTTTACTCATCACACATCTAGGTAACTAAGTTCCACCAATAACCAGCTTCTCCACGGAAAATAATGGCTCCTAAATACACCATCTAATATTTTGGTGTCCGAACTAGCCCAAACATGTGACCAGCAACACCAGCCAATCCTATACTACATGAGGATTTGGCTTCCTGCAGATCCTTAGTGATCAATGATGTTGGATCTTGCGGAGTGCGCTCATAATTCGTACATCCTCAGCCTTCCCTATTGGTTCTATCTACAAATCAACAGGAGGAGGCAATGCTACTAGTCCACATGGAGGAACGGGATCACATAATGGACCGTAAACTGAGGCCTCATCACTCATAAGGCCATCATCACGAACCAGAGCTAGTATCCTGGCTGGTTGTCCTGGTAGAGGCATCCAGAAAATTTTCTAGAGTACCGAGGTCAGATGTGCATAGGGTCCTGGTGAATGGATATCAGCCACCTATACCGTTGCTGGAATCCCTGTCCTGAGATCCACTCTCGATACATGTCGATATTGTTTCCCAAAATACCAAACACTTCATTTTTTGGGAATTTCTGAACAATTTTCAAATGAACAGACCACCTCTGATACAACTTTTTCAGGAACTAACACAAGCCTAGGCTTGAGATGCAACTTCCCCAAGCTCGCCACTACAGGCCAGGGGTTGGATACAACCCTCTAAGGAACAAAATACTTGGGGGGGACTTATTCTATGAACCTGTACACATGAATTCATCAAACTCAATGTAAAAGTTCATAGGAAATGTTGAAAAAGTGAAACCATTGTAAGGTAACATAAACATGCATGAACCTCTAGATAGTACAAAGGTATATTAGTGAATAATAAAAAGTAAATTGTAAAAACACACTCCTTAACCATAAATCGGTTCAAACCTAAAGGCAACTAGAAAAGAGTATCAACCAAGAGATCTTCACTATGACATCCCATCTCTGACTACCATTCATGGTCCACGTATCCCATATCCCAAAGATCCCATGAGATCACGATCAACATGTTAGTTGTTTGTAAAAGATACAACACATGTTTGGAAAATCCCATGTTGTGGTAATTATATACATAGCTATTAGTATACCCAAAAAAAGATGAATTAGGAGTTTGTAAAAGATACAACCAAAGTAAAACAGTATATAGAACAAGGTATATTAATGTCTGCGGTGGCGCGTTGGGGTTGTTCGCCGACGGTGCTGTCTGAATGGGGTGTGGCTCGAGGTGGCGAACTGTTCGAGACGTCCCGGTAATCGAGACTCATGATGGTTTCATGTTTGAATTTGAAATTTTAATTTGCGGATGGTGGTTTGTGGATGTAAGCCTGGTTACCGGTTTTCCTTAAACCAGCATTGGAGAAAATATAAAAAATGATTTGCAGGAAAGAGTGAAAACCAACCAAAAAAGAGTGTGAATGTAGGCCCATCCAAACATAAGGATCTTGAAATGGTTAGGAGTTGAAGCCCCCATCTAGTCTTTGTTACCTATGACCAGAGAGTAGACCCATCCAACCATATAAACCAAGACATGGAAGGCATGTGACATACCCCACGCGTCTTCAACTATCTTAGAAGGAAAGTAACAATACCCAAGGGGTGGGTATTATAACATGATATATATATATATATATATGTATTCTTAGTAAAAGAATCCCAAATGAGAGAGTAAGGGGATATCCATCTCATATCTCATCCAAAGAAGATGAGTAGTGAACAGTTCCAAAGGAGAGTCATTTAGGATTCCATACATCTCAAGCATCTTACCTAGAGTACATATTAGAGGGGATCAAATCACCACACCTCGATACAATACACATTGGGTAGAAGTGACTTGATATCAAATTTCCAAGTCACATCACATGAATTCTTCCTTGTGGGGAAAGATCCCATCTTTCTCATGAGTCCTTAGGTAAGTCGAATCATGCCTCGCCACTATGTTGCATAGTCGAGGGTCTTCTCTATAAGATGATTGGGGACAACACTATCCAGCCCAGCTGGAGGGTCATCCTGGAGGTTCATTTGGGACTACATTGTCAGACCCCACATGAGGGTCATCCTGGAATTATAGGGGACTACACTACTAGATCCTTCTTGAGGGTTGGTCTGAAAGGTCATTAGGGACTACACTACTTAGCCAAATTAGAGGGTTAGCTCGAAATGTTTTGAGGGACTACTTTAACCAGCCCAGTTTGAGGTTCATACCATAATCATCATGGGAAACACTACCTAGATCCTATTGGATGGTCATCCTAGCATCCTTAAAAACCATACCAACCATATCTTATTGGTGGGTGTTGGTACCAAAATTGGGGATGGAGAAGAAACAAACAAAATCATCCAAGGAAACCTCATAGAGACCATTCGTGGAGCCCCTATTGCCCTTCGGTCACCGCGGAGCAAGGAGGTGGGATGCTCCGCAAACGAATTTGGAGTTCGCGAAGCTGCCGCTGAGTAAGGAGGCGAGATTCTCCATGAATGAATTTGAAGTTCGTGATCCATCTATGGAGCAAGGAGGTGGGAGGATCCATGGGCCGATTTGAAATTCGTGAACCCACCATGGAGTAATGGTAAGTATTCACACCGAGGTGACTCTACTTTGCGGCACCCTGTGCCTATAAATACAGGGCTCCTTTTGAGCACAAAAGACGTACCATCCGATCTTTCAACTTCCTAGCTCCCAAATTGTGAAGCACTCTCTTCTCTACAAACCATGAGCAACGTGAGGTGTTTTTTGCATCACGAAATGCCTCCCCCTTGCAATAATTCCTCTCTTATTTAGAGAGAGATTCCTTTCATAGAGCCTATGGGCATCCATGAAAGAAGGAGATCCCCAAGGGGACCTAAGTCATTATGGAGTGTTTATGCTCCATGAAAAACCCCTCATGCACATGTGAACTGTATGATATGGCAAGGCCACTGTGCCTCGTGAAGCACCCTGCATCACAACCCTACACTCCGCGAGGCACCCTTGATTCACTAGGAGTTTCTCCATGAATCCCTTTCCACTTCGCGAAGCACCTTCCACATGCACCTATGCTCTAGGCTTAGGCTATGCCACTCAACATTGCGAAGCACACCCCTTCTAATGTACCATCCACTATGTGGAGCAACAAAGCTTCACAGGGCCCCTTCCTATGAACTCATTTCCATTGGAATTCCTTTTCCCGTGAAACCCTCTAGGTTTGCACTAACTAATTTAAAAATCCTTTGTACATTACTTCACATTGTGTTTCTTCGCATCATGCTTCTTTGCATAGGCACGCTAACGTCTATTTCTTCTTTGCATAGCCACGCTAACGTGGACCCCTAAATGGATCACTCCATGACACCCCATCACCACGACATTACTGATACCTCCCATTCCCCAAGGGGACGGAGGTACTAGTAATTTATGTCCTAGAGGTGCGGAGTGAACCCGCCTCGTCCGAGCTGCAAGATGTTAAACTGCCAAGCACCATCGTCCTCAGCACATGATGTTAAACTGTGACATCACCTCATGCACTCCACGTTGGGTGTCCCACATTGGACATTCTGTACGCCCACTGGTCTCCACGGTAGTTTGACCATTCCTCACAAGGAATGATATCCTCCAAATTAGAGCAGTGTCTGTCTGTGGGGAAAGGGAGACCATCTCAGAGTAAGCCACTAGCTTTTCTTTAAGAAGGAAGCATCTCTGCTCCGACTTTCTTCTTCGTTCCCAAGGACCAGAGAGGGGGGATGGGCACTAGAGCCCTCTCTTCCTCGGTGCCAAATCCCTCTCCCTCTGGTATTTGTTGCCACCAAGCATGAATCACATGGGATTAGAGTAAGCATCGACCATGACATCCTTTCCAGGAAGACCAGAGTTTAAGTCCCGCATTCCATCCCGAACTACATCGAATTTGATCCTTGACAATGCAAGGTACGTAGGAAGCCTCCCAGAGGTTCAAGCCCAACACCCGGATGTTCCGACCTCCTCCTCACCCGTTCACCGACCCCAATACCGGACTATGTGGACTTCGATCCTTGACAAGGCAAGGTACGTAGGAATCCTCCCTAAGGTTAAATCCCAACACTTGGTCGTTCCGACCTCTTCCACATTGGTTCACCGACCCCCATCCCGAACTATGTGGACATTGATCCTTGCCAAGTCAAGGTACGTAGGAAACCTCCCCGAGGTTTAATCCCATCATCCATTAGTTCTAACCCACTACACATCGGACCACCTTCGTCCCGCATGATGTTAAACTACATGCCCCTTTTTGTCCTGCATGACGTTAAACTCCACCCACCAATCTCGAACTTCGTGGACTTTGATCCTTGCCAAGGTAAGGTACATAATAATCCTACCTAAGGTTCAATCCCAACACTCGGTCGTTCTGAGATCCTTCACATCGGTTCACCACCCACCAATCATGAACTACGTTGAAATTGATTCCCTGCAACATGGATACGTAGGAAGACTTCCGGAGGTTCAATCCCACCATCCATTTGGACCCTAGGTCCTCATTCACATCGGTTCCGACCCCCCTTCATGTCGATTCACGAACATGATTTCTGGAACTACATGGGATTTTATCCCTTTCTCTTGGATAGGGTACATAGGAAGCCACCCTGAGGTTCAGCCCTATTCAGCAGTAAGTTGTTGTCAGCCCCATTCTGTGGTATGTCGTTGTCAACCCCATTTAGAGGTACGTCGTTGTCAGCCCCATTCAGCTGTAATTCATTGTCAGCCCCATTCAGTGGTAATCCATCGTCATCCCCATTGACCTCTATGTCGTTGTCACCCCCATTCAGTGGTAATCCTTCGTCAGATGAACTCCGTGTACTTTGATTCCCTGCTACGATGATACGTAGGAAGCCTCCCTAAGTATCAAGACCATCACTAATTTCTCATCCTGATCTCTCCCTCGAGCCTATGCATTTTTGGGAAGGTCATACCCCAACAATGAAGTTTCTATTTCCTATGAATCCTATCCATGCATCCAATATCACGGGTCACCTCCTCAGTTGTCCCATCATCCCAAAAAACTACGCGAACATAGATTCTCTACCACGGGTATATGTAGGAAGTCTTTTCAAGGATCAAGCCCACCATCATTGTCATCCTGAATCGACTCCACCACATGCTCCACACACTTCACTTAACCACCCATCATCCATTTTGATTCTTACCCAGGCCGCCACATTCTGGTGAGATCTGGCCAATTCACCTATTCGCTGCTCCTAGCAGTAACTGGGTAACTAACCACATGTTAGCACCAACATCAGTGTTCCCTCAAGGGGTTACTCCTATCTGATCCACTCCAGTCAGTGTTCTGATCAGCCCAATCTGTCTCTGTTGGACGTTAAACCCGAGGCATACCCTGTGTTAAACATAAGAAGCTGAGAAAAACCTCGGCAAGATTCATATGGAATATAACTCCCTGCATTCAATGTGGGATGCCTTGGGATTCCGCGCCCTCAAGAAACCCTATAATAAGGGGAAGAAACATAGAAACTTTAGTGTTCCATCATCCAGACATGCCAGTGATGTCCAACGTGACTACTCCCTCGACCAAAGTTTGCTACCCTAACTTGACCCATTGGAATTTCTCGCGAGAATAATCTTAATTAACCCGAATCCATGATGATATGGCACTGGGAAGAGTTTCACGAACACCATATTAAATCTATAAGGGAGACCCTGATTAGGTGATGAGTTTCTAGGAGGAATCCACTGAAGGAAGAACCGACATCCCCTCATCCACTTTCGATCATGGAGAAAACATCCCTGAATGAGGAATGGATGTTGACCGCCTTTAGAAAGAGTTAATGTGAGGCCACAAACTGTGTCGTTGTCCTCAAATAAAACAGACGAGCGTGTTCCAGGACGAAAGCATCAGAAACAGAAATGGTGAACCCGACATGTTTTTCTTATCCTAAATGTGGAGATTTGTAGCGTTCGAGACATCAATAGTCTAGTGTGTCACCAAATCTAGTTATTTGGTGCCGGGTCCCGTCAAGAAAATAGCGGGCATGGCGTGAAACTCACCAGATGATGGGGCAGTCAAAACGTTGGGCATCTCGATCTATGATGTTGTCAGCATGGATCCCTCTTGACAACCATGGAAGATGGAATGGTTCTGGGGCACTGGACATCGATTTACTTATTTCAACTCTAATGGTCAAATCTCCCTGCTTTTTAGAAACCAAGCTGCTGCACCAAGATCTCAATCACCACCCACCCACCGATGCTGGGGTAGGGGCAACGCCAATACGGAAATCTTGCATGGCTCTGCCACTTCTGTGATGACTTCCACCACCATGGCTAATGGGCGCATGTGCTCCATCTCCCCTCTGAAGTCAACCAGTGGAGGGTGATCAATGACCTCGTACGCCGATACGTGGAAGATGGGATTATCTCGACTAGGGATTTGGCCCTCCAGGACCTGGAGGCATCTACCCCTCATCGCCATTGTTGTCCCCATGGGCTGAGCAGGGAGCCGCTGCTCCCCACACCTATGTACAATCGTTTCGGGAGCCTCTCCCTGGAATTCCTCGATGACTCCCTCTACTACGCCGATGAGGTAGGGGATGCCTGGGCCAGCCCAGCCAGGATCTTACTTCAGGGGCCCCCAAGGAGGGCCCCCACAAGGCTGCGCCAGCTCTGTCACACGGTCCCCCTGAGCTGAAGAGCAAGTAAGATATGTACATGCACCGTCGGCCCCGGCCTATTTGACCCGATGCGAGCGTCGGGTGCAAGATGAAGAGGATGCCCGCCAAGGAGCGTCCATGACAGAAGCTATTGTGGCCCGAGCCACCGCCAAAGTACATCACCAGACCCCTGTGTATGCTAAGAAGGGGAATTTATATGCCTGACCCAGATTGAGACCCCAACCACCCCATGGGTAGGGTGGGTCGACTATTTTGGTCGTCGGCGTAGGTAGTGGCCGTCGTGGACCAATCTGCAGTGACTACACCCAATACAGAGGTACTCCCCATACCACCACCATGGAAATTATGGGCCCTTCCAACTTCCAGGCTCAATGTGGAAGTCTTCCCCATGCCACCTTTATCCCAAAAGAGGGTCTTCCTCATGACGGCAACATTCAGTACGTGAGTCTCTCTCGTGCTCAATACACCAGGTATGAAGTCATTCCTCCTGCCACAGATCGCAGGGGTCGGTACGATGCACATCTGGTCACTCTCCAATGTGGGGGCCCTCCCCATGTTCTTATAGCAATAAGAGAGAGTCCTTCTCGCCTAGGAAATCATAGGGGTGGATGTCAGCTTCACTTCACTGGATCCCAGCAAGTAGGTCCTACCCGTGTTCGGCTCGACTAGTACGAGGACCTTCCTCACACTGACGTCACTAGGGGAAACAAGCAAGGAGGACCTACCAGTGCTACTGTCAACTCCAACAGATATCATTCCCACTCTAGAACTTCCCACGAAGGTCCTCCCCATGTCCCCTTCAATATCTTCACCGGTGCTCCTTGTACCCCAGCATACTCAGGTGGAAATACTCTCCACCCCAGCACCAGTACGGACGAAGGTCCTCCCCATGCCAAAAATCTACCCTATCATGAAGAACCATCCCGAGGAATGGGTTAGGTCATCGCCTCCATAAAAAGAGCACTGAGAAGATCCAGACTGAGATCAATCCATTCCGCTTCTCGGATTCTGAAGCAGAGTACGACTCAGCGATGAAACTCTCCCCTCTATCCTCTGTGTCAATGGACAAGGCAGGAACGAGGCACATCAGCCTCGTACTCCCAGAAAGAGAATTCCACCAGATTCCAACCTCCCTCCGTAGGTATATCTAGGAGGAAGAAAATTTGGCAATACCACAGGTCACAGTCGTGCAATCACCACGATCATCACCAGAAGAACTCTCTACGTCCACTAGAGATCACGAAGAGATATTCTGGGGACTAAGGGTGGATGATCAGCAACGTGGTCCATCGCTAGTGTCCCTAGTCCCTACATCGGGAACTGCGATCTTTATCCCATAATACTGTGATGTGGTGGCTAAGTCTCTATGCTCTTCGGAGGACAGCCCTAGATGCGGCGGTTTGTCAGTTCGCTCTCCGTATTCTCCACCACCCAGACCATTATCCCAGCGGTCTGCTTCGGTACCAATACCAATTCCTCAGCCACATCCGGTTGACGAGTGGGGAAATAATGGGCTAGAACCTGAATCTGAGCCAAGGATCTTATGGAACATCCTCACAGTGGACCACTTCCCTGATATATTTTGTCTCATTGCAGCACCAAATTTTTGTGTGCCAGAATCCCTCACCCCTGAGGAAGTTCAGTGTTTCAGTCAAACCCTCTGGGTGATGCACTTCCGCCTTCGCCACCAGTGAGTGGATTATCCAAGGAGCCAAGTTCACTTTGAGGAAATCGGTGAACAATTTCGTCTGTTTGATTTGGCCGCACTACCCATGGCCTCGCGCCCAAAGTCACCAGGACACCATAAATCCCACGAGAAAAGATGCATCCATAGATTCAAGGTACTCAGTAATATTATCAAGGAGGCTTCCCCCCACATTCATATTCATGGCTAGGGGTATTTTTCTCCTCTCCTCTTCAGTCCAATCCGGCAGTAGCCTGACCAACCATGTGATATCGAGGACATTCCCCCAAGTAGTGTCATGGTCAACATGGACATCCTATCAGAAGATTAATATGAGTTAGAGATCCTTGATGGGGACATTCCCTCTGAGGGTGCACCACCTCTATTGGATCCATCGGGAAGGGTTACTCACCAACAGAGAAACGTAATGGGTCTCCCTGTGCCTAATGAGGCATTAGTGCTCAGCTGGAATCTCAGTAAGGGTAAGTAGAACCTTGGAGACACCAAACACTCTGACCCATCCGACTCAGTGCAGAATATAGTGGAAGACCCTGAAACGGCCGTTTTGCGTCAGCAGCTTGCCGAACAGAAGAATTTGGTCGAAGACCTCCAGGCTAAATTCATTGTAGAGCGGCGACCAAACTATGGAAGTCCTCGGCCAAAACACCAGGGGCATGCACAACTTACCGTTGGCGAGATACCCCTAGGTGAGGCTAATCATCCAACCCATGCAGACAGGGTTGAGGGATAGACCTACGACAAGAGGTCATAGTACATATTTCCAAATCCTCCTGAGTGGCATAACAACACTTGAGACCCAACTCGGGCTCTCCCAACCACTCCGCAGGTCATTCCGCCAGCCGTTCCACGAGCTGTTGGGCATGCTTACCATGTTGAAAACCCAAAAAATGCACTTGTGGTTAGAGATCCCCATCAGGATAGGGATCCCCACCCAGATGATTTGATGGCAGCACTCTTTTCCCACGTTTAGGCATTGGAAACATGACAGGTGGAACTCCCACCTGATGGTAAGCCATATCCAGCATGGGTGAATGATATACCAGCACCCCCGGATTTTGGGAATCCCACATTTTCCCCCTTCAACGGGACAGGGGACCCGCCGCAGCACCCGGCTGACATTATATCAAGGTGTGGACCCATGTTAGGGACCATAGCATAGCAGGAAGCTGCCAAACTCTGGTGTTTTGTGAAAACATTGGAGGGATCGACGATCATCTGGTACATGCAACTCCCCATCGGGTCAGTAGCTGGTTGAGAAGACCTCCAAAGGAAATTCCTCTACCAGTTCAGTTCTACCACCTGGAAGATGAGTATCTCAGACCTCTTCAAGAGAAAGCATAGGATTGATGGGTGTGTTTAATACATTGTCACCCAGTGGAAAGGGCTCATGTACTCTCTTAACATGCCACCGACTCAAGAGCAACAACTGATGATGTGTGTAGGGAATGTCAAGACTGAACTGGTCCCCCTTTTGATCACCCATAACTACCCCAGAGGAATTTCGAGACTTCTCTAATAAGGACCAGTGCCTAGAGGAATCCCTGCAAAAGGCTATCCAGGCACTTCTGCTGCCTCTCATAATTCCTACAGGAAAGACAGCCAGAGGCGAGCCCACCGTAGTGGCCCCAATAGAGGCCCCTAGGAAACTAGAATTGATACGATTGGAGCTGATTCTGCAACCATGCAGGGGACACCACTGCAGGTTCAGCCTCCAGCCTAGCAGTGCCCACCTAAAAATTGGAAAACGCCCTCGAGCAAGGCACCTCGACCACCCAGGTGTGATAATCAGGCTCCGCCTCCTTGATAGGCTCCTTCATCCCCTCGTTAGAATCAGGCACCAAGGGCCCACTTTTTGGATAGGAGGAATCAGACCTACTCATTAAATGAGGCTCAGGTTCCTTGTTACATCTGCAGTGCCCTGGAGTAGGTGCTTGTACGTTTTCCTCAGTGCAGATGGCCAGAAGAGGCGGACCTCACTGATCTCCCCAACTACTGCCCTTATCACTGGATCCTGGGGAAAACCCTCAAATAGTTTTATGTGTTCAAATACTATCTCCAAGACAAGGTCAAAAACAACATAGTTAGGTTGGGCCCAGCCCTGGCATAGGTTTCGTGCATCTTCGTGAGGCCTGAAAAAAGCAGCGATAGTGAGGGCGAGTGGCAGTAGGTTTCTAACCGCGGGTCCCAAAAGTATGATGACTGGATGGCTCGTAAGATGGTTTCATTTTCCAATGGTGTCATCCGTTCATGCCTGAATCTTCCAGAGCTTTCAAAATCCACAACCACTACTTCTGCATCATCATCTCAGTCATCCTCTTCCCAAAAGAGCACGCATCGATGACACAAGGGAAAAAAAGTCCCCTGCCAATGCAATTATCTTCCCATACTCTCGACAACTTCATGCCCCTGGAGATTGGGGTTCCTCCAAGAATCCACCTAGTAGCAGAAGACTCTTCAAGTGATGGACAAGTGTATTCCATGGTTAATACCATATAGCTGTAAACCCCTACATGACTCCTGACGATAGGGAGCATCATGCTGACCTTCCCATCGTCCCTAGCCTTCGTCAGTGTCGAAAGATCCGTGGCTATATGGGCCATCGAAGTGATTTGGTTAGCACATCACACCAGGCCATACATGCTACTGAAACCTGGCAGTAGGCTCAGTGCAGAGCTCATCAAGAGCAACCCTCTCATCTGGTGACATCAGGTCTCCCTTCACTGTCGTTCATACTACTAGATCAGGCAGAGCCACCCAGGCCTCACCATGATCAGTCGTGCTTCCCCACGAACCAATTTCAGTCATCGGTTAACCATCTGGAAGTCACTACACATGCTTTGACTAGTGAGAAACGGGATATTCCCAGCACCAGTCAGCCGCTAGTCCAGTTGTCATGGCCCACCAAACCTATTTTCATAGAGAGATCTCTTGTAAGTAGAATCTTGCACTTGGAATGGATGTACAACATCCTCAAATATCTTTCCATCATTCCAGCAAGACTCTCCATCATTGAGGCTCTTCTACTGTCGTCATATGTGCATGAGACACTCGCCGAATCTTTAAGATTCCCCCTCCTATTTGATATGGAGGTAGCAGCTGCAGAAACCTTCCATGATGAGACAATCGAGAATGTTGAATTCTAGGTCATTATCTAATTAACTGGAGAAGATGATGGATCTTCCATACTAGGGCACATTTTCTAACTTTATATCACCATCAGTTCAATGGTGTGGAATTCCATCACTGCCTTGTTGACATAGGCTCTAGGATCAACCTAATATCGACTCGGACACTGGGAAAAGTGTGATTGTCTAAAGGTCATCTAAGCCCCTATGACCTTAGAATCCAGGGTAATAACAGGACTAAACAGACGTCATTCTGTAATATCTTCTTGAAGACCAAGTTCGGTAGCCTAGTTGCCAGCACCAAGTTTATGGTTGTCTCTCAGGACACCACCTACAATGCATTGATGGGCAGGTCGTGGCTACACCTGCATGCGACAGTTCCTGTATCATATCACCAGTGCCTTATTTACTCCCTCAATGGTTGGGTGGTTGTGCTTCAAGGAGATGCATCTCCCTTTTCCTTTTGTGAAGCCCTCTATATGTATTCCAACTACTACAAGAGAAAGGACAAGCAGATTCAGACCAATGAGGTCGAGCATGCTCCGGTTGTGACCAACCCATGGATAGATCTATATGATGCCTACATCTTCCCAATCCACCAATTGAAGGCTACAACACCGGACATGGGACAATAATTTGTAGTATCTGGAACGAGGGGGTAACACATTCCCAATTCAATGTAAGGGTGGGAAATCACCTCGTATTCCTATACAAATCAGGATCAGGTGATCACGGAGCCTCCTACTCCCATAAGATATCAGGATGTCCACCCCATGGCAACGAAAATACGTCATACTTGCTTATTTCACAGGGCTAGGATAAACCGGCTCAAGAAAATGTGACATTACTGCTTCAACATCATCAATAATAGCACCTTAGGTCAAAGGAAAGATGGGATTGGATCTAAGTCCTTCAACGCTATGGTTGTGGCAGCACAAAGGTCCTCCAATAAAGTATCCATTACCGCTCAGGCTGGTACCGGCCTCCCATCAAGGTCTGTCAACTCAGAAACAACTCCCGCATAGAAGATCCATCCTCCATAAGTGAAGAAGTTGATTTAGAGGATTCTCCTCCCGCCTTTGAAGAGGGCGTCTCCACCGCGGTCGACAAATTGGTACATGTGAGACTCGGTAGCAAGGTGGGCCTGGGACCCACATTGATTAGTGCCGCCATGCCCCCTGAGGAGAAACAGCAGAACATGGACTTCCTTAAACAGCACCATGAGGTGTTTTCCTGGAGTTACGATGAGATTCCATGACTAGATCCTCAGGTAGCTGTCCACCGCCTCAGCCTTCCATCAAATCACCGTGTCTTCAAGTATCCTCCCTGAAAGATGTACCCTTCTCACGGTGCCATGGTCGATACTGAAGTTGGAAAGCTCATCAGAGCCAATTTTGTTAAGGGGGTATAGTACCCCAAATGGCTGGCCTATATCATACCATCCAGGATGAAGAACAGATAGATCAGAGTTTAAATCGACATCCGGGATGTCAACCTCCACTATCTAAAGGATGATTTTCCCCTTCCTTGGATGGAATTATTTATTAATGCCGCGGATGGGTTCCCATCCCTCTTTTCATGGATGGGTACTCTGGGTACAACCAGATCTGAATGGCACCTAAGGATGTGGAATCTACAGCCTTTAGGGCACCGCAAGGTATATTATGTTACCATGTTATGCCCTTCGGTTTAAATAATGTGGGTTCTACCTATCAGCAGGACATGCATTGAATATTTAATCCAATCCTTGAGACATTTATGGAATGTTATGTGTAGTATCTAGTTTTCAAATCCCTCCAGTGCCAGTACCATCTCAAGGATCATGAGAAGTTGTTTGGGTTCCTCCGTTCTTTCCACTTGAAGATGAACCCATTGAAGTGTGCTTTCAGATTCACCTCTTGCATGTTTCTTGGATTCATTTTCAGATACCGGGGTATCAAGATTGACAAAGAGAATATTAATTCCATCAGCCAGATGTCTCCCTTGAGCAATATCTGGGAGCTTTGAGGTTTTCAAGGCCACTAAGCTTACATACACAGATTCATTTCAATTCTGGATGGCATGTATAAGCCCTTTTCAATGCTCATGAAGAAAGTCACATTAAATGACATGGATGAATAATGTGAGACTGAATTGGAAGAAATTAAGTTTTATCAGCTCCAGCCTCCATTCTTTAAGCCACATGTCTCTAAAAAGACACTGGTCCTTTATGTGACTGCCTAAGAATGATCTCTTGGCTAGCTTCCCTCCTAGAAGAACAATGAGGGGATGGAGAACAGCCTTTACTACCAAATTCACATGCTACTCGATACAGAGACAAGATAATCCCCTATCGAGAAGAGCTTCCTTGAGCTGGTATTCACAGTAAAGAAGTTTCGACATTACATACAGCACCATGAGGAACACCTGGTGTCCCTAATAGATCCACTGAAGTATATCTTGAATCGCCCCAAGTTGACAGGTCGTCTACATCGGTGGGCGGTAATCCTCTAGTAGTTTGACATCAGGTTCGTGCCTCATATGGCTATCAAGGGACAAGCATTGGAAGAATCCCCACTACCCATGCAACCCCCATAGACTAATCTCTGGACCTAGATTTTCCCGATGAGGGAATCCTCTCGGTGGATCATGCCATCCCATTTTGGAAAATGTACTTCGATGGTTCCTCTCAGAGCCCCACTGGTAGAAGTCTCAATGACCCCAGACTCAACAGAGTAAGCCTGGGTATCGTCTCTATTAACCCGGCCTAGGCCATCCATCCATTCTCATTCCCACTGTCAGAAGGCTGTACCAACAATGAGGTAGAGTATCAGGCCCTCGTTACTAGCCTCGAGCTATCCCTCGAGATTGATGTGCCCCATTTTCATGTGAAAGGGAAATCTGAATTAGTCATCAAGAAAATTGATGGTGATTATATCATCAGAAAGCTAGAGCTCATACCATTGTTGGAGCACACTCTCTGGCTAATGGCCTAGTTCCCATATTATCCAGAGGATACCCATGTCTATCAGTCTCAAAATGGAAGAGCAGATACCTTGTCATGCCTAGATACTTCCCTTGCAGAGCCTGAACCAGATGATCTAATTATCCACGTGGCCCGCCGAAGAGTCATTGCTCCCGTCACCCAAGATGTAGATGACAGCCTGCAGTTATGCCACCATACTGTTGGTGCCTCCACATTAGGATCCCCAGGTCCCTAAAATGCAGAGACATCATTGAATCATGATTAGAGAATACCCTTGGTTGAATATCTCATTCACAGTAACCTCCGGGAAGATCGGGCTGAGCGCTAGCGAATCCGACGCCGCGCGTTGCAGTTTACCCACTAGGATAGCCCGGGTCATGATAAGATCCTCTACAAATGTGGTTTCAATGGTGTTTTCCTCCATTTCTTTCAAGGAGTCAAGATTTTTTAGGTCATATAGGAGGTTTATGATGGTTCTTGCGGTGCCCACCAGACTAGGCCGAAGCTATCTCACCAGATCCAGAGACTGGGTAATTCTGGATCTCTACAGTCCAAGACTGCATCGAGTTCACCAAGAGGTTCCATGCATGCAATGTTTGTGATAACATCATGCATCAGCCACCAGTTCCTCTCAACACTACCATGTAATCTTGGCCCTTCACAGTCTAGGGACTTGATGTCATTGGACTATATCCATCGGTGATGACTCGCCAGGGCCGGTGCATCCTAACCACTACAGATTTCATTTCCCTGTGGGCATAAGCGGTTCTGCTCAAGGAGTTCAAGTCCCGCTCCATCGTTGAATTCTTCAGCTCCAATATCATCTACCGATTTGGAGTCCCTCACGCCATCCTTACCGATAATGGCACCATCTTCAGAGCAGTTAAGCTGAAGAAATTGTACCCCAAGTACAACATTAGTTCTAACCATACCTCCCTCTACCATGTGCAAGAAAATGGATAGATCAAGGCATTCAACAATACCCTCTCAAAAATTTCGCAGAAAATGGTTGGTCGGAACAATTAGAGTAGGCCAGACAAGCTCCCCAACGCACTTTGGGATTATCGGACGATGACTCATAATCCCACCTAGGTGACTCCATATTCCCTTGTGTAGGGAACAGAGGCCATCTGGCCCATTGAGATTAAGTTGTCTTCATTATTTATAGCGGTCTATGACCAGAAGACACAAGATAAGGTAGCTGAAATCTGTCTGGCTGAATTGGAAGCACTTAACGAGAACAGGCTTCGTGCCCTACACAATCTAGAAATGCACTAGAACAAGATGTCCAAAGCATTCAATAATAAAGTTCACCTCTGATCCTTCTTGCAAGGTGACTTGGTACTATCCATCAGGACACCAATGATATCAGGCTGGAAACCACCCATGTTGAAGCCCAAATGGGAAGGACCTTACATTGTTCACAAGGTTTACTCCAATGGAGCATACTCCCTGGTCACCATTGATGGCGAGCGTATAACTCCTCCCCACAATGCCCAATTACTCAATCAATACTTTTAATGAGCAATCCATGGTCCTGCATGACCATAATCTGCAAGATCATTCATGACCCTAAACTGTTTGGACCTACATGACCTTAAACTGTATTGGGTCCTACGAGACCTCAAACTTCTTAGAAACGTCCCACATGATGTTAAACTGCATGTCATCCTGCAAGATGATAAATTACACCCTTAGAACTACGTTTGGATTGATTCACATCCACATGTTATGCATAGTAATTCTCATACATTAAATCTTGAGTCCATCCCCAAACTCTGTTCTTCGACTATTCCCCCTGTGTATAGTTCTCTTGGGGGACAATTGTGTAGTTCATGATTCTTTAGCTCCAACTCATGTTAGGAGTATGAGGGTCGCACCATGTTCCCCTTTCTTTTTTTTTCTATTCTCCCATGTCCTCACTGCACGATGCTAAAATGTATGGATTTACAGAACTATGTAAGGATTGATTCCCATCCTCATGGGATATGTGGACAACCCAAACATTTCGTCTCATGGCCCATCCCAAACTCTAGAATCTCCCCTCAGGGTCAGAACACATTACATGGTTCCGGATTCTTCTCTAATTCATGTCGGTCTTAGGATCTATGATAAGGAAATAACTGCATGAGGGGTCATATAGATACCATTGGCTGGGATGCCTGGCCTCGGGTCCTTCGACCCTCGGGCCCCTCGACCCTTTTTGGTCCCTTGACCCTCCTAGTCCCTTGGCTCTGGTCCTCATTCGGGAGTGTGTGGTGTGGTTTGGAATCATGTCCTCATTCACATCAGGCTATTTTGCCACACCCCATACATCCCCATGAGGCATTCCTCCCACATTTTATCGGCCCTTCCATGAAAATAGTCCCCACCATGTTTTGCGAGCCCCATCATTGGGGTTTCCGTTATCTTTCACATCCAAAAGGACCCCCCGACTGGTACGGATGCTCGGCCCAAGGGCCCACCTACCATTATAGCTCGACGACCTCAAGGATTTTGAACAAAAAATTGAGACGAGTCCCGCATTGTGAATATGGTCAACGGTCAATTCTTGTTTTTTGTTCCCATTCTAGGTCACACTATAAGGATACAGTGTTTCGAACATGGTCAGCAGCTATCTTGTGGCATGGTCACCACCCTATATGTCCCAAACACTGAGTGAAGTAGTTCATTCTGCCCTACTACATCTTCATGATGTGGCCTCCCTCGGGTGATCCCAGCTATCCGACCCTTATATGATAGAGATATCCAAGTCCCAATCCTTGTTTCCCACACCAAGAATTGCTCACATAAGCTTAGGAGTTGTTATGAGGCAGTACTCGCATAAAAGGTTGTATGGATATAGTCGACCAGGATGCCAGACCTCAAGTCCCTCGACCCTTTCAGGACCCTCGTCCCAAATCCCCATTTGGGATTATGTGGTATGGTATGGGCTTATGACCTCATTCACGTTAGTTTACTCATCGTACCGTACGCAGCCAACATTGGGGTATCTTTCCCTCACTCCTCATCCTTACCTCAAGACGTTAAACAACATGAAATCATCCAAAACTATGTGTGTCTTGATTACCATCCTCGTTGGATACGTAGGAACGCACATATATTTTTTTTTGGGCCCAACATCATCTCATAGAAATCTCCCTTTTATCTAGGCCCCTTGGCCTGTATTCTTCTATGAGAAGGATATATGGTGAGGTATGGGTTTATGTCCTCAATCACGTCAGGATTGTAACAACCATACCATGTACCTATTTCTCCTGAGAGTTCTCTATCTCTTTATTCTATACTCATCTTTTCTAAATTGGATTCCATCATGTTGAGCCCCTCGACCCTCTATGGTGATTCACCAATTTGCCTAAGAGTACTCTGGTTCAGGGCTTGGAGTGTCAGACTTTACTCGTACATGTTTCCACCCACCTTCCAGGCTTCATGTTCCCCATTACTAGGGATTCCATCATATTCCATAGCCAACGGGACCCCCCAAAGGGCATGGATGCACGTCCCAATGGGCCTCTTACGATTACGGGCCAACGTCCTCATGGGTTTTGAATAAAAAATCGATACATGTCTCATGTTGTGAATGCTGTTAGTGGCCGATGCTCATTTGTTGCTTCCATTTCAAGTCGCACGATATGGATAATATGTTTCGAACATGGTCAGAAATTATCCTCCATCGTCACACATACCCCATTAAGCCAAAAATATCGGTCACATGATTCACATCAATTTTCCACCCCATCATGTCCAAGTGGAATCTCGACACTCCGGGTGCTTTCACTCGATGCACATTTGCACGTTAGGAGGAAAAAATAGCGGTAAGGCGTTCTTCGGGGCTCCGCATTGACTTCCCCTTTAAGTGCATTCAATATATTTCAAATATCTCTTCCACCCTTATTTCCTACACTATGTTCAAATCACATTGGATTAGATATTGGACTGAGGTCTGCCCCTATTTGGAAGGATTTCTCTTCTCCATGGTCTGAGCACTCAGACCATAAACAAAATCATTTCTAGAACTATGCACAACTTGATTCCCATTCCCATGGGATACATAGGAATGCCTAAAAATCCTGTCATTGAGTCCAGCTCGAGTTCCATCGGGGCTTTAACTCTTATGAGACTATGTGGTGTGGTACGAGATTATGTCCTCATTCATGTAGGGTTTTCATTAGCCACACCACGTATTCCCATTTCTAGAAGTTAGCCCCCCTACTTTCTGTCCCACGTGGAATTAAACTATATGTTGTCCCGCAAGACGTTAAACCACATTTCCCTTCAAGAACTACGTGCGGCTTGACTCCCTTTCATATCGGATACGTAGGAACACCTGAACATCTCGTCTTCGGGTCCATCTAAATTGGGAGCTAGTTTCTTCTGGCCCTCTTCCTCTAATCTTTCCTGGCCCCTTATCCTAAGGTTTCTCTCTTAGAATCATGTGCGGTAAGGTGTGGACCTCATCCTCATTCACATCGGGTATACTTTATTGTAGCATTCACATTCCCCTCCTGAACTCCATCTCTCCTATATACGTCCAAGCCATATGCCGTTATACTAAGTTTCCGGGTCCCATCACATGACCCTAATCTGTGAAATTATCATCCTATATGTACGATGAAAAACAGCACTGCACCGCAGTATCCTCACTTGAGGGGACGTCATGTTTGTTATCAGTCACACACCATAACATTTGTCAACACCAGCATACGGCTAGATTTCAGTGGTGATGCCTGGAAATTCTATTCTAGGTCCATCCCTTCACAAAAAAACAACACTCGTTCATCCTAAAAGAAAAAAACAAGATATATCAAATACTACTTCTTTTGGTTCGATGGCCAGACCTGAAAAACCTTATTATCCCTGGCATTGGTATCTTACCATGCCATATTATAGAACTACGTAGGGTTTGATCCCCATCTTCATGGGTTACATGGGAAAATATGTGCAACTTGTCTCAGGCTCAGCTTAAGATTCAGTTTGGGTCCCTCGACCTAAAACCTCCCCAAGGAACACATGGTGGTCAGAACACTAGGTTCCCATTCATGTCGGGTTTTCTAATTACCCCACCATGTGTCTCCTGTATTTTATACCATCCATGGTCCAAGCACTATGACCATAAACTAAGATCACCCCACGTCCTTTCCACAAGGCTTTAAACTGCATGACATGTAACACCCTGATATTTTATGAGATATATTTTTTTTAATTCCTTTGATTGTACACTACACCAAGATTAGCTTGTACTATACGGAACACCATATTAGCTTGCAGTATACGCAACACTATTCTTGGATCGTGTTACACACAATTTCAAGTTCGCAACATTGAGTGTATATATATATTCAATGTATAAATGAAATATGGTTGGATTCTATTATACAAAACAACATAGGAGTCTTGTACTACACGCAACCCTGACTTGGCTTTCATTACACGCAATTGTGACCCTCCTCGATAGCGTATGTTGTACGCAATATCAGGTTTAACTAAACAACAATATATGGTTATAATATTATTATGAACTAGCCGTTAGGAATAGTAATAACTAAATTCCGAATTTTTTAACATTATTATTCAAATTAAACTTTTCTAGAACATGGTATGAGAACAAGATATATTTTTTGGGTAAAATAAGTGTTTTTAAAATATGCAGTTTTATCACCTTTTGATGGCACACCCACATTAAATCTAGTTCTTGACATGTTTATAAGTTCAATTTGACAAAATAAAATTCTTCCTTGGAATCAGGATATAAAAATTTAATTTGGATAAATTTTTCATGTTATTCTGATAACTTTTATATTATAATGAATAGTAAAAACACGCTATATTTTAATTAAAAACAACTTTTTTCATCACAATAATTTATATGGTTAGATTATCTTTTTAATTGGTTTTAAAGTGTAATTAGAATATATTTTTACCATTTAATCCAATGTTGGTCATTGGAATTAATTTCACTTCGAAATTGGACATAAACAAGTGTTGATCTTTTGATAGTTATTGTTTCACAAAAACACGCTATTTATTTTGATAACAGGAATTAGTTTTAAAATTAATTAATTCCACTTATATTTTTTGAATTTGTAAAAATATACATCATTTTTTAATTCGGAATATCAAATATATCTCAGGCTGAATTTTGGGTATTTTTCTGAAAAACATCAATTTTTGATGAATAGTGAGACCACTTAGTGGTAGTTAAAAAACTGACTCTTTCATTTAAATGAAATTTTACCACTTCTGTGAATTTAATTTCAAAAATCTGACATAATTGATTATTATCAAGATGTAAAATTTGGTTCAATAAGATGAAAATAATTTTTGGTGAATATTAACTTTTGACTTTTATTTAATACTGTTAAAGGTAAATATGTTAATTCAAGGTTAAAAGAATATTATAATAATTCAAAATTAACTTAACACTTGTCCAAACCATATTGTATGAGTAGTGGCCGACCATGGGCATCCTTGGGTCTATTTTGGGACCCCATTGAGCCACTTGGTAGTGATAATAACAATTTGGATTAATTTATTTAATGTAAATACAAAATTGACATTAACGAAAATCTTTTAGTAATTAATTTTTCTAAGGAGTTATATAAATTATATTTTTGAATATAAATATTAATTGGAAATCTAAAAATATTTCCTATATTTAGGTTTTTTTATAATTTTTATACATCAAATAAATTAAATTATTTATGACACAATAATGATGCAGTATTTACCTCATTAATAAATGATTTAAATAAATAAGATTATAATGATCCAAAACATGTCCAATTATGATTGGAAGATTTTATTTCGACCATAAGTCATATTATCATCATCTTTAATGATTTTTGGACCTTTTCAAACCGAAGATGAGTTTATAATAAAATAATATTTTCACACATTCCAAAGGTGCCCCTCTCCTCCCTTATAAAAGGGAACCTCCTCCCTCTCCTCTTTACACAACTTTGAGCCTTCACAATCGGCCAAAACCTGAAAATTTCCCTTCTTAACTTCCCTAGAAACATTGTAGAGGTTCTGGTCTCCTAAAAAGATCAACTCTAGTGCCTTAAGAGTAGGTTAAGAAGAGGCGCGTCATAGAAGAGGTAATATCCTTTACATATTCTTTTCCAATTTATTTCTTCTTCTACTTCTTCTTCTTTGTTTGTTTCATCATAAATTTATAACATCAGTATCACTAAAATACTGATATGTTATTATAAATATGAAACAAACCTATTTCATATTCTATCCATCCTACGGAAAATGAAATGACTTTGCGTGTGTACGTACAGAATACCGTCTCCAGGTCGTGGTGTAATCTGTTTTCCACCACCGCCTTACTTGGATGGGTATAATGGTGTAAATAATAACTATATATGGTTATTATAACCTCATACTATGTCTGATATATTCTATCATCCACTCCAATTCTATTCAATAATTATGGGAACGATATCATCGCTCGTGCGTACGTACAGATTACCGTCTCCACGACGCGATGAGATTCATTCTCCTTGTTAACCACTTAAGAATGATTATAAAGTATATATAATGAATAATATTGAAATATATGACATGATAAAGATACTTGATTTATGTATATATATATATATGTCATCTACTTACTTCCATTCAAGTCAATAAGAAAATTAAAACAACGTTCATGCGTAAGTACGGCCTACCGTCTCCATGAATGGTGTATTTCATTTCATTTATCTATCTATTATATATTTATATATGAATAAATATGATATATAAATCATGATTTACATTCTAGAGGTAATTGAAACTTGATATATGTAATAATAATATCAAGAACAACAAGTCCAAACACGTACGACAATTAAAACGATTTTACCCAAAACGCTGATTTAACATGGAATTTACAAAGGAGCGGGTAATATAAAGTCATAAGTGAACCACATATGATATCATAACAATGAATATGATTTGGTAATAAGTAAATTACATTATTTAAATCATTATACATGAGGTTTGTATATGTACGAAGTTAATCGGACCTAAGGTAAGGGGTAATTTTGCAATCTCATTTTTATCCGAGATTGCTTATACGTATGTATTTACTGGGGTTATATTTTTCATCCATGTCCATAAAATGTTTTTCATAAAGTGTTTAATATTCTTCCATGTATGTTTAAAGTCATTTTTACCCTTCTTTGACTTTTAATTTGTGTTATGGATGGAATCTTTCTTTTGTTTACCATATGTGGTACTTTTTGACTTTTTCGTTAAAAGTACGAGGAGAATGTTTTTTTAACTTATACGGCATGAATGGGTTTTTACGGTTTCATAACGCCATATTTTCATGAATATTACTCTACATGATTTCATGACTATTTACAAAAAAACATTTTATTTTAAAATTACATGGTATTTTGGGAAAAGAATATGATTTTGAAGAAGAAAGAATATTTTCCTCTAGAAATCATATCAAGTGTTTTATCAAAACCATTTTCCATCCAAGATGAAATTATTTTATATCAGTATGTTTAAAGTATAATGTCTCTATTATTTACATGGTTCCACTTTTCTTATGATGAAATATTATCCATTTGTTTTACATGGATTATGCTATTATGGGATGATGTTTATGAAACCCATTTTATTCTTTGGGTTATGATGAATGATTTATGTTTATGTTGTGGAACACGTAAGAAAGATTTAAATATGAGATGGGTGGGACCTATATCTCCATCCAATTCATTATGTAAAGATTTATATGTCATGATATAGACATGGATGGAATGATAAGTTAATCTGGTTCAGTGATACAGGACTGCAACGAGGAGTGAACTCGGTTCACAAAGGGACTTCGACCACTGAGATGGTCTTGGGAGCAATGCCTTGGCTACTATGGAAATCATATCAAATTCTTAATGTTTTTCCACAATTACATGTTTTATTTCCATGCTATTTTATCATGATTGATGTTTCATTATGATCTGTGCCTTATGTACTACCATGTTTTATGTCATTGCTCTAGATATTGATGTTTAAACATTATGTTCATGTTTTTAATTTCAAATGTTTATGGTTTGTTTTATTTTCTCCATGCTTACCCTTACTTAGAATTTGAGCTCAACCTTTTATATTTTTTCTTTTCCCCAGGATATAAAGAATGGTTTTAGGTAAGAAAATAAAATGGTAAGATTTTTATGGGAGATGTTGAAGATCTTTCACCAAGATTAGAAGATTATGTTCTGAGTTTCCAAAGACACTAAACAATTAAGGTTATTGAGTGTGGGTTTTTTTATGTATAAAGTATTCTAAAAAAGTAATGTAATGTCCATGTACGTCTTGTTTGGGGTCTCTACGTGACATATTCAAAAACTACATTTGGATTCATTTCCATCCTCATGGGATATGTAGGAATGCCCAGGCATCTTGCCTCCAGGTCCAACCCCTGGAATCTAAAATCATACCCCTTCTTTTTTGGCCCCTTGGCCCAAACCCTTACGAGAACATGTGGTGCGGCGAGTAACTATTAGGATCTCATTTGTGTCAGGTTTTCCAATAGATTCACCATGTTCTTTTCATATCCTTTCCCTGCATGGTCCGAGTTCTATGACCTGAAACTAAGATATCCCTATGGGAACTGCGCATCACATTAGGTTATTTCACCACCCTATGCACAGTCCACTAAATCAATCCCCCCATAATTGTCTACCCTAAGACCTTGGGATGAAAGTATTGGACCCCATGACCCTTGTCCTTGAGAAGGGACTCGACTCTCTCTATCTGATATGTCTCATTGTCGTACTCATATACATTTTTTCAAAGATCCCAAAGTGTGGAATTTTCATGGGGACATTCCCCTCATTCTAGGTCCAAGCTTCATGGGCCAGTTATTTGGATCCTTATCCTCTTTCACTTCTTAAGAGACCCCATCCATGGCCTGGTATCATGTCTCCTCTTCTCACCTACCGTATCGGGCCAATGTCCCTAAAGATTGCAGACGACATTTGCAATAGGTCCCATGTTTCAAACATGGTCAGCAGTCAACCCTCATCTGTCTATCCCCATATCAGGATAACACGATATTGATGATGTGTTTTGAACATGGTAAAAATCCATCCCCTATCTTCACTCCACCATCAGCATGGTCCAGATCTTTAGCATCATGATTCACATATTTTCACTTCCTTATATTCAAGTTTAATTCCGACATACTCTTATTTACTTCTTTTCGCATCTAGGTGTGTTACGTAGATGAATTAGAAACACTGGGAAGACATTCACCGAGTGTCCCTTTGTCCCTAACATGTTCATTACTATGTCAGGAAAGTCCCACCACTACTTCTTGTTTCCCATGCTGAGTATGACTCAAGTGGGCTTAGTAGTTTTAGTAGGATGTGTACTGGTGCAGCCATGCCCTTAATCATCCCGCATGATGTTAAACTATGATCTTAGAACTACGTGTGGCTTGATTCCCATCATCATGGGGTATATAAGAACGCCTGACCACATTGCTTCGGGCCCAGCCTAATTTTCACTTTTGGTACCTCGACCTGAAGAACTTCTCTGGGGATACATGGTGTGATGTGGACTCATTATGTCCCCATTCACATTTGGTTTATAGCTACTTCACCAAATACTACCTTCTTGGGATCTTCCCTTTCACGCCACGTCCTACTGTATGATGTTAAATTTCCCAGGTCCATATGTCCTCAACTCATGGCACTAAATTCCAGTTCTACCCTGAACAAGTTTAGGGTTTAATATGTTAATCATGGGATGCGTCGGTTTCCTCTCCAGCAAGGATTTCCCCTACCAACGCCGGTCTCTGACCACACCGTGCTTCGAGAACTACATTTGGCATGATTCTCATCCTCATGAGATATGTAGCGATGCCCAAGAATTCCGATTTGGGCCTATCCTCTGGGTCATTAACCCTTCTGGCCCCTCTCCCCAATCTTGGTCCAAGAATTATGACCTTTAAACCATGAACATTGTCCTCACTATTTGATGTTAAACTATCTGTCCATCATCCTTACTGGTATTACGTAAAACTACTAATCATTCCATGTATGTACTAGAGAGTTCCTTTTCGGAATTTTGTTTGATCCCTGATCAGACCGATGATCCCACCCGATGAGTTTTTACCACGGTGGAAATATTTCAAGAGTGTTGGACTCCATTTGAACAACCTTTCACTCCACCTTACACACTTTTTGTTCCCATTATTCGGACCCTCGTCCACTTTCACATATAAAGGAACTCCCTAAAAGTATGGATTCTCAGCCAATGGCTCACTTACAGTCCTGGGCTAATGTTCCAAAAGACTAATGGATAACATTTCGAGTTAGGCCCCATGTTTCGAACATTGTCAGTTGTAGCCCCTCATTTTTTATCCCCATTTCAGGCTATCACAATTAGTATATTGTGTTTCAAACATGGTCAACAATTATCCTTCATTGTCATTCCACCCCTATAGTGTTCAAATTTTTGGGTATCATGATTCACAGGTTCCACTCCCCTATGTTCAGATTTATTCCAATGCCCCTAGAATTACCCTGTTCCTGCATAAGAGCACACTGGGAAAATGGTAATTCGACTATTCCAAGAGATTCATTCTCTGGCCTGATCTCCCCTTTACTTTTTGGAAATTCTAACTGATTTCCCAAACCTCGAGATTCATGAAGCATAGTTTGCACTCCCACGTTTTAAGGGAGTAATAAGGTGGTCATCCCTTCTTTCTCACTTCGGGCCCGACCCATGTGATCTTAGGGAATGATCGCTGGACACTCCACAAATGCCACATCAATGAAATAAACCAACACAAATAACAGAACTCATGAATGAAACTAGAATAAAATAATCAAAGCATGAATGTAAGTTAGAGGGTTTTCAATCTCTATAGCACCCGAGGGTTTATCCCTACCATGGACGGGTTAATCCCGTCAAAAGAAAGTTGTAGCTCTGCCACCCTCTGGCTTTTGGAATCCTGGATTTCCGGCTGCATGTTCAGTTCTCGGTCCTCCTCGGCAACGATGGGGTGTAATTCATCAACTGCAGTCTGGGCCCCCTTTACATCAGTCTGGATAACAATCATCTCCTCGGAGACATACTTCTTGCCCTCTTCGACCTCTTCTAGTTGGGTCTTCAATTACGATATTAGCTCTGATTTCTCTTGAAGGGAGGCTGAGTGCTCATTCGCCCAGACCAGCAATCGCTGAACTTCATTTGCAGCCTCTTGGAGATTCTTGATTTTTAGCACTTTCCTCCACTACCATCCCACACCATGGCCGTGATCATACACCCAAATATTCTCCTCCATAAGATCTCAGATGAGCCTATGAGGACGCTGGGCATCCACTCCCCTAGAACACAGTTCACACAGCTGCGAGTGAAGTTTGTCCATCTCATCTAGCTATAGTGTCTATGGGTGTTATTAACGAAGAGCGTGATTAGCTTCCATGATCAACGACAGACTATTTTGTTGTCCTCTTCATCAGAGGCTGTTTTGTCCCAGTTAGCACAGTTGGCAGGCTCATATACGGGGAACACCCCCAGGAACTCATCCGTAGGGTCTGTATCTGGTGTTTGATTAGGTGTGGTGGGACCTGGGCTATTTGATGGATCCTCATAGTCGGATCCCACCTCAATAATCTCAGCCACAACCCCACAGACGGTCCGACCAGTGCTCGGGAGAGACATAGTTTGGTCGGTCTCGATATCTGCCTCCACAACCACCAGCATTCCCCAAGGAAAGGTGCTGCCAGAAGTGTCGACCAACCTCACCGCAGCAGCCCATGCCAATCAAAGAACTGTACTCACAAAAAAAATGAGCATGGACGTTAGATGACATGGTAAATTGGTGTCATCCATGAGTTTGGAAGACAATACTTATAGATATCGAACTCCTAGTATCGTTCTTGGGTTGATGTCATCCAGACCCTGAGGCGTGGTCCCCCATATATTATTGGATGATCCGAAAGATCTAGAGGGGCCACCTCAGGTGTCCTGGTCCCGTTGGATGTAGAAACATATGTTACCATAGCAGTAGATCCTGAAGGCCCCACATCAGCATTCATTGAGGGATGAAAATGGGTTCTATGTATGAGGTCCTCTTGCACAGTTCAGATGTTAGTAAGGAGTTTAGAATGACCAGGAAGTAACCCCTAAGGAAGTGGCTTGGGATTTTACCTCGAGGACCTCTGAAAACTCTTCAATGTATGAGGCTTGATCACAGACTTCACCCTCCTCTGACAGGCTCCCTCTACTGGTCTCTTCCCCCCAGTAGGAATCATCAGATTCTTCCAGTAGAGGAAAGATCTCTCTCAATTCAGCGGCTGACAATTGTGGAGGGACTGTACGAACTAGTAGCACCTTCACACGATCTATCATTGGACAAGGAGCATGAAGGTAATGCACAAAGTCCTCCAGCTCTTCCAGGTATTGCTCAGCCTCCGCCTGGGGCATTGCAAAGCTGGCTCGGATATGGTCTATTCCCGACAAGTCCATACCGAGATGGTTCAAGTGTTTCCACATCTTAGACTGGCTAAGGAATTTCCAGTTGACCTCCCAGATGTCCCAGGCAGCTCGGATGACAGCATTCTAAGGCATGTCTATATGGTGCAACCGCTTCCCCAGAGCCTGGGTGGGTATTCTGTGGAATCCTCTTGCCAGCCGCCCCTCAGGATGACTCTGTTCTTCTGGGACTACTGGGTCGGTTGCCGCTACCAGATCCGCTACCACTGCTTCCCCTCAACTATTGCGATCCTCACCGATATGGCAACCCCGCCACCCCGGTATGGCCTTGCTGCCTTCCGGCCCCGACCCAGTGGTCAGGGAAGCTCACCATCATCGACCTGAACGGTTGGCTTCTTCAACATCTTCCCCAAGTCGGCCGCCTCCAACTTTGGGAATACTTCCGTACCAACACGAAGATAGTAGTAGGTAGCGGAAGCTCATTCCGCATCTTCCCGCCTTCCCATGTGAACATAAGCCACATCTACCTCATCACACATGGGTTTTCCTTGTGATGCACCTCTAGATAGACCTGCGGGGTCAGACGTTGCATACATTGGAATTTCCTAGAAAATTGGTGAGGAGTGTATGACTCGCAGAGAGGCTCATGGTCCACCCTAGCCACCAAGACTCCTCCTCAAAAGACCAAGAGATAGGCCCAATTCTCTTCTGTTCCCTGACCATCATCAGTGAATACCCCCATCAGCAATGGAAACAGGTGAAAATTGAACTCCTCCACATTCCACACCCGGCTTAGTACCAACGGTGTGGTCAACATGGGTGGAGAGCTCCAGATAGCGTTCAGGATGGATGAGCGAATTTTCGACCCCAGAGGAGAGATGGGGTTCGAGTATTCATAAACCCCCCTAATGTGTGCCGTTATCCACCCATACAATAGGTGGAATGGACCACATATCCTCTATGGCCTCTTCCCCTCATTGATATGCCACAACATCTTATAAAATTTTAAAAGCTTCGGGATACCAAGGTTGACTCGCCCTCTTGTGGCCAACATGGACACCATGATGAATTTGCTTGGTCACACACCCATGTTTGTATCCATCACCGGTAGGATCTAACCACAGATGAGATCCGCGATGAATGCCGCCAGCCGGACTATTGGCTGTTTCTCAGTGATGAGGCTAAATCCCCAGGTCTTCCACTGACTATCCTCCAATAGCCTCCAGTACGAGTGCTCCTTGCCCCTTTGAGCCCCCTTTGTGCATGTCTGAGGCCACACCAGAAACTGCATGTCTTCTGGGAAGTTCAGAAACTGCTTGAACCACTATCTAAAGTTGACATCCCTCAATGCTTCTTTGTCCTCTCCAGGAACCAGCTCCATCAACACCTTCTCCAGTGGTGGCATCTACTCTGGATCCTCCCATGCACCCATAAAATGCTGGAATTCATCAGACATATCCCCCAGTATAGGGACCCCTGATATCTGGTGGACATCACACAAGCAGATACCGACCTCCCCATGGTGTAAGTGGAAGGTATTGGTCCTCGACGACCATCTTCTCAATTTCTCTGGCATCAGATGTTTCTGTTGATAGATGTGGAATTGGGAGGTCCAAGTTGCCTCATACAAACCCACTCTTCTCAGCTCTGCCCCGAACTCCTCACATAAGGTACAAACCCAATAGGCCCAGACCCAATCGTCTGTAAAGTTGCTGCCCTGGCGCAAGTCCCACTCCTCAGACCACCCCTTCCCCGGGTTCCTCAATGCTGCCTTCAATATCATCTGGAACATAAGGGGAGATGTCTCGGGCAACAATACCATTCCATCCACATTATTTAGGTGATTTTATAGGCAGTCAGTGATGACGGGTGTGAAGTCCTCCAGGGCATGGCCGTCATCCGCCCTGAAGCATCGGTGCAGGCACGACGTGATCCTAAACATTTAAGATAGCTCATCCGTACTACCTTATGGGATGAATAAATCATCCCTCAGCCCAAATCCATACAGAGGAAACCTCATACACAACAGGTTGTTCCTATGGCTCTCTGATAGCATCTCTGCCAATGAACCATGGTCAGATTAGATCCATATTAACTCCCCTAGGGGAAACTATTTTTCATCTCATCCCTTCGGGTGGTGTCCGCAAGGACCCCATTTGCAGCATGTTGCTGAGACATTCAGTTTTGATTTTGGGTGATTTTTGGGTGTGGTCCATGAAGCACATTAGCGGAGCACATTCGTGAAGACTATTTTCGGAACCCTGCCCTAGCCTGCCAATGCAAAGACACAAAGCTCTCCGACATGAAGTCAAAGACTCGCTATTCTACACAAAGAAGAAGACCCGATTCGCGGAGAGCAATCACGGAGTACGTGGGAGCTTCACGAATCAAGAGCACTAAAATCCAAATTCGCGGTGAAATAAATGACAAAAGAGAGGTCAGCTCCCCTATTTATAGGTGATGACCTTCAAAACTTTGCAGCACATCGATATCATGCCGAGCTTCGCGGCGCACTCAGCTTGCACGTTGCATGTCCACCACGCGAGCCCTCTTCGTGAAATAGCTTCGCGGACGACTGAGGTATTTTGGCGATTGACCCTCAGAATTTGACCATTAATTTCCACATGGCTCCAATTATGAGGGGGGAATTTGTTGGCTAAAAATTGGGGATGGAGAAGAAATAAACAAAAGCCTCCAAGGATGCCTCGCGGAGACTATTCGTGGAGCCCCCATGGCCCCGCAGCCGCCACAGAGCAAGGAGACGGGATTCTCCAAGAATTAGTTTGATTTTCGCGAGCCAACCACAGAGTAAGGAGGTGGGAGGATCTGTGAGCCGATTTGACATTCGTGAACCCGCCGCTGAGGAATGCTTCGTCTTAGCACTGAGTGGACTCAGCTTCGCGGCACACCTTGTCTATTAATACAGGGCTCCATTCAAGCACAAAAGATAGATCATCCAACCTTTCAACTTCCAAGTTCCTAAATTTCAAATCACTCTCTGCTCTATGAACCATGAGCTATGAGAGGTATTTATTGCATTGCAAAATGCCTCCACCTTGCATTAATTTCTCCCCTCTTTAGAGAGGGATGACTTTCAAGGAGCCTACAGGCCTCCACGAAAGAAGGGGATTCCCCAAGGGGACCCAGGTCATCACGGAGCGTTTATGCTTCATGAAAAATCCCTCATGTACATGTGACCCGTATGCTAAGGCAGGGCCACTATGCCTCACAAAGCACCCTACTTCACAACCCTACACTTCGTGAGGCGTTTCTCCATGAATCCCTTTCCCCTTCACAAAGCACTCTCCACATGCACATGTGCTCTATGATTAGGATATTCCACTCAACTTCGCGAAGCACACCCCTTCACAAGTACCCACCACTAAGTGGAGCACCAGAGCTTAATATGGCCCCTTCCTATGAACTACATTGCTTTGAAAATCCTTTTCCCGTGCAACCCTCCAGGTTTGCACGAAGTGATTTCAAAGTCCCTTGGACATTACTTCCCATTTCCTTACTTCGCCTCATTCTTGTTTCCATAGGAACACTAACAGCTATTGCCTCTTCGCCTAGACACGCTAACATGGACCCCTATGTGTATAACTCCATGACACCCCCTCTCAGCGGAATTTCTGATGCCTTCCCTTCCCCACGGGGCGGGAGGTACCGGTCATGTATGTCCTAGAGGTGTGGAGTGAACCCAGATTGTCTGAGCTGCAGGATGTTAAACTGCCAAGCACCATTGTCCTCATCACTTGATGTCAAACTGTGACCTCACCCCGTGCACTCTACATAGGGTGCCCCACATTGGACATTCTGTATGCCCACTTGTCTCCATGAGAGTGTGACAATTCCCCATAAAAAATGACATCCTCCTAATCAGAGCAGTGTCTGTCCGTGGGGAAAGGGCGACCGTCTTTGTGTAAGCCCCTATATTTTCATGGAGGAGGAAACATCTCTGCTCCTCCTTTATTCTACGGTCCCAAGGACCAGAGGGGGTGGGATGGGCACCTGAGCCCTCTCTTCCATAGTTCCAAATCCATCTCCCTATTGGCTTTGTCTCCATCTGGGCCTCCACCCTAGAGTAAGTCCTATTTTCTCTCTCCTTGGGCCACATATTACACGTTATCCCATGTTTCCTCTTTGGGCCACTAACCACATATAAGCCACATTCCACTTACCACTGATGCACCTTTCGTGATTTGATCATCTGGTATTTTCAACCTCTTGTTTCTCACAAAGAGCATGAATCAAGTGGGATTATATTTTTCATCGACCATAAAACCCATTTCGAGCAGCCCATATTTTAAGCCCCGCATACCATCCTGAACTACGTGGACTTTGATCCTTTCCCAGGCAAGGTATGTAGGAAGCCTCCTTGAGGTTCATTTCCAACACCCGATCGTTCCGACCTCTTCTACGTTGGTTCACAGACCACCATCTAGAACTACATGGTCTCTGATCCTTACCAAGGAAAGGTGCGTAGGAAGCCTCCTTGAGGATCAAGCCCAACACCCGGTCGTTCTGACGTCCTCCACATCGGTTCACTGACCCCCATCTGGAATTATGTGGACTTTGATCCTTGCCAAGGCAAGGTACGTAGGAAGCCTCCATGAGATTCATGCCCAACATCCATTGGTTCTGACCCCCTTCATGTCGGACCACCTTCATCCCAAATGACGCTAAATAGCCTGTCCCTTTTCATCTTTCATGACATTTAACTGCACCCACCAATCCCGAACTACGTGGAATTTGATCCTCACCAAGGCAAGGTATGTTAGAAGCCTCCCTGAGGTTCAAGACCAACACCTGGTCATTCTGACCTCCATTATGTCGGTTCACCAACCACCAATCATGAACTACATTGACTTTGATTCCCTGCCACATGGATACGTAGGAAGCCTCCCCGCGGGTCAAGCCCACCATCCATTTGGAACCTAGGTCCTCATTCATTTCGGTTCCAACCCCCCTTAACATCGGTTCACCCATACCATTTCTGGAACTACGTGGGCTTTGATCCCTATCTCCCAGACAGGGTACGTAGGAAGACTCCCTGAGGTTTATCCCCATTCAGCAGTAATCAATTATTTTCCACATTCATTTGTACGTTGTTGTAATCCCCATTCAGTGGTAAGCCATTATCATCCCCATTTAGTGGTAATCTATTGTCATCCCCATTTAGTGGTAAGTCATGGTCAACCCCATTTACTGGTAAGCTGTTGTCACCCCATTAGGCGGTAAGCCGTCGTCCTATGAACTACATGGACTTTGATTCCCTTCCATGGGGATACGTAAGAATCCTCCCTAATGTTCAAGACAATCACTCATTTCTCATCCTAATATATTCCTCAAGCCTATGCATTTTCGGGAAGGTCATGCCCCAACCCGGAGGTTCTATTTCCTCAGGATCTTATCCATGTGTCCATTCTCATGGGTTACCTACTCAAGTGTCCCATCATCCCACCGAACTACACAGACTTTGATTCCCTGCCATGGGGATATATAGGAAGTCTCTTCAAGACCCAAGCCCACCATCATCGTCACCCCAAGTCGACTCCACCACATCTTCCACCCACTTCACATTACCACCCATCATCCATCCTGATTCTTACTAGGGCTGCCACATTTCGGTGAGAGCAAGCCAATTCACCTCTTCGCTGCTCCTAGAAGTAACTGGGTGACTAACCACGTGTTAGCATCGACATCAGTGTTCCCTCCAGGGGTTACACCTATCTGATCCAGTCCAGACAGTGTTCCAATCTGCCTAATCCATCTCCGCTAGATGTTAAACACGTGACATACCATGTGTTAAACATAGGAAGCTATGGAAAACCTCAGATACATGACAATGTATTATAACTCCCCTCATTGGATGTGGATTCCTCGGGATTCTGTGCCCTTGAGAAGTCCTATAATAAGGGGATGAACCCGAGACGCTTCAGTGTTCTAGCATCCAGACACGCCAGTGATGTCCAATGTGACTACACCCCCGACTGAAGGTTACTGACTTGACTGGACCCTTTGGAATGTCTCGATAGAAGTACCGTAATTAACCGGTGTACATGGAAATATGGCATGGTAAGTGTTTCATGAACAACGTATAAAATCTATATTGGAGAACTGGACCAGGTGATGAGTTTCGAGGAGGAATCCATGGAAGGAAGAACCAACATCCCATTATCCCGTTTCGATCAAGGAGAAAACGTCCCTGAAAAAGGAAATGATGTCTCCCACCTTTGGAAAGCGGAAATGTGAGGAAAAAAATAGTTCCATAATCCCCAAATCAGAAGGACGCACGCGTGCCCCGAAAAAAGCGTCGGAATCATAGGGTCTGCCCGAATGATTTTCGGGGTCTACACTACCAAGACCGGCTGGAGGGTCATCCCATAATCAGTATGGAAAGCCTATCTGATCACTTCTATCATCAGGTGTCGTCTCTTCATGTTCCAAATTCGAAACATCCGTATTGTATATCGGAATCCACTAATAAGGGAACCATCACGTTTTATGAGAAAACACACATGACAGTCATCTCGATGGCTAAAATCCATGTTTAATCTTAGGATGAATGTATGATTGAAGATTTATCTTGGGAGATGAAATAGTTCATGACATCTGAGGGGGCCCACCCTGCCTATGGCCCCTCTTCACTACCTGGTCATGTCTCTAGCCGGAAACTAGTCTCATACCATGTATTAGTGCACACCACATAGGGTGACTACAGGGAGTGTTTTTTTTATCCTGGGATAGGGTCCATTTCTACTGGTCGTGTCTGTTTACTCAGACCCCAGGTTTGGGTACTAAGGTACACAGATTGTTGGCCCACATGAAATGATGCCCTTGTGGCCAACCCGTGTTTGTGTGCACAGCACATGTCATGTACCTAGCTGTGTGTTCTTTCACATGGATCACCTCACATAGAAAGGTAGTATATGGAGTTTCAAGGGGAGTACTTACTGTTTCATCATTATCTTTTCCCAAACCGTAGAACCACTATTGAGGAAGGATACACATCGTGTGTTCCTTGATGAACATAGTGTGTAGACATTAGTTTTTCAGAAACTATAGGATTTATTTGATCACATCCACTACTCTTGATCTCACCCACCACTTCTGAAGAATGCAGAATCTCTTCATCATTTATTACGAACCAGTCTCATTCAAAAAATAATGTTTGGACGTATCTTCTACATGCCACCATAGGTTTGATTCTCATCAGATTGATTTGAAATATTTTTATTATTCATCCTTACATCATGCCGATTCAGTATCTATTCTCTACTCATGTTTTCACTGTGTTTCCATGATTTCGACTCAATTATGGGAGCCCCATCAAGCTCGAGTCACCCAGAAATATTTGATTCAAGATCCACAGGGATTCCACCATGAGGAACACAAATTAAAGAGAGGAAAAAATTCCCCATAAATAGAGGTTTGGATCATTGGCCAAGAATTCTTGACCAACAATGAAAAACATGCAATAACATTTCATGAAAAAATCATAAATTGAAAGTTCTCAGCTATTAGGATGTGAAAAAAGGTTATATATTGATGAATCATGAAACAACATGCTTAATCAATTAAATCAAGGAAGAAAAAACCAAATACGAGTCCTACATCCTGTTTAGTTCGATTGTTGGCGAAGAACATGTTCGACGATAAAGGAGGAGGATCCAACGCGTCTAGATCCATCTGATCCAGGGATCCATTTCCATTCATCATGTGTTGTTTTCCAATATTAAAGGAGAGGATAGGAAATCACTGTTGGAGAAAATATGGTTATGAGGTTCAATACCACTAAACAATGTATTCAAATCTATTTATTAGGTTTAATAAAAATTAAGTAATTAAATAAATTAATTCATTTAGTCACATAAATTCACCACCAATGAGTTGGGGTTTTGAACGTCCCACACTGAATCATTTTATGTCACTCTTAGGGAAGACACCACATTCTATAACCAACCATGGTCACAGATTTCCAATCTGATAAACCGATTATGATTTATTCCATTTTCTTTAATTAACTTCTAGTGCATAATATAAAATATATTTAACATTTATTCTAGGTACAACAACTCTCAAAATCAGACATTGTCTCAACACCTGGATCTGGAAAAGTATTTAAAAATATTTCAAAGTCTTGTAAGGAAAAAATAGGGTCTCTGTATGTTTATACAAAAAGATTTACTAGGTTGGTTTTATGATCCAATCAGGGACACCAAGATAAGGGTAAGGATGTAAAGATGTTGTTTTTGAAAAGTTTTTCTAAACTAATGGGTTATTTACATGTGGATAGGAGAGTATAGGGGTTCCCCTTTATATGTAGTGAGAGGATACCATTGGATTTTATAAAAAATACAATATATCAATGTCTTACTCAATCCATTTTTTCCAATATATAAAATTTCATAATATTACAATCCAATGGTTATAAATATTTCCATAAAATTGGATTTCAATATTTTTAGTTCATTAAAACCTTTATCACCTTATTTTACCACTCACAAACCTGTGTTAAACATAACCATTGTAATATATTTTTACTATTTTACTATAAATTATAACCACAAAATTATGATTAAATTTCTACATAATTTTAAATATACTGATTAAAAATATAAAATCAATTTTATTTGATTCGTTTTAAATAAGTTTCATAATTTTTTTTAAATTAAACACTTAAAATTTGAAAAAACAATTTTATTTTGAAAAATGGCTTCTAAAGTATAAAATTTATTTTTATCCCACATAAATTATAATATTGATTCCAAATAACATAATTGGATTAGTACTAATATCAGTGACCCAATTTTACATTTATATCATTTTTAAAATGGAAATTTTTAAATTCATTCAAATTAAAATATAATTTTTAATAAAAAATATTGATTTATTATTATTCATTGAAAAATCATTATTTTCTAAAAATTATTAAAAAAATCATTATAATATTATTTTGAAATGATGAATTCACAAATGAAGTTCATTTTTTTTTGATTAAAATTATATATTTTTGAAATAATTATTTCAGATAAAATTATATAATGCATGAGAACCCATTTTTGTTTAAAATAATGATTTTTACTTTTGAAGAAAAACTATCTCAAATTCTTACAATGAATACACATATAAAAAATATAACTAAATGATAATAAAAATAAATGGATATTATTAAACTTAATATTTATAAGGTTTCAAAATTCTAAAATGTTTTATAAATTGAATAATTTTAATTTTAATTACTACTTAAACATGATGGGATATCATTCCCTCAGATAATTTATAGATCCACATGTTTCTTCATCAATCTTACTGTTTTCTTTTGAAACCATTACATGAAAAATCACATAATTATATAACAATTTCTCTTTATAGGCTAGAATCAATACCGAATTTCTTTATAAGATATTTTTTTTCAAGAAAATAACTCCATGGATCAAATCATTAGATGCATTCGACACATATTTTCATAACAATGAAACATGAAATCTGGTATGTACGACAGATAAAAATAAGGTAAAAGACACTTTTTTTGTAGATGATCTGACTTTCTCTCAGATTTTATATGCCCTAATCAAAAACGGACATAAAATTCCCTTTTTACTAAAATTCATATAAAGTTTCTATGGTTTAACTTTAATAACAACATTTTCTTCTACCTCAAAAGAAATATCTATCAATTGGTTATTTGTATAACTTTTACACCTAATCATTTTCATTAATAAGTGTCATTGAATAATCTTAACCATACCAACAATTTAATTTATCAGTTCCAGTCCCAAAAATATTATTTTCCAAATATCATATTAGCAAGTTAGAGACCGAATATAATTTAAATATAATGCCTCAAAAGTAATCATATGTACACTAGAATGAAAATTGTAATAAAAGAAAACTCAACCAAATTCAGAGGTTAATCCCAACATCCCTCATAATACATCTGAGAACCTCAAATAATTTATTATAATATCTAAATAATTTTCTCCTAATTCCCATAATATTAGATATAAAAGGTTGTATTGAAATTTAATTCATTACCCAAGGACTCCTAATGTCATTTCTATAAATTTGAAGTGAATTTGGGATCACTATCTGATTAAAATGAAATTGGTACTCTATGTACTCTAACTATCTTTTTAACATAATGTTGATCATTTTTATGAAAATATTTATTATCTAGAATTAGAATTAAAGGCATATATTTTATTAAATGATCAAAAATAACACATATCACATTATTACCTTAGGATTTTTTTAGTAATACACCAACAAAATAAAAAGATATATTTTCTCATTTTATCTTTCAAACTAGAAAATAATGAATCATCCCCTCGGTTAATTTTCTAGATAATTTTACTTAATTAAAATAAAAGCATTTCATAGGAAAATAAGAAAAGTATTTACTTATTATTTATAACCATAAATATTTTATATGGTCTCCAAACATTGTTTATTTACATGATTAATAGAAACTGGAGAACTAAGAGCCACTCTCAATAGTACTTTTTTTAATTGGGGGTCAGAAAAAAAACATAATATTTTTATAAATCGCAAAAAAAATTATTTTACAATGCTAAAATATGAAAATTTACCCTTATTAAATGACTATACATTTTCTTATAAAATAATATATTCCTTAAGATATTTATTAGTCCTATCTGACAGAGATTATTATACTATAACTTAAAAAAATAGCATGAGTTCTAGAATGCTTAATTTTTAAACCATCATTCATCAAATCATTAACCAATGTATCATTCTAAAAAAGTATCATAGTTAATGAAGCATTTTCTTTTAAATAAAAAGCATCTGCTACCCTACTTTCATTTATTATAATGTAATGAATTTTGTATTCATGATCCTTTATCAATTCTAGAAATCTAATCTGTTGCATATTCAACATTTTCCAAGTGAATTTAAACATGAATATTATATTACCATTATATATTGTTCACACTATACACCATATAATTGATGTCTCCAATTTTTTTAAGAAAAACACTGCAGCCACCAGTTCAAGGTCACATGAAGGAAAAATTTTCTAATGAGGTTATAATTAATGTTAATCATAAGAAATTTCTCAAAAATTATTGACTAAAATATATCCTATTACCTTCAAAGAAACATCACCGTCAATAAAAAATTCACCATTTCTTGATGGTTGGGACAAAACATGGGTAATCACTAATATTCAGTTCAATTATTAGAAACATTCACCACATTTTTTTTCTAGATGAACCTAACACCTATTTTATCCTCATAACTCTTTGAATTAGACAAAATATCATCAATAAATAGAAAAAGTAGCCAAATATTCATTAAAATCTCAATTCATAAGATCCATGATAATTTCTGTAGAATTCATCCACCATAAAGGAATAAAAAAACATCATAATTCCCATACCTTATATCTAAAATTTTCTTATCTATGTAATATTGATTTAACTTCATCTAATAATACCCAAACCTAAGATCATCCTTTAAAAAATAACGATCTCCCTCCATTTGGTCAAAGAAATCATCTATTTGAGGTAATAAATACATATTATTATTATTGATGAAATTAAATACTCTCAAATAAATACAAAGAATAATTGAAACATCATTGTTTTTAACAAATAAAATGGGTGAACCCCATGTTGAAGTGCTAGGATGAATGAATCCTTCGTGAAGAAACTCTCAAGACATCATTATCACGTCTAGATGATTTAATTGAGGCATTCAATAAGTTGGTTTTCAAATTTCCTTATTATCTGATACAAAGTAAATAGTAAAATCATATTCTGGACCAGGTATAATAATAGGATACCAATTATAGAAAAACATAACGATATTATTTTACTCTAGGAACACTATTAATCTAAACAGTTTCATTATTTTCAATTACATTAGAATTATAACTTTCATTTTCCATATTTTTGTGATTTTTCATCTTGTCGATATGATATAAAATGTATGAATTAATTATTATAAGAAAAATGAACCCCGTTTCAAAAAAAACATTTGGAGTCTTTAATGTACTTTATCATGACAAGAATAAATTTCATTCATATCCAGAATAACATCAAATTCACCAAGATGAAGGAAAATAAGTTTTTAGGGTAAAACCTTCTCAATATGATAATAGGATAATATTTTTAAATTAATATTCCCTTAAAAATACCACATGTCTTTTATAATAATGTTCTAAATTCATTTCTTTAGGTGAAATTTTCATTTTACTAGTAAATTTCTTAGAAATGAAAGAATTTTTAGACCTAGAATCAAACAAGACAATAACATAATTTGAATGAAAAATTAATATACTTATTACAACATAACTTGATTTCCCAACATCTATATAATTATTTTCAAAGGACTTAACCGCATTCTTTTACTTATAGTCTTTAATCATTCCATCATTCGCTTGGTTCACTAGACATTCATCCAGATAACAATCCTTCTCAATAAATTTAAAACACTTTATGAACTATTGATAAAAATTGGTATTACCAATACCAAGATCATTATCTTTGCAATCATGATACATATGCCCAAACATAACACAATGGATGTAAATGAAATATTTCAAAATAAACCGACCAATTTTATTTTTATCAAAAATATGACAAACTAGAAAATTTATTTTCTTACCTTATTATTTATTTGATGTATTTGTTCTATATTCTACCCACTTTGACTTCTTTTTTTATTTTTTTCATGGGGAAAAAGATCATTGAACAATCCATTCCCACCTGATTATCATAGTGAACTAGTTTTTCTAAATTTTTTGATTTGGTAGAGTATAATGGTATTTATGTATCTAGGAATTATTCTGAAGTAATAGTAATTAATTTTAATAAAAAAATGAATAAAATATGATTTTTACTTTATTAGTCTCATGATGTTTCCTTCATATGTAGTCACTAAATCTTCCCCCTACTCCCTTAATTCATGAAATCTCATTTCTATCCTAATTTTTGATACATATGAAAATACATCTCAATGAATGGATTTAAAAGCATCCCATTACATAGAATAAATCTATTCAATTTCTATACTGTTTAATATCATTTAACACCACTGGACGGATTCACCTTCAAATCGGTAAATAAAAATAGTTACCAATTCATTCCCTAAACAACTCATGATTTTTAATATCATCCATACATAATTAATTAATCATTCACATACCACTATATCAAAAGATATAATAAACGTTAGAGTGTTTTTTCTCTTAAGAGGATTAAGTATCTATTTTTTCCTCTATGGAAGATTCGGTTTATATCAAGCAAAAATATCATGATTATTTATACACTACATAAAATGACCCAACTCAACAACAAGTTTCTCTGTTCCAATTTTAAAAGATCTATGTTTAAAATTTGGGAGGATATTTCCATCATGTTAACTTCTTACATCATCACCAAAGCTTCTTCTATGGAAAACTATTTTCGATATATATATATTAGATAAGGGAATATAGTAATCTTTAAATTCTATATAATGATAACCATAACATATAATATCTTATTGGTATTTTCATACAATATCCCAACCACAAAAATTATATAATAATTTGATCTGATACCAACTATAATGAAATTTCCTTAAATAATACATAAAATTTATTATTTATTAAATAATTCATTTTCATTTCTTTATAGGGATCCTTTAAGTTTAAATATATAGATAATTATGTCTAAAAAATTACATAAATAAATATTACATAAATTAGTGTGAACATCCACCATGTATCCTTTTTCTCTACAACATAGAACATTTAAAATATATCAAGTTTTATTTTCATGAAATATTATTACAATTTTCATATTGAGCTCATCCTTATTCTTACTCATCCTTAAAACGTCGTTAAAAAAGTTGAAAAAATTGTATGAGCACAAGATATCTATAAATGGGATATAAAAAATAAATAACTTCATAAGTTTATGAATAGTTATAAAAATTATCCTTTTTAAAAATATATTTTAAGCTCAAAATAAAAATTTTCTTATCCATCAAATCAACTTATCTTCCTAATGATTTTTATAAAACAATTCATAAAAATCCCTAAAGGAAAAAATTAAACTCATTACAATTTATTAGAATTAATTAAAAACTAATTAAAATTTTATAAAAATATATATGTTTCAACCATAAGAATTAGTATAGGATTCCCTTTAAACTTATTCTTATTAGACAACCTTGTGAAATCATAATATTTTCATAAAAAAATAGCATTCTAAAGATAAATGATGTAGGTAACGTTAGATTTATTTTCCATAACACACTTAAAATCACTCTTCAAAATGGAATTCCCAACCTAGTATATTCCAATAATATTTTAAGGGGATACATTTCTAGTTAATTATATACCTTTACCCACGACATTTGATCGCTATATCAGGTTCACAAATCATCATGACCTATATCGATCTCACCTATAAACTTGATCTATATCTGGAAAACCTATCAATATACCAAATTTACAGCAAAGATAAAACAATCTTTAAACCTTAAATATTTCATTTTTAACATCACAGTCACTAAATTATTCTTCACATTCAAAAGAAAAATATTTCTAGAAATCTAAATAACAATTCAATTTAAATCTATTTTTGAAAATACCTTCAACAATTAAAGGATTTTTCTTTGAAGGAAACATGAAATCCTATAAATTAATCCAACTTGATACAATGATTATATTAGTGGGAAACTTAGTCACTTTTTATACGTTAAAATAGAACATTCCTTTATTACTTATACAAAAGTTTCATTATAAAATATGTAAAAATATTTTTTCTAGAAACCATTTAAATTAATTAAAAAGAGACATAAAATTTCATTTATAATTAATTTATATAAATATAAATAATTCCATTGATCAATTTTAATAATATGGAAATGGAAGAAAAATATTTATAAAATAAATCTTTATAACATTTTGTAGCATCTCGACTCAAGAACCACTAAAAAAGTGATGTGAACAGGTCAGCCACTAAGACTCAAGTTCACTTCCCCATATTCCAAAGACTACTGAGTAGAGGCAAGGGTCTAATAAACGTAAGTAGGGAGACCATACCCTTTAGATCAATGATAAATGAAGAATAGTCTATAAATCATAAAGGTAGTTGAATATAATAGTAAATGGTAATCAATAATGAAAGAATAAGTTATCATTCTATGACATAATACTGGAAGGTATTGACATTACATAGAAAGAAAAAACATTTAATAAATAAATAGAAGAAAAATTATCTATCTCTAATTTCATCATCAAAATAGACTCAGTCCTCCACTCCCATACTCTATTCTATAAAAAAAGGATACCCGAAAGTAAGTACATTCCCGGAATCAAATTTGACATTGTATGTTCATTTTTGGGAATCCATGTGTAATGAATGCTTGAACAAGGTCTGAGATAAACTGGATATTCCACTAAAAATGTTAGCTAGTTAATAATTAAATAATTGTTTATAAAATAAAGAAATGTTAATGTATATTAAAATTAAGGTAGTGAAATAATTAATAGATGTAACCCTGTAGATATAAAGATTCTCATGGATACCAGGACCAACCATACCAGCATCAGCCAAATCTAGAATGTATAAGCACACATTCCATCAATTGTATATATGAATATGTTAGAAAATAATCTATATAGAAATAAATTCATTAGTTTTTACCCATTTCTCTGTGATCAAGTTTCTACATAGTATCATGCATATATATATATAATAGTTCATGGTGGACCTATCGAATAAATAATGAGACTCTATATGTTAATTATAATAGTATCAGACTCTATAAGTTATTTCATTCTTATATATCACACTATAAGGGTTTTATTACCCAATTTCATAATCATTAATAAATAATGAGATGTGTCTTATCCAAACTCATATGTCATGGGGAATGAAACTTCATTTTCAACAACCTATGAAATGTAAATAATCATATCTAACATCCTCAATCAGGGGGGTTTGAAGGCCCATGTTCACAACCCTATCCAATGTCCCACAAAAATAATCCATTATAATGTAATCCATTTTCCCTATGATCCCTTAGAATGAAGTTTGATATAGAGGAAACCATCAATTCTCAAGACACGAAGGACCTCTTTTACTTTACAATCATAAACTTTTTGAATTAATTGATATAGATGGTCATGATCCTTAAATTCTATTCTTCATCTCAAATATGATCTATAAAAGGTCTATGTACTAAAGCATTCCTTATTAATGACATACAATAATCACAGTTATACCAGAATCATCCTATAATAATTAAAAATCAATCCCTTTATAAAAAATGGTTTTGGGAGACACCAACTAAATAACACAAACAATTATCACACATCATCAACAAATTCACTTTTGGATTTACATAATATCACACTGCAAAATGTTTTTTTAGAAACAAAAATTAGTTACCATAGAATTCCATTGAACTAAATTTACTAAATTAATCCATAAATCATCGTGAAACACACATAATAATGTGATTTAGGGTATGCAAGGCATTCACATCCATACAAAATAAAATGGCTTATCCAAAGGGGTGGTCATTACATAAGCAATACGATTAAAATTAAGGGAAAATTTTTAAAACCACCCGAACAGTGTGTTTTGGGTTTAGTTCATAACCTCCAACCATATGATGGTTCCTAAGGTAGTCAAGCGAAGAGTCTAAAAATTTTATTGAAGTCATTTAAAAATTTTAAAGCATCACCCAGAAGGTTCGGTGCATGGAACATTGTAAATATTAAATAAATGATGTGACTTTTAGGTATACCCATACTTACCACTTACCCAATTCGTAAGATTCTAAACAAATCATAAATTAGGCTTTGGTTTGATCCGGACAAGAATAAAATGGATTAATACTCAAACACCCTAAAATAGGGTCTGATAGCTCACATAGATTTCGTATTCCATGTGGAAATATAAACAATGAAGTGAAGCACGAGGAGAGGTATAATAACTAAGGGTATTAAAAAGAGATAGATGAAAATAAGCTCTAATAAATAATGAAGTAGATTCACCATACCCTATGAGAGGAGGAGGAGAGCTCCCACATGTGTGGGATATAGTGTGTGGATGGGATTAAAAATGAAGGCTAAATCATAAAAAATGAAGGGGAAAACATTCATTTGAAATAAATTTTAAAAATATGTATTTCTAGTCCATATAGTTTATCAAACTGTATGCCAACCATGCACCCTCCTCTTTCTAGATGTTGCGCACCACATGGCTAGCTCACACAGTTTGATCTAACTACACACCATCCATCTGATGCTACTGGTTAAGTTGGACTAATGGTGTGGGCTAGATCTATGGTTTTGGAAAATAGTTCAAAAATCATGTGGGTTACCTCCACACACTTTCATTATGGTGAATAGTTTTCCATAGAAGGATCCATGGTTTCAGAGAAACTATGCTCCCTTACCAGCATCTCCTGGCTTCAATTTTCAATTCTTGATTCCTTGGAAATTCAACTAATCTTCTGAGACACCTATCAAACCATTAAAAAAATCAAGAAAACAACTATGAGGGCTCAAAATCTCATTATTCTATTTTTAGGATCATTTTATCACCCATTCTATCCACCAATCAAAAAATCCCAAATTATATTAATAATTGCACCTAGTTCAAAAAAACCAATGCATTATAGTCTCTCCCCCATCTAATATATCATCCATTAAAAAAATTATAAAACAAAAAAACTACTGACCTACTTGTGTCAAGATGTTAAATTTTAACAACATCGTTGAGTTTATAATTCTCAACACACCTCAAAGGGACATTTTAAACATGTGATGCTTAAAACTAAAAAAACCTAAGACAAACCTTATATCCTAGGTTGAAACTACCAGAAAAATCATACATTAGCACATCTCACACATGAAATTCTCATTTCATCATCTCTATTTTATAGCAATCGAACGTTCTCCCCACAAAAGTTATAAACCTTATTAATGTCCAATTCCAAGAAACAGCACCAAAATCGTCATAATTTCCTACAATATAAAATTTTAAGTGTTCTAATGATGACCCCAACATGTTTATCAAATGATACACCAGATTAAGGGTGAGTAAACTGCTCCTGGATCACATCATGGCCTAAATTTTAAATTCTGATTGACCCAAGTCAAAACTAGTCACGTTGGAACCCGTTGAAATCCTCAGAGGACCCTTTCCATGGATCCCACATAGACCTCATGGGTAGAACCAAATGGATACACCATGACCGTATATCTCCTTTGAAAATATCTCTAGTCGAACACCCTCTTAATGACTATGCTCAATGATTCTACAAATTGATTGTTGAAACTTTTTAAATTCCACATCCAAATTCCTTTAAGATTAGGCATCTCAAGATCACATCTAGAATGTTCCCCATAGCTTGTAACTAACTTTTGGAGTAGTCTCCTAAACAATCCATCCCTGGTCATTTTTATCAAATGGAATATAAGTGCTGAGATGAATATCCAACAATTTTCCCCTCATTTTCATGACCCTTCTCACTATAGGGTTGTCATCCAATTACCTATAGATGCTACCACACTATAAGACTTCCTCTATACCACTCCACCACCACACTCCCATGGAATTTATCTATCAAAATAGAAAATGGAAATTGATTTTTGAGATCGGTGTATAACTGATTCTCTCTAATTTTACTCAAGATAATCTCAAGATAGGGGGTCATGGTGTTCCCTAAATAAGGATTACACCATGATTTTATTAGGAAGAACATTTTGCTACATCTATGTTATTCTAATATTGAACATAGGCTATAGAAATATTATCCAACACCTGACACCACATCTGATGACCATGATTTCGGAAGCTCAAACATGGTTCAACTATCTCATGGTTTCAAAATTGACTCTATGATAGCCCATATTGTGGCTGCTCATTTGAATTTAATCATGTTCTAAGTCACCATTTTCAAATGAACAATTATGAAACCATCGATTATTGGCTATCACTCATCCAAACAATAACTATTTCTCCAAAAGTCCCTCCACACAATAGGTGTGCAAAATACTACCTTATACCGTGGATAAACACTCACGTTATACCCCATTCACTAGTATGGGTCATTCACCATCAAGTCAAACATGACCATGCCACCCAGAACAATAGTCTATTTATGATAGGAGATCCCTTTGAACTCACCATGAAGACATGCATCACTATCTATTAAGTAGTTAATCCCATTCTGAAAATTTTTTAATGTTCTATTATGATCATGTTCCTTCTACCTAGAATGGAATGATTTTTATGACCAACATAACACTTCCCACCATAGGAGTGTCATTGTCATCACCTCACTGAGAATGTAAAAATATCTGATGACACATGTTTTATCACCACTGAATAGGCTTCCTATAATTATTGAAAACACTTTTACAAATATGTTCACAGTAAGAGAGGAAAATTAGTCACCCATAGGTTCACTAGTTTAGATTCACATTTGTACATACACAAAATACTCTTACCAAGTTAGGTATGTTCTCATCATTAGCATCAAGCATAATAGAAAAAATAATCTATGTCGATCATGACACAACATATGATCCTTTTTTACATCATTATCTTGATATAATAGGACAACTCAACATTCAATTTCCAGCTCAAAGGTACAATGCTTATAATGATCTCCCAATGCTTGGGTAACTAAACTATGGATACAACTTGTAAATTATCCTTAAAGAACCCATGACCCAACATTTAATTTTTTAGGTAGCCATGAAGTTTACAGTATTATACAACCAAGTAACTAAAACAAAAAATAGTTAAGAAATCACATAAAATTCAATAGGTACCACACATCACAACACATTCAGTTGTGATAGAAAAACAGTTCAAATTGTGTTACAAATTCAAGGCATACGATGTAGCACTAAATGAAGAGAAAGAATATAGGACCTTTGTATTGTTTGATCATGAAAAAGTCATGTCTAACCTACTAAACTAGATTATTAAATGATGCCCATTCCTTTAATAAGTATCAACTTTCCAAATGATCACCCATGTCCTTGGGGAATGTGTTTTTTTATTCAAATGTCCTTAATGCGTTAAACAACACTCGAATAAAACCCATTCCCTCAAAATTGAATAGAATCATTCATCTGTTATCTATGACAAAAAGGAACTACCATATTTTGGATATATCCTTACATACATAGGGTACCAATCCTAAAACACGATCATTCTAAAAAGGACTTCTATGCCTTATCAAAAAACATCTAGGTCAAATGCAAACATAGTAATGTATGCTAAGATATACGGAAACATATTCATTCCTACTCAAAGGCTACCTCCATATTGACCATTACACAAGGGTTCGTTCAATAAACACATATACAAGGTTTCACTTTTTAGTCATTTAAAAGATTATTGTTTATTAAACATTTTTATACTGTTCATAGACCAAGGATATTAATTACCAATTATTAGAGAAACTGTACCATTCAATTTATTTAGAAGAAATCATGAAGCATTTGAAAAAACATCTAATAATTCAATTTTAACCATTTATTGGATTCATGTGTTTTGAAAAAAAGGATTGTATAAATAAAATTTCATTTCCCAATCCCCATAGGGATGAAATATTTATTTTTTAAAGGAAATATTAATTAACTATAACCTTATAATAATAAACTCAAAAAATAGGGTATTAATAATTAATGGTTATATTAAAGTGATATTCCACCATATTAGTTGTTGAAGATACATTAAAAAATTATACCATTAACGTCACAATATCCTCATTGGGTTAGGTATTTAAGCATATATATATTTAACTGACCTATTAGGACCTCATCACATAATTATTTGTTCAATCCAATTCTACCCATCATTGTTTATATTTCGATATTTTTAAATAAACAATTAGGGGGGTTTAATTCATAATAATTATTCCAAATGGAGCTAATTGATTCCAGTTTTCCATAATTATTTAATAGATATATCATTCCCACAAAATAAATCATCTTACAACAACATGCCACAACTAATCTACTTGGGTCTGGTTGTGACATTCAAAAAATTAATCATATAGTTCATCAAGAACCAAAGATAGATGCAAAATACATTTTTAAAGAATCTATCTCTATAAAAAAAATCCAATTTATCGTATATATGCCAACATCATGGTTTAGTTAGATGGACTATCATTCCCATTATATAATGGTACTTTAATTTATACCACGAAGATCTACGGTCACTGAGGTCAGCCCTATAAATATTAATGAAAAGTAATGAAATAGAGTCATTTAGTATAAAAATTATCACAAAAGCAAGAGTATGTCACCCATGATATCAAAATCCACTAGCATAGAACAATAATTGGATAAAATGAAGACCACATAGTTTTCATATACATGATTTCTTTCTTTGAGAGGTTATCTACCACCTTATTATATTCAGGGTAGACATGTGATACAATAATGTGAAAATACCTAGCATGGTTGAGACATGCAATCCAATGAAGTAGGATTCCCAATAGAACCTCTCTTATCCTTCTTTTAAGTGAATTAGCAGTGAGTTGGGAGTCGAACTCATTCCAAAAAAGGTTTCAATTTCTATAGAAAGAATGATTAATTTCATTAATCACATCCCATAGTTCTACCTCATTTTTAGTTCCATCTACAATAAAGTGGTGGAAGTATCCCATTACAAACCCCACGTATGTCTGGAAGACACCTCCGCATCCTGAAGGACCCTAAATTCTAGAAAAGTCACAATAAATATTAACCTTGATGAATGGGAGAATATGAGGTTTTCATCTGAAAATTTTGAAGGTAAGAGGTCTCTTCAATTTCCCTACAATCCCCAGTAGTTGGAGAGTGTTCAGGTCATTAAATGAGTTCTGAATCGATCCTACATGTACAACTATAGTGGCATTTAGATCTCTATGCATAGAAATGATTCCATCATGAACCGATTGGATCCAATTTTCAAACAACAACTTGTTCCATATTTCTATATGTAATTGAACACTGATACAATTGCAACGAGAAGTAGGTTGCGAAGATGCTTGCTTCTTCCCCTTTGACAGGAATATGCGAGGAGGTCCTAAAGATTCTTGCATGAAAAGAATTCAATAAAAAATAATTTCCAAAATAATCCCACATAACCCAATAAATCATGAATTTCAAGAAAATATTCTACCCATTTTCTTCATTTATCATGAACATTTGAATTGATGAAGCCATCTCGTGTCCATATTTCTTTAATTGATCCTGCATGGGTAACTGATTCTTCCAGATCCTCCCTAAGAGAAGCATTCATAAGGATTGAATAAAAGTTTCATCAAAATTTATCATCCAGTTTGGTGGTTGTATTGACGCATCACATTGCATAATGTATTAATCCATGGCACTGTAATTACCGGTGCGATTAGGCTTCCATGTCAGAGTATCAACATCCATAAAATCATTACATTGAATTTACTGGTTGGATTTATATGGGATAATGTCAACAAGTATGTTTTCAAGGTACATAATATCACAAAATATCTTCTTGATAGGATTAGGGGGAACAATAGTGTTGTCAGTATAGAAGTACATCCAAGGGACATTCGAGTATGGAAGGATGGAGTCCCTACTGACTAACTATTTTGAATGTTTCATGATCTCATTATATATGTTCCTAAGAGAGGGATAAATGGATGTAGAATTGTAGCCTTTGTATATATTCATAAGTCTTATCTTGAATCTTTGTGAAATAAATCAATTGATGGATCATTTTAATTAATAAATGTCCATGAGAATTTTTTATGAGTCCATCATTAAAATTCTTAAAATCATTATTTCTAATCCAAACCATATCAAGGGGTTTGATACATTTACTCCATGAAATAGTGATATGCATTCTTTCATGCATAGAACCTGTACACAAGATTTTCATTATCATATTTTGAGACCATTTGAGGGGCTTCTTGGCCATATATATATAGAGAGAAGGAATAAACAAATTTAGATGTGATAATAAAGTTGATAAGGAAAATTTTGACATCATACAACATGACCATTCCTTTATAGCTTTCAAGCTAATTGCTGATGTTAGACTAGATGATTCCAAGATGATTAGATCAGACATTTCATCAAAATAGAGGAACCCCAAGATAATTTAAGGGGATTGAGACTCCCCCATATCGAAGAGATATAACATTTATATTTTACCTACCCACAGAAATTCCATTCCAAAATATGATATTGGATTTAATCCTGTTAATGGCCTGACCTACCACCTCTTTATAATACCTGATGAGATTTTTAATAACCAATATTTTCTTCATAGAAGGATACCCAAATAACTATATTTCATCATAATAATTTAAGTGACAAGGAATAAAGATATCCCTCCAAGCATTAATTTTCTTGTAAATTCTGAGCTGTGTAAGATCGTTGAGACACCTACTCATGTAATCTTCATCAATAGAAAAAAGCATCCCTGATAGTGGATCCCCTTGACAAAAAACTCTATTATATTTGATGTAACCCCTTTGGGTATCCATTAAAAAGGAAGGAAAACCTTGAATATGTAAGGATGCTATCAATTAAACTGATGCAAACATTGGAGAATCTATACCTTCTAAGGTTGTCGAGAAGAAAAATCCAATTAATAGTGTCGAACGCCATAGAGATTTAAATATTTAGGGAAAATAATTCCAACATAGTGGGTTTCTTTATCATGTTAATGATTTTAGATATAGTATATAAATTTTTTTTATGATTTGTAACGTCCCGACCCGGAAGCCACTAAACCGGTGCTCCGAGGCAGTTCGCCACAAGGCCTTAAGCGCGCCTCCCCGTACGCCAGAGGCTGCCGAATAGAAGTGAGGGCCTATGGTGTGATAGTGGGGAGACTATGACCTCATAAAAGAGTAAGAAAACAGTGTAAATAACTAAGTATCATAAATAGCGGAAAGCAAACAGAGGGCTGAAGAAGTAAACAACTGAAATAGAACAAGCTGCAATAGTAAAAAGTTGTAAACGCCCAAACATCTATGCAATACAATACAACACTAGTCACCCACCGGGTCGACCATACATATACAAGTACAAAAGAAACTGAAAGTAAAAGTACAAGGCTCTTCTAATAACTCCAAGCCAAACCACGTACCCAATCTCCAGACACTGTTGAACTGCAGTAGCCCGATCAGTAGTACCACTTGAGTAGCTCCGCGTGATCATGCAAAACTGGGCCACATCCCTATCCACCATGCAACTCGTGCTCAACCTAAAAATTAGACATAATGTCTACACGTACACCAAGGTGTATATGTAGGGGTGAGAAATAATCTCAGTAGGGCACCCCGACAAGAAACCAATAACTGTGCTGTAAAACGTTTATGCAAGAGCAACGTGCTCAGCCTAGCTGGAACACAACAAAGGAAGTAAACCAAACGTGAAACCATAGTTGATCTCAGGGTATGTAATCCCAGTCAATTGGGAAAGTTCCACCATGGATGTCCATATCTATATACTTACACATGTATAGTCCCATACCTATACACATACACATAAATATGAATATTCATGATTAGGTGATTCAAATAACAAGAAACCACATCAACAGTCGATCCTTGGGACCTTAAGCCCAATCTCCTGGACATCCTGTGCAAGGGCATTGAGCTGGACATCATGCCACTCAAGTCATGTATCATTAAGTTTTTCTCTGGTTATATAATCCCATCGAAATATACCTACTTCGGCCAATGCCGGAAATATATCTCTGAACAAGTTAACCAAAAACAAGTAACCAGTTCAATATAATTCAATTCTGAGTTTCTCTGAGACTCGGCCTCAATCGACCATCTCCTATACCAAAGCCACAGTAGAAACCACAACAGTATATCAACAAGTCAAAGATAATAACAATTCCAAGCCTTTGATGTTGTTTGGCAGGTTCAATAGAAGAAACCACCATAGTGAATATACAAAGTAACCACTGTCCTCAAACATGCGAATCCTTACCCTCAAGAAAACAGAAACATAACCCTAAGGTGACTACCCTTAGGCATAACAAATTGTTCCCTCATGCGTATGAAATATCTCCCTCAGGCATACCGAATATTTCCCTTAGGAACGGAAGCTACTGCCCTCAGGCATGAGAAACGTTGCCCTCGAGCTAAATAACACTGCCCTCAGGCTAAAAAGCACTACCCTCAGGCATAAGAAATGTTACCCTCAGGATAAAAAACACATCCCTCGGTTAAAAAGAATACAACCCTCAGGCATTCTATAGGAAATCATGTAACTGGGATGAGCCCAACACGTAAACAGTCATTTAAATAAAATTCATCTGAAGGCAATTCAATAAACATTATTACAATGGCATACCCTCAGGTATCCGGTCAAACAGATAAACAGAGGAACGCACCCCCATGGTGGTCCTAGATCCAAGCAGCGATCCTAAACAATGGTTTAACATCACATTTAATTACCTATACAATTCTAGGTATTCAAAACAACCAAGGCCTCAGCCACACAACACCCGAACGTGGGTTCGTAGCAGAAAGTACACACAAACACACAATAGTTGGAAATTTAACACCAAGACACCTACTACCCAGGCACACAAGGAAAAGTAGGCATCCCAACAGACATGAAAGAAGCTTCACGTCAGGCTCAACAGCCACCAACTAGAAAGCACCTATGGTAACCACTACAGCATCAACAACCCAAGTCAGATATAAACAACCAAGTGAGGGTGGTCGAACACCCAAACCAACACTAAAACATAACCCCATAGGATTATTAGTTTGGAACGGGTTCTAGATGACACCTGAACACCTTCTCTACCCAAACCTGACGTAACAACTTAGGTCGGTCAAACAATGGGCACCCGCCGGGTCCCACAAGTCAAACACCAAGGAGTCATCCTACACAGGATCCTTAGCAAAGAGGAATCCTACATGGGATCCTCGGATGAAGAAGAAAATAGGAAATCCATAATATGGGTCCCCTCAATGAAAACACGAGAGAGTTCTTACAAGGACTCCCTAGTTCAGCATACAAGCAAGGCATTCCTCAGGGGACCCTTTGAAGCATCCGATCACACGGCCTATTAGGTCAGAAGGGCACGTATCACAAGGGGAACGTCCTCTAAAGATAATTTTATGGGAGATAACTCACATCTCATATTATATTAAAGGTCTTGACTATGTTGGTCCAAACACCCATCCTAGCAACCTCACCAAGTCTCACCCACAGGTGACGACTGGGCTCGATAACAGGAGGAAGAACCCCTCTATTTAGATAAAACCCCAAAAACACTATTTATATGACCTCTAAATGTAAAAAGGAGTCCACCATTGGGATCTATGTGAAAAAACACTCAGAATCGACTACTCACACGCCCTATTTTGACTTCTAGAGCATATGATATCCCCAAAATTACCAAACTAAAGCAGTACATGGCCAGAGTACATGTCCAGAACCCATTGGGCCTGCCTGTGTAATAGTACACGGCATGTAAATTACTGTACATGGAATGTACTATTCCCAAAAAGTTACGCCATGTCCATTTTCACCCGAACACATGCCCAAGTGCCACTACACAGTGTGTACTTTACTGTAAACGACATGTACTCCAAAAAAACCACTATTTCGTGTTCTATTCTACACGGCCACCCACTACACGGCGTGTACTCAAAGTACATGGCACATAGTTAAGAAAACTTAGTTTTCCCCAAATAGGAAGTACACAAGGCGTGTTCCCCTAGAACACACGTCGTGTATACTGGGTTTTCCGACAGGAAATCCCTAAAAACGCCTGATTCGCCCGTTTTCGCCCCCGAAACAACAGATTGCGCCCCATGGGCATAAAAGCAGGAAATATAAGTCTATAAAAAAATAAAACAACTTTTTTAAGGGGGATCTATAGTTAAAATTTAAACATACCTACCATTAGGTGGAAACCACCGAAGCCTCGGTTGATTTCACAGTCCACGGATGTCGCACGTCAACTCAGCGTGTCGAGGGCTTCGATTCGTTACCCCTCTTGCCACCCAACTCTCACTCTTTATCAATCTAAAAATTCCCCCCGTGGGACATGACCAAGGAAGAGCACACATCGATCATGCGCAAGGAGGAGGAGGAAGGAATAGTGAGAAAAGAAAAGAAAAGAAGAAAAGAAAAGGAAGAAAAAGGGGCTCGGGCCGACCCCAGCGCCCGACATGAGTTTATGCCTTCTTTAGGCTAAACTCCCCATTCCGAACTCAACGGCATAGACAGAATCACAATCTGATGCTCCGTTTAATAGTTATTTCCAAATGAACGTGCACGAATAATTTAATATTTAATTTAATAATATTAAATATAAAATATTTTTCCAAAATTTGAACTGCTCAGATTTCCACCAAACTTTTATCCTGGGGTAAACACCCTATTCCAAGACCAACAGAGTGGTTAGAAAAATTATCCGAGATCATATGGTAGGAGAAAATGACCATTTTACCCCTCACGAGCATCTCAAAGCAAAAATTCAAATTTATACTCAAAACGACTATCTGGAAAAACATAGGTTCTTACAAACTCCCCACCATAAATATTCTCAACCCCGAGAAGCCCAGTGAAAGAACCAATAGCCATGCTCATAACCTGAGCATCTGCACAACCAAGCTATCGAGACTTTCCAATGACCAACCTTATAGCATTAACCACCACCTTCTACAGAGAATATATTCAACTACGACCGATTTGGTACTCCCCAACATAAGAATACCCTTATCGTCATCTTAAAAGAAAACTCTGAGCTCAGAATCTCATAGAAAACACAAAAGTTTAACTAAAAAGAGGAAAACCACCACCAACCGGCCAATGGTGCACTCCCCTCCATATGGCTTCCCTTACACCTCTCCTAGAGAACAAACACAACATGTTACATCCTCACAGGGAAGAACATTAAGAAAGGAAAAATATCTCGATGTAAGGTTGAAGATCTCTCAGCATACTCAGGATGAATCAAGATAGTGCATGAATGTCTATAACAGGAGTGCAACAAGATTTTACTGAAGGCGTGTCCATATAACTTTGAGAAACACTATAATCCAGCCATAACCCGACTAGGATTCCATCACGGTTCAACCATTTTCACACTGGTTTCCCTAGAACAGAATAGACATCGACCTACAAAGGTTCGAGGAAAAACCAAAAAACAACCTACAAGGGACCTAATCCTCTACGAGCATCCCCAGAAGGAACTACTCCCGGGAGTTCACAACCCAAGTAGAAGAGAACTGAACTAACACTCATCGGGTATCCATATACAGAAATACCACAAGGAATTCCAGTTCACAAGAAAATCCTTGGCATATATCGACATCATAATCATCGATTCGACTAGGTAACCATAGTCCTGAGAAACAACACCCAATAAGGGGTTAGAAAAAGGCATCACATGCCATTTAGACCAACTGGGGTCACTGCACCACCTGTGCATGAGGTCTAAGTCATTAGCCTCAACAAAACGCCTCAATATAGATCCACGTAACCTGCCATATGAGTAAAAAGTATGTGTAAGCGGACCAAAACGTCTCATCCATCAGAAAAAACACATAGTAGACGTCCTATATTATGTGAATCCTACGTGCCTCGTATGATGCATGAGACACCTCTTGCCTTTGTCGGCCAAGAGTCAAAATCCATCCCTAGCATCATACCAATGGCCAAAAGCTAGATATCTATAGTAAATCAAAACACCACACAACATGTGCGTCGCTCAAGGTGAAAATCATATACAACTGTAACATCACAAAATCATAACAGTAATCCCATACCCTGGAAACCAGGACTTCTTACCGGAACAAGTGTTCTCGACGCACCAGCCCGATATCTATCAGAGGTTCCTACGCATTCTTAATACTCCTGTCTACCATATCCCAAATAGTAAATACCAGGAAAGAAAACTCCTCTGATACCACTTTTAACATCCCGACCCAGAAGCCACTAAACCGGTGCTCTGAGCAAGTTCGCCACAACGCCTCAAGTGCGCCTCCCCGTACGCCACAGGCTGCCGACTAGTAGTGAGGGCCTAGGGTGTGATAGTGGGGAGATTATGCACTCATACCAGAGTAAGAAAACAGTGGAAATAACTAAGTATCATAAACATCATAAAGTAAACAGAGTGTGGAAGAAGTAAACAACTGAAATAGAACAAGATATAATAGTAAAAACCTATAAATGCCCGAACAGCTATGCAATACAATACAACACTGGTCACCCACCAGGCCGACCATACAGATACAAGTACAAAATAAAATTAAAGTAAAAGGACATGGATTTGCTACTAACTCTGAGCCAAACGATGTACCCAATCTCCAGACACTGTCCAACTACAGCAGCCCGATCAGTAGTACCACTCGAGCTGCTTCACTCAATCATAAAACATTGGGCCTCAGCCCTATCCACCATGCAACTCGTGCTCAACCTGAAAATCAGACATAAGGACTACACGTACACCAAGGTGTACCTGCAGGGGTGAGAAATAATCTTAGTAGGGAACCCCGACAAGCAACCAATAACTATGCTGCTAAATGTGTATGCAACAGCAACATGGTCAGCCTAGTTGGAACACAACAAAGGAAGTAAACCAAATGTGCAACCACAGTCGAACTCAGGGTATGTAATCCCTATAAATTGGAAAAGTTCCACCATGGATGTCCATATTTATATACGTACACTTGTATAGTACCGTACCTATACACGTATACATAAATATGAATATTCATGAATAGGTGATTCAAATAACAAGAAACCACATCAACAGTCGATCCTGGGGACCCTAAGCCCGATCTTCTGGACATCCTGTGCAAGGGTATTGAGTTGGACGTCGTGCCACTCAAGCCTTATATCATTAAGTCAATATCTTGGTCCGTAATCCCATCGACATATACATGCTTTGGCCAATGACGGAAATATATATATCTGAACAATTTAACCAAGAACAAGTAACCAGATCAATATAATTCAATTCTGAGTTTCTATGAGACTCGGCCTCGATCGACCATCTCATATACCAAAGCCACAGCAGAAACTACAGTAGGCTATCAAAAATTCAAATATAATAACAATGCCATGCCTTTGATGTAGCTTGGCAGGTTCAACAGAAGAAATCACCACAGTGAATATACAAAGTAACCACTTTCCTTAGACATGCGAATCCTTTCCCTCAGGCAAACAGAAACAAAACCCTCAGGTGACTGCCCTCAGGCATAACGAATAATGCCATCAGGCATATGGAATCTTGCCCTCAAGCATACCGAATATTTCCCTCAGGCACGGAAGCTACTGCCCTCATGCATGAGAAACGTTGCCCTCAGGTTAAACAACACTTCCCTCAGGCTAAACAAGCACTGCCCTCAAGCATAAGAAATGTTACCCTCAGGCTAACAAACACTGGCCTCAAGTTAAACAGAATACATCCCTCAGGTATTCTATAAGAAATCAAGTAACCGGACCGATCCCAACATACAAACCATCATTTAAATAAAATTCCTCTCAAGTGAATTCAATAAACATTATGACAATGTCATACCCTCAGGTATCCGGCCAAATGGATAAACAGCCAAGGACTGATCCACACGACACCCCAATGTGGGTTCGTAGCCCAAAATACACTCAAACGGACAACAATTGAAAATTTAACCCAAAGCCACCTAGTACCTAGGCACACAAGGCAAATTAGGCATCCCAAAAGACAAGAAAGATGCCTCACGTCAGGCTTAACAGCCACCAACCAAGAATCACCTCTAGTAACCACTACAACATCAACAACCCAAGTCAGATATAAACGAACAAGTGAGGGTGGTCAAACGCCCAACCCAACACTAAAACATAACCCCACATGATTACTAGTTTGGAACGTGTTCTAGATGACACCCGAACACCTTCTCTACCCAAACCCGACGTAACAACTCAGGTCGGTCAAATAACGGGTAGCCGTTGGGTCCCACGAGTCAAACACCAAGGAGTCATCCTACACGGGATCCTTAGAAAAGAGGAATCATACATGGGATACTCGAATGAATGAAAAAAGAGGCAACCAATAATATGGGTCCCCACAAAGAAAACATGAGATCATTCCTACAAGGACTCCCTAGTTCAACATACAAGTAAGGCATCCCTCAGGGGACCCTTAGAAGCATCCTGTCTCACGGCCTCTTAGGCCATAAGGGCACATCTCACAAGGGGAACATCCTCTAAAGAAAAGTTTACGGGAGATAGCCCACATCTCATCTCATATTAAATATCTCTATTATGTTGGTCCGAACACCCAACCTAGCAACCTCGCCAAGTCTCACCCTCAGGAGACGACTGGGCTCGATAATAGGAGGAATAACCCCTCCATTTAGATAAAACCCCCAAAACTCTATTTATATTACCTATAAATGTAAAAATGAGTCCACCATTGCAATATACGTGGAAAAATTCTTAGAATCGACTACTCACACGCCCAATTCTTACTTCCAGAGCATAAGATATCCCCCAAATTACCAAACTGAAGCAGTACAAATCCAGAGTACATTGCCAGAACCCATTGGGCCTGCCTGTGTAATAGTACACGGCGTGTACTTTACTGTACATGGCATGTACTATTCAAAAAAATTTACACCGTGTCTGTTTTCACCCGAAAACATGCCCAAGTAACACTACACGGCGTGTACTTTACTGTACACGGCGTGTACTTCAAAAAAACCACTATTTCGTGTTCTATTCTACACAGCCAGCCACACGACCACCCACTACACAGCGTGTACTCAAAGTACGTGGCATGTTCTTAAGAAAACACCAACTTCCCCAAATGGGAAGAACACACAGTGTGTTCCCCTGGAACACACGCTGTGTATACTGGGTTTTCCGACGGGAAATCCCTAAAAACGCCTGATTCGCCCGTTTTCGCCCCCGAAACAACAGATCGAGCCCCATGGGCATACAAGAAAGAAATATAAGGCTTTCAAAACATAAAAAATCTTGTTTAAAGGGGATATATTTTGAAAACGTAAATTTCCATACCTTTAGGCGGAAACCGCCGAAGCCTTGGTTGATTTCACGGTCCACGGATGCCGCACGCCGACTCAGCACGTTGAGGGCTTCGATTCGGTACCCCTCTTGCCCCCAAACTCTCACTATTTCTCAATCTCCCAATTCACCCCATGGTACACATCCATGTAAGAGCACACATGGAGAATGCTCAAGAAGGAGGAGGAATAAAGAGAGAGAAAAGAAAAGAAAAGAAGAAAAGAAAACGAAGAAAAAGGGGCTCGGGTTGGCCCCAGTGCCCGATATGAGTTTATGCATTCTCTAGGATAAACTCCCCATTATGGACTCAACGGAACATAAGGAATTGAAATATGACGCTCCATTTAATAGTTATTTCCAAACAAACCTGCGCAAATAATTTAATATTTAATTTAATAATATTAAATATTAAATATTTCCGCAAAATTCAAACAGCTCAGATTTCCACCAAACTTCTGTCCTAGGGTAAACACCCTATTTCAAGACCAACGGAGTGGTCCAAAAAATTATCTGAGATCAGATGGTAGGGTAAAATGACCATTTTACCCCTCACAAGCATGCCAAAGAAAAAATTCAAATTTCTGCTCAAAATGACTGTCTGGAAGAACACGGGTTCTTACGTGATTCTACCAGAAACAAACCAAAATTGGTGTGAAGTAATATACTCATTGATAATTTCCCATATCATGCAAATCATTATTTTACTAATTAATTTTGGGGTCATGTTTCTATGTGAAACGGGATGATTCCTTGGATGTCAATTTCATTCACCTTCTTAGGAAAGAGAGCGATGAAGTTTAAATTGCTCCCAAAGGGAATAAATGCCTGAATAATGAATTCTTCGATTAAATTATTCATTTCATCCTGCAATATATTCCAATAAAACATAAATAATTTATTATGGAATACATCCAGATAAAAATTACTCTTCAAGTTGATAGAGAAAGGAGCCTTCTTATCTTCCTCCATTAGAGGGGCCATAATAATATAAGGATGTTTTTGTTCACCAATACAAGGAAGAAAATTATCAACCATAATTCTTATGTTTTTTAACCCATAATGAATGTAAATATCATTGAAGTGGGTGACCAGTGCATTTGAATTTTCTTCCTTAATGGTGTGGATACACCCATTAATAATGATTTCCCTTAACCCGACTCTTATTTCCTTATCCTTGTGTAATATTTCACAGAATTTTGAATTTTGATTACCTTCTTTCATCCATCGAACATTAAAATTGGTTCCCTCCATCATATACTTAACCATTATATGGTTATAATGCTATTAAAGGGATTTAATTTCATCCCTAGAAGGGGTATCATGCTATTTGTTTCGGATTTGACAGTCTTCCAAGTGCTCTTCAGTATTTTTAATCTCGCAATTGAGGTTGGAGAAAAAAATCCTGCTCGAGCCCGTTAACCATTTTTTCACATTATTTAAATTTTGATTAAATCTTTAATGTGGTATTTCAATACATTTAACTTCCTAGCCCTTCCAAAAAATTTATCTAAATATAATGTTAGTGAGACATTTATTGTTAAATAGAAAAGGCAAAGGGACTAACCTTGTACAGTCTATGGAAACTAGAACGAGTATTGGGTTGTGAACAGAGTGATGCCTAGGAAAACTATGAGCATATATTCTCATGTTAATATTCCAATAATCCATATGAGAGAAAAAAATATCACATTTTCTCTCTTGTTGACTATTTAGTGAGTATTAGCTCTAGGAAAATTCAACACTTATAATTGGAACTTTAGCAAGATGAATTTCATAAACACGTATAGAAAATTCATCAGAGGAAACATTATTGAATTTTAATATAATTTTCTCCTCATTTTTTTATAAAGTGTTGAAATCACACATAATAATCCATTTATGGATGAAATTTCTAGTGTTATATACATTTTATCTCTATAATGTCATTCATCTGATGTAATATGTAGAGGTGGGAATAAATGACACTGAATGTTTAGATCTTTGACAATCAGGAGATATAGAGAAACACTTATATTTTTTGATGCATGAATAAATATGGATATTATTATGCTCTAGTACACAAAGGTGATCCATGTTATTGTCATGAATGTTTTTAGAAACCAAACTATACCCAAGGGAAGCCCACTTAAAGGCATTCCATTTTTAAATGAGCATCTTAGTCTCCAAAATTCCAATATGTATAGGCTTGTTGGTCATGTTATAATGTCTAAGGGCCCTGAACATTGGGTGATCCCCATGCCCATGAAAACACGTATATAAGGATCTTTATTGGGGAAGGGTTTGGCTACATGCCTTTCACCCTAATCATTTTCCATATTCATGTTACAATTTCCATTTTGCCTCTAATTTTTTTCTTATATTACATTTTGGATAAATCTATAAAAAATATCCCTTCCCTATCAACTAGTTCATCTAGAAAGTGACTTTCATAACCCTCCTCTTGTGTGTGACAATAAACATTCTCCTCAAAATGTTTTGCTTCCTAAGTATCATCAGACGAGAAAATTCTATTCAAAGTTGAAAATTTATTATTGGAATACATTATAATGTGGTTTCTATCTGTAAGGGTGACCCTTTGAGTAACCCTGGTAGTAGTAACATGCACAAAAGGTGCCTCTAGATATGTAGGAGTTCCATGCTACTCAGCTGGTTTGGCTTCCATAATAGGGGCCATGCTAGGAGACTGCACAAAAGTGGATTCTTTCATGGATGGACTGCATGTCTGGACAATGATCCTAAGAGCATCCTAGGTCCAATTAGAACCAATTTATTTTTGATTAGTATACACATGATCTACCAAAATGTCATCAGTATCCTTAACTGGTTTTATGTTATCCACCCCAGGTGAGGACTCAATCTAATCCAAATACTCATTTGGAGCGGGTTCCTATTGAACCACTAATGACAATCTAGTATGTTCAACATTATCATTTGAGGCATGAGTATCCCTCTCACTAATGGTGGATCCCTCACGTTCCATCATGTTTTCTCACCTGTAGGTTTGATGTTATCCACCCCAAGTGAGGAAACCACCTAAATTAAGGATTCATTATCCTTCGGGGTGTGGATGTCCTTCAAAGAAGAAAGTGACCCCCGGATGATCCTCCATTGATTCCTTCAAGATATGAACTATTTTATCTCCTATATCATCAGTGGAGTGATCCTCCTACTATGAATCTATTAATTTCAAGTGTTGTCTAGGTTTCTCACATGTATGAATTTCTTGCCAATAAATTATCCCTGACTTAGCAGAGGGACCAAGATTTGTGAGGATTTGAGAATTTGGGGAATTCCATTTACACTTTCTACATGCATTGTCATCGTTCCCTTTCACATTGAAAAAATTAAACTCTTTTTCTCTATTTTATTGAACATGAAAATGACCAAAGAAAAAAAATACACAAAGAATTTTTTTCATCTTTCATATTTTATCTCAAGTCTTATGTTTTCATCTCTATTTGTTAAGACAACTACTCCTATAAAAGTGTTTGACATTTAAAATTTAACGAGGTCTCTATCATATATCCAAACTGGGGGTTTTCATTTTTTTTATCCAACCAAATGTTATTCCCCACAAAGGTAGAAATATCCCATAACATCCTCGGGTTCCAGTAGATCCAATTTTGCCTAAAAATTTAAATCCATACCTATGAATGTGAGTTCTAAAAATTTAAAGGCTCAATGTTCGTATAATATTCTTGTGTAAAAAGGTTACCATGTTTCAATGAAATCATTTTCATGATCCATGTGTTGTGATTCCATTCAAATAAGGGTAATACCATGTGATATTTGCCTCGACTCATTCCTATCATCATCCACTCACTAAAGCCCCATAGATCTTTAATTATTCTGATAAGAGCATGTAACTTCCCGAAGTTGTCCCCTTATTAATTTTGACCCATCACAATGATGGAGTATCTACCGAAATTCACGCACTCTTCAACAAATTCCTAATTTTTCATGACATGATTTATTTTTACTTTATTTATTACCCTTCCCATAAGATAAGAATAAAATTCTAAGAAAGTCTTAAAAGATGCTGATTTTAAAACATCTGTGAAATTCTTATTTCAACCAATTCCATCTAAAGTAGACGAATTTGAAGAATTGTTTTTCTTCCAAGGTGAAACTTATCACTTTATCCGACATGTTCAATATGAGCCATCACCACCCCCTTTCCATTTTTAATTTCATCACGATTCATCATAGGTTTGATTCTTGGGGCATTAAGATTAGGGATCACCTCATGCTCTCCTTGTGATTCCATCTCAAAATATGGTGATTAATTCATTATATCTTCTTTATAATTCACAAATTACATTCAGGTGCCTACAATCATTTTCCACCATTTTTTAGAAAAAAAAGTATTTATAATTAGGTTTGGTTATATAGGTCACCATTCTAAAATAAAACAGGGCTCATAAACTTTATAAACATCACAATTGGTTCCCATTTAATTAGATGAATATTCCATGTATTTTTTTTCAAAATATATCATGTCTATATAAGATGGTGCAATTTTAAGGTTCATGACTTCCCAATATATCAAGCGTCCATACAATTTCTAAATTGAAATCTAGTACCCATTTAATCTAAGGAATTAATGTTTTAGACCATGAAACTAATGTTTCATGGATCAAACATAGAATAATCAGTTGATTATATAGAATTAAACTATCATGATATGTCGGAAAACCATTTAGGTTGACGCAAACATTTTATTTAATCAACCTTATATCAAAACTATCACTAGGAATGCAATAAAAAATAAATAATTAAAGGAAATCAGGGAGAAAATATACAATAATATGTTGTAAATATAAACAAGTCACATAATCAGAGAGCCATGGAAATAATTGGGAAGTCAATATATAAGTAAGAAACACTGAATCTTCGTATACATAGCTAGCTCTGATAATAAGGTACTTAACATTATATATAAATAAGAATGCCAAATAATCCCCAAATAGGGAATACAAATCATAAAGCATCAGCAAAACGATAATGTAGTATAAATGTCAAGTAATATGCATGGAATGTGAATCTGTATGTTTCTAAGATGATGCATGTGACAAATAATACCTCACTCCTCTTACTATAAAGGGAAAATAGGTAAAATCAAAATCCACAAACCAATCACAAAAACAATAAAACAGTCGCCCAAGTTTAAATAATAATCAAATATAATAATAACATCATTCAAAATAGTATCCATACCTAGACACTTAATATCTCCCACATTTCTGGGTTGAAAAGACCAATAAAATAGCTATTTATCATGTATTGACACACTATTAATCTTCTCTCTACCAACAGAAAATAATAAAACCAAGGAGGATAATAATATTTGATACCAATTATTTCATCATAACTTGAGATCAGATAAAGTGGTTCCTCATTCTGGTTGTCCACTAGGCCTCATGTTATCCTCCTTATATGCCATATGCTATTGACATACATTAAGGTTCTAATGGTGTTATGGTGGGAAGACTATACACACTGGATCCATGATAAATGTTCAATAAGAATGACTCACGAGGAAGGGGAGAGCTCTGCTTGGTAGGTCAGACCCTAGCCATCGATGGCCCTAGCAATGACCAATCCCCCCTTTGTGGGGGAGGGTCCTGCTGTGTCTCCGGAAGGTGGTCCACTTCTTCCATTTACTATTTTCTAAAACCCTTAATTTGTACTTTATTTCCCTTGGATAGATCTTAGCCCGAAGGTATCAGACTTATTTAATGGAGCTCCAGAATTGTCGATCTGAAATCTAGAGTTCACCAAAGCTTCTTCTTTGATGCATCTTACTTTGAATTCACCATTCAATATTTCATAACCATTGTTTGATGATTTCAACTGTGTCATAATTAATTCATAGGGAATTCATAAGAATGCGATATTTTATCTTCTCAATTCTAAAAGCATCATGATCCAGTTTTCTTCATAGGATGATATAATCTTGCCATGGTCGAGTGCTCCTCGTTCTTGTAAGGGGTCTCATTTTCTCCACTTCAAATGGTCATATGACTATCGTATGAAATAGGAATCATCATCCATGTTAGTTTTGGAAACTCTTCACAAACATACCCTACACTTTCAAAACCCTTCTATTCATTATATTCATGGTAATCTCATAGGATGTTACCCTGGCTCGGATAGTAGAACTTGATCATTATGTCACCCAATTTCACCTAAAATATATGTAGTGGTGCATCTGTCGAAGTGACCTAATTAATTTTTTTGGATCGCTACTTTTGATGAATTGAGGTATAAGAAATTAGTTATTTTTTATACATGTTATCATTTATGTTCCTTGTGTATGAAATTGGGACACTGAGAGAAGGCATGAAGGCATGTAATTTAGAAGGAACTTGGATTGCTGTTACTCAAACTGATCTTATAAGGTCTTGAGCATAAAAATTACATAATCTATATATTTCAACTAGATTTAACTTCTTTTAATTACCAAATATATTTTTGGTTTATATTTTTCTAAACATAGGACATAGCTCATACATATCAACACACAATCGTACAAAATTGGTACCATAAAAACATTATTCATTTCTTCCAAAACATTAAATTATAAACGCAAACGAACAACATGGTTTCTTTGAAAAATCATCATACCATTTAACTTGACTTCCCTCTTTCCCTTACATATCCTTATAACCTATGAAAGGAATTTAAAAACATGGTATTAGAATTAAATTCTTAGTTAGGGATATAAAAAGAATGAAGTAAAATACTATCTCATGAATACTTATAAAAAAATGAAATCATTTTAACAAACACATACTTATCACCCATAAAGAATCATATACTACCTTTGTGACACATGAGATTTACATAAATCATAAAGATCATAAATATATAATAAGGGGATCTTGGGGAATTACATACTTAATTTTTTAACCATCATGGATACTTTATTATTGGTAACCCTCATAGCTACCTTACCATGTAACCCTCATGGCTACCCTATCGTGTAACCATCATAGTAACACTTAGAGTAACCATAAAACTGAACAACAACATAAAAATTCCCATGGATTTGGAGGAATATATAGCCCCCACCATTCATCATATAAAATACCCAAGAACTAGAAAATAATCATAAAGCATGAATAATTTCCTAAAAACGTAGCTTTGGAATTTCGTAAAATGTAATTTTATAAGATGATTTTTAAAGAAAATTCTATTAAAAATGTCATATAAATGATGTTAGAAATTAATAAAATGAAATTAGTATGTGTATAAACTGTAAATAAACATTATTTAACATAATAAAAAAATTGCTCAAAAAAATAATCTTAATATCAAATAGTGAATAATGTTGAAGGTTAACCCAAATAATTAAAATTGGGTTAAGAATTCCCTTACCTTGGGGTTGTCTTACATGAAACTTGTTTAAACCTAAAGTATAATTTTTTAAATATAGTAATTAATATCTTAAATAAACATATTCATGTTTATAACATCTTATATGTTCATTTTATACAATCATTTCACCCGTTAATTGTTAATATTTTTTTTTAATTATTTTGGGTGTGTTACATACATGATGTCCACGGTCGGTTCATAATGGATTTTCTTATTTAATTAAAGATAAAATAAAAAATTGCAATAAAATTGAATTAATATGATTCCATAATATTTAATGATTCCATAAATCATTTTGGTTCTATTGTATGAAGATCAATCATTGGATAAATAATTAGTGATATGTCATTAGATCATTTTAGAGGTTGTTTGATAATCATGAACAAGTATCATTATATAACCAAATATTATGTAAATATGCTTAATATAGAACATTAAATAGGATATGTAATAAAATATACAATATATTCCAACTATTAAAATGCTTTTACAGCCATCTTTTAAGGAATTAATAAAAATTGGAGACACATCACGCACGATTTTGGTAAATCGGCACGTAGGGGACGGTGTTTGTATTTTTCGAATAATAGGAATAAGAGAGTGATAATGATGATGAATTTTTCCACAAAAATGATAAAGTCCAGAATATATAGGATTCTGGAGCTTTTATTCCTCTTGGATAAGGGTAGGGTAAGAGAGTATAAGAAAAGAAGAAAATTGGATAGAAAACACAAGAAAATAAAAAAAAAGATTTTTACCTCTTGATCTCTTCTCCATGAGATCCACCATAATTCCATTGATTTTTTCCTTTTGGTGAGACTAGAATATCATATATGTGGGTAAGAGCCTTGGTAAGTGGATTGGGTAGAATTTATACAATTATAAAAACTTGAAAGGTGTGGGAGGAAGAGGGGGTTGAGGGTGGTATTTATAGTGGAGGAAAGGAGGGGTTTTTGTTATTTTAATCATTAGTTTAATATATTTCGTAAAGACTATGAATATTCATGATTGATGTGACCAAAAATAGTAATAAACACATGTGATTTCAAAAAAAATTACAATTACATCATCCATGACTCAAGCATGATGAAAATTCTATTTATTTATCATTTTTGTAAATTAGAAAATTTAACTATTCACAAAAAATTCAGGCATTTTAAAAAAACACCAAAAATTCACCATAATAGTTTATTGATGTGTAGAATAAAAAAATTAACTCCATTTTTTTAAAACAAGTTTCTATATATGATTAATTTAATTTTTAAATAAAATAATAATTTATTCGAAAAATAACAATTTTTAAACTGTAACTCATTTAATATAACCTTGAAAATTTAATCAAGATCTAATTATCTTGTAACCTCAAGAAAATAAAATAATAATATATTTTTCTATTTATAGGGGCATATTACTGTTCATAAGGGTATGTTACTATTCACCAAGAACACCAGTTTGTTCAATCAGACTACTAATAACATAATAATCACAACTGTAGATGTATGTTTTTTGAAATTACAAGCATAGTAGTGGAAAATTTATGTTTAGGGGATTTTTTATAACTATCTCCTTAATAAAGGTTCATTATACAGATACATAGTGTTTTATTCATTCCAATTTATTTTTAAAACCATGGGGTGTCACACTCTCCCCGCCTTTTAGAAATTAAATCCTCGCCATTTTATTTACTTATTAAACAAGTGAGGATACCTCTCCCTCATAGCATATTCAGATTCTTTTGTTTCTTCTTCAACCATGTGGTATCTCCAAAAAACAATTACCTGGTGGATTAACTTATTCTAAAAATAAATGTTCTCTTCAATGAAGAATCTTAGAAGGTTTATCTTCTTATAAAAGGATCTCTTCCAACTGAACTACTTCTGGGCTCAAAACATGACATGAATCTGGCACATACATTCTCATCATCGAAGCATGAAAAACATTATGGACCTGAGAAACACTCAGAGGCAAAGTAAATCAATAGATGACTGAACCAACCATATCTAGGATTTCATAATGTCCAATGAACCCTAGATATATCTTCTCTTTCTTATAGAAAATGCATAACACTTTTCCATGATGTTATTCTCTAAAAAACATGATCCCCTACCTCGAAAAAAATTTATATCTTCCAGTAATCTGCATTACCTTTCTCCCTGTTTTGAGTTATCCTCAGGTGATGCTGGATCGTCCCCACTTTCTTAGCAACTTCATCTACTAATTATGGTCTCATCAAATTCCGTTCCCTAACTTAATCCCAAAAAAGCTAGAGTTTGACATTACTTTACAAATAATGCTTCAAAATGATCCATCTGTATATTGGAATGAAAATTGTATTTATAAGAAAATTAAACTAAAAAAATATATTGTTCCCAACATCCCTGACAATTCATTGAAAAAGCTCAAAGCATATATTCCAAAGTGTGAAATGTCCATTCTAACTACCCGTCTGATTGAGAATGAAAAGTTATACTGAAATTTAATCCATTTCCCAACGACTTTGGAAGGCCTTTCAAAAAGATAGAAGTGAACCTGGGATCACGGTCAGATATAATGGAAATAGTACCTCCATGTAACCTAACAACTTATTTAAGGTATATTAGAGAATTTTTATCCAAATACATAGTATCATGATTAAGAAGTTAATGTGTATATTTTGTTAGCCGATCATTAATAAACTAGATTTCATGGTCACATTGGGAATTATTTGGTAGCCCCACAATGAAGTTTATGGATATATTTTACCCTTTGCACTATGGAACTGATAAAGGATAAATCATCCACTTCGATAACTACCTTTCTGCCTTAACCAGTTGACATGTCAAACATTTCCTGGTAAAATATGCAATATCTATTTTCATTCTATCTAACCAGTAGTAATCTCGAAGGTATATTTACATCTTTTTGATTCCAAGATGAAATGAAAACATAGAACTATGAGCTTTTCACACCAAATATTTCTCCATCTGATCATCATAATGGGAAATCAATATCTTTTCAAAACATATAACACACTCTCCATCAATGTTAAATTCTAGAAACTTACCCATTTTAACCAATTCGACCTTTTTTTGTAACACCTTGTCCTCATTCTATTCTTGATTAATTCTTTATGACAAAGATGACTGAATTGAAACCTAAAACAAAACAGAGGAATTTCCTACACCAACATCTTCCAATCCAAAATTCCTCAAATCATTCATCCAAGGGTCACCTTCCAATTGTAACATGGTTAATGATGCATGATATTTTAGGCTCAAGGTATATGCCACTTTTTCTTCTTTTACATGATGGTAATCTATCATGAAATCATAATTATTTATCAATTCAAAACAACTTCTCTACCTCATGTATAGTTCCTTTTGAGTTAATATATACTTTATACTGTTATGGTCATTATATATTTCACTTTTGGCTCTATATAAATAATGCCTCCAAATTTTCAAATAAACAACCACAGATACTAATTCCAAATCATGTGTAGGATAATTTAACTCATGAGGTTTGAGTTACCTTGAAGCAAAAGTAATTACCTGATTATTCTGTATCAGAACACAACCAAGTCCCTTCAATGAATAATTTTACTAGATAACAAACATAACATTTCTAGAAGGTAGGGAAACAACTGGATCATTCATCAATCTCTTCTTCAGTTCTTGAAAACAAACATCGCATTCTTCTTTCCAAAAAAATTTAACCCTTTTCATGTTATCATAGTTAGCTTGAAAATAATTGTGCAGTGTTTTAAACAAACTGTTGGTAATAACCTACTAGTCCATGAAAACTAAAAATCTATGTAAAATTAGTAGGTCTTTTCCATTCATCAACCACATTTGTTTTGGCATGATCAACAATTTGTCAATTCTTATTTATAATGTTCCCAAGAAAGGAAATCAGTGACAACCAAAATTCACACTTTTTGAATTTCCCATGTAGTTTCTTTTATTTTATGGTTTGAAAAAACAGCCCTTTGATTTTTTTCATTCTCTTTTTTAATTTTATAATATACAATAATTCCATAAATAAATATAACCACAAACTTATCCAAGAACTCATGAAATATTCGATTCATAAGATCCATGAATACAATAGGTTCATTAGTTATCCAAAATGACATGAAACAAATTCATAATGCCCATATCTAGTATGGAACTCAGTCTTCAGGATGTCTACTTCTATAAATTTCAACTGATCGTACCCTGACCTGAGGTCAACCTTCAAAAAATACATTGATCCATGAAGCTTATCAAAAAAATACTCAATATGAGGTAAATGATACATGTTTTTAATAGTGATGTTATTCAAGGCTCTATAATATATGTAAAGTCTCATTAAACAGTAATTCTTTTTTAAAAAAAATCGAGCACCCCATGTTGAAGTAGTAGGACGAATGAACCCTTAATTATAAAACTTATGCAACTGATTTCTCAATTCACGAAGTTTTATTTAATCCATTCAATATGGGGGTTTTGAAATTTAATTAGCATTCTGAACTAAGTCAATTGTGAATTTAACATCCTGATCAATTATAGCACTGGGTAACTCCTCAGGAAAGACATCAAGTTATTCATTTACCACTAGAAAATCATTAACCTAATAGTTACCTTTTTCCAACAGAACGATCAAGATATAGTTCATTTACATATTTCAGTAGTTTCTCAGCTTCTTGATATGTTATCAATTGTATGGGTTAATTCTCTTATTCAAACTAAAACTCTTAATAAAAAAACTTCTTTTTCTCTACAATCAATCCTAGTAAGATAAATAGAAATCCAATCCATACCCATAATGACATCAAACTCTACTAAGGTAAAGGGATGCGTTTTTCAAGAAAATGCATCCCACAGATTACAATAGAACGATTCTTATAATGCATATGTGCTTTAATATTTCCCCCTAGTGTTTTAACAATAAGTTCATGTGTCATTTGTTGAGGTGATATTTTTAATTTACCAAAGCTTTTCTCAGAAATAAATAATGTGTAGACCCTATCTCAAATAAAATTCTAGAAAAAACTGAGTAAACAAACATGGTAACTAATAAAACTTCGTTGGATGGCCTGGCGTAGGGAGACGTAATCGCAAAGGATCTCACCAAACCATTATTCCTATTGTCTGGATATATTTCATCATTCCAATCTCTATTTGGGAAGAAATTTTCATAATGAACCATCTCACCACATTTAAAACATTGTACTATTTTCATATGAGGATTAGTCTTAAGATCATTTTCAGTATAATCTTAGTCCATATGACCAAACATACCACATCAAAAACACTTCCAGGTTTCGGAAAGGCATTCCCCAAGGTGCATTTTATAAAAATTTCACAAACTGGATAGTAAACATTCATTAAATAATATTTCTTTGATTGATTATTATCCATCACTTTCCATCTAGACCACTGATTCTTTTTTTAAGGTACATGTGGTCATTATAAAACTCTATTTATAACCTCTCTATACATCAAAAATGCTTATCATAACTTTTGATATCACAAGAATCCAATGCCCTTTGATATCATGGCTTCAATCCTGAGTAAAAATGGATGATTTTACAACCAATATCTATAATAAGATTTAGAGCATACCTCACCAGTCGGGTGAAGTTTGTTTCATACACAACTACTGAATCTTCATCTTTTTGATTCAATTCAAGGAATTCCTTCTCTATCCTAAGTCTGAAAACCATTAGAAAAAAATTTCGAGGAAAAGACTTGTATATTCATCCCACTTTAAGGATTAAATCTCATCTCTATCCCTAATATTCTTGACCATTGGACACCAATGATCAGCTTCACATTCAAAATTATAATTGGAAAGACTAACCATTTGATTATCTTTATATCCCATAACAACGAATATATTTTTAAGGGATTTAATCCAACCTTATCCAGTATTGGTTTAGAGGATCTACAGAATGTATGAGGGTGTTGCCTCATAAAATGTTCCCCGATCATCATGTTTCTTTGTGGTAGCTCTGGTTGTTCTCTTACATGGACGCTACCACAATTTATTGTCTTCATTAGATAATCCATTACTGTCACAAACATCTCTGTAGGAAGTGCCACCATTCTATGTTATGGATTTGGGAAGATATCAGCCTCTCAGTTCTTTCTAACATTAGTTTCACTATTCCTTCTGCGGAAAACCATTCTGAACAGACATATCTTAGATGAATTAACATGGTAATCTTTAAATGCTATATAATTTCAGCATACACATAAGGTAAAAATAATTTATGTTATTTTATTGACATCATACTAATTTATAAAGTTATCTAAACTATTCTCTTATACCAACTGTAAGTTCCCAGCCTTAAAAGTTACACAATCTACATATTTCAACTAGATTTCACTTCTTCACATTCCCAAATATCTTTTCTGTTTTTATTTTTATAAATTTAAGAAATAACTCATACATATAAACCCAAAATAATATAAAGTAGTTACTATTAAAATAGTATCCATTTCTTTAAAAACATTTAATTATAAACACAAAACAACAACATGATTTCTTTGAAAGATCTTTATAACATCTAACTTGACTTCATTGATTCACTTTCACATCCATATATCTTCTAAAAAGTATTTAAAAACATGTTATGAGCATAAAAATCTCAGTAAGGGATATAAAAAGAAGGAAATAATCTATTATGCCATGAATACTTATAAACAAATGAAATCATTTTCACATACACATACTTCTCACCCATAAAGAATCATATACTTTGTGAAACGTGATATCTACATAAATAATAGTGAACATATATTGATAATAAGGGTATAATGGTGAATTAATTACATAATTTTGTAACCCTCATAACTACCTTATGATTTTTAACCCTCATGGAAACCTTATAATGTAACCCTTATGGCTACCTTATGGTGTAACCATCTTAGTTACACATGGATTAACCATACTACAAACCTACAAATTACACATAAACAATGAATTGGGGGGATATATAGGTCCAATACTACATCATAAACAATTATCGAGTACCAAAACATAATATTAAACCATGAATAATTTCATGAAAACATAGCTTTTGAATTTCGTGAAATAGAATTTTAAAAGAGGATTTTTAATGGAAAGTCCCTCAGAAATATCATATAATTGATGTGAGAAATTAATAGAATGAATATAATATGTGTATACATAATAAATAAACATAATAATATATAATATATAAAAAATTTAATCACATAAGTAATCTTAATAACACATAATGAATAATGTAGAAGGTTAACCCAAAGAATGGAAATTGTGTTAAGAATTCCCTTACCTCAGATGTTTCTTACATGAAACTAGTTTAATCATCCAATATAATTGTTAAAATAGTGTTATTAATTTCTTAAAAACATTTCAGGTTTAAAACACTTTATATAATCATTTTATAACATTATTTCACCCATTAATTGTTAAAAAAAATTCTTTTCATTGTTTCGGGTGCTTTATTTACATGATGTCCATGGTAGGTTCTTAATGGTTTTTCTTGTCGAATGGAAGGGAAACTCTAGAAGTGGAATGAAATTTTATTAATATGTTTCCATAATATTAAATTATTCCATAAATCATTTTTATATGGTTTTAGGATGAATCATAGGATAAATAGTTATTGATATCTATTTAGATCATTTTCGTGGTTCTTTGATAATAACGAACTAGTTTTATTATATAAAATAATATTATATATATATATATGTTAACTCCAAAGCATGAAATAGGATAGATTTTAGATTTTAAAATATTTTTATACCATTAAAATGGTTTTATAAACATATTTTTAAGGAATTAAGGAAAAATGGAAACACTTCATCCACGCTTTTGGTAAATCAACACATCACGAACGACATTTTTATTTTTTTCAATAAGAGAAAGATGAGAGAAATAATGATGATGAATATTTCCATAAACATGATAAAAAAACCAATATATATGATTCTATAGATTTAATTCCTATTGGATATGGGGAGTGGAAGATATTATAAGAAAAGAAGGTAATTGAAAAAGAAAACACAAGAAAATAAAAGGGGATTTTTACCTCATGATCTCTTCTCCTTGAGATCATCTTTAAGACCATTAGTATTGGAGTTTTAGTGATATTAGTAGGTCTTTGACATGGGTAAGAGACTTGGGAAGAGGTATGGGAAGAATTTAGACAATTCTCAGAGCTTGAGAGTTGTGATAGGGAGAGGGGGTGAGGGTGGTATTTATAATGGAGAGGAGGGGTTTTCCTTTATTTTAATCATTAGTTTAATATTTTTGCTTAAGAATATGAACAGTCAAGATTCATGTGATGAAAAAAGTAATATGTTCATGTGTGTCATAAACAATGGATATTTACATAACCCATGACTCAATCATGATGAATAAATTCATTTATTTACCATTTTTCATGAATTATCAAATTTAACAATTCACCAAAAAAATCAATTACTTTAGAAAAATCCCAAAAATTCAACCAAACCATTTTTCGTCGTGTATAATTAAAAAATAAACTCCATTTTTTTAAAATTATATTCTTAATATTATTAATTTAAATTTTAAAGAAACTAAAAATTTATTTAAAAAATAAAAAATTTAAAAATATAACTCATTTTATATAACCTTCAAATTTTATTAAATAACTCGTTAACTTATAACCTAAGAAAATAAAATAATAATATGATTTACTATTAATAAGGGTAATATTAATATTAATATTACTATTAATAAAGGAATTTTACCATTTATCAGTAAAACAATTTGGTTATATCAAACACCAAATAATATTATGATCACAACCTTAGATGTCGGTTTTCTTTGAATTCAAAACATTAAAGTGGAAAATTTATGTTTAATAGATAAATTATAACTATATACATAAAAATATTTCATTATGTAGAGAATCAGTGTTTCATGCATTTCAATTTATTATTAAAACCATTTTTTGTTACAGAGCTGGTCCCGGATTAGGTTCCTTTTTCTCTTGAGAGTCCTTTGGGTGTGAATTGGTCTGGGTCTACCATGGGTTGTTAGATTTCGTAGTCTGATCAGAATCTTATTCAAACTCATGGTACTGAATTGGTGATAAATCATGAGTGAAATGTATCCTATGAAAAGATTTATGGAGCATGTTCTGTTCAAATCATTTAGAATGATGTTATTTTGATATCTAGTAAAGATGAATAAGTGTGGTTGAATAAATCTAAGCCTCTACATTCAAATCTGATGCTCAAGGATTTCATTAGTAGATTACTAGGTGGTCATAATAGACCAAACCACCCATTGGAAGTGTGTCAACTGGTAAATGTAGTGTGCTAGGGTACATTCACTGATAATGATGATGCTACTCACTCAGGGATACAATGGACGACATATGAAACTCGTTCTATAATGAAATGGGCTACTAGTATAATTTTCACAACTCACTCTACAATATAAATAGATGCTTCTATTAGTCAAGGGGATTCCAAAGTGAATGTAGAACCTCCCACGACTCTCTTGGGATCATCTTTTGTGGAGGTTGTGTTCTCAAAGAGTGGTAATAGGACATTTCCTAGTGTGGAGGTTAAATCGATTGAGTTGAGTAATATTTTTGAAAGACATAAATTTGATGATCTAATCTAGAAGCATGAGGATGAACCGATTAGACCATCAATTTTTTGGAAGAAGGAATTTGGGATAAAATCCAGTGCAGGTGAATGAGTGGATGAGGTTCTAAGATATATGTCTTTGATCTTGGGGAGAAGTAGGATGCAGAATAGAATCTATAATGAGAGAAAGAATTACTTATTTTTTCCACCTCAAATATATTCATGATCAGAAAAGAAGTTGAAATAAATGAATACAGACAATGATGCCTCCTAGAAGAATTATACATCAGGTGATGTTCTTGAATAATCATTGGAATTTATAATGAGCTCATAAGAAGAAGTGTTTGAATAGACTCTTTCAATTAATGCTACAGAAGAGGAAGCTGTCAATATGATGGGGAGTTCATTGAGGTTGGATATAAATAGGGAGAAATATAACTTGATTGAAAAATATGAAATGTTCGTTATTGGTTGATTCAATAGTTCAAATATTTGCATTGATGATTACATCCATAATTGAGACAAAGTTGTCCTTTATTTTTGAATATCTTCTACTAGAGGAACCAAACACCCAGGTAAACAAAATATCTTGTAAATATTTTAGGGAGATTAACTCTGGTAGGCTTAAATATTCCTTCAATGGATCTAATATTTCTCTTTTTGGGTGAAGTCCTGGTTTCTCACCTTTTCCATAAATGTTTTTTAATAATAAAAATTTAATATTCATTCAGTACAATAAGAAATAAAAAATAATGATAATGGAAAATAATAAGATTTCGAAATCAATTATGAATGAATATGTTACGATACCCTGAAATAATAATGGTACGTGTACACATTACATAGAAGGACTGAAAAAGGTAACAAATAAATCGAAGACACAACATCTATCACTAATACCATCACAAGAAAAAACTTGGTCCCCTTCTCATGTACTTCTTCCTATATAATAAGGATAATAGAAATAAAGTATAATCTTGTAATTTTATCCTGCAACCATGATACTTCTTCGTGTACCCTGGTGTAATGGGGACCCAAATTAGGTGTGATATAAACATATTATACCACCACCAATGATTTATAACTCATAATACAATCCTTCTATATAAAATAATGATGTTTTCATGTATATAAGAAGTATGGTGGTCCAATAATCAATAGATATATCTCAGTTAAGCTTAGGTTCCTCAGGGTCACCTAGCCAGACAATACCCACTTCAGCCTTAGCTAGAATGTCTCTACACACCTACCATCATGTATATATATGCATACATTAAACAAATATCAAAATATATATACATATGTTGGTGTGTCACCATTTCTTAGTGATCTTGTATACAGATAGTAACGTGTGTGTGTGTGTGTCTATATATAAAGAATGTCCCCAGTAATACCTAAGGAATAACTCAATCATTAACGTATTAAAATAAGATTATCAAAATATGTAAGGGAGAACATTCCTATATATCACACTACAATGGATTTCATACCCATTTTAATAATCATGACTAAATAATGAAAGCAATTTACTCAAAATCATATCTTTGGATCCATGAAACGTCGTTTCCAACAACCCAAGCAACATGAATCTTTATGTCCAATGTCCTCAGCCAAGGGAGTTAGAAACACCATGTTCATGAACCTAATTATGGTCCCTATATAATAATCTAGTCTAAGGTATTCCAGTTTCCTTTTGATCCCTTAGCCCAACATCTTGTAATGAGGTAACCACCATCACTGAAGGAACAGATGATCCTATTTAATATATTTAATTTAACCATTTAAATTATTTAATAATTACGGTCATGTCCATGAATTTTCATTTTTCATCTCAACAATGATAAATAAATAGGCCATGTACTTATGCATGCCATAATATTATTAGAAAATGGTCACAATTATTACATAAGAATCAGAAATTTTATTAAAACCAATTACATTATAACAAAAATGTCATGGAAGATACCCATGCTATAGAACAACAATTATCACACATCATAAAAAACACACTTATTTATTTAAAAGACTACACAACTCAAAAAGTGGTTTTATTATAAAAAATAGTCTCCATAGAATTCCATTCAACTAAATTGATTAAATTAGTCTACAAGGAATTGTGCAAACACACCTCATAAGGTGATATTGTGTATTTCAGTCATTCAAATACATACAAAATAAAATGGAAATCCCAAAGGGTTTGGTATCACATAAGGAATATGATTAACATTGAATGAAAAATTGTAAATATCAACCTAATGTGGTGAATCAGGGTGATGTTCTCACCTCCAACCATGTGATGGAACCAAAGTAAGTCAAGGTTGTGGTTTAAAATTTAATTGATGTAATTTTATAATTTAGAAGTGTCACCTGAATAGTCTGGTGCCTGACACAATGAAAAGATTTGATAAATTATATGACTTAAGGGAAATGATATAGACCACATAAATCATGTTTAGGGTAGTCCACTCATCAATAATAAGTATATTTCTCGATCTGTAATGAAATAAAGTAGAAGTATATTTGAATGCTCTAAAATAGGAAAAAGAGTTCTCACAAATTAAGATTTCTATATGGAGAGATGAAAGAACAATATAATACTGAGGAGTTATAAACTAAATGGGGGATTCCAATGAGACCAAAGACACTCGATTCCAACACCGAATAGATGAGATTCACCCTAGCCTATGGGAGGAGGAGAGATCACATATGCGGGGCTTAATTTGCATAGCTAGGAAAGAAAAAGGGAGGAGTACCATTAAATAAACCAGGGGAAAATTTTCGTTTACATATTTATTAAATGGTTTCATGCTGTGGAAAATTGGGTATCAATAATGCCACCTCATATACCTAGAATACACACCCCATATGGTTAGGTCACAAAGTTTGATATAACCATGTGTCAACCGTGCATAGATAATGGTTAATTGGAACTAAGGTTTCACACTAGGGGTATGTTTGGGAAAAAATGGATGTCTCTTATGCAGGTCACATTTGCATACAAATAATAAGGTTCAAGCTTTCCCATAGAAGGATACATGGTTTAAGAAAAACTATGCACCCATACTAGCCTCTCCCATCTTGAGTTCATGGATCTGGATACCTATAAAACTCATTCGAGCTCCCTAGATCCTCAAATGAGTCAAACCTAAACTAAAAACAACACGTTTGAGGGATTAAAATATTATAATATCAAACTGGGTATCATTTTATCATTTTTTCTTACACTGGTTGAATATTACAAATTCCTTCTAGAATTTTGACCATTTGAATATACTATGAAGTTTAACATTTAAAATTAGGTATTTAAGGTATAGTTTCCCTTACCTCAAGTATAAATTATCACCTATGTTATTAATATTTTTGAATAATTAACATGTGATAATTTTTTAATTTCTCAGTAACCTTTTTAATATTTATTATTCCATTTATTTAATATATTACCATGTTATATGTAATAACATAATCAATTATGTACATGTTCAATTATTTGATATTATTTGAATAATAAGTCAAAAATATCATTGAAAAGTTTACTAAGATTAAAGAGGTAATTATTCCATAACATATAGAATAATATTATAAAGTTATTTTTTATCTTCATAAATCAATTATAAAATTTATAAAAACCATTAATGATGATTAATAAAATGGAATTAAGTAACAATCATGGAGATGGTTCGTCGTACATACACATGACTAACATTTCTATTTTTCTCACATACATTGTGTTAGAAGGTAAGTATTAATTTGAATTAACATAATTATTATTATAACATAAATATCATATAATTTCTTTCAATACACATATATATAGAATCCATGTGACATGGTCCAGATAAATGAATCACTTTGCTTAGTGGAGGATGATATCTACACGTATGCACAAATGATATTATCATTTTTCAATGGAAGGAAAGGTAATAAAGTATATGATTTATTATATTTCAATAATTACAAGTGTTTAGATAATATATATATATGTATTATCTATCTTTATAACCAGTTATGAGATGTGATTTTGTAAAATTAATTACCTCACTTCTCGTGGCGGTAGCCCACTGTGAACACAAATGATGGCTTCATTCCCCATTTGATGTAAGAAGGAGATGGGTATTGGATAATCAATTAGCATAAAAAAATATATGTATATAGAATATAATATTGTAATTTATTGATCATGTTCATATAATATTTTAATTATTTATGAAAATATATAAAACAAAATCACTGGAATAATAATTTTACCTCTTATTCCGATATCAAAGTAATGTTTTTAACGAAAGACTTCTGAGGATTGTATTTTGATCAAACCATGGACTCTAGGAAATGGGTAGGGATTTAATGAAGTGGATTGGGCATGTAATTATTGAAACAAAAAGATCTTGATTTGTGGGTAGTGGTGGAGAAGTGGTGCAATATTATAAGTGGGGGAGAGGATACACATGTAATTTATAAATTTTTTGAAATATATTATTTTACCACTTAATTAATATGGATCCAAATTGACCATTTAAAGATAAATAATGTTATAGGGTAGAAATAAGGACATATAATAGTAATTAGACTAGTTTTTATGTTATATTATCACATATCTCTTTATTTTAACAAACAGTAATAATCTTTAAACAATAACTATTATAACATGTTTTTATTTATTTTTACTATTCATTATGTCCAAACAAAGTTGAGCTTGTTTAATAATTTTAATTATGATGATTCATAATATTTATTCCTTTTCATAAAATTCAATTCATAAATGTTCCAATGTTTAATATAAAATTAAACCTACAAAAATGTGAAGAAATATGGGTTTTGAAAAAAATGTTGTTTACATATAAAAATGTTTTATACTAAATTCATGTATAATTTTGATTACAGAGACCATAAGTGGATTATTAATAATATAAGTGAACTAATTTCACATTGAAACAATTTTAGAAAAAATTGATTATTTTTAAATTCTTTGAAATGAAAATATAGTTTGTAATGAAAATCAATATTTTTTATTATCCATTAAAAATTAAAATTTTCTGAAAATTCTTAAATAATCATCAAAATATAATTTTGAAATGATTAATTTAGAAGTAAAATTAACTTTTTAAAATTATAATTTTTTTTTTGGAAATAAATATTTTAAATAGTACTATATTATAAAAGAAATCCGCATTTGGTTAGAAATAATTTTTTTTACATTTGACTAAAAAATTACCTAAAATTATTATAACTAATCTAAAAATATATAATCTTAATGATTAATATTAAAAAATATATGAATATGATTTATATTAACATTTCCTATTTTATTATTTGTACAACCAACCCCCTATTTTCTAGAAAATTCCTAGGCCTCTAAGACTATGAGGAGCGCAACCTAAACTCCATCTATCCGAGGATTTCTTACTTAGTATAGATTTAAATATTATTCTAACACTACCAACTAATATTTATATACAGTACTCTACCTCAAACATTAAGTTAATTACTTTACAAAGAAACTAATGTTAAGGTAGATGGAAATTGTATATTATATTGACATACCTAGAAAGATATGATAATTCATTAAGAAGTAATGTTTAAATAATTTTTATTCATAAAAAATATTCACATAATATAAAAATTTTATCTACATTAATATATAGAAGTATTAAATAAATAAATTAATATTTATTTATTTTCTGAACTTGATATATTAATAATGAAATGTCATAATTAATTTAGGCATAAAATCATCTATTTATAATTCAAAAAACTTATCTTCTATTAAAAGTTTATAAACCAAATATAAACTTATATAAAAATGAAATTTTCAAATTTTAGGGTTATATCATACATTTCAATGGATAGAGGGACTATATATCATAGTTCATGACTCTATCATTATATAAAACATGGGTTGTCTCTACATGACTATCATATTTAATGATATATTCTATATCACTCTTATGATTTGATCCCCAATTTTTTTAAAACATGGTTTTAATTAGTATAATATGACAATGGTTTTCATATCCTTTGAAAATAGTGTAAAAACATAGGATTTTAATGAATTTTACACTACAATTCATTCAATCTTACACTATAATCATGCTAAAAAATCGCCTATTACGATAACCCATATCATAAATAATAGTAATGAAATCAATCAGCCAATGATTTGACACATCATATAGTATATTAAGATATATCCACCATCCATATACTACATAAATGTTTTCCCAAAACATTATTAGAAAACATTTTGATTTTAAGATGGCCCTAGCCATGTTGCCCCAGATAGGTTATACATAATCAACTCATGTCCAAAGCAGTAAAATAAACTCATTGAAATCATTGTCCAATCATCACCAAATCAACATGTAATGAAAATAATAAACCTAAATAATCATTCCATTATCATAATGGGTTCAATATATGATTATCTATATAGAGGATGTTAGATTGATACCCCCAATTGGTTGTATAAGGACTATTGCCTCTAGAGGAAGTACTCAATACATTAGAATCCACATACATTATGATAGGACCCAGTAAACTCAAAAGGTATACTAGAAATTTTTCCATGATGAAAAGTGGAGAAATTTGATAGAATAGTGCGTAAAATTTGTCAAGGAAGTATAACACCCCACAAAAATGAGGATCGCATCCTTATATAGACCTCATTCAATCATTGAAGGAGGTTGAGCATCGACTACCTTTACATGGAAGCTTACTTACATTACTCAAAAAGTTATCATTAGTTTAAATGATCATATTAAATTTCAATAATAATTATCTATTCTAAATTTTATCAAATAACCATATCAATTATACATAATTAAAGATAATTTATGTGAAGATCTTGAAGAGTCTCATTCACCCAACAATATATTTATGGCTTACCATTCACTATGATAAATTCATATCCTTTCCATTTTTGATATGGATAAATCATATCCAAAATTTTTAATAACATCCATATCTAGGATTGTATAATGTTTTAATCCTTAAATATGATGGGTATAATTTTAGTACATATCTAAAATGAATATGGAAAAGTGATCACTTTTAGTTGAAATATTTGTAATTTCCCTATGGTCTAATTAAATTAGTATGGGGGATGAAAATATAAAAACTATTCATTTTTAATTGATTTCTATTTCTAATATTTCCATAAATTTTCACTTTTTATGGAAAATACCACATTTTTAGTAATTCAATATTTTTGGAATTAAATATAAACAAGGATTAATGTTGTGATTTTAATTTTCAATTCTTTTTTTGAAATGAATTCCAAAACCGGAACTTAATTATTGTTTTTATGATTATGGGTAGATGATAATGAGGATAGATCTAACCATGGATTATTTAAGACATAATGATTTATTTTATGATGAATTTAATGTCAGAAAATATAATATAGAGTAGATTTTGACTAAAACAAATGTGATTTCAAGGAAAAATACCTTATGAATTCATTAAAATCATAAAGTAATATACACATGAAAAAATATATATCATCATACATGAATGGATTTCCATTTTTTTCACATGTAGAGAATAAATGTTTCAAAAGTATTACACCAACATTTTCTAATATGCTCCATGAAATCATGAACACAATAAAAAGATGAGCAAGAATTAATTGATCTTGCTGAGGAAACCTAGAAGAATACATAGTAACAACTATAGAGAGTTTTTACCCAATAGAAACTTGTATTCCATCTTGTAGCATATTCCATCAATATATGTAGTGGGATAAAACCCTGTAAATATCATATATGTAACTCTAAATCAAACTACTTCACACAGTATTATATCATTTTAAAATAAAAAACTTTTAATTATAGTGAATATATGGATCCACATGCTAGATATATTCAGAATGTATGGATTCTATATTTTTGTTAATTTCTTTTTGGTTTTGATGAAAAAATGCCCTCATTAGTTTAATAATTAATTTCCTATTATGTGAATTTAAATTATTTATTATTCATTGGAATATTTATTTTGGACTGATAATGAAGTATTTGGTATGTAAGTAATTTGTTCGAACTGTGTTTTAATATATTCTAGAAACATTGATCACACACTCCATGTGGGAGTGTAACATTAGGAATAAACCCTACATTTGGAACAGTATGTATGGATCCCATAACCTATATTATCAGGAAAGTATACTTCAATAACCCTACATTCAAAAGAAACTGTATATTTGAGGAAATAAATGTATGGTACTTCAAACCAAATTTTATGAACAACCCTACATTGTTAAGACCTACATTTGGTTTTTTGTCGTTATATGAAAGGACCCTATATATTACTATTAAAAAAATGTTTTAAATCTATGATTTTATCTAATATTTATGAAATTGTCATGATAGTATTAATGATATTTTTATATCTTGTTTGGAAATAATTCAAAGGATCGTTATGATTGAATTAATGACTCTTATTCAATGGAGTAATTATAACTATTTTTACAGGAAGTTATAACTCTCTTGATAATTTTTAATTTCAAATATTCATTTTTTAGTTTGATATATTTAAGGATTTATTTTTATCTAGGTTGTTCTTGGCCAATAGTATATATATCAAGACAATGTTCATCAACATATATGTGTGTATGAAAAAATATTAATATATAGAAGCAGTGATTTTACAGAAGAGTTGAATATACACAAAAAGGGATATACATACAAAAACATTTGTTGTAGTTTCCATAGGTACACTATGGATACATACATGTGTTGATCCATCATATCATTATTTTGGATGTTGTTGTTACTGATTTCACTAATACTTCACATTTTCATTACCAATTCATTTTCTTGAATGAAGTAGAATTTTTCAAAGATAAAATTTGTAGACATACATATTTAATCATCTGTCTCGTGTTTTCTCTATCCCTATTTTAATAAATCATACATGAATTGGATGATAGGTTTGTTTTATTCTATATTTATCATCTTATTACATCTATTAGTTGTTACTAAAACTGTGAAGTGAAACCCATATCATAAGAATTATTAATATTTATTGATTTGGTGGGGTTTTGGATGCTCGAACATGGTCATGGATTATTTTTTAGCTTCTTATACTAAGCTATGGATAACTGGTTTCATATAAAAGAACCAGAAGGATTTATAAATCCTTATTGTTATGGTTTCAACTACCTATACATTGTTTCGGATTATAATTCATAGTATAAGAGGACCTATTGAAAATTTCCAACATTGTGGATTTGAATATTGGTAGAGTGGACTATGGATCTTTGTTACCAGAACCACTATACATAGGTGTGTTCATTTCCATTATTCATATCCACTTCTCAGTTTTCTTTTCGAGAAAATGAAAGGTTCGTTGCTAAAAAAAAGTGGCATTTTTAATTGATAAAAGTTTTTGAACTACATAATTCACCCCCACTTGTGTCTTTATCATCATCATCACCATTCTGAACAAAAAATTAGTATCAGAGGTTCAGCACTACTTGAATATTTTCTTCTTGGACTATTTTAATGATATTAACTATTGACATTAGAGGAAGTTATATTTTTTTCATTCTATTTTTAGAATATTATGTCTAATCTATTTGACATAAATGAGTTTTATATGTAGATTCACCAATTTTATAGCTCTAAAAAATTGAGTTAAAGTTTCATATGAAGAAATCTGAAAATGGATAATTCTAGAGAAGGTAAATCTATAATCCATGCACCATATTTTAATGGTGATAACTGTGGATTCTAGAAAATAAGTATGATCATATACATGATAAATAACTGAATAAGGGTTTACATGAAGGTAGTTAAACCTTATTAAATCCCTAAGTAAAATCATCAAAGTTGGAATAATTATCAATAAAGGGAATATCATCTGAATTAAAAGGAAATTAATTTTATTATAGGTGGTTTAGGAACTAATGTATTTAATTGAGTATATAGTTGATATAATTTCCATATAATCACACAATAGAAAAATATTTGAATAAGGTTTTAAATGATGAAGGAAAAACCTTATGAAATCTATATAGAAGATATCAAATGTTGGATTAATGATCGAGAAAGGGAATATGATCTGAAATAAAAATCCATGAATGCTATTTTCTTTGGTTTAGGAACTGATGAATTCAATTGAGTGTATCAATGTGATACTTCATATGAGATTTTCCATATTATTTTTGTCCCCTATTTAGGAACCGATGCTATCAAACAATTACAGTACACTACTATGAAATTAAAGTTTGATAATTTCACAATGAGTGGGGTTGAAACAATCGCCTAGATGAAAGGATGTTTGGTAGAAATAGTATATCATATTTCTAATTTGGGAATTCAAATTTCAAAATTAGAATAATCATTAAAACTATATATAATACTACACTCTAAGTATAATGGAATTTCAATAGCTATACATTAATATACACGTGTAAAAAAATAGATATGTAGTAGTGTATTGGAACACTAATCATGTTTGAAGGTGAGATGGAGGCTAAAGTTAAAAATCATATGAAACATGATAAATCTTTTCTCAATATGACTATTAATGAATCATCTATTTTAAATCATAAATACATTGATAAAGATCAATCATATCTTTTTATGAATTTGGAAATTTTATAATGGAAAAATAATAAATGAACTGATGATAATAGATTATTTGAATGCAAGGGAAAAAGTAAATTAAAAGGGAAACATCCCATTAATAAAATCACAAATAATATATAATTAAAAAAGAAAAGTAAATAGTATTATAAATGCCACATGGAGTGATAATTCTTATTTTCATAATGTATCTTTTATAGACTCTGATTTTGAGCATAAAAATCAAATGGTATGTCTAATGAAACATACATATCATGAGATAAAATCTCTTTACTCTCAAAACTATAGCTATGGAAAATTAGATTATAATGAATTGAAAATAATTATTTTATGTTATAATAAAAATACGAATCGATAAAGAAAGATCATTGAAAAACTATGAAATCCTATGATACTACCCTTTTAGATAAAAAAATTTCCCAAAAAAATATATTTAAAATATAGCACTTCTAAATCAAGTGACTTACATGATGGTAAAATTAAGGAACTATTGGGTGAAATTGATCATTTAAAAAATAATCTAGTATATTGTTAAAAATAGAGATATACTTAAATCAAATTCATTAAAAAAATAAAATAGCTAAATAATATTTGGAATAATATATAATGGTGAACGACTAAAAATATATAATAATTGATTTGTTCCTCATTTAAATAGAAAAAATTATTAATATTAAATATTTTTATTATGGTATTAATGGTTATTAAGTAAATGGAATTATTTGTATAAAACCTAATATTTTTTATATAAGAATTGTGTATTGTTTAGAATAATTGTTTAACATAAATTTTTTAATTTATAAAAAAAATAAACAAGTGTGGATACATAGAAATTAAATTTATAATACTATTGGACCCAAAAGTATATTGGTACCAAAATCATTTATATTTTCTATTATGCAGTATTGAACAACATTTATCATTTTTTAATCCATTAAGTGGTTGATCGATGGATGTTTGTGAAAGTATATATAGAAGGAGTTCATAACTATAATGTAGTTCATTATCATAAAATCATCAATACTAAATTTTATTAAATAGGAATATTTTTAAATACTTATATACATATGGTAAATTAACTATTTTATAATAATATCATTTCAAATATACTTTTATCCAAATCATTTAATTTAATAAATTTTTAAAACTATAGGAAAAATAATAATAAAACATTTCTCCTCATTTTTTGAAATAATTATATTTTTTGTTCTTAAAAAACAATTCAGATGTTTATAAAAACTATTATTCTCTTATTACATAATATGTAATGATTCTTATACATTTTTTAGCTAAATAAAATGAAGTGTCATATGAAATGTCAGAATCTAGCATTTCAAATTTGTCTAACACTTTTAAATAATCTTCTTATACGAATTTTCTTGTCCAAAAGTTTCTAAAAATCATACACAGCAGGACGCAGTGTTCAGACTCTTCAAGATCAGATGAAACTTGTTCTTAAAAAATGATGAAAGGAAATCTATATTGGTCATCTATTACATTTTTTGATGGTTCACATAAAAATTCATCTAAAATAAAAAATTAAGATCAAATACATGAATAACATGACGTATCTATTTATCAATTATCTTATAAAAATCTTCTCATAACATTTAGCACTCAGAATGATGAAAATGTAAATCTATGAGCTAAGCTGGATGTGTCTAGAAGGTTTTATAATGACCTGCTTAAAACATCTGTATCGAAATTGACTTTTGATTTGTTATAAAAGGATTATCGTAATTCGATAAATATGTTGAATTAATAAGGTTTTCATTATGACTTTTCTATTCCTTCATACTTGGGGGGTATTGTTAAGACAATAAGGTTTCCTTATGACTTGACCATTCCTTCTTGTTTTGAAAATCACAAACATCGTATCTTAAAGAAAATCTCGTTTTACCCAATTTTTTACTTATATAAAGAAAAAATTTCCTTTCCCAAGGAAATTTATCCTTACCATGTTTTAATTTGGTCATTATCTTGTATAAATATAAAATTCGGTGTCATATCCAAATCCTCATAATCTTATAATACATAGATATGAAGCATTCTGTTTAAGTCTCCGAATTCTGGATATGAATGTTTATGAAGTTCAACTCTGAATTCTAGATACGAACGTTTATGATGTTCAACTCTGAATTCTGGATATGAACGTTTATGAAGTTCAACTCATAATTATGTGTACCAACATTCATGAATTTCGACTCTGAATTCTGGTTACGAATTCTCATGAAGTTTGACTCTGAATTCTGATTATGAATTCTGGATACGAACTTCTCTAAGTTCAGACTCCGAGTTCTCTAAATTCAGACTCATAACTCTTATGAATTCTGGCTCCAAATTCTCATGAACTCTGACTCTGAACTTTGTAAGTTCAGGTTCCCAATACATTTCAATCCAGATTCTGAATTTCATTGAAATTTAGACTCCGGAATTCAATATAGTTCAGTTTCCGAATTACTAGAAAATAGAATCTGAATATCCTTGTATTATAGACTCCGAATGAAATTTTTGGTTACACTATGAACTTTCATTTATTTACATTCCAAATATCAGTTTTTAGTTATGCTTACACTTGTTATAAAATGATGTCGAGATTTCAGTTATCAACTAATTGTTGATTGAGTGACACATGTACAGGTCCCTCCGAAATTCAAGGAAAAATATGATTTTTGGAGGAGGGAGCTGACTGTTAGTGTTGTGCCTATAAATAGGATCTCATTTGAAAGAGCTCGTGATGGTTTGGTGACTCTTCAGACCACATGATGTTGAAGTTATTTCTAGAGAGATAGTTTCATTGCTTTGTGCGTAGAGAATTACTTATTCAGTCTTTCTTCATGCGACTTTTATTTTTGCTGTGTACAATCGAGGGCTTCCGGGGATAGGAAGACAGAGGTACCGACTACTTCGAAGTTGAGGGCTTCCTTGCTGAGGAAGACAGAGGTGTCTACTACCTGATAGTTGAGGGCTTGCGGGGATAGCAAGACAGAATCCAATATTCGTATCGAGGGATTATCCTGGTGTGGGTAAGACAGACTTTCTTGAAAGTATAAATCAAGGGAACTTTATCCATGGTTTTTGGATACCCTTCTCTTTGGGTTAAAAGATTCACTACATGTTACTTTCATTGTTACAAGTTTTCCGCTGTTTTTGTATTGTTGAGAAAAGTATAACTATATTATACTTTCTTATACTTGTACTATGATTTAGTTATATTCTATATTCTTTAAGGTAGAATATTAGTTGTTTTAAACATTTGTTAATTTTCATTTCCGAAATCAAGCAAGTTATTAGATCTTAGAGGTGTTGTGAATTTTGGTTATTCAAAATTTCCTTAGGGATTTTTAAAGTATAAAATTCACCACCTTTGTATTTGAGCATCTCATATTTACATATTCAATCCTACATTTGGTATTATATAGTATATCATACTCACATACCATCTCAACAATTGGTATCTGAGCATTGGTTCAATATGAATTAATCTCACGATTAGATTCAGAAGAGAATTCCTCTTCTTATTACTTTTGGAATTGAATTTTTTGGATTCACCTTTTCCGAATCTTTTTTCAGACTTGTTAAGTTTAGATTCATTTTAGCTTAGATATACTCTTGTTCTATATATTTTTTTCTAAGGAATATTTATCTTTGTTTATGACCTTTTTTTATTAACAAGTTTTTGTGGAAAGAAGTTTCTTAAAGATGACAGGAATCAATGGTGGTTCTATAGACAATATCAATCCAACAAGACCACCTATATATGATGGAAATTATTATGAGTATTGGAGAGATTGAATGAAGACTTTCATTATCAATATTGGTGTTGATAATTTTGTTATTCTTACTAGAGGATGTAAAATCCATGTAAAGAAGTTAGTACCTTTACCAATAATGAAAAGCATGAATATCATCTGAATTATAAGGTACACAATACTTTGAATTTTTTCATGAAAAGAAACATATATAGCCAAATTTTATCTTGTGAAGCAGCAAATTCTCTATGGAGGAAACTTGAAGTTACAAACTTTGGAACATCCAAAGTAATTGAAACAAAAAGAGCCATGCTCAGAGCTGAATATCATGGTTTCTGCTATCCTTATAGAGAACACATATGTAAGGTACAACAAATATTCATGGATATTTTGTATAGTTTACCATCAATGGGTGAGATAGGATTAGATTATGAAGCTCTTGTTGATAATATCATAGACATCATGCCCACTGAGTGGGAATCTAAGAGGACTGTTATTGATGAGAACAGAAATGTAACTCAGATTCCCTTAGATGAGATGTTTAGAACTCTTATTTAGCATGATACTAGAATGAAGAGAGATGTTGATAACATAAAAAAGAGGAATGGAAATAGCAGTGTTTCTTTTTCTACAACTTCCAAACATTTGAAAGCCAAGACTCCTGAGAGAGTTACTACATCCAAATCTAAGAATGTTTTTATCCAATCCAAATCTAGTGGAAGTGAATCCTCAAAAAATGAATTAGAAAATCTTGCTCGAAGGTTGAACAAGATATCTGGATAGAGGAACATTCAATCCAGATATAAGAAAAAAGGAAAGGATAGATAAGAATGATTCAGAAGTCACATGATATTAATGTAGAAGAGTCGGACAGATAAGACCCGATTATCCTATGATTAAGAGAAAAGAAAGGAAATTAAAGGCATTCATAGAGAAATAGAAAGAATTATTACAAGGATAAATATAAGAAAGTCTTGAAAACTAATGACACCTGGAGTTCCAGTGGTGGAGACTCTTCAGATGAATCTTCAGATTATGAATCTTCTGGATAGAAGAATCTTGATCTAATATCCAGACTACCTATTGAAAACCATTTCTTAATGGCTAAGGTACATAATGCTGAATCATTGACCAATGCTTCTTCGAATGCTAATGATAGTAAATATTATAACTCTTATGTTGAAGAATCTTCTTCTGATGAAGATAATGTTTTACCTTCTTATAAATAATTTTCTATGTTTTCTAAACTTCTTGATATTGAGAATTCAAAACTCATGAAAAAACATGGTAAAAAAAATTCTAGGAATATTGTTCTTACTAAGGAAATATTAGATCCTTCTAATGATCATGATAAGAAAAATTCTTATTTTTAAAGTATTTCAAAAAATATTGAGGAAGTAAATTCTGAGAAGAATAAAAATTCCAAAGATCTAGAAAACGTAATTTCTGAGAAATTTTTTTTCGAGCCTAGATATAGTTCTAATTCAAATGTATTTGAAGACAATAACTTGTTTATAAAACTCAAATATGAAATATTTTCCATGAGGAAGTGTTTTTCAAACATTACCTTAGGTAAAGAAAAATTTAATAAAATGTATTCTCAAATCCAACCTCTAAGGAATGGTTCTGGTTTTGGTTATACTGATTCTAAACAAATTTTTAGTAACAATTACTTTGTTCCTCAATGTTTTTCATTCTGTACTATGTGTTAGTGTGTTGGATATTGGGAAAGAATTGCTCTCTAAACAAAACCCAGTCTTTAGGATTTCATAAAGCCTATTTTTTTAAGAAGATGTGGGTGCCATAAATTTTGCTTTCTGAAATTTTCAGATGCAAGAAAGTTTGGATTTTGAAATTATAACTCTTTTTTTTTTCAGGAATGTAGAGAAGGTACCTATAGAAATACATGTTCCGTGGATAGCAGATGTTCCCAGCATATAACTGGTAACAAAAACTATTTTGAAAAGATTTTCAAGATGAAAGGAGGAAAAGTAAATTTTATAGATAATGCTCAGGGAGAAATTATTGGTATATGTAACATCATTATTCATGGAAAAACATTGATTTCAAATGTTTTATTTGTTAAGGGTCTTAAGCACAACCTCATTAGCATAAGCCAATTATGTGATGAAGTATACTTTGTGAATTTTAGGAATGAAAATTTTCTAGTACCCAATTACAAGGAAGAGTTTATTCTTTCTGCCCATAGGTAAGAGAATGATTACACACTAAACTTAGAAGACTTTAGGATCCTAGACATACCTTCCCTTATTGCAATGGAAGATCATTCTTGGTTATTACATAGAAGGTTAGGTCACTATAACCTTAGAAACTTATGCAATATTTCTATGAAAATATTAGTTAAGGATCTACTGGAGCTTAGGTTTGATTCTTCAAAAGTTTGTGACCCTTGTCAATATGGAAAGCAACATAAATCAAGTTTTAAATCAGTCATTGAGGTCTTAAGTACTTATGCATTATAGCTAGTGCATACAGATCTCTTTGGTCCAACACAAACTGGAAGCATTGGGGGAATGTATTATGTATTTGTTTTGGTTGATGATTACACTAGATTTACGTGGGTCTATTTTCTAGAAAAGAAGTTTGAAGCCTTCTCTTATTTCAAAAGTTTTATAGCCCATGTTAAAAATTAGAAAAGCCTTCGATTGAAAACTATTCATATTGATCATGGAGGATAATTTCAAAATTCTGATTTTGAAACTTTTTGTAGTAAAAAAGGAATTACTCATAACTTATCAGCACCCAGAATAACTCAACAAAATGGTGTTGTTGAAAGAAGAAATAGAATTTTTCAAGAGATAACTAGAACCATGTTGAGTGAGTATTCTATAGCTAAAATGTTTTGGGTTAAAGTTGTAAGTACTGCTTGTTATACTATAAATCATGTTTTGATTACACATTTTCTTAATAAAACTCATTACGAGTTATGGAATGGTAGAAAACCTATACTTTCCTACTTTAAGGTTTTTGGTTTCAAGGTAATCATTCTGAATACTAAATATAATCTATATATATTCGCATCAAAATCTGATGAAGGAATTTTCTTATGTTACTCCACAAATTCTAAGGCATATAGAGTGTTCAATAAAAACACTTGTACTATTGAAGAGACCGTACATGTCAAATTTGATGAAACAAATCCTTTTGTTTTTAAACAACCCCAACCTACATCCTCGGATGTGTTTTCAAAAATGGATTATCAACCTTTGATAGAAGATCCTTCTGATAAAGAAAATATTCATGAAAATACACCTGTAACATTTACCCCAGAAAATTTTCTACCCTATGTTGATTAAAAGGTTTTGCAAAACCCAAATCAGTTGTTTCTAAAGAATCATCATAGTGATAGTATCATTGGTGATGTCAATCAACCTGTAAGGACTAGAAGTTTCTTAAGAAATGAAGTAGAACATCTTGCATTCCTTTCCCAATTAGAACCAAAATTCACTGATGAAGCTTTAGGTGATGATGACTGTATTAAGGCCATTCAAGATGAACTAAATGAATTTGAAAGGAATAAAGTCTGGAACATGGTTGAAATTCCTAAGGAAACATCTATTATTGGAGTAAAATGGGTCTTCAGAAATAAGTGTGATGAAAATGGAATCATTTTAAGAAATAAAGATAGATTAGTTGCTCAAGGCTATAATCAACAAGAAGGAATAGACTATAATGAAACCTATGATCCAATAGCTAGACTTGAATCTTTTTTTATTTTACTTTCCTTTGCAGCATTCATCTAATTCAAACTTTTTCAAATGGATGTGAAATGTGCTTTCGTTAATGTTTATGTTCAAGAAGAAGTTTTTGTTGAACAACCTTCTGGATTTGAAGATACAAAACATCTAGATCAGGTTTTTAGACTTACCAAGGCTCTGTATGGACTTAAAAAAGCTCCTCGAGCTTGGTATGATAGACTTACAGGAATTTTTCTTCAAAATAACTATGTTATGGGAAGTGCAGATCAAACCCTTTTCATAAAAAAATATAAGAAAAATGTTTTGATTGAGAAAATATATGTTGATGACATTATATTTGGTTCAACTCAGCATTACTTAACTAATTCCTTTGCAGATCTAATGAAATCTGAGTTTTAATTGAGTATGATGGGTGAGTTAACATTTTTCTTTGGTTTTCAAATCTCTCAAAAACAAGAAGAAATTTATATATCCCAACATAAGTATATTAAATATCTTCTTAAAAAGTATGGATATGACAACACTAAAAGTATAAGTACTCCCATTGGCACCTCAAACACATTTGATCTTGATGAATTTGGGAAACCAGTTGATCAAACAACTTTTAAGGGTATGATAGGAAGTCTAATTTACTTGACAGCTAGTCATCCAGACATAATGTTTTCAGTATGCTTATGTACAAGATATCAATCCAATCCTAAGGAATCTCATTTATAGGCAGTGAAGTGAATATTTTGCTACTTAAATGGAACCATGGATTTAGGACTCTTTTATACTTCTAGAAAAGATTTTGTTTTAAAAAAAATTTCAGATGCTGAATTTGGTGGTAATAGAATGGATAGAAAGAGTACATCCAGAACATGTCATTTCTTAGTAGATTCATTAGTTTCTTGGTCTCGCAAGAGGAAACACTAAGTAGCACTTTCCACTACTAAATCTGAATATGTAGCAGCTGGAAGTTGTTGTGCCCAAGTGTTGTGGATGCAACACACACTCACAAACTATGGTATGATTTTTTCCAAAACACAAATTTTGTGTGATAATAAAAGTGCCATTTCCCTTAGTAAAAACCTTGTACATCAGTCTTGTGTGAAGCACCTAGATATTAGGCATCACTTTCTTAGGTATCACACACAAAAAGGAGATATAATTCTTCAATTTATCAGAATTCCAGATCAACTTAATGATATTTTCATAAAAACTTTACACTCTGATAGATTTGAATACATTAAACAGAAGTTAGGAATGATAACCGTAAGGTAATCCTACTAGATTAACTTCCTGTTGAACAAATCTCATTATAGTAATAAATTCCTTTTCATAGGGGGAGTACATCTTTTATTTAATTTTCCCATATTTTTCATAATTTAGTTTTTCAAATTTTCAAAATGAAAATTTTAGTAGTTAGTTTTTTCAAATTTTTGTAATGAGAATTTTTGTAGTTAGTTTTTCCAAATTTTTGTAATAAAAATTTTCTTAGTTAGTTTTTCAAATTTTTGTAATGAAAATTTTCGGAGTTAGTTTTTCAAATTTTCATAATGAAAATTTTCAAAGTCAGTTTTTCAAATTTTTGTATGGAAAATTTTTCGTAGTCGGTTTTTCAAATTTTCATAATGAAAATTTTTATAGTTGGTTTTTCAAATTTTCTTAATTAAAATTTTCATAGTTGGTTTTTGAAATTTTGGTATCGAGAATTTTTCATACTCAAAATTTTCTTATTTAATATTTTCGTACTCAAAATTTTGGTAGTGGAATCTTGGTACTCAAAATTCTTTTTCAATAAAATTTTCGACCTTTGATTTTTCATAATAATTTTTTTCGTAGTCAAATTTGTTTTAATCTAAAGTTAGTCAAGATGAATATCACCTATTACGAATAATCATCCTAGAAATATGAAAGGTATGATTTCCTTCTTAAATTTTTGTAGTCATTATTTCATTGAAGGTATTTTCTTTTCTCAGATTCTAGTTTTTCATAAAAAAACATAAAAAGATCGAATCCTACCCAATTTTTCTATGCAGTTTTAATATCAACCATTAGATCTGATCAGGTGGTTTCCCAACTGTTAGATTGGATTTTTAAGATGAAAGGTCACCTCCATCGCCTATATAAAGGACTCCTGAAGGGTTGTCCCACATCGGTTTTCGAGCTCTTGCGTACTGAAGTTATGCCCCCCTTTCTTAAGCCTATTTCGAATCTCTCATAGTTTCTCTAATCCAAATTTCTATAGAAGATTCTTCACAAGATATGTCTACAGTGAATCCAATCTCTAATTGGCAAGTCTATAGGGAAAGTTTGGTCCATCCGAACTTTTTCAAATACGATTATATCATTTCTAGGAATATCAAGCTTAACGGATGGGAGAGCGTGTGCATATCAAATCTAGGAAACCAAGACTTGGTTTATCCGGATTTCCTTATTGAATTTTATGAGTCAGTTTCTTTCTTTACGGAAGATGGAAGAGAAAAATTTTCTTTCAAAAGTTATGGGAATACTTACAAACCCTCATACACCAAGGATGCTAGCTTGGTGGATTTATCTTATAAAGGGGAAGCCAGGTTTTGCTCTCACAAACTATCGAATGTTCAAGGAAGTTTTATTAAGGTGAAATCTTTGTAATGTCTTAGACTATCAGATGTCAAGACCGCAAATATTGCTCACTTATCTATCAACAATCGGATCCTGTAGTTATGCGTTCAAGGTTTTTTCGTACCGAGAAAAGGTGATAAGGACACCTTAAAGAAAGGTGACATATATATCTTGGATTTCTTGGTAAATCTAAGGAAAATAAATTTTATGAGGCACATTATCATTATGATAGAGAATATCAAAAATGGTAATTTGAGAGCACAAATTATTATGTATCCTTCCTTACTTTCCAAGATGATAGTTCGGTGTCTTGAATCATTCAATATCACTTGCAATTCTAAGCCAAGGAATTGTAAAGTTATGCTTGTAAGTGATGACACTTTGAAAAGAATTAATATGGGATTTTCTAAGGATTCATGAGAGTTTTATGATCTTCAAGTGGAAGAGGTAGCTGTCATTCTGGAAAATGATGAAAAAGTCAAACCATCAAAGATGGCTGGAAAGAAAAGGAAGATGGAGGAAGTGGAAGTAGAAGGAAAAATTCAAAAATCTAAGGAAGTCAAATATGCACCTCCTAAACCCAATAAGAAGAAAGCCTACCTAGATGAAGTTGTAGAAAATTGGAGGGAGGATAAGAATAATAGAAAAGTAGGGGATCCACAGTTCGGTTTGGATCCTGCTGAGGCTAAGGCCTTGAATGAATCAACTCCTGAAGAGATTGAGAAGCAAGCCAAAGAGATGAAAATTATGAAGAAAATGTTTGAGGACGATATTGTTCAATCTCTGTTGAAGGCTACTGAAGTAGCATCCAAAAATATTTTGTTGCCACAATCTTTCTTGATAAATCCTTTACCTGAGACTCCAGGGAAGAAATTATTCACCCAGGAAAAAGCTAAAGAAAAACTTGTTGAAAAGGTGGATGAAGTGGAAGAGGTGGAAGAATAAGAAGAAGAAGAAGGGAGTGGTAACATAGATGATCTTATAAAGAAATTTTAAGATTATCAAGACAAGGTAACCACATCTGAAAAATTGTCACTTTGAACTTCTGAAGCCGAGTCCTCTAAGCTTGTCACTTCATAGAAAGATGAAGAGAAGGATGAAAGTAAGGGTGAAGAGAAAGGTGAATATAAAGTAGATAAATTTTATGAAGAATAATTCTAAATCATGATTTCATTCATCCTGAGGATGCTGAGGATACAAATCAGAAAGAAGAGGTAGATGATGATAGAGTTGTGCAGCTGTCTGACAGCTTGCATGTATCCTCTGATGAGGAATTCGAACCGAGAATTGATAAGAGTAAACAAGTGTTTGTTGATACTCCTAGAAAATATATAGTGAATAATAAGGAAGTTGAATGAAATTAAAAGAGGAAACTTTTTGAGCTAGAAAAACAAGACTCACTAAGTAGAGTCTCGGATTCTGAATAATATTCAATGGGACATGATTTTTTTGAACAATCCTTGAAGATGCTTGTCGACTCCATTCCGACGTTTTCACGCATAGATTCTAGATTCCAGATTCTCCAACACACACTTAATCAGAAATCGGATTCGGTGTCCATGGTGATGGACAAGTGTGTCAAGATGGAATCAGATCTCAAAACATTCATCATAGGCTACAAAGCTCACAGAAAGTCATAAAAGAAGATAGTCAGCTCGTCAATGTGGTCAATTGAAGAAATGAGTGAGCTTGATCAATTTCAAGAAGATGTGAAGGATAATTTTGATATCAAATATACCAAAATCAAGGATCTTTCAAACAACTTTAAAGAAAAGGTAAATATTGACCAAAATACTCGAATTCAAGAGGTGAAAGACTTTAATGGGAATTTGAACTTTGTAGCTCAAAGATGGAATAGGGAATGAGATCTCTGGATTGAGTTTGAAGAGAATCTTGTGAAGAAAGATGAGTTGATGAAGGCTCAAGCAGAAGTTCTTAAGTCTCAGGAAGAGAGAATCAAAGCTCTAGAGAGGAAAGATGAGGAAGATGACAAGGAATTCAAGAAGATGAAAACCATCGTTAAGAAACTAATACCCAAGGAAAGAGAAGAAAAATATACCCAATAAGATATTCTTTTGTAATTTTTTTCCTTGTACAAATTCATTCGACCTTAATGAAATTTTGGTTTCTTGTTTTTGTTTGGTTGTTCGTACTAATATTTCAGGTACCATATTTTTTTCCATTCCCTCAAAATATTTTTGAAAATAAAAAAGGTGGAGAAGGAAAAATAATTATAAAGGGGAGAATAAAAAAGATTTATAAGTATATAAGAAATAACCCTATGTAAGGGGGAGTTTTTCCTTACAAATATTTCCACATTCAAATGAGAAATCTCATTCCAGAAATCTAGAATATGATCCTTAGTGTCCAAAGCCTAAGGGGGGAGCTAGTCGTATTCACCATTGTTCATATGTAAAGGGAGATAAGTTTTATTTTCAAAGTCTCGAAAATTTTTGCAAAGTACGTATATTCTTTTTCGTAAAGATGTTTGTGCTTTCCATAAAGGGGTAGATTTTTGAGTCATTAAGGTTTTCCTTATGACTATTCCATTCCTTCATACTTGGGGGAGATTGTTAAGAAAATAAGGTTTCCTTATTAATTGACCATTCCTTTTTTTTAAATCAAAAACACATTATCTTAAGGTAAATCTCATTTTACCCTATGTTTTACGTCTATAAGGAAAAATTTTCATTTCCCAAGAAAATTTATCCTTAACATGTTTTACTTTGTTGATTATCTTGTCTAAATATAAAATTTGGTGTCATATCTAAATCCTCGGAATCATATAATACTTAGATATAATGCATTCTGTTTAAGACACTGAATTCTAGATACGAACGTTTATGAAGTTCAACTCCAAATTCTGGATACGAACATTTATGAAGTTCAACTCCGAATTCTGGATACGAACGTTTATGAAGTTCAACTCCTTATTCTGGGTACGAACATTCAAAAAGTTTGACTCTGAATTCCGGTTACAAACTCTCAGGATATTTGACTTCAAATTCTTATTAAGAATTATGGATATTAACTTCTCTGAGTTATTAGTCAGAGTTCTCTGAATTCAGACTCCAAACTCTTATGTGTTCTGGTTCCGAATTATCATGAACTCTGACTCCGAACTTTGTAAGTTCAGGTTCAGAATACTTGTTAATCCAGATTCCAAATTTCCGTGAAATTCAGACTCTAGAATTCTTTAGATTTTAGGTTTCGAATTCCTAGAAAATAGAATCTGAATATCCTTATATTATAGACTTAGAAATATATATTTTTTTAGACTCCAAACTTCATTTACTTACATTTTGAATATCAGTTTCTTGTTTTGCTTACACTTGTTATAAAACAATGTTCTACTTTTAGTTATCAACTAACCATTGTTTGAGTGACACATGTATAGGTCCCTCCAAAATTCAAGGAAAATTTTAACCGTTGGAGGAGGGAGCCGACCATTGGTGTTGTGCCTATAAATAAGAGCTCATTTGAAAGATCTCATGAAGGTTCTGTGAACCAAGAGACCACATGCTATTGAATTAATTTCTTGATAGATACTTTCATTTCTTTGGGTGTACTAAACTACTTGTTCAGTTTTTCATCATGCAACTCCAATTTTTGTTGTTTACAATCAAGGGATTCTGGGGATAGGAAGATAGAGGTGTCGACTACCTTGATGTTGAGGGCTTCCTTGTTGAGGAAGACAGAGGTGCTGACTACCTAATAGATGAGGGCTTCTAGGGATAGAAATATAGACTCTGATCTTCATATCGAGGGCTTACGCTAGTGTGGGTAAGATATAATTTATTGAAAGTATAAATCAAGGGACCTATATCCAAGGTTTTTGTATACCCTTATCTTTGGGTTAAAATATTCACTACTTGTTACTTGCTTTGTTATAAGTTTTCCACTGTGTTTGTATTGTTGAGGAAAGTATAAATATCTTATACTTCCTTATACTTGTACTCTGATTTAGATAGATTCTATACGCTTTAAGGTATAATATTAGTTGTTGTAAACATTTTTTATGTTTCATTTCTGGAATCAATTTTCCGGAATCAATCAAGTTATTATAACTTAGATGTGTTGTGAATTTTGGTTATTCAAAATTTCCTTAGGGATTTTTAAAGTATATAATTCACCCTGTCTTGTATTTGAGCATCTCATCTTTACATATTTGATCCTACATTTTGTATTATAGAGTATATCATACTCACATACCATCTCAACAAAATAGATCAATCTGAAAACAATTTTTTGAATCATTAAAAGGAGGAATGCAATGAAAGATGGGATTATTTAGAAAATAAGCTGGTACAAAGATTGATCTTGATAAGTGAAAGTTATTGGTTGAACATTGTCCCTCTTCTTCATATCAATGAATAGAATATACTGAAATACGATTATAATGACTATAAAGAGTCTAAGATTATATAAATTATATAGTTTTAAGTTTGGAAATATCAGATGAACAATCCACTTTTTTCTAACACTTCTTATTTGTTGTTGTATTAATATTATTGTACTCTTTTAAAAATAATTTTTTTAACAAGATTATGTTCTAAGATTTAGTTCGTAATTTTTTTTATTAATATTCTTACATAATCATGTGTTTAATTTTGAAATTATTCCATCATAAAACATAAAAAACTTCTTTTATTATGTTTTAATTAACAGTGAAAAATTATTCCAACATTTTTCCAATTCATTGAATATCTGAAACGATAAGATTCAGAGGGAGTGTTTTAAGAAAAAAATTAATTTATTATGATCCTTAAATTATTATTTATTCTTTCCACATGATCTTATGGGGGGGGTTCTATTACAAACTCCTTACTCTTATCTTTTTAATGTCACCAATAGTGGGAGAGTTTATTAAAGTTTTAGTTTAAATTGTAAAATGGAATGTTTATCATAGTTTTTGTTTTGATATTATAAGGAAATGTTTTTCCACAAATAAATAATATTTTTAGTATTAAGTTATGGAAGAAATTTTATAGATATACACTTTATTGTAAAATCTAAATAACTATGATTTTGGTGGAGAATAAATGAAAAATATTTTAAATGAAAAATTTAATTATTTCAACATAATATTTTTTCTTGGGTTTTGTAATCATCAAAAATGGGGAGTTTAGCATGTGTTGATTAAACAATTTTTTATATTTAATTTTGTATTGATGCTCACAAATAGCCACATTTGTTTTACTGATGTATTTACTTTTATGTCAATTTCAGGAATTTATTATTTGTTGAAATATTTCTTTTGGGCTTATAATGAATACATTGATCCATAAGAAATATTCTTGAATGTGTTCGGAACAACTTTTAATATATTTTAGAAACACTTTTCATATCCTTTTTTTGCAAGAATATTGTAAGGAATAAACCATACATTTGGAACAATGTGTATGGATCATATACCCTACATTATCAATAAAGTATGGATTAGAAACCCTACATTTGAAAGAACCCTGGGTTTTGGGAAACAAACATATGTTACATCAACCCTATGTCTATGAAAAACCCTATGTTTAGTTTTTTTAATATACGAAGGAACCTTGTGTCTAAAAATTCAATGATGGAGTTTTAAATCCATGATTTTATCTGAGATTTACATAAGGGACTTGACAGTATTAAATATCTATTCAAATCTTAGTTATGAATTATTTAAAGGATATTTTTGATTTAAATAAAGACATGTATTAAAAATTGTAATTGTGATTACTCTTATGGGATGTTACGACTCTCTTGAATATTTTTGAGTATAAATATTCACGGTTTATTCTATGGTATTTCGGGTTTTTTGTTGACAAAGAGTTTCTCAAACACCATTATATATATTGAGTTGCTCTTCATAAATATATATTTTTTGTATATAAAAATATAAATACACATAAGGGATGATTTTACTGAAGTGGTTAATGTATAGAAAAAGGGATATACATACAACATCATGTATTATTGTTTTAAGAGATACACTTTGGAGGAATACTTGCTTTAATATTTCATATCATTGTTGTTGTTATTACTGTTATTGTTGTCACTGATAATGTAACTTATCATTACATATTAATTCGAATGAATGAAAAATCTGTTGCTAGAGATACATGTTGGAGACAAGCATGTTTAAACATCTTTTTGGAATTTTTTCTATTGTTGTTTTAAGATAGCCTATGTGAAGTTGAAGAACTATTTACTATTGTACTATACTGAATATTTTATTACATCTATCCATTATTACTGAAACTATGAAATGAAACTTGTATCATTAACAAAATCTGTCTTTATTGATTTGGTGGTGTTTCAACAACTTGAACTCAGTCGTTGATTAAGTGTCATAATCTTGTATAAATTTATGGATAATAGGTTTCTTGTAAAAGTACCAGAAGGGTTTACAAAACCTTATTGTAATGGGGTAAACTAACTTCACTCATTTGTTGATTAAATGTATTAGGATTGTAGGACATAGTGAGAATCACCAAGATTATGGTGTTTATAGTTTATGGGGTGGGATAAGGGATCTTTGATCCATGACTTACTATACATCATTGTGTTCATTTCCTTAATTTATATCCACTTCTCTATCATCATTGAGATAAATGGAAATGTTTTCTTTTATATAATGGAATAATTTAGAATTTTTTAATGTTCTTAATGTATATAATTCACCCCCACCCACCTCTTGTGTTCATATCATCGTTATCACAATCCTTACCCAAAAATATTAACCCCTATGAGTAGGGTCAAAAAGTGGTTTACTTTTAATGAATTGTTTTTTTAAATCAACCAATTTTACCTTTTAATTTAACAAATCCACTCATTGATATCTCACAATATCATCTCATATGTATAAATTATGGAAGAGAGTGAGATATATAGAGACAACAGCACATTGTATTTACATGGTTTTATACAAAATCTTACTCTAGGCCATGTCAGTTATCCCCCCTGAAATCATGGATTCTATTCTTTAATCCAATTTTTAATTACAATGGTCAATAAAGAGTCACACGGTATCTTAACTCCTAAGACCATAGAGGATTATATTTATAAAACTGCATACTGTGTCACCAATGTCTATAGTATCATTATACTTCTTATAGAACTAATAGAATGTCTTCTCATGCTTTCAGCACCAAATGAATGTCTTCTTCTGCTTCCATCTCAATCTAAAAGACATGTCCTACTTAAAAATCCAAATTTATTTCGTTTCCCCTTTTTAGGTTTGATCCTTAGTATTATTTTCTCCTTGGTCTTCCTCCATGATATTGTTGGATATTACATTCCTCTGTACACTTCAAGAACTTTTGAACAATATGTTCCATAGTTCATCGTCTTGCTCAAATATATCTATTCACCTATATAGGATCAGTTTCCTTAGTGAAATAAAATCCCTATACTAATTTCAAACTTATAATTGATGATGTTATTGCATCACTAAATGTGTTCTAGTGGTTCCCAAAAATTCCTTAATATTTTATGAAAGAATAATCTTAAACAATCTGAAATTATATTTTTAAATTCTAATCCCAATTCATGCATTCATTGCATGGACTTTATAACCAAGATCCTAGAAGATATAATATAAATTAATATTTTATGTTCTTATATTGGGTTCACTATGATAGATTATTTTCTCAAATGATTATGTAATAACATGTGCATGGATCCATATATTATTTCATGCACACTTCTCCAAATCCTATGTACTCTCCTTCTTAACTCAAGTAGATCATGCAAAGTCATAATTATTAAAAAATAATAATTATCCCTATCTTCAAATTCATGAAACTGAGTCATGATATCACGATACCTCAAAAAAACCAAGACGGATTCATTTAACAACTGTTTACGAAATCATGTACATCATGTAATTTCTAATGTTTCTTCACTATAATCATGAGTGTTTGTGTCAAATCTTATTAAGGATAATAAATATTCTTCTTCTTTACACAATAATAGAAATTCCCAACACCTTATTCCCTTTTCATAGTAGAAGAACATTGTGATGATCTATATGATATTTCTCTCAAATATAAAGGATAGAAACTCATGTCCTTCATGGTCCCTTGTTATTTATAGATATGTGTCCACCATATCCCATCCAAACATCATGATTAATAAAAAATTCGAAAAATTTATAGTTTCAAATTTTTTTAATAGCTATAAATCATTTTGTAAACGAAATAACCAAACACTAAGAAACATGGGGTCTTTTATTAGGTGATGAATCATAATTTCATGATACTATACTTTCATTCATGAAATCATTTCACTATCCTCATATTTTTAAAATATTGGACTCATTCATATATAAACTGCATGATGTATCATCATAATATCCTTGGGTTGTATAATTTTATTAAAACCTATTCATGCATGGAAGATTGAGAATGTATGAATTGAGTTTCTCATCCTCGTCATGTTAAAATCTCTACCCCTAAATCACTATGGTGACCTCATTTTCGATCATGTAAGACTCAATCATGTAATATTGTTCATGTGAAATACCCAGGTGATATATGTCATTAAAAATGATCATGGTGCTGATAAAATAACATGAATGGGTCTTATTATATAACAAACATTCTTTGTGTATCATTTATTGAAGGAGATACAGTGTTATGGATCCATTGTCCAACATCATACCACACTTCAATTAAGAACTCCTTGATAATTCAATCCAAGCCACAAACATCTCTTTCTTGCACTAGCTTCAGCACCTAGATATACATGTACACACAACATGGGACAAACCACACCACTTTCCCCCTTTCATGATAATGAATTCACTATATTGGGGATATGAACACTCTATTATTTCCTATATGAAAATGATTTATCCCTATGATCCATATCAGAACTATGCATCCTCATTCCACAATATAGAATAATTAGGCTTAATCTCCTATGTGGTTAATCTAGCTCCCTTAATAAGTTTGATGAGTATAACACCCTAAGATTTATGGTATGTATCCTCTATAATAAATTCATTTAATTTGATATCTTACATTGTACAAAAAATTATTTCATATAGTATAAATCATATGAAATCACATAGAGAACACAAAAAACTCTATAAATTAATAATTAATGAAATAAGAGGCATTTTATGGAATTAAAGGAACATATACCAATGAAATTGTAACATTACCTTCGAAACATTAATGTGACCCTTTAGAATAGTAATTCAGATAATAGAATAATAACCTAAACTATTAATGTATAAATAAAATTTAGTCATTTTATAAATGAAAATATGATATAATTATATAATAGTATATGTAAATAAATAGTTTTAAAATAATAAATTATGTGTTGTTATTTTTATAAAACATAAATGTTTATTTAAAATTTTATAATGAATTTAATTATTTAATATAAAATTTATTTTCATTAAATATAATAACTAACTAATTTTTTTCATATCATTATATAATAATTTTATGAGATCTCAAATAAATTTTCACTATGTTATAAAAGCAGTTATAATTTTAAAATTGGTGTTTTCCATGAAAATGATGCTTTTAATTATAAATTAAATTTATAATATTTTAAATATTATATTCGTAAAATGTTGTTCCTTTATAAATTATAAAAAATTTCAATTTTAGGGTTAATTTCTTGTATTTTTTTAAAATAGTTGAAATTTAAGTGGTCAAATAAATACGTTGATTTACAATATAAGAAAAATACAAGATTTATTGGGTAGTAAATGATATATTAATGATGTAAGAACCATTATTTCTTATTAAATACAAAAGTTACTATATTTTGTCACAATAATCATCATTATTTATTGTCTTGATCTATAATAATAATATAATGATTTGAATAATCAAAAAACACCCCTCTCCTCCACTATAAATACAACCCCTCCCCACCTCTTTTACTCACATAACAAAATAATTTAAGATTTTACAATTTATACCCAACTATATTAAAAAATATATATCCCTCTTCCATGATCCCTTGGTCTCGAAAAAATACAAAAATCAATTTCATTAAGGAGGTTCTCAAGGATAGAAATTCATGAGGTAAATCCGTTTTCGTTATCTTTCATTTTCTTTTAATTTATTTTCTTCTTGTTATATACATACATATCCATTTCAAAGAGACATTACAATTATAAAATTTTATATATAATAAAATTTTATTATAATATTTTAAAATCCTTCATCAAACCCCATCTCTTCTCCTTTTCATTCTAAAAATGAAAACATTGTCCACGAGGTGCTGATTGATCACCTCTGTGGACGGTGAGTTTTTTTCATTTACAACTTCATATTCGGTCGTAAAACCAATTTTATATTTAAACTATAATATAATATATCTATTAAAAATTATTTAAGATTCTATAACTACTATATATTCATAATATTATTTAACAATACCAAACTTGTTCATGATTATCGAAAAAAGTACCAAATAATCTAAATGATCATCACTGACATTTTATAAAAGGATTCAACCTCACACCATATAAAAAATGAAATATATAAGCATTTTTTATTATGGATATCATTAATAAGAGGTATTTTAAATTATTGTCCACTATTCTAATTTTACATGATTTTCTATACATATATACAAGTCAACCGGCCATTAAAACCAAGGAAATGAATGCTCCTAACTGATAAAATTGCATTTTATAAATTATAAAAAATGAAATAGAAAAATAAATATAATAATAATAAATAAAATAACTGTAGAAAAGGTTCTAAATTATTAAATTTATGGATTTAATCATATTATCTTGGACATTAAGATCAATTTTTGAACACATTCATAAATATGGTTAGGGGCTTCATCTCAATTTCAATTTCACTAAGACTTACATGGTATTGTGAACCCAATAATTTTTATATGGTTCATCTACTACCCCTTTGAGATCATTTTTCATTTAAAATAATATTAAACTTAAATATACATATTATCTTTTATCATGGATATGGGTATTTCTTAAATTGTTTACCATTTTAACATACCCTTTTAATATTGAATGGTGAAATATTGATAAATCTATATCCTCTACTCCATATATATATTTTTAGAAGTCATATTGTTCATGAATTGAATAAATGTATGTTGAATTATTTTGACTTTCAATGATGGGTTGTGCCCATTACAGCCCCTATAATCATCAATAGGTCTCCTGAAACAAAACAGTGGGTGACAAAACGGTAGTTTTTGTTTCCATGTAAAATGGGATATGTTACTACCCACAGTCTTAAATGATCATGATGGTATGATGGTTCAGGTGCTAGATATATGGCAACAAATACATAATTATTTTCTTCAGTATTCTATTATCATTATCCAGAGGATTTTCACTATGATAAAATCAATGGATACATTTACATTCTCATTTTATTAATGTAGTGTGTGTTTTATTTATTCACCATGATATATTGATTATATCAAATTGGTTATGATTAAAATATTATTGATTCATTTTTCAACTATATGTGGCCATTAGTGATCATTTGAGTTCACACCTTTCATTTTTTCCTTCCCTATGTTCTAAATATGAAACCACTGAATATGGGTCAAGGATGCATTTAATTTTCTTTTTGTGTACTCTTTGTTTAATTAAAAATGTTTATGGGAACCTTGTATTTATACAGTTTCTTAAATACTAAAAAACTTCTCAGTTCTTGGTGACATGGTCTCTTTTATCTATTCCTTTGTTATAAAACAACCAATAACTCTTGGATATTAGGTTAGGGGTTATTATAGCTGTTATCAGAGAATGTTTAGTAGAATCCATGGGAACTATATTTATAAAACATATTTTAGGGAATGAAAACCTCATATAGACATCATTGATAATCATAGAATAAAGCCTCAAAATTTTGGTAAGTATAGAGTAAGTGGTTTATTAAGATAATTTATTCCTTTTTGGATAGTACAAGTGGATGTAGTTTTTGCACAGATGTACCTAGGGGTAACAAATCTGATAAGGTTCCCTGGGATTGACTCAGGTAACCTGGTACATGAAAACGGGTTTTACTGTGAACATCGTTTGACACTCTGAGGGGATATTATTTTTATAATTCACATTATAATTAGAAAAAATTATTCTCCATTTCAATGTAAATACATCCCCAAAAAACAATGTTTATGATTAATGGATTACCTATGCATGAATTTTCAATTTATGTTAAGTGTTTTCTATATAACAATTATGAATTATGATTCATAACCTTATATAGTATATGGAATTATTTAGAAATGGAGCCTAAATTAATGAAATAAATCAATACATGTGTAAAATGTTGGGATTTTCCCACTTTGAAAGTCAACATAGTTATTATTGGAGCTGATTAAATCATGACTATATTATGATAGCTTACACAGGTTATGACAAATAGCCATAATACACCTATGTTGGATTGTTTCATGTGGATAAATACCCCATATTTTTTAGGATGACCAATCATGTGGTATATAAAAAGTGGATCAAGTCCCTTAAAAAGATATTTCTTTAATTGGGATACAGTGAAAACATATAGGTAGTACTCACAGTATATTGTCTCAAGGGATATTCTGGTCACTCGGGGTCATTGATAAAAAATTATGAGGAATATAAAATATAATACATTTAATGGAGAACATTTAAATAATAATTCATCGAAAAATAATTTCCTCATGATAAATGAACCAATGTGAATATAAAATTATTTATTATAAAACAACAGGAAAAAGATAATGTTGTAGAGTATGAGGCTAACTTTACAAGACTTGTCATGTATGCTATAGATTACATACATTATTTAGAAGACAATACTGATCATTTCTCTAAGTCTTAATCCATGTCTCCAAAGGTAACTGGCTTCTCAAAAATTTTATCATATGAGGAAATTGTATTAAGTTCCATTCAAATAGAGAAGGAATTTCATAAATCCTATTTGTTCAAGGTATAAAAAGAGAGGGGGAGGTATTCTAAAAACCATGGAAAAGGTGAAGTGTAAATGAATAATATGGGAATTAATCAATTTACATTATCCATAAGTTGTGGAATGAATCATCCTAGTAAATGATTGAAAGGCATGGGAGTTTTCTATATGTTTGTAGAAACTTGTAATTGACCTACTGATTGAATGGGAAAGAAAAAAACAAATGATGTTAAATTATTAAACTACAATGAATGGGGAATGATTCAAATCAATATCTCAAGCATGAGGGGAATCTACCATAAAAGATCACAAGGGTAGATGGTAAAGCTTATGCAATATCCACAGATGATGTAGAAGTACCCAATGATGTGGTGGAAGTAACATTAATGCTATCTTAAAATCTTGAGAATTCATTATTAGATTTTGGATCATCATACTCATTTATATCTACCCAGTTCTCTAAGAGTATATTACATTTTTATTTTGATTTAACAAAGGATTTATCAGCCAAATATTCAATGGGAAGTTGTATTGAAACAAAAAAAAAATCGTTCAAACCCATTTATGTCACATAAATGTTCTTTAGTTTCTGTTCTTATAATTATACCAATGGTAGAATTTTATATAATCCTCGGTATGGTCTGGATTTCCAAATAAGATATGAAATTTTATTACAAGAAGAATGAAATTATGATCTATGAGGAGGATATAGAATCCAATATCTTTAGAATAGAAATTTCGTCCTTTTATTTTTATCTAGATCTATCCCCATAAGATTTGTTGAATGAAATTATTTTGGCGAAAGAGTTAAAAATAGCTATTGGTGTGGAGTGTACTATTCAAATTTAAGATGTACCTGTTTTATAGGAATACATTGATGTATGTCCTAAGTAATTTCTTGGGAATCCCCCAAATCATGAAGTTGAGTTTACCATTGATCTAATCCCTAATTATAGACCAATATCAATGACTCCTTATAGTATGGACACTTTAGAATTAGTGGTGATGAAGAAATAACTAGAGGATATTATTAATAAGGTTTTTATTTTCCCTACTGTTTATCCATGGGGATCTCATATTCTTTTTGTTAATTAGATAGATGGATCATTTATTGTGTTCATTGACTATAGACGAATCACTACTGTTACAATAAATAACATGTATGATCTACCATGAATTTATGTTTTATTTTACCTACTTCATGTATCTAAATATTTTTTTAATATTGAGCTTTTTTTTTGATATCATCATTTTGATGTAAAGAAAAAAGTTATTAAAAATATAGCATTTTAAACCATGTTTGGACATTATGAGTTTACATTAATTCCATTTGTACTAACTAATGCACTAAACATTTTCATGTATGTAATGAACAATGGATTCAAGGAATATCTTGATAATGGATTCATGGAATTTATTGATGATATGTCGGTATAATCCAAAAGATAATGGAGAATGATAATCACTGGTGGATTGTTCTGAAGACTCTTTGATGAAATGAGTTATATGGGATATTTAGAAAGATTGAATTATAGAATTATGTAGTTTATTTTCTATTCCATATTATCTCTAAGGATAGAATCTCAGTTGATGTAGTAAAGACAAAGGAAACCCATGAATGCACAATGCCAATGAATATAACTGAGGTACATATTTTCATTGGTTTATCAGGTTACTATCAGCGTTTCATCGATACTTTTTCCCAATTCGCTAAACCGTTTACCAATTTCATATGTAAATGAGATAAGTTCATATAGAAAAAATAATATATATAATTTATTGAAGAATTAAAGATTTGATGGTTCAAATATCCAATTTTGACTCTTCATCTTGGAAATGATGGGTTTCTGTTATACAATAATTTATCAAATTATGGACTCGTTTGTGTCCTTATGAAAAAGATAAATTTATTTTCAGAACATAAATGATGTTTAAGAATCATGAAACAATTTATCAAAATCATGATCTTGTGTTAACAGATATAATTGTTTCTCTAAATATATGAAGACATTATCTCTATGGTATTAGATGTGAGATATATATGGTTCATAAGAGTTGTAAATACATCATTACATAGAATGAACTCAACCTGAGGCAATGGAAATTTCTCGAGATGATCAATGATTATAATTTCACAATAAAATACCAACCTAGAAAATAAAATAATGTTGCAGATGCATTAAATAGGAATGATCGTATAATTCTCGCCCAAATAAGGATTGAGAAAGATAATATGTTCATGGATTTAGTATATATGAACATTGTAGTTTTTAAGGATGAGTAAGAATCACTCATTTTTTAAATTATTTCTAAACCATCTTTACTATAGAAAATAAAGAACTCTCAATCTGATGATGGGAATCACCAAAATAAAATTAAACCTATTATGGATGGAATATTAACACACTTCATGTATGATGATGGAATTGTGAAATTTAGAAAGAGGTTATGTTTTCCATATATATGGTTGATAAAAAGGAGACTACTATTGTAGAGACCCGTAGCTTGACGTACATGGACATTACATTACTTTTGCGGAATACTTAGTACATAACAAAAAAACACGCACAAGGATCGTAATAGTTTAGTGTCTTTGGAAACTCGGAACGTAATCTTCTAATCGTGGTGAAAGATCTTCAATATCTCCCATAACGATCTTCCCTTTTTTTACCTAAAACCTTTCTTTATATCCTGGGGAAAAGAAAACATAAAATGGTGAGCTCAAATGCTCAGTAAGGGTAAACAAAAGAAATATCAATCACATCATATACATAAGAACATAGCTTTTGGAAATCTTAACCTTCAAAAGAGCTCATAATATCATAACATGGGATAAATCATAGAAGTGAAATGTAATCCTAATAATCATAACTTAAAACATGAAACTTTGTGGCATACACACATAATCATAGAGAATCATTTCTTGTTAGTCAAGACTCATTGCCAAGACTATCTTAGTGGACAAAGTCCCTTTCTGAATCGAGTAGCCCTCGTTTCAGTCCTGTTTCACTGAACCGGTATAACCTACCATTTCAGCCATGTCTATCTCATGAGATATAAAATCTTTACCCAATGCATTGGAGGGAGATATAGGTCCCACCCATCTTATAATGAATCCTTTCTTATGTGTGCCACATAATCATAAACCATACATCACAGCGTAACCCATGTAATAAAAATGGGATTCTTAAACAACATGACATCATAAAACAATTCATATAAGATAAAGGAATTATTAAACATAATTCCATAACAACATAGTCAAATGAATGTAAAAATATGGATAGAAACAGAACCCTTTATTAGCTTAGATGGAAAATAATTTTGATAAAACACTTGAAATGAATTCTTGAGGAAAATATCCTTTCTTCTTCAAAATCAATTTCTTTTCACAAAACATCATGCAATTTTAAAAGAAAGAGATTTTATTGAAAATAGTCATGAAATCTTTTGGAGGAAGCTTCATGAAAATAAGGCTTTATAAAACCGTAAAAATCCGTTTGGACCGTTTAAGTTAAAAAAACATTCTTCGTACTTTTTTCGGAAAAGTCAAAAAGTACCTCGTACGAAAAACGACAAAAGATTCCTTTCATTTCTTTAACTAAAAACTCACCGAAGGGTAAAAATGGATTTAAACAATTGTAGGTGGATGGAAATAATATTACATATTGATGAAACATATATGTGGATGATAAAATACACCCCAGTAAATACTTACGAATAAACAATCTCGGATAAAAATGAGATTGTGATATTTCCCTTACCTTAGGTCCGACTTGCTTTGTGAGTGTCTGAACCTCCTTTATATGATTTAAATCATGTTATTGACTTATTCCAGAATCATATTCATTGTTATTATATCATATATGGTCCACTTATGACTTTATATTACCCGTTCTTTTGTAAATTCATGTTAAAGTAGCGTTTTGGGTAACATCGTCTCATTTGTTGTTCCTGTTTTTAACTTGTAATTATTCATATGATTACTTAGATCATGATTACTTAATTACAGAATATAAAACATGATTTATATATATATATATATATTTTCAGAATATACATATATAATAAATCAGTAAATGGAAAGAAATACACCGTTCATGGAGACGGTAGTCCGTACGTACGCATGAACGCTGTTTTCGTTTCCTTATTGAATTGAATGGAATTAAGTAGATGACATACATATAAATATAAATAATTCCAGTATCATTATTATGTCATATATTTCATTAGTACTTATTATATATACTTTATAATCATTCATGAATGGTTAATCATTGAGAATGAATCTCATCGCGTCGTGGAGACGGTAGTCCGTACGTACGCACGAGCGATGATATCGTTCCCATGGTCGTGGAATTGTGTTGAAGTGTATGTATACTATTTCAGTATCAATATCACTTTATAATAATCATATATAGTTACTCATTAAACCATTATACCCATCCAATTAAGGTGGTGGCAGAAAATAGATTACACCACGGCGTGGAGACGGTATTCCGTACGTACGCACGCGCGGTGATTTCCTTTTTCCGTAGGATGGATAGAAGGTTAATTAGAGTTGTTTCATATTTATAATAACATATCAGTATATAAAAAATACTGATGTTATTACTTAATCATGAAACAACTAAAGAAGAAGAAGTTGCAGAAGAAAGAAATTGAAAAAGATCGGTAATGGATATTACCTCTTTTTGACGCGTCTTTTCTTAGCCTCCACTTAAGGAACTAAGGATGGTCTTTGAAGAAGACCAGGACCTCTATGATGATACTAGGGAAGTGGAGAAGGGATTTTGGCAGGGGTTGGCCGAGCTTGAGTGCTCAAATTGGTGTGAGGAGGAGGGGGAGGAGGTGCCCTTTTATAAGGGAGGAGAGGGGCACCTTAGGAATATCTCAAAATATTATTTTATATTAAAGTCAAAATCGGTTTATAATGGTTCCAAAGGGTCTTATTTCGAAGCTAAAGTGGGGATTGGTCGAAATCCTATCATCCAATAGGATTTCGACAAGTTTAGGGTATTATTGTAACCTTATCAATTAGATTTAACTCTAAGTTAAATAATTTAACTTTTACCGTGTCTTTTTGTTTTCTTTCACTATATGGTTAATACACTTACTCTAACATGCCAAACGAACCCCAAATTGTTTATTATTAATATATATATTTATCTAAGTCATTTTGCCGAACCTTAGATTTTTAGGAATGAAATAACAATTAATAATATAATATTTGATTTAAAAACTATTTTGTGTCAATTTTGACACTATTTGATATATGATTTTTGTGAAAGTCATAACAGAATTATATGATCGAACCAAGTTGCTTACATCAACACTAATATATCATATTAACCTAGAAAATTAGTGTAATTCATAAAAAGTCTCAAATTACATTCATTTGAGCATTTATAACATCAATTATGTTAATATTTTTTTAAAAGGGTAATTACTGCATCATCGTTGTGTCATAAATAAATTAATTTATTTAAAGTCTAAAAATTATAAATAAAATATCATTATGTAGGAAATCTTTTTATATTTCTAATGAATATTTATAGTCGAATTTATCTTATGTATATCCCCATATTAAAAATGTTTTAGTAAATAAACTTTGATTTTAACTCTTTTAACTCTTCTTTGAATTAAATAATAATAAATGTCCTAATCTAATCCAAGTGGGCCTAAATGATAATATTTTACACTTAAGGTTGTTTTTGGTCGAGATAAACTTGTCCAATAGGATTAGGACATGTGTTAGGGTAATATTAATATTATTCTTACCCTTAATTACCCTATTTACTTTTAACCGTGGAAAATAAAAGTAAAAAGTTACTATTCACCAAAAATTATTTTCATCTCATTGAACCACATTTTACTTACTGACATCAACCGTGTCTCTCGGATTTTTGAAATTCCATTCACAGAAGCGATAAAATTATGTTTTATGAAAAATTCAGTTTTTTAACTACCACTTAGTAGTTTCACTATTCATCAAAAATTGATGTTTTTCAGAACAATGCCAAAATTTCATCCTAAGCTATATTTCATATTCCGAATTCAAAAATGAAGTCTATTTTACCAAATTCATAACATAGAAGTTGCATTAATTAATTTTATAATTAAATCCTGATGTTAAAACAAATAGCGTGTTTTTAAGAAACAATATCTATCAAAAGATTAACACTTGATTATGTCTGGTTTAAATGTGAAATTACATTCAATGACCAACATTGTATTAAATTGTAAAAAAATATTCTAAATATACTTTAAAACCACTCAAATTAATAATTTATCACTATTAATTATTTCGATTAAAAAAGTTTTTTTTAATTATAATTTAGTAATTTTCACTATTCATCAGAATATGAAATTTATCCGAAAAGTACCAAAATTTCACCCTAAGCTAATTTTGATATTATGAATCCAAAGATAAAGTTCATTTTGAAAAATAAAATTTACAAAATTTCAAAAAGTGGTTATTATTATTCATAACGGCTAGTTTTAATAATATTTTCATAGCATATCGTTGTTTAGTGAAACTCAGTATTGCGTACGACGCAAGCTATCGAGGAAGGTCGCGATTGCGTGTAATGCAAGGCAAGTCAAGGATGCGTGTTGTGCAAGATCCTTTTGGTGTAGCGTACAACACAAGACATTAGTGAAAAAAGAATATTTTTCATAAAATCTCGGGCTATTACAACTATAATGAATCTCTTTATAACAATTTATATGTACACCATAGTAGTACAAAAATGTATAGAGATATGAAGGATCCTTTTTTATGTTATGACATGATGTAATAAATTGTTGACTTGTGTTATGGTTTATTATTTCTCAACAAGTGATGGTCTAGGGAAAAATCATATGGGATTCATGAAAACAATACCAATTTCTATGTGTAAGTGGAATGACATTATGATGGACATTTTCACAAGACTACCATGGAAACTTAGAAGGAATGATGAAATATTGGTTATTGTTGATTATCTTACAAAATTAGCACATTTTATTTTTATAAGAAAAAATTTACCCATTAGTCACTTATAAAGACTCTATATTAATGAATTTATAATACATATTTGTGAACTTATATTGATTATATTTGATTGATATGCCCATTTAATGTAAAAATTTTGGATGATCATTCTAAAGGATTTAGATATAGAGTTTCATTTGATAAATTCTTATCACCCTCAAAATGACAGACACTCTGAGAAGACTATTCAATAGTGGAATACATTTTTATATCATACTCACTTTGATTTAATGGAATATTGGATCAGTATTTATCTTTTTTGTAATTTTCCAATAATAATAGTTTCCATTATTGTCCTAAAATGGTTCCATATGAAGCATTATAAGGAAATATATGCTTCACTCCAACTTTTTGGGTTGAAGTTGGTGAGAAGAAACATATAGTCCCTGAAGTGATTAATGAGAAAATGACAATGTTAAAGACTATTCTGCATTATATCAAACTGTCTCACAGTAGGAAAAAGTGGAATCATGAGAACTGGAGGAAGGATTTAGAATTTCATGTTGGAGATCTTGTCTTTCTAAAAGTATATCCATGCAAGGATGTCGTAATGTTCAGTATGAAAGGGAAACTAAGCCCCATGTACATTAGACCATTTGAAATTATGTAACTAATTAGACCTGTAGCATGCCAATTTTTAATGAAACCATGTCTCTCCAGTGATCATTTTGCGTTCCACATATCAATGTTAATGAATTACAAGACATAACCAACGCAGGTAAAAACCTACGATGAAATGGAACTATAACAAAATTTATCTTACTACAAATAGCCTATTTGGATTCTGTAAACTAGAGAGCATGTATTCATAAAATGGGTGATTAATATGATAAAATTTATTTAGAGAAACCATAAAATATAAGAAGAAATTTAGAAACCCGAGGATGAAATAAAGAAGAATAACCCTCATCGGTTTAGAAGACAATATTCATGGAATGTTTCGAGGATGAAATTTTTGAGGCATGGATGAATATAAAACCCCAATATTTATAGTTTGTATCCTTTTAAATAAATTAAATTCATTTTAAATCTTAAATTGCAGACAATATTTTTTCATATTGTATACATCATATAAAATCACATAGAGAACCAAAAAAACTCTATTTGTAAAAAATGAATGAAAAAAGAGGTGTGTTCTTGAACATAAAGGAGCATATACCAATTTAATAGAAATGTGACCATACGAATACTATTGATACACTTAGGAATAATAATTCATCCAATATAATAGAAAACTCACCTATGAAATTATAAATCAAATTTATAAATCTTATAAATGAAAATACATTATAGTTATATCATAGTATAACTAAAAAATATTTTGAAAATGATAAATTAAGTGTTGGTATTACTATAAAACATAAATATTTATTTATAATGTTATAATTAATATAATTATTTAAAAGAAAATTTGGTTTCATAAAATAGAATCATAAATTAATATTTAATTGTATTATGATTATAAATAAGATTTATGATACCTTAATTAACTTTTCAAAATGATATAAAATAAGTTATAATTTTAAAATAGCTATTTTTTGATTAACTGATGATTTTAATTACAATAAAAAAATTAGTATTCAGAAAATTATTTTCATAAAATGGTATTCATTTATGATTTCTACATGTCAAAAAATGTTAGGTTGAATTTTTTAGATTTTTATAAAATATATTTTTTTTGTGAATAGTGATATACCGTAATTTACGGTATAAGGTAAAAATATGAATTATCAAGTCATATATGATTTATGGATGATAATAGAATAACTAGTTAGAACTCACATGAACTATTTACTTTATTGAGTCTCATGAATCATCACTATTTATTGACTTAAATCAAAATAGTAAAATAATTATTAGAATAATAAAAAAACTCCCTTCTCATCCATTATAAATAGCACCCCTCACCACCTCTTCTCATCACACCACCAAATAAATGAAACCAATCCCATTTCTACCAAATCATCTTACTAAACCTCTCCCCCATGTTCAAGATCCATTTTTCACAACAAAAGACAAAAATTAGTTTCCTTAAAGAGGTTCTCAAGGAGATGAATTCATGAGGAAAACCCTTTTTTATTATCATTCATTATATTTTAATTTAATTTCTTCATATTCTATAATTAACACTTCTACCCAATGTAACATTATAATTAAAATATCTTATATGTATAGTAATTTTATTATGTTAATGGAAAATCTATTATGAAACCCCCTCTCTTCACATTTTTATTCTAAAAATGAAGACATCATCCATGAGATGTCCATTTGCCACCTTTATGGACAACCAATTTTTGGTAATCATTTAAAAATTAACGCCTTGTAATAAAACCATTTAATGGTTAAAAAAGGCTATAATATATTTACTATAACTTATTTAATATCCTAGAAATAGTATATATACATAATATTGATACATAATATAAAACTAGTTCATAATGATCTATAAAATGCCAAAATAATCAAAATGATTATCACTTGAATTTGATCTAATGATTCATCCTTGTACCATATAAACAAATAAAATATATGAATATTTAATATTACTAAATCTCATTAACAAACTATAATTAAATTATAGGAAACTATTCTTATTTTACATGAATTTCCATACATATATACAAGTATACTGATCATGAAAACCAAGGAAGGGAAAACTCTACAGTGAAAAAATGGTATCTTATAACTCATCTAAAAGGCCATAAAAGAACTTTAAAAAAATTATAGTCAATAAAATAAATGTATAAATGGTTATGAATTTTTTAATTAATGAATTTAATCTGATTGTTTAGTATGTTTAGATCAATTGAAGAACACATTCGTACATAAGTTATGGGACTTCATCTGAATTTCAATTTCAGTGAGACATACATAGTATTATGCACTGATACATTTTTATTTTGTTTATCTACTACCAGTTTGAGAAAAATTTCCATTTTAAATTATATTCCTCTTAAATATATGTATATTTTTATATCATGTAAATGATCATTTTTTAAATGGTACACATTTTTATATATGATGTTTACTTTGAATGGGGACATTTTTATAAATCTTTATCCTCTATTTAATACAGATATTTTGATTAGTAATATTGTTCATTAATTGATTCTATGTATGAAGAATGATTTGTACTTGTAGTGACGTGTGTTTCCTATTATAACCCCTTGATGTGTCAACATGTCTCATCAGACAAAATAATTGCTGACAAACACTTTGTGTTTATTTCAAGAATAATTAGATGGGATAATACCCACAGTCTTAAACCATATTAACAATATGATATATCATTTCCAGATATATGACATCCAATAAATAATCATTTTCTTTAGTGTTCAGTTTTCATTATCCATAATATTTTCAATATGAAAAAAACTTATGGATGCTTTTACATTGTCAGATTATTAATGGTGTGTGTTTTTTTTTCATTCACCATGCCACATTGATTATGTGTAATTGATTATTATTCACATATTATTGATTCATGTTTCACTATATGTGACCCTTAGTGGGAATTTGTCTCTCCCATTTCATTTATTTCATTCCCTATATTTTGAATGTAAAACTATTGAATATTTTTCGACGAATGAGTTTATTTTATTTTGATATGTTCTATGTTTAATTCCCAATGTAATAAGGGAACCATGTGTGTATATAGTTTTTCCAAAACTACTAAAATTATCAATCCTTGATGACTTAATACCTTATTTATATTCAACTGAAATAAAATAACCACTGACTCTAGGCTACAAGGTTCAGGGTTTTTACAATGAGTTAACCCTTTTTCCATTCTTATTTGGAAAATTTTTTGTATGATCTCTACCCAAAAAGAAAGTAAAATAATTCTATTTATGAAATGTAAAATCAGGACACTATAAAATGACCTCTCCTATCATAAAAACATCATGAAAAGTAACATTTTTCATGACTTCCTGAAGTTCATTATGAAAATTCATTCCTTTTAAATGGTCTTCAACTCTTCTCTCTTATTACAAAAAAAGTGTCATACTAACATAATTGGAACATTACTTTTTAAATTCAAATAGTTTCTATAGATTTACTAATTATAATGAAAATTTCTTATGAATGAAATCAAATTCCATTAAATAAATCCATAACCTTTATCTAAGAATCACAACATCATTTCAACACACTAAATGCATAATGAATCATCAGAAACCAATGGCACACTTGGGCTCAATAGAATCCTACAATACCACACTATTTTTTATTTTCAAACTATAAAATAAATTATATTCAATTATAATTCATTTAGAACCTATATAATGAAATTTGATGAAAAATTCATAGTGATTATGAGTGATTTTATCTATATTTTAAGCTCCAATACAGCATAAAAAATCAACAATGTGGTAGTGGTGATGAAGAAAATGAAACATCAATGTTATTTTAATTTTCTTTGCATGGATATATGGATTTTGGGTCCTTGGTAATTGTTATTTTCATTATTTCCAAATTTTATTTCATTCCTATATAAAACACATGCAGTGATGGACAAATGAATCCATGTGAAACTATTGATTTTTTTTATTTATGATTAAAAGATGTTTGATTAAGGGATTTAAATTGTAAAATATGATGACATGATGTTGATGTAAAATATGATACGTTGTTTTTTGGGTTAGTATAATGTGATCATGAATATAGATATTAATTAATACAATATTATGTCACAGTTTTTTGAAAAATATAAATAAAACCATGCCACAACAGGAGACTATAAAATTGTGGTTGGTGTAGTATATTAAATATTTTTGGTGTTACATATAACATATTCATCTCACATAAATGTATCCTAATATTTCCTGAAAATGTCCATACCAAAACCCATGATTATGTTTCTTCAAATAGAAAACATGAGATGATTCCTATGATTAAAAAATTGGTAGAGTTATCTCATATCAATCAATGTTTTATCCTTCCATCACCACAAACTTGTGTGACCCCCAGACTAAAATAAAATTATATGAAAATGTCACATAAGGTTTGAGAATTGTAATCACATAAATAACATTACATAAAAAGGAATTCTATGGGATTATTTCATCATACATGTGGAACTAATGTATTCCTCACTTACCAAAAAAGAGTACTACATCCTCTTTTCTTCTTAAATTTTGTAATGATAGAATTAATATTCCACTTGGATGAAATACATTAAAATGACCAACCAAGTATAGTGGGGTGATCAATGTTAAGAAACAGGAATAATTATGACTCTTGAAGGATTTAATGTGTCTTCATCCAAGAACTATACACTTTCTCCTTGAAGGTTACACTCATACAAGGAATATAACTTATTCATAATATTTTAATAAATTCACTAAACACATTTAATGATTATTAACTTGTATTATGAACATTATTTTGTATTACTTTAGGAATTTGTACACTAATATCTAGTTTTAACACAGTTCACTATCATTCTCTTTTAGGTCATTCATTTTGTGTCTGTTGGTTTTATTTCCCCATTGTAGTGATTTCAAGCCTTTATTCATGATGGATCCCTAACTGGTATTCTTCCAAGGAAAAATACCATTTGTTTTCAATATAATGATCATTAATTTTTTTATATTTTTTTCATACTATGAATCTGATGGTTTTCAAGTGATTTGGGTAACTGATATTAACTATTTACCCTTGTTCGTCGTATATTTGGTTTGACATTTTCATAGGTATTCTAGGTTTTTTACCAATCACCATAATGTTATATGTTGGAACCTTCATAATTTTTTTTGAATGTGTGTGGTCACACACCATAGAGATGAGTGGGGGATTCCCACGATTGAGTTTCCCTTTATTCAATAACCCATGTATTTAAGATCCTCTCTTTTTTAAGTACTTTTGTCTCTGATTTTTTTTAAAAAATTAATGGTCCAGTATTTTTCATTGACAGAGATAATTTTTTGGAGAAAATTCCTAATTTTCAGGTATGTATGGTTGTTTGAAATAATGTATTACAGGTATAAATGGGTTAAGTATTAATGATGGGTTTATGGTGAGTTAAGATCCATTGAAGGAGAAATGTGATGAAACTCAACTAAAGTACATTTAAACATATTTTAAGGGTATCACACAACATGTAATTGTTTTTGGGTTTTAAATAATCAAATTTTTGGTGAAATATTTTACAAAGAAAACTGTTAAAAAGAATTTCACAGAATGTAACTGAGTTACCCGCCATATAAATACATGACCTGCAATTTTAGCCATGTTGTGTGGATGAATTATATAATTATTTTCTATACAGTTTTACTACATTAACTCTAGAAATATTTTTACAATTTTGGAGGATCCCGAATAGATATCATGCTTTCTTGACCTCTATTCTTGGTGATTCAAGAGGATGATTAATGAATTACAACACTGGTTATATTATTTCTCTCCTTGAGATATATATCTCTCTTCTACTCTTTGTCACATATAAAACAAGTATTTTTACCCTTTAATGGATTTAGATCTATATTTATGATTGTTATACCTTGATTTTATTGATCTTAAATTTAGGATTTGGATATAAATTTCATTCTTCATTCCATTCTTGACTGATCCGCTTCAAATTGGGGATTGTTGCATTGGAAAGAATTTTCAACAAATTGAGGTATGTGGTAAAATGTTCAAATCTAATTGTCTTGATTTTGATTGAGTACATACAAAATTGTATAATTACTATATTTTTTATAAATAGAATTTAATAAATAAAATTAATTTATTTTGTGAATTAATTAATTTTAGGAATTTGAAATTGAGGGATTTGTTACTAATTTTTTGTGGAAATTAATTTTGTGATATTGAGAAGTGAATCATATAATTAATGTTGAATAAATTATGAGATTTTTGGATTGTGACTAATATGAATTAATTGGTGAATTAATTTATTGAATATTGATATTGTGAAAGGATTAATTAATTATTAAATTAATTAATAGGTGGTTGAGATATATCTTTAATATTGTGTTATTATGATATTTATAAAAGGTAAATAGTAACATAGACATTTTTAAAAGTATTATGAATGATAACATATTCATTCAATTATGTATTTTAAATTGGTGAATGGTAACATGGAAATTTGGACAATTATTATTAATGGTAACATGATCATTCAATTATGTATTGTAAAATGGTGAATGGAAACATGGATATTCGACATTGTACTATGAATTGTGACATGAAAATTCAATTATGTATTGTATAATGGTGAATAGTAAGACAAGAATTTGGATAAGTATTTTGAATGGTAGCATGCTTATTGAATTATTTATTGTATAATGGTGAATGGTAACATGGAAATGCAGACAGTGAATAAATAATGCTAACACAATCATTCAATTCTGAGAATTAATGAATGGTAACATGGTCATCCATTTGTGATAATTAATGAATAGTAACATGGTGATTTAATTTTGAAAATAAGATTGGTAACATGGATACTAAATCATGGGATATTCCTCCTAGACAACTCAGACTCTGGAATGGGATAAAATTGTTATTGAGATATGGGTTTTCAAAGGAACCCAATGTTTATGTGGCTAAATAAAGATTAATTGATAATGTGACAAATGTTTGTTTATGAATTGTAAATATTTCTTAATTGAACAGTATGTGCTATTATCTATTTGGATATTTTTTTTTCTACCATTGGTGGTGGTCTATTGAGTTTTAATCACACCCTATTCTGGATTTATAATCGATACCTGAATAGACATTATGGTTGTAGGATAGGTTAATAGGAAATGCAAAATGTTGGATAGCTAGATTGGGATTGGAGCTTGAATGAGGGAATATGATGTGGTTCGGGACCCACTTTGGAGATGTTAGTGTCTCTGTTTTCTATTTTTTAAACACTTGACACGTACTTTAGTATGGAATTCTTCTATTTTAGTTTAATATTTTATTTTTTATTTTTTATCATTATATCTTGAGATATATTATTTAAATATACTTCCTTCACTATTGGTTATTATTTAAACTAGATTATTACTCAAATAAAAGATAGTACAATATCTCCATAATGACTTATCAGAGTCACGCTGCAAGTCAGTAGCCTCTGATGTACAGGGAGGAATGCTAGAGGTCATGTGACAAACTATCTTGGGGCCCTACCATGTAGCACTTGGTCTGTGATGTCACAAAATAGGATCAGAGAATTTTTAGTTTATTTTTATTCTATCTTACTTTTTTGGGAATGCGGGACAGTAGATAAGGAATAGTTTTTTCTAGGCAATGAGCATGTTCATTGGAGTTGAAATCCCATGTACGGGGGAAACCACATGTACTCAGGGTGGGATTACTATTATTGATGTTTTTTTCATAGTTGAATACTATTTCATCTTGAGTGATGCAATTTTTCTGTTATGTTATAAATTTTTTAGATTTTTCATTGAATTGAGCCATGGAAGGAACTGAATGAGGGTCGAGTTTACATGAACCATTTTCAGCACCCAGTATTATTTTTGTGACATGCATCACTATAGTTACACACAGTCAAATAGGTTTTGGGTAATTTGTTGAACATGAACTATTTTTATTGATTTTAAAATTGAATTTATAATGGTTTCTAGTATGAAATAAGAAATAAAAAAATGGTGTAATAATGTGAATAAATGGGTTTATAAATGATAAAATTGAACTATGATAATGTGTTTTCAATATTAAAAAAACCTAAGTATAGGATTTTAAAGTGTGGTGATATAATGTTTTTTAACTTCATAGTGAGATGTGGGGAAAATAATTTTTATGACATATTTTACTTTTACGCTTACATAAATCTGTTAATGTTGTCAACTTTTTACTAAGGTGAATGTTTGGAATTGTAGATTTATGACTCCATGATTACTCTTTTTCAGAGAATAACTATATGAAATGGAAGAGGAAGATTCTCCAATGGTGGAACTAAGCCACATATAGTGTCGGGGGAGGAAGCAGGAGAGAAATTTTGAGGGTGCTTTGGTCGCTTCATGAAACTACGAGAAAGAGACCTAGGTAGGTTATTTAATGTATGTATGATCTAAAAAGGGATTTAAAGTTATAGTTTCCTCAAAATTTAACTATGCTGGTTAGACCAAAAGGAGATGAGTTATTAGTTTAGTTCAATGAGATGATACTTGACCATTTAGAACTCAAAATGAAAATAGGGTCAAGTTGGCCACTTATATTCAATGAGGATATTTGAAATAGTGGTGGGATATTCATTCATGAATTGGATAGGTGGATGGAATTATTTGGTAGAAATTCTTGTAGATGTTATTGGAAAACTTCTATCTAGAGATGATGATACATGAGAAAGAAATATAACTCATGGGGTAGACTTAACCAAGCATGTTCATGATGGATTATTTTGGATGCATTACAGACATGAAACACTTTTATACATCATTTACGATAGATTATACAATTAGGGTGAGAAGATTTTTGTATTGAATATAGTGTGAAATTAAGTACCATATTTATTTTTTTGGTTAAAGATTTTTTTTGAGTTTGTGGATCAAGATCTCATTGATGTGGGGAACCTAAAGGAGGCTTCGAAAACTATAAAGATAGTACTACCTAATGATCAAGAGGTGATAATTACAAAATAAGGAAGCACCACTATGAAAACTTTAGTTTGGGAAGTGGAAATAAGAGTTCAAATATAAAATGGTAAGTTTCATAGGACCCTACAAGAGTAATCATTTATCAGTGTGTTGGGTTGTTCCATTACCACAAGAATTTTCTGTATCTATCAGTAGAGTACCTATCTTTTTGAATGATTGTACATATTCCATTGTTGTCTATGACATCAAGATAAACAGTTACTGAGGGTACTTCTAGACAAGGTAAAAATGTGGGAAGGGGATATTTTACATCGTATCAGGATGGAATTAGGAGTTCTATTGGCCGAGGTGGTAGAAGTAAAGGATGAGGTGATTCTGGGTAGGAACAACCATATCTGTAGAGTGGTGAAACTATGGGGAGTAAAACAAATCACATGGGGGAGCCCATCTACATGTAGTGGAGCCTATAATTTTGTATATCTAGGTTATATCATTAACAATGAGAGGAAGTGTTCTGATATATTCTACATTAACTATTTCTCAATTAGATATGGGGGCCTCTCATTACTTTATATCTACAATACATGGTAATGGTTTGATCCATGCGGTTGAGTTCCTATGCGAGGTTATGACTATAAATACATCATTGGGAGTACGTTCGATAGACATTTTTTTCTTAGGATATTCTCTCGAAATTAGGTGATATAATTTTCTTTCGGATATCTATATTCTATACATGTTGTAATTTGACCTAATTATGGGTATAGACTAGATAGTCACATACCAATCCCATATATATTGTTACTGAATATAAAGTGATCATTTTTTCTGTTAAAGGTGAACTTCATATTCATTGTTGGGGTTGGGATATCCAATCAATCTGAGCATGACCAATTACTCAAAAATTGGGAGAGCTCATAGCCTATGTTGCTAGATTATTGTCGGATGATGGATTATCACAACATAACACCTTTCAAACAATAGTGGAGAAGTATCATGATGTTTTTACTAAAGTCTTATGAGTACTTCCACCAGATAGAGATGTGGAAGTCAATATTGAGATCATGTAAGGGGTTGATCCAGTATCAATTCCACCATTCATAATAGCACCAACAGAGATTCAAGAGATCATGTATCAGCAAGAATATTTTGAGGATAATGGTTTTATACATTTGAGTACATATCCTTGGCGATTTCTTGTGTTTTTTTCAAGGAAATGTGATGGGATTTTGTGCATGTGTGTCGAATGAAAGAAGATGAACATGATGATTGTGAATAATTGATATCCTATTTCGTGTATTGACACTCAGTTTGACCAGTTGAAAGGAGATTTTGTGTTCTTGAAGATCAAATTTAGATCATGGTATCATCGGATGAGTGTTTTATATTTTGATATACATAGGAATTATATTAGTTTCATGTGTGGCCTTTATGTGTTTTTTGTATTTCTATTTATTTTGAAATAATGAACCATTAGGGTTTATGGCCTTGATGAATAGAATATTTCATCAATACCTGTATTAGTTTATACTGATGTTCGTAGATGAGATATTGGCACTCTCTAGGACTGATGACAATCATTCCCAAGAACTTTTCATTGTTCTGATTACACTATGATAGATTTATCTATATGCCAAGATATCAACATGTCTGTTTTGGATCGAACAGATACACTTCGAATTACATAACATCACAGAGGAAGAAGTGTTAGTGTAGCCAGAGAAGTTCAGGCATTGGTTTCTAGGGAGAATCCCAAAAACATGTTAGATATCTACATATTTGTTTTGTTATATGGATATGTTTGTAGATTCATCCAGGACATTTCACATGTGCCCGTGCTGATTTCAGTCCAGACCAAGAAGGGTGTAATGTTTGAATGGGTGGAATCTTGTGATACATCCTTCCATGATTTGAAGAATCACATGACATATACACTGATACAAATATTACTTGATTCATTTCATGAATATATGGTGTATAATGATGCTTTTTTAATTGAAAATGGATCTGCATTGATGCAAGGGGATTGAATTGTGGTTTATAGGTCTCCCTAGTTGAGGCCTCATGAACAAAACTATTGTATGCATGATATTGTGCTGATGGGAGTGGTTTATGCAATGAAGTGATGGAGACAATATCAATTGGGTGAGAAGATTAAGGTCTTTATCAATCATAATAGCCTGAAGTATATCTTTTCACAAATAGAGATGAATCTTTGGTAGTAGAGATAGGTTGAATATATGTAGTATTTTGATTTGGAGCTAGCATATATGCAAGTGAAAATAAACAGTGTTGATAACAATTTAAGCAAGAACACACAGACTCAGAGAGTTTAGGAGTCTGTTGCTAAGTAAAAGATGATGGATTTACTAGATGAGATTCAAGTGGTGGTTCAAGAGAACTAGGAACATATGACTCTTGTATTAGTTGAATTGGAATATATTCCGTTGAGAATAATTTGAGAAAGGAAGTATGAGGATACGAGATGCTTGTATTTTAGGGAAACCCATGAAGGTGGGGATTCACCTTCAGATTATGGCATACATGTGGATTAGATAATCTATTTTAGGAATTAGTTTTTTGTTCCTATTAGCATCTGAGAGGTGCTCATATAGGAATTTCATGCCTCTATATGGGAAGTACATCCATGTGTGACTGAAATTTACCCTGACCTATGAGGATTTTTTTGGTGGATGATAATGAAAAATGAGATAGCACAGTTCCTGACACAATGCTAAACCTATCAGAAGGTGAATGCATAGAATAAATTTCCTAGAGTTTCTCCCCAGTCACTACCTATGCTGGAGTGGGTGTGCGATAACGTGACAATGGATCTTGTGGTGGGTCTCTTAAAGACACCAATGAAGAAATAAGCTATCTTGGTTGTTGTGGATTGACTAATAAATGTATCCCCTTTCTAGCCAATACTAGTGGATTTCATGGTAGAGAAGTTGGGATTTTTTTATGTACATGAGACAGTCTATACACATAGGGTTCTATGGATTATAGTTTTATATATTGAATCAAGTTTCACATCAACGTTTTGGATGTTCTTGTAGAAAGTTCATGGTATATAGTTATTGTTGTTTATAGAATTATACCCATGGACATATGGGAAATCTGTTCATAATATATAGGTATCTGGGGATATGTTGCGAGAATGTGTGCTTAACTACAATGGATCTTGGGTGAAGCACATGGATTTTTTTGAGTTATCCTATAACAACAGTTATATAAAACTATATAGATGGTACGATACAAGGCTATTTATGGAATGAAATGCTAATCACCACTAAGCTTGATAGAGGATGGATAGTCATAGTAGTTGTGATAGAGTCTCTTATGGGAGATGTTAGAGTAGGTTCAGGTAATTTGTAAATGTATGGCTATAGATAAAAGTAGGCATAAGTCAGATGATGATAGATGGAGGTGACCCCTAGAGATTATATAGGGTGATCATGTATTTCTTTTCTTGTTTCCTAGGTTGTGTCACCGTAGGATATGGAGGTAGGTAAAGTTGGCACCCAAGTTCATTGGACCATTTGAGGTAGTGGTGAGAATTGGGCTAATGGTGTGCTGATTTTCTCTTCCATAAAAATACAGGGCTATGAATGATTTTCTTCATGTATAAAAATTTCATATGTGTCATCCTGACCCTTCTAATGTGATTGAGGTAGATGGATGTGTTCATGAGAAAAAATGGGAAATATAATCATATATGTGGGTTTAGTGACCTAATTTTTTTGACTTGGATTCTTAGATATTCTCATAAATGTAGCTCAAGGATATGTTTTTATAAGGTGAGGATATTGTAAGATCCCGTCTTTTTCAGTTAATTTTCTCTCTCAGTTATTTTTGTTTGAACCTTAACGGCGTAGTCTTATTCAAGGATGGAGATCCATTTTTGGAGAAAATTACCTTATTTTCAGGGAGGTATTCTTGTTTTATTTAGTAAACTCTAGGTGTAAATGGGTGAAGTGTTAAATATGGGTTCAAGATTAGTGGATATTCATTGAATCGAAATGGGACGAAACATAACTACATAACATTGACATGCCATGTAAGGTTATTTCACATAATTTAATTTTTCATGGGTTATAATTAAATAAATCTTAGGTGACAAATTTTTTGGTGGAAGTCTTTAAAAATAATTTCACAATGTCTAACTGGATTACACGCCATGTAAAAGAATGACCTGCAATTTTAAACATGCTGTGAAGATGAATTCTCTTATATTTCTAGCTATATCTATCCTTCTTCCACCCTAGCATCCTTTTGATGATTTTTGAATCTCTTGAAAAGATCCAAATATTTTAGGACCTCCATTCTTGGATCACCATGAGGTGGGTTCACGATTTTCACCACCGAGTATGTGCTTTAATCTCACTAGGATCTACATCTATCTTCTGCTTCTCTTTCCCTATAAAGGAAGGTTTTTAGCCACTACTGTATTTATATCCAGATCATTTATTTTTAGACCATCATTCATTTGATCATTAATTTATGATTTGGATCCAAATTTAATTCTTTATTGCGTTGTTGACTGATCTGCTTCAAATTGGGGATTCGTCTGTTGGGGAGTGTTGTCAACAAATTGAGTTATGTGGTATAATGTTCAAATCATAGAGTCATGATTTTGATTTAGAACATAAATTTTTTTGAATTTATATATTTTTTTATCAATTGATTTTACTATATATTATTAATTAATATTAGAAATTTAAAATTGTTGGATTTGGGAAAAATTAACTATTGAAATTGATTGTGTGATATTAAGGAGTTAATCAAATAATTAATTGGGAATTAATTATGAGCTATCAGTATTGCGAGTTTGAATAATTAATTAGTGAATTAATTTATTGAATACTAGTATTTGGAAAGGATTAATCAATTATATAATTAATTAATCAGTGGTTGATATATATGTGTAATATTGTTTTATTATGAAATTTGTAAATGTTGAATATTATCATGGAAATTCGGCCAAGTATTTTTATTGGAAACATGCTTATTTAATTATTTATTATGAAATAGGGAATGGTAAAATGGATATTAGGCCATGTATTATGAGTGGTAACATGCTCATCCAATTATGTATTATAATATATTGAATTGTGACATGGACATTCAGTAAAGTATTATGAATGGTAACATGATCATTCAATTATGTATTGTAAAATTTTGAATGGTAAGATGGACATTCATCCAAGTATTATGAATGGTAACAAGGTCATTAAATTCTATATTTTAAATTGTTAATGGTAACATGGATATTCAGACAAGGAATAATGAATGATAACATGCTCATTAAATTGTGATAATTTCTGAATGGTAACATGGACATTATTTTTTGAAAGCAATAATGGTAACAAGGTCATTCAAACATGGGATATCTCATAGGGATAGTTAAAAATTTGGATTGGGACGAAGCTGGTATTGAGATATGGGAGTCCATGAAAACCAGAGTTTTATGTCGTTAAAGATAGATTAACTTATAATATGATAACTATTTAATTATGGGTTGTAAATATTTCTTTATAGAAATTTATGCACTATAATCTAGCGGGATATTGTTTTCGACTCCATTGGTGGTGACTAAATGAGTTGTACTCACAACCTATTTGGGATGCCTGATCAGAACCCAAGTATAATTTATTGTTATAAGATGGGTTAAGGGAATAGGCCCAGATTTGGATAGATAGATTGGGATTATATACTAGATGATAGAACTATATGTGGTTTAGGACAGTATTTTGAGTTTTTGGTGTCTTTGTTTTCTATTTTCATTTTAGTCTCTTGAAAAATACATTGGAATAAAATTCTTTTTTTTGGTTGGATATTTTATTTCCTTTATTATCATGAGATATTGCTATTTATTATTGAAATTTATTGTTTCAATTATTCCATGTTATTTCTAATAGTGTATTACTATGATCAAAGATAGTATATTCTACCCATGAATGACTTATCAGACCCTCACTACTAGTGCACAGTATCTGGCATACAAAGAGGTAAGCTTTAGGTCATGTGATTGAATAGCTTTGGGCACTATCATGGGGCACCCAGCCCGGGACGTTACAATTGAAGAATTCTATGAGTATTTTTTTTGAGGTCTCTATTGAATTATATGTGATAAGGATTTTTGGGCTTGTGTGTTGGAAGGTAAACATTTATTATGTTTATAGAAAATATTGAGATCACTATGTCATTATTCATTTGTATTCTTAAGAAATTTTATTTCATTCTTCATGAACATTTTTATTTCTTTCATTTTTTTATTTTATTTTATTTCACTATCTTTAATTGATATTTTAATTTATTTTAATGATTTTATTTTTAAAAAACCAGAAAAATAATAAGTAACTGAAAACAACTACACCAAAAAATTTGTTTTCTAATATTCCTTTAGATAAAACCCTTGTCAGAAACTCGGTTTTAACTTTTGAATAAAATATAATTCATATTGTCCCAACAACAAGTCGTATGTCACCTCCACCATGAAAATGATAGAATATCACATTAATAGACCATCTCAAATTAATAACTAAATTTTTTTATACAAAACCAATAGATGAATAATATATTCTATTCTAACTAGTTGACCCATAAAATCAACACCATAATATAATGGTTACGGTCCACCCAACACTCCCAACCCAAACAGAATCTAAAAAAATTAGTAGTTAATAAAACCAAATGGACCATAAATTTCATATAATTATCAACAAATTCCCTAAATAAATCAGTATGTGACATACATAATGTTTAATGATTTGATGAAATGATAAACCACCCCTCCCAAACATCCTATAAACACTGTACGTGAATGGACCTTTATATTGGTGGGATTTCACCATGGTATGGAGAAATATTACTCAATCCCTAATTAAAATTATCAAAAATAAATGAAAGAACAAAAATAATGAATGATTAATATAATAAATATATTTAAAAATATAATCTAATTAAAATGACACTTATAAACAATATGGGGTCGAAGAGAAACCAAACAAGGGGAAAGTGGTGAGAGGACAGGGTTTATCTATCCATAATGTAATTTCACATCCCCTTCCTCTCTAAAGAACAAAGGGAACTAGTGATTAAATTATTATCATTTCCTTGAGAAAAATAAGGAAATGGACTATTGAGTACCTAATAGGACACTAATAGGACTCGTTACTCCACTCGGTACTCTGTGCAATCCCATCGACCACTCGAGGGGACCGACTATTGTTGCTACACTAGTGACCTTTTCATCAGGTACCTGATAATTATTCACAAGGTACCTAGTTACATTAACATCCACATCCATCCCCTTATTCATCCACTAAATAGATATGATTTGTTTTATTTCAATATCAATTATTTCACCTCTAAATCATTTAAAAATATTACTTTAAACAAGCTATACACTCTTTCCCTATGATATAGATCCCAAAATTCTAATTCTCTATCTGCTAAATTGATGACAGATTGGCTCTTATTTGGTTTCCCTAAACCATAAATATTCAATTTATTCTTAGAAATGACTCATTTTGTTATTAATTAATTATATAAATTATATTTTAATTATGAAATAAATTTTTTCTTAGTCCAGTGCCTATTATGAAGAAGTAAATATTTAACCTCATGAATTTGATCAAAAAAGTCATTATGAAGGTATTTCTAGGCTAATAGAGTTTTTTATGTTGAAATTTAATAATTTTAAAATATTATACCCTAATATCAAATAGACATGTCCTGTATAAATTTTAGAAGAACATATTTTATTAATTCTCATGACTCTATCTCAATGGTGCACTCCATTGGATGATTAAATTCTCCTACCAATATAAAATTAAAAAAATTAATATTTATATGTGAGAGGGAATGTTGATAGTTCTGGGATTCTTATGGAAAACTTTTCATATGAGGATATTTAAGTTGGACTTACGGTCATGAGGTTATTTATGATGACACGTACCAATTAGTTTCCTCAATATTAAGATTTCGTAATGTTAATCATGATGGTGAGTAGTTATAAATTTTCATCAAATATGATGAGATGGTAGATTACGCACATATATTTTTCATATGGTTAATAATAATTGTTTTGACAGTTGATGCTGTTATAATTGTATTATACTTATAATGGTAATACATTGTTACTATGAAAAATGAAGTGGACATAAAATAGAATTGTGTTAATCATTTTCATTTTGGTGAAGTTAAGTTATAGTATAATCCGGTTAAATGTAATCTAGACTCAAATGTTGTGCTATAAGTAATAATATACATCACTATAACAATCCTGATTGAATAATCTATCAATATGGATTGGATGAATACATGGCCCACATTCCCCAATTACCAAGGCCATAAAACAAGAACCATGATTATAATGGATTTATATGGTAATCATTTACCTTCTATTTGTGACATTAAATTACAATTCCAAACCTTTCTCAAAATCAATCATTTCCTATTGATATTTTTAATGTTTTCCAAACTAAACTGACAACTTATATTTTATAGTGTAAAATTTAAAATTACTAAATAATTGAGAATAGGTATTCAATGTTTATGAAAATATAAAATCTAAAACATCTCAATTTTTTAATAATCATAATACTAGAGACTAACAGACTCATAAATGACCAATATGTATACATGGAACAATGAAACAAACTCCTTCATTCAGTGTTGGCCTCTTAATATCCATCACCTATAGAGACTTACCTTTGTATATTAAAACATATTAAAATAGATAAAATATATAAAATATTCCCCGTTCCTAATTGCGTATGAAATATCACACATTAGTCTACATATATATCATAATTCATATATAGGGTGTGATCCCAAACACTCGGTTGGAACCACCAAATGGTCATAAAAACCAAATTTGTAGGTACTAAGGAGAACTCTTCTAAATGTATCTATGGATTATATATATATAATATTTAAATAGTGATAAAATTATATATATCCATGATCTTATTTTTATACTATATAATAACAAAATAAAACTCTCACACCTCCAGGATAATCCAAACTTGCTTTGAGGAATTCATGAAATCCTTATGAGTAAAACATGAATTCCATAAGAAAATGTCTAGTAATAATAACCTACTCACTAATGGAAACATATGATTGAAATCTAGTTCCCCTTATAGAAAAATAGATAATTTTCTCTTTAGCGAATCGAAGATTGTGTTTTTGTAGGAACACACAAAGGTGATAGGGGAAAATTTTGCACAATCCAAAAGTCTTGGATCCTTCTACTCATACGAGATAATACAAATTTGAGGTTCCTTATACTCATCCCAAATAAAATAAATTACGTGTACCTAGTACCCATAATAAATAAGTTATATTATGGGTACCTTCTAACTAAACAAATATTACATTTATTGTTGTATAACCTTTGTAAACAAGGTAACCCATATTCAATATTTCCAAATACCGTTTTATCATTGGTTTGAAATGTTTCCATATAATATGCATAAAAATTAAAATAACTTGGATGAATAATAATATAAGGTGTATGAAGATTACTTAATGTCCTAAAAACCCTACTAAATTTATTATGGGGATTATATATGTAATTTATAATGATACCACAAATATAAAAATGAAAAAGAGTGTTATCAATCTAACCCCTGTCTCAAAAAAAATTCATATTGAATTAATAATGGGAAATATATTTTTTAAATCAAATAACAACATCTAAAATAATTGAAATTTTTAATAAGAATGAAGAAGAAAATGAACCAAAATATGTTATGGAATTGAATGATTAAAATAAAATTCCTTCAAATAAAACACCAATTACAATTATATTTCACACTATAGTACTCCATCAGATAAAAAAATGAAAAATAATAGAGAAAGGAACCATTACATTACCTTACCCAATCCCAAAAATACTTAGACACAAATTACCTATAGTGTTACCCATGTATATCTCATAACCATACTATCACTGTGACATCACACACCCCATAAACGCATCCATATATTTACCATAATAACATATCCACATGTTTACTCACTCACACATAAACATATATATATATATATATATATATATATATTTGTATATACCTTATATTGTACTATTAAAAAAATAAAATCAAATAAGAAATACTCAAAAAACGTAATGAAAGGATGACAAATAATATCCCAAATGAAACCAACTGCTTGTCCATAGAGTAACCCAGAATAAACATTATTTTCCCTGTAACATGACTGAACATGTAAAAAATAAATAAGGTTATAATGTTCATAAAATATATCACCCTCCATAATCCCTAAAAAAAATTACCAAATATTTATCTAAGGTACAGTTATAAATTACATATTGAACTAATCATCCATACATTGTTATTAGATAATATTATCCCACTGAAAGGAATCTTTTTTACATTTTGAAACAACTGCGATTAAAAATAATTAATTAAGAAAATATATAAGAGGAAAAAACAGCTAAATCATCCCTTTCTAGCCTTCTAAACATAGACATTATGTCAATATGAATTAAACCACTCGTTTCAATGCTTATGTGTTATTCAATGACTTCTAATTCATTTAGGTTTTATATATAAATAAATTATTAAACCTTTGTTTCATTATTAATAACTAAAATAAAATTTTATTTAAAAAAAATTCGATATTTATAGATATATATGCATAAATATATATATATATCAAGAAATCTTGATTAAAGTAATAATTATTTCTCAAATGTGGAAAAATATTTATAACTTTAAGTATGCATGGTGATAAAACCATAAACATGCTTAATTAGCTTGAGTATTTATATTAGTAATTAAAGGGGAAATTCATATGTAATTTTAATCATGAATAAAGTTAATAAATTATTATAGATGAACCAAAAACTAAAATGGAAACATTTTATGATTACGGAAAATAAAAAATGACATAATTAAACATGCTCAATAACTTTTATCTAAATAATGAATAAACAAACTAAATGTGTAATTAATATAAATATTTATAAATTCATATAGAGGAGTAATTTATGTACAAATATATATAATCCATATTAATTTTTATGATTGTAACACCCCTTTCTTCTACGGTACGCTTCTCTTTGAATAGTATAGTAGCGTCTGTTGTACGCAACTCTGAGATTCTAACACGCCGCAACCAATCAAAGTAGCAGTTATGAATAGTAATACCCACTTTTTGAAATTTTATAAATTTTATCATTAAAAATGGACTTCATTTTTGGATTCATAATATCGAAATTATCCTAGGATAGAATTTTGGTACTTTTCTGATAACTTCTATATTTTGATGAATAGTGAAAATTACTAAATTTTAATTAAAAAAAACTTTTTTAATCAAAATAATTAATAGTGATAAATTATGAATTTTATTGGTTTTAAAGTGTATTTAGAATATATTTTTACCATTTAATACCATTTTGGTCATTGGACATAATTTCACAATTAAACCGGACATAAACAAGTATCAATCTTTTGATAGTTATTATATCATAAAAACACGCTTTTTGTTTTGACAGCGGGAATTAATTTTAAATTAATTTCTGCCACTTCTGTGTTTTGAATTTGGAAAAATGGATTCCATATTTGTAATCATGATGTCCAAATTGTGTAAATAGGTAACTTTTATTTTTATACATTTTGAATAATTACTTCGGTAAATATTTTATTTAACATGGTTAAAGGGTAAATCTGGTAAATAAGGGTAAAAAATAATATTATAATAATAATAAATTACCCTAAAAGGTGTCCTAACTTTATTGATGGATACATGTACGACCATGGGCATTTTTAGGTTGATTTTGGGACCCCATGGAGCCACTTGTTGGTGATAAGGACACTTTATATTAATTAAGTTAAAATAAATACAAAATTGACATAAGCATATATCTTTTAGAAAAACAATTTTTACATAGGGTTATATATGTTGGATTTTAGATTATAACTATTAATTATAAATATAAAATTATTTCCTACATAATGGTATTTTAGTTATAATTTTTAGACATTGAAAAATTAAAAATATATATGATACAATAATGATGCAGTATTTTCCTTATTAATGAAAGAATCAAATAATTGATATTATAAATGTTGAAATAAATATACTTTGAAGGTTTTGATGACATAAAATAATTTTATTGGTTAATATTACATGTTAGGATTGCTTAAATGAATTTTTTTCGAATTAATAAATCTATTAAGATTTTAACAAAAATCAATTATTGCGTAGTGTCAAAGATGACATAAATGAGTTTTTAAAAAAAAATATTATATTATTAATTTATATTATATTCCTAAAAATCTAAGGTTCGGAGAAATGACTCATATAATTATTTTTATATCATTAATGGACCACTTTGGGGTCTCTTGGATGTATATAGTAAGTTTATTAACTATATAATATAAAAATACAAAGTGGCATGGTAAATGTCAAACTAATTATCTAAGAGTTAAAACTAAAAGATAAGGTTAATATAATGACCCAAACCTTTCTAAATTATAATGGTTGAGTGGTTTTAGACCCATCCCCACCTTAACCTTTAATTAATCCACTTTTATCTTTTAGAAACCGAATATGAATTTATTATAAAATAATATTTCTAGATTTTCCTAAGGTGCCCCTCATCCCCCTTATAAAAGGACACCACTTATAACCAATTATTCACACCTTCAAAGCCTTTTGGTTCGGCCTAAGCCTGCCCAAATTCTCTATCAAATTCCCTCACATCAACATAGTGGCCTTAGTTTGATCAGAAAGCCATCCTAGGGAGCACTTTTGATCAAATCAAAAGGAAGAACCTGAAGAAGAGGTAACGTCTTCACCACCCTCTTTGAAGTTCCTTTCTTTTTGAACATCTTCTTTCCTTGTTATTTCCATTATAAAATAATAACTACAGTACCTTCTATATACTCTGATGTTATTATAATTATGAAACAAACAAATTCATTATTTTATCCCTCCCTTGAATGACATTTCACCATACGTGCGTACGTACGACCTATCATCTCCATATTGTGGTGTAATTGTTATTCAATATAATATTATTTAAATGGGTATAATGATGATGTATAATTCATGTAAATAATAAATATAACATGATAATCATTCTTTCTATATGATATACCATCCAATTATATATATTATTTTAATATCAAAAGAATGATATTGTCGCCCGTGCGTACATACGGATTACCGTCTCCACGAACGCGATGAGATTTATTCCCCATCGTATCCATTCAAGACTAAATTTTATTGGATGATTAAAAATAATATTTAAGGAATTAATATCATTCTGGATATGAGTATTATACAACCAATCCATAACAAACACGTCTTATATAAAATAAAATGAGTAAGTTAACACCCAAAACGACGATAATACTAAGATTTTATTAACAAAGCGATGTTAAAAGATCATATATGATATCATATTAATATATATGATTATTGTATAATTAAATAACAATTATTTCACCATTATACAGGAGGTTAAGCTACCATCAACCAAGAAAAAGTACAAGGTAAGGGTTTATTTTACAATCTCTTCATTATCCAAGGTTGTTTATACGTATTTATCTACTGGGACCTCTTTATCATCCACATCCATGTTTCTTAAAAAAGTATTTCAAAACGTTCTTACTATTTTACAGAATATGGTTTAAAGTAATTTATACCTTGTTTTACTTTTTATTAGAATTTTATAAATGAATCATTTCTTCATTTTCCAAACATGGTCTTTTTTAACCTTTTCGACAGAATTAAGGTAAGAATGTCTTTTTTTAACTTATATGGTGGATGCGGCTATTTTACGCCGTTATAAAATCTTAGAAGCTTACCTTAAAAGCTTATAAGGATATTTTCAAAGTAAATGTTTTATTTTATAATTATGTGACTTTTAAATTATTTCAAAAAAGAGATATTTCTCTCAAATAGTTTTGATTTCATCTATGTCAACATCCTTTGATGGATTTTAAGCTTATTTGAAGTAGATTTATTCTGATACAAAACTTCCATATTGTATTGAATTTTTTGTGATGTGTTTGACTGTGGATGTGTTATTTTTATACCATTCATGGTTTATGGAGAAAGTATTGACATTTCATATGCTAGTTTTAATACGAATGTTTATTTTATGTTTAAACCTGTTCATATGAGGAATGAATTGGACATAATAAGTGATGGGTGTAGCCTGCTAAAAGTCATCGATGCATCGGTAGGTCTCATGAGACAAACTAGTGTCTTGGCACGTGGCCTTGACAAAATCTTATTTGTAGTCTAGGCATGAGGCCCTGGCTACGTGGTGATGATAGTCTGGCATTATGCATTCTGTCATTATAAAAGTGGTTATTGATATTGCATGTGATTATTAAACTAGTAGAATATCCATGTGAATAAGTAAATAGAATTATTTCATTTTATCTATGCCATATTATGTTGAAGTTGAAGTTTAAAAGGATTTTTTTTAGTTATACATTTCCTTAAATGTTTATGTTTATTTATGAAAGTTTCCTCTATATTGTTATCCTTACTGAGCATTTGAGATCACCCCTTTCAATGTTTTATTTTTACCAGGATGTGAAGAAGTAATTTATGAATGACCTGCAGGGATAATATGAGGGGATATGAAGGCAAGATGTTGTTGTAGTAGTTTTCATTTTTATGATGTAATGTAAGACTTATGAATATCTCTAGTGTTTCCAAGGCTACTAAACCAATCGGCCTATCGAGATTTGATCTTTCTTGTGATCATAACAATGTTATGTAATAATGCACCGACTCTGGGTAACTGGGGTCGGGGATTTATAGTCGGTATCAGAGGAAGTTTAGTACAAACCTTGGAAACTAGATTTAGATAAACTCTGATTAGAGCACATAACCCTAAGATAGACTTTGAGGATTATTATAGAATAACTTCCTATAATTTTGGTATTGTAGATATTTTGTTAGTTTTCTGAGCAATACATCCCTGTCTGGATATGAGCAGGTAGAGGTGGCTCTGGCACAGATTTACCTAGGGGTAAAACCCGAAAACCCTGCTTTGAGCTAGACTCGAATGGTAACTGGTGCACGACAACGGGCCTTGGTGTACTCTTGGTTACGACACTCCCGGGGGATATGATTAGGATAATTCTCATTTTCTTTACAAACAATTATTAAGGGTTTATGAGTATATACTTCCTCAAAGAGAGAGTTTTTATGATTATGGATTATATCCATAAACTATTCAATTTATGTTATGTGTTTTACAAGTATGGAATTATGTATTTTGATTCATAAACTGATCAATTTTATGCCATTGTTTAGAAATGGTGCCTAGTGGAATAAATGGAAACCGTATCAATGCACACACTCCATGTAGGGATTTCCCTCTTGCTCAAGATAATTATAGTGGAGCTGGTGATGTAACTAGTGTTGATCAGCTTATCACCATACTGGGACAACTCACTCAGGTTATGAATAATAATCTTACCCATATAGAGCACCCTAATCCGCAGCGTGGAGGATCAATGTTAGATCGCTTCATGAGGAAAAAACCACCAACATTCAATGGGAGTACAAATCCCTTGGTAGCTGAGGAATGGATAAATTTTTTAGAGAAAATATTCCATGCCTTGGGGAGTAGTGGAAGGGAAAAGGTTATCATGGCAGTTCACCGCCTCACTGGAGATGCTGATCAATGGTGGTCATTGATACAAAACACGAAGGAAGATAATGAAATATAAGATATGGAATGGAGGGAGTTCAATGAGTTGTTCTTAGAAAAATACTTTCCTCGAGACCATCGAGCAGATATGGAAAGGCAATTTCTGAGTCTGAGGCAGAAAGAGGATGAGAATGTCGGAAAGTATGAGGATAACTTTATAAGGTTAGAGAGGTATGCTGCAGATTATATATGTAACCCAAGAAGTAAGATTGATCATTTCTTTGATGGGTTAAAACCATTTCTCCGTCGAGCATTAGTCTCACAAACCTTCTCATCATACGAAGATATTGTCTCGTGTGCTATTAAGATAGAAAAGGAATTCTCTAATCATTATGACTTTAAAGAAAAGCAAGAGAAGAAGAGATCTGCTGATCAATCTAGAAATGGAAATAAGGGGAAGAAGGTAAAAGTTTAAAATCCATCCTATAGTAAATGTGGGAAGAAACACCCCGGTACTTGCTTAAAAGGAATGGGAGTCTGTTACAAGTGTGGTGAAAAAGGCCACCAAGCTCATGATTGCAAGGGAAAGAGGGTTGCTGTCAAAGTGGAAAGCTATAATTTTAGAGATATGGGACATTATGAAAATGAATGTCCTAAGCGTCAGGGGAACTTACCTCATAAAATTCCAAGGGATCAAGGCCAAGCTTATGTTATCACTACTGCAGAGGTAGATGCTCTGAAAGATGTGGTGGCAGGTAATTTAATGTTTCCCTCATTTTTAGAAAATTCTTTATTTGATTCTAGATCATCGCATTGTTTCATATCTTCCCTGTTTTCTATGAAAATTATATATTTCCAATGTGATTTAACAAGATATTTGTCAGTAAAAATCCCTAACGGAAGTATCATTGCTACAATGTTCTGTGGATCCGTTCCCATTAGGGCATATAAATGTTCTTTGTCTACCGATCTTATCATCATACCCATGACTGAATTTGATATAATCTTCAGTATGGATTGGCTTTCAGACCATGATGCAAAGATTTATTGTAATAAGGAAGTGGTTACGATTTTTGATGATGATGATAAGGAACACCTTATCTTTAGAGTAGAATCGTCACCACCTAATTATTATCTAGATACTTCCCCAGTAGCTAAACTAAATTCAATTATTGTGGAGGAAGAGAATGAAATGATTTTGGGTGAGGAAAGGAATGTTCAAATAGAGGATGTAACTATTGTGAAAGAATATGTAGATGTGTTTCCAGAATATTTACCTGGACATCCTCCAGAACGAGAAGTTGAATTTTCCATTGATTTAATTCCTAGATCAAGGCCTATATCGAAGTCCCCTTATAGAATGGCCACTGTGGAATTAGTTGAACAAAATAAACAACTAGAGAAATTGAGTAATAATGGATTTATTTGCCCTAGTGTTTCTCCATGGGGTTCCCCTGTTCTTTTTGTTGAAAAGAAAGATGGATCTATGAGGTTATGTATCGACAACAGGGAGATCAATGCTATAACAATAAAGAAAAAGTATCCCATACCTCGTATTGATGATTTATTTGACCAACTTCATGGAGCTCAATACTTTTCAAAGATTGTCCTTTGATCAGGATATAATCATTTGTGTGTGAAGAAGGAATAAATTCCAAAGACAGCATTTCGAACAAGGTACGGGCATTACAAGTTTACAGTAATGCCTTTTGGGCAGACTAATGCACCCCCTGTATTCATGGATCTAATGAACAGATTTTTCAAGGAATATCTCGATGATTTTGTGGTGGTATTTATTGATGATATCTTGGTACAATTCAAAATATTTGAAGATCATGAAAATCACTTGCGCATTTTCTTGAAGACTCTGAGAAGACATTAATTATATGGGAAGTCTAGCAAGTGTGAATTATGTCTTCAAGAGATTTATTTTCTTGGCCATATTGTCTCTAGGGATGGAATTTTTGTTTATCCTCCTATGACCAAGGCAATCCAAGAATGGCCAGCACCGGCGAGTATAACTGAGGTACGCAGTTTTATTGGGTTGGTAGGTTATTATCGACGTTTCGTCTTGAATTTTTCCCGATTAGCTAACCCATTAACGAAGCTCACATGTAAAGGGGTTAAACTGGTCTGGAAAAAAGAGTGTGAATAATGTTTTTAATAAATGAAGAGAATATTAGTCAATGCTCTTATATTGACTCTACCATCGGGGAATGATGGGTTCTTTATTTATAGTGATGCATTAATGAAAGGACTAGGTTGTGTACTTATGGAAAATAATAGGGTTATTTCCTATGCATCACGAAAGCTAAAAATTCATGAGCAGAAATATCCTACTCACAATCTTGAGTTAGCTGCTGTAATCTTTGCTTTGAAGATATGGATACATTATCTCTATAGTGAGAAATGTGATATTTATACTGATCACAAGATTTTGAAGTATATTTTCTCACAGAAAGAACTCAACATGAGGAAAAGGAGATGGATTTAATTACTCAAGGATTATGATTGTACGATACACTACCACCCGGGGAAGGCAAATAAGTTGTAAGATGCTTTGAGCAGAAAATATCATGGAGTTTTGAACAATGTGAGAATTGAAAGGGATCCAATTTTCATTGATCTAGTGAATATGGACATGGGAATAACCATGGAAGTTGAAACATCAGTGCTTTTTCAAATAGTTTCCAAACCATCTTTACAGGAAAGGATTATGAGTTCTCAGACTGATGATGAAGAATTTCAAAAGAAGATTAAAGCTATGAATGATGGGAGATTGAGGGACTTTGTGTATGAAGAAGGAATTTTGAAATTCATTAAGAGACTTTGTGTTCCCGATATACCTGATTTAAAAAGGGAATTGTTAGACGATGCTCATAGTTCCAATTTCTCTATACACCCTGGGAGAACCAAAATGTATAGAAATTTAAAGTAACATTTTTGGTGGGACAACATGAAGAGGGAGATTGCTGATTTTGTGTCAAGATGTATGGCTTTTCAACAAGTGAAAGCTGGAAGGAAACTTCCTGGAGGAGTATTGCAACCTCTTCCCATACCTGAGTGGAAATGGGATAATATCACGATGGACTTTTCACGGGACTACCAAAGACTTCTAGAAGGAACAATGCAATATGGGTCACTGTTGATCATCTTACCAAGTCAGCACATTTCCTTGCTATAAGGGAGGATTTACCACTTTAACGTCTAGCGAGAATATATATTAATGAAGTTGTGAGAATTCATGGATTACCCCTATCAATTGTCTCAGATTGTGATCCCCATTTTACATCAAGATTCTGGAAAAGTCTTCAGAAGTCCTTGGATACTGAACTTCGTTTGAGCATGGCTTACCACCCTCAAACAGATGGACAATCAGAACGAACTATTCAAAACTTAGAAGACATGTTGAGATCATGCTCACTTAACTTTCAGGGTATGTGGGTTCAATATGTACCTCTTGTATAATTTTCCTATAACAATAGCTTCCATTCCAATATTCAGATGGCACCATATGAAGCGTTATACAGAAAGAGATTTAGCACACCAACCTGTTGGGATGATGTTGGTGAAATAAAACTTTTTGACCCGGAACTAGTGGAGGAAACGATGGAAAAGGTAATGGTATTCTAAAACCACATCAAAGTAGCTCAAAGTACGTAGAAGAGCTATGTCGATAATCGAAGAAAGGATTTGGAATTTCAGGTGGGAGATCATGTTTTCTTGAAGGTATATCCATGGAAGGGAGTTATACGTTTTGGAAAGAAAGGTAAATTGAGTCCCATGTACATAGGACCTTTCGAAATTCTAGAAAAAAATTGGGGTTTTCGCTTACCATTTGGCAATGCCGCCAAATCGCTCCAAAGTTCACGATGTGTTCCACGTATCACTGTTGAGAAAATACATGCCTGACCCAACACATGTACTCACCTATGAGAAATTAGAACTGGGACCCAATACCTCTTATTGAGAAGAGACTGCCAGGATTCTTGATACAATAGAACAAGTTCGGAGAAACCGGACGACTCGTCTGGTAAAAGTTCTCTGGAGAAACCATAAGATGGGAGAGGCAATGTGGGAACCCGAGGATCTTATGATGAAGAACCACCCGAGTCTTTTAATGTAGTAATAATCTAGAAATTTTGAGGATGAAATTATTTTAAGGAGGGGATAATGTAACACCCCAAGCTTCCACGGTACGCTTCTCTTTGAATAGTATAGTAGCGTGTGTTGTACGCAACTCCGAGATTCTAACACGCCGCAACCAATCAAAGTAGCCGTTATGAATAATAATACCCACTTTTTGAAATTTTATACATTTTATCTTTCAAAATGGACTTCATTTTTGGATTCGTAATATCGAAATTATCCTAGGATGAAATTTTGGTACTTTTCCGATAACATTTATATTTTGATAAATAGTGAAAATTACTAAATTTTAATTAAAAACATCTTTTTTAATCAAAATAATTAATAGTGATAAATTATTAATTTGAGTGGTTTTGAAGTATATTTATAATATATTTTTACCATTTAATACAATTTGGTTCATTGGACATAATTTCACTATTAAACCGGACATAAACAAGTATCAATCTTTTGATAGTTATTATATCTTAAAAACACGGTTTTTGTTTTGACAGCGGGAATTAATTTTAAATTAATTTCTGCCAGTTATGTGTTTTGAATTTGGAAAAATGGAATCCATATTTGGAATTAGGATTTTGAAATTGTGCAAATAGGTAACTTTTATTTTTAGACATTTTGAATAATTACTTCGATAAATATTTTATTTACCTTGGTTAAAGGGTAAATCCGGTAAATAAGGGTAAAAATAATATTATAATAATAATAAATTATCCTAGAACGTGTCCTAACCTTATTGGTGGATACATGTCCGACCATGGGCATCTTTGGGTTGATTTTGGGACCCCATGGAGCCACTTGTTGGTTATAAGGACACTTTATATTAATTAAGTTAAAATACATACAAAATTTACATAAGCATATATCTTTTAGAAAAACAATTTTTACATAGGGTTATATATGTTGGATTTTAGGTTACAAATATTAATTATAAATATAAAAATATTTCCTACATAATGGTATTTTATTTATAATTTTTAAAAATTCAAAAAGTAAAAATATATATGACACAATAATGATGCAGTATTTTCCTTATTAATGAAAGAATCAAATAATTGATATTATAAATGTTAAAATAAATATAATTTGAAATTTTTTATGACATAAAAGAATTTTATTGGTTAATATGACATGTTATTATTTCTTAAATGAATTTTTTTCTAATTAATAAAGCTATTAATACTTTAAGAAAAAAAAATTATTGGGTAGTGTCAAAATTGACATAAATGAGTTTTTAAAACAAATATTATATTATTAATTTATATTCTATTCCTAAAAATCTATGGTTTGGAAATATTACTCATATCATTATTGTTATATAATTAATAGACCACTTTGGGGTAGCTTGGATGTATATAGTAAGTTTATTAACTATATAATATAAAAATACAAAGTGACATGGTAAGTGTCAAACTAATTAACTAAGAGTTAAAACTAAAAGATAAGGTTAATATAATGACCCAAACCTATATAACCTCTATTGGTTGAGTGTTTTTCGACCCATACCCACCTTAACCTTTAAATAATCCACATTGGAGCCATTATAAACCGAATATTCATTTATTATAAAATAATATTTCTAGATTTTCCTAAGGTGCCCCTCCTCCCCCTTATAAAAGGACACCACTTATATCCAATTATTCACACCTTAAACCCCTTTTGGTTTGCCCAAACCCTGCCGAAATACTCTCTCAACTTCCCTCACTTCAACATAGAGGCCTTAGTTTGATCATAAAGCCAACCTATGGAGCCCTTTTGATCAAATCAAATGGAAGAACCCGAAGAAGAGATAACATCTTCACCACCCTCTTTAAAGTTCCTTTCTTCTTCAACTTCTTCTTTCCTTGTTATTTCCATTCTAAAATAATAACTCCAGTACCTTATATATACTTTTATGTTATTATAATTATGGAACAAAAAAATTCATTATTCTATCCATCCCTTGAATGACATGTCACCATACGTGCGTATGTACGGCCTATCGTCTCCACGTTGTGGTGTAATTGTTATTCAATATACTATTATTTAAATGGTTATAATAATGATGTATAATTCATGTAAATAATAAATATAACATGATAATTATTCTGCATATATGATATACCATCCAATTATATATTATTTTAATATCAAAATAATGATATTGTCGCTCGTGCGTACGTACGGATTACCGTCTCCACAAACGCGATGAGATTCATTCCCCATTGTATCCATTCAAGACTAAATTTTATTGGATGATTAAAAATAATATTTAAGGACTTAATATAATTCTGGATATTAGTACGATACAACCTATCCATAACAAACACATCTTATATAAAATAAAACGAGTAAGTTAACACCCAAAACGACGATAATACTAAGATTTTATTAAAAAAGCGATGATAAAAGTTCATATATGATAACATATTAATATATATGATTATTGTATAATTAAATAACAATTAGTCCACCATTATACAGGAGGTTAACCTACCATCAACCAAGGAAAAGTACAAGTTAAGGGTTTATTTTACAATCTCTTCATTATCCGATGTTGTTTATACGTATTTATCTACTCGGACCTCTTTATCATCCACATCCATGTTTCTTAAAAATTAATTTCAAAACATTTTTACTATTTTACAGAATATGGGTTAAAGTAATTTATACCCTTGTTTGAATTTTTATTAGAATTTTATAAAGGAATCGTTCCATCGTTTTCCAAACAAGGTCCTTTTTAACCTTTTCAACGTAATTAAGGTAAGAATGTCGTTTTTTAACTTATACGGCGGATGCTGCTATTTTACGCCGTTATAAAATCTTAGAAGCTTCCCTTACAATTTTATAAGTATATTTTCAAATTAAATGTTATATTTTATAATTATGTGATTTTTAAATGATTTCAAGAAAAAAGATATTTCTCTCAAATAGTTTTTATTTCATCTATGTCAACATCCTCTGATGGATTTTAAGCTTATTTGAAGTTGATTTATTATGATACAAAACTTCCATAATGTATTGATGTTTTTGTGATGTTATTGACTGTGGATGTGTTATTTTTATACCATTTTTTCTTTATGGAGAATGTTTTGACATTTTGTATGCTAGGTTTAATATGAATGTTTATGTTATGTTTAAACCTGTTCATATGAGGAATGAATTGGACTTAATAAGTGACGGGTGGAGCCTACTATAGCTCTTTGATGCATCGGTAGGTCTCATGAGACAAACTAGTGTCTTGGAAAGAGACCTTGACAAAATCTTATTTGTAGTCTTGGCCCGAGGCCTTTGCTACGTGGTGATGATAGTCTGGCAGTATGCATTCCGTCATTATGAAAGTGGTTATTGATATTGCATGTGATTATTGGACTGGTTGAATATCCATGTGAATAAGTAAATGGCATTATTTCATTTTATCTATGCCATATTATGCTGATGTTTAAGTTTAAAAGGCTTTTTTTTTATACATTGCCTTAAATGTTTATGATTATTTATGAAAGTTTATGCTATATTGTTATCCTTACTGAGCATCTGAGCTCACCCCTTTCAATGTTTTATTTTTCCCAGGATGTGAAGAAGTAATTTATGAATGACCTGTAGGGATAATATGAGGGAATATGAAGACAAGATGTTGTTGTAGTAGTTTTCATTTTTATGATGTAATGTAAGACTTATGAATATATCTAGTTTTTCCAAGGCTACTAAACCAATCGGTATTTGGAGATTTGATCTTTCTTGTGATCATAACAATGTTATGTAATAATGCACCGACTCTGGGTAACTAGGGTCGGGGTGTTACAATGATGATGAATGGATACCCCATGGATAACTTATAAATTTTTGTAAAATTCCTATAGAAAATATTTTCATTTGATATATCACAATATTATTAAAAAAATCTATTCATATTTCAAAAATAAAATAATATAAATTTCAATATATATATATTTAAATCATCAAGTAAGAATATTAAAAATATAAAATGAATAAACCTTAAGTAAATTGATATCCACTACAATTATAATCTATCATCGAGCTCATTCTCATACTATAAACACAAAACTAACTTCTTTCATGGGATCAACTATAATTCATAATACACTTATAAATAAGTCACAATAGAATTTTTTGGCAACTCCAAACACAAATTCAAAATTCTAATAACCGATAAAGTTGTTAATTTTATACATAATCCATTAAAGACATATAATTATACACCAACTAAAATAACTTCAATGAAACAATAATAGTCGAAGTGCAGATATCATTCTTTCACCTCAGTCCATGACACCAATAAATTTCCATCATCTTTGATGGATTTCAAAATGATTTGATCAATACAATATCAATTCTTATATTAGGTTATAGAAATTAGAAAATAAATAATACAATGAGAAATGATGTAGAATTGATAATATGATAGAAAAAGATAAAATCAACCCTGATTTTGTATGATAAAATACCAGGGGACCTAATATTTAAAGTGGGGAATATGGGAGGGACAAATAGGGGGAGGATGATGTGTCTCCATACATCCATGTCCAGAGAATTTGGAACCTCAAGTGTGTTATAAAATTTATAGATACCAAATTCCCTTATTTCATCTGGATAAAAAATGAAATTAGGCTTCACTGGGTACTTAGAATACCCCCGCCAGTCCATTATCTATTGAGTCATTTGAATTTTCATTGGGTGCCTTGGGTAAATCTATTGGTAACCTTTCCACTACTTAAAAATCTAAAATATAAAAATTCTAATAACATCATCTTTGGGATCATGTAACAATCTAAACATCTCTAAATTCTATTTTTAAACATCCAAAATCCCTAAAATAGGATATAAAGATGACCTACATTAAAAAAAAAATTATTTTAATTCCAAAAATAAATTTCCAAAATTTAAATTAATGAATAAATAAATAAATTAGTGATTATAATCTCCCCATTATAATTTTGTTCATCCATAAAAATCTAAACCATTCCCTTTTTCATAATCATCAACCTATAATAATCACCAATTTATAACCAACACACTAGACTGTATCATATATTTCTCATCATTATTCTAATTTAAAACATCAATATCCAATTAAAATCTTTAAATACACATTATGTTAATACTATAATGATAAACTGACACACCTATGGTTCCCTAAATATATAAAATCAGCCTATTTATCTCCTCACGGCACCACTTTCCATTTGAATTACCTATTGTTTTCCAATTTCTTCCCTATCACTAAATTTATAAATTTTCAATAGCATATAATTAATCAAAATAGTTCCACATGTATTTTAGACTTATTTCAAAAAATGTAAATGACATTCATTCTAACCCCACCTCCCATTTCTTAATATAATATTACCAAAGTATATATAAATAATATAATGAAATAAGAATATATGTTCATTGACCAAACCTATCTAATATGTACCACATAATACATTGAATTTTATTATAAAATCCTAATTAATTATTAATTTTGAAATTTCATATTTTATTAAAATAATAAAAATTTATAAATCCTATTTGAAATTACATTTCTTAATTCATTTTTAAAAAATCTATTTCTAAAAATTATATCACATTTCAGAACCCCCATTTCACTTATACATGGTTCTATAAAAAAATTTATTCTACTTGTTAAATCCAAAAATATTACACCAACATTTTAATAATCAAATCCTCAAAGCACTAGTAATATTCATCACTATGAGGAAAAAAAAATATTATTAAATTAAAGTGATAGGTTTTAGTTAATTACACCACCTATAATAGAGTATTAATTGAAACACTGATTACTCTATTAGATTTTTATTATTTTATGACAAGAAATATAATTCCTTTATATATGATAATTTAAACAAATAGAATTAACAAATATAATATTTCACTGACTATATAATGCATTTAATTATGAAAAAACTAGATCTTGGATAATCCATACGACTCTTCTCGAGATTGACCATTTTTTACTCAGGGTAATCAAATCAATAGATCCCTCATAACTAATATGTATAGTATATATATCATAGTAACATGATATTCCACCACAAATATATTGATTAATTTTTTTAGCCTTTACTTTTTGAGTCAAAACTCTTGTTATCACCCGTATATAAAATATTAAGAAACATAAGCACCACTATAATTCCAATTGGTAACAAGATGACTTGAATTGTCCATTGATCTATATAAAACTTCCACATACCTCGAATAAATTCCTTGATCATCATGGTCTATAAGGTAGAACCAAAGGCCTAATAGAATCATTAGGGAATCGTTTACCCTATATTTCTGACATTCTTTTTCAATGTCATATCATTCCAATACACTGTTATGATCTAATCAGATAGAAGAACATTGTTGAATGTGATATAATGTAAACCCATAAGTACTTGTTGTACCTATATAATAATATAACATAGGATATTTATATACATGAAAATAGAAAACTGTAAACATTATTATAGTTCAATAATAATAAAAATATACTAATAACATCAAAGAAGATAAATTGTGCGAATATGAAATATTGAAAAGGAATATCTTCCCAATGTTTTACTCCCATAAAATATCTTTTGATTAGTAATTTTCCAAGTAATCCTGCACCATAATAAATTATAAAATATACATGTAATAGTTCCCATACAAGCATATACGTAAAACAATACATGTGAAGTTTCATATGTGAATTTAGATGAAATTATCAAATATGATTTATGTTATTCATTAATAATTAACTCGTAATTAATTTAATACTAGGTAATTAATAGGTTTTTTTTTGATACTGTGAACCCTAGGGATAATTAATAAATGGATTAAATAGCTATTTTTACATTTTTTTATATATTTCAAAAATTATTAGGAAGCCAAGAATTTTGTCTACAAAAAAATCAATTGCAGAATTTCTAATTGAATTATTTTAATATCATAGTAATTTATTTATGAAAAATCTACTCTAAAAAAATAATTTTCTTGGAATTCAATTTGAAATGTCTAAATGTCCAATAATTACCACACAATAATTTTTATTAAGTGATGAACAACACATTTTTTATCTCCATATTTAACTGGAATGTTAGTTTTTGGATACTATAATTTTTCAGATGAACACCATGTTTATGTGAAAGGTTTGGCTCAGGAAAATAACTTGTTCAATATAATCCCTATGTTTTTATGATGAAACTACCATAGTTGTTCATGATATTTATTTATAATTTTATGTTTAGGAACATAACATATTTTAAATAAACCCTGTGTTTAGAAGATGAAACCAATGATTTTGTGGAATGTTAGGTTTGGGAACCTAACATTTAAAAGTTTATCATGGTGTTTGGAATATGAACCCCATTCTGCATAATTTTGACAATTATAGGGTTGTGTGCCAAACACCACATTAGTGATGAAAATGGGCTTGATAAGGAGATCTTTTTTCCTTTGATATATATTGAAATCGATGTGGGATATTTATAAAAGTTGGATTCCAATTATGTATAGGATAAAGAAAATATCATAGATGAATCTCTAACAAACTGAAGATGATCAAGTCATAATGAGGATTGTTAATATGAAATGATAAGTCGAATCATGATCCACATGATTTTCTTATTGAATAATCCATCTCTGATCCATAATTTACATATGGTGAATACTAAAAATCATCTATTGTAGTCTGATCGAATAAAAACTAATTGATGAAGGGTAATGTAGAGACCCAAAGCATGACATACATAGACATTACATTACTTTTGCAGAATACATAATACATGACAAAAATGGATGCCCAAATATCGTGTTAGTTTAGTGTCTTTGGAAACTCGGAATGTAATCTTCTAATCATAGGGAAAGATCTTCAACATCTCCAATAAAGATCTTCCCCTTTTGGTTTTCTTACCTAAAACCTTTCTTTATATCTTGAGGAAAATAAAACATAAATAGGTTGATCTCAAATGATCATTAATGGTAAACATAGAGAACATAAAAAAATCCATAAACATTGGAATGCAAAAACATGAACATAAAATCTAAACATCAAAATCATGAGCAAAGACATAAATCATGGAAGTACGTAAAGCATATATCATAATGGATCATCAACCATGATAAAATAACATGGGAATAAAGCATGTAATTGTGGCAACCATTAGGCACATGTTATGATTTCCATAGTAGCCAATGCATTGCTGCCAAGACCATCTTAGTGGACAAAGTGCCTTTCTGAATCGAGTTCACTCCTCGTTCCAGTCCTGTATCACTGAATCGGATTAACTTACCATGCCATCCATGTTGATCTCATGAAATATAAATCTTTACCCAATGAATTGGAGGGATATATAGGTCCCACCCATCTCATAATTAAATCATTATTACTTGTTCCACAATATAAACATAAATCATTCATCATAACCCAAATAATAAAAATGGGTTTCATAAACATCATCCCATCATAACATAATCCATATAAAACAAATGGATATCATTTCATCATTAGAAAAGTGAAACCATGTTAATCATAGAGGCATTATACTTGAAACATTCACATATTAAAAAATGTCATCTTAGATGGAAAATGGTTTTGATAAAACACTTGAAATGAATTCATGAGGAAAATATCCTTTTTTTTAATCGTTTTCTTTCCACAAAATCCCATGGAATATTAAAAGAAAACTATTTTTTCGAAAATAGTCATGAAATATTTTAGAGTAAGCTTCATGAAAATGAAACCGTAAAAATCCGTTCATGCAGTATAAGTTAAAAAAACATTCTCCTCGTACTTTTTCCGGAAAAGTCAAAAAGTTCCTCGTATGGTAAAAAAAAAGAAATATTCCTTCCATATGATTTGGTAAAAGTAAAAAAAGGGTAAAAATGACTTTAAAAATACATGGAATAAATTTAAACATTTTATGAAAACATTGTGAGAACATATGGACATGGATGATAAACATAACCCCATTAAATACTTACGAATAAACAATCTCGGATAACAATGAGATTGGAATAATTATCTCTTACCTTATGTCCGATATGCTTCGTATGTATCTGAACCTCCTATATAATGATTTAAATAATGTCATTGACTTATTACAGAATCATATTCATTGTTATGATATCATATATAGTTTACTTATGACTTTATATTACCTGTTCTTTTGTAAATTCGATGTAAAAGCAGCGATTTGGGTAAAATCGTTTCATTTATTGTACGTGTTTCGACTTGTTGTTCTTGATATTATTACTTATATCCAGATTTACATAATTACATAATGTAAAACATGATTTATATATAATATATATTCAGCATATATATATATGATAGATCGATAAATGGAATGAAATACACCGTTCATGGAGACGGTAGGCCGTACGTACGCATGAACGCTGTTTTTGTTTCCTTATTGAATTGAATGTAATTAAGTAGATGACATAAAAACATATATATACATAAATCCAATATAATTATTATGTCATATATTTCATTATTATTCGTTATATATACTTTGTAATCATTCATGAATGGTTAACATGGAGAATGAATCTCATTGCATCGTGGAGACGGTAGTCCGTACGTACGCATGAGCGATGATATCATTCCCATGATCATGAAATTGTATTGAAGTGTATGTATAATATTTCATAATAAATATCAATTTACAATATTCATATATAGTTATTTATTTACACCATTATACCCATCCAAGTAAGGTGGTGGTCGAAAACAGATTACACTATGGCATGGAGACGGTATTTCGTACGTACGCACGCGCGGTGATTTCGTTTTCCATAGGATGGATAGAATGTAAAATAAGGTTGTTTCATATTTATAATAACATATCAATATATAAGTAATACTGATGTTATTAATTTATAATGATACAACTAAAGAAGAAGAAGTAGAAGAAGAAAGAAACTTGAGAGAATCAGAAGAAGATATTACATCTTCTTCGACGCACATGCTTTAAGATTCCTCTTAATGAAGTAGAGTTGGTATTTTTAGAAGACCAGAAACTCCAGAATTTATCTAGGTAAGTGTAGAAGAGAAATTTTCAGGTTTTGGCCGAGCTTCAAGGCTCAAAAGTGTGTGAAGAGAAGAGGAAAGGGGTGCCCTTTTTATAAGGGAGGACAGGGGCACCTTTGGAAAAACTTAAAATATTATTTTATAATAAAGTCATATTCGGTTTATAATAGCTTCAAATTGATTTATTTCTAAGCTAAAGTGGGTATGGGTCGAAATACTCTCAACCAATAGGTTTTAGACATGTTTAGGTTACTATTTTAACCTTATCTTTTAGATTTAACTCTAAGTTAAATAATTTAACTTTTACCGTGTCTTCTTGTTTTCTTACACTATATGGTTAATAAACTTACTATAACAAGACAAAATAACCCCAACTGGTTCATTATTAATATATATAACATTATATAATTCATTGTGCCAATCCATAGATTTTTAGAAATATTATAACAATTAATAATATAATTTTTTTAAACAAATTATTTTATGTCAATTTTGACACTATTTGGTAATTGATTTTTGTAAAAATCATAACAGCATGATTAGTTCTAAAAAATTTAATTAAATAAATAATAACAAGTCATAGTAACCTATAAAGTTATTTTAATTCATAAAAAGTCTCAAATTACATTTATTTGGGTATTTATAACATCAATTATGTTAATATTTCATTAATAAGGTAATTACCACATCATCATTGTGTCAAAAATAAATTAAATTATTTAATGTCTAAAAATTATAAATAAAATAAATTTATGTAGGAAATCGTTTTTTATTTCTAATGAATATTTATAGTCGAATTTATCTTATGTATAACCCTATATAGAAATGTTTTAGTTATTAAACTTTGATTTTAACTATTTTAACACTTTTTTAAATAAAATAATAATAAATGTCCTAATCTAATCCAAGTGGACTTAAATGATAATATTATATTCATAAGATTTTTTTGGACGAATTATACCTATCCAATAGAATTATAACATGTTTTAGGGTAATAATAATATCATTTTTACCCATAATTACCCTATTTACTTTTAACCGTGGTAAATAAAAGTAAAAAGTTACTATTCACCAAAAATTATTTTTATCTTATTGAACCACATTTTACTCTTTAATATTAGTCGTGTCTCTCAGATTTTTTAAATTCCACTCACAGAAGCAGTAAAATTATGTTTTAGGTAAATTTTCAAATTCTCTTAGAAGGTGGGTAAAAGACGGTGAAAAGTTCAATAAAATTTTTATATATCTAAAATTATTGTAAAATGACACCAATGAATTACATTGAACTTATATAAGTATTCTGTATAAATTTTGACCTAAAATAAATTTAAATAAAAATTTTGTTTTTAAATGGTAACCTAGTGTTCTCACTATTCATAAAAAATTGAAGGTTTCCAGAAAAATACCAAAAATTCACCCTATGCTAATTTCTATATTCCGAATCTAAAAATGAAGTCCATTTTGAATGATAAAATTCATAAAATTTCAAAAAGTGGATATTACTATTCATAACGGCTAGTTTATATAATATTTTAATAATAAATCATTGTTTAGTGAAACTCGGCAATGCGTACAACACACACGATCGTGGAAGGTCGCGATTGCATGTAATGTAATCCATGTTAGGGTTGTGTGTATTGCAAGAATCCTTTGTTGTTGCGTATAACAAAATCCAACCATATCTCATTTATACATTGAATATATATATATACACTCAATGTTGCGTAGAATAACTACTATCAAACGAACTTGAAATTGTGTGTAACACGGTCCAAGAATAGTGTTGCATATACTGCAAGTTAATACGGTGTTGTGTATAGTACAAGATAATCTTGGTGTAGCATACAACAAAAGACATCAAAGAAATTAAAAAGAATAATTCTCATCAATTCTCGAGTTGTTGAAGGTAATTTATAATTATGTAATTGTACCTCCATTTTTTCAAAGGGATAAATCAATGTCATCAAAGAACCCCATAAATACATGGGTGTATAGTCCAATGGTTTATCCAAATTAGATAATGATCCAATATACATTCCACATGGGGATCATCCATTAAATGGAGTGAAAAGATCATTAAATGGAGGAGAACACTCTACCAAAAAATTTCTGAATGATGATTTTAAGAAATACTAACATTATCATTATTAACATATTGGAAATATGATGATATAAAATTGGGATGATAATTTTACTAATAATTCAAATATAATTGGTTCATTGGGAGAATGTAAATTTGAATCATGTTCTCGATGATGGAAGATTGAAAAAATCGATGTGTTCCTCTATAAATGATGAATTTTTCTCTAGAGTAAAAGAGAACTATAACTTTATTCAAACCAATCTATTTTTATATCTTCATTTCATTATTTCATTTCCTTTCTTCCAGTCTATAATTATGGAAAACTATGACATTAATTGATGATATTATCATATCCCATTACCCATATAAATGAATTCAATGTAATAACTAAGTTTTTATTCTTCTATTTATATCTCTATATTAATTTGACCATTTTTTGTTTTATTATTTTTCCATATTCTTTTGAAATATGAATTTTTTTTCTTCTATCACTAGACTACACACATATTCCACCCAAAATCACTCCACTACAATTCATATTGAGAAGTGAGTGAGGTGAATGGTAATCATGGATATCCAATTTCTGGTTTAGGTGAGCTTAAGGTTTATATTGATCGTTATACACCTTTAATAAAGAATAAACATCTATAATAAGGTAATATAAGTGAGTATTCACTAAGTTAGAGAGATAATGTTAGTGAACTTAAATGGAATAATAATTTTACAATAAATGTAAGGTGATGATATGAGGTTAGTGTTTTAACTCAAAAACAGAAATTAAAAATAATTCAATACATATCACAAATTTTCACATTATTTAACCCTGAAACAGTGGAATAATATCATAATATTATCATCTCTAGAGACATCCCTAAGTTTGACACTATTATATTACAATAGTTTCAAAAAATAGTCTTCATCTTGTGACATAATGTTCATTAGACCTATAACCATTTTGGAGGGAAGTGTCCGTGTTTTTACTAGATTTTTTAAATGATTTAAAAAACCTATCAGATCCCCTTTATCAAACATTATTGGTTTTGATCCAGAGGATTAATAAAAAATTCTAATGAAATTAATATACTTAAAAAACATAACAATATGGGAGGTGATATTTCATTGTTTCCTTGATATACTCATCATCCACAACTTCTTCATCAACCAAAGTAACTTTTGGATGTGAAAACATGATTTTATTTTTTGAAAATTTATATATAACACTAATAGAACATTAGAAACCTAATTTTATCAATGATAATCAAAATAAATCTCCTAATAATCAATAAGATATTTTTACTGAGAACGGGTATGATGTAACTTCTATGAAATTTTAGTGGCTAGGTAGAAAAGGATCATAATAACCATCTATAATAATTTATAAGGTTTTCAATAATTTGAATCTGACCAGAGTGATAGAATATCAATTTATATGTAAGTTATTATCCTTATATCATTGTGGGTAAGTTATGGAATTTATCTATATCATCTAACATGGGGATGTTACCACATGGGATGGGCTATCGAAGGAATTCCTCTTGATGTAGTATCTTACCTCAAGGAGAACACGGATGAGAAGAAATATATATTGGATCAAGAACGAAATCCCAGAGAATCAAAATAAGTGTTGGGAATGAATCAATATATTAAAAACATCCTTCCCATATTAAACTTTAAAATATATCCACATCATGGGATTCATTATTTAAGGGTGGATTGACAATGTTTGAAATCTACTAGATGCTTCCTCTAGAGTAACATTAATAGAAAAGTCCCCTTAAATTGTCAAGAACCTAATTGATAGGATCTTAAAAAACTGCCAATACTTCATTACCAGATCCTCATAAACAATATTTCATGATGGTAAATGTTAAAAATCCATTATTATTGAAAATAAATTTTAATAATTAACATCTCTTGTGAGATAGTTTGTTTTAAACAAAGTGCATGAAACATCATCTCCCACAACACCAAGGGAATTATAGTTTTTCTATTCTCATGAACACTTCACTAATGGATTTCCCTCGAGAAAAAGTAAAAAATTACATTGATTCCATATATCAGATAATGTTCCTCCAGTAATGAATAAACACCCATGGATTTGTCGAATTTTTTAATAATCAGTTTGGAGTTGAAAACCAATAGTACAAAAGGGATAATTTCCTATAAGGTTTTCGACTATCAACCCAACTGAAACCTTTCCAAAGATACATATCTCACTACTATACATGATTACAATAGGATTAGAATCATTATATCACCATGATGATTTTTTTAAATATAACATGGCATCTCACACCACTCAATATAATACTCTTAACCTCCATAAATATACACAAAATGATCTTCAAGGATAGTAAAAGAAGAATAATGTTAACATTAATGACTTAAAAATCAATCCATGGGTATGTTTCCCACTCAATTAATTCCAAATACATTGTGAAGGGTTATATATATTACATTAAGGATTGTTAATAAGCTAGGAAGAATCAAAAAATAAATATTTCTTAAAGGAGATGGAAATGGAAATCACATTGTACATGATGGTTTAGTTTATCAAAAAGAAGTTGTATCACCCATGTGTGGAACAAAAAAAGGAACCCCCAAATTGAAGATTAAAAATAACCCTATGAAAACTTCCTTTTAGGTACTGACCCAACCAATAAACCCAATGAAGAAACATTACAACATGAGATTATGGAAATATTGAAGAACATAGAGATCAATCTCCATTTGATGGAATCCATCATCCAAATTTTTTGGTATGAAAAATTAATGAAAATCATGTAGACTAGGGTAATTAAATTATAATGAAATAATGTGTAAAGAATAGGTAAAAATAAATTATTCCCTTATTACCCCTAAAATTCTTAAGAACTTTCAATATCATGATATTTTCAATCTCCCATCACTATAGGTGTGAATACTTTTTCAAATACACTGTGATTTAAGAGTATACATAAATGTAATTCCTTAATCCAATTATTATTATATATATATGGGAGAAGTAAAAACCCCAACTTAGTGGTTGTAAAACACACCAATTGATCCACCGTATACCCAATAAATGTCCCTAATGAAGTCTTGGTAAGTGTATAAGTATTTAAATGACCTTCCAAATATTACATTCTCAATATAGAGGTATAAAAATATAAAGGACATCCACCCAATATTCTAGGTAGTAAATTTCAAAAAACATAAAAAAATTAATTGAACACTTTTTATGACTTTCAGTGAAGTCATATTGGATTTTAACATCATGTAATCAACGAAATACACAGATATGGAGAAACCAATTTTTACATTAAAACATTTTGAATTACCATGTACTTCTAAGGAGGAAAGATAAATTTTTGATGAATTAATCAGATTAGGATAATATTTATGGAAAACATATTTTCTAATAATTTTATTTTTTAAAAAGGACATAATTTTGAAACAAATTTTTGTTTTAAATATTTTGAAGAAATTAATGAAATCTATTTTGATGAGTTATTAATATGTTATTATAATACATCATGTTTTCAAGTGTAGGCTTCCAACATTGAGAAAATTGAGATTAAATCATCACTAGAAAATCCACACATATATATTTGAAACTAATTCAATCAGATATGAAATATGATTTTCTATAGGAAAATGAACAAATAATAGTAATAATTTGAGATAATTAATATCTCATGAAAGAGTATATCCTTTTGTAAATTTTGAAACAAATTTCTAGAGAGATAAGATATATATTGAATAAAATTATAGGGATTATCCCTAATGCTACAAACATAGAATTTTTTTAGGAAACGAGTCCAAACCATCGAGACAAACCAAAAAAGGCTCAATCGGGCTCTAATTGAAGAAGTGAAAATGGAAGTAAGAAATAATTTTTGAGATAGAATAATTTTACCAATCACATATTCCCAATGGTTGAGTCCTTTCCAAATAGTACCAATGAAAACTGGATATAGAAATGTGAAAAATTAAAATAAAAAACTAGTACCCACGAGAATCCAGAATATCCAATAATTATATATATACTACTAAATATTGAACCGTGTTACTCAGAAAGAGAAATTCCCCATAACCTTTGTTGACCAATTGTTAGAGAGTCTAGATATGAAGGGTCAAAATTGTTTCCATGACTGATTTCTAATTTTGTTTTCGATGATTTCTCCAGGGTACACACATCCATCTATTCGACGATGATGAGAACGCGCTGGCCGTTGCCCCGCATTCCTTTTTTGCAAAGGAGGGAGGTATCAGTCGCTTATTCCGAGACATTTTCTCCTTGATCAAAATGGGATTATGGGATGTCAGTTCTCCTTCTAAGTATTCCTCCTTAGATATCTTTACTTAGTCAAGGTCTCCCTTGTAGATTGAAGACGTTGTTTGTGAAACTCCTCCCAGTGCCATATCTTCCTGGAAACCAGTTAATTACACTGTATCTGTCTAGACATTCCAAGGGTTCCGGCCAGGATAGTAACCTTCGATCAAGGGAGTTTTCACGTTGGACATCACTGGCATGTCTGGACGCTGGAACACTGAATCATCTAGGTTTCTTCCCATTATTATAGGTCTTCTCGAGGGTGTGGAAGCCCAAGGAATCCCACATCGATTGCGAGGAATTATATGCCATAGGAATGTCTTTGAGGTTTACCTCAGCTGTCCATGATTAAAACAGGGTATGCCATAGGTTTAATGTCTAGAGTAGATAGATCGGACTATTCATAACATTGACTAGAGTGGATCAGATGGGTGCAACCCCTGGAGGGAGCACTGATACTAGGTGGTGAGTTAGCATAATCTCACCAGGATGTGGTGACTTGGGTGAGAATCAGAATGGGTGAGGGATGGTAAAGTTGATGGAGAATGAGATGGAGTTGAGTCGAGGTCAATGGTGATTGTGGGCTTGAACCTCAGGGATCCTTCCTATGTATCCTCGTGGAAGGGAATCAAAGTCAACGTAGTTCATCTGATGAAGACTTACCATCAATTGAGAACTTTAATGAGTTACCTTCAAATAAGGGTGACAACGACTTACTGCTAAATGGGGATGACAATGGCTTACCAATAAATGGGTCACATCAGCTTACCACTAGATGAGGTTGACAATGACTTACTGCTGATTGATATTGAACCTCATAGAGGCTTCCTATGTAGCTTTCCTTGGCAAGGATCAATGTTCATGTAGTTTAGAATAGGTTTTGTTAAACCTATGTGAAGGGGGTCAGAATGATCGGGTGTTGATCTTGAACCTCAAGGAGGATTTCTATGTACCTTGCCTTAGTAACGACCAAAGAACACATAGTTCAAAATGGTATAGGGCTTACACTCTAGGCTGCCCAGGGAGGATTCCATTGTCAATGCTTACTCTAAGCCCATGTGAGTCATTCTCTGTGTGATAAACAAGAGGCAATGAAGACCTGACGATCACATCGTGAAAGATATGTCCATGAGAAGTGGAATGGGGATAACACATAGTTAGTATCCTAAAATGGAAATAAGGTCTTACGGGTGGTCTACCGCCCAAAGAGAAAACAAGGGTTCATGCGTGGAGCGGCCCCGGGAGCTGGTACTTACTGTAGGATAAAGGCGCATGGTGATAAATCCCAAAGGGGAGAGGGATTTTCCACTGAATAAAGTAGGGATCAGGTGCCCATCCCCCCTCTCTGATCTTCATCCAGGAAGAAGATAGAAGGATCAGGGGTGCTGCCTCCTGCAAGACAATCTAGGGGCTTACACCAAGATGGTCCCCCCCCACGGACAAACTCTGCCCCGATAAAGGAAGATGTCATTCCATGTGAGGAATGATCTCATTATCATGGAGACTAGTGGGCATGCAGAATGTCCAAGGTGGATAACCCTACATGTGACGCACAGGGTGAGGTCACAGTTTAATGTCATGTGATGAGGATGATGGTTCTTGGAATTTTAACGTTCTGTATCTCATATGAGGTGGGTTTACTTCACACCCTTAGGACTTACATTACTGATACCCACCCACCCATGTGGAAGGGAATGCATCAGCAATGCCGTGGTGAAGGGGTGTTATAGAGTGATCCATTGGGGGTCCACATTAGCATGGATATGAGTAGAAGCAATAGCCTTTAGTGTGTTAATGCGAAGAAGAATGAGGCGGAGAAATGCAACGGGAAGCGCCACCCAAGGGTTTTTGAAGTTACTTCATACGATCTTAGAGGGTCGTACGAGAGAAGGGTGCGTAATGTAGATCTTTTGGGCACAAGAGGCACCCGAAGATGGTGTCCAAATTAGGGACATAGAACATGTGCAAAAAATGTATGCCCAAGGAGGGTGGCTCGCACACCAATGGATCAGTTGCATGGAAAAGTCCTGGGTGAATGGTCCCAGAGTTTTTCACGCAATTGGAGAGGGTTGCATGAAATTGGTGCGCAATTTGAATAGTTGTGGGAAAGAGACCGGGTGTGTGCGCAATCAGAGAGTTTTTCATGTGAAGGGGAGATGAGGTTTCGCGCGCAAACTCAAGGGATTGCATGAAAGGTTGGGCGTGCAAGTCAGAGCAGTTTTGCGCAGGAAATGGTTGATGTTTTGTGCACAAATGGAATAATTTGCACACAAGGTAAATTGATTTCACTCAAGGTCCATGACATAAATGGATTTGGGAGAGGGTTAAGCCCAAGTGGTATTGCATGAAGGCAGCCCCCTCAGAGACCTGTCGCGAGAAATCACTTACCTAAAATCCATTTTTTTCACACTGAAGTGGTTGATTTCACACATGGGAGGCAGATGGATTCTTCAGAATTCATAAGTTGAAGGGGCTCCCTTCTATTTATAGGCGCTCAAGGTCCTTTGGTCCACGTGGAAGTCGGCCGGCGTGAAAGATTGCGCTCCCAACTCGGCGGTGCGAAAGATTCCTCGCTCGTAGTTGGCTGTGTGCAAGTTTGTGTGCCTGGCTTCGAAAGAAATTACGTTTCTGTGCAGGTGCAGACCTCACCCTTGGATCCGGCTTTTTTCCACACGTGAGAGACTTTTTTCTCACACCTCTTGCATTTCTTGCGCGGCACATCCAGTCCTCCAGGAATAAATTGTTGAGTAAAAATATTCCTTCGATTTATCTAAAAATACCTTTTTATGACATGATCGTTTTTCGGCATCTACAAATTCCCCCCCCCCCTCAGAATCTGATCGACAAGGGTACTCAAAGGTCAGATTTTGAGGGAAACGCCGAGATGCACGTCCTCCTTGGGTCGGTGCGCTCCAAAAACCGCCTCAGCACATAAAATCTCGAAATGGCATGTAAAAAATTCGCAAAAACCCCACTCTCCACCTATAAAACCCCTCGTGGGTCCCTTAATCCGTATAGATTTTTCTTGTGCTGTAAGTCCTGAGCTCTCACACGAAAAAAACATTCCTTACCATGCACAAAATACACTTTTTTGTTGCATAATTCTCCGAGTTTGGCTGTTTGTTTTAAGCACAGGATCGGGATTTTTCGCGCCACTGCCTCATTTTTTTTGCGCCGCCCACTGATTTTTTGCACACAGTATCATTCTTTTCGCGCTAACTCCTTTAGACCTTTCCGAAAGAATATGGATACTAATCGGGCTGACGCTGAGAGAGAAGCTATGTTTGCTTCTCGAAGGGCCGAGATGGTTTACAACCCTGAGGTTTTTTCTTCCCGAAAGATTGTATCTAGCAACCAAACTCTCTTGAAAATGTTGAACCCATCATAGAAGGAGTATGTGATGTATGAAAACATACCGATATAGGACTTTGGTATTTTGGATGAGGTACCCGTGCTAGGATTTGATGTCGACACACTGCAGTCATGGGTAACCCGTGAGGATGACCTCCCTCTGTATAATATCACAATTAATGGCCATCATATTAGAGAAACCAGACATATGGATGATTACATCCTGAACCCCAGTACCAGAACTCTTTCATGAAGTGACCCAGTCGCAGAGGATTCTTCGGCACATTATGCGAGCACTTTCTGACCGAGTGTCACTGACAAAACTAAAGGCTGGTTGCAGTATTGGGACTTGATGTCTGGAGCCAAATTCATAAGTGAATGGTCCTGGACGTATTGGGTGTTGAAAGTGGGTTCCCTAGACCCAACATTTTTTGTACTTTCATTACTTCTACATGTATTCAGTTTGTTATAAAAGATGTGTTTATCTTTCCATAATAGTGTAGATACTTCTATATCAACTTTTCTTATGGCAATGGCCTTAGATTACCTGTCGCATCAAAGGGTTATAGTAGATCCCAGGCTATATTGATAACCCTGAGATTCCATGATAGTAATATTAATATAATGTCCTATGGTCCATTTACATTATTCTAAAATGACACATATGATGTGTCACCATCAGGTGTTGGGGGATCATAAGCACTGAGTCTTCTTCTCTTGAAGTTCGCACGTGATGATATCTACTAGTTGATATCATGAGGATAGACCTTCATAATAGGAACATCACATGTTTAAGGTGTCATTGGTCGTTCCTATCTACAGACATGTGTAATGGTCTTTAGACTTGAGATCATTGTCAATGTGTGTCATTTATTTGCATATATTTGATGGAAGGTGAAAACCATGGTGAAAAATTTATGGCGATGTAGTTTGTATTGAGTACGTCATTAATGGCATGGCATTGATTGAATGATCAAGAAAGGATTTGTCACATCCGAGTTCAGGAAGAGATATCTCGGGCCTGGTTGATTAGGATGGTTGCACCATCATTAAATCCATGGCCATGGTAGTCGAAGGTAAGACCGTCCAGACAAATCAACAAACAAAATAAAGCAAATAAAGAATGATGACACTAGTATGCATTCTGCTTTATTGACATATCGATGAAGAAGAGATTATATTACATGGACCATGTTCGTAGGAAGGCAGTTGTTTCTTTGACTTTGCCTTATCTCTATAGGGACCTAGATTGTCACGAGCTGTTCTCGGGACCCGTGCCGTGACAACCCCAAGTCCGCCTTCCATAGTCCAGGGGCTAGCGACTAGCACCAAAGGCGTAAATCCAGATAAAAGGGAAGGCATTGCCTTTATAAAAGAAAACAAACACCACAGAGTACACAAACTGAAGTAAACACAAAGTAAGAAGTAAAAAAACGTGCTGAAAGTACAAGGGGCCAGACATACCAGCCCAAAAGAAAGGTACAGCTATAACTGAAAGTAAAGTACAACTCAAGGTCAGCAGCTGAAAGGTGACAAGCTGCTCCTGGATCGTCCTCCAGCTTCCTACCTGAAGGGTAGGGACATCACTCCACGTCCGTCTGTCTCCTACGGGTACCGACTCATCGTGATATCCACCTCCAGGCATCGTCTCGTCGTGAGATCCTCCTCTGGGTACCGTCCAGCTCTACGAGCCTCAACCACGATCAGTGATGTATGTCTTCTGCAACCAACACAATGTAGTGCGGGCGAATCCCATGCAGGGGTGAGTATACGATTCTCAGTAGGGACCCCGAGACCCCCGAAGGTCTCCCTGAATCCACAAAGGATAACCACAAAGAAAAGATAAAATCACGATGTATCGTCCAACACTACTTATTTATATGCCCATACATATACCTAAGTCATCAAATCCAGTTCAGCTCCAACTCACGAGCTCAAGTACAATCCAGTCCACCCAGGAAAGTAAAAATTAATCCACATAGGAAAGTAAGACCCAATCCACAGAGGAAAGCATAGTCCAATCCACACAGGATATCAAGTCAATCGAAGATAATGATTGAAAGTAAAGACTCAGCTCACACAGGTATACTACTCACGAAGAGGGTGGAGATGATTAGATGTTGCATCTGAATCATCTCCTCTGTCGAACGCACATAGGATCCAAGTTTAGTAGTCATCGCTGCTGAACCCACGGAGGATCCAAGTATAGTAGTCACCATCGTTGAACCCACGGAGGATCCCAGCACAGTAGTCGAACCCACTGAGGATCCTAGTACAATAGTCATCCTCGTCGAACCCACGGAGGATCCCAGTATGGTAGTCGCCCTCGTCGAACCCATAGAGTATCCCAGTCCGGTAGTCTTCCTCGTCGCACCCACAAAGGATCCCAGTATGGTAGTCATCCTTGCCGAACCCATAGAGGATCCCATTTCGGTAGTCTTCCTCGTCGAACCCACAGAGGATCTGAGTACGGTAGTCGTCCTCATTGAACCAATGGAGGATCCCTGTACGGTAGTCATCTTCGCCGCAGCCAGCTCTAGGGTTTCCGTACACAGCATGCTCATTTCCGAGAGCGTTCTCTTTACGATCCAAGGGGGTCGATACATAAACTGACATGAATTCCGGAGTTTATGTATCCCAAAGTTCCATCTCGTCAAAAGGATCTCAACGCGACAGACGGCGAGTCAATCGGACGCCTGGTCTGAGAGTTATTGGCTTATTCGTCCCAGGGGTCCGGTTGGTTTTTAAGTCAAAACCAACCCAACCGTACTCCAACTGCATCCAAACCATGATAGGAGTAAGCCAAAATGACCGTCTCACTAAGAGGAATCAAACAATGTCAATGGTACGTCAATCAGGCGTCTGGAGCTCAAGTGATAAGTGTTTCCGCTCCGAGGGCCCGGTTAGTTTTGTGTTCCAACCAACCCGTCCATACGCAAATTTCTCAGAAACCTTGAGTGTAATATACCGAAACGGCCTTCTTGATCCAAGGATCGCATCTCAACTGACGTTGCATCGATCGGAGGTCTGTATCCCATGTTATGGGCGTTTGAACGAATCTGTCCGTTTTTAGGGGGGTTTAATGGGGTGTTAAGAAATTTTAGGAGGTGGGGGCTCGTGTGGGCCCCACCTCACCAATATCCCACCAAGTTTTTAGGATAAAGTTGGTCCCACTCAAATCCAATTCATAGGTTATAACTATTTAGATTATTGGTGAGGTGGGTCCCACACGAGCCCCCACCTTCTTAAATTTCCTAACACCCCATTAAACCACCCTAAAAACGGACAGATTCGTTCGAACGCCCGTAACATGGGCTATGAACCTCCAATCGACGCATCATCATTTACGATGCGATCCTTGGATCGAAACGGTCATTTCGATATATTACACTCAGGTTTTCAAAGAACTTTCGGTATGGCCGGGTTGGTTCGAACACGAAACCAACCGGGCCCTCGGAGCGGAAACACTTATAACTTGAGCTCCGGACGTCCGATTGACGTTTCGTTGACTTTGTTGGATTCCTATTAGTGAGAAGGTACTTTTGGATTACTTATCTCAAGGTTTGGATACAGTTGGAGTATGGTCGGGTTAGTTTTGACTTAAAACCCAACCGGGCCCCTGGGACGAATAAGCCAATAACTCTCAGACCTGACGTCTGATTGACGCGCCGTCTGTCGCGTTGAGATCCTTTTGACGAGACGGAACTTTGGGATACATAAACTCTGGAATTTGTGTCAGTTGAAGTATCGACCCCCTTGGCTCGTGGAGCGGACCCTCCCGGAAACGAGCAAGCTGTGTACGGAAACCCTAGAGCTGGCTGCGGCGAAGATGACTACCGTACTGGGATCCTCCATGGGTTCGACGAGGACGACTACCATACTCGGATCCTATGTGGGTTCGACGAGGAATACTACTGTACTGGGATCCTCTGTTGGTTCGGCGAGGATGACTACCACACTGGGATCCTCTCTGGGTTCGACGAGGACGACTACCGGACTGGGATCCTCTCTGGGTTCGACGAGGATGACTACCGGACTGGGATCCTCTGTGGGTTCGACGAGGACGACTACCATACATGGATCCTCCGTGGGTTCGACGAGGAAGACTATTGTATTGGGATCCTCCGTGGGTTTGACTACAATGCTGGGATCCTCCGTGGGTTCGATGACGATGACTACTATACTTGGATCCTCCGTAGGTTCGGTAGTAACGACTACTAAACTTGGATCCTACGTGGGTTCGACAGAGGAGATGATTCAGAGGCTACATCTAATCATCTCCACCCCTCTTCGTGAGTAGTATACCAGTGTGAGCTGAGTCTTGACTTTCAATCATTATCTTTGATTGACTTGATATCCTATGTGGATTAGACTATGATTTCCTGTGTGGATTTGGTCGTACTTTCCTGTGTGGATTAAGTTTTACTTTCCTGAGTGGACTAGATTGTACTTGAGCTCATGAGTTGGAGCTGAACTAGATTTGATGACTTAGGTATATGTATGTGCATATACCTAATTAGTGTTGGATGATACTTCGTGATTTTATCTTTTCTTTGTGGTTATCCTTTGTGGATTCAGGGAGACCTTCAGGGGTCTCTGGGTCCCTTATATGTATCGTATACTCACCCCTGCACGGGCTTCTCCCATACTACGATGTGTTGGTTGTAGACGACGGACATCACTGATCATGGTCGAGGCTCGTAGAGCTAGATGGTACCCAGATGAGGATCTCATGACGAGATGGTACCCAGAGGTGGATATCACGACGAGTCGGTACCCGGAGGATACCGACGGACATGGAGTGTTGTACCTACCCTTCAGGTAGGAAGCCGGATGACGATCCAGGAGCGGCTTGCCACCTTTCATCTGTTGACCTTGGGTTGTACTTTACTTTCAGTTGTAGTTGTACCTTTCTTTTGGGCATGTATTTCTGGCCCCATGTACTTTCAGCACGTTTGTTTACTGCTTACTTAGTGTTTACTACAGTTTGCGTACTCTGTGGTGTTTGTTTTCTTTTATAAAGGGAATGTCTTCCCTATTATCGGGATTTACGCCTTTGGTGCTAGTCGCCAACCCCTTGCCTATGGAAGGTAGGATATGGGGTAGTCAAGGCACGGGCCCCGAGGATGGGTCGTGACAAATTGGTATCAGAGGAGTTTGGTTCTACCGCAGAACTCAAGACTCTGATCTTTCTTCTATGAGAAGAAATAGTGTTAAGGGTATTGAGTGTGGGTATCAGTCCAGGAGTGGATGAGGATAGCTTAGTGCCGATATAAGTCTTATGCCGAAAGGAGGCGGATACCACTAGAGTTCGAGGATGGTGACCATGTTTTCTTACGGGTCTCAACTCGACGTGAATTACAGAGATTTGGCCAATGTGTCAAGCTATCTCCACACTTCATCAGACTGTTTTAGATTTTCATTAGGATAGGTGAGGTGGCTTATCACCTGGCTTTACTACCTCAGTTGCACATGGTGCACGACGTCTTCCACGTATCTCAGCTGAGGATATACGTGCATGACCCGACGCATATCATTGACCATGGGGAGGTGGACATCGATGATGGGGAGACTTTTCATAGAGGTTCTAGTGGAGAACGAGGATTGACAGGAGAGGGTCCTATGTGGAAGGTCGATTCCTCAGGTTCACTTTCACTGGTAGCACGGGAACCTCCAGGAGAGCACATGGGAGCGGGAGGCTCAGTTGCTTTCTCAGTACCACTTTTGTTTCCCTAGTTTGTGTTATAGCTTTACGGGGACGTAAATCCCTGATGTGGGAGTAATTTAAAGACCTGTAAATTTCAATGAATTTTTTTTCATAATTTATTTTGAATTTTGCGAGTCTGTGGCTTCTGATGGCACCTGATTCCGAGGCCCGGTGTGCCCGGAATCAATTTCCGAAGTTTAGCTCGTGTACGTTCAGTGAACGAACGAGTGGGTTTTCCTAACTTTTGAACGGGTGCTCAGAATCAAAATCAGAGGGCAACGATGAAACCAAAACGCCGGTATTTTCTTAAGGATACACTTCCTGTAGTTGCGTTTTCTCGGGAGGTGTTGTTAAATAATTGGGTTAACTAAAGAGTACCACAATTTTATTTCACTCTTTAGTTAACCCAATTATTTAACAATGTCTCTCGAGAAAACACAATTCCAAGAAGGGTCTTCTTAATCAAATACCGGCGTTTCAGTTTCATCGGTGCCCTCGGATTTCGATTCCGAGCACCAGTTCAAAAGTTAGGAAAACCCGCTCGTTCGTTCACTGAACGTACCCGAGCTAAACTTCGGAAATTGATTTCGGGCACACCAAGCCTTGGAATCAGGTGCTGTCAGAAGACACAGACTCACAAAATTCCAAAGAAATTAAGAAAAAAAATCCTTGAAATTTCCAGGTCTTTACATCGATGGGTTGCTAGACCCTTCTCTAGGTCGTTGGATTTTATTCACTTCTATTGAGGTAAGGTCCTAGAGGGCCACACACAAAAGAGCCTTGAGAATATTCCCTATTCTGGGAATAAGAATTTAGAACTTTGTGGGACCTTCCAAAGGTTCCAAGCACTATCCATGTTCTATGTATCACCAAAGAATAAATAAATTCATTAATTATTCATGTTTAGAATAATTCGTTGAATTTATTTATAACATGTATTTACAATTTATATATTAAATACAAGTATTAATATTATTTGAATGAATTTTAATATCCTACGTTCGTTTAATATTTACAGGAGGAATGAGTCATGTTAAACACTAAAATTTATCACTTAATATATTTATATATTACATGTATGTGATAAATTATAAATATTATTTATGGCATAATTTTATTTGTCATAAATAATTATTTATAACACTTATATAGAAAATGTCTATTACACGGGGGTCGGGAATCCATACCGCATGTGTTAAACACTCCCTGTATAAGGGAGAGAGAGGCTCTCCCATGCATAATATTCATGTGTCAAGATAGAGAGCCTCTCTCCCCTCCTGGAATCTAGAAAGTGAGTCTCTCAAGAGAAGGAAGATCTTCAAGTTCATCCATCTCAGATTGAAGCTTATTCCTTTGTTGTGATCGTCATCGCGCTGAAGTGATCATCAATGATCCGTGCTAGCACCCAAATCTGGACGAATGGCGTGCGAGCAGATTAATAAGGCATGTGTAGACAATATAGAGGGGTTCAACATCGGAGTCTTCGAGTAACGATCACCGTCGTCCTGCGACAGACATGCACACGTCAATTCTGAACATGGTACATGTGTTTTTTATTTTCATTCTCTCTTTAAACCTTGCGAGATCCTTGGACTAAACCGAGACAAGATCACCGGAGTTGACAAGGTTATGTCACTCTGGTGAAGCAGAAAATATTAAATTACCGGCCCACCGGCTTCCTCTACGGCGTCCCGATACCCAATAGTGGTATTAGAGTGAATCGAATGTTTTTTTCTGAGTCAAAAAAATTAAGACGCATTAAATTTAATTATGTGGTGTTAAAACGGTTCACTCGGAACTAATCGTGGATCGTTTCATTTTCAAATGATCTTGTTAGGATCATTTAAAATTTTTAATCAGATCGACGTCGTGTTTTTCGTTCATTTGATGTTTATCTCAAATTGAGAATTAACATCAAATATAATATTGTATTATTATAAAATATAATAAAATATTTTATTATAAAATATAATAAAATATTTTATTATAAAATATAATAAATTATTTTATTATAAAATATTATCCACAAAGGTGTGTCGAAAATATTTTTGATAATAAACAAATGGGAAGACCAAGACCACAAAATGGGTTCTTCTTCCCTTTAATTTAAAAAAAGAGTGGTGGATTTATTTTTGTAAAAGGAAAAGAAATAAAAAAAATGGGAGACCCCAAAGGGGTGTCCTCCTTCACGCGGCGCACAAGGGGGTGCGGAACCCCCTTAGAAACCCTAACCATCGGACTGCCGCCTCCCGCTGGTTATCCTCATGCCGGACCGCCTCCCCGCTGGTCTCCCTCCCAAGACGTCGGTCTCCCTCCCAAGCTGCTTGTCCCCTTTGAACCGCCCCGAGCCCAGCTGGAGAAGTCGTGCCCCCTTGGACCGCCACCCCTGGCCTGGCCGGACCTCCCGCCTCGCGCCATGCTGCCTCAGACCACCACCCCTACCGGAGCTAGACCGCCTGGCCGCGCCGCCCCCAAACCCTGGTTGCGCCGCTCCTGAACCCCAGTCAGACAGAGCCCACTGGTCCCCTTCCCGCATGCTCGTGCCACCCCGAGCTATGCCAGACCGAACTGAGCCGACCGCCACCGGTCTCGGCCGCACCGATCCAAGCCATGTCGAATCGGGCTGCCACCTTGCTAGCTCACCGGAGTAACAGGGTATCGGCCATGTGGTTGCCCGGTTTCATTCCCGGCCTCCTCCCACTTTTTCGTTCTTCACCAGAAGTTGATGCTGTCGTGGGAGTCGTTGGACCATGCGGTGACGTCACGGTTACGACGTGGTGATGCTGCGTTGATGTAGCGGTCATGCCGTGGTCACGCCGCGATCACGCCGCGGTCACTCCGCGGTCACGCCATGGTAATTCTGTAATTGGCTCTGCTCCTGGACGACACCATGCGGTTGTTCGTAGTCCTGTCGGACTCCCCGGCTAGATGTAACCCCACATTAAATTAATATTAGTTAATTTAGTTTTTTTAAATTATGTTATTTAGAGTGAATTTTGGTTTTAAATTATATTAATCCGAAATATTAATTTAATTTATGTTTAGAATTTAATTAATGGTTTAATTTAATTTTTTGAATTAAATTTAAATAAAACAAATGGAGCCGATAAAATAAGTTATTTGAATTTAATTAAATTCATTTAATTTATTAGGACACCCTCGCATTATTTAAATTTATTGAAATTTAATTTTCTTGGGCATATTTAAACCTGAGTGGTCTTGAGAAAGTGTCTGAACTGTGTATGTCTGGTATTTATTTATTTATTTAATTATTTATTCAATGCGTGTGATGATTGTAATAATTAATTAGATAAATGAAGGTCTGCGAATCATATCTTTTAATTAAAATATGTATAAGGTCCTACATGTCCATTGCATGAGATGTAATTTATACCCCTAGACACCCTCGCCTGTGTGCCAGTACATATGTAATTAAATGATGATTCGAGACATAGACCCTGCCAAGTCTAGGTGGTAAACCATACAGGAGCCAAGCACTTTGCACTGGAAAATCAGTGATGTGAGTCAAGGAAGGACTTAGGTATGGATGCCCATAGGTCAAGATTGATCTGTTATGGATCGATCCTTAGAGAATTATCACAACCAGTCAGATTGCATGATTTAATTTATTCATAGTTTATTATTTTATGTGTCTGCATGATTATTGTATGATCACATAGAATAGTAAACAAGATAAAATGCATAAACATGCGGCGAATTATATTCTATTGCATGTCCAGTTGTGAGTGTGACAACCCAGTTTGAACATAATAAATAGAAAATTATTATATTTTTCAATAAATATAAAAAATCTCTCAAAGATATATTAAGTCTGAAAGCCTACCATCTCACACATCTAAACAAAACCGGCTATTTGGGTGCTCCTCAGCCTTAGTTGAGAGTGAATCTTACTACCGGGGTGTTTTCATGAGAGAAATGGGCTGACATAACTTAAGTGAGTAGTAAATGATTAGCCTTAGCTAACATTCTATCACATTAGTGGAAATATGTTGAGGGAATCAAGTTCAGATTCCAAAAGCTGGGACTTCACTCAATAACACAAGGAACCACAATAACAAGTGGTGGTCCATTGTAGTGCCTACCTTAAAACCCTCCAAGTAGTGGCGTAGCCCTAGCTTTTAGACTACGAAGGAGGTTTTGAGGATCATTTCCACTAGAATACTCAAGAGATAGAGTATTATGAATCTAATAGTGAGGGTTATTAAAGTTCTCTAAAATAGTGGGAGACATTAAAATGATATAATAATTTATTAATCATAAATGTCAAAAGGTAATAATGACAAAGTAATGACTGCTAAATGTTTATCTGATGTAGATTTAAAATTACAATCACTGACACCACAATTACTTTATCACTATGATCTATCTTGGATAAAGAAAATATACTGACAGGAAAATCTTCCAGAAGTGGTACAGGCGCTTGCGCATAGTACTACGCCAAGAAAGGAAGTTATATGTACTGGAATCCCCAATTCCTGTTGAACCTCTTCAAGGAGCAAGAAAGGTGGAAAAAGATAAATGGATAAAGCATATAGACGATGCACATGATGTACAATGCATCGTGTTGTCATCCATGTCCATCCAATTGAAAAAAAATGAATGAGGATGAGGACACCTACAGGATGCTTTCACATATCTAAGAACATTATGAGGAGAGGGCCATGAAATAAAGGTATGAGATCTCAGTGTTCTTTATAATTGTAGGCTAGAAAAAGGGAAACAAGACGGACCTCACGTACTCAAGATGATTGGGTATATTGAGAGGCTTTAAGCCCTTGGGTTCAAACTGAATCAAGAACTAGTAGTGGATCTCATTCTTGCCTCTTTACCGTCAAGATTATCGACTTTTATTGTCAATTATAATATTAATAATATGAAAAAGCCGCTCCCAGACCTTTTGGATTTATTTCTCCAAGATGATAAGGATGTGAAAAGTACCAATTCATTTGTCTTATGGTGAACAAGAAAAACAAGGGCATGGAAAAGGGGTCTAAGGCCACGTCAAGGCCAAAGACACCAATGCATCATCCTCTAAAGAAGCCAAAGATTCAGAGGCAAAGTAATGAGCAGGAAGTTGTCTACTTTGGATGTGGCAAGAAAGTCCACTAGAAGAAGAATTGTAGAGATGGGAAGAAAAAGCAAGTTGATGCTTCTACTTCAGGTATTTTTGTCATTGAATTCAATCTTTCTTTATCTACAAGTTGGGTATTGGATATGGCATGTGGTTCACACATTTGTATTTATATACAGGAACCAAGTAGGTTCAAGAAGATTGAAAAAGGTCAAGTGGATATCTATGCTGCAAATGGTGCAAGACTGGAAGAATTGGCAGTGGGTGACAATCACTTTACCTTCCCAAGTGGTTTGGTTCTAGTTTTAAACAATTGCTATTATGTACCTTATGCTACCAGAAACATTATCTCTGTGTCAAGTCTAGACACTATGGGTTTTTATTTCATGTTTGGGAATAAAAGTTGTCTCTTTTAAAGGGGTAACATATGTTATGGTATGGAACATCTTAATAATGGTTTATATATACTGGAACTAGAGAACTCAGTAATGGAAATCAATGAAAAAAACATCCAACATGACTCAAATAACACCCTCCTATGGCACATCAGGCTTGGTCATTTAAACGAGAAGCGATTACTAAGATTGCATCAAGAAGGGTATCTATACTTGGTTGAGTTAGAACCCTTATATGTATGTCAAGCTTGTTTACAAGGAAATATGACCAAAGCACCTATCTCGGGAAAGGGAGAAAGATCCAATGAAGTGATGGAATTAATAAATACTGATGTATGGGGTCCATTTCTAGTAGAGAAAATGGGTGGTTTTCTATACATAATTACATTTACAGAAGACTATAGTAGGTATGGCTATATCTACTAAATGCGGTATAAGTCAGATTCCTTTCAGATTTTTAAGGAATAAAAAAATGAAGAAGAAAATCAACTTGGTAAGAAGATAAAATCACTTAGCTCAGACCAAGGTGGAGAATATCTTAACCATGCATTAATTGATCGATTGAAGGAGTGTGGAATAGTATCCCAACTCACTCCTCCATATACACCACAATGGAATGGTGTTATTGAAAGGATGAATATGACCTTGATTGACATGATCAGATCAATGATGAGTCATGAAACCCTTCCATTATCCTTTTGGGGATACGCCTTGCAGACAATAGCTTATACCCATAACCTAGTTCCAACTAAATCTTCAGAAGGGATTCCATATCAGTTATGGTATAGAAAGAAGCCCAACCTAACACACATGCGTGAATAGGGCTGTGAGGCATTTTTCAAGACTTTACCAAGTGAAAAATTAGCATCCAGAAGCACTAAGTGCATCTTTATAGGTTATCCTAAGGAATATAAAGGATATTATTTATATAACCCTTTAGATAGAAAAGTCATTGTGGCAAGATATGCCACATTTCTAGAAAGGGAACACATTTCCATTGGAAATAGTGGGAGAAATATTGACTTCGACGAAGTTAATGCTCCAGATGCACAAGAGTTGGTAGACGAACAATCTACACAAGAACAAGTGGAAGAAGAAATTGTTCCTGAGACACATATACAACTTAGGTCTATGAGAGAGGTTAGAGAACCAAAGCATTTTGGTTTTCTTGTCACTCAGTCCGGTTAAACATTAGTCCTTTAGGATAATGAACCTCTAACATACAAGGAAGCAGTATAAGGCAAATAAGCTGCTAAATGAAAAGAATCCATGAATTATGAGATGGAGTCCATGTACCAAAATCAAGTTTGGATTTTGTTAGACCCTCCTGCTGGTGTAAAGCCCATTGGATTCAAAAGGGTATTCGTGAAGAAGATGGACATGGATGGTGAGGTTAATACCTATACAGCAAGACAGGTTGCAAAGTGTTTCAGACAATGTCAAGACATTGACTATGATGAAACCTTATCACTAGTAGCAATGCTTAAATCCATCAGAATATTGCTTGAAATAGAGGCCTTTAATGATTATGAAATTTGGAAAATGGATGTCAAAACAGATTTTCTAAATGGGAAGTTGTTTAAAGACGTCTAAATCATTGAACCCGAAGGGTTTGTCAAGTCAAACAATTCAAATAAAGTATGCCAGCTACAAAGATCCATTTATGGATTGAAGCGGGCATCAACATCGTGGAATGTTCATTTTGATGAGGCCATAAGAGATTTTGGTTTTATCAAAAATGATAATGAGCCTTGTTTCTATAAAAAGGTTGAATGGAATGGCATCGTTTTCCTATTATTATATGTTGATGACAAATTAATTATGGGAAACGAGGTTCAAGTCTTACAGTCAGTTAATATTTGGTTAAATGAATGCTCCTCCCTAAAAGAATTAGGTGAAGTATCCTACATTCTAGAGATAAATATCTATCGAGATAGATCTCAAAGGCTTCTTGGGCTATGTCAAAGTACATATACTGACAAGGTACTAAAAAGGTAAAGTATGGAACAATCCAAGAGAGGATTGTTACCTGTGTCACATGCTATAAATCACTTCAAGAAAATGTGTCCACAAACACAGGAGGAGATTTACAGAATGGGTAGATTCCATTATGCTTCAGAAGTGTGTTATATCATGTATGCTATGCTATGTACTAGGTTTTATGTCGCCTTTTCTTTAAGCATGGTGGGTAGATATCAAGACAATCTAGGTGAGCTGCATTGGGCAGGTGTTAAAACAATCCTAAAGTACTTGAGGCATACCAAGGATATGTTCTTGGTGTATGGAGGAGATGAGGAACTAGTTGTGAGGGGATACACTGATGCTAGTTTCCAGAAAGATCATGATTATATGAAATCACAGTCAGGATACATCTTTTTCTTGAATGGTGGTGCAGTGAGCTGGAGAATCTCGAAGAAAACTGTGGTTGTTGATTCTATAGTAGAGTACGAATATATTGCAGCTTCCGATGCAGAAAAGGAAGCAGTCTGGATACACAGCTTTATCTCAGGCATTGGTGTTGTACCTTACAGTGCAGAACCTATACCAGAATATTGTGACAATACTGTTGTAGTGGTTCTTGCCAATGAGTCCAGGTCTCACAAAAGAACAAATCATATTCTTCGGAAGTTTCATATCTTTAGGGATTTTACTCAAAGAGGTGAAGTGACAGTTAGCAGAGTAACCACAGTGGACGACATAGAAGACCCCCTGACTAAAGTCATTTCTCAGCAGAAGCATGATTCACATGTGAGAGATAGCAGGTTGAAACCTATTATCAGTTGGCTCTAGTGAAAGTTGGAGTGTTGAAAGTGGGTGCCCTAGACCCAACTTGTTTTGTACTTTGATTACCGCTACATGTATTCAGTTTGTTATAATAAATGTTTTTATCTTTCCATAATAGTGTAGATACATTTTCATACACTTTTTTATGTCAATGTCCTTAGATTACGTGCCGAATCAAAGGGTTATAGTAGATCCCAGTCTATAATGAGAACCCTGAGATGCCATGACAGTAATCTTAAAGTAATGTCATATTGTCTAGTTACATAATTCTGAAAGGACACAGATGATCTGTGACGATCAAGTGTTGGGGGCTCATAAGCATTGAGACTTATTCTCATGAAGTTAGCACTTGATGATCTCTAGTATTTGAGATCATGAGGACAGACCCGCATAATAGGAACACCACATGTTTATGGTGTCATTGGTCGTTCCTATATACGAACATGTGTAATGGTCTTTAGACTTGAGATCATTGTCAATGGATGTCATTTAATTACGTACATTTGATGCATGTTGAAAACCATGGTGACACATTTGTGGCGAGGTAGTTTGTATCAGGTACATCATTAATGGCATGGCATTGATTGAATGATTGAAAAATGATTTGTCGCTTCTGTGTTCAGGAAGAGATATCTCGGGCCTGGTTGATTAGGATGGGTGCACCATCATGAAATCCATGTACATGGTATTCAAAGGTAAGACCGTCCGGACAAATCAACAAACAAAATAAATCAAATATATAATGATGACATTGGTATGAATTCTGCTTTATTGAGATATCAATGATGAAGAGATTATATTACATGGATTGTGTTCGTAGGAAGGAAATTGTTTCTTTGACTTTGACTTATCTCTATAGGGACCTCGATGGGTTGCTAGACCCCGCTATAGGTCTGTGGATTTTATTCACCTCTATTGAGGTAAGGGCCTATAGGGTCACACATGGAAGCGCCTTGAGAATCTTCCCTATTATGGGAATAGGAATTTACAATATGGTGGGCCCCACCAAAGGGTCTGAGCAGTATCCAAGTTCTATGGATCACCAAAGAATAAATAAATTCATTATTTATTCATGTTTAGAATAAATTTTTGAATTTATTTATAACATGTATTTACAAGTTATATTGTAAATACAAGTATTAATATAATTCGAATGGATTTTAATATCCTAGGTTTGTTTAATATTAGAAGGAAGAATGAGTCGAGTTAAAGACTAAAATTTATCACATAATATATTTATATATTACATGTAAGTGATAAATTATTAATATTATTTATGGCATAATTTTATTTATCATAAATAATTATTTATAACACTTATATAGTAGATGTCTATTACACGGGGGTAGGGAATCCATACTGTGTGTTTTAAACACTCCCTATATAAGTGAGAGAGAATCTCTCTGATGTAAAATATTCATGTGTAAATATTGAGAGCTTCTCTCCCCTCCTGGAATCTAGAGAGAGTCTCTCAAGTGAAGGAAAATATTCAAGTTCATCTATATCGGACTGAATCTTCTTCCATTGCGGTGATCATCGTTGTGCTGAAGTGATCGTTGAAGATCCTCGCTAGCACCCGGATCATGAAAAATGGTGCGTGAGTAGATTCATAAGGCATGTGTGGACAATCTATAAGGCTTCGAAATCGGAGTCTTTGAGAAATGATTGCAGGCATCCTATGGCAGACTTGCACACGTCAATTCTGAACAAGGTACATGTTCAAATTTATTTTTGTGCTCTCTTTATACCTTGAAAGATCCTCAGACCAAACCAGGAAAAGTTCACTATTGTTGATAGGGTTATTTCACTCCGGTGAAGCAAAAAAATTTAAATTCTCGGCCCACCAGCTTCTGTTTTTCTATCCCGGTACCCAACATTGGGTACGCCAGACGTGTGAACAGTTTGGGCTGAAATGTGGCAAATCGGGTTGTTCAAGGCGGTGTGGACGTCGCTGTTTCATTTTCTAACGCTATCATGAACTTGGGCCATATCTATTTACCTGATGGTCCCCTGATACCAATACCTTCCATCTTCACCATGGGGAGGTTGGTTTCAGCCTTTGGGACGTTCATTGAATCGGGGGGCATCCCTTTTGGTTGGGAACCAGTACGATGAATTCCTTCCGATGAGGAACATCTGGGGAGACATATCACCAGATCTCATCCTATCATGGCATCTGTTGGAGCTGGCTAAGGAGAGGCTGGTATTCAAGGACTTTCTGAAGGACATTTCCTATAAAAAATGGTTTAGCTTGTTTCTGCAAAGAGATCCAAACGTGAAGATTCTGGGGAGAATAAGACGGTTTTCGACCATGGAACAGAGGAGAAAATATGGATCATATTGGAGGATCTTGAAGGCAGTGGAATATTCATCATGGGGATTCAGTATAAATGAGATTTGGGACCCAAATGTCCAGTACGCCGGATTTCTTACAACCTTCCTGAGTGGGTGGCTCCAACCGGTGAGGTACACAAGGATGAGAGTTCATCAAGCGACATTGGTGATGGTTGGAATCATGTCCACTAATCCGATGGTTAATTTGGGAGTCCCCGTGTTGGCCCATTTATAGGCTATTCTGGGACGAATTTTGAGAGTGGGTTCACCAAGGAGGATCTATGGCCCCTTCCAGATCCATCATGGCTGGATCGCAGCTCATTGCGCCTGGTATACCTTTCCAAACACCATTCATCCTCCAGGTAACAACCTGCATCCTTCCTTGGTAAATGTTGCTAGGGTCATGTCGTTGATGCTCAACGAAGAGTGGATAAGGATCAGAATCGGAAATTATTCCAATTTTACTTATAGTTCATTCCCCACTCCGACTGTCCAAATGATAGACACCGGGAAAATCTTGCTACAACCAAGGGAATACTTCAAGAGCATCTTAGTTGGGGTGCTTTTGGCCCATGTTGATAGGGAAGATCCTTTGTGATCCCTACATGCCATCAAGATATGCCTGGAAATTTGGATGCCTCCAACGGTTGCCGAAGAAAGTTTATACATATGTTTAGGAGGAGAGGCATCCTTGTGTTCATTGCCAAATGTAGCCGATGATCACAACTCATGGATCTGGCGACATCATTACCCTTCACCCCACCGGAGTTGATTCTGACCTCTCGATACAATATGTTGAACATTGGTTTGTAGCATACCCTGAGGGGATTTTGCGGAAGTGAGTCCGGTAGCTCAAGGTGACCGGTGTAAAACATGGGTGGTGAGAGTGTAGACAGGGTGTTGTTGGGGAGGAAATCCCGGAAGAAAGTGGGAAAACTGGGCCGACAAAGGCTGAGACTACAACAGCGGGATCGTTGCACGACGTGGTCGTGCCATCGTCGCCTAGGATGAGAGGGGCTCACGGAGTAGTCGGGGAGCTTTTTGGGAAGCAGATAATGTACCTGATTCAACCTTCTGATGATGCAATCTTCCCGGCGCTGTGGTCAGCCTGGTTGACCCTACGGCAGATGATCGACACCGAAGCCCTCTAGAAAAAGATAGTATGAGATGGAATCCAACTTCCAGAGGTTGGACTCATTCGGATTGATGACGGGGTGAACATACATCGTCGGCACGCGTACATGACATCCATGTATGTGTATGCATGCCAACAGGGTCACCATGAGGAACCTCCTTTCTTAGTGAAGGTAATGTGTGGCCAAGAGCGTGATCCAAAAAAGATGTCGTCTGAGGATGATGATAGCGACTTGGAGCTAGAAGGTAGTGAGTTAGAATAGGAGGAGGGAAAAGGAGTGGGTGAAGAAGTGGGGGAAGATGATGAGGATCTTAGAAGTGGTGGGTCTCAAGGGACGGCCCACCAAGAGAAAATTTGGGAGAGTGGCGAGATTGTTGGCTTTGATGCAGACATAACTGAGCTATGTGAAGTATGCCTCATTACTTAACCACCCCCTGTTCTCCCTTTTCTTTTTTTTTGAAATTTCAATCGGACTTCTTTATCCTACTCATGTACATATTGGCACTGACCAAGAATATCTATCTGAAGGGGGGAGGTGGTGCCAACAGAACAAGGTGGGGTGCTGACACCCATCATTAAGCTAACGAGTAATGAGGGTTCTGCCACCGTTATTGCTCATGCAGAAATAGGAATGCCAGAGGTCGATGCGCAGAGTTCTTATATGCATTATCACTTAGACACTTGTATTAGATATTATAGAACCCAACTAATCAGGGCGTTCCTTGTTTGTGCAGTAATCATGGCATTGGTGGCTCGGCAGGCCGCTGAATCCAGACCATTCGCAAGTGATTCGATGGAAAATGCATTGGACCATTCAGGGAACACCTCCCAAACTGAGCTGGCTCGGGCCCTTGTTGAGAAAAGAGCTATGGATATCTGCTGCATTAATGTCAGGGTGGGGCCTGAAGTCGGCGAAGGAGTTTCTGAGACTAAGGTGAGATAAGAAGTTCGCCCAGACGTTGAAGAGTCTAACCCCTTGGGAGAATACTCGAAGAAGACCCTGCTGTTGTTCTCTTGGATACTTTCCCCAACCATCAGCCTACAGATCCTGAGAAGATAGATGTTTCTGATTTAAAGGTGGCCGATGAGAGCCATATGACGCGACACAAGGGGTGGAAAAGATCTTCCCCGGTCATCCTCAGATATAATGGATAAAACATATCGGATCGCTCCACACCTCACTGCACTTTCTCTACATTGGAGGGGTGTATGCTTACTATCTTCACTCGATAGTCCACGACTTCCTAGCCGAGAAGCTACCTGAGAGTAGCCGATGCTCCCACATTGCCCATTGTCTAAACGATTCATTGAATACCCAACCATTTCTGAAGGAAGAGCAGGAGGTCCGATTCCTTGAAGAGTAGACCAAAGAGAGGGAGGTGTTCATTGAAAACTGTTCCGAGCTTGTTGAGAAATTGAGGGCCCAGATGGAGGATTCCCAAGAGCAGCTAGTGGAAGTGGGTCACCAAATGACTAAACTTCAAAATAAATAGGCACAAATATAGGCAAGGTTCAGTGAATTGTGATCTTCTTCCACTGATGAAGAGTGGGTTCTCAGGGGGCAGGAATAAATCCTGGAGGCCACAAGCCATAAGGTAGCGGTGCTGGAGGGATCTATCGAAGATGTTGATCCTTAATGGATCTATTTGGGTCAAAATCATAAATTCATTTCTCTTTACTACCTCTTGTTATGAACTTCATGTATGAATAGATTAATATACTTATTCGTTTGGTTTAATGTATTACAACCACAATCCTGAAATAAATAGCAATCCATCCCAAAGCTCATGTGGGTCGTTCCCGAAGTGAGAAACAAGGGATTCTCAGATTATTAATTCATTTGAATGCAGGAGTGCCAACCAAGCTTCGAGCATCCGTTTTTTGAACAACCAACCCAGATTTATGGAAAGAAATGGGAGAGGCCCGATTGGAGGATGAGGAACTCAGAACAATTGGTGTGCCATCCTTCCAATGTGCTTTATTGCACAAGCGAGGTACCACCAGGGGAATTTGGATTAATTTGAACATAATGTAATGGAAAGTGTGAATCATGATACCCAAGGTTCAAAACATTGTGAAGGTGTCATGACAATGATGGATAACTGTTGACTATTTCTGAAACACAGTATCCATGTTGTATTAGCCTGATATGGGGGTAATAGGAGAGGGTTGGCCACTGACCATATTTGAAATACGGGGCCTGACCCAGGATGTTATCCATTTGTCTTCCAGAACATTGGCCCAGGACAGTAGGCAAGCCATTGGCTGAGCATCCAAACTGTTAGGGGGTTCTTTCAGACATGGAAGAGGATGAGGGTCCAAATAGAGGGCACGTAAAGCGTGGAAGGTGGATTGATGGGTTTTTTTGAAAGAACCCCAACATCTTGAAATTACACCACTGTAGTGGGAGAACATTAGTTGAATGTACCAGTCTGAAAGGGAAAATACTCTATGGCAAGGAATCTGGTGCATCCCATGACAAAAATGGGAAACCTGAACTAGTTTAGGTTAGAACCGCCATTTATTATCATGAGTTAAGGACATATAGACTCAGGCATTTTAACGTCATGCGATAGGATAGGGAGTGAATGGGAAGATCCTAGGAAGGGATTACATGATGCCGTAGCCATAAAATCAATATGAATGAGGACATGGAGCCCGAACCACACCATGTATCCCCGGAGAATTTTCTTTAGGTCTGGATACTGAAAGTGAAAATTTGGCTGGGCCCGAAGTAAGGTGGTCGGGAATTCCTACGTACCCCATTAGGATGGGAATCAAGCCGCACGTTGTTCTGAGAGTGTAGTTTAATGTCTTGTGGGATGATGAAAGGCATGTTTGGTGTAACACCCGAGAATTTTATGAGAAATATTTTGTTTTTATGTTATATAAATCATCAAAGTATTCTTTCGCTACACGCAATCGCGACCTTCCTCGATAGCGTGTGTAGTACGCAATACTGAGTTCCACTAAACAACGATATGTTATTATAATATTATAAAATAGCCATTATGAATTGTATTAACTGAATTTTAAATTTTACAACATTATTATTCATCTTACACATTTTCTAGAACATGGTAAGAGAACAAAATAAATTATTTTGGGTAAAATAAGTATTTATCAAAAAATGCAGTTTTGCCACCTTTTGATGGCGCACCCACATTAAATCTAGTTTTTGACACATTTATATGTTCAATTTGACAAAATAAAATTCTTCTTTTGAATCAGGATTTAAAAATTTACTTTGGATAAATTTTTGATATTTTTCTGATAACTTTCATATTTTGATGAATAGTAAAAATATGTTAATTTTTAATTAAAAACAACTTTTTTCATTGAGATAATTTATATGGTTGAATTATAATATTGAATGGTTTTAAAGTATAGATGGAATATATTTTTACCATTTAATATAATGTATGTCATTATCATTAATTTCACATTGAATTCATAGGTAAAAACATTTCAATCTTTGGCAATGTTTTAACTTCTAAAACCCGTTTTCTTAACAACGGGATTTATTTTAAATTAATTACTGCAACTTATATGTTTTGAATTTTGAAAAATGGATTACATATTCAGAATCAGTGGGTCCAAATTATGTTAATAGGATACTTTTTATTTTTGGGCATTATGAATAGTAACTACGGTAAACTTTATTTACCATAGTTAAAGGTAAATCGGGTAATTAAGGGTAAATATAAGATTATAAAATTACCATAAAACCTGCAAAAATCCTATTGTATGACTAAAGGTATACCCATATCACCTAAGGGTTAGATTAGATTCATTTAATAGACTTTTGTTCATGAAAATAATTTATTTATTATTAAAACCAAATAATGTGACAACATGTCACTTTCTTAATTCTTATAAGTACTATAATTTTAATTTGGTGATAAACTTAATGAAACTTCAAACCTGAATAGTCTCCAGAAAGATAATACAATTATCTACATCATAGGAATTTATTTATGATTTTTAGGGATTAAATAATTATCATTAATTATGACACAATAGTGATGTTGAAATTATTTTATTAATTAAAATATCAAATAAATGGTTTTAAAAATATTAAAATAATTATTATATGCACTATTTAATGTGCTCCAATAATTTTCTAGATACATATGAAATTTTATTAATCTATTAAAGCTTTTAGTTCGAACATATCCTCTGTATATATTTTATTTAAATTCAAATAAATGAATAGTGTCAAAATTGACACTATTGTTATTTTATAAAAATAACATATTATAAAATTGTTTAAAAATCACAAAAATATTTCAAAATTATAAATTAAAATTTATATGGTCGACAATGTCATAAAGTGTCAAATTATAGAAAATTCACAACACTTATGTAATTATTAATAATAATTTAAAATTTAGAATATTATCACCACAAATAAAATTAAATTGATAAATAAGGATAAATCAAGTTGATAATGTTTAAAATAAAATCCTAACATGTATAAATTTTATTGGATGATTCTATTACAACTGTATCTCATCTAATCTTTATATATTAGTCATTTTAGAAGTTTTTATCTGGGATTGGGATTTAATATAAACTAATATTTCTTATATTTCCAAAGGTGCCCCTCTCCTCCCTTATAAAAGGGCACCTCCTCCCTCTCCTACTCACACCAATTTTAGCCTTCATGCTCAGAAAAACCCTGCCCATTTCACTTTCCCACTTCCCTAGAATCATCCTAGAGGTTCTGGTCTTCTTCAAAGACAAAACCTAGTTCCCTAAGAGGAGGTTAAGAAGAGGCGCGTCAAAAAGAGGTAATATCCATTACCAATCCTTTCCAAATTCTTTCTTCTTCAACTTATTCTTATTTAGTTGTTTCATTATGAAGTAATAAAATCACTATCACTCATATACTGATATGTTATTATTATTATGAAACAACCCTATTTCAACATCTATCCATCCTACGGAAAACGAAATCACCGCGCGTGCGTACGTACGGAATACCGTCTCCACGCCGTGGTGTAATCTATTTTCCCCCACCACCTTACTTGGATGGGTATAATGGTGTAAATAATTACTTTATATTATTATTTTAAAGTTATATTGATTCTGAAATAGTATACCTACACTCCAATACAATTCCACGATAATGGGAACGATATCATCGCTCGTGCGTACGTACGGAATACCGTCTCCACGATGTGATGTGATTCGTTCTACATTATATTCATTGAATAATGATTATATAAATTAATTGAATGAATAAATATGATATATATTACATTAATACCATTCTGTAAATGATTTATCTATAACTTAAATAGAAGAATAAGAATTTATTCGACAAAACACGCATAAGAACAAAAAGTTATAAACACCCGAATAACAAGTAGCAATGAAATATTACTTCTAAGAAGCTAAGAATATGACCATATATGATATAATAACAATAAATATGATTCTAGAATAAGTCAATAACATTATTTAAATCATTATACAGGAGGTTCGGACACTTACGAGACAAATCGGACCTAAGGTATGGGAAATATCACAATCTCATTTTTATCCGAGATTGTTTATACTTTGGTATTTACTGGGGTGTATTTTATCATCCACATCCATGTTTCCTCAATATGTAATATTATTTCCATCCACCTACAATTTTTTAAATCCATTTTTACCCTTTGGTGAGTTTATAGTAAAATATATAAAAGGAATCTTTTGTCGTTTTTTGTACGAGGTACTTTTTGACTTTTCTGACAAAAGTACAAGAAGAATGTTTTTTTAACTTATACGGCATGAATGGATTTTTTAAAAATTATTTCTAAGAAGCTTCCTTTAAAATTTTTCAAGTTTATTTTTAATCAACTTCTTTTAGTTTAAAATTCTATGACATGTTATGAAAGGAAAATGTTTTTGAAGTAGAAAGGATATTTTCCTCAAGAATGGAGTTCAAGTCTTTTATCAAAATTATTTTCCATCTAAGATAATATAGGGATCTTTTTTTATACCTATTATTACATTGATTTGATTATGTTGTGATGGAATTATTTTTATGAATTCCTTTATCTTATATGAATTGTTTTATGATGTCATGTTGTTTAGGAATCCCATTTTTTATTACATGGGTTATGCAATGATGTATGATTTATGATTTTGTGGCACACATATGAATGGTATCATTATGAGATGGGTGGGACCTATATCTCCCTCCAATGCATTGGGTAAAGATTTTATATCTCATGAGATAGACAAGGTTGGAATGGCAGGTTATACCGGTTCAGTGAAACAGGACTGAAACGAGGAGTGAACTCGGTTCAGAAATGGGCTTTGTCCACTAAGATAGTCTTAGAAATGATTCTTGACTAATAAGAAATGATTTTCTATGATTATGTTTGTATGCCACAAAGTTTCATGTTTTAAGTTATGATTATTGGGATTTCATTTCACTACTATGATTTATCCCATGTTATGAAATTATGCTCTCTTTTGCAGGTTATGATTTCCAAAATGTTATGTTCTTATGAATATGATGTGATTGATATTTCTTTTACCCTTACTGAGAATTTGATCTCACCCTTTTGTATGTTTTCTTTCCCCAGGTCAGGAAGAAGCGTATTAAGTAAGATATGCCAAAAGGGACTATAGATGTGATGAAATAAATGGGAGACAGTGTAGACGCTTTATGAACCAGTTGTTTATGTTTCCCAGTTTCTAAAGACACTATACCTATACGGTCCTTTCATGGTTTTTTTATATATTGTAATAAGTATGCTTCAATTTTGAAGTAATAACAATGTATGTAAAGTATGGGTTGTTATAGTTGGTATCAGATGAAAGGTATAGTCAACCTTTGGAAACTAGGATGTGAAAGCCTTAGTAAGAATCCTAAGAATAAGTCTAAGCATAGAAAACAATCTTAGTGTTTTAGAAATGGCCATGAAAAACCTATGATAAGTCCTTAAGTGTGAAATTTTATTCTTGATTATGTGGTTTTCCTATTATAATTAGTGTTGCTCACACTATTCTTCTTGGTTTTATTCAATCACTGGAACCCGAAGGAATCATGTTAATGAGGAATGCGACGGGCAATGCAATGATTGTCCCCCTGAGCAACCAAATGTTATGGGATCTGGAATGAAAAATCTTGTAGCCATTCTCACAGAACTTTCTCAAGCTATAAATCATGCAGGACTTCCAAACGAGAAAAGGAAGGAGCAACATTTTGTTGAATCCTTTATGAGGCAGCGTCCACCTTCTTTCAGTGGGTCTACTGATCCATTAGTTTCTGAACAATGGATTAGTACTACTGAAAAGATATTTTCAGTTCTTCAATGTTCTGAACATGATAAAGTCATCCTAGCAGTGTATCGTTTGGAAGGAGATGCTGATAAATGGTGGAATCTTATTAAGAATACGAGGCAAAGGGATGAAATTGAGTCCATGGAATGGGACGAGTACAAGAACTTATTTTTCAATAAGTACTTCCCTCGTATTCTCCGAAAAAAGACGGAGAAAGAGTTTCTTGAACTGAAGCAAAAGGATGATGAATTTTTTCGTACCTATGAAGCAAATTTTACAAGTCTTTCAAGGTACGCTTCTGGTATTATTATTCAACCTGAGAGTAAGATTGATCGATTCTTTAGTGGGTTAAAACCAAGTCTTCGAAGGGCGTTAGCCATAAGGGACTTCAATAGCTACGAGGAAATCGTTCGATGTGCTCTCAAAGTCGAGATGGAGATTGGAGTAACCCATCAGTCATATGGGTTTGATAAGAAGAGGAAAATGGAATTCAAAGGAAAATCTAAAGATCACACTAAAAAGAAGATAAGCTTTCCCTTATGCTCAAAGTGTGGAAAGAAACATGGAGGGAGTTGTCTTAAAGGGACAAGTAAATGTTTCAAATGTGGAAAGGAAGGTCATCGGGCATTTGAATGCCAAAATGATGGGAAGAAGATGTCTAATAATGCAAACAAAGGAAGAGAAACACAGAATGAACCTACTACACATCAATGTTTCAAGTGCAAGGAGATGGGGCATTATGGCAATCAATGCCCAAATCCAAGGGTTGATGATGATGGTCGACATCAACAAACTCTTAAGGCTAAAGACAAAGGAATGTCACATGCAATTTCTATCAGCGATGTGGAGTACGATAACGATGTGGTGAAAGGTACACTTACCATCCACTCTAAAGTAGCAAATGTTTTATTTGATTCTGGATCCACCCACTCCTTTATTTCTGAAGAATTTTCTAAGGATATCACCATATTACCTCAACAATTAGATGTTGAGTTAGCTGTGACAACCCCTAATGGCATAACAGTCGCATCAAAAGTTTATAATTCTTCTCCGATTGAAGTTTGTGGGAAAGTGATTACTGAAAATCATGTGATCCTTCATATAGTGGAATTTGATGTGATTCTTGGCATGGATTGGCTTTCTTTATAGGGATCTTATATCAATTGCCAAAGAAGGGAAGTCACATTTCATATTCCAGATCAATCTATGATCGTCTATCAATGCAAGGATGAACATAACCTTCCAGTGGAAATTTCTTCCATCTTATGGGTCTTGATTCCACTTAATGAAGGTTATTTATCTCAAATGGTTGGTGAGAAACTCACAATTAGGAATATTCCCATTGTACGGGAGTTTGATGATGTCTTTCCGGAGGAATTGCCAGGTCTTCCACCAAATTGTGAAGTTGAGTTTTCAATAGAACTCATACTGGGTGCTTTTCCTATTTCAAAGACACCTTATAGAATGGCCCCAATTGAGTTGCAGGAATTGAAGAACCAACTCCAAGAGAATCTTGATAAAGGATTCATACGCCCTAGTGTGTCACCTTGGGGACCACCTGTTCTGTTTATTAAGAAGAAAGATGGATCAATGAGACTCTGCATTGATTATCGAGAACTTAACAAGATCACTATCAAGAAAAAATATCCTCTCCCACGCATTGATGACTTATTTGACCAACTACGAGGAGCTCAATACTTTTCCAAGATTGATCTTCGTTCAGGGTATCACCAATTAACGGTCAAAAGGGAGGATATACCAAAGACGTCTTTCTGTACAAGGTATGGACACTATGAATTTATAGTGATTCCATTTGCTCTTACTAATGCCCCTGCTAACTTCATGGATCTAATGAATAGAGTCTTTAGAGACTATCTTGATCATTTTGTGGTAGTCTTTATAGATGATATTCTTGTATATTCAAAGAGCAAGGAAGAACATGAAGATCACTTGAGAATTATATTGAAGACCCTGAGAAAGGATAATCTTTATGACAAATTTACCAAATGTGAATTTTGGCTTCAAAGAGATTCATTTTTGGGTCACATAATCCCAAAAGAGGGGATATCTTCGGATCCAGCAAAAACAGAGGTTATCGAAAGATGGTCGAGACCAACAAAAGTAAATGAGATCCAATGTTTTCTTGGTTTGGCTGGATATTATCAACGTTTTGTGAAATATTTTTCACGATTATCTAATCCACTCAACAAGTTGACTCGGAAGCGAGTTAAGTTTGTCTGGATGGAGGAATGTGAAGAGAATTTCAAGGAGTTGAAAAAAATGTTATCTAGTGCACCTGTGCTCACACTTCCTTGTAGTGGAGAAAGGTTTGTGATCTAGAGTGATGCATCCAAGAAGGGACTGGGATGTGTTCTCATGAAAAATTATATGGTGATAGCTTATGCCTCACGACAGTTGAAAATCCATGAGCAAAATTACCCAAATCATGATTTGGAGTTAGCTGCGGTAATCTTTGCATTAAAGATTTGGAGGCATTACCTTTATGGTGAATGGTGTGATATTTATACTAATCATAAAAGTTTAAAGTATATTTTCACACAAAAGGAGATGAATATGCGCCAGAGAAGATTTTTGGAGCTGATTGAGGATTATGACTGCTCAATTCATTACCACCCTAGGAAAGAAAACAAGGTGGCAGATGCATTAAGTCGACAAGACCATGCCAGTTTATCCATGATAAGGATCACAAAAGATCCGATATTTATGGATTTAAAAAGTATGGATCTTGGAATTATAATGGAAGGGGGAAAATCATATCTTTCTCAAATGAATGTTCAACCATCTATACATGTGAAGATTAAAGAGGCACAGAAAGAAGATGTCGAGTTACAAAAGAAGGTGAGAAATGTTCCTGAATTCAACCTTGATTATGCTGGGATAATAAAGTTCAGGAATCAGGTTTGTGTTCCTCCCATCCCCGAATTAAATAAGGAGATGCTGGATGAGGCTCATAGTTCTTTATTCTCTATTCATCATGGAAGCACGAAGATGTATAGGGACCTGAAAGAGTACTTCTGGTGGGATGGCATGAAAAGAGATGTTGCTGAATATGTCTCTCGATGCTTGGTTTGTCAGCAAGTTAAAGGTGAGAGACAGAATTCTAAGGGGATGTTACAACCATTACCCATACCCTAATGGAAATGGGAAAACATCACTATGGACTTTGTCACAGGACTTCCTAAAACATCCAAAGGCAATAATGCTATCTAGGTCATAATTGATCGTCTTACAAAGTCTGCACACTTCATCGCTATTAGAGGGGATTTCTCTCTGGATCAGCTTGCTAGGATATATGTAAAGGAAGTGGTAAGATTGCATGGAGAATCACTTCTTATTATATTTGATCGGGATCATAGGTTTACCTCAATGTTCTGGCGAAGTCTTCAGCATACTCTGGATACGGAGTTGAGTTTCAGCACTGCTTATCATCCTCAGACAGACGGTCAGTCTGAGAGAACAATTCAAACTCTAGAAGATATGTTGAGAGCTTTATCTATGTATTTCAAAGGTGGTTGGGATCAGCACCTACCTTTGGTGGAATTTTCTTATAATAATAGATTTCACTCCAGTATTTAGATGGCTCCTTATGAAGCTCTCTATGGAAAGAAATGCAGGACTCCAACTTGCTGGGATGAAGTTGGGGAAAGAAAGCTATTAGGACCTGATATTGTTGATGAGATGACAGAAAAGGTCCTATCTATTCAACAACACATAAGAGCAGCTTAGAGTCGAAAGAAAAGTTATGCTGACAACCGAAGAAAAGACCTAGAGTTTGAAGTGGGTGATAAAGTGTTCTTACGAATATATCCCTGGAAGAGGGACATGAGATTTGGAAAGACGGGGAAGTTAAGCCCTAGATATATCGGTCCATCAAAATACTGGATCGTGTTGGGAAGGTAGCTTGCCGATTGGCGCTTCCACCAAATCTCTCTCAAGTTCACGATGTGTTCCATGTATCTCTCCTGAGAAAGTACATACCTGATCCTTCACATGTACTCAGCTCAGAAGTTGTACCGCTGGAGCAAGATCTTTCTTATGAATAACAACCGATAGAAATTCTGGATCATAGTGAAAAAGTCCTACAAAACAAGACCACTCGCTTGGTGAAATTTTTATGGAGGAACCACTAATTAGAAGAAGCTACATGGGAGCTTGAGGATATGATGCGGGAGAGGTATCCTCATCTGTTTGTTACAAAGTGACGAATTTCGAGGGCGAAATTCATTTTAAGGGGGGTAGAATGTAACACCCAAGACTTTTATGAGAAATATTTTGTTTTTATGTTATTAAATTAGCAAAGAAATCTTTCGCTACACGCAATCGCGACCTTCCACGATAGCGTGTGTAGTACGCAATACCGAGTTCCACTAAACAATGATATATTATTATAATATTATAAACTAGCCGTTATGAATAGTATTAACTAAATTTTAAATTTTACAACATTATTATTCATCTTACACATTTTCTAGAACATGGTAAGAGAACAAAATAAATTTTTTTGGGTAAAATAAGTATTTATCAAAAAATGCAGTTTTGCCGCCTTTTGATGGTGCAGCCACATTAAATCTAGTTTTTGACACGTTTATAAGTTCAATTTGACAAAATAAAATTCTTCTTTTGAATCAGGATATAAAAATTTACTTTGGATAAATTTTTGATATTTTTCTGATAACTTTCATATTTTGATGAATAGTAAAATTACGCTAATTTTTAATTAAAAACAACCTTTTTCATTGAGATGATTTATATGGTTAAATTATAATATTTAATGGTTTTAAAGTATAGATAGAATATATTTTTACCATTTAATATAATTTATGTCATTAGCATTAATTTCACATTGAATTAATAGGTAAAAACATTTAAATCTTTGGCAAGGTTTTAACTTCTAAAACCCGTTTTCTTAACAACGGGATTTATTTTAAATTAATTACTGGAACATATATGTTTTGAATTTTGAAAAATGGATTCCATATTCAGAATCAGTGGGTCCAAATTATGTTAATAGGCTACTTTTTATTTTTGGGCATTATGAATAGTAACTACGGTAAATTTTATTTACCGTAGTTAAAGGTAAATCGGGTAATTAAGGGTAAATATAAGATTATAAAATTACCCTAACACCTGCAAAAATCCTATTGGATGACTAATAGTCGACCCATATCACCTAAGGGTCGTATTAGATTCATTTAATAGACTTTTTCCCATGAAAATAATTTAATTATTATTAAAACCAAAGAATGTGACAACATGTCACTTTCTTAAATCTTATAAGTATAATAATTTTACTTTGGTGATAAACTTAATGAAACTTCGAACATGAATAGTCTACAGAAAGCTAATACAATTATATACATCATACGAATTTATTTAGAATTTTTAGGGATTAAATAATTATCATTAATTATGACACAATAGCGATGTTGAAATTATTTTATTAATTAAAATATCAAATAAATGGTTTTAAAAATATTAAAATAATTATTATATGCACTATTTAATGTGCTCCACTAATTTTATAGATACATATGACATTTTATTAATCTATTAAAGCTTTTAGTTCAAACATATTCTCTGTATATATTTTATTTAAATTCAAATAAATGAATAGTGTCAAAATTGACACTATTGTTATTTTATAAAAATAACATATTATAAAATTGTTTAAAAATCACAAAAATATTTAAAATTTATAAATTAAACTTTATATGGTCTATAATGTCATAAAGTGTCAAATTATGTAAAATTAACAACACATATGTAATTATTAATAATAATTTAAAATTTACAATATTATTACCACAAATAAAATTAAATTGATAAATAAGGATAAATCAAGTTGATAATGTTTAAAATAAAATCCTAACATGTCTAAATTTTATTGGTTGATGAGAATACAACCCTACCTCATCTAAGCTTCGGATATGAGTCATTTTAGAAGTTTTTATGTGGGGTTGGGATTTAATATAAACTAATATTTATTATATTTCCAAAGGTGCCCCTCTCCTCCCCTATAAAAGGGTACCTCCTCCCTCTCCTCCTCACACCAATTTGAGCCTTCAAGATCGGCCAAACCCAGCCCATTTCACTTCCCCACTTCCCAAGAATCATCCTATAGGTTCTGGTCTTCTTCAAAGACCAACCCTAGTACCCTAAGAGGAGGTTAAGAAGAGGCGCGTCAAAAAGAGGTAATATCCATTACCGATACTTTCCAAATTCTTTCTTCTTCAATTTATTCTTATTTAGTTGTTTCATTATGAATTAATAACATCAGTATCAATAATATACTGATATGTTATTAGAAGTATGAAACAACCCTATTTCAACATCTATCCATCCTACGGAAAACGAAATCACCACACGTTCGTACGTACGGAATACTGTCTCCACGCCGTGGTGTAATCTATTTTCCCCCACCACCTTACTTGGATGGGTATAATGGTGTAAATAATTACTATATATGATTATACATACACTCCAATACAATTCCACGATCATGGGAACGATATCATCGATCGTGCGTACGTACGGAATACCGTCTCCACGATGTGATGCGATTCGTTCTACATGATCTTCATTGAATAATGATTATATAAATGAATTGAATGAATAAATATGGTATATACTACATTAATACCATTCTGGAAATGATGTATATATAACCTAAAGAGAATAATAAGAATTTATTCAACAAAACACGCATAAGAACAAAAAGTTTTAAACACCCGAATAACAAGTAGCAATGAATTATTACTACTAAGAAGCTAAGAATATGACCATATATGATATCGTAACAATAATTATGTTCATATAATAAGTCAATAACATTATTTAAATCATTATACAGGAGGTTCGAAAACTTACGAGGCAAATCGGACCTAAGGTAAGGGAAATATCACAATCTCATTTTTATCTGAGATTGTTTATACTTTGGTATTTACTGGGGTGTATTTTATCATCCACGTCCATGTTTCCTAAATATGTAATATTATTTCCATCCACCTACAATTTTTTAAATCCATTTTTACCCTTTTTTGAGTTTATAGTAAAAGACATGAAAGGAATCTTTTGTCGTTTTTTGTACGAGGTACTTTTTGACTTTTCCGACAAAAGTACGAGAAGAATGTTTTTTTTAACTTATACAGAATGAATGGATTTTTAAAAAATTATTTCTAAGAATATTCCTTTAAAAGTTTTCAAGTTTATTTTTAATCAACTTCTTTTAGTTTAAAATTGTATGACATGTTATGAAAGGAAAATGTTTTTGAAGTAGAAAGGATATTTTCCTCAAGAATGGAGTTCAAGTGTTTTATCAAAATTATTTTCCATCTAAGATAATATAGGGATCTGTTTCTATCCCTATTATTACATTGATTTTATTATGTTGTGATGGAATTATTTTTATGATTTCCTTTATCTTATATGAATTGTTTTATGATGTCATGTTGTTTAAGAATCCCATTTTTTATTACATGGGTTATGCAATTATGTATGATTTATGATTTTTTGGAACACATATGAATGGTATCATTATGAGATGGTTGGGACCTATATCTCCCTCTAATTCATTGGGTAAAGATTTTATATCTCATGAGATAGGCATGGATGGAACGGCAGGTTATACCGGTTCAGTGAAACAGGACTAAAACAAGGAGTGATCTCGGTTCAGAAATGGACTTTGTCCACTAAGATAGTCTTGGAAATGAGTTTTGACTAATAAGAAATGATTTTATATGATTATGTGTATATTCCACAAAGTTTCATGATTTAATTTATGATTATTGGGATTTCATTTCACTACTATGATTTATCCCATGTTATGAAATTATGCTCTCTTTTACAGATTAAGATTTCCAAAATGTTATGTTCTTATAAATATGATGTGATTGATATTTCTTTTACCCTTACTGAGCATTTGAGCTCAACCTTTTGTATGTTTTCTTTCCCCAGGTCAGGAAGAAGCTTATTAAGTAAGATATTCCAAAAGGGACTATAGATATGTTGAAATAAATGGGAGACAGTGTAGACGCTTTATGAACCAGTTGTTTATGTTTCCCAATTTCTAAAGACACTATACCTATACGGTCCTTTCATGGTTTTGTTATATGTTGTAATAAGTATGCTTCAATTTTGAAGTAATAACAATGTATGTAAAGTATGGGTCGTTATATGTGGCATGGCTACTCCAGTACATGTCCTACCCAAACTACTAAGCCCATGTGAGCTTTTCTTGATGTGGGAAACAAGGAGTGGTGATGGGACTTTCCTGACAGAAGGGGGAACATTTTTGAGGTGATGGGATGCGAGGTGAATGGCATCCCAATGATGTTGACCTGCCTATATAAGGAACCTATATATGTAAAGGGGTAAAGTCGGGTATGTCCTAATTCCACTTTATCATAAGGGAGTTGAAATATGTGAATCATGTTGCTCGAGATATGGACCACAATAATAGGGGCATGATGATAGGGGATGGTTGTTAACAGTGTTTGAAACACAGCATCCATATCACATTATCCTGATATGGGGACAGAAAGATGAGGGTCGACCACTGACCATGTTCAAAACATGGGACCTGTCGCAAATGTCATCTTGGGTCTTTAGGGACGTCGTCCCAGGAAGGTAGGTGAGACAATGTGGCATGAGACCAGGCCGTGAAGGGGTTCCCTTCAGATGCAGAAGAGTATTAGAATTCAAATGATGGGCTCACAAATCTTGGACATAGAAAGAGGGAAATTCCCCCGTACAAATTCCACACTTAGGCCCTTTTTCAAAATGCATCTGAGTATGACTATAAGATGTATCAGATAGAGGGAGTTGAGTCCCTTCCTAAGGAAAAGGGTCCTTGGGTCACAAGATTCTAACATAAGGTCCTAGGTTGGACCATTAAGGGGGATTTATTTAATTTATTGAGCGCAGGGTGGTGAAATAGCCAAATGCGGCACATGTTTTCTATTGGGAGATCTTAGTTTAGGGTCATAGAACTTGGACTTGATTGGAAAAAGACATGGGATACATGTGGTGATGCTATTGCAAAAACCTGAGGTGAATGAGAACCTAGGAGGAACTCTCCACACCACATGTTCTTAAAAGAGTTTGGGGCCAGTGGAAAAATAGGGGGTAGGATTTTACTTTCCTGGTGCTGGACCCGAAGACTAGATTTCTGGGCGTTCCTAAATATCCCATGATGATGGGAATCAAGCCATACATAGTTATGGAAGACGTCAAGTGGTTCGACATCTTGAAACAAGGGAGAAAAGTGATCTTAGTTTATGATCATAGAGCTCGGACCATATATGGTATTGAATGTGGGAGACACATAGAGATGTAATTATACATCCCAACGTGAATAAGGAATTGGACTTCAGATCCCGATGTGTTTCTTAGAGAGGTTTTAGGTTGAGGAACCGAAAATTAAAATTAGTCTGGGCCCGAGACAAAGTGAACGGGCATTCTTACGTACCCCTTGAAGATGGGGATCATGAAACACGTATTTCTAGGGATGGAACGGTATGATACCAGTGCCAAGGATAATAAGGTTGTGCATGTCAAGAACATGCTTCAAAAGAGACAATATTTGAAAGATCTTGTTTGTCCTTTAGGATGAATGAGTGTCATTGTTTTGTAAGCGATAGACCTAGGATAGAAAGTCCAGGCATCGCCACAAGAATAAATCGATGTGCAGGCATTGACAAATGGTATGGTGTGTGACTGATACCAAACATGATGTCCCCTTGAGTGATGACAACACGATGCATTTCCATTTTTCATCGTGCGACCGAGATGATAATATCATAGTTTAGGGACATGGGATGGGACCAGGTGATATAGTATAAAGTCATATGACTTGGTCGTATATTAGAGAGGTGAGGTTTCAGAGGTAATGTGCACGGTGTGATAAGGCATACCCAAAGTGTATGAGGATGGGGTCTACATCACACCACGAACGATTCCGTGAGAGAAACCTCAGGCTGAGGGGCCAGAAAAGGTTAGAGGATATGGGATAGGAGGGGCTAGCTCTCAGTTGAGCTGGACCCAAAGATGAGATGTCTGGGTGTTCCTACGCATCCCATGAGGATTGGAATCAATACATACATAGTTCATGAAGGTGCCTTTTAATGTCATGCATTTCAACATACAGTTTAATGTCATTTGGGTCAAGAAGTAGGAGGGACTAACTCCCAGAAAAGGGGCATACATGGTGTGACTATTTCAAACCTGATTTGGATGAGGGAATAAGCCCATGGGTTCCACACCATGTTGTCCAATAAGATTCAGAGGCCAAAAGTTAGAATAGAAGAGGGAAACCATAAAGAGATCTTAGTTTAAGGTCTTAGAACTCAGACCGTAGAGAATCAGAACTCATTCAAATAGGCGCAGACCTCGGTCCAATCCCTAAGCCAACATGAGTGAAACTCGGTCTAGGAAACAAGGGCAGATGAGATCCTCACAATACATGGACTGCGCATAAAGGTGAAGTTGGTGTGGATCCCTGAAGAACGCCTTACCATGGCTTTTTCCTCCTAACGTGCAAATGCGCACTGAGGGATAACACCAGGAGTGTCGAGATTCAACTTGGACATGATTGGGTGGGGAATGATGTGAATCATGTGACCAACATTTTGGTCTTAATGTGGTCATTTTGAAAATGGAGGATGACTGTTGACCATGCTTGAAACATAGTATCCATATCTTGTGACTTGAAATGGGGGAAACAAATGAGCGTCAACCGCTAACCATATTCACAATGTGGGACTTGTGTCCATTTTTTGTTCAAAACCCTTGAGGATGTTGTCTCGGAGTGGTTGGAGGTCCCTTGGTCCGAGTATCCATGCCATTTGGGGGTCCCTTCATATGTGAAAGGTGATGGAAGCCCTAATGAAGGGGAACATTAAGCCTGAGAGGTGGGTGAGAGAATGTACGGGTAAAATTCGACACTCTAAGTGCTAGAACATAGTATTTTAGGGCACATTTAAAAATAACTGAAGAGGTTCAAGGGACCCAACTGAGAGGAAATTGACTAAAAAAGATGATTATGGGAGAAGGGAGGAAGGGTGTTCAGGAGAGAGAGGTATGCAACATGGTTGTTATAAACCTAACGTGAATGGGGACATAAGTCCATATGCCCATACCATGTAACCTTTTCTTGGAAGGACGCAGGGCAGGGGGCCATGATTATAGGGATTTTTTCCAAGATATGGGGTTGGACCCAAAGACTAGGCGTTCCGGAAATCCTACGTATCTCATAAGGATGGGAATCAAGCCACACATATTTCTGAAAGGACATGCGGTTTAGCATCGTGCAGTGAGGACGTGGGAGGACTAGAAGAATGAGGAGGGGCACATGGTGTGACCGTTGTAACCCTGCCATGAGTGGAGCCAATGAATACTGCATTCATCATGTAGGGTCCTCTAAGAAAACTACACCCAAGGGGGGATAGTTGAAGAAAATAGTTTGGGGATGGACTCAAGACGCAATGTTTGAGCATTCCTACATATCCCATGTGAATGGGAATCAAGCCATACATAGTTATAAGGGTGCAATTAAGCATCTTATTGGATGATGTAAAGTTTAATGTCATGCATGAAAAGGATGTTTAATGTCTTGTAGGACCATCAGTTTAGGGTTATGTAGGACCCGGTAGTTTAGGGTCATGCAAGACCAATCTGACTCAGGAAATTATTGCTTGACCAACTTGTTAATGGCGGGAGGAGTTATACGCTCACCATCCATGGTAACCAGGGAGTATGCTTCATTGGAGTAAACCTTGTGAACAATATAAGGTGCTTCCCATTTGGGTTCCAACATGGGTGGTTTCCTACTAGGTATCATTGGTGTCCTGATGGCCAGTACCAAGTCGCCTTTCAAGAAGGATCAGAGGTGAACTTTCTTGTTGAAAGCTCTAGCCATCTCTTTCTGGTTCCTCAATATTGTGGAGGGCACAAATCTCATTGTCATTGAGCACTTCCAGTTCAGTCAGGAAGATTTAAGCTACTTTATCTAGCGATTTCCAATCGTAGATAGCTGGGCGCAATGAGGGAAACTGAATCTTGATGGGAAGGATGACCTCTGTCCCATACAGTAGGGAGTATGGGGTCATCTGGGTGGAATTACGAGTTTTTGTCTGATATGACCAGAGGTGTTGGGGAGCTTGTCTGTCCAACACTCCTTATTCTAACCAACCATTTTCTCTGAAATGTTAGAGAGGGTCTTGTTGAATTCCTCGATCTTTCCATTTTCTTGCGCATGATAGCGGGTGGTGTAAATAGAATAGATGTTGTACTTAGTGTACTGTTTCTTCAGCTCAGCTGCTTATAATTTCGTGTTGTTATCAGTGAGGATGGAATGAGGGACCCCAAATCAGTATATGATGTTGGATCTCCTGAAGTCAATGATAGAATGGGACTTGACCTCCTTGAGCGGAACTGCCTCTGCCTAATTGGAGAAGAAATCTGTAGGATTCAGGATGAACCTACACTGGCGAGCAGTCACTGGTGGATATGGTCTCACGAAATCGAATCCCCATACCTAAAATGGATAAGAGTACTTGGTGGAGTGGAGAGGCTCGGGAGGCTGATGCCTGAAGTTAGCATAAATTTGGCATGCACAACACCTCTTGGAGAACTCGATGCAGCAAATCATGGAGGGCCAGAAATACCCCAGTCTCGGGATCTGTTGAGATAACTTCGGCCTGGTCTGATGAGACACATAGGAACCATCATGAACCTCTTGCATGACCTAAGAAGTCTCGACTCCTTGAATTCAACGGAGTAGAAGCCCATCTAAACCGCACTTGTAGAGGATCTGCTCACGACCAGGGCCATCCAAGAGAGTGAACTATAACGCGTGTCATCAAATTCGCTCATGCTCGGCCTGATCTGCAGAGAGATTACTGTTTTGGATGTAATTGAAAAAGGATGTTCTCCAGTCACGATTCACTTCAATCACTATATCCAGGGGACCTGATGGTCCTAATGTGGGGGCACCGACAGTAAGGTGGCTTACATGTGGGCTGTCATCATCATCTAGAGTGACGAGAGCAATGAATCTTCAGTGTGCCACATGGATAATCAGATCATCATGTTCTGGATCTACAAGTGACATAGCTAGGCTAGCTATGGTGTCAGCCTGAAAATTCTGATGTTGAGGGACATTAGTAACTTCTGGATGATATGGGAACGGGGCCATTTGATGGAAGGGGTTCTCCAACAATGGTACGAGCTCTTGCTTTCTGATGACATTGTCACCATTGATCTGCTTGATGACTAGTTTGGAGTCCCCTTTATAGAGACCCTACCTTTTCTTACATTACTGTTACATCATTTTAAAGAAAAACAACATAATAGTATTATACATAGAGGATCAAAAGGTTTAGTGTCTTGGGAATACTAGGACCATATATAATAGTTACAACATCAAGCATAAATATTTCTTAGCACATGTAGTCACCATAGGATATACATCAATTGGGTTGGTCTAAAATCCCAATAAGAGGATATATAATAACAATATAGCATGGGGTGATAATTATCATAACATAGTCAAAGGATCTTGAACATGCGAGGAATCATAAATAAAAGACATTAAATATGGAAATGCATAAAAATGTACCATTAGGTTATAGTGGTTAACTACCACACATACTTGTGAAAAAAGATAGAATATTTTCACAAATAATTTCACAATTACTTATGACATTCATCACTTTAACAAAATCATTGGAGCTCTATATAATCCCGAGTGCACCAGTCACAATGAAACAATCATATTTCACTATATAATTCCCGGCGCACCCGTCACATCATAATATCATCATTTATCATTCATTCCACAATAAACATATATAAAAAGTGAAAATAAATAACCCATTAAATGTAATGGGTTTCATCTCATAAGAACGCATTCATAAACATTGTGTTTCCTAAAGAAATAGAGAATAAAATACATGTTAGAAGAACCGTTAACCTTGAATGAGAAGTAAAAGGCATGTTATTAAAAGAATAGTTCTTTTGAAAGACATTTTGTTTGACATAAATACTAGTGATAGACATGTATATCCCATAAAATGAGAGACTATGATTAAAAAATGATTTTTAAGGAGTAACCAAATCAAAAAAGGATGGATAGAGGGAGAACCCGAAGGATGAAAGTTGGGTTCGAGAATTTCCCCATACCTTATATCTGAATGGTTCCATCGATTTAATGTCCTGTATAATGACATTATATTCATTAATTACAATTTACAAAACCTTTTATACATGAATAGAGTTAATTTTTGGTTTCATTATGTTATTTTATGGGCCTTTTGATGAGTTATAGAGTTTAAAAACATTGTTCGAGAATATTGGTTTTTATGGTTTTCTTGAGCGGTTCATATGTATTCATGAATTGATGTTTGTGTAGAACGTGGATAAACATCCATAAAATATATTCCATGTTATTAATGATATTGCAGAAGCTAAAATTATCTTATAATAATTTATATCACATACCATGTGGATGAATCATTAGAAAATAATTAAATGATGATTGTTTGAGTTAATTTGGCCAGTTTTTCAACCAAAAAGAGCTTGTTTGGAATAATCATTTAGTAATATGTGCATAAGATAGTTCCATAACATTAAAAAGGACTTAATACATATAAAATATTCTGTTTCGACCATATGAATGGTTTCATGACCAGATATGAATGTATAAATGAAAAAAGAAAACATGTCGTTCTTGAAGGCGTTAGATTAACACCTCGCGAACAACGTTTTCTTTTATAAAATAAAAGGAAGAGGAGAAGGGGGTTTGATGGTATAATATACCATTAGTATCATAACATTCCAGTACATGTATGATACTAGATTTACCATACCATTTTGAAAAATATAGGTGGGGATAGAATAATAAAATAACTAGAAATTGAAAGGGAATTAATGGAAAAGAGGGAGAGAAATTACCTCTTGAATCCTCATCTTGAGATCCTTCTTAAGGGGCCTAGGCTTGGATTTTTATGAGACCAGAAGTGCTTAGATGCGTATGAGGGGATAGATAAGATTCTTGATCAGAGTTTAGACAAGTATTGAAGATTGAGAGGTGTGAGGAAATGAGGGTATGAAGGGTGGTATTTATAGTGGAGGGGAGAGGGGATTTCCCAATAAAAATGTGGGATTACATCATCATAACATCATACATGACTCCATAATTAGCTTATTTAGCTTATTTTGTAAATTAGGGTATTTCACTATTCATCAAAAAATCATGTATTTCAGAAAAATACCCAAAATTCACCCCAACCATTTTTCAATTTTTAGAATCCAATTTTGTTTTCCATTTTTCAAAAATAAATTTCTTTATGTGATAAATTTAATAATTAATTAAAATCATAATTTCTTTGAAAAAACAGTTTTTAAAATCAAAACTTATTTTATAATGCATTTGAAAATTACTTGAGGACTTATTAAATTATATTAAATCAAGAATAAATAGATTTTTTAATTTATGAACACATTTTTAGAAAATAAATTTTATTATAAATTAATTTGTTAATTATAATTAATTATTTATGTCTTACAAAGATACCAATTCTTTTACTATATTCAAATTGTCACTTATAAGATGCCTTAATTTTATTTAATTATTCAAGGGTAAGGTTACTATTATTTTGGATGATTTACTATTCACAAACATCATATTACTATTCATATGGTTAGGTTGCTATGCATATAAGTAATTTACTTTTCACCAATAATTATTTTTTTATTAGACTCAAAAAAAATTCTTGAACACAACTGTGTATGTCGGATTTTTGAAATTCAAAACATTGATGTTACAAACGTATGTTTAAAGGTCACTTATCAGTTATTAGTTCATTATGTTGTGTTTTCATGTGATTTTATGACATATTTATAATAAGTTGATTTCATTGAAAATCTTTGGGTCGTTACATTCTTCCCCCCTTATGAAATTTCTCCCTTAAAATTTCATTTTACACAAACAGGTGAGGGTACTTCTCCTTCATCGCCTCATTTGGTTTTCAAGTAGCTTCTTAAAACATATGGTTCCTCAACAACCCTTTGACAAGGTGGATTGTCTTGTTGCGTAGGACCTTATCTCTCCGGTCCAGAATCACTACTGGCAGCTCCCCATAGGAGAGATCATCTTCCAGTTGTACCACCTCTGAGTTCAGTACATGTGAGGGATCAGGTATGTACTTCCTCAAAATATATACATAAAACACATCATGAATATGTGCCATATTTGGTGGAATTTCAAGACGATGGGCCACGACTCCTATGCGGTCAAAGATCTCAAAGGGTCCAATGTACCTTGGGCTTAGCTTCCATTTCTTTCTAAACCTCATGACTCTATTCTATGGTGATATTCGAAGGAAGAATTTATCTCCAACATCAAACTCCAAGTCCATTTGACGGTTATCATAATAGCTCTTTTCCCGACTCTTATTAGCATTGAGGTGTTTCTAGATGACTTAAAACATGTCTATAATCTCTTCCACATGATCGGGTCCAAGTAGCTTTCGTTCTCTAACTTCATCCCAAAAGGTTGGTGTTCTACATCATTTTCCACATATAGCTTCATGTGGAACATCAATAGTAATTTAAAAATAAGAAAAATTTAAGCACAGGTTCATGTGAAAGTGAACAAAAAATTAGGGAATATTTTCTAAAGAAGAAAAAATTAGTACTTTATTAAACCATGGGTTTCCTCCTATGAGGAATTATGTTTATTGTCCTTAGATAGCCTTTCCAAGAGATCTGACCATAATAACTAGGAGGATGTGATTTTTTCATCATGAAATGTCATTTATTGGAAACCAATATATTTATATGTGAAAAATAATCCATATGGGCTCAAAATTTTATAGGGAATAAACGGAATCCCTTAGTATCTTCTACTCTCACATGAAAGACCCTATTGGCAAAGATAAAACAGAAAGCATTATTGTATTAATAAAAAATTCTTGATTTATTCTTTCTATTTTAAGATAGAATTAACCCATTTGAATATCCCATAATGTGGAATTATGGAACAGAGTACTTCCAAGGTTGTGTCAAATCTATTCAAGACTTCATCCAGATTTGAGACCACAATATTTCTATAAATAATTCTGACATTGACTATGTTTTGAAAACTACTTTTAGGAAGAGTTATTTTCATTTTAGTCTTAAAAACAACTTAATTTTTAACCATTTATAATTCCACTTCAGTATTTTTCTTTAATTTCCAAAATTGGATTAGCTACCATTATATTAGTTTGAAAAGGTAAAATATTATTTTAATTAGAAAAATTTTCCAATAACTTCAAGTTACCCTCTAAAACTAAGTAGCACACAACAATTATTTTCAATTAGAAACATAGAAATTTTGATTTTAGTTTAACTTAGATCAAATTTATAAAAGATTTATATATATTACAGTTTCTTTCCTCTTCAACCCCATCTTTTGATATATTCTAAACATTAAATTCATCAAAAAAAATACTTGATTTGTTCTAGGAATGTAGTTGTAACAGATCTTGTCTCTATTGATTTTTCAATGTCTAAATGTAACATATTTTGTCAAGTGTGTATAATCATGATGTGATTGGTAGTTCAACGATGTATGGGAAATAAGTTTTATATTTATCTTTTAAAGGTGGATAATGTGATCTAAAAATAACATATTTGAAATAGATGTATGTTTGGGTGATGTTTTATTTAATAGGTTGTGTTCCTCAAAGAATCTAGTTTTTTGTATTTTAAAATGATTATGAAAATATGGATGTTTTTGAAATTTGATTTAGATTTTGTTTTTTCATTAAAACTAGGATTGGTTAAATATTTTTAACCATAAAAACATTTTAAATGGAAAAAATAATTTTGAAATGTGGTGGTTGGTATTGATAATGAAATTTGAAGGTAATTTTGAAATGTAATTCTAATTTAGTTTTGAATATAAATGGAATCCCAAATATAATTATTTAATATCCTAAATTTTAAAAGGATTATGGTTTTTAGAGTAAAATTTGAAAGTGTTTATTTTTAGTGGAGTTTTCTAATGGATCGATTGCATAAAATTGTGTATTTTATAGATAAGTATGGTTTTGATTTGAAATATATTAATAAATGGGTCTGAACAAGGTTCTTCCATATTTTCCAATTTAAAAATGGATGAGCTTTTTTATATCTTCATCCCAGTAGTTATGGACCATTGAAGTCCTATTTTGGTATTTTCTATTGATTTATAAGGTTGTTACTATGTCCATTGACATTATTGACTTGTGGTTATAGGTGGTTAGAGTTAGATATATGATTTCTTCCTCAGAAGTGTGGTTAGCTGTAAGGGTAATCATTTTTGAGATAGTAATAGATATTATTATTCAACGATATTCTGTGGTTTCTAGGAGATTAATAAATATTTCATGGTATTGTGGTAAATTGATTGAGTTATGTACAAATCATATATAAGTAACATAATCAAATTTTACTGGGGATGGATGATATGTTAGTGTGAATTGTGGTTTTGTAAGGTTCATAATATCTAAGTGAGATTTTCTCAAGTATAATTAGGTGTGAGAAGTAATATTAATTTGTTAATGACATATTTCATGTTTACCTTTATTTATATATTTTTATGTTCTTAAGTGGGTGCTTTTCATGGTTAGTGTATTTTTTTCTTGAACCCTTTATTGACTTTGATTCTAGATGAGGCATTGTTTGTTTATTATGGGATTTGGAAAGGATTTTTAATGGTTAATAAAATAATTTTATGTATTTTTGTGTTATTTTTGAATTTTCATTGGTGGTTTTAATTCTCATAGTGTGGCTCAAATGAATTTAATTGAGGATAAACCTTATGGGGTTAGCAAGAGGAGGTCATTTATGTTACAAAAGATATCACAATAATCTCAATAGATCCCACTAGTATTTAGGTGGATTAAAATAAAAACATTAAAGGTGGGAAAGATATTTTAAGTAAAAATACTTTAAATCCATTATCAAGGACCCCACACACTCATTCCGTCTATGTATACAAATTCTTTGTAGAGACCACTAATCCCTCTCCTTCTCCACATTCATTCCTATGAATTAAGGGTTAAATAAGATGTTTTTATTCAATCAATTAAAGGATGGATCTACCCATATCATTTTTTCCTCGATCATCATTATTTTTTCTTTATTCTCTTTTTAGGGAATTAGGGATTTGAGATAAATCCCACTGATGTGTTCTAGAATTCAAGAAAGATCATTCGTATTCCTCTTTTTTTACAAATGAGGACATAGTTTGATTTTTTATACCTATTTATCATCATTATTTTGGGGGGATTCTAATGTTTGATTTTTACTAATGTTATTATATTTTAAGTAAAATTATAGGGTTGAACTGTAAAAAATATTTGATTTTTTAGGCTATAGAATTTTTTGGTTAAATTCTATACATAATACTAATTGTTTTCTTATGAGATTTTGTGTACCATTTATTATGGTGGTGATATATTTGGGTTCCTTTGGTAACAAATTTTTTTTTGGTGTTTACTATGTTCTACATGATGGTCATGTGTATTGGTAAATATACCATATGTAAAGGGTTGTTAATCTCAATGTCCTATTTTATTCTCAATATATATATGATTATGTTTCTAAAGATATAAATAATAATAGGATTACACTTTTTGTATATACATTAAGGAAATTTATATTATTATTTTATTATATTGTGGAATGTTTTAAATGAGGTTCTCTATAGTATTATAATGGTTAGAGTATTAACTATTTTTTTTATGGATAAATTGATACCTCTTCCCATTATGATTATTTAAATGAAACATTTTAATTTATTGAAAATATTTACATTAAATGGGAATTTTTGTTTTATGATTTGATAATTTAATGTGGCCCTAATGAGAATATTTTTTATGAACACTATTTTATATTAAATGAGTTTGAAAATGAAATCTCATGTGTGTCTTTGGTTCCAAACCACCTTGAAGATAACTTAATATCATGGAATTGTTTTTGAAGTAAAACATATTGTTTTAGTCAATATTCCTTAAATTCACCCCCTTCATCCTTAATGTTGTCTTTGAAACGTTAACCACCTCTTCCTACTTTATCCTAAATTAACTATATGCCAAAAAAATCGCACTTAACTACGGGATAAGATATTTATTTATTGAAGATGTGGTGGATGAGTCAACTAAATGAGACGAAGTGAAATACCCTGAAAATCCTAATGGGTTTCATTTTAACATAAATAATTATATAAAAAATAAAAAAGGATTAAATAAGGTACAAGTTGATGTATGTTTTTTATAAAAATCATTTCATTTTATTCATTTATTTTTATAGAAATTTTATGGGTAAACTTCTACCTCCTTTTAAATTTTTAATCAAACCATGTTTACAAAAGCACTCATTGTATCACATATACACTTCTATATCTTAAACCATTTTTTCATTAAAATTGTATATAATGATTAATTAAAACAGGGATTGGGGATGTATATTTCTATGAATTCCCCAGTAATGTATTTTTTCAAATTTATAAATGATTTATTTTTATAATCACTATGAAATAGATTTTCACTTGATCACTAAACCATTACGTAATAATGTGGTGAATTTAAATATATTATAAAATCAGGATATTAAATATGAATCTTTTACAATCTTAGTTTAGATAAATTGAATATTAGAAACATTAACTTTTTAGTATTAGTTGTTCTATTTCCCATTTTGTTTTGAGAATAACTACTTTTGGGTTATGGTTAGTGACTTGTTTTGTTTTTCAATACCATTTATGAATCTTTTAAATAATCCTTAGATTTTTTTTAATCTTATTATAATTTATTCAGTGTAGAATTTGTTTCATTTAGACTAAGAAAATATTAATTGAGTTCTATATTAATATTGTTTATTTATAAGTACCATATTGTTTATCCATGATTTAATATGTTAGTTATTGACATGATAGTATTATTATTTGAAGTTATATAACTATAATGTTTATTATACATCCTATATAGTATGTTTATTTGTTTCATATAGAGTATATCCCAAACATAGTTGTAGATAATTTGAACTAATTTATTATAAATACATTTTTTGGAATGATATTGTGTGTGTGAGTATTCATGATATGAAAGGTTCCTATTTATTTGTGACATCTTAGTTTTTCTATATATTTCACATCAATGTATTCAAATTTTTTATTATTGGATCTAGATTGGTACTTGGGTACACACTACATATGAACATTTATATGCACATATATGATTAGTTCCTCCTTAAAAGTATAGCGAGGCCTCAATTAGAGGATGGCTAAAAATATGTATATAATTATGGATTTGTGTGTGTGAATTACATTATATTATAAAATCAGTAACCACATAGGTGGGGATGATATATACAGTCCATTATAAGGGTAAGATGAGTGACCTTCTAGGCGAAGCTAGTATTGATTAGCACAAGTTTCTTAATTGTGAGGATATAGTGACCTCCCATTGGATGTGATTTTATGTTCGTGTCTTTGCCTCTATATATATATATATATATATTGATATAAACATGTGTGTATGTGTTTGTTCACTACCTCATATAGAGGATAGGTTTGATCTGATATCCTTGAATTATAGGTATAATATGGTGGAAAAGTACAATACTTAGATTTTAGGATGGGCTTCAAGTGGGTTTTTTGACACTACTGAATATGATTATTTCTATAAAAGTGTATGTCATTTTTTAAATCCTTAATAGAGAATTATTTCTAACATCTCAGTTATTTCATTATTAGAGTAGAAATTTTTTGGTTTGTTTGCATCTATTTTATGACTGATAACTACTTGTATACTTATTTATCTTTATTTATATAAATAAATTAACATGTTCTTGTATACATATTTGTTTTCCATTGTGTTCTTTGAGAGATAGTTGGTGGTTCCATACTATGTATATATGGTCACAATCTAGATAGAAATATCAGTGGGCGTGAAACTCCTCCTTTACATTATTACATTTCTGGTATGAATTGGTACATTGGTAGAAATTATATTCCCTTAACATATAAATAATCCATTTCATTGATGTCGTATTAGTTCTAAATTTATACTTAGAGTTATTGGTGAGATTTTATGAGGTTTTCTGTGGTACATAACCTTTCCTTTTCCTTATACTCATGACTTTGCACAACTTGACCATGATATTATTTATGGAATGATCATATATGGTGGTTTTAATAAGGATTGGTCTGGTGTATATATATATATATTGTTTTTTTGTATTTATTCATTTCATATTTTTATATTTATTCTTTGGTAACATGCTTTATTTTTGGAAAGAAAAACCTATTCTTGAGTAATGACTATTTTCTGATAGATTTCGACCTAGATGGAATACTATACCTAATGAAGGTATATCATTACCTGGTTGAATACCAAGACATACGTAACTACTCACATGTACATTCAGATTACAGAGGGCCATTAGGATAGTATCATCTTGATTTGGGTAATGTGTGAGTATTCATGTCAAGGTTTCTACATGTCGATTAATGTAAAGGTAGGTGGTGATCGTATACCAATTGAAGGAATATAGGATTGGGAAATTTTGGTTGATGAAAATACTGATCACCTTAATTTATCAGTTATATCCCCACAAACATGGAATTTAATATATAAGAAATCATTAATAATTATTTCAATTATTATAGAATAAAAATTGATCATTGGAAAAACTATCCTATTAAGACATTACAGGAACCAAGTATAAAATTTTGTAGCATAATTATTTGGAAAATAATAATTTCTTTTCATAAATAATAAATTAACCCCTTATTGATTATAATATATTGAGTATACATTCATTAGAAATAAACTCATTCCAATTAATTTGAATTTGAAAAAACATGAATAACAAGGATTAAAATTAAATGAAAAATCCATAACTTTTGTTAAACATGATAATGAATCAAGATCCATTAATCCCACATGTATTGAAATATAATCCACCATATCCACCAAGATATGGATCTCTTAAAACAGACCACCTCCCTAGGGCTAAAATAAAATTTCGTTGAAAATCTTATTGGATTGATATAAGGGAAAATTTATTAACCTCTTCTTATGTTATTGGTTATTTAATAAAAGACAAAAATCCATAACAATATAAATTTTGAATCCCATAACTATAATTACAATGTCTCTATGTCAAAAAAATAATATCATACAAATTTTGAATGATTTTAGTTTCATTTGGTCTTTCATTTATGAGGCATCAACATTAAAACTCATTGTATAGTTATTTATTTACATAATAATTGTAAAATTCTCTAAATATTTAACTAGATTTAAAAAATTCAGAAATAATAACTCAATGATTAATGTCATTTCATGATACCAATATAACCTTCATAAAAATGTTTTGATTTCCCTTCCTAGGTCAAATTTTACATTTTACCCATATAGAGGACCCATTACATTGAAACTCGAGAGTGATGCAAGTCTCTCTTTAGGAAAAACCAAAGACACTATATCCTCCCCACCTTTCACCATTTATTTCCTTGAATAAGATATGAATATAGATGAAAAAAATGAAATATCCTAATCATAACTCAGTTGAAAGACAATACATCCTCAAATTATCATAATGTACCTCCAATTTTTTAGGTTCTATGAAAATCCATGACATAATTAATATATGTTTAAATGGGTAATATAATTTGGATTGAATATTACTCAATAAAATTGACACAATAACCTTATATAATACATTTTTAGGTCATAAATTAATATATATATATACCTTAACAACAGTTAACCTCCAAACACTCATGAAATTCCATTATTACCACCTACCAAACATTATTTTCCATGGAATTTTCTCTTTTTCACATGTAAAAGGACCAAAATTAATAAAATATGGTCATTTTACATACCCAATACCCCCTCAAAAAAATTTTTATCACTTATACACAATAACATTAATCAATTACTTCCTTTTCAAATGATACTTCAAGAGAATATCCAAAATATCAATGTCAATATTATATTCCATTTGACTTGTTTATTTAACCTTCTTGTCCACACACCTCCAAAACTCTTCCAAATATATGTAGTTAATGAAATAAATGTAAATAATATATTGAAATTTTATCATATTAATATCATAACCATTATCAATTCTTATCCCAATTATTTTTTTTAAATGAAAACATTTTTCTTTCATATGTGCGGATGACCACCTCCATGAACGTCACATTTCATTTTTCTTAACCAAATTTCATGGATTATTCAAGAAATGGTTTTATTGAATATATATTTTATTTTTATCATGATTTAATTTATTCTAATATATAATTGGTATTCTATAATTGAAATTTACAAAATGCGATAATTGTAAAATTAACATTTTAAAACAATAATCACAATAAGAAAAGTAGTTTCTTTACAATATTTTTTTTATATTTTTATTATAAATATTAAAAATTATTATTCATAAAATTAATATATTTTAAATAATTTCATTATAACCATGTGATAATGATACTATAACAAAATAATCACTTTTATAAACATACTCACACATAAATAATAGTATGTCCTAGTTTCTGTCAGGATAACCACCCAAAAGAATAATTCAATAAATTTATTTCATTGATCACTATGACAAATTATCTATTTATTATATTGTAAATTAGTGAGAATATAATGTTTGTTTTATGGTCCTATAAGTATTATATAAATTCTATACTTATTATCAATGGACTAAAAAAAATTTTGTTAAAATTTTCTGAAAGAATCTCAACATTGACATTGTTATCATGAATCATAAATGAAATACTTATGAAATTAAGTTATCAAGTTATAAAATTTATGAAATATTCCAAAATGGTCTCTTAATGATTATAAATTAGTCTATAAACATTAATTGATGTCATCATTATAAAACTATTACTAAAAAAATATCGAATCTAATATCTACTGAGGATGGAAATAAACTATAACAGGCTAATAAACGAATAATAAATTATTATAACAGATGATTATAAAAGTTAATATAATTTATTAATGTTATGAAATAGGTCATTAATATGGTTTTTGTTTATGATTTATTATTTTAGTGAGGGTTTTACTAAGCAAGAATACAAGGTATGGGTTTTTTATAACTGGACTTCATATCTTTGAATTATAATGATTATTATTGAACCCCAGCCTTATAAGAATATTTTATTTTATTCTATGGTTATATGAATTTTTATTCACGCTTTAACTTATATTTATTTACAATTCTTTCTGATGAAATACTTTAAGAAAGGAATGCCACTTCAAGGATTATAATATCTCTAAGGATTTTATGTCTTAATTTTCAATTCCTTAATACATGTTTCATTGTGTAACCATGTTTTAGTCTATATGTATTATAAACTACCCATTTTATAATTTATATTGATAAATATATTTTACACATGTACTTCAATATCAATTCCAAGATCTCTTTCTAATGGGGTTTTCATTAATATGTAATCAAACCATAAAGTTTTCTTTTCCTCTCCCATTTACAAATCAAGAATACTTCTAAATGACAATATATCTCAGTAATTTTATGAATTTTATATCTAAAACCCCAATTGATATATTCTCATATATTAATTCTTTGTTTTTACTTTTCATCTCACTATTTAATTTTTTTCTTGTCTCATAGTTTTCCTTTTATAATAGAAACTGACACCACTTATTATTTTTTAATGTGTATCTTTCTCTTCAATGTAAATATTCATTGTATTATTTTTAAAATATAATTATTTATTCTGAATTATTTATTAATTCAATTTTATAATATTTTAAATTTTCATAAAATGTTTTAATGAAATATTTTACTCTTTGTGTATGGGTCATTTTTTAAAAAATGTAAGGAATCTATTATAAGCATTCAGATGTCATCATAGTTTTCCATCATTTTTTCATTTTCTATGAAATTTCCTCCTTAGATATTCATGATCATTAAAATTTAATCATATTATTCTATCCTTATAAAATATTGTTATTCTTATAATTTCTTTAGAATGTTATGATTATTTCTTATTTCCAATTCTATTTTCATAATTCTTCTAAATATGTTTTCCATTATATTTATACATCACATGATATATATTATTCTTGATCAATGATATTATTTAAATGATATAATGAAAAATATATTTTAGGATGTCATGTGAAATTTTATTTTCTCTTATAATAATGACTCATCACTGTTTTTTTATTTCCTAGTTTTATCATCGTATTACTTTTTTCAGTTACTCTAATATACTTATAGTGAACATGATTTTTTGGGGATTTTTCTTCGGTTTTTTCTAGTGGAAATTGGAATTTTTTGATGTTTTATGGAATGTTCATGGTTGGTTTCTAGTCACAAACCATGAAACCTTAGATAATGGGGGTTAACTTAATTTGTGCAAGGTTTGACAAACCATGGACCAACCTAAAAGAAACTATGTACCATTTATAGTGACTACAGGGGGTGAAAAGTTACGACATATAGTTTTTCTAACAATGTTAACCTCTCTAGGAAACCATCAGTGTGGTATATTTTTATTCTGTAAAATTATTAAATATTTACTGAACCCCCATTAAAGTTCCTTGTTGACCCCAATTCAACAAAACTCAGATATCATGGCTAGTAAATCTCTTTAATAGTTATATGGATCCACCCTCTATAAAACACATTCTTTAGTGGATAAAATCATGTCGGATTTAAATCAATATCCTATGGGTATGTGAATCGCATCTCATTTGTCTTATTCAACTCTCTATTCCTCTCTTCCTTAGAGAGTATTATAACTATACATTGTAGAAGGAAATAATATCTGTTAAGTTATATCTTAATTCTAGGTTTGGTTTCTGGATATTCATCACCTTGGTTCATTATTAGAAAACCCCATTATGAGTGTTTTGTTGGGATTATATGATTAAATTTAGGTAGTTATATTCAATATTTTCCATATAATTAAACTATGATATTATTTATCCATTAAAATTTTATTCTATTTGATTATTATAAAAAACATTATGCTTGTTGGAATTGGAATTTAATATTGGATGGATTTATTTTGGGAAAAACCCCAATTCCCATAGAATTTAATTTTGGGGGGTATTTTGAAATTAATAGAATTGATCAATTTATTTGAGAGTTGTTTTGAAAAAAAATGGTTTAAATTGAAATGATTAATACCTAGGATTTTATTTGTGTTGAAATGGAATGAAATTATGAAAAAACCATGTTTTTGGTTTTGAAAATAGATTGGTATATTGAAATTGAAAACTGGGATATTGTATTGGAATGATGATTTGATTAGAAATGAGAGGATTCAACCATTATTATATTGATTGATTGGGAAAATATGAGTATATGGAGCTAGTGGTCTATTTGTGATAAGAACTCTTGGAATATGATTCCCTTAAAATGGACTGATGGTGATAACTCTAATAGGAATATAGTTAGAAAGATCTTTTCCCCAATGGGATGTTGATATGTCCTATTCGGCCTGAGGCTGATGGCCACGTGTACACTTACATTAGATTCTTACTAATATGAAATGTTTGAGGATAATATATTTGGAAATTATCATAAAGCATGGAGATTACTATGGTGGTTATAATAATTGTTTTGATATATATATAATCCATTGTTTTTGGAAGGTTATTCTTTATGTGAGTTGATTTATATAAACTGTTTTATAAAAAAAATTACGCCACGTTTGAAATTTTCTACAAAAATTTTAAATGAATGAATGTTTTGTTTTATATAATAAAATGTATTGAAATTCACAGTTTTATATAAATTTAAATCTTGATTTAGTTAATTATAATTCCACATGTTATGGAGAACATTGTAAGACACTACTTGGAGTTATTGTTCAAACCCTACCTTTTCCTTTCAAACATTTTAGATTTCCTCCTTCTAGGTCTAAGAAAAGGGAAAGTACCACTTGGAGCTGGTGGATATTCTTGGTCCTTTGGGATTTATGTGATGTGTACTTAGGGTTTTTTACTTTCTGTTGAGAACTTTGATTATGCACTATTTTGGTTTTTATTATAATTTTTTTTTATGGTATTTTCTCCCTTTTTAGTGTTGAGTATAATAACCTACAGACATTATCTTATGATGTTTTGTTGAAAATTCCTTCCCACCTGGTCATGTATCAGGTCCTAGATGTCAACCCATGTTGATAGGGAATGTTGTTTGAACCATGTCTATTATGGATTGGGCATCAGGTTATGCGGGTATCCTGGATGGTTCAACAAAAATGTGTATCAAAGATGTTGGTCCAATATCATACATTTAAGTTAGTATGTAGTTTGGAATATCTTTTTTGGGCATATGAGGTGGTTGTGACTGAGGACATGGATAACTCTCATCACAATGAACCTTAAGTCACCATAGGTGGTCTGGAGAATGAACTATTAGGGAATAATTTGATCAGGTTCTATACTTTTCCATACATTTGATTTTGATATATGATATCCGAGTCAATTTTTCTTATCTAATTTGATTAATTTTCATGCTTCTATACCTTAATTTTTGGATCTGGGTAAGCTTATGATGTCTTCAATGATTTTTTATGTAGTATAGCATCACTCCACCATGAAGATTTGTGAAGAGGTACCATGAGGATGCTGATGGGTATCCATGGTAGGATAATCCTCTCATGTACAAATATCTTGTCTAGATTATTGTGTGTATTGTCAATGCTCTAAGATCGGAACCTAAACCCATTCCCATTTGGGATCCACTTTTGGGAAATTAGTGGAATGAATCTTGGAATTGTTCTCAGTAGTTACTTCCCCCAAAGCCACCATAATTCTAATCTCTAGTAATCCTAAAGAGGTTGAAATATTGTTTAGGAAGATAGAGATTATATTTGATTTCCTAGAAATTCCTAATTCAATTAATGTGTAGTTTTGCACCATAAAGATGATTGGAACTAGCATCAGATAGTGGGTTACAATGGTTATGGAAAATAATCACAAGGGTTTAGATAGGAATGACTTCAATGTTATTTTCACAGATCAGTTTAATCTAGAGTCTATGATTGTGGCTAAGGCTATGTATTTTTCGAAACATAAACTAGCTGATAAGACCATGATAGAGTATGGGAACCTCTTTATCAAAGAATGTGTTGTTTTCAATAGATATAGTATTGAATGATAATATGAATAATAAATGGTTCAATATAGTTCTTTAGACTAATATTTTTTCTCAGTATTTTTTGATCAATCTCCCTTTTGATGCTAATGTCTTGGATGCAGATTTTATTGTTGATCTTGACCTAGTTGTTATGTCAGGGTTGATGAGAGTTCCTTTTTCTACCAGTGGAAGTTCTTTGATCTACATTGAAGGGAAAAAATAATTTTTATGGTTCTGTGGTGGATCTTTATAGAATTAATCTTTTACACCACCTATATTTCCTATTAGACGCCCTTTGACTTGCTTCCAATGTGGAAATGTTGGGTATTCAAAATGGGTTTTCACTGAGGCACCCAAGATCTAAATTTCCTACGAATTATTTGGTCACCTGTAAAAGTTTTGTTATATATGTTTTCCCCATGTAATGGAATATCATTAGTAACACCTAATATTACTATGGTGTAATCAGATACTTCATGAACAAAGGGGTTCCATCTACATTCATCCATAATGAAGCTTCTTCATGTAGTGTATGAGACTCTAGAGAAATAAGATACAGGTCTAGTAAATGCAAGAGTTAACATCACTATATCTTTGTATCCAGTGAATTATCTATTTCATACTTATATATTTAATTCATATATAGGAACTCATATTGTGAACTTTATTAATCCCCCTACTGAGATTTTATCTGATTTAATGGATATTACTACACCCCTCAGAATGAAGAGGTAGACGGGACTCTCTGGTCCTACTTTTGTTTTTTATTTAATAGAAATTGTGCTTACCAGTAATTTTCTTATTCCAGAAATGAAACATCTTGATGTCATTTTTGGGATGGATTTGATTATTTTTACTAAAACCTAGATTTATTGTTATTTTTGACAGGTCTCTTTATTATGCCCAAAGGGGGTAACTATGTCTTTTAGGGAGAATGGGACCCGATGTCAGGTAGAGATGGTCCTTAAAATCAAGAGTAGGGGAATTTAATATCAATATTTGTATTTGATCTGGAGAAAGAATCATTGAGATATGATCTCCCTCGAATTTTTATTGTGTTTCCCAATATTTTTCCCTCTTATTTCTATAGTCTTCAATAAGTAAGAGTGGAAGAGCTCTATAATAATTCAGTGCATGGTAATCAACCAGTATACATTCATTATTATTGTGTGGGACCTACTAAAGTGAAATAGTTAAAGACTCTATTGGATTATTTATTAGAGAAATGATTTATAAACCAAAGGGTGTCACCTTGTGAAACATCTATTCTATTTTCTAGTAATGTTGATGGAATGCTTCACCTTTATGTTGTTTACTGAATACTCAAATGAGTTATGTTAAAGAACAAGTATCTATTTTGATGGATATATTATCTGTTTGATTAGTTTAATGTGTCAATTTGGTTCTCAAATATTATTCTCAGATGTGGTTATTACCAGATGAGTATAATAGAACATGACATTTATAAAACTACCTTTTGGGGTTGGTATTTCCATTTTGAGTATCTTTTTATTCCATTAGGTAAAAAATTATGTTGTATTATTTATGTATTTGATGAATAGTATCTCTCATGAGTCTCTTAGACATTTTGTATGGTATTGTGGACGAAATATTATTTTACTCTTAGTCTGTGGGGGATAATGTGCTTTATCTAAAATTAGTTTGTATTTTTTGATAAATCACTGACTATATTCCATGTTATTCAAATGTGATTTCTATATATGGGATGTGAAATTATTAGGAAATGTGTTCATGTAAAATGGTATCTCATTTGATGCTAAAAATGTGAAAGCTATTCTGACATGGAAGAACCTATGAAATATTTTTCAAAAATTGAAGCTTCTTAGGTTTAGCTGGTATTGTCATCATCTTGTAATTTAATTCTCAAGGATTCGTTCTCTGATAAACTCTCTCACTCAGAAGGGGAGTTTTTTTGGGATAATAAATTTCATAGTTATTTTTTTGAGATGAAACATCCTTTTAATTTTACACCATTTTTGATACATCCAAAATTTGGGAAGGGCTATGTAGTCTTCTATGATATACTAGGTTTGAGTTTGGGATGTGTTATTACGCTGGGTGATCACATAGTATCATATGTATAACGACCCATACTTTACATACATTGTTAATACTTCAAAATTTGAAGCACACTTATTACAACATATGATAAAACCACAAAGGACCATATAGGTATAGTGTCTTTAGAAACTGGGAAACATAAACAACTGGTTCATAAATCTTCTACAGTGTCTCCCATTTATTTCATCATATCTAGGGTCCCTTTTAGCATATTCTACTTAATATCCATCTTCCTGACCTGGGGAAAAGAAAACATAAAAGGGTGAGCTCAAATGCTCAGCAAGGGAAAATAAAGGAGATAAAAATCATATCATATCTTTTTGAAAATCAAAACCTGCAAAAGAGATCATAATATCATAACATGGTATAAATCATAGAAGTGAAAATGAGATCCTCATAATCATAACATAAAACTTGAAACTTTGTGGCATGCACACATAATCATGGAAAATCATTTCTTGTTAGTCATGACTCATTGCCAAGACTATCTTAGTGGACAAAGTCCCTTTCTGAACCGAGTTCACTCCTCGCTTCAGTCCTGTATCACTGAACCGAAATAACCTTCCGTTCCATCCATGTCTATCTCATGAGATATAAAATCTTTACCCAATGCATTGGAGGGAGATATAGGTCCCACCCATCTTATAATGAATCCTTTCTTATGTGTGCCACATAATCATAAACCATACATCATCACATAACACTTGTAACAAAAATGAGATTCTTGAAACATCATGACATCATAAATAAATTCATATAAGATAAAGGAATTCATAAAAATGTTTCCATCACAACATAATCAAATCCATGTAATAATAGGGATAAAAACATAACCCTTTTATTATCTTAGATGGAAAATAATTTTGATAAAACACTTGAACTTCATTCTTGAGGAAAATATCCTTTCTTCTTCAAAAACACTTTTCTTTTCTTAACATGTCATATAACTTTAAAATAAAAGAAGTTGATTAAAAATAAACTTGAAAACTTGTAAAGGAAGCTTCTTGGAAATAATGTTTTAAAAATCCATTCATGCCGTATAAGTTAAAAAAAACATTCTTCGTACTTTTGTCGGAAAAGTCAAAAAGTACCTCGTACGACAAAAGATTCCTTTCATACATATTACTAAAAACTCACCGAAAAGTAAAAATGGATTTAAACAATTGTAGGTGGATGGAAATAATATTACATTTTGATGAAACATGGATGTGGATGATAAAATACACCCCAGTAAATACTTACGAATAAACAATCTCGGATAAAAATGAGATTGTGATATTTCCCCTTACCTTAGGTCCAATTTGCCTTGTATGTGTCCGAAGCTCCTGTATAATGGTTTAAATAATGTTATTGACTTATTCCAGAATCATACATATTGATATGATATCATATATGGTTATATTATTAGCTTCTTGTTAGTAATATTTCATTGTTACTTGTTACTCAGGTCTTTATAACTTTTTGTTCTTATGCGTGTTTTGTCGAATAAATTCTTATTCTTATCTTTAGGTTATAGATACTTAATTTCCAGAATGTTATTAGTGTATTATATACCATATTCATTCATTCAATTCATTTATATAATCATTATGAAATGAAGATCATGTAGAACGAGTCGCATCACATCGTGGAGACGGTATTCCGTACGTACGCACGAGTGATGATATCGTTCCTATGATCGTGGAATTGTATTGGAGTATATATATATTATTTCAGTATCAATATTACTTCATAATAATCATATATAGTTACTCATTACACCATTATACCCATCCTTGTAAGGTGATGGTGGAAAATAGATTACACCACGGCGTGGAGACGGTATTCCGTACGTACGCACGCGCGGTGATTTCATTTTTCCGTAGGATGGATAGAAGGTGAATTAGGGTTGTTTCATATTTATAATAACATATCAGTATGTAAGTAATACTGATGTTATTACTTTTTCATGAAACAACTAAAGAAGAAGAAGTTGAAGACGAAATAAATTGAAAAGATCGGTAATGGATATTACCTCTTCTTTGGAACGCCTCTTTGAATCCTCCACTTAAGGAACTAAGAGTGGTCTTTGGAGAAGACCAGGACCTCTAGGACTATTCTAGTGAAGTGGAGAGGAGAAAAGGGCAGGGTTTGGCCGATCTTGAGTGCTTAATTTGGTGTGAGGAGGAGGGGGAGGAGGTGCCCTTTTATAAGGGAGGAGAGGGGCACCTTAGGAATATCTCAAAATATTATTTTATATTAAAGTCAAAATCGGTTTATAATGGTTCCAAAGGGTCTTATTTCGAATATAAGGTGGCGATGGGTCAAAATCCTATCAACCAATAGGATTTAGACAAGTTTAGGGAATTATTTTACCCTTATCAATTAGATTTAACTCTAAGTTAAATAATTTAACTTTTACCGTGTCTTTTTGTTTTCTTTCACTATAAGGTTAATACACTTACTATAACATGCCAAACGAACCCCAAATTGTTTATTATTAATATATATATCCTTACCTAAGTTATTTGGCAGAACCTTAGATATTTAGGAATAAAATAACAATTAGTAATATAATATTTGATTTAAAAACTATTTTGTGTCAATTTTGACACTATTTGATATATGATTTTTGTGAAAGTCATAACAGAATTATATGTTCGAACCAAGTTAATTAAATCAACACTAATATATCATAGTAACCTAGAAAATTAGTGTAATTCATAAAAAGTCTCAAATTACATTTATTTTTGTGTTTATAACATCAATTATGTCAATATTTCATTAATAAGATAATTACTGCATCATCTTTGTGTCATAAATAAATTAAATTATTTGATGTCTAAAAATTACAAATAAAATATCATCATGTAGGAAATCTTTTTATATTTCTAATGAATATTTATAGTCGAATTTATCTTATGTATAACCCCAGATTAAAAATGATTTACTTATTAAACTTTGATTTTAACTATTTTAACCCTTCTTTAAATAAATTAATAATAAATGTCCTAATCTAATCCAAGTGGGCCTAAATGGTCATATTTTATTCCTAAGTTTGTTTTTGGTCGAATTACACTTGTCCAATATAATTAGGACATGTGTTAGGGTAATATTAATATCATATTTATCCTTAGTTACCCTATTTACTATTAACCGCGGTAAAAAAAGTAAAAAGTTACTATTCACCAAAAAATTATTTTCATCTCATTGAACCACATTTTACTTACTGATATCAACCGTGTCTGTCGGATTTTCGAAATTCCATTCACAGAAGCGGTAAAATTATGTTTTATGCAAAATTCAGTTTTTAACCTACCACTTAGTGGTTTCACTATTCACCAAAAATTGAAAGTTTTCAGAAAAATATCAAAATTTCACCCTAGGCTAATTTCGATATTCTGAGTCCAAAAATGAAGTCCATCTTGAAAAATAAAATTTATAAAATTTCAAAAAGTGGTTATTACTATTCATAACGGCTAGTTTTAATAGCATTTTGTTTTTTTTTAGTGAAACTCGGTATTGCGTATGACGCAAGCTATCGAGGAAGGTCGCGATTGCGTGTAAAGCAAGCCAAGCAAGTGTTGTGTAGAAAAAGATTCCTTTGATAACATAAAAGTCTCGGGTGTTACATTCTACCCCCCTTAAAAAAGAATTTCGCCCTCGAAATTCGTCACTTTGTAACAAACAGATGAGGATACTTCTCCCTCATCATATCCTCAAGCTCCCATGTAGCTTCTTCAAGTTGGTGGTTCCTCCATAAAACTTTCACCAATCGAGTGGTCTTGTTTCGTAGGACTTTTTCGCTACGATCCAGAATCTCTATCGGCTGTTCTTCATAAGAAAGATCTTGCTCCAGCGGTACAACTTCTGAGCTGAGTACATGTGAAGGATCTGGTATGTACTTTCTCAGGAGAGATACATGGAACACATCGTGAACTTGAGAGAGATTCGGTGGAAGCGCCAATCGGTAAGCTACCTTCCCAACACGATCCAGTATTTTGAAAGGACCGATATATCTAGGGCTCAACTTCCCCTTCTTTCCAAATCTCATAACCCTCTTCCAGGGAGATATTCGTAAGAACACTTTGTCACCCACTTCAAACTCTAGGTCTTTTCTTCGGTTGTCGGCATAACTTTTCTGTCGACTCTGAGCTGCTCTTATATGTTGTTGAATAGATCTGACCTTTTCTGCCATTTCATCAACGAGATCAGGTCCTAATAGCTTTCTTTCCCCAACTTCATCCCAGCAAGTTGGAGTCCTGCATTTCTTTCCTTAGAGAGCTTCATAAGGAGCCATCTGAATACTGGAGTGAAAGCTATTATTATAAGAAGATTCCACCAAAGGTAGGTGTTGATCCCAACCTCCTTTGAAATCCATAGAGCAAGCTCTTAACATGTCTTCTAGGGTTTGAATTGTTCTCTCAGACTGACCGTCTGTCTGGGGATGATAAGCAGTGCTGAAACTCAACTCTGTATCCAGAGTATGCTGAAGACTTCGCCAGAACTTCGAGGTAAATCTCGGATCCCGATCAGATATAATATAAAGTGGTACTTCATGCAATCTTACCACTTCCTTTACATATATCCTGGAAAGCTGATCTAGAGAGAAATCCTCTCTAATAGAAATGAAGTGTGCAGACTTTGTAAGACGATCAACTATGACCCAAATAGCATTATTGCCTTTGGATGTTTTAGGAAGTCCGGTGACAAATTCCATAGTGATGTTTTCCCATTTCCATTCGGGTATGGGTAATGGTTGTAACATCCCCTTAGACTTCTGTCTCTCAGCTTTAACTTGTTGACAAACCAAGCATCGAGAGACATATTCAGCAACATCTCTTTTCATGCCATCCCACCAGAAGTACTCTTTCAGGTCCCTATACATCTTCGTGCTTCCAGGATGAATAGAGAATGAAGAACTATGAGCCTCATCCAGCAGCTCCTTCTTTAATTCAGGGATGGGAGGAACACAAACCCGATTCCTGAACTTTATTATCCCATCACAATCAAGGTTGAATTCAGGAACATTTTTCACCTTCTTTTGTAACTCGACATCTTCTTTCTGCGCCACTTTAATCTTCACATGTATAGATGGTTTAACATTCATTTGAGAAAGACAAGATTTTTCCCCTTGAATTATAATTCTAAGATCCATCCTTTGTAAATCCATAAATATTGGATCTTTTGTGATCCTCATCATGGATAAACTAGCATGGTCTTGTCGACTTAATGCATCTGCCACCTTGTTTGCTTTCCCAGGGTGATAATGGATTGAGCAGTCATAATCCTTAATCAGCTCCAACCATCTTCTTTGACGCATATTCAACTCCTTTTCTGTGAAAATATACTTTAAACTTTTATGATCAGTATAAATATCACACCTTTCACCATAAAGGTAATGCCTCCAAATCTTTAATGCAAAGATTACCGCAGCCAACTCCAAATCATGTGTTGGGTAATTTTGCTCATGGATTTTCAACTGTCGTGAGGCATAGGCTATCACCATATCATTTTGCATAAGAACACACCCCAATCCCTTCTTGGATGCATCACTGTAGATCACAAACCTTTCTCCACTACAAGGCAGTGTGAGAACAGGTGCACTGGATAACCTTCTTTTCAACTCCTTGAAATTCTCTTCACATTCCTCTGTCCAGACAAACTTAACTCCTTTCCGAGTCAACTTGGTGAGTGGATTAGATAATCGTGAAAAATCTTTTACAAAACGTCGATAATATCCAGCCAAACCAAGAAAACTTCGGATCTCAGTTACTGTTGTTGGTCTTGACCATCTTTCGATAACCTCTTTTTTTGCTGGATCCACAGATATCCCCTCTTTTGAGATTATATAACCCAAAAATGCAACTTTTTGAAGCCAAAATTCACACTTGGTAAATTTGGCATAAAGCTTCTCCTTTCTCAGGGTCTTCAATATAATTCTCAAGTGATCTTCATGCTCTTCCTTTCTCTTTTAATAGACAAGAATATCGTCTATAAAGACTACCACAAATTGATCAAGATAGTCTCTAAAGACTCTATTCATTAGATCCATGAAAATAGCAGGGGCATTAGTAAGACCAAATGGCATCACTATAAATTCATAGTGTCCATACCTTGTACGGAAAGCCATCTTTGGTATATCCTCCCTTTTGACCCTTAATTGATGATACCCTGAACGAAGATCAATCTTGGAAAAGTATTGAGCTCCGCGTAGTTGGTCAAATAAGTCATCAATGCGTGGGAGAGGATATTTGTTCTTGATAGTGATCTTGTTAAGTTCTCGATAATCAATGCAGAGTCTCATTGATCCATCTTTCTTCTTAACAAATAGAACAGGTGCTCCCCAAGGTGACGCACTAGGGCGTATGAATCCCTTATCAAGATTCTCTTGGAGTTGCTTCTTCAATTCCTGCAACTCAATTGGGGCCATTCTGTAAGGTGTCTTTGAAATAGGCAAAGCACCCGGTACGAGTTCTATTGAAAACTCAACTTCACGATTCGGTGGAAGACCCGGTAATTCCTCCGGAAAGACATCATCAAACTCCCGTACAATGGGCATATTCTTAATCGTGAGTTTCTCACCAACCATTTGAGATAAATAACCTTCATTTAGTGGAATCAATACCCATAAGATGGAAGAAATTTCCACTGGAAGGTTATGTTCATCCTTGCATTGATAGACGATCGTAGATTGATCTGGAATATGAAATGTGACTTCCCTTATTTGGAAATTGATATGAGCTCCATGTAGAGAAAGCCAATCCATGCCAAGAATCACATAAAATTACACTAAAGGAAGGATCACAAGATTTGCAGGAAGCACTTTCCCAAAAACTTCGATCGGAGAAGAATTATAAACTTTTGATGCGATTGATGTTCCATTAGGTGTTGTCACAGCTAACTCAACATCTAATTGTTGAGGTAATACGGTGATACCCTTAGAAAATTCTTTAGAAATAAAAGAGTGGGTGGATCCAGAATCAAATAAAACATTTGCTACTTTAGAGTGGACGGTAAGTGTACCTTTCACCACATCGTTATCGTACTCCACATCGCTGATAGAAATTGCATGTGACTTTCCTTTGTCTTTCGCCTTAAGATTTTGTTGACGTCGACCATCATCATCAACCCTTGGATTTGGGCATTGATTGGCATAATGCCCCATCTCCTTGCACTTGAAACATTGAAGTGCAGTAGGTTCATTTTGTGTATCCCTTCCTTTGTTTGCGTCATTAGACATCTTCTTCCCATTATCACGGCATTCAAATGCCCGATGACCTTCCTTTCCACATTTGAAACATTTACTTGTCCCTTTAAGACAACTCCCTCCATGTTTCTTTCCACACTTTGAGCATAAGGGAAAGCTCATCTTCTTTTCAGTGTTCTCTTTAGAATTTCCTTTGAATTCCATCTTCCTCTTCTTATCAAACCCATGGGACTGATGGGTTACTCCAATCTCCATCTCGACTTTGAGAGCACATCGAACGATTTCCTCGTAGCTATTGAAGTCTCTTATGGATAACGCCCTTCGAAGACTTGGTTTTAAGCCACTAAAGAATCGATCGATCTTACTCTCAGGTTGGATAATAATACCAGAAGCGTACCTTGCAAGTCTTGTAAAATTTGCTTCGTAGGTACCAACAGATTCATCATCCCTTTGCTTCAGTTCAAGAAACTCTTTCTCCATCTTTGTTCGGAGAATACGAGGGAAGTACTTATTGAAAAATAAGTTCTTGAACTCGTCTCATTCCATAGACTCAATTTCATCCCTTTGCCTCGTATTCTTAACAAGATTCCACCATTGATCAGCATCTCCTTCCAAACGATACACTGCTAGGATGACTTTATCATGCTCAGAACACTGAAGAACTGAAAATATCTTTTCAGTAGTACTAATCCATTGTTCAGCAACTAATGGATCAGTAGACCCGCTGAAAGAAGGTGGACGCTGCCTCATGAAGGATTCAACAGAATGTTGCTCCCTCCTTTGCTCGTTTGGAAATCCTGCATGATTCATAGCTTGAGATAGTTGTGTGAGCATGGCTACAAGATTTTGCATTCCAGCTCCCATATCGTTTGGTTGCTCAGGGGGACAATCATTGCACTGCCCATCGCATTCCGTATTAACACGGTTCCTTCGGGTTCCAGCCATTGACTAAAACCAAGAAGAATAATGTGAGCAACACTAATTATAATAGGAAACCACATAATTCAAGAATAAAATTTTCATGCTTAAGGTCTTATCCTAGGTTATTCATGGCCAACACTAAGATTGTGTTCTATGCTTAGACTTATCCTTAGGGTTCTTACTAAGGCTTTCACATCCTAGTTTCCAAAGGTTGACTATACCTTTCCTCTGATACCAACTATAACGACCCATACTTTACATACATTGTTAATACTTCAAAATTTGAAGCACACTTATTACAACATATGATAAAACCACAAAGGACCGTATAGGTATAGTGTCTTTAGAAACTGGGAAACATAAACAACTGGTTCATAAATCTTCTACAGTGTCTCCCATTTATTTCATCATATCTAGGGTCCCTTTTAGTATATTCTACTTAATATCCATCTTCCTGACCTGGGGAAAAGAAAACATAAAAGGGTGAGCTCAAATGCTCAGCAAGGGCAAATAAAGGAGATAAAAATCATATCATATCTTTTTGAAAATCAAAACCTGCAAAAGAGATCATAATATCATAACATGGTATAAATCATAGAAGTGAAAATGAGATCCTCATAATCATAACATAAAACTTGAAACTTTGTGGCATGCACACATAATCATGGAAAATCATTTCTTGTTAGTCATGACTCATTTCCAAGACTATCTTAGTGGACAAAGTCCCTTTCTGAACCGAGTTCACTCCTCGCTTCAGTCCTGTATCACTGAACCGAAATAACCTTCCGTTCCAGCCATGTCTATCTCATGAGATATAAAATCTTTACCCAATGCATTGGAGGGAGATATAGGTCCCACCCATCTTATAATGAATCCTTTCTTATGTGTGCCACATAATCATAAACCATACATCATCACATAACACTTGTAACAAAAATGAGATTCTTGAAACATCATGACATCATAAATAAATTCATATAAGATAAAGGAATTCATAAAAATGTTTCCATCACAACATAATCAAATCCATGTAATAATAGGGATAAAAACAGAACCCTTTTATTATCTTAGATGGAAAATAATTTTGATAAAACACTTGAACTTCATTCTTGAGGAAAATATCCTTTCTTCTTCAAAAACACTTTTCTTTTCTTAACATGTCATATAACTTTAAAATAAAAGAAGTTGATTAAAAATAAACTTGAAAACTTGTAAAGGAAGCTTCTTGGAAATAATGTTTTAAAAATCCATTCATGCCGTATAAGTTAAAAAAAACATTCTTCGTACTTTTGTCGGAAAAGTCAAAAAGTACCTCGTACGACAAAAGATTCCTTTCATACATATTACTAAAAACTCACCGAAGGGTAAAAATGGATTTAAACAATTGTAGGTGGATGGAAATAATATTACATTTTGATGAAACATGGATGTGGATGATAAAATACACCCCAGTAAATACTTACGAATAAACAATCTCGGATAAAAATGAGATTGTGATATTTCCCCTTACCTTAGGTCCAATTTGCCTTGTATGTGTCCGAAGCTCCTGTATAATGGTTTAAATAATGTTATTGACTTATTCCAGAATCATACATATTGATATGATATCATATATGGTTATATTATTAGCTTCTTGTTAGTAATATTTCATTGTTACTTGTTACTCAGGTCTTTATAACTTTTTGTTCTTATGCGTGTTTTGTCGAATAAATTCTTATTCTTATCTTTAGGTTATAGATAATTCATTTCCAGAATGTTATTAGTGTATTATATATCATATTCATTCATTCAATTCATTTATATAATCATTATGAAATGAAGATCATGTAGAACGAGTCGCATCACATCGTGGAGACGGTATTCCGTACGTACGCACGAGTGATGATATCGTTCCTATGATCGTGGAATTGTATTGGAGTATATATATATTATTTCAGTATCAATATTACTTCATAATAATCATATATAGTTACTCATTACACCATTATACCCATCCTTGTAAGGTGATGGTGGAAAATAGATTACACCACGGCGTGGAGACGGTATTCCGTACGTACGCACGCGCGGTGATTTCATTTTTCCGTAGGATGGATAGAAGGTGAATTAGGGTTGTTTCATATTTATAATAACATATCAGTATGTAAGTAATACTGATGTTATTACTTTGTCATGAAACAACTAAAGAAGAAGAAGTTGAAGATGAAAGAAATTGAAAAGATCGGTAATGGATATTACCTCTTCTTTGGAACGCCTCTTTGAATCCTCCACTTAAGGAACTAAGAGTGGTATTTGGAGAAGACCAGGACCTCTAGGACTATTCTAGGGAAGTGGAGAGGAGAAGAGGGCAGGGGTTGGCCGAGCTTGAGTGCTTAATTTGGTGTGAGGAGGAGGGGGAGGAGGTGCCCTTTTATAAGGGAGGAGAGGGGCACCTTAGGAATATCTCAAAATATTATTTTATATTAAAGTCAAAATCGGTTTATAATGGTTCCAAAGGGTCTTATTTCGAAGATAAGGTGGCGATGGGTCGAAATCCTATCAACCAATAGGATTTAGACAAGTTTAGGGAATTATTTTACCCTTATCAATTAGATTTAACTCTAAGTTAAATAATTTAACTTTTACCGTGTCTTTTTGTTTTCTTTCACTATAAGGTTAATACACTTACTATAACATGCCAAATGAACCCCAAATTGTTTATTATTAATATATATATCCTTACCTAAGTCATTTGGCCGAACCTTAGATTTTTAGGAATAAAATAACAATTAGTAATATAATATTTGATTTAAAAACTATTTTGTGTCAATTTTGACACTATTTGATATATGATTTTTTTGAAAGTCATAACAGAATTATATGTTCGAACCAAGTTAATTAAATCAACACTAATATATCATAGTAACCTATAAAATTAGTGGAATTCATTAAAAGTCTCAAATTACATTTATTTTTGTGTTTATAACATCAATTATGTCAATATTTCATTAATAAGATAATTACTGCATCATCTTTGTGTCATAAATAAATTAAATTATTTGATGTCTAAAAATTACAAATAAAATATCATCATGTAGGAAATCTTTTTAGATTTCTAATGAATATTTATAGTCGAATTTATCTTATATATAACCCCAGATTAAAAATGATTTACTTATTAAACTTTGATTTTAACTATTTTAACCCTTCTTTAAATAAATTAATAATAAATGTCCTAATCTAATCCAAGTGGGCCTAAATGGTCATATTTTATTCCTAAGTTTGTTTTTGGTCGAATTACACTTGTCCAATAGAATTAGGACATGTGTTAGTGTAATATTAATATCATATTTACCCTTAGTTACCCTATTTACTATTAACCGCGGTAAAAAAAGTAAAAAGTTACTATTCACCAAAAAATTATTTTCATCTCATTGAACCACATTTTACTTACTGATATCAACCGTGTCTGTCGGATTTTCGAAATTCCATTCACAGAAGCGGTAAAATTAAGTTTTATGCAAAATTCAGTTTTTAACCTACCACTTAGTGGTTTCACTATTCACCAAAAATTGAAAGTTTTCAGAAAAATATCAAAATTTCACCCTAGGCTAATTTCGATATTCTGAGTCCAAAAATGAAGTCCATTTTGAAAAATAAAATTTATAAAATTTCAAAAAGTGGTTATTACTATTCATAACGGCTAGTTTTAATAGCATTTTGTTTTTTTTTAGTGAAACTCGGTATTGCGTACGACGCAAGCTATCGAGGAAGGTCGCGATTGCGTGTAAAGCAAGCCAAGCAAGTGTTGTGTAGAAAAAGATTCCTTTGATAACATAAAAGTCTCGGGTGTTACAATATGAATCTCTGCATCTTAGGCCACACAAGATAAATTATCTAACTCATGACCTTGAACATTCAGTTTTGATTCATACACTTATTAGTTGGGGGTATTTTCTTTTTGGATAAATTATTACCATTTATTTTGAACACAATATCATCAGTTATATCATATCTCAAAAATATTACAATCCCTAACATAGGTTTTTAGTGGAGTACATTTTATATATTTATTACAACATCACCTATACCCTAGGTAAAGGGAGTTTCATTGATAATATATTTTGTAAGAAATATCCAACCCAGGACTTGAAAGAATCATTAGAGGAGTGGAACATGATGGATCTTTTTCATAGTTTCATATATAAGTTCTGGAAATAGGATCTGCCGATTTCATGGATACTGTTTAGTTAACCTCCACTCTTCTTGAGATTATTCTTCAAGAACAACATCATGATTAAATGTTCTACATCATTAGAATAATTTTTTTGGGAGACTATTGTTGACTGGTCATTCTCTACTGTGGATATTCTATTTTTTTGGAATCAGTTTTTTTTCTATTTAAGAGGAATGATATAATGGGGGGTTACCATAATTTCTAATGGGATGTCACATAGGAACCACACAATTGTTCTATGACATGCGGTGATAATTCTGTTGGATAGATATGAGATAGAAGACTACTGATTTTGATTCTAATTGTTATACTTTCCAACAGATCAAATTCATGCATCAGAGACCTTAAAGTCTACTACAACGAGATCCACTGTGGACTTGGAAGTTGGATGATATATCTATGGAATTTTTTGTTCAGTTTTCATGTACCCATAGAAAGAAGAATGTGACATGGTCTACGACTGATAGGAAAACCATATTTTCTCACATTATACCCATTCATGATATAACCAAAGTTTAGGATTTGGGAAGTTTTTATATGAAATATATTGGTCATTTCCATGGAGTTCCATATGTTATAGTTTTTGATATATATCTCCGTTTTAGATTTCATTTTTTGTGAGGTATTCATTAGATGGGATCTCAGGTTTGTTTTTGTATGTCCAAATATATGTAAACAGGTGACCAAACATTGAGGGATATATAGATTATTGATGGCATGTTTCATGCCTATATCCTCAATTTTGGTGGATCTTGGGATGACCATTGGGGACTCGTTATGTTTTCTTATTACAACAGTAATCATTCCATACTCTTATTGGTTCATTTTGAGGTCTTCTATGGTCAACCTTGTAAATGTTTGTTTTGTGTTTGGAGATTGGATAAACATCATTGGTTGGACTGAGTTTACTCCAAGTTATAATTGATAATATTATATTGATTCATTAGATAATTTTTATTGAATGGAGTTTGTACAAATAATAAGATGATCGGTGTCACATTACATTTTAATTTTCAGTTGGAGACTAGGTTTTCTTAAAGGATTCATCTTCTTTAGGTCATTAATGGATTTGGAGGCAATGATATATCTCACCACTTTTTATGGTACCTTTTGAGTTCACTGAGATTGTGGGGGGAGTGGAATTTCATTTAGAACATCAATCGTAGTTTATTTCGATACATAACACATACCATATATCTGAACTATAGTGGTATCTTTCTGACCCATCTTATGTCTTAAGTTGGGAACATCTTGATGTTTTTCCTTATTTATCCATAATTTAGAATCCAGTATTGTTTTTTTATTCTGATATAAAGTTACATTTTTGTAGGATGACACATTTGATTTGTGTTCTCTCAAAATATGGTTCTGATACCCACGAGACATGGGAGTGAGTCACAGATGAGAGAGTAGTGGCCCCATCTCTTCGATATGAAAACTTATTGACATGGTATATGGGAATAGAATTATTCTATATAAGGGAGGTTTTAGTATGTCATTACATGTTGTTAGGTACTCCTCGACCCTTCTTATCATGAAATGGTTTGGTTTTGTCTTGGTTTATTTTGGTGGAATTCAGAAATATTTTGATGTTTTTTCACTGTCCATGGTTGGTGCATGATTCTCTCTAATTAGCTGCCCCTACAGTGTGAACCATGAATCCCATGATAGTGGGGGATGGTATCATTTAAATGCATTTTGAAAAACTATGTGCCTACATTGAAGATTGAATTCTCTTCAGATACTAATTCTAGGGGTGGTTAAGGAGACCAATTTTTTTAACCATGTGTAGCTCTCCAAAAAACCTTGTACACATGATATTATGAATCAAAAATATAATTATAAACTTTCTAAACCCCCATTTATGTTCTAGATTAACCCCCAATTAGACTAAAATCAGAGTACTTGGAAATGAAATATCTCTATGGGTTATTTTGGCTCCCCAAAACCCTTTCCTTGGTGGATCTAAGAATAGTGGATCTCATTTATCTCTTCTGGGTAATAAAATATCCTCTCATATTTCTTATTCCTCTCTCTTCCACTCCTCATTATAGATTGTTATAACATTATATAATTTATGAATCTATACTCTATTTAATTTAATCTTGACTCTAGGTTTGTTTTCTAGATATTTTTTGTTTCGTTCTTTGTTGGTGCTCCACGTTGTGAGCATTGTCGATTTTCATTCTTTGATTATTTTTAGGTGGTTTCATTTCACATTTGTCATATAATTAAATAATTTATTTCATTATTTTTTTAATGATCATATAATAAATTTATGACACTACTATTTGATGTTAATTGGAATAGTAATTTGATACGGTATGGAATTTGGGACCCCCCCCCCCATTTTAGTGGAATTTTAATTTGGAGTGTATTTTGAAATTAATGGAATTATTGAATTTATTTCAAAAATATTTTGATAAAAATGAATTAAATTGAAATGATAAAAACCTATGATTGGTTTTTTTGTTGAGAATACATGAAATGAAGACATATACATGTTTTGGTTTTGAAATTGCATTGGTATATTCAAACTAAGAATGGTTCAATTTAATTAGGAATAATAATTTGATTTTAAATGAGAAGATTTTCCATTTTTTATTGATTTATTAATGACATGCCAGTTTGGGTAGTTAGTGGGATATTTTTGTCAAGAATAAAAGGGTGATGACTCCCTAGAAATGGATTGATGGTGAAAACTATACCAAAAACCAAGTAAGGAAGATCATAACTCGGATGGATTGCTCATGATTCCAATTTAGCTCGATCATATGCGGTGTTTCTACACATACATTCGAAGATCACTGATAATATATATATGAGGATAATATAGTTGAAAACTGTCATACCATAGGGAAGATTAACATGGTGATTCTTTTTACCATATATATATATATATATGTTTTATCTTTTATGGAACAATTTCTTCATTCTAGTTTATTTATATAAATATTTTTTTATTAAATAATTATTTAAGCCATCTTTGAAAAGTTTTCCATTAATTTGAATTTAAATACTATTTTGTTTTAAATATGAAAATTTATTCCCATGACAGGTTTTATTTAAATTTAAAGTATCACTTTGTTTATTGTTATGTAATTTATTATGGAACACTTGGTGAGACCCTACTAGGCTTAATACTCACACAGAACTATTTCCTTTTAGTATATTTTTATTTTTATATGACAGATCCATGTAATAGGAAAGAGACACATAGAGGTGGTGGATGTTATTAATCCTTTGGTCTTGTAGTGAATTTTAGTTTGGGATTTTTTCTTTCTATAGAGTACTTTGATGATGTATTATTTTGGTTTTTGTTAAACCTATTTAGTTTCGGGTTTTCTCCACATTTGGAGTATTGATAATTCTATCTTGTAACATTTATCTTCTGAAGTTTGATGGAAATTGTTTTCCCACTTTTTCTTGTAGGATGTTAGGTTCTAGTTGTCAACCCCAAAGGATTACCAACACCATTTGGGGAATTTCAATTTCAGCTTGATTATCAGGGTACCAGGGTATCTTTGGTAGTTCGTAACAGTAATCATGTTACATTTATGAACATTTTTTACATACAATTCATTTCCACTATGAATTCATTATATTATAGTTCTTTATTTGAAGGGTGTTTACTTCAATACTCATACATATTTTGATGGGTGAAATTGTAGACATAATCGTATACCATTTCTCTATATGGTGTTAGTTTTAGGGATGCATCCATAAAAAGATATTACATTTTCTGAATAATTTAATGTTGATAATCCACATACCTAATAGTCCAATACATATTTATATTGATTTTTAAGGTATGTGGGATATGTATTGTATATTTTATTCATTCATTCATATTATGAGTGCATTAGAATTAATTAGTGATGATTCAGGGTCACAATATCCCCTCTCTAGATTTGTAGGTATAATGAGATAAACTAGACTAGGTATTTGGTGTATTTATACCCATTTATTTATATGTCTTGGTTATAATATTGATAGTACGTAGATGTGTTGTCATAATTACTTAATGGATTTTAATTTTTTGGAAAAGGTTCTGAAAATTGTGCTGCTATGAATTCTATCACTAATAACAAAATATTATTATCCATGAAATTATTTGTATTGTTATGTCATCCATGGATTTATTTCAAACTCATATGATCAGTTATATTGAATTATTTAACTATAAGTTAATTCATTCCATAATATTTATTTCTTTTTTATTCTATGTTACCTTTTTGGTATATTCTTTCCTTTAGTAAGAATTTGGGCTCACCCTTATTCTCATTTCATATCCCTTGGTTATGATAAAATATATTAGACATGATATATCAAGAATAGTAGAATATGTGGAGAATTTATAAGAAATGTTGAAGGATTATTATATATTATGTAGTTTCTAATGTTGGGGAAAACATGTCTCTTTGATGAAAAAGTAATTGGATATATTAGTTAATGATGTCTCATATTCTTTAAAACTAAACACTTAAATGGTAATGGAAATATATGTAATTATTTAATTCATTTTAATAACGTAATTATAGGACAGTTACATCCTAGGTATTATATTTCTCATTATAATAGGGTTTAGATAACATTATAGGTTTGGATGTTATACATTAAAGATAAATTAAGAGATATGGATGTTTTAAATGGTTTTAATGATATCATTGATCATAAATTCAAATCTATTGAAAATACATTATATTACTTGAAGTGTTATTGGATGTAATAATTTTTTGTGAATTAGGATGAGATAAACATAATAAAACCCCCAGGAATAAGTACAATTATATGAAAACATCATAAGTTTTTTATAAATTAGAGATTTTGTAGTTCCCATAGAAATTACACTACTATCTAGATATTGGAAATTGGATGTGGTTGTGGCATGCAAGAATCAAGGGGTAACCACCCTAAAATGGTTTTCTTTTGTATCAAATATACCTTCATTCAATGCACTTTAATTGTCCCTAAGACTACACACCTATCAAAAAAATACTCGAGGGAATTATTTTGATAATACATTTGGTATGTTTAGACCATTATGAATTATATTAATATTAAAATAATTTTGTTAGATAACCTAATATGTAATGACCATGGATTACTTAGATTAAAATATAGGGATTTAGAATTTCGGGACCATATAAACAAATATTGTCTTCTATGGATAAAAGGTATGTTGAAATATTAGGCCATATATATTATTTATTTATAATTTTAGAATATTAATTGAAATTTCATAATAATTTTAGGACTTTTAGTTTTTGTATTATGTTATGAAGTATAAGAGAACCTTTTTTAAAAGATAACTAGATAGAACAAAAAGTATTATATATTACAATAAATGTTCCACAGTGGAATACATGTTTGGATGGAGATTTCATATTCTGAAATTAATTTAATCTAATTGTTATTTATAATGAAAATTTTATTTTTAGCATTTGGTCAGAAACAGGTTCTTGAAAATGAACTTTTGAGAGGAATGTCTCTGGAAATCCATATGTCTTGCCACCCTACTGGTGAACCATATTTTTCATAAATGATCAAGGAAAAAAATATTGGAATAAGTTTATTAAGGGTTAAAAAATGTGTTTTATAGTTATACACAACATATTAAGGTAGAAACGTCATTTGAAATTATATCATGAGTCATGTCAATATTTTAGATACTCTTAACTAGTTTTATCTATATGTGATTTTTAAAATTATATGGATTCAATTTATTTAAGGGGGATAATTTAAAACCATGTACTATAATATTATATATATCCTAAAATCATAATGTATTTTTTTAAAATATACTATTTTATGCAAAATAAATATTTTTATTCACAAATGACACTTTTAAAGGAAAAGAGTAGACCTAAAACACTTCAATCTGGTATTATCCCACCCGCATCACAATTAAATGTTAAAATCTTCTCATGAACACAAATATTCAAAATAAAAAATTCAAAAGGATTTAATTATCGCAAATATCAAAACATGAAAAACCTGTGTCACATATTCACCCTCAGTCACATCACTACCAACTACAGTCATCATCATCGTTGAATCCGAACACATCCTTGCAAGTTCCGAAATCCCCTTCATGGATCATAGCATCGTCACTATCAACCTTATTTCCCTCACAGCCATCCTTCCATGAAAATTCCATCGCCAACCATCATATTCCTAAACCTTAAATTCATCACTAAAATCACAATCATCCCTCACATTGTACATCTAAGTGAAGAACTCATCTCCGGGAAAGTTGTTCTCCACCGGAACATTACTTCCCAAAGCCCTAAATAACAATCACACCAGGAAAACCTAGGTTGGAAAAATAGGATTTGGGCCCATGTCATATTTGGGTGGCATAATCTCCCTCACAGAGTCGATCCCTTTACCTTAAACACCCCAAAAAACATAACAAATGAAAAACATTCCACATCAATTCAACATCGTCTGCGCCACCAAAAACCTCCCAGACACACGACCGACACAAAACAAATATGATACCAATATCACCAGAAACTCTATTGAAATTGAATCAAAACCCACATCCACCATAGAACATGGATGAATAAAATGGGATTGATACCCTAGAATTAACATATAAAGAGATCTTTAACCAGTAAAAACCTAGAACCAAAAAATGTGGAAGCACGAGAAAACTCGAAATAGAGCTTGGGATTTAAATCCTTAGAAGAAGAACCAACTTCTGTAATGCATGTAGGTCTATCATTTTCCAAATCACTTTTTCAACCCCTCAACATATCTCATGCTCCAAATCCGCCCTACAGATGAGCTAATAAATTCAAGAACCGAGTGCGATGAGACCATCAGGGAGAAAAATAGGTCTACATAACAGAGAAGGGATATCGGAGCGATAAAAAAAGAAAAGATGAAAGAGAGTGTATCCCAGCATGAGCAAGAGAGAAGAATAACTTGAGAGGATCATTTTTGAGGAACCATCATCACCGGGGTAAGACAAAACCCTAGGAGTAGAGATCTCAAGAGAACCCAAGTGATTTATGTATCATTCTCTGAAAACCTAATGTATTCAATATCATTCTTCATACACAAAATAGAACAAAAATAAATTGTGAAATAGATATAATAACTAAAATCTATTCATTATATTGGTAGGTAAAGATAGAAAAAACCAAATTATGAAATTTATGTATAAATAAAAATTGAGTTTATTTTCAAAAGTAATTCATTTATGAAATTAAAATAGTGTAACTCAATAACTAGTAAAATCATTTTATCCTTAAAAATATATTATACTGAATATTTTCCTTTTATGATTTATACCCATTTAAATCTAAATTAATTTTTATTGAAAATAGAAATTTAAAAATATGAAATGGTTTTCATATTTGGATTAGTTATAATAAAATTTTATAATATTGTAAATTTCGTTTTTTAGGTAAGTTACTGAGGATATGTATTAATTACCATGGTAAAACAAAATGGAAATTTTCAAAAAAATAATTTTACAAGAGTTTTGAATTTTTTTTATAAATATAATATGTTTATATATTTAAAATTATTAGTCTAATACGATATTTATACATATATATAAATTTACTAACACACATTTAGTTTTTAATTGATAAGAAATTCTGTGAATAACACAAAAGTATTAAGATTACATTTTTTACCAAAATAGTTTTCTATATATTATTTTATTTAATATAAAATTTTATTTTATCATATTTATAGAATAATTTATATTTAATAAATATAACATTCATATTCATTATGTTCAATTTTTTTAATATGGTCCATGTTATTTTTTTAGTAAAAAAATAATTACCAAGAATAATTTTCAATCAAGATTAACAGGTGTTAATATATTTAATTTAATGTTGCTCAAATTTTACAAATTATGGTTAACACATAGAGCTTATAAAATTCCATAATTTGGTATTAAATTAATTCCTACATGTATCTCCAAAATTTCCCCTCAATCTCATGCAATTCCATAGCAACCCATTACCTAAAATTCTTTTCCAATGAATTGACCCCCCCATTAAATTTAAATAATGTTCTCTTCCACAAACATGAATCCGCTCATATATATATAAATTTACATGAACTTCTGTATATTTTACTTCCCTTTAATCCCCATTACACTTTTCAAAAACCCTAGACTAAGAAAATGTCATTAAGTCCTTCATTTCCAAATGAAACATTAGGATATAATCTAAATAGTCAATAAGGGTATTACAAACACTTTAACTTTGTTTTATTTTCCTTCTCATTCACCCTCCACCAAAACTATTCCAAACCTATTAATAAAATTATATCATCATAAGTAATATAAAAAAATTATTATTTTAATTGTATAAAAATTATTTATTCATCACTTATTCTGTTGAAAAAATGAAAACATTTCTCATGGTTAGTGCGGCCATCCACCTCCATGAATGATGTGTTTCATTTTTCATCACCAAATTTAATTTATGGTTATATAAATGTTATTATTGAATATATATGTTATATATGTTATTATTTTAATTCTATAAATATAAATTATACATTCTATACTTAATATTTTCAATTACTGCTAATTAAAAAATAAATCTCTTAAAACTGACATCCTAGGGAGAGAAGTAGTTTATTTTACCAACATCATTTTCATATATATTATTCTTATAAATCATGAAAATTATAATAAATGAAACTAATTTAATCAAAATAATTATTCCTCTGATATAATTATATTATTATTTAAGATCACTTCTATAACTATACTCACACATAGATTATAACTTGTTCTTATTTGGGTTAGTTTAACAACCCACATGAATGATTCTAAAAAATTATATCTTGGATGAATATGGACACATAACTATTGGTTTTAAAATAAAATAAGTTGAATATAATTTTTTACTAATGATTTTTAAAGTTTATATTTATTATTTAACTTATTATTTTTATTGAACCATATTGTACTTTAAAACTCAATTGAACAAGATTTTCACTAACTTCATAGTTAAAAAGAATTACTAAAATACTTATGAAATGAAGTTATAAAGTTAAAAAAACTAATAAAATGATATATCATAGTACATATCCTAATATATTATTGATGATATTTAAATAAATAAACTATTATTGATACTCCCATTGTAAAATTGGTACTAAACAAAAAATCTTATCTAATAACATTCAATGTTGAAAATAAAATATAACTAACTAACAAATTTATATGAAAAAATTATAATATAGTAGAATAAATTTAATATATTGGATTAAGGTTCTAAAATCAGTGGTTAACTTGGGTTTTTTATGATATAAGAGGTTATATCATGTTCAACTAAGTGGAAATACAATGTAAAAGTTTTCATAACTCAATTTCCTTTATTTGAGTTATAATGATTATTATTGAACCCATTCCTCATAAGATTGTTTTATATTATCCTATGATTGTATAATATTATACTTCCCCTTTAACTTATATGGATTTTTAATTAATTATTATGAAATATTTTTTGATGGAATGTCACTTCAATGATTATGATATTCATAGGGGTCCTTTCTCTTGTTTTTCAATTCCTCGAGTCATGTTTCATTTTCAAAAAATGTTATCTCTTATATAGTGTATTCACTACCCATTATATATATTATATCATGAAATATATTTCAGTAATTTTATTTAAGATCAATTTATATCTCTTTCTTTTAAGGGGAACAAATTAAAATGTACTCTAGCTCTAAAGGTTTCATCACCAATCTCATTTAGAAATGAAGAATGATTTTTAAAGAAAATCTATTTAGGGAATTTATAAACTTTAACTCTAAGAAACCCCCATCATTTTATTCTCCTATAATTATTCTTTTTGTTCTACACGTGTTATCTCTATATCCTTTTTCCCTTTTCTCATTGTTCACTCATAGTAAGACTAACTAACCCCAACTCTTATTTTTCATTATGTCTCTTTTTACCATATCCATATTCGATGGATAATGTTTCCTTTATATATATTTATTCTTAAATTATTGATTAAGTACATTTTATAATATTTTTAATGTCTTTAAAAAGGTTTTCTATAAATTTTTATTTCTTTTAATATGGCCCATTTTTATGAAAAGTGTAAAAAATGTTTCTTTTAAACATTTCCATTTCAACACATATTTCTCATGTTTCTTCCATTTCATTGAAACATCCATGCAAAGTATTCATTATTTATAAAATTGAATGTTTTTCACTTAAAAATATAAAACATTTATATTTTAATAAATATTTTCAATAGATCAAGGTTATTTCTTATATATAAATCCCTTTTCATATTTCTCATCAATTATTTTTTTCATATATGTCCTCATCTTTTGAAATATTTTAACCTTGATCAAGGATATTCTTAATTTGATAACATAAATATTCATTCATATGACATCAAATGAACTTTTATTTTCTATCAGAATACTGACACATCCATTATTCGTTCTATCCTAAATATCTATAATTTATAAAAAAAATTGCCTTCATTTTATTTCCCCTATATGTACCCTATATTACATTTCCCTATTTGAGAGTGTTTACTTAGACACCTGTTTGTCAATTTATTGGTTAAATTATTAACTTTTCCATATTTAATCACTTTAGTATGATAGATAATTATTTAAAAATTATTCAATTTATTGATTGGGTAAATCTTGATAATATTTATAATTATTGTTTGAATATGATTGTTTAGTTATTACTAATGCATGTTGGTTATATATTGTATATTTTATTCATTCCATAATATAATGAATTCATTGGACTCAATTATTGATGGGTGGTTCCTATAACATCTCCATGATTCATTAGTAAGTGGAAACTAGGTTGGAATGTTTTTTAAATCTACCCATTTATTTAGATTTCTACGTCTCGAACATGAAAGTAAGGTGATATATTGGCCCAAGGCGTTGATGATATGTAATGTATTGACACAACTCCTTGATAAATCCAAAATTATAATTTCTATCACAATGATAAATTTTATTTATATATATAAGATTATTTATGTTTTTATGTTATTTTTGGATTTATTTCAAAATTGTCTGATCAATTATATGTCATTATTTTATTATAATATACCTAATTCCACATTAATAATGATTTTTTTATTCTTTGATATCTTTTTCTATATTCTTTCGTTTACTGATAATATAAAGTCACCCATATTAAATTTACATTTCCCCATATTTTAAGTAAACTTTGTTCACATGATATGTCAATAAGAATAGTATTTGTAAAGAATTTATGGGTTATAATGAAGAATTATAATTGATTAAGTAGTTGATAATGTAATGGGTAAAATTTTCATTTTATCCAAAATACATGATCTATAATTTTTTAATGATGTTTCCTAAATCTCTAATACTCTAAACATATAAGGTCTTCATAATGTGTGTAATGAAATATTTTCTATAAATCATGTAATTATTAGGCAATTATATATGAGGAGTTACACTAAATATCTCACCTTGAGAGTTAAATATGCCACTATCACTAATATGTGATGAATTTTCTCATCAAATTCAAATCAAAAAAATTTATCCCCTATGAAATATGAAATATATTATTTCCCAAGGTTGTCTCTCAAGGTGGTTATATGCTATGTTCAAAAACTAAAACTTTTTCTATTTTTTTTTAAATAAAACAGATTGTTTTCTTATTTTGAGTAATAAAAATTAAAACTAAAATAATATAATTAAAATAAATTTATTTTTTGAACTTTTTAAAGAAAAAAATTAAACTGAAAATTTGTATGAAACTAGTTTTGAAATCAGTAGTTGTGGAATAGTTTTTATCTTTTGGACACGTATTTACCATTATCTAATTTAATTTCCTAATTTAATTTCTCAATTTATACTCCGAGGGATAAAAGTATACATCTATATATATTTAAACATCATAGTAATACCTTAGTGTGGGTTTTGATACATTTATCAAATTGATTTGAATGCTAAAATACCTATATAATATTCAACCTAACTGAACTCATTATGAAGGGAAATACCTAAAACAATATGTTTAAATAATCATATCAATGACTTTATGTTAACAAATTGGAAAAATATCGAGAAAAATATAGAAGTAAAAAAGTACTCAATAAAGATCATGACCATATTCAATCAAAAATATAGTTTCAAGAGAGATTTAAAAAGGTTACAATGAATTACAGGAATCAAAATGGTATTACAATTATATTAATACTCTCTATATCCTCTTTAGATTTTATCTACATATGGCTGAATCAAATACCCTATCATTCTTCCTCACTCTCCATCTCCCTCAATTATGCCCAAAACATGTAGTAATATTGTAAAAATTTCTCCATTCCATCCAATTTTTTCCTGAATCACCCTAATTTTTGTCAATGGCTATTATTCCTTTAAGAAAAATAAAGGAAAAATATTTTTAAATTGTAAAATTCTTTACTTCAGTCCTAGGGAATATGCATAGAAGTGAAACAATATTTCAATGATAGACTTCAGTTATAAACATTTGTAATTAATTATTTACATTTATTTGTTGGTGTTAGTTAAAATTATATGCATAAAAATCTTTTAATATACCTTTTTATCTTTTAATTCCATCATTATCTTCATTATATGAACTTCTTATTATGTGAAACCACATGGATCTATTGATGTACATTGAAAGGGCATGTAGTTGTGGCATGAATATCCCTGAGATTTCCTAAAGTAAATTTTATCATGATACTTTAATTATTTTTCATATGAATTCTATTTAATATGATATTGGATGTCTTTTAGAATGGAAAATTTATACAGGGGTGGGTTTGAAGTCTTTCATAATGGTAATTAAAGTCATAAAAATTATAAAGACATATGGAATTCAAAAAAATTCATAAGGTATTTTAGAAATAAAGCCTTCTATTTTTTCAAATGAAATATTAAATACATTGTAACATCTTATCGAATGGAAATGTAATATAAAAAATATTTACGAGACATAGAAAATTCAATGAAGTCTTATTAGAATAATGAATTTTATATAGAACTTAAGGAAAAGTTATTTGAAACCAGAATTCACAAAAATTCACCCCCTTTCAAGTTAAAAATGAGTCTTTCCCAAAAATTCATAGAATCATAAATGAGAACATGGATTTTTAAATTATTTATAGAAATTATTAAAAATAATTAGGAACCTAGATTTTATCAATTAAATAAAAATTATCTCTAAAAATAAAAATTTATTCAATTCCTTTACCAAATAAAAAATTGTGGGTATTTATTCATTACCATATTCATAAAAAGTAATGAAAATTCAGTTTCTGTAAATATATCTATGAATTCTAGGATAAAAAACCTTACAACATTTGTAAACTGTGATAAATGATAGTGACATAAATAGAGGACACTAAAATAATTTGAGAGGACTCATGAAAAAGGGAATGGAAAACATTAAACTAAGGGGAATCACATAGATTTCATGATGTCCATTATAAATTCATATGCATTACTTAGAGTATCTAATCAATCTGAAATAGATTATTATGTTTCACATACCTATTTGGAACCTCTAATAACTACTTTACCCCTTTCTAATTTTCAAATATGACACATTGAGACTCAAAAAACATTCACTGTAAATATTTTACTATACTACACTCATCGCCATAACCTCATCCAAATTAACCAATAAACAAAAAATTATATCAGTGTGATCTCAAAAGTACAAGTCAAGTTATAAATAGATCTTTACATTAGGTTAACACTATATAATGCTCAAGATAAGAATTCAAGTATTCTTCTGCAACTTTAGGAAACCAAAATGTTGCAATATTCATATTTCACAAGGATAAAGCCACCAATAGGTTGTAATTCAGTTAAAATCATATATGTGTTAGGACACCTTTCCTTATTAATGGTCCTACAAAATATCGAGGGTAGACCAAGACCCATATTCGTGACTATACATTACTTTATGAAAAATGTAAACCATACAACCCACAAAAATCATAATTTTATAGAATCTCTATATTGTCCTATATGCACATAATAATCTCAAAGTGTTATTAATAATTTTTTTACATATAATGAAGATAAACAAGATAGAAATTACTGAAAATTTTGGTAATTGAATGAAACCTTTATATAATATATGATATTTTACATAGAAAACAAATTTTTATGTGAAATCCTTTGATTCACAAAATGCCTAAAGTGATTTCCAAAGCACCCCACCCTCCACAAGTGGATATTCTATATGAAAAAAAACTATTCCCCACCCTCTAAAAAACAATTATTTTCCATATGAGGTGATGATATATCGCCCCACAAAAATGTAATTAGTTTTTGGAGGGAACAAGTGATCTACCACCATATATAAATGGAATTATTTTTTTGAATCAAGTAATTGATTTCCACAACCCACAAATGATATTTATTTGGTGATTAAGTTGTGATCTACAACATATCAGTAAATAATTTCAGTTGTGGAGAAAGGAATCCATATATAACATTTGTAAATAATGTGAGGTCTTATTTATCCATCCATTTATGGAAAATTATTTATTTAATACTACATATAAATACAAATTTTTTCCCCAGAGAATATAGAAACATATAGAAACGTAGAGACTACGATCGAGAGGAAGGAATTTCAATTCATGGAGTAGTCCACAATTTTGGACTTATCATAAACAATATGTGATTAGTTTTCTGAAAAGGAAAAGAAACTCTCAATAAAGAAGTCCCTCATGAAGAAGCTTGTTCGAAAATAAATCCATTGTAGAAGAAGAATATTTCTTGTCTATTCTGGAATGAGGTAATTTCCATTATGAAGGAAGCATTTGGGGGAGGACACCTTTTGTGCTTTCCCCTTTCCATAAAGTTATACCTCTATGTGAGATAGGGGAACCCAAGTGTATTTATATCCAATAATAATTCAATCCTCACATGTAGTATTAGGAAGCTTTTTATCCCATTTGCGAAGTGTTCGAGTGGTCCTCTCTCATAAATGTAAAAATCAAAGGATGATTAGGTTAAGACATTAGCCAGGTCAATTAAATCCACCTGACTAGGGTATTTGGCACACCAACGTACCATTATTCGATCATGTGTTAATTTGTGAAAGTATTTATCCCACTCATCCTCCACAAAAAAATGGGGTCCTTGGGATTTTTTAACCATGATCTGCCTTAGTAACATAGAACCCAATATGTAGATAATTATGGGAATATTCCTATTTTAAGAAGTGATAATTACTTTTTAAATGATACCTAAAACATGAAGTTACATAAAAATGATTTTTTCATTTTGTTTTAAAATATTTATTTGTTTAAGACCAAATTTAGGTACTATAAATATAATGGAATATGGGAATGGTCATCTCTCCAGGATTAATCCCCTAGTATATCATATTGTGTATTAATTCATAAATCATCCCCCATCCACCAATGGGAGTGGAGAAGATTGCTGATATGATTCCCTCTGGGAGTAATACCCTGGACATTTTTATATGAATTCATTTCCCTCTTACCTTCAATACCACCTCCCTTATCTATCAGTGGACAAAAATGTATATTTGGTTACAAGCTTCCAATTAATATATCAGTCCTATATGAACCCAATTATGAAATGAAGTTGAACATATATTGTCTCTTATTTCTCACATCATTCATTGATCAAGTGGGATTAGAGATTTATGATGATAATTACACTAAAATAATAGAAATATCTCTTAATGGTCCATCCACTCAGTGTGAGACCCAACTAATCATCTCAGGAAGCTTAAATTTACATTCCCCGCCTGATAGAGTGTTATCATATGTTTCATAACACAGATTTTCCCCCATTATGAATTTTTACAAAAAAAACATCTTGTATTCATTTCAGAAATTGAATGAAAATTTCCTTTTCAAATGATGCTAAACTACCTAGTATGATCCAATTACACAACCTTAGACTACATCACCCAAACTACATTGGATTTGATTTCTGTCTCGATGAGATACATAGGATGCCTCCATGAGGTTTAAACCAAACATCATCACTCTATTATCATTTTAATTGGCCTATATTTACCATAAAATTTTTCCCCGAATCATAATCTACAATGTTTATGAGCCCTATCAATTTATTCCTAATGTGCCATATTCTTGATAGGATCCATCCCAACATATCCATATTCCATGTGATTAATAAAAATCTCATTGGTCCATAATCCCTATGAGAGTTATTAGAAAGGGACAATGCTATCTATGTACTTAACCAAACATTACTAATAACCATTTTTATAGTCATCTTTTCCATATGACATTAAACTATATGGATTGGTCCATGTCACCTTAACATATATGGTGTTATGTTTCCTATTAAACGGAAACGAATTACATGGGTTCATATTCAATTTACAATGATATGTACGAATCCCCATCTTGGTATTGATCCAAACACTGAAATAATTACCAAATTCCTGGATGGTTATAAAATCCATAGTGACCAAATGTGTGGATTTAGAGAAAAATTACATAAAACTAGGAATAACTAGGAATAATGAAACAATGTGGAGAATCTTAGAAATAAATATGTTCTTATTGATGGATATCCACTAATACATACATATAGTTCGATTAATATATTACCTCTAATACATTCAAATAGTTAATTTTGGTTCATTATAGTAATTTATTACTATCATGGGGGTAGAAAATTCCCTATTGGGATTTGGGAAAAATTATTAACATGATATAAATTTATAAGAGAGTCCTATAGTAGAGATAAATTCCCCCTCATAGTGTGATATGTTCCCAAATTCCCATCATTTCTACAAATGTGAGTAATAATCATTGGTAAGATACCCTAGTGACTACATTCTATGGAAATCAGGTCAATAAATTTTCATGCATGTGGGATCCATTATGTGTTTCTGGTACTATGAATAAAACCTATTGGTAAACATCATATGAAGTTGAGTAATCCCCCATAGTTTAATAACTTTAACCCCCTTCAAGGTTGAAACCAAAATGGTGAACCTAATGTGAATCTATATATTGTGTCTAACCTTTCAAAAAAGTATTGATTTTCTAGTTCATTCAGTCGTTGTTTTGGTATGCACCACAAAAAAAATGGTGAGCCCAAAATAAAACATTAATTAACAAAAAGAACAAGGTTTACCACACCTAAGTAATTTTTTGCTATATTATTATAAGAAATTAAAATGATCCCATGATTGATACTTTCAACCAATCAACCATGAATGAGTTTTTTTTCTTATGATACTACTTTGATGTCTTTTCTTGTTTGTTTTCTGGGTTTCTCAAATGAATCATCTACCAAAAATCTCTTCAATACAAATATAATATGACAAATAATTATAGAATTATGATTCAGTAGTCATATAGGATGGATCCTCATTGAACCAATGGGCATCATCACCCTTCCATTTCTTTCATCATAATATGGTGAATGCACTTATTCATGAGTTCCATCTGATAGAAACTATCCTAACATTTTAGGTTTCCTGTGAGACCATCTAGGACATGAATCCCCACTAAACATATACAAAAATATAATTGGCGGTGAATAATAAAACGACACCAATAAGAATTTCAAACTATTTTCATTGCATCTCCCCCAAAATGTAGTAGCATATGCCTCATTTATCTTATAGAGGTAGTCTAGGAGGTCGATAGTGACCTCACCTCAATACGATAGTTATCTTGGAAGTTTCCTTCAAAAAACCACCATCCTGATCACTGTGCACCAGTTATCTTTTAACATCCCTCTGATGATTCCACCTCGCATGTCCCATATCATGTCACCTAAACCCAAGAACCTAGAAAATACCATCATGGGTGGATGATTTTCAATAATTCTATTTCTGTCCATGTCCCTACTTCCACTAAAGAATAACACTAATATAATGAGGTAAAACCAATAAAAGACATCCCATAATTTCCCACACCCAAGAAGCTTCCAATAACATTCTATTATTACCCAGAGAAGCTTTTCGGTATATCCTGATAATGAACAAGGGCAATGAACACATTCTCTCCCCTATACATAATGCCTGTCACCATAACCTAAGAGAAAATGGAGGAAAGAGAAGGCACACATTCCCACTCCAACTAACAAATTGGCACACATTCCCATTCCAACTATGGAATCCTGTCAGAAAATCCTAGTTGAAATAGTGTTGAGACCAATAAAGTTGAATTTAATTTTCTTAATAAGGTTTGATAGATTTTTGATCAAAGAAGGGTGTCAATATATGATTTTCGAAATAGAATTAAGTAACTCTAGTTGTGATTATTGTTAAACTATTCTTATGATCAAATACATGTGTTTATGATGTTGAGGATGACATAGTTTTTTCAATAAGGTAGAAGTTATGAAGTTTATGTAGTAGGAACTCACTCGTAAAAATAATTTAAATAAGTCCATGAAACTTATAAAGTATTAATATTTTTCATCAAGTATATTTGATATTGGATCAGGACTATAGATTCTATTCTTGGGATTATTCTATGAATTTTTAGGGCCTTTCTCAAAAAATGTCCAACTACTCAATCCATAAAGGACATTTCAATCTACCTTAATGTGGGTGAAAGCTCATCCTCAAGGGAGATCCACCTTTAATTTTAAATATTAAATAAATGATAATAATTTCAAATAAATGTGCCAATTTTATTGAGGATGACACATTATTTTCCACAATTAATAAGAGTCAAATACAATGAAAATCTAAATTATCTACATGCATAATTAAAGGAAGACCATGAAAAAATAAAAATTATTAATATTTTTTCGGAATTATATTTTTGAAATAATTGGAACTATAAATTATATACTTAGAATAATTAGATGTATTTTTTTGGTGATTTATGAAAAAAAATATTACCAACCAAATGAGCCATAAAAGAAAATTAAACTAACTTATTATGAATGCAAGCTCAACCTCAAGGGAGAGCCATCTTGAACATCCCGCATGGTGAAATTGGTGTATCATTTTAATGTGTGATAGGAAAGTGGGCACATTGTACCCATAATTGTGAAAGGGTGAGTGTGTACTCAGAGGTTGGAAGGTGGGCTTACATATGTTGGTATGGCTCATGTAGATCATATGTGTGTTGTTGTTATAGAATAGGTCCTCAGTCTACTCGTATCTGGAAGGATAATGATATATGGTGTAATCTATAGATGTGTGTGGACACAATAAATTATTATATGGGATAACAGAATTTTGACTTTGTAGTTTCATCATTAAAAAATTATGGATAAATCACATGCCATCTAATGGAAATAAGCTATCATGTCTCATCCATTAAAGCATAATCTTCAACCTCTGGAGGCTACCCTTATGTACACTGAAATACCTTATATGGGAACCACATTTTGTGTATGTAAACCTCTTGAATACACTTATATAACTAAGGTATTAATGAGAGTGACACTTTTGTAGTGATTATTGTTATATTTACATGGGTATTATGTCAAGGATTATAATCCATGAATTTTGACATCATATAATTCTGATATGGTAACCGGAGTTCAAAGGATTTACATAATGTTTAGATTTTCACGTATTCAAAATATTTTTTACATGGAATATTCTGTGGGATATTAGATATGGAATTAATGTTAATGCTAAGGCGATGAGACACTACTATAAAATAATATCACATGTTGTTGAGGAAAATCTATTTTCATTATAATATCTTAAGGATCTAATTTTTTAGTGATAAATAGATCACAACGAAACATTTTTTCATGAAAAGGAAAACCATGAATCTTTATACTTACATGTATAAGAAGAATGGAATTTTTTGGCCTCCTGAATTGAGACTATTTTACTCAAGAGTTTCATGAAAAAACATAGAACTATATGCCTTTACTTATGTTACACACATAGGAAGATATTAAAAAAGAACTCATCCAAGAATACTTCTTGGTTTTTATAATACCCTTATACAAAGTGTTTTGACACACTCCATACAATTATGTTTTGTGGATTTTGACACTACTTAACATTATGTGAAATAAGTGATATTAAAAATGAAATATTTCATATTAAATTATGCTAATTAGAAAGATAACAATGATATACTCTTACATATTTTTGACTCTTACATGGAAGTGGTATTATCCACGATGGGATAATTGAAGGAGTATTTTGAATGTGAGGTTTTTCAAGAGAAGGATATGATTGGGAACCCAAGAGAATCATATAAAATAATAATATAAATTAATGAGGAATGTTATGGTTTAAAATGTACCCCATGAATTACATCATTCATGAATTAAGTGAGTTAGTTGATATTTAATTGATAATTCAATAAGAAATTGAATTGATTTTTACAACATTAATCTTCCATAAAAGTATATTGAAGAATGTTTTCTCACCACTTTCACATATTTAATGGAGTTCATGATTTAATAAGCTTAAGGAATAATTTCTTATTAATTATTTCACTGAGGCAACTGATCATGAGAAGGTGATTGAATATATTTGTAAAGGATCATAATGTTTTAAAGTTTCTTTGATAGGTGTACATGAGTAAGCGATATTATATAAACTTATAAATTAAGTCCAATATATAATCCTATAATGGATCAATATAAGAAAATATAATACTATGTGATATATTATAAATACCAAAGTGTGTGGACTCATGAGAAGAAGTCTAGCACATAATATCATAATACATTGTAAAGAAGTATAAAGATCCTCTTGTGTTACTCAAGAGTGTGGGGTACAATGTAGACTCTAGTAAAACTATGTGAATTCATATAAATATCCTACTATCTGACCCAATAGTTTGAAGGCTAATGAAGACTCTGAAAACACTTTATGAAATAGTAGAAAGATCCTCTTTTGTGACTCCATAGTTTGAAGGATAATGTAGAATATAGAAACAATGTTTGAAGCAATCTAAAGACACTATAGTCTGGAATATGGATATAGTATATAGTGTAACTCTATATTGAACCTTATACTTGATAATAAATATTATATTTGAGAATCTATTTTGGTGGTACAACTAACATGAAAAAGTGTATGCCTTTTAGGTAAAACATGTAAATCATTTTGTTCAGAGAATTCTAATACTACTTCATTCAAGGAGGGGATGGGAGTAACAAGGGTAGAGGATAAATGATTTAACAAACCACGGAGGATGTATTGAAATAGAAAAACAATTAAAATAAAAAGGTTCACTAATTAACCCTCTCTCAATATCCTTTCTCTCAAACTAATATGGAGTTTTTAATTGATATGGTCTCCTATGAATGATCCTATAGAGTAATACTAATGGATAACATTAATTCCATAAAGAATAATGTTTTTCCCATTTTCAATGGTGATTACTATCATAGTTATACAAATTTGATGATATTTTATCTCATATCACATTGATTAGAAGTGAGAGATATAGCTATGTTTTTATTTCCACCCATTAATGATAATACAACTATGGATTTTGCAGAGAATAAAAATTTTGAAATGTATAGAAAAGAATAGAATTCCTTATTGATGTCACTATGTGAATAGGTATACAATAAAGTTTAGGGACCTTAGAACACTATGTATATTTAGAAAAAATAAAGGGCTAATTATGATGGGAATGTAAAAGATAAAAATTTAAAACAAAAAGTGTGGAGAATATGATTTAAGGATAAACAAATTTATGACAATGAATGTATTCGCGACTTATTTATAATATTAATTGATATTTTTTTACTATTAGAGTTTTTTTAAAAAAATTTGATAACCTAGAAATTATGAAAATGTTAATGAGAAGTATTATTGATATATTTAATCATATTCATTATGTACTAGAATACTGATAAGGTATCTCACAAGATAAATATTAAAATATTCTCATATGATATGAAATGAGAAAAATAATTGAAATTATAATGAAATAAAAAAGAAGAGATGGATTAAGAAGTCATGATTATGGTTAATACTAATGATATAGAATAATCAGAGTCAAGTAATTCTAAAGATGAAGATTCTCAGAATTAATTCAGATAGATAATGGACTTATTTAATAATATTTATAACAAATAAACAAGAATAAATATAATGAATCCACCAAATTTCTTCAACTATAATGGAGTTGTAAAATTTTAATATTTCTATCCAAAGAAAAAATATTATGTAATTGTGTCTAATGAGGAAGAATACTTCTTCAAGATAAAATATTAGAAACTTATAAAAGATGACTATTAGTAGAAAAACAAGAATTTTTTGAAGAAAAGTATAAGATATCTAAAGAGAAGAGATTTGGTTGAGTAATCATCCTCATGTAGTGTAAGAAAACATGAAAAATATTTTCAAAAAAAAGTGTGTTTAATAGGGAAATACAAAATAGATAAATACACATTTGATGTTATATAAATTAAAGATAATCTTTTCTATAATTATATTTAAAACATAATAAAAAGATACTCTTTAGAATAACATGAAACTAAAAAACTATAAAAGAAAACTGATAAAGGAGAATGAAGATAAATTAAACAAAAGAAGAAACAAATCTTAATGTGACAAGGTAATAAATAAATAATTTAACTAACGTATATAGGAAACTAGGAGGTTTTAAAGAAAATACATCTAGAATAGAAGACATTAATAATAATGGATTTTAATTAATTGAAGTAAACAAGGAAAACATGTTAAAGATAGTTAAACTTGAAAATATAGTTATTGAACTTGAATAAATACTTTTTGAGATAGTGGATGAATTATCTAAGAGGAAATATATTTGAATTTAATCTCAAAGTGGGTTGATGATGATGATATAATACTTCATCAATGTTTTTGAGCTTAAGGGTGAATCTTCTAAAGTTGATAAGAAGAAGGGTAAATAGAAAAAAGGATCATTCTATATATATATAATCTGAATTTAAATTTCTTATTTAAAATAGTGAAAACCTAAAGGAAAATATTTAATCTAGTTGGACTAAAGTAATAAAATTATAAAACATCTTCCAAAACAGAATAGTGTACCGATTCAATAAGAAGGTTCATTCACAAGAAGAAACACCAATAGTCTGTAAAATTAAAACAACTACAGTCATCAGATAATATCTTTAATCAATATAGAAGATCAAGGTTCATAGGCTACTTCTCATGTTGTGTATTGTATGGTCACAAATATCATTCATACTGGTATAACATCTCACAACAAGGAAAGATGTCTGAATCCAGGGGTAGCTACTCAAAACAAAAATGATTAAATTATAATAAATAAATACATGACCAAGATATCATCTAAATTATAAACACAGGAAAAATATGATTTTTTGAATAGTATTTTTGGAAGACATTTTCAACAGAGTCACAAATCTTAGAAATGTGGAGTTAGTTTACTAAGGGAGATTCTTCATAGTTAATGTTAGATGAATGACCAAAATTGAAGAATGATACAGTCACCAATGATTTATCCCTTTTTGAACAAATATACAAAGATCAAAATATTTTCACAAAAAATAGGAAATAATGTGGTGATAGTTAATTAACTTGGTTTTTATGGGAATTCATCAATAAATGATGACTATAAAATTCTAAACTTTGAATGTTCTGAGAAAATTGGTCATGAAATAAAACATTGAATGCCAATTATTCCAATCCAAAATGATACATTATAGAAGATGTGGAGGTAAAAAAGTAATACATATTATACTAAATAGGAAAATAAATTAACATATAAAGTTTAAATAGATGATGGAAAATTATTTATATATTTTAAGAGAACTGTGAAAGAAGTTATATCAGAAGATTTACATAAGAAGAAGTTGATGACAAAAACGTTGAGAGTAAAATATCAACCACTATATTTCCTCTAAAAGATGTGAGGTCACTTATTACCCCTTTATTCATTTTTTATAAACTACCATATAGGTAATTCAAGTATGAGTGATGTTCATCATAGAGAACCATTATTCCCATGATGATAAAAAATTATTTCCCTTCATAGGGAGAAAGTTAAACCCCTAGGGAGATCCATCTCTAATTTTGAATATTCTTGAACTAGTCTTCCATTCAAATATAGGTGTGAATTTTGTTAAGGATGGCACATTATTTAACAATTATGAATATTTGAATTATATAAAAAACTAAATTAGATTCATGAATAATTTAAAAAATTCCATATGAAATAAAATATAGCTGTATTTTTCATGAAGTAAATTTGAGATTCTCTTGGGACTAGAAATTCTATACATAGAATTATTCTATGTACTTCTTGAGGTAATTTATCAAAAAATTGGAAAACCACACAAGCCACAAGGGCTAGAACAATATACCTTATTATAGTATAAAGGTAACCTATAAGTGTGAGTTGGCCTGAGAATCCCACATTGTGGCATGGGTAAAGTGCTTGAAAGCTGGAAAGGATTTTGGGTGCATAATTCCCATAAGTGTGAAGTAGTGGGTGCATTCTTAGACATGGTTAGGGGGCATGCAAAGGGAGTCCTAAACCATGAATCCCACTATGTGGTGTGTTTTTTTGGTCGAACCCCATGCTACAAGCATATTAATGGACTCTGAAATATAGTGTAATAAATAGAAGCATGAAGATAGTAGATATTAAAATACAAAACATCATCATTTCAGAATTATAGCTCCATAATTAAATATATATATATATATATATATAGAAAAAGAAACCCATAAAATAGAACTAATCCATGCTTTTCAATATCCCAATATTTTAAAATGATATAATGTTTGATATCTTTTACAACACACAACATTGAGCATAAACGAACCATGAAATATTATTATTTAAAAATAATTTTTATAACATAGATGATTAATTCTCAAGTATGAATAGGATTAAATAAATTGTGCAATAAGTATAAATGGTCTAATCAATAAAAATGTATCGATTAATTCTTATTAAATAAAACTCAATTTTTTGTAAATTAATTTTATTAATCAAATATAATTATTCATCATAAAATAATTTTATTTATTTCTCTAAGATATAATTGAAATAAATTTGTGGAACTTTTTGAAAATTTATTTCAAAAAATTAAATTCATTTTTTAAAATTAGAAGGTGAAAACATTCTTCTGGTGAAATTATGACTTTTTGGAAAAGTTTATTTTTTATTAATAGGTCAAAATACTGATTTCAATTTTAAACGGAATATTCATTTAATGAAATTATAAAGTAAATTATATTTTGGTTTTGTTTATATGTTAATTTTTCTTATTTTAAATAATCAAATTCTGGTTTTTGGAAGAAATTTTAAAAATTAATCTATTATCGAAACATGTTCTATTTTGAAAATAATTTTTTTTGAAAAACTATTTGCCTCATGTTTTGTAGATTTAATTTAAAAATAAATTCTACCTCTTATTTTTTTTAAATTTTGAAAAGTGGATTAGATATTGGATATAAGTGAATCCAAATTTGGTAAATATTTCAGTTTTATTTTTGGTCAATATGAGTTGTAACCTTAGTAATTTTTATTACAATCGTAAAATGAAATTTGTTTAATTATGGTTAAAAATAATATGATAATTATACAAAAATGAGACTAAAACATTCATTAATTATATTTAATTATTTAATATTTCCATAATAATACAATATTTATTTATATGACCTTTTATTTCCCTTTTTATTTTATTATGACCATTATAATTTTATATATAATGAAAGGTCAAAAATGACACTCTCTTTTTTTAATAACTATCATATTTTTTCTAGGGGGATAACAAAAGAATATGTCTAGATAAAAAAGTTATTCTGTAATATAAATGATTTATCTTAATATTTATAATTAATTTTTAATTTTTAGATAATAAATAGTTACCTTAAAAACCTTATGCGACACTGATGTATAATTATTCAACTAATAAAAAAATGATATTAAAAATATTAAAAGTGATATAATTTGAATTAATTATTATGATCCATAATTTTTTACATTAATGTTATATATTATAGAGGTTTAGATGCATTATATTCTAATTTAATTGGTTCCTTGTTGTTTTAAAAGACAATATTAATGAATACTGCCAAAATTGAGATTAATGATATTTTATAAAAATATTATATTTTATAAAATGATTTAAAATTACTAAAAATATTAACCTGAGAAAAGATAATCTTAAATCATTGATGATTTCAACCATAGACTGGTTATTGGGATCTTTTCATTTTATTTTAAATATAGTATCACCTTAATAGTGAAAAAATATTGATATCAATATACTTTTTAAAAGGGATAAATAATGGTTTAAATAATATGATACCGGTAATAATGTGATCCAAAAAAATTCAAATTTTATTGGATTACGAGATTTTGACTTATCCTCATCTTCTTTAGAATATTAACAATTAGGATAAATTTGAATATAAAAATTAATTAAAACGATTTTTTTTAATTTGAAGAGTGACAATCCCCTCTCTTATATAAGGGAACCTATTTTTTTCATTTATCAAAAATTAAAAAAACCATTTATTTTGGAAAATACTTACCCAAATCCCTTACATACATCCCTAAAAACGTTCTTGAGTCTTTATTTTGGGTAAAATACCAATATTATAAGTCAAAATGTGTCAATCAAAGTAGGTTATGTGAAGAAGAGGTCTATTTATTAACCGAGTATTTTTTTTGTTTTATTTATTCTTCCATCTCATTCAAATATTGAATAACCATGATTATATAACATTATATGTGTCTCCCATATACATAAATGTTATTATGTTGACATAATAACCTTTATCAATCTCCAACCTTCATCAGCATGGAGATGAGTCCATCATTCGTGTGTATGGAGGACTGCCACAACATGGACCAATGTAATTCTTTTTCCATCACCACATATCATATCTTGTAATAATTATGGATTTAATTAATATATATATGATATTCAGGAAAAATATATATCCTTTTGGAAAGATAATATAAGTAGTACCCCATGACTTCAAAATACTTTCCTTTTATAATAAATGGGATTTTGTTTCTGGATTTCCCTATATGCTACACCAAGTGATGCTTAGGCTACACACAACACTATGTTGCCTTGTGTTACACATAATATTGAGTTCATTTGATTGCTTGGGTTAAATTCAAGCCCTAGTTTTACAGAATTACAATATACCGTTAATATTATAATTTAATATGACAGTTATCAACTACTCATTGTAATGGAATGTATGAAAATGATTAATTAAATTTGAAAAATATTGATTATAAATGTTTATATAATTCTTTGGGGACTAATTAATTAGAAATTAATATAAAAACCAATTGAATATAAAGGAATATATTTGTAAAAATATATTTTATGCAAAAAATTATTTTAATTATAATAAATTAAATTTATTGGATTATATTACTAAATTTTATATACAATATATAGAAAATAAATTATTTTCACATTCATCCAATAAATCTGATTTGAATAATATAAGTAGAAATCCAATTTTATGCATCAAAAACAGTATTTTTCTAGAGGAATTTTTTCCACCTATTAATGGTGAAATTGTTTTAAAACTAAGTTTTGACACTTTTATATCATTTATTTGAAAAAATAAACATTATTTTTAAAAAATAATTTCAACATTATCGTATGGTTAATTTTTGGTCTTTTTTGAGAACTTTCCATTTATTATGATGAGTGAAAAATACTAAATTTTTTTATAAAAAATTTATAAAATTAAATTAATTTTAATTTATATTTAATGTAAAATTAGATCAATTTTATATCTATTAATCTAATTTAGGTTATTTTAATAAATTTTTTATTCAAATTAGAAATAAAAATTTTATGATCTTTTGAACATTTTCACATTAAAACCTTGCATTCCTCTCCCATCTGTGAGAATAAATTAAAATTAATTTCCACCACTTATTTATTTTAATTGTTAAAAAAGGATTACATATTTGTAAAAATAATGATTCATAATTTTTAATATGGTCAACATAATTTTTTTTATCAAATTCATATTGAAAATTCATAAAATTAATTATAGCGATGAAGGAAAAATGATTTTACTAAATAGTTAAACATTGAGTATAAGTTGTTACAATAACACAAAATATGTTCAAATACTATGTTATGGATATATTTCAACCATTACACTTATATTATCAATTTTTGTTTGTTATGGAAGTGTCTTGTTTTGTAGAAACATGGTTTCACCAAACATTTTCTAAAAAATACAATGTGTGCCCTCACCCCTACATATAAATCCCCCACATCTCCCACTTATTCACACCTGTGAAACCACTTTGGTTCAGCAAGTACCTAAACAAATCACTCCCCAAATACCCTCCCCTCATCCCATAAGCATGATATTGTTATTGAAGCAAACCTTTCATTGTTTCAGTGCAAACCTAAGGAGGATACCCAAAGAAGTGGTAATATTCTTCTAAAATCGCTTTCATTTTATATCACTCCCCACCTCATCAAATTCGTTATATATAATTATTATATAATTAAATACCCATATTAAATATACTTATATGTTTTTATGATAATTTAACGAGTTACTAATTCACACGCTTCATTAAATGAGATACGCAGTCATCCTTTGTGTGTACAACAGACTATCACGTCACAAACCAATATCGTTCATTCTTCCACTACCACCTTTCAAGGTTTGGAATGATTATTGAATTAAAATTTATATGTTATCTTTATTAAATTTATTATTTATTTATGATTCTTAAATTATTATATAACACATTCCTTCATGATTTCCATTTAATGGGAATATAATAACGTCGTTCGTGTGTACGGCTGACTACCACCTCACAAAGCTTTGTGATTCATTCATGCTTTATATAGAATGTATTTATTATGGGTTTAATAAACATATTTTTTATATATGATATAAAAATTATACTATAACAAAAACATACATATATTTCTTTTGCTTTTGTTTCTTTCAATATGATACAAAAAGTGAAGCATCATTCAAGCAGATGCATGGCCTATCATCTCTGTGAAGGGTGCATTTAATATCCTATCACTAAATATTATGTATTAAAATAAATAAATTTATACTAGATATATATAATATTTAAATCATGGTTTACATTTTATAGATTATGAAATCTTGATTGGCATAAGAGGAACAAAAAACTAACAAGTCAAAACACACTAAAAATGAAATTAACACTCAAAAGATTTATAATAATAAAGGATTATAACAAATGGATAATAAAATATTATAATAAGGTTATATATGATATTATAAATATGATTATGTTTCTAGTATAATTTAATAATGGTCTTCAAACAAATATATATTAGTTTAAATGATATTGAATTAAAGGAAGAATCTGGTATTGGATTTTATCTGAATCAACATTTTATTATGACTTATTTGTTATTATTCACCAACTGACTTTTATGTGGATTATATAATTACATTTTATAGTAATGTCATGATTCATTAAGACTACATGGAATTTTATTTACCACATTAATTCATTTCATCCAAGGGGATTCTTATTGAAAATTACAAAGTGGTAAAAGTTATTGTGCAATCTCACTTTTTTGTGGTTGATAACTTTCTCTTGACACAATCACTCCCTTTTGATAATTTGTTATTATAAATTTTATTTATATTAATTTTCTGAGTTATTGTATTGTGTAAATTATTATTTCATAATATTAATAAATTTTTTATATATAGTGTGTACATTGAATCAAATTTTGTATATATGGGGAAATGTTGACAAATCTGTATTGTTTAAGTAATACAAATATTTGATGATAAGCTATATCATTAAATCGATTATTTGATATAAGATGAATTATTTGGACATGAAGAAATTGTTGGGTCCTGGTTAATTATTTCACCATGATTCATTGATATTCTCTTGAGATGAATTAGTCGGCCATATCAGATAGGTTTTTATCTAGTGGTTTTAAACTGACTTGAGAATGGATCTTGAGAGTAAAGGTTTCATGTACCTAAGAAACGTGGATTCAAATAATTAAGCAATACCTACATTTAGAATTTAGTTATTTTTATCTAATATAATTTTACTATGAAAAAAATATACAAATGAATTTCATTCTCATCTTATTGATTAAATTGCACATGTCTTCTGTTATTTACCATCACATATTAATTATTCCTTATAACATTAGTTAAATATAATTTTTTTCTCAGTTATTTACAATGAAATTTTTACCATTATTGATTCATTTTTGAAACTATCATACATAACCCTTACAAATCATTTGATCTCACCTTTATTTTGTTTCTTTTCCCCAAATTATAAAGAAGATATTGTTGAATGAGTTTTCAAGGATGCACTTTGTTATACATTGTTATTTATTATGTTTTACATTCTATTCCCAATGTAAAATGGGGAAAATATATGTAATCTGGTTTTCTAAAACTACTCAACTTTTTCCCATCTGTATTTGATTCCTTGTAATGATTCCAATGTAATAAATTAAGGTACAAACCATGGTATTCTAGGGTTGGATTCATTACGGTTGGTATTAGAGGATGTATAGTTTATACCTTGGGAACTATATTTAGGAAAACATATATTAGAGAACATAAAATTGTGGTAGTATTTGAGGGTAATTATATTAGAACATCCCAAAAAACCAGGTTTATGATTATGATATTATAAATGTATAATGTTTTTCAATTTATGTTAATTATTTCACTAGTTTTTTTATTATAAATTATGTTTCAAAATAATATTTTCTAATCTATTATATAACACTGTTTAAAAATGATGCCTAGATGGAAGAAGTGCATCAATACTCGTGTCCAATATAGGGGATTGCCTACTGAGAACGAGTATATAGAATTTATTATATCTTATCATGTTATGGATATATTAGGAGAGGTTAATCAAGTTATGAGTGATAAACATTACTAGATGAGTCGAGATAATACACGATGAGATTATTTGATGATGGATCAGTTTATTTAGAAGAGACCCCATTATTTAGCAGGACTATTGATCCAATGTCTATTGATCACTGGATTAATACTTTTTATAATATATTTATATAATTGGGATGTTTTGAAAAGGAAAGTGTTACTGTCACACCCCCCCCCCTCGAAAGATACTGTAATGAAGGGAGATAGAAACTGACCTCTAAGTCCCACCTCTAGTAGGCCCTAGGTTTGTGACTAGCACTGAGGGTTTGAAAATATCATATATGTGAGACTTTTACCAATATAATATAAATAGTATAAGGAGATAAGATAGATCATTCATAAACAACTCCAATAAAAATTTTAAAAAGAAAAAAAAACATCCCACAAGCATTCATAAATAGAACTGATACAGATACTATAAGGACTCCAAAGTAAATACCCTATGTAAATCAAAAGCACTAACATGATAACTATCATGGATCTGAAGTAGTAATTTCTATCATAGTTCATGTAATCCTCCTAAAAACCTGAAAATAGTATTATATACATATAGTAATCATAAAAATATACTTAGTAGGAAAACCAAAGTCTCTCGTGCAGATGTGAAAGAAACATATTGATGAAACTTTGAGGAAAAAAACATAAAGCACTTATACTGGTATACTACCATACTAAACTCACCAGGACATGATCACCTAATAACGCAAACCAAGTAATATAATATTATATGATCACATAGATAAGGTACCTTGCACTGCGTTCCTTGGGTATTCTTCTCTCACAACCAACGTCATACATCCTGGAACTCCCATATATTCGGTATACCACACCTCCCCCATAAGCATGGTCACAAAACACATCTCCCACAAACACCTGGGCTCACCTCCCTACAAGCACGACCACAATACACCTTCACATAAAACCCATGGGCTACAACACAACCACTATCATAACCAGTGTAGTAGGGTATTGTGAAAATGTAGGAAATCAACCGGATTACCACCTCCTATATTGAATGACCCCCACTAGAAATAATCCCTCAATCATGGTATCATCTCGCCCGAAAACACCTGGGTTGTTACATCTATCCCTTAAACACCTAGGCTGTCACATCTCACCCAAATACACATAGTCTATCACAACCAACATCTAATGAACTAAAAAACCATTGGACATAATAGCCTATGAAATACCCACCTCTGATGGAAGAGAGATATGTAAAGTGATGTTACCCATCCATCCGTACTCCTCACTGGATATTGGAAAAAACAACCCTCGTGTGACAATTCGGGTGTCTGCAGATAGTGCTCGACGTGGGTGGGTGCTTATAAAAATCACAAGAATGTACAATTATATATATATATATATATATATATATATATATATATATATTATCAAACACACATTCTCATCCTATGGGTTTACAAAAAAGGAACCAACTCACTACACAGTCACTTTTTCTTCCACCTATAAATGCATAACACCACACATCAGGCCATAGACCCAACATCAAATTTCCAACCAATTTCATTTAATCACCCCTTTAATTTCATTATTTACATCAACCATATTTAACCAATTAAACCACCATTTAATTATCCATTAACCATTTTTATTACATTAAACAAACCATCCCAAGACCTTCCAAACATTATTGAACAATTATTTATTTATTCCATCACAACTTGTGCATCTAGTATAAAGAAACCACCACCTCGACACCCCAAATGTACGTGAAAACAAACAACCTCCCCATTGCCCCAAAATCACATCCAAAGAAACTATCATCCCCACATTCCAACCCACACATCACAATCAGAAAATCACGACCAGACATTAAAACACATCAAGATTAATTTAGAAATTTAAAAAGGTGATTTAATCACGTTCCACTTAATTTTAGGGGCATTATCATAGAAGAAAAAATCCTTGGGCAACCATTTCATTAAAAAAATATAATTGTTCAATAAATTTCCATTTTAGGGTGACATGATGAAAATTAAAACCAAATAAACAATCATAGAATGAATGTCCAACACAGTCAAATCCCCAAACCACCACAAATTTCAGTTGGATATCAATCCCATATAGCTCAAATTATCACAATTAATATCAATGTTTTAAAAGAATGAGAATCAAACCCAATTTGACACGTTCAATTAAATTAACCAATTCTCTACCCTGAATTAATCTAACACGACCATAACCCCTACATAAATTAAAGTAAACCCCTTCATTATGATATATAAAATGGAGCAACAAGGTAATCCCCACCTCAAATAATCTTTTAGACCCATTGTGCACTATAGGGAGAAGAAGAATGCTCACAAACCACAAAAAAACCATAGGAACCGCTGATCAACCTATACCACATCCAATGAAACCTAGAACGCAACCCAACACACTATCTAAAACATAAAAATTCATTGTAGTGAATCCCTTGTAGAATAATGGAATAAAACTCACCAAGAAGGGAGAAGAACCTAGAACAGATGAACCACATATTTCCAACGAAAAACCACCAGGACTAACAAATCAACGACAGAAGAAGGGGGATTAAAGAACCCCTTGGGGTGCCTAGGGTTCATCTAAATTAAGTGGGATGAGAATCTATGGTCGTATGAATTAAAATTAGTTCGGAGAATAACTTAAAAAATGCACTTCATCAACGGTTTACATGACATATACTCCCCTTTCATATCGTGTAATCCTCATTGTTCGATTTCATCAAAAACCCCCATCAAATTTTTATTATTTAGACACGAAATTAACACGTCTTGACCCAACCCTGGAAAATCCATGAAATAGACTTTCACTAATTTATTATATCTACACAATTTGTATTGGCTGTTGCAGTTCTGCTACACCTCTAACTTCCACTAAAATCTCCTAGAAATTCCTCCAAACTCCTCCAACACTCATATCCAAAAAGTAACATACTAGGAAGAAATAGAATATTAAATGAGATATGTCTCAAAAAATTCTCTCCCTTGATATTCCCAAACAAATCCCAAAATAAATAGTTGTCTGAACAACCACCACATGAGATACCTCTCAAGGATCTCGTCATACCTCAAACGCTACCACCATACAAACATGAGAAACCCAACAACCACAAACATCTCACACAAACTCATCATAATTAAACTAAAACTAAAGACTATCTACCCCCACATAACCACACTTTCACACAACCATTACACAACCACCTCAACTTCCATGCTTCCCAAACCGAAAATCGCTACAACTAACGAACCACATTGCCCAGAACACTTGAAGGAGGGAATTCCATCATACATGTTAAGATATTATCCAATCTAGGAAGAGATGACTCGCCCTCATGGGTTTAATTGAATTACAGTTATTACATATAGATTATGAATCAGATCCTTCCTTTTTCATATGTTAGGACTTTATGACACATCACACCACAGACATCAAAATGGAAAATGGCTCATCTAATGAAACAAAATGATCCAAACATCACATCACAAATAAAACAAGGAGACACAATACCCAAAAAACTATGGGTACTATGAAACATTTGTGTCTCTCCCTGTCAAGTACTCTCCACCTTCCTAACAAGCCTCCACAACATTCAACCTAAAGAATTGGTCTCTCTATACAGTGCGTTCTCTTAGCGATACTGGATCTCTATTGGACATTCCCCAAATGCCGCCTAATACTTGTTATCCAAACCATTAATTTCAATGACTAGGGTTTCATTATGAAGATGTTGATAAATCTATGAGATGTGAAAGACATCATCAGTCCACTCCAATCATAGTGGAAAATCCAACATATTTTCCACCTTTCCAACTTGACCCTAAACCTCAAAGGGCCAGCAATCCTAGAAGAAGGAGTACTCCCTTTTCCAAACCACCACTACCCACATCAAGGGGATTCCTTTAAGACCATGTGGTCATCAACATCAAACTCCAAGTACCTCCAACTGTAATCAGTATAATACTTCTTCCATTCATGCACTTCTTTAATCGTCTCATGAAAAATCTAAACCTTCTCTATTTTTTTCTACATCGCATCAAGAACAAGAACGACTATCTCCCCAACCACTATCTAGAACATAAGAGAATGAAACAATCATACATTCGAAGCCTAAAATGGTTCCATGTAAAGGGAAGAGTGGTATCTATTATGACAAGAAAATCCTAACAAAGGTATGTGTCATACCAGAGACTCACTAATGTCTAATATGCATGTCTGCAACATGTCCTCCCATGTTTGGATAGTCCATTCTGTTTTACCATATATCTTAGGGTGGAAACTAGTTCTGAGGTACAAATATGTTCCAAAAGCATGTTGAAATCCCCTCCAAAATCCTGAAGTAAAATGTGTAACCCGATCCAAGACAATGGACAATAAAAATCAATGTAACTACACCACATCATCCATTTACATCTTATCCAATGAAAAAACTATGACAAGCTCCATGATCACTATAAAAGGGATCTGATTTCGTCAATTGATTTACGACAACCCTGATAGAATCACAACCTCCTTTAGTTCTGAGTAAACATGTAATTAAATCCATTGATATTTCAACACATTTCCACTCAAGAACATCCAAGGGATGCAACAAACAACTAGGAAAATTATGGTTATCCATTAATTTCTAGAAGACCAAGAACGTTTACACAAACTCTTCCACTAATCATTTTATCCTCGACCCCCAAAAATATGTCCTCATGATATTGTACAATTTAAAAACTCATGTCTGTATATCCAAGTGTGAGTTATGAAACTCTTGAACTACTCAGTAATACATTACAATCAAAACAAACAACCAAACATGAAAAAATTTGTGGTTTCAAACATCCTCTGACCATTCATCTGGAGCATCGATGTGGACAACACAATCACGCATCACCTCTACCTTAGATTCTCCCAATAGAGAATCCTCCTCCTTCTGCATTAGATAAGCCCGCATCATCATCTAAAACAACAAATTCTAATACCATTAACTCTTTCATGTATTTAAAAATCATCGAACTCCTCCATTTCTCTCCAAGAATCATTAGACTCTCAGACAACACCCTTCAACAACTTCATGCTCAGAGTGTCAGCAACAACATTACAATTTTTGTAGGTATATGAGATATCAAAATCATAATTCTTTATAAACTCCATCCGCCTCTACTATCACATGTTTATATCGTGTTGTTAATAGAAGTACCTAAAACTCTTGTGATCTATGAAGACCACATAGTGCTCCCCAAAGAGGTAATGTCTCCATAAATTCAACACACACACAAAAACTAATGATTGTGCTATATCATGGGTGACATTGTTATGATCACGGGGAATTAAATTCCTAGATCCATAATATATCAATTCTCAATGCTGCAAAATTATGAATCCCAATCCTAGATGGGAACCACCACAAAACACCTCAAATAACACACCCTTCTCCCGTAGCTAAATCATCGTAGTGCTGACTAACATCATGTTATGGTTACTAAATATTTTCTAGAATTTATCACTCTAAAGAAAATCTTGTTAATTCCTTGTAAAATCTATCAACAGGGCAGAAAACTCAATATAAATCATGTACAACCCCCTTATAATAGACTACAAGACCAAGGAAACTATGAACCTCTTCTATATTCTTTGGCGCTACTCAAGAAAAAACTACTTCAAACTTTGATGGGTATAATACCAACCCCTATTAAGACACCACATTCATGAGGAAATGTACCTCTTATGTCCAGAACATACACTTGGGAAACTTTCTATAGAGCTGGGGGCATCAAAAAACATGCAACACAGTTCTGATATGATCTACATGATCCTCCTCTAACATTGAGTATATTAAGACATCATAGATGAATAGAATGAATAAAATAACATGTAACTCATGGAAAACATATTTTATAATCCCCTTGATCGAGGATTTTGTGTTAATAACATTGAATGGAATGACTACAAACTTGATGTTCCCATACCTACATCTGAAGGAAGTCTTGAGGATATCACCCTCTTTCAACTACATCTTTTAATATCCAAATTTTATATCGATCATAGAAAACCAACTTTCCCTCTTAGTAGTAAAAAAGATCATCTATCCTAGGAAGTGTATAACATTTTTTGACTATCACCTCATTCAACCACCTGTATTTTATGCAAATCCGGAAACTAGCATCTTCCTTCCTTATGAAAAACACTGTAGCATATCATGGAGACCCTCTAGGACAGATAAAACCCTTATACATCTGATATATTATATAAACCTTTAACTCTTGCAAAACGGAAGGTGAAATATGATAAGTAGAAATACAAATTGGAGATGAACAGTGAGTCAAGTCTATCCTAAAGTCAATATCACGTCAAGGGGTAGTATCATAACCTCCGTATGGAAAACACCTATGAACTCCCTAATAACCATGGAGACCTTCACTCTCTTGTAATCTAATAATTCTACTGAAATCTAATCCATGAAGAAATGAATGGGCTCTAAACACCTACTATAAACCTGAAAACTCCTCTCACCATTGAAAACTAGACGATGTCCATACCCATAAAAAAACAAAACTCTCGTATGGATGTATTAGATAGCATATTTTATAAAATTCAGCTAGTTGATCTTGATGATGACATAGTATGGTTGCATCAATAGAAATAAAACATCCCCATGGGAATGATGTGGCCCCATCATTAGTATACACCCCCAGCACACATCAATCAAGTTGTCATGGCCTCTAACTAGAATAGTCAAATCCGGAGTTACAGAAATCCTATTTACATCTAGTCCTAGAAATTTTTTTAGAGAGGGTGAAATAGAGGAGATAAAATATCATGAATTAAATTAGTCAAAAAAAGGGTACTAAACATACTGATCATGCCTCTCACGATCTATAGCCCCTCTAAAACTGCTTCCTCTATTCCATGAAACTGACCATGCCCAGATCCTCTGTCTCTCTACTAACAACCACCTAGATGAACACACATAGTTTGTAGTCTCTAAAAACAAGGAATATCCTATTTTAATCCTCTTAATGACCCATATCCCCTTATAAGATAAACAAACTTCTTCCCCTAATGTTGAAACAACCTCCCTGAAAACTATTGCATGAGGGTGGAACTAAATATTTCCACCTCCACAAACCATATCTTGGGGAACCATTGGGAACAGGCTCTTGTGATGGCCATGTACCCCAAAAATGAAACACACTATCACAACTCTCCACAAAAATGAACAAATACTACTGGACCCAAAATGATGAAAAGAAATCTGCTAAGGTCAACTACCTTCTAGTATGAACAATGAATTTCTGGACGCCTGAGACATCCCATTGAAAACCCTTACCCTTGAGGAACCCTGTTGGATCCACTGTCATGGAAAACATCCTCACCAGTTCATCCTCTAAATATTTTTTACCTTATTCTGAACCTCCAGACACATTATAACATAAAAGGAGTGACTGAATACTAGATATAATGATCGGGTGCCTTCTCAAGATGACTCAAAAAAGAATCCTCATTTGAAAAAATATCTGGGTAAAATGCATTATATCCTTGAACTTGATTCCCATATCTCATACATACTCTATCCCATACTGAGGAGAAAAAATCCCCTTCCACTTTACTGCCTTCAAGGAAGGAACTCTGCCCGGAACTACTTTTGGAAGTTGACCCATAGAACAATAGCCTCCTTTCACTCTCCTAGTGACACCATCCACCATGAACATACATATCCCACATCTGACTAATTCCCAGAGGGACCTAGTACTCCAATGGTGTGTGGATCAAACTGAATGTGATCTTGAACTCCATGAGCTAGCTCTCCTTCCCCATGTCTGAAACACTACCCTTGTAATTCCCCAAAGCCTACCTTTAGAAAGAAAGAAACTTTATTATCCATAAATTATCCTCCTCAAATGGATTAACCTTATGGAGATCAACGGGATTATCCTACTAAAATCAAAATTTCCAAGAAAGATGCAAACAATGACTTGGAGCCATAGCTAAAAGTAAACCAATGATTTCCTATGCCCGAGTAGTATAAAATTTCATTAATATAAATTTTAAATCATTTAATTCATTTTTTATCCATTCAAAACGTTCCCAAAACAACTTATTTCATACAAGAACCCAAATAATTATGATTCATGTACCTCTCCTAGGTCTCTAACCTGCAACCATGTCCATCTCACTTGGCCATTCAACAAGATTATTGTCTTTATACTAAATCATAGGGGCCCTAAAATATTCTATCATATTCAGTCTCCCTAGAATATGTGATGCACCAAGGTAAACTAGAACTCTTTCCATACTAACCCATGAAACTCTCATTGTTCCAAAACTCCAAACTTCATCATATCTCTCAACCATCTCCTCTGATACCACTCTTTCATGACCCCCCTCTCAAATGATACTATAATGATGGGAGAAAGATAATGACTCCTAATTCCCACCACAAGGAGGGATTAGAATGGTTAATTCCACTGAGGGTATGAAAATATCATATATAGAATGAATTACACTTGATAATGTAAATAGAATCAGGAGATAAGATGGATCATCCGCAAAAACATTGAGAAAAAATTTAACAATAAATCCAAAAACAATCCCACATGAATGTATAAATAAAACTGATGCGTATAAAATAAATTTTCCAAAGTAAATACCCAAAGTAATGTGAATGTAGAGACACATCAACTATCAAGGATATGAAAATGTATTTTCCAGAATGGTCCATGTAATTCTTCATGAAACATGAGAATAGTTTTATATATGTAGGTTGATCATACAAGTATACTCAGTGGGAAAACCAAAGTCTCTCATTAATATATCAAAGAAGCATACTAATTAAACTATGAGAAAAAAACAGAACCAACAAATACCTATAAATTTATTCTAACTATCCCAACCTCACCAATTCACATTCACCACACAATGAAAACCAAGTAATATAATATAATATTATCAAATTGATAAGGGTGCCCCACTATAACAACCCTGCTTTTTATTACACACTTAAACATTATTTATTATATAAAATATTCATTTTATACAATATAGAATATCAAGAGGTTTAGTGTCTTTGGGGCTTAGTAATAATACATAACAACTTAAAACATTTAACACAACATCTTTATTGAAAACTTCCTTTACATGACCACTACATTATCTCGTACTTAGCATTGCATGGGATTACCTGAGCACATACATAAGAAAAGGGTGAGCTATAATGACCAGTAAGGGAATAAACAAATAATAACAAAAAGATTACAATATGTGTTAGAAAATAGGCATGTCAATGGAGTGAAAGAGAAACATGAACATAAAGGCATGATATACCATGATTATCATATCATAGAAATGTGGCAACACTACTTTACATGATATTTTTATGAGCCAAGTATCGTTGAACATAGAGCATGATTAAACCCTAATTTCACGTGAATTATAACAAGTAAACCCTCATTTCAATTGATTCATCATGATACTAATCTTTACTCAATTCATTGGACCGCTACCAGGGTGCACCATTCTTAAACATTTTATGCCATGCATAAGTGTGCCACATGGATCCTAAAACATGGATTCATTAAACATAATCATTTATTACATGATAAATGCATGTGTAATTAATACATGAAACTCTATAACTAATAATTAAATGAGTATAAAGGTTAATACCATTGACATATAAATGTTTATGGTATTCACTAGACAATAACTTTGGCTTGGAAAATTGTACTGCAATTTCAGCAGCATAACAGCGTGACATAAGAATTCATAAAAAATGGTTGATGAGAGAGAAATGGGTGTATAATAATATTTAAATGAAATGGACATTATGGTGGGTAATATAGATACATGTCACAACATAAGTAATGGAATTTAGATTTATAATACAATAGAATTGCTTGAATGTAAATGAGGAGAGAGAAATTCCTTACAGAATTTCGGCACGGTAATGGGTGTGCATGAGATGCATTAATGATAGAAAAAGGGTCTCTCATAATTTAAACATAAGGAGGAAAGTATGGGGGAGCTGCAAAATCATACCCCAAAATTTATAATCAAAAATAAAATGGCATAACAATGTTTAGAAACATGGATAAAATGAGAAAGGAAGGAATCCCTTACTTGGAAGTGTGATCCCAAAGGCTTGGGAGAGGCTTGAGAGAGGCTTCTTGGGAGCTTTTGGCACCTTGGATGGATTCTATAGAGTGTATTTAAGGTTTTTTCTATCTCCAAATGCTTTTAGTGAAGAGGATTTGGGAGCTTGGGAGGGTTTATAATGGAAGGGAGGGGGATCCATTATTATTTAGGATTTGGACCCTATACCTTAAACTAATCAAAAACACAAACCATCCAATGATTTATTCCAAATTGGAGTGGAAAAATATATTTTATAAGGCCAATGGCCGAACTTCTTAAAATAATAGGGTTTTTTATGTGGAGGTGAGTCACACTCTCAAGGAAATCTAATTAAATAGCTAAAATGTTGTATAGGTCTTGGAGGGTCCACTAAGGCGTTGTAAAATAAATCAAACAAACCTAAAATAAAATTATTTTAATGTTAAAATTCATATTGGATGAACATAAATTTTATAGTATTTTATTACACCACTATTGTGTGATTATGATGTCATAAAACACATTATATATTTAAACAGTAATTAATTTTTAACCAAAAATTCGACTATATCAGAAAATTATGAAAAATTCACCATTGGATACTTTCGATTTCTTGATTCCAAAAATATTATTAATTTTATCTAAATAATTTTCTAAATATTAGAATTTTTACTTTTAAATTTAATAATGACATTTATTGAAAATTCTTGGGTTTTGACAAAAATATCTTTCAAACCGTATTAAAATTCAAAATTGTATTCATAATAATTATACGGTCATTTATATTTAATAAAAATTAATTTAGTAATAATATTTTATTAGAATATTATTTAATTAAAAAATCCATTAATTCATTAAAATAGATTTTATAATTGAACATTAACTAAAAAATATTATTTGTGCTTTAAAAAGTATTAATAATAAAATGAATGTATATTATCTATAAAAAATAATGTACATGGTGCTAGGGGATTGTTAAATAACCCCTTATAACACCCACATAAGACTGGAGGGTAAGGTTTGAGATGGTGACAAACTCTTGGGGTGGATCAGATTACATCTCTTGGGTTGTAATCTATATTAACTTCCACTTCTCCCGTAGGCAGTTCCGCTCGAGCTTAAGGTGTTGAAGTTTGTCTTGGGCATGGTCAAGAGAGAAGCCCAATGAAGCCACATCTTTTTTCAGCTCTGAAAAATGGGCTTCGTATTGTGAAATTATATTGGATGAGTCCATCTCTTCCTTGGTCTGAGTAAATTGGATTTGTTAAAGCCCTATATTTATACTAATCATGTGATCAGTGTTCAATGATTATATTAGAAATGGCCAAAATTCATAATGGTGTTTTAAAATCCAAAATCATAAAACCAAAGACGTGAATATTTTATATAACCATTTAACATAATAATACATTTAATTAGATCAAAATGAATTTTCATTGATAAATGTTTGAGTCGTTACAATCTACCCACCCTTAAGAAATTTCACCCATGAAATTTCATTTTCCTTTACAAAAACATATGACGGTAACTTTGCTTCATCACTTCCTCTGATTCCCACGTCGCTTCATCAAGCTTGTGTTTTTTCCACAACCCCTTGACGAGGGGAATTATCTTATATCGTAGAACATTTTATTTATAATCAAGTATCTTCACCGTCTTCTCTTCATAATAGAGGTCATTATCCAATGCTTCCGCCTCTGGATTGAGTACATGTGATGAGTCAGGTATGTACTTTCTCAAGAGTGATACGTGGAATACATCATGCACTTGAGATAGGTTCGGTTGGACTGAAAGTCGATAGGCCACTGCTCCAATGCGATCAAGAATCTAAAAAGGTCTAATGTACCTTGGAATAATCTTTACCATCTTCCCAAATCTCATAACTCTCTTCCATGGTGATATGTAGAGGAATACCATGCCTCCAACATCAAACTCTAGGTCTCGTCGATGATTATCAACATAGCTCTTTTGTCGAATCTGAGCACCTTTAATGTGCTTCTTGATATCCCTAACCTTCTCCAATATTTCATCGTCCATTTCTAGACCTAAGAGTTTTCTCTCCCCAACTACATCCCAACATTCCAGTGTTCTATACCTCTTCTCATACAGGGATTCATAAGGAGCCATTTGAATGATTGAGTGAGAACTTTTTTTATAAGAGAACTCAACTAGAAGAAGATGATGGTCCCATCCTCCTTTGAAATCCATTGAGCATTCTATCAACATGTCCTCTAGTTTTTGGATAGTTCACTTAGATTGGCCATTAGTTTGAGTATGATAAGCCTTACTATAGTTCATCTCATTATTCATAGTGTGTTGAAGACTCTTCAAAAACTTAGAGTTGAATATTGGATCTCAATTGTATACAATAGATAGTGGTACTCCTTGCAGCCTTACCACATATCTGATGTATATCTGTGCCATTTGATCCAGTGAGAAATCCTCCCTAATTTAAATGATGTGTGCAGTCTTTGTATGACGATCTACAACAACCCAGATAGCATTGTTTCCTTTGGATGTCTTCAGAATTCGGGTGACAATGTCCATGGTGACATTATCCCACATCCATGTTGGTATGGCTGATGTTTTCCTCATCCCCTTAGACTTATACCACTCAACCTTCACTTTCTGATATACCAGGCACTTTGATGTATACACAACAATCACCTTCTTCATGTAATCCCACCAATAATGTTGTCAGATATATCGATACATCATTGTGTTTCTTGGGTGAATGGAAAAATTCGAACTATGTGCATCAACAAAATGTTATTTCTTCAGAAACGGACATGATGGAACACATAGTATTTTACCAAGTCTCACAATTACTTTTTCATTGACATTGAAATATAAGGATTTCACTTTTCTGAGATTTTCCACCTTCTTTTGAATTCCCACATCATTCTTTTTAGAATACATTAACCTTTCCTAAATGCATGGTTAAGAAATAATTTGTGAAATGATTGATGGTGTTCCCTTCTTTATGATTCCCATGTCCATGTTCATCAAATCTAAGAAGATTGGATCCTTTTAAATTCTCATCAATGATAGAATTGTTGGGTCCTTTTTACTTAGAGTATCTTCCAACTTGTTTGATTTCCTATGGTGGTAATGGATTGAGTAGTCATAGTCATTGATCGTATCTAACCATATTCATTGGTGCATGTTCAACTCTTTCTATGTGAATATATACTTGAGGCTTTTTTGATCCATGTATATTTCACACTTCTCTCCAAAGAGATAATGCATCCAAATTTTTAATGCGAAGATCACTGAATCCAACTCTAGATAATGTGTTGGATAGTTTATCTCATGAACATTCAATAACCTTAAAGCGTAGGCAATGACTTTTTGATTCTACATCAACACACAACCCATGAACTTAATTGAAGCATCACTAAATATGACAAAATTTTCTCCACTTGTTGTTAGTGTGAGCATGGGAGATGTGATAGGCCTCTTTTTCAACTCCTTGAAGATCTCTTTTCATTCATCACTCCAAGAAAACATTACTCTCTTCTAAGTTATCTTGGTAAGAGCATTGTACAATCATATGAAAATTTTCACAAATCATCTATAATAACCAGCTAACACCAAAAATCTACGGATATCCATTACCGATGCTAGCCTCAGCCATCCCTCAGTTGTGGTTGTCTTGGAGGGATACATAGATATCCCACTGATTATGTTGATATGACCCAATAATGATACCTCCTTCAACTAGAACTCAAACTTGTAGTTCTTTGAATATAGCTTCTCCTTTTTCAAGGTCTCTAGTATATCTCTTAGATACTCCACACGCTCCAACTTGTTTTTGGAGTATATTAGAATATCATAGATGAAGACAACCACCAATTTTTCTGGGTAATCACTAAATAATGTTTTCAACAAGTCCAAAAAAATTTCTGGAGCATTCGTGAGTATGAAAGGCTTTATTATGAATTCATAGTGCCCATATCATGTATGAAAAATCAGTCTTGGGGATATACTCATTATTCACACTTACATGGTAATATCATGATTTCAAATCCACCATGGAAAAGTATTGTGATCCACGTAGCTGATCAAATATTTCACCAATTCGTGGCAGAGGATACATGTCCTTATTCGTGATTTTGTTAAGCTCACAATAATCAATTAAAAGGTGCATTGACCCATCATTCTTCTTGATGAAGAGGACTGGTGCACCCCATGTTGAAGCACTTGGGCATATAAAACCTTTATCCAGATTCTCATGTAGTTATTTCTTCAGCTCCTCAAGCTCCACAACATCCATTCTATACGGAGTCCTGGATATTGGAAACGTTCCAGGTATAAGTTCAATTGAGAATTCAACATATCTTCTTGGAGGAAGACCAGGCCATTCCTCAGGAAACACTTCAGTGAATTATCTCATAATAGGCATGTTTTCAAGGATGGTTGCTTCCTTAGACTCAATCATCTGAGTCAGATATGTGTGCTCATAAAGAAGTAATATCTACGCTTCATATGATGGTGCTAAAGAAGATTCATCTTTTTTTGTGCGCATGTATGGAATCGAGGGTCAATTCTCCATATGGAGAGTGATTTTCATCTCACATAAATTTATGTTGACTCTATATAGGGAAATCCAATCCATGCCAATAATTGCATCAAATTCCCCTAGAGAGAGTATAATGAGGTTCGCCGGGAAGTTAAATCCACAAATTATAATAGGGGAGGAGTTATATTAATGGGATTCAATGACTTCCCCATTTTTTTTACTCACTGAACTCATTACATCCATGACTTTTGGTGGTGTTGGGATTGTTCTACTAAACATTCGGGATATAAAAGAATGCATAGAACTATAATCCAAGAGTATGTTCACTATTCTTGACTAAATAACTAGCGTACCTATCACCACTTCATTATCTAAGTTCACTTTGGTGGTAGTGATGGAAAAATATCACCCTTGCTTCCATGGAGGTTTTTGGTTGCCTCCGAAAACCCTTGGTATAGGGAACTGATTTGCAAGGTGACCTGGTTCATTGTAGTTGAAGCAATGAACAACGTTTTGAGCTTCGAATGGAGTGTTCCTATCCTTTATTGCAGCCACAAGTTTTTCTTGTCGGTAGGTAATGGCTAGGTGTCATTATCTTCTACACCTAAATCATTTCCATGTTACCTTTAGTAATTTTATGGGGTGCTTCTTTTCCGCACCATTGGTAAGTGGGGTACTAGATTTTTTTAGCACTGTTGGATTTATCTGTCGGATATCTAGAATTTTAGTCCACCGTATGTTTATTATCCCAATGACACACCTGAGATTATCCGATCTCTATTTTGACTTAGATGGTATATTAGAAAATTTCGTCATATATGTCAAAGTCCTGAATTACCAAGTCTTTTTACAGGCTTGGTTTCATCCCACCAAATAAGCGATCAACCTTGCATTCAGGGGTAATGAAAAAACTAGAGGTGTATCATTAAATCCTTATGAATTTTTACACATACTCTATTATGGATTCATCGTCTTTTTTCTCGAGGTAACATAAGTCCCTTTCTATCTTAATCCATAAGGTGCATGGAAAATATTTATTGAAAAACATTTTCCAGAAATCCTTCCATTCCAACGCCTTTATCTCCTCCTCAGGCTTTATATTTTTTATCAATGTCCACCAATGATCAGATTCACCCTACATATGATAAGAAGCTATAAGAACCTTCTCTTGTTCGGAACATTAAAGGATGGAGATTATATTTTCAATGTAGTTGATCCATTGATCAGTGATTAAGGGATCAGATGATCCATTAAATGTAGGAGGCCTTTGTCTCATGAAGCTCTCGATAGAAACTTGTTCTTTCTTAGTGGGGTTGAACTTTCCTCTTGACCCATTTTCCATTTAAATAATGAGTTAACTGAGATAGAATCATGAAAAAGTTTGTCATTTCTGGTCCCATCAGATTGGGCATCTCATTAGAACAATCACCAAATTGATCTTCGCATTGGTTGTTAGCATGATTCCTACTATTACCTCCCATTGGATGTAATAAAAGGAAGGTTATGGGTAACACATTAATGGTAATCCAAGGAAAAAATGTATGACTTATAAATAACTTTTATTTCTTTAACTTATGATTCTATAGGCTTCAATATATGTTATCCATGATCTACTTTTTATCATATATTATTAGGGGGATTTTTTAATTACCATAATAATGGTTCATACAAAAGTTGTTAATTTAACAAAGTGTATCCCATGGGAGTGTCATAAACAATAGTGTAGAAAGGCCCATTATTGTGTAGTAGGATGAACTGGGTCAAGCCTGGAACTCCTTGTTGGTGTATTCACTCCTAGGTGTATATGTGCCAGAACTGCCTCTACTTGCTCATATCCAGACAGGGATGTATTTGGTTGGTAAACCACTTACTAAATACTCACCAAAATTTATGGATTTTTTTGTTATACTTACTCTTACTTATAAGGCTTCACTAGGGTTTTCTAATCCTAATCCTAATAATAACTAAACTTATCCTCTGATACCAATTATATCAACCCCTTTTTTTATTACACACTTAAACATGATTTATTACACAAAATATTTACTTGAAAAAACATAGAAGGTCGAAATGTATAGTGTCTTTGGGGCTTAGTAAAATTAAAAAATGACATAAAACATGAAACAAAAAATCATTATTGGAAACATCCTTTACATTACAACTACATTCCCTCATACATAGCATTGAATGGGATAACCTGAGGACATTCATAAAAAAGGGTGAGCTATAAATCCCATTATGTGAGTAAATAAGGAAAAGCATGAAGATTATAATACATTTTAGTAAATAGGTAGGTCAATGAATCTCAATAAAAACATGAACCTAAAGGCATGATATAGCATGATAATCATAACATGGAAATGTAGAAACAACACTTATTGTGCTATTAGCATTAGCCAAGGATCGTTGCTAATAGATCATGAGTAAAACCTAATTCCACTTGTATTATCATGAGTAAACCCTCATTGATCTTTACGTGTTGTGATAATAATCTTTACCCAATGCATTGGAGCGCTATCAGGGCACACCCTCCTTAAACATTTCATTTCATGCATAAGTCTGCCACATGTATCATACAACATGGATTCATTAAACATAATAATTTATTATATGATAAAGGAATGCCTAATTAATACATGAAAATCTATAATCAATATGTAATTTCTCATAAAGGTTAATACCCTTTATCGATAAAAGGAGATGGTATTCACTACACAATGAATTTGGCTTGGAAAATCATAGTGCAATTTAGGCATCATAACAGCGTGACATAAGAATTCATAAAAATAGTTGATGAGAGAGAAAAGGGTGTCTCATCATATGTAAATGAAATGGATAGTAAGGGGTCATATTGATACATGTCCCAACATAAGTAATGTAATTTATATTCACAATACCAAATAATTTCTTGAATGTCAATAAGGAGAGAGAAATTCCTTACAGAATTTCGGCATAGTTACAGGTGTGCATGTGTGGAATTAATGAGAGAGAAAGGAGTCTTTCATCATTAGAAAAAAATAATGGAGGTATGGGGTAGGGTATAAATAATACCCCAACATTTATAATCGAATATAAAAGGTCATAACAATATTAAGAAGCTTGGATAAAATGAAAAAGGATTCAATCCCTTACATAGAAGTGTGATCCCAAAGGCTTGGGAGATGCTTGAGAGAGGATTCTTGGGAGATTGGGAAACCTTGGGGATTCTAGATAGAGGAGGCCAGGGTTTGGTAGAGATACAATGGCTTTTAGTGAAGAGGAAGTGGGATCTTGGGAAGGTTTATATAAGAGAGGAGAGGGAATTATTTATTATTTAAGATTTGGACCCTACAACTTAAACTCATCAAAACCACAAACCAACCCATGTTTTTTTCCATTGGTTTCTACAAAGGGGGGGTAGAAGACAATATTTTATAAGTCCAGTTTCCAAACATCGTAAAATAATAGGGTTTCTTATGTAGAGGTGAGTCACACTCTCAAGGAAATGATTTTAAAAGGCAAATTTTTTTTAAAAGACTTGGAGGGTCCATTAAGGCTTTGTAAAATAAATCAAACAAACCAAAAATCACATTATTTTAATGATAAAACATATATTGTCCCAACACAATGTTTATAGTATTTTATAACATCACTATTGGGTCATTACTATGTCATAAAACACATTATATATTTAAACGGTATTTAATTTTTATCCCAAATTTCACATGTATAAGAAAATTATGAAAAATTCACCATTGGATAATTTTTAAATCCTAATTCAAAAAATATTATTCATTTTATCTAAATAATTTTATAAATATGTTAATTTTTTTTAAAATAAAAACTGACATTTATCAAAAATTCATGGGTTATGAAAAAAAATAGCTTTCCAAACATAATAGATATCACATTTGTATTAATAATAATGATACGGTGATTTATATTTAATAAAATGAAATTTAGTAATAATATTTAATAAAAATATAATCTAATTTAAAAATCCATTAATTCATAAAAATAGATTTCTTAAATGAATATTAACTAAAAAAATACTATGTGTGCTTTACAAAGTAACAATAATAAAATTAATCTATATTCTCTATACAAAATAATGTACATAGTTTTATGTTCGTGTTACATTAACCCTTATAACACCCATTTAAGATCAAACTGTAAGGTGTGCAATGGTGACTGACTCTTGGGTGGGCTCGGATAACATCGCTCGGGTGGTAATCTCTATTAACTTCCACTTCTCCCATAGGAGGTTCTGCTTGAGCTTAACGTGTTGAAGCTCGTCTTGTTCTTGGTCAATGGATAAGCCCAATGATGCTACCTCCTTTCCAAGCTCCAAAAAATGAGCTTCATACTGGTCAATTTTACTGGATGATGTCATCGCTTCCTTTGTCTGAGTAAATTGAATATATTAAAGCCCTATATTTATACTAATGATGTGATCATTATTCAACAGCTATATTAGAATTGGTCACAATTCTTAACGGTATTTTAAAATCCAAAATCATAAAACCAAATAAATGCATATTTTATATAACTATTTTACATAATAATACATTTAATTATATCAATACGAATTTTTATTGATAAAAGTTTTGGTCATTACACCCACACTACTTTCCCATTGGTATGTCACTGTCACACCCCACACCATACATCCTAGTTCTCCAATATATTTTGTTTACCAGACTTCCCCACAAGCATAGTTATAACACACCTCGCTCACAGACACCTCGGATTGCTTCCCCACAAGCATGACCATAACACATTTCTACTAAAAATACATTGGACACAACACAATCACCGCCATAACTAGATTAGTAGGGTATCTTTGTAAAATCCCAAGTAAGTAAAGAATAATATATTTTCATATTAATGTATATTTATGAATTTTATAGTGTTTTAGAGGCTTAAAATGATAATAAATCCAATCTTAGGCATAGAATACTCTAATATATTTAAAAGATTATTTTACCGCCTTTTGATGGAAAATCATTTTTAAATCTAAATTTTGACAATTTTATAAGCTCTATTTTTCAAAATAAATAAAATTATTTATAATTGGGACATTGAAATCTACTTTGGATAATTATTTGGTATTTTTCTGACAATGTTCATTTTCAATGAATAGTGAAAAATATTACATTTTACTTCAAAACTGCTTTTTCATCTAATTTAATTATACAGTTAAATTGTCTATTTAATTGGTTTTATAGTGTAATTGAATTATTTATTTATCACTTAATACCATTTTTCATTGGAAGTAATTTCACTTTTCAATTGGATGTAAAAACGTTTCAATCTTTTGATAGATTTTACTTCTTAAAAAACTCGTCTTTGGTTTTGACAACGGGAATTATTTTTAAATTAATTACTACAATTTCTGGGTTTGGAATTTGTTAAAATGGATTCCATATTTGGAATCATAAGGTCCAAATTATTTAATTAATACCTTTTTGTTTTGGTACATTATGAATAGTAATGATGGTAATTATCATTAATTATCGTGATTAATTAGTAATCGGGTAGTTAAGGGTAATAATATAATATCATAATAATATAAAATGACCCCAAAATATGTCCAAATACTATTTTTTGAGTCATGTACGACCATGGGAAGCTTTTAAAGAACTTTAGGGCCCATTGAGTCAAATGGATGTGATAGTGACATTTATGACATTATTTTTAAAAAGGAGAGAAATATAACAAAGGTTTGTATATCATAATTAAAACAATTTTAATTTTGTTTAAATAAATGATATCTTAGACTATAAATTTTCATTGTAAATCTAAGAAGATTTCATACATCATGTAATTTTTTTATAATTTTTATACATTAAATAAATAAATTTATTTATGACACCATGATGATGAAGTGATTACTTCATTAATGAACGGTTTAAATAAAATGAAAAAATAAGGTAAAATCTAAGACATAAACATGTATAAAACCTATTAAATGGGTGTATTTCGAACCCTTATCACCTTATCCTCAAAATCTATCATTTTGGGAACTTTAAAATCCAAAAATCATTTTATAATAAGGTAACATTTCAAGACTTTCCAAAAAGTGACCCTCCTCCCTCTGGTAAAAGGCCCCCACCTCTACCCCCTTACCCACACCTCTCAAGACCTTGTCGCATCCTACCTTTGCACATATTATCTCTCCACATACCTATATTACTACTAGAAGCCTCACTTTGGGAATAAGTCTTTCCAAGGAAGCCTTTGGCTCAAATCAAAAAGTGATACCCCGATTTAGAGGTAATGTCTTCTCTCGAGTTTCTTTCTTTTATTTTTTCTTCTTCACTCACCATTATCTTCTTATTATTTGATCTCATAATAACACCAATATCCTCAATATACTATTATGTTGTTATGATATGTATTCTACCTACACTTACACACACCACCGTCTAATGGTTAAAGAACATATTGTTTCTATGTGTGGTGAATTACTGCCTCATGAAATGATGATTGTTCAATCTTATTTTAACACAACTCATGGTGGCCATTATGATGGAACTATATTTATATATTATATATATTATATTTATGTCCTCTCTATGCTTATGTATTTTATATTTAAAAACGTACCTTTATGCTTTGCATGTTGTGCAAATGCGATAATTTCATATGAGGATGTGTGGACAATCGCCCCCTCATGTGATGTAACTCATTCATTCCAAACATGGAATTTATAAATAATGTAATTAATTAACTTATTTTACCTATATAACATATATTTTATACTGGAATAATAATATATCTATGTATCATTTTATTTAAAGTCCATTAATATGACGAAAAATGAAAGTAACGTTCTTGCGTACGTACAGCCTACCGTCTCCATGAACGGTACATTTCATTTATTATCTCCAAACATTATGGAATATTATTAAATAAATATATACTGTATATATATGATATTTAAATCATGAACACCATTTTGGAGATGATTTACTTATAACTACATGGACAATTCTCTTCAAACAAGTTTATTTTTTACTCATGTACCGAACATCGAAAAAACGTATGATATAAACTCACATAATTAACGAATTATTATAACCTGATAATATGTGATATGAATTGAATAATAAACATTAAATGAAGTACTTAAGAAATTATTAATTGACCAATTTTATTATTTAGGAATATAAATAAATGAACAAGATGAGTCGAACATGAGGTAAGGGACTTCATCTCAATCTCCTTTCGTTGAGGCGTACTTCAATTTACATATGACCTTATTTTATTAGTTGTATAATAAACCCTTTTGACTTTTAATTTTTTTCAAAAGGAATATTTTTACATGAAGCATTTTACTAAACTACAAAAGAGAATGTTTTTGTCTTACATATGTGGTGACAACGACTTCTCCGCCGCCGTGACCATTATTTGAGTTTCGGTTTCCTCTACAAGCCATAACTTTTTTTAAATGAAAAATAAATACCATGTTTTACTTTTCTTCTTTTTTTGTATTGAAAATGGTTTTGATAATGTTTTGATCATATCAATGTTTTGTATTGATATCTTTTTATTGAAATGTGGAAATGTTATGTTTCCTTTATGCAAGTTTTATGTGATACAATTATGTTATGGTTCTTGGACATTGTTTATGAAGTTGGGTGGTTCCATGATTAAAAAATGGAGGGTAAGCCCAAGATAGCTCTCCAATGCATTGGGTAACACGAAGGAGTTAAATGATGAGGTTTCTCCGGAGATATTTAGAAAATATACTGTGATGGGTATTCCAAACATAACCATGAGGGTTACTCCTTACGTAAGAATGTTATGAATGCCTCAAGTTACCTTTATGTCTTATAATTTCTATGAGTTATTTATGAATCTTATGATTTCATGAGTTATGTTAAAGTTCTTATGTTTTATGAGTAAAGTATGATTTCATTGATTCTTATGTATACATGGACTAATGTTTTCTTTCCATATTTTTATATCCATTAATGAGATTTTTATGCTCATCCCATGTTTTTGAAATGTTTTACACAGGTCAAGGGAAAAGTACATGATGTGATGATAGTGTCGAGGAAGTGTTAATAATGAATCCATGTTTTATTTTAAATATGCTTCCTTTGATGGAAAAAAATGAATATTGTCTTTGATGAAACCACCTTGTTTAAATGTAGAATGTAATGCATGATTTATGATCTAATTCTCTAAAACTATAAAACTAAAAAGACACTCAATTTGAATTCTTGAAATAACCCAAGATTAAGGAATGTTTAAGGTTGTGGCCCTATATATGGTATCAAAGGTCATTTTAGATAACTTTAAGAGTTATAATTCTATTAAATGATTATCCAGAAATATTTTTTTACATTATGGTCAAATTGAAATGATATAGAATTTTAAGATTACCATGTCGCTTCATCTAAGACATGTTTTTTCAGAATGGTTTTTTGCAGAGGAAACAGGGAAGTAGTGCTAGGAAGGAATATAGAAGGAAATGACCTTCCAAATAAGCATCATGCGATGGTATAAATTGGAACTGAATAGTATGTTATAGTAATGGTGTAATTGACTCATGAAATAAATTGTGGTGGTATCCATGCATGAGATCAGCCAGATCAATCGCAGAGAAACATGTCAGTGTTAGAACATTTCATGAGGCAACATCCCCCAACATTCAGAGGATCATCTGACCATGGGAAAACTGAAGGGTGGATTAAAGCACTGGAGAAGATTATCTATGTCATGGGGTGTTCAGACAATCAAGAGGTTAGTCTTGTTGTTTACCATTTGGAGGGTGAAGCAGATCTGTGGTGGTTGATGGTTAAAAATATCAGGGACACTGATTTATATTGATGCTCTTGACTCGGATGAATTCAAAGGTATGTTTTTTGAGAAATATTTTCCTAAGGTTGTTAGATTTATGATGGAAAAACAATTCTTAGAATTGAGGAAAGAGGACGACATAGTGGCTGCTTATGAAGAAAAGTTCACTCGATTGGCAAGGTATGCTCCAAATTTTATCATATACCTTTATAGTAAAATCAATCATTTTTACTCCGGATTAATGCCAAAATATCATACGGCATTAGATTCTCATGATTTCGAAAGTTATGAAAAGCTTGTTCGATGTGATGAGAAGGTGGAAATGGAGTTTTCCAATGAGCAAGTGTTTTATGACAACCAACAGAATAAGAGACCAATGTGGAAGGAGAAAGGGAAGAATCCTTTAAAAAGGTTTGATTGTAAGAAAACTAAGTTTGAAGTTTGTGATAAATGTGGTAAAAATATTCCTGGGGAATGTCTTTTTAATTCAAGAAAGTGCTTCTCATGTGGTAAGATGGGACATAAGGTTTCTGATTGCACTGGAAAAGATCAGGGTAATAGTAAGACCAAATTTGATTTACTATTAGTGAAATGTTTCAAGTGAAATGAGATGGGTCATTATGCAAACGAGTGTCCGAAAAAGAGCTCGAATGATGGGAAGAAGTCAGACTATAAGAAGAAAGGTGTGGTCAAATCCTTTGCAACTACTTCAGTAGATTTTGGGTCATCAAATGAAGTAGTATAAGGTACTTTGTTTGTTTTTTTAGATTATTCCAATGTGTTGATTGATTCAGGGTGTACACATTCCTTCATCTCTGAAAAATTTTCTAGTAAATTGGTAGTTATATCTCAAGAAATGACTCTTAAACTTTTGGTAAAAACACCTGGGGGGGATGTTGAGGAAAAAATAATTTATAAGAATATTCCTATACTAATCTTTGGGAAGAATCTTCTTGAAAACCTTATTGTTTTGCCTCTAGTAGAGTTTGATGTTATCCTGGGTATGGATTGGCTCTCTGTTTACCATGCTAAGATTGACTATAGAGCTAAAAGAAGTTTCTTTTCAGAAAGACTTTTAGTTTTCTTACAAGAATGAATCCTTACCGTTGATAACATATCAAGAGGCTGAGAAACTTGTAAAATATGGAATTGAATGTTACCTTTCACATATTGTTGAAAACAAAAGAACCATTCAGATTAATGATGTGCCAGTGGTAAATGAGTATCCAGATGTTTTTCCAGATGAGTTTCCTAGAATAATACCAGAACGGGAAGTTTAATTTAAAGTTGACTTAGTTCTTGATGCTAAGCCCATTTGAAAACCCCCTTATCGAATGGCTCAAATTGAAATTTTTGAGTTATAGGAGCAGTTGCAAGATTTATTAGAGAAAGGTTTCATTCGACCTAGCACATCACCATGGGGTGATCTTGTCTTATTTGTTAAAAAGAAATATGGGTCAATGAGACTTTTCATTGATTATGGAGCCTTGAATACCATCAATGTTAAGAATAAATATCCTTTGCCTCATATAGATGATTTGTTTGATCAGCTCCAGGGAGCTCGGTATTTTTCAAAGATTGACTTGAGATCGGGGTACCATCAGTTCAAGGTAAAGGAAGAATATATTCCGAAGACCATGTTTCTTATGAGATATGGCCATTATAAATTTGTAGTTATGCCTTTGGGGTTAACCAATGCACCTGCTATATTCATGGACCTTATGAATAGAATTTTCCTTGAGATCATGGATAAGTTTGTTGTTGTTTTCTATGATGATATTTTGGTGTTTTCTAAAAGAAAATAGAAACATAAAAGTCATTTAGGGTTTGTTTCAAACCTTAAAAGAAAATAAATTGTATGGGAAATTTAGAAAGTGTGAGTTTTGGTTCCAAAAAAATTTCTTTTCATGGTCACATTGTTTCTAATGATAGAATAATTGTTGATCCTGTAAAAACAAAGGTTGTTGAATAATGGAAAAGAACCACAAATGTAATCGAGATTCATAGTTTTCTTGGTTTGGCAGTATATTACTGAAGGTTTGTTAAATATTTGGCATAGTTTTCCATCCCATTGACTAAGCTAACTCGGAAGGGTGTTAAGTTTATCTGGACAAAAGAATGTGATGATTGTTTTCAGGAATTTAAAAGAAGATTTTTGAATGCTCTAGTATTGAAACTATCTTCTAGGAATAGTGAGTTTGTTATCTACCGTGATTATTCATTGAAAGGACTTGGTTTCATCCTAATGCAGAATGATTAGGTAATTGCTTATGATACACATCAGTTGAAAACTCTTGAGACAAATTACCCTACACTTGATTTGGAATTAGTTGCTGTTGTTTTCGCTTTAAAAATTTGGAGGCATCATTTATATGGTGTAAAGTTTGAAATATATACTGATCAAAAACGTTTAAAGTATATATTCACTAAAAAATAATTGAACATGAGATATAGGAGACAGCTAGAATTAATCAATGTTTATGAGTGCACGATTCACCACCACCTAGGAAAAGCAAATAAAGTGACAGATGCTTTGAGTCGAAAAAGTAATACTTCATTAACCATGCTACTTTTGGAACAAGATCCTTTGGTTTTTGATTTGATGAACTTTGGCATAGAAGTTTTTGGTGTAGGAAGTTCTTTTGTTTTGTTACAGGTATCAGTGAAATCTTATCTATCAGACAGAATTAAGCAAGCACAGAAGCAAGAGAGTGAGTTACAGAAAAAGGTAAAGCTGGTTCAGAAGGGTAGGATACCTTAATTCAACATTGATAATGATTGTGTTTTTAGATTTGGGAAGAGATTGTGTGTTCCTTGTGATTCACATTTTAATAGAGAGTTGTTATGTGAAGCTCATATTTCTCCATTTTCAGTTCATCCAGGTAGTACTAAGATGTATAGAGATATTCGGGAGTATTACTGGTGGGATTGAGTGAAAAGAGATATTGCCGATTTTACTGTGAAGTGTTTGACTTTTCAATAGGTTAAAGCCTAGAAGCAGTTACCAAAAGGGATACTTTCATCCTTTACCAATTCTAAAGTGGAAATGGGAGAATATATCCATGGACTTCATTGTGGTATTGTCGAAGACACCTCGAGGTAATAATGCAATCTGGGTTATCGTTGATCCTTTGACTAAATTTGCTCATTTCTTTTCTATACGAGATAATTTTTACCTAGATCAAATTTCTAAATTGTATCTTAAAGAGATAGTAAGGTTACATGGATTTCCCCTGTAACACCCCAGGTAAATAAAGAATAGACATTTTCATATTTATTCATATTTGTGAATAAAATATTAATATGACTTTAAAGGGGATGCAATGCTCGATGGCATACCCAACACGCAACAACGAGTTTCTTGGGAATCTTATGTTGCACTCTAATAATAAAATGATATTATTTTAAATGGTAGTTAACATGTAGCCGTTGTATTGGAGGGAATGGATAGAAATAACTAAAATATGATTATATATGTTTTTTAATGTTTTTTTACATTTATCCAATAAAAGCTAAAGGCTTAAAATACGGAAAGAAATCAATTCTAGGCTTTTATACCCTAATTTTCACTAAAGGTTCACTTATCACCTTTTGATGGCGAACTGTCATTAAATATAGTTTTTTTCACTCTTAAACATTATTTTGGACCAAATAAAACTCTTATTAAGAATCGGGACATCAAATTTTACTTTGTGTAATTTTTTGGTATTTTTCCGATAAAGTTCATTTTTTCATGAATAGTGTAAAATGTTGTGTTTTAATTCAAAACCTCTTTTAATATAATTTATTTATATGATTAGATAATATTTTGAATTGGTTTTAAAGTGAAATTTGAAAATATTTTTACCATTAAATCCAATAGTGGTCGTTGGAATTAATTTCACTTTGAAATCAGACTTAAACTAGTGTCAATCTTTTGATACTTATTGTTTTATGAAAACACGCTATTTGCGCTGACAGTGGGAATTAATTATTAAATTAATTAATGTGACTAATATGTTTTGAATTTTGTAAAATAGACTTCATTTTTTAATTCGGAACATCAAAAATAGCTTAGGGTGAATTTTTGGTAATTTTCTGAAAAACTTCAATTTTTGATGAATAGTGAAACCACTAAGTGGTAATTATAAAAGCTGATTTTTCGTTTAAATTAAATTTTACCACTTATGTGTTTTGAATTTAAAAAATCCTACATAAATGGTTGTCATTAAGAAGTAAAATGTGGTTCAATGGGATAAAAATAATTTTTTGGTGAATAGTAACTTATTATGTTTTTAATCGCGTTTAGTGGTAATTAGTGTAGTTTAAGGTAAAAATAATGCTTTAATAAAATGAAATTAACTTGACACATGTCCCAAACTCATTGGTTGTATCATGGCCGACCATTACAAGCCATGGGTCAACTTGGGGACCCCATGGATCCACTTTTGTTGGGAAATGACATAAATTACTTTTTATTTAATGTTAAAGTGAAAATGACACAAACATAATATGTTTTACGAAAACAATTTTTAATTGGGGATATACAAGTCCATATTTTGATTATAAATAGTCATTGGAAAGCTAAAAAGATTTCCTATATCATAGTATTTTTTTTATAATTTTTAGACATTAAAGAAATTAAATTATTTATGACATAATAATGATGCAGCGATGACATCATTATTTGACGATTTAATTAAAATGGAAAGATAATGAAAAATCTACAACCTACACATGGCAAAAACCAATTGAATGAGTGGATTTCTATGCCTTATCACCTTATCCAAGAATTATTTCAATGTGGGACCTTTTGAAACCGAAACACATTTTTAAATAATGTAATATTTCTTTACTTTCCAAAAGTGCCCCTCCTCTCCTCTTATAAAAGGCCCCCACCTCTACCTCATTTAACACACTCCTAAAGCCTTTGGCTCGGCCAAACCCTGCCCATTTACTCTCCCCATATCTCTCTCCTCATCCTAGAGGATTCCCTTTGGGCAGAATCCTTTCAAAGGAAGCTTTTAGGCTCAAATCAAAAGGAGTTACACTTTTAAAGGTAATTCACTCTCTCATGTTCATTTGTTTAATTTTGCTTCTCCAACCCCCTAAACTCTTTTTATTTACTTATTTTGTAACAACACCAGTATCTTAAATATACTAGGATGTTGTTATAAGATTTATTCGAGCTACACTCTCACACAACTACATCAAATGGTTAAAGAACATACGGTTTCCGTGGATGGTGAAATTCTGCCTCCCGAAACGATGATTGTTCAATACTAATTTAACACCTTCAAAGGTAGCCATTATGATGTCACTATTTTTATTTATGATATATAATATGTTTATGTTTTATTTATGCTTCTGTATTTTTCATTTTTGTCTTACCTTTATGGCTTCCATTATGGGTATACGCGATATCTTCATTTAAGGAAGTGCGGACTACCGCCCCCTCAAAGTGATTTGATTCGTTAAATACCATATGTGGGATGTATAAAGGATGGAAATATGATATTATATATGATATTATACTGGAATTATTATATACCTTTATATCATTATTATTCCATTCTATAAAATACGAAATAGAAATGAAAGTAGCGTTCATGCGTACGTACGGCTTACCGTCTCCATGAACGGTGCATTTCATTTCTTACCTCTAAATGATTATGTAATGTTATAAATGCATGCATGTACTGGATATATATGAAATATATGATATCTACATAATGAATACAATTCTGGATACAATAAACTTTTGGCCACACGAACAACATGTAATTGTAAGAAGTCCACTTTCGACTTAAGAACCAAATATCGGCAAAACGAATATTATTAACTTAAATGATTACATAATGTTTATGACATGGTAATAAGTGGCATAAAAGTAATAATGAACTTGAAAAAGGTTCTTAAGGAATTATAAATTAACTCAAGTTTATTATTCAGGAGATTAAAGAACGATCGAGTCAAGTCGGACCTGAGGTAAGGGATCCTACTCCTCTCTTTCTTTTTAAGTACACACTTTTATGTCATTCCTTTTAAAGCTCATATTTCTTGTTATTGGGATGATATTTTATATTAAATTTACTGTAATTTTTATGTTCATGTGATGAGAGACCCTATTCTCTCTCATAAATCCATTTTGGAAGTTTTAAGTGGCGCCGTTAGGCTGCTGAGTTTTCGTAAGGGATTTTTCATCTCACTTTTATTCCCGTGAGATTTATGCTAAATTTGCCACAAATTCCATTGAGTGGTGTATGTACTGCCCAATATTCTACCCTTTGTGTAATATACCTTCGTTTATGCGTATTTACATCAATGATCTATTGTCCTTCTTTCATGGGGTGTATGTTTTGAAAGATACCCAAGTCGGTAAGGGAACCTTTCACCCTCCTCTTTTTAAAAGACTTCTTTTATTGGGTCTTTTAATTTACATATTGTTATGTTGGGATATGTTCTCATATATCCTTAATGATGTAAATTTTGTGTCCAAGTGATGAGATACTCTTTTTATCTCTCATCAACTCATTTTGATGTGATGCCGTTAGGCAGTGAAGGGAACTTTTTAACCCAATTTCGATTTCTTTGGGTTCAACTTGTAGTCATTGAATATGTCATCCATTGAATATGGTGATTGACCTTTTATTGTTTTACACTTAATATCCACTTATATTGGGTGTGTATATATTTGTCACACATATTTTGAGATTTATTTGTCCTTAATTTAAGGATACCTTCTTTATAAGGGATTTCATCACATTTGACATTTCTGTTGAGGGTTCATTGTTGTTATGCACCAATTCACTCTTATATGGTGTATATACTGTCCTTTGGAGTATTATATCATGAATCCTTTTAATCTCATGATATTATAAAGTTCTGACTAAATGTTATTCCTCGATTATTGTATTCAAGTGTCTCTAATTTTGGTAAATCCCCTTTAACCAAAATATCGTTTTAAATGTTTTAATTATTTGTTCTTATTAATATCCATGTTTTCAAAATGGTTTTAGGGATTTATTTATATGGATATTAATGGTTTAAAATGTTAAAAGCTTCAAGGTGGTATGGGACACTTTGATTCAAAAATCTCTTTATTAAATGTTTTAAATGGTTTTGGAAATGGTTTCTTTTTGAATGGATTCATTATTTCAATATCCTAAAATGTTATATTGTGATTGAAATGTGGAAATGTTATGTTTCCCTTATTCATGTTTATGTGATACGATTATGTTATGGTTCTTGGGCATTGTTATGAAGAACGGGTGGTTCCGTGATAAACTAAGGGCGGGTGAGCCCGATATAGCTCTCCAATGCATTGGGTAACGCGAAAGAGTGAAACGTTAAGGTTTCTCCGAAGAGATTTAGGGAATATACTGTGATGGGTATTCCAAACGTAACCAAGAGGGTTACTCCCCACGTAAGAATGTTATGAATGCCTCAAGTTACCTTTATGTCTTATGTTTTCTATGATTTATTCATGGTTTGATGAGGTATGTTAAAGTGCCTATGTTTTATGGGTAAAGTATGATTTCATTCTTATGTATATATGAACTCATGTTTCCTTTCCCTATTTTTATAACCCTTACTGAGCTTTTTATGCTCATCCCAAGTTTTTGAAATGTTTTTCACAGGTCAAGGGAAAGGTACATGATGTGATGATAGTGTCAAGGATGTTTCAAGAAATAATCCGTGTTATATTTTAAATATGTTTCCGTTGATGGGAAGAATGAATACTGTCTTTTATGTAACCACTTTTTTTAAATGTGGAATGTAATGCAAGTTTCATGATCTAATTCTCTAAAACTCTAAACCTGAAAAGATCCTCAATGTGTAATCTTGTAATAACTCAAGATTAAGTAAGGTTTAAGGCTGGGGCCTTATAGTTGGTATCAAAGGTCGATTTAGATAACTTTAGAGGTTAGGGTATTCTTTAAGCATAAGTGACATTACCATAATGGTTAGGATTTCAGAAAGAGTCCTAGTTTTAGATAAAGTGAATGAGTAAGTGTATCATAGTGTTTATCTTCCTCATTAGTACATGATGATTATGTTGATATACTCACACTGACCTTTTTGGTTTTAGTAAATGGCTGGATCTAGCAGGCACCAATGTGACAATGGGTTTGAAGGAAACTGTGGTGGTTCTCTGATTAAGAGACTGGATGATATGGAGGATTCAATGAGGAAACTCGTGGTTGTTCTAAACCAAATATCAAGGAGTCATGATCAACCACTTCAACCTTGGTGAGTTCTCTAATGCATCAGGTACGAGATGTCCAATTCGATGTGGAAATTCAGGTAATAATTATTAAGGTAACCATTTGGGTTTATATGATCCTTACTTTTGAGGAAATTATGGGTTACTAAATGTTATGATTGAAGTGGAAGGCATGAGATAAAATTGAGGTTAAAATATGTTATGAATATTTTTGAAGATTTTATCTCGTTTTGGGGAATGTTTTGAGAATTATATAGTTTTGAAAAAGGACAACACGCAGACTGTGTGACAACCCGTCGCGTCGGACAAAGCTGCGAGAATCGAACCCACAACCAAAGTGCGACTGGTATTTATCGCCTACCACTGGACTACGTGAAGTCCCTGGTTAGTTTGACTGATTCATTCTAGTTATATGATTTTATGAATTAAGAGTAAGTTGATTTTGGGTTACTTATAAAAATGATTAACCTATCATGGAGGATATGTGATTAGGTTAATTACTTTTCAATACGAGACTTTAGGAGCAACTAATGTTGTTTGGAGATAAATGTTACGATTTAACTTGGAAGACTATGTGACTAAATCCTTCAAATATTTGGGTTTCAATCTTATATTGGTTTACTTTGAAGAATTTTATGGACAAATTGTTTATCTAAGGGTCCTTGTTGAACTTTGGGTTTTGTTGGAAAAATTTTGGAGATTAATCATAGATTTTATTTTTATAAAGGGTTATCCTTTTCTGGATTATCTGATCTTGTACTAGCCTTTTTGGTTTTGAATTTGGTTAAAGTCTAAAGACATGGTATGTATATAGTTCTCTTTTGTGGATTAGGTGATTCTCTAGAAGTTGATTATAGTACTCTTAATGTGAACAAGTCTTCCTAAATACTCATCTTTTGGAGAAAATATGATTTTGTGTAAGGAATCTAATAAAGGTGGAACGTCAATATGATAAGTGATTATGTTTCCTTATGAATAAATTCCTCAATAAAAAGTAACTTAAAACAAAAATTTTGTCTATTAACTTTTCCTACTGGGGAATCGAATACCGTTTAACCCATCACAAGTTTGTGATTTTCTCGTGGTTAACTTTCTCCTAAACGTGTTTTCTATCACTCTCCATCAGAACATGACCCTTTGTTTTTTCCTCCATGTCCATATTTTCATACTTGGAATCCTAGTATGGGTTAACTCGGGTGACCTTTGTACTTATCTTTCTTTATTTTAAAGTGTTTGTTTTACCGACTTTTGTTCCGATGTGGGACTTTCAAGGATGTTTCCAAGCGCAATTTTAAAATTGCGAGGACGCAATTCCCAAAAGGGGGGAAGGATGTAACACCCCAGGTAAATAAAGAATAGACATTTTCATATTTATTCATATTTGTGAATAAAATATTAATATTACTTTAAAGGGGATGCAATGCTCGATGGCGTACCCAACACGCAACAACGAGTTTCTTGGGAATCTTATGTTGCACTCTAATAATAAAATGATATTATTTTAAATGGTAGTTAACATGTAGCCGTTATATTGGAGGGAATGGATAGAAATAACTAAAATATGATTATATATGTTTTTTTAATGTTTTTTTACATTTATCCAATAAAAGCTAAAGGCTTAAAATACGGAAAGAAATCATTTCTAGGCTTTTATACCCTAATTTTCACTAAAGGTTCACTTATCACATTTTGATGGCGAACTGTCATTAAATATAGTTTTTTTCACTCTTAAACATTCTTTTGGACCAAATAAAACTCTTATTAAGAATCGGGACATCAAATTTTACTTTGTGTAATTTTTTGGTATTTTTCCGATAAAGTTCATTTTTTCATGAATAGTGTAAAATGTTGTGTTTTAATTCAAAACCTCTTTTAATATAATTTATTTATATGATTAGATAATATTTTGAATTGGTTTTAAAGTGAAATTTGAAAATATTTTTACCATTAAATCCAATAGTGGTCGTTGGAATTAATTTCACTTTGAAATCAGACTTAAACTAGTGTCAATCTTTTGATACTTATTGTTTTATGAAAACACGCTATTTGCGCTGACAGCGGGAATTAATTATTAAATTAATTAATGTGACTAATATGTTTTTAATTTTGTAAAATAGACTTCATTTTTGAATTCGGAACATCAAAAATAGCTTAGGGTGAATTTTTGGTAATTTTCTGAAAAACTTCAATTTTTGATGAATAGTGAAACCACTAAGTGGTAATTATAAAAGCTGATTTTTCGTTTAAATTAAATTTTACCACTTATGTGTTTTGAATTTCAAAAATCCGACATACATGGTTGTTATTAAGAAGTAAAATATGGTTCAATGGGATAAAAATAATTTTTTGGTGAATAGTAACTTATTATGTTTTTAATCGCGTTTAGTGGTAATTAGTGTAGTTTAAGGTAAAAATAATGCTTTAATAAAATGAAATTAACTTGACACATGTCCCAAACTCATTTGTTGTGTCATGGCCTACCATGACAAGCCATGGGTCAACTTGGGGACCCCATGGATCCACTTTTGTTGGGAAATGACATAAATTACTTTTTATTTAATGTTAAAGTGAAAATGACACAAACATAATATGTTTTACGAAAACAATTTTTAAGTGGGGTTATACAAGTCCAAATTTTGATTATAAATATTCATTGGAAAGCTAAACAGATTTCCTATATCATAGTATTTTTTTTATAATTTTTAGACATTAAATAAAGTAAATTATTTATGACATAATAATGATGCAGCGATGACGTCATTATTTGATGATTTAATTAAAATGGAAAGATAATGAAAAATCTACAACCTACACATGGAAAAAACCAATTGGATGAGTGGAATTTTATGCCTTATCACCTTATCCAAGAATTATTTCAATGTGGGACCTTTTGAAACAGAAACACATTTTCAAATAATGTAATATTTCTTTACTTTCCAAAAGTGCCCCTCCTCTCCTATTATAAAAGGCCCCCACCTCTACCTCTTTTAACACACTCCTCAAGCCTTTGGCTCGGCCAACCCCTGCCCATTTACTCTCCCCACATCTCTCTCCTCATCCTAGAGGATTCCCTTTGGGCAGAATCCTTTCAAAGGAAGCCTTTAGGCTCAAATCAAAAGGAGTTACACTTTTAAAGGTAATTCACTCTCTCATGTTCATTTGTTTAATTTTGCTTCTCCAACCCCCTAAACTCTTTTTATTTACTTATTTTGTAACAAAACCAGTATATTCAATATACTAGGATGTTGTTATAAGATTTATTCGAGCTACACTCTCACACAACTACATCAAATGGTTAAAGAACATACGGTTTCCGTGGATGGTGAAATTATGCCTCCCGAAACGATGATTGTTCAATACTCATTTAACACCTTCAAAGGTGGCAATTATGATGTCACTATTTTTATTTATGATATATAATATGTTTATGTTTTATTTATGGTTCTGTATTTTTCATTTTTGTCTTACCTTTATGGCTTCCATTATGGGTATACGCGGTATCTTCATTTAAGGAAGTGCGGACTACCGTCCCCTCAAAGTGATTTGATTCGTTAAATACCATATGTGGGATGTATAAAGGATGGAAATATGATATTATATATGATATTATACTGGAATTATAATATACCTTTATATCATTATTATTCCATTCTATAAAATACGAAATAGAAATGAAAGTAGCGTTCATGCGTACGTACGGCTTACCGTCTCCATGAACGGTGCATTTCATTTCTTACCTCTAAATGATTATGTAATGTTATAAATGCATGCATGTACTGGATATATATGACATATATGATATCTAAATAATGAATACAATTCTGGATACAATAAACTTTTGGCCACACGAACAACATGTAATTGTAAGAAGTCCACTTTCGACTTAAGAACCAAATATCGGCAAAACGAATATTATTAACTTAAATGATTACATAATGTTTATAACATGGTAATAAGTGGCATAAAAGTAATAATGAACTTGAAAAAGGTTCTTAAGGAATTAGAAATTAACTCATGTTTATTATTCATGATATTAAAGAACGATCGAGTCAAGTCGGACCCGAGGTAAGGGATCCTACTCCTCTCTTTCTTTTTAAGTACACACTTTTATGTCATTCCTTTTATAGATCATCTTTCTTGTTATTGGGATGATATTCTATATTAAATTTACTGTAATTTTTATGTTCATGTGATGAGAGACCCTATTCTCTCTCATCAATCCATTTTGCAAGTTTTAAGTGGCGTCGTTAGGCTGCTGAGTTTTCGTAAGGGATTTTTCATCTCACTTTTATTCCCGTGAGATTTATGCTACATTTTCCACAAATTCCATTGAGTGGTGTATGTACTGCCCAATATTCTACCCTTTGTGTAATATACCTTCGTTTATGCGTATTTACATCAATGATCTATTGTCCTTCTTTCATGGGGTGTATGTTTTGAAAGATACCCAAGTCGGTAAGGGAACCTTTCACCCTCCTCTTTTTAAAAGACTTCTTTTATTGGGTCTTTTAATTTACATATTGTTATGTTGGGATATGTTCTCATATATCCTTAATGATGTAAATTTTGTGTCCAAGTGATGAGATACTCTTTTTATCTCTCATCAACTCATTTTGATGTGATGCCGTTAGGCAGTGAAGGGAACTTTTTAACCCAATTTCGATTTCTTTGGGTTCAACTTGTAGTCATTGAATATGTCATCCATTGAATATGGTGATTGACCTTTTATTGTTTTACACTTAATATCCACTTATATTGGGTGTGTATATATTTGTCACACATATTTTGAGATTTATTTGTCCTTAATTTAAGGATACCTTTTTTATAAGGGATTTCATCACATTTGACATTTCTATTGAGGGTTCATTGTTGTTATGCACCAATTCACTCTTATATGGTGTATATAATGTCCTTTGGAGTATTATATCATGAATCCTTTTAATCTCATGATATTATAAAGTTCTGACTAAATGTTATTCCTTGATTATTGTATTCAAGTGTCTCTAATTTTGGTAAAACCCCTTTAACCAAAATATCATTTTAAATGTTTTAATTATTTGTTCTTATTAATATCCATGTTTTCAAAATGGTTTTAAGGATTTATTTATATGGATATTAATGGTTTAAAATGTTAAAAGCTTCAAGGTGGTATGGGACACTTTGATTCAAAAATCTCTTTATTAAATGTTTTAAATGGTTTTGGAAATGGTTTCTTTATTAATGGATTCATTATTTCAATATCCTAAAATGTTATATTGTGATTGAAATGTGGAAATGTTATGTTTCATTTATTCATGTTTATGTGATACGATTATGTTATGGTTCTTGGGCATTGTTATGAAGAACGGGTGGTTCCGTGATAAACTAAGGGCGAGTGAGCCCGATATAGCTCCCCAATGCATTGGGTAACACGAAGGAGTGAAACGTTAAGGTTTCTCCGAAGAGATTTAGGGAATATATTGTGATGGGTATTCCAAACGTAACCAAGAGGGTTACTCCCCACGTAAGAATGTTATGAATGCCTCAAGTTACCTTTATGTCTTATGTTTTCTATGATTTATTCATGGTTTGATGAGGTATGTTAAAGTGCCTATGTTTTATGGGTAAAGTATGATTTCATTCTTATGTATATATGAACTCATGTTTCCTTTCCATATTTTTATAACCCTTACTGAGCTTTTTATGCTCATCCCAAGTTTTTGAAATGTTTTTCACAGGTCAAGGGAAAGGTACATGATGTGATGATAGTGTCAAGGATGTTTCAAGAAAGAATCCGTGTTATATTAGATATGTTTCCGTTGATGGGAAGAATGAATACTGTCTTTTATGTAACCACTTTGTTTAAATGTGGAATGTAATGCAAGTTTCATGATCTAATTCTCTAAAACTCTAGACCTGAAAAGATCCTCAATGTGTAATCTTGTAATAACTCAAGATTAAGTAAGGTTTAAGGCTGGGGCCTTATATCCCCTCCCCATTATATCTGATCATGATCCCAGGTTCAATTCTAACTTTTGGAAAGGCCTTCAGAAGTTGTTGGGAATTAAATTAAATTTTAGTACTACTTTTCAAGCTCAATCATATGGGCAGTTGGAACGAATAATTCAAACTTTGGAGGATATGCTACATGCATGTTCGATGGATTATCAGGGAAGTTGGGACCAACATATTTCATTGGTTGAGTATTCTTGTAATAATAGCTTTCATTCCAGTATAAAGATGGCACCATTTGAGGAATTATATGAGAAGCGGTGTTGAACTCCATCTTTTTTGGATGAAGTGGGTGAAAAAAATATGATGGGACCGAAATTGATAGAAGAGTTAGAAGTAAAAGTTCAGATAATAAAAAATATATGAGAACAGCTCAGAGCAGGCAAAAAGTTATGCAGACAATAGGAGGAAGGATCTCTCTTTTGTGGTAGGTGATCATGTCTTCCTCAAAGTTTCACCATGGAAAAGTGTGATGCGATTTGGTAAGAAAGGAAATATGAGTCCAAGGACCATTAGACCATATGAAATTCTGGAGAGAGTTGGATCAGTTTCATACCGAGTGTCTTTACCTTCGAATTTATCTCAGGTATACAATGTTTTTCATGTTTCAATGTTAAGGATGTACATGCCAGATCCATCCCTTGTTTTGAGTCCAGAGGTTGTTCAGCTAGAAGAGAATATATCTTATGAGGAAAAACTGGTCCAGATTCTTGACCATAGGGAGAAATTGTTGCAGAATAAGGTGATTCATCAAGTAAATGTTTTAGGGAAAAACCACATGACTGAAGAGGCAACACGGGAATCTGAAAATGCCATGAGGGATAAATACCCCCACTTATTCGATAAGCAAATAAATTACAGGGATGAAATTTCCTAAAGGGGGGAAGGATGTAACATACCAAGTAAGTAAAAATAATAGATTTTTATATCTATGTCTATTTATGAATTAGATAGTGATTTAGAGGCTTATAATGATAATAAATCCAATCTTAGGCATGGAATACTCAAATATTTCTAAAAGATTGTTTTACCGTCTTTTGATGGCAAACCATTTTTAAATATAACTTTTGACAATTTTATAAGCTATTTTTGTCAAAATAAACAATTTAATTAGAATTGGGACAATTAAATTTATTTTGGATAAATTTTTGGTATTTTTCTGGCAATGTTCATTTTTAATGAATACTGAAATATACAACATTTTACTTCAAAACTAATTTTTCATCTAATTTAATTATATAGTTATATTGTCCTTTTAATTGGTTTTAAAGTGTAATTAAATTATGTTTTTATCACTTAATACAATTTTGTTCATTGGAAGTAATTTCACTTTTCAATTGGATGTAAAAACAAGTCAATATTTTGATAGATTTAACTTCTTAAAAAATACGTCTTTGGTTCTGACAACGGGAATTATTTTTAAATTAATTATTGAAATTTATGTGTTTGTAATTTGGTAAAGTAGATTACATATTTTTAATCATAAGGTCTAAATTATGTAATTAAGACCTTTTTGTTTTGGACATTATGAATAGTAAAGATGGTAATTATCTTTAATTATCGTGATTAATTAGTAATAGGGTAGTTAAAGGTAATAAAATAATATCATAATAATATAAAATGACCCCAAAATGTGTCTAAATCCTCTTTTTTTATTCATGTCCGTCCATGGAATGAGTTTTACTGAATTCCAGGGCCCATGGAGTCACATAGGTGTGACAGTGACATTTATGACATTATTTTTAAGAAGAAGAGAAATATAACAAAGGTTTGTATATCCTAAGTAAAACAATTTTAATATTGTTTAAATAAATGATATCTTAGACTATAAATAGTAATTGTAAAGTTAAAAGGATTTCCTAAATCATGGTATTTGTTCTATAATTTTTAGAAATTAAGTAAATAAATTTATTTATGACCCCATGATGATGCAGTGATTACCTCATTAATGAAGGATTTAAATAAAATGAAAAGATAAGGTAAAATCTAAGACATACACTTTTATAAAACCTATTTTATTGGTGGATTTAGAACCCTTATCAACTTATATTCAAAATATATCATTTTGGGACCTTTAAAATCCTGAAATAACTTTATAATAAAGTAACAATTCAAGACATTCTAAAAGTGACCCTCCTCCCTCTTATAAAAGGCCCCCATCTCTACCCCCTTACCCACACCTCTAAATCCCTTGGATTGTCCAACCTCTACACATATTATCTCTCCACATACCTCTCTTAATCCTAGAAGCCTCACATTGGGCATAAGTCTTTCCAAGGAATCCTTTGGCTCAAATCAGTAAGAGTTGCTCGATTTAGAGGTAATGTCTTCTCACGAGTTTCTTTATTTTATTTTTCCTTCTTCACTCACAAATATCTTCTTATTATTTGATCCCATAATAAAAAACTTATCCTAAATATACTAGGATTTTTTTAGGATATGGATTATACCTACACTTACACACACCTCTGACTAATGGTTAAAGAACCTACTGTTTCTGTGGGTGGCGAATTACTACCTCACGAAATGATGATTCTTCAATCTTATTTTAACACCTCTCATGGAGGCCATTATGATGGAACTATATTTATATATGATATATATTATATTTATGTCTTCTCTATTCTTCTGTATTTTATATTTAAAACATACCTTTATGCAATGCATGTTGTGCAAATGCGATAATTTCATATGAGGAAGTGTGGACAACCGCCCCCTCAAGTGATATGACTCGTTCATGCCAAACATGGAATTTATAAAGAATGTAATTAATGAACTAATGTTACCTATAGAACATATATGTTATACTGGAATTATAATATATCTATGTATCATTTAGTTTTAAAGTCCATTAATATGACAAAAAATGAAAGTAGCGTTCATGCATACGTACGGCCTACCGTCCCCCTGAACGGTACATTTCATTTATTATCTCCAAACATTATGGAATATTATTAAATACATATATACTAGATATATATGATATTTAAATCATGAACACCATTCCAGAGACGATGTACTTATAACTACATGGACAATTCTTTTCAAACAAGTTTATTTTTGACTCATGTACTGAAAATCGACAAAACACATGATATGAACTCACATAATTAAATAATTCTTATAACATGATAATATATCACATGAATTGAATAATAAAGTTTAAAGTAATTCCTTAAGAAATTATGAATTGACCAAAGTTTGTTATTCAGGAATATAAATAAATGAACAAGATAAGTCTGACTTGAGGTAAGGGACTTCGTCTCAATCTCCTTTCGTTGAGGAATACTTCAATTTACATACGACCTTATTTTATTATTTGTATAATAAACACTTTTTACTTTTAATTTCATTCAAAAGGAATATTTTTACATGAAGTGTTTTACTAAATGAAAAAATTGAATGTTTCTGTCTTATATATGCGACGACAATGACTTCTCCACCTCCGTGACCGTTATTTGAGTTTTGGCTTCCTCTACAAGCCATAACTTTTTTTAAAATGAAAAATAAATACCATGTTTTACTTTTCTATTATTTTGGTATTGAAAATGGTTTTGATAATTTTTTGATTATGTCAATGTGTAGTATTGATATCATGTGATTGAAATGTGGAAATTTTATGTTTTTTTATGCAAGTTTTATGTGATACGATTATGTTATTGTTCTTGGGAATTGTTTATGATGTCGGGTGGTTCCATGATAAACTAAGGGCAGATGAGCCTGAGATAGCTCTCCAATGCATTGGGTAACGTGAAGGAGTTAAATGTTATGGTTTCTCCAAAGATATTTAGGGAATATACTATGATGGGTATTCCAAACGTAACCATGAGGGTTACACCCTATGTAATAATGTTATGAATGCATCAAGTTACCTTTATGTCTTATGATTTCTATCAGTTATTCATAAATCTTATGATTTCATGATGTATGTTAAAGTGCTTATGTTTTATGAGTAAAGTATGATTTCATTGATTCTTATGTATACATGGACTAATGTTTTCTTTCCATATTTTTATATCCCTTACTAAGGTTTTTATGCACATCCCATGTTTTTGAAATGTTTTTCACAGGTAATGGGAAAATTACATGATGTGATGATAGTGTTGAGGAAGTGTCAACAAAGAATCCATGTTTTATTTCAAATATGTTTCCTTTGATGGAAAAAAAATGAAAACTGTCTTTGATTCAACCACCTTGTTTATATGTGGAATGTAATGCATGATTTATGATCTAATTCTCTAAAACTCTAAACCTGAAAAGATCCTCAATGTGAATTCTTGAAATAAACCAAGATTAAGTAAGGTTTAAGGTTGGGGCCTTATAATCTTGAACATGTAGGACATAAACCTTGTGCCCTCATCCTACCATGAACGAATCCCCCTAGATTCCACTCCACAAGAACGGTCACATATCTCCCCAAAACACCTAGGTCATCACCTCTCAACTGCAAACACATAGGCTATCACATCTCGCCTAAAGGATCTTGAGGCATCACATCCATCATCAAATTCACCAAAATAAATTAATCCATCAAAGACCATGAAATTCCTACCTCTTCTGCAAGAGAGAGTAGAAAATATTGGTTCCCCATCTATCTATACTCCTCACCAGATGTTGGGACCCCCCCTGTGTGACTATCCCGGTGTTGGAACATAGTGCTTGATGTGGGTGGGGTGTGTATAGAAATCAAAATAATCTACAAGTATATATATATATATATGATTTAAAACACACAATCCCAACCTATTTTTTTACAAATAAATGAACTAACTCACAACACTGTCACATTTTCTACCACCTCTAAATGCATAACACCACTCATCAATCCATAAACCCCACATCGCATTTCTAACCAATTTCATTTAATCACCCCATTCATTTCATTATTTAGCATTAACCACAATTAAACACAGAAAAACACATCTTAATTATCCATTACCCATTTCAATTCCATTAACCAACCATCCCAAGGCATTAAAAACATTATTGAACAATTATTTATTCATTCCATCATTACATGGGAATCTAGAAAAAAGAAATCACCACCTCACCTCACCAAATGCACGGCCAAACAAACTACCTCCCTGCCACCTAAAAATCACGCTCAAACAAACTATCTCCCTATCACCCTAGAAGCATGGCCAAACAAACTATCAGACCAACATATCCCATCCACACATCACCATCCCACAAGAATGGACACACATCACAACATATCTATATCACTTCACAAATTTATAAAGGGAATTTTATCACATTCCACTTTATTTTATGGGTGTTATCACACAATAAAAAGTCTTAGAGAAACCATTACATTATCCAAATATAATTGGTCAATCAATTTAAATTTTTGAGTGATATCAAAGTAATCACAACCAAATCAGAAATCACTCTACATATATCCATTTTAAAAAATCATCATATAGAAACAATTTTTAGTAGGGAATCAAGCCTGTAAAAATATACAATATTATAAATAATATCAATGTTTTAAAAGAATGTGAATCAAAACCCATTTTCCACTTCCAATTAAATTTGAAAATTATTTATCTTTTAATAAGCTGGAACAACCATAACCCATAGACCAAAAAATTAAACCCCTATCACATGAAACACAATAAGGATAAATGAGGGAATCTAAACCTCAATAAAGCTTCCTGACTCGATGTGCACCGCATGGTGAAGAATAACACTCGTAAACCACAAAAACACAATGGGAACTATATATTAGGATAAACCATATCAAAATACCTTCAAACACAACCCAAAACATATCCCAAACCATTATAAGATCACTACAGAAAATCTACATGAGAAGAATGGAATAAAACCACAATGAAGGGAGAAGACCTACCATTGATCAACCATGGATTTTCAATGAACAATCACATGGACCAATATATCTAAGAGAGGGGAATAGGGCTTCATGAAATCATTTAGGTACCTAGGTTTTTTCCAAAATGAGATGAAGAAGAATCGATTGGTAAATGAATGAAAATTCAAAATAAAATGAATTTAAAATGGCATTACATAGGGGGTTTACATGACCTATAATCCCATTTCACATTGTGTAATCCCCGGGGTTTAGTTTCATCAAAAAATAAATTTACTTTTTATTATTTAACCACAAAATTCAGATTTCATGAACCATTATTTGACATGACATGAAAGAAAATTTCACATCATGTAATACACTTATACAGTGTGTATTTCTTACGTTAGTTATCTTTCAGCTCTAACTTCCACAAAAAAAACACCCAGAACATCCCATGAACACCTACAATGCTCAAAACCCAGAAATTGACTGAGGAGGCACAGACTATTATAGTTAAACTTGTAGAATATTTTCTCAATGGATATGCCAAATAATAGTGGTGTGTGATCAACAATAATATAGAGGGAGATGAAATACAACTCTCGTAATGGAAATATTTTAACGGGAAATTATTTGAAAAATATTTCCCCCATGAGCAACAAATTGATATTCAGAGAAAGTTATTTTGTAAAAATAAAAATTAGTAAGAGAGTTTTATGGGGATTTAGGATTCCTTTACAAGGTAATATTGGTATTCTAATAATTACATGTTTAATAAGGAGTGAAAGATCAACCACTTATTTGAAAGAATTGATCCAACATTTGAAGGGTGATGGTCTCCCAAAATATTTCTTCATACGATTATATAGTATTATGTGCTATCGTAAAAGAGAAACAATTAGCTAAATCTCAAGGATTTAAATTAATGTAAGATAAGAATATTACGGCAAAGAAAATAATGGGTAAAGGGAAGAACATAGAGAAGGTTTTTTCCCACATGCGATAACTATGGAAAGAATCACACTGAGAAATTAATGAATGGATTTGGAGTTTTCTATAAGTGGAAACAATAGGGGAATAAGGAAAAATAATTAAAAGAAATGAATGAAAACACTACCATTAAATTTTTCAATAATAAGATGATGGGGAACTACGTAAATGTATTCCATAAGTGTCCAACGATAATACCTCAAAATAAGTTAAGGGAACAAGTCAAGATTGTTTTATTAATACAACTAAAGAGGAATGATTAATGTTTTCTTTGGATACAAGAATTATGTCATTTTATTATTTTATCAATGATGTAATAGTTATGGAAATTATAAAACAAATAAGTATTGTACTACAGTACTATTTCATTATGGATATGAGAAAAAATATTGAATGGTACCCAAAAAAGTGATCCAGTAGACAGTTTAACTTTTTGGGAAAAACATAGGTAAAATAAAAAATCCTTAATGTTTTACTTACATTATGATAATTATGTTAGGATAAAGGGGTGATTGATTTGGATAAATTAAATTGGATAGTATTGAAAACTATCGAATTAATTAATGAAATTTTTATTCTATTATTTATAGAGTCTACAACATTTTTAGATTTATGTAATATATCTAATAATCGATTTTTTACATAAGTAATAAAGAGTCACGCATGTATTCAATAAATTTTTATGGTAATTCATGTTATTAACTTGTTTCAAGAGAATAAATGATGAAGGTTTTCACATGTATGGAATGTGATGATAAAAGAGTCACTTCTTATTAATTGAATATTAATGATTATTTTATTTTGGAAATTTATTGAAATTATTTCTATTGATTTGGGTAATATAATTTTTGAATATTTAACCATTTATGAAATCGTATCTATTTTTAGTTGTAAAAGTTTTTAGAGATTAATATATTACTTCACTATATGTTCCTACTTATGATAAGAGCTAAAGTAAAAAATAGGTTGAGGAATAACTAAAGGATAATATTGTTCTTAATACATATAATTGTAACATGTAAGTATATTTACTTCTATTATTAGAGAGTGAAAGAATTAGAAAACTCTCTGAAATTGTTCTTGAAAAAAAATTCCTACTATCATCATTTTTTATGATATCAAGGACCTTTTTACACATCTAGATTATGGCTTTGTGGTTCCCAACTTTCTCTTGAACATGTTCTCTATTTCTCTCCCTCATTATTTTACTCTTATCTTTCTATTCAATCTTCTTGTTTTCATTTCCAATCTATGATCTCCTATTTTTAAACCTAGTAAGGTGATTATTCCAACTAACTTTGGTACTTCCATTTCAGTTATTAATAAGATGCTTTATTAACTCTTTTAATATGGGGGGTTTTCAACAATGTTATTTTCAAATATCAAACCATTGATTACTGAGATAAATTTTGAATTGAGAGGATGCAATTCATTTAAGATGAGGAGAATGTAACACCCCGAGTCTTTATGATATTTAATTTTTAGAATAAATTTAATTTTTTTTTCTAGATTGATTTATTTGCAACAAAATGTTAATCATGCACTACACGCTATACTAGGATCACTTGTGTTTCACACAATACTGAGTTCCATCGATATCTTTCATTACATGCATGGTCATGTTTTACCGAATAACGATATACTATTAATATTTTTATTTAATGTGATCATTATCAACAAGACATTTTCATGGAAGGTATGAAAATATCAAAAAAATGGTAAAATATTATTTTCACATGATTATACACTTATTTTCGGATCAATTATTTATAAATTAAAATTCGAACTAATTAAATATAAACAAAATGTCTTTATAGAAAACTATTTTTAATGAGAAAAAGGAATGTTATGTTAAAAAACTAAATTTAGAAGATGATATTAATTAAATACATATATATTATATATATTCGATAATTTGCTTTAAAATAATCCAATATATTTGGAAGGAATATGTTAAGGACAAATCCAATTTTATGACCAAAATGTGTTTTTTCTAATGGATGTTTCTCCACATTTTAATAGATAATTTATTTTAAATTAAATTTTTGAAATTATTTTTTTAAAAAATACAATATATAATTTTTTTTGGAAAATAGAAATGAAAAAATTATGTTAGGATATATTTTTTTTATTTTTCTTGGAAGTTTTAATTTTTGATGAATAGTGAAAAATTCTAAATTTTAATTGAAAACTAAATTTTCATATAAAAAAATTTTAATGTTCAAATTTATATTGAATTGGTTTTAATGTAAATTTATATCAATTGTGAATTTTTTTAATCCAATATAGTCCATATGAATCATTTTTATATTGAATTTAGATATAAATAGTTTGTTAACTTTTGAACAATTTCACTTTAAATACTTTCTTTCAAATCCCATCTATGAGATTAATTGTAAATTAAATTCTTCCACTTAATTGATATGAATTTGAAAATTTGGATTCGATATTTATAATCATCAAAATTTATAATTTATAATATGTTTGACATAATTTTTTATCAATATGATTAGTGAAAATAGTTAAAATTAATTATAGCAATTATGGTAAAATTGACCTTATATAGTGTTTAAACATAGGCTATAAGGTGTAAAAATGACCAAAGACTTTTCCAATTCCCATTGGGTAGAAATATTATAATAATTACCCTTATAGGATTGAATTTTTTGTTTTATCTAAACACATTTTTAGGTAAAAAGGTGGTTTCACCTAACTTATTTTAAAAAATGTCAATTGTGTCTTCTCTTCCACATATAAAATCCCCCCATATCCCCCTTCTTATAAAAGTGTTTAAATTTTATTTAGTTCTCTACCTCATTGAATTTAATTTATATCATGCTTATATAATAACCTCGGCATCATCAATATATTTTTATGTTGTTATGATAATGGTATTACCTACAACTTCACACACTTCCATTAAATGGGATACACAATAGTCATTTGTCTGTAAGGTGGACTCCTGCCTTGTAAACTGATGTTGTTTGTTATTACATTACCACCATTCATGGATGGTAAAAAAAATGGATTAATAATTTATATATTATAAACATATGATATTTATTATGGTTTCATGCTTTTGTAATTATTATATTACACATACATTAACGTTTTCCATTTTGTGGTAATGTGATAACGTTGCTCATGTGTACAATAGACAGTCACCACATGAAGCGATGTGATTAGTTCACACTTGACATAGAATGTATTAAATATGGTTTTAATAAAAATATTTTATATATATGAAATAAAAATTATTTTGTAATTATAATATACATATATATCATTCGCTTTTCATTCCTTTAATATGATAACATATTAGAAGCAATGTTCATGTGTACAAACAGCCTACCATCTCCATGAATGGAATATTTCATATTTTATCACCAAATATTATGGATCATTATAATTACATATGTACTAAATATATATATTTTTTACATTCTGTAGATGCTGAAATCATGATCTACAAAAGACTAAAAAATAATAAGTCAAAAAATACTAAAAAAATAGGGTAATTAACACCTAAAATAGTGAAAATAATGAAATCCTATTAATAAAAGTGTAATAAGATATTATAATAATATCATATATGATATTCTAAATATTATTATGGGTCATGTATAAGTTAATATAATTCTTAAAACCATTATACTGGAGGTTAAATCATATAAACTATATGAAGCATGAGGTAAGATATTTCATCTCAATTTGCATTCCATTGAGACTTATTTCTTATTATAAACATACTTTTATGTGGTGTATATAATTCCAGTAAACATGTAATATAATGATTCATTCATATTTCATAGTATTTAGTATCCACTTTGAATCATTTCAACAAAGTGTATTTGACTTGAAAATTAAAAAGTGACAAAAATTATTATGAAATATCAATTTCTTTTATGGTTGTTCTCTTTCCCTTGAAAAAATCACTCCCTGGTGATCATTTATCATTAAACATTTAGTTTCTATTAATTATCCATGTTATTGTATAACTAATATGATTATTTCAAAATATGTATTCCATTTTTACATATGGTGTATACAATGAAAGTTATATTGTATATCTCATGAAATGTTGAGAAATTTGTATTCTTTACTCAATTGAGATATTTGATAATAAGGTGTAACATTGAATCTATTATTTGATATATAAGGAATGATTTGGAAATAAATACATGAGTGTTTTATAGTTAATCTCAATCCCTAAATGAATTGTTATTCTCATGAGATGAATCAATTGACCAAATCATATGGGTTTATCCCTAGGTGTTTTAAAGAGCATTGGAAATATATATTAATGTTGAAGGTTCCATGTACATCAGAAACATGGCATCCAATAGTTAAGAATTGGCTAATTTTAGAATTAACCTATTATTAACCATGATATTTTCACTATGAAAAATTATTTTCATTATTTTCATTCTCATATTATTCATTAAATGGAATGTGTGTTTAGTTATCTACCTTTCCATATTTATTTTTCCCTATCTAGTTATATAAATGGCATGTGTTCTCGATTATTTATCTTGCCATATATATCATTCTTAATTATTCATTATTTCATCTGATGTACATAATCATTATTAATAAATTGAGCTCACCTTTTTTTGTTCTTTTTCTCGGGGTTATGAAGAAGAGATCATTGAATGAGTTTTTAAGGACTTTATTTTTTAGATTTTGTTATGTGTTTTGTTGTAATTTATATTCCCAATGTATTATGGGTAATATGTATGTAACTTGTCATTCCAAAAAAGAAAAAACATTCAGTCCTTAATGATTTAATTTCTTGTAATCATGTTAATGCAATAAAGTAAGGCACCATCTCCATGATTTTGGTTTTACAATTGTTACAATATATATCTTGTTTTATTACCTTTTCACTCACTAAAAAATGCTAACGTCCATCATGTGTACGTATTGAGTACCACCTACATAAAGTGATGTGAATCATTTTTAATCAAAAATTCATATGGATTATATATAAGTATATTTAAATTAAAAATATGTTGATATGAAATTAGGATATTTATGGAAATATAAAATAATAATTTTCTTATTTCCATAATGATCATTAAAAAATAGAAACATTACACATGTCTACGTACAAGGTACCATCTTCAGGACGACAACATAGTTCATTTTTCATAACCATATTTTAAGGCCATCTTAGATAAATATTAAATCTATTTATATAATTTAATTCATTAGAATTAATTTCACTTTGAAATTGAATATAAATTCTTAGCAATATTTGGGACTTTTTCCTACTTTAAAACACTGTTATTTCGTCCCATTTACGGGATGAACACTAATCATAATTTTTCCATATCTATGAATTGAATTTTAAAAATATGACGCACACTATAATATTAATTTTAATATTTATATTATAATAATACCATGTTACTTTTTGACCAATATGATTAGTAAATGTTATTAAAATTAATCACAGCAGTTAAGGCCAAACTGTGATTAATTGGGGACTAAACCTTAAAATTGAGGGCCCAAATGACCTAGAAACTTTTGAAAAAACCCATTGTCTATAATATTTATTTAATAAACCATACATGATTTAGTTTTTTTGGTCTCTTGTGACTTTATTGAGGTAATATCATGTTCGTACCTGAAATATTTCTAAAAACTTTCATGTGATTTATTTTCCTTCTCTTTAAAAGGCCACCACATCTACCCATTCCTCACACCTCTCAAACCTTTTGAGTTAGTCCATGATATGCCCACTTAGACTCCCAAAAATTTTCCCTTCTACCTTGAACCCTCTCTTTGGGAAGAAATATTCTCAATGAATCCTTTTGGTATAATCCAAAAGGAGGTACCCGATTAAAAGGTAACATCTTCTCTCAAGATCATTTATTTTACTTTATTTATCCACCCCCGCACTCTCATTATTAAATTATTGTGTGAAAACACCAGTATCCTAAATATAATATTATTTTTAGGAAATTTTTCTTACCTAAAATTTCACACACCTCCATCTAATGGAAGGAGAATATACTACATCTCTGTACGGTTAACTACTGCCTCATGAAATGAAGAGGGTTCCTTTCTAATTTACCACCAATCATAGGGTCCATAATGATGGAAATCATATTTATATATGTAATATATTATATTTAATAATTATTTAAGCTCATTTTTCCTTTAACAACACAAATATATTTAATTTCCATTTGGTGTTAATATGATAATCTCATTTGAGGATGTGTGGACTACCACCCCCGCAAAGTGATGTGATTCATTCACAGACCACATGGAATGTATTAAGGATTGGATTAATGAACATATATGATATATTTTATATATTAATTCTACTAGTAAAATGATACATATAAATACACATAGATTTATAAATATTTAATTTGCATACTTTCTTTCAAAATAACAAAAAAAACTGAAACACCGTTCGTGTGTACGTACGGCTTACCATATCGATGAATGATATATTACATTTATTACTCATATGATATATAGATTATTATAATAAAAATCTAATATATATAACTAATATTTATATTTTTCACACTCTATAATCATGATATATGTATAAGTACCAATGATGTAACAAATTAATTCACATGTAAAGAACAAAGTGAATATTAACTGAAGGGAATCCTTAACATAGGATCGGTAAGAAGAGGTTAATATAAGATTATAATAAAACCATATATGGTAATAGATATATTAATATTATTATTTAAAATAGTAATGATAAAAATATATTTATTATATCAAAATATTATACAATTATGGAGAGAGTCATGACACAAGGTAAGGGAATTTCATCTCACTTTTAATTTCTGTGAGATACAAGGTATGTTTTCCACAATTTATTTCTGTGTGTTCTATATAATAACCATGAATGTTTTATATGTATATTTTACATGAATTTTTTGGAATTAAAAAAATGATTTTATTATCATTATTTCATGATATTTAGCTTTCGAAAGTTACCAAATCAGTAAAACAGTTTTGTCTCAATTTTCCGTCTTTGAGATTCATGTTTAGTTATGCACCTAAACACTTATTAAATGTTTATATACATCCATTTTAAATTTTATATCATGAATATGATTCTTTTAATGATATATTAATATTAATGTTTTTTTCATGGATATTATTATCTTTACTTTCCAATTTATAAGAGTTTATTGAGACAATATCATCGCTTTCTGATATTGTTTATGCTTATGCTTCCCATGATGAAATATTATGATCCATATCTAAATAATATTCATGTGTTTCTTTATCCTCTATTATTTCATTACATCCTCATGTATTTTTACCATATTCTACTCTTTGGTACATAATATATTTAATACATTGTTTTAGGAAATATCGACATTACGCTTTCTTTGGTTGGAAATATATGTTTTATAAAAAAGGATTCCCCAAATATTATGCCAATATCCTATAAGAATTAAAATAAATTTTTATCTTTTTGTTCTTCTACCAATCTCTTATAAGGATTCCTATTGTCATTTTCTAAACAACAAACTTATCTAACTTTTTTTACCATTAAAAACGAATGTTATTTTGACCTTTTATGACATGTACGGATTTACGAACTATCATTACTTTGAGGCTTCCTTTGAATTTATAAAATGGGAATATTTAAGAAACTTTTTTAAAAATATTTTTTAAGAAAAATGGATTTCAAATATTTTTCAAGTTCTTTTTATAAGTTTTCAAAGTATTTTCAAGAAAAATGGTTTTCATACCATTTCCAAGGCCAATTTAAAATTTTTCTAAGTATTTTAAAGAAAATGTATTTCAAAAATGTTATCAGGTTTATTTTATAAGTGTTCATGTATAACGTATTTGAAAATTGTTTCATTCTCTTTTTATAAGTTTTTAAAAAAATTAAAAGAAAAAGGGTTTAAAAATGTTTTTAACCATATATTATATGTTGTCAAGGAAATAGATTTTAAAAATAATTTGATAAGTTTCGCGGTATTTTCTATGAAAATGAAATTCATATTGTTTTATGTATTAAAAACCATTTTCATTCCGGAAAGGATATTTTCATCAAGAAACATTTTTATGGGATATTTCAAAATTATTTTCAATCTATGATGACATCTATTGGTGTTAATTATTACTTTATGGGAAAATTATTCAATGTTTCCATTCATATTCTTTATCTGAATGGATTATGTGTTGAGGGAGTGATTTTTATGAATATCGTTTGTCTTTCCCGATATATATGATCTGGAAACCCACTTATTTTCATGTATTATGATGAAATTGTTATGAAAATTGTCTCTTTCTATGGGTTATGATATGTTTACATGTTAATGATGCCCTTTTCATTTCATGGGTTATGGTGTGATTATTTCTTATTTTGTGGCACATGGATGTATGATTTCATTTTATCAGTGATGGGACCTATATCTCCCTCCAATGGATTGGGTAAGGATTTATATCTCATTAAAATAAACAAGAATGGAACAGGGGTTACTTGGTTCAGTAATATTGGTATATAATGAGGGTTACTCAGTTCAGTAGTACATGGAGGGAATAAGGGTTACTCAGTTCAGTAATACTGGTTTGAATGAGGGTTACTCATTTTAGTAATACATGGCTATAATGAGAGTCCCTCGGTTCAATAATATAGGGCTTGAATGAGGGTTACTTGGTTCATTAATATAGGTCTAGATTTAGGGTTAATTGGTTCAGTGATATAGGGATGGAATAGGGTTTACCTAGTATAGTAAAGAACTTCTTCCACTAATATAGTATTGGAAGTGATGCCTTGACTACTATAAAAATCATTATATTCTTATGTGTTTCCACAATTAGATGTCATTTTCTTATATTATGCTTTCATGGCCTATGATTTTTATTTCATTATGATTCATGTCTTATGAAATTCAAATCATTCTACCACTATCATTGATATGCAGTTTATCATCTTCTATTTTCATGATAATGTCCTCATAACCTTATACTCATGTTTGTACGTACATGTCTCCCTTTTTTACCTTTAATGATCATTTTAGCTCACCACTTTTATGTTTTCATTAACTGATGTTATGATGATATGTACTATGTTTGATATTTATAAGAAGGGTGAAAGTCTAGACGAACCTAGTGGAAGATGTCGTAGCTCGCATATGTACCAGTGTTAATGTTTTCATGTTTCCAAAGGCACTATACCAACTATGTTCTTTAGGTTTCTATTTGTATACTGTTTAATTATTATGAAAAAGTTATGTAATGTCAATGTCTAAAAATCATGGGTCAATGTAGTTGGAATAAGATAAAAGGCATAGTAAATCTTTTGAAACTATGATGAGAAACCCATAGTGGGATAAGGTATATATATGTATGTGTCTAGGGATGTCTCTAAGGATAATTATAAGGATGAGTTAATAGTTAGGAATTTTTTTAGAATTTTTTTCAAGGATTGAGTGAGTGGTTTTCTTGTAATAAATCCCTCTATGGATACTAAAAGTAGATTTATCCCTGGAATAGATGTACCTAGGGGTAATAACTCTGAAAAGATGTTTCAGGCTTGAATCAGAGTATTCTGGTACATGGTAGCTTGCCTTGCTACACACCTAGTTTGAAACTCTCGTGAGATATGCTTTGGGAATTCACAAACTCTTCATAAACCATCATGAAGGATTTATATATAAGTTAGTTGTGAATAAGATTGTATGTACCAATTTTATCATAGATTATTGAAGGTTTCATTATTTATAAATCCTATAAGTAATTATTTTCATGACTTTGTGGTTTTCTGCTATGATAAGTAACACTCACACTACATCTGGTTTTAGTCACTGTGGGGAACCAGAAGGAACTAGTTTAATGATGAATGTGATGGAATATTTTCTAATGATCAGTCAAGTGGGATCATCACTAGAGTAAAAGATATCCTGATCATGCCTAATCAGTTTTCACAGAACATGATTAACTTAATGTACCTTAACGAACTCGTAGACACACCAAGGAAGATAAAGAAAGAGTTAGATGATAGTTTTGGTAACGGAGACCATGAAGGAAAGAAGATTTTGTTTACTTTATGTCAATAATGTGGAACGAATCACCAAAGAGAATGTATTAGAGGACTAATAATGTGTTTTTAATGTAAAAAAGAATGACATAAAGAAAGTGACTGTAAGTAAAAAAATAAGATCTCAGATAATGAAATGGATGGGAATTTTGGCCTCACTATATCTTCATAGAAGTATTAGTGTTTTATGTGTGGAGAAAATAGTCATTATGAAACCCAATTTCTCGAGAGGAATGTTCTTAAAGAGAATCAATAGGGTGGTGTGAGTAATAGTTACATTATAGATAATTATGAAACTACATACAAAATGTGAAAGAAAGGAGGAATTATTTTCAATGGATGAAAGATGAAGTAATCCATGTATTTATGTATTCAGATTCAAAAGTTAACAATGATTATATATAAAATGATTTTTCTACTTATATATTTCTCTCCGTATTTACATGTTTATGTTGAATGTTCCATATGGATTGGTGTAGTGACTTAATGAAATGGTGATATTTTGAATAACGGAAGGTAACCCATAATATGTTATTTATCATAAGATAATGTTGTATGGATAAAGATACATGTGATATGAATAAGTAAATTAGACAGTATTAACTACATTGGAACAAAGTAAGGACTTGTTTATAGCTATTTTATGTTACCATTAATGAAGTTTATACCATTTTTTGATTTAAATAATACGTCCAATACCCTTTGGAATGAGGAATCATGCATGTTTTCTAAAACGATTTATGGTAATTTATCTGTTTACCATGTTTCAAGAGAACATAAGATGACGGTATTAATATATTTAGAATGTGACAACCAACAGATACTTTTTGATATACATGGGAATCAATGTCAATATCATTTCATAACTCTCTTTCTAAAGTATTGGATTTTTATCTATGTGAAGGGTTAGAAGGTTAAATGTACTTCAAAAGATTAATTTAATCATGGAGTGATTATTTCTACACTAATTTTGTATTGAAAACCTTGGAGGATAATCATTGATTAACCTTTTTTTAAGGAATATATATTTTATATTTTGTGAAAAGGGCATCATGTATGTTGGGGGAAAACAAAACATGTTTAGTAAGGCTGTGGGTCTTAAACCCATGACCGAATGATGATAATGGTTTCACTCCCACCACTAGCCTATGCAATGCACTTATTAATGTATAGTGATTTTTATTGAATAAATATTTATAATGAACTAGTGGTGTTACTTTTTATTTTTATAAATTAATGTATGTTGATTTTTTTAATAGACAAAAAGTAAGACCTATTATTATTTTATGGGACTTAAGATCTGTTAAAAGTGTATTTCAGTACATTATTTATAAAAGTTAATTTTTGGACATTAATTCCTTGAGGTAATGACTGTATTAGAAACTTTTCAATTCATATCTCAACAAATATATATTTTTTTATAGAATTTATCAAGAATTAATCAACGTTATGAATGTGATCCAAATTTTTTTTCCTAATAACGTAAATTATGTTGAACCAATGGATCAAGAAAAATAATACATTTATAACATTTAGGTCCTAAACATTCCTTTGATCATGCAATTTTTTTCTATTTATTACCTCAATCACTCAATAAAAATATTCAGTCTTTTCCTCCATGTCCAATGTTCACTCCGAACTTATGTTCTCCTATGTGGAAACCCAGTAATATGTTACTTTGGGTAACCACTATGGTTCCAAATTTCCCTTATAAAGGGAATTTTTAGTATCCATTTTTACAATGTGGGTTTCTATTAATGAAACATTCAATTATTAAACCTTTGATAACCCATAAAAAGTTTGACAGCGAAATTCATTTTACAGGGGGTAAAATGTAAGACCCTGGGATTTTGTTAATTTTTTTCTGAATTAATTTATCTTTTGGATATTTTTTCATTTCACATGACATATATATATTTGAATATATAAATATTGAATCACTAATTCAAACATTATGTTCACACATAATACTGAAATGGCTTGTGCTACATGCAATACCAACTTCTCTAGCGCTACAAGAAAAACCGAATTGGCGTACGATGCATGCAACACTATGTTTCTATATAACATATTATATATATATATATAATTAATTATATGATATTATTATAAAATAACCATTAAACATATTTATAGTATTATTAATTACTACTTTCCAAATATTTTTTATAATGTTTTTATATAAATAAAACATATTGACAATGAAAGATGAGATTTTTGGTCCAAGTCCCTTTATGTTAAAAATACTATTTTATTGATTGGCTAATTTTTAATAATAAAATTAATTTTATAAATATTTAGAAATTTAACTTAATAAAATAAACTCCATTTTTTAATTCATAATCGCTACATTATCCTAGTGTAAATTTTTTGGATTTTTATGAGAAATTCTTTTTTTGATGAATACTGAAAAATACTGCTTTTTAGTTCAAAATTCATTTTTTTATAATTAATTATTAAAGACATTATAAATATTTTTTAAAGTAAAATTAGATAAATATTTCATCTATTAATACAATTTAATCAATTATAATCCATTTCACTATGAAATTGAATATACAATCGTAACAAACTTTTGAACTTTTTACTACATTAAAACGTTGTTATTTCATCTCCTCTATGAAATTAGAACTAATCCAAATTTTTTTGATTTTGTGAATTGAATGTAAAAATATATCATAAACCATTGAATTCAATATTATATTTAGACTCCAATAATTCTATGTTAATTTGTTACCAAAGTGATTCTAAAAGTGATTAAAATCAATCATAGTAGTTAAGGCCAAATTATGCTTAATTAGGGACTAAATCTTATATTTAAGTGCCCAAATGACCTATAAATTGGTCCAACACCCCTTTTAGGTTCTTATATCGTCCATAAACCTTCCAGTATTGAGTTATATTGTTTTTATATTACTTTTTTTTGTTAGAACATGTGCACACCAAACTTGTTTCTAAAAAATTCCAAGTGAGTCCTTTTCCTTCCCTATAAAAGGTCACCACCTCTACCAATTTCTCACACCTATAAAACCTTACATGTTACACCAATATCTATCCAATTAGCCTAAAAATTCTCCCTTCTACCCTGAATCCTCCATTATGAAAAAAATCTTCTCAAGGAATCCTTTTGGCATAACCCAAAAGGAGGTACCCAATTAAGAGGTAGCGTCTTCTCTCAAACTCCTTTTCTTTATTTTATTTATCCACCCCATCCACTATATTTATTCCATTATTGTATAAAAACAAAATTATAATCCATATACGAGGATGTTTTTATGAATATTGTATGACCTAAACTTATACACACCTCCATCTAATTGTTTTTGATCATATTGTTTCTATGTACGGTGAACTACTGCCTTACGGAAAGATGATTTCTCATTTCTCCATTACCACCAATCATGGTGGCCATTATGATTGAAAATAAGTTTATATGTGTTATAAATTATATTTAAAATGTATTTATGATTTTTTCCCTTTTAAAATATACATTGTTTTACTTTCCATTTGTTGTTAATACGATTATCTATTTTGAGGAAGTCTGGGCTATCGCCCCCTCAAAGCAATGTGATTCATTCACACAACCCATGGAATGTATTAAAAATGTTTTTAATGAAATTATATGATATATTAATTATAAATAAATAATTATATATATATATAAATTACATTAACATACTTTCTTTCAATACGATAATAAAAACAGAGACAATGTTCATGCGTACATACGACTTATCGTCTCCAAGAACGACGTATTACATTTTGTAATCCTATATTATTTATATTATTATAATAAAAATATAATTCATATACCTGATATTTATATTATTTTTTACATTATTTAATCATAATATAATCATATTGACTTATGATATAACAAATTAAAATAGATGCGAAGTACAAAGTGAATATTACCCAAAGTAAAATCTTAACATAGGAGTGTTAACAAGATGGTAATATAAGGTTATAATCAAACCATATAAGGTAATAGAAACAAAAATATAAATCATTTTAAGATGTTTAAAACACATATTTTTATTATATAGGAAGATTCTATGAGTATGTAGATATGCAAGACACAAGGTAAAAGGATCTCATCTCTTATCTAATTTCTGTGAGATACAAGATATGATCGCCAGTCATTTATTTTTGTTTGGTTTATATACATTAAATGATTGTATTATATGTATAATGCACTTATATGTTTTTTATTCACATTCCCATTTTATTATCTTTATTTTATGTGGGTTAGCTTTCAAAATTTACCATATCGGTAAAACAGTTTTGTCTCAATTTTCCTTCTTTGAGATTCATGTTTTGTAATGAACCTAAATGCTCCAAAGAGGCTTATATACATCAATTTGACATTTTATATCATGAATATCCTTATCTTAAGGATATTTGTATCTTAATTTAGTTTTTTTACAGGGATATTACTATCCTAAGTTGTCGAGTTATAAGAGTTTATTGAGACAATCTCATCACTTTTTGAGATTATTTTTGTTTATGCTTGTCATGATGAACTATTATGATCCATATCTCCAAAATATTCATGGGTCTCATTATATTTTATTTCATTATATACTCATTTATTGGTACCATATTCTATTATTTGGTTTATAATATAGTCAATATTTTGATTTTAAGAAATCCTGACATTACCCTTTCTTCGTTCAGAAATTTATGTTTTTTGAAAAGTGTTTTCAATAATATTATACCATTATCCTATATACTTTAAAATGAATTTTTACCCTTTTTTATTTTACCAATCTATTCCAGGGATTATTATTTTCACTTTATAAAAGTGGAACTTTTCTAACTTTTTTTACTATGCAAAAAGAATTTTATTTTGACCTCGTATGACTTGTACGGAATTACACATCGTCATTCCTTAGAAGTTTCATTTTAATTTTTAAAAGGATCATCTATAAGAAAATGTTTTAAATTTTTTTTCATGAAAAATGATTTTTAAATTTTTTTAGAGATCTATTAATAATTTTTCAAATTATTTTCAAGAAAAATGGTTTTCCTAACGTTTTCAAGCTCTATTTATATGTTTTGAAAGTATTGTCAAGAAAAAATGGTTTTCAAAATGTTTTCAATATTATTTTATAATTTTTCAAGTTCAGTGTTTTTTAAAACATTTTCAATATAATTCTAAAATTTTTCAAATCATTTTCAAAGAAGAATTTTTTTAAAATGTTTTGAATCTTATTTTATAAATTTTTCAAAGAATATTTTTTCAACATGATTTCATCAGCTTTAAGGCATTTTCTAAGAAAATGATTTTTAAATGGTTTTATGAATAAAAAATCATTTTTTCAAAAAAGAAGGATATTTTCCCCCAAAAACGTGTTCAGAGGATATATCATAATTATTTTCCAACTAAGATGAAATATATTTGTTCTATTCATGCCTTAATAGGAAAATTATTCAATGTTTCTATTTATATTCTTTTTCTGAATGGATTATGATTTCATGGAATGATGTTTATGAATCATGCTTTTCTTTCATGGGTTATATTCTTTTGAAACCATCTTCTTTTAACATGTTATGATGAAATTATTATGAAACTTGTCTCTTTCCGTAGGTTATGATGTGTTTCTATGTTTATGATACCCATTTCATTTCATCTGTTATGGTAGGATTACTTATGATTTTGTGGCACATGTATGTATTATTTCATTATGTGATAGGTGGGACCTATATATCCCTCAAATTCATTGGGTAAACATTTATATCTCATGAGATTAAATAGGGTTGGAATGAGTGTTACTGAGTTTAGTAATACAGGGCTAGAATGAGGGTAACTGAGTTCAGTAATAGAGGTTTGGAAAGAGGGTTACAAGGTTCAGTAATATAGGTCTGGAACGAGGGATACATAGTTTAATAATAAAAATAAAGAATAAGGGTCACTCAGTTTAGTAATATAGGGTTGGAATGAGGGTCACTCATTTTAGTAATATAGGGCTAGAATAAGGGTAAATTGGTTCAGTAATATAGGTTCAAAATGGAGGTTACCAGATTCAGTAAAGGAATTTGTCCACTAAGATAGTCATGGTAGTGATACCTTGGCTACTATAGAAATTAGTATATGCTTATATGTTTCCAAAATTACAAGTATTATTCCTATGTTATGATTTCAGGGATTATGATATTTATTTCATTATGATTCATGTCTTATGAACTTCTAATATTTGTGCCCTGATCTTTGATATACAGAGTATGATCTTTTATTTTCATGATCACGTTCTCATACTATTATACCCATGCTTATACTTATATGTCTCCCTTGTTTACCCTTACTAAGAATTTGAGATCACCCCTTTTAGTTTTTCATTTCTCCCAGGTTATGATGATATGTAATATGTTTGATTTTTCTAGGAAGGATTCTAGTTATGAAAAACCTAGTGGGATATTTTGTAGCTCACCTATGTACCAGTGTTTATGTTTCTATGTTTCGAAAGGCACTACACAAACTACAGTCTTTGGGTGTTTGTTTTTATAAATTTTAATTATATTAAAAAATTAATGTAATGTTACTTTTTAGAAATAATGGGTCACGAAATAGTGGTTCGATGTTTTTTAAAAATCCCCATTTATTTATTGTTAATATAAATATTATCCTTAGTAATTTTGTTTACCATAAAAAAGTGTGAATCAGGTGATTATATTTAAAAATAAAATATTATGGACCACAAAATGACCCTAACACTTGACATAATTTAATTTTTTGTGTCAATTTAATCCATATATATCCATTATTTTTTATATGAACTTTTTCCATTTTTTTTTATTGTAACATTTATATATTTTATGTAAAAAAAGTCAAAAATGTAAAACTCTTGTTTTTAATAACTATATTTTTTTTTAAATGAGGTAACCATAGTATATATTCAGTTATAAATATTGTTTTAATATAAATTATATATATTCATCATGATAATTTATTTCTAATTTCTAGTGAATAAATTATTACCTTAAAATGTTATGGTGCACTGAAGAAGTAATTATTCAATTAATAAAAAGTAAAATAAATGATTTCAATTATATTAAATGAGAAATAATTTTAAATAATTATCATGATAAATTAATTGTTTAGATAAACATGATATATTATATGAGTTTGGATTAATTTTATTCTAATACCATTAATTTATTTTATTTTAAAAAGTAATTGGAAATGAATATTTCCAAAATCCAGATTAATGTTATTTTATTATAAATATTTCTTTATAAAATGATTTAAAATTACAATAAATATTATCTTAAGCCCATTTAATTTGATATGGTTTATTAAATCCATCATATCCAATTTATAGGCCTTTTCATTTAAATTTACTATACTTTCCCCTTTAGAGTAAAAAATATTGATATCACTATAATTGTCAAAAAGGTTAATGAAGCGTTAAAACAAAAAATATAAGGGTAAAAAGGTAATGAAAACATGTTTTAATTTTATTATATAATGTAATTTAGACTTATATTCATCATATAATATAATACTATAAATTTGGACCCATTTTTACGTAAACATGAATTTATATTAATTTAATGTTTTAGGAAATTCTTGTAGTGTCAATCCCCTCTCTTATAAAATGGAAGATCTTATTATAATTTATTCGCACATAAAAAATCAATTCAATTTCAATAATAACATCCAAATCACCTTTCATTAGATCCATATTCACATTATTTATGTGTTTTTTTTTTCTACAATACCCACCGTTGAAGTCTTACGGTGTAAATCAATTGAGGTTGTACGAAGAAGATGTATAGTTAATAACCGAGTGTTTTCTGTTTTATTTCATCATCCATCTCCACCAAATATTACATATATATTTTTATATAATAAAATAAGTGTATATAATATATTGATATTTTAATATTTTAATGGAATAACCTATATCCATCTCAAACCTCCATCAATTGCTAAAGGAATCCATTATTCTATTGTACAGTAAATTACTATCTCGTGGACTGATGCCATTCATTTTCGATCACCACCACTCAAATATGGTTGAAATTATGAAGTTAATATATATTTATATAGTATATTCTTCAAATATGTGAAATTTTGTAATGTTAACATAACACCTATTTTATTACCCTTTCAATCACTGAAAAATGATAATGTCTTTCATGCGTACGTACTGTCTACATATCCCACAAAATCAATATGATTAATTTTTCATCACCACATCATATGGATTATATATAGAAGTATATTTTAATAAATAATATTTTTTTATTATATAATTATAATTATTTGAATATAATATAATATTGACCTTTTTTATAATGATCATGGAAAAATCAAAACATTACACATGTGTAAACACGTCCTACTGCCTCCCTGATTGTAGCATAGTTCATTTTTAATAACCATATTTCATGATTGGTTGAAAAAGTATAATTGATTTATAAAAATTATATTTATTTCATGGTAATTATTCTAGTGAATGTGGTTAATTTACTCTTTGAAAATAGTCATCCTACTTAAGACATTTTGGACATATAAACTGAATAGCATCGAAATGTCTAACATGACCATAAATGATTTTGTAATTTTATATGAAATAATAATAAAATAAAATTTTGAAAGGTTCTAAATGAATTTAAATATTTAATTTAATTTTATATTTCAGGAAGATAAGGAACCCACATGATGATTCTGACTACAGTTAAGTGACACGTTACCATACATATTTGTTTAAAGATTTATTTTTAAAATCTTTCATTTACACATCCATAACATTAAATTATTATATGGATGTTTTATTATGGAAATTAAATAATTATAAACTAAATTTTATATTAAATTTAGAATTCATTCATAGGTATTTAAAATAGAATATTTTTTGTCTATTTTAAACAGAACACTTTGAAAAATCAAATAAAAGGCACTATTTTAAAGTGTATTGAAACAATAACTTTTCCACCATTATAAACATTATTTATGTTTGGATTCCATTAAAATATTCCATTTTATCTTCAAACAAAATTACTTTTCAATTTTTATTAGGTATTTTGGTAATGAAAAATCTATTTATAAAATAATATGGTATATTCATAATCAAAAGTGTTTTCCATATGGGTTTAAAAAAAATTTAAATGGTTTATAATAAAAATGTGAAATAATAAAAATTATTTAATCATGATATGGTACTCATCAATTATAGCTCATGGGTGATCTTGATAAGCCTTATATGAAGTATTGAGCCCCATTATAGATCATTTGGGATCTTAATACTACTTTTATATAGGGTGATCCCCTTTATAGATATCAAATGCATTTGGTAATGTTCAGAAGTTGATCATGAGGTTTTTCGCATGTGTAACGGTGATGGTCACTCCAAGTTCTTTTTTGGAAGTTTACCATGAGGTTATTTCCAAGAGTAATTATGATGGTTATTACATGTTTAATATTTATGGTTATTCTATGTGTAAAAATGATGTTTACTTAAAGTTTAGCTATGATGGTTATTTAAAATTTAACTATGATGGTTAACATAACTGTAACTATGATGGTTAATCCATTTATAGTCATTCTTGTTATTTCATATGAATTAGTGAATGTATAACTTTATGAAAAAAATTTCATCTGTTTTTCATGATTGGAAGTAACCATTCATGAGTTTTATTTATACATTATGATTTATAAATAAATTATTTATGAAAATTATTTTTCATATAAGATGATTTCATGGGTTAGAAAACATATATTTTAAACCCAATGTTTATTTTTAAAAAAGTAAATTTTTAAAAGTACGCATGGTATATCTATTTATTTCTTCTTTTTTTGGCCCCTTATTAATATTTCTAGGAATGTGACATGTTTGAAAATATTTTAATGGAATTTTAAGGATGATTTGGGAAAAAAATTGGTAAATATGAAAATTTTGAATATGTATCACAAAATAAATACTTTTTTATTTTATTACTTTTTTTGTATGAAAAATTTATAATCATAGGAAGTGTCAACTTTTTAGTTTATGATTTTCATATGTAAGTGATAAGGAATAATTTTCTAAATATATAAACCATAAATGTAAATGGTAATATAAGAAGTTAATTCTTGACTAAAAACTCAAGATTATGTTTTATTTATGTTTTTGTCCTTACAAGCTTTCTGATCTGCTATAATGTTATCATCAACATCTGAATAAAAATTATATATATATTGAATACCCTTGTAGGTGAACAACATTAAAATTAATTTATTATTTTTAATACCCTTATATGGATGATGAATTTAGGGGTGTGTCCCTTATGTATCAATGATTCTTACCATTATATGGGGACTACATGAATTAAGTGATTCTAAAATTGTTTTAGTAACAATATTCTCAGTCGGTAACCTATGTTCAAAAGATTTAAGTAGTTCTAATATAATTTGGAATTAAAAATATTCTTAACACCTCATATTTGTAATGAGATTAAATATTTCATGAATATCACTTCTAAGGCGGTGAGACTGAGACATAAAAGGTGATCATATGTAGCTAGAGAAGAGTTGTTGTATTTGGAATATCCTGAGGCTCTCATTTTCCATATAGAAATAGAGCATCACAAAACCATTAATTAATAAAGATAAACCCATAAAATAATTATTCTAGTGTTATGAATAAGATATATATTATATTTTTAATTTACTTGTTACTCTCACAATCAATATTTTTATAAAGAAACTAAGAACCATGGGCCTTAGATTCTGTTGTAAACGTATGAGGATGTTTGTGAAGAAATGTTTCATGAAGCCTTCCATGTTTGGGTGATATCCTTAAATGAAGTAGTTTGAGACACTAAATAACCGTACATTAAGTGAACTAAAACATATTTTAACCATACATAAAGGATGTGAGATTAAAATAAGAGAGACCACATGTTCACTTTTGAGAAGGGTCTTGAGAATAGTTAGATACATTTGGTTTACACTTACATGAATTTGGAATTATGAATCTTGGGATAATTTAATCGGTCCCATACTTTTGAGGGTTTTCACGTGAAGAATAATAGTGATAACCCAAAAAAGAAAATTAAATAATATTGTAAATAAATGATATTTTTAAGAATTTACAATATAAACCATTCATCACATCAAACATCCTTGAAGTGCACTTTTTGATATTGAATTAATATTTACAAAAGGAAGTGAACTAAGTTATGAATGTTTAATCTTACATAAAATAATATTGAGTAATTTGTGTTCACCACTTAAACACATGTATGTTATGTTGAGACTTAATTAATAGAAGGAAGAATTTCCCAATCATTGTCTCACTAAGGAAATATATCATAGAAATATGAACAGATTTATTTTAGAAAGACCAGAAATATAAAAAGGTTCTTGAATGCGTGTTTACATGAAATTTAGATCCTATATACTTGTGGAGGAAGATTAATAGATCACCCTATATTGGATCAATTTTATAATAATAAGATACTATTTGATGTAATATAAAGACACTCCTTTATGGATTTGGGGCTGGAAGTTCAGTATAAACTCTTGTACATTTATATAAATATGTATAACGACCCTTGAGTGTGACTCATGTTTATGAAAGACGGTGTGTAATATAGTAACACTATGTGACCTAGGTTAATGATCCTATAGTGAGACTAAAGATGTTATGTCCCATATGAAATCTAGTAACACTGTATTTATTAGTCTTAATGTAAATAGAAAAAATATCATAAATAAATATTACATCGTATTAGATGAATATTCATTACATTACATAATGATCTAGGACACAATATTTTATTTCTAGTACCTTTTTTAACTTGGACATATAAAAAATTGGTCAATAATTTGCCTACATAATCTCTAACTATGTTATTTATAACTAGATACCTTCTCATACATACTATAAATAGTAAATTTCTTCATAAACATGGGAAATGAAACAAAATAAAGGGTGACCTCAGAAGATCAATGTGTGTAAACAATTGATATATCCACATATAATGAACATAAGGTTATCAGAGCATTAGGAATAAATTTTAAAACCAAACCCTATATATAGTATGTCACAAACATGAGTCATGAATAAATATATGAAGTTTATAAGAAATTATTCATAATGGAATCAAAGAACATGAAAAGTGGTAGAATAACATTGGCATAGATTTATGGCATGTGTACCCGAATAAAAAACCAATTCTTTAGTAGTTGAAGGCTAATTGGAAATACTATCATAGTGGAATGGGTTCACTCCCCAAACCATCGTAGTAGTAAATGTTCACACCCAATATTATCATTGTGGATAGAGTCCAATGCTGAACTGAGTTCACTTTCCATTCAAGTTATTTTTTCTCATGAGATATCAATCAATACCACATACATTAGTGGGAGATATAACTTCCTCTCGTCACATAATGAAATTCATGCATATGAGTGCCAAAAGATCATAAAACATTTATAATATAAGAACCCATGTAATTAAATGGGTCTTATACACATTTAATCATAACATTACCCACATAAAAGAAATAGGATTCATAATTATTTCACCATATCATCAAAGAATAACCCATGTAAAAATAATCTGGATTCATAATCATTTATTCATTTTATAATCCATGGAAGAGAAATGGGTTTCACAAAACACTTTCCATCATAAACATAAACTGTTAATATAAATAATAATAATGGTATCCTTAGATCATATTCCCAATAAAGAATAAGTAACATCAAAGGATTCCATCTTAGGTGGAAAATAAATTTTAATGGAAAAACACTTTCAATGTTTCTTGGAGAAATTCCATTTATTTGAAAAAAAATCATTAAAATAAATTTTTGTGGAAATATATTCCATTAAAAGTGACCCTAAAAACATATAAATAATTAAACGAATAAAAAATTGTCATTACATTGGTAAGTTATTGCCATGTTGTACATGTTAAATCAGACATTCATTTAACATTTTCGATAAAAGAAAAATGTCCCCATTTAGAAAATTTCATAAATATTCCATTTAAAACATTTTAAGAATACATAGGTAGAAAATTATTAAAAAAAATTAAACTGTTAAAAACTAATTTGAAAACATTTTAGGAAAGCATTATTTTTTGATCAAAAAGGGTTTTCGACTGAAGAGAAAAATAAAGATGATTTTCTTCAAAACAATATTTTTAATTCTTTATTATATGAATATATGGAATTTAAGGTAAAAAATTTATTAACTATAAATAACCATATAATAATAAGATAAATTAGTTTCATGGGAGATATATCTTATGATTTCATCTTTTGAATCATAATCATGAGCAATCGTGAAAAATGATGAGAATGTAAAATAAAAACCTTGAACCTTTGGTACCTTTGAATCATAATCCCCATGAAAGAATAAGATTAAATAAAAAATAGAATATTGTGGGATGAAATAAACACTTGATATTATATGTTAAAGGTGATTTTTATACCCCTCATAAAAGAATATATCCATATAACATAACATATGTCTCAAAGAAGTAAAATTGGGGGAAAAATCACTCACCTTAAGTCTCAACATACTTCATACACATTCAATCCTACAATATAAAAAATATAATTTTATTATAAATATATTATATAAAAATAATAATATATATAATAACATATATGACTTACTTATGACCTTTTATTACTTGTTTGTTAACTATTCCCATTTTAAGTCTATTTGAGGTGATAACAACTTAGTTTTTTCTTGTATGTTTTGATTTGTTATTTTTTTGGTCCTATAAATTTTATCATGGTTTAATAAAATATAAAATTTTAACCATGATATAAGTATAATATAAATTCATTAAATATGAATTTAGATTTATCCATAAAATCTATATGTAGAAAATTAAATACATTGTTCAGGGAGATGGTAGGTCGTACGTACGCATGGATATTGTTCCCATTTTCTATTAAACTTTTATAAAATAAAGTTAAACAATATAATAAAATTGTAGAATCATTTTTATGTCATATATATCACATATTTATATTAAAAATCCTTAATAACTTCAATGTAAAGCGTGAATGAATTTCATCGCGTGGGGAGGCAATAGTCTGTTGTACACACGAGCGACGTTATCATATTCCCACAAAACAGAATGTAAGATGGTATATATGATACAATAATTCATAAGGAAAAAAATATCATAAACAATATATATATATATATATATATACACATTTAATCTATCATTTTATCTATCCATGAGAGGTTGTGATGAAAAATTATTAACATCGGTTTTTAAGGTGGTAGTTCGTCGTACAAACAAATGATGATTTTGTATACCATTTGGTGGAAGTGGATTTATTTTTAACTCATAACCATAAAATAAATACATATAAGTATATATTTTATACTGAGGATATTGTATTTTCATGTCATAATTAGAATTTAAGGAGGTGGGGGATGAGATAATATAAAAATTTTTTATTGATGAATGTTGTGTCTCTTTCGAGTAACCTCCTTACGTTTTCACCAAAATACTTCCTAGTTTGGATTTATGATTAATATAAGGCTTCTAGGAATATAGAAGGAAAATGAATAAGATATTTATCAAGTTATTGGATGAAATAAATCTTTTTGTAAGTGTGTATAGAAGAAGGTAAGGGGTGACCTTTTCTTAGTGAGTTGAGTAGCACACATGTAATTTTTAAAAAGAAAAAGGCATGAACTTGTTTTACAAATTCCAAATGATTTTAAAATGGACAATTATTGATAATTAGTCATGATAAGGTATAAATATGGCAATAAATTTGGGTTTTACATGTTTTGGTTCATTTTTAACCAATATCATTTTAGTTTAACCCCTGGTAAACTCACGTTAACCTTATCCATGGAAAATATTTTATGTTGTTTTTAACAGATATTATGGTCAAAAATTAATTTTACCCTATTATATAATATATTTTTTGATAATTAAAAATATGTAATCCATTTTTATAAATTACATTCATATAATTGGTAAAATTTAATTGAATAATTAAACTCGCATACAATATTAGACATTGATTCTCCAAAGAGAAAATATTTGAATGTTCAAAAAGATCTCATATCTACATTTCAGATAAAATTTATTCCAACAACCTAAAATCGATTAATTGGTATATAATTTATCTATCATTACTTTTAAACACATTTAAAACATTGTTTAACCATATCAATTATTTAAATGAATATATAGTTTTCAGTAAAAGCTAGTATTTTTAACCGGTCATCAAAAATTTTAACTTTTCATAAAAATATCAAAAATTAACCATTAGATAATATTGAAATTATTATTTAACGAATTTAATTTATTTTATAAAATTAAATTTTAATAAAATTTCCAGTAATTTATAATATTAGTGTTCACAGAAATAAAGAAAACATTTTTTGGGGAAATAGTATTTTCAAAAAATATAAAGTGTTTAGCAAAAATTATGTATTTTTTAATAATATATTTTACTTATATAATACCATTATTAATAAGATTTAAATTTTATTTATTTATATTTATTTCACTATATTTAAGTAAAAGGTAACAATAATTTTTTTTAAATAATAATATTATTATTTTTGTGGTTTGTTAATATGTAGTGTTGTGTGTAACACATTCTCCTGAAAAAAATTAATTTATAAAAAATAATCAAATCTAATGGTATTTCACTGTTGATATTACATCATGGACTTAGGATTTAAGATATAGTGTGACTTTGTATTGATCATTTTAATTTTTAAAAATATTACTGTGAGGAATCCGTGTTGGATGGTATAACAACATGGAAAGGAGTATGCCGTTCAACAGAACCTTATAAATTACAGTGTTTAGAGTTTCCATTCACTACATCATTTATGGAGAGGCTAAGAAAAAAAGTGTGGATTGAGGCTTTAACCAGCCATATACGATGAATTTAAAAATATAAAATTATTAAAAAGAAAAATTAATCACTTACTCACCCCTCTGCCTCTCAGTGATCTCACACTAATCCATGCTCTATAAATAATAGAGAAAGCCTGCATCCTAGTCCAAATTCTAAAAAAATTAATATATTAGAGAAGAATTAGTAGTTAGTCTAAAGACACACATTCATTCATCTACTAATAGATTTTATCATTAACACAATTCATGGTTACTCAGAAGTAGGTACACAATCCTAATATTATATATGAGGGTGTTAAATAAATCCCAATGATTAATGGAAAATTATATTTAGGAAAATTCCCATTCCAAATGGAGATCATATTTAAATTCCAATGGAAACTTTAGCGTAGCCACATAATTCTTAAAAAAAATATAGAAACTTATCAGTATGTTCTGGAAATAGCATGACAGTCTCCCATGCTGGCTAACATATGTGAATGTTTTTTTTCACAAAATGTGACTACAGTCATCCAATAGATAAAATCTAAAAATATGTCCCACAAAGAGAAATATAATGTCCATAATTGGGCTCAAAATAAAAAAAAATCAAGATTATAACATTATTGAGTCCCTTAAACATTTATCAATGGTGTCCCAAGACCCTGCTGACTAATTTTCAAATCAATAAATAAGTAGCTTAAATTAAGGGCATCATCTGCAAAATTGTTCGACCAGAATCTCCAGAGGTCCACCCCTAATCATTTATAATGATATGATTCTGTATTTACATAATAAAATCAATCATGGGATCATTTCTCATGATGTTAAATATTTATTCCATCCTCTAAAGTATAATATCAAATGGAAATAAGATCATACCCTTTCTATTTTCCACACTGAAGGACCTCCACAACACATTTGTTATATGTTTCCTCCCTATGGAAGGATGTTGATCCATGGTGGTTATCCCCCATCCCCCCATTATGTTTTTATCTAGGAAGTTCCTACCCATTGTGATATTTAATTTAAGAAAAAAGGTAATCCCTTGTTGAATAACCTCTAATATTATGCACCTATCATAAGTAACATGAAAGTGTGTGTCCACCTACACTTGATGCCTTATCTTTGAAAAGGGATATTCTCTCTCAAGCTAAATATAGCCACAGGAAATATTCATTATTGAATCACCCTTAGACTATGTAGCTATTACCACAATAGAGTAGATTCCAATAAACCATTCTTTCTATGATAATGTATCCATGAAATTAACAATTTAGTTAGATAAAGTGAAAGAATATATCATATAAGACAAAAACAACACATTTATTGTGTGGAAAAAACATTCCAAAGATAATATATAAATCATGTTCTAGCCTCTAAAGACACCTAAATATAGCTTCCCTAAAACATGGATAGAGTGTAGAAATAATATTACTATATATATTTATGAAACTTAATCATTTAAAAGATATGTTCTTGTATTACTAATGATTTGAAAATAATTTCAAAGAAATTTAAGAATTTCACTAATATACATAATTAGATACCATTTCCTTTATAAAAGATATAAAACTGTGAAATCATTATGAGAGTCTTCAGTGAACATGATTTGATTATTTGATAAAACTATGTATTTTATCTCTAATTCTCCTTCAGATGTATATATCATAGAATGTGATATATATAGAGTATTTCATTTTACCTCTCGCCCTAACCATCAAATACTTTCAAAAGTGTCATCATTCAATTTCATCACATCATGATTCCTCTTGAAATCATCCTCTACACAAGATAGCTAGTACACTCAATAGGGATTGTCCATGACTAACTCTTAGAATCATCAGACCCAATGAGAGTTATCCATTATAATAATCTTACTTAAACAGTCTAAAAATATTCATCAATCTTCTCATTAGAAAAGAGCCAAACCTTATGTGGATCCATTTATTATGATAGAAAAGAACTCACATTTAGATCATGAATTTCACCCATCTCATTTATGGGAAATACTCAAAAATATTAAAATGGAATACATGATTTTTGTAGTAGTAGTAGGATTCTAGGAAAATCTTTATCCCATAAGACTATTAGATTTTTTGAACATTCATCCCCTTCAATGTTATAAAATCTATAATGGGAAGAATATTTAATTTTAGTAGAATATGATCTACCTATTACATACGAATGGGGTTATTTTTAACTCAACCTACTTTCCCCCAATAGAATTTAGTCTTTTCCAGATTGGTAGGCACATCCCAAAATAAGACTCCTTTATTTATTTCATCCTTTGACATGACTTTATCCTTAAGAGTGCTTATAAAAATGTTTTATAAACAATAAATTTGGATAATATTTTTAAAAACATATAGCATCACAGAATTTCATTCATATATATTATATCCTTTTAGATTAATATTAATTACATTACAAAAACGCATTCTTGAGGATTGAAAAGGTATAGTCCCTTAGGAAACATAAACACATAATCAATTGGCCAATGTGTGATATAAATCATCCCTTATTATGTTTTTCATAATTAGAAACCTTATTATACATATCACGTGAAATTCCTATCACCATAACCTAGGGAAAAGAAACATAAAAAAGGGTTAGCTAATATGCTCGGTATGAGTAAACAAGCGATGCACAGAAACATAACATGAATATAATGGTATGAGAACATGATAATAACATATTAAAACCATAACATGCATATCAAATATCGAAGTCATATGTCATTGAATAAATAATAAAAGTTTATAAGATATTAAACATAATGGAATGAAAGAACATGATCCTTGATAACCAGCACTGGCATAAGACCTATATTTTTTGCAAACGTATAAGCTTATAACATTATGTACATGTATAAATGAAAACATATTCACTGATTAAGTTATTCTCCTGATATCAGGCCCTCACATAAACTTACGGAAATACAACATGGTCCATGAAAAAATTTATGGACCTGAAATCTTGGTCTACACCTAATTCTATGAACATGTAAATAGGGTCATACAAAACATTGTGATATTTTCATCAGGTTCACATGTAAAATTTTGAACATGTAATATGGTTCAAGAATAATATATTTACTTTTGAGTAATCCATATTTATCCAATGAATTTAGGGAGATATACTTCTCACCAATAATAAAATTCATATCTCTATGTGCCAAAAAACAAAAAAATCAATATATCATAACTCGTGAAAAGGGTTATGGTTCCAAAAATAATTAATTATATTATTACATGTAGAAATAAATAGGTTTAATAAACATTTCATCAACTTACCATATTATAAACATGAAAAGATAATGGGTTTCACAATAAATTCATTGACATAATCTTTAATAATCTGGAGAAGTAATAAAGATGCTATCATTGGTTCATATCCCCAATAAAACTTATGTAACATCAAAGGAGGTCACTATAGATAGAGAATGATTTTGAAAAATCACATGGGAAATTATCTGAGGATAATAGATATTCTAATTTGAAAAAACAATTAAAATATAAAACTTTTTCAAAATCTTTTTCTTTGAATATAACCCTGGAAACTAATTATGGATTATTTAAAAATCACATAAAACAATTCTTGAAGAAAATATCCTTTCAATTTTAAAAAATCACTAAAAATTAAAAATTTATTTTAGAAGTACTTTTCATTGAAAATAAACTTTTATTCTTATAAAATAATCTTTAAATCACTGATCATTCGTGATGAAGGATAATTTTTTCATTTCATACATGTTAGAATAAAGTTTTCTTTCAAATTTTCATTAAAATTCAAACTAGTCTTTTTTCCAAACAACACGATGGTTCCTTTTAAAACAATTTTTACTAAGTAAATCATGGGTAAAAATTTATTAATATATACTTTGGGTTATTTTAAAAGATTTTTGAAAAGATTTTTAGAAATCATGGTTATGGAAGAAAATTAGTTTTCGACCAAATAGATAAATAAGGACAGTTTTACTTAAAAATATTATTTTGATCCCTTGGGTACATAAAGACAGAAAATTCAATAGAAAAAATATTTTCTCAACACATAAAATGAGGATAATAAATTTCATGTTTTTATTGGGATATGGATCATGTGAATTCATCACCGGATGTATGAATATAAACTATCCTGATATATGATGATATTGTATCATAAAAATCATACAACTTTTGTAACATTGAATTATAAACCCCAAAAAATAATTACATTAAATGTAACATAAAATATCATGAGAATAAATAAATACATGATATTTTATGTGAAATGTGATATATATACCACCTATAAAATTAGATATGATTATAATAGAATATATTTCGCAAATAAAGAAAATTGAGAAAAACATCACTTACCTCTTAGGTAGCTTTTGAACCATAAAAACCATGAAATATAGGTACTAAAATTGATATTTTAATCCCAATATTTTTATGAAAATAATCATAAAATACATTCATGGGAATTATATACATCGTATAAAATAAATAGATGGGGAATATCCCACGTATCTCACAAAAGTAAAACGTTACAAGGAAATATCTTACCTTAAGTGTCGACTTCTTTCGTAAAGTTCAAACCACATATAAAATAAATATATGTTTATTATAAATATATTATAAAACTATATTTATTTATAATATACTATATATTATTTACTAATTACCTTATATTTCTGGTTTATTGACAATTCTTTGTTGAAATCAATTTACGGGTAATAAGTACTTTGTTTTTCATGTATGATTTGATTTTTTATTTTAAATATTATTACATTGACCATGGGTCCATAATCTAATGATTTATTAAAATGATATAAATAAAATATATATCCATTATATATATAGTGTAATAAATAAATCATAGTATAGAAACTGACAAACATCATTCATCGAGACGGTAGATTATATGTATGCATGAGTGATGTTTATATATTCTTGAAAGATAAAATTAAACAAAGTTAAATAATATATTAAATTTTCAGAATAACTTTTATGTCATATATATCAAATATATTCATTATATTTACCCTTATTACCTTCCATTCAAATCTTTAGTGAAAAATGAATCACATCGCTTCTTGAGGCAATAATCAACCGTACACACGAATGATCTTATTGTACCCCCTATTAAATAGAAAGTAAGATGGTATATGTGATATAATGAATATAGAAGAATAATTTTGTTAAAATATAATATATATTATTTTAATAAATATTCATTATCATCTAGCTAAAATAAAAATTAAAAACACATCACATTGTATCGTGAGGTTGCAGTTCGTCATCCATACGAGCGATGTAATTTTTTTCAAGAGGGTGAGAATGTAAGAAGCTAGATGTGAGATTATAATTGTTTAAGTATTATAATATCCTAAATACCTCATATTAAAACTTAATCCATCATTACATCTAGTAGTTAGATGTGGAGATGGAAAAATAATAGCATCGGTTCGAGAGGCGGTTGTCTGTCGTACACACAAATGATGATTTCATATCCCATTTGATGGAAGTGTAAATGGATATAAGTTTTTTCATTAACATAATAAAATATATGTATATTAAAGATAATATTTTTGTTATTTTATCAGGTTTTGAAATGTTTTACCGAATTATAAGAAGACGTTAGAAAAAAATATTTAGTTAAAATCGTTACCTCATCTTCAGACAACCTCTTTCGATTCTATATAATGCCTTAATAGAATGGATTCATGATCTCACCATGGCCTCCAAGATATAGGGAGGTAATTATGGAATAAATTTTATTAGGCCCTATCTAAACTGAATGGTTCTATATGTGTGAATAGGAGATGATATGGGGTGGCCTTTTATAAGTGAGGTGAGTGGCACACTTGTAATATTTGAAAAGAAAAGGTGTGTCCACATTTTACACTTGAAACCAGGATAAAAAATCGAAAATTATCAATTATTATAGGATTTAAGGTCTAAATATGGATATAAAATTTGTCTTTTACATGTTTATTGGTCTTTTTACTCCTTTTATTTTTAATTTAACCCCCGACAAACATGTTTTAACCTTTACTACAGTATCTAATTTTTACTATTTTTAAAATTTATTTTTGTAAAAAATTAACTTTAACTTATTAGATTATATAAATTATTATTATTCAAAATACTAAATCCATTTTTCTAAATTCAAATAACATAAGTAGAAAAGTTTAATTTAAAATTATTCTGGTTTTCATGATGAAAAAGAGGTTTTCCATAGAGAAATGTTTGAAATGATTAAAAGGCTTTTATATAAAAATTAAATATGAAATTAATTGAATTGATTTAAATTGGGTTAATATATATATATATGAGGTAATGTTAATTTTATAATAATTTTAAAATAAAATTTATGTTGTGAATTTTTTGAATGTTTTGAATGAAAATGTGTTTTCTAATAAAAAATATCATTTTGGACAATTCACTATAAAATTTATATTTTTAGAAAATTTTATAAAAGTCACCCCATGATTATTATTTCATTTATATTTAAAAAAAATATTTTAAAATTAGAGTGAAATATTTGAAAAAAATGGTATTTAGAAAAAGTATAGTTTTAAGCATAAAATTTAATTTATTCTTATATATTATCAAAAAAACACAAGATGAATATTAAAAATTTTATTCAATAAATAATATATAAATTAAATTAAATTATTTACCAAAATTGTTTTTCAGAATTTATTGTGGTAAAAGAAGTTTTTAAACATAAAAATAGTATTTTAGAAAACGATTTTCTTTGTTTTCAAATGGTTCTTATTTTCATATCTAATTAATTTTTCACCAAATAATTCATTTATATACATATGAATACCATATATTTTCATGCTTTATTTAATAATATATATAATTTACATTCCAAATCATTTATGATAACTATCATATGAAATAAAAAAAATTAATATTATGTTCTATTTTATTAAACCATTTTGTTTGATGCAAGAAGGTGCAATAAAAAATTAAAAAGATTGGGAAAAATATTTTATAAAATCTCATGGAGTTAAATTCTATCCCAACTTTAATAAATTTCATCCTCATAATTTTAACTTCTTTCCTATTAAAAATGTTTTAACATTTGGAAATATCATTGTGGGAAACCTGCATCATAAAGAGGGTTAATAGAACTTCCACTTGAAAAGAGAGAAAGGTATGTCAAAAGGTCACCTATAAAAAAACATAAAATATTTTAAATAGGTGATGAAATATATGGGAAGTGAAAAACTATACATAGAAGTGAAAAATTGCACCAAATTATAATGAATAGTGATATATAACATGGTTAGAATAAAGTTAACGACCATAAATTATTAAAACTGTAATGAGTTAAGGACTAATGGTTTATCTGAAATGAATTTACTTGGGTAAAAAATTTATTTCAATATCATTTTTCCAAATGTTGAGTAATTTTCAAAATAACAAATAATTACATGATTTCATTCCATTTCATAATAACAATCTCATCTTTTGATTGTGTCTCTATTTACTTCAACATCGTCTCTTACTCTAATATATTATTTTAAGGACTGAAGTACTAATGGATAATAATTTCCATAAAAGAATGATAATTCCTTCTTTATAACTCTAGTTATTATGAAATAAATAGTTACCACATGTTTTCCAATATTTATAAATCATTATATGGTGAAATAATATTTAAATTGCAAAAACCTTATCCAAATTTCAACTTAAAATATTACATAAATTGTTAACCTTATGAGCCATCCGAAATTATATATTTATAAAATTCAATATAATTATGAAAGTAAACTTAACATTAGTTCCCCAAATAACATAATGTGGAACTTAAATTTACATACCAAATATGTGAAAACCATGGTTATATATTTTCCTAAAACATGTTAAAAACTAGAATTATCATAAAACCTTAATGAAAACATACATGTTTCATCATTCCTTGAATAAAACCATATATTATTGAATATGTTTAACAAATACTGTAATTTTTTAAACTACATTAATGATAACATAAAAAGCTTTGTCCAAAAATCATTAATTAGTTCCAAAATTATCAATACTATCCAATTTAATTTATCCAAATCTATCATATATTTTTCACAATATCATTATCGCAATAGGAGAACCATATTAAGGGTAATCATCCCTTAATCATGTGTTTTCTATAAAATATAAATTTACCATTAAATCGTTTTTCTAGTTTATCGGATCTATTCATCATATTCATGAAATCATTAATAAAAAACATATAAAAAAACCATATATATTTCATCATTCATATAAAAAAAATTCTTGAATTTGAAAAAATAAACACTTCAATCATCCCACTTTATTCATTATGCACTAAATATTCTTTATATTCTTATTCCTTAATCCGTTTTTCCTATATTATGAAATATGAACCATGTAATAGACTTCATAAAAATCAATATTATAATTATTAGTATGTTTAACAAAGAAAAAATATTATTATATTATCACATACCTTTTATATGTCACTCATAGTCACTTTATCATCACCGGTATAACAATTGCACGTATATCCTTACTGATTTTCATCATGAGATTCCCCCATAGGACATTGATTTTCATAATGACCTAATTTTTCACATTTAAAATATTAATCCCTCAGTGATACCGTAGGTATACCATTATTCTCATCCATTTTGTTAACCAAATTTCCATTTTTCTAAAAAAATTATTTCTTTGTGTTCTTTTAGAAACTCAAATCATTTTCCCATTCCACTGTGACATTCACTTGGGTGCATCTTCCAACATTCTTGACATGTAAGAATCCAAATCATCTTTCCCCCATGGTCTCCACCAAATGAACTCTAAAATTAATCTATCATTATCCTTTTTAAATAATTTTAGTGTTGTTTAAAGTTTATGTTTTTAATCATATAACATGATAACTGATTTTATTTAATCAGAATATCCTTCACTCCAGTCATCATCTCTATTGGTTTGTAATAAATACATTTTTTATCAACGTAAATGTGAAACTAGTTTCTTATAGTTACTTCCATTAACTAGAACCTAAAAACTTAGTTTGAGAAACAATATTCTTAGTTTAAAACCATACAATTAGGAACAATCACTAATAGAATGTCTTAATCTTGAAATTCACTTTTCAATATAAGACGCTTTCGGTTTAACCTTGGTCATTCATAATCATAATTTATTTAAATCCTCCATGATGGTTCATATAGAGTTTATGAATTTACATAGCATATACATTGGGAGTGTCAAATTAGTTCTTTAGTAATGCTCATTATATTACACCAGGTGATTATTGAGTCCATCTCAATACACCCTTTTTAGGATATTTACCCCTAAGTACCTATTTTTCAGATCCACGTCCACTTTTAATATCAATATATGGATGTATTTCTAAGAAACGACTCACACTCTCCTTTATTAATATTCCAAGATATATTCCTATACTTATAATTATCCTTAGACGTGTCCTTAGACATAACCCTAGTCATATCATTGGACATGTCCCTATGTATATCACTAATGTTTTCTCGTCCTAGTTCTCAATGGTTAAATTAACCTATTTTTTTATACTAACTATAATAACTCAGGGTTTTCTTAAATAGATATTACAAATCTTTAGATGAATATTCATCAAATTACCCAAACACACTCATAAGGATCTTCAATGTACGATTACATTGAATAGTTGGATGCATAAACAACTATTCAATATTTGTGCTACCTCAACTCTCATTAAGATACTCATAACTAGCACCTCTATTTGACATATAACATATAAGACCAATCATCATAACCTGGGAAAAAGGAAAATAATAAAAATTGATCTTATATGCTCAATAAGGGTAAAAAAGAAAAATACATATATATATATATCATAATCATAATTATTTGAGAACATGAGAGTAATATATGAAAACCATAAATTGCATATAAAATATCAAAATATTTTGTAATTACATATATATTATCATTTAATAATACATGAATCATAATAGAATCAAAGAACATGATCCATGAGAACATGAAATTGGAGTAGGACGTACATTTTTTGCATACACATAAGCTTATAACATTGTTAAAAATTATAAATTGAAACAGATTCACTCATTAAGTTAATAACATGGAAGTAGGCCCACACCAAACTTATTTGAATGCAAAAATATCCACATATAAACTTACAGATATAAAATATAGGTCTAAGAATAACACCATTAACATGTAATCAGGTTCATGCATAACATTATGAACATGTCATCAGGTTTATGTATAACATTGTTAACATATAATGAGGTTCAAGCATAACTTTGTAAACATGTAATATGGCCCATACATAAAATATTTACTCATTATTTATCCATCATTACCAAATAATTTGGATGAAGATATATGTCCCACCTATTAGATAATCCATACATTTGTGTTCCACAATATCATAAAACATTGATCATATCATAACCCATCAAAATATGCCTTTTTTCCCTAAACATTTCATTATAGTTTGACATGTGAAAATAAATGGGTTTCATAAACATTTAATCAATTCACCATAGCATAACCCAAGGAAGATTAATGGGATTAATAAATATTTCATCAACATAAATGTTAACTAACCATAGAAGAATAAATATTTTATCATTTGATAATATCCACAATAAGGTTCATGTAATATCACATGATGTCATATTAGATAGAAAATGAATTTGAAAAATCACTTGGAATTTTTTTTTATTGAAATAGCCTTTGTACTATGAAAATAACATTCTGAAATATAAATCATTTCTAAAAAAAAATTTATTAAAAATAACCTTGGAGAATATAATAAAACATTAAAAAATATTTAAAACATTTAAATATTAAAATATCCTTTTTATTTTTTGAAAACAACTAAAAATTCATATAACATTTTGGAAATAATTTTCATTTAAAATAAACATTGAAACTTATTTGTGAATATTTAAAACAAGTCATTTTCACGACATTGGGAATTATTTTTATGTCGTACATGTTAAAACAATGATTCCATTCGCATTTTTAGTAAATACAAATATGGGATGTTTGTAAAGTTATGTAATGATTCATTTTAAAACACTTTATAAAATGTAACACATGGTTAAAAAGTATATAATAAATTCTTTTTGTAATGTTAAAACATTTTTAGAAAATATGCATATGGGAGAATAATTGCTTCTGACTAATGGGATAAACGAAGCCGATTTTTCAAAAAAAACATTCTTTTAAACTCATTAGTACATAAAGAGTTTAACATGAAGGAAAAAAAATTTATTCTCAAGAAATAAAAATAGGATAATAAAATTAATGAGTTTATTTTAATATTTATCATATGGTTTCTCATCAAGACCATAAACATAACAATCCCAAAAAATGATAAGATTATATCATAAAACCCATACAACATTAGAAACATTGAATAATAATCCACAAGAAAGAATAAATTTAAATTAAATATAAAATATAATGAAAATAAATAAATTTATGATATTAAATGTGAAATGGTCTCTATATACCCCTCTTAAAATGAGATATGTTCATAACACAACAAATGTCTCAAAGAAGAAAATTGAGACAAAAAATATCTTACCACTTTCGTAACTTTTTTACCATAAACCTCATGAAAGAGATATAATAAAATATATATTTAAATTCACATATGTTATAGTAAAATTATTATAAAGTAAAACACTAGTATTTATATACACCATATAAAATAAATAGGTGGTTAATATGGAAAGTATCTCAAAGAATTAAAATGGTGAGAAATAAATCTATTACCTTTAGTATCAACTTCCTTTGTACATGAAAGAACCACCTTTAAAATACATATAATTTCTTTATAAATATATTTCAGAACAATAATTATATATATATACCATACCATATATGATTTACCTATGACCATTTATTTCATGTTTATTAATATTTCATTAATAAAATCAACCTTTGGTTTAACTACATTGTTTTCCATATATGTTTTGATTTTTTATTTTTTGTCCTATTTATATAATAATGGTTCCATAATATCCCTAATTTTAACCCTGATATAAATATTATATATATCTAGTATATATGTTTTCAGAGTAATCCATAAAATTTTGAGATAGAAAATTAAATATATTTTTTCAAGGAGAATTTAGTTTGTATGTACGCATAAATGTTGTTTACATCCCCTAGATCTATGAAATTAAATAAAGGTAAAAATATATATTATATTTTAAAAGTAATTTTCATTTCATATATATCATATATACTCTTTAAGTTAACCCTTATTACCTTCCATGCAAAGAGTTAGTGAAAAAAAATCAACTTTGCTTTGTGAGATGGTAGTCTGTCGTACACACAAACGATGTTATTGTAACCTCTATGGAATGAAAATTAATATGGTATATGTTATATAATAAATAACTATTTATAATTATTTGAAAACATTCATATATATATATAATTAATTTATCCATATTACCAACTAATTAAAATAGAAATTAAAAACACATCACATCGGTTCATGAAGTGGTATATTGTCGTACACACGAACAAAATAATTATTTTAAAATTGGTTAGAAGTTAAGAAAGTATATAACATATTTTAATTCAATAAGTATAATAATATCATAAATTTCACATATATACATTTAATCCATCATTTTATCCATCCATGAGGGGTGACGATGGAAAACAAATAACATCGGTTTGCAAGGCTGTATTTCACCATTCACACAAATGATGATTTTGTATACCATTTGATGGAACTGTACATGGATATAGGCCATTCCATTGATATAATAAAATCTAATTGTATATTATATACTATTTTTACTATTTTACCATATTTAAAATATATTTTAAGGATTTATAGTACTAAGTAAGAAAATAAATTGTTAAAAGTTTTATCTCTTCTTCATACAACCACTTCAGGTTCATACTAATGGATTCCTAGATGAGATATTTTATATAACTAATACCTCTAAATTGAATTTTTTTACATAATTAAGTAATTTTGGTAGGTATTTTGTGAATAAAATTGGTTTTTAATTGTGAGTATGAGAGGAGAATGCGTTCACACTTGTAATTTTTTTAAAAATAGTGTACCCACATTTTTTATATTCCACAAGGATACAAAATGGGACATTATCAATCCATGGAGTTATAAGGTAAAAAAATATCTATGAAATGGGTATTGAAAATGTTTCTAGGTCATTTTCCATTTAATGTTTTAGTTTGACCCCTAGTAACCCTATTTTAAGATTAACCACAGTAATAAAATTTTACTATTTTTAGTATTCATTATAGTAAAATATTATTTTGAACTTATTATATAATATAAATTATTCTGGTTATAAACATATAATCCATTTTACCAAATTTCATTCGCAAAATTAGAAAAAGGTAATTTAAAATTAACCCCGCAAGTGTAACACCCCGACCCCTCTACACTAGAGCCAGGGGATTACATGTGATATTGGTATGGTTAGAAGGAATGAAAATCCCAAAGAAACAATAAGTTTAGTATTATGTAAGAAACTAGATACATACATGTAACTCAAAATACATTGGAAAAGGTTAAAAATTACAATACATAACAAAAACTTAAAACTGCATCCACAAGAACTCAATAAAATATCTCCTATTCATCACCTGTTGAAAGTAAACAAAGAAATGGGTGAGCTCAAACACTCTGTAAGGGTTAAAAATAGAATAAGAATAAATCAATAATAACTGAGTTTTAAACAATTTTATATAATCAATATAGAATGGTGAATAAATTAAAAACTCAATCCATTATTAAAATGAGAATGAAACTGCATCCATATTTTTCATCATAGTGAAAACCTCATTGATAGTAAAAACTGATAATGAATAAAGAGAATTCTTATTAATTGGATTTAATTTATCTAGATCATGATACCACAATACTGTAAAAACGGTTTAGTTCTGTGGGTAGAAACCCATCTGAGTTTTGGAAACAAACTCGAAGGGTTTGACACAAACTGATTTGTCTCATGAGACCTACTGATGCATCGAGGGGCTATAGCAGTCCCCACCTACCTCTTCATACAAATAATTATTAATACATATAGTCTAAATAAGAGCAATATGACTTTACATTATCCATGTAGAATAGAGGATATAGATTCATCAATATTTCCACAGTCAAAACAACATTCAAAATAAATACTGTATGTGAAGTGGTATACGGCTTAGACAATAATCATATCCATCTTATGAGAATATGGAAATTTAAATGGAATATAATTTCAGTTGAAAAGTGATCTCAAATGCTTAGTAGGTACACCACACAAGAAATAGTAGGTTCGCAATACTAAGCAAGTCACAACGAACTGAAAAATGAGACCAATCTCGTCACCATGTTGTAATCAATTGAGTCATATGAACAAAAGATAAAACCCACCAAAAGAATCATAGAATTACACGAATATAAATATAATAATGATAACATATATCAAATTGAAGTACAACTATACTACATATAATAAATAAGAGGCGAACATTGGAAATCCCACAAGATTGAAAGTGAGATGAGAGAACCCCTTACAAACATTTCGGCATAGTAACGAGTGTTATTGTAAGAACTTAATGAGAGGTAAAGGGGTATCCCATTATTTATATGTCACAAGGGAAGTATGGGGGGGTAAAAAAACATACCCCGACATTATTAATTAAAAATTAAAGGGCCCAACATAGGGGATATTCTTAAACAAAAGTGAGAGAGAGGATCCCTTACCTTATGCTTGAAGGTGTTCTTGATTGTTCTTAAAGACCTGAATAATAAAATTTATCTTTATTAATTAATAATTCCACAAAATCATATACATTTAATTGATATGTTAGAACCTTAATGGGTTCATTAATGGCCTTTTTGATGGGATTAAGAGATTCAATTTAATTGTTTTGGTATAATATTCTTCTTTGGTTTTCATGATCCGTTTACTAGTATTCAGGAATGGATATTTGATTGAAATGTTGATAAAAATCCGGAATTCATAATATAAATTACTAGTAACATTAAATATATATAAATTATATTATAATGATTCTGGTTATACACCATCATGATGAATCATTCGATGAGTTAAAATTAAACGCTTGGATTTGGCTTGGTGGTTTTGTGCACAATAAATTTATTTTTTATTATTATTCCATATTATGTATGTGTAAGGATTCTAGACCATTAAACATGGTAAAATACAAATATTATGATTTGGTTCAACCCTTGAAAAGGTTTCATGACCAGTTTTGAAGACAATAATTCAAATTGAAAACCTGTCTTCCTTGAGTGTGATAAATTAACACATCTTGGATGGTGTTTTCATTTCTTGTATAAAAGGAGGGGAAAAAGAGAAATTATGATGAAATATTCCATTATCATATTAAAAATATATTAAATGTAAGGTTCTATAATTATCATTGTATTTGGATGAGTGGAGGTGGGAAGATATCATCAAAATAATAAAACATGTAAAAGAATTTGAAAGAAAAGAGAAGAGAGGTTCACCTCTTGAGTACTCCTCCTTGAGAAACTCTATAAGACCTTTGTTTTAGGCCTTTTGGTGAGACTAGTATGACTTGGACGTGGGGAGAGGTATTGGGGAGAGTATTTATAAGAATTTAGGCTAGGCTTGAATCTTGATTGGTGTGATAGGAAGTGTGGGTGAGGGGTGGTTTATATAGTGGAGGGGAGAGGAGTTTTCTTAATATTATAATCAAATATTTATTATTTCCTCTCAAGACAACCAATCGTGAGTATTCCATGACCCAGAATAGTAATATATGCATGTGAGTTTGAGATTTGGGTGCTTACATCACTCATAATTCTAGGAATAGTTAATTTAATTTATAATATATTTATATGGTAAATTAATGTATTTTACTATTCACCTAAAAATCAATTATTTCAGAAAAATACCAAAAATTCACCCTAACCATTTTCAATGTGTTGAATCCAAAAATGATGTCCATTTTTCAAAAATAATTTTCTAAATATGATTAATTATATATCTAATTGAAATCATTATTTAATTAAAAAACATAAACTCAAGGGTTTAGATACCATTCATAAGAGTCATATTACTATCCAGAAGGGTAAGTTACTATTCATAAGGGTAGGTTACAATACATAAGGTAGGTTACTATTCACTAAAAATATGTTAATTCTATCTGGCTCTAAATATCATCTTGAACATAGCTGTGTATGTTAGATTTTTAAAATTCAAATCACAGCTGGAAAATCTAAGTTTAATGGCTAGGTTCTGAATATCTCCCATAAGTAATCATGTTTTTTTTTCATATAGGCTTAGGGATTCATGAAATATAGGCTATAACTAGAATATATTTAAGAGAAACATAACATGAAGTGTTTGGGGTGCTATATTATTCCCTCCTTCGGAAATTTTATTCTCGAAATTTTATGTATGAAGCCCACCAAAAAGATGTGGGTGATTCTTTTTCACAACATTCTCAAGTTCCGATGTTGCTTCCTCAATATTTTGGTTTCTCCAAAGAACCTTTACAAGATCAGTTGCCCGATTTTTTAATACCTTCTCCATTGTGCCAGGAATCCCGATAGCCATTTCACAGTATGAAAAATCAGGTTCTAGTTCTATTTCTTCTTATGTGAGTACATGTGTTGGGTCTAGAATGTATTTCTTTAACAATGACATGTGGACACATCATGAACATTGGAGAGATTTGGAGAAATTGCTAAACGGTAAGCTACAGATCTGGTTCTTTCTCAAATTTCAAATGGTCTGATGTATCTGGGGCTCAGTTTCCCTTTCTTACCGAACCATTAGACACACTTCCACGGAGATACCTTCAGAATGACATTATCTCCCACTTGGAATTCCAAATCCTTTATCCGGTTGTCAACATAACTCTTCTTCCTACATTGGGATACTTTAATTTTGGATTTAATTGTCTTTACATTTTATGTAGTCTCTTCAATATTTTTTGGGCCAATAAGTTTCCTCTCACCAACTTCATCCCTATAAGTTAGTGTTCGACATCTCTTTCCATATAATGCTTTATATAGAGCCATTTGAATACTATAATGGAAACTATAGTTGTAGGAAAAATCCCCCAAAGTAAATTATTGATCACACATACCTTGGAAGTCAAGTGATCATGATCTCATCATATCTTCTAGAGTTTGAATAGTCCTTTCAGAATATCTGTCAGTTTGGGGGTGATGAGCAGTACTCATACGAAGATCAGTATTCAAAGCCTTCTAGAGACTTTTCTAGAATTTTGATGTAATCCAGGGATCTAGATCAGAAATAATCGATAGAGGTGAACTATGAAGTCTTACAACATCATTAATATAAAATCTTTCCAGGCACTCAAGTGGTAAATCCTCTCTTATTAGATGTAAATGCGCTGATTTTTTGAGAAGATCAACAATTACCCATATTGCATCATTCCTTCTAGGTGTCCTTGGTAGTCCAGTGACAAAATCCATCATAATCGTATCCCACTTCCACATAGTAATAGGTAGGGGTTTCATCACTCCTTTGGTATGTTGCCTATCTACCTTCACTTTTTGACAAACTAGACACCTTGACACGTAGTCAGCAATTTCCCACTTTATATTATCCCACCAAAAATATACCTTTATATCTCTATAAATCTTGGTTCAACCCAGGTGTATAGTGAAATTTGAGCTATGTGAATCATCTAATAGTTCCCTTTTTAGCTCAGGTACTAATGGAACACATAACCTCTTCCCTAATTTCAGAACTCCTTCGAACACAAACTCAGCCAGTATCCCATCCTTGATAGCATTAATTTTCTTGTGAAGATTCTCATCATTAGATTGAGGGATTTTTATCTTCTCTAATAAATATGGTTAACAATTATTTGAAATAGCAAAGATGTTTCCCCTTCCTTAATAATTCCTATATCTATCTTTAGTAGATCGAAAAATATTGGATCTCTCTTAATCATCATTTGAGTCTCAATTTCATGATCTTTCCTACTTACTACATCTTCCACCTTATTCACCTTTCCTTAGTGGTAGTGTATTGAAAAATTGTAATCTTTGAGTAACTCAAGCCATCTCCTTTGACTCATGTTGAATTATTTCTATGTGAAAATGTATTTTAAACTCTTGTGATCTGTGTATATCTCACATTTTTCACCGTAATTATATTGTATCCATATTTTCATAGAATCGGTTATGGCTGCTAACTCAAGATTATGTGTTGGATAATTTTTCTCATGATTCTTCAACTACCTTGATGCATAAGCAATAACTTTACCATTTTGCATAAGGATACAACCAAACACATTCTTAGATGCATCACGGTATATTAAAAATCCATCACTTCCAGATAGAAGAGTCAAAATTGGAGAATTGAACAATATTCTTTTCAATTCTTATAAGAATTTTGTATATTATTTTGTCCAAAAAAAACTTAACTCCTTTATGTGTGAGCTTGGTTAACAGGTTTGCCAATCGGGAAAAATTATGAATGAAACGCAGATAGTGACCTGCAGAGCCAATATAACTGCGTACCTCAGTTATGTTTGTTTCCATGGCCCATTATTGGAATTCCTTTGTCTTTGTGGGATCAACTAGGACTCTATCCTTAGAGACAATATGGACTAGAAAAGAAACTGATTGAAACCAGAATTCTCACTTCCTAAAAATCCTATATAATTCATTTCTTCTAAGAGTTTTCAGTATAATCTGCATGTTATTTTCATAGTCTTCATATATTTTTGAGTATACAAGGATATCATAGATGAATACCATGACAAATTTATCAAGATATTCCTTGAAAAATAAATTAATTAAATGCATGAAAATATAGGGTGCATTTTTTAGTCCAAAAGGCATCACTGTAAACTCGTAATGCCCAAACCTAGTTTGAAATGTTGTCTTAGAAATATCTTCATTCCTCACATGTAGCTGATGATATCTAGATCGAAGTTTTATATTCGAAAAATATTGAGCTCCATGAATTTTATCAAATAAATCATCAATATAGGACAGAGGATACTAATTCTTTATCGTAATAGCATTGATTTCCCCGTTATCAATGCATAGCCTCATGGATCCATCTTTATTCTCGACACACAAGACCGGGGCTCCCCATGGAGAAAAACTAGATCAAATAAATCCTTTGTCACTCACCTCCTCTATTTGTTTATTTATCTCCACTAACTCCACTGTGGCCATTCTATAGGGGGTATTTGATATGGGTCATGCACCAGGAATTAAATCAAAAGAGAACTCAACTTCCTACTCTGTAGGATGTCCAGGTAAATCCTCTATGAATATATCAATTTATTCTTGTACTATGTTCACATATTCAATTTGAATATTTATTTCCTCACCCATTTATATTGGGTTCACTTCCTCTCTAATAATTGCATTTAACAGAGCTACTAGGGGTGGGTCTATATAAGAATCACATGGAGAGGTCTCTACTCTAAAGATAATAGATTCTACACCATTTTCAAAAAGCGTAACCTTATTCTTCTTGAAATAAATCTTTGCATCATAATTTGACAACCAATTCATACTGAGAATTATATCAAATTGTGTCCTCAGTATGACGATAAGGTTAGAAACTAAATCATGTTTATGTGTCATGAGGGGGACTAGTCGACATGCCTTTGTTGCAATGATGCATCCCCTCGGAGTTTTGACTGATAACTCCTTTATTAAATCAAATTGGGAATGTCTATTTTTCATGTAAAACTGGGAAGATATATAAGAATGTGATGATCCAGAGTCAAATAAATTGTGGGATAAATTTGAGGAAACAATTAAAGTACATACCACCACATCATTAGGAACTTCAACTTTTGTGGTTGTAATCGCATAAGATCTCCCTTTCTCTCTTGTATTTTTTTAGGCATGTTTCCTTAGCTCTTAGGACACTCATTTTGATAGTGTCCCAAATCTCTAAAATTGTAGCATAGAACTTCATAAAATTGTTTCTTCCCCTTAAATTAACCAGATAGATGACCCTTTTCTCCACACTTATTGTAGACTCCCATGCCTTTCAAGTATTTCATGAGATGATTCTTTCCACATTTCTCGCATAATGGAAATTTCTTCATTCCCTTGTTCTTATTTGGAACTTTACCTTTCCCTTGGTTATCAGAGTACCTCTTCTTATCTTGGTTTCCCTTGAACAAATTTTATCTAGAAAATTCCTTCTATGTTTTGAAGGCACTAGATACAATTTCATCATATGATGAAAATGTTTGAGAATACAGTTCCCTTAGAAGACTTGGCTTAAGACCTTAAAAGAAATGATCAATCTAGTCTATCGAGTCACATACGTAATCTATGGCATACCTGGATAGCCTTGTGAAGGTATCCTCATACTTTGGAATACTTTCTTCTTCCCTTTTCGTTAAGCCATGGAATTTCTTATTCATTTTGATTCGTTGCTCATGAGAGAAATATTTTTTGATGAATATTTCCTTAAAATTCCACCATTCCATATCCTCAGTTTCTTCTTCCTTCATGGTATTCTGAATCAAGGACCACCATTAATCAGCTTCACCCTCGAGACAATATACTTCCAGTACTACATTTTCATTTTCATTGCATCTTAATTCCATGAATATCTTTTCAAAAGACTTGATCCACTACTCAGCAACCACTAGATTAGTAGTCCCACTGAAATATGAGGGCTTCTGTCACATGAAACAATCCAACACAGGTGTGGAATGATTATTCGTTACAACCTGAGTATGTTGTCTCAATATGGTCATGATATCATCTTCTCCAACATTTACTGTGTTGACTTGCTCAATGGGGATATCCCAACATTTCCCATGAGTATTGATTCCCCTTTTTCCATTCGACACCATTTCTAAATAATGGCACACACTAGATTAGGGTATGAATCATAATGTATAATTTTCACTAAACAAAATACTTAGCATAAATTGAGATCCTACGCTTGCCTAATCCCAAAATTAGAAAAATGGTTTCTTTAACGGATAATTTACATTTCAATCCTTCATAATGGATTTTAAAGAAAATATTAATTATCCCAAGCATATCCCTTGGTAGTGTTGTAAACAAGAGTGAATAAAGGCATGTTGTCGTGTACCAGGATACCCCGGGTCAAGCCCGAAACCCCTTGCCAGAGCTTTCATCCCTAGGTATATCTGTGTCAGAGCCACCTCTACCTTTTTATATCCATACAGGGATGTATTTGCTAGAAAAAATCATATAATCTATTCCTTAATAATATACCAAGATGTTCTGTATGTTTATCCTCAAATACTACCTTAGGGATTTGTTCCCAAATCTACGTTTTCTAATAGTTTTCATGTTTACTACTAAACTTCCTATCATAACCACTGTAACACCCCGACCCCACTAGAGTAGAGTCGGTGCATTACTTGTGATATTGGTATGGTTATAAGGAATGAAAATACCAAAGCAACATCAATTTTAGTAGTCTTGAAGATACTAGATACATAGATGTAACTCAAAATACATTGGAAAAGGTTACAAATTACAATACATAACAAAAACTAAAAACTGCATCCACAAGAAATCAATAAATGATCCCCTCTTCATAACCTGTTGAAAGTAAACAATGAAAGGGGTGAGATCAAACACACATTAAGGATTAAAAATATCAGAATAATGAATCAATAATAATTGAATTGTAAACAATTTTATATAATCAATATGGCATTGTGAATAAATGAAAAACGCATGCCAATAGTAAACTGGGAATGAAACTGCATCCATAGATTTTGTCATATTGAAAACCTCATGTATAATAATAACTGATAATGAATAAAGAGAATTCTTATTAATTAGATGTCATGTATCTGGCGCATGATACAACAATACCTGAAAAATGGTTTAGTTTTTTGGGTAGAAACCCGTATGATTTTTTGAAAGAAACTCGAAGGGTTTGTCACCAAATCATTTTTATCATAAGACCTACCGATTCATCGAGGGGTAGTAGTGCTCTACACCCACCTCTACATCCAAATAATTCTTTATACATATATTCAACATAAGATCAATATGACTTCACATTATCGTTATATAATAGAGGATACAGATTCATCAATATTTTCACAGTCAAAAGAACATTCGAAATAAATACCATATTTAAAGTGGCATACGGCTTAGACAATAATCATATCAATCTTATGAGAATATTTAAATTTAAATGGAATATAATTTTAATTGAAAAGTAATCTCAAATTGGCAGTAGGTACACAACACAAGAAATATTAGGTTCACAATACTATGCAATTCACAACGAAGAAAAAATTGAGACTAAGATCGTTACCATGTTGTAATCAATTGAGTCGTATGACCAAAAGTTAATAACCACCCAAAGAATCATGGAATACCATTAATATAAAGATAATAATGATAAAATATATCAAATGAAAGTACAACTATACTACATATAATAAATAAGAGATGAACAATGGAAATCCCAGAGAATTGAAAGTGTGATGAGAAAACCTCTTACAAACATTTTGGCATGGTAACGAGTGTTATTTCGAGTGCTTAATGAGAGGTAAAGGGGTATCCCATTATTTATATATCACAAGAGACGTATGGGGGAGGTTATAAAACATACCCCATTATTAGGAATTAAAATTTAAAGGGCACAACATAGGGGAGATGCTTAAACAAAAGTGAGAGAGAGGATCCCTTACCTTATGCTTGAAGGTGTTATTGATTGTTCTTAATGACCTGAATAATCAAATTTAGCTTCATTAATTAATAAATAAATAACCTCATATGCATTTATTTTATAATTTATAACCTTATTAGGTTCATTATTGGCCTTTTTTATGGATTTAAGAGATTCAAATTAATTTTTTTGGTAGCATTTTCTTCTTTGGTTTTCATGATCCGATTACTTGTATTCATAAATGGATGTTTGTTTGAAATGTGGTTAAAAATACAGAATTGTTAATATAAATTATTAGTGACATAAAAGTGATATAATTTATCTTATAATGATACTGGTTATATACCATGAGGATGACTCATTCGATGAGTTAAAAATAAATGCTTTGATTTGGCTTGGTGGTTTTGTGCACAATAAAATTGTTTTGTATTGTTATTCCATATTATGTATGTGTAAGGATTCCAAAAAATTAAATAAGATAAAACACAAATATTATGATCTGGTTCAACCATTAAAAAGGTTTCATTACCAATATTGAAGATAATAATGAAAAATGAAAACTCATCTTCCTTGAGTGTGATAAATTAACCCTTCTCAGATGGTGTTTGCCTTTATTGTATAAAAGAAGGGGGAAAAGAGAGATTATGATGAAATATTCCATTAGAATATTGAAAATATAGTATATGTAAGGTACTAGAATTATCATCGCATTTGGATGAGGTGATGTGGGAAGAGTTCAATAAAATAATAAAACTTGTAAAAGAATTTGAATGAAAATAGAAGAGAGGTTCAACTCTTGAGTACTCCTCCTTGAGAAACACATTAAGACCGTTGTTTTAGGCCTTTTGGTGAGACCAGAAGGTATTGGACGTGGAGAGAGGGCTTGGTAAGATTATTCAACTTAATTTAGGAATGGATTGAAGCTTGAGTGGTGTGGGAGGAAGAGGGGTGAGGGGTGGTTTATATAGTGGAGGGAAGAGGAGTTTTCTTAATATTATAATCAATAATTTATTATTTCCTCTCATGATAGAAATAGTGAGTATTCCATGACCAAGAATAGTAATATATTCATGTGAGTTAGAGATTTGGTTTCTTACATTACTCATGATTCTAGAAATAGTGAATTTAATTTATAATGTATTTATACGGTAAATTATTGTATTTTATTATTCACAAAAAAATCAAGTATTTTGAGAAAAATACCAAAAAATCACCCTAACCATTTTTCACCATGTAGAATCCAAAAATTAAGTCCATTTTTCAAAAATAATTTTCTAAATATGATTAATTAGATATTTAATTAAAATCATTATTTAATTGAAAAAGATAAACACTTAAAATATTCATCTTCACTTTTCAGGTGCCCAAATTCATTTATACACTCAAGGGTATGGATACCATTCATAAGAGTAATATTTATATTCATAAGGGTAATTTACTATTCATAAGGGTAGGTTATTATTCATAAGGGTAGGTTACTATTCACTGAAAATTAAGTTAATTCCTTCAGACTGTAAATATAATCTTGAACACAACCGTGTATGTTAGATTTTTAAAATTCAAATCACAAACCTCAACAATTTAAGTTAAATGGATAGGTTATGGATATCTCCTATAAGTAAACATGTTTTTTTAAATAGAGGCTCAGTTATTCATAAAATATAGTCTATAACTATAATGTATTTAATAGAAACATACCATGAAGTGTTTGGGATGTTACAACAGGCGTGATAAAAAAGTGGATTTCCAATGGGAAAAGTTTCAAAAGATTAAAAAAATGTATAAAATTTCAATATGAAAATTATTATACTGATCTAGATTGGATTAATAGATGTAAAATTGAACTAATTTTATTTCTAGAACCATATTAAAATAAAATTTATCTTTTAAATTCCTTGAATGAAATGGCGGTTTTTGAATAAAAAACAGTAATTTTCACTATTCACTAAAACATTTATCTTTCAAGAAAATTCTCATAAATTCACCAAAAGATAATTATGAAATTATTACTTAAAAAATTAAGTTAATTTTTCCAAATAAATTTTCTAATATAAAAAAAAATAAAATTTTTAAGTATAAATGTGACAAAACAGCTTTTTAGAAAAAGTACATTTTTAAGCGTAAGATTTGATTTATTATTATATATTTTATAAAAAACATAATAATAATATTAAACATTTTATTCATTATATAATATATGAATTTCAATAAAATAATTATCCCAACATGATTCTTTACATTTATTGAGGTAAAACATGGTTTTTCACAGAAAAATAGTTTTCAAAAAAAAGTTTTTATTTATTTTATAATAGTTCTCATTTTAATTTATAACTAACAAATCAATAAATATTTTATTTTATATACATGTAAAAATCATATATTTTAATTTTTTTGTTTATCTTATTCATAACCTCCATTCGAATGGCTATGTTATAAATATCCAAAATAATAATATTTTAATATTATGTAATGTTTTGTTAAAACTCTGTGTTGTTTGAATATCAAGATATAAAAATTTGAAAATTATTTAAAAATAATAATTTCAAAAAATGTTAGGGTGATAAAAAAAATTTAGTAGATTCCATAAAGATAAATTTCTGTCCCTATAGAGTTCATAATCTACGTTGACCCTTCAATAAGGTAATTGATATCAAAGGTCCCAACATATCACTGAACATATACTCCAAAGGAGATCATTTTTCTAATCCTTATGATGGTGATGTGATAATAGAGGAACATTATTCCTCAAAAAGAATCAACACATGCCACACATGCTATGTTTTATGAAGCTGTTGAAGTGTAATAGTAAGAGGGTCTTTAGGTTTGAAATGTGTTCTATACTGAAATGAATGAAGAAGGTGTTCATACTAAGATTCAAAGGTATGCTAAAATTTTTTTGATCGCCCTCAAATTCTTAGTTGCCACGTCTCTGGTGGTCCTTAAAAAATAAAATGAAACAAGTGTTGTTTCATCCCATCCATTACCTAAAGAACATAATCCTTATACAATTGGGGAAATATTTGATCATTTGGAGGAATAAATAATGGAGTTAAAGACACTCAGTGTTGATTTTATTTGTTGAAATTCTTGTTATTTTCACGAGGAAGATCCTGATATTACACATTATTTGATCTCTTTTAGAAAAAATGGAATTCCAAGCCTTAAAAATAAGATCCAATTCATCCACACAATATGGTATCTAAAAAATTAATTTATTTACATCTAATAGCATAAGGATGTTTTTAATTCTCTCCATTAGAATAGTAGTCGAGACCTTGTCATGTGAGAAACCCTAGGCCAGTCTATACTGGATATCAGCTATGAAAATTGGAAGCCCCACCTTATGAGGATCTTCCCATCTCTCCCCTATTTATGGTTTGACCATGAATATCCAAAAATATGTCCCTTTATAACACATTGATGCTATTGGGTTACTCATAACCTATCTAGAGTATATGAAAGGGTGGTGTTCACCAATTTATCCAGAATGAAAAAATCACCACAAATGGGTGGATACAATTCTTCCCCCACCCAAATTTAGTCATAGAACTATCCCAATGTTTATTGGTATAGCAGATCTAGATTATAAAATGTTGTATTTAATAACATAAATTGGTCCTTTGATGGTAATATCCAAGAACAAAATAGTATCCGAACCTAAATGATTTATATAGACACTGGAGGGTCCAGATTTTGTCTGGTATAATAGATTTCTGGCCAGATCAATTGTGATATGGGAAGATGTCCACCGATAATTACATTAAAAATTCATCTCTACAGAATAAAATAAAAAACATACTTTATCTCTCAAATTGGAAACAATGTAATAATTAGAGAATCTCATACATCATCATTAGGTGGAATATTTTGGACCCACTACTTGAATTTGAAACTCATCAAGAAGTGGTATTGAGTATATGTATAGAGAAGCTCCTTGGAATTCTACAAAACACAAAAATATTCTAGTGAAATATATAGGAAGATTATATAAACATTCTAATGATCTAGAAAAATTAGAAAACTTTATTTGGTGAGCCAAAACCAACTCTCAAAAAATAGTGGAAACCTAGGGTAAAATAATTAGTAAAGTGGAAATCAAAACTGTCAAACATAATAAAATTCCATCACTAGATATTTCATTTAATCCAATAAAATATCATGTGACACCTCCCCCTGATAAGAAACAATAGCATCAACATCCCCACCAGGATGGGAGAAAAGGATAAAATTTATCGATATATAAGGATAGAAAGAATAATGTTTTTTGATATTGAGATGATAAGGTCCCTTTTTACTTAATAATAGTTATTGAGAAATATATATTTTTCATTTCTAGAGCTGAGAATAAAATACCCTCTTATCCTTAGATATAATTCTAATTATTTACCCTCCCATTAAACATTATGTCACACCATCCATGAGTTCATTATTTTTAAATACATCCCCTATATGATAATTGATTCAGGATAAGTAAAATTGGGCAAGCCACCAACACAAGTTGCATGTTTTTTCACCACTAAAAAGGAATAAAGTGACTAGAAATAAGTTTCATGAATGGGTGAACATAATTTTAAAAACTGGATAACTAGAAAGACACAAAACTGATCTCATTCCATCCTTAGGGCACAACTTAACACCAGATGTGTCCCCAAACTCTCATACTACAGTGTGACTGTAACACCCGAGACTTTTATGTTATTTAAATCATCAAAGGAATCTTTTTCTACATAACACTTTCTTGGCTTGCTTTACACGAAATCGCGACCTTCCTCGATAGCTTGCGTCGTACGCAATACTGAGTTTCACTAAACAAAGATATGCTATTAAAATATTATTAAAACTAGCCGTTATGAATAGTAATAACCACTTTTTGAAATTTTATAAATTTTATTTTTCAAAATGGACTTCATTTTTGGATTCGGAATATCGAAATTATCCTAGAGTGAAATTTTGGTATTTTTCTGAAAACTTTCTATTTTTGATGAATAGTGAAACCACTAAGTGGTAGTTAAAAAACTGAATTTTTCATAAAACTTAATTTTACCGCTTATGTGAGTGGAATTTCAAAAATCCGAGAGACAAGGTTAATATCAAGGACTAAAATGTGGTTCAATGAGATGAAAATAATTTTTGGTGAATGGTAACTTTTTACTTTTTTTTACCACGGTTAAAAGTAAATAGGGTAATTAAGGGTAAAGATGATATTATTATTACCCTAACACATGTCCTAATTCTATTGGATTAATGTAATTTGACCAAAAACAAACTTAGGAATAAAATATGACCATTTAGGCCCACTTGGATTAGATTAGGACATTTATTATTAATTTATTTAAAGAAGGGTTAAAATAGTTAAAATCAAAGTTGAATAAGTAAATAATTTTTAATATGGGGTTATACATACGATAAATTCGACTATAAATATTCATTAGAAATATCAAACTATTTACTACATAATGGAATTTTATTTGTAATTTTTAGACATTAAATAATTTAATTTATTTATGACACAAAGATGATGCAGTAATTAGCTTATTAATGAAATATTGACATAATTAATGTTATAAACACCAAAATAAATGTAATTTGAGACTTTTTATGAATTCCACTAATTTTATAGGTTAATATGACATTTTATTATTGATTTAATGAACTTGGTTCGAACAAATAATTCTGTTAGGATTTTCACAAAAATCAATTACTAAATAGTGTCAAAATTGACATAAAATAGTTTTTAAAACAATTATTATATTAGTAATTGTTATTTTATTCCTAAAACTCTACGGTTCGGCCAAATTACTTATATAAGGTTATATATATTAATAATAAACAACTTGGGGTTCGTTTGGATTCTTATAGTACGCTTATTAACCTTATAGTATAAGAACACAAGAAGACACGGTAAAAGTAAACTTATTTAACTTAATGTTAAATCTAAATGATAAGGTTAAAATAGGAACCTAAACTTGTCTAAATTCTATTGTATGAGATTATTTCGACCCATCCCCACCTTAGCTTCGAAATATATCAATTTTTATCTATTTAAAACCGAACTTGACTTTATAATAAAATAATATTTTTAGTTTTCCCAAAGGTGCCCCTCTCCTCCCTTATAAAAGGGCACCTCCTCCCCCTCTTCCTCACACCACTTTGAGCCTTAACTCTCGGCCAACCCCTGCCAATTCCTCCTCTCCACTTCCCTAGAGACATCCTAGAGGTTTTCGTCTTCTTCAAAGACCAATTTTAGTGCCCTAAAAGAAGGTCTCAAAGAAGCACTTCAAAGAATAGGTAATGTACGTTACCGATTCTTTCATCTTTATTTCTTCTTCCACTTCTTCTTCTTTAGTTGTTTCATTATGAAGTAATAATATCAGTATCAATAATATACTGATATGTTATTATAAGTATGAAACAACCCTATTTCACCATCTATCCATCCTACGGAAAAATAAATCACCGCGCGTGCGTACGTACGGAATACCGTCTTCACGCCGTGGTGTAATCTATTTTCCACCACCACCTTACTTGGATGGGTATAATGGTGTAAATAATGACTTTATATGACTATTATAAAGTGATACTGATTCTTAAATAGTATACATACACTCCAATACAATTCCACGATCATAGGAACGATATCATCACTCGTGCGTACGTACGGAATACCGTCTCCACGATGTGATGCGACTCTTTCTACATGATCTTCATTTAATAATGATTATATAAATGAATTGAATGAATTAATATGATATTAATACCATTCTGGAAATGAGGTATCTATAACCTAAATATAAGAATAAGAATTTATTCGACAAAACACGCATAAGAACAAAAAGTTATAAACACCTGAATAACAAGTAGCAATGAAATATTACTACTAAGAAGCTAATAAAATGACCATATATGATATCATAAAAATACGTATGATTCTGGAATAGGTCAATAACATTATTTAAATCATTATACAGGAGTTTCGGACACTTACGAAGCAAAACGGACCTAAGGTAAGGGAAATATCACAATCTCATTTTTTGTCTGAGATTGTTTATACTTTGGTATTTACTGGGGTATATTTTATCATCCACATCCATGTTTCCTCAATATGTAATATTATTTCCATCCACCTAAAATTGTTTAAATTCAATTTTACCCTTTGGTGAGTTTTTAGTAAAAGATATTAAAGGAATCTTTTGTCGTTTTTCGTACGAGATATTTTTTGACTTTTTCGACAAAAATACGAGAAGAATGTTTTTTTTAACTTATACGGCATGAATGGATTTTAAAAAAAAATTCCAAGAAGCTTCCTTTACAAGTTTTCAAGTTTATTTTTAATCAACTTCTTTTATTTTAAAATTGTATGACATGTTAAGAAAGGAAAAATGTTTTTGAAGAATAAAGGATATTTTCCTCAAGAATGGAGTTCAAGAGTTTTATCAAAATTATTTTCCATCTAAGATAATAAAGGGTTATGTTTCTATCCCTATTGTTACATTGATTTGATTATGAAACACCCCAGGTAAATAAAGAATATGGCATTTCATATTTATCCATATTTGTGAATAAAATATTTAAATAACTTTAAAGGGGACGCTATGCTCGATGGCGTACCCAACACGCAACAATGAGTTTCTTGGGAATCTTACGTTGCACTCTAATAATAAAATAATATTATTTTAAATGGTAGTTAACATGTAGCAGTTGTATTGGCGGGAATGGATAGAAATAACTAAAATATGATTATATATGTTTTTAAATGTTTTTACATTTATCCAATAAAGGATAGAGGCTTAAAATACGGAAAGAATTCAATTTTAGGCATATATGCCCTAGTTTTCACTAAAGGTTCACTTATCGCCTTTTGATGGTGAACCGTCATTAAATATAGTTTTTTTCACTCTTAAACATTCTTTGGGACCAAATAAAACTCTTATTAAGAATCAGGACATCAAATTTTACTTTGTGTAATTTTTTGGTATTTTTCCGATAAAGTTCATTTTTTCATGAATAGTGTAAAATGTTGTGTTTTAATTCAAAACCTCTTTTAATATAATTTATTTATATGATTAGATAATATTTTGAATTGGTTTTAAAGTGAAATTTGAAAATATTTTTACCATTAAATCCAATAGTGGTCGTTGGAATTAATTTCACTTTGAAATCAGACTTAAACTAGTGTCAATCTTTTGATACTTATTGTTTTATGAAAACACGCTATTTGCGCTGACAGCGGGAATTAATTATTAAATTAATTAATGTGACTAATATGTTTTGAATTTTGTAAAAAGGACTTCATTTTTGAATTCGGAATATCAATTATAGCTTAGGGTGAATTTTTGGGATTTTTCTGAAAAACATCAATTTTTGATGAATAGTGAAACCACTAAGTGGTACTAATAAAAACTGAATTTCCGTTTAAATGAAATTTTTCCATCATTGTGTTTTGATTTTCAAAAATCCGACATACATGGTTGTCATTAAGATGTAAAATGTGGTTCAATGAGATTAAAATAATTTTTTGGTGAATAGTAACTTATTAAGTTTTTAATCGCGATTAGAGGTAATTAGTGTAGTTTAGGGTAAAAATGATATTATAAGAATGTGAAAACACCATGAAACTTGTCCTACACCTATTGGTTGTATCATGGCCGACCCAGACAAGCCATGGGTCAACTTGGGGACCCCATGGATCCACTTTTGTTGGGAAATGACATAAATTACTTTTTATTTAATGTTGAAGTGAAAATGACACAAACATAATATGTTTTACGAAAACAATTTTTAAGTGGGGTTATACAAGTCCAAATTTTGATTATAAATAGTCATTGGAAAGCTAAAAATATTTCCTACATCATAGTAATTTTTATATAATTTTTAGACATTAAATAAATAATATTATTTATGACATAATAATGATGCAGCGATGACATCATTATTTGACGATTTAAATAAAATTGAAAGATAATGTAAAATCTATGAACTAAACATGTCCAAAACTTATTGGATGAGTGGATTTCGAAGCCTTATCACCTTATCCAAGAATTATATCAATGTGGGACCTTTTTAAACCGAAAAACATTTTCAAATAAAGTAATATTTCTTTACTTTCCAAAAGTGCCCCTCCTCTCCTCTTATAAAAGGCCCCCACCTCTACCTCATTTAACACACTCCTCAAGCCTTTGGCCCGGCCAACCCCTGCCCATTTACTCTCCCCACATCTCTATCCTCATCCTAGAGGATTCCCTTTGGGCAGAATCCTTTCAAAGGAAGCCTTTAGGCTCAAATCAAAAGGAGTTACACTTTTAAAGGTAATTCATTCTCTCATGTTCATTTGTTTTATTTTGCTTCTCCAACCCCCTAAACTCTTTTTATTTACTTCTTTTGTAATAACACCAGTATCTTCAATATACTAGGATGTTGTTATAAGATTTATTCGAGCTACACTCTCACACAACTACATCAAATGGTTAAAGAACATACGGTTTCCGTGGATGGCGAAATTCTGCCTCCCGAAACGATGATTGTTCAATACTCATTTAACACATTCAAAGGTGGCCATTATGATGTCACTATTTTTATATATGATATATAATATGTTTATGTTTTATTTATTCTTCTGTATTTTTCATTTTTGTCTTACCTTTATGGCTTCCATTATGGGTATACACGATATCTTCATTTAAGGAAGTGCGGACTACCGCCCCCTCAAAGTGATTTGATTCGTTAAATACCATATGTGGGATGTATAAAGGATGGAAATATGATATTATATATGATATTATACTGGAATTATAATATACCTTTATATAATTATTATTCCATTCTATAAAATACGAAATAGAAATGAAATTAGCGTTCATGCGTACGTACGGCTTACCGTCTCCATGAACGGTGCATTTCATTTCTTACCTCTAAATGATTATGTAATGTTATAAATTCATGCATGTACTGGATATATATGACATATATGATATCTACATAATGAATACAATTCTGGATACAATAAACTTTTGGCCACATGAACAACATGTAATTGTAAGAAGTCCACTTTTGACTTAAGAACCAAATATCGGAAAAACGAATATTATTAACTTAAATGATTACATAATGTTTATGACATGGTAATAAGTGGCATAAAAGTAATAATGAACTTGAAAAAGTTTCTTAAGGAATTATAAATTAACTCAAGTTTATTATTCAGGAGATTAAAGAACGATCGAGTCAAGTCGGACCCGAGGTAAGGGATCCTACTCCTCTCTTTCTTTTTAAGTACACACTTTTATGTCATTCCTTTTAAAGCTCATCTTTCTGGTTATTGGGATGATCTTTTATATTAAATTTACTGTAATTTTTATGTTCATATGATGAGAGACCCTATTCTCTCTCATCAATCCATTTTGGAAGTTTTAAGTGGCGCCGTTAGGCTGCTGAGTTTTCGTAAGGGATTTTTCATCTCACTTTTATTCTCGTGAGATTTATGCTACATTTGCCACAAATTCCATTGAGTGGTGTATGTACTGCCCAATATTCTACTCTTTGTGTAATATACCTTCGTTTATTCATATTTACATCAATGATCTATTGTCCTTCTTTCATGGGGTGTATGTTTTGAAAGATACCCAAGTCGGTAAGGGAACCTTTCACCCTCCTCTTTTTAAAAGACTTCTTTTATTGGGTCTTTTAATTTACATATTGTTATGTTGGGATATGTTCTCATATATCCTTAATGATGTAAATTTTGTGTCCAAGTGATGAGATACTCTTTTTATCTCTCATCAACTCATTTTGATGTGATGCCGTTAGGCAGTGAAGGGAACTTTTTAACCCAATTTCGATTTCTTTGGGTTCAACTTGTAGTCATTGAATATGTCATCCATTGAATATGGTGATTGACCTTTTATTGTTTTACACTTAATATCCACTTATATTGGGTGTGTATATATTTGTCACACATATTTTGAGATTTATTTTTCCTTAATTTAAGGATACCTTCTTTATAAGGGATTTCATCACATTTGACATTTCTATTGAGGGTTCATTGTTGTTATGCACCAATTCACTCTTATATGGTGTATATACTGTCCTTTGGAGTATTATATCATGAATCCTTTTAATCTCATGATATTATAAAGTTCTGACTAAATGTTATTCCTCGATTATTGTATTCAAGTGTCTCTAATTTTGGTAAAACCCCTTTAACCAAAATATCGTTTTAAATGTTTTAATTATTTTATCTTATTAATATCCATGTTTTCAAAATGGTTTTAAGGATTTATTTATATGGATATTAATGGTTTAAAATGTTAAAAGCTTCAAGGTGGTATGGGACACTTTGATTCAAAAATCTATTTATTAAAAGTTTTAAATGGTTTTGGAAATGGTTTCTTTTTGAATGGATTCATTATTTCAATATCCTAAAATGTTATATTGTGATTGAAATGTGGAAATGTTATGTTTCCTTTATTCATGTTTATGTGATACGATTATGTTATGGTTCTTGGGCATTGTTATGAAGAACGGGTGGTTCCGTGATAAACTAAGGGCGGGTGAGCCTGATATAGCTCTCCAATGCATTGGGTAACGCGAAGGAGTGAAACGTTAAGGTTTCTCCGAAGAGATTTAGGGAATATACTGTGATGGGTATTCCAAACGTAACCAAGAGGGTTACCCCCCACGTAAGAATGTTATGAATGCCTCAAGTTACCTTTATGTCTTATGTTTTCTATGATTTATTCATGGTTTGATGAGGTATGTTAAAGTGCCTATGTTTTATGGGTAAAGTATGATTTCATTCTTATGTATATATGAACTCATGTTTCCTTTCCATATTTTTATAACCCTTACTGAGCTTTTTATGCTCATCCCAAGTTTTTGAAATGTTTTTCACAGGTCAAGGGAAAGGTACATGATGTGATGATAGTGTCAAGGATGTTTCAAGAAAGAATCCGTGTTATATTTTAAATATGTTTCCGTTGATGGGAAGAATGAATACTGTCTTTTATGTAACCACTTTGTTTAAATGTGGAATGTAATGCAAGTTTCATGATCTGATTCTCTAAAACTCTAAACCTGAAAAGATCCTCAATGTGTAATCTTGTAATAACTCAAGATTAAGTAAGGTTTAAGGCTGGGGCCTTATAGTTGGTATCAAAGGCCGGTTTAGATAACTTTAGAGGTTAGGGTATTCTTTAATCATAAGTGACATTACCATAATGGTTAGGATTTCAGAAAGATTCCTAGTTTTAGATAAAGTGAATGAGTAAGTATATCTTAGTGTTTACCTTCCTCGTTAGTACATGATGGTTTTGTTGATATACTCACACTGACCTTTTTGGTTTTAGTGAATGGATGGATCTAGCAGGCACCAAAGAGACAACAGGTTTGAAGGAAACCATGGTGGTTCTATGATTAAGATACTAGATAAAATGGGGGATTCAATGAAGAAACACATGGTTGTTCTAAACCAACTATCAAGGAGTCATGATCAACCACTTCAACCTTGGTGAGTTCTCTAATGCATCATGTACGAGATGGCCAACTCGATGTGGAAATTCAGGTAATAATTATTAAGGTAACCATTAGGGTTTATATGATCCTTACTTTTTAGGTAATTATGGGTTACTCTATGATATGATGGAAAATGAAAGGAATGAGATAAACTTGAGGTTAAAATATGTTATGATTATTCTTGAAGATTTTATCTCATTTTGGGGGAATGTTTTAAGAATTATATAGTTTTGTAAAAAGGACAACACGCAGACCGTGTGACATCCCGTCATGTCGGACAAAGCTGCGGGAATCAAACCCACAACCAAAGTGCGACTGGTATTTATCGCCTACCACTGGACTACGTGAAGTCCCTGGTTAGTTTGACCGATTCTTTTTAGTTATATGATATTATGAATTAAGAGTAAGTTGATTTTGGAGGATATGTGATTAGGATAATTACTTTTCAATGTGAGACTTTAGGAGCAACTGATCTTGTTTGGAGATAAATGTTACGATTTAACTTGGTAGAATATGTGACTAAATCCTCCAAATGTTTGGGTTTAAATATTAGTTTGGTTTACTTTGAAGAATTTAATGGAAAAATTGTTTATCGGATGGTCCTCGTTGAACTTTGGGTTTTGTTGGACAAATTTTGGAGATTAAGAATAGATTTTCTTTTTATAAGGGGTTATCCTTTTCTGGATTATCTGATCTTGTACTAACCTTTTTGGTTTTGGTTTTGGTTAAATCCTAAATACATGGGATGTATATAGTTCTCTTTTGGGGATTAGGTGATTCTCTAGAAGTTGATTATAGTACTCTTAGTGGGAACAAGTCTCCCTAAATACTCGTCTTTTGGAAAACAAATATGAGTTTGATTAAGGAATCTATTAAAAGTTGAAAGTCAACATGATAAGTGATTATGTTTCCTTATGAATAAATTCCTCAATAAAAAGTAACTTAAAACAAAAATTTTGTCTATTAACTTTTCCTACTGGGGAATCGAATACCGTTTAACCCATCACAAGTTTGTGATTTTCTCATGGTTAACTTTCTCCAAAACGTGTTTTCTATCACTCCCCATCAGGACATGACCCTTTGTTTTTTTCCTCCATGTCCATATTTTCATACTTGGAATCCTATTATGGGTTAACTCGGGTGACCTCTGTGCTTATCTCTCTTTATTTTAAAGTGTTTGTTTTACCGACTTTTGTTCCGATGTGGGACTTTCAAGGATGTTTCCAAGCGCAATTTTAAAATTGCGAGGACGCAATTCCCAAAAGGGGGGAAGGATGTAACACCCCAGGTAAATAAAGAATATGACATTTCATATTTATCCATATTTGTGAATAAAATATTTAAATAACTTTAAAGGGGACGCTATGCTCGATGGCGTACCCAACACGCAACAATGAGTTTCTTGGGAATCTTACGTTGCACTCTAATAATAAAATAATATTATTTTAAATGGTAGTTAACATGTTGCCGTTGTATTGGCGGGAATGGATAGAAATAACTAAAATATGATTATATATGTTTTTAAATGTTTTTACATTTATCCAATAAAGGATAGAGGCTTAAAATACGGAAAGAATTCAATTTTAGGCATATATGCCCTAGTTTTCACTAAAGGTTCACTTATCGCCTTTTGATGGTGAACCGTCATTAAATATAGTTTTTTTCACTCTTAAACATTCTTTTGGACCAAATAAAACTCTTATTAAGAATCGGGACATCAAATTTTACTTTGTGTAATTTTTTGGTATTTTTCCGATAAAGTTCATTTTTTCATGAATAGTGTAAAATGTTGTGTTTTAATTCAAAACCTCTTTTAATATAATTTATTTATATGATTAGATAATATTTTGAATTGGTTTTAAAGTGAAATTTGAAAATATTTTTACCATTAAATCCAATAGTGGTCGTTGGAATTAATTTCACTTTGAAATCAGACTTAAACTAGTGCCAATCTTTTGATACTTATTGTTTTATGAAAACACGCTATTTGCGCTGACAGCGGGAATTAATTATTAAATTAATTAATGTGACTAATATGTTTTGAATTTTGTAAAACGGACTTCATTTTTGAATTCGGAATATCAATTATAGCTTAGGGTGAATTTTTGGGATTTTTCTGAAAAACTTCAATTTTTGATGAATAGTGAAACCACTAAGTGGTACTAATAAAAACTGAATTTCCATTTAAATGAAATTTTTCCATCATTGTGTTTTGATTTTCAAAAATCCGACATACATGGTTGTCATTAAGATGTAAAATGTGGTTCAATGAGATTAAAATAATTTTTTGGTGAATAGTAACTTATTAAGTTTTTAATCGCGATTAGAGGTAATTAGTGTAGTTTAGGGTAAAAATGATATTATAAGAATGTGAAAACACCATGACACTTGTCCTACACCTATTGGTTGTATCATTGCCGACCAAGACAAGCCATGGGTCAACTTGGGGACCCCATGGATCCACTTTTGTTGGGAAATGACATAAATTACTTTTTATTTAATGTTGAAGTGAAAATGACACAAACATAATATGTTTTACGAAAACAATTGTTAAGTGGGGTTATACAAGTCCAAATTTTGATTATAAATAGTCATTGGAAAGATAAAAATATTTCCTACATCATAGTAGTTTTTATATAATTTTTAGACATTAAATAAATAAAATTATTTATGACATAATAATGATGCAGCGATGACATCATTATTTGACGATTTAAATAAAATTGAAAGATAATGTAAAATCTATGAACTACACATGTCCAAAACTTATTGGATGAGTGGATTTAGAAGCCTTATCACCTTATCCACGAATTATATCAATGTGGGACCTTTTGAAACCGAAAAACATTTTACAATAAAGTAATATTTCTTTACTTTCCAAAAGTGCCCCTCCTCTTCTCTTATAAAAGGCCCCCACCTCTACCTCATTTAACACACTCCTCAAGCCTTTGGCTCGGCCAACCCCTGCCCATTTACTCTCCCCACATCTCTCTCCTCATCCTAGAGGATTCACTTTGGGCATAATCCTTTCAAAGGAAGCCTTTAGGATCAAATCAAAAGGAGTTACACTTTTAAAGGTAATTCATTCTCTCATGTTCATTTGTTTTATTTTGCTTCTCCAACCCCATAAACTCTTTTTATTTACTTCTTTTGTAACAACATCAGTATATTCAATATAATAGGATGTTGTTATAAGATTTATTCGAGCTACACTCTCACACAACTACATCAAATGGTTAAAGAACATACGGTTTCCATGGATGGCGAAATTCTGCCTCCCGAAACGATGATTGTTCAATACTCATTTAACACCTTCAAAGGTGGCCATTATGATGTCACTATTTTTATATATGATATATAATATGTTTATGTTTTATTTATGCTTCTGTATTTTTCATTTTTGTCTTACCTTTATGCCTTCCATTATGGGTATACACGATATCTTCATTTAAGGAAGTGCGGACTACCGCCCCCTCAAAGTGATTTGATTCGTTAAATACCATATGTGGGATGTATAAAGGATGGAAATATGATATTATATATGATATTATACTGGAATTATAATATACCTTTATATAATTATTATTCCATTCTATAAAATACGAAATAGAAATGAAAGTAGCGTTCATGCGTACGTACGGCTTACCGTCTCCATGAACGGTGCATTTCATTTCTTACCTCTAAATGATTATGTAATGTTATAAATGCATGCATGTACTGGATATATATGACATATATGATATCTACATAATGAATACAATTCTGGATACAATAAACTTTTGGCCACACGAACAACATGTAATTGTAAGAAGTCCACTTTCGACTTAAGAACCAAATATCGGCAAAACGAATATTATTAACTTAAATGATTACATAATGTTTATGACATGGTAATAAGTGGCATAAAAGTAATAATGAACTTGAAAAAGGTTCTTAAGGAATTAAAAATTAACTCAAGTTTATTATTCAGGAGATTAAAGAATGATCGAGTCAAGTCGGACCCGAGGTAAGGGATCCTACTCCTCTCTTTCTTTTTAAGTACACACTTTTATGTCATTCCTTTTAAAGCTCATATTTCTTGTTATTGGGATGATCTTTTATATTAAATTTACTGAAATTTTTATGTTCATGTGATGAGAGACCCTATTCTCTCTCATCAATCCATTTTGGAAGTTTTAAGTGGCGCCGTTAGGCTGCTGAGTTTTCGTAAGGGATTTTTCATCTCACTTTTATTCCCGTGAGATTTATGCTACATTTGCCACAAATTCCATTGAGTGGTGTATGTACTTCCCAATATTCTACTCTTTGTGTAATATACCTTCGTTTATGCATATTTACATCAATGATCTATTGTCCTTCTTTCATGGGGTGTATGTTTTGAAAGATACCCAAGTCGGTAAGGGAACCTTTCACCCTCCTCTTTTTAAAAGACTTCTTTTATTGGGTCTTTTAATTTACATATTGTTATGTTGGGATATGTTATCATATATCCTTAATGATGTAAATTTTGTGTCCAAGTGATGAGATACTCTTTTTATCTCTCATCAACTCATTTTGATGTGATGTCGTTAGGCAGTGAAGGGAACTTTTTAACCCAATTTCGATTTCTTTGGGTTCAACTTGTAGTCATTGAATATGTCATCCATTGAATATGGTGATTGACCTTTTATTGTTTTACACTTAATATCCACTTATATTGTGTGTGTATATATTTGTCACACATATTTTGAGATTTATTTGTCCTTAATTTAAGGATACCTTCTTTATAAGGGATTTCATCACATTTGACATTTCTATTGAGGGTTCATTGTTGTTATGCACCAATTCACTCTTATATGGTGTATATACTGTCCTTTGGAGTATTATATCATGAATCCTTTTAATCTCATGATATTATAAAGTTCTGACTAAATGTTATTCCTCGATTATTGTATTCAAGTGTCTCTAATTTTGGTAAAACCCCTTTAACCAAAATATCATTTTAAATGTTTTAATTATTTGTTCTTATTAATATCCATGTTTTCAAAATCGTTTTAAGGATTTATTTATATGGATATTAATGGTTTAAAATGTTAAAAGCTTCAAGGTGGTATGGGACACTTTGATTCAAAAATCTCTTTATTAAAAGTTTTAAATGGTTTTGGAAATGGTTTCTTTTTGAATGGATTCATTATTTCAATATCCTAAAATGTTATATTGTGATTGAAATGTGGAAATGTTATGTTTCCTTTATTCATGTTTATGTGATACGATTATGTTATGGTTCTTGGGCATTGTTATGAAGAATGGGTGGTTCCGTGATAAACTAAGGGCGGGTGAGCCCGATATAGCTCTCCAATGCATTGGGTAACGCGAAGGAGTGAAACGTTAAGGTTTCTCCGAAGAGATTTAGGGAATATACTGTGATGGGTATTCCAAACGTAACCAAGAGGGTTACTCCCCACGTAATAATGTTATGAATGCCTCAAGTTACCTTTATGTCTTATGTTTTCTATGATTTATTCATGGTTTGATGAGGTATGTTAAAGTGCCTATGTTTTATGGGTAAAGTATGATTTCATTCTTATGTATATATGAACTCATGTTTCCTTTCCATATTTTTATAACCCTTACTGAGCTTTTTATGCACATCCCAAGTTTTTGAAATGTTTTTCACAGGTCAAGGGAAAGGTACATGATGTGATGATAGTGTCAAGGATGTTTCAAGAAAGAATCCGTGTTATATTTTAAATATGTTTCCGTTGATGGGAAGAATGAATACTGTCTTTTATGTAACCACTTTGTTTAAATGTGGAATGTAATGCAAGTTTCATGATCTAATTCTCTAAAACTCTAAACCTGAAAGGATCCTCAATGTGTAATCTTGTAATAACTCAAGATTAAGTAAGGTTTAAGGCTGGGGCCTTATAGATTATGTTGTGATGGAATTATTTTTATGAATTTCTTTGTCTTATATGAATTGTTTTATGATGTCATGTTGTTTAAGAATCCCATTTTTATTACATGGGTTATGCAATGATGTATGATTTATGATTTTGTGGCACACATAAGAATGGTATCATTATGAGATGGGTGGGACCTATATCTCCCTCCAATGCATTGGGTAAATATTTTATATCTCATGAGATAGATATGGCTGGAACGGCAGGTTATACCAGTTCAGTGAAACAGGACTGAAATGAGGGTGACTCGGTTCAGAAATGGACATTGTCCACTAAGATAGTCTTGGAAATGAGTCTTGACTAATAAGATATGATTCTCTATGATTATGTGTGTATGCCACAAAGTTTCATGTTTTAAGTTATGATTATTGTGATTACATTTCACTGCCATGATTTATCCCATGTTATGAAATTATGATCTCTTTTGCAGGTTAAGATTTCCAAAAGTTATGTGCTTATGTATATGATGTGATTGATATTTCTTTTATTTACCCTTACTGAGAATTTGAGCTCACCCTTTCGTATGTTTTCTTTCCCCAGGTCAGGAAGAAGGTTATTAAGTAAGATATGCCAAAAGGGACTATAGATATGATGAAATAAATAGGAGACAGTGTACACGCTTTATGAACCAGTTGTTTATGTTTCCCAGTTTATAAAGACACTATACCTGTACGGTACTTTTGTGGTTTTGTTATATGTTGTAATAATTATGCTTCAATTTTGAATTATTAACACTTTATGTAAAGTATGGGTCGTTATAGTTGGTATCAGAGGAAAGGTATAGTCAACCTTTGGAAACTAGGATGTGAAAGCCTTAGTAAGAACCCTAAGGATAAGTCTAAGCATAGAACACAATATTAGTGTTTTAGAAATGGCCATGAATAACCTAGGATAAGACCTTAAGTGTGAAATTTTATTCTTGATTATGTGGTTTTCCTATTATAATTAGTGTTGCTCACACTATTCTTCTTGGTTTTAGTCAAAGGCTGGAACCCGAAGGAACCGTGTTAATGCGGAATGAGACGGTCAATGCAATGATTGTCCCCCTGAGCAACCAAACATTATGGGAGTTGGAATGAAAAATCTTGTATCCATGCTCACACAACTTTCTCAAGCTATGAATCATGCAGGACTTCCAAACGAGCAAAGGAAGGAGCAACATTCTGTTGAATCCTTCATGAGGCAGCGTCCACCTTCTTTCAGCGGGTCTACTGATCCATTAGTTGTTGAAAAATGGATTAGTACTACTGAAAAGATATTTTCAGTTCTTCAATGTTCTGAACATGATAAAGTCATCCTAGCAGTGTATCGTTTGGAAGGAGATGCTGATCAATGGTGGAATCTTATTAAGAATATGAGGCAAAGGGATGAAATTGAGTCCATGGAATGGGACGAGTTCAAGAACTTATTTTTCAATAAATACTTCCCTAGTATTCTCCAAGCAAAGATGGAGAAAGAGTTTCTTGAACTAAAGCAAAAGGATGATGAATCTGTTGGTACCTATGAAGAAAATTTTTCAAGGCTTTCAAGGTACGCTTCTGGTATTATTATCCAACCTAAGAGTAAGATTAATCGATTCTTTAGGGGCTTAAAACCAAGTCTTCGAAGGGCGTTAGCCATAGGGGACTTCAATAGCTACGAGTAAATTGTTTGATGTGCTCTCAATGTCGAGATGGAGATTGGAGTAACCCATCAGTCATATGGGTTTGATAAGAAGAGGAAAATGGAATTCAAAGGAAAATCTAAAGAGCACACTGAAAAGAAGATGAGATTTCCCTTATGCTCAAAGTGTGGAAAGAAACATGGAGGGAGTTGTCTTAAAGGGACAAGTAAATGTTTCAAATGTGGAAAGGAAGGTCATCGGGCATTTGAATGCCGCGATGATGGGAAGAAGATGTCTAATGATGCAAACAAAGGAAGGGATACACAGAATGAACCTACTACACTTCAATGTTTCAAGTTCAAGGAGATGGGACATTATGCCAATAAATTCCCTAATCCAAGGGTTGATGATGATGGTCGACATCAACAAACTCTTAAGGCTAAAGACAAAGGAAAGTCACATGCAATTTCTATCAGTGATGTGGAGTACGATAACGATGTGGTGAAACGTACACTTACCATCCACTCTAAAGTAGAAAATGTTTTATTTGATTCTGGATCCACCCACTCTTTTATTTCTGAAGAATTTTCTATGGGTATCAACATATTACCTCAACAATTAGATGTTGAGTTAGCTGTGACAACACCTAATGGCACAACAGTCGCATCAAAAGTTTATAATTCTTCTCCGATCGAAGTTTGTGGGAAAGTGCTTCCTGTAAATCTTGTGATCCATCCTATAGTGGAATTTGATGTGATTCTTGGCATGGATTGGATTTCTTTATATGGAGCTCATATCAATTTCCAAAGAAGGGAAGGCACATTTCATATTCCAGATCAATCTATGATCGTCTATCAATGCAAGGATGAACATAACCTTCCAGTGGAAATTTCTTCCATCTTATGGGTCTTGATTCCACTAAATTAAGGTTATTTATCTCAAATGTTTGGTGAGAAACTCACGATTAAGAATATTCTCATTGTACGGGAGTTTGATGATGTCTTTCCGGAGGAATTACCGGGACTTCCACCAAATCGTGTAGTTGAGTTCTCAATAGAACTCGTACCGGGTGCTTTTCCTATTTCAAAGACACCTTATAGAATGGCCCCAATTGAGTTGTAGGAATTGAAGAAGCAACTCCAAGAGAATCTTGATAAGGGATTCATACGCCTTAGTGTGTCACCTTGGGGAGCACCTATTCAATTTGTTAAGAAGAAAGATGGATCAATGAGACTCTGCATTGATTATCGAGAACTTAACAAGATCACTATCAAGAACAAATATCCTCTCCCACGCATTGATGACTTATTTGACCAACTACGAGGAGCTCAATACTTTTCCAAGATTGATCTTCGTTCAGGGTATCATCAATTAAGGTTCAAAAGGGAGGATATACCAAAGATGGATTTCCGTACAAGGTATGGACACTATGAATTTATAGTGATGCCATTTGGTCTTACTAATGCCCCTGCTATCTTCATGGATCTGATGAATAGAGTCTTTAGAGACTATCTTGATCAATTGTGGTAGTCTTTATAGACGATATTCTTGTCTATTCAAAGAGCAAGGAAGAACATGAAGATCACTTGAGAATTATATTGAAGACCTGAGAAAGGAGAAGCTTTATGCCAAATTTACCAAGTGTGAATTTTGGCTTCAAAAAGTTGCATTTTTGGGTCACATAATCTCAAAAGAGGGGATATCTGTGGATCCAGCAAAAATAGAGGTTATCGAAAGATGGTCGAGGCCAACAACAGTAACTGAGATCCGAAGTTTTCTTGGTTTGGCGGGATATTATTAACGTTTTGTGAAAGATATTTCACGATTATCTAATCCACTCACCAAGTTGACTCGGAAAGGAGTTAAGTTTGTCTGGACGGAATAATGTGAAGAGAATTTCAAGGAGTTGAAAAGAAGGTTATCCAGTGCACCTGTGCTCACACTGCCTTGTAGTGGAGAAAGGTTTGTGATCTATAGTGATGCATCCAAAAAGGGATTGGGGTGTGTTCTTATGCAAAATGATATGGTGATAGCTTATGCCTCAGGACAGTTGAAAATCCATGAGCAAAATTACCCAACACATGATTTGGAGTTAGCTGTGGTAATCTTTGCATTAAAGATTTGGAGGCATTACCTTTATGGTGAAAGGTTTGATATTTATACTGATCATAAAAGTTTAAAGTATATTTTCACACAAAAGGAGCTGAATATGCGTCAAAGAAGATGGTTGGAGTTGATTAAGGATTACGACTGCTCAATCCATTACCACCCTGGGAAAGAAAACAAGGTGGCAGATGCATTAAGTCGACAAAAACATGCTAGTTTATCCATGATGAGGATCACAAAAGATCCAATATTTATGGATTTACAAAGGATGGATCTTGGAATTATAATGGAAGGGGAAAAATCTTATCTTTATCAAATGAATGTTCAACCATTTATACATGTGAATATTAAAGAGGCACAGAAAAAAGATGTCGAGTTACAAAATAATGTGAGAAACGTTCCTGAATTCAACCTTGATTGTGATGGGATAGTAAAGTTCAGGAATCGGGTTTGTGTTCCTCCCATCCCCGAATTAAAGAAGGAGCTACTGGATGAGGCTCATAGTTCTTCATTCTCTATTCATCCTGGAAGCACGAAGATGTATAGGGACCTGAAAGAGTACTTCTGGTGGGATGGCATGAAAAGAGATGTTGCTGAATTTGTCTCTCGATGCTTGGTTTGTCAACGAGTTAAAGCCGAGAGACAGAATTCTAAGGGGATGTTACAACCATTACCCATACCCGAATGGAAATGGGAAAACATCACTATGGACTTTGTCACAGGACTTCCTAAAACATCCAAAGGCAATAATGCTATCTGGGTCATAGTTGATCGTCTTACAAAGTCTTCACACTTGATTGATATTAGAGAGGATTTCTCTCTGGATCAGCTTGCCATGATATATGTAAAGGAAGTGGTAAGATTGCATGGAGTACCACTTTCTATTATATCCGATCGGGATCCGAGATTTACCTCGAAGTTCAGGTGAAGTCTTCAGCGGACTCTGGATATAGAGTTGAGTTTCAGCACTGCTTATCATCCTCAGACAGACGGTCAGTCTGAGAGAACAATTCAAACCCTAGAAGATATGTTGAGAGCTTGCTCTATGGATTTCAAAGGTGGTTGGGATCAACACCTACCTTTGGTGGAATTTTCTTATAATAATAGCTTTCACTCCAGTATTCAGATGGCTCCTTATGAAGCTCTCTATGGAAAGAAATGCAGGACTCCAACTTGCTGGGATGAAGTTGGGGAAAAAAAGCTATTAGGACCTGATCTCATTGATGAAATGGCGGAAACGGTCAGATCTATTCAAAAACATATAAGAGCAGCTCAGAGTCGACAGAAAAGTTATGCCGACAACCAAAGAAAAGACCTAGTGTTTGAAGTGGGTGATAAAGTGTTCTTACGAATATCTCCCTGGAAGAGGGTTATGAGATTTGGAAAGAAGGGGAAGTTGACCCCTAGATATATCGATCCTTTTGAAATACTGGATCGTGTTGGGAAGGTAGCTTACCGATTGGTGCTTCCACCGAATCTCTCTCAAGTTCACGATGTGTTCTATGTATCTCTCCTGAGAAAGTACATACCTGATCCTTCACATGTACTCAGCTCAGAAGTTGTACCGCTGGAACAAGATCTTTCTTATGAAGAACAACCGATAGAGATTCTGGATCGTAGCGAAAAAGTCCTACGAAACAAGACCACTCGATTGGTGAAAGTTTTATGGAGGAACCACCAATTAGAAGAAGCTACATGGGAGCTTGAGGATATGATGAGGGAGAGGTATCCTCATCTGTTTGTTACAAAGTGACGAATTTCAAGGGAGAAATTCATTTTAAGGGGGGTAGAATGTAACACCCGAGACTTTTATGTTATATAAATCATCAAAGGAATCTTTTTCTACACAACACTTTCTTGGCTTGCTTTAAACGAAATCGCGACCTTCCTCGACAGCTTGCGTCGTACGCAATACCGAGTTTCACTAAACAAAGATATGCTATTAAAATATTATTAAAACTAGCCGTTATGAATAGTAATAACCAATTTTTGAAATTTTATAAATTTTATTTTTCAAAATGGACTTCATTTTTGGATTCGGAATATCGAAATTAGCCTAGAGTGAAATTTTGGTATTTTTCTGAAAACTTTCGATTTTTGATGAATAGTGAAACCACTAAGTGGTAGTTAAAAAACTGAATTTTTCATAAAACTTAATTTTACCGCTTCTGTGAGTGGAATTTCGAAAATCCGAGAGACACGGTTAATATCAAGGACTAAAATGTGGTTCAATGAGATGAAAATAATTTTTGGTGAATAGTAACTTTTTACATTTTTTTTACCACGGTTAAAAGTAAATAGGGTAATTAAGGGTAAAGATGATATTATTATTACCCTAACACATGTCCTAATTATATTGGATAAGTTTAATTCGACCAAAAACAAACTTAGGAATAAAATATGACCATTTAGGCCCACTTGGATTAGATTAGGACATTTATTATTAATTCATTTAAAGAAGGGTTAAAACAGTTAAAATCAAAGTTGAATAAGTAAATAATTTTTAATATGGGGTTATACATAAGATAAATTCGACTATAAATATTCATTAGAAAGATAAAACGATTTCCTACATAATGGTATTTTATTTGTAATTTTTAGACATTAAATAATTTAATTTATTTATGACACAAATATGATGTAGTAATTATCTTATTAATGAAATATTGACATAATTAATGTTATAAACACCAAAATAAATGTAATTTCAGTCTTCTTATGAATTCCACTAATTTTATAGGTTAATATTACATGTTAGTATTGATTTAATTAACTTGGTTCGAACTAATAATTCTGTTAGGATTTTCACAAAAATCAATTACTAAATAGTGTCAAAATTGACATAAAATAGTTTTTAAAACAAATATTATATTAGTAATTGTTATTTTATTCCTAAAAATCTAATGTTCGGCCAAATGACTTAGATAAGGTTATATATATTAATAATAAACAACTTGGGGTTCGTTTGGCTGCTTATAGTAAGTTTATTAACCTTATAGTATAAGAACACAAGAAGACACGGTAAAAGTAAACCTATTTAACTTAATGTTAAATCTAAATGATAAGGTTAAAATAGGAACCTAAACTTGTATAAATTATATTTGATGAGAGTATTTTGACCCATCCCCACCTTAGCTTCGAAATATATCAATTTGGAGCTATTTAAAACCGAACTTGACTTTATAATAAAATAATATTTTTAGTTTTCCCAAAGGTGCCCATCTCTTCTCTTATAAAAGGGCACCTCCTCCCCCTCTTCCTCACACCACGTTGAGCCTTCAAGCTCGGCCAAACCCTACCAATCCCTCCTCTACACTTCCCTAGAGACATCCTAGAGGTCTTGTTTTTCTTCAAAGACCAATTTTAGTGCCCTAAAAGAAGGTCTCAAAGAAGCACTTCAAAGAAGAGGTAATGTCCGTTACCGATTCTTTCATCTTTATTTCTTCTTCGACTTCTTATTCTTTAGTTGTTTCATTATGAAGTAATAACATAAGTATTACTCATATACTGATTTGTTATTATAAGTATGAAACAAACCTATTTCACCATCTATCCATCCTACGGAAAAATAAATCACCGCGAGTGCGTACGTACGGAATACCGTCTCCAATCTGTGGTGTAATCTATTTTCCACCACCACATTACTTGGATGGGTATAATGGTGTAAATAATGACTTTATATGACTATTATAAATTGATACTAATTCTGAAATAGTATACATACACTCCAATACAATTCCACGATCATAGGAACGATATCATCACTCGTGCGTACGTACGGAATACCGTCTCCACGATGTGATGCGACTCGTTCTACATGATATTCATTTCATAATGAATATATAAATGAATTGAATGAATGAATATGATATTAATACCATTCTGGAAATGAGGTATCTATAACCTAAATATAATAATAATAATTTATTCGACAAAACACGCATAAGAACAAAAAGTTATAAACACCCGAATAACAAGTAGCAATGAAATATTACTACTAAGAAGCTAAGAAAATGACCATATATGATATCCTAAAAATAAGTATGATTCTGGAATAAGTCGATAAAATTATTTAAATCATTATACAGGAGGTTCGGACACTTACTAAGCAAAACGGACCTAAGGTAAGGGAAATATCACAATCTCATTTTTTGTCCGAGATTATTTATACTTTGGTATTTACTGGGGTATATTTTATCATCCACATCCATGTTTCCTCAAGATGTAATATTATTTTCATCCACCTACAATTGTTTAAATTCAATTTTACCCTTCGGTGAGTTTTTCGTAAAAGATATGAAAGGAATCTTTTGTCGTTTTTCGTACGAGGTACTTTTTTGACTTTTCTGACAAAAGTACGAGAAGAATGTTTTTTTTAAATTATACGGCATGAATGGATTTTTAAAAAATTATTTACAAGAAGCTTCCTTTACAGGTTTTCAAGTTTATTTTTAATCAACTTCTTTTGGTTTAAAATTGTATGACATGTTAAGAAAGGAAAAATGTTTTTGAAGAAGAAAGGATATTTTCCTCAAGAATGGAGTTCAAGATTTTTATCAAAATTATTTTCCATCTAAGATAATAAAGGGTTCTGTTTATATCCCTATTATTACATTGATTTGATTATGTTGTGATGGAATTATTTTTATGAATTCCTTTGTCTTATATGAATTGTTTTATGATGTCATGTTGTTTAAGAATCCCATTTGTATTACATGGGTTATGCAATGATGTATGATTTATGATTTTGTGTCACACATAAGAATGGTATCATTATGAGATGGGTGGGACCTATATCTCCCTCCAATGCATTGGGTAAAGATTTTATATCTCATGATATAGACATGTCTGGAACGGTAGGTTATACCGGTTCAGTGAAACAGGACTGAAACGAGGGTGACTCCGTTCAGAAATTGACTTTGTCCACTAAGATAGTCTTGGAAATGAGTCTTGACTTATAAGATATGATTCTATATGATTATGTGTGTATGCCACAAAGTTTCATGTTTTAATTTATGATTATTGTGATTATATTTCACAGCCATGATTTATCCCATGTTATGAAATTATGATCTCTTTTGCAGGTTAAGATTTCCAAAAGTTATGTGCTTATGTATATGATGTGATTGATATTTCTTTTATTTACCCTTACTGAGCATTTGAGCTCACCCTTTCATATGTTTTCTTTCCCCAGGTTAGGAAGAATGTTATTAAGTAAGATATGCCAAAAGGTACTATAGATATGATGAAATAAATAGGAGACAGTGTAGACGCTTTATGAACCAGTTGTTTATGTTTCCCAGTTTCTAAAGACATTATACCTATACGGTCCTTTCGTGGTTTTGTTATATGTTGTAATAATTATGCTTCAATTTTGAAGTATTAACAATGTATGTAAAGTATGGGTCATTATAGTGACCAAATTTGTTGTTGTTGAAATCTTCCAAGACCTAGTCTTTAAAATTCTATGTAATTAGTGAGGAAATTGTAAATTATATAAATAACAACTTATAACAATGAAAATAAAATCTTGACACTCTCGTATCACAAGCTTATGCAACTAAGAGTATTCCAACCGCCCAACCAAATAAAACCCCTATTAGATAAAAAGATAATATTTATTTATGTTAACATTATTCATTTAGTAGACCCCTTATATGGTGATGAATTTTATTATGAACCCATGTTTCCAATACCTAATCAGGGACTTAGTGTTAGAGATCACATAAATCAAAGGAACAATGGAATACATAATTGCGGTAAAGAATAATATCTCATCCACATTCTTACCAGATTCATATATGTGGTTAAGATCCATGAGTATGTGCTTCATATGTCTTAATAGGAGGATTGAGACAATTAAGAAACTTTAAAGATTCATCTAACCTTAATTATTATGGAAGAATGGTTGATAGGTATGTGACTATTTGATCATACAATACGAGTGGGAAGAACAAATCAACTCAATCTGTTAGTGATATGTTTTCTTTCAACTTATGGTAAAACACCTAACCATTCAACATCAAACATGTTATCCCATAAGTCACATGCCAAGGAGTATCTCAAACTCCATATAAGTAAGAAAAGTCGAATGGCTAAAAAATATAACATATTATTGTAGTTGGTTTTGTATCCATCCATAATTTCAATATTGGATTCCCTTAATTTATCTTGTGATATCTATAAATCACTTTTAGAGGCCCTAATAAGTCCTCAAGAGTCTAAAGTAGAAGTTATTATCATGAATGGGTATAATAAAGATATTGTTCCCACGAAATGTCATTGATTCATCTATTTTATAGATATAGATAGGGAACCTGTTATGTATGAATAAATCATGACCATTTATATGTTTAGGATAGTAAATGAAATTTAAATTTTCTGATCATTCAATGATTACCATTTTTTAATCAACATAATTCCAATATGGATAATCCAACTATTAGGTTACAGTAAAGATAATTAATTACCATCTTCTTTAACATGTTGGGGTTAAGAAAAAATTGAGCAAAAAACTCTTGGACTAATCAAGATCAAATCCAAATTGGGGGTCCTCGTCTCTAACTATGAATTATTGGGTTTTTGAGAGGATACGACATATAATTTTATGTTTGGAAGATCTTGGTTGGATAATCATGTAAAAATTCCATCATCATACCATCAATGCATCAAATAATTTGATTGATGTACAAATTAGTACATTTCATGATGATTGGCTTCCCTTTGAATCCTATGAATCTCAATACATTGATGTCAGTTCCTAAAAAATAGAATAAACACAACACATGATAATGATGTTTCTTGGGTTACAGCTTTAAATATTTTGGAAATGACTGCATTCAATACATTTGAAGAGATTGGAAATAAATACGTATTCCCATCATTTAAAGAAATGTAAAATGTCAACATTTTTGTATATATTTGTCAGTATTTCTGATATCTATAACATCATATAAACATGATAATATAGAATAATAATTTGTTACTCATATTAACATAAATACCCCAAGTGAAAATTCCCATAAAGTTTAAATATTTTCTCAAAATACCCCTACGTCATTAGATGAATTAAAAGGTATTGTAATATTATGAATAGAGAGTGAGAACTACCCCACATCATCTTCTCGATGATAGGATTTTGATACCCCTATTACCCCTAATGACACTAAATAGAAGGGAGAAGGAGAGTCAAACCTGAATCTTAATGATGATTCTGTTTTATATCAACCCCCATAGAAACTTTTAAATCCTAAACAACATCATTAGGTACCCAAAATTACCTCTCCTTTTCTTTTAGCACTATACATTTCCTATTTAACTTGTGATTTATGAAAATGATGAAGAAAAATAAGATCTAAGAGGCACCCCTCTTGAAACATAGGAAGTTTTCACCACAACTATTGATGTGATCTGAGGAAAAAATATGGGTGAAGACAAATATCCATGACCCACATTGTTCAGCTCTACTGTATACTTTTTATGGAAAGTGGTGTATACCTATTTTTTGAATCAACACAAAGATGTGTTCACCTGGAATTTCCTAGAAATACTTGGCCTTGACTTAAATGTAGTTAACTACCATTTGATCTTGTAAAATTGTTATTATGGTTACCTGTAGGCTATAAGAAGAAAGTATCTGACTCATACTACAAAGTTTTTAAATTTTTTTGATAAGAATATAAAATATAACATCATTTAGTAAGTTTAATATCTATAATATCTCACCAAAATTGTACCAAAAATATATTGTGTTGATCAATGATTTTATCTAGTTTAGATATATCAACTTACATTGTTTGAAATAAGATTTCCAAATCCCTATTATAAAAATTATTACCAATTCATCTCTCATATCTCAAGTCCATTCCTTTATGGTTGGGTATCTGAGATACCATAAAATATGGATGTCTCCTAAAATTGAATAATCCTCACATTTTATATCACCCAAGGAATATATTTTAGTCAAGTAATTCATTTCTATTTCAAGAAACTAGTTCCATATATCAACATGTCATGAATTATATTTTAGAACCCTTCTTGGTAAGACCATTGAATGTTACATTGATGGTTTGGGGGTTAAATATCATCAGTATTATGATGATATTAATGACCTTGAGACTATTTTCAATTATTTAAAGAAGTATAGGTTGAATATAAACCCATTAAAATTTGAATTCTATTTTACAGTAGAAATTTCCATTGATTCATAGTACGCCATCATAGCACTGAGTTCGATCCTGATAAATACAAGGTTATACATGAAATTTCATCTCCTAAAAACCTAAAATACATAACTGATCATTTTCTATGTATTTATAAAAACTGACGCTCCCTATAAAATATCATAGGTAAGTACTTACCCTTAATCAAATTTATGTATAATGTTTCCTCCTGCCGGTGGACCAATGATTATCAGTAATATTTCATCAATATTAAGAAATACCTTTTGAGCCCTCGAATAATAATGTGCCCTATTAAAGAAGTCCACTCATTTTATATTTTAATACATTATATAAATCACTATATGTTTTCTTTTAAAAAATAGAATAGGCTATAAAAAGGTGTCTATTATCTTAGTTAAACCATGATAAATGTAGACACTTGATATTATGATATTGAGAAGATTTGAATTGTGTTGATCTTAATATTCTATAAATTGCAGCACTACTTATAGTACAATGAGTCTAAATGGCCTCTCATAATTACCTGCTCAAATATATCCTCAATAATCCCACATAAACTAGAAGTTTTCATTGTGGGAGGTCACCTTTTAGTTGCTTGACATTTGATTTATACTGAAAATGGAAGAAAAAGGTCACTAATTAATAGATTTTCTAGCATTAGATCCTTCTATAGAAAAGACACTATTGAACATTGAGTTCCCCAATGATGAAATATTCTGTATTCAGGGGATCCCCCAAAGATGGGAGATATACTGTTATGGAACTTCCAGAATCCAAATAAGAAAAACAATGGAATACCTCAAAATCAATAAATTATATTTTGGAATCATCCTTATATCTCTAGACTAGTTATTTTTTTCATATTCCTTCTTGTTATTATAAGGATACACCAATTATTAAGCATAATACCAATCCCTCATTACATCCTTGGAATTGTAAGTGAAAATACTAATAGCCTATATTAAATTAAAAGGTGAGTCATAGTTTTTAATCAACAATTTTAATGGTGAGTATTATAATAAAAAGGATGGTAATATTCCATTTCTTGACTATGTAAAAGGATTTATGGAAGAATTTCCCTTCGATCTAGCATTAACCCATGTCCCTTTTTCATAGAATGTCAAGAAGATGTTTTGGTAAATGTGACTACATGATTTAAAGACCTAGAGTAGGAAAAAATCATTAACATTGAACAGTATATGGCGGTTTCACTATTCAAGTGAGGGAACATGGAATATATAAATTAGGTTAATTCCATCTCTCAAAAAGATTTTTTCTGAATGGATGTATTTCCTTCATGTTAAACTACCTCAAAAATAGGATTCTTATACCTTGAAAATAATGATAAAATAAAATTTTATGATGATAATACAACATTACCCTTTATTATTGTTTTAATTCTTAGAAATTACTAAATAAAAAAGTCTTTGATGGATTTCTCCTCGTGTGCATTGAAGGAGGGTAAACATCCATTACCATAATAGATGTCAATGAAGTTTCATGTAGTGCTCCTCATCTTTGACCATGCTTTCCCATCAGATCAGGAAGCCCACATATTTTTTCCTATTAATGAAACATGATGGTACAGAGTTCATCGAGAGATTATATACATATCACATATATTAAAACTTCATTCACCGACCCCCTTAATTATTTCATATCACTAAATACTAATGGTTATTTGTTTTCAAGCTAATAGATGTCATGGGGACATATCCCCCAAAAATAGCCACACAAATCATGTACATACTTACTACCACTGACTTATTCTCAAGTAGTCCACATCTATATCCCAAAAAGTATTTTAATAAAGGATATCATAAATTTTTTGAAGGAAACATTATTTATAGATTTTTTGTCTCATAGAACACTGATTTATAATGACACAAACTTATTTTCATCCAAGATTAAAAGGTAGTATCTTCAATATGATATTCAATCCATCCACTCATAGCACTAACATGAATTAGAAAAAAGGGATTAATATAGTTTTTAAAAATAAACCATAATCTGAAATACAGTATATATTAGTGGAAAAATAAAACACTTTTTAACTAAAAAATTTCTTCATGCTTTGTGGGATTATTTCACCACGATCTATATAACTATAAAGTGGCCATGAATTCAATATTATATGGGAGATAATTGATTTTATCCATTTATTTTTAACTAAATTAGCTTCACATTCAAATTTATGATCATTTTTCCTAAAATAAGAAATTAGATAAGTTATTGGATGAGTTATAACGAATCGATGACAAAAGTTTATATACGTTGCACCACATAAAATTTCATCATAACCGAGTACCATGAGCCATCAAAAATGGTCTTTCTCAATTCAAGCCTATGATGGGAAAAATTTTCAATGCCTCCCAAAACCCCAATGATTCATGGGATGTTTCTTCCAAAACATGAACCAAAATGGGACTGAATTTATACCTTATAGAATATCTTCTATAATGGAGCCTATTTCTTGACCATAATTGAAGGATAGCCTATCAATTTAACTTCCAATGAATGTCTTCACAAGAAATAATTTTCACAATATTCATGATAGGGTAATTTCCTTGTCACATGACATTAAACTATATGATATCCTAACATGAGAAACATGACATTATAATTGTCCAGTATAAGTCTCAGTGAAAACCCACATCCCTATAACATGATATGAGACTCTATGGCCAACATCCTAGTCACATGATGTTAATATATACAACAAATTTATTATTGTATGCTGTTAAAATCCAAGGTGGAAGTCTACCCCGCATTACTCTAAACTACTCATATGACCCATTTCATGTGGTCCCTTTCTCCACTACATGAGAGATCAATACATATAGAATTCTCTAGAAGAAAATACATATGTGACATAGAATATTAATACTGCCTCTTTTACCTGAGCAATATATGTTTAGAGGACCTACTCTAATGATGATCTACCTCAAATATTTATTCCCATCACTATGGGATATGTAGTGACATCCATGTACTCTACCGTAGACCCAGTCATCATACCATTAATTAGAATATGACCTTTCTCCCCTCCAGTTTTCAAGAAAGATATTTGTGAGAGATTATAACATGATTTCTATTATTCATAGACCTACACTCAAAAAATAGATTTTCCATTACCTAGCATATGAGTTAGATCTATTTAGTGGATATTCACTTTCCAACATATATACAGGGCTTGATTCTCATTCTGAAAAGATATGTAGTGAGTCTGGATTTTCTATGTTAGGCCCAGATAAATAACAAAAAAACCTCCTCCCTACATACTATCTAAGTAAATATGGGGAGTTACTTATAGAGAAATATGTTTGGATTGATTTATATTATGAATAGACACGTAGTAACACCTAGATCTCTTATAACGTTCTCAACTACAAACAAAATAACATTTCTATTTCCTCACATATGAGCCTGATCTATGTAAGGAATACTTATAAGAGCCACATGTAGTTTAATCCCTTCCTCTAGATAATATCAAAATCCCCCATTCATGGAAATATGTAGTCAAAAAGCCTTTATCATGATTTCTGAACATCTACTTTTTATAAACCACACATTGTGTATTGAGAAAAATAGATCATATCAATCCTTTATTAGCTATCAGTGAAAAGATAATCTAACTATAAATTACACTTCAATATAAACTATTCATACTACACTCCACATATAGCTCTACAAATGTGCCCCTAACATGGACTGCCAACCAGAGGCATATTTTCCAACTGGAGAAGGTCCTATTATCTACATAAACCCTAATAGGATCATAGTGATACCCACTTTTTGAATATAGTAATCTCTCAACCCTTTTTTACATGTTCCATTTTACCACTTTAGGTAATAGAGCCTCAAGTTATGATTTACAATGTCTTCTCCATGTTCAACAAGGGTGTTGGAATATACATATCATGTACAATTTAATTTAGGTTACAAAATCCCATCACAATGGTATATGATCTATTATAATAAATTGTGTGAATGCCTTCTTGGGATTGGTGATGTACAAAACCTTATAATGTTGGATATGTGTTCCATACTCATTGATTTAATTATCAATGTGTTTCAATCGATCTTGGATAATCCAATCTCTATAAATCTACTTCATGACATAAATTCTTGAATCCTCACAAATCTTCATGGTTATTGATAATAAACACATCCAACTCTAAAGTAAAATCTTTTTTATTATACATATTAGAAACGTGATATGGGTCTACATATGGAATCCCAATAGAAAATGTAAAATATAGGTGTAGGTATACTAAGGATAATTCCTCTTGTGTCTATATAAATTGACTCCATATTAGTGGAATATATCTTTCAAACATGGTTTTTGGTCATCCCCAGGATATGTGTCCCACTACACCACTCCTAATTCAAACATCATGATTTATTACTTACATAACCATAATCTAACTAGTTAATAAGATTCGACACCCTCAAAGTAACATAATTGTATATCATACCTATTTTTTAGACATGAATATGATATTTCATAAACCATCAGTAAAAGATATATGAACATAAACTATTGGAACAATCGGGCAAACTATAAAACGTTAAAATGATACAACCATTGGTAAAATCTATATACCCTTAAACAGTAGAAACCATTATACTAACTTGAGTGGATATAATTTCATAAGGAAAGAGACTTAGGACTTTTCAAAATGAAGACACATAAATGGAATTCTAAAAAAAATCATTCTCTGGTCACAGGACATGGGCTTTGAATTGTCTAGAAAAAAATGCCCACTTGAAATTAAAAAAGAACAAGACTTATTATATCAAAACCCCATAATGGATGGACTAATAAAAATACAGGTCTTTCCCTCTATGTATTCATTTTATAAGGTTTGGAAAAAATGAGGGTGAAAACATAAATGACTCAGAATTGTTTTGGGAAAAATATAACCAATAAAAAACCATAGTTTTCATTCCATTTCCTTTGGCCATGATAAAATTTATAGCATTATTCTATTATAGACATATAAATTTGTATTATTTCTATAAAACCTTGAAAATTTATTATACTATATCATCCCTCTAAAAAGATCTGAAATAGTATAATAGTGATGGAAAATTATATATATTTCAATTCCTGATTCATTACTAGGAGATGATCTATTTTCCAACTCATCTATTTTGATAACCATTTTTTTACATTTTTCACTTTTAGTTCAATGTTCAAATCATGTAAAATTATCTTCATGTTTCCATTTCCATGAGTTTTAAAGGTCATTATGAATGGATAATAAATCTAAAACAAAATTTGGGAATGAATTAAAAATAATAATAAAAGTTTTTATTCAGTGACCAACATGGAAAATCAGGAGTATCCATAATTTTGAGTCTCTCCCTGAAATTACAAGTAAATGTAAATTAAAAATAAGAGTATATATGATAAAAATGATCATTATAATATAATAAATCATCCAACGCCTGATGAGAAGTATTGATGGATTGATGAATATTCATTCATTTGATATATTTCACTTCAAAAAATGGGCATGTTCATTCAACATAATACTAGAATTGATTACTACTTCATCTAAAAGCTTCAATCCTAGTGTTTTTAATAGTATATTTACATTAACTCTTTCAACATGTTCCTCATAATCCTACAATTGTTTTGCCTAAAATTTTTCCAATCATTAAGTTTCATGTTCTCTAAAATGAATGAAATTGCTCCACTATATAACTATCCAGATATTTCCCATAACCGTTATTAAGATCAAATTTCATGGCATCACATTCTCTGGCCACCAACTCCTATACACAAATGAGAATTCTATATATGAAAGAATGATTGTTATGGTAGTAAAACCCACCAATTCCCAAACCCTATAATATTTTGACAATTCTCTCCACTTTATCAACGATCTTATCTAAAGGAGTCTCTATGATGGTAGCACAAATCTAGCATCAAAACCATTTCCTTACAGTCTTGTTTTTTATAGATATATTGGGATCTATAATATGTGTACCATCTATTATAAGTATATATCCCAAAAAAATCACTACAAATTAGTTCAATTTTCCTAGTAGAAAGGATAGAGAGAGACGATATGCATTGCTTACTGGTTCACTTCAAGGATTGTGTTGATGGGGGTGATACCCACAAATGAAGCACTCATCACTTCAATAGAAAGTTCAATGCCAAAAACAAACCCAGTAAACCTAGTTGATAATACTTGGTATTTACCGCTCCTGGTATAATGTGGACATAAAGGAAATGATTCTACACAATGTTTTGAATGTTTTTCTATATGATTATTCTTCTCAGAAACCAATTCATGATTGATGTTAGGTGGGGGATATTGGGATTTCAATGGCTTATTTATAAATCAATCTAGATCTCCCAATATGATATCTAGGTAATAATCCACCCACGATTTTGAATATCTCAATGATAAGTTGGTCAAAGTGCTTATAGATGGTAAAATTATTTTCATACTAGTATCTTCATGCATCATTAACAACCAAAGATGTTGGAGAACAACTGGATGAAAAAAACCCATAATCTTGGTAGTAGATAATGACGTTACATATCTCATACATCTAAACTATCATGAAAATATATAAGGGGTGTAATATTAAAAAAACATCGTATGTTTGAGATATCAGAAGAGAATCTCGAAATGATATTATTTCTAACTATTCTCTGGGGGCGCCTCTTCCATTTTCTATTACTTTTCAAGATACAACAATGTGAGGAGCAAAAGAAAATTCGACAAGGTTCCTCAGTATTGTACTATTGATTTTAACAACTAATGGGTACTGGATTAAGATCATTAATATTAAAAACATGGGTGAAAATAATAATGAATAATTTTTTTAGTGTTTAAATACTCATAGCATTCAAGTGTTCTTCCATCTGAACATATAGAAATTATAATGGTCAACTAATGAAATATAGAGACCTTTCTTGTTGAATATGACCTAACAACCTATAAATCTTGGAATATGTGGTTATGACCATGTTAATGGGTTTTCCCCTTACCCACATAGCTTCCATTTTAAAGGTTCTGATATTAACAGTTGAATGATCATTATATGTTGAGAAACACCATCCACATAGAAACATTGATAAAATATCTTTATTCAAAGATCTAAAGATACATCTGTTCTGATATTATAAACCCATGTGGTGTATTATCCTGCGTATTGGATATCCAAATATGAGCCTTAAACATATCCATATTGATGATTAGGGTGTTTCCATGTACACTTTCCATGTTTCCTCACCCCACGAGGTGACAATAAGATTTTCTCCCAGCTTCAGAATGCAATAATTAAATAGGTATGAAGAAATTTTCCCAAAAAATTATCAGTTGCAGTTAAAAAATATCTCACTATTGGAATGATCTACTCTACATCCATGCACAAATTATCCTTAGGAAGAAACTCATCATACATGTCCCTAAGGATTGTTATTTATCATATTTAATCGATATCCCACAAACTAACTCGGATTCACCATGTGGTAGATGAAATGTGTTAGTGTTTGAACACTAATGGTTGATCAGTTCATGAAATATCTCAGTTAGAGGATAGATCATAAACTAATAAATCCATATGAATTTATATAAACTAAATACAACCTGTTTATTATGGAATTTTTTATAGCATTGATGCACCAAGAGATCCTAGGACCACTCATTGGAAAAGTTACTTCCAGACTGTGTGTCATGCTTCAGACTCCATACTATATTAAACCTATCCCATGAGAGTTAAAAAAAATTTGGGTAATTTGGAGTGAATATATTGTATGATGTTTCATGAAACCCTGATTCAATGAAGTTCTATTATTAATTGAAATGATTCCTTGACATATTTTTTAGACTATATAACCCAGGGTATAGATGTTCTCTTGAACACTGTTTGAGGAAAGCTCAAAGGAAGAATAACGAATGTTTTGAATAGCCACCAGAATTTAAGGAATCATATTCTAAGCGAATATCTAATAGAGTAAATATACTAGCAATTGGATGGTGTTGAAATTATAAATTAGAATTATTCTTGACTGTTTCATCTTGAGTAGTAATGTGGGATCATGGGTTGGCCTCAACATTTTCTGTGATAATAATTCTTCATTCAGCTATTGTAATAAAATAAAATAACTAAATTCATCTAGAATCCATTAAATCTACAAAACATAATTAAAATATAAATTTTAAAACCCAAAGTAAAGTGTTAAAATGACATTAAATTTGGTAGATTGAAAACATCCCTATAGAATAATATGTACTACTTGAAAACATGGTGCACATGTCATACGAGCTAAAAAATTTCAATGAAAAAAGTGAATAAACCATAAATAATTAATGATATATTATGGGACCCAATGTATGTGAATCGGTTTTATTTTCTGATGAATATGAAAAATTGTGATTACTACATGTAATGAATTGCCAATCATGATATCAGAGACAATTGCAATGGTGCATACTCTCAACATTCCAAATGAATCGTATAACACCATTTATATTGGGGATGATACTTCTCTGGGTCCATCCGTACCCTTAAAAAATCCAATGATTTCTAAAATTATTCCACTAAATTGAAAAACTTCATCCCAAAAAAAACCCCATTATGAGGGAGGAATATGTTGGGGGCTTCTAGATTTTCCTTAATCGATAAGCATTGGTAAAGGTTCGTTGACCAACGAAAATGATAAACCAAATGATAATTAGTGTATATTTTAGAAAAGTAAATAATCACAAATAACATCTATGTTGTTTTAAGTATCAATCAAAATAATATGTGAAAGCCTTTACATAAAATAGTGGATTAAGGGATATTTGAAGAACCCCACCCCTTACTAATGAATTTATTTTATTGAAAATGGGAATTATCTATCACCCCAAAAAAGTGAAATTAGAATATGGAGTGAGGTGGTGGTTAATTAACCCTTAAAATTAAAATTAGTATACATATATAGTTATTTATAAGACACCCCCATGTTTAATTTGTTTTTGGAATTAGGTATTGGTGTTCTAGCCCCTACAAATGAAATTAGTTTATGTGGTGGGGAAGTTACCTTTCACCTCCCACAAAAAAAATTCGCATACAGAGTGAGGTGGCCATATATAACCTCCATAGAGAATATGAGGCCCTATATACGTGGTTATCTAGAAAAACTGTTTTCTTCAATACTTCCTATAAATATGCATTTACTTTTCAAAAAATACAAACAAAAATAAAGAAAAAGAGACCACGGGTGAAGGGAAGAAATATCCACTCCTACAGAAGTTAGATACTTTATCCAAATCAAAAACTATATGTATTCAGTACACCAAATTGGAAAAGGCACTCCCTATAAAGGAGTCCCTTATGGAGGGATTCTATCTGTGGAAAAATCCTTCATGGAATGAGATGTTTCCTTTTTTATTTGAGAATGAGGAACTCTCCAACATGAATGAAACACATTATGAAGGATCCCGTTTTAGGTCTATCCTTATTCTAATAGCTAGACCTATAAGTGAGATACAAGAAACCAAGGGTATTTATATATCAACTCCCAATGTTATCCTCCCATGTAGTGTTTTGGATTTATTTTATCTCCTCTGAAAAGTGTACAAATGGACCACTCCCATCAATGCCAAAATCCAACGAAGATTTAGTTAATGTATCCCCTAGGGACACAAAATCTACATTAATAGGGTGTATGGAAAACAAATGTACCCTATTTCGATCATCCATTCCCTTGTTATAGGTTTTCTACCTCTAATATATCCCAAATGATGGGGTCATTGGGTTATTTGCAATCATGAATCCCCTTAGATAAAAGGACTACAATCCAGGGATAGTGATGGGAATATTCCTTATGAAAGTAGTGGAACATACTTCCCACATGCTGCCTAAAATGTGAAGGGTCATATATAATATTGTTTTCATATGTTACCCAATCATTATATATGTAATCAAAAATCTGGGTTTTATAAAAAAAAATATGAAAATGGGAATGGTAATCCCTATTGGAGTAAGCCCATAGTTTTTCATGCTGAATAGCCCTCTATAGCCCCTCCTTTATCCATCAGTTGGTGAGGATCATATTTCTATGAGTAAAATATCTTGAAGTAACCCCTAGTAATTTATTTTAAGATAGTGTATAACCCTTTCCTTATATAACCCTCCCCCGTTTATCTGTAGAGGAGTAAGTAAATTCTGTTTCATTCTTCTAATTTACATGTATTTCCCAAATAAACATAATTATATGATGTGGATGATATTCTATTATCTATTACTTTTTAAAAAAATAATGAATCATGTGGGTTTAGTTATCTATGATAATGAATAAACTATCGTAATCAAAATTTCACATAAGTTTCCTCTTTCTAGGTGTATTCATAAACTTATATTTTAAGACTACTTTAATGTGTATGTTCCACTTCATCCCATGATGTCATACCTTTCATGACACTATATTCCCCACAAAATGATGTAAATATATTTAGAAAACTTTGTGTTAATAGGATATTAAACTACATGACGTTAAAATACATGAAAATTCCCTTTCCACATGATGTTTAACTACATGGTATGGTCCGACCACATTATCTAAAGTTGTGTCACCTGAACTACATAGGATTTGATTTATGTCTCGATGAGATATATAGGATTCCTCCCAAAAGTTAAAACCAAATTTCATCACTCCACTACCTTTTTTATTTATAAATATTCCTGATAAAATAGTTCCCCCACTCAGAATCCTACACTCCTTTCGATCCCTATCATTTAATTCCCATCGATCCATAATCATGATAGGATCAGTCTCCATATTTTGATATTCCTTATGATACAACTTAGTCTCATTGGTTTATATACACTCTGAAAATTACCTAAAATGGTTTCCAATTTTTAAGTCCTACACTGAATATTGACATGAAACATTCTTCTAGTCTACCTTAATACATGGAGTTAAACAATAAGTAATTTTCCTTGTCACATGACTATAAATGTTAAAATATAACTCATTAAGAGTCTCTGAACTATTTGGTTTATTATTCCATTAAAAATGATATGTCGGAAGACCCATCATTTACTTAATCCCCACACTGAATCAATCACCACCATCCTAGATGGATATAAACTATATACTGACCATTTTTTATGATTTAGACCGTCATTCCTTAAAACCATGCATCTGAAAGTAATATAAAAACATGATGTGGGATCGATAATTCATAGATATAGACCCATTAATAGAGAAAATATGATATATACATATGGTTCTATTGGTATAGAACCTCTGATACATACATATGGTTCACATAGATACATAATAATAATCAATTGCTAATATGTTGGGTAACTAGTCCCCAACACGGATTTGGGAAGGATTCGTGAACATGACATAAATCTATAAGAGAGACGTAGAATAATAAATAGTTCCCCCAAATAGTGTTTGGTGAGGCCGACCTATGATAAAAAACTATTTTGTTGAATATTTTATTGATAATAAATGATATAATTTCCTCATATTGTGTTAAATATGTTTATTTATAAAATATTTGGGATTTGATCATTCATTTGAAAATTTGGTGAAAATTCCAGTTTTACCCTTTATAGTACACTGTAGTATTTCGAAGATAAATATTTTTATATTTACTATTTGAATTTTAAATTTTTTAACAGTGTTACTAACATAATTTTCTACTAATTTTATTCAGGACACATGATCAAAAGAATGCATTTGGATGGAGTAATTGGGCCATAAAGGAAAAGGAGGACTGAACACGTCAGAATGGAAAAGATTTTGTATTTCAGCCATACCGCCTTCATCTGGGCTTGGATTGAGCCCAAAGTTTGAGATGAGATAGGGGACCCATATCTACACATATTATCCTTCTATAGGGCTGGACAATTCACGCGTTTTGGTAGTAAACTTTGCGGTTCAAGTTGGCATAAAATATTTGGCCGAGATTCCCCATTCACACTTGAAACCACTTTGAACCTAGCCTCCCCACCACTCTATAAATTGGTTTTTTTATCATTTTTTGGGGTTGGTACGTGAATTGGTAGGTTGAGGGAATAGTATAAGTGGATCCACTCTAATTATCCAACCATTTAAATAAGGGTAGCTCTTGAAGCAAGGATCCCTTCGACGAAGCCTTCTTCTTCTCCTTCATGTTGTAATGATTTCGTTTGTGTAATAAACTTCTTTGTTCTTCTTTTATTTATTCTCTTTTCTTCTGTTTTTTTTTTAATTTATTATTTTCTTAATATTATTATTTGGGCTGGAATTCTTGAGTAGAAGCATTATTGGGTTATACTCATTATAAACCTTTGCACATGCAAAACGATTCTACAATGATTACGCCACTCATGGAAGAGTAGTTCTTTTTAGTAGTCGATCGACATATATACTTCTTCGTTCATTTATTTTGAATAAATGAGATACTATAATTCACATAATATGATCCATTAATTGTGTTTTCAAATTATAAGAAACTAAGTGAGAAATTGAACAATTAACACAAAACGCGCGAGGTCGGGATTTGTGTGAATTGTGAGAGCGCAATCTTAATTGGTAATTCAAGACCATACGAGATCAATTTGTAGAGTTAAAATACAATACATAAACACAATTAATCCTCATTCCCATAGTGCTTATGTGCCTTAATTTACCATTGAACATAATCTAATCTTAGAAAATCAATCAAAGCAGGGTGTTGCGATTGCATGTTCCGAAGTTAGCCTAAGGTTAAATTCACTTCATCTTCGTGGTAAAGTTAATTATCGTAGGGTTCGAGATTTAACAAATTAAGGAATCATAATTAAGTGAATATTAATTTTAATGATAATGATTAATAAATTATTTAATAGGTAGAGTTATATCTATTACGTCTTTTAAAATATTTTCTAAAAAAAACATCTTCTTGTTGTGTCTTTTTAATCAAACTTCATTTCAAAATTAAAAACAAAAAAATGAAATCTTCTTCCAGAAAAATTCTTCTAGATTTATAAACTATAAAAAATCCTCATCCTTTTAAGTATTGTTTCAATTCTATTCTCTTTTATTTTTTTAGAATACCTGTGAAAAGTTGTTTTAATTCACCTCCTCCTTTGAGAGACGACCTTGGTCAGCCACTCTGCTACACCTAAGTACCCCAAAATCACACTAATCATTTGAGGGTGCCCATGACAGCGCTCTTTAAAATTGGTGCCATTGATAGGGAGGAAAGTAATGTATTAAACTATTTATAGGTATTTCTTTTATTTTTCATTTTATTATTTTCTTCACCTCTTTCTTTCATCTTTCCCCTTTCTCAAGTTTTAATTTTTTGGATCCTCTTCTTTTTTTTGGACCGTCAACTCAAACTTCTTATTTTTATTTTACTATGGTCCACATTCTTTCTTTTCATTTTTATTTGATTTATGACATGAACTAATCCTGAAGATCTCTTAGATCTTGACCCTGAGATTGAACGTAGCCTTAGGGCTCGAATCAAACATTCTTAGTATACGGGAAGTTTCAATATTAAACCAGTTGGTGAATTCCTCTCTTCTAGAAACATTGAAATTGAAAGAAATTCAAATTCAAACATAAAAGAGGAACCAATGGCTGGATATAATGGAAATTAACTTAATAGAACCATTCAAGAATTCGCTTCACCTGATATTAACTATCAACCAAATTGTATTGCATTCCCGAATCTCGAATCGGACTTCGAATTGAAATCTAGATTAATTCACCTTCTTCCAAAGTTTCAGGGCTTATCTGGTGAGGATCCCAACAAACACCTTATGGAATTTAATGTGGTCTGCTCAACTTTAAAACCAAGAAATGTTTTTGAATATCAAATCAAATTAAGAGCATTCCCATTCTCACTTGATGGAGCTGTAAAAGATTGGATGTATTATTTGCAACCTAAAGATGTAACATGTTGGAATGATTTGAAACATCATTTCTTGAAAATATTTTTTTCCAGCATCAGGGACCACATCCATTCTAAATGAGATATCAGGGATCAAGCAAACACAAGGGGAGTCAATTTATGAGTATTGGGAGAGATTCAAGAAGTTGTGTGAAAGATTTCCGCATCACCAAATCAGTGAGAAACTCCTCATCCAATACTTCTACTAAGGACTCACACCCATGGAGAGGAGCATGGTTGATGCTGCAGCTAGAGGAGCATTGGTGGACAAGACACCAGTAGCCGCACATGCATTGATTGACAAGATGGCACAAAAATCCCAACAATTTGGCGATCGAGGTACACCACATGTCATGGGAGTACATCAGGTAAGTCCTTCTTCTCTTGAAATTCATTTGATTGATACCAAGTTTGAAGAATTGACCACTATGGTGAGGTAGATTGCATTGGATCAAAAGACATCCCAACCCCCTCCTTTAAGGCCTTGTGGAATTTTCACTGAGACAAGCCCCCCAACTGACTGTTGCCCACAACTACAAGAGACAGAGGATTGCACAGTAGTATTCCTAGGGAGACCATTTCAGCAGCAAAAACAACCATATCCCCAAAAGAAGTTTGATTCATTTGCTCCAACATACAACCAAGGGTGGAAAGATCAATCGGATATGAGTTATGGCTCTGTACAACAACAAAGGTCACCCTTTCAACAAAACTTCAAGCAGCCTCCGCCTTACCAGTAGGGTTTCCAATAACCCCAAAGGAGATTTGAAGCCCAAGCATCAACAATCCAACAAAAATGGAATCCCCCACCAAAGGTAGATTCTAATACTGATGATATTTTGAATAAAATTGTTCTTAATCAACAGAATGAGCTGAAGAGTCAAGGTTCGGAGTTGAGGGAGTTCAAGACTCAAATGAGCCAGATTGCTACCACCCTCCATGAACTTGTGAGTAAGAATTATGGAAATCTACCTTCCCAACCCACTCCAAATCCAAAGGGTAATTTTAGTTCCATCACATTGAGAAGTGGGAAGCAAATGAACGATACATCTGTACCTACCATTCCACCGGGATTCACCTCAACTCCAGAGAAGCCGCATTCCATACCAACTGATGAGCAATCCAAGGAGAAAGTTAAAGGTAAGAAAAGGATTGATGATGTTCCTCCTAAACCCCTTCCTTTTCCAAACAGGGTTGTTCAAACTAAGAAGATAGCTGAAGAGGCGATGCAAAAAGAGGTTTTGGAAACATTCAAGCGTGTGGATATCAACATTCCTCTACTTGAATCCATTAAGAAAATCCCAAGGTATGCCAAATTCTTAAAAGAACTCTGTACCAATCTAAGAGGGCTCAAGGTAAATGAAAGGATCAACCTTGGAAGAAATGTCTCAACACTCATTACACCAACTCTAGCAATGTTAACAAAGTGAAAGTATCTCGGGACATTCACCATCTCATGTACCATAGGGGAGTTGCACTTCTCTGATGCTCTTTATGATTTAGGAGCTTCAATAAATGTTATGCCTCACTCTGTATTCTCTTCCTTACAGTTTGGTGAGTTGAAGCTGACGAGAGTAGTGGTGCAATTGGCGAATAGAGCTACGGTATATCCAGCGGGAGTCCTTGAGGATGTACTTGTCCAGGTAAGATACATGATCTTTCCAGTAGATTTCTACATGCTTAACATGGAGGATGATCAGGTAAGTTCTCATTCCCCCATTATCTTAGGTAGTCCCTTCCTCAAAACTACAAAAACTATCATAAATGTCAATAATGGTACACTTTCCATGGAGTTTGGAGATGAAGTTGAGGTATTTAATGTCATGGAATCCATGAAGTACCCCTCATAAGACCATTTTGGTTTTGTTATCTCCCATTTTGAACCATAAAATAAAAACTCCATGGAATTTGATTGTCCTATGCTTAGGGAAATTATGAGTATTGGTTCGAGTTTGATGTCTAAGACCACTTCCACACATGTTGCTGATACACAATCCTCTCTTGGATTTGATTTTGATGTGGATTCATATTCTGATTTTGATCATGTTCACTCTGATTATGACATGGCTGTTGATTATGCTGATGGATTTGATGCTTTATTCGCTGATTTTGATGATGTATATTCTGATACTGATGATCTTTGCGCACATATTTAAGTTCCTTCAATGTCTCCATCCATACTACACCTTCCTTCATTAGAACTCAAACCATTGCCAGCAAATCTCAAATACTCATACTTGTTGAGTGGTGAGAAATTACCTGTTATCATTGCTGACAATATCCCTTTTGAACTTGAAGAAAAACTTTTGAATCTTTTGAGGGAGAACATCAGGTCAATCGGGTGGACCTTGGATGACATATCAGGTATTAGCCCCTCTATTTTCATGCATAGGATTCTCTTGGAGGATGGGGCTAAACCGGTGAGACAGCCACAAAGGAGAATCAATTCCACCCTCCTGGAAGTTGTTAAAAAAGAAGTTGAGAAATTGCTCAAGGCTGGTATAATCTTTCCCATTTCAAATTCTCAGTGGGTAAGTCCTATTCAGGTTGTGCCTAAGAAGAGTGGTGCTACTATTGTTAAAAATGATAAAGATGAGTTAGTTCCAATGAGGGTGAAAAATAGTTGGCGTGTGTGTATTGATTATAGGAAACTAAATCAGTCCACTCGTAAGGACTATTTCCCCCTCCCATTTATTGATCAAATGCTTGAGAGACTAGCTGGGAAAACACACTATTGTTTCTTGGATGGATTTTCTGGATATTTTCAGGTTCCTATAGCTCCGGAGGATTAGGAGAAGACTACATTCACCTGTCCCTTTGGCACATTTTCTTATCGAAGGATGCCATTTGGACTTTGCAACGCCCCAGGTACCTTCCAGAGATGCATGGTGAGTATTTTTTCTGATTTTATTGAGACCTTCATGAAGGTATTTATGGAATATTTTACAGTGTATGGGTCTTCATTTGATGAATGTCTAAATATTTTGGGAAATTTATTGAATCGTTGTATTGAGAAGAATCTGGTCCTGAACTTTGAAAAGTGTCATTTCATGGTAGAGCATGGCATTGTCTTAGGGCATGTAGTGTCAAAACATGGGATAGAGGTTGTTAGATCTAAGGTAGACATTATTTCATCCTTACCCTATCCTTCATGTGTGTGTGATGTTAGATCTTTCCTAGGGAATGAAGGATTTTATCAGCGCTTCATCAAATATTTTAGTAAGATTTCTCTTCCTATGTCACGATTACTTCAAAAAGATTCTGATTTTGTGTTTGACGATTCTTGTAGGACTTCCTTTGATGAACTAAATAAGTTTCTGACCACTCCACCTATCATACAGCCCCCACAGTGGGATATTCCATTTGAGCTTATGTGTGACGCCTCCAACATTGCAGTTGGAGCTGTCTTATCTCAGAGGGTGGAGGGACGTTCACATGTGATCACTTATGCATCGAGGACACTGGATTCAGCCCAATAAAATTACAAAACCACATAAAAGGAGTTTCTTTCAGTCATATTTTCTTTAGATAAATTCCGTTCATATTTATTGGGCTCTAAAGTAGTTTTTTGTTCTAACCATGTAGCTCTGAGGTACCTCTTGAAGAAGACAGATGCAAATCCTAGGCTGATCCGATGGATTCTCCTTCTTCAGGAATTTGATATTGAGATAAATCACATGAAGGGGTCAGAAAACTTGGTGGCGGACCACATGAGTAGGCTAACTCACACACTAAAGGATGACACCTTGGACCAGGTACCACTTCGGGACACTTTCCTGATGAGCATCTTTATTCCATCTCAGGTACGCATCCTTGGTATGCAGATTTAGTTAACTACCTTGTTTCCTCTGAAATCCCTGCAAATTTAAAGAAAAATCAATTCCAAAAATTAAAGAGTGAGTCAAGATTTTATGTTTGGGATGATCCATACTTATGGCGCATGTGTAGTGACCAAGTTATTAGGAGGTGTGTTCCTGATCATGAGTTTGAGTCTATTTTGTAATTTTGTCATACACTTGCATGTGGTGGACACTTTGGACCCCAACGGAAATCTAGGAAAGTTTTGGACTTTGGATTATATTGGCCTAGTTTATTCCATGATGACCATGTGTTTTGTAAGTCATGCTCTCGTTACCAACACACTGGGAATATTTCTAGGAGACATGAGATGTCCCAATAACCCATACTATTCTGTGAGATTTTTGATGTTTGGGGAATTGATTTTATGGGTCCTTATACAAGTTTATATGTTTTCTTGTATATTTTGGTTTCTGTTGATTATGTGAGCAAATGGGTGGAGGCCAAGGCCACCACGACTGATGATTCTCATGTTGTTGTTGATTTTGTGAAGGCACAGATTTTTTTGCAGGTTTGGAGTACCAAAGGCTATCATCAGTGACCAAGGGACACATTTCTGCAATCGGAATCTTGCTTCCCTTCTTCGGAAGTATGGGGTACACACAAAACATCAACACCATACAACCCCCAAACAAATGGCCAAGTTGAGGTTTCAAATCGTGAGTTGAAACAAATTTTGGAGAAAACTGTTCAGCCAAATAGGAAGGATTAGAGAAAGCACTTGGATGATGCATTGTGGGATAATAGGACAGCATACAAGTCACCCATTGGTATATCCCCATTTCGGATTGTTTTTGGGAAAGTATGTCATCTCCCCGTGGAAGTTGAGCATCGGGCTTATTGGGCTATAATGAAATGCAACATGGATTTGGCCCAAGCTGGAATCCAAAGGAAGCTACAAATTCAAGATCTTGAGGAGATTAGATTGTATTCATATGAGAACTCAAGGCTCTAAAAGGAAAGATCAAAATCATCACATGATAGAATGATCCAACAAAGGAAGTTTCATGTTGGAGAGAAAGTCCTTCTCTACAGTTCACGACTGAAGCTGATGCCTGGTAAGTTGTGTTCCATATGGTTAGGTCCTTATATTGTATCTAATGTTTTTCCTTATGGTGTCGTGGAGATCACACAAGAGGACACTTGAAGGAGATTTACAGTCAATGGACAACGTTTGAAGAGATACTTTGAGGGACTTCCTACTAATGCAGTGTATTTTATCACACTGCATGACCCCATCATCACTTGAGCACACCAGGTCGTTCCTAACCCTTTCACTTTTATATTATTTGTCCTATTTAAAAATTCTGCATTTCATGTGCATATATCATCTCATGGGTTCACATTGAGGACAATGCAATATTTTAAGTGTGGGGGAGGGAACTATTTAGTTTAGTAATTTCAATTGTTTTCCTGTTTAAAAAAAACAAACCAAAAAAATTGTGTGCTTTTGAAATTTTTAAGCTGAAATGATTCTCATCACAATTTTGAAATTCATATCAATAAGTGAAACAATTTACCCTTTGAAACTAAGCTTAAATTAATGCTGAAATGACTTTGTTTCAAGTTTAAATATTTAGTAATTTCATGAAAAGTACACTGAATTTTGAATCCCATGCCACATCTCACTGTCTTTATATTTGAAATCACTTTCTTGTGAGGCTTCTTAACCATTATTTTCGTATTCTTTACATTCACCTCACTTCTTGAGAGAACCAAAACATGCTTGATTTAACCATAATTTGATCTATTCCTGTCAAAACATGAGGGTTTTAGGTACTTATGTTTAAATTATTGAGGCATTTTTTGGTATTAAAGCCCCTATTTCAAAGAATCTTTTTTTTTAATGGCATACCTTAAAATTTTAATCATTTTAGCCCTTAAAATCCATGCATAGCTTGTTAGGTTAGCCACATTACAAGACAATTTTCCCTATCCAACTAACTCTTGAAGTGAAATTGCATAATCTAGTTGAGCTTAAATGTGGAGGAAGCTATCTTGTGTTATGCTACAACATTCTGTGATACTTTGGGTGGAAATTTAAATTTTGAAGAGATGTATTTAATGCTAAAGAAAATCATTATATTGAAAGTTGTGCCTTTTCTGGAGCTTTCATGACAAGTGAAGTTGTGATTTTTCTGTAGCTTCTAATTGAGGTAGAAAGTTGTGCCTATCTGGAGCTTTCAAGAAAATAATGTTTGAGAAGATTGACATTTTTGTTGCTGAATTGATGAATGGTGAAAACCTTCCATGAATTTTCATTATGATGGAGCCAAATTGATACTATGGGGATTAATGAGGAGACCATATTTAAGTGAAAATTAGATTAATGCAATTTTGCTTCAAAAAGGGTCAAGCCCTCCTCATTCAGCCTCAGAGTTTTTCACATCTTAATCCTACCAACCGAAAGCCACAGAACAACCCTAAAAAGTCCTCATGATAAACATATGTCCTTGACTCACATTGAGTAGAGATATACTAATTTATCAATCCTATGGTGACCCTGGTATGAGTTTGGATGAGAAAGACATTGCAAAAAAATTGACATTTGTGTGATAAGAGAAAATTCAAGCGAGGTAAGTGTTTTGTGCATGGGAGGATAAATAAAGTGAAAATATATTGAATGATATAATCAGAGAAATTTAAATAATGGTTTTTTATGAGGCATGGTACCTTTTTTCTCTTGGTATGTAATTGTTTGATCTCAAGGATATGTGTTTTAAAATTGGTTTTGATTTAATATTGATGTTTACTTGACATGAGGTTTTTACCAGGAGTGAAAAAGGGTAAGTGTGGGAGAGTTGATAAAACACTATTTTGTTTAATATTTTATTGATAATAAATGATATAACTTCCTCACATTGTGTTAAATATGTTTATTTATAAAATATTTGGGATTTGATCATTCATTTGAAAATTTGGTGAGATTTCCAGTTTTACCCTTTATAGTGCACTGTAGTATTTCGAAGATAAATATTTTTATATTTATTATTTGAATTTTAAATTATGTAAATGTGTTACTAACTTAATTTTATACAACTTTTATTCGGGACACATGATCAAAAAAAGGCATTTGGATGGATTAATTGGGCCATAAATGTAAATGTGGGGTGGACACGTCACAATGGAGAAACTTCTGTATTTCGGCCATAACTCCTTCCTATAGGCTTTTATTGAGCCCAAATTTTGAGAGGAGATAGGGGACCCATATCATAACATATGATCCTTCTGTAAGGCCGTCCAATTCACGTGTTGTGGTGTTCAAATTGGCGTTAAAAGTTGGCATGAAATATTTGGCCGAGATTCCCCATTCACACTTGAAACCACTTTGAACCTAGCCTCCCCACCACTCTATAAATTGGTGTTTTTATAATTTTGTGGGGTTGGGACGTGTATTTGGAAGTTTATGGAAGAGGAGAAGTGGATCCACTCCAATTCCACAACCATTTCAATAAGGTTAGCTCTTGAAGCAAGGATCCCTTCGACGAAGGCTTCTTCTTCTCCTTCATGTTGTAATGATTTTGTTTGTGTAATAAACTTCTTTGTTATTCTTTTATTTCTTATCTTTTATTCTGTTTTGTTTAAATTTCTTCTTCTATTAATCTTCCTATTTGGTCTGGAATTCTTGAGTATAATCGTTATTAGTTTATACCCATTATAAACCTTTTCACATGCAAAACGCTTCTACGATGATTATGCCACCCATGGAAGAATAGTTGTTTTTAGTAATCGATCGACCTATATCCTTCTTCATTAATTTATTTTAAATCAATCAGATACTTTAATTCACATAATATGTTCCATTAATTTAGTTTTCAAATTAGAATAAACTAAGTGAGCAATTGAACAATTAACACAAAATGCGTGAGGTCGGGATTTGTGTGAATTGTGAGAGCGCGATCTTAATCGGTAATACAAGACCATACAGGATCAATTTTTAGAATTCAAAGACAATACCTAAACTCAATTAATTCTCATTTACAGAGTGTTTATGTGCCTTAATTTACCACTGACCATAAGCTAATCTTAGAACATCAATCAAAGCAGGTTGTTGCGATTGCATGTTCCGAAGTTAGCCTAAGGTTAAATTCACTTCATCTTCATGGTAAAGTTAATTCTTGTAGGGTTCAGGATTTAACAAATTAAGGGATCATAATTAAGTGAATAATAATTTTAATGATAATGATTAATAAATTATTGAAGAGGTATAGTTAGATTGATTACGTCTTTTAAAATATTTTCTAAAAAAACATCTTCTTGTTGTGTCTTTTTAATCAAACTTCATTTCAAAATTAAAAACAAAAAAAATGAAATCTTCTTCCAGAAAACTTCTTCTAGATTTATAAACTATGAAAAAATCCATCCTTTTAAGTAGTGTTTAAATTATATTCTCTTTTATTTATTTAGAATACCTTGTAAAAGTTGTTTTAATTCATTTCCTCCTTTGAGAGACGACCTTGGTCAGCCACTCTACTGCACCTAAGTTCCCCAAAATCACACTAATCATTTGAGGGTGCCCACGACAGCGCTATTTCAACCTCCCATACTCTCTAATAATGTGAGTTCATAAGAATAATTGTTCATATATCCAGGTAAACACTTTCCTTTATAAATCTAGTACATATCGTGTCACGAATTCTTGATCCATTGTGTTTTTTTAGTTCTATGAATTATCACTATTGGAAATGTCTGAGGAATTCATGTAATTCCCCATACATGAGAAGATAAAAACACCATAATGGATTCAATATCCTATATAAACATAATATAATATCCTAAAATATATATCTCTATTACTCTCTTAATATAATTCTTAAACTACTAATTGATATGTGTAACAGATTGATGGAAACTAATACCAATGTCCAGGAAAATATTTGTAGCTAAGATCTCCATTGAGATATCTATATATTGATTAATGAAATAGTATGATAGGGATATATCAAATCCATCCATCACATTCCAATAACTATTCTATAACTATAAAGACTCAACTCAATTCAAGAAACTCTTATATTTAGTGGTGAGTGTAGTTAAAATCATTATCGGCCTTTATGTTCTCATTCATCACAAACTCCTCTATTGAAACTACCTCCCATAAGGATAGAAATGAAATATCATGAAGTTACCTTCTCCCAATGTTATCTAAAATGATGGTCTATCCACAGAACGGCTCTGGATATCCTCGAGAGATCACTAACTTCTTTTATAATTTGATTTTATTTCTAAGGTGGAACATTTAACAACCACCACTTTCTTGAGAAATCCGACATAGGTTAGGGATGAATAAAGGTATAAAACCAATTCAGTTATCACTTTTCATGATAAACTCAAACCCCTAATATCTAAATGACCACATTAAATTCATTCCTAAGGAGTAATTTATCTTTGAATCTCAACATTTACTATGTCATAGCCATTCTACCCTGAAGAGATCCAACACTTTCAAAAATCAAACCATCCTCAATGTTAGATAAAAAAGTTCACCTGAGAAATACCTAAAACACCAAACACAATATAGAAATATCATCATGAGTTTGATTAATGAAGCATAAAGCAATAGACAATTGTGTCCTGAATGTTACTAGACACAAGAAGTACTATCATGTTAATGGTGTCCAAAATAGATACAAAACATGACTCATAGACTCTATCCAATCATCTATTATTCAAGGATCATACTAACCCTTAAAAATATGATACCTTTTTCTCTAAAATATATGAATAATGTTAAGCATATGATTAGTCACATCATGATTTTTGGGAACAAACATCCACTATATAAGAAGGTATACAATAAATAAAATTGATTAATAATTCATCTTCCACTCAATGGGTTGTAATAACTTAGTTTAGAACCTAAATTGATGCCTTATTTTTTAATTGGTCTCTATAGAAAGGTTTAAGAACTGAAATAAAATTTTCATAACCCAACCTCTAAATATAGTTGGGTTGTATATGGGTGGAATCCTTTATTTGATAGGATAATCCCATGGTTACTATAGTATATTTAAGTGTGTTCCTGTAGGTATGAAATAAAAATAATAACTAACATTCTATAATATGTATATATGAAATTCACTACTAGATTTTTTGGATATAGTTACAATTCCAAACCATGACTCTAGTTTAAAAAATCTTGACTATAATGTATATTCACGGTTTTGAGAAACATCGATGGACTAACAAACATAATAGATCAAAGGTCATGGTTTTTGAAAACTATAATGATAGAGTAAGTTTTTTCATATTTAGTTCAAAATTGTCACTCTATATTAATATCATAATTTGTAAAAATACCATAACAATATCCTATGTGGTATAATATGGATCCACATATATCCATGTGAAGTCACATATGAAAAACCTTATATTTAATCAACATTATTTCAATATTTATTCTATAAAATCACTGTTAGTGAAACCCAAAATATTGTGAGGCCATCATTCTCTAAGAATTTAGTTACATGCCACATTAACTTGACATATGGATAAAATAAAACTATTAAAAACATAAAAACATGGATTTATATTCCCAAAATCAACTAATATTGCATATGATGACTTAGGTATGTACATAATAAAGGGTTGAGATATTAATCCCTGTATGGGAATAAAAAATCAAATCATATGGTAAATTAGTGCACTGACATCCAAGAGGAATATATATGTAACATAAGAGGGTTGAAAATCATGATCTTAAACAATGGTACATTATATAACATGAGAGAATAAAGGCAACATGGGAAAGTGTAAATAATATAAAACATGACATATTAAGAATATATCAAGGATAATGACCAAGAAATCATAACATATTGTTCACAAGATAACGTCTCATGCATCATAAATGGAATTTTGTGAGATAAAAACATTACCCAATGCATTGGAGGGAAATATAATTTTGATCCAACATATCACTTTCTTATCATGTTCATGTATAAGTGTGAAATATAGATCAAACAATATAAGTATGTATTTTATGAATTTTAACCCCATTAATAATGAGTCTAGGTTATATACATGTAAATCCCCAGTCAATTGAGGATAAGTACAACTAGGTGAATACCCTTGAGTGGTAATGGGGATTGGTATTTATAACACAAATTTTTTTCATGGAAATAACATGATAATTTCAATAGTAAGAATGGTGTACATGAAGATTTATAGAAGAGGTTAATGAAAGTAAAAGTGGTCCATCAATACTGGGTAATCATAATGATGGTAATATGGATGTTTTAAAACATATCCCAACATGAAAATTTTAAAATCAATAGGCGATACAAAAATAAGGTGCCTGACTAAATAGGGGAATGAGAGTGTCCCTAACATTGGAAGGAATCTTCTAAGAGATTTGGAGGAGCTTATTGAGAGAATTGGGGAAAATTATGAGGGATAAAGATAGTGAAGGTAATAATAACTTCATGAACTAAGGGTTTTTAGTGATGAAGAATGGGAGGGTGGGTGGGATTATATAGAAAAATAGGGGAATCGTATACTATTTTCTAAAATTTGGTTTTGGACTCCATATCACAATTTAATCAAAACCAAAAAACATATCATGGTTTCTACAAAAGAGGATTGTATTTCATTTTTTTATAAGTCCAAAAACTAAAATTTATAAAATAATTCCATTGGTGATGTGGAAGTCATTCATGTTTGTAAAGAATTGATTTTAAAAACATAAACTTTAATATAGGTTTTGGAGTATTCATTAAGGGTTTAAAAAATTATAAAATAACATAAAAACTTTTAAATTAAATAAAAAAAATGTATTCATGGATACTCTCTATAGTATTTACTACATAACTTTTAGACTTTTATAATGTCTAAATCACACTGTATATTTATATTGTATTTACATTTTTCCCAAAAAAATTATTGTCTCTAAAAATTATGAGAAATCACCATTAGATCATTTAGACAAGTAGATTTCAAAAATTATTTTTATTTTATACAAATAATTATATAAAATTTTTAATTTACGCTTTTAAATATGAAACACAGTTCATCGAAAAATACTAGTTTTTTTTTAAAATAAAAATTTCCTCACCATATAATATTTTCATATATCATTGACAAAAATGTATCATTTATATTTTAATAAATATTTTTCATTAGGAATATTTTATTGAATAAATTTTTTTTTCAAAAATTCCTGAATTCAACAAAAATAGTGTCCTTTATTGAAACTATATATTTTCCAAAAATACAATTAGTGTTTCATCGCAACAAAATATAATTTTTTACAAAAATTTGATTTAATTATTTATAATGTAATAATAAAAAGTATAAATACAATCTTTCATTTATTACAAATAAAAATATAAAATATCATAATATTAGGGTCTACAAACATAACCCCTTATTACACCATCACATTCCCTAAGGGTAACATGGAAAAATTTTGAAATTTTTGGGAGGTAGTTTGGTGAATGTGGTTTGGGTCATGTTCAATGACCATACACTTATCATATATATGATGTCTATCATGATATACTTATTGAATCATATCTTGGTCTGAGTCAAAGGAAAATCTCAGTGAGGTTATCTCCCTTAGAATCTATAATTAATAAGGATCATTGGGTATGATCTTATAAGTCGGGGCCACCACTCCTTCTATCTATTTCAATTTAACATTATTATAACCCATAATATAATAATCATAATGGTCATTATACAAATTATATAATATCAATAGTTATGATTCATAAAGTTATTTTAAATATGATGGGGGTGGCATAAAGGATGAGGTGTGGGGACCAGGTCGTAGGGTTGAGTCCCTGAGCCGTTTTTCTTATAGTGTACATATGAATGGATCCCACCAATTAAATATGATATAATATAACTTATAATAGTTCAAAACAACCAATTTAGTGTATTTTTTCAATAACATCATTCCATAATAAGTTGTTTTCTCATTTAAAAAGGGAATTAAAATTATAAATGTTCATGTTGTAACATTATCCCCCCATTTATAAATTTTACCCTTGATGATTTTCTTTAATACACTAAAACATATTGGGGAACATCTCTTTTGTCACCTCTTCTAGTTCCCTTGTCACTTCCTCTGACTTATGGTTCTGCCATAATAATTTTACCAGGTGAGTTTTCATGTTTCATATAATTTTGTCTCTATGATCTAAGATCTTCATTTCCAGATCCCCATATGAATGATAATTCTCTAATGGTACGAACTATGGGATTTTTACATGTGAGGGTATGTTATATACTTTTTCAATAGGAACACATAGAACACATCATGTACATGAGATATGTAATATGGGAGTGCTATGAAAAATTCACCTCTCGTGTGTGATCAAGAATTTCAAAGAGGATGGTGTATTTATAAAAATGATTTACCTTCTCCCAAAACATCATGAATTTATTAAATTTAGATATATAAAAGAAAATTTAATCTCTAAACTCAAACTCATTGTCTCATAAAAAGTTGTATGTTGAGATTTTTTTTGTCAGCATTTTGTAGATTCTATGTGATGCTAAATGGATTGAACCTTCTCTTGTCATCACTTAAATAAGATCAGGTCTCATAAGATTCCACTCTCTAACTTTGTACCATTATGCTATATTCCAACACATCTTATCATGAAGAGTCTCATAATGGTCAATTTTAATTATAGAATGGAAACAATTTTTACATGAGAAATCCATTAGGAAAAAGTGTTAGTCTCAACATCCATAGAAAAACATTGATTATCATATCAAAATATTTTATAGAGTTTTAATTCTTACTTTATAATGATCATCTGTCAGAGGGTGATAATAAATAATGAGGCTTATCTCATTATCCAACACATGTTGAAGGCTTTTCTATAGCCTCAAGGTAAACCCTGGATATTGATCATATAAAATAGCATGTGTAACATCATAAAGTCTTAAAAATTCCCTTGTGTTTGTCTTGGAATTTTGGTCGAGAGATAAATATTCCTTGATAAAAATAAAATTCACTAACTTGGTAATATGATTGTCTATACATATTAGTTCTTATTGTTTTAATATACAATGGTGAGTTATGAAAATAATTCAAAATTTCCCTCTTCATTTATGGTTTTTATGGGACACATATCTTTGTTATAAACCATATAAATATATATTTTGAAGAGTTAAACTAGTGAATTTTCACTACCTTTTTCTATATCACCTCATCATCCTTAGGATCATCCTTGATCCTTATAGGAATAGATGGTTTAGTTGTCATTTGTGAAAGATATGTTGATTATATTTTTATTATTCCCATGTCCATACAGTGTATTTTTAATAAGATTGGATCCCCTAAAATTACCATCATCTATAGGGTTAAGGGATACATTCAAATTAGATTTTCCTCCACTTTCTTCACCTTCTCATAATGGTAATGTATTGAATTATAATAAATTTAATCACCACTATCCACATTCATTACTGTATATTAATCTCCTTTTGTGTGAATATATACCTCAAGATTTTATGATTTGTATGTATGTAAAAATTTTCTCCATAGATATAATATTGAAAAAATTTCATTGTGAAGATAATTATATAAAATTCCAAGTCATTTTATGGGTATTTATTCTCATGTAACCTTAATTGGAGTGCAATATAGGCTTTCATTTTTTCATCTTTTCTAAGTATTCACCCCATGGCCTTTTTGGATGCATCTTTGTGGATCAAAAATACATCCCCTATAGTGGGTAATGTAATCATAGGTGTAGTTATTAACATTTTATTTTAAACTTTAAATTTCTACTTTAATTAATAATTCCATAAAAACATGACTCCTTTATGAGTTATCTTGGTTATTGGTCTTGAAAATCATGAGAATATTCTCACAAATCGAGGATAGTACCCATATAATCCACGAAAACTACATATTTCCAAAACAAATATTAGTGTTATCCATACTTTTATTGCCTTTGTTTCTTAAGGATCCATAGATATCACTTTTATGGTGATAACAAGACCTAGTAATTTTGCTTTCTCCATCTATAACGTTCATTTATTATACTTCACGTATAAATTTTATTTCTCCAATGTCATAAATATAAGAATCCAATTCCCCTCATGTTCCTCCTTGCTTTTAGATTAGATAATAATATCATCTATAATGAATACCAAAAAAATTAAACGTAATCTAAAAAGACTCCATTCATTATGTCCATGAATATTATTAGAACATTACTAGGCCCTAAAGTAATAATTACGAACTCATAGTGCCCATACCTAATAAGAAAATTATTCTTGGGGAAATCATCTTTCTTAGACATTAAATGATAATATATCGAATGAATATCTGCCTTAGAGATGTATTTTTTCCAATATATCTAATAATACAAGTCATTTATTCATGGTAGAGGATTAGTTTTCTTTATCATGATATTTTTTAGAAAATGACAGGCAAAGAAGAGGTTTATTGACACATCCTTTTTCTTGATGAAGGTGGTCAGTGCACCATGTGGTGAAACACTTAGGAATATAAAACCTTTTTTTTAGAATATCATATATCTCCCTCTTAAACACCTCAAGTTAAACATTGTTCATTCTATATGGAGTCTTTGTTATTGGAAAATATCTAAGGATAAGCTTGATTGAGAAGTCAACCTCATGGATTGGAGGCTAACTGGGAAATTCATTGGGAACCATGTTAGTATATTCTATCATAATGGTAATATCATCAAATATGATATTTTATTTAGTCTTAATCATTTTATCCATATAGGTTTAATCATAGGGAAATAATATCCATTATTTAAATGATCATTCAATTGGATATTAATCCTCATGATTTCACATGTATTGAATTGAAGGGTTATTTTTGAAATGGAGGTTTATTTCCTTCTCTTGTAAATTTAGGTTGGATTTATAAAAATGAAGACAATAAATGCTTAGAATTTCATCAAACTATTTTAAAGTTATTATCATGAGGTTCACAGGGATGTTTATACCACAAAATCTGGAAATTTATAAGTTATATACATGTTATTAAACAATTGAACCATTTTTCATCTTCAGTGATAACAAGACTTCGAACATTTGAAGTGGTGTTTGAATATTTCTATTAAATAGGTGTTATTTGGGAGAATGTGTAAATCAATGAATGATAAGTCTTTTATTCACTACTTGATTATAGTTATAATCTTTTACAACATAAAAAATCAACTTAGGGATGATAATTTTCAAACTATAAATAATTTAAAATTGAGACTTTGAACATTTAATAGATAACCCATAAATAACATACATTTATTTACCTATTAATTTCTTGGCTTGAATATAATTTATTCATGGTCAATTTCCTAACATAAAATATTATGGTAATTTTATTTCTTTTATAACGGTTCATAAAGTGATTTTGAATTTAAGAAAGAAATCCCCACTAGAGTGTCATACCAGGTGTGTATTAAGGCTAGTTTTCATGCATCGGGTGATGATCGAGTCTAGCTAAATGCACCCTTTTCAAGGTTATTATCCCATGGTTTTATTATTCCAAATTGGCATCCACCTGTAGAATCAAAATACGGATTTATTTTTAGGGAAACGAATTACTCTATAGTTTAATAAATTTTAGGGATGTTTTCATGTTCTTAGTGTTATCCCAATTACTTTCACAATAGTTTTATAATATTATTCTCCAAATATAACTAGAATTTCCTCAAATTCCAACTATAAAAACCCTTATCTTTAATACACATTATGTATTGATTTATTATATATGATAAAACCCAGTATAATCGAGAAGACCAAGAGGCCTTGTATCATTTTTGAATTGGCTATATGGAACATTAACTTGATTCGTGGATACAATATATTCCATTGATTCTCAAATACTACATGGGTAAACCTGGGGGCGTACATAAGAAACGGATGATCTATAAAGACCCGTAAGGGAAACACAATGAATAGATTATGTTAAGTAATTACATGTGTTACAAGAGGAATATAAAGGTAATATAAGAGGGGTGAGAATCATAGCATTGAACAATGCGGCATGATATAACATGATAGTATAAAAAACGTGGGAATGAAAAATGACATAAAACACGACATCAAAAGCATATTTCAATGCTAACCACCAATAACTCATAACATAGTGTCCTTAATTTAACCTCCCACGAACTATACATAGAATTGCAGAAGATAAAAACATTATAAAATACATTATTAGGGTATATAATTTCTGGTTCAATCATCACTTTCATATCATGTACATGAATAAGTGTTCTATATAGATCATACTGAATAAGGATGTATTATATCAATTTTAACCCCATGATTAAAGAGTGTGTCTTGAATACAAGTAAATACCCAATAAAGGATGTATCGGTACAACAATGTGATTAAACATGAGTAGAAATATGGATGATCATTCATTATATAAATGTTTTCCTTAGAAAATCAAAGGATAATTTATGCAGCATAACATGTGTACGTAATGGTTTAAAGAAGTGGAAAATGTGATAGAAAGTGGTCTATAATTACATAGGAATTACAAGGATTATAAGAAGTATGTGTAAAAATATATCCCAACTTGAAAAATCTTAAATCAAAATGGATAACATAATAATGGCACTTGAATAAAAAAGAGAATGATAGGATCCCTTACCTTTAGTGGGTGATTCAGAAACCTTAGGATGAGATTATTAGGAGATTGGGGAACCTTGGGAGGGATTTAGATAGGTAAGGGAAGATTAACATCATGATACATGGGTGTTTAGTGAATATGAATAGGAGTATGGGAGGGTTTATATACAAAAAGAGATGGGAATTCATTATAAATTTCTAAAATTAGGTTTCAGACTCTATATAATAAATTAATCCAAAAAATAAACCATCCCATGGTTTTTTCCCATGATATATACAAAAGAGGAGTGGATTTAAATATTTAAATATTATGAGAACCAAAATCAGTAAAATAATTCCCTTGGTGATGTGGAAGTGGGCATGTTTCAAAATAGTTAAAATTAAAACATTAAAATATAATATATGTTTTGGTGGATTACTTAAGGGTTTATAAAATATATCAAATAAAATAAAAAACATATTATTATTAAGGAAAAAACAATTTTGGTCTTGAATAATCTTTAAAGTATTTATTACATCACTTATGGTATTTTATGATGTCATAATACACACAATATATTAATATTTTATTTTATTTTGACCCAAAAATTCTGATGACTTCAAAAAATATGAAAAATTTACCACTCGATAATTTTTGAATTCTAATTTCAAATATTACATTTATTATATCAAAATAATTGTCTATATTTTAGGATTTCAACTTTTAAATAAAATTCCACTTTATTTAAAAATATTGTATTTTTTAAAAATAATAGTTTTCTAGCCATTATAAAAATTACATCTGACATTGTAATGTTATTTTTTTATATTTAAATAAATATTATTAAATAAGAATATTTTATTAAAATAAAAAAAATTCCAATATTCTTAAATGCATAAAAAAGAGTGTCTTTGACTTGAACTATATATTTCTCAAAAATAAAATTCTTGTTCAATCACATCAAAATCTAATTTTTACCTAACTCATTATTTAATCATTTACAATGTATTAATAAAAATTAAAAATATAATACATATTTTGAAACAAATAAAAAATAAAAATGTAAAGACTTGGAAAATTCCATATAGTTTTTTTAATTATTTTGGATTATTACAAGTCTGTGAAAATTGACGGCGTGTGATTCTGAGGTCTGGTGTGCCTGGAATGAATTTCTGGACTTTTTTTAGGTACGTTCAGTAAATGAATGGGTAGAATTTTCAATATTTTGAATTGGTGCTTCTAATTGAAATATGAGGGCACCATAAAATTCACAGTGTCGTGATTCACTTAAGAGAAGCTTCACTTTGTAGGCAGTTGGTTGGAAGAAAAATATAGTTTGAAAACATTTTAAAGAATAATAAAATAACCTGTAATTTTTTTTCTCCAACTGATGAGTGGCAGTGGTGGGTCTGGTGACTTCTCAAGCCATGTAATGGTTTGACTCTCCTCAATTGCATAACCGCACCATTGTGGATTAAATTAGGTTCATTAATTAATCATTTAAAGAACCTCATTAAATTCGTTCGTTCATTACTCACCCTTTCCCCCTCCTATATATAGGAGGCTCGGGGATGAGTTTTGACATCGATTCACCAACAGAGGAATCTCTGGAAAAGTACTGCGATGCCATCCACCAATGGAGTATGGAAGCTCTGGAGGCAATGATCCAGGATCGATGAACATCGACGACTCCATCCAACGAGGGCGCTCCTCCCGCCGCATACCCACAAACATGGAAGTATCACCATCCACAGTAGTCACCAACAATATTAGAGGTAGAGGGTTTAATTATTATAGTTTATCTATGATGATTTCTTTGTTTCTACTTGGTATCATATTAACGCAGAGGGCACGGGCCAAATGATCGAGGCTTGGACCCTCTCTGTTTCGCTCATGTTACATTCTTTGGGGACGGTTTCCTCAATTTGACGGTAACATGAAATAGTGGGTCATGCTATGACAGAGGCATCTCAGGAGGTACGTAGGAATAGAAGAATGTAGAAACAAAGCTCTGGAGCCCCGCCAGAGCCCCACAGAAGATCTGCCGGCGCGGCACCGGTGCAGCGATGCCGGCGTTCGGCGCCGCCGAGTAATAGAGGTTATTGGAAGTGATGGCAGTAGGCGATGAGCCGTCACGCGCCACGTAGGGGAGCCACGACATCAATTCATGGTGGCTGTAGGTGGTGGGCGACACATCGTCCAGCCGTGGAGGAGGTGTGCCAGCGCACACCACATTGAAGACGGACGTAGCGTTATGCCATGGCAGAGGAGGGGGGCCTGCAGACCACGTGTCAGTGCCATGTGGAACCACTTATTTAAGGAGTCGAATGAATCCTTTGAGACTTTTGGGAGAAGGGGGAGTGGCACCCCCTTCGCACGGGCCACCCAGCTGGGTGCCACACTGGCAACCAAGCCAGACGCGGGCTGGCCGAATAGGCCGGGCCTGCGGCCCAGGGGGCTAGCGTGGGTGGACCGAGCCTCACCTGATGGGCCATACCAAACGCTACATGGGCCCACGAACCAGTCGGGCCAACCCTGTTTGGCCCAACCCAGTGAACCGGGCCGACCCATAACAGGCCGGACCTGAGCAGGGTCAGGTAGACCCTAGGACTTGTTGCGTCAGGCCGACCAAACCGAATCGGACCGGGCCTAGACCCAACCTTCCCTCAAAAAATTAAATGCCCGTAACTGATGAACCAGGTGTTCTTTTGACATTCTGTTAGTGGATTTGGTACCCCTTTTTATAAGCGGCCCCTTTGGCATATTCCGGCGAGCCTGGACAAGTCAGGCCGAATCGAGGTGCGATCACCCCTGTTTCATGGAAAGGGATGTAACTAACAGACCATGTGTCTGATCGATGCACCGTTTGTGTCATAAGGACACTTTTGACAAGAAATCCCTTTGCAGACACTCTTTATGGGTTTTTATGGAGTTTTTTGTGTGACCTAGGTTGGATCAGACTTGAATCCAACCAGGGACTTTTTACAAAAGTACCTACATCTCACAAATCGGGCATCCAACCGACCCATTGTTTGTCACGTTGGAATCCCAATGATGGAGAGGTATCTTGGGTATTATTCTTTTGAGACTTCGTACTAGTTGAAATATGATCGATGACTTGAGAATTGGAGTATTCCGAATATTATCCATGATTCATGCGCGAATCTAGTGGATGGTTATGACCTAAAAAAGATGAGCGACCAATACAGGTCAGCATCAGAAACTAGAGAGTGGGATGATATTTTTATACGACTAATAATACCTAACTCTATACCATCAACCAATACGGGTCTGCACCAGTGACCAATACGGGTCAGCACAAGCTACCAATATGGGTCAGCACCAGCGACCAATCCAGGTCAGCACCGGTGAAAAATACGGGTGAACATCTAGTGACCAATACGGGACATCATACATTGACTTATATGGGTCATAAGTAGAGTTAATATAGGTAGGATGATCTGGCTTTACGACTAGTCTTCCCTATCCTAGAAACCTTGAAGTTATACTGTTAGATTGAGTTGTCTCTTTTTCTTTGTGCTTCATGATTTAGATCATGCTTGTGATATTACCTTTGTGGTATTTCTTATGATGTTTTCCTTATTAGATTTTTAAGAGAACATTTGGGGGTCTCAGGGTCCCCTACTGAGTTGTTATACTCACCCATGCATGGCATCTTCCCACACGTGTGTGTCTGGTGCATACTACTGATGCTCTGAGGAAGACTTTGGAGGTTTGGGACTTGGTGGAGCTTGGTGAAACTAGAGCATTCAACATCCTCTTCATTGACTTCAGACTTACAGCTATTACCCTCATGGTAGAGCTTCAGGGAATATGTGAAAATTGTTTACATTTTTTAGTTTATAGGGCTTGTATTCCATCCCACTATTTTCAGTTTACAGTTGTACTTGGGTTTGTACTTTATTCTCATGGTTATATATTACTTTGGATTGTTGTTTACTTCAGTTTCCCTTTTTGAGTGTGTACGGATCTCTAAGGGAATGCCTTATCTGTTTGGTAAAAGCCTTCAGGTGTTAGTCACCACCCCCTGGCCTCTGGAAGGCGTGCTTGGGGTAGTCACATCCAGACCCTGTGGGATGGGTCGTGACAAAGTGGTATTAGAGGGCATTCATTTTTACTAGAATAACTAAGTGTCTACTTTTAATGAGGCAATGGTGTAAAGTGTCTTGAGTTTGGTTTTCAGTACAGGGAGTCTAGTGTTGGTGTGGCGGTCGACCTATCCATACACCAAAACCCTGAATTCTGTTTTCTGACTCGATACATGAAAACAACAGTTGATAGTTCTTTGAAAAGTTTTATGGATCTTTATTGGGTCATCTCACCGGGTATAACTTTTTGACCGTGACATGTATGTTTCTTACAGGATGCCTCCACGAAGACATCAATCCAAGATTCTGGTAAGATATCATCACAGTGGCCCACTGAGCGATGAGGTATTAGTATAGAGACCACTCATAGTGATGGAACCTTCAGGTGTTGTACCAGCAGTACCACCACCTGTTGAGTAGAAGATGCCACTAGTGGATCATGCACGCCAGCTGATCACATTGCATGAGTTCTAGAGACAGATTCCTCTAAGGTATCTATGTGAGACGGACCCCCAGGAAGCATAGGACTAGATTGAGGTGGTTTTTGAGTCTTTTTATTAGTAAAGACACCCACCGAGCAGATGGTGATATCGGTTTCTAGCCTTCTTTGGGGCTTGGCAGGATGATGTTGAGCTTGATGCTCCAGGTGCATTAAGAGATGACCCTCACCTAGCCAGACATTGAGATTGTTTTTAGGGTGGAGTTCATGCCAGTGACACTATGCTCTGTGCATATTCAAGAGCTGCTATTTCTGCAGTAGGGAAGCAAGACTATGGCTCAGTACTCGGTGAGATTTACTGACCTCTCATGATACTCCATCGACATGGTACGAGACCCTTACATCAGGGCCCGAACCAATGAGTAGGGGATCCAATGAGAGATCAGAGATGCGACAGTTTCCATCAGCACCCCGACATAGGATGGGGTGCTAGAGAGAGCTTATCTGATGTAGAGCTTCCTTTCCTAGCAGGCACCGACAGTTATACCCTCTATTGGATGACAGGTAGCATAGTCATCTACAGCTAGATGTAGACAGTTGAGGTAGAATCCCAAGCGGGCTAGACCTTTCGGAGGGCATCCCCGGGATGCAGTGTCAGAGGTACAAGGATCGAGAGGCCGATGGATCCACCAGCAAGGAATGATATATTTTTCCTTTCGAGGATAGGGTCATAGAGCTGGTGACTTCCCGAATCCCCTTGCGGATTATCGGAAGACGATGGAGGGTCCATCAAGGTAGCAAAAGTGGTAGGATCATTAGTTTCAGCTAGGCAGCGGATGAGGCATGAGAGAAGGATGTGCAGCAGGACGTGGTCGGGTTCACCCGGTACTACCACCAGCACCCCCACGTGGTCCACCATGAGCTCAGGGAGAAGGTGGATGGGTACAGGCCCAGCTACAGGCAATAGAGGCTCAGGATCCTGACATCCCTGAGATTATATGAGGTATTATGTGTATCTTCTCTACTTTATAAGCAGCGCTTATAGACATAGGTTCTAGCCATTCTTTCCTTGCCACATACTTAGTTCGGGACTATGAGATTCTGACTGAACTTTTAGCTCGACATTTTCTTTTGGAAACTTCTATGGGGGAGATTTAGAAGCCACACACTGGTGCCAACAGTGTGATATTACTCTCGAAGGAGAGAGTTTTAGATGGGATCTTCTAGTAGTGGCGTCGAAGCCCTACGACGTCATTCTAGGCATGGACTGTCTATTAGCACTTCATGCAAAGATTGACTACCTTAGATGTACAGTGTGATGTACGCGCATAGATAGAGGCCAGTTTTCCTTTGTCTGTGAGAAGGAAAAAAAAGCAGCACAAGATGGAATTGCGCTCAGGAGGGTGCAGGTGATTCCATATTAGCTGGCTTTTTTGACCTTAGATATGGTGGATGAGGCAAGTCCACAGTTTCATGCGGTGGTGTACGAGTATGAGGACGTCTTTCCAAAAGATATACCAGGACTACCTCCTCATAAGGAGGTAGAAATCTGCATTGACTTATACCCAGGAACAACATAAATATATACACCATCATATCGAATTTCCCCTAAAGAGCTTCAAGATATGAGGGTACACTTAGATGACTTTCAGAGGAAATGATTCGTAAGGCCCAGTGTTTCTCTATGGGAATCCCTGGTGTTGTTTACCAAGAAGGAAGACAGAAGATTGAGGCTGTGCATGGACTTCCTGCACCTAAACTAGGTGACCGAGATGAACAAGTATCCTCTATCGATGAATGATGATCTCTTCGACTAGATGAAGGGAGCTCGTTGTTTTTCAAAGATATACCTCAGATCAAGCTATCACCAGCTCTGGGTACACGATGAGGACGTACCAAAGACATCCTTCAGATGTTGGTATAGCCATTATGGGTGTTGGGTGATTCCTTAAAACAAAAACAATGATCCATAAGTGTTAATTGGGATCATGAGTAGGATATTTTAGCCATACCTCGATCGGTTAGTGGTGGTATTCATCGATTAAATCTTAGTGTACTCAGCATCAAAGTAAGAGCACGGTGTACACTTGAGGATAGTTCTGGACACACTCTGAGAGCACCAGTTATATGGAAATCTCTTAAAGTGTGAGTTTTTGATACTGAAGGTCCAATTCTTGGGACACATCATCTCAGAGGCTGGAGTTTCTATAGATCCAGTGAAGATCGAGGCAGTACTTACTTGGGATCTACCCAGGAGTGTTACTCAGGTACAGAGCTTCCTTGGATTTTCATAATACTATCGGAGGTTTGTACCTAGTTTCTCAAGAGTAGAAGAACCTATGAATTCCTTGACGAAAAAGGGTAAACCCTTACTATGGTCAGATACATTCCAACTGAGCTTTCAATAGCTGAGGTAGAGCTTGACCAGTGCTCCCATCATGAGGTTGCTGGAGGAGGGCACTGACTACGTGGTTTGTGGTGATGCATCAGAGACCGTACTCGGTTTCATCATGATACATGATGGTGTAGTGATTGCTAATGGCTCATTAAATTTGAGGCGTTATGAACAGAATTGTGTGACTCGTGACATGAAGTTTGCAGTAGTAGTCTTTACACTGAAGATGTAGCGACACAACTTGATGGGAGAGCAGATCATTTTCTTACTCAGACCACAAGAGTCTCAGATATATCTTCACATAGAAAGATCTAAATACGAGAAAGAGATGTTGGCTACAGTTCCTCTAGGACTATGACTTTGAGATAGTCTATACACATGGGAAGGGGAACGTAGTGGCAGATGCACTTAGTCAAAGATCGAGTTTGCAGCTACTGAATGAGGATTCCATATCCTACATGGATAGTGATGAGATAGTATACCTATAGTCAATTGTAGTTTCCCCTACACTCCTTCATTGAGCCAGGGAGGTGAAACTCAGAGACTGTAGCTGTGAGACTACACGTTCTAAGATATCCTCAGGACATGCACCTAACAGATATTCTGAAGGTGGGGAGCATGCTATCCTTTTCATAGGATGTACAATTGTACGAGTAGTGCTATGATAGGAGGTGTTGAGGGAGTTCCATACATCCCCCCATGATAGTACATCCATCCATGATGAAGATGTATCAGGACCTCTAGCATCAGTACTGGTTGTCGGGGATGAAGAAATCTGGGGTGGAGTTTGTTTCTAGATGCCTCACTTTTCAGCAAGTGAATGCCAAACACCAGGTACAAGAATGCTTGACCCAACCCCTCGTGATACCAGAGTGGAAGTGGGAAGGGATATTGATGGGATTCTTGATGGGTTTACCACATACATTCAGAGGGAACGATACCATATGGGTGATCATTGACTGACTCACCAAGTCACCCCACTTCCTTGCTATTCGAGAGAAGGGTTCGGTGGAGATCTTGGGACGTCTGTACGTTCCGGAGATCGTGTGACTTCATGGTGTTCCTCGATGATATTATCAGACCGCGATGCATTCTTGACATCCCAATTTTGGAATTGATTGCAGGAGACTATCATGACTCAGCTTCTCTTGAGAACAACTTTTCACCAACAGATAGATGGTCAGACTGAGAGGACCATCCACACCATGGAGGACATGCTTTCTGCATGTGTCCAAGATTTTGTTTGCTGTTGGGAGGACCACCTACCCTTGGTGGAGTGTGCGTACAATAATATCTATCACTCCACCATTGGTATGCCCCCTTTTGAGGCATTTTATGGATGACTGTGCAGATCTCCCTTCGGCTGGACGAATCCACAAGAGCCAGCACTCATGGGGTCATAGATGGTACATGCTACCACTAAGAAGGTGCAGGTCATCCAAGAGTGGATTAAGACTCCACAAAGCTGACAGAAGTCCTATGCTTATAGGCGACAGATACAACTAGAGTTCTAGGAGGTGGACCACGTATTCTTGCAAGTATCCCCTCAATGGGGACTACGGAGGTTTAACCATGTTCGAAAACACTCATTGAGGATTATCGAACCATTCCGGATAATTTGGAGGATTGGCAAGGTGGCATACCTCTTGGCACTGCGGCCATAGTTGGGGAGGGTGCATGATGTCTTCCATGTATCCCGGCTGATGAGATATGTACATGACCCATCTCACATCATCAACCTTGGTGAGATTGAAATTGACAACGGGGTGACTTTTATGGAGTACCCTATGAAGATAGAGGATCAACAGGAGTGGATCCTTTGTGGGTGGTAGATACCTCTAGTGTGCGTTCTATGGTAGCATAGGAATCTTCAGGAGAGCACATGGGAGCGAGAGGCTCATATGTGTGCCCAGTACCCCCTCTTTGTTTTTGTAGCCTTGTTCAACTATTGGGGACGTAAATCCCCATGGTGGGGAGAATGTAGACCTGAAAAATTCCATTTAATTGTTTTTAATTATTTGGGATTGTTATGAGTCTGTGAAAATTGACAGTGCGTGATTCTGAGGCCTAGTGTGCCCGAAATGAATTTCTAAACTTTTGTTATGTACGTTCAATAAACGCGTGGGCAGCATTTTCTATCTTTTGAACCGGTGATCAAAATAGAAATATGAGAGCACCGTCGAATCCGTAGTGCTGGGATTCTCTTAAGAGAAGCTTCACTTCAACCTTAGTTGGTCAAGAGAAAAATATAGTTTGTGGGCTTTTTAAATAATAATAAAATAAAATTCAATTGTTATTTTCTATTCTTTTCTCTAACGGATGAGTGGTGATGGCGGGTCTGGTGACTTTTCAAGACATTTAGTGGCTCAACTCTCCTCAATTGTGTATCCACACCATTGTGAATTAAATTAGGTTCATTAATTACTCATTTACTAAACGTCGTTAAATTATTTTGTGCATTACTCACCCATTCCCCCTCTTATATATATGGGGCTCAGGGATGTGTTTTGACACAACTTCAACAAACAAGGAAACTATGGAAAAATATCGCAATGCCAACCTCTAACGGAGGATGAAAGCTCGGGCAGAAATGATCTGGGATCGATGAACACCAACAACTCCATCCAACGAGGATGCCCCTCCCACGGCATACCCTCGAAAGTGGAAGTACCACCGTCTGTACCGGTCACAAAAATTATTTAAGGTACATGTTTAATTATTAAAATTTATCTATGATGATTTCTTTGCTTTTTCTTGATATATTATTAACACGGGTGGTGCGGGCCAAACGAACAAGGCATAGACCCCCCGCCGCTTCTCTCACATTGTGTTCTTTGGGGACGGTTTTCCGAAATTGACGGCAGTGCGAAACAATGGGTCACACTATGACAGAGGCATCCTCAGAAGTCCGTAGGTGTAGACATGAGTAGAAATAGAGCACTAGAACACCGCCGGAGCCCCACTAAAGATCCACCAGTGACCGGAGCTGGCGAGCGACAGAGGCGGCCGGAAATAGCTGGTCACGGCAGCAGCAAGTGGCGCACCATTGCGTGCTGCGAAGGGGAGCCGCAGCATCAGAGTGCGAAGACTGTAGGCGGTGGATGGAACGTCAACCAGCCATAGAGGCAGAGGTGGCATGACATCGCGCGCCACATAGAAGAGGGTCGTGGCATTATGCTGCGGCAGAAGAGGGGGACCCGCATCCCGCGGGTCCTGTGGACCACGTGGGGGTACCACATGGTGCCGCTGATTGAAGGTGACGAACGGCTCCTTTGAGCCATTCGGGAGAAGGGGGAGAGGCTACCCCTTTGCGTGGGCCACCAAGCTGGGTGCCACGCTGGCTACCGGGCCTGACGCGGGTCGGGATGGACCAGTGGCCTAGTGGTCCAAACATGGGTCGGGCCAAACCCGCAGCCCAGCGGGCCAGCACGGGTTGGCCGAGACCCACACGGCGGGCCGGGCCGACCGTGACCCAAGCCAGCGAACCAGCCAAGCCATCCCAAATAGGCCAGACCCAGTGAACTGGGCCGACTCTTAATGGGATAGACCCTGGCAGGGTCAGGTAGTCCCCGTGACCCGTTGCGTGGAGATGGCCTAACTGAGTCAGACCGGGCTCATACCCAACCTTTCCTTGAATAAAGAAACGTCTGTAACTGACGAACCGAGTGTCTGTTTGAAACAACATCAGTGGCATTGGGACCCCTTTTTAGAATTGGTCCCTTTGTAATATTCTGGCAGGCTCGACCGAATCGGGCCGAATCGAGGTGCGATCACCCCTGTTTCATGGAAAGTGGTGTAACTAACAGACTGGGCATCTCATCGATGTGTCGTGTGCGTCATAAGGAACCTTTTGAAAAGGCGGTCCTTTGGAGATACTCTATGTGAGTTTTGATGGAGTTTGACGTATGACTTGGGTTGGATCAGTCTTCTATCCAATTGGGCTCTTTTTACAAAAGTACACATATCTCATAGAGCGGGCGTCCGATCGACATGTCGTCTATCACGTTGGGACCCCTTTGATGGAGCGGTCCCTTGGGTATTCTTTTTGCAGGATTTCGTACCAGTTTAAATCTGACCAATGGATTGAGGAGAATAGTCTTCCATAGATCAGGTGTGTTTCGTAAGGGAATCTAGTGGCTGGTTGTGACATGAAGAAGAAGAGCGATCAAAACAGATCAGCATAAGAAACTATATAGTCAGATGATCTAGTTGTACGAATAATCATCCCTACCTATGTACCAGTGACCAAAACGAGAGATCACCAACGACCAATATGGGTCAACACCAGCGACCAATACGGGCAGCACCAGTGACCAATACAGGTAAGCACCGTCGACTAATACAGGCCAGCACCAGCGACAAATACGGGTCAGTGTCTAGCGACCAATACAGGTCAGCATATAGTGACCTATACGGGTCATAAGTAGAGTTACTATGGATGGTATGATCTAGCTTTACGACTATTCATCCATATTCCCAGTATCATTGAAGTTAAACCGTTAGAGCGAGCTGTCTCTTTTTCTTTGTGCATCATGATTTAAATCATGCTTGTGACGTTACCTTTTTGGTATTTCTTTTGATGTTTCCCTTTCTGGATTTATAAGAGACTTTTGGTGGTCTCGAGGTCCCCTACTGAGTTCTTATACTCACCCATGCATGGGCTCTGCTTGCATGTGTGTGTCTGGTGATGACTACTGACACTCCGAGGTAGACTTTGGAGGATCGGGACTTGGTGGATCTTAGTGTGATGGGAGCAGTTGAGATCCTCTTCTTCAACTTTACACTTACAGGTATTACCCTCCAGGTAGAGCTCCAGAGCATATGCAATAGTTGTTTACTTTATTTTCAATTTCTATGGCTTGTATTCTAGCCCGCTGTGTTCATTTTTCAGTTGTACTTGTGGTTGTACTTTACTCTTGTGGTTATACCTTAATTTAGTTGGTTGTTTACTTCAGTTTCCCTTTTTGAGTGTGTAATATCTCTATGGAAATGCCTTCTCTATTCGGTATAATCCTTCAGGTGCTAGTCACCACCCCCAGTTCTATGGAAGGTGGGCTTTGGGTAGTCACGTCCGAGCCCCGTGGGACAGGTCGTGACAAAAACATTATACATTATGGTTCTAGATGCATAATCTCTTATTACACCAAAATTTCCCCTAAGGGTAAGATTTTTGATAGTGATATTTTATTATTCAAATTTAGTGACCATGGTTTGGGCCATGATCTCAATGAGATTGATCATATCCCATTAATAGTGTTGTTCATAATTTAGTTGTTGAATATCATCCTGGTCTTGATCAATGGAAAATAAATGTGATGTTATCTCCATCATTATCTCTAATAAATGATCTTATTAGGGTATGATCCTACAAATCATGGCCCCCTCCCTTTCTGTACCAATTGGACATATCATAACCCTTAATATACTAATCTTAATTGTCACTACACTATAGAAATATTATCAATTGTCATGCTGCTTAAAGGTATTTTAAATTGGATAGGATATAATTTATAATAGTCCAAAATAACCAAATTAGTTCATGTTTTTTATTTAACATCATTTCTTAATAAGTCATTTACACAACTAAAAAGTTTATTTCAATTATAAATGTTTAGTTTGTTACAGTTTCCATGGATATATGGTTTCCAAGTTGACACCTAATCTATATAGTCACATGAAAATGGAAATATCATCATAATTACGCCACCAAAAGGATTTGAAACTCACATCAATCTTCTATAGACACATAGGTTTTACCTGTAACACCCGAGACTTTTATGTTATATAAATCATCAAAGGAATCTTTTTCTACACAACACATGCTTGGCTTGCTTTACACGCAATCGCGACCTTCCTCGATAGCTTGCGTCGTAGGCAATACCGAGTTTCACTAAAAAAAACAATATGCTATTAAAACTAGCCGTTATGAATAGTAATAACCACTTTTTGAAATTTTATAAATTTTATTTTTCAAAATGGACTTCATTTTTGGACTTAGAATATCAAAATTAGCCTAGGGTGAAATTTTGGTATTTTTCTGAAAACTTTCAATTTTTGATGAATAGTGAAACCACTAAGTGGTAGATTAAAAACTGAATTTTGCATAAAACTTAATTTTACCGCTTCTGTGAATGGAATTTCAAAAATTCGACAGACATGGTTGATATCAGTAAGTAAAATGTGGTTCAATGAGATAAAAATAATTTTTTGGCGAATAGTAACTTTTTACTTTTTTTACCGCGGTTAATAGTAAATAGGGTAACTAAGGGTAAATATGATATTAATATTACCCTAACACATGTCCTAATTCTATTGGACAAGTGTAATTCGACCAAAAACAAACTTAGGAATAAAATATGACCATTTAGGCCCACTTGGATTAGATTAGGACATTTATTATTAATTTATTTAAAGAAGGGTTAAAATAGTTAAAATCAAAGTTTAATAAGTAAATCATTTTTAATATGGGGTTATACATAAGATAAATTCGACTATAAATATTCATTAGAAATATAAAAAGATTTCCTACATGATTATATTTTATTTGTAATTTTTAGACATGAAATAATTTAATTTATTTATGACACAAAGATGATGCAGTAATTATCTTATTAATGAAATATTGACATAATTGATGTTATAAACACAAAAATAAATGTAATTTGAGACTTTTTATGAATTCCACTAATTTTATAGGTTACTATGATATATTAGTGTTGATTTAATTAACTTGGTTCGAACATATAATTCTGTTATGACTTTCACAAAAATCATATATCAAATAGTGTCAAAATTGACACAAAATAGTTTTTAAATCAAATATTATATTACTAATTGTTATTTTATTCCTAAAAATCTAAGGTTCGGCCAAATGACTTAGATAAGGATATATATATTAATAATAAACAATTTGGGGTTCGTTTGGCATGTTATAGTAAGTGTATTAACCTTATAGTGAAAGAAAACAAAAAGACACGGTAAAAGTTAAATTATTTAACTTAGAGTTAAATCTAATTGATAAGGGTAAAATAATTCCCTAAACTTGTCTAAATCCTATTGGTTGATAGGATTTCGACCCATCCCCACCTTATCTTCGAAATAAGACCCTTTGGAACCATTATAAACCGATTTTGACTTTAATATAAAATAATATTTTGAGATATTCCTAAGGTGCCCCTCTCCCCCCTTATAAAAGGGCACCTCCTCCCCCTCCTCCTCACACCAAATTAAGCACTCAAGCTCGGCCAACCCCTGCCCTTTTCTCCTCTCCACTTCCCTAGAATAGTCCTAGAGGTCCTGGTCTTCTCCAAAGACCACTCTTAGTTCCTTAAGTGGAGGATTCAAAGAGGCGTTCCAAAGAAGAGGTAATATCCATTACCGATCTTTTCAATTTCTTTCGTCTTCAACTTCTTCTTCTTTAGTTGTTTCATGAAAAAGTAATAACATCAGTATTACTTACATACTGATATGTTATTATAAATATGAAACAACCCTAATTCACCTTCTATCCATCCTACGGAAAAATGAAATCACCGCGCGTGCGTACGTACGGAATACCGTCTCCACGCCGTGGTGTAATCTATTTTCCACCATCACCTTACAAGGATGGGTATAATGGTGTAATGAGTAACTATATATGATTATTATGAAGTAATATTGATACTGAAATAATATATATATACTCCAATACAATTCCACGATCATAGGAACGATATCATCACTCGTGCGTACGTACGGAATACCGTCTCCACGATGTGATGCGACTCGTTCTACATGATCTTCATTTCATAATGATTATATAAATGAATTGAATGAATGAATATGGTATATAATACACTAATACCATTCTGGAAATGAAGTATCTATAACCTAAGGATAAGAATAAGAATTTATTCGACAAAACACGCATAAGAACAAAAAGTTATAAAGACCCGAGTAACAAGTAACAATGAAATATTACTAACAAGAAGCTAATAATATAACCATATATGATATCATATCAATATGTATGATTCTGGAATAAGTCAATAACATTATTTAAACCATTATACAGGAGCTTCGGACACATACAAGGCAAATTGGACCTAAGGTAAGGGGAAATATCACAATCTCATTTTTATCCGAGATTGTTTATTCGTAAGTATTTACTGGGGTGTATTTTATCATCCACATCCATGTTTCATCAAAATGTAATATTATTTCCATCCACCTACAATTGTTTAAATCCATTTTTACCCTTCGGTGAGTTTTTAGTAATATGTATGAAAGGAATCTTTTGTCGTACGAGGTACTTTTTGACTTTTCCGACAAAAGTACGAAGAATGTTTTTTTTAACTTATACGGCATGAATGGATTTTTAAAACATTATTTCCAAGAAGCTTCCTTTACAAGTTTTCAAGTTTATTTTTAATCAACTTCTTTTATTTTAAAGTTATATGACATGTTAAGAAAAGAAAAGTGTTTTTGAAGAAGAAAGGATATTTTCCTCAAGAATGAAGTTCAAGTGTTTTATCAAAATTATTTTCCATCTAAGATAATAAAAGGGTTCTGTTTTTATCCCTATTATTACATGGATTTGATTATGTTGTGATGGAAACATTTTTATGAATTCCTTTATCTTATATGAATTTATTTATGATGTCATGATGTTTCAAGAATCTCATTTTTGTTACAAGTGTTATGTGATGATGTATGGTTTATGATTATGTGGCACACATAAGAAAGGATTCATTATAAGATGGGTGGGACCTATATCTCCCTCCAATGCATTGGGTAAAGATTTTATATCTCATGAGATAGACATGGCTGGAACGGAAGGTTATTTCGGTTCAGTGATACAGGACTGAAGCGAGGAGTGAACTCGGTTCAGAAAGGGACTTTGTCCACTAAGATAGTCTTGGCAATGAGTCATGACTAACAAGAAATGATTTTCCATGATTATGTGTGCATGCCACAAAGTTTCAAGTTTTATGTTATGATTATGAGGATCTCATTTTCACTTCTATGATTTATACCATGTTATGATATTATGATCTCTTTTGCAGGTTTTGATTTTCAAAAAGATATGATATGATTTTTATCTCCTTTATTTGCCCTTGCTGAGCATTTGAGCTCACCCTTTTATGTTTTCTTTTCCCCAGGTCAGGAAGATGGATATTAAGTAGAATATGCTAAAAGGGACCCTAGATATGATGAAATAAATGGGAGACACTGTAGAAGATTTATGAACCAGTTGTTTATGTTTCCCAGTTTCTAAAGACACTATACCTATACGGTCCTTTGTGGTTTTATCATATGTTCTAATAAGTGTGCTTCAAATTTTGAAGTATTAACAATGTATGTAAAGTATGGGTCGTTATAGTTGGTATCAGAGGAAAGGTATAGTCAACCTTTGGAAACTAGGATGTGAAAGCCTTAGTAAGAACCCTAAGGATAAGTCTAAGCATAGAACACAATCTTAGTGTTGGCCATGAATAACCTAGGATAAGACCTTAAGCATGAAAATTTTATTCTTGAATTATGTGGTTTCCTATTATAATTAGTGTTGCTCACATTATTCTTCTTGGTTTTAGTCAATGGCTGGAACCCGAAGGAACCGTGTTAATACGGAATGCGATGGGCAGTGAAATGATTGTCCCCCTGAGCAACCAAACGATATGGGAGCTGGAATGCAAAATCTTGTAGCCATGCTCACACAACTATCTCAAGCTATGAATCATGCAGGATTTCCAAACGAGAAAAGGAGGGAGCAACATTCTGTTGAATCCTTCATGAGGCAGCGTCCACCTTCTTTCAGCGGGTCTACTGATCCATTAGTTGCTGAACAATGGATTAGTACTACTGAAAAGATATTTTCAGTTCTTCAATGTTCTGAGCATGATAAAGTCATCCTAGCAGTGTATCGTTTGGAAGGAGATGCTGATCAATGGTGGAATCTTGTTAAGAATATGAGGCAAAGGGATGAAATTGAGTCTATGGAATGGGACGAGTTCAAGAACTTATTTTTCAATAAGTACTTACCTCGTATTCTCCGAACAAAGATGGAGAAAGAGTTTCTTGAACTGAAGCAAAGGGATGATGAATCTGTTGGTACCTACGAAGCAAATTTTACAAGACTTGCAAGGTACGCTTCTGGTATTATTATCCAACCTGAGAGTAAGATCGGTCGATTCTTTAGTGGCTTAAAACCAAGTCTTCGAAGGGCGTTATCCATAAGAGACTTCAATAGATACGAGGAAATCGTTCGATGTGCTCTCAAAGTCGAGATGGAGATTGGAGTAACCCATCAGTCCCATGGGTTTGATAAGAAGAGGAAGATGGAATTCAAAGGAAATTCTAAAGAGAACACTGAAAAGAAGATGAGCTTTCCCTTATGCTCAAAGTGTGGAAAGAAACATGGAGGGAGTTGTCTTAAAGGGACAAGTAAATGTTTCAAATGTGGAAAGGAAGGTCATCGGGCATTTGAATGCCGTGATAATGGGAAGAAGATGTCTAATGACGCAAACAAAGGAAGGGATACACAAAATGAACCTACTGCACTTCAATGTTTCAAGTGCAAGGAGATGGGGCATTATGCCAATCAATGCCCAAATCCAAGGGTTCATGATGATGGTCGACGTCAACAAAATCTTAAGGCTAAAGACAAAGGAAAGTCACATGCAATTTCTATCAGCGATGTGGAGTACGATAATGAAGTGGTGAAAGGTACACTTACCGTCCACTCTAAAGTAGAAAATGTTTTATTTGATTCTGGATCCACACACTCTTTTATTTCTGAAGACTTTTCTAAGGATGTCACCGTATTACCTCAACAATTAGATGTTGAGTTAGCTGTGACAACACCTAATGGCACATCAATCGCATCAAAAGTTTATAATTCTTCTCCGATCGAAGTTTGTGGGAAAGTGCTTCCTGCAAATCTTGTGATCCTTCCTTTAGTGGAATTTGATGTGATTCTTGGCATGGATTGGATTTCTCTACATGGAGCTCATATCAATTGCCAAAGAAGGGAAGTCACATTTCATATTCCAGATCAATCTACGATCGTCTATCAATGCAAGGATGAACATAACCTTCCAGTGGAAATTTCTTCCATCTTATGGGTATTGATTCCACTAAATGAAGGTTATTTATCTCAAATGGTTGGTGAGAAACTCACGATTAAGAATATGCCCATTGTACGGGAGTTTGATGATGTCTTTCCGGAGGAATTACCGGGTCTTCCACCGAATCGTGAAGTTGAGTTTTCAATATAACTCGTACCGGGTGCTTTGCCTATTTCAAAGACACCTTACAGAATGGCCCCAATTGAGTTGCAGGAATTGAAGAAGCAACTCCAAGAGAATCTTGATAAGGGATTCATACGCCCTAGTGCGTCACCTTGGGGAGCACCTATTCTATTTGTTAAGAAGAAAGATGGATCAATGAGACTCTGCATTGATTATCGAGAACTTAACAAGATCACTATCAAGAACAAATATCCTCTCCCACGCATTGATGACTTATTTGACCAACTACGCGGAGCTCAATACTTTTCCAAGATTGATCTTCGTTCAGGGTATCATCAATTAAGGGTCAAAAGGGAGGATATACCAAAGACGGCTTTCCGTACAAGGTATGGACACTATGAATTTATAGTGATGCCATTTGGTCTTACTAATGCCCCTGCTATTTTCATGGATCTAATGAATATAGTCTTTAGAGACTATCTTGATCAATTTGTGGTAGTCTTTATAGACGATATTCTTGTCTATTCAAAGAGCAAGGAAGAGCATGAAGATCACTTGAGAATTATATTGAAGACCCTGAGAAAGGAGAAGCTTTATGCCAAATTTACCAAGTGTGAATTTTGGCTTCAAAAAGTTGCATTTTTGGGTCATATAATCTCAAAAGAGGGGATATCTGTGGATCCAGCAAAAATAGAGGTTATCGAAAGATGGTCAAGACCAACAACAGTAACTGAGATCCGAAATTTTCTTGGTTTGGCTGGATATTATCGACGTTTTGTAAAATATTTTTCACGATTATCTAATCCACTCACCAAGTTGACTCGGAAAGGAGTTAAGTTTGTCTGGACAGAGGAATGTGAAGAGAATTTCAAGGAGTTGAAAAGAAGGTTATCCAGTGCACCTGTGCTTACACTGCCTTGTAGTGGAGAAAGGTTTGTGATCTACAGTGATGCATCCAAGAAGGGATTGGGGTGTGTTCTTATGCAAAATGATATGGTGATAGCCTATGCCTCACGACAGTTGAAAATCCATGAGCAAAATTACCCAACACATGATTTGGAGTTGGCTGCGGTAATCTTTGCATTAATGATTTGGAGGCATTACCTTTATGGTGAAAGGTGTGATATTTATACTGATCATAAAAGTTTAAAGTATATTTTCACACAAAAGGAGTTGAATATGCATCAAAGAAGATGGTTGGAGCTGATTAAGGATTATGACTGCTCAATCCATTATCACCCTGGGAAAGCAAACAAGGTGGCAGATGCATTAAGTCGACAAGACCATGCTAGTTTATCCATGATGAGGATCACAAAAGATCCAATATTTATGGATTTACAAAGGATGGATCTTAGAATTATAATGCAAGGGGAAAAATCTTATCTTTCTCAAATGAATGTTCAACCATCTATACATGCGAAGATTAAGGAGGCACAGAAAGAAGATGTCGAGTTACAAAAGAAGGTGAGAAATGTTCCTGAATTAAACCTTAATTGTGATGGGATAATAAAGTTCAGGAATCGGGTTTGTGTTCCTCCCATCCCTGAATTAAAGAAGGAGCTGCTGGATGAGGCTCATATTTCTTCATTCTCTATTCATCCTGGAAGCACGAAGATGTATAGGGACTTGAAAGAGTACTTCTGGTGGGATGGCATGAAAAGAGATGTTGCTGAATATGTCTCTCGATGCTTGGTTTGTCAACAAGTTAAAGCTGAGAGACAAAAGTCTAAGGGGATGTTACAACCATTACCCATACCCGAATGGAAATGGGAAAACATCACTATGGACTTTGTCACCGGACTTCCTAAAACATCCAAAGGCAATAATGCTATTTGGGTCATAGTTGATCGTCTTACAAAGTCTGCACACTTCATTGCTATTAGAGAGGATTTCTCTCTAGATCAGCTTGCCAGGATATATGTAAAGGAAGTGGTAAGATTGCATGGAGTACCACTTTCTATTATATCTGATCGGGATCCGAGATTTACCTCGAAGTTCTGGCGAAGTCTTCAGCATACTCTGGATACAGAGTTGAGTTTCAGCACTGCTTATCATCCCCAGACAGACGGTCAGTCTGAGAGAACAATTCAAACCCTAGAAGACATGTTAAGAGCTTGCTCTATGGATTTCAAAGGAGGTTGGGATCAACACCTACCTTTGGTGGAATTTTCTTATAATAATAGCTTTCACTCCAGTATTCAGATGGTTCCTTATGAAGCTCTCTATGGAAAGAAATGCAGGACTCCAACTTTCTGGGATGAAGTTGGGGAAAGAAATCTATTAGGACCTGATCTCGTTGATGAAATGGCAGAAAAGGTCAGATCTATTCAACAACATATAAGAGCAGCTCAGAGTCGACAGAAAAGTTATGCCGACAACCGAAGAAAAGACCTAGAGTTTGAAGTGGGTGACAAAGTGTTCTTACAAATATCTCCCTGGAAGAGGGTTATGAGATTTGGAAAGAAGGGGAAGTTGAGCCCTAGATATATCGGTCCTTTCGAAATACTGGATCGTGTTGGGAAGGTAGCTTACCGATTGGCGCTTCCACCGAATCTCTCTCAAGTTCACGATGTGTTCCATGTATCTCTCCTGAGAAAGTGCATACCAGATCCTTCACATGTACTCAGCTCAGAGGTTGTACCGCTGGAGCAAGATCTTTCTTATGAAGAACAGCCGATAGAGATTCTGGATCGTAGCGAAAAAGTCCTACGAAACAAGACCACTCGCTTGGTGAAAATTTTATGGAGGAACCACCAACTTGAAGAAGCTACATGGGAGCTTGAGGATATGATGAAGGAGAAGTATCCTCATCTGTTTGTTACAAAGTGACGAATTTCGAGGGCGAAATTCTTTTTAAGGGGGGTAGAATGTAACACCCGAGACTTTTATGTTATATAAATCATCAAAGGAATCTTTTTCTACACAACACATGCTTGGCTTGCTTTACACGCAATCGCGACCTTCCTCGATAGCTTGCGTCGTACGCAATACCGAGTTTCACTAAAAAAAAACAATATGCTATTAAAACTAGCCGTTATGAATAGTAATAACCACTTTTTGAAATTTTATAAATTTTATTTTTCAAAATGGACTTCATTTTTGGACTTAGAATATCAAAATTAGCCTAGGGTGAAATTTTGGTATTTTTCTGAAAACTTTCAATTTTTGATGAATAGTGAAACCACTAAGTGGTAGATTAAAAACTGAATTTTGCATAAAACTTAATTTTACCGCTTCTGTGAATGGAATTTCAAAAATCCGATAGACACGGTTGATATCAGTAAGTAAAATGTGGTTCAATGAGATAAAAATAATTTTTTGGTGAATAGTAACTTTTTACTTTTTTTACCGCGGTTAATAGTAAATAGGGTAACTAAGGGTAAATATGATATTAATATTACCCTAACACATGTCCTAATTCTATTGGACAAGTGTAATTCGACCAAAAACAAACTTAGGAATAAAATATGACCATTTAGGCCCACTTGGATTAGATTAGGACATTTATTATTAATTTATTTAAAGAAGGGTTAAAATAGTTAAAATCAAAGTTTAATAAGTAAATCATTTTTAATCTGGGGTTATACATAAGATAAATTCGACTATAAATATTCATTAGAAATCTAAAACAATTTCCTACATGATGATATTTTATTTGTAATTTTTAGACATCAAATAATTTAATTTATTTATGACACAAAGATGATGCAGTAATTATCTTATTAATGAAATATTGACATAATTGATATTATAAACACAAAAATAAATGTAATTTGAGACTTTTTATGAATTCCAATAATTTTCTAGGTTACTATGATATATTATTGTTGATTTAATTAACTTGGTTCGAACATATAATTCTGTTATGACTTTCACAAAAATCATATATCAAATAGTGTCAAAATTGACACAAAATAGTTTTTAAATCAAATATTATATTACTAATTGTTATTTTATTCCTAAAAATCTAAGGTTCGGCCAAATAACTTAGATAAGGATATATATATTAATAATAAACAATTTGGGGTTCGTTTGGCATGTTATAGTAAGTGTATTAACCTTATAGTGAAAGAAAACAAAAAGACACGGTAAAAGTTAAATTATTTAACTTAGAGTTAAATCTAATTGATAAGGGTAAAATAATTCCCTAAACTTGTCTAAATCCTATTGGTTGATAGGATTTCGACCCATCCCCACCTTATCTTCGAAATAAGACCCTTTGGAACCATTATAAACCGATTTTGACTTTAATATAAAATAATATTTTGAGATATTCCTAAGGTGCCCCTCTCCCCCCTTATAAAAGGGCACCTCCTCCCCCTCCTCCTCACACCAAATTAAGCACTCAAGCTCGGCCAACCCCTGCCCTTTTCTCCTCTCCACTTCCCTAGAATAGTCCTAGAGGTCCTGGTCTTCTCCAAAGACCACTCTTAGTTCCTTAAGTGGAGGATTCAAAGAGGCGTTCCAAAGAAGAGGTAATATCCATTACCGATCTTTTCAATTTCTTTCGTCTTCAACTTCTTCTTCTTTAGTTGTTTCATGACAAAGTAATAACATCAGTATTACTTACATACGGATATGTTATTATAAATATGAAACAACCCTAATTCACCTTCTATCCATCCTACGGAAAAATGAAATCACCGCGCGTGCGTACGTACGGAATACCGTCTCCACGCCGTGGTGTAATCTATTTTCCACCATCACCTTACAAGGATGGGTATAATGGTGTAATGAGTAACTATATATGATTATTATGAAGTAATATTGATACTGAAATAATATATATATACTCCAATACAATTCCACGATCATAGGAACGATATCATCACTCGTGCGTACGTACGGAATACCGTCTCCACGATGTGATGCGACTCGTTCTACATGATCTTCATCTCATAATGATTATATAAATGAATTGAATGAATGAATATGGTATATAATACACTAATACCATTATGGAAATGAAGTATCTATAACCTAAAGATAAGAATAAGAATTTATTCGACAAAACACGCATAAGAACAAAAAGTTATAAAGACCCGAGTAACAAGTAACAATGAAATATTACTAACAAGAAGCTAACAATGTAACCATATATGATATCATATTAATATGTATGATTCTGGAATAAGTCAATAACATTATTTAAACCATTATACAGGAGCTTCGGACACATACAAGGCAAATTGGACCTAAGGTAAGGGGAAATATCACAATCTCATTTTTATCCGAGATTGTTTATTCGTAAGTATTTACTGGGGTGTATTTTATCATCCACATCCATGTTTCATCAAAATGTAATATTATTTCCATCCACCTACAATTTTTTAAATCCATTTTTACCCTTCGGTGAGTTTTTAGTAATATGTATGAAAGGAATCTTTTGTCGTACGAGGTACTTTTTTACTTTTCTGACAAAAGTACGAAGAATGTTTTTTTTAACTTATACGGCATGAATGGATTTTTAAAACATTATTTCCAAGAAGCTTCCTTTACAAGTTTTCAAGTTTATTTTTAATCAACTTCTTTTATTTTAAAGTTATATGACATGTTAAGAAAAGAAAAGTGTTTTTGAAGAAGAAAGGATATTTTCCTCAAGAATGAAGTTCAAGTGTTTTATCAAAATTATTTTCCATCTAAGATAATAAAAGGGTTCTGTTTTTATCCCTATTATTACATGGATTTGATTATGTTGTGATGGAAACATTTTTATGAATTCCTTTATCTTATATGAATTTATTTATGATGTCATGATGTTTCAAGAATCTCATTTTTGTTACAAGTGTTATGTGATGATATATGGTTTATGATTATGTGGCACACATAAGAAAGGATTAATTATAAGATGGGTGGGACCTATATCTCCCTCCAATGCATTGGGTAAAGATTTTATATCTCATGAGATAGACATGGCTGGAACGGAAGGTTATTTCGGTTCAGTGATACAGGACTGAAGCGAGGAGTGAACTCGGTTCAGAAAGGGACTTTGTCCACTAAGATAGTCTTGGCAATGAGTCATGACTAACAAGAAATGATTTTCCATGATTATGTGTGCATGCCACAAAGTTTCAAGTTTTATGTTATGATTATGAGGATCTCATTTTCACTTCTATGATTTATACCATGTTATGATATTATGATATCTTTTGCAGGTTTTGATTTTCAAAAAGATATGATATGATTTTTATCTCCTTTATTTGCCCTTGCTGAGCATTTGAGCTCACCCTTTTATGTTTTATTTTCCCCAGGTCAGGAAGATGGATATTAAGTAGAATATGCTAAAAGGAACCCTAGATATGATGAAATAAATGGGAGACACTGTAGAAGATTTATGAACCAGTTGTTTATGTTTCCCAGTTTCTAAAGACACTATACCTATACGGTCCTTTGTGGTTTTATCATATGTTGTAATAAGTGTGCTTCAAATTTTGAAGTATTAACAATGTATGTAAAGTATGGGTCGTTATATTACCAATCCACTAATACGTCACTTATAAACACACACACACACATATATTGTTTATATAAAAATAAATATGTCAAAAAATTAAATATATGTTATTAATATTGTGAAATTAATAATTAATAATAATTTTAATTCTATTCTACCATATAACCTTGGTTTTCTAAGACCCTAAAAATTTGGATACATATAGCCAGGACTAGGACCCAACAATGTCTATATGGGATTCTCACACTGTAACACCCTGAGATTTTATGAAAAATATTCTTTTTAATTTCACTAATGTCTTGTGTTGTACGCTACACCAAAAGAGCTTGCACAACATGCATCCTTTTTTTGCCTTGCATTACACGCAATCGCGACCTTCCTCGATAGCGTGTGTAGTACGCAATAACGAGTTTCACTAAACAACAATACGCTATTAAAATATTATTAAAACTAGCTGTTATGAATAGTAATAACCACTTTTTGAAATTTTTTAATTTTATTTTTCAAAATGGAATTCATTTTTGGATTCATATTATCGAAATTAGCTTAGGGTGAAATTTTGGTACTTTTCGGATAACTTTTATTTTCTGATGAATAGTGAAAATTACTAAATTTTAATTAAAAACAACTTTTTTAATTGAAATAATTAATAGTGATAAATTATTAATTTGAGTGGTTTTAAAGTATATTTAGAATATATTTTTACAATTCAATACAATGTTGGTCATTGGATGTAATTTCACATTTACACCAGACATAAACAAGTGTTAATCTTTTGATAGTTATTATCTCTTAAAAACACGCTATTTGTTTTAACTGCGGGATTTAATTATAAAATTAATTAATGCAACTTCTATGTTATGAATTTGGTAAAATATACTTCATTTTTGAATTCGGAATATGAAATATAGCTTAGGATGAAATTTTGGCATTGTTCTGAAAAACATCAATTTTTGATGAATAGTGAAACTACTAAGTGGTAGTTAAAAAACTGAATTTTTCATAAAACATAATTTTACCGCTTCTGTGAATGGAATTTCAAAAATCCGAGAGACACGGTTGATGTCAGTAAGTAAAATGTGGTTCAATGAGATGAAAATAATTTTTGGTGAATAGTAACTTTTTACTTTTATTTACCACGGTTAAAAGTAAATAGGGTAATTAAGGGTAAAAATGATATTAATATTACCCTAACACATGTCCTAATTCAATTGGATAAGTTTAATTCGACCAAAAACAACCTTATGAATAAAATATGACCATTTAGGCCCACTTTGGTTAGATTAGGACATTTATTATTAATTTATTTAAAGAAGGGTTAAAATAGTTAAAATCAAAGTTTAATAAGTAAATCATTTTTAATATGGGGTTATACATAAGATAAATTCGAATATAAATATTCATTAGAAAGATAAAAATATTTCCTACATAATGGTATTTTATTTATAATTTTTAGACATTAAATAATTTAATTTATTTATGACACAATATGATGTAGTAATTATCTTATTTATGAAATATTGACATAATTGATGTTATAAACACCAAAATAAATGTAATTTGAGACTTTTTATGAATTAAAATAATTTTCTAGGTTACTATGATATATTAGTGTTGATTTAATCAACTTGGTTTGAACATATAATTTTGTTATGACTTTCACAAAAATCATATATCAAATAGTGTCAAAATTGACACAAAATAGTTTTTAAATCAAATATTATATTATTAATTGTTATTTTATTCCTAAAAATCTATGGTTCAGCCAAATGACTTAGATAAGGATATATATATATATTAATAATAAATAATTTGGGGTTAGTTTGGCATGTTATAGTAAGTGTATTAACCATATAGTGAAAGAAAACAAAAAGACACGGTAAAAGTTAAATTATTTAACTTAGAGTTAAATCTAATTGATAAGGTTAAAATAATACCCTAAACTTGTCTAAATCCTATTTGTTGATAGTATTTCGACCCTTCCCCACTTTAGCTTCGAAATAATACCCTTTGGAACCATTATAAACCGATTTTGACTTTAATATAAAATAATATTTTGAGATATTCCTAAGGTGCCCCTCTCCTCCCTTATAAAAGGGCACCTCCTCCCCCTCCTCCTCACACCAATTTGAGCACTCAAGCTCGGCCAACCCCTGCCATTTTCTCCTCTACACTTCCCTAGAATAATCCTAGAGGTCCTGGTCTTCTACAAAGACCAATATTAGTTCCCTAAGTGGAGGATTCAAAGAAGCGTTCCAAAGAAGAGGAGCTTCGGACACGTACAAAGCAAATCGGACCTAAGGTAAGGGGAAATATCACAATCTCATTTTTATCCGAGATTGTTTATTCGTAAGTATTTACTGGGGTGTATTTTATCATCCACATCCATGTTTCCTCAATATGTAATATTATTTCCATCTACCTACAATTATTTTAAATCCAATTTCACCCTTCGGTGAGTTTTTAGTAAAAGATATGAAAGGAATCTTTTGTCAGTTTTCGTACGAGGTAATTTTTGACTTTTTCGACAAAAGTACGGGAAGAATGTTTTTTTTTAACTTATACGACATGAATGGATTTTTAAAACATTATTTCCCAGAATCTTCCTTTAAAAGTTTTTAGGATTATTTTTAATCAACTTCTCTTAGTTTAAAGTTGTATGACATGTTAAGAAAGGAAAAATGTTTTTGAAGAAGAAAGGATATTTTCTTCAATAATGGAGTTCAAGTGTTTTATCAAAATTATTTTCCATCTAAGATAATAAAGGGTTATGTTTTTATCCCTATTATTACATTGATTTGATCATGTTGTGATGGAATTATTTTTATGAATTCCTTTATCTTATATGAATTCATTTATGATGTCATGATGTTTAAGATTCCCATTTGTATTACATGGGTTATGCAATGATGTATGATTTATGATTTTGGGGCACACATAAGAATGGTATCATTATGAGATGGGTGGGACCTATATCTCCCTCCAATGCATTGGGTAAAGATTTCATATCTCATGAGATAGACATGGCTGGAATGGTAGGTTATACCGGTTCAGTGAAACAGGACTGAAACGAGGGTGACTCGATTCAGAAAGGGACTTTGTCCACTAAGATTGTCTTGGCAATGAGTCATGACTAACAAGAAATGATTCTCTATGATTATGTGTGTATGCCACAAAGTTTCATGTTTTAATTTATGCTTATTGGGATTTCATTTCACTACTATGATTTATCCCATGTTATGAAATTATGCTCTCTTTTGCAGGTTAAGATTTCCAAAAGTTATGTTCTTATGAATATGATGTGATTGATTTTTCTTTTGTTTACCCTTACTGAGCATTTGAGCTCACCCTTTTATGTTTTCTTTTCCCCAGGATATAAAGAAAGGTTTTAGGTAAAAAAAAAGGGAAGATCTTTATGGGATATATTGAAGATCTTTCACCACGATTAGAAGATTACGTTCCGAGTTTCCAAAGACACTAAACTATTACGATCCTTGTGTATGTGTTTTTTGTTATCTACTAAGTATTCCGAAAAAGTAATGTAATATACATGTACGTCAGGCTTCGGGTCTCTACACACACCCTTCTAATAAGAAAAATATTCCATTAATGGTGTAGGAATACCTATAACCACTGTTTAATAAAATTGTTTTTGTAAACTACACTATTGTTGTATTTTAATAAAACTTACACAATACATTTTATTTTGAATTTTTAGATTATAATCACCATTTTTTAATGTATATATGTTGAAATTCTCATACTTGTTATTTTTTCCTAGAAACTAGTGCCTTGGAGTTTCAAGATAACCCATATTTATTGGAGTCCAAATGAATGGCATGTCAAAAATCACACCTAAATGTGTTACTTGATTTTATAGATGAACTAAAAACCTCTTAAACAATATATCAAAATTCCCAAACCAAATCATCAAATGAATACTAAATCTAAATATTTTTTCAAGGAATCAACCACTCTAATACCACTCTAACATGACCTGACCAACTGAGACCCATCCTGGGTTAGTGTAAACCATGAGTACGACCATATTCCCATCTCTAATTAGCTGAGTATTGGGGAATACCACTAATAAAGCATAAAATATTAGGGTTTCCTTACCATATAACAACATATAAAAGACATGAAACCCAAATACATAATATAATAAAAATAATCATTAATATATATATATATAAACAACCAGACCATATAACACACCTTTTATGAGAAATTAACCAACCAATACAATTCCATATAAGAAAATAAAACAATATAGAATAGTACATAATGTAAAGACTCCAACCATAACCAAATATATTAGGTAAAACACCACATCAATTTAATCATTTGTACACTACTATGCATCATCACACCTAGCTCCATCATCTCATCATCCACCATGAATACCTCCAATTTATGAACTATATGAATAAACAGAACTTGTGTCGATTCAAATATTATGTAGGGGTGAGTATAAACTTACCAATTAAGAAACAGTGAAAACAAAAATATAAATATAGAAAAAACAATCATCATAAACTATGTACTAAGGTAAATATGAATTAACCAAAAGGGAGAATATATGTTATAAGGTTATGAGAACCAAATATGATGGGCAAACTACATACTTCATAGCTCATCTTCCCAAGGGATCATATATAGTAAGAGAAAAATATTATCATAATATATAAATACTCATGAAGACTAAATTTTTCAGATACACAATATGTAATACCATGAAGGAAACCAATAATGGTTATAATGTCACAAGACCCACAACACCCAAACATTCCATCATCTAAAACTACGAGGACCTCATAACTTCAATGTAACCTCTTTGTAACTGTATTAGGGGAACTTCACCACACTGTGTATTTTTCATTGGAAATTAAAGTATTAAACCTTATGGATAAATCACACCTAATTGATGGGAAATATCAATTAAGGAATTATCGACTCTAGTAGAATAATGATCACCACTATATCACATGAGATAGTTCTAGATTCTATAGATTGAGGGATCATTACATATCATGTGCAGAAGATAACACCCAGTTATTATATTATTGACTCACACCTCCATGTGATCAAGGTAGTACTGGCCTTATTCTCAAATTACTTAATATGGAGGACGTATGCCCTAGATAATCAGGGGTTTGTTAAATCCATAATTTAAGTGGGGGACATTCCTTGTTTTCTTAATGTATATAAAGGAGTACTTAAACCACAATTCCACTCCATATGTCTCTTAAAACCCCGTTCATCATCTTGACAGAGATAAGATCATTAAAATGGACAAGCTTACTTGAAAACATTTTATGATTCTTAATAGGATCAAATCATCATTCTCTACATAGAAAATCACTCTAAAAGGGAAATTTACTTGTCTGATTTTAAAAACGTATTGAGATAAAATGAAAAACTCATAATATCACATAGTATATGGCATGTAACCCTCTTTAAAATTATATGAGACTCAAATAAAGTTCATTCTTGTATTTACATCATTATTACAATCGGTTCCATCCTACATGATGTGTCCCAATGTGGTATATAACATATAGGATCTGTGATTCACTTGTTCATGTACCATCAATAGCTCAAGAAAAATTATCCTAATATACAATAAATATACTCCTTTCACATATGGACTGTGTGAATTAGTGGATAGTCAATGCGTATCCAACGAAAACCCTTGTCATAAAACTACAAATGTGGAGTGTTCCCTCCAACTTTATTTCATTTACAACTGCTAGAGAATCTGACTACAAATTTACATTTTCCTAACCAACATGGATTGTACACTGGACCATATGATGTGTTGGTCTCAATGTATAGCTATTTATATACTCCATTACACCCCAATCTTTGTGGTTTCACAAAAAACTTTTTTTGACACATATTCACATCTCATGTGATTTCTACCCTCATTTCATATCCATATTCACATAAATGTAATAAAACATGTAATGACCCAAAATGTCACAAACCATGTGATAATTATAATTCTTAGAAACAAAATAACCATATCTATAAACCATACATTGAATGAAACTTTTTAATTCTATAATGTATACTTAAATTTTCTTCTGAATCAGTGTTTTACCATATTTGGTCAATTTTCACTCTGATTTCATGCACCTTAAGTGAATGTCACATGTTATGCTAAATATGAATTTATATCTAAATTAATATAAAAATTTCCCACTTAAGATATTAAGTATTTTATATGTTATAAACATAAAACTAATAAACTTAACAAAAAAATAATAAATGTAGTAGAAATTAAATAAATCATGTTTTGAACTATTCAAGATAAACATCTAGATGGAATAACTACAATAATGTAAGAAAACAATGTAATGGTGTTTTTTAGGATAGTCCAAAAAATAAATTAAAAGATATTATAAAGGTTATACAAAATTATATTTAAAGTAAATATTATATTTTAATATAAGGTGATAGGAGAATCAGAATCCAAATCCCTTTAATAGATGTTTAGATAACCTGGACTGTTTTCAATATAAATGATCAAAATAAATAATTCATAACCTTGGAATTATTCAACATACATCGATAGAATAAAGCTTTATCCTTTATCACATATTTAATATTCCTGTTCATTAGTAAGTCCTTCCCCAAACATCATTAAACATGATGTTCAGAAGAAAAAATATTATATTACATAGAATCTCATCAATCATATAGAATGATAAGTAAATGATTATAAATTAAATACATATATATTTTATTGCACAAACCCTCACATATTTAATCTCCAAGAAACACATTTAAGAATAATATAATTTAAATCTATCAAATCAGTAAAATAGTAAATCTTTAAAAAAATAATAAACTTTTATTCTCACCTCATTCTCTATCTCATTCTATTCCTTAAAGCCTCAATCACCATTTATAATCATTGGAAAAATGATCCTATAATTTCAAACTCTTTATTATTCATGATTTTTAACAAACACAGAGGTTTTAACTCAATATTTTATTTGATAATTATGGTGTCGTCACAATTGTTTATAAATTTGATGTATTGGATTCATCAATATAGAATATATGAATATAAATTCATATCTGCACAAAATTATCTTACCCAAACTATTCAAGTAAAAATAAATAAAATATGATGTGCATTCTGGTTTTCGAAAAAACATAAGGAAGAATTCATTTCACTCAATAATCTCCACACTTTTTTCAATCATATAAAATGAAAGAAAATGTATGTTTAATTGAAATATTTTGAATTTAACATCATATAGTTTCTAAAAACTCCCTACAAATAATCCATAAGATTTAGAAAAAAATACCCTATTAAAAGGAAACATTTCCTAACTCACCACCCTCCCATCTTTCTCATCCCCCTTGGGTGTTTTGGAAAGGAAAAACATAAAAAAATGAAAATTAAGTAATAATAAGAAATAAAAAAGTTAAAAAATATTATTTTATTTCTCAATAAAATCTAAAAGTAAATGTTATAAAAAAAATTGGGATTTAGTTTTTCTTGCAAATTTTTAAGTGCATTTATTCAAGATTCATTATAAAATCTTCATCCTCTAATAATTCCATAATATATCTATAAGATAAACATTATTCCAAAAGTTACCTCACAACACTAATAATTGATCTCCTTCTATAGATTATGGTTCCATAAAATTCCTTCAAAATATTCATTTTATTCTATAGAAACATTCAAAAAATTAAAAATTCCAATGTAATGTTATTACCAAATAACTCCCCCAATCTTATGGAGTAAAAAAAGTATGTAACAAATCGCAAAAAAGGATGTTATTTAATTGTTAAAATTATTACATACATATTAATTTCTATTTAAGAATTTTTAATTCATATATAAGGGTTCTAAGTACCATCTTTCATCTACTGGTACTCAATATCTCTCCCACTATGGAAAATAAATTACTTCTTTTCTATCTATATTATATTTGATCTTGTAATATTAGAAAAAAACCTATACCATCCATATATTTCAAAATATTCTATGTTGAAAATAAAGAATTTCATTTGAAAATAAATACTTTTGTTGGTTGTAAATTATTAAACACTATTCAAAGAGATATGATTTGTCCAATGACCTCCTCTTTGACACAACGTAAAAAAAATTAGTCTTTGGTAAAAAATAATATGATAACAAATGAGAACTTATTTATGATATATAACCAAAAATAGATTATTTTATTCTTGGTTTCAACTACCTAAAAAATTACCAAAAATATTCTTATTGAAATTAATATTTAAAATTAGATTTTTCAGACTCTCAACATCAGTCTTAAGTCTCTCAACCCCTTTCAAATCATTCATATATATATAAATAGAAATATGCCTAAAACTGAACATAGAAGTAATATTACAAGTATCATTATTAGATTTAGAAATATCAAATTAAACTCTTTTATAGTTTATAAAATGTTACTAATTTGTATATTAATATTTTTCAATATAAACATTTATTTATGTATAAAATATTGAAACATCATCATCATCATATGAAAAATAAGGATAACTAGAATTTAAAGACGTATTTTTAAATTTTGTATATGTAACCAAAAACGTATTAAATTTCTCATTATAAGGAATTCTAGAACAAAATAATTTTATCTTCCAACCATTATCATTACATTCTAAAGAATGTTCAGAATTAGGATATTTACTAACACTCCAATTTTCCATCACTATCAAAAATTCCCTTTCTATTTTGACCATATTTTGAAATCCTTATATTTCTTTTTTAATCTCTTACATTCAGGTATGATATTCCATGCCTTCTTACATTTATAAAAAATAAAATATAAAGAATCGACTCTTCTCTTTGACTTCTCACATCTGTCCTTCCAATCATCCAGACTATGATAGTCTATATTATAATTCTTAAAAATCCACCTATCCAACTATGAAAATTCAACTTCAGAAATATATTTGTAACTATAATTCAAACAACACTTATAATTTATCTTCAATATATATTAATTAAAATTAGTATCTCCAAATGCAACATAATAAATCCTCACTCTATCATTTTTTTTATATTTCCTCTCAACATATAACATTAATTTATTCTCATACTACATTAAAATTCTAATAAAATCATCAATTCTCAAATTAGTAATATGTTTACCATTATCAAACGATTTTCTCTTAGACTCTCACTCCATTGAAAGTATATCAATAATAATTTTGATCAATTGATCATCTATAATCTATCACTAAACATTAGATTTTAAGATTTTATTAAGGGACATAATTCATTGATTCATTTATAAAATTGACTCTCCTGATAGAAAATTATATCACTAATAATCAGAAATAAATATAGCTCTCTTGGTCTCAAGAATCCCTAACATTTCAAAATGTGTAAAATCAAGATTGTTTCAAAAATATCAATTTGTTCTATAATAATATACATGAATGTATATGTTATGATGTATACCACATAAAAGGGTTTTAGTTACATTAAAATTCAGAAAAATCATGTGCTTATTCTCTTGATTTAAATTAATGATAGGTTATTTTTGGAATCTTATAATCTCTTGTTAATATATTGTAGTTATCAACTCCATTAATAAAAATGAATGTCTCCCCCATATCTCTCTAAGACTTATAGTCAACATAATAAAAAATATCTGGAAAATTTCAATTTTAATTATCTACTGATCCAACAAGCCATTCACATTATATAGGAAAATAAATCTATCATGTACTATATATTAGTTAAGAAGATAAAAAACTATCTCCATATGAAATATATTAGACAAAAAATAAATACTATCTCTAATTCCCAATGGTGTCTCTGAAATGGAATCTTCAAAAATGGGGTGAATTAAAGTTGAAACACACATAATATTTTTTCACTCATGATAGTAAGTATTTAAAAGGATATAAACTATAAAATAGTTAGAGTAACAATAAATGATTAACATAGAGTAAACTAAATCATTTGGATTTTACAAACTATTTGATATAAATAAAAAGATATAAAAATTACAATATAGAATTAGAACAATGCTATAGATTTTTTCATGATAATCCAAAAAATCCTTTAAAATATATTATAAAGTATATAACTATTTTTGATTTAAAAAAATATTGATTTTTAATCTCAAGAGGTATGCATATCATTATCTATATCCAAGGAAAATAAGTTTTGATGACCTATAACTTCATCGATCTAAATTATTGGAAGAAAAAAGTCCAAACCTTAGACTTCTTCTACTAACATTGGTATTCGAGAAATATATCCCTAATATTCTCTTCGATTAGATATCTCAATTTAAGGTCCTTCCATGGATTTAATGGACCTAGATGTTCAGAATATATGGATCTATAGCCACAAAATCTAATTGATCATAATGAATCAGAAAAAAAATGATTATAGTTGTTTTCATAGAGATTTATCATTAAATTACCATTTAAATAAAATATATAATAAAACATAAAAAAATAATACAAATGGAAGCTCTAAAACCACTAAGATAGTGAATAACTAAAATTAAATAAATTTTCATATATTCTCATTAATAATCCCCTTATATTCCTCAAACCCATAGTCTATATTTATAAACATTGGTGTAAGAAACATCCAATGGTAAACTATGAGTTCTTTAAGTATTTGAAAAACAAATAAACTTCATCACAATATTTTGTTTCATTTTATTTTTCTATCATCACAATGTTCTAGAAGTTAAATATACAAGAATCAGCTCATCAAAACATATGAACCAACTATTATATATATACAAAAATATCATAAAAGCATTAGGTTTACATAAATAAAATATAAATTATATTTTTATATTGAAAATAATGGATATTTAGGAATACATTTGACTCAACATCACACCACCCACCATGCCCGGATGCCACCACTTCTCTCCTGGAGGCTATCACATTCCAACTAGTCATTTATGCCACTATTTTACCGATATCAGTCTACATCCTTATCCCCTATAAAATATTTGGTGTTATTATGGCCAAACTATCTCTGTCAACATATATCACTAATTACCTCACCTTTTTTGTCACTAAATGTCAAAAATAATTACAATGTGATGGTTGGTAGTAATTTTATGTCTTTCAATAAAATAAGATGATTGAGAAATAGTGTTCAGTATGAATACAAGACTCCAAAAGATTTAATTCCAAGCCTCTATAATTTGGAAAAATGTAAATAATATTTGTCCATGGAAGATCATTATGATGATAAGAAGAAAATCACTTGATGAAAAAATTTATGTGTCAAGTAATTACATAAATCGATATTGAAATCAATTGGATATTTATCCCAAAAACACAAAACAATATGTTTGTATAAATTACCAACAGATCCCATATTCATCATGAAATATTGAAATAATTTCAATAATAAAATTCATTTCAATGAATTTAAATATGATTAATTATTTAGAATTTGGATTAAAATATCAATGAATAATCCCATCCTCATTGTGAAAATTTCAATGATTTATGATTAATTCATCCTCGACTGATAAATCTTGAGTCTATACGCCCTATCCAGATCCTCATATCCTAGATCTGAACCTCTCCCTATGATTTATGTAGAATATGGATACTAACATTCTATGAGTAACATTAAGGGAATATTTATATCCCTTTAGTTAGGTTACTAGAAATTTAATAAAATACCCAATGTTATCCCTACCTAGGTCCTAAAACTTGACCAGTTACTTCCCATGGAAAAAACCAAATACCAAACATAGCTACACTGTCATAATTTCCAACTAGGAATATGTTTAGGAAATATAAAAATCATAAATTATTGTATAGTTATATATACACATAATAAATATTAAATATTAATTAAAATTGTACTCCCTTATAAAATTACCAAAACTCAATCCAAGAGTAAATATTATGTATCGACCCCAAAAGAACCATCACAATTTTTAGCTATTCACTCACAAGATTAAATTTACTATTTCTCTCTTCAGAGGACTTGGGAATTAAAATTTTTAATATGACTTGTGTCTCAATTGAGTCAAATATCAGGTCACAAAAAATGTATCTATATAGAATATAATTATATATTATAACTCTTGAACAACCATAAGGTCCAAACATTTTTCAATCAGTGCTTAGAATCCTCATGTTTATGACATATCCACCTTCAGAAACATATTTTTCAATATAAACATATTCATTGGTATAAACCTATAAAACTAATCTTTTTCTAAGAGAAACACCCATAGGGGAAATGGTAAATTATTTCGTAAAAAAAATTTAAGGGTGCCAAGTTCTAATCCCAAAAAAATCGATTTAAGGTACCTTATACCCATTCAATAAAAAATAGAATTAGCATACCTAGTACCTATACAAAATAAAATAGAATCAATTTACCAGATATCAATCCATATATATCATATATATATATATATATATAAGAACTATCACTATTTCAAAATACATGTTTATTAGCCATTTAATATATAAAATAATATATGAATTACAAAACTAAATAACTTGTATGTATAGTAATAAGAGGCATATTCACCATAATAAATTTTTCATACATTATATTTCATTACATTGGTTTTCTATATTATATATTCACAACAATAAAAATAACACACTAATCGCATAGAGTGTTCCCCCCCTCTCCCACACTAGTCACAACATTAATAAAATGTAACAAATACAACTTTTATATGGAATTAATATTGATGATAACATTGTTTGATTAAAATAATCAAATCAAATAATATTATAACTTTAATTGTTGGTATTGAATAAATTTAATAAAATCCATGAATAAATGAACATTTTGAATAACGAAAACTTGTACTAATAATTTATTTATAATTTTATACTAAATACACTAAGGAAACCGATTAGATAATTTATATATAAACGATAAAGGAAGGATTATATATCCTTGAGTGTCCCTATGATGGAACCCAAATCATTTACTCTAACATTACCCATGTATTCTATCAAACTCAAAACCAATGTGATATCACATACCCATTGAACTCAAACTAGATTATATCATAATCACTAGTCCATAAGAATGCACACACAGACATGCATAAACCTCACATTAAGAATGTTTTCAACGAATAAACTCAATGAAGAAAGAATTGAATTAGAAATCCAATGTAATTATGAGAAGTAAAGTCCCAAATGATATTATGAATTCACACTAAGATTAAAAATGAATAACAATTTCATGTTATTATTTATAGTATACCATGTAATAAATTGGGGAATAAAGTGTATAAAGTATATCAACCATTTTAAACCCTAAAATATGTATTACCAAGAAAATATATAAATTCACTAAATAAAATAACTCATTGAACTAGTAATCCTTACAAAGTTATTACCTAGTTCTTGACTAACTATAGGAAAATTTAATCATTTTAAAATCATTAATATTAAAAATAATCCATTTAATAGATGGTTTACTAACCAAAAGACTAAATCATTCTTTAAAATACATCTAAATGTATCCATTACATTACCAAATATAAATCATATTACCCCAAAGGTTATGTATTTTTCATTGACTTGTAATTAATTTTGGTTTTATATTAAAATAAATGACTTAAACATTATATCTTAATTAAGAACAAAAACTACACATGCTTGAATACCAAATTGCTTTATAAATGGTCCTAATACATCCTAAAACGAGGTTGAATTATGGTGTCAATTTTTTTACAACCTCAAATGCTTCTATTTCTCACAATTTCAAAAATATATTGAATATATCAAAACCATAAACATATAAAAAATAAAAAGTATGGAAGGTATTTACGTTGATATGATAATTTTACTTTGTTCTCCACAAAAGGATAATCCAAGGAGCTAACACCATCGATATATTGATATACGCAAAATATTACTATCAAATATTATGACTAAAAATTGTAGGTAAGTCTCAATGAAAAACATGGCTCAAATACCACCTTCTTCATATCAATGCATTACTTCAAGAAAGTGAATAAAGATAAATAAAATTCATGTCTCACAAAAAATATCAACAATAGTGTTCAAAACCGTATTAGAAATATATTTTCTCTTGTGATCCAACCTACAAAATAAAATATCAATGATCAATAATGTTCTATACAACAAAAAATTATCTCTCATAATTATATATGTGCATCCATTCTCTTCAATGTTTTAAATTTTTTATTTATATTTTCTTTATTCTACTAGTATCTTTCATTAAATATATTTGATTTGATATTCAAAATTAGTCCTCAAAAAAAATTGTATGTATAATCCCATTATCATTCCACAAAACAATCTATTGAAAAAACATTTAATGTCACCAATAAAAGGAATATATTTTTTAACATTCAATATACATTAAATTTCCAAATAATTAAATATTTATAGAATATATCATAATCTTACCTTCATAATACATAATTTTTTCCAACATCTATATAAACCTCTAAATAAATTTCATACCAATATGAAACACTAGATACATTTAAGAAATTTATAATTTTAAATTTATATATCTCATCCCACTATTCCAACATGGCATTATGTACTTAAAAACACGGCATAATCCAAATTTTTTTCTCTAGAACTATTATCCATAAAAAAATCCATGATAACTACTATGATAGATCCAAACAATATTCATTTAATGGGAACCAGAAATGCATGTTTTGTCTTACACACCAATTTTTTAAAAATTCTCCAGAAATCTTGCAAACCTAAAATTAATTTCCTTTTGACATGGTTAACTCTAGATCCTTGTAATTCAATCCATAAATGTGAACTAAAAAAATCCTCCAAACATCAAGATCAGTATTTTTTTTACCCAGCACTATTATTTTTCCAAAACCGTGATATTTAAAATACTAGGGCATAAAAATTATCTCATTTTCCATCATACTAAAAATAATGTTTAATAATCCCTCGAAAAAACGAGTATCGCCCAATTTCTTACTTTATAACAACCAAAATTAATACATGGTTTACCTAATCATATCTTATATGTATTTTATTTTTTAAAATATCTTCCACTATCAAAATAATATCCATACTTCATGATATTTCATAATTCCCTGACATGGTCAACACTGTTGTGGTGTGGTATGGTCATCCCTCGATAAAAACATCTTCAGAACCTATTAATGATTCTATATTTGTATTTAATTTTTTTACCATGAAGATTACCATTTCACACAATCAATTTATATCCATATATTTACTGAAAAAATAACATAGAAACTATTATTATGTTACCAAGTCTTCAAACTATCACTCTCCACTTATATCCATCATAAATAACCATGGTTATATGATTATCCCCCTTTGGGTTTCATGGTAATAAAAAGGGACATTAAATTATTCAAATATTATTTCAAATAAAAATATAAATGGAATAACACATCCATCACTCTAAGCCTACATGATAATTTCTTGATGAAGAAAACAATAGATCATGAGAGAATTTTTTAGCTTAATATATACCTTAGAATTTATACTCTAATTGAACACTTATAATTAACTTTTGATCTTGGACATCTCTCTATATTTAGTCTCTTCATATTTTATTCCCCATTAATCATATTCCCCTATCACTCATATAATATACTACCTATTGGGGTTGATTCATTCCCCTTTATATGAAAATTATTCTCTATCATCACTTATTGGTCTTTTTATTCACTAATTCAATATGCTTATACTGTTATGAATTCTAAATATAATATATTTCACTAATTTTTACCCTTTGATAAAAAATGGTAATACATGAAAAGTATAAAATATTCATGTAAGATAATATATATATATATATATATATATATATGGGAAGAGACTATATTCCAAACCTCCCTGTGATGGTGGATGCGGTTAAATACTAAGATTCAATAGACACATCACAATTATTTATGTGCCCATGTGTTTTATACCTATATTATAACGACACGGGCTTCACATACATTAGTGTTACATCTTTTTAGATGAATATCCAACACAGTCCATTAATACACACCCAAGAACTATAAGTGTTTAGATTCTTCAAAGACTAGATTCACAATATTATTATTTGATGAAATATCTTCGACATGTACCATAAATATCTTCGAATTTAGTAGACTTCATAGACATACCCGACATAATCCATTCATTTTATCCTAGCGAAAAGGAATCATAAGAAATTGTGAGCTCAAATTCTTAGTAATGGTAAATAGGTGAGATTTCAATGGATGATCAGATGAAGGCATAAAATAATCATTATGGTTCTAGATCATGAACCTACCTTATAAGGTTCACAAAGAATATTCAAAATATCATAAATATGATTCATGGGATAAAACATGTTCAACTCAAACACATGAATCATAATAGTTTAAAATCATTATAAATAAATCATGAACAAATATTTTATGTCATATAAGTGTGGAGCCATTATAAATATAGAAACCATTTCATTTTTTAAGGATAACTATCAAGTTTGTAAAATCAAAGTGGATTTCGAATCAACACATGTTTCCCATATCATAACGGGACAGGTGTCATCACATGTTTCACATTGTAGATCAAGCACATTGACTTGTATCCCATAACAGATCAAGTTCATCAGCTTGTTTCCTATATAGGATAATGATCTATGTATTTATTCCCATAAAAATATCGTGTGATGTAAAAATTTACCTAATGAATTTTAGGGTGATATAATATATTACATTACCACTCATCTTGGATTATAATGTAACCACCCATCATTGGATTATAATATAACCACAATCCTCAGTTATAATGAAATAATTTTCCATGGTTTATAATAGAGTCTCCCATTAAAAAATTAAATCCACTAAAAATTATTTTTATCATCACATTATATCCCTTTAAAAGTAATCAAGATTTATAAAAATTTCATCAATCCATCATAGAATAAACCATATAAAATAAATCAGGTTTAAAATCATCTCATCATCATAATCAAAAAAATATAATTTGAAATAATAAGGGTGGTACCTTTTGGATAATATACCAAGTATATAATACCCAAAACCAATGGTTTTTTCAATGATGAATATAAATCCCATAAAAAGATCATTAAAACATTCTTGAGGAAAATATCCTTTCCATTTTAAAATCACTTAATTAAAATCTAAATTATTCCCAAATATAATCTAAAAAATTTCCTTGAAAATAACCATGAAATTTTTAAAAGGAAATATCAAATAATTAAGTGTTCATGACAATGAAGAAAATTACATATCTTACACATTAAATAAATGATTACTTTCACATTTTTTGGAAAAAAGTGAAAACTACAATGCTCAGAAATTGAAAAGACTATTAATTTCAAATGATTTTCTAAAATTTAAAAAATGGCAAAAAAAATATTTAAAAATTCATTGGATAATAGTAAGAAACATCCTTAACATATTTTTAGAAACCATGGTCATTTAATAAATGGGATTTTTGACCAAAGAGTAAAGTAAAGTTTTTTTTAAACATTCTTTTGGTCTATTTAGTTATTAAAGATAGAAACATGAAATGAAAAAATGTATTGTCCCTGAATTAAATAAAATATAAAAAAATCCAGGAGTTTTTTAGTGTTATATTTTATTATTTAATCATTATAAACTTAATTATTAACAATCATGATAAACAATGTGATTGTGACATAAAACATTTAACACTTTTTTATCTTTTGAATCATAAGGCCCATGAAATAAGAAATCTAGATGGATATATATCTCTCATATTTCTAATAATAATCATCATAAAATACATTCATATTATGTATAAATCTACCACAAAAAAGAAATAAGTGGTATATAAGGCATGTGTCCCACATAAATAAAAGTTATACATAATTCCCTTACCTCAAGTATCCACTTTCGTTATACACACTAGAACCTCTTGTAATCTAAATATAGTTTTATTTTACATAAATTCTAGAACCATAATTTTATATACCATAAAATACCATATTTACATATTACATTTTATTTCCCATTAATAAACAATTTCTTGTTAAAATCATGTTTCATGTAATAATTGTTTCCTTTTTCGTATATATTTTGGTTTGTTATTTTTAGTCCATTTACGTTGATCATAGTTAAATTATCTTCATTATTTTTAACATTATATAAATAATATATATATATTCATTATAAAGGTGTTTATTTTAATCCATAAATTCAAGAGATATAAAATAAATTAAATCATTCATGGAGACGGTAGGTCATACAAATGCATGAATGTTGTCTGTGTTTTCTTGATGGATATAATGAAAGAAAAATAAATATAAATTCATATCTATAGAATAATTTTGATATAAGATATATCATATATATATATGTGTTTAAGCTATCCTTATTATCATCCATGTCAAAATAAACTGAATTGTGTGTCACATCGCTTCATGGTGGCGGTTGTCCACACATACACATGATCCATGTTATCATTTACCAATGAATTGAATGGTAAGATAGTAGATGTGATATTAAAGTTAAAAAATTATAATAATGATATAAATATATAATTAATATGTTATATCTATCAATATATCCATCTGTGATAGGCAGTGATGAAAAAATAATTACATTGGTTGGTGATGCGATAGTCCTCCACACACACGATCGATGGTTTCATTTCTCATTTGATGGAAGTGGAGATAGATATGGGTTATTACATTAATATAATATTATATCCTTTATTTTATATATTGATATTATTATATCATCATATTCAAATAATATTTTAATGAGGTGGAAGACTAATTAAAAAAAATGATCGGTTAAGAATGATACCTTCACTCCAGACAACTTCCTTAGGTTTTCACCAAAATCCTTCTTAGGAAAGATTTATAATTAAACTATGTAATAAAAAAATTGGGGTGATAATTAAGGAATATATTTTGGGTATTATCTAAGAATTTGATTTGAAAATGTGAAGAGGGTAATAGAGGGCGTTCCCTTTTATATGTGTCGGAGAGGACACACATTCATTTTTTGAAATGAAAAAGGTTTACCCACATTTTAGACTTTACGAAATGATCCAAAATGGATTATTTTCAAACCATAGATGTGATAAGGTCCAAATATAGTGGTAAAATATGACTTTTTTATTTCTTTAGGTCATTTTACCCATTATCATTTTTTAACCGTTTTAAACCTATGTTAACCATAATTGTAGTAATTAAATTTTAACAGGTTTAATATTCATTTTGACCAAAAAATAATTATACTCTATAATATAATATTAATTATTATTATTCAAAATTTAGAATAATTTTTTAAAAATTTCATTAACATAAGTGAAAAAAATTAATATAACATTCGTCCCATAGATGAGACGAAAAAGAAATATTCAAAATAGAAAATTTTCTTAACTATAGAAATATTTAAAATAAAAAATTATTGTGAATTTGATTAAAATAAAATTAACTGGGAATAAAAAAACATAATTGAACTAATTTTACTTTTAAATGTATCTTATAAAATAATTGAACTTGTAAATACTTTAAATGAGAATGAAGTTTTCATTAAAAACTCTATATTTTTTACTATTCATTAAAAAATTAATCTTTTTAGAAAATTGAAAAAACAAATTCACTCAAACGTAATGTTGAAAATTTAACTCCAAAATGGATTTCATTTTTTGCATAAATTTCATAATATTGAATATTTTAATTACTTAATTTTTTACAAAAATTAATACAAGTGATTTTTTTATAAAAAATATTTTCGAATTAAATAAAGGCTTTACTAAGAATTAAGTATTTATTTATCAATAAATATTATTTATATAAAACCATTGTAATTAATCATAAAAATTTTGTTATTACTATTCATAATTCAAATTGTAACAACAATGTTATAGCTGTTAGGTATAAATAATAATATTACATATATATCACAGTTTGTTAAAACATAGTATTGGGTGATACAAAAGCTATTGAAGGAATTAAATTTATTTGAAAATAATTTTTCATAAAATAATAGGTTTTACATTATACCAACATTAAAAGGATTATATCACTCATAATTCCATCACTATGTTATAAAAAATAAGGACACTTTTTCCTCATCATATCCTAAGGTTCCCATGTAGATTCCTCAAATTGTGGGTTTTTGAAAAAACATTGACTATGTGAGTGGTCTATTTTCATAAAAAATTATCCCCATGATCCATAATCACTAATGTTTGTTCCTTATAAAAATATCTATCTCCAATGGTATGACCTCTAAGTTTAGTACATGTGAAGGATCATTTATATACTTCCTTAGTAGAGATATATGGAACAAATACTCAATTTGAGATAGATTTGGTGGAAGTTCCAAGTGATAAGTAACCATCCTAACTCAGTTAAGAATATAAAAAGGAATAATATACATAGGGATCAGATTTTTTTTATTTATGAATATCATAATCTTATTCCATGTAAAAATTTATTGAAACACCATATCACCTACTTCAAAATCAAAATCACATTAATGATTGTGAACATAAATTTTTTGTTTCATTTGTATTTACCTTATTTGTTGTTGAATGGCTATAACCTTCATTTCCATTTCTTCAGGTAGCTCGGGTCCTAATAGCTTTCTTTCTCTAACATTATCTCAATGCATTACATTTCTAAACTTATTTCCATAGAGGGATTCATAAGGATCCATATTAATGCTCAATTGAAATATATTATTGTACAAGAACTCTACAAGAAGAAGGTGTTGATACCAACCACTTTTGAAATCCATATAATTATATATTAGCATATCCTCTAGGGTTTTGATGGTTCACTCGGAATTTCCATCTATCTAAAGATGACACATAGTACTGCAACTCCACTCTATTTCTAAAGGCTGCTAAATAACTCACTATAACTTCTAGGTAACCCTTGGATATTGATCTGATATAGTAGAATGTGGTACTCTCTGAATCCTTATAGCTTACTAAATTAATATCCTAGAAATATGATCAAGATATAAATCTTCTTTGATAGAAATGAAGTTCATAGAATTTGTAAGGTGATCAACTATATCCCATATACCATTGTCCACATTATATATTTTTGGGAGGATGACCAAAAAATCCATCGTTATGTCAATACATGTTTTATATATTTGTGATATTCACTTTTTGTTTAATGGGAACCTTAGAGAAACATCCATGTTGATCCAAGCATACCCCAAAAAAATAAATTTCCAAATTTAAAATTCAAATTTAAAATTCTTATAGAATCCATCATAACTTCCTCCCATCATGCACCATAACACTCGGCATACATATCATCCCCACCTTTTAATTGTAGAAAACCATATGACAGAATCCATCATATCCACCATAGGAAACTATAATAGAACCCCACAAACCATAAGAACCAAGAATTCAAAGCCACTCCACAATCCATCATGAAGATCAATACCTTCAAAAATGAATAATAATAAACCATCCAAATTAGATAAAAATCACCTTTGATCACCCCCATGAACCCCTAGCACCATCTATAGGAAGTAACCTTCTAAATCAAAGATGAATTTGTACCATCTCCACCAGAGAAACTAAAACCAAAGGAAGAATGAAACCTATACAAAATCCCCTAGAACACCACCAATGGGTCAGCCTCACATCCAAAAACTCCCTTGAACACCATCATAATATACCTATATGGGTATTTGGAATGACAGCCCTAGAATAAAGATAATAAGAAGGACCAAACATAGGCTTTGACAATGTGTATGATCATGGAATCAGCATGACGAGGAAAAAATTAAGCCTCCAACCTACACCCATCACAATTCCAAATTTTTGTCAGATCTATCTTTCCAGATCAAGATGGGTTTAGGCATGTTGGGAGAGTCCAAAAGGATCATAAGTGGGTTAATGGAACAAAACACTACCAAGGAAACTTGAACTATGATCGAGAGCATGAAACAAAACAAAATTATTAGAGGAATGATGAGATAATGAAACATAGAAAACCCCTATACGACACCTATATATATGGGGAAGATTAAAACACATATGAATAGATGATAGAAGATGATGGAACCTGAATAACACATGTAATGGAGTAGGGAGCACCACCGAAAGAGAAGGATGTGAATCCTAAAACTTAATAGGCCCCCGCTATAAGTATTCCTCCAAATAAAGAATTATAAGTGGATGATGAAAACCGATGGAGTGAAAATTATTACTCCACTGGGCATGGATGATAAAAGGAATGAAGCATTCAAGGAGATGACTCTATAGTATCTCTCATCATGTCATCCCACCAAAAATTATCTTTTAGATCACTATAAATATTTTTACATCCTGGATGAATCAATAGTGAAGATCTATGAGCCTCCTTAAATATCTCCTTATTAAAATCTGGTATGGATTAAACACATACATGGTTCAAGGACCTTATCATTCCATCAATACCAAAGTTAAAATATGGAACATTTATATCCTCCTTCTCTATATTTACATATTTATTCTATGCCTTGATAATCTTTATTTGGATTAATTGGGGAATACTCATTTGATAAATAACATATTTTCCACTTCATTCAGAGTTTCAAGATATATCCTTTGAAATTCCAAAAATTATGGATATTTTGTTATCGTTATTGTAAATGAGACAACATTATACTTTCTACTTAATGCGTTAGTCTCATTGTACACCTTTTAAATGTGGTAATGGAATGAGTATTCGTCATTTTTAATTAGTTTCAACTGACTTTTATAGAACATATTGAAATCCTTATATGTGAATATATACATTCAAAATTTATGATAAGTATATACATCCAAACATTCTCCATAAAGATAATTCATCCATATCTTTAATATAAAAATTATTGTAGCTAAATCCAAATCATGAGTTGAGTTATTTTTCCCATGAACCATCCATTTTCATGGGTGATAATATATAACCATGTAATTCTATATGAGAAGAGATCCCATTCCATTCTTCAATGTATAACTATAGATTACAAACCATTATCTATTTCATGGAAATGAAAGCACAGATGAGCTGACAAACCTTAAGTATAGTTCATTAAAATTTTCTTCACATTATTATATTTAATGTAACTTAACACCCTTTAGAGTTTACTTGTTAATTTGATTGTAAAACCATGAGAACGTTTACACAAAATTTCTATAATATCCATCCAATCCAAGAAAATTATGGATCTGTATCGCCATGGTTGGTTTGGAAAATGTTCAATAGCTCCCATAATTGATGGATTCACTTATATACTCTCACCTGATATTATATGACCCAAAAATAAATTCATTTATAGCCAAAATTCACAATTTGTAAATTTTTCATCTAGTTTCTCCTTTGTTGGGGTATTTAGTAAAATTCTAAACTGATCATCATTATCTTCCTTTATATTTTAATAAATAAGACTATCATCTATATATATTATATTAAATTGATCAAGTTAATAGATAAAAAACCTATTCATTAAATCTATTAATATAGTAGGGTCATTAGAATGACCAAATGGAACTAAAATATATTCACAGAGTCTATACCTTATATGGAATGTTTTCTTGGGTATACCCTCCTTCTTAACCCTAAATTTAGAATATCCAAAATGATGTTCAATATTGAAAATTTATTGATCCCTAGGAAGTTGATAAAACAAGTCATCAATATGAGGTATAGGGAACTTTTTATTGATTTTTATCTTGTTCAATTATCTATAATAAATGAAGGGTCACATAAATCCATATTTATTATTAAAAAATAATAGGTTCACCCAAAGATGACCCACATGGCCGAATGAATCCCTTTTATTGATTCTTATAGAGTTGATTATTCAATTCATGAAACTCAATCAGATCTATTATGTAGGGAGTATTTGATATATGTGTTGCACCAAGTATGAGTTCTACTGAAAACTCCACTTCATGATTTAGTGGAAGAATACTAAACTCTTCCAGAAATACATCATCAAGCTCCATCACAATTTAAATATCATTGATGTTGAGTTTCACATAAACCATCTGAGATAAACACCCCTTTTGAATAGGAATCAAGACATATACAATGGATGACACGTCTATTTTATTTTCATGCCTATGTCACACTGATACAAAATTGTGAGTTGGATTGGGATATCAAACATGACTTCTATTACTTAGAAATTTATGTAGACTCTATGTAGTGAAATCCAATATATTCTTAATATAAAAAAAATCAATATGAGGGGTAATAACATGATTTTTAGAAATAACATTCCCACAATAATAAACCATAGAAGAATCATAGATGTTGGATAGAATTATCATACCATTTAAGGATCTCCCTAATAATTCAACGTCAAATTGATGGTTTTTAATTTTGATAACATTATAAAGTTTTTAATATATAATAGACTGGTTAGATACAAAGTAAAAAAAAGACATTAAAAGTATAAAATTGGATGGTAAGTGTGCCTTTTACCACATTTTTATCATACACCTAATTATAAATAGGGATCAGAAGTGATTTATATTTTTCTCTCAGCTTAATATGTTCCTCACATTGATCGTCATCATTAACCTTCATATTTGAGAATTTTTTAGAATAATACCCATACTCCTCACATTTGAATAATTGGAGCATGGGTGGGGAATTATTTTGTGTCTTATTATTTTTCATTTTGTTAACCATACCATTCATTACCTTTCAACATTTATGGACTTTATGAACAACCATTCTGCATTTAATGTACCTCCCAGTTCCATTCATATTGTTCCCTTGATGTTTCTTCCCATATTTCTAGAATGTAGATGGACCAAATTTCATTCTTCCACATGATTTATTCGAGTTTTCATGAGACACAATCTCCAATTTCCTATCAAAACCATGGGAATTGAGAAAATCTCTAATACCCATTTTTACCTTCATTTGAAATTGAATTATTTCTACATAGATACAAAATTATATTATAGTTAACACTTTTTGGAGACTTGGTTTAATTCCAAGAAAGTGTTAGTCAACCTTTCATTTATATTTTATCCAAATACCATAACCGTATATCAAATGTATTTTAGAATTTTTATCATAAGTACCAATAGATTCATAATCCTTCTACTTCAGCTCAAATAATTTCTTCTCCATTTTTTATAATGAATAAGAGGAAATTAATTATTAAAAAACAATCACATAAACTCATCCCAAAACATATATAAATTTATTATTATTCCTTAATTGTATTGATAAAATCACACCACCGACATACTCCATCATCTAAATGATAATCAACTAAATTGAATTGTTTAGGCTCCAATCATTGGAAAATGGAAAATACCTTTTTAGTGATACTGATAAATTTCTTTAAAACTTGTGGATATGTAAAATAACTAAATTAAGGGGGGATTTTTTTCGTGGACCCAAAAAGACATTGTTCCCTCATATTATTATTCGAAAGAAAAGAATTATTATTAGATTGATAATGTTGTATGAATATAGAAAATTGATTTTTCATTCCATAACCTATAAAATTAGGTTTTATATGATGAAATATTTAGAATCTTTTATCAGAATAATGATTTACAGAATTCCTTCGAGTTTAAAAAATTGAATAAAACTAAAAAACAATGTTTAGGAAACAATAATCAATGTCTGAAGCCACAATATCATGAAAAATAATTTATAGGGTGGATAAATCAAAACTCATTCATTCTAATATTTGAAACCTTAGGTTTTACCAAGTTTATTCATGTTAATTATCCATTTAAATAATTTCTGATGGTTCATAAAGAGATTATGAATTAAAAAACATATCCCATAAGAGTTTCAAACCAGGTGCCTAGAAAGGCTTGTTTTTGGGCACCGGGTGATGGTCAAGTAAAATCCCAACACACCCTTTTCAGATTTATCATCCATAGGTAAAATTGAGAAAGCGTCATATCCAATTTTAGTATCTAAATAGGGATGTAATTACTTAGAGACCACTCATTCCATCCCTCTCAAAAATTCGAGGATATTTTCTTATAATTATACTTATCCTTATACTTATCCCTAAAGTTCTCAGTAATGTTTTCTCATCATAGTTACAGTGGATTATTAAACCCTTCCTTTGATAAAAACTATAATGACCCAGGTTTTTCATACTTCAATATCACATATTTTTTTATAAATATCCAATAAAATCCATACATACATGCTTGATGATCATAAATGTTTAGCGTCTTTAGATAATAGATCCAAAATCATCTTATTTCAAGAAATGTATTTATAATTTCACATAAATAATATTCTATTTATTAAATCACAAAGACATACCCAACATAATCCAGTTTTATACACAAGAGAACATAAACATAAGAAAGGGTGAGATCAAATGCATAGTAAGGGTAAATAAGGCAGAAGTCAATATATGATCATAAGAAGCAATATGATAATAATAAGGGTATGATATTATTAATATAACATGAAACGTTTATTCCCAATCTTTTAAAGATTATAAACATGATTACTAAAATAAAACATGATCGTTTCAAAGAAATCCATCGTAAGAGTGAGAAATAATTATAAATCATTCTAGAATCTTGATTCCATGTAATATAAGTGTGGTTCAATCATAAATATAAAAAACATTTAAAATTTAATGGTTTACTACTAAGGACAAATAATCATATTGGATTGGTAATCAACTCATGTTTCTCATATCACAATGGATTTGGATCCATCACATGATTCCCATTGTGGATCTATCACATCAACTTATATCTCATAATAGATCTATATCATAGTCCTATTTCCCATACTTTATCAGGAAATAAGAATTCTATCCCATAATTATCTCATGATATATAATAATTTACCCAATTCATTGGAGGTATATATAATTCTAGGTCCATCCAACTTGATTTATAACATAACCACCCATCCTTGGTTATAACGTAACCACTATCCTTGGTAAAACTGTAACCACTTCCATTGGGTTATAATGGCACCACCCAAAGTATAATTAAATAAATTTATATGTGTTCCATAAAATCATTAAAAATTAATCATATTATTATAAATAAACTCATGTAAGGAAATAAAGTTTCATACACATTATATTATTCCATCATAGTGTAAGCCATGGAATAAAATGGGTTTCATAAACATATTATCATAATAATAAAAAATCATCTCAATAAAGAATAAGTATGTTACCACTAGATCATATCACTAGTAAAAAATACGTAACACTAATGGTTTTTTTCATTGATGAATACAAATTACATAAAAATCACAAAAACATTATTGAGAAAAATATCCTATCTATTTTGAATTCACTTTTCTATAAAAAAATTCCCAAATATTATTGAATTTTTTTAAACTAAAAATGAAAATTTGTAAAGGAAGATTAAAATAATTGGGTGGTCAAATGGTGTAAAATATTTCATATTGTACATGTTAAAATAGATATTCCATTCACTATTGTAGTAAAAACTGAAAACTACCTCGATCAGAAAATGATAAGAAGATTCATTTCAAACTTTTTTTATATACTATACCATTGGTAAATAAATTATTCTAAAATTAATTGGATAATAGTAAAAACTTCCTTTAAATAATTATTACAAAACATGGACATGAAATTAAATATATTTTAATGTGAAGAGTGAAATTTGTATTTTTCACTGAAACATAGATTTAGTCTATTTAGTAATAAAAGAGTGGAAAATGAAAGTAAAAAATGTATTCCCTGAAAATGAACATAGGATAAGAAAATATATTAGTTTCATGGGATTTAAATCATAATATTTATTCATTAGAACCTTAATCATAAAAAATCCCCATAAACAATTATATTCGACCATAAAACCTCTACCAATTGGGTAACTACTAAATCATACACCAGATGAAAGAAATATCCTTAGGTGGATATTTATATCCCATAATTTTCATCAAAATTGTAATAAAATAAATTCTTGGGAATAATATATATACACAAAAAATAAACAAGTGGTGTATAAGGAATGTTCCCCCACAGAAATAAATTTGAGATCAAATTATCATACCTCAAGTTACAAATTTTACCGTATGTATTTGTACATTATATATAAAAAATTAAAAATTATTATAAATTTATTTTGGAACACTAATCACATATATTAGACAATATATTATTCACTTATGTCCACTTATTACTCATTAACTTAAATTTTTTTATTAAAATCACATTCTGGGTAATAATTACTTTGTTTTTCATGTAAGATTTCATTTTATATTTTCAGTACGTTAACATTAATCATGGTTTAATAATATCTATAATTATTAAGATTAAACAATTTTCATATATATTTATTATATATATATTATTTTTAATCCTTAAAAGTTAGAAATTGAAAATGAATTACACCGTTCAGCCAGGTTGTATGTTGTACATATGCATGAACCCTGTTTCCATTTTCTTGATGGATAGAATGAAAGAAAGATAAGTATTAATTAATATTTATTGAATTATTTATATATAATATAAATATAATATATTCTTTAAACTTATCCTTATTACAATATATTTAAAAATAAAATGAATAATGTATCACATCACTTCTTGGAGGCGGTAGTTCGCACGTACGCATGAGTGATTTTACCATTTCTAAAGGATTTAAATGTAACAGTGTACATGTGATATTATAATTATATAATTATAATTAGAATCTAAATATAATATAAATATTTTAATTACATAATTAAAACCATCTATGGGAGTCACATTTGGAAAAATAATTACATTAGTTCGTGAGGTAGTAGTTTTCCATACACATGATCGATGGTTACATTTCTCATTTGATGGAATTAGAGATGGATATAGGCTATTCAATTAACATAATAACATATTAGTAAATTTTAGATACTAATTATTTATATTAGTATAGTTTTAGTATATTTTATGGATTATTATTAAGAAATATATCTAAAAGGATAAGTTAAGAACAATACCTCTTCTTTAGACGACCTCCTTAGGTTTCCCACAAAATCTTTAATAGGGGTGATTTCTAAAAAAATAAGTCTTATGGTGCATTTTTAGGAATGTATGAATGATATTTGGGAAATATTTTCTTAAAAAATCATTTTGATTATAAAGAGGTGAGGGGATGGGGTTCCCTTTTATAAGTGGGGGAGTGGGAACACCTGAAATCATTGAAAAGGAAAAGGTATACCCAAAATTTATTCATGATTAAAGGCTCTAAATGGATAATTGAAGAAACTCTGATGATATGTTGTCAAAATATACTCATAAAATAGTAATTGGTCAAGTTTTTAGGTCATTTTAACCCTTATTGTTTTTAGATTAACCCCCAACAGACCTGTTTTGAACTAAACCTTAGAAATTAATTTTTACTGTGTTTACAACTCATTTTGAAGAAAATTAAGATGAAAAAATTATATAATATTTATTATTCTGATTACAAATATTTATTCCATTTTTCTAATTTCCATTAAAAATTTAGAAAGGTAGTTTAATATTAAACCTTTCGACACGATGAAATAAGACTTTTTCTAAAGAGAAAATTTTCATAAGTATAGAAACTTTTAACAAGGAAAAAAATAATTTTATTTAAATGAATAAAATTAGTCTAATAATAAAATAATTGAAATAATTTTACTTTAAAACCATATTAAAAAAATTATCACATGAATTTTTTTTAAAATAAAATGTACTTTTAAATAAAATTCATTATTTTTCACTATTCATGGAAACATTAATCTGCTCATAAAATTATCAAAAATCAACTAGGATATATTTTTTATTTAATTATTATAAAAATTAAGATATTGTTTTCAAATAAATTTCCTAAAAATAAAAATAAATTACTTCTATTATTTTATCACAAAAATTAAAAATAAAAAACATTTTTTTGAGAAAAAATATTTATGAAGAATTAAAAGAATTTACTAAGAATTAGGTTCTTTTTATCAATAAGTTTTACTTGTATAAAAAAATTCACTTAATTTTTTGGAAAATTATTATTCATATTCATAACACCATATGTAATGGAAAGGTCATAATGGACAGGTTTAAATAATCATATTAATATTATAATATGGTTTGTAAAAACATGACATTTCATGTAATAGAAACTCTCAAAAAAAATTAACATTTTTTGAAAAAATATTTATTTTATAAAATCATGAGGTTTTATATATATATATATATTCTACTTGATGAAAAATGTTGATATGTTCTACATTTTATCTAACTTTTTCATGATAAAATGTTATCAAATTTTGTTTTCTTGATATAAGAGTAGTGTATCATATTCTTTATCAACTCTGTATCACTCTTTTTATCATAATAAATCACTATAGGAATTTTTTTAACTTCACAAAAATGCTTTCTTTATTATTTTATCCAATTAAATTGGTTATATTACTTTACTATAGAAGTATTCACTAATTCATTTGTTCAAATATGTGTCCCCAATTTCATATTTATAATCTATATAATGCATTGTTTTTTAGAATGGATTCAGATGTGCTTATGGATTTTACATTTAAAATAAATCCAAACTAATTCATATCAAAATATTTTTATTAATATTATTATTTCCTAAAATTTAAAATAAAATCCTTATCAATAGTTTCTTATATATATCAAATGATTATTTTCACCAACGTAAGATATTTTTACTTTATATCTCTTTTAAACTAATCCTATAAAAAATAAGTATAAGAAATGTTCATATTTATATCTATAATGTTTAACCGGACTCCAATAAAAATTCAATATAGAGTATTACCTACTAATTTTCCTTATTCATAACCACGATTGGGGTTGAAAATAGTTTTCAACCATTCACATATAATATACTCATCAAAAAACCTGTATACATTTCTTAAGAAACAAAAGAATATTACACCTTTTGATTCACTTACATCCTAATAAAATATATAATCTCACCAATCATGGATATTACAAAATTTTAACTCAAAAATTTAGAAACATTTTACACTAATTATAGTTTTATTCCACCAAATATTATATCACAAATATAAACAAATACCTTGAAATAGTCTTCCTCTAATGATTTTACATTGAGGTTATAATCACAAAATCCTAAATTTAATTTTATATTCCTCAAAATTAATTTATAATAATATACCAATCAACACTTTTTATTTCTATGTAAATATTTATTTAATCAAAACATTATTCCTTCGTCATCAGTAATTTGAAATCCCAACAGTTGTTCAATATAGACATCCTCTTTGTAAACTCTATTCTAGAATTTAAGATTCTCATTTATTTGATATAATTTTAAACCTCTTGGTAAAAAAAAATACGTGTAAAGTAAAATAAACTACTGTTTTTCCATTGGAGAAATTTTTTCTTCAACATTTAGGATTTTTATTTTAATAGGTCATTTACACATTAATCTATCATTATGCAAACTAAATTTCCATTTTCATCATTTTTTTAACACACACATTCTTCCAGTAATACTATGATAATTCTATGTCACCTTGATATTTTATGATATATTTCACTTTAAAAAAATTCACTTCATTCATAGGTTTTTTTAAATACAATAACGAGATTAAACAAACCCCTATATACTATTGATATATTATTCTCAAATGTGGCAGCAATCACCTAGATGTTGGATTAGAGAGTATGGATATGATTAAAAACACTATGAAAATTTTTTATAAAGGTTTTATGTGGTTAAAATGTATTAATTTATTGGTAATAAATAACTAACCGATTATTAAAAAAATGATTAAAAAATAAGATTTATTTAAATATTTTTTTAGTCTATTTTCTGTGTGGATATTATAATTAATTTCCACAAGTTTTAGAAATTTATTTTTTAAATAGGTTGTAATTTTTTAAATCATTAAACAAAAATTATAATGGGTTAACATTTTCGAAATTTAATAATAAATTTGATTTTTTTAAATGAAAAGGTAAAATACCTTTTTTTAAACTACCTTTTCATTTTGTTTATTTTAAAAGCCCCATTTTGAGGTTTTAAAATATAATTTTCAATTTTTTAAAAAAATAATTAAATTTTATCCTTTTGGCCAATATAATACATGATCTTTATATAAAAATACTTCTAGACATAAAAATACAATTTTCTAGAAAATCATTTTTTAAAGTGTTTTCTAGGTTTATTTGTAAAGTATATTTTCTGACATATATATATTGAATTTAATAAAATAGATTATATATTTTTAATAAACATGTATAAATTTTTTAATGATTCCACATTCATTTTTGGACATAATGACATGTAAAAATAATAATTATTACAGTTAAGGTTACAATGGGTTTATCGATGCCACGACCTGACCCAAGCGAGGGATCAAACCACAACTATCCCAAGCCTACCATTATATATTAAGGGGTGGTGACAGGTTCCGAAAAGAATATCCTAAATGGGAATCTTTTTCTTATGTACCTGTATGCACACACCTAACCATCTCAATGTAGAAGTGGGGGGAATAATAATAATAATAATAATGAAAAAATAGAAAGTAAAAAAAGAATGGAAAAAATATCAGTTGTACACCAGTACAACAATGAAAACTGGGTTGGAAAGGGTAAAAATAAAAAACCAACTAGAAATATGTACCAACCAAAAAACCTTTAAAGGTAAAATATTGAGAGATCCCATCTCTTGATCTCCAACATGTAACCACCATATGTGGTCCAATGTACCAGGATTCACAAGATCCTATGAAGTCACCATTGACCAGTTCATTAACTACATAACACATGACACATGTGGGAAAATACCATATAGGGTGAGTATATACAAACCCATTAAGATGCTCAAAAATTTGATGGGGATAAGTAAGAGATACAATTGGAATAGAATTATAGTATATATTACACAGGATGAAAGATATAGTGAATCATAACCGCTCAACCAAAAACAAGAGAGAGTGACCTCATCAAAACATAAGGGGTTCCACATGGTGTGTAGATGAACAATACTTGGAGTCTTCTCTTCCTATAATAGGGTATTAGAATCATCAAAACATTATAATCTAAACACAAAAAGAATTTGGTGTACCCTATGTTTCTTCATAGCCCATCGAAGGAGAATAACAAAATCCAAATGTATGGAGATAGATAACTATACATATATTCTTAGTCAAAATAAACCCAAAAAATAAAAAAATGGGGTTTCCATCTCACAACTCATCATTTGAAGAATAGTCACCAATAGTTCCAAAGGTCTATCAACAATTCCCTTAATCTCATGCATCTTCCTGGAAGTAATGGTCCAAGTCAAGTCACACCTCTCCATTACAAAATAGAGTCAAGGGGCCACAAAATCTAGTTAGAGGACCCGTGACTTTGTTAAGAAAGTGGTTTCCACATAGCGGTATAAGACCTATTCCCTTCCCATGTGGAGGGTTTTACTCTTGAAGTCAGTAGAGAATTGATTCATATCCCAGTTTGCGAGTTCCATTTTAGGAGTCGAGGACCCATGAAAATCCCAACTAAAGGGTTCCACATGGAAGTCTATAGAGGACCAATTCATCATGCCAACAAGATGGATCCTCTCTGATTTTGAGGCAAGAACCATGCACCACGCAGCAGTATAGATTCACTCTTTTGGTAGAGGAACCATGCACATCCTAGTTGTAGGGTTCCACTCTAGTCATCGAGGACCCATGTCCAGCCTAGTTGGAGGGTTCCACTCTGAAGTTGGTAAAGGAACCATGTCATATGTCAAAACAAGGGTTCCACTCTTAGATTTTTTAGATAACCCATTTATATCCCATCTGGAGGGTTCAGCTCAATATTTCATTGAGGACCCTTGTCGAGCCCTGCTAGAGGGTTCCACTCGGGATTTCTATAGTGATCTTATGTGATCTCTCATGTCGTCGATCATTACCTAACCAATATTCATTCTGGAAAAATTCCACATCATATCTCAAGATCCAAAAATAATGATGGAATCATGTTATACCAACAAAAACACTCAGTACAGGATACTCACGAGCCAAAATATGAGTCCAAACAAATGAGATATGGAATATTTATGTTTTCCAACAATAATTCATGGGGTATACAACATGTGAGTCGACCCACATGACATGTAGTCCCACTCAGTCACATATTCAGGCCCATGGAGTAACACTTCTTGAAACCATGTAGGAGTATATGGTGTTTACAGGATATATAATGTGTTCCCATGACACTCAATGTCACAAATGTGTGCTTCGATGTGTCCGTATATCCACCTTGTATGTGTGTACTTTACACCATGTCCATGAACTTTAGTACAAGACATTCCTCTCTGCAAATGATGCCACCTGTGTGCTTCAAACATGCCCATGTAATTAAGCACATTGTGTGCCCCTGGCTATCTTCACAACCACACAGCTAGACACAAGGTAAAGGGGATACATGTCATGTAATGAGTAGAAACAGTGTTCCATCCTTATAAAACCCCAAAACTCAAGTTTTCGCAACCAAGAGGCTACACACTATGATTCCATCACGGCACACTGAGTGTAGTTGAGTTTTTCCCCATTTTCTAGATCCATGTTCCCTAACATAGATTCAGCCTCATACCTTTGATATCGGCCATGTCTTCACTGAATATTAGTGTATCTAACTCCAAACTATAGATTTTGGCTTTTCAGTGACCAAAAATTGAATCTAGATTGATATTGCATGAATCCATGAGCACCATTCAGACCACATACATCCTGATTTTCTTCACCAATAATTATTTGGCCATCAATCACTAAAAATATACTCCACAATATTCCAAAAACCTAAATCTAGACTTATTCTATTGATTCATGCAACAGTTTTCATTTTTTTTTTGTGATTTTGGGGTTCGGATCTTGCTTCGTTTCGCATAGCAACATCGAAATGGGACCACGGTGTCTTAATGTTAAAGAACATGACGTAATATATGGATAAAAATTAAATACAATATTTTTAACCATCATTTTACATGATTTCTTGGCCAATAATTAATAACATGGATATCCATGTTGGAAAACAATTAAATAACCAATTTAATCGATTTTCTATTGCATGCTCATGCCAAAATAGGGGCAGATTGAAGAAAGGAATTGATATTCTCAATAAAATTAATTGAAAAGGGTACAAACCAAAAATATAAGAGACCTACCTAGAGATTTTATTTTTCATTGTTGAATAATGTGCTCACCAATGATAAAGGGAATTTGTTACCTTCACTATGCTCTTTTCTTATTTGATCATATGAGGTGATTTTATAATGGAAGGAGGGGAAGAAGCTTTGGAATCCTCCCAGGGTTTATGCATCTAACCCAGGAATATTCTCCATGGTAGTGTACTTATTTATATTTATATTAGGTTACATAAACTAATTAATTGAATTAATTAATTAATTTATCCACTGAACGTACTTCTGATGGTTGAGATATCTGAATGACCCATCCCAACCTATTTTAGGTCACACCTAGGGTAAACACCAAGTTTGGAACTCAAACATGGTCACAAATTTCTTATATGTGCTTTTGTTTATGATTTATCCCTTTTTCTTCAATAATTTCATTCGCATAATTTAAAATATGAATAATATTTTTATAAATTTAATTCCAGAATCACTCGGCCTTGGAATCACATGTCATATTAGTTCTAGGATCTGGAAATATATATAGAAATATGTCGATGTCTTATTAGAAAAAAATTGAGTCCCTATATCATTCTTTCCTTCAAATGTTTTATCCTAGAAAAGATAATATAAACAAACAAATTTGGATATTGAGCCTATGTATAGATATCCTACTCCAGGGAACTCATTTTCATGTACCCATGCTTCAAAAAAACCTGAACCAAGGGGATGGTTCATCCAAAGTAGGTTCATCACCTGTTGATCTTGGATTTCCACTAGGTTCTCTATAAAGGTGGCTCCATCCTTAATCCTCATCTCACCCCAATCGATGACATGTGTGGGTTCGTGCACTTATCTCCTCACCTATGTTATTTGGAATTCATCATGAACCCTCTATAGCTATGGGGGTTGAGTAAGGTGGTAAGAAACCTCACCAACCCTCTGCACGATCTCAAACAGCCCGATGAACCTTAGGTATAACGTACCTCCCCAACTAAACCTCCACAATCCACATCATGGGGATACTCATAGGCAATCATGGAATCCATCCTAAAACACCAAGGGACAACTATTGTGATATGCATAATATTTATTCATGCATTGTTCCATCGTCATCTAATCATGAATGACCTGGACCCTCTCCATCGTTACTACACCAACTCTGCACTAAAAAGAGATGTATTTAGGATTTTTTTCCAGCATAAGGGGGACCTAAAGGGTCTACCATATAGGGACTCAAATTGTTTTATGTTTATTATTGAGTGTTATCGGTGGTTGTATGAAAACTCTACCAATGTCAAGTAATCCTCTCGTCTTCTGCTGAAGTCTAACATGGAAGCCCTTGTCATATCCTCCAACACCATGAATGTTCACTCAATTAGTCCATCTTTCTACTGGTGAAAGGTTGTACTAATCCTAAATTGGGTCCTGAGTTCAAATTTCAAGACTCACCAAAACCATGACATAAAAAGTAAAGCGCAATCAGAGACTACCATTGAGGTTATCCCATAAAGGTAAAAAAATATCCCATACGTACAACTACCCCAAAATCCACACTGAACTCTACTATTATATAGTAAGGAAATGTGTTGAATTTATTAGTCAGTCAACTATCACCCATATGGAATAATGGCCCTTCCTTATGCACATATTCCCTATCACAAAGCACATGGATATTTCATACCTCTTATTCTCCTGGATCTCAAGGGGCTCCAACAAACCTATCAAAACATGGTTCTCAGCACTCACCTACAGATAGGTTAGACACTGAGAGATGAACTCAGCTATGATCTATCTCATGTCAGGCCACCAAAATTGTTGATGATGTTCTATGTACATATTTCTCAAACCATTATGCATAACTAGTTTAGAATTTTGAAACTCTCACATCATCTCATCCATCATCACAAGTGAAACCCCTATCTATGCATGGAATAGTGTGACATGATTCCCTCCTTCATAATATCCATCTCGTGAATCCACCATGGTTATCTTGTCATGCATGACCTCATAGTTGATGTATTCTAGCTGGGACTCTCTCACATTCAAGATAAGTGGAGGATATAACACCACCAACAATAGAATAATTGTACCCTCATACTCCACCAAGGCTAGCTACAAGGAGGCTAATTGCTCAGAAGCCAACTGCACCAAGTGATCTTGGGACTTCCTTCTATGGTAATATTCTACTATGTCGCCCATTCCAATAGTATAGACTATCTATAATTCATAGTCCAATATGAACTCCAACCATCACCATTGTCTCAGATTCAAGTCTCTCAATGTGAAGATATACCCTAAGACTATGATGGTATGAGAAAACCAAAAAGAGATCCCCCAAAATGTATCACCATAACCTCCTAAAGGAGAAGACTATCAATGACACCTCTATGTTATGATTTTCATAGTTATACTCATGGTGTCTCAACTACTTCAACCTATATGTGATAGTTAAATGCCTCTACATCGACATTCATCCAAGCCAAGATCCTGAGGAGTCAAAATATACTATGTACTTCATTCCCTCCTTTGGTAGTCTCAATATAGGATCACACTTCAACATTAGTCTCAACTTCTTGAAGGCCCTCTGGTTGTGCTTGGACTAGGTAAGCAGCTATCATTTCCATATCATGGTTGTCAAAGGTACTACAATTCTAGAAAAGTATTTTACAAACCACCTTTAGTACCCCTCCAATCCATGAAAACCCTTCTCTTATGAAATTTTATTTGGTGGATCATAAGAAAGTGATTTATCAATATTCACTGGATATATAGTAATTCCATGCTCCAAAATAACATTCCCTGGAATGTGAACCTCATGAATACAAAACTAGAACATTAAGAGTTTCCTATAAAGTTTTTTAATGAACAAAATCTAGAACCATCCTCAATTTCTTGACATGATCCTCCTTTGATGAAGCATATATGAGTATTCTAATGATGAATATGAAAAATACTACCCCATATATTACTAGAATATATATTTCATCAAATACATAAACATGGAAAGGGATTTCATCACCCCAAAGGGAATCCCTAGGAACTCATAATGTGTGTAGAAAAATTGGAATTATATAATTGTAATATTATCCTCAAAAACTATTGAATCGTGGTAGTTAGACCTGAGATTGATCTTTGAGAACCATATCAGTCCTTGAAACTAGATAAAGAGGTCATCAATCCATGGAAACCAGTATATTTTCTTTATCATTGTCTTGTTTTGGCAATGAAAATCTATTTAAAGTCGCACACTCATGTCCCCATTTTTCATTAACAACACTGGAGCTCTCCAAGGGGACACACTGGCCTAATGAAACCCTTCTCTTAAAGGTCCTACAAATACAATCGTAGCTCCCAGATCTTCATAGGGGTCATCCGATATTCCACAAAATATAACTAAGTCATCCTAACATGCATGTTAATACAGAACATCATATCCCACATTAGAGGTAGTACCGTAACGTCCTCAGGGAAGATACCCATATAATCCCCCACAATTAAATCAATCTAGATGCCAAAAGATCCTACTGTACCAAAGGATAAATTTTCATATTGATGGGTGATGGGCTACAATCTCCTCCTTGTAGAACCCACTCATCCTATGATGTGATCTCTCTTTCCCATAATAGAAAATCTCATCCCATTAGTGAATAGCCTTCTAAATCATCTATAATTACATTCAATTTGGGATCAAACCATGGAAAACAAATCTATACCCAAGATAAAATCATAGGGCTCTATTGTGATGAAAAAAATAACCCACAAGAGCCTCTACTAATCTAGTGATATCTCACACTATTGAAATATAAAATATAAAGAAGAACCTTTCCCAATAGGAACTTCGAGAGGAAACTGTTGGGGTAGCACCTCAATTGGGGGCTTCATCTCTAGTACCATGTAGATAGAGATGGAAGAATGACTAGCATGTAATGACTATGAATTAGATAAATGAAATTTCCACTCTTATGATTATTTCATATAGTATATATCACATAAAATCACCTAGAGAACAAAATAGAAACAATATAAATGAAGAATGAATGAAATAAGAATATTTTTTAGAAATTAAGGAACCTAAACCAATGTAATGGTAACACAACCTTTTGAATAGTAATATGACCCATAAGAATAGTAAACCAACCAATAGAATATTAACCTCACCTATCAAACTATTAATAAATTTTAGGTATCTTATAAATTAAATATGATATATTTATATCAAGGTGTAAGTAAATAAATGTTAAACTACGTATTGGTATATTTTAAGAAACAGAAATGATTATTTTTTTATAATAAATATAATGATTTAAAATATAATAAAATATTAATATATTTTTTTTCTTTTGATTATAAGATAATTTTATGATACCTTAAAAAATGTTTTAAAGCGTAATAAAATAGGTTATTAATTTAAAATTGGATTTTTTTGAATAAATAATGATTTCTAAAAAAATAAAACCACATATATATATAGATAATTATTTTCATAAAATTGATTGAAAATTTAAATTACAAATGGTGAAAAAAATTTATGGAAAATTTTTGGTATTTTTTTAAAATAATTGTGTTTTGGGTGAATATTGAAATACAGTAATTTATAGTATATATCATTATAAAATAAATAAAATATTTCTTGATTGATTTATAATGTAAGAACCATAATATATAATTATAATTTTCTCTTAACTATATGCACTCATGGGAATCAAAAAAATTTATTTTCTTGAGCAAAAATAATAAAAAATGAATAAAATAAACAAAAAACATCCCTCTCCGGCACTGTAAATACCACCCAACACCACCTCTTATAATCACACCTAAAAAGCCTTAAATATTGTCCAAATTATGCCCAATCCTTTTAAAAAATATATCCCCAAAAAAATATACCTTTTCCTCAATAAAATATCAAACTCAAGTACCTGAAAGAGGTTCTTCAGGAGAAGAAATTCAAGATGTAAATCATATTTCATTTTCATTTATTTTCTTTTCATTTTATTTTATTTTATTATTGTATCCTAACCTACCTTATCCAAGAAGAATAATAATAGCAGTATCTTATATATACTATAATTCTATTATGATAATGTCATAAACCATCGTCATTTCATTTCCCCTCACCTTTTTTTATAAAAATGAAACTATCATCTCTAATGTGTTGACTTGTCGAATTCAAGGATGATGAATTTTCAATTTCCATTACCACATTAAAGGGTAGTCATAAAACCATTATTTTTGTTAGAAAAATTTATAATATATGGTTTATATCTTATTTAATTTTCTGGAATTGGTATATATACATAATATTAATTAATAAAACAAAACTAGTTCATGATGATCGAAAAAGCACCTAAATAATCTAAACAATTAACATTAATGTTTTTTCTAATGAATTGTCCTCACACCTAGAAATTTTTTTTAAATAATACCATATAATATTTTCTATTTTCATTAATAATATATAATTTCAATTCTAGAAAACTACTCTCATTTTACATGATCTTATATATACAAATAAAAGTGATCTGATCATGAAAACCAAGGAGATGAACACTCCCAAACGAAAAAATTGTATCTTATAAATCATCAAAAAGGTCATGGATGAAATTATTATAATTGTAATAAAAAAAATATATATAGAATAGGTTATTAATTAATTAATTATTAGATATAATTTTAGTATCATGGACATTAATATTAAGTTCATAATAGTTTTTTATATAAGGAAAGTGATTCTTTATGAACCTCCATTTTTCCTTCGGGTTACGGTTTCTCTCTCTCTACCCCAATGTAATCATTATTTATTTTATATAATTATTATAAATTATATTTATTTGTTCCCAAATCATGTATCTAGTTCTTTTCATCCTTATTTTATAGGGAAATACATTTTTTAAAAAGGTTCCCTTCTAAATTATTCCTAATATAAGCAAGCCAGTTTAAAGGAAACTTCTTGATTTCCTACCCATTTTCAAATGAAATCCATAATTTATTTTAAGTAACCATTATTTTCTAAAATATATTATTTTATCATGAAAAAATATCTTGGATCATTTAATGTTTTATATAAACAATTATTCTTTTTCCATTTTAAAGAATCGTGGAACACTTTCCTTAAACTGCACTAAAATTGATCATTTATAAAGATTATTAATCACTCTTTTTTAAATGTTTTCAATTGATTTTGACATCAACACTATTTTTTTCATATTATAACTTATTAATTTTCATTTATTATTTTAATTAATTCTTTCATGGACACCTTTAAGATATGCCCATTTTTTATTCCTTATGATGTGTTAATGATACCCATTCCTTTCCATGTGTAACCCTTATGTTTATTCCCTATGTATGATTATTAATGTGGAACTCATATTAATTAACAAGTTACAATGGGTGTTCCCAGATAGCTCTATAATGAATTGAGTAATTTTTAGTCCCATGAGATGTCATGTTGGAATATGAGGTGAACCTAAATCCTTTATACGACTTTTTCCTCCTTGTTCAATGGTCTTGGTAGTTATCCCTAACTCGTGATTCTACATGTGAAATGGTCTTGGAAGTTATCCTTGACTCATTCTTATGTCATTCTTTAGTTTAATTCCACATTCCTATGATTCCATGATTATATGATCCCATGTAATACAAGTTATTCTTCCCTATGTTTATTCATTATTTTTTATGTCATCATGTTATGTCTTTTAACACATGTGATATAACTTATTTCCTTTTTTATTTCCCATAATGGGATATTTAGCTCATCCTTTTGTTCCTGAATTCCATAATATATCCTATGAAGATATAAGAGCACAATGGAAATTAGGATCTCATTATATAGATTAAATAAATGATGTTTTTATTTTGTTTTATTGATTTTTAATTATGTGACTAATCTTCTAAAAAAACTAGACTTCACAATACATGGTTGTATTTTATGGATAGTTATGATTAAAATTAGGTAATTATATGTATAAAATTCTACGGTAGTTAGAGTTGGTATTATATGCATAGTCTAGTTGTTTTTTGAGATTATGACTTGATCACTTTAGTAAGAACCCTAGTGATAATTATATCACCATGGATAAACAATATTAAAACATAGGGAATCACAAGTTAGGATATACTTTTAATTTATAACTTAACAATTATATGTTTAAATTTTATTTTTTGTATTATTATTAGCTAAGTATTTAAGCCCCCTAGTTGTAATTTATTTTCTTAGATAAGGGCTGGAAATAGAAGAACATGTTCTAATATTAAATGTGATAGGCAATGTTATTACTTCCCTAATGAAATGAAAAATATAATTGGAAAAGGTTCTAAAAACTTCCAGACCATTCTTACTAAACTGGATAAATTTATGAATAATAAATTAAATCATTTATAATTCCATCCTTCACCAAATAAAGATAAATTTAAAGTGAAATCCTTCATGCTGCAATGGACTCCCATATTTAGTGGATATTATGATTCCCTCATAATGGAAAATTTATTCACACAATTGAAAAGTTAGTATTTCTCTTCCATATCTCAGAAGAATATATGATTGTGCTGGAAGACTGTTGTTTTGATTGGGAAACTGATCAATGGTTGACACTGATCAAGAACACAATCCAATGAGGAAATTGATTTCATGGAATTGTTAGATTTCAAGAAAATATTTTTCAATAAATACTTTCCCCAAACTCTCCATCTTAATATGGAGATAGATTCCATAAGACTAATGAGAAAGGAAGATGAGTCTATCAGGGCGTACAAGGGAAATATTACAAGGCTTACAAGATACACTGCTGGCTTTTTCATGAACTATAAATGAAATTTGGATCACTTATTTAGTATACTAAAGATGAATCTATAGAAATAGTTGGAAATTAAAGACATCGAAACCTATGAGGAGATTTTATGTTGTTCCCTTAGGATTTATAATGTTATTGGAGAGTCACAGTGGTCTCATGGTCCCAGAGATAAAAATCGGAAAATGGAGTTTAATATGGGTGGATAAACAAATAAATCCAATGATGAAATTAAAACCCAACATACCGTGTGTCCAAATTGTAAAAAGAAGAATCATGGAAACTGTCTAAAGGGGAATAGGATATACTTAAAATGTTGAATAATGGGTCATTAGGCTAATATATAATGAAGTTATATGAAGAATTCAACTAATATGGAATAAAAAAAAAGGAAGGGTCAGATCAATACTAAGCTTATAGTGCACTGTTCCAACTATAAGGAACATGGGAATTATTTAAACCATTTACCTAATCTAATGGTTACTAGAGGAAATCAATAGCAGCAACCTCAATGATATAAAGGAAGGGAATACATTATCGCTATTACTAAGGTGTATCCTGATAATGATCTGGTGATAAGTGTGATGGTTATTAATTCAATAATATTAAACATACTATTTTATTTTGGTTCTAGTCTTTTGTCATATCTTGAAATATTAGAATAACTATTCATAAACCACCACAAAATGTGGAGGATGAGTTATTTGTGAGAACTACAAATAGGTTGATTATTTCATCTAATGTATATAACTTCTCCCTAACTAATTCTTATGGACTGAACCTCCCATAAAATCTTTTCATGCTTCCCTTGGTGGATTTTAGTGATATGTTTCATGTATTGGTTATATTTATATAATAGAAACCTCAACTATTGGGAAATGGAGATCACTCTTCACATCCCAATGAATCCTCCAACTATGTACAAGTGTAAGGAGGATAATTATTATCCTTTAGAATCAACCTCTCAAGTGTAGATATTACAACCTTATGATAAATCATATCTATCTCAAATTATTGAGACAATGGATATAATCATTCTATAAGACATTCCCATTATGAGGTACTACACTGATGTATTACCTGAAGAATATTATGGTCTTCCTCATGATCGAGAGTTTGAGTTCTCAATTGAACTTATTCATGGATATTTACCTCTATGAAATACATGTCATAGAATGGAAACCAATGAGTTGGTGTAAATGATGAAGTTGATACATGAGAATCGGGATAATGGTTTTACATACCTGAGTGTTACACCATGCATTGCTTTAGTCCTCTTCGTCAAGAGGAATTATGGATCAATCTACCTCTTCATTTATTATCCTAATATCAACAAAATAATGATAAATGGAAATTATCCTCTTCCATGGATAGATGGCTTATTCAATCAACTATGCAGGGATGAGTGTTTCTCTAAGGCATACCTTTGATCGGGATTTCATCAATTAAAGGTGAGGAAGGAAGATATACCAAATAATTCCTTTTAAGTGATGTATGGAAATAATGATTTCCTAGTGGTTCCCTTTGGACCCACTAATGCTCCAAAAATTCTCATGGATTTAATTAATAGAGTATCTAGATATTACCTTGAAATTTTTTTTATAGTCTTTGTTGATGACATTACGATATGATCCAAGATCAAGGAGGAACATTAGGACTATTTGAATATTGTTATGAAGACTTATTTAAGGGATAAACTTTAAGAGAAATATAATAAATGTGAGTTCTGAATGTAGTATTATTTTTGAGGCTTGTTATCACCCAAAAAAGAAATATATAAGGACCCTTCCAAAAAAATGGAAATCGATGAGTGTCCTAGACCAATATATGTAACTGAGATCCATAGTTTCCCTGGTATAGACAAGTATTACTGATGATTTTTTAATAACTTCTGATTATTTTTAGACCCACTAACCAAGCTGACATGGAAGGGAGTAAAGTGTATCTGGTTTAGTGAATGTGAAGACTTCTTAAAAGAGTTGAAAAATAGGCTTATCACTGCATAGGTCCTCACACAACCAAAAATTGGGGAACTCTTTGTGGTATACAGTGATTCTATAAAGAAGGGATTAGGAAATGCACTGATGTATAATGATATATTAATAGCCTAAGCCTCATGGAAGTTTAAAATTCCTGAGAAAAACTATCCCACACTTGATATAGAGGTGGAATCTATGATTTTTTCATTGAAAATCTTGTGGAATTATCTCTATTGGGAGAATTTTGAGATATACCAGGAAGTCCAAGAGCCAGGTGAAAGCCTGCTCCCAAAAAGATATATAAAAACATAAATAGTACAAAGCAACTTAGGATGAAGTGACCTTACATAACCTTGAATACACAACCCCATTCCTATCACTAAGGGCAAGATTACCGCAGTAGTTGGGAAGTACAAAAGACCAGCTGGAGCTTGCCTCCGTGATTGCTCTTTTGGACAGCACGTCCGCAACTTGATTTGCTTCTCTATACACATGCGAAAACTCCAGGGAGAACGGCTCAGTAGCCTTCAAGGCACCAATCCAAGCAGGGATCATCCTCCAAGGAACGTTCCTGGAGCGCTCCTTAAGGATCTGCACCGCCACAGAAGAATCCGACTCGATCCAGAGCTTTCGCCAGCCATACCTATCGGCATACCTTATCGCCTTTATCATGGCCCACAACTCAGCCTCAATTGCATGCCCGCTACCAATATAGTGGAAGAAGCAAACTTTGACGAAGCCCCTATAGGTCCTGAACACCCCACCACATCCGGCTGGTCCAGGTGCACCAGAGGCAGCCCCGTCAACGTTAACCTTGAGCCATCCAAAGATCGGTGGGATCCATCGTATATACTTCATCATCCTGGGCTGCCTTTCCCTGCCACTTACACCAAGAGTCCTTAGCAACAGAAAATCAGACATATTATTGTTCATGGAGCCAGTTTGATTCACCGCGGCAAGACTAATACTCCGGTGAATCATCATAATACCCTCCTTGAAAGACGGGCAGCCCTTATTAAAGGCAATAGCGTTCCGAGCCCTCCACAGATAAGAAATAGCCGAGATGGCAGTAGTGGTAAGCAGGGACTTAACCTGGTCACTGCAATCATCCTGGAAAACCGAAGCCAGAAGTGTGCTGATCGAGCAGCATGCCAAGTCACAATGGAACAAATCCTTCAGGTAAGTCCAGAATCGTCCAGCAAAGGTGCAGTGAATGAATATATGGTCTGCATTTTCATCAGCATTTAAGCAAAAGTAGCACACCGAGGTGATGCACAAACCTGTCCGCTGCAAGGCCGATTGCAGGGGTAGCCGCTGCTTCCAGATCCGCCAAATAAGAAGGGCCTCGGCTGGTGCAATAAAAGAACTCCTAGCCCCCATAACCCAAGCAGGAACTCCACATGTCGCGCCACATTGGTTCATATAAGCATCCCGGCTGGAGAAAACTCCATTCAGGGACAGCTTCCAGATCAAGATATCAGAATCAACATACTCATATGCATCAATCTCCCTCCGAAGGTGAACTGGAATTATCGCAAGAGCCTGTGCATTGTCCTACAAATCATAAATCGAAAGGTTCCTCAGCAGCAAAGGAACATTAATGCATTGTTCGATTGGATTATTAAGCCACTGTGTCGTCCAGCAGTTCATCTGCGAATTCTTGCAGACCAACCACTTGGAATTTGACATAATGTAAGAGCAAGAGTTCCTTATTGATGTCTAGAAAGAGGACTGCAAATACACCTTCTGTCTCTTGAGCAGCCTATCAACAAATCTTTCATTGAGGAATTCCAAATATGGATCACTACCAGACAAAAGTCTCCAGGTAAAATTTTGAAGCAAGGAGTCATTAAAGACCTTCGCATACTTAACCCCCATTCCTCCCTTTGAAACTGGTTTAATACAATCAGCCCATTTTACAGTGACAAGCTTCCGCTGTTGTGTAGAACCAGTCCAAATAAAATTCCGGATCATGCCACAAAGACTCTTGATCAAGGTAGCTGGCCATTTATAAAGTGAGAAGGAATGGACGAACATCGAAGTGATAACCGAGTTCACAAGACAGATCCGGCCTGCTTGAGACATTGTCTTCCCTTTCCATCTAGTAAGCTGATTACTGATTTTGAGTGCAATGCCCTCTAAGTGGACACGTTTCACTCTTCCCCAGAACAGGGGCAGTCCAAGATAAATAAAAGGCAGTGTCCCCCTCTTTACCCCAAGTTTGAGATATATATTCATAAGGGCCTCAAATACATATTCAAAAAGAATGAGCTTAATATGCTTTGATAAAGATTGTTAGATATCATCAAGGATTATGACTACTCAATCCAGTACCATCCTGGTAATTAAATTAATGTATAGGATTCTCAAATTAGAAATGATACAACACCTTTATCAATGAAAATAATTGATAATGGTCCAGTATTCATAGACATTCAAAGGATAGACATTGAAATAATTACAAAATGAATATAATCAATCCTTTCTCAATTTATTTCTCAACCATCCCTTATGAAGAAAACAAGGGATGCTCAATAAAATGATGTGGAAATTATGAAAAAAATGTGGAAGTTATTAAAAAATGGAAATCATCTAATTTTAAGATTTATTATGATGGAGTAATAATATTTTCCACACGATTATGTTTACCATCCAATTTAAAGATAAATAATGATATTTCGAATGAATCACATAGATAAACTCTATTTATTCAACTATGAAGCACAAAGATCTATTGACATATCTGAGAGAACTTTTTATTGGACAATATAAAGATGGATATTGACGAGTGTACATCAATGTGACTAGTATGTCAGCATGTGAAGTCAAAAAGGAAAAATATAAAGGGATGATGCAACCATTGCCCATAAAAACATTGAAATGGGTAAATATAACCATGGAATTTTTCACTAGACTTCCAAATAAATCTAGGGGAAATAAAGCTATATAGGTCATTGTGGATCTTCTTACAAAGACACTCCACTTTATCATAATTCAAGAGGATTTATCATAGGATCAACTTGAACGAATACACATTACATAATTGGTAAGGCTACATGGAGTACAACTATCGATTACATTTGATTGAGATCTGAGATTTACCACTATGTTTTGGAAATAGCTCAACATGATATAAACACTAAGCTAAGATTCTATAAGTCCTATCACCCTAAAACTAATGACCAAACTATGTGGAAAATTTAGACACTCCAAGAGATTTTGAGAGAATGTTTGATGGACTTCAAGGGGGAATAGGACCAATATACAGCTCTGATCGAGTTATCTTACAACAATATATTCCACTTGAGCTTCCAAATAGATCCATATAAAGCCCATTTTTATAAAAGTTGTAGAACACTGACATTCTGAGATGATGTTGGTGAACATAATTTGGTAGGACTTGAAATGGTTGAAGAAATTGTGCAATGCGAAAACCATTCAACAACACATCAAGTTAGCCCAAAATTTAAAGAAGAGCAATGTATAAAATTGTTGAAGGGGCCTGGAGTCTAAGGTAGGATACATGGTATTACCCCTAATATATCCATGTAAAAGGGTCATAAAATTTTGGAATAAGGGGAATCTAAGTCCCAGGTTCAACCACCCATTCGAGATTTGTAATCATTTTAGAGTTGTGGCCTATATACTAGAACTTTCACCTACCATATCTCAAGTACATGATGTATTCCATGTATCCCTCTTAAGTAATTTCATATTAGACCACCCACATGTACTGAATTCATATGTGTTACATTAGAAAATTGACCTCTTTTATGAGGAGAAACTGATGAAGATCTTGTACATTAGAGATAATGTTCTACGCAACAAGATAACTCACTTAGTTAAATTACTATTGCAGATCCCTAAGTACAAAGTTAAAACATGGGAACCAGAGAAAGTATTGAAGGAGAAGTACCATCACCTATTTCATCCATAGTTAGTAAAATGAAATTTCAATGGTGAAATTTCATAACTGGGGGAGAATGTAGTGATCGATAATTATATAAAATAAATCTCACTTTTTATAATTATATCATATCAAATAAATCACATAAAATAACTTAGATAACATAATAAAAACATTATAAAAATAATGAATAAAATAAGAAGTATTTATAGAAATTAAGGAACCAAACCATTTGATTGGTAACATAACATATGGAATAGTAATATGACCCTTAGGAATATTAATCGATCTAGTAGAATAGTAACCACACCTATGAAAGTACAAATAAAATTTTGGTATCTTATAAATGAAAATATGATATATTTCTATCATGGTATAAGTAAATAAATGTTGAACTAAGTATTGGTATTTTTTATGAAATGTATATTTTTATTTATAATTTTATGATTAATATAATGATTTAACAGAAAATTTATTTTCATAAAATATATTAATGAACTAATATTTCATGTCTTATGATTATAAGATAATTTTATGAGACCTTAATTATTTTTTCAAAGTGTTATGAAATCAGTTATAATTTTAAAATTAGTATTTTTTTATTAAATGACGATTTTAATTGAAAATTAGATTTATCATATTTAGAAATATATTTTTATAAAATGGATTCCATTTTTAAATTTTACGTGTCAAATAATGGTTAGGGTGATTTTTTTTATTTTTTCTAAAATAGTTGAATTTTTAGTGAATAGTGAAATACAATAATTTACGGTATATAATATTATAAGATAAATACACTATTTGTTGAGTTGGTGAATATTTAAGAACCATAATCCCGAACAATAATTCTCTCTTTAATATATAATTTAATTATAATAAAAATTATTCATAGTCCTGAACCAAAATAATAAACAAATGAAAAAAAATATTCAAAAAACTCCCCTCTCCTCCACTATAAAAACCACCCCTCACCAATTCTTCTCATCAGACCTAAAAAACCTTTAATCTTATCCAAATTATGCCCAGTTCTATTACTGAGTATCTCCCCATGTCTAGGATCCTTTTTTCTCAATAAAACTCCAAACTCAAGTGTCTCAAGGAGGTTCTCAACGAGAATGAATTAAATATATAAAATCCTATTTCATTTTCATTTATTCTATTTTAATTTTATTTTATTTTCATATTCTATAAATAGATTCCCATATCAAAGAGGAATTATAAAACCATTATATTATATATATTGTATTTTCGTCAATTTAATAACCCGTTATTATTTCTTTTCCCCTCCCATTTTGTTCAAAAAATGAAAACATTATTCATGATGTGTTGATTTATCACATTCAAGGTTGATGAGTTTTTTATTTCCATTACCACCTTCAATGATGGTCATAAACTCATTAATATGGATAAAATATGTTATAATATTTGTATTACATCTTACTTAATGTTCAGAAGCTAGTATATATACAAAATATTAATTAACAAAATAAAACTGATTAGTGATGATCGAAATAAATGCGAAAATAATCTAAACGGTTATCATTAATATTTTATCTCATGAATAAAAATAAAATAAGGTAAAAATGAATTTAAAGACCATTTAATATTATATATGTTCAATTATAAAATATAATTTCAATTTTGGACATGTATTCTCATTTAACAAGATCTTTCAGACACATATACAAGCGACCTAATCATGAAAACAAAGGAAAATAACACTCTCGAACGATGAAAGTGTATCTTATAACTCATTAAAAAGGCCAGTAATGAACTTAATAAAGTTATACTAAATAAAATACATATATGAGATGTTCTTGTTAAATTAATTAATGGATTTTAATTTATTATCCAGGACATTAAGATCAAGTGTTGAACAGTTTTGGACATAAGGTAAGGGGTTATTTATAAACCACTATTTTCCTTTGGGTTACGGTTTCTCTCCCATTACCATATTTTAATTATTCTTTATTTTTATATAATTATTCTAATTTTTTATATTTTTTCCAAAATAATTTATCCAGATAATTTCAACCTTTTTATGGGTAAATACATGTTTTAAAAAGGTTCCCTTCAAAATTCTTCCATATAAGAAAGACTATTTAACAGGAACTTCCCGATTTCTTACCCATTTTCATGTTCACTACCTAATATATTTTAAGAAACCATTATTTTTATAAAATCAATCATTTTATAATGAAAATATATCATGGTTCATTTTTATTTTTATGTAAACAGTGATCTCTTTTTTATTTTAAAGAATCATCAAAAAAATATTAAACCATACTAAAATCGATTATTTCTAAAGTTTCTTATATACTATTTTATAGGTTTTCACACAATTTTGACATAAAATATCATTTTTTATGTCTATTTTACTTTATTAATGATCATGTATTATTTTAATCCATTCCTTCATGTACACATTAATGATAATCTCATTTTTTACATTATGACTTGTTAATGATACCCATTATTTTCCATGGGTAATCCTTATGTTTAGTCCTTGTGTATGATTATTCATGTGGAAAAAATATTAATGAACATGTTTTTATAGGTGGACCCAAATGTCACTCAAATCCATTAGGTAATTTATTCTCTCATGATACATCATGTTGGAATAGTCAGTGATCCTGAATACCTTATGGAACGATGTCCGCCACGTGAAATTGTCTCAGTAGTTAGCCTCCACTTGTGTTCCTCCATGTGAAATGGTCATAGAAGTTATCATTGAATCATACTCATTTCATTTTTTGTGTTATTTATACATTCCTACAATTTAATTATTATATGATCCCATGTTTTACATTTTTTTTCTTATTTATGATTATTCATTCCTTTTTATGTCAACATGTTATGCCTTCTGACCCATGTGTAATGCCTTAATTCCATGTTTATTTCCCTTTATAGGATTTTTAGTTAACCCCTTCTTTCATGTATTCCCTAAGTTATCCTATGAATATTTAATATCTCAATGTAAACTATGAGTTAATTATGAATATTAAATAAAATATGTTTTTATTTTGGTTTCATGTTTTCTAATTATGTACCTAATCTTCCAAAGTCACTAGAATTTACAATCCTGAGTTGTATTTAATGGATATTTATGATTAAAATAACGTAATAATATGTTTAAAATGTTAGGACCATTATATATAACTTTTTTCTAATAATACTGAAGTAATTGTAAACTAAACACTAATCTCACTTTTAATTAACTCATGTTTTGTGGGCTCATAAGCCTCTAGAGTTTTTATTTTTCTACGACCCCAAATGCCACCTCCCAGGGCATTAAGTGGTCCACTAGGTGGTTGTTAAGGAAGGATCGCATATATTTATCCACCACCCATATCTCATCCTTCTCGTATGATGGCTCCGCCTTCATAGGGACCAATATTCTCTCACCGAGTAGATCCCTAGCCACGGCACTGCCTCTACCATAGAAGCCTGCCAGCTATCAGGCTACACTCCTTGACAAATCTAGTCAATAATTCATACAGTATATGACCACACACATCACAATAATAATATCAACCCTCTATAGTATTCTTTTGTGCTCTATGTCATCCATGTATTGCATGACTACATGTCGATGTTTGATTGTAAAAGGATCTCTGGAGTCGAAATCCCACTAACTAGAACATGCTAGCTACTGTAGATGACTAATTTTTTCAATGCCCAATACTAAATATAGGTTCCTAGAGTCCTTATAATAAAAATATTTCTATCACTAGTTCCATCTCGAACACCCCATCATAGATTGGGATGCACAAGGGTACCAAGCTGTAAAGGATGTCTCGGTGGAGTCCATGCCCAAACTTTCATGCTCAGAAGTATCCATCATAGATCATTTCAAGGAAAGTTCTATGACCCTCTTTGTGTACTAAGCCACCATAATCCCTTCCTTATGCATCTCTAGAAGCTCTTGAATCTGACTTGAGTGCAATCATGATAGGTATTACTCCTCATGGAACAGATGTTAGAAGTCGGGCCATGAGAGTGTTGACTCATAATGCATATGTGAAACAAGGATCCACTATCACCCAACTACTCTATAGAAAATTATAGCATCCATTAAAACCACTCAATCCATTGGTGTCTATATAAGTATGAAAATAAAGACCATTGAATCTATCCAATCCTATGCTACCATAGGATCTAGATCATCATGGAACCTCAGTGGCCTCTGGTGCTAGAACTCAAATAGTGAACTGAGCCTGCGTGCATCCTCCACATGTTATAATAAGATGATATGCTTATAAAAAGGTGGAGGTTCATCTACCTTCCCACATGGTGGACAAAGCTCGCGTTATAGACCCTAAACTAGGGCTTCATCCCTCATCGGATCATCTACAGGATCCAGAACTGGTATCATGGCTGGCTATCATCATGGAGGTATCCTATAATTTATTCAAGACATACCACAGTCAAATGATCATATATATATATATATCATCAATGGGGATCTAAATCATGATGGATACTCAATGACTCGATCTTATATTGTTCATGTACCATTGATGCCTATAAATAATATCTATATATGCTAAGTCGACAAGTTGGTAGTCAAGGTCCTCTAGAATGGATATGTCGGCCACCCACACAATCACTAGATTCTCTGGCCTGAGATGCACACTCAAGAAACTATAACATTGTTTTATTAATCCCATACAAATCCTTTTAACTGGACTAATGTAAAAAATTTCTGAAGGAATTAATGGATATCTGATACTAATATGTCATTATCCAACCTAATTTGTTGCTTAAGCCACAAATACCCCAAATAGACCTCCGAAGGCCTGTCAGTGGAGACAAGCACCGAAATTCATATACTAAATTGGAGGCCTTTTACTAAGTAAATGTATGCACACACCTTACCATGTCAATGTATAAGTGAAAAGGAATGATAATAAAATGATGAAACATATAGAAAGTTAACCAAGCATTAAAACCCTTTAGGGTGTACAAGATTATGATAGTGAAAACTAGAAAGAAATCGGGAAAACACACCAAATAATAAATATGTAACAACATGAAAAAACTAGAAATGTAAACTACTAAGAGATCCTATCTCCTGATATCCAAGATGAAACCACTATAAGAAATCCAATGTACGAGGTGTCCCTAAGCCCCTCTGAAGTCACCGTTGACCTATCTTTCATCTTCAAAATACACGACACTGGTAGAAAAATATCAGGATGGTATGAGTATATAAATTCCTAGTAAGACACCCTAAAAGCTTAATGGGGAGTAACAAGAGATAAAATATTAATATAAATATAGTATATGGTATACAGGAAAAATTATATAGTGAAATAGAATAGCTCAACCAAACACACAAGATAGTGACTTCTAACGATAAAATGGGCTCAACTTTATGTGTAGATGAACTAAAAATTGAGTCTTTTCCACCAATAGTAGGATATTGGACTTATCCAACATCAATAATCTAAACTCAAAACGTATGTGGCATACCTTGTTCTTCTTGGAAACCCATGGAAGTAGAGTAACCAAAATCCAAATGTATGGATACAGATGAATATAAATATTCTCTATTAAAAACCCCAAACTAGGGAGAATGGGGATATCCATATCACAGTCTATCCCAGGAATAAGATTGTTCAACATTTCTAAAAGTCTATAAATTATTCCGAACATCTCACACTTCCACTAAGAAGTAATTTTCCCATGTAAAGTCATGCCTCTCCATTATGTCGCACTATCAAGGGGCTACAATATCTAGGTAGGGGACCCATACCCTAGTATAACATGAGGGATAAAATTGGTGGTAGTGAACGCATTCCCAGCACAGATGTAAAGTTACACTCTATATGTTGATAGAGGACACATGCACGACCCCCTAGAGGGTTCCACTCTTGGAGTTGAGGACCCATGCCCATCCCAGCTAGAGGATTCAACTCAGAAGTATGTAGAGGACACATACCATATTCTAGTATAAAGTTCCACTCTGATAGTTGATAGAGGAACCATGACCTTCTGATTAGGAGGTTTCCACTCTATTGGTAGAGGACACATTCCTATCCCAGCTTTAGGGTTCCACCATAGTCATCGAGGACCCTTTCCCAGCCCAGTTGGAGGGTTCCACTCATAATTTGGTGGAGGTCTCGTGCACTGTGCCAATAGGTTGGATTCACTGTGATTGTATATAGATAACACATGCACATCCCAACTAGTGAGTTCCACTGTAGAAGTGGTCATGGACCCATTCCCTTCCCAACTATTGGGTTCCACTCAGGATGCCTCTAGTGATCCTGCATGACCACTTTCATTGTTGTGTGTTGCCTAATCAAGTGACATTCGTAGAACAATCTATGTCATCTCTCAAGAGCCACAATCGAGGGAACCATCACATTATACTTTAAAAAACTATAGATAGGATAATGATAGGAAAAAATATATGTTTAGAAGAATGATATATAGAATATTGATGTTTCCTCATAAGGATACAAGGGGTATATGGCATGTGAGGAGACCCACATTGAGTGTGGTCCCACTCCATCACCTAGTAGTTTCCCTAGATTTTTATGGATCTCTAACCGTGTAGGAGTATATGGATTTTGTGGATATTCAAGGAATTCTCATGCCACTCAGAGACCCACCCATATGACTGGTCATGTATATGTATCCACCCCATGTATGTGTACTTTAGTACATGACATGCCTCTTTACATGGGATGTCGCCCATGTGCTCTTGTCATGCATGTATACTCGAGAACATGGTGTGTGCATGTTAGTGTGCTCCTCTGCACAACTATTTCACATGGGAAAAGGGATACATAGTTTTTAGAGAGTCTATAAGGTATTCCATCATTATAAAATCCCAAAACCCTTGTAGCTACAACCATGGGCCTATAGGTCATGTGTTTATCATGGTGCATGGTGTGTAGTTGATTTTTTCCTAGTTCTCTAAGTCCACATTATGTTCCTTATATTCGGAATCATACATTTTATTCTGGCCCTATTTCTTCCCAAGATTAGTGTAACAGACTTTGGTTGTGAATTATCTCCATTTGGTGACCTGAAATTGAATATGGTTTGATTCTATGCAAACCCATATGCACATATCGCACCATGCACATCCAGATTCACTCTATCAACAATGATAATATATTTTATAATTTAAATGATCTTCCACATCCTGTAAACATCCTAGATCTAACATATTTCCATCAATTCATGCCTCATTCATCATTTCAATAAGATTTTGGGGGTACGATCAGGTTTGGTACTGCCTGAAAACGTCAAACTAGGACGGAAGGGTCCTATGAGTGAATAACGTGAAGGGAAAGAGTATATATTGGCTATAAAATAATTGAATAACCAATTTAATCATAACATTGTTGCATGATAAGTCCACAATTTTTGGGGATCCAAAGAAGGAATCTATCTTGTTAATCAATTTAATCAAAAAATTTATAAACTAAAAATTGATGAGTCGTACCCATAGATTAGATCATTATTCATTGAAGAACATGCTCTCCAATGATTAAAGTATTTTATTTAATTCACTACACTGTAATCTACTCTGATATATTTTTCAATCATCATCTGATGTGATTCACCAATAGTCATATGGGATGAAGCTCTTGAATCCCTCCACATTTCATGTGGCCAGCCCTTACAGATCTTCAAGGTAAATGCACTTATAGATAATTCAGTTATGTTAAATAAATGAATTTATTAAATTAATTGATTAATTAATCCACTAATCCTGTTTCCAATGGTTGAGAAATATTTAAATTTATTATAAGGAATAAATTATGTCTCTATAACAAAGGGGTTAAAATAAGAGTTAAAGGTATGATTTATAATTATACTTGTATAAATTATATTCTATGGATATATTTTGACCACATATCATCCTACCTTCAAATAAATTTCCATTTGGAAGAATATTTCTGGAATATGACATAATAATATTTTAGTCCTTTAAAATTTTTAGGGTGTGTTCCTCCCACCTCTTATAAAAGGACACCCCTCATTTATTTATTTACACCACATTTATCCACATAAATAAATAAAATCCTATATATATCTCTTCTATGCTATCAGATACAAGTATTGGAGGTATTGGTCATCTTGAAATAACATTTGAAGTGTTAAGAAGTGTTATAAAGGAGTTCTACCAAATAAGAGGTCATTGTCTTACCGGACCTCATTAAACTTATTTCTTCTTCATCCTCATCTAAATATGTGGTATTCATCGAAAAATAATATCTTTTGTATCCTCAATATACTGAAATTCTATAATAATTATGGAAACCAAATTATCTATAGTGACCCAATCTATACCAAACATAACTAATGCATTAATATCATGATTTTAAAAATAATACATCACACAACATTCACATAATCTAAGGATTGATGGATTAGTATCATTTATTTTTTTGCATAAACATATTATTTTCTAAAACTAGAAAACTTTTTTTTATAAATTTCCTACTCTAGACCATTCCTAGATATCTCACATGCTGTAATCATCTTTATAACATGGGTAATAGAAATATAAGAAAGGGGTTATATCTAATTCTCAATAAGGGAAAAACATTTCAAAGTGTTTTAGATCATATTCATGAAGGAGAATATCAATAAAATAAAAATTTATTAATAATAGTTAATTAGAGAACATTTGATAATAAAAAAATAGGTTAGAGCCATATTAGATAATAAAAATATCATTAAGTAAACATAAAATATAAAAGATAAAATATTTTAATAATACATAATGTGTGGGATACATGAGAAGGAATAATCATGATAACATTGAATTTCGTTGTACTAAAATACATCTTAAATCATGGAATAAGTTGATCAAAAAAATGGAAGTGTTTTACAGAAAATTTTGAAAAAAAACATAATCATTGGAAATCCTATATTAGAAACTCATTATGACCACAATTATATGAACAAACTCATTATGTTTATACATTAAAAGTTGTGCAAACCCATTATATCCATGCCTATGTAAACATGATCATTATGTCTAAACCAAAAAAATCTCATGAGATGATAAATTAAACCAATTCATTGGATGGTGATATATGTCTCAACCATTCATCTTTTATACATATGTTTTCCTCTTAAAATCAATCATCGTCATAACATATATAACCCATGTAAAAAAGAATGGGTTTTTTAAGCATATCACATAACAAGAACTTAAAAAATAATAGGATATAAAAATATCATTAAATAAAATGGTTCATAACATTATAATATTTAAAACATGACATAATGAGATAAAATAGTTTTTAGATAATTATAACCAAATCATGAAATTAGTTTTTTTATCATTTTGTATTCATCATTGTAAAAAGCATAGAAATAGTCCCCTTTTTGAAAACTCCCCTTTGTTTTAAAGATACTTCAAAGAAAAAATTCAATGAATTTTTTTTTTCAGAAACTATTTTTCCATATAAATAATGAAATAACATAAATAAAAATAAAAAATCATGTAAAATTAAGTTCAATAATAAATTGCGCAACTTGAGGAAAGGATATTTAGTTATAGATTCCCTTATCATTACAATAGATTTCCATGGAGTGATTTAACCTCAAATATCATAAATAAAAAAATTAATTACTTTTTTCAGAACCTTATTCTTATATAATTTTATTTATACTATTCATTAATAACAATTATCTTCATGTGTTATATTGTTGAAATATCATTTCAATATCAGGTGTTAATAGTCTTAACCATTTTGAACAAGGTTCATAAAAGTGGGGTTGGTCTAAATTTTTATCCAAAATATCATAATTTAAAAACCATAAATTGTTATGGAATTTATATTTTATAAATAATTATAATGTTATATTTCAATTAAATGGGATTTTCAGTTACGTTTAATGAAAACAAAAACAGTGAAGAACTAGTTTCGTCTTTGTTAGTGATATTGATGGATTACCTTATAATAATCTTTAATTTTATTTTATTAATACATAACCATATTAATTATATATATTACTAATAAATATAGTATATACTTATAAAAAATAAACTAAAACCATCAATTAATGTATGTGAAGGAAAAAATGAAACATGTTTTTTTTCATGGAGGCGGTAGTCTGCAAAAGACATGATTCATGTTTTCATTTTTCTTAATGGAAATTGTAGGGTGGATAATTCTTGTAAAATAATATAAATAATATACTTGTATAATAATGTTACTTATATTAACATTTTAATATGTTGAAATGAAACTTTGGGAAGAATAAAACCATATAAATAAAAAGAAAAATAAAGATATGTTTATGAACTTATAGCCCACTTCTCTTATTATCGCCTTTTCAAAGGTGATTCAAACATTTAGATATGGTATTTTTAAGAATATAAGATCCTAAGTATGGTGTATAAGAGTGTATATAAGAGTTTTGGGTTGTTTATGAGTCAAAATATTTTATTTTTGGAGTGAATGTAAGTAAGGATAGGGGTTCCTCGTTTATAATTGAAAAGAATGGAATTTTTGTAAATAATAAAAACTATTCAATAATGGGAACTCCCTATCAATCCATGTTACTTGAGAATATAAAAAATGTGTTTTATATAGTATATGATCATTATACAACTTCCAAATTCCAAAGGATGAATTTTTTTAGTATGTTATGTGCTTTACCTCTAGGGTAATACAATCATAATATATCGTGAAAACAGCTTTTAAAAAAATCATTTTTTTATTAACTATTCCTTTGAAATTACTAATAATTATAAAAATATAAAACTTGAAAAATAAAAATTTTATAAAATGAATGTCAAGAATAACAAAAATATTATTTTCTTAGCTGTACTAATTCTTTTTATATTTAAATTTACTTTTAATTTAATTGTTTCTATAAATATATAAATATATATATATATCATAATTATTTTACAAATATTTATACCATATAATTCATGGATTCCTTATAACAGACTATATTTTTTTGGATTCAGTGTTTTGTTTGGTGAACTTTTTAAATCAAAAAATTTAATTAGATAGTAAAAACTAATTTCATTACATTATCCACCTTCTTTTCTAACAAATTGGAAATGAAAGTATCATTCGTGTGTACATGTGCACTACCACCTCCATGTAGCAATATAATTTATTTTATTTCACAAAAAAAAATTGGTTTATTATAATAATTGAATTAATTTTTATATATTATATTTAGGGAATAATTATAATTTTTATTGATAAAACATTATTTTTATTTCGTTCTTTATTTTCATTGTTAAATGAAAACAGGGTTCATGTGCACATACAGACTACCATCTCCCTGAACTGTGTATTTGATTTTTCTATTTCTACATTTTAGTGATCAATATAAATATGTATATAATGAATATATGTTATATCCATTTCATTATTAACATTATAATGATGAGGGAACCATGATCAATATATATGGACTAGAATTTATGAAATGAAACTTTCATGAAATATGAAATAACTAACACCTGGAAATAATGATTTTAGTAAGGAATTATTAATAAATCGGTGAAGAAATGTTTTAATTTGTTCATATATGATATTAAAATTATCTGCTCTATTATTTTATGGAACTATATTAATTTAATATTTACTATATAGAATGTTAGATTTATTTTAATGAAATTAAAACATGAGGTAAGGGATTTATGTTACGATCTCATTGTTTAAATATATTATTTATGATTAACCATCCAAAGATAAAAATTTATAATTTATCTCTCAATAATCTCATGAATCTTCATCTAATATAGTTATTTCTTAATATTACATGTTTTAATTTCATTTTTATCTCTTTAAGTACTCAAAAAACATAAGATTGGTTTTAGTTAAATCATATATTTTTTCTCTTTTTCGAATGAAAATACATGTTCTTTCATATCTATATTTTAAAAAAATCAATAATTATTTTCTAATTATCTTATGATTATTTAAATTCATGTTTTACATTGTATAAAAATGTTTAAAAGGAATCTTATTTTCTTCTTTCTAGTGATATACTTTGGCTTTTATCCAAAATGAAGAAAAAAATCCTTTTTAACATACCTGAAAAAAAACATAATTTCCCATTGTTATGTATAGTAAATATTTTGATGCTTCCATTACAATATTTTAGTTTAAATTACAAATATTTTTTTCAATAATATCTGGTTAATTTTTAGATTTTAAATATTTGATTTAATATGAGAAATGTATTTTCGTAAATAAATATTTCAGTAGTCCTTTAAAATAATTTTTCATCTATGACAACATCCTCTGATGTTACATATACTTTAATGGAGATATGAATGAATTTTATCATCATTATTATTTATTTGTATGGTTTACGATTAGTATGATGAGAATTTTAGAAAACCTATCTATTTCACATAGGACATTCTATGATGAAATGATTAAATATTTATAAAATGCATTTCTTGTACATAGATTATGATATGAAAATATGATGATATGATGCATGTTTTACAATATTGTGGAACCCATATTTATGGTTTTAATAATATAACGGGGCCCCCATAATTATATACCTATCCAATCCATTGGGTAAAGATGGATATTTCTTAAGATAATAAGGAATAGAATGGGGAGTAAACCTACTTTAGTAAGGGACTTTATCCATTGTGATAGTCTAGGGAGTAAATCTTAAATAAGGAAATGAAGGAATAGAGATTGAATACAATCTAATTTGATAGCATTGGTTATGATACTTGAGTAAGGAAATTATATTATATACATTCATGTTTTATAAAACCCTATCTCTTATTCTTATGATATATTGTGATGGATCATGATTGATTAATGACGATTCCACACTCTAATGTTTTATGATTGAAAACAAATTCTATAATTCATGACTAAAGATATTTGACTAGATAGATATGATTGTTACACATTATTATCATGTTCTCACACCATTATTATTATCTTATTCTTTCATATAACCATCAATTAATATCTCCATTATTTACCCTTACTTAGCCTCTGAGCTCACTCATTCTTTTATTCCCCACATTATGTTTTGATGAAAGGATTTAAGTATGATATATCTTATAAGGATGATTGCTATTAAGAACTAGGTGGGATATTATTTAGTTCATTTATGTACCATTAGTTTATGTATTCATATTTACAATTACACTTAGACTTTTTGATTATATCTTGGATTTTAATTTTTTTTAATATTCATCTCATAAGATGAAATATTTTTGTATAAAAAGTGCAGGTCGTTAGACATTCAGTCTTTTAAAAATATCCCATGTTTTATCTCTCCCAATTTGATCCAACCATTATTTCATGGATTTAACCATGATTTATCTTTTTCCACTTCATCAAAATTTACTAGATATATTTATGATAATAGTGTAGTGTACTCAACAAATCTCATCCTTTCTATTAAAGTTGGAGAATATTTATCTCTAATAACATTGGATTCATCAATTATATATCTCCTCATTGTCCTTTTAGTTAATGGTTGACTCTCATTATTAGTAATATCTCCTTTTATTTCAACCTCATATTCCTCATCATTTATTGAGGGTTAAGAACTTCTCGAATTTTTGTCAAATTTTTCCTCTTTCCCAATAAAATTACCAATTCCTTGTTTTTAAATTATATTATTTAATCACTATGACATTTTTTATTTATCTAAAATTTTTAACCACTTTTTGAATAATTTTATGGATTTATTCTTGGTAAAATAACCTAATAATTCTCATTCATCAGTCACGTTACCATATTTACCTTGATTCTCTTCCTTGTTCCAAATATAGAATTTATTTCAAAACAAAATTATTTTTTCAACATAATATTCATTACATGAGAAATCTCATAGGGTATTTTAACTGTATTTATACTTAATAGTGATTAATTTTGACAATACTTAAATTTAAAATACTCCTTCCATTATTTTTTTTAGACAACTCATGATTAGTGGGGTAATTTCAATGTTATTCCCTATCAAATTTTATCTTTATAAGACCCCATTTTTTAATGATTTCCCACTCATGATACATCATATATTGATGCTAAATTTCTTCAAATATTATTCAAATTTAGTTGAGAAATTTCATTCCATTATATGACTGATGAAGTTTGATAGATCATTTATATTGTTTTTAGCTCTCCTTAAAAATATTTAAAAAACATTTATCGACCTTTTTCAGTTTATGTGAATTTTATAAAACCCACTCAAATATTTTATTTTTAAATAGTGTGAAATTAATTTTTCTATGTTTTTTGGGTTGTATTATTGGTTTTTACCCATATACATGTTTCAAATTAAGAAAATTTATTGAGCGTTTCTTCTTTTGTCTATAAATATTTCTCACTATCTTCCATTTTATACAAGAATATAATTTATTTTATCTATTCCATTCGAATTTTTAAAATAAATTATAGCCTTTAGTTTGAAATATTTTCCATTCATTTTTGATGTATGGAAAAGCCTTTAATGCTATAAGTTATTATTCTATTAAATAATAAGTATAAAAGTGTTCTTTTTATTATCTACAAGATAAAAACTACCAATTATTATAAATCCATTTATAATGGAGTTTCAAACCATTACCCTAATTAGGAAAACATTTTGATAAAAAATCACATTGACTCCAAAGTTTCAAAATATAATTTTTCTCAAGATGTTTTTTAAAATTACATCCAAAGAAATTAATTTCATATTTGTTTAATTCATCTACATAAATCCTCATCATTCTACTTACTTTGATTATCAAATCTATTTCATTGTCAAAGTGAATTTAAAATCAATATAACCTTTCAAATTATTTATTAAATTCATGTTTCTTGTAATTTGGCATAAACACCCACTATTAAAGACCCACATATTTTCATTCCTTTTTCAAGTGAAATTTTTTCTAAGACTAATTTATCATTCTTCTTCATTTCATTGTAAGATATTATTTGTTGATTTAAGATGAGTATAGGTCTCTCACCGTTAATATCATCGTTATAAGATTATTTTTTCCTCTTCCTCCAATAGGGAAAAACTTCCCCATCGAATCGAATTCAATAGTATTCTTTCCATTCTCCAGGGGCCTTATTAAAAATTGTTTAAACATATTTTCCTATAATCAATATATTTATGAAAAATGATAGTGTTAAAAAATAAATATCTATTAATTAGTTTCTATATTGGGATATAGGATATGATCTCATTATCTTTTCTTAGGATGTGGATTCCTTTCCTTTTAGATGGACTTATGAACCCTCAAAATTGGCCACTTTATGACCAAAATAGTGAAAAATATATTGATTTGACAATGGAATGGTTTTTTCAACATTATACACATATTCATAACCTATAGATAGATCTTTATATTTATATAATTACTGAATTATTGGTGGTAAAATCAAATATTTTTCTTTTATTTCTCCTTTGAACCTACTTTCCCAAATTTGGATGATTTACTAAGGAATCCAATTCTCATTTAACCCATTTGATGGGTCATTAATCATTTAATAATTTCACAACACTCACCATGCCACTTTATGTTGATCATGTTTTGATTCAATAGTTGTGTTAAGTTATTTTTTATTTTGATTCCAAAAAACACCCACATTTATGTTAATAATAATTTTTTTTTAGTAAATCCCAATAAGCTTATATTCATTAGAATTTTTTATTTCTTAAAGTATACTCAAGTCATTAATTTATGGTAATATATTTGATTATGTATTCTGATCATGTTTAAATTTAATCAACAAACACTATTCAAACCCTACATTTGTAACTATAACAAACTATTTGGGAACCCAATATTTGGAAGAAAATGTACGGATCATGAACCCTACGTTGTTGGAAATGTATGGATCAACAAAAACTATTTTTGGAGGAAATCCAACCTTTAAAGAATAAACCTATGGTTCATGAACCCAACTTTTTTAAACAAACATTCATTTTCAATGGTACTTATGGAGTTTTCACTATGTGAAGGAATCATACATTATACCTTGTCAATGAAAGACTTTTAAATTTAAGTTATGATTCATTATTTCTAAAATGGTCTCACCGAAACTAAATATATCTTTAAACTAATTTTATGAATTATTCAAAGGCTTATACACAACAAATAAAATCATTATTGATTTCAAGAGAAGTTTTGACTCAACATTAATGATTTGAATTCAAATATTTAAGATTTATTATTTGGTATTTCAAGATCTTGTATGACCTAGAAAAGTTTGAATGAAAAGATAAATACTGAGATATTCATTTTCTGAATATTCACATATATGCATAGAAAAGAAAGAGTTGTGTGTCTAAAAATAACATTGTCCCTTTTCTTTCATAGATACACTTTGTAGATCTATATGTTTTGATCTATTTGATCGAATCATTGTTGTTTGTTGTGACCGATGAAGTATCTTATAATAAAATATTCTTCTAAAAGTTTGACGAATTGTGTTTCAAAGTTATAATTTAGTGAAATAAATTTTTATTCTTTTTTCTAGGTTTTTCTTTATCACTATTCAAATAAATCTTATGTGATGTTGAAGATATATTTATTATTTTTTCTCTTTATTTAAGATCAACACATCAATTATTTATTGTTTCAATTACGATCAAAATATTTATCAATCACTATTTAATTTTTGGAGTATTAAATATTTGGAATCATGCATGGTGGTGAATAATTATCATCTTATTAGACTAATATATGGATTTACGGTTCCTTGTAAAAAGACCATAGGGCCTTGTAAAAGAATTATTATAAGGGTATTAGCTTCTTGAATTCAGTTATATAAGTCCTTGGTTAAAGGAATTATCAGTTAAAATCACTAAGATCTTGGAGAGAGAATAGGTGGAGTCGATATGGGATATTTGTTCCCTGAACAACTACACATCACAATATTCTATTTTTATTAACATATACTTCTTACTCATCTTCATGAGCAAAGGAAATAACCACTTCATATCAAAATGGATGTTTCAAATCTATTGATGTTTTTAAAGGATCAAAATTCATACCCCCAATAGTGTGTCTTCATCATAGCCAACATAACCTAGAATTTGGTATGAGAAGAAGGTATTGTTTGATATATTTATCTTTTTGTAAATCCATGAAAATTATTCAGTTATTATCTGATAGCAACTAGTAATCTTAAAATATCATTCTTTATTTCTAAATACCTTTTTGGAATTCCATGATTATTCTTTTTTATTCTATAAAGTGTATAAAATGTTTTTAATATTATTTAATATCAAAAATAATATTTTGTCTCTAAAAATCATATATTAAATAATCAATAAAAGTTAAATCTCACAGTGGTTGATTGTCATGAATGTATTTTGATGATTTGTGCTCGATATTTTAACGGTGATAATTATGAATGATAGAAATATTTCATGATTATTTACATGATAAAACTTGGAATATGTGTATATTTAATGTTTCACAAATGTTATGAAGTTCATAAGGATGATATGTAAAAATGGAATGATGATCAGTAAATTGAATATGATCTTAATTCAAGAGAAATGGATGCAATTTTCTGTGGTCTAGGGACTAATTATTTTAATGGAGTTTCTCAATTTTCTACTGAATGTGAAGTTTGGTAGACTATTTAAATATCCTATCAAGGAACTGAAAATACTAAAAAACTAATTTATAATATAGTGAACTTAATAATTGGTACATTCAAAATACATGAAGATGAGAACATCACTCAAATGAATGGGATAATGAAAAACTTTTCCAATAATTTTTCTTCTTTGGATGATCAAATTATGAATTAAGACAAATCATTAAAAGTACATAGGGTCATACCTTCTAAATTGAATGGAATATTTGCTAGTATATGGAAATCAACATCAGCTAAAGAATTAGTAATGAAAAAACTGTATTGGAACATTGATGATATATAAATATGACATGTAGGTCGAAGTTGAAAATCATAACAAATATGAAGAATATGATATAAAAACTACTATAGAAGAAACATATGATTCAATTTATCTAGATTAAAATAAATATTCCATAGATCTTTCGAAATGGTTTGAAAATTTATAAAATAAAATAATGAAAGTAATTAATGAAGATAGATGTTGTGAATGAAAATAAAAAAGTCACACAAAGACTAGATGTCTTTTACTCAAATTTTAATGGAAATATAATTATTAAATAAAATGAATGAAAATTAGGAAAAATAATATTAGTGATTCATCTGGTTCAAATGAAAAAACATATACGGTCTCTGAGGATTAGCATAAAAATAAAAGGATATGTCTTATGACTCATACTGATGAGATTAATTCTTATTTCCCTCAAAAATAAAATTCTGAAAAACATAATTATGATGAACTGAATAATATTCTTTATGACTCTAGATATATTTTAATCTTTAAATAAATATAAATAAAAACATTGAAAATATTATGATGTTATTCTATTAGATAATGATTTTTTTTCAAAACAAATTTAAAATTGAAAATCAAATACTTCCAAAATTTCTCAGGATAATCACAAAACAATGATTAAAAAATTATAAGTTGAATATAATAATTTAAAACAAGCCTCCAATATTCATATCAAGTGGGAAAATTATTTAATCAGATTCTGAGTAAAAATAAAATTCAAAAAGGAAAATGCAGTGTATGTAGTGATGGTGAAAGACCAAAATTATATAGGAATTATTTTGTTCTAGGTTCAAATAGAAAAATCTTGTAAACTATTACATATATTTATTTTGATATTAATGGACATTATGAAAATGAATTTTACTTTAGAGAACGTCAAATTTTTTTTCTTAAACATATAAATGTTTTAAAATAAATACTTAACAAAAATAGTAGAATATCTACACATACTGAATAGATTTGGTTACCAGAAACCTTAAATGATAACACTTCTATAAAAAAATCATACAGGTACCAAAGAGAACATAAATTTTATTTTTTTCAATAACGAACTACCTACCTACCTCATTAAATCATTAAGTGGTTTCCAAAAAAGTATTTGGATGTTTCAATTTTAACAAAGGTGTAATTAACTCTGAAGTGGTTCATTATCAAAAAATACATAGAACTTTAACTAATAATCCAAGAATTATTTCATTACTATTTTCATATATATGATTTTATTACATTACCTATTTAATATAGGGGTACAGAGCTATTTCTTTCATAATTTTCAAATCCTTCCTCACTCTTTGAATCATGATATGAAAACTCAATTTATATAATTGTTTATTAAATATTATAAAAGAAATTTAAAATATTCAATTTTTTTAAACATTATTTCAATTTTTTCTTTATTGAAATAAAAAATAGTCTTTATAAAACATAGTGATATATTTATTATAAATATAGTTTTATGAAAAAACTATATTCTTTATTTAATATTTTAAATATATTGTTGTTTTAAAAATTTTTGTTCTTAGAAATATTATTCATTTAAGTAATTTTATTAGAATAACATTGTTATGTAAAATTTATTTTCAAAAAATTAAAATCTAAAATGATTAATCTTTATTTTCATCTTGAGAATGTGATGTTTCATCTATAAAGTTTTATAATGAAATGTATCGCCTTGTTTTTAGAGACATATCATATAATTCTCAAACCATCTTGAACTCTTTGTCCTTCTCCTTCATGAAATCATTTTCAAAGACTTATGAATAATCAATTATGATAAAAAAAACTGAATTGTTAAGAACATAAAGATTATAAAAAGGTTTTTATCAAAATAAAACTCGAGGAAATCCTTCTTCTGATCTATTTAGAGAACAGTCAGTTTACTATGTTAAGGATTCATTTGAAAAATCTTATAAAAAGATAAGGAAGTTCATGTTTATGTAGAACAATATGTAGTATTATATCAAATAATTAATGTTTTAATTTATTTAGAAGAAATTATTTTTAAGGACGATACATTAAATAAATAAATAGCGGAGTTTGTTACAGATCTGAATGAATCTAACAAGTCATATAAGGTGCTGAAAAAAATAACTATTTTGAAAATACTTTTTGATACACATAAAATGGGTTGTCAAAATATAAAATAATGTTAATTTTTGAAGTAATAATTTGAATCATTTAATGTGTAAGTGGTAATTCATATCAAGTCACTTAGAAAATAAGTTCTTACCGAGTTAGATCTTTATGAGATAAATGATTTTTTTGGAAAAACGATTCTCATATTCTTTGATGTATCCAAGATCTATAGATACTAAAAGATGATTAGAGAAAATTTCAATAGTTTTAGATATTTTCATTGAAAAACTATAGATTTTAAAATGTTTAGATGATCTTTCTAATCCGTCCTAACAGCCCAACTTTTCTTCATATATGTAGTTTACTCAAATGCAATATTATAGTATATATTTATGTTTAATTGTTGTTTATATTTTTTCAGATTGGTAAAATAAATTATAAATTATTTTTTAATTTCATTTAAATATTAAGAAGGGGGAAATTAATGAAAAATTTATGAGAAATTTGATAAAAAAAAATTTAGGGGATATATTTATAAATGGGAAAGAAATAAAAATTATAATCATTAAAATGAATAAATATGATTATACATTATTTATAAGTGTATTTCAAAAAATCATGTTTTATATTTTTTGAAATTTTAATATTTTTGTATATGTTTTGTGATAATCAAAAGGTGCAAATTATTGAGCATTGTTCTGATTTATCAATTTCATTAATTAATTTTTTATTGTGTTTCTCAAAAATACAAACATTTATGTTAGTAATAATCTTTTTTTAATTGAATTTTAGGAATATGATAGTTTTGTGAATATTTATTTTTATTCTGGACATTTACTGAAGACACTAATCTATTGGAAGATATTTGATTAAGTATTATGTATGTGTTAGAAATTAATTTCGAAGAATTGTTCATACCCTGCATTTATAGGCATAATATATGGTTTGGGAGCCCTATGTTTGGAATAAAACTTCTGGATCATTAACCCTACATCGTTGGAGAAGCATGAGTCATCAACATTACATTTGAAAGAAACCTTACCTTTGAGGAATAAAATTATGGTTCAAAAACCCTACTTTTTTAATCAAACATATGTTTTGAACCATAATTTATGAGTTTGTCACTACATGAAGGAACTCTACATTTTACATGTTCAACTATAGAGTTTTAAATTTAATATATTATCCATCTTTTCTACAGTGGTCTTTCTGGAAGTAAATATCTATTTAAACTATTTTTATGACTAATTCAAATTCCCTTACTCAATGAGTTAAATCGTTTAATTTTGGATGGAAGTTGAAACTCTCCTTGAATTGTTTAAATTCAATGATTCATGATTTCTTATGAAATATTTGTTTTTCTATTTTTTCATGGAGTTATTCAAAAAATGAGTAAATACTGTGATATTTATCTTCTGAATACACAAACATATGCATATAAATGCTGAGATATTCAAAGTCACTTACTCAGATTGTATATTATTTTTAAATCATATTTTGTATGTTTTAAGAAGAGTTTGTTAGAGTTTTACTTTAGAGACATGCAATTTTATTCATCTATCTTGTGTTTTCTCTATAGCTATTTAATGTAATCCATTGTAACATTGTTGATTTTTTTTGTTATTGATGTTCTTTAATGAAGATCAACATATCTATCATTTGATGCAGCAACTATGATAAAAAACTATTTTTCTCAATAAAATCAATCTTTATTCTTCTTGAACTCAGTCATGGTTCATCATCTCATACTAAGATTTGTATGTAAGGTTCCTTATAAAAATAACCATATATCCTTGTAAACTCTTTATTTTAAGAGTATTAACTACTTATAATCAGTTTTATAAGTACCTGATAAAATGAAATACTATTGAAAATCTCCAATCTCATGGAGAGAGTGTTGGTAGAGTGGACCAGGGGATCTTTTTCCCTAAACCACTATACATCATTATGTTCTTTTCTTTATTTATCTCTATTGCTTACTCATTATTAAGAGACAATGAAATAATTGATTCATTTAAATAGGTATGTTTTAAATCTGTTGAGTTTTTTAAAGGGTCCCAATTCACCCCCCCCCCCCCCCTCGTGTGTCTTCATTATATTCATTATGACCAAACACATTAATACCTCTATATATTCTATTCATTATATAATTTCCAATACTATAACTTCTTCGTTAAATGATTTGTAATTATATTATATTTATTATTATTTCCCAATTTATCTAATTCTTCTTTAAGGGTTCTAATATTCTTTATTTTCCCATAAATAAGTGAATTAAGATTAAAAAATACCTTTGTTTGTTCCACAATTTTCATCTTGAAGTCCATAAATTCACATATATTTTGTTAAGAAAAAATTGGACTTAGACTACCCTCAATAACTAATTTTTTTTCAAATTTTATTTGTTAAATATACTTTAAATACTCTTTAAAAAATCCACAAATTTTTATATTCTTCTTAATTTGTATGTAAACCTCCTCATGATCACAATTAATTTAGACCATAAGATTAGTAACTCCTTAGGTATTATATTATTATTTAATTTCGGGTTTTAATTTAAATATTTTAATCATCATAACATCTATCAAAATTGATTTAAACTCTATGACACGTTCCTAAGGAAAAATATCACCATCCCTATCCTCCTTTCACACTATACTCTTCCTCTTAAACATATTTGAAAAATGATTTTATATTTCACGTTTTTTTACTGTTAAATTTAATTTTCTATTCTTTTTTAATTAATCCTTATGTTTATCACCATATAGTCTCCTTGGACACCTCATAGTAATGTTTATTAACATTCCACTCTAGAAGGGAACTAATAGCATCTTTACTTTTATTCTTACTTTTACACATTTGATCATTCTTTCCACGGGTGATGATAATTCATCACATAAATTTTATTACCAATATTTATATACATGAATCTAAAGTTTCATAATAAAATTTAATGTAATTTCATAGGATTAATAACACTTTAGCTCATTCATCTTCACATACATCTCAAATCTAACGAAAATTATTTGAAAATCATCTAATGATAGCTTCGTTGGGTTTATTTCTTCTATCACAGAAACATTTGAGTAATATAAAGGCATATGCCTCCTTGATACTTTATTTATGATATCAACATTATTTTTCTTCTCACTATATCCATTAATTGATCTAATAACCTCAATGGTGTGATTGAATACCCATTCAATATTTTCATTTTGATATATAATTGTCATTGGGTTTTGTGTGAAAAACCTATAAATTTTCTTCTTTTACCTTGATGTCCCCTTGATATATATTGAAAATATTATCCCGGATGGATTTTGGTAGATGTTGAACTCATCACTTTCATATAGATATGTGTTCATATGGAATTAAATAATGAATGTTTTTCTTCATTATCATTAAAAATATTTATATTTTTTTTAATCAATGACGAATTGGTTAGATCGCAAATATATATTTGAATCACTATAATGAATAAAACACCCATCCCAATATATTATAGAAATGATATAATTTATTTATTCTATGTATAATAATTCTATCCATTAAGAAATGGAGTTCCTTATGTATTCATTTTATTTCACATATCAAAAATATTCATATAAAATATTCATCATGACTAATCATGTGACATTGATACAAATTTTTGTAGGCATAGTATCGAGAAACATTAGGTGGGGGATGAATTATAGTATCAATTTTTCTTCTAAAACATAAATAAATATTTCTCTCATAATAGAAATAATACAATGAATTTTTCAAAACCAATCACACATTCAGATAATAAAAAATATTAAAAGTAAATTCAAAAATATAGAAATTTTTCTTTATTCGCTTTATAGAGACAATCTCAGGAGAATACCCTAATAATTTATTGATGTAATAGGGGTATTACTATCCAAAAAATGTGCAACTTTCATTATCTCCTTCTTCCTATCAATTCATTTTATCAAAGAGTGGAATAATGAAAACGAGCACAATAGTTACTCATAATTAATATCAAAAAAACATATTAAAGAACCAATAAGTGAGGATGTATTTAATTATGCTCCAACCACTACAATTAAATCCAATTCATTAATTATATTATTCAAAGTAATATATTTATATTATAAATATATATCTTTAGTCATTCTATTAGATTTTATAAATTGTATTTTTTTTTACTCTTATAATGTCCTTCTTAAAATATATCTGAATCAATGTATGAACCATGACTGCAGTATCCTAGAGCCAGTATCGACTTTATTACATTGTAAAAAGATATATGTAATCACATTCCGGTGGAATGAATGGTTTACTAGTCTTGGTAAACTAGATACATACATGATTCCCATATTACATTTGAATACACAAATTAAAACATATATTATTTCTGAGAATAAATTTATTCCCTATATCATATCCTTTAATGTAAATTTTAGTACAATTCATGGAATCTTGGGAAAGGAAACGAAATAAGGGTGATATTAAATTATCATCAAGGGTTAAGTGTAGTGGAATCTATCATTAATCAAAAATAATAATCGACATGTAAAGGTAAATAATTTAATACACATTCCATTTAAATAAATAGATAAGGAATAATTAATATTGAAAGGTATATAAATGAAAATACATGCCATTTATATAATTATATAATTCATAGTAAATATAGAATGGTAAATAAATGAACACACATTCCATTTAATAAATAAATTTTCTATCATAATTAGATAAGTCATAATAAATATGAAAAGTAAAATAATTGAAAACACGTGACATTTAATCAATATACTGAGAATGAAATGCATGAAGATATAATATCATTGTGAAAATATCTTAGATAATAATAAATAAGTTCTAAATGAAGGTAATTCCTAATTAGTAGACATCATGGTCTCAAGAATCATGATACCTCTAACACTGGGACCCTTCATAATATGGATTGAAACTACTTTGTTCAAACCCATTGGGCTTGGCCAACTAATTTCATGCTAGATTACAGATTCGCCACCTCATACTACAAATTCATTGATGGTATATCTATAATTGGTCCCCTCCAATTTCTTTCATGCCTAAATTATTATTCATAAATTAAATAATTGGTTTAATTCATTAGAAATGTGCCTTATAATCAAATATTCCAATTGAGTAAAGAATAAAGATTTATCAATATGTCCACAGATAAAAAAATGACTTTTATTGTAGATAACTATATATAGAAATGATATATGGTTTACACAATAAACATATCCACGATAAATATTATGAATATTTATAGCATATTTAATGTGCAATGATCACAGTAAAGTGAACATTTATAGGAAAAGTTATTGATTAGAAAAATGAATCATGGAACTTAATCTCAATTATATCATTGGAAACAAATCATAAACCATCCATAGGTAGAATAAGGATGGTATCAATACAACATATCCTTGGGTAAGTATATATAAAATGAAGGGTCTTTTTCATTTATGAATAGAAATACCATAAAAATATCTTTAAAAACATTCTTTAGGAAAATGTATTTTTTATTTTAAAAATAAAATTTTAAATCTAAAAATTAAAAAAATGAAAATAATATTCTTTAAAAATAATATTTGGGGATATAAATGAATCTTTAAAACATTCATTGGCCATGACAGTATAAACTGTGTACATAGATTGTATATTAAAATAAATATTCCTTTCATATTTTTAGTAAAAACCAAATAGAAATTGTTTGGAAATAACATGATGATTCCTTTCAAAAAATTAAAATTTTATAATTGGTTTCCATTTCATTAATAAATTATTTTTAAAATGTTAAACACATTTTTTATAACAACTTTTTTTAAAACATGGTTTTGGAAGAAAAAAAATTCAATTGAATGGAGAAATGATTTTGAATTTTGTTAAAAACATATTCTCAATTATTTTATATACCAAAGACTGTGAAATGGTACTATTTCTTTGAAATATAAAGAATTTACATAGTATAAGAAAATTAAATTCTTTATTAAACACTTATCAAATAATATCTTTCAAGTAAAATTCATGTAAAAAAACCTCGTTAAAATGAGACTTTGAAATATACCCTCAAAAAGATTATAACTTTGTAGTGGTAAGTAACCAATGTTTCAATTATGTCTATCAATTTTAAATCTAAATAAAACAAGTGGAAATACAACATAAAATAATCAATATTTATTTCACACATATTCTTATAATTTAAGAGATGATGAAGAAGTAATATATCCCAATGTAATGAAATTGAGTTATGAAATTCTTTACCACTTGGTAATTTTCTATTCCAATCACATTTGATAAAATAATTTAAATTTAAACTTTAAATACAATTAATTATGAATTATTTATGACATTATATATAAAATATGGATTATATACACCATATAAATTAAATTATGTGCATAACACTACAACATGCCTCAATGAAAGGAAATTGAGATCATGTCACTTACAACATAATTCCTTTTGGTTGAACATGATTTAAATTCATGTATAGGGGTTTTAAAAATGTTATTAACTTATAATGGAACCATATTAATAATTATAAATCCATAAATAATCCTATTATAACATCTTATCACTCATTCGTTAATAATCATCCATTATTTTAATTGTTTTGGGTGTTAATTGTCTTATTTTATCATGCATGTTTCCAAATGAAACATCTAATATTTTTCTTATTATATAGTTATATTATCTAAATAATAATAATAATGAGATAATTATCATATTTTTACACCAATTTTACATTTAAAACAAATCATGAAAGATGCTTATATAAAAATAATTCTGTTATGATCATTGAGACGGTAGGTCGTATGTACACACGAGTAACATTTTTATTTATTATAGATCATATATACCATATTATTTTTTTAGATATACTTATATATATCATCCATGTGGTCGGTGATGAAAAGTACAATCACATCGTTTCATGAAAGTAGTAGTCCACATGTACACGAATGATGTTATCATTTTTAAGTGAGTGAAAAGGTATAAAATTATATTATATTTTCCAAATGATAAATATTTCCCCAATATGATAATTATTCCATGTATATAAATTATAGTAGTTACATTTAACCTTAATAAATTCCATGTAAAAAATTATTGAAAGATGATCTCATCGCTTTATGAGGTGGTAGTCTGTCGTAGACACAAGCGACATAATCATATCCCCTAGAAAATGGTAAAAAAGGTATAATTGATATAATTACTCCATATGTATAATTATACTAAAAATATAATATATATAATTTATATCCATCATAATAACCGACCATGAAATATGGTAATGGAGAAATTAATGACATGGGTTCGTGTGGCGGTAGTCCTCCATTCAAATGGATGATGATTTCGTAACCAACTTGATGAGATATAGGTGATTGTATGTCATCAACATATTATAAAAACATAACAGTATATAGAAGATACTGATTTTATAATTTATTCATGGTTTAATAATAATATAAGTATGTGGATAATGAAATAAAATAAACACACTTATTGAATAATGTTGCCTCTTCTTTGGGTATCCTCCTTAGGTTTGCACCAAATGCCTTCCTAGGTAACTTTCTACGCAAAATAAGTCTTATAGTTTCATAGAACCAAAGTTAGGAAGTGGTTTGGGTAGGTATTGGATGAACTAAAGTGGTTTTATGGTGTGAATAATAAATGATAGGTATGGTATTTTTTTATTTTTGTGACTCGCATAAATGTATGTTTTTGAAAAGATTCAACCAAACTCACATTTGTATCATGCCAAAATCCTCCAAAATGTGAAATATATAGAGAATATAAGATAAAGGGTCAAGATATAGAAATAAAATGGGATTTTTACGGGTTTAAAATTCATTTTAACCCTTATATTCTTAATTGATCCTCCCTGTGGTAAACCTATTTTTACCTTCACCGTAGTAAATAATTTTTAAAGTTTTTGCTATGCATTTTGGTCAAAAATTAATTTGACCTTATGATACATTATAAATTATTTTTATTACAAATATGGAACACATTGTTTTAAATTAAATTCATATAAATAAAAAATCATAATTTAATATTAATCCCACACAGGTGACGAGAAACCTCATTTTTTAAAGATAAAAATGAATAATGTTTTTATATAAAATTTCATTATGAAAATGATTAAAATTAACAAAATTTTATTAATTTTAATATATTATAACTAATTTTACTTTAAAACAAATTCAAAATACAATTTAATCTTAAAAATTACTTAATTGAAAAGGAAGTTTTCAGTTAAATTTCAGTATTTTTCACTATTCATTGAACAATTAATGTTTTCTAAAAAATCCAAAAAATTCACCAAAAAATAACTTTGGAATTATGATTTTAAAAATTAATTTTATTTTTACAAATATATTTTATAAATGAGTAAAAAATTAATTATATGTTATGTGTGAAAAGTGAAACTAAACCATCTTTTATAAAAAATATCTTTTTTCAGAAAACATTTATTTTTATTTTAAATGATTTTTATTTTATTTATAATCAATATTTGACCTTAATTATCATAATATATTTATAACTATTCATTACCTTCAATTTAATAGTGAGGCTATAATTATTACTTAAAATAATAATATTTTAATAATATTTTACATTTTGTTTATACATAGTGTTCCGTGTAATGAAAAAAAACTCAATGTTATGTGTAACAGAGGCTAAAAATAGTGTTATGAAAATTAAATATATTAAAGATATTTAATTTATAGAAAAATAAAAATACCATAAATTCTTAGGGTGTTATATTTTATTCTAAGCACAGTGTTATATTTCATATATGCTCTCAAATACAATGTTCTTATATTAAAATATATGTGTTTTACATTTTCCCCACCATAAATAAATTATTTAATTTAAATTTAAAATTTTTCTTTAAAATCAGGGGTTTGATAGTTGAAAATACCATTTTTGAAAAACTGATATCATAAAAGGGTTAATAGAATAACCCATTAATAACAGATAAAGAGAACAGTAATGATCATATGGAATAATACATAACTAGGTTTATATGTAGTAGAACATTTATGGAATGTGAATATAGAGACATGTAATAAAATCATAAATAATTATATAGAGTTACTTATTTTATTTATCATAACAAATTTATTGATCAACGTAAAGTTAAGGGCCTTAAAACCTTGAATTTCTGATGATTTAAAAGTCCATTTGATTCATCAGATATAAATGTAGTAGTATAATTTTTTGTATTAATGTTTATTCCCTAGATATAAGGACTTATTTTATTATCTAATAATAAATGAAATATACTTACTTGATACATTTTCATTTTATAAGAAAAAATTCAGTTCATTGTTTGCCTTTGATCAATTTCAAATTCGAAACTTACTAGAAGAAATGAATATCTAAAATTGATTTTTTATGCTTGAAGCTAAAAATTCACCTTCAACAGATTATAAGATCCATAATGGAGTGAAAAGACATTGCATATGTCTCTAAAAATTTTCTAAAACCTATATTATTATAATTAGTTATCCAATATAATACATTAATCTCTATACCTCAAAGGTAACACCACTATTTCATCATTGTTATTTATTTTTCAAATTATTTACTAAAAACAATTACATAATAAACATGAAATTGTATAGGCCATTGGAAAATGTTATACCCTTATTATCTTTCGGTCAAGGGTTCAAGCATCATGGTCATTCTTCATGTGATGGGTTTTCACAAATAATCAAGATTTTACTTTTTCTAATCTATATTAACATAATTCCTTTAACTTTCTCAAAAAAAATATGATGGACATCATTGAAATATTATTAATCATTAAATAAACTTTTTTACAATGTTTTTCAATAAAAAATTATTTAAAAAGGATAAAAATGTTATTTTACTATAATTAAAATGTTATTAATGATCATATTAAACATTAAGGTTATCGATTACTCTAAACATATTCTAAAAAATTTAAAGGCCTTATTCCTTAAACAACTTGTTCACTAAAATATATACTCTCCATAGATTTCTCCAAAATTTCCTTAGTCTTGGTAGACTCCCATCACACAAAATCCAAAAAGGGTTTCTAAAAAATTCAACTAACGATCCACCTTAAATGCATAACCCATAATGGTATCCATAACTCTAAATTTAATGAATACTTGTATGATTCTAAAATTAACCAAAATACTTATATTTTTCATGATTCTTATGCCAAAATATCATTCCTAAAAAAACTTATATAATATAACTCTACAAACTCAATAAATACTTCAACAATTTTATTTTGACATATGTCATTCCTTTTTCTAGGTGTAATTTATATGATTTAATTGACTTAGATAATTATATAGTTCTCCACATTAAAGTCAAAAAACTATAAATGAATACTTATGATGAGATTTATTTCCGAACACCATAATCATCGTTTTTCCTTGTAAATTCTTTACTTTATTCCCATTTTCACAAATAAAACATTTTCCAATTACTTTGAGACACATTTTTTAAATAAAATATACATTAGGTTTATCTTAGGTAATTCATTATTTTCATCTATTTAAATCCTTCATATTGATTTGAAAAGAAAATCTGAATTATATTAAGATCATCCCCCATGAGTGTCAAACAAGGATCATATTAAGTCTCATTTTCATGCACCAGGTGACGATCGAGTTAATATAAATACACCTTTTTAGAGTTATTACCCCTAATTACATTTATAACAAAACCATGTATACTTATAGTATCCATATGGGGATATTCTTCTAAAAAACTCTATATAATATCTACCTTACCAAAAAATTAGTATTTTCTTCCATAATTATCCTAAGAGTATAGCATAACATTATTTCCCCTAAAATATGTTTTCCTTAATCTATTTCCCATGGTTATGGTGAAAATTTTTCTGATAGTAACTGTTGAGACCCCAGCCTCTATAGACCGAAGCTAGTGTGTGCATTATTACATTGTCATAAGATTCAATAAATCATATCCTGATGGACCAAACAGTATATAAGTCTTGGTAAACTATATACATACATGATTTCCATATTATATTTTAATAAAAAAACAACAATATCACTTTCTAGAATATCCATTCATGTCAATATTAGTATAATTTATGGATTATTGGGAAAATAAACAAAATAAGGATGGGATCAAATTCTCGGTAAGGGTTATGTATAATGGAATCTATCATGAATCAATAAAAATATTCAATATAGAATGGTAAATAATTGAACAAGTATTCCATTAAAATAACTTGATAAAGAATAATCAATAAGGAAAGATATATAATCAAACACATGTTCCATTTAAATAATTGGGTAAAGCATAATCAATATAGAAAAATAAAAAACTAAATGCACATTCCATTTAATAGTTAACATGTATGTCATAATTATATAATGCATGAACAATTTGGAAAGGTAAATAACTGAATAAAATTTAATTTAATAAATAAAATGATAATGAAATGAATACTTAGATAATATCTTTGTAAAAATATCATGGATAAAAATAATTGAATTCTTAATTAAGGAAATTCTTAATTATTAGACACCATGTTCTCAGACAACATGTTACCTCTATCATCAGGACCTTTCAAAATATTGTTTAAAACTACTGAGTTTAGACCAATTGGGTTTATCCAGTTGATTTCATTCTAGCTTACGGATTAACCTCATCAGACTATGGATGCATTGAGGAGATATCTATAACAAGGACCCACCCATGTCTTTCATGTCCAAATAATTACTTATATATCAAATAATCTATTTGATTCATAAACCATGTTCCTTATCATAAAATATATTTATTTCTATCTTACCTGTTGTGTTGTTCTAGCATGATGAAACTTCTTGGAAGAGGGGGTAATGCATTATCATTAACAGATTCCTCAGTTGCATTGTCTTGAGAGGGAATGATATTTTCTAGTGTTTGTATTGATTTTTTCATACCTATGGATATTTAGGACCATGTATGGACATTTAGGTTATGTTTCATAATAAATATGGTTTATTTTAATGGGTTTAATTTTTACCCATTTCTCAAAAGGTGTTTTTTATTTAATTTGAATGAATGGTACATGACCCACAATCTTTTCAATAAAAATAAAATATAGATATTGAGTAAAGAATACAGGTTTATCAATATTTTCATCGATAAACAAATGATATTCAATATATAACATTGTATATAAAAATGATATACAACTTCCATAATAAACATATCTATGATATATAATATAGATATTTTGGTGAAATCTAATGTCCAATGATCATAGGAATGTGATAATTTCAATAAAAATTTATTGACAACAAAAAAGAATCAAGGAAGTGAATTTCCATAATATCCATGGTCAAATTAATCATAAACCATCTATATAGAGAATATTATTGGTCCTAGTTCAACACATCCTTAGTGTAGTACATATAAAATTAATGTTTGTTTTCATTGATGAATATAAATTCCCAAAATAGATTTAAAAAAACATTGTGGAAAATATAATTTTTATTTTAAAAATATGTATTACAAATAAATTTTCAAAAAATAATTTTGAAGTTACTTTTCATTTAAAATAATCATAGAAACATATAAGTGAAGCATTAAGACATTTATTTTTCATGACAGTAATAAATTCCATACATGACATGTATATTAAAACAAATATTATATTCACATTTTTTGGTAAAATCTAAACGAGCATTCTTTTAAAAAATAAATGAATATTACATTCAAAAAAAATTAAAAATAAAAAAGTTGTAAAAATATATTTAATAAGTTTTTTATAAAATAATGAAAATATTTTTGAAAATATTTTTCTAAAAACATGGTTTTGGAAGAAAATATATTTCCGATCAAAGAGAGAAATAATTTCTGATTGTCTTAAAACCACTTTATAAATTATTTTAATTACCAAAGAGTGGGAAAATAGTATTATTACTTTAAAATATCACCAATAAAAATAGTAGAATAAAATTATTGTCTTTATTAAATAATGATCACCTAATACCTTTCAAAGTAAATCCTATTATAAACAATCTTGATTAAAATGAGGATGTGAAATAACCACTTTCAAAAATCATAACGTTTAAGTGAAAATTAAAAAATGTTTCAATTATGTGTATCAAATTTAGAACTATAGAAAAAAATGTAAATAAAATATAAAATAACCTAGATTAATTTTACATATAATATTAGAATTTCAAAGCTGATGAAAAAGTAATATAACTCAATGAAATGAAATTGAGTTATGAAATTCTTTACCACATGGTATTTTTCTTCTCAAATACCCTAAGATGAAATAATAAAATTTAAAACTCTAAGTAATATTAATTATTAAGGATTCCTAATGTAACATATAAAAGGGTCATTATATAAACCATGTAAATGAAATTAGGTTAATAATAATACAACATGCCTTAAGTAAGGGAAATTAAAACGAAGTCCATTACCACACGATTCCTTTTGGTTGAATGTTATTTAACATCTTATATAGTTTTTTTAAACATGTAATTAATGTATAATGAAACCGTATTAAAATTTTTGAAATCATATATGGTACTTTTAAAATATATTATCACTCGTTCGTCAATTATCTTTCAATATTTTCAATATCTTGGGTGTTAATTACCTTGATTTTTTATGTCTGTTTCTACATGAATGATCCTATTATTAGACATATTATATAGTTATATTATATCCATAATAATAATAATGAATTGATTATAATATTTTCACACTAGTGTTACTTTTAAAACCATTCATGAATTATGGTTATGAAAAATGAAGTGTGATACGATCATGGAGAAAGTATGTCATATGTACGCGTGAGTAACATTTCCATTTTTCATATGATCATAATGGGAAGGAGGTAAGTAATATTTTATCTTTAAATAATGATAAAAATAACATTTATACCATATTATTTATTTAAATATACTTTCATATATCAACCATGTGGTGTTGTGATGAAATGAGGGTTACGTCGCTATGTGAAGGAATAATTCCACACGTATACGAATGATGTTATCATCTTTAAGTGAGTGAATAGGTAAGAAAGAATATTATATTTTTATAATGATAAATATTTCATTAATATCATAATTATTTAATTTATATCACTTATATTTATTAGCATTGACCCTATTACATTCCATGTAAAGCGTTATGGAAAGATTAATCGTGTCACTTCACAAGGCGGTAGTCCATTTTACACATAAGCAACATTATCATATCCCATTAAATATGGAAATTTGTATAATTGATATAATTAATACATATCAATATCTATATATTATATATCATATATATAATTTATATCAATCTTGATCACAAACTTTAAAAAGTTGTAATGAAAAAAAAATTACATCGATTCGTGAGGCGGTAGTGTGTTATACACACGAACGATGATTCTTTAACCCACTTGATGGAATAGGGGTTGGTTTTAGGTCATACTCATAACATAAATAAATACAATTATATTTAAGATACAGAGGTTATTATATAATCATACTTTAATAATAATTTTAGGAGGTGGAGAAAAAAATTAAAAAAAAAATGTTAATTGAAGAAATATACCTCTTCTTCAGGTACCATCCTTTGGTTTTCACCAAAAAGAATTCCTAGGTGGATTTTTTTTTCAAAACCTAAGGATTTTATGATGAGGGTAGGGACTAATTGAAGTTATTTTATACGGTCTTTATTGAACCAAATAAGTTTTATGGTGTGAATAATAGTGGAAATGAGTGGCCTTTTATAAGTGAGGTGAGTGACACACTTGTATTTGATTGAAAATATTCAATAATACCCACATTTTATCATTAAAAAATCCCCAAAAATTTAAAATTATCAAATAAATATGAGATACGTTAGATATATTTCCATATAATGTGTGTTTTATCAGATGTTAGATCATTTCTGACCCATATATTCTTAGTTTAATCCCTGATAAATCCCTTTTTACCTTTACTGCAGTAATTCTTTTTTACTAGTTTTACTATTAATTTTGGTAAAAAAATTAAGTTTACCTTATTAGAAGTTATAAATTATTATGATTCTAAATATGTGATTCATTAATCCAAAATCAAATCACATAAATAAAAAAAATAATTTAAAATTTTTCCCATAGACGTGACGAGAAAGTTATTTTGTTAAAGAGAAAATGTTCAAAATTTAACAGTATGTTTACATAAAAAATCAGTAGTAAAATTTTTTCAAATAACTACATTGGATAAATTTATAAATAATTTAAATAATTTAATTTTGAAACAAATTCCAAAAATAATTAACATTTTAAATTATTTAAATGAAAAGGTAGGTTTCAATTAAAATTTAGTATTTTTTACTATTCATCAAAAATAAAACGTTTTAGAAAAATATAAAAAAATAACCCTAAGATAATTTTACTGGGAAAATTTAAAAAAAAAATCGAAATAAATTTTCTAGAATTAAAAAAAATAGTTTTTAATTCTATGTTCAAAGAAAGACTAAACCATCTTTTACAAACAATATTGTGTTTTAAAAAACCATTATTTTTCTTTTAAATGATTATTCTATTACTTATAATTAATAGATTACAATAATTTCATAATTTTTAAGTATTATTCATACTCACCAATTTAAAATAAAGGTTGTCACTATTATATTATATAATAAAATTTTAAAAATATTTTACATTTTGTTTAAACTATGTGTTGTGTGTAATGAAAACTAAATTCAATGTTATGTGTAATGAAAGATAAAATTAGTTTTTCATGTAACAAATTATATTCCGGAAATCATATTTTTCCATTATCAGAAAGCCGGTTTAAAGGGGTTGCCGGGACCCAAGGATACAATCAAACTTTTCAAAATTCAAAAAACCACCATCAAACCGCGTAACTCCTCGAGCCGCGAGCCCACACGCCACCTCGAAACCCGGGATCACCTGCCACCATCTCATCATCCTTGGGATACGCCCCCGATGTGACCGGAAAACCCACTTCATCGGGACACCGGCGAGGTTCACCGGCTCCCGTAAACTCCATCACCGGCGAGCGTCATCGTCCACCATCGACCATCCTCGTCTCGTCCATCGACCTCACCGGTACAAACATCAGCGGCACACACCAGATCCTCGGTGGAGGCCGAAGAAATCACAACATACGGAAACTTCCACACACACAAAAACATCAACCTCGAAACAAAGAGGAAAAGACTCATACCATGCTCGCAAAGACGCATGAACATCAAAAACAGCGGCATGAAACCGCCAGATCCATCCATGAAACGACAACAAAATTCATCCATACAGGAACCAGAAGCAGGAAGGACAGAATGAAAAAAGAAAAAACAGAAAAACGCACAAAACCGGAGAAGGACCCAGTAAAAACCAGATCTTGTTCCGAAACCCAGCGCTACCAACCTTCAGACCCCCGTAAGTCACACCCCTCACCAGATGCCTGCAACCACGAACGGGAAGACTCCCTCAACCCGCGGACTCTGGGACTCGGTCGTTCGACGCCTGCGCCGCCGTGAAGAAGGCTGAATCAAGCGCACCATCAAGGCGACCGAGCCAAGGAAGTCCCCGCCGTGAACCACAGACAAGGAATGGGAGGAAGCAGCGCCTGACCGGGGCGAAACCAGGAGGCGGCGCCGGGAGAGAAAACCCTCGCGCTGCGTCGCCCCTTACGGGCTCATCGTGTGATAACAAATTATATTAAAGAGAATGAAATTATTTAAAAATATTTTATCATAATGTCTAGAGGTTTTATATTTTCTTCTAAGCTCAATATTGGTGTCATGCATGCTATCGAATACAATGTTCGTATTTTAAAATCTCATGGTGTTAAAATAAATCATCCAAATTGTTCCTCTACTGAATTACAATTATTATACCCTTTTGGTCAAAAAAATTAATTATAAAAATAAAAGTTAAAAATAAAATCCAAATCATGTTATTAATTAAAAATATATAAACTTTTAAAAATATATTAATATTTACATATTATGACATTGTCATACCTCTTCATGATATGATGCGGTCTAGCTTGCACCTTGATCCCAAAAACCATGGCCTCTTGATTTAAAATTATGGATATTTTTGATCATTTCATTTTTTGGAATTTCGATATCCCAACCCAGAGTGGAATATTATTCTAAAAAAACAAGGAAGATTCCAATATTCTTTTACTCTAAAACTATTCTCTAGAAAATCTATCAATTCCAAAATAACAACAATTTCTATCTCCCAATTTTTTCATTAAACAACCACCTAAAATAAATGTTACATATTACCTTCCAATTTTATAGAAATATTCTATAAATTATTCATACTCTAAAAAACATCCTTATGTGGTGGTCAACACCAACTCCCTATTTTAAAAACCATAAATTTAAATAAAACCGCAATAGGAATTACGAGGTTTTTTACCTTATCATAGACTCCAGGTACTTCCATGAAAAAAACATATTTGACTAGGATCATAATATCCCGCATTCATCATATTTCACAATACCACAACATAGTCTAATCCATTATTGTGTTATATATTTATATTTAACCAAAATTTACATAGAAGACTATTAATTATTTAACAACCTAATTTATTCTTTAAAATATACCATATATTTTACTCAACTCTCAACTCATATCCATTTCTTGATAATAATAAAACAATTGGAAACCATTGTTAAGATTTTATCTTTTTAAACCATTATTATCTACATCTAGTGACATAGATTCTCATATTCTATATCAATGATAATCATAGTTACAATATATATATATAAGAATCTTGGTATGTGGACCAATTATAACCCATGTGAGGGATATCATAGATGGATATATGTATACATAATGATATGACCACAAACGTTATTAATGTTCTTCCCTTTTTATATCAGTATGAAAACAATGTTTAACTAGTAATTTAAAACCTAAACCATGATAATGGAATCCTATAAATAGACGTAAAAATCAATTGGAATCATTTTAAATTGAGGTGAAATTTAAAATAATATAATTATAAATCCTCGATATTATATATAAAAATTAATAATCAAATTAATAAATAACTAATTAAACTAAGGATTCAAAAATTTAACATAGAATAATGAGTGCTTTACTAATAGAGATAATCCTCGTGAAAATGTATTAAATGGTAAGTTTGGGAATGGATACCTAATAATAACTTATAAATTTATTTAATATTCTAATAGAAAACAATAGAGAAATATTTATAAAAATTAATTTTTCATATTTCAAAAATAAACATTTAAATTTCTTAATATGTTTAGAAGTAAAGTATTATACACATCATAAGAATAACCTACATAAACACTATTGGGGTTGAAACCATCAAACTATGTAAACTATTAGAAACCTCATCCCAATATTGAAACTACATAAGATACTTCTTACAAATTATTAAAACCAATCTAAACATAATACCTCCACTACTAGAAAAACAGGTATTTGCGCCGGGCTATTTGCAACGGGATCCCGTCGCAACTACACTTATTTGCGACGGGCCCGTCGCTAAAGCCTTTTTTTGCGACGGTCATTCTCCCCGTCGCAAATAGTATTCCGTATTTTTGTAAAAAACTTTTAAAATAGTATTTGCGACGGGACCCGTCGCAAAAACGATTTTTAAAAAAAATAAAAAACTATTAATAATACTAGTATTTGCGACGGGCATCGTATCCCGTCGCAAATAATATTTTTTAAGAAAAATAAAAAACTATTAATAATACTAGTATTTGCGACGGGTATAGTATCCCGTCGCAAATACTATAAAAAAAATAAAAAAAATAAATTATTAATAAATTATTTTAATTAATATAATAATATAATTATAATTTACAAAATGAAAATAATAAATTATTTTAATTACTATAATAATAGTAGAATTATAATTCAAAAATAAAAAATAATTGAATATTAATAAATGATTTAATTAATATAATAATATTTCAATTATAATTCATAAATAAAAAAAATATTAATAAGTTATTTTAATTAATATAAAAATAATAGAATTATTTTACATTCAAATATTAAAATAATTCAAGTATTACAAAAAATATAATTAAATTATAATATTATAAAATTTTAATATATATATATAAAATTTTAATATATATATAAAATTTAATATTATAAAATATAAATAATATTATTATTCATATTAATATTGTTTTTTAAAAATATAATATTATTAATATTTTATAATGAGACAGAAACTACGAATAGAAAAAAAAATATTTTGATTTCACAAATTTTATAACAGAAATACAAACTCTAATCTGAAGGAGGGGGGGAGGTGGGGGATCTGCAGATGGTGGTGGAGGAAACTCCATCCCTAAAGCATGAGTGAGTCGGCGCATGTACTCCATCTGCTCCTGATGCTGCTGCTGCCACCGACTCATCTGCTCCTCGTACAGCTGCTGCTGGCGTCGACGCTCCTCCTCATGCTGCTGACGCATCTGCTCCTGCTCCTGTCGGAGACTCTCTATCTGTGCAGTCTGAGATCGCAACTGATCTTCATACTGTGTAGAAGAAGATGCACGAGCTCCTCTCGAGCTGGACGCCGACATCGCAGCACTGCCATAATAATCTCCGGGAGTCAATCGAGAGCCGATACCAACTACCCGGCCCTTCTCGAAGGCATACTGGGTGGCCTGCATCCATGCCGCCTCATCAAACTGACGGGCAGTGGTCTGATCTGATGACTCGGCCTGACTCTCAGGTCGGGCCTGTGACGCTGCGGCCTCATATGACTCTTATAGTTGCAATTTAAAATTAAAATTGTGAATATATTATATGCAGTTAATTTTTAAACTTGAAAACAAATAATACTGACCACGATGTGATGCTGACGATCACCTCTGAGCTCCCTAGTAGCAGGATCACTATACATCCTCCGATATACGTCGTACTCTGTAATATCGGGGTGCTCAACAGCCTATAAGAATAAAAAATAAACTGTTAATATTTATAGTTATATAAAATATTTATAAATAATGTACGTACCAGATGCTGTCTATGAGTACTGAAAGAACGACTCCCAGCTCGATGAGTCAGCTCCTGTCTCCCCCGATTCTGCCTCCCCACCGATGATCTCCTCTGAAAGGCATCACTCAACCAGTGCGCACATAATCCATCCCATACATGGGATGAAATGTACTTTGTTCGGTGTTCTCTATATGACTCCTCAAAATCTGACACTCCTGCTTTCTTCATCGCAGCTTTCTTAAATTGTGCAAAAACTGACGAAGGCGATCACTCATGGCCACCTCCCATGCCTCGTGGATGGCGTCACGCATGGTATCCTCGATCGGATACCATAAACCCTACAAATAAATCAAAATATGAAGTTAGAAATGAAATAATTTTCAAAATAAAAATTATTTATTTACGTACGTACCAACCAATGGCCGAACATGGCCTGCTGCACATCAATGGGAATCTGCTCCCATGTGGTCCACGGCTGAGAGAAATAGTTGCGCAAAATAGCGATGCCCTGTCCGACTGCTATATGTGGAAAACTGAAAAAAAATAATAAACATTTATTATGTGAATAGATTAATGAAATCTTAGTCAAATCCACAGGTTATCACACCTCCGGGTGCGCGGATCAAACCCAAGACGTGGACGTCGCTCGGGGACGGGGTCAGGAATCATCAATCGTGCAAGACCGCGCCCCCTCCGCGTACTCCCTGGAGCGCCTGCAGGCTGAGGGTCATCTGCCAGCAACTCATCCGCATCAAAAGGCAGGTCAGCATCCGCCAACTCACGAAATGTGGCCTCGTCCATCTGAAACAGAAAATGTTAATGTTAGCAAATAATTGATAATTACTATTATATATACATATATACATATTATGATTGTATATAAATACCATGGAATTCTATAAGTGTTCATCTTCATCATCATCTTCATATATGTCAATGTCATCTTCATATTCCTCCTCAACATCATCGATATCCATTCGAGTTGCAGTTGCTTCATCTCTTACCATTTCAAATTCATGTGTGACATCATTAACATCATCGTCATCACCGACTCTTAAATGTGGGGTGTCGTCATCGATACTCATGTCTCTTTGTAAAAAAGATTGATTTTGAGTACTCTCTTGAAAAACTTCAATTCTTTGCACATCAGTGAAAGCACATTCACTTTGACTAAACTGATTGTCTCGAATTTTGATTTTTATTACACTCCACCAATCAGTCAAGTCTCTTGATGTTGCACAGTACATTGCATAATAAACTTGATATGCCTGTTGAGCCAATAAGAATGGTTCATTTACTGCGAGAACACTTTTACATTTAATATTGATGATTCCATGAGTCTGATGAACACGCACGCCTCTCTCTGTATCCAACCACCGACATTTGAACATGGTTATGTAATGTTGTCCAACATAACAGAGTTCAATGATTTCATCAAGTATGCCATAAAAGTCAACTTCATTTTCTCGATGATGAGATCCTCTCAAGCTAACTCCACTGTTCATTGTTTTTTTCGATTCCCCATATGCATGTGTGTGGAATCGAAATCCATTCACCACATATGCATTATAAGTTTTAACAAGTTTGGAAGGTGGGTTACTCAATACACACAGCCGTTTGTCAATTTAATCAGCATGTCGAGACACCTGAAAATTTGTGAAATAATTATCAATATAGTAAACTATACATTGAATGAGTTGCTAAAAGATAAAGAATTTATGTTACCAGTTTTTGAAACCACTGAGAGAAATTTTTCAGTCGACGTTCTTCGAGAGCCGCTGCTGTAATTTGTGGAATTTGTTTCTTGATATGATTATCATACAACCTATAAAAACCAAAGTTATTTACTGTAACATAAATGATAGAATAAGTGATATAAACACTTACAGTACAACTGATGTCATCTCTTCACAGTTGAGTAGAACATACGTATGAGCTCTATGATGTTCATCATCTGAAAGCCAGCGTTCAGAAACTCCACCAAAACCAAGCTCTAACTGGTTGAAAACAGATAATTGATTGTCAATTTCATCAATATTCCTCTCATTCCGTCCCATTCGGTTTTGTTTTGAAGGATACTCAGATTCAAAATAATGGGAGCAGAAAAAAGATATTTCCTCTTGCAAATAAGCTTCTGCAATAGATCCTTCAACAGATGCTTTGTTGCGTACTTTTCTTTTCAATTTTTGCATGCATCTTTCAAATGGGTACATCCATCGAAACTGTACCGGACCTCCACATTTGGCTTCATATGGCAAATGTAACATCAAATGTTCCATTGAGTCGAAGAAAGACGGCGGAAATATTTTTTCCAGTTTACATATAATTACAACAACATCTTTTTCAAGTTTGCCTAGAGCATCATAATCTGCCGTAGCTGCACAAATTTCCCGAAAAAAATGAGACATGTCTGTTATGGAATCCCAAATCACAGAATTCAACAGACCTCTTAATCCAATGGGTAGAAGTCTCTCCATTATAACATGACAATCATGACTTTTTAATCCAGTAATATGACCATTCTTTACACATCTACCCAAATTGGAAGCACAGCCATCTGGAAGTCTCAAATGTGCAATCCACTGATAAAATAATAAACGGTTTTCTTTAGACAGTGTATAAGCTGCTTTTGGTTTCAGTAACCTTTCTGTTCTGCATTCTCAAATAGTTCCAATTCTGGACGCCTGCAAATTTGGGCAAGATCTAAACGTGCATTTACATTGTCTTTGCTCTTTCCTGGCGTATCCAAAACTGTATGAAACAAATTATCAAAACAGTTCTTCTCAATATGCATGACATATAACATGTGTCGGACCAACAAATCAGACCAATATGGAAAATCCCAAAATATGCTACGTTTAATCCAATTGTGTTCTTTCCCAAAACCAGAAATTTTCTGTTGGTTTATTGTGGGACCAAAAGTGATGGGAGGTAATGAAAATACAACCGATTTTAACTCCGAACCTGATAGCATTTTTTGGAGGTCCATCCCTTTCAGCTATTCCTTTTCTGAAATGAGATCTGTTTCTGCGAAAAGGATGATCAGCTGGAAGAAATCGGCGATGACAGTCAAAATAACAAGGTTTCTTTCCATGAATGAGCATAAATGCTTTGTTCTCTCCCATACAGTAAGGACATGATTTCTGACCATGTGTACTCCAGCCAGATAACATCCCATAATCCGGGAAGTCACTTATTGTCCACATCAATGCTGCTCTCAGTATGAAATTCTGTTTCGTTGCAACATCATATGTACTGACACCAGTACTCCACAATAAATTTAATTCATCAATCAATGGCTTCAAATAAACATCAATATTTTTCTTCGGATGTCCTGGAATTAGTAAAGTCAAAAAGATATATGGCTCCTTCATCAACATCCATGGAGGTAAATTGTACGGAGTTAAAAAAATAAGCCAACATGAATATTGACTACCATAAGATCCAAACGGACAGAAACCATCAGTGGAAAGGCCCAGTCGAACATTTCTAGCTTCTAAAGCAAAGGATGGATGCACTCTATCAAAATGTTTCCATGAATCACCATCGGCTGGATGATTCAAGCTTTTATCGGTTGAAATATTCTCTTTATGCCATGACATCATTGTCACTGTATTCTTAGACATGAATAAACGCTGAAGTCTGGATGTAAGCGGAAAATATCTCAACTGTTTTACAGGAATCAAACCAGACTTCTCGTGTTGTCCTTCTTTATATCTCAGTTGCCCACATGTGGGACAACTATCCAACGACTCATTTTCCCCAGAATATAAAATGCAGTCATTTGAACATGCATGAATCTTCTGACAAGTAAGTCCCAAATTTCGAACCAACCTCTTACTTTCATAGTAATTTGCAGGTAAAACATTTCCTTCGGGTAACAGTGTTTTCAGCAAAGAAAATATCTGGTCAAAACAGGTGTTTGACATTCCGTTATCTGATTTGATAGCCATAAATTTTGCAACTGCTTCTAATTTGCTCATCTTGCAGCCAGGATATAATGCAACCTCAGCAGACTTCAACAACTCATAAAATTCAGACAGTCCCAACTCAGGATTTGAAGCTATATCAGCCGGAGTTTCTGTATGTTGAACAGATGAACCTGCAACATCATGTATTAAATCTTGAAACTGGGATGGATCCGGAATCAAGTTGGTATCACCTGCTCTGGAACTGCGTTCACCGTGTTGATACCAAAAAACATAATCTGCTTGAAAACCAAAACGCAAGAGATGTTCCCCCACTTTGTCAAACGTGTCAAACGTTCTCAATGCACATTTTCTACAAGGGCATTTTATCTTTCCTTCTGAAACAAATTCTGGATTTGATGCCGCAAATGATAAAAAAATCTCCACACCCTCTATATATACTGGATTTAAACCAGAACCATTTGGATTTCTACATTGATTTATCCATATGCGGTCATCTAATAATGACTGTTGACGACCTCGTTGTTCCATATTTTTCTATAAAATATAAAAGCATTACTGGTTTTGAATAATTTGTTCGAAAAAACACTCAAGCAAGGATTGAATATATTGAGAATAAAGCAAAACCTGTTACAAATATTGATAATTTTAATATTATATTGATTTTTTATTTTTTTTAATAATACTAATATAATTTTTTTCATAAATATTAATTATATAATAATAACATCATTACATTATTAGTATATTTTATTATTAATATTAAAATAATATAATTTTCTATATTATATACAATTCTCCTTTCATCTATGTGTTTCACATTCTGTCTCTACATGTAATATTGGCATTCACTTTCACCTCTCCATTTGCGAGTAGGTTGATAATTTTGAAAAAGAATGCCAATATTACATGTGGAGACAGAAAAAACACAGAAGAAAAGAGAATTGTATATAATATAGAAAATTATATTATTTTAATATTAATAATAAAATATACAAATAATGTAATAAGGTAATTATTCCTAATTATTGGTAATTATTTCAAATTATTGGTAATTATTCCAAATTATTGGTAATTATTCCAAATTATTGGTAATTATTCCAAATTATTGGTACTTATTCATAATTTTTGGTAATTATTCCTAATTATTGGTAAATATTGGTAATTATTGGTAAATATTGGTAATTATTGGAAAATATTGGTAATTATTGGTAATTATTGGAAAATATTGGTAATTATTGGAAAATATTGGAAAATATTGGTAATTATTGGTAATTATTGGTGATTATTGGTAATTATTGGTGATTATTTGTAATTATTACTAATTATTGGTAATTAATACTAATTATTGGTAATTAATACTAATTATTGGTAATTAATACTAATTATTGGTAATTAATACTAATTATTGATAATTAATACTAATTATTGGTAATTAATAATAATTATTACTAATTATTGGTAATTATTACTAATTATTCCTAATTATTGTTAATTATTACTAATTATTACTAATTATTCCTAATTATTACTAATTATTCCTAATTATTACTAATTATTACTAATTATTACTAATTATAACTAATTATTAGTAATTATTGCTAATTATTAGTAATTATTGCTAATTATTACTACTAATTATTAGTGATTATTGATAATTATTAGTAATTATTGATAATTATTAGTAATTATTACTAATTATTGGTAATTATTACTAATTATTGGTAATTATTACTAATTATTTGTAATTATTACAAATTATTCGTAATTATTACTAATTATTCGTAATTATTACTAATTATTCGTAATTATTACTAATTATTCATCATTATTACTAATTATTGGTAATTATTGGCAATTATTGGTAATTATTGGCAATTATTGGTAATTATTGGCAATTATTGTTAATTATTACTAAATATTGGTAATTATTGGTAATTATTACTAATTATTGTTAATTATTACTAATTATTGTTAATTATTGGTAATTATTACTAATTATTGGTAATTATTCCTAATTATTACTAATTATTGGTAATTAATACTAATTATTGGTAATTAATACTAATTATAGGTAATTATTACTAATTATTGAGAATTTTTCCTAATTTTTCCTAATTTTTCTTAATTTTTTCTAATTTTTCCTAATTTTAGGTATTTATTACTAATTATTACTAATTATTGCAAATTATTGGTAATTATTGCTAATTATTGTTAATTATTGCTAATTATTGGTAATTATTGGTAATTATTGGTAATTATTGGTAATTATTGGTAATTATTGGTAATTATTAGTAATTATTGGTAATTATTGGTAATTATTGGTAAATATTGGTAATTATTGGTAATTATTGGTAATTATTGGTAATTATTGGTAATTATTGGTAATTATTGGTAATTATTGGTAATTATTGGTAATTATTACTAATTATTACTAATTATAAATAATTATAAATAATTATTACTAATTATTCCTAATTATTCCTAATTATTACTAATTATTCCTAATTATTCCTAATTATTACCAATTATTACTAATTATTACTAATTATTACTAATTATTCCTAATTATTACGAATTATTCCTAATTATTCCTAATTATTCCTAATTATTCCTAATTATTCCTAATTATTCCTAATTATTCCTAATTATTCCTAATTATTTGTAATTATTGGTAATTATTGGCAATTATTGGTAATTATTACTAATTATTACTAATTATTGGTAATTATTGGTAATTATTACAAATTATTACAAATTATTGTTAATTATTGGTAATTATTCCAAATTATTGGTAAGTATTACTAATTATTGGTAATTATTACTACTTATTGGTAATTATTACTAATTATTACTAATTATTCTTAATTATTGATAATTATTGATAATTGTTCCTAATTATTCCTAATTATTACTAATTATTACTAATTATTACTAATTATTGATAGTTATTGATAATTATTCCTAATTATTCCTAATTATTCCTAATTATTCCTAATTATTCCTAATTATTCCTAATTATTCCTAATTATTACTAATTATTACTAATTATTACTAACTATTACTAATTATTACTAATTATTACTAATTATTGGTAATTATTTGTAATTATTACTAATTATTGGTAATTAATACTAATTATTGGTAATTATTACTAATTATTGGTAATTAATACTAATTATTAGTAATTAATACTAATTATTACTAATTATTACGAATTATTGGTAATTATTACTAATTATTGGTAATTATTACTAATTATTACTAATTATTACTAATTATTACTAATTATTACTAATTATTACTAATTATTACTAATTATTACTAAATATTCTTAATTATTGATAATTATTTATAATTGTTCCTAATTATTAGTAATTAAATGAATAATTACCAATAATTAGGAATAATTACCAATAATTACAAATAATAACATTATTAGTATATTTTATTATTAATATTAAAATAATATAATTTTCTGATTTATATACAATTCTCCTTTCATCTGTGCGTTTTCTATCTCCACATACAAATAATACATGTGAAGACAGTAAACACACAGATGAAAAGAGAATTGTATATATATAAAAAATTATATTATTTTAATATTAATAATAAAATATACTAATAATGTAATAATGTTGTTATTCCTAATTATTGGTATTTATTACTAATTATTAATATTTATTCTTAATTATTAAAAATTATTACTAATTATTCCTAATTACCATTAACTATGAACAATACTAATAATTTAAATTTATTAAGTAAGAAAACAATATAAACATAATTAAATTACAACTAATTAAGAATAATTGAAACTAATAAAAAATTAAAAATAAATATTAAATTAAAATGAACATAAATACCTTGAAAATTGATCTGCTCTGATCGTTCTTCAAAACTTTAATATCAGCTCCGAAGAAAAAAATTAAACTGAAGAAAAACTCAACTTTAGAAACACAAGTTTGAGAGCAAGAGAAGATAGAGAATGAGAATGATTTGAAAAAAACGGATGGGGGTATTTATAGGTTAGATTAATTGCGACGGGCCCATTTGCAATGGGTATCCCGTCGCAAATACTAGTATTTGCGACGGGTACCGTCGCAAATACCTTAGCCCGCATTTATTACGGTCAACGGGTAAATAGTTATTTGCGACGGGTCCCGTCGCAAATAACATACTATTAGCGACGGGAAAATATTCCCGTCGCAAATACCTTTTACCGCCGCCGATTATTTGCGACGAGAATATTTTCTCGTCGCTAATAGTTTTCCCGCGATTTGGCGCGCATCGCGGGAAAACTATTTGCGACGGGGAAAGCAATCCCGTCGCAAAAGCCTATTTATTTGCGACGGGTAACTACCCCCGTCGCAAATAAGTTTTTAACGGGACTATTTGCGACGGGATTTATTCCCGTCGCAAATAACCCGTCGCAAATACCCATTTTTCCCGTAGTGCTCTAAAATGAATAATGAATACCCTTAAATATGACTCATAACAGACTTATAACACCTGAAAATAAAAAATCCACAATTACTATAACCCAAAATAATAGTAATTTGAAACCAAATCTATAAAATCCAAATAATAATCCATTTAATTAAATACCTCAAAAAAATTATTATATATAGAGAACCGATGATATTACTTAGGATATTATAGGACACCAAAATGATTATTCACCTCTGATTTATTTCACCACTCTTTGGTGAAATCCAATCTTAATCCATAACCTAGATGATATTAAATATTAAATAAAAAAACAAGAAAACAAATATGAATAATATTGAATATGAGAGAAAAAAATATCTACCTTGATTTATCAAGATAAAAATCCTAGTATTCTAGGGTTGATAGAGGGGAGAAGAGAGGGAAATAAGAGAGGGCAGTAAGATCCCTCCTCCTGGATCTATGTCTAGATAAATAGTAACCTCAAGTGGGTTGTAAAATTTATAAAATCAAAATGAAAATATATCTCCCTTGGTTAAAAATAAAATTGGTATTGGCTAGGTACTCAGTGGACCACCATAAAAAACATGGTTGGTATCCATTTGGTACGACCCCACTACTTTTTCATTGGGTTCCAAGTGGTAAGACACCATATACCCAAGATTCCTTTATGAGTTACAATATGATCAATCAATATTTGAGTTACTAAATTAAATTGAAAATGTAAAATAAGTGTTCCTAACTTTCCATGAATAATCCATTGTAATAGTGAGTTGGATCAAGTTATATTGGTAGTATACAATAGTTTATTTCCATCAATGTTATCCAACATCCACTAAAATAAATGAATGCATCATTAGGACCCATTATCCTTTAATGGTTCTCTAGAACCTCTATAAAGTTAAATGATGACAATAAATTAGAGAAAGAGTCAATTTTATAAATAATAACCGCTATAATACAATGAGTTCTACAAACCCATTTATATAGGAATCCTTCATTGAATGAAATATCATATTTGAGACTAATGTTTCATAAATTTTGAAATGGATAACCTTTTATATCTAATTTTGTAAATCTTAAAACAAAAACCTAATTAATTAAGTTACTTGTTAAAAGATCTTTTAACATTCCCCTAATTCATGCATCATCGTATAATGTTTCATAAGCTGAATTAAACATAATAATAATCAAATGTGATTCAAATTAATTTTATGATTTATCATTCATAATGAGAACCATGATATGATATCAAAAACTGCATCCCAATACATATTGTGATGATGTAACTCTCACTACATTATAGTTTATGTTTTAGTTTATATTTATAACACCTTATCACTTCTATTAAATCCTCACAAACATTATGAATAATATAATAGATATTTTTTAACCCATCTCGACTCTTTTGGACATATTTATCATGTAAAATCTATACATGTTTTGACAAACACTTTATACCTAAATTAATACTTATTATATGGACTAGTTTATGACCCTAGAAACCATTGTAGCATTTATAATAATTATGAATTCTCATATTTATAATTTAAATTAAGGAGAATACTTATGAAAATATTCACTACTACTAAATCTTCAGTGTAGTATAGTATGATGTCGAAAAATATAGTCATATCTTCATAGGAACATATTGATCATTACTGGTATATCTATACATAATACACATGACTATACAATCAATTTTTATAATATGTATAATTACCACAGGAAATGGAAAATGTCATTAAATAAAGGTCATCTCAAATATTAATTATTGTCTAAAATATATTAACTATTTTTAATAAATACATCAAATTTAATTCACCGAATTAGTGGATAAAATCACATATCACAAATATAATCATACAAAATCATTTTCCTTAGTCAAATTAAACTAAGGGCCCATATGTAATACTTGGCATATAATAGGAAAAATTTCAATTTTTGATAAACTCAATAGATGGAATGACCAGAAACATACCTAACCACCCTCGATTAGTTCCACCTCAAGGATGATGTAAGAAATGTGTGAAAGTATTAATATTGAGACTTGGAATTTTTTGTTAAATCATTTTACTATTTTGATTAATATTTTTTGAAGTAGTTCTTATATTTGTTTCATCTATGTGGTTTTATATATTCTATAATTATAATATATCAAATATAATATATTAATTTCAGTTCATTTTGATCTTGAAGAAACATGGATATCTCTTTAACAAAAAACGAAATGATAACTTTATCCCTTCAGTTTGACTCAAAATTAGAGTTTTAGTTCTACTATTGATGTTTTAGTTTAGGGAAATGATATGGGACCATCATAGGATTTTAAATAAAAATAATAGAAATGCTAATCCCCCATTATTTAATAATCATTATCCATCATAATTATAGTTATCCACCATTGAAAAAAAACCAAATTTATATAGAGAGACTCTGGATTGGATTAATGTGCAAGTTCATTGATGAATCTTCAATGGATCTTGATAAGAACATGAAATATAGAAATCCTCAATCCAAACCCAAGGTAAGGAAAGTTATTTTTATTATACTCTCTTATTCAATAATTTTGGAGTAATGTGTTTATTCTTGAATCTTAATTTTAATTAAATCGATCCCTATGTCATCGTTCTTAACAAAATTCCCTAAAATTACAATTTTGTTCTCTTGTGTTAATGGTGATATAATGAAGATAACATTTGATAATAAATCAAAGGTCTTCCATTTTCCAATTCCAAGCCACTAAACCCTCCTACTTCACCTCAGTCATGTGTTTCCTAGCATGGAAAAAAGTTTATAACCATAATTGATGACACTATATGGGGTCATCAGACCTCTGACACTAATAATCTTGAACACCAATAGGGTTATGTTAATTCATAATGATAAATCATTTTTAGGAATTTATAATATCTCCATTTCATGATAAAAAATACAAAGGCATAGTTTGTGTTCAGGTTTGAGGTTGAACCCATAGAGATGGGGATTCTTAGTATGGTGAAATCTAACATAATAGTAAAGATAAAAAACTCTACAATGTATGTAAATAAATTATATTTATATTTTAAGAGAACTTGGATTGATAATGAATGTATCTTGACATTTTAAATCAAAATTAATGAATCAAAGAATTGTAAATTAATCAATAGATAAACTTGATATTGACTGAATTGGGTCTAAGTGGATCCATTGGAATGGGTAATCACTCTCCAATAACTAAGGTCCCCTATTCTCATCATTAGGTTCTCATGTAACTTAGATATTAGGTAAACAAAAACCATATTTAACCATATCTTGAATTTAACCCAGTGGTCATGGAGAAAATAATAACCCTATTAATTGATTCCCAAACATTAAATATATTTCTCATTCACAATTAATAATGTATATATTGAGAAAAACAAAACAAATGTAAAAATATAATATGAAATATCACAAAAAAACCACTTCAAATAAATCATTTACCATAAAATATAATGTTAGGACACAAGAACTACGCTATCATGCTATCCATAAGTGGGATAAAATTAAATTTAATTTAATACCTGAAGAATAAGAAGAAGATGATAAAGAAGAAGAAGACCCTAGAAACTGACCCCCCATCAAAATTTCTCCCAAGTAGGAATCAACCTATTCCATTTATAAGAAAAATACTCCACCAAATATCTCATAATTGTCTCCAATCATATTTTATTATATCTTATATTATCTATGAAACTTTAAATACTCCTCCAACTCATGTAGATATATTGTATAATCCCAATATCACATTACCTCAAACTACTATTCACATATCATTATTAATATCTTAGATGGAATGTATGGTTTATTTTTTATATATGTTCTAAATATGTTTCTCACAGTACCACACTACATCTTATATCACAAATACAAACTATCTTACAACATCTTTTAATACTAATTTGTGGGAATGTGGTGTGAACCATAAAACATGGATATATGTATTATCATTTATATTTAACAAAATATTATATCTTTATTGTCCTCATGGACACTACATAACCAATATTATAGCTTCCCCAAAATATTCATCCATTTTTCTCAAAATATCAACATCTTTAATGTTTATGTACTTCATGCCATGAAAACATAATATGTGGTTGAAAACCACTTCAATAGAATTATTCATCCATTTTCTTTACCCTCATGGTCACAACACTCATTAACAATTACACAATAAACCATCCAACAACACAACCCTACCACATCATCAATTCTTCTAACTAAAATGGTGGTGAATAGACTAACCATCATGCAAGCTCATTCCTTAAAAACTTTTAGAGGCTTTGAATCGTATGAAGTTAGAAAAGAACCATATAAAATTATTCTTCCTTATAATAACTCTTATAAACAATAATATTTAATATTATAAAACTCATACTTATTTGGATCTTGGAAATAACTATATAGGCACGACATGTAACTTCATCACAGAGGCTGATTTTTATAAAGTAGCCTTCACCCACCCCCAAATTAGGCACCCGAGTTGGCATGTGATAAACCTAAGGAGTATCCTAAATCACCATAGTCTAGGATAAGTGATTAAGAATCTAGGAAACAGCATTTGGGAATGGTTTTACCAAATAAATGTAAATAAGCAGCATAACATCCCTGTAAATTCTCACATGACCCATTCATTACTCAAACATAATTACTAAATCATATAGGTATTTTAAAATAAAACCCAAAAAATATAATTAAAATAAAGAATATATAAATGAAAAATTAAATCCACATGCTCATCTCTAATTCCATCACAGAAAAAAATCATCAACATTAACATATATGAGGGGACCAGTTATGCTATGTTATACATTGAAGGGGGTAAATCATTAAAGGTGTCCAATTATCACTTTTTAAATCCCATTCCACTCACTTTTATCTCTTAAATTTTTTAGTGATTATTCTTTCCTTTTCTCACCCCCTGTTCTTTATTATTTTTAGAAACACTACTTAACACACACTGATACACACACAAGATACATGAATATTTACATGGTTCACCATTCAAAATGAAAGGCTATTACTTGGTATTATTTGGATTTCACTGGGATTAGAGGATCCACTATTATTGAATTATGAATAAAATTGGGTAGGTTATATCCTTGTACCCATTTTTTCATCCAATACTCCACAAAATCCTATTTATTCTTCACACTATCATCCTGATAGTGTACTACAAAGTGGAATACCAAAAATAAAGTATTATACAAATTTTAAATCTCATATTTTTTGTTAATGTTTGTATTCATTCTATATCTTCTATTCTTTCACTTGTAAGCAACATATGAGTACTTATTCACTTGTTTTTTATGAAAATTGAAATTAAAAAAACTCTTCACTTCACAAAAAAAAAGTAATGCAACTGTAACACCTGAGACTTTTATGTTATCAAAAGAATCTTTTTCTACACAACACTTGCTTGGCTTTCTTTACACGCAATCGCGACCTTCCTCGATAGCTTGCGTCGTACGCAATACCGAGTTTCACTAAACAACAATATGTTATTAAAACTAGCCGTTATGAATAGTAATAACCACTTTTTGAAATTTTATAAATTTTATTTTTTAAAATGGACTTCATTTTTGGACTCAGAATATCGAAATTAGCCTAGGGTGAAATTTTGGTATTTTTCTGAAAACTTTCAATTTTTGATGAATAGTGAAACCACTAAGTGGTAGGTTAAAAACTGAATTTTGCATAAAACTTAATTTTACCGCTTCTGTGAATGGAATTTAGAAAATACGACAGACACGGTTGATATCAGTAAGTAAAATGTGGTTCAATGAGATAAAAATAATTTTTTGGTGAATAGTAACTTTTTACTTTTTTTACCGCGGTTAATAGTAAATAGGGTAACTAAGGGTAAATATGATATTAATATTACCCTAACACATGTACTAATTCTATTGGACAAGTGTAATTCGACCAAAAACAAAATTATGAATAAAATATGACCATTTAGGCCCACTTGGATTAGATTAGGACATTTATTATTAATTTATTTAAAGAAGGGTTAAAATAGTTAAAATCAAAGTTTAATAAGTAAATCATTTTTAATATGGGGTTATACATAAGATAAATTCGACTATAAATATTCATTAGAAAGCTAAAACGATTTCCTACATAATGGTATTTTATTTGTAATTTTTAGACATTAAATAATTTAATTTATTTATGACACAATGATGATGCAATAATTATCTTATTAATGAAATATTGACATAATTGATGTTATAAACACCAAAATAAATGTAATTTGAGACTTTTTACGAATTCCACTAATTTTCTAGATTACTATGATATATTAATGTTGATTTAATCAACTTGGTTCGAACATATAATTCTGTTATGACTTTCACAAAAATCATATATCAAATAGTGTCAAAATTGACACAAAATAGTTTTTAAATCAAATATTATATTATTAATTGTTATTTTATTCCTAAAAATCTAAGGTTCGGCCAAATGACTTAGATAAGGATATATATATTAATAATAAACAATTTGGGGTTCGTTTGGCATGTTATAGTAAGTGTATTAACCATATAGTGAAAGAAAACAAAAAGACACGGTAAAAGTTAAATTATTTAACTTAGAGTTAAATATAATTGATAAGGTTAAAATAATTCCCTAAACTTGTCTAAATCCTATTGGTTGATAGGATTTCGACCCATACCCACTTTATCTTAGAAATAAGACCCTTTGGAACCATTATAAACCGATTTTGACTTTAATATAAAATAATATTTTGAGATATTCCTAAGGTGCCCCTCTCCTCCCTTATAAAAGGGCACCTCCTCCCCCTCCTCCTCACACCAAATTGAGCACTCAAGCTCGGACAACCCCTGCCATTTTCTCCTCTACACTTCCCTATAATAATCCTAGAGGTCCTGGTCTTCTTCAAAGACCAATCTTAGTTCCCTAAGTGGAGGATTCAAAGAAGCGTTCCAAAGAAGAGGTAATATCCATTACCGATCTTTTCAATTTCTTTCTTCTTCAACTTCTTCTTTTTTAGTTGTTTCATGATAAAGTAATAACATCAGTATTACTTACATACTGATATGTTATTATAAATATGAAACAACCCTAATTCACCTTCTATCCATCCTACGGAAAAATGAAATCACCGCGCGTGCGTACGTACGGAATACCGTCTCCACGCCGTGGTGTAATCTATTTTCCACCATCAGTTTACAAGGATGGGTATAAAGGGGTAATGAGTAAATATTTATGATTATTATAAAGTAATATTGATACTGAAATAATATATATACACTCCAATACAATTCCACGATCATAGGAACAATATCATCACTCGTGCATACGTACAGAATACCGTCTCCACGATGTGATGCGACTCGTTCTACATGATCATCATTACATAGTAATTATATAAATGAATTGAATGAATAAATATGATATATGTTACACTAATACCATTCTGGATATAAGGTATCTATAACCTTAAAAGAAGAATAAGAATGTATTCGGCAAAACACGCATAAGAACAAAAGGCAATAAAGACCCGAGTAACAAGTAACAATGAAATATTACTATCAAGAAGCTAAGAATATGACCATATATGATATCATATCAATATGTATGATTCTGGAATAAGTCAATAACATTATTTAAACCATTATACAGGAGCTTCGGACATGTACAAAGCAAATTGGACCTAAGGTAAGGGAAATATCACAATCTCATTTTTATCCGAGATTGTTTTTTCGTAAGTATTTATTGGGGTGTATTTTATCATCCACATCCATGTTCCCTCAATATGTAATATTGTTTCCATCCACTTACAATAGTTTAAATCCAATTTTACCCTTCGGTGAGTTTTTAGTAAAGAATATGAAAGGAATCTTTTGTCGTTTTTTTGTACGAGGTAATTTTTGACTTTTCCGACAAAAGTACGAAGAATGTTTTTTTTAACTTATACGACATGAATGGATTTTTAAAACATTATTTCCAAGAAACTTCCTTTACAAGTTTTCAAGTTTATTTTTAATCAACTTCTTTTATTTTAAAGTCGTATGACATGTTATGAAGGGAAAAAAAATTTGAAGTAGAAAGGATATTTTCCTCAAGAATGGAGTTCAAGTATTTTATCAAAATTATTTTCCATCTAAGATAATAAAAGGGTTCTGTTTTTATCCCTATTATTACAATGATTTGATTATGTTGTGATGGAAATATTTTTATGAATTCCTTTATCTTATATGAATTGTTTTATGATGTCATGTTGTTTAAGAATCCCATTTTTATTACATGGGTTACGCTATGATGTAAGGTTTATGATTATGTGGCACACATAAGAAAGGATTAATTATAAGATGGGTGGGACATATATCTCCCTCCAATGCATTGGGTAATGATTTTATATCTCATGAGATAGACATGGCTGGAACGGAAGGTTATTTCGGTTCAGTGATACAGCACTGAAACGAGGAGTGAACTCGGTTCAGAAAGGGACTTTGTCCACTAAGATAGTCTTGGAAATGAGTCATGACTAACAAGAAATGATTTTCCATGATTATGTGTGCATGCCACAAAGTTTCAAGTTTCATTTTTATGATTATGGGGATCTCATTTTCACTTCTATGATTTATTCCATGTTATGATATTATGATCTCTTTTGCAGGTTATGATTTTCAAAAAGATATAATATGATTTTTATTTCCTTTATTTGCCCTTGCTGAGCATTTGAGCTCACCCTTTTATGTTTTCTTTTCCCCAGGTCCGGAAGATGGATATTAAGTATAATATACTAAAAGGGACCCTAGATATGATGAAATAAATGGGAGACACTGTAGAAGATTTATGAACCAGTTGTTTATGTTTCCCAGTTTCTAAAGACACTATACCTATATGGTCCTTTGTGGTTTTGTCATATGTTGTAATAAGGGTGCTTCAATTTTGAATTATTAACAATGTATGTAAAGTATGGGTTGTTATAGTTGGCATCAGAGGAAAGGTATAGTCAACCTTTGGAAACTAGGATGTGAAAGCCTTAGTAAGAACCCTAAGGATAATTCTAAGAATAGAACACAATCTTAGTGTTTTAGAAATGGCCATGAATACCCTAGGATAAAACCTTAAGTGTGAAATTTTATCCTTGATTATGTGGTTTTCCTATTATAATTAGTGTTGCTCACACTATTCTTCTTGGTTTTAGTCAATGGCTGGAACCCGAAGGAACCGTGTTAATGCGGAATGCGATGGGCAATGCAATGATTGTCCCCCTGAGAAACCAAACGATATGGGAGCTGGAATGCAAAATCTTGTAGCCATGCTCACACAACTTTCTCATGCTATGAATCATGCAGGACTTCCAAACGAGCAAAGGAAGGAGCAAGATTCTGTTGAATCCTTCATGAGGCAGCGTCCACCTTCTTTCAGCGGGTCTACTGATCCATTAGTTGCTGAACAATGGATTAGTACTACTGAAAAGATATTTTCAGTTCTTCAATGTTCTGAGCATGATAAAGTTATCCTAGCAGTGTATCGTTTAGAAGGAGATGCTGATCAATGGTGGAATCTTATTAAGAATACGAGGCAAAGGGATGAAATTGAGTTTATGGAATGGGACGAGTTCAAGAACTTATTTTTCAATAAGTACTTCCCTCGTATTCTCCGAACAAAGATGGAGAAAGAGTTTCTTGAACTGAAGCAAAGGGATGATGAATCTGTTGGTACCTATGAAGCAAATTTTACAAGACTTGCAAGGTACGCTTCTGGTATTATTATCCAACCTGAGAGTAAGATCGATCGATTCTTTAGTGGCTTAAAACCAAGTCTTCGAAGGGCGTTAGCCATAAGGGACTTCAATAGCTACGAGGAAATCGTTCGATGTGCTCTCAAAGTCGAGATGGAGATTGGAATAACCCATCAGTCACATGGGTTTGATAAGAAGAGGAAGATAGAATTCAAAGAAAAATCTAAAGAGCACACTGAAAAGAAGATGAGCTTTCCATTATGCTCAAAGTGTGGAAAGAAACATGGAGGGAGTTGTCTTAAAGGGACAAGTAAATGTTTTAAATGTGGAAAGGAAGGTCATCGGGCATTTGAATGCCGTGATAATGGGAAGAAGATGTATAATGACGCAAACAAAGGAAGGGATACACAGAATGAACCTACTACACTTCAATGTTTCAAGTGCAAGGAGATGGGGCATTATGCCAATCAATGCCCAAATCCAAGGGTTGATGATGATGGTCGACGTCAACAAAATCTTAAGGCTAAAGATAAAGGAAAGTCACCTGCAGTTTCTATCAGCGATGTGGAGTACGATAACAAAGTGGTGAAAGGTACACTTACCATCCACTCTAAAGTAGAAAATGTTTTATTTGATTCTGGATCCACCCACTCTTTTATTTCTAAAGAATTTTCTAAGGGTATCACCGTATTACCTCAACAATTAGATGTTGAGTTAGCTGTGACAACACCTAATGGCACAACAGTCGCATCAAAAGTTTATAATTCTTCTCCAATCGAAGTTTGTGGGAAAGTGCTTCCTGCAAATCTTGTGATCCTTCCTTTAGTGGAATTTGATGTGATTCTTGGCATGGATTGGCTTTCTCTACATGGAGCTCATATCAATTGCCAAAGAAGGGAAGTCACATTTCATATTCCAGATCAATCTACGATCGTCTATCAATGCAAGGATGAACATAACCTTCCAGTGGAAATTCCTTCCATCTTATGGGTCTTGATTCCACTAAATGAAGGTTATTTATCTCAAATGGTTGGTGAGAAACTCACGATTAAGAATATGCCCATTGTACGGGAGTTTGATGATGTCTTTCCGGAGGAATTACCGGGTCTTCCACCAAATCGTGAAGTTGAGTTTTCAATAGAACTCGTACCGGGTGCTTTGCCTATTTCAAAGACACCTTATAGAATGGCCCCAATTGAGTTGCAGGAATTGAAGAAGCAACTCCAAGAGAATCTTGATAAGGGATTCATACGCCCTAGTGCGTCACCTTGGGGAGCACCGGTTCTATTTGTTAAGAAGAAAGATGGATCAATGATACTCTGCATTGATTATCGAGAACTTAACAAGATCACTATCAAGAACAAATATCCTCTCCCACGCATTGATGACTTATTTGACCAACTACGCAGAGCTCAATACTTTTCCAAGATTGATCTTCGTTCAGGGTATCATCAATTAAGGGTCAAAATGGAGGATATACCAAAGACGGCTTTCCGTACAAGGTATGGACACTATGAATTTATAGTGATGCCATTTGGTCTTACTAATGCCCCTGCTATCTTCATGGATCTAATGAATAGAGTCTTTAGAGACTATCTTGATCAATTTGTGGTAGTCTTTATAGACGATATTCTTGTCTATTCAAAGAGCAAGGAAGAGCATGAAGATCACTTGAGAATTATATTGAAGACCCTGAGAAAGGAGAAGCTTTATGCCAAATTTACCAAGTGTGAATTTTGGCTTCAAAAAGTCGCATTTTTGGGTCACATAATCTCAAAAGAGGGGATATCTGTGGATCCAGCAAAAATAGAGGTTATCGAAAGATGGTCAAGACCAACAACAGTAACTGAGATCTGAAGTTTTCTTGGTTTGGCTGGATATTACTGACGTTTTGTAAAAGATTTTTCACGATTATCTAATCCACTCACCAAGTTGACTCGGAAAGGAGTTAAGTTTGTCTGGACAGAGGAATGTGAAGAGAATTTCAAGGAGTTGAAAAGAAGGTTATCCAGTGAACCTGTGCTCACACTACCTTGTAGTGGAGAAAGGTTTGTGATCTACAGTGATGCATCCAAGAAGGGATTGGGGTGTGTTCTTATGCAAAATGATATGGTGATAGCTTATGACTCACGATAGTTGAAAATCCATGAGAAATATTACCCAACACATGATTTGGAGTTGGCTGCGGTAATCTTTGCATTAAAGATTTGGAGGCATTACCTTTATGGTGAAAGGTGTGATATTTATACTGATCATAAAAGTTTAAAGTATATTTTCACACAAAAGGAGCTGAATATGCGTCAAAGAAGATGGTTGGAGCTGATTAAGGATTATGACTGCTCAATCCATTACCACCCTGGGAAAGCAAACAAGGTGGCAGATGCATTAAGTCGACAAGACCATGCTAGTTTATCCATGATGAGGATCACAAAAGATCCAATATTTATGGATTTACAAAGGATGGATCTTGGAATTATAATGGAAGGGGAAAAATCTTATCTTTCTCAAATGAATGTTCAACCATCTATACATGCGAAGATTAAGGAGGCACAGAAAGAAGATGTCGAGTTACAAAAGAAGGTGAGAAATGTTCCTGAATTCAACCTTGATTGTGATGGGATAATAAAGTTCAGGAATCGGGTTTCTGTTCCTCCCATCCCCGAATTAAAGAAGGAGCTGCTGGATGAGGCTCATAGTTCATCATTCTCTATTCATCCTGGAAGCACGAAGATGTATAGGGACCTGAAAGAGTACTTCTGGTGGGATGACATGAAAAGAGATGTTGCTGAATATGTCTCTCGATTCTTGGTTTTTCAACAAGTTAAAGCTGAGAGACAGAAGTCTAAGGGGATGTTACAACCATTACCCATACCCGAATGGAAATGGGAAAACATCACTATGGACTTTGTCACAGGACTTCCTAAAACATCCAAAGGCAATAATGCTATCTGGGTCATAGTTGATCATCTTACAAAGTCTGCACACTTCATTGCTATTAGAGAGGATTTCTCTCTAGATCAGCTCGCTAGGATATATGTAAAGGAAGTGGTAAGATTACATGGAGTACCACTTTCTATTATATCTGATCGGGATCCAAGATTTACCTCGAAGTTCTGGCTAAGTCTTCAGCATACTCTGGATACAGAGTTGAGTTTCAGCACTGCTTATCATCCCCAGACAGACGGTCAGTCTGAGAGAACAATTCAAACCCTAGAAGATATGTTGAGAGCTTTCTCTATGGATTTCAAAGGAGGTTGGGATCAACACCTACCTTTGGTGGAATTTTCTTATAATAATAGCTTTCACTCTAGTATTCAGATGGCTTCTTATGAAGCTCTCTATGGAAAGAAATGCAGGACTCCAACTTGCTGGGATGAAGTTGGGGAAAGAAAGCTATTAGGACCTGATCTCGTTGATGAAATGGCAGAAAAGGTTAGATCTATTCAACAACACCTAAGAGCAGCTCAGAGTCGACAGAAAAGTTATGCCGACAACCGAAGAAAAGACCTAGAGTTTGAAGTGGGTGATAAAGTGTTCTTACGAATATCTCCCTGGAAGAGGGTTATGAGATTTGGAAAGAAGGGGAAGTTGAGCCCTAGATATATCGGTCCTTTCGAAATACTGGATCGTGTTGGGAAGGTAGCTTACCGATTGGCGCTTCCACCGAATCTCTCTCAAGTTCACGATGTGTTCCATGTATCTCTCCTGAGAAAGTACATACCAGATCCTTCACATGTACTCAGCTCAGAAGTTGTACCGCTGGAGCAAGATCTTTCTTATGAAGAACAGCCGATAGAGATTCTGGATCGTAGCGAAAAAGTCCTACGAAACAAGACCACTCGATTGGTGAAAGTTTTATGGAGGAACCACCAACTTGAACAAGCTACATGGGAGCTTGAGGATATGATGAGGGAGAAGTATCATCATCTTTTTGTTACAAAGTGACGAATTTCGAGGGCGAAATTCTTTTTAAGGGGGGTAGAATGTAACACCCGAGACTTTTATGTTATCAAAGGAATCTTTTTCTACACAACACTTGCTTGGCTTGCTTTACACGCAATCGCGACCTTCCTCGATAGCTTGCGTCGTACGCAATACCGAGTTTCACTAAACAACAATATGCTATTAAAACTAGCCGTTATGAATAGTAATAACCACTTTTTGAAATTTTATAAATTTTATTTTTTAAAATGGACTTCATTTTTGGACTCAGAATATCGAAATTAGCCTAGGGTGAAATTTTGGTATTTTTCTGAAAACTTTCAATTTTTGATGAATAGTGAAACCACTAAGTGGTAGGTTAAAAACTGAATTTTGCATAAAACTTAATTTTACCGCTTCTGTGAATGGAATTTCGAAAATCTGACAGACACGGTTGATATCAGTAAGTAAAATGTGGTTCAATGAGATAAAAATAATTTTTTGGTGAATAGTAACTTTTTACTTTTTTTACCGCGGTTAATAGTAAATAGGGTAACTAAGGGTAAATATGATATTAATATTACCCTAACACATGTCCTAATTATATTGGACAAGTGTAATTCGACCAAAAACAAACTTAGGAATAAAATATGACCATTTAGGCCCACTTGGATTAGATTAGGACATTTATTTTTAATTTATTTAAAGAAAGGTTAAAATAGTTAAAATCAAAGTTTAATAAGTAAATAATTTTTAATATGGGGTTATACATAAGATAAATTCGACTATAAATATTCATTAGAAAGCTAAAATTATTTCCTACATAATGGTATTTTATTTTTAATTTTTAGACATTAAATAATTTAATTTATTTATGACACAATGATGATGAAATAATTATCTTATTAATGAAATATTGACATAATTGATGTTATAAACACCGAAATAAATGTAATTTGAGACTTTTTATGAATTCCACTAATTTTATAGGTTACTATGATATATTAATGTTGATGTAATCAACTTGGTTCGAACATATAATTCTGTTATGACTTTCACAAAAATCATATATCAAATAGTGTCAAAATTGACACAAAATAGTTTTTAAATCAAATATTATATTATTAATTGTTATTTTATTCCTAAAAATCTAAGGTTCGGCCAAATGAATTAGATAAGGATATATATATTAATAATAAACAATTTGGGGTTCTTTTGGCATGTTATAGTAAGTGTATTAACCATATAGTGAAAGAAAACAAAAAGACACGGTAAAAGTTAAATTATTTAACTTAGAGTTAAATATAATTGATAAGGTTAAAATAATTCCCTAAACTAGTCTAAATCCTATTGGTTGATAGGATTTCTACCCATACCCACTTTATCTTCGAAATAAGACCCTTTGGAACCATTATAAACCGATTTTGACTTTAATATAAAATAATATTTTGAGATATTCCTAAGGTGCCCCTCTCCTCCCTTATAAAAGGGCACCTCCTCCCCCTCCTACTCACACCAAATTGAGCACTCAATCTCGGCCAACCCCTGCCATTTTCTCCTCTACACTTCCCTAGAATAATCCTAGAGGTCCTGGTCTTCTTCAAAGACCAATCTTAGTTCCCTAAGTGGAGGATTCCAAGAAGCGTTCCAAAGAAGAGGTAATATCCATTACCGATCTTTTCAATTTCTTTCTTCTTCAACTTCTTCTTTTTTAGTTGTTTCATGATAAAGTAATAACATCAGTATTACTTACATACTGATATATTATTATAAATATGAAACAACCCTAATTCACCTTCTATCCATCCTACGGAAAAATGAAATCACTGCGCGTGCGTACGTACGGAATACCGTCTCCACGCTGTGGTGTAATCTATTTTCCACCATCACTTTACAAGGATGGGTATAATGGTGTAATGAGTAACTATTTATGATTATTATAAAGTAATATTGATACTGAAATAATATATATACACTCCAATACAATTCCACGATCATAGGAACGATATCATCACTCGTGCGTACGTACGGAATACCGTCTCCACGATGTGATGCGACTCGTTCTACATGATCATCATTACATAGTAATTATATAAATGAATTGAATGAATAAATATGATATATGTTACACTAATTCCATTCTGGATATAAGGTATCTATAACCATAAAAGAAGAATAAGAATGTATTCGGCAAAACACGCATAAGAACAAAAGGCAATAAAGACCCGAGTAACAAGTAACAATGAAATATTACTATCAAGAAGCTAAGAATATGACCATATATGATATCATATCAATATGTATGATTCTGGAATAAGTCAATAACATTATTTAAACCATTATACAGGAGATTCGGACACGTACAAAGCAAATTGGACCTAAGGTAAGGGAAATATCACAATCTCATTTTTATCCGAGATTGTTTATTCGTAAGTATTTATTGGGGTGTATTTTATCATCCACATCCATGTTCCCTCAATATGTAATATTGTTTCCATCCACTTACAATAGTTTAAATCCAATTTTACCCTTCGGTGAGTTTTTAGTAAAGAATATGAAAGGAATCTTTTGTCGTTTTTTCGTACGAGGTAATTTTTGACTTTTCCGACAAAAGTACGAAGAATGTTTTTTTTAACTTATACGGCATGAATGGATTTTTAAAAAATTATTTCCAAGAAACTTCCTTTACAAGTTTTCATGTTTATTTTTAATCAAATTCTTTTATTTTAAAGTCGTATGACATGTTATGAAAGGAAAAATGTTTTTGAAGTAGAAAGGATATTTTCCTCAAGAATGAAGTTCAAGTATTTTATCAAAATTATTTTCCATCTAAGATAATAAAAGGGTTCTGTTTTTATCCCTATTATTACAATGATTTGATTATGTTGTGATGGAAATATTTTTATGAATTCCTTTATCTTATATGAATTGTTTTATGATGTCATGTTGTTTAAGAATCCCATTTTTATTACATGGGTTACGCTATGATGTAAGGTTTATGATTATGTGGCACACATAAGAAAGGATTCATTATAAGATGGGTGGGACCTATATCTCCCTCCAATGCATTGGGTAATGATTTTATATCTCATGAGATAGACATGGCTGGAACGGAAGGTTATTTCGGTTCAGTGATACAGGACTGAAACGAGGAGTGAACTCGGTTCAGAAAGGGACTTTGTCCACTAAGATAGTCTTAGCAATGAGTCATGACTAACAAGAAATGATTTTCCATGATTATGTGTGCATGCCACAAAGTTTCAAGTTTCATTTTTATGATTATGGGGATCTCATTTTCACTTATATGATTTATTCCATGTTATGATATTATGATCTCTTTTGCAGGTTATGATTTTCAAAAAGATATAATATGATTTTTATTTCCTTTATTTGCCCTTGCTGAGCATTTGAGCTCACCCTTTTATGTTTTCTTTTCCCCAGGTCAGGAAGATGGATATTAAGTAGAATATACTAAAAGGGACCCTAGATATGATGAAATAAATGGGAGACACTGTAGAAGATTTATGAACCAGTTGTTTATGTTTCCCAGTTTCTAAAGACACTATACCTATACGGTCCTTTGTGGTTTTGTCATATGTTTTAATAAGGGTGCTTCAATTTTGAAGTATTAACAATGTATGTAAAGTATGGGTCGTTATAGCAACTTCCTTTCTTGCACTAGTTACAAGACATCACTTCTTCTTTTTATTCACTACCAAATTACTTTTTCACAACAACTCCACTTCCCATTTCCTAATAAATATATTTTTCAACCTCACAATACAAAAATTATGCACTGGTTCACTCTCCTTAAACACTAAATAGTTAATTTATTTTTATATAGTATTGAGTCTCCCTCTTAACACCAAAAAATATCATAGATTTTGTAGTGTAAAAACCCCTCATTTTTACACACTCAATCTTCCTTCAAACTATATATATATATATACAGTATTTATAGTATACGTAATGTTGGAAACACCTCCCTCCATTCCCTATTGTATGTATTTTTTGAATATGAACCTCCATGTTTATGGGAATTTCTAATTCAATGTACCTGCATTATGTTTCTGTCTATAAAATGAATAAAGATAAATTAGTGGGATCTGCATCATTTGATCCTATAATACTCCTTATTATTCATTGTCCACATTATCTTTATGAATTTAAAATGAAAATTATTGCATTATACATATTACAGAAGACTTTATCATGAATCCTTCCTTTAACTTGAAGTGTAGAATTAATACTCAATTAACCCATTTGAGTAATACTAAAAGTTCCTTCAATCTTTAGATCTGATTATTGTCAAAATCAAAGTAACATGATATATAAATCACTAAACATATATATAATGCATCTCATTATTTAATTCTACCTAAATTTTTACATACTACATCAACATTCCTTGCAATAAGGCCTCAGTAAAAATAGACGGTCATTTTTCATCCAAACAACTAAGCACCCCGAGCATGACATGTTTATTCTGGTCATTTTGGCCTGCTACTCTATTAGTTGAACATAGATACTTAAAAAATTTGTGTTTTCTCATTCCTCTACCAATTTTTTCTTATCACTCCACCTTTTTATCATATCTTGAATCGAGCACCACTATGGTCTTAGTAGCTTAACCATTTCACATAGGTACATTGGAAGTCCACCAGGGGGATCAACATAGGCACAGTCCTTTTCTAGTTGTCTATTTTGATAATTAATATTCTAAAACATGCCTACTACTATGTGTGTGTCCACAAATTTAATTATTCTCCTTCTTCTCCATGGATGCCTATAGGTGTTAGACATTCCCTAGTTGGAAAATCGTCACATTAATATCCCCCCCACCTCACCGTGGGTGTGTTCTTCTTGGGTTGGCCTTATTTTATTAAAATATCCTTCATCAATTCACAATCTTATTATAAACCATATATGATCTTTATAACTTCTTAAAATCCCTGGATAATTATCAACAATTCATGATATTTATATCAAATAGGATCATTTTACTTGTCATCGACTAATTTAGCTTTATCCCAACATCCACTGATGAACCTTGTGTAGACTCCTTCATCGTAGGGATATTAAGATCATCCCTATGTAACTCTAAATCTTCAAACCAAAATTATAATAATTATGAACTAAACAAGAACAAAAATACATAGGATCTCCTTTTAAATGTCTCCAATATTTGGATTTATATCAATCATTATCAATAGATCATAATCGCCAAGATCCTTCTTCACTTAAATTACTAATTCATCATATTGGCATCAATGAATTCTACTTATTCATTGAAAATCATAGAAACTCATTGAAAACAAATACAAATCAAAAAATTTGGGATTATTAAACTCTCATTTTTATTTATTCTAAATACCATCTCATATTGATATGTCAATATGTGCTCATCAAATCTCCTTATCAACTTGCATTTAATTTTTCCCATTTTCTCATCAATTTTTTCTTTTTTTACCTCCATGTTATTGATACGAAATAAAAATTATTCCATAAATATAATAAATTATTACTTAGAAAATTGACATTAACCATTCCACTCTATTTCTATTAATCCATGCTAATTGTAGAAAACAAGAGAGTTTGATTTTGATAATTATGTTAACCATAATCAATTGATATTGATATTGGTCACAAATAAAACCACTAACGATCCTTATTTTAGAGTTTTTAAAACTATATTCAAGATTATATAAGTGATAGAAATTAATTAATATAAATTTTCTCATAATATATTTCAATCATAAATTTTCTTCATCGCATATATACACAGATTATAAAATTTAATACATAAAAGGATTTGATAACATCCATCACACTTCTTCAAATTTAATCTTATGGTTATTGGTTGAAATAATTTCCCTTTATGTTGGAATATAATTCTGACTAAAATGATTAAAGATGAGGATAAAATATATTTTTAATGACACAAACTTCAAAAACATTCCCTAAAAATTCATATTTTCATGGATAATATTTCCAGAAATATTTTTCATTATTATTCAGTTGTTGTGCCATCAAGGGAAACACTACTAAAAATATTCATAAAAGTTAATCTCTACAGTAATAGATTTGGACCTGTTTTAATATGGAGAGTTAAGATAAATGGAATCATTTATATGGATTCTTGAATTTACAAACATCTATATCTTCACAAAGGATAGACTTAATTTAACACATACTCTTTAGAAGGGATAGATCACTCCATGATAGAATATTCATCTTCTTGATGTATAAAATTGAAAAAACATTGTTCAATTTCATCATGGATTATTATCCATATTATTTTAGAATATACAATTTTAGGATTCATCCTATTATATTTAATTCTTCAACTTTTCTATTGGGAATGCAAACCATGATTTCTTTATTATGTTCACCTCCTAAGAATATGAATCATGTACAATTATTTACATTTTAAGAATAAATACAACACATATAGATAAGGGAAATGGTGGATCTTTATGTATCAAAATGAAAACTAAAAGGTTGAGTGGATTTTCTCATGAAATTCACTCTATTCTTCATACTCCAACATATTATTCTCAGATCTAGTATATCATTTGGGAGATAGATATCTTCACATCCTCTTCTTACATGAATAAGATATCAGAAATTTTTCTAATTGATACATGAAATCTTTTGAAATTATATTCTTATAATGGATTGAGGGTTAAAAAAATGTTGGAATTATTTCCAGTCATATTACATCACTCAATGAAAACATACCAAACACAAGGGTTTTCATATGTTGGAAACCCCTAAGAAAATTATACTGATTCATGTGGGTAATTATCATTATCTTTATAACTATATTTTTCATGTTATTAAACTATCACTTTTCACATCTCTAAATCCACTATCCAAATCACTTAAATATCATTGGTAAAATTATAAACCTTCTTGGAGTTTCCACATGGCTCTATATGAGTGTTGTTATTAACATTTTATTTTGAGATGCGTCACTCATCTTAATCATCTTCTTAGGAATATTTTCATTCTTATTTTTATTTATATTTTTGTCCAATAATCATTCACTTATCTTCCTAAACTTATATATAAAATTTGTTTTAGCAATAATCTCATGATTCCAAGGATGATTATTTATTTTTATTATATGGTATTTTATTATTACTTTTATTTGATACAAGTTGTTGGATCCCAGGTATTTATAGAATAATATTTTTCCATTTCTATTAATATTTATGAATAAAAATTATTTTAAAATTAAAGGGGATGGTTTTTCTGATAGCGTACTCAACACCCAACAATGGGTTTCTTTTAAATCTTACGTTGCACACAACATTGAGTTATACCAAAATACACTATAATAGTATTATTATTTTAAATGATAGTTAAAGCCTAGTTGTTGTATTAGCGGGATTGAACAGAACTACTAAAAATATTATTATATATGTTTGTTAAATGTATTTACATTTATCCAATAAATTTTAGAGGCTTATAAATAGAATGAATCTGATTTTAAGCTAGAAATACTCTAATATGTTTTTAAAGGTCATTTTTACCGCCTTTTGATGGAGAACCCATTTTAAATATATTTTTTGTCACTTTTATATGTTCAATTTAAAAAAAATAAACTGTTTATTTAGAATCAGGACATCAAAATTTACTTTCGATAAATATTTGGTAATTTTATGATAATTTTCATTTTTTAATGAATAGTGAAAAATACTTCATTTTTAAGTCAAAACGACTTTTTAATATAATTTATATATATAGTTATATTATAATTTTAATTGGTTTTAACGTGTAATTGGATTAATTTTTTATCATTTAATCCAATTTTGGTCATTGGTAGTAATTTATTATTGTAATTGGACATAAACACATGTCAATCATTTGATAGTTTTTACTTCTTAAAAAGATGCTTTTTGGTTTTGACAACGGGAATTAATTTTAGATTAATTTATCCCAATTATATGTTTTTAATTTTTAAAATGGATTCCATATTTTGAATCATAATGTTTAAATTGTGTGAATGGGTACCTTTTATTTTTGACATTATGAATAGTTACTTCAGAAATTATTTTTTTACCATTGTTCAAGGGTAAATCTTGTTAATAAGGGTAAAAGAATAATAATTTAATAATACGAAACTACCCTAAAACATGTCTTAATACTATTAGATGAGATATTTCCTACCATAGTAATTTTTGGGTCTATTTTTTAACCCCATGGATCTACTTTGATGTGAAAATTACATTTTATAAGAATTAATTTAAAGTGAAGAGAAATATAACATAAACATGTATATTTTAATAAAAAAAATTAATATGGGGTTATATAACTGATATATTTAATTATAAATATTAATTAGAATTATAAAATGATTTCCTACATCATGGTATTTTATTCATAATTTTTAGATATTAAATACATAAATTTAATTACGACACAATGATGATTCGGTGATTTATTCATTAATAAAGGATTCAAATAAATGATATTATAAATATGAAAATAAATGTAATTTGAAACTTTTTATATCATAAACTAATTTTTTGAATGATATTGACATATTATATTTGATTTAATTCTTTCTATTTAAGTAATCAAGTTTTTATGAATTCGTCAAAAAAATCAAGTATGAATAGTGTCCAAAATTGACATAATTCATAACTTAAAATATAAAATAGTTTGTTAAATGATTTTAAATTCATAAAAATATAAGATTTTAAAAAATAGTAAATATAATTCCAAATATATCATAAATTACTTTTTAAGTTATTTTTATAGAATATAGTTATTACATTAACCCAAAATTTCTAAATAATATGATATCATTATATGATTTAAAAGGCTAAAATAAGGGTTAAACCAAAAATAAAAGGATAAAAGAATATTCACAACGTGTCTAGAAATTATTGGATGATAGGTATTAAAACCAAAATCTTATTATCTTCTAATTAAAGAGTTTTTGATCCTTTGTAATCGAAATTGAATTTACAATAAATAAATAATTCTAGACATTCTTAAAGTGTCCCTCCTCTCTCTTATAAAAGGTCACCACCTCTACCCACATAAATTACACCTCTCAATCCCCATGGATCATAAATAATTCTACCCAAATAAGATATCAAATCCCTAATTTCCTCATAAAATCCTTAAATTGTGAAGAAGGTAATTCAAGAAAACCTTTTGGCTCAAATCAAAAGATGTTACCCGATTTAGAGGTAACGTCTTCTCTCAAGTTGGTTTCTTTTATTTTCCTTCACCACTCCATATAATCTTATTATTCTTTGATTAAATATAAATAACAGTATCCTAAATATACTAGGATTTTTTTATGAGAATTACTCTAACTACACTTATACACACCTCCATTTAATGGATACGAACATACTGTTTCTGTGTGCGGTGAACAACTGCCACACGAAACGATGATTGTTAAATTTTATCCTACTACTTCTGATGCAATCCATTATTATTAAAATATATTTATATATGATATATATTATATTTATATTGTCTCTACATATCTATATTTTTTATTTAAATCATACATTTATGCTTTCCATAATGTGTAAATACGATAATTTCATTTGAGGAAGTGTGGACTACCGCCCCATCAAAGTGGCATGACTCATTCAATCCATAAATGAAACGTATAAAGGATGAAATTAATTAAATAGTGTAACATATATAATATTGATCTTATACTTTAATTATAAAATACCTATGTGTTATTTATTTTTTCATTCCTTTAATATGACAAAGAAATGAAAGTAGCGTTCATGCGTACATACGACCTACCGCCTCCATGAACGATGCATTTCATTTCTTATATCCAAATGTTTTGTAATATTATAAATATATATATATATATATATATATATTGGATATATATTATATTTAAATCATTAATAATATTCTGTAGATAATGGAGTTTTGACCACATAGCCAATTTGTATTTATAACAAGTACGTTTTTGACTCATGTGCCGAACATCGACAAAATGACAGATATGTACTTGAAAAATTATATGATTCTTATAAAAAGGTAATAAGTGATAGAAAATGGATAATAAAATTTAAAAATGAACTTAATAAGATATAAATTAACTTAAATTTAGTATTCATGGAGAAAAATAACCAACAAGACAAGTCGGACTCAAGGTAAGGGACTTCGTCTCAATCTTCTTTCATTGAAACATATTTTTGTTTATACATGACCCTATTTTATATGGTGTATGATAATAACATTTTTTTAATTTAATTCAATTTATTTCAAAGGGTATATTTTTCTATTAAGTGTTTTACTAAACAAAAAAAATAATTTTTCTTTTTAACATATGTGGAAACAATGGCATCTCTTCCACCGTGAGCATTATTTGATATTTGGATTCCTTAACATGTAGTAATGTTTTTAAGAGGAAATTAAATACCATATACCCTTTTAATTTATTTTGGTATTGAAATGGGTTATGAGGGAGCATTGATTATATCAATATATTGAAATGATATATTGTGATTTCAATATGTGAATGTTATCTTTCCTTTATGGTTGTTTTATATGTTATGATTATGTAATGATTCATGGTCATTTCTTATGTATATCAGTGATTCCCTGATAAACCAATAGTTAGTGATCCTATTATAGCTCTCCAATGCAATGGGTAACGTGAAGGAGTTAAATTTTAAAGTTTCTCCTAAGAGATTTAGGGAATATACTATGATGTGTTTTCCAAACATAACCATGAAGGTTACTCCATATATAGCTGTTAAATCTAAAAAGTATGTATTTTATGGATTCCACAAGTTACTTTTATGATTTATGATTTCTATGAGTTATTCATAAATCTTATGATTTCATGACTTATGTTAAAGAGCTTATGTTTTATGAGTAAAAAGTATGATTTCATTTATTTATATATATTCATGGACTAATGTTTTCTTTCCTTATTTCATATCCCTTACTAATATTTTTATGCTCATCGCATGTTTTGAAAAAAAATCAAAGGGTATAAGGAAGGTTAAGAGAGAGGAATAATTCCAGAAGATTTATATCAAGAAAAATTATTATTATTTTATTTAAGGAGTTTTATTATTGAGGAAAAATTGGATGGAGTAGAAGTGTATACTTTGTAATATTTGAGATGTAATAGTTATATCCCAATTCTCTGAAACTCTAAACTTGAAAAGATCCTCAATGTGAAAGAAAGTAAATTCTTGATCAAAAATAAAAATTATGTAATGTTTAAGGCTAAGGCCTTATAGTTTGTATCATAGGTTGGTTAAGATAACTTTAGAAGTTAGGATATTGTTAATGGAATATCCATAAATTATTTTTACTCTATGGTAAGATTTAAAAGATACATATTTTGAATACTACCATGTTGCTTTGTCTAAGATATGTATGTGTTCAGAATGGTTTTATGCAGAGGAAATAAGGCATCTATGATGGGATGACATCAATAGGAAAACCAAATACCAAATCTGCAACAAAAAATGGTCAGAATTGGGACTGAATTGTTTGTTACGGTGATGGAAGAGTTGACTCAAGCTATAAATGGTAGTGGTATCCATGCATGAGATGAGCCAGATCAAACACAAAGAAACATGTAAGTAGTTGAGAATTTCATGATGCAACATCCCCCATCATTCAGAGAATAATCTGACCCTATTCTAGATAAAGGGTGGATTAAAGCACAAGAAAAGATTTTTGATGTCCTGGGGAGTTCAGAAAATCAAAATATTAGTCTTGTTATTTACTGTTTTGAAGGTGAAGCTGATTAGTGGTGGTCAATTGTTAAAAATATCAGGGATAGTGATGAGATTTATGCTCTTGATTGGGATGTATTCAATGGTATGATTCTTCTAAAATATTTTCCTATGGCGGTTCTCCTTTGGATAGAAATAAAATTCGTGGAATTAAGGCAGGAGGAAGACTCAGTGGCTGCTTATGAAGAAAAAATCACTCAACTAGAAAATTATGCTCTAAATTTCATATAGGATCATGATAGTAAAATCAATCATTTTTACTCAGGATTAAATCCAAAGTATCAAAGGTCCTTATATTATTATGAGTTCAAAAGTTATGAAAAAATTGTTTGATGTGCCGAGAAGGTGGAAATGGAGTTTTCTAAAGATCATGTGTTCTTTGAAAAACAGTAGAATAAGAGGTCGAGGTGGTAGACAAAAGGGAATAACTCTTCAAAAAAGTATAATGGTAAGAAACTTAAGTTTACAGTTTGTGAAATTTGTGGTAAAAAGCACACTAGGGAATTCTTTTTGAATTCTGGTAAGTGCTTTTGATGTGGTAAAATGGGACATATGGATCATAATTGCACAGAAAAATATTAGGGTAGTGGTAAGATAAAATCTAATTTACAGTCTGTAAAATGTTTTATGTGTAATGAAATGGGTCATTATGAAAATGAGTGTCCGATGAAGAACTCAAATGATGGAAAGTATCTTTATTACAAGAAGAAAAGTGTGGTGAAATACTTTCTAACAACTTCAGTAGATGTTGGGCCATCAAATGAAGTAGTATCAGGTACATTATTTTTTATTAATATTATACTAATGTGTTGTTTTATTCCAAGTCTACACATTCTTTCATTTTTATGAAATATTCTAGTAAATTGTGAACTCCGTCTCAGGATATGAATCCTGAACTTGTGGTAAAAACACCTAGGATAAATGTTTAGACAAAAATAAATTATAAGAAAATTCATGTCATTGTGGGTGGAAATTATCTACCTACAAACCTTATTGTTTTGCCTCTATTAGAGTTTGATGTTATTTTGGTATGGATTGGATTTCCATTTATCATGCTAAGATTGACTACAAAGCTAAAGAAGTCTCTTTTTAGAAAGAATATCAGTTTTGTACAAGAATAATCCCTTAATTTTGATAACATATCTATAAGCTAAGGAACTAATAAAAGATGGAAAGGAATATTACCTTGCACATATTGTTGAAAATAAATGAACTATTTGTATTAATGATATTCCAGTGGTCAATGAGTATCTTAATGTTTTTCGTGATGAGTTTCCTATTATAATACCTAACCGGGAAGTTTAATTTACTATTGACTTGGATCCTGAAGCTAATCCAATTTCAAAACCTCGTAATCGAATGGCTCAAATTGAACTTTTAGAGTTAAATAATCAGTTGCATGTGTAATTAGATAAAGGTTTTGTTCAACCTATCACATCACCATGGGGTGATCTTGTCTTTTTTCTTAAAAATATAGATGGTTCAATGAGCCTTTTCATTGATTGTGGAGCCTTTAATAACATCACTATTAAGAACTAGTGTCCTTTTCCACATATCAATGTTTGTTAGATCATCTCCAGGGAGCTCGGTATTTTCCTAAAATTTACTTGAGGCCGGGGTACCATCAGTTGAATTTGTAGTTATGCCTTTTGGGTTAACCAATGCACCTGCTATATTCAGGGATTTTATGAATAAAATTATTCAGATTTCTTGGATAAGTTTGTGGTTGTTTTTATTGATGATATTTTGGTTTATTCTAAAATTAAATAGGACTATGAAATTTATTTAAGGGTATTCTTTCAAACATTAAATGAAATAAAACTATATGGGAAATTCTAAAATTGTGTATTTTTGTTACAAAAAATTTCATTCCTTGGTCACATTGCTTCTAAGTATGGAATAACTACTAATCCTATTGATCTTACTGAAACTAAACTTGTTGAAGAATGGCCAAGACCCACAAATATAACTCAAGATCATAGTTTTCTTGGTTTATCAGGTTATTAATGGAGGTTTATAGAAAATTTTTCATGGTTATCTAACCTACAATCTATGTTAACTTGAAAAGGTGCTAATTTCATCTGGGAAAAATAATGTGGTGAATGATTTTGGCAATTAAAAAGATGATTAGTGAATGCACCAGTTTAGGAACTGCCTTAAAAAATGGTGAATTTTTTATCTATAGTGATGATTCATTGAAAGTAATTGATTTTTTCCTAATTAAGAATTATCAGGTAATTTCTTATGCTTTACATCAGTTTAAAAATCATGAGCTAAATTTCCCTACAAATGATTTGGAATTAGCTTCTGTTGTTTTTTCTTTAAAAATTTGGAGGCATCATATCTATAGAGTGAAGTGTGAAATATATACTGATAAAAAAAGTTTGAATTATATATTCACTCAGAAAAAATTAAACATGAGACATAGGAGATGTATGGAATTAATCAATGATTAGGATTGCATGATTCATTACCATCCAAGAATGAAAAAATAATGTAGTTGATGATTTCAATCGAAATATTAATAATATATTAACCGTGATATGGTTGGAATGTGATACTTTGGTCTTTGATTTTATTAGTTATGGATTGGAAGTTGTTGGTATAGGGAATTCCTCTATTTTTTTTTAGGTGGCAGTGAAATCATCATTATTAGATAGAATTAAGAAAGCGCAAAAATAAGATAGTGAGTTATAGAAAAATATTGAATTGGTTCAAAAGGGTAAGTTACCTAAATTTATCATTGACAAAGGCTGTGTTTTGTGGTTTGGAAAGAGATTATGTGTGCCTTGTGATTCATAGTTGAAGAAAGAGTTATTATGTGAAGCTCATCATTCTTCATTTTTAGTTCATCCTGGTATTACTAAGATGTACATATATCTTCAGAAGTATTACAAGTGGGATGGAATGAAAAGGGATATTTCTGACTTTACCATGATATATTTGATTTTTCAATAGGTTAAAGTAGAGAGGAAGTTACTAAAATGGATTCTTCATCCATTTCCAATGCCAGATTGGCAATGGTAAAAAGTTTCAATGGATTTTATAGTGGGATTACGAAAGACCTATCGATGTAACAATTAAATTTGGGTTTTTGTTGATCAATTGACTAAATATGATCATTTTATTTCTATTTTAGATACTCTATCATAATATCATATTTCCCGATTGTATATTAAAGATATAGTCAGGCTACATGGATTTCCCCTCTCAATTGTATCTGATCATGATCTCAGGTTCACTTTTAACTTTTGGAAGGTCCTTCAAATGTCGTTCGGTATTGAATTAAATTTTTAGTATATCTTTTCATCTACAATCATATGGGCAGTCAGAACAAACAATTTCGACCATGTAAGGTAGCCTACGTTCTTTTTCAATGGATTACCAGGGAATTTGGGACCAACGTCTTTCTTTGGATGAGATTTCTTACAATAAAAGATTTCATTCTAGTATATAGATGACACCATTTGAATCATTATATGGAAAGATGTGTCTAACTCTAGATTTTTTAGATTATTTAGGAGAAAGGAATTTTTTGGGACCAAAACTTTTATAAGAGATGGCAGAAAAAGTTCAGGTTATTCAGAAGCACATGAGAACTTATCAGAGCAACTGAAGGATGGATCTTTCTTTCTAGGTATGTGATCATGTCTTTCTCAAAGTTTCTCCATGGAAAAGTGTGATGTGTTTTGTAAGAAGGGAAATCTGATTCTAAGATTCATTGGATCTGACATATCCATCTTTATCCTATGTACACACTGGTTTTCATGTTTCAATGTTGTGAAAGTATATTTCGGATCCATCTCATGTTTGGATTCCAAAGGCAGTCCAGTTGGAAGAGAATATTTCTTATGATAAAATGCCAGTCTAGATTCCTTACCACAGAGAGAAAGTGTTGTGGAATAATGTAATTCTTCAGGAAACGGTTTTATGGAAAAACCAAATGGTTGAAGAGGAAACATGGGATTCTAAAAATTCTATGAGGGATAAATACCCCCACTTATTTGATAAGTAAATAAAATTGTGTGGAAAAAATTTCCAAAATAGGGGAATAATGTAGGATCCCAGGTATTTATAGAATAATACTTTTTCATTTCTAGTAATATTTATGAATAATATATTATTTTTTATATTAAAGGGGATGCTTTGTATGATAGCTTACTCAACATGCAACAATGGGTTTCTTTGAAATCTTACGTTGTACACAACATTGAGTTATACCGAAAAAAAAATATAATATTATTATTATTTTAAAAGGTAGTAAACACCTAGACATTATATTGGTGGAAATGAACATAACTGACAACAATATGATTATACATGTCTGTTAAAATTCATTACATTTATCTAAAAAAAATAGAGTATTAAAATAATAATGAATCCGATGTTAAACCTTAAAAACTTTAATATTTTTGAGAAGGTTGTTTTACCACCTTTTGATGGAGAACCCTTTTTAAATCTAGACATTTAACTTTTATGTGTTCTATTTGACAAAATAACCTTCTTATTTAGAATTTGGACATCATAATTTATTATGGATATGTTTTTGGTAATTTTCTGATAAAGTTCATTTTCAATGTATATTGAAAAATACCTCATTTTTAAGTCCAAACTACCTTTTAATAAAAAAATTTAATATAGAGAAATTACACTTTTAATTATTTTTAAAGCATAATTGGATTATGTTTTAATAATTTAATCAAATTTTGGTCATTTTAAGTAATATCATATTGAAATAGGATACAAACTTATGTCAATCTTTTGATAGTTTTTACTTCTTAAAAACACACTTTTTGGTTTTGACAATGGGAATTAATTTTAAATTAATTTATGTCAATTATATATTTTGAATTTAGAAAAATGGATTCCATATTCATAATTGAAAGGTCCAAATTTCTTCAATGTGTAACTTTTATTTTTTGACATTATGAATTGTAACTTCAGTAATTATTTTTATTTACCATGGTAAAAGGGTAATTGTGGTAAATAAGGGTAAACAAATAATATTTTAATAATATAAAACAACCCTAAAATGTATGTTAATCCTATTGGATGAGATATTTCTTACCATGTTCATCCTTGGGTCGATTTTGGGACCCGATGGAGTGACATAGATTTGAAAAACACATTTTATAAGAATTAATTTAATGTAAAGAGAAATATAACATAAACATGTATCTTTTACAAAAACAATTTTAATATGGGACTATATAACTGATATATTGACTATATATAGTAATTATAAATCTAAAATTCTTTCCTACATCATGGTATTTTATTTATAATTTTTATAAATTAAATAAATAAATTTAATATTGACACAATGATGACGCATTGATTGATTCTTTAATAAAGAATTCAAATAAATGATAATTTAAATATTAAAATAAATGTAATTTTAATATTTTGATTCCAACCATGAATTTTATGGATGATATTGACATAATATATTTGAGTTAGTGCCTTTTTTTCTAAGTAATGAAGTGGTTATGAATTTTTAAAAAAATCAAGTATGAATAGTGTCCAAAATTTACATATTTCATATCTTAAAATATAAAATACATTACTAAATGTTATTAAATTCCTAAAAATATAAAATTCTAATAAATGTTTAAGATAATTCCAAATTTGTAATAACTAATTTTTTTGTGGGTCTTTTCACATGATATGGTAATTACATTAACCAATAATTTTAAATAACATGATATCATTGTAAGATTAAAAGGGGTAAAATAAAAGTTAAACCAAAAAGATAAGGATAGAAAATATTCAAAACATGTATAAAATTTCTTGGATGATATTTATTCTAACCAAAATCATCTTATATTCTAATTAAATTATTTTTTGACCATTTCTAATCAAAATTGAATTTATAATAAATTAATATTTCAAGACTTTCCTAAAGTTCCACTCTTCCCTCTTATAAAAGGACACCGCCTCTACCCACATAACTTACACCTATCAAGACCATAGGATAATCCAAATTCTGACCATATAATCTCCCATCATAACTCCATTACTCCTATAATCCTTAACTTGGGCATAAGGTAATTCAATAAATCCTTTTGGATCAAATCAAAAGAAGTTACCAGATTTAGAGGTAAAGCCTTCTCCCAAGTTCTTTTCTTTTATCTTCCTTCTCCACTCCCTATGCTATTTTTATTATTTGATTATATAACAAAACCCTTATAATAAATATTAAAGGATTTTGTTACGAGATTTATTTGAACTAAACTTACAAACACCCCCATCTAATGGATACGAACATACTATTTTTTTGTAGGATGAACGACTACCTCACGAAACATTGATTGTTCAATTTTCTACTACCACCACTCATAGAGGTAATTAGGTTGGAACATTATTTTTATATGATATATATTATATTTATATTGTCTCTATACTTATGTATTTTCTATTTATATCATACCTTTATGCTTTCCATAATGTGTAAATACGGTAATTTCATTTGAGGAAGTGCGGACTACCGCTCGCTCAAAGTGATATGGCTCGTTCATGCCATAAATGGAACGTATAAAGGATATAATATATGAAATTATGTTACATATATAACATATATATTATAATATAATTAAAATATACATATGTATCATTTATTTTTCATTCACTTAATATGAAAAAGAAAGGAAAGTAGAGTTCATGCGTACGTACGACTTACGGTTTCCATGAATGGTGTATTTCATTTCTTATCTATAAAAGTTATGTAATATTATAAATACATATATATACTGGATATATATGATATTTAAATCATGAATACTATTCTGTAGGTAGTGGAATTTAGACCACATGGGAAATTTTTAATTATAATAAGTTCGTTTTTGACTCAAGTACCGAACATCGACAAAACGACCGATTTAAACATGAATAATTATATGGTTGTTATAGCAAGGTAATAAGTGAAATAAAAGGAATAATAAACTAGAAAAAGGTTGTGAAGAATTTATAAATTAACTTAAGTTTATTATTCATGGAGATAATTAACGAACAAGACAATTCAGACTCAAGGTAAGAGACTTCATCTCAATATCCTTTCATTGATGAATATTTTGGTTTATACATGATATTATTTTATACGGTATATAATAATACCATTTTCAATTTAATTTAATTCATTTTTTCAAACGGAATATTTTTCTATGAAGGGTTTTACTAAACAATAAAAGGAATGTTTCTTTTTAACAGACACAGTGACAATGACCGTTCCGCTGCCATGAGAATTATTTTATATTATGATTCCTTAACAATACAAAAGGTTTTTAAAAGAAAAATAAATACCATATACCCTTTTTTTGTATTTTGGTATTGAAAATGGTTTTTAGAGAGCATTTATTATGTCAATATATTTAAATGATATATTGCAATTGCATTGTGTAAATATTATAATTCATTTATTCTTCTTTTATGTATTATGATTATGTTATTGTTATTTGGAATTACTTATGTATATAGTTGGTTTCCTGATAAACCGAGGGTGGGAGAGCCTGTGATTTCTCTCCAAAGCATTGGGTAATGTGAAGAAGGTAAATGTTAATTTTTCTTCTAATAGATTTTGGGAATATATTTTGATGGGTATTCCAAACGTAACCATGAAGGTTACTGCCAATGTTTCTGTGAAAGCTATAAACTATATATGTTATAGATTCCACAATATTACTTTATGAATTATGATTTCTATGAGTTATTCATAAATCTTATGATTTCATGAGGTATGTTAAATAACTTATATTTTATGAGTGAAAAGTATGATTTCGTTAATTTTTATGTATTCACGGACTCATGTTTTCTTTATTATTTTATATCCCTTAGTGAGATTTTTATGCTCATCCCATGTTTCCAAAAAAAAATTAACCTGGTATAAGGAAGGGTTAGATAAATGAATAATTCAAGAAGAATTATATAAAGAAATGAATTCTTGTTTTTTTAAGGAGTTTTATTATTGTGGAAAAATTTTATATTGTAGAAGTTTCTACTTTGTAATATTTGAGATGTAATAGTTGTCGATTAACTCTCTAGAACACTAAACCTGAAAAGATCCTGAATGTGAAAGAAATTAAATTCATGTTCCAAAATCAAGATTATGTAATGTTTAAGGATGGGGCCTTATAAATGGTGTGTTGTGGATTAATCACTTTTTTGAACACCTTCATTGAAAACACTAACGAAATATTTAAGATTCAAAAATGTGTTTGAACGTGAAAGATTCCACTTCTTCAGTGAATATATCTCATTCATTAGTTTTTTCCTCCTTAAAATGGGATTCCCTTAAAATTTATCATTTTAAGGATTTATCCAAAATTCCAAGTCACAGTGTCCAAATATTTTATATCGTGAAAAAAGACCCACAAAACATTATATTTTCTTCTTAATTTCATATATTCCAAAAATTCTAGGCAACTGACTAAATTGTTAATGGGTTTTTTCATTATTTTTTTCCTCTTTTTGTGGAACTGACATCCATACTCATTATTCAACATACCATTGATATAATGGTTGGATTCTCATTAATTCTACCCATCCATACTTATAAAGTTTTGGATTTTAACCCTGTATATTTCATGAAAACATATTCATAATATTCATGAAATGGGGATATAGATTGTATCACTTTCTATATATCTTCTTGAGAAAGATTTGTAAATGATGTTCTAATATTACTGAAATCATATGTAATGTCCCGACCTGACTTACCATTCAACCCGGTAGCCATACTGGTTGCCATATGGTCTCAAGCGCATCTCCCCAAATGCCAGAGGCTGCCGACTAGCAGCGAGGGCTAAGGTGAGTCTGTGGGGATACTATGCCCTCATTACCAAAGTATCATTGCGGAATTACAAACATAAAATAGTGGAAGAAGGTAACCAATAGACAACACATAGACAGTAGAAATAGATAACAAATAGAAGGATTTTATATATATATAGGATGCTGCAAGTCAATACAACACAGTACAAGTACACAAAATTCCAAAAAGAAACTAAAATGTATCCCCAGTCGCATCGCAAGACTCAGCTTGGTCCCGTGCACTCCTACTCTGAGCAGCTAGTCAAGTACCTGTACTAGGGCTTTTCCCCTTCTCATTACCTGAAATCATATAATCTTCTTGGGTCCAAAACATGACCCAAATAGGGTGTGAGACTATATCCCAGTAGGCAACCACCAATGATTTATGCCAATCTGTCAGTGAATATATAAAACAGGCAGTGAAATATGGAAACCAGTAAACAAGGAAACTAGAAAGACCGACCCAAGCTTGTGCTTTGGCTTGGAGTCACTTCAAGTATCCATTCCATTCATTAATCACTTCATTCATGTGTTCAACCCATTCCTTGAACCTGTTCCTGGAGTACTCAATTCGAAGAACTGGCATCGTTTAAGGAGAAAATCCACCTACACCCTACAAGCCCATTCCGACAAACCTCCTAGGTACCCAGACTCGCTCTAGGTGCAGTATAGTCCATCATCTGAGTCCGTCCTCGGGATCCTATAAATAAGATTCAGGTATCACCCATGACATATCATGCCCTGTTGATTCTGTCCATGGTATCTCACACTAGACCCATGATTCACTCGGCATTTCAGTAACAAGTCTCGTATGAGTCCATCCATGGAAACTCACATTGGTTCCATGGTTTACCCATGACATTGTTTCACATTTTAAGCAATTCAAAGAATTTAACTCACATGTTCTAGAAATTCAAGAATTAGTATACAAGGGTCAAGGGCAAAACTCCATCCCATACCTGAAACCATTTCAATTAAAATTTCATCTCATTGCAATTCCATTCATATACAATTTCCATTTTTAACAACCCACAAGGTAAAGAAAAGGCATGCCTCATAGGCATCCTGGGTCAAAATCCATAAAAGATCCATTCAAGGCAATGCACTCTTGGGGTGGTTCCTACCCAAGGTGTGAAACCTAACTCAAGCACATACTATCCTATTCATATTACCTACAACATGCTAGGTAATAACAGGGTTAAATTATAGGTTCAAGCGACACCCCAAAAGTGGGCGTGTGGCACTTCGGCATATATAAACAGCTTGACAATCAGTGAAAAGCATGAGAAAACCTACCTTAGGCTCGTACTAGATAGCTCATCCTATATCAGGCTCTGATTCATCCTGATTTGGAAGAAATCTGATGAACAGACGAAGAACGAGAAATTAGGGCATATGATCCTTAATCCAATCTTCGTTCGTTATAACCAGAAGAATCGACAAGGATTAAAAAGGAATTGAGGACTTACTATTGCGGATATAACAAGATGAACAGCATTTGAAATGGAGATCGGATGGAGAAACAGGCTCAAATCCCTCCATAGCCTCTTGAGAGCTCTCTCAGGCGCCTCCCCCTTGATGTCCAGTTGAAGAAGAGGGTTATGTTTAGGTTTTTATAAAATTTAATTAATTTAATTAAAAATTAATTAAATATCAAAATTTAGCAGGTCGCACGGTTTACTGGAATGGCCTGGACAAACCGTGCGAAGACCGTGCGGACCTTGCTGGAAGGCAAGGGGCAACCGCACAGCCACCCCACATGGTTTCCCAAAACCGTGCGTAGGTCATGCTACTGCCTCTACAAATCCAGCAACATGGAGCATGGTTTAACTAGGTCGTGCGCAGGCCGTGTGCAAACCGTGTGCCAGGCCATTTCCAGCCTAAAACTTGGTTCTGGGCTCCGAACAAGCCCCAGACACCTCTGTAACTCCCTCGGTCAAGTTACACATCCACATTAGGCCTCAACATAACAGTTAAACCGAAAAGAAAAATGATTCGTACCTCATGAGAAAACCCGGGTACTTACAATCTTCCCCCCTTATAGCAATTCATCCCCAAATATCTCTCTAAACGGTGGTCAAGATTCGTCTGCGAATAGCTTTGGCCAATGAGAACATACATCGGCCTCCCGCTCCCAAGTCTCATCCTGTAAACGGTCTTTCTACCATAGCACATGTACTAGAGGAACTGACTGGCCTCAGAGAACCTTTGTTCTCATATCAACGATACAAATCGGATGCTCCTCAAAGGATTCATCTACCTGAAGCTCGACCTCCTCAGGCTGGAAGGTTTTAGACAGGTCTAAATGGTATCTCCATAACTGAGAAACATGGAACACGTCATGCATGGCTCGGTACCTATAAGGTAACTTCAACCGATAGGCTACCGACCCTACCCTCTCCAGAATCTCAAAAGGCCCAACATATCTCGAGGATAGCTTACCCTGTCTCCTGATCAGCATGTGTCCTAGCCTCGGTGAAATACGCAAAAAGACCTGATCCCTAACCTCAAACTCTAGGGGTCGTCTGGGGTGATCAGCATATGACTTCTGACGAGACTGTGTGGTAGCCATCTTCTTCTTTATCAGCTGGACCTGCTCAGAACTCTCCTGAACAAGACGTGATCCCAGTAAAGCTGCCTCACCTAACTCTAACCAGCACAGGGGTGATCGGCATAGCCTACCATATAAAGCCTCGTACGGTGCCATCTGTGTAGTCGCCTGATAACTATTTTTATAGGAAAACCCAACTAGGGGAATATGCCTCTCCCATGAGCCCCCAAAATCCAAGATGCATGCTCGCAGTATGTCCTCAATCACTTGTATTATATGCTCTGACTGACCATCAGTCTGAGGGTGGTATGTTGTGCTCAGAAGCACCTATGTACCCAGTGCCCTCTGAAAACACTTCCAAAATTGTGACATAAAACGAGCATCCCTATCTGAAAAAATGGTGCGCAGGACCCCGTGGAGTCATACTATCTCACGGATATACAACCTTTCCATCTCATCCACACTGAAGGTCTCCTTGATCGGAAAGAAATGGGACACCTTTGTGAGCCTATCAACCACAACCCACATAGCATCGTTACCTCGAGGTGACCTCAGAAAACCAGTCATGAAGTCCGTCGTAATATCATCCCATTTCCACTCCGGGATAGGTAACTACTGTAAAAGGCCAGCTGGCCACTGGTGATCCACCTTCACCTACTGACAGGTGGAACATCTCCTGATAAAACTAGCCACTTCCCTCTTCATACCTGCCCACCAGTACTGTCATCGCAAGCCACGATACATCTTAGTGACTCAAGGATGAACTGCCCAAACCGAAGCATGAAACTCCCGCATCAGCTCATCTCTAATATCTACTGGAACCCATACACATCCATGGATACGAATAACTTCATCCTTACCTATCATCCAACCAGGAGGAGGGTCCTCACCTGACACACCTTCCCATAAAACTAGGCCTTCTGAATCTGATAGTTGTCTCATCCTTACTCTGTCCATGAGGGTAGAAGTCACAGCTAAGGATGATAGAAAAGACTACCCTTGGCTATTTTGTACATCAAGATTCATCTCAGAGAACAAGGAGATAAGCTTTCATTCATTTCTAGACTATTGAAATGCATGTATTTGAGTCCTCCTACTCAATGCATCGGCCACTACATTTCCCTTACCAGGCATATAAGCAAGCACGAAATCAAAGGACTGTAAGTACTCCACCCACCATCACTGCCTAAAATTCAGATCATGCTGAGTAAAGATATATTTGAGGCTCTTGTGGTCTGTGTACACCACAAAATGCTCTCCCGATAAATAGTGTCTCCAAAAGAGCATCGCATGAACAACTTCTGCTATCTCAAGACCGTGCGTCGGATAATTCCTCTTGTGTGGCCTCAGCTGCCAAGATCTGTACGCCATGACTCTATCTCCCTGCATCAATACTGCACCTAGCCCAATACCTGATGCATCACAATAGACCGTGTAACTCTTTCCTTGTTCTGGCAGTATCAATACTGGTGCGGATGTCAACCTTCCTTTCAGCTCTTGAAAGGCTGCTTCACAAGAATCTGTCCATATAAATTTCACGCCCTTCTTATTCAGGCCTGTCAACGGTGCTGCTAAGCATGAGAAATCCTGTATGAAATGACGATAATAACCCGTAAGCCCCAAGAAATTCCATATGTCAAATACATTCCTGGGTTGTTCCCAAGAAACCGCAGCTCAAACCTTCTCTGGGTCTACAGACACTCCTGTCTCAGAGATAACATGGACCAAGAAGTGAATCTGATCCATCCAAAAGTGACACTTAGTAAGCTTTTCATATAGCTTATGCTCTCTTAGTGTATTCAAGACTATCTCAAGATGGTTGGAATGGTCATTTCGATTTTGAGAATACACCAAAATATCATCCACGAAAACCACGAAGAATGAGTCCAAGTAAGGGTGGAATACGCGATTCCTCAAGGCCATGAAAACCGATGGCGCGTTTGTGAGACCAAACGGCATAACCAGATACTCATATAAACCATACCTACTACGAAAAGTTGTACAAGGTATTTATACAAGTCGAAAACGCACCTGGTGATACCCTGACCTCAAATCAATTTTCGAGAACACCCTAGCTCCTTGAACCCGATCAAACAGGTCATTTATCCACGGCATGGGATATCGGTTTTTAAATGTCAGTTGGTTCAACTTCTGATAGTCCACACACAACCTAAGAGTCTCGTCCTCCTTCTTCGCAAAAAGGACAGGCAAACCCCACAGAGAAGTATGGGGTAAAATAAACCCCTTTGCCTCTAAATCTTCAAGTTGTTTCTTGAGCTCTTGTAACACCGTCGTATCCATCCTGTAAGGAGGAATGGATACCGGTGAAGCTCCTGGCACTAGATCAATGGAGAACTCAACCTCTCTCTCCGGAGGTAAACCTGAAAAGTTGTCAAGAAAAACATCCCTGAAGCGCTCAACCACTGGAGGAAGGTCTTTCGGACTCACTCCTTGTTCATATAGAAACAAACTACTGATCTGGGTTGTCATCCTGTCTAGCCCACGATGCTCTAGTCCAGCTCGGCTTGCCTGGAAATCCCACTCGCCCTTAATAGTATACACTGCACCCTCTGGTGAAGTGAAAATCACCCTCCAATGGTAACAATCAACATAGGTTCGGTAAGCTACTAGCCAGTCCATACTGAGAATGACATCAAAACTGGTCATTTCGAGAACATAAAGATCCCAAATGAAGTGACACCCTCCAACCTCAAAGGGGCACCCTCTGCACTGGCATACAACCTCTGCCCTAAATCCTAGTGGTGTGTCTAGCGTCAGGACGCCATCAGAGGACAACACAACTAGCCCACGTCTTTTCACTATAGGTGCAGATATAAAACTGTGTGATGAACCTGTATCAAAGAGGGAAGATGAAAAAACATATGATACTAAGATCGTACCTCTCACCGTAGACAGTCCTGCTCCCTGATCCTCGAAAGTAGGTTGCATTGAATACATCTGGCCTGAACCACGACCCTGTGATACAACATCACTACCCAGAACTGGCCCACTCTGACGTCTCGTTGTACCCTGTGCCTGGATACCTCTGCCATGACCACTACCTCAGCCTGATTGGCTAGTCACACCCCAACTCCCTATCTGATGAGAAGCTGTCAACCCTGATCCTGCATATGGAGTCGGTGCGGACCCTCTATCAGTGGCTGCTGGTGAGAACGTTCTGCCGAAACGTTGAAGATGACCCATCTTGCCACATGATCGACACTCGACTAGTTCCGTCGGACACTACGACTTCGTGCGTCCCAGCCTACAGTACTAGTAGCACCTCAGGTTGCTAACTGAAGATAGGTTTTGACTGCTACAATCACTGTGTGGAAGCTCCAGATGACGCTTCCTACTAACAGTAATTGTAGTACCTGATCTTGATGCCGAACCACTCTGGCTCACACCTCCATCCTCCCTCAGGTTACGTTCTGTGAGTAGAAGATGGTTCAAAATTCCAGAAATGGTAGTCAACCTGAAGATATTTACCTGAGATCGGATGTCATATCTCAGAACATCCTCGAAATGTCTGGCCCTCGACAGTTCATCGCCCATCAGGATAGGTACGAAGCACTGAAGCTCAGTAAAACGGGCCGAGTATTCCATCACGGGTAATGCACCCTGTTCTAGACACAAGAACTCCCGGGCTTGATCGGACCTCAAAGTATCAGGATAAAAGAAATCGTAGAAGTCCTTATGAAACTCTATCCAAGCCATCTCCTGATGGAAATCCGACTAGGTGATCACTTCCCACCACCTCTTGGATGAATCTCACAGCATGTACGTAGTGAGATTGGCCCTCCTCTCCGGAGGTGTCTCCAAATGCTCAAAGATAGCTAGTATCGCCTCTAACCAAGACTCTGCAACCTGTGGTCCATCATCCCCTAAAAACGTAGGCGGATGCTACTGCTGAAACTCACGCGTCAACTCTTCCATAGTCAGGGCAGGTCATGGTGCTCCCTGAACGGTCTGCATAAAACACAACAAGATCTCACGGAACTATGCCTCAACACATGTGTCTTGTATAACCGTTGATGGCACAGCTGGAACAACTGGAGTTTCCTCTAGTATCCCATGGCCTACCATCTCCAAAACATGGTCGTCACCGCTCTCCCGACGTACGAATGGAGGTCATCGTGGTGGCATGACTCTGAAATTCCAAACACATGCCTCAGTTCTAGATTTTTAACAAGATTCGAAACTCACAAGCATAAGAACCATGACAGGACTGGTCAAGACCTTCCTAAAAACCACATCAACCTAGAGCCTGCTTCTAAAGCCAGGACTGTATAAGGAACAGCCACCAAAAACCACTAGATTCACTAACTCTTTCCCACTCAGAAGTTGGGTCTAGGTCAGGCTCTATTTTCAACATTCATTCTTTTAACATACCTTTGTTCAAAAAAATTAACCAATGGTCCACCAATTTCTGATCCCTGAGGGCCAATAACACCGCATGACTCAAAATTTGATGCCCATATAACCATGCAATTCAATTTCATTTAGCATTTACATCCCATAGGTGCGTCATTTCCCAATCCATAAGGGCCCATACTCCTTATGAATTGAAAGATGACGTCACTCTTCATTCATTGCACCTAATATAACACAACAGTAGGCATGCCTATCAATCAACTATCAAAATAGTATGCAATATCTATCACAACACTTATCACAACAACATGAAATATCTAATGCATCCTAGATAGAATGGAATAATGCATGACAAGTGATTCCTAACAAGGTACCTATATGATGCATGAGATGGAAAACCCTCATCTCATCGGGTTGCAACGAAATAGAACCCACAATAATATCAATAGTATCCGCAAAAACTATGTGTGTAACCCAATGGTGAAATCATAAAAACTGTAATAATTAAACACATAAACACAATTCCATACGAGGCAACTTGGCTAATACCTGTACGCGGGTTTGCAACTGCTGGGCATTGTTTATTACCAATGTCCCTTCCCTTCCTACTCCTGTATATAGTCTCCAAATAGTAAGTCAAATTAGAAAAGGAAATCCCTCTAATACCACTTTGTAACGTCCCGACCCGTCTTACCATTCAATCCAGTAGCCAGACCGGTTGCCACATGGCCTCAAGTGCATCTCCCCAAATTCCAGAGGCTTCCGACTAGCAGTGAGGGCCTAGGTGAGTCCGTGGGGATACTATGACCACATTACCAAAGTATCACAGCGGAATTACAAACATAAAATAGTGAAAGAAGGTAACCAGTAGACAACACATAGACAGTAGAAATAGATAACAAATAGAAGGATATGATATATATTGGATGGTTCAAGTAAATACAACATAGTAAAAGTACACACAATACCAAAAAGAAACCAAAATGTATCCCCAGTCACATCGCAAGCCTCAGTTTGGTCCCGTGTACTCCTACTCTGAGCAGCAAGTCATGTACCTGTACTAGAGCTTTTCCCCTTCTCATTACCTGAAATCATATAATCTGCTTGGGTCTAAAACATGACCCAAACAGGGTGTGAGACTAAATCCTAGTAGGCAACAACCAATGATCCATGCTAATCTACCAGTGAATATATAAAACAGGCAGTTAAATATGGAAATCAGTAAACAAGGAAAATATCAAGACTGACTCAATATTGTGCTTTGGCTTGGAGTTGCTTCAAGTATGCATTCCATTCATTAATCACTTCATTCATGTGTTCAAACAATTCCTTGAACCCGTTCCTGGAGTAATCAATTCGGAGACCAGACATCATTCAGGGAGAAAATCCACCTACACCCTATAATCCCGTTCCGACGAACCTCCTTGGTACCCAGCCTCGCTCTAGGTGCGGTATAGTTTGTCATCTGAGCTCGTCCCTAGGATCCTAGAAATAAGATCTGGGTATCTCCCATGACATATCATGCCCTGTTGAGTCTATCCATGGTATCTCACACTGGACCCATGATTCACTCGAAATTTCAGTAACAAGTCTCATATGAGTCCATCCATAGAAACTCACATTGTTTCCATGGTTCACCCATGACTTTGTTTCACATTTTAAGAAATTAAAAGCATTTAACTCACGTGGGCCAGCAATTCTAGAATTAGCATACAAGGGTCAATGGAAAAACTCCATCCCATACCCGAAAGCATTTCAGTTACAATTTCATCTCATTACAATTCCATTCATATTCAATTCCATTTTTAACAACCCACAAGGGAAATAAAAGGCATGCCTCATAATAATCCTGGGTCAAAATCCATAAAAGATCCATTCAAGGAAACACACCCAAGGGGTGGTTCCTGCCCAAGGTGTACAACCTAACTCAAGCACATACCATCCTATTCAGATTACCTACAACATGCTAGGTAATAACAGGGTTAAATTCCAGGTTCAAGCGACAACCCAAATGTGGGCGCGCGTCACTTCGGCATATATAAACAGCTTGAAAATCAGCAAAAAGCATGATACCACCTACCTTAGGCTCGTACTAGATAGCACGTCCAGTATCAGGCTCTGATTCATCCTGATTTGGAAGAAATCTGAAGACCAGACGAAGAATGAGAAATTAGGGCATATGAACCATAATCCAATCTGTGTTCATTATAACAAGAAGAATCGAGAAGGATTAAAAAGGAATTGAGGACTTATTATTGCAGATCTAACAAGACACGCGGCATTTGAAACGAATATCGGATGGAGAAACAGGCTCAAATCCCTCTGTAGCCTCTTGAGATCTATCCCAGAATCCTCCCCCTTGTTGTCTGGTTGAAGAAGAGGGTTAGGTTTAAGTTTTTATAAAATTTAATTAATTTAATTAAATATTAATTAAATATCAAAATACAGCAGGTCGCACGGTTTACCCGCAGGACCTGGAAAAACCGTATGGAGACTGTGCGGACCTTGCTGGAAGGCAAGGGGCAACCGCACGGCCACCACGCACATTTTCCCCAAACCGTGTGCAGGCCGTGCTCCTGCCTCTACCAAGCCAGCACTAAGGTGCACGGTTTAACCAGGTCATGCGCAGGTCATGTGCAAACCGTGTGCCAGGCCATTTCCAGTCTAAAACTTGGTTTTGGGCTCCAAACAAGCCCCAGAAACCTTTGTAACTCCCTTTTTCAAGTTACACATCCACATTAGGCCTCAACAGAATAGTTAAACCGAAAAGAAAAAGGATCCTTACCTCGTGCGAAAACACGGGTTCTTACATCAGATAAATATTTATTAACATCTAAATACTATTTATAATAGTGAATGGGAGAAACTCCTATTGAATAAATTTTTTTTGAATATTTTCCTTGTATTATATCCAAATTTCCTAATCTAATTTTAGAATCCATATTTTTTATATTGAAAAAATTATTTCCTTCATCAACCACCCTCAATTCATACGAACCCTTCTTCATTATTAAAACATCTTCATCATGGAATTTTATCCTTTATTTAAACGATGTGTAATGTTACTTAATTGATGAATTCAATTTTAGGGGATCTAGAACCCTAGGCCAAGTTTTTTCATCTTAGTGGTGACGGATGAAACCGCACCCCCTCCCCCCCGATAGGGGAGGGATCTTCAAAATCCATTAGTAAAGTTGAGCCTCCTTTTTGTCCCTTCTCAAACCATGACCTACTTCCTCATTTCCCAAAATCTTCGTTATGCCCTAAAGTTCTAGAGCTCATATATGGTTTCCAGAATCTTCATATTTTGACTTACGAGTTCATAGAAACCACTTCCTTTTGAAGATCGCCATGGTCACATGGTTTCAGCAGTGAAGTCCTTCGGTTTATTCCTTTGAAATGTTCATCTTTGATTGATGGTACCTTCAAGAAAGGGTGACAATGGGATTGCATGATAATCATCACATAATGATCCAATTTCAATCGGAGGAGGACCCCATCAGCACCTGGTTGAGAGCTCCCTTGTGCTGTAATGGTTTTAGGTTCTATCTATTCTGATGGTCATTTGAGTTTCACATGAGATGTGATTTACCTTCCATTGTGATTTGTGTTAGTTTCCCAAACCTTCCACTACCGTTCCAAAACCATTTTGTTATCAGAATTCTCAGCAACGTTATCGGTAGGTATTTATGTATGAATAGCCAAACAGAGTCTGTTTTGCAACCCTGTTAATCTACGGGTGTGTGTTTAGTTGGATGTGTCTAGAGATACATTTGATTATATATGGATTACAATCAGTTATGAGTACTGGTGAAAACATTGTGTGATCTATGATAATTGGAAGGATTTTTGTTCTACATATAGGCGGTTGGGGCACTCTTCCAATGTTAGTCGATGGGGGTCTCCAACATTGGTGGGCAAGAATTTGGCAACCATTCTATGGAGGTTTGTCATCAAGTTGAAACTAGGATGGTGGGGCAGTGGAAGTTGAAAACATTCAGAGGTAAGTTCGGAGACTGGCTTAGAACTGTTAGTAGCAGATAGAGAGGATAGAGGTTGGGATCTTAAGTTGTTGTGGTTGGTGGAGGAGGAACGACCCATCAGCACTGCAGTGGACTGCAATGCAACTGTTGGGACTTCGACTGGTTCTGAGGTGGGGAATAAGGCCATGGTTCCTCAGATTAACATGAAGGTTTCCGATGTATTTAACAGGATGAGGTAGGAACTCGTTGGTCCTTCCAATTGTATTGTGTGGAAGGGTGAGGGAATGATACAACATTAGGATGTTCGAGTGTAAATTTAGAGGAATGGGAGTACTGAGGTCATGGAACAAATGGCGATCAAAAATAAGGTGGTGTTAACTACCCCTCTTGCTGAGGAGTTAAGGTCAGAGAGTGTTGATGTGAGTACGGGAAAGCATGGGTCCTCTATGCAGTCATTTCAAATAAAGAAGGTGAAACAGGGGGCTCATATTTTTTGACCCAGACTCTAGTTCAGTTCAATAGTAGGTTCGAAGTCCTTCTAGAGGTTGATTTGAGATCTGATCAAGATCTGTGTGAGTGGATGCATGAACCTACTAAGAGGTGGTTTGTTGAACCAATTATGGGGAATCAGGGGGACCTATCTCAAGGATCGGGTCCTCAATCCACTTATCCAAATGGATTGAAGGACTTGTTTAGGCCGATTTGAGTTCTGGTCTAGCTAAATCACCAGAGGCAGTCCGGGGTGGTATGAAGGAAGGCAATGGAGATTATCTCATTCACTTGGAAGATGAAGCCTCAAGATCAAAGTATAATATGATTTACAGGATTATGAAGGGTAGGAAGGACTACTCCTTGTTACCACTTCCTTTGGAGACTCGATCTGTAATGATGGAAAGTAGGAAAAAAGAAGAATTTGGGGTGGTGAAACACCAGAGACCCGGGTTCCAGGGTGACCAACCTTTGAAATTACTTCTAAGTTCTGAGGAAGAAGTGTTTGAGAAGGTATTGTTACTTAATCATCCTAATTAGGAGGGAACTAAAATGATGGTGGTGCCTTTAAGATAAAACCTTAATGATGATAAATACACTTGGTTTGGCAAGCATGCCCTAATTCTTGTCAGGGGATTCAACAAAGTTAAGATTAACATTGAGTAGTACATAGAGTCCTAGGATAAAATGGCCTCTGAGGTTGAAATTTTATTGATAGAGACACCATGTTTCTAGGTAACATCTCTCTCATGGAAATTTTTTAGGAAAATGGATTATGGTAACATTAAATTACATTTCAACGACTCTTTCTAAACTTTTTGCAACTTGTTGCTTGGTTCGGGAGATTTTAAGGGTTGTATTGAGTCTTTTTTTGGACTAATTTTTTGTGTTATTTGAAATAAGGTTTTGGTGGAAAGCATCCAGCAGTTTATTTAGATCTGATTCATATGGGTTTTAGAGCATGGATCATTCACTAACACATATCATTTGGATTTGGAAGACTGATAGGGTATGTCTATGTCATCGGTTCGGTGCTCATGCATCTCTACACGGGACAACTTGTCGAGTGGTCATGAATTGGTGAAGGTTTTTAGTCACGTTATTATTACTAGGTAGAGGTAGTTCCTGTTTTTTTCTTTGGATTTTTTTGTTATTGTTTATTTGGTTGTGACTTTATACTTCTTGGTTTCTCACATTCTCCTCAAAAGTGATTTGATAATAAAAAAAATCAGTGTGTGTAAAGTTCCTTAATTCACTTTGCCTTGACATCATATTGATCAATCTTGATAGAAATTTTTTCTTCAAGTCTATGGATCTCTTATTTAATAAAATTCTTGATCTCATTCTTCTCTTGAATTTATTTTAGATATTACATTTAACATTTGTAAATTTTTTCCTCATGCACCCTATTTAAGTCTTCTATTGATACAACGTATTTAGTTTGAATTTAACATGAAAGAAACTTATCTTTCAATAAATTATCCATTCTCTCAAAATCTTGTTCAAGATGAGTGATCTCATTCTTCATATTTTAAAAATCCCACGTATTATTGAAAAATTCTCTTTAATAAAATGATGTATTATTTCATTAATGAATAAATTGAAAAATTAGCTGACTTATCATCACTCCCACAAATTCTAGGATCATATTCAGGTTATTTTTTACAGGAATTTTATCATACATCTAGATCAATAGAGTGCCTCAAATAAAATGAGGTTGATTGAATGGCCATAAACATAGTAGTTAACGGAACTACATATTTTTATACTTCCATATTGAATTTGACTTCTTTTGAATTCTGTTACAGAGAAACATATTTCTTGCTCATCATGGACATCTTCTTCAACCCTTTCCTATATTTTTTTCTTATTTATTGACAACTTGGAAGAATTTGAATTCTAATCAAACATAAAAACAATTCTCCAAAACAACTTTTCATAATGCTTATTGGAAATAAAATTAAAATCTTTGTAGAGAACAACTTCAATTTGAGAATCCAATAGAGGTCATCATATGCTCTGATTCCACTTGAGAGGACTAGTTGATATATGTTATACCCTAATAGTGATAAATTAGTTTAGGTGTCTAATTATCACTTTTAAATCCCCTGTTCAAATTTTTACATATTTACATGTAAGTCAGTGATTTTAGTGTTCTCTCTATATATATTCCTTGTCCAATGTTATTTGAAGTGTCAGTTCTGAACACAATCACACATAAGAGACATGATGGTTTACAAGGTTCACCTTTCAAAATTATTAGTTAGTCCTTGGTATAATATTAATTTCACTAAGATCATATCATCTACTAGTATCCACTGCTGAATATAATTATGAAGGCTTTATCTTGTTACCCATTTTTTCCGCATCCTCCACTCTATATTATCCAATTCATTCTTTATACAATCACCCCAACAGTTTACAACAAGTTGGAATAATACATTAAAGTATAATACAAATTTTGACTCTTATCTTTTTTTGATGTGATACTTCCTTCTCATTTTTCTATATATTCACTTAAATTATGGTATAAAAGGACTTATTTACATCATTTAATATACAAATTGAAATTCACACAACTTTTATCTTCATAGTATCAGGTAATGTCACCACATTTCATGCACTAATTACAACACTTATCTTTTTCTAATTCACTAAAAAATAGATTTTTCACAAAACCTATTCTACTACATTTCTATTTGTCTATTATTTTACTTAAGTGGAAAAAAAATCATTGGGTGTATCTTCTTTTATAGCAAATAGTTTCTTCAGTTCAATATAGTATTGCGTCTCTCTCATGAAACCAAAAGTATTTCTATGATTTTATAGTGTCGAACTACCTCTCATTCAAACACATGATCTTCCATCAACCAGCCCAAACATATATTTGAATATTTCACACATAATATACTGTGTTGGATACAAATTCTTTTATTCCTACTTGATTTAATTTTTTAATTTGAACTTCCATGTTTTTGGGAATCTCAAAGTATCTAAAAATTATTTATATAACTTCCAATAAATTGAATGAAAATACATTAGTTGGGTCCCATTAATTCAAACCAATAATACTCCTTCATTATCTATGATATCCATATGTATTTAATATGCACATTCATGAATGATGTATAGCATAAAAAAATTGATCATGACTCCATTATTCAACTTGCAGCATGGAATTAATACTGAATTAATCAATTTTTCTAATACTACAAGTTCCTTTGATATTTCTCATGGATCATGGTTTAAAACCAATACATGTGATATAAGAATCATTATACATCCATCTCATGAATTTCCTATGTTATTTATCCCAAACTCAACATGCCACGCATCGAAACGCATTGCACAACAGCTTGGTGGAAAAAAACATGACTGTTTTGCCTCCAATGTTTTTAGCACCATGGGTATGGTGTCCTTTTTGGCCTCCTAGTCCACCTATTAACCATATATTATTCTATAATGGGAATGGTCTCCAATGTCTACCCATTTTGTCTTGTTACTCCCCCTGTAGACTGCAGGATTATTTGAGAACTACTATGGTCATAGTGTCTTTCCCATTTCATATGGGTATGGTGGAAGTCCACCATGTGGACCACCACAGGAGTGGAGCCTTTCCAGTTACATGTTTTGATCATTAATCCTCTTTGAAACACCCTTTTAAGTGGTTGTGGTCTCACTTTCCCTTCTTCTCCATATTCAACACAACAACCTCAATGTCATGGACTTTCACATGTTATGAAATTCTCACATCAACATGCCCTTCACCATGGTCATGGTCTTCTAGGATTGCCCCTCCTTTCTCCAAAAACACTTAATCACATTATGAACCTTCTATAAACCATATAATCTACATTAAGCTTTATAAAAGGCATGAATCATGATCAACCAATCATGAAATTTTCTTTGAACAAGAACATATTGTCGAAATAGTGGGTCCCTAGACCCAACTATTTAGTGATTTTGATTACCATATCATGTATAAAGTTATCTATACATGATGTCATCTTACCATTATAGTGTAAACTTTTATTCATCCACTATTTAAATGGTAATGTCCAAAGGTTAATTGTCATATCAATAGGTTGTAGCAGTTCCCAGGCTATAATGAGAACCTCGAGATACTATGACATTAATCTTAAATATATGTTCTATGGTATATGTACATCTTACTAACTGGACACAGTAGATGTTTGACTATTAGGTGTTTGGGGATCATAATCATTGAGACTTCTTCTCATGAAGTTCTCACTTGGTGATCTCTTGTAGGGAGATCCTAAGGACTGTCCTGCCAATAGGAACACTACATGTTTCAAGTGCCATTGGAAGTTCCTATCAATGATCTTGTGTAATGGTCTCCTGACTTGAGATCATTACCGAAGTATGTCATTTGATTGTGCACTTTGATGTAAGACAAAAACTGTGGAAATAAAGTCGTGGTGAGGTAGTTTGTGTTGGGTGCGTCATTGGTTGAATGGTCAAGAAAAGATTTGTCACTTTCAGGTTATGGAAGTAATATATCTCAGTCCATGTTGATAAGGATGACATTACATTTATATGACCATGGTCATGGAAGTCTAGGGTAAATTCATTCAGTTAAATACTCAAACAATAAGTGAGAAAAGGGCGATGACAGAAGAGTGCATCCTTCTTTATGATATATTACAGACAAAGAGATTATATTACACAGTGCATGTTCGTAGGTTGGTTGTTGCAGTTGTGACCGTCCTTATCTCTTCAGGGGCCATTATGGGTTTCTAGATCCCACTCTTGGTCTGTGAATACTATTCATTGATGTCAAGATAAGGACCTAGAGTGTCACACACAACAGAGTATTCAAGAATCCACCATATTCAGCTGAATATGAGTTTTGCACATGGTGGGCCCTGCCACCGGGGTTCAGGATTTGTCCAAAGAAAAATGATCACCGGTGTAATAAATAAATTCCTATTATTCGATTTTAGAATAATAAGTATTGAATTTATTTATTAAATTTATTTACGAGTTTTAAGTAAATACATGAAAAAATATTAATTGACGAATATTAAATTATTCAAGGTTCAATTAATATTTATGGGAACGACGAGTTGAGTTAATGAATAAATTATTATCACATAACTTTTTAATATATTACAAATGAGTGATAAAAAAATTTAAGACTCAGATTAGTAGTCATAAAATGTCATTAATAGTGTGTTGGTTATTCGGGAGCCAGGTTGGCATTTCCGGGTAATTTCATAGCACTATAAATAGAAGAGTAGAGGAGATTTCCAATGACTATTCATGGTGATTCTTTCTCTTCTCTTATCTCCGATGATCTAGAGAGAGGATCTGGATCCAAGGAGCATGGATTAAACACTCTCTCATGCATTGCTTGTGAAGTGATGCAGTGATCGTGGGAGCATCGAAGGTGTCGTCAGAATTCCTCGCTAGAACCTGGATTATAAAGAATGGTGATCCTGCAGATTTCTTGAAGCGTGTGTGGATGGTCTAGAGGAGTTCGATGTCGGATTCTTCGAGCAGTGATTGACAATGATGAGAAAACATCATGCGCAACTTTGGAATTAAACCAGGTATTTTAAGGTTTATTTTTGTACTTAAAATCCTTCACATGTGGTCCTCCGCAAAGACCGGGCTGGTGTTCACCAATGTCGACAAGTTTACATCGATCGTCGGTGGAAAAATTTTAAAACCCACATGTTTGGGGCTTCCGCAACACGCTCGGTTCAAACAGGGGGTATCTAAGGGAATCATGTTTATTTGAAGCCAAAATAATTAAAATTTCATTAAAATATGAAGACGGTGTTTTTATGGTCCCAACACACGGTAGACCACATTTGAATACGATATCCAATGACCCATTTGTGGTCATCTGAACTTTATAATTAGAGTTATGCCGGTTGTTTTATAAATGATCATTGGTTGGAAATCCAGTTACCGAAAATAGGAGTAGGCCACCGTATCCCTATCTGTGCTGGAGAAACCCAGAATTCTGCCTCCTCCCGGTCGTCTCTCTCACGGACACAAGCTGTAGCAGATGTCGACACCACCCGGCGCAATAGGAGTGGCCTCCCTTCCCCGCCTTGATCTCGCGTCGTCGGTCCGGACGAGTTCTGCATCGCGCCGCCCTGGTGTCCCATGTGATGGCCATGGAGAGCCCCACCAGAATTTCTACCTCCCATCTCCACCCCGAAGGACCCCATCGACACCAGCCCGGCCGGTTCACCACCCTGCGCCCTGTCGGTCTGCCTTCTCCCTCGGCCGGCGGAGGGCCGCCTCCCTCTCTGCCGGCAGCAAGCGCCGCTGCTGCTTCCTGGTTGCCCCTCATCCATCCCAGAAAGCCTCCAATATGAAGACACCATGGTTTGGATTCTTCCCTTCTTGTCGGCCAAAGGCTTCCCCTCACCCAGGCCACACGAGGGGCCAGCCAACCCTCCGGCTCTTCGGCTCTGCCTTCTGAGACACATGCCGCTACTGAAACTGGGCCGCCACCTCCCACGACGAACCACCGCACCAGTGCCACCCCAATCCGAAACAGTTTATTTCCATTGTGGTCACCCCGATAGTTCTTGGCTATCCCACTTTTCCATGGAGCTACCTCGTTCCGGTCGCCGCCTGATTCTCCTAGCAGGCAGGTAACTTGCGCTGCCCCGAAACAGATCAGGCAGGTCGGCCCAGCCGGAAACGGGCTTGGGAAGACAGGACTCGCCCAAAACTCCTTACATAAGATCCACATAGCCTAGGATAGGCCTGAGCAGGTTTTCCCCATGCTTGAAGTTTTAAGTGCCCTGGCGTTTTAATTTAATCAAAATTGATTGAAATAATTAATTTAATATTAGTTGAGAATTAATATAATTAAGAATTAAATTCTGTTATTAAAATTTTAATGTGGCATAATTAATTTAATTGATAGATTAATTAAATTAATTAATTAATTTAATTTTTAGTTTGGAAAATAAATTACTTAACCGGGACCGAACACCGTTAAATTGAATTAAAAACAAGAGTGACATTTTTAATTCAATTTAATTCCCCCAAGTTTATTTTTTAATGATGGTTTAATTTTATTCTGCATTTATTTAATATACGTGAGTTTAATGTGTATATGGCTGATCAAGAGCTGGAGTCTGACCAATGCATGTCTGGTGGTTATTTATATATTTAATTATTTAATTATTCTGTGGCAGTTTGTTATAATTAGTTTAATTAAATAAAAGATGATATGTGTGTCGTCTCAATGGTCGTTATATGTATAAGGGTATGCATGCTCATTCTCAGAATTGAATGTTTATACCCTGAGATCCTCTCACCTACGTGCGAGTACTATTTTATAATGATGAGATGAGGTATGACACACTTCACGCCAAGTGACGGTGACACACCGGACCAGAGTTGAATGCATTGGAGGGGAATGCACTGCAATTTAAGTTGCAATCCACATGACTAAAGGTACTTACCCCTAATGTTTCAGTTGGTCTATTATTCACTCAACGGATCAACCAATAGTACTAGCTCACGATCAGGTATCCATTTTGTTTTTTCATGGTTTATTATTTTTGTGAATGTTTAATTTATTGCGTGATCACATAGTATAATAATAAAAATGCATGCAAGATAAAATGAACATGTGACACGGTGAATTTTTTATTTTTTTGCATGGTGAGTTGTGAGTGCGATCACATAATATGCTCTTATAAAAATTGAAAATGATTTCTTTCACCACACTAAAAATAATAAAACCCTCAAAGACATATTAAGTCAAAATATCCTTCTGTCATTCAAATTTTGACAAAACTGGTTGTTTCAGCTATCATTCATGACATAACTTAGGGCGACTCTTACTACCGGGGAGTCCCTATAAGAGTGATGGGTTGACTTAACTAAATATCAAGAAAAGAAATATCTACAGATAGATTATAGTAATTTTAGAGGCACTACTACAAAAACGGGCAAGGGAAGCGCCCCCTTATATCAGCGCTAAGCAAAACTGCTGATAAAGGTTACCCTGTATCAATGCTAAAATTTTAGCACTCATACAGGGTCTCTTAATCAACGCTTTTCTAGCCCTGATAGAGGGTATCTTTATCAGCCCTAGAAAAGCGCTGATAAATAAATCATGTATCATCGCTTTTTTAGCGCTGATACAGAGGGCCTCTATCAGCGCTAAAGAAGCGCTGATAAAACGATCCATTATCATCACTAGAAAAGCACTGATAAAGACACTCTGTATCAGTGCTAAAATTATAGCGCTCATACAGGTATGATTTATCAGCGCTTTTTTAGCGCTAATAAAACCTTAGTCTGTTTTTTTATAAAGTCAGTCGCACAGTGCCCTTGTTTTATCGCGACCTAAAGCTCTCGCGATAGTGGAACCCTACAACTCCCCTCTGCCGCCCGCGCTTCTCTTGCCGGACCTCCGCCGCCCTCGCTCCTCTTTGCCTAACATCCGCTGCCCGCAACGCCCCTTCGGTTTGCCGGACCTCCGCCACCCACAACGCCCCTTCAGTTTTCCGGACCTCCGCCACCCGCAACGCCCTGCTTCTTGTTGCCGGACCTCCGCCACCCTCGCTTCGCGTTGCCGGACCTCTGCCGCCCGCAACACCCTCTTCTGTTTGCCAGACCTCCGCCACCTGCAATGCCCTCTTTGGTTTGCCAGACCTCCCAAGGCATGTTTTCCAAATATTTTTTCAATATTGTTCTTGTTGTTGGTTGAATCATTTATTTGGGTTAAATCTTTATGGTTATGGTGTTTAATTGCATCATTAGGGCCTTTCCTTAGTTCAGTTGGTGGTTTCATTCTGGTTTTGTGAAGATATCAAGAAATAGGTAGGTTTTTCCATTATTTGACATTGGTTTAGGTGTTTAATATGATTTATTTGGTTCTAAAATGGTTTTATAAGTTGTCTGGGTTGTGGGAAACATGTTTTCCAATTTGTTTCTTGTGTCTAAGGGTTTGATAATGACTTGACTATTGTAAATGTTTGTTTGTCATGTGTGTTTCTATTATTGGAAGAGTGATTGTATAAAATAGATATAATTTTATATAGGGGGTGGAATTGAGCACAACGGAATCATAGTGATGGAGAATAACCCAACCCCATAAACTCATTTATACCTAGAATACATTAATTCAAACAATAATACATCACCAAAATTTAGTAAACCTTCCCAAAAAAATTCTCTCCACCCTTAGGAGTACCGTGACACACCTAATTTAAGAGGAAAACAAGTAATTAGATTGTAATTAAATGAATGCAGATAATAGGATGTTACAATGACTATATGAATGGTGTTACAAATAATGGTTATAACAAGGGGATAATTTTAATGAATATGTCATTAATAGACCATGTTATATTATTATAAATTGAAACATCATCATTAGAGAAACACTTTGTCAAATCATGAGACATTCTAATATTATAAACTTGTGGAATCATCTACCAAAATATATTTAATTCCATAAATTATAAGACATTAAGTTACTATATTTATCTTATTGGGGAACTCCAAAAATATGATTTTAATCTACACTAGGGTATACTAGTCAGTGTAGTAGTCTAATCTAGTTTATCATATAACATGATGTCTCACATAGTTACCTATGTTTCCCTTACCATCAATTATATAGAGATAATAAAAAAGTATGTCACTAAAAAACTATAGGTATTATTAATAAAACATAACAAAAAAATCTCAACTAACATCCAAAACCATCCTAGAAAATAATCAATTTCTCCTATACATCCATGCCTCACACAGAAATTAAATTCATCCCATTAATGGGTACAAGTCAATATATGACATAATTGTTCCAAGGATCTACAGTTAAGGATGTCAGAAGCATAATGTAAAAATATTTGATAAAAATTCCAAAAATTAATTCGAAAAAACATTGGAATCCTTATTATTTACCATCCTTTGAAAAATAATATTTGAAATCATTCCTTTTAAAACATTTTTAAATCACATATTCCTCATCAAGAAATCTAATATATTCTTTTGAAATTATGAAAATCGTACCATTAAAAGAGTTGAAAATAATAAAAACATTTTTACTTTGAATGATTTATTCATATAATTATTTAATAATTAGAAACAATCCGAAAACTCATATTTAGATATCCAATTAGATTTTATGAGAACAACTAACTTCTGAATTTTATTTATTATTGAATCAAAAAACACAAAAACTACTGTATCTCATTGTTTCATGTTTGGATATAATTTAAAAAAATTATAAAACCCTTCATGAATATCATACATTCGAATATTTTGATAAGTTATAAATTTTAGAAACTCATACACTCCCCAATAGTTAGTGAAATGAATTTAAGTAATTTTTTTAACCCAATATTTGTTGAAACCACATTCGATAAATGTTAAAAGACAAATTAATCAAAATTATGTCCCATAAAATCCCTAGACGGACAAATAACCTATAATTAACTAGTCAAAACACATGTTTTTACTACCATAATTGTTAGGGTTTAGGGAGAAAAATAAAACCAAGGTTCCCTTAGTGGTGATGGTGGATATATGTGCTAGTAGTTCCCCTTTTGTTGACTGTTATTGGTTGTGTAATGGGGATGTTGACCCTCATGTTTAATGGAGGCTTGGTTGTATTGTTGGTTCCCTTACCTTTTTTTGTTATTTTGGTTTTGGTTGAAATTGTTAAATGCTTGACCTATTGTAGTGTTATCTTTTTGTCTATTATATTGTGAAATTTGGTTATGATATGGTGTTTGATTATTATGTAATATTTATGGTTTTTTACATGAAAAAACCATTCCCAATGGTGTTACTCAATGCCTAGGCACTAGTTACAACCCATGGGGATTGGTAAATCCCTTTGGACCTTCCCACGAGTTGGGTCAGGTGTCAAGTGGGACGGCAACCTGGCCTAGTTCATGACAATAAGTCTACACCATAGTATGGTTGTCTAAATCCTTTCTGTACCATGTCCATGGGTGGTTGCAACGTGGTATCTTTTTTTATAGTCTTAAATTCCATGAGCCCCATTTTATAATCTTTTTTCTCCTACAAAACTCTCATTTGAAATCTTGATTCATTAAGGATTACAAGAATCATTTTAACTCCTTCAAACAGTGGATGTGTTTATTTTCTCTCTGATAAGGGGATCTCTCATTGATTCTTTAAGGATTACAAGAATCATTTTAACTCCTCCATACTCCCTTCTTCTCAGATAGCTCCAGTGGATGTGTTTGGTTTCTCTCTTATAAGGGGATATCTCATCGATTGGAAATCCTCTATCTCCTCTTATATCCTCCTTATAGAGTGATAGATCATCATCTTTTTAGTGACACTAATATTCTTTTTTACGAATATTGACTATTGGTTAGACTACTTGATCTCCTTATAAGTAAGTGGTTCTCTTCTACTTTATTTGGAAGTCTTGTTTTGTGTACTTGAACTATAAATACAAATATTTGTGATTCAAATAGGATGAAGATGAATAAAGATTTGATGGATGCTAATCGTTTAACAATAGAGTACGAGAATGGAGTGAAAGAGTTCATTAAGTTTGCAAAGGATCACGCAAAGGATCCTTCTCAAATCTTTTGTCCGTGTTTATGTTGTTGTTATTCTAGACTACTTACTCTAGAGGAGTTGGAAGAACATTTGATATGTCACGGAATAGATCAGAGTTATAAATGTCGGAATAAACACGGAGAAAAAGCGAATGTAGCTACTGGATGGGATAAAACTACGTTTTATGGATTGTCAGATATGAATACAAATATGGATAATGAAGAAGACTGTATGGAGGATGTGATTACAGATGTCAATGATTATGAAGATCGTATTGAGGAAATGAAAAATACAATTCAAGATGAACTTTGTGATTGCCCAAAATTGTTTGAGAAGTTAAAGAGTTGTGAAAAGATGCCATTGTATGCTGCTTGCACTAAGTATACAACATTGTTAGATATACTGAATTTGTATAAATTGAAAGTAGAAAACGGAAGGAGTGATGTCAGTTTTACGGAACTACTTGCTCTCTTGAATGACATGCTCCTGGAAGACAATGATCTCCCAAGCCGTACATATGAAGCTAGACGAATGCTACGCTCGATGGGAATGATTTCTGAAAGAATACATGACTACCCAAAAGACTTTATATTGTTTCTCAAAGAGAACAAATCACTTATAGAATGCCCAAAATGTGGTCCTTCTCGATACAAGAAAGATAAATCCAATCCTAGAAAAGTTGTATGGTACATTCCAGTCATTCCAAGGTTTAGGCGTCTATATGGAAGTGAAGAAACTGCAAAACAATTATTGTGGCATACAGATAAAAGAAATAAAGATGGGTTATTATGTCATTCGGCCAACTCTCCTCAATGGAAGAAAATTGATCATGAGTGTCCTAAATTTGGAAAAGAGCTGAGAAACCTTCGTCTTGCGTTATCTACAGATGGAGTGAATCCTTTTGGTTTTCAAACCAGCACTCATAGTACATGGCCTGTAATGTTGGTAAATTATAACATGCCACCCTATTTATGCATGAAGTGGAAATTCACCATGTTATCTATGCTTATATCAGGACCAAAACAACCAAGTAATGATATTGATGTTTATCTGGCTCTTTTGATCGAGGATTTGAAGTTATTGTGGGACTCAGGTATAATGTTGTATGATGCTTATAAAAGTGAATACTTCACGTTGAGAGCGATGTTGTATGAGACAATAAATGATTTCCCTGCTTATGGAAATTTTTCAGGCTATAGCATTAAAGGAACTCAAGGGTGTCCTGTGTGCGAAGAAGATACAAAATCAATTAGGTTGAAACATTCATCGAAATCATTGTTTCTAAAATATCGTAGATTTCTACCTCGTCGAAATAAGTACCGATCATGGACGACATCATTCAATGGAAGTTCAGAAAAACACGCAACACCGTCTTCACTAACAGGTGATCAGCTGTTTGAGAAAGTAAAAGATCTGAACACTGTTTTTGGTAAGCCATTTTTGAAAAACCTTACGAAAATCGGTTGGAAAAAGAGATCAGTTTTTTTTGGAATTACCATACTGGAATTGTTTGTACGTCAGACATTTTCTTGATGTGATGCATGCAGAAAAAAATGTATGTGACAGTGTTATCGGAACATCGCTAAATGCCCGTGGCAAAAAAAAGATGGAATTAAGGCAAGGTTGGACATGGTTGAAATGGGAATATGAGAAGAGTTGGCACCCGTGAAGGGTGAAAATCGAATGTTTCTTCCTCCAGCTGCATATACTCTTTCTAGGGAGGAGACATATCAGTTTTGAAACTTCTTCAATGATGTAAAGGTTCCAGAGGGGTACACATCAAATATCAAGAACATTGTGTCAATGAATGACTTGAAGTTAGAAGGTTTGAAATCACATGATTTCCATGTTTTGATGCAAGATCTAATTACTATAGCTTTACGTTGCATTTTTCCCAAGAATGTTCATCATGCGTTAACCAAACTTTGTTTCTTTTTCAAAGCTATATGTAGAAAAGTTTTAGACCCGAGGAAATTTCCAGCTATGGAAAAAGAAATTGTCATCATATTATGTTTATTAGAAATGTTCTTCCCACCAACATTCTTTGATATGATAGTTTATTTGATGATTCACTTGGTGAGAGAGATTCGACTTTGTGGTCTTGTGCACTATAGATGGATGTATCCTGTTGAACGGTATATGAATATTTTGAAAGTGTATGTCAAAAATTGAAGTCGGCCAGAGGGTTTTATAGTGGAGTGATATATTGTTGAGGAAGCCATTGGATTTTGTACTAAATACCTATCTGATGTGGAAAGCATTGGTCTCCCGAAATACCGTAACACTGGACACATTGAGGGTGAGGGAATTTATGGAAGAGAAGTTGTGACAATCAGTATTACAGATTGGGAGCAAGCTCATATTTATGTTTTGCATAATAGTTGGGAGGTTTCTCCATATATTGAAACTCACAAAGAGATTCTTAGGCAGTTGAATCCATCGAGGGCTAAAAAATGGTTATCAGATACACATAGTCACCAGTTTATAGGATAGTTTCAGGACCATATTTTTAAGCAGTTAGATGAAAATCCGAATTCAATTTTAAAATGTCTTCGATGGCTAGCCGCTGGACCAAGTGTGTATGTATTATCTTACAGTGGTTATGTAATTAATGGTTATACATTATATACAAATGAACATGATGAAGATAGTACCATGCAAAATAGTGGAGTTACACTAGTGGCTGAAGCAATGCATGTTTCTGGTAATAAGGACAGAAATCCAATTTATACAAATATGTCATACTTTGGAATTATCAAACTAATATGGGAGTTGGATTATATGACATTCCAATTGCTGATTTTTCAATGCAAATGGATTGATAAGAACAGTGGTGTTAAAATAGACGAATGAGGATTTATGAAAGTTGATTTTAGTAAGGAAGGGTACAAAGATGAATAGTTTATAATGGAATAACAAGAGGTACAAGTTTTTTATGTTCTAGATCCCGCAAACTGAAAGTGGTCGATTGTTCTATTATCGTCCAAAACTACTAAAGGTTCGGATGAAAATTCAGTAGAGGATGATCCTTTTAGTGGTACGTCGCAATCATTTCGGAGTGGTCCCAATGCAGATGATGTTTTTTATGTTAGAGGAGACCACAATGAAGGGATTTGGATAGTCGATAGAGGTTTCAAATCCCTTCAACCTTTGAAAAAAAGAAAGAGAGTTCAGTAAACTGGTTATATTTTATTTTTAATATAGATCTTTTTATCTCATGTTATTATCTTACCATTACTAAATTTATGCAATCTGAATTAACTATCCAACCACTTTTGCAAATAATGACTTCTGCACATTCTGTTGCTTCTAACATTGAGGCTAAACAAGTCTCTCAAGCAGCTGCTGCTGCGGCTGCTACTACTCCTGCAGCTCATGCTGCTACTGCTGTTGTTCCAGCTACTGTTGCTCTTGCTTCTCCTGTAGCTCATGCTGTTGCTGCTGTTGTTCCGCCTGCTGCTCCTGCAGCTCATGCTGCTGATGCTGTTGCTCCTGCTGCGGCTCCTGTTGCTCCTGCTGCTCCTCCTGCTGTGGCTCCTGCTGCTGATGCTCTTCCTGTTGCTCCTCCTACTACTCCTGCTGCTATGTCTCCTACTGCTCTTAGTGTTGAGGTCCAACAACCATCAACACATGTTGTTGATACCATTATAGATGAACATATATATGGTGTTTATATCGATGAAATGGTCGGGAATGAAGGACCAACATCGCAGAAATCACAGGTGTGTCGTAGTTTGACGGTGTTAGCCAAAATTCTTAAGGCGAAAAGAAAATGCATCAAATTTGAAGTCAGACGGAATGCATGAGGCCAACATGTGAATCCCAACAAGGCTATGTTTAGCAGATATATTGGAGTTGTCACTCGGCAACGCATGCCTATTGACATAGATTCCTGGCACCATGTTGTGTTCGGGCTGAAGGCTATGATCTGGGAAGAAATTACTATAAGTCCCCAGCCGTAAACCTTACTTAATCTTGAGTTATTACAAGATTACACCTTGAGGATCTTTTCAGTTTTAGAGTTTTAGAGAATTAGAACATAAAACTTGCATTACATTCCACATTTAAACAAACTAGTTACATAAAAGATAGTATTCATTTTTCCCATCAATGGAAACATATTAAAAATAAAACATGGATTCTTTCTTGACACTTCCTTGACACAATCATTATATCATGTACCTTTCCCTTGACCTGTGAAAAACATTTCAAAAACTTGGGATGAGCATAAAAAGCTCAGTAAGGGATATAAAAATATGGAAAGGAAACATGGGTACATATACACATAAGAATGAAATCATACTTTACCCATAAAACATAAGCACTTTAACATACCTCATCAAATCATGAATAAATCATAGAAATAATAAGACATAAAGGTAACTTGAGGCATTCATAACTTTCTTGCGTAGGGAGTAACCCTCTTGGTTATGTTTGGAATAACCACCACAGTATATTCCCTAAATCTCTTCGGAGAAACCTTAACGTTTCACTCCTTTGCGTTACCCAATGCATTGGAGAGCTATATCGGGCTCACCTGCCCTTAGTGTATCACGGAACCACCCGTCTTCATAATAATGCCCAAGAACCTCAACATAATCGTATCACATAAAACATGCATAAAGGAAACATAACATTTCCACCTTTCAATCACAAGATATCAATACAACAAATTGATATAAAAACATTATGAAAACCATTTTCAATACCAAAATAAAAGAAAAGTAAAACATGGTATTTATTTTTCTTTTAAAAAAGGTATGGCTTGTAGAGGAAGCTGAAACTCAAATAATGGTCACAGCGGCAGAGAAGTTGTTGTCGCCGCATACGTACGACAAAAACATTCCCTTTTGTCATTTAGTAAAACACTTCGTATAAAAAAGATTCATTTTGGATAAACGTAAAATTCAAAGGGGTTTATACACCGTATAAAAGAAGGTTGTGTATAAAACAAAATATTCCTCAATGAAAGGAGATTGAGACGAAGTCCCATACCTCAGGTCCGACTTGACTCGGTCGTTCTTTAATCTCCTGAATAATAAACTTGAGTTAATTTATACTTGTTTAAGAACCTTTTTCAAGTTCATTATTCCTTTTATATCACTTATTTCCATGTCATTAACACTATGTAATTATTCAAGTTAATAACGGTCGTTTTAATGATCATTGGTACTTGAGTATAAAATAAACGCTTTATAATTACAAGTTGTTCATGTATCTATTATATCAAGAATGGTATTCATGATGTAGATATCATATATATCATATATATACAGTACATTCATGCATTTATAATATTACATAACATTTAGAGGTAAGAAATGAAATGCACCGTTCATGGAGATGGTAAGTCGTACGTACGCATGAACGCTACTTTCATTTCTATTTCGTATTTTATGAAATGGTATCATAATGATATAAAGGTATGTTATAATTCCAGTGTAATATCATATATAATATCATAACTCCATCCTTTATAAGTCCCACATATGGTATTAATGAATCAAATCACTTTGAGGGGGCGGTAGTCCGCACTTCCTTAAATGAAGATATCACGTTTACCCATAATGGAAACCTTAAAGGTATGACCAAAATGAAAAATACAGAAGCTTAAGGAAAACATAAACATATTATATATCATATATAAATATAGTTTCATCTTAATGGCCACCTTTGAAGGTGTTATATGAGTTTTGAACAATCATCGTTTCGGGAGGCAGAAATTCGCCATCCACAGAAACAGTATGTTCTTTAACCATTAGATGTAGGTTTGTTTAAGTTTAGATATAATAATTCTTATAACAACCTCCTAGTATATTGAAGATACTGGAGTTTTTACAAAATAAAAGAATAAAAAGAGTTTAGGGGGTTGGAGAAGCAAAATAAAACAAAAGGACTCAATGAAGACATTACCTTAAAATCGGTAACTCTATTTGGTTTGAGCTCAAAGGCTTCCTTGGGAAGACTTATGCCAAAATTGAGGCTTCAAGGATTAAGAGAGAGAAGTGGAGAGACAAAATGTGCAGGGGTTGGCCGAGCCAAAGGCTTTGGAAGTGTGGGTAAAGAGGTAGAGGTGGGGGCCTTTTATAAGAGGAGAGGAGGGGCACTCTTGGAAAGTAAAGAAATGTTACTTTATTTTGAAATTATTTTCAGATTCAAAAGGTCCCACATTGATATAATTCGAGGGTAAGGTGATAAGGGTTATAAATCCACCCATCCAATAGGTTTTGGACATGTGTAGGTCATAGATTTTACATTATCATTTCATTTTATTTAAATCCTTTATTAATGAGGTAATCGCTGCATCATCATGATGTCATAAATAATTTAATTTATTTAAAGTCTAAAAATTATAAAAAAATATAATGATGTAGGAAATCTTTGTATCTTTCTAATTAATATTTATAGTCAAAAATCTGACTTATATAACCCCATGTAAATATTTCTTTAGTAAAACATCTCATGTTTGTGTCATTTTTACTTTAACATTAAATAAAAAGTTATTTATGTCATTTCCCAACCAAAGTGGCTCCATGGGGTCCCCAAGTTGACCCATGGATTTTATTGGTCGGCCATGACACATCCAATAAGGTTAGGACATGTGTCAAGGTATTTTCATTTTATTATAATATCATTTTTGCCTTAAATTGCACTAATTACCTCTAATCGCGATTAAGAACTTAAAAGTTACTATTCACCAAAAAATTATTTTAATCTAATTGAAACACATTTTACTTATTAATTACAACCATGTATGTCGGATTTTTGAAAATCAAATCACAGAAGTGGCAAAGTTTCATTTAAACGAAAAATCAGTTTTTTAACTACCACTTAATGGTTTCACTATTCATCAAAAATATAAGTTTTTCAGAAAAATACCAAAACTTCACCCTAAGCTATATTTGATATTCTGAATTCAAAAATGATGTCTATTTTAAAAAATTCAAATCATATATGTTACATTAATTTATTTAATAATTAATTCCCGCTGTCATGACAAATAGCGTGTTTTTATGAAACAATAAGTATCAAAAGATTGACACTATTTTATGTCCAATTTCAAAGTGAAATTGATTCCAACGACCACTATTGGATTAAATGGTAAAAAAATATTCTAATTGCACTTTAAAATCAATTCAAAAGATAATCTAATCATATAAATAAATTATATTAAAAAGAGGTTTTAAATTAAAATACAACATTTTTCACTATTCATTAAAAAATGAACTTTATCGGAAAAATACCAAAAATTCACACAAAGTAAATTTTGATGTCCCAATCATAAAGAATAAGTTTATTTTGACAAACATAGCTTATAAAATTGTCAAAAGTTAGATTTAAAAATGGTTTGCCATTAAAAGGCAGTAAAAAAATCTTTTAAAAATATTAGTGTATTCCATGCTTAAGATTGGATTTATTTTCATTTTAATCCTCTAAAACACTATATAATTCCCTAATAGACGTAGATAAAAATATCTATTATTCATTACTTACTTGGGATGTTACAATTACGGTAACATTATGAATTTATTTCTTTAATTTACTAGAAAATAAAATAATGAAACAATGACTTACTCTTCTCAATCTCTTGCAGAGTATATTTATAGTAGACGATTCACACAAGGATTATGTACTAAGGCTTGCAGGAAAGATTCATCGCTGTTTTCACAGTATTTTAACAAGATGTCACCTGAAAGATTCTAAAGGTAAAATAAACCTGCACCCACCCATTGTCTACGCTCACCTGATATCCCAAGAAGCATGGGATGCATTAATTGGTCATCGTGGGGATGAGAAGTTTCAGGTACATTGTGAGTGATAATACGTTGTTTGAGGATACCTGTATTCATCACTTTGATTGTAAATATTTCATTTATGAAACAGAAACTCTGTACTAAAAATAATGAACGTGCTTCAAAACCAACATACCCCTATGGTAAAGCAAGGATGGGGTACACTTCATTATAAAAGAAAATGGTACGTATTTTAAATTTACAATAATATTGTTAGGTTCCAATAAACAATATCATAATTATTTTTCTATGTTTATATGTAGATTGATGAGTCTAAAACCAAATTCACTTCCATACCACGCCATGTGTTATGGAAGGAGGAACGTGTGAACAAAGAAGGGAAGTTAGTAGATGATAACACATAGAAAGTGTTGGAAATATGTGTAAGTATGACATGATGATAAAATAATTTATTTAAAATTGCTATTACATAAAAATAATTAGTTATTTTCCTATATCCGACAGTCACAGGAATCATCTACTCCTGTAGATGATACATACCTATTATCGATGGCTTTGAAGCATCCAAAAAAATATGGTCGTGTCAGAGGTGTAGGGTTTGGGGTGACACCCCGAGTATATTTTGAGAAGAATAAAAAATGGATGATACAGATGAAAAATTGGAACAAATGAGCAACAACATAGCAACCCTTGAAAAACAATTGCAATGACAGGGAGAGTTGCTAGCAAATTTTATGGGTGGGAAGTAAAGGGAAGACACAACTCAAGAACAACTGCCGCATGAACATCCCCCCACCAGCTTTGAGGCGAGCCAATCACCTCAAAGAACTATCTTATCCGTGTTAATAAATATTCTAATAATTGTTCCTTTGAAATATAAATCAGAAAAACACTGAAAATTTTTCTGTACTCATCTTATACAGGGTGATAATGATTGTGATTTATATCTGTCAACACCCACCTATCACCTTATAGCGAGGGCTATAGTGTTCAATATCCTAGATGCCACACTACATAATAGACCACTTCCGAAAGATCATCTGAAAGTGACGATTAATGTAGCTCATGAGCCAAAGGCAGAGCTACCTATTCCACTTGATGACGATGATATTAATACGGTCGAAAAGGCTATGGGGAAATTCATTGCATGGCTGTCACAACTTGTAAGAGTACATGAAGACAAAGAGGTATTTATTTTCTTTTCTTTTCAAGCTAAACCCTTACCAATTAATGAAAAAAGGGTCTGACCAAATGATTGTTGTTAAAGACGGAGAAAGGGAAGGGGGTGACAAACGTCGTCTCAAAACCATCTAACGGATCGACCAACCGATCCCAAGGAGCTACTGAAATCACAATAACACCACCAATTCTCTATCCACATTTACTAGAATTGAAGACTCATGTGGATACGAAGCTAAATGATGGCAATAGTCATATAGTGGTTTTTGAAGAGAATATATATAGAGAGGAAAGTCAACATTTCGTTGATGCTAAAAATGTAAATGAAATCCTTTAAAATGGTTGGTTAGGCATCACAGTTGTAAATGTATATATGAGGTATGTTTCCATGAATTGATTTTCCAAAATCTGATCTAATGTGAAAATTATTACTAAATTCATTTTATATTGTTGACAGACGCATTTATGAAAAACAGCTGAAGGAATTTTCCCATGAGCCAAGATTTGGATTGGTTAGTCCTCATATCACATCAACACACCTAAAAAAAATAGATCCATCAAAAAGGGATGCGATAGTGAATGACTTGCTGAAAACATTTGAACACAATATTACAGATGATAGACTTTTCCTAATACCAACCATGCAGGGTTAATACTCTACGATTAAAGCATATCAATTATATTTTCACTTCTTTTATTACTTATTCCTTTTTTTGTTTTTAGGCAACATTGGTTGCTAATTGTGGTGAACTTGGATACTCCAAAGATTTATTTTCTGGATTTAAAGCAAGAATATCCATCAAACCGACCACACATGATGGAGTTTGTGAATCTATAAGACACTACATATTACGTTTTAGGTCTAAACATCAAGTAATATAATTTATATTATCTTTTACTGAGAATTCTGTTATGATAGGGAGGTGTATAATTATCTTCTAAAAAAGGAATGAGGATAGGGGCTAATCATAGGGAGATGAGCAAGTACTACGTCTGGACAAATATTAGGGTATATATAATAAAATTTCACTATCCAAACACATCTCAACACAAGTTACTTATTCTCCTAATGATCAATTTTTTTTGCAATGTCCAAAAAAAAACAAACGATAATGATTGTGGTTATTATGTTTGTAAATTTATGAAAGAGACTGTTTTTCATCAACAAACTAGCATCCCTAAAGAGGTATTTTTAAAAACAACTACTAGATCTTTTAAGTTATTTATTAAGTCTTTATTTTTTTATTTTGCAGTACTACCCTGATTTCCAAAAAGCCTCATACTCACAAGATGATATAGATGTGTTCAGAAATGAGTGGGATGCATACCTGATGGCATATTGTACACAAATACAATGAAGATATGACTTGGGGACATGTACAATTTGTTGTCATTTTTGAGAGGGGTTAAGGGGATCAAAAGATGAAACATTGTTTTATGTAAATGTTCATAGTAAAATTGTAATTTTTATTAAATAAAACAGCCTTTATCCAATTATTCATTTCCCCATTTTAACATATGATATGCACCAGCTACATGCAAGAATGCTGAACCACTCAAAGGGTCTCTATTTTGTTTAAAATGGACACGATTTTAATTGAAAACAGCAACTGAGCTACAGAAATCCAACTAAACAGATTTGGATTGCAATGATCTTTTATAAGAACGATACAAGGGTCCTTGGTGATGTGTAAGAGTCAACCCCACCTCAATCTGAGGCACGGTGTGGCCGCTATCACTCAAAGGGTCTCTATTTTGTTTAAAATGGAGACGATTTTATGTGAAAACAATAACTGACCTACGGAAATCCAAAAAAAACGCATTCTTATTGCCTTTATATTTTATAATAATGATACAAGGGTCATTGGTGATGTGTACGAGTCAACCCCACCTCAATCAGAGGCACGGTGTGGCCGCTATCACTCAAAGGGTCTCTATTTTGTTTAAAATGGACATGATTTTAATTGAAAACAACAACTAACCTACAGAAATCTGACCAAACGCATTTGGATTGAATTTATATTTTATAATAACAATCCAAGGGTCCTTGGTTATGTGTAATATTCAACTCCGCTTCAATCCGAGGCACGTTGTGGCCGCTATCACTCAAAGGGTCTCTATTTTGTTTAAAATGGACACGATTTTAAGTGAAAACAACAACTAACCTACGGAAATCTAACTAAACGCATTCGGATTGATGTGATATTTTATAAGAACTGTTCAAGGGTCCTTGGTGACGTGTAAGAGTCAACCTATTCTCAATAAGAGGCACGGTGTGGCCACTATCACTCAAAGGGTCTCTATTTTGTTTAAAATGGACATGATTTTAATTGAAAAGAGAAACCGACCTACGGAAATCCAACCAAAAAACTTTTGATTGAATTGATCTTTTTTAAGAACGATCCAAGGGTCCTTGGTGACGTGTAAGAGTCAACCCCGTCTCAATCCGACGCACGGTGTGGATGCAATCACTCAAAGGGTCCACATTTTGTTTAAAATGGACACGATTTTAATTGAAAACAAAAACTGACCTATAGAAATCTGACCAAACACATTAATATTGAATTGATATTTTATAAGAACAATCCAAGGGTCCTTGGTGATGTGTAAGAGTCAACCCCGCATCAATCTGAGGCACGGTGTGGCCACTATCACTCAAAGGGTCTCTATTTTGTTTAAAATGGACACGATTTTAGTTGAAAACAACAACTGACCTTCAAAAATCTGACCAAACACATTCGGATTGAATTGATATTTTATAAGAACGATCCATGGGTCCTTGGTGATGTGTAAAAGTCAACCCCGCCTTAATACGAAGCACGGTGTGGCCGCTATCACTCAAAGGGTCTCTATTTTGTTTAGAATGGACATGATTTTAAGTGAAAACAACAACTGACCTACGGAAATCTGAACAAAAGCATTTGGATTGCATTTATATTTTATAAGAAAGATCTAAGGATACTTGGGGATGTGTAAAAGTCAACCCCGCCTCAATCCGAGGCACAGTGTGGCCGCTATCACTCAAACGGTCTCTATTTTGTTTAAAATGGACACGATTTTAATTGAAAACAATAACTGACCTATGGAAATATGACCAAACACATTCTAATTGCATTGTTCTTTTATAATAACAATACAAGGGTCATTGGTGACTTTTAAGAGTCAACCCCGCCTCAATCCGAGGCATGGTGTGACCGCAATCACTCAAAGGGTCTCTATTTTGTTTAAAATGGACACGATTTTAAGTGAAAACAAAAACTGACCAACGGAAATCCGACCAATCATATTTGGATTGCATTGATATTTTATAAGAACGATCCAGGGGTCATTGGTGATGTGTACGAGTCAACCTTGCCACAATCCGAGGCACGGTGTGGCCGCTATCACTCAAAGGGTCTCTATTTTGTTTAAAATGGACACGATTTTAATTGAAAACAACAACTGGCCTATTGAAATATGACCAAACGAATTCGGATTGAATTGATATTTTATAAGAACGATCCACGGGACCTTGGTGACCTTTATGAGTCAACCCAACCTCAATCTGAGGCACGGTGTGGCCGCTATCACTCAAACGGTCTCTATTTTGTTTAAAATGGACACGATTTTAATTGAAAACAATAACTGACCTATGGAAATCTGACCAAACACATTCTAATTGCATTTATCTTTTATAATAACAATACAAGGGTCATTTGTGACTTTTAAGAGTCAACCCCGCCTCAATCCGAGGCATGGTGTGGCCGCTATCACTCAAAGGGTCTCCAGTTTGTTTAAAATGGACATGATTTTAAGTGAAAACAACATCTGACCTACAAAAATCTGACCAAAAGCATTAATATTTACTTGATCCTTTATAAGAAAGATCCAAGGGTCCTTGGTGATGTGTAAGAGTCAACCTTGACTCATTATGAGGCACGGTGTGGACTCTATCACTCAAAGGGTCTCTATTTTGTTTAAAATGGACACGATTTTAAGTGAAAACAACAACTGACCTACGGAAATCCAACCAAATGAATTTGGATTGCATTTATCTTTTATAATAACGATCCAAGAGTCCTTGGTGACGTGTAATAGTCAACCCCTCCTCAATATGAGGCACGGTGTGACCATTATCACTCAAAGGGTCTCTATTTTGTTTAAAATGGACACGATTTTAAGTGAAAACAACAACTGACCTACGGAAATCTGAACAAACGTTTTCAGGATGTATTTATCTTTTAGAAAAAAGATCCAAGGGTCCTTGGTGACGTGTACGAGTCAACTCCGCCTCAATCTAAGGCACGGTGTGGCCGCTATCACTCAAAGGGTCTCTATTTTTTTTAAATGGACACGATTTTAAGTGATAACAACAACTGACCTACGGAAATCTGACCAAATGCATTAAGATTGCATCTATATTTTATAATAACGATCCAAGGGTCCTTTGTGACGTGTATGAGTCAACCTTGCCTCAATCCGAGGCACGGTGTGGCCGCTATCACTCAAAGGGTCTCTATTTTGTTTAAAATGGACACGATTTTAAGTGAAAACAACAACTGACCTACGGAAATCCAACCAATCGCATTCGGATTTCATTGATCATTTATAAGAACGATCCAAGGGTCCTTGGTGAAGTTTTAGAGTCAACCCGGCCTCAATACGAGGCACAGTGTGGCTGCTATCACTCAAAGGGTCTCTATTTTGTTTTAAATGGACACGATTTTAATTGAAAACAACAACTGACCTATGGAAATCCAACCAAATGCATTCAGATTGCATTGATATTTTATAATAAAGATACAAGGGTCCTTGGTGATGTGTACGAGTCAAACCTTTCTCAATCCGAGGCATGGTTTGGCCACTATCACTCAAAGGGTCTCTATTTTGTTTAAACTGGACACAGTTTTAAGTGAAAAAAACAACTGACATACGGAAACCCAACCAAACGCATTCGGATTGCATTAATCTTTTAAATGGGTGGTCATGACATGTGATTTATCAGGGGCCTCATATATATCAAGTCATGGTTGGCCTGGTATACTAGGGTGATCATGTGTTTGCGTCTATGATACTTATGGGCTTATATCTAGATGACAATACTCCCATATGGGAGGGTGGAATGCTTATGGGTCTTATTCCTTAAATGAGAATAATCTCATAGGGGAGGGATGAGATGTATATAGGTATTACTCCCTAAATGATAAAACAACCATAGGAGTGGGATGAGATTCTTTTTGGGAATATTCACTAACTGAAAATAATCCCATAGGGGAGGGCTGAGATTATTATATAGATTATGCCTCAAATGAGAATACACCCATATTGGAGGGTTGATATACTTCTAGGGATTATTATTTGGATGATAATACTCCCATATGGTAAATAATATATGCCTCTTAGTATTATTCCCTAAATAAGGGTACTCCCATAGAATAGGGATGAGATCCTTGTAGGTCTTATGCCTCGGAATTGGAAGAACACATATGGGTTCTCTGAGATACTGGTGAGGGTATTACCTGGATTAGAAAACTCCCATAAGTGGATTTTCATGATGGAGTATAAATAAAACTCACATATTGGAGGTCAATGATAATTATGTATATAGTGGGGAGACCATGGTATATTATATGTTTTGTGTGGTTCCTATGATGTACTCAGATAAACCCTAACATTGGATGAAGTAGGTATGGTTGATCAAGCTTTAATACATGAGAATCAATGTGTCTTGCTGTATATGGGGTAAGAATTGGTCAAACTATACTTTTATAATGTCGACATGATCCTTGTGAAATTCTTGCTAAAAGTTCAGCACTTGAAAAATTAATTTTGGTTTAATCATGGTCATGGATTTGAGGATCAATGATGAATTTTTTATTATTTTTATTCCAGTTATTTCTAAACTAGGTTGTTCATATTGCCTGATCATGCACTTAAAATATCCTATTGCAGGTTTAATATTGGGGGTTTATTAATGAGATTCATCCCCCCTATGTATGTGCACCTCAGTGTGTGTACAAACCTTATAAATTCTTTGAGGTTGAGAACATGATGCATAGTAAATAGAGAAAATTCCAAAGATTTATGTATTGATAAAACACACCCATGTGGAGCCTTAGGATTGAACTGTAAAGCCCCCCGGACACCCCCTACCCCCCCTTGGACAGCTACCCCAAACCCTTAAACAGGCCCCAAACCCCCTGAATTTTGAATTGATTTCGTTAAGTACTTAATTAAATTATAAATTAAGTGTTAATGGTGTATGGGTATAATTGTTGTATGGGTATACTTGGTCTAATTTTCTTATGATTTATGAGTTAATTTTGTATGGGTATACTTGCTTTAGTTGGATTATTGAGATGCTGTTTTTTTTTGCAGGTGTTCGGGTGTGCTGCTGCAGATTTATTGGAGCAGAAGAGAGGGAATTTATCAGTTCTCTTTTAGCGCTGATAAATCATGCTTTTATCAGCACTAAAAAAGCGATGAAAAACTACACCTTTATCAGTGCTAAATAAGTGCTGATAAAAGATAAGTTTATCAGTGCTAATGGAGGTCTGATAAAACACTCATTTATCAGCGCTTTTTTAGCGTTGATAAAGGGTTGTTTTATCAGTGCTCTCTTAGCACTCATAAAGTCTACCTTTATCAGCAATTGTTTAGCACTGACAAAGGGTTGTTTTATCAGCGCCGAGCTTTACAACGCTTTTTTAGCACTGTTAAATCCCGTTTTTAGCACTGTTAATGCCCGTATTTGTAGTAGTGCGACAAGCATTGTGTAAATCAAATTATGATTTTAAGAAGCTGAGAATTCACTCAACAGATCAAGGAACCAAAAGATAAAGTGGTCGGCCAACCAAAATCCCACCTAGAACCCTCCAAGTAGTGGCTTATCCATAGATTGTAGACTATGAGGGGTGGTTCTAGGACCCTTGCCACTAGAATACTCAAGATACATAGTTTTTTGATTCTAGCACATAGGGTTCCTAGAATCCGATAAAATAGTGGGATAAAGTAAACAATTTAATTAATTAATCAAAATGTTTAAATTGGTAATCCAGATAAAAGGAACTAATCTTCTAAAATACATTTTTTTTATAAAATGGAATGATATATGACTACTATATAAACTGTGATAAATATTGCACAAAGTAAATTTCCACACTGAAAATTTCCACAACCACTTGGAGAATACACATGAAGTCATGTAAATATTGCACAAAGTAAATTTCCACAACCACTTGGAAATTTACTTTGTGCAATATTTTACAGTTGGTAGATATTAGTTATATCCAGGAGCACTGCAAAGGTTGTAATCATAACTATCTAATTATACTTCGGCAAGTACAAAAGATATATACCCAGTATGTGGAGAAGAAGAGTACTAGTTTTCATGGATACAAGCTAGTCTTCCATAGATCAAAGTGTTCTACTATCTCACTTAGGCTAAAGACGATGAGTGAGTCATGCTCATATCAGCCAGTGGAATCCATACCTATAAATATCGAGTATGTTGTAGCTTTTAAGGCAGCTAAGAAGAAGATAAACACAATGATTTGTTCCAGTTCTTGAAATCACACCAGGTAAGAAATGTATTATGATAATGTAAATTATGATATTCTTACTAGACAAGATGTAAAGTTATGATAGTGGACAAGTGGGAAATAATTGGGGTACCATCTCTTGAGAAGTTTTACTCAATGAGTTGGGTCACTATAGCAGAATCTCCCTTCAGTGGAATCGTGGAAGTCCTAGTAGTTAAAGTTGTTATTCAGCAGAAACATGATCATTATCATGTGAGTATCTAAAAAGTTTAGTTAGAAAGTAAGATCTAGTGAAAGTGGGAGTGTCGAAATAGTGGGTTCCCTAGACCCAAATATTAAGTGATTTTGATTACCATATCATTTATACAGTAAGCTATATATGATTTTGTCTTACCATTATGGTGTAAACTTTTCTGCATCTACTATTTAAATGGTAATGTCCAAAGGATATTTTTTGTATCAAGAGGTTGTAGCAGTTCCCAGGCTATAATGAGAACCTTGAGATACTATGAATTTAATCTTAAATATAGTTTCTATGGTCTAGAAACATCTTACTGACTGGAAATAGTATATGTTTGAGTATCAGGTGATGGTGGATCATATGTATTGATACTTGTTCTCACGAAGTTCTCACTTGGTTATCTCTAGTAGTGAGATCATGAGAACATACCCGCCAATAGAAAAACCACATGTTTCTGGTGTCTTTGGATGTTCCTATCTACGATCATGTGTAATGGTATCCACGCTTGGGATCATTACCAATGTATTTCATTTGATTTCATACTTTGATGCTAGATGAAAACCAAGGAAATGAAGTCATGGTGAGGTAGTTTTTGTTGGATGCATCATTGGTGGAATGACATTTGTTGAATAGTCGAGAAATGATTTTTCACTTCCAGGTTATGGAAGTAATATATCTTAGTCCAGGTTGATAAGGATATTAGTACCTTAATAATACAATGGTTATGGTAGTCGAGGGTAAATTCATCCAGTTAAATAAACAAACAATAATGCGAGAAAAGGGCGATGACCCATGAGTGCATCTTGCTTTAGGCGATATTAAATACAAAGAGATTATATTATATAGTGCATTTTTGTAGGTTGGTTGTCACTGTTGTGACAATCGTTATCTCTTCAAGGGCCTTGATGGGTTTCTAGATCCCAGTATTGGTCTATGAATACTATTCATTGTTATCGAGATAAAGGCCTAGAGGGTCACACACAATAGAATATTCAATAATCTTCAATATTTAGTTGAATAGGAGTTTGGGAAATGGTGGGACCCACCATTGGTGTCCGAGATTTTTCTAAAGAAAAACGATCACCAGTGTCATAAATAAATTCATATTATTGAAGTTTATAATAATGAGTATTGAATTTATTTGTTAAATGTTTTTATTAGTTTTAAGTGAATTCATGAAAAAATATTAATTGATGAATATTAAATTATTCAAGGTTCAATTAATATTTATGGGAATGAAAAGTCGAGTTAATGACTCAATTGTTATCACGTAATATTTTAATATATTACAAGTGAGTGATAATAATATCTATGACTCATATTAGTAGTAATAAAATGTCATGAATAGTTTGTTGGTTATTCAGGATCTGGGTTGTCATTTCTAGGTAATTATATTGAACTATAAATAGAAGAGGAGAGGATATTTTCAATGACTATTCATGGTGCTTCTTTCTCTTCTCTTCTCTCCCCTGGTCTAGATAGAGAGGCTATGAATCAAAATAGCATGGATGAAGCACTCTCTTAGGAATCACATTCAATGCAATGTGGTGATCATTAGAGCATCGAAGGTGTCATCGTAATTCTGTTCTAGCACTCGGATTACAACGAATGGTGCACCCACAGAATTATTGAAGTGCGTGTGGACAATCGATAGGAGTTCGATGTCAGATTCTTCGAGCATCCATCCCCAATGATGAGTAGACGTTATGCGCGACTTCGTAATTAAACTAGTTATATTACTGTTTATTTTTTTTGCTTAAAATCCTTCATGTGTGGTCCTCGGCTATGATCAATATGTTGTTCACCGACGTCGACAAGTTTACATCGATCGTGGGTGGACAAATTTTAAAACCCACCTATTTGGGGCTTCCGCTGCATGCCCAATTATGACACATATTAATTGTAATTGAATGATATATAATCAACAATTCATCTATAGATTAACCTCACATAGTTTCCTTCATCAATGATTTATTAAGATCACCTCTATGGTACTCTAAATGATTAGAAATTTAAACAAGAATAAATGACTAAAAATACCCAGAATACTCAGGATATCCTTATTAGGAACTCCAAGATTATGATCATCATCCATAATCAATACATCATAATCAATAATCTTCTTCGACAATTCAATTATTTATTCAAAATATAGAAATTAATGAATTATCCTTATTGATTAGAAATAATAAACACTCATTCAAAATAAATATAACACACACAATTAGATCTTAATAGTGTAAAACCTCACATATAGAATAAAACACTAACTTAAAAAGCAATGTAAAATTTTACTATTTAGTAGATGAGATAAGGTATGCTAAATAAAATAAAATAACATAATAACCTATGTATGACTAAAGGTCATAGTCTAATCATGAAATAAGAATTCTCCAAGAGTGATCATAATCAAATCTTGAAATTGAAACTGAGATATAATATATGTTTTAGTATGAAAATTACATGTAGGACACCACTCTTCCTTCCATGCACTTAACCTATAATAACAGATCTATTTTCAAGATAGTTTAATAATTAATTAAAATTAGCATTTTGTTTCTAATTTTAAAACATATCATGTGAGGCCATCATTAAAATTAATTTCATTTAAAATAAAAAACCTATACAATTAAGAAAAACCAAGATAATAAACATTTCATGAAAATATAACATTTATAATAAAGTATTTTGTTCCATAAATATTCTTTACAAAAATAAACGTTTAGTCATAAAGGAAAAAATTGTTTTATTGGAGAGCTGCAATGGGATAAAATGGATAGTGTCATCTGGAATATACTTTTCTAGAATTTATAAAAAAGGATAGTAGCCCAACACAATCTAGTGAAAGGGGACACCATGTAAATACTTTAGTAGTATACCAAGTTGTGGGGGAACCCATGCCTTCTACATTCACATACCCAAGTAGAAAGGGTACCTAAAAACTAATCATTATTGTGAGATAGAATTTAACACATAAGAATCATACATCAATAATAATCATCACAAAGAATTAAAATGAAATCCCTTAATAATATCATTTGAAAATATGCTTAAAGATATAAAACTTATGTTTTTAGACCTTACATTATCCTTACACAAGTAGAAATTTCTATATATAGATACTCCTCATCTCAATGAACATATTAAATAATCCATGGGTGAATACATACATACATACATATATATATATATATATTTATATGGGTGTATGTATCAAATATATAATAAAGGTGTTATGAAATGGGTTTCAAATGAATGAAATTTTTCATCAAAAAATATATTAAACACATGATAAATTTCTAAATACCTCTTTTAGATCCATTAAAGTGAATTTATAAACCATTTGTGTGTTTTTTAAAGAACTCTATAATTCTAAAAATATCAAAAATAGAAAGACACTTTGGTTTATATAAAAAATATTTGGATCTAATTTTCTCTCTATAATTTCCTTAAAATCTCATAATAATTTCATTTGGTATAAAAACATAAATTTAAAATCCAATAAATAAATTTTTAACAATTTGAATAGGCAGTCATGGGGAAAACTAGCCTCAAATCTAATGTAGAAGGTCCAAAACCTTGAACATGGAATGAATGTGGCCTAAAGAACCCTTCACACACCCTAACATCACGATCTGAAATGAAAATCATCAACTGATTCCCTGGTATTTGGACAAGGGGAAGTTTAATGAAGGGAAGATAGAAAAATTAGAGGTAAAGGGGAGGTATCAATAAGATCAGGCAAATTAACCCCTACCCTTATGAATCCACTTTGAAATCGCATGAGGAAGAACCTAGAATTTGATGAGGAGAAAGGGGAGCTCCATTAATCAATATACTTGGGATGGGAACATGATAGGGATATTGGTAGGAAGGGTGGGTTTGAATTACATAAAATTGGGGCATGGATATTATTTCTAATTATCATTTTTTTTCAAAAATATGGGTAATTCGCATGGTTCGGCCACATGGTCCACTAAATCAAGTTCCCACTATACCCAGTCATATGGATGCAAATGGGAACTCACACTTTTTGGTTGCATGGTTGGAAAAGCCATGTGATAAATGTGGAAATAATTCCTTTTATAGTTATATACTCATCTTCATGGTCATCATATGGTTTAACTAACCATGTGGGATAATAGTGCGGTGGTTAAAATATTTATAATTTTTTAAATTTTTTTAAAATATTACATATGAAACTCAAGGATAATAAAGGGATAGTAATTAAATTAATTAATTTAGAAAACTTGGGTTGTGTTGTGAAATCCCCACCCCAATTACACTTTCAACCCCAATAAATCTTTGGATGAAACAGTTGATTAATAGAAAGGGCCAAACCCTTATATTGATGATGTGTCCCAATAAACACATAGATAGTCAGGAATTACTACTAACAACTAATTGTGCTATCCTCAGATCAGAAAAGTTATTTACAATAATTTCCCAATTTCCTAATCATATAAAAAAATAAAGGACTATGAACAAACAAGGGTGACTCAATAAAGAGAAAGGATGACTCGATAAATCACAACATTAAAATCCAAGGAACACCCTGATTAAAAAGGAGAATATAATGACCCAAGCATGATGTATATGAATATTACATCATTTTAGATGAATATTCATTACATTTCAAAAATGTATACTTAAGGATCGTAATAGTTTAGTGATTTTAGAAACTTGGAATACATTATTATAACTTGTGAAAGATCTTGAACTTCTCTTATAAAGATCTTCCCCTTTAGTACTCTTACATAAATGATTTCCTTATACCCTGATTAATGGAAACATAAGAAAGGGTGAGCATAGATGCTCAGTAAGAGTAATAAAACAATAGTTGAACATATGAATGTAAAAAAAACATGAACATAACTTTTTAATATCAAAATATTGGGACCTGAAATGAATCTTAGATGTTCGTAAGGCATAAATAATAAATGAATATTAACCATTATAACAAAGAATTGGAATAAAATATGAACTTTTGGAAAACACATAAGCATTGAAAATCTATTCCATACTTTTCCAAGGATAATTTCCCAGACCATCATAGCATATAAATTCCATTACTTGACTGAGTTCACTCCTCATTTTAGCCCTATATTACTGAACTGGATGTAGTTTCCATTTCAGCACTATATTAATGAACCAAATTTACTTACAGTTCCAGTCATATATATCTTCTGAGATATAAATCTTTACTCAATGCATTGTAGGTAGATATAGGTCCCACCCATCTCACAATGAAATCATTTTTATATGTGCCACAAAAATATAAACCATTCATCATCTCATAACCCTAGTAACAAAAAATGGGTATCTTAAACATCATTCCATCATAATCCATATAAAAATGGATTTCATAAAAATAATTCAATCATAAACACAATGAAATCAAATTATTAATAGGGATAGAAATATAACCCTATGTCATCTTAGAAGAAAAATAATTTTGATTAAATACTTAAAATTAATTCTTGAAGAAAATATCCTTTCTTCTCTCAAAACGATTTCTTTTATCAAAATGTCCTATGATTTTAAAAGAAAAAAAATTAATTGGAGATAAACTTGAAATGTTGTAAATTAATCTTTGTGAAAATAATTTTTTATAAAATCATAATAATTCTTTCATGCCATATAATTTAAAAAACCATTGTCCTCGTACTTTTGCCGGAGAAGTCAAAAAGTACCTCATATGGTAAATGAAAGAAATATTCCTTACAAACCATGTAGTAAAAGTAAAAAAACATGTAAAATGACTTTAAACATACATATATAAAAATTAAACATTTTATGAATACAGTTTTAAAAAACATGGACATGGATGATAAATATACCCTAGTAAATATTTATGTATTAACAATATTGGATAATAATGAGATTGTAAAATTATCCCTTACCCTAGGTTTGATATCCTTTTTATGTATCCAAAACTCCTTTATAATAATTTAAATAATTTTATTAACTTATTACAAAATCATAGTCATCTTTATGATATCTTATATGATTATATTTTCATCTGTTTGTATGTAACATTTCATTGTCACTCATTATTTGGATATTAATTGATTTATGTTCTGATGCAAGTTTTGTCGAATAAGATCTTCTTCCACTTCTTATGTTATAGTAATATCATTTAAATTATTATATTTTTATAATATATATCATATTTATTCATTCCATTCATGTATATAATGATTTTTTAATGAATATCTTGTAGAATGAATCGCATCGCATCATGGAGATGGTAGGTCCAACGTACGCACGAGTGACGATATTATTCACATAATGGTTAAATGGTATGAAATTGGATGGTATATTAATTATAAAGAATAATTTTTAAGTTATATTAATTGTTTACATCCATTATACTCATAATTATACCCATCTAGATAAGGTTATGTTGAATAACAAATTACCCCACGGCTTGGAGAGGGTAAACCATACGTACACATGTATGGTGATATTGTTATTCGTATGATAGATAAAAGGAGATGTAAGGTTATCAAATAATTATAATAACATATCATAATTTATAATATACCTGATTTATTACATTATTAATGAAGAAAAATAAGAATAGGAAGTACAAGAATAAATGAATTTTGAAAGAGGTGATAAAACAATTACCTCTTTATCAAGTATCACCTTCTGATTTACACTAAAGGTATCCTTAGGATGGCATTATTAAGAATGTGTGGCCTCTAGGATAAAGTGAGGGTATTTGGGAGAGTAAATTGGCAGGCTTTGGCAGATAAAGTGGGTTTTATAGGTTTCATTAAAAGAGAAGGAGAAGTTTCCTATTATAGGATATGTGACGGGAACTTTATAAATGCCTTGAAATAGTAATTTATTATAATTGTTTTCGGTTTATAATGGTTCCAAACTCATTTATTTTGAATATAAGATGATTTTGGGTTGAAATAAAATAATAAAATAATATTTTTACAAGTTTTTAATATTTTTTAATCCTAATCAGTTTGGTTCAACCCTTATTTACACATTTTAATCTTACCATGATATCATGTTATTTAAACTTTGTGTGCTAATGAAATTATCATAACATGTCAAACAGAAAAAAAGGGAGATTAATTTATGACATTTTTTGACATATCTTAACCATTTTGTCAAATATTATATTTTAGGAATTTTATAACATTTAATAAACTATTTTATATTTTATGATTTGAATTATGTCAATTTTAACAATACTCATACTTGATTTTTTCAAAAATTCATAAACATTATTACTTCAGAAAAACATAAACTCAATACTAACATGTCATATTAATACATAAAATTAGTTTATGACATAGATTATTTCATATAATATTTATTTTAATATTTATAATATCATTTATTTGATATTTCTCTTAATATAATAATTATTATATCATTATTGTGTCAATATTTATGGTAATTATTTAATCTCTAAAAACTAAAATTAAATTTTCATTATGCAGATAATTTTATTATTTTTCATTTGAAAATTTATTTTAGATTTTTCTCATGTTTTTCCCTACATTAAAATTATTATACTTATAAGAGATAAGAGAGTGACCTTTTTCACTCTCTTTTGTTTTATTAATAATTACCTCACTTCCATGGACAAAATCCCATTAAATGAATCAATTATGACCCTTTAGTTTATATGGGTGGATTTTCATTCATCAAAAAGGATTTTTACTAGTGTTAGAGTTATTTTAGTATCCCTATAATATTGTTTGTTACCCAAATTTACCTGATTTATCTTTAACTATGGTAAATAAAAATTACCAAAGTTACTATTCATAATGTTCAAAAAATAAATGTAACCTATTAAAATAATTTGAACCCACCAATTCAAAATATAGAGTCCATTTTTTAAAATTAAAAACATAAAAGTTTCAGTAATTAATTTAAAATTAATTCTCGTTGTCAAAACGAGAAAACATGGTTTTTTAAAAGTAAAAAACATCAAAAGATTGATATGTGTTTATATATAATTTCAATGTGAAATTACTTCTAATGACCAAAATTGGATTAAATGATAAAAAATAATCCAATTATAATTTAAAACAAATTAAAAAAATATTCAAATTATATAAATAAATTAGATGAAAATTCAATTTTGAATGAAAATGATGTATTTTCTATTATTCAATAAAATTTGACTTTAATCAGAAAAATACAAAATATTAAATCAAAGTAAATTTTGATTTCTCTATTCCAATAAATATGTTTATTTTTTTCAAATAGAATATATAATAGTGTTAAAAACTATATTTAAAATGGGTGTTCCAACATAAGGTGGAAAAAGTGTGTTTTTTGAAAACTACTTCATTTATCTGAAAAATTGAATTTGTTCTTATATCTTGTCAAGAAAATACATAACATGAATGTTAATTTTATATAAAATTCAAAATTTGGTTAATACAATTAATAAAAGCTAGTTTACACCCCATTAAATAATAATATTTTTTAGAATATATTGTTGTTTAGTGAAACATGGTATTGCGTACAATGCAAGCTATCAAAAAAGGTCACTCTTGCGTCTAATGCAAGCCAAGTCAGTATTGCGTGTAGTAAAATATTCCTTTTTTGTTTCATATAACATAATCCAAACTTGTTTTTTTATACATTGTAAAATTTTATACTCAGTGTTGCGTGTATCGTACGCCAACTTAGTGTTGCATGTAACATATGACAAGTCAGTTTAGTATGAAAGGAATGTTTGACTTAGTGCATTGCAAGATTGAAATGCATATTTTAATTTATTCCAAAAAATGGAATATATAAACTTGAGGTGTTACATTCTACCCCCCCTTAAAATGAATTTATCCCTCAAAATTATTTGAGGATATAAAAGGATTACTACTTGAAAGTTTCTTTAATGGAAACCCACATCGTAAAAAGGAATACTAAAACATCATTTTAAAATTGAATGTTAGAAACATAATAGTAACCCAAAGTAACTCATCAATAAGTTTACACATATGAGAACATAGAAGGGAAGTGAAAACATTGATATGGAAGAAAAATCTAACCATCATGTTCTGATTGATAGTGACAACGAAAAAGGTTTGGAAAAAGTTAACCACCAGAAACCCATAAATCCATGATGATTTAAGGGACCATCTGATTCATTGGATAAAAAGCTTATAAGAAAACATTTTTGTTCTTAAATATAATTTCTCTAAAGTTGAAGCACATTAGAATAAATACATAATTTATTTTAGTAAAATCTCACTATTGATCATGCCCTGAACAATTTCCACTTCATCTCATATTCAAAGAAATGAAGTTGAATTTGTCATTCCTAAAGTGTTAGTAGATCATAAAATACATCAATAGAATGATGGGTCATTCCATATATCTCAACCAAAAGGTTCAAACATATTAAAAAATATGCATAAGTTTACATACAGTGAGAGAATACATTAATCTAAAAAATTTCAAATGGAGAATAACCAATACTACCCATAATTGGATAACATTACAATCCTTCCAGAAAATGAAAATATTTATCTTTAGAAATAGGTAAAATAAATTGGTTTAACATTACTCTCCCTTATATCATAAGGTAGTTCTTAATTTTCATATTCCAAACATGTGAATACCATAATCAGGTATTCTCTTGAGTCATGGTACCAACCAGAACTATCAAATATCCTTATTGAAAACAAGCTTGTTTTCTTATTCTTAAGTCTAAAATCCTATAATCTTCATCCCAGATAGAATAACCCATTTTTCAAAAAAATCCATAAATACTTACAAGGTAACTAATATCATCCAATTTAAAAATTCCTATCCAAAAAACAATTATCCAAATATTATTATCTCAACATCATGTTCATATTAAGGGTCATCCTTCCCTAAATCATGTGTTTTCCTAAAACATTACCTTATTTCCTCAATAAATCTTCATGATTACTAGAACCACTCAGAATATTATTTCAAATACATTTAGAAAACCACAGTGGATCACTACACAGATATTTCATTATTCCATAATACCATAAAAGAGATTCTACAACATTATTATGGAATCTCATTACACAAACACTTAATCATTCCACCACTAAATTTTCATACTCAAAATCACCAATAGTGATCACATGTGATTTTCTTTTTTCAATGGACTTATGATGTTGTTGATGTTGATCATCACTAATAAACCTTGGATTATGTAATTGGTTAGCATAATTCCCCCATTTCCTAGCAATTGTAGCATTGAATTGTGGGTGATGCATTCTCCATTTCCTTTTCTCTATTCATATCATCAGATATATTTTTCTCTTTACTTCATCACTCAACTACCCAATGACCTTCTTTTCCACACTTAAAATATTTTCCAATACATTTAAGATAGTTTCCATCATTATTCTTTCCACACTTTGAGCATAAGGAATCACCCATATTCTTTTCACCATTGTTTTGAGATTTTCCATTAAACTCCATCTTTTGTTTCTTGTAAAAACCATGATATAGATATGTAACACCGAATTCTATATCTACCTTGAAATCACAACACAAAATCTCTTCATACCAAAAAAATTCTCTTATATCTAATGCCCTTCGAGGACTTGGTTTTTAGAAACTAAAGAATCAATCAAATTTAATTTCAGGTTTGATGATAAAGCCAGAAGCATACTTTGAATGTCTTGTAAATTATTCCTCGTGTGTACTAATGGATTCATCATAATTTTTATTAAGCTCAAGGAACTCCTTTTCCATTTTATTTTGAATAATATGAGGAAATTAGTTATTGAAAAATAAGTTCTTGAACTCATCCCATTTCATGGATTCAATTTCATCATGTTTCCGCATATTAAATATTGAAGTCCACCACTGGTTCACTTCACATTATAAACGATAAATATTCAATGTAACTTCTTCATGTTCTGAATAGAAAAGGATGCAAAATATCTTTTCAATGGTACTGATCCTTTATTCAGCAACAATTTGATCATAAGTCCCACTGAAATAAGGTGTATGTTTCCTCGTGAAGGAGTAAATAGAATGTTGTTCCCTTATCTGGTCATTTGGAAGTCCAGAGTGATTCATAACTTGTGCAAGTATAGAGATAAGATTTTTCATTCTATCTCACATAAAATTTTTCTATGCAGGAGTAAAATCATTACATTTTCCATTGCATTGATCATTAACATGTTCCTTCGAGTTTCGTCCATTGTCTAAAACCCAAAAAACAATAGAGTGAGATTAAAAAATCATACTAGGAAAACAAAAAAAATCTAACGGGTGTATTTTAAATCACTTAAATCATAGGTTTAATCCTTTTATATTCATTATCATTACTATAATTCTAGGACTTTAACAAATAATTATATATATCCTTAGGAAATGCATTATAAATATCTATAGGGATCTCACTAAAGTTTTCGCATCCTAGTTTCCAAAGGTTGACTAAACGTTTCCTCTGAGACTAACTATAATGACCCAAGAATGATGTATATGAATGTTACATTTTTTATATGAATATTAATTACATTTTAAAAATTCATGCCTAAGTACTATAATTGTTTAGTTCCTTTGGAAACTTGGAATACATTCGTCTAACACGTGAAAGATCTTTAACATCACCCATAAATATCTTCCCCTTTAATAGTCCTACTTAAATGATTTCTTTATAACCTAAGGAATGGAAACATAATAAATAATGAGATTAAATGATCAGTAAGGGTATGAAAACAATATATTAACATATTAATGTCAACAAAACATGAGAATAACTTTTGACTATTGAAATATTGAGTCATGAAATAAATCTTAGCAGTTTGTAAGGAATATATCGTAAAGGAACTTTAACCATGATAACATAGTATTGGCATAAAAAATGACCTTGTGGAAAAACATAATCATAGAAAATCATTTCCATATTTTCCAAGGATCCTAGATAAGAAAATCATTGCAGAAAAAGTTCATTATTGACCTGTGTTCACTCCTCGTTCCAACCCTATATTATTGAACCAGATATACTTGTCATTTCATCCAGGTATTACTAAACCAAATTTACTTTCCATTCCAGTCATATCAATTGTATGAGATATAAATATTTACCAAATGAATTGGAGGTAGGTAGATGTCCCAACCATCTCATAATAAAATCATTATTACATTTTCCACAAAAACATAAACCATTCATCATCGTATAACCCAAAAAACAAAAAATAGGTTTCTTAAACATCATTCCATCATAACCCATTTAAATAATTGGATTTCATAAAAATTATTCCATCATAAATACAATAGAATCAAAGTGATAATAGGGATATCAACATAATGTTATGTCATCTTAGAAGGAAAATAATTTTTTCAAAATAATTGAAATTAATTCTTGAGGAAAATATCCTTTCCTCTCACAAAAAAATTTATTTTCTCAAAATGTCACACAATTTAAAAATAAAATAATTTAATTGAAAATACACTTGAACTATTGTAATGTAATATTCATGGAAATAAGTCATAATGAAAGGTTTAGAATATATTCATGTTGTATAAGTTAGAAAAACATTCTCCTCATACTTTTTCCAGAAAATTCAAAATGTACCTCGTATGGTAAATGAAAGACAAATTTCTTCCAAACCATGTAGTAAAAGAAAAATAATGGTTAAGAAAGACATTAAACATACATTGAATAATATTAAATATTTTATGAAATCATTTTTAGAAAAAATGGACCTGGGTGATTAATATACCCCAATAAATACATACATATAGAAAATCTTGGATAATAATGAGATTGAAAAATTATGTGTAAAGACTCAGAATTTCCGTGTAATTTTTTTTAAATATATGGGAATTTTACGAGTCTGTGAAAATTCACGGCACGTTATTCCGAGGCTCGGAGTGCCCAGAATGAATTTCTGAATTTTTTTTGGGTTTGTTCAGTAAACGTGTGAGCGGGTTTTTCTATATTTTGAACTGGTGCTCAGAATTGAAATCTGAGGACATCGTTAAACTCATAGTGCCGGTATTCTCTTAAGGAGACCTTCCCCATGACCACATTGGGTCGAGAGTGAAAGACAGTATTTGGGGTTTTTCATGGAAATGAAAAATAAAATAAAATAACCTTTTATTTAATTTCTACTAAAACCTCCCACATGTGAATATTGTGGACGTGGGGACCACAATAGTTTTATCCTCCAAATTTAATGCTCGGTGATGGGGACCACCCGAGCTAGTAAAACCCCCAATTCAAAACATGGTGGTGGGGACCACCCGAGTCCCTCATAATGGGGGGAGGAAACCTCTCAACTCCCTCTTTAATGTGGAGGAGCCTTTTGAATTCATCCACATTAATTGTGCCAACACACATACTTTTATTATTCTAACCTATGTAATTAATTAATATAATTCTAAATTGTGCCAATAATTAAAATTGGGGAAAACTTTTTATTTTGTTGGGGCTTTTCTTTTGAGATCATTCATTCAAAAAGGGGAGAACTCTTGGTGGGAGAAAGATCTCCAACGAAGAACGCCAATGAAGAATGCTCCATCGATGAAGAACGCCAACTTCGACATCTTCCTTAGGGTACCCTTCAAGGAGGGACATCTTAGACTATGATGAAACGATGCACGAGCCTGGAATTGGAGTTTTTTGGCGGACGAGATGAATGTCGACAACTTCACCTTCTTCGTCATCGATGTCAACAAATGATCAAGGTAGGGGTTCATTTGTGAATGAAATCTTTTCCAATGTTCTTCCCTTGATTTCTTTTTTGGGTTTGGGAATAAATGATTGCTGGAGGATGTAAAGCTTGGTGTTCTTCTTCAAGTACTTGTTGAGCTATATGCAACCACCCTAAGGCGGCGGGTACGTGCCAAACAAACATTTCCCAACCCCTCTGCAAATCTTGTGATGATTTTTTGTTTTGAAAGAGACGAATGCACCAGCGCATTGGCGCTGCACCATGGCCCCCATGACCTCATGACCTCTAGGCCCTCGCAGCACCCCCGCGACCAAGCCTCTCCACGGCACTCGCGGCCACCGCGCCTCACGGCTCTGGCACCCGCGGCCCCGCCACGCAGCCCACAATCGCCACCCTCAACCAAGCCACCGTCACCGTCCGCCAGCCTTCTGCGCTATCTGCGGTCCTCGGAGCCGCCCTAGTTATGCCACCTGTGGCCCTCCAAGATGCCCGAGCCGTGCCGGTCATGGCCCTCCCAGCTGCCCCGACTGAGCCACTCATGGCCTCTTCTGTCCCGGCCGAACCACCTCGTGGCCTCCTTCCATCCTTGGCGCAGTCATCCCATGGCCGAGCTGCCCTCACCACACCCCCCCCCTGGCTGAGCCGCCCTTGTGGCACCCCCTTGCAGTCGAGCCGCTTCGCGGCCCCTTGCGGCTTATTGGGTTAGACCCAGCGGGCCTGGACGAACCCAACGGTCCGGGCCGCCTAGTAGGGCGGCCCAAACCCAATGGGCTAGGCCAGACCCATTGGGTCAGGCCAGGTTGACCCAAATCGGGTTGGACCAGGCCATGTCGGGCCAGGTCAGTCTGACTGGGTCAACCGGACTCGGGCCCACTACAACCCATTTACATTATTTTGGAAAAAACATTGGCATCATATGCCCATCTGAAAAACCGTTAGCAATGCTGGAAATCATGGAGCAAGATGGTACCTTTGATTATACCCCACAATAGTTTTGGTTTAATATGGGGTACGGTCAGGTTGGATTGAGCACGAATCCAACTGGGCCTCTGGGACTAAAATGCAAATAACTCACAGAACGGTCGTCTGATTGATGCACCATCTGTTATGTTGAGACCCATATGATGTGGCCATCCTTTAAGATACATCTTTGTGTGACATCTTGGCAGTTTGAGAATCAACCAGTGGCTTGGGGAGTGGACTCCCCCAGAGACGGGCAAGCCTAGTGTGGAAAACCAGTAGCTGGATATGACGAGAAGAGTGCTCCTAGCTTTACTGTGCGGGTCATATTCTAGAGATCCTGCATGGGTCAGCTCCTAGAGATCATGTGTGGTTCATCTCCAGTGATCTTATGTGGGTCAGCTCCTAGAAATATTGTGCGGGTCAGCTCCTAGCGATCATGTGTGGGTCAGAACAAGCAATCTTGTGTGGGTCAGCTCTAGCGACCATTTGCGGGTCAGCTCCTAGCGATTCTGTGCGGGTTAGCAGTAGAGATTCTTAATAGAGTAAGATGATTTAGTAGTTACATATAATTATCTCTACTATTGTACCAAAAGATATATACCTGATGTGATCTAAGTCATAGCCTCTATGTTTCTTCATGATTGAGATGGATTACCTGATAATATAGGTATATGTATGGGCATATACATAAGTAGGGTTATCTGTTAATTTCATACTTTGAGGTTTATCCTTGGTAGATTTTGTGAGAACTTTAGGGTATCAGGGTCCCTACTAAGTATCATTATACTCACCCCTACACGATCTATGCATGCACCTTGTTGTGTTGGATGCAGATGACGAACAACGTTGAGTGAGGACAAGGGTACCAGAACTGGAGGTATCTCGGAGGTGGACCTAGACGAGGTGTACCACCGAGATGACCGATCGAGATTTGTACCTACCCTTCATGTAGGATCCATGGAGGGTGATCATAGGAGATATTCCAGTTTTTTTACATTGAATTGTCTTGTACTTTCCAGTTTTCCTTGTACTTTCCAGTTGGGCTTGTATTCTCGCCCCTTTTTTCATACTGTACTCACTCTATTTACTATTCAGTTTACTTGAGTTCGTATCTTGATGTGGGATTGGTTGTGTGTGATATAGGTTATAAAATAAATGCCTTCCCAGTTTTAGGGAATACGGATTCGGAGCTAGTCGCTATCCCCTAGCCTATGGAAGGCGGGCTTGGGGTGTCACGGCACGGGCCCCGGGGGATGGGTCGTGACATTATCCCTTACCTTATGTCTGATATCCTTCATATTTATCCAAAACTTTTGTATAATGATTTAAATAGTGTTATTGACTAATTCCAAAATAATAATAATCTTTATGATATCGTATATGATTATATAATTATATTTTTTTAGTAACATTTTATTTTCACTTGTTATTCCGATATTAACTGCTCCATCTTCTTATAAATGTTTTGTCAGATAATCTCATATTCCACTTCGAAGGATATAGTTATATCATTTACAGAATTATATTAGTATAGTATATATGATATTTATTCATTACAGTCATGTATATAATCATATATTAATAAAGATCAGGTATAATGAATCACATCGCATCTTGGATACGGTAGGTCGTATGTACGCACGAGCGACGATATCATTCACTTAATGGTTAAATGGTATGGAATTGGATGATATATTAATAATAAATAATAATTAACATGTTATATTAATTATTTACATCCATTATACTCGTCATTATACCCATCCAAATAAGGTATTGTTGAATACCAAATTATGCCACGGTGTGAAGAGGGTATGTTATACCTATGAATGCATGGTGATATTGTTATTTGTAGGAGGGATAAAAGGAGATATAAGGTTGTGAAAAAATTATAATAACATATAATCATGTCTATGATACCTTATTTATTAATTTATTATAGAAAAAACAAATGAAGAGGATGTAGAAGAAGAAATGAATTTTGAAAGAGGTGATAAAACAATTACCACTTTTTCGAGTATCTTCTTTTGATTTTCACAAAAGTTCACCCTAGGATGGCTTTATACCAAAATTGTGGACTCTTAGATGAATTTAGAGAAGTTGGTAGATAAAATGGGCAGGTTTTGGATGAGAAAAAGGCTTTATAGGTTTAGTTAAAAGAGATTGATTGGTAACCTTTTATAGGAGAGGTGAGGGGTACTTTTGGAAAGTCTTGAAATATTTATTTATTATATATTTATTTTATATCTCTGATGATTCCAAACTCATTTATTTTTAATATAAGATAATATTTGGTAAAAATAAAATATTAAAATATTTTTTTGAGAAGTGTTTAACATTTTTTAATCCTTATCATTTTGGTTTAACCCTTATTTTACCATTTTTAATCTTACCATGATATCATGTTATTTACACTTTGTGTGTTAATGTAATTATCATAACATGTCAAAAGACCAAAAAAGTGTCATTTATGACATATTATTACTTATATTAACCATTTGGATTAATATTATATTTTTTAGGAATTTTTTGTCAATTTTGACACTATTCATGCTTGACTTTTTCAAAAATTCAAGAAAACATGATTACTAAGAAACCAATGCATTAAATAAATCCTAAAATGTCATAGGAATACATAAAATTCTTGGATGACAAAAATTATGTCATATAATATTTATTATAATTTTTATAATATCATTTATTTGATATTTCTCTTAATAAAATAATTGGTATATCGTTATTGTGTCAATATTTTTTATAATTATTTAAACTCTAAAATTTTTAAAAAAAATTCCAATTATGTAGATAATTTCATTATATTTCTGTAGACTATTTATTTTCTATTTTTAATCATGTTTATCACTATATTAAAATTATTATACTTATAATAGATAAGAGAGTGACATGTTGTTACTTTATTTTGTTTTAATAATAATTATAACACTTTCAAGGGAAAAAGTCCATTAAATGAATAAATTTATACCCTTAGGTGATATGGGAATATTTTTATTCATATATTAGGATTTTTTATGGTTTTAGGGTAATTCTATTACCCTCATCAGATTGTTTGTTCCCCCAATATACCTGATTTACCTTCAACTGTGATAAATAAAAATTACCAAAGTTACTATTCATAATCTCCAAAAACTAAAAGTAACATATTAACATAATTTGGACGTAATTATTAAAAATATAGAAACCGTTTTTTAAAATTCAAAACATATAATTTTGAGTAATTTATTTAAAATTAATTCACATTGTCAAAATGAGAAAACATGTTTTTAAAAGTAAAAACCATCAAAAGATTGATGTTCTATTGTATTTAATTTCAATGTGAAAATTACTTACAATGGGAAAATTTGGATTAAATGATAAAAAAATAATTTAATAAATCCTTGAAACAAATTAAAAATATATTATAACTATATAAATGAATTTGATGAAAATTTATTTTTGAACTAAAATGTTATATTTTTCACAATTAATTAAAATATGATTTTTATCATAAAAATACAAAAAATTATAAAAAATTAAAGTTTGATGTCCCTTATAAAAATAAGAAGTTTATTTGTTCAAATAGAATATATAAAAGTGTTAAAACCCAGATTTAAAATGGGTATGCCATCAAAAGGCGGCAAAACTGCATTTTTTGAAAAATACTTCTTTTATCCGAAAAAATTTAATTTATTCCTATATAATGTCTATAAAATACCTAATATGAATTTTAATGTTATATAAAATTAAAAATTTGTTTAATAATATTAATAAATGATTTTCTATATCCCATTAAAAATAAAATTTTAATAATATAGCATTGTTTAGTAAAAACTTGGTAATGCGTTCAATGTAAGCTATCAGGGAAGGTCGCTCTTGCATGTAATTAAAGCCAAGTGAGTTTTGTGTGTAGTGAAATATTCCTTTGGTGTTTCATATAACATAATCAAAACATATTTCTTTTACACATTAAAAAATATATATACTCAGTGTTTCATGTATCATACACTAACTCGATGTTGCGTGTAACATACGACAAGTCCATTAGTGTGAAAGGAATGTTTGACTTAGTGAATTGCAAGATATGAATGAAAATATAAATTTATTAAAAAAATGTTCCATAAAAAACTCATGGTTTTATAGTGAATGATTAAAATATTCAAACAAATATCAATCACTAGTCCTAAAGAAACATCCCATGCACAAGAAATGATCAACCATAAATACTCTACCTTTGGAAAGAGTGGTCAGGGAAGGATCAAAATGATAGTTTCAAACCACCCATATCTAATTAATCAAAAAAAATAGGGAACTTATACAAGGTTAATTGAGACTAAAATTTACTAAAATATCTTCTATGGTGGTCTCCTAAACCTACTAGATTTCCATTAACAGACTAGTTATAAAAAATATTCACTAGATCTCCGAAACTAATAAAATTATGTTCACCCTCAAAGGGGATACTCTATCAAGAGGGGATTAAAATTCTCAAAATATAAAAATTAGATTCATTTGTACTATTTTGAAATTCATGAACTCAAGTCTAATCATAAACTCAAACTATGAAAAATATGGTAGGTCAAATGGGAGGAGACAAGACATAGATATTGAGCAAAGAAAAATGAATACTTGAATAAGAAAATATAACACAATCCTTCTAATAGATTTGGAATAACTAGTAAATTGGGGAATCACTCATGGAACACCAAATTTGGGTGAACCTAACTGAATAATTCAGACATCAACTGGGGTACAACCAATGCTGAGGGTAACACCAATATCGGTCACCCAGGAATATTCCCAATTATTCCATTTCCCAACTCTTATATAAATAATACAGATCAGCTAGGCTAGTATCCTCATGGAAATAAATGGGTGATACTCTTCTCTAAAATAGGAATATATACAAGATCATCAATAATTCCATCAATAAGATCTCAAGAAAAAAAAACATAAATCTAATCCAAAACCACTTCCCAAATACCCTCTATACTGGTATCATATTGAAAAATACTCCAAAAGAAATACCATTTCCAATAAAAAAGGAATCAAACCTTGAGGATGTAGGAAGAAATAATTTGGTTCATTACAATAGAAAACCTCACCTTTTAATTAGGACATTTCTAGGAGGGAAAACCCAAAAAACAATATTAATATAGGCCTGAAAAAGTCAGGATTTATAACTCACACAAAATAAATTCAAATTAAACTAACAATCATACAAAAAATATGGATTTATGACTTAAAACAATTTTGAAAAAATATCCCTTTCCTTTTTAAACCACCCATTTCCAAATCAAAACATTATTATTTTCCTCGTATGATCCAAAAATATTTCAAATCATTTGCTCTTTTTAAAAGATTATATTTTCCTTTAGAATCCTCATTTAGAAATCTGTGAAAATCATAATTATAAAAACTCCACCTTATCCTTAAAAGAGTTCTAAAATATTAACTCTTAAATCCCTCGTAGTAATTTTAAAATATTTTCCCAAAAATAATAAACAACTAAAACTTATGATGAAAATAAACCCCATTATAAAACTTTCTTTCAATATTGGAACAAACCATTTTATAACTTATAGTATATTTCCCTTAAATTAAAATAATCCATTTGAAAATGATTCCAAAACTCATTCTCTCTTTTTCAAAGATCTCATTTGAAATCCATTTTTGAGAATATTAATAAATAAAAAATTAACCATTTAATTAACTAATATTTTAAATCATTAACATTTTTAAATGGTTTAATAAAAAATAGGCTTCATGATAAAACATCGCATGAATATTTAAAACATTTTACAAAACACGATTTATAATATTTTGACATTTGAATTAAAAACGATGTTTTTCCCAAAACCAAACCTTATTTTACATGAAATACATTTGAAAAATATTCCTTGATTTTTTTATAAAATTACACCTCATTTAAAAATAATAAATAAAATCCCATTTTATCGAATCCGTTTAATTATTAATACATGTTCTAAGTATATCTATAGTTTAATTTTTAAAATATATTAATCATTTTCAAAAACAAAATTTTTCCATTTTAAACCAATCTTTTTCAATAAAAATCCATGTTCCACCTTAAAAACATAAATATAATCTAATAAAAAAATTAAAACTATAGGACCCTTATATGAAATTTAAAGGGAATTGTGATCATGAATTACTTGATGACATTTTTTGTACACTATGTCTCAATTGGATGGTTTTCACAAAGAATTATTCAAAACCAGGTACCCAAGATAAACTTGGTTTTCCAGTCCTATAAAGCTCTCCATTTACCACCAGTTCAATTCCCATTTCACACCCAAACATGAGAAATATTATAAAATAGTCATTAAAAATAAATGAATTCTTGAAAAAAAAATTGAATAAATTTTAGATATTTCAAAATGAACCAAAATAGAATCAAAATACAATACTCAAAACCTAACTTCCAATGGTAACTCAAGTTTCAGTACTAAAAGTGTTTTCCTAAAAAAAATTTATGCCATAACGCCAAGTCCCAAGAGTCCTATATATGATCTTCCATAAATCCAAAAATATAAAATTGGGTTCTAGAACCTAGGACCTATAAGGAACCTAGGCTTCAACACCATTTTCACAAACCATCTCTAGGCTCTTCTAGATCCATGAACCCTAGTCCGCCCATGATTAATCAAAAAAGGAATCCTCAATCCCTATAGGAAACAACAACTATCTAGGAATCTATGAAACACCATATCAAAATATTTTTCCCAAATGAAAGAAAATAAATAAGTAGGCAAAATTCTTTGAAAAATATTTCATGACCCATTTGTAAATTGATCATCCATTCCAATTAAAATTGGAGGATTAAAATAAATCATAAAAACTATAATAAAAATTAATTAGATATAAATGAAAAATAATATCTCTATACCTTCCACCAACTCCCTCATAATGAACAATCATCATCTTCAACATCCAGAAATACCACATATGAAATGATCCCCCGATTTTAGAAAAGGAAATAAAAAAACCCTATTTAGCTTATTTGATAAGGTAAAATATATAAAATAAAATAACCAACAAAAAACTATTAGACCATAGGTTCTCGTCTAATACTAGAATAATAAATTCTCTAATGTAAATCCTAAAATAAGTAAAAATCCAAAAACTGAGATATAATATATGTGTGGGTATGAAAATTCCCTATAGTCCCTCATCTTCCATTCCACATGCGTACCCTTAAATAATAGATCCATTATAAGGTAGTTTAATAAATCACAAATTATAATTTTCTTTCTAATTTAAAAACAAGTCATGTGATGAAATTATTTAAATTCATTTTTACTAAAATAAACAACCTGTGAGTTTATGAAAAAAAAATATCTAATAAATTTTAGGAAAATACAAAATTATTAGTGATGGATTTTATTACAAACCTATACTTTACAAATATAAACATTTCTTCATAAAGTAAAAATAATTTTATTAAAATATAACCCATGTGAGAGACTATGGATATGGTCACCTTGAATATAATTCACTAATATCTAGTGGAAAGGATAATAACACATCATAGACCAGTAGATGGTTGCACTATAAATATACTTCACTATTATAGTTAGTGGTGATGGAACCCATCCTCTCTCGGTTAACCTACCCAAGTACAAAGGGTTCCATGAAACTAATAATAAGTGTGATATAAAATTTAACATATAAAAATCATACATCAATAATAATCTTAAAAAATTATCTTAGAGAAATATCTTGCATACATCCTTTGAAAACAATGATCAAGATATACAACTTCAGTTTTTAAAATTTCCTTTTATACATACACCCAAATGAATTTATATATATATATAGATACTCCTCATCTCAATTGACATATTCATACATATTTTTGTGGATATGTATATAAATGTGTCAATATTTATTTATGTATATGTGTGAAAGTAGTAAAGGGAGCATAAAGGATTTATGAAATGGGATACAAATGATCAAAATTTGGATTCACAAAATATAATGAACACTTAATATATTTTTATATACCACTTTTGGATACTTTTTTGTGAATCCATATAACATTTTTGTGCGTCGTTAAGGAAACGTAAATAAAACCAATATCAAAAATTCAATAATTTATATATTTCTGTGAAAATTAAGTTGGAATTTATTTTTTTCATTAAAATTATATAAACACTCATAATACTATCATTATGTATCAAAAACATATATTTGAACACCAAAAAATATATGGTTCTAAAATAAAATAATCAATTATGGGAAAAACATACCTAAAATTAATTAAAGAATGTATGGAATATTTAATATATAAAATAGAGGGATTTAAGAACCCATAGCACACCCTATGAGCAAGATTAGAAATGAAAAATAATCAAAATCATGCCCTATGTAGTATTCAAGAATAGGGGTTGTGAAATTAAGTGAGAAAATGATAGGGAAAAGAGAAAAATATTATCTTCAATAGAAATAAAATCTTACACAGATGAATCCACATTGAAATCATGTTTGGGAAAACCTCATATCAGAGGGGTGGGAAGGATGAGTAGTGATTCGAACTCCAGGGGGTAATGTGTAAGAGATATATGGTTAAGAGGTGTTGGGTTCAATTTAGTGGGCATGTGGGAGTGGTAGATTAAATTTTTTTCATTTTTTTAAATATGGGTAAGTTTCATGGTTTGGCCATATAGTTTACCTAACCATGCAACAATTATGTAATACCTACTATAATCACCTAGAAACTTGTTCATTTTTCCTATGTGTTTATAAAAACCGTACACTAACCATATGAAAACATTCAATTAAAATTACCGATGCATCTACATGGTCACGACATTTTTAAACTGTGTAGGATAGTTATAAAGATGGCTAAATCTTTATATTTTCTCAAAATTTTAAAAATATTTTTTCACAAACTCAATGGTAAAAATAAATTCCTCTAATAAAGTTAATTAATTATGAAATTATGGGTTAGTGTGGGTCATATCTAGAGCACCCATCCAGGATAAATGTCATCAACAAAATTCAAGGCTCATTACATATGTATAGAGAGGACTCATTCCAGATTCCCAACATGAATTTTTTAGTGTTTATAACATGACTATAGAATAACATACATAAATATTGCATCATTTTACATGAATATCAAATATATTTTAAAATAATTCGCAATACAAAACCCTAAATGATTAGTTTCTTTGGATAATTTGTACTTATTCAGCTTATTTCAGGAAATATATTTAACATTTTCTATATATTTCTTCTCTCAAAGTACCCTTTTTAGATATATACTAATTAAAACCATCCTAAATAACCTAGGGGAAAAGGAAAAAATGATAAATGGTTATCTCATATTCTCATTAGTCTAAAAATTCCCATTGTAGATTTGGTTCACTCCTTATTTCATTATTTCCTTAGTTAAGGTTCACTTTATAGACTATAATAGTGTATAAAGTCTCTTATTAATCTAGGTTCACTCGTCATTCTAGTATGTATGATCTCATGATATATTAGTTAGTACCAATTAATTGGAGGTATTTGATATACCCACTTGTCACATAAGTAAAATCATACATATGTGTTCCAAATATCAAAAAAACATTCATCATTTCATCACATCATAACTCATGGAAAAAATTGGTTTTCATAACGGTTCTATAATCACATGATCATAATCCAAACATAATGAAAAAACATGGATGGTATCATTAGATCATATCCCCAATGAAGCAAAATAAATTTCAATTGATTCTAACATAGATGAAAAATAACTTCAAAAGAGTATTTTAACTTTTCTTTCAAAATAGAGAGGAAATAATTTTCATTCAATAAATTGAAAAACAAAAAATTTCCAAAATATAGAGAAAATTATTTTCATTGAAAATTAATCTATAATCTATTAAAATAATCCTTAAAGAAAATAATGTTCATGGAAGTGGGAAAATTTTTTAACTCATTATATGTTAAAATAATGATTCCTTTCATACTTTTGGTAAAAACTACAAAAGTAACTTGTTAGGAAAATTAAAAGAAGAAACCATTAAATTTTTTGAAATGAAAGTAAAATATAATGGATAATTACAATAATTCACCAATTTATCATATAAAATAATATTCTTAAAAATATTTTCAAGAACACGGACAACGGAAAAAAAGTTCTTCGACCAATGTAGAATTAATTAGGGCTTTTACTTAAAGTGTTTTCTAAATACTTTTATTCACCAAAGATATTATAATAAATGGAAAACATTAAAAACATAGAAACAACCATATTAGAATTAAATGGATGTTTTTTAACTGGTAAAGATAATATAAATTCACTAAAGGAGTTTTAGTAATAAATAATCCAAATTGAAATTGAATTTTCAAAATAAACCTTTATCAAAAGTCCATAATTTTTAGACTACACTTTTATGTTACTGTATAATAAATTTATATTTTTTATATATCTATAAAAATAAAAAATACACACTTATCATATAATATAATTTCCCCCTGTAATTTAAAATTACCCATTTATTAAAAAAATTTCATTGAAATAAACATTCGGATGAAAACATATATCTCTTTCAAGCATGTTTTGGTTCTATAGTTTTGATACTTTCACCTTGGTAATGGATTCATTATCTCAAAAATCATAATCATGTAATAATTATCAAATTTGTTAATTTTATATACTTTTATAACCATTCATATAATATGTTGATGAAAAATTAATTACCTCACTTCACGGGGAGGGTAGTATGTACATACACATGATTAAACTTTTCATTTTTCAATGAATGGAAAGAAAGAAGTTCATATAGTAATAAATCATTAAAAATATTAATATTATTATAAATATCATATATATTCAATAAATTAATCTTTAAAACCATCCATGTATGGTGTACATAAAAAATGTATAACATATCATCATATGAGCCATCTAAATGCCTGAATGGAACCTATTATTGTAACAGCCCAAGATTTTATAAAAAATATTCTTTTTAATTTTATTAATGTCTTGTGTTGTACGCTACACCAAAAGGAGCTTTCACAACACGCATCCTTGACTTGCCTTGCATTACACGCAATCGCGACCTTCCTCGATAGCGTGTGTAATACGCAATACCGAGTTTCACTAAACAACGATATGCTATTAAAATATTATTAAAACTAGCCGGTATGAATAGTAATAACCACTTTTTAAAATTCTGTAAATCTTATTTTTCAAAATGAACTTCATTTTTGGATTCGGAGTATCGAATTTAGCCTAAGGTGAAATTTTGGTACATTTCGGATAACTTTCATATTCTGATGAATAGTGAAAATTACTAAATTATAATTAAAAAACAACTTTTTTAATCGAAATAATTAATAGTAATAAATTATTAATTGGAGTAGTTTTAAAGTATATTTAGAATATATTTTTACAATTTAATACAATGTTGGTCATTGGATGTAATTGCACATTTAAACCAGACATAATCAAGTGTCAATCTTTTGATAGATATTGTTTCTTAAAAACACGCTATTTGTTTTAACAGCGGGATTTAATTATAAAATTAATTAATGCAAATTCTATGATATGGATTTGGTAAAATAGACTTCATTTTTGAATTCGGAATATGAAATATAGCTTAGGATGAAATTTTGGCATTGTTCTGAAAAACATCAATTTTTGATGAATAGTGAAACTACTAAGTGGTAGTTAAAAAAATTAATTTCTTCATAAATCTTAATTTTACCGCTTCTGTGAATGGAATTTCAAAAATCCGAGAGACACGGTTGATGTCAGTAAGTAAAATGTGGTTCAATGAGATGAAAATAATTTTTGGTGAATAGTAACTTTTTACTTTTTTTACCACGGTTAATAGTAAATAGGGTAACTAAGGGTAAATATGATATTACTATTACCCTAACACATATCCTAATTCTATTGGATAAGTGTAATTCGACCAAAATCAACCTTATGAATATAATATTACCATTTAGGTCCACTTGGATTAGATTATGACATTTAATATTATATTATTTAATGAATAGTTAAAATAGTTAAAATCAAAGTTTAATAACTAAAACATTTTTAATATGGGGTTATACATAAGATAAATTCGACTATAAATATTCATTAGAAAGCTAAAAAGATTTCCTACATAATGATATTTTATTTATAATTTTTAGACTTTAAATAAATTAATTTATTTATGACACAACGATGATACAGTAATTACCCTTTTAAGGAAATATTAACATAATTGATGTTATAAATGCTCAAATGAATGTAATTTGGGACTTTTTATGACTTAAACTAATTTTATAGGTTACTATGATATATTAGTGTTGATTTAATTAACTTGTTTCGAACATATAATTCTGTTATGACTTTCACAAAAATCATATATCAAATAGTGTCAAAATTGACACAAAATAGTTTTTAAATCAAATATTATATTATTAATTGTTATTTTATTCCTAAAAATATAAGGTTCGGCCAAATGACTTAGATAAGGATATATATATTAATAATAAACAATTTGGGGTTCTTTTGGCATGTTATAGTAAGTGTATTAACCATATAGTGAAACAAAACAAAAAGACACGGTAAAAGTTAAATTATTTAACTTAGAGTTAAATCTAATTGATAAGGTTAAAATAAAAACCTAAACTTGTCTAAATCCTATTGGTTGATAGGATTTCGACCCATACCCACTTTATCTTCGAAATAAGACCCTTTGGAACCATTATAAACCGATTTTGACTTTAATATAAAATAATATTTTGAGATATTCCTAAGGTGCCCCTCTCCTCCCTTATAAAAGGACACCTCCTCCCCCTCCTCCTCACACAAATTTGAGCACTCAAGCTCTGCCAACCCCTGCCAAAATCTCTTCTCCACTTTCCTAGCAACATCCTAGAGGTTCTGGTCTTCCTCAAAGACCAATTTTAGTTCCCTAAGAGGAGGTCTCCAAAAGGCGCTTCAAAGAAGAGGTAATTACCGTTACCAATTCTTTCATCTTTATTTCTTCTTCCACTTCTTCTTCTTAGGTTGTTTCATTATGAAGTAATAACATCAGTATCACTCATATACTGATATGTTATTATAATTATTAAACAACCCTATTTCACCATCTATCCATCCTACGGAAAAAGAAATCACCGCGCGTGCGTACGTACGGAATACCGTCTCCATGCCGTGGTGTAATCTATTTTCCACCACCACCTTACATGGATGGGTATAATGGTGTAAATAATAACTATACATAGTTATTACAACATAATATTGATTCTGATATATTTTATAATCCAATCCAATTCAGTTCAATATTTATGGAAATGATATCATCGCTCGTGCGTACGTACGGACTACCGTCTCCACGACGCGATGAGATTCATTCTCCATGTTAACCATTTAAGAATGATTATAAAGTATATATAAGAAATAATAATGAAATATATGACATTATAAAGTTACTGGATTTATGTATATATATATATATATGTATGTCATCTACTTACTTCCATTTCAAGACAATAAGGAAAGTAAAACAGCGTTCATGCGTACGTACGGACTACCGTCTCCATGAACGGTGTTTTTCATTTTATTTATCTATCTATTATATATATATATATACTGAATATATATGATATATAAATCATATTTTATATTCTGGAATTAAGTATATCATGATATAAGTAATAATGATGTCAAGAACAACAAGTCAAAACACCTACGATAAATGAAACGATTTTACCCAAAACGCTTCTTTAACATGGAATTTACAAAAGAACGGGTAATATAATGTCATAAGTGAACCATATATGATATCATAACAATGAATATGATTCTGGAATAAGTCAATAACATGATTTAAATCATTATACAGGAGGTTCGGACACTTACAAAGCAAGTCGGACATAAGGTAAGGGAAATATCACAATCTCATTTTTATCCGAGATTGTTTATTCATAAGTATTTACTGGGGTGTATTTTATCATCCACATCCATGTTTCATCAATATGTAATATTATTTCCATCCACCTACAATTTTTTAAATCCATTTTTACCCTTCGGTGAGTTTTTAGTAATATCTATGAAAGGAATCTTTTGTCATACGAGGTACTTTTTGACTTTTCCGACAAAAGTACGAAGAATGTTTTTTTTTAACTTATACGGCACGAACGGATTTCTACTGTTTTATAAAGCCTTATTTTCATGAAGCTTCCTCTAAAAGATTTCATGACTATTTTCAATAAAATCTCTTTCTTTTAAAATTGCATGATGTTTTGTGAAAAGAAATTGATTTTGAAGAAGAAAGGATATTTTCCTCAAGAATTCAATTCAAGTGTTTTATCAAAATTATTTTCCATCTAAGATAATAAAGGGTTCTGTTTCTATCCATATTTTTACATTGATTTGACTATGTTGTGATGGAATTATGTTTATGAATTCCATTATCTTATATGAATTGATTTATGATGTCATGATGTTTCAAGAATCCCATTTTTGTTACATGTGTTATGCGATGATGTATGTTTTATGATTATGTGGCACACATAAGAAAGGATTCATTATAAGATGGGTGGGACCTATATCTCCCTCCAATGCATTGGGTAAAGATTTTATATCTCATGAGATAGACAGGGCTGGAACGGTAGGTTATACCGGTTCAGTGAAACAGGACTGAAACGAGGGTTACTCGATTCAGAAAGGGACTTTGTCCACTAAGATAGTCTTGGCAATGAGTCATGACTAACAAGAAATGATTTTCCATGATTATGTGTGCATGCCACAAAGTTTCAAGTTTCATGTTATGATTATGGTGATCTCATTTTCACTTCTATGATTTGTTCCATGTTAAGATATTATGATCTCTTTTGCAGGTTATGATTTTCAAAAAGATATGATATGATTTTTATTTCTTTTGTATACCCTTACTGAGCATTTGAGCTCACCCTTTTATGTTTTCTTTTCCCCAGGATATAAAGAAAGGTTTTAGGTAAAAAAAAGGAAGATTTTTATGGGAGATTTTGAAGATATTTCACCACGATTAGAAGATTATATTCCGAGTTTCCAAAGACACTAAACTATTACGATCCTTGTGTGTGTGTTTTTGTTATGTACTAAGTATTCCGCAAAAGTAATGTAATGTCAATGTACGTCGAGATACGGGTCTCTACAATTATTGTATGAAAAAATTGACTAGATGAGTTATTGATATCAACTGCCTATAAAATCAATATAGGAAGCTAATATAATATATTCTAGGGTATTAATAGTCTATTAAAATTATCCATATAACTCAAGATTATATGGGGTGATAAATCTAAAATCCATATTCAAAGCATAGAGAACACTTCTTTTAAAATATTGAAGTAAACCTCAAATATCAGTCAGATATGATTGAGAGTGGTATTCCCTGAAAAATGACCACTTTCCTAATGTACAACTTGGAGATAAAATTAATATAGAAATATATTATTTGGTATAAATTAAATTTTCTAATTTTATAAGGCGATTGACCACAACTGAAGTAGAATCTTATTAGATGCCTTGGGGAGTCCCATGAAAAAATCCATGGTGAGTTTTTCCCATTACCACTTGGGTATGGGTTATGGTTATAACATATATTTAGACTCAAATATCATATAATTGACTTACTAGCATAGAAATTACCAAGATACATATTTTGAAATATATAACTTCATGTTTTTATACTAGAAATTATTATTCAGAAATCAATACATCTTTGTACTAACGAGATTGATAAATAATGATAAACTACGAGCTTCATATAATTACTCCATAAATTTTATTATTGATGGGAAACATAATATTTTCAAGAACCTAATAATTCCATCATGGTCTAGTTTTTACTCTTGAATAATTCTAACCTTTTTTTACAGCTCCACAACTTCCTTTTATCCCTCTTTAATATTCACAAGATTATATGGCTGAACATTCATGTGAGAAATATAAAAACTTTCTCCTTTACATGTGATTTCAAGGTCCATCCTCTAAAAATCAATAATTGTTGGATCTCTTTAATCATTATCTTATACAAAATATAATTATCCTTCTAAATCAAATCATCAACAACTTTTGTTCCTTTCTAGGTTGATGATGTACTGAGTAGTCATAATCCATAATTAGTTTCGACCATCTCCTCTCATGAATATTCAACTATTTATATATGAATATATAATTTCATATTTTATGATCCATATATATTACACATTTCATTATATTGATAATTCTTTTATACCCTCAAATAGAAAATTAATGTTTCCATTTCAAATCCATGAGTCCAGTAATTGTTTTTATAACCCATTAATTATCATGAGGTATGATCAACTAATATTAATTATTCATGATGACATATACCAATACTATAGATCATAAAATCCTCTCTATTATAGGGTAGTATGCGAACAAGTTCATTGAACATCCTTCTCATTAGTTCCTTGATTTTTTCTTCACATTCATCAATCCAAAGTAACTTTTCTACTATCTACATAAACAAGGTTAGGGGATTTAATATTCCTGATAAATTTATCACAATGCATCGGTATTATCCATAAAACCCCTGAAAACTAAGGATTGTGATCACTGTGGTTCGTTTGGGAAAATTATCACTAGCATATGCCTTTGAAAGATCTACCAATACACCATCTCTTGTGATTATATGACCCATGTATGATAATTTATTTTCCTATAATTAACATTGAGTAAATTTTTAATAAAACTTCTACAACTTCAATGACTTCAACACAATCCTAAAATGATATTCATACTCTGAAATTCTCTTGGAATATATGAGAATATACTCTATAAAGACAACAAAAAACATATCAATGTAATATTAAAATACTATATTCATTATATCCATAAAGATAATAGGGTCAATGGTATGTCTAAATGGAATCACTATAAATTCAAAGTGTGTATACATCATATGGAAGGCTATCAAGTATATTCCTTCTTTTTTGACACAATACAGATTATATCAAAATCATAGGTAAATATTTGAAATGTATTTACCTCCTCATATTTGATCAAAAAAATCATTGATATGGGGTATAAGGTGATTTTTCTTGATAGAAATATTTTTAAATTCTCAATAATTAATGAAAAGACACTTTGACCGAGAATTTTTCCTAAAAAAATAATTGGTGCACCCCATATTTATTCACTTAACCAAATAAATCCCTTATATATATTTTCTTTCAATTTCCTATTTAGTTCATGTAATCAATCAAGGGAATTTTATATGGTGTCTTTGATATATGAATAACACCAAGTATGAGTCCTATTGAGAACTCAAGATCACGATTTGTTGGAAGACTAAAAACCCTTTAGGAAGAACATGAGTGTATTTTATAATAACAAGAATATCATTACTCTTGAGTTTGTCCAAAATAATCTGAGATAGATTCCCCTCATGAATAGATAATAGTAAACATACAATGGATGTAGTTTCCATCATTTGTTCATATTCATACTTATACAGATAGACAGTGATGGATTGATTAAGAAAATTGAAGGTGACTAAAATTCCTTAGAAATTGATATGGGAACAATTTAAAGAGAGATAGTTTATGCCCAAAATGACATAAAATTCAACTAGATGGATAATCACAAAAAATATATGTAGGAAATTCCAAAATACTTCTACCATAGAGGATATATATCCATGAGATACAATCATAATACAATTAAGAGTTTTAAATTATAATTCAGCATCTAATCATTGAGGTGGTGATATGATACCATTTGAAAACTATTTACATATAAAAGAGTGGGTACAACTGGAATCAAATAAGATATTTATTGTTATAGAGTGAATGATAAGTTTACCATTCAAAACATCATTCTCCACCATCTTGTATGGTTTTGATCACATGATCATTCCCTCCATCTCTTGGATTAATAGGTTATTTATATTGAATGTCATAATTAACCCTTGGATTTAGGGTATAGTTAGCATAATTCAAATAATCAATATAATTATATTATTGTAGTCTTGGTGTATCATTCATTTGTTCCCCATCCATATCTATTCCATTTTCTTGATTCTTTACATATCTTTATCATTTACTTGCTCAATGGATTTATTTTTCACAAATAAAACATTTATCAATTACCTTAATAAAATTTACACTATGATTATATCTACACTTCTAGAATAAATGGAGATCAATTTTCTTTCATTCATGGGATTTATTATTATAATTTCCTCAAAACTATATATATCTCTTCTTATCAGAACATTGACAATGATGATAATATTCACTCTTCATTTCTTCAATGAATTAACATTGAAATATTTCTTTATAGATAATAAATTCTATTATGTCTAGTTCCTTTCATTGAATTGGTTTTAAGACACTAAAGAACTGATCAATTATTATTTCCAAGTTAGTGATAAAACTAAAATTCATACCTCGTAAGTACTTTAAAATTTTACTCTTATGTAACAATATATTCATCATCCATCTGATTAAGTTCAAGGAATTCCCCTTCTATTTTCATGAGAAGAGTTCATGGAATGTTCTTGCTGAAAAATATCCTCTCCAACTCATCAGATTCCATGTAGTGAATTTCTTTCTCTTTCCTCACATTCTTAATAAGATCCCCCCATCGGTTCGCATAATCATTCAAATTATATATATATATAAATACCCCAACCCTAGTAGACAAGAGATTATAGTTACGTTATTATATTATCACCATATAAAAGCAATTACATCCCAAAGTACCGAATAGTTCAGTATTATTTGTAAAAAAGATACATACAAGAACCTCACATTACATTTTAAAACATAAAAGAAAAAACATAGTGAACATAAATATTTTGTATCCCCAAACATGTCCAAAGATTCTTTATTCATATACTGTGAAGCAAAAAAGAATACAAGGATGAGCTTAAATTCTATGTAATGGTTATTTACAGTGGAATTTATTAGTATTAAATATAAAATAATCTATATAGTAATGTAGCTAACTTAAAACACATTCTATTTAATCAATAACTTATCCTTGAATAACAATATAGTAAGAGTAAATGAAGATCAAATAATACCCTATAAATAATCAAATGAGCATGAAATTATCCATGGATATTATTCAAAATAATTTAATGTAAAGTAATTATTGATTTCCTAATCATGGAATGCATAATGGAAAAAATATGAAACTTACCTTTTAGGACTTGTGCCAATAAATTTAAAACTATAGTTTGGAATATACCAAAACCCATTAAATAAGGCTAGATAATTGGTTTGTCTCATGAGATCTATTGATGCATCAAATAAATATGTAATTTTGGATCCCATTCATCTCTTAATAAGTATAATTCATTTGACATATGAATAAAAAACACAATTTAATCAACATTCTTTATTAAAAAAAACATTTTGTAGAGGATGAAATTATATATGGAATTTCATTACTTTCCCCCAAAAAATATATCATAAACTATCTAAAGAAATAATTAGGATGGTGTCATTACAATATATTCCTTTTTGATAATAAAATTCATATTGTTTTTAATGAATGGAAATAGTATAAAAATATCATTAAAAAAATTCTTCAGGAATATAAACTCCTCTTTAATAAATCCACTTTTAAAATATAAAAATTTATAAAACCTTAGAGAATAAATTTTCATAGAAAAAAATCATGGAATATTTTAAAGGATACATTAAACATTAAGTGGTCATATTGGCATGATGTTCTATTCATTATAAGTTCATTAAAAACATTTCATTCCTATATATTAAAAAAATGTAATGAATACCTCATTTTTAAATAAAAAAAATATTCCTTTTAAAATAATGGGTAAAATGTAAATCATTGGTAAAAATGAATTAAAAAAAATTGGATTTATAATAAAAACATACCTTAAAACATTTTTACAAATCATGGACATAGAATAAAATATTCTCAAATAAAGAATAAATAAAGTCTATTTTTATTAAATAATTTGTTTATCCTTTGAGAACTTAAAAGATTACAATGGAAGTTAAACTTATTTTTTATAAAAATAACCAACGGATAAGAAAAAAAAATTAGTTTTATGATATAAATATCATATAATTACCCTACCAAAAACTTAAACATAACCAATCTCGAATAATGATGAGAATGTGTAATAAATGATTACCATATTGCAAACATTTAAATCATAACCCCCATATAGGTAATAAATTTAAATGAATCATTAAATACCATAAATATAAATTTATTCATTATATATAATTTTAGAGACTCAGTAGATACCACTCATAAAATAATATATGTGTATAACCTAACATGAGTCATAAAGAAGATTATTTGAGATTAAGAACCCTTGAAATGATCATAACATTGAATTGAGAATTAATCAACCAAGTGATTATGTGTAATAAATTTAAATCCCAAAAAAGTAATTGCTATATAGATAAATAAAATATTTAACACATAATCTTGATATAATATAATCAATAAAAAGTGATATAACTAATAAAATAAAACTTGAGTTATGAAAGAAATATTAATTAGTAACATAGATGTCAAATCCCCATGGATGAAATAATTTGAATAGAAACATAATATACCATGAATTATGAAGGATTCATGATATATCATGTAAAACTAAAAACATATACACCATATAAAATAAATAAGGTGTATACTATTAAAATATGACTCAATGAAGGGTAATTGAGATTAAATCGCTTATCTTAGGTCTGAATCATCATGTACGTTATTCATAATCGACAATAATAAATTTATTTTAATTATTAAATTGATTAATAAATTTTTCATGTTTATTATTCCTTTTATTTTATATACCATGTTATAAGTATATACTTAATCAATTATGATCATGTCAGAAATTTTCTCGTTATTCAATTCATATGTCCAAAATGACTTCGGTAAGTCAAATATGGTAAAATAGATTATTATTCCATTATATATAGAATATTAATAATTAAATAGTTATAATTTTTATATATAAATTAAATTTTTTAAACCAACCATGAAAATTGGTTATGAAAAATAAACTATGTAATAATCATGGAGACAACAAGTTATATATACACAAGATTACCATTTCCATTTTCCAAAAAACATGATAGAATGAATATAATTATTATTTTATATTTCAATATTTTTTATTATAATATTAATATCATATTATTTATAAAAATACAATTTATATAGTAATCATGTTATGTGGATATGGAAAATGAATCACATCACTTCAGGGAGATGGTAATCCACACGTACGCTCAAATGATGTTATCAATTTTAAACGAATGGAATTGTATGAAAATATAGGATATATCATATTTACAGAATTAGAAATATTTCTTAATATCATATATGTGTATATAGTAAATATTTCATTAAAACCTTATGTGAGTGGTGGCTATGGAAAAAAAATGCATCGATTCACGAGGTGGTAGTCTGATGTACACATAAATGATACCTCTATTTCCCATTTGAAGGGAGAAGATATGTATATAAGATATGAAATAAAATTTACAAAGACACTAATTTTATTATTTTCTCTTGGTTGAAAAATATTTGATTGAAGTGGAAGGAGAAATAAAACAATAACTCTTGGTTAAAAATGATACCTCTTCTTCAAACAACCTCTTCAGGTTTACACAAAAATAAGAGGGTTTTATATTCAATCAAAGGAATCTATGAAATTTTAAAGGAGTTAATGAAGTGATTTTAGAAATTACTGGTAAAAATATACTTTTTAATTTTGAAGAAAATATGAGAGGTTGTTCCCTTTAATAAGTGACTGGAGGGGCACATTTTGAATTTCCTAAAATATTATATATATATATATTAATTTCATTGAAAAAATGTTTAAAAATTAAAAAATTAGAATATATGATAAAGATAGGTATAAAAACCATCACCTAACCTAGTTTGGTCATGTTTAGATTTGTTTTTTACCCATATAATTTTTTTAACTCACATTAACCCTTCTTGAAAATTAATGTGATAAAAAATATTTTACTCTTTAGGTGTCAACATAGCTTTTATTAAAGGAAAAGTATATGATATATAAACCACGTATAATATTTTAAACAATATCCCAATCACTTGGCCAAATATAATATTTTTAGTTATTTTTATTCATTTAATAAAATATTATTTATTATAATATATTATTAATGTAATTTTTGAAATATTTAATTTATTTGACATTAAAAATAATATAAATTCAATGGAATTGGAATATAGTCCTTAAAAAAATATAAAATATGTTCTATTTAACTAAAAAAGTTGAACCTAAGAGATCATTCAATTTATATTACTTTTAAGATTTTTAAAATGATTTATTATATTTCCTTATTAATTAAATACATATTTTATCATAAATACATAAAAATTTAGGGTAATTATTTCATTAATAAAAATTAAAAAATAAAATACCTTAATAAAAAATCCTTTATATTTAAATTTTATTTTTATAATGGAAAATAATTTTTTTAACCTTTTCAAAAAAAATTATAGTTATAAAAGCAGTAAAGTGAAATTTTGTTCTTTAGCTTTTACTTAAATATCATCAAGGTAAAAATCATATAAATATTGCACCAAGGGGCCATATATTAGAGAATTGGATAGAAATAGGTGAACTCCACTCACCAAATATGATATATGTAAGTTTTAGTGTATATTTTTTGTACTTATCATATTATTTTTAACCTTAATTACCATATTTACCCTTTTACCATGGTGGTAAATTTATACTATTTTTACTGGTCATTATTAAAAAAAATTAATATGGATATATTAAACATTATTAATTTTTATTTTTTAAAAAATATTATGCAATTTTCCAAATTCAATAAGTATAATTAATATAAATTCATTTTATAATTATCCAGTAAGGCGTGACAGAAAAATGGGTTTCTAAAGAAAAAAATACGTTTTAAGTATATGACTATTTTTATACTAAGGTAAAGTATAATTTTTATTCATATGTAATAAATTATATTATTTATAACTAAAGGAGACTAATTATGACTTCCTGGACTCAGATGTCTCTTAATAGGATCCCTGAGCCTGGTGGGCCACATTGCCTCGAGCTCATCTCCTGAAATTCCAGAGGCTAGAGACTAGCAGCGAGGCCCTACGGTGTGTCTGTGTGGAGACTATTCCCTAATTTCCAAAGTTTAGCACAACATGTAAATATAAACAGAGGTAAATAGAGGAAGAAATATAAGTAAACAAAAGGCATAGGGGAAAATAGGGATAATAACAACAATAACTAATATAACTGGAATAACGTACAAGAATACAATAGATGATGATGATATGTCATGAAAATAGAAAATTTATTAAACATGGATACAACACTCTAGGAATAACATGTTCCACCAAAGTATAACAGAAGTCAAAACACAATCCCAAGCATCCGAAGCTCCATCTCTGCCATCTTCTATATAGTTCCTTCCAAAACAGAAATACATCATGTGTTCAAAGAAGTACCCTACCCTTTATCAACACATGCATTCATGTAATATTCCCTAGGTACCAAACAGTGTCCGGAGAGGGTGTGAGATAAATCTATGTGGGCCACCACCAACAGTTTCTACGACATCCGGCCCATGTAATGGAAATATAACCTTGTGAAGGCAAGAATATATAAATTAAGTAGTATAATGTAACTAAATACCCAAATACCTACTTCAGCCCTCATCTGGAGTCTGAACATGTAACCAATTCATTATTTAATTATTACCATTTTATAAATAGGTCGCATGTTGACAATAGTAAAGGTTCCATGATGTAACAAGGAAACCTGTAAGGATATTTAACAATGAAGATCCATGGTAATAACCATGGAAACATAGAACTCATGGGTTTCTAACTTTGTAATAACAATATCCTAGCTAGGGTTAAGAGTTCAATCCATGGAGCACAGTCCACGGTCTTCCACAATAAGATACTTATTGGGTCCAAAGTGTTCATAGAAGGTAAAACGAGGCTATGCAATGACCGGGCCAAATGGGATTTGACCATAAAACCATCATGTAAATGGTGGATCCAAGGAGTGTATCCAATAAATCCTATTGTACTACATGATGGATACTACAGTTTCATACTGTGCATCCAAATTTATACAATTATTGGGTTCTAGGTGGGTCTCAGCCAAAGAAAGTCATACCATTGAATTTGAAATTAGGACCCCAAGTACTTAAGGCATTCCCTTAGGAATCCATGGACTCGTCGAGTCAAGCCATGCCTATTTTGATAAATAAGTCATATTTAATTCATAAGGTTCAATCCATTACCTTTAATTAGTTTGAAAAAGCTAATTGAGCATACAACCATTTAATCAAGTCACAATTAATTAATTAGTACATTTGGTTCAAGCCTTGCCTTTCATCAGTGTGACAAGGCCAAGTATCATGAAACCATTCATTTAATCTAATTAACTCATTTTAAAAATAATTCATCACTCCTATACCTTCCATTATCAAGGTAATGGATGATATAGACATGAAAACTATTATTCAATCATATTTAATATCGATAAATCATATACTTAGTATACTTTCCAATTTCCATTTAACATTTATTTATCAATTGACGCACTTAGCTTAGGTGGGTCAACTAATGAGAATATATGGTAGTTTCCATTATTCAATTCAAATTCAAAATCAATCCATTTAATATAGAAAATATTACCCTTATGAAGTTCAATCCATGGTACACCCGAATGGTGCCTCAAACGTGTCAAAAACACTATAACAACAACTATGACATAACATCCTACATCGTATTGATAAATTATTTTGTGTAACCACTAATTACTAATCACATATTTAGAAATAGAATAACCATACTGTTCTAATGATTATAATCATGACATATAAATTCAATAAATGTCACACGATGAAGTCAATGAGCCCCACACAAGAATTCCAAAATCAATGAACTTGAGGGGTGAGTTATAGACCACCCACCTTAGGCTTATACCACTCTCATACTCTTGTATCAAACCTTGATATTCCTTATATCACAGTGGATCTTATAAAATATGAAAAATTCCCACACCTTGATAACTAGTTTTAGAGAAGGAGAGAATAGGAATGGATCAAAAGGACTCGAGTACCTACCGTTGCGCATCCAACATGATGAATGAGAGATCGAATGGATCCTAGATTAAAGAGATATCATGATCCCTAAATTAGTCCTTAAAAATGACGCAAAATGAGAGTAAAGGAGTCCAATCTAGTTGGAAATCATTTTAGGGAGGAAGGATGTGCTTAATTGGACCATAAAGGGTAAAATAGTAAAATTACCCAAATTTTATCCTATGCCCAATTTGTTTGCATGGTTTGTAAAATGGTGCACAACCCCTGCATAGGTACCTAGGGAAGAGGGTGGACATCATGGTTAGGCTTCATAGTTTGGGAAACTGTTTTCCAACAATGTGAGATGTCCCTAACCAAAAATTCAGACCATCGGTAGAGTTAGATCTAACTATGTAACCTAACCACACGATTTTCTCTAATAGTGAGGAATGCCCATTTTTCTCTAAAATATTGGTTTCATGCTTCAAATAAGCCCTTGGAACCCTCATAACCTTCTCCAACTCATTAGTCATCCATATTAGGTGAAAAATAAAGAATTAGATAAAAATTTCAAGGATCCATACCAGAGTGAAAACTCAGGTTCTTACAGTCTTCCCCCTTTAAAAGAAATCATCCCCAATTTCACCTTCTAAAAGTGGTGAAACAGTATCTGAGAACAACTCTGGGCACTGGGAATGTGTGCCGGCCTCCCACTCCCAAGTCTCATCATGTACATGGATGTGCTACAATGACACCTTTACAAGGGGATAGACCGGCCATAGAGGGCCTTCATGCTCCAATAAATTATGTGTACTACATACGCCTCAAAGGTAGTATTATAGTTTAACTCAACTTCCATTAGATAAAAGTTATTATATGGGTCTACATGATATTGGAAAAGTTTTGAAAAGTGGAAGACATCGTGCATGGAACATACCTCTGAGGTAGTAGCAATTAATAGGCAATTGAACCGACTATCTCTAGAACCTTAAATGGCCCTACATAATGATGGTACAACTTCCCATTCTTCTAAAAATATCTATTACATGAATTGAGTGACACCCAAAGGAAAACATGATCCTCGACCTTGAACTCTAGAGTTCATTGACTATGATCGACAAAAGATTTTTTTTCTAAACTGAGCAGTAGTTATATTATTCCAGATAAGCTAAACTTTCTCTAAATTCTCCTAAATGAGAATGGGGACCTAGAATTTCTACCTCACCTCACTCTAGCCAACACATGGGTGAACGGCATAGCCTATCATAAAAGGCCTCTGAAGGAGCCATCTAAATTTTCACCTGAAAGCTTTTATTATAAGCTAACTCAATGAGAGGGATATGCTTCTCCCAAGAACCACTGAAGTCAAGGATAGATTCTCATAGTATATCCTCTAGAACATGTGTTGGCTATTAGAATTTTCCATCAGTATGAGGGTGAGAAGTTGTGCTTAAAATCACCTATGTTCCCATATCCTTATAAAATCCCTACGAAAACCGTGACATGAAATGAGCATCCCTATCTGAAATGATAGAATGAAAGAACCCATGAAGTCGTATTATTTCATAGACATACAGTCTTCCCATCTAATCAACTGAGAAAGTCTCCCTAATATGAATGAAGTGATCTACTTTATTCAGTTTTTCAATGAAAACCCATACGGTGTCGCTACCTCTAGGTGACCTAGGTAATCCAACTACAATGTCCATATAAAAATCTTCCCATTTCCATTTTGGTACTACAAGCGGTTGTAACAAGCCTACAGGTCTTTGGTTCCCTGCTTTTACCTATGGATAATTTGATCATCTAATGATAAATCATGTTGTTTGATGCTTCATTCTAAGGCACAAATACTAGTGTCGCATATCTCGATACATTTTGGAGATATTAGGAGATGTCCACAAAGAAGAATGGAACTCACTCATAAACTTCTCTCTCATATCTATAGGAACCTAGCCACATCCATGTATGAACAGGATGTTATATCTATCCACATACCAATCTTGTGGCGGTTCATCTTCTGATATACTCTCATGTAGAACCAATCTGTTAGGATATAAAAACTTTCTACCCTTAACCTTCATAAAGAGGGAAGAGGTAACTGTTACATATGAGAGGTAAGACTACTTGTGATTATCATGAAACTCTATATGTAGCTTAGATAATATTTCCATCAACTTCCATTCATTACTATCTTCTTGTATGTCCCATGTTTGAGTTTTCCAGTTCAGAACATCAGTGACTAAATTTCCCTTCCCAAGAAAATAGGCATGCTCAAAATCAATAAATTTTAGATATCTAACCCATCTTAACTATCATAGGTTCAATTCATGCAATTAAAATATATATTTCAGGATATTTTGGTCCGTGTACACCACAATGCGCTCATACAACAGATTATGTCTCCAGTAACTTAAGGCATGGAAAACTGTTTCTAGATAAAGATCATGTGTCAGGTAGTTTCTCTCATGAGGCCTCTACTACTAAAATCTGTATGCAATGAAACTATCCTATGGAATTAGTACTACTCTTAGGATGATGCATGATGCATCTCCAAATATTATATAACATATTACTAGCTTCGGAAGAGTCTGAATAGGTTTCAAGACTATCCTCCCTTTCAGTTCCTTAATGGATTTATCACAATCTTCTGACCACAAGAACTTCAAAACCTACATGTATGACCATTGAGAGTTGAATAAAGGTGTGATGAGTCATGTATGAAATTCCTATAATATCCATCCATACCTAATAATGTCTTTATATAAAACACATTTTGGGATTCTCTCATGAAACTAAAACACTATCCTTTTAGGGTAAATAGATACACCATATTATGAGATAATAAGACCCATAAAGTTAAAATTTCCAATCCAAAAGTGGCACTTAGCTAGCATGGAAGAAATATAATTCTCTCTCAGTGTACTCAGAATGATCTCTAGATGATTGGTATGGTCTTAATGAGTTTGAGAATATTACAAGATTCCATCCACAAATACCATGACAAAAGAATCGATATAGGTATGGAAAACCCTATTCATTAGATCTATGAAAATAGTGGGTGCATTTGTATGACTGAATAGAATAACAAGGTACTCATACAGACCATACCTGAAAAAAAGTTGTATGAGGTATGACTGATGGCCTTACCCTCACATGGTGATATCCCGACCATATGTCAATCTTAGAAAAGACCCTAGCTCCTCGAAGCTGATCGAATAGGTTTTCTATTCAATGTTGTGGATACCCGTTCTTGACTATAATATGGTAAAACCATATTTAATCCACACATATACATAAGGTTCCATCTGCATTCTTGGTGAAAATCATGGGAGAACCCAAAGAGGGTGTATTGAGATATATAAAACCATTGACCACTAAATCCACAAACTACCTCTGGAGCTCTTGAATCTCTTTAGGTAACATACTATAATGAGGAATGGACACTGGAGTTGCTCTAGGAAAAGATCAGTCATAAACTCTACCTATCTCTGAGGAGGTAATCCAGAAAAAAATCATTGGGAATGACATCCTGAAAATGATCCACCACTTGAGGGAAACATCTTGATGTAAACCCAGATCATCCATGATCATACATTAAATCTAGGTGGTTAATCCACCAAAACCATGATGCTCTGGTCCTGCTCTACCATCCTAGACATCACACTTATGCTTATATAGATAAATGATACCTTTTTATATGTAAATGATACCTTGCAGCAATAGGATTCTACAAAAGCATGATATTGAACCAACCAAACCATCCTGATAATGACATTGAATCCTATCATCTCAACAATGAAGATGTTATATAAGAAAGGGTAACTTCCTACCTCAAGGGGATAGTCACTAATTGGCATATGACCTTAGACCTCACTTTTAATGGTGTATTTAGGGCCATTATACCACAGAAAAATCACATCTCCATTCTAAGACATTATATGGTAGATAAAAATATAAAATAGTTTGAAGAACCTATATCAAATAAAAAAGATATTATAGCAGATGCCACTAGAATATTACCTTGTACTGTAGATATCCCCATAGCCTGATCATTGGGTATCGACTCTAGTGCGTGCAACTGACCAGATCCATGAACATGTGCAATTGTTGGACTACCACAATCCAAACTGCTCTGTTGGTGCTCCTGTTGTTCATAGGTCTGACTACTATGGCCATGATATCATCATAAAAAAGTCCTATTAGTGATATTCCCACTTCCCACCTAACATGGAAGAAAATAACCCTCTCCTAAAGGTGGATCTAGCACATATCCTTTTCCACTCGAAGCTGGTGTAAAGGTCCTGCAGAACCTCTAAAGATGCCCTATATGACTACAAGACCAACACTCCATTGGTTCACTATCATAATGAGGATTCATGTTTCCCCATCATCCACACTAATGACACACCACATAGCTATCAAAATGGGTAATCTGGTTGTCATTTCCCTAATGGGGAACCTTGAGGGAATGTTTCCTTCCACCAGGAGAACCATTATCCTGACGCGTCATTATTCCTCTGTGCACGTTTCTATTTCCATCCCTCATGTTATACTCAGTGATAAGATCCTGATTGAATAATTATAAAAAATTAAGAAGAGGAAATACATTCACTTCCATACATATGGCATACCTAAGCCTATCCTCGAATCATCTTGCACGCGAAAGATCATCATCGGATAGAAGTGGGGCAAAGTGATGTAACTCAGTGAAACATGATAAATATTACATAACTGACATAGAAACCTACTCTATATGCATGAACTCTCTGGCCTGTTCATATCTTAGAATCTGAGAAAATAACTAATCATAGAAAATAGTCTTGAAGTCATCCCATATCATGTCTTGGTGACAATCATCCTGGGTAGCCACATCCCACCCACTCTTGGTCGAATCCTAAAGCATATATGTAGAAATTGTGACCCTCTTCTCTATAGGCATTTCCAGATCCTCAATGCTAGATAGGATGACCTCTACACAATACTCAGTAGCCTATGGACCACCATCCTCTGAGAAATTCGAAGATTCTACTGCTGGAACTCATGATCCAAATCATCCATCATTTGTACAACTCATAGTGAACCATTCATGGATTGCATCAGATGTTGGAAACTATCACAAACATGGCAATCATTGCCCCAATTAGGTACAAAATGTGGTTTCTCAAGTGTAACTCATCGAGAAAATACTAACGTCATAGGGACCACCACATCTAGAGAATGATCGTCACCACCTACATGGTATATGATACAAGGACTTCATGGAATTATTGGTATACAAATTCCCTGAAAACACCTCAAAACATGCTTTAAGTAGATGGATACCAACACTTATGTAATCTAAACAAGGAAGGAATAACTACACAGGGTATACTACCCCAACTATATGCTTAGATTCCCAGGTACTAGTAAGTACTCAAGCATAAGTTTCATTTCATTTTACATTTAATAACCAAGTTCACTTCTTTACTTTTCATAAACATGACTTGGAAAGATGGGGATGTGAAACCATATCATTTTACATGTTGTGTTTATCTTTATAATGGATATTCATTCCCATTGAATCAGTTCCCATATACCTTATCAATGAGAATAAAATCCATTTACTTGTAGTATAATGGATTGGCTCAGTAAATTACGCATCCCAACCCACGAGGTCCCATACAACTCATTAATTGAGACAATTAATCACTCAATCACAACCAATAACAAAAAAATAATAAACTAATTATAAAACCATCACTCAATAATTACAGGGATGTCAAACAATGAAAATTAGTGAAAAAAACCTATATGGAATTGAAATATGTATGACACGTAAATTCTTTGTTCCTTATAAGATGCATTTAATAATTCTTATTTCCCTCTTATTATTGGGCCTAGTAAGAAAGAAATACTAAATCATAGTAATAGTCAACAACTACAAAAATCATGTGCATCACACAAAAGTGAAATAATGTCAATAGTAATAGGAAAAACATAGCAACAATTTTATTTTGGGTAACTTGGATTTTACCCCAAACATAGGTTCACGATGCCCATGCATGGATTATAAATATGTCCCAAGAATTCATAATCTCCAATATATTGCCTCCAAATATTAAAGTAAGAAAATAACATCCTTTGATTCCACTTTGTGACATCTCGTACCCGAATGCCACTTAATAGGTTACCCGAGCCCAGTAGACCACAAGGCCTCAAGCACATCTCTTTAAATGTCAGAGGTTGTGGACTAGTAGCGAAGGCCTAGGGTGTGTCCATGGGAATACTATTCCATCATTACCAAAGTGTATCACAATAGATAAATATAAATTGTGGTAAAGAGAAGAAGTAATATAAGTAAACAAAGGCACAATTGAAAATAGTGAAAATAACAACAATAACTAAAATAACATGAATAACATACAAGCATACAACAACTGACGATGATATGTCATATCACTTGCAAACTAGAAAACATGGATACAATACAATAGGAATAACATGTTCAACCAAATTATAATATAAATCAAAATACTATTCGAAGCATCCTGAGCTCTATCTCAATCATTAGCTATCAAGATCCATCCTAAATTAGAATCAATCAAGTGTTTGAAGTCGTATGCTTTACTTTATCAACAATTCCACTAATTTAATTTTTCTCGGGTATTAAAATAGTGCCTGGAGAGGGTGTGAGATAAATCTCACTAGGCCACCACCAATGTTTTCTATAATATCTGGCCCGTGTAATGGAAATGTAAAAATGTGTAAGAATGCATATATAAAGTATAGCAGTACAATGTAACAAAATACCCAAATACATGCTTCAGTCTTCGGATGGTGTATGAACATGCAACTAGTTCTTTATTTGATTATGACCAGTTTATAAATAAGTCACATTTTGACAATAGTAAAGGTTTTATAAAGTAACATGGTAACCTATAATGATAGTTATTAATGAATTTCCAAGGCAATAACAAAGGAAATGTAGACCTCAAGGGACGCCAACTCAGTATTAACAATAGCCTCGCTTGGGGTAAGAGTCTAATCCAATGAGCATAGTCCAATGCATTCCACAATAATATTCCTAGTGAGTCCAAGGATTTCATCCAAGGTAAAATGGGGATAAGTAATGACCAGGCCAAATGGGATTTAACCGTGGAACCTTTTTATCAATGCCTGATCTAAAGAGAGTATCCACAGAATCATGTAGTACTACATGAGGGAACATATAGTGTCATTGTGGGCATCCAATTTTAGGCAAAAATTGGTTTATATGTGGGTCTCAACCTAAGAAATCCATGTCCTGGAATTCAGAATGGGGTCCTCAAGTGCTTAAGGCATTCCCTCATAAATCCAAGGTAAATCAGGCCACTCCTATTTTGATAAATAAGTTATCTATAATTCACAAGGTTCAATCCATTACCTTATTGAGAAAGTGTTGTTTTCCACAATATATAATGTTTCTATTTAAAGAGGGAGATTCTTGAGAACAATAATCTATCTCTTTATGATGATTTTGATGCTAAAAAATACCCTTAATTGTTTTCTAATGACTTTATTTTTTATGTATATTTCAAGAATTTAATTTTTTTTATTTCTGGAAGAAATATTTAAGTTCTTGAACAATGAGATTTAATTGTTAAAGTATTCGCATTAGCGTTTTCTAGAAACACTGTTCATGATCTACATATTCGGGAATTACTTTAGCATGTTCTGGAATCACTATTCATACCCTATGTGTGGAAACGTGGTGTAAAGAAAGGACCTCGTTGTTTACATTACAAGTTATTAGAAAAGTATGGTTAATCGACCATACGTTATTGGAAAATTTTGAAAAGGAACCCTACATTTGGGATATGAGAAAAGTATGGAAGGAGAACCGTACGTAAGTGTTAAACGATACTTTTGTTTCTCAAAATTATGGTTCATCAACCATACTTTTGTAAACAACCTTACATTTCTCAGAAAAGTATGGATCATGTACCTTTCATTTGGAATCTTATAAAAGTATGGATCATTTATCATACGTTTGAATGTTGAAGAGAAAAGTATTGATGGCCAAACCTACTTTTGTGATCAACAATACGTTGTCAACCTTACGTTTGAAGGCTACATCACCAACCTTAAGTTTATGATCTACGTTATGTTCAGAGGAGTTATACTATACAACTCAACCTTACATTTGGCATCGGAAAGTATAAATTTGATATTATTATTCAACGATCTGCAAGCAGATTATCAGGCTGATTTTAAGCTGGATTGAAATCTGAATTTAAAGCGCGTCTTTGACGAGTTCAGATCTGTTTAAGGACCGAATTAAAAGGAGAATTTCATGGATAATTACAAGGAGAGTTACGACTACTTTGTAAATTCAAATGTTTGAATTACACGAGTAAAAAAGGCAAAGATTGTGGATCTGATTTTTGTAGAGTAAGTATTCATTACATTTGTGTTTTTAAGGTATGTGTAAGTAAGTTTCTAAAAATAGTGAACAAGAACAAAAGAGCAGATACATCTATCAAAATACGAGATCTGATGTACGATATTTTAGAAGAGAAGAAAAAATAGAGTTAATCATGTTTTATATTTATGTTGATTATGAAGAGTGATAAAAGCTCTGTTTGTTAAAGAAGAAGATACATGACAAAAGATTCATTTATTCGACATTGAAGATCAATTTTGAATCTACTACTACTGAAGTTGCGATTTATATTTCTATATCTACTGAAACTGGATCGACTCAGAACAACTCTTTCTTGAAGATCAATATTTCTGAAGACGACTATCCATTTACTGCCAATTGCATTTTGTTGCAATTATGTAGAACAATCAAGAGAGTATTTTCAAAGAACAAATACATTTAATCTTGAGTGATCAACTTCTCGTTTTAAGCTGTGTAGATTCTGTAATTAAACCAGAAGGCTGTGTTTTGATTTAGATTGTAAATGTTTCAACTGCCTGCACTCAGTTGTTTAAATGTCTATTGAGATGAGGACCAGATAGTGAAAATCGCCAAGCTCGTGGAGTAGAGCGTTGGTGGAGTGGACTAGGGGCCTTATATTCCACAAACCACTATATATCATGTGTCCCTACATTTCATATTTCTGTTGCATTAATATATCTGATTAAAGATAAAGGAATGAACAAGATCTCATGAAGATTTTTAAAAAGACACAATTAACCTCCCTCTTATATATATTTGATGTAATCTCGATCCAACAATTGGTATCAGAGGTTGGTATTTTAATAAATCTATAACAAGCTAAAAGCGATTAAGGATTATACGAAGAGCAAGATTATTGATACAAGAGAGGTAATGACTATGGTTAGAGAACTGTACTTCAATGGAGAAAACTATGGATTCCAGATGTATCAAATGATTATCTATCTAAAAAACCATGGATACAAAGTATATTCTAAGATACTAACTCCATATAAAATACCTGAAAAACCAGAGACATGGAGTTTAGCTAAAGAAGCAGAATATGATATGAACTCAAAGGCTATGAATGAAATTATATGTGGTCTAGGACCGGATGAATTTAACTGAGTATCTCAATGCCCGGCAGCATATGAGATGTGGCAAACTTTTTTTGTTTCTTATGAAGGAACTAACAATATCAGGGAAATGAGATATGGTACTGCTAAGATTAAATTTGATGCATTCAGAATGGTTGAAGGTGAAAGCATTACTCAAATGAATGGAAGGTTGATAGAGATTTTCAATAATATAACAGCTTTGGGAGACCCAATCAAACAAGCTGATCATGCTTTAAAAGTACTGACAGTACTACCTACTAAATGGAATGGAGTCTCTACTGCAATCAACAATCAACACCTCTCAATGATTTTACCATGAGAGAACTGATTGAAACACTAATGATGTATGAAGTTGAGATGCAATATGAAGAAAATGAGCATAAATTGTTTATCAAGAGAGATAAAACTTTCTTGAAAGTGTCATCACAAAGAAAAAATATGAATAAAAGTGTAAAAGTGAAATAAAAAAGTTATGATTTATCAAATTCTAATATGGAACTGGCTCATCTAGACAGAAAATTTACTAAATTCTATAGAAAGAAGAAGGGATTCAAAAAATCCATCAAAAAGGATGAAAAGGAAGTCAGATGTTATGAGTGCAAGAAAATGGGGCACATCAGAACTGACTGTCCATAGTTAAAGGAAGACAAGAACAAGAAGTTCTTCAAAAGGAATGATTATGAGAATAAGGTCAAGAAAGAAATTAAAGCTAAATGGAGTGTATCTGAAGACTCCAGTAGCACTTTTGAATCAGACTCAGAGAAGGAATATTTAAATCTAAAAACCAACATGTGTTTTGTGGCAGAAACAGATTAGGTAAAATCTTACTACTCTTCTGACTCTAGTTATGAATCTAGTTACTCTAATGAAAAACTTGAAGCCTACTGCAATATGCTTGAACAAAAATATTATTCTCTATTTAAGAAGAATGTGTATTTAAAGAACATTCAGAAGGATGTTTTAGATGAAAGAGATACAATTCTAAAGCAATTTCAGGAGTTAACTGATAAATATAATTCGATTAACATTGACTATATAGATCATGAAGCTAAAATAAAAACACTACAAATAGAAGTAGAAACATATAAAAGTGCAGCCCGTATTTTTACCAAAGTAGAAAACTACTTGAATGAAATTCATAGAAAAACTGTTATTAAGAAAGAAGTAAAAGTGAAAAACCTAAGCTGTACAAGAATTATTTTGTTCCAAGCTCAAAAAGATTAAATTTTAATTACTATAGAACAAGGGGACATATTTCTAAAAATTGTTTCTTAAGAAAACCCCAAATAAGTGGTATTAATAAATCCTTTATCTCAAATAATTTATTTGATTCTGTTGATTTTAGAAAAACAAAGCTAGTCTGGATTCCCAGATCTTTGCTGGCTAACACAATTGGACCCAATAAAATATGGGTACCAAAGAAACTTGTTTAAATGTATTTGAAGGAAGTAGGTCACATAAGAAAAAAATGACATATGGTATATGGACAGTGTCTACTGAAGTCATATGAGTGGAAACTCATCGAATTTATCTACACTCACTCAAAAGGATGGTGGAATTTTCACTTTTGGTGATAATGCCAAACAGAAAATCATTGGTATTGGAACAGTTGGAGATCCAGAAGTTGTCTCAATCAACAAAGTACCTTATGTACAGGGATTAAAACACAATCTGATAAGTATCTCTCAACTCTGTGATGATGGTTATACTGTTGATTTTTCTAATAATTGTTGTACTATTTTTAAAAATAAACTGCTTAAATTTAGAGCACCAAGAATTGATAATGTATACACCCTGGATTTAAATTCCTTGTGTAAACAACAAGTAAATTTCCTAAATACTAAAGTGAATGAATCTTGGATATGGTATATGAGACATGGACATTGTAATTTTTATGTTTTACATAAATCATCTATGAAACAATTAATTTCTAATTTTCCTAGTCTCAGATTTGAAAGTGAAAGATTCTGTGATGCATGTCTACTTGGAAAGAAACACAAATCATCCTTCAAATCTGTTAACAAAGTTGCTACAACCAAACCTCTAGAACTTATCCATATGGATTTGTTTGGACCTTCAAGGGTTGCAAGCTTGGATAGTAAATTATATGTATATGTTTTAGTTGATGATTATTCTATATTTACATGGATTTTCTTTTTGAAATTTATAAATGAAGCTTTTACTTTCTTTAAAAGTTTTTGTAAATCTACTCAAAATGAAAAGGGTTTTAATATAATTTCATTAAGAAGTGATCACGGTGGAGAATTTGGGAATCAGGAATTTAATTAATTTTTCTCAATCATGGGTATTAAACATACTTTCTCTGCACTAAGAACACCTCAACAGAATGGAATTGTTGAAAGAAGAAATATGACTATTTAGGAAATCGCTAGGACTATGCAAAATGAATACAGTATTCCTACCTATTTTTGGGAAGAAGCTATAAGCATAGCCTGCTATATAATTAATACAGTTTTAATTAGACCAATTTTGAAAAAGACACCCTATGAACATTGGAATAACAGAAAACCTAAAGTAAATTACATTAAAGTTTTTGGATGCAAGGTTTACACCTGGAACACTAAGGAAAGTCTTGGTAAGTTTGATCCAAAATTTGATGAAGGCATTTTCTTAGGATATTCAGCTACCTCAAAAGATTATAGAGTCTATAATAAGAAGTCATGGATTGTTGAAGAATTAGTTCATTTGAAATTTGATGACTCTGATCCCTTTTAGAAAAGGACGAATCAAATGGATGAATCCGACTATAATGATAACATGAGACTTGAGAACATGAAAAATGATTTTGAAAATTATATAAATGAAATTCAGTCCAATTTAGAAGAACATGACACTGAAGAACCAATAAGTGTATTACCTAGATAGAATACAACCATAAAGAATCACCCTTTAGAAACTATAATCGGTGACTTAGACACAGGAATAAAAACTAGAAGAAATATATAAAATCTTGTAGAATTCACTGCCTTTATATCCCAACTAGAACCTAAGACAATAGACGAATCTATAGATGATGAAAGCTGGATGATAGTAATGAAAGAATAATTAAACCAGTTCAAGAGAAATGAAGTCTGGGAATTAGTTGAAAGACCACAGAATTATCTAGTGATAGGAAAAAAATAGGTCTTTAGGAATAAACAAGATGAATAAGGAATAATAACTAAAAATAAAGCAAGACTTGTATAAGAAAAATATAACCAGGAAGAGGGTATAGAATATGATGATACCTTTGCACATGTATCTAGGTTTGAATCTATTATAATCCTTTTAGCTTATTCATCACATATGAATTTTAAATAATTTCAGATGGATGTTAAGTTTTCCTTTTTAAATGGTTATTTAATGGATGAATTTTATGTTGACCAACCTCTTGGTTTTGAAAATTCACAAAAACCAGATTCTATTTTTAAACTTACTAAATCTCTTTATGGACTTAAACAAGCACCTAGAGCTTGGTATGAAAAATTAAGCTCTTTTCTTTTGAAAAATTATTTTATTGTTGGAATGGTAGATCCAACACTATTGAATAAAACTATAAATTATAATATTTTATTGGTTCAAATTTATGTTGATGATGTAATTTTTGGATCAACTAATAAATCCCTTTGTCCTGAGTTTTCAAATCTAATTCAAAAATAATTTCAAATGAGTATGATGGGCGGATTAAATTTCTTTTTAGAACTTAAAATTTATCAACACGATATTGGAAATTTTTTGAATCAAAGCAAATACATTACTGATTTACTTAAGAAATTTGAACTTGAAAACAACACACCATATATAACTCCTATGAGTACTAATATACAACTTGATTTGGATGAAACTGGAAAGTCATTTGACAATAAGTTATATAGAGTTATGATTGGTAGTTTATTGTACCTTACTGCTAGCAGGCAAGATATAATGTATTCAGTATGTCTTTGTGCTAGATTTCAATCAAATCCAAAAGAATCCCATTTAAGAGATGTTAAAATAATTTTTAGATATTTAAAAGGAACTATTTTTCAATCTCTACATTATCCCAAAACTTCAAATTTTAATTTAATTTCATATTCAGATGCAAACTTTGGGAGTTGTAAATTAGATTGGAAAAGCACTTCGGGTACTTGTCACTTTTTAGGAAAATCCTTAGTATCATGGTCAAGTAAGAAACAACATTCAATTTCCCTGTCAACAGCTGAGGAAGAATATGTTTCTGCTAGCAGTTGATGTGCACAAGTGTTGTGGATGAAAAATACTCTTATGGATTTTGGACTAAATTTTAATAATACACCTATTTTATGTGATAATACAAGTGCTATAAATATTTCAAAAAATCCTATTAATCATTCTAGGACTTAGAATATTGATATCAGACATCATTTTCTAAGAGATCATGTTCTGAAAAAGGATATATATTTGGAATTTGTATGTACTGAAATTCAATTAGAAGATATTTTTACTAAATCACTTCCCACTACAAGGTTTTATTTTATTAAGTGGGAGCTAGGTTTATTTAATTTTAAATAAAATTTTAATATTATTCGTTTTAATTTTTTTATTTAAACTTGTTAGTTATTTTTCTATATGCCACAGACAATTTTTATTTGTTTTTAAAACCTATGCAATGATTATTGAAAACACAGGAATCAAGGCTATCAGAACCTTTCGAATTCTGAAAAGTTTCATTTCCATCAAAAATCTTTTGAACTTGCCAAACCGCACCACTACTTGTAAACCCTAATTTCCAAACCTTTGAAACCCTATACTTCAAACCTTCAGATAGTTTCACAGAAATGTAAAATACTAAGAGGGCTGTTGAGGCCGAGACCAGCAATGCCAAGAAACAATGCTCAGAAGGAAGGAAAATCCAATAGGGCAAGGTGATTGATTTAAAATGTCTATTTCAGACGAACTTATTTTTTAAACAAGCCATATCATTTTAAAATCTCAAATAGACCTTCAACAGTGAGAATATGGACTTTTTGTATGAAGTAGAGCTTCGATATTTCTTTAAATCCATTCAATTCAGTTTGGGAGATGATTATGACACCATTATGGCTAATATATAGGAAATAGATTTTTCAATCTCTTTATTTGAAATTAGTCAAATATCAAACTGCCCTCATAAGGGAGTGTTTCATTTTGATATAAAAAGTATAAGAGATTCTGTGCATAAATTTTAAGACATTATTTCCATTCTATTTGGCTCTACTAATATAAGGAAAATGTTCATTAAGGATTTGGAACCAGATGAGAAGATCCTTGTGAAATTTGTACAAACCTGTATAGCACTGAGAATGTCAGAGATGGAGAAGACATTGTATCATGACATGTACATAACGTATCTTCTGCTCAATGATGTAAAATTAAATTTTCCTAGGTACATGGTGAGGTACTTGAGTTATTGCTGTTAAAGTGAATCTAGAATGAATTTATACCCTTTTGGAAGATTCATCTCCAAACTCTTGTTCAATAAAGACTTAGTGAGACTGGTTGATGCTATAATTCATTGTCACCATAGTAATGTTTTTAATGCTGATACTTTAAGAAAAATTGGTTATATATGGAGTACAGTAAAAGGAAAAATCATGCCCATAGGATCTGATGAATAAGTAGAGGAATAGAGAGCTCAGGCTCAGCCTAAAAAGTCAAAGGAAAATCAAGATATAGATAGAGTTAGCTCTATTTCCAGAAGAATAAGTTTTGAAGTTGAGATAGTGCCATAGGAAGCATGTCAAGAAGGACTTCAAGTAAAAAAGAAAAAGAGATGATATTTCCCATGAAGATAAAATTTCAAATGTGTTAACCTCACAATATTTATTGAGTTACAGATTTTTAAGAAACGCTATTATTGAACAATAAATGGAAATTGTTGTTGAGAGGTCAAAACTAGTGGAAGAAACTCAGATTCAATCTGGAATTCAAGTAGAAGCTAAAGGAGAGACTCAAGAATATGATGTGGTTGTTAAAGACATTATATCTAAAAGAATTATAGTTGAACAAACAGAACCAGAACCTAAAGTTGAAATTGAAAAATAAGTAGTGCCTAGAGTAGATGTGTCCAGTCCTAAATTAGTTGAAGATGAAATTATTCAATAGCATCAAATAGAAGAATTTATTGCTGATGTAACAGATGAAAACACTTCAGATGTACAAACAAAAGTTCTTCAAGAGTATTTTTCTGTGAAAGAGTCTGGAAAAGACTCAGTGGAAAAATCTGTGGACTAACCAGTTAGAGAAGATAAGGAGAAAGATGATGTTGAATCCTTACCCTTAGTGTTAGTGTATCACTTTCATGCTGAGAAGGAAACTCAAGCACAAAGTACATCTAAATCAGAAAATGAGGAAGTTGAAGAAATATATAGAGAGTTGTACAGATTAAATAAAGAAAATGATGCTTTGAGGAGAGCATTGGAAACAGAAAAATTAAAATTCCAGAGGCTAAACAATAGTACAGTTTCGAAGCTAGAAGTTAAATTTTTTAAGAAGTATATGTTGTATGAGGTTTCAAAATTAAAGTCTGAAATGGTTATGAAATCAGATTTGTCAGATCTCAAATTATTTATGGAGACAAAGTAGGAATTTCTCAGGATTGATGAGGCCAGTGGTTCAGATACTTCACCAGATTTGATCAGATGATTTAAGGTAATAACCACTGTCTTAGTTGATATGAACGACATGTTTCTTGATTTGAAATGCAATAGTTCTCCTCTTTCAGTGTTGCTGGACAATCAAAAGTTTTTAGTTGACCAGTTAACCTCAAATGAACCAGGAATCAGATCTATCTTGGATTAGTTAACCATGAATTTGGATTTGTTTTTTAAGAAGGAATAAAGACTACATGAGTTTTTTAGAGTCAACTTAATTTAAGACATTCATATGAATCAAAATAATAGGAATATTATTGTTATTCTTGGTGATGGAATGATTAAGAGACTAAGGGAACAACTATCAGAAATCAAGGAAGTAGTTCAAATGAGATAGAACCTATCTAAACCCTGACCAACCCTTGATTCCTGTATTTATCAATTTTTTACTTTTAAATATTTACAATGAAAATCTATTTCATTATATATTTGTGAGTTTCTTTGTTTTACTATCTTTAATTAGATATTCCAGTAATCCAGATACACTAATTTTTAAACAGTTACATATTGCATTTACTTAAGTTCTGTTCTACATTACTCTGTGCTATATTCTATATTTTTTCATTCTTTTTTATATCACAAAAGGGGTAGAAATTTGGATAAAAACAACATTATATCATTTTATTTTAAGTCATTTAAATTTTTTTAAATGTTATTTTAGGGAGAAATTTGGAGAAAATATTTCTTTAAAAACAAAACTCTTTTTATTAAAGGAGAAATACAAATTTTTTCACTTTAAAATCTTTTAATAGGGAGAATTTTGGATAAATATTTTTTTTCACTTTTGATAAAAGGGGGGGAAATTTTTTTTATTTATGATTATAGATAACACAATGTGTTTTTTATTTTTGAAATAATCTAGTTAAAATTAAATATTGATTTATATTATCAAAATTATAAACTATATGTAATTACTTTTGAAAATTAATTTCATTTATTATTTTATGGGTTTTGTGATCATAAAAAGGGGGAGATTGTTGAGCAAGTGTTGTTTTCAAAAATACATAATGTTTTTATTTAAAGAGAGAGATTGTTTAGAACAATACTCCATCTCTTTATGATGATTTTGATGATCACAAATACCCTTAATTGTTTTATAATGATTTTATTTTTTAAGTATATTTCAGGTATTTATTTATTTATTATTTCTGGAAGAAATATTTAAGTTCTTGAACAATGATATTTAATTGTTAAATTATTCGCATTAGCGTGTTCTGAAAACACTATTCATTTTCTACATATTTTGGAATTTCTTAAGTGTGTTCTTGAATCACTATTCGTACCTTACGTGTGGAAACATAGTTTAGAGAAAGGAACCCGCTATTTACTTTACAAGTTATCAAAAAAGTATGGTTAATCAACCATAAATTATTGGAAAAGTATGAAAAGGAACCCATGATTTGGGATATGAGAAAAGTATGGAAGGAGAACCGTACGTAAGTGTTAAATGTTATGTTTTTTTTCTCAAAAGTATGCTTCATCAAACTTACTTTTGTAAAAAACCTTATATTTCTTAGAATATTATGGATTATGTACCTTTCGTTTGGAAGCTTATAAAAGTATGGATCATTTATCATACATTTGAAAGTTGAAGAGAAAAGTATGGATGGACAACCCTACGTTTGTGATCAACCATACATTGTCAACATTATGTTTGAAGACTACGTCATCAACCTTACGTTTATGATCTACGTTACGTTTATAGGATGCATATTGCACAACTCAACCTTACGTTTGGTGTCAGAATGTTTAAAGTTGATATTATTATTCAATGATCTGCAAGAGGATTATTAGGCTGATTTTAAGCCGGATTAAGAGCTGATTTTAAAGCGCATCTTTGACGAGTTCATATTTGTTTAAGGATCAAATTAAAAGGAGCTTTTCATGGTGAATTACACAGAGGGTTACGACTACTCTATGAATTCAAATGTTTGAATTATGCGAGTAAAAAGGGGAAGATTTTGGAACATATTTTTTTCAAAGGATATATTCATTACATTTGTGTTATTAAGGTATGTGTAATTACGTTTTTGAAAATAGTGATCAAGAACACAAGAGAAAATACATCTATCAAAATACGAGATCTGATGTATGATATTTTAGAAGAGAAGAAAAAATAGAGTCAATCGCATTCTATATTTCTGTTGATTACGAAGACTAATAAAAGCTTTGTTTGTTAAAGAATAAGATACATGAAAAAAGATTAACTTATTCAAAATTGAAGATCAATTGGGAATCTACAGCTGCTGAAGTTGCGATTTATATTTATATATCTACTGCAACGGGTTCAACTCAGAATGACTCTTTCTTGAAGATCATTCTTTCTGAAGACGACGATCCATTTACTGTCAATTGCATTCTATTGCAATTGTGAAGAACAATTGGGAGAGTATTTTCAAAGAAAAAATAATTTTTATCTTGATTGATCAGCTTCTCATTGTAAGCTATGTAGGTTCTGTGATTGAACGAGAAGGTTGTTTTTTCCCTTAGATTGTAAAGGTGTAAACTACCTTCACCCAGTTGTTGAAAGGTCTGTTGAGATGAGGACCAGATAGTGAAAATCTCCAATCTCGTAGAGTATATCCTTGGTGGAGTGGACTAGGGGCCTTCTGTTCCCCGAACCACTATATATCATGTGTCCCTGCATTTCAGATTTCTGCTGCTTTAATATATCTGATTAAAGATAATAGACAGAACACGATCTCATGAAGATTTTTGAAAAGACACAATTCACCCCCCCTTTTGTATATTTGATGTAATCTCAATCCAACATACCTTTAATTAGTGTGACAAGGCTAATTGTGCATGTAACCATTTAATAAAGTTACAATTAATTAATAAGTCCATTTGGTTTAAGCCTTTTCATTCATTAGTGTCATAAGGACAAGTAGCGTGAAACCATTCATTTAATCGAATTAAGGAATTTTAACAATCAAGGTTCACACCACCAGTATCCATTAACATGGTAAGGGGTGATACATACATGTAACCTATTATTCAATCATATTTAATATGTCCCAATAATATAATTAATAAACTATCCAATTTCCATTTTACATTTGTTTATCCATTGAAGCACTTACCTTAGGTGGGTCAATTGGGGAGAATACATGGTACTTTCCATTATTCAATTGACAATCTATATATATCCATTTAAAATTGAAAATCTTACACGTAGAAAGTTCAATCCAAGGCACACCTGAATGTTGGCTCAAACATGTCAAAACACTAAAACGACAACTATGGAATAACATCCAACATGGGATGGATAGAGTCTTGGGAATAACCACTAAAAACTAATCACATATTTCAAAACAGAATTACCATATGGTTATAATGATGATAATTGTGTCTAATAAATACAATAAAAGACACCTAATGAATTCAGTAGCCCTACATGAGAATTCAAAAAATCAACGAACATGATAGATGAGTTATAGACAACCCACCTTAGGATTGTAAAACACTCCTCCTCTAGGATGTTCCTTGATTTTGGATTAGATCAGAGTAGATCTAATAAGAGAGGAAAAATGGTCAAACCTCGATAACTCGGTCGAGAACAAGAGATAAGAGGAACAACTAAAAATGACTTGAGTATATACCATTACACATCCCACATGATGAACGGAAGCACCAACAATTCTCGGATGAAGGATATCTCTAGGTCCCTAGATTATGCCTTCAAAATTCACCAAAATGTGAGGAAAGGAGGAAAATCCAATTTTAAATCCAATTATGGAGTAAGTAAGAGCTTAATTAAATTATTAAGGGTAAAATGCTAAAATTTCCCAAAATTTAGAATATGGACAATTTGTCTGCATGGTTTGAAAAACCATGGAAAAACCATGAATGGGTACCTAGGGAATTGGGGGAACTGTATAGTTAGGTTGCACGGTTAGGGAAACTATGTACCAACCATGTGAGAATGATTTATCTGAAAATGTAGACCATCATCATGGTTAGATCTAATTGTGCGGCCTACTCGTACAGTTATCTCTAACCTAGAAACAAACTGATTTTCCCCCAAAAGATGGGTTCTCAGCCTCAAACAATCCTCAGACACCCTTGGAACCTTTTATAGCTCATTATTCATCCATATTAGTTCCAAAATAAAAAATTAGACTGAAATTTTAAAGATCCACTTCTGATTGAAAAACAAGGTTCTTAAACAAATATTAATTTTGGATCAAATTGCAAATATTATCGGTCTTTTTCAATGAAAATAAATCATAGTATTTAAAAAAACATATTTTTTTTATTATTCACTAAAAAATAAATATTTCATTAAAAAATCATGTTCTGTTATATTTGAGGTGTTGATATCGAAAATGATTATATTTTTTAAAAACAAAATATTCCAAAAGAGGAATAAATTACTCATAATACCCATACAGAAAATCCAAAATAAAACCATTTTGAAGAAAATGTATTTTTAAAGTAGAAAATAACATTTTTTTAAAAAATTTCTTATTTATCATTAATATATAACTTATATAAAACCTTTATACATCATTTCTTAGTTTGGTTAAAAAATTCATAACCACCAATTTAATGGCTTGGGTATAATGGTATTTTTTTTAAAATAATATTCCATGGTTCTCTTAAGATTAGTGTTTCATATTGTAAAAGAAATTAAATATAATGTTTTTTTAAAATCATGAGGTGTTACATTCTCCCCCATTTAATAAATTATATCCTCTCAATTTGGACTAGATCTTAGTAATGAAGGTTTTGAAATCTTAGAATAAATTTATTAAAATTTCACATTATATTAAGGTACAATAAAAACTATTTTAATAAGGGGATGTTTGAATGATAAAGGATACTTATAATAACATGTGATTAGGTTCCAATATAAGGGGGAATTTATTTGGATGTAAAATTAAGAACGTGGAGAATAAAACAAACATTCAATTACCAATAGAGAGTGATAGAGTACATGGTCATGAGAAAGTTAATAACAATAAAATTATAAATCAATAAGGGGTGAAAATGCCTTCAATTCATGATAAATAAATGTAAAAAAGATAACATTTTTATTTTAAGACAATTTCTTAATTCTGATGAATTAATCTACCATCTAGAATAATAATATAAAGATATATATTTACTTGAAAATTATAATTTCATCCATTAATAAATATTCAGTACAATTTCATCTATTTCTTCATATCGTAAGTGTTGAAGTTGAATTTATCCTTCCTAAAACACTAAAATCCACATTTAATAGATCCCATAATCCATAAAATAATAACAATAAATTCCTTATATCCTCAATAAAACCCAATGTTTAGTAAAATGTTAGACAATAACCAAAATGGATAAAGGTTTATTTAAAAAAATAACACATTAAACACCAAAATTCAACAATAAAACAAAAATGTTAACATAGGACATTAATTTAATAAGTAGACCTATATCCCAAATAATAGTTATAACCTCAACATTAGAGAATTTTTTAACCGCAAAGTTTATCTCATACCCTTTATTATACACCTCCAAAAATTTCATATTATTATTCCCAAATAATCCTTTATATTAAACCTAATGATTATATATACCATAACCTGATAAAAAATCTCTATTAATATCATTAATCACCTAAAAATAAAATTATTTTGATCCTATAATATTTTCCCAAAAATTAAATTAATATTTATTTATCAAATATTTTATGCAAAAAAAGTTTCATACTGACAAGGATAGTGGTTGGCATTGCACCCTTGTCACCCATTGGTTATGGGTTCAAGCATAATAGCCTTACCATACGTGATGGGTTTTCATATGACACATGGGTTATACTTTTTATACAACTATATTAATATATTTCCTACATTATTACCAAAATGTGATGAACGTCCTAAAAATAACAATAATATTCAAATCAAATTTCAATCCAATAATTTTCTATATATTAAAACATATGTTCCTAAATTTTAATTACCCCGTATCATCTCATCATCAAAGATCATATAATCCCAAAACAAATATCAATACTTTTAGACTTATGTATATAAAATAAAAACCATTTTCCTAAAATAATCTTTTCACTAAATCATATATTAATCAAAAGGTTTTTATTCACATAAATGTATCCCAAGACATCCTTAATCATGTTCCCATCACAAAAAATCTCAAAATGGTTATATATTACATTAAAAATATTATCAACATTAGAATTATCATCCCAATACACTTTAGATCATTCCCATATCCCTATGGAACATCAGATATTTACATAGGTTTTATTCTATGATTCGTTATAATAGTTCATAATGAAAATGTGAGTTAACCTAAGCATATCCCCCATGAGTGTTAAATTAGGTGTTCAATAAGGCCACACTACCTTTTCACTTGAATGATCGTCAATATATACTCGATCAACTCTTTTCGGGGTTATTTCCAATAGATTCTTATTCTCCAACACCATTTCCACTTGAAGTATTCAAATGGGGATGCATTTCTAGGAAAACGTCATAATCACTACCGAACTAAAACAATAGTATGTTGTATTATACTTAAAATTATCCTCAATTACAGTCATAGGGTTCTGTTCCCTAATCTATTTTTTCCTAAATCTAGTACCTGTTGTTTCTACTAATCCTCCAATGATACCAACTATAAACAACTCAGCTAGTATCATAGAGTTCTTGGTTACATTATTATATTGGAACTAGGTATGATGAATAATGTCTCAAAGGATTCAAAATTTTAGCAGACTTGTAAAAATATATACATTCTTGAATCTAACATTATATTTAAAAATATAAAATGAAAAATATTGGGAAATTAAATATTATTCAACCTTAAACTCATTCAAAGCTTCATTCTTCATATCCCGGGGAATGGGAAGAACAAGGGTGGCTCAAATACTCAGTAATGGTTACATATTTTGGAAGTTATCATGAGTAAGTAAGTAACCTTCAATATGATAGTGTAAATAACTTAAAACCCACGAAATTTAATCTATAACATGAGCAGAATGAATAATATGGGAGGAGTAAATGAAGATCAAATGATTTGATATAAATAATCAAATGATCTTGAATCTTATCAATGGATATTATTCTAGATAACATCATGAAAATTAATAAATGATTTAATAATAATGGAATACATGATATCATATATTTGAAACTTACCATTGAGGCTCTATTCCATGGTGGTTTAAACTATGGGTAGGTATACACTAAAAATACATTTAATAAGTCTAGGCAACTAGTTTGTCACATGATAAATGTTGATAAATCAAGGTGATATATAACTTAAGTCCCCACCCATCACTTAATATGTCAAATTAATTCATCATATGAATAAATAACACAACATAATCGACATTTCTTTTCAAAAAAGAACATTATGTATAGGAGTAACATAAATATGGAATGTTAATACTTTCACTAATTAAACTAATTATAAACTATCTAGAGAAATAATAAGGATTGTATAATTATAAAATATCCCCAATAGAGAATAAAGGTTTTATTATTATTTATGAATATAAATACCAAAAATAGGTCATTAAAAAAATTCTTAATGAAAATAAAATTTTCACTTTGTAATCCACTTTTAAAAACTAAAAAATATATATAATCTTAGGGAATAAATTTTCATTAAAAATAATCATGGAAACATATAAAGTAATATTTAAATAATTGAGTGTTCATAATGGATATAAATTTACTTGATTTTGAGTATTTTAAGAAACATTCATTTCACTCTTTTATTAGAAAATTCAATAAATACATGATTCAAAAAATGAAAAAAAGAGACTCCTTTTAAAAAAAATATAATGTAAAAAATCAGTAAAAATAAATTTATACAATTATAGAGGTGCATTAAAAACATTCTTGGAAACATTTTTAGAAAAATTATTAAAGGAAGAAAGGATTCCGGACTAAAGTGGAAATGAAGTCTATTTTTATTAAAAATGGATTTTTTCTTTCTCTTTTGGGATTATAAAAGTGAAAATTAATCAAAAATACATAACTTTCCAAAATAACCATTTCTGGATAAAATATAATGGATTTAAGATAAAAAACACATTTAATTACCCTAGTGGAAACATAAACATAAACAATTTACAATAATAATGATATTGTGAAATAAGTCCTAACCACTTTGGTAAATTTTGTATCATAATCCCATGAAGTAAAAAACATAAAATGAATTTTTAAATACCTTGAATTTAAATTTATTCATGACATATCATATAAAATGGTTATTAGATATATATTATTAAATAATAAAGGTTTATAACAAAATATATGTCCCAAATAAGACAATTTGAGGCGAAAAACTGTTTCCACGATCATAAAATTGAAGTGAGAGTTTATTAATTAGCTGATTATGTGTAAAAAAAGTTAATCCACAAAAAATAAGTTTAAATAAAATATAAATAAAAAGCCCATTTCATAGATATTCTTGACATAATACAACCAATGAATATGTGATATTTTCTAATGAATGAAAATTAAGTTAAGAAATACTTACCACATGGTAAATATCTAATCTAATCCCCTTGGATGAAATACTTTTTATTGAAATTTAAAATAACATTAATTAAAAATTATTAATGGAATAAAAAAATAAAAGGATAAACCTATAAACCATATAAAATAAATTTCATTCATACCAATAAACGTTTCCTCAATGAGTGGTTATAAAGATAAAACCCATTACCTTAGGTTTGACTCGTCACATTTATTCTTTATCTTGTTGAATAATAAAATTGTGTTAATTAATTTCTGGTTTAAGGATGTTTTTTCATTTTTATTATCCAATTTTATTTTTTATTACAATTCCATTATTATTAATAATCAAATAATTTCCCATATGATGTTATGAATATATTCAGTTTATATGTCAAAAATGACATCAACAGGTTGACGATGGTAAAAGAGATCACTATTAAATTATCTATAAAATAATTATTATTATATAATTTTAATTTTTATAAATAAATTATAATTTTTAAACCAACCATGAAATATGGTTTTTAAATTCTAACTATTTTTTAATCATTGTGACTGTAAGTCGTATGTATGCATGAGTAACATTTCTGTTCTTCAATGATCATAATTGAAAGAACATAAGTGTTTTTTATCCTTAAATAATTGTAATTAAAAAATAAGTATCATATTATTTCTTTACATAAAATTATATATACCATTCATGTAATTTGGTTACAAAAAATAAACCACATCACCTCGTGAAGGTGGTAATCCACACATATGCACAAACGATTCTATCATTTTTAAATAAATGGAACTGAAAAAAATTATGTTATATAATATCTTTAAAAAATAATAAATATGTAGTTAATAATATATATATATATATATTAAAAACATCATTACATTAATCCCTGAGAGGTGGTTATGGAAAATTAATTACATCGGTTTGGGAGGCGGTAGTCCGCCGTATACATGAATGACTATTTCGTTTCCCATTTTATGGAATAGATGATGTATATATAATGTATTACATTTACTTAAAAACATATAATTATATATAATATATTGATTTTATTATATCATAATGTTTGAATAATATTTTATTAAGTTTTAAGGAGAAATAAAACAAAGAAACTCAGTTAAGAATGATATCCTTCTTCAGACAACCTCAATAGGTTTACAACAAAAGCCTTACTTAGAGGGATTTATAATCAAACCATGGCCTATAGGACATGGGGAAGAATGTAAAGAATATATATAGGTATTTTTTGGAAGAAAATTTATTTTAATGTAACACACTTATATTTTTCAATACCTTTCACTTGAAATAATTGTATTTATTTGATGGCTTTAGTTACATGAAACACCGAGTATAAACGAACTGAGATACACAATTAAAATGATATTATTTAAATTAAAAGTTATAAAATTGTAATTTCATTAGAAGTTATGAATCAGAATAATTATGTTATGAAAAATTATGGTTCACACTTTTATAAAATGAATTCATTGGTTATCAATTAAATATAAATAAATAAAATCATCATTGGAAAACAAAGGAAATTTTCATCCGAAATTTTTTTTATGCATGTAATGGGTTTTTATTGGAATAAATAAAATTAATCATTATTTATGAATGATTTTAATTAAATTTATATTTTATACATTCAATAAAATTTTTAATCATTCATCTACTATTTCTCTATGCATGAGTTAAGAATAAATCATTTTTTCTACTTAAAAAAATTATATTTCTAAAAAATAGTTTTTATTTGGTTTTGTGATCTTATTTTTTGAAATTAATTAATTCCACTTTTAGGTATTTAATTAGATTAAATTTATTAAATATTTGATATTAGGAGGTTCAAAATTTATAAATACTCACATTTAAATTTTTTTAGTATGAATAGGAACTGTGAAAAAAATTCTCCTCGCTAATGGGTAAATCAGGTTAATCTAGGTTGAAACTAAGTGATAAGGCCACTATGTTTCATAATAATTATTATATGATGATTTTATTTCAACCATTATCACATTAGTCCTTAAATTTATTCATTTAATGGAATCATGTCAATGAAAATCACCTATATATTATTTGAAGGGAAGAAAGTTACAAAATGTCACTCTCTCAGTTTTAAACATCTCTTATGTCTCAACATTAGGGAAAATGAAAATTATGAATGAATTTAAATTTATATATTGATATTAATTAATTTATTTTAATTTAAAAAATTCTTTTCTATTTTGGAGAAATGATATGATTACCTTAAATTCTAATGCAATTCCAACGCAATACTTATTCAATTTTTTAAAATATAAAATAAATGGTATTAAAAATATTAAATGTAAAATAATTTTAATGAGTTATAGTGTTAGAAGAGATTTTAAAAAATAATATTAAATTTTATTTTGGTGTTAAATTATTATATTCTAATTCTATTTTTTCCATGACTTCTATTAAGTCATAATAATTTAATAGTGTCAAAATTAACATTTATAATATTTTATCAAAATAATATATTATTAAATTACTTGAAAACAATATAAATATATCAAGGGGTAATTAAAAAAATATATGGTCTAAAATTTGATCCTTCTACATTTATTATTTTATGGTTACATTATATTTAAAATTATAAACCTTTAAGAGTGAAACTTTTGTTACCATAGCTAATGTTAAAATTAGATAACTAAGGTGTTAAACCAAAACATTGGGTTTAAAACACTAGATAAACCTATCCCAGTTTTATTGGTTTATGGGATTTCAATCAAATAAAATCTAAAATAATAATTCTTAAATTTTTGGAAATATTTTTCCTGAATAATTATTTTATTATATTTTAATATCATAATAAATCCTAAGAGTGTCCCTTCCCTCGATTATTAAAGGCACCCTTCCTTTCCCTTCTTCACACCACCTTGAGAATTATATATCAACCATGGCCTAAAAAATACCTTCTCAACATAATTATACACAGTTTTTAGGTTTTTTTATTTCCAAAATACCAATCCTAGTATACTTAAGAGGAGATCTAAAGGATTTCCATCAAAATAGAGGTGATCTTCTTAACTGGTCACTTTGTTTGTAATTATTATCTTAACTAATCTTAATAAACTATATTATTTATAAAATATTAACTTAAGTATACTAAATATAATTAAATGTTATTATTATTATGAGAAAACATTTATCTACTCTGTTTCCATTAAATGGGAAGTGAAAGTATTACTCCTATGTATGTATGGATTATCGTATCCACATAGGGATACAATTAATTTCCCATAGCCATAATTTATGCCTGGGTTTTTTTGATGGTATTCGTTTTTATTTATGATAATTATGAAATAATTATAATTATGTAATTATAATATCATATCTATCTTCTTACCTTTCAAACTTTTGTAAAATGATAAAGTCTCTCATATATACGTGTGGACTACAACCTCCACGAAGTGATGTGATTTGTTTTTAATTTATATTTTACATCGATTGTAATAATTATGGAATTGGTGAATATAAATGATATATATGAAATCATTATTATTTTTTATATATTATTAATTATTTACCTTTTTTCCTTCCATCTTTTGAAATCTGAAAATTGCATTCATATATACGTAAGACCTACAGTCTCCATGAAATGTGTGATTCATTTTTCTATCACTATCATTTGTGAATGATTTTATATATTTATATATTATATATATATGATATTATATGTATTTATAAAATTATTATATATAATTATAATAAACTTACACTTATTATTCATGAGGATAGATTTCCTTCGAATCAGGTGGAACTCAAGGTAAGAGATTTTCATCTCACATTTACTAATATGTGACACATTCAATGTTCAAAACTTGAATCATTTATGTGGTCCATATATTTCTTGTGAATGTATTTATTTATTATAATTATTAAATTTATGGTGAAATTAATATTCATCCAAGTTTCTTTCTTTCATGGGTCTTATGATTCAGATGTTATGAAGGTGGTAAGGGTTTTATGTCACAACCTCTTTTTTTATCAGGATTGTTTATTATTATGTTTAAAATGATGAAATATAAAGACCCAAATCTTAATAAAATATTTAATTTTATTATCCTATAGTTATTTCTACAAAATACATGTTTCCATTTCATTTTCCACACCTTAAGTACCCAGTAGACTAAAATGTATTTTTAAGAAAAAATCGACTTTATTTCTCTCTTCAATCGAAAACCCATTTCATTGCATATAAATGTTTTTTAAAAAGGTTATAAAGAATGTTTTTAATATTCTATAATTATTTTTAAATTATTTTTTACCCTTGTTTTAATTTTTGAAAAATATTTTAAAATTAATCTTCCTGTAATTTTTCAAATGATGTATTTTTTTACTTTTTATAAAAACATGAAAGTAATGCTTTATTTTAACTTATATGGCATGAATGGGATTTCCCACCATCATTACCACTCATGGTTTTAAGTATTATTTTACTTATTTCCAAGGTTATTTTAAAATAAAAAAAATCCTTAATATATGGGAGATTTTTATGTCTTAAAAATGCTTTTTCAAAGTGAGAACTATATTTTCCTCAAGAAATTTTCCAATAAACCTTAAATGAATTTTTCATCAATGATGACATCCTTTATTGTTTGATAAGATTTACTAGAGATATGATCTATGGACACTATCCTTATTATTTATCTAGATATTTTATTCTTATAATGATGATTTGTTTATGAAATATATTTCTTTTAAATGGGTTATACTATGATTAAATGATGAAATGACTTTGAAACATGTTTCTTATTGTGGGTTATGTTCTGATGAAAAATTGATGAAACCCAATTATTTACATTGGTTTTAATATGATGAATGTTTTATGATATTTTGGAATACATATGTATTATTTTAATTATGTAATGGGTGGGACCTATGTATCCCAAGAATTATTTAGTTAAATATTGATATCTCATGGGTTAAATAGGAATGGACTAGAGAGTGAACCCTGTTAAATAAGGGATTCTTTCCACAATGATAGTCTTGGGATTGAACCTTGACTACAAAAATGGTTTGGGTAGTGAAACCAAACCACTTTGATAGTATTAGAAATGATCCTTCACTACTAATGAACTTAATTTATTATACTTATGTGTATTCTAAAAATTTATGTCTTATGCTAGTGTTATTCCCCCGTAGCTCATTTTCTTTGATTGATTTAGGATTCATATCTTATAAACTACTAGGATTTATAACATGACTCATTTTTATGATCAATGATATGTAGTATTTGATTTTTATATTTTATCATCATGTTCTCATACGTTTATGTGCATGTTTTGTTGATATCTCTTTTATATTTTATTACTAGTCACCTAAGATCACCCTTTATTATGTTTCTTTTCCTAACATCATGAATAAAGGTATTAGGTATGATATTTATAAGAAGGTTTCTAGTTATTAAGAACCTAGTGAGAGATGATTTAGTTTACTTAAAAATTGGTTGCTTATGTATCCCAGTTTCAAAGGACACTAAACAATTATGGTGCTTGGGAATGTTTTGGTAAAATGAAAATAATATCCATCTATTAAGATGTTATATCTATGTAGGAAAATTATGGGTCACTCTGGTTCATATAAAGGGACTTGTTTAGTAAAATTTTGGAATTGGGATGAGAAACATTAGTGATAACCCTAGGGAAAAGTTTAAGGATAAGTCAAAGTATTGTAAAATATCATATAATTTTTGTTAAGGATAGAATAAGTGGTTTCCAAGCAATTTCATCTCTATCTTGATACTACAATTGGATGTGTCTATGTATAAGTTATACCTAGGAGTAATAACTATAAAAATAGTTCATTAGGATTTGGAACGATCATTTCCCGGTTCATGACTGTGGGCCTTTATACACATCTTGTCTGACACTAACCAAGGATATGATTTGGAAATTCAAAAAATCTTCACAAACCATTTGTAAGTATTTGAATAAATATCATGAATTAACTAGGTAAAACATAAGGTTTTATATATTTAAAAAAGGTTTCATGATTTAGGCATCATATAAATAGTTTTTCATGATTATTTTCCTTCCCACTATGATTATTATTTAACACACACTAAGTTATTTAGTTTTATTCAATGGATAGAACATGAAGGAGTCCTGTAAATTCTTAATGTGATGGAAAATGAAATGAAAGTGCTCATGAGAAAACCAATTTTATGGTATATAGAATGAAAAACGTCATTCTAATCCTCAAATAACTTTCTCAAGCTATAAATCATATTGAGATACCAAATGAGTTAAGAAGGGAACAACATTATGATGTGTCTTTAATAAGTAAATTTACACCATATTTTAGTGTTTACACTATTATATTAGTCCCTAAATAATGGATTAGTACCAATAAAAAGAAATTTTCCATTCTCCAGTGTTCAAAAATTGAGAATTCTATTCTGGTTGTTTGTCATTTTAAAGGTGAAGCTAAAAAATGGTGTACTCTTATAGAAAATGTAAAGAAACAGGTTGAAATAGACTCTTTGGAGTGGGATGAGTTTAAGAGTTTATTTTTCAATATGTACTTTCTACATATTACTCATATAAAAAGGGAGAAGGAATTCCATCAGTTGATACATAAGGATTATGAATATATTGGTACATGTGAGGAAATTTTTTCAAGAATTACAATTTATTCTTATGGTATTATAATTCAAGCTGAAAATATGTTTGATAGATTATTCAGTGGTATAAAACCAAGTCTTTAAATGTATTTATCCACAAAATATTTCAATATCTATGTATAAATAATTTTACGTGCTATCAAGGATGTAATATATATTAAAGATACCCATAAATCTCATGGTTTTGGTAATAAAGTAAATATTACATTCAAAGGGAATTCTAAAAACCAAGGAGAGAAGAAGGTGATATTTCTTTTAAGCTCAAAGTGTGGAAGGAAACATGGATGAAATATTCTTATGTGAAGAAATAATTTTTATAAGTGAGTAAAGGAATGTCATCATGAAATTGAATGATGAAATAATTGGAATTAGATTGCTAATTATTCAAATATAGACAAATCTCTAAAGAATTCATCACCCACAGTCCACTGATTCCAATGATATGATCATAGGAATTATGCCAATCAGTTCCCAAATCTGAAGGATTATGATAATGATTTATTTCATCAACCTCTTAATCCTATAAATTAAGGTAAATCTCATGTGATCACTATTTTTTGTGAGGGATAAGATAATGATGTAGTGAAATATACACCTAACATCCAATATAGAACTACTAATGTATTATTTTACTCTAGATATACCCACTCTTTTATATCTAAATAATTTTATAAGGGTGTCACAATACCATGTCAATGATTATATATTGAGTTAATAGTGAAATGATTTAATGATATGATAATAACATATGAATTATATGATTCTTCTCCTATTGATGTTTTCAGGAATCTGTTTCAAGAAAATATTTTTATTCTATCTCTGGATAAATTTGAGTTTATCTTAGATACGTATCATATTTCTCTATATAAAACCCAAATCAATTATCGCGGAATAGAAGTCAAACTTTATATTCCAAAATGACATATGATCATCTATCAATGTGATAATAAATATGAACTTCTGATATAAATCACATCTATTTGTCGGGTTCTAATTTCAATTTGAAAGGGTGGTTCACTCAGATGGTTGGGGATAAACACAACATCAAAGATATGCCTATCATATGGGAGCCTTCTGATGTCGCACTAAAAGAGGTACCTATTGTTACCTCAAATTGTGATGTTTAGTTATCAATATAACTCATACTTTGATCTTCACATATTTCAAATAATCCCTTTAGAATAGCCTCAATTGAGTTATAGTAATTGAAGAAGAAACTCCAAGAGAATATTGACAATAGAATCATTTGGCCATGTTCATCACCTTGGAGTGCCCTAGTTATTTTTATCAACAATAAATATGGATCAATGAAACTCTAAATTGATTATCTATAAGTGAACAAGATCAAAATCAAGAAGAAGTATCTTCTTCCCTATATTAATGACTTGTCTGGTCAATTGTGTGGATATCATTACTTTTATTAGATTAATCTACATTTTGTATATCATCAATTGTGGGTCAATAAGGATGATATACCCAATACAACATTCTTATACAAGGTATAGACACTATGAATATATATTGATTCCATTTGGTGTTACAAATTAACCCACTATCTTCATGTATTTAATGAATAGAGTCTTCATATATTACCTTGATTTCTTTATGGTAGTCTTTATATATAGAATTCATACATATTCAATGAGAATGGAAGAGAATGAAAATCACAAGAGAATTATTCTCAAGATCGTGAGGAAGGATAATATTTATGAATAAATTCAAAAGATTGTATTTTTTCTTTATAAAGTTTCATTCATTGGACATGTATTCTCATGTGAGGGTAATCAGTGGATCCATCAAAGAAAAAAAGTTATTAAATGTTGGATAATACCAAAAAATGTTACTGAGACTTATAGTTTTTGTGTTTTGGATAGATATTATCTGAACTTTTAGAGAATGTATCTCTAATATCTCATACACTTACCATGTTAACTTGGATGGTAATTAGGTTCCTTTGGACAGATGAATGTGAAGAAAATTTCAAGGAACTGATGTGAAGGTTAGTCATTGCACCTGTTCTTACTTTTCCCAATGGTAGATAAGGGTTTGTAATCAATAGTAATGAAACAAATAAGGGATTGGGATGTGTTCTCTTGAATAATTACATGTTTATTTCTTATTACTCACACCAATGGAAGGTTCATGAGAAAAAATACCCCACACATTATTTGTGGTTAGCTATAATGATTTTTCCATTAAAGATATGGATGAATTATCTTTATAGATAGTGGTGTGATATATTTATTAATAATAAAATTTTAAAGTATATTTTTACATAGAAAGAGTTTATATGTTCTATTGAAGATAGTTGGATATGATTAAACCTTATGACTGGTCAATATGATACCAACCTGGGTAAGAAAACATGGTGGTTGATGCTCTATGTTGAAAGGATCATGTTATCTTATATATGATCCTAGTAAACAAAATCCAATATTTTTATATTTTTAAATGAAGAAACTTTAAATATTTAAGTAATGGGATAAATATTATATTTATCAAATGATTGTTTAACCATCTATCCAAGTGAAGGATAAAGATGTGGAGAAGGCCGATGTAGATATGTAAAATATGGTCAGAAATGCTGTTGAGTTTAACCTCGATTATGATTGAATGATAAGGTTTAGGAACTGTGTATGTGTTCCATCCATACTAGATTTTAAGTATGAGATTTTATATTAATCTCATAGTTTTTAATTCTCTATTCATCTAGGAAGTATAAAGATGTATATTGATATGAAAGATTATTTATAGTGTGATGGAATTAATAGATATATTACAGAATTTATAGCTTCTTTCTTATTATGTTAACAAGATAATCTGGAGAGAAAAAAGTATATGGAGATGTCAAAGTCATTACCCATGCTAGAATGGAAATAGGAAAACATAACAATTTATTTTTCCATCATAGTCCCCAAAACATCTAAGGTAATGCTATTATCTGGGTTTTAGAATATCACCTTATAAAGTAAGTATGCTTCGTCACTATCAGAGAAAATTTCTCTTTAAATTGTCTTTCTAGGATAAAACTCTTGAATGTGGTAAGGTATCATGGAGTACCTATTTCATTTTTTTAATGGGGTATATGATTTACCTCAATGTTATGGAAAATTCCTCAGTAGGTTTTGGATACAGAGCTGAGTTTCAACACTACTTATCACGCTCATATAGATGATCAGTTTGAGATAACTATTCATACCCATAAAGATATATTGAGATATTTTTCTATGGATTTAAAAGGTGTTTTGTATCAACATATTCCCCTATTTGAGTTTTCATAAAATAATTACTTCCACTCGAGCATTCAGTTGACTCTTTATGAATCCCTCTATAGAAAGAAGTGTCGAACTCCAACATGATGGAATAAAGTAGGATAAAGAGACCTATTAGTATATGATCTATATTATAAAATGATATAGAAAGTAATATACATTCAACTGTACAATGAGGAATCTCATCATCGATTGAAATGATATGGTAATAATGACTGATGATATTTGGAGTTTGAAAGTGGTGAAAATGTGTTTTATTGAATTTATCTATGGAAGAATGTTGTGATATTTTGAAATAATGTATATTTAATAAATTTTTATTTTGTCCCTTTCAATATTCATGATTTTTTAGGGATGGTAGCTTATTTCTTTTCACTTCCACTAAACCTCTATGAAATTCATGACGTGTTCCATGTGTATCTCCTAGTAAAGTACATACTTGATCCCTCACATGAAATAAACTCAGAGTTAATACCATACGAACATGATATTTCTTATGATGACCAATCAGTATAACTCTTGGATCATATATATAAACTTATATTGAAGAATAATACTCACTTAGTTAATGTTATCTGTTTAAATCATAAATTTGAAGAAGCAACTTGAGAAATATGGGATGTAATGAATTTAGATATCTTCATTTGTTTGTATTGTACTGAAAAATTTCAAGGGTGAAATTCATTTTAATAGGGATATAATGTAACACCATGAGATCATAAAATATATTTCTCTTTAAATAAATTTATTACTTTTATGACTTGTGTTATACACAATACTGAATTTAAAAGAACCATGATACACTATTAAAATATAAATATTTGAAGTGATAGTTACTGCCTAGCCATTGGATATTGGGGTATGAATAGAAATAACTAAATTATTAAAAATTATGGTTTACACATGTATAAAATGAACTCATTTTATTATCAATTAAATATAAATGAAAATAATATTCATTTCAAAATAAAGGAACTTTTTTTAATGAAAATTTGTTTCAATATACACAATGTGTTTTTATCTAAATAAATTAAATTAATCGCTATTAGTGAATTATTTTAATTGAATTTATATATTACACATTCAATCAAATTATTTAAACAATAATCTATTTTTTTAATATTCATGATTTAAAAATAAATGCATTTTTTTCTTAAAACTATATTTTTCTAGAAAATGGATTCTATCATGTTTTGTGCACTAATTATCAAAATTGATTTACGCCACTTATATGTAATGAATTTGAATAAATGGATTCTGTATTTGGAATTTTGATGATCAAATTCAGAAAATATTCCCCTTTTATTTCTTATAATATGAATAATGACTATGTCAAAATTTATTACCTCGATAAAGGGTAAATTGGGTTAATTTAGGTTAAAACTAAGTGATAAGGCCATAATTTTTCATACTAATTCTTATCAGATGAATTTAATTCTACCCATATCAAATTTCTCTTGAAAGTTATTCTTTTAATGGATCAATTTTCATGAAAATGACCAATAAAATATTTAAATCAAGGAAAGAAAAAAAACATCACTCTATTAATTTTAAATATCTCTTAATTGTCTACATATAAATAAAATAAAATTACAAATGAATGTAAAGGTATATTTTGATCTTAATGAAATTATTTTCATATTTAAGTCTCTATAATTTATTAATGATTCTAAATCTATATATAATTGATATATATTATATTATACTTACATACATTATTCTGATATAGAATTAAAATAAATTTAAATGTATTATACAAGAGTTTATGGTGACTTAGAATCAAATGGAACATAAGGTTAGAGAATTTTGTCTAATTTTTAAATCTATGAGAAATATTACATGTTACCCACTTATTTCTTTTATATGGTGTATATACATCCCATGAATATATTTAATGATGCTTCTTATAAAATTTATTGGGATATGAATATCCATCAAAAGATCTTTCTTTCATGGGGATTACAATTAAAATGTTACTGGGGCAGTAAGGGTTTTATATCTTACAATTTTATTTATTTGTGTTGTTTATAATTATGTCTACAATAATAAAATATTATTATCTACTTCTAAATAAATTCATAAATTTTCTTATCCAATGGTTATTTCTGGAAAATAAAATTTTCCATTAATTTTCCCCACCATACGTACTCAATAGATTGAAAATACATTTTTTTGAAAAATATACTTTATTTCCCCCTTTGGACTAAAAAACATTTTCATCTATATCAATGTTTTCTAAAATAGTTTTAAAGATGGTATATAATATTTTCTAATGATTTTTTTAAGTCATTTTTACCCATGTTTGAATTTTTGAAAAATTTCTTTAAAGGAATATTCTTATTGGTTTCTAAATGGTATAATTCTTGACTTTTTACAAAAATGTGAAAAGACTTTTTTCTGTTAACTAATATGGAATCAATGTAATTTCCCACTACAATGACTACTCATGGTTTCAAATCATCCTTTATGAATTTACAAGGTCATTTTAAAAGAAAATTTTAACAAGATATAGGGTTTATTTTTATGTTTTTAAAATGTTATTTCAAATTGAAAATGATATTTCCCTCAAAAACATTTCTAGTTAACCTTAAAATAATTTTTCAGCTATGATAGAATCCTTTGATTTCGCTGATGAATTATTGGGTATATGATCCAGTTATACCATCCTTATTAATTATTTGTATGGATTATATTTATGAGGACAATTTTTTATTAATATCAATTATTTTGTTGGGGTTATACAATGAAAATATTATTAGATGTTTATGAAATCTGTTTCTTTTCTATGGGTTAAGATATGAAAAAATTGTTAAGAAATCCATTTTTTCATGGTTTCTAATATAGTGGATGTTTTATGATCTTTCATAACACATATGTTTTATTTTTATTATGTGATATATGGTACCTACATCTCCCTCCAATACATTTGGTTAAAGACTGATATCTCATGGGATAAATAGTATTATAATAGGGAATGAACCCAATTCATTTTGGGACTCTATCCACTATGATGGTCTTGGGAGTGATACTTGTCCACTATGATGGTTTGGGGAGTAAACCCAATCCACTATGATTGTCTTGGAAATGAGAATTGTCTACTAAGGAAATTATTTTATATTCTTGGGTGTAATTTCATATTCCAATGTTATGCTCTCATTGATATTTCTCTTATTCCTTTATTATTAATGTCTTATGAACTATCACGATTTATTTCATTACTCCAGTTTATGAACTGTGATATACAGTGTATGGTTTTCAAATGTCTTCCTAATCTTCTCATACTAGTGTGCTCATGTTATATTGATATCTCCCTTATTTTCTAATACTGGTCATCTAATTTCACTCTTTCTAATGTTTCCATTCCCGATTTTATGAAGATCGGTATTTAGTGTGATGTGTATAATAAAGGTGTTAGTTATGTAGAAACTCTTGGGACATGATATATTTCACTAATGAACTAGTTGTTTATATATATCAGTTTCTAAGGACACTAAACCTTTACAATCCTTAGGATTGTTTTCTAAAACATAATGAATATTAATCTATTAATATATAATATCTATATATGAAAATTATGGGTTAGTATATTTGAAGTATGAATAAAATAGAAGTGGAGGTGATTTTTTATGCATTATGGGATGAGCACTTTTTGTATTTATTAAATTATTAAATTGATATAAATTATATTTCATATAAAAAGGCCTCTAAATTGATATAATTAAAAATTTTTATGAGGATGGGATAAAATACTATCATTCAATAACATTTGGATAATTTTAGAATTGGTTTTTACACTTACCAATTTGTTTCAATCCTCTTTTACCCTTTTTGACAATTGTCATGAAAATTAATTTTTTAATGTTTTGGGGTCAATATATTAATAATAAAAAAGAAAATTGGAAAATAAATGGACTATGGTTGATATTTTCATCCATATCTCAATCACTTCAATGAGGATATAATTTTTAGTAATTTAAAATCATTTAATAAAATATTATTTGTTATAAAATGTAATTAATATCATTATTGGAAATATTCATTTAATTTTACATTGAAAACAACATAAAAGTAACGGGACCGGAATATAATACTTTAAAACATCACTAAAATTAAATATATATATATATATATATTATGGAAAATAATAATTCGTTCAATTATTATTACTTTAAATATTTCTAAAATCATTGATTTTATATTTCAATTAATTGAATAAGTATCATAATAGTGTTGGATTAGTATTTAGGGTAATTATTTCATTAGTAAAAAATATAAATAAATTAAAATGATAAAAAAATTCTTTAAAATGAATAATTATAAAGGAACATTAATTTTTTTTATCCCTATCAAAAAATATTATAGTTATTAAAATAAGGAAAGTGACATTTTTTCTATTATCATTAACTTAGATATTTTAAAGGATAAAATCAAAGAAATATAGAACCAAGTGGCCATATATTTGAGAATTTAAAGGATTAAACATAAATATAAAATTACAATTGGATAAAGGAAAGTTTTAGGATGAATTTTTTATCCCTTATCATATTATTTTGGACCATAAGTACCCAATTTTTCCTTTTACCGTAGTGATAAATTTTTACTATTTTTACTGTTGATTATGACTAAAAATTAAGTTGAAATTAATAAAATTTATTAAATATAATGTTTCCAAACATGGAATCTATTTTACTAAATTCAATATTTATTATTCATTGAAATTAATTTTATAATTATTCATTAATGTGTGGTGAAAAAACGGTTTTCCAAAAAAAAGGTCCTTTTATGTCAAAAAGAATTTTTGTACTACAATAGAGTATAATAACGATTCATATGTAATTAATTATATTATTTATAACTAAATTAGGCTTATATTAATTTAGGGTCAACCTATAAATATTATGGGTCTTTTCAATGAAAAGAAACAACAATACTTGAAAATTTGGTATTTTCAAACTATTCACTAAAAAATCAATAATTTTAGATAAAACCCAATATTTTACCACAAGTTAAATTTTAAATGATGATTTAAATAATTTTACTCATTTTATAACATTGAATTTTTAAAATTAGGAGGAAATAACTTATAATCCCCACACATAAAAGGAAAAATAAAACCATTTTTAATAAAAGGTATTTTTGAATTATAAACTGAATTTTTAAAAAATAAAGTACATATTTATTATTAATAAATAAATTACATAAAACCCTTATAAATATTTTCATAAATTGGTTGACCCTATTCATAACCATCAATTAGATGGCTAGTTTATAACGGTCAAGTTTAAATAATCATATTTTTTAGTTTGTTTAATCTAGGTGTTGTGGGTTGTATACACTATTGAACGTAGTGTTCTTCTAAAATATAGGAGTGCTACATTATACCATCTAAAAAAACATTCATGTTATGAGAAGTATAGAATATAAACTATCGTATCATTGATATTGATCCATTAATTTGTAACTTGTGTATTATAGGACCCACTTAAAGAAGGTAGATATTGCCTTGTGAAAGACCCAATGGCACATCGTTCCCTACTTTAGTCATTTGGATGCTCAACACGATTCATGGATTAAGAGATTTTCATAAGACCATTAGTAATATTATTATTCTAGATCTCATGTAAGTTCTTTTCTCAAGGGGTTAAACTACTTCATTGTCTTCCTCATTCGTTTTTAACACAAGTCCTTTGGGTTCAATCCATTAACTAAATAAAAAAAATATTATTGTAATGATCATGTTATAAAAATATGAGTGATCAATCATATAAACATGGAAATAATTCCTGAGATGTCCTAAATTATCAAACCTTCTTATTAACCAACAACACTATTATATTTACTCTATATCACATTCACTTATTCAATGGTCATCTTATGTTTTATCCCTATTCTCAACATAACCTAATCTCTAAAAATTACTAAACCCATCTTTGATACCAAGTGTGGAAATATGAGAAACAAATATATAAATATTGCATCATTTTATATGAATAATCAAAAAATTTTACAATAGTACATTCCCTATATTCATAAAGGTTTAGTGTCTTTGGGTACTAGATAAATAATCTTCAAATATCATGAAAAAATTTCAACATAGCCCATATTGACTTATTTCATAGTACCTTTCTTATATATATCCTACTTAAAAACTTTCCTTATAATCTATGGGAAAAAGGAAACATTATATAGGGTGAGGTCATATTATCATTAAGGGTAAACATGGGAAATATCAATCAATGATCATATAAAATCCTAACATAATTCTAAGGGTATGAGATCATAATCATAACTTATGAAGTTTGTACCCAATCATTTATAGTTCATGAATCACGTTTTATGGCATAAAAGCTTTATTATTTCAACAGACATGAGTCATAAGTGTGAGGAATTAATATTAATCAATCATGACCGTGAGATAATATCCTAATTATAAGACATTTTCATAGTAATTGTGTCACAGTCATTAAGATATAAAATAATTTCATTAGTAAAGGATCACTTCCAATACCATCATAGTGGGAAAATTCTAATAGTCGATTTGGCTCAATCCTCATTCCATTATTTCCTTAGTCAAGGTTCACTTCTAAGACTATAAAAGTTGATAGAGTCCCTTACTAAATTAGTTTTACTCTACATTCCAGTCCATATTATCTATGGAGATATCCATCATTTCCTAATACATTGGAGGGATTTAATAGAACTGCCCATCACATAATTAAAAACCATACATATATGTGTAATATGATCTTAAATACATCCATCATTCCATCCAAACATAAACTATGAAAAAATAAAATTTTTCATAATTATTTATCTTCACATAATTATAACCCATCCAGATAAAGGAGTTGAATGGCATTATTAGACTATATCCCCCATGGATCATATGAAATTTTAAAGTATGTGGACATAGATGAAAATTACCTTTCAAATATTATTTTAACATTTCTTTTAACACTGGTGAAATATCATTTTCTTTCACCATCTTTAAAAACTGAAAATTTCCAAAAATATTTAGCAATTTTTTTTCTTTGAAATTAACCATGAAAATTTGTAAAGTAATCTTCAAATCAATAAATGGTCATGATGGTGTTAAAAAAATTTCATTCAAAAATGTTAAAAAATATTATTTTAACAAATGATAAAAATTGGAAGAAAATTTTTTTTGAATAAAGAGGAAATAAAGTTAATTTTTCCTAAAACTTTTTATCATTATTTTTATGTACCAAAGAGAAGAGAATGAATGGAAAAAAATTAATGCCCTATAAATAACTATATGATAAGAACATATATGGGTTTAAGTGATAAATAGAATATAATTACACCAAATGAGATTCCAGTATAAGTAATCTGAATCGAAAATGAGATTGCAACAAAAAATCCTTACCTCGGTTCCTAACATTCATTGTATGCACTCTCAAAATTGATATATAATAAATTTATATTTAATATAAATCTGCACCATAATCATTTTAATACTTATATTATAATATACAATTTCATTATAATTTCTAATTACCCATTTATTAACAATTCATCATTGGAATCAACATTCAGATAAAAACTAGTATGCTTTCCATGAATTTTTCCTTTTGATGGTTTTAATGCTTTTGCTTTGGTAAGAGTTTCATAATCTCTATAATAAAAATAATTTTACAAGTATAATATTTTTTAATTATATACCCTTGTTTGATCATTCATATAATAATGTGATGAAAAATGACTTACATCACTTTGTGGAGATGGTAGTTCATACGTACACACAAGTAAATAGAAAGAAAGAAAGAAAAATAATAATCTATATTTAAAAAACTTTAATAAAGTCATATATATCATATATATTTTTTAAATCGATCTATATGACTAGTCATTTATGGAGGACATGAAAAGTGAATCACTTGCTTCATGGAGGGGTTAGTCCACATGTATGCACGAACAAAGTTATCATATTTAATGGGATGGAATGGAGGATGAAAATTGTAGTACTTTTGACATAAAAAACGTTTAGTATAGTAATGAAACTTTTTTTAACATATAAATATAGTTATTGAATATTTTTAGGATGTATTAGAAGAAATAAATTTAAAAGGATTCATTGAAGAAAATTAAATCTTATTTGGAACACTATCATTAGATCTCTTCTTAAGTAAGCTTATGGTGGTCTTTTAAGAAGACCTAAACATCTAAAATGAATAAATTTAAGTTTATAGGATAATTGGGTATGTTTTGTTTAAGATAATTGGATCTATAATGTGTGAAAAAATATATGATATGAAGTTCCCTTTTGTAAGTGAGGTGGGAGGAAAACTTATAAAATAACATTAAAACGTAATAATGTCTTATTCAAGTGAAAGTGGAACCATATGGAAAAAGGTTATAATATAAGATAATTTAATTTTGAAATATCTATAACAAATTAAATTTATAAAAGTTTATGTGATATTTCAATCCTAATCATTTAGTGTAACCCCCACATTAATGCATTTTAATCTTAAACGAGGTAACAAATTTTTACTATAGTTACTATTTATCATGAACAAAAAAGTAAGTAGATTCATTATGAAATATGGAAATTTGGATTTAAAATATGGGAAATAATTTATCAAAAATAAATTTATAAAATTTAAATAAATTATTTTTTAAAATATGTGTGAAAAACTCTATAACAACCTAGTAATTTTTTAAATAATTTTAAATAATTTTAAATAATTTAAAATTAAATTTTTTTAATTAATAATAATAATTATAAATAATTATAATCTATATTTTTAAAATCATTTAATTTTCTTATAAAATACTATTTTATAGTATTTTTGTGTATAAAAGATTATATTAATATGAATATATATATTTGATTTTTTTAAAAAATCATTTTGATCAATAGATTACTTAATTAAATATAATATATATATATATATATATTGACTATTATCATTATTTTAATAAATACTAAATTATGTTAAGAATATATTCTTTATTAATATGACACCCCAGGATTTTAGGGTATATTTAATCATAAATAATATCAATTCATTGGATAGTTTATATGCACACAACACTAAGTCTCTACAAAACAACACATTTTTATAGTTATAACCTATCCCTGAAACATAATTTTACCAATTCAGTGATTTGAATTTTGAGAAACATGCATACACTATTGCGATCAATAAGTTTTTAGAGTCTAATAGGATCAACTTATTTTTTTTTGCAGAATAGTAACATGACCATGATGAATAATAATGTAACCTTATGAATAGTAATGTTACCCTTATTGTAGAGACCCAAAGCTGGACGTACATGGACATTACATTACTTTAGTGGAATACTTAATACATAACAAAAACAGACACACAAGGACCGTAATAGTTTAGTGTCTTTGTAAACTTGGAACGTAATCTTCTAATCCTGGTGAAAGATCTTCAACATCTCCCATAAATATCTTCTCCTTTTTTTTCTTACCTAAAACCTTTCTTTATATCCTGGGGAAAAGAAAACATAAAAAGGGTGAGCTCAAATGCTCAGTAAGGGTAAGCATGGAAAAAATAAAACATACCATATACATTTGAACTTAAAAAAATGAACATAATGTTTAAACATCAAAAGATTGAGCAATGACATAAAACATGGAAGTACGTAAGGCATAGATCATAAAGAAACATTAAGAATGATAAAATAGAATGGTAATAAAACATGTAATTATGGCAACCATTAAGAACATGATATGATTTCCATATTAGCTAAGGCATTGATGCCAAGACTATCTTAGTGGACAAAGTCCCTTTCTGAATCTAGTTCACTCCTCATTCCAGTCCTGTATTACTGAACTGGTTTAACTTGCAGTTCCAGCCATGTCTATCTCATGAGATATAAATCTTTACCCAATACATTAGAGGTAGATATAGGTCCCACCCATCTCATAATGAAATCATTCTTACTTATGCCACAAAATAAACATACATCATTCAGAATAACCCAACGAATAAAATGGGTTTCATAAACATCTTCCCATAATCACATAATCCATATAAAATTAATGGATATCATTTCATAATAATAAAAGTGAATCCATGTAAATCATAGAGACATTATACATGAAACATACACATATGAAATAATGTCATCTTAGATGGAAAAATGGTTTTGATAAAACATTTGAAATGAATTCTTGAGGAAAATATCCTTTCTTCTTCAAAATCATTTTCTTTTCACAAAATTTCATGCAATTTTAAAAGAAAATGATTTTGTTGAAAATAGTCATGAAATATTTTGGAGGAAGCTTCATGAAAATAAGGCTTTATAAAATAGTAAAAATCCGTTCGTTCCGTATAAGTTAAAAAAACATTCTTCTCATACTTTTGTCAGAAAAGTCAAAAAGTACCTCATAATAGAAAGATTCCATACATACCAAGTAGTAAAATTAAAAAATGGGTAAAAAGGAAAATAAACATACATAAAAGCACTTTTATAAAACATTGACATGGAGGATAACAATAACCCCAGTAAATACTTACGTATAAGCAATCTCGGATAAAAAAAATGAGATTTGAAAAATTATCCCTTACCTTAGGTCTGATATGCTTCGTACGTATCCAAACCTCCTATATAATGATTTAAATAATGTCATTGACTTATTACAGAATAATATTAATTGTTATTATGTCATATATGGTTCACTTATGACTTTATATTACCCGTTCTTTTGTAAATTCCATGTTAAAGAGTGTTTTGGGTAAAATCGTTTCATTTGTCGTCCATGTTTTGACTTGTAATTATTCATATGATTACATAGATCATGATTACTTAATTCCAGAATATAAAACATGATTTATATATATTCATAATATACATATATATAATAGATCGATAAATGGAAAGAAATACACGGTTCATGGAGATGGTAGGTCGTACGTACGCATGAACGCTGTTTTCGTTTCCTTATTGAATTGAATGGAATTAAGTAGATGACATAAATATATATATAAATAAATCTAGTAGAATTATTATTTCATATATTTTATGATTACTTATTATATATACTTTATAATCATTCTTTAATGGTTATCATGGAGAGTGAATCTCATCACATCGTGGAGACGGTATTCTGTACGTACGCACGAGCGATGATATCATTCCCATGATCGTAGAATTGTATTAAAGTGTCTGTATAATATTAGAGAATCAATATCACTTTAAAATAATCATATATATTCATTAATTTCACCATTATACCCATCCAAGTAAGGTGGTGGTGGAAAATAAATTACACCACGACGTGGAGACGGTATTCCGTACGTACGCACGCACAATGATTTCATTTTCCATAGGATGGATAGATAGTGAATTATGGTTGTTTCATAATTATAATAACAAATAATTATATGAGTGATACTTATGTAATTACTTCATAATTAAAAAACTAAATAAGAATAAGTTGAAGAAGAAAGAAAATTGAAAGAATCGGTAACGAATATTACCTCTTCTTTGACACGCCTCTTTGAATCCTCCTCTTAGGGTACTAAAATAGGTCTTTGAAGAAGACCAGGACCTCTAGGATGTTTCTAGGGATGTTGAGAAGGGAAATGGTCAGGTTTTCGCCAAGCATAAAGGCTCAAATTGGTGTGAGGAAGAGAGGGAAGAGGTTCCCTTTTATAAGGGAGGAGAGGGGCACCTTTGAAAATCTTAAACATATTAATTTATAATAAATATAAACCCACTTAAAAACCTCCAAAAATGACTCATATTAGAATATAAGATGATATAGGGTTTTAATATCATCAACCAATAAAATTTAGACATGTTAGGAAATTATTTTAAACATTATCAACTCGATTTATCCTTACTTAATCAATTTAATTTTATTTGTGGTAATAACATTATAAATTTAAAATTATAACAAAAAATTACTTATTTGTTGTGAATTTTCCATAATTGGATAATTTATAATATTTTAGACCATATAAATTCAAATTTTAAATTTTTAAATATTTTTGTGATTTTTAAACAATTTTATAATATGTTATTTTTATAAAATAACAATAGTGTCAATTTTGACACTATTAATTTATATGAATTTAAATAAAATATATACAGAAGATATGTTCGAACTAAAAGAATTAATAGATTCCTAAAAGTCCATATGTATGTAGAAAATTAGTGGAGAACATTAAATAGTTCATATAATATTTATTTTATTATTTTTAAAACCATTTATTTGGTTTATCTCTTAATAAAATAATTACTACAACATTTGTTTATAATTATTTAATATACTTATTTTTTGCATAAAAATTAAAAATAAAATCCTATGATGATTATAAATCAATTAACTTCCACAATAATACTTTTACTCGAATTTATCATCTTAAAATAACAATATTTTAATTGTTATATTCATTAAATTATGAAGGTGACAACTTTGGCATCATTTAAAATAAAATAAAATAAGTGTCATAATCACTTTTATAAGACTCCAAACGGTTATATATTAGGTAATTAGATGATTATGGTATATATATACACTAACAATAAGTTTTTTTCAGGTTTTTGGTCCTTTTAATGGGTATTATTATTTCAATAAAAAACTATATTACTGATTTTTCACTTAATAAATAATTTCTGCATCATTAATGTATCACCATTAATGATAATTATTTAGTCCCTAAAAAATCTAAATAAATTATCATGATGTAGATAATTTTATTAGATTTCTGGATACTATTCATTTTCTAAGTTTTATGATGTTTATCACTAAATTAAAATTATTATACTTATAAGATTTAAGAGAGGGACATGTTGTCACTTTCTTTGGTTTTAATAATAATTAAATTATTTTCACGGTCAAAAGTCCATAAAATGAATCTAATCTGACCCTTAGGTAATATGGGCCGACTTTTAGTCATCCAATAGAAATGTTTCATGTGTTAGGGTAATTTTATAATATTATATTCACCCTTAATTACCCAATTTACCTTTAACTATGATAAATAAAATTTACCGTAGTTACTATTCATAATTCCTAAAAATAAAAAGTAGCCTGTTAATATAATTTGGACCCACTGATTCCAAATATGGAATCCAGTTTTTCAAATTCAATACACATAAGTTTCAGAAATTAAATTAAAATTAATCCCGTTGTCGAATGAAAACGGTTTTTTGTTTAAAACATTGCAAAAGATTGAATTGATTTAACCTACGAATTCAATGTAAAATAAATGATAATGACATAAATTATATTAAATCATAAAAATATATTCTATTTATACTTTAAAACCATTAAATATTATAATTTAACCACATAAGTTATTACGATGAAAAAATTTGTTTTTAATTAAAATATTGTGTGTTTTTACTATTCATTACAATATGAAAGTTATCAGAATAATATGACAAATTTATCCAAGGTAAAATTTTATATCCTGATTCCAAATAATAATTTTATTTTGTAAAATTTAACTTATAAACATGTCAAAAACTATATTTAAAGTGGGTACGCCATCAAAAGGCGGCAAAAAGGCATTTTTTGAAAAATACTTATTTTATCTGAAAAAATTTACCATATTCTAGAAAATGTGTAAGATGAATAATAATGTTATAAAATTCAAAATTTAGTTAATACTATTCATAACGGCTAGTTCATAATAATATTATAATAATATATTGTTGTTTCGTAAAACCCGGTATTGCGTACAACACATGCTATCGAGGAAGGTCGTGATTGCGTGCAATGCAAGCCAAGTCAGAGTTGCATGTTGTGCAAGAATCCTTCATTCTTTTGTATAAAAAAATCCAACAATATTTCATTTATACATTAGATATATAAATATATATATATACTCAATGATGCGTAGAATAACTATTATCAAAATTGTGTGTAACACGATCCAAGAATAGTGTTGCGTATACTGCAAGCTAATACGGTGTTGCGCATAGCGCAAGGTAATCTTGGTGTAGCATACTACACAAGACATTAATGAAATCAAAAGAATATTTTTCATAAAATCTCGGGGTGTTACATTCTACCCCCCATAAAATGAATTTCGCCCTCAAAATTCATCGGGGTTATAAATGGTTTACTACTCGAAAGTTTGTTTAATAGAAACTCCCATCATAAAAAGGAATACCAAAACTTGGCTTTAAAAACTAAAGTATGAAATGTAATGGTTACCCAAATTAACTCATCACTGGGTTTCCACGTAGGAGAACATAGGTGAAAATATGGATATAGAAGAAAAATCTAACCATCAAGTTCTGATGGAGAGTGGTAGAGAACATGGCTATGAAATAGACAACAATCACAAAGCCATAGATTTGTGATAATATAAGGTACCATCTGATTCATCAGATATAAGGGCACTGGGACAACATTTTTGGTTTTCAAGATCATTTCCCTAAAGTTTATGAAATTGGAAATAGAAGAAATACTTTCGTGATTTTGGTACAGTCTCACTGTTGTTCGTTCTTTGGACAATTTCCACTTCATCTCTTAAAGAAATGAATTTGAATTTGTCATTAGTGAAGTGTTAGCAGCTCGTGTGATAGAATTATGGGTCATTCCATCTGTCTCAAACAAAAGGATATAAAAGTGATAAAAAATACATAAGTCCATCTATAGTGAGATTAATCATATATAGTTCTTAAAATGGACTTATACTTCATATATCATACTGCTTAATATAATAAAACTAGTTTCTACTAAATAGGGACTTCTTGTAGGCCAGTGGTAGGAGATAAAGGCCAGTCGCACTTTGGTTGTGGGTTCGATTCCCACAGCCTTGTCCGACGCGATGGGCTGTCGCCTGTCCTGCAGGTTGTCCTTTTTCTAAAACTACATTACTATAACATCCCATCAATAATATCAAAAAAAGTTATATCCTTAAACAATACTAACTTATGTCCAACATAATCCATTCCAATTTTTAGGCTAATCTAAAATACTTCATTCCAAGATCATAGTATAAATAAAATGATTACTTCAAATGTCATCAACCAAGAATGTGAATACCATCATTTATCCCCCATATATCTTGTTGGTCACATTCCAATCATGTGAATACCTTAATCATGTATTATCTTGAAAAATGAATACCCATTAAACCTTAGTGAAAACATGAATGTTGTCAAAAGTTATCTCTTTCCACATATCAAAATCCAAAAATTCTATATACTCAAACCATGATATAACCTTCTCCTTATATCAGTCATGAGCTCATGAATACTATCAAACATTTAATTTTATCCTTATCCCTTCATTATGTGTGTATCATCTACATTCCAAAAATATCTGAATAACCTTTCATGGATACCGGTACCATTAATCATACACTTTCAAAACTCAAGGAAAGACAATAGTGTAACAATCCTTAGATGTCTCTTTATTCCATAGTACCATGAGATTACTTATACAACATTACACTTCATAAACATGTAATCATTCCACTACCTTCTTAAACCATTGACCGAGATTCAACAATTCTTTCATCTCACATATCATTTGTAGTCTCTTCATCATCATCAACATAAATATTACCCATACGGCCATACTAATTCTCTTCACGAGGCTTTCCCTTAGGGAATTGGTTTGCATATTTCCCATACATTCCACATTAAAAACATTTAACCATTGTTTATGTCATAGCAATACCATTATCCTCATCCATGGTGTTAACTGAACCTTTTTCTTTGCACTTACTGGCTTTGTGTCCTTCTTTTCCACACCCAAAGCATCTTCCAGTTCCTTTGAAATAATATCCCTGATGCCTCTTCCCACATGATTCACATGAGGGAAATTGAAATTTCTTTCCTCTATGATCATCATGAAACTCCATCTTTCTCTTATTATCTGAGTCGGGAAACTTACCAAAGTTGAGATTATTGATCATATTATGATATTTCCAATTAGGCATAATAATGATGTTTGGACTTCCAAATCCCGTTTCATTTGGTTTCTCATGAAGAATATCATTCCATTGTCCGTCATATCTTCCATTATCATGAATCTTTCTGTTTCTAGCCATTTTCTAAAACCCAAAAAGAATAGTGTGAGAGGAAAAAATCATGTTAGGGAAAACAACATAGTAAAGGGGGAGCACCCTCAATATCTATCATCTTAGGTTAAATTCTGAGATTGTTACCGTAGTTCTAGGACTATATCCTATACATATAATTATCCTTAGGGACATCCCTAGACATACCTTAGAAATATCTCTAGGGATCTCACTAACATTTTCGCATCCTAGTTTCCAAAGGTTGACTAAACCTTTCCTCTGATACCAACTGTAGAGACCCAAAGCTAGACGTACATGGACATTACATTAATTTAGCAGAATAATTAATACATAACAAAACAGACACACAAGGACCATAATAGTTTAGTGTCTTTGGAAACTTGGAGTGTAATCTTCTAATCATGGTGAAATATCTTCAACATCTCTCATAAAGATCTTCTCCTCTTTTTTCTTAACTAAAACCTTTCTTTATATCCTGGGGAAAAGAAAACATAAAAAGGGTGAGCTCAAATTCTTAGTAAGGGTAAGCATGGATAAAATAAAACATATCATATACATTTGAACTTAAAAACATGAACATAATGTTTAAACATCAAAAGCTTGAGCAATGACATAAAACATGGAAGTAGGTAAGGCATAGATCATAAAGAAACATTAAGAATGATAAAATAGCATGGGAATAAAACATGTAATTTTGGAAACCATTAAGCACATGATATGATTTCCATATTAGCCAAGGCATTGATGCCAAGACCATCTTAGTGGACAAAGTCCCTTTCTGAATCGAGTTCACTCCTCGTTCCAGTCCTGTATTACTGAACCGGTTTAACTTGCCATTCTAGCCATGTCTATCTCATGAGATAAAAATCTTTACCCAATACATTATAGGGAGATATAGGTCCCACCCATCTCATAATGAAATCATTCTTACTTGTGCCTCAAAATAAACATACATCATTCATAATAACCCAACGAATAAAATGGGTTTCATAAACATCATCCCATAATCACATAATCCATATAAAAGTAATGGATATCATTTCATAATAATAAAAGTGAAACCATGTAAATCATAGAGACATTATATTTGAAACATACACATATGAAATAATGTCATCTTAGATGGAAAAATGGTTTTGATAAAACATTTGAAATGAATTCTTGAGGAAAATATCCTTTCTTCTTCAAAATCATTTTCATTTTACAAAATGTCATGCAATTTTAAAATAAAAGGATTTTGTTTAAAATAGTCATGAAATATTTTGGAGGAAGCTTCATTAAAATAAGGCTTTATAAAACAGTAAAAATCCGTTCGTTCCGTATAAGTTAAAAAAACATTCTTCTCATACTTTTGTTGGAAAAGTCAAAAAGTACCTCGTAATAGAAAGATTCCATACATACCATGTAGTAAAAGTAAAAAATGGGTAAAGAGGACATTAAACATACATAAAAACACTTTTATAAAACATGGACATGGATTATAACAATAACCCCAATAAATACTTACGTATAAGCAGTCTCGGATAAAAAAAATGAGATTTGCAAAATTATCCCTTACCAGAGGTCCGATATGCTTCGTACGTATCCAAACCTCCTGTATAATGATTTAAATAATGTCATTGAATTATTAAAGAATCATATTCATTGTTATTATATCATATATGGTTCACTTATGAATTTATATTACCCGTTCTTTTGTAAATTCCATGTTAAAGAGTGTTTTGGGTAAAATCGTTTCATTTGTTGTCCGTGTTTTGACTTTTAATTATTCATATGATTAAATAGATCATGATTAATTAATTCCAGAATATAAAACATGATTTATATATATTCATAATATACATATATATAATATATCGATAAATGGAAAGAAATACACCGTTCATGGAGATGGTAGGTCGTACGTACGCATGAATGCTGTTTTCGTTTCCTTATTGAATTGAATGGAATTAAGTAGATGAAATAAATATATATATAAATAAATCCAGTAGAATTATTATGTCATATATTTTATTATTACTTATTATATATACTTTATAATCATTCTTTAATGGTTATCATGGAGAGTGAATCTCATCGTGTCTTGGAGACGGTATTCCGTACGTATGCACGAGCGATGATATCATTCCCATGATCATCGAATTGTATTAAAGTGTATGTATAATATTACAGAATCAATATCACTTTACAATAATCATATATATTCATTACTTTCACCATTATACCCATCCAAGTAAGGTGATGGTGGAAAATAGATTACACCATGACGTGGAGACGGTATTCCGTACGCACGCACGCGCGGTGATTTCATTTTCCATAGGATGTATAGATGGTGAAATATGGTTGTTTCATAATTATAATAACAAATAATTATATGAGTGATACTTATGTAATTACTTCATAATTAAACAACTAAATAAGAAGAAGTTGAAGAAGAAAGAAAATTGAAAGAATCGGTAACGGATATTACCTCTTCTTTGACACGCCTCTTTGAATCCTTCTCTTAGGGTACTAAAATAGGTCTTTGAAGAAGACCAGGACCTCTAGGATGTTTCTATGGAAGTTGAGAAGGGAAATGGGCAGGTTTTGGCTGAGATTAAAGGCTCAAATTGGTGTGAGGTAGAGAGGGAGGTGGTGCCCTTTTATAAGGGAGGAGAGGGGCACCTTTGGAAATCTTAAAAATATTAATTTATAATAAATATAAACCCACTTAAAAACCTCAAAAATGACTCATATTAAAATATAAGATGATATAGGGTTTTAATCTCATCAACCAATAAAATTTATACATGTTAGGAAATTATTTTAAACATTATCAACTCGATTTATCCTTACTTAATCAATTTAAATCTATTTGTGGTAATAACATTCTAAATTTTAAATTATAACAAAAAATTACTTATTTGTTGTGAATTTTCCATAATTGGATACTTTATAACATTTTAGACCATATAAATTCAAATTTATAATTTTTAAATATTTTTGTGATTTTTAAACAATTTTATAATATGTTATATTTATAAAATAACAACAGTGTCAATTTTGACACTATTCATTTATATGAATTTAAATAAACTATATACAGAAGATATGTTCAAACTAAAAGCTTTAATATATTTATAAAATGAAATATGTATCTAGAAAATTAGTAGAGAACATTAAATAGTTCATATAATATTTATTTTATTATTTTTAAAACCATTTATTTGGGTTATCTCTTAATAAATTAATTACTTCAACATTTTTGTATAATTATTTAATATACTTATTTGTTGCATAAAAATTAAAAATAAAATCCTATGATGAATATAAATATATTACCTTTCAAAATAATACTTTTACTCGATTTTATCATCTTAAAAGCACAATATTTAAATTGTTATATTTATTAAATTATGAAGGTGACAACTTTGGCATCATTTAAAATAAAATAATATAAGTGTCATAATCACTTTTATAAGACTCCAAACGGTTATAAATTAGGTCATTAGATTATTATGGTATATATATACACTAAGAATAAGTTTTGGTCAGGTTTTTGGGCCTTTTAATGGGTATTATTAATTCAATAAAAACTATATTACTGATTTTTCACTTAATAAATAATTTCTGCATCATTAATGTAATTCCAATAATGATAATTATTTAATCCCTAAAAAATCTAAATAAATTATCATGATGTATATAATTTTATTATATTTCTGTATACTATTCATGTTCGAAGTTTTATGATGTTTATCACTAAATTAAAATTATTATACTTATAAGATTTAAGAGAGTGGCATGTTGTCACTTTCTTTGGTTTTAATAATAATTAAATTATTTTCATGGTCAAAAGTCCATAAAATGAATCTAATCCGACCCTTAGGTGATATGGGTCGCCTTTTAGTCATCAAATAGAATTTTGGAATGTTTTAGGGTAATTTTATGATATTATATTCACCCTTAATAACCTGATTTACCTTTAACTATGGTAAATAAAATTTACCGTAGTTACTATTCATAATTCCCAAAAATAAAAAGTAGCCTATTAATATAATTTGAACCCACTGATTCCAAATATGGAATCCATTTTTTCAAATTCAATACACAGAAGTTGCAGAAATTAAATTGAAATTAATCCCGTTGTCGAATGAAAACGGTTTTTTGTTTAAAACATTGCAAAAGATTGAATTGATTTAACCTACGAATTCAATGTAAAATCAATGCTAATGACACACATTATATTAAATTGTAATAATATATTCTATTTATACTTTAAAACTATTCAATATTATAATTTAACCACATAAGTTATTACGATGAAAAAAGTTGTTTTTAATTAAAATATAGCGTGTTTTTACTATTCATTAAAATATGAAAGTTATCAGAATAATATGAAAAATTTATCCAAGGTAAAATTTTATATCCTGATTCCAAAGAATAATTTTATTTTGTAAAATTTAACTTATAAACATGTCAAAAACTAGATTTAAAGTGGGTGTGCCATCAAAAGGCGGCAAAACTGCATTTTTTTAAAAATACATATTTTACCCGAAAAAATTATTTTGTTCTTATACAAGGTTATAGAAAATGTGTAAGATGAATAATAATGTTATAAAATTCAAAATGTAGTTAATAATATTCATAAAGGCTAGTTCATAATAATATTATAATAATATATTGTTGTTTAGTAAAACTCGGTATTGCGTACAACACACGCTAACGAGGAAGGTCGCAATTACGTGTAATGCAAGCCAAGTCAGGGTTGCGTGTTGTGCAAGAATCCTTCGTTGTTTCGTATAACAGAATCCAACCATATTTCATTTATACATTGAATATATATATATATATACTCAATGTTTCGTAGAATAACTATTATCAAAATTGTGTGTAACACGATCCAAGAATAGTGTTGCGTATATTGCAAGCTAATACGGTGTTGCGTATAGCGTAAGGTAATCTTGGTGTAGCATACAACACAAGACATTAATGAAATCAAAAGAATATTTTTCATAAAATCTCAGGGTGTTACACTTATGAATAATAACTTGACACTTATGAATATTAATCTCACCCATTAAAGTATAAAAATAATTTAAGTGCTTTATAATTGTGAGTGAATGTTTTAAAATTTAATAATCAAGTGTTGGTATTTTTGTGAGTAATAAATATTTATTTACAATTTTAAATGAATACATTTATTTAAAAAAATTAATTTTCATAAAATGTATTCCAAATTAAATATGTTTTTTCCTATGATTTTAGGATAGTTTTATAATACATTAGTTAATTTTTGAAAGTATTATAAAATCCTTTAAAAATTAAAATCTATATTTTTCATGTAAATAATGATTTTATTTAAAAATTGAATTTCACATATTTAGAATATTTTGGTAAAATGGAGTCCTTTTTTAATTCTACATATCTAAAAATTGTTAGGGTGAATTCTGGGGATTTTTTTAAAATAATTGAATTTTTGGTGAATAGTGAAATTCGATAATTTACAAAATATGCTATATAAATGAATTTATGCATCATGCTTGAGTCGTAGATGTTGTAAATGGCCATTGTTTCAAATTCACATGCACTTATTACTATTTTAAGTCATAAAATCATGAATATTCATAGTCTTTAGCCCAAATAAAAAAATAATGATTAAAATAATGGGAAAACACTCCTCTTCTCCACTATAAAAAGCACCCCTCTTTCTCTCTTCTATTCACTCCTATAAGCCTTGAAAATTCTCAAATTTATTCCAAAATACACTTCCATAGTACCTCCCCGTCTCTATGAGACCTTTTGATTTCAAAAATTCCAAAACCCCTCCACCTAAGGAGGTTCTAAATGATGATATTTCAAGAGGTAAACCCTCTCCCTTTTTCATTTAATTTAATTTTCAAGTTGTTTTGTATTCTTATCTTATCCTAAACTCCTATATCAAAATTATCATTGTAACTATAGTATAATCTATGTACTATAATTTAATCATGTTAATTAATGATACACTATCAATATTTTTACTCTCTCTTTTATTTTGAAAAATGAAATCATTATCTAAGAGTTGCCAATTTACAACCTTTGTGGACGACAAACCATCGTTCTTCATTTTCTCCTTCAAGGTTGGTCATGAAACCATTTATATAGTTGAACCAGATTCCAAAATATTTATTTTATCTTATGTAATGATTTTGGAACCATCATGTGTACATTATAATAATAATATAATAAAACAAGTTCGTTGTGATTGGAAAACCACCCTAAAAATATAAATGATTATCACAAAATGACTTATCTAATGATTCATCCTCATAACTTGTAAAAAATTGATATATATAACCATTAAAACTTCTTTATGTTCGTTAATAATATATAAATTCAATTCTATAGAATTATATCCATTCCACATGAACTACCATACATATAATCAAGCAAACCGATAATGAATATAATGAAACGAATGCTCCAGAACAACAGAATTCAATCTAATAACTTATCAAAAGGACATAAATAAAGTTAATAAAATTATAAAAAATTATAAAAATGTATAATATTTTATGAATTAAATTATTAATGGGTCTAATTTCATATTCCAGGACCTTAAGGTCATGTTCAGAACACATTCAGACATAAGGTAAATGTTTTCTCATCTCACCTCCATTTTTCTAATATATTCTTTATTCACCACTATTTATAATTTATGGGGTATGTGTACTTCACAATTATATATTATATCATAAAAATATTTATTTTAATGGTATTGAATTTATAATTGTATGATTATTAATTTTGGGGCATATAATTCAATTAATTACAATGTGGTAAGGATTTTCTACCCGAACCTCTATTTTCATTCGGGTTAATTTTATTATCTTCCTACATAAATAAAATTTTTATTAATTATTACATACTCTGAAACCATTATGTGTGAATTTTATATATATTTGTACTTATGGGTATCCTTATTCATTTTATGGGTATTTTCATGCTTAAAAGGGATCTTTCAAAACATCTTCCTTAAAAACAAGCTCGTTTCAAGGGAACTTCTCAAATTCTTACCTTTGATGAATTACACTCTATAATCTATTTTTATCAACCATTATTATTATAAAATAAAAGATTTTATTATGAAAAAAATATCTTTGTTAATTTAGGTTTTTATGAAAAAATAATGTCTTTCCGCTCTAAAATCTATTCCATAAACTGCACTAAAATGTTTTATTTATAAATATTCATAAAAAAATCTTTTTACATGATTTAAATTCAGTGGGACGTAATTTATTAATTAAATATAATTTCCATTTCCATTTCTTTTCTTTTATAAGATATACATTTTTACCATATAATTTTGAGACAATTATAAATGATTTTTCCAAAGAAATCTTCTATCCAAAGTAAAAAAGGATTTTTCCCATCCCACTTCAACTTTAATGAGATCTATGCCTTGTTACCTAATTATTCCTTGCATGTGAGGTATATAATTCCATTAGATATATCATATCAAGTGTCTTATTATTCCCATGATATTCTAATGGATTATGTGTAGAATTTTTCAAAGTGGTATGTGACAATTTGGATTGTTTAATGATTATTTCATTAAGAATTTTGGCAATGTATCATTTAAAAGTATATTCATCTATGTCAAAATAATTTGTCATATATTGTACTTCATTGAGAGCTATATATTATGATATCATCTAAAATATAGTTTTGAATGTTTTATGATTTTTTTTATTATGGATGTGTTATCTTTATTTCCATTCGCCTATTACTATGAATGGTTAGAAATTCTATTTATATATTGGGGAATGTTATTTACATTTCATATGTATATGATGTTTATGTGTAACTCCATTTATATGATTAATGAATTGGATATATAATGTGATGGGTAGGGATGCTATAGCCCCTCGATACATTTTTAGGTCTTATGAGATAAATAGATATGGACTTGGCTGAGTCCTTTCCCATTTTCAGATATGGTTTTGGTCGAGGCCTTAATCATTTTTATATATCTTGGTCGAGGTCGTGATAGTATATTTCATAATGTACGACATATGAATTTTCCTCATTATGATATTATTAATTGATAAATCATTTTATTCTTCAACTAGTATAATATTCATTGTAAAGTTTCATGTTATCTATTATATGGATTTATTTGCTCATCATTCATTCATGTCATATTATGCTCAAGCTTATTCTTAAAGGCACGTGTTTTCAATTATTCACCATGCCTACTGTATATCTTGATGATAACTTCCATTTTATTACTTACCCTTATTGAGCATCTGTTCTCACCCCATTCTTATGTTTTCATTCCCATGGTTATAAAGAAGAAAACATTGAAAACTATTTCAATGTTGAAATTAGTTTCATTTTATATTGTATCAAGTTTTATTTTCAGTTCCCAATATATTTTGGGAGTCATGAATGTAATCTAGTATTCTAAGACTGCTAAACTAATCGGTGCTTCAGGATTTTATTCCATATAATCATGCCAATGTATTAAAATAATGCACCAACTCTGGGAAACTAGGGTCGGGGTGTTACAGTTGGTAATAAAGGATGTTTAGTAAAAAAAATTAAAACTATATTTAGTTAATTTTGATTAGGGTAAAACCCCTAAGATAGACATTAATGATAAGAATATAATAACATCCTAGAATTTTTATATGGTATAGATTATATGCATCTTCCTAAAATTGAATACATGCATGGATACTACAAGTGGATGTGGTTCTGGTACAGATGTACTTTGGGGTAACTACTCCAATAAGGTTCTTTGAGCTTGACTCGGGGTAACCTGGTATACGATAATGTGCCTTACCACACACCTAGTTTGACACTCTCGGGGGATATTCTTAGGATAATTCATATTTTTCTTACATACCATTATGAAGGATTTAGGTTTCAAATGGAACCAAAGAATATGGTTCTACGATTTATGATGCATAAATTTATGTTAATTGTTATACCATGATTAGAGTTATAGAAATTTCATAATTTTATGTGCTTGTATAGTATATGGCATTATTTAGAAATGGTTCCTAGAAAGAGGAATGCGTATCCACCAATACATGTGATGAAAAGTGTAATAAGGAACATATATTTCATGGTCTTAAGCCAACTTTCAATGGGAAATAGTCTACAAGGTATCCTCATCATATGAGGAAGTAATATCATGTGTTAACAAGATAAGTAAATAATTCTATGAGTGTTGTGGCATTGAAGGGATGAAATAAAAGAAAATGATAAAATAGTAAAAGATGGATACAGGGAAGTATGGAATGAAGGGTTTCCCCACATGTGATAACTATTGAAAGAATAACCATGTAAAATGCTTGAAGGGAATTGATGTTTGTTATAACCGTAGAGAAAAAGGACTCCAAGTTTGTGATTGCAAGGGTAAGAAAAAGGGTTACAAGGTAAAATGCTTCAATTTTGAGGAGTTGGGATACTATATCAGTAATTGTCCCTAGTGTTAGATAAATATACCCCAAATGATGTTGTTAGATAATGATTAGGTCATTCTACTACCATAGATGAAGAGGAATGATTACTATGTATATTCACGAATTATTTCATTTGAATATTTTATCATCAATGTACCAGTTATAAGAATTATGTAATATATGAGGATTGTACTATAGTACTTTTTCATTAAGGATTTGAGACTATATGTTGAATGGTACCAAGAAAAGATAATCAGTAGCATGTTAAATTTTTTGGAAAACACATGATTTAGGGAAATAAAACCCTTAATATATTTCTGATGTTAAGATAATGATGAAGAAATGAATAATTTTGATAAGTACCAAATACCTTGGAACTGATTATTAACTTGTCAACAATTGTTCTTTGTTATTATCGATGGAGTTTACAACACTTTTCAATTTATGGAATATATCCAATAACATGTATCTTACTTAAGGAATATGGAAGAATGCATGTTTCCAATAAGGTTTTATGGTAAATTAAGTTATTACTATATTTCAATAGGATACATTATGAATATATTCACATGATTGGAATAAGAAAATATAGAGTTGGTTCACGGAAAAGTTCATCATGGGAATTTAGTGGCCATGTTTCTAAAGTGTTGGATCATTATATTTTTGGATATTTTAACCATTTATAAATGGTTTAAGTGGATCATTTTATAAGGTTTTAGAGGTTAATGTATTACATCACCACATGATGAAACTTGTGCTAAGAGATGAATTATAGATAGTTTAAGGTGTAATAAAATGATAAGAATGTCTTTTTGAAATAGAAAGGTATATTTATAATCTTTTAGAGTAGAATAATTCCTCAACTAAAGGAAAATGGTATTAAATAAAATGTTTTCCTATTATCATAATCTTTGATAATATAAGTTAATTTTTTACAGTAGTTTATAGTATTGTAGTAATCAACATTTATCTGAACATGTTCTCTATAACTTTCCATCAAAACTTCATCATTTTATTTTTCTTCCATTTATATGTTTTTACTTCCAAAAAATGTCACCCTTTCAAAAGAATAATTTTCATGGTGACCACCTCATTTACCTTAACCTCTTTTTAAGAGGATATTTTATTTACCCAATTTCTAATGTGGGTTTACCACAAGGTAATTTTCAAGCATCAGCCTTTAAGTTTCGAAGTACAGTTTCAAATTGTGAGGACACAATTCTGTTAAGGGGGGAATAATGTAACACCCCAATAATTAGTTTAATAATTTTAAATATTTTAAAATCAATTTTTCTAATTAATAATAATACTTATAAAAAATTATAATTTATAACTTTTAAATTATTTAATGTTCTAAAAAACAAATACAAATTTACAGTATTATTTTTTTGTAAAAGAATATTTTAATATTAATATATGTTTTTGTTTTTTTTACAAAGTTAATTTTTTTCAATTGATTATTTAATTAAATATAATATATATATTTACTATTATAATTATTTTGATAAATACTAAATTATACTACGCATATATTCACTATTAATATTCCCCCTGAGATTTTATGTTATATTTATTCATAAATAATATCAATTAATTAGATATATTATATTCACACACCACTGAGTCTCAGAAAAACCAAACTTTTTATAATTATAACCTAGCCATGAATCTTAATTTTGCCACTTCTGTGATTTGAATTTTGAAATATGGATGTACACTGTTACGATCATTAATTTTTTTTTGAGTTTAATAAAATCAACTTAATTTTATAGTGAATAGTATATGGGACCTTATGAATATTAATTTACCCTTATAAATAGTAACTTGACCCAACTAATAGTAACCTCACCCACAAAAGTATAAATAAAATTTAGGAACCTTATAAATGAAAGTGGATGTTTTAATAATAAATAATTTAGTGATGGTATTTTTATGAGTAATAAATATGTATTTAAAATTTTAAATTAATAAATTTAGTTAAAATAAAATCAAATTTCATATAGTTTATTCCCAAATAAATATTTTGTTGTCCTAATATTTTAGGATAATTTTATAATACCTCGGTTAATTTTTGTATGTATTATAAAATCGGTTTTAAAATTTAAATATGTATTTTCAAGTAAATAATGATTTTATTTAAAAATTAAATTTCACATATTTAGAAAATTATTTTCGTAAAATATATTCCATTTTTTAATTCTACACATCAAGAAATTGTTAGGGTGATTGTTTTGGTATTTTTCAGAAATATTTGAATTTTGTGAATAGTGAAATTCTATAATGTATAAAACATACTAAATAAATGAATTTTGTGCATCATGCTTGAGTCATGGATGATGTAAATGTTCATTGGATCAAACAAACATGCACGTATTTATATTTTTAGTCACCATAATCAAGTCTATTCATAATCTTGAGCCAAAATAATAAAATAATAATTAAAATAATGGAAAACCCCTCCTCTCATCTACTTTAAAAAGAACCCCTCACCCCTCCTAATATTCACTCCTATAAGACATGGTTATTCTAAAAGTTCTTCCAAAATACTATTCCCTAGTCCATACCCTCCTCCAAGATCCCTTTTTATTTACAAAAGGCCAAAACCCCTTCTCTTAAGGAGGTTCTGAAAGATGATATTCCAAGAGGTAAACCCTCCCCCTTTTTCATTCAATTTCATTTTCAATTTTTTTTGTATTCTAATCTTCTCCTCACATACTTTGTCCAAGTGATCATGATAACTCTAGTATAATCTATATAATGTAATTAAATCATGTTAGTTTAAGATACATCATCAATATCTTAACTTTCTCTTTTATTCTAAAAATGAAATCATCATTCTGGAGGTGCCAATTTACATCCTTCCAGGACAAAGAACCTTCATTCGTCATTTTCACCTTCAAGGATGGTTATAAACTATTTTTATGGTTGAAAAATATTATAAAATATTTATTATATCTTATTAAATGATTATGGAACCATAATATTTACATGATACTAAAAAATATAACAAAACTTGTTCGATGTGATCAAAAACCCACCGAAAAAAGAGAAACGATTATCACAAAATGACTTATCTAATGATTCATCAACATACCATGTAAAAAATTGATATATACAAACATTTAGACATATTTATTTTCATTAATAATATATAAATTAAATCCTAGTGAATTATATCCATTCCATATGAACTTTCATACTTATAATCAAGTGAACAGTCATGAATATCAAGAAACAAATCCTCCAAAACAACACAATTAAATATTATAACTTATCAAAAGGACATAAATTAACTGAATAAAATTATAATAATTATATAAATGTATAATAGGTTCTTAATTTAATTATCAATGGGACTAATTTTAAATTCTAGGACAATAAGGTCAAGTGTAGAACACATTCAGACATAAGGTAAGGGTTTTCTCATCTCATTTTCACTTTTGTGAGATATTCCTTATTTATCACTCTTTCTAATGTATGTTGTATTTGTACTTCCCATTGATGTATAATATCATGAAAATATTTATTTTCATAGAATTAAATGTATACTATGATTATTATTAATTTTGGGGCATATATTTCAATTGATTACAAAGTGGTATGGGTTTTCTAACTGAACCTCCATTTTCATTAGCGTTTATATTTTTCTCTAATTACCTCAATGAAATTATTATTTATTCTTATGAACTACTCATAAATTTTGTTTTTATTTTCTATATATTTTTACCCATGGTAATATTTCTTTATTTCATGGGTAGTTACATGCTTTAAAAGGATCTTTTAAAACTTGTTTTAGAAATACAAGCCCATTTCAAGGGAACTTCTAAAACTACTACCTATGTTCAAGTACACTCTATAATATATTTTAATACATCATTATTTTTATAAAATTAATTATTTTAAAATGAAAAACTATATTTGTTCATTTCTGGTATTAAGAGAAAAACATGCATTTCCTCTCTAAAATCTTTTCCTTAAACTACACTAAAATGTTTTATTTCTAAAGCTTCTTAAAAATTATTTTTACATGATTTAACATCAGTGGAACCAAATTTATGCCATTAATTTAACTTCAATTTCCTTAAATTTTATTTCTAGGATATAAATTTTTACGATATGATTTGAAGTAAAATATGTATGATTTTCTAAAAGAACTCTTCTTTCCAAAGTAAAAATTATTTTTCTCGTCTCACTTTAACTTTTATATGATATATTCCTTGTTCACAACTTATTCCATGAATACAGTGTATGTAATGGCCTTTGATATATCATATCAGGAGTCTACTTATTATCATGATATTCTAAGGGAATTTTATTTGAATGTTTTAAAGTGGTATGAGACACTTTGGAATGTTTAAGGATTATTTCCTCAAGAATTTTGCAATGTCTCATTTTAAAGTATCCTTGTCTATGTCAACATAGTTTGATGAATATTTTACTTCATTGAGAGTTATCTATTAGGATATCATCTACTATATTTTGTTGAAATTATTTTTGATTATTTTGACTATGAATGTGCTATCTGGATTTCCATACACCAGTTACTCTGAATCGTTAGTAATTATGTTTATAGATTGGGGAATGTTATTTACAATACATATGTATATGATGTTTATGTATAACCCCATTTATATTAGGAATTAATTGGAATTAGAAAGTTATGGTTAGTCCCACGATAGCCCCTTCATGCATCAGTAGGTCTCATGAGACAAATAGATATGGACTTTGTTGGGACCTTTCCCATTTTTAGATATGGATTTGGTCAAGGCCTTGACCATATTTAGATGTCTTGGCCAAGTCCATGATGGTATGTTTCATAATGTTCAGTATATGAATTTTCTTCATTATGATATTATGAATTGATAAATCATGTGATTATTTGACTAGTATAATATCCATGGTAATGTTTCATGTGATCTATTATATGGATTTATTTACTCATCTTTTATTCATGCCATATTATGATCAAGTTTATTTTAAAAGACATGTGTTTTCAGTTATTCACCATGCCAAATTGTTATGTTTATGATAAATTACATTTTATTACTTAACCTTACTAAGAATCAAATATCACCCCTTTCTTATGTTTCCTTTCCCTATGTTATGAAGAAGAAAACTTTGAATAATATTTTAAGGATGTAGTTTATTTGTTTTAATATTGTATCATGTTTTATTTTCAGTTCCCAATGTATTATAGAAATCATGAATGTAATCTTATCTTCCAAGGCTGATAAACTAATCCGAATTTTGGTATTTTATTAATTATAATCCTGACAATGTATTAAAATAATGCACCACCTATGAGCTTCTGTGGTCAGGGTGTTAAAAACACAATGAAAATTTCCATCAAAAAAATAAATTTGTATGCATAAATATATATTTATTCTAATTCCATGTCTAGTAACAACCATTACATGAATGTTAAAATATTTGAATCTATATATTACATATAGATTTAATTACAATAATTAACCAATATTGATATAAATAATTTGTTAAGATAAAAACATATTATGAGTATAAAAACAATTCTTTATAAAAATATCTCTTTTAACCTTCAAATTATTTTATTTTCATTTATAAAATTTTTATAACCAGTGGATTCATTTTATTCATGTGTAAAATATATTTTTTAATAATTTCAATAATCTAAATTAATTTTAAAAAATATATATGAAAAAAATAATTCGCATAAACAAAATACATTAAAATAGTTCTTTAAGATCAATGATATTTCTAAAATGAATCCAGTTTTATTTACCATAATTATATTTCTTTTTAATACCATATAATGTGCTTAATTTTATAATTTCTAATAATTATTTTCATACTTTTTTTATTTCATGATTCACAATTTATCAAAAACATTTACATGTAAAAGTTAAATATATTCTAAAATCTCATTGTGTAACTATTTCACTAATTGATAGTCATGAAATGAGATAAATAGGTGCCCTGTGAGATCCCAAAATTATGTAAAATAATATAGTGTAGTGAAAAAATAGGTTATTATGATTCTTTAACAATTTTTTCATATTTTAAAATATGAATTGTCCCTGCATAACTCTGCATGGAACACCAAACGTTTACTCTAACTTCCACTAGTTCATATATGCAGTCACTCCTAGATAACTAATTGAACACCCATAGTACCACCTTGTACTATAGAAACTAACCTACTGGTTCTACCTCACAATGATTGTTTTTTTCACCAATTATTTCATCATGATTGGTTTTTGAGATAATCTTCCCTAATGCTATCTATAAAGTGTAATAAAATAATTTGATCAATTTTTTCAGCTACTCTTTCTCTGTTAGTGTGGGATTTGGCTGGCACAATTTTTTTGTTCATAAAAAATATTTTTCCAATTAAAATTATAACATACATATCTATAATGTCTAAGATTTTTATATGTATTATTTTAAATATTGTATGAAACTCTTTCGAGAAAAGGCACTGAGATGACGTGCGATTCTGAGTCCCAATGTGTCCCGAATAAATGTTTGAGAAATATTAAACATTAAATAGCATGCATAAGTGGATTTCTATAAAATGTAGAATAAATTCTAAATAAGTTACCAGATTCGAAATCCATGGGCATTGTTGCATTCAGAGTAGCGCGTTTATCATAAGTGAGCCCTAACATCATCTAGAAAAGATCAGCTGGGAAAGTAGTTTTTGGACGTAACGTGAATAAAAAATATTTTAATAAAAATGTTGTATTTGATGAAGTTTTAATTTTTATTTTAATATGCCTTTGTTAGAAATTTAGGGTTATGATATAAAACTAGAATTCCTCTGAGTTAAGGAGATAGAACTCTCTCCAATGAACACCATCGGATCATGGAACGACGATCCACAACACACCCGAATTTGAAGGAACTTCGATTATGAAAAAAATACTTCATTCTAGTCTAATCTAACTCATGTTAGGAAATTTTTATTTGATTTTCTTTCCCAATTTCTAGAATAAACTAATAATTTGGATCAACTAATGCATATGTTGACCTGTTGTTCGATCATTCTTGTGAGATGGGTTTAATTTCTTGAAATCATTGGGGTTTATTATTATTTTTTCTTGTTTATTTTCTCTTTTTTCTAATGAGAATGGATTGAAGAAGAAATGAAAAAAGTTCTAGGTTCTTTCTTTATGGAATTATTTGTTCTTTTCTTACCCATTTTATTTGTGTTCTTTACAGTTTCACCCTCGTGGTCACGACTCGACTTGTCGGGAGGATCCAAACTCAATCAAACCCCTGGATTGATGGAAAGAGGAATCAGATCCCAAAGCAATGTAGAAAACAACCCAAGGATCATGGAAGTATCTAGGTTTTGAAAAACAGAGCACCATAGGGTGACTGGTGACATGCGGAAGGAGTGGCATCGGCGGCAGACACCGGCTCTCGGCCGCACAACACACCGATTCTGCATGGGAGTTGGTAGCCACATGGAATGCAGCTCAACCACAGAGAAGGGGCCCTCTGTGGGGAATGTACGATAGAAGGCAGAGCGATTTGGGCGTTTGTGGACATGGTAGGCTGACCGCGTGGGGCGTAATACGACGCTGTGTGGACCAGGTGGAAAGCAGGCGGGTTGGACCACGTGTGGCAGACGAGCCAGACCACATGAAAGCTGGTAGGACTAGGGGAGTGGGCTGCAACCCAACAAGTTGGGCCAAGTGTCCCTTCGGGTCATGTTATACCAGGCCAAGTGGACCGGGTTGGGTTGACAACATTGGGTCTTGTCTTCTGGAATGTCTGGTTGAATCCAGATCAGACTCAGGTCAGATCTATTTACTAAAACGGTCATATCATTCAAAGGGAGCATATGTTTGACACACCATCAGTGGTGTTGGTACCCTTACAATGGTACACTACTTATGATACTAATGGTGGGTTTTAACTTGGATATATTTCCAGTGACATGGTTCTTTTACAAAGATTCATGGGGTACGGAGGGTGTGACTTCTAATCAATGTGCACCCTCTCTTTTATACATTAAATTACTCCCTTGTCCACTGTATCTTGGATGAGTTTCTTTAGGGTTCATTCTCTTTATCATTTCCCTACTTTTTTTCAGTATCGTTTCCTACTTTTATCAGTATAATCACTTCAGTAGGACTTCCATGATATAGTTTTTGTAATCCCTTGAGCGGCTCATAGTGGATCCTCATTTCCATCTTCATTCCCTAGGTAGTGTCTTTGGTATTGACATACCCAACATCATCGGGTGTTGATCCTATCCTTAGCGGGTTAATCCAGATTGATTTATTGGTATCACCTAATGGCCTTGGCAGTTATCCTCATCATATGTATTATATATCTTTAGGTATTTCATCATATCTCTCTCATTATGGTTTTTGATGAACTGTAATTGTCAGATCTACATCATCAGTGCTATCGAACTCAAGAGTTTGTTCTCCCAAATGAGTTCTTTGTGGAATCTTCACGCTAGATCCCAAGTGGTAGTATGCAGTGGTTGTGACTTACCCTTGGTTTTGTGGCATGGTATGAGAATATCTGGATATTCTTATTATATTTTTTAGACATATACTTGTGTTGAACTAACTATACCTTTACTTTTTTGTAATGATTTGTGATTTTAGGGTGTCATACTGATTATTTTTATATTCAATCCTACATGGGAATTTCTCACACGTGTCGTGTCTTAGGTAGACGAATGAACTTTTGACAGAGTTCAGGGAGGACCAGGACCGAATGGAGCCTTGTGAGATCACACATACCATGGTGTTCCTATGGCATCAGATAGTAGTCTCAGTACCTTGACTTTAGGTATGATTTCCTACGAATAAGATTCAATATATTTTTTACAAACATTCTATTTGGTGGGATTGTATTTTGATTTAGTTTACTTTTCAACACTTTCACTATTGTACTATGGTTGTGGGTTATAGTGGTTTGCATGCATCGTTTACCTAGTTTTTTTTTTCATTTCATCATTTGTGGTCTTGGAGATATGTTCATGCAAACAAGTTCTAAGGAAATACCTCCCAAGTTAATGATATGCCTACTTAGTGCTAGTCGTCAACCCCTTCCCTACTGGAGGTGGTCTTGGGGAGTCACGGTATGAGCCCTAATGGGACGGGTCATGACAAACTGGTGTCATATGTGGTCAATTATACCTTAGGACCAAAAATCGGTGATATTGGTTTGGGGAAATAGTGACAAGTGTTTTGAGTTCATATTTCAATCTAGGGACTCCAGTGTTGATGTGGCGGCTGATGTATCCATGCACTAGGTCATTGATAACCTTCTTTTGGACTTGGTACATGATAAAACTAGTTTCATGGAAAGCAATGGTACATTCATCACATAAAAATGTGTTGTGATTTTTATGTCCTTATTGATTTAGCTATCCAAATTTTCTCATTAAACATGGTATATCATGTTTCCTTACATCATTCCTCCACGATTCATACCAGCTACGATTTAGTAGCTATATCATGAGGATGAACCCATCAGTGATGAGGCTTCAGTACAGGGACTAGTTTCCCATATGTTACCTCCAGGTGGTGCAACATCTATACCTCCACCATTAGAGCTACTCGTGGTACCTGTAGTACCAGAATACGAGGATCACAGGTTGTGTGTGCTTCATGAGTTTCAGAGATAGAGACCACTCAAATTCTTAGTCGAGCCTGACCCTCAAGAATTTGATTACTTACATATAGTAGTGACCTGAATTTTTTATCTAGTTAGGACACCAACAGATCATATGGTGGTCATGGAGGCGAGCCTTCTATAGATCTAAACATGATGATGGTGGATTTTTTCTATCCAAACTCATGATGGGGAGACCCTATCATGTACAGAGTTCAAGAGCCTCTTTAGAGAAGAGTTCTCACCAGTTACACTGAGAGGTGTGTGTGTATACAGGAGCTTCTTCATCTCCAGTATGGAAGTATGATAGTAGATGATTATTCATCGAGATTCACCAACCATTATAGGTACTCGATGTATATGGTCACGGATCAGTACTTCTGGGCTTGGACCATCAAGAGAGTTCTTCAAATATACATCTGAGCAAGATTTATCCTTCTGATCATTCCTACTTATGTTGGGGTTCTTGAGCAAGCCTTAGTGGTGGAGAGATTCATGGATGAGCAGAGACAGCCGGTGATAATATGCAGTGGGTGGGAAGGTGCAGAGACCTCAGTAGCAAGGAGTCGATAACATTCTTAGGGACCTAAACATGGGATACCTTTCAGAGGGAGGTCCCAAGAGAGAGCATCTATAGTTCAGGGTTCACAGGGTGGATTGAGTCATCCTAGAGAGAGGTGGTGCTACTCATGTGAGGTCAGGGGACATCTCACTTGAGATTTTCCAACTCGTTGTGTTGTTGATCGATAGATACTAGATGGATCACTGGTGTAGAGTTAGAGAAAGGATCATGAATATCTTCAAGGTAGAGGACATGGTATATTATCTAGGATAGTAGCATGACGTGGTAGATTTTTTGACTTGCTACCACCACCACACCCAGGTGTTCTGCGCTAGCCTCGAGGAGATTGAGGAAAGTGGCGGGGACAGCTGCATGAAGTTGAGGCTTATATCCTAGGGACTCCAAGGATGATTCGAGGTATGATTTTTTTATACTTTAGTTGAATTACTGATAGAAATGGGTTTTGGTCATTCCTTCCTTACCTCAAATATTGTTTGAGACCTTAGAATTCTAGTAGAACCATTAAGTTGGACCTTACGCATGGAGAAACCTACTGGATGAGACATGATGATCACACATATATGCTGACCATGTGAACTTACCCTTGGAGACGAGAGTTTCAATTAGAACCACTTGGTGGAAACGTTGAGGCAATACGATGTCATTCATGGTATGCTTTGGTTCTCTTTGGTCTATGCCCAGATGACTATTTTAGGTGAAGTGTGTGTTGTGTCCAAAATGATGGAATGAGGTTTTCCTTTTTCAGTAGAAAGGAATTTTTGGTTCCATAGTATTGACTCTTTCATTGTATGGTGTAGTCGATCTCTCAAAACTTGGCTAGCCTGACCCTTAGTGTAGTAGATGTTATGAGTTTCTAGTTCCCAGTAGTATTGGAGGAGTACGATGACATCTTCCTAGAAGATGTTACAGGATTACCTCACCACTAAGAGATCGAATTCTTCATCGACTTACACACTGGGACAACATTGATACCCTCTGCAGCATATCGGATGGCTCTTACAGATCTTTAGGAGTTGAGAGTGCAGTTGGAGGATTTTTCAAGGAAGGGCTTCATGAGACCTAATATTTCACCCCAAGCAGTCCCAGTTTTGATTTCCAAAAAGTAAGACAAGAGCTTGAGGTTTTGTGTGTACTACCGTCACCTAAACCAGTTGACTGTGAATAATAAGTCTCCATTTCTGAGGATCGATTACATCTTCAACCAGTTGATAGAGGAATGAAGGTTCTTGAAGATTGACCTTTAATCATGTTATCACCAACTAAGATTATGGGTCAAGGATATACCAATGAAGACTTTCATATTCCACTACAGTCATTATGAGTACGTGTTGATGCCACTTTTTATAACGAACTCCCAGCAGTGTTCATGGGATTCATGAATCGAGTCTTCCAGCCATACATAGATAAGTTCTTGGTGGTATTCAATGATGATATCCTTGTGTACTCAGTGCCCAAGGGGGAGCTTTCAAGACACATAAGGATGGTTATAGATGTAATATAAGATCATTAGATTAATGGTAAACTCTCGAAGTTCTAGTTCTAGATTTAGATGGCCCACTTTCTAGAAAATGTTACCTCAGCAAATAGAGTGGTAGTGGAACCAGCCAAGCTTGAGGCAGTTTCAGCATGGCATCCACCAAGGAGCGTGATAGAGGTGCTGAACATACTTGGGATGGTAGACTATTGCCAGATATTCATACATGATTTCTCTAGGATATCATAACCTATTCCATATTTAACCCAAAAGGGGAAGCCTCTTGTGTGGACAGAGTAGTGCCAGCAGGATTTCCAACTGTTGAGATAAAGTTTGATCAGTACTCTGGTATTGATATTTTTGAAGGATAGTGTGGATTGTGTGGTGTTCTTCACTACATCAAGAACTAGGCTTGGTTGCACCCTGATGTAGAGTAAAGTTGTGATTTCATATAGTTCATTCCAGTTGAGACCACATGAGTAGAACTACATGACCCGTGATCTTGAACATGCAGTAGTAGTCTTCACATTGAATATGTGGTGACACTACCTGATGGGTGAGAGGTTTATCATCTACTCTAATCATAGGAGTCTCAAGTATATATTCTCTTCAAAGTATATGAACTTGAGAGAGAGGTGGTGGGTAGAGTCCCTCCAGGATTATGAATTTTAAATTTTCTATACTCCTAGGAAGGGGAATGTGGTGGAAAATCCTCTTAGCAGGATATTGAGTTTACAATTACTGGATGAGGATTTGAAGAAGTTGGTCTCATTATAGTTAGAATTTTTGGATGGAGATGGGGTAAATTAAATCCAGTTTGATGTTTTGACCCCTATACTATTACATCAATTTAATGAGAAATATCTTTGGGATACTGACTACGAAACTCTACATGCTCAGTTATCCACAGGTCAATCTGTTGATACATATTACAAAGGTGGAGGGCACATCATTATTTTCAAATGACACCTAGTTGTACTAGTGGTGTTGTGGTAGGAGGTTTTGAGAGAGTTTCACATATCCCCTTTGGTGGTACATCCTGATGTGGAAAATTTGTACTAGGACCTCCAACATTAGTTTTGGTGGTTAGGGGTGAATAAGGAAGTGGCATAGTTTATTTCGTGATGCCTAACTTGTCAGAAAGTGAAGGATAAACACCAGTTTCTAGCAGAGTTAACCCAACCCCTTGAGGTGCCACATTGTAAGTGGGATGGGATATCAATGGAATTCATGATGGGTTTACCACATACGTCCAGGGGACACAATACCATCCAGGTGATCGTTGATCAACTCACGAAGTCCGTCCACATCCTACCTATCTTAGAGAAGAGTTTAGTAAAGATATTTGGATGGCTCTATGTGCATGATATACTTCAACTTCATGTAGTTCCATCTACAGTTGTTTCGTATCATGATTCTCGTTTACCATATCAGTTGTGGAATGGATTATAAGAGGAACTTGGGACTCAGTTATTCTTGAGCACTGCATTTCATCCCCAAACAAATGGCCAGATGGAGAATACTGTTCATGTTTTGGAGGATATGTTGTGGGCCTGCATCTTGGACTTTGGTCATAGTTGGGAGGATCACCTACCACTAGTTGAGTTTGTGTACAACAATATCTACCAATCCACCATTTGTATGGAACCATTGGAGTCTTTGTATGGGTGACCCTATAGTTCACCATTTTGCTAGACTGAGATAGGCGAGTCATCACTCATGGGCCTAAAGTTGGTGAGAGAAACTACTAATAATGTGCATATGATCAATGAGTATATGAGGACTACACAGAGCTTCTAGAAGTCATATGCTAATAGAAGATGAAAACCCTTAGAGTTTAATGAGGGAGACCATTTCTTTCTTCATGTCTCACCTCGACGTGTGTTGTGGTGATTTGTCTCGAGTGGAAATATATCTCTGAGGTTCATCATCCATTTTCAACTACTATGTATAATTCGCAAGGTGGAATACTACATAGCTCTCCCCCAATGTTTTACCAGGTACATGATGTATTCCACGTGTTGTAACTAACGAGGTACATGCATGACTCATCGCACGTCATCGAATGGGGAAATATGGACATCGAGGATGGAGAGAGTTTTTTGTAGTACCCAATGGAAATCATGTATCAACAAGAGAGTATACTTCATGGGTGAGATATTCACTTGGTTCATGTTTGGGGGCAGCACGGGAATCTCTAGTAGAGCACGTTGGAGCTGGAGGTTCAAATTAATGTGCAGTACCCACATATTTTTGCGTAGCTTTGTTTTTTGATTTTTTGGGATGTAAATCCCTAAGGTTGGGATATTTTAATGTATTCAATTTTTTTAGGTATTATTTTAAATATTTTATGGAATTATTTCAAGACCAGGAACTAGGACGACATGCAATTCTGAGGCCCAATGTGCCCGTAATAAATTTTTGAAATATATTAATCCTTAAATAGCACGCACAAGAAGTTTTCCTGAAAAGGAGAATAACTTATAAATGGGTGCATGTATCAGAAATCTAAGGGCATCGTTGCGTTCAGAGCAGCAATTTTATACTATGTGAGCCATAACATTTGTTGAAGCGTGTCATCTATGAAAAGTAGTTTTTGGACATAACGGGAATAAAAATATTTTACTGTAAATATTTTATTTGATGTAGCGTTGGTTTTTATTTTAATGTGACTTTTTTAGGAATTCAGTGTTACGATATATCCCAGGAATTCTTCTGAGGCAAGGATATAGAGCTCTCTCTAACCAACACTGGCAGATCGTGGATTGATTATCAACAACTCACCTGGATTAAAATGAACTTTGACGACGACAACAATCCTTCATCCCTGACTAATATGAATCAAGGTAGGGTGTTGTTCTTTTATTTTCTTTCCCTATTTCTATAATCAACAATGAATTCATGTCAACCAATGAATACGTTGACCCACAGTTCGATCGTTCTTATGAGATGGGTTTAATTTTGCAAAATCGTTGGGGTTTATTATTATCTGTTATTGTTTCTTTATCCTTAATTATAATGAGAACGGATTGAGGCCAATATGAACAAAGGATGAACATCATTCTTCAGGGTGTTCTTTGTGATTTTTTTACCCCCTTTATTGGTGTTCATCATCGTTGGACCCTCGTAGTCGCGGATTAACATTTCAGGAGGATCCGAACGTGATCGGACCCTCAGAGTGATGACAAGATGAATTAGAGACCAAGGAAGAGTAGAAAGTGACCTGAGGATAACATAAGTAACTCTGATTTGAAAAAAGGAGTACATGTGGGTGATTGACGACCCACAGAAGCAACGACACTGGTGGTGTGGTGTTCCGGCATTTCATGGGAGGCGGTAGTCATGCAGAATGTAGCTCGGCCACAGAGAAGGGTCTTTTGGTTGTGTTGAGGTTGCAGGAAGGCGGATCTCTTGGGGCCCACGTGAACATGGCTGGCCAACTACAAGGGACGTGATGGGTCACTGCATGGACTAGGGGTTATGCAGTTGGGGTAGACTACATGTGAAAGATGAGTCAGCCCGCATGCATGCAGGTTGGACCCTAGGATCGGGCCGCAACCTATCGGTCTGGGCCAAGTGGCTCAGTGGTCCAATCCGGACGAGGACCAACGAGCTGGGCTAGACTGAGCTTGGAATACCGGGTTGGGTTGGGTTGACCAGACTAGGTTGGGTCAGGTTGGGTTTGGTCTATTGGTTTTGGTCAGAGACGGACCAAACTGAGGTCAGATCTTTTTACTAAAATGATCATAACATTCAAAAAGAGAATTTTTTTTATGTGATGTTAGTGGCGTTGTGACCCATGTGATGATATGGTACTTATGAGACCAATGGTGGGTTTTAAATTCAATATATTCTTAGTGAATTGGACCATTTACATGGGTAGTACTACGGGTCAAGGGGTATGTAAGGTGTGACTACTACTCACCGTGCACCATCTATTTTCTATGTGAACGGATTCCCTTTTCCACTGTATCTTGGACATGTTTCATTAGGTTTCATTCCATTTATTATTTCCCAAAAGTTTTGTTGGTATTGTTTCCTAATCACAGTAGTTTGATTTCTTCTGTAGGAAATCCAGGATAATGTTTTTGGAATCACCAAGAGGCCCAAAGCAGATCCTTTATTACTTATTCATGCCCTAGGTAGAGTCATTGGTATTTACATGATCGAATTCACTGGGTGTCGATTCTATACTTAGTGGATTAATCCAGATTGGGTTGTTGGTATCACACCATGCAATTGGCTATGATCCTCATCTGTTATATCTTATCTCTTCATATCTTTTAGTGTATCTTTCTAATGATGGTTTTCATTGAACAATACTTCTTATATGGATTTCCTTAGTGATATTAGACTTAGGATTATGTTCTCTCGGATTAGTGCTTTGTGGAATCATTGAACTGAATACCTAGTGGTGGTATGTGGTTGTTGTGAATTACCCTAGGATATGTGGTTTGGTTTTATTATATCTAGATATTCTTGTTATATGTTGTCTACATATACTTTGGTAGAGATGAATGTACCTTTTCATTATGTATTTCTTTATGGTTTCAAGGTGTCCTATTGAGTATTTTTATACTCACCCTCACACGGGCTTTGCCCGCACATGTCCAGTCTTGTGAAGATGATCAACCTTTTGATAGAGTCCAAGGTGGGCCCGGACCGAATTGAGCTTTGTGATATGAGACAGACCATGGTGTTCCTACAACTTGATATATTATCCCCAATACCTTACCTCCAGGTAGGGTTTTATCTGAATGAGTTTCAGGAACTTGTTTACAGACTTTCTTTTTGGTAGGCTTGTATTCTGGCCCTCTTTTCTTTCCATCACTTTCACTATTATACTCTTGTTGTGGGTTATAGTGGTTTGCACACATTTTTTTCTTCATGTTTTTACATTTCAGCATTTAAAGGCTTGGATATGTGTGTGGGAATATAGTTACAAAGTAAATGCCTCCCATGTTAGTCATATGCCTACTCGGTGCTAGTCAGTATCCCCTGGACAAGTGGAGGCAGGCTTGGGGGGTCACGATACAGGCCCCTATAGGATTGGTCATGATATTATCAACCTTGTAATATGAATTTTCAAAATTTTACACTTCAAGTACAAAGATTTATCTTCCCTTATTTCTTATCCAAATTAAAATATAAAAAAATATTAGAACAAAATGAATAAATCAATTTAATAATTCAAGTATTACTATTTTAAAAATATAATAAATGAATATAAAATTGAAAATTAATGAATGAAATTGGGATATCACCAATCACCCTTACCTCTCCCTCTCTATATTCCACTCTCTATTCTTATGGTTGAAATGGTAAATGGTCACAACAAGGTTGGTGTCTAGTGGTGCAGATAGATTAAAAAGAGTGATTGAAATGACTATGGGGACAAATCCTTGTGGATGGAGTGAGGAGGTTTTTACTATGATGATGGATAGACTAGGTGGTCTTGGTATGACTTAGGGTTCACATGGGTGGGTGACAACCTCTTGTTATGACAAGGACATATTGATGTCTCAAAATCAACGTCATGGATCTGAACCCCTAAGGTTTCTAGGTTTTGATAAAAGGGAAGTAGGGATTGTTGTTTAATCCTATAAATTATATTGTTTGGGATTATGTGGGTGATGTAACTCATGTAATTTATCTCTACCCACAAGTGGAAGAAGTGGAAGTCTAACCTGACTTGGTCAATATAATGTGATCTAACTAACTATAGCAGCCCAATTCCTAGCATACCCAAGATATGGTTTGATTAGTTACAATAGGTTGGGAATTCTGGTTAGAGATATCAGAACCACAAATTAACTATTGGATTTTTTTTCAAGACATGTGGTGTTTTTTATTTTTGGTTTTTTTAAGTTTTTTTAAGTGTTTTGAAGTTGTCTCTATATTTGGAAATTAGGTTCATCGAGATGTTTGAATTACTATTAAAGTATCATTGATGTTAATGGAATAATTTCCTAACATTTCCATAATCGTGGTATGGAATATTAGAGATTGAAATTTAAATATAATTTTTGTATCATTATAAAGGATAGATAATATTACAAGTTTTTAAAGTTCTTTCTAGTAATTGGAGACATCATTTGTGTTTTGATAGTGAACTCATGTCATAAACTAAGTTCAATAAGGGTGGGTTGAAATTTATATAAAGCTAATTCACATAGTGAAGCTTGTATCATTCCATGATAAGAGTTATTTAAGGTTAAATCATGTTTCCATAATGATCAATTGATGATTGTGTAATGTTCATTAATGTTTTGATTATTATTTCCCATTGTAAAGTAGTTCTGCAAATAATTGAGTAATTTTGGTTTAAATAAGTTCATGTTAGGAACCCCATTCCTTTTCATGAATGGATTTCAAGTAGATTCTATGACTTCTATACAATAATATCTCACTATTAAGCAGCATTAACCCCATAAAAATATTGATAAGTTCAAAATTTTGAAAATCAAATTGATTTTTCGTCCCCTGAAACATCACTTCTTGTTGTGAATGATAATTTCTTATCATATTCAATTAAAAGTATGAATTTTACATTTTATTGTATGTTTTTTATTTATTCTTTAGTTTTATAACTTCATGTTTTAATTACAATGAATATGTCACTTGGGAAAATCCAAAGGGTTAATTTTAAGTGGGAATGTTAGAAGTTGATTATATTTTTATTTTCAAATTTCAAATTCAAACTATTCTCTCAATATAGAAGATTATAATATTCAAAAGAAAAAAATCACACATAGGGAGAAATGGAGGAATATCATGCATATCTAAAACTATAAATGAAGAGTATATTAGTGCAGGGTAATACTGAGCATTGTGATTTAAGAAATAAATTGGAATTAGATATATTTATATTCAAGATAAAATATACAACATAGAGTTGTTGTAAACTTTAGTGGTAAATCTATATTTTAGGGTTGTATCGTCATGGAGAGAAGCATTTCTATTCTTGTTATTTCATTTTTAAAATATTTGAATATGATGTGAGTGTCAATATTAATTTTTCACTTACTCAAAAGTGGTATGTAGACAAGAGGAAGAGGTCATGGGACTTTGTTATATAGTGATATCTACCTAAATATTTCAATCCCACACTAATGAAAGAGTTTTTATTCATCATATTAAAAAATTATTGATATGTTATCCTTATATTATCCTTTTATAGGTGAACCAAGTAAAATAACATGTTCTTATTCCTTTCATTTCTATATTTTGTTTGTATTATCAAAAAAGATTCCAGTTTTATGTTATATTGAAAAGAAAAGCTCTACTTAATTTGAAAGAAAATACATTATGAGACACCAAATCCCCCCCCCCAAGGTGTACAGTGGGACCTTTGGATACAAAATGTGGTCTCAAAGTGGAATTTTATTTGTTGAATCTATTGAGATATGTTTTATATCTAGAAAACATTTTTAATGTAATTGGAATTCAATTATTCCATAGATATAATTATAATATCTAGAAAATTAGAATGATATGACACCTTATATCACATTATATATATATGTTTATGCTACTTTCAATCATTGGATACAAGTAAGTGATCTTATAGGACAGTTTATGATGGATGCTAATAAGATATTGTTAAATGATGATGCTAAGTCTCACCATGCCTTATCATCATCATAGTCTAAACAAATTTATATGAATGCGATGGATTTTAGAACATAACATGGAATATTGGAAAAAAATCTAACATTTATAAATGAGATAGAAAATAGAACATGGAAAACATATATTAAAAAAAACGTATGTTTGATAGTTTAAAACTAAATTCTAGTGAGAAATTGGATGGTTTATTTAATTATCTTACTGAAATTTTTGGTTATTTCTATGGGGTTGGACAAGAAATAAAGGATTAATATATTATTAAGACGATTATATGAAGGTTACCACCAATTTATAATACAATGGTATAAATACTCAAAGAGATTAATTTTGTAGAATTATCCCTTTATGACTTACACAGTATCTCAATATCACAGGACATGCAGGTAAAATGAAAAATATATTTTGAACACTCCTATAAAGATATTTCTTTCAAATATGATAAGTTATAATTTTAGGAAGATGTGAATTTGGATAATGTGTGTCATGATTTATTATCACTAGTTATAAGAAATTTTAAAATAAAAAATCATTTTAATGAAATCTACTTTTACTTTTTTTCTCAGTGTGTAATGTTTAGTCAAATCATTTGTTAAGTGTCCAAAGAATTTTGATGATGATGATGGAGTGCATGAATTCTCGCCAAAATAAAAAATTATGGTTCCTCCTAGAATGAATTTTAGTTTTTAAATTTCTAGGTGAAATAATATTTTGTGTAAAGTGTTTGTGATAAAGGAACAAGGGGATGATGAGGAAGATCCACTAGAAAGAATCCAAACTAATTGTATCACATTCGTGGAAGATTCTATGATGGAATCTGTGGAATAATCAAAAAATGGATGTTAAATAAGGTTTTAAAATAGTTTTATTTTTTGATCAAATGGTCAAATTGGAATGAACTCTTGAATAACTTGGTTTTCAAGTAAACAAGAATATAAAAATTAAAGTTTTATTAATGTAATCTTCTAGTTATATAGGTAAAACGAAATTAGAAATTGGTTATATTCAAAAAATAGTGTAAGGTTATGATAATATTTATGTAAATACAAAATAAGTTATAAATTTAATATTGAAGATTGAAAATAATTATAATATTCTTAATGACATTAACTCATCTATCAAAGATAAATTCAATAAAATTAAAAATCATAAATGATGAGTTGTTGATCTGAGATCAAAGATTGATCAAAAGTTAAAATATATTGCATGAATAAGAAACCTCATTTTGGGAGTTCTTTTGATGAAGTGATGAAGGAAATAGAGAAACGAGGTTCAAGAAATTTTAAATAAATGATTTTTGTTTGATTTCCTTGTTCAAAGTGTATGAATGGACTTAGATATGAAGTCGAAACATTGAAAATGAAATTTCAAAATTTTAATGGAATCAAAAAGTAGATGATGAGAGAAGATTCTAAACTACTGAGAGATTATCAACATTAAATAAAATATTCCAATCATGTGACATGTGTATAGGTGATGCTAACAAAATCTTTCCACTCCTGATGTGTAAAATTTTTTGTTTCCTAGGCGACACAATAACTTATTATGATGAGGCCTGTAAGAACCCAGTTTTTGTTGTGAAAGACTTTGGAATATTCTTGATGTTATTCCAGAAAAGCGCCTTCAGATGGCATGCGATTCCGAGCCCCGGTGTGGCCGGAATTAAATTTTCAGTGTGTTCACACTGGGAATGCCAAATAAATGAGATAACTCTTAAATGGTGATCCGGATCAGAAATATGAGTGCACGGATGGGTCCGGAATGGGGGGTTTACCATAGGAAAGACATAAAACATGTCTGTGCGGTACTTTTGGACCCCTCGCTCACTTCCGAAACATTAAACAGATAAATTAAATAATTAATTTATGCGCTTAATGGTTAAACACAATATCTCCTAAACGGTGGCTCGGATTGGAAAACTGAGGGCACCATTGAGTCCAGAACATGCCTTTTACCCTAGGAGGGGTATGAGTTTTGTGGGCGCGAGTCATCAGTGAAAAATGGCCCCAGGGGCGTTTTCGTAATTTGGCGGTATCGGGCGTTGAGGGTAATAACTTTCGAACGGGGACTCAGATTAAAATTCTGAGACTTCTGTTGTGATTGGGAGGGGGTGTTTACCTTAGGGGAGGCTTAACCTCGACCCCCGTCGAGAGTTTTGGATGCGGGTTAAATTATGGGTTTAAATTAATTAAAATTTTAATTTTATTTAAACCCTTCTTCCTCCCCTCCCCTCCCTTGTTCTCCCCTGGATAAACCTCCCTCAAACCTCCCTCTCCTGCTCCACTCCGGCAAGGCAGCTTCGGCGAGGCGCGGCGTAGCAGCAGACGTTTCGTGAAGCTCCGGGCAACGCCCAAGAGGTAGGATCGTTGTGGTTTTCGATTTTAATTTTTGCAATCTACTTCGAGCACCAATTTTTGTATCAAACCTCTATAGAATTTTCAATAAAATCCCATAAATGAGTAATATATTTTCTGAGATACCCGATGCACTTCTCGGAATTGAAATCCGAGTTCAGAGGTGGTCGCGGTGATCCGACGAAGCACGGGGTGTTTTTGGAGGTTTTTCCGGCGGTCCAGTGAGCTCTGGCGGGCGGAGCAGTTACAGGCAGTGGCTTGGTCCGGTGGCGGGCTCAGCGAAAGCTCCTCAGCGCGGTGGTCCGAGACGGTGGCGGCGGAGGAGGTCGGCCATCCGGTCGGCCAGGCGGTGCCTTACCGTTGCGGGCGACGTGGGGTCGCGGTGCACGACCCCGGTGAAGACCAACACCTGCCTATGGCAGGTCTCCGCGTGGTGGAAGGACCAACCATGTCGGCCGGTCGGTGGCAGCAGGCCGCAGCGGAGTGGACCGGACCTACAGATGGGCCGTGGGCCGGCTGGGCAAACCGGTCTGACCGGGCCGATCCGGCCCAAGGGGCGTTTCCCCTCCAACTTCAGACGCCCGTATCTTGAGCTACAGGCGTCCATTTTGCATGCTTTCAGCGGCAACGCGGACCTCTCATTGAGGAGAATGTTTTGAGATGGTTTCGGGAATTTTTAATTCTCGAAATATGGGTCCTCGGAGGTGCGGCACACATTTAAGTGAATTGACATTTTTTCGGGGGTTCGTGTTTTGAACGGCGCAGATGCATCTGACGTCTGTTTTGAGCACCGTCAGCGGCGTTGGGGCCCTGGCACCGGGGCGAAGCTATCCAGGGTGGTTTCGGGCATTAAATCTGGAGTTTATGCATGGGCCCCATGGCCTGTCTTTTGAGCTGCGAGCAGCGTTTAGCGACTTTATCATCGGGCGTCCATTCGGGGCGTGCGAGCAGTCGATTCCAGATGTTTTTCCGAGGGGATTGCAATGGTGCAATCTGCCCGCTCTAATTAGGCATGATGGTGCGGGCCCCACGAGTGTCATTTGGGAGTTGATGGTAACTTTCCATCTCTATCACCGAGAGACCATTTTGGACTAGTGAATAGTCCACCTTGTGTACTTTTTTGAGAGGATTGCAACAGTGCGATCTGTTGGCAGCGCTTCAAAACCGGGGTACGGGTTTCGCGTGGTACCGCTCATGCACGGTAAGCCGGAATGTATCTTTTCCTCCATATATCTATTCCACTCAATTGAGTAGTTCTTTTGATGTGTTCTTCCGAGATCATTGCGATGATGCAGTTCGCCCGACCTTTTTCGGGGACGTGGAGTGGGTCCCACCCAACCTGGCTATGGTGAATAGTATCTTTTTTACCGGGTATCCATTTTGGGTGATTGAGTAGTCAATACCATGTGTTTTTCTAAGGGGATTGCAGTGGTGTGATTCGTTTGTTCAGTTTTGGGATCTTTGGGTGGGCCCCACACGGGTTGGTTACGGTGAATAGTACCTTTTTCACCGGTTGACCGTTTCAGGCGAGTAAGTAGTCTATCTTGTGTGTTTTTCCATTAGGATTGCAATGGTGTAATATTTTCAGGCATGTGGAGCCTCTTGCACGATCTTATTAAATGTGGAAGTATGAAAGGTGCTCCGGTGGCAGTTCTTCTTGCTTTGTTCGGAACTGAACCCTTGGCGTGTGATCACGTTCACTCCCGCATGAGTGGAGTTTATTTTTGAGGAGATGTGGTTGGCGGTGCCTAAGCCGTTGAGGTGGAAAGTTGGGGTTGTTATGTTTATGCCCTTCGCGTTGACGTTGGGTGCCGTGTGCATGTTAGCCTTTGGGATGGAAACATGGTATACTCTGGGAGTATATGGGAACACTAGGAGGTACATGTGGATGTTGTACCGGAGAATGTTTGTGCGCTAGGTTGGGATTGACTTTGGGATACATGTCGTGTGGGCCCCAGGTGCGTGTCATGTTCTGCTTTGCGTACTTTTGACCTCTCGCGACATAGAGGGTCCCTCGGTTCTTGGTTGTTGACCAGCGGGGTTGAGTTTTCCCTCGGCTCTGTGCTCTATGGTTTAGATCAGCAGGGTTGAGTGGTTTCCCCTGGTTTTGTTCCGGAGTCGGATGGTTGCGCGATACCCACTCCGTTTTTGTTTGCCCTGTGTTGTACCATCACGTTGAGATGGACAGAGCAGTTTTGGGATTACCCTCTAGTGGGGCTAGGCAGTGGGTTACTCATCGACTTCTTCGGGTTTACCCTCCAACAGGGCAGGCAGTGGGCTGCTCATGGACTTCTCAGGTTTTACCCTCTATCAGAGACTAGGCAGTGGGTCACCCGATGACTCTTGAGGTTCTACCGTCCAGTAGGGCTGGGCAGTGGGTCGTCTGTCGTCTTGTTTCAGGTCTACCCTCCAGAAGGGCTGGGCAGTGGGTCTCCTATCAACTTGTTCCGGGTCTACCCTCTAGAAGGGATGTGTAGTGGGTCACCCGTCGACTCCTTCCAGGTCTACCCTCTAGCAGGGATGGGTAGTGGGTCACCTGACGACTTATTCCGAGTTTACCCTCCAGCAGGGCTGGGCAGTGGGTCGCCTAATGATGTATTAGGGTTTACCATCCAGCAGGGCTGGGCAGTGGGTCACCCGATATCTTATTATGAATTACCCTCCAGCAGGGCTGGGCAGTGGGTTACCCGTTGTCATTTTAGACTCAGTCCTTTCTACTAGTCTAGTCTGTGGCTTTACTCCGTGACTACCGGAGTGAGACCCTTGTTTGTACGGTTCAGTGATGTAACAACTTTGACTTTGAGGAGACCTCTCGACTATGGGGCAGTGACAAGGTGTGGTTTGACGTTCCCTCGGAACCCTCATGTACGAGGGGTGATTTCCTCCACCAAGATGCGTCCTTGTGATGCGACCTAAAACCGTACAGGCGAGTTATTGCTGCCCAAAGCAGATAGTGTCGAGGTGCGGTGGTTTGAGCCCCTTGACTTGTAGTTCGGGGCAGACGTGCGGGATGCTGGGCATCGATGGGGTTTACTTCTGGGATTGTTGGCTACTCGCTTTCTTGGGATGAGCTACGGGATGGATATCCTCTTACGAGCTTGTTCGGGTTTCTTGTTGAGCATAAATATATATGTATATACCTTGTTCTTGTACCCACTTCCTGGGTTTGGTTACTCTCCTTCTAGGAGAGGTGAAGATGCATGGGGTATGCCACATGCTTTATGTGTCTAGCTTCACTCTCCTGCTATAGTTAGCGAAGACTCGACGGGAAGTTCATCTTCTCACCGTTTCCATCTCCTTGTGTCTGTACGAGTCTACCTTTTTTCCTATTGTTGGGTTGAGCTGGACTCTTTACTATACTCTTTACTGCACTTTCGGTTGTACTCCTTTACTTTTCCCCTGTTCAATCTACTTCTCACCCTTTGGTACCTCCTTTGTTGCTCCCTCAAGCCTTCGGGGATTTCCTACTGAGTGTTTTTATACTCACCTCTACTTGGGCTTTGCCCGCACTTGGTGTACCCCTACAGACGACGGACAAGTTGGTTGTGACTTCAGTGGAGATTAGGAGTTCAGGAAGGTGGAACGTGTGTGGTGGTCGGGGACGGGTTCCTGGTGGGGGGGACCCCTTTCAGCTGTTTGCTTTTTGTTCACCTGTTGTCGGGTTGTGGGACTTTTCTGTTTGGGCGCGTGTTTTTTCCCTTTCCTTTTCAGTGTCCTTCAGCTTTTACTTTGTACTGTTTAGAGGTTGATGCACTATCGTGGTTTATTTATAGCAGTTGCCCTTTTCTTTACCTTGTTTTCTTTTTACTCGGCACTTTTGCATTGAGTGTGTTGCGTGTGTGTGTACAGGTACTTAGGCAAAGGCCTACCCGAGTTGTTGTGCCTTCGGCACTGGGCGCCAGCCCCTGGCCTATGAAGGCGGGCTTGGGGTAGTTGTGGCTCGAGCCCAGGTAGGGTCGGGTCGTGACAAAGTGGTATCAAAGGTGGTTCATTCCTTGGTACATTGTGCGGACGTCCCTAAAAGAGGAATTGGTTGGGATCTAGGGAAACAGTTTTAATGTGTCTCGAGAGTGGATCTCAGGCCAGGGAGTCCAGTGATGGTGCAGTGGTCGACGTATCCATTCACAAGGACCTTGATAACCTGCTTGTCAACTCGCTATGCTGATACACTTGTTACAGGGAAAAATTGGTTTGAGCATTACATAGGATTGAGTCTTTGACTGTCCTTCTTGAGTCAGCTCCCCATCATTGCTATTGGTATATACATATATGCTCATCTGACCACGACACTCCTTGATAATATTCAGGAAGTCTCCGCGAAGACATCCAGCCAGGATACTAGCTTGGGTTCATGACGATGACCATGTGAGCTACGAGGCCTTAGTCCAGGACCCATCATGCGATCCCCTTTCTCCGGGTGGGCTGGTAGCAGCACCCCCACCTGTTGAGCAGCAGATAGCTTCAGCAGAGTAGGGTGAGTTTGAGCATAGGTTGAGCGCGCTCTGTGAGTTCCAGTGGTAGAGACTGTTGAGGTTCAGTGGTAAGCCAGACCCTCGGGCTGCAGAGGTTTGGCTGGAGAAAGTGGTTCACCTTTTCAGGCTTGTGCAGATGCCTACAGATCAGAGAGTTGCTTTGGCATCCAACCTTTTTTATAGAGCAGCTTGGTGTTGGTAGAGTCTGGTGACATAGTTTCTTGACGGGTCATCGCTTTCATGGGGAGAAATTCAGTTGTTGTTCCATGAGGAGTTTTTCCCCTCCTACTTGTGCTCCGTTTGGATTTAGGAGCTCTTGCAGTTTCAGCAGGGAGGGATGACGGTGGCCGAGTACGCGACTAGTTTCGCAGACTGTGCACGCTTTTACCCAGACACGGTCCATGACGACAACATCCGAGCGCGGATGTTTGAGCAGGGTCTCCACGTAGTGATTTGTGCTGTCATTGTACCCTTGGGAATTTCCACATATGTTGAGGTGATAGAGTATACGCTGGTGACAAAGAGCTTCCTGTCACGTTCTAGAGTTGGTGGTGGCAGCAGGCATGTTGGATCCGGGACGTCTGTCGCAGCTAGCAGGCGTCAGCAAGCAGAACCTCAATGCAGGCGGCTTTCTGACAACCGGACTCAGGGTCGTGGTCATACAGCACAGTGGCGCCGGAGGACACTAGTGCAGCCAGAGAGGATCGGTGCTATTCTTGCGATGGGTGAGGTCACCTAGCATGGGACTGCCCGGCCAGGCATGCAGAGAGCTTCGGGCAGGCAGCAGGTGCACCACCATGACGGAGGCAACACCATGATCGGATTAGTGCCAAGGGAGGTGGTTCTAGTAGGGGAGCGGGAGGAGATGGTAGTGGGGGACGACCTTACGAGGTCTTCCCATCACCACTAGGCGGTCTACGTCAGGCTCTGGGAGCTGACAGTTGGGACCGCGAACAGTCGTGAGCTTTAGATGTCTACGATCCTGCAGAGCATGAGGTGATAAGAGGTATTCTCTACAGCTCTTCTACTTTTGTAGTAGAATTGTTAAACTCTGTGTGTGAAATGCTTTTCTCCTGGCTCCTTGTTTGAGTTATTACCAGGGTGGCGCAGGGTGTCGGTGTAACCTTGTGTTGGAAAGGTAAAAAGGTGTGAGACCTTTTTCTTTAGTCGATGGTGCTGACTCCTCGCCTTTTGAGCGTGTAAGAGAGCCTTGGTTGTGAGACATCAACTATGAAACCTTGTGTGACCAGATAGCCATGAGTGTTTCACCATATGGATATTCTGAAGGAGGGAATCACTGGGCCTTGTTCCAGGCGAGGGCGGTGATTCCATTCATGGTGTGCGGCATAAGGGTTCGGTCGGGGAGGTGAGCTACCCCCGATAGCCTTCGGGCCGTTTGAGTCATGCGAAGGGATGATGGGGTTCCCTACCGCCTTGCCCTAACAATAGAGGCTAGTTTGGGTGCATGACATCTCCCACATGACTCACCTGAAAAGAAGTGTGTGTGCTCCTATGCACGTCATCATCGAGGGTAGACATCGCGTGAACGGATCAATCCTTTGGTATGTGGGCAGTGGCACAGAACTGTGCATGAGTTCTTCTGGGTATGGAAGAGCCAGGTGCGGGCTTAGTACCCTGAGTTTTTCCCTGGTTTTGCTTTTCGGGGATGAAATGATTGAAGGAGGGAATGATGTAAGAACCCAGTTTTTGTTGCAAAAGACTTTGGAATATTCTTGATGTTATTCCAGAGCAGCGCCTTCAGACGGCGTGCGATTCCGAGCCCCGGTATGGCCGGAATTAAATTTTCAGTGTGTTCACACTGGGAACACCAAATAAATGGGATAACTCCTAAACAGTTATCCAAATCAGAAATTTGAGTGTACAGATGGGTCCGGAATGGGGTGTTTACCCTAAGAATGACATAAAACATGTTGTTGTGGGAGTTTTGGACCCCTCGCTCGCTTCCAGAACGTTAAACGGATAAATTAAATAATTAATTTATGCGATTAATGGTTACACTCGGAATCTCCTAAATGGTGGATCAAATTTGAAAACTAAGGGCACCATTGAGTCCATAATGTTCCATTTACCCTAGGAGGGGTATGAGTTTTGCGGGCGCAAGCCGTCAGGGAAAAATGGCCCCAGGGGTGTTTTTGTAATTTTTCGGCATCGGGCGTTGCGGGTATTAACTTTTGAACGGGGCCTCAAATTAAAATTCTGAGACCGCCGTTGTTCTTAGGAGGTGGTGTTTACCTTAGGGGAGGCTTAACCTCGACCTCATCGAGAGTTTCAGATGCAGGTTAAATTATGGGTTTAAATTAATTAAAATTTTAATTTTATTTAAACCCTTCTTCTTCCCCTCCCCTCCCTTGTTCTCCCATCATGAAACATCCCTCTCCTCCTCCCCTCTGGCGAGGCTGCTTCGGCGAGGCGCGGCGCGATGGTGGACACTTTGTGAAGCTCCGGGCAACGCCAAAGAGGTAGGATCATTGCAGTTTTCGTTTTTTATTTCCGTAGTCTACTTCGAGCACCAATTTTTGTATCAAACCACTGTTGAATTTTCGATATAATACCATAAATGAGTAGTATATTTTCTGAGCTACCCGACGCACTTCTCCGAATTGAAATCCAAGTTTGGAGGTGGCCGCGGTGATCTGACGAAGCTTGGGGTGTTTTTGGAGGTTTTTCCGGAGGTCAGGCGAGCTCCGGCGGGCAGAGCAGTTCCAGGTGGTGGCTTCGGCAGGTGGCGGGCTCGGCGGTGGCTCCTTAGCATGGCGGTCCGAGATGGTGGCGACGGAGGAGGCCACCCATCCGGTTGGTCGGGTGGTGCCTCTCCGGTGCGGGTGAGATGGGGTCGCGGTGCGCAACCCCGGCGGAGACCAAGACCCGCCTATGGCGGGTCTCCGCGTGGTGGAAGGACCGGCCATGTCGGTCGGTCGGTGGCAGCGGGCCGCGGCTAGTGGGCCGCAACGGAGTGGACCGGACCCACGGCTGGCCCTTGGGCCGGCTGGGCGAACCGGCCGGACCGGGCCGGTCCAGCCCAAAGGGTGTTTCCCCTCCAACTTCGGACGCTCGTATCTTGAGCTACGGGCGTCCGTTTTGCGTGCCGTCAGCGGCAGCGCGGACCTCGCATCGAGGGGAATGTTTAGAGATTTTTTTGGGAATTTTTAATTCTGAAACGAGGGGCCGCGGAGGCACGATGCGTCTTTAAGTGAATTGACGTTTTTCCAGGGGTTCGTGTTTTGAGCAGCGCAGACGCATCCGACGTCCGTTTTGAGCATCGTCAGCGGCGTTGGGACCCTAGCGCTGGGGAGATGCTTTCCAGGGTGGTTTCGAGTATTAAATCTGGAGTTGAGGCGTGGGCCCCACGGCCCGTCTTTTGAGCTGTGAGCAGCGTTTAGCGACTTTCTCATCAGGCATCCGTTCGGGGCGTGCAAACAGTCGATTCCAGATGTTTTTCCGAGGGGATTGCAATGGTGCAATCCGCCCACTCTAATTTGGCACGATGGTGTGGGCCTAACGAGGTTCGTTTGGCTGTTGATGGTGATTTTCCATCTCTATCACCGGGCAACCATTTTGGACAAGTGAATAGTCTACCTTGTGTAATATTTCGAGAGGATCGCAACGGTGCGATCCGTTGGCAATGCTTCGGAACCAGGGTGCAGGTTCCGCGTGGTACCGCTCGTGCGCGGTAAGCCAAGATGTAACTTTTCCTCTGGATATCCGTTCCACTCAAGTGAGTAGTGCTTTTGACGTGTTCTTCTGAGAGCATTGTGATGACGCAGTTCGCCCGACCTTTTTCGAGGACGTGGAGTGGGTCCCACCCGACCTGGCTATGGTGAATAGTAACTTTTTCACCGAGTGTCCATTTTTGGTGATTGAGTAGTCAATACTGTGTGTTATTTCGAGGGGATCGCAGTGGTGTGATCCATTTTTTCAGTTTCGGGATCTTTGGGTGGGCCCCACACGGATTGGTTACAGTGAATAGTACCTTTTTCATCGGTTGACCGTTTCAGGCGAGTAAGTAGTCTATATCGAGTTTTTTTCCATGAGGATTACAACGGTGTAATCTGTTCAGGCGTGCGGAGCCTCTTGTGTGATCTTATTAAATGTGGATGTATGAAAGGTGCTCTGGTGGCAGTTCTTCTTGCTGTGTTCAGAAGCGAACCCTTGGCGTGTGATCGTGTTCACTCCCGTGTGAGTGGAGTTGATGTTTGAAGATATGTGTTTGGCGGTGCCTGAGCTATTGAGGTGGCAAGTTGGGTTTGTTATGTTTACACCCTTCGCGTTGACGTTGGGTGTCGTGTGCACGTAAGACTTTGGGCTGCAAATGTGGTATACTCTGGGAGAATACGGGAACGCTGGGAGGTACATGTGGATGTTGTACCTGAGAACGTTTGTTCACTTGGTTGGTATTGACTTAGGGCCACACGTCGTGTGGGCCCCAGGTGCGTACCATGTTCTTCTTTGCGTACTTTTGACCTCTCACGACATAGAGGGTCCCTCGGTTCTTGGTTGTTGACCAGCGGGGTTGAGTTTTTTCCCCGACTCTATGCTCGATGGTTTAGATTAGCAGGGTTGAGTGGTTTCCTCTAGTTTTGTTCCAGAGCCAGATGGTTGCGCGATAACCACTCCGTCTTCAGTTGGCTAGTGTTGTACCATCCAGTAGAGATGGCCAGAGTAGTTCTGGGATTACCCTCCAGCGGGGCTGGGAAGTGGGTTACTCATCGGCTTCTTTGGGTTTACCCTCCAGCAGGGCTGGGCAGTGGGTTGCTCTTGGACTTCTGATGGTTTACCCTCTAGAAGAGACTAGGCAGTGGGTCACCCGATGACTCTTGAGGGTCTACCCTCTAGCAGGGCTGGGCAGTGGGTCGCCTGTCGTCTTATTTCAGGTCTACCCTCCAGCAGGGCTGGGTAGTGGGTCGCCTGTTGACTTGTTCCTAGTTTACCCTCCCACAGGGCTGGGCAGTGGGTCACCTGTCGACTCCTTCCAGGTCTACCCTCCAGCTAGGCTGGGCAGTGGGTCGCCTGACGGCTTATTCTAGGTTTACCCTCCATCAGGGCTGGGCAGTGGGTTGCCTGATGATGTATTAGGGTTTACCCTCCACCAGGTCTGGTCAGTGGGTCACTCGATATCTTATTATGAATTACCCTCCAGCAGGGCTGGGCAGGGGGTTACCCGTTGTCATTTCAGACTCAGTTCTTTCTACTAGGCTAGTCTGTGGCTTTACTCCGTGACTACCGGAGTGGGACCCTTGTTTGTACGGGTCAGCGATGTAACGGCTTTAACTTTTAGGATACTTCTCGACTATGGGGCAGTGACGAGGTGTGGATTGACGTTCCCCCGGAACCCTCAAGTACAAGGGGCACTTTCCTCCACCGAGATGCGTCATTGTGACGTGACCTAAAACCGTGCGGGCGAGTGAGTGCCGCCCAAAGAGGATAGTATCGAGGTGGGGTGGTTTGATCCCCTTGACTTGTAGTCCGGGGAAGACATGCAGGATGTTGGGAATCAATGGTGTTTACTTCTGGGATTGTTGCCTACTCGCTTTCTTGGGCTAAGCTACGGGATGGAGATCCCATTACGAGCTTGTTTGGGCTTCTTGTTGAGCATATATATATTTGTATATACCTTGTTCTAGTACCCACTTCTTGGGTTTGGTTACTCTCCTTCCAGGAGAGGCGAAGACACACGGAGTATGCCACGGGCTTTCCGTGTCTAGCTTCTCGTGGTTGGACGAGTCTACTCTCCTACTATAGGTAGCGAAGACTCGACGTGAAGTTCATATTCTCACCGTTTCCATCTCCTTATGTCTAGATGAGTCTATCTTCTTTCCTCTTGTTGGGTTGAGTTGGACTCTTTATTGTACTCTTTACTACACTTTCGGTTGTACTCCTTTACTTTTCCCCTGTTAGATCTACTACTCACCCTTCGGTACCTCTTTTTTTGCTCCCTCGAGCCTTTGGGGTATCCTACTGAGTATTTTTATACTCACCCCTGCTTGTGCATTTCCCACACTTGGTTTTCCCTTGCAGACAACAGACAGGTTGGTCATGACTTTAGTAGAGCTTAGGAGTTCAGGAGCGGGGACCGCTTGCGGTGGTCGGGGACGGGTTCCAGGTGGGGGGGACCCCTTTTAGCTGTTTACTTTTTGTTCACCTGTTGTCGGGTTATGGCACTTTTCTGGTTGGGCGCGTGTTTTTTCCCTTTCATTTTCAGTGTCCTTCAGCTTTTACTTTGTACTGTTTAGAGGTCGATGCACTATCGTGGTTTATTTATAGCAGTTCCCTTTTCTTTACCTTGCTTTCTTTTTTACTTGGCACTTTTTCATTGAGTGTGCTGCATGTGTGTGTACATGTACTTAGGAAAATGCCTCCCCAAGTTGTTGTGCCTTCGACACTAGTCGCCAGCCCCTGGCCTATGGAGGCGGGCTTAGGGTAGTTGCGGCTCGAGCCCAGGTAGGTTTGGGTTGTGACAAGGCTGATAGATATCTAAGTGGTGAAGTAATAAGATTTTAATAAAGGGTATATGGAATGCATTATTCATATTATGGAAGAAATTAATTCTATAGTTATTGTTTCTATTCTATTAATTTCGGTCATAAATTACTATATTTCATGAAGAAAAGATAAAGGCATACCTATGGAAACCAAAGGAAGATTAATGGAAGAAAAATTAATTCAATTCCCATGGAAAAAAGGTTTGAACCCTGTAAAAATAATACATGGATTTAGTTTTTTTAACTTAAGAGGATAAAAATATACTAATAAAAATATCAAAAAATTTATGGAGTTTTTAAGGAATGAATGAATCTAGATAAAGAAATTGTGGATAAAAGCACCTTGAAATTAAAAAAGAATGGAAACAAGTAATTGGAAAGAGCCATTTGGGTAAATATGAGTTGAAAAAAAAAAATTTAATTTATTTATATAGATTATTAAATAAGTTATTAAGTGTTATTAATATTTTTGTCCTAGATTTGGAGGCCACATTAAACTATAAGAGATTCAACATTAAATAAAAATATGTAAATCCTCTTCTAATATGTTATAGAAAAATAGAAAATTGAATGAAGTTAATATCTAGGATAGAATATACATTCATTCATTGTAAGTGGAGAATGATCTTTCAAACAATAGGGTTGGGTATATTAATCCACATAGCATGAAAATAATTTCAATGTAAAAAACTATGATTGATATTATTAATATAAAATGAGATTGCAGAAGATCTATGATGCTTGTGTAAAAGGTTAGCCTGTGAGAAGTGCATATTGACTGAAGAATAAGAGAGAATAAAACCTTCTAAATCTTATTAACACAAATTTTTATTGACCTATGATGGTTCATCGAACATATGGTGACAATTATTTCATTATTTTTATTTATGAGTTTTGTATAATGGGTTGTTTCATATTCTTTCAAGAAAAAAATATTCCATTGACTACATAGAGCTGTTTTGGATAAGGGTGAAGAATAAAACTAGTAAACTATCAATATTATCATGTTATAAAATAGCATGTAATACATTTCTTATGAGGTATAGAATTACATTGAGAAATATGGAATAAATCATGAAGTATCATCTCTGAAGGAACCACAAAAAAAATTATAAATGATAAATCATATGGAAAATTATATGTAAAGTATAATATTCATATAAAGTGGAATATCACCTCAATTTTTGAAGAATTTAATGTACGTGGATTTTTACACATATCATTCAGATCTGTTAAACCCCAATTAAGGAAACATTTATATGAATTATGAAATGGGAGGTAGCTAACATTGAAACTCTTTAGTGTATTTGAAAGTAAGTTCTTTATTTGAATCAAACATGGTAGTCGAGGTAAATATGGAGATTTTATGGATGAAGGGATATCTTAGGTTACTCATTTAGGAGAAAATAATATAAAATTTGAAAAAAACTTTTGAATAAAATTTTGTAAATAAGTTATGTCAAGTATGTAAAATGATAATCTATAAATGGTTCTGGAATTATAGATTAGAAAAAAATCTAAGATAAAGAAGAATAGACATTTATAAATAAAGGTGTTACACACAATCCAACTCATGAGAAAATATATTAAGAAGTACAATTAGTGTATGAGGTTTCTAAACAATAAATATGACCATTTACACTTTGAATATGAAGAATAAGAGATAAGGTTGATGATACTAACATTATTAGTGATAAAACTATGCCTACACAAACCTAAATAATGTGAACTTTATATAATAATCACTTATTTTCATAGGTAGATCCAACTTGATTTTAAAAAGTGGAAAATTTATAATCATGGTTGAATTTAATGAATGAAGATCTTGATCATATTGACACAAATTAGACAGGAGAGCTTATATACATACCTATGAATCATAATGTAATCGGTAATAAGTTGCTATTTGAGGACATGTTGGATGAAAATTTTAAAGTAAACAAAAATAGAGAAAGTATTTTTTTTTAAATTATATGTTCAAATTGAAGGTATAAATTTTGATGAAACATAATCATTGGTAGAAATAATGGATTCATTAATACTTTTCATAGAAATGGTTATCTAAAGAAAATTTAAATTTTTTCAAATGGATATGAAGATTGAATTTGTAAATGGATTCTTGAATAAATATGTATAAATCAAAAAACTATTTTGATTTATTCTTAGTGATCATGATTCAAAATTGTTTTGTTTTATAAAATATTATTATGGAATCAATAAAAGACATCATGCTTTTCAGAAAATGATAGATACTTTTTTTAAGGAAAATAGAATTTAAAATAAGTGGGTTTGATCACAATTTAATGTGAAAATAATTCAATAGGAATATTTTATAGTGTTGTTGTATGTAGGAAATATCAATTTTATAGGAGGTGGAAATAATTCTGTTGAAATATTTCCAAGACTAGTGAGTATTTAGTTTGAAATATTACTAATCATAGAGTTGAAATATTTTATAGTGAACCGATTTTATCAGGAATAATGGAATTCATTCATTATACATATGAAATATGTGAAGTAAGTCCTTTAGAAGTTTAAAATGTAGGATTATAAATCTATTTCAAATCTGATAGCAGTTCGAACAAAACTGATAAATCATAAATACAATGAAAGACTATACTCAAAATTTTATACAATAATTATTGGTGGTTTATATTAAATTACTACTAAATGTTCTAACATGCTCTATACAATATTATTGGATGCATGTTTTCATAATTTCATATAGTGGGAACATCTTGAAGATGTGATGAGAATAATGAGGCATGCTTGAGTAAATTTTTGTTGTAGTTTTTTATTAAAATATTTGGGTAATATAAATTTATATTCATGTTTAGATACTAGTTGAACTTGTGGTATTGTGGATTGAAAATACATAAGTAGAAGATAATTTTACATAGGATTTAATTATATCGGTTGGATAAGGAAGAAAAAAGATTGTGTTTATTTAAGAAAAATATAAGCCTAATATATTTCAATCATCAAATATTGACCAAAACTTATATGGATAAAGAATAAAATAGAATACATTAGTGATGGATTGAAATAGACTATGATGATAAAATGTGAGAACAAAAGTGCCATTGGACTACTAAAAAATATTTTTTATCAATCATTCATGAATAACACTGAGACCTAGAACTATTTCATAAGAAAGTAGAGATCAACATAGTCATCATACTTCATTAAAATCCAAGATTAGGTGGATGATATATTTGAAAATTCATTATGGATAATGTATTCGAACGTCATAGTTTTAACCGTGGAGTGAAACCACTTTCCTCAAACTAAGGTGATTTGGAACTACACCTCTCCCAAATTTAATTATGGTTATATCTATATTTTTTCTGGTTATATTTAATTTTTGTATTAATAAGTAAGTGTTATAAACTATCCATGGGGTTTGAAGAAGTTAAGTGGAACTGGTCAAAGGAATTTTGGATAGCATGGATGCATTTAATTTTTCCATTTCTTTCTTACGTAGAGCATTTAATCACATAGGGTTAGTGGTTAATTAAATATTCTTTTGTAATATCTTAATTAGTGAAAACCCGTTTTATTTTTTTATAAATAGTGGAGAGTAACATAAAGTAATGACTAAGTGAGTAATAAATATTTTTTTGTATGGGTATACGAGACATAAATGTTATAATTACTTCATGATATTTGTGTCTTTTTAGTTAACTCTAGTAGTTTGAAAACAGTTGGTATCAAAATATAAATGGTGTATTTTTATAACCATAGGTTCAATGTTAGATTTTTTTTCCAGTAATTTTGGTATTGTATATGTTTCAGAGGTTTTCTTTTGAATTTTATTAATGTTATATATAAAATTAAAAATATGTTAATTTTAATATTTTGAATTCTTATTAATGTCTTAGTGATGTGAATGGAAACATTTCCTAGTGTTTTCCATACATTTGGTACAAAATATTTGATATTGAGACTTTAATCTCATTTAAGATGCATCATGAATGATAGAGAATATTGTATGTTTCTAAAGCACTTTCATGGAGTTTTATAAATCATTCAGGTTGTGACCTGTGTTTTATAAGTGTGGATAGAAATTTACATAAAGGTAACTCATTCCATGAAACTTTTATCATGTCATGAATGGTGTTATGTAAGGGTAAACTAGGTATGAAAAAAAATTAACTTGAAGTTTTGGTAAAGTTAATTCATGTTGTAAATATTATTTCACACCAAAAAGGACATCTACATAAAATATAATTACTTCTAATTTGGAGAGGTTCATATCATGAACACTATTCAACATTAAAAATAGAGTTCAATAAAATTCTATAATTCCAGGATGCTAACATATCACATTGTAATGAATCATTAATATTTTGAAAATGTGAATTAGTTGATCCTTTTGAAAGGAAATGGTTTGTTCCATCAAACACCCTTTAACACCACAAATTATTATTATTTTTAAGATTTCGATAGAATTAATGATTTGAATTTCTCTAGTAATTTTAGTATTTATTTTTTTGTATAAGGACCTATTGGAATTATATAGAGGAGATTTATTTGGATAAAGATTAAAATTCTGAATTTTATGTGGGAATGATGGAAGTTAAATATAATTTTCATTTAAAATTTTAAATTCAACTTATTCACAAGATATAGAGGGTGAAACTATGGAAAATATAAGAAGACAAATTACGTGCAGGAAGATATAGAGGAATATCTTCCATATCTGAAGATAGTGATGATGTGTTGGTTAATTGAAGATTAAAAAAACATCAGGATGGAAGAAATTAAGATTAATTAGGTTGGTTTATGTTCAATATCAAATCTAGAAGATAGTTTTTTTGTGTATTTTGGTTGCACACCTTAATTATATGAGTGAAGTATCATATAGAAAACCATTGTTTTTTGTTTTATTTATTTTTGAATCTTTTTTAATATGGCCTACATATCGTTCATACTTTATAACCCTCTTATATTTCAAATTGTAAGATAGTAACATGTCATGGAGCCTGGTTAAGTAGTGAGTTTTACCTAAAAAACATAATCTCATATTAGAAAAGTAGTGGTTAATAAACACTTCAACCCATCCGTGATATGTTCTCCTTGTATTATCCTTTTACATTTGAACTATGTAAAATGGTGTTTTTGTGTTCTTTGAATTTATGCACATGGTTGTTCTTATATAAAAAAATATTCTATATTTATTTTCTAATGTAATGACAATATCCTATTAATTTAAAATAAATGAAAAAAATTTGATACACCCTAATTCAACCACACCCCCACCCACAATAGAGTGTGTGGTGGTAACTTTAGATAAAAAAACATAAAATGATAAATAAATTGTCTAGCCATATAAAAATCCTACCTTATAAATGACCTATGAGACACTGGTCAGCGCAATAGATTTACTACCTCATCGAGTATAGAAGTAGATAAGAGTCAGATCCTTTTTACCCAACTATTTGGGATAGGTGAATGTGGTGTAACCACATTCCCACAAGGCATATCTTCTTCACAGTCATGCCATATAGTGAACCCCTTCTCCTCTTGGTGAACCAATTCATTCCATTTCAGATGTTGTTTTACAATTTTTCCATCATGTGTCAGTTTTAGGAGAGTAAATAGTCTATCTTAAGTTATTTTTTTATATATATCATGATAGTATGATGTATTTATCTATTTATTAATATTTATTAAAAAAATTGGTATTATAACTTATTTAGATCTTTATCCTCAATTATTGGGTTTGGGAATGATGATCAAAGTGTACATGGGGTTCGGTACTCCTATGGATCTATACTAATGATAGGGAAGTGGTCCCTCGCATGATTTATAAATTTTGGTACTCTTCCATATAAAAAAGTCATGATTCCCCCGATTTATTCATGGATTTAGTACTCCCATGGTCCTAAAAAGGAATGGGACCCTTATACGTCTGGTGGAGTTATGAAATCCCCTAATAATATGGTATGGTTCATCCATCTATAAATTATATAGCCCCTTGAATAGTGTGTACCACTAAAAAAGGATTGTTCCATCCATCAGGATTAAAATACATTGATATTCACACATGTCTAGGAAAGCAATGGGTCCCCTACTATAGTTTGTAATATGTGATGTGGATTTTCATGAGTCGGGAGGTTTACATTCCATAGAGTTTCTTATGGTGTAGGTTCTTATTTAGTGATTATATGAATAATGAGGATCTCCAACATCCATGATTCTTTACCTTGAATCCATATTTGGGTTAAATTTACATTATATTTTGTCTTTGAGTTGATGTGTATTTCATTTCTCCCTTCGTGTTTCCAAGGCATCCTATTGGGAATATATACACTCACCTAAATATGTGTGTTTTGCTAACTGATAGAGATTATATTTCCACTAGTTTTCATTTTTATTTATATTATTTAAACCCAAAAAAACTATCAATTTGGGTTGAATTACATTATTTTTATTATTTTTGTGAATTTTGAGTTTAAATGTGAAACTGTATTAATTATATATTTTTAGAAATTTTTATCTATTTGGTATTTCCAACATAAAATTCTTTAAATATATCAAAATTGAAAAAAAAATTGTGATTTTTTATTTTTGGGATTCATTTTATTCAACTGACCCAAGTTCATATATGATCACCAAGAGGCTGAAAAATCAATCAAAACTAGAAGACGAATGGTTGGAAAAATTAATATTCCCTCATTAAATGAGGCATATCATGGGATTATTAGAACCAAATGATATTGTTATAGTTGAAACAAAAATAGGACATGAAGCAATATTTGCACATTAATTTTCATCTAGAAATTTTATCATTAAACCAGTTGATACACTTGTCAAATTGGATGAAGATAAAGAGTTTTGTTTGGCCCAAAAAAGCATACATCAGTAATTCACTTAAAAATTATCTACCCATATCTAAATATGATGATATTTTGAGGGAGAATTCATAAGATATATGAGAAAAATTTCGGAAGAAAATATTCCTTCAACTACCATTCTCTATACCCAATATGGTCAAAATTTGGTTGAATAGAAACTAGAGGGAAACTTTTCCACCCCTCAATCCTATAAATATGTGTCCCCACCTTCATTCAAATGTGTTTGGAATAATATTATGGATATGTTGATGTATTCACACACAATAGTACTAATTTCATTTCATTTATTATTATCAACATCTCTTACTTCACATTTCGTCTCTATAACCTATCAAATGGAATAGTAATTTTTTAGTGACTGGGTATAGGGAGGTTTTCTTTTTTTAATGATTGAGTTCTTTCACTTCATTGAAGAAAAACCATTCTTTCTTATATTAATTTTTTTTCAATATTCAAATAGAATATTTTATTTTCAAGAGTGATTATAATTTTTTTATATTATATTTATGTTTTTCCTTGGTCAATGACCCTTATCACCCTCTACTAGGTTCTGATTTATATATGTTAGAATAAACAAATTAATAGTGGGTATGTACTGGGTGATTGTCGGTATGTGTCTGAGGGGTAGTGGACACTCATGATTTTTTAATAAAAAAAAGAAACATTTTTGTATTTCCTAAGTTGAATTGGGGTATTCACTACAAATCTCTCACAAATGGAAAGGACGATGGCTAAGATAATATTTTATCAAGGGTTATTCTCACCATCACCATTTGACTTAGGTAGTAAGAGGAAGATATTTTGGAATCTCACTTTCATATACTTAGAAAAAGAGGATTTTATAGCTTGGAATTAGGATAAAATTTCAATTATAAAGTGAATAATAAAATTATCACCCTTCTCATATCATAATTTTTAATATCTTATTTCATTGCTTTCTTTTTTCAAAATAAAAACATAAAATGCCAATTTTTTCCTCTAGTTTGAAATGAAAGAATTGACTATTGGGAACTCCTCACTGGATACAACAGAGGTTAACCATTATACAACACTATAACTTAGGAAATTTATTTTCACACCCCATGATAGTAACATGTCAAAAATTGGTGTCTTCTCTAAGGAGTTGGGGCCAACAATCTAAATTTCAAGCTACACAACTAAAACCAATAGAAATAATCATTAGCCACTAAATCCTAAAATAGAAATAAAAATGAGGAATATTATTAGAAACATTAATTCGCCATCTTAATTTGAGGAAATTTCTCTTGAAGAATTTTTTGGAACTTTATATGTTCACTCTAAGCATGTCATCATAGCTGGAAATCCCAACAAGGCCCTTAGAGACCTCTGAGAGCCATATTTCTAAAATTAAAATAATCAACTTTTCTTTCTAGAATTACATAATGAATTTAATATGAAACCTATAATAGTCCAATTTATTTTTAATTCTATGGATTGGAATAAGAAGACTCAGAAACAATTATTAAAGAGTTCAAAAATTACTTCTCCCCTTTCAGACCTCGATTTTTAGCTGAGGAAAAGGTAAAGTGGAGGGTATACCCCTTTTCACTTGATGGATATTTTAAATAATGGTTGTAAAAACTATAACCAGGTGAATTTCATTAATAGGATGTCTTAAAAATATTTTTCCTGAAAATATTCTTCCCCACCACTAGAATCACATCTATCAAGAAAAAGATTTATACCATCAGATAGCCATCTAGAGAGACCCTCTATGACTATTGGGAGATATTTAAGAAGCTATTTGTAATCTTCCAAAATAAAACAATCAAATACAATCCATTCCTAGATTTATTTTACCATGTATTACTAGATAATTAAAGAAACATAATGGATACATTACCTATGGGAGCTTTGGTTGAATAGTCACTAGCAAAAGCTAAGTGTGTGATTCAGAAAAGATCTCCAAACTCATAATAATTTATCACAAGAGGTGTTGGTACAACAGGAATACATGAGGAAATAAAGTTTCATCCATCACCCTTATTAGGAAATAATATTAAAGAGATATCTAGGTAGGTAAGATATATCTCCTTTAGATAAGTGAGTGAATAATAGGCACCAACAAAGATATGCAGTTTATACTCATCACCAATCCATTTCAAAGACCAGTGTGACGAGGAGTTGGGCTTGGAATGATGTGGATAAACCTTTCAGACATGGAAATTCCAAAAAACCATGTTTGGATAGATATTAACCATATCCATTATGGATTTGTAAATAAAGGGAATTACGAAATACCCATACAAAAATAAGTACTAAAACCATCCCACATTCCAGCAGCAATTCCAGAACCCACCAGAATTCCAAAAAAATAAATCTTTTAACCAACCTATTTACAAACAATAACCACCCCATTTATAGAAAAATAGAACCTATTACTAGACATCCACCCCCAAATGACCCCTAGTTTAGTAACAACAAGGTGTGGATGTAGACCAAATTAGAATTGAAATGAAACATATAAGAAAATAACTAGAAATAATATCCAAATATGAAGGAAATTTATCGGAATAAACAGCCCATGACCTAAAGGTGACTCTGAACAAGATAAAACAAAGATGTTCCAAGTAGATTCTATTCCCATCCTTATCAAAACCTATACCAAACCAACCTAACAATAAAAAATTTTGTATGAAAATTTTGGGCCACTTTTAGAAAACAACCATAAAAGGAGAAATTGAATGAAAGAGAAGATAATGTTAGACCAAATAATAAGAGACAACAAAACACCACTAAAAAAGAATTTTTTTTTGAATAAATATATACCCCAATATTTTCATCAAGGATAATACAATTAAATAAAATTTACGAGTAATTGCTTCAAAATGAAATTCTTAAAACTTTTCAAAAAGTGGAGATCAATATTCCCATATAGGAAGAACTTAAAAATCCAAAATAATGCTTTTTTTAAGGTAATTTTAAGAAATAGAAGTGTAATTAATGAAAAAAAGGATCATTATTGTAATAAGTATCTCAACCCTTATCACACCACATTTTTGAAACCAAATTTTATGACCTAAGGACATGTTATATTCCATGAACTATTGGCTCCTTAAAATTAACTAATGATATATCTAGTCTAGGTCATTCAATTGATGTATTTCCTCACTCATTATACATTTATTGTTTGATGGAATACTTAAATCCCACAATATTGGTTGTCCATCATGAAAACAGATTCACAGTTTTCCTAGTAAGGATTTTGGAATATAGGCTTCTAAAAGTCCAGGATCTGCTATTCATAGGTGATTTATTTGTGCTAAACTAGGAAGAAGATATGATACTATCACAATAAACAACCATTTTAAAAATCAATTTCTTAAATTTTTATATGACCATTATCGATATCCATAAATGATAACTCACCATGGATTTTGGATTCTGCATTATCCACTTCAATATTTTTGACTCTATAAGTAACCCATCAAATGATCTCTCACTCTTTAAACTTACACACATTTGTTAGGATACAACCTTTGTGGATTCAAGTGTGTTTAGTTAATTTTTAGCATTATGGGATTATTTTATGATTTAACATTCAATGGATGAGGATTTGAAGAAATTATGAAATTATTTAAATTTTTCTTTTGAAATGGAAAAGGTGATAACTTCAAACATTTTTGAGGAATCTAATTATTTATCTCCAGAATAATAAGATGATATGTATCCTTATGTGTATTATATTCATTATTTTGGAGTGGTGAACCTAAATTTAAATTATCCCTTTAATATCCTCAAAATATATAATTAAAATTACTTCAAATTAATGTTAAATATGTGTACTACATGGAAGGAGAAAAATTACCCGTCATAATTTCCAATAATTTATCTATCACCTAAGAACTATATTTTATTTGAAATTTCAGAAGTAATGTCTAATAAATATGGTATATATTTTGGGATATCCAAATAATGAATCCAAAAATATAAACACATGAAATCCTTCTTGAGGGATATTACAATCATGTTAGATAGCCCCAATGTAGGTCTGATCCAACCTTGTTAGAGGTAGTGAATAAATAGATAAAGACTCTCTTGGAAGAAGGGGTTATATTCCCATTTTATATTCACAATGGGTAAGCCCCATCTATATAGTTCCTTAGAAAATCCACCTAAAAACTATGAGGAATGAAATGAAGAAACATATACATATGAGAATGAAAAATAACTAGATACTGTATATAGGGTTTAGGAAGTTAAATCAGTTCACTAAAAAATATCTTTTCCTCATCATCTTAATTAACAAAAAATTAGAGATATTGGAAGGGGAAAATCATTTTATAATTTTTTTTGTTCGAATGTTTAGGTTATTTTATGGTACTCATTACTCATGAGGATCAAGAAAAGACTACATTTAATTATCCCGTCATAAATTTTGATTATAAAAGGATTCCATTTGAATTATGTAGTGCTCTAGGTATATTGCATAGGTAAATTGTAATTTAATTTTATTATCACATTGAGGATTTATTAGTTGTATTATTGGATGATTTCCAAGTCTTTTGAAATTATTTTGATCATTGTTTGAAAATCTAGAAAAAAATACTTGAAAACATACATTGAAATGAATAATATTTTAAATTTTTAAAACTTTCATTTAATGTTTTAGAAAGGAACCTTCCTTCAGAATTTCATTTCACAAAAAATTCATTGAAGTGATAAATTTCTTTCTTTTCATAACTTGTGTGAAACATATTAGACCATTTTAAAGTCATGATATATTATGAAGGTGATTTATCACTGATTTCAATAATATTTCTCTCACTCCCCCTATCGTACATTTGAAATATATAAATTTTTATTTCAATGGTGACTATAGGTAAGACGTTAACGAGTTGAAGATGAGATTTATAACTCCACTAGTGATTCATCCACTAAATTGGGAAGAAAAATTAAAGCTACTCTGTGATTCCTCTAACCAAGAAGTTAGTGTAGTCCTTTTTTAAAAAAAGAGCACAAGACACAACTCTTTTCTTATGCATCACGAACATATATGTTACCCAATTCAATTAAATAACCATGGAAATATATTTTTTCAATTTTTTATTCTCATTCGAAATATTTAGATCATATCTTCTTGAAACTAAATTCATTGTTCTTTTTGGTCATGCATCTATTAGGTATTTGATAAATAATGATAAATGTAAACTGGTGATAGTTATATATACAATACTATTGAAAGATTTAAATATAAAAATAAAATAGAATAAGGGAGTTAAGAAACAAGTGACTGATCGCATTAGTAGACTAATTAACGATGTTAATGTTTAAATTCGAGACAAAGAACCACTTAATGATCACATTCTATGAGAGAATTTATAGTTTATTGAAGGAGAAGTGCCTTGGTATGTTGAAATGTTCATTTATCAAGTAAAATATCACATACTATATCACTTAAATTCCTTCCAAATTCAAAAAAAGTTAAATCTAAAACTACATATTACATTTTGGAGGATCCATTTTTGGAAATTTTTGCAATGAAATAGTGCCAAGAAAATTATTTCCTAAATGTAAATTTGAATTTTTTTTCTTATGTTTTTTAATGCTTAAATTTTTTAGAATGTATTATACATCAATGGAAAGAAATAAAGGTTTTAGAACCTGGAATTTATTATCCCACCCTTTTAAAATATATATATGATTTTTCAAAAGGTGTGACAAATATCATTTTTAATGAAATATTTCAAGGAGTCCAATAATTCTCCAAAATCCAAATATTTTTTTGATATTTTGGAATTTTTTAGAATAGATTTTATGGGACCTTTATAAATTTCATTTAGTTTATTGTATTTTGAAATTTTGGGAATAAATATCCCCCAAATATGATAATGCTAATGTTTTTTATAATTTTTTCATGGGTAAATTATTTTTTTGGGTTTTGAGTCCCTAGATCCATCATCAATGATCAATGGACTCCCTTTCTAAAGAGGATAATGGAGAAATTTCTAAGAAAGTATGGGGTTTATAATCAAGCATCAACATCATATCCCCCATAGACAAATGTCTAAGTTAATGTACTAATAGAGAAATAAAAATAATTTTTTAAAATACTATTAAACCCACCAAGAAGGATTGGATCCAAATGTTGGAATACACTTTATAGTAATATCATAAAGCCTATGAACCTCTGATTGGATTGAGAGAATATACAATTATTTGTGGGAAAAAATTCACATGTCTATAGAATCAGAACACAAGGCATATCATGTTGTGGGGGAGATTAATTTGGATCCAGACATAGATTGAAAAAAGAGGATATTATAGCTAAAATTAATGAATGAAATTTGAATATAAGCTTTTAAAAATTTCATGATAAAAAAGGAAAGAACAAGAGTGGATCATGATAAACTAATACAAAAAAAAACTTTTATCCTGAATACAATGTGCTCTTATCCAACTAAAGACTCATACTATTTCCTGGTTAAATTCATTCCAAATGGGAAGGTCCATTTATAATTACTCATGTATATCCTTTTCATGATTTGAATATTGTTAAGGAATGGAAGAAATAAACATTCACTATTAATTAGAACTGGAGGAAGAAATTCCATGGGAACATTCCATCAGATACAATGGAGGCTATCAAACTCCTCTAACCTATTTATCAATAAATTCTTTCAGGTTGTACCTCTCTTTACCACTTACTTGATTGATGATATTCAATTAAAAATATACATAAATGTTAAATCTACTTGAATTCATTTGGGACACTACATAATTTAAGTGTGGGGGGGGGGGGTACTATTTTGGTTTCTGATTTTAAATTTTAAATTATCATAATATTTTCATAGTTTAACAAAATTGTATTTATTGTTACAATATTAGTTTGTTTGTAAAAAAATTGATATAAAATGAATATATTTTCTTTTTTTAAAACACATTTAAATGAGTGAAGAAATTTATCGCATGAAACTAAAAATCAATTCATTTGAAGTTTAAATATTTTATAATTTCATAAAAAAAACCTCTTGAATCTCTCCCACAACTCATTATCATCATTTTTTAAATTACCTTCATGTGAGGTTTTTAATCTCTTTCTAATTTCGTGATAAAACTAATCCATGTTTTCATTAAATATAATTTTATTTATTTCTATAAAAATATTTGAGTTTGAGGTACATATGTGCAAAATTAATGAGGCACTTAATTAATTTAATAAATATCCCTTTTCAAGAAAATACTTTTTATATTGTCCTATATGTACATTTAATCTTTTAAACCCTTATTATCCATGAATGACTTGTTATTTTACACATTATGAATAATTTTCCCTATCCAACCTACTCTGGAAGTAAAATTTTATGATATTGTTGAATTAAAGTATGCGGGATCAATATTGTGAAGTTCTAAATTCTTTTTTAGATTCTTTGGGAGGAAAATTAGAAGTTGAATAAGTTGTTTTTTCTACTAAATAGGGTTTATTATTGGGGATTATTGATCATAATACTAAAAAATTTTGGTCTGTAACTACTGAAAAATACCAAAAAAATATTTTTTTAAGATAAAAAAATTTATTTTCATTCAAGTTGCGGTCTAGTAAGTCAAACCAAGTTCATGAAATTTATATCACACTTATATCCTTTAAAAAATTAGATGTGTATAATTTAGAAATATCAATCAAAAAGTCAAGTGTATTGAGATAAGTTCAGTGGATATAATTTTTTATGATAAAATGATGAAAATTTCAGATTTTTATAGAATTGTTTTAAAAAAATGAAGTTGGTTTGTTGTTGAGGAGAGTCGGGAGGACACCATACTTGAGAGAAAATTTGAATCATGCTATTTTTTTTAAAAGAGACAAACACTTATTATTCTTATGTCGAAGATTTAAACTCTAAAACCTACTAACTCAAATTCACTAAAAAATTTGAGTAATACATCAGGATTAACATAGGTCTTTAACACATTCTGGGAGGATATGTGGAAATTTATTAAGACTATGGAGACTCTTGCATGGGTTTAGAAGATAATATTTTTTAAAGATATACATTTGTTTGAGGAAAAATTAAAGTGAATAAAGTATTTTATGTGAATAGGAGGATAACTGAAGTTGAAATACATTAAAAAAAATTCATGGAGAACTTAAAAAATATATTTTTTTAGGAGTCATGAAATATTTTATTTTATTGTGTAAAATTGGTGGATCTAATGGGTATCCATTTTAAATTTTCTTATATATGATTTAGATACATAATTTTTCCTAATTCGAAGTGATATATATAGGGTGTTTTAATTGTTTTTCATTTGTATTTCAATTATTTAATCCCCACCAATTTATCAATTTTATCTAAATTTCATCATTTTTTGTTTTTTGGTGAATTTTGAGCTTAAATGTTAAAATTTATTAATTGTGGATTTTTTTTGATTTTTTTATCTATTTGGTATTAAATACATAACTTTTTATAAATACATGCAAATTAAAAAATGGGTTGTGGATATTTTGGGATTCATTTTCTTCAAATGGACCAAGTGTATATTCAAATAACATCTTACATAAAAAACCCATTCAAAATTCGATGATGAATGGTCAAATAGAATTATATTTTTCTAATTAAATGAGAAATATATCTGAATAAAAAGAACCAAACGAGGTGATTCTTGATTTAACATTATTAAAACTCGAATATTCATATAAAATATAATGTTTGGGTAGAAATTCAATCACTAAGTTAGTTGATACATTAATCAAAGTGAATGAAGATGAAGAGTTTGTTTGTATAGAAAAATTGTCTTTATATAATTTTCTTATAAATGTTTTTACACAAGCCCAAAAGTTGGGATATTTTATGTTTCATAAAAAATAATTATAGGATTAAATTTAATAAAGAATACATTTCAAGAACCATCCATTTACTATTCCCTATATGCACAATATTTTAGCAGAATGAAATTATAGGGGAAATTTTCCACCCCTCAACCCTATAAATATGTGTCTACACCAAAATTCAATGGTGTTGTAAATAAGAGGATGGATATGATAGAGGCATAAAATTATTGAGTTATGATTTTATTTTCTTCTCAATTATCAGTATCTATCGAATCCCATTTATTCTCCATGACCCCATGAATGGAAAAGATCATGGATTAGTGGTAAAATACTCAAGAATTTTCAATACATATGGGATGGGTAGTATACATTATTTATTATTTAGTAAAAAATTCACATGGTCGGGTATTTCCTAATTAAATTGGGGGTATTGGTTGGAACTCTCTAAAACATTGGAAAGAGGGTGGACCAACAAAATATTTTAGTAAGGGACTTTACCACCAACACCATTTTACCCAGGGAGTGAGAGGTATCAATTTTAGAATATCACATTCATTGGATTATAAAAATAGGATTAGATAGATTATAACTATGATATAATTGCAATTGAAAAAATAACCCTAACCAAATTCATCTTCTTATACCACTATTTTTATTCTCTTATTTCATTGATTTTTTTTGAAACTGTGAAAAAAATACCTATTTCTTTATCTAATTTAATATAGAAAACATGGAAATGGGAAATAAGTTTGAACTTATATCTAGATACATCCTAGGATAACCAGTATATTACATTATAACATTGGAAACACTTTTTTCATCCACACCCCATGATAGGCTTGTATCACTTTCACATATCACATATTATGCATAAAAGAGAACTATATAGTAGTAATCATAGTGGATATGGTGTTAGTAGAAGAAGAGATTAGTGGGGATCATTGGTGATAGTAATGATTGGTGTTTGGGTTGAGAGCTGGTGCATCAAGTATTTTTACTCTTTTCTAGATGTTCAAGGTTGGTCTTTATTTTAGATAGTGGGCTCATGTTTTCCCTTTCTTTATAGTGTTTTATTTTTCATATTATTTGGATGTTTATCTTATGTTACATGTATATTATATATTTCAGTTAGTTTATTTTTCTATATCAAATTATTCTTCACTATTATAGATAAATGATTCCATGTTTAGGTATATTAAGCTAAGGTCTCACATCATGTGTGATGTGACTTCATGGTGTTGGTCATTGGCAGTTAGCCTATTAGAGGCGGGCTTGGGGCATAATCAACTTATCGCCGATACAGGTGACGTCCTGGTGGGTTTGTTTGTGTAAATAAATGTACTTATACAAAATTATTCAGTAAAACCTATGTCTTGGGAATTCATGTTAAATATGAACCCCTAAGTATATCAGTAACTATATGACACTCTATGTGATATACTTTCATTGGTTAGTCAAAACAATAAGTCCTCACTTATTATCTCATGAATCTACTCTATATTCTGTTAGGTCGGATAGGGTAATGATAGATGATCTAGAGGGGGTGAATATACTAGATTAAAAATTTAATCAAATTAATTGATTAACTAAAATAACTATCAAAGTTAATTATCGAGGTTAATTAGTAGTAGAAAAATTAAAGAACATAAGGTTTTTTATAGTGGTTTAGTCCGATATGGGCCTGCTATACTTTTATAACTCCCTACTCATTAAGAGATATGTGTGTACTAAAAAATATTTTTATGTGGGACTCAAAACGAAATTATATAATCATTTTCTAGTAGATGGCTAACCACAACACTTAATTTTGTATAGGGAGTCAAAACCCATACAACCATAATTTAGACACTGTGAGTCACAACCTGAACATTCTTGATTTTAGATACGGGGAGTCACAAACCTTAGATCCAGACTTTAGAATCTGAGATTCCAAACCTGAAAAAATAAAATAGAAAATAATGATTTTTTGAGTAAAATGATAAACATAAAAATAGAGTGCATATGAGAGATGGGAAAAGGTGTTACAGACTCAGAACCAGACAATAGAAGATAAAAAATTAAAGAACATGTACTGGTTATTGAGGATTTGATCGGCATGTCTTGTAAAAGAAATTTTACTCGAAATAGAAAAGATTCCACACTTGAGATATCATACAGGTGATGAAATAGAGTGTTGTAGGATGTTGCAATTTCACAACAGATTCAAATTTCATAGCACTTTCTCTTAAAAAATAGAGTACCAAAAATATTAACGTGTGTCTTGAAATTTTGATCTTTATATATTTTTTTAAACTACAAAAGTGAAAGATATATATATATATATATTGTAGCTATTTTGGATTTAAAGAAGATCCTCTTCCTTTATATTTTCAAAATAAATTATGTCAAGAGAATTCATAAATATCTCCATAAAAAATGCAGTATCCTCACCTCTTTATTCATGTATAATAAATCTCTTATAAAATCATTCAAAATAATTTGAATAAGTCCTCTAGAAAAATCTCTAGAATAATAATAGCATTGAATGATTTAAAATACCAATTTAAATTCATTTAATTTTTTTTACTATGGTTAATGAAAACTACTAGCATAATAAAAATGTAAATTCAAATATTTGAAAATAAAAATACTTGAAACCACTAAATTTTTCGGAAAAAGTCGTTGGAATAATGTTTTAATTTTTCTATTTAAATATTTAACCAGAAACATTAAAAACTCTTCAATTGTAATCCTTGGATTTAATGTTAAATTTTACTGTAGAAAACCCTTTCAAAATAAACCATATATATGTAGAAAAAAAATTCAGCAAAAAACACATGTAATGAACAGTAATTTTGGGAATGAACAGCAAGATAATGTAGGGTATGAATAATAATGTAGCATATGGATAATGAACATTAATGTCTCGTTGATGAACCAAAATTTTCTGAATTAACAGTAAATTATCATAGGGATGATGAATAGTAACATAGGGTTGATGAACCATATTTTAACTATTCATGAATAGTAATGTAGCATATGGTATGAACTATAACACTACGTAGGTATAATGAACAGTAATGTAGGGTTGATGAACCATACTTTACACTATTCATGAACAATAATGTAGTGTATGGTATGAATAGTAATGTAGTTTCAGGATGAAGAACATTAACATAGAGTAGGTATGATGAATAGTAATGTAGGGTTGATAAACCATACTTCGCACTATAGAAAAAGTATGGTCGGCCATACATTGTGAAAAAAAATTGGACAAATAGTTCAACAAACATCAATGAATTTTTAAGGGCTCTAAACAGAAAATTAATACTTTGGTCAAGAATAAATATTTTGAAAAAAAACTATAAGCTTTCCAATGAATCAATATGAAAATATATTATCATCTATTATTCCAAATGACTTAAAAAACAGAAGCAACAACACTATTGAAAAAAAATAGTTTGGAAAAATCAAATCCTAACATCAAAGAATTAAATCATCATTCAAATGAGATTTTTAGACTTTTATATAAACTAATCAAATCAATATAAACATGTTTAACTTCTAAAAATCAATTTTCATGAAAATCCTATATCTATATCATATTTAGTAAAATAAATACATAATTTTTTTAATTTGAAAACTGTGGAGTTTCTGAAACTACAGTAGCAATTTATTTGAATTTTTAGTGTCATAAAAATGAATTTTCCTATTTCCTTATAAACTACAGAGATGTAAATAAATCTATTATCCATCCAACATGATAATAATCATAAAAATCCATACATTTTATTTTAATAAATAATCAAAATACAAAAAAAATAATCAAAAAATCACATGTAATCAAACAAGTAATCAAACAAAAGATAATGCACATAAACAAACAATCTTCCCCTTTTTGTTTGATTACAAAAGAAAAAAAAAATAAAAAAAATTTTAAAAAAATAAACTAATTTATTTACCCCCATTTATTTCTCCTCAATTTCTCCAAAAATATCTCTCCAAATGTTTTGTAAATAAACAAAAAGTGAAAACAAACTCCCCCTAATCAAATGAAGAAATAAAAAATTAAAATTCTAACATGCGAAGGTCAAATTTAATTTTTTTCAAACTGAGAAAAGTATAAAGCCTTTTTAAAAATATCTACTATATGATTTTCAAAAGTTATAAATTCTAAAACAATATCACCCTTGTTTACATAGTCTCTTATAAAATGAAATTAAAGATCAATATGTTTTATTCTAGAATGTTGTAAGTGGTTTTTAGAAATATAAATTGGAGAAGTATTATCCCAATAAATAGTAAGTTTATCAAGATAAAAAAATCACATAATGTTTTATTAATCCATATACTTTTAGAAAAAATACTTGTAGTAGAGACATATTCATCTTCTTCATTAGATAGAGAAACTAATATTTGTTTCTTATAAGACTAATAAATTAAAAAATTTCCGAATAAATAAAGAATACCTGATGTTATTTTTCTATCAATTCTATATCCTCCAAAATTGGAATCATAATTAGATATTAAATCTAAAAAAATTATATTTTGGAGAAAATAAACCATAATCTGCAATTCCATTAACATATCAATTAATTCTTTTGATAGATTTAATATGACTTTATTTAGGATCTTCTTGAAATTTAGCACATAAATAAACACTAAAACTGTTGGCGGGTCTAGATCTATTTAAATATATAAAGGATCCTATTATGCCTCTATAAACATTAAAATCAACATATTTGTGAGAATCATCAATATCTAATTTAAAATTAGTACACACATGATTTTTTTTATAGATTTAGCATAATCAAGACCAAATCATTTGAATAAATCTTTAAAATACTTAGATTGATTAAGAAAAATTCCATATTTTATATGAAAAAATTGAAGCCTGTGAAAAAAATTTAATTATCCCATTAATCTCATGTCAAATTCCGAAGACACCAAAGAAGAAAAATTATTGGAAAGTATTTACTAGATGAACAAAAAATTATATCATCAATAAAAATTTTAACTACTAAAATTTCATTTGAAATTATTTTAATAAAAAGATTTGGATCAACATTTGCTTTATTGAAATCATTATATGACAAAAACAAAGAAATCCATTCATACCTAGAATGAGGTTCTTGTTTGATACTTTATAAATATTTAGATCATTTGAAAACATAGTTCAATTTTTTTTTCAATTTCCAAACTAGGGGTTGAAAACTTATTCAGTCACAAAACCAACTACGAAAGAACTTTTTACATCCATTTAATTTAATTTAAAACCATTAAAATAAGAAAATTCCAATAAAATTATTATTTCCTATATCCTGGGAATAGGTGAAAAAGAATCTTCAAAGTATATACCTTCTTCATGATAGTATCCTTGAGAAACAAGCCTGAATTTATTTTTGATAATCTGTCCAGATTTATCCAGCTTGTTTCTAAATATCCACTTAGTTAAAATCACATGTTTATCCTTAGGAAATTATACTAAATTCCAAACAAAATTACTCAAAATGATATTTTATTCATATTTCAAATCAACATTCTAGTTTTCATCTTTCAAATAATCATTATCATTAAAAGGGAAAAATCAGAAATAAAAGCGGAATGGATACAAAAATTAAAAATAGAATTTCTAGTTTTAACACCAAAATAAGAATTGCTAATTACATTTTCAAGAAGATGATCTTTTTGAATCCTCATTGATTTTAGATCTCATTTATAAGATTTATGCTCCCCCTCAATTGATTAGATCTTATCTTGATAAATTTCTTCATGAAAATTAAAATCTTTTAACTCATCATCAATAAAATTAGAATCAAAATTTAATTTAACATTATTTTCTTATAATATAACATTAACAGATTCTTCAATAATTATAGTTCTTTTATTATAAACTCTATAATATCTACTATTATTAAAACGAACCAGAAGAATACTTTTATCACTCTTAACATTAAATTTATCTAAATTATCCTTTGAGTTTAAAATAAAAATTTTATATCCAAAAACTCTAACATAACCAACTTTACACTTTTTAATTTTAAATAATTATTAGTAGTTTTCATTAATAGAGATCTAATAATAATTCCATTTCAAATATAATAGGCATAAAAAATATCCTCATCCCAAAAATATCTATGTAAATTATATTCACTTAACATAGTTCTATTCATTTCAATAAGTGTTCTACTTTTAATCTCTACATTAACATTTTTGTTATGTTATAAGAGTTGAAAATTGTGAAAATAGCCATTATTTTCAAGATTTTTTTCAAAATACAAATTATGAAAATCACCTCCTTATCACTACAAATATAAATAACCATACAAACTTTTTCATTTTTAACTAATTTACAAATAAAATTAAATCAAGATAAAGTATTATTTTTATGATAAAGAAAGAATACCCAAGTAAATATACTATAGTCATTAACAGTAGCTAAGGTATATTTTTTCCACTAAGGCTAGAAATTTTATTGGGGCCAAATTAATCAAGATACACTAAATATAAAGTCATATTAGTACTTATATGATTTATGGGTCTAAAATAAATTTTGTGTTTCTTCCTTTTCATTAAAGTGTCATAAATATGAAAATTTTTGTTCTTCAAGGAAGGTAGTTGTGACACATTTTCATGTTTTGAGAGCTTATGCAAGAATATTAAATTAATATTACCTATGAATCAAGGCCAAAGGATGTTGTCATTCTGTACAGCATTCAAACACTTTACCTCTTGAATAGTAAGTTTCAAAAAATCAATAATAAAAAAATTATCTTTTCTATTATCATAAAATAATAAAGAATCATCTTTAAAATCCAAAAAATTATCATTTTGAAATTTAACATCCATTACATCATCAAATAATTGTGATATACTAATTAATATTTTTTTTAAACATTCAACATATAAACTTTAGAAATAAAAGTGGAATTTTAAATGCCAACTACACAAAAACCTTTTAATTTTCCTTTAGAATTGTCTTCAAAAGTAATTGTTCCTTCATCACATGTGTTGTAACTGGTAAACATTGATGTTTATCTGATCATATGCATAAGGAATCCATTTTCCATGCACCATATTTCATTCTTCATACATCTAAGGTATTTTTTTCTACAAAAAACAATTGCTTGAAAATTTGTGAACCAAAGCTACTTTGGGTCCAATAGGATTACTTATACCATTTCTAGGTACACATATATAATTTAAACATGTATTGTAAGGTACTCTGGATAATAAGGATTTAGAAATATTAGTTTTTTTAAATCACAAGGATTATTTAGATATATGAGAACATTCATTTTCATAATGACCTCTCAGGAAACATTTAAAACAAATAACAGTAGAAGTACAACCATTTTTACATTTAACAAAATGAGTTTTATACATTGGAGGTAAACATTTCAATATCCAAAACCATCTTTATTTTTATTAGTTTTTGTCAAATACACCATCTCATGATATTTTTTAGAACCATGAAAAAAAAGAAGATAAATTGTTTTTAATACATTCAACTTCTTTTTTAAAATTTTCATTCAAATATTGAGAAGATTTCAAATTTTCATAAACTATTGAATGAGAAGTTGAAGTCCTGTTACTTAGTTTTTCATTCTTCTGCAAAAGTATTTTATTTTCAGAAACAATTTTATCATAGTTTTCATTAATATTATTATATAAATCATAATCTTTTAAAATATCTTTTCTTAATCTCTAAATTTCTTTATTAAATTAAAAAACATTATGTCTTTTAGGGTAACTTTTAGAATCATAATATTTAGAATAAAAAAAAGAATTCATAGCATTATACATTGATTCCATAAAGAACATGTTAGTGTATTCTTTTTCATTTCCAGATAGCACACTAGAGTAGAATTATTCTATACAACTCCAACTAGAGTTCAGTTCCTTTTTTCCTTATTTTTTTATTTTTCTTTATTATTTAGTTTAAGAAAATCATTTTTGGTATTCCATTTCTTCCTTCACTCATAACATCTTACATTCAAAGAATTATAATTCATATCACCTTTCTCATCTCCCTTATATGTTTCTTTTTTAGGGTTCCTTCTAAAAAAATTATTTAATTCTTTATTTTTCATTATTTTTAATCTTCAGTCATAATCTGAGCCATATCTTCTTCTTCAAAATCCTATAGATCAGAATCAGAAGAGTTAGTAGAAACAACATTCATAGTTTCAAAAGTTATACGTTTTCTTTTTTATTTTATCCTCGATAGCTATGTTGTTCTATTCCAATTCATACTAATGTAGTGATCCAATCAATTCATCAAGTGTGTACTCTTTAAAATTATTTATTTCATCATTGGAAACCTTCTTGGAATGCCACTTCTTTGGTAATGATTGTAGGACTCATTTAACTAGTACCGGGTTTTCTAGAGCTTCTCCAAGTGAATTTGTTCTATTCATAATGCTTGTGAATCTATGGAACATTTGGTTTAATATTTCATATCCACCCATCTTAAAGTATTGGTACTTATCAAAAATCTATCCATGTTTGGTATGGATTAGTATTTTAGTACTAAGGTGATTAACTTGTAGAATCTTCCATATTTGATGTGTTGTATTACAATAAGACACATGATGAAATACACTTCTATTAATAGAAAAATATAAAACAATAACAACATTATAATTTAAAAAATATCTAGTAGAATCAATTCTGGTAAGAGTATCAGGGTCATCTTTTGGTAGTGTGTACTTTTTTGACATTATATACTAATGCTCAGTGCTGAGCTATTTGAGGTAAGTCTCCATTTAGGATCTCTAATAGCTATAATCATTACCATCAAAATGTGGTGGATTTTTAGGAATCAAAGCATCATTAGGGTTTAATATTGCCATATTATAAGATATTTTCCATAGACTGTGAGGTATTAGAAAATTTTCTCACAAATAAAGTCAATGTAGACTCTAGAGAGTGATCTAGTAATTCCAAAAGGAACAATATTTTTATACAAATATAAAGTTATCATAAACAAAATAACATATCTAATCAATTCAAAAAAGTATTTCCCTATGATACCAATTTTTATGTAGGATAGGTTAATGGAAGATGGTATAGAGGGGATAAATAGACAACATTGAAAACTTAAACAAATAAAATGATTAATTAAAATAATTATCAAAGTTAATTATTAAGGTTAATTAGCAGTGGAAAAAGTAAACAACAAAGAGTTTTTTATAATAGTTCTGTCCAAATTGGGTCTACTATACTCTTATACCTGTCTACATTGAAAGTGATACATGTGCACAAAAAAAATTATCAGGGAATCAAACCCCAATTAGACAATGATTTTCTATTAGAGGGATAACCATGACATTGAATTTTGTATGGGAAGTCACAACCCTTACAACCAGTCTTTAGACAACAGGAGTCAAAAACTGAACAGTAGTGACATTAGATATAGAGATTCACAACCCTTATATCTTTAATTTAAAATTTGGGAGTCACAACTCGAGAAAATAGAATAAAAAATAATTATTTTGTGAGTAAAATCATAAATAGAAAAATTGAGTGCATGTGGGTGATGGGAAAAAGTGTTACAGACTCAGAACCAGACAAGAGAAGATAAAAAATGAAAGAATGGGTATTGGTTGTTGAGGATTTGATTGGAACTTATTTTCAAGGTAATTTTATAAAAATTAGAAAATATTCATCACTTGATAGATCACGTGAGTGATGAAATAGAGTGTCACAGGATGTTGCAAATGCACAACAGATTCAAAGTTCACAGTACTTTCTCTTTAAAAAACAAAGTATCAAAAATGTTAATGTGAGTCTTAAATTTGTATCTTTTTATATTTTTTAACCTGAAAAGTGGGAATAAATATATAGAGTAGATATTTACCACTTACAATAGCTCTTCTTCCTTCATATTTTCAAAATAAATTAAGTCAAAAGTATCCATAAATATCTCCATAAAAACGCAGCATTGTTGACTCTTTATTCCTGTAGAATAAATCTATAATAAGAATATTTAAAATAATTTCAATAATTCTTCTAATAAAATCCCTAGAATAATAATAGTGTTGAATGATTTAAAATACAAATTTAAATTCATTTAAACTTAGTCATACGGTTCCTGAATAATAGTAGTACAAGCAAATTGTAAATTAAAATATTTGAAAATAAATAAACATGAAACCAATGAATTTATTTAAAGAAGACATTGAAATAATTTAATAATTTTTCTATTTAAATATTTGAAAAAAGACCTTAAAACTCTCCTATCAAATTCCATATATTTCAAGTGATTTTTTTGCAGCATAAAAACCCTAGAAAATAATCCATATATATGAAGAAAATCAATTTTTCAAAAAAACTCATTGAATGAACAGTAAAGTAGGGTATAAACAATCACATAGCATAGGGATAGTGAACAGTAATGTAGGGTTGATAAAACATACTTTGTGGAATGAACAGTAACGTAGCACGGGGATGATGAATAGTAATGTAGGGTTGATTTACCATACTTTTCACTATTCAAAACAGTAACATAGTGTATTGTATGAATAGTAACGTAGCGTAGTGATGATGAACAGTATCATAGGGTGGATTAAATATACTTTGCACTATTAATGAATAGTATCATATTGTATGGTATGAACAATAATGTAGCATAGGGATGATTAACTGTAATGTAGGGTTGAGGAATCATACTTTGTACTATTGTGAAAGTAGGGTTTCCCATCCTTTGTGAAAAAAACTAGATAATATACTTTAACAAAATTCAATGTATTTTTAAGGGACCTAAATTGAAACTTCATACTTTTTTCAAGAATTATTATTTGTAGAAAAACCAATTATATTTACAATGAATCAAGAATAAAATAAAACTATCATCTAAAGTTTTAAATATCATCAAAAATAGAATCAATAACATTTTAGAAAATTTGGAGTTCTGAAAAATCAAAACAAAACTTTAAACAATTTAATCACCATTCAAATGAAATTTTTAAACATTGATGTAAACAAATTACATAAATATAAACATGTTGGATTTATAAAAAAATCAAGATTCGTGAAAATACTATATCTTTATATGTTTAAGTAAAATAAATTCATAAATTTTTTAAAAATGAAAACTGTAGATTTTCTAAAACAGTAGCAGAAATTTAATTGAATTTTTAGAGAAATAAAAATTCATTTTTAGACTTCCTAATAAACTAATGAAATCTATATAAATATATTGTCTATAAAACTTGATAAAAATCACAGAAATACATTCACTTTATTTTAGGAAATCATAAAAATATATAAATGTTTTTCAAAGACAAATTACATGTAAACAAACAAGTAATCAAACAAAAGATAATGTGCATACACAAAAATATTTTATATAATTTTTTATTCATTATAATCTTTACATATAATCACTATTCAAAAAAATCCATGACGATTATTGATAAGGGACAACTCAAATCCATACATTGGGGATATTTTACCATTTTATTATTCATTTAAGATACATAGCACACATATATTAATAAAAATGGTGAATTATTTTATTATAAAACCATGATAAATTTACATTAAAAACATCCTTTACATAAAATATATCATTTATATTATAACTATATACTTTATATGTCCCTCATACTCCAACTATGTTAATTAATTTTTCAATGAATCTGGTACATTGTCCTTGGTAGCTAAACAGAAGATCTTTAAATCACCCCTCAAAAGGATTGACTACATGAGATAGTATTTTTGAAGGATCTTTCTACTCATTATTCATACTTGGTTTTCTTGTCCTAAAAAATAATTCCATTAGTTTAATGGTAAAGAAAAAAATACACCAGGGTTATAAGAACAATCCCAAGAATAGTATTGAATTTCAACATTAAACAACTTAATTTCTAGTAACTATTATAGTTATGTACACTTCTTCTATTATTGAGTCTACCATAGTAGTTTATTAGGAACTATTCTGACTAATATATTCATTTTATTCAAAAAATAAAACTATATTTTGAAATCATATCATCCTTACCATCTAGAAAACTATTATAACAACTCTTCTCTTTATTACATATTTAAACCTGATTATTTACATAAACTTCCACATAAGACAACTCTAAGGATAGATTGGTATAGTGTATTGGGAAATTAGGAACATTATATAAAGACTTAAAACATAAAATATGACATCTTTATTGAATTTTTTTTACATGACCACAACATTCCTTCATACTTATCATTGCATGGGATAACCTGAGGTTATACATAAGAAAAGGGCGAGCTAAAAATCCCAGTAAAGGAGTAAAAAATTCATATCATTAAGAATATAGTACAGGTTGGGAAATATGAATATCAATGTAACACAATAGAAACATGAAAATAAATGGATTATATAGCATGATTATCATAACATGGAAATGTATCAATGACATTTAACATGATATTAGCATGAGCCAAGGCTCATTGCACATGGAGCATGAGAAAACCATCATTACAATTGAATTTTCATGATTAAACCCTCATTGAACATGAATTATAATTATTCAACACTCATTGCACATGACATATCATGATACTATTCTTTACCCAATGCATTGAAGCACTATCTAGGCACACCCTTCTTAATCATTGCATTTCATGTATAAGTGTGCCACATAGATCATACAACATGGATTCATTAAACATCATAATTTATTCCAAGAATAAGAGATGTGGAATACATAAATTTAATTCCTCAATCAACAAGTACATGTTCATATAGGTGAATACCCTTGATATATAAATGGGTATGGTATTCACTTACATGATGATTTTGGCATGGAAATTTTGGGGTAACTTCAGCAACATAATGATGTCAAAAAGAAATTGTAAAATGGGTTGATGAGAGTGAAAGTGTATGTCATCATTTATACATGATATGGATATTATGGAGGTCATGGTACCTAATATACCACATATGTAATGGAATATAGATGCATAATATAAAATAATTTCTTGAATATAAATGAGGAGAGAGAAATCCCTTACGGAATTTCAGCATGGTAACGGGTGTACAGGGGAGGAATTAATGAGAGATAATGCGGTATATAATAATTCAAACATAAGGATATAATTATAGGGGAGGTTATAAATCATACCCTAGCATTTTTAATTAAAAATAAATAGGCATAAAAATATAAGGAAACTTGGCCATAAATAAGGAAGAAAGGAATGTTATGATCCCTTATTTGGAAGTGTGATCCCAAAAGATTGGGAGAGCCTTGATAGAGGCTTCTTGGAAGATTGGGTAACCTTGGTTGGATTATATAGAGGGTATTTCTGGGTTTGGTTGATCTCCAAGTGGTTTGAGTGAAGCGGAACAGGATATTGAGTGGGTTTATATAGGAAATTAGAGGGAATTCTTTATTATTTAGGTTTTGACATTACAAATTAAACTAATAAAAACCACAAACCATCCCATGGTTTTTACCCATTGTTTTTTCCAAAGTAGATAGGAATGAATTATTTTATATGACCAATAACCGAACTTATTAAAATATTAGGCTTGCTTATGTGGGGGTGAGTCACACTCTCAAGGAAATAATTTTAAAATGTTAAAATATTTTATAAGTCTTGGAGGGTCCACTAAGGCACCATAAAATTAATAAAACAAATATGAAATCAAATTATTATAAAGGTAAAACATTTATTGGCCGAACATAACTTTTATAGTATTTTATTACATCGCTATTGGGTCATTATGATGTCATAAAACACATTATATATTTAAAAGATATTTAATTTTTACCCAAACATTTGGTTGTCTTAGAAAATGATGAAAAATCAACATTGGTTAATTTTGACGTACTCATTCCAAAAATAATATCCATTTTATATAAATAATTTTCTAAATATGTGCATTTTTTACTTTTAAAATAAAAAACTACATTTTTTTTGAAAATTCATGTGTTTTTCCAAAAATAGTTTTCAAAACATTATAAAAATTACAATTTTATTCATAAAAATATAAAATCATTTATATTTAATAAAAATTAATTTATTAATAATATTTTATTAAATTACTATTTAATTCATAAATCCATTAATTCATCAAAATATATTTCTCAATTTAATTTTAATATTAACTAAAAATACTATTTTTTCTTTAAAAATAATTTACGAAGTAAAAAATAATAAAATGAATGTATATTCTTTATAAAATAATAATAAAAATAATCATAGTGAAAGGATATTATAACATAACCCCTAATAACACCCACATAATACCTACGGGTAAGGTTTGCAATGGTTATAGACTCTTGAGGTGGCTCAAATAACATCGTTCGGATGGTAATTTCTGTTAACTTCCACTTCTCCCATAGGCGATTATGTTCAAGCTTAACGTGTTTAACCTCGTATTGTTCTTGGTCAAGAGAGAAGCCTGGTGAAGATACCTCATTTTTAATCTCCAACAAATGGGATTTGTATGAAGTAAGAGGAAATTTTCATTAATAAAAGTTTTGGGTCCTTAAAATATTCCCCCCTTAAGAAATTTCACCCTCAAAATTTCCTTTTCCCACACTAAAATAGATGAGGGTAACTCTACTTCATCACTTCCTCTAACTCCCATGTTGCTTCTTCAAACTTGTTTTTTCTCTACAAAACCTTGATGAGGGTAATTGCATTATTTCGTAGAATTTTTCCTTACAATCTAAGATCTTCACTAGTTTATCTTCATATGATAGGTCATTCTCCATTGTTACCACCTCTGGATAGAGTACATGTGATGGGTCTGGTATGTACTTCCTCAATAGTGATACATGGAATACATCATGTACTTTAGACAAGTTCGGTGGGAGTTCTAGTCAATAGGCCACTGCTCCAATAAGATCAAGGATCTCCAAATGGTTTATGTTCCTTGGACTAAGCTTTACATTCTTCCCAAATCTAAAAACTCTCTTCCACGGTGATATGTGTAGGAATACCATTTATCTAACATCAAAATATAGGTCTCATCAATGATTATCATCATAGATCTTTTTCAAATCTGAGTAGCTTTAATGTGATATTGGATGGTATTAACCTTATCCACCATTTCTTTGACCATTTCAAGACCTATGAGTTTTTTCTCCCCAACTTCATCCCAACATGTAAGTATTCTTCACCTCTTCCCATAAAGGTCTTCATAAAGATCCATTTGGATGCTGAAGTGGAAACTATTATTGTAATAAAACTCATCCAGAGGAAGATTTTGATCCCATCCTACTTTCAAGTCCATTGAGAATGCTCTCAACATGTCCTCAAGTGTTTGGATAGTCCATTCATATTGGACATAAGTTTAAGGATGATAAGTCGTAATGAAGTTCATCTCAGAATTAAAGCATATTGGATACTCTTCTAGAACATACAGGTGAATCTTAGATCTTGATTAGATACAACTAATATTGGTACTCCATGAATCCTTACAACTTCCCTAATTTATATATATGCCAGTTGATCCAATGATAAATCCTCTCAAATTGCAATGAATTGTGAAGTCTTTTTATGATGATCCACAAAAACCTAGATAGCATTGTTTCCTTTTTATGTCTTTGGATGTTCAGTGAAAAATTACATGGTGATGTTCTCTCATTTCCATGTTGGTATGGGTAATGTTTTCATTATCCACTTATACTTCTTCCCATCATCCTTCACTTGCTGAAAAAACATGCACATTAATGTATACTCAGCGATCCCTTCTCCGTGTTATTCCACCGATAATTCTCTTGGAGATCATGATACATTTTTGTGTTTCCCAAGTGAATGGAGAAATTTGAACTATGTGCGTCATCCAAAAGTTCATTCTTTAACACCAGATTTTATGGAACACATAGTCTTGTCCCAAATATCACAATTCCTTCTACATTGACATTGAATTCCGAGGATTTCCCTTTTCTGATAGTTTCCCCTTTCTTCTAAATTCCTACATTATCCTTTTGAGCATCCTTTAACAATTCCAAAAGAGACAGTTGAGCAATAACTTGTTAAAGGATTTATGATGTTCCTTTATTTATGATTCCCATGTCTATCTTCATCAAATCTAATAAAATTGTATCCTTTTCAATTCTCATCATTAATAGGGTTTTTGGATCCGTTCTTCATAGATCATCTTCCACCTTGTTCGCTTTCCCTAGATTGTAGTGAATTGAGAATTCATAGAATTTGTTTAGATATAACCATATTTGTTGGTGCATGTCAAACACTTTCTATGTGAATATATACTTAAGGCTTTTTTGATCCCTATATATTTCACACTTCTTCCCAAAGAGGTAATGTCGCCAAATTTTTAAAGAGAAGATTACTACAGCCAACTCCAGATCTTGTTTTGGATAGTTTTTCTCATGAAATTTAAATTTCCTTGAATCATATTCAATGACTTTTTCATTTTACATTAGCACACAGCCTAGGCCCTTCTTCAGAGCATCACTAAATACCACAAAAATTTCTCTATTTGTGGGAAGTATGAGAATGGTAAAAATGATATGCCTCATTTTCAACTCCATGAAGCTATCTTTGAATTCATCACTCTATGAAAACTTGAATCCCTACTGAGAAATCTTGGTAAGAGGGTTTGAAAATTGTGAAAAATTTCTCACAAATCGGCGATAATATTCAGCTAACCCAAAGAAGTTACAGATATCTGCCACAGATGTTGGCCTCCTCCATCCCTCAATTTCATTTTTCTTATATGGATCCACAGATATCCCATTGCTTGTGATGAAATGAACCCATAATGAGACTTCCTTCAACCAGAACTCACACTTTTGGTACTTTTTATAGAGATTCTCCTTTTTCAAGGTCTCTATTATAGTGCTTAGATGCTCCTCGGGTCCTCCTTGGTTTTGGAGTATATTAGAATATCATATATAATGACTACCAAAAATTTATCAAGGTAATCTCTAAAGACTATATTCATCAAGTCCATGAAGATTTTTGGAGCATTAGTGAGTCTGAAATGCATTACTATGAATTAATAGTGCCTGTTTCTTGTATGAAAAGCAGTCTTGGGGGTTCCCTCCTTCTTCGCCCTTACTTGATAATATCCTGATCGCAGATCCACCTTGGAGAAGTATTGTGCTCTATGTAGATGATTGAATAATTCATCAATTGATGGAAGAGGATACATGTTCATTATCATGATTTTTTTGATCTCACGATAATCAATGCAAAGGCACATTGACCCAACCTTCTTCTTGACGAAGAGGACTGGTGTACCCCATAGTGAAGAACATGGGTGTATAAACCCTTTATCCATATTTTCCTTTAGTTGTTTCTTTATCTCCTCAATCTCCCCAACAACAATTCTATATAGATTCTTGGATATTGGAAACTCCCCAGGAATAAGATCAATCAAGAATTTAAAATCTCATCTAGGAGGAAGACCAGGAAATTCCTCGGGAAACACTTCATCGAATTCCCTCCCAACAAGAATGTATTCAAGGATGGTTGATTCCTTATACTCAATAATCATATCAAGATACGGACACTCATAGGGTAGTAATATCCACACTTGAGAAGATGGTGGTAATAAATATTCATCCTCCTTCTAGCACTTGTACTAAATTGGGGGTCGATTCGCCATATGGAGAGTAATTTCTCTATAATGGCAATTTATGTTATATCTATATAGAGAAAGCCAATCCATTCCAATAATTTCATCAAATTATACCAGAGGGAGTATGAAAAGGTTAACTGGGAATTTCAATCCAAAAATTATGATAGGGGATGATTTATATTCATGGGGTGCAATGATTGCCCCATTTTTCGTTTGTGCCGACATCTCTACTTCCATGGTTTTTGGTGGTGTTGGAATTTTTCTACTAAAATTTTGAGATATAAAATAATGTTTAGAACCATAATAAAATATTATGTTCACTATTATTGAATTAATATGTATCATACCTATCGCCACTTCATTGTTGGGGTTCTCTTCAGTGGTAGTGATGGAAACATATCTCCCTTGCTGCCTTAGAGGTTGTTGGTTGCCTCCAAAAACCAGTGGCTTAGGGAACTGGTTTGAAAAGATACTTAGTTCATTGTAGTTGAAGTAATGAACAATGTGTTGAGGGTCTAATGGAGCATTCCTTTCCACTATCACAGTATCGGGTTTTTCTTGTCAACAATTAATGCATAGGTTCCCTTTTCTTCCACACATATATCATTTCCTCGTCCCATTCAGTAAATCTCACGGGTGCTTCTTTCCACACCTTTGGCAAGTGGGGTGCTAGAATTTCTTAGCACCGTTAGATTTTTCAATCATACCTCCAGAATTAAAGTCCACCTTATGCTTATTATCCCCAAGATACCCATGAGATTCACTGATCTCCATTTCAACTTTGCGGGCACATTATAAAATTTACTCATAGCTATCGATGTCACAGATTGTAAGTGCTTTCTGCAGGCTAGGTTTTATCCCACCAAAGAAGAGTTCAACCTTGAATTAAAGGGTAACAATAAAGATAGAGGCATATCGTGAAATATTTGTGAATTGTTTCTTTTACTCTCTGATAGATTATTCGCCTTTCTACTTGAGGGCATGGAAGTCCCTTTACATAATAAGTCAGAGGGTGTGAGGAAAATATTTATCGAATTTTTTTTCAAGAAATCCTTTCATTCCAACACCTCAATCTATTCCTCAGGATTCTTATTTTTGATAAATGTCCACCATTGATCAGATTCACCCTCCATATGATAAGCAGACAAAATAACCTTCTCTTGTTCATAACATTGAAGGATGGATAAGATATTCTCAATGGAGTTGATCCATTGTTTGGCGATTGAGGGATCAGATGATCCATTGAAATATGAGGTCTTTGTCTCATGAAACTCTCGATTGTGTATTTTTCTTTATAAGAGTGGTCTGTACATTCCTCTTGACCCAAGTTTCAATTCAAAACATGAGTTAACTAAGAGAGTATCCTGACAAAGTTTGTGATTTCCACACCCATCGAATTGAGAATCTCATTAGAATAGTCATCACATTGATCTTCACATTGGTTGTTAGCCCGAGTCCTCCTCTTACAGGCTGTTGGATGGAATAAAAGGAAATTTAGGGGTAACACATAAAGGGAAATACAGAGACAAAAAGGGATGACATACAAATTACATTTATTTATTTAACTTATGAATTTATAGGCATCAATCTATGTTATCCATGATCTACTTCCAGATATATATTCTTAGGGTAATTTTTTTATTCCTTTAAATAATGGTTCATAATAATCTTATGAATTTAAAAAAGCATATCCCTTGAGAGTGTCGAACCAATATTCTAGCAAGACCTATTTTCATGCACCATTTCCCATTCGAGTCTAGCTCAAAGCAGTGTTTTTAGGTTTTACCCCAAGATACATGTAAGAACCCAGTTTTTACTGTGAAAGACTTTGGAATATTCTTTATGTTATTCCAGAGCATTGCCTTCAGACGACGTGCGATTTTGAGCCCCGGAGTGGCCGGAATAAAATTTTTAGTGCGTTCACACTAGGAACGCGAAATAAATGGTATAACTCCTAAACGGTTATCCGGATCATAGATTTAAGTGTACGTATGGGTCTATAATGGGGTGTTTACCTTAGGAGTAACATAAAACTTGTCGGCATGGGACGTTTGGATTCCTCTCTCACTTCCGGAATGTGAAACGGATAAATTAAATAATTAATTTATTCGTTTAAGGGTGAAACTAAAGTATATCTTAAACGGTGGCTCGGGTTTGGAAACCGAGGGCACATTTGAGTTCATATCATGTCGTTTACCCTAGGAGGGGTGTATGTTTTGCGGGTGCGAGCCGTCAGTGAAAAATGGCCCCAGGGGCATTTTCATAATTTTGCAGCTTTGGGCGTTCAGCTTTATAACTTTAAAACGGAAGCTCAGAATCCAATTCTGAGACCACCTATGTGCTATGGGTTGGTGTTTACCCTAGGGGAGGTTTAATTTTGATCTCGCCAATGGTTTCAGATGTGATGAAATTATGGGTTTAAATTAATTAAAATTTCTTTTTATTTTATTTAAACACCTTCCACCTTCCTCCCTTGTTCTCCCCTAGAGAAACACCCCCCCTCAAGTCAGACCATAAAGCTCTCTCTCCTCCTCCACTCTGGCGAGGCAGCTCCGACAAGGCGACGATGCGGCGGTGGATCCTCTGGGAAGCTCCGGGCAACGCCCAAGAGGTAGGAGGTTTTTGTTGAATTTTATATTCCCGAACCTCCCTTTGAATTTATTTTTATGCATCTATTTGTTGTTACATTTTTGAAAAAACCCCCTGAATATGTAGTAGATTTTATTCCCTTCCCAACACATCTTTTAGATTCAAATTCCGAGCTCCGTGTCGTCCGCAATCATCCGCCGAAGTTTGCTGGTTTTCGAAGTTTCTGGCGGGTTTCTCTAGATCTGGTGAGCTGGGACGGTGGTCCGGCAGTTTTCCCCAGGCGGCGACGGTGGTTCCTAGCTGGTTGAGGCGGATCGGTCGGCCGAGTGGCCAGCGGAGGCGGCCAGGCGTGCGAGGGCGTCGGCGCGGCTAGCTTCAAGTCGACAGCAGGCGGGGTCCCGGGCGGCGCTTCGCCGTCGTCGGGCACAAGGAGGGAGGGGGCCGCGAGGCGCGCGGCCCCGTGCGGTGTGACCGCGACCTGCGTAACGCGGGTCTCTATGGGGAAAAAAGACAGGCCATGATGGCCGGTTGGTGACAGCTGGCCACGGCAGAGTGAACCGGACCCGCGGCCGGGCTGCGGGCCCGCCGGACCGGCCGGACCAGGCCGGTCTGGCCCAAGGGTTTTCCCCCTCCTACTTTGGACGCCCGTATTTCGGGCTACGGGAGTCCGTTTTGAGCACTGTCTACGGAAGCACGGAGCTCGTGTCAAGAAGAATTTTTTGAGATGGTTTTGGAATTTTTAATTCCCGAACCAAGGGGCCACGGAGGTGCGATGCGTCTTTAAGTGAATTGTCGTTTTTCCGGGGGAACTTGTTTTGGATGGCGCGGACGCGTACGACGTCCGATTTAAGCACCGTCAGTGGCATTGGGACCCTGACACTAAGACAGAGCCTTCTAGGGTGGTTTCATCTATTGAGGATGAAGATGAGGTGCAGGCCCCACGACCTGTCTTTCGAGCTGCGTGCAGCGTTGCACGACTTTCTCATCGGGCGTCTGTTCGGGGAATGCGAGCAGTCGATTCTGGATGTTTTTTCGAATGGATTGAAATGGTGCAATCCGCCTGTTCTAATTTGGCACGATGGTGCAGGGCCCATGAGGGACATTTGGGCATCGACGGTGATTTTCCAGCTATATCACTGGGTTTCCGTTTTGGACAATTGATTAGTTGAACATGTGTACGTTTTCGAGAGGATCACAACGGTGTGATCCGTTCGATGTGTTTCAAGACTGGGAAGCAGGTCCCACTTAACACCGCTCATGTGCGGCACACCGGAATGCATCTTTTTCTTCTGATATTTGTTGTGCTCAAGTGAGTAGTCTTTTTGATGTGTTTTCTTGAGGGGATCGCAATGGTGCGATCCGCCCGGCTATTTTCGGGGCCGAGGCTCGGGATCACGGAAGGTCTTTTGGGCGTGAGGTGGTGTTGGTGACTTTTCCTTCGGATATTTGGTTGAGGTGATTAAGTAGTATATCTCATGTGTTTTTCCATGAGGATTAAAATGGTGCGATCCGTTTGGTGGTGTGGAGCCTCTTGCACGATCTTATTAAATGTGGAAATATGAAAGGTGCTCCGATGGTGGTTCATCCTACCATGTCTGTAGCGGACCCTTGGCATGTGATCACGCACTCTTGGGAGATCGATGTAAATGATTCATAGATGTGGTTGGTCATGCCCCAGTCGTTGAGGTGGCAAGTTGTAGATCTTACGTCATGCCTTCACATTGACGTTGGGTGCCATGTGCATGATAGCCCTGGGGATGAAAATGAGGTATACTCTAGGAGTTTACGAGAGTGCTTGGAGGTACATGTGGTTTGTACATGGGTCTGTTTGTGCGCTTGGTTGGGTATTGACTTGGGGCCACACATTGTGTGGTCCCCAGGTGCGTATTGTGCTCTGCTTTGCATACTTTTGACCTCTCGCGATGTAGAGGGTCCCTCGGTTCTCGTTTGTTGACCAACGGGGTTGAATTTTCCCTTGTCTCTGTGCTCAATGGTTTAGATCAGTAGGGTTGAGTGGTTTCCCCTGGTCTTTTTCTGGAGTCGGATGGTTGCGCGATACTCACTCCGTGTTCGGTTGGCCAGTGTTGTACCCTCCAGTAGAGATAGCCAGAGCAATTATGAGTTTTACCCTCCAGCGGGGCTGGGCAGTGGGTTACTCATCGACATATTCGGTCTAACCCTCCAGCAGGGCTGGGCAGTGGGTTGCTCACTGACTTTTAGGGTTCACCCTCCAGCAGAGATTGTGCAGTGGGTCACCCGACGCTCTTAGGGTCTACCCTCCAGCAGAGACTGGGCAGAGGGTCACCCAATGACCTCTTAGGGTCTACCCTCCAGTAGGGCTGGGCAGTGGGTTGCCCGTCGTCTAGTTCTAGGTCTACCCTCCAGCAAGGCTAGGCAGTGGGTCACCTGTCGACTTATTCCAGGTCTACCCTCCAGCGGGGCTGGGCAGTGGGTCGCCTGATGATGTATTAGGGTTTACCCTCCAGCAAGGTTGGGCAGTGGGTCACCCGATATCTGGATATGAATTACCCTCCAGTAGGGTTGGGCAGTGGGACACCTATCGGCATTCTAGGCTCAGTTCTTTCTACTAGGCTAGTCTATGGATTTCCTCCTTGATTACCGGAGTGGGACCCTTGGTTATACAGGTCAGTGTCGTGACGGATTTGACTTTGAGAATACCTCTTGACTGCGGGGTAGTGACATGGTGTAGTTTGACATTCCCCTAGAACTCTCAAGTGCGAGGGGAGCTTTTCCCCACTGAGACGTGTCCTTGAGACGCGACCCAAAAACCGTGCGGGAGAGTCAGTGCCGCCCAAAGCGGATAACGTCGAGGTGCGGTGATTGAGCCCTTGACTTGTAGTTCAGGGCAGACGTGTGGGATGTTGGGCATCGATGGTGTTATTTCTGGGACTGTTGGCTACTCTTTTCTTGGGCTGATCTACCGAATGGAGATCCCCTTATGACCTTGTTCGGGCTTCTTGTTGATCATATGGACTTGTATATACCTTATTCTAGTACCCACTTCTTGGGATTGGTTACTCTCTTTCCAGGAGAGGCAAAGACGCGCGGGGTATGCCACATGCTTTCCATGTCTAGATTCTCATGGTTGGATGAGTCTACTCTCCTGCTATAGGTAGTGATGACTCGACGGGAAGTTCATCTTCTCACAATTTCCAACTCCTTGTGTTTGGACGAGTCTACCTTCTTTCCTCTTGTTGGGTTGAGCTAGACTCTTTACTATTACTCTTTACTGCACTTTTGGTTGTACTCCTTTAATTTTCCATGTTCTCTCTACTACTCACCCTTCGGTACCTCCTTTTTTTCTCCCTCAAGCCTTCGGGGTATCCTACTGAGTATTTTTATACTCACCCCTGCTTGGGATTTGCCCGCACTTGGTGGACCCTTGCAAATGACAGACAGGTTGGTCGTGACGTCAGAGTATCTTAGGAGCCGGGAGCTTAAACTGCGTGTGGTGGTTGTTGTTGGGTTCCAGGTGTGGGACCCTCCCAGCTGTTTACTGTCATTTTACCTGTTTCTGGGTTGTGGCACTTTTTGTTTGGGCATATGTTTTTCCCCTTTTCTTTTCAGTTTACCTTTAGTTTGTACTTTGTACTGTTTAGAGGTCGATGCACACTTGTGGTTTATTTATAGCAGTTGGTACTTTTAATTTACTTGTCTTTTCTCTTTTACTCTGCACTTTTGCATTGAGTGTGTTGCGTGTGTGTGTACAGGTACTTAGGAAAAGGCCTCCTTGAGTTATTGTGCCTTTGGCGCTGGTCGCCAGCCCCTGGCCTATCGAGGCAGGCTTGGGGTAGTTTCGGCTCGAGCCCGGGTAGGGTCAGGTCGTGACAAAGTTGTATCAGAGGTGGTTCGTTCCTTGGGACGCTGTTCGGACATCCCTAAAATAAAAGGAATTGGTTGGGAATTAGGGGAACAGTTTTAACGTGTCTCGAGAGTGGCTCTCAGGCCAGGGAGTCCAGTGATGGTGCGGTGGCCGACGTATCCGTCCACCAGGACCTTGATAACCCGCTTCTCGACTCGGCATGTTGAGACACTTATTGTAGGGAAAATTTGGTATGTGCATCACATCAGATTTAGTCTTTGAATTTCCTTCTTGAGTCAGCTCCCCATCATTATTATTGGTATATACATATATGCTCATCTGATCGCGGCACTCCTTGATAACATTCAGGATGTCTCCGCGAAGACATCCAGCTAAGGTACCGGCTTGGGTGTGTGACGACAACCCTGTGAGCTACGAGGCCTCAATCCAGGACCCATCATGCAAGACCATTTCTCTGGGTGGGCCGGTAGCAGCACCCCCACCTGTAGAGAAGCAGATAGCTTCAGCAGAGTAGGCTGCGTTTGAGCGCAGGTTGAGCACGCTCCGTGAGTTCCAGTGGTAGAGACCACTGAGGTTCAGTGGTGAGCCAGACCCTCAGGCAGCAGAGGTTTGGCTCGAGGCAGTGGTTCTCCTTTTCAGGCTTGTGTAGATGCCGACAGATCAAAGAGTGGCTTGGGAAGCCAACCTTTTTCGTGAAGCAACTTGGCGTTGGTGGAGTCTGGTGACTCAGCTTCTTGACAAGTCGTTACTTTCGTGGGACGACTTTCTGTTGTCGTTTCATGAGGAGATTTTCCCCTCCTTCTTGCACTCTGTTTAGATTCAGGAGTTCATGCAGTTTCAACAGGGAGGGATGGCGGTGGCCGAGTACGCGGCTAGTTTTACAGACCGTGCACGCTTTTACCGGGACTTGGTCCATGACAGCAACCCCCGAGCGCAAACTTTTGAGAAGGGTCTCTGCAGAGAGATTCATGATGTTATCGTACCCTTGGGAATTTCCACATATGTCGGGGTGCTAGAGCAGGCGCTGGTGAAAGAGGGATTCCTGTCACGTTCTAGAGTTGGTGGTGGTAGCATGCATGATGGATCTGAGACGTCTGTCGTAGCTAGAAGGCGCCGGATGACAGAACCTCGATACAGGTGGCCTTACCACTGCTAGTTTCGGAAACGTGGTCATATAACACTTTGGAGAAAAGGCGTAGGGCCTCAGCCAAGGATGCCCTTTCGTGAATGGATCTCGGGTTGTGGTCGTACACTATAGTGGTGCCGGAGGGCACCAGGGAAGCCCAGAGAGCGTCGGTGTTATGCTTGTGATGGGAGAGGTCACCTGGCACGAGACTGCCCGACCAGGCATGCAAAGAGCTTTGGGCAGGCTGCAGGTGCACCACCACGACAGGGGCAGCGCCGTGATCAGAGTATTACCCAGATAGGTGGTGCTAGAAGAGGAGTGGGAGGAGCTGGTAGTGGGGGATGGCATTACGAGGTCTTCTCATCCCTACAAGGTGGCCCACGACAGTCTTCAGAAGCTGACAGTTGGGACCACGGATAGCTGCGAGCTTTGGATGTCTACGATCCTGCAGAGCATGGGGTGATAAGAGATACGCTCTACATCTCTTCTACTCTTTGTGGTAGAATTTTTAGACTCTTTCTGTGAGAATCTTTTCTCTCTGATCCTTTACTGAGGTGTTACTAGGGTGATGCAGGGCGTCGGGTGTAACCCTGTGTTGGTAGAGTAGAAGGTGTGTAACCTTCCTCTTTAGTCGATGACATCGACTCCATCACTCTCCGAGCGTGTAAGAGAGTCTTGGTTGAGGGACACGACTGTGAAACCACGCGTGACCAGATATCCTTGGGTGTTTCACCATATGGATATTATGAAGGAGGGAATCACCGGGCCTTGTTCCAGGTGTGGGTGGTGATTCCAGTCGTGACATGCGACGTAAAGGTTTGGTTGGGGACGTGAGATACCCCCGATGTCCTTCGGATCATTTGAGACCGTGCAGAGGTATGGCGATTTTCTCTACCGCCTTTCCCTAACCCCAAGGGTTGGTTTGAGTGCATGACGTCTCCCACGTGACTCACCCGAGAAGAGTTGTGTGTGCTCCTATGCATGATAACGGCGAGGGTAGACCTCATGTGAATGGATAAGTCCTTTGGTCTGTTTGTGGTGGCGCAGAGCTGTGCATGAGTTCTTCTGGGTACGAAGGATCCTGGTGCGAGCTGAGTACCCTAAGGTTTTTAACTAGTTTTGATTTTTGGGGACGAAAATCTTGTAGGAGAGAATGATTTAAGAACCCAGTTTTGGCTGTGAAAGACTTTGGAATATTCTTTAGGTTATTCCAGAGCAACACCTTCAGACGACGTGCGATTCCGAGCCCCAGAGTGGCCGGAATTAAATTTTCAGTGTGTTAACACTGGGAACACCAAATAAATGGGATAACTCCTAAATGGTGATCCAGATAAGAGATCCGAGTGTATGGATGGGTCCGAAATGGGGTGTTTACCCTAGGAGCGACATAAAACATGTCGTCTTGAGACGTTTGGACCCCTCGCTCGCTTCCGGAACGTGAAACGGGTAAATTAAATAATTAATTTATTCGTTTAAGGGTGAAACTCATGTATCTCTTAAATGGTGGCTCAGAATGGTAAAATGATGTCACCGTTGAGTTTGGAGCGTTCCGTTGACCCTAGGAGGGGTGTAAGTTTTGCGGGCGTGAGCCGTCAGTGAAAGATGGCCCCATGGACATTTTCGTAATTTGGCGGCTTTGGGCTTTCAGCTTTATAACGTTCAAACGGAAGCTTGGAATCCAATTCTGAGACCACCTTTGTGATCGGGGGGGTGGATTTTATCCTAGGGGAGGTTTAATTTTGATCTCGCCAAAGGTTTCAGATGCGAGGAAATTATGGGTTTAAATTAATTAAAATTTCTTTTTATTTTATTTAAACCCCTTCTCCATTCCTCCCTTGTTCTCCCCTGACGAACCCCCCATCCCCCTCAAGGTAGCCCCTCAAGATCCCTTTCCTCCTCTAACCCGACAAGGCAGCTCCAGCAAGGCGACGACGCGGCGGCGGATCCTCCGTGAAGCTCTGGGAAACGCCCAAGAGGTAGGAGGTTTTTGTTGCGTTTCTTATTTCCGAACCTTCCTTTGAATTAAATTTTAAGCATTTATTTTTTGTTAAATTTTCGAACAAACCCCATGAATGAGTAGTAGAGTTTATTACCTTCCCAACACATCTTTAGGATTCAAATTCTGAGCTATGTGGCGTCCGCAATCATCCACCGAAGTTTGCAGGTTTTCGATGTTTCCGGCGGGTTTCTCTGGATCTGGCGAGCTGGGACGGTGGTCCGATGATTTTCCCTGGGCGGTGACGGTGGTTCCCGGCTGTGTGAGGCAGCTCGGTCGGGCGGGCAGCTAGCGGAGGTGGTCGGGTGTGTGAGGGCATCAGTGCGGCCGACTTCAAGGCGACGACAGGCGGGGTCTCGGGCGGCGCTTCGCCAGCGTAGGGCACAAGGGGGGAGGGGGCCGTGAGGCGCGCGGCCCCATGCGGTGCGACCGCGACCCGTGTAACGCGGGTCGCTGTGGGGAAAAAGGACTGGCCATGATGGTCGGTCGGTGACAGCTGTCTGCGTCCAGCTGGCCACGGCGGAGTGAACCGGACTCGCGGCTGGGCCGCGGGCCGGCCAGACCGGGCTGGTCCGGCCCAAGGGTTTTTTCCCCTCCTACTTTGGACGCCCTTATTTCAGGCTACGGGCGTCCGTTTTGAGTGTCGTCTATGGCAGCACAGAGCTCGTGTTAAGAAGAAGTGTTTGAGATGGTTTCGGGAATTTTTAATTCCCGAAACAAAGGGCATCTTAGGCGCGACGCGTCTTTAAGTGAATTGTCGTTTTTTCGGGGGAACTTTTTTTAGATGGCATGGACGCGTTCGACATCCGATTTAAGCGTCATCAGTGGCGTTGGGACCCTGGAACCAAGGTGGAGCTTTCCAGGGTGGTTTTAGGCATTGAGGCCGAAGTTGAGTCACGAGCCCCACAGCCCGTCTTTCGAGCTGCGTGCAGCGTTGCACGACTTTCTCATCAGGCGTCCGTTCTGGGTGTGTGAGAAGTCGATTCTTGATGTTTTTTCGAGGGGATTGCAATGGTGAAATCCACCCGCTCTAATTCGGCATGATGGTGCGAGGCCCATGAGGGCCGTTTGGGCATCGACGGTGATTTTCCAGCTTTATCACCGGGTGTCCGTTTTGGACAAGTGATTAGTTGAACTTGTGTACTTTTTCGAGAGGATCACAACGGTGTGATCCGTTCGTTGTGTTTTGGGACCGGGAAGCAGGTCCCACATAACACCGCTCGTGTGCGGCACGCCGGAATGCATCTTTTTCTCCGGATATTTGTTGCTCTCAAGTGAGAAGTCTTTTTGACGTGTTTTCTCAAGGGGGTCGCAATGGTGCGATGCGCCCGACTATTTTTGGGGCCGAGGCTCGGCATCACGGAACGTCGTTCGGGCGTGAGGTGGTGTTGGTGACTTTTCCATCGGATATCCGGTTGAGGCGAGTAAGTAGTCTATCTCACGTGTTTTTCCACGAGGTTTACAACGGTGTGATCCGTTTGGTGGTGTGGAGCCTCTTGCATGATCTTATTAAATGTGGAAACATGAAAGGTGCTCCGGTGATGGTTCATCCTACCATGTTTGTAGCGGACCCTTGGCGTGTGATCACACACTCTTGGGAGAGTGATGTAAATGATTCATAGATGTGGTTGGCCTTTCCCCAGTCGTTGAGGTGGTAAGTTGGAGATGTTACGTCACACCTTCACATTGACGTTGGGTGCCGTGTGCACGATAGACCTTGGGCTGAAAATGAGGTATTCTCTGGGAGTATACGGGAGCGCTTGGAGTTACGTGTGGTTTGTACCTAGGTATGTTTGTGCGATTGGTTTGGGATTGACTTGGGACCACACGTCGTGTGGTCCTCAGGTGGGTACCATGCTCTGATTTGCGTACTTTTGACCTCTTGTGACGTAGAGGGTCCCACGGTTCTTGTTTGTTGACCAGTGGGGTTGATTTTTTTCCCCAGCTCTATGCTCAATGGTTTAGATCAGCAGGGTTGAGTGGTTTCTCCTAGTCTTGTTCTGGAGTCAGACGGTTGCGCGATACTCAATCCGTGTTCGGTTGCCCAGTGTTGTACCCTCTAGTAGAGATGGCTAGAGCAGTTCTGAGTTTTACCCTCCAGTGGGGCTGGGAAGTGGGTTACTCATCGACTTCTTCGGGTTTACCCTCCAGCAGGGCTGGGTAGTGGGTTGCTCACTGACTTCTAGGGTTTACCCTCCAGTAGAGATTGGGTAGTGGGTTTCCCGACGCTCTTAGGGTCTACCCTCCAGTAGAGACTGGGCAGTGGGTCACCTGATGACCTCTTAGGGTCTACCCTCCAGCAAGGCCAGGCAGTGGTTCGCCCGTTGTCTAGTTCTAGGTCTACCCTCCAGCAAGGCTGGGCAGTGGGTCGCCTGTCGACTTATTCCAGGTCTACCCTCCAGCGGGGCTGGGCAGTTGGTCACCTGATGATGTATTAGGGTTTACCCTCCAGCAGGGCTGGGCAGCGGGTCACCCGATATCTAGTTATGGATTACCCTCCAGAAGGGCTGGGCAGTGGGACACTTGTCGGCATTCCAGGATCAGTTCTTTCTACTAGGCTAGTCTGTGGCTTTCCTCTGTGATTATCTGAGTGGGACCCATGGTTATACGGGTCAGTGTTGTGACAGATTTGACTTTGAGTAGACCTCTCGACTGTGGGGCAGTGACATGGTGTGGTTTGACGTTCCCCCAGAACTCTCAAGTACGAGGGGCACTTTTCCCCACTAAGACATGTCCTTGAGATGGGACCCAAAAACGGTGTGGGCGAGTCTTTTCCTCCCAAAAAGGATAGTGTCGAGGTGCGGTGATTGATCCCTTGACTTGCAGTTCGGGGAAAATGTGTGGGATGCTGGGCATCGATGGTGTTATTTATGGGACTGTTGGCTACTCTTTTCTTGGGCTGAGCTATGAGGTGGAGATCCCCTTACGAACTTGTTCGGGCTTCTTGTTGAGAATATTGACTTGTATATACCTTGTTCTAGTACCCACTTCTTGGGTTTGGTTACTCTCCTTCCAGGAGAGGCAACGACGCGTGGGGTATGCCACATTCTTTCCGTGTCTAGCTTCTCATGGTTGGACGAGTCTACTCTCCTGTTATAGGTATCGATGACTCAACGGGAAGTTCATATTCTCACCATTTCCAGCTCCTTGTGTCTGGATGAGTCTACCTTCTTTCCTCTGGTTGGGTTGTGCTGGACTCTTTACTGTTACTCTTTACTGCACTTTCAGTTGTACTACTTTACTTTTCCCTGTTCGTTCTACTGATCACCCTTCGGTACCTCCTTTGTTTCTCCCTCGAGCCTTCGGGGTATCCTACTGAGTATTTTTATACTCACCCCTGCTTGGGCTTTGCCCGCACTTGGTGTGCCCTTTCAGACGACAGACAGGTTGGTCGTGACGTCAGAGGAGATTAGGAGTCGGGAGCTTGGACCACGTGCAGTGGTCATTGTCGGGTTCCAGGTGTGGGACCCTCCAAGCTGTTTACTGTTGTTTTACCTGTTGCCGGGTTGTGGAACTTTTTGGTTGGGCACGTGTTTTGCCCCTTTTCTTTTCAGTTTACCTTTAGTTTGTACTTTGTTATGTTTAGAGGTCGATGCACTCTTGTGGTTCATTTATAGCAGTTGGTACTTTTACTTTACTTGTCCTTTCTCTTTTACTCTGCACTTTTTCAATGAGTGTGTTGCGTGTGTGTGTACAGGTACATAGGCAAAGGCCTCCCAGAGTTATTGTGCCTTCAGCGCTAGTCGCCAGCCCCTGGCCTATGGAGGCAGGCTTGGGGAAGTTGCGGCTCGAGCCCGGGTTGTGTCGGGTCATGACAATACATATGTTCCAGAGGCATCTCTACTAGTTCGTATCCAGATATGGATGTATTTTTTGATAAACCACTTACTCTATACTCACCAAATGGTAGGGATATTTTTATTATACTTAGTCTCATCTATAAGTATTTCACTAGGGTTTTCAAATCCTAATCCAGAAAATAACTAAACCTATTATCTGATACCAATTATAACAACCCTTCTCTTTATTACATATTTAAACATGATTTATTATAAGAACTTTCACATAAGACAACACTTAGGATCGAGTGGTTTAGTGTCTTGGGAAATTAAGAACATTAAATAGAAACTTAAAACATAAAATATGACATATTTATCAGAAACTTCTTTTACATGACCACAACATTCCTTCATACTTAGCATTTCATGGGATAACCTGAGGATATACATAAGAAAAGGGTGAGATATAAAGCCTAGTAAGGGAGTAAACAAGGAAAAACATTAAGAATACAGTACATATTAGGAAATAGGCATATCAATGTAGTACAATATAAAAATTAACATAAAATCATGATATAGAATGATTATCATAACATGGAAATGTTGAAACAACATTTAAAAAGGATATTAGGATGAGCCGAGGCTCATTGAACATGGAGCAGAAGTAAACCATCATTGAATTTGAATTATAATGAGTAAACCCTCATTTAAAATGAATTATAATGAGTCAACACTCATTGAACATGACGTATAATGATATTATTCTTTACCCAACGCATTAGAGAGCTATCAGGGCACACCTTTCTTAATCATTGCATTTCATGCATAAGTTTTCCACATAGATCATACAACATGGATTCATTAAACATCATAATTTATTACACGAATAAGATATGAGGAATAAAAAAATTTATGTCCTCAATCAATAAGTATATGTGCATAAAGTTGAATACCCTTGATAGAAAATCGGGTATGGTGTTCACTTACATAATGATTTTCGCATGGGAATTTTGGTGTAACTTTGATAGCATAATGAAATCAAATAGAAATAGAAAAATGGGTTGATGAGATAGAAAGTATATCTCCTCATTTATACATTAAACATATAGTTATTGGGTAATGGAACATATTATCCCAACCTATGTAATGGATTTTAGATGCATAATATAAAATAAATTCTTCAATGTAAATGAGGAGAGAGAAATCCCTTAAGGAATTTTGGCATAGCAACGGGTGTAAATGGGAGGTATTAATGAGAGATAAAGGGATATATAATCATTTAAAAATAAAGAGGTAAGTATAGGGGAGGTTCTAAATAATACCCCAACATTTTTAATTGAAAATAAATAGGCATAACAGTATAAGGAAACTTGGACATAAGTAAGGAAGGAAAAAATGTAAAGATCCCTTACTTGGAAGTGTGATCCCAAAGGCTTCAGAGAGGCTTGAGAGAGTCTTTTTGGGAGCTTGGGGAACATTTGGAGGGTTTTATAGTGAGGTTATATGTGTTTGGTCTAGATACAAATGGTTTGAGTGAAGAGTAATTTGAGATTTAGGGGGATTATATTGGAAAAGAGAGGGAATTCTTTATTATTTAAGTTTTGGAAACTACACATTAAACTAATAAAAACCATAACACATCCCATGGTTTTTCCCAAATTGGAGTGTAAAACATTATTTTATAAGGTAAATGGACGAAATTATTAAAATATTAGGCTTGATTATGTGGAGGTGGGTCACAATATCAAAGAAATCATTTTAAAATGTTAAACTATTTTATAAGTTTTAGAAGGTCCACTAAGGCACCATAAAATTAATCAAACAAAAATAAAATCACATTATTTTAAAGGTAAAATATATATTGTCCAAAAAACCCTTTTATAGTATTTTCTTACATCATTATTGGGTCATTATGATGTTAGAAATCACATTATATATTTAAACTGTATTTAATTTTTACCCAAAAATTCGACTGTCTTAGAAAATTATGAACAATTAACATTAGGATTATTTTGAAATCAAGATTCCAAAAATAAAATTAATTTTATTTAAATAAATTTCTAAATATGGGAATTTTCACTTTTAAAATAGAAAACTGACATTTATTGAAAATTCATGGGTTTTGACAAAAATAGTTTTCAAACCTTAATAAAAATTATAATTGTATTCATAAAAATTATACGATAATTTCTAATTAATAAAAAGTAATTTATTAATAATATTTTATTAAAATATTATTTAATTCAAAAATCCATTAATTCATCAAAATATATTTCTCAATTGAATTTGAATATTAACTAAAAATATTTTTTGTGCTTTAAAAATCATTTACAATGTAACAATAAAAAAATGAATATATATTCTTTATACAAAAATAATACACATAATCATAGTGCTAGGGTCTTGTTACATAACCCCTTATAACACCCACACAATACCTAAGGGTAAGGTGTGTGATGGTGAAAGACTCTTGGGGTGGCTCAGATAACATCGCTCGGGTGGTAATATCTTTTAACTTCTATTTCTCTCATAGGAGATTCCATTCTATCTTAATGTGTTGAATCTCAGTTTGGTCATGGTTAAGAGCAAAGACCATTTATTCTACATCCTTTACAAGCTCTAAAAAATTTTCTTCGTATGTAGAAATTCTGTTGGATGAGTCCATCACTTCCTTTGTCTGAGTAAATTGGATTGGTTAAAGCCATATATTTATACTAATCATGTGATCACTATTCAATAACTATATTAGAAATAATAACATTTATTAATGGTATTTTAAAATCCAAAAACATAAAACCAAGGAAGTGCATGTGTTTTATATATCCATAATAAATTTAATTAGATCAAGAAGAAATTTTCATTAATAAAAGTGTTGGTTTGTTACAACTATCATCAATTTAGCCCATTACAATGAGCTCTTCCTCACCTTAAATGGACAATAACATATTATTAATCTTTTTGATGGAACTTAGTATTTTTATTGTAGTAATCTAGTAACTGTTACAATGATTTGATTTGTGATTAGTGGGTGACCAAATTTAAGGGTAATCAATACAACTTTAATATTTATAAAATGCATTAGAATACAACATAGTCGATAAACTCAGGGTCATCTCTCAAGAAATTTACAAATCACAGAGAAATTCACTATTATCATATTATAATATATTTTATTATAAATAATTTAAGACAATTGGGGGTTTGGGATTTAATTTTGATAAAAAAATGCATGAAATAAAAAAAAATGTGTGTTGGTGCTGGCTATGGTTTATCCTTTAAGAGTCTATTTTTTAAATTCCATCAAATATTTTTAATAATTATAATAAAATAATTTCTCATTAATCACTCCCTATTATAATATGTATTTCAAAAAGTTTTTTGTAAACATCATTTAATTTAAGTCACTAACATACTAAACCCATATTCTTATGTGGGCTGGTCTACACACCTAAAGTGTTTATAATAGTTCCCTAGGCTTATCCTTCTAAAACAGCCTCTTGAAAGGAATGTATAAATATAGAAACTAATTCTAGGTAGTATGACCTAATTAATATATCCATTGTTGTGTACTAATCCATAAACAACAACCTACCTCCCCTATTTTACACTACATGGTCATGGAAGGGGAAGGTCAAAATTTACAAACAGTTTAGAGAAGAAACGTGATAATAAGAAATGTGGGGCTAAAATCAAATTCCCCCTACCACACATCATAATAAATGCTTAGAGTAAGAAATAAAAATATAAAAAATGAAAAATATTATTACATCACCTCAAGAACTATACTGTCTATCTATGTCAAACTACCCAAAAGTGATCATCCCTCTATTAGAATAGAGTTATGTATTATAGGAGAAGAGCATAGAATATAGATTGAAAATTTAAGGAAAATTAAATCAAAATTGAATCAAAAGAACTGTAAAAGATATAGATGGAACCAAAATAATTTTCCTCACGGTCTTTTCCTCTATTTAATAGATCCAAAATTTTTATCAAGTTTATGACATCACTCTACATGGAATATAGTGATTCAGGTGATAATTATACATTGCTGAGAATCATTCATTAACCCTTTATTTTTACTTAAGATTTGAAAGACACTATATTTAGTGCCCATGATATTCTACATCCTTCACTTTCATGGTATATCCTATACGTTCCTTGTTTTTTACTCAATTATCTAATTCTTTTATTCAATATATATAATGAATCTTATTTTATTATAGGATTGTGCATATTATTCTCATGGATTATTTTCTTCATCAATTTTAGGGATTGATTTTATTCTATTATATTATAGAAAATATTCATGATTGGTTGACCCCCCTCCCCCCAGCATGTTTCATGGTTAGTTTTCACTTTTATCATGGACGGTTTGACTCATCATTTTCATGGTCAATTATTATATGATTTTATGGGTAGTTGATTAAATAATCAGTTTCAAATGAACCAACGGTGGTTACAATCAATTAAAATAACCCTAAATTTGATTCATGAGAGACACATTGAATTCTAATGATAAACTAAAATAACCTTGAATAAAATATAACAGAAACAAAAATCATTATCTTCATGGAATTTTCCTCAAACTCAATTTACTTAAACATAATTAAAACATTTGAATTAAAATTTATCAATGAAAAGTGATGAAAAAAATTTGATACCGGGGTATATTGCCTTTAGTCATTGGAATTAAAATTTTATGTTGTTTAATATGTGAAATAAATTTTAAATTTATAATGTTATTTACTATTCATATTGACTAGGTTATCTCACTTACAGTCAATTAAATTTTGTCACATTGTATCAATTCATTCAGTGGATCTTTGTCTGAAATTACATCCCTTGTATTGTGAGGTGGTTTTCTCTTGTGATTTTCCACGTAGTCCTCATATCCTCCCTTTCATTTAATTTTGACATAAAAAAATTCAATAATAGAATCAATCACACCAATATTTGTTAATATTCATTTTTTTTCAAGAAATACCTTATTTATACATCATTAGGGAAAGTGGTGACTATAGTTCCAAGAAGATAATATCTGAATTTATTTCAAAGAATAAGCAATTTATAAAAAATACTGTGTTATTGTAGTTTCTATAAGCTAAATCTAGTGTATTTGATTCATATAATATCACATGGAATTTCCCATAAACAATTTTTTAGAGTAATATCCATAAAGAATAATTAAAATCATTATAATGTAATATAAATGGTTAGTTCCATTCTAGGGTTTGAATCATAGGTGGTGTTATTATCTTGGTTTTTAACCCATAAATGTTTTCTTACAAGAGTTTTCAAAAAAGAATTCAAAAAATTTGAAATTTATAAATTAATATTGCTTAAATTATTTATGAATCGCCTATAAATTCTAGCATGTCCCAAAAATGATCATACATGTTTCCCATAATTGGGATAAGGAAATGAAGTTATGATTTAAAATTTTGAATTACTAGCCTAAATTTTATTTTGTGAGATCACTTGTTTAAGAATTTTTAATGTTTCAACCATGAAAAGTAATTTCCAAAAATTAAAAATAAGATTCTTTTCAATGAATTTTTTCATAACATTATACAGATTTTTCATACAAGGGTCAAAATGATTTCCAAAAAATAGTTACACCATTAATAAATACATCAAGAAAATCCCTAATCAAATCAAAGAATATTATTACCATAGATTATAGAAATATTCTCGGAACATTGTATAATTTTAATGAAATCCTATTATATTTGAAATTTCGGTAAAAAATGAATGTTGTTTTCTTCTAATGATCAGTAAAAATGTACACTTAGAATTACCAAAATAATTTATCCATAAAATAGTAATGTGCATTACAAGGAATTATTTCTAAATTTTTATAAATAAATATTATTTAAAATTGATATACCCTTGTTCCATGATTTTTTCCTCTTATAGTTGATCCATACTATCTAATTATTTTAGTCTCTAATAGCGATTAGCTCAACATTTTAAATTTAAATAATTCAGAGTCATAACCTTTTACACACAATGTGAAAATGAGTTATCCATTGAGAGTTTAAAATTGGGTATATTGTTCTTTCCTATTAAAATAATACAATTTATTATTTAAATACCTCAATCATCATTTTATTTTGTCTAATTTGATGTTTCCTAATAGGGTTGGAATCATTTTTAAGAAATATTCTATGCATGAAGATCCTTGGAAAAAACTTTGTAAGACTACAAGAATCAAACCTATGAAATTACCATTTTATCTCAAAATTTTTATGAGTTTCATTTCTTTATCAATGAAAAATTTACAAGAAATAATTTTCGGTAGGTTATCCTCTTCCATTAACATCACATATTTCAAATCTAGTGATATTGGTTTTAATTCCAATTTTATTGGTTGGGTTAAAGAGGGTAAAATTTTCTTTTCACTTACCTCAACCATTTTTTATTCCCATACAGGAGGGAAACTATCGATTCAATCAATTTAGAAAATAAAATAAAACCCTCTAAATAAATAAATGTTTACATCATCCCTGAGTTTATATATAGTTTCATATGAAAATTAAATATTTTCAATAGAGTTTTTAAAACTCATTTTGTCTCTTGAACTCAATATTTCCATAAAATAATTTTTCCCCCATGTGGTTTATATTTTTCATAGTGTTAATTTTTGAAAATTGAATATTCATCTAGAGGGTATTTCATAGAATCAAAAAATTAAAATTCACTAGGTTTTCCTTAAAATCCACAGATAAGGTACCTTTATAGAAATTAATGATTTTCCTATAATTATTTAGAAATGATATTCCTAAGATTATTTTTATTCATATTATTTTTATTCCTCTATGTTTCAAATTTATAAATTATAAAATCAAATTTTTTCAAATAACTTCTACACCTTTAAGAACTCCAACTAGAAAAGCAGTAGCTCAGTTTTTTAGCTAAATTACCACTATTATTGTCTTGATAATTTAAAAATAAGTACACATAATGTGGAATAACATTAATTTAATCTTTAAGAACACATAAATAATCAGTAATGGGAATTTATCCGATGTTATAAGTGATAAAAATTGACCATAGATATTTAAATTCAGTTGTAATTTTCAGTGTTATCAGGGATGCAATATTTCTTCTTAGACAAACTCTCTCGTTCCCTTGAAGTATCATTTTATTTTTTTATAATTAATTTATGAATTTACCATAATTGTGAATTTGTCTAATATTTTCCAAAAAATATAACATGATTATAACATTTTGGAATGTGTTAATAATTTATTTCTAAATATCCTCCTCATATAACTTCCTTGATTGAATCATTATTCAAGTAAATGGAATTATAATATTTTCGACATCCTTTGTTTGTTTTTTTAATTAAGTTTATTATTATTCTTCATTATTATCTTAATAATATTCCATTTTTTCATAGATTGGTTTTAAATATTACAATTTATATTTTGTGGTAGTGTGAATTTTCATGCATCATCATGTTGTTAACAAGTTCATATTGCTTTTTATATTGGGTGATGTTTGAGTTAATAGTCTTTTAAGATTTTAAGTCATTATTTCAAAAATATTCCTACTTGGTTTTTCAATTCATTTGTCTCATTTTTTAAATATTCAATTTTAGGATATGTTGGGATATAAACAATTTTTTGAGAAGTGGTTGAGGGATGATCATGGGATTTCCACTTTTAAAATGGTGTGGGTGGGAAATTCTGTTTGTATAATTACAAGAAATTTTATTATAAATCACGAGATTGATTGAATTGATTCTAAAATTTTGGGGTAGATTTTTTTATGTTGGTTTCAAATCTATATTGAAATTGTGTATTCTTCAATATCTTTAATTATTCATTAGATGTTAGAATTCTATGTTCTAGTATGTTTTGTTATAGATTTCATTTTCCCGGTACATTTTTTAGTAAAATGGAATGGTGAAGAGAAAATAGAACATATCGTTACATGTAACACCCCAATATTTGGTCTCCCGGTCCCCTCGCTGGATCCCCTAAAATGAAGGGAGTCTTAAGATTAACGTGGATGCCTATCTCCCCAAGGATGGGCTTGTTGCTCTCGGTCTCCTGGCTCGAAATCATCTGGTACAGATTATTGCAGCAAAATATTAACCACATTATGCCTTCTGGGAACTGGCTGTTTCTGAGGCCTTTGCTATACTTGCAGGGATGATGTTCGCTGTGGAACGCGGATGGGTTGATATCATCATCGAGTCTGAATTCCTTTTGGTTATCAATGCTATTAACCACGGTGACACCGAACTCCAGGCCCTTGGCGTTATCGTTAGAATAATCCGCTTGCTGCGCCACGACATCTCTTGTTGCACCTTCTCCTTTACCAAAAGGGAAGGAAATAATACATCCCATCAGCTGGCGGCCTCAGGCCCCTTCGATGTCATCCAACTATGGTTGGAAAATTTTCCCTCTTGGCTCTGCTTATGTACGGCTGCTAATATGAACCATTAATATAATCCTTCTTTCTTCAAAAAAAACACCCCAATATTTGGGGAAATATTTTTTTGAACTAATTTAATCTTTTTTATATTTTACTTTTCACGTAGCACTATAAATAGTTTATTTATATTAATGCCCTAAATTTGTCTTGTGTTATACACAACACAAAGTTAATCACTCACTAAATACTTCATAAAGTCTATATTGCTTAAAATAGAACATTGAGGATAGCTTGAATTAAATTCAAGACTCACTTTCCTGGATTGCCTGAATAACACACAATTCTGAGTTTTACTGAAAAAATATAAATTATTAAAAATATTATTATTTAATATTAGAAGATGTAACCTAGTAGTCAAGTTAGAATTTATTAATAGTATTAACTAACATATGAAAAAACACTATTGAATTCATTTATTACAAGTTAATTAGAAATGAATATAAGAACTAGTTGAATATAAAGGGAATGTTTTTATAAAAACTACCTATATGATCATAAAGGAATTTTATCCTAATTAATTAAATTAATTATAATTAGTTGATTATATTAATGAACTAAATATTTTATATATTTAAGAAAATATTTTTGACATTTATTGGTTATATTTGATAGGAATAAGATTGGAACAAACTCAATATTACACGTTAAAACCTATATTTTTATTAAAGTGTTACCTTCATTTAATGGAAAACCTATTTTAAATATAAATTTTAGAACTTTTGTAAATTTTACATAATAAAATAAACTTCATTTTTTAAATATAAATATAAAAATTAGGTTAGGGTTATGTTCTAGTATTTTTTTGTGAACTTTCATTTTTTGATGAATAGTTAAAAATACTAAATTTAAATTCAAAAATGATTTTTTGTCTAATTTATTTATAAGGGTAAATTGTAATTATAATTTTTTATAAAGTATAACTAGATAAAATATTAATAAATTAAACCAATTTAGTTTATTGGAATCAATTTAATTTTGAAATTAGAGGTAAAAACTTACCAAACATTTCAACATTTTAACTTCAGAAACCCACTTTGTTGTCCAATATGTGAGGTTAAATTTTAATTAATTTATACCACTTATCTTATTGTAATTTAGAAAAATGGATTCCATGGTTGGAATAAAAATAATTTATAATTTATAATAAAATAAACTTATTTTTTTATCAAAAATATTATTGAAATTAATTAAAATTAATAATAAGGATTAAGGGGAAAACTAGCTTAATAAAGGACTAAACATTTATCTTAAGGACAAAATTGAGTTATAAACTTATAAAAACCCATTATATGGACATATTATTCCCCCTAAACTACCTTGGGTATAATGTTTTATTTATTGGATCCAATTTTCATTAGAAAAAGTGGGTGGAATTCCCTTTTAAAAATTTTGCAACAATGCCACTCCTCCTCCACAATAAAAAGGCACTCAACCATACAAATTATTCACACCACTAAAAACCATTTTCTCACCCATAAAATATTAAAATATGATCTAAAAATACCTTCCACACTCCTTCAATCTTATATTTTGGCATAAATCCAACCAATGAATCCTTCTAGTTCAATGAAAAAGGAGTTTCCCAAAGAAGTGGTAGTATCCTTCCGCAAGCTCATTTTTTATTTTATTTCTCCATAACCTCAACTATTCTTATTAAATAATTATATAATAACCCATGTATCCAAAATATAATGATATTTATTTATTATAATTTTTCTACTTATACTTACATATTCTTCCATCTAATGGGTAACTAAATTGCTTTTTTTGTGTGTTGTGAACAACCACCTCAGAAAACATTGTTCATTTTTCTTTTACAACAAATGATAGTTGGGAATTAGGATGGAAAATATGAATTTATAATTTTAAGAACCCAGTTCTTAGTTTTGAGGTACGGGCTTCTTCTTTTCTCTTTTCCTTAATTGTTTTTAAGAAAATATGGAAAATGGGGAAAAATCCTAAATTTTGGAACTACACGCCATATACTTCTCCACACGCTGTGTACTTTTGGACATGTGGGATGGGTACACGGGGCGTATAGCCCTATCGGTGATGAAGGGTGTAGGAACTGACTACACGCCGTGTAGTGGTCCTGTACACGCTCTATAGTCAGTCGGCAGGCCAAAACAGTAAGGCGGTGGAGCAGCCGCCGGCTAGGCGACAGTACACGTCGTGTACTCAGGAGTACATGTCGTGTATTCATGTCGACATATGAACAGTGTGGTGGTGCTGCCAGGGGAATAGTTAACTGAAGGAAGTACACACTATGTACTTGGAACTACACGTTGTGTACTTTGTTTTTTTCGCTGAAAATGGGCAGTAGCCTCCCCTGTTCACATGGAAGGCTTAGAACGGGAAGGAGGAGTAGGAGGGGATGACTGGAACATCAGAGATCCGCCGAGTGCATGTCCAGAATCCGTTTCCACCTCATTCGGTCACGTTGGGACCGCGCGGGTAATCCCTCTCTTCTCCTAGTGTGTTGCTTACCAATTCTTTCCCTAACGGGAGTTATTTGAGGTTGAATGAAAGTTTTCTTACCTCATATATACACCGTTGTTGGGTGTTTCTAGGATCAAGGATCGTGTATACCACTCGTTGACATATAAGGTAGGTGGATTTGTGTTAATTTCTTCTGACTACAGTGTGTTTGAGCGTTTTTGTGCCACGAACCCATTTTGGGGTGTCCTGTGGATGTGGCCATAGCTATTTTAAATACCTAGATTTGAATAGTTGATTTAAATGTGATATTAAAATGCTGGTTGGGATCGTTTCTCGGATCTGGAACCACCCCAAGGGTGTGTTCCATTGTTTATCCGTTTGGCCAGGATACCCGAGGGTATGCCTTTAAAGTAGTAATTTTAAAATTTCCTTGAGATGAATTGCTTGTTTACTGCATTTTTACATATTGGGAATGGACCGGTTACCTATTTATCCTGAGGGCGTTATTGTGATTAGCCTGTGGGCACTGCACTTTTTAGCCTGAGGGTAGTAGTTATATCGGCCTGAGGGAAACTTCTTCCATGCCTGTGGGAAGCTGATTTTGTGTCTGTGGGAGAAACTACCTACGCTTGAGGGAAAAATCTGCTATGCCTGAGGGAAGATTCTTGTGTTGGATACTATTTACCTGAGGTTAGGGGTTTACATGTCTGAGTAAATTAGCTGGTTATTTAGAATAATCACTGTGGTTATATTTTAAATTAAATGGATTAAATGGATAATAAAATGTCAATATAACTGGTAGTTAGTTACTTTTGAATACTGCTTACTTTATTTCATTTTACTACTGCACACTGTTGTTGCATGCTTACACGTAGTTGGGCACGGGCCTTTGGGGGGTACCTACTGAGATATATTTCTCACATCCTGTTTGGGTCATGCTTTTTGGCCCAAACAGATTACATTTCTATATGTGTGGAGAGGGTCAAGAGTCCCTATACAGGTACTTGATTGTTGCTGTGGAGTAGGAGGGCATGGGACCGAGCCTTGGCTCGCGATACCGCTGCCAGCTGTTTCACTTTGTTCTACTATACTCTGCTTTTTGTTGTACTGTCTTGATGTATTACATGTTCTGGATGTTTTCTTAGAACTTGAAACATGTAGAATCATTATTTATATACTGTTGGTTATATCCACTGCTGTAGTTTATTTCAGTTGTGTATGGTTTACTGCTTCCGCTGTCGTTGTATGTTTAATTTTGTATTCTGCTGTGCTACACTTTGACAAATGAGGGCATAGTTTCCCCACAATCAGACTTGGGCCTCGCTGCTAGTAGACAGCCTCTGGCATTTGGGGAAATGCGCTTGAGGTCACGTGGCAAACCGGGTTTGGGGCACCCGTTGCGTGGCACCCGGAACCGGGATGTTACAAAGTGCTATCGGAGGGGTTTTTTCTTTGACTTACTAATTGGATTCGTAGTCGGGGATAGGACGGACGATATTTGGTAATAAGATGTGGTCGGGCATAGCTAACCCATGTACAGGGAAAATCCAATTTACCTCGTATTGTAATTTTTCTGATTTTTCAATTTACAGTTGATTTGATTTCACCGTTGGGTGACACACTTGTATTGTGTTGTTTATATTTTATCTATGGGTTATATTTAGTTGAAACCCAATTAGATGAGGGTATTCCATATCATGAATCATATAGGCACATGCTAGAAATCGCATGCCATGCATAGTTTTCATGCCATGTAGGTGCATTAGAAATTGCATGTTGCTGTGATAGTTGTTGTGCTAGTAAAGCATGCTGTTGTGACAGCTGCTTGATAAATACCTGCTATGTGAATGGGTATTTTTTTTGAATGATCCGGTTAATAGAATGGACGCCAAACTTTGGTTTTTGGGGAGTATGGGCCCCCATTGACTGGAATTTGGTGGATCATTAGCTGTTTATTAGTTATAACACAGATAAGACGTCAAACTTTGATTTGTGGGGAGTATGGGCCCTCACAAGTCAGAATTTGACAATTAGGTGTTGTTTTTCGGTACTTTCTGGGTTCCGGGGAAATTTTTGAGGCATACAGTCCGAAAATCGAGTATACACGCCGTGTAGTACTTCAAACACACCGTGTATGGCCTCTTGTTCGAGAAGAAAAATGAACTTTTTGAGTACACATCGTGTACCCAGAGTACATGTTGTGTAGTCTCTTCTCGTGTCACAAACCGTGTGGGTGGAAACATGGGGTAGGGAGGAGCTTAGGTAAAACACGCCATGTGCCAAATGTACACGCCATGTAGTGTCGACCCAGAGTTCAGTCGTGTAACTAACAACACAGTCGGAGAACTCCTTTATAGAACACGTTGTGTCAATGATGAACACGCCGTGTAGTGTGACCTGGGGACTCGTCCATGTAACTAACAACACAGGTCGGTTTCACCTCTCCTTGAACACGTTGTGTACCTGTGGGACATGCCGTGTAGTCTTGTCCAAGGATAGACCGTGTGGAGTTAGCCGTGTGGCTGGGAAATGGGATGGTGTACACGTCGTGTGCGGGTGTAAAACGCCGTGTAGTGTCAAGACGAGTAGTCGGCCGTGTCACAAGCGACACAGGAAGTTGGAAAATAACACCATACACACTGTGTAGATTATATACACGCCGTGTAGTTTTTGTTCAATGAGAGCTGTGTGGCTCAGCCATGTCGAAGGACCCGGGCAGGGGAAAGAAGTCAAGTACACGTCGTGTAGTCATTGTACACGTCGTGTAGTCTTGTTTTGAAAATCTTGAAATTACTTCTTCCTCTTGTTCCCTTTGTGGTTTCTTCGCTTTCAGTCTTGATAATCTTGAATCGAAGGCGTGTTTTTGACCTTGTAGTGTCAGGCCTCCTAGACGACCGTGCGTTGTTAGCCAGGAGAGCGAAAATGAGTATACTCCAGAGATGGTGGGCCATGGGCTACCAGTGGATCCTCCAGCAGAGTCAGATACGGCGCCAGCTATTATACCGGACACAGGCACGAAGGCGCAATTCCGTGAAGTCTTTATGCGGTTCATGCAGACCTTTCAGGGAGCATCGCAGGCTGCCACATCTATGGCCGAGCTGACTCGTATCTTCCAACAGCAGCATCCGCCTACGTTTTCAAGGGATGGTGGACCACAGGCTGTGGAGTCTTGGTTGGGGTCGATGCAGACTATTTTCGAGCATCTTGAGACGCCTCAAGGGTGGAGGGTCAAGCTCGCGACGTATATGCTGAGTGATTCCACCAAGAGGTGGTGGGATGTTACCACCCAGTCAGAGAATCACAGGGACATGGTGTGGGAAGACTTTCAGGCAGTCTTCTATGACTTCTTCTTTATAGAGAATCTGAGGGCAGAAAGAGCTCAAGATTTCATGAATCTGCAGCAGGGCGCTATGTCGGTCAGGGACTATTCTGCTCATTTCACCAAGCTTCAGCGCTTTTCACCTGTACTGGTGGGTGATGAGATTTTGAGAGCCAGACATTTTGAGGATGGTCTTCGTTATGACATCCAAATTCTAGTGAATTTTTTCAGGTTTCCTTAAGTACATGCTATTGTGAATCAGGCACTGATTACAGAGAGGAACCTGCGGGAATCTAGTGGTGTGGGCCAGGGTGGTTCAACACTAGTTACTGGTATTATTTATGCTGGTAAAAGGAGGAAACAGATGGACTTCTCTCAAGGTGGCAGTACCAGTCAGAAGAATGCTTTAGGTGGCTAGGTTATGTGCTACCAGTATGGTAGAGAGGGGAACAAGAGGCCACAGTGTCCACGTGATCCAGTAGAGTACCGAGCTTGCAGCAAGATGGGTCATATGCAATGCTTCTGTAGGGTGTTTCCACCAGTGGCTAGTGAGAGGGATTCTGTGCAGACTCTGCATGTGGGAGCAGGACTAGTGGCTTCTTACCAGTCAGGGAACTGGAATACGTCAGGGCGTGCTGGCAGAGATGGTGGTTGTGGCCGTGGTAGCCAGACACCAAGATCTTACAGGCAACAGGGCAGGTCAGCTCAGGGTAGCTAGGCTTTGTCGTAGGGTCGTGGCACTGGGCTGGCATATGTAGTGGAACAGACCCAGAAGGAGTAGGATCTCAGACCTTCTACAGTCAGAGGTACTATTCTAGTAGCTTCTGTCTTATCTTCAGTACTTTTCGATACGGGTGCTACGCATAGTTTCATATCTGTACCCATTGTGGAGAGCTTTGGGCTCAGTGTTTCTTCTTCTTCCGATATCATGATACTAGACACTCTGTTGGGGACTAGGATGGCTGGTGTGCATCAGTGCAAGGAGTGCCCCCTTGAGGTTGGTGGGTGTCACTTTCCTTGGGACCTCTATGTCTTAGAGATGACGAGCTATGTCGTCATTCTCGGGATGGACTAGTTGGTTCCCTTTCGATCATTTATAGACTGTTATCGTCACAAGGTGTGTTTCACATCACCAGAGGGTGGAGAGTTTATATACAAGGGTGAATGGTATGTTCAGGCGAGTCGAGATGGACCAGAGCATCGTGGGCAAGGTGGAGTCACATCCCAGATTGCGAGCTTATATCTAGATGATTAGGGGACTTTTCAGACGGATTTCCCTCCAGTGGTTGATCATTTCATGGATGTCTTCCCGGACAACTTTTCAGGTCTACCTCCGGAGCAAGAGGCAGATTTCTCTATTCAGATAGTTCCAGGGGAAGCACTGGTGTCCATTCCTCCTTATAGGATAGCTACACCCAAGCTGTAGGAGCTCAAGAGGCAGTTAGAGGAGTTACAAGTTAAGGGTTTTATCCAACCCAGTACTTCTCTGTGGGGTTCTCCGGTCATGTTTGTGAAGAAGGAGGATGGTACCCTCAGACATTTCATGGATTATCGGAAGCTGAACCAGTTGACGGTCATGAACAGATATCCTTTTCCGAGGATAGATGATCTTTTTGATCAGCTTAGTGGAGAACGAGTGTTCTCGAAGATTGACATGAGATCTGGATATCATCAATTGCGTGTTAGACCATCTAATATACCTCTCACGGATTTCAGAAGCATGTATGGTCTATACGAGTATATGGTTATGCCGTTTGGAGTCACGAATGTGCCAGCAGTTTTCATGGATCTGATTAATTGTCTGTTCCATCCGTATCTGGATTCTTTTGTGGTTGTATTCATGGATGACATCTTAGTGTACTCTCACACTTGACAAGACCATGCCACCCATCTTGAGATCATATTGAGTACACTGAGAGAGCATCGGTTATATGCTAAGCTCTCAATGTGCCACTTTTAGATGGACCGGATTCACTTCCTGGGTCATATTATCTCAGAGGCAGGAGTTGAAGTAGACCCAGAGATGGTAAGAACATTAGTTTCCTAGGAGCAGCCTAAGAACGTGTTTGAGATACGGAGTTTCTTGGGGTTGGCCAGTTACTACAGATTCTTCCTACAAGACTTATCCTGCTTAGCAGTACCGTTGATGGGTTTGACTAAGAAGGGTGTGAAGTTCGTTTGGTCGGAAGCTTGCAAGACATCCTTTCAGGACCTGAAAGGAAGGTTGACCTCAGCACTGATCTTGATACTCCCAGAGCAGGAGAAGAGTTATACAGTTTACTGTGATGCATCAGGTGTTGGGCTGGGAGTAGTGTTGATACAGGGTGATCGAGTTGTTGCGTACGGGTCTCGGCAGTTGAGGCCACATGAGAGGAATTACCCTACTCATGATCTCAAGTTGGCTGCAGTTGTGCATGTGTTGCGTTTTTGAAGACATTATCTATTGGGAGAGAATTTTGTGGGTTTCACTTACCAAAAAAGCCTCAAGTATATCTTTACTCAGTGTGAACTGAATCTGAGGTAGAGGAGGTGGGTTGAGTACCTACAGTCCTTCGATTTTGAGCTTGCCTATACACCTGGTAATGGTAATGCAGTAGCCGATGCACTGAGAAAGAAAAATCATACATAGGCTGTGAAGGAGGCTAGTGGTGAGTGGCAGCTTATGGCCTTGTTCTCTGAGATGCATCTAGAGGTGCACAACAGATAGGGATAGACCTATCTTTCCTCGTTAACTGTGACATATACCCTCTTGGAAAGAGTGAGGATGAGACAGCTATCTGATTCAGAAGGCCTAGTTCTATGGGATTCGGTGGCAAGTGAGGACCCTCCTCCCAGTTAGACGATATGTTATGATGAGGTCTTTCATTTCCATGGACGAGTATGGGTTCTAGGGGATATACGTGAGGACCTTATGTGGGAGTCTCATGCTTCAGCTTGGGCAGTTCATCCCGGGGTTACCAAGATGTATCGTGACTTGAGGAGTCAGTACTGGTGGCCGAGTATAAAGAGAGATGTTTCTAGTTTTGTTATGAGGTGTTCCAACTATCAGCAGGTGAAGGCGAAGCACCAGAGACCAGCTGGGATGTTACAGCAATTACCCATTTCGGAGTAGAAATGGGATGATGTCATGATGGATTTCATGACTGGTTTTCTGAGGTCACTTTGAGGCAATGATGCCATATGGGTCGTTGTGGACAGACTCACGAAGGTATCTCACTTTTTGCCGATCAAGGAGACCTTCGATGTTGAAGAGCTCGGAAGGTTGTATATCCGAGAGATCGTACGTCTTCATGGGGTCCCTCATTTTGTCGTTTCAGATAGGAACACTCGTTTTGAGTCTCGTTTCTGGAAGAGTTTTCAGAGGGCACTGGGTACATAGGTGCTTCTAAGCACAACATACCACCCTCAGACCGATTGCCAGTCAAATCGTACGATACATGTGCTAGAGGACATGCTGCGTGAATGCGTCCTGGACTTTGGGGGCTCTTGGGAGAAGCATATACCCTTAGTCGAGTTTTCTTATAACAATAGTTTTCAGGCAACTATCGAGATGTCACCATACGAGGATTTATATGGTAGGCCATGCCAATCACCTTTGTGCTGGTAAGAGGCAGGTGAGGCAGCTTTATTGGGCCCACAGCTCGTGCAGGAGACTTCTGAGGAGGTCCAGTTGATTTAGAAGCGGATGGCTACCGCGCAGTCTCGTCAGAAGTCTTATGCTGATCAACGCAGATGACCTTTGGAGTTCGTGGTAGGGGATCAGGTTTTCGTGAGTGTTTCGCTGAGGCTGGGACACAAGCGGATCAGGAGACAGGGTAAGCTTTCCCCAAGGTATGTGGGGCAATTTGAGATTTTGGACAGAGTCGGGCTGGTTGCCTATCGGTTTCAGTTACCGCAGCGGTACCAAGCCATGCATGAAATCTTCCATGTGTCTCAATTGCATCACTATCATTCAGACACGTCTCACACCTTTCAGCTAGAGGAGGTTGAGCTTCAACATGATGCGTCCTTTGAGGAGCATCTAATTCGTATCGTTGATAGGGGCACGCAGGTTCTCCGAGTTCGGTCAGTTCCTCTCATACGGGTGCTATGGTATCATGGCCGAGTGCAGGACGAGACCTGGGAGTGGGAGACCGATGTATGTGCTTAGTGGCCAGAGCTGTTCGGAGATTTATCTTCACCACCCATGGAAGGGAAATTTGGGGATGAATTGCTCTAAGGGGGGAAGTTTGTAAGAACCCAGTTCTTAGTTTTGAGGTATGAGCTTCTTCTTTTCTCTTTTCCTTAATTGTTTTTGAGAAAATATGGAAAATGGGGGAAAATCCTAAATTTTGGAACTACATGCCGTGTACTTTTCCACACGCTGTGTACTTTTGGCCGTGTGGGATGGGTACACGGGGCGTGTAGCCATGTCAGCGATGAAGGGTGTAGGAACTGACTACATGCCGTGTAGTGGTCCTGTACACACCGTGTAGTCAGTCGGCAGGCCAAAACAGTAAGGCGGTGGAGTAGCCACCAGTTGGGCGATAGTACACACCGTGTACTCAAGATTACATGTTGTGTACTCATGTCGACAGATGAACAGTGTGGCAGTGCCTTCAGGGGAACAGTTAAATGAAGGAAGTACACGCAGTGTACTTTGTTTTTTTTTTTGCTTAAAATGGGCAGTAGCCTCCCTTGTTCATAGGGAAGTCTTAGAATAGGAAGGACGAGAAGGAGGGGATGGCCGGAGCTTTAGAGATCCGCCGAGCGCACGTCCGGAATCCGTTTCTGCCCTGGTCGATCACGTTGGGACCACGCGGGTAAACCCTCTCTTCTCCTAGCATTTTGCTTACCAATTATTTCCCTAACGGGAGTTATTTGAGGTTGAATGAAATATTTCTTACCTCATATCTATGTCGTTCTTGGGTGTTTCTGGGATTGACGATCGTGTATACTGCTCGTTGACGTATAAGGTAGGTGGCTTTGTGTTAATTTCTTCCAAGTGTCGTGTGTTTGAGCGTTTTTGTGCCAAGAACCCATGTTGGGGTGTCGTTTTGCTGAGGCCATAGCTATTTTAAATACCTAGATTTGAATAGGTGACTTAAATGTTATATTAAAATTCTGGTTGGGATCGTTGCTCAGATCCGGAACCACCCCAGGGGTGTGTTCCACTATTTAGCCTTTTGGCTAGGATACTCGGGGGGTATGCCTTTAAAGTAGTAATTGTAGAATTGCCTAAGTAGTAATTGTAGAATTTCCTCGAGAGGAATTACTTGTTTACTGTATTTTTACATGTTTGGCATGGCAAGGTTACCTGTTTAGCCTGAGGGTGTTGTTGTAATTATCCTGTGGGCACTGCACTTTTGAGCCTGAGGGCAGTAGTTATTTCAGCCTGAGGAAAACTTCTTCCGTGCCTGTGGGAAACTGATTCTAGGCCTGTGGGAGACACTGCCTACACCTGAGAGAAAAATCTGTTATTCCTGAGGGCAGATTCTTGTGTTGGATACTCTTTACCTGAGGGTAGGGGTTTACATGTCCGAGGACATTAGCTGGTTATTTAGAATAATCACAGTGGTGATATTTTAAATTAAATGGATTAAATGGATAATAAAATGACAATATAACTCGTAGTTAGTTACTTTTGAGTATTGCTTACTTTATTTCATTTTACTACTACACACAGTTGTTGCTTGCTTACACGCAGTTGGGAACGGGCCTTTGGTGGGTGCCTACTGAGATATATTTCTCACACCTTGTTTGGGTCATGATTTTCAGCCCAAACAGATTACATTTCTGCAGGTGCGGATAGGGGAAAGAGTCCCTATCTAGGTACTTGACTGTTGCTGTGGAGTAGGAGGGCATGGGACCGAGCCTAGGCTCATGATGCCACTGCTAGATGTTTCGCTTTGTTCTGTTGTACTCTGCTTTTCTTTGTACTGTCTTGATGTATAACATGTTCTGTTTTTTTTCTTATAACTTGAATCATGTAGCATCATTATTTATATAATGTTGGTTATATCCACTACTGTAGTTTATTTCAGTTGTGTATGGTTTACTGCTTATTCTGTTGTTGTGTGTTTAATTTATTATTCCACTACGCTACACTTTAAAAAATGAGGGCATAGTTTCCCCACTATCATACCTGGGCCCTCACTACTAGTCGGCAGCCTCTGGCGTTTGGGGAAATGTGCTTGAGGTCACTTGGCGGACCGGGTTCGGGGCACCCATTGGATGGAACCCGGAACCGGGACGTTACAATAATATATATTATATTTATAATTTATTTATACTTATTTATTTATTATATAAATCCTAGCTTCATTATTTCCATTTTTGTAAATGTGATTATTTTGTTTGTGGAAGTGTAGACTACCGCATCCTCAAAGTGATGTGATCCATTCACAATTTATGTGGAATGTATTACGGATGAGTTTAGTAAAATTATTTGATATATATGAAATAATAATTCTACTTTAATTATATTTTCTATATATACATGTATGTTATTTAATTTAGTTCTTTCAATACTATAATGAAATGGAACCAATGTCCATGCATACACATGGCCTACCATCTCCATAGATGGTGTATTTCATTTATTATTTATATATTTTATAGATTATAATAAATATGTATATAATGAATATATATGATATAAAAATCATGTTTTAAATTATATAAATAATTAAATCATGATCTATGGAAAATTTTAAATAATAACAATTCAAAACATGTGGGATAAAGAAAAGAGTGATTACCTAAAACATTATTTAACATGGAATTGTTAATAAACAGGTAATATAAAGTCGTAAGTGGATATTATATGCAATCAGATATAATAATATAGTTCTTTGGTAGATTTATAATAAACTTATATTTATTATACATTATTTTTTAACATTTACAATGAAATTCAATACTTAAGTTAATATAATTTCACCTCACTTTTTATTTCTCTGAGATACGTGTTTTTTACCACTTGTTTATTTTGTGTGGTATTTATACTTATCATGTATTTATTATATTATTATTACACCTAAATTTATTAGAATTAACATATCAATTTTATTGTCTTTATTTCATGGGGTTTATGTTTCGAAAGTTACCAAATCGATAGAGTAGTTTTGTCTCAATTTTCCTTCTTTGAGACACATATCATGTTACGCACCTATATTTTTCCCTGAGGTGTATATACAACCTTTTACATGTTATATAAGGAATATAATTTATTTCATGATATTTTATGTTAAATATAATTTTACTATTTATAGTGTATTATGATTCAAAGTAACCAATGTGGTAACAGTTTATTGTTACAATCTCATCATTTACAGAGATTGATTAAGATTATGCATCCATTAATGAAAAATTATGATATGTATCTCAATAAATCTTATGAAGTTTCTTACCCTCTAGTTATTCATGTCATATTAAAGTAACAGTATAATTTTTTCAATCTTTGGTACTTAATGTTATTAAGAAATTGTTTTATGAAAATCATTATGTGTTTCTCTATTTGGTTGGAAATTTGTGTTCTTTCTAGATCATGTTTTTAATAAATTTTATTAAAAATGTTGTACTATTATCCTGGGATTTTTAAATGAAATTTTTACCCAGTTATTTGATTTTTAAAAAATGGTTTTAAAAGGAATCATCTATTCATTTTCAGATCAAGGAATTATTCTAAAATTTTAATGTTAAAAAGGAATGTTAAGCATATAGGGACTTACCCACCATCATTATCATCACTTCCCTGATGTTTCCATTGTATGTTTACAAGGTTATTTTCCTCAAGAAAATATTTTACCCAATATTCTAGAAATTTTTTTATTTTAAAATGGTTTTAAAAGGAAAAGGAAAAAATGTTTTATGTTTAAAATGTTTTTCAATTATTTTCAAGATTATTTACATGTTTCCTAGGAAAATGGTTTTTAAAATTTTTTCAATATTCTTTTATATAATTTTAATTAAATTTATTTTATAAATCATTTCATGTTTTATTTTTATGTTTTTAAAATATTTTCAACGAAAAATGTTTTCAAAATGTCTTCAATATTTCATTATGAGTTTTCATGGTGTTTTTTAAGGAATTTTGTTTTTCAAAATACATTCAAACATCATTTATAAGTTTTCAACTATATTTTAAAAGAAAAAATTTTTAAAAATTATTTATGTTTTAAATATTATTTTTCAAATACGAAAATATATTTTCCTCGAGAAATTTTTTACATGAATTTTTAATTATTTCTTTATAAGAAAATTATTTTTGAAATGGTTTTATGAAAATTATTTTCAAAGAAAATCTATTTCCCTTAAGAAATGTTTCAAGTGATCCTTAAAAATACTTCTCCATATAATATTTGATCCTTTTCCATTAGTTTTTTATTTATTGGGGACATGATTCAATAATAACATTCATTTTATTTCTTGAATGGTTTGTGATAAAAATAACGATGTTTATTACACTCATTTATCTTCCATGGGTTATATCCTTTTAAAACCCGCTTCTTTTTATGGGTAATGCTTTAATAAAATGATTTAGAAATCTATATATTTTCCAAAGGTTATGATGTAATGAAATAATTATGATTCTCATTTCATATCATGGGTAATGAAATGATGTTTATTAAACCCATATATTTTTATTTGTTTAGATGTGATGAAAATTTTATTATCTTATGGCCCATGTATGAATGATGGGTGTGACCTATATGACCCTCCAATACATGGGAAATGATTTATATCTTATGAGATAATGATGGGAGTCAAGTTGAAGGGATTGATCCACTCAAAGAAGATGTGAGATACTTGTTCCCTTACAAGTAAAAGAATATGACTAGGGATGGTGGTGTGTCCCACCAAGTAAGTGTAGTCCCCATGAACATATGAATTTGGGGAAACCCGATCCCTTATAAAGAAAGGACTATGGCTGGGTATGGTGGTGTGTTCCACACAATAGGTGTAGTCCTCATGAATATAAGAAGATGGGGAACCCTGATCTATTATGGGAATATGGGGAAACCCAATCCCTTATAAGGAAAGGACTATGACTACAGATGGTGGTGTGTCCTTCCCTGTATGTGTATTCCCCATGAAGTTCATTGAAAAGTTCTTGCAATGCATCTTGACATATAGGTAATGATATTACATGTTTATGGGTATTCCACAGTTCCATGAATTAATCCTATGTTATGATTTCATGGATTATGATCTTGATTTCCTTATGATTCATACCATATGAATTAATAACCTTTATTCCATGATTCATGTTCATAATATTTGATATGCATGGTATTAACTTCTATTGTTATTATCACGTTCTCATACCCATATTTTCACGTTTATGCTTACATATCTCCCTTGTTTACCCTTATTGAGAATCTGAGGTCACCCCTTTTTATTTTTCCTCCACCAAGTTATGAAGATTGATTTTATGTATGATATGTCTAAGAGGGGTGATAGTCTTGGAGAAACCAGTGGGAGATAATGTGTCTCACTCATGTACCAGTGTTTATATATCCATGTTGCCAAAGGCACTAAACTAATACAATCTTTGGGAATATGTTCAGGTGATGTTTTAAGTATTCCATAAAAATAATTTAATGTCTACATACGTTAATACTAGGTTACTATAGTAGATATCAGAGTAAAGTTTTTGTCAACCTTTAGAAAATTGTATTAGAAAACCTTAGTGGTAACTATAAAGAAATTTCTAATGATAAGTATAAGGATATGTAATATTATAGGAAAATGTCCTAGAATTTTGTTAAAGGATAGATCAAGAGGTTTCCTAGAAATACATTTCTGTATGGACACTACTAGTGGGTGTGGTTATAAAACAGATGTACCTAGGAGTAAAAACTTAGACAAGGTGTGTTGGTCCTAACTCGAGCATAACCTAGTACATGTAAATGGGCCTTACTACGTAGCTAGTTTGACACTCATGTAGAATATTATTTGGGAATTCAAAAACTCTTCAGAAACCATCAGGAAGGATATAAAAATAAGTTTTCTATGAAAAACCTAGGATAAACCTATGGTGTCATGGATTAGGGAATGTGTCATGATTTATACATACTATAAGTAATCCATTTTCATTATTATGTTATTTTCCACTATGATAAGTAAATATCACACTATTCTTTCTAGTTTTAGTCAATGGGGAGAACCAAACAAAACTACATTAACATTGAATGTTATGGAAATTTTTTTGATGATCAATCAAATGGGATGATAACTGGAGTGAAGGATGTTTGGATCATGCCTAATTAGTTTTCATGGAACATGATTAACAACTTTTACCCTAACCAACTCACAGACTCACCAAGGGAGATAAGGAATGATGTCACAGAGAGTTTGGGTAATGGAGACTATAGAGGAAAGAATATTTAGTTTCATTTTTGTCAAGTATTTGTAAATAATCACCAAATTGAATGCCTTATAGGAACAAGAAGATGTTTTGACTATAGAAAATAAGGACACAAAGCAAGAAACTACAAAGGAAAGATAAATGGATTGGTTAATGTAATTGATGGGAATATTGTTCTCCCTCATTAAAGATTAATTATTTAAGTGTGGAATGAATGGTCATTATGAAAATCGATGTCCCAAGTGGAAAGATCTTGAAGAGAATCCTCAAGGTTATACAAGTAATGGTTTTTGTTGTTGATGATTATGATTTTGTAGAACAAATGTGAAAGGAAAGGGGTCTTGTATAATATGATGAGGTATCCTTATTATGGATTAAGGATGAAGTGGAATAGTTTAAGTGTTTATGTAATTGGATTAAATAATTATGTTATATAAATGGTGAAATATATAAGGATTGTTCATTTTATGTTTTCTCACTAAGGATTTACAAGAATACATTGAATGGTTCTAATGGATTAGAAATTTTATTTAATGGAAAGATGATGTCTATGGAAAACAAATTGTTAAGGGAAAGATGGCCCTTAATATGTTCTTTATGCTAAGATATTTTTTTGGATAAATATATGTCATAAATGAATAATTAAATTGGATGGTACTAATTACCTTGTATCTAATAAAGGATTTGTTTAAAAGGTGGTATATGTTATCATGGATTAAGTTTATAACTTCTTGGATTCAATTAATATATCTACCAATCTTTGGAATAAGTAATCATTCATGTTTTTGAAAAGGATTTATGGTATTTATGATTATTACTGTGTTTCAAGAGAATATATGATGAGGTTATTCACATGTTAAGAGTGTGACAACCAAGAGGTACATTTTGATATATGGGGGATCAATGTTAAGCTGATTTCATGAATTTAATTCTATAGTTTTATATTTTAATCATTCGGAAGGGTTATAAGGTTAACCAGATATGAAATGGTTTTTTGTTAAACATTAAATGATGTTTTAGACAATAAATTGTCATCTATCCATATATGGATTTATTCATATTGGATAACATGTGATAAAATTTTTGTTGTGATAAATGGAATGAATTTTCATTCTATTTTTGGATCTTCTGATCTGTTAATGCTTCAAGAAGGAAAAATTCACCTTCATTTTTTTAAATAAGACATGAAATGGAAATTAATCAAGACATAACAAAGGGTGAGACTATAATAAATCAAGTAAGCATATCTTATTATGAAACTTCTTCAACTTTAGGAAAAATTATCTTGAAACCAAAAATGGTATCCTAGTATATTCATTTACAAAGAATCAAATGGATCCTTAAACCATCATAGATTTATATCTTTGTGATTGTTAACTTTCTACTAACATTATTCTCTATCACTCCTTATCAAAACATGCTATTTATATTTCTCATCCATGTCCATATTTTCACTTCTATTTTATTTTCTCCTATGTCGAAACCTAGTTATATGTTACTTTGGGTTACCATTATGTTTCCAACTTTCCCATTTTGAATAAGTTTTATTTTTCATTTTTACGATGTGGGGTTCTATGAAAGGAACTTTGAAATATTAAACCTTTGACAAACTAGAAAAAGTTATAGGGATAAATTCATTTTAATGGGGTGGAATGTAATTCTCAGATGTTTTTTGAAATATATTTTTTTCTAATTAGTTTAATATTTTTGATATTTTACACCTCATGCAACATTGAAAGTAGTTTTTTTATACTATAGCACTAAATTTGGTTTGTGTTATATGAAAAATCAAGTTAATAATTCACAAAATGCATCATAAAGTTTAGATTAGTCTATATAGAACAATGAGGTTAGCTTACATTACATGCAAGACTGAATTTCCTCAATGGATTGTGTAACATGCAAGACCGAGTTTTACTGGAAAATAATATATTATTAAAAATATTATTACTTAATATAATTAGATATAAATTAGCCAATAAGTTTTTTGTTATGAATATGATTAAATAAATTATGAAAGTTCATTATTTAATTCATTCATTACAAATTAATTAGAAATGAATATAATAACGAATTGAATATAAATGGTTTGTTTTTATAAAAACTACTTTTATGATCACAAAATAATTTTATCATAATAAATTAAATTAATTAATATTGGTGAATGGTATTAATGAAATTTATATTTTATATATTTAGAAAAAATATTTTTTCACATTCATTGAATATATTTTATAGTCGTATGATAGGAACAAACCCAATATTACACATAAAATCAAATATTTTTATAAAATTAGTATTACCACATTTTAATGGATAAACTATTTTAAATATAAATTTTGGAACATTTATATATTTTATATTTCAAAGTAAACATAATTTTTTAAATTGAAACATAAAAATTAGTTTTGAGGAATTTTTGTTTTATTTTTTTCTAAAGTTTCATTTTTTGATGAATAGTGAAAAATACTAGATTTTTATTCAAAAATTCATTTTTGAATAATTTATTAAAAATGTTAAATTATATTTATAATTTTCATTAAATTATGAATATATTAAATAAACATAAATTAATCCATTTTAGGTCATTTTAATCAATTTTAATTTTAAATTGGATATGAAAACTTACCAAACTTTCAAACATTTTTACTTTAAAAACCTGTTTTGTCATCCTGTCTATGTGATTAAATTTAAATTAATTTCATATAATTATGTGATTGGAATTTTTAAAACTGATTTAATATTTATAATTATAATTATTTAAATTTATAATAATAGAAACATAGTTTTTTCCCTAAAATATTAGTGAATGTAATTAAAAATAATTTCAACAATTAAGGGGAAACATATACTAATAAAGGAAAAAAACACAAAATTAAGGCCCAAAAAGACCTAGAAAATGTCCAAAATCAATTTTATGGATGCATTTATACATTATAATTCCTTTTATATAATAGTTTTCATTATTTTATCCACTTTTAATAGGAAAACATGGGTGGAATTCCCTTTTCCAAAATTTACAAGAATATCGCTCCTCCACTATAAAAAGGACACTCACCCCTCCAACTTATTCACACCTATAAATACCTTTATCTCACCCAAAATATGGTCCAATAAACTCCAAAAATACCTCCCTTCCTCCTTTAATATTCCATTTGGGTATAAATTCAACCAAAGTGTCCCTTTTGTGCAAAGAAAAAGGATTTACCCTAAGATGAGGTAACATCCTTCCTCAAACTCCTTTATTTTATTTTCTTTCTACATCACCTTAAATATTATTATTAAAGAATTATATAATAACATTAGTATCCTAAATATCAATATATGTTTTCATTCTATGTTTTATACATTCACTTACTCATACTTTCATCTAATGAGTACCGAAATTATCATTTTTGTGTAAAGTGAACTACCGCCTCAAAAAACAATGTTGTTTTTTTTCATTACCACCTCTCATGGATGGTAATTATAATGAAAACTCTATTTTTATAATATATATATTATATTTATTATGTATCTATACTTATTTATTAATTATATAAATCATACCTTCATGATTTCCCTTTTTTGTAAATGTGATAACTTTATTTATAGAAGTGTGGACTACCGCCTCCTCAAAGTGATGTGATTCATTCACACTTTACATGGAATTTATTAAGGATGGGTTAAGTACAAATATAAGATATATATGAGAAAAACATAATTTAATGATATTATTTATATTTATATCATTTAATTTTGTTCTTTTAATATGAAAATAAAAACGAAGCCGTGTTTTTGTGTACGTACGGCCTACTATCTCAATGATCGGTGTATATTGTTTAATATTAATATCTTTATAGATTACTATAACAATTTATATAATTAATATATATTATATATAAATAATTTTTTGAATTCTGTAAATAATTAAATCACGATCTATGTAAGAGGATCAAGAATAAAAAAAATCAAAACATGAACGATAAAAAAAGTGGTTACTCTCCAAAATAGTACATTAACTTGGAATTGTCAACAAAAAGAAAATATAAATTCATAATTTAATATTATATGTGTAACACCCGAGACTTTTATGAGAAATATTTTGTTTTTATGTTATATAAATCATCAAAGGAATCTTTCACTACAAACAACACTAGCTTGGCTTGATTTACACGCAACTGCGGCCTTCCTCGATAGCTTGTGTCATACGCAATACCGAGTTTCACTAAACAACGATATGCTATTAAAATATTATTAAAACTAGCCGTTATGAATAGTAATACCAACTTTTTGAAATTTTGATATTCTATTTTTCAAAATGGACTTCATTTTTGGATTCAGAATATCAAAATTATCCTAGGGTGAAATTTTGGTATTTTTCTGAAAACTTTCAATTTTTGACGAATAGTGAAAACACTAGGTTACTATTTAAAAACTGACTTTTTAATTAAATAATTATTTATTTTATTTAAATTTATTTTAGGTAAAAATTTATACATAATACCTATATAAGTTCAATACAATTCATTGGAGTCATTTTTTAATAATTTTAGAAATATAAAAATTTTATTGAACTTTTCACCGTCTTTTACCCACCTCCTAGGAGAATTTGGAAATTTACATAAAACTTAATTTTACCACTTTTGTGAGTGGAATTTCGAAAATCCAAGAGACACAGTTAATATCAGGGACTAAAATGTTGTTCAATGAGATGAAAATATTTTTTTGGTGAATAGTAACTTTTTACTTTTTTTACCACGTTTAAAAGTAAATAGGGAAATTAAGGGTAAAAATGTTTTTATTATTACCCTAACTTTTGTCCTAATTCCATTGGATAAGTTTAATTCGACCAAAAACAACATTAGGAATAAAATATGATCATTTAGGCCCACTTGGATTAGATTAGGACATTTATTATTAATTTATTTAAAGAAGGGTTAAAATAGTTAAAATCAAAGTTTAATAAGTAAATAATTTTTAATATAAAGTTATAAATAAGATAAATTCGACTATAAAGATTAATTAGAAATATAAAAGGATTTCCTACATAATGCTATTTTATTTATAATTTTTAGACAATAAATAATTTAATTTATTTATGACACAATGATGATGCAGTAATTATCTTATTAATAAAATATTAACATAATTGATGTTATAAATACCCAAATAAATGTAATTTGAGACTTTTTATGAATTAAACTAATTTTCTATGTTAATATGACATGTTATTATTTATTTTTTTAACTTTTTTAGAACTAATCTTTCTGTTATGATTTTCAAAAAAATCAATTACCAAATAGTGTCAAAATTGACAGAAAATTGTTTTTAAAACAAATATTATATTATTAAATTGTTATTTTATTCCTAAAAAATCTATGGTTCAGAAAAATGACTTAGATAAGGTTATATATATTAATAATAAACAACTTGGGGTTATTTTGGCTTGTTATAGTAAGTTTATTAACCTTATAGTGTAAGAAAACAAGAAGACACGGTAAAAGATAAATTATCTAACTTAAAAGTTAAATCTAAATGATAAGGTTAAAATAGATTCCTAAACTTGTCTAAATTATATTGGATGAGAGGATTTCGTACCATCCCCACCTTATCTTCTAAATAAATCAATTTGTAGCTATTAAAAACTGAATATGACTTTATAATAAAATAATATTTTTAGTTTTTCCTAAGGTGCCCCTCTCCTCCCTTATAAAAGGGCACCCCCTCCCTCTCTTCCTCACATCACATTGAGCCTTAAAACTCGGCCATACCCTGCCAAATTCTCTTATAAACTTCCCTAGAAACATCCTAGAGGTACTGGTATTCTTGAAAGACCAATTTTAGTGCCGTAAGAGGAGGTCTCAAAGAGGCGCTTCAAAGAAGAGGTAATGTCCATTACAGATTCTTTCAAATTTATTTCTTCTTCCACTTCTTCTTATTTAGTTGTTTAATTATGAAGTAATAACATTAGTATCACTCATATACTGGTATGTTATTATAAGTATGAAACAACCCTATTTCACCATCTATCCATCCTACGGAAAACGAAATCACCGCGCGTGCGTACGTACGGAATACCGTCTCCACGCCGTGGTGTAATCTATTTTCCACCACCACCTTACTTGGATGGGTATAATGGTGTAAATAATAAATATATATGATTATTTTAAAGTGATATTGATTCTTAAATAGTATACATACACTCCAATACAATTCCACGATCATGGGACTGATATCATCGCTCGTGCGTACATACGGAATACCATCTCCACGATATGATGTGACTCGTTCTACATGACCTTAATTGAATAATGAATATATAAATGAATTGAAGGAATTAATATGATATATATTACACTAATAACATTTTGGAAATGTTATATCTATAACCTGAAGAGAAGAATAAGAATTTATTCGACAAAACACGCATAAGAACAAAAAGTAATAAACACCCAAATAACAAGTAGCAATGAAATATTACTAATAAGAAGCTAAGAATATGGTCATATATGATATCATAACAATTAGTATGATTCTAGAATAAGTCAATGACATTATTTAAATCATTATACAGGAGGTTTGGACACTTACGAAGCAAATCGGACCTAAGGTAAGGGAAAATATCACAATCTCATTTTTATTTGAGATTGTTTATACTTTTGTATTTACTGGGGTGTATTTTATCATCCACATCCATTTTTCCTCAATATGTAATATTATTTCCATCCACATAAAATTGTTTAAATCCAATTTTACCCTTCGGTGAGTTTTTAGTAAAAGATATGAAAGGAATCTTTTGTCGTTTTTCGTACAAGGTACTTTTTGACTTTTCCGACAAAAGTACGAGAAGAATGTTTTTTTAACTTATACGGAATGAATGTATTTTTAAAACATTATTTCCAAAAAGCTTCCTTTACAAGTTTTCACCTTTATTTTTAATCAACTTCTTTTAGTTTAAAATTGTATGACATGTTAAGAAAGGGGAAAAAATTTTGAAGTAGAAAGGATATTTTACTCAAGAATGGAGTTCAAGTGTTTTATAAAAATTATTTTCCATCTAAGATAATATAGGGTTCTGTTTCTATCCCTATTATTACACTGATTTGATTATGTTGTGATGGAATTATTTTTATGAATTCCTTTATCTTATATGAATTGTTTTATGATGTCACGATGTTTAAGAATCCCATTTTTATTACATGGGATATGCTATGATGTATGATTTATGATTTTGTGGCACACATAAGAATGGTATCATTATGAGATGGGAGGGACCTATATCTCCCTCCAATGCATTGGGTAAAGATTTATATCTCATGAGATAGACATGGCTGGAATGGCAGGTTAAACCAGTTCAGTGAAACAGGACTGAAACGAGAAGTGAACTCAGTTCAGAAATGGACTTGTCCGCTAAGATAGTCTTGGCAATGAGTCTTGACTACTAAGAAATGATTCTATATGATTATTTGTGTATGAAATACTGTTTTATGTTTTAAGTTATGATTATTGGGATTACATTTCACTACTATGATTTATCCCATGTTATAAAATTATGATCTCTTTTGCAGGTTAATATTTCCAAAATGTTATGTTCTTAGGAATATGATGTGATTTATATTTCTTTTATTTACCCTTACTGAGAATTTGAGCTTACCCTTTTTTATGTTTTCTTTCCCAAGGTCAGGAAGAAGGTTATTAAGTAGGATATGCCAAAAGGGACTCTAGATATGATGAAATAAATGGGAGACCATGTAGATGCTTTATGAACCAGTTGTTTATGTTTCCCAGTTTCCAAAGACACTATACCTATACGGTACTTTCCTAGTTTTGTTATATGTTGTAACAAGTGTGCTTAAATTATGAAGTAATAACAATGTGTGTAAATTATGATTCGTTATAGTTGCTATCAGAGGAAAGGTATTGTCAACCTTTGGAAACTAGGATGCGAAACCCTTAGTAAGAACCCTAAGGATAAGTCTAAGCATAGAAAACAATCTTAGTGTTTTAGAAATGGCCATGAACAACCTATGATAAGACCTTAAGTGTGAAATTTTATTCTTGATTATGTGTTTTTTCTATTATAATTAGTGTTCCTCACACTATTCTTCTTGGTTTTAGTCAATGGTTGGAACCCGAAGGAATCGTGTTAATGCGGAATGCGACGGGCAATGAAATGATTGTCCCCCTGAGCAACCAAATGTTATGGGAGCTGGAATGAAAAATCTGGTAGCCATGCTCTCACAAATTTCTCAAGCTATGAATCATGCAGGACTTCCATATGAGCAAATGAAGGAGTATCATTCTGTTGAAACCTTCATGAGGCAGCGTCCACCTTCATTCAGCGGGTCTTCTGATCCATTAGTGGCTGAACAATGGATCAGTACCACTGAAAAGATATTTTCAGTTCTTCAATGTTCTGAACATGATAAATTCATTTAGCAGTGTATCGTTTGGAAGGAGATGCTGATCAATGGTGAAATCTTATTAAGAATATGAGGCAAAGGGATGAAATTGAGTCCATGGAATGGGACGAGTTCAAGGACTTGTTTTTTAATAAGTACTTCCCTCGTATTCTCTGAACAAAGATGGAGAAGGAATTTCTTGAACTAAAGAAAAAGGATGATGAATCTGTTGGTACCTACGAAGAAAATTTTACAAGACTTGCAAGGTACGCTTCTGGTATTGTTATCCAACCTGAGAGTATGATCGATCAATTATTTAGTGGCTTAAAACCAAGTATTCGAATGGCATTAGCCGTATGGGACTTCAATAGGTATGATGAAATCGTTCGATGTGCTCTCAAGGTTGAGATGGAGATTGGAGTAACCCATCAGTCATATGGGTTTGATAAGAAGAGGAAAATGGAATTCAATGGAAAATCTAAAGAGTACACAGAAAAGAAGATGAGTTTTCCCTTATGCTCAAAGTGTGGAAAGAAACATGGAGTAAATTGTCTTAAGGGGACAAGAAAATTTTATAAATGTGGAAAAGAAGGTCATCAGGAAATTTAATGTCAAAATAATGGGAAGAATATGTCTAATGATGCAAACAAAGGAAGGGATACGCAGAATGAACCTACTACCCTTCAATGTTTCAAGTGCAAGGAGATGGGGAATTATGCCAATCAATTCCCAAATCAAAGGGTTGATGATGATGATCGACATCAACAAACTCTTAAGGCTAAAGACAAAGGTAAGTCACATGCAATTTCTATCAGTGATGTGGAGTATGATAATGAAGTGGTGAAAGGTACACTTACCATCCTCTCTAAAGTATAAAATGTTTTATTTGATTCTGGATCCACCCAATCTTTTATTTCTGAATAATTTGCTAAGGGTATCACCATATTACCTAAAAAATTAGATATTGAGTTATCTGGGACAAACCCTAATGGCACAACAGTCCCATAAAAAGTCTACAATTCTTCTCTGATTGAAGTTTGTGGGAAAGTGCTTCTTGCAAATCTTGTGATCCTTCCTATAGTAGAATTTGATGTGATTCTTGGAATGGATTGGATTTCTCTATATGGAGCTCATATCAATTTCCAAATAAGGGAAGTCACATTTCATATTCCAGATCAATCTATGATCTTCTATCGATGCAATGATGAACATAACCTTCCAGTGGAAATTTCTTCCATCTTATGGGTTTTGATTCCACTAAATGAATGTTATTTATCTCAAATGGTTGGTGAGAAAATCATGATTAAAAATATTTCCATTGTATGGGAGTTTGACGATGTCTTTCCAGAGGAATTTTCAGGTCTTCCACCAAATCGTGAAGTTGAGTTTTCAATAGAACTCGTACCGGGTGCATTGCCTATTTCAAAGACACCTTATAGAATGGTCCCAATTGAGTTGCAGAAATTGAAGAAACTACTACAAGATAATCATGATAAAGGATTCATATTCCCTAGTGCGTCACCTTTGGGAGCACCTGTTCTATTTGTTAAGAAGAAATATGGATCAATGATACTCTTCATTGATTATCGAAAACTTAACAAGATCACGATCAAGAACAAATATCCTCTCCCATGCATTGATGACTTATTTGACCAACTACGCGGAACTCAATACTTTTCCAAGATTCATCTTTATTCAGGGTATCATCAATTAAGGGTCAAAAGGGAGGATATACCAAAGACAGCTTTCCGTACAAGGTATGGACACTATGAATTTATAGTGATGCCATTTGGTCTTACTAATGCCCCTACTATCTTCATGGATATGATGAATAGAGTCTTTAGAGACTATCCTGATCATTTTGTGGTAGTATTTATAGACGATATTCTTGTCTATTCAAAGTTCAAGGAAGAACATGAAGATCACTTGAGAATTATATTAAAGACCCTGAGAAAGGAGAAGCTTTATGCAAAATTTACCAAGTGTGAATTTTGGCTTAAAAAAGTTGCATTTTTGGGTCACATAATCTCAAAAGAGGGGATATCTATGGATCCAGCAAAAACAGAGGTTATTGAAAGATGGTCAAGACCAACAATAGTAACTGAGATCCGAAGTTTTCTTGGTTTGGCTGGATATTATCGATGTTTTGTGAAAGATTTTTCACGATTATCTAGTCCACTCACCAAGTTGACTCGAAAAGGAGTTCAGTTCGTGTGGACGGAAGAATGTGAAGAGAATTTCAAGGAGTTTAAAAGAAGTTTATCCAGTGCACCTGTACTCACACTTCCTTATAGTGGAGAAAGGTTTGTGATCTATAGTGACGCATCCAAGAAGGGGCTGGGGTTTTTTCTTATGCAAAACAATATGGTGATAGCTTATGCCTCACGACAGTTGAAAATCCATGAGCAAAATTACCCAACTCATGATTTGGAGTTAGCTTTGGTAATCTTTTCATTAATGATTTGGAGGCATTATATTTATGGTGAAAGGTGTGATATTTATACTGATCCTATAAGATTAAAGTATATTTTCACACAAAAGGAGATGAATATGTGCCAAAGAAGATGGTTGGAGCTGATTAAGGATTACGACTGCTCAATTCATTACCACCCTGGGAAAGAAAACAAGGTGGCAGATGCATTAAGTCGACAAGACCATGCTAGCTTATCCATAATGAGGATCACAAAAGATCCAATATTTATGGATTTACAAAGGATGGATCTTGGAATTATAATGGAAGGGGGAAAATTTTATTTTTCTCAAATGAATGTTCAACCATATATACATTTGAAGAATAAAGAGGAACATAAAGAAGATGTAGAGCCACAAAAGAAGGTGAGAAATGTTCCTGAATTCAACCTTGATTGTGATGGGATAATAAAATTGAGGAATCGGGTTTGTGTTCCTCCCATACCAGAATTAATGAATGAGTTTCTGTATGAGGCTCATAGTTCTTCATTCTCTATTCATCCTGGAAGCACGAAGATGTATAAGGACTTGAAAGAGTACTTTAGGTGGGATGTCATGAAAAGAGATGTTGCTGAATATGTCTCTTGATGCTTGGTTTGTCAGCAAGTTTAAGCTGAGAGACAGAAGTCTAAGGGGGTGTTACAACCATTACCCATACCTGAATGGAAATGGGAAAACATCACTATGGACTTTGTCACCAGACTTCCTAAAACATCAAAAGGCAATAATGCTATCTGGGTCCTAGTTGATCATCTTACAATGTCATCACACTTCATTGCTATTATAGAGGATTTCTCTATGGATCCGCTTGCCAGGATATATGTGAAGGAAGTGGTAAAATTTCATGGAGTACCACTTTCTATTATATCTAATTGAGATCCGAGATTTACCTCGAAGATCTGGCTAAGTCTTCAGCATACTCTGGATATAGATTTGAGTTTCAGCACTTCTTATCATCCTCAGATAGACAGTCAGTCTGATAGAACAATTAAAACTCCAGAAGATATGTTGAGAGCTTGATCCATGGATTTAAAAGGTGGTTGGGATCAATACCTAACTTTGGTGGAATTTTCTTATAATAATAGCTTTCACTTCAGTATTCAGATGGCTCCTTATGAATCTCTCGATGGAAATAAATGTAGGACTCCAACTTGCTGGGATGATGTTGGGGAAAGAGAGCTATTAGGACATGATCTTGTTGATGAGATGGCAGAAAAGGTCAGATCTATTCAATACCACATTAGAGCAGCTCAGAGTCGATAAAAAAGTTATCCTGATAACCGAAGAAAAGACCTAGAGTTTGAAGTGGGTGATAAAGTGTTCTTACGAATATCTCCATGGAAGAGAGTAATGAGATTTGGAAAGAAGGGAAAGCTGAGCCCTAGGTATATTGGTCCTTTTGAAATACTGGATCGTGTTGGGGAGGTAGCTTACCGATTGGTGCTTCCACCGAATCTCTCCCAAGTTCACGATGTGTTCCATGTATCTCTCCTGAGAAAGTACATACCTGATCCTTCACATGTACTCAGCTCAGAAGTTGTACCGCTGGAGCAAGATCTTTCTTATGAAGAACAGTCGATAGAGATTCTGGATCATAGAGAAAAAGTCTTACGGTACAATACCACTCGCTTGGTGAAAGTTTTATGGAGGAACAACCAATTATAAGAAGCTATATGGGAGCTTGAGGATATGATGAGGGAGAGGTATCCTCATCTGTTTGTTACAAAGTGATGAATTTCGAGGGAAAAATTTATTTTAAGGGGGGTAGAATGTAACACCCGAGACTTTTATAAGAAATATTTTTTTTATGTTATATAAATCATCAATGGAATCTTTCACTACACACAACACTAGCTTGGATTTCTTTACACGCAACTGCAGCCTTCCTCGATAGCTTGCGTCATACGCAATACCGAGTTTCACTAAACAATGATATGCTATTATAATAATACAAAAACTAGCCCTTATGAATAGTAATAACCAATTTTTGCAATTTTTTAAATTTTATTTTTCAAAATGGACTTCATTTTTGTATTCTTAATATCGAAATTATCCTAGGCTGAAATTTCAGTATTTTTCTGAAAACTTTCAATTTTTGATGAATAGTGAAAACACTAGGTTACTATTTAAAAACGGACTTTTTATTTAAATAATTATTTATTTTATTTAAATTTATTTTAGGTAAAAATTGATACATAATACCTATATAAGTTCAATTCAATTCATTGGAGTCATTTTATAATAATTTTAGATATATAAAAATTTTATTGAACTTTTCACCGTCTTTTACCCACCTCCTATGAGAATTTGCAAATTTACATAAAACTTAATTTTACCACTTTTGTGAGTGGAATTTCGAAAATCCGAGAGACACGGTTAATATCAAAGACTAAAATGTGGTTCAATGAGATGAAAATAATTTTTGGTGAATAGAAACTTTTTACTTTTTTTACCACGGTTAAAAGTAAATAGGGAAATTAAAGGTAACAATTTTATTATTATTACACTAACACATGTCCTAATTCTATTGGATAAGTGTAATTCGACCAAAAACAATATTAAAAATAAAATATGATCATTTAGGACCACTTGGATTAGATTAGGACATTTATTATTAATTTATTTAAAGAAGGGTAAAAATAGTTAAAATCAAAGTTTAATAAGTAAATCATTTTTAATATAAGATTATACATAATATAAATTAGACTATAAATGTTAATTAAAAAGATACAAATATTTCCTACATAATGGTATTTTATTTATAATTTTTAGACATTAAATAATTTAATTTATTTGTGACACAATGATGATGTAGTAATTATCTTATTAATTAAATATAAACATAATTGATGTTATAAATACCCAAATAAATGTAATTTGAGACTTTTTATGAATTAAACTAATTTTCTATATTAATATTACATGTTATTATTTATGTAATTAACTTTTTTCGAACTAATCTTTCTGTTATGATTTTCAAAAAAAATCAATTACCAAATAGCGTCAAAATTTACATAAAATTGTTTTTAAAACAAATATTATATTATTAAATTGTTATTTTATTCCTAAAAATCTAATGTTCAGAAAAATGACTTATATAAGGTTATTTATATTAATAATAAACAACCTGGGGTTCGTTTGTCCTGTTATAGTAAGTTTATTAACCTTATTGTGTAAGAAAACAAGAAGACACGGTAAAAGTTAAATTATCTAACATAAAGTTAAATCTAAATGATAAGGTTAAAACAGATACCAAAACTTGTCTAAATTCTATTGGATGAGAGTATTCCAACCCATCCCAACCTTAGATTCTAAATAAATCAATTTTAAGCTATTTAAAACCGAATATGACTTTATAATAAAATAATATTTTTAGTTTTTCCTAAGGTGCCCCTCTCCTCCCTTTTAAAAGGGCACCTCCTCCCTCTCTTCATGTAACACCCCAAGATTTCATAGTGTGTTATTTCTTCAAAATAATTCAATAACTTGCACTACACGCAACACTGAGTTCAATTGCACCATGACTTACCAAAAAAAGCCATTAAAAGAGGTCATGAATAGTATTAACTAAATTTTAAACTTTATATAATCCTTATAATTTTAGAATCCATATTATGAGTTTCTTAGTCATAATGCAAGAACAGATTCATTTTCAGTATTGCACTTTTATCAACTTTTGATAGTGAAACATTTTTAAATACAATATTTTAAACTTTTTGACTAAATGGAGACATCAAAAAAATTTAAAATGAAACATCCCAAGCTTCCACGGTACGCTTTCCTTTGAATAAAACAGTAGCGTGTGTTGTACGCAACTTCGAGTTCTAACACACCGTAACCAATCAAACTAGCTGTTATGAATAGTAATACCTACTTTTTGAAGTTATATATATTTTATATTTTAAAATGGACTTCATTTTTGGATTCGGAATATCAAATTTCGCCTAAGGTGAAATTTTGGTACTTTTCGGATAACTTTCATATTTTGATGAATAGTGAAAATTACTAAATTTTAATTAAAAACAACTTTTTTAATAAAAATAATTAATAGTAATAAATTATGAATTTGAGTGGTTTTAAAGTATATTTAGAATATATTTTTACTATTTAATATAATGTTGGTCATTGGACATAATTTTACAATTAAACCGAACATAAACAAGTGTCAATCTTTTGATAGTTATTATCTCTTAAAAACACGCTTTTTGTTTTGACAGCGGGAATTAATTTTAAATTAATTTCTGCCACTTCTGTGTTTTGAATTTAGGAAAATGGATTCCATATTTGGAATCAGGATGTTCAAATTGTGTAAATAGGTAACTTTTATTTTTAGACATTTTGAATAATTACTGCGGTAAATATTTTATTTACCATGGTTAAGGGTAAATCCGGTAAATAAGGGTTAAAAAATAATATTATAATAATACTAAATTACCCTAAAACGTGTCTTAACCCTATTGGTTGATACATGGTCGACCATGGGCATCTTTGTGTCAATTTTGGGACCCCATGGATCCACTTGTAAGTGATAATGACACTTTATTTTAATTAAGTCAAAATGAATACAAAAATGACACAAGCATATATCTTTTAGAAAAACAATTGTTACATAGGGTTATATAAGTTGGATTTTAGATTATAAATATTAATTAGAAATATAAAAAGATTTCCTACATAATGATATTTTATTTATAATTTTTAGACATTAAATAATTTATTTTATTTATGACACAAAGATGATGCAGTAATTACTATAATAGTGAAAAATTAAAATAATTGATATTATAAATACCCAAAAAAATATAATATGAAACTTTTAATGAATTAAACTAATTTTCTAGGATAATATGATATATTAGGATTGATTTAATTGACTTTGTTCGAAGTAATCAATCTTTTATGAGTTTAACAAAAATCAACTATTGAATAGTGTCAAAATTGACATAAAAGAGTTTTTAAAACAAATATTATATTATTAATTGATATTAAATTCCTAAAAATCTAAGGTTCGGCCAAGAGACTTATATAAGGATATTTTCATCATTAATGGACCACTTGGGGGTCTCTTGGATGTATATAGTAAGTTTATTAACCATATTATATAAAAATACAAAGAGACATTGTAAAAGTGAAACTAATTAACTTAGAGTTAATACTTAAAGATAAGGTTAATATAAGTACCCAAACCTATCTAAATTCTATTGGTTGAGTGGTTTTCTACCTATCCCCACCTTAACCTTTGAATAATCAACTTTGGAGCCTTTATAAACCGAATATGAATTTATTATAAATTAATATTTCTAACTTTTCCAAAGGTGCCCCTCACCCCTCTTATAAAAGGGCACTCCTCCTTCTCATTTCTTCACACCTTCAAAGCCTTTTGGCTCGGCCAAACTCTGCCCAAATACTCTCCCAACATCCCTCAATACAACCTAGAGGCCTTAGTTTGATCAGAAAGCCAACCTAAGGAGCCCTTTTGATCAAATCAAAAGGAAGAACCCGAAGAAGAGGTAATGATTTCACCACCCTTCTCCAAGTTCATTTCTTCTTCCACTTCTTCTTCCTTTGTTCTTACCATTCTAAAATAATAACTCCAGTATCTCACATATACTGTGATGTTATTATAAATATGGTACAATCATATTCAGTATTCTATCCACCCTTTGAATAACATGTCACCATACGTGCGTACGTACGGCTTACCGTCTCCACGTCGTGGTGTAATTGTTATTCAATATAATATTATTTGGATGGGTATAATAATGATGTGTAACTCATGTAAATAATAAATATAACATGTTAATGATTCTGTATATATGATATACCATCCATTTATATATTATTTTAATATCAAAAGAATGATATTGTCGCTCGTGCGTACGTACGGACTACCGTCTCCACGAACGCGATGAGATTCATTCTCCATCATATCCATTCAAGTATAATTATCATTTGATGATTTAAAAATGATGTTTAAGGACTGGATATCATTCTGGATATGAATAAGATACAACAACCATGGCTTATGTAACAAAACATATAAAAGAAAATGAGTAAGTTAACTCCCGAAACGACGATAATTCTAAGATATTATTAACAAATCAATGTTAAAAGATCATATATGATATCATATTAATATATATGATTCTTGTATAATTTAATAACAACTATTTCACCATTATACAGGAGGTTAACCTACCCCAACCAAGGAAAAGTACAAGGTAAGGGTTTACTTTACAACCTCTTCATTATCCAAGGTTGTTTATACGTAATAATCTACTGGGATCTCTTTATCATCCACATCCATGTTTCTTAAAAATGCATTTCAAAACATTTTTACTATTTACTAGAATATGAGTTAAAGTCATTTATACCCTTTTTGACTTTTATAAGTGGTTTATAAAGGAATCTTTCGGTCATTTTCAAAACAAGGTCCTTTTTAACCTTTTCGACAGAATTAAGGTAAGAATGTTTTTTTAACTTATACGGCGGGTGCGGCTATTTTCCGCCGTTATAAAATCTTCAAAGCTTTCCTTACAAGCTTATAAGAATATTTTCAAAGAAAATGTTTTATTTTATATGGATCTTAAATTATTTCAATATAAAAGGAGATATTTCTTTAAAAAGAATTTTGATTTCATCTATGTCAACATCCTTTGATGGATTTTAAGATTATTTGAAGTTGATTTATTATGATACAAAACTTCTATATTGTATTGAAGGTTTTGTGATATGTTTGAATGTGGATGTGCTATTTTTATACCATTCATAGTTTATGGTGAAAGTATTGACATTTCTTATGCTAGTTTTAATACGAATGTTTATGTTATGTTTAAACCTTTTCATATGGGAATGCATTGGACTTAATATGTGACGGGTGGAGCCCGCTATAGCTCCTCGATGCATCGATAGGTCTCATGAGACAAACTAGTGTCTTGGCACAAGGCCTTGACAAAATCTTATTTGTAGTCTTGGAACGACGCCTTGGCTATGTGGTTATGATAGTCTGGCATTATGCATTCCATCATTATGAAAGTGGTTATTGATTTTTCATGTGATTATTCGATTAGTAGAATAACCATGTGAATAAGTAAATGGCATTATTTCATTTCATTTATGCCATACTATGTTGAAAGTTCAAGTTTTAAAGGCTTTTGTTTTAGTTATACATTGCCTTAAATGTTTATTCTTATTTATGAAAGTTTCCTCTATATTGTTATCCTTACTGGGCATTTGAGCTCACCCCTTTTCTATGTTTTATTTTTCCCAGGAAGTGAAGAAGTAAATTATGAATGACCTGCAGGGATATTATGTGGGGATATGAGTGTGGATTATGGAGACATTATGTTGTTATAGTAGTTTTTCATTTTATGATGTAATGTAAAACTTATGAATATATCTAGTGTTTCCAAGGCTACTAAACCAATCGTTCTTTCGAGATTTGATCTTTCTTGTGATCATACCAATGTTACGAAGTAATTCACCGACTCTGGGTAGCTGGGGTCGGGGAGTTACAGTTGGTATCAGAGGAAGTTTAGTACAAACCTTGGAAGCTAGATTTAGATAAACTCTGATTAGAGCACGTAGACCTAAGATGAACTTTGAGGATTAGTATAGAAGAACTTCCTAGAATTTTGGTATTGTAGAGATTTTGTGAGTTTTCCGAGCAATACATCCCTGTCTGGATACGAGCAGGTAGAGGCGGCTCTGGCACAGATGTACCTAGGGGTAAAACCCGAAAACACCGCTTTGATCTAGACTCGAACGGGAACTGGTGCACGACAATGGGCCTTGCTGCACTCTTGGTTACGACACTCCTGGGGGATATGCTTAGGATAACTCTCACTTTATTTACAAATCATTTTGAAGGGATTATGAGTATATACTTCCTCAAAGAAAACATTCTTATGATTATGGATTATATCCATAAATAGTTCAATTTATGTTAAGTGTTTTATAAGTATGGGATTATGTATTTTGATTCATAAACTGATCTAGTGTATGCCATTGTTTAGAAATGGCGCCCAGTAGAAGGAATGAGAACTCCAGAAATGCACATGATCCAAAGAGAAGGAAGGATCATATCTTTCATGGTCTTAAGCTAGAATTTATAAGAGAAATAGTCTCCCATGTATTATCATCATATGAAGAAATAATATCATGTGTTGATAAGATAAGTAAAGAGTTTACTGAGTCCTATGGCTTTGAAGGGAAGCAAGAGAAGAAAAGGATGGAAGAGAGAAAGATGGATAAAAGTAAGAGGGAAAAGAATAATTTTCCCATATGTGGTAACTATGGAAAGAAACACCCTGGAACTTGCCTGAAAGGAATGGGAGTTTGTTATAAGTGTGGAGGAAAAGGGCACAAAGTACGTGACTGCAAGGGTAAGAAAATGGTTTTAAATGTACAATGCTTCATTTTCAAGGAGTTTGGACACTACGCGAACCTATGTCCCAGTCATCAGACTATGCCACAAAAGATGCTATTGGATAATAATCAAGTTATGATACTACCACAGATGAAGAGGAATGATTAGAGTTCTTATGTTGATTATGTCAATTGAGTGTTGTATCAACAATGTACTTGTTATAATAATTATGGAGTATATAAGGATTGTATTGCAGTACTATTTCATTAAGGACTTGAGATGGTGTGGAACAAAGAAAAGTGACTCAGTAGCAGGTTAAATGTTTGGAAAATATATGGTTGAGAGAAAGATAAACCATAATATGGTTCAGATACCGAGGTGGTGATTTTAGAATAATACATGATTGATTTGGATAAATTATATTGGATATTATTGACTACCTTGAAGCTGATTAATGATTTGTATATTCCATCATTGTTGGGTTTTAAAACATTTTTGGATTAATGAAGTATATCCAGCATTCTATATGGAATAAGGGAACATGAATGTAATCAATAAGGAATATGGTAGTACATGATGAAGGTATTCATATGCTATTACGGGGTAAAAAGGATCTATATTATGTTTACCTTCCTTATAAATGTTGGACTGTGAGTTTGGACAGAAGTATTTTGGATAGTTCTAGTTTGGATTATTTTGGATTTCCATAAAAGGACAACCCGGAGGTCGGGCGGCAACCCGTCGCGTCCGGCAAGGCTGCGAGACTTGAACCCGCAACCGAAGGGCGACAAGGGTGTATCACCTACCACTGGCCCAAGAGATGTCCTGGATTAAATAATGTAGTTTTTTTTAAAAGATCTGGTAGATGAATTATAAATTCGTTTATTTTGGAACCCTGTACGAATAGTATAAATATAATTTTTTTACGAGTGAAAGATGAGTTTATGGTAGAAATTTATTAATGGACAAAACTCTAATTATAAAGTAAGTATATCTCCTTATGATCTTATCCAATCTCATAAATAAATTCCTCAATATTAAGAAAATAAACTTAGAACAAAAATGTTGTCCTAGATGGTACCTTAAATCATCACTAATTTATGGCTTTGGGATTGTTGGCCTTTTCATAGCCATGTTCTCTACCACTCTCCATCAGATAATTGATGGTTAGATTTCTCTTCCATATCCATATTTTCCTACATGGAACCCTAGTATGTGTTATTTTCGGTAATCTTCATACTTTCCACTCTTTATTTTAAATATAGGCCTCATTAATTCATTTTTCGATGTGGGATTTCAACTAAGATATTTTGAAACGTCAAAAATGTGTTATCCTGATACCCTATGTTTTGTTGAACTGATGGTATTTCAAATCATCATAGATTGATGAATTTAAGGACCTCAATTATACACTTGTTTGTGATTGATGACCTCAATCACTACCTATAAATATTTACATTTTTCCTCCGATTATATGTCTCTAATTTCCACCAATGTTCTCCTAATCGAGATCATAATTTGGTGGTGACCCTCTGATTTCTCTTTTCCTCATATTAAGACTAAATTTTAGTAACCCAATTTCCGATGTGGGTTTTCCCACAAATATATTTTCTACTTTCAACCTTTTATTTTTGAAGAACAATTTCAAATTGCGAGGACGCAATTTATTGAAGGAGGGGAGAATGTAACACCCCAAGATTTCATAGTGTGTTATTTCTTCAAAATAATTCAATAACTTGCACTACACGCAACACTGAGTTCAATTGCACCATGACTTACCAAAAAAAAGCCATTAAAAGAGGTCATGAATAGTATTAACTAAATTTTAAACTTTATATAATCCTTATAATTTTAGAATCCATATTATGAGCTTCTTAGTCATAATGCAAGAACAGATTCATTTTCAGTATTGCACTTTTATCAACTTTTGATAGTGAAACCTTTTTAAATACAATATTTTAAACTTTTTGACTAAATGGAGACATCAAAAAAATTTAAAATGAAACATCACAAGCTTCCACGGTACGCTTTCCTTTGAATAAAACAGTAGCGTGTGTTGTACGCAACTTCGAGTTCTAACACACCGTAACCAATCAAACTAGCTGTTATGAATAGTAATACCTACTTTTTGAAGTTATATATATTTTATATTTTAAAATGGACTTCATTTTTTGATTCGGAATATCAAATTTAGCCTAAGGTGAAATTTTGGTACTTTTCGGATAACTTTCATATTTTGATGAATAGTGAAAATTACTAAATTTTAATTAAAAACAACTTTTTTAATCAAAATAATTAATAGTAATAAATTATGAATTTGAGTGGTTTTAAAGTATATTTAGAATATATTTTTACTATTTAATATAATTTTGTTCATTGGACATAATTTTACAATTAAACCGAACATAAACAAGTGTCAATCTTTTGATAGTTATTATCTCTTAAAAACACGCTTTTTGTTTTGACAGCGGGAATTAATTTTAAATTAATTTCTGCCACTTCTGTGTTTTGAATTTAGGAAAATGGATTCCATATTTGGAATCAGGATGTTCAAATTGTGTAAATAGGTAAATTTTATTTTTAGACATTTTGAATAATTACTGCGGTAAATATTTTATTTACCATGGTTAAGGGTAAATCCGGTAAATAAGGGTTAAAAAATAATATTATAATAATACTAAATTACCCTAAAACGTGTCTTAACCCTATTGGTTGATACATGGTCGACCATGGGCATCTTTGTGTCAATTTTGGGACCCCATGGATCCACTTGTAAGTGATAATGACACTTTATTTTAATTAAGTCAAAATGAATACAAAAATGACACAAGCATATATCTTTTAGAAAAACAATTGTTACATAGGGTTATATAAGTTGGATTTTAGATTATAAATATTCATTAGAAAGATAAAAAGATTTCCTACATAATGATATTTTATTTATAATTTTTAGACATTAAATAATTTATTTTATTTATGACACAAAGATGATGCAGTAATTACTATAATAGTGAAAAATTAAAATAATTGATATTATAAATACCCAAAAAAATATAATATGAAACTTTTAATGAATTAAACTAATTTTCTAGGATAATATGATATATTAGGATTGATTTAATTGACTTTTTTCGAAGTAATCAATCTGTTATGAGTTTCACAAAAATCAACTATTGAATAGTGTCAAAATTGACATAAAAGAGTTTTTAAAACAAATATTATATTATTAATTGATATTAAATTCCTAAAAATATAATGTTCGGCCAAGAGACTTATATAAGGATAGGTTCATCATTAATGGACCACTTGGGGGTCGCTTGGATGTATATAGTAAATTTATTAACCATATTATATAAAAATACAAAGAGACATTGTAAAAGTGGAACTAATTAACTTAGAGTTAATACTTAAAGATAAAGTTAATATAAGTACCCAAAACTGTCTAAATTCTATTGGTTGAGTGGTTTTCGACCTATCCCCACCTTAAACTTTGAATAATAAACTTTGGAGCCTTTAGAAACTGAATATGAATTTATTATAAATTAATATTTCTAACTTTTCCAAAGGTGCCCCTCACCCCTCTTATAAAAGGGCATTCCTCCTTCTCATTTCTTCACACCTTCAAAGCATTTTGGATCGGCCAAACTCTGCCCAAATACTCTCCCAACATCCCTCACTACAACCTAGAGGCCTTAGTTTTATCAGAAAGCCAACCTAAGGAGCCCTTTTGATCAAATCAAAAGGAAGAACCCGAAGAAGAGGTAATGATTTCACCACCCTTCTCCAAGTTCATTTCTTCTTCCACTTCTTCTTCCTTTGTTCTTACCATTCTAAAATAATAACTCCAGTATCTCACATATACTGTGATGTTATTATAAATATGGTACAATCATATTCAGTATTCTATCCACCCTTTGAATAACATGTCACCATACGTGCGTACGTACGGCTTACCGTCTCCATGTCGTGGTGTAATTGTTATTCAATATAATATTATTTGGATGGGTATAATAATGATGTGTAACTCATGTAAATAATAAATATAACATTTTAATGATTCTGTATATATGATATACCATCCATTTATATATTATTTTAATATCAAAAGAATGATATTGTCGCTCGTGCATACGTACGGACTACCGTCTCCACGAACGCGATGAGATTCATTCTCCATCGTATCCATTCAAGTATAATTATCATTTGATGATTTAAAAATGATGTTTAAGGACTGGATATCATTCTGGATATGAATAAGATACAACAACCATGGCTTATGTAACAAAACATATAAAAGAAAATGAGTAAGTTAACTCCCGAAACGACGATAATTCTAAGATATTATTAACAAATCAATGTTAAAAGATCATATATGATATCATATTAATATATATGATTCTTGTATAATTTAATAACAACTATTTTACCATTATACAGGATGTTAACCTACCCCAACCAAGGAAAATTACAAGGTAAGGGTTTACTTTACAACCTCTTCATTATCCAAGGTTGTTTATACGTAATAATCTACTGGGATCTCTTTATCATCCACATCCATGTTTCTTAAAAATGCATTTCAAAACATTTTTACTATTTACTAGAATATGAGTTAAAGTCATTTATACCCTTTTTGACTTTTATAAGTGGTTTATAAAGGAATCTTTCGGTCGTTTTCAAAACAAGGTCCTTTTTAACCTTTTCGACAGAATTAAGGTAAGAATGTTTTTTTAACTTATACGGCGGGTGCGGCTATTTTCCGCCGTTATAAAATCTTCAAAGCTTTCCTTACAAGCTTATAAGAATATTTTCAAAGAAAATGTTTTATTTTATATGGATCTTAAATTATTTCAAAATAAAAGGAGATATTTCTTTAAAAAGAATTTTGATTTCATCTATGTCAACATCCTTTGATGGATTTTAAGATTATTTGAAGTTGATTTATTATGATACAAAACTTCTATATTGTATTGAAGGTTTTGTGATATGTTTGACTGTGGATGTGCTATTTTTATACCATTCATAGTTTATGGTGAAAGTATTGACATTTCATATGCTAGTTTTAATACGAATGTTTATGTTATGTTTAAACCTTTTCATATGGGAATGCATTGGACTTAATATGTGACGGGTGGAGCCCGCTATAGCTCCTCGATGCATCGGTAGGTCTCATGAGACAAACTAGTGTCTTGGCACAAGGCCTTGACAAAATCTTATTTGTAGTCTTGGCACGAGTCCTTGGCTATGTGGTTATGATAGTCTGGCATTATGCATTCCATCATTATGAAAGTGGTTATTGATTTTTCATGTGATTATTCGATTAGTAGAATAACCATGTGAATAAGTAAATGGCATTATTTCATTTCATTTATGCCATACTATGTTGAAAGTTCAAGTTTTAAAGGCTTTTGTTTTAGTTATACATTGCCTTAAATGTTTATTCTTATTTATGAAAGTTTCCTCTATATTGTTATCCTTACTGGGCATTTGAGCTCACCCCTTTTCTATGTTTTATTTTTCCCAGGAAGTGAAGAAGTAAATTATGAATGACCTGCAGGGATATTATGTGGGGATATGAGTGTGGATTATGGAGACATTATGTTGTTATAGTAGTTTTTCATTTTATGATGTAATGTAAAACTTATGAATATATCTAGTGTTTCCAAGGCTACTAAACCAATCGGTCTTTCGAGATTTGATCTTTCTTGTGATCATGCCAATGTTACGAAGTAATGCACCGACTCTGGGTAGCTGGGGTCGGGGCGTTACACTTCATCACACCACTTTGTGCCTTTAAGTTTGGAGAAACCCTGCCAAATTCTCTTCTCCACTTCCCTAGAAACATCCTAGACGTCCTGGTATTCTTTAATGACCAGTTTTAGTGCCCTAAGAGGAGGTCTCAAAGAGGCGCTTCAAAGAAGAGGTAATGTCCGTTACCGATTCTTTCAACTTTATTTCTTCTTCCACTTCTTCTGATTTAGTTGTTTCATTATGAAGTAATAACATCAGTATTACTCATATAATGTTATGTTATTATAAGTATGAAACATCCCTATTTCACCATCTATCCATCCTACAGAAAACGAAATCACCGCACGTGCGTACATACGGAATACCGTCTCCACGCCGTGGTGTAATCTATTTTCCACCACCACCGTACATGGATGGGTATAATGGTGTAAATAATAACTATATTTGATTATTTTAAAGTGATATTGATTCTGAAATAGTATACATACACTCCAATACAATTCCAAGATCATGGGAACGATATCATCGCTCGTGCGTACGTACGGAATACCGTCTCCACGATGTGATGCAACTCATTCTACATGATCTTCATTGCATAATGATTATATAAATTAATTGAATGAATTAATATGATATATATTACACTAATACCATTTTGTAAATGAGGTATCTATAACCTAAAGAGAATAATAAGAATTTATTCGACCAAACACGCACAAGAACAAAAAGTAATAAACACCCGAATAACAAGTAGCAATGAAATATTACTAATAAGAAGCTAAGAATATTGCCATATATGATATCATAACATTGAGTATGATTCTGGAATAAGTCAATGGCATTATTTAAATCATTATACAGGAGTTTCGGACACTTACAAAGCAAATCGGACCTAAGGTAAGGGAAAATATCACAATCTCATTTTTATCCGAGATTGTTTATACTTTGGTATTTACTGGGGGTGTATTTTATCATCCACATCCATGTTTCTTCAATATGTAATACTATTTCCATCCACCTAAAATTGTTTAAATCCAATTTTACCTTTCGGTGAGTTTTTAGTAAAAGATACTAAAGGAATCTTTTGTTGTTTTTCGTACGCGGTACTTTTTGACTTTTCCGACAAAAGTATGAGAAGAATATTTTTTTAACTTATACGGCATGAATGGATTTTTAAAACATTATTTCCAAGAATCTTCCTTTACAAGTTTTCAAGTTTATTTTTAATCAACTTCTTTTAGTTTAAAATTGTATGACATTTTAAGAGAGGAAAAATGTTTTTGAAGTATAAAGGATATTTTTCTCAAGAATGGAGTTCAAGTGTTTTATCAAAATTATTTTTCATCTTAGATAATATAGGGTTCTGTTTCTATCCCTATTATTACATTTATTTGATTATGTTGTGATGGAATTGTTTTTATGATTTCCTTTATCTTATATGAATTGTTTTATAATTTCATGGTGTTTAAAAATCCCATTTTTATTACATGGGTTATGCTATGAAGTATGATTTATAATTTTGTGGCATGCATAAGAATGGTTTCATTATGAGATGGGTGGGACCTATATCTCCCTCCAATGCATTGGGTAAAGATTTATATCTCATGATATGGACATGGATGGAACGGAAGGTTAAACTGGTTCAGTGAAACAGGACTGAAACGAGGGGTGAACTCGGTTCAGAAATGGACTTTGTCTGCTAAGATATTCTTGGAAATGAGTCTTGACTACTAAGAAATGATTCTCTATGATTAAGTGTGTATTCCACAACGTTTCATGTTTTAAGTTATGATTATTGGGATTACATTTCACTACTATGATTTAACCCATGTTATTAAATTATGATCTCTTTTAAAGGTTAAGATTTCCAAAATGTTATGTTCTTATGAATATGATGTGATTGATATTTCTTTTCTTTACCCTTACTGAGAATTTGAGCTCACCATTTTGTATGTTTTCTTTCCCTAGGTCAGGAAGAAGGTTATTAAATATGATATGCCAAATGGGACTCTAGATATGATGAAATAAATGGGAGACAATGTATATGATTTATGAACCAGTTTTTTATGTTTCCCTGTTTCCAAAGACACTATACCTATACGATCCTTTCCTGATTTTGTTATATATTGTAACAAGTGTGCTTCAATTCTGAAGTAATCACAATATATGTAAAGTATGGGTCGTTATAGTTGGTATTAGAGGAAAGGTATAGTCAACCTTTGGAAACTAGGATGTGAAAGCCTTAGTAATAACCCTAAGGATAAGTCTAAGAATAGAACACAATCTTAGTGTTTTAGAAATGGCCATGAACAACCTATGATAAGACCTTAAGTGTGAAATTTTATTATTGATTACGTGTTTTTCCTATTATAATTAGTGTTTCTCACACTATTCTTCTTGGTTTTAGTCAATGGTTGGAACCCAAAGGAATTGTGTTAATGCGGAATGCGACGAGCAATGAAATGATTGTCCCCCTAAGAAACCAAACGTTATGGGAGCTGGAATGCAAAATCTTGTAGCCATTCTCACACATCTTTATCAAGCTATGAATCATGCAGGAATTCCAAACGAGAAAAGGAAGGAGCAACATTCTGTTGAATCCTTCATGAGGTAGCATCCACCTTCATTCTGCGGGTCTTCTGATCCATTAGTGGCTGAACAATGGATCACTACCACCGAAAAGATATTTTCAGTTCTTCAATGTTCTAAACATGATAAATTCATCTTAGCAGTGTATCGTTTGGAAGGAGATGCTGATCAATGGTGGAATCTTATTAAGAATATGAGGCAAAGGGATGAAATTGAGTCCATCGAATGAGATGAGTTCAAGAACTTATTTTTCAATAAGTACTTCCCTCGTATTCTCCAAAAAAAGTTGGAGAAGGAATTTCTTGAACTAAAGCAAATGGATGATGAATCAGTTGGTACCTATGAATTTTTTTACAATACTTGCAAGGTACTCTTCTGGTATTATTATCCAACCTAAGAGTAAGATCGATCGATTCTTTAGTGGCTTAAAACCAAGTCTTCAAAGGTCATTATCCATAAGGGACTTCAATAGCTATGCGGAAATCGTTCGATGTGCTCTCAAGGTTGAGATGGAGATTAGAGTAACCCATCAGTCATATGGGTTTGATAAGAAGAGGAAAATAGAATTCAAAGGAAAATCTAAAGAGCACACTGAAAAGAAGATAATTTTTCCCTTATGCTCAAAGTGTGGAAAGAAACATGGAGAAATTGTCTTAAGGGGACAAGCAAATGTTATAAGTGTGGAAAAGAAGGTCATCGGTCAATGGAATGTCGAAATAATGGGAAGAAGATGTCTAATAATGCAAACAAAGGAAGGGATACGCAGAATGAACCTACTACTCTTCAATATTTCAAGTGCAAGGATATGGGGCATTATGCCAATCAATTCCCAAATCCAAGGGTTGATGATGACGATTGATGTCAACAAACTCTTAAGGCTAAATACAAAGGAAAGTCACATGCAATTTCTATCAGCGATGTGGAGTACGATAATGAAGTGGTGAAAGGTACACTTGCCATCCACTCTAAAGTAGAAAATGTTTTATTTGATTCTAGATCCACCCACTCTTTTATTTCCGAATAATTTTCTAAGGATATCACCGTATTACCTAAAAAATTAGATGTTGAGTTAGCTATGACAACCCCTAATGGCACAACAGTCGCATCAAAAGTTTATAATTCTTCTCTGATTGAGGTTTGTGGGAAAGTGCTTCCTGAAAATCTTGTGATCCTTCCTATAGTGGAATTTTATGTGATTCTTGGAATGTATTGGCTTTCATTATATGGAGCTCATATCAATTTCCAAAGAAGGGAAGCCACATTTCATATTCCAGATCAATCTATGATCGTCTATCGATGCAAGGATGAACATAACCTTCCAGTGGAAATTTCTTCCATCTTATGGGTTTTTATTCCACTAAATGAAGGTTATTTATCTCAAATGGTTGGTGAGAAACTCGCGATTAAGAATATGGCCATTGTACGGGAGTTTGACGATGTATTTCTGGAGGAATTTCCAGGTCTTCCACCAAATTGTGAAGTTGGTTTTTCAATAGAACTCGTACCGGGTGCTTTGCCTATTTCAAAAAAACCTTATAGAATGTTCCCAATTGAGTTGCAGGAATTAAAGAAGCAACTCCAAGAGAATCTTGATAAAGGATTCATACGCCCTAGTGCGTCGCCTTGGGGAGCACCTGTTCTGTTTGTTAAGAAGAAATATGGATCAATGAGACTCTGTATTGATTATTGAGAACTTAACAAGATCACGATCAAGAAAAAATATCCTCTTCCGCGCATTGATGACTTATTTGACCAACTACGTGGAGCTCAATACTTATACAAGATTGATCTTCATTCAGGGTATCATCAATTAATGGTCAAAAGGGAGGATATACCAAAGACAACTTTCCGTAAAATGTATGGACACTATGAATTTATGGTGATTCCATTTGGTCTTACTAATGCACCTTTTATCTTCATGGATCTGATGAATAGAGACTTTAGAGACTATCTTGATCAGTTTGTGGTAGTCTTTATAGACGATATTCTTGTCTATTCAAAGAGCATGGAAGAACATGAAGATCACTTGAGAATTATATTGAAGACCCTGAGAAAGGAGAAGCTTTATGCCAAATTTACCAAGTGTGAATTTTGGCTTCAAAAAGTTTCAATTTTGGGTCACATAATCTCAAAAAATGGGATATCTGTGGATCTAGAAAAAACAGAGGTTATCGAAACATGGTTGAGACCAACAATAGTAACCGAGATCCGAAGTTTTCTTGGTTTGGATGGATATTATCGACATTTTTTAAAAGATTTTTCACGAGTATCTAATCCACTCACCAAGTTGACTTGAAAAGGAGTTAAGTTCGTGTGGATAGAGGAATGTGAGGAGAATTTCAAGGAGTTGAAAATAAGGTTATCCAATGCACCTGTACTCACACTTTCTTGTAGTGGAGAAAGTTTTGTGATCTATATTGATGCATCCAAGAAGGGGCTAGGGTGTCTTCTTATGCAAAACGATATGGTGATAGCTTATGCCTCATGACAGTTGAAAATCCATGAGAAAAATTACCCAACTCATGATTTGGAGTTAGCTGGGGTAATCTTTGCATTAAAGATTTGGAGGCATTATATTTATGGAGAAAGGTGTGATATTTATACTAATCATAAAATTTTAAAATATATTTTCACACAAAAGGAGCTGAATATGAACCAAAGAAGATGGTTGGAGGTGATTAAGGATTACGACTGCTCAATTCATTACCACCCTGGGAAAGAAAACAAGGTGGCAGATGCATTAAGTCGACAAGACCATGCTAGCTTATCCATAATGAGGATCACAAAAGATCCAATATTTATGGATTTACAAAGAATGGATCTTGGAATTATAATGGAAGGGGGAAAATTGTATCTTTCTCAAATGAATGCTCAACTATATATACATGTGAAGATTAAGGAGGCATAGAAAGAAGATGTAGAGTTACAAAAGAAGGTGAGAAATGTTCCTGAATTCAACCTTGATTGTGATGGGATAATAAAATTCAGGAATCAGGTTTTTGTTCCTCCCATCCCAGAATTAGAGAAGGATCTATTGGATGAGGATCATAGTTCTTCATTCTCTATTCATCCTGGAAGCACGAAGATGTATAGAGATCTGAAAGAGTACTTCTGGTGGGATGGCATGAAAAGATATGTTGCTAAATATGTCTCTCGATGCCTGGATTGTCAACAAGTTAAAGCTGTGAGACAGAAGTCTAAGGGGATGTTACAACCATTACCCATACCTAAATGGAAATGGGAAAACATCACTATGGACTTTGTCACTGGACTTCCTAAAACATCAAAAGGCAATAATGCTATCTGGGTCATAGTTGATCATCTTACAAAGTCAACACACTTCATTTCTATTAGAGAGGATTTCTCTCTGGATCAGCTTTCCATGATATATGTGAAGGAAGTGGTAAGAATGCATGGAGTACCACTTTCTATTATATCTGATCGGGATCCGAGATTTACCTCAAAGTTCTGGAGAATTATTCAGCATACTCTGGATATAGAGTTGAGTTTCAGCACTGCTTATCATCCTCAGACAGATGGTCAGTCTGAGAGAAAAATTCAAACTCTAGAAGATATGTTGAGAGCTTTCTCTATGGATTTCAAAGGTGGTTGAGATCAACACCTACCTTTGGTGGAAATTTATTATAATAATACCTCTCACTCCAGTATTGAGATGGCTCATTATGAAGCTCAATATGGAAACAAATGCAGGACTCCAACTTGCTAGGATGAAGTTGGGGAAAGAAATTTATTAAGACCTAATCTGTTCATGAGATGGCAGAAAAGGTCAGATCTATTCAACAACACATAAGAGCATCTTAGAGTCGACAAAAAATTTATGCCGATAACCGAAGAAAAGACCTAGAGTTTGAAGTGGGTGATAAAGTTTTCTTAGGAATATCTCTTTGGAAGAGAGTAATGAGATTTGGAAAGAAGGGAAAGTTGAGCCCTAGGTATATCGGTCCTTTCAAAATACTAGATCGTGTTGGGAAGGTAGCTTACCGATTGGAGCTTCCACCGAATATCTCCCAAGTGCACGATGTGTTCCATGTATCTCTCCTAATAAAGTACATACATGATCCTTCACATGTACTCAGCTCAGAAGTTGTACCGCTGGAGCAAGATTTTTCTTATGAAGAACAGCCGATAGAGATTCTGGATCGTAGCGAAAAATTCCTACGGAACAAGACCACTCTCTTGGTGAATGTTTTATGGAGGAACCACCAATTAGAAGAAGCTAAATGGGAGCTTGAGGATATGATGAGGGAGAGTTATCCTCATCTGTTTGTTACAAAGTGATGAATTTCAAGGGCAAAATTCATTTTAAGGGGGGTAGAATGTAACACCCGAGACTTTTATGAGAAATATTTTGTTTTTATGTTATATAAATAATCAAAGGAATATTTCACTACACACAACACTAGATTGTCTTGCTTTACACGCAATCGCGGCCTTCCTCGATAGCTTGCATCGTATGCAATACCGAGTTTCACTAAACAACGATTTGCTATTAAAATATTATTAAAACTAGCCGTTATGAATAGTAATAACCAGTTTTTGAAATTTTGTAAATTTTATTTTTCAAAATGGACTTCATTTTTGGATTCGGAATATCAAAATTATCCTAGGGTGGAATTTTTTTATTTTTCTGAAAACTTTCAATTTTTGATGAATAGTGAAAACACTGGGTTACTATTTAAAAACCGACTTTTTATTTAAATAATTATTTATTTATTTTTAAATTTATTTTAGGTAAAAATTTATACATAATACCTATATATGTTCAATTCAATTCATTGGAGTCATTTTATAATAATTTTAGATATATAAAAATTTTATTGAACTTTTCACCGTCTTTTACCCACCTCTTAAGAGAATTTGAAAATTTACATAAAACTTAATTTTACCGCTTATGTGAGTGGAATTTCGAAAATCCGAGAGAAACTATTAATATCAAGGACTAAAATGTGGTTCAATGAGATGAAAATAATTTTTGGTGAATAGAAACTTTTTACTTTTTTTTACCACGGTTAAAAGTAAATAGGGAAATTAAGGGTAAAAATGTTATTATTATTACCCTAACACTTGTAAAAATTCTATTGGATAAGTTTAATTCGACCAAAAACAACATTAGGAATAAAATATGATCATTTAGGCCCACTTGGATTAGATTAGGACATTTATTATTAATTTATTTAAAGAAGGGTTAAAATAGTTAAAATCAAAGTTTAATAACTAAATCATTTTTAATATAGGGTTATACATAAGATATATTCGACTATATATATTATTTAGAACTCCAAAAATATTTCCTACATAATGGTATTTTATTTTTAATTTTTAGACAATAAATAATTTAATTTATTTATGACACAATGATGATGCAGTAATTATCTTATTAATGAAATATTGACATAATTGATGTTATAAATACCCAAATAAATGTAATTTGAGACTTTTTATGAATTAAAATAATTTTATAGATTAATATGACATGTTAGTATTGATTTAATTAACTTTTTTCGAACTAATCTTTCTGTTATGATTTTCACTAAAATCAATTACCAAATAGTGTCAAAATTGACATAAAATAGTTTTTAAAACAAATATTATATTATTAATTGTTATTTTATTCCTAAAAATCTAAGGTTAGGCCAAATAACATAGATAAGGTTATATATATTAATAATAAACTACTTGGGATTCTTTTGTCTTGTTATAGTAAGTTTGTTAACCTTATAGTGTAAGAAAACAAGAAGACACGGTAAAAGTTAAATTATCTAACTTAAAGTTAAATCTAAATGATAAGGTTAAAATAGATACCTAAACTTGTCTAAATTATATTGGATGAGATGGGTTCGCCCCATCCCCACCCTTTCTTAGAAATAAATCAATTTGGATCTATTAAAAACCGAATATGACTTTATAATAAAATAATATTATTAGTTTTTCCTAAGGTGCCCCTCTCCTCCCTTATAAAAGGGCACATCCTCCCTCTCTTCCTCACACCACTTTTAGCCTTCACGCTAGGCCAAACCCTGAAAAATTCTCTTATCAACTTCCCTAGAAACATTCTATAGGTCCTGGTCTTCTTCAAAGACCAATTTTAGTACCCTAAGAGGAGGTCTCAAAGAGGCGCTTCAAAGAAGAGGTAATGTCCATTACCGATTCTTTCAACTTTATTTATTCTTCCACTTCTACTTCTTTAATTGTTTCATTATGAAGTAATAACATCAACATAACTAATATACTAATATGTTATTATAAGTATGAAACAACCCTATTTTTCCATCTATCCATCCTACGGAAAATGAAATCACCGCGTGTGCGTACGTACGGAATACCGTCTCCACGCCGTGGTGTAATCTATTTTCCACCACCACCTTACTTGGATTGGTATAATGGTTTAAATAATAACTATATATGATTATTTTAAAGTGATATTTATTCTTAAATAGTATACATACACTCTAATATAATTCCATGATCATGGGAACGATATAATCGCTCGTGCGTACGTACGGAATACCGTCTCCACGATGTGATGCGACTCGTTCTACATGATATTCATTTCATAATGATTATATAAATGAATTGAATGAATGAATATGATATATATTACACTAATACCATTCTGGAAATTAGGTATCTATAACCTAAAGATAAGAATAATAATTTATTCGTCAAAACACGCATAAAAACAAAAAGTAATAAACACCCGAATAACAAGTAGCAATGAAATATTACTAATAAAAAACTTAGAATATGGCCATATATGATATCATAACAATTATTATGATTCTGGAATAAGTCAATGACATTATTTAAATCATTATACAGGAGGTTCGGACACTTAAGAAGCAAATCGGACCTAAGGTGAGGGAAAATATCACAATCTCATTTTTATCCAAGATTGTTTATACTTTGATATTTACTGGGGTGTATTTTATCATCCACATACATGTTTCCTCAATATGTAATATTATTTCCATCCACCTACAATTGTTTAAATACAATTTTACCCTTTGTTGAGTTTTTAGTAAAAGATATGAAATGAATCTTTTGTCGTTTTTCGTTCGAGGTACTTTTTGACTTTTCCAACAAAAGTACGAGAAGAATGTTTTTTTAACTTATACGGCATGAATGGATTTTTAAAAAAATATTTCCAAGAAGCTTCCTTTACAAGTTTTCAAGTTTATTTTTAATCAACTTCTTTTAGTTTAAAATTTTATGACATGTTAAGAAAGGAAAAATGTTTTTGAAGTAGAAAGGATATTTTCCTCAAGAATGGAGTTCAAGTGTTTTATCAAAATTATTTTCCATCTAAGATAATATAGGGTTCTATTTCTATCCCTATTATTACATTGATTTTATTATGTTGTGATGGAATTATTTTTATGAATTACTTTATCTTATATGAATTGTTTTATGATGTCATGATGTTTAAGAATCCCATTTTTATTACATGGGTTATGCTATGATGTATGATTTATGATTTTGTGGCACACATAAGAATGGTTTCATTATGAGATGGGTGAGACCTATATCTCCCTCCAATGTATTGGGCAAAGATTTATATCTCATGAGATAGACATGGCTGGAATGACAGGTTAAACCGGTTCAGTGAAACAGTACTGAAACGAGGAGTGAACTCGGTTCAGAAATGGACTTTGTCCGCTAAGAAGTCTTGGCAATGAGTCTTGACTACTAAGAAATGATTCTCTATGATTATGTGTGTATGACACAAAGTTTCATGTTTTATGTTATGATTATTGGGATTACATTTCACTACTATTATTTATCTCATGTTATGAAATTATGATCTCTTTTGCAGGTTAAGATTTCCAAAATGTTCTGTTCATATGAATATAATGTGATTGATATTTCTTTTGTTTACCCTTACTGAGCATTTGAGCTCACCCTTTTGTATGTTTTCTTTCCCTAGGTCCGGAAGAAGGTTATTAAATAGGATATTCCAAAAGGGACTCTAGATATGATGAAATAAATGGGAGACATTGTAGATGCTTTATGAACCAGTTGTTTATGTTTCCCAGTTTCCAAAGACACTATACATATATGGTCCTTTCCTGGTTTTGTTATATATTGTAACAAGTGTGTTTCAATTCTGAAGTAATAACAATGTATGTAAAGTATGGGTCATTATAATATGGATTTAGATAAAATAATATGGTTCTTTGGGAGATTTATAATAATATTATATTTTTTTATAGGAGGTATGAATATGTACAAATAATTTCAATACTTAAGGTAAAGAAATTTCATCTCACTTTTTATTTCTGTGAGATACATGTCTTATTCACCACTAATTTATTTTCTGTTTTGGGTATAATAACAATGTATGTATTATATGATTATTATATAAATATTTATGGGTATTAACATATTAATTTTATGATCTTTCTTTCATGGGGTTTATGTTTCAAAATTTACTACTTTGGTATAGCAGTTTTGTCTTAATTTTTCTTCTTTGAGACACATGCCATGCAATGCACCTATATTTTTTAATGATGTGTATATAATAACTTTGAAATGTTATATAATAAATTTCATTATTTTCATGTAATTTTCATATTCATGTAATTTTTTTATTTCTATTCTATTATGATTTAAAGTTACCAAACTGGTAATAGTTTATTGTTATAATCTCATTGTTTATCGATATTGTTTAATATTATACTTCCAATAATGAAATATTATGATCTATACATCAATAAATCTCATGAAGTTTATTATACTATTTTTATTCATGTTATACCTAAGTTAAGGTATCATTTGATTACTCTTTGTTACTTGAGATAATTTAGAGAATGTTTTTATGAAAATATGACTTTATTTATCCTTTCTGTCAGAAAACTATATTCTTTCAAAATAATTTTTTCTAAAAATGTTTTAAAAAATGTTTTATTATTATCCGATAATATTTAAAGTGAATTTTTACTCATGTATTAACTTCTCACAAAATTGTTTCAAAAGGAATATTCCTATCATTTTCTGATCAAGGCACTTTTCCAAACTTTTAAGGTGAAAATAGAATGTTCGGTATGTATGTACTTACCCAAATTCATGATCATCATTTCTTGATTCTTCATTTTGATTTTTATAATGTTTTTATTTTTTAAAAAAAATTACCTAATGTACTTGAAATTTTTTGGTTTAAAAATATTTTTCAAAGAAAAAGGGTTTTAAAAAAATGATGTTTAAAAAGTGTTTCAAATATTTTGTAACATATTTTATATGTTTTCAAGATTATTTTATAAGTTTTTTTGGAAAATTGTTTTCTTAATGATTTAAAGCCCAGTTTTTAATTTGTTTTAAATTATTTTCAAAGAAAAATGTCATCGAAATGATTTCAAGATTTCATTATGCGTTTTCAAGGTGTTTTCAAAGAAAAAGGTTTTCAAAATACTTTCAAGATTCCTTTATATGTTTTCAAATATATTTTACAAGAAAAATGATATAAAAACTATTTATGTTATAAAAAGTATTTTTCGATGTATAAAATATAATTTTCTTAAGAAATATTTTAAATGAAATTGTGAATATTTCTTTATAAGAATGGATTTTTGAAATTGTTTTATCAAATCAAATTTCAAAGAAAGGATGTTTTCCTTAAGAAATGATTCAAGTGATCATTCAAAAACATTATCCATATAATATTTCATCTTTTGTTATATTTTTAACTTTATTTGAGACATGATCCAATAATATCATTCATATTCTCTATTTAATGGTTTATTTTTAATAGCATGATAGTTATGACTCCCATTTCTCATCCATGAGTTATTTTCTATTGAAACATGAATCTTTTAACAAGTTATTATTCGATTAAATGGTTATTAAAATTATATATTTTCAATAGGTTATGATGTTATGAATTTTTATGATACCCATTTCATTTTAAGGGTTATAATATGATGTTTATCAAACCCATATCTTTTTATGGGTTATGATATGATGAAAGTTTTATTATCTTTTGGTACATGTAGGAATTATGATCGGGACATATATCTCCCTCTAATTCATTGGGTAAACATATTTGTCTTATAATATAATGATGTGAATCAAGTCTATGGGCTTGATCCACTATAGAAATATGGGAAAACCTGATCTATTATAAGTAAATGATTATGGTTGGGTATAGTGGTGTGTCTCTATGAGTATGTGTAGTCCCCGTGAAGTTAGAAATATGGGTAAACTTGAACCATTATAAGTAATGGAAAGAAACTAGGGATGGAGGCGTGTCCTTTCTAGTAGGTGTAGTCTCAATAAAGGTAGTAAGATGGAGAAACCATATCAACTATTGGAAGATGGGTAAACCCAATCCCTTAAAAGGAAAGGACTGCATTTGTGGATAGTGGTGTTTCCCTCCCAGTAATTGCAGTCCCCATGAAGTGCCTTTATATGGTCTATAAATATGTATTGACTTATATATAATTATATTACATGTTTATGTGCAAACCAAAATTACATGTCTTACTCTTATGTTATTCTTTCATGTCTTATTTTCTTGACTTCGTAATGATTCATGTATTATGAATATATAACCTTTATGTTGTGATTCATGTATATTTTTTTATATAAAGGGTATGATATTATATCATTATGATCACATTCTCATACCCATATGATCATTTTTATTCTTACATATCTTCTTCTCTTACCCTTAAGGAGCATCTGAGATCACCCCTTTTTATGTTTTCTTCCCCATGTTATGAATATTTATTTTATGTTTTATGTGTCTAAGAGGGGTGTTAGTCTTAGAGTACCTAGTGGGATATAATATATCTCACTCATTTACCAGTGTTTAAGATTCCATGTTTCCAAAGGAACTAAACTAATATGGTTTTTGGGTGTCTATTTTTGAAATGTTTTAAGTATTTCAAAAAAATGATGAAATGTAAATGTATTTTAAGACTAGGTTGTTATATTATTGGATTTGGATGGTTTTTTAATTTCTTAATTTCCATATTTACAAAAAGGTTAGTTGTTTATTCCCATATAGATTCAAGAAGATGGGATTTGATAGATTTTACTTCATGAAATCCCCTTGTGGTAGTACCTCTTGTTCCAAATTATTGAGTGTTCTATAAAATTCTTTCAATTATATCATTAGATTTTACTAAAGAATTTTTAATCATTGATAATATAAATTATTTATCACTAATGTTCCTATAATTGTCCATTAGTCCTTGGTAGAGAAGATTTTGAAGGGGGGTTCCTCAATTAATTGTTTTCAACAGCTTGCATAATGTTTCTAAAATATCTCTTAGTACTCAAATATTATTTCTCCTAGGACATTACTAATTCTATAAACATATTTATTTGTGTTTTGGATTCTAAAATTTGGAAAGAATCTATGGAGATAGTTCCTTTAAATAAAAACTCAATAAGTAACTTCTCCATGATGTATGTTTAATAGTCACTCCAAGACAAAACCTTCCATATATAATGGAAAGGATATATACTTTACATTTTATTTAGGTAGTCCTATTGGATTCAAGTTTTAAAACTCCATGGTGATATCCTTTATGTATTTATTAGGATATTTACCTATAAAATTATCAAACCTTGTAAATAACTGAATGATTCTAGTTTTTAGTTCAAATTCATCTTAAAAGTTATGATAGGAAAACTTATTATTATTATTAATGAAATGATGTGAAAAAATGTATGTAAAGTTTGATCATGAATATCATCCATGATTTTAAATAAAGACACATAGTGAACACTATGAGTTTCACTTGATTTAGTTACAAAAATTTTCTCAAATTTAGGTAGTATATTTATAATATTTTTCAAATATCATTCTCTAAATAGAAAGTGTTTTTCAATTTCAAAATCAATAGTAAATAAACCTTTACTTTGAGATATGGTATTAAACTCCTAGTTTATTTATTGTTAATGGAACTAACTCCCTAGAAATGGAACCAGTGATTCAATGAAAACCTGTCATGGATGGTCAAATGAAAATATGAATCTGTGTTTTAAATTTAATGTATTACTTACCGAATATTGTCTTAAGAGGGGTTATAAATCACTAGTATTCATGTTTTTGTTGTTTTTTATATATAAACATGTTAAAAAATTAAAATTTAGGGTTTTATAATATTATAAGACAATTTAGAGAATAAGAGTGAAGGGAGATGGATTAACTAGAAGAATTATCAGTCTTTGGATGAGTGATTAACCTATGGGTATAAGTGATAATGTTATGGTGTAAAATTGTGTAAAATGATAAAAACGCTATCTATTTATTAATTAATGAGAAGGACCCTGATCAAAAACCCCTCACATCTATTTTCCATATTTAATGATTTTTATCATATAATAATCATTATATGTTGAAACTATTTCCTTTGTGTGTGAGGGATTAGAATGAAAGTACCCAATAACCTAACTGTGAAATCACCTTTATATTTTTTGGAAACTCTCAATTAGAATATGTTGATCCAATGTAAGAGAGAGTGGGAACCAATATTTCACACTCATTCTAATAATCATCAAGAACATCACCACTAAATACTATATGTTTCATTTTAAACAATGATGACTGAGTAGAGGGTGAAAATAGGTGAACAACCAAAATAGTAGCAGTTTGGTGAAATATAGATTAAACAACATCAAACTCAATATTAAACTCTCTCTAGATTCTAGAATATGTAGTTAAAATAAGAATCTAAGAATATATTAAAACACAATTATAAAAAATCTCTCCCTCATAGGATTAACCATTGATGAGGGGTATATCCCATAATGTGAAGAATGATAGCCATTTAAATTGGGATTAATAGAGTACAAGTAATGAAATAAAAATAGTAAATGTCTACCAAAATTAACATTTAATGAATATTTCCTCATCATTTTATATACTTATTCCACCTAGTTAATTTTTACATGTGTTAATTAAATATCTCTTATTACTTCCACATTGAGTGTACGATCCTTTCATTAAATTACTAATAAATGTTTAAATTATATAATCTCAATATAATACCACTATCCAATATTGGGTTCCTTCTAGAAGGTTTGTTTCCCCCCTACAAAATTTGGTTAGATAGTGTGTATGAATATTACTTTGGTTCCCACAAACCATTCATGATTTCCATAGGTGATTTTTAGTTGATCAATGGATCTCCAGGATTTATAAGTTTCTTCCTCCTAGTTAAAAGTTATGGTATTGAAAATGGGATAATCACTCTAATTTTCTTATTAACATAATTTTGATATAAATGTGGAATATATGTTGGATCTAAGAATTGAATTAGTGTATAATGTTTGAATGATAATACATTATCTCGGATTATGGAACTGCTTTTCCCAATGCTTGAAAATTGTGTATATTTAACCTTGTTTGTTGTATCTTCAGACTCCATTGGATACGATACAGTGTAGTTTTGTGGGTGAAAAGTCCATTCAAAAAATATTTAGTATATGTTTTATGCCTTGAGGTTGGTTTCGAATGTATATAATGTAAGAAGTTGATGCACGATGGTGTTGGAAAGATGAGGATGACTTAAGTTCCCAATGATTCAAATTACCAAAACTTATAACATCACAACTACTATTATATACTCACTTAAATTTAATCTTATTTCTATCATAAATTCTATGATGACATAAATTCATAGTCATAAGAGGTACAGTGGCATTTCATTTAGTGAAATATATATATTTTTAGGATTCTCTCTCTTGGATTAAATGAGTATTGGTGTTTATGTATCCTTAAATATGGTTTACACCTTATGTTTCCTCTAACATAGTCAGACAAAGTTGATGCATATAATATAATTGATATAATGTACTTTTAAATAAAACCACATAGAATCACCAGATGATAATATAACCTAAGGTTCTGGTGTAGGACCACAATGTCCTTCTAATGAACCATTGGACCCTAAAACATATAATTTTACAATTCCAATGTTTTTCATTGTTCAAATAAATTTCGGCTTCCATTTTTAGTAATAAAATTTCCTCTTACTTTAAATTCATTATATAATAAAAATTATTTCTATATATAAACAAATCATGGTATTATATATAATAGTCCATTCATTTTATTCACAAATACAAATTAATAAACCATGTTCATAATTTTTTAGAAGTAATATTCACAAATTCTAATGAAAAGTGGTGTTATTTATAAAAAATCAATGAATACAGATGAAATGTAATGGAATAAAATAAATTAATTATTAAAAAAATATGAAAACTGATTTTAATTTATCAAAATACAACCAAAAATTATCAAATAGATAATTCAAGGAAAAAATAATAAATAAACATAAACATCATCTAAAAAAAATTCAACATATTCTCTAGGGACGAAAACATGGTGGAATTTCTAACAACCATTGTGGAATTACCCTTCACCAGATCCACATAATTTTACCAAAATAACTACCTCAAAAACATTATAGGTAAATGGTGGAATGTATATATTCCTTCAAACATCAAGAATCATAGTAAAAATGACCTCCATGGAAGTGAGAAATGGTCCACTCCAAATCTCCATATAACTAGAAGCCTTTGAGAGTCCCTTCATATGAAATTCCATCATCAAGACACTTGTGTTGCCCTATAGATTCTTAAATTTTGATTATAATATAGGGAAAATTTTATCAAATACATTAGTGATTTAATTAGACATCTATAAACAAAATTTTTTTGAAATATCACAAGTCTAAGGAGTTGATATTTCTTCGAATTTTGTTTCTTGATTCCTTCTTTATCCTTAGTAATTTAGACATTCTTCTCTCAAAAATAAAAAAGGATAGGCCCATGTTTTTTCTGCATTGTTTTCATATAAATCAATTAATATGAGCTTCTACATCATTTGGTTCCTTAAATTTGATAATTAACTATAATTCATTGTTTTCAAAACCTTGAGAGAAAGTGAAATTTATGTCTTACAAATGTTAACATGTTTAGATTACGCATATTACATTTAAAATATCATGATAATATGTTTACATTAATTTTTTTTATCATAAAAATAATAATTTATTATTTGTAAATATTTTTTTGTTAAGTAATCTCATTGATATCCTAATAATATTTAGTCATTATACTAATAAAAACTCTTATATTTATTATTAATTTATTTAATTTATGGTTCAAAATAAAGAAATATTTTTCATAGAATATTTTAAATGTTATGATGCATAAATTTTAAGAAATATAAAATTAATTCAATCAAAATAAAATATTATTCATAAAAAAATTAATATTTGTCCTTTTTTTGTATAGAAAATCTATCCCCCCATTAAAAGTAATCAATTAAAATGGATTATAATCTCAAAAAGAATCCCATTGGGCTCACATGCATATTTTGGTTTAGCTGGGTAAAAACTTTAATACCTTAGGCTTCATTAAAGTGATGGGTTAAGTGAGGATCATGTAATTGCAATACACTTAGACAATAAGAGAAAATAAAATCCCCTATTATCACGAGACTAAAAGCCTGACCTGCAACTTGGGCACCCCTATTGGGGCTTGGACAATATTTATACACAAAAATGAAGGGTTATAATCTAGTTAAGAAATTTTTTCATGAAATGTTTTTGAATACTCTATATTATAAGAAAATCATGATGCTAGTAATTAAAGGAATTAATGTTTACATGAAATATAATTACAAAAACCACTACATAAATCTAGAAGTTCTACACAATTTATCAACCATAAAGATATAAAATCAAATCAATGTAGAATTTATATTTTTACCAATTTCAACTCTATTAAATATATAATATCACAATTATATTAAACAGGGATTAAATGTATACATTTTAGATTCCAAGTTATTAGATAAAAAGTTATTAGATATATAACAACTTATAAAAGTTTATTCAATGCACATAGTAAATTCTACTACACGCATAAAGAAAATTATATTGAACATGATATTATCAAAATAAATTGACAGAATTATTTTAATCAATGCATAATTAAATTATATATTCTACTTTACAAGGAATTGAAATATTTCAAGTGGATTTATCATACTATGCATAGATTTTTTATATTGAATTAAAATTATTTATACTCAATGAAAACTAAGAAATTGGACATATTTTGATCTATCACATGAATAATTCAAGGTTAAATCATCTAAATAATTAACAAGTTTGTTAATATATGATCATGGACTAATTATTTTTCTATATAATTAAATGAAAGTGTATAAGATTTTTATTATGATTTTTATGATTCAATGGAATCTAATTTTTTTCAAATAAATATTTGATTGGATATGAGAGGTTCTCAAAGGTACAAGTTTATTTATAATAAGGGATAATGTAATACATGAGACCTTAATAAAGCAAGTAAAAACTACATCCCAAAAATTATTTCACAATGTTCACTCTAAAGAGACACTATTCATGGCTATACATAAAATATAAATTACTAAAATTCAAGGTTTTATATTTTTTAAAAGGATGCAATATTTTGATTAACCATGTCAAAATTTATGAGAGATACATGTAAATTTATAAAATATTTTACTTTATATATAATTTTTATAAGTGTAAAATATTTTTTTTAAATAATACTCTGAATTTATAAAACCTATAAACTTAAACAGTATTTTAAAATAAAATAAATTGTTTTTTTATTCTTTTAATTAAATATTATTTTGGTAAAATTTGGGTTTATCTTTTTTTTGGAAGTCTCATAACATTTATTTGTTTCATAATAAACAAATTTATTTCATGATAATCCAGATTATTGAATAATTTTATCATAAAGCTAATTTTTATGCATAAGAATTGACTTTTAAAAAAGGGGGTTTACACACACTAATTTTAATTAATTTTTCCTACACTTATTAATTTTATTTTTTTCAAATTGGATTAATATTTGGAATGATCATATTAAAATTATTTAAGAAGCCAAATTATTTTTAAGGAATTTAAAATAAATTTCCTAGGTTAAAGATTATTTTCCACGGTAAAAGAAAAAGGGTTGTTTTCAAGGAATTAATTTTATAAGAGTCATATATATCATATCTAAAAAAATAGATTAAAATATTTTAATTAATGACTCTAATATTATATTTAAAAATATAAAAAAAATTTATAAACACTCATTCAATTAATAATTTATAGAAAAAATAATAATAAACACATAACGTATAAAAAGGAAATTTTCGATAAAAATAGTTTTTCTTATATATTATGTTTTAATTTAAAGTTTTATTTTCTAAAATTGAGAAATTTTATTAGATTAAATTGTTTCAATATTTTAATTTAGAATGTAAAAATTTGGTAAGAGGATTCATTTTAAATTTTTACTAGTAAAATAATTTCCATGGATAATTTTTAATCAAGATTGACAGTGTAAAATGGGTAGACAAAGTAACAAAGATTTATAATAATTAAAAGGTCACTTAAACCTTCTATAAATCATTTAACATATAAAATTAATATCCATGTGTCTCACCTACCATTTATTCACCTAAAATTACTAATCCACCTAACCCACCGAACATCCATGTGATTTCATTTTTACCCCTTACCTAACATTAGTTTTAATAAAAAAATACCTTATTTTTCACCTATAAAATGGGCTCACTCCTACCCATTCTATCACCCCAACCCACCCTAAAATAATTTATTAAGAATTTACCTTACCTATCCCAATATAAATCCCTCCAAATGATTTACTATGGTTCTAAGTAATCCTCCCAAGATTCAATAATATGCATAAAAAGTAAGGGTTTATAATCCTTCTTTGTCTTTTTTAGTTGAAATTATTTTATTATAATACCATTTCCAAATATTTCATTATCATGATTTCATGGTATTATCTCAAATTTAGTATTTTATAATGCAATAATACATATCCCCTTAATTATTTCTTTTTTCCTATGATGTTATTATACCAACATAAGCACTCCCATTCCATCCCTTCTATTTTAAATTATAAACCTTTATTATAATGTCATAATGCTTGTTATTAAATTGAATTATCACCCATTTTAAATATTTAAAATGGTATTTAATATCATTAAATTATATTCCTAAGACATAATATTTCCTAAAATATCCTAAATTTGGGAAAGTAAAGAATGTGTGGTTTTCCAATAAATAACATCCATGTATGGATACTGGAAATTGGATACTTATTCAGAGTGTCTTCATCTAAGGATAATCACCCTAAAAATTTTGGTTCAATTTCAATCTAATATTCACTTTTATTCATGATGAGTTGACCTAAGATTTCACACCTGGATAGACCCTCCCAGGGGATATTCTTTGGATAATTCTCATAAACTTTATAGGATAGAATGAAGTATTTTCCAACCATTAATATGGTCTCCTACCAATGAAGACTATTGAACTCAATCACTATATTATATTCAGTACCCAACACTTTGAAAGTACCCTTCTCCACTACCTTATCATTATTTATTTGATAAGGTTATACCCTTTTATAGTGACATCACCCCATAATTTCTATGTTGATTATGTATTGTATAATCATCCTCCATATTTCTATATATGTCTTATGTGATATAATTTTCTATCCAATATATGGTCAATCACTACGTTTGTATTGCCTAACCGTCCATCATGAATGGGCATAAAGTTTCTTCAAATTCTTTTACTTGGTGAATATCTTATTTCTCATTTCATTGATTCAAGTTTGTTCACCTATATTCCAAAAAAACTATTCATTTGAGATATTATTGACATAACTATATACCCCTTTCTCTATACTATGTTAGTTTAGGGATGTATACATAAAATGTTATTCCACATTTTTGATTTGTGAACTATTACAAATCTGTATATTTTTTAATCCGATGTGAAGGTTTATTACTCTATAAATTTGATTATATATTGTTTAATCATCCACCTACTTTCACTAGATGAGTTATGATCATTTTATACAATTTATTGACATAGGGAAAACTATTAGCATTCCATATATTGTTATTCAAATATGGATGAATTTTTGGAAAAATATTATGTATTCTATATTCATTTTCTTATATGATGAATGCATTAGCCTTAATTAGTGGTGGGTGGGCCATGTTTATAGGCATTTCTTCGATGCATTAGTAAGTCTCATGAGAGAAACTAGCCAATTTAGTGTAAATTACCTATCTGTTTAAATATGATGTCTTAAAAAAAGGTATTAATGACATGGTTATGATGTATGACATTATGAATTACATTAGTATAATATTAGTACTTAGTATACATGTTTTTATTTATTTTAATAAAGATAGTATTCAAAACATTTCATTTGATTATGAAATTATTTTGATGACTTATTTCCTCTGTCCATACTATTTATGACATTATTATGTTATGAAATCTTTTGTTGTGTGGTGCCCTTTACTAATAATCTTAACTCAATATTATTTATTTTTCCTTTCCCCAGGAAATCTAGAAGCTAACTATGTGTAAATTTTAAGGATCTGGTAAAAAAATTATAATGTTCATATGAATTTTTTATGTGGTATTTTATGTTCTCAACTGTAATTTAAAAAATAACCATGAATCTAGTCTTCCAAGACTACTAAAATTTTGGATCCTCATGGAACTCTTGTATATTGTACCAATATTGTGATATAACTACCATATCTGGTTCTCTGGGGACTATGTTGTTACACTTTGTATCAGAGTAAGTTTAGTAGAAAATTTGGGGACTATATATATAGTAACCTAGTTGTATATCACAAATATTATGGAAAACACTTAATATTTTAATGATATATTTCTAGGAAACCTGATAAAAATTGTATTTTACAATTCAATATCATGTGTGCAAGAACTCAGATCCTTATTCTAGGTATGGATCTTTATTTTATGTTGTTTTTGAGAGAAAATAAATAATTTGTAAAGTTTTCTATATATATGTAGTTTACTCTTAAGTACATGTCGTGTACCTGGGTAACGGCCGAGTACATGGCCTTGTGGGTGACCTGGAAGACCGCCTAAAGCAGGGGTCAATTGAGGATAGTACACGGAGTGTACATTAAATGAACATGCAATGTACTTTTCATTTTAATTGATTATTCAGAGTTGGGTCGCTTTTCATCTCCAGACCTATCTTCTTCTTTCTGTGTTTCGTATAGGAGAGCGATGAGAAGGCCAAGAACTTCGAACCCCTACCATTCCTCCATCCGATATCTGGTTAAGACGTCATCGGGTGTGTTGGATTCCCACCAATGAGTTGTCTCTTTCCATAGAGCCTCTCTTTCTGATTTAACCCCTCTTGTAATTTATTTAAGGTTTAATGATTTTAACCTTTTTGTAGATCTACAATGTTCTTGGTCGATTCAAGGGCCGATGTTTGAGAGTGTTCATCGTACCACATCGAGGAAGGTGGTTTGTGCCTTTCTTTGGTTGTATTGGGATTATATATGCTAAAAGTACACAATACCCTTTTTTAGGGTATTGCGTGTTTTGGAATTTTACTCTATTTAATGCTTTATAGGGTTTGTTTGATTGAGAAATGGGTATTGTTTATGCATAAGGTTTATTACTTTAATTATGGATGTGCTTCCCATGTTTGATTGGTTACGGCCATTCGGTCTAGAATGCATGTTAGGATGCTTTTTTCTATGCCTAGTGTTTTTAGGATGGAGTTGTTGTTAATATGAGATGTAGGTGTTTCACATTATGAAGTATGACCTAGGGGAATTGACTGTGAGAGCTTCCTAAAGTAAGGTGTCTTAATTATGAATTGTTGTTATGATTGAATAGAGGTATTGACTTTGAGATCTTACATGGGTCATTGGACAGAGGGGTTAGACTATGAGAGCTACACAAATGGTCATTATTAAATAAATGTTGGACCGTAGTGAATAGTCTAAGAGATCTACTAGGGGTCATTATAATGTAGAATAAGGGTGTATTGACTGTGAGAGCTACCTGGGTGGTAGTTTGGTTTTTGATTAGTGCTATGCGAGACCAAAGGGGTTAGACTGTGTGAGATTTTTAGAGGGTTTTATTATTTTTGAATGGGTGATATGTGAAACCAGAGGGGATTCGACTGTGAGAACCTTCCTAGAGTTTTTCTTGTGAATGTTTGAATTTGCGACAAGTCTGCCAAGCCAAAGCACAATCTTGGACTCAGTATTACTTCATTGTTAGATGGTCTTTTGAGGCATCTATTTGTTATTATTAGACAAGGGGATATAGATCATAGGATAGATCCCGAGGTTAAATTATTAAATGGATTTAATAATTAATAAATGTAAATGAATGTAATTGGAAACTGTAGGATTGTTTACTTTTGAGTACTTCCTTGTTTGTTACTTCATTTCAGAATATTACCTACTATATATATTCACTATCAGTTAGGAATAGTTATTTTGGAAGTTTTCTTCTGGGATTCATCTCCCACCCTGTTTGGTTCATGATTTTGTACTCAAATATATTATGTGTGTGTAGTTATAGATAAGTCCCTTCTTCATTAGGTACTTGAGTGTTGTTGGGGCTGGAGAGCATGGTACCAAGCTGAGGCAGGCGATACTGTGGAGTTATACTTTTTTTCCATAATTTGGTTTCTATATTGTGTTTCTAGCATTGTTACTTGTTTGTATGCTTTCCTATATACATGTGACATGCATAATTTATTTATGTATACTATAGTTGTTTATTACTATCAATCTTCAACTGTTTACTTTGTTGTTTAGTATTACTGCTTCATCTACTATTTACTATTTGTTTCCACTGTGTTACTCTACAAATGATGGAATGGCTTCCCCACTATCACACCCAAGGCTCGCTTCTAGTCAGCATCCTCTAGTGTTCATGGAAATGTGCTTGTGGCCATGTGACCAATCAGGTATGGGGAACCTTTGGGCAGCACCGGGAACTGGGAGATTACAAAGTGGTATTAGAGACATGTTTTTTCTTATTTTCATTACTATTTAATTCCTATAAATAGGGATTAGAAGGAATGAGTATTTGGTAATAAGTTTTTCTGTAGCACCCCGACCCTAGTTACCCAGAGTCAGTGCATTATTTTAATACATTGGCATGATTACATGGAATCAAGTCCCGAAGGACCGATCAGTTTAGCAGTCTCGAAAAATAGATTACATAAATGAACATTACATTACATTATAAACTGACAAATGACAACAGCATTGTCCCCCTTTGAAAACATTCATATCCATTTTCCTATTCTTACAGGTCAATCATAAAATAATTCTTCACATCCTAGAAAAAAATAAAACATACAAAGGGGTGAGCTCAGATGCTCAGTAAGGATAACAATATAGCGGAAACTTTCATAAATAAGAATAAACATTTAAGGTAATGTATAAGCCTAAAACAAAAGCCTTTTAAAATTAATCTTCAGAATAATATGGAAAAGATAAAATAAAATAATTCCATTTACTTATTCACATTTATATTCTACTAGTTGAGTGATCACATGAAATATCGATAGCCACTTTCATTATAATGGAATGCATAATTACAGACTTCATAACCACATAGTCAAGGCCTTGTTATAAGAATACAAATAAGATTTTCTCAAGACCTTGTGCCAAGACACTAGTTTGTCTTACTATACCTACCGATGCATCGAGGAGCTATATCGGGCTCCACCCGTCACTTACTAAGTCCAATGCATTCCTCGTACTAAAAGGTTTAAACATAACATAAATATTCGTATTAAAACTAGCATATGAAATTTTAATACCTTATCTATAAACCATGAATGGTATAAAAATAACACATCCACATTAAAACATATCACAAAACCTTAAATACAATATGGAAGATTTTTATCATAATAAATCAACTTCAAACAAGTTTTAAAATCCATCAAATGAGGTTGACATAGTTGAAATCAAAATTATTTGTGAGAAATATTTCTTTTTTTAAATCATTTAAAACTCACATAATTATAAAAAAACATTTATTTTTAAAATATTCTTATAATATTGTAAGGTAATCTTCAAGGATGTTATAAAGGTGGAAATAGCTTCACCTTTCATATAAGTTAAAAAACATTCTTTTGTTAATTTTGTCGAAAAGTTTGAAAAGTACCTTGTTTGGAAAACGACATAAAGATTCCTTTCAAAACATTTTATAAAAATTCAACCAAGGGTATAAATAACTTTAACCTATAGTCTAGAAAATAGTAAAAAAAATTGAAATAAATTTTTAAGAAACATGGTTGTGGATGATAAAGAGGTTCCAGTAGATAATTACGTATAAATAACCTCGGATAATGAAGAGATTGTAAAATTACCCCTTACCTTTTACTTTCCTTTAGTTGAGGGTGTGTTTAACCTCATGTATAAAGACCATTGTATGTTATTAAATTATACCAGATCCATATTAATATTTATGATATCATAATTGCTTCATTTATGACTTTATAATGCCCGTTTAATAATAATTTCCATGTTAAATTAACATTTCGGATAATAATTTCTTTCTTTATCATATGTGTTTTAACTTTTACTCTTGATTATATCACTTAGATAATGATTTAAAAACTTCCAGAATATAAAACATGATTTATATATCATATATATATTTATAATATTTATATTTATAATAGACATATATATAGGAAACGGAAAACACCGTTTATGGAGACGGTAGACCGTACGTATGCATAAACGTTGTTTCCTTTTTCATATCATATTGAACGGAACTAAGTGAATAAGATATATGTAAGTTCATATATATATATATATATCCAGTATCATTATTATTTCATATATTAAATACTTATTAATGATATATATATATATATTTATAATCATTGTTAAATGGTGAACGTGGAAATGAATCTCATTGCGTCGTGGAGACGGTAATCCGTACATACGCACGAGCGACAATACCATTATATTTATGGTGAAATAATATGTAATTTGATGTTATATCATATATAAAGAATCATTAAAATGTTATATTTATTATTTACATTAGTTATACTCCTTATTATACTCATCCAAATAATGAAGTGTTTGAATAACGAACTACACCGCGACTTGGAGACGGTAATCCATACGTACGCACGTATGGAGACTTTGTCATTTATAGGATGGATAGAGTAATGAAAATGGTTGTACCATTTTTATAATAAAATCACAGTATATAGAATACACTGTATTTATTATCTTATAATGGAAACAACAAATAAAGAGGAAGTGGAAGAAGGAAAGAACTTGAAAGAGGTGATGAAATATTTACCTCTTCTTCGGGTTCTTCCTTTTTATTTGATCAAAAGGTCTCAATAGGTTGGATTTCAGACCAATGTAAGTCCTCTAATATGAATGGAGGAATTTTGGGAGAATATTTGGGTAGGGTTTGGCCGATCCAAATGGATTTGAAGGTGTGAATTTGAGAGAATGGGAAGATCCCTTTTATAAGAGAGGTGAGGGTCACTTTAGGAAAAGCTTGAAATATTATTTTATAATAAAATCATTTTCGGTCTCTAATGGCTCAAAAATGATTTATTGAAAGTGAAAGGTGGATATGGGTCACAAAACACACAACCAATAGGTTTTATACAGGTTTGGGTTACTATATTAAACTTGTCTTTTAGATTTAACTCTTAGTTAAATAGTTTGACATTTACCATGTCTCTTTGTATTTTTATATTATATGGTTACGTAACATACTATAAACTTACAAGATAACCTAAAGTGGTTTATTAATGACATATATAATATTATTTAATCCCTTTTGAAGAACCTTATATTTTTATGAATATAATATCAATTAATAATATAATATTTGTTTTAAAAATTAATTTATGTCAATTTTGACACTATTTGGTATTTTGTTTTTTTAAAAGTCATAAAAACCTTATCAATTCGTAAAAATTCTATAATTAACCCTAAAATGTCATATTAACCTAAACAATTAGTGTAATTAATCAAAATTCTCAAATTACATTTATTTGGATATTTATAACATTAATTATTTTAACCTTTAGTTAAAAGGTAATTACTACATCATCATTGTGTCATAAATAAAATTAATTATTTAATTTGTAAAAATTATAAATAAAATATAATTATGTAGGAAATATTTTTATCTTTCTAATGAATATTTATAGTTGAATTTATCTTATGTTTAACTCTATATTAAACATGTTTTAGTTATTAATCTTTGAATTTTACACTTTTTGTTCTTCTTTAAATAAAATAATAATAAATGCACTAATCTAATTCAAGTGGCCCTAAAGGATCATATTTTATTCCTAAGGTTTTTTTTTCGAATAAAACTTATATTATATAATTAGTACATGTGTTAGGGTAATTTTAATATAATTTTTACCCTTAATTTCCCTATTTACTTTTAACCGTGGTAACTAAAAGTCCAAAGATATGATTCACCAAAAATTATTTTCTTCTTATTAAACCAAATTTTACTTACTGATGTTAACCATGTCTCTCAGAATTTTTAAAATTCAACTCACAGAAGTGGTGAAATTAGGTTTTATGCAAATTTTCAAATGCTCCTAGAAGGTGGGTAAAAGACGGTAAAAAGTTCAATAAAATTTTATATATCTAAACTTATTATAAAATGACTCCAATTAATTACATTTAACATATATATCTATTTTTAACTAAAATAAATTAAATTAAAATAAATATTTATTTAAATAAAAAGTCAGTTTTAAATAATAACGCAGTGTTTTTCGCTATTCATCAAAAATTGAATGTTTTTAGAAAAATACCAAAAATTTACCCGAAGCTAATTTTGATATTATGAATTCAAAAATGTAGTATATTTTACCAAATTAAAAATATATAAGTTGAAATTATTAATTTAAAATTAATTCCCTTTGTCAAAACCAAAAGGCGGGTATTTAAAAAAATAAAAACTATCAAAAGATTGACATGCATTTATGTAAAATTTAAATGTGAAATTACTTATAATGACCTAAATTGTATTAAATGATAAAAATATACTCAAATTATACTTCAAAACCATTCAAATTAATAATTTAAGACTATAAATTATTTTTATTAAAAAAGTTGTTTTCAATTAAAACATAGTATTTTTCACTATTCGTCAAAATATGAAAGTTATCAGAAATGTACCAAAAATTTATCCAAACTAAATTTTTATGTCCCGATTCTAAAGTAGAATTTAATTTTACTCAATTTAAAATATAAAAGTATCAAATATTGTATTTAAAAAAAGTTCTCCATTAAAAGGCGGTAAAATTGTGTTTTTTGAAAAATACATCTTTTATCTGAAAAAATGAATTTGTTCTTATATTATGTCTATGAAACACATAATATGGATTCTAAAATTATACGGAATATATAAATTTTATAAATTCAATTAATACTATTCATAACCGCTATTGGATGGCTAGTTTGGTAAGTCATGGTGTGCTTGAATAAATTGTGTCCTCGCAATTTCAAATTTTTCTTCAAAAATAAAAGGTTAAAAATAGAAAAATACCTTTGTGAAAAAAGCCACATTGGAAATTGGGTTAATATAATTTAGTCTTAATAAGATGGAAAGGGAAATGAAAAAGTCAACACCGAATTATGATCTTAATTAGGATAACATTGGAGGCAATTAGATACATATAATTGGAGGAAAAATTTTAAATATTTATAGGTAGTGATTGAGTTCATAAATCACAAACAAGTGTAAAATTGATGGCCTCAATGCCGTCAATCTATGATGATTTAAAATATCATCAGTTCAACAAAACATTATCTATTATGATAACACACTTTTGGTTTTATGATCCCTTTCCCTAAAGTTTAAGAATTAATTTCTTCATAGAATAAGAGAAAAAATATACTTGACAAGTATAGTTCCATCCTTTAACTAATTTCTACCACAAACTCATCTTTCACTCTAAAAGATAATAGAAAATAAAAATATTATATTTATCCTAATCGTATAGGGTGCCCAAAAAATGAATTAATAATTAATATATCATACCTTTTAAAAAACTACATTATACAATACAGAACATCACGTGGGCCAGTGATAGGTGATGCACCCGTGTCGCCCTTCATTTTCGGGTTCATGTCTGACGACCTTGCCGGATGCGATGAGTTGTCACCCGACCTCCAGGTTGTCCTTTTTATGAAAATCCAAAAATAATCTCAATAAATGATTTATCCTTAACAATATTATACAATGTCAAACTTAATTGATTCCAACCTTTAGACTTATCCAAAATACATCTTTCCAAACTCACAGTCCAAAATTTATAAGGTAAACATAATGAAGATCTTTTTTCCATGTAATAACATGTGGTTACCTTTATCATGTATTCTTCTAAAACATGGTAACACCCTGAAATATAATATAACTATATTTATTACATTCATGATCCCTTATTCCTTATAGAATACTAGATATACTACTTATATCCAAAAATGTTGTAAACTCCGACAATAATGGAATATAAAAATCATTAATCAGTTTCAATGTAGTCATGAATATCCAGTATAATTTATCCAAATCAATAATATCTTATTCCAAAATCACTACCTTAGTATCCAAATCATATTAAGGTTTATCTTTCTCTCAACCATATATTTTCCAAATATTTAACCTACCATTGAGTCACTTTTCTTGGTTCCACACAATCTCAGGTCCTTAACGAAATAGTACTACTGTACAATCCTTATATACTCTATAATTATTATAACATGTAAATCATTAATACAATACTCAAATGTCTCAATACTTTAATAACAACATAAAAACTCTTAATAATTCTTCTTTATCTTCGATTGTATTAAAACTTGATTATTATCCAATAGTGGAATTTGGGGTATACTCTGATGATTTGGAAATTGATTCATGTAGTGTCCCAACTCCTTGCATATGAAGCATTATACAATTGAAACCTTTTTCTTATCCTTTAAATCAAGTACTTGGTGTACTTTTTCTCTACACATATAACAAACTCCCATTCTCTTCAAGCATTTACAAAGGTGATTCTTGCCACAGTTATCACTTATGGGAAAATCTTTCTTTCCCTTATTCCCTTTATCCGTCTTTCTTTCTTTCATCCTTTTATTCTCTAGTTTCCCTTCAAATCCATAGGACTCAAAGAATTATTTACTTATCTTATTGACACATGATACTATTTCTTCATATGATGATAATATGTGGGATACTATATTTTCTAAATATTTGCTTAATTACATGAAAGATATGATTTGTCTTACTCTTTGGATCATACATGTTACTAGAGTTCTCATTCCTTCCACTGGGCACCATTACTAAACAATGGAATACACTAGGTCAGTTTATGAATCACAATTCATAATCACAAACCTATAAATACCTAACATAAATTGAACAGTTTATAGATGTACTCCATAATCATAGAAATGTTTTCTTTGATTAACTATTTACTACTAAATCATTCATAATTTCTTGTAATGAAAATAAGAATTATCCAAAGCATATCCCCTGGGAGTGTTGTAACCATGAGTGCAGCAAGGCCCGTTTTCATGTACCAGTTCTTGTTCAAGTCTAGCTCAAAGCGGTGTTTTTGGGTTTTACCCCTAGGTATATCTGTGCCAGAGCCACCTTTACCAAATCGTATCCAGATAGGGATGTATTGCTTGGAAAACTCACAAAATCTCTACAGTACCAAATTTTTTGGACGTTCTTCTATGCTAATCCTCAAATTCTATCTTAGGGTAATGTTCTCTAATAAAATTTTATCTAAATATATTTCCAAGGTTATTGATAAACTTCCTCTAATACCAACTGTAATGCTCTAACCCAAGTTACCCAGAGTCAGTTCATTATTTTAATACATTGACATGATTACAAGGAATCAAGTCCTAAATGACCGATCAGTTTAGTATTCTTGGAAAATATATTACATACATTAATGTTACATTATAATATAAAATGTCAAATGAAAACAAAATTGTCCCCTTTTGAACACATTCATATCCCTTATCCTATCCCTAAAGGTCAATCAAAAAATACTTCTTCGCATCCTGGGAAAAATAAAATATTGAAATGGGTGAGCTCAGATGCTCGGTAAGGATAATAATATAGCAGAAACTTTCATAAATAAGCATAAAAATTTACGGAAATGTATAAGACTAAAAAGAAGCCTTTTAAACTTAAACTTCAGTATAATATAGAAAAGATAAAATCAAGTAATTTAATTTACTTATTCACATGGATATTCTTCTAGTCGAATAATGACATGAAATATCAATAGTCATAATCATAATGATAGAATTCATAATGCCAGACTTCATAACAACATATTCAAGGCCTTGTGCCAAGACTACAAATAATATTTTGTCAAAGCCTTGTGCCAAGACACTAGTTTGTCTCATGAGACCTACCAATGTATCGAGGAGCTATAGTGTGCTCCACTTGTCACTTACTAAGTCCAATTCATTCCTCATACGAAAAGTTTTAATCATAACATAAACATTCGTATTAAAACTAGCATACAAAATGACAATACCTTATCTATAAACCATGAATGGTATAAAAATAACACTTCCATAGTAAAACATATCATAAAACCTTCAATACAATATAGATGATTTTTATCCTAATAAATCAACTTCAATCAAGTTTTAAAATCCATCAAAGGATGTTGACATAGATGAAATCAAAACTATTTGAGAAAAATATTTCTTTTTTTTGAAATCATTTAAAAGTCACATAATTATAAAAAAACATTTATTTTAAAAATATTATTATAATATTGTAAGGGAATCTTTAATGATGTTATAATGGTGGAAAATAGAATCACCTTCCATATAAGTTAAAAAACATTCTTTCCTTAATTTTGTCAAAAAGGTCGTAAAGTGCCTTGTTTGGAATACGACGGAAAGATTCCTTTCAAAACATTTTATAAAAATTCAACCAAGGGTATAAATGACTTTAACCCATAGTCTAGTAAATAGTAAAAAAAATTTGAAATACATTTTTAAGAAACATCGATGTGGATGATAAAGAGGTCCCAGTAGATAATTATGTATAAACAACCTCGGATAATGAAGAGATTGTGAAATTAACCCTTACCTTATACTTTCCTTTAGTCGAGGGTACGTTTAAACTCCTGTATAAAGACAAAAATATGTTATTAAATTATACCAGAACCATATTAATATTTATGATATCATAAATTATTCATTTATTACTTTATACAACCCATTTAATAATAATTTCCATGTTAAATTAACATTTCGGGTAATAATCTCTTTCTTTATCGTACGTGTTTTAACTTGTTACTCTTGATTGTATCACTTAGATCATGATTTAAATACTTCCAGAATATAAAACATTATTTATATATCATATATATTTTGAATATAAATATGTATAATAGACATATATATGAAATGGAAAACACCATTTATGGAGACGGTATGCTGTATGTACGCATAAACGCAATTTCCATTTTTATATCGTATTGAACAGATCTAAGAGAATAAGATATATGTAAGTACATATATATATATCCAGTAGAATTATTATTTCATATATTACATACTTATTGATGATATATATATTTTTATAACCATAGTTGAATGGTGAACGTGGAAATGAATCTCCATGCGTCATGGAGACGGAAATCCGTACGTATGCACGAGTGATAATATCATTATATTTATGGTGAAATCATATGTAATTGGATGTTATATCATATAGAAAGAATCATTAACATGTTATATTTATTATTTACATTAATTAAACTCATTATTATACCCATCCAAATAATGAAGTGTTTGAATAAAAAACTACACCACGATGTGGAGACGATAATCTGTACGTACGCACGTATGGTGACTTTTTCATTTATAGGATGGATAGAGTAATGAAAATGGTTATACCATTTTTATAATAACATCACAGTATATAAAATATACTGGAGTTATTATCTTATAATGGAAACAAAAAATAAAGAGGAAGTGGAAGAAGAAAATAACTTGAAAGAGCTGATGAAATATTTACCTCTTCTTTGGGTTCTTGCTTTTGATTTAATAAAAAAGTCTCCTTATCTTGGATTTATGACCAAATTACGGCCTCTAGGATGAAGTTAGAAAAGATGGAATGACAATTTGGCAGGTTTTGTCAAATCCAAATTGATTTGAAGGTGTGAATTTGAGAGAAGAGGAAGTACCCTTTTATAAGAGTTGTGAGGGTCACTTTAGGAAAACCTTGAAAAATTATTTTATAACAAAATCTTTTTAGTTTCTAATGGCTCCAAATTGATTTATTTCTAGGATAAGGTGGGGATGGGTATAAACCCACTAAACCAATAGGTTTTAGATAGGTTTGGGTTACTATATTAACCTTATCTTTTAGATTTAACTCTTAGTTAAATAGTTTGACATTTACCATGTCACTTTCTATTTTTATATTATATGGTTAAAAAATTTACTATAACCTTCCAGGAGAACCTCAAGTGGTTCATTAATGACATATATAATAATTTTTAATCCCTTTGGCCGAAACATAGATTTTTAGGAATAGAATATCAATTAATAATTAATATTTGTTTTAAAAATTAATTTATGTCAATTTTGACACTATTCGGTATTTTGTTTTTGTGAAAGTCATAAAAACCTTATCAATTCGAAAAAAAATATCTAATCAACCCTAAAATGTCATATTAACCAATAAAATTAGTGTAATTCATCAAAAGTCTCAAATTAAATTTATTTGGATATTTATAACATCAATTATTTTAACCTTTCATTAAAAGGTAATTACTGCATCATCATTGTGTCATAAATAAATTTAATTATTTAATGTCTAAAAATTATAAATAAAATAAAATTATGTTGGAAATACTTTTATATTTCTAATTAATATTTATAGTCTAATTTATATTATGTTTAACCCTATATTAAAAACGTTTTAGTTATTAAACTTTGAATTTAACACTTTTAACTCTTCTTTAAATAAAATAATAATAAATGTCCCAATCTAATCCTAGTGACCTTAAATTTCATGACCCGACCCTACCCAGGCTCGATCCACAACTACCCCAAGCCCGCCTCCATAAGCCAGGGGCTGGTGACAAGCACCAAAGGCTAAACAACTCGGGGAGGCCTTTGCCTGAGTACCTGTATACACGCACGCAGCACACTCAATGCGAAAGTGCAGAGTAAAAGAAAAAGTAAAGTACCAACTGCTATAAATAAACAAAAAATGTGCATCGACCTCTAAATAGTACAAAGCAAGTGATGAAGGTAAATTGAAAAGAAAAGGGGCAAAACAAACACCCAGCCAGAAAAGTGCCACAACCCGGCAACAGGTGAAAAAAAGTAAACAGTTGGAAGGGTCCCCCACCTGGAACCTGACTCCAACCACCATACGCGATCCAAACTCCAGATATCCTAAGCTTTGATGAAGTCACGACCAACCAATCTATCGTCCGCAAGGGCACACCAAGTGCGGGCAAAGCCCAAGTAGGGGTGAGAATAAAAATACTCAATAGGATACCCTGAAGGCTCGAGGGAGAAACAAAGGAGGTACTGAAGGGTGATCAGTAGATCGAACAGGGAAAAGTGAAGAAGTAAAACTGAGAGTGTTGTAGAATAATAGTAGAGAGTCTAGCTCAACCCAACAAGAGAAAGGAGGTAGACTCATCCAGACACAAAGAGCTAGAAACGGTGAGAAGATGAACTTCTCGTCGAGTCTTCTCTACCTATAGTAGGAGAGTAGACTCGTCCAACCACGAGAAGCTAGACATGGAAAGCACGTGGCATACCCCGTGCGTCTTTGCCTCTTTTGGAAGTAGAGTAGCCAAAACCCAAGGAGTGGGTACTGGAATAAGGTATATACATATTCATATGCTCAAACAATAATCCCAAACAAGATCATAAGGGGATCTCCATCCCGTAGCTCATCCCAAGAAAGTGAGTAGCCAACAGTCCCAGAAGTAAACATCGTCGATTCCCAGCATCCCGCATGTCTTCCTCGAACCGCAAGTCAAGGGGTTCAAATCACCGCACCTTGATACTATCCGCTTTGGGCGGAACTGACTCGCCCTCATAGTTTTAGGTTGCATTACAAGGACGCGTCTCAGTGGGGAAATCTCCCCTCGTACTTGAGAGTTCAGGGGGAACGTCAAACCACACCATGTCATTGCCCCGCAGTCGAGAGGTCTCCTCAAAGTCGAAAGGCGACCACCTGCCCAACCCCGCTGGAGGGTAATCCGTGGAAGTCAACGGGTTCCCACTGGAGGGAGACCCGGCAAGAGTCGACGGGTGCCACACTGCCCAGTCCCGTAAAAGGGTAATCCACAGGAGGGAGACCTGGCTAAAGTCGTCGACAAGTCCCAATTCCTAGTCATGTAAAAGGGTACTCCACTGGAGGGAGGCTCAGAACCGTCATCGGGGACCACTTCCCAGCCCAGCCGAAGGTAAACCCAACATCGGGGATGACTTACCATCCTAGCTGGAGGTAAACCTGGCATCAAGGACCACATCCTAGCCCCGCTGGAGGTAAAACCGGAACCGCTCTGGCCATCCCTGGTGGATGGTACTGCTCGGTGAACACCGTTGTACTGGCCATCCCTGATGGATGGTAACCCACTGGCCATCCCTACTGGATGGTACCACTCTGGCCATCCCTGTTGGAAACAACCTCCTGGCCAGCCCTGCTGTAAACAACCTTTTGGGTAGAGGATCGGTGCCCACGTAATGTGTTTGTCAAACTGAATCCACAAGAACCCTACCAGGGAACACGAAGCAACTCTGCCGGCCAAACCATCGAGAACAGAACCATGGGAAAACCACTCAACCCTGCTGGACGAAACCATCGTGAACAGGACCAGGAGGGGAACCCACTCATCCCTTCTGGTCAAACAAACAAGAACATCCCCAGGGGAAACTCAACCATGCTGGTCAAACGAACAGGAACAGAACCAGGGGGAAACTCAACCCTTCTGGTCAAACGAATGAGAACAGAACCAGGGGAAAACTCAACCCTGCTGGTCAACAATCGAGAACAGAGGGACCCTCTGCGTCACGAGAGGTCAAGGGTACACAAAGCAGTACACGGAACACACATGGTTCCACAAGACGTGTGGCCCCAAGTCAACTCCAACAAAGTGCACAAACGTTCTCAAGTACAAACAACCACATGTACCTCCAAGCATTCCCGTATACTCCCAGAGTACACCACATTTCCACCCAAAGGGATATCGTCCACACTACACCCAACGTCAACACGAAGGAGTAAATGTAACAACTCCAACTTGCCACCTCATCAGCCCAGGCATGGCCAACTACATCTCTTCAAGAATTTACTTCACTCACACAAGAGTGCACGCGATCACACACCAAGGGTTCTCTGCAAACACCGCAGAAAGAACATCCACTGGGGCACCTTTCATATTTCCACATTTAATAAGATTGCGTAAGAGGCTCCGCTGCCCTGAAAAGATTACACCAATGTAACCCTCGTGGAAAAACATACGAGATAGACTACTTACTCGCTTCCAACGGATATCTGACATAAAAGTCATCTGACACCGCTTTACGCCCGAACGACGTCCCGTGGTCCCGAGCCTCGGCCCCGATAAAAGTCGGTCGCATTGCACCACTGTGATCTCCTCATGAAAACACGTCAAAGGGACTGGTCACTTGATTGGAACAGATATCCAGAGAAAAAGATGCATTTCGTCAAACCGCACATGAGAGGTTCTATATGGGACTGGACCTCGGTCCCGAAGCACAATAAACGGATCACATCGTTGCGATCCTCACGAAAAAGTACAAAAGATTGACTATTCACTCGTCCAAAACAGACACCTGATGATAAAGCTTGAAATCACCGCCAACTCCCAAAATGGACCTCATGGGGCCCGCACCACCGTGCAGAATTAAAGCGGGAAGATTGAGCCAATGCAATGCCCTTGTAAAAACACCCAAAATCGACTGCTCGCACACCCCGAACGGACGTCCGACGAAAAGGTTACAAAATGCTCCTCGCAACTTAAAAGATGGGTTGTGGGGCCCACGCCTCAACTCTGGCTTCAACGCCTGAAAACATACTGGAAAACTTCACCTCGACATTAGGGTTCCATCGTCGCGGACGGTGCTCAAATCGGACGTCGGATGCTTCTATGCCGCTCAAAACCCGAACCCCCGCAAAAAGGTCAAACTACTTAAAGGCGTGTCGCGCTTCCAAGGCCCCACGTTTCAGGAATTAAAAATTCCCGAAACCATCTCAAAATGATCGTCTCGACGCCAGGAAGGCACTTCCGCAGACGACACACAAAACGGACACTCGTAATGAAAATTACAGGCATCTGAAATCGAAGGGGGCGAGCCCCTTGGACTGGACCGGCCTGGACCGGTCAGTCTACCTGTTCTGGGATGGCTCGCACCGGCCGGCCCGGCGCTGACCCACGGTCCACCGCAGACCGGCCATGAGGGACGGTTGTTCTGCCGTGTGAAGACCCATGGGATTCGGGTCTTTCTCCCCACACGGGGGTCGCGCGCCGTGACCCCGCTGTCATCGCGCCCCGGCGGCTCGGCCTCGCCGCCTGGAGCCACTACCTCACGCGGCCAGCTCCGCCTCGCGCCGGTTCCCTCTCGGCTGACCGACTCTGCCTGGCCTCGCACCACCGCCACCGCCTGCCGCCTCCCTGAATCGCCAGAAATCACCCCGAAATTTTCCTGAACTTCGTCAGATAGCCACGGACGCCTTGGAGTTCGGAATTCAAAACAATAAATTGCATCGGAAATCATAGAATGATTCATACTCGCGTATGGGATTCGCTTGACGATCGGACAGCAATTTTGTGCAAGTAAATCAGTTGAAGGATTTTGCGGGAATTAAAAAGATAAAAACACAATCCTACCTCATGGGCATTGCCCGACGCTTCGCGTGCGATCTGCCGGAAGTTGAAATTCCTTGGGGTGGAGGAGAAGAGGAGGAGGAGAGGAGGAGCTCCTTGGTTGATACTTCATCCGCCAGAAGGTTCAAACCAAGGAGAGGGGATGGGTTAGGGTTAAGTATAGAACTAATTAAACTTTAATTAATTCTTTAATCAACCACGTAAAGTCCCACATATGAAACTCCCAATAGGGTCAAGATTAAGCCTCCCCTAGGGTAAACAGTCCCTCCTAAGCACAACGGCAGTCTCTGAATTTTAATCTGAGCCTTTTTTCGAAAGTTATAAAACTGAGCGCCCGAGGCCGCCAAATTACGAAAACGGCCCTGGGGCCATTTTTCACAGACGGCCCACGCCCACAAAACTTATACCCCTCCTAGGGTAAACGGCATGCTCCGAACTCAATGGTGCCCTTGGTTTTCACATCCGAGCAACCATTTAAGAGATTATTGAGTTTAACCATTAAATGAATAAATTAATTTATTTATTTATCGGTTTAATGTTCGGCTAATGGATGAGGAGTCCAAACGTCCTGCGCCGACATGATTTATGTCGTTCCTAGGGTAAAAACCCCATTTCGGAACCATCCGTACACTCAGATCTCTGATCTGAAACACCGTTTAGGAGTTATCCCATTTATTTGGTGTGCCTAGTGTGAATGCACTGAAAACTTAATTCTGGCCACACCAGAGCTCAGAATCGCACGCCGTCTGAAGGCGCTACTATGTAATAACATCAAGAATATTCCAAAGTCTTTTATAAAAAACTGGGTTCTTATATCATTCCCTCCTTCAATATTTTCATCCCCGAAATAAAAAACAGGGAACAATGTAGGGTACTAAGCTCACAATTGGCTCTCCCGTACCCAGAAGAACTCTTTCACTGTCCTGCGCCACCGCACAAAGACAAAAGGATTTGATCTATTCACGAGAGGTATACCCTTGATGATGATGTGCATAGGATCACGCACACACCTTCTCAGGTAATCCACGTGGGAGATGTCGTGCACCCACTCCTGACTTTGGGGTTAGGGCAAGGTGGTAGGGAACCTCGCCATACCTTCGCACGGTCTCAAATGGCCCGAAGGCCTCAGGGGTAGCTCACCTCCCCAACCAAACTCCTACGTTGCTCGCTATGACTGGAATCACCGCTTGGACCTGAGAAAAATCTCAGTGATTCCCTCCTTTAGAATATCCATATGGTGAAACACCTAAAGAAATCTGGTCACGCAAGGTTTCATAGTCGATGTCTCACAACCTAGACTCTCTTATATGCTCAGAAAGCGAAGGAGTCGACACCATCAACTAAAGAAAAAGATCCCTTTCCTTTTACCTTACCAACACAGGGTTACACCGATGCCCCATGCCACCCTGGTAACAACTCAAACAAGGAGCAGGGAGAAAAGCATTTTACACACATAGTCTAACAATTCAACTTGATAAAGTAGAATAGCTATAGAGTGTACCTCTTATCACCTCATGCTCTGCAAGATCGTAGACATCTAAAGCTCGTGGCTGCCTGTGGTCCCAACTGTCAGATCCTGGAGCCTGACGTGGACTTCCTGGTGGTGATGGGAAGACCTCATAAAGTCGTCCCCCACTACCAACTCATCCCTCTCCTCTTCTATCACCACATCTTTGGGTGCTACTCTGATCACTGCGCTGCCTCCGTCATGGTGGTGCACCCGTTGCCCACCTGGTATTTTCAGTGTGTCTGGTCAGGCAGTCTCGCGCTAGGTGACCTCGCCCTTCGCAAGAATAGCACCAGCACTCTCTAGGATTTTTTGGTGCCCTCCGGCGCCACTGTGTTGTATTAAAATTCCCCTGAGTCCAGTTATTAGAAAGCCACCTGCGTCGAGGTTCTGCTTGCTGACGCCCGCTAGCTGCGGCAGACGTCTTGGCTCTATTGAGCCTACTGCCACCACCAACTGTAGAATGCGATAGGATGCTCTCGGTCACCAGCGCCTACTCTAGCCCCTGACATATGTTGAAATTCCCAAGGGTACTATGACATCACGAATCTCTCTGCGAAGACCCTGCTCGAACACCCACACTCAGAAGTTACCATCATGGACAAAGCCTAGGTAAAAGCGTGCACGGTCTGTGAAACTAGCTTCGTACTCAGACACCATCATCCCTCCCTGCTGAAACTGTAGGAGCTCCTGAATCCGAATGGAGTGTAAGAAGGAGGGGAAAAACTCCTCATGAAACAACAACTGAAAGTCACCCCACGAAAGTGACAACTCGTAATGAAACTGAGTCACCAGACTCCACCAACGCCAAGCTTCTATGCAGAAAATGTTTTCACCCAAAGCCACCATAAGATCTATCGGTGTCTGCACAAACTTGAAAAGGCAAACCACTGTCTCGAGCCAAACCTCTGCTGCCTGAGGGTCTGACTCACCACTGAACCTCAACAGCCTCTACCGCTAGAACTCGCGGAGCGCGCTCAACCTGCTCTCAAGCTTAGTCTGCTCTACTGAAGCTGTCTGCTACTCAATAGGTGGGGGTGCTGCTATCGGCCCACCTAGAGAAAGGGGATCGCATGATGGGTCCTGGACTAAGGCCTCGTATCTCACAGGGTCATCGTCACGTACCAAAGCTGGTATCCTGGCTGGTTGTCTTCGCGAAGACATCTTGAATGTTATCAAGGAGTGCCACAGTCAAATGAGCATATATGTATATAACAGTAACAACAATGGGGAGATGAATCAAGAAGGACAGTCAAAGTCTCAATCCTATGTGATGCACAAACCAATTTTCCCTGCAACAAGTGTCACAGCATGCCGAGTCGACAAGCGGTTTATCAGGGTCCTGGTGAATGGATACGTCAGCCGCCGCACCATCACTGGATTCCCTTTCCTGAGAGCAGCTCTCGAGACACGTTAACACTATTTCCCTAAATCCCAACCAATTCCTTTTTACGGATGTCTAAACAATGTCCCAAGGAATGAACCACCTCTGATACCACTTTGTCACGACCTGACCCTACCTGGTCTTGATCTGCAATTACTCAAAGCCCGCCTCTATAGGCTAGGGGCTGGTGACAAGCGCCGAAGGCTGAACAACTCAGGGAGGCCTTTTCCTGAGTACCTGTACACACACACGCATCACACTAAATGTAAAAGTTCATAGTAAAAGAAAAATTAAAGTACCAACTGCTATAAATAAACCATAAATGTGCATCGGCCTCTAAACATTACAAAGAAAGTGCTGAAGGTAAACTGGAATGAAAAGGGGAAAAACACGCGCCCAACCAGAAAAATGCCACAACCCAGCAACAGGTGAACAAAAGTAAACAGTTGGAAGGGTCCCCCACCTAGAACCCAACACCGACCACCGTACGCGGTCCAGGCTCCCAATCTCCTAAGCTCTACTGAATTCATGACCAACCTATCTGTCATCTACAAGGGCACACCAAGTGTGGGCAAAGCCCAAGCAGGGGTGAGTATAAAAATACTCTGTGGGATACCCTGAAGTCTCAAGGGAGAAACAACAGAGGTACTGAAGGGTGATCAGTAAATCTAACATGTCACACCCGTTATATATATATATATATATATATATATATATATATATATATTACTTATTTTATTATTTCTGTTGGACATCACATAATTCGGGTCAAGGCCGAACTTAAATTTTCTGAGTTTTATTTTGAAACGCATTTTTTTGGCCTTTTCGGCGTTAAGTGCACCGCTTTTAAAGCCGCACAACCTCGCTTGGGTCATCGCATGACCTCGCCTAGCTTACCGCACGACCTTCCATATGTTTAAGGGAGATTAAAATTATACACGACGAATAATAAAATGAGAGCACAATAAAAAAAATTGAGACCGTGCAGACTTGGGCAAGGCATGTTTTTGAAACTGCGCAGCCTCGTCTGGTCCACCGAGTGACCTGCTAGGGTCAAATTAATTAAATAAAATGACTTAATAATAAATAAATAAAATTAAAGGTGATAAAAGTTTTAATAAATTATTTTAATGATCATAATAATAATATCATTTTAGGAGGTAATGGTTATAATTACTTTTATCACTATGGTCATAATTGCTACAACTTTTATTTTATTACTAATATTTTTATTATTAGTTTTAAAGATAATAATTTATTTAGGTTATTATTATTATTATTAGTTTTATTTTTATTTTATTTTACTTTATTTCATTTCCTTTTTGTTTTATTTTCTTTTTCTATTTATTATTTACTTTTTTCCCCTATCTCTTTCCTAGGGTTCGGCCAGCCCGTCTTTTTTTTTTCTTTTTCCGGAGCTCATGTGCGCCGCACTCCCCATCCCTTTCCCTTGTTTCTTTTTTTTCTTCTTCATCCCGTCGAATCCTCCCCCCCCCTTCTCCCCGGTTTTGCGCCGCCTCCCTCTCCCCCAGTCCGACGGCTTCCCTCTCTTGGCCCGGTCGAGACTCGACCCTCCCCTGATCCCTCTTCAGCCACTCTGGCTTGCCCTCCCCCTTGCCGCACTCCCGTACAGCCACCCTCCCGGCCGATCGGCTCATGCCGGCCTCCCTCCTCCCTTCCGTCTTCGTCCAGTAGCTCGCCCCGTCGCACCCCATCTCCGCTGCCTAACTCCACCCAGCCAACACCGTCGTCGATGCACTTTGCCTCTTCCCCCTCTGCCTTGCCCGCATGAACCCCCCTGATCCGGAAGCCCCGCACCCTTTCCAGTGCCACCTCCCCCTTTTACCGGTAACCTCGCCGACCGGACGGCCTCGCACCGGCCGCCCCGCACCCCTTCGAGCCACCGGACAGCCACTCTGCATTCCTTCACGCCGCTAGACAGCCTCTCGCACCTCGCACACCTTTGGTAGCCTTTTTCAGCCTCCGGCCGACCTCCCACACCCCCGCTCGACTGGCGGACATCCCCCGCAACCCAGCTCGCGCTCACCGGATAGCCACTGCGCGCCCCTCGGTTGGATCCCGACAATCCTGCGATAAGGGTTTGGTTTTATTTTATTTAATTATTATTGATTTGTTTAGTTTTTAATTAATATATTCAGTTATTTTCGCATTTGTTTAAAATTGTTAATCAAATTATTTGATTATTATTAAATTGGTTAATCATTTTATTTAATCTGTTTAATTGTTTATCAATTTAGATAATTGAATTTTTTTAATTGTTAATCTATTTTTTTAATTACTATTAAATTTTCTTATTCATTATTCAATTTAATTAATTATTATTGATTTTTTTTATTTTTAGTTAAATTATTAAATCGCTGATGTTGTGATGGGTTGGCGATGAGAATTTTTGGGGTACTTTTTTAGGACCTTTTTGACGGTTCCGTGCAGTGCGACCTTTGCGTAGTGGGATTATTGCACCGTATCATTTTTCTTTCGTTTCTGCATTGAGGTAGGTGGTTCCATGCCTTTTCATCGTTTAGATAATTTAATTTGTTTGTTTAGTTTAATTTAATATGTTCTATGAATTAGTTGCATGGTGCGATCTATGTTTATAATGTTCTGGCGTGTTCGTTTGATGAAAATTGGGTTTCCGAAATAGTATGCTTTTGTTGTTTATATGTGTGTTGTTGTATAAATGGTTGGTTTTGTTTAATAAGTTGTGCGAAAGGCATTTGAAATTTTTTTTGGCATGCGTGAGTGATGAAAATTTCACTCTCTTTAGAAATGGTTATGTTCTTTTTCATTTCGATCCTATTGTGAAAAATTTTAGAAGTGTTTAATAATTGTTTATAGAGTGCCAATGAGGTTTTAGAAGGGTCAATTTGTGAAATTGATTTTTTAATGGTTTCTTTTTCATGCGATATGTTTTATAAATTGAGGAATTGTTTATTTAAGTGGTGTTTTGAGTGCTAAACAAGGTTTAAAGGTTTTTTAGGGTTGTTTGGTAGGTGCGAAAGGTGTTTTCAAGTCACTTTAGTTGTTTTTGTATTTAAATAGACATTTTCAAAGTATATGAATCACTTTTGGTGTGTTTTCCTAGTTGTGTACTTTTGAAGTTGAAATGAAAAATTGTTTGAATAATGGAAAACAAGTTTTGACATGGTTACCTCGTGTATCAAGTTTTAAAGTGACGCCTCTATATAAAATCAAGCTATTTTTGGTGTAAAGTCTTCGTGGCTTTTCTTGAAATGATTTCAATAATAACTCAAATGATTTATTGGTACATTTATATGACGCTAAAATGGTGCTTTATAGGAGTTGAATATGTGTTCATTTTTAAAGTGGTGTATTTTTATAAAATGATACATGTCCTTGGTGTGAGTGTGTCATTGAAATAGTACTTTGGTATGCAAGTGGTGACTTTTTTTTTTAATACCATGTTTGGTTTGTAAAATTTGAAAGTGATGTGTTATGTGAATGTGGAACATGTTTGAGCACAAGGGAAAACCCTGGTTATCTAGGTGGGCACTCTAGAACTAGTGTTCTAGTTAGCCAGATGGGTATCGTCCCTGTTTCACTTAGCTGGATTGATGATTGCAACACTAACTAAACATATGATGACTGAGGGTCGTGGACTTCTAAGCCACGTTTTCTGAGGGTTGTGGTCTTCTAAGACACGTTTCTAAGGGTCGTGGTTTCTAAGCCATGTTTCACCGAGACACGAGGTTTCTAGGGTCCCACTCGAGCTAGATGAACCTTAGGGGATTTACCCATAGTGCTCTACCATCAATGTCGTGGTGCCTTCCGTCGGCATATGGAGGACCACTTTTGTGTGTGTGTTTGTGTGTGTGTGTGTGAGTATATGTGCGTGTGTGTGTGTGTGGGTGTGTGAGAGTATGTGTGAGTGTGCCCTTAAATGAATTTTTCTCTTCCTCTTTAAAATCGTATTTGTGAAATGAGCTCCTTTTTAGTGTTTTTCTTTAGCATTTAGCTTGTAAATGTTTTCTTTAAAATCATTTTAAAGTATAATTTTGAATAAGCACTTTAAATTGTCTTTTGATGTTGTGGCATGGAACCTTTTCTCGGTGGCATCCTACTGGGATTTTAGCTCACACCCTATATACATACTTGGGTGTATGTAGATTCTGTTTCTTTTGTATTCCAGGTTGTGACTTCGTGATCAGTTATGGTGGTTTAGGTTGCAGTTGGTCTTCTCATGCAGAATGGTGTTGATGTGGCCTCTCTTCTGCCAGGAGTTTTGAGTATGAGTTTTAGTTTCTGCTGTTGTCTTTTCTTTTTAGTTATTGTTTCAAGTTGTATACTTTAAACCTGTTTATAGTTTAAAGTCGTGTTTGGTTGTCTATTTCTAGTATCAGTTTATTTATCTGGCTAGTTGTTTTGTTTCTGTCTTTTATTTCGGGTAAATCGTTCCCATGTAAGGTTTGAAACCCGGGCACTTGTGCCAGCCCGTGGGGATCGAGAACGCCCTTTGGGCCTTGCCGCGGATCGGTTCGGGAACCGGGTCGGATGGCGACCCAGCCTGGTTCATGACAAAATGGTATCAGATGGCAAGGTTTTCTCTCTTGGGTTGTGTTCTTTCGGGTTAGAGTCACGATAGACTTGAGTTAAGGTTGTCGAGACTCGACGTCTTGGCTACGAGTAAGGTTCCTGGCCAGCACACCTCGTGGCAGTACTCAAGTTACCAAAGTATGTTGAGGTTTGTCTGAGTTTTTGGTCCTTACGGTTAATCTTGTATAAGGGAAATGAAAAAGGGGTAAGGTCAGTGGTCCTAGTGAGCTCGTCGGGCCTGGAAAGCCATTCGGAGCTGAGGACGTTGTCCTGGAATACCCTCTGTGGCAGTGGTGTGATTGGCGTATGGCCGCCAACCATATGTTCCAGTCACTGTTGATGCTCCTTTCCGTCACAGAGTCTAACGACTGAAAAAAAGTAAATACCTTAGTCCAAAGTGATTCATCCTATGAAGAAACATCAAAAATCGACAAAGGGATGAACAAGGAGAAAATTTCCCATAGGTCGCGCAAGTTACCTCATGGTCGCGCAAGTACACTTGCGCGCCACCTAGTGGTCGTGCAAGTCTACTTGCGCGACGCCTTATGGTCGTGCAAGTGACTTGCGCGACCTAAGTGATAACCGCCCGGTAACCGCTCGGGGTCTTCTCCTGCCTATAAACAGACCCTGTGGGCCCCCCATTCGAGAGGATCTTTTTCCAGAAACTCGGATTGAAGCTCCCGACGCCCAAGTCTCTTCTCAAAGCTTCTGGAACACTTCTAAGGTAATTTCTTACCTAGAACGGAAGATCTAAAGAGAAGAAGGAAGGCCTAAGTGTTGAAACTTATCAACACTTGCACGCCGACTTATTTCCTTCAATATAACTTGTGCGTCCCTTTTCTGGAAGAACCTCAAGAGGATTCTAAAGTGATTAATAAAGAGTCGCTCAAGTATTTCAATGCTGGTTAAAAAGCGCGCAAGTACACCATGTGTCGCGCAGGTATGCCTGCGCGACCAATACTTGCGCGCCCACAGAAGACTTGCGCGCCTTCCAAGACTTGCGCGCCCCTACCTTTTTGGGTGCCCATCTTGCCCATTTTACCCCTCTTAAGCCATTACACCTTTTCTTTTCAAGATTCAGTCTTCAAGACACTCTTCAAAGCCATTTATGGCATGATTTCTTGATTCGACTTCCATATCTGAAAGGAATTCTGTGGAATATCTCTCAAAACCTAGTGATTTAAATATCCTTATGTCACTAAATATGGAGAGTTCATTCATTCAACCTCATCCTTTAATATGAGAGAATCCTTAACTTGGGTCTCCTTTTTTTCTTTAGGAGTAAGCCCCAAATTCTTAAAGTTCCCAAACTTGGGCATCCTCCTCAGGAGTAAGCCCCAATCTCAAATATGGGCATCCTTTTTTAGGAATAAGCCCCAAACCTTAATCCCTAACTTGGGTCTCCTTTTTAGGAATAAGACTCAATTATAATCTTGGGCTTCCTTTTCAGGAGTAAGCCCCAAGTCCCCTAACCTAGTCCTCCTTTTTAGGAGCAAGTCCCAGTCATAATCTTGGGCTTCCTTTTTAGGAGTAAGCCCCAAGTCCCCTAACCTGGGCCTCCTTTTTAGGAGCAAGTCCCAGTCATAACCTTGGGCATCCTCTTCAGAAGTGAACCCCAAGTCCCTTAATTTCTCTTAACCAGTCCTAAATTACATTTGATATGGGATTCCTTCTCAGGAGTAAAACCCAATTATCAATCCTCTCCTAATTTGGGTTTCCTTCTCAGGAATAAGTCCCAAGTTAGAGTATTCAAATCTCCATAAAGCACATATACCTTTATGGACCCTGTTCCTGGATTTTCTCCCTAAAAGTAAATCCTAAACCTTCATTTATCTGGGAAGTCATACATACATAAGCCCCAAACAAATTCTTATGATTGCATCTTTCATGGCACAATTGTCTAATTTTTACCAATACCTCTTGTTTCTCACACTGAGCATGACTCACGTGAGCTTAGAGTGTAAAAGTAATTATGACATTCTTCTTTGAGCCATCAATCATAAACATCATACTCCATTACTCGAACTACGTGGGTTCTGATTCCTTTTCCAAAACAAAGGATATGTAGGTAGCCCATTTTTGGGTTCGATCCCAACTTTGAAATAATCCATGTCCTTCTGAATGACGATGAACTTCAAGTGCCCCACTGAGTGGCTTTAAAACCAGCCTGGTCATCATAATGACCAAGAGACTTTTATATAAATGTTTTGAAGGATACCATTGACCAAGAATCTCTAAACAGATATAGATGATTCTCTATTGATGAAGAACCTCGAATACATATAAAAGATTCTCTAAATTTCTTGCATATTTAATCATTGATTGTTAAAACTAAAGGAAATCTCATTTTATACTTGGTAATGTAATAAGGATTCACAAACATAACTTAAATCTATAAAGAGAGTCCCGGAGTAGACAATAATTCCCCTCAAAAAGGTGTGATGAGTCCGACCTCCCATCCTCTCGACTAATGCAAATTCCTAAGCCTCATTAGTCCACAAACTAATGAGCGCCTACCTTTGGAAAGTAGGTCCAAACGGATGTGGAATCATTGGATGTTTCCGGTTCTACGAATAAACCCGTTAGAAACCGATCAGAACGTTTGAATCTCCCATCCAGGAGGTCATCCCCGGATTCCATGCGAAACAAAAAAATGGTGAACCCGACGTGAATCCTTAACCAAGTTAAAGTGATGTTCTTCTTATTTGTTAGGCCCCTTGGGCCAAAAAATCAATCATTGACATGTGCTCATCCAAAAGATGCAGTGGCCAGATTCATCTTGATTTTGTCTGTTATATGGAATAGGCACTCTTTTCTCAAGATCTTCTGCAAAATGGCTTTCCTAAAATTCACCCCTGTGAATACTGCTGCTGTGAACACCTCTACTGTGAGGTCTGCTGCTGTGAAAACCAATGCTATTACTCCTGCTGGAACGTCGTCCGCTCTGAGGATGACATCACCGACTCAGCATCTTCAACGCTGGGTTTCTAATGCACTGGTTAAGGAGTACCGTAGCAACGGTACTATCCCAACTCTGGAGGCCGCTCATCAAGCCCTCCAAGTTAACAACTCTACCTGGTCGTCCGGACAACGGCGGTCAGCAATCAAGAAGCAGGCGGTGTTGACTACCGTCTCCAACCGTTTCAGGTCGTTATCCCCGGAACGCAATTTACATTCACTCCCTTACTCTGAGGAAGTGAATGAGCAGGTCCCGCAGGACCTTAATTCAAAAAGACAGGAGTCCTTCTCAAGGGCTCCCATCAACAATCGCCGCCAGACTCGTGCGGTAGTGCGCCCTCAACATGATGAGGGTACCGAATCCAGGCATTCAGCTCAGGTTCCTCGAACCCGAGCAGGCAAGATGAACCGCCAGAGATGGAATCCGGTTAACAATAGGCAGGTTGTCATCCCTGCCATCTCTGGAGAAGTCCACCAACCTAACTTGGTGGCAAACAACGAGCAGGCACAATCACCTGTCCGTTTTAATTCCGTTGTCCAGCAGACTCGTCTGGCAGCATCACGCCAATCCCGCCAAGCAATCCCGGTGGAGTACCATAGGCAGGAACATGCACCTACTTATACATCACCAATTAGTCAGCAGGCTCGTTTGACTACATATGATGGATCTCGTCAACCGCGTTTGGAGAAGTGTAATCAGCAGGCACATACACCTACTAATACTAATCAAGCCTACCAACAGTCTCACTTGGTAGCGCACGTAGAAGTTAGTCGGAAAGCCCCGACGACAAACAGGAGGCAGACTCAACTCTCTGCCTCCACACTTGAGTACTGTCCGGATTCACTGACAGGAAAAGGAGGACAGGAGCAGGCACATACACCTACTCCAAGCCCGGAATGGACGTATATCTCCGTTCCGGCGGCTGAAGTCACCAAACATATTTTGTCAATGGTGAAAGAGAAGAAGCAAATTCCTGCTCATATTCTGGATGCTTGCCAGGATATCATAACAGCTTCAGCATCATCTCAGGGACAGACACATAAATCTATCCCTAGCAGTGGAGTGACACATCAACGATTCACTCCGGAACAGACACACACATCTGTTCCAGTCCAACAGGGTTATGGGGCATACTCCCCCATATCATACGGACAACCAAGTCAGGCACATACACCTGATTTGAGTGGAGATCGTCAGCCTAACCTGACTATCTTTCCTGATCAGGCACATACACCTGCTCAGAGTAACCACTTTCGTCAACAAGTGGTTTCTAAAGTGAGTAAGAAGACATCTAAGAAAAAGATCTTCCCAGCACAGTCAGGAGATCAAAGGCCAATCTGCAACAAGGCCTTGCTCGATGCTGGAGTTCCTGAAGCCCTCAGACATCTATCTGTCGGAATTCAAGATTCTACTCCCTTAGTTCCTAATAACGGGAACATTAATTTTGAAGGTCTTCAACAGACACTTCCTCATGAAGGCTTGATTCATGAAAGTTCGGTCAATCTTGAAGTTTATTCTTCAGATGAGAGCCACAGGAACCCTCTGTGTGGTCAGAAGACCAAGGAGCAAGAGATTTCATCTTTTGCTGTAACCCATCATGACGGTCCTCCTCATGGTGATGAAATTCGCTGCGAAAGTCCTCTCCGCAGTAGTGATTCACGTTGTCTCGAAAATTTTTCAGAAGGCAATGTAGTGACGAGAAAGCCCTCCTATCTCGAGGCACTTGCAAACGTAAAGCCAGTCATGTCTGATGCTTTACTATCGACAGGTGAAACTCTTTCTCCATCAGAGGATAGTCTGGGGTTCAGGTTATTCTCCGAACCATCCCCAGGTCATTCATCTTCCAGCATGAATAGTGATCTCTCTACCAATCTTGTTGAATCTGATGAAACAACAAGGAAACACCAACTCTGGTCAAAACAGGTAGAATAATCTTCATTTAATGATAAAGAGGAAATGCTGAATATGAGGAAAAAACAGACAAAAGGTGAAGTGCCAGTCATGTTTTGGCCTTTGGCTGACTCCCAGTACGACATTCCAAAGATGTTGATGGATGATGGAATCCATGATATTCGTCTCAACATATGGAAGACTCTTTGTCAATTGAAGAAGAAAGTATTATCTTACGGTGTTTATGAAAATCATATTAATATAATATAAGGGTTACAACGCCAGATTGATTTGGCATCTCTATCAGTCTCTCGGTATTCGAAGGCTGAAAAGCAACAGAGAACCCTTCAACATTCATGCCTTGGCGCACTAAGAAAATTGCGTCAGTTAATTGCCAATGCTCCATCTGATGTTCATATCAAAGGATGGGGTGTTCACGGAGCACTACATTTCACAGTTCTTTCCAGTCAGCAAAGCCCGCCAAAAATGGTCTCATGCAATGTTATTGCCCATGGCCGGCCACAATAAATGGGATTTGTTCATAATCAAAATCTTGCTCAAGAACAGGCTTCAACTAGTTCCTCTCAAAATCAAGTATATAGAGAACAAGTTGTTGAATTTCTCCTACATCAAGCAGGTGAGAATATTGCGCAAGCCTCTCGTCTGGAGAAAACACGTCATCAAATGACAGAAGTTTCGGAAATTATCCAATGATCTGTTGAACCAGGTGATAAAAGTGGATACAGGTTAATGCATCCAGCTAATTTCCGAACTAAGATTCGCAAGATCAAGAGAGATTTTAAGAAGATCTCAGACATATCATGTCAAGAGACACCCCAGTTTGTCAGACTGGGGACTTCTCTAACCCAACCCTCAGAGTCAAAAAATGGGATTTGAGGAGTTGAGCGGAAGCAGCAGGAACATCCCCAGTCCATCTGACTAGGGACTTTTTCAAATCCTCAATCCCTCCCTCAGTGAAAATTAGTATTCTCTCGATTAGGGAATAAGCCTCAAGAGGAACGAAGAGCCAAGCTATCAGGAGATTCTCTCCAAGTGACGGTTCTCCAAGAAGTTCCTGAGGGATCAAGTCAACGGAATTCCATGTCTCATCATGGACATGGAAGAAGACAATATCACAGAAATGCTGATAGAAAGGATTCCATGCAATATGCATCCATTAATGTCATCAATGTTGTTGCTGCTGATTCACCAGATGAGGCTCAATCAGAGGGATCAGACGAAGAGGTTCTTGCTCAAGAAGTTGCACACACAGACCTAAATGAAGAAGGTGTGCGCACACGTAATCAAAGGCTTACCCAAAATCTGGGTATTCCTTCAAGTAACCCACTTCCCCCTATCCGAAAAGGATCCAATAAGGGGAAAGGAAAGAATCAGGTTACTTCTCACCCTTCCTCTGAAGGAGGTCAATCTCTCTCATTAGAGCAAATGTTTGCACAACAGGAGGACAAAATTAATGAATTAAAAAGGTTGAATACAGAACTACTTCATAGTAGTCTTCTTCTTAAGAATGCTGAAGTCCGAAAGCCGAAGGAATTTGTTGTAACTACTGAGATGGATCAGGAATATCCTCCTTTATCAGTACACCCTCAGAGGTCTAATCCTACGGGTCAAACACAACAACGGTTGGCAGCATTACCATCAGTTGCAGCACCAACCACCATGTCTTTCCAAGCTCCATTCATTGCACCTACCCAAAACCAAGTTCAACCTGATGTTTCTCAAAGGTTAATAACTACTATTGAGTCATTAACAGCTCAGTTAGAAACTATGGAAGGGAAACGGGCGCAAGTTCAACCTGAAAAGAAAGTTTACCCTGAATGGGTAGATTCAATTTCTCCTCCATCCAGTTTTGGAAACCCTGTTTTCCATACTTTCAATGGATCAGGCGATCCTGAACAACATTTGACACATTACGTGTCTTGTTGTGATCCTATGATGGGAACTCCAGAGCAGCAAGAAGCAGTGAAACTCAGATGCTTCGTATGAACCTTGCAAGGACCAGCTTTTGTCTGGTATACAAGCTTGCAATCCCGGTCAGTCATCGGATGGGAGGATCTTCGTCAAAAATTCCTTCTTCAGTTTAGCTCAACTTTTCCAAAAACGACAGTTTTCGATCTTACAAACTGCAAGCAAAGGGAGAATGAAAGAGTCTCTTATTTCATTGCTCGTTGGAAGGGATTAATGTATTCCCTAAGTTTAGCACTCCCTCAGGAGGAACTGTTGCCAATCTGTGTGGAAAATTTGCGTGACGAATTACGCACGCCATTGATCCCTGTGAAATACACAGGAGGGTTTCGAGACCTTACTTCAATCGCTCAACAGATTCAAGATTCCCTTATATAGGCTAAAGTTAAATCTCGTATAATTCCATCAGCTCTAGGAAGGAGAATGGGTAAAGCGGAAACTGCTACAGTTATGCTTAAACAAGCACCTGTACCTATTTCTACTTCAAAACCTTCATCTTCTCGAAGGGCTCCACCTCCTGAACGCCAACAACAAAGGTTGTTTCGTCCAAATGATCAAAGAGATCAACGACGAAAACAATTTGAGGATTTGAAGAGTAAAACATACTCTTTCCAGAGTGAGCAAGTTCTTGGTTACTTCATTTTAGCTCTGGAAAATAATTTGGTTCAATTACCAGTGCCCAAGAGGCCAAACAAGGAAGGAGATGAAGACCGTACCAATTATTGTCCCTTTCATCAAATGTTGGGGCATCCCATCCAGGAGTGTTTTGTCTTTAAAGACCTCCTGCAAAATATGGTCGACTTGGGACAGGTCAAATTGAAGGGTTCTTCAGCTCATGTAGCATGTATTACCGCTACAGATCCAGAGGAAGGAGGCGAGTGGCAGGAAGTCAAAAGCAAAACTGCGAAAAAATATGATGATTGGATGGTCAGAAAGACAATCAATCGGACCCATTCCATTTTGCGAACACAATTGAAGAAGCCAATTGTGTCTCCTACAAAAGCTGCAGTAAAGCCTCCATCAAAAGACAAATCCTCAAAAGGGCAGCGCAATTCAAAGAAGAAAGAGGAATCAGGAGAAGATGAGTATGTATCAAAGCCTAAATTGTCTTTGACTCTGGCAGATTTCATGCCATCTACTTCAAAGCAACGGGCACCGTCCCACCAAACGGCACAGCCTAAATAGGCTAACCAGGCAGAATCTTTATCAGACGAAGAGTTAATATTTGGTTTTGTTAATATGATTCAATTAACAGATCCATATTCCAGTCTTGATGAGCCTGAATTCCCTGTATCAAATAAGGGAATCCGAGGAAGTTCTAGAGGTTCAGGATACAGGGGAAGACGTGGATCTTTCCGAAGCCACTACTCTAATTTTACCCCTGCTAGCACTGTATATGCAGCAGAAACTCGTGGTAGATCCCTTCAGCGAGCTCAAAAAGAACAAGCAAGTTCTTCTGCCAATGGCCAACTCAGTTTTGGCATAGTTATTTTGGAAGACCGATTAAAGGTTCCATCTTCTTTATCTCAGCAAGTAAATGGATCTAATCAGTCTAATCTTCCAAAACCAAGGATGTTGCCAACTTCAATACAAGATGCATCAGCTTCCAAAGCATCTGCTTCCAAGGTACCTGCTAAACCGCATATTCCTATTGGGAAACGCAGACCTCTAGATCAAAAGTATGATATATTGAAACACTTGGCTCAAGTACCAGCCAAGTTATCAATTTTGGATGCTTTGAATCTCTCAAAAGATCTTCGGTAAGCACTCATCGAAGCTTTGTCAAGTCCTCAGGAGTTTGAAGCTGAAATTTCTGCAGCTGAAATCTATCACATAGAGAATAATCCTGCAGAATGCCATGCAGTGATATATTTTACTGATAAAGATGAAGATGATGTTGTGCATGGGCACATAAAACCTTTGTACTTATCTGGAAAAGTCAATGGTGTAGATGTTCGAAGAGGTTTCATTGACAATGGTTCAGAAGTCAACCTCATGCCCATTCGTACACTTTGTCGATTGGGCCTCACGGAATCTGATTTATCTCCTTCTACCATGATGTTACAAGGATATGATAAAAATGAACAAGAACCACTGGGAGAAGTTACACTCAGAACTCAGTTTGGAGATCTTGTATCCAATTCGGATTTCATGGTTGTTGATCAAGACTCAACTTTCAATATCTTGCTTGGAAGACCCTAGCTGCATCAGCATGAAGCTATTCCTTCATCATACCATCAATGTCTTAAATACTGTTTCTATGGTCAAGTTGGAACATTGTATGGTGATAAGGCCCCATTCAAGACATGTGAGTCTCAATACATTGAGGCAGAATTTTATCACATGAAGGGAATAGAAAAATCTACAATGAAGGAAATTACCAAAGTTAATGCTCCATATGGTTTGGAGAAAATTCCAATAAATCCATTTTCACATGTGAGTACAGATTATGTGTTACCTATCAGTCAAATTGACAAAATAGGCCCAAATCAAAATACTCTTATGGAAAGATCCATAATGTCAATTACAGCGATCGATCTAGACAACATGGGAGAAATTGGTAACCTACCAAGCAGTGATGAAAGCATAAGTGGTGATGTTTCCATTTCATCTATTGAAATCCAACAAGTCTATACTTCGCTAATCAGGCCAGAAGAAGTTATAGCAACACCAGAGGTGAATAATGATGTCAATTCTCAATCCTACAGGTCAAACACAACAACGGTTGGCAGCATTTCCAGGAGGTCATCCCCGGATTCCGTGCGAAATAGTCACCCGCTGACACAAGTTTTTCCTTGCGTCATTTCTTGTCTCTTTGTTTTGGATTCGTGGAAATTTGGTTTTTTATGTAAAAATGTTTTGGTCTTGGAAAATGTTTTCAAATGAAGCGCTTTAAAGATGAAATGGTGTGTGAGGTTTGAGAAGTGTGGGTTGGATGTTTTGGTTTTGAAAAATGGAAAGGTTTGGTTTTGATCCTTGGCACTCTCATGGGCAACCACATACATGAGTGTATGCGAAAATGGAAATGGTTAATGGCACGAGCGGATGAGTACCTAGATGGACATCAGGTGCGTGCCAGTTCAGCATGAGAACATGCATGTGCGAGGCTCATGGGACTCCATTGGTGTTTGTGCAACCCAGTGGGTTTACTTATTTTCAAAATGTTTTGTTAATGGAAAAAAATGGTGTTTTAGTAAACGGTGCTTGTGTGGCATGTCCTTGTGTTTAGGAAATGTCAGATGTGAGTCGTTTTAAGCTGAGGATCCTTTCTGAATGATTTTTGTCCCGATTTTGAGTTCTTATTTGTAAGTTGGTATGCAAGCATGTAGCTAGTAAATTCTTTTGAAAAGTACATCGGGGAGCCCTGGAAGTGGTTTCCCCTACATGTTTGGTGTTCCCCTGTAGTATGTCTTGACCATTAGACCAGTTTGATTTGGGTCCATGTTTTTCTTTCTTGATTAGTGTACGCCCCCATAAAGTGTTGACATGTGATTTAAGTGTGTCCACGGGCAATTTTCCGTTGGTTGACCCTCCAGTTGATCAGAGGAATATCTTCTTGAATTCTAGAATTGAACCCACCTCTCCTTTTTACAACAAGTGGATCCTCCCGCAGCGGGATGATAGATGCGAGCGAAGTTGAACAGAGTTTTGGTTTCTTTATGTTGTCTGAGTCGTCAGATATGAAATTTGACATCGTTGCATTTGAAGGTTCCCCCTGGAAATGACGAAAGGAATTCCAGCGTGGACGAGTGAAGGTGGTTCAGAATTTTCAGTGTTGACTAGAGTCTTGAAGGGCCATGTAGTATTCACATCGGTTGCAAGGGTCATGTTCAGTGACGTCTTGCAGCGTGAGGTCCCTTTGGAAGTGGTAAAGGAGACCCCAGTGGGGAAAAGGTGGAAGAAACCCTATGTTGTTGGTGCGGTCTATCGTTCTAAATGACCTCTAGTCTTTGGTTTGTTTCTTTTAAGTAAAGGTTCGTGTTAGGCTACTAGTTTGGAAGACGAAGTCGTATGAGGCTGCTATGGTCGTTCGCAAGAATCACGTGTTGTTTAAGACGCAGTTTAAGGTCTTTCCCAGCGTAAAGTTCCTCTAAATATAAACAGTCATGTTCAGGTGATGATTGGTGGTGTCGTGTTCTCATTTAGTGTAACAAAGGGTGATGTGAATGCACCATTTCAACTCTGGTGTTGGTGAATGTTTCGCGTATGATCAGTCAGATGCTGTAATGTGTTGTGTTGCAGGTTTCGTCTCTGTTGCAGTGAGGTTGCGTGTGACACCAAAAATAGAAGCTTCGCACGGGAGTCCTCAATACCTGACTGCGAGGAAGGGGATGCTTCAAACATCAGGGCTCCAGCCATAGGCCTTGGAGTGAAGCTGGAACGTGGTCAGGAACCTCGGGAGTGTACAGGACCCCAACCTGATTTCTGTCATCGGTGTCGAGAGTGAAAGAAACATAAATTGTTTTCTATGGTTGTTCTGTTCGAATGAGCCGTCTGGTTGCATAAGGTTTTCGTGACCATGTGGAGGAGTGTTTGTCTCGTGCATTAAATACTTGGGGGTTGTGTTCCACAGGATGTAATCGCTTTAGTGGACTTATGGGGTTTGTTGAGTAAACCTGTCTCAAATCTGAATAATTCTCATCCAGGAATGTGGAAATGCTGGTTTGTCTTGGGTCATGCTTTTGATGCCCCGATAGTCGGGCCCCTCCCTCCCCGCCCCTTGTGGTGGGGTGTTTGGTCACCATCGAGAATCTTTTTTCTAACGTTTTGTATCTGCTATTAGTTCTAATGGCGGGGAGACCCACATCGGATCTCGTACAAATATCTCTGGAATGAATCGATGTTGGACTCTTCTTTAATGGTGGGGAGTCCGTTCGGACCTCTCGATGTAGATTTCCCAAACCCATCTTGGGCGATAGTAGGTTCTTAATGGTGGGGAGTCCGCCCGAGCCACCTCGTGTCGATTTTCTAGTCTCATCTCGGGCGTCAGAAAGTTTTTAACAGTGGAGAGCCCCATCGGGCTTTCCCATGGTGGGCCATTCAGTTTTGTTCCTAGAGATAGTTTACTGGTAGGTAATTGAAGTATTCTTTGGATGTGGGTTGGTCTTGTATCTTCGTTCGAGTAAAATGGTGTGTTTTTCGTTCAATGATGTTTGAGGTGTTTTGGTTTGTGAGGTTGGTTTCCGCAGTTGTGAGAGTTTCTTTCTTGGATCAATCAACTGGAGGCGTTCTAGCTCTTTGGGGTGGGTGACACATATCATAGTCTTTTTATGCATTTCTTGATGTTGTCTTTGAGTCACTTTCTCTAAGCACGATGTTTCTCTCTCTCTTTGCTTGATGTTTGTGGGGATCCTATTTGATCCTTAGTGAGGTGTCGTTTCCTACTTTGAGTCTCAACCTTAGTTGTGGCTTTCCGGGGACAGAAAGATTTATAGTGGGGAGAATTTTCACACCCGTTATATATATATATATATATATATATATATATATATATATTACTTATTTTATTATTTCTGTTGGACATCAGATAATTCGGGTCAAGGCCGAACTTAAATTTTCTGAGTTTTATTTTGAAACGCATTTTTTTGGCCTTTTCGGCATTAAGCGCACCGCTGTCAAAGTCGCACAACCTCGCATGGGTCGCCGCGTGACCTCACCTAGCTTACCGCATGACCTGCCCTATGTTTAAGGGAGATGAAAAGTATACGTGACGAATAATAAAATGAGAGCACAATAAAAAAATTGAGACCGCGCGGACTTGGGCGAGCCATGTTTTTGAAACTGCGTAGCCTCGGCTGGTCCACCGGGTGACCTGCTAGGGTCAAATTAATTAAATAAAATGACTTCATGATAAATAAATAAAATAAAAGGTGATAAAAGTTTTAATAAATTATTTTAATGATCATAATAATAATATCATTTTAGGAGGTAATGGTTATAATTACTTTTATCACTATGGTCTTAATTGCTACAACTTTTATTTTCTTACTAATATTTTTATTGTTAGTTTTAAAGATAATAATTTATTTAGGTTATTATTATTATTATTAGTTTTATTTTATTTTATTTTACTTTATTTCATTTCCTTTTTATTTTATTTTCTTTTTATATTTATTATTTACTTTTTTCCCCTCTCTCTTGCCTAGGGTTCGGCCAGCCCGTCTCTTTTTTTTCTTCTTTTTCCGGAGCTCCTGTGTGCCGCACTCCACATCCCTTTCCCATGTTTCTTTTTTTTCTTCTTCATCCCGTCGAATCCTTCCCCCCATTCTCCCCGGTTTTGCGTCGCCTCCCTCTCCCCGAGTCCGGCAGCTTCCCTCTCATGGCCTGGTTGAGACGCGACCCTCCCCTGCTCCCTCTTCAGCCGCTCCGGCCTGCCCTCCCCCTAGCCGCACTCCTGTACAGCCACCCTCCCAGCCGACCCGCTCACGCCGGCCTCCCTCCTCCATGCGGTCTTCGACCAGCAGCTCGCCCCGTCGCACCCCATCTCCGCTGCCCGATTCCACCCAGCCAGCACCACCGCCGACACACTTTTCCTCTTCCCCCTCTATTTTTCCCGCATGAACCCCCCTGGTCTGGACGCCCCACACCTTTGCCAGTGTCGCCTCCCCCCTTTTTCCGGCGACCTCGCCGACCGGCCAGCCTCGCACCGGCCGCCTCGCACCCCTTCGAGCCGCCAGACAGCCACCCTGCATTCCTTCGCGCCGACGGACAGTCGCCCGCACCTCGCGCACCTCCGGCAGCCTCTGTCAGCCTCTGGCCGACCTCCCGCACCCTTGCTCGGCTACCGGACATCCCCCGCAACCCGGCTTGCGCTCACTGGACAGCCGCTGTGCACCCCTCGGTTGGATCCTGACAATTCCACGATAAGGGTTTGGTATTATTTTATTTAATTATTATTTATTTGTTTAGTTGTTAATTAATATATTCAGTTATTTTCGTATGTGTTTAAAATTGTTAATCAAATTATTTGATTATTGTTAAATTGGTTAATCATTTTATTTAATCTGTTTAATTGTTTATCAATTTAGTTAATTGAATTTGTTTAATTGTTGATCTATTTGTTTAATTAATATTAAATTTGCTTATTCATTATTCAATTTAATTAATTATTATTGAATTTGTTTTATTTTTAGTTAAATTATGAAATCACTGATGTTGTGATGGGTTGGCGATGAGAATTTTTGGTCTACTGTTTTAGGAACTTTTTGACGGTTCCGTGCAGTGTGACCTTTGCGTAGCGGGACTATTGCTCCGTATCATTTTTTTTCGTTCCTGCATTGAGGTAGGTGGTTCCATGACTTTGCATCATTTAGAAAATTTAATTTTTTTGTTTAGTTTAATTTAATATGTTCTATGAATTAGTTACATGGTGTGATCTATGTTTATAATGTTCTGGTGTGTTCGTTTGATGAAAATTGGGTTTTCGAAATAGTATAATTTTGTTGTTTATATGCGTGTTGTTGTATAAATGGTTGGTTTTGTTTAATAAGTTGTGCGAAAGGCGTTTGGAATTTTTTTGACATGCGTGCGTGGTGAAAATTTCACTCTCTTTAGAAATGGTTATGTTCTTTTTAATTTCGATCCTGTTGTGAAAAATTTTAGAAGTGTTTAATAATTGTTTATAGAGTGCCAATGAGGTTTTAGAAGGGTCAATTTGTGAAATTGATTTTGTAATGGTTTCTTTTTCATGCGATATGTTTTATAAATTTAGGAATTGTTCATTTAAGTGGTTTTTTGAGTGCAAAAAATGGTTGAAATGTTTTTGAGGGTTGTTTGGCAGGTGTGAAAGGTGTTTTCAAGTCACTTTAGGTGTTTGTGTATTTAAATAGACATTTTCAAAGTATATGAATCACTTTTGGTGTGTTTTCCTTGTTGTGTACTTTTGAAGTTGAAATGCAAAATTGTTTGAATAAGGGAAAACAATTTCTGACATGGTTACCTTGTGTATCAAGTTTTAAAGTGATGCCTCTATATAAAATCAAGTTGTTTTGGTGTAAAGTCTTCGTGGATTTTATTGAAATGATTTCAATAATAACTCAAATGATTTATTGGTACATTTATATGATGCTAAAATGGTGCATTATAGGAGTTGAATATGTGTTCATTTTTAAAGTGGTGTATTTTTATAAAATGAGACATGTCCTTGGTGTGCGTGTGTCTTTGAAATAGTACTTTGGTATGCAAGTGGTGTCTTTTTTTTGTGTAATGCCATGTTTGGTTTGTAAAATGTGAAAGTGATGTGTTATGTGAATGTGGAACATGTTTGAGCATAAGGGAAAACCCTAGGTATCTAGGTGGGCGGACTAGAACTAGTGCGCTAGTGAGCCGAATGGGTATCGTCCCTATTTCACTTAGCTAGATTGACGATTTCAACCCTAACTAAACATATGATGACTGAGGTTCATGGCCTCCTAAGCCATGTTTTCTGAGGGTCGTGGTCTTCTAAGCCACGTTTCTGAGGGTCGTGGTTTCTAAGCCACGTTTCACCGAGACACGAGGTTTCTAGGGTCCCACTCGAGCTAGATGAACCTTAGGAGATTTACCCATAGTGATCTACCATCAATGTCGTGGTGCCTTCCGTCGGCATATGGAGGACCACTTGTGTGTGTGTGTGTGTGTGAGTATATGAGCGCATGTGTGTGTGTGGGTGTGTGAGAGTATGTGTGTGTGTTCCCTTAAATGAATTTTTCTCTTCCTCTTTAAAATCGTATTTGTGAAATGAGTTCCTTTTTAGTGTTTTTCTTTAGCATTTAGATTGTAAATGTTTTCTTTAAAAGCATTTTTAAAGTATAATTTTGAATAAGCACTTTAAATTGTCTTTTGATGTTGTGGCATGGAACCTTTTCTCGGTGTAATCCTACTGGGCTTTTAGCTCACACCCTAAATACACCCTGGGGTGTATGTAGATTTTGTTTCTTCTATATTCCAGGTTGTGACTTCGTGCTCAGTGATGGTGGTTCAGGTTGCAGTTGGTCTTCTCATACAGAATGGTGTTGATGTGGCCTCTCTTCTGACGGGAGGTTTGAGTAATAGTTTTAGTTTCCGTTGTTTTCTTTTCTTTTTAGTTATTGTTTCGAGTTGTAGACATTAAACTTGTTTATAGTTTAAAGTCGTGTTTGGTTATCTATTTCTAGTTTCAGTTTATTTATCTGGCTAATTGTTTTTTCTATCTTTTATTTCGGGTAAATCGTTCCCATGTTAGGTTTGACACCCGGGCACTTGTGCCAGCCCGTTGGGATCGGGAACGCCCTTTGGGCCTTGCCGCGGATCAGGTCGGGCACCGGGTCGGATGGCGACCCAGCCTAGTTCGTGACATAACATGGAAAAGTAAAGGAGTACAACTGAGAGTGCAGTAGAATAACACTAGAGAGTCCAGGTCAACCCAACAAGATAAAGGAGGTAGACTCGTCCGGACATAAGGAGCTGGAAACAGTGAGAAGATGAACTTCTCCTAGAGTCTTCGCTACCTATAGCAGGAGAGTAGACTCGTCCAATCATGAGAATCTAGACACGGAAAGCACGTGTCATACCCCGCGCGTCTTCTCCTGTCCAGGAAAAAGAGTAGCCAAAACCCAAGGAGTGGGTACTAGAACAAGGTATATACATATACATATGCTCAAACAAGAAGCCCAAAAAAGATCATAAGGGGATCTCCATCCCGTAGCTCAGCCCAAGAAATTGAGTAGCCAACAGTCCCAGAAGTAAACACCATCGATGCCCAGCATCGCACACGTCTTCCATTAACTATAAGTCAAGGGTCTCAAATCACCGCACCTTGATAATATCCGCTTTGGGCGGCACTGACTCACCCTCACGGTTTTAGGTCGCGTCACAAGGACACGTCCCGGTGAGGAAAGCACCCCTCGTACTTGAGAGTTCTGGGTGAATGTCAAACCACACCTCGTCACTGCCTCTCAGTTGAGAGGTCTCCTCAAAGTCGACAGGCGACCCCCTTCCCAGCCTCACTGGAGGGTAATCCCTAGAAGTCAACGGGTTCCCACTTGAGGGAGACCCGACAAGAGTCGACGGGTGCCACACTGCCCAGTCCCGTAAAAGGGTAATCCACTAGAGGGAGACCTGGTGAAAGTCGATGATAAGTCCCAATTACTAGTCCCATAAAAGGGTACTCCACTAGAGGGAGCCTTGGAACCGTCATTAGGGACCACTTCCCAGCCCAGCTGGAGGTAAAACTGGCATCAGGGACCACTTCCCAGCCCAGCTGGAGGTAAACTTGGCATCAGGGACCACTTCCCATCCCAGCTGGAGGTAATCCTGGAACTACTCTAGCCATCCCTGGTGGATGGTACTGCTCGGTGAACACTGTTCTACTAGCCATCCCTGCTGGATGGTATCCCACTGGCCATCCCTGCTAGATGGTACCGCTCTGGCCATCCCTACTGGAAAAAACCTCCTGGCCAGCCCTACTAGAAACAACCTCCTGGCCAGCCCTGCTGGAAACAACCTCCTGGCCAGCCCTGCTAGAAACAACCTCCTGGCCAGCCCTGCTGGAAACAACCTCCTGGGTAGAGGACTGGTGCCCGCGTAATGTGTTAGTCACACCGAATGCACAAGAACTCTACCATGGAACACGAAACAACTCTGCCGGCCAAACCATCAAAAATAGAACCAGGGTAAAACCACTCAACCCTGCTGGACGAAGCCATCATGAATAGGATGAGGAGGGGAACCCACTCAACCCTTCTAGTCAAACAAATGAGAATGGAACCAGGGGAAACTCAACCATGTTGGTCAAACGAACGAGAACAGAACTAGGGGAAAACTCAACCTTGCTGGTCAAATGAACGAGAACAGAACCAGGGGAAAACTCAACCCTGCTGGTCAACAATGGAGAACAGAGGTACCCTCTGTGTCACGAGAGGTCAAGGGTACACAATGCAGAACACGACATGCACATGGGGCCCACACGACGTGTGGCCCCAAGTTAACTCCCACCAAGCGCACGAACGTTCTCAGGTACAAACAACCACATGTACCTCCAAGCGTTCCCGTATACTCCGAGAGTATACCACATTTCCATCCCAAAGGCTATCGTGCACATGACACCCAATGACAACGTGAAGGCATAAACGTAACAACTCCAACTTTCCACCTCATCAGTCCAGGAACGACCAACTACATCTCTTCAAGAATTTACTTCACTCACATAGGAGTGCATGTGATCACATTCCAAGGGTCCTCTGCAAACACCGTGGGAAGAACCTCCACCAGGGCACCTTTCATATTTCCACATTTAATAAGATCACGTAAGACGCTCCGCTTGCCTGAACAGATTACACCATTCTAATCATCGTGAAAAAAAACGCGATATATACTAATTACTCACTTCCAATGGATATTTGACATAAAATTCGTCTGACACCACTTTACGCCCGAATGACGTCTCATGGTCCCGATCCTCGGCCCCGATAACATTCGGGTGCATCGCACCATTGCGATCCCCTTGGGAAAACACATCAAAAGGAATAATCACCTGAGTGAAAAGGATATCCAAATAAAAAGATGTATTTTGTCAAACCGCGCACGAGAGGTTCTACGTGGTACCCACACCCCGGTCCCGAAGCACAATGAACGGATCGCACCATTGCGATCCTCTCGAAAAAGTACTCAAGATTGACTATTCACTCGTCCAAAACGGACACACGATGATAAAGCTAGAAATCACCTCCAACTCCCAAAACAGTCCTCGTGGAGCCCGCACCACCATGTGGAATTAAAGCGGGTAGATTGCACCAATTTAGTGCCCTCGTAAAAACACCCAAAATCGACTGCTCGCATGCCCCGAACGGACGTCCAAAGAAAAAGTTATAAAACGCTGCTCACATCTTAAAAGATGGGCCATGGGGGCCACGCCTCAACTCCGGCTTCAATGCCCGAAAACATACTAGAAACCTTTTCCTCAGTACCAGGGTTCCAACGCTGCTGACAGCACTCAAATCAGACATCGGATGCGTCCGTGCCGCTCAAAACACGAACCCCCGTAAAAAGGTCAAACTACTTAAAGGTGTGTCGTGCCTCTGAGTCCCCTCGTTTCTGGAATTAAAAATTCCCAAAACCATCGCAAAATGCTCATCCCAACGCGAGGAATTCACTACCGCAGATGGCACACAAAACGGACACCCGTAATGAAAATTACGGGCGTCCGAAGTCGAAGGGGGAGAGCCCATTGGACTGGACCGGCCTGGATCGGCCGGTCCTCCCGTTCTGGGTCAGCCCGCACCGGCCGGGCCGGATCGCAGCACCGGCCCACGGCTCATATGCGCGGCTTGGCGCTGACACGTGGTACACCTCAGACCGGCCACGAGGGCCGGTCATTCTTCCGTGTGAAGACCCGCAGGACACGGGTCTTTGTCCCCGCGTGGGGGTCGCGCGCCGCGACCCCGCGGTCCTCCCGCCCCGGCGGCTCGGCCTCGCCGCCTGGAGCTGCCACCTCGTGCGGCCTGCTACACCTCGCGCCAGCGCCCTCTCGGCCGACTTCCTCTACCTAGCCTCGTGCCACAGTCGCTGTAGCCCACTCCACCGCCACCTACCGCCGCCCCGGACCGCCGGATATCACCCCGAAATTCACCCAAACTTCGTCGGATAGCCACAGACGCCTCGGAGCTCGGAATTCAAAACCGTAAATTGCGTCAGAAATCTTAGAACAATTCCTATTTGCATATGGGATTAATTTGACAATCGGACAACAATTAGGTGCAAGTAAATCAATTGAAGGAGTTTGTGGGAATTAAAAAGATAAAAACACAATCCTACCTCGTGGGCGTTGCCCGATACTTCGTGTGTGATCCGCCGGAAGTTGCAACGCCTTGGGGAGGAGGAGAAGAGGAGGAGGATAGGAGGAGCTCCTTGGTTGACACTTCATCCGCCAGGAGGTGAAAACCAAGGAGAGGGGATGGGTTAGGTTTAAGTAGAGAATTAATTAAACTTTAATTAATTCTTTAATCAACCACGTAAAGTCCCACATCCGAAACTCCCGACGGGGTAGAGATTAAGCCTCCCCTAGGGTAAAAACCACCTCTTGAGCACAATGGATGTCTCAGAATTTTAATCTGAGCCTCCATTGGAAAGTTATAAAACTGAACTCCCGAGGCCGCCAAATTACGAAAACGCCCCCGGGGCCATTTTTCACAGACTGCACGCGCCCGTGAAACTTATACCCCTCCTAGGGTAAACGGCATGCTCCGAAATCAACAGTACCCTCAGTTTTCCCATCTGAGAAACCGTTTAAAAGATTCTTGAGTTTAACCATTAAACGGATAAATTAATTTATTTATTTATCCATTTAATGTTCTGCTAATGGGCGAGGGGTCCAAACGTCCTGCGCCGACATGCTTTATGTCGTTCCTAGGGTAAGCACTCCATTTTGGACCCATCCGTACACTCAAATCTCTGATCTGAAACATCGTTTAGGAGTTATCCCATTTATTTGGCGTGCCTAGTGTGAACGCACTAAAAACTTAATTCCGGCCACACCGGGGCTCGGAATCGCACGCCATCTGAAGGCGCTGCTCTGGAATAACATCAAGAATATTCCAAAGTCTTTTATAGAAAAAATAGGGTTATTACATTAAAGGATCATATTTTATTCCTAAGGTTGTTTTTGGTAAAACTACACTTATCCAATAGAATTCTGACATGTGTAAGGGTAATTATAATATCATTTTTACCCTTAATTACCCTATTTACTTTTAACTACGGTAAATAAAATTAAAATGTTACTATTCACCAAAAAAATATTTTCATCTTATTGAGCCAAATTTTACTTACTGATGTTTTCCGTGTCTCTCAGATTTTTGAAATTTAACTCATAGAATCGGTAAAATTAAGTTTTATGCAAATTTTCAAATGCTCCTAGATGGTGGGTAAAAGACGGTAAAAAGTTCAATAAATTTTTATATATCTAAACTTATTATAAAATGAATCCAATGAATTACATTGAAAATATATATCTATTTTGACCTAAAATAAATTTAATAATTATTTAAATAAAAATTCTGTTATAAATAATAACAGAGTGTTTTTCACTATTCATGAAAAATTGAATGTTTTCAGAAAAATACCAAAAAATCACCCTAAGATAATTTAGATATTATGAATTCAAAAATGGAGTCTATTTTAAAAAATTCAAAACATAGAAGTTGAATTTATTAATTAAAAATTAATTCTCGTTGTCAAAACCAAAAAAGCGGGTTTTTAAAGAAATAAAAACTATCAAAAGATTGACATGCATTTATGTCAAATTTAAACGTGAAATTACTTATAATGAACTAAATTGTATTAAATGATAAAAATATAATCTAATTATACTTAAAAACCATTAAAATTCAGAATTTAACACAATAAATTATTTTGATTAAAAAAGTTGTTTTCAATTAAAACATAGTATTTTTCACTATTCATCAAAATATGAAAGTTATCCAAAAAGTACCAAAAATGTATCCAAAATAAATTTTTATGTCCCAATTTTAAATAAGAATTTAATTGTACTCAATTGAAAATATAAATGTGTCAAATATTGGATTTAAAAAAAGTTCACAATTAAAAGGCATTAAAATTGCGTTTTTTGAAAAATACTTCTTTTATCCGAAAAAAAATTAATTTGTTCTTATATTATGTCTAAGAAACACATAATATGGATTATAAAATTATATATAATGTATAAAATTTAAAATTTTAGTTAATACTATTCATAACTAATTTTGAACGGCTAGTTTGGTAAGTCATGGTGCGCTTGAACTCGGTGTTGTGTGTAGCGTAAGTTATTGATTTACTTTGAAGAAATAACATAATATTAAATCTTGGGGTGTTACATGTTCCCTGGAGTAGCTACCTCATGTATAGGGAAAAGCCAAGTTGCCTTGAATATTTCATTTTTTTGGTTTTTCAATTATTACAGTTGATTTGATTTCATCGTTGGGAGATTCAATTGTTTTTCCTGCTATCTTTGATATAATTGCAGTTTTATTTCTAGTGAAACCCAATGAGATGAGGTTATTCAATCTCATTCATCATATATGAACTTTCTATAGATCACATGTCATGCATTCTTTTCCTTCCATTTAGAGTGCATTACTGAATGCATGTTATTGTGATAGATGTTGTGCTATATATGCATGTTGTTGTGATAGAAGTAGTGATTTAATACCTTATATTTTGATAGGGTATTGGAATTGTTTCAAGTTGTATTGAGGAATAGGATTACAAACTTTGATTCGTGTGATTATGGGCTCTCACGGGTCGAAATTTGTCATTACTTGGACAAAAATTTATGTTATTGGGGATTTTGGAGATGTTTCAGAGGCCTACTGTCCAGAAACCAAGAAAACACAACGTGTGAGGTTATAAACACATTACATGTGTTATTATGTTTTGTAACAAAAATCTTTTCTTCACTACAAGCCATGTACTGCTTGTACATGCTATATAGTCTTCAACCGTGTGACTGACTGTGTGAGAAGAGACACGGGTTTCTAAATGTTTGGTATAACATGCCATGTACTGAAAAGTAAACACCGTTCTGATTAGACTTTGTATCCAGCTGTGTGACTAAAAACACGGTTGGATGAATTTTAGATGGTACACTCCATGTCTATCTTGAACACATCGTGTGAAAATCAATTGTGTGCCTGGTCGTGTGACTAACAACACTGGTGGTTAGAACTTAAGTAGTACACTCCATGTCTAGGGTGAACACACCATCTTGTGTTACCTATGAGAGAACTGTTTAGTTCGAGCTATGTAAGATAACTTGGGTAGGATGGAAATTTTAACTACATGTCATGTCTGTGGGTGAACACATTGTGTGTATGGTTGTTACACGACCATGTTTGGCTGAGGTACATGCACATGTTGAAACATAAGGGAACATGTCGTGTAGGGTTTATATACATTGTGTAACTATGTTTTGTAAAGATTCAATGTTTTCTTTCTCCTATTCCTTTCATGCACTTCTATATTTCAGTCCTTGATAATATTTAACTAAGGTGTGTGCTTGACCTTACATAGCCATGCCTCTGAGACGTCCTCTGGTTGTGCGCCAGGTGTAGTGTGATGATCAGACACCAGAAAAGGATAGATTAGGGACTACCAGTAGATCCACCTGTCATGCCTTCTTGGCATCAGTTTTTATATCGGACACAGGTGCTGATGCATAGTTCTGTGAAGGATTTTTGAGGATTTTAAAGACTTTTCAGGGAGCACCGCATCCTGTCCCATCTATGGAAGAGCTGACGCGAGTGTTCCAATAGCACCATCCTCCAACTTTTTCTGGAAATAGAGGACCACAGGCTATAGAGTCATGGTTGGAGGCCATGAAATCTATCTTTGAGTATCTAGATATTCCTCCAGAGGGAAGGGTAAATAATTCTACATATATTCTACATGATTCCACCAAGAGATGGTGGGATGTTATCTCACAGGCGGGACATCATCAGGATATGGTTTATGAAGAGTATTAGCGGATCTTCTATGATTACTTCTACCCCAATACTTTTAGGGTCGATCAAGCATGATAGTTCATGCATCTAGAGAAGGGAACTCTTTCAGTGATGGATTACTCTTCTCATTTTACAGAGCTTCAGCACTTCACACCTATTCTGGGAGGTTACGAGTTATCTTTGGATAGGTTTTTTGAGGATGGTCTCAGGTATGATATCTAATAACAGGTGAATGTCTTTAAGATGACTTTAGTGACCGCTATAGTGAACCAAGTGTTGATTACCTAGTGTAATCTAAAGGATTTGGGAGCTGTGATCTAGGGAAGCTCAGCATCTAGGTATGGTACTCCTTCGACGAATAGTAGGAAGTGCCACAGAGAGATTTCATGCAATGTTTCTTTTGGTAGCCATGTGGTATGCTACCAGTGTGGGAAGAGTGGGCATACGAGACCACATTTCCCAAGAGACCTATTTGAGGTCCGATCGTGAGACAATATGGGTCGTCTTCAGCATTTCTTCTTAGTGTTCTCACCCGCAATGAGTGATAAGGGTTCTATTATGACTCCACGTTCAGGAGAAGGACCACCAGTTTCACATATGTTAGGGAACTGGAGTTTGTTAGGAAGTTCATACCATGGAGGTGGTCATGGTCGTGGTATCTCGATGGAATTCTTTTAGAGATAGTAGGGTGGATCATCTCAGGGTAGTTAGGCAGGGTCGCAGGGCCATGGTTGATATCAGATTCTTGCAGTGGAGCATACCCTGCAAGAGTAGGATCTATGACCCTCTACAGTTAGAGGTACAATTCTATTCACCTCAGTTTTAGCTTCTTCTCTTATTTATATTGGGTATACCCATAGTTTTATATTTTTTGTTGTTGTGGAGATCCTTGGGCTCTATATATTTACATCTGAGGATGTTATGAGGCTAGACACTCCATTTAAGATTAGTACAACTAGTGTATGTTAGTGCAAGGAGTTCACTCTTGAGGTTGGTGGGAATCACTTCTTATGGAACCTCTATGTATTAGAGATGACAGGATTCGATATCATTCTAAAAATAGACTAGTTAGTCTCCTTCTAGGTCTTTTCTGACTATCATCGCTACAAGGTGACATAAGGGAGAATGGGATGTCCAAGAGAGTAGGGTGGGACTCGTGCATCATGGGTTGGGAGGAATTATAGGCCAGATTGCTAGTCCTTATCTGGATGACTAGGGGACTTCACAGATGAACTTTCCTCTAGTGGTGGATCATTTTAAAGATGTCTTTCTAGATGATATTTCAGGTTTTCCTCAAGAGTGTGGTATATTTATCTATTGAGTTTGTTCCAAGAGCGGTACCAATGTCTATTCCTCCTTATTGGATGCCTACACTAGAGTTACATGAGCTTAAGAATCAGTTGGAGGAGTTGTAGGCAAAGGGTTTTATCTGACCCAGTACTTCTCCTCGGGATTCTCCTATCCTGTTTGTGAAGAATGTAGATGGTACCCTTAGACTTTGCGTGGATTATCAGAAGATAAACTAGTTGATGTCTAAGAACTGATATCCCTTTCTGAGGATTGATGGTATCTTTGATCAGCTTTGAGGTGCCCAGATGTTATCGAAGATTGACTTGAGATCTGATTATCATCATTTTTGCGTTAGAACATTAGATATACATCTTACAGCCTTTTGGAGCATGTATGGTCTATATGAGTATGTGGTTATGTCGTTCAGTCTCATGAACACACCCGTAGTTTTCATGGCACTGATGAACCGAGTCTTCCATCTTTACTTGGACACTTTTTTGGTTGTTTTTGTGGATGATATCTTGGTGTACTCTCACACTCGACACGACCACGCTACCCATATTAAGATCGTTTTGAGTTCATTGAGATATAATCACTTATATGCTAAGATCCCAAAATTCCACATTGGATGGATCAAATTTACTTCTTGGTTCATGTTATATCATATACAAAAGTGTCAGTAGACCCAGAAAAAGTTAGAGAAGTAGTTTCCTGGGAGAAATAGAAGAAATTCTTTGAGGTATGTAATTTTCTAGGGCAGGATGGTTACTATAAAAACATTATATAGGACTTTTAATGCTTAGAAGCACCACTGATGAACCTGAATAAGAAGGGTTCAAAGTACTTGTGGATAGATTCCTGCGATTCAGCCTTTTATGATCTAAAATGGATATTGACTTCAACACTGATACTGATTTTTCTAGAGCCAGGAAAGAGTTACACTATTTACTGTGATGCATTAAGTATCAAGTTTGGAGCAGTACCGATGTCAGGGGAAGGAATCATTGCATTTGGGTCTTGGGAGTTGAGGCCAGATGAAAGGAACTACCTGACACACGATCTCAAGTTAGCTGTAGTTTTGTATGTTTTTCAATGTTGCAGACATTATCTTTTGGGAGAGAATTTTGTGGTGTTCACTGACCAGAAAAGCCTCAAGTAAATATTTAATCATCATGATCTGAATTTGGGATAGTGAAGATGGGTTGAGTACCTTTAGTCCTTTGAGAATGAGTTTTCCTATACGTCGGAGAAAGGCAATGTAGTGGCTGATGCATTGAGCAATATGGCTCAGATACAGGCAGTTACGGAGGCTAGAAGTGAGTGGAAACTTATGGGTCTATTATCTGATATGAATATGGAGGTGCACAATAGACAGGGGAAGACATTTCATTATTTTATATATTTTCCATATACTCCTTAGGATCGAGTGAAAATAAGGCAGCTATCAGATTCTGAAGGCCTAGTCTTACGGGAGAGTGTGTTAGGAGAGGACCCTACTCCTGGGTGGACCATAGGTGAGGATGAGATATTTCATTTTCATGGGAGTGTATGGGTTTCAGTGGACATATGTGATGAGCTGTTGCGATATTTTCATTCCTCAGTTTGGGCAGTTCATCCTGGTGTCACTAAGATGTATCGAGATCTACACTGTTAGTATTGGTGGCCAGGTATGAAGAGAGATGTCCTTAGTTTTTTTATGAGATGTTCTACCTATTGGTAGGTGAAGGCGGAGCATCATCGACTGGCAGCACTTTTACAGCAGTTACCCATTCCCGAGTGGAAGTGGAATTATGTCACAATGGATTTCACGATGGGTTTACCAAGGTCTCTTTGAGGGAATGATGTGGTTTGGATTGTCATTGAAAGAATCACGAAGGTTGCACATTTAATTTTTATATAGGTAAACTTCAATATTTTTGATCTTGTAAGGTTTTACATTTGAGATATTTTATGTTTACATGGGGTTCTTCACTCTATCATTTCAGATAGGGATGCTTGTTTTTTGTCTCATGTCTGGAAAGGACTATAGAGGGATTTGGGTACACAGGTACTTCTGAGTACATCTTACCATCCCCAGACAGATAGCCAGTCCGAGTGAATGATTCAGGTTTTGGAGGACATGATATGAGCATGAGTTTTGGATTTTGGGGCGTCTTGGGAGAGACACATAACCTTAGTGTATTTTTCATACAATAACAGTTTTCATGTAATGATTCAAATAGAAACTTATGAGGCTTTGTATGGTAGGCCATGCCGATCACCCCTATATTGGCTGCAGATAGGAGAGGTAGTTATGCTGGGACCTCATCTTTTCCAGGAGACCACAGAACAAGTGGAGTTGATTCAGAATAGGATGACACTACAAAGACTCACCAGAAACCTTATGATGATCGACGGAGACGACCTCTAGAGTTTGAGTTTGGAGATCAAGTTTTCTTACGTGTCACAATGAGGTTGGGATATAGGAGTATTAGGAGACAGGGAAATCATTCACTGAGATATTTATGGCCATTTGAGGTTTTAGAGAGAGTTGGTCCGGTTGCTTATCAGTTTTAGTTACCTCAGAGGTATCGATCTATGCATGAAATCTTTCATTTTTCTCAGCTATGGAGTTACTTTTCAGACTCGTCTCACATTTTTTAACCTAAGGAGGTTGATTTGGAGGTGGATGCATCCTTCTAGGAGCACCCTATATGGATTTTGGATCACAGAATTAAGGTTCTCCATGGTCGGTTTGTTCCTCTGGTACGGGTGTTGTGGCAGCACGGGATATTATAGGACGAGACTATGGAGAGGGAGGATAACGTATGATCATACACTAGTGGAAAACCAATATATACCAACACTTATTTCCCAATGGTTTGCTAAAACCATTTAGAAAAATAACCTATTCCAACGGTTCTAATAGAATCGTCAGTATCGATAGTTTTATCTGGGTTTTCCCAATGGTTTAACAAAACTGTTGGGAAAGATAAATTTTACCAACGGTTTTTATTACCTATTGGTAAAAAACACCTGATTTAAGGCTCCCTCCCAATTTTTCATCCCTAACCGCGTGAACCCTAACTGACCTCCACCTCTTGTACCTCCCCTCCCCTCCCTGACCTCAACCTCCTCAACCTATCGGGCTATGCCTCCGCCTTTCGGCCCCCAGCCCCTCTCAGCTCCCTCTCCTCCGACTATGTTCCCCCTTCCCCTCTTGGATCCCTCTCTAATGACGACTTCCCCATCCCCTCTTGACTCCTTTTGATGTTCCCCACTCCCCATTTAGCACCCTCTCCTAGATACATCCCCACTCCCCTCTCGACTCCCCCTCCTTCGACAACATCCCCCATCCCCCTCTCTAGTTGCGCATGATACCCCCCATGGCCGAACAGCTCAGGCGATGTCCCCCACTCTCAGATCCCTCTCCTCCATCCATTTATCCCAAATTTATTGAGGGTTCTTGATCAGTACTTCCAGGTAAGGATAACCATTCATATTAATCATGCATTTTCTAGATTTTTGGGTAGTAACAAACTCATGGTGTGGTGAATTATTTGGTAAATCATGATTTTTTTAAAATAGAGTCTTCTAGAAATGTAGGATTATATTCATAGGTTGTAAACCATTCATTCTAACAATGCATTCTATAAAAAGTTCATGATTTTTTAAAAACCTCATATTTTCCTCTATAGACCCCTATTAGACCTGATATTGTGTTTGATTTTTTGTTAATCCTGATATAATGTGATGAGATTGTATCATCATTGATATTATTTTCGTTTAGTTTATTGGTTCATAAAACATAGGTTGGTGCTTCATATATTATGTAATTGGAATTGGTAAAGTAAAATGTTGGTCTCAGATTTCTCAGCTGGTTATTTGGATGGTATTTTCTATCAAAAGTGGGTATGTCTCTATTGACTATGGGTGTATTTTCCAATTTACCAATGTATTTATTAAACTGACTATACAATACACATTTCCCACAAATACAGAAGCACCACAAAAATCATAGATAGACACTACACACCACAATACACCCATGGGAGACAACCCTTGACATCTATTGATACTTAAGGGGCTATTAACTTAGGAACTGCAGTTTATTAGCACTCAAGCCTTGAGAAATTCCCATTGCTAGTTAAAAGGATACCAACACCTTTATTCTTAGTATAGTATAATGAAATGGTTTACACCCTCATGACCATGTAGAACATCTGGTTCATGGACTGGTGCCTGACCAGGTTCAAGAGTAGGATCAATTACCAAACATTGATTATGGTTCCTGTGAGGTTCTTTCCATAGTGGATAGGATTATGTGCATAGTCTTCAACTCAACTAATGTAGCATAGATTCATATTCATCAGATAAGTATAATAGCCTAGTGTTTCCAACAACATGCTATATAAAGAACATAATGAAAAATGAAGAGATTATTAAATGGAATTGTTTCCCCCTTGCTTGTGGGAACAAGATTTGACTTATGGGGCAGTGTGGTTCTTATATATTGGGAGGTGACATGTATAGTCAAAGGATACAGGTATGATTTTTTTTAGTTTTTATTTTATTTTCGTTATCACATTGTCCACTTAGGTCTTTTACTTCTTTATATAGATGGAGGGTAGTGATGCTAACCTGACTAGTTGACATATATCACTTGTATACTGTAATACCATGAGGTGTGAGTGTAAGGAAACATTTGAAGCTACAGTATCCTTGGGGTCTTCTATGAGATGGAATTGTTTTTCTAAAACACTGTGTGGGAACATTTTTGGAGTATGTTGGCATCATGAAATAACCCCAAGTGTTTTCATGAGATAGCATAAATAACCCCAAGAATCTCCAAGTGTCTCCATACATAGTATCATCCTTGCATGGGTTGTCCACTCACCCAATCCTATCAAACATATCCTAGTCTATCCTCTCAGTCACATAGTCTAGACTCATCTCTCAAGGATTATCCCTTGCCTCGATTCACATCTCATCATCCAACTAGAAAAAGAGTATTATTCACCTCATGATTTTCCTAGTCACAAAATCCCACTATGTCGAACCCATCTATATTCTTATCTCATCCACATGGGAATCCACTAGGGTCCCTCGGACCCATCCTAGTCTCTACTCACTGACCATAATCCTCATCTCACACACTATATTCTTATCTCATCATGTATACCCTTCTATAATTACATTCTCAACAATCTGGTCAACAACCTCATCAAAATATGGTATTATAAACCAACCCCAAAAACCAGGTTCCATCCTAAGCTAAATCACACCAAGCCTCTTGGCATTATAGTAATAATCTGTCCGACAATACCCAATACCCACACTAGCATCTCATCCTTCATATCTTTATTTCAACTCTTGAATCATTAAATGGAGTAAAACCATTCATACTAAATTTTATAGACTCAGAGGGACCATATCACTCTAAGAACCCACAAATATTCCAATCCATCTTCACAAGTATTTCCTCATCCAATTCTAGACGTACAATTTCCACACCTCTCACTACATGGCCCAATCCTCATAGGAATATTTTAATTGATCTAAACCCTCATTTTTTCCATACACATATCATCCCGATTATAAGACATATTTTAGACCACTCATATCCCAATTGATATCTTATCCACTTAGATATTTAGTGTTTAAGGGTCTATAGAGGCTCTTAATACTTTCTTTATACTCATAGAATTCAAATATTTTTGTATGTTGATAATTCAAAATAAGGGAGGAATATCCACCTCTTGGAATATTTCCCATGATTCCATAGATAAAAGTGGTTTCCTGAAGGAGAATAAGGGAATACATTCTCTTTTGTCTTATTTTCTTCCCATATAAATCACCACACAACCATAAAATCCATTTCATGAGTGTTTTTTTATTCTGTACATTTTATTATCTATATGAGTGTTTTTTAAATTATGAATTTTTCATGTGTTGTATTCATCATGTATAATCACAGGAGATAGGTATGTTTTTTTAATTTTATTTTATTTTCTTTATTGCATTATCCACTTAGGCCTTTTACCACTTCCTACAGACGTAGGGTAGTTATATTCTATGAAGGGGGCCAGAAGGGCACCGGACGTGGATGCGCAGTTTTCTTTACATGGGAGGGATATTGGGGTAGTAGAGAGATTCATTAATGTTTTTTATTTTTGATTGACTTTATTCCATGTTGCTTCTATTTATTTTCTTTTCCTTTGGCGTGTATGTCTGACGTTCGGATGGCTCATGCCAAAATTTTATTTATTTTCTGATACTGTTTTTATTATTTGGTTGTGGGAAAATTTGTTCCCAAGTGGTGTTTCCTTGATGACCAGACACTTGCGCTAGCTCGTGGGATCCTTACATAGAGATATTGGTCTTCTCCTTGTCCTACTACCTTGGTATGAAATCAGTTATTTTCTAAAATTCCATTATATTTTTTCTCTATTTTTACACTAGGGAAATTTTAGAAGGCCTTCTATTCCATATTCATTAATTATATTGAATCTAGAAAAACATAAGGGATCACGTGTTATCTTCTAGAAGTCTACAGTAGTCTTATATCCATGTTTTGAATACCACTTTGATAAATAGAATACAACACCAAAAATAACCATAATATATAACTTTTGATATAATCAGAACAACCTAGTACTGCTGTTATATTCTCAGTGATCATCTTTCTAGAAACTTAGTAAACTACCTGAATAGAGAAACCCAATAGTGTTTCAACCATACTCTACTTTCGATTATTGGTAAACTAATCACTATATGGATTCATAATTAAGCTTATATACTATTTGATGTGGAAATATAGGAAAACAATCAGTGGAAGACAAAACTTCTAATCAACACATCCCCCACAAATCAGTATCCAGAATTGGAATGTATAAGCACCCTAAAAACCACATATATTTTCCATATTTTGGATTTATTAATCCCATAGCCTTCCTTCTATGACAGGTGAACAAGAAAGAAAGGCATGAAACAAACATAGGAAAAACATAATCACAACACACATAAGATTATCTGTCTATGACCCCACTCCTTTCAGAACCTTCACTTTCAAAATTCTACCACCAAGCTTCCATAATCCTAGAAATTTACATTACATTGAACTATAGAAATATAATTAGAAATCAACTCCATCAATAATTTTTATCTTTTAGAAATTTTGACATAAATCAAAATGGAGTACTCACATTGAATCAGTGAAACCAAAGCATGTGCAGTCCTTTTCTCCCACTACATTTCATCCTAGTTCCAATCATGATACCTCGCTTTTTTTTAAATAAACTTATGATACTTTGAAAAGAAAAATTCATGTGACTTGGGGGGGTGTAGGGGATGGGGGATGGGGGGCTACAATGGAGTGGGGGGGGGGGGAAGGGGGGCTGCAGTGGAGTGTGTGTGTGGGGGAGGGTCTATGGATTAGGGGATGGGGGGCTATAGTGGAGTGTGGAATGGGGGGGGCTGCAGTAGATTGGGGGCTGCAGGGGGTGGGGGTCTGTAGTGGAGGGATGAATTGTAGTAGGGGATGGGGGGATGCAGTGGAGTGGGGAATGAGGGGTTTCAGTTGAGTGGGGGATGTAGGGGTGGGGGGATACAGTGGGGGGGATGTAGTGGGGATGGGGGGAAATGCAGTGGAGTGGGGGGCTGCAGTGTAGTGGGGGATAGGGAGATGCAGTGGAGTAGGGGTGTTGTAGTGGAGTATAGGATGGGGGGATGTAGTGGAGTGGGGGGGGGGTGCTACAGTGGAGTTGGGGATGGGGGGCTGCAGTGGAGTGGGGGGCTATAATGGAGTGGGGGGGATGCAGTGGAGTGGGGGGGGGCTGTAGTGGAGTGGGGGGCTGGGGTGGAGTGGGGGTTGTAGTGGAGTGGGGGGTGGGGGAGATGCAGTGGAGTAGGGGTTGCAGTGGAGTGTGGGGGCTACAAGGGGGCAGTGGAGTAGGGGATGGGGGGATGCAGTGGAGTGGGGGATGGGTTCAATGGAGTGGGGGATGGGGGTGGGGGTTGGAGTGGGGGATAGGGCTGCAGTGGAAACCTTTAATTGCTTTCCAAAGATACCACTTTCACACTTCCCATCCTTAACTTTTTTAGCCACAACCATTGAACGGTGTGCAGTTTTCCATGAAACTTCTTTCAATACTGTATAAAAACATACATCATCTATTTCCAAGGAAACTGAAGCCTTCTTTAATCATGGTATGCACCATATACCCCTTAACTCAAAAATACTTCTATTTCTCATCGGTAAGGATTTTTCACCTTTTTTGATAATTTTTAGAGCAAGATGATCTATAAAATGATCCTTTCCATATCTTTTCAAAGTATAGTTCTTCATAATTACCCTATTATATGTTAAGTGAAGTGAATCTTGAGAGTCTATATATAAGTCTTGAGAGAATTAGAGATACTCATCAACACACCACTCTTATCTTCTAATATAAGATTAAGAAGTACACTTTCAAATGTGTATCTTCCATTATTCAATCTCCATACATTGAAATCCTTTTTTATGTGTCCTTTCTTCCCATAATGCCAACACATGGGACCATATTCCTCTGAGCTACTCCCACTCCAACATGTTCGGATTTCCATTTTCTCTAACATTTCTGTGTTGTGGAACTCTCCCCTTCCTTCCACACTATATGTATTTCCAAAAGATGCCTCCTTTCGATGAAGTTCTTCATTCTATATCAGGTCTTTAATGTTTTGAAAGACCTGTTTAGTTGTTCTGCTTGAATTACTCACTATAGTTTCCATCGCGTCCCAAGGTTTTAAAAGGTTCAGACTAAAATGCCTACTCTTTTTCCTGATTGGTTAGTCACCCAAGTTGCATATTCTCCACTATGAACCCACGTTGTTACATTAAGGACCTATCGATACTATAAGAATAAAGACCCACTATTCTCCTAATATAGGGTCCAACAAATTAATGCATCTTCCCACTAACCAATAAATATTTATGATTAAAATAAAAGAATATGTCCCTAATCTCCAAGTTTCTTATGCACCACTTGACGTAGATATCCCTACATGAACACACTAGATAAAATAGTATACTCATGAACATAATCTTCAAGATCTTTAGTAGGTTATAGGCATGATTAGATCTACTCGTCTCAAATATTCACATCATTTCTTCAACAATCTAGGTCTCTCAACCCCTTGACCACTCATGAATCGATATATCATCTTTCTTGAAGGAATCTTCACATCAATATCTATTTTCACTATTGAAAATTTTTTGTGGACTTGGAATTTTTAATTTTTTTGATTTTGAGTTATTTCCATTTTCTTTGTAGTTTGGATATGATGGATCATGGTATACTGTGTGTGTTTTCATTTTCTAGGGTTAATTTTAAATGGAAATCTTCAAATGGGAAAGTTTAAAAATACATTGATTCTTATAGAAAACTTGGGAAAACTTTTATAATGAAATTTTTATTTGGAAAAGTGTCTAAAATGTTTTGGATTTAAAATGGTAACCTATTTTTGGAAATTTTTTCAATTCTGTTAGAAAATGGATAGTGTTAAAAACTATATTTTTTCCTCACTGGTTTCTTATAGGATAAAATAATTTGTTTTATATCAATGCCAAAAAGTGGGACATAAGAAACATTGGTGTTAGGATCACGAGATGTATTTTTTGTTAGACTACCAGATGGAGTCCGAAAATGTGAATATATTGGGTTACATGAATCAATTTAGAATACCATATGGAGTCTTTGGGATACTGAATCCATTGATTTTATTCATATTTGTTATGTTATATTAGTTAATATATTAACTATCCAGAATGAAATTATGGTTGTACTGAAAAAACTGGAAGGTTTTTGTGTACTAGCTAGAAGCCTGGGGATGTCCAAGGGGTGTCCATGGGGGTGCAGGGGGTCTGTAGGGATGGGGGAAGGGTACAGGTGGGGTTTCTAGGAGGTGGTGTCCAGGGGGTGTCCAAGGGCTGTCTGGGGGGTGATGGGGGTCTGAAAGGTAGGGGAAAGGTGAAGGTGGGGTGTCTAGGGGGTATGGGGTTCTAGGGGGTGTCTAGGGGGGTCTGTAGGGTAGGGGAAGGGGGTGTCCAGTGGGGGTGTAAGGGGGTGTCCAGTGGGGGTGTAAGGGGGTTGTCCAAGGGGGTGCAGGGGGGTCTGAAGGGCAGGAGGAAGGTGTGGGTGGGGTGTTTGGGAGGGGCTGTCCAGGGGGTGTCCAAGGGCTGCCTGGGGGTCTAAAGGGAAGGGGGGAGGGTTCAGGTGGGGTGTCTAGGAGGGGGTGTCTGGGGGTCCCCAGGGGGTGTCTAGGGGGGATGGGTGTCCAAGGTGGTGTCCAGGGGGGTGTCTAGGGGGAGGGGTGTCTAGTGTGGGTATAAGGGGAATGTCTAGGGTGGTGCAAGGGGGTTGTCCTGGGGGTGCAAGGGGGTGTTCAAGGTTTAGGGGTGTCCATTGGGGGTGAAAGGGGGATGTCCAGGGGGTATGGGGGTGAAAGGGGGTTGTCTAGGGGGCATAGGGGTAAAGGGGGGTGTTCAAGGAGTGGTTGTGGGTTTTTTTTATGAAATGGGAATTCCTATAAATTACCACACAACCATAAAATCCATTTCATGAGTTTTTTTAACTCTGTACATTTTACTGTCAGCATAATTGTTTTTTTCAAATTCTATATTTTCAGGTGTTGTATTCATCATTATATATTGTATGCATGAGTGTTTATTTGTATTCATCATTATTCTACAGGTTTGTACTATAAGTCCAGAGTTGAGGCAGCGACATGCTGCTTTTTGGAATTGTAGTACTGGAATTGGAGAGGGGAGGTTGTTGTATGTTGATTTTTGCAGTGGGGAGGCCGATGTTTGTTGGTTCTGGCAGGAATAGGGTATGGATGGAAGAGGTGTGTAGTATATTTTTTTGTGGAGAATATGTAAAACCAACGGTTCTATGAACCATTAGTATACATATTGAGTAGTATATACCAATGGTTCTCAAACTGTCGATATACATATATCACAACAATTTCAAATAAACTGTTGGGAACAGTGTGTTGTAGGTGGTATACCAATGGTTTAACAACCGTTGGTGTATACCCACATGGCCCAACTTATGGCAATGGTTCACTGTGAACCGTTTCAATTGGTGTATACCAATGGTTAAAAACCATTGGCCTAGTTGTATAAACATATAGTTATTAATCGTTAAGATAGAAATTTACAAACAGTTAACACTAAACCATTGGTATTTTGAAAATTCAGCCATCCTATCTCAACGGTTCATGCTAAACCATTGGGATATGAATATCCCCATGCCTCACAACCCAACGGTTCAGTGAACCGTTGGGATAGAATTTCCAAATGGTTTTGGGGCTTTTACCAATAGTTTTTAACTGTTGGTAAAAGCTTATTTTACAGTATTGATAGTGGCCAGATTTGTTTGAAGTTTCTTCTTTGCCACCCCTGGAAGGGAAATTCAGGGACAAATTTCTTTTAAGGGGGGAAGTTTATAATAACTCGGATCTTAATTTTAGGTATGGATCATTATTTTAGGTTATTTTTTAGTAAAAAAGAAGAATTTGGAAGTTTTCTATATACATGTTTTTACTCTTGAGTACACACTGTGTACCTGGGTACTACGCACAGCCGCATACTGGCCGTGTAATGGGTGAGTACATAGCCTTGTGGGTGACCTGGAAGACCACATAAAGAGGGGACCTATTGAGGCTAGTACATGAAGTGTACATTAAATGAACACCCTATGTAATTTTTTTAATTTATTATTCATATTGGGGTCACATCTCATCTCCAGAACCATCTTCTTCTTCACGTGTTTCATACAGGAGAGCGACGAGATGGCTGAGAAATTTGAACCCCTATCATTCCTCTATCTGAGATCCAATTGAGACTCCACTAGGTGCATTGGATTCCCACCGGTGAGTTCTCTCTTTCCCGAGATCATATCTTCCTAATTTCTCCTATCTCATAATTTATTCAAGGATGAACAATTTTGAACTTTTTTATAGATCTACTATGTTTTGTGCCAATTCAAGGTCCAAGGTTCAAGAGTGTTCACTATACCACATCATGGTAGGTGGTTTTTTCCTTTCCTTGGTTATATTTGGATTTTATATGCTAAAATAAGTGAATACCATTGTTTAGGGTATTGTGTGTTTTGAAATTTAACCTTATATAATGCTTGATATGGTTTTTTTGATTGAGAAAGGGTTATTGTTTATGCATAAGGTTTATTACCTTGATTATGGATGTGTTTCCCATGTTTGATTGGATATGGTTGTTGGGTCTAGAATGCAAGTTAGGCTTCTTTTTTCCCATGCCTAGTTTTGTTAGGATGGATTTGTTGTTAATATGAGATGCATGTGTTTTGTATTATAAAGTATGACTAAGGGGAATTGACTGTGAGAGTTTCCTGAAGTGGGGAATTTTAATTATGAATTTTTTTTATGATTGACGAGAAGTATTGACTATGAGAGATTTCATGGGCCATTGACCAGAGGCGTTAGACTGTGACAGCTACCCATAGGAGCATTATTAAATAAATTTTGGACCATAGTTCATAGACTGAGAGAGCTGTCAGGGGTCATTATAATGCAAACCAAGGGGGTATTGACCATGAGAGCTACTCGGGTGGTCATTTGTTTTCGATTAGTGATATGTGGGACCAAAGGGGTTAGACTGTGTGAGCTTTCCTAGAGGGTTATTCTTATTATTGAATCGGTGATATGTGAAACCAGAGGGGATTAGACTATGAGAACATTCTCTCAGAGGGTTTCTTGTGAATGTTTGAATTTGTGATGAGTCTTCAAAGCCAAAGCACAATCTTGGACTCTATCTTACTTGATTTTTAGATGTCTTTTGAGGTGTCAATTTTTTATTGTTATAAAATGGAATACAAAACTTATGATAGATCCTGAGGTTACATTATTTAATGGGTTGATTAATTAAAAAATGTAAATGAATGTAATTGGAATCTGTAGGATTGTTTAGTTTTGAGTACTTCTTTGTTTGTCACTTCATTTCTGCATATTACCAGTTATATATATTCACTGACAGTTTGACACATATCTTTTGGTGGTTTCCTACTAGGATTTGTCTCACACCCTTTTTGGGTTAGGATTTTGGACCCAAGAATATTATATGGTTGCAGTTATAGATAAGGGAAAGCTCTGGTCATCATCGGGTACTTGAGTGCTATTGGAACTAGAGAGCATGAGACCAAGATGGGGCTTGTGATGCTATTGATTTTTACTTTTTTCTATACTTTGGATCCTATCTTGTATTTATAGCATTGTGACTTGTTTTCCTACTTTCTTATATACATGTGACATGCATCATTTATTTATGTATACTCTATTTATTTATTACTATCAGTCTTCCACTGTTTACTTTGTTTTATGGTGTTACTGCTTCCGCTACTATTTACAATTTTTTATGTTGTGTTACTCTGTCAATGAAGGAATCATTACCCCATTATCACACCCAAGTACCTCACTACTAGTCGGAAGACTATGGAATTTAAGGAAATTTTCTTGAGGCCATGTGACCAACTGAGTACGGGGCACCTTTGGGCGGCACCCGGAATCAGGATGTTATAATGGTCAAATTATGTGTGTTCCATTTTTTAGAGATGGTGACTATTATAAGGAATTAAAACTCTATCAACATCCATAATCAATGTAGATATATTCCTTTTAACGAATTAAATTAGTCCAAAGTTGGAGATGATCAAATCACAACCATATTAGGGTGGTTGACTCAGGTTATAACAAATAACCTCACCCACATAGAGAAACTTTATAATCCATAACATGGTGTAACTATGTTTTGCAGTGACATGCAATATAAAACTACACAATTCAATGGAACTACTAATCCATTTGTAGCTAAACAATGTATCAATTCCATAAAATGATATTTCTCTCATTTGGTTGTGGTTAAAGGTATACAATTCATGATGTATATCATATGAAGGGAGATTTGGATCAATAGTGGTCACTAATTCAAGAAAATTAAAGAAGAATTATTGATAGATTGTATGGAATAAAAAAACATTTAAGTATATATTCTATAAAAAATACTTTCCTCATGAGAAAAGGGATCAAATAGAAAGGAAATTCCTCATTATCAAATAGAATGAGGAGTAAAAAGTATCTGAGTACATGGGTAACATTATGAGGTTAGCTAGAAATTTTGTATATTATATACATAAACTGTAAATAAAGGTTGACCAGTTCTTTGATGGTTGAAATTTAATCCTTTGAAGGGTGATAGTATATCAGACATTTAATCATAAGATTATATAGTCTAAATTTCCAGTAATATGGAAAATAAGATCACTAAGACTTATTTATTCAAAGGATATCTGGATAAGAAGAGGGTTTTTGAGAACCACAGAAAGAAAATTAAGTAAAAGTGGAGTAAAATAAGAGTATAATTTCCAATATGTAGTAACTATTAAGAGAAACACTTGAGGACTTTCTTGATCGAAATGGTATTTTATTTCATTTGTGGATAAAATGGTCATCAAGATCATGAATGAAAATGAAATGTAGATTTTGTTGATGTTCAATGCTTTAAATATAAGTATATGGAGAACTATCAAAACCAATTCCCCAAACATCAATGGAATTTACCTCAAAAAAGGCCAATATTATGAAATCACTACATCTAAGGTAGAAGTACCAAATGGAATGGTAATAAGTAAATTAATCCTAAAATTAAATTTTTTGAATGATTTATTTGAATTCATTTATCCCAAGTATTGAATTTTATTTCAATATCTATCAGTAATTGTTTGTTGAGTTAAGATGATGTATTGATTCTTGGATATTTCTTATGGAATCGTTTCATGGAATTATATTTAATTCTTGATAAATTATGCTGAAATTTATATGGATTGATGTTTTGATCCTATAAGGGATATTTGAATAGTGTTTTTGGATATATATAATTTTTATAAAACATTTGATGGAAGATATAATTCCTCAGGACTGAGAATTGGGTGTTTAAGAATTCACTAGTTGATTTTGAGTCCATGTGTCTATTATGTAAAGGTAATTCGAAAATTGAATTACCATTATAAAGGTAAATACAGATTTTTTTTCTGGCTATAAAAAGGTATTATTATCTTTGTAAGGGTAACCCATGCTAGTACTACACTATGAATGGGAACCCAAAATAATGTAAGGGTAAATCCCAAGTTTAAAGGTAAATGGTCATTCATGTAAGGGTAGCCATTAAAAATTAATTCTTTGTAAAGGATCATCTTCAAATACATAGGCTACATAAAGGTAAGTACCTTCAATATAAGGGTACACTAAGGTTTCATTATATTTGTGAGGAAAATAAAAAAAATCATGTAAGGGTAACCCAACGTAAATGTGAGACATGTGTAAGGGTACCCCCAATGTTTCAAAGCTCAAGTAATGGAAAATCAAAATCTATGAAAGGGTATAAGAAGCTATGTGAGGGTACATGGTGCTCATATAACAGTAGACGTAAAGGATTATGTCTTATGTAATGGTACTTGTGTAAGGATATCCACTCACATAAGGGAATCCATCATTTTTTGTGCATTGAATAAGGGTACAACAGAGGCCCATGTAAGGGTAGACAAAATATTTGGTGACTTGAATAAGGGTAAGTGTGGTGTAATGGAAATCATGTAATGGTAATAAGTTGGTGATAAAAACATTCATAAGGTTTATACCATCATAGTACATTCTACCTCTGAAGTGATTTTTACTGTATGGCATGACATGTCATTGTCGGGTATCAGGTGCTACAACTAGGCATCAGGTGACACCGCCTTGCATCATCTGCTATCATGAGTTTATCCTCATCTACTGCATGAAGAACAAGGTGAATTTATTTTCATTATAATATTATTCACCATGGATCAACCATACACAATAATAAAGCTATGTGTTGTGAAATACAGAGTATATGATATTGCATGAAAATAGGATAGTGAGTTTGAATTATCTATCCATACATATATATTCTTTTACATTCATAAGAATCAATATATGATGTGAATCCATAGCTTTTGGTGGATAATTCCATTGAGTTGATTTGTGTAGTCATTAAATAAACAAGAATTCTCTAATTGCATGTGTTTTTATGGAATCAAGAATTTGATCCATTCATTATTTATAAAGCATTCATATCATAGGTATCTGAATAACACATTAAGAAAGTAGAAATACCTTAAGCGTGAATTTATTTAAGAACCAATGAAAAGTATTTATAAAAATTGAATACATGATATAGTTTTGATGCATACAAGTGATGCGTGATTATGTGCATGAATAAATAATTAGAACATGATTATTTATTAACTATGTGAAGAAAGATGAGGATACTTAAAATTCCTTGGACATTTAATAAGGAGTATTTAACATAAAATAATACAAATGATGATGAAGAACTCTGGTTATCTGTGATTATTTTTTTATGTCAGGATTTCACTAAAGAATATCAGGATATAGGATCATGATTTATATTGAATGTAATAAGCTATTGAATTTGATTATTGTCATCCATGTGAAGAAGGAAAATAATACATGATACTAACTTTTTTTTGAGTGATCATTTATTTGGGGTATTATTCTATGATATTCAACTTAAAATAATGTCTATGTTAATTGAGGAGATAAATTGGGAGTTAATTACAAAATTAAAATAAGGAAAGAACATATTGTAAATGATCATAGTATTTCTATATTCATTTATAATTATAATGACAATTATTCATATCATATTCTTTATTTTTTTTGTAAATATAAATGATATAGTTTTAGGTGATAAAGATTGTGTTGAGAGATAATGCATCCATTATGAAATAGTATTTTGAGAAGCTAATGCATCTTTGTATCGAATAGAGATGGAGTAAAAGTCATAAAAAACTATAAGAAAGAGATCTCATGTGCCCAAGTATTTAAATATTGGGAGATTCAGATCATTCAACATCTGAGAAGAGTATCAAGGACAATAGGCCAACTACATGAAGCTATTGAAGAGTTTGAAGAATTATACACTAGTAAGAAAAATCTTATGGCTCATGAAGAAATAACACTCCGAATATGAAGGAGTGATATCTATTACCGTATAATTAATAAAAATTATAGAAGTGTTTCAGTTTATGTTGGAACTAAAATAAGACATTTAGTTGTTACTGAAAAATTAGGATAAGTCTTTCAGTTGATGCTGGAAGTAAGAGAATTCATTCAGTTTTTTCTGAAAGAAAGAGAAGACACTACTGTGATTATGGAGTAAGAGGTAAACAACGGGGCTTTTATTTTTTAATCACATATTTTTTAATGATGAATATATGTTAGGGTGTCTAAAAAAAACAATTAATAGTGTTATTTTATATTGAATCATATAAATCTATGTGTTATTATCTCTCCATTACTAAAACTACACATAAAGTGATATTGAGAGATAATAATGAGTGGGTCTATGACCTTAATAATTTTGAGAGGATGACTTTGAAAGAAATATATTTCATAAACATAAATCATCAATTCACCCCCCCCCCCCGCTCAATCTATCAAATTTGATTAAGGATTTATATGTTGTATTAGAGAGAGTTGCCTATAAATATCCAAGAAATTTTGAAGATATAATTCGATAAGGAATTCAATGATATCATTTCCCATATTTAAAATTATAAAATAGTAAAGTGATGATTGAATGGAAGCATTTACAAAAGGAGTGATATTATAATGGATATAGACACATTTCCATATAATTTCCGAAGAATAGTCTAATGAGTTGAAAGGAGAAAGTTGATTATTCCTTATTATTCACGCAATTCAGCAATGAAATCAATATTCTTTCCTTTTGTGAGAATAAAAACTATAAGTATTCATCCAATAAGTTGTCTTCTATATCTATGGTAAAATCATAACTAACTGTTATCTTTGGTTTTAACCGTCATTTGGAGAACTAATGTGGAATTCTAGACTCTATCTATGATATTAAAATGATATATGATACTATATATGAATAGGAAATAACATCAAGTTTTTATTCAAAGCAGTTATCATGCAATGAAAATGAGGACCAATAAAGAACCATACATGAAGTTTGATATTTGATGTAAAAATATTTTTCCATCAAAAAAAGATTGATAATAAAATAACTGTCCAAAAATATAAGAAAAAAGAAAACAGGAACCAAGATGAAGAAGAGTGATATGATTGACGATAATTCATAATATATTTTAAATAAAACTTCCATGGAATATGAGTTGAATTCTAGCATCATACCTCACAAACTAAAAAATGAATAAATGAGGAAATAATGGATTTATTCTTCTTTAAATATGAATGTAATGGAGACTAAATTGAATGAGAAAGATATGAAAATTTGATACCTTTAGGAAAGGATGAACACCACTAAATATAGGATAAATATTCCTCTAATATATATCTCAACTTGTGTAGAAATAAATATTAATCTAAATTAGAAATAATAAAGTTTTTTCCATGAAAAATCTAAAATATTTATTCGACAAAAGATGAAACAACAAATGTGTTTTTTTTACATATCATTTGGTCACATCATGAGTATATGTATCAAATATAATTATCTTAAAGACGTTAAGATAACTCCATCAATGCCAAAATATCAATCATGGAGATACCAAATGAGGTACAACTTGTATATTAAATGTATCATTTTTTCTAACCTTGGTTATATGGAAAGGAATTACAATTAATGAACTGTATAGAAGGGTAGAGAATTGATATGGAGACACTCCACTCATATGAATTACAAGGATATTTATTATCCAAAAAAATATTATTAAACTATAAAATAGGTTCAATGTTCTGGAGAATCAAAATAATCCTAGATAAATGGTGTACCAATAACCCAAATTTGTACACACATAAAAAAAATTGGAGGAAAAGAGGGGAAATATAGAAACCAAAACAAGATATTGTTCCATTTGTAAAAGAGGTAGAAGAAAATGTGAGGTTGACTCCACCAAGGAAGATGTGTTCTAATATGGAAATTTTTACTATCAAGTAAGATATTTTCCCTAGTGGTCCCTATAGACCACTAAGAGGGAAAAAGTAGATTCTAAAAAACTTTCGAAATGAAAATGAAAGAATGTTGATTCATAATATGATGTGAAAACTCTTAAGAAGTTATCTACAAATGGTAACTTAAATAAATATGGTGACTTGTGAGAAAGGTGTGGTGAATCTGGACATGCTCCATACAAATGCATGGAGAGTCTACCTAGATAGTGGGATCTATTCTTAAATAATTATAAATCATTAGGAATTCCATGTTCCCAAATGACTAATGAAAGAGGATATTTTAGACAAAGTAAAGGATGATATTAGAATAAATGAATGGCCAATGTTGTGAGGAAGTTCTCGGCAAAAATACTACTTCTATGAAATCTAGAGGTTCCTTCTTATTTCCTATTATTTTATGTATTTTAAATTAAATATGAGGAATTGAAGGATATGTTTGAGGTTGTTACTTCTAGATAGAATAAATATATTCTATTTTATGGTGTATTGTGACTACCATGAAATTAAAATGATGAATCCTTTTTTTAGAGGGAAAAATTTTGAGAAAGGATGATGTAAAATAATTTTCATATGAATCAATAATTTTCTAGAAAAAATAATAAAATTAGAGTTTTAGTTATTCCAATAACACTATAAACCCTAATTATTAATTGTATTAATAATTTTTTTAAGGGAGAGTGATTGGTTGATGAAAAGATGAGACAAAGGGGTGATTTATTATAACACACCTAAAATTTCTGATGTGTTTGTTAAAGTGTGTGCAATATCATGTATTTATTATATGAAAATCCCCTATATTGAGAATTTATAATTTCTTAGTTTGATATCACAGTCATGGTAGTTTATATACAACATAGAAAACTTTTTTTGTATCTCTCCTATTTTATACAGTATATTTACCCATATTGAATTATAGTATATCAAGGCTCATTTCTAAGAGAACCATGTGGTATCATCCTTATCTCAGTTAAAGGGTAATATAATCTTGATTTCCTTGAAATGAAAAATGAAGAGTTGGGAAGTCCCTAAAAATCAAAATTTCATTTTATTGTTAATAAGGGGGATAAATTTCACACATATTGATTTTAAAAATGTGAATAGATGTTGATAAAAAATACCAAGAAGGATATTATTGAACCAAGGTATTATATTAATTTTTAGTAATGCGTCAATATGTGATTGGTGAGTTGAGATGAAGTAGCGATGTTTAGATAATTATTATGGAATCAATTATTGTCGTCTTATTTAATGATTGAGAAATTATCCTTGAATATCTATTGATTTGTGTATTGATATTCAAAGGGATACATGAATAATATTGGTGGATGTAGAGACATTATCTATAACAATTTATTGAAGTTATAAGTCCTTGGTATTGAGCTTGAGGTGTTTGGGAATTCCATGGTTTATTTTGAGTTAATTTTCCTACATGTATAAAGGTATTTTGAAAATAACATTACATGTGTAATGGTAAATACTACATTATATAGGGTTTTTAAAGTTAGTATTACCAACATAAGGGTAACCCATGCTTATAAAATGCTATATAATGGTACCTGAACCTATAAAAGGGTAAATACCATGTGTAAAGGTAACTGGATATTTGTGTAGGGGTAGGAAAAAACATTGACACTACATAATGGTACATCTTCACGTACGCAGACTATGTAAAAGTAAGTTCCTAGTATGTAACAGTACACTGAGTTTGCATAAAGGTGGTGGGAAAATCATAAGGCTCATGTAATGGTAACATGGTGTAAAGGTGTGGCCTTTGTAAGGGTAACAAACATGTTATAAATCTCATGTAAAGGTAAATTCAAATATATGTAATGTTATAGGCAATTTTGTAAGGGAGCAGGGCAATCACGTAAGGGAATCCACAAAGGATTATGTTTTGTGTAAAGGTACTTGAGTAAATGTAGCCACTAGAATATGGGTAGCCAACCCTTTTGACAACTTAAATAAGGGTGTCTTAGAGGTTTTCATAAGGGCATCCAACACTTTTTTATATTTGGATAAGGGTGAGAATTGTTTAATTGAACTCACATAAGGGTAAGAAGGTAGTGTTGCGTCTAGGAATATTGTTTCTATTGTTAGAGTGCTTACTACCACTACAGTGCTTTCTACCACCAGGCATCACATGATATCACCCCATATAGGGTACTACCACTAGGAATTATGTGCAGGAATCATCCACTACTATGAGTTCATCCTAATCTATTACATGAAACATATGGTGATTGTATGAAAATTTGAAGCTTCTTCTCTATGGATTGACTGTGTACAAAGATAAAGTTATGCATGGTAAAATATATAGTATCTATTATTCTATAAAAGAATGGATATTGAGTATAATTATCGATTTATGCAGGAAGATTCTCTGGAATGCATGAAAAGAAAGTTATGATGTGAAGAATTGGCTTTTATTGGATGATGTTGATAAGGTGAGTTGCATTATCATTAATTAAAAAGCAGTTTGATAATTGAATGCGTTGTTCCAACATATAGATTTTTATTTATTCACAATTCATAATGCATGTGTACCAAGGGTATATGAATAAAAGATGAATAAAGGATAAATACTCAGAGATTTCCATTATTTAATAACTAATTAATAAGTTTTATAAAAATTGAATTCATGTATAGGTTTTGTACATACATTTGATCTAGTATTGAGTGCATAAAGAAATATTGAGATTGTATTTTTTCATTAATTATGTGAAGAAGAAAGAGGAAGCCTGGAAATATTTAAACATTAAACAATGGTTATTAAACATGAAATAATTCCCATGATAATAAAGATTTATGGTTATTTGTGACGACTCTCATATGTCATACTTTCACTGAATAATATCATGATACAAGATCGTTATTTATGAAAAAAATAATGTGTTGTGGTATTTGATTAATGTATATCATGTGATGAAGGAGAATAAGGCTTGATCCTATCTAGTATTTGAGTGGGAATTTATTTTTAGAATTATTTTGGGATATTAAACATGCAATAATGTCTAGAAAAACTATGGTGATAAACTGGGATTTAATTACCAAATTAAAATGAATAAATGACCCACATTCATTGATCACGGTATTTAAATATTTAAGAATAATTACTATAATAATTATTAGGATCAGATTCATGATATTTTATGAATATAAATGATATATCTAGGTGATGAATATTAGGTAAAAAATCGGGATATCATGCATCAATTATGCAAGAGTATTTTGGATAAGCTAATACATCTTTGTATCAAAGAGAGAAGGGGTTAAACTGGGTATTACTGAAAGTAGGATATATCACGTGCTAGATTATTTTAAGATTGATAGAATCAGATCATTCAAGATCTGAGAAGAGTTTCAAGGCTAACAAAGCTACTACATATATATATTTTTAAGACCATGGAGAATTATACAAAATAAATATTTATCTTTTATCCTCAATAAGAAAAAATTATATGGAGAAGGAGTAATTTCTATTTATGGTTCATTACTAAAAAATGAAGAGGCCTTTAAATTGTTGCTGGAAATAGGATAAGTCTATCAATTAGTGTTAGAAGAAGGAAAATTTATTCAATTTGTGATGGAAGTAGGAGAAATATTTTATTTAGTGTTGTAAACTGGAGAACACTCAAGTGGTATTCTAGAGTAGGAAGGAAATAGTGGGAATCTTTATTTGTAATCACTTTTTTGATAGTGAATAATTTGTGTTAAGGTGTATAACCAATATGGAAAGGGGTAGGATTTTATTCCAGTCCTTGAATAACCTTTTATATTTTTTTCTCTATTACTACTGCACACAAAGTGATATTGAGATATAGTAATTATTCAATTTATAACCTTAACAAGTTTAAGTGGTTAAATTTTAAATATTTATAATTAATAAAAAGAAACTACTGATTCACCCCCCCCCCCCCATCAGTGTTCAGCCCATTCTAGGGATTTATAGATTCTGAATCTACGAATCCCTTTATATCATGCATTTTGACTGAGAAAATTGAATTGTCCCCTAATATTCTGGGAAATGTGTTTCTAGTTAAGACACATTATGGTAATATTTTTGAAATGAAGATTTATTGAGTGGCCTATATTAAGATGCATACATATTTCTTGGTGGAAAACCTGATTGTTATACCTTTTGAATTAATCATTTTTATGGATTGGATTTTAATATGCAATGTAATAATTTATTTCTATGAGAAGAAGATTAATATTTGTGAATGGGGGATAAAATCCCTTGTTTTCGAGGGAGATACTTTACCTCATGAATCTTTCCTAGACAATCCTCCAGTATCTCGCCTTAATGATATTATGTGAGAATATGAATAGAATATACTATTTATGGATGGGAATGACATATTAATGTTAGAGGATGTACCCATGGTATAAAATTACATTGATTTATTTCTAGAGTAAATACCTTATCGTCTACCTAAGTGTTAAGTTGAGTTTTAAATTGAAATCATTCATGATGAAAGACCTATATCTAAAACTCTCTATATAATGGATCCAATGGAGTTTGTATAGTTTAATAAATCACTAAATGAGTTATGTGATAAGGGATTTATACTCCCTAGTTTTTCACCATGGGGACCCCGTAATTTATTTATGAAAAAGAAGGATGGATATATGATATTGTGAATCAATTATTTGGGTATTAATGTCATAAATATAAAGAAAAATTATCAGTTATAAAGAATTTATGAGTTATTTGATCAACATCAACAAGCTCAATATTTTTAAAAGATAAATATTTTTTATTATTATCCTTAGTTAAGGGTAAATAAGGAGGATATCTTGATGATAGAATTTCATATGAGATATGGACATTATGAGTTTACAGTAATGACATTCTAATTAACTAATGTGCCATATATTTTTATGGATATGAGGAATAGAGTATTCAGAAATCATCTTAATAAATTTATGGTGGTATTAATTGATGATATTTTTATATTCTCAAAAATTTTGGAAGAGCATGAGAAATAAATTTGAATAATTCTTCATACCCTCATAGAAAAATAGTTTTATAGGAAATTTTCTACGTGTGGATTTTGGATCCATGAGGTTTATTTTCTTATCAAAATTCTCTCCAAGGATGGGAATTTTTTTGATCCTTTAAAGACAATGGTATTCAAATAATGGCCAATACAAATGAATATAATAGAGATACATAGTTTTCTTGGTTTGATAGGTAATTATCAGTAGTTTTTTCAAAACATTTCTAAATTTTTAAACCCATTAACCTTGTTGACATATAATGGGGTAAAATTCACAGGTTATAAATACCATGAAATTTATTTTGGATATATAATGAGTAAATTGAATAATGCCCCGATATTTAATTTATTATTGAGAAAGGGCGTATTTTTAATATATAGATATGCAAAAAATAATGGGATGGGAAATATCCTTATGAAAAATGATGTATTATTTTCATGAACATCAATATAAATTAAATATTCATGAATAGAATTATCTAACTGATGATCTTGATCTAGAATCTATAACATTTTCGTTGAATATATGGAGGAATTATCTCTATAGAGAAAGTTTTGACATATATATGGACCCAAAAAAATTGAAGTATATTTTATCTTGGAAAGGGATCAACATGAGACAAAGGGGATGGTTGGAACAACTCAAGGAATATGATTTATGGATACACTACAACTATAGGAAGGTAAAGAAGGGATGATGAATTTATTAGGAGGGAACAAGGAGTTATAACAATGAAGTTTATTAATAAGGATCCTATATTCATAGATCTAGTGAGGATGGATATAGTAATTTTAGGCAAGGGAATCATCATTCCTTTTAAAATCAGTCATTAAACCATATTTACTATAATATATAGTGATGTATCAATAGGATGATAAAGATATAAAAAGGAGTATTAAAGTATAAAATGAAGTGAAATTGAGATAAATCATCTATAAAGATGGGATGTTAAATCTTGGAAAGAGTTTATGTGTTACACCTATACATGAACTGAAAAAGGGATCTAATTGAAGAAGCGCATAGCTCAAATTTATCTATACACCCTGGTAGCACAATGACATATAAATATTTAAGAGAATATTTATGGTGGGATGCTATGAAGTGGGGAATTGTGGACTATGTGTCTAGATATTTAGATTTACCATAGGTAGAGGCTAAAATAAAATATCCTAAGGGAGTCAGGGACCATATTTTTATAACAATATGGAAGTGGTATAATATTATAATAGACTTTTTCAATATAATTCTAAAGACTCATAGAATGAATGATGATATATGGGACATCTTTTATTACCTTACCAATACTACACATATCTTAGAATTAAGAAAATATCTTCTCCTTGAGTACCTTTCCTGACTCTATATCAATGAGATTGTGAGACTTTATGGATAACCTCTATGAATTATATCTTATTATGTCCCTCGGTTCACTTTGAAATTTTGGAAGAGTATTCAGAAGGCACTTAACACTGAGCTGCATTTAAGAACTACCTATCATCCCCAAATTGATGCAAAGTATAAAAGGAGTATTTAGACACTAAAAGACATGATGAGATAATATTCTCTTGAATTCCATGGATCATGGTATAATTATCTACATTTGGTACAATTTTCATACAATAACGGTTTCCATTAAAGAATCTATATGGAACTATATGAGTCATTTTATGGGAAGAGATATCATACTACAAATTTTTAGGAAACAATTAGATAAATGATGCTCGTGGAACTAAAACTTGTGGAGGAGACAACTAAGAATATAAGTACCATTCAAAATCAAAACAAAGTAGCTCAAAACAGATAAAAGTGTTATATTGATGATCAAAAGAAAGTCTTGAAATTCCATGGGGGGGATCATGTTTTCTTAAAGGTCACACCATGGAAAGGATTTGTATGGTTTTAAAAAATAGTTAATTTAATCTCAATGTATATTGGGCCTTCTGAAATTCAAGAGATAATTGGAGTTGTAGCTATGGATTAATTATGACACCTAACCTTTCTAAAATACATGACGTCTTCCATGTTACGTTGTCAAGGAAATACATATTGGATCCAATGTATATAATCATATATAATGGAATAGATTTAGAACGTTACTTTTCTTATAATGAAGAGTCTATCGAGATTCTTGGAATAATAGAGAAAGCATTGCATAATTGAACAACTCGACTAGTGAAAATCCTTTGGAGAAATCACAAATTAAAGGAGGAAACATGGGATACTAAAGAAGATATGAGGAAGGAATACCAATAGTTTTTTATTATATAACATGTATCCAATTTTGAATATAAAACTATTTATGTGGGATAGAATGTAATAATTGATGCTCTACTATAGTTGGTAAGCACTATATCTCAAAACAATTAGTCAATACGCATTCTAAAGAGAATTTATTCTTGATTATACTAAAAAGTAAAATTTATTTAATTATAGGATTTATATTTTATATAAGGATTCCATATTTGGATTAATCTTGAAAAATTATCTTATAATTTATTTTTGGGATTTTCAGAAAAAAATTGAATTTTAGGTGAATAGTGAAAAATACACTTTTTATCAAAAATATTACTTTTATGAAATTATATGAGAAATATATACAAATTTATAAAATATTTTAATTGATAAAATATTTTTTAAAAGAGTTAAACTATATTTTTTGAAATAATATTCTGAATTTATGAAACCTATGAACTTATGTAATATTTCCAACAAAGGAAACTATTTTTAGTTTCTTTTCATTAAATATTATTTTTGTAAAAATTATATTTTATCTTTATTTGGAAGCCACAAAATATTTATTTGTTTTTTAATAAAATAATTTATTTCATAAAAATTAAAATCATTTATACTTTTATACTTAACATAACTTTTTTTCTTAAAAATAAACTTTTTCTAAAAATTGGGTTTTACACGTGTTAATGTTAAAATTACGTTTTCCTTCATATATTAATTTTATTTGATAAAATTGAATTTAAATTTAAAATTGGTTAGTCAAAATTATTTTACAAACCTAATATTAGTTTATGAAAATTAAAGTAAATTCCTTATGTTGATGATTAATTACCACGTTTAAAGTAAAATTGTTATTTTCAAAGAATTAATTTAACAAGATTTATATAAATTTTATCAAAATAAATTCAATTTTTATATTTTTAATTATGACCCTAATATGATTAATAATAATATAAAAATATAAAAAATCATTCAATGAATAATTAATATTAAATAAGAATAAAAAACACTTAATTTCTAAAAATACATTTTTATATAAAAATTATTTTTCCTATATCTTATGTTTTAATTTTTACTTTTATTTTCTAACATTGATAAATTTAATTGTATTAAATGGGTTCCAAATTCAAATTTATAATTTCAAAATCTTATAATATGGTTCATTTAATATTTTTAGTAATAAAATAATTATTATACGTAATTATTAATCAAGATTAATAAGTGTACAAATGAGTAATTGAAGTATCTTAAATTTTTAATAATTAAAAATTCACATACATATTATAGAAATAATTTGTTATATATGAATTTCATACCCAAATGTATCACTTACCATTTCTTCACTCAACTCACCTAACTCACCTAACCCACCTAACACCCCATGTGATTCCATTCTTACCCCTTACCATACTTTAGTTTCCATTAAAACCCCCTCTTTTCCCCAATAAAAGGATCTCACTCTCACCCATTCTCTCATCCTACTCCACCCCAAATTCATTTATCAAGAAATTACCTTCCCTATCCCTCTTTAAATCTGTCCAAATAAGTTCCTTGGGTTCTAAGGATTTTTTCCAATCTTTAAGAATCTACTTATCAAAGTAAGGGTTTCCAATCATTCTATTTCCTTTTTAATTGAAATTATTTTGTTATAGTACCACTTCCACATATTTACATGATTTTAATTTCATGGTATTATATCTCATTTTATATGTTTCTAATGATATATAATATATACCTCTCATTATATCCTTTTTACAATGTTGTTATTATGTCGCCATAAGGGCTCTCATTACTCCCCTTTCATTTTCAATTACAAACCATTATTGTAATGTAATAATGATTGTAATTATTTGGAATTATAACCTATTTGATATATTTCAAATAAGATTTCATCTCATTAAAACAATTTCATAATCAATCATAATTCACAAAAACCTTAATGTGGGAAAGTAAAGTGTCATGACCCCCTCCCTCCAAAGATACCGCTCCTGGACCACGAATGAAGGAAGAGGGAAAATGATCCCCAAGTCCCGCCTTCAAAAGGATTCAGGTTGGAAACTAGTTCTGAGGGTAAAAAATATCACATATCAAATGAATTACCCTCAAAAGATATAGTGGGATTGATAAATAAGATATCAAACATCAATAAGCTCCATAACATAATAAAAATGAAAATCAAAAAACATCCCACAATGCATGAATAAAGTAAACAAATTTAAAGAGTCTACAGAAATACCGAAAATAAATTATAAGGTAATGAATCAACAAAAAATCAAATGTATAGGCTATTAATGTCCAGATAAGTCCCTAAATTCCTCTTAGAAACCATAAAAATTACTTTTATATATGCGGGGTGAACATAGAATGTACACTTAATGGATCATACCCAATGTCTCTTAGGCACATGTGAACATAGTATACTTATACACCAGTGGAAAAATAGTATAACCAACATGCACCTAAACAGGTCAACTAACCAACCCCATCCTAACTATGGCACACTAATTATGTAATACATCCAATCATAGTAACATAATATGAAGCATGTAGATAAAGGGTACCCTTCACCGCTTTCCCAATAATTTTTCGCACTCACACCCCAACATTGAATGTCTAGTGCTCTTATCCCATCTGTAGAATGCTTCATAAAAATATATGGGAATATGCATCATACCAAGAACCCCATGTTCAAATGGTAATCACATCCCCATTGAAGATTCCTAGGAAACCTCTACATGCCAAGTATCCCATGTGTGATTGTTCATCACATCCACACCCCCCATAACCAATGATTGATATCTAGGATTTTAAGGCACATGAACATGAAGGATTTATACCAAATTCCCTCTTCCTACATTGAATGACCGCCACTATGAACCACATAATCAATCTCAAAATACTAACCATAATTGCACTACCTCTACAATCCATCACAACCCATGCATAAGAAGCTCCCCTTAAAGAGAGAGCAGGGGCGAGGGGGTATCCAACCATATATCCAGACCATATTGGATATTGGTAGGAGCACTCCGCCTCCCCCCCCCCCAACATTTGGGTGTTAGATCATGGTTCTTGATCTGAGTGGGATGCTTATAGAAGTCACAATTAAAATGCAATATATAATAGTTACACACACAATCTCATCTTATGGGTTCAAATAAAGAGCACTATAACAACTCAAAACACCACCACAAGGCCTCACAACCTTTTCCACTTTTGTTTCCACCTCAAAATGAATTACACCACATAATAAATACAAAACCCGAAGACTTATTCCCTCTTTTCTTTTCAAGTTAGTCCATTTCCAGATTTTCTAAATTACCAACCAATCTCATTTTTCAAGATCGTTTATTTTATATTTATATAGAACCAATTTAGTCACACTCCCAACTTTAATTGTAGGGTTCAATATTAATTCTAACCCATTCCTTTTTAGTTTCATCATTAAAATTTCATTCTATCATAGCCGGGAAATTAGAACAACACAACATAATCAACCCATGTTCTTCATGTCAACAATCCCTATGTCTCAATCACCACTCATCACAAATACCATGCATTGAAACTACTGCACGTCAAAATCACTTCTCATCAAAACAACTCTACACATCAAAACCCCCATAAATATCTCATCACAACTATGCCACAAATTAAATTTTATTTTTATCAAGGGATTTTATTATATTTTATGCTTTTTTTTCAAGGTAATTCTCATATAGACCAAGATTCTATGGGAAACCAATTTATTAACCATGTATATATTTAGATATATTTTTATATTTGGTGATTCAAATAAATAAGAACAAAAAGTTTTATTAAATTTATATAGAAACAACCACCTAACAACTCTCAACATAATCCAAAACCAAAAAGAATATTTATTATTCTCAAACATATAGTAAAAAACACAAGGAGAATGGAAACACTTTTGATTTATTCACTTACCCTTCAATTTTAATTAAAAAATTATTTATCTTAATTAAGTTTGTGTATAATAAATCCCCATAGGAAAACAAAAACATGTTAATTCCATATATATAACTAAAGGAGGAAAGATGAAGGATACCCTACCCCGATTGAAGCTTCAAAGAGAAATGCACAAAAAAACAAGGATATACCACCACTAATATCAAAGAAATCACTGCTAGATACATATTCTTACCAATATATAATAAAAAATATCCCGAAATAGAGGAAAACTCACACCACATAAAACTCCTAGATTGAAGAGAAGAAATTGAGGAAGAACTGGGGAGTAGAGGATTACCTCAATCTAAATGAAACCAATATGAACAATCAAAATGAATCAAGGGTTTTGAATCACAATGGGAGGATATTATAGAAGGGAAGGATGGGAATAGGTCATCCAAGAGTTGAGAAAGTTTTTTGAAATAAAAAAAGTGGTATCTAACCTTCAATTTATAAGAAACGTCTAATGGAATCCACCACAACATAGGGAATAACCAAAATTCCCATATTGGGTCTGTTCAACATGTGATATGATGCCTTCAATCAAGATCCAATTTTCACACTCATTTTGAAAATGATATTTCACTACCACCCTGGGCTAGACCATGGCATGGTATAATCCATGGTATTCTTCCCTATTTCTCTAGGATAGGCACTATTACATAGCACTCATCAACTATCCATTTTACCCTCACCAAACTAAAGGATAGGATGTTATGAGCTTCTTCTACCTATTTTAAATAGAATCTCCCTGATGTATGACTATTTTTGGGCATGGAAAATATGTATTTTTATGTTTTCCTAGTGAAGTATAGAGGCTGACCGAGGTCGTCTCACTTGAGGAGTGTTCTTAGTTCTTTACTAATATAAAAAGAATCAACAAAATTACTTATTTTTTTGTTTTAATTGTTTCTATGAATGATATTGAGTTTATGAAAATAAGTGAAATTGAAACATTCAATTATAATTAATATGAAATGATAAACATAATGTAATTATTGAATAAGGGAAGTTATACCAAGAGAAGTTTTAGGGAGCATATTCTTTGAACAACTTTAAATATTTTTAGAGAACACACTCCATCATATGTTTGAACACACTACTATAAATAAAGAATTTAGCAACCTCTAAAAGTCGTAGCTAAATCCATTTAGTGTCTGCCTAGGGTCCAACAAATGGAGGATGCTTTTGGTATATCATTAAATCCATTAGCATCCACTGTTTGGTGGACCCTAAAGATCCACCACAAAAAAATGTGATATTTGGTCCTAGTTGCAGTGGGTCACGTGGTTCCCACAACACGGACGTGGGAGGTTTTCCACATTCTTGCTTCACCATCCATGGCAGACACACGGTGGCTGGGGAGGGTCCGGGTAGGTTATGGGTGGTCAGTGTGTGGTGGGGGGAAGTTGGGGGGAGACCGGAGGGCTACTGAAGGTGGTTGTGGGGTGACCGCGGGTGACAAGGGTGCGGACGGAGGCGGCAGGGGTGGAGAAGCGGCGGCGGTGTCTGCCAAAGGGGTAGTGGGAATTGTTGCATAAGTTTTCCAAAGAAGAAAAGCATAAGGTGGGAAAAATCCCATGTATTTTTCTTTTAGTATTAGCATCCACTGTTTGGAAGTCACTAATAAATCATTTAGCGACTGCCAAACGGCGGTCGCTAAAACTCTTCTGCTCTAGCATGTGAAACTACCCATAATTATAGTAGTAACACCTCAGTCTACCCAAGTTATGAATGAAAAGTACACTCAACTATCTCCAAGCACACCCTCTATCCACCTTCTCAATCGAGGGAAAATGGTTGTCGATTAAGAAGTTAAACTTTAGACAATTACAATGAGGATTACACCCACTATAAATTATCCTTATAATTAACTCAAATAATATTAAAAACATGATCTCGGGTTCTAAAACCTGATTACTCTCTCAGGATATTCCTCATGTTAGATACTAATGATCATGAGTATTATAGTTCACAGTGGTTATATGAGAAAAAGAAAAGAGGGTGGATGGGTGGACATAGAAATAAAAACAATACATGAATTTATTAGAAATATAAATTACAATTGAAAAGTAAAAAAAAATTAATAATATGATAAGGGGAATATTTGTGGATGGCCTCCCTGAGTGGAGATCTCCTCCTTGGTGCCTTGAATGAATGTGATGTAAAATGGGATGCTATTAGATGGAGGATGTCCCCTCCTTTTATAGAAAGAATTTGTCCCCAAAGAGTTGATGCATTTTATTCCCTTTAAATGACTTATTCATGCATTTATCCATTCTTTAATGTTGTTTAAAAATAACTTGGTCTACATGACTCAAAATCTCAGTGTATTTGGACAAGTATTCCGAAAGTTATTCCTGTTTTACTCTAACACTTTATTTTGTCCAATCAAACTCTCCAATTTCTAACCCACTGAATTAGAATGCTTTAATGACCTTGAAAAAGACATATTCACATGTGAAATCCTTCATGAAAGATGTTCCAAAACGTCTTTCACATCTACCCACCTAATTTCATAGTAATTGATCCCACCATTAATTAGTTAGGTACCCAACACCCAAACTTGATATATCTATAAATATTTTTCAAGTCCAAAATAGTGATCTTCTTTTGAGCTTCTATATGGTCTATTAAGATTTTGGTCAAGATGGATGAAATGAATCCTTGTATGTGTATAATTCTAAATAGAAATATTTTCTCAATTAGGATGAATATAGATAATTTTATGGCTTCAATAAAGAAATAATTTAAAACTGTTAAAAATCCAAAATGGGCCATTTTTATAATTGAGCACAAAATACCACCAATATCATAAAATGTGGAAATTTATCTTAAATAAACACTTTGGTTCGATTTAAAACAATGAAATTAAAAATAAATTTATTGAAAATATTTTCTCTATAAATTTTCCCACAATTAAATCATGCTTGTTCTGATGCCTAAAATATTAACATGGAATTCAGAGGACACCAATGTTACCAATATTCAAATTCCAAAGTAATAAAATCAAAAAAAATCAATGTCAAGTCAAACATTCAAAAATCCACATAAAATATAAATTTAATTTCTCATTTTTTTAAATAAATGATGAATTCATGTATTTTACTTTTCCCCTTTAAAAATTGACTGAACTTCTCCTTTTATTAATTCAAGCTCCTCAATTCATTATTATTAAACATGCCACATCCTGATTTACATCACTTTTGATTCTTTTATCTCATCACAGATGATACAATTAAATTATAGTTATTATTATATTATGAGAACATTATCCTTATCCATAGGCTTGTAAATGAACTTCATTTTCCACTTTCTAAATAAAACGACACATAAAATCATGAGAACTTTTCAATAAAGGTTCAAATGAATCTGAGGCTTAAAGTTGGTAAGATTTGATGCTTTAAAAATTAAGGCTCAAGTGTGAAGTTTATCTCTTATTTATAATGAATGATATTAAAAAGTTAACGTTTTTTGAAATTCATCCCTTCAATGTAGCAACACCCACTTCCCCAAGACTCAAATTAAAGGTTATGATCAAGTAAGCATAATGAAGGATTTGTGCACCCTATGGAACATTTTATTTTTTACATCTGTACCTTTTTTTTATTTTATAGAAAGATATTATTAGATCAAAACTCACATCCACATCTAACCAAATATGATTAGAAGATCATAGGTCTGTAAAATGATGATTTTTGTTTTCCCAAAATTACATTCCATTTTTTTCTCATTTATTGTTTTTTTCTTTTTTTTATTCAATAGGGGAAAACAATATATAGTAAAATAAATGAATCAATAAACTTAATTTATTCCCACAATAATCACCCCCACACTTCTTCCTTGAAATGTGAATCATACCTTAAACCATGAATCCCTCCACCCCTACACTTGAACATTAAAATATCATGCAAATACTTAGAGTATATTAGGAATTGATAAAAAAAGACTGAAAAAATGGTCCATTACTTTAAAGGTCATTCATGGATTCTATAGGATAAAGAATGATTAATATAAATGTGGAATTTAAGGATAAGGGATTTTAAAAGGAATCATCAATCATTTTAAATGTTTTTTTGCATAGTCATTGCTTTGACAAGTTCTGATACAAGTTCTGTTTGGTGACATGTCCCAAGATCACTCAAGAAATATGTTCAAGATAAAATAGGAAGTTATTTTTCTAGAAATACTCTTAGGAATGAGATATTTGATATTGGAAAATCACTCAAGGCATGATCAATATTAACAAATTAATTCACGTGAACTTCAAAAATTTAAAGCATGAAAAATGGTTGGGAACTTTCATTTACATGAATCAATCAATTTCCTCAAATCATGAGTCATCGTTTCAATATCCATGCTTCACTTTTAGAAATTAAATTCTCCATTTCAATCATTAAATCTCATTAAAATTGAATTCTAAAACATAGAATCATTGGATTCCTAAGAAAATCATGTCTCCTAGATAAGTTAAGTAAGGAATTAATTCATTTTTGGGCATACGATTTCCAGTTTAAACCTCAAAACATTATTTGGAAAAAATGTTAGGATTTAAAAAGATAGAAAATGTAACTAAAATACCTTTAATATGAAGATTATTCCTTCTCTTACACTGTTTTAGGCTACCTTCTGCCATCATGAACCTATAAAACAAAAAAAATCAGTTAAGCACAAGGATATTTTCATTAAATCTCAAAAATATCAGAGGGAGGGAGTTGCATGCTAAATAAATTTCTAAGGTTATATTTGAAATCTAAATTTCTAATATTGAAAATTAAATTAATAAAAAGAAATTAAAGGATAAATCTTGGTATGATCCCCCATGTGGGCCCAGAATATTTACTACCTCTAAAAAGGTAGTTCCATATATTATTCATAATCTTTCAGTGGGTGGATATTCTTGGACTTGAACCACCACATTTGGATTTTCCCAGCTTCCATTTCTCCTTTCTTGTTTTTTGGGGAGAATTCCATTTATATTGTATACTAGTTCTACCCCCTTCGTAATGTGGTATAGTTTTCATAGTGGGGGTTGGATAAAGTATGGAACCTCCTCCACTTTTGTTGCTACTTATGTAACATTATGCTTCTCTTCTAGTGTCGGATCAACCTAGATTGTATGAATTGTAATTTCAAAATTAGGGTTAGAATGTATTTTTAATTCAATTGAATTTCAAAATGAAGAATGTAAATCAAAATTCTCCCATTTAGTGTGATCAACATCTATCTCAGTTTCCTGAATCTCAGGAACTTTGATTTCTTTATGGGCTTCCATAAATGTATTCTCATTAAAATTTGGGAGCTCCATGTGTTCCTCAATAGGTGTGGGTGTTTTTTCTTCATCTTCCTCTAAGGCAATAAAAGGATTGAGAAAATATGAAAATTCAAAATCATAAGGATTGATACTCAAATCATATTGAATGAAATCAGAAAAGATAGATTTAAATAAAGGATGCACTCCCTAATTAGGTTTGGATAAATCACTTCGTTGGTGATAAGTGCCTTTTGAATGAGAGTATTAGTGAATAGAATTAGGAAGTAGGGATCTTCCACCCCTTCATAAAATTTTATCATTGTTGTGGATTCCTCCTATTCCATGTCTAGAGTGACATAAATTGGTACTATATATTCAACTTTATAAGTATCTAGGAGATCATATTGTTCCTCATACTCATTCCATAATTCATTAAGGTCTCATTGATCTCCCCCACGCACCTCATCATGCATATCGTCCTCATCATTAATCAACTCTACATCATAATGGTATTCATGGATTTGGTTCTTAAAATGGTCAGGTTGTTGATGGTCCTCGAGTTGAGACTCAACTTATGGGATATATGTAGTGAAATTAGGGAAAACTAGGGGCAATTCCATCTTGGTCTTCAGTATTTGATAATCAAGTTTGACTTTATCAACCATTTCTACTTGATCCTAAAATGAAATTCATGTGTCTTGACCATTTATGATCCATTTATCATGGTCAGTGAGTTCATTAAGTTTTTTTACAAAATCAACATCTTCATCATTTTTAATATTTGGTTCTTTCACCTGAGGGTATTTCTTATTCCATGAATTGAAAAAATTGTCATATAAAAACATCATAGAATATTTTTTTTGGTTTTTATTTATTTTTTTATAAAAAATGAAATCTATATATTATGTGAAAATAGAAAAATTAAATGAAATAACTTATTAGATCCTTGTAAAAGATTCTAGTTTCAAAACATGCCTCTTGTAGGGCATGACAAAAGTGTATTTTTATGTTTTCCTAATGCAGCGTTGAGGCTGACCAGGGTGGTCTCACTTGATGAGTGTTCTCAGTTGTTCACTCACATAAACAAATTCACCTAAACTAATTATTTTTATTATTATTATCTTTATGGATTAAGCTGAATTTATAAAAATAAATGAAATGAAAAAATTCAATTAAAATTAATATGAAATGATAAACATAGAGTAATTTGGGAGGAAATGAAGTTATCCTAAGAGAACTTTCAAGGAACAAATTATTTGACCATATTTAAATATTTTCAGTGAACACACTCCATCGTAAGTGTACACACCTAAATCTACCCCAGCTATGAATGAATATTCCACTAATAGATCACCAATCACACCCTCCACCACCTCCTCAATAAAGGGAAAATGGTTGTAGATTAAGAAGTTAAACATTAGATAACTATTGTGAGGATTACACCCAATATAAATTATCATTATAATTAACTCAAAGAATATTAAAAACATGGTCTTTTGTTCACGAACCTGATTAATCCCTTGGGATATTTTTTGAGTTAGTATATCCTTATCATGAGTATCATAGTTCACGATGGTAAGATGAGAAGAAGAAAAAAGGTGGATGTGTGGACACAAACATAAAAAAACATCATGAATTTATTAGATATCTACATTACAATTGAAAACTGAAAAAAAATAAAGAAAACAAATTAATTAAGAAGATAAAGAGGGGAAGATTTTCTACTGGCCTCTCTCAGTGGATATATCCTCCTTGTTGCCTTAAAGGAATGGGATAGAAAATGGGACACTTTGAGAGGGAGGATCTCCCCTCCTTTTATAGGAATAATTTTCCCCCCGCAAGTTGATGCATTTTATACCTAATAAATGATCTCTTTTGGACTTATCCCTTTATGAATATTTTTTATAAATATATTTACCATATCTCCTTAATATTTCATAGTATTTGGACATGTATTCAAAGAGTTATTCCCATTTTACTCATACAATTTATTCGGTCCAATTAGACTCTCCAAATTCCAAACCTCTCGATTAGAATGCTTTAATGACCATGAAAACGGCATATTAAAACATTAAAGCCTTCATGAAAGATATTCCAAAAAATCTTATGTGTCCACACACCGAAATGTATAGTAATTAGACACACCATGGACTAGTTAGGGACCCAAAACCAAAAAATGACAAATTTATAAACATTTTTCATGTCCCAAATTATGAGGTTATTTTGATCTTTCATATGGTTGGTTCAGATTTTGGTCAAGTAGGATGAAATGAATACCTAGATTTGTAGAAGTATAAAAAGAAATAATTTCACAATTTTTATCTATATATAAAACATTATGGATACAAGATATAAATAATTTAAAACTATTAAAAATCCATAATTGGCCATTTTATGATTATAGACAAAATACCACCAATATCATAAAATATGGAAATTTATTTTAAAGTAACACTTTTGTGGGATTTAAAACAATTAAATGAATTGTAAATGTATTGAAAATATTTTCTTTATCACTCCTACAAGGAACCATGCTCAGATCTATGCATTTTTCCATTCAATCATTAAATTTTTTAGGGTTTTCTTCAGTGTATAGGTAGACCACCAGACCAACACTCCTAGCACCATGCCTTCTCCAAGGAGTGGTATCATAGATCATTTTATGAGTGATAAAATCCATTCTAAAAATCCATCCAAAATAGATTTTTCAAGCTATTTCAAAAGTTATAGTAACCCACAAAAAGGCCAAAACACCACCTCAATCCCCTATATCACCACTAATATCTCTTGAAACATCTCCAAGTCCCAAGAAAACACAATGGAAAGGATAAGAAGGTCCACTGCATTACATAATATACCTTGTAAATTATTCTCATCATCAAGAATAAAAAAGATCCTAAAACATAAGAAGGGAATAGTAGAAAAACATTTCCCACAAGATACATGTTAGTGATATTATTGTAAATGAGACATTTCTTCAATCTCACACCACCTCAAGACATTTATTTTCTACATTTCCATCTATAAAACTTTTCCAACCTCCGCATATCCTAAGGAAATAATTATCACAACTATCACACAACACATCCCCAAGCACAAAAATCATGTAAATGCTCATTCTATATCCATATATTGTCTACTTTGGGTGGAAATGACTTCCCACATGGTTTTAAAACATGTATTAATATAATTTATATGATTTGGAAGGGGTTTCCCCTCTTTATATGATTTTATCAATAAAAACATCATCATCAAGAGAAGAAGTAAATTTTCATAAATCAACAAGATCTCAACATCACACTATCAAAGCAAAAAAACATGGAAAATCAAAACAACTCATGGTGTTAGGATAAAATATATACCTAATTCTCTTAAGTATTCACCACTATGCCATCATACCTCCACAAAACATAAATATTTAAGGGTTCGTCTATATAATACCTTTTCCCACTGATCCTGGAACTCTACTAGTTTCTCAATAAACATCATGTCATCCTCGATACCCAACTCTCCCTAATAAATGACATGGTATTCATCATGAATATATCATCAATTTAGAGTTACGTGAAATATGTAATATAGCACATTTTTTCAAAGTGGAAGTTACAATCGATACATCACCACACCAACCTGATTTTACACCTCATATGGTTTGATAAACCGGGGAAAATATTACTCCCCCAGCCAAACCAACACAGCCTATAATAAGGATAATTATTTAAGAAAATGTGATCCCAAGAATCAAAATATTGGGGTATCCTATAGTGATTAGCATAATATTTATGTCAGTCATGTGTGGCCTTCATCCTCTCAAGAACTACCAAAATATTCTCTGTCATGCTCTACACCTCATCAGGACTCAAAACTGAACATTCCCTAACCTTGACCCTCCACAGTAGAAAATGGAATGACCTACCATAAAAATTCTCAAAAATGGGGACATGTAGATGAATGAGTTGAAGCTGTTTCTATAAGAAAACTCAACCAAAGGATATTGATTTCCCCAAGATCTATCTAAGTACAAGATGCACTCCTACAACATATCTTCCAACATCTGGATGTTTCCCTCCATCAGTCTATCCTCCTAATAGTGGAAAGAAGTTTTTAGGTGTAATTAAGGGATAAAATAATGATTCAATACTATCCAAACTCACTATCTAGAATTATATTCCAAATCCAAGACAATATAACTCATAATTCCATGCATCCGCACAACCTCTTGTATATAACACCTTTACAAAATTTCCAAGGATCCTGATTCCTTGATCAGTACAAATCGTTCTTCATTCATAAATTTTTCCATGATTACCTAGATAGTATCATATCCTCCTTGATCTTAGGCTAATATAGTGAAAAATCCCATCGACATGTAATCCAACTTCTATTCTAGAAAATCTAATGATTGCAAAAAAACTACTAGGAACATGATGTTATATGTTCCCCTATTAGAAAACCAAAAATTGATCCATGAAATTACAATAATTTATTTCAACCTAATCCAAAAAAACTTCATCCAAAAACCATGGTATATATTAGATACTTCTAGATGTACCAGTACAGGTGAGTTATGAAACTCAAGAAGAACTACCTCATGCATCACCATTGAAATGCACTACCTCCCTTGGAATTAAATATGAATTTGATATTACTCTAACCATCCTTCTAAAGAATCGTCATGGCCAGCATGATTATGCATCACCTCTACCTCTGAGTTTCCCCCCTAAGAATCTTCCACCTTATGTATAAAATAAGAAAACACAATCATCTGAAACAAGAAAAATCCATCATCAACTACCTTTTCATCTAGTTTCATGAATGTCAACTCCTTCATTTACTTACAAGAATCTTTAGACTCTTGAAAAAAATCCCTTCATGACTTACTACTGAGTGTATCGACCACAAAATCCCCCTTTCCTGCGGTATAGTAGATTTAAAATTCATAGTCCTAAAGAAACCACATCCGCCTATATTGTAACATATTTAGGTCCGACTAAGACAATATATACCTCAAAATATTTTGATCTATATGGACCACATAGAATTATCCAATAAAAAATGTTTGCATAGATTTAGTGAAAACAAAAATTATACCAGTTTTTGATTGTGGGTGGAAAAGTTACACTCTTGGGGACACAACTATGTAGGCCCATAAGAGATCGTTTCCTTTCACTACATCAAAACAAATCACAATCCCATGTATGGATAATCATAGAACACCTCAAACGTCACCACCTCCTCTAGACACTAAATCACCATAGTACTGATCAATCTCTCATTCAGGTAGTCAAAAACTATTTAACATCGATCCACCCCCAATAAAATCCTTGTCGAACCTAGTTAGAGCTATTAATAGAGATACAATCCTTGAGAAATCATATGCGAACCTCTGGTAATATCCCGTGAGACCAAGAAGATTTATAACCTTTGTTACATTCTTAGGTGATTTCCAAGAAACAAATTCTTTAATATTTGATGGGTCCATGGACACGTCGTACTAACACACCACATTCTGGAGGAAATAATCCTCCTAAATTCAAAACTTTGACTTGTACAACTTTCAATAAAGTTATAGGAATCAAATAACCTATAAAAAAGATATGATATGGTTGACATGATCCTCCTCTAACTTGTATTATATGAATATATTGTTGATGAACATGAATAAAAACATGTCTACAAACTCATGGAACATAGAGTTCATAATTCCCATGAACATAGATGGTGTATTTGTAACATCGAATAAAATAACCATGAACATAAAGTGGTCATACCTACATCATAAGGTAGTCATCATGATATCTAACTCCTTTACCCTCAACAAATGACATAAGGAAAATATATAAATATTCTAAAAATAAAAATCTACTCTCAACTGTTGAAAAAAATTAAATCCTGAAAATAGGGTAGTGTTTCTAGATTATTATGTGATTCAACCTTAGATATTCTATACACAACCTCATACTATAATCATGAATCTTAGAAAATAATACTAGATTACCCCATAATGACACACTAGGTCAGATTAAACATTTATCTATCAGGTCATCTATCTGAATACTCAACTCCCACAACTTATAGGGTGTTATCTAATAAGGAACAATTGAAATCAGATAAATTTATACCCATAGATCTATCCCAAAATTGATATCACGTCAATGGGGTTGCATCACAACCTAATTAAGAAAAATATCCAAATATTCCTCAATAACTATGGGATCCTATACCATTCTAATTCTTATGTATTTCATAAAAAATTCATCCATCAAGTAAATGATGGGCTCTACAAGTCTATTACTTATCTGACCACCCCTTTCACTAATAAAACTTTCACACTAACTATCCAAATTATAGAGCACAAACTTTGTCTAAAAATAGTAAATAACCACACATGTGTAATAAAACCAATCAATGTAGAGGATTAAATCATATAGAGATGCCTATAGAAATAAAATATCCCTAAATGAATAATGTTTTCCCATCATCAGTCTACACCCTAAGAACACATAAAACATGCTAGTTAAGCCTTTGATTGGGGTATTCAATACCAAGGGAACAATAATTCTATAATTATTCATTCCCAAATAAGTGACTAAATATAGAGAAAAATAGGACTATGAGGATCTATAATAAAACAAGACAAAAAAATGGCTAATGATAAGCTGATTGTAACTTTGATGATCTTTGTACCCTCTGGTGTTCGAAGCTCCATAGCATGCAATTTTCTTGGCCAAACTCCCCTGACTATCTATAGAAGGATTCCTATATATCCATGCATAGGATGGGGTCCTTGAATATGGGGAACATTGTAGAGACCCAAAGCTTGATGTACATAGACATTACATTACTTTTTCAGAATACTTAATACATGACAAAAACAGACGCCCAAAGATCGTGTTAGTTTAGTGTCTTTGGAAACTCGGAACGTAATCTTATAATCATGGTGAAATATCTTCAACATCTCCCATAAAGATCTTCCCCTTTTGTTTTTCTTACCTAAAACCTTTCTTTATATCTTGAGGAAAATAAAACATAAAAAGGGTGAGCTCAAATGTTCAGTAAGAGTAAACATAGAGAACATAAAACAATCCATAAACATTTGAATGTAAAAACATGAACATAAAATCTAAACATCAAAATCTTGAGCAAACACATAAATCTTGGAAGTACGTAAGGAATATATCATAGTGGATCGTAAATCATGATAAAATAACATGGGAATAAAGCATGTAATTATGGAAACCATTAAGCACATGTTATGATTTCCATAGTAGCCAAGCCATTGCTTCCAAGACCATCTTAGTGGACAAAGTTCCTTTCTGAATCGAGTTCACTCCTCATTCCAGTCCTATATCACTGAATCGGATTAACTTACCATTCCATCCATGTCTATATCATGAGATATAAATCTTTACCCAATGCATTGGAGGGATATATAGGTCCCACCCATCTCATAATGAAATCATTCTTACTTGTGCCACAACATAAACATAAATCATTCATCATAACCCAAATAATAAAAATGGGTTTCATAAACACCATCCCATCATAACATAATCCATATAAAACAAATGGATATAATTTCATCATAAGAAAAGTGAAACCATTTTAATCATAGAGACGTTATACTTGAAACATACACGTATGAAAAAATGTCATCTTATATGGAAAATGGTTTTGATAAAACACTTGAAATGAATTCTTGAGGGAAATATCCTTTTTTTCAAAATCATTTTCTTTTCACAAAATCCCATGAAATTTTAAAAGAAAGGGATTTTGTTTAAAATATTCATAAAATATTGTAGAGTAAGCTTCATGAAAATGAAACCTTAAAAATCTGTTCATGCAGTATAAGTTAAAAAAACATTCTCCTCGTACTTTTGCCGGAAAAGTCAAAATGTTCCTCGTATGGTAAACAAAAGAAAGATTCCTTCCATATGATGTGGTAAAAGTAAAAAAGGGTAAAAATTACTTTAAAAATACATTGAAGAAATGTAAACATTTTATGAAAACATTGTGACAACATATGGACAAGGATGATAAACATAACCCCAGTAAATACTTACGAATAAACAATCTCAGATAAGAATGAGATTGGAATAATTATCCCTTAACTTATGTCTGATATGCTTCATATGTATCTGAACCTCCTGTATAATGATTTAAATAATTTCATTTACTTATTAAAGAATAATATTCATTGTTATGATATAATATATAGTTTATTTATGACTTTATATTACCCGTTCTTTTGTAAATTCGATGTAAAAGCAGCGATTTGGGTAAAATCGTTTCATTTATTGTACGTGTTTCGACTTGTTGTTCTTGATATTTTTATTTATATCCTGATTTACTTAATTCCAGAATGTAAAACATTATTTATATATAATATATATTCCGCATATATATATATATATGATAGATCGATGAATGGAATGAAATACACCGTTCATAGACACGGTAGGCCGTACGTACACATGAACGTTGTTTTTGTTTCCTTATTGAATTGAATGGAATTAATTAGATGACATACATATATATATATATATATACAGTATCATTATTATTTCATATATTTCATTATTATTCATTATATATACTTTGTAATCATTCATGAATGGTTAACATGGATAATGAATCTCATCGCGTCGTGGAGACGGTAGTCCATACGTACGTATGAGCGATGATATAATTCCCATGATCGTGGAATTGTATTTAAGTGTATGTATAATATTTTAGAATCAATATCAATTTACAATAATCATATATAGTTATTTATTTACACCATTATACCCATCCAAGTAAGGCTGTGGTCGAAAACAGATTACACCACGGTGTGGAGATGGTATTTCGTACGTACACCCGCGCGGTGATTTCGTTTTCCGTAGGATGGATAGAAGGTGAAATAAGGATGTTTCATATTTATAATAACATATCATTATATAATTAATACTTATGTTATTACTTTATAATGATACAACTAAATAATAAGAAGTATAAGAAGAAAGAAACTTGAGAGAATCGAAAGAAGAGATTACCTCTTCTTCGACACACCTCCTTTAAGCTTCCTCTTAAGGAATTAGAGTTGGTCTTTTGAGAATACCAGAACCTCCAGAATGTATCTAGGGAAGTGTAGAAGAGAAATTTTCAGGTTTTGGCCGATCTTCAAGATCAAAAGGGTGTGAAGAGAATAGGGAAGGGGTGCCCTTTTTATAAGAGAGGAGAGGGGCACCTTTGGAAAAACTTAAAATATTATTTTATAATAAAGTCATATTCAGTTTATAATAGCTCAAAATTGATTTATTTCTAATATAAAGTGGGTATGGGTCGAAATACTCTCAACCAATGGGTTTTAGACATGTTTAGGTTACTATTTTAACCTTATCATTTAAATTTAACTCTAAGTTAAATAATTTAACTTTTACCGTGTCTTCTTGTTTTCTTACACTATATTGTTAATAAACTTACTATAAAAAGGAAAAAGAACCCCAAGTGGTTAATTATTAATATATAAAACCTTATCTAAGTCATTTGGATGAACCTTATATTTTTAGGAATATTATAACAATTAATAATATAATATTTGTTTTAAAAACTATTTTATGTCAATTTTGACACTATTTGGTAATTGATTTTTTTTGAAAATCATAACAGAATTATTAGTTCAAAAAAAGTTAATTAGATAAATACTAACATGTAATTTTAACCTATAAAATTATTTTAATTCATAAAAAGTCTCAAATTACATTTATTCGGGTATTTATAACATCAATTATGTTAATATTTCATTAATAAGGTAATTACTACATCATAATTGTGTCATAAATAAATTAAATTATTGAACGTCTAAAAATTATAAATAAAATACAATTATGTAGGAAATATTTTTATATTTCTAATTAATATTTATAGTCTAATTTATCTTATGCATAACCCTATATTAAAATTGTTTTAGTTATTAAACTTTGATTTTAACTATTTTAACTCTTTTTTAAATAAAATAATAATAAATGTCCTAATCTAATACAAGTGAACCTAAATGATAATATTATATTACTAAGGTTGTTTTTGGTCGAATTATACTTATACAATAGAATTATAACATGTGTTAGGTTAATAATAATATCATTTTTACCCTTAATTACCCTATTTACTTTTAATCAAGGTAAATAAAATTAAAAAGTTATTATTCACAAAAAATTATTTTTATCTTATTGAACAACATTTTACTCCTTAATATTAACTGTGTCTCTCAGATTTTCAAAATTCTACTCACAAAAGTGGTAAAATTATGTTTTATGTAAATTTTCAAATTCTCTTAGGAGGTTGGTAAAAGACGGTGAAAAGTTCAATAGAAATTTTATATATCTAAAATTGTTGTAAAATGACTCCAATGAATTACATTGAACATATATAGGTATTATGTATCAATTTTGACCTAAAATAAATTTAAATAAAATAAATAATTATTTAAATAAAAAGTCAGGTTTTAAATAGTAACCCAGTGTTTTCACTATTCATCAAAAATTGAAAGTTTTCAGAAAAATTCCAAAAATTCACCCTAGGTAAATTTCGATATTCAAAATCTAAAAATGAAGTCCATTTTGAAAGATAAAATTCATAAAATTTCAAAAGGTGGGTATTACTATTCATAACGGCTATTTTATATAATATTTTAATAAAATATCATTGTTTAGTGAAACTCGGTATTGCGTACAACACACGCGATCGTGAAAGGTCACGATTGCATGTAATATAATCCAATTTAGGGTTGCGTGTAGTGAAAGACTCCTTTTTTGTTGCATATAATAGAATCCATCCATATTTCTTTTATACATTGAATATATATATATATATACACTCAATGTTGCGTAGAATAACTACTATCAAAAGAACTTGAAATTGTGTGTAACACGATCCAAGAATAGTGTTGCGTATACTGCAAGATAATACGGTGTTGCATATAGCACAAGATAATCTTGGTGTAGCGTAAAACAAAAGATATCAAAGAAATTAAAAAGAATAATTCTCATAAATTCTCGGGTTGTTACATTCTACCCCCCCCCCTTAAAATGAATTTCACCCTCGAAATTCGTCGGTGTTATAAATGATTTTCTACTTGAAAGTTCCTTTAATTGAAACCCACATCATAAAATGGAATACCAAAACATAACTTTAAAAACTAAAGTGTGAAACTTAATGGTTACCCAAATTAACTAATCACTGGGTTTCCACATAGGAGAACATAGGGGGAAATATGGATATGAAAGAGAAATCTAACCATCAAGTTCTGATAGAGAGTGTTAGAGAACATGGCTATGAAAAATCCAATAATCACAAAGCCATAAATTTGTGATGATCTAAGGTACCATCTGATTCATCATATATGAGAGCACTAGGACAACAATTTGGTTTTCAGTATCATTTCCGTAAAGTTGAAAATTTTGAATTAGAAGAAATACTTACTTGATTTTGGTACAATATCACTGTTGTTTGTGCCTAGAACAATTTCCACTTCATCTCTTAAAGAAATGAAGTTGAATTTGTCTTTTGTGAAGTGTTAGCAGATCATGCGATAGAATGATAGGTCATTCCATCTGTCTCAAACATAAAGTTATCAAAATTTATATACATAAGTTTATCTTTGGTGAGGTTAATTGTGTATGATTCCAAAAAATGGACTTATACTTCATATATGATACCGTTTAATAAAATAAAACTAGTTTCTACTAACCAGGGACTTCCTGTAGGCCAGCGTTAGGCGATAAAGGCCTGTCGCACTTCGGTTGTGGGTTTGATTCCCACTGCCTTGTCCAACGCGACGAGTTGTTGCTCGTCGTATGGGTTATCCTTTTTCTAAAACTATACTATTATAACATTCAAGAAATAATATCTAAAAACAAGTTCTATCCTTAAACAATACTATATGATGTCTAACATAATCCATTACAATCTTTAGGCTTATCCAAAATACATCTGTCCAATCTCATAGTATAAAGAAAATAATTACTGAAAAGGTCACATAAAAAGCATGTGGATACCATTGTTTATCCCCCATATATCATAAGATATATCTTATTGGTCACATTCCAAACATGTGAATACCTTAATCATGTATTCTTTTGAAACATGAATTACCATAGAACCTTATTGAAAACATGAGTGCTGTAAAAAGTTAAATCTTTCCACATACCAAAATCCCAAAAATTCTATATACTCAAACCATGATATCACTTAGTCATTATATCAATAATGAGCTCATGAATACTATCAAATAATTTATTTTCTCCTTATCCATTCATTATGCGCATATCATCTGCTTTCCAAAATATTTGAATTACTTTTCATGGTTACCGGTACCATATTCTTATAGAAAACCACAATTGGCCAATACACAGATATTTTAATATACTATAAAAGTACATCAACAACATTATTATTGAATTCCAATACATAAGCCCTTCGATCCATCCTATTCAATGATTGGTATAGAATAGGTCCTTCCTTGATTTAGAAGTAACTTATTAGGTTAGGGAATTGAGTTGGGTAATTCCCATGTTCTCCACAGATTAGACATTGGACTCCATAACAATCTTTCACTCTATGACCCCTTTCTCTACATAGATAACATCTTTCCCTCCATTTGAGTTATTCCTCAAGACTCTTCTTCCTTTATTTAGAAATCTCAATCTTCCTTTCTCTATGCTCCTCACCATGCGAACATTCATAAAATTCCATCTTCCTCTTATTTGATGACTTTGGAATACAACTAAAGTTCTCCTTGTTAATCATATATAGAGATGACTGATTCGGCATAATCACAATATCTTTCTCTCTAGGCGTTACATAATTTCATTAATCATAGTCACCAATTTGTCCATTGGAATCAATTTTAACTTAATTCCTTCTCGTTCCCTCCATTGACTAAAATCAGAAACCATAGTGTAAGAAACAGTTAGAATAAAGAGGAACCACATAATCATAAAAAGTCACTTATGGGATGTCTAAATTTTCAAAAATTCTTTAATCCATGACACCTTAGGTTCACACTAGGTTATTCATGATCGTAAACATAATTCTAGGACTCTAACCTATATGTATACTTAACCTTAAGGACATCCCTAGACATACCTTAGAAATATCTCTAGGGATTTCACTAAAGTTTTCGCATCCTAGTTTCTAAAGTTTAACTAAACCTTTGATCTGATACCAACTGTAGAGACCCAAAGTTTGACGTACATGGAAATTACATTACTTTTTCAGAATAATTAATACATAACAAAAACAGACGCCCAAAGATCGTGTTAGTTTAGTGTCTTTGGAAACTCGGAACGTAATCTTCTAATCGTGGTGAAAGATCTTCAACATCTCCCATAAAGATCTTCCCCTTTTGGTTTTCTTACCTAAAACCTTTCTTTATATCCTGGGGAAAAGAAAACATAAAAATGGTGAGCTCAAATGCTCAGTAAGGGTAAACATAGAGAACATAAAACAATCCATAAACATTTGAATGCAAAAACTTGAACATAAAATCTAAACATCAAAATCTTGAGAAAAGACATAAATCATGGAAGTACATAAGGAATATATCATAATGGATCATAAATAATGATAAAATAGCATGGGAATAAAGCATGTAATTGTGGCAACCATTAATCACATGTTATGATTTCCATAGTAGCCAAGGCATTGCTGCCAAGACTATCTTAGTGGACAAAGTCCCTTTCTCGATCGAGTTCACTCCTCGTTCCAGTCCTGTATCACTGAACTGGATTAACTTACCATTCCAGCCATGTCTATCTCATGAGATATAAATCTTTACCCAATGCATTGGAGAGATATATAGGTCCCACCCATCTCATAATGAAATCATTATTACCTGTGACACAACATAAACATAAATAATTCATCATAACCCAAAGAATAAAAATGGGTTTCATAAACATCATCCCATCATAACATAATCCATATAAAACAAATTGATATCATTTCATCATAATACTAGTTAAACCATGTTAATAATAGAGACATTATACTTGAAACATACACATATGAAAAAAATGTCATCTTAGATGGAAAATGGTTTTGATAAAACACTTGAAATGAATTCTTAAGGAAAATATCTTTTCTTTTTCAAAATCATTTTCTTTTCACAAAATCCCATTCAATTTTAAAAGAAAAGGATTTTGTTGAAAATATTCATGAAATCTTGTAGAGTAATCTTCATGAAAATGAAACCGTAAAAATCTATTCATGTGGTATAAGTTTAAAAAACATTCTCCTCGTACTTTTTCCAGAAAAGTCAAAAAGTTCCTCGTATGGTAAACAAAAGGAAGATTCCTTCCATACGATGTGGTAAAAGTCAAAAAATGGTAAAAATGACTTTAAACATACATGGAAGAAATTTAAACATTTTATGAAAACATTGTGAGAACATATGGACATGGATGATAAACATAACCCGATGAAATACTTACGAATAAACAATCTCGGATAAGAATGAGATTGGAATAATTATCCCTTAACTTATGTCTGATATGCTTCGTATGTATCTGAACCTCATGTATAATGATTTAAATAATGTAATTGACTTATTACATAATCATTTTCATTGTTATGATATCATATATAGTTTAATTATGACTTTATATTACTCGTTCTTTTGTAAATTCGATGTAAAAGCAGCAATTTGGGTAAAATCGTTTCATTTATTGTACGTGTTTCAACTTGTTGTTCTTGATATTATTACTTATATCCTGATTTAATTAATTAAAAAATGTAAAAAATGATTTATATATAATATATATTCATCATATATATATATATATATGATAGATCGATAAATGGAATGAAATACACCGTTCATGGAGACGGTAGGCCGTACGTACGCATTAACGTTGTTTTCGTTTCCTTATTGAATTGAATGGAATTAATTGGATGAAATACATATATATATATATATACATAAATACAGTATCATTATTATTTCATATATTTCATTATTATTCATTATATATACTTTTTAATCATTCATGAATGGTTAACATGGAGAATAAATCTCATCGCGTCGTGGAGACGGTAGTCCGTACATACGCATGAGCGATGATATCATTCCCATGATCGTGGTATTGTATTTAAGTGTATGTATAATATTTCAGAATTAATATCACTTTACAATAATAATATATAGTTATTTATTTACACCATTATACCCATCCATGTAAGGTGGTGGTCGAAAACAGATTACACCACGGCGTGGAGACGGTATTCTGTACGTACACACGCGCGGTGATTTCATTTTTTGTAGGATGGATAGAAGGTGAAATATGGTTGTTTGAAATTTATAATAACATATCAGTATATAAGTAATACTGATTTTATTACTTTATAATGATACAACTAAATAAGAAGAAGTATAAGAAGAAAGAAACTTGAGAGAATCAGAAGAAGAGATTACCTCTTCTTCGACGCACCTCCTTTAAGCTTCCTCTTAAGGAAGTAAAGTTGGTCTTTTGAGAAGACCAGAACCTCCAGAATATTTCTAGGGAAGTGGAGAAGAGAAATGGGCAGGTTTTTGCCGAGCTTCAAGGCACAAAATGGTGTGAAGAGAAGAGGGAAGGGGTGCCCTTTTTATAAGGGAGGAGAGGGGCACCTTTGGAAAAACTTAAAATATTATTTTATAATAAAGTCATATTCAGTTTATGATAGCTCCAAATTGATTTATTTTGAATATAAAGTGGGGATGGGTCGAAATCATCTCAAAAAATAGGTTTTAGACAAGTTTAGGTTACTATTTTAACCTTATCTTTTAGATTTAACTCTAAGTTAAATAATTTAACTTTTACCTTGTCTTCTTGTTTTCTTACACTATATGGTTAATAAACTTAATATAACAAGCCAAACGAACCCCAAGTGGTTAATTATTAATATATATAACCTTATATAAGTCATTTGGCCGAACCTTAGATTTTTAGGAATGTTATTACAATTAATAATATAATATTTGTTTTAAAGACAGTATTTGGTAATTGATTTTTGTGAAAATCATAACAGCGTGATTAGTTCTAACAAAGCTAATTAAATAAATACTAACATGTAATATTAACCAAAAAAATTATTTTAATTCATAAAAAGTCTCAAATTACATTTATTTGGGTATTTATCACATCAATTATGTTAATATTTCTTTAATAAGGTAATTACTGCATCATAATTGTGTCATAAATACATTAAATTATTTAATGTCTAAAAATTATAAATAAAATAAAATTATGTAGGAAATATTTTTATATTTCTAATCAATATTTATAGTCGAATTTATCTTATGTATAACCCTATATTGAAAATGTTTTAGTTATTAAACTTTGATTTTAACTATTTTAACTTTTTTTTAAATAAAATAATAATAAATGTCATAATCGAATCTAAGTGGACCTAAATGATAATATTATATTACTAAGGTTTTTTTTGGTCGAATTATACTTATCAAATAGAATTATAACATATTCTAGGGTAATAATAATATCATTTTTACCCTTAATTACCCTATTTACTTTTAACCGTGGTAAATAAAAGTAAAAAGTTACTATTCACCAAAAATTATTTTTATCTTATTGAACCACATTTTACTCCTTGATATTAATCGCGATTCTCAAATTTTCGAAATTCCACTCACAGAAGTGGTAAAATTAAGTTTTATGTAAATTTTCAAATTCTCCTAGGAGGTGGGTAAAAGACAGTGAAAAGTTCAATAAAATTTTTATATATCTAAAATTACTGTAAAATGAATCCAATGAATTACATTGAACTTATATAGGTATTATGTATCAATTTTGACCTAAAATAAATTTAAATAAAATAAATAATTATTTAAATAAAAAGTCGGTTTTTAAATAGTAACCCAATGTTTTCACTATTCATCAAAAATTGAAAGTTTTCAGAAAAATACAAAAAATTCACCCTATGATAATTTCAATATTCCAAATCTAAAAATGAAGTCCATTTTGAAAGATAAAATTCATAAATTTTCAAAAAGTGGGTATTACTATTCATAATGGCTAGTTTATATAATATTTTAATCATATATCTTTGTTTAGTGAAACTCGGTATTGCGTACAACACACGCGACCGTGGAAGGTCACGATTGCATGTAATGTAAGCCAAGTCAGGGTTGCGTGTAGTGCAAGACTCTTTTCTTGTTGCATATAACAGAATCCAACCATATTTCATTTATACATTGAATATATATATATATATACACTCAATGTTGCGTAGAATAACTACTATCAAAAGAACTTGAAATTATGTGTAACACGATCCAAGAATAGTGTTGCATATACTACAAGATAATACGGTATTGCGTATAGCGCAAGATAATCTTGGTGTAGCGTACAACAAAATAAATCAAAGAAATTAAATAGAATAATTCTCATAAATTCTCAGGTTGTTACAAACATACTAATGCTAAACCCAGTCATCCTCATCTCCTCTTTTTGGTAAATAGGCCCACATCCCTTGATACTGAAATAGACTCATGGGTGGTTGCTGTTGAGGATGAAAACGAGCCTAACCACCACCATTATGCTTAGCTCAAAGAACAATTGGAAATTTATATTGATTAGTACCATGATCCCCAAATATGTAGTAAACTGGTGAAAATATCCTAGGAAAAGCATGGAAGTCACTAACCCTAGAAGGTTAGAAAGGAAGCTATTGAGGTCAACTCCCCACTAGTCAAAACCTCAATAGCACTGGAACCTTATAAATTACACTAACAACTCTCCTCTATGAGGAACATTTTTGTATCCCCTATCACAGTAACCCTCATCGTTATTGAATATTCTTAATCACCTTCAACTTCTTCTATGCCTCCAAGTACACTGGAAATGTAAATGGGGTAATTGCATACTAGATAAAAGGGTGGTGTTCCTCTTTGAGATGCCACATAAGAAACTCCTCATTAGGAAAAATATTTGTGTTAAAACATATAATATCCTCTTGATCCAAAGCTATCATACATACATACTCCCATACTAAATAGAAATAAACTCTTTCCTATTCACTGCATTCATGGTCGATTATAGGAACTCCACTAAGAGATTCTTCTAGAATTCATTCTAAGGAACATCAACCACCTTTTTCTCCTAAAGATAAAAATTACACAAATGATGAGTTGTACCCCTCATCTTACAACTACTAATGGTACCCATTACTCTATTTAGGATAGAATCGGACTAAATATGATCAGTATATCCTCCAATCAGTGTTATATCTCTACATCAGATATGTTTCCCTCAAAAGTTTCTAATTCCTACTACTGAAAGTCACACAACATCATCTACTATAAATCCTCCTCCTCAAATAGGTCAACTATCTAGCAGTCATCTGGGTCATCCTGGTGAACCTCACCAAACTACACCACATGTAGAAGATGTCCAACATCCATAAATAAAAAGAAAACATAGATTATATAAGCCTATTTGTATGTAATATTATTAATGTTCATTTTAATTAATTCATTTTAATTTCCCAATGCCACCCAATTTAGATAATAATATAAACAATTAGGATGCATGTCCCTCTCCCATGTCACTACCCTACAGGTAACACCACATCGCATACTAGTTTTATAGAATAAGATTCCTTTGATTTGATCATGGTGGGGTTAAAATCCCATGTCCTAGCTAGTATCCCTACACTAAGTCACAAACCATGATTGACTGTAAATATTTCCCTACAAAAATATGCAATCATCATAGTGCCTAAATCCAAATTTCATTATATATCTCAAGATTTAATTATATACAACTATGTCAGGACCCCCTCCCTCTGAAGGTACCACTCCTAGGTCAGTAATGAATGAAGAGAGATAATAAAACACAAGTCTAGCATTCAATATGCCTTTGATTTCTTATTAGAATATAAGATATATAAATATCACTTATGGAAGGAATTGACCTTAATAGCTAGAGTAGGATATGGATATAAAATATCAACCACCAATTAATTCCATGACATAAATAAAAAGGAAAACTAAAAACCCTCCCTTCATGTATGAATAAAGAAAACAAATACAAAGGGTAACTAAATAAATACCCAAAATAAATCCCAAGGTAGTGCCTTAGAAAAAACTCTAATGTCCAGGATGGTAATGTCCTGCTCCGTCCCTGAAGTTATCCTATAAAATTGAAAAACTATTTAAACATACATGGGTCGATAATAACAAATATACTCAGTAGGATCATACCAGATGTCTCTTATACACACGTAAAAATAGTATATTAATACACCAATGTAAAAACAAAAAAAACCACCACTCACCTAAATAGGCCAAATAACTAACCATGTCCTCACTATGGCATGATCAAAAAATAATACATCTAAGTATAATGACATAATATGAAGCATTTCAATAAATGTTACCATGCATTTATTTTCCACTAATTTTATTTTCTCACACCCCAATATAAATCAATTTGGTGATCCCATACTTCCTGTATAATCCTTTCTGAAAATAAACATTCATATGAATTATTCCAATCACCCCACATACAACTAGTTAACACATCCTTCCTAAAGAAACCTAGGAAACCTCATCATGGAAATAACCCCATGTGAAACTGGTCTTCACATCCACATCCTAGAATAACCACTTCCATATATCTAGGATAGTATGTTATCATGAACATGAAGGACATCAATCTTGTTCCCTCCTCCAACCACGAACGACCCCCACTATGTAAAACCTCGCTAACCATTTCATCCCAACCATTACAGTACTACATTTTCAATATTTCTTAACAAACATGTAAGAACATTGAATGGAAGTGATAACAAGTAATAGAGGGTAGTCGTCCATCTATCCTCTCCATCTTGGATGTTTGAAAAAACATCCAATAAATAATTTGGTTGTCGAAACATGGTTCTTGATGTTGGTGGTCTGCATATAGAAAAAATAATGAAAATAAAATATGTATTAGTTACACACACAAGTCCATCATATGGGTTTAAATAAAGGGAACCATAACAACTCATAATGCCACCAAAAGTCCTCACAACCTTCATCAAATTTTCTGCCAAATATAAATTCATTACACCACACAAGAAATCCTAAACCACAAGAAATATTTCATCTTTTATTTTCAATTTAATACATTTCTAGATTTTTCCAAATTAGCAAACATTCTCATCTATCAATTCAGTTTATATCTTATTTAAAGATAACCAATTTAGTCACAATTCCCACTTTAGTTCAAGAGTTCATTATTCATTCAAGCCCGTTCTATTTTAGTTTCATCATCAAATTTCATTTCATCACTACTGTACAACTTTCACAATACCATGAAACACAAATAGTTTATCTTCCTCGTGTCAACATGCCCTACACTCAACCAGCACACTTCATAACCACCATTCATCACAATAACTACACATTACAACTGTTTCTCATCATAATTTCTCCTCACATCACAACCACTACATATATTTCATCATAACTCCTCCAAAAATAATATTTTAGTTTTATAAAGGAATTTTAACATATTTACTTCTTTATTTTCAAGTTTATTCTCACAGAAACATAGATTCCATGGGTAATAAATTTATTAATTGGGTATTCATTCTAATACATTTACATATCTGGTGAGTCAAATAAACAAGAACAAAAAGGTTAAAAAAAATTGAACATCAAAAATAATATAATATCCTTAAAAAAATATAAAACTATAAAGAAAAGAAAGCATGCTCAAACATGTAGGAAAAATTACAATAATAATTTAAATGCATGTTCTTTCTTCCCTTTACCTTCAATTTTAATTAAAAAATCTTTATCTTCATTAATCATGTGAATACCCCCCTACCCAAGGAAAAATATCATGACAATCCCATCGGTAAAACTAAATGATGAAATATAAAGGATACCCTAACTTGATTTAATCTTAAAAGAGAAATCTAAAAACCAAGGATCAACCACCACCAATATTGAACAAATCACCACCAAATTCTTATACATAACAATACACCATCAAGACTCATCCAAAATAGAGGAGAAATCACACCACATAGAACTCTGGGATAAAGGAGAAGAAATAGTGTAAGAATAGGGGAAGATATGGTTGGCTTAATCCAAAGGAACCCAATATAAACAATCCTAATGGACCATGGGGTCAAATAAATGATGGACATGACTAGATAAGGGATTGATGAGTAGGGTTTGACCCAAAGTTAAGTGAGGGTGTAGAAATTTAAACAAGATGGGTAGATGACCTCTAATTTACAATAAAATCCATTGAACTCCACTGCAATATAGGGAACAACCAAAATGCATGTGGTGGTTCTAGTTAAGGTGTGATCCAAAGGATTCACACGAGACCCACATTTCATGATCACTTTAAAAGTCATATTTTACCACCACCATGGAATGGTTAAAGACATGATAGTTCTTTCATCTTCCTCCATGGCCAAGCACTTTGCCATAGTGCCAATTAGTTTCTCATTTTACCCTCAACATGCCCAAGGCTATGACAAAGTGATCCTCTTAAACCCATTCCAGAAATGTTCTCCTATAAGGTATTAAACCTAGTACTAATCCCTCACTAGTTGTTCTAAGGATGCCCATAGAACACATTAAGATCATCATGCCAACACACCTAACAGCATGCCTTTATAAGGGAATGTTATGACATCCTATTTTATATAAGAGCAATCCCAATCTAAAACTCCCTCCAAAATGGCTTTCTAATCCATTTCAAAAGCTGTGGTGACCAACAAAAGGGAAAAAACAGAACCTGAATCCTCCATATCACCTCTAAAATCTCCCAAAACATCTCTAAACCTCATGAAAAATACAAAGGAATAGTCAAAAGGTCCATTACATTACATAAAGTGTGTGTAGTTTCCTTGTTAATGAAATACTTGAATGGATATAATAAATTGAATATTGTTGTGGAACATATGCACCTACGGGTAATCACCCTAAAAAATATTATTTGAGTTTCAACATATTCTTCACTATAGTGTGTAATGAGTGTTCCTATGACTATAGATCTTGAGAGGAACTCATGAGTAATATACTTTAGTTAATTAAAATTCTCTTTATAACCCATAATAAAGGATTTTTCTACTATTTCTATTGCCTCCTACCAATGATAACTATAGAAATAAATTATTATCTTCTTTTGATAAACCAATACTTTGAAATTATACATTTCCACTTCCTTATATTAATATCTTTGATAAGGGTATAACCTTTTACATTAATAATACCACATGGTTTCTATATTGATTATTTATTGTTTAAACCATCCACCTTCTTTTTATTGATGGATTAAGTAACATTATTTTCTATCCAGGATATGATTCATAAATGCATTTTTCTTTCCTAATCATACATTGTGAATAGGAATACATTTTCATAAATTCATTTTATTTATCAATACATTTCTTTATATTTCTTTGAATTAAGGTTGTTCACCTTGATTCCATATATCAATTTATTGGGGAAATTATTGACATAAATTTATACCCCATTCTCTATACAGTTTTTATTTAGGGATTCTTACATAGAAAGCAATTTCACTTATTAATTGGGAAAATGTTAGAAATTTTTATATTTTCTATTATGATATGGATGTTTATTAATTACTCAGAAAAGATGATTATGTATTATTAAATCATACACATATTTTCTCTATATTTTTTATGATTATGTTATACTTTTATTGACATTGGGAAATTAATTTTCATTCCATATTATATAATTTCAATGTGCAATATTATTGGAAAAGTTGATTATATATAGTTTATTAAATTTCTCATATGAAGAATGTATCATACCTAATTAGAGATAGGTGGGGGATAATTATATATATTATTTTTATGCATCAGTAGGTCTCAAGAGACAAAATGGATATGTTACTGGAATATTTCTTACATGTTTCTGTATAATTTATTGTAACAAGGTCATGTTGACATGTTTATAATGTTTGACATTGTGTATTCAATCAGTATGAGATCATTAATTATTATCCAATTTTTTCTTTCATTTCATGGATTTAGTATTCTATCAGTTATATTTTATTATATCATTATTTTGATCATTTGTTTCCTTTTTTCATACAATTTAGGTTATTTTAATGTTATGATAGATTATTTTTATGCTCCCCCTTACTGCGAATATAATCTCACTTTTATTTTTCCATTTCATTATAAAACCTAAAGGAGAACTATGTGTAATTTTTAGGGATATACTAGAAGTTATAATAATATTCTCATGTATTTTTTATTTTTATTTTATGTTCTCAAGTGTAATGTGAAAAATATATATGTTTCTAGTCTTCCAAGAATACTACGATATCATATCCTTTAGGAACTACTGTATTTTGTACCAAAAATGTAATATAACTATAGGATTTGGGTTTTTCAAGACTATGTTGTCACATAAAACATATCTAATTTTTTTGGGTATACTCAAAAACTTATTAGTGTTTCATTTTCTAAGGATATATATCATCTTCATTTAAAAAAATTTATTTTACTACTTTGAAAAAATTGTATATGATTAATGATAGATAATAAAAAGCCTGTATTATTGTAGAATACAATGATCCATTATAAATAGTAATAATACTTTATCTTCATCATTTTATTAATTACAAATTATTCTATAATTAATTTTATTTAAATTTTTTTCTTACATAATTTGGATATATAACTTCATTTCAGTGAAATACACACAAAATTTGTCTGGTTTTGTATTTAAGATATAAAAATAATTTTTAAAGAGCTAATGAATATATCTAGAAATTTTTAATTTATGAAAAATATTCCTTAATAGTTTTAATGTCTGTTATGTTAAGTAAATTTCATGTAAAATCATTAGAACTGTATTGGGTTTTGGTTGGGAGAACTAAGTAATGTTCTTAATGAAACCTATATAAAAAAATATTATAAAATAATATTTAGTGATTTTATTTAAATTTAATCTATGATAAATTAATATTGGATAAAGATAATCATAGGTGGTGGATTAATTTCCTTATAGTCTAAAATATGTTTAATTTTCAAACTGTCAGCTCACCCCCCCCCCCATTGTGATTTAATAATAATAAAGTAAACATGTTTTTATTTTGTGACAACCATCATAATATTTAATGTAAATTTTTTTATATTTAAGTTATTTTTTTATATTATGATAAACATTATGAATTAATTTATTTTTATCATTTTTATTGGCCATTTAGGTGCTTGGAAACTTCTTTGATTCCCAATAATTGGGACTCTCATAGTCTATTCCCATAGTTGGTTGTGAACAAATTTGTAATGTTAATTAAATGATTTATTCCAATTAAAAAAATGGATGGTTAATTTCTACAACATCACTAAGAAATAATGAAAATAGATATATAAAGATCTAATTTAATTATAACTTCATCTCCCATCATTTTCATATATCCTATAACTAACAACCATTAGTGAACTGGCCAACATTACTACTTTATTATAACCTCATAACCCAACCATCATGAAATTAACCCTACTTCAAGATGATTTTGTGGTGGATCTCAATAAATCTACATATGAAATGATCACACTATTTGCAAAACATCCCAACTCAACAAAACCACATCAACTCTTGAGTCTAGTAACCATAATGATAATATTTATCTAACTAACCACATAACAATATAAAGGATCTTAAACTAGGAAACCATTTCAAAGAGATAATAAGGGAGTCACAAATTAAACCATGGTCATGAATACCATGGTATAACCATGATTAAATAGGTATAATTGTTACCACTTTCAAGTATAACCTTTCCTCGAAGGATTACTTACAATTATGGTTATTCATATAAAGAATGGGTATACCTTAATTTTTTTTATGTAACCCTCTTTCATTCCACTTTCTATTACCCCATTATAGAATTTTTTTAATTTAAAATCACTAATAATTACACCTTTAAATGATTCTTAAGATTTATGATCATACCTCTCATGAGTTAAGAACACCCAATGAGAAGTATGGAAATCACAATCAAAATATATTTGAAAGTAATAAAAAATAACCTCCTTTTATCAAATATATCCTTAAAAAATGTGTATATTTATATCATGATTTAATGTATTAAAAATTAATCTATACCAACATTAAAGTATTTATAAAATAAATATTTTGAAGAAAAAAATATACTATCAATATCTTTGAAACAACATCATGGGTTTGTTTTTTAATGAAATGCTTAAACGACTAAAAAGATAGAATGGACCAAATTTCTTGTTGAATATTTAACCATTTTAATAATAACATTATATAATCGTAACTATGTTTCAAAGGTGTTATATTAAAATAATCAAGTCCCATTTAGTTTTGTAATTTCATGGGTGATCACTTCTACCAATGTAATGGATTGGGTTTCTATTTAGAACCATTAAAAAGAATGTTTATCTTTATTATTTATGTTTTTGGATACCAATAAAGATAAGGGATTAAAGGAACCATAAAACAATTTAAGAGATGAGAGGTGAGAAATAATTTTATTTAGTTTTATTTAGAATATTTCTATTTGATTCTTATTTTTTGTATACTCTATTTATTATTCCATTCACTATTTTATCTATTTTTGGTAAGTAGAATCACCCACACCCCCTAACATAATTTTCTTACCAAAACCTACATAAATATATAGAAAATAAAAACTGTAACTATTTTAGGAGGTCCATAATAACCCAAAAAGTCACTCACTATTACCCCTACACGTGAATAATTTTACACTTGTAGGAATTTAACACTTTGAGGAATTTTAACCCAAATTATTTTTCAATTAAAGTATTTTTATATCATATGATTAAGAAAAACAATTTACATTATATCTTCATATGGTCTACCATGTTTTTAATATACTCCTTCCACATCTCTTGGAATAATACATCTTCACCTTCATTCATACATGATGAAATTTAGAAACCCAAATTATAGGAATTGTTTCACCTTCTCTTAAATAAAAGTTTTCAAAATTTTATCCTATTTGTATTTAATATAGAAAAGTACTTATTATTTATCAATTAATGTTGATAATAATTTTTCCTCACAACATTAACTCTTGTGAAAATATTTTTCCCTCTCTATTAAAACCCATAAATATTTTTTATCATAATATTATTTTATGTTAAAAAATCCTAATAGAATGGCCATAAAATATCTCAATATAACACAAATGATGAAAATGATTACAAAACTCTCCTGTAGATGTAAAATGCATAATAGTATAACAATAAATATCCCACCTGTGATTAGTAACATATCCAATGGCCATTAGTTTACCTAAAATTACAGAATGGTGTTTGATAGAAGATGAAGTATTAATTTTATCGCAAAACTAATAATTTGATCTCATTTTTAAAAGTAGGTTTGAATATAATCCCACTAGAAATAAAAAAATACATTAACGGGATAATCTATGGTGTTTCTCGGGTTAAATCACATCTAATTTAATAGGTATCACTTATAAATTATGTGAGCAATTTTTATATCTAAATGTGTACAAGTAATATTCACACTAGATTTAGGTAACAACTCTTACTTTTGTGATAGTTCTTGTTTTGGAATAAAATTTGGATTGTAAGTTATAATTATATTATCAGTATAATTAGTATATTTAAATGAATAAAACCCAAAATAATGATAATGGAAGAATGCATTTATTTCAAAATAAATTAATAAATGGTAAAAACATTTCCTAAAACCAATATCCAATGATTAGTATCTTGGGAAAATTTTCATACAGTTTATTAATTTTTTGATTATTTTAATCTTATGGATTATGTTAATTTATGTCAAGAAAATCACAAACATTTGAGTGGTTTAATAATTTTCATAGATGTGAAAAGAAAAAATTGTATGAATTATTAAAAAAAATTATCAAACATTTATAGGAATATAAGAATGAAGACTTTGAAGAATGTCTTGAAACAAATCATATTATTAATGAATATAGTATTCTATATGAACCCCAAAAAAATTATATAGCTAAATGGAAGAACTGGAGTTTGGTGAGTATAAAGAGAACCAAGTTATCAGAGTTGGTCACCTAAAAATTATTATAGATACATGTGACCATAGTAATTTTATACATTCCCAATCATTTATTTATTCAAACAAATTTATTCAACAGGAATTATAAGATATGGTAGGGGAATAATATCAATCTCAAGGGATTAAAGAGTATAAATTTCATAAATAATAAGGTGGGTTACAATATTTATGACATGGGAGTAGATAGAAACTCAATAACTTTGATTTTATATATTAATGAGGCTATTGTTTCTATAAATTAAGAGAATTAATGTGAAAAAAATTATTCCCAAATGAAAAATATTTTTAAAATGTCGATGATTGGACTTGTGACTTATTTTAGGGTTTGAAGTGATGAATATAGCATGTTATATCTTTATCTCATGAGATAATTATGTTAATTAATTATTAAAGATATTAATAATAGATAAATCTATAGAGGTATATTCTCCTATAAAATTTAGGGAAAAATTCATTGGATGAAGAAAGAATGACTTCGGATCAAAGGAAGATAAATCTTGTTACAAGTCTACTTTACTTGAAAACATCTAGATTAAATATTTTTTTGTCATTAATCTTTGATCATGATGTAAAAGTTATCCTAGGGATTTTCATCTTATAGTATAAAAATGGATCTCATTCCATGTCAATGGAAATCTAAATTATGAATTGAATAATGAAAAAGATCCATATTTATTACTTTATATATATTTTTTATATTGATTGGGTAGGTGATATTGGAGATCATAGATCAAATTTTAGATTAGCATTATTTTTCAAAGGAATATGTATTATTTGGCCATTAAAAATAATAATAATTTCATTAAGAATAATAAAAATAGATCATATTAAAGTATTGAAAATAAAAAACTCAAATAAAGTGGATGAAGACACAATATGAAGAAATGAGTGTGGATACTTCATGCACATTTATGATTATGTGTAATAATAAAAGCACAAAAATAAAACAACAAAAATTATGTTTGTATGTTTATTCAAAATGTTTATATATAACCACAATTATTTATATAAAATAAAACATCTATTAAATTATTAGTGGTTCTAAAAAAATTGATGGCTAATTGATTATTTATGACGGTTTATCGAGATATCACCACTCATTTAGTATTGGGTGGTGGTTCTAAAAATTCACCACTAATCCAAACTTATTTTCAACTGAACTTCCTTCCATCCCAACTAAACCATTCCAACTTTGAAAACCATCTCCCTCCCTAATTCCCTTACCACACCAGCCTCTACCTTCTTATTACTATCATTTTCTATTATCAGGCTTCACCACCCCATCACTGGCTCGATCTACTAATTTCCCTTCAATCACTTCCCACTTAAAAATACTCTATATACTACCATAATATGGTTTGTAATGATGTTCTCTCCTCCACCCCATCACAGGATAAAACTTCTAAAATCTTCACTACTTCATTAAAGGGCTATGAGCTATCAGCTCTACCACACCCTCCCTCCCTTCATCTATAACAAAATTCACAAATATGGACCAATATTATATAGGTTAATATATGGTAAGTTAATTTGAATTATGAAATAGTTGTATTGATTGAAAATGGTAATATATTATTTTATTGTAAATTATCATATCTTTTATTGTATAAATATTATATTTATATATTTATATCATTTATAATTGCTTTCATGTGTGTGAAAAGGTGTGAAAATGGATTAGGTGTTTTTATATGAATGTGAAATGATTTAATATAATTCTTTTATATCATATATAGATTTTTGGTTTTATGTGGATGTTATATATAAATTTGATTATATTTTATAATATTTCATTATTTTATATTTTTATTATTAGTTTCATAAGGCTGTTATATTAATCATATGTTATAGTTTAAACATGATTTCATTTTTGTAATATGTTTTATGTTATTTTTATAGTTATTTTTCAACAGTATAAAAATCGAAAAATTTGGATTACTTTACCTAAAAATACACCTAAATATAAAAAGGGTTTTAAGATATGTTTATATATTTTTTAATTGAAAATGAATCATTCAATGGAATAAATAAATTTGAATGTCCTAATTTTAAACTTAGATTATGGTTGGAAACCTAAAGTTTATAATCACTTGATATTGAAACAATTTCATATCGGATATGTGTCATGGGTTTATCAGGGAGAATAAAAAATTACCTGATATTAGACCTTTTTCCAACATCATAATCATCGTGATACTACTTTGGAAGTAGAGAATGGAATTTAAAACATAATTATTGATTATTTGGGAATATAAGCACCAAGAATGAAGATAATAACATGTTATAAGATTTCCATATTAATTTAATGGATGTCAATACATATGACAACCAAATTGAGAAATAAAATGAGTTCTATCAATGTATAGATAATGAAAACCAAGATTTGTATGAGGGATATAAAAAATATTTAATATTTTCCTTTCTAATGAAATTTTACCATATTAACTATTTATATAGAACTATAAATAAATTAATTTCCATGATATTAGAGCTATTTCATGATGAATTTGGTAAATATAAGATTCCTAAATAATTTAATGATATAGAGAAATTTTTTAAAAATTTAGTTCTCAGTTATATGATGATAAATTTCTATCCCAAGGACATTATGTTATATTGTGTTTAATATTCAGATAGAGAGTGTAAAATATTCCATAATTATAGATATAAATAAATGAATAATGATGAAAGATATAATAAGTGTGGTACAATAATTAAGTAGAGATATAAAACTCTAATTAATGTTTTAAGTTACATTCCTCTGAATACCCAATTGAAAAGATTACTCACATAATCTAAAAGCACATAGCAGGTGGTGTGTTATGCTATTGAAAAAATTTAATTGATGTGTTTTTTTGTCATCCAATAGATTCAATAACATAGAAATATTTTCATTATTTTGATTAAAAAATATCTTCATACTATAGGAATGTGGGTCTGGGATTAGTTTATTCTGGATTTAATCCATTTGGGACTTTAAGTACTAGGTATGGAATATTTATAGTTATTTTGATCCCTAACATTTTCCTCCGATAATGGGAATATAATGAGATTCTATTATTATTTTTATGATTATTCTATGAAAAAATTATGTAGAAATCATATAAATTCATAACTTTAACCTATTATATAGTAAGAAAAAAATATTGTAAAATGTTGTGGATACATAAGATGTATCAATATAAAAAATTAAAATTTATGTTGCACTCATGTGGACTGTCGATGTCTTTCTAGGACATAGTGATTATGATGGTTTGAATACCCACACTAACCTAGAATGTAAAATTTGTAGATTTAATTTTCACTCTAAAAGGATGGATTATAGTAGAAAATGTTTTTATATGTTTCATCATCGATGCATAGATGCATATCATATATTTTTATTTGACAAGTCACAATCTGATAAACAAACTAATTTGGTTCCCCTCCCAAATTGTTATCTGGGTGATAAAATTTGACATGATTATCAACTGTTTTTATATAATTTTGGAAATATTATCATTTTACCAATGATAGAAAAATATTTTGAACCACATAAAATGGAATTGGAACACAAAAATGGAAGAAAAAGGTATATTTTTTAAACATCCATGTTGGGAACTGCATATGTTATGTCATAATCTTGATTTTATGCACATTAAGAAGAATGTTTGTTATATTTTTATTTTTAGAATTCTTATTGAGAAGGAAAAAATGAAATATCATCTTAATACATGTAAATATTTTAAAGAAAGGGATATAAAGCATGATCTATGGGAAAATGGGAATAGGGAGTATCATGTGGTAGTTTTTTCAATGAAACCCCATAAAATGAACTATTCCTTGAAATATTTAAAAATGTGAAAGTAACTTGTGGTTATTCTAGTAAACTTTCATGATGTGATGACTTACAAAATTATAAGTTTAATGGAAAAAATCATAAATCATATATTTTGATGGATAAATTTTAACAGTTATCATTGTGTAACATGTTAACTGATAAAATTAAAATAATAATAATTGAGATGTTCATTTACTTTAGAAATTTTTTTAGAAAACTTTAAAACCTACAGAGCTTAAAATTTACAATAATAAATTTTAAGGAAACTTTTTATCATGTATATGATATTTCTCCCATCATTTCTCACTGTTATAATTCTTTTGATAGTGTATTTAACCAAGGAATCTAAAGTTGTAGGATCTATAAACTATTGATATATATATCACATATAGAGGTGTTATATTTTTATATTTTCTTTACTATTAAATTATATTTCTAAAACTCGTAATATTTGTGGTTTATTAGGTTTTTAATCATTAGGTATCTTAGTCTTTTGAAGTTTTATGTTAAGAAAAAATCTCAATCGTAAGATTCTATTACTGAATGATACTTGGATGAAGAGTATCTCAAATTTTTTAAGGTATTTGGATGGTATAGAATCAATATTAAATCAAGTCAGACACACTAATGATAACTAAAATCATATTAATTCCTTTTTTAAATCAGAAATTTTCAATTTCAGGTCATTTAATTTGAAAGATAACATCATTTTCACTAAGCCATATAGATTTTATACAAGCACAAAAATTTATTCTACTAAATAGTGATATCATAAAACCATTCATTTAAGAACTGAAGAAACAAATAAATAGATGACTTTAGTGTTAAAATATAAATAAACAAACTATGAACAAGGGTATTTTTTATTCATTTAAACGTTATGTAGTTCATAATCAGTTTTAAATTTATAATTTGTGGATAATTAAATTTTACAAGTACTAATATTTATAATCCATCTGTATACATCATGAATGTAAATAATTAAGAAAAACATTCTATTGATTTGAAATATTTATCTTAAGGGCCTATTAAATAGACTATGAGATTTAATGCTTACAATATTAATGGATTCAAGTTTCATACATCTTATCATAAAGAATTTTTGAAAAAATATTACAATGTAATCTTCAAAAAATGTGCAGATTTTGGATATTATGGAAATTTGATTAGCATTATCAAATAAAATTATTATGGAACCTTCACTATTAAGTTATTCAAATATAAGTGGGTTCATATTATAATAGGTAAAATTATATATTTTTATAGTTTAATTATGTAAAATTAAATCATTTGATAATTTCTAGTGAGAGTGAAGAAAAAAATACATATATTTTGGATTCACAACCTGAAATAGTATATTAGATTGATTAAAGATTTTATGAAGTATAGAGTCTTATTTCCCATGTGAAACCAAGGTAATTTTATGATATGGTAAATAACATTGAAGATGGTTTAATGATTGTGAACCCAATAAATAGTAAGAGTTTTATATGTTTATCTAGGGTGACGTTGAAATTTCCAATCTAAACATAGAGGGTAAAGATGAGGACATCATGTTACCGGTGTTTGATGATAATCATTCATAACTAAAACTATTGTAAGTTCAATACACATTTAAGTTGATAAATTATATTTTTTTCTGTTATAAAAGAGTTATTCATTCATTAATGGAGTTTATAACATAAATGTTTTCACTTTAATTTCATAAATATTGACATTGATGTTTAAAAAGAAAATTTGATATTCTTATAAATATCATGAAGCCAATATTGATTATGAATGTTATTGGGGATAAATTAATTTCATTTATGACTTTAATGAGCTTAAATTAAATATATGATGATAAAATAAAATGTCTTATATTTCTTGTTATATATAATAATATTTCCATTACGATAAAATAAATTAGTAGTTTTGAGAATCATGTTTACTATTTAAATACTCATATGTGATTGAAAATTTTTATATTTTTTATAAGAAATTTTGATATTTTATTGTATAATTTTAGTTATTTTATGTACTTTTACTATTTTTTATATTTTTGGGATAATTCCAAGGGGTAAATGATTTTCATATTATAGTCTTCCCATATAGTCAGATAGATCTTATATGCCACCAATGACAATCCCTACCCCTTCACATACACTACCTAGTACTATAGGAATGATTCCCATTGATATAGGGATACCATTGGATATGAGTGTTGGTGAATCGAGTTAGATGATAGATAATCATGAATCTACTACGCATATTGTGTTTCCCATATCATTACAAGGGTATTGGAGACTGACTATTATTAGTATATAATTCATTGTAAACAAATTATTTATTTCATAGTTTTAATAACTATTTAATATTTTTTTATTATAGATAAAAATAATCAAATAAATAAATAAATATAAAAATATATGATGTTTAACAATTAAAAATTTAAAGGTTGTTGTTCAAATTTGATAGTTCTGGGTGCCCAAAACTGATGCAAGTGGTATTTAAAAGAATTATTTCGGTTATATTTCTTCTGATTCAATGACCTTACTCATCACATATCATTTTTATAAGCATGTTATTATTTATTGGAATAATGGGATATTTGATAATCAAATAAAGGTAAATGAAAAAAAATATTACTAAACTTTTTATTAATTTGATATCACTTAAAAGGTTATTTTCTAATACGTTTTATATTTATTATTTCTAGGCAGTTTTTTATTTGAAGGTGGATGATGCCATTACGAATTCATATACTTTAAAAAATGGGGAAAATTCAAAGAAATAATTTTCATATTATGATGTCAGTTTATGGACAGCTCATCATTCCTTCATTAGATGTCTGATTAAGTACCAGAAGGGATACCTAGACAGTAGTAGAAGTATTGTATTGGTCGGTTGTTTACTAATTTGATCATGGTATTTTAAATTTGATACAATCTTACTATAAATTTATTAATCATATTAGTTTTTTATTTCTAAATTAAATTACAATTTATAGTGATATAACTTTTTTTATAAAATTCTTAGGAAAAATGCGACAAGTCGAGAGAATAAGATAATCTCTCAGACAGCAGGGTCAAGTATCTTCATAAGGAGAAGATTTATAAAAGAAATATTTTTATTATTATAAAGTATACATATATTTTCAAATTTAAGTTATTAAGATTTAATAATTTTTTATTTTAATAATTAATGATATAGTATTTGGAGGTTTTTTATCAGATTGGGAAAACCATGATGTGGTCTGATGTACATAAAACGTTTGGCTGGAGTTACATGATTGAACCTACAAAGAGAATAGGGGTAAAGTAATTTAATTATTAAATAATTTTAGAGAATCAATTTATTATTTTATACTCATCAAAGTATCGAAAAATTTAAAAAGGAATGATATGTAAATACCTCACAATCATCATTGATTCCCCAAAGTGATGTTATTTCCCAGATTTTGGGAATGACCATCCAGGTCCTGTGTATATGAATGGTTCTTTACCATCCCAACAAAAAATATTTGGTAGGAACCCAATATAATTCATTTCACTATAATCGTGTACCTTAGATACTAATATTTTTCATGATGTGGTATTAGGGGCCAAAATACAAGACTAGTTGTCACGCCAGAGAGCTTGGGATTAATAGTTTATTGTAGTTGTGTAATGACCACTATTTATATAAATGAAGTTTTCCATCATAGAATTATTCATTATAGTATAAATCACCTAAAATCACCTGAATTACACAATAAACATCATTAATTAAGAACAAATGAAATAAGATTCTTTTTCAAAAATAAAGGATCTTAAACCAATGGAATAGTAACTTGAACTTTGGAATAGTAATATGACCCTTATGAGTAGTAAATTGGTAAATATAATAGTTACCTCACCAATGAAAATATAAATAAATTCAAGGTATCTTATAAATGAAAATATGATATACTTATATCATATTATAGGTAAATAAATGTTTTGAAAATGATAAATCATGTTTTGGAATTTTTATGAAATATAAATGTTTATTTACAATTTTTGTAATTAATATAATTATTCAAAAAAATATTTTTATAAAATAGATTCATAAATTTATATTTTTTTCTTATAATTATAACATAATTTTATGAGACCTTAATTAAATTTTAAAAGTATTATAAAACCATTCATAATTTTAAAATTGGTATTCTTGGAATAAATTATGATTTTATTTTAATTTTAATTTTCTAATATTCAGAAAATTATTTTCCTAAAATTTAATCCATTTTATAATTCTAAATGTCAAAAAATGGTAAGGATGAATATTTGGGATTTTTCTAAAATGAAATTTTTGTGAATAGTAAAATACGGTAATTTACGATATATGCTAAATACATGAAATATTAATTCATGGATGATTTTTGGAAGATATAAGAACCATTGGTTAGAAATCACATGAACTAGTTTCTATACATAGTCACAATATTCCACACTATTCATTGTGTTGAGCTAAAATAATAAACAAATGAATAAAATAATCAAAAAACTCTCATATCCTCCACTATAAATAATACCCCTTTGCACCTCTTCTTATCACACCTCTAAATCCTTGCATCTTTTACAATTTAATCCCAATCATCTTCCAATGTCTATTCACCACTTCTATGAGGTTTTGGTCTCAACCAAATTCCAAAACTAATTTCCCAAAAGAGGTTCACAAGGAGAAGAATTCCAGAGGTAAAATCCCCTTTCGTTTTCTTTATTTTTCTTTTCACTTTTATTTTACTATACTATCTCCACATATTCTATCCAAACATGCATGATAAATTAACTATCTTATAAAAATTTTAATTTTATTATCTTAATATAAAATCCACCATCAATTCTCTTCACCTTTTCCTTTTATTCTAAAATTAAAAATATCATCAACATGGTGTTTATTTATCACCTTCAAGGATGAAAAGTTTTTATTTTACTTATACTCCTTCAATGATATACATAAAACCATTATAATTTTTGTTAAATATTTTAATATTTATTCTATAACCCATTTTATTTTATGAAATTTACTTTTATACACAATAATGAAAAATTAAATAAAACCAATTTTTGATTATCAAAATACAACCAAAATAATTTAACAATTATCACTAACGTTATATCTAATGATTCATCCGCATCCCCAAAAAAATGAATTATATAACCATTTAATATTATGTATTTTAATTAATAAAATATATCTTCAATTCTAGATATATATTCCCATTTTAGATGATTTTTAATACATTTATACAAGTAAACCAATCATGGAATCCAAGAAACGAGAACTCCGAAACAATGAAATTGTATCATAAAACTCATTAAAAAGACTATAAATGAACTTAATGAAATTATAATAATTTATACAAATGTATAAAAGTTTCTTAATGAATTAATTAATGGGTTTAATTTGATTATCTAGTACATTGAGATCAAGAGCAGAACACTTTCAGACATAAGGTAAGGGATTTGATGAAGCTCACATTTTCATATATTTTATACAATAAATGATTGTTTATAATCCCACCATAGTGTTATTTTATGTTTAATTTTCATGTTTTTAGTTTCTAGTGGTAATTTGAAATTAAATGAAAAAAGAATTTAAATCTGGAGTTTTGATATATTTTTATCATAGGGGTATTTTGGTCATAAAATTTACATTTGACTCCAAATTATGTGATTATTTTTTTGTTACAATACAAGATTTATTTACTAAAACTTTTTCCCTATGAGGAAATGCTAATTCGGACATCTAAAATCCTTAGAAAATCAATGAAGTTTAAGTCTTTTTCAGGCAGACATTGTGGACCCCAGCACCGTAACAGAAGTCTATATCGGCTAAACACCTTCAATAGCAGTGATTATACCTAGAATAGAACTATGACATATAGGTCCTCCTACAAAATAAATTTTATGGATTTATGAAATCATTAATGTGTCCATTGAATGAAATATTTTTATAGTAATCTTTCTAGAAATTTTGAATAGAAAAAGTCATTGTCAATAAAAAATCCATAACTCCCAATTTGCACGTCCAATAAAGCTGAAAGTTGGACAGTGAACACACAAGAATTTTTTGAATAACTTTTATGAAGGATGGAAGTAATGAATCATACATTAATTGGGACAAATATTTTTCAACCTTTGGAGGATAGAATCTACCTATAAAAGGAGGGGAGCTCCCACCTCTCAAATCATCTCATTTTATCCCATTCCTTCTCGGACGCCAAGGAGGAGAACTTTTTGGATCTCTTTATTTTATTTATTTTATTTTACATAGATTGTTAATTACTTATTCTTCTCTATTCATCTTTATTACCCTTACTATGGTGGGGTAAAAATTTTGAGTGATTGAGGAAGGATTGGTTTTCTATTTTGTAATGCTTGAGTTGTTGGACATAATTGAATGAAATTTCATTCTTCTTAAAATTTGTTTTCAATTTTATATAGAAGATTTTATTATAAAGTGAGATCATTATTGAATTGTAATTATGTTATTGATTTTTTCCTTGGTTAAATAATCATTATCTCCCCCACTTATTTTTTGTTTATGTACGATAGACTGGGGATTTGTGGTGAAGTACTCGACGATCGTCAGTACGTGTAAACGGGGTACTGAATGTTCTCGATTGTTTGAGATAAACAAGACCCAACTGGTTATTGACCAAATCAATTAAGGATATTCAATATAACTCTTTTTCACATGAATTAGATTTTACCAAACTGATATATTGGAAAGGTTTTCTCTGACTATCATAATTTCACCAAGTAAGTGAGAGGAAACGATTGTGGAAACTCATTTTAATCAACTTAGAAGAAGATGTTTGAATTTAATTAAACATGTATAGCATTAAATTTAGGAAACTAAACTCAACCTAATCACCCTTTTAATATCATATTTTTTAATCCTTTTAATTTTTAATTTTCATTCAATCATTTACTTATCAATTTATTCTAAAAACAAACCATTTTTATCCATGTTTAAAATTGAAAAACTATTTTGTGTGCACTCCAATTCATGATATTTACATGGGTTAATCACTAGAATACAATCTGGAATATAATAAAAATTGTTTTCCTATCCCCTATGATAGGAATGAGTGAAACTTGGTGTCTTTGTTGGGGAGGCAGTTCCACAACCTATTTATAAAAATATGACTCTTTTTAAATTTTAAAAAAAATCATAAATTTCAAAACTAAAAAAATATTTTGTTTTCATGACGTATTAAAATTTAGATAATTATTTTTCCCTAACTAACCTCAAGTAAAATAAAATCTTTACAATAAACTTTATGCTCAGTTTCATTGGATTAGTGATAAATTTCAAAACCTAGAGAGCCAAATATAATGGATTGCTGAATATGTATGTACATCCTAAGATAAACCCGAACATGATCTGAAACCTTAACGAGAACAAGTGGTGGAAGAGATTTCACCAATCATTTTTTATGTTAAAGAACTTGAGTTAGGTGATAAATAACTTCTAAAGGAACTAATAACATCATCCCACACTCAACCATTGCTCAAGGAGGTCCCATAGGTACACATTCCAGCTGATGCATGGATGGGAGATCAATATTTTTAGTAAGAATCTTGGACTAGATTTGTTAAAGATAACTTGAAACATGATCTTCCCATTTTTAATAATGAAACATCAGAAACATTCTATCTCTCTTTCTTTGGAAGATAATGAATAATATGCACCTACTAAGATTGAGTTTCCAATGGCCCTACCTAAAGAGATCAATTACCGATATGGATTACTTGAAAGGGATGATTTCTTTATTAATTCCTCATGTTTCAATCTTATTCAAGCTGAATTGTTTTCTGAATTCTCTTTCTATGAAATTTTTGATAGAGAACAATTGGAGCAGACCTTGGATGTTAAAGAAGAGACTACTCAAGTGGTGGTGATTGAAGAAGAAGAGCTAGAGAATATGGTGGTGTGACTACCTTCTAAACAAAATATTTGATACCATATGGGGGAGGACACCATAGAAGTTAAGAGGGAACACCCTTATCTTCTATTCCCTCCTACTCTTGAACTCAAATTCTATCTTTCCTATTTCATGATGGTTGGGAACTATATTATCTTATTTGGGGTTATTTACTTTCATCTTTTACTCATGGACACTGGTAAAAGTCATATGTGGTGGTTCATCTCAAAGAAACCACACCCACCTTCTGATTGGGGATAAATCACTAAAACTGCATGACTAGGGGTAGTAAAAACTAAGCACCTGCTTGGGGGTCTAAAGAAAGCATTATCTCTTTTAAATTCCATTTCTCTTTCTTTTTATTTATTTTTCGTATGTATTTTCATTTCATTCTTGTAATTTTAAACTGGAATCTTCTAGGACCTTAACTCAAGGAATCCACTTCAAAAATAATATCATGTTGTATCTTTCCTTACCATGGTTTTTCTACCTTTATATTTATATTTTTTTGAATTGAAATATGGGGTAGTAAAATTTAAGTGTGGGGTGTCAATCTTCTTAGTTCTTCTTGTGTTATTTTCATTTTTTTATCATATTTTTTTGTATTTTTGAGATTTAGTGACTATTATTATCAGTTTTCACACAACAATTGATTTTGAATGTTTTGAAATGTTTTTTAAAATAATGGATTTTAAATGATTGTAGATATGTGTTCTTTTTCCTTGAAATGGATTTTCAAGCATTTTTATGAGTTTGATCGATTTCTGAAATCTATACCCATGAAACACTTACTCAAAATATTTTTCCAATCATGTGAGGTATTCTAAACCACTTTTACATATTCTTCCCAATACCCACATTTTCATGAGGGAAACATGATTTTTGTGTGAGAACCATTTTTTTTTTAAATTCTATTTCAAAGCATTGGATTTCATGGAATGTATTTAAAATAAATGAGGCATCTCTTTGACTAGCCACATTTTATCTTGATACCCACATTTAAATTTATCCTTTGTAATCCCTTAGATTCAATGAATTTCCTTATAGGTTTAAGCCACATTACAAGCCAATGTTTCCTTACCTACCATCACTTTTAGTATTTTTGCATGTGTATTTCAAGTTTGAGTGTGGGGGAAGGGCCTTTAATGTGCATTAATTGGTATTTTTATCATTTATCGTTGGTTTGAGGTGTGTGTCAATACTTTGGACAATGGATAACAAGAGAATTGGGCATGTGTTGTCGTTTCATTGTGCTTTATTTATTTCATCCATTTCCCATTCAAAAAAAATGAAAAAATGGAGATGATATTGAATTACTCATTGTGTATTCTTTATGAATCATTTTCCTCCAAAAAATCAAGGGAATGGATTATCATTCATTCATTGTATTTATTTTTCAGCTCATCCTCGATAAAAAATTAAAAAAAAATAAAGTTGTGCCTTGCTGGAGCTTAAAAAAAGAGAGGGAGAATATAGATGATATCATTATTTTTAATCACGTATTGAATAATGTACCATTTCATTAAAGGTGGTGGTATTTTTTCACATTTTCAAGCAAGGTTAAGAGAGTAATTTCTTGTGTTTTCACATTAATTAATCATTCATTGTACTTAAGAGTCCAACCTCCTCTTTCTGGCCTGAAACTTTTCTTTCAATCATTTTCCCACCAACACTAAGCCATGGAATCATTTGAACTATTAATTGAATACATCAATATTTAATTCATTTTCATGTTTCATGCATTATAGAAATGATAATTTTCACAAAACTATAGTGATACAAGTGATTTTCAAGTATGAGCATAACTCTATATTTAATTTCTCTTGAGTGAAGAATGACATAAAATTCAATTTGAGGTAGGTTGTTGTAGAGACCCGTATCCTGACGTACATGGACATTACATTACATTTGCGGAATACTTAGTACATAACAAAAACACACACACAAGGATCGTAATAGTTTAGTGTCTTTGGAAACTCGGAATAAAATCTTCTAATCGTGGTGAAAGATCTTCAACATCTCCCATAAAGATCTTCCTTTTTTTTTACCTAAAACCTTTCTTTATATCCTGGGGAAAAGAAAACATAAAAGGGTGAGCTCAAATGCTCAGTAAGGTTAAACAAAAGAAATATCAATCACATCGTATTCATAAGAACATAACATTTTGGAAATCATAACCTGCAAAAGAGAGCATAATTTCATAACATGGGATAAATCATGGTAGTGAAATGAAATCATAACTTAAAACATTACTCATTGTGGCATACACACATAATCATAGAGAATCATTTCTTGTTAGTCAAGACTCATTGCCAAGACTATCTTAGTGGACAAAGTCCCTTTCTGAATCGAGTAATCCTCGTTTCAGTCATGTTTCACTGAACCGGTATAACCTACCATTCCAGCCATGTCTATCTCATGAGATATAAAATCTTTACCCAATGCATTGGAGGGAGATATAGGTCCCACCCATCTCTTAATGAATCCTTTCTTATGTGTGCCACAAAATCATAAATCATACATCATTGCATAACCCATGTAATAAAAATGGGATTCTTAAACAACATGACATCATAAAACCATTCATATAAGATAAAGGAATTCATAAACATAATTCCATCACAACATAGTCAAATCAATGTAAAAATATGGATAGAAACAGAACCCTTTATTATCTTAGATGGAAAATAATTTTGATAAAACACTTGAAATGAATTCTTGAGGAAAATATCCTTTCTTCTTCAAAATCAATTTCTTTTCACAAAACATCATACAATTTTAAAAGAAAGAGATTTTATTAAAAATAGTCATGAAATATTTTGGAGGAAGGTTCATGAAAATAAGGCTTTATAAAACCGTAAAAATCCGTTCGTGCCGTATAAGTTAAAAAAAACATTCTTTTTTACTTTTGTCGAAAAAGTCACAATGTACCTCGTACGAAAAACGACAAAAGATTCCTTTCATATCTTTTACTAAAAACTCACCAAAGGGTAAAATTGGATTTAAAACATTGTAGGTGGATGGAAATAATATTACATATTGAGGAAACATGGATGTGGATGATAAGATACACCCCAGTAAATACTTACGAATAAACAATCTCGGATAAAAATGAGATTGTGATATTCCCCTTACCTTAGGTCCAATTTGCTTCGTATGTGTCCGAACCTCCTGTATAATGATTTAAATAATGTCATTGACTTATTACAGAATCATATTCATTGTTATGATATCATATATGGTTCACTTATGACATTATATTACCCGTTCTTTTGTAAATTCCATGTTAAAGAAGCGTTTTGGGTAAAATCGTTTCATTTATCGTAGGTGTTTTGACTTGTTGTTCTTGACATCATTATTACTTATATCATGATTTACTTACTTCCAGAATATAAAATATGATTTATATATCATATATATTCAGTATATATATATATAATAGATAGATAAATAAAATGAAAAACACCGTTCATGGAGACGGTAGTCCGTACGTACGCATGAACGCTGTTTTTTTCTTTCCTTATTATCTTGAAATGGATGTAAGTAGATGACATACATATGTATATATATACATAAATCCAGTAGCTTTATAATGTCATATATTTCATTATTATTTCTTATATATACATTATAATCATTCTTAAATGGTTAACATGGAGAATGAATCTCATCGCGTCGTGGAGACGGTAGTCCGTACGTACGCACGAGCGATGATATCACTTCTATAAATATTGAATTGAATTGGAGTGGATTATAAAATATATCAGAATCAATATGATGTTGTAATAACTATGTATAGTTATTCTTTACACCATTATACCCATCCATGTAAGGTGGTGGTGGAAAATAGATTACACCACGGCGTGGAGACGGTATTCCGTACGTACGCACGCGCGGTGATTTCTTTTTCTGTAGGATGGATAGAAGGTGAATTAGGGTTGTTTCATACTTATAATAACATATCAGTATATGAGTGATACTGATGTTATTACTTCATAATGAAACAACCTAATAAGAAGAAGTGGAACAAGAAATAAAGAAGAAAGAATTGGTAACGGTAATTACCTCTTCTTTGAAGCGCCTTTTGGAGACCTCCTCTTAGGGAACTAAAATTGGTCTTTGAGTAAGACCAGAACCTCTAGGATGTTTCTAGGGAAGTGGAGAAGAGATTTTGGCAGGGGTTGGCCGAGCTTGAGTGCTCAAATTGGTGTGAGGAGGAGGGGGAGGAGGTGTCCTTTTATAAGGGAGGAGAGGGGCACCTTAGGAATATCTCAAAATATTATTTTATATTAAAGTCAAAATCGGTTTATAATGGTTCCAAAGGGTCTTATTTAGAAGCTAAAGTGGGGATGGGTCGAAATCCTATCAACCAATAGGATTTAGACAAGTTTAGGGTATTATTTTAACCTTATCAATTAGATTTAACTCTAAGTTAAATAATTTAACTTTTACCGTGTCTTTTTGTTTTCTTTCACTATATGGTTAATAAACTTACTATAACATGCCAAACGAACCCCAAATTGTATATTATTAATACATATATCCTTATCTAAGTCATTTTGCCGAACCTTAGATTTTTAGGAATAAAATAACAATTAATAATATAATATTTGATTTAAAAACTATTTTGTGTCAATTTTGACACTATTTGATATATGATTTTTGTGAAAGTCATAACAGAATTAAATGTTCGAACCAAGTTGATTAAATCAACATTAATATATCATAGTAACCTATAAAATTAGTGTAATTCATAAAAAGTCTCAAATTATATTTAGTTTGGTGTTTATAACATCAATTATGTCAATATTTCATTAATAAGATAATTACTGCATCATCTTTGTGTCATAAATAAATTAACTTATTTGATGTCTAAAAATTACAAATAAAATACCATCATGTAGGAAATCTTTTTAGATTTATAATGAATATTTACAATCGAATTTATCTTATGTATAACCCCATATTAAAAATGATTTACTTATTAAACTTTGATTTTAACTATTTTAACCCTTCTTTAAATAAATTAATAATAAATGTCCTAATCTAATCCAAGTGGGCCTAAATGGTCATATTTTATTCATAAGTTTGTTTTTGGTCGAATTACACTTGTCCAATAGAATTAGAACATGTGTTAGGGTAATAGTAATATCATATTTACCCTTAGTTACCCGATTTACTATTAACCGCGGTAAAAAAGGTAAAAAGTTACTATTCACCAAAACATTATTTTCATCTCATTGAACCACATTTTAGTCCTTGATATTAACCGTGTCTCTCGGATTTTTGAAATTCCATTTACAGAAGCGGTAAAATTAAGTTTTATGCAAAATTCAGTTTTTAACCTACCACTTAGTAGTTTCACTATTCATCAAAAATTGATGTTTTTCAGATCAATGCCAAAATTTCATCCTAAGATATATTTCATATTCCGAATTCAAAAATGAAGTCTATTTTACCAAATTCATAACATAGAAGTTGCATTAATTAATTTTATAATTAAATCCCGCTGTTAAAACAGATAGCGTGTTTTTAAGAAACAATATCTATCAAAAGATTGACACTTGTTTATGTCTAGTTTAAATGTGAAACTACATCCAATGACCAACATTGTATTAAATTGTAAAAATATATTCTAAATATACTTTAAAACCACTCAAATTAATGATTTATCACTATTAATTATATCGATTAAAAAAGTTGTTTTTAATTATAATTTAGTAATTTTCACTATTTATCAGAATATGAAAGTTATCCGAAAAGTACCAAAATTTCACCTTAGGCTAAATTCGATACTCCGAATCCAAAAATAAAGTTCATTTTGAAAAATAAGATTTACTGGATTTCAAAAAGTGGTTATTACTATTCAAAACGGCTAGTTTTAATAATATTTTAATAGCATATCATTGTTTCGTGAAACTCAGGATTACGTACCACACACGCTATCGAGGAAGGTTGCGATTGCGTGTAATGCACGGCAAGTCAAGGATGCGTGTTGTGCAAGCTCCTTTTGGTGTAGCGTATAACACAAGACATTAGTAAAATTAAAAAGAATATTTCTTTATAAAATCTTGGGCTGTTACATTCTACCCCCCTTAAAATGAATTTCGCCCTCGAAATTCGTCGGGGTTATAAATGGTTTACTATTCGAAAGTTTCTTTAATAGAAACCCACATCGTAAAAGGGAATACCAAAACTTGGCTTTAAAACTAAAGTATGAAATGTAACGATTACCCAAATAAACTAATCACTGGGTTTCCACATAGGTGAAAATATGGATATGGAAGAGAAATCTAACCATCATGTTCTGATGGAGAGTGGTAGAGAACATGGCTATGGAAAAGCCAGTAATCACAAATCCATAAATTTGTGATGATCTAAGGTACCATCTGATTCATCAGGTATAAGAGAACTAGGACAACATTTTTGGTTTTCAAGATTATTTCCCTAAAGTTAAAGAATTTGAATTAGAATAAATACTTACTTTATTTTGGTACAATCTCACTGTTGTTCGTGCCTTTAACAATTTCCACATCATCTCTTAAATAAATGAAGTTGAATTTGTTATTCGTGAAGTGTTAGCAGATCATGTGATAGAATGACGGGTCATTCCATCTGTCTCAAAAGGTTAGCAAAATTTATATACATAAGTCGATCTATAGTGAGATTAATCACATATGGTTTCTAAAATGGACTTATACTTCATATATCATACTGCTTAATATGATAAAACTAGTTTCTACTAAACAGGGACTTCCTGTAGGTCAGTGGTAGGCGATAAAGGCCAGTCGCACTTCGGTTGTGGGTTCGATTCCTACAGCCTTGTCCGAAGCGATGGGCTGTCGCCCGTCCTGCAGGTTGTCCTTTTTTTCTAAAACTACGTTACTATAACATCCCATCAATAATATCGAAAATCTTCTATCCTTAAACAATACTAACTTACGTTCAACACAATCCATTCCAATCTTTAGGCTTATCCATAATACTGCAGTCCACTCTCATAACATAGTGAAAACAATTACCAGAGATTTAATATCATCGTTGATCCCCATATATCATAAGATATGTTTTGTTGGTCACATTCCAAACATTAAAAGTCCTTAATCGTGTATTCTCTTGAATACCTTAGTGAAAACATGAGTGCAGTTAAAAGTTAACACTTTCCACATACCAAAATCCTCAAAATTTTATATACTCAAACCATGATATCACTTAGTCCTTATATCAATCATGAGCTCATGAATACTATTAAACATTTCATTTTCTCGTCTTCATTATGCGCATATCATCTTATTTACAAAAAATATCTCAATCACTTTGAATACCACATCAATAAATATTGAAATACTCAATGATACAACATTATTTTGGAATCCCATTACATAAACACTTAATCATTCCACCACATCGTTGTCATATTCAACATTGCCAATAGTGATCGCATGTGATTTCCCTTTGTCCTTTGCCTTTAGTGGTTTCTCATGTTGATCATCACTAACCCTTGGATTAGGGCAATTATTAGCATAATGCCCCATTTCCTTGCACTTGAAGCATTGAAGTGTTGGCGGTGCGTTCTCTGCAGTGTTTTCTTTATTCACATCATTAGAAACCCTTTTTCCATTACTTCGACACTCAGCTGCTCGATGACCTTCTTTTCCACACTTAAAACATTTTCTAGTCCCTTTTAGACAATCTCCACCATGCTTCTTTCCACACTTTGTGCATAAGGAAACATTCATCTTCTTTTCACCATTATTCTGAGATTTCTCCTTGAACTCCATCTTTCGTTTCTTGTCAAAACCCTGAGATGGATATGTAACACCAACTTCCATTTCTACCTTGATAGCACAACGCACAATTTCTTCATAGCTACTGAAGTCTCTTATAGCCAATGCCCTTCGAAGACTTGGTTTTAAGCCACTGAAAAATCGATCAACTTTACTTTCAGGTTGGATGATAATTCCAGAAGCATACCTTGCAAGTCTTGTAAAATTTGCTTCATAGGTACCAACAGATTCATCATCCCTTTGCTTCAGTTCAAGAAACTCTTTCTCCATCTTTGTTCGAAGAATACGAGGGAAGTACTTACTGAAAAACAGGTTCTTGAACTCGTCCCATTCCATGGACTCAATTTCATCTCTTGGCCTCGTATTCTTGATAAGATTCCACCATTTATCAGCTTCACCTTCCAAACGATATACTGCTAAGATGACTTTATCATGTTCAGAACATTGAAGAACTCAAAATATCTTTTCAGTAGTACTAATCCATTGTTCAGCAACTAATGGATCAGTAGACCCACTGAAAGAAGGTGGACGTTGCCTCATGAAGGACTCAATAGAATATTGTTCCCTTCTCTGCTCATTTGGAAGTCCATAATGATTCATAGCTTGTGTAAGTATAGCAATAAGATTTTGCACTCCATCTCCCATAACATTTGTTTGTTCAGGAGGGCAATCATTGCATTGTCCATTGCATTGATCAACACGGTTCCTTCGGGTTCCAGCCATCATCTAAAACCCAAAAAGAATAGTGTGAGAGGCAAAAATCATGCTAGGGAAAACAACATAATAAAGGGAAAACACCCTCAATATCTAACATCTTAGGTTAAATTCTAAGATCGTTAGCGCAATTCTAGGACTATAACCTATACGTATACTTAACCTTAGGGACATCCCTAGACATACCTTAGAAATATCTCTAGGGATCTCACTAAAGTTTTCGCATCCTAGTTTCCAAAGGTTGACTAAACCTTTCCTCTGATACCAACTGTAGAGACCCGTATCCTGACGTACATGGACATTACATTACATTTGCGGAATACTTAGTACATAACAAAAACACACACAAAAGGATCGTAATAGTTTAGTGTCTTTGGAAACTCGGAATAAAATCTTCTAATCGTGGTGAAAGATCTTCAACATCTCCCATAAAGATCTTCCTTTTTTTTACCTAAAACCTTTCTTTATATCCTGGGGAAAAGAAAACATAAAAGGGTGAGCTCAAATGCTCAGTAAGGGTAAACAAAAGAAATATCAATCACATCGTATTCATAAGAACATAACATTTTGGAAATCATAACCTGCAAAAGAGAGCATAATTTCATAACATGGGATAAATCATGGTAGTGAAATGAAATCATAACTTAAAACATTACTCATTGTGGCATACACACATAATCATAGAGAATCATTTCTTGTTAGTCAAGACTCATTGCCAAGACTATCTTAGTGGACAAAGTCCCTTTCTGAATCGAGTAATCCTCGTTTCAGTCCTGTTTCACTGAACCGGTATAACCTACCATTCCAGCCATGTCTATCTCATGAGATATAAAATCTTTACCCAATGCATTGGAGGGAGATATAGGTCCCACCCATCTCTTAATGAATCCTTTCTTATGTGTGCCACAAAATCATAAATCATACATCATTGCATAACCCATGTAATAAAAATGGGATTCTTAAACAACATGACATCATAAAACCATTCATATAAGATAAAGGAATTCATAAACATAATTCCATCACAACATAGTCAAATCAATGTAAAAATATGGATATAAACAGAACCCTTTATTATCTTAGATGGAAAATAATTTTGATAAAACACTTGAAATGAATTCTTGAGGAAAATATCCTTTCTTCTTCAAAATCAATTTCTTTTCACAAAACATCATACAATTTTAAAAGAAAGAGATTTTATTAAAAATAGTCATGAAATATTTTGGAGGAAGGTTCATGAAAATAAGGCTTTATAAAACCGTAAAAATCCGTTCGTGCCGTATAAGTTAAAAAAAACATTCTTTTTTACTTTTGTCGAAAAAGTCACAATGTACCTCGTACGAAAAACGACAAAAGATTCCTTTCATATCTTTTACTAAAAACTCACCAAAGGGTAAAATTGGATTTAAAACATTGTAGGTGGATGGAAATAATATTACACATTGAGGAAACATGGATGTGGATGATAAGATACACCCCAGTAAATACTTACGAATAAACAATCTCGGATAAAAATGAGATTGTGATATTCCCCTTACCTTAGTTCCAATTTGCTTCGTATGTGTCCGAACCTCCTGTATAATGATTTAAATAATGTCATTGACTTATTACAGAATCATATTCATTGTTATGATATCATATATGGTTCACTTATGACATTATATTACCCGTTCTTTTGTAAATTCCATGTTAAAGAAGCATTTTGGGTAAAATCGTTTCATTTATCGTAGGTGTTTTGACTTGTTGTTCTTGACATCATTATTACTTATATCATGATTTACTTACTTCCAGAATATAAAATATGATTTATATATCATATATATTCAGTATATATATATATATAATAGATAGATAAATAAAATGAAAAACACCGTTCATGGAGACGGTAGTCCGTACGTACGCATGAACGCTGTTTTTTTCTTTCCTTATTGTCTTGAAATGGATGTAAGTAGATGACATACATATGTATATATATACATAAATCCAGTAGCTTTATAATGTCATATATTTCATTATTATTTCTTATATATACATTATAATCATTCTTAAATGGTTAACATGGAGAATGAATCTCATCGCGTCGTGGAGACGGTAGTCCGTACGTACGCACGAGCGATGATATCACTTCTATAAATATTGAATTGAATTGGAGTGGATTATAAAATATATCAGAATCAATATGATGTTGTAATAACTATGTATAGTTATTCTTTACACCATTATACCCATCCATGTAAGGTGGTGGTGGAAAATAGATTACACCACGGCGTGGAGACGGTATTCCGTACGTACGCACGCGCGGTGATTTCTTTTTCTGTAGGATGGATAGAAGGTGAATTAGGGTTGTTTCATACTTATAATAACATATCAGTATATGAGTGATACTGATGTTATTACTTCATAATGAAACAACCTAATAAGAAGAAGTGGAAGAAGAAATAAAGAAGAAAGAATTGGTAACGGTAATTACCTCTTCTTTGAAGCGCCTTTTGGAGACCTCCTCTTAGGGAACTAAAATTGGTCTTTGAGTAAGACCAGAACCTCTAGGATGTTGCTAGGGAAGTGGAGAAGAGATTTTGGCAGGGGTTGGCCGAGCTTGAGTGCTCAAATTGGTGTGAGGAGGAGGGGGAGGAGGTGTCCTTTTATAAGGGAGGAGAGGGGCACCTTAGGAATATCTCAAAATATTATTTTATATTAAAGTCAAAATCGGTTTATAATGGTTCAAAAGGGTCTTATTTAGAAGCTAAAGTGGGTATGGGTCGAAATCCTATCAACCAATAGGATTTAGACAAGTTTAGGGTATTATTTTAACCTTATCAATTAGATTTAACTCTAAGTTAAATAATTTATCTTTTACCGTGTCTTTTTGTTTTCTTTCACTATATAGTTAATAAACTTACTATAACATGCCAAACTAACCCCAAATTGTATATTATTAATACATATATCCTTATCTAAGTCATTTGGCCGAACCTTAGATTTTTAGGAATAAAATAACAATTAATAATATAATATTTGATTTAAAAACTATTTTGTGTCAATTTTGACACTATTTGATATATGATTTTTGTGAAAGTCATAACAGAATTAAATGTTCGAACCAAGTTGATTAAATCAACATTAATATATCATAGTAACCTATAAAATTAGTGTAATTCATAAAAAGTCTCAAATTATATTTAGTTTGGTGTTTATAACATCAATTATGTCAATATTTCATTAATAAGATAATTACTGCATCATCTTTGTGTCATAAATAAATTAACTTATTTGATGTCTAAAAATTACAAATAAAATACCATCATGTAGGAAATTGTTTTAGCTTTCTAATGAATATTTACAATCGAATTTATCTTATGTATAACCCCATATTAAAAATGATTTACTTATTAAACTTTGATTTTAACTATTTTAACCCTTCTTTAAATAAATTAATAATAAATGTCCTAATCTAATCCAAGTGGGCCTAAATGGTCATATTTTATTCCTAAGTTTGTTTTTGGTCGAATTACACTTGTCCAATAGAATTAGGACATGTGTTAGGGTAATAGTAATATCATATTTACCCTTAGTTACCCGATTTACTATTAACCGCGGTAAAAAAGGTAAAAAGTTACTATTCACCAAAAAATTATTTTCATCTCATTGAACCACATTTTAGTCCTTGATATTAACCGTGTCTCTCGGATTTTTGAAATTCCATTTACAGAAGCGGTAAAATTAAGTTTTATGCAAAATTCAGTTTTTAACCTACCACTTAGTAGTTTCACTATTCATCAAAAATTGATGTTTTTCAGATCAATGCCAAAATTTCATCCTAAGCTATATTTCATATTCCGAATTCAAAAATGAAGTCTATTTTACCAAATTCATAACATAGAAGTTGCAATAATTAATTTTATAATTAAATCCCGCTGTTAAAACAGATAGCGTGTTTTTAAGAAACAATATCTATCAAAAGATTGACACTTGTTTATGTCTAGTTTAAATGTGAAACTACATCCAATGACCAACATTGTATTAAATTGTAAAAATATATTCTAAATATACTTTAAAACCACTCAAATTAATGATTTATCACTATTAATTATTTCGATTAAAAAAGTTGTTTTTAATTATAATTTAGTAATTTTCACTATTTATCAGAATATGAAAGTTATCCGAAAAGTACCAAAATTTCACCTTAGGCTAAATTCGATACTCCGAATCCAAAAATAAAGTTCATTTTGAAAAATAAGATTTACTGGATTTCAAAAAGTGGTTATTACTATTCAAAACGGCTAGTTTTAATAATATTTTAATAGCATATCATTGTTTCGTGAAACTCAGGATTACGTACCACACACGCTATCGAGGAAGGTTGCGATTGCGTGTAATGCAAGGCAAGTCAAGGATGCGTGTTGTGCAAGCTCCTTTTGGTGTAGCGTATAACACAAGACATTAGTAAAATTAAAAAGAATATTTCTTTATAAAATCTTGGGCTGTTACAGTTGTGATTGGGACATGGATTTATTTTTGAGGTTGAAAAAATTTGAATGATTGAAATGAAAATAATAGAGAATTTATTTTTCATAGATGATACATTATGGACTTCTATTTTGGATAAGATCATTGATATTTTCTCATTTTTGATTGTTGTGTGGATTTTGATTTGGATGTAAGATGATTGCCCAGGAGTGCAATGTTTAAGTGTGGGGGAGTGATAAAGCTCACATTTTCATATATTTTATACTGTAAATAAATTTTTATAATCCCACCATAGTGTTAATGTATGGGTAATTGTCACGTTTTTAGGTTTTAGTGGTAATTTGAGCTTAAATACAAAATGTGGTTAAATCTGGAATTTTGACAGATTTTTTTCATAGGGGTATTATGGTCATAAAATTACATTTGGAATAAAAATTTTGTGATTATTTTTTTTAACTACTTTATTTATTTAATACAAATTTTTATTCAGGAGGAAAGGATAATTCGAACATCTAGAAGGCTTAAAAATCAATGAAGTTGAAGACTTTTCTGGGCGGACACCATGGACCCCACCACCGCAACGGAAGTCTATATCGGCCTAAACACCTTAAATTTCAGTTCTTACACATGTAATGGAACTATGGAACATATTGGAATCTAAAAAATAAATTTTAGGGAGTTATGAATCTATTAAGGTGTCTATTAAATGACCTATTTTTTGAGAAAGCTTCCTAGAAATTTCAGACAAAAAACGTAATTATCAATAGAAAATTCATAAATAACTATTTGCGCATCCAATAAATCTAAAATCTCTAGGGTGAACTCACAATACATTTTTGAATAACTTTTATGAAGGATTTAATGACTGAATCATCCATTAATGAGGCCAAAAACAAGTCAACTTTTGGAGGACAGAATCTTTATATAAATGGAGGGGAGCTCCCACCTCTCAAATCATCTCATTCCATCCCATTACATTTGGGACACTTAGGAGGATAACTTTTCAGCTTTCTTTCTTTTAGTTCTATTATTTTACATAGATTTATAATGCATTATTTTTCTCCATTCATCTCAATTACCCTTACCATGGTGGGGTAAAAATTTTGAATGATTGGGGAAGGGTTGGTTTTCTATTTTGTAATGATTAAGTTCTTGGACATAATTGAATGAAATTTCTTTCTTATTAAAATTTGTTTTTAATTTCATATAGAGGATTTTATTATCAAGTGCGATCATTCTTGAATTTTAATTCCATTATTTATTTTTTTCATTGGTTAAATAATCATTATCTCCCTCCACTGATTTTTGGTTTATATACTATGGAATAGACCAGGGATTAGTGGTTAAGTACTCAACGATCGTCAGTATGTGTAAATGGGGTAGTGAATGTTCTTGATTTTTTGGGATAAACAAGACCTTATCGGGTATTTCCCAAGTCAATTAATGATATTCAATATAACTCTTTTGCACCTGGAGGGAGAGTTGACTAAACTGAGATCTTGGTAAGGTTTTCTCTCACTATCATAATTTCACCAAGGAAGTGAGAGGAAACGACTGGGGAAACTAACTTTAATCAACTTAGAAGAAGTGGTTTGAATTATATTATACAAGGATATCATTAAAATTGGGAAACCAACCCCAACCTAATCACCCTTTTAATATTATTGTTTTTAATCCTTTGAATTTTGAATTTCCATTCAATCATTTTCTTATCAATTTATTCTAAAAACACGCCATTTTTACCCTCATTTAAAAGTGACAAATTGTTTTTTTTACTCCACTTTGGAAGTCTTCCTAGGGTTAATCACTAGACTATACTAGGTAATATAATAATAAAAAATTCCATGCCCTACAAGAGGCGTGAATCGGGATTCTTTCCGAACCTCCATTTTTCTTTCGAGTTATGCTTACACTCTCTTTACCAAAATTTAATTATTAATTATTCATATTTAATATTACTATGTTCTATATGAATATTCTGAAAATATGTTATTATCCTAGTTTTTCTTTCTTTGACAGGGAAATACATGTTTTAAAATGGTTCCCTTCTCAAATCTTCCCAATAAACAAGCCCGATTAAGGGGAAATTCCTAATTTCTTACCTGTTTTAAAGTGAAGTCCACAATATACTTTAATCCACCATTAGTTTTCTAAATAAATCATTTCATCATGAAAAACTATCTTATTTCCTTTCTGGTTTTATGAAAAAAAATATTCCTTTTCTTCTTTAAATTCTCTTTAATATTTTTTTCAACCACACTAAAATGTTTCATTTATAATGTCTCTTAAACACTCTTTTTACATGTTTTTACCTTAGTTTGACATCACATATCATGATCTATTACTATTTTAACTTATTAAATTCTATGTATGATTTAAATTCATTCTTTCATGGAAACCAATATGATATTCCCTTTTGTTGTGCCATATGACATGATTATGATACACGATTCTTTCCATGGGTAACCTTTATGCTAGATTATTCATGTGGATCACATAAACATGAACATTTTATGATGGGTGTTTCCTTATATTACTCCAATGCATTAGGTAATTTTTTGTCTCATTATATTTCATGTTTGGATATGGAGTGAACTAGATTCCTTTATGCGAATTTTTCCACCATGTACAATGGTTTTGGAAGTTATGCTTGACTCGTGCTTATGTCATGTTGTGTGTTGTTGCCACATTTTTATGATTCCATGATTACATGTCCCCAAGATCTAGATATTATGCTTCCTTATGTTTATTCATGTTCCATGACTTTTTATGTCATCATGTTATGCTTTCTAACCCATGTACTTTTCTTTATTCCCATGTTTATACCCCTATTAGGCTTTTTAGCTCATTCCTTTTTTTCATGTATTCCACATGTTATCCTATTAAGATGTAGGATGTCAATAGAATTTTGGAGCTATTTTTGTATGATTAAAATAAACAGTTTTTTTGTTGGACTCCTCATGTATTAATCATGTTTTAATGATCACAAATCTCATCAATGATCACAAATCTCATCAATGATCACAAATCACATTAATAATCATAAATCTTATTCAAACTAGTTAAATCCTATAAATTATATCAAATCATGTGTATTTATGTTTCAAGTTCACTCATGATTTATAATGGCTAAGCTCGATCCATTTCATGCAGATTATTGTTTAAGTCTGAATATTGTTATTTGCCTAAGTACAAGACACCGTGAAGCCCGACACAATAATCCAAACACCATAAGCGAGACACCGTGAAGAAAAGACACCATGAATCAAGACACTGTGAAGAAAAGACACCATGAAGCAAGACACCGTGAAGCAAGACACTGTGAGAAAGACACCATGAGAAAGACACTGTGAAGACAAGACACTGTGAGCAAGACACCATAAAGACAAGACACCATGAACAAGACACTGTGACCCTCAGACCATGACACTCAGACACCGTGTGAACGAGACACTGTTTTCATAACATACTGTGACACTGTTTCCTAAACTATTTTGTCATCTTTCAATTTAATGTTTAACGGTCATATTTGATTCCTTTAATGCACTAACATAATTAATGTTTCTTTGTAGACATATTATGAGGTACGAGGTATGAAACACATGGAACCTGTAGGCTAAAACACATGCATTCGAAGATAAAGAGTGGAGAGTGCCCAACAACCATAGAGTGTGATACTGAATGAAAAACAAGCTTGTGAGCATGACCATGAAGAACACTTTGCAAGATTTTCAAAGAAAGCATTTTCACATGCATGCAATCTGACTCTGCAGAAGAATATACGAAGTACACTGGAATCCAGAGAATATATTCACATTATCAACACTCGTGAAGAACACAAGATGAATTACAACATTCTATTTTTTCAAGACAAAAACCAGAGAAGGACCCAGAAGCATTTCTGTTTAATCAAAGGAGTCCAGAGCTGCACTTCAAATCACTAGAGCATTTTAAACTCATATCTACTCTCTCTTAGTGATTATTTTACTTACTTCTTGAGCAGTGTGTATACTCTGTATATTCCATACACACACTGACTCCTGTGCTAAACTGAAGGATTTATAATTCCTTACACCAAACTCATTATACTTTTTTTACCCACGACAACTATGGAAGAGGACCCTATGTGGCCTGATTATTATTTTTGTTTACTCGTGAAAATTGTGGAAGAGGTCCCTGTATGACCTGGATAGTCTGTGTACTGTTTTTAACCCCGATACAGGTTGTGGATCAAAGTTTATTTATATAAACCTCTTGGTGGTAGGTGATCACCATATTGAGTGGATTAGGTCTCGGCTTGATACTGAACCACTTGTTTTATATCCGTTGTACTATTTAAATTTAGTCTTCTTAGTTTTACTGCTTTATTGTATAATCCATAAAATACTAATTTCACTTTGATAGTTATTCTTGGAAAGAAGTTATAACTGATTTGACTTAGTAGGATAACTTCAAAAGTAATATTAATAATACAAATTAAGATTACTGAGAATTAATCAATCTTCTAAGAAGTTTTTTAAACAGTCAAACTCTTATAACAGTATAACTTTGATTAACTGGGCTGTATCTATTTATGAGGAATACCATTTCTTTTAAAATAATATTTTTGTAGCAGAAATTTTTATTGTTACTCAATTCACCCCTCCACTCTTGAGTAAACTAATCCAACCAACATTTAGTATCAGAGGTTACTTTATTAGGACTCTGTGTAATCTTACTCAATTGTGATTGTAGTTGTACTTTAAATATCAGTCAATTTCTATTAATTCTAAATTTATATCTCTTTTAAAGTAATTCATTATTACGGATAATATATTGGAAGGTGCTTCAACCAACATGCCACCATTCTTTAATGGAACCAACTATGCTTAATGGAAAATTAAAATGAAAGTGCATCTAGAGAGTATGAGCTTTGAAATTTAGTCATTTGTTATAGATGAATAAAAACTTCATGTTATTGATAGAATTACATGGGATGAACCTACCAAAATTTTTTACAATAATAATTGAAAAGCCATTAATGCTCTGTACTGTTCCTTAGGAGATGAAGAATTTAATAGGATTTCTACATGTAAAACTTCCCATGAAATTTGGGATACCTTGTCTCTCTCACATGAAGGCACATCTTGTGTAAAGGAAATGAGACTTGATACTTATACTATAAAATATGGTAATTTTAAAATTAAACCTGATGAGCCTATTTCTGCATGTATCTCAGGTTCAATGAGATTGTCAACACAATGATTTCTCTTGGAAGAGAAGTCACTGCCAAAGAACATATCATGAAAATCCTTATATGTATACCTGACAGATGGAGGGGAACCTCTGTATCAATTATATAATCATGCGACATCAGAAAGATACCTGTAAAAGAACTCATTTGGAAACTGATGATGTATGAGGAAGATCTGAAAGTCAATAAAGAAGAGGAGGATAAAACAAAGAGTAAATATGTATCATTCAAGACCACCTTCTCGAAGCACAAAGACAAAGGGAAATTGGAAGATTATGTAGAAAGTTCCACCACTTAACAATCATCACCTGACAGTGATGAGGAGATGGCCCAACTGGCCATAAGATTCAAAAGATTCTACAAAAATAAGAAATTTTTCAGAAATCCAATCTTCAAGGGAAAGTATGATCTAAAAGGAAATTGGAAAAAGCACTAGAAAATAATTGAAAAAATTTATGAAATTGTATGTTATGAATGTAAGTGCAAAGAACATATAAAGGATGATTTTCCGAAGCTCAAGTATAAAAAGATGTATGAGGATAAGGATAATAAGTACAAAAAGGCAATGAAAGCAACTTGGAGTGCCTCTGAGGATAGTTCAAGTGACTCAGAGACATCACATGATGAATAGGATAACAAATCCAATATGTGTTTTATGAAAAACACATCTGAGGTAACACTAAACTCTTCTGTACACAATTTATACTATTCTGAAGAGGAAAGTGACTCTGAAAATATGACTAATGAAGAAATTTTTGAATAATGTAACATGCTTGAAGAAACATGAAATGAATTAAAAGATAAATATAAATCATTGAAGAAACAACATGCTCTCACTGAAAATGTCAAATATGAACTTACTACTAAAAAGGATAAAAATGCTCAACTGCTCAAAGTAAACAATTAATTAAAAAAAATTAATGAGCAATTAAAAAGTGACTTAGAAAAGTTTACTAATAGGAAAAATACCCTTACACAAATTCTAGGAAAACAAATTTCCCCCAAATAAAATAATGGCATTGGTTATCAACCTGGAAAAAGAAACCTTGGTAGAACAAATTTTGTTTCAAAGTCTATGACATATAAGTTTGTTCCTTGTTTTGGACACAGCTCAACTAGCTCAATTCATGATACATACTCTACTATTTCAAGTTTTTGTGGACCAAATAAAGTTTATTTTTCAAATACTTTACATAATGCTTATAGGAAACCTATGAGACAAATATGGGTTCCTAAAGGAATTATTACAAATGTTATTGGACCCAAAAAAGTATGGGTACCAAAATATATCTTTTCTTGATCATGTTATAGGAAAGCTTCTTAAAGATCTCCTGCAAGAATCTATATTACATGGACAGTGGATGTTCAAGGCACATGACAGGAGACCACTCATGTTTCATGAACCTGATTAAATTATATAGAGGACATGTCACATTTGGTGGAAATTCCAAAGGGAAGATAATTGTCTTAGGCCATATTGGTAACTCTGATTCGATTTTAATTTCTAAAGTACCGTTTGTTAACGGCTTAAAATATAATCTTCTTAGTATCTCACAATTATTTGATGATGGATATCATGTTAAATTTGAAAATGATGCTTGTAATGTCTTTAATTCTAAAGATGAATTAGTATTTTATGAATCAAGGAATGAGAACTTTAATTCTGTTAATTTAGATTCCTTAGCTTCTTAAAATGTTTCATGCTTAAGTGCATTTCATAAAGAATCTTGGATCTCGCATAGGAGACTATGACACTGTAATGTTCACTCCCTAAGAAATCTAACTAGAAAAGTACTAGTTAAAGAATTACCCAAACATGAGTTTCCAAATGAAAAAGTGTGTAATGCTTGTAAAAATAGAAAACAACAAAAAATCTCTTTCAAATCAAAGAAATAAGTTTCTACTTCTTAACCTCTCAAATTGGTTCACATGGATTTGTTTGGACCATCTAGAGTTTCTAGTTTAAATTGGAAGCACTATGTTCATGTTCTGGTAGATTATTTTTCTAGATATACCTGGACCTTCTTTATGGCTCACAAAAGTGAATCCTTCTCTTATTTTACTAAGTATGCCAAGTCTGTAGAAAATCTTAGTGGCCTTAAAATTAAATCTTTAAGAAGTGACCATGGTCGTGAGTTTGAAAATCAAGAGTTTGAATCCTTTTGCTTTCAAAATGGTTAAAGTCACAATTTCTCGACCCTTAGAACACCTTAGTAGAATGGTGTTATAGAAATAAGAAATAGAACCCTGTAAGAAATTTCTAGAATAATGATTATTGAATATGACTTACCTATTTACTTTTGGGCTGAAGATGTTAATACAGCATGCTACATAATCAATAGAGTCTTGATTATACCAATTCTCAAAAATACCCCCTATAAACTCTGGAACAATAGGAAGCCTAAGGTTAATTACTTTAGAGTTTTTGGTTACAAATTATTTATTCTCAACACTAAGGATAATCTTGACAAATTTGCATCCAAAAGTGATGAAGGAATTTTCCTAGGTTACTCAATATTAAGTAAAGCTTATAGAGTATTCAATAAGAGAACTAAATGTGTGGAAGAATCTATTCATATCAAGTTTGGTGAAACAAATCCACATGAGCCTATAACCGTCCGAGATAATCTAGAGGATGATGTATCAAATCTAAACATCAACTCAAAATCCTCAAATTCTTCTGTGAAAGAATCTATGAAAACTTCCAATTCTGGAAATTCTCTCCAATCAAGTAACAATGAACCTGAATCTGTTGATGAACCTGAAATAACTAGTCCCTCTTTTTATAGAAAGGTTAAAACCCTTAAAAACCATCCCTTAGATGCTATTGTAGGATACTTAGATAAAGGAACACAAACTAGAGCTTCTCTTATAAATCAGGTTGAACATCAAGCCTTATTGTCACAACTTGAACCTAAAAACATCGATGATTCCATCAACGATGAATTTTGGGTAATGGCTATGCAAGAAGAACTTAATCAGTTTGAAAGAAATAAATTTCGGAAACTTGTTGAAAGACCCAAGGACACTTTCATCATAGGTGCTAAATGGGTGTTTAGAAATAAGGTAGATGAAGCTGGAAATATGGTTAGTAACAAGGCTAGATTAGTTTCACAAGACTGCAGTCAAGAAGAAGGAATTGACTATGAGGATACCTTTTCTCTAGTAGCCAGACTTGAAGCCATCAGAATCCTACTTGCTTATGTTGCACATCTGAATTTCAAACTATATCAAATGGATGTTAAGAGTGCATTCTTAAATGGGTATATAGCTGAGGATGTATTTGTTGAACAACCCCCTATATTTACAAATCCTCATTTTCCCAATCATATTTTCAAAATATCAAAAGATTCATATGATTTAAAACAAGCTCCAAGAGCTTGGTATGACAGATTGAGTACTTTTCTTATTTCCAAAGGTTTTACAAAAGGAATAGCTGATCCTACCCTCTTTATAAAACAAATTTCTAATGATTTTTTAGTTGTTCAAATCTATATAGATGATATTATTTTTGGATATTCAAAAAATTCATTATGTATTGATTTTTCTAAAATGATGCAAAACGAATTTTAAATGAGTTTAATGGTTGAACTAAAATTCTTTCGTGGATTTAAAATCATTCAAAATAATGATGGAATTGTTTTCAATCAAATTAAATACACTAGATATCTTCTAAAACATTTTGGATTGGATAGCACTAAAAGTAGTGACACTCCCATGAGTACCACCTGTAAGTTGGATCTTGATGAAGATGGAAAATCTGTTGATAAAACCACTTATAGAGGAATGATTGGAAGTTTACTCTACTTAACTGCTAGCCGTCTGGATATTATGTTTAGTGTGTGTATGTGTGCTCGTTTTCAAGAAAATCCTAAAGAATCTCATTTAAATTCTATAAAGATAATTTTCAAATACCTCAATCATACACCCAATCTAGGACCGTTTTATCCTAATAGAAAATAATTTGAATTAGTTAGTTATTCTGATGTGGACTTCGGTGGCTGTAAGTTATATAGAAAGAGCACCTTTGGAACATGTCACATTTTAGGCAAGTCACTGGTATCATGGTGTAGTAAGAAACAAAATTTTGTTTCATTATCTACTGTAAAAGCTGAATACATAGCTACTGGTAGTTGTTGTGCACAAATTTTGTGGATGAAACACACTTTCCAAGATTATGGATATCAATTCAGACATGTACTAATAAATTGTGACAACACAAGTGCTATTAACATCTCAAAAAAATTTGTTTCATATTCTAGGACTAAACACATTGATGTAAGACATCACTTTTTGAGAGATCGCTATCAAAAAGGTGATATCACCTTGAAATTCATTGGTACTAAATATCAACTTGCTGATATAGTCACTAAACCATTAAATTATGAGATAATAGACTACATCATACATGACCTTGGCAAGATAAGTCTCAAATAGATATCTTATGTGTCTTACTGTTCAATATTTTACTATGTTTTACTTTATTGTTTCATGATTACGGTTTCTCATTCACTGTCTCTCATGTTTACAGTCTCACCGTTAACACTTTGTACTCATGGTCTGACATTTACTATCTCACCATAACACACACTAAAAAGTTCACTTACTGTGTCACCGTGATGACCACTCACTATCTCACCGTGATGTCCACTCACTGTCTCACCGTGACAACCACTTACTATTGCACTATGACGACCGATCACTGTCTCATCATAACAACAATTCATAGTCTCACCGTGAAAATTATTTATGATTTTCTTTAAACCCGTATCATGATAATTTTTATTTCAACTCTTTTACTTTCCCGCATTTTTATTTTTGTGACGATTAGAATTCCCAAATGATAAAACAAAAAGTTTCAATCAGTTCTTTACTCAGACCCTCTCTCATTTTGAAACCTTTCAGCCTTGCAACCCCTTCTATCTTTCTCTCTCTCTTGAACCATCAGTGGATTCCATGAATGAAACGTCTATCATCATCCACACCTGAGAAGTGCCGCCCGAAGTAGAAGAAGATAGCACCCAAGCTGACACCCGAAGGGCCTCTGAATCCGAACCTGGTAAATTGCAGTGTTGCTCCTGAGAAAGAAATTGGCCTGGAATGGCTTCTATCTAGATAATCTCTAGTCTGGAAAGTGATAAAAGAACAACGCTGGTTAGAATGGTTCTCAAGGGTGAATAGATCCATTTATCTGAGGCTAGTAGCTCAGTTCTACCAGTATGCACAGTTCTCATTTGACTCTGGTGAAAGCTTTGTTGTGAGGATCTAGATTAATGGCCGAAGATGCTCTTTCTCATCGAGGTTATGGGATTAATGCCTTAGGATACCCCACAAAGGAATATGTGATGATTATCATAGAGAACCTCCACCTACAACTGATTTTTTTGACCTTGAAGATGATCTAAAAACCCTAACCAGAAATGGCACAAAGAGAAGGGCCATAGTGGCTGAACATGATGGGGAAACAAGGTTGTTGTTTAAGTTTGTTCAAAATATGGTTAGTCCAAGGAAAGGTGACTTTGCTGTATTAAAGTATCAAGATGTGTTTTTAATTCATCTTATGAAGAATGGATACAAGATTAACTTGTGCAAGTACATCATTCACCATATGCGTGAGTTGATCAAGGTAACATCCAAGTCCACCTCTCGGTTATACTCTCAATTGATATTAGCCATGATTTTTTCAAAAGGCGTGGTTAGACCTAATGAAGAAGTGCTTATGGACTGCAAGTACTGTCTCTCTAAATCCACCATCTGAAGAATGAAGATAAACTGGAACCCTTGGAAAAAGGAGTGGGTGGAAGTCAAAAATAAGTTTTATGATAAGTTTAATCATGTAGATTATCTATCAAGGCCAAAAGACATTTCTGATATTGGTTTGGAACCAGATGAACTTGTTGATTATTCAGAAGAAGTATAAGAAGAGGTTTAAGTACCTCATATGGAAGAAGTTATTGTTGACGAAGAAGTTCCTACCCCTAGTGAAGATGTCAGTATGGAAATCCAACCCAAAGCTAAAAAAGAATTAGTGGTGACAGAATCTAAGCAGCAAGTCATGGAAGAGCCTGTTCAAGAAGAACTCTCTATTATGGAAGAAGCAAATCTAGAATAACTACCTATTATGGAAGAAGAAAATCAAGAAGAACTCCCTGTTATGGAAGAATAAAATCTTGAAGAACTCCCAAAGGAACAACCTGTTCTTGAAATAATACCCTCTACTAAAGAGATGATGGAGATAGCCTTTCAGCTAGCAAGACAAGAGATGAATGAGGAACTTAGAGGTGAACCTGTGGATTTAGACCAAGCTCCTGATCCTCTGATTCCTGAAAAGGAAGCACCTATTGAGGGGAAGGAAACCCAAAATCCTGAGTCTGATAAAGCCTCACATCCAACTGAGTCAAGTCCTATCGACACTCAGTACAATTTTCCTAGTTTTTATGATGTGATTGAGTCTCAGCAGGTTACTAAAACTAGGCTTGATCACTCCTCCCTATTTCAGTTGAATCCAGTTTCTATCTTTGCCCCTGAGAAGGAACCAGAACCTGAACATGCCCCTGTACCAATTCCTACACCTAAACTTTCACCTGAACCTTTACCTAAACAGCTTCCCTTTGTTAGTAAGGATGATTTGAAGGATTTTGGAGATACTAACTTCTCTGGAGTTGAGAAGCTTATGAACTCCCAACCTCATGCTGTGACATATCTGAGTGAGAGAGATGCCTCATTGCTTTTGGAGAAGATCATTTGGCAGATACAACTTAAAATTATCCATGAGATTCAAGAAGTATGGGTTGAAAATAAGTTGCTCAGTAATGAAGTCACAACCCTTAGAATCATGGTGGAAGACATGTAGAAAGAGCTGCATTCGAGATTTGAGCCTACTACTGCTTCTCTAGAACCCACTATTTCTCAAATCTCTCAAGATGTTGGGTCTCAAATTCACCCTTATCTGTTATCATTTGATGAAAATATTGCAGAAAGGCACAAACAGTTGTTGAAGGAAATGAGATAGCTTGTGGTGAACCTGAATACACTCACTAATGAGTACACTGGTTGTCTTCAAAAGGTACTAAATCAGCTCAAATATCTGACAACAGCCGTCAAAGATTCTAATACCTCTGGTTAATCCTCTACACCTTCCTTGGAAAGTTCTTTGCTCAGATCTATAGTCCAAGAAGAGCTTCAGAATTCTTTCAGTGGATTCAATGTAACTTCTTTCTCTGAAGTTGTCAAGAACAATGATCGAGTGCTTGACCCTGTGAAAATTCATTCCAAGATTGCAAATGATACCCAGAAGGATATTTCTAAGAAAGTGGATTTCTATTTCAACCAAATTTTCTCCAAGACTGATATGACCAACCACTTCAAATACCTTGTATAGAATCTGTGGATTCCTCTTGTAACTCAAGCCTTCAAAAACCAAGTCCAGAAGCTAACCGAGTTTACCAGATTGTTGGACAAGTTCATGGAAAACAAAGATGACATTAAAAAATCCATGCAGTATGGTAGAGAGATTATTGCAGACTTTATCAAACTTCTGAGACCTTATCTTCATGTCTAGATTATAGCAATTGTTGCTCCAGTGGCTGATCCTCTAAGACCTGGACTACCTACATTCACCTCTGCCTTAGCCTCAACGACCATGTCTATTGGCCAAGCTCTCAGTCAGATCAGTCCCATAATTCTTGATCATCAACTGCCTCGATCATCTACTACTCCTACCTTGGCTCCCTCAGTCTTCGAAGGTCTCCCTTTACCCTCTCTATCTACCACCTCTCTACCTTCTTCTACATCAACTACTGCCCCTATGGATTCTTATTATGCTGCTGATAAAGTCAAAGAGAAGGCCAATCCCTGAAGAAGCCCAGTGCTTACTCCTTTTTGATGGGGATGTCATTATTTTTGTATCTCTTTTTTTCTACTAAACTGTTTACTCTTAATGGAATGTGCATTGTTTACCCTCTCTTTCTTTCAACTTTTTTGATAATCCCAAAAGGGGGAGAAGTTTCTATATGTTATTTTTTCTATAGTTTCATATAATTTACACTTTAACTGTGCATGATTTGTGAACATCAAAAATGGGGAGATTGTAGGACTCCTCATTTATTAATCATGTTTTAATGATCACAAATCTCATCAATGATCACAAATCTCATCAATGATCACAAATATCATTAATAATAATAAATATTATTTAACCTAGTTAAATCCAATAAATTATATCCAATCATGTGTATTTATGTTTCAAGGTAACTCATGATTTATAATGGCTAAGCTCAATCCATTTCATGCATATTATTGTTTAAGTCTGAATACTGTTAGTTTCCTAAGTATAAGACACCGTGAAGCCTGACACAGTAAGCGAGACACCGTAAGAGAGACACCGTGAAGACAAGACATCATGAAGAAAGACATCGTGATGACAAGACACCATGAAGCAAGACACCATGAAGCAATACATCGTGATCAAGACACCGTGAGAAAGACACCATGAAGACAAGACACCGTGAGCAAGACACCATGAAGACAAGACACCATGAAAAAGACATTGTGACACTCAGACCGTGACACTTAGACTGTGACACTCAGACACGGTGTGAAGGAGACACCATTTTCATAACATACTGTGACACCATTTCCTAAACTATTTTGTCGTCTTTCAATTTAATGTTTAACGGTCATATTTTATTCCTTTAATGCACTGACATAATTAATGTTTCATTGTAGACATAGTACGAGGTATGAGGTATGGAACACATGGAACCTATCGGCTAAAATACATGAATTAGAAGATAAAGAGTGGAGAGTGCCCAACAACCATAGAGCGTGATACTGAATGAAAAACAAGCCTGTGACAATGACCACGAAGAACACTTTTCAAGATTTTCAAAGAAATCATTCTCACATGCATGCAATCTGACTTGGATGAAGAACATATGAAGTACACTGGAATCCAGAGAACATCTTCACATTATCAACACTCGTGAAAAACACAAGCTGAATTATGACACTCTATTTTTCAAGACAAAAACCAGAGAAGGACTCAGAAGCATTTTTATTTAATCAAAGGAGTCCAGAGTTGCACTCAAAATCACTAGAGAATTCTAAACTCATATCTACTCTCTATTAGTGATTATTTTAGTTACTTCTTGAGAAGTGTGTATACTCTGTATATTTCATACACACACTGACTCCTATGCTAAACTGAAGGGTTTCTAAATCCTTACACCAAACTCTTTATACTTTTGTTTACCCATAACAACTGTGTAAGAGGTCCTTGTGTGACCTAGTTTTTATTTTTGTTTACCCACGAAAATTGTGGAAGAGGTCCCTGTGTGACCTAGATAGTCTGTGTACTGTTGTTAACCCCGATCCAAGGTGTGGACAAAAGTTTATTTATATAAACTATTTGGTGGAAGGTGATCACCAAGTGGAGTGGATTATGTCTCGAATTGAGACTGAACCACTTTTTTTATATCCACCGTGCTATTTAAATTTATTCTTCTCTATTTTATGGCTTTATTTCATAATCCATAAAACACTAATTTCACTTTGATTGTAAGTCTTGGAAAGAAGTTATAACTGATTTTTTTAGTAGGATAACTTCAAAAGTAATATTAATAATACCAATTAAGATTACTAAGAATTAATCAATCTTCTAAGAAGTTGTTTAAATAGTCAAACTCTTATAACAGTATAACCTTGATTAACTGGGTTGTATCTAATTTTGGGGAAAACCATTTATTTTAAAATAATATTTTTGTAATAGAAATTTTTATAGTTACTCAATTCACCCCTCCCCTCTTGAGTAAACTACTTTGAATAACATGTTTATTATATTTATATTTTTTCATTTTTATTACCTAATCATCCAAATATACTAGACTTTATGATCCTTATCTTGTAATTTGTTGGTTAATTTTTCATAAAACTGTGTAACAATATGTGTAAAAGGATAGAGATGCTTTAATTTGGGGATACTTTTTCTACTTTATTTTTGGACATGATGGGGAGTATTCTTAAGGTGATTTCATCTATAATACAACAGTATCAAAACTTACAAATGGTTATTATTTTTATTTTATTAATATTATTTTTTATTATGATCTAATTTATGTTTTTAAATTCTTTTATTACAGGAACTGGATGATGGAATTCATTTGGACAGTGTATAGGGGTTATCATCTCGAGGTAGCCATAGTGACATGGATGAAATATCTAATTTTCTTTGATACATGAAATGTTTTTATTCCTATCCATCCCCTAATTGTATAAAATTTCTTTTAATAATGATGCGACACTTTGATATCTAATGTTTATTTATGTATATTAATGTAATGTTATAAAATATGTTTATGTGTTTTATAATGATAATTATATTTATTTTTATATATAATTTTAGTAATTATTCTTATACCTGCATATAATAACATAATTTCAAGAAGTCTATATTTTATCTTCTTAGTAAAGGGGCTTAAATTACAAGAATTCTGTTTCTTATTGTTAGAAATTTTTTAAACCACTACTAATTTGAGTAAAATATGATATATATTATACTTGGTGATTAAAAATGACGTTAGGAACTAAAAACACACCACTAATTGATCTGGAATATGGGAAAACAATGTGAAAATAAATCTCACTTGTAATAACTGCCTCTCTATAATGGTTAAAATATAATAAATTTTTCATTTATTGGCATCATTTTTAACTACCAAAAAATATATTTTTCTAGAAATGGTTCAACCTGATTCTAAATAATATTTTGTGGTAGTTTTTATGAATAAATACTTGTAAAAATCTTCGGTTTTGAATTACCAGTAACACTAAACACATAGTTTCGATAAACTAATGAAAATCATTTAAATGTGGTATTAACTGCCACGTATACCAAAAAACTGCTTCCAATGCATATATTTCCAATAATAAAATAAATTTTTCAAAGAATATGGTTCACTATTCATGGTTCAAGTGTATTGATATCATGTACCAATTCATTAAGGATAATGTGGAACATAGAAAACTTACCTTGAAATATATTTCAAAATAGAAGTATGTAGTGGATATCTTGACAATACCCCTAACTAAGGATTCCTTGTAGAATATGAGAGTGTTTTGGGAGTGAATTATCTCCCAAAATATTAGTAACTTCATTGTTTATTTTTCTTGTTTCATTCCATTTATTTTTATTTTGAAAAAGGGTGATAATAGTATAAGAACACTTCTTACAAATGTGAAAAACTATAACATTTTCAAAGTGAAAACAAATGTGGAGAATAAATATGGAGTTTCTTATAGGGGGACTTTTGTTTTTGGTTGCTAATATTTTGAAGAATATATTTTATTATGCTATCATGTTTCCAAAATATATATAGGGTGATATTGATGAGCCCGTAGAAATTGAAGATAAATCATGAAGTTAACTGATAAAAGAGGAGTTGAGAAGTACCTAACTAAGTCTTGGTCATTATAGTGTTGATCTTTACCCTGAGAGTTATAGAATCCTAAAAAACAACATTCAATCCAATGATGTGTTGTTTAAATAAATACCATATCTAGATATTGTTGTGACTATTTTCTTGAGAGGAACATCCATGAGTTTCTCACATGTATTTCATGTTTCATTTTTTATCAACATTCTCATATATTGTTAAAAGAATAATTAGAGTTAAGGAGATTTTCAAATGAATAATGAAATATTGACCTGACACAAACCAAAATGTTACATACATAAAACACATAATGGTTAGTATGATATAAACCTAAAAAGTATTAGAAGGTAAAATAACTATTTTGAGTGGTTGTGGTTTTATACATCTTTGGTTCCTGACCATGGGTAGCTTAACTATGATGTGGGCCTATTTATAACATTGTGGTTGTTAATGGAAATGGTCATTGTATAAACTTGTTTTGGTTCTAAAAATTATAGGGTTAACTTTTGACCCTCCATGAGGAGATAAAATATGTTTTGATGAAAAATAGGTGTAGAGTAAATCATGGTTGAATGAATAATCAATGCATTCCATGATAAAGGATGAAATGCTTGTGGATGTGATTGTTCTGGGTTGGAGCTGTGCAACATTTCAAATTTAAATATGTATTTTTGTTCCATAAGTTACTTGTTTTGTTCCATTAACCTAAGTAAAAAATAAATCATACAATATATGAATCAAATTAATAACATTTTATTTAATGAAAAAAGTTCATTGCAAAAAATTATATGAAATTAATGCTTCCATACCACGTATTATAGCATAAAATATATGATTACATACCTTAAAACTGTATAAAACAAATGATGTTATTAATATTTACATAATTTATTATACACTCCCTTTACTGATTTTATATGAAATGTGAATATTTTGTGTGAAATATTAATGTTTAAATATTAAATATAAATTTAGAGCACTATTTGAATTCATCCAGATTCAATTATGTTTAATGTTTTAATTATAACTCTCACCCTACTTATCAAAATTTCATGATTATTGTTTTTTATAGTTCCTTTCTCAAATTAAAATATTTAGTTAGAAGGATCCTTTAGCTAAATCATCCATTTGGAGAGTCATATGGTCCACACAAGAAGACCCAAAGAAGCTGTTAAGAAACCGGACCAGCCATGATGATTGAGTTACTGGTCTAAATCACGAAGCTGAAATTTTATGTAACTCCACCATATGTTCTTTATTATTAATATGAATCATGGATAAAAATTTAAAGGTCCAACTACACAAACAAGGTTCCCAACTGATGCTTTGAAGTCCATCCAACCATTCTGGATAGAAATTAAAATCCAGACCCTATTCATGACATTACTCATGATATAGTTATCAAATAAAGATGATATTTTTCATTATGAAAGAGGAGATATAGGCATCCTATGTTGTTGAATAAATAATTCTTATTTTAAGGCATCTTCCTATTCAAAACCCCATTAACAGTTTGGAATTTAAAAAGTTTGGATTGAAATAGACATATTAAAATTGTTTAATCAAACTGACATAACGTTGCATTCTTAAGTCCAATGGCTGCCAAATATTCAGATTCAACAGAGGAGATAAATATCTATAACTTGTAAGAATAACTTATCTCGATATTTTGGTTTATAATTTATCAAATTGGTGATGAAAGTGTAGGGTAGGTTTTGGAATGTAAACTGCCCACAACATTGGGCTATAAATACATCCCCTCCTCTCCTTTCAAAAGGGTTGGCATTTCAGAAGAGAGGAGCATGCATTAGAACGACCAAATCTTTTAAAAAGGCTTGGTAGGAACTTTCATACTCATTTTTTCACTTGATATAACTTTCCTCCTCTCTCTCTTTTAATTTACTTTTGTAGTTTTCTTCATTTGTAATTTCACAAGTGTTTGTCTTTGTAATTCTGTTTTAATGAAATTTTCTTCTTTAATATCACTTATTATCATCCACCAACTGTAGTTTAATATTAATTTTCTTAAAATATTTTAAATAAACTTAAAACACATTCCATTATTTTGATTCCTCATTCAATCAGAATTATTTTTTTTTTAACTCTCTTCAACGATCATGTGTGTTCGATGCACTACTCTTTTCTTATCCGATTATTTGTATTCTATTTATAATTCATCCCCATAATCATATATTACCAGATTAATAACCATATTAATGGATGATTAAATATACCATTAGGTTGAGTCATTATTTAGAGATGTTAAGAGATTGAGAGATTTTGCTCGATGAGTATTCTTTAATTTAATATTGTCTATGTTGGACTTAACATGTCATAGATTAATGACTTGTTTTCTTTAACATGGGGTTTCCATGGATTATTGGAACCATAAATACACTACCATCAAAAATATATGATTTAGAGTTGAACCCTAAGTTAAGTTAAGGCTTGGATTAAAGCCATAACACTTAGGAATTTCAATCAACGTTATCTTGTGAAGTGGGTGTTAATTTAAATGAAATATAAAAGCAAAGCTCAAGGATATCACAAGCTTAACTCCATAAAAATGAACTCACCCCAATATTTATAAAATTGTTAAATTAGACACAAATTATTAATCACTTCATTTAAGCTCTAGAAACAAACCCCCAATCAAAATACAATCAACTAAAATCAATCAACTATTAAAAATTATCATCACCGAGGATTCGACCCGAGTGCTGTTATACAAATTAGCAGAGCATCGGACATTTGAATGGACGATAGGAAACAATCGGTCGAGATTTCAAATGGATCCATTTCTAGGGATGGTTAATTAAGTATTCATTTGTTTTTAGTTGTTGTAAAAAAACCAAAAAAATTAAATTTAAAAAAATTGAAAAAAAACATAAAGAAAAACTCATCTTCCTCTTTCTTCCAAAATCTCTCAAAATGCCCCAAAAGCCTTTAATTTTCAATGAGATCTTCGATGTTTGGGGTATTTATTTCATGGGACCATCCCACCCTTCCAATGTATTCTCATACATTCTTCTTGAGGTTTATTATGTTTCTAGGTGGGCCGAGACCAAACCCACCAGAAAGGATAATTCACATACTGTTAGTGAGTTCCTAAAGACAAACATCTTACACCAATTTGGCACACATCATGACTTGATTAGTGACTTTAGAATCCATTTTTGTAATAGAACCATGTAATCTATTTTGAACAAGAATGGGGTTTCACATAAAACATAAACTTCAAATCACCCCCAGAAAAATGGCATGGCTGAACTTTCTAATAGATACGTGAAAAGAGTTCTTGAGAGAATTGTAAAACTAACCAAAAAAGACTGGCCTCAAAGACTTGGTGAAGCACTTTGGTCTTATCTAACTACCTATAAAACACTCATTGGGATGTCTCATTTTAGGCTAGTTTTTGGTAAAGAATGTCATATACAAGTTGAAATACAACATTAGTCTTTTTGGGCTGTGAAAACCTGTAAATTTGATTGTGAAAATCTGGTGAAGAAATATTGTTGCAATTAGCTGAACTGGAGGAGATTCAACTTGATTTCTATGAGAATTATAATATTTACAAAGAAAAGGCTAAGGTACTCCATGACACACGCATCCTGAGGAAGTTATTTCTTGAAGGTGAAAATGTATTGCTCTTCAACTCTCGATTTCGGCTTCACCCAGGTAAGCATAATTCCTGATGGGAAGGTCCTTCTGTTATTACTAATGTTTACCCATTTGGTGTAGTGAAATTCCAAGAACCCTCTTCCAAAAGGACATTCACGGTTAATTGACATCGGTTAAAGCATCACCATGAAAGGACAGACATCCTGAGAACCACCTTGACTTCCATCAGATTCATAACTTCACTGACCCACTACTGGATGGAGACGATGACCCACCAAATCGTAACCAGGGGCACCTCTTTCCCTTTAACTCCCCTTCTCACTCCCCCCCTCTCTATCTTTCTTTCTTCTTCTTCCTCCCTCATTCTCATTGTGTTTTTTACCACTTTCCTCGTCACACTTTTTTTATTTACTCTTTCTCTTTTGTGTGGGAGTTTCTTTATAAAAAACTAAAACAAACCTAAAAAACTAAAAAACAGAAAAAAAAATAATTTTAAAAAAATATGAAAAAATAAAAATTCATACATACTCACCTTCCAATTTCCAAATTTTTTCTAACCATTTTAGGGAGTCAAAATACATGGTTTTATCTCAAAAATTTTGTGGTTTCTTCATAAATTTGGAAAAAGAATATTGTGTCAAAACCAACAATTTTTGAATGATCAATTTTTTGATTTGGAAAATGATTTTCCCCACCTGTGAGGAACAACATTTGATTTAATGCCAAGGCCACCTATGAAAATATTTTAAAAATGTGTTTTTTTTTCACCCCCATTTGTGATTCTTGAGTTTGTGTACCTTCGAACTAAATTTCCAACATCAGTGGGAATTAATATGATCAAGGAATTTTCTGAGCCACATGAGAATTATAATAGCCAAATATCCTTCCATTAACCATACATTAATCCTCCTTTTTAAATCCCCTTCAAGCCTATGAATACCTTTTCTTTTATAGCCACATTAAAATCCCAATACCTTATCCCCCAAAATATCAACATGGATTTTCATTGCATAATTTTTTTAAAATTTAACTGTGGGGGGAATGGATTTCATTTTGGGTACCATTTGTTGATTTCACCATGTTATCATATGCTTTAGGGAAAGAATTCATTTCATTGTGGGGGATAGGTTGTCATTAAATGAGTTTTTGTAATGTATAGATTATTATATTGTTCAAATGTTATTAAAAAGTGTTCAAAAAATCATAAAAAATCAAAAAATGGAAAATAAGAATGGGTTGTGTCTTGGTTGGGTCAAAAATAACTTTTTCTCAGACTTTTATCTTGTTATCATTATTACAATTAGTGTTGTGAGGAGATCAATCATGGGTTAGGATATTATTGTGAGATCTATTTCAAGTTCAACTTTTGAAAAAAAAATACAAAAAAAAAAGAAAAGAAAAGAAAGAAAAGAACACTTATGTCATTGGGAGAAGTTTTGTGTTTTGTAAATATTTCATATCCACATTCCCTTCAAACTTTATTCCTCTATTGTGTCTTTATTCATGCAATAATTCCCTTGTAAATATTTTTTTCCATTTCCTTTCATGTCTCATTTCAAAAAAAATATTCATTATTTTTTCCATGTTGGTATTTTACCCCCTTTTTTCTATCTTTTGGATATCATCTTCCTAACTTCCTATATCCACAAAAAAACCCTAAAAATACCTATTGACTTTCTAGAAATTTAGGATAGGGAATGGAAAGTGAGATCTCTTTGAAACTATATGATTTTAACTTTTGGTTGGTGAAAGAGGGAACCTCCATAAATGAATTTTATCATCTTGAGAGGTGTGAGTTTTGAGTCTCAGCATTTTCCATTTGTAAATTTTAGCATGAAAAAATGGGTTGTTTTTAGAACATTTTTTATATAAAAAATTGAGGTGGAATTCAATATGGATGAATGAAATATTCTAAACCTCCCTTGATTGGGGAAAGCAAAATTTTAATATTTTTTGGTGAGTGAAAATGATTTTGTAATGTTTTTTTATATTTGTTGTACATGAGGACGTGGACAAGACTAAGTGTTGGAGATTTGATGTTATTAATATTTTCATAATTTATTATATACTCCCTTTACTGATTTTATATGAAATGTGAATAATTTGTGTAAAATATTAATGTTTAAATATTAAATATAATTTTAGAGAACTATTTGAATTCATCCAGATTCACGTTTATTTAATGTTTTAACAATAACACTCACCCTAATTATCCAAATTGAATGATTCTGGTTTTTTAGGGTTCCATAATCAAATTTAAACATTTCATTGTATGGAACCTTTGGCCAAATCATCTATTTGGAGGGTCATATGGTCCACACAAAAACACACAAAGAAATTGTGAAAAACTGGACCAGTCTTGATGATTGAGTTACTGCTCTAAATCACGAAGCCCAAATTTTATGAAACTCCACCATATGTACTTGATTATCCAAAATAATCATGGATAAAAATTTTAAAGTCCAACTACACGAACAAGGGGGCCAACTAATGATTTTAAGTTCATCCCACCATTCTGGATGGAAATTAAAATCTAAATACTATTCATAACATTCCTCATGATCTAATTATAAAATAAAGATGATATTTTTCTGTGTGAAAGAGGCGATATAGGCAGACTACTTTGTTAAAAAAATAATTTGGATTTTAAGGAATCTTCTTATTCAAAAAGAAATTCACATTTTGGTCTATAATAAGTTTTTATTGAAATAGACGGATTAAAATTTTTTAATCAAACCATCATAACTTTGGCTCCTTAAGTCCAATGGGCTCCTACTTTTCAGAGTCTAAAGAGGCGATAAATATATAAAAATTTTAAGAATATCATATCTCAATATTCTACTATATAATTTATCAAATAGGATATGAAAGTGGAGGGTCATTTTTGGAATGCAAATAGCCCACAACATTAGGATATAAATACATCCCCTCATCTCCTTTCAAAAGGGTTGGAATTTTTGAAGAGAGTATCACACATTGGCATTAAAAAATATTTTTCAAAGGCTTGAGATGACCTTCCATTCTTATTTTTTTACTTGAGAGACCTTTCCTCCTCTCTTAGTTTTAATTTACTTTTTCAGTTTTCTTCGTCAGTAATTTTACAAGTGTTTGTCTCGGTAATTTTGTTTTAATGAAATTTCCTTCTTCAATATATGTTATTCTCATTCACATTTTGTAGTTTAATTTTAATGTTCTTAAAACAGATTAAATCAAGTTAAAACTCTTTCCTTCATTTTTCCTCCTCATTCAATCGAATGTATTTTTTAACTCTTTTCAACGATCGTGTGTGTTTGATGCACTACTCTTTTATTATCCCATTATTTTTGTTTTATTTGTAATTAATCATCATAATCATATATTACCAAATTAATAACCATCTTAATGGCTGAGTAAATATACCATTGGGGTGAGTCATTATTTATTGATGTTAATCGATTTAGATCTTTTGCTCGATGAGTATTCATTAATTTATCATTCTGTATGTTTGACATAACATGTCATGGATTAATGACATTTTTACTTTAACATGTGGTTTACATGGATTATTGGAACCATAAATACACTACCATCAATGATATATAATTTATATTAGATCCTTAAGTTAAGTTAAGGCTTGGATTAAATCCTTAACACTTAGTAATTTCAATCAACAATATCTTGTGAAGTGGGTGTTAATTTAAATGCAATATAATTCAAAGCTCAAGGATATCACAACATTAAATCCCTAAAAATAAACTCACCCCAATATTTATCAAATTGTTAAATTAAACCCCAATCATTAATCACTTCATTTAATCTCTATAAACAAACCCCCCAATCAAAATACAATCAACTAAAAACAATCAACTATTAAAAAGTATCATCACAGAGGATTCGATCCGAGTGCTGTTATACACATTAACAGAGCATGGAAACTTTGAACGGTTGATAAGAGAAAATAGGATACATTTTCAAATGGCATTGTTTCTAGGGATGGTGCAATAAGTAGTTATTTGTTTTTGGTTTTTATAAAAAAACCAAAGAAAATAAATTTAAAAAAAATTAAAAAAAACAAAAAGAAAAACCCTCATTCTCATAAAAATCATATATGGAAAAAACACAAAGAAAAACCCATATTCTTATTTCTTCCAAAATCTATATAAATTACCTAAAATACTTTAATTTTTTGTTATATTTTTGATGTTTGGGGAATCGATTTCGTGGGACCATTCCCCCCTTCCATTGGATTCTCATACATTCTTCTTACACTTGATTATGTTTCTAGGTGGGTCGAGGCCAAACCCACTAGAATGGATGATTCAAATACTATTTGTGACTTTTTAAAAACACACATCTTCCACCGATTTGGCACTCCTCATGTATTGATTAGTGAATTAGGATCCAATTTTTGTAATAGAACCATTGAATCTATTTTAAAAAAGAATTAGGTTGTACATAAAACATCAATTGCATATCACCCCCAGACAAATGACATGGATGAACTTTATAATAGCGAAGTGAAAAGAGTTCTTGAGAGAATTGTAAAACCTACCAAAAAATACTATCCTGAAAGACTCAGCGAAGCACTTTGGTCTTATCGGACTTCCTACAAAAAAACTCATTAGGATGTCTCCTTTTAGGCTAGTTTTTGGCAAAGAATGTCATTTACGAGTTGAAATCCAACATAAGTCTTTTTGGGTAGTGAAAACCTGTAATTTTGATTATGAAAAATCTGGAGAAGAAAGATTGTTCCAATTGGATGAACTGGAAGAGCTTCGACTTGATTCATATGAGAATTCCAATCTGTACAATGAAAATTCTAAGGTACTCCATGACACACACATACTGAGAAAGGTATTTCATGAAGGTGAAAATGTATTTCTATTAAACTCTCAATTTTAGCTTCACCCAGGTAAGCTTAATTCTCGATGGGAAGGTCATTTTGTTATTACTAATGTTTAGACATTTGGTGCAGTTCAAGTCCAAGACCCCTCTTCTAAAAGGACATTCACGATTAAAGGACATCGGTTAAAGCATCACCATTAAAGTAAGCACATCCTGGGAACCACCTAGACTTCCATCAGATCCAAAACTTCCACCGAACCACCACCAGATAGAGATGATGACCCACCAAATCCAAACCAAGACCACTTATTTCCCTTTAACTCCTCTTCTCTCTCCCTCTCTCTCTCTATTTCTCTCTTTCTCCGTCTTCCTCCCTCATTCTCATTTTGTTTTTTTACCACTTTCCTCATCACACTTATTTCTATTTAATCATTCTCTTTTGTGTGGGTGTGTCTTTATAAAAAACTAAAAAACCTAAAAAACAAAAAAAAACAAAAAAACATTTTAAAAAAATATGAAAAATCAAGATTCATACTTACTCACCTTAAAATTTTCAAATTTTGTCCAACCATTTTGGGGAGTCAAAAGACATGGTTTTATCTCAAAAAATTTATTGTTTCCTCATAAATCTGGATAAAGATTATTGTTTCAAAACCAAAAAAATTGAATGCTCAATTTTTAGATTTGGAAAATGATTTTCCCCACCTGTGAGGAACAACATTTTCTTTTATTCCAAGTCCACCTATGGCCATCTTTTCAAAATTTGTGTTTTTCACCCCCATTTATGAGTCTTGAGTTTTTGGACCTTTGAGCTGAATTTCCTACTTTAGTGCGTATTAATATGATAGAGTCATTTTCTGAGTCATAAGAGAATTATAATATCCAAATAGCCTCCCATTAACCATACATTAATCCTCCTTTTGAAATCCCCTTCAAGCCTATGAAAACCTTTTCTTTGATAGCCACATTATAAGCCCAATACCTTATCCCACCAAATATCAATGTGGATTTTCATTGCATAATTTTGTTTTTGAAATTTAAGTGTGGGGGGAATGGATTTCATTTTGGGTACCATTTATTGATTTAAGCATGTTATCATATTCTTGATCTTAAGCATCTATTTCAGTGTGGGGGTGACGTTTTCATTCATTGAGTTTTTGGAATGTATACATTTTTATCTTGTTCAAATGTTATTGAAAAGTGTTCAAAAAATTAAAAAAATTAAAAAAATCAAAAAAAAACGAAATATAGGAATGGGTTGTGTCTTGGGTGGGTAAAAAATCACCTTTTATCTACCTTTGATCTTGTTATACCTATTAAAATTATGGTCATGAGGGTATCAATCATGTTTTAGGATATGAGTGTGAGATCTGTTTCAAGTTCAACTTTCGAAAAAAATACAAAAAAAAAATAAAAAATAAAAAAAGAACACTTATCTCATTGGGAGACGTTTTGTGTTTGGTAAATATTTCATATTCTCATCCCCTTCAATTTTTCTTCCACTCTTGTGTATTTTTTCACATAATCATCCCCTTTTAAATATGTTTTTCTATTTCCTTTTATGTCTCATTTCCAAAAAAATGTGCATTACTTTTTCCATGTCGGTTTTTACCCCCCTTTTCCTATCTTTTGGATATCATATTCCTACCATCCTATAGCCATAGAAAAACCCCTAAAAAGACCTCTTGATTTTTAAGCACTTTAGGATAGGGAATGGAAGATGAGAGCTCTTTCAAACTCTAAAATATCACTTTTTTTGTGAAAGATTGAACTTCTCTAAATGAATTTATCATCGTGAGAGGTGTGAGTTTTGAGTGTCCACATTTTCCATTTCTAAATGTTAGCATGAAAAAAAGGGTTGTTTTTTGAAAATTATATCTCTAACAAATTAAGGTGGAATTCAACATGTATGAATGAACTATTATAAACCTCCCTTGATTGGGGAAAACAAAATTTTAATATTTATTGGTATGTGAAAATGATTTTGTAATGTTTTTTATATTTTTTGTACATGAGGACATGCACAAGAAAAATTGTGGGGGAGTTGATGTTATTAATATTTTAATAATTTATCATATAATCCCTTTACTGGTTTTATATGAAATGTGCATAATTTGTGTGAAATATTAATGTTTAAATATTAAATATAATTTTAGATCACTATTTGAATTAATCTAGATTCAAGTATGTTTAATGTTTTAAAGATAACTCTCACTATGCTTATACAAATTTCATGATTAATTTTTTTAGTGTTTTAGGATCAAATTAAAACATTTCATTAGAATGAACTGTGGTACAAATCATCTATTCGGATGGTCATATGGTCCACACAAGAAGACTGAAAGAAATAGTGGAGAAACTGGACCAGTTATAATGATTGAGTTACTGGTCTAAATCCCGAAGACCAAATTTTATGAAACTCCACAATAAGTTCGTTATTATCCAAAATAATCATGGATAAAAATTTTAAGGTCCAACTACACGAACAGGGGGCCCAACTGATGCATTGAAGTCCACACCACCATTCTGGATAGAAATTAAAATTTGGACAATATTGATGACATTGGTCGTGATCTAGTTATCAAATAAATTGGAGATTTTCAAGTGTGAAAGAGGCGATATAGGCGGCCTACTTTTTTGGAAAAATAATTTGGATTTTAAGGCATCTTCCTATTCAAAAACCCATTCACATTTTGGCCTTTAACTAGTTGGGATTGAAATGGAAAGACTAAAATTGTTTAATCTAACCACCATAACATTGGCTCCTTAAGTCTAATGGCCTCAAAATTTTAAGAGTCAATAGAAAAGATAAATATATAAAACTTTTAAGAAGATCATATCTCGATATTCTATAGTATAATTTATCTAATTGGATATGAAATTGGAGGGGTAGTTTTGGAATGAAAACAGCCCACAACATTGGGCTATAAATACATCCCCTCCTCTCCTTTCAAAAGTATTGGCATTTCAGAAGATTGGATCACACATTTATATGGACCAATATTTTCCAAAGGATTGGTAGGTCCTTCCATACACAATTTTTTAATTGAGAGACCTTTCCAACTCTCTTTGTTTTAATTTACTTTTGTAGTTTTCTTCGTTTGTAATTTCACAAGTGTTTGCCTTTGTAATTATATTTTAATGAAAGTTTATTCTTCAATATCTCTTATTCTCATCCACCTTATATAGTTTAATATTAATGTTCATAAAATAGTTTAAATTAATTTAAAACCCTTTCCCTTATTTTTCTTCCTCATTCAATCAAAAGTCCTTTTTTAACTCTCTTCAATGATCATGTGTGTTTGATGCACTACTCTTTTCTTATCCCATTATTTTTGGTCTATTTAAAATTCATCACCACAATAATATATTACCATATTAATAACTATATTAATGGATAATTAAATCTACTATTGGGGTGAGTCATTATTTAGAGGTGTTAAGCGATTCAGAGATTTTTCTCGATGAGTATTCTTTAATTTAACGTTGTGTTTGTTGGACTTAACATGTCATAGATTAATGACTTGTTTTGTTTAAGTTATGGTTTCCATAGATTATTGGAACCATAAATACACTACCATCAACAATATTTTATTTAGATTAGAACCCTAAGTTAAGTTAAGGATTGGATTAAATCCTTAACACTTAGGAATTCCAATCAACGTTATCTTATGAAGTGGGTGTTAATTTAAATGCAATATAAATAAAAGCTCAAGGATATCACAAGCTTAACTCCCTAAAAATGAACTCACCCCAATATTTATAAAATTTTTAAATTAAACACCAATCATTAATCACTTCATTTTAGCTCTGCAAAAAAACCCCGCAATCAAAATACAATCAACTAGAAAATCCATTATTAAAAAGTATCATCGACGAGGATTCGGCCCGAGTGTTGCTATACACATTCGCAGAGCATCATAATTTTGAATGGTTGATAGGCCACAATTAGACGCACTTTCAACAAAATAGAACAATAAATTAAAAATATTAATTATTTATAAAGTAATTGATTTTGGAATATAATTAGAAGAAACTAATTCATTTTTCAACATATTGTTTATTCTAAAGAAAATATTCATATAAAATGTACATTTTTTGAATTCATTACATTCAAATAATGGTTTATTAAAAATATATTTATGAAATTTAAGGAATAATTAGGAAAATAAATAAATAAAATCCAATAATTATTTAATTAATTATAATTATAAAAAATTAATTATTTGTGGTCAAAAAATTATTTTAAAAAAATTATTTTTATATATTATATGATACTATTTTAAAGTAAATTTTATGATATTTTGATTTTGAAATTTAATTAAAATTATTGTTTATATATATAAAATAATTAATAAATATTCATAAATTTATTATTAATTATTTAGAAATAAATATAAAATCATTTATTATTTAAAAGTAAACTTTTATAGAAATTATTTTTCATGTGTTAGGAATATTTATTTTCTAAAACTTAGTATATCATGGTTAAAGAATTATTATAGAATGATTATAATTAAATTTAGTGACGATATGTATAAACAAATATATTAACACTCATGGAATTATTAGTGATTAATATGAAATAAGAATACAAACATTTAATGTTTAAAAATATATTTTTCTATAAAAATACACTATCTAAATATATTTTATGTTTTCACTTAAATGTTAATTTTTTATAATATTAATCATAATTTTATTAAATATAGTCTAAAATTTTACTTATAATGTTGGAATTTTGTAATGGGTCTTATATTATATTCTTGGGAAAAATTATTTATCTTGGTAAATCATTAATTAAAGTAAAAAAGAGGAAAAAGGTGAAAAATTAACTTGAAATACATTTTTAATAATTAAATTGATGTAAAAATATTCTATAATACATTTTTTTGGTTTGGGAGTTGATCATAAAATTTTAACCATAATTTCTTCACCTAACTCACCTAACTGTCAAGTGATTCTATACTTCTCCTTCACCGAACTCAATTTTTCCAAGATATGTCCCTCATTTTCATATATAAAGGTACTTCTCCTCCACGCACCCCAAACCACTTATATCCTTAATTGTTTTTTTTAAATCCCTCCATATATTTTGTAACATCCCAAAAAATTCCTTTTATTACTAGTAATATAACTCATATTTTGCACGATTTATTTATTATGTTATAATCACAAAGAAAGACTAATAAATTTCATAGGAAGAAGGTGTATCTTGTAATAATGTTGATGATAAAGTCTAATAATCTTATGGGTAGATAATTATCAAAGAGTAATTTATACATAATGGTAAACACCATGGGATGAAATTCTCCCATGGAGATCACTCCTATAAAATAGTAAAAAGAAATTTAAGCAGTATGAATATGATTTTAATAATCATGTGAGGTGTAAAAACGTCATAAATGAAGTAATTAATGATGATATATAAAAATGGTAGAGTATATATAGTGTGTAGTGGGAAAAGTGATTGTTTGGATCTGACTGTTACTTGATCATTAGTCAATATGACCATTGACCATGGTAACCATTGGAAATACAGTTTTTCCGCTCCATAATTTTTTTATTAATACAAAACCCTAATTTCATTCATAGTTATTCATATATATATATATAACTATACTTCATTGATTGGGGATTTCTATGTATGAAATCCAAATTCCCTACTCTTAGGTAAAAATGTTGAAAGATTTTCTTATGATATGTGATCTATGTGGCACCCATAAATCCTCATAAAGGTAGACATATGAAGGGTGTTCCCTAATAGAGAACATATATATTGTGTAAAGAATAAATATATATAGATAACATGTTTATGATACTTTGGTAGAATATTTTGTAAATGGGTTTTGATATCTTATTCAATAACCATAGTAATATGTTTTCTGAGACCTTGGTAATGATCCTTGGTGATATGCTTATAAATGTATCATTTTTATATTGTATCCATGTTTATTTGTTATTAATCATGTACTAATAATCATTATATTATATTCTATCTCATGTATTTATTATCACACTCTATTTTTATGCCATGTGAATTATCCATGGTCACTTACTTTAGGTTTCCTTTTTTTATTCCCTTACTAGGATTTATGCTCACCCTTTTCTATTAATTAATATACCTAGGTTATCATATGTCATGAGGTGGTCTATGGTAGATTTTTAAAAGGAGTATTTAAAGAGTATTAAATAACGTTTATGTTTTATTTTTTAATGATATGTGTGATTTATTTATTATGTACCTAGTTTGCAAGAAACTAAACTTCAAAATATTCGGCAAAAATTATTAATGAAATATTCTATTAAGGAAATTTGATAAATACCTTGAATAAAAAAACGAGTCTATATAGTTGGTATCAAATAAAGGTATGATTATTTAATGAAATTAAGACTATAAAACATTATTTAAAACCATAGGGATAATTCTAAATATAGTAAAACCTATAAAATTTTGGTAAAGTATAGAGTGTGTGGCTTCCTAGAAATTATATCCCTACCTGGATACAAATAAGTGGATGTAGGATCATTCATAGATTCACCTTAGGTTAATAACCCTAAAAAATGATAGTTTGGTATTAAATCATACATTACTTAGTGGATGAGTAGTGGTCCTAACTTTACACCTAGTTTGACACTCTTAGGGGATATGCTTTGGATGATCATGTTCTTCTTACAAATCATTATGAAATATATATAGCTAAAGTAACTAGGTATTTTAGAATTAGAAAATAGTAAACTATATGATCCTACAAGTGTTACATTAGAAAATATTAGTATTAATATTCCTTTTATAACTATTACAAAAAGACTGAAAATGATATCAATTTTATCATTTAGGTTTTATTCATTTATAAAAATTATAGGAAATAGAAGGACCAAGGTAAATAATTTTTGAAAAGGATAATGAAATGAAAACCATACCAATTTGAGGGAATTTTGTGTTAAAAACTTCAATATGATTTAGAATCATTTTTCTTAGGTTATGAATAATTACCTAAACAATGTGGAGTATCTTAATTCTCTAAGGAAGGCCCAACTAGTATTTTTTTTGTCTGAGACCATAAATTCCTTATTTTAATTATCAAAAATCATGTTTATGTCTTTCCTAATCCATTATATGTTTTATAGAATATAAATATTTTTTATGGAAAATATTAAAATTTTCTTAAGTCTAGAATTAACTATAAATCTTTGTCAGATAGACTATCAACTGTAGGTCCAAAGTGGAAATAGTCACAATGTATCAGTTCGACAGCATGTAAGAGCATAGACTATCAAAGACATCACAAAGGACTCACATAATCGAAAGAGAAACCAAGAGACTCAATAATGTATCTCACATGACTACAGTGATCAATTTTTCTACAAAGGCATGGATTGACTACAAGGAAATTGGATCTACTATAAGGAAAAAGGATTTAAAGCACACATAAGTCATCTAACAGAACATATTTATCACAAACTCAGGTATCATCCACAAATCCAAATGGAAGTGGCCATGCATATTTCAAATATTGTGAAGTGTTTCATCGGACACATGATAAAACCATGGCTTCTGTAATATTCCAATCAACCACAAGTGGAAATAAATTGACCATGTGCGATATTTTTAATTATCGAAAATTAATAAAGAGACCACCTAAATTTTTGAACTGACCATTTGGAGACATTAGAATTTGGAAATTTATATGATCAATCAAAATTTTAAGTGATCTACCATTTTAATTTTTTGAGGCATCTGATCAAAATTCATGAAAAATGTTGAAGATACCATGGATGCTAACATGAAACACTTAAAAGATACTATATCTAAAGTGATTATTATATTGTTAAATACAATACACCAATATCTTTTCTACACATAATTTAATTTTGTTCAAAATCATTTAATGATCTTGTTTTTCATATAGAGTATAGGGATCTTCAATGATGATTTTTCAATGGATATTGTTTTAGAGATAGTATTCCTTTTATTGAAATATAGAGAAATCAAATATGTGTTCATATATTATATGCTCATGCATTTGGATTTTATGGTATCATAAAATAGGAATTATTTCTCTGTTGTTAACATCTATGAATCTATTATCATTGGAACTCCATTGAAATATAAAATAACATATTTCACATTTCATCACATTATTGAATCAGAATAATAACGTTGATAAGAGAAAAATCACATACAAAACAATATAACTCATCTTCTATAGCGAAATATTTTCTCTTCTCTTTCTCTATTTGGTTTACACTTTTGAGTTGTGTTTTTTTAAACAATATATATTTTAGTCACTCGCTCCTAAATTATACTAGAGATTATGAGATAATATCTAAAATTGTTTCTTATTATCTATACTCCCACAAAGAACATTGGAAGAGGTTGTGTAGCTTGGATTTCCTACATGCAGTTGTTACTCTTTTATTATCACATGAATAATGGTGGAAGAGGCTATATAGCCTAGACTACCTACATACAGTTGTATGTAAAAACTTGATCCATGTTATGTATTTGTCTATTTGATTAATAACATTCTTGAAAGATGGTGATTTCCAATTGGAGAGGACTACGTCTAGGCTTTAGACTGAACCTCCTATTTTATTCCATTTTTTTATCCTATTTTGTTATACTCTGTTATAAAAAAAATATTGTAGTTTATAGAATTAAATATAAAAACACAACTTTTATAGTTAACTATAATAAGTTTTTTTTATTTTTCTTGATACAAGTATATATGTTTCAAATTTTAAAAGAGTTTTAAACTTGTTTTAACTAAGTTGTGACAAAACTTCTATAAATATTTTTAAAATATAAAATTATATACTTCTATGGTTTTAGTTAACTAGGTTGAATTTTTAAATTAGGGGATTTCAGTTTTTAAAAAAATTAATAGAAGTTTTAATTAGAAACTGAATTCACCCCAATATTTATTTTTCAACTTTGACCAATATTTAGTATCAAAGAAATTTTATTTATTTCTTATTTATTTTTTAATATGATCTAATTCTACCCAAAAGATAAAAATTTTTGATATTTACATATTTTTATCTTTATGGATAAAAATAGTCTTCAGGGGAATACTACAAACCTGACTCGTTATTTTAAGGGCACCAATCAGGCTCAATGGAATATCAAAATGATAAATAATGTTAAATGCATGGGATATGATATCTGAACAATAATAGAGGATAGAAAGTAAAAAATCAATGTTGTTAGAGTTGATTGGAGTGATTCAAATTAGGCCAATTTTTATTAAACTATAAATAAATGAATTCCTTATAGTTTGTAATAGGGAAAAAGTAGTTTAATAGAAATTATTCTTGTCCAACTTCAAGTGAAGTTTTGGATACACTTGTTGTTTCCTATAAAGAAACCTCAAATGTTAAAGTGATGTGTATGAATACCTATACTATTAAATAAACTAATTTTAAGATGAAACATTATTAATCAATTTCTAATATGTATCTAAATATCAACGAAATTCAAAATATAATTCCTGTAATTGGGTAGAAAATTAAAGGATCAAGTGACGCGGCTTCTGGGATGCTTACCATATAGGTGGAGAGGAACTTTTGTTTCCATTAGAGAATCATGTGAAATAAGTAAAATAACACTAAATAAAATTATTATAAATCTCATGGTCTACAAGGAAGTATTTAAAGTAAACAAAGAATAAGATGACCTAAAATAAAATTACTTTCCTTCAAGACTTTTGGCTCAAATATGAAGGATAAATTCAAAGAAGATAACTCCAGTAAGGATGAATCACCTTCAGAAAGTGACGAGGAAATAAATTACTTATATAGGATAATTAAAAACTTCTAAAATAATAATAAACAATTAAATAATTAAAACTACAGAGGTAACTATGATAGAAGTGGGAAATAGAAAAAAGGAAAATTAAACAGGGGAAGTAACCTGTTACAAAATCAAAGGGAAATTTAATATCAAAGATTAATATCCAAAGTTTAAGTACATTAAAATATGTGTGAATAAAATAAATAGGACAAAGAGTGGTATTAAATCTATCTGGATAACCTCTGAGGATAGTTATAGTGAATCTGACTCAAGAAGAGAACATAAAAAGAACAATTCTAACATGTTTTTATGACAAACACATATGAGGTACTAAATATTATCTATGTATCTCTTATTCCTATTTAAAATCCTTCTTAAACTGAAAATGATAATGAAAATATGATCATTGAATATTTATTTTAATACTTTAATAAGGTGTAACATATATTCATTGAACTTAAAGATAAGTATAAATTTTAAATAAGCAACATGATTTATTTGTTCATTTTAAATTTAAACTTAATGTATAAAATGACAAGATTGATCATTTATTGAAAGAAAAAAATAAAAATAAAATGTAAAATTAGATAGTAAAAATTGGTCTTAAAAGGTTTAAAAATTGTATAGAAACCATAACCACGATGCTTGGAATACAGATCACACCCAAGTACACAATAAGGATTGGATACCATCCCAATCAAGGGATAATTTATAAGAAAAAATATATTCATAGATAAATATATTCTAATTATGTAAATACATTATATTATTTTTAACCTAATAAAGGATTCATTTCTAAATGTATCTATTTATGGTGAACCTATTAAATAGTTTTGGATTCAAAAATATCTTCATACTATCATTTTTAGACTTAGGAAATCATGTGTACCAAAATAATTTATTATTTAAATGTGTGTATGAAACCTACTTGGTGATTAATGGTAATAATTTATGGTGACTAGATAGTGGATCTTCTAGACACATGACTAGGGAATACTCATGCTTTAAAATTCTTATCTGGGTGGATGGATGACATGTCACTTTTGGTGACAATTCCAAAGGAAAAATAATTGGACTTAGGAATATTAGTATTTTTAATTATGTCTTAATTTATAAATACTTATTTTTTTTGTTGTTTAAAATATAGTTTACTTAGAATATCACATTTATGTGAATATGGTTATCAACTCATATTTGAAAATAATTCCTTCCGAATTTTTGATTCTAAACATGTTTTATTTTTTACGGCTTTATGTAATGATAATGATTATGTAGTTAATTTATATTCCTTATTTTTTTAAAAAAATTAAAATTTTCCTTTCATAAATAATCTTGGTTATATAATAAGATACTAGGACACTGAAACCATAACTCTCTTAGAAATATAAATTGAAAATTTTTAGTTATGGATCTTCCTAAACTAGAATTCCCATAAGAAAAAGTATATAACCCTTGTTGAAAATGGAAACAACATAAGATCTCTTTCAAAAAATGAAATAAGTTTCAACTTCTCAACCACTATATTTGGTATACATGTAATTTTATGGACATTAAATATTTTATAAAATTAATGTGAAGCATTATTATTATGTTTTTATAGATGAATTTTTTATATACACATTTTTTTATTTCTAGATCACAAAACTGAAGCTTGTTCCTATTTTGAAAAATATGCAAAATCTATTGAAAATATTAGTGTACCCTATATTAGAAACTTAAGGAGTGATCATGGTCATAAGTATTAAAATAAATAATTTTAAATATTTATTCTTAAAACATGGTTATAATTACAAATTTTATTCTCCAAGGACTCCACAATATAATATTTTTTATAAATAATAAATATAACTCCTTACAAGATTTCTCAAACAATGCTTAATGGGTATGACTCACATATTTTTTTGGGTAGAGGCTATAAATACTTAATTCTATATTATCAATAGGGATCTTACTATACCAATTTCAAATAATACTCTGTATGAGTTGGGGAATGGAAGAGAACCAAAGGTTAGTTACTTTAGTGTTTTTGGATGAAAGGTCTTTATTTTCAACATAAAAGAGAATTTAGATACATTTTCATCCAAAAGTGATGAAGTAATCTTCCTTGGTTATTCAATCACCATTAAAACATATATAGTGTTAAATATAAGAACCAAAATTGCGTAATAATATTTACATATCATATTTGATTAAAAAAAATTTCACATGTTCCTAAGTCTTCTTTAGAGAAACTTGAGGATGATCTTTCAAATTTAAATATCAATACCTCAACCAGACATAATGATGATTATGTGAAACCTTATATAGAAAAATTGCCTAGTTATGAGGAATTATTTTATCTAGAACCTTAATAAAGAAATGATTACCATGTACTTTTATCCCCAGAGCTGTTAGGACACATAGAGGTCATCACTTAGATGTTTTAGTTGGAGATATAGAAAAATAAACTCATGCTATATATTTTATTAGAAACCAATTTAAACATCAAGCCTTCTTGTAATTAATTAAACATATAAATATCACTAAAGAAATAGATGATAAATTTTGGGTAATGTCTATGAAATAATAGTTAAATCAATTTGAATGAAAAAATGTGTGGGAACTAGTGGAAAGAATTAAAGACTTTCAGACCATTGGTAGTAAATGGGTCTTCAAGAATAAGTTTTATGATTCTTGAACTATAATTATAAATAAATATTGATTGGTTACACAAGTGAATGGTCAATAATAAGGTATTTATAGTGAATCAACCATTTCAATTGTATAAAAACTTGAATCCATTAGGACATTGCTAGTTTATATAGCACAACTAAATTTAAAATTATATCAAATTCATGTTAAGAGTTATTTCTTAGATGATTATATTATTGAGTATTGTTTTATTTAAAAACACCTACCTTTTAAAATCCACATTTTCTAAACCATTTTTTTAAATTAACAAAAACACTAAATGGTTTAAAATAATTTCCAAGATCTTGGTATGATAGGCTCAGTACATTTATTATTTCGAATGGTTTTAAAAAATATGTTCCTAGTCCTAAAATATTTTTTAATATAAATTCAAAATAAGGAATTGTTTTAAACCTCTTAAATTACACTAATTATATTTTGAAATGTTTTTTATTGGATAACACCAAAAGAAGTGACACTCTAATGAGTATCACCTATAAAATAGATCATGATGAAACTAGTAAACAAGTTTATCAAAAAACTTATAGAATAATGATTGGGAGTTCAATTTACTAAAAAGATAACCATCCTGATATTATATTTAGTGTGTGTGGGTTAATAATTTCAAGAAAACCCTAGGTAATCTCACTTAACTTTTGTCAAAACAATTTTTAAATACCTTGAAAATTCTATAAATTTTAGATTTTTTTTATTCTACCTAACATGGTTTTGATCTAATTAGTTATTTTGATGTAGAATTTAGTTTCTATAAGTTAGATAGAAAAAGAAACAGTGTAATATGTAACTTGTTATGAAAATATCTATTTTAATGTTGTAGTTAGAAATAGAACTATCTTTCATTTTCCACTTTTGAAGCGGAATATATAGTTATAGATAGTTTTTGTACTCAGATTCTGTGGATGAAAAATAATTTACTAGATTATAGACATTAATTCATACATGTACCTATAAATTGTGATAACACAAGTTATATTAACATATCCAAAAATATTGTATCTCATTCTAGGAAAAACACATTTATGGAAGAAATCACTTTTTGAGAGATCATTTTCAATAAGGAGATATCACTCCATAATTAATTTATATATATCATCATCTTGCTCACATCATTACAAAACCTATGAATTATGAGAGATTAAATTATATCAAACATGATCTATGTATGATTAATTATTATTATTAATTTTTATGGTATAATTGTAAACATTCAATTTAAAATTATATATATAAGTTTAGTTTATATATAATATTCTTTTATTTAATTTTTTTAGAAAAATGTATTGTTTGGGTTTTTGAATATGTAAATAAATTATTTTTATTTAGTTTAAATATACCTAAATGGTTGAAATATCTCAAATTAGAATCTGAATAATTTCATTCCTTTCTAACTCAAACCAATCCCTTCCTCCAATCCTTCCCCTGCAAAAACCCTATACATTCAAATCTTCGAGTCTTTGGTTTTCTTAGTTAAGATGAAGATATGATTTTTGGAAGATATAATGGAATTGTCAAATGCTACTGTGAAATAAAAGGAAAATATGATTAGACCTCACAATATTATGAAGCCCCATATTCTTTCATTCCATGTCATACTAGAAAATAATTTCTATGTTGAGTGGTTCAGGACAAATCGTTCCATGGTTTGGAGATTCATTATTCATCAAGTATAGATGGGTTGGTTTATATATTGGAATTTCCCCTTCTATTTGCACCTAATGAAAGAGTTATTTGTGAACATGGTTTTTAATGCTGGAGATCATGAGGATGTGATTATAACAATTGTATATGGTCTTGAATTTGAGTTCACATCGACCATTTGGGTTAATTATTTATGGGTTTCTCACCGTGGAGAATTAAACAATTATTAAAATCCATATCTTGTGAATCATTCCCACTATGAGATTGTAAATATTATAGAATAAATTATGCATGAAAAATCCTATCAAATTCTAAGTGAAAATATGATAATTGAAGAATGTAGGCTATTAGTAAACATCATATAGCTTTGAATCTTTCCTTGAAAAATAGAATTTATCTCAAACAAGTATCAATGTCATTTTTTGTTGAAATTTATGGTTCATGGTATCAAAATCAATCTACCTAGAATCTTAATGAGTAATATGAAAGAATTAATAAATATTATTCAAGATTCAATACACTTCCACACCCAAGGTTTATCTCTATTATGCAAGAACAAAAAATATTAATTCGTAAGCGAGTAGAGAGGTCAAGATATTCTAATTGCTTTTGTTTAAATGATACCACATTTAAAATGATGAAAATCGATTTGAATCTATGGAGGAAAAGGTAGGTAGTTGATGACAAAAAAGTGTATAAAGAATTAAATTCAGTGAAGAATCACTCTAGATCATAGGGTATCATTGATATAGTCCTAGAACCTGATAAAATTGTTTAGTACAAATATTCTCCAGATGAAGATGGTTCTCAACCTTAGATTGGTGTAGCTAAAGAATCTAGGAGGTATTATGATGAATCTGAGGTTCTTGATAAAGAATAACCAATAAGATAAGAAGTATCTCCTACTCAAGAATAATTAAGGTAATTATAAGTTAAAGTTAAATCTATTTCCATTAGGGAAAATGTAGTAACTTCTATGGGGGAGAAAACTATAAGGTACTTGTTGTGTGGAATTGTTCTCATTGATTCTGGGAGTGAAAAAAGGATATGATCAAGTTCGTGATAGTGAACCAATGTTTGAGATAGGGAGATATTTTATCTTTGGCTCCTCACCTCCCATAAGTCGATGTCATTCTAGTTGCTTCAAATGTTGTAGAGATTATTGTTCCAACCACTTCTTCTCCATTTCAATAAGATCAGTTCATTCTTAAGACCACTTGTGATTTTTTTAGACTCCTAACCACTTCATCCTATCTTTGACCTATTTTAGAAAACAAGTTTGAAGTAGAACTATTTTACAATTCATGACCAAAGACAAAAGTGGTTAACATGGAAGGTTCATAGGTAGAATCATATGCCTCTCTTATAGAAGTTTAGATACCCCTAGGTGTTTTCTATCCAAAATAATAACCTTTGAGAAAACCCCATGAGTTTAGTAACTCCATATCTTCATCCTATTATTAGCATTATCATGAACCAATAGAGTCTATTAAATCTCACGCTTCTCTATCTCAGAAATCTAGACCTTCCTCTTCACATTTATTGATCACATTTATTATCCTTATTCAGTTTCGGAATGATCTTTTAGAAGTTTTAAAATAATTATTTCTAATAATTAGTTTGTAAAATAACTATTATGGTGAGGAAGATATTTTTTAAATTATTGAGATTAGATTTTACACATCCATCTAAAGTTATTCCTCAAGATAGATCATATGCATTATGATATTTTTAGTTTAAGAAATTGAAAGGATAATTTCGGAGGTTAGATTGGAACTTGGAAATATGATTTGATATATATATTGGCTAAAATTTATAGAAGGTATCTATCAGTTATTACAAATATTTCTCGTCATTCAAGACTAACCTCAACACCTCCTTCATCAGTATCTATTGATGTAGATCGGATTAAAATATTTATCCATGAATAAATTTATAATATCATTGAAAATGTGAAGGAAATATGGAATCAAGTGCAAATGGATGTCACTATATGCACTGGAAATTTATAGGATATGGTCAAAGTAGAATCAATAAAAACTTATAAAGACAAGGTTGTGATCAAGTATTACCCCAAGTAATATCATAGACAAATTTACAACACAAAATATCTCAAGACACTCTTTCCTTCATTAGTAATACACCTAAAAATTTCTCCTCTGAATTCATATTTTTAATCTATTTTGGAGAAATTATTAGTCCTGAAACCTTTTCTCAACAAGTTTATGTTAGAAAAGGATGAGTTCCTTCAGATTCTGGAACATGGATCCAAGGATTTAACTGACATTACTCAACTTCTATATCCTTGTACATACATTTCCAATCCCCATATTGTTGCACCACTAGCCTTACTTGTGCCAAGAAGTTCTCTTTCCTAGGTTTTTACAATAGCTTCAGGCATTGTTTCTATAGTTTTCACAGATCCAACGTATACCTCACTAGATTCACCTCCCACAATACCATTTTCTATCACCTATTATCTGTCCTTGCATCAGATCAGACCAATTACCAAGAGTATCAAAATTCTTGTAGATACCACAATTTATCATTCTTCACCTTCTCCTCATGTTATTAGTAATGTAAAGGACCACTTTTTTCCTTCTACCATTTTGGAACCTAAGTATTCATCTTTTTATTTGATTCCAATGGGGTCCAATGTAATCTTTTTGAATATTATTTAAAGATATTTTTAATCTAATGTATGTCTATTTATTTTCATTTCTATTTAATTTAATTTTTTACCCTATCATACTTTGTGCATTAATTTTTATAATCAAAAAACAGGGAGTAAAATAAAATATAAAATATTAATAAATTGGAAGGAATATGTATTTCACCAATTATATGTTCTAGAATATTGTAATTTTTCTTATTATTTATGTATTTATTTATTCCATGAATTGAGATCATCAAAATGGGGGATATTGTTGGACTAGTCCAAAAATTAAATATTATAATTATCACAAATCATGTTTATTTTATTTCTAATACATTTTTTTATAAAAGTGGACACTTTTTCTATAAAATCATAAACTTTTTATAATCCTTAAATCAACTATAAAACTTATCTAGAAAAACTATTGATTGTGATTCTAAAGTGGAAAAATTCTAAAAGTATCAAATTAGCCACATAGTAGATGTATCGACCCTGTAAGAAATCACAATGGACTTAATTGACCACAAGAAAAATTGAGTGACCTATTATTGTATCTAAAATTACCACATTGATCATGTTTTTTTAAAAGGTATGGATCCATTGTAAGGAAAGTGTATCAACTAGAAGACCAGAGGATCGAATGCACACCTAAGTGATTAACTATAGCTTATTTATCACAAACTAATGGATCATCCATAAATCCAAATGGAAGTGATCCCACACCTGTAAAATATCATGAATTTTTTTTCAAACACATAAAAAAATAAAGCTTATATAATATTCTAATCAACCACATGTTGAAGGAAAGAAACAATATCAAAAGGTTGAAATTTCGGAAAAGTAATGAAGTGCCAATGTGACTTGTTAAAATGACTGTTGGGTGATGTCATAATTTTTAAAATATTGTGACCAAATATATTCTCAAGTGATCAACTATATATATTTTTAGAGATATATGATCATAATTAATTCCAAGTGTCGAAGCTATAGTGGATAGTGACATGGAACTCTTTAACGTGATCATATCTAAAGTGAGTATTATATTGTTAAATATAATATTCCAACCAATTTTCTATGAAGAAATAAATGTTATCCAGAAGCATTTAACAAGATTAATTTTCTTGTTGAGTAAAAGGATCTTCAATGATGAGTTTTGAATGGTTATTTTTCGAGAAAGTGTTCATTTTATAGAATACTAAATACATAAAAATCATATACGTGGGTATATATGATATTTCCATACATCATAATTTTATAATAGCCAAAAATACAAACTAGTGCTCTATTTTTTATTCCTATTATTTTATTCTCACTTGAACACAATTAAATGCTATAATAAATTATTTTTTCTTCAATCTTATTATCTAATAAAAATAAAAACTATGAGAAAATAAGAATCATCTCTAGAGAGTGTGAGATACTCTCTAATATTCTTTCTTATTATATTTACTCTAATGAAGAACTATGGAAGCGGTTGTATAGTCATGACTTCTTGTGTGTTGTTGTTTCTCTTTCATTATCCCATGAAGAACTATTGAATCGGTTTTTTATCCTAGGTTGTCAATATATAGTTGTATGTTTAAACATTATCCTAGTTGTGGATTATTTTATTCGATTAATAAACTATTTTTCAATAGGGTATTTCCAAGTGGAGATGACTAAGTATTATCTTGATACTCAGCATCTTATTCTATTCTACTGTGGGTTTTCCTTTTTTCTTACTCTATTTTTTTAAAAAAACATTCTTCATTTTTAAAACAAAGTAGAAAAACACTACTTTGATAGTTAGCTATAATAAGTTCATTATATACTATATTTGATACCAGTAATTCTATTTCAAAACATAAAATATTTTCAAACATGTTTTAACTGATTTGTGATCAAAATTCATAGAATATTTTTAAAAGATAAAATTATATAATTTTACTGTTATAGTTAACTAGAAATATTTTATAAATTTATGGATTTTATTTTTAAATCATTTTTAACAGAAATTTTAAATGGAAACTCAATTCACCATCTTCTTTATATTTCCACTCTGACCAAAACAATTAATCCTTTATGTGTTAATGACCACCTGATTTTAGTCAACCTCATAATCCTTTATTTATAGAACAACAGATCAGTTATATAGAAAAAATATTTTTCATGCTCCATTTTTCTAAGAAATAGAAATTCTATTTGTTAGTATACCACTTAATGGGAGAATTCATTCAGTGGTAGAAACTAATCAGGAACATGAAGGAAACGGATGATATTGAATCTATATATTGGGAGGACTTCAAAAAAAATTCTATCAAGTATTTCTCCATACTATTCAAATTAAAATTGAGAGATAATTTGTTGAGATTAAGTAAAATGAGAAAGAATCAGTGAGAAGTTATGAAATGAACATTATAAGGATTGTGTAAAACACATCAATTTTTTCATTGATTCTGATGGGAATATCAATCAACTATTTGGTGGATTGAGACCAAATATAAGAAAATATTTGGAAATTAGAGACTTTTAGAGTTGTGAAGAGGTATTATAGTGTTCCATAAAATTGAAAATATGGTTTGGATATAAGAAAATATCTAAAGGTCTAAAAGATAAGAATTAAAGGATGGAGCTAAATTTTGGGAGGAATTTTTACTATGAAAGAGAAGGGGAGAAATAAAAACTATCTATTTTCAAAAAGTGTGGGGATAAGTGTTTTGAGGAATTTTTTGTAAGTTAAAGTGGTGAAAGTATTTAAAATATGTCCCTATATATTGAAACTATCTTGGATATGTGAAGCCTCAACATCTGAATATAAATGAAGAAAAAGAATATGGTGTAAGTGTAACTTGTAATATAATGATTAAAGTTTAGAGAGTATAGAAATTTATCAAACTGATTTTCAAATTATATTATACTAGAGGGAAGCCACCATCAACCCCCACAGAGGCCAATGGATAAAGGTTGTTATTTTTCTTTCAAAATGGATGAATTTGTGGCTTTGAATAATGTAGCAGAAGGTACCCTCATCATACACTCAAAACTAGAAATTCATTATTTGATTCTAATTCTACACATTTATTTATTTCATTAAAATTTTCAAATATCATAAAATTATACTATAAACTATTATTGGTAGAGTTATTAGTTGAAAATACTAGAAGAAATATTCATGTATCAAGGATATAAAGAAATTATTTTATTAACTTTGGTGAGTACAATATCTCCATAAACCTACTGGTCATTCTAATAGGGGAATTTGACATAATTCTATGGACAGTTTAGTTACCAAAGAATAATTCCAAAATAAATTATAGAGGCAAATAAATTTTAGTTTTCTTTAAGGAATAACATATAATTATTTTCAAAAGAGATATATCCCAACTTGCCTTTTTTCGAGAACGACCGCCTAAATCCTTCTTTTCAAAATGATTGGTGGAGAAGGGGAAGGAAGTGAATGTATTAATATATTAAATGTACCAATTGTTTAAGGATAAATTGATTTATTTCTTAAATAATTATATGGACCTCCCATAGAAATAGAGGTAGAATTATCAATTGAACTCATACATCTATCTAAGAAAATATCAAAGACCCTATATAGAATAGCACATGTGGAGTTAGAGGAATTAAATAAGAAACAATAATATCTTTTAGATAAAGGTTTTTTTCAAAAAAAAATGTGTCTCCTTGGGGAGTACATGTTCTATTATGTTTTAGAAGGATATAAAAATGTGGCTATGAATTAATTATAGGGAACCTAATGGGATCACAGTAAAGAATAAATAGACCCTTCTAAGGATTGATGATCTATTAGGCCAGATTCATGGGGATCAATTATTCTATAAGATTGATCATTGATTTGGGTATCATACATAGAGGGTGAAGAAGGAGGATATTTTAAATACCAAATTTCAAAGAATATATGAACATTATGAGTTTTTTATTCCCTTTGTATTGACTAATACTTTTCTATATTTTTCGATTTAATGAATAGGTCCTTTATGGACTACCTTGATAAATTTTTGGTGGTCTTTATTGATGATATTATAATATGTTCCAAAATTTGTGAGTAATATAAGTATAATATAAGGGTTATGATACAAACTACGATGAAATATAATATTTTTTCTAAACTCAAAAAATATGAAATTTGGTTATAGAAAGTGGCATTATTTGGACACATTATGACTAGTGAAGGATCCTCATATGTTTTAACAAAGAAAAAGGTTGTATAGGAGTTGTATCATCCAATAATAGTGACTAAGAATCATAGTTTCCTTGGTATGGTAGGATAATATATATGTTTTATTAAAAACAAATCACCACTTTATAATTAACTAACCAAGTTAACTCAAAAGGGAGTTAAGTTCATCAAGAAAAAAAGAATGTGAATAAAGTTTCCATGAATTGAATAAGAAGTTGCTTAGTTAAAATGTTCTAACATTACCCTCTTATGGAAATGGGTTTGTAATTTATTTTGATTCGTACTTGAAAGTACTTGGATATGTACTCATGAAATATGAAATGGTGATTGTATATGCATCCCAAAAATTGAATCCTTGTGAACAGAGTTATCCTACCCATGATATGGAGTTAGTTGCAGTTATTTTTGTACTAAAGATATAGAGACATTATATTTATGGGGATAAGTGTGATATATAAATACTCCACTAAATTATGAAGTTAATTTTCATGAAAAATGAACTAAACGTGACGAAAATGAGATGATTAGATATTCCTAAGGACTATAATCATTCTATTTATTATCACACTGGAAAAGAAAACAATTTCGCTGATGCATTAAGTAAAAAACAACCAAGAGTTATTATAATTATGAGGATTTAAGGAGATCCATTGACCAATGACTTGGAGTCATAAAAAATAAAATGATAAAATTTAAAGAAGTAATTATAGATTCATGTTGTGGATCATGTATTAATCAAACTGTCACCATGGAATGGGGTAATGAGATTTATAAATAAGGGTATGTTGAGTCCAATGTAAATTAGTTAATTTGAGATACTATACTATATTAGAGAAATTTAATATCAATTAGCACTCTATCCATATATTTTTAATGTCTATGATGTCTTCCTTGAGTCTCTATTATGATAGTATATAATATACCCAACACATGTAGTCGACATAAATGGTATTTAATTTGAACACCTCCCATCTATGAATAATAATTGTTCCATATTATCAATGAAAGGGAACAAGTATTGAGGAGAAAGACAACTAGACTTGAGAAAGTATTTTAGAAAAATCTCAAGTTTTAGGAAGACACCTAGGATCCAAGATAAGTGTTGAAGAAAAAATGTCACTATTTATTTTTAGGAAAGATAAAAAAATTAAGGGTTTAATTTATTAAGGGGGAATGTAATAGCCTAAAATTTCATTTTATTATTTGTAAAAGAACTCATTTTTAACATGTTTGTTTTATTATTTTGTAAGAATATATAATGATTATAAGATTTCATAGGAACATTATGCATCATGTAATACTATTAATGATAGGAGCCAAGAATCATATATATAGATAAAAAAATCATAAATCATAAAAAGGGTAAACTTTGTGGGTCAAATTCTCCCATGAATATCACTCATGCTATAAAAATAGTAAAAATAAATAGAAGTTTTTGAAATATGATTGAAATCATCAATGGATGTGTATAATAATTATAAGTGATGAGGTGAATGATTAAATATTAGAATGGATGAGTATATATATATAGTGTGTAATAGGAAAAGGTTCCATTAGGATATAACCATTACATGACCGCTACTTGACTATTGGTGAATATGATAATTGGTCAATATTAATTTGGAAGGGTGATAATTATAAAGGAAGATGTGATAAAGTGAACATTGGGATTATGGTTTATTATGGGTAAGAATTAGAACAAGTTGATATAAAAGGAAATATAATGGCCTCAAATCGTAGAAAAATATCATTCAAAGTAAATCTATCTGAGCTTGAGAGAGAGGTATTGCCACAAAGGTTTCCCTTTGGCTTAAGCCCAATCCAAACTTCATCGACTAAGACTCATAAGGGATCATTTGTAATATAATTTAAACATATTATATATCACCTCCCGAATTATGTTATCTAAATAACCCTAAAAATTTACAATCAATGGACACCTTACCCTTATGGATTATTTTAGAGTTATAAGGGGTTATGTATCTATACTTTATGTGGTGTTATAGTGTAGATTATTTTAGAAATGAAATAGTGGTTTCTCTCATCCCATTAATTATTTTCTATATTTTATAGTATCATCCATATATAAAAGATAAAAATCACGTGAATAGAGGATGAGTATGACAAAATTCATTTTTGATACAAAGAAATCATAATTTTATTTTTGAAAATATATATATGTCAAGTTTTCATCAAAGTAAAATTTTAAGATAGAATAATTTTTTAATTTAACAAAAAATGTCAAAAACAATAATATTTATTCATATATAAATAACAATAAAAACATTATTCAATCATATGTTGTTTTTCTAAGGGTTAAAAATTAAATTGTATAATAAAATGGGTATATTTCAATAAAATGTATTTTATTTAAAAAAAATAGTATATTTAGAAAATTATTTTTATGAAATGGATATAATTACTGAAATCATCACATTAAAAACACCTAATGGTTATTTTTCAAATTTTGTAAGACTATCAACATTTTGGGTAAAAAGTAAAATATGGTGTCTATCTATGTGTGTGTGTGTGTCAATGGTAAGTATTATGATATCATAATGACTTTAAAATGATATAATAAATATGAAAAATATTTTCTATACCAAAACTATTTTTTTTAGTTAAAATAATTTATTTTAAAGTAATAAGATATATTTTACAAACCTATAATGAATCTCCCAAAACCTAAAGTATATTTTAAGTTTTTAAAAAATAATTCAATATGAATAATAATATTTTATGCATAAAAAATAATATATATTAAATGGGGTTCGGTTTATAAACTATTAAAATACTAAAAATCACTCCTCCTTGGAAAATACCACGCGTTAAAACCCTGGTAAGGCTAATGGTTTTGTGTTTTTTTTATAACTTGGAGTCTAAAACATATGTTTAGAAATTAATAAAAAAAATCCTCCTATTTTTCTATAAATACTCACACATTATCCCTTTATTCTCTACTCAAAATTCATTAAGAATTAATTTCCCCTATTTTCTCCCCTATATAATCTATCCAAGGAGTTCCAAAGGATTCAAGTAGCTCTTATCAAGCATTGGTAATCCACTTTTAAAGTAGTGGATTCTCTTCCTCTCTTTCCTTTTATTAAAGTAATTACTTTATACTAAGATGTTAAATTTTCAAATGATTATGTTTCCATGTATTCATAGACATTCCATTATTGTCAAAATTATTCCCTATTAATGATATACTACCCATCTCTCCCATTAATATCATTCCATAAATCATTATTTATACTAGTTATGCTACTAAAATCATTACTTGATTTTCCATGCCATACTTTATATTGTGAATACCCAGCACTAGATTCATTCCAGGGTATTCCTATAGATATAACTTTATATCGTTGATTATTTAATTCAATGAATGAAACCCGCATTCTATACTCATGGGTTAAAATGATAAAAAAATGTTTTTACAGTATGTGATATTTGTGTCACGCATAAAGTTAGACATATGAAGTTCATGCTTTGAAATCATTCCAATGTATTGGGTAAAGAATAATTCTCTACAAATAATAAATTTATGATACCTTGGAATCACTCCTTGGTAATATTTTATAATAACATGGTGGACAACCTTCGTAATAAGTTTCATGTCACCTTGGTGTTGAAACTTTGTGATATTCTTATGAATGTATCAGTTTTATGTTGTATCCAAATTCCCTTCTCATGTCTCATGTATTTATGATCATGATTTCATATTATACCTCATGAATTTAATATTGTGCTCTATTTTTATGCCTCATGAATTATCTATGTCCACTTTTTTATGTTTCTTTTTTTATTCCCTTACTAGGATTTAATATCACCCTTTTTTATTGATGTATGTACCTATAAAATGATATGTTATAAGGTGGATTCTGATGGATTTATAAAGGAGTCTTTATGTTTGATTAAATAATCTCTATGTTTAATTTTTTATTATATATATACTTCTTTTATTATGTACCTAGGTTCCATGACACTAATAATAAAAATATCCTATGGAATTTATCAATGCAATATTTTGTTAAGGAAATATGATTCAAAATTATGTACAAAAAATGATTATCATTATAGAATTATTCTCCAAAATTTATATCTCATGTTGGATATACTTGGTCACAAGGAGGCCTAAGTCCTTTATTTAGAAGGAAGATATTTCAACAAGGTGTGATTCAATAAAAGTATAAAATTAATAAAAATTACACTTTTATATTTTAATGTGTTTTCAATATTTCTTCATTTGTTTCTCATGGGATGTTTATTGAAAATAACATTATTTTCTTACTTATTTATGGAACATAATATGAATTCTACATGGGTGCATTGAGTCTTTCATGAACTATATTTTGAAGGATTTTTAACCAATTTTTACTTTATAAGTGATTATAATTTAAATTTTTACTTCTAATCTGATTTTCTTTATGTTAATTTTATTTTAATAAATTTTAATGGTCTTGGTTATCAATCTTTCATCTTACCTTTTGAGAAAAAAATTAATGATTTATTTTTCATTTTTTAAATTTATCTTCTCAGCACCCATATTTGTTAATATTTCCCGCCATACTAATTATGTATTATTAGAATTGTTAGGATTATATAAAAATGATATTATAACCATATAATTTTATATTCTTTACCATTTATTTATAAAAATAAATTCTAATTTTCTTCAGATTTACCAACTCTATGAACAATGTTGCATAATTTTCATAATTAATGATATAGAAAAAAAAATTATAATAATTTTTTAATAAGTATGAATTTAAGATACATTTTATATTATAGAATTATTATATATTTATAAATTATTATTATGTGAGGGGAATGAGTGCTAAATTAGTGCTTACATTAGGAGATTGAAGATTGATTCCTAATGTGAACCCTAACTAAAGCATCATCAATGTGGTTTCTATGAGATATTTCATGCATGATGAGGATGTCATCTCTTCTCAAAATTTCCATTATTCATTTAAAAATAAGAGGTAGCCTATGGATTCTTTTTTTATTAAGTAAATTAACTAACAATCTTAAAAACTTTAGCACTAACTTATTTTTAAGTTTTCAAACCATCTCCCTTCAATGAAATTCATTAGGTGGCCTCTAGAATCTATTATATTTTTTCTTTTGATTTGGGGATTCTTGACTCTCAATATGTCTAAATTCCTTTCAACTCAAGGGAATACTACTATAGATGTTGATCCCATAGAATGTCCTCATTTTCTAGATATTGGATGAAGAAGATAAAATGGTCTCTAGATTTTGAAATGGATGTTGAACCCCCTTTTGTTCCCATTTTTCTTATCTTTCAACATCTCTCTGTTCATATATTCAAGACAAATTATCTTTTTTTCTATTTTAAATCTTATTAGAACCCCTATTAAGACTAATTTATATACCTCTAATCTATTCAAACCCTCTTACTCTAGGATCTTCACTTAGTTCAACATATCTAACCATTTTTCATTGTATTTTGGATAAAATATTATAATAAGTGCTTCTAAAAAAATTTATCCTATGAAGATATTCCGAAGTGTTGTCTCTATTTTCTTAATTTTTTCCAAAATGTTGGGTTATGTGGAAATGAATTAACTATAATACCCCCAATTTGGCACAAGAAAATTTAGATTCAAAGAGAAAATCCCATGGTCCCTATTGGAGGGAAGGATCATGTTAGGAGTAAGGGTTCTCTTAGGATCTCCCATAAGTGTATTGTGGTTATGGACTTGATTAGTAATGCTAGATAGAATTTAATAGAGTCCTATATGAACTTTTGAATGTTGTTCATGATTCTTAACCCACTACTAAGGTGTTATAAAAACTTGATAAATATAATGCCTTAGGAGCTATAATCTCTACCCATGAGAAGGTACTGGAGGATTATAATGATTCTTGTGACTCCAATTATGATCTGTATGAAAAAAATCATCAAATTGAGGATGATTTTTTAAACTTGAGTGACAAAAATGTATGAAAATAATGGTGGGTTCTGATGGTTTTATCCCCCCACATCCTAGTAAGACATGAAATCATAAAGACTACTATATATTGGGCTGAAAATCATAACTATATATTCTTGGATTCATATTATTCCTTCTAAACAAGTTGTTTAGAGTTTCTCTTAATCCTTTGATGAGGATAGATCATCCACCTCCTCTGAGGAAGAACTGAAGAACAACCCATCAAGCTTAGGAGGGATATAAATACCATTAATAAGGGCCTCACAGATGAAATATAATCTTGGATCGATGAACATAATGTGACAGCCTTCACCAGATATCAAAAAGGTGATATATCTTTGGATGATTATCGAGATCTTAGGGTGTGTATTTTCACCAAAATTGAAGATGAATTTTATAGGAAACCGAATTTATGATTTCTAAAAACTTCTCTATGAATAGGGGTGCTATTAATTCACATTTATTATCTTTTACACCTATATTTATCTTTTTTTCTCATTCTTGGATATTAACTATAATTTCACCAATGTTGTTAAGAATTATGACTTGTGAAATGGATGATATTTGATAGTTTCTTGGTGTTTAATGTTGTTTTCATGTTATGGAATAATGATTTCAAGATGTAGAATAATTGAGGGATGTTTTTCCTAAATGTTTTGTTCAATTATGAGCCTCATATTTGTTTTTTGGGTGTCCAAAATGCATGCTACTAACTGTAAGCTTGTGAAGTCCTCCTTTCCTCCATTTATGTTATTTAATGGAATTGATTGGAAGGAAGTTGTGTTGGGACAGAACCTATAGTGAATATAGTCAGTTTTTTTGGAATTTAATAAAACATTACAAAAATGGATTGATGTAATAAGGAGGTTTGATTTCAGTTGAATAAACTAATTATAAGGATATAACCTAAAGAACTGGAAGCTCGTCACATGCACTTAATAGTGAATATCAATAATTAGAGGTTTTGTATCCTATGGATTGAAGTTTCATTCAATTATTTATAATATCTTAAAATGATAGGAGATAATGTAGATTTTTTTGGTTCAAGTTTCATTCCAACTTCATTTCAATTTTCATCACATGATCTTCATTCCTTCTTCTTTTGATATTTAAATATGTAATCATTAAATTTCCCAGAGGTGCAAGATCATTGACGCTGGTGTTCTCACTCTATAAATTAACTCTTATTTTATAATATTTTGTTGGTATGGTTTTGGAATATAAATCATGATCAAGCCTTCTTATAAATATATATAATCATTTCCATTAATAAAAAAAATAATTAATTTTTTATTCACGAAAAAAGAGAAATTATAAATTTTCACTAAAAATTGTCATTTTAACATCCCTAAAATAATTATTCAACTTAATAACATAATAAAACACCAATATATCAACCCCATGACAATTGTAGAGGTGATGATAACATAAAAAATGAATAAATACTGAAACTGTTAAACTGAAACAAACATAAAAGGAATGGAAAAATAAAAACCAGGTGATTAATTTTTCCAATTCATTATTATTAAATGAGTATTAATATATTAAAAGAATGTTATTATGGTAAATTAATATAAATAAGGTTGAAAAATAAAATTACATTGACCCTACATTAATTATATAGGGTGCTAGAGTGTGTTTGCCCATGCGAGAATCTAATATTAGGGTTTTTTATCTCAATTTCCCTTCATTGAAACATTCTTCATATTACGCACATATTTTCATTTATATTGTGTGTATACAACCCCAATTTAATATTTTAAAAATTATCCACTTTTGATTTATGGGATGAATAATTCCATTTCATGATCTCACTTTCATTTTCTTTCGATTCAAACATAACAGAAGCTCTAAGGGATTTATTGAATTAATTTTATTTTCATTAAAAAATCACTTTATTCTTTGAAAATGTCCTTTTATGTTTGAAATATTATTTCCCTATAAAATATAATCTAATATTTTCTATTTATTTTTTAAAATATTACATTTCATTTGAAAATATTTTTCTGGAATAATTATTTATTCATAAAACAAGTTATTGTAAAGGAAAACATCAACTATATATATTGGTTATTTATACTTAATTAAATTATTATTTATAATAATAACCATTATTATCTTATTTTTATATAAAAAAATTAATTCTATACTCTTCCTCTCATATTTATCTTTATCACTTTTCAAAAGTAAATTTCATATTCATGTAGGTTTCTTTAAAACTATTAAAAATGCTTAAAAAGTTATTTCATTCTTCTTAGATACACTTTGTATCTTATTACCCATATTTATTATATATTCAACATTAAATATTTTTCAAGGTTATAAAATTAGGAAACCCTTTAAATAATTTTATATAAGTATCTTTTAATATTTTTAAAAAGTATTTTGAAATTTATGTATAACTTTTTTTATGACAATATTACAAAAACTTTATGAAAATAATTTTTATGATTACTATAAAATTTTTATCTCTATATATAATTGATCTATCATATATATAATTATTAATCATGAATAAATTTCCAATTTTATTTATATTATTTATTTTTTAGGTGATTTAAATTTAGGTTTTATAAGATCTGATTCTTAATTTATCCATATGTAATACATCAAGAAACTATTATGAACCCATTTTCCTTCCATAAGAAACAAAATAATTAATGTAAAATTGATTTAATATGGAACACACACACATATATATATTTTCATTATAAAAAAATGTTAATAATTATATATCCCACCAATGCATTTGGTAATGCTTTATATATCATGAGATTACTGTGGGCACAAGTGGTTATTCTAATTCCACTATTTTATGGGAACAAATAGTTAACCCAAGTCTGTTTTATTATAAGAAATGAGTTTTTAGTCCAATTCCACTATGTTATGGGACATTTGGTTACCCTATTTTACTATGTTATGATTTTTATGCTTATTTTTATGCCATAATATTTATTTATATCACAACGGTGTGTGGCTATTATCTTATATTTTCTTATTCTTGTTTCATGGTATATGTTATGCTTATAATATTATCATTCTATTTTTCAATGTTCTTATTATATAATACTTATTATAATTCATTATTATCACTCTTTAAGATCTATGCTCATATTCCATTAATCAGTTTTATCTACCACATTCATGTTCTCTTACATGTGTATGATCTAATGATATGTTCTCCTTGAATCATTGATATGATTTTTACCTTACTGAGTATTCAACACCAATCCTTTATTATGTTTCCCCATTTATCTTTGAATTTATATGAAGAAATATTTATAGGATTATATCATGTATAGAGACTTTTATGGGATATTCTAATGCATTATTGTGTAATAAGACAATTATGTAGCTAATATCCAAAGACAGTAAACCTTTAGTCTATAAGAGTTTGTTTTATTTGTGAATAGTGGAGTATAAATATAGGAAATGTTGTCAGGAAAATTTATTTTATAACTAGGTTATTTCAAATGGTATTATAGTGGTTTTAGTTATTTTTTTATATTAGTTTAGTAAAAATTATAGAGAATTCACTATATGTAATTTATATTAAACCAATAATATTATATTTTGAGAAGAAGGTTTCTTAGGACTGTAGGTTATAGGATTATTTTTTTATCAATATTTAATTTAATTTAATTATTTATTATCATTTTTCACACTAATCACATTTGATTCACTAATATTATATATAAAAAGTAACATATAGTGTAATAATAAATTCGACATTACATGACCATTGAGAATTATTCATTATTATTGATATAATATTTTGTTTATTAACACCTAAATTTTCACCCACATAGTAAAAATGGGATCCTCAAGGTGGATGGGATGAAGTCACTCCCAACCATCTTATTTATATAAGAGAATATGATTGAATTAATCATAAAAAATTCCATATCAAGTGATATCAGAACCTTTTCAAAAAATAAACATAGATGAAAACAAATATATATTATATCCCAAAAATATTTTATATTTAAATATTATAATGGATCATCAAAAACATTTAAGAATATTTTAAAATTTCAACTTTCCCATTTTACACAATTAAAAAAATACCATAAGGGACTTTATCGTGTTTTTAAAATTTCAGAAATAAAAAGAGGCCATGTGGTACTCAAATTAGCTACAAAAGAGGGTGAGATTTGAGAATATTATGTATTTATTTTCTTGGATATGAATTTTACATATTAAAAAATCCAACCATTATTAAAACTACTCATGTTGAATCGTATCTTATGATTTTATAGAAAAACAATTCAATTTGATGCTTCAAAAAATTAATATTCAAAACTACTGGTTATCTATTACTTTTTGTATGTTTCAACATCCATTTGGATCAAAATATAAATATTGTGTATGGAAAAAGGAAGAAAAATGAATTTATAAATTTTATGACTCATTCTATCAATTCATGGACTAAATCAGATTCATTATGGAGGATAAAATGTTGATAAATTTATTAGCGTATATAAAAATATTTATTTTAAGTGTATGATTAAAAATACCCCTATATATCTAGTAAAAAATATGATAATGTAATTTAAATAGGGCTAGAGATTATAACCCCTCATATTTAAGTATATATTTTCTTTCCTTAAGTCACTTGTTTTATTTTTTATCCTAATTAGAAATTAATCATACATAATGTGGGTCGAATTAAAAAAAATTATTCAAACAAAATTTTACATTAGGAAAAATGTACATGAAACCAAGTGTTACATACCATCATAGATCATCTTTACCCATTAATATCACTATTAGTGGGACTAAACCTATAATAAGAAAAAAATCAAGAAAAAATAAAGTATTTTTCAAAATAAAAAAATAAAATTAAAGGAATATGAAGTGTGATTCAGAAAGTTTTATTGAATTTAATGGATGTAGTATATCTATTATTTGACAGTCATAAATTGATATATATTTTTTGGTATAATACTAGTAAACATATAACCAATTCAAAAATTTTGGTTTGTAGTTGATATAAAAATAGTTCATTTATATGTTAAAATATAAACATTTTAATCGAAACTAATTTGTAAAATAAATGATTTTAGAAGAAAATAAGAAGATACTAATTAAATTGTGATAATAGATTTTATTTTAATGAAATTTTTCTAATGAATTATGCATTTTATCTATATTTTTGTATTTCAAACAATTAATAAAATAAAATAGATTAATGAGATTTAAGGAATGATTTTTAAAATAAATAAATAACATCTAAGAAATAATTAAGTAATTTTAAGCTATTAAAATTTAATTATTCATGTTTAAAAATAGTGTGTTTCATTTTAAAAAATTATTGTAATATATTATATGTTATTATTTAAAAGTTAAATTTCTCATATTTGGATTATTAAATTTAATTAAATATATTTTATATATATTTATATATAAACAAATGAATGTTAATTCATAAAATTAATATTAATTGGCTAAAAATAAAGAAATATATATATATATTTTTTTTAAAATATATTTTTCTAAAAATATATATATATATATATATATATTATATTTTTTCATATTAACAAAATAAATATATCATTATTAAAAGATGATTTTAAAAAAATAAAATGTTTATATGCATAAAAATATATATTATAACTCATAGAATTATTAGGAATTGATAAAAAATTCGAACAAGGACACTTAATGTTTAAAATTTTATTTTTATACAAAAATTAGTTGTAACGCCCCGATTCCGGGAGCCGCCGAGAGGCCCCCCATACCCGGTTCGTCACATGGCCTCAAGCGCATTTCCCCAAACTCCAGAGGCTATAGACTAGCAGTGAGGGCCTTGGGTTTGATAGTGGGGAAACTATGCCCCCATTGGCAGAGTACACAACGAAAATAAACCAGATATACAAAAGCAGAAGCAGTAATAATATCATACAACAGTAACAGCAGAAGACTCAAACTAATAAATTGGAGGACACATATATATAAATGATTCATGATACATATGTCTAGAAATAATCCAAAAAAATCACAATGTTTTAATACAAACAGTACTAAACCAAAGTACAAAATAAAATAGATAAACAGCTCCTCCGCATCGCAAGCCTCAACTTGGTCCCATGCTCTCCAACTCCACAAAAATCATGTACCTAAAGTAGAAGGATGCTTTACCTTATCTATACCTGCAGCAATATAATCTGTTAGGTACCAAAAGCATGACCCAAATAGGGTGTGAGACTAAATCCCATTAGGCAACCACCTGAAGATCTGTGCCTAACAGTCAGTGAATATATATGGCAGGTAATAAACAAAGATGCAGCAAACAAGGAAGTACTCATCAGTAAACAACTCCACATATCAAGTAAGCAGCTAATCACACGGGTAACCCTCTGGGAAGCAAACACAGCCTATCCCTTCTAGTTCAGTTATAAAAACATACAGAGACTCTCTGAGGAAGCTCACACGGTCAATTCCCCTTATAGTCAAAAGATTAAAGACTCTATGAGGAAGCTCACACGGTCAATTCCCCTTATAGTCAAATAGTAACTCAAGAATCTATGAGGAAGTCCACAAGTTAAATTCCTATTATAGCCCAAAAGTAATTCAAGACTCTATGTGGAAGTTCACACAGTAAATTACCCTTATATCCCAAAAGTAATTCAAGACTCTCTGAGGAAGCTCACACGGTCAATTCCCCTTATAGTCTACTACACCTGGTTCTCACGGACCTATGTAAGTCAAGAAAGCATAGCAACGCATTACATCCAAAGTAAACCTCCATACCTACTTGGCTAAGAAGTCTACTGCACATCAAGCATGTCATATAATGATAATCACTCCATCCTACACTACTATGTATGGGAAAAGCATCAAGGAGGCCCTACTGTCTAAACAGATCAAATAATAACAATCAAAACATGCATGGGAAAACACTTCCAAAGCATACAAATTAACCCTATTCATATCAAATTAACCTCTACTCAAGCATACAAGCATAGAAGGCAACAATAGGGCTAAAACAGTAAACACGTAATACCCTGTTCAAGGGTATTGGGCTATTTTGAATATATAACTCAAATAATTTCAACAGAAAGGCACAAACCACCTACCTCGGCATTAGGAGATCGATATACATGAGTCTCAGGGCTTGAATCACCTTATAATGCCTAAGATCTACAAAAACGTCTAAAACTTTCATCAAGGGATAACTTGAAATGTATGAGGAATCTGGAAACGAAGCTCAAGCAGAAGGGAGACCTTACCGAGGCAATCCTAATGAAATCGAAGGCGGTCGATTCGGAGATCAAATGCTTAGTTGGGGGATCAGAGGAATATCGCAGCTTTATGGGATCTCTTGGACGAACTACGTTGAGAAGAAGGCCTTTCTGGAAATTAGACGCGACCCCGGTATGTTTAATGAAAAAAAAAAGAAAATACACAGAGTGTACATTTGAAGTACACTACGTGTACTTTCCGTTTCTATACTCCTCTTTAAGAAGCCTCCAGGTCACCCCACACAGCTACCTGCGATAATCGAGTATTAGGCGTGTATTCAAAAATTACATGGCGTGTACTTCAAAAATTTCCAGAAACTCCTCTTTTCATCAAAAACACCAGAAAATGAAAACATACCTGAAAAGAGGATCTGGGTTCTTACAAACTTCCCCCCTTAAAGAAATTCTAACCTGAATTTCCCTAGCAAGGCGGCGTAGAAGAAGAATCCTCGAACAGCTTCGGCCACTGTGATCGTACATCGGCCTCTCACTCCCATGTCTCATCCTATACTTGCATGTGCTGCCATAACACTCATACCAGAGGAATAGACCGGCCATGGAGAACCTTCATACTTCAATCAAAAATCCAGATAGGATGCTCCTTGAACAATGAATCCACCACCAACTCGACTTACTCAGGTTGGAAAGCATGAGACAAGTCTGAGAAGTAACGTCAAAGCTGAGAAACGTGGAAGACGTCATGCATAGTCTGGTACCACTGAGGTAACTGCAACCGATAGGCACTCGGCCCAACTCTCTCCAAAACCTCAAATGGCCTGACATACCTCGGCGAAAGCTTACCCTGTCTCATAATCCTCCTATGTCCCAACATCGGTGTGACATGCATGAAAACCCAATTTGTGACCTCAAACTCCAAAGTTCGTCTCTATTGATTAGCATAAGACTTCTGTTGTGACTTTGTAGTAGTCATCCTCTTCTGAATCAACTCTATCTACTCTATGGTCTCCTGGAAAAGATGAGGTCCCAGCATAGATGCCACTCCAGCATCTAGCCAACACAAGGGTGATCAGCATGGCCTACCGTACAAAGCCTCATAAGGTGCCATCTGGATACTTTCTTGAAAACTATTCTTTTAGAAAAACTCCACAAGAGGTATATTCTTCTATCAAGAACCTCCAAAATCTAGGATGCATGCTTGGAGAATGTTCTCAAGCACCTAAATCGTACGCTTGGACTGACCATCTATTTGGGGTGGCATGTTGTACTCAAAAGCACCTGTGTACCCAAAGCCTTATGAATCCCCTGCCATACCCAATAAGTAAAACGTGCATCCCTATCTGAAACAATAGAGTGTGGTACCCAATGAAAATGTACAATCTCTCAGATTTACAACCTTCCCAACTCATTAACACTTAATGTCTCCTTAATTAGAAATAAGTGAGAAACCTTCGTAATTCTGTCGATGAAATCCCAAACTACATCATTCCCTCAAGGAGACTTTGGCAAACCGGTCACAAAGTCCATCGTGACATCATTCCACATCCACTTGGGAATGGGTAACTACTGCAAAATCCCTGCTGGTCGCTGATGCTCCGCCTTCACCTGTTGACAGGTGGAACACTTTATGATGAAACCAGAGACGTCTCTCTTCATACCTGGACACCAATACTGGTAGTGTATATCACGATACATCTTGGTAAAACCAGGATAAACTTCCCAAACTGAGGAAAGAAATTCTCGCATCTGCTCCTCGTGTATGTCTGCTGACACCCATACGTGCCCCTGAAAATTTAAGATCTTATCCTTGCCTACTGTCCATCCAGGAATAGGGTTCTATCCTGAAACACTTTCCTATAGGACTAGGCCTTCTGAATCTGATAGCTTCCTCATTTTCACTCGATCAATGAGAGTAGAGGTGACAGTTACAGAAGAAAGAAAAGTTTTCCCCTGTCTGTCATGCACATCCAAATTCATCTCATAAAATAGATCCATAAGCTTCCACTCACTACTGGCCTCCTGAACTTCCTATATCTGATTCCTCCTTATCGACGCATCATCCACTACATTTCCTTTCCCAGGTTTGTAGGAAAGCTCAATGTCAAAATACTGAAGGTACTCAACCCACCTTTGTTGTCTCAAATTCATATCACGTAGAGTGAAGATGTACTTGAGACATCTGTGGTCATTGAAAACCACATAACGCTCTCCCAGAAGATAATGTCTCCAACATCATAAATCATGAACAATAGCAGTCAACTCGAGATCGTGAGTCGAGTAGTTCCTCTCATGGGGCCTCAACTGCCAAGACCCGTATGCAACAACTTCATCTACCTAAATAAGCACAGACCTCGGCCTAATCCAAAGAATCATAGTAAATAGTATATCTTTTTCCTAGATCTAGAAATACTAGTATCAGTGCTGAAGTTAACCTCCCTTTTATCTTCTCAAAGGATGACTCACATGTATCTGGCCATAAGAACTTCTCACCCTTCTTAGTCAGACCCGTCAATGGTGATTCTAAGGGTGAAAAGTCTTGTATGAAACATCTGTAGTATCCAGCCATCCCTAGAAAACTTTTTACCTCAAAGAAGTTCTTCAGATACTCCCAGGAAACTACTGCTCTCACTTTCTCTGGGTCTACTGATACTCCTGTCTCTGAGATAACATTACCCAAGAAGTGAATCGGGTCCATCCAAAAGTGTCATTTTGAGAGCTTAGCATATAATTGATGCTCTCTCATTGTACTCAAAATGATGTGTGGCATGATCGTGTCGAGTGTGAGAGTACACCAAGATATCATCTACGAAGACAACCACAAAGGAATCCAAGTATGGATGGAACACTCGGTTCATCAGTTCCATGAAGACTATGGGTGTGTTCGTGAGACTGAACGGCATAACCATATACTCATATAGAACATACCTACTTCTAAAGGATGTAATAGGTATATCAGATGGTCTAACACGCAACTGATTGTATCTAGACCTCAAGTAAATCTTTGAGAACACCCGGGCTCCTTGAAGCTGATCGAAGAGATCATCAATCCTCGGTAAGGGATTTCAGTTCTTGACCGTCAACTAGTTCAACTTCCAATAATCCACATAAAGTCTGAGGGTACCATCTTACTTCTTCGCAAACAGGACAGGAGAACCCCAAGGAGAAGTACTGGGTCGGATGAAGCCCCTTTCCTACAACTCCTCCAACAGCTTCATGAGCTCCTCCAACTCTGGTGTAGCAATCCAATAAGGAGGAATGGACACCGATGCACTCCTAGCACAAGTTCAATAGAAAATTACACCTCTCACTCCAGAGTAAAACTTGAAAAGTCCTCTGGAAAGATGTCTCTGAAATGATCCACCACTAGAGGAAAGTTTGTTTGTGAAGTCCCCTGGTCATCCAGATATAGACTAGCAGTCTGGGCTATAACTCCTCTTAACGCATGATGCTCGGGTCCTGTTATGCTCTCTTGGACATCCCATTCACCCTTATGAAGAAAAGATCCACCCTCTGGTGATGTGAAACTCGCCTTTTGATGATAACAGCTAACAGCTACTTGGAAGGGAGCTAGCCAGTCCATTCCGAGAATGACATCATAGTCAGTCATCTCTAGGACATAGAGGTCCCATAAAAAGTGACACCCACAAACCTCTAGAGGGAACTCCTTGCCCTGATGTACACTAGATATTCTAGTCCCCAACAAAGTGTCTAGTGTCAAGTTATCAGCAAAAGAAAAGATGTAGATCCCAAGGCTCTCCACAATAGAAACAGATATAAAGCTATGGGAAGCCCCTGAATCGAAAAGAGAGGAAACTTAAACTGAGGCTACTAAGATTGCACCTTGAACTGTAGAGGGTCCGGGATCCAGCTCCTACTGGTTCTGCTCTACTGCAAAATTCTTACCTATACCATGGCCTTGTGACCCTACAGGACCACTCTAATATGATCCACCCCGTTGTCGCTGGAAACCTTGTGACTTTCTACCACGACCACAACCTCCACCTCTGCCTGAATGGTCGGAAGAACTCCAGTTCCTAAAATGGTGAGAAACTGGTGGTACCACTCCTGAATGCGGGGTCATAGAAGAACCCTTGTCACCACCTGGGGGTGAAAAGATATAACAGAAATGCTGAAGATGGCCCATATTTCCACAAGATCAGTACTCCACTGAGTCTCTCGGGAAATGTGGTCTAGTATGCCCGATCTTTCCACACAGGTAGCACACCACCTGGATACTATAAGATGCATCCCGTATACTCTGATCTCCTATTGCAGTCTCCCTACAGCGCTTCCTACTATCGTCCGGAGAATCACTAACCCCGGATACTGAACCACCCTGGCTCACAGCTCTAGAATCCCTCAGATTGCACTTCGTGATCAGTGTCTGGTTAACTATAGAGGGTATCAAAGTCAACCTGAAGATGTTCACTTGGGATCAGATATCCTGCCTGATACCATCCTCAAACTTCCGTGAAAGGAACAACTCATCACCCCCTAGCATAGGCATTAAACGTTGAAACTCTATGAAGCGAGAGGAATACTCCATAACAGAAAGAGTACCCTTATCTAGACTCATGAACTCTCAGGCTCGATCAGCCCTCAAGGTCTCCGGATAGAAGTAATTGTAAAAGATGTACTGAAACTCATCCCAGACCAAATTATTCTAGCATCCCACATGTGAGATCACATCCCACCACCTCTTGGCGCAGTCTCGAATCATGTAGGTAGCGAGCTTCACCCTCCTCTCTAGAGGTATCTCCAGATGCTCGAAGATCTTTAGATTGGATTCTATCCATGAATCTATATCCTGGGGTCCTCCATCCCATGAGAAAGTGCAAGGATGCTAGTGCGGAAAGACCCGCATCAATTCTGCCATCGACGGGGTAGGGGAGGCGCTCCCTAAAAGGTCTGCATCATCCTCATAAACCTCTCTTGGAACTGTGCATCAGCACCTGTGTCAGGTATAAAAGTTGGTGCCAAGACTAGCACAACTAGAGGTTCTGCTGGAATTCCCTGATCACCCATGTCCGGTGTCTGATCACCTCTTTGTGATTGGCGTACAACCGGAGGACATCTCGGTGGCATAACTCTGCAAGGTCAAACACACACCTCAGGTCAAGATTATCAAGGACTGAAAACTAGAAAATCAAGAAGGTTATAGGATAAGGAAGCATTCAAGTCTTACAAAACATGACAACACGGTGTGTATAAACTCTACATGTCATGTTTCCTTAAGTATTTCACATGGGCATGCACTTTTGCCACCCCAGGTCGTGTAACACCCCAAACCCATGGTGTGTTGTCCTAACACACAACATGTACTTGAATCCTTTTTCCCATGCCCGAGTCCCCTTACACGGATAAGCCACACGATTCTCCTAGAAGTAGACTACATGGCGTGTTCGTTCCAGACATGGCGTGTACTAGATGAGATTCTCTGACCTGAGTTGTTAGTGACACAGCTGGATACATGGCTCAGACTACACGGCATGTTCCATCTGGACACGGTGTGTACTAGGAATATTTTTCTGACCCGTGTTGTTCGTTACATGTCTAGGTACACATATTATACTACATGGCATGTTCCATATGGACACGGTTTGTATTATAAGAGACTCAACTGACCCATGTTGTTAGTGACTTAGCTGGTTTACACGGTCTACAACACGGCGTGTACATCCGGTACACGGCGTGTCCTACTAAAGATTCAAAACCCCATGTCCTTACCCACATAGTCTGAGACACGGTTAGAGACTAAACGGCTTGTACATACAGTACACGATTTTTACTTATGAAAAATGGTTTCTTCCCGAACATAAGAACACATGGCATGTATTTAACGTTACACACCATGTATTCTGGGTTTTTCTGGATAGTAAGCCTCATAAACTACTCTAGGACCCAGAAAAATACTGAAAAAGAACATTAAAGTTCCAAATTCAGATCTGTGAGGGCCCATACTCCCCGAGAATCAAATCATGGCATCTTATACATGTCATATGCAAGGAAAACAAGTCAATGATTCACCAATTTCCGATTCATGAAGGCCTATAACACCTCAAGAACCAAATTTTGGTGTTACTTCAAACAAAACCTTACACAAGCAATACCTTATAAAATAACAGGTATTATATCAAGCATCTATCACAACAACATGCATAACTAGCACAACATATATCACAACATCAATCAATCGCTAATGCACCCTAAATGGCATGGCAAGAATGCATGACATGTGATTTTTCTATCAAGTGCATATATGATGCATGATATGGAATACCCTCATCTCATCGGGTTGCGATAGAAATAGGACCTTGATATCATCAACAATAACAACACAAAACATGTGAATCACTCAAAGTGAAATCAAATCAACTGTAAAATTGCAAAACCAGAAAAATTTCAGTTACGAGGTAGATTGGATTTTCCATGTACATGGGTTAGCTACTCCTGGGCACAACTTATTACCAAGTACCTATTCCTTTCTATCCCTGGATATAGTCTCCAAACAGTAATTCAAGAAGAAAATAAATCCTTTGATACCACTTTGTAACATCCCAGTTCCGAGATCCACCCAGAGGCGCCTCGTACCCAGTTAGTCACATGGAATCAAGTGCATTTCCCCGAATGCCAGAGGCTGTCGACTAGAAACGAGGGCCTTGGGTGTGATATTGGGGAAAATATTCCCTCATTGGAAGAGTATAAAGTGGAAATAAACTAGATTTAAAAAATTGGAAGCATTAATAATACCATACAACAGTAACAGAAGAAGACAGGAACTAATAAACTGGAGCACACATATATATAAATGATGCATGATACATATATCTAGGAAAACAGCCAAACAAATCACAATGCTAGAATACAAATATTACTAAACCAAAGTACAAAAGAAAATAGATAAATAGATCCACATCATCGCAAGCCTCAGCTTGGTACCATGATCTCCAGCTCCACAGAAATCAAGTGCCTGAAGTAGAAGGGCACTTTCCCTTATCTATAGCTATAGAAATATAATCTTTTGGGCCCAAAAGAATGACCCAAATAGGGTGTGAGACTAAATCCTAGTAGGAAACCACCTGAAGATATGTGACAAACATTCTGTGAATATATATGGCAGGTAATAAACAAAGATGCATCAAACAAAAAAGTACTCAGCAGTAAACAACTCCACATATCAAGTAAGCAGCTAATCATGCGGGTAACCCTCTGGGAATCACACATAGCCTATCCCCTCTGGTTCAGTTATAAGAACATATGGAGACTCTATGAGGAAGATCACATGGTCAATTACCCTTATATTCAATATATTAAAGACTCTATGAGGAATCTCACACGGTCAATTCCCCTTATAGTTAAATAGTAATTGAAGACTCTCTGAGGAATTTCACAAGGTCAATTCCCCTTATAGCCCAAAAGTAATTCAAGACTCTCTATAGAATTTCACACAATAAATTCCCCTTATATCCCAAAAGTAATTCAAGACTCTCTAAGGAATCTCACATGGTCAATTCCCCTTATAGTCTACTACACCATGTTCTCACGGCTCTGTGTAAGTCAAATGAGCATAGCAATGCAATACGACCAAATTAAACCTCCAAAAATGCTTGGATAAACAGTCTACAACACATCAAGCATGTCAGATAACGATAATCACTCCATCCTAGAGTACTAGGTATGAGAAAATCATCAAGGAGGCCCTACAGGCTAAAAATATCAAACAATCACAATCAAAACATGCATGGGAAAACACTTCCAAAGTATAGAAATTAACCCTATTCATATCAAATTAACCTCTACTCAAGCATAACAAGCAACAATAGGGATAAAACGGTAAACACACAATTCCTTGTTCATGGGTATTGAGCTATTTTTCACATATAACTCTAATAATTTCAATAGAAAGGCACAAACCACCTACCTCAGCATTGGGAGATCGATATACTTGAGTCTCAGGGCTTGAATCACCTTAGAACGCCAAAGATCTAAAAAAATTATAAAAACGTTCATCAGGGGATAACTTGAAAATGAGGAGTCAGGAAACGAAGCTCAAGAAGAAAGGAGAGCTTACCGAGGTGATCCCAACGCAGATGACAGCGGTCGATTCGGAGATCGGATTCTCGGTCGAGGGCTTGAAGGAATATCGCGGTTGTACGAGAGCTCTTGGACGAACTAGGTCGAGAAGAAGGCATTTCTTGTGATTAGACGCAACCCCGGTATGTTTAATGAAAAAAAAAGAAAATACATGGTGTTTACTTTTGAAGTACATTGCGTGTACTTTTCGTTTCGGTACTCTTCTTTAAGCGGCCTCTAGGTCACCCCACACGGCCTGGTGTGTGGCCGCTACACGGTCATCACACGGCTACCCACAGTAACTGAGTACACAGCGTGTACTCATAAAGTAAATGGTGTGTACTTCAAAATTTTCCAGAAACTCCTATTTTCCTCAAAAACACCAGGAAAAGAAAACATACCTGAAAAGAAGATTCGACTTTTTAAAATAGTTTTCCCTTTATAATATATGCTTTCATATAAAATTTAAATTTCTTAAATTTTTTATTTTAATTTGATTAAATATAATCCAAATTTAGAATCAATTCATCTAAATTAGGTGTGATGAGTAATATTGTATTTTATTTAAAAAAATAATTATCACGGTAAATGTTCAAAAAAATAAAAAGTGGTAAAGGGGGGTAAATTAAAATGGCATAAGCTTTTAATAATTGATTTTTCTCTTTTTTTTTCTTTTTTTTATTGACTACAATCATAATTTTTATTATGTTGAAACACATCAACGAAAAAATTAGGGACCCATGTAATGATGTATGTGAATATAATTACTGATCACTATTTTATTAAAATCTGTGAGAAGGATGTAAAGTTCAGGTTATAAAATACAGGGCATATTAGGGTCTTCCCTTTTAGCCAGTAGATTTATTACCTTGTTTCCTTTGTGATAAATGTGATCAATATGAATACCCTACCCCATTATTTTTTTTAACATTTAAATTGATTAAAATCATTCTATAATAACCTTTTAACATATTGGAGTTAATATTATAATTCCAACCAATATTTCCTCGCATAACTCCCATGTCATTCCATGTTTACCCATTACCTAACTCAAGTTTAAAAAGAAATATCCTTCATTTTCACATACAAAAGGGTCCCTATTCCACCCACTCCAAACATTTATATCCTTTATTTTTATATCAAATACCTTCCCAAAATAATTATGCATAAGAATTTCATTCAGAAGGAAGACATTGTGAGAAGAAGCAATCATTAAAGTAGGTAATAGGTTTTTATTTATGTTTTCAATTTATCTTCTCATATATAATATTCATAAATCCTATCTACTACTATAATTATGAATTATTAAAATCAATAGTATTCTATAACAATGATATTTTCAATTTATAAATTTTTATTCTTATTCGTTCATTCATTTTAACACATTCTCATTTGGGTTAGTTTTAAAAAATACCTGAACAATGTTATAAAATTTAGATCATTATTAACTAATAAAACTTATATTTTTTTAATAATTATTGAAAATTATGAATTTAATTTCTATTTTAAATTCTTTAATGTTAATATTTATAATTATTTTAATTAATAAAATCAATTCTTTTTATTGATCCATTAATCACACAAAAGGTATAATTTATAAACATTCATTATAAACCAATATTGTAAAATACATAAAACAACCATGTAAATCAATAATTATATAAAAATAATTTATATAAACTCTATCACCATACATTAAGTGATTAAAACATGAGTAAAGAGAAAGTACCAAAATAGAAAAATTGGAAGTAAATATAGAATGAATGGAACAATTAACACCAAGTGAATAATTTTATCAGTGAATTATTAATAAATGAGTAATAAAAAATTATAAATGGATTTTTTAAGTGAAATTAATATAAATTAGGTTCTCAAATAAATTTATATTAATACTAAATAGATTTTATATGGTGTTAGAGTGTTTTCAAAAAATAAAGAATATATGGTAAGGGTTTTTCATCTCAATTTCACTTCATTGTGGCATGTTTCATATTATCCAAATATGTCCCTTTATATTAAATACATAATTCCCCATCTTCAAATATTTATAATAATACACTTTAGATACATTTTATTTCAAAATCCATTTCATGATACCTTTTTCATTATCTTTTGATTCGTACATTACCAAAATCATAACAGTTTTCTTAACCCGATTTTCATTTCATGGGGTTATTATATTTATTCTTCAAATGTGTCCTTATATATTTGGTATTATATAACCATTGAAAATATAATATGGTTCCTTCTATTTATTTTGTGTTATATTAAATTTCATTTCAAAATCTTTTTCTTGAATAATTTCATCGTTATAATACATGTTATAAAGAGAAGTTGATGCTCTCAATATTGGTTATTTCTCCTCCATGGCCATATTATTTCTGACAATAAACCATTATTTAATTATTTTTAAGTATAAATATATAATGTTTTCTTTATATCTTATATTTATCTTTTTCACTTTTAAAAAATATAATTCTTTTTATCTATATGGATTTCTTTAAAACTGTTAAAAAAATTAAAAATTATTTCATTCTACTTTAATGCATTTTATATTTTACACTCTATATTTATTGTGATTTAACCTTTATATAATTTTTAAGGTAACATTATTGGGACATTACCTTTAAAATAATGTCTTAAATTTTTTTTTCATCTAGTCAAAAATTATTTTGAAAGCGATGTATCTCTTTTTTTAAGGAAATGTTACCAAAACATTAAGAAAACTATTTTTATGATTTTTATAGAATTTATATATATATATATATATAAATGAACTTAATATTTTGAAGTATAATTAATGTACTTATTTTTTATTCTTTCTGCTGGGGTGTTCCCTTCTGGGTCTTCATCGACGATGTTTGCTGACGAGGGCATTGTACACTTCATTCCTTCTTTCCAAAGGTGGATTGAATTTATCACTTCTTTAGATATTTATACTCCTTGATAGAAATAGGATGATGGTTCTTGGAAGTTTAACAACCTGCAGCTCGGATGTAGAGGATTCACTCCTTACCCCCTAGAATTACATTATTGATACTTACTATCACTTGGGGAATGGAAGGCATCATCCAGGCCTAATATGAGGGGTGTACAGAAATGGTCAATCATGGAGTCCATTTTTGTGTGGCTATGCCAAAAAGTAAGATCCATTATCATACCTATAACAAAAATCAAGAAGTAGGACAATGCGATAAGGGGAACTGCATAGGGAATTAGGAAATAACTATGCACGGCCATGGAGGACCGCAAGGGAAAGGTGTTTGCAAAGCTGAAGGCCTCACTGATAGAAGCTTCTTAAAGTTCTAATACTTCTTGAAGCATGGAAAAAATGGGCTCTCTGAAGGGAGGATCTCCATGAAGAAGGTCAGCCCGGCCTAGGCCTAGGGTCCACATGTATTTAGGGGTGCTTCGTGAAGGCATAATGATCCATGAAGACTTGAGTTCCCAATAGGGACTCCTACCTTCATGATGGTCATGGAACTTCTTGAAGGGTATCTTCACATTAAGTGGAGGTAAAATATTAACAAATGTAAAGCTGTTTCGTGGTGATCAAATACCTTGGGTGGTGAATTTTCTCATCGTCTCACAGAACATAGGGGAGATTCATGAAATGGGATCTAGAAAGCTGAATAGTCAGGGTAGTGATGCCTCGAGGTGGGGGTGAGTATCATATTTATAGGAATAGGGAATCAAGATGCTCAAATGTGCGATCTAAAGGAAATTTAGATTTTTTAATGGAGGAGTATACGTCGGACTCATGGGGTGTTCCATCAAGGGGCTTGGCGGCAATCACGGAGGTCATAGGACTCACATGGTCTTCCATCAAAAACATTTTCAGTATTCAAATAGGTTATTAGACTCACGGAACTCTCCATAAATATGCCTCACATCATTCTTGGTAGTGAGGGGCTTGAAGAGGGATCTTTACAAAGCACCCTTTGGTGATTTTTTTACGTGTAAGGATTGAAATTTTTTCCGAACAGTATTTAATTTCAATAATACATAATGGGAAATGATTTCAACACAAAAATATCCCCCCCCCCTCATAATTGGATTTGAAGGGAAAGGTATGGTTGAATTATAAGGGTAAATCACTGAAAACTTGTCAATCGTAAAGACAGCTTACAATGCAGGTGTGAGGATTATGGGGGAGAGATCACCACAAATCTCAAAAACGACAAGGGTTCCATGAATCTCTGAGGGTTTCTATCTAAAACTTTTTCATAAGGGCACCCCTTGTCTACATATGATCTCTGATAACATTATTCTTGAGTTATCGAATCGAGAATCTCCAACACACTTTTGAACACTCTCTACAAACTGGGTTTCTCATACCAATGCTCTGTGAATGCTACTTAGCGAACAGATGCATCATGATCCTTTGTCGCCCCAGAATACATGTTAATTCCATCGATGCTCCACGATCTTATGCTCTATGAACATTATCCATGAACGAACTTCATGAATGAGCTTCATGAATATGAAAGAAAAACAACTATGTCTTAGAAAAAATGGTCAATCAGGAAGTTACCTGGGAGGTCCTTGTAGATGATGCCCAAAGAGAAGATATGATGAACAACATGCTAGTCGAGGAGCATATTCGGATTCATTCTGACCAGGAATATTTTTTGGTGATGTTGACATAACTTCCAATGGATTACCCCTTGTACAAGAGATTTTCATTGTACAGATTCGGCCTGAGGGGTGATTTTTTGTCTCAGAGGTGAATAGAGACAAACTATCTTACTGGCTAAGGGGAACACTGAATCAATACTAGTGGTTTAGAGCTGCTTACATCCATACCTAGAGGGATCATATGCCTATTACTACATATTTCTTGTACAACCATCACAACATTATCAATGGAAAATAATTACAGCTAGAGGTATCTCTGCCACAGCATCATACCATCTTCAAGGTGGGTTAGGGAACTAAGAAAAATGATGGACTAATGATGGGTACCTATTCCAAGGTAGAAACTTCATGGAAGAATAGGCCTGGGCCTACCGAGTATCTTTATTTTGTGAGGTATTAGAAGTATAGATGAGGCGAGTATGCCATTATAGTGTTCCATGGGCATCCAAATTCTACATATATCAATATAAATAAATCATGACTGAGTTGTTGAGTAGATGGTCATTGAGGACCAACACAATTCATCTTTATCACAGGGAGGTCGACATCAGCCTCTAGGACCACCACCATATTTATGGGGTTCCCATTCTAGGGGAAATGTATGATGAATTTTTTCCCACGGAGAGTGTGGGTAGATTCAGAGTAGATGTCATAGCTGGTGAAGGCATTACTAGACATGGTCTTGGGAGAAGATAAGATTATGGTGAGGGGGCTCTATTTCAAGTAGTGGTTTGGTCGTTTTATAAATTTTCTCCCGAAGAGTCCTGTTGGGGGAGAGGAGGCACCCATGAAACTACCTTTAAGGAACCATACCTACCTGAGTGGGGATCAGCACAACAATTAAGGTTCCTATTTAAAAGTCCTTGAGGATATCCAATGTAAGATATGGGGATACAAAATCAACACTGAGAAGTGATTGGTGGTTAGTTTGGGTGGGTTTATATCGGTGCTCATCTATGGATGGATGTTTCTAGTCAAAGATGTGAACATGGGTGTGCAACGAAGAACATTTATTATGGTATACATGTTGGAAATGGGAAAGCATATAAATCTCAAGATTCTAGTGTTGGAAAAGTTATATAAGGTGATTTTGTATATTAGTGAGTGGAAGAATAAATTGTATGTATGAGGACTGCTCCACTTTCTGTATTGTTGGGTGGTAGGTCACAAGAGGGTGTATGAATACCCAAATCCCATTTCCCCTCCCAAGTCAGACATTTGACCAGCTGTTCTAAATGCGGTGGGAAGTTTACCATTCAAACTGTACCTAATAGTGATGTTGAACAAAATCTGGAGGGTGAAAAAATTAAAATTCCATCCATTACCTTTTCCAACAGGAGTGTTCACCAATTATGGTAGGGGAACTGAAGAGAGGCGGTCATATCTCACGGCCTTTCAAGGTGGAGTACTAGTAGTGAGGGTGGACCATAAACCAATTTGTGAAATTTATAACCTGCATCGATTCACAAGGAAGTTCTGGTGTCTACATATATTAAACCCAAAATTCTACTTGGGGTATGTCATGAGGATCACCCATGTGTTATGAGGTAGTTGTGGCTCATGTTCACATGGGAGGATATGAAAATGGGGAATGAACTGCCTCCATCTACTCCTTCTTACAGGATAGTCAATGATTATGCAAAGAGATGGGATTTATCCTACCAAATAGAAATTTTTAAACAAAGGACCACCCAATATAGTGATGGAGTGGCCCCTACAACTCGATTTTGGGTTCAGACAGAAAAAAGAGTGTGTCGCAGTGGTAAGGTTGATGCACATCATGGTGGGGGAGTTGTATCAGCAGGTCCAATACTTCGAAGGTATGAACCGTCCAGAAGTGGAATAATAGAAGATACAACAGGCCCAATGATCCCCATCAAAAAGACTCAGGATAAAAGGGCCCATCAAGAGGATTCCACAGAATTCCTTCCCAGGCTCTTGGGAAGTGGCTACACTGCATGGATATACCTAAGTATGTTGTTTACCATAAGTATTAGTAAGCTTGGTATGTCAACAAGTAATTCCTCAATCCTTAAAAAATATATTACCTCCTCACCCAGTTTGGGATGGATCTTTTGGGTATTGTTCAATACAAGGTCACCTTCATTGCATCCCAGGCAGAGGGGGAACAGTTTGTAGCTGAGCTGGAGAACCTAGTGCACACTCCATCCAATGATAGATCAGGTGAAAGTAATATCTTCACCACAACTATATGTTGCCAGGATAGTGTAGCACTTTCCTCTACCTAATGAATCTAAAGGATCATGGGGAGAATATTCTAATATATTTATCCCTCTAGAGGAAAGTGAGGTTGGGACCCCCAAAGAAACTTCTTTGTAAGGATTCACTGAAGCTCTTGAGGTAAGATCTTAACCATTCCATTTTACAATCTATTTCATGTTTATAAAGGTTTCTAGACAAAAACATTTTTTCTATACAGGATAGCCTTATACAAAGGACCCCCTTTTGTAGGGACAAAGATGTGAAGATGGGTGTAGATGACCAAGCTCAAAGGGCTATAGAGTCCAGTGGAGTTGTGGCAACCAGGATGGATTCTCTGAAATTTATGAAACTCCTAATCATATATGGGGGACACGTCCTAACATCCCAAAGATAAAAATCCAAATGAAATAGAATAAGTATCCATCACTTGACCAAAGTAAGATTCCAAACTCACAAAGTCAGGATTTCTGTTAGTTAAATCAGACTGACTAATACAGCCCTTGTCCGAACAATCCTTATAGTGGCGGGCGCTCTGCTGGTATGAATGGTAGGATGCCCTAGGGCCCCTTTCCTGAGGGGGTTCCAGTTTTCATGGATCCAAGTGTCCAAATTGATCGTTCCATGACCTTTGGTGATTTGATAGTTGTGGATTTTGGTGGAACCACCGATGGGGCTGATAAGGATGACCTTATTAAGGTGGGATCAAGTGATGAAGATCGACCTCGCGATATGGAGCCCAATCTAGATTATATGATTCCATAGGAAGACCCTTCCACTGAATTCATAACATCATTCCCAGAATACAAACCTGCAGACCCAGAAGAGTTGTACGAGTCTAATTTCTATGTGGTTGAGGATAGTCATGCTACCCGATGTTGATCATAGAATCCAATCAAGAATTTCATTGACAAGGACCTGGAATGTGAGTGGATAAGCCAGATGGTATCACTTCACCTCTAGATATGAAACTTATGCACTATAGGGGTAGACGTTCAAGGTTTTCACATGCTCCTCTGGGACTATCTTACTGAGAAGATATGGGAAATAAGTCATCATCTAGACACTACCAAGTTCTGAGAAAAATCTGAAAGAATATGGAATCTTCCAGAGGTCAAGTAGGAGGTTTATAACCTAAATGAGCAGATAAACAAATGATTTTATTTTTTCACTAATCAATGAAGACTCCTCACATGACTAAAATTATAGTTGGTGGGGACCCAAAATCAATTGAAGCAGGAAAGAGGCCAAGTGACAGACATTAGAGTTGAACATGAACAGGCACTAATTAGAGAAAATGAGATTTTTCCCATAGAAAATGAAGAAGAAATGGATCTCATGCGATGAAAACAAATCCTAGAAGCCACACATTATATGGTGGATGACCTGAACTATTGTTTAATTCATTAAAAGTTTAAAATTTATATTCCTACTAACTATAGTATATGTGTAAAAAATGGTCGAACCCACAGGGAAGGCAATTATGATCACTATTATTTTAAAAACCTTCAAAAACTCCACTATTGTCTATAGTGGAGTGGATACTCTATTTTTTTTACTTTTTAACTTTTTCTTCATGATATTATTAAGTATCAAAGAAACTACACTTTTTTTGTGTTTTTGATCTAGACTAAGACAGAATACAAAACAAATTGAGAGCAGTGAACAACAGAAATATAGAGCGTTGATAAATGAACTATCAAAGTAACGCCCGGGGAAAAACATTAGTTCTACTAGTTTAAAAAGGATTCCTATTCACTTAAAGTTGTTGTAATGGACCACTAAAAGAAAAGATGACTCACTCTCCTCGCCAGGATTTAATTCATACAGTCAATCAATCTTGGAATTTACCACTCCAAGATAAATCAACCGTAAAAATTGTGAATTGAAAAAGACTATAGAATTACTCACCATAAGTTCTGAAGTTTACTAAATTCATTTAATTTTGGAAGATGAATCCATAATAAATATTTCTGAATGATTATAGAATTTAGAAATTAAGTTCTAGTGGTACGATGTAGCTGAATGAATTCAGAACTGATCTCACCAATCAATTCGGGATACATTGAATTGTTAAAAAGAAAAGGAATTAAAGATACAAGTAGAAATTTTTTAATTCCCCGAACATGAAGGTTTAGCAAACTAACTTGTTCATTATAAATACAGAAAAAAAGAAACATGCTAGAACAAAGAATAAAACATTCAGAAACGAGGGAAGGAGAACCCCCCAAATGATGTGCTCTGCTCTCGGGCTTCGTCAACTCCATGGCTAACCACCTGATCTCTCTGCTTCTTTGAAAGAGAAGCTATCGTGAGTGAATCTGTCTATCCGCTAGAATATTTATGTTTGCACTTCTCTTTAATCCTTTGTCATCTACTTCATGCCACCCCTTCTTTATCACGGACTTAAAATGTACTTCTCTTGTGCACCGCACATGTGCTTTTTTTCCGTGACTGGCATGTCGCGCTTGTTTTACCCGTGTAACTAACTTTGGGTGAGTTAGTTGTGTGAACCTGGAGGTTTTGAAGGCATTGGGGTGAACCTGTGAAGTAAAGAACAACAAGACAAAGTTATAAATGTTAAAACATGATAAAAAACAATTGATAATAATAGATAAATTACTTAACAATTATTAGCTGGATATTTTACTAATTTAATGTAAAACTTAAATTATTAATTATTAAGTATTATTATTTAGTAATTAAGTAATTAACTTATTTAATTTAATATATATTTATTAAATTTAATTTTAGTTGCAAATGAAGATATATTTTAGTTAATTAATTAATTAAATTAAGTTACATTATTTAAATCTATAAGTTGTTAAAATTATAAATATTATATTAGATAATTAAGTTGATATTTTTTTCAAATATTAATTAATAATGTTAAAAATAACTAATAAATTAATTATTATTTTATTGATAACTTATTAAATATTTTATTTTATACTAAATTTATTTATAATTTAGAATTGGTATTTTATTTAATATATTCATTTTAAACACCTATTTAATATGGAACACTAAACAATAATTTATTTAAACTAAAATTTGAAGATTAATTAATTTATTTTAATAAAGTTTAAAATTAATTAGATTTATAATTATATTTTATTAATTATCTCATAAATATTATTTATTTAACATTTTAATTTGGTTACTTTTTAAAATTAAGTTTTTATTTTAGTATATTTTAATTAATTTATTTATTTTATTTTATTTTTAATAAACTTATTCCCCCCCCAAATCTTGGAGAAAAGAACCATGGGAGGAGGGTTTCTCAGCTCTTTCTCCAAGAAGGAGGTCCGCGGTTCCAGCTCTTCCTCCAGCGACGCAGCGAGACCAGCTGGATCAGATCCCTATTCTAGCGCACATCCTCCCCAGCGCAGCATCGGCTTCGGCTCCAGCAGGTGGTGAGGAACAGTTTCTCCAGATCCAAGAACTGGTAGTGGTTTCTCTGCTCAGATCTGAAGCGTGCAGGCTTCCTCCTCTTCAACATCTTGTGGTTCAACAGAAACGACGTGGCTACACCTCTCATCTTGACCTCGGATTGCAGTGGCTTGCGGACCAGATCTGGGCAGTGCACAAACCCCTTCTGGTTCTCTAGGGGAAAGCGCAGATTGACTTCAACTCCTCCATGGAAATTACCAGTTTGGGTTTCACCATCATCAGTACACAAAAATCCCCTTCATGGATGCTATGCATCTGTTGAGGAATTGACGACTTGAATCTAAAATGACTCCAAATGCAACGACAGTTTGAAGCAAAGGTTCAAAATAATGATGAATCCAGGCTTTAGATGCAGTGGATGGTGGTTGATTCATCGCAACGGTGAGTGTATTTAAAAAAACATGAGATGTTCAGATTCAGTTCCCCTATAGATCCAATGAACGGATGGCTCAAACTTGTGAAATGTTGTAACGATTTCCTGGTTGAGTCTGTGGTGGTGGATGAGGTTTGAGTCTAGAATTACAAGTGATGTGGAAGAATAGAGGCATTAGAGATTTTTGGTAAGTGAATTGGGGAAGGTGCGGCAGAGAGACCGATAAAAAGAAGTGGATATATGGCAGATCGATGGAGGAAGAAATAATCAGTGTGTACGATATGATAGGATGATTGGATCGGAGAGTCAATGACTCACCGATAGATAAAAAAGATCGGTGACAATAAGTTACCGATAGTTTTAATAAATTGACTCATCAAATGATAAAATAAAAATAATTAATCAGTGAGATGTGAGAAAAAGAATCGATGTGACATGAAAGACTATTATTTAATAAAAAAATGAGTCACCATTTGTGAGAAATTAATAAACTGTCGGTGAGTTCCTGACACACCGACTGAATAAAATAAAATAACAAGTCACCATTAGATAAAAAACGTATCAGTGATTCGACTCACCGATAGTTAAAAAATGAGAGACTGAAACTAATGCACAGGAGAGACCGATGTTGTTTCAAAATGATCGGTGAGTCATGACTCACAGATAGTTATAAAAAACTTTGTTGTGATCAGGGATTGGTAAGTCACATTCAGTGAGTCGTGACATCAGTGTGACACAGCATCGGTGCAACGCGGCATCGGTAGAACAAATCAAAACGTTAACAATAAAAATTTAATTTAAAACAATTAATAAAATGAATAAAACATTACTTAATTAATTAAAAAGAAAAATTAACTAATTTTTTAAAGAATAATTAATTAAATTAATTAAAAACTAACTAAATTATTAAACAAACTAAAAAATAAGCAACTAAATTATTAACTAAGAATATAATTATCAAGATTAATTAATTATATTTTTAACTAAATGAAAAACACATAAAAAATTTATCTTCAAACATAAAATTAAAATAATTAAAATTAACTAAATATTTAGAACATCTAAGTTAATTAATTAAATGAAAAAATGAAAACATAAAATTAAAAATAAGTTATTTTATTAAAATTTAACTTAATTTGTTAACTTATTTATTAAACAGAATAATTAGACTAGTTAATAAATAAATTTAATTTATTTTAATAAATCTATTTTAAAGAGTAAAGTTTAAAATTTAAAAACTAAATTATATTAATGAAAATAAAAATGAACAATTAATTAATTAATTAATATTTAAAATTATTAAAAAGTAAATCAGATTAATATTATTAAACTAAAAAGTAATTTAATATAATTAAAATATTTATAATGACTAAATAAAACGACTAAAAACACATATTTATTTAAAAAATGATTAATTAATGGATTAAGTGATAAAAATAAAAAAGTTCCATTATTTATTAAAAAGTGTAAAAATACAAAATTAACTTGTAAAAAATTAAATAAAATATGTTTTAAAACAATATAAAAATAGAGCCACATCAAATTCTCCCACACTTAAGCATTGTTTGTCCTCAAACAATACCATTTTTGTTATCTTTGAAAAATATCAAGGCATTTATTATTTTGCTCAAAATGTAACATGTCCAGCATTTAAAAACAAATGACAAAAAATTTCAATAGGTTTTTTTGGAAAAAAAATGTTCAATTGATGTCTTTCCTAGAATAAATACTCAAAGAGTAATATAGAAAGATATGAATAATCAAGAAATGAAGATTCCATGCCACATATGTGATACAACTTAATAACTTATTTCAATCCAAGCTCAGGTTCTAAGTCCAAAAGTGATAAGAGGTAAAATTTATGTGGAATTCAGAACTTAACAGTAGGAACTTTTTACAACGACTCAATCCTAGGTACCCTTAAATAATAATATTTTTTTTTGAATTACATTATTGATACAACATAAATGACTCCCATATAAACAATTGACCCCTTCTTCATCTGGCATTCATCATTCCCATCACCTTAATAAACTCATTTTTGACCCTAGACACTTTATTTTATGTTTCCCAAACCATGTATAATGTGATAAAAATTGTGCAATGCACTTATTTAAGGTGTAAAGAGGGCTTATAGTAAATAGAAATGCACCCAGCATCTAGGGTCTCAGAGACTCACCGTGGGATCACATATTCCCAGACTACTCTAGTTCCAAAATATTTATATCAAAAATCATTTAAACTGGATCTTTAAGGTGATTAATTTAATAATTAAAATAAAAGTAGAAGAATGAAGCCCCTAAGATAGAGTCAAACATCCATTTCCAGCAGCTATGATCATAACTCCACAAACATGTAACCCAAATCACTTTCAAATATAGTACCTAAACCAAGATATCCATTCAATAACTAAGTAAATATCACTCACTAATCATCCATTATCATTAATTTCAGAATCAATTCATAACTTAACTACCAAAGGTATACTCTCCATAGGCAAGACCCATTTGAAAAGAAATGTAAAGCCTAAAATTGTGCAAGAAATTTGAAAAAAATTACCCATTTTTTTGACAAAAAGTTTTAAGTTGTAGTGGGAATTGATGAGATCTCTCAATTAAGCATATTTTAGCATAGTAAAAAATTGACCCCCTCCCCCACACTTGAAACCAAAAAATTTCTCCAAAGTTGACTTCACATGTGGAGAAGAACAATTTAACAATTAAAGGTTCAAAACATATTTTCAATTAATTATATTTATAGAATGTATAAAGGGTATCTTTGAAATTCAAAAATTTTGTTTGCCACAAAGTTTAATTTACAACAGGTTCACAATAAAGTAAATGAATTTAACATTTAAGTCTAGTAACACAGATTTTCATTAAATTGCAAGCATGGCATGAAACTTGAAAGTTCACAGTGAACTGGGTGTAATCATTTTAATAGATTAAGTTCACTAATATGTTCAATAGAGAAAAAAATTGAATCCTAGAACACCCCAACCTAAAGCAGATTTAATACAAAATTTTTCAACCTGCATGTACCCCCCCCCCACACACACTTCAGTTCAAGAAGTGAATAAGATTTTAATAAAAATGAAATTCAGTTTTCTGTAGTGAATTACATGTATAATTTTTATTTACATAGTGACATACAACATACTTTCATTGATTTTCTAAAACAAGCATATTTTTAAAGGTAACAGTCAATGTCTCACCAATAGTAACAATTGTGACTTAGTAGTGAATTTTATTATGGTGAGCAGGGAGTAGAAAAATGAATGAAAACTAAATAATAGAATACTTCCCTAAATAGGATTATTATTAGTCCTCGACTTGGGAATTCCACTCCCTAAATGACACAACACCAGCATCATTTAATCCTGAAACAGAACCAAGAGACAAAGAATAATTAGTAACAGGAATTTCATAAAAAAGAGCATAGAAGCAGCACTTTATTCAAGGATAAAAAGAAAAAAAAGTAAAGAAAAAAAGAACCATGGGTTGCCTCCCATACAACACTAAGTTTTAAAATCTTCAGCCAGACTTAATTCAAGATCAGTTTTCAAGCACTGTGAAGGCAGCCAAGCCCTTCGTTTGTCCCTCCAAATAAAGTTTCACTCTATTCCCATTAACTAACAAGGGTTTGTTTTCTTCACCTAAAAATTAAAAGGCACCATTCTTCAGTTCTCTCACTATAGTAAAAGGTCCAGACCACTTGGACTTCATCTTTCTAGGAAAGAGTGTAAGTCTAGAGTTAAAGAGGACCTTCTTTCCCTATTTGAACTCTTTGGTTTGTATAATAGAATCATGAAATATTTTATTCCTCTCTTTATAAATCCTTGAATTAACATAACTCTCTCTCCTAATCTCATCGACCTCACTTAACTCAAGTAATATTCTATCACCAACACTCTTAAAATCAAAGTTTAGAGCCTTAACTGCCCAATAAGACTAGTGTTGCAACTCCATAGGTAAATGATAGCATTTACCAAATACCAACCTATAAGGATACATACCTATTTGGGTCTTGAAAGTAGTTATATATTTTCATAAAGCTTCATCCAATTTAAGAGACCAGTCTTTCCTAGAGTTTGAAATAGTTTTCTTTAGTACTTATTTTAGTTTCCTGTTTGAAATTTCCACTTGTCCACTAGACTGTGGATGATAAGAAGTACCAGTATTATGAAAAAAACTATATTTCTCCATCAAATATTTAAATATATAGTTCTTAAAGTGTGTTCTTTTATCAGTCATAAAAGACTTGGGAACTCCAAATCTTGAAAAGATGTACTTTTTAAAAAAATTAATTACAATATTATCTTGATTGTTGGGCAATACCAGTGCCTTAACCCATTTTGAAACATAGTCTATAGCAACAAGAATGTACTCATTCCCATGAGATGATGAAAATGGACCCATGAAATCTAAACCCCAAACATCAAAAATATCTACTTCCAGAATTCCTTTTTGGGGTAACTTCTGCTTCCTACCCACATTTCTTATCCTCTGACCTCTATCACATCCAACCACAAAGCTTCTAGAATCCTTGAAAATAGTAGGCCAAAAGAAACCAGATTGTAATACTTTTTGAGAAGTTATTTCACCACCATGGTGACCTCCCTAAGGGGAGGAGTAACAACTCTATAATACAGGCAACATATCCTATTCAAGAACACATCTCCTAAGAATACCATCAGCACATCTTCTAAACAGTAGGGGATCATCCCAAAGATAGTATTTAAGCTCAGAAATTAATTTTTTTCTTTGGTTATTGGACAGATTTTTGTGAAAGACACTCACTACTAAGAAGTTGGAAAAATATGAAAACCAAGAAGATTTATTGATTGAAACAGTCTGTAGTTTCTCACCAGGAAAGGAAGAGTTTATTTCCCTTGGATCTACATATTCAAATTAAGTAAGAGGAAGCCTAGAAAGGTGATCAGCAACTATATTTTCAGCTCCTTTCTTATCCCTAATCTCTAAATCAAACTCTTGTAACAACAAAATCCATCTAATCATCCTGGGTTTACTTTCCTTCTTAGATAGAAATTGATTCAAATCAGAATGATCATTGAAAACAATGACTTTTGAACCTAACAAATACTTTCTAAACTTCTCTAGAGCAAACACAACAGCTAGTAATTATTTTTCAGTATTGGTGTAATTCTTTTAGGCTTCATCTAGAAGTCTACTAGCATAATACACCACAGGTAATATCCTATATTTCCTATTTCCAAGAACAACACCTACATCCATATCACTAGCATCACACATAATCTTAAAAGGTAGTTTCCAATTAGGTGCAGTGATAATGGGTGACGTAGTGAGTTTCTCTTTAAGAAAATTAAATAATTTCAAATAGTTTTCATCAAATTTGAATTGTGGATCCTTGACTAGCAAAGAATACAAGGGCTTAGTTATTTTAGAAAAATATTTTATGATTCTCCGGTAGAAACCGGCATGTACTAGGAAACTTCTAATACCTTTAACATTTTTATGAGGTGAGATTTTTTGAATAACATCAATCTTAGTAGTATCAACTTCTAGACCTCTTTTGGAAACCTTATGACCAAGCACTATAGCTTCTGTGACCATGAATTGACACTTCTCCCAATTAATAACTAGGTTGGTTTCAATGCATCTCTCCAAGACTAATTCAAGATTTCCTAGAAAAGTTTCAAAAGTACTTCCCACAATGGAAAAGTCATCCATGAAAAACTCAATGATTCTTTAAATCATATCCAAAAAATATCCATCACACACCTTTGAAAGGGGGATGGAGCTCCACACAACCCAAAGGGAATCCTCCTATAAGAAAATTTCCCAAAGGGGCATGTGAAAGTGGTCTTTTCCTGATCCTCTAGAGCAATAGAAATCAGGTTGTAACCAGAATACCCATCCAAGAAACAGAAAACTCATTTCCAGCAAGCCTCTCAAAAATTTGATCCAAGAAGGGCATTAGAAAATGGTCCTTCATTTTGGTTGCATTAAGTTTCCAATAATCTATACAAACTCTCCATTTTATGGCTTTCTTAACATGGATTTCTTCATTCTTTTCATTTTTTACTACAGTGAAACCTCCCTTTTGGGCACAACCTGAACAGGGCCGACCCAAGCACTATCAGAAATGGGATAAATCATTCCAGTGTCCAGCCACTTATTCACTTCCTCTCTCACAACCTCTTTCATGTTTGGATTCAATCTTCTTTGACACTCTACCCTAGTCTTATGGTCCGGTTCCATAGGTATTTTATGTATAAAAAATGAGGGACTAACTCCCTTGATATCAGTTGTTTTCTAGCTTATGGTAGATTTAAACTTCTTTAATACATTCAACAGTCTTTCCTCTTTTTTTCATTTAGCTCAGCAGAAATTATTATAGGCAAAGTGGAGTTCTCACCCAAAAATGAATATTTAAGATAGGCAGGGATTGGTTTCAATTCAAGAGTGGGTGTTTTTACACTAAAAGGAACAATCTTAGGCCTGGGAGGTCCAAGATATTTAACATATATATTTTAAGAAGTATTGAAAGATAAAATATTTTCAATTTCGTGCTCAAATTCAAAAAAACAGTACTGCTATCCAAAATGGGCAGTATACTATCCAGATTTTCCAAATCAGAATTTAACAAATTTATCAATGTTGAATCATCTAATTGTTTCAAAAATTCTCCCTCAATGTCATCAAAATTTCCAGAATTGTTGGTTTTCACATTAACACCATCAAATTCACTCAAAAAGTTCTTATGTTCAGAAACATTGGACTCTTCTACAGTAGAAACTGAACAGTTGTCCAGTTCAAGGAAATTTTCCAGATTAGGAGTTTGAGTAGAATTTTCAACTTCTAAGATAGATTCAACAGAATTTTCAGCTTAAAAATTATTTTCTCTTGTAGAGAATTGAGTTTTAGATTCTTCAGAGTTTTTAGTTGAGTTATCGTTTTCTAAAGACTCTACCATTGAACAGTTTTTAGAAAAAGTTGGTCCTTTAACATTTTTAAACACATTGACCTCTTCTTGTTGTTCTCCAATTTTGAAAATAAGTTGACCCTTTAACACATCAATAACAGCACCTCATGTGTCCAAGAAGGGCCTACCCTAGATGATGGGAACCTCTTGATCACACTCCCTATCCAAGACTAAAAAGTTAGAAGGTAGAAACAGATTCCCAACCCCCACTAACAAGCCATCTACCCTACCCATAGGATGAGTGAAAGATCTATCAGCCTACTGCAATATGACTATGGTGGGTTGAAGGTCACCCAACCTCAACTGCCGAAATAGTGAGTATGGGAGAAAATTAATGCTAGAACCTAAATCCCACAAACGGTTGAGCTGATCAGAGTTTCCTAGTGTATAGGGAATGACAAAACTACCTGGGTCTTTCAGTTTGGGTGGGATTTTCTTTTGAAGCATAGCATTGCACTCTTCTGTGAGGCTATAAGTAGCAAATTATTCCAGGGTATTTTTGTTAGAAACAATTTTTTAAGAGATTTAAGATAATATGGGATTTGAATTAAGACTTTAATTAAAGGAATGTTTACTTGAAGTTTGTAAATGATACTAAGGAACTAAAGAAGTTTAGCCTTGGTATTACTTTGTGGTTTCATCTTTTCAGGGAAAGGGATGGGTGGGGAAAAAATTTTAAGGACAGTAGGTATATCCCTCACCTCTTCCTCAACTTTTTATTCCTTTGTTCTATTGATTTTTAGATGAATTCTAAGCTTGATTATTAGGTGGAAAATTCAAAATTTGATCATTTTCATGGCTTTTCTGTAAATTTCCCGCATGTGTGCAAAGCAGATTTTTATTTCCAGATTGAAGTAGATATTCATTTTGGGAATTTTCATGGTCTTTTTCAATAATAATTTGAGTATTCAGACCACTTCTAGTTACAACCACCATGTCATTCTCTCTAGGGTTTAGCTCAGTGGTACTTGGAAGTCAACCTTTTTTCCTAGATGGAAAATCTCTAGCAAGTTGTCCAAGTTGTGTTTCCATGTTCTGTATCCCCACATCAGTTTGCATTTTATCTGAACCATATTGATTTTGATGTTTGGATAACTAATTCATGTGTCTTTCCTCTTGAGAGTTAATTTTTTCAAGATTAGATCAAGTATAGAAAACATTTTATTTTCATTATTTCCTTGTACATCTAAAGACTCACCCCTTTGTTGATTTTCAAAATTTGTTCTTGGTTGATTAGAGTAATTAGGGGTAGTGGATTATTTAATTAGGCCTTGATCTTTACAAGACAACTTTGGGTGGTCCCTGTAGCCTTGGTTGTAATTATTTGAGAATGGATCTTCTTTGGATGGAATTCTAAAACCATAGTTAACAAAGTTTGAGTTCTCTTGTTGTTGGGAAGGCATATCAAAGTTAGGAAAAAAGCTTTCAATATGCCCAAACATACCACACTGGACACACTGTTCCCTTAAAAATTGGTTGGTATTTTGATATCCAAGTTGGTTAATAGTTTGTTTAGAGTTTCTGTTAATTAAATATTGAAGTTTGTTGGTGATTTCAGGCAATTGATATTGAGCTTCATTTGTTGAACCAGTGTTTGAGTTAACATTTCTATTGAATCTTTTTATTCTAGAATTTTTATGTTGTGAATTCGGTGAAAGATTACTAAAAAAATTTCTAAGTTCATCATCAGTATTATCATTGTAATTACCCCCAGCAGCTTGGTCAACTAGATTCGGTCTAGAAGATGAAATCCCTTCATAGAAGGTGTCCATGAGAAGGTGGGATGGGAGTTGATGATGGGAACACTGCCTAAGCAGATCCCTGAATCTATCTCAAGCTTCATGGAAAGATTCTCTATCCTCCTGATAAAAACTAGTTATTTTTGTTCCAAGATTTCCCTTAAGTATTTGGGAATAAAATTTCATAATGAAAGAGTTGTACACTAGTTCACAATTTTTGAAAATGTTCTCATCTAGGATCAAAAACTAGTTTCTAGCATTACCTTTAAGTCTAAAGGGAAAGACTCTCATTCTTAGCTCATTTTATTTGAGTCCAAGAAGAGTTAGTTGTTGCACAGTATTATAGAAGTCTCTAATGAAGGCTTGAGAGTCCTCATTAGAGAGCCCATTAAATGTAGGCAACAGAGAAATGTGTGACTATTTAAGTTCATAATTTCTGGCCCTAGTAGATAACCTAATGGATGATGGATTGCTTGAAATTTTAGGGATTTGGAATTCCCTCATCCTAGGCCTTTCATTTTCATCAAAGAGTTCTGGATGATTTTGGTAGTTGTTTGGTGCAGGAACTCTCTCATCTATGTTTTCCATTTCAAATTTGTTTTTATTTCTTAGAGCAATTAAATGTTTATCTAATTCAAGGTTCAAAGGCTATAATCTAGCACTAGAATTTCTCATGATCATGAAAACAGTATTATACAGTATTAAATAGTAATAAAACAGTAACAATTCATCAAGGAATGAAGCCGATTGATTTGCAGTTTTCAAAAACAATTAATTTTTTTAAAGTTTTTTTATATGATTTTTGTTAGTGTTTCCTTTTATAATTGATGGCTCATGACTTCCTTGAAAATGGAACCAAAAACTTGACCTTAACTATCATTGAATTCAGTCAATATTTAAAATTTATATTCCTAATAAATACAGTATATGTGGTAAGTAGGGTCGAACCCACAGGGAAGGCAATTCTGACCACTATTCTTATAAAAACCTTCAAAAACTCCATTGTTGTCTGCAGTAGAGTGGATACTCTATTTTTTTAATTTTTAACTTTTTCTTCGTGAGATTATTAAGCATCAAAGAAACTACACTTTTTTTGGTGTTTTTGATCTAGACTAAGATGGAATAGAAAACAAATTGAGAGCAGTGAGCAACAAAAATATAGAGTGTTGATAAATGAACTATCAAAGTAACACCAAGGGAAAAACATTCATTCTACTAGTTTTAAAAAGGATTCCTACTCACTAAAGGTTTTTGTAATGAACCACTGAAAGAAAAGATGACTCACTCCCCTCACCAGGAGTTAAGTCATATAGTCAATCAATCTTGGAATTCACCACTCCAAGATAAATCAACCACAAAAATTGTGAATTGAAAAAGACTACAGAACTACTAGTCGTAAGTTTTGTAGTTTACTGAATTCATTTACTTTTGGAAGATGAATCCACAACCAATCTCTTCGAATGGTTTTAGAATTTAGAAATTAAGTGCTAGTGGTACGATGTAGTCGAATGAATTCAGAACTGATCTCACCAATCAATTCGGGATACATTAAATTGTTAAAATGAAAAGGAAGTAAAGATACCAGTAGAAGTTTTTTAATTCCCCAATATCGAAGGTTTAGAAAACTAACTTGTTCATTATCAATACAAAAAAAAAAGGAAACATGCTAGAACATAGCATAAAACATTCAGAAGTGAGGGAAGGAGAACCCCCCCAAATTATATGCTCTGCTCTCGGGCTCTGTCAACTCCAAGGCTAACCACTTGATCTCTCTGTTTCGATGAAAGAGAAGCTGTCGTGAGTGAATCTGTCTATCTGCTAGAATCTTTCTATTTGCACTGTTCTTTAATAAACTATCATCCCCCTTGTTTATCATCGACTTAAAATTTCCTTCTCTTGTGCACCGCACATGTGTGTGTTTTTTCGTGACTGGCACGTCGTGCAAGTTTTTCCCTTGTAGCTAACTCCGGGTGAGTTAGTTGTGCGAACCTAGTTGTTTTTAAGGCCTTGGTGTGAACCTGTAATGTATAGAACAACAAGAAAAAGTTAAAATTGTTAAAACATGATAATAAAACAATTGATAATAATAGATAAATTACTTAACAATTATTAGCTGGATATTTTACTAATTTAATCTAAAATTTAAATAATTAATTATTAAATATTATTATTTAGTAATTAAGTAATTAACTTATTTAATTTAATATATATTTATTAAAGTTAATTAGAGTTGTGAATAAATATATATTTTAGTTAATTAATGAATTAAATTATGTTACATTATTTAAATCTATAAGTTGTTAAAATTCTAAATATTATATTAAATAATTAAGTTGATATTTTTTTAAATATTAGTTAATAATGTTAAAAATAACTAATAAATTAATTATTATTTAATTTCTAACTTATTATAAAGTTTATTTTATTCTAATTTTATTTATAAATTAGAACTTTTATTTTATTTAATATATTCATTTTAGACACCTATTTAATATGAAACACTAAACAATAATTTATTTAAACTAAAATTAGAAGATTAATTAATTTAGTTTAATAAAGTTTAATGTTAATTAGATTTATAATTCTATTTTATTATCTCAGAACCAGGGGAGGATGGTTTCTCGGCTCCTTCTCTAGGAAGGAGGTCCGCGATTCCAGCTCTTCCTCCAGCGATGTGGCGAGACCAGCTGGATCGGCTCCCTATTCTGGCGCACATCCTATCCAGTGCAGCGTCGGCTTTGGCTCCAGCAAGTGGTGTGGAACGGTTTCTCCAGATCCAGGAACCGACGGTGGTTTCTCTACTCATATATGAAGCGTTCAGGCTTCCTCCCCTTCAGAAGCTTGTGGTTCAGTGGAAACGGTGCAGCAGCACCGCTCAGCTCGGCCTCGAATTACAGTGGCTTGCAGACCAGATCTGGGCAGTGCACAAACCCCTTATGGTTCTCCAATGGATGGCGCAGATTAACTTCAGCTCCTCCATGGAAAGTACCAGTTTTGGTTTCACCATTAGTAGCGCACAAAAATCCCCTTCACATCTGCTACAGATCTAGTGAGGAATTGACGACTTGCATCTAAAATGACTCTAGATGCAGCGGAGGTTTGAAGCAAAGGTTCTGAATAACAATGAATCCAGGCTTTAGATGCAGTGAAGGGTGGTCGTTTCTTTGCGACGGTGAGTGGATTTAAAAAAAAAACACGAGATGTGCAGCTTTAGTTCCCCTGAAAATCTGATGAATGGGTGGCTCAAACTTGTGAAAGGTTGTAACAATTTCCTGGTTGAGTCTGTGGTGGTGGATGGGGTTTGAGTCTGGAATTGCAAGTGATGCGGAAGAATGGAGGCATTGGAGATTGTTGGTAAGTGAATTGGGGAAGGTGAGGTAGAGAGACCGATGAAAAGAAGCGGATCGGTGGAAGACCGATGGTGGAAGAAATAATAGGTATGTGTGGCATGATAGGTGGATTGGATTGGTGAGTCAATGACTACTCGATCGTTGATAATAAGTCACTGATAGTTTTAATAAATTGACTCACTGAAAGATAATATAAAAATAATTAATCTGTGAGACGTGAGAAAAAGAATCAGTGCAACACAACAGACTGTTAGTTAATAAGAAACAAGTCACCATTTGTGAGAAATTAATAAACTATCGGCGAGTTCCTGACACACTAATGGAATAAAATAAAATAACAAGTCACCATTAGATAAAAAAAGTATCAGTGAGTCGACTCACTGATAGTTAAAAAAACGAGAGACTGAAACCGATGCACAGGAGAGACCAATGCAGTTTCAAAATGATCAGTGAGTCATGACTCACCAATAGTTAGAAAAAACTTCGGTGTGACAAGGGATCGGCGAGTCACATTCTGCGAGTCGCGACATCGGTGTGACACGGGATCAGTGCGACGTGACATCAGTAGAACAAATTGAAACATTAATAATAAAAAATTAATTTAAAACAAATAATAAAATGAATAAAACATTAATTAATTAAATCAAAAGAAAAATTAACAAATTTTTTAAAGAATAATTAATTAACTTAATTAAAAACTAAAAAATAAGTGACTAAGTTATTAACTAAGAATATAATTATCAATATTAATTAATTAGATTTCTAACTAAATGAAAAACACATACAAAGAGTTATCTTCAAACATAAAAGTAAAATAATTAAAATTAATTAAAGATTTAGAACAACTAAGTTAATTAATTAAATGACAAAATGAAAACTTAAAATTAAAAACACATTATTTTATTAAATTTTAACTTAAATTTCTAACTTATTTATTAAACAGAATAATTAGACTAGTTAATAAATAAAGTTAATTTATTTTAATAAATCTATTTTAAAGAGTAAAGTTTAAAATTTAAAAACTAAATTAGATTAATGCAAATAACAATGAACAATTAATTAATTAATAAACATTTAAAATTATTAAATAGTAAACCAGATTAATATTATTAAACTAAAAAGTAATTTAATATAATTAGAATATTTAAAATGACTAAATAAAAAGACTAAAAACACATATTTATTTAAAAAATGATTAATTAATGGATTAGGTGATAAAAATACAAAAGTGCCATTATTTATTAAAAAGTGTAAAAATAAATAATTAACTTATTAAAAATTAAATAAAAGATGTGTCAAAACTATGTAAAAATAGATCCACATCAAGGTGATCCATTATCAGGGTGAATCCATAGGGGTCCTGTTTTTTTGAACTTATAAGACATTTCGTGCATGCTTGTTTATTTCGAACCGAATACACATTTCTTTCTTGTTGTAAATTATTACACCTCCATCATATTTTTGAAATAACTGATGATTAATCCCTAAGATCGCATGGGGCATGCCCAATGTGAGAAATAAGGGACGACCACATAATTATTCATTCTACATAACAGTGTTGGATAATCATCGAGTACTCAGGGTCTGAAATTACTGACTGACCACCTAGCACATTCGGGGTGAGAGAGGTTGTGGCTAGAGAACAGGGCTCTCAAAATAGCCAACATTGCTTTTCCAATGTGCACTGGTGCACAAGTGGGACAATGAAAAGGGAGGAATCAATCCAAACAAAGGGGAATCTTTCTAGGGTATTGGCCCAGAATGGTAGGTGAGCTGAAATGGCATGAGACCATTTCGTTCGAGGGTCCCTTCATACATGAAAGATGATGAGGATCAAAATATGGGGCATGCAAAACATGAGGTGGAGTGATGAAATGGTCGAATGGATTCTAACACTCTTGAAGTTATGCCACCAAGATATAGATCAAATCATTGAAGGTGCATTAGTCTGAACAAAGATCAAATATAGCTCCAGAAAGGAAACATCTCTGACAAGGTCTTTAGATTCCTTGAATTTTTACGTCATGAAAGTAAGGATGGTGAACACCTAGTATAACGTCATACGTTAAGGATTTTTCACATAGTTTAAGGTTGTACTACCTGGACCATTGTAATGTTTGGTCTAGAATATTCATGTGATATAAAGGAAATAAACCTGACATGAATAAAGTTAAGGAGGCTCATATAGCATACAAGTGTCAAAGAATAGGCAGGAAGGAAGTACATGTGATATGGAAAAAAGAAAACACCACAGTGAGGCTTCTAGTTTAAGGTCATGAATTTTGGACCATAAATAATTATGAGGAGTAAAAGGGTTGATAAAACTATTCTTGGACCAAAGACAAAATACTTGGGTGTAACTACGTATCCCATGAATATGGGAATCAAGAAGCACATAGTTCTTTGAACATAGTGCAGTAGAAGACCAACAGTGCCGAAGGCAATCCTCTCTGGCGAGGAGGAAGATGCATCCCATGATCAACACAGGAAATCCTCAACTTTTCCATGGCATGGTTACTGTTTAACATCATGCATTAAGCATGATAGGTTCTTAGTTTATGGTCATATAGTTCCGACTATAATGAAATATTACAATGGGTGTACATTACATGGATTCCTAACAGACCTTACTTGAATGAAGACCAAATAGTTCCATCTCCATGCAACATATCCTGAAAGAGAATAATATTCATAAGCTATTATTTTAGGTTCTTAGGGTTTGGACCATATAGGGGTGTCTTGAGAGGAATATGCGTAATGTGGGGTCATAACAAACCCAGTGTGAATGATCCACAAAAGGACTACTTGTACCACATAGTAATTCTTGCAGATGCTTGCATACAGTTTAAAGTCATGTATCTTTGAATTGTAAGCTCAGTTTACCATCATGAACTTAGGATGTGAACTCCTAGTTTTAGTTCATAGAGTTTGAACCATAAAATGGTGTGATTTTTTCCATGCGGGTACAAACCCTACCATGGCCCCTAATCCCATGTGAGCCATGCTTAGTGTGGGAAACAAGGGTTAGATAGGATTCTTATGACACATGGATAAATACAATAGGGGAATGGGGAAGTTGGGTTAAGGATGTCCCAATGATGCTGATCAGCCTGCTCGACATGAAAAGGTGCACAGATGGGTAAAACTGAGGGTGTTGAAGTTACGTCTAGACATAAGGATGTGGAAATGGATGTGAATCACTCCGTCTGATATCTAGGACACAATGGGGGTGGAATAACTATAGAGTATAATTGTTGTACTTGTTCGAAACACACCATCCATATCATGTAACCTGGACTGGGAACAGAAAAATGAGGGTGAGTCACTGGTCGTGTTCGAAATGCAGGACCTGTCTCAAAATTTCTTCCAAAATATTTTAGGGCATTGGCCCCAGATGGAAAGTGATTTATAAGGCCAAGAACTATGAAACTAGGGGGTCCCTTCAGACGTGAAAGGCGATGGGGACCCAAATAATGGGGCATGTGAAGCATGGAGGTAGAATGAGGTAATGTCCACACAGAACTTAGTACTCTAAGTCCTACACCATAATGAATCTTAGAATGTTGATGAGGCGTATTAGATAGAAATATCTGATCCCCTTATTAAGGGAATAATCCTCTATAGTGTTCTTGGACATGACATGGTAATGGACTAATGCCAAACGAATAGGAAGGGGAGAAACAAAATAGGTTTTAATGAACAAGGGGCTGGACCCAAAGACAAAACATTTGGGCGTTCCTATGTATCCCATGAGGATGGGAATCAAGCCACACATAGTTCTCAAATCCTGTACAGTTTAACATCATGCAGTAAGGAAGAAGTTTTCATGAAGTTTATCATTATGCGACTAGGACACTAGGAAGTTAGTTTATGGTCATAGAGTTTGGACTAGCTAATGAGGCCTTATTAATGGATATATGTGTCATGGAGAGGTGAAAACCCATATGTTAATTAGGAAAAATGTGGATCATCGCCACACCACATACTCCCAAGATAAGTGTTGTTAAAATAGGGTTTCACCCGAAGAAAAAATATATGATCATTTCTATATATCACATAAGGATGGGAATCAAGACACACATAGTTCTTGAACTCTGTGTAGTTTAATGTCATGTGGTAAGGATGAAGAAAAGAGGGAAATTCATGAGGGAGTTACATGTTGCATATATTATAGCTTGATGTGAATGAGAACCAAGGATGTATCAGGACTGTACCACACACTCCCAAGAGAAACCTAGACTGAGAATTTGAGGGAATATTGTGGTTAGACTATAGAGAGAATTTCAAGGCATCCCTATGTATCCCATAAGGATGGGAATCAATCCATACGTAATTCTTGAACTCCGTGTAGTTTAACATCATGTGGTAAGGATGAAGGTTGTTACTCAGTTTAACGCCATAAAACAAGGACTCTGGGGGGAAGTTATTCCAAAGGGGATGTGTGTGACGTGGCCAAATAAACCTGGCGTGAATGAGGATCGCAAAAATCTGCACCACATCACGCGCTCCTAATAGAGATCTCAAAAAAAGGGGCCGAAAGGATGAAAATTTAGTTAAGCCCAAGGACTAGATATATTGGAGTTCCTACATATCCTAAAAGGATGGGAATCAAGCCACACATAGTTATTGAATCTTGTGTAGTTTAACATCATTCAGTAAGGATGGGGGAGATCTTAGTTTAAGGTTATAGAGCTCGGGCCATGTGCAGTTTCTCATCATGCGGGATGTGGTAGTAGTTTAGCATCATGTAGGATACAAGTTGTTACATAGTTTAATGTCATGCAACAAATATTAAATTAATCTTATGAAAAATACTTCATGAGGGACTTGTCAATAGTGGGATTAGTGACTCGTTTTCCATCCATGATGACCAAAGAATATGCACCGTTAGGGTACACCTTGTGAATGATATAAGGTCCTTCCCATTTGGGCTCCATCTTTAGTCGAATCCTTACAGGTATCACTGAAATCCTTGGATCCAATACCATATCACCTTCAAGGAAGGAGTGGAGAAGAAAATTCCTATTAAAATATATAGTTATCTTGTTATGGTGCCTCTTCGGATTGTGCAAAGCCCATAGCCTATTCTTGTTGAGGGATTCCAACTCAACCCGACAGACATCTAATACTCTATTTGACATATTTTGATCATAGAAATCTGTACGGAGTGATGGAAACTAAATCTTGATGGGAAAGAATGCCTTTTTTTCATACACCAGGGAATATGGGGCCACCTGGGTGGAGTTTTGAGTTGTCGTCTAATAATCCCATAGAGCATTAGGGAGCCTATACGGATAACTTTTCTTATTCTAATCAACCATATTTTACAGAATACTAGAGATGTTTTTTTAAACACCTCTATTTTCTCATTTTCCTATTCATAATAGTGATAAGTATGGTTGAACTAGATGTTGTACTTGGAATACAATTTCATCAACTCAACTGCTCAGAAGTTGGTATTGTTATAAGTGATAATAGCACGAGGGGATCAAAATCTATGGATGATACTGGAGCTCACAAACATAATTATTGAAATTTACTTGACTTCATTGAGTATAATATCCTCTTCCCACTTGAAAAATAAATCCATTACGTTCAGAATAAACCAGTATTGGAGAGTTTTCGCTGGGGAATATGGTCACATGACATCGAGTCCCCAAACATCAAAAGGACAAGAATACTTGGTGGTATGGAGGGGATATAGGGGCTGATGAAAAAAGTTGGCATGGATTTGACATGCGTGTCATCTGTTGGAAAACTAAACACAGTAATGGACCATGGTGGGCCAAAAGCATCCCACCCTTCAAATCTTGTGAGAGAGTTTCAACCCTGCCCGATGGGCTCCACACGAACCGGAATGAAATTCCTACATAACCTAGGGAATATCATCTCCCTAAATGAAATGGAGGAAAATTATATAAACTCCATATTTCTAGAGGATCTGTTCAAGGCTAGGACTAGTTTAGAGGGTTAAATTCACTGCACACTGATGGATTTGATCTTGCTCGGCTCTGTTTGTTGGGATATTTCTATGATAGAGATACTCAAAAAAAAGGATTTGTTCAATCAGAGATTTCTTCTGCTATGAAATATATATTCAAAGGTCATGATGTGGAAGCACAAGTGGTAAGGTGACTTACCTACTGGTTATCATCATCATCCAGGGAGACTGGGTGATGACCCTTCGATGCACCACATGGATAAATAGATCTTTTTAGTTAGGTTCTAGGATAGAAGTTGATAAACTGACCATGTAATGAACTCGACCATTCTGTGACTGGGGAACATGATTCAACTCAGGTTGAGATGGTAATTGTTCCAACAGTTGGTGAGTGCACTTTAATAGGGGAATATGATCGGGATTCCTAACAACATAGTCTCCATTGATCTAATTGATGACTAAATCATAGCCCCCCTTCACATGTAGGTGAGGAACATCAATCTTGATGGACATATTGAGACCAGTAATGAGAGCCTGATACTCCACCTCATTGTTGGTGCAGCCTTATGACAGCAAGAATGAATAAAAAAACATCACGAGTAGTTGTAATGAGGATAATACCCAGGCCTACTCTATTGACTATGGGATCATTGAGTCTTCTTCTGGTTGGGCTTCGTGAGGCACCATCAAAATAAATCTGCCAACATGGCACAAATTGATCCACTGATAGGATGGACTCATATGTAAATTTCAGATCTAGGGATTGATCAGCTAGGGCCGGATGGGTGATAATAAAATCTTCCAGAACCTGACCCTTGATGTCCTTCTACATGATGAACCTAATGATGAACTGATGAAGGATCACTATGAAAAGAGCCAGAAATCTTGTTAATATGGTACATTTTATAATATACTTTAGCAAATCCACATGGTACACCATTTATATCTCATAGTGATGCAGATAATGCCACAACTTATGAACTATGAAAACTAATGGGAGGCAGTTCCTATCGACGGAATAATATCTAGTCTCTTCATTGAGGAGTATGTAACTGAGATAGTACAAACTATTCTCTATACCTCTATTATTCTTATGGGAACGAATGGTACTGAGGGATAATTCTAGTGTGATCACATAAAGGACTTGTAGCTTTCTAGAAATATGTGGAATAAGAACCGAAGGCTGCAATAGATACTTCTTGATCTTCTCAAAGGTGGTATAGAACTATTCATCCTACTGATAGAAAAAAAAATTATTCAAGAGCCTAGAATAGGGATTTCAATTTACAGCTAGATTCACTATGAAATGGAATATATAGGCTAAGTGGAATTATATTCCTTAGAAATCCCAAAGTTTACTCAAAGGATCCATCTGACTGATGGCCTTGATTTTATCCAGGTCAATATCAATGCCTTTGTATCTGACAAAAAAGTAGATAAGCCTACCATAGGTAACCCTAAAGGAATAATTCAACAGGTTTCATCTTCAGATGGAGGGAGCGGAGGAATCTAAACACTTTCTCAATATCTCTAAGATTTTCTTGATGCTAGTTGGATTTGACCACCAGATCATCCACATAGCATTCCACTAGCTTCCTGGGGATTGGTTTGAATATGCGGTGTATAGCACACTGATAAGTGGCTTCTGCATTCTTCAAGATGAAGGACATTACCTGATAGTAGAAGGTACCCTACGATTCCTTGAAGGTAGTGGACTCTTCATCATCAGGGGCCATTTGGATCTAATTATACCCTGAGTATCCATCCATGAAGAAGAAGGATTGGAATCCAGTGGTGGTGTTGATCAATAGCTCTATTACAGGGAGGGTAAAATAATCCTTTGGATAGTGATAGTTGAGATCCTGGAAGTCTATGAAGACTCTAATATATCTATTCTTATTCCTAATGGGAAAGATATTTTCCAACCACCTAGGGTACTGGACTTCCTTGAAAAATTTGTCTTTGATGAGATTATCAACCTCATCCTCAACCATGGAACCATGAGAGAGGTGCATCTTCCTGGGAGATTGTTTGAACTTGCGATGACTTAACATGATTCCAAGGTGGTGGGAGATAACTTGAGGATCCATCCTTGACATATCTTCATAACTCCAGGTGAATAAATCACTATGTTTCTTCATGAAATCAACATAATGTTGTCTTTTCTCTAAAGTCACGATTTTGAAGATCAGTGTTGGTCTCAAGACTACCTCAGTACCAAGATTCACTATACCAACTCATCAATGGTGGTGGATACACCCTCTTCAAATGTGGGAGGAGCATATTACAGGTATTCCTCATCGTCTAAGATAGGGGGATTGAGAGGTTAATCTTCTAAGATAACTAACTCTGGAAGAATTTTGGTACTGTCTTGGGCGGTAGTGGAATCTTTACTAGGGGAATCATGTATTTTTGAAACCACAGTGACAAAAGATGTCGACCCTATTTCATCAGGCATTCGACCAAGGGGCCCACGCTTTATGATATCAAAGTAGTGTTAGTGGATTAGTCAGTGTTGACTTAGCCCGACCCTATGAAACAACCAGGTATAAGATACTGTTGTAGCCATGGGGTGAACATCTTGATACCTAATAGGGGTAAGAGGATCTGGTATCACTCTATCCTAGTTTGTGTAAGAGCACAAGGTAATCTTTCAAAATTACTTATATATGTGAATGTTTTTTCCCTAACCTCAGAAGCAATGAATCAGTGTCCCAAGTTTGGGGTTGTGGCCTCAAACCAGTTAAACGGGAGAAAGAAGGCATCATCCAAATCCATCCATGGGTCAACCACAGTAGTAGTGTGATCAACCTCATTGGTTTGAACTCACTTTTCCATTTCTTGTAATAATCGGCATCTAAATAGAGGGTTTCACATGAGGCAATGTGAGACGAATCACCTTGGAGCGCCCACACTTGACCATTAAGGGATTATTTGAGGTATTGGTGATATGATGAAGGGACTTCTACATGTATATGGAGATAGGTTCTACCCATCAATGCATTGTACACAGTGTCATATGAGACAACCATTATTTTAGTGCTAGAATTTAGGCCACCAAATTATGTCATCTGGTGAATCTTTCCACATGGTCTCTACTTGGTCTTGTCATAACCCTGAATTTTTAGGTCAAAGGGACTCAAATCTGCTTTAGACATTCCTAGATTGTAGAGCATTTGGGTCAGGATGATATTAATCCCAGATCCTATTTCGATAAGACAACAGCGGACCTCTACACCATTAAGTTGGCAAGTGATGTACATTGGGTGGATGTGGCCCTATACTATATAGCCTTTATCTTCTTCTAAGAATTATATTATGGATTGTAATTCTACTTTCTTGACTTCCTCAACATGGAAGGCCTCTGCAGAAATTACCTCTCTTTCAAAGTATAGGGATCTCTTCAAAGCCTCTATGAGAGATTCACACATACCTTCTAATAGGTGGAGGGCCTTGAGTATAGAGAACTTTTCGGGAATTCTAAAAAATGATTAATAACATTGTACTTCCATGTTAGACACACATTTCTTCTTGCATGAAGTTTCTCTGTGGCTAGAGGTATGACGAGTGCTGCTGGTCAAACTGGTGAATTCTTATTAGTGCTAGGGATATCCTGTTACTCACTAGATAAACCATGAAAGACTACTACTAGTTGACTTTGGAATATCTGATCATGACACGGTCGTGGTAGCTCTTCCAGTTTGAGTAGCACGAATAGTGATGGAAGGTAATCTGTTGATATGGGATGAGAGGACTGCACATTCCAAGCTCTACAATGAACCTATTTTTGTTTCTTGGTATCATGCATGGCTTAGTTAGAAGTTTTTTTCTGAGCATTATGATGGTTTACATGTTCATGGACTCATTGAAGATGGTGTCGACCAGGAACATTAGGAGTACATGTTTGATGATCCTCATTGTTGGGAACTATGTAAGGGTCCACCAATTTGAAAGTATTCACTAAGGAATAATCCTAAAAATCTTCTAAGTAATCCTCTAATACTAGGTGAATTCTGGGGATGAATCTCATCTCTGGTGGCATGAAGTCGCCAAGAGTGTAGGATGGATTTGGCACCAATATAGGGCTCTGTTTTCACTTAAATCATCAATGACTACTCTTCGGAGAAGTGACATGTTGAGACATGGATGTAAAAGTGGTAGTGGGGGGAGGCGCAACAACTTCATGAGGCTTGGTCTGATTCAAATGGGAACAAATTATCCCATGGGTGTGAGTGACTGATTTGTGGGACAACCCATATTCATACTTGTGAGACCATCGAATGGAGACCTATTGTCATTTAACTTCATAGTTTCTATTAGGATTTGAAAAAACACATGCCACCTTTGTCAGGGAAAGATATAATCTGACTACATTGTTTTCAATATATTATTTAAACCAGTACTTAAACACATAGAATCACTTTATGGTGTGTTCAACAATCATATGATAATGGTAGTAGTCAAGGCGGTTATTGAGATCAGCCTCCTGTGGATTCCTACATTCTATAAATTTCAGGATTCCCCATTCCAAGGAACTTTGGAAATAACAAGGGACCTAACCTTCATCAAATGAGTAGGTTTGGTTTCTCCTATCTGGAAAAGGAACTCTAGGATCTAAGCCCTGATGAGGGGATGAAACCTGGTTATCTTTCCTAGTCAGCGGTTCTTGACGATGTGGTTCTGGCCGATTCAAAGGTGGGAGATAATGAACCTGAGTCTTTCCTCCTCATCGAGACTATGGATGAACCTATTTCGATAATAATTCTAATGTTCTAGGGGCCTCTACTTATGTGAAATAAGTAGGCTCATCTTTGGAGACTCTTCTTATAGGGTCTATGGGAGGAAACGAGCATGCCTATTTATCTTTCTACAAGGCCTCCTCCTAGCACTGAGTCTTGTCAAATAAATCCCAAAATCCTCCTATTAATTACTAAGAGAATGGAGAGGGAACCAATTCAATATTTATATTCCACATTCACATCTTCAAAATATTCTCTTGATTCAGTGGCATATCGAGTGAATAAGTCTAGACCTTCCACCTGGAGACAAAGTTTTTGACTCGCTCATCTGGCCATTTTTTTGCATTTGAAGAGGTCGGAAATACTGGTCTTGTGAGTGGTGGAGCTGAAATGATAAAGAAACTACCTGTGTAGATCCTCCCAACCAGCTATGGACCCGATGGGTAACTAGTTGTACTAGATGAACACATGCCCTTCTAATGTCTGAAAAAAAAAACGCCGGAGCTTGGAAGCTTCCTGCTACTCATGAGTCCCCAACATTGGTTCACACCTTGAAATAAAGTGGGCCAGATGTTGTAGCAGTTCACCCATCCCATTTAAAGAGGATAAGGTAGGGTTCCTAAAATTTAGGGGTGCTGGCATATCATCCACCCATGTCAGATATGGCTTTCCATCAAGTGGGATCTCCGCCTTTCATGTATCAAGGGCCTCGAGGTGGGAAATGAGAGATTCCATATAATTACCTTGGCTAGGATTCCTAACTTCCAATGTGTTAGAAGGATCTTCAACATGATAGGAATACTTTATGGCTTAGGGAGAAACTGGAGTAGCTAGTAGAGCCACAAGAGGAATAACCTGAGGAGCCACTAGGGGAATGACCTAAGCTGGGTCCTGAGGATGATTCTCTCATAGTTCCGAAGGATCCAGCAATTCATACCTTGGTCGTTTACCATAACCTCTGGCCTCTACCTTATTAGGATATGTATGGTTTTCGGGATCAACCGGAGGAAACTTGTCGTGAATAACTCATGGATTCCCCAATGGATGATGGAAGGGATTATACTGAGTATCACTGTAGTCTGTGCATCATTCTTCAAGGTGATCAGTGAGGATATTTTCAATGAGATTCTTCTATTTTAGAAGATTTTATAGCAACGCGACCTTATCAGGATCATCCTTGTCATTGAAATTGAACCAGACGAGTTAGATGGCTTAAGGTATACAGTATGTTTTTCTTTTATTGGTGTTTTGACCAATGGGTAATGATGCAAAAGGTTCCCCAAGGCCATGAATTTATCTCTGCTAATGAGTGTGGACACCTGTAAGGTCCGTTAGGTGTTGTGCTACCCTAGGGGGTGGGTTATCCTCTTCAGACCCTGTGTCAATGCCCCCTTCTGATTATATCTCAGGGATGACCATGTTTACCCTGACAGTGCCTGGATTCATATCCTAAATATCACTTGGTAGGTCCGATTTTCATAGGATCGGGCTAAAGTGGAGAGTAGCATATCACCCCTAGCCCCAGATCTGCACATGTGGATACACCTCTTTGATAATTTTACAAAGCATAGGGAAGTGTTGGATGCATGTTTTCTGAATAGTTCTATTACTATCAGGTGATTTGGGGTGTTGTTCTATAGGAAGGATGACTAGGTAAACCATGCATCAATATTGGTTGATGTCATCATAGTGATCCTAACTCTTCTAATAAACCAAATGATGGTTCCGGAGGTGTAAATTCATCACATAGATGATCCAGAGAAAAAATGACTTCTTCCTGGTTAATGGACTCTAGGATATTGAAGTATGGAGTCATAATCGGCTAAAAATATCAGATAACTTGTCCAATGGAAAAATTTCTCATAGGCTTCTTCACTCAAAATCAGGTTCCGGATCTTGGTTAAACCAATATTCAACTGGGGGAGGTTGAAGAACTAGAAATGACACTAATATAGACTATTGAGGTGGAGAACTGGTTTTTAGAGAGAATCCTACAAGTGATGACAGGCCTCTGTAGATTGGTTCATCTCTTCTGGACAGCACCGATTGCATCATCATGTCCCTCTAGGACGAGGTGATGACCATCACTTCATAAAAAAAGAAGATGGTTGGTGGTGGTGGATTTTTCTGATTCTAATCATCTACCAATACCCAAAACAAATCTTTGTTATCTTTTTTTGAGTTAGATAATGATCCTGGTGATGATAGATAGGACAACATGACAAGACCCTGGAAGGGATCCAAATCTTCCTCCTCCTACATGTACTTTTAGAGGGTTTCGCGGTTTTGGTACATATAATTTTTCGGAAGGATGAAGCTTACACACCAAGTTCCTTCCCCTGAATCTGATATAGAGGATCGGGGTGAAGTCTCCATCATCAAGTCACATTCCACTTCAGAATCTGAAAATAAGAGTGGATTGACAATAATATGGTTCTTCTCATAGTTCTTCCTTCGGTGGTGACATTTCTCCCTTGTACCTCAGTATGGTTCTTCGGAGTGGGGTAGATCTTCTACATGGGGAGGACCTCTATTCGGGTTGGTGCTGGAGTGGGGAGGACCTATTCTGGAGAAATTTGTGACATGAGGAGGACCTTTGTATCCGTTGTCATTGGACTAGGAAGTACCTCCACTTTGGTGAGATGAGGTGCGAGGATCACTCAGGAATATGTCAAATAGAACATATGTATGAAATCCATGTTGATTATTGGCACGTGGGGAGGGCCTCTATATTGGAGAGTGATGGAATAGGGAGGACCTCTTCTGAATCTTGTGAGAGCATGGGGAGGACCTCCATGTCTACTATCAGCGGTATGGGGAGAACCTTCACACCGGTTGGCAGTTGTAGCATGAGTAGGGCCTTTCGTACTAATCAAACTATACATCGGGAGGACCTCCATGTTGACCATTGATGGAGTGGGGGGAATATTTTCTTGGATGTTCTCTAGAGTGGGGATGACCTCCACTGGATATGGTGAGAACATGGGGAGGACCTCCATGTTTATGGGTGATAGAGCGGGGAGGACCTTTGATTAATCTGGTAATGTTGTGAGGAGGTCCCTCACGTTGACGACCTGAGATACGGGGAGGGACTCCATGTCTTGGATCATATGCATGGGGAGGAACTCTATGTCGGGTGTCAACAAGGCTAGGAGGACCTCCACTAGGATTGATGCTGGTGACATATGAAAGACATCCATGTTGATTAAGAGTGTGGGGAGGACCCCCACTCTAGATATTGATGGTATGGGGAGGAACTTCATACTAGATATCATCATCATGGGTCAGATTGCGATGATTGTTGATTATGTCAGTGACCAAAATAGTCCACCCATCCTTCCTGTGGGGTGGATGAGGTATCAATATCGATCGAGCATTGAAGTGCCCCACTCTAAAATAGTATGGAGCTGGTAGTATGTGTTGGTGATTTCATGGTCCATTGTAGCTATAGAAGAAGACCCCCCCCCCCACAGGAATCTTCCCGGTCTTGCGCAAGATGTTGGCGTTGGGTCACCTAGTCCAGGGCAGGCTGAGTAGCGGCATAGGTCACCTATTATTTGTCCTGAGGGACTAACAATTTTATCCTTTAACGTGGCCTAGTAGGATTCCTCCTTTGTAGATCTAGGGTGGTAGTCATTGTTGAGATAACTCAAAAATCCCATTCCTCATTGGTGTAGGGGACTGAGTCATAGGAATGTTCTGGGGAGAGACTCCCAAAATGATTAAATTTTGGATTGGGGAGTAGTGGATCCCCACGTGGCTCTTAGAGGAAGTGATAATAGTGAGGCATTCAAGCCTCTAGGTCCTAACGATCCATGGATCATTTAGGAATGACCATATCTTCCTTAACTCGATGAAAAAAGATATTTATCACCCTTCTTTGAACAATTTTTGATAGGGAGATGGGGTGTGGGTTCCTGGTAGCCATGGTTGTCGATGACGTCATGGTAGAGGTGGAGCCGTGCGGGACTGCCACATTACCGTTCCTCCTACCCCTACATCCACAGGTGGGGCGATTGGTTTCTTGTAGCTTGGGTCCTACAAAGAAGGAAGATTCATCCATCAGTATAGATAGTAGGAAAGAAATTCCCAATACCCCGAAGTCATTCAGTCTTCCATTTTTGTAAAGAGAGATCCACGCTAATGATGCCACAGACCAGAATTCCCAACCATTAACTACCCTGAATTCAAGTGAGTTTCACTTCAGACTCACTATTTTTCTTAGTGAGACCTGGCATTAGATAGATGTATTCAATTTAATTCTCATTTTTAGATGTCTCGTGAGATACTAATCCCTAATGTTGTATGATAACTAGTTCATGTCAGGTTCACCATTTCTATTTTTGACGCTTTCTGTCGAGTCATGCCTGCCTGGGTCATCGTCATTGATGCTCGGTGGTGGGTACATTGTACCTTGCATTACTGCTTTCCAAAGGCGGGCATCATTCATCAAATATTCATAGATGTCTTCTCCTTGATTAAAATGAGATGATGGGATGTATGTTCTTCCTTACATAGATTCCTCCTCAGAATTTGTCACCTAGTCTGAGTCTCCCTCATAGATTTGAGTTGTTGTTCGTTAAACCTGTTCTTAATACCATCTCTTTGTGAAAACCACTTAACTAAAATACTTCTATCATGATATTACAAGGGGTCGAGTCAAGGCAGTAACCTTCATTCAAAAGAGTAGTCACGATGGGCATCGATGGTATGTCTGAACACTAAAACACTGGAACACCAGTATTCTTCCTCATCAGAAGGATTCTCAAGGGTGCAGAAACCCAAGAATCTCTATATGGATCATGGGGTATCTTATGCCAGAGGAATGTCTTCGAGGGTTTTCTCCTCTTTCCATGTTTGACATGGGATATGCCACAAGTTTAACATCTTGATAATATATATCAAACTAATCGAAACACTAATTAAGGTGGATAAGATCGGTGCATCTCTAGGAGGGATCACCTGGAAGGTTTACCAGATGAGTGGATAAAAAATTTCAATAAGACCAGACCTGAGATGGTGCATATCATGAAGAGAATGTTTCACCCCATGAAGGATGATCTGGACACCACTGAGGGAAGATCAGGGAGGTGGACTCCAAAGAGGGGGACAGTGGATTGACAAATCATAACGCCCAATGAGAGAGGACTTGAGGTGGTTCATCTCATGAAGGGAAGGTTTCACATCATGAAGGCTGATCTAAACACCACTAAGGGGAGATCAGGGAGGTGGGCCCCGATGATAGGGACACCAAGGTTTGAAATTTGCTGGGATTGAAACTTAGAGAGGCTTCTTATATACCATGTGTAGAAAACAAGGATCAAAATCCACATAGTTCAAAGGGGTAGTTTGGGACTTAAACATGAATAGTGGCCCTTTGCAAGATGATCACTCTGGATTAGAGGAATATGAGTTGTGTGGGGATTATGCCTGGTGAGCTTCCTGGGTGCTACTAGAAGCAGCGATGAAGTGGATGGAATGATCTCACTAGGATGTGGTGTCCTGAGTAAGAATCGGGAATGGTATGGATGAAGTGATGATGAAATGGATAGAGTGTGTAGAGAGATGGGATTGAACCTTAGGGAGGATTCCTACATATCTCATTGGTTAAGAATCAAAGTTTTCATAGTTCAAGAAGTGGGGTGGTGAGTCACCTAAGGGGGCGGCCCATGAGAATAAACACGTGGATAGGTACCTAGAGGAAAAGGAACCTCCGGGTTAGGGCATGACCCTCCTAAGACATAGCTGCCCAAGGGAAAGGTCCGGATGGGAATGGATAATGGGATAGAACCTCATAGAGTCTTTATATGTATCCCAGTGGATAGGAATAAAAGTCTACATTGTTTAGGAAGGAGGTAGATAATTGGGGCATATACATGGATGGAAACCCATAGACATGACAGGGGCTTATGCATGGTTAGTGGCCCTTTGCTAAAGGATCAACCATGGTTTCACGGATGTGACATGTTTGGGGTTTACGTATGGTTAGTAGTCTAGGTGAAAGGATCATAACACCTCTGAGGGTGGATCCAGAAGATGTGTCCCATAAAGGGAAGATGTAACATCATGAGGGTACCTCTCTATGATGGAGAACCACAGTTTACCATTGTTTGGGATTGAACCATAAAGAGGCTTCCTATGTTCCCAAAAGGGATCAAAACCCATGTTGTTCAGAGCATGCAGTTTAACATCATCTAGGATGAGTGAACTGACGTGAAATAGAAAGAAAAAATGGGTTGTGGGGAGTGATGGGGATGAACCTTATAGATTATTCCTACATTCCCTACTTAGAAGGTAGGTATCAAGGTTCACATATTTTGGTATGTGGGGGAATAGAATAAAGGATAAAACATGGACAACATCCTGGAAACTTGCTGGGGATTATGCATGGTTAGCGACCCAAAGGTGTGTTGGTGCTTACGTATGTCTAGAGGCCCAAAGACGTGTCATGGTCACTATTACTCTAATCCCATGTGAGTCATGCTTGATGTGAGAAATAAGAGGTAGCAGTAGACCTGATGGTGGTGTCTCAAAAGGTGAGTCCATGAGAGATGGTGTGGGGATTACGCATGGAAAGAAGCCCAAGGAGATAGATATTAGGATTTCCACTGTGAGAGAAGCCCGAGGAGGATCTTGTCCCGTGCGAGGAGGATGTAATTCCATTCTAGTAGAGAAAGGAAGGTCTCACTCACTTGGAGACTAGTGGGAATGGATAATACTCGAGAGGGAACACCCCATGTGTGTTACATGGGGTGAGACTAAAGTTTAACGTCATGTGTTGATGATGATGGTGTTTGACAGTGTAACGTCCTATAGCTCGAATGGGGAGGATTCACTCCTAATCCCCTGGAATTACATGACTGATACCTACCCGTACTTCGGGAAGGGAATGCATCATCAAGGCAAAAAATGAGGGGTGTAGAGGAATTTTCAGTTATGGGGTCCACATTAACGTGGCTATGACAAAAAGTAATATCCATGATCATACCTATGCCAAAAATAGAGAGGTGGAACAACGTGATGAGGTAAACTATATGAGTAATTAGGAAATAACTATGTACCATCCAAATATCTACATGGGAAAGGGGTTTGCAAAGTAGGAGGCATCACTGAGAGGAACTTTGTGAAGTTCTCGTGCTTGATGAAGAAAATGAGCATTGTGAAGAGAGGTACTTCATAAAGCATATAAAAAAGGGTCTCTATTAAGGGAGGATCTTCGTGAAGCATGTCTACCTAGCCTAGGCATGGGTTACTTACATATTTGGGGGGTGGTTCATGAAGGTTTAATGCTTTGTGAAGTACCGAGTGACCTAGAGGGACTCCTACCTTCATGATGGCCATGGAACTTCACGAAGGGCATATCCACCTTAAGTGGAGGTAAAATAGAAACAAAGGGAAAGTTTTTTCAATATGATCAAATACCTTGGGTGATGAATTTTCTCACTGGTTCACAAAGAACAGGGGAGATTCATGATACAGAATCTCAAAAGGTGAAAGGTCAGGGTAGTGATGCCACAAGGAGGGGGATGAGCTGTATATTTATAGGCATTGGGTATCGTGGTGCTCATATGTGCACTATGAAGGAAACCTAGGTTCATAAATGGAGGTGGATCTATCGGACTCATGGAGAATTTCTTCAAGGGGATTGGCACTGATCATGGAGGTCATCGGACTCATAGAGGCTTTCGTTAAACGAGTTTTCCCCATTTTTAGAGGTCTTCAGACTCACAGAGCTGTTCATTAACAGGCCTCATGTCATTTTTGGTAGTGATGGGATTAGCGAGGGAGCTTCGAAAAGAAGGTACCTTTGGTGATTTTTTGATTTGTATGGCTTGAATTTTTTTCCTGAACGATCTTGGACTTCCTCAATCCATCTCGGGCATAAATTTTAGTTCCAAAAGTATTACCATTAAATTTCTATATTATGTTTCTTTTGGGTTATTGAAAATCAAAAATCATTCAATCCAATTCCTAATTTCTTCTTATGTGTACATCATAAAAATGTTATAAACTCATTTTCTTTTGATGAGTTTATCAAGATTTAATTTTTTGGGTAATTTCATGTGGAACAAATATGTATGGTTTATAATAATGTGTTAGGATGAATATTATATAGCTATCTAATTAAATGGGTTAATATTTATATCTCATTAGATTACTATGGTACATGTTTGGTTAGCCTAAGTCTACTATGTTATGGGGCATAAATAGATATCTTAAGTTCAATAATTTATGGGACATTGGTGATTATCCCAATCCCAATATGTTATGAAAAACTAGTGTCTATCCTAAGTTCATTATGTTATGGGATAGGTGGTGAGCCTAGTCACCTATGATATGAACATATGGTGGTTAACCTTTACATATGTTATGAATTTTTATACTTATACTTATGCCACATTCTTGATTTATGTCACCATAGATCATGACTATTTTCTTATGTTTTCTTGTACTAATTCCATGGTATATGTTATGTTTTAAATATTTTTATAATATGATCCATGATTATTTTATCATGCATTGTGATCACTCTTTATGTTTCCAAGGTATAATTCTATTAATCGGGCATTTCTCTAATGTTCATGTATTTTTTTATGTTTACAATCTTATTATATGTCCTCCATGACTCGTTGATATACATTTTCCCATATTAATAATTTGATCTCACTACTTTATTATGTTTCCCCATTTACCCATTAACATAGATACATGAATATATCTAGTAAAAAATCATGTGTGGAGAATTTTACGGGACATGTTGAAGAATTATTGTGTATTAAGACAGTTATGAATCTGACATAAAAAGGAACTAAACCTTCAGATTCTAGGAGTGTGATTTAATTGTAAGATATGATGTATAATTATGGGAAATGATGTAAGATATTCATATTTGATGCATGGTTCATCTTAGATTGTATCAATGTAGGGTTCAGTTATTTTTAGGGATCATGTTAGTAAATATTATTGGGAATTCACCATAAGAATCTCATCCTAAACTTATAGTATTATAAGTTTCTAAGAAGGTGTTTTAGGATTTCATGTTATAAGAATAATTTTTTATATAATTATTTATTATAATTTTATTAGATAATATCATTTTCCACACTAATAAATTATGTTTTATTAATATTTGGTAGAAAAAATAATATATAGTGTAAAAATAAATTCAACATTCCTTGACCTTTAGTAATTATTAATTTTTATTTTTATAATATATTGTTTATTGAATCATGAATTTTATCCTATAGAGTAAAAATGGATCTATGAGATAAATGAGAATAATTAAAACAAAACCCACCTATCTCTACCAGAGGATATGAATACAATAACCATTTTTAAATCCAGCTCAAGTAATTTCAAAACCCTTTCCAAAATTAAACTTACAAGTAAACAACTCTATAAAATATCCAAATATTCTTCTAAACCGTGATATTGTAATGGATTGTGGAATGATTTAGATCATATCTTAAAGAAAAATCTTTCCCAACTTACTCAATTTGAAAAATACAATATAGGACTTTATCATTTTTTCACAATTTCATAAACAGAAAAAGGTCTTTTAGTTATCTATTCTACTAAAGAGGAGGTGATCTTGATGATGGTATTTATAGAAATATTATATTCTCTTAACAACATAATAAACCCATTAATATTCTTGATATATCATTATTAAATCAACATGAATATAAATAGCATAATAAAAAATAGGATTATCTCATTTCTAGTGTGATTTCTTTCTAATAATCATGTTGTGGTAGGTTTGATGGAGATCCCAAAGAGACATAAAAATAACTCCCTCATCTATAAGTAATACACCAACCTCTATAATCCTCATTTTCAATGAAAGGATCCCTTAGAAACCAAAGGTGTTTTACCAACTTCTCCTTAAAGATGAATGGATAACAAATAATTAAGAGATATTCATCTTGAAAAAAAAATTACTACACTCTACCGAAAGTTAGATCCAATCCTTATATAGGATCCTTACATTAAATGATGTAGGTTGAGAATTATCTTCCAACATTTAGTAGCTGATATGCATTTTCATAACTCATGTATCTTGAAATATTTATTATCATTGAATGTTCCAATGATCACAACATATTTTCCATTCCATAGATGGATCATCTCTATGATTAATAACCAAATAAAATGAGTGGGAACATGTGGAAGAAGTTAATGCATCTAATATGAAATATCACAATATAAATCATACATTGTGATATAGGTATCACATGCCCAAAATTATATCACTATATTATTTTCAATTATATGTATCATATACGTATCATATATTATGACCCAATGTATATCATACAATATGATATAATTATTTTATTGCATACCTAAAAATCTCCCACTTGCACTAAAATCATATAAGGACTTTATGAAAAACTTAAAGACTCGTTGTGAATCCATATAGACTATTTTGGATACATTTTATAAATCTCCCTTCATTTTAGAACAAAAATTTTATCCAAAATTTAATTGTTATTCCAAAGAAAAAACTATGTGACCCTATGGGACTTTGTATCATTTACAACAAATATGAATTCTATATTCATTTATCTAATAAAAGGGTGGCCTCTAGAAAAAAATCAGTGCGACTCAAGATATAAAGGGGCCTGGAATGATATCAATCAAATACAACCATATCACCATATGAATATTTATATAATAATACACATCATATAAAATGTATGTATACCCATATAATCTCTTTTCCTAGGACATCTATTGACCATTAGGCATGGAACATGTCAATCTAGTATAGGTCATCCCATGCATTCATGATTCTTAAAAATAGACTAACCAAATTGTATGAATACATCACATGTCATTAATTAAAGTAATTGATCACATCACTCAACTAATCATGGTCATAAATTTCTCCCATATCAACTTGTCTCAGGATTCCAAGTGAACTGGAACTCATACAAGCCTACTACTAACCTGAGGGGAGTTCTTAATCCCTATAATATGACAATAGGCTCCATGGAATCAGATATATTTTGAATTATTTGGTACTTAAATCAAAGTAAGTGAACAGTGTCATTTCTCTAGAAAATCCATCACTAACCATTCATAATTTTTACATCCATTCAAAAATTATATAAGTATTAAAAATAAATTAAGGGATCACAGATGTATAAATAAACTCTCAACTCAACCTCTAAATTCCCTCCCCTTTAAAAAATATTCCAATGACGACTATCCTCTTCCACCAAAATAATAGTTCACCTTGAACCATAGAAATCAGTAAAGGGCCTAAATGGTCAACATAAATCATTTAAAGGGTCACATATTAGAAATTATCTGAAAATAAAATAGTCTTACAAAAATCATGTAATGGGAATACTTGTCTGAATGTAATAAAATAAAACTATCCTTAAATCCTCCAAGTCAATCAATGCACCAAGAGTGGTATGGAGATGAGACCAAGATTTAACTAAACACCTAATATTGGAATGAGAATAAAAATAATCATTAGGGAACCACCTTCCCTTCTACATTCATAAATTTTTATAATAAAACCATTTCACATTAGTTTTAAATAGAATTCAAAAATATTTTTTCCACTTTATTTTTCTTAAATGAAAATAATAACTTGAAATATTTTTTTCTCCAACATAAGCTTATTTTGGAAACCAAAACACCATTTTTAAAATCTACTTGAAAATAAAAAATGAATACTTTTATTTAATAAAATTTCCAAGCCTCTTTAAAACCCATTTTTAATAAAACCTACCAAACACAAGGGATAGAGTTATAAGTAAGCACCACAAGTCAAATTAGTTGGTAAATAAAATAAAAAAAGTAAAGGTGCCTCAAGAAAATACAATTAGGAGAAAATTAAATAAATTATAATATATGTATCCCCTATATCAACCACTAATTAAGAAAGTTGGTGTCATGAACTCTAGTCTCAGCACTCAAGTAACACTATCCTAAACTGGTGAAAAGTACCTTAGGTTGACTTATAAGAATCTGTATATCCTAGTAGTCCCATAAATCTATCCATGACTAATCCCATCAACCTAGGAGCTAAATATACCATGGTATACCATCACGGAACACTCAGTAACTTGATCACTCTCTAGTTGTACACACAAGGTAAACCAATGTTTGTACTCAAATAGGAATATAATTAATAACCTAGAATTATAATGACTAATACCCAATCATGAAAGGAGATAGAAAGAAGAAAAACAAATTAATAATCTAGTAGGAGAAAATTCATACATTTCTACATACATAAAACACCATCCATATAAGGGGGAAGACATGGAGAAAACCAAAGACGACCTAAGGATTCCAACTGAAACACTTTTCAAAAAATGAAAAATAGGTATTTTATTTCTGATGATTTCCACTGGGGCGTGTCTACCACACATGTCTCAACTATCACGCTTGTTGGTGGACTACATTGTACCATTCATTCTTGATTTCTATAGTTGGGTGGCATTCATCACTTTCTTAGTGATGTCTACTCCTTGATCAAAATGGGATGATGGGATGCTGGTTCCTCTTTATATGGATTTATCCTTGAAATTCATCACCTAGTTCGGGTATCCCTCATAGATTGGATTAGTAGTTCATGAAACTCATTCTCCGTGACATCTGTTTATGGATGTCATTTAAATATGATGCTTCAGTTTGGACATTCTAAGGGGTCTTGGAAGAGCAGAAACCTTCAGTTAAGAGATAATTCACATTGGGAATCAGTGGCATGTCTAGATTCTAGAACACCGGAACACATTTATTCTTCCTCATAAGAGGGATTCACAAGGGAGTGGAACCCAAGTAATCCCACATCGATTGTATGGTATCTTATTCTAGAGGCATGTCTTCTGATGTTTTATTCAGGCATCCCATTTTTAACATGAGGTATACTGTGGGTTTACCATATTATAGAGATGGTGAGAGGGGGATCGATTAGGATGCCTAATGGAGGAGAACCAGAGAGGTGCACCACATTGAGGGGGACACCTGGAAAGTTTTCTAGATGGATGTATCAAAACACCCAATGAGAGTGGTCCCATGATGGTGTGTCTCATAAAGAGAATGTTTCACACTATAAAGATTGGTCTGGACACCACTAAGGGCATATTAGAGAGGTTCACCCTAATAAGGGATACACCAAGGTTTACTATTGGATGGGATTGAATCTGATGGAGGATTCCTATATACAATATTTAGAAGATAGGGATAAAAACATGCGTAGTTTAGAGGGGTGATGTGGGTATTAAGCATTGATACTACATGACACAAGAGAATTTATCTTGGTTGGATTGTGTGGATTGTGTGGGGATTACGCACGGAGATGGCCTAAGTTCCATTGAGAGCAGCGATGGGGTGAATGGGGCTTACGCACTGAGATATCCTAGAGAGATGACATGATCTCACTGGGATAAGAGTGAGGTAATGGATGAAGTTTTGGATTATAATGGAAGAAATGGATTGAGTTTTAGAGATATTGGGCTTGAAACTCATGGAGGCTTCCTACATACCCTATTTAGAAGGTAGGGATCAAAGTCAAAATTGTTCGGGAATGGGGAAATGAGACACTTAAGTAGGTGTCCGGTGAGAATGGAGCATATGGATGGGGACCTAAATGAAATATAACCTTTGGTCTGGGTAATGATCCTCCTGGGACATGTCAACTTAAGGGAAAGACTAGGATGTGAATTGATGGTGGGATTGAACCTTAGGGAGGCATCCTACATACCCTGTTTAGAAGAGAGGGATCAAAGTCCACATAGTTCATAGGAATCATTAGGGATTATGATCTGACACTACCCATTGGATATGTTGGGGTTTACACATGGAATAAACCTTGATGGAAATGTGGAATGTGGAAGAACGTCATGATCTTACTGGGATGTGGTGGCCTATGGTAAAATTGGGATGGATGATGGATGAATTGGACGATAGTGGATGGATCAAAACACCCCATGGAGGTAGATCTGGGGAGATGTGTCTCATTAAGGTAATTTTTCACATCATGAGGATAAATCCCTTGGAGGTAGCACCTGGGTTTACCATGTGTTGACATTGATCCCCATGGAGGCTTCTTACATACCTTGTTTAGAAGATAGGGATAAAAATCCACATATTTTGAAATGGGGGGAATGGAGCTTTCTTTAGGAGGGATCCTAGTATGAAGAAGGGTGTCATAGTCACTACTAAACTCTAAGACCAAGTGATTCATACTTATTGTGAGAAACAAGATGAATTAACAGACGGGACGATCATGTTGAGAATGATGCATCAGTGAGAGATGGTGTGGGGCTTACACGTAGGAGCTGCCCGAAGTGGATCTCATTCCATGTAAGGTGGATCTAATTCCATGTGAGGAATATCTCACTACCATGGAGATGAGTGGGAATGGAAAATTCCTAGGGCATGGAAACCAATTTTCATTACATGGGGTGAGACTACAGTTTAATGTCATGTGCTGAGGATGATGGTTTTTTATAATTTTACATCATGTATCTTATATGGGGAGGACTCATTCCTCACCCCTTGGACTTACATCACTGGAACCCATCAAACCATAGGAGATGGAAGGCACTATAAAATCTAGAAGGAGGGAGTATGGAGGAGTGGTAGATAATGGGGTCCATGTTAGTATGGCTATAATGAAAAGTAAAATCCATTAGTGTGCCTATGATGAAAAGAAAGAGGTCAAACAATGGAACATGGGATACTACATGAGGGACCAAGAAATAACTGTACACAAGATTGGAGGGACTCATGGAAGAAGGTCTTGTGAAGTAGGAAGACTCACTGAGAGAGGCTTTGTGAAGCTCTGATTCTTCGTGGAGAACCAGAGCTTTGGGAAGGAATGGTCTTCATGAAGCATGGGGACCCTACCTTAGTATGGAGTCCTGGCTCAGTGGAAGAGTGCTTCGTGAAGGGTTAATACTCCGTGAAGGATCGAGTAACCCAAATGGTATCCTTCCTCCATGAAAAGCGTAGGCCTTCATGAAAGGCATCCCTACCATAGGAAGGGGAATTTTGGAATAGGGGGAAGAGGGTTTGGCAATGCTCCAGTACCTTGGATGATCTATTTTCAGTTATGGTTTGCGGTGCTAGAAGCTTTGTGATTTTGGAGATTGGAAGTTAAAGGTTAGGGTAATCATACATTTGATGTGCGGTGAGCCATATATTTAAAGTAAATGGGGTCTCGCGATGCTCGGAGGCGCATTGATAAGGAAATAAAGGATTCAAAAAAGGGAATGTCTCCTTCAGACTCACAGAGCCATCTATAAACTACCTTAGTGTGGTTGTGGAGGGTGTTAGATCCAAGATAGTTATGTTAGCACTTTGTGCCTTTGCATTGATGGGGGATCCATATGGGAGCTTCACAAGGTAGCCCTTTTGATGATATTTGGGCCCATTAAGCTTTAATTTCATCTTTAATAGTTGTAGCCTTCCTCAATCTATCATGGGGCTTGAATTTTGGTTAAAAAAATGCCACCCCCCCTTAAAAGGGGAGCCAATGGAAAGGAGGATCAGATTCTGAGGGTTAATCACTGAAAACTCAAAGATCATGAAGAAATCTCATGATGAAGGGCATTAGTTCCATGCATGAAAAGAGTCACTGCAAAGATCGATTGGCCACTGCAAAGCTAGGTCGACCACACACCTATAAATAGTATATGGGGTCCCTTATCCATACTGGATATCTACGAACTTGAGTGAGTCTCTTTTTGTGTGAAAAATTTTCCACCCGAAAAACTCCCTTTATGAATGATGTCTTTAGATATTTTCTTCATGAATTCTAGTTAGAAATTTTGGGAATTTCAATCTGTCGCTACTTCATGATTCGAGCACCATACAGAAAGGATCCTCAAATTGGTGCTCCTCTAATGACCTTCACGAGCGGTCTTCACGAACAATTATTGAAAAATCAACTAAGTCCCAGATTCGATGGCTTCTCTAGAAGCTTCTCGATAGGTCCTTGTAGATGTTCCCTAGAGAGAGTAAATGGCTAACAACATCGTGATTAGGGAGTATATTCTGAGCCACTCTGACCACAAATCATTTATGGAACTGTTGTTAGAATCCTATAAGGACTACCCCCTATATAAGGGTTTTTCATTATATGGATTCGGTCTAAGAGAATATTTCTTTATCCCGATGGAAATTATAGATGAACCAGATTGCTAGTTCAGAGGAATGCTAGGGAAGTACCAATTGAATAGAGATTTTGATGGCCATATCTTGAAGTATCACTCTCTTATCATATAGGAATGTATCTACAATCATACCCATGAAGTTGATGGTAAGGAAATTGTGGATGAGGTATCTCCATCTAAATACAAGACAATCATCAAAGAAAGTATAAGAAACCCGTAGAAGGGGTGTACCATTGAAAAGGACCTATTCCAAGGCGAAAACTTCACAGATGAATGGGCCTAGCCCTACTGAGTATGTGCATCCTGCATAGATTTTTGGGAATAGGTTATGTGGGTATGCCTTTTTGAAGCGGCATGGGATTCTCAATTCCACGTTTAACAACTGAGTGAGATCATGTTGGTACATCTGAGAAGATGGTATTTAGATACCAACACATTCCATTTTCAACCTGGAGAAGTCATAATTATCCTCTAGGGCCTCCATCACATTTATGGGATCCCTATCTTGGGGGAATGTATGATGAATTCCTCCCCAAAAAGAATGTAAGGTAGGATTAGGAGCAGATTCCATGTCTGGAAAGGGTTTTGCTAGATCAAGTTTCGGGAATAGATAAAGACAAGAAGATAATTAGGGATGTCCAATTTAAGTTGTGGTTTGGTTACTTTCTGAACTTCCTGGTGGAGGAGCCTACTGAGGGGGGAGATCTACCCAAGAAAAATTCCACAATTCCCCACACCAATTCGAGTAGAGACCAGCAATGAAAAGAAGGATATTACTGGCAGACCCTATACAATAGACAATGGAAACTATGGTGGTACAACATCAAGACCAATCCTCAACAAATAGTTAGGTTGGTCGGATTCATTTCTTCCTTGATCTATGGATGGATGCTACTATTAAGAGATGTGCACATGTGGGCATAGCCAAGAATGATTATCATGATAGCAATGCTATCAATGGGGAAGTGTATCAATATTGGGGTTTTGGTGTAGGTGATGATATATAAGGTGCTCTAGAATGTCAGTGAGGGGAAGAAGTCATTGGGCTTGTGTGCACTACTTTAATTTTTGTATAGCTAGGCGGTAGAGAACATTGGAGGATATGAATACCCGAATCCCATCTCCCCTCCTAAGACAAAATTCCAACCTACAAGTCTAAAAATCAAACAGAGTTTTCCATTCAAGCTAGGTTTGACGGACATGATGAGCAGGTTAGTCATGTATAGAGATTCACCTTTCACATGTTGCCTCTGATGACAAGGGTGATAACTGATAATGGCATGGGGACCTAAGACCATAATTCATATATCCTTGCCTTATGAGGTGGAGTGCTGGTGGAGAGGGTTGATTGTAAACCAATATATGAACCATACAACCTGAACTGTTTTGTGAGTTAGTTCAGGTTCCTACAGAGACGAACTCTGATGGTATATCTGGGATTAAGACATGAAAGTCATCTATGTTTCATGAGGAATATCTGGATCATGTTCACGTGGGAAGATGGAAAAATGTAGAATGAAATGCCTCCACCCACTACTACGTATGGGCTGGTTTATGATTATGCATCGAGTTTGGAGGCTACCTACCTGATATAGACACTGGGGCAGTGGACCATTAGATCCAATGAGGGAGTAGTCCATAAACCTGTGGGATGAGGCTGAGAGGTAGCAAGGGAGTTTCATTGGGGTAGGGTTGGTGCACGTCATGGTGATGGAGCTACAATAGTGGAGCCTATGATCTATGGATCCACACATAACTGAGGTGAAGGAATAGGAGCAGCAGCACCAAGTCCAAAATTCATAAACAAGAGGACTTAGGAGGAAGGGGTACCACCAAGGGGGTTTCACAGGGGTTCCTACTCTGGCTTCTGGGAATATACTATGCCATGTGTACATTTCTGAGGATTCCATTTTCCCTATGTCTTGGGAGACTTTGGACGTCAACAGATAGTTTCTCAACACCTGTAGTCTATGGGATCATCTTAATAAGCATGGGATGAATCTGGTAGGGATCGTTTATGCCAAGGACAACTTTCTCACATATCATTTAGAAGAGTAATGATATGTAGAGGATTTGGAGGTTCTAGTCCACTCTTGAGGTACTGCATGTCTGATGAAATATTGAGTGAGGGTGCTTCTAGAAAAGACCGCTCCTCTGAATTTTTCAGTGACCGAGATGGTGGAGTGTTATACCATTCTTGATGAATCAGATGGATCTTGGGGGGGAATATTCCAATGAAAGGATCCCTTAGAAAATTTAAAGGTCATAGCCTTGAAGGAAGCCTATTTGAAGGAAGGTGAGTTCACAGCCTTAGAGGAAAAATCATTGAGGGATTCACTGAAACTCTGGAAGTAATATTTAACTCGTTATCATGTGCCATTAATTTCCTCATGCTTTATCTAGATTCTTCAACTGAAATCGATTTTGTACTAGTGAATCTTGCGTAAGAGACTTATACACATGGGGATAGATGTGTAGTAGTAAACACAGAGGACCAAGCCCTATGACATGTGTCTGGGGTGACAGTAGTTATAGGGCCCAACGGTGATGAGGAGGCTAGGGTGGCCAACCTGGAATCCATGGAGCCCTCAATCATATACAATGGGTTATGTCACAATATCCCAACAATGGATACCTAAGATCACGATACGCCACCACTCTTATTATGTAATTTCCTCACCTTAGAGAACAACATCGTTTGTCCCCTGTTTAGACTCACTTCCACGATTATTATTAGAATTTTGTTGGGATTAGAATCTTCTCTACCATGGGACATGGTCAGGGGATCTAGAATTAATTTCTTGATGGGGGATCCATTTCATGTAGATTCGGATACTCAGGCTGATAGTGCCACCACTTATATTGGCGCCACTGGTAGGGAAACACCTGGTGCTAACAGGGACAACCTTATCAAGGTGGGATCAAGTGATGAAGATCAACCTTGTAGTTTAGATCCCAGTCCATCTAACATGATGTAATTAAAGGATCCAATTGATGAATTTATGGCTGCATTTCTAGATTATGAGCTTGCAGGTCCTGAGGAGCTGGATGAGTCTAATTCTGATATGGTCGAGGACATTCAGGCCACCCGACGCCAGGTGTGGAAGTTGATCAATTTCTTTATCAACAACACTCCTGAATCACAATGGATAATCCAAATGGTATCACTTATACATTGGTTGTGAAGTCTATGTGTTGGAGGGGAGAATGTACACGTTCACAAAGGATGATCCGAGACTATCTCACCGAGAATATGTAGGAAAGAAGCTGAAATTTTGATCTCACTTGGTGTCATGATAAGTATATCAGCATTTAGAAACTTCAAGAGGCTGAACTAAATATCCAGTGTCTGTAAGGACAGATGAATGAGATTTCCTCCTTTGCTAACACTCTAAGATTTTATCACACAATTGAGGGTTCAGCTGACCTATGCCTAAGAGTGTCTTAGACAGGTATCTTGTCAAGTGGATGATCTCCAAACTAAGTGGTATTTGATTCAGATTAGGTTTGATGAGCTCCGTTCGAAAGAAAATGAAGAGGAAATGGAGATCAAGTGGTGACAATAGATCTTAGATCCCGCACGCTAGAGGGTGGAGGAGTTGAATTGCTCCATTGAAGGGGCATATCCATATGTGCTATGTTTTCCCGAACTCATGAAATGATATTTCTTGTTTTTTTCTCTGAATTGTGTGCATGGATGCATTCTTTCTTGTTTAAATTATTGTACATTAACATATCTAGGAAGAAACTAATGACCAATCACTAATCTCACATGGTTCATTACTAATTTGATAAATAAGGCACGATCATGTGATCATTCACTTTTTACAAGAGTGTTGGATAATCCTTCAAGAACTCAGGGTCTGATGTTGTTGACTGACCATCCCGACTGTCCGGGTTGAGAGAGGTTTTGACTAGAGAATAAGGTTCTCAAAAAACCAACCTACCTTTTCCCAATGCATCCATTTACATGAAAAGGATAACTCCAGGGGGATTTTAATTGATCTAAATAAAGGGGGGTGAAGAGTGTGAATCATAATGCCCAAAATTTAGAACACAGGGTGGATGGAATTCCAACATAGGGTAACTATTGACCATGTTCTAAACATAGTAAACATACTTCTAGCCTGAAATGGGGACACATAAATGAGGGTAAATCACTAACCATGTATGAAACATGATACCTAACTAAAAATGTCATTTGATTCCTTCCAGAACATTGTCCTAGGATTGTAGGAGATCCGATGTGGCATAGCCAGGCCGTTAGGGGGTCCCTTTGAACATGAAAGAGGATGAGGATCCAAATGAGGGGCATGCGAAGCATGGGGGTGTAGATATGGAATGTTAAAAAGGATTAAAACACTATTGAAATTACACCACTTTTACGTAAAGTACATTGGCATGGGTGCATTGGTCTGAAAAAAGATCAAACCCATCTTTTAAGAATAACCTCTCTGTTGAGGGCCTAGGATGCCTTGTAGTTTTACATTATACAAATGACGATGATGAGAACAATGTTTAATGTTATACAATGAGGATAATGAATACGTAGTTTAACACCATATGGTAAGGATGATGAATGGAACAATTTAACGTCATTTGATATGGACATGTCCCGTAGTTTAATGTCATGTGACTAGGATGTCACACACAGTTTATGGTCATATTTCTTGGACCCAAAATTTTTTGTTCCTAGTAATTATGTGGAACGTAGGAAAGAAACCAATGTAAATGAGGCCAAAGAGGCTCACACACCAAAAAAATATCAATAAAAAATGGGAAGAAGTATTTCGAAAAGAAGATATATGTGGTTTGGTGGAGTGAAGAGCCTAACACACCACACTTTCCATGCGAGGGATCTTAGTTTAATGTCATAGAGTTGGGACCGTGGATAATAGTTTAAAATCATGCTTCTTGGATTATATGATGTACATTACTAATGTAATTGTATGGAATGAGGGAAAGAAACGTGATTTGAATGATCCCAAATAGGATTTCGTGTCACACAAGTATTAGGAAAAAGAAGGAAATAAGGAACATGTAATACGTCAAGGGGTGAAATCATAGAGAATATCTTAGTTTAAGTTCATATAATTTAGACCATGGAAAACAGTTTAAATTCATATTTCTCAGACTAGTGGTAAATTTTGAATCATGGGGAATGCATACAACATATAGAAGATAAAACCCAACATGAATGAGCTCATGGATTTCATACACACCTTAATATTAACTGCATGATGTTTAAGGTAGAAATTCTTAGATCGTAACTGAGGCCAAAGAGACAAAATGGTTAATGAATCTATAGTTGGTCCCGAAGACAAAATGTCTCGGCATTGCTACATATGCAATAAGGATGTGGATCAAGCCGCATGTAGTTCTAAAACATAGTTTGGTGGGATACCAAAATTGGAGGGGGAAATCCTTTCTAGAAAGGAAGCTGACGCATACCAAAATTATCATGGGGAATCATAAAATTTTCAAGGTGGGATCACAGTTTAATGTCATGTGTTAAAGACATTAACTCTCAGTTTAAGGTCATATAGCTTAGACTAAAAGGAATAGTATCTCAAATGGGTATGTCTGGTGTAGTGTTATGATAAAACCTGATATGAATGAGGATGAGGGAGTCCCATGCACAAAACATCCCAAGAGAGGTCTACATACAACTTAAAGACATGTTTCTTGGACTTGATCATCTAGTTTAAGGTTATAGATCTCAGACCATAGGGGAAGCGCTCTAATAAAAATGTGTGTAATCTGGTGGCATAACAAACTCTACATGAATGAGGCTAAAGATAATCCCACACACCACATATGCATTCTTGAGGCAGCTCTCATATAGTATAAAGTCATTTTGATTGGACTAATATCATAGTTTAAGGTCGTGGAGTTTGGACTTGAGTGACCCTATGTGAAAGAAGGGAAATAATGTGGCTGGGACCATATGAAAAGTTCTTATCCATCTCTCAGTATCCCATAATAATGGGAATAAATCTACATGTTGTTCTGTAAAATCTATGTAGTTTAAATTCATGTAGTAAGGACAAAGATGAAATTATGTAAGGAGGGGAGAATATTGAGGTTGGACCCATAATTGATGATTCGGGAATTGCTACATAGCATGTATATATAGGAATAAATCCATGTATAGTTCTTGAAGGGAAATTTCCCCTATTAAGGTATGACCCATACATAAAGATAGAGGGAATTACATTTTCTATTATTATTATTTTTTTGGGAATTATTTTCTTTTAAGAGGCTTTTTTTTAGTGGTAGGACCAGGATGGAAAGTCTAGATGTCACTACATATCCTATATAGACAAGAATAAAGCCATACATAATTCTATAAAGGTGGAATTGTAGATGACTAGTTCCAAAGGTGATGTCCTCTCAGGTGATAACAACACAATGTTGTTCCATTTCTTATTGAGCGGCCAAGATGAATATGTTGCAGTTTAAGGTCGTGTGATAGGACCGGTCCATGCATTTTAACATTGTGTGGTAAGGATGATGATTGGTGGGTATCCCAGAGGATATGTGTATGACGTGTAAAAATAACCAAAGGTAAAAAGGACACATATTCTCACACCACACCATATGCTCCTAAGATAAAAATCATGCCAAGGGGCCGAATGGGTGAAATTATGGTCGGGCATAATGACAACATGTCTGGGAGTTCCTACATATCACAAAAGGATGGAAATCAAGCCATACATTGTTCTTAATTGCATCAGAGTAGAAGACCCATAATGGAAGTGATGTCCTCTATGATGAGAACATCACAGTAGTTGATAAAGATATTTTTCATGAACCAATATTCAACTAATTTATTATTTTTCCTTAAAATGTACCATAGTGGCACACCCTAGGATCAATCTCAAGGAAGACGCTCAAAATGCACTACTTTTCTATTATCACTATTTAATAAAACTAACTTATCTAATATATATGTGGGGATTTGAAAAGATGCATGAAATATAAATAATATTAATAATAATAATGCAACAAAAATACAAAATGAAGTTAGAATATGAAATGATGTCACTTGTTCTTAGGGGGTCATGGTGTTTGAAATCATTGTTTAAAAGAATTCTCAATATTCAATTTAATGAGGTGATAAAGATCTGTCACACCTCACCTTCTCATTTGAAATGTGATTACCCCATACTTAGACCTATATATATGGGGAAATCCTCTTCCAAACATTATCTAGGATATCTCTTCACCGACCATCACTACCCAAGCTTTACTCCATCGTATGCATGACTTAGATAGTGAAGGGAAGGATGATTGATAAATGAAAAGAAGAATTTGGATGATAGAGAAAATAGGGCGATGTCACACCATAATCAATTTAACCATCACCTAAATTCTTAGAATTTAATAAAGATATAAGATAATTAAGAAAAATATAACTCATTCAAAACACCACTCCCTCCCTCGAATAGGCGTCGATGTTAGTTCTCTATATTTATTGGATTTGAGAAGGGAGAAATGGTGGGAGAACACATAAAGATAAAAATGGAAGAAAATATGGATGAATAAGAGACTACTATATTAAAAGAAAACAATCATTACAAGATATAAAAAATACCAAAATGTCTGAAAGTGGCCGACAACGGCTTTCCCCAAGTCAGCGCACCCCCAGAATGATTTTCAAGGGCTGTTAAAGGCTCAATTTATTGGAGAAATCCTGCAGGGAACTTGTACCATCACATTTAATTTTTAGTGTCCCAACTTTTTCACAAAGTGTACAGGGGGTACACCACATGTACTTTAGATTTTTTTTCTCCTCCGCACTACGTTGAATCTCCAGACGTTGCTTTGACTTTTTGAGCATGTACAAGATGTGTACTGTAAGTACACATCATGTACACCCCTTTATCAGCCTAATATCTCTCTAGACTCTTCTATAAATTTGTCCCAAAATATATTATATGTTAACTCTGAAACTTTCAGATCATTTGGAAACCCTATTATATAGTTATGATTTAATCACTGAATACAATTTTTTTGTCAAAAGTTTCCTAAATTTACTCCTTGTTTGACTCATTCAATGAATTCCTTAATAAAATGATTTTAATTTTAATTTAGCATGGAAGCGATTATCTAAGTTTTCTTTACAATCCAAGTGTAATCAATGAATTTTGACATGTTGATCCATATTTATGGCTCCATTAGTGATGTGGGGTCCACCATGTTATCCAGAAAAACATTCTAAAAAGAACGATTTATTTGGGGCATTAGATATTCGATTCATGATATAGTCTAGTTGACATATATTTATCACAAAAATTAATGGTTCCTAATAAAAATTGAATCAAACAATTTTGATTAAAATTTAATAAGATATAACATAAATAATGATGCTATTAAAATAGCAAAAAACTATAATTATTCCATTTTTTTCATTTAAGCTCAAAATAAGACAAAAACCTAAAAACATGACAACTACACATTAAATAACACTATGGTAGGTTTAAAAATACTAAATTATAGAATAAAATATGTGAAAATATGAGCTTCATCAGTAGTGTTGTGCTGTTTAGATTCATATATCCTAGACTGTATGGTTCTTAGTTTAGGGTTGTGGGTATCTCATATGGATATGTGCAGTTTGGAGGAATGAAAATCCCAAAATAAATGAGGATCAGGGAGGCCCAATTCCAAACAACACGTTCCCAAGAGAACCACGAAGATTCTATTTGTTTAGGGTCATAGATTTTGGACCATAGGGTCTCCTAGTTTAAGTTCATAGTGTTTGGACTATGAGATTGTGTAGCTCCTCTATGTGGGTACAAAATCTACCAAGACTCTTGAGCCCATGTGAGCCACGCTTAGTGTGGGAAATAAGCAGTGGTGTTAGGATTTCTCTATCACATGTAGAATCATATGAAAAGGGTGAGGAAATGTTGGGTTGATAATTTCCTAATGATATATACAATCTCACTCAATGTGTGTATATATAAGATGGGAAACACAAAGGATGTTAGATTTCCACTATAACATAGGGAGGTGAAAAGGATGTAAATTGAAACATATGAGGTCCAAATTATTGAATGGGAAATTGATAGTAGGACCAATATTTACCATTTTTGAAACATAGTATCCACAACTTCACTTGTTAAGGGTGGGGTGTGAAAATGTAGAATCGACTGTTGACTAATTTTGAATAATAGAATCTGCTATTTTTTCCAAATATCCATTATTGAATTGGCATGGGATGGGAGGTGAGCCAAAGAGGCATGAGACCATCACCACTGGGGGTCCATTTGGATGTGAAAGATGGTGGAAATACAAACCTATAAATACTTGAAGTAAGAAGATGGGTCGGGAAAGTGATCATGTATAACTCGACACTTTAAGCCTCATTCCCTAATGCATAAGAGCATGTTAGTGATAAGACCAAAATGAACTCAGGATAAAGACCCATGGTATCAAAAATAGTTTAAGTTAATATTTTTTTGGACCAAGGGATCTTAGTTTAAGGTCATAGAGTTTGGACCATAGGTTCCTAGTTTAATGTCATGTGCCCAGGATTTATTCGTTCAATTTAACATCATGCGGTAAGGAAGAAATGTTACACATTTTATTATCATGAAACTAGGACATTGGGGAGAGAGAGGTATCCCATAGGGGAAGTGCATGGATCATAAAATAACCCAACATGAATGAGGACCAAAAATATCTATGTCATTCCATATACTCCCAAAGGGAAACTAAGTCAAAGGGGATAAAAGGTTTATGATCCTGCAGTTGGGCTTGAAAACAAGATTTTTGGCGTCGCTACATATCCCATGAGAATGGGAATCAAGCCACACATTGTTATTGAGAATGGAATAGTAGATGACTGATTCCATGGATAATGTCATCTCTGGTGAGAACATTGATTATACACAATTTAGCGGCATGCAGCTAAGATGAGAGGGAAGACATCTCAACCCAAAAATACATGAAGGTACGGAAGGAATAACCTGATGTGAATGGGTCTAAGGAGTCATGTGCCATACCATGTGATCCTGAGGAGATTCAAAGAGAGTTTAAAGTCATGATGTTTGGACTAGGAGATGAAGCAGAAATATGTGGCATGGTATCACTCGACGAGAATGAGGACAAAGAAACCCAACACCATGCAACATATTCCTAATGATATGGTCACTATTTATCTTCTTGATGACAAAATAAAAATCGACTTTCACATGTAAGAGGGGAATATTAATCACAAGAGACAACTTGAGACTAGTGATGAGATCCTGATACACTGACTCATTGTTGTTGTATCCTTTTGATAGAAATAATGAATACGATAGAACAACCTATGATGGTGTGATAAGGACAATCCACATGCCTACTCTGTTGATCATGGAATCATTGAGACTTATGCCAGTCGGGCTCTAGGATGTGCCATCGAAATGCATCTACCAACATGGTATATCCTAGTCCACTAAGAGAATTTCCTCATATGGGAAATCAACATCCAGAGGATTTTCCTAGGGGGTCCGGATGAGTGGCCAGAAAATTTACATGCATTTGACCCTTGATGACCTACTATAAAACTAATATGATGTCGAAATACTTAATAACCACTTCCCAGCATTCTAGATAACCTATAAATATCTAGAAATTAATAATTAACTTTAGAAGATCCCCATGGGACACCAGTTGTATCTCGTGACACTAAAAATATTGCTGCAACTTCTACATAGTGAAAACCGGTGCGAGCCATCTCTTCTCTATGGAAGAATATCTAAACTCTGTATCAAGGAACATGTGACTCAGATAATACAAGATATTCTATGTACCATATTTGTTCTTATAATAAATAATGGTGTCGATAGATAATTATAAGTAATTCAATTAAAGGACCAAGCACTTCCATGGGATGAGTGGCATTAGAACCAGAGGCTATAGAATATACTGCTTGATCTCCTCAAACATGGTCTAGAACTCTTCATCTCATTGATATATGGAACCTTTCTTCATGATCCTGGAAAATTTATTACACTTTTATGATATATTCAAGATGAATCCTTGTATATAGTTCATGTGTCCATGAAGTCCTCGAATCTTCTATGGGTTGTTTAGAGGAGGCATCAAGATGATGGATATGATCTTCTATAGGTTAATCTCGATGAATCTGTAACTAACAATTAATTTGAGAAACTTTCCTGAGGTTACCCTGAAATTGAATTCCAATGGGTTAATCTTCAACTACATGGAGTGAAGGAAGATGAACACTTTCTAAAGATCTCTGATATGTTTCTGACATTGGAAAGATTTTACCACCAAATCATCCATGTGGCATTCCACTAGAATCCTTAGGAATCCTTGAAGATTTGGTTCATGGAACATTGATAGGTAGCTCCTACATTTGTTAGAACAAAAGGCATCACATGATAGTAGAAATTACCTTGTGGATCCTAGAAGGTGGTAGACTCCTTGTCTTCTTAGGCCATTTGGATCTGGTTATACCCATAATACCCATCCATGATGGAGAGATCCTAGAAATTGGTTATGGTTCCAACCAACAAATTTGTTACTAGAAGGGGAAAATAATCCTTCAGGAAGTGGGAGTTGAGATCTTGGAAGTCAATATAGACTCTAATATATCTGTTTGTATTCCTAACAAGGATGATGTTGTCTAGCCACTTGGGTTATTGAACTTCCTTAATGAAATTTTCCTTGATAATCTTATCAACTTTGGCCTCGACCAAGACACTGTGATATGGGTTCATCTTCTAATGAAGTTTCTTGAACATTGATGGATTACATGGAGACCAATATAGTGGAAGATGACCTTAGAGTCCAACCCTAGAATCTAATAATAGCTTTAGGAAAACAAATCATGGTGAAGCTTCAAGAAGTCCACATACTGTCATTATTCCTTTGTAGGCGTGGCTCCAGTGATCAGCATTGGCCTCAGATCTGCCTCAGTACCAAGATTCACCTAGACCAGTTCATTGATAGTAGTTGATATACCTTCCTTAAATGCAGTAGAAGAATCCTCCAATGATTCTCCATTTTTATTGGTAGGTGAAGCATAATGAAGAGGTGATTCCTCTAGACTGACTAATTCTAGAGGAACATTAGTTTCAGTCTAAGCGGTAGTAGAATCTCCATAGGGAGACTCCTTCACTATGCAAACCATGGTAACAAAATCCATCAAAATTATTCCATCATGCCTTTGACCAATGGTCACATGCTTGATATTGAATCAATGGTGATGGGTTGGTTTGTGAAGGTTCACTCTGGCTTGGTGGAATAATAAATTCTGATGGACAGCTGTGTCCATAGAGAAAACATCTCAGTACCCGATAAGAGTAGGGGGTTCTGGTATGACCCAAGACTAACTCATGTAGGAATATGAGTTAATATTCCAAAATTCCTGGAATTGAGGGACACAACTCCCTTTCATATTAGAAACGATAAATAAACACCCCAAGTATGGCATCATAACATCCAATAAATGAATCAAGAGGATAAATGCATCATCCAACTTAGTCCATGGGTCAAATATGATGGAGGTGTGATTAACCTTGTTGTTATGTGAATGTTTTTCTTTTATCTGGTATTAAGTCACACCTATATTTATAGATTCATAAGAGGAAAATGGAAAAAATCACCTTGTATAATTCCTACTTGACCATTGAAAGAGTTCTTAAGGAACTGATGATAGGAGGATGGAATTTTTTCATGCAGATGAATCCAAGGACTTCCCTTCAATGTGTTGTAAGTAGTGTCTTATGAGAAAACCAAGAATTTAGTTTCTTTTGTCAGACTTCCTAATTGGGTCTTCAAATGGATCCTTCCACACGGTCTCTATTTGGTTCTGTCATAACCCTGAATCTTTAGTTTAGAGGGGCCTAAATCTTCTTCAGTGAGTCCTAGCTTATGTAGCATCCAGGTCAAGAAGAGATTGATCCCAAAACCTATATCAACAAGACAATGATGGACCTCTATGCCATTAAACTAGATAGTGATGTATAGTTGGAGGATGTTCCCCTATGCAAGAGAACTATCATCTTCTCTATAGAAATAGATGATGGCCTAACATTATGACAGCTGGAACTCCTTAGTGTGAAAATTCTTGGTTCCAAAACCTCTATTTCAAACTGTAGGGTGCTCTATAAGGATTTTTAAATGGATGCTTGCATCTCTTATGATATAAGGAAGACCTATAGGATCGATATTTTAGCAGGAATGCTGGTGTGGTGCTTAAAAACATCATATTTACATGCTAGGTGCACATTTCTACATGTCGGGGTCACTTTATAGTGGGAAACATGATGAGATAAAATGGAAGAACCATATGGTTCAGCCTGGTGTTGGAAAAATTTAGCTGATTAGACAAATCGCTAAGAATTACCACTATCTAACTTGCAGCTGACTGAGGACCTGTTAAATTTGGATGATCATGATATGACCGCAGTGGTTCTGGCTGGTCAATGAGAATTATTAATGGTGGTGGTGGATCTGGAGGAGTGAGTTATAAGTATTGTGCCTACTGAGCTCTATATAATTCCTACTATTTGGTCTCGGTGGAATTCACGGCTTAGCTTGGAGCCCCTAACTGAGCATTCTGGTTACTTTCATATCCTTGGATTCTTCTTCAATAGAATTATTCAGGAATGTTCATAGGGTTTCCCTGATACTCTTCATCATCAGGGACCTTGTAGGGATCCACTAATTCGACGGTATTCACAAAAACATACTCCTAATCATAATCATATGATTATTCCAGTACATGATAGATCTGGGGTGTAATACCCATCTCTAGAGGCAAAAGGTCATTGAGAATACAGGATATATTTGACATCAAAGGGGGGATTTCTTTACTTTAAGTCATTGATGCCTAATCTTTTGAGATGTTTAGGGTTGAGAGGTGGATGAGGAAGTAGTAATTGGAGATGGAACAATGATTTATTGAGATTTGAGCCAGCCTATATGGGAACAGATAATGTATTGGGTGTGAGAAACTACCCTATAAGAAATTTATTAATCATACTTCTGAGTACCACATTTGGAGACTTGCTTCCATTCACTAGAACCTTCACTATCACTGTCGATATCTACAGAGATATGTGCTACCTATGCTAGGAGTTCTCCCAATATGATCATGCTATTATCTATCTAATCCTAGATCCAGTACTTAAACACACTGCACTACATGATGGTATGTCCAAGAAACCAATGGTAAGTACATTAGTCGGGGCGATCAGTAAGTTCAGCCTCCTGAGTCTTTCTATAATTGGGGAACTTCAGAGCTCCTTGATCAAGAGAATTATAGAAATAATTGGTAACCTTATAATTTGGGAAGGAATATATCTGGTTTCTCTTTTCTGAAGGGGGAACCCTAGGAGATGGATTCTGATGAGGAGGTGGAGGTGGATGAGGAGACGAAACCATATTCTCTCATATGGGTGGTGGTGCCTATTGAGGAGGTGAATTCCGATTCTGAGGATTATAAGGTAGATTTTTCTGAGGTTGTTGTCCTCGATGATATGGTGTCTGGTGAGGCTCTGTTGGAAATAACTCTAGAGGGTTCATAACCCCTACTTGAATATAAAAAGTATTATATGTCTTGGAGGCTCTAATTGTAGTGGTTGGAGGTAGAAAATGACGTTTCTTCTTGTCCTGCTAGAAGTCTTCTCCTAGAAATTGAGACTTATTAGAAAAATCCCAAAATCTACCAGGGAAATTCTAAATGTTGAGGGTAGGGTCCAATTCAGCTTTTACATTCCCTAAAAAAAATTCAATAGCTTTTCTTGAGTTAACGGCATGTCAAGTGAGTAATTGAGTCCTTTACACCATGAAATGAAGTCTATGATGCACTTGTCTAGATATTTCTTGCACTTTAAGAGTTCAGGAATACTCATTTTTCATGTTGTATAACTGAACTAGTAGATAAATTTCATGAAAAGATTTTCCCATCCGGTGATAGAACCGATGGGTAACTGGTTGTACTATAAAAATATAGGCCCTTACAACAACTAAATGAAACATTGAAACTTGGAAACTTCCTACTGCTCTAGGGTTCCCAACATAGGTCTTCACCTTGAGATTAAGTTGACCAGATACTTCAGTAGGTCACCCATCCCATTGAAGGGGGCGAAGAATGGATTCCCGAAATCTGGGAGTGTTTGTACATTGTCCTCCCATGCCATATATGGATTTTCTTAAGGTGGGATTACCACATGTCATGTTTAAAAATATTTTATTTGGGTAGTGATAGAATCTATCTGGTCATCCTAGTAGGGTTTCCTCTCTGGCTGAGGATTCTTGACTACCATGTCATTGACAGGCTCATCAACATGATAAGTAGGTCTAGAATCTCGCGGAATGATCTGTAATGAATCCTGTGGAGTGTATACTAGTATGGATTGATCCGAATCTTAAGGGGGATTATCACACTGCTCGGGTGGGTTCAGTGACACATAATGTGCTCTCTTTCTAAAGTCTCTATCTTCTACTCTATTTGGATATATAGGATCACTAGGCTCGAGTGGGGGAAACTATCCAAGAAGGATCTACAGATGACCCGACTGAGCTGGTGGAGGAGGAGCATGATCATTTTGGGTGTCACCATAATATGTACATCATTTGGTGAGAATCAGATTGAAGATATGGTGATGGTCTACAATCTACTCTCATAAAGCGATAGTTTCAGGATCATCCTCTGAATTTTGTAAGATAGAAAGTTGATCCAAGGTCTTGAGCAATCCCATACCCTTTTCGAGATTCCAACCAACAAGAAATGATGTAGAGGGTTATGCTAGGCTGAGAGTCTACCTTTGATGGTGAGTTATAACACCTGGAGTTTCCATGAGATGTTGTGATACCCCAGTAGATTGATCATCTTCATTAGACTTTTCACTGATCTCCCCACCCATGGGCTGTGACCTCAGTCATATTCACCGTGACAACACCTAGAGTGTCTTCGATGTTTATAGGTGAATCTAGCTACCAATTCCTGGGACTAAAGTGGAGATCAGTATAATCCCCCCAACCATAGACCTATACATGTGGGGACACTTCTTATATGACTCTATGGATCACTTTGAAGATTTAAACACATTGGCATTGAAGGATCTAGTGGAAACCAAGTGATGAAGGATGTTGCACCACTAGAAGTGCTGCTAACTCAACCATGTGGAATTGATGTCTGATGTAATCAAAGTTATCTTTACTCTTCGGGTAGACAAAACGATAGTTTTGGAGGTGAAAATTTATCTCCCATATGGTCCTAATAAAGAACAATATCTCTCCCTCAGTGACGGACTTTGGAATGTCCATGTTGGTAAATGCATCCTACCAAAAAAATCTAATAGTTGGTCGGTGGTGAGATTGTCCCACAAGCTTCCCTTCTCAGAAGCGGGACCTGGCTCTTGGTTTTCCCATTCTCTGATTGGTGGTGGTTGAGAATCTATAAATGGATTAGATGTTGGCCTCTATATTGGTTGACCAATTTTCAATGAGACTATTGAATGAACTGACTGATCACTGTATGCTAGATCATCTCTCGAAGTCGGTGTCGTCTGCATCATCCCATCCATATAAGATGGGATGTTGATCACTACTTCATATGTGATGGAATTGGTGGTCATCTAAGGGTCCAACAGGTACTGGATATCTATCATATCCCAAAAATACTATCTTTGATCTTATGTCGAGGTAGAGAATGAATCTAGTGATGATAGAGACGTCTTCACTATGATACCTTGGAAGGGATCCAAATATTTCTCCCCCTATATATATCTATGAAGTGAATTGGGTATCCTGTGCATCTCACCTTCTGGGATGGAGAGCTTCACCTTTCAGGCTCCTACCCCAACCTCTGATACATAAGACTCATGGGAAGGCTCCATAATTGGGTCTCATTTTGCTTTAGAATCGGAGAAATGAAATGGATTCACAACAATTGAGTGTTTACTAGATTTATTCCTTCGGTGATGACGGTTCACCCTTTTGTCCCGGGATGGTTTTTCATGGTAGGGATATTTTTATTGAATGAGGAGAACCTTTGTTCTACTAGTTGATTGCATGAGGAGGACCTCCACTTTGATTTTCCAGGATATGGAGAGGACCACCATATTGGTTGTCACTAGAGCTGGGAGGACCTATGCTTTGGTTGTGGGAGGTGTGAGGAGGACCTTTGTGTGGCTGGACGAAGTATCCAGGAGGACCTATTTTAGAGTCATCAAGGACATAGAAATGACCTCCATGTTGATTGTTGGTAGAGTGGGTAGGAACTACTCTTTTAATAGTGCTGGATCGGGGAGGACCTTTTTTGTAACTAGGGATATCATGCGGAGTAATTTCGCATCGCTGGTTGGAAACATAGGGAGGACCTCCAAATATGGAAGCACAATAATAGGATGGACCTTCATATCAGACATTGATGATGTGGGGAGGACATCCAACTTGTTTGATTCTAGGAACATAGGGAGGACCTTCATGTTGTGTGTGATAGTAGGGAGGACCTCCACTCTGGCTAATGAATTTACGAGGAGGGCCTTTTTTCTAACTCTCTTCATCATGTACTAACTTGTAATGGATGCTGGGGATGACGACGATGATTGAGATAGTCAAACCAACTCACCTGTGAGTTGGTTAGGGGCTCAATCCTTACCAAGTGTCCAAGATTCCTTTCTCTACAGTAGCAGGGACATGGCAGAGTGTACCAGGGGTGGCAAGGACCATGGGAGATGTTGAAGACACTTCCCCCTAATGGGAATCTTCCTGAGAATGGGCTCGATGTTGGTGTCGGGGGTATCAGATCAGGGACAAAAGAGAAAGGTATTGGTTCAAAAATTCCTCATCCTAAATAACTTATTGATGGTGGCATTGATGTGTCTTGGTAGGAACCCTCCTTAGTATCTCCCGGGTGGTGGTTGTCTTCGGGATGACTCTGGCATCCCCTACCTCCAGGGCATAGGGGAGTGAGTCGAAGGAGAGCTCTGGGGATATAATCTCAAAGTGTTTCATTGTAGGAGTGGGGAGAAGAATATCCATGCAGAGTGCTTATGGGAGACTGTGATGGAGAGGAAAAAAAGTCTCCAGGTCCTGGAGAGTTATGTACCATGAGAGAATGACTCCCTACTACTCGTATCATCATACGAGGGTGCCCATCACCCTCTTATAGATGATCACAGATGGTGAGGTAGGGCATAGGTTCCTGTAAGGTGATGAATTCATGGACTTCATGGTGGAGGTGGGATCTCACTGGATTACTGCATTGACATTTCTCCTACCTCAATGTCAGAGGGAACTGGGTGAGTGGTATCTTGTAGCTTGGGTCCTGCAAAGCAGGAAGATCTAACTATCAATATTCTTACAAGGAAATCAATTCCCAATGCCCTAGAATCGTCCAATATTTCTTGGTTAGAGAGAAATATCCATGATGAAAATACTGAAATCATGGATTCTCAATGTACAATTTCCCAAACTATTGGAGAGTTCCAAGCCTGGTCCATTATTTTCTTAGCGGACCCTAGTGTTAAATATCTAGATCCGGTAACATTCCAATCTGTTGAAAAAATGACTATAATTCTACTAGTCCCCACAATTAGGATAATATTTTCACATAGATTTCACCATTTCTTTTTCTAATGCTTTCTTCTAGGGAACGTCCACCACACACATCTCTACTAGAATGTTTGCTAATAGACTACATTATACCATACATTCACACTTTCCAAAGGTGGTTTGCATTCATAATTTTCTTAATGATGTCTTCTCCTTGATCAAAATGGGATGATGGGATGATGGGATGTTAGTTCCTCCTTCCCTGAATTTCTCCTTGAAATTCATCACCTAGTCTAGGTCACCCTCATAGATTTGAGTCTTAGTTCATGAAACTCATTTATGTTTCCATCTCTTTATGGACATCAGTTAATTATTTTGCTTCTATCTTGATATTCCAAGGGGTCTTGGAAGTCAGGCAACCTTCACTTAGGAGAGTAGTCAAGTTGAGCATTAGTGGCATGTTTGGACTCTAGAACACTATAACACCTCTATTCTTCCTCATAATAGGTTTTCTCAATGGCATGGAACTCAAGGCATCCCACATCAATATTAGGGTATCTTATGCTAGATTCATGTCTTCTAAGATTTTCTTTATGTATCCCATGTTTAATAAGAAGAATTATATGGGTTTAATGTCTTGGGGATAAGGTGGTAGGGGGATCCATCCAAACATCTGATGGAGGCAGAATAGAGAGGTTCACCCCAATGAGGGGGACACCTAGAAATTTTATCGAATGTATGGATTAGAACATTCAATGAGATTGGAGCCAGGATGGTGCATCTCATAAAGATAACATTTCAAACCATGAAGACTAATATGGACACCACTAAGGGAGGATCATAGAGGTTCAACCCATTGAGGGGGACACCATGGTTTACCATTTACTAGTATTGAACATCATGTATGCTTCTTACATACCCTGTTTAGAAGATAGATATCAAAACATGAAATGTTTGGAGGTTGATGTAGAGATTAAGTACTAATATCGCCTCTTGCAAGAGGATTTATCTTGGTTGGATGGTGTGGATTGTGTGGTTCTTATACACTGAGATGGCCTAGGTGACACTGAGTGCAATGATGGGGTGAATGGGGATTACACACTGAGAAAACCTACATGGATGGCATGATCTCACTGGGATACGAGTGAGGTGATGGATGAATTGTTGGAGTGGAATATTAGAAATGGATGGAGTGTGATAGATATTGAGCTTCAAACTCATTGAGGTTTCCTACGTACCCTATTTAAAGGATAGGAATCAAATTCCACAAACTTTAGGAATGGGGTGATGAGACACCTAAGAAGGTGGCCTATGAGAATGGAACATATGGATGGGGACCCAAAGTAATTGTAACCTCTGGTCTGATAAATGATCCTTTCGAGACATAGAGACTCAAGGGAAAGACCAAGATGGGAATGGATGATGGGCTTGAACCTCAAGTAGGCTTCCAACATACCATGATTAGAATACATGGATCAAATTCCATGTAGTTCAAAGGAAGAATTGGGGATTACACACTAAGACTTCCCATTGGTCATGTTGGGGTGTATGCATGGGATATTCCTAGATGGAAATGGGTAATGTGGTTGAATTTTAAGATCTTGTTGGGACATGGCAGGCCAGGTTAATATCAGGATGGATCATGGATGAAGTGGGTGATGGAAGATGGATCAAAACACCCCCATAGAGGTGGATCTAGGGAGATGTGTCCCACAAAGGGAATATGTCACATCATGGTGGTACATCCCTATGAGGGATCACCTGGGTTTACCATTGGTTTGGATTGAACCTCATGGAGGCTTCTTAGGTACCTTTTTTAGAATACAGGGATCAAAACTCATGTCGCTCAGAATGGGGGCATGGGGATAACTCCATGAGCGTTTCCTTGATGGATAAGGGTGTCACAGTAACTACTAACCTCTAATCCCATGTGAGTCATGATTAGAGAGAGAAACAAGAGGAAAAACATACCATACGATCACATCGTGAAAGACGCGTTAGTGAGATATAGTGTGGGGATTATTCATAGGAGATACTCAAAGAAGATTTTATTCTATATGAGGATGATCTAATTACATGAGAGCAAGATCTCACTCCCATGGATAAGAGTGGGCATGGAAACTTCTTGAGAAATGGCACCCCATATGAATTTCACGAGGTGAGACTACAGTTTAACATCATGTGTTGAGGATGATGGTGTTGGGCATTTTTAGGTCATCCTAATCGGATAGGGAGGACTCACTCCTCACCCATTAGACTTATATGACTAGATCCCATAAACCCTTTCGGGATATAAGGAACCAAAAATGTTGTAATGCGGGAGTTTGAATGATTGTTTGATAGTGGGGTCCATGTTAGCGTGGCTATAAAGAAAAGTAGAATCCATTAGCGTACCTATTCTAAAAAGAAAGAGGTCGAACAATGCAACATGGGTCACCATATGAGGAATCAAGAAATCACTTCATTCAAGACTAGAGGGTCACATGGATGAGGGTCTTGTGAAGTAGGGAGCCTCACTAAGAGAGGATTCATGAAACCCTGATGCTTCATGGAGAATCTATGCTTCATAAAGGAATGGGCTTTGTAGAGCCTGAGGACCCTACCATAGAATAGGGTCCTAGATCAGTGGAAGAGTGATTCAAGAAGGCTTAATGCTCTGTGAAGCCTTGAGTAACCCAAAGGGTCTTCTTCCTCTTTGAAATGAATAGGCATTCACAAAATGAATCCCTACCATAGGTAGGGGAATTTATGAACATGGGGAAGGGGGTGTCACGATGCTCTATTACCTTGGATGGTCCATTTTTGGTTCTGGTTCATGGTGCTTGGAACCATCTCAATTTAGGAGATCATAAGTCAAAAATTCGGGTTAATCGTATCTTTGAGGTGTGAGTCAGATATTTATAGGCAATGGGGTCTCTCGATGCTTGGAGGCATGATGTAAAGGAATGCGGGACTTTACTAAATGTGGTGACTTCTTCAAACTTTTGGATTTGTATGTCAACTTCCTTAGCACAATCATGGAGGGCATCAGACTCATGAGGGTTCTGTTAGCACTTCACTCCTTCGTGGTGATGAGGGGCTCCATGAAGGATCTTTGTGAGGAATCCCTTTAGATGATATTTGGTCCCGTTGAGATTAAATTTCATACCTAACGGTTGTGGCCTTCCTCAATCTATACTGAGGCATGAATTTTGGAACCAACACCCTTAAAATTAGATAGAATTGGAAGGCCAAGTCACTTTTCTCATTTCAAAACCATTTATAAAACATACTTGAAACACTAAATTTAAAATCATTATTTGAAATCCTTTTAGAAATCAACCCACTTCAATTTAATATTTTCAATGGTCCCAAAACTATACTTTAATTCATGTAATGACCCAGAAGTAGTTAAACCATTATTCAATAAAAGTTTTTTTCTAAATAATTCTTAGAACATTTATCCATACTTGGTATTTCTAGTTCCACTTGAAATACAGAGTAATGATATTTTAGAAGAAAAAAATTACAATTCTTAATCATTTTTATAAATTCAAAATAATTCTTTTTTGGAATCATATTGTAAATTCAAAATACTAATTTTGGATGTATTCAATTAATTTAAATAATTTTTCACTAAAATTTAAAACAATAAAACTCACCAATTCCAATGTAAATTGTAATAAAACCCCATGAAAATTAATAGTACAATCTTATAAAATTAAAACATAAATTTTTGAAAGAAGTCAATCAAAAGTTCATAGATTAAAAATTATGGTATGGGAAAACAAACTATGAATTGATGGAAGATGGTTTGGAACATGTCACCTTCAATAGTGAAGGTTCTAACGATCAAGAAGAAACCCACACAAACCCTAAAATCAAAAAAAAACTTCAAAAATTGATCAATCTCATCACCCATAGGGTTCAGTAAAACTAAACTAGGACATGGGGTAGAAGAAAATATTGAGGAAAATAGGGAGAGTGGGTAGAGGAGGTCATAACTTTTGGAATTGGCCCTAACTCATGAATAAACTGGAAGTAATTGTCAAAGAATGATGGAGGGAGCAATAGAGAAGTGCCCATGGAAGGGAGGGTCTCATCCCTAGGTGTAGTGTGACATGGGTGTGGTGGAGAGATTATGTTTTTATAAAAAAATAAGTAAAAGAATAAAAATTATATTTTTATTCACTGAGTAGTCGGCATGGTTTACCCACAAAGTTTTCCAAATAGTGTGATGACCTTGTGACACCCATTAGAAACCCTAAAAACTATTTCATGGTTAAAACTAGAATCTTTCATGGTTCAACTAACCCTTCCAACCATAAATATCCAAGGATAGAGACAAATACATGGGCTCTCAACAGTTTACTAATCATGTGGTATAATCATACACCCCTAAAAATATTTTAAAATTTGGGAAATTCTAGCCCCAAATTTTCAAAATATCATGAATAATCAAAACAATATCAAATAAATAAAAAATTGAAATGATAGGTGTCGAAATTATCCCAAACATAACTCTTTATTCCCCCATAAATCCATTGTAAAAGGATGGAATTCAATAATGTAATAGTACTACAACACCCTGTGAAGGAGGTTGGAGATATGGAAGACTAGAATAAATCCTAATAGGGGGAAACACCAATATAAACCACTCCTAAAGACCAACAAAATATTTACTCAAACAATATTCAATTTCTCTAAGTGGAACTCACCTAGCCAGCAAGGGATATAAATCCTAACAAACATAGAGACCTATTGGGGTATCCTCTCCATTTAGACTTCATATAAATTGGTGGGTTAATGACACACAAACTCTCCAAAATACACAACACACAGAAATAATAACCTCTAAAAACATCCAAAAAAGATCACAATCCCCCAAAATATCCAAAAAAACATAAAAAGAACTCATACTTAATCAATCCATGATTACAATGCAAATAATGTGAAACAACCCATAGAGACACCTATCCACCCAGAAATAAAGTCACCAAAACTACCGAGATTACAACCAACCCAAGGAATGACATGGGTTTTACCTATGTTCCACTATACTCAATGGGTAAACTAGGACCTAGGACTAGGACACCATCTCATGGAAAACCCATCAAAATAAAATAAATATCCTCAAGTTCTTAATAACTCTAAGTAAACTCCAATCCTTGTTACCCAAGCACCAACCCTAAGGTTTCTCATGATCAACCCATCAAAACCAAACATTAATAAGGTACTAAATTCAAAACACATTCCACAAGGAACATAATTACCACCAATCAAAAATCACCAAAAAATAACCAATGTCCCATAAACTCTCTCAAATTAAAGACCTCAAGTAACAAAAAACATCTAAAGGAAAAAATAAATCAAAGCTACCACAAAATAACTTACCAACTATGAAGTAATGAAAATAAAATCATTGAAACCAAGAATCATCTCAAGAAAAAAAGATTTGCCAACAACTATGATAAACCTTGGGCACTATTGAAAAATTAAGGGAACGATTATAGAAACCTTGTACCGGATTCCAAATAAAAGGAAATATGTTGGCTATAAAAACCCATTTTGAGTTTTGGTATGGCCACAAACTATTGGGAAAAAATCTAATGTGAAAGAGAATCACTAAAAGGTACATCCTTGAAATTTAAAATCCATCCTTTATATGACATTTTTTAGATGTAGAATTAAAATAATAGAAAATATGAACTCAACTAGTCCATGTATTACACACTCAACTAAAATGTCCAACCAAACTGAGGGACAAATCCAAAATAATAAACCCCATAAAACACAACACATAAATTACACTTCAAAAAATTCCTTTTATTTTTAAAATACTAACCCCCATAAAAATATTTTAAATTCATTTTATCTAAAAAATACACTTGAAATAAAATTTTACTTAAAAAATAATTTTTCCAAAAAATATAAACACTCGTTTAAAATAAAAACCCAACTTCCATTTCCAAAAAAAACTTTTCCAAATCAAATGTTTATAAATAGTAAAAAAATTATTTTTAAAACAATCCCTCAATTTTTTTTAAAATAAATATTTTATGAAATTCCCTTTTATTTAAAAACCATTTTAACAAAATGCACACAAGTGAAGGCCACCCAAGATACAAACCAGATCATCAAAATATCATAAATACCACTTGACTTACCTCTAGTCATTGTGATGTAATAAATAGTAACTTAAATTTCAACACAAATGGATGTGAAACCATACTTGACCATAACACATGTTTTTAGGGACCACAGTCTAGCCACACTATATTTTTTAAGATATACCAAGATCAATTGTTAAGTAAATACACGATTTCTTATGCCATGAAAATCATCCTCACTCTTCCAACCCATTTTCATTTTCATCTGAAAATATAACCTTTCCCCCAAGGAAAATAATCCATACTGATGAGGACCAACACCCCATTAACAATAATAAAGATGAATCCTTGAATCAAAATTCAAATCCCACTTCCCTTGGAAAATTGGGGTTCCAAACATATGATATCTCACGAAACTCTCCCACTCATGGACCTATTCAGTTTTGACCACACATTTTAACTTGATCTTACCCAGACTCAAAAAATCAACAAAGTGTTACTCAGGAGTTCGAGCTCCCACCACAAAACCCAACCTCCCTCTGATGCTATTTGAAATGACATATCTTGATCCATTATCCAAACCATTACTCGAACTGACCCTCCACTAACCCGAGGGTCATTCTCAATCCCCATAAGCTAGTGAAAATCCAAAAAAAATTGTATATATATAATGGGAATGAATTCTATATTAAATAATAGTTAATGCATAATATAATTTCTTCTAAAAATTCAACAACAATCATCCATAAGTCAAATGTCCATGCCAAAATCATATAATTAGGAATAAATAAGCAATAGATAACATGTAAAAAATTAATATCTCAGATCGCCCTCTAAATGACCACCCCTACAGAAAATCTACTAACAATACCTATCCTCAACCATAGTAATAATAGTATACCTCTAATAGAATAATTTAGTAAAAGGCCAATATTTACATGGTAATTCATTTAAATGTCCAAACACTAAAAATTATATGGAAATAAAATCAAAACCTATAACATTATGTAATAGGAATATTTTTCTGAATGCGGTAAAATAAAGCTAACTTCAAATCCTGAAAACCAATAAATTATCCATGAGATGTAAAGATTTGTGGACAAGACTAAAAATGAAATGATAATATAGTCATTAGTATAAAAATACTGATTAGGACACCACACACATTTTCACATGCCAAAATTTTAATAATAAACCCATTTTAAGCTAGTTTTAAATAAAATTCAAAAATTGGTTTTCCACTTTATTTTACTTAAATTAAAATAATCACATAAAATCTATTTTTATTCAACCAAAGCCTCTTATGAAAATAAAATCATAATTTTTCAAATACACTTAAAAATCAAAAAAAAAATCATTTACAAAAAAAATCAAGACTCCTAAAAATTCATTTTCATTAAAATAGACCAGAAAAGGGGATATAGATACAAGAAGGAAGAACAAGTAAAAGAACCAAGTAAATAAAATAAAAAATCTAAAGGTTTCTTAAGAAATATAATAATGGGATAAAGAAATCTTGTACAAGATATGGATCCCATATATCAACCACCAATTAAGAAAGCATGTGTCATAGGATCTAGTCTAGGAACTCAAGTGACATATCCTGAACTATCTATAAGTACATTAGCTCAACCCATAAGATCATGTCTATCCTGGTAGTCCCATAAAACTAGTTGGGTCCAATCCCATCACCTAGGAACTAACATTACCATGGGGAACCATCAAGTAATAGTCGGCAACTCAATCACTCTCTATCAAGACACACAATATAAACTATATTTTTCATTAATCTTAGAATCTACCTAGTGACCTAGATTTCATATAAAAAACACCCAATAAATTAATTAGATATAAAGTAATAAAAAAATATCATAATTAGGCATTAGAAAACAACCATATCTCTACACACACCAAACGTCATCCATAAAAGGGGAAAAGAAGCATGGGGAAAAACAAATAAGGCCTTATGATTCCAATTGAAATCCTTTTCATAAAATTTCAAACACACCTTTAAAATAATTTAGACTTGGAATTAGAATTATCTTTTCACATTTCAAAAACATTTATAAAACATTATTGAAAAACTTAATTTAAGACCCATTCTTTAAAATCCATTTAGAAATGAACCAACTTTCATTTAAAATCCCAAGGGTCCCAAACCATTCCTTTAGTTTATTCCACGACCCAAATGGTATCAAACAAATTATAAAACACTTATTTTATTCAAAATAATTCTTAAAAAATTTATCCATACTTGTTATTTAAATTTCCACTTGAAATACTAATAAATTATTTTCTAGAAATAAATTTAAAAGTCCTAATCATTTTTATAAATTAGAAAAATTATTTTTGAAATAATATAGGCAATTTCTAAAATAATCGATGTTTGAAATTAATTTAAATAATTTTTTCATAGTAATTTCAAATAAGAAAACCCACTACTTACAATGTAAATTGTGATAATTTCTAATAAACATGAATAACACAATCATATAAAATTAAAACATAAATTTTAAAAATCAACATATCATAAATTAAAAATTAATACATTGGAAAATCTACTTGGAATCGATGGTAAATGGATCGGAATGTGTTCCCTTTGATGGAGAAGATTACAAAAAGTAAAAAAGATACCCACAAAACCCTTGAATCATAAAATTCATAAAAACTGATCAAATATGGGCATGTTTGGTTCATCCAAAAAAAATAATGTTGAGGGGAAGAATAAATTCATGAGGAAGAGAGGAAGATATGGGATAAGATTTTATACCTTGAAGAATTGGCCCTGACCCATGAAGAAAGAAGAATAAATCCTTAAAGATATATGGAACTTAAGAGAGGGGTGAGTGTGTGATGGAGGGGATCATCCCCAGGTGAGGCATGACATAGTTTAGGGGATATATTAGATTTTAAGAAGAATAAAAAAAGTAGAATTATAAAAATAAAATCTTTATTCTTTGGAAAATCCACACAGTTTACCTACACAAATTTCTGAATCGTGTATTTATCATACAACAAGAAATAAATACACAAAACATTATCACATGGTTACTCCTAGAATATCACATGGTTCAATAGACTATTTGATGATCATTATAACTAGTACTATCCATGTACGGATCCAAATGAATGTGATCTGCATGGTGTAATAACCATGCAGGCTAACCGTGCACCCCTATAAAACATTTTTTTTAAATTATACCCTCAAACTCTTAGAATCTCACAATGAATCAAAATAACCTCAAATGAATAATTAATTTAAAAAGTTACATAAAGGTTTTTACATCCTCGGTCTAATTAAATCATAGTACTATATTTATTTTCTTATCATATAAGTGAAAAAATATCATCTTGGTTGAACTCAGCAAACGACATGATCAACATCATGCCCAATCGCCTCCTAATTTTCTCATCCTCAATGATGACATAAGAAAGGTATCTAAGTGTGAAGGTTTCCATGTTAAGTATCTTTTTATCCTCAGGTGATGGTTATTCATAATAATAATACTTCCCTTAGTATATCAATGAATATATGATATTACATGGGATATACTTTACCAGATCAATCTATATAATATATCTTGACTTATTATCTAATGATTCTATTATTTATATTTCACACAACTCTTTGTATTGTATACATGATTCTACCCATTAAAATCTTAATAAATAATCACAACCCATAATACTCTATGATGATAATCAATTAGGGATAAATAAAATCCATGCTTGAGGGGATATTATCATTCCACTATTCATGTAATATAAATGAAAAATGCATCAATGAATGATAAATATAGATTTATTTTATTGTAAAATCATAATAACTATTCAAACTAATACATACAATATATAACATATCAACTACTAAGATGTGGAACATAATAATCATGGTTTTTCTATGATAATTTTTTTGAAAAAGGCTCTTCTAAATTTTTATATTTAATAACTGAATAAATTTTTACATAGTCCATTTTAATGATCTATCGAATTAGATGATATTTTCGAAGGATGTTCTTGGTCCCTTGATAATACTAGGATTACTTGTCCTGAGTAATATATCTATTTTATTTTATTGATTCTTAAATTCTCCCCCAATTCTAGGAACCACCATAAGTTCAAGGATGAGCTTCATTATACAAATATCTTCCTCTGTAGCATATGATGTAGTGATTTACTTGTCCTATGTTTTCAAGTCCTCCATGGTAGCCTATTTTTCACTCATCTAATTGATAGATAAACTATTTAGTTAAAACAAAAAATAGTTTGATATCTCATATCATACTTGTTAGACTTTAAAATTTCATTAGTGTAACCCCTTACAATGAGTTCAGCCTCTCCTTTAAAGATCAAGAGCATATCCTTACTTCTTCTCAAGTACATAAGTATATTCCTGATAGAAATATTGTGACTCTCATAAAAATTATATTGTAATATAATTGTTATCTTCAAATCATAAACATTATTGGGTCAATTATATGTAATGCCCTAGATTTTTTGGAAGCATATTCTTTCCATAAACTATATGTTTTTAATTCTAAAGTATTTCCCTTATTTGTTTAAAGGAACCGAAATAGATTATGTAATAAGTCATATAAGATAGTAATTATACTAATAGAACGTTATTAATTAATAGTAAAACATTACAACAAAATCACATGAAAGTAAGTATTACTTTCTATATAATATTACTCATCATGGATTATTACATCCATTAAAATCACATAAATTAAAAGGAACAATAAATAGAAATTAATAAAATTTTCAACACTAAGAGATATACTTGATCATATTCACCTTTCAGGATCACCAATATCCAAATAATGCATATAATGTCGAAAAAAAATCATGAAAAAATAAATCATATTGTGAGATATAAAATTAAAACTATGGAAATGAGAATATGACTTAAGAATTTTGAATGACTGGATGAATGAGTTTAGAAAGACTAAATATAGGAAAAAAATCTGGTAATTATAAATATATGCATTTGAAATATATTTATTGGATATACATGTATCTAATAGGTATACTAAATTATTTTATTGTTAGTAGTAAATTTAAAATAACATAATTCATAAAAAATAAATAATGAAATAAAAATATAATATTAAATCATTATATATATATATATTAATAATGTATTAACATTATTTTTATTAATATATGGTGTGATGAATTAATAAAATATAATGAAAAAAATCAATACCAATATAAAAGAAAAATTAAATTTTTAGAATAATAATTAATTAATGGTATTTGGTAAGGATTATTTAATATAAAATTGATATTTTTCAGAAAACTGTTTTTTAGAGTGCTATATATTTTATCCTAATAAATTAAATTGAAAACATTTATAATAAAATTATAAAAATGAAATAATATATTAACATTTTTTAAATTATAAATTGATACAAAATAATATTAAAAATACTTAATGAATAAAAACATCATTTTTTCAATAATAGCATTTTCTTCTTATATTTTGAATTTTCATTTAAAAGATAATTTTATAAATTTTAGAATTTTAATTTCAAAAAATGAACTTCTTTTTTCAATCAATAATTTTAAAATCATCTTAGTATGGATTTTTATAATTTTTCTGAAATTATTGATTTTTAATGAATAGTGAAACTGTAGTTTCTACTAAAACCATAGCATTTATGCCTCAATCGAGATGTATGTGTAAATTAAAAACTTATAAAATATCTTTTTTCATGGAAAAAATTGTATCTAATGAGTAAAAATATGCATTTCTAAATAACATTCTTAATTTTAAAAACCTATGTTTCTGTTAGGTCCAAAAGGGGCCAAGATACCCTGAGGGGGTGAATCAGGGCATGGATATTCTTTTTAAAATTATTCATGTTGTAACAACCCAATGTTTTTCAATGGAAATTACCTTCTCATAATTATGTCATTAAATCACATGAAAACACAACATAATGAACTAATAAGTGCTAAGTGACCTGTAAACATAAGTTTGTCACTTCTGTGTTTGGAATTTTGAAAATCCAGCATACACTTTTGTAATCAGTAAGTTATTTGGAGTCCGATAAGGAAAACTTAATTTTTGGTGAATAGTAACCAACCCTAATGAATAGTAACATACCCTTATGAATAGTGATACACCCTAATGATTAATAACCTCACCTTCGGTGGTATAAAAATAATATTCATGTTGGAAGTACGATATACCTATATTTTAGAATATGTTAATAAATGTTTTAAAAATAGTTTTGATAATAAATTATTATTTTAATTAAATATTAAAATAATCAAATTTAGAAAATTATTTTTGAAAAATGGACTTTATTTTTGGATTCTACATGTCAAAAAATTGTTAGGGTGAATTTTTGGGATTTTTCTGAAATACTTGAATTTTTTTATGAATAGTAGAATCTGATAATTCACAATAAATGCTAAATAATGGATTAATTGAGTCATCGATGATGTTTTGATGATGTAAGCCCACTTAGATCGGGATCACATGATAAAATCACTATTCTTGGTCATGGAATACTTACTATTCCTTGTATTGGGAAGAAATAAGAAAATAATGATTATAATATTATGAAATCACTCCTCTCCTCCACTATAAAACCCCCATTCACTCCCTCTTCTCTCCACTCCTCTCAAGCCTTGTACCTTGCCATTATTCTGCCCGAATCTCTCCCCAAGGTCCTCCCCCATGTCCAAAAGCTCTCATCCTCCTCAAAATACCAAAACCTTTCCCCTTAAGAGGCTCTCAAAGGAGGAAGTCTCAAGAGGTAAATCTCTCTTCCCAATTTCTTCTTTTCTTTTAAGTTCTTTTCTTTTTTTTCTTTCCTCACCTCCCTTCACCATAATAGTATAATAAATCCATTAACATACATGTACTGGAATTTCTTTATTCTAGTGGTATATTTCATTATCTTCTCTCCTTTCCCCACCCTTTTATTTGAAAGAAATGAAAGCACTGTTTGAGATGTGCTAATTTAGCACATTCAAGGAAAATGGTTTATCAATTTCTATTATTATCTTTAATTCTGGTCATGAAACCATTTATGTTATGGTTTAACCAGATTATTATATATTTAATATATCGTATTTTTGGTTCTTTAATCCTTTGGTACAAATGTAATTAACTTATAAAGCAAAACACATTCTTTGTAATCAAATCCACCGATTAACAAAAATGGTTATCACTATGGTTATATATATAATAATTCAACTTCACTCTAAGTAACCTAATTAAAATTAAAACCTTTTAATCTACTAAATATTAACTAAATAATATAACTTCAATTCTGAGCAACCAATTTCATCTTTCATATAATCCAAACTTGAATATAAGTGAAATGATCTTTTAAATCCAAGTAAACTAACGAGCCCAAACAATGACATTGAACCTTGTAACTAATCAAAAAGGATTTGAATGAAATAAAAAGGGTTATAATAAACAAATTGAATATAGAATAGGTTCTGGAATTATTAATTAATAATCCTAATTTTTTTATTCAGGTCATTAATAACAAGTGGAGAACACCAACGAATTTAAGGTAAGGGAACCTCTCCTTTTCACTCTTAATCAAGATGTTTCTCTATGTTATGCCATTTTGTGCAATACCAAGTGATGGGGTATGTTTATAAACCTTCCCCATACTGACCTAATATTTTATAAGTGATTAGAAACCCCTTATACCTCTCATCAAGCCCTCTTAGTTACACCCTATACCATGCCGATAAACCATAATGGATTCTACCTGAACTTCCTTTATTCCTTCGGGTTGCCCTATCTTTCTTTTTACCAAAATATAGTTTTATTTTATATTTATGTAGAACTTAATCATTCTATTTATATTATCAAAACTCATGTTCTAATATCCATCTCTCATTCTCTTTCGGTTATATACATGCTTTTAAGTGAATCTCTCCTCGATACTTCCCAATAAGCACACTCGTTTTAAAAGAACTTCCCGAAATTTTACCCAATTTCAAGTGCACTCTATCTTCTATTTTAAGACACCATAGTATTTGTAAATTCAGTATTTTTATTATTAAAACCTTCTTGTTTCAATTGTGGTTTGATATAAAATAATTTCTTCTTTACTATTTTAAAATATCTATAGTATTTACCTTAAAACCGCACAAAAATGTTTTAATGCTAATTTCTCTCAAATACATTTCTTATGTGATGTAACTTATATTTGTTACCACCTACCATGTTTTATGCATAAATTACCTTACAAACGTCCATTTATGTTCTAATCCCTTTTCTTTCATGGTCACTTTCATGATACACTCATTGGTTATGCTTTATGTCATGATTGTGGTACACAATTCTCTTCATGGGTAACCTTATGTTTATGAACAATTGATTATGTATGATTACTCATGTAGAAAGAATATTTATGAGTTAAGAATATTTATTTGGAAAGAATATTCATGAAAATTTTGAGATGGGTGAGCCCAGATATCCCTTCAATGCATTGGGTAAGGTTAAGTCTCATGAGATGTGATGTGAAATGGGATTGGTGGTTAGCCTTGACCCGTACTAAAATGAGAAATGGGATTGGTGGTTATCCTTAACCCATACTAAAGATATGATTTATGATTCTGCCACATTTATATGATTCCATGTTTATATGATCCCATTCTTATATTAAATGATTTTTATAGGTTTCATGCTTTGGATATCTTTATGCCATGCCTCCTAACTCATGTGCTTGAGATGTATCCTTATGTTCATTCTCTTACTGGGCATTTTTTGCTCATCCCTTTGTTCATGTGTTCCCTAGGGTACTCTATGAAGATATAAGGGCTCAAAGGAAGTTAGAATCTCTTTATAGAGATTAAATAAACAATTTTTTTAGCCCCATGTTTTATGTTATATGTACCTAGTCTTCCAAGACACTAGACTTAATGATCCTTGTCTTGTACTCTGATGATTAATTATGCTTAAAAGCATGAAATGTTTTATGTAAAAGACTCGGGTTTCTATAGTTTTTATTAGAGGATGGTATAGTTATTTTTGGATATTAGGAATAGAGCACCTTAGTGAGAACCTTAAGGATGAGACTAAGTATAAGAAAACAGTCCTAAATTTTGGTGAGTATAGAGTAAGTGGTTTATCAAGAAAATACATCCCTGTCTAGATATGAGCAGGTAGAGGAAGCTCTAGCACATATGTATCTAGGGGTAAAACCCGGAAACATCGCTTTGACCTAGACTCAAACAGGAACTGGTGCACGATAACGGGCCTTGCTTCACTCTTGGTTATGACACTCATGGGGGATATGCTTTGGTAGATTCACAAGATTAGTACAACCTGTTATTAAGGGAAAAAATAATCCCATTAGAATATAAGTTAAGAAATAGATTCAGGATAACCTAGATATAAACCTAAGGAATCAAAAGTCATGATATACTTCTTCCTTATAAGTTCAAAGTTTCTTTTTATGCTCAATAGCTAAGTATTCAAGACCTCTAATTATACGTTCTTTTTCTTAGTTAATGGCGTGAAATATAAGAACACGTTCCAACAACCAATGTGATAGGAAATGTGATGATTTCCCTAATGACATTCTTGATGTGACGAAATTGGGTGCTCAAAACTTCATGGTAGTATTTGCTCAGTTGGCTCGAGTTATGAATAATAACTTGAATCAGGTGGAACTTCCCCCTCCTCCAAGGAATGATCAAGTTGTCGTAGAATCATTCATGTGGAAAAGGCCTCCCATGTTTAGCGGGTCTTCTGATCCCCTCCTTGCAGAACAAAGGATTAACTCCATTGAAAATATTTTCTCTATCCTCCAGTACTCGGAAGAAGAGAAAGTTGTAATGGTAGTCTATCATTTTGAGGGGGAAGCTGATCAATAGTGGACACTGATCAAGAATATAAATTCCCAAGAGGAAATTGATTCCATAGATTGGGAGGAATTCTGTAACACCCCAAGATTTCATAGTGTGTTATTTCTTCAAAATAATTCAATAACATGCACTACACGCAACACCGAGTTCAAGCGCACCATGACTCACCAAACAAGCCGTTAAAAAAAGGTTATGAATAGTATTAACTAAATTTTAAACTTTATATAATCCTTATAATTTTATAATCCATATTATGAGTTTCTTAGACATAATGTAAGAACAAATTCATCTTCAGTATTGTAGTTTTACCAACTTTTAATAGTGAACCCTTTTTAAATAAATTATTTCAAACTTTTTGACTAAATGGGGAAATCAAAAAAATTAAAATGAAACATCCCAATCTTACACGGTACGCTTTCCTTTGAATAAAACAGTAGAGTGTGTTGTACGCAACTTCGAGTTTTAACACACACCACAACCGATCAAACTAACCGTTATGGATAGTAATACCTAAATTTTGAAATTATGTATATTTTATATTTTAAAATGGACTTCATTTTTGGATTCGGAATATCGAATTTAGCCTAAGGTGAAATTTTGGTACTTTTCGGATAACTTTCATATTTTGATGAATAGTGAAAATTACTAAATTTTAATTAAAAACAACTTTTTTAATCAAAATAATTAATAGTGATAAATTATGAATTTGAGTGGTTTTAAAGTATATTTAGAATATATTTTTACCATTTAATATAATGTTGGTCATTGGACATAATTTTACAATTAAACCGAACATAAACAAGTGTCAATCTTTTGATAGTTATTATCTCTTAAAAACACGCTTTTTGTTTTGACAGCGGGAATTAATTTTAAATTAATTTCTGCCACTTCTGTGTTTTGAATTTAGGAAAATGGATTCCATATTTGGAATCAGGATGTTCAAATTGTGTAAATAGGTAACTTTTATTTTTAGACATTTTGAATAGTTACTGTGGTAAATATTTTATTTACCATGGTTAAAGGGTAAATCCGGTAAATAAGGGTTAAAAAATAATATTATAATAATACAAAATTACCCTAAAACGTGTCCTAACCTTATTGGTGGACACATACCCGACCATGGGCATCCTTGGGTCAATTTGGGGACCCCTTGGAGCCACTTGTATGTGGTAGGGACACATTATATTAATAAAGTTAAAATAAAAATAAAAATGGAATAAGCTTACATCTTTTAGAAGAACAATTTTTACATAGGGTTATACATGTTGGATTTTCGATTATAAATATTCATTAGAAAGCTAAAAATATTTCCTACATGATGATATTTTATTTATAATTTTTAGACATTAAATAATTTATTTTATTTATGACACAATGATGATGCAGTAATTACTATAATAGTGAAAAATTAAAATAATTGATATTATAAATACCCAAAAAAAATATAATATGAAACTTTTAATGAATTAAACTAATTTTCTAGGACAATATGATATATTAGGATTGATTTAATTGACTTTGTTTGAAGTAATCAATCTGTTATGAGTTTCACAAAAATCAACTATTGAATAGTGTCAAAATTGACATAAAAGAGTTCTTAAAACAAATATTATATTATTAATTGATATTAAATTCCTAAAAATATAAGGTTCCGCCAAAAGACTTATATCAGGATAGGTTCATCATTAATGTACCACTTGTGGGTCGCTTGGATGTATATAGTAAGTTTATTAACCATATTATATAAAAATACAAAGAGACATTGTAAAAGTGAAACTAATTAACTTAGAGTTAATACTTAAAGATAAGGTTAATATAAGTACCCAAACCTGTCTAAATTCTATTGGTTGAGTGGTTTTCGACCTATCCCCACCTTAGACTTTGAATAATCAACTTTGGAGCCATTGGAAACCGAATATGAATTTATTATAAATTAATATTTCTAGCTTTTCCAAAGGTGCCCCTCACCCCTCTTATAAAAGGGCACTCCTCCTTCTCATTTTTTCACACCTCTCAAGCCACTTGGCTCGTCCAAACTCTGACCAACTAAGCTCCCCACATCCCTCTCCTCCTCATTGAAGCTTCCCCTTATGCAGAAAGCATTTCAACAAGTCCTTTGGTTCCAACCAAAGTGAGTTACCTAAATTAAAGGTAACGTTTTCTCTTAAATTATTTTCATTTATTTTCCTTCTCCAACCCCAAACTCTTTTTATTTCCTTTCTTTTGTAACAACACCAGTATCCTCAATATACTAGGATGTTTTTATAAGAATGATTCAAACTACACATACACACAACTCCATCTAATGGATGATGAACATAATGTTTCTGTGGATGGAAAACTAACGCCTCACGAAACGATGATTGTTCAAATACATCTTACCGCCTCTCATGGTGGCCATTATGATGGCACTGTAATTAAATATGATGTTAATGATATATATTTTATATATAAGCTTCTGTAATTCCATTTTATTTGATACCATTATTCGTTTCATGTTGTATATACATACGATAATTTCATTTGAGGAAGTGTGGACTACCGCCCCCTTAAAATGATATGACTCGTTCATACCACACATGGAACGTATAAAGGATGGTGTTAATGAACTTAAGTAACATATATAAAATATTATATTATACTGGAATAGTAATATACCTATATATCATTTGGATTCGATTCTTTTAAAATAAAAATTAAATGGAAGTAGCGTTCGTGCGTACGTACGGACTACCGTCTCCACGAACGCGATGAGATTCATTCTCCATCGTATCCATTCAAGTATAATTATCATTTGATGATTTAAAAATGATGTTTAAGAACTTGATACCATTCTGGATATGAATAATATACATCCCATTAATAACGAATATGGCTCACATAACAAAGAATATAAAGTAAAATGAACCCGTTAACACCCGAAATGACGATAATTCTAAGATATTATTAACAAATCAATGATAAAAGATCATATATGATATCATATTAAAGTAAATGATTCTTTTATTATTCAATAACAATTATTTCACCATTATACAGGAGGTAAACCTACCATCGACCAAGGAAAAAGTACAATGTAAGGGATTTTCTAATCTCACTTTTAATTTCGTGAGAATTCTATTGTTCACCACTTAATTATTGCATGTGGTGTATGTGTACTGCCCATGATTGTATTCATTGTGTAATATACTTTAATTTATGGGTATTTAAATCATCATGGTATGATACTTCTTTCATGGGTGTATGTTTCGAAAGTTACCTAATCGATAAGGGAATTTGAGATTTCAATTTCCACTCATTTGGCTTTACACATATTTCATTGATTATATTACCCCAAGATTATGTGTGGAATCACTATTAATTTGATTATGTCATAATTTCCACTCCCCTTCCTGTGGATATAAGTTTGATGCACATAATCACTCCATTGGTAATTCTCAAGTCATTGATATGAATTTGATAAGAGTAATTTTAACTCATTCTCCATTTGTTGAGTTAAACATCCAATTCGTTGGTATTGTTTTTACAAGAATATGTGTGAATGTCCTTTGATTGTTTTACACTGAATATCCAATCATATTTAGTGTATTTATATTTGTCACACATAATTATGTCATTGATTTATCCTTAACCTAAGGATACAACCTTTACAAGAGATTTCATCTCAATTTACATTCCATTGAGACTTCTTTGTTGATATACACCAAATCACTTTTATGTGGTGTATATAACGTACTTTGACATAGTATATCATGAATCCCTTTATTCTCATGATATTACAAAGTTTTGATTACCACAATTATTTGTATTCAAGTGTCTCTTTTGGTTGGAATCTCTAACTAAAATACCATTTTTAAAATGATTTAAAGACTTATTCATCTAAATCTTTCTCATTAATGTCCATGTTTTAAAAAATGGTTTTAAGGATTTATTTATATGGACATTAAAGTTTACAAATTAAAACTCCTTTTAAAAAGTTTCAAAGTGGTATGGGACACTTTGATTCAAAAATCTATTTTTAAATGGCTTCTTGACAAATAGTGTGACTTTTAAATGTTTTCAAGAAAAGGGGGATATTTCTCTCAAATAGTTTTGATGATTATTTTCATCTATGTCAACATCCTTCATTATTCATGATTGAGGTTAATGTGATACAATACAATCTTCCATATTGTATCAAATGAGTTATATTTGACTGTGGATGTTCTATTTTTATACCATTCATGGTTTGTGGTTAAAGTATTGACATTTCGTATGCTAGTTTTAATACGAATGTTTATTTTATGCTTAAACCTATTCATATGAGGAATGAATTGGACTTAATAAGTGACGGGTGGAGCCCGCTATAGCTCCTCGATGCATCGGTAGGTCTCATGAGACAAACTAGTGTCTTGGCACAAGGCCTTGGCAAAATCTTATTTGTAGTCTTGGCACGAGGCCTTGGCTATGTGGTTATGATAGTCTGGCATTATGCATTCCATCATTATGAAAGTGGTTATTGATATTGCATGTGATCATTCGACTAGTAGAATATCCATGTGAGTAAGTAAATGGCATTATTTCATTTTACCTTTTCCATTTTATGCTGAAGTTCAAGTTTAAAAGGCTTTTGTTTTAGTTATAAATTGCCTTAAGTGTTTATGCTTATTTATGAAAGCTTCTGCTATAATGTTATCCTTACTGAGCATCCGAGCTCACCCCTTTCAATGTTTTATTTTTTTTTCCCAGGATTATGAAGAAGTAATTTATGAATGACCTGCAGGGATAGTATGAGGGGATATGAAGACAAGATGTTTTTTTTTATGATGTAATGTAAAAATTTATGGATGTATCTAGTTATTCCAAGGCTACTAAACTAATCGGTCTTTCGAGACTTGATCTTTCTCATGATCATGCCAATGTTATGTAATAATGCACCGACTCTGGGTAACTAGGGTCGGGGTGTTACAAATTCAATAGGATGTTTTTCAAAAAATATTTTCCTCAAAACCTCCGTCTCAAGTTGGAAAGAGAGTTCATTGGACTCAAGAAGAAGGAAGATGAGTCCATCGGGGCGTATGAAGTGAACTTTACAAGGATTTAAAGGTACGCCTCTGGCTTTGTCATGAACACCTAAAGCAAGGTGGATCGCTTCTTTAGTGTACTAAAGTCGAGTCTACGAAAAGTGTTGGCGATTCGAGACTTCGACAGCTATGAGGAGATTTTCCGTTGTGCCCTCAGGGTTGAAATGGAGATTGGAGGCTCTCAGTGGTCTCATGGGCCTAGTGACAAGAAGGGAAAAATTTAGAACAACATGGGTGGTTCATCAAACAAATCCCATGACGGAAAGAAGCCTCACTTTCCCCTTTGCAAAAATTATGGGAAGAAGTATCTTGGTGACTGTCTCAAGGGAACCAAGAATTTCTTCAAATGCAGAATGTTTGGTCATCTGGCTAAGAACTACCAAAGGGATATGAAAAATCCTGCTAATGTTGAAGAATAAAGGAAGGTTCAGATCAACACTCAGCCTATAGTGTGGTGTTATAACTGCAAGAAGCTTGGGAATTATGCAAATGATTTACCTAAGCCGAGGGTTGTTGGAGGCAATTAGCAACAACCTCCAAGGCAACAAGGAAGGGCTTATGCTATCACTACTGCTGAGGTGGAGTTGGAAAACGATGTGGTGACAGGTATTCTTGTTATTCATTCAAGAATAGTGAATGTACTATTTGATTCTGTTTCTACGCATTCTTTCATATCTTACAAGTTTAGTAGAACTATTCAAACACCACCTCAAAATTTGGAGGAAAAGTTATCTGTGAGAACAAAGAATGGGGAAATTATTGCATCCATGGTTTATAACTCCTCCCCGGTTAATGTTTGTGGATGGAACCTCCCAGTAAATCATGTCATACTTCCTTTAGTGGAGTTCGACGCTATCTTGGGCATGGATTGGCTATCTTTTTACAAGGCCAACATCAGTTTTCGGGAAAGGGAGATCACCTTTCACATCCCAAAGCATCCTTAGATTCTTTACAAGTGTAAGGAGGAAGATGAGTCTCCTTTAGAATCTTCATCTCAAGTTTGGATATTGCTTCCTTGTGAGAAAGCATATCTAGCTCAAATTATTGGGACATAGGATAGAATCATTCTTGAAGACATGCCCATCGTGAGGGATTACACTGATGTATTCCCCAAAGAGTTCTCTGGTCTTCCTCCGGACCGAGAGGTTGAGTTCTCAATTGAACTTATCTATGGATCTTTTCCAATTTCAAATACACCTTACAGAATGGACAATGTAGATCTAGAAGAGCTGAAGAAGCAGTTACAGGAGAATATGGAGAAGAGTTTTATACGCCCGAGTGCTTCACCGTGGGGTGATCCAGTCCTACTCGTCAAGAAGAAGGATGGATCAATGTACCTCTGCATTGATTATTGTGAACTCAATAAAATCACTATAAATAACAGGTTTCCCCTTCCACGGATAGATGACTTGTTCGATCAACTTAATGGGGCCAGTTATTTCTCTAAGATGGACCTTCGGTCAGGATATCAACAACTAAAGGTAAGGAAGGAAGATATTCCCAAGACTGCCTTTCGAACGAGGTATGGATACTATGAGTTCATAGTGATGCCCTTTGTACCCCCTAATGATCAAGAAATTTTCATGGATTTAATGAAAAGAGTCTTTAGAGATTACCTCAACAAATTTTTGGTGGTCTTTATTGATGATATTCTGATATACTCCAAGGGCAAGGAGGAACATGATAAGCATTTGGAAACTGTGTTAAAGACTTTTTGAAGGGAGAAGTTGTAAGAAAAGTACAGCAAATGTGAGTTCTGGATGGAGGAAGTATCATTCTTGGGGTATGTTATCACCAGGAAAGGGATATCTGTGGACCCTTCCAAGATGAAGGCAATTGAAGACTGGCCGAGGCCAACTTCTGTAATGGAGATCCACAACTTTTTAGGTCTAGCTAGGTATTATTGATGATTCATGAAGAACTTTTCATGATTTTCAAACCCAATGACCAAGATGACATGGAAGGGAGTAAAGTTTATCTAGACATAGAAATGTGAAGTCTGTTTCAAGGAGTTGAAAAAGAGGCTTATCACTACGCCGGTACTCACACTCTCTTCAAGTGGAGAACTCTTTGTGGTGTATAGTGATGCTTCTAAGAAAGTATTAGGCTGTGTGCTAATTAAAAATGATAAAGTGATATCCTATGCCTCAAGGCAGCTGAAAATCCATGAGCAAAACTATCCCATGCCTGATCTGGAGTTGGAGGCTGTGATCTTTGCATTGAAAATCTAGCGGCATTATCTCTATGGGGGGAAATGTGAGATATATACTGACCACAAGAGTCTCAAATATATATTCACACAGAAAGATCTTAATATGCGCCAATGAATATAGAGAGATCTCATCAAGGATTATGACTGCTCAATCCACTACCATCCCAGTAAGGTAAACAAGGTGGTGGATGCTCCAAGTAGAAAGGATCGTGCATCTTTATCAATGATGATAATTGAAAAGGATCTGATCTTCTTAGATTTGAAAATGATGGACATTGGAATCATTAAGGGAGGAACATCATCAATCCTTTCTCAAATTATTGTTCAACCATACCTCTTGGAGAAAATAAAGGATGCTCAAAGAAAGGATGTGGAAATTCAGAAAAGGGTAGAATCTGTTAAAAATGGGAAATCCTTCGATTTCAAAATTGATGAGAAATGAGTTGTAAGATTTGGGACACGATTATGTGTATCATCTGGTCCAGAGATAAAGAATGAGCGATTGAATGATGCACATATCTCGACCTTCTCTATCCATCCTAGGAGTACCAAAATGTATCATGATCTCCGAGAACACTTCTGGTGGGATAACATGAAGAATCAGATTGCGGAATATATATCAAGGTACTTGGTATGTCAGCAAGTTAAAGCTGAGCGACAAAAGTACAAAGGTATGATGCATCCATTGCCTATACCCATGTGGAAATGGGAAAATGTTACTATGGACATTGTCACGGGTCTCCCAAAGACGTCGAAGGGAAATAATGTGATATGGGTTGTGGTTGACTGACTCACCAAGACATCCCATTTCATCTCTATTAGGGAAGATCTCTCACTTAAACAACTTGCAAAGATATATGTTAAGGAAGTGGTGAGACTGCATGGTGTTACACTCTCAATTGTCTCTGACCATGATCCAAGGTTCACATCTAAATTATGGAGGAGCCTTCAATAATCTTTGGGTACTGAATTAAATTTCAGCATGGACTATCACCCCCAAACTGATGGCCAGCCTGAAAGAACTATTCAGATGCTTGAAGATATGCTTAGAGCCTGCTCTCTAGAATTAAAAGTTGGATGGGATTAGCATCTCCAATTGGTTGAGTTCTCATACAACAATAGCTTCCACTCGAGTATTCATATGGCTCCATATGAAGCTCTGTATGGAAAGCGATGTAGAACTCCAACCTGTTGGGATGAAGTTGGAGAAAGAAAGCTACTTGGGCCCGATCTTGTTCAAGAGATGACAGAGAAGGTTTAAGTCATCCAGAAACACATCAAAGCTTCTCAAAGTCGGAAAAAGAGCTATGTTGATAATTGTTAAAGGGACTTGGAGTTATAAGTTGGAGATAAAGTCTTCCTTCTAATATCTCCATGGAAGAGATTTGTGCGATTTGGGAAGAGAGGGAAGCTAAGCCTAAGGTATATTGGCCCCTTTGAGATCCTTGACCGCATAGGAGCCTTGGCCCATCAGCTCGCACTTCCACCGAATATGGCTCGAGTTCATGATGTTTTTCACGTATCACTCTTGAGGAAGTACATACCTGATCCCTCACATGTAATAAACTCAGAGGTGGTGCAGCTGGAAGATGATCTCTCCTATGAGGAGCAACCAATAAAGATTCTGGATTGGAGAGATAAGGTTCTACGCAACAAGACAACCCATCTTTTCGAAGTGTTATGGAGGAACCATAAGTTTGATGAAGCAACTTGGGAACCATAAGAGGTAATGAAGAAGAAACACCCTCACCTGTTTGTGTAAAGTGAAATTTTGGGGGCAAAATTTCATAAGGGGGGAGAATGTAACGACCCAATGTTTTTCAATGGAAATTCCCTTCTCATAAGTATGTCATAAAATCACATGAAAACACAACATAATGAACTACTAAGTTCTAAGTGACCATTAAACATAAGTTTGTCACTTCTGTGTTTGGAATTTCGAAAATCCAGCATACACAGTTGTAATCAGTAAGTTATTTGGAGTCCGATAAGGAAAACTTAATTTTTTGTGAATAGTAACCTACCCTAATGAATAGTAACATACCCTTATTAATATTTATATACCCTAATGAATAGTAACCTCAACTTTGGTGGTATAAAAATAATATTTATGTTGGAAGTACGATATAGCTATATTTTAGAATAAGTTAATGAATGTTTTAAAACTGGTTTTGATAATAAATTATTATTTTAATTAAATATTAAAATAATAATATTTAGAAAATTATTTTTGAAAAATTGACTTCATTTTTGGATTCTACACGTCAAAAAATGGTTAGGGTTAATTTTTTGTATTTTTCCGAAATACTTGAATTTTTTATGAATAGTAGAATCCGATAATTCACAATAAATGCTAAATAATGGATTAATTGAGTCATCGATGATGTTCTGATGATGTAAGCCCACTTGGTTCGGGATCACATGATAAAATCACTATTCTTGGTCATGTAATACTTACTATTCCTTGTCTTGGGAAGAAATAACAAATTAATGATTATAAAATTATGAAATCCCTCCTCTCCACTATAAAAACCCCCCTTCACTCCCTCTTCTCTCCACTCCTATCAAGCATTATGCCTTGCCATTATTCTGCCCAAGTCTCTCCCCAAGTTCCTCCCCCACATCCAAAATCTCTCAGCCTCCTCAAAATACCAAAAATCTTTCCCCTTAATAGGTTCTCAAAGGAGTAAGTCTTAAGAGGAAAATTCCTCTTCCCAAATTCTTCTTTTCTTTTAAGTTCTTTTCTTTTTTTCTTTACTCACCTCCCTTCACCATAATAGTATGATAAATCTAGTAACATACATGTACTAGAATTTATTCATTCTATTGGTATATTTCATTATCTTCTCTCCTTTCCCCACCATTTAAATTGAAAGAAATGAAAGCACAGTTTGAGATGTGCTAATTTAGCACAATCAAGGAAAACGGTTTATCAATTTCTATTATTATCCTTAATTCTGGTCATGAAACCATTTATGTTATGGTTGAACCAGATTATTATATATTTAATATATCCTATTTCTTATTCTGTAATCCTTTGGTACAAATGGAATTAAGTTATAATGAAAAATACATTCTTTGTAATCAAATCCACCGATTAACAAAAACGGTTATCACTATGGTTATATATATAATAATTCAACATCACTCTAAGTAACCTAATTAAAATTAAAACCATGTAATCTACTACATAAGAAATAAATAATATAACTTCAATTCTGGGCAACCACTTTCATCTTTCATATAATCCAAACTTGAATATAAGTGAACCGATATTTTAAAGCCAAGTAAACAAACAAGCCCAAACAATGAAATTGAACCTTATAACTAATAAAAAAGGCTTTGAATGAACTAAAAAGGGTTATAATAAATAAATTAAAAATATAATAGGTTTTGGACTTATTAATTAATAATCCTAATTTTTGTATTCAGGTCGTTAATAAAAAGTGGAGAAAACCAACAGATTTAAGGTAAGGGATCCTCCCATTTTCACTCTTAATCAAGATTGTTCTCTATGTTATGCCATTTTGTGTAATACCAAGTGATGTGATATGTTTATAAAACTTTCCCATAGTTCCCTAATATTTTATAAGTGATGATAAACCCATTATCCCTCTCATCAAGCCCTCTTAGTTACACCTGATACCATGCCGATAAACCATAATGGATTCTACACGAACTTCATTTATTCCTTCGGGTTGCTCTATCTTTATTTTTACCAAAATATAGTTGTATTTTATATTTATGTATAACTTCAAAATTCTATTTATATGCTATAAAATCATGTTCTAATATCCATCTCTCATTATCTTTTGGGGATATACATGCTTTTAAGTGAATATCTCCTCGATACTTCCCAATAAGCACACTCGTTTTAAAGGAACTTCCCAAACTTTTACCCAATTTCAAGTGCACTATATATTCTGTTTTAAGACACCATAGTCTTTGTAAATTTAGTATTTTTATTATGAAACCTTCTTGGTTCAATTCTGGTTTTATATAAAATAATTTCTTCTTTACTATTTTAAAATATCTATAGTATTTTCCTTAAAACCACACAAAAATGTTTTAATGATAATGTCTCTCAAATACATTTCTTATGTGACGTCACTTGTATTTGTTACCACACACCATTTTTTATGCCTAAATTACCTTATGAACGTCCAAGTATGTTCTAATATCTTTTCATTTATGGACACTTTCATGATACACTCATTGGTTATGCTTTATGTCATGATTGTGGTAGCCAATTCTCTCCATGGGTAACCTTATGTGTATGAACAATTGATTATGTATGATTACTCATGTGGAAAGAAAATTTATGTGGTAAGAATATTTATGTGGAAATAATATTCATGAAAATTTTGATATGGGTGCACCCAGATAGCACTCCAATGCATTGGGTAAGGTTAAGTCTCATGAGATGCGATGTGAAATGGGATTGGCGGTTAGACTTGACCCGTACTAAAATGGGAAACAGGGTTGGCGGTTAGCCTTGACCCGTACTAAAGATATAATTTATGATTCTTCCAAATTTATATGATTCCATTTTAATATGATCCCATGCTTATATTAAATGATTTTTATAGGTTTCATGCTTTGGATATCTTTAGGTCATGCCTCCTAACTCATGTACTTGAGATGTATCCTTATGTTCATTCCATTTTTGGGGATTTTTAGCTCATCCCTTTGTTCATGTGTTCCCCAGGGTACCCTATGAAGATATAAGGGCTCAAAGGAAGTTAGAATCTATTTATGGAGATTAAATAAAGAAGTTTTCTTAGCCCCATGTTTTATGTTATATGTACCTAGTCTTCCAAGACACTAGACTTAACGATCCTTGGCTTTTACTCTGATAATTAATTATGCTTAAAATCATGAAATGTTTTATGTAAAAGGCTCGGGTCTCTATACATGCCCCACTATATCTTGACCTCTTTATTATAAGGGTAACTTTATTTTATATTTAGTTCTTATATTTATCTTTTCCTTTCCAACTTTATCTGATTACGATGCATTTAAATTGAAGTAGGAAAGAAATCACAAGCATACATATATTTTTACTTTGTTCAACCTCACTGGGATTTATCCAAGGAGAATAAAATGATAATGTTATGATGTACCAAATTTACTATGGATCACTTCCAAATCAATGTTCATTCTAGATCACTTATATTCCCAGGATCACTACCTTCATAGTTTTTAGGGTCAGCTCACTGCATTCTTAAGGTTCACTCCCTAACTCTCTTTCGATGGCTTATTGTCGGTGGAAAGGATAACCTTCTTCCTATTCCTTTAATCACTACTCTCGAAAGGATCCGCACAAATTCTATGGACATATAGGTCCCTTAATTATCAACAATTAATGTATCCTCAATTATAGGTAGTTTCTTTGTTGAAGTTCTTTCAGTGCTGCTCCATTACTCTAGTGAAAAAACCTTGATGCAGCACTTCCACTTTCTAGACAACTGGAAAAAACTTCTCTTTATTATGGAAACAGATATTACCTCCTATTTGGAAGGATCTTCAAGAGATTCCAAGTCTTCCTTTCACTTTATTTAATGTATCATTGAATAAACACCTTCTATAAATATAGTTCTATGATGTAGATTTGCATTCTTCCACTTCAGAATTCAGATATGACAAGGATATTATCCAATGGGTGTTCTTGTCATGTATCTCCTTATACAGGACTCCTAGAATAGTTTCACACATAAGTGTTCCATGAAGTAATGATTTCATCAATTTGATGAAATATACTTTTCTGTGAATTGTTAGTTTTTATAAATTTATATTACAGACATCTTTTAGTCCCTTTACTAACTCTATTGCTTCCTCCATGAACTTCCTTATATTCTTTATGAACTGCCTTGCATTGTATGGCACGAGTACTTTATGGACTGCCTTTTCTTCATGGTATTCCTATACTCTGTGAACTGGTTCTTCTTTGTAGACTACATTGTACTAAAATCAACCTTTTGTGAACTGTCTTCGTAAACTACCTCCTTCATGGAATTGATCCCTCACGAACTACTTCCTCCTTCACAGAATGACCTCACAAGAACTATTCCCCTTCGTGGAATCTTTCCTCGCAAACAACTTAGGACTTACTTAAATTCTTCAAGAATCGACGATTTTCTCTAATGAAATTTTCTATATATTATGATTTTATTTGGTTCCTTTATATAGGAAAATAAATCTCAAAAAAACCCACTAATTACAAACTCCAAAAACTCTGATGTAGTACAGCCTTCACCACGAACTAGATATGCATTCCAAAGAGTACCTTTATCATTTATGGAGGTTGGTTTCATCTGAAAAGTAAAAACCCTTTGTGGATCCTTAAATCACTGCATCAATTCCACAAATTATGAGCCTCCCTCAAACAAAGTGCCTCCCGCGAATGAAGATCCTTTAGCGAATTTATTTTCTTATTTGGTCTGTGTAGTGCACTTTTCAGTCTACATACCTTCTTTATAGTCTACATAGCATAGTTTTGATACTATGTAGTCTGCGAACTCCATGATTTTCGGTCTACAAACTGTGGTCCATGAAATCTTTTATGGAAAAAAATCCTTTTTCATAAAACAAAATCCCGATTTTGAGGACCAAAAAACACTATAAAACTATGCCGCCAAAAATATCTTCTTAAGGAACACCAACCATAGTAAAACATGGTCATCTGGATTTGTAAAAAAAACACAATCACCCCAGAAACCCTAAGATGGAACCTTGAGGGATTTTTTCCCAACAATTTTCACCTTTGGGTTTTTTGAAAACTCTTTACAATTTTATACATCAATAAAGATTCTGGAATCTTCTACCAAAATTAACTTCTAGATATTCATTTTTTGATCAATGATTTACTCAAAACACACTTTAAACCCATATGATACTTTCTCATCTTTAGAAATAAGAGTAGCATGAAAATTTCATCAATGAAAATTTTCATTATGAAAACACTCAACTACTTTTATCACAAACTCCAACTATCATGATATATAACATTTGATTGATCATCTTTAGCATCTCCATATTTAAAACCCCACTACTCCCCCTGTCGGTTTCTCCCCCTATATTCATTAATAAATCCCCCACATATAGCCACAATTTATCCCCCTTTTTTAATGAACCAGAATATAACTTTATTATGGACTATAATAGGGTAAAGAACATAGATTAGAATATTATAAAAAAATACAGAATACCTCAAGGATATGGGGTCCCATATCCACACTTTTTCAAGTGCGGAAAGTTGAATGAACTCCAAGATCCAGTCGCTGTCATTCAAATGCTTCTCTAGGTAATGCCTTTGTTTTAATTTCCACAACCTTTAGTCCTATAGGCATGTACTCCAACTTCACAAGACCTTTATCCACCTTCTCTTTGATATAGTGATATTTTATTTCAATGTGATTTTCCTTGAGTGATGGACTGTATTTTTTCAATGATTTATATCACTTGAATTATCTCAATAGATTCTGATAAGATACTTCACTGTAACTCCCATATAATCAAGTTAATGATTCGTCCACAATAACTACGTGCATTCTTGAGTAGAAAAAATATATTCAGATTTTCTGGTGCTCAATAAAATGAAATCGTGTTTCTTTCTTAGCCAAGAAATGCACAATCCGCCAAGATATAATTCAGTAACTAAATTTTATTTTCTATCATCAGCTGAGTTTTCCAAACCTGGATATGTATAGCCTAATATATTGCTGAGATTATTCATTTTATAACAAACCAAAATCCACAATCCCCTTGACATATCTAATTATTATTTTTATTTAATATAAGTGAATTAATTTAGTATTTCTTTTATATTTTGATTCTTATCATGTCAAAAAAATAATATCAGGTCTTGTTACTTTCAAATACAATATACTTCCAATGATTTGCCTATATTATGTGACATTAACTACATTTCCATTATCAACCCATGACAGTTTCATCTGGGTAGCCATCAGAGACATAATCTCCATAAAATTACCCATTCTAAATATTCTCCAAACCTATATAGTTATTTTTTCTCCAAAAAACAATGTTCTCATCTTCATTTTTCATACAGATACAAATTTTACTTCCCCCTTCTCATCATCAGTGTATTTTTTCAAAATTATCATTTTCCACTTCAACTTCCCTTGAGTTTATTCCCTAATAATCACTATCCTCTTGGAATCTAGATAAATACAAATTATTCCCCCTCTTCATTAAAACACTTCTTCATAACTCTTGGGACACCATAGGTTGAAATTCAAACGCCACCAATCTATGTCAACTATATGAAATTTTACCTTCGACTCCATTTATCAACATTGAATTGAAAAAAATATATTTTATCACTTCTTAAGATCCGAGTCATATTTTTCTACTATAGATCCACATAGCTATAAGAATTTTAGTAAGTGAAATTATTAATTGGCACTAATTCATTGATATATCCTATAAGCCTAATGAGGAATAAATCTATATGAAACAAGAGTTTAAGAAAAAAAAATCAATGTTTTCTATGTCACTCACTAACTTCCACAGATTCTAGCAGCATGACTTTCCTCAATTCTTCAAAGGACTCTATTGTTAGATGAGGCTATATTAACTAGTGTTCATGTCATCATATTTCCCTAAGAACATTGCTTCTCCCCCAATCAGTCTTCACTAAATGGAAAAATAACACTTTGAACTAAGGGATGATACCAATGATGGAATATTCAAGGAACATGGAACCACTAGACCATTCAAGTATAGCATTGAGAGCTCTTCATTTTTACATTTGGATCATCATCATATAATATCTATTTTAACACATGAAACAACCTTTAGATACGTATTTAAAAAATAGAGTTGTTTTGTAACACCTCTTCTTAAATCTGATACTATATGTAAATTTTAGGAGTTCATATTTTTCATGTTGCATGTAACTTATTCAACTAATGAACTTGTTCTCTTTCCACACACAAACCCCTTGGATCATATCTTACCCATATTCTTGCACAACATCCAGTAGATATGATAAATATTAAACACATAGGGAGAGGGATACCTCTGGAATCCTAAAAAGGAGGATTGTATTTGATCCTGATGGATCAACCCTTTGATATTTTATTACAAAGTACAGTAATTTTTTTGTGATTGTTCCAAATTCCCATCAAACTTATACAGTTCTGGTGATATGAATAAATATTCATTACCTGCATACTGATTCTTATTTTGATATTTAAATTCTATAGGATTTTCCTTTTTCATAATTTGGGATTTAAACCCATTAGTAGAAACTTCCTTATTTGATGCTCCACTAATATTCCATTTTTAATGACTCTTTATTTGAGCAGGAATCTTTCCACTTGTTATCTTCTCTTGATTCTTCCCCCATTGGAGGGATATTTCTCTTTCCTTCACTTATCAACATGTGGCATGACATGAAATTTTTTCAATGCATTCTTAATTCATTTTTATTTTATCAGTTATCTGAGTAACAGTAGCCTTTCTTGATGGGGTTGAGTTTGCCACTAAATTTACATTTATATTAATCAAAATTGGAACATCTCCTCCCTTTTGCTTCCAGGTTCATTTAAATTATTTCCAAGAGAGATTTTATGAGTGTAATAGAGGAGGTGATTGGTACGCCTTTTAATGATATCCTTACGATTACCATGAGGTTGTAAACCTATTTTTCAATTTATCATGTTCTATTATGATACATGTGTTTTCATTATACACTGAAAGAGTTGAGGGTATCCTTCTCAGTTTTTTTTCCTTCCCTTATTTCTTCCTACTGTAATATCATTCCAAATTCTTATTATTAGCACATATAAAACATATTCTCTTAAATACATACCTTGTTTCATCATTACTCGACTGAGATGTTGATGCATACAGAATTATTCTTCTAATATTGATCCCTTGAGCTTCATGGCACATACTCATAGTGTTTCCATATCTTCCACAATAATAGCATTTGATGTCTAATTTCTTCTGAGATACAATTATTTCAAATTTCTCAAAATTTTCTTCTTATTATAATATTTAGAAATATTCCTGTCTTCATAGCATGAAATATATTCCAAATCCTCAACACAAAAACTTGAAGTATGACCATGAATCCCACAGAAATAAAACATGTTGTCATTAATTCCTATAAAAGTATTTTTAGTTATATCTTCAGTGCCTCAATGATTTTTCCTATTTTTGTAACTATTCGAAACTCCTTTTCTATCATGAATGGAAAAGGGTTTATCATATACAATATCAATTTTTTCCAAACTTTATGGCCTTTGGGATGATATTATCATTTCATGTTTCCCTATGAAATTTAATATTTTCTTTTAATTTCATTGTGACCATCCAAAGGACATTCAAATAATAAATATAAATCATCCTTCAATTTGGTATTTCTATTTCCATTAGATTACTCCACTTATATCTTGACTAAATAAATCTCTTATCCCAATTTTTGAATCTTCGTATCCCTTGATTCAAATTGAGAATTAAGTTTTCTCTTAAGATTCTTACCTCTAGTCATCTCATCTTCTAATTATCAAGTGAGATTATCCATCATGTCAGATTTATCCTTTATTTTAGAATTCATCTGAGCGACAGAATCATTACAGCATGCATTCTATGATTGTAGCCTTTTGTTCACCTAAACCTGTCCAGATAGTTGTGTGGAAAGATCATCAGTTTTTTTTCTTTAAGATTTTACTTTTTTCTAAGTTCAAATTATTTCCCTTCTCATTGGATTTTAGTTTTTTTATCTTTATAGACATATTTTGTAGTTTTTCAGCATAGTAATCATTCTTCTCTCTTAGATCTGTGGCCACATCAATGAGCCTTTTATTTAATCCTTTTAACTTATTGAGTTTAATTTCATACACTTGGACCCATATATCTTTAGATTTAATTTCTTTATCTAATTTTTAATCCAATACCTCTGTTTCATTGAAAACTTCCAATTTTTCCTTCAAGGAGTTTCTTCATCATCATAGTTCCGGCATCACATAGAATATCATGTTCTTCACTCATTATTGTAGCATCATTGAATGATTTAATATTTCCACTATATGATTCACCCAAACCATTATTTATTGCACTATTTGTTTCTATCAATTGAATCACACTCTTTCCATAGACACTTCTATACTAAATAATACTTTCAGACATCTGCCTCTTCTTTAAAGTTATTCCCTTTACCATGGAAAACCAAGATAAGAAAAAACTAAAACATTAATTTCAAAAATTGACTGAAAAAAGTTAGAGAAAACAAATTTGATAAAAGAAAACAATTCTTTGATACCATTTTTTAGGTCCAAATGGGGATTAGATACCATGAGAGGGGGTGAATCAGGGTATGGATATTCCTTTAAAAATTCTTCCCAGTCCACTAGATCATGACCTCTTTATTATAAAGTTCACTTAATATTATATTTAGTGTATATATTTCTATTTTCCATCCCAACTTTATCTAATGATTATGAAAATAAAGTAAAGAACAAAAGAAATCACAAGAACATAGATATTTTTTCTTAGTTCACCCTCACTAGGCTACTTCCAAGGAGCATACAATGATAATTTTCCAATCCACTAAATTTACTATGGATCACTGCCAAATCAATATTTGGGATAGATAAATTCTATGTCTAGTCTCACCACCTTTACAATGTTTAGGGTCAGATTATTACTTTCCCAATGGTCACTCCAAAACTCTGTTTCAACGACTCACTATAGGTGGAAAGGATCACCTTCTTACTCTTCCATTTCTCATTACTTTAGAAAGGATCCAAACATATTTTATAGACATGTAGGTATCTTTATTATCAATAATTAATGAATACTCAATTATAATTAGATTCACTTTTGAAGTTATTTATGGGATTCTTCTTGACATAAATGAAAACACCTAGATACAGCACTTCCAATTTCCAGACAACTGGAATGGACTTCTCTTTGCCATGGAAAAAACAATTACCTTATCTTTTGCAGGATCTATAAGATATAATGGGTATTAATTTCACTGAATTGAATGTAGTAATGAATAAAATTTTTCTACAAATATATTCAGATGATGCAGATCCTTATTCTTCCTCTTCATAACTCATATATGACAAGAATATTGTCCAATGGGTATTATTGGCATGTAAATCCTTACGCAAGACTCTTATAATATTTTCAAACATAAGTGTGCCATGAAGTACTGATTTCACCAAGTAGATGAAATCCACCATTCTATTAACTGTTATTTTGTGGAAATCGCTTTCTCAAACTTGTTTTTAGTCCCTTTTCAAACATCCTTGCATCCTCTACGAACTGCCTTGTATTCTCTACGAAATGCCTTACACCGTATGGAATGATTGATTTATGGACTACCTTTTCATCACGGGCTTCCTTTGCTCCATGAATTAATTCTCCTTTGTAGACTATAGTGTCCACAAACAACCTTTTTTGAACTTTACTCACAAACTACCTCCTACTAGGAATTGATCCCTTAGGAACTACTTACTCATTCACAGAATCCTCCCTCACGAACTCTTCTCCTTTATGGAATCCTCCCTCGTGAACTACATCAGAGTTACCCAAATTATTCTAAGAATGATGATATTTTATAATGAAATTTTATCTATCTAATAATGTTATTATATTCCTTTATATAGTAAAATAAATTCCACAAAACCCGCTAATCACAAATACCAAAAACTTTGATGTGGTACAACCTTCACCGCGAACATGTTATATAGTCCAAATAGAGCCTTTATCCTTTACAGTGACAAATTTAATCCACAAAATAAAAATCTCTTGAAAATACCTAAATAACTACCTCATTTCTAAAACAATGATCCTCCCATGAATAGCATGCCTCCTGCAAACAACATGCCTCCCGTGAATGATGATCCTTCCAGGAACTGGTTTTCCTATGTTGTTCACTTATCAAACTTTGTGGTTCGCATACCTCCTTTGTGGTCATAATAGAGTAGTTGTGTTACTATGTGGTCTGTTAACTCCATGCTTCATGGTATTCAAACTATGTTCCATGAAATCCTTTTTGTAAAACCTTCCTTTTCCATAAAACAAACTCTTGATTTTGAGGCCCAAAAACACTAGGAAACTACGACACCTTAAATATATACTTAGGCAACACCAGCCATACTAAAACATGGTCATATGGATTTTTCAACAAACACAATCACCCTAAAATCACTAAGATAGAACCTTGAGGGATTTTTTCCCAACCATTTCACATTTTATAAACTTAAGAAATACGTTCCAATAAAAGAAACTGTTTTTAGTCTTTTCCTTTAATTAAATATTATTTTTGGTAAAATTTGTTTTTGACATGATTTTAAAGTAACATAAATTTATTTCGTTTATAATAAACCATTTTATATCATAAAAATTAAATAAATTGATAATTTTATCCAACACATAAATTTTAATCTTAAAAAACACCTTTTCTAGACAAGGGTTTTTACAGGTTACATGTGCTATGTTAAATTTTATTTTTTATTCCCATAGAAATTTTATCCAATAAAATGGATTTAATTTTTTTAATCATTATTTAAAAATTATGTAATAATTTCCATTTTATTTTTGGACCTAATAATTAATTACTTTGGTAAAACTTATCTACCATGGTAAAGTCAAAAGGGTAATATGGGTTAAGAGAAGGGGTAAAAGTCCTAACATGTTAAAAACATGTTTCTAGTTGAGTAGTTGAGGATTTTATCAACCTAACCTTATATCCACCCCATTATTTTTTATTTTTGAGACTTCTTAACATGTTAAAAATGTTCTCTCTTTATATTAATATGAAATAATTACAAAAATGTCATTCTCACCACTTATAAAAGGATCCTCTCACCACCCCTTCAAGACCACTCTAAATTTCAGTTTCCTCTTGAAAAAATTACCTATTTACTTCCCAGATAATCATATTTTACTCCATTTATATTATATTCACAATAATTTATCTATATTAATAATAATTAACAACTTTCCTTTTATTCCATTAAGATAAATGAAAATGTCATTTATGCATTTGTGCATACTACCTCCTCCACGAAGTAACGTATCTAGTTTTTCATATAACCTTTTTATTATTTATTAAAATACATTAAAATGTTTTTGAATTCCTTAAAAATATCTAAATAATATCATTATTATTTGTTAATATTTATATTATTCCAAAATAAACCACTTTTATAATCATACTCTTCCATTAATTATGGTATGTTCATGTTTGGGTTAATCGAACTACCTACTTGAGAAATGATATAAAATAATATCATGGATTATTACAAGAACTTAATTACTGATAATAAATGATATTAATAATTAATTAGTTATTTATTTTTTGTTCTAGAATTTTAACATTTATATTAAACTCTTTAATTAGGATACAAACATATCATTATTAAAAATCCTCGAAATATGTTCATCATTGATTTCATATTTAATGATTATAACCAAAAATACTTAAGAATAAAATTATAACATTATAAATAATTATAAATCATCAATTATAGTACCACATTTGATCTGGGAGTGATGTACTTTGGGATAATAATGAGGAAAAACACTTTAATTATGAAACTTATTCCAAATGATCTAGATTACTCACACGTGATATCGAAAATAGATAATAACTAACAAATATACATGTAGAGAAAAATTATAAATGATTTTTATAAAAGGTTACATATATGAATAAGTTTATGAAATAGATGATTAAGGTAGTTATTTTCTTATACATGAGATTCAATCACTTTAGTGGAAGTCATGAATTAATTTAAGGGGTTCTTTGTCTCAAATTTAATTTCTTAAGACATAATTCTTATTATGAAAGAACATATCTTTGATATGGTGTAATTAATACGCAATGAATTTTTTTTTAAAATATTAATGTAATTAATTTTTTTTAAGATATATATCAGATTATTTCTTTAAATAGATTTATTTTCAATGAATACTAAGGTTGTAAGGGTTATTTGTCTCTATTTCCAATTCCATGAGACATGGTTGATATTTCACACCATAATATCTTTTATATGGTGTATTTACTGCCATATTTCTTTCAATAATAATAAATATATTTCATTTTATGATATTGGGGTGTCCATTTCATAGTAACCCTATTTTTTTGCTACATTACCATTACCACAATGGTTTCTTCTACAATCTCAATTTCAAATCATGGTTGTTTTTAGAGATAATCCATATGGGGAATTTAAATTCTATTTATTTCTAAAATCCCCATAATTTTATTCTCCCATACTATTCCTAGGATTTTACATGTATTCTCACTAATTAATTCTCCTGTTAACTCATAGTTTACACATTGTAAGAGAAACTAACCCAACCTCTTCTCTTTGGTTGGGTAAATTTCCATTTCATGTCCTTATTCAATGGATTCTTTTCCCAATGTCCGAATTTATTCATAAATTATTTATCATGGTCATTTAATACTATTTTTAAATTATTTAAGAAAAAAATAAATAATGTTTTAATGTTTTTTATGGGTCATTTTCATTAAAGTTTGAATAGAATATCTTTTTACAATTTTCGCAATGAACACATATTTCCACCATTTTTTCTTTTTCCATGAAACATCCTCTATAAAATTTATTGGTTTCTAAAAGAAATTATAATACTCCATGTTTTATAAAATATTTATTTTTTTAATAAATATTTTTAAAAGTTTAAAGATATTCCTTATTTCTAATGAAATTTTTCTAATGATATTAAAATATTCTTTCATCTATGTCAATATATTTTGAAACAATTTATTCTTTCTTGAGTATATTTTTCAAAATGACATTATCCCACTTCTTCCTATAGATAGCTTATATAATGATCTTCTCTATCAGCGAAATGATCCATCACTACCTATAAAACCTCATGATTTTAAAAGAGTAACATTGTATTTGATCACCTATATGACATGAAACACTAATATTATAAGAGAATTTAACACTATAATACTTTACGATATATTTTTTTTATAATAAATTTTATTTCTTTGATAGTTTTTGGAACACGCAACACTCTGTCTAAATGAACTGTAATATGGTATACCATTATAACCTAGCCATTAAATTGGCAGGTATAGATAGTACTAATTAAATTATCAAAATTATATTTTTTTATTCATGTTCATTGATTCTATATTTGTTATAAATAAAAATAAAGAACATTTGAATTAAAAAGAAATGTTTTCTAAAAAACCTGTATTTTTTCTAAAAGGCGGTTTAGTCGCGCTTTTCATACATAATTATAATTATTTTTCACCACTTTTAGAAAATTTATTTTACTAAATTATATTAAATTTTTAAATTTTTATATCAATATTATCTTAGTGTGAATTTTTCATATTTTTCATAACAATTTCATTTTATTTGTTGAATAGTGAAAATAATGAGTTTTATTAACAAATGTTTTTTTATTTAAATAATCTACACGGTTAAATTATATTTTAAATTGGTTTCAAAATAAAATTAGTTCAATTATATTAAAATTTAACTAATTTATGTAATTTTAATCAATTTCATTGTGAATTATGATATTAAAACCTTCTATACTTATGAGAATTGTTTCTTTGGAAACTCACTTTTTCGTCGAGTCTGTGGGTATAATTTTAAATTGGATTCTGCCACTTCTATGAATTTAATTTTATAAAATATATTACGTTTTTGGAATAAAAATAATATATATTATATAATAATTTAAACTTAATTTTGGAATATAATGAATAGTGAAAATAGTAAAAAATAATTATCATGATTAAGTTAAAATGGGTTTACCATGGGGTTAAAATAAGAAGATAAGGGTTAAAGATGGAAACATAAATTGTCCAAACCCCATTATATGGCCATATTTATACCTTATCACCTATAAGGTTTTATAATGACTCATTTTTTTTATTTTAAAATATAAAAAAATTGGTATAATTGATTATTTTTAAAAATTCTATGTGCATCCTCTCCCCGCTCATAAAAGGACATCCCCTCTCCACCCCTCTTCACACTTACAAAGCCATTTTTTCATCCAATACCAACCCAAATAAATTTATTAATCCCATATAAACATATTATATCTATTTTTTCACCATAAATACAACCTATTAAGGCTTTTTCTGCAAACCTAAAGAAGTTGTTTGAATAATAGGTAATGTTCTTAAACAAGAATTTTTATTTTGCTTCTTCTTCATCCTCCTTAAAATATTATTTATCCTTTATTATACAATAACCTATTTACCTTAAATATATAGATATATTATTATGTTAATTTTATTACCTATATTCATATCCTCTTCCATCAAATGGGGAACTAAACTACTGATTGTGTGTATGGTGGACTATCGCCTCACGGACCGATGTAATTTGATTTCCATCACCACACTTCAGGGATAGATATAATCATGTATTTAAAACATTTATATTATATTTATGATCTTATTATGATTATTAAACTTTAATATTTCATATACCTTCTTACGTTTCATTCCGTTTAAAATATGATAATGTCGTTTGTGTGTAAGATGGACTACTACCTCGCAAAGCGATGTGATTCATTTTTCACTTATGATTTACATGGAAAGTAATAAGGATAAATTTATGAAATATATTTGATATATATGATATGATATTGATTCTTTAAAATTAACATATAATACACTTACTTACCATTTCACTCATTGGTGTAATGATATTGTTTCTCATGCATACATACAGCCTACCATCTCTATAAAGGAATGTGATTCATTTTCCATGTCTGGCCTTCAAGAATGACTTTAAAAATGTATCTAATGAGTTTAGAACTGCAAATAATTTTTTTGATTATTAAAATCCGGTTTATGGGAACCGGTACCCAAACTTATATATCTAATGAGTTAATATTATATTTATAACATTAATATTATTCTTAATATTATTTATCTATATCCTATATATAAGAACTGGATCTTTCATGACACAACATGCATGGGAAAACAAGTAAATTAACACCCAAAACAATGAAAATAATGAAATATTATTAACAAACAGATGGTAAAATGGTTAATAGGATCATATATCATATTATAAATATTAATATTGTTTTTTTATAAATTAATAACTTTATTAAAACCATTATACATGATTTTAAATAACATTTAATGAAAAGTAAGGGTGAGGTAAGGGACTTCGTCTCAATTTCCCTTCATTAAGGCATGTTGTAATGTTAGAAACCTAATTTATTTTATATGGTGTATATAATTACCCTTTGACATGTAATGTCAGGATTAATTAATAATTCAGGGTATTTATGTTTTAATTTTAATTATTTTGTCTAAGGGGATTTGATTTGAAAATTACCAATAGTAAATAATCTCATAACTCAATTTATTTTCATTGGGTTATATAACTTCTTCACTGTCTTCGATATTATAAGATTATGTGTGTAAGGAATTTTGATTATAATATTTTATATTACCAATTGTTATATGTGGATTTAAATTTTATACAAATAATCAATTCATTGATTAATTCTCACTTCAATGTTTTGATCTTTGTGATGGTTCGTTTCACAATCTCATTTTAGTCAAGATTATTTATGCTTGACTTTATATTGAAGAAAATTATTTGATAATTAGATAATAAAAACCTTTAATTGTATTCACCTATATTTATTAATTAATTTTTAAATTAATAGTACCATTTATTTCACTCTTTGTTACTTAACATTTTTGAGAAAAAAATTTAAAAAAATCCGACTTCATTTCTCTCTTCAGTCAAAAAAAACTTTTCTTCCAAAACACAATTTTTTTTAATGTTTTTAAAAATATTTATAAAATTCTCCCACTTATTTACTAAATAAATTTTTCCCTGTGTTCTAATTTTTACAAAAAATTTTGAAAGGAATGTTTTTATCATTTTCCAAACAAGGCTCAAATTTTTATTCAAAATGTGAAAATAATATTTGTTTTAATGTGTACGACATGTACAAAATATCCCTTTATTATGACCAATCAATATTTTGAAGACTAATTTATAAGTTTCAATGGTTATTTTCAAGTAAAATTATTTTCAAGATATTTGGTGAAAATTAATTTTAAAAAAATATATATTTTAAAATTGAAATGGTTACTTTCCTTAAAAATGATTTTAATGACATTTTTATGGTATTTCTATCCATATATGACATAAACCCTTTATTGTACTTATGATATACTTGGTATATGTTGTATTGACACCAACCATATTATTTCTATAGATTATTTATGATCAATTTTAATGAATAATATATTTACATTCTCTTTCTTGATTAATTTTTGTTATCATTATCATTCCCTTGAAATATTTACTTTCTTGTTATAATTATACACTACATTTATCTTAAGTATCCATAATAGTTTTCATGGTTATACCTATTACTTAAACTATATATCATTTCTACATATGGTATTTCCATTTGAATGTTATATTATTTACTGGAGAAATTATCATTAATTTGTAATACTTACTTGATATGGAAATATATTGATAATTCATATTGTTTATGAATTAAATCAGTCATTTGATATATGATGATTTCTATAGACATGTAGATATGGGTGGATGCTGGTTATAGGTATCCCCTTTATAAATTGGCAGTATCATGAGATTAATCAATTAGCTGACCTTAGTTAAATTGTTTGTCGGTGTATAGCCACCCATAAATTTTAAATTGTCTTTCAAAAGGTCATGAAAGTAGAGGTATCATGATACCTGAGATCGTGAAGTTAAATAATTAAGAATTTACTTATTTAAGAATTTAGTTATTATTATCCATGATATTTTCACAATGATATTATCTTTTTATGCATTTTTTTCTTGGTTTATTTATTAAATGTTGTATTTTTTTAGTTATTTACTTTTCCATATTGATTATGCATTATTTAATCACAATAGTCAATTTATTGATTAAATGTAATGTTTGTTTAGGTATTTAATTTTCCATATTTATTATTCCTTATATAATCTTTATATTTAAGTAATTTATTAAATGGTATGTGTGTTTATATATTTACCTTACCATATTTATTATTCCTTATCTAATTATGATAGTCAAGTTATTGATTAAATGGAATGTGTGTTTAGATATTTACCTTTCCATATTGACTATACCTTATCCAATCATGATAGTCAAGTTATTGATTAAATGTAATTTGTGTTTAGATATTTACCTTTCTATATTGATCTTGTCTTATTTAATCATGATAGTCAAGTTATTGATTAAATTTAATGTGTATTAAGATATTTACATTTCCATATTGATTATTCATTGTTGATTATTATTCATTTAATCATCATAGCTTCCACTTTATGTAACTCTTATTGATCATTTGACCTCACCATTATTTTTATCCTTTCCCAGGAATCTAGGAAGGGTACTATTAATGATATTCAAGGATATTCTAGAGGAAATAATGATATTCTAAAAAATATATGTTTTAATTTATTTATTCAAATTTAATATGGGAATCATGTATGAATGTATTTTACCAAGCCTACTAAACTATAAATTCATTATATAAGTGGTTCCTTATATCATATTCCAATGTAATAAATTAGACATTGGTTTCGGTTTACTAGATTCATGGTCATTACACATCCTTTTTCTTGCCTAATCATCCACTATTTATAAACCTAGTTCTTCTTCTAATTCCATTCCTCTACGAACACTCTATATTTCCATCATTTGATTGAAGGGTGTTCACTAAGATGACATAAATCTATTGATTATGGAACCATTAAAATAATTGTATACCCATTATCTATATAGTTTAATAACCATATTATTTATTAACTTGATTAAAGTGTATTTACCTATAAATTTACTGAATATATTTGGATACCCATTTATTTTCTATGGGTTATGTTATGATTATTAATGAAATTATAAATGATTTATTTATATTATTCCATTTGAAAGTTATATTAAATATATTTCATTCCTATAGTTTTTTATGATATGTTCAATGATTGATATCTTATGGCACACATATATATGGATGATGAGAAGTGTGGTCTTATATCACCCTCCAATACATTGGTTAATGATTTATATCTCATGATATAAGGATATTAAGAATGGATATCTTGTTTTTTCACAACATAAAGCATGTAAATTTGGAAACAAAAAGTGTGAACATTAGTTTTGTTCACAATATAAAGAATGGACATTTTTTTGTTCAAAATGTTATAATTTTCCTATGTTTATTGTTGTTCCATGTTTATCTAAGTATTCCTTATTTTTATGATATTTGGAATTTTCATTATATAATATTATGATATTAAATTCCTTATTCCATGTTTTATGATATATGATTTATTGGGTATAATTTTATATATATATTATTTATACACATATGTTAATCTTGTCCATATTCATGATTTTTTATTTTTTATCACTTATATTTACCATTACTAAGTATCTTTGTTTACCCCTTTATTATGTTTCCATTTCCCTTGGTTAGGAAGAAAATTAATACATATTATGGGTCTAGACGAGTATCTTGTATGGAGGAATTATGGGAGGTGTTAAAGACTTTTCATAGATTAAGTGGTCGCTTATATAGTGTAAGAATATCCATTAGTTTAAAAATTCATGGGTTTTGTTAGTTAATGTTTTACCAAAATCCTCTAAAACTGTAAACCAAAAATAAAATGGGAATTTATTATAATTAAATATATTATTTAAGTTGTGTATTAATGAGATAGTCATGTTTATGTGTTTTCATGGTAGGTTTAAAACTGAGGATAATATTTCTTTAGAGATTGGGATATTATTAGTTGAGTATAATCTAAGTGTGGTAGATATCATCATGGGTTAGTATGTTTAATGTAGACTATAGTATTAAAGGTATAGATAACCCTTTAGTTTTTTGAGGTAATATTGAATATTTTAGGGATTAGTATAACAGAACATTATTCAAAACTATAAGGATAGGTCTAAGGATAATTATAACTATATAATTACATCAAGAAGTTTTGGTAAAGTTGAGATTTTTTGTGTAGCATCCGGTTACTTTATTCAGGTACTCCTCAACCCAATTTTTTTCACAATTTTTTTGGGTATCATTTAGGGGTTCTTGGGGTGAAATTTTGAAAATAAATTAGGTTTATTAGGATTTTCATGGTTGTTATAGGGTTTTCCCAAACCATGTGCCCACCTAGGGAAAACCATGAAAACCCAAATAGTTGGGGTTTGCATGGTTAGTTCATGGTTTGAAAAACCATTCACCCACCTAGTAGTTACCATTAACCCCATCATAGGGGTGTAAAGTTAGGGTGAATGGTTTGAAAAACCATGCAACCCTACCCAACTGATCATGCACACTGACTTTTTTAATTCCAAAAAATATTTTAAATTTTTATGAACACCTGTATAACCTATCACTTGACCCTAACTCACCATATCTCGAATTACAAGGTTGAGAGGTCTCTCAAGGACCAATATTTTCTCATCTAAACCCCTTACAATGAGGATCTAAGATTGGAGAACATCATTCAATTCCTCTCCGATAAGATATTTTATCCCATTCTTTCTATCTCACTCTGTATATCACTCCTACTTTGGGTTTTTTAGATCATCTAGTTGTTGATGGAACTAAAATTCTTTTTTGGATCTTGAATCTAGGTTTGATTCCTTGATCTCCATTACTAATGTTCTTTGTGGGAAATTCCCATTTTCGGCGTTGTAATACGTGATCTTCTTGATAAAGGTAGGCAATTACATTGAGATTTTCCATGTCATAAACCTTTTATTTTCTTGATTTAAATTAAATTGATTTCAATTAACTTTTTAAAACCCAGTTCGATGTGACTTGGAATTTTAAATTGGATTGGAATGATATTTGGGTAAAACCCCCAATTTTAATGGAATTGGAATTTGGGGTGTGATTAGAAATTGATAGAATCAAGAAATTAGTTTTTGAAATTTGTTTGAGAAAAAAATGGCATAAATTATTTTGATAAGAACCTATTATTGGTTTTATGTTGAAAAATGAAAGAATTTATTAAAAACCAATTTTTTGGTTTTTAAATGGAAATTGGAATATTGAAACTATAAATGGGGAAATTTTATTTTAAATATTTTTGAAATAATTTTCCCATTGTTGATTTATTTATTGAGAATATGAGATTCTAGGTAGTTAGTAAGTTATTTGGTAGAAACACACTCGGATGGTAATTCCCTAAAAATGGATTCAAGATTTACAACTCTAACATAAACCTAGTTTGATGAATCTTATCCCCAGTGGGATATTGATGGGTCCTATTTGGCTTGAACCTGAGGGATTTGTACACACATTTATATGATCACAAATATGAGTGTGTGAGAATCTCATAACTAGAAACTATCATACATATTAGTAAATGACCATATTTCTTAGTGCGAATTTTTGATATACACATATGTTATTGATTATGAATCCAATTTACTCATTCCTATTAATTTATATAAACATATTTATATAAAATGTTTACATAATCCATTGTTTGAAATTTTTCCATCAATTGAAATAAAAAGGAATAATTTATTTTAAATATGAAATTGTACTTCCATGCATATTTTATTTGATATTGAATTAATGATTGGGTTTATTTTATGGCATCTTATTATGGAACACTTGGTAAAAACCTACTGGGATTTTATCTCACACCCTAACTTTTACCTCTGTAATTTTTATATTTTCTTCTGTTAGGTTAGATCAAGGGGAAAGCGTCGCTTAGAGGTGGATGTTTTTTTGAAAATTTGGGCATGGAGTTCCATGACTGTTGTGACTTGGGTCGTTTATCTTGCAGCTTTTGAGTAATTTTATGATGTATTGTTTTGGTTTTGTTATACCTATTTTACTACTAGTATTGTCTCTTTTGGGAGTTTTCTTTGAGAATTTTGATATGTATCTATTTCTTCCACTATTTTTTAGGAAAAATCATTCTATATTTTATCTTGTATAATTCCAGGTGCTAGTCATCAACCCGTGGGGATCAGGAACACCTTACAGACTATGTCATTGTGGGATTGTGTATCAAGTACCAGGGTATCTGAGTTGGTTCATGACAAATTAGTATCAAAGTTTTAGTTTAATCATATTTCCTTAATGTTGGTATATAGTTTGGGGTCTTTCGGGTCTTAGAAGGTAGTTGTGAGTGAGTACCTAGATATATCTCCTTGTAATGACCCTTAAGTCACTATGGGTAGTTTGGGAAAGATATATTAAGGATTGGTCCTATTCATTTCCATATTTTATATTTGTATATTTTGAAATTCAAATCTTGTCTATCTATCTGATGGAATTAATTTCCCTATTGTTCTTGTGTGAGTGTTGATTTGAGTAACCTTTATGACATCTTCAATATTGTTTGTTGACTTTTTATAGCATCATGCCTCTGAGAAGACATGAAAATAAGATCTAGTAGGAAGCTGTTGATGAACCACATTGATAAAATTCCCCCATATACTGGAATCTAGTTGAGGTTATAGTGTGTGTCATCCAAGCTCTAGGATAAACACTAGCACCCATTCTCTTTTAGGATCTAGTTGTGGAACCTCATAGGGATGTTTTTTCAGAATTTTTCTGAAGACTTCCTTATCTATAAGCAATCAGTGTTCCAAGTCTCAAATGATCCCCAATATGATTAGGATTGGTTGAGGAGGGTTGAGATTTTATTTGAGTTCTTGAAAATGCTTGATGAAATCAAGCTGAAATGGGTCACCTTCAAGATAGAAAGACATAACAGAAGATAGTGGGACATGATGGTGATGGAGAATAAGAAAAATGGATTAGAGTGGAATAACATTAAAGTTATTTTCATCAGCCAATACTATACAGATTCTATGGTGTTGGAAAAGGCTGTAGATTTTTTCAAACTCAAGAAGGATGACAGGACTGTGATTGGATATGAAAATTTCTTTGATGAGATGGTGTGGTTTTCACCTAAGATTGTATAGAATGAGAAGATGAATACTAGACAGTTTGATATGAGACTTCAATATGATATCCATTCTTATTTTTTTTATTTCTAATCTCTCATCTTATACTGATGTGCAAGATAGAACGTTAATGGTCAAGATTGATCTTGCTGGTAAGTCAGTGTTAACGAGAGTTCCCTTTTCTCTCTATGGTAGTTTTATAAGTTCCATAAAAGGAAAGAAAAATTGTAATGAGTCTCATAGAGGTTATTAAAAATGGTTATTCTAGACCTATAATAATTCTAGGAATAGGTCCTTTTATTTTCTACCAATGTGGCAATCTTAGGCACTCGAAATGGGTTTTCACTAAGGCACACAATATAGGTTGTTTATACAGACACTCAGGTCACTTCTAAAAGTTTTATCATATTTATTCTAATCCACATATTAGAATGATATCATCAGTTCCTAAAAGTATAATGGTGCAGTTAGATGCTTTATGAACTAATGGGTTCTAGCCATAAGAATCCAGAACAAAGATTCTTCATGCAATGGAAAAGTCACCAGACTAAGTAGATACAAGTCCAATTACTATGATATGAGCCATAACTATGGATTCATCTTTGGTGAATTATTTATTTAATAATTTTTCATCTCAATAATTCATATCAACTCATATTTTCAATCTACTAGATCTTCATATGAATATTTTTTTATGTGATGGATATTACTACACCTTTCAGAACGAAGAGAGGGCTTGGATTGTGTTTTCCTTCTTATGTTTTATATTTATCATAGATTGATATTTCTTTGGATTTTATATTTCTCAACATGAAACCTCTTGATGTCTTATTTGAGACGCATTGTATTATTTCTAATAAATACCAAGTTGATTATTATCTTCTATGGGTTTTTTATACTACACCCAATGGGGTGTGTCATATCTTTCAAAGAGAATGGGACATGATGTTTATTAGATCTAAAACATATAATATAGAGTATAGGAAATAAATATCTATTTTTTCTTTTGATCTAGGGTGATAATACTTTAGTGAATATATCCCTTTAGTATTCACCGAGTTTTATGACATTTTCCCTTCTGATTTCTCTAGTTTTCTACTGGTAAGGGAGGTAGGTTTTTCTATTTATTTAGTTCCTATTAATCAACAAGTATCTATTCCTTATTAATGTATGGGACCAAATGATATGAAATAGTTGAATACATAGTTGTATGATCTACTAGAGAATGGTTTTATACACCCATGTGTGTTACCTTTGGCAGCACCTGTTCTCTTTTCTAAGAAAGTTGATGGAACACTTCACCTATGTGTTGATTATCATAAACTCGATCAAGTTACTATAGAGAACAAGTATTTTTTCCAGGGATTGATGATCTGTTTGACTATTTAAAATGGTTTAAGTGATTCTAAAATATTTAACTTTGATCTAGTTATTACCATTTAATAATAAAAGAATCTGAAATTCATAAAACTGTCTTCTAGAGTAGGTATAGAAATTATGAGTACATTTTCATGCCATTTGGTCTAACCAATGATCCTATAGTCTGTATGGATTTAATAAATAGTATCTTCCAATAGTATCTTGATACTTTCATTGTGGTTTTTTTGGATGAGATACCAGTTTACTCTATGTCTGAGGAGAATCAAGTGTGTCATTTGAGATCAATTCCGGAATTATTGAGAAATCACCGACTCTATGCAAACCTTTAAAAATGTAATTTCTGGATTTGTAAAGTGAAGTTCTTGGGACATTTGGTTTTGGAACATGGTATCTCAATTGATCCTGATAAGGAGAAAGTTTCTATAACATTGGAACAACCACATAATTTTTTCAATATTCGAATCTTGTGGGGATTAGCTAGATATTATTGCTCGTTCATAAAATATTTCTAGAAGTTTGATTCTTAAATGAATTATCTAACTCATAATGGATTAATTTTTTCTTGCGATGAGTAATTTTAGAGTTCTTTTGTTGAGTTTAAATTTATTTTGACTATTGCATCGATGTTGACTCTTCCAGTGGCCAGGTAAGGCTATGTGGTCTTCATTGACACATAAGGTTTGGGTTGTGTTCTTATATATGGTGATCATGTCATTGCCTATGTATCTTGGAATCTTAGGTCAAACAAGAAGAATTACCTCACCCATGACTGTGAACTCATAGTTTTGATTCATGCACTTAAGATTTGGTAAAATTTCCTTTTTGGAGAAAGGTTTACCATGTATTCTGACTACAAAAGCATGATTTATATAAACTCTAAAAAATATTTTAATTTCCATCAGATACATTGGGAGTATTACCTGAAATATTTTAACTTTTACATCACCTATACCATAGGGAAAGTAAATTTCATTTTGTACTCTTTGATCAGTAAACTTTTGAACCATTTCATGGAAGAATCCTCAGAAGAGCGGGACATGATGAATACTTTTTCACAGTTGAATATTAGAGTTCTATAAATTGGGGTCTAGTTTGTCTTTGGTAGTGTTCAGTTGAGATATACTCTTCTCAAGATGATTCTTCAGGAATAACATCTTTATGATGAATTTCATAGCATTAATAACTCTCTTTATGGTAGGGATGCCATATTTTAGAGTTTATTATACACAAAGGGTATCCTATAATTATGAAATTGATATGTTGTGATTTTTCCTATAAGTAAATATGTTATGGGGGATTTCCATAATTCTCATTGGGATATGCACCAAGGAACCAAAAATAATTTCTAGGACATGCGGTGATGATTCTAGTGGTCGGGTATAAGACAAGGAATTTCTATCTTTGTCTCTCATTTTTATACATTACAATGGGATAAGGTTGAGCACCAGAGACCTTTGGGTTTTCTTTATATACATCCATTACTGACTTAGAAGTGGTATATGATCTCTATGGATTTTTTGGTTGGGTTTCCATGTACCCATAGGAAGAAGAATGTGATATGGTCGATGATTGATAAGCTAACCAAATCAGTTCACTTTATACCCATTCATGATACAACCATGTTAGAGGAGATATTAAATCTCTATGTAAAAGATATTTTCCATTTTCAAAGAGTTACATATTATATATTCTATGATTAGAATCCCTATTTTACTTCTAAATTTGGGAGATTCCTTCAGGAGGCACTAGGATCTCAGGTTCATTTGATTATGGCATACCATCCACGGATGGATTGAAAAATAGAGAGAGTTATACATACTCTTGAGGATATGCTTCATACATGATTCCTCTATTTTTTTGGATATTGGGATGACCATTTGGGGATGGTTTATTTTTATTATAACAATAGTCACCATTATGCATTCAAAACGGATCTTTTTGAGGCCTCATATGGTAGGCCCTGTAAATCTTTTTTGTGTTAGTCATAGATCTTTGAAAGTTCTTTGGTTGGACTGAGCTTGGTTTAAGAGATGATAAAAAAGATTTAGTTGATTCATTAGATAATTTTTATGGAACATAGTTATTATAAGTCATATTTTGTTCATCTTCATAGACCATTGGGATTTTCGGTTGGTGATCAGGTGTTCTTAAAATTTTTACTGTGTTTATGTCACCATCATCTTGGGAGGAAGGGAAAGATTGATACCCATTTTTTAGGACCTTTTTTATTTTGCTGAGTAGGTGGGTAAATTGGATTACTATTTATCACTTTCTCTATAGTTGGTGTTGATAAATAATGAGTTCTACATATCACAACTATGGAAATATCTTTCTGATACATCTCATGTTTTGAGATAGAGTGATCATGACGTTGAGCATGATTTATCTATGACTGAGCATCCAGTTAGGATAGTTGATTTTGAAACAAAGGTACATCATCAGAGGAGGATACGCCTTATTCGAGTGTTATGGTAGTAAGGTTCTGATATACATGAGACATGGGTGATGAAGGCACTGATTAGAAAGTAGAGGCCTCATCGTTTTTTCATGGAGACATCTTGATAGGCTTTCAGGGGATAGAAAGTTTTTATGATGGGGAGGTTTTAACATCCTGTTACTATTTTTAAGAACTCCTCAACCCCCTTTTTGGTCATTATGTGGTTGGGTATTATTTATGGGTGATTTGGGTGAAATTTTGAAATTTTTGGAAGGCTCTTTGGCTATGCATGTTTGGTGTACAACTTTCCCAAACCAAGCGCCCACCCAGGGAAAACCGTACAAACCCAAATAGTGGGAGTTTTCATGGTTGGAACATGGTTTGAAAAACTATGTGCCCAGATAGTATAAATTGTGCACCCCCTCAAAGGGGTGTATGTTTAGGGCACACAGTTTGAAAAACTATGCGGCTCTACCTAGTTAATTGTGCATATTATAATTCCGAAAATTATTTTAAAAATTTTCAAACCCCTATATAACTTCCTGCTCTGCCCTAACTCACCATATTAAAATTTCCAAGGTTTAGAGGGCTCTTAAGGACTCATTTTGGATCTTCTAAACCCCTTATAAGGTATATCAAAGCTTGGTTAACATCATTGTATTCCTCTCTGGTAAGAGATCTGCTTTTATTTTTCTCTTTTTGTCTCTTTATATCCCCACCTTAGGGTTTTTAAATAATCTATTTGTTGATAGATCTAAACTCGTTTTCTTTGGATCATGAATTTAGTTTTGATTCCTTGATCTCTATTTTTGACGTTCTTCATTGGAAATTCACATTTTGGGCGTTTTGATATGAGATTACATGATAAAGGTAGGTGGTTATGTTAAGATTTTCTATTTTATAAACCCTTTATTTAGTTGATTTAAATTAAATTTTGAAAACCCAATTTAGTATAAATTGGAATTTGAAATCATATTGGCATGAAATTGGGGGGAAACCCCCAATTCTAATGGAATTGGAATTCTGGTTCTGATTTGAAATTGACGGAATTATGAAATTGGTTTGTGAAATGGGTATTTGAGAAAAAAATGGATTAAATTGTTTTGATAAGAACCTATGATTGGTTTTATCTTGAAAAATGCATGAATTGATTAAAAACCCATGTTTTGGTTTGTAAATGGAAACTGGAATATTGGAACTGAAAATGGGGCAATTTTATTTTAATTTTTTTGAAATAATTTGACCATTGTTGATTGATTTATTGATCATATGTAGGCCTAGGTAGTTATTAAGTGATTCTGTAAAAACATGTTGGAATGTTAATTCCCTATAAATGGATTGATGATTTAAAAATATAACATAAATCTAGTTTGGTGGATCTTATCCCTGGTGGGATATTTATGGGTCTTATTTGACCTGATCCCGAGGGATGTGTGTGCACATTATCATGATCAAAAATATGAGTGTGTGAGGATGTCATAACTAGAAACTATCATACCTCTTGGAATATGAACATGTTTCTTACTGTGATGTTTTGATATATATATATATATATATATATATATATATATATCATTTATTGTGAAAATACTTCACTCATGCCTTGTGATTTATATAAACTAATTTATGTATAAAATTTTTACTTAAGACATTTTTTGAAATGGTTCCATCAATTGAAATAAAAATCATGTTTTGTTTTAAATATAAAATTATACTACCATGCCTATTTCATCTGAAAATGAAAGAATTATTAGGTTTATTTTTATGGAATCTTATTATATAACACTTGGTGAGATAATACTAGGATTTTATCTCACACGCTACTGTTTCCCTTTGGTGTTTTTAGATTTCCTCCCACTAGGTTCGAGCAAGGGGAAAGCACCACTTGGAGGTGGTAGTTGTTGCTGACCATTAGGGCTTGGAGTGTTTTTATCTTTCATTTTATGATTACTTTGATGATGTACAATTTAGGTTTTTTATACATGTTTTAATACTGGTGTTGTCCCCTTTTGGAGTTTTCTTTGAGCATGATAATATGTATCTGTTTCTTCCAATTTTTTTGAGGAAAATAATTCCCTCTTTTATCTTGTATGGTTCCAGGTGATATTCACCATCTTGTGGGGATCAGGAACACCCTTCAAGAAATGTCAGTGTTGAATCTAGTATCAGAGTACCAGGTTATCTAGGTTGTTTTATGATAGTGTGGCTCTCCTATAAATTATATCTATGTCTAGATACAATAATGTAGAGCGGTTGTGGCACATATGCACCAAGGGGTAATGACCCTGAGAAATGATAGTTTGGTATTAACCCAATATTTTCTCTATTGAAAGATGATTGGACCTATGGATATAAATTTGTATAGTCACTCTCAGGGGATATAATTTAGATAACTACATTCTCTTTATAGAACATTATGAATGATTTAATACCTAATTGTTTTAAATTATTAAATTAAGAAGTATTAGTGAAGACAACATAAAGTAACCAGGTTGAACTAAGAGATTAGTAGAATAAACCATGTGATACATAGTTGAAATGAAATTATCATAGGTTGAAATGGAGGTATAATTACAAAATAAATTTTAGGATTGATCTTTCATATTCATATCATCATTTACTCAGATGCTTTTAGATATTATCATAATCATTTCGGTTTTACTATTTGGAAGGAAATGAGATATTGAAAATAAGGTTTTTTAAGGTATGTATCTAGAAACTCATAACATTTATCTGTAGAGGAATATTTTCAATAAACGCTTGAAAATATTAATATATGCCTATTAGGAGGGAAAATATATGTTACCTAGTCTTATCTAAGACATAAATCTTTATATCTCATAAAAGGTATATCTTGAGTCATGATTATCTATAGACACCCTTTAGTATTTTTATTAGTAAATAATAATTAGAATTATGAGGATATTTTTTAGGGGGGATGTAACTCCCTAGGTTATTATGAAGAATATTCTTTCCATAAACTATATATTTATAATTTTAAACTATTTTTTATATTTTTTCCGAATAATTGAAATATACTAGGTAATAAGTTATACAAGAGAAAAATTAAACTAAAAACACTTTATTCATTCATATTAAAACATTACAACAAAAGAACATAAAACTAAGAAAAACAAACCATGGATTTTTACTCACCATGGATTATTACATCCTTTAAAAGTTCATAAATTAAAAGGGGGCAATAAATAGGAAACTATAAAATATTCAACACTAGGAGATCTCTCAAATCATCTTCACCCTTGAGGATCACAAATATCCAAAGAAATCCTATAATGAGGAATAACACCATGAAAGGAGAATAAATATTGTGGTATATTAAATTAAAACTATGAAAATAAGAAGAATGACTTAATAAATGTGAATGTAATGAATGAGTTTAGTAAGGATATATATAGGAATGAAATTTGGCCATTATGAATATGGCTCTTAGAAATATGGTCCTTGGATATATATGTATTAAATAGGTATATTGAATTCGTGTATCTTTTGAAGTAAATTTAAAATAATATAATTATTGAATAATAAATAATGAAATAAAAAATATAATATTTTAAACATTATACATATATATCTCTATGTGTGTGTGTTACGTATTAAAATTTTTTCATTATTAAAGTATGATATCATGTATTTATAAAATAAAAATAAATATATTAATATCAATTACTTTTTAAAATTAAATTTTTAGAATAATAAATAATTAATGGTATTTGGTAAATATTATTTAATATAAAAGTAATATTTTTTAAAAACATTTTTTAAAGTGTTAATATTTTATCATAAAACTTTAATTGAACACTTATAAAATATTATTATATTCCTGAAAAAAATATATTTAAATTATTTAAATTAGAAATTAATATGAAATAATATTAAGAACACTCACTGTTTAAGAACATCATTTTTTAAATAAAATCATTTTTTCTTTATATTTCAAAATTTCACTTAATAGATAAATTTTAAAATTTTAAAATTTAAATATTAATAAATGAAATTAATTTTTTAATTAATAATTTCTAAATTATTTTAGTATTAATTTTTTTTAATTTTTTTAAAATAATTGATTGTTGGTGAGTAGTGAAAAATACAGTTTTTACTAAAACCATAACCTTTATGAATTTAACGAGAAGTAGGTATAATGTAAAACTTATAAAATATTTTTTTCATGATAAAATATATATAAAAGGATTAAAAATATAAATTTTTAAATATAATTTTGAATTTATAAAAAATTTGTTTAACATTTCATGAACTTAAGTAATATTTTCTAATAAAAGAAACTGTATTTGATTTTTCTTTTAATTAAATAACATTTTGGTAAAATTTCGTTTTAAATTTATTTTATAGAAAAATAACTTTTATTATTTTTATAATTAACCAATTTATATCATTAAAATCAAATAAAAAGATAATTTAATCCCATACATAAATTTTAAGCATAAAATTACAGTTTTTCTAAAAATGGGTTTTTCCAAGTTATATGTGCTAATGTTAAAATTTATTTTTCATACTGATATAAATTTTATTTGATAAAATTGTCTTCATAAAAGGAATAATTAGTTAAAAATCATGTAATAATGTACATTTTATTTTTAATCTTATAAAATGGACTACTTAAGTAGAAACTAATTACCTTGGTAAAATCCAAAAGGGTAGAAAGGGTTAACTAAAATAATAAAAGTCCTAACATGTTAAAAACATGTTTCTAATTAAATGGTTGAAGTTTGGATTGAAAAATAATTAAATATAATCTTTTTTTTCTATTTTTTATTCTTAATAACATGTGAAACATGTTCTCTATTTATATTAAGATGAAATAATTACAAAATTATCATTCTCACCACTTATAAAAAGGTCTTCTCACCACCCCTTTGAGGAAACTATAAATTTAATTTTTCACATCAAAATATACCCTATTTCCTTACCCTAAAATATTATTTCACTAAATTTATATTATTTTCACCATAATTTATCATAATATCTCCATTTTTAAGGGTTCCTCCAATGGAAAACTCAAGTTTCTCATGTGAGTACTAATCTTTCCCTTTTTCTTATCTTTTCTAGCTTAAATTTCCAAACCAAATTTTCACATTAATGTATAATTAAATCATTATTTATAGTATAATGAATTTTATTATTATAATTTTATATTCATTAACCACCATTCCCCTTTTCCATCAATAAAAACAGAAATGTCATTCATGTGTTCCTATTGACTACCGCCTCCACGAAGTAACATATCTCATTTTTCATCGGTTTAATTATTATTTATTTAAATCAATTAAAATATAAATAAAAAAATTAAAAATATATATAAAAATATAATTATTATTCTATTATAATTATTTTATTTAATAATAATCCACCTTCATAATTATACTCATCCAAAAAGTATGGTATATTCGTGTTTAGGTCGTTCTAAACACCTACTTGAACAATGTTAAAAAATAGTATCATGGATGACTATTAGAACATAATTAAAAATAATATATCATATAAATAGGTTAATAATTATTTTTATTTGGTTTACTAGTAGTCATTAAAACATATATTGATGTCTATTCTTTAAAAAACACTGAAACATGATCATCGTCGATTTCATCTTTAAATATCAGAACCAAAACTACCATATAATGAAATTATAAAATTATAAATAATTATAAATAATAAATTAAAGTACCATTTATTATATGGTAATAATGAAATTTGGGATAATAATGAATAACAAAAATGTTATTATGAAACTAGTTTAAAATAATCAAGACTACTCACACTTGATATTGAAAATATAAAATATCTAACTAATATACATGTAGAAAATAATTATAAATGAAGTTTATAAAAGATTATAGATATGAAAAATGTAACAAGATAGGTGATTAGGATAGTTATTTTTTATAAATTAGATTCAATCACTTTAGTGTTAGTCGTGAATGAAGATAAGGTGTTCTTTGTCTCAAATTTAATATCTTGAGATATATTTCTTATTGTGAACTATGATAACATTGATTTAATTTGATTACTTACAATGAATGTATTTTAAAATATTCATGTAGTTAATGGGGTTTTAATATTAATGTAATTTTATTTATATGAATATATAACACCTTGATATTTTAAAATAAGAACATTGTGTTTGATATCATATATGACACACAACATCAAGTTTTAAGTGAACCGTAATACACTATTAAAATATTATTATTTAATAAAACCATTATAACCTAGCTGTTAACATGGTGGGAATTAAAATTTTTAATCACATTAAGAAAATATGTTGAAAGGTTTTATTTATTGTAATTATAGTTAAGTACTTAATTCTCAATAAAATAATTTTATGCTACAAAAATACATTTTCTTCAAAAATGGTTTTATTTTTCATTATATGTTTGTGAATTACAATTAATATATAAAAATTTTAAAAATTTTGTTTTATAAAAATAATATAATTTTTGAAATCATAATTTTAAAATTATATTTGGGTAAAATTTTGGGATGTTATTTAAAATAGTGACTTTTCAGTGAATGGTGAAAAATACTGCTTTCTATAAAATGACCATTTTTTGTTAAATAAATTAAGTAATTTAAAAATCACATTATGATTTAAATTAGTTTTAAAATTAAAAAAAATATTATTTATTTATATGTAAAATAATTAATTAAATTTTAATCATCTTTATACCTGATTTTGGTATAATTTTATGTTAGGCTTCAAAACACATTTTTCAAAAAACTATTTTTTAGTGCATAATGTTTCTCCATTTTAATTAATTAGAATAACACAAAATGAGGAGTTATTTAAATTAAATTTATAGATTACATATCTAAATATATGAATTTAAATTCATCTAATGGTTATTAATAGTCATATAGTTAATGTAACATCATCTTATGAATGAAAAATGCATTTCTTGAAAAATATTTTTTCGACTCGTTTTGTGGGATTATTTTTAAATTAAATTCTATAACTTCTATTAATTAAATTTGATAAAATAAATTAATTATTTGGAATTATAATTAATAATATTATATAATAATTTTAACCTAATTTATTTTCATAATTATGAAAAAAGAAAATAAAATTTATTTACCACAATTAAGGTTAAAATAGGGTTTGGCGTGTTACATGTTCTTATATTAAAATAATTTTTTCACAAACATGGAATATTTTTTTATAAATTGGATTTAATATTAATAATAATTCTTCCAAATTATCTAATAAGTATCATTTTATTTTAGTATTAAAGTACAAATCACCTAGGTTTAAATAACTAATTACCATGGTGAAAAATAAAATGGTAAAAGTAAGTAAACTTAGAGGATAAGGTAATAACATGTTTAAAACTTGTTTATTTTTTATTGGAGGTATTTATCAACCTTAAATTCCCCCCCCCCATTAAATTATTTTTAAATTTTTTACACACTTTTAGTGAGATTTAATTCCCATTATTGAATATTTTTGGGTATTTACAAAAATGTCACTCCTCCTCAATTATAAAAAGGAACCCCCTCCCCTCACTTATTCACACATATCAATCCATTTATCTTGAAAAAAAACTGAAAAAAATATCACCCCAATATCCTTATCCAAATTAAATATCTTATTTTCTTCCCAAAATATCAAACCTATGGTCTTTAATAAGATATCCAAAAGAGGTTCTTCTAAGTGAAGGTAATTGCTTTCATTAATCTCCTCCTTTTTACTTATTTATTTTACTCCTACAATTATGTATTAAGAATTAAAATATAATAAAATTAGTATAGAAAATATAATGATATGTTATTATGTTTATGTAATAATATTTATCCATCTCCTTCTTCATCAAATGAGAAACAAAGTCATCACTCTTGTGTATGGTAGACTATCACCTCACAAAAAGATATAATTTTTTTCCATCACCAACTCACAGGGATAGTCATAATGATCAAAATAATTAATATATATATGATAAATATAAAATTAATACATCATATAATTCCTCACCCTTTAACTCATTAATAGAATTATGTTGTCACTAATGTGTACATACAGCCTACCATCTCCATGAAGTGATGTGATGCATTTTCTATATCTAAATTTCAAGAATAGTTATAAAAATGTATCTAATGAATAAATATTATATTTATATAATTAATATAATTCTGGTTATGATGTATCCATATCATATGCACAATAATTGTAACTTTTGTAACAAAACATGCATGATAAAATGAAGTAGTTAACTCTTTAAACAATGGAAATAATGAAATATTATTAACAATGGGGAGATAATATTTTGTAATAATATAATATATGATATTATAAATATGAATATTATTATTTTAAAAATTAATAACATGTTTATAACCATTATATAGTAGGTTAAATCAAGTTTAAATTCAAGGAAATGATAGGTAAGTGATGTCATCTCAATTTCCCTTCATTGAGGAATGTTTTAATTATATGCACCAATTAATATTATATAGTGTATAAACTAACAATTTTACATTTTATAAAATTAATAACTCATAATTTATGGTATTTTAAGTTTTAATTCAAATTATTTCATCTATGGTTATTTTACTTGAAAGTCACCAAGTGGTCAGGGATTTTGTATCAATTTTCCTTCATTATAAAATATTTTATTTTTATAAACTTAATTTGTTTTATATTGTATATATTATAACCCATTTACATGTTCTATCATGAATATTTCATACATCATGGTATTTTAAATTTTAAATGTAATTATTTCAACTAATTATATTATAATTGAAATTTACTATGTGCTAAAGAATTTCATAACTCAATTTATTTTCATTGGGTTATATTGATTCTTAATTGTCTTTGATATTCTAAGATTATGTGTGAAATATCATTTTATTATTTTATGTTTTATTTACACTTATTTTATATTTATTTACATTTTATACACACAGTCAATTCATTTATTATTCATCACTTCAAAATTATGATCTTTATAAGAGATTTCGACTCAATTTCCAATCCATTGAGATATATTTGGTATTATACACCAATTTATTTTCATGAGGTTTATATAATTACCCTTTGATATTTTATATCACGAACCTATTTATATTCATTGTATTTAATATTTAATTTTAATTTATTTCTTTTATGTGGGTTATGATTCAAAAGTTACCAAATTGGCATGTGTTTCTGCTTCAATCTCATTTTAATTAGGATTGTTTATGATTGAATTTTTATTGAAGAAATTATTATATAATTATCTAATAAACCCCTTAATTTTATTTTCATGTAGTTATCTATGTAATTTTCAATTAATAGTACAATTTTCCTCTCTTTAGGACTTAAAATTTCTAAGAAATGTTTTTAATAAAATTTAACTTTATTTCTCTTTTAGATCAAAAATTATTTTTCTTCCATATCCATATTTTTCAAAATTGTTTTACATAAGTCCTTTTTATTTTTCAAATGATTTATTAAAGACATTTCTACCGATGTTTTAATTTTACATATGGTTTAAATAGGTAATAATATTTTCTTTTTCTGAACAAGTTAATTCTTTTAGTTTTACCAAAAATGTGAAATGAATGTTTGTTTTAACATACTTTTCAGGTATAAAATATTTCCGCCATCATGACCACTCATTACTTTATATATTCCTTTACATGTTTACACAGTTCTTTTCAAATAAAATTTTTTCTTAATATTATTGAAATTTTTGTCTTTTAAAATTTATTTTTGAAGTGAAAAGTGTATTTTCCTCAAAATAAATTAATCTTATTTTTATGGTATTTCTATTAAACAATGATAACAACCCTTTTTTATACTTAATCTCAATAAGGGATATGTTGTAATGATACCATCCTTAATATTTATCTAGATTTCTTATGAATAATTTTACCAATGAAATTATTAAAATTCACTTTCTTGATTAATTTTTCTAGTCATTAACTTTTCCTTGAAACATTTTCTCTATTGTGATCATTAGACATTTCATTTATCTTAAATATCTATATTATTTATATCAAGGATATGATTATTGCCTAAAATTTATACAATTTTTATATATGGTGTTGTATTTTTAAATTCATTTGATTGACTGGTGAAATCTTGTAAAATCAATATTCATTACACCATATAGATATTTATTGATAAAGAATATTGTTTATGAATTAAACTGACCATTCAATGTATGAGGAATTCTTTGGAAATTCAGTGAGGTATGGGGCCTAGAATTATATATCCCCTCAATTCATCGATAGGTATCATTATAAAAATCATTAAGATGGAATTAAATGGGTATCTTCCCAAGATTTTAAACTATCTTGGAAAAAGGTATTGATGGTATATATATCATGATGTCAAAGATCATGACATCCAATATTAAGCATTTACTTCATTGTAAATTTAGTAATTATTATCCATGATATTAATATATTGATATTATTAATGTATTTTCATTATTATAATTTGATTTTTTATATGGAATTATATTATCATCATTTATTCCTTCCATATTATTCTTCATGCTCAAGTTACTAATTAAATGGTGTTTTTTAGTTATTTAGTTCTCCATATTGATTATGATTTATTTATTAATGGTGGATTATACTATAAGTAACCCTTATTGATCATTTTTATCTCACCATTATTTTTTTCCTTTCATCATGAAATGAAAAGGTAATATTTGTATGAGTTCAAGGATGCATAATTATTACTCTCTCTATGTTGTAATTTATATTTTAAAATATAATGTGAGATTCAAGTATGTATCTAGTTTACTAGGACTACTAAAATATTAATTAATTTGTGATTTTATCACTTTTATCTTATGAAAAATTATTAAATTAACCATCAAATCTCTGCTACTAGGGTCTGGGTCTTTATAAAATGGATTTTGATTCAAAGGATACCAAGGTTGTAAGGGTTATTTGTCTCAATTTTTAATTCCATAAGACATGTTTGATATTTTGAACCATTATTTCTTTTATATGAAGTATTCACTACCCTATTTCATTATTTTAAAATAAATATTTTTCATTTCATGAAATTTTAATGTTTATTTCATTCTGACCCTCTTATATTCTTTTAATTTTTACGTTACCATTATCGTAATGGTTTCTTCTTCAATCTCAATTTCAAATCCGGTTTTTTTAAAGATAGTCTATCTGGTAAAATTTTATTCTATTTATTTCTATAACCCACTATAATTTTATTATCCTCTATTATTCTTGGGGGTTTACATGTATTCTCACTATTCTCCCCCTTGGATCATAGTTTACTCATTGTAATAAAAATCGACCTCGGCTCTTCTTTTTGGTCGGGTATTTATCCCTTCCATGTACTTGTTCAATGGATACATTTATAGGTATCCTTATTTATGACCCAATTATTTATCAAGGCCATTTTATACTATTTTGAAATAATTTACAATGGTTTTAAACAAATTTTAAAAGTTCCCTATGTGGTTTGTTTTCATAAAATTATAGAAAGAATATCTTTTTAACATTTTTATTAATAATTTTTTCTCTATTTTTCTTTTCATATAAAACTTACTCTCTACTCTATATTGTTTTATAAAATAAATTCTAATCCTCCATGTTTTATAATATTATTTTAATAAATATTTTTAAAAGTATATGGATATTCCTTGTTTCCAATGTGATTTTTCTAATTCTCCCAAAAATATTTTTCATCTTTGCCAAAAAAATTGACAAATTTTATTCCTGATAGAGGATATTATTCAAATGATACCTATAAAGACCCAGACTTTTCATACATAGATATTACATCTTTTTAGATGAATATTCAATATATTTCACAAACACACGCCTGATGACCGTAATAGTTTAGTGCCTTAGGAAACTTGGAACACAATATTCTTAACTCATGAAATATCTCCAATGTCTCCCAAAAAGATCTTCTCATTTATTAATCCTCATATAAATACCCTATATAAAACATTTCTTCATAACCTAGGTAAGTTAAACATACAAAAGGTTGATCTCATATTCTTAATAAGGATAAAAAAACAAGATATGTGAGCATAATATGAATATAAAGGTATGAGAACGTGATCATAACATTTGAAAACCATACACTACATATCATAGATCATAATTTTAAGTCATGGAATATATAATAGTAGTTTATAAGACATTAATCATAAGTTAATAAAATAAAATGATCCATAAGATTATATCATTGTCACAAGACATAGATTTTTGGCATACACATAAGCATAGAAAATATTATTTTAAGGCCACCCACCAAGACATTAAAAACATTTTAGGATTAGGAAAACCACCTATTTACATACTTTGGTATGACCTCCTGTATACCATCTTTTGATCTTGGTATAACCACCTTTGTACTCTCCTTTTTAGGCTTGGGCTAACCATCCTCGTACCCTCTTTTTCAAGCTTTGACTAACCATATGTGTATCGTTTGAGCACATAGAGAATTAATAATTACCCAATGCATTTGAGGGAGATATAAGTCCCACCCATAACATAATTAAAATCATACATAAGTATGCCACAAGATCATAAAATTTTCATCATATCATAACCCAATAAAATAAACTGGTTTCATAAACATTTCATCATATCATAACTTATGTAAAAGAAATAGATTTCATAATCATCATAGCAAAAAATGTGGAAAAAAGTGGGTTTTATAAGAATATTATCATGTTATAACTCATGGAAGATAAACGGGTTTTATAAAAATCATCTCATCATAAACATAAAACATTTAGAGAAATATCAAGAATGGTATCCTTAGATCATATCCCCAATAATTCATTGCTAACATCAAAGGATGTAATCCAAGGTAGAAAATTATTTTGATAAATCTTCTAAAACATTTCTTGAGAAAAATAAAATTTTCTTTGAAAATAATTTTTAAAACATAAAACCTTTTTGAAAATCCATTTCTCTGAAAATAACCTTCAAATATTATAAAGGAATATTATAAAAGTGATTTAAAATATTTCTTGAAGAAAATATAATTTCCACTTTGAAAAACACTTTCTAAAACATAAAACATTTTTAAAATATTTTTCTTCAAAAATAAACTTGAAAACTTATAAAGTAATCTTCAAATAAAATAATGGTCTTAATACTGGGAAGTTTTTTCTACAATATACATGTTAAGATAAGGATTCCTTTCACATTTTTGGTAAAATCCAAACAGGAATTGTTTGGAAAACAATATGAAGATTCTTCCAAATAAATTATAAAAAGTAAAACAAGGGTAAAAATTTATTTTAAAAAGAATAGAATAATAATAAAATGTTTTTGAAAAAAAATTAGAAAACATGAATTTAGAAAAAAAAAACAGATTTACGGCTGAAGATATAAATAAATTTAGATTTTCTTAAAAAAAATTCACAATTACCTTAAGTACCAAAGAGTGTAAAAATGGTACTATTACTTGAAAATATCATGAATAAACATAGGAGAATAAAATTAATGACTTTATTTATAGATGGATCATATGATTTTATCTTCAGAAGCATAATCATAAATAATCCTGATAAATGATGATATTTTAATATAAAAACATTCCCACTTTGGTATCTTTAAATCATAAGACCAAAGAATTAATAATATAAAATTGAACTTAAAAGTTTTTTTTGGTTAAATAAATTCATGATATTACTTGTCAAAGGATTTTTATATACACCTCATGAAATAATTTTGATTTATAACATAATTTACATCTCAAAGAAGTAAAATTGAGTCCAAAATCCCTTATCACTTTAGTAATCATTTGAATCATAATCCCCTATAAAGAATAAAATCTAATAAAACATTAATTATCATGAAAATAAGGGTATTCATGATATAAAATTTAAAATGGGTAGTATATACACAACAAAAAATAAAAAAGTGGTGAATTTTCATATATCTCTATAATAATGACATAATTATCATATTTTAAATCAATTATACTTTTAAGAACTATCATAAAATATGGTTTTTTGAAATGATATAAGTTAGGATCATGAAGATGGTAGGACATATATATGCATGAGTAGAATTTCCATTTTCAAGAATCATTTTTGAAAGGATGTAGGTTATATTTTAACTTCCTATAATGACTATATTATCATAAATACCATATTATATACTTATGTATATCATCCATGCAGGGTGGTGATGAAAAGAGAGAGTCACAAAATAAAGCTTCTAGAATATATGAAGTAAGTTTGGAAGTAATCTGGGTAGTCATCGGATAAACCAAAATGGTTTTAATGTGTCACTAGGAGAGGATAAGGGGTAGCCTTTTATAAGTGAGGTGAGTGGCACACTTGTAATAATTTTGAAAGAAAGAATTCCACTTACATTGTTTTCATGTCACATAGACCCAATAAGGAACCATTCTCTATACAATAAGGTATAAAGTCTAAATATGGCCATAAAATGTGTTTTGGATAAGTTTTGGGTCATTTTTTTACTCTTATATTTTTAGTTTAACCCCCAGTAAAACCATTTTTACCTTAACCGCGGTAATTAATTTTCACTATTTTCGCAATTCATTTTGGTAAAAAATTAAGTTAACCTTATTAGATGAAGTAAATTATTATTATTCAAAATATGGAATACGTTTTTCCAAATTCCATTCATAGAAGTGGAAAAATCTGATTTAAAATTAATCTTGCGGATGTGATGAGAAAGTGGGTTTTCAAAGACAAAATGTTCAAAAGTTTGCAAAATTTTTATATCAAATATCAATATGAAGTTAATTTCAATAACCTAAATTATATTAATTGATATAAAATTGAACTAATTTTACTTTAAAAATAATTTCAAAAATAATTTTATTTATAAATAATTTAAACAAAATAGCAATTTTCAATTAGAATTCGGTATCTTCACTATTCATCAAAAAATTAATCTTTTTAGAAAGTTCTCAAAACTTCACCCTAATATGATTTTAATATTTTGATTTCAAAAATAAAAATTATTTTTTAAAATAAATTTTCTAAAATAAAAAAAAATTAAAACAAACCTCCCAGATGCGACGAAAAAAAGATTTTTTGAGAAGTGCATTTTTTCAAGCATAAGACGATTTATATTAACCCTATGTCTAATAATAAAAATTATATGAATTTAAATTTTAATTTATCAATATATAATATATAAATTCCATTTATAAATTCCTCATTAGTGATTAATTAAAACCTTTAAAAAATTATGTATTTTAAAATAGTTTTATGAAAACCCCCTTTTTAAACCTAAAAAGAAACTTATACTAAAATTCAATATAAATTTGATTTAAAAGTAATTAAGTAGATTAAATATAAATAAATAATACTTATGTTAGTTTAAAATATAATTGGTTATTTAAATTACTTGATTTATCTAAAAGAAGTTATAGTTTTACAAAAAATAATATTTTTCACTATTTACTAGAAAAAACAACATTTCTTAAAAAATACAATAACTTCACCATAAGATAATTCTGATATGATAATTTAAAAATTGAAATTATTTTTATAAAATAATTATCCTAAAATATATATAAATTATTTATAATATTTTCTAATAAAAATCAATAAATATATTTTTTGAAAAAAAACATATTTTTTAAGAATATAATTAATTTACAAAATATTGATTGATTATTTACTAAAAATTTATAAATAAATTTATATTGAGTAGGAAATTTATATTTAGATTTAATAAATTATTTTATATTATTCATGCCTGGATATGTTATAATGGACATATTTAAAATAATATTATTTCATGGTTTGTTGAAGCTTGGTGTCATGTGTCATGTACGCTATTTTGTTGCATGTAAAGAAAGATAAAATGTGTGTTTCATATAACAAAATATATAATTAGTATTTCATGTAACTCAAGAAAAAATTAGTGTTTTTTGTAATGGAAAATATCAAAAATAATAAATTTAATTAAAAAAATATTGCACAAAATCTCAGGGTGTTACATTCTACCCCCCTTAAAATGAATTTTGCCCTCGAAATCCATTTTAGTCATGAAATGTTTAACATTAAAAAATTACATCATATAAACCCACATAATAAAAAGGGTTAATAAAACATCCTATTGAAAAATATAAATGGATGTGTGAAGGTCATCATGAATAACAATACTAGATTTTCAAATAGTAGAGCATAGGTGGGAAGTGAAAACATGGACATATAAGAGAAAAATAGCACCCAAATAAGGATGGGGAGTGATAGATAACATTTATCACAATAAAGTGGGTGATCAAGATAGGGTCAATGACCAAAAATCCATAAACTAAATATTTGTAAAAAAATCATTGATAACATCAAAAATGATTATAACAAGACAATATTTTATTTCAAGATCCTTTTCCTAAAGTCGAAGAATTTTCATGAGAAAATATACTTATTTGATTCATTACACTTCATAATTACAATCTCATCTATTGGTTGTTCTATAACCAATTTCCACTTCATATCTTACTCTAAGAAATAAAGGTGTTTTTTCTTTCCTAAAGCACTAATGGATAATAAGATCTATAAATTGAATGATAAGTCATTATGTCTATCTTTAGTTATCATCATAATAAAATGATTAGCACATGTTATACAATATGGATAAATCTTCATATGGTGTACTAATACATTAATATGTGAAGCCTCATCAAAATTTAAACATAAACCATTCCATAAATGGTTAACCTTATGACCCTTCCAAAAGATTAAAATCCAAAACTTTAGAAATAAAGCCACTAAATTTCCAAATTGAACTTATCATTAATCCCCATATACTATAATGTATCTCTTGAGTGTCACATACCAAACATGTCACGACCCGTCCTCAGGGCCCGTGCCGCGACTACCCCAATCCCGCCTTCCATAGGCCAGGGGCTGGCGACTAGCACCAAGGTGTAGATCCCGATAAACAGGGAAGGCATTGCCTTTGTAAAGTAAACAAGCACCACAGAGTAAGAAAGCGGAAAAGTAAACACTAAGTAAAAACTGTAACAAGATGTGCTGAAAGTAAAGGGGCCGGAAATACAAGCCCAACTGTAAAGTACAACTGAAGGTAAAAACAGCAACTGAAAAGAAAAGCCGCAGCGTCGAGCCGTCCTCTGGAAGTTCCACCTGAAGGGTGGGTACAGATAGCCTACACAGCTCCTTGGTCCCGCCGTCCGCTCCGAGTACATCCCGCCCAATGGTCCACCTCCAGGTACCGTCCTGCTCTACAAGCCTCCACCACGATCAGCGTTGTCCGTCGTCTGCAACCAACACAACGAAGTGCGGACATAGCCCGTGCAGGGGTGAGTATAAGCTACTCAGTAGGGAACCCGAGACCCCCGAAGGTCTCCCAGAATCCACAAAGTATAATCCACAAAGGAAAGATACAATCACGAAGTAACATCCGACACAGCTTAGGTATATGCCCATACATATACCTAAGTCATCAATTCCGGTTCGGCTCCAACATCCGAGCCCAAGAACAACCCAGTCCACACAGGAAAAAAAAGGTATACCCACACAGGATAGCACAACACAATCCACGAAGGAGAGAAAAGTAATCCACATAGGATAGCTCAACACAATCCACAAATAAAAGTAACACAAGATTCAGCTCACACAGGTATACTTCTTGTATGACGATAAAGATGATCACTGATCCATCTAAGTCATCGGACCCACAAAGGATCGAAAGGTACTAACCCCCACAATGACCCACACAGGATCGGACCCACACAGGATCAATAGGTAACTAACCCCCGCAAAGACCCACACAGGATCGGGCCCACACAGGACCTATAGGCACTGGCTCACACAGAACCACTGAGCGCTGACCCACACAGGATCGGATACACACAGGATCTGTAGCACTGATCCATGTAGGATCGCTGAGTGCAGTAGTCGTCGCAGTCCACTGAGGATCTCTGCACAGTCGTTGTCGTAGTCCACTGAGGATCTCTGCACAGTCGTCGTCGCAGTCACAGTAGAAATTGCAGTCAGCTCTAGGGTTCCCGCACATAGCAAGCTCATTCGGGAGGGTCCGCTCCACGAGCCGAGAGGCTGATACATCAACTGAAACATAGTCCAGAGTTGATGTGTCCAAAAGTTCTGTATCGTTAACAGGAACTCAACGTCGTAGACGGCGCGTCAATCGGACGCCCGGTCTGAGAGATATTGGCTTTTTCGTCCCAGGGGCCCGGTTGGTTTTTAAGGAAAAACCAACCCGACTGTACTCCACCTGCGTCCAAACCTCGGGCAGGGTATGCCAAAAGATCCATCTCACTTAGAGGAAAACAACAAAGTCGACGACACGTCAATCGGACGTCCGAAGCTCAAGAAATGAGTGTTTCCGCTCCGAGGGCCCGGTCGGTTTCGTGTACGAACCAACCCAGCCGAACCCAAAGTAATCCAAAACCTTGAGTGTAATATACCAAAACGACCATCTCGATCCAAGGATCGCGTTGCCGCTGACGGCGCATCGTTCGGAGGCCCGTAGCTCAAGTAGCGGGCAAAAGGCCGAAAACGGTCCGAAGACGGGGGTCTGGGCCCGGGCCGACCCCCCCCCCCCCCCCCCCTCCCCCCCTCTGGGTCGGTCGAATCGGGTCGACCCGAACTGGGTCGACCCGACCCTGTCCGACCCGGCTGGACCCGGCCCGGCCCGGCCGGCCCGGCACGGCCGGGCGGCCGCGCGTGGCAGCCGCGGGGCGCCGCCCCCGCGGGAAGAGGAAGCTGCAGACCTCGAGGGGCCGTGCTGGACATCAGAGGACGCGGCTTCTGTCGCGTCCCGTGTGGGCGAGCCGGACCCGCGCGGCCACGGCGGCCCTGTCCGGTGGCGCGCCGGCGCCGCCGGAGACTTCCGCGGCCCCCCGGAGTTGCTCCGGTGGTCCGTTTTCCTTCCCGTCTGCGCCGCTGCTCCTCCCAGGACCCGATCTTCTTTGCGGAATCATCAAATTGCCTTTGCGGAACGTTTTTTCATCGCCCGCCAAATCCGAACAACAACGAAGAACGGAGGAGGATTTTTGGGCCGTGTTTGTTTGGCCCTCACCCTCCGCGTTAGACGGTATCAATCGGGAGGATAAATCAACACATGACAAACGTATCAAACAATTTTAATAATTTAAAATTGCACTTGATACAAGTTCTTGTTTTAAAAGAAACAATCACAGGGATATAAAAAGGTATTTCCAAAATAAAATCCATACCTCGTCAAGTGTCGCACGCGCGTTCTTCGCGGAATTGATCACCGCGGAAGGAGGTGATCGTCGCGTCGCGGAAGGCATCGCGTCATCACGGAAGGGTGTCGCGTCGATGAACTCCGAGGTTCAAGAAAATATAGATTTAATTAATAATAATTAAATCCATATTGTTGTTTTAATCTACAAAGAAATTTAAAGAACCTCAATCTCTCACCTCAACGGATGATCGAAGATTTTGTTGCGGATTAAGGAACGTCGCCGAAGAACGTTGCGGGAGAGGAAACGTCGGCGTCGTGGCACACAACGTCGCGTCGTCGATTTCTGCGGGTTCGGCATTCTTCGTCGGAGGTCGGCGTTCTTCGCATTCTTCTCATTCTTCGCGTTCTTCGCCAAGGAGGATGAAGAATTCTTAGAAGTTCTTCAAATGTTTAACACATCATTTCAAAAGGAGGGTTTGTTGGCCTTATTTTCTTAACATGCCAACAAAACGAAAACGTGTTAAGAAACGAATGAAATTAATTCATAGAATTAATTTCAACGAATAAACCGCCCATTTAATTCAACGAATAAAACCTCCCAATTAAATGGTGCGTTAAGAATCTAAGAAAACGCGTCAGTTGACTTTCATAATGACGGGTTTTCGCGGGTGCGTTACTTAGTGGAAAAGAAACGGTGGGGCTCGTGCGGGCCCCACCCGAAAAATATCCTACCAAGTGGGTAGGATATTTTGGATAGCACCCTATCTGTAACAACTCCTCTTAAGTAGCTTTAAGTGGCTTTCAAGTGGCTTAAAGTGAAATTAAAATAAAATTGTCGCACAACTTTATTTTATTTCATAACTTTAAACCCAAAAAATAAAAACCACACCTGAGCAAACGCAACTCCGGAAGAGGCGTTTCTAAGAAATTACCGGCGTTGCGATTCCATCGGTGCCCTCAGAATTCGATTCCGGGCACCAGTTCAAAAGTTAGAAAAACCCGCTCGTCCGTTCACTGAATGTACCCGAGCCAAACTTCGGAAAATGATTCCGGGCACACTGGGCCTCGGAATCAGGTGCCGTCAGAAACTGCGTTCTTGTAAAATTCCAAAGAAAATTAAGAAAAAAAAATTCCTTGAAATTTACGGGTCTTTACATTACTCCCACCTCAGGGATTTACGTCCCTGTAAAGATACATCATAAACTAGGGGAAAAAATGTGGGTACTGAGCACGCATCTGAGACTCCCGCTCCCAAGTGATCTCCTGGAGGTTCCCGTGCTGTCATCTGATGCGCACTAGAGGAATCGATCGTCCACGTAGGACCTGCTCCTATCGATCCTCGATCTCCACTAGGACCTCTGCAAAAGTCGCCCCATCATCCACGTCTAGCTCCCCATGGTCAATGATATGCGTCAGGTCATGCACATATCTCATCAGCTGAGATACGTGGAAGACGTCGTGCACCCAGTGCAACTGAGGTGGTAGAGCCAGGCGATAAGCCACCTCGCCAATCCTACTGAGGACCTGGAAAGGTCCGATGAAGCGTGGAGATAACTTTCCACCTCGGCCAAATCTCTGTAATCCACGTCGAGGTGAGACACGCAAGAAGACGTGGTCTCCATCCTCGAACTCTAGTGGCCTCCGCCTCCTGTCAGCATAAGACTTCTGCCGGCTCTGAGCTATTCTCATCCGCTCCTGGATGACCTTGACCTTCTCTTTCGTGGCCCAGACCATCTCTGGTCCCACAAGTGCTGACTCCCCAGGGTCTGTCCAGCACAAAGGAGATCTGCAAGGTCTGTCATTCAACGCCTCGTATGGTGCCATCCTGATAGTGGAGTGGTAGCTGTTGTTGTACGCGAACTCCACCAAGGGTAGGTGATCCTCCCAGCTGTGACCAAAGTCTAGGACACATGCGCGGAGCATGTCCTCGAGAGTCTGAATGGTCCTCTCCGTCTAACCATCTGTCTGAGGGTGAAAGGCGGTGCTCAGACGTAGCCGCATCCTGAATGCCTCCTTCAACCCCTTCCAAAGCTGGGAAGTAAAGCGAGCATCTCGATCGGAGACGACAGATGATGGAACACCGTGAAGCCGTACAGTCTCCTGAACGTAGAGACGCCCCAAGCTCTCCACTGAGCCCTGCTCTCTGATGGGTAAAAAGTGTGATGACTTGGTGAGTCGGTCAACAATCACCCAAATGGAGTCGTGACCTTTGGAAGTGCGTGTAAGTCCAGTCACGAAGTCCATAGATATGTTGTCCCACTTCCACTCCGGGACCTCCAAGGGATGTACCAAGCCTGCTGGTACCTGATGCTCTGCCTTCACCTGCTGGCAGGTGAGGCATCGAGAAACGAACTCTGCCACGACCTTCTTCATGCCCGGCCACCAGTGCTGTCGTCTGAGATCCTGGTACATCTTTTCCACTCCAGGATGTACCGCCAAAGGAGAAGTGTGAAACTCTCTCAGCATCTCCTCTCGTAAAGCGACTGGTACCAAGGTACGTCCTCTGAAAAGGACGTCGTTCTCTGCTCCAAGGGAGAAACCATCAGGTGCCTGTCCCGAGGATATCTGTGCACGCCCTGTCTCACAGTCAGTGTCCCCACGCTGTGCCTCTCTGACCCGCTGTAGAAGTGGAGGAGAGACTGTGAGAGACTTAAGAAAGGTTTCTCCGTCCCTATCCATGAAGGATATCTACAAGGCGGCTAGCTGCTCTGTCGCCTCCTCAAGTAACTGAATGCCCGTTCTCCTGCTGAGGGCATCGGCTACTACGTTCCCCTTCCCAGGAGTATAGACTATCTCAAAGTCATAGTCCTGGAGGAACTCAAGCCATCCCCACTGTCTCAGGTTCAGGTCCTTCTGAAAGAAGATGTATCTGAGACTCTGGTGGTCAGAAAAGACTGTAAAGCACTCGCCCATCAGATAGGGCCGCCATGTCTTCAGAGCGAAGACCACTGCTGCTAACTCCAGGTCATGGGTAGCGTAGTTCTTCTCATGCGGCCTCAACTGACGTGATACATAGGAAATCACGGCCCTCTCCTGCATCAGGACACATCCTAGTTCGGTCCCTGATGCATCGTAGTAGACTACGTATCCAACTCCCTCCTCAGGAAACCTCAAGATAGGTGCGCTGGTCAATCTCTATCTCAGCTCCTGAAAGCTCTGCTGACATCTTTCTGACCACACAAAGGGTTTCCCCTTCTTCGTCAAAGATGAGAGTGGCGCCGCAACTCTGGATAAGTCTGGCACAAATCTCCGATAGTATCCAGCTAGTCCCAAGAAACTCTGCACCTTCGTCACGCTCTTGGGTGGCTCCCAAGCTAGCACTGCCTCGATCTTTGCAGGATCCACTGCAACTCCCGCCTCAGAAATGACATGCCCCAAGAAGTGGACCTCACGTTACCAGAACTGTTACTTCGAGAGCTTGCCATAAAGCTGGTTCTCTCGGAGTGTGTCTAGCACAACCCACAAGTGGTAGGCGTGCTCCTCCTCCGTGGTTGAGTACACCAAAATGTCGTCGATGAAGACCACGACAAACCGATCGAGGTATGGCTGGAAGATCCTGTTCATGAGTCTCATGAACACTGATGGAGAATTGGTTACGCCGAAAGGCATAACCAAGAACTCATAGTGTCCATACCGACACCTGAAGGTCGTCTTATGCACGTCCTTGTCTCGAACTCTGAGCTGATGATAGCCTGACCTGAGGTCTATCTTCGAGAACCCCCGTGCTCCCTTGAGTTGATCAAAGAGGTCATCAATCCTTGGTAGTGGATACTTGTTCCTCACTTTCACCTGGTTCAGGCGACGATAGTTGACACACAGTCGCAAGCTCCCGTCCTCCTTCTTGGCGAACAATATCGGGGAAGCCCAGGGTGAAACACTGGGTCGGATGAACCCCTTGCCCTGTAAGTCCTTCAACTATACCCGTAGCTCTCAAAGCTCGGCGGGGGCCATCCGATATGCTGGAGTGGATATTGGGGATGTCCTAGGGTACAGATCAATATAAAAGTCTACCTCTCTGCGAGGAGGTAGTCCTGGAACGTCGTCGGGAAAGACGTCTGTATACTGATCCACCACTGCAGGAAAACTAGGACTCCGCACGTCCACTGCTCCTAGGATGAGGCTAGCCAACAGATGAGTGATGGACTGTCCTCACCTCTGCGTGAGTCCATCCTGTGCTGCTAAGGCTCCCTTCTCGCCGGTGAAGGTGAACCTGCTCCCATCGGTGCGCACACATCGCACCTTGCGCCTAAAACAGTCAATCTGAGCATGGACTGTAGATAACCAATCCATGCCCAAGATGACGTTGTAAGGCCTCGATGCCGCTACAAGAAGATCCCATCCGAATCTCTCATCTCCTAGAGTAAGCTCACACTGTCGGCACCAGTGCGTAATCATCGAGTCTTCTCCCGTAGGAGTCTCTAGCTGTAAGGATCGAGCCAACGGCTCTGTCGGAATCTCCGAGCTCCGAACAAGGGCAGCAGCTATGAAAGAGTGACTCGCTCCTGTGTCTATAAGAACTGCAGAAAGGGTGGAATAGACATAGATCGTACCTCGAATCATCTCTGGCGCGTCGTGGTCATAGGCCTCCATTGCCTGGAGTTGTGCCTGTCTCTGCCTGCCAGCTCCCTGTGGTCGGGGTGGACCTCTCGGTGGTGGTGGTGGCAGAGCCTCAAAGCGTCGCCCACCACCTGCTGCTCGGCCAGTTCCTCTGCCTCGTCTGCCTCCTCCCAATGGACCTCCACGTTCGACCCTCTGCCTCTGCCTGGGTGGACCCTCCACCATCTGCTGCTCCTCGGCACGGCGGGTCGGGCAGTCACGAGCCATGTGGCCCTGCCCGCCGCATGCGTAGCACTGCCTGCCTCTCGAAAGACTGGCTCCACGCTGTGTGCCCCGCACTGCTGAGCCAGTGTCCCGAGGTCGTCTGCCAAAAGGTCTGGTCTGACTGGAACCCTGAGTCATCCTTCGGCTACCTACTGTCGAAGACTCCGCTACCTGCCGCCCTGCGGTAGGTCTCGCTGCTGAAGTAGACTCAGCAAGAAAGCTCTCGATCAGAAGGGCTCGCTCTAGTACTCCTGCCTGGGTCGGGATGCTGAGGGAGATCAGCGATGCCCTGATCTCGTGTCTCAAACCCTACTCAAAGGTCCGGGCCTGGAAGAAGGGGTCCCGTACCATGTCGGTTGAGTAGCGAGAAAGATCGGTAAACCTCGTTGCGTACTGGGCAACCGTCAAGCTGCCCAGTCGCAGCTGTAGAAGCTCCTGGATGCGCACTGCACGGAGGGTGGTCGGGACAAACTCTGAGCGGAAGAGGCTCTCGAAGTCCGTCCAGAGAAGAGATGCCTCATCGTGCACCTAGAGCATAAAGCTCCATCATCGGCCCGCTGCTTCGTGCAGTAGGCTCGCCGCGAGGATCACCATGAGGTCTGCTGGTGTCCTCACTAGCCTGAAAACTCGAACGACCGCCTCCAGCCAGTCCTCGGATGCCTGGGGGTCCGTCTCCCCACGAAACCTGGGTGGTCACTGGCGCTGAAACTCGTGTAGAGATCCGAGGCGACGTGCATCGTCAGCGGTTGGTGCTGGGAGCATCGGGGGCTCAGCGGGTAGAGGTACCGTCGGTGCCTCCGCTGTCAAAGGGCCCTACACCGAGGCCTCGTCGCTCGGTGGGCTGTCATCACGCTCTACTCTCGGAACCCTAGCTGGCTGTCGTCATGGGGAAATCCTGAAAATGAAACAAGTGTTCCATGGTTAGAACAGTATACCTGGTGAGCTGACATAAGTTATCACAAAGAAAACTTGAAACACACATGCAATGAATGTTTTCATGCATTAAGTCAGAAATCAGAAGTCAGGGTCCTGGTGTACGGATACGTCGGCCACTGCACCAACACTAGACTCCCTGGACTGATAACCACACTCAATACGCTAAACACTATTGCTTCTCATAGAAGAAAGATCAGAGTCTGTGGTAGAACCGACCAGCTCTGATACCAATTTGTCACGACCCGTCCTCGGGGCCCGTGCCGCGACTACCCCAAGCCCGCCTTCCATAGGCCAGGGGCTGGCGACTAGCACCAAGGCGTAGATCCCGATAAACAGGGAAGGAATTTCCTTTGTAAAGTAAACAAGCACCACAGAGTAAGCAAGCAGAAAATTAAACACTAAGTAAAAACTGTAACAAGCTGTGCTGAAAGTAAAGGGGCCGGAAATACAAGCCCAACTGTAAAGTACAACTAAAGGGAAAAACAACAACTGAAAAGAAAAGCCGCAGCGTCGAGCCGTCCTCTGGAAGTTCCACCTGAAGGGTGGGTACAGATAGCCTCCACAGCTCCTCGGTCCAGCCGTCCTCTCCGAGTACGTCCCGCCCAATGTTCCACCTCCAGGTACCGTCCTCCTCCACAAGCCTCCACCACGATCAGCGTTGTCCGTCGTCTGCAACCAACACAACAAAGTGCGGGCATAGCCCGTGCAGGGGTGAGTATAAGCTACTCAGTAGGGACCCCGAGACCCCCGAAGGTCTCCCAGAATCCACAGAGGATAATCCACAAAGGAAAGATACAATCACGAAGTAACATCCGACACAACTTAGGTATATTCCCATACATATACCTAAGTCATCAATTCCTGTTCAGCTCCAACATCTGAGCCCAAGCACAACCCAGTCCACACAGGAAAACAAAACGTATACCCACACAGGATAGCACAACACAATCCACAAAGGAGAGCAAAGTAATCCACATAGGATATCTCAACACAATCCACAAAGGAGAGTAACACAAGATTCAGCTCACACATGTATACTTCTTATATGACGATAAAGATGATCACTGATCCATCTAAGTCATCGGACCCACAAAGGATCGAAAGGTACTAACTCCCGCAATGACCCACATAGGATCGGACCCACACAGGATCAATAGGTAACTAACCCCCACAAAGACCCACACAGGATCGGGCCCACACAGAACCGCTGAGCGCTGACCCACACAGGATCGGATCCACACAGGATCTGTAACACTGATCCACGTAGGATCGCTGAGTGCAGTAGTCGTCGCAGTCCACTAAGGATCTCTGCACAGTCGTCGTTGCAGTCCACTGAGGATCTCTGCACAGTCGTCGTCGCAGTCACAGTAGCAGTCGCAGCCAGCTCTAGGGTTCCCGCACATAGCAAGCTCGTTCGGGAGGGTCCGCTCCATGAGCCGAGAGACTGATACATCAACTGACACATAGTCTAGAGTTGATGTGTATAAAAGTTCCGTATCGTCAACATGAACTCAACGTCGCAGACGGCGCGTCAATCAGACACCCGGTCTGAGAGATATTGGCTTTTTCGTCCCAGGGGCCCGGTTGGTTTTTAAGGCAAAACCAACCCAACCGTACTCCACCTGTGTCCAAACCTTAGGCGGGGTATGCCAAAAGATCTGTCTCACTTAGAGGAAAACAACAAAGTCGACGGCACGTCAATCGGACGTCCGAAGCTCAAGATATGAGTGTTTCCGCTCCGAGGGCCCGGTTGGTTTCGTGTACGAACCAACCCGGCCGAACCCAAAGTAATCCAAAACCTTGAGTGTAATATACCGAAACAACCGTCTTGATCCAAGGATCGCGTTTCCGCTGACGGCGCGTCGTTCGGAGGCCCGTAGCTCATGTTGCGGGAAAAAGTCCGAAAACGGTTCGAAGACGGGGGTCTGGGCCCGGGCCGACCGCCCCCCCCCCCCCCCCTCTGGGTCGACCCGACCCGGTCCGACCCGGCTGGACCCGGTCCAGTCCGGCCAGGGCGCGGCCCGGCCCGGCCGGCCGAGCGTGGCAGCCGCGGGGCGCCGCCCCTGCGGGAAGAGGATGTCGCGGCCCTCGAGGGGCCGCGCTGGACATCAGCGGACGCGGCTTCTGCCGCGTCCCGTGCGGGCGAGCCGGACCCGTGCGGCCGCGGGTCCGCTGGCCGCCGCTGCCGTGGCTTCATCCGCAGCAGCCCTGTCCGGCGGCGTGCCGGGGTACCGCCGAAGACTTCCACGGGCCACCGGAGTTGCTCTGGTAGTCCGTTTTCCTTCCCATCTGTGTCGTTGCTCCTCCTGAGACCCGATCTTCTCTGTGGAATCATCAAATCCACTTTGCGGCATGTTTTGTCGTCACCCGCCAAATCCGTACAACAATGAAGAACGGCGGAGGGTTGTCGGGCCATGTTTGTTTGGCCCGCACCCTCCGCGTTAGACGGTATCAATCGGGAGGATAAATCAACACATGAAAAACGTATCAAACAATTTTAATAATTTAAAATTGCACTTGATCCAGGTTCTTGTTTTAAAAGAAACAATCACGGGGATATAAAAAGGTATTTCCAAAATAAAATCCCTACCTCGTCAAGTTTCTCATGCGCGTTCTTCACAGAATTGTTCGCCGCGGAAGGAGGCGATCGTCGCGTCGCGGAAGGCGTCGCTTCGTCGCCGAAGGGTGTCGCGTTGACGAACTCCGAGTTTCAAGAACATATAGATTTAATTAATAATAATTAAATCCATTTTGTTGTTTTAATCTACAAAGAAATTTAAAGAACCGCAATCTCTCACCTCAACGGATGATCGAAGATTTTGTTGCGGATTAAGGAACGTCGCGGGAGAGGAAACGTCGGCGTTGCAGCACACGGCATCGCGTCGTCGATTTCCACGGGTTCGGAGTTCTTCGTCCGAGGTCGGCCTTCTTCGCGTTCTTCACGTTCTTCGCGTTCTTCGTGAAGGAGGATGAAGAATTCTTAGAAGTTATTCAAAGGTTTAACACATCATTTCAAAAGGAGGGTGTGTTGGCCTTATTTTCTTAACATGCCAACAAAATGAAAACGTGTTAAGAAACGAATGAAATTAATTCATAGAATTAATTTCAACGAATAAACCGCCCATTTAATTCAACGAATAAAACCGCCCAATTAAATGGTGCGTTAAGAATCTAAGAAAACGCGTCAGTTGACTTTCATAATGACGGGTTTTCACGGGTGTGTTACTTAGCGGAAAAGAAACGGTGGGGCTCGTGCGGACCCCACCCCACAAATATCCTACCAAGTGGGTAGGATATTTTGGATAGCACCCTATCCGTAACAACTCTGCTTAAGAAGCTTTAAGTGGCTTTCAAGTGGCTTAAAGTGAAATTAAAATAAAATTGTCGCAGAACTTTATTTTATTTCATAACTTTAAACCCAAAAATTAAAAACCACACCCGAGCAAACGCAACTCTGGAAGAGGCGTTTCTAAGCAATTACCGGTGTTGTGATTCCATCGGTGCCCTCAGAATTCGATTCCGGGCACCAGTTCAAAATTTAGAAAAACCCGCTCGTCCGTTCACTGAACTTACCCGAGCCAAACTTCGGAAAATGATTCCGGGCACACCGGGCCTCAGAATCAGGTGCCGTCAGAAACTGCGTTCTTGTAAAATTCCAAAGAAAATTAAGAAAAAAAAATTTCCTTGAAATTTACGGGTCTTTACAAAACATGTGAATACCTTCATCATGTATTCTCTTGAAATATATTAATGACATAATTTCCATAAAAACTTATTAAAAATATGAATTCTTCCTTATTATTTAAATAAAACATAGATTATTGGATATATTCCTTAAATCCAAAAATATTTTAAACTCCATCAATAATAGCATAAACCAACTTGTCAACAAATCATTAATCATTTCAAAGATAATCAATACTGTCTAATTTACTTATTCATATACAACATATCTTTATTCCAATAAAATTATCTCAAAATACAGAACATATTAAGGGTTATATTCCATTAATCAAAATAAAACTTTAACATTGAATTACTATTCTAGTCTATCAATACCATTTATCATATTATTGAAAATACTAAATGTAAAACTTCTACAAATAATCCTTATGTATATTCATATATCATAATATGTAATTCCAATAGATAAACACTTAAATTATTCCACCTCATCCTTAAGTAATTAACTATTCTTCCTCATCTTATTCTTTAACACATCTTTCCTTTCATATTTCATTTGTAGCCTATTTATCTTCAGTAGTGTGACCATTACTCATACCACCTTACTGATTCTCTTCACAATTTTTCTCCCTATGAAATAGATTTGAATAATTCCCATGATTTCAATATTTAAATCATTTATCCATTAATAGTAGCTTAGTAAGACCAATATTACCATCCATTGCATTAACTAAACGTTTATTTTTCCCTCAAAAATTGATTACTCTATTCCCTTATTCTCTAAACATAAAACATATTATCATTCCTTTGAGACATTACCTGGAGTGATTCTTCCCACATTCTCAACATATAGGAAACTAAATCTTCTTTCCTCCATGGTCTCCATTTCTTGTACTCTCTATGAACTCTATCCTTCTCTTCTTTGGTGAGTCCAAGATTTGGTTAAGGTGCACATTTTTAATCATGTTCTGGGACAACTGATTAGGCATAATCATAATATCATTCACTCTAGTAATCAACCCATTTTGATTCTCATTAGTAAATTATCTATCACATTCAATGTTAACCCAGTTCCTTTTGGTTCCTACCATTGACTAAAACCAAAAAGCATAGTGTGAGTAACTCCAATCATAATGGGAAACCAAATAATCATGAAAATAACTTATAGGATGTATAAATCATGAAACCTTATTTTTAATCTATAAAACCATATGTTTATCCTAGGTTATTCATAGACAAATTGATTTAACTATTTCATGATGGTTTATAAATATTTTATGAATTCCCAAAGAAAATATCCCACTTATATCAAACTAGGTGTACAGCACGACACATTATCACACACTTGGTGATAATCGAGTCCATCAAAAATGCACCCTTCTTGGAGTTGTTAGCCCTAGGTACCTCTGTGCCATATCCACATCCACTTGTAGTATCTATATAGGAATATAATTTCTTGGAAACTAATCTCTTTATCCTCTACCAAAGTTTTAGGACATTTTTTTATACTTATAATTATCCTTGAATACATCACTATAAATATCATTGGGGGTCTCAAAAAAGTTTTATTATCATAATTTACAAAGTTTAACTAAAATTTCATCTGATACCAAATATAAAAACCATGGGTTTTCATAAATGGTTATTACATATTTTTAGATAAATATTCAATACATTTCACAGACATATGCCTAAGGACCATAATGTTTTAGTGTCATTAGAAACTTAAAACACAATCTTATTGACTTGTGAAATATATTAAATGTCTCCCACAAAGATCTCCCCATTTATTACTCCTCATAGACATGTACTACATAAATCATTTCTTTATAACCTAGGTAAAAGAAACATAAGAAAGGGTGGCCTCATATTCTCAATAAGGATAAAAAAAGGAGATATATAATCATAGCATGAACATATAGGTATAAGAACATGATGATAAATTTTTAAAATCATACCCTAGATATAAAATGTCATAATCTTGATTCACGGAATAAAGATTATCCATTCATAAGACATGAATCATAGTGGAATAAAATAACCTAAACCATAAGATCATAACATTATCATTATAAATAGATTTTTGGAATACATATAAACATAGAAAATATTATATAAAGGCTACCCACCAAGATATTAATAAAATTTTAGTATTGGGCTAAAAACCCATGTACCTACTTTGGGCTTAGTATGACCTATTGCGTACCCTCTTTCAGGAATAGTCTAACCAACCATGTACCCACCTTTATGGGATTAGGCTAACCACCCATGTACCCTCCTTTTCGGGCTAGGTCTAACCACCCGTGTACCCTCCAATCTCATAAAACATGTATCATTACCCAATGCATTATAGGGAGATATAGTTCCCATATGTCGCATAAATAAAATCATACATAAGTGTTCCAAAATATCATAAAACATTCATAATGTCATAACCCATGAAAAGAAATAGGTTTCATAAATATTTCATCATATAATGACCTGAGGAAAAGAAATAGGTTTCATGATTATCATAGAATAACTCATGGAAAAAAGAAAAGGGTTTCATAAGAAGATTATTAGGGTATAACTTATAGAAGATAAATGGTTTTCATAAACATCATGCCATCATAAACATAACTCATACCTATAAAGAACAAGAATAGTATTATTTGATCATATCCTCTGTAAGGATAGGTAATATCAACTGATGTAATATTAGATGGAAAATTATTTTGATAGATCATTTAAAACATATCCTTAAGAATATAAATTTTCTCTGAAAATAATTTTTAAAACATAAAAACTTTTTTAAAATCAATTTCTTTGGAAATAACTTTGAAATATTATAAAGTAGTATTTTAAAAATCATTTATAAAATTACTTGAATAAAATATCCTTTACACTTTCAAAAATACTTTTTAAAACATAAAAAATTGGAAAATATGTTTATTTGAAAATAACCTTGAAAACATATAATGTAATCTTCAAATAAAATAATGTTAATGACAATGGTAAGTTTCATTCATGTCGTACATGTTAAGATGAATATTTATTTCACATTTTTTATAAAATTAAAACATGGGTAAAATATATTTTAAAAACAATATGATAATAATAAAATGTTTTTGAAATCATTTTTAAAAAATATGGTTTTGGAAGAAAATGGATTTCCAATCGAAGAGAGAAATAAAGTCATATTTTCTTAAAAAAATTAAAAATTGTATTAAGTACCAAAGAGTGGGAAAATGGTAATATTACTTAAAAATATCATGAATAACCATAGCATGATAAAATTAATGAGTTTTCTATGATATGGACCATAATATTTTATCATCAGAAACATAATCATAAATGATCTTGAAAAACAATGAGATTGTCACTTAAAATCATTGCCACTTTGGTATCTTTGAATTGTAATAACCATGAAAGAATAACATAAAATGAAACCTAAAATATCATAAGAAAAATCAAACTCATGATATTACATGTAAAATGGACTTTATATACACCATGTGAAAGAATATATGTGTATAATATAACGTACATCTCAAGAAAGTAAAATTGAGATAAAAATCCCTTAATGCTTTAGTAATCCTTTGAATCATAACCCCCAATAAATAGTAAAATTAAATTAAATATTAAATATCTTAAAAATAATGGTTTCATTATATAACATTTAAAATGGGTAGTATATACACCACACAAAAGAAACGAGTAGTGAATTTTTATATGTCTCCCATAAATAAAAGAGACTGAAAATCCCTTATCGTAAGTCTTAAATCTCTTCAGACTCATTCAAACCTCAAGTATACTAAATATAATTTTATTATAAATATAATACAGAACCATGATTATAAATATTATTCCATATATGATTTATTTATGTCCTTTTATTATCTATTTATTAACAATTCCATATTAAAGTCACGTTTCGAGTAATAACCGCTTTATTTTTCTTATATGTCTGGATTTGTTATTTTTGGTACTCTTAATTTGATTATGGTTACTTAATATCAAGAATAATGGAATAATTAACATATTTATACATCAAATATACTTTCAATACCAATCATGAAATATGCTTTTGAGAAATGAAGTATGATATGATCATAGATATGGTAGGTCATACGTGAGAATGAGTAACTTTCCACTTTTCAACGATCATTATAGAAAGTAGGTAAGTGATATTTAATCTTTAAATAATTATAATAATATAATAAATACCATATTTTATACTTATAAATATCATCCATGTGGTTTGGTATTGAAAATAGAGAGTCGTGTCACTTCGTGAAGGAGGTAGTCCATGCGTACACGAATGATATAATCATCTTTCAGTGAGTGAAAAGGAAATAAATAAAATGATATATTAACTTTTAAGAATGATAAATATGTAATTAATATAATAATTATTTCATGTATATCATATATATTTATCCTTATTATCTACCATGTAAACTGTTAGTGAAAAATGAATCACATCGCTTTGTGAGATGGTAGTCCACCATACACACGAGCGATATTATTATATCCCCTGTGGAAAGGAAAGTAAAAACGTTATATGTGATATAATGAATAAAAAGGTATAATAATATTATAAATATCATATAAATACTTTATATCCATCATCATACCAAACCATGGAAGGTGGTAATGGAAAAACAAATGACATCGATTCGCGAGGTAGTACTCTGTCGTACACACGAACGATGATTTAATAACCCATTTGATAAAAGTTGAGATTGTTTTAGGTCAGTCCATTTACAAAACCACATATTAGTAAATTAAATATACTGAGGTAATTATATCATTGTGTTATAATAATAATTAAAGGATGTGGAGGAATAAATAAAACAAAAATTATCATTGATGAATGTTACCTCTTCTTCAGGTATCCTCCTTAGGTTTGCACCAAAAGACTTCCTTTGTTGGATTTATATCCAAAATAATGATTCTAGGATTATAGGAGGGAATTTGTTAATTTATTCAATAAATTATTTACCAAACCAAAAGGGTTTAAATGTGTGAAGAGGAGAGGATAAGGGGTGGCCTTTTATAAGTGAGGTGAGCGGCATACCTGTAATGTTTTGAAAGAATGAATTACACACATGTTTTTTTCATGTCTCAAGGCCCCAATAATGAAACATTATAGATAATTGAAGATATAAGGTCAAAATATGGAAATAAAATGGGTTTTTTAAAAGTTTTAGGTTATTTGTTACTCTTATCTTTTTATTTTGTCCACTTAGTAAAATAATTTTTACCTTAAACTTATTAATTAATTTTTACTATTTTCACAATTAATTTTGGTCAAAAATTAATTTTATATTATTATATAGTATAAATTATTATTATTCTGAATATGGAATCCATTTTTCCAAATTTCATTAAGATAAGTGGAAAATTTTAATTTAAAATTAATCCTGCAGACTTGATAAGAAAGTTGGTTTTCAAAGAGAAAATGTTTAAATACTTTCAATGTTTTTATATCCAATTTAAATTATAAATTGATTAAAATTACCTAAATTGGATAACTACATCTATAACTGACATAATTTTACTTTAAAAAAATTTAAAATATTATTTAACTTTATAAATAATTTAAACTGAAAGGCAATTTTCAATTAAAATTTAATATTTTCCACATTTCATCAAAAAAATAATGTTTTCATAAAATTATCCAAAATTAACCCTAAGATTAATTTGATATTGTAATACTCCAAGAATTTATGTAATTTCTTTTTTTATATTTTAACTTCTTTGATAACTTATGAGTTTAATAAATGATTAAATATTATTATTTAATTATTATAGTTTTCTTCTATATATTGGGAATGGAAGGGAATTAATGAGATTAAGTAAATTATGAAAATATAGATTAAATATGTTTATAAAATTAATTCATTGGTTACCAATTAATTATAAGTGAAAACCTATTGAACATAAAGGATGTATTTTAATAAAAAACTATTTTCATGCAAACAATGACATTTTATATTAATAAATTAAATTAAATTTTATTAGTGAAAGATATTAATGAAATTTATATATTATATATTCAATAAAACATTTTTACATTCATCCAAAATATTTTTAGAGACATAGTATAAGAATAAATCCAATTTTACACATAAAAATGCTAGATTTTTCTAAATACGGTTTTACCACCTTTTAATGGAGAACTTATTTTAAATATAAATATTAACACTTATAAATTCTATTTAAAAATAACTTAATTTTTAAAATCAGAATGTCAAAATTATATTAGGGTGAAATTTTGGTATTTTTCTGAAAATATTTATTTTCCAGTGAATAGGTAAAAATTGGGATTTTTATAAAATTGTCATTTTCATTATATTAATAGTTTATTTATGATTTGAATAGTAACATCACCTATTAACATATAAATAAAATTTAGGCATCTTATAAATAGTAATATGATAAAATTATATCATAGTGTAAGTAAATAAATTTTCTATAAATTATTAATTAAGTGTTGATATTTTTATAAAACATAAATATTTATTTTCAATTTTATAATTAATATAATGATTTAAAATAAAATTTATTCTCATAAAATGTATTAATAAATTAATAATTTTTTGTCTTGTGATTATAATATAATTTTATGAGACCTTAATTGTTTTTTTAAAGTGTCAAAAAATTGGTTATAATATTAAAATCAGTATTTTTCAAGTAATTAATTATTTTATTTAAATATTAACTTTCTCTTATTTAGGAAATTATTTTCATAAAATGGAGTCCATTTTTTAATTCTATAGTCATAAAATGGTTAGGGTGATTTTTTGGGATTTTTCTAAAATACTTGAATTTTTGTTAATAGTAAAGTACGGTAATTTATGGTATAAATATATTATAAGTTAAATAAATTATTCATTGATGTGATTGCTTACATAAAGGTATGATGTCTTAGACATTTTAGTGAGTTGTTGTTTAATCTTCTTTGATATATCATCATGTATCGCTCTCACTTTTATGTTGGTGTATACTCATTACACCTCGATCATGTATCATAATACTTTTGATTTAATAAATTTATTTGGGGCATGTATTGGGTGACCTATTCATGACTCCATTTGTATAAAAAAGAATAAAGTATTCAAAAAACACTCATTTCCTCCACTATAAATATCACCTCTTCTCCTCACACCACCAAAGCCTTGAAGCTTGTCCAATTTCTGCCCAATAATTATCCCAAACCTTTCCCCCACATTCTGGTATTTCTGGTCTCACCCAAAAGACAATTTAAAATTTCTTTAAGGAGGTTCTCAAGGAGAAGAATTCAAGAGATAAAACTCATAATCCTTCCCTCTTATTTTCTTTTATTTTTATTTTATTTATTATCCTTCTCTCACCTCCTCTATCCAAACATGAATGATAAATATAGTATCTTATATATACAATAATGTTATTATGTTAATGTAAAATCCATCATCATGTCTCTTCTCCTTTTCCATTTATTTTAAAGATGAAAACATCATCTGTGAGGTGCTGATTTACAACCTTCATGGACGACATATTTTCATTTTTTAATTCCACATTTAAGGATTCCTATAAAACCATTTTATGGTTAAAAATAATTTAATATGTGTAATGAAACTTATTTAAGGTTTTGGAACCAGTATATATACATAATATTAATTCATAACACAAAACTAGCATATGATGATCGAAAAATGGCCAAAATAATCTAAACGATTATCACTAACGTATTATCTAATGATTCATCCTCGCCCAAAATAACCAAATGACTTATATAACCATCTAATATTCTCTAAGATCATTAATAAAAAATAATTTCAATTATGGAAAACTATTTTCATTTTACATGATCTTCCATATGCGTATAAAAGTAAACGAATCATGAAAAGTAAGGAAATGAATGCTCCCTGACGATAAAATTGTATGTTATAACTCATGAAAAATACCATAAATAAACTTAATAAAATTATAATAAATAAAATAAATGTATAAAAGGTTATATATTAATTAATTTATTTATTTAATATGATTATCCATGACATTAATATCACGTGTAGAATACATTCAGACATAAGGTAGAGGTTTTCTCATCTCACCTTTATTTTTATGAGATATGCCTTATTCACCACTATTTCTTGTGTGTGGTATATTTATACTGACCTTTGATTTATAATATCATTAATCAAATTATATTTGTGGTATTAAATTTTTCATTTTATGATCATTAATTTTATACAGCATACGGTTTGACTGTTTTCATAGTGGTAAGGGTTTCTCCCCGGACCTCTATTTTTCATTCAGGTTATGCAATATCCCTATTTACATTGATGTAATTCTACATTATTTTTATATAATTATTATAAATTATATGTATATATTCCAAAATCATATATATATATCATTTTATATTAATTTTATGGGAGAATACATGTTTTATATGGTTCCCCTTTCAATTATTTATGTTAAGCAAGCTTGATTAAAAGGAACTTCCCAATTTCTTATCCATTTTCAAGTACCATGCATAATATATTTTAAGACACCATTTTTTTATAAAATAATTCTTTAAAAAATATATTTTTTCATTCATAGTTTTATATAAACAATTATTACTTTTTCTATTTTAAAGACTTTTTTATATTTTCCCTTAAACCCCACTGAAGTGGCTCATTTCTAAAGTATCTTAAAAAATATGTTTACATGTTTTCAATTCAGTTAGAAATCATTTATTCCTCGAACATAATTTAATTGACCTTCCCTCTTATTTTCTATTATATTCTCTTTTACAATATAATTTTATGAAAAATACAAATGATTTTGCAAAATAACTCTTCCTTCCAAAGTAAAAGGGTATTTCTATCAAGAATTTATCAATGATTTTATTAGAGTATTTTCAACTATGATTATAATTAAAATATTTCAAAGTGGAATGGGATACTTTGAATTAAATATATATTTTTAAATCAATTATTCGACATGTGAGGAATGCATTAAACTTAGTAAGTGATGGGTAGTGCTTGATATATCCCCTTGATGCATCGATTGGTTTCATGAGACAAACTAGACTAGGTTTTGGACAAGCCCTTACCCACTTATGTAGACTTATTGGTCGAGGAATTGATGGTATGTGTATGATGTTTGACATTATGCATTACCTCATTATGATTGCAACGCCCTGACCTCAATTTCCCAAAGTTACTGCATTATTTTATGTTTCATTGGAATGATAACAAGAAATAAAATCTCGAAGGACCGGTCAGTTTAGTAGCCTTGGAAATACTTGGTACAAACATAAGTTTTACATTACATATTAAATTAAAAAACAACATAGTGTCTCCTTCTAAAACACTCATATTCCTTAGAATATCCCTATAGGTCAGTCATAATATACTTCTTCGCATCCTTGGGAAAAATTAAACATAAGAAATGGGTGTGATCAGATTCTCAGTAAGGTTAAAAAAATATAGCAAAATCTATCATAAATAAGAATAAACATTTGAGGAAAGGTATAACACTGAAAACAGAATCCTTTTAAAACATTATCTTCAGCATAATATAGAAATAATAAATTAAACAATTCCATTTAAACATTTTCATAGATATTCTACTAGTTGAATAATCACATGTAACATCTATAACGAATCTCATAATTAAAAAATGCATAATGTAGAACACCATAACCATACCATCAAGGCATAATTCCAAGACCATTACCATACTGTCAAAGACTTGTGCCAAGACACTAGTTTTTCTCAAGTGACCTACTAATGCATTGAGGCTATATCATGAAATGTTTGTCACTTACTAAGTCCAATGCATTCTTCATATTAAAAGGGTGAAACATAACATAAACATTCATATTAAAACTAGAATATGAAATGTTAATACTTTAACCATAAACTATGAATGAAATAAAAAATAGCACATCCACAATCAAACATATCATAAAACCTTTAATAAAATATGGAATATTATATCATAATAAATTAAACTTAATGAAGAATTAAATACAACAAAGGATGTAGACATAGATGAAATTAATATAATAAATTCATTAAAACTCTTTGAGATAGATATCCCTTTTTTACTTTAAAATCATTTAAAAGTCATTAAATTATAATAGAAAACATATATTTTAAAAATAAACTTTTAATATTGTAAGGGAAGATTCAATAATGTTAAGGCATAATAATGGTGGAATATATTTTCTTGCTCTGTATAAGATAAAAAAACATTCTTTCCTTAATTTTTTGAAAAGTCATAAAGTACCCTATTTGAAAAACAACGAAAAGATTTCTTTAAAAAATTTATAAAAAGTAAAAAATGGGTAAAAATTAATTTAAAAAATTTTCAATAATATTTTGAATCACATTTTAAAAATCATGGATATGGATGATAAATATGTCCAAGTATATACTTACGTATAAAAAATCTCGGATAAAGAATGAGATTGTGAAATTAACCCATACCTTGGACTTTCCTTTATTTGATGGTAATTTAACCGCATTTATAATGGTTAAATCATGTTATTAAATTATAAAAATACCATATCTATATTTATGATATCATATATAATCCTCTTATGTCGTTTTGTTAATAATATTTCAGTATTACCATTGTTTCGGGCGTTAACTTCTTCATTTTCCTATGCAAGTTTTGTCGTGTAATCCATGTTTCTTATGAATAGAACATATTGTATTCATATCCAGAATTATATTAAGCTCATAAATATTATATTTACTCACCATATTAATTTTATAATCATTATTGAATGGTTAACTTGGATAATGAATCGCATCATGTCGTGGAGACGGTAGGTCGGACGTACGCACGAGTGACGACATCATTACTTTAATGGTTAAATGGTATGGAATTGGGTATAATTTGAATTATATAGAAACAATATCATGTCATATTTATTATCTAAATCCTTTATATTCATCTTTATACCCATTGAAATAAATTATAGATGAGAAACAGTTTACACCATGGTGTGGATACGGTAAGTTGTACGTATGCATGCATGGTGATATTATTTTTCATAGGATGGGTAAAAGGATGAATATGGTTATCCTATAATCATAATAACGTCTCATTATATTCATTATACTTGATTTATTAATTTTTTATGTAAATAACGTAGAATGTGGAAGTATAAGATGAAAATAAATTGAATTGAATTGGTAAAGTAATTACCTCTTCTTGTTTGGACTTCCTTTGGATCTCCTCTTAGGGACACTAGGGATGGTCTTTTTAGAAAACCAGGACCTCCATAAGTTAAATAATAATGTTTATAGTAGAATTTAGTAGGGTTTTTTGGAGTTATAATTCTCAAGGATGTGTGAGGAAGTGTGGGAGGAGATGTCACATTATAAGAAAGGGGAGGGGCACTTTAGGAAACTCTCAAAACATTAAAATATAATAATACTATTCTAGATCTAAATAATTAAAATGGGAAATAAATGAAAATTAGAATTCATTTTAGACCATATCATATCCCCTTTTAATTATTTAACATTTTTTTTTATTTTTAAATAATTTAATAATAAATTAATTCAATAAGATATTTTTATTGCCAAATTTAATAACATTCAACTAATTTGACTTAAAATACAATAATAAAAAGTGTTAATTAGAATATAATGCATTAAATACATCTATAGTATATTATATAGATATAGGAAATTTGTGAGACAGATTAACTAATCCAAAATATAACAAAATTAATATTATTAAAATCATTTATTCTATTTTTATATTAATTGAATAAATATTGTTTTAGAATTGAAGAGACTTTTAAGGTAACTATATAACTTATAAAAAACAAAAATAAATTTATATAATGAAACTAATTTCATTTATATCAAAAAATACATTTATATTCGTTCATATCTTGATTTTTTCCCTATGTGGACACATAAAATATATTAAAATACAAGATGGTGATATTTTGTAACTATCTTTGATTTAAATAATATATAATTTATTTTCATGTACATGTGTGTATTAAACAGCCCAAAATCGATCATAATGTTATAATTACTGAATATTATTCATCCAATAATTTTTTGGACTTGTGTTGGTTTTATTTTAAACCTTATAATGTTTGTTTACCCTTAATTTATTCCTTTAACTCTTACCATGGCAACATGTCTTTTTATTACTAAGGGTTAATATAGTCACTCTATAATACCAAAGGAGTGATAAATGGACCATTGGTGACATATGTAACTTCATTCCAATTATTTTTCCAAATTTTAGATTTTTATGAATTTTATATAATTTAATAAAATATTATTTATTTTAAAATATCAATAGTGTCAATTTTGACATTATTTATTAGTTTACTTTTTAATTACATCATAACATAAATATATGTTCGAACCAAATCCTTTAAACCATCAAAAACATGTTAAATAAATACATAAAATTATTTTATGACATCAATTTACTCAAATTATATTTATTATAATATTTTTAATATCATTTATTTGAAATTTCTATTTATAAAATAGTTTTTGCATCACTATTGAGACATCGTTAATGGTAATAATTTAATATATAAAAATTATAAATAAATTTTATGATGAGGGTAATTATATTATATTTCTAGATACTACCTATATTCTATTTTATCTTCTAGTTATCCCTATATTAAAATTAATATACTTATATAAAATGAGAGTGTGACATTTTGTCACATTCATTGATTTTTTATAATATTCATGTCATAAACATGGAAAAAAATTCATTAAAGGATTAAATTTCTAACATTATATGATAAGGGTATAATTTAGTCATCCAATATTATTTTTATAGGTTTTATACAAATTTAAAATATTATTTTTATCTTTAGTTGCTCGATTTACCCTATACCGCAGTAATAAAAAATTACTAAAGTTACTATTCATAATTTCCAAAAATAAAAGTAACCTATTAACATAATTTGGACCCATTGATTTCAAATATGTAATCTACTTTTTGAAATTTCAGATATAGAGGTTTCAGTAATTAATTTAAATTTAATCCCGTTGTTGGAATGAAAATGGGTTTTTAAAAGTTAAAACATTGCAAAAGATTGAAATGTTTTTATATCAAAATTCATAGTAAAATTAATGCCAATGACCATCATTAAAATTAATTGATAAAAATATATTCTATTTATACTTTAAAACTATTCAATAGTATAATTTATTTTCATAAATTATTTTTATGAAAAAAGTTTTTTTCAATTATTGTTTAGTATATTTTTTTCTATTCATTGAAATTTAAAACTTATCAGAAAAATGTCAAAAATTCATCCAAAGTAAATTTTTATATCCTGCTTCCAAATAAGTAGTTTATTTTGTTAAATATAATATATTAAAGTGTCAAAACTATATTTAAATTGTGTTTTCCATCAAAAGGCATCAAAACTGTATTTTTTGAAAAATAATTCTTTTATCTGAAAAATTAAATTTGTTCTTATATAATGTCTATAAATTACATTAGATAAATGTTAAAATTATATAGAATATATAAAATTCAAATTTTTTTAATACCATTCATAAATTCTAATTTAATTGATAGGTTTTTATATTATAATAATAATTTTTTAATATATTTTTGTTAGTTAAAATGGGGTCATGCGTGTAACACAAGCCAACTCATTGTAGTGTGTAGCATAAGCTTAACATGGTGTTTTATAAAAAGAAAGAAAGTAAAAAAAAATTAAATTTATTCATAAATGAAAATATTGTAAAATATATGGGTGTTAAATTCTCCCCTACTTCAATAACTTTCATCCTCATTGTTTAAACTCGGTATTGAAAACTAGGGGTTTGACATTTCAAAATTTCTTTTTTGAAATACCACATCAGAAAATGGATTAATGGGACATTCATTTTAAAATAATGAATGGGAAGTATGAAGGTCACTATGGATAACACATACTTGGGTTCTATATAGGAAAACATATACATGAAAGAAAAATATAACCATCAATTTTTAATGGAGAGTGATAAAGAACGTGATGAGGAAAAATTTAACAAATATAAAGGTAGAAGTCGGTGATGATCTAACGGACCAATTGATTAATCAGAAAAGAAAGTACTAGGAAAACATTTTTGGTTTTATGATCTTTTCCCTAGAGTTGAATAATTCATTTACTTCATAGATTAAGAACATAATGAAACATACATACTTACATAACAAGTATAGTTTTCCCCTTTAATCAATTTCTACCACAAACTCGCCTTTCTCTAAAAAAGATAATAAAATTTGATTTATCTTAATCATATAGGGTTCCAAAAATGAACTTATACTTTATATATTATACTATTTAAATAAAAGAAAACTATTTTATAATAACCAGGACATCAAGTATCCCAGTCGTAGGTGATGTAACCTTGCCGCCCTTCAGTTTCATGTTAAAGTCTTGCGGCCTTACCAGACGTGATAGGTTGTCGTCCGACCTACGGGTTGTCTTTTTTTATAAATATATATTATTATATCATTCCAAAAAAAACTTAATATATTTAACATTAATAAAATGTTTTAAATTTAAACAATACTATCCAATGTTCAACCTAATCCATTCCAACCTTTATACTTATCCAAAATTCGTATATCCAAACTCCAAGTCCAAAAAAAATATAAGGAAGGTCACATGACATAATGCAAATTTTTTTGTCACAATACCTTCATCATGTATTCTATTAAAACATGGTAATACCCAAAATTTCCATAAAACCTTGTAAAATATAGAATATTGGATATACTTATTAAATGAAAAAATGTAGTGAACTCCAATAAGGATGAAATAAACAAACCATTAATTAGATCTAAGGTAGTCAATAATATCCAATATACTTTATCCAAATCAATCATACCTTTATTCCAAAATCATTATCTTAGTATTAGAAACATATTAAGGGTTATCTTTCCCTCAACCATATATTTTCCAAAAATTTGAACTTAAAATTGTTTCACTTTACTTGGTACCATACAATCTCAAATATTTAATGAAATAGTATTGTAGTACAATCCTTATATACACTATAATTCTTATAACCAGTATATTTCTAATTCAAATAAAATAATCCTTGAATAGGCATATTAATCATTCCTTTTCATCTACAGTGGTATCATAACATGATCATTATCATCATCATTATGTAAATTTTTATTCAAGGAAAAGAGGAAAAATACACACAAAAGAAGCACAAAGTAGCCCTCCACCCCCCATGCCCCTACCCCCAAAGCTAAGATCTAAGGAGGCCTAAAATAGTGAAGACCTAGGGAATCACATCTGATCAAGTTAACCCCCTCGGGTTTCAATCTTTCCATAGTATGAAAGCATACATACTCTAATCCATAAATATCTTATGAATCCAGGTGATCAGAAACCTTATTTCCCTTCCTCCAAGTGTGACCCACTTTGGTGTTGCTGCCAAGTATACGGCGACATTTCCTAATGGAATAGGTGATCAACCAAGGAGAAACGATATAGTCATGTAGAGACTTATCCACTAGTATTGAGTCTGTTTTCACTTCAGATATGATCAAATCCCTCTGACCACATAATATGAGACCATAAAGCATTGTCAGGGCCTCGGTCTATAGATAGGAACATTAACCCAGCCTTAATGTAAAATCCATAAACACCGACATGCTGGCATCGTGCACCCCCCCCCCCCCCCTCTACGCATTATACCCTGTGCACACGAACCATCTGTATTGAGTTTTAACCCTCTAGCTGGAGGGTTCCAACAAACCCATTTTCCCTTTGTCACACTAATCATGGGAACCTCGATGGCCCTTTCTTGAAACTAGATCAGATAAGGGTATTCCCTCCAGTTGCGAATAGCCCTAGCCAAGTTTCATAATATATTTTTCTTCCAAACAATTATAGCATGTCACGACCCATCTTCTAGGGCCCGTGTCGTGACTACCCCAGGTCCACCTTCCATAGGCTAGGGTTTGGCGACTAGCATCGGAAAGGCATTTCCCTAAAATGGGAATACATTTCCTCAAAACCTGTACACGCATAGACAGGGTACACTGCACACAAGTAAAACATAATGGAATGAGAAAGTTGCAACCATAACTAAAAACCACCACAGAGTGTAAAAGTAAGTACTAAAGTGAAGGGGCTAGAATACAATCCCAACAGAAAGGGAAATATAGAAAAAAAGGAAAATAGATCATGAGGTAGTCTGCCAAGAATCCTACCTGAAGGGTAGGTAAATCTCGTCACTGTGGCTCTCCACATCAACTGGTCACCTTCGTACACTTTCAAGTCCAGGCTTCTCAAGACTCAGTCAAAGTTATCTATTGTCTGCACAAGACACAACAAGGTTCGGGTGAAGCCCATGCAGGGGTGCGTATAACAATACCCTGTAGGGATCTTGAGACTCCTGAAGGTCTCTCAGAATTCCATAAAGTAAAAACCAAAAATAATGATCTCAATCAAAAAGCACAAAGAAAAATACATCTCACACTAGGTTTAACTTAAGTACAGAAGTACAGTTTTTTATTCATAAAGCTAGATCATCTAATTATTTCATGAGGCCCTTCCAATGACCCACACTGGATCGCTCGGTGCTGATATACATAGGATCGATCGGTGCTGATCTACATAGGATCGCTCGGTGATGATACATAGAGGATCGCTCAATGTTGATCCACACAGGATCGCTCGGTGCTGATCCACAAAGGATTGCTCAGTACTGATCCACACAGGATCACTCAATGTTGATCCACACAAGACTGTTATTCATTCTACATGTCTCATCCAGCCACTATATTCCTATACAAATCACGCATGATTCCAGGAGGATCCTCTCCTCAAGACATCTGTCATATTTAAACCAGAACGGAGTCCCATGAAGAAGTAACCCGATAAACTTCCATTTCATAAGGGTTCTAACTCAATAGATGGCGCATCAATAGAATGTCTGGTCTATAAGTTATGGGCATTGTATTTCCAAAGGCCTGGTTGGATTTGAGTACAATCCAACCTGGTCACACTCTAACTTTATCCAAAACTCAGGTGGAGTATCTCAAAAGGACCATTTCATTCCAAGGATTCCAACATTGTAGATGGTTCTTCAAATAGACTTCCAGTTTGTGAGATATGGCATTTTAAGTGAAACTAGGATGAAAAGGGTCCGGGTCCAACCTGGTCCGGCCTGAACTGGATGGACCGGCCCGAGTGGGCCGCATCGCGATGGGCTCGGCCCGCTGAGCTGTGGGACTGTCTTGGCTCGCTGGCTGGGTGCGAGCCGCCACCTGGTGCGGTGGTCGAATCCCCTCTTGAACGGACAAATTTCCCATTCAGTTTGCAATGGTAGTACCACATGGTGCCCCCTGTCAGCGGTACCCACGGGGTGTGGGTCCTCCCTCTACCACGACTCGAAGCCACGACCTCCCTCCTCAGTGCGCGACGTCACGCCGCCTGCTAGCTCTGCGGCCGGGAAAGGGTTGGTCTCCCCTGTTTTCCCCCATGGTTAGTAGAAGTCAACCACCCCTCGCCGCCCGCCGCCAACGCTCACCAGTTCCGCAAAGTTGAGGATTCCGTGTGCGACAGGTGGAACACCGGTGGTCCGTTTTCTCTACTGATCGCACCTACGGGACTCCTAGGATGTTTTCGTCACTGTGTGGCTCTCGGATTCAAGTTGTCGTTCAGTTAAAATTTTTCCCATGAATAACATGACAAATCCGAAAGTGGCGGAGGGTCTGGGCCTTGTTTGGTTGTCCCATGCCCTCCGCATTAGAAATTTAACAAGGGTGTGGTAATCAAATCAACAAAAGATAAATTAAAACCTCATTCAAAAATTCCCACATTATCCACCCGTAGTTTAGTACGAATCATGGATTAACACGTTTTTGGTTAATCTGTGTTCTTAATGTTTTTCAAGAACAAAATATTGAAACAAATTCACTTGAATTTAAACGAAAACCTCTACCTCAGAATCATAGGAGATGACACGGTTGTGGGAGAAGAATCCATGTTCATTGGAGTCACCGGAATTTGTCAATCCCGGATCGATTTACCCAATGATGTCATTCAAGCCTCCATTTTTCATTGGAAGGGTTGATCATTGGCACTTCATCAGAGTTCTCCCACAATATCTCACCACCCTATCCCATTTCCAACGTTTTTAAAATCAAAAAATATGAGTTAAGAGAATAATCCTCTTTTCAATTAAAGGATCATTAATTGGTCTAATTAATGAACCACATTAATTAAATGAGTGGTGGTTACACAATCAATGTGTAACTGCACATTTAATGTCCCTCATTAAATGCCCGACCACCTCCGTGGTCCCCGCCACTGTCACTCAAGAGGTGGTAGAAAAATAAAATAACACATTATGTTACTTTATTATTATTTCAAAAATTTCATGAAACTAACTTTTTCTCTTAACATACTACGGTCGAAGTTAAGCCTCCCTTAAGCAAATCATGGCGTTGTGAATTCAATGGTGCCCTTGGAATTCAATTCTGATCACTCATTCAAAAGTTAGAAATTCATGCTCGCACGTTTACTGAATGTACCTTAAAAAATTTTCAAAATTCAATTATGGGCACCCCGGGCCTCAGAATCATGTGCTGTCAATTTTCACAAACTCGTAATAATACAAAATAAATTAAGAAAATTATATGGAATTTTTGGGTCTTTAAATTCTCCCCTCCTTAGGTATTTTCATCCCTGAAAGCCACAACAAAAAACCTAGGGAAACAAATGGGGGTATTGAGCACGTATCGAGCCTCCTGCTCCCATGTGCTCTCTTGGAGGTTCCCGTGCTGCCATCAAACTCACACCAGAGAAATCAACCACCCACAAAGTATCTTCTCTTTTCGTTCCTCTATTTCCACTGGGAACTCCACAAACATCACCCCATCGTCCATGTCCAGCTCGCCCCAGTCGATAACGTGCGATAGATCATGCATGTACCTCCTCAGCTACAACACATGGAAAACATTATGCACTCGTTGCGTCTGTGGGGGAAGAGCTAGTCGGTACGCCACTTTTCCCACTCTTTTGAGAATCTGGAAAGGTCTAATAAACTGATGAGATATCTTGATTCCCTAGCCAAATCTCTATAAACCTCATCGAGGTGAGACCCGTAGAAATACATGGTCTCCCTCCTCAAACTTCAAGGGTCTCTGTCTCTTATCGGCATAAGACTTATGTTGGATATGTGTTGTCTTCATCCACTCCTGGATGATATGTACCTTATTAGTGGTAGCCTGTACCAACTCTGGACCCATTAGTGCTGACTCCCCTGGGTATGTCCAGCATATAGGTGATCTGCAAGGTCGCTTGTATAGGGCCTCAAATGGAGCCATGCCAATGGTAGAGTGATAACTATTTTTGTATGCGAACTCCACCAGTGGAAAGTGGTCCTCCAAACTACAGCCAAAATCAAGGACAAAAGCACGAAGCATGTCCTTGAGTGTCTGTATGGTTCGCTCTGTCTGACCATTTTTCTGAGGATAAAAGGTGGTGCTCAAATGTAGCTAAGTCCCGAATGGATCATGTAATCTATTCCACAATTGGGATGTAAAACAAGCATCTTGATATAAGAATATCGTCGATGGAACCCTATTAATCCATACAATCTCATGTATTTAGAGACATTTCAAGCCCTCTACTAACCCCTTCTCTTGGATGGGTAGGAGGTGTGCTGACTTAGTGAGTCATTCAATGATCACCCAGATGGAATCATGGCACCTAAATGTATGGGGTATCCCTGTCACGAAGTTCATCGAGATACCATCCCACATCCATTCCGTCACCTCAAGCGGTTGAGCTAAGACTACTGGTACCTGATGCTCGGCCTTCACTTGCTGACAAGTGAGGCATCATGATACAAACTCTTCCATCACTTTATTCATCCCAGGACACTAGTACTGATGTCGGAGGTCTTGGTACATCTTCGTCACTACAGGATGTATCGCCAAAGTGGATTTGTGGAACTCCCTAAATATCTCCTCTTGTAGATTCAATGGTACCATCATGCATCCTCTGAAGAGAACGACGTGCTCCCCACCTTCAAAAAATACTTTAGGAGACTGTCCCGAGGATATCTGAGCACGTCGGGTCTCGCAGTCAATGTCCCTAAGTTGTACCTCCTGAACTCACTGAAGGAGTGGGGAAGTGACAGTCATAGACTGGATGTAAGCTGTTTCATCTCTATCCACGAAGGATATCTGCAATGCGGCTATCTTCTCTGTCTCCTCACTCAGCAACTGTAGACCAGACCTCCTAATGAGTGTGTCTGCTACTACGTTTCCCTTCCCAGGAGTATATACTATCTCAAAGTCATAGTCCTGGAGGAACTCCAGCCATCTCTATTATCTCAGTTTTAGGTTCTTCTATGGGAAGATATACCTGAGAATCTTGTGATCATAGTAGATAGTAAATCGTTCACCCATCAATTATTGTTTCACATCTTCAAGGTGAAGACTACTGCTGCTAACTACAGTTCGTGGGTAGCATAGTTCTTCTCATTATATCTCAACTGTCGTGAGTTTTAGGTGATCATCGCTCACTCCTAAATCCGGACACATCCTATTCTGGTCCCTGATGCTTCGCAGTAGACTACATACACAATGACCTCTTCTGGTATCCTCAATATGGGTGCACTCATCAGTCTCTTCCTTAGATCCTGAAAACTCTGCTGGCACTTCTCCATCCACCAGAAAGGTTTCCCTTTATTTGTCAAAGATGAAAAGGGTGTATCTACCCTGGAGAAGTCAGGTAAAAATATCTGGTAGTACCCAGATAACGTTCCCCAGAAAGTGGACTTCCTGTATCAAGAACTGGCACTTCAAGAGATTTCCATAAAGTCGGTTCTCTTGAAGTGTATCCAGAACCATCTACAGGTGCATGGCATGATCCCCCTCCATCTCCAAGTACACCAAGATTTCTTCAATGAAGACCACCATGAAGCGATTGAGGTAAGGCTGGAAGATCCTTTTCATGATCCCCATGAACACTGTCGGAGCGTTTTTCACGCCGAAGGGCATTACCAAGAACTCATAATGGCCATACCGATATCTGAAGGTTTTCTTCAGTACATCCCCATCTCATACCCTAAGATGATGGTAGCTTGATCTGAGGTTTATCTTCAAAAACCATCGTGCTCCCTTCAGCTAGTCGAAGAAATCATCGATCCTCAACAGAGGATACTTGTTCTTCACGGTCACCTGGTTTAGGTACCGATAGTCCACATAAAGCCTCATACTCTCATATGTCTTCTTAGCTAACAAAATCAGGGCTTCCCAAGGAGAAACACTGGGCCTTATGAACCTCTTCCTATGAAAGTCCTCCAATTGTACACGCAACTCACGAAGATCCACGGAAGTCATCCGATATGCTGGTGTAGATATCAGTGTAATCCCGGGGTACAGGTCGATGTAGAAGTCTACCTCTCTGCAAGGAGGGTATCCCAGAACATCATCAGTAAAGACATCAGCATACTGGTCCACCACTACAGTATAAATCAGAATCCTCACATCAAATACTCTGAGGGTAAGGCCTGCCAACTGATGAGTGATCAGCTGCACCCTCCTCCAAGAAAGTCCATCCCGAGCTATAAAGGTTCCCTTCTCATCAGTGAAGGAAAACCTGGTTCCATCCTCGCGGTCACACTGTAGTCTACACCTAAAATAGTCGATCTGAGCATGGACTATGGATAGCTAGTCCGTACCCAAGATAACATTGTAAGGTATTGAAACTACTACTAGGAGATCCCAGCTGAAACTCTTGCCTCCTAGAGTGAGCTCACACTGCCTGTACCAATTTGTAATCGTCAAATCCTCTCTCGTAGAAGTCTCTAATTGTAAGGATTGATCCAACGGCTCCATCAGAATCTCCAAGATCTGAATGAGTGTCCTAGAAATGAAAGAGTGACTGGAACCTGTGTCTATAAGAACTGCATCTAGTGTGGAATAGACACAGATTATACCTCTAATCATATTTAGAGTGTCGTGGTCGTACGCCTCTTCCACCTGAAGCTAAGCTCGCCCCTGTCCACCTGCTCCCTGTGGTTGGGGTGGACCACCTGGGGGTGGTGGTGGTAGAACCTCAAACCGTCATCCACCACCTACTACACAACCTGCTCCTCTTCTATGTCCACTTCCCTACGGACCTCCTCGCTCAAACCTCATTCGCTACCTCGGAGGTCCCTCAATCATCTTCTAATTGTCCACATGGGGAGTCGGACAGTCGTGATTCATGTGTCCCTATCCACTGCAAGATTAATAAAATTTAGTCCTCAGAAGACCTCCTTTGCCTCACGAGCTCCGCACCTCTAACCCTACATCTTGGGGTCTTCCTCTAGAAGGTTTAGTTGGCTCAGACCTCTGTTTCATCTTCCTACTTCCAGCAGTAGATGACTTGGCTACCTTTCGTCTAGTGGTGGCTCTCACCATCGGTGCCTGCTTAGCTAAGAAGCTCTCCACCAATAAAGCTCTCTCGCGTACTCCATCCTGCGTCAAGATATTAAGAGATATCATCGATACTATGATATCCTACTAGAGACCCTTATAAAATGTATGGTCCCTGAAGAATGATTCTCATAATATGTCGGTGGAGTAGCAAGAGAGGTCAGTGAATCTCACCGAGTACTGGGCCACTTTCAGTCTGTCCTACTGTAAGTGCAGTAGCTCCTGGATACGCACTGATTGTAAATTCTCTAGTACAAACTCCGCCCTGAAGAGGGTCTCGAAGTCCAACCAGGAGAGTGTTTCCTCCTCATGCATTTAGAGAATCAGTCTCCACCATCTCCCTATTGTGCCCTGGAAGAGGCTAGCAGCTAGGATCACCATCTGGTCTGCTGGAGTCTCAACCAATTTAAAAACCCATGCCACAGCCTCCAGCCAATCCTTAACTACTTGGGGATCTGTCTCGCCTCGAAACCTCAGAAGCTTCTGTCTATGGAACTCGTGAAATGCGCTCAGTTGGCGTGCATGGTCCGCTGGTGGGGATGGTGGTATCTGTTAGGTCCACAAGGCCGAATACCCTGAGAGGGGGGGTGAATAAAGGTATGACTAATTTAAAATTAACACCCATTATGATCTTGTTTCGCTGTTAAGCAAAACACTCTTCTCTCTCTTTCCTGTTGTACAAAGTAAATAGAAAGTAAAGCATGCATAGGACACAACAATTTTACTTGGTTCACCGCAAAGGGATACGTCCAAGGAGCATACACCGACAAGTTTCCGGTCGTACCAATTCCACTAATCTTCACTAGATGTTTATTACAATGTTCGGGATAGATCACTTCTATGCCCAGGCTCACTGCCTTTACAAAGTTTAGGGTCAGCTTACTGTTTTCCCAAGGGTCACTCCCTGTTTCTCTCTCTATGGCTCACTGCCGGTGGAGAGGATCACCTTCTTCCTCTTCCTTTACCCACTACTCTGGAAAGGATCCACTCACAGTTTATAGACCTGTAAGTCTATTCATTTGCATGAAGGAATGCATCTTCCTCTATAAGCAGATGCCCTGTTGAAGCCCAATTTTCACCCGTAGATGAATCTCTCTTTGCACTGAAGGTATCGGGAAAACTTCCAGCTTCCACGCAGCGCGAAAATCACTACTGGAAATAAACCTTACTTGGCGCGAAAGTCTATCTCAGCGCTCAAGTATCGGCGCGCAAGTCACAACGGGCGTGCAAGTCCACCTCAGATACTTGCGTGACACAATCTTCCCCAACTCCAAACTTGAGCGACTCTCTTCCTTTTATGCCCAAACCAATATTGGCATGCAACTGCCAACTGGCGCGCAACTTCTCACACTGGCGCGCAACTCCACCTGCGCGACCACACACCACCTGCGCAACCACCACACCTGCGCGACGGGGGCTATGATTTATCAAAGTATTAAACTCCAGTACTGAATGAAGAGGGGTGGTCCAGTATTTATAGGAAAATTGACCACCCTGCGTGATGGCGCATAAGTCACCTGCGCGACCCAGTCTCGGCGCACAAGTCTTCTGTCCTTTTAGACACTTGCGCGACCAACTCCCAAACTTGCGTGAACCTATTTCCTTATCCATATTTTTATCTTCTGATCTTGAAAAACATATGGCGCGCAAGTTTCCTATACTCCAAGTCCTCAGCGCGCAAGTCCCATCGCCAAAAACACTTTTCTTTATTTTTCAATTTTCAGTGCCAAAAATTTGGCAAACACTAGAAAACGGCGCCACCTTGTATATGTTCTTTTGTACCACCTCCAGATCATCCATTCCTTTTGTCGACGTTCTTGAATAAAACATGGATCGTTGACCTCAGCTCTTGAACTCGACATTCCATCATGAAATCCTCTGTTTCAACAAATTTTTATGTCATTGTTTTGCTTTTTCAACAATCACCACTCAGATGTCCACTTTGTCAACAAACACAATCACCTCAAAAATGCTTCAATGATGCCTTGAGGGATTTTTTCCCAACAGTATCTTATACCCTACGGGTAGTGGTGTTGTCGGTACACCACTCGAAGGTACTATTGTTGTAGGAGGGCCTTGCACCGAAGCCTCGTTGCTCAGTGGGCCATCATCATGTACTCTCTCTCGAATCCAGGTTGGTTGTCTATGCGGTGGCATCCTGAAAAGAAACAGGTGTGCCACGGTCAATAAGTTATACTTGGTGAGATAACTCAAAGAGATCAAAAGGAAACATAAGATTTTCAAAACACACGCAATCAGCGTTTTCATGTACCAAGTTGGAAATCAGAATTCATGGTCCTGGTGTATGGATACGTCAGCCGCCGCACCAACACTGGACTCCCCAAACTGAAACCCAAACTCAATACACTTAACACTATTTCTCCTTTGAAAACATAGACTCTAAGTTCTTCTGGTAAAACCGAAACTTTTAAAACCGCTTGGTCATGACTTGTCCCTAGGGACACATGTCGTGACTACCTCAAGCCCGCCTTCCATAGGCCAGGGGTTGGCAAATAGTACAGGAAAGGAATTTCCCTAAAATGGGAAGGAATTGCCTCAAAACCTGTACACACATAGACATGGTACACTACGCACAAGTAAAACAAAACAGAATGATAAAGGTGAAACCACAATTAAAAACCACCACAAAGTGTAAAAGTAAGTACTAAAGTAAAGGGGCCAGAATACAAGCCCAAATGAAATGGAAATACACAAGAAAAAAAAAAGAAAAACAGCTCCTGAGGTCGTCTGCCAAGAATCCTACCTGAAGGGTAGGTACAGCTCATCACTGTGGCTCTCCACTTCAACTGGTCACCTCTGTACACCTTCAATTCCTAGCTCCTTAAGACTCAGTCAAAGTTGTTCGTCATTTTCACAAGACAAAACAAGGTGCGAACGAAGACCATTCAGGGGTGAGTATAATAATACCCAGTAGGGACCTTGAGACCCCTGAAGGTCTCTCATAATTCCAAAAAAGAAAAACCAAAAGGAATGATCTCAATCACAAAGCACAAAGAAAAAGACAGTTCACACCAGGTTTAACTTAAGTACATAAGTATAGATGTTTAGTTATAAAGCTAGATCATCTTATTCTATTATGAGGCTCTGTTGCTGACCCACACAGGATCGCTCGGTGCTAATCCACATAGGATCAATCAGTACTAATACACAAAGGATCTCTCAGTGTTGATCTACAGAGGATCACTATTCATTCTATGCGTCTCAGCTAGCCACTGGATTCCCAAAAAACACGCATGATTTCGGGAGGATCCACTCCTCAATCCATCAGTAATATTTCAACTGGAATGAAGCCCCGCAAAGAAGTAACCCTATAAACTACCATGTCATAAGGGTTCCAATGAAGTAGATGGCGTGTTAACCGAATTATCAGTCTGTAAGTTATGGGCATTTAGTGCCAAGGGCCTAGTTGGATTCGGGTGTGATCCAATCCAGACATACTCCAACTTTATCTAAAACTTAGGAGGAGTATCTAAAAAGTAATATCTCAGTCCAAGGATTCCATCATCGTAGATGGTTCTTCAAAAGGACGTATGTTTTGTGAGATACGGTCTTTTAAGTGAAACTGGGCCGAAAAGCGTCCAGGTCTGGTCCGGTCCAGTCGGACTGACCTGATCCGGCCTGAACTGGATGGACCAGCCCGAGTGGGCTGGACCGCGGTGGGCTCGGCTCGCTAGACCTCGGACCGGCCCTGCCCAGCTTGGCTGGGCGTGGCCCGCCGGGCTGTGGGATGGCCCACCGGCTGGGCACGAGCTTCCAACTGGTGCAGGGGTCGGCTCCCCTCCCGAACAGAAAAAGTTTTCGTTTGGTTTGCAACGAAGGCACCACGTGCCCCTCCCCATCAGAAGGACCCACAGGTTGTAGGTCCACCCTCCGTCGCGGCTCAAAGCTGCGGTGAAAGATGGCACGCCGCCTGTTTCCAACGCATCTGGCCAAGGGTCGGGTGCCCCTGTTGTCCGTCACAGTGCCATGTGGCACCACCTTCCTCCACGGCTGGTGGAAGTAGGCCGCCCCTCGCCACCCGCCGCAGCCGGTCGCTTCCACCAGTGCCGCACTGGCGAGGCTTCCATGGGCCACTGGTTGAACACTGGTGGTCCATTTTCTCTATCGATCGCGCCTACGGGCCTCACATGATGTTTCCATCACTCTGTGGATCCCAAATTCAAGTTTATGTCGAGTTCAAATTTCTACCATGAAGAATGCGACAAATCTGAAAGTGGTGGAGGTTTCGGGGCTTGTTCGGTTGGCCCGCACCCTTTTCATTAGCAATTTAACAAGGGTGTGGTAATCAAATCATAAAAAGATAAATTAAACCATGTTCAAAAGTTCCTCCATTATCCACCTGTAGTTTCGTACGAATCGTGGATTAACTCATTTTTGGTTAATCTATGTTCTTCATGTTTTCCAAGAATGATATATTGAAAAAAAATCACTTGAATTTAAAACAAATCCCCTACCTCAGAATCGTAGGAGATTTCACAATTGTGGGAGAAGAATCCACATTCATTGGAGCCGCCAGAATTTATCGATCCCGGATCAATTTCCCCAACAATGTCGTTAAAGCCTCTATTCTTCACTAGAAGGGTTGATCATTGGCGCTTCGTCGAAGTTATACCATAATATCTCACCACCCTCTCCCTTTGCCAATGTTTTTAAAATCCAAAAGATGAGTTAAGAGATTAATCCTCTTTTAAATTAAAGGTTCATTAATTGGTGTAATTAATGAAACACATTAATTAAACGAGGGGTTGTTACACAATCAATGTGTAAATGGGCATTTAATGTCCCTCATTAAATACCCGACCACCTCCATAGTCCCTTCCACCATCAGTCAAGAGGTGGTAGAAAAATAAAATAACATATTATGTTATTTTATTATTCTTTCAAAAAGTCCGTGAAACAAACTTTTTCTCTCGACCAACAGCGGTCAAAGTTAAGAATCCCTTAAGAAAATCCTGGCATTGTGAATTCAAAAGTGCTCTTGGATTTTAATTCTGAGCACTGGTTCAAAAGTTATAAATTCCCGCCCACACGTTTACTAAACGTACCTTAAAAAAAGGTCAAAATTACATTTTGGGCACACTGTTCCTCATAATCACATGCCGTCAATTTTTGCAGACTCATAATAAACCCAAATAATTTAAATATATATATATATGGAATTTCTGTGTCTTTACATAGCATGTACCATCATGACTTCCCCCCTTGTTTCACCTTATTCCTTGTCATCCAGAGGCACCAGTAGCCTGCATTCAAAACCACAGTATGCGCCATTCTTTCTGGGCCGCTGCCTCCGGAACCATGGTACCAACTATATTGAAAGGAGAGTCCATCCATGCTAGGATTTAAGACTATATTTAACTCCCCAAAATAGGTCAATACCTTGCGTTCCCATTCACTTTCAAAAAACAAATGGTCTGTGCTTTTATCATAGTGAGACTCGCAGCACACGTATCTTGACGACATGTTAACCCCACACCTCTTGATGTTATCATATGTCAAGATAGCTTTGTTCTGAATTCTCTAGGTGAGAAAATTAAATTTATTAGGTACATCTTTAACCCATAGGATCCAATCCCATGTGTCTGCATTTTCATGAACCTACTACCTAGAAAACAGCCGAAAATCCTTTGTCCTGAAGAACCCAGAAAGGGATGGGGTGTAGACACATATATTAGGATCTGAATTTAGATCAATGAGGTTAAAGAGATCTTGTTTCTCTCTATCCATAACTTCCATGATAAAAGTTGGGAAGAGGCTGTCCTCCCTGAAGGTGATTTTGGTGACAGGTGATGTAACATCCCAGGTAAATAATGAGTAAGACATTTTCATATTTATTAATATTTTTGAATTAAATATTAATTTAAATTTAAATGGGACACTATTATTTGATGGCATACCTAAAACGCAATAATGGGTTTCTTTGAAATCTTACGTTTCACACAATGTTGAGTCATACTGAAAAATAAAAATATAATATTATTATTTTAAATAGTAATTAACGCCTAGTCATTGTAATATCAGGAATAAACATAACTAACTACAATATGATTATAAATGTTTTTTAAATGTTTTTACATTTATCCAATAAATTCTAGATCCTTAAAATAAAAAAGAATCTAATTTTAAGCATAAATACTCTAATATTCTTTAAAAGGTCGATTTACCAACTTTTAATGCGGAACCCACTTTAAATCTATTTTTGGTCACTTTTTTATGTTCTATTTGACAAAATAAAATTCTTATTTAGATTTGGGACATCAAAATTTAATTTGGGTAAATTTTTGGTATTTTTCTGATAAAATTCATTTTTTTAATGAATAGTGAAAAATACTATATTTTAATTCAAAACTTCCATTTAATCTAATTTATTTATATGGTTAGATTATCTTTATAATTGGTTTTAAAGTGTAATTATATTATATTTTTAACATTTAATCCAATGTTGGTCATTGAAATTAATTTTACTTTGAAATTGTACATAAACAAGTGTCAATCTTTTGATAGTTATTGTTTCTTAAAAACACGTTATTTGTTTTGACAACGGGAATTGATTTTAAATTAATTAATGAAAATTATATTTTTTTAATTTGGTAAAATAGACATTATTTTTGAATTCTTAATATCAAATATATCTTAGGCTGAATTTTTGGTATTTTTCTGAAAAACTTCAATTTTTTATGAATAGTAAAACCACTTAGTAGTAGTTAAGAAAACAAACTTTTTTATTTAAATGAAATTTTACCGCTTCTGTGAATTAAATTTAGAAAATATAACATACATTGTTGTTATTAGTTTGTAAATTTTGGTTCAATAAGATGAAAATAGTTTTTTGTGAATAGTAACTTTTGACTTTTATTTGCCGTGATTAAAGGTAAATTGGGTAATTCAAGGTAAAAAGAATATTATAATAATACAAAATTACCTTAAAACTTGTCCTAACTTTATTGTATGAGTCATGGAAGAACATGGGCATCCTTGGGTCGATTTTGGGACCCCATAGAACCACTTAAGAGTGATAATGACACTTTATTTTAATTAACTTAAAGTAAAGCCAAAAATGACATTAACAAATATCTTTTAGTATATAATTTCTTACATGGGGTTATATAAGTCATATTTTCAACTATAAATATTCATTGTAAATATAATAATATTTCCTACATTATGGAATTTTTTTATATAATTTTTAGACAACAAATAAATTAAATTATTTATGACACAATAATGATGAAGTATTTACCTCATTAATAAATGATTTAAATAAATAAGATTATTAATATTAAAACAATATCCAAAACATGTCCAATTATTATTGGATAATTTTATTTGGAACATGAGTCATTTTATATTCTACTTTAATGAGTTTTGGACCTTTTGGAACCGAATATAAGTATATAATAAAATAACATTTTCAAACTTTCCTAAAGAGCTCCTCCTCTCCCTTATAAAAGGACACCACTTCTAACCCATTACTCTCACCTTTCAAGCCCCTTGTCTCAAACAAACCCTGCCCAAATAATCTCTCAAGATATATTTACTCCTTCTAGAATACTTACCTTAGGCAGAAGGCACTTCAAGAAATCCTTTTGGTTCAAACTAAAGTGGGTTACCCAAATTAAAGGTAACGGTTTCTCTTAACTTATTTTATTTTATTTTACTTCTCCAACCCCTAAACTCATTTAATTCCTTTTATTATAAAAAAATCAATATCCTCAATATATTAGTAAGTTTTTATGAGAATAATTCTAACTACACTTACACGCACCTCCATCTAATGGGTGAAGAACATACTGTTTCTGTTGATGGATAACTAACGCCTCACGAAGCGATGATTGTTCAATTATCTCCTACCACATCTCATAGTGGCCATTAATATGGCATTGTATTTATATATGATATATATTATGTTTATTTTTTCTCTATTCTTCTATAATTTTTATTTACAAAAATACCTTTATGTTTTCCAATATGTGTAAACACGATAATTTCATTTGAGGAAGTGCAGACTATCGCCCCCTCAAGGTGATATGATACGTTTATGACATACATGGAATGTATAAAATATGGATTTAATGAAATTATGTAACATATATATCATATTATATTATACTATAATTATAATATACCTATATATTATTATGTTTTCATCCCTTTAATATAAAATAGAAATGAAAGTAGCGTTCATGCGTACGTACGGCTTACCGTCTCCATGAACGGTGCATTTCATTTATTAACTCCAAATGATATGGAATATTATAAATATATATAAAATGTATATATATGATATATATGATATCTAAATCATGAATATTATTCTGTATATAATGAAATTTTGACCACATTGACAATTTGTAAGTATAACAAGTTCATTTTTGACTAAAGTTCCGAACATTGACCAAATGTCCGATATGAACTCAAATAATTAACTAATTGTTATAGAAAGGTAAAAAGTGATATAAAATTAATAATAAACATTAAAAATGTTCTCAATGAAGTGGAAATTAACTTAATTTTATTATTCAGGAATAACACGTAATATACGAGTCAAGTCAGACACGAGGTAAGGGATTTCTTATCTCACTTTTAATTCCATGAGATTTCCATTATTCTCCACTTATTAATTTCATGTGGTGTATTATGTACTTCCATTTGATATATACTATCATTATTCTCTTTATATTCATGTTATTTTGTGATTAATTTGGTGGTTATTAACTTTTGTTCATACGACTCGATTGATTACATCGTGGTAAGTGGTTTTTATCTCGCTTTTTATTCTTGTGAGATTCATACTATATTTGACACTATTTCCTTTTGTGTGGAATATGTACTGCCCATTATTGTATTCCTTGTGGAATATACTTTAATTTATGGTTATTTACATCTTCATTTTATGATCCTTATTTCATGGGGTATATGTTTCATAAGTTACCAAATCAGTAAGGGAACCTTTTCACCCTATTCTTTTTAAAAGACTTCTTTTTTGTTATGTCTTTTAATTTACATCTTACTATGTTGGGATATGTTCTTATATATCCTTATTGCTGTAAATTTTATGTCCAAGTGATGATATACCCTTTCTCTCTCTCAGAAACTCATTTTTCTGAATTTTAATGTGACGTCGTTAGGCAGTCTAATTTCTGTAAGGGAACTTCTTTACCCAAATTCAATTATTTGGGTTAAACTTCTACTTATTAATTATGTCATGATATGAATATGTGTGAATAACCTATTATTTTTTTACACTTAATATCCAATTATATTGGGTGTATTATTATTTGTCACACATAATTATTTCATTGATTTATCCTTAATCTAAGGATGCTATCTTTATAAGGGATTTCGTCTCAATCTACATTCCATTGAAACTTCAATGTTTTTATGCACCAATTCACTCTTATATGGTGTATAAACTGTAATTTGGAATATTATATCATGAAACCATTTATTCTCATGATATTATAAAGTTATGATTAAATTATATTCCTCAATTATTTGTATTCAAGTCTCTCTCATTTTATTAAAAACTCTTTAACTAAAATATCGTTTTAAATGTTTTAATGATTTATTATTATAAATATTTCTCATTAAATTCCATGTTTTAAAAATGATTTTAAGGATTTATTTATATAGATATTAAGGGTTTAAAATGTTAATTCATTTAAAATATTCAAATTGGTATGGGAAACTTTTATTCAAAAATCTATTTATTAAATTTTTTAAATGGTTTTAAAAATGGTTTGATAAATCAATAATTATGTCAATATCTTGAAATGATATATTGTTATTGCAATGTGGAAATGTTATCTTCCATTATGATTGTTTTACATGTTTTGAATATGTAATGTATATTGGGAATTGTTTATGTATATGGGTGGTTATGTGATAAACCTAGGACGGGTGAGCCTGAGATAGCTCTCCAATGCATTGGGTAACGTGACGGAGGTAAACATGATGTTTCACCTAAGAGATTTAGGGAATATATTGTGATGGGTATTATAAGTGTAACTCCCTATGTAGTTGTGATAGCTACAATTTATGTTTTATATGGATGTCATAAGTTACCTTTATGATTTATGATTTCTGTGTGTTATTCATAAATCTTATGATTTCATGAGGTATGTTATGATTGAAAAGTATGGTTTCTTTGATTTTTATTTATTAATGGGATAATTTTCTCTTTCCTTATTTTATAACCCTTACTGATCTTTTTATGCTCATCCCAAGTTTTTGAAATGTTTTTCATAGGGTATATGGAAGGGTAAGAGAAAGGAAGTATTAAAGAATATTTATATCAATAAAAGAAATCTTGTTTTATTTAAGGAGTTTTAATTTTGTGAAACATTGGATAGAGTAAAAGTTTCTACTTTGTAATTTTTGAGATGTAATGTAAAATTTATGGCCTAATTCTCTAAAACTCTAAACCTGAAAAGATCATCAATGTGAATTCTTGACTTAACTCAAGATTATTTAATGTTTAAGTTAGGGTCCTTATAGTTGGTATCAGAGGTCGGTTTAGATAACTTTAGATGTTAGGGTGTTATTTAATCATAAGTGACATAACCATAATGTTTATCATATTAGAAAGAGTCATGGTTATTTTAGATAAATCTAATGAGATTAGGATAACATGAATAAGTATATCTTTGTGTTTACCCTCCTCATAAGATAAAATATGATGATTTTACGGATAAACTCACACTGACCTTTTTGGTTTTAGTAAATGGTTGGATCTAGCAGAAACCAACGTAACAATAGATGTGAAAGAAATTGTAGTGATTTTATTAATGAGATACTGAATGAAATGAGATATGCAATGAGAAGTCTTGTGGTTAAAATATATTATGGTTATTTCAGAGGAATTTATCACATGTTTGGAAAAGTTATAAAATTATATGGTTTTAGAAAAAGGAAAACCTGTAGGAAGGGTGACAACCTATCCCATATGACAAGGATGTGGGAATCAAACCCACAACCAAAGGGAGACAAGGTTGCATTGCCTACCACTGGCCTATGTGAAGTCCCTGGTTAGTATGACTAATTATTTTTTTAGTAAAATTATTTTATGGATCAAGAATAAGTTGATCTTATGGTTTTTCAAATGGATATCCTTATTATAGAAATGATTTTGTGATTAAGTGATATAGTTTATTTTGGAAGACGTTCTCTCTTTTGGGAAATAGTATATACCTAAGGAAAATAGAATACTATGGGATTTGATTTGTGGAGAAATTGTTGAAATATTATTTTTTGAGGAATCTATGTCTTATTTTGAAAATACGTCTATTTGGGTTATTTATAGAAATGATTAACCTATCATAGAGAATATGTGATTAGGTTAATTACTCTTTATTATCAGACTTTAAAAGTAGTCGATGTTATTTGGAGATAAATGTTAAGATTTACTATGAAATATTATCGGATTAAATTCTTCTGAGTTTTTGTTTTCAATATTACTTTGGATTATATTGAATAATTTTAAGGAATTTTGTTTATTGAATGGTCTTTGTTTAACTTAGGGTACTTTTTGTTGAATTTTGGAGATTAGTAATAGTATTTCTTTTTATAAAGGATTTTCCTTTTGGGGGATTATCTGATCTTGTACTAACCTTTTTGGTTTTGGTTAATGTCTAAAGACATGGGAAATATATGCTTCATCTTTTGTGGATCATTGATTCTCTAGAATTTGATTCTATCGCTTTAGGTGTGACCAAGTCATCTTGAATACTCATCATTTAGAGAAAATATGAGTTTTTGGTAGAAACTTATTAAAGGATGAAACTATACTTGAAAAGTAAGTATATTTCTCTATGTTCTTATTTTAAGTAGTAAAAGAATTCATCAAGTTTATGAAAATAAAATTAAAAAAACATTGTCTATTTACTTTCCTTACTGGGTAATCAAAGACCATTTAACCTATCACAAGTTTTTGATTTTCTGGTGGTTAACTTTATCCTAACCATGTTTTCTATCACACTCCATCAGAACTTGATGGTTTGTTTTCTCTTCCATATTCATGTTTTCCTACATGGAATCCTAGTATGGGATTATCTTGGGTGACCTTTGTACTTCTCTTTCTTTCTTTTAAAGTGATATATTTACGGACTCTTTTTCCAATGTGGGACTTTAAAATAAGTTTTCAATCCCAGTTTTAAAATTGCAAGGATGCAATTTCCAAAAGTGGGGAAGGATGTAACATCCCAGGTAAATAATGAGTAAGACTTTTTCATATTTATTAATATTTTTTAATTAAATATTAATTTTACTTTAAAGGGGATGCTATGATTCTATGGAATACTCGATACACAACAATGGGTTTCTTTGAAATCTTACGTTGCACACAATGCTGAGTCGTACTGAAAAATAACAAAAAATATTATTATTTTAAATAGTAGTTAACGCCTAGTCGTTGTAATGGAGGGAATGAACAAAACTAACTAAAATATGATTATACATGTTTGTTAAATGTTTTTACATTTATCCAATAAATTATAGATCCTTTAAATAAGAAAGAATCTAATTTTAAGCATAAATACTCTAATATTCTTTAAAATGTTGATTTATCACCTTTTAATGGTGAACCCTCTTTAAATCTAGTTTTGGTAACTTTTATATATTCTATTTTAAAAAATAAAATTATTATTTAGATTCAGGACATCAAAATTTACATTGGGTAAATTTTTGGTATTTTTCTGATAAAATTCATTTTTTTAATGAATAGTGAAAAATACTGTATTTTAATTCGAAACTGCCTTTTAATATAATTTATTTATATGGTTATATTATCTTTATAATTGGTTTTAAAGTGTAATTAGATTATATTTTTACCATTTAATCCAATTTTTTCCATTGTAATTAATTTCAATTTGAAATTGTACATAAACAAGTGTCAATCTTTTGATAGTTATTGTTTCTTAAAAACACGCTATTTGTTTTGACATCGAGAATTGATTTTAAATTAATTAATGCAACTTATATGTTTTTAATTTGGTAAAATAGATATTATTTTTGAATTAGTAATATCAAATACAACTTAGGATAATTTTTTTGTTATTTTTCTGAAAAACTTCAATTTTTGATGAATAGTGAAACCACTTAGTAGTAGTTAAAAAAACTGAATTTTTCATTTAAATGAAATTTTACCGCTTCTGTGAATTGAATTTCAAAAATCCAACATACATGGTTGTTATTATTATGTAAAATATGGTTCAATAAGTTGAAAATAATTTTTGGTGAATAGTAACTTTTGACTTTTATTTACCACAGTTAAAGGTAAATAAGGTAATTCAAGGTAAAAAGAATATTATAATAATAAAACATTACCTTAACACTTGTCCAAACATTATTGGATGAGTCATGGCCAACCATGGGAATCCTTGGGTCGATTTTGGGACCCCATGGATCCACTTAAGGGTGATAATGACACTTTATTTTAATTAACTTAAAGTAAAGACAAAAATGAAAATAACGAATATCTTTTAGTATATAATTTTTTACATGGGGTTATATAAGTCACCTTTTCAACTATAAATATTAATTGTAAATCTAATAACATTTCCTTTATTATGGTATTTTTTTATATAATTTTTAGACATCAAATAAATTAAATTATTTATGACACAATAATGATGCAGTATTTACCTCGTTAATAAATGATTTAAATAAATAAGATTATTAATATTAAAACAATATCCAAAACATGTCCAGTTATTATTGGATAATTTTATTTCAAACACGAGTCATCTTATCTTTGACTTTAATGAGTTTTTGACCTTTTGAAACCGAATATAAGTTTATAATAAAATAACATTTTCAAACTTTCCTAAAGAGACCCTCCTCTCCCTTATAAAAGGACACCACTTCTAACCCATTCATCACACCTCTCAATCCCCTTGTCTCATCCAACCCCTGCCTAGATAAGCTCCCAAGATCCCTCACCTCCTCCTAGAATCCTTACCTTAGGCAAAAGGCACCTCAAGAAGTCCTTTTGGTTCAAACCAAAGTGGGTTACCCAAATTAAAGGTAATATTTTCTCTTAACTTCTTTTATTTTATTTTACTTCTCTAACCCATAAACTCATTTTATTCTTTTATTTTATAAAAAACAGAAATATAATAAATATATTAGTATGATTTTATGAGAATTATTCAATCTACACTTACACACACCTCCATCTAATGGGTGAAGAACATATTGTTTCTCTGGATGGAAAACTAATGCCTCACAAAGCGATGATTCTTCAATTATCTCCCACCGCCTCTCATGGTGGACATTAAGATAGAAATTTATTAACATATGATATATATTATGTTTATTTTTTCTCTTTTCTTCTGTAATTTTTATTTACAAACATACCTTTATTTTATTCAATATGTTTAAACATTGTAATTTAATTTGAGGAAGTGCGGACTATCGCCCCCTCAAGGTGATATGATTCATTTATGACATACATAGAATATATAAAATATGAAGTTAATGAAATTATATAACATATATATCATATTATATTATACTATAATTATAATATATCAATGTATTATTATGTTTTTATCCCTTTAAATATAAAATAGAAATGAAAGAAGCATTCATGTGTACGTACGGCTTACCGTCTCCATGAACGGTGCATTTAATTTATTAAATCCAAATGATAAGTAATATTATAAATACATATAAAATAGATATATATGATATATATGATATCTAAATCATGAATATAATTCTGTAGATAATGTAATTTTGACCACATGGACAATTTGTAATTATAACAAGTTTATTTTTTACTAAAGTTCCGAACATCAACCAAATGTCCGATATGAACTCAAATAATTAAATAATTGTTATAGCAAGGTAATAAGTAATATAAAATGAATAATAAACATTAAAAAATTTCTTAAGGAATTATAAATTAATATAAGTTTATTATTCAGGAAGAACATGGAACATACGAGTCAAGTCAGACACGAGGTAAGGGATTTCTTATCTCACTTTTAATTCTATGAGATTTCCATTGTTCGCCACTTATTCATTGCATGTGGTGTATTGTGTAATTATATTTGATATATACTACCATGATTCTATTTATATTCATGGTATTCTGTAATTAATTTTTTGGTTATTAACTTTTGGTCATACGACTCGATTGATTACATTGTGGTAAGTGGTTTTCATCTCACTTTTTATTCCCGTGAGATTCATACTATATTTTCCACTATTTCCTTTTGTGTGGTGTATGTACTGCCCATGATTGTATTACTTGTGGAATATAATTTAATTTATGGGTATTTACATATTCATTGTATGATCTTTCTTTCATGGGGTGTATGTTTCATAAGTTACCAAATCGGTAAGGGAACCTTTCACCCTATTCTTTTTAAAAGACTTATTTTTTTGTTATGTATTTTAATTTACATATTCCTATGTTGGGATATATTCTTATATATCCTTATTTCTGTAAATTTTATGTCCAAGTGATGAGATACCCTTTTTATATCTCATCAACTCATTTATAGAATTTTAATGTGACGTCGTTAGGCAGTCGAATTTCTGTAAGGGAACTTCTTTACCCAATTTCAATTCTTTGGGTTAAACTTCTACTTATTCATTATGTCATGCTATGAATATGTGTGAATAACCTATGATTGTTTTAAACTTAATATCCACTTATATTGGGTGTATTATTATTTTTCACATATAATTATGTTATTGATTTATCCTTAATCTAAGGATACCATCTTTATAAGGGATTTCATCTCAATTTATATTCCATTGAGACTTAAATGTTGTTATGCACCAATTCACTCTTATATGGTGTATATACTGTCCTTTGGAATATTATATCATGAATCCATTTATTCTCATGATATTATAAAGTTTTGATTAAATGTTATTCCTCAATTATTTGTATTCAAGCATCTCTCATTTTATTAAAAACTCTTTAACTAAAATATCGTTTTAAATGTTTTAATGATTTATTCTTATAAATATTTGTTATTAATTTAAATGTTTTAAAAATGGTTTTAAGGATTTATTTATATGGATATTAATGGTTTAAAATGTTAATTCCTTTAAAATCTTCAAAGTGGTATGGGACACTTTGATTCAAAAATCTCTTTATTAAATGTTTTAAATGGTTTTGAAAATGGTTTGATAAAGCATTGATTATGTCAATATCTTGAAATGATATATTATGATTGAAATGTGGAAATGTTTTATTCCATTATGATTGTTTTACATGTTCTGAATATGTAATGTATTTTGGGAATTGTTTATATATATGGGTGGTTTCGTGATAAACCTAGGGAGGGTGAGCCCGAGATAGCTCTCCAATGCATTGGGTAACATGATGGAGGTAAACGTGATGTTTCTCATAAGAGATTTAGGGAATATATTGTTATGGGTATTCCAAGTGCAACTCCCTACGTAGTTGTGATATCTACAATTTAATTTTGATATGGATGTCATAAGTTACCTTTATGATTTATGATTTTTGAGTGTTATTCATAAATCATATGATTTCATGAGGTATGTTATGATTGAAAAGTATGGTTTATTTGATTTGTATTTATTAATGGGATAATGTTTTATTTCCTTATTTTATAACCCTTACTGAGCATTTTATTCTCATCCCAAGTTTTTGAAATGTTTTTCACAGGGTATAAGGATGGCTAAGAGAAAGGAATTATTCAATAAGATTTATATCAAGAAAGGAACTCTTTTTTTATTTAAGGAGTTTTATTTTTGTGAAACATTGGATAGAGTATAAGTGTCTACTTTGTAATTTTTGAGATGTAACGTAAAATTTATGGCCTAATTCTCTAAAACTCTAAACCTGAAAAGATCATCAATGTGAATTCTTGACTTAACTCAAGATTATGTAATGTTTAAGGTTGGGTCATTATAGGTAACCCTAGAAAACCGATAATGGTGCCACACCAGTTCTGTTTCCAAAAGGATAATTCCCCTCTCCCCATGAGCCAGCGAGACTGTGGACGGAGGATGGAAATAATAGGACTTATCACTGAGAAAACAGGCAGTGTATGGCCCTCCTCTAGTGGCTGGCTTCCCAATGAATAGTTGTGGATGGTCTTCCCCCATAGAGTGTGTTGTCCAGAACACCCCATGCTAATCTGGAGTGCATATAGTGTAATGTGTCTTCCAAGCAATGAACATTTATTCCTCCTTCACTAACTGGCCTCACCATATTGCTCTAGGAGGCCCATTTCCTTTTTCCTAAGAAGAGGAGGTCCCAGATGAATCTAGAAATAATAATTTCAATGTTTTTAATGACACCTTTTGGGACTTTAATATAATATAGATCATGCAATGGAGCCTATAAGAGTACACTATTAACCATAACGATCTCTCCCCCAAAAGATAGGTACTTGTTCTTCTAGTTCAACACCTATTATGTTATCTTGGTAAGAAGGTGGTTGAAGTCATTGATTCGCATAGTGTCCCATATCCTTGCAGTTGAATCATTGTATATTGAAAACATTATTATTTCCATTTTAATCAAAAACATGGTGTATTTTTCCACCACACATATAAAAAACTCCCATTCCCTTCAAGAATTTACCAGGGTGATTCTTTCCTTAGTTATCACATGTGGGAGAATCCTTCTTTCCCTTCTTCCATGTGTCCATATTTTTCTTTGTCATCCTTCTTCTCTTTCCTCCCTTAAAATCCAATGGACTCGGAGAATTAGTTACTTATCTTATTAACATATTATGGTATTTCTTCATATTATGAGAATACATGGGTGACTATTTCCCTTTCAAATGTCTGCTAAAAACAATGAAATATATTATCCTTCTTACTCTTTGGATCATGTGCATTAGTGAGGTTTGTATTCCTTCTATTGGGTGCCATTTCTAAATGACGACATACATAAGGTTAGATCATATCTTAATGTATAATCCAAAAACTAAAAAAAAATCTTACAATAAATTGAATATTTATACATATCTAGTCTAAGAATCATAAAAATGGTTTCTTTGGGGACATACTTACTCATAAATTCTTCATAATATTTTTTAAAGAAAATGTGAATTATCCTAATCATATCCCTTTAGAGTTTCAAACTAGGTACGCAGTAATCCCATTTTCATGTATCATGTTACCCCAATTCAATCCCGTAACACCTTGTCAAAGTTTTTACTCCTAGGTACATCTATATTAGAACCATGTCCACTTTTATTATCCATACAAGGATGTATTTCTTGGAAGACCCACAAAATCTCCACATTTCCAAAATTATAGGATGTTCATCTATACTAGGTTAATGTTCCCTAATCAATGTTTTTCTAAATCTAGTTACAATTTTTGTACTAAACTTCATATGATACCAATTTGAATTCCATGACCCCATTTTCCCAGAGTTAGTGCATTATTTTATGTCACATTGGCATGATCACAAGGACCGATCAGTTTGGTATCCTTGTAAATACTAGATACAAAAATAAGTTTTACATTACATATTTAATTGAAAAAAACATAGTGTATCCTTCATAAACACTCATATTCCTTAGACTATCCCTACAGGTCATTCATAATATACTTCTTCACATCCTGGGGAAAATGAAAAATAATAAAGGGGTGATCTCAAAAGATCATTAAGGTTAAACAATATAGCGGAAGCTATCATAAATAAGAATAAACATTTGAGGCAAGGTATAACATTGAGAAACAAGCCTTTTAAAACATTATCTTCAGCATAATATGGAAATAATAAATCAAATAATTCCATTTAAACATTCACATGTATATTCTTATAGTCGAATAATCACATGTAATATCAATAAATAATCTCATAATTAGGAAATGCATAATGTTGTATATCATAACCATGTCGTCAAGTCCTCATGCCCAGACCATTACCATACCATCAAGGTATTGTTCCAAGACACTAGTTTGTCTCATGAGACCTACCGACGCATAGAGGGGCTATAGTGGTCATCACCTATCACTTACTAATCCCAATGCATTTCTCATATGAAAATGGTGAAACATAACATAAACATTTATATTAAAACTATAATACAAAATGTTAATAATTTAACCATAAACTATAAATGGTATAAAAATAGAACATCCACAGTCAAACATGTCATAAAACCTTTAATACAATATGGAAGATTGTATCATAATAAATCAACCTTAATAAGAATTTAATCCAACAAATGATGTTGATATAGATGAAATTGATCTAATAAAATCATTAAAACTCTTTTAGAGAGATATCCCTTTTTTACTTTAAAACCATTTAAAATCCGTGAAATTATAAAAGAAAACATTTATTTTGAAAATAACCTTGTGATATTGTATGGAAGCTTTAGAATGTTAAGGCATTATAATGTTGGAATATAGCTACTCGCACCGTATAAGATAAAAGAACATGCTTTCTTTAATTTGTCGAAAAGTTTATAAAGTACCACGTTTGGAAAATGATGGAAAGATTCCTTTCAAAACATTTTATAAAAAGTAAAACATGGATCAAAATGAATTTAAAAAATTTTCAATAATATTTTGAATCACATTTTAAAATACATGGATATGGATGATAAATATGTCCCAGTATATACTTACATATAAAAAATCTTAGATAAAAAATGAGATTGCGAAATTTACCCTTACCTTGGAATTTCCTTTAGTCGAGGGTGCGTTAACCTCATGAATAATGTTTAAATAATGTTATTAAATTATATCAGGACCATATCCATATTTATGATATCATATATGATCCTATTATGTCGTTTTGTTAATAATATTTCAGTATTACCATTGTTTTTTGTGTTGACTTTTTTTTTCCTATGCATGTTTTGTCATGTAAGTCGTGTTTCTTATGAATAGAAAATATTGTATTCATATCTAGAATTATATTAAGTTAATAAGTATTATATTTGATCATAATATAAATTTTATAATCATTATTGAATGGTTAATGTGGAGAATGAATCTCATCACGTCCTGGAGATGGTAGGTCGTTTGTACGCACGAGCGACGATATCATTCCTTTAATGGTCAAATGGTATGGAATTGGGTGGAATTTTAATCATAAATAAAAAAAAATCATGTAATTTTTATTATCTAAATCCTTTTTATTCATCATTATACCCATTGAAATATATTATAGATGAGAAACTGTTTACACCACGGTGTAGATACGGTAAGTCGTACGTACACACACATGGTGATATTGTTTTTCATAGGATGGGTAAAAGGAGTAATATAGTTGTCACATAATCATAATAATATCTTATTATATGTATGATACTTGATTTATTATTATTTTTAGGGAAATATCATAGAATTAGGAAGTATAATAAGAAAATAAATTGAATTGAATTGGTAAAGAAATTACCTCTTATTTGTTGGGATTCCATGGATCTCCCCTTAAGGATACTAGAGATGATCTTTTTGGAAAAATAGGACCCACATAAGTTACAAAATAATTTTTATAGTATAATTGGGTATTTTTTGGTTGATATATAAGGCTCAAGGAGGTGTGAGGAAGTGTGGGAGGAGATGAATTTCTATAATATAGGGGAGGGGTGTCACATACATAACTTATTTTAAAGTTATTTTTAATTTATTTTCCATTCATGCTTTGTTTTGGGGGTTTCCCAGGCTTTTATGGAGGAATGGGTGAGTTTTCATGAATTGGGCCAAACCGTGAGCTTAATTCCAGATTTAAAATAAATTTTATTTATTTTATAACTCATTCATTTTTAAGAATTTTTTATCCATTAAAATTATTAATTGGCCTCCCCTGACCTGTTAACACCAACATTTAAATTTTGAGCCTTTATAAATCCATAATCATGGGGGGTTTGGGTTTTTATTTAAGAATTGGGCCAACCCGAAAGCTCGTTTTCCAGTTTTAAATTGTTTCATTAATTTTTTAATATCTTATTCATTATAATTAATGTTTCAGTGATTCAACCTCCCTCTCAACCCTAAGAATCCCAGGTGTGCTCCCATTTCCTTTCCCCCCTCCTTGGAGCTCTTTGAAATCGCAACTTAGGGCAGAACTTCATAGGGTGTCTCAAATTGGCCAAAATTGAAGAGGTAACTTCATCCCTTCTTAACTTTCTCAATTATTACTCTTTTCCCTCCATTCTAGTTCCTAAATTACCTCATAAATCTTGTTAAAACAATCCCTGAATTTTGTATGTTTTAAATTTCAGCTAATGTTGTTCTTGGAGTGATTAATTCAGGATACTTAAAGTAACTGAGTCCATTTATTTCCTCTTCCAAATTGCTTAGGGTTTCATTTATTTTTATTAGGGTTTATTCCCTATTCCTTGAAGTCCCAAATGACCAGGGGGTAGGTTTTCTAACCTAAGTTTTAACTTTGGGTTTTCTTTTCCAATTCTTGTGGTTTTAGGTTTGATCTAGGTCCCTCTTGGTGCGGCGGTGGTGCGATTTGATTTTTGCACAAAGGATTCAAGGTTTTAACTAATTTGGTAGGTGATTACATATGTATGCAATATATGTGAATTGAATTTATATTTTTATTATATTTTCATGTTCATTTAATTTTATGGTTTCTTCAAAAAATAGTTTTAGTGGTTTTTGTAATGCAAATGAATTTTTAATGCCAATTTTAGGTGAAATTAGGGGTTTTTCATGGAAGTATCTTGTTGGTTCTTTTGGGGCTGCCCTATCACTACTTATTTTATTTTATTGAGATGTAATAGGGATGAAAATACCGTTTTCAATGTTTATCCCTTCTGTTTGTTGCTGCGAAAGTTGGTTTTAATGGTGTTTTGGAACTTGTGAACTTTAAGTGTCATGTTTGTTTAAAAATGGAAGTTTTACAAAGATTACATTTCTTGGTTCACATGGGGCTGACATAAAAATTTATTTGTTGGTTTAATTGAAATGTATAAGGCTGAATTTTCTGTTTTGGTAACTTATAGGTGTTCATATAGTGTGCAAAGTGGGGTTTTCAGGGAGTGTTGGGTGCAAAATAATGCGGTTTTTTGAGAAATTGTTTTATGGAAAATCAAAGTATTTTGTTGTGTGTTTTAAATGGTATAAAGTGTGTATAGATACTGTATTGTTTTTAAGTGACCAGTATTTTTTTTATATGGAAATTTATGCATGTGGTATGCTGAATTTGTTTGATCACAAAGGGGGAATCCCGGGTACCTAGGTGGGGCGGATGTGTACTAGTACGACTAGTTGATCGGATGGGTTTTGTCCATGTTTCACCTAGAATTTGGATAACGGCAACTCTAACTAAACTATTTTGATGATTATTGGGGACCACTTGGTTATTGGTATGTTCCCTACTAGTGGATCGTGCAGGAGAACGGATTTTACTATGGTTACTTTACACCGAGGTATGAGGTACATGGGGCTCGAGACTATTTAGTGCCTAGGGGTGTTCCCCATTTTGTTGCTCATTTTGATTGTGATATTTTCCATTATATTTGTGTGTTTTTGGAAGTACTTTACAGTATCAAATATGTCTATTTAAATGTGTGAACATTCTGAAAATTTTATCTTGAAAACTATTTTCAATTGAAAGTTGCATTTCTTGGATTTTATCACTGTCTTTCTTTGCGTACTAAAACTGCTTTCTTTTTTACATTGTATTGAATCCTATTTGGAATAATTTGTTGGTATCCTATTGGGATTAGTCTCACACCCTACTTACACCCCTTGAGTGTAAGTAGACTTGGTTATGTTTGACTCAGGTAAAGGAAAGTCCAAGGGTGATGGCGATTCAGAGTGTTAGTCCACATCGCTGGGGCGGAGTTGTGGGGACGACTTGCGGGTGATGACCCCCTTGTCATGTGGAGTCCTTGGGGATGTATTGATATTTTCATTATTTGTATTTGGACCTCTTTTGTTGTCTTTAATTTAATTTATTCAGTTCTGGTTTTTGGTTAATACTTGCTTGGCTTGAAAATTTCATATTTATATTATGGATTGTTTTAATGTGTTATGCTTTCATACTCGGGTAAATAATTCCTATACCTAAATTAATGATACACGGGCACGTGTGCCATCACGTGGGGATAGGTAAATCCCTTCATGCCTTGGAATGGGCCAGGTTTGGTGCCGTTTTGATGACGACCAGATCTGGTTCGTGACAAAATGGTATCAGAGGAGGTTCTTGTTAACTCTTTAGGTCACGTTATTTAGGGAACAGTCGGGATAGTCTAGAGTTAGGATTTTTGTGACTTGGTAGTTTGGTTATGGGTAGTTTGACTGATCACCACACCTCATGATAAGATTTGAGTCTCCAGGGTAAGTCGATATTTATCTAAGTCCTTTGGTTTTCTTGGTTTGATAATCATTAGGGGAAATGAAAAGAGAGTTGGGTTAATGGTCTCAGTGAGCTCGCAGGGCCTGGAAATCCATGTGGAGCTGAGGATATTCCCTAGAACACTCTATGTGACAGTGAAGTGATTGGGATATGGCCGCCAACCATATTTTCAAGTCACCCACTGAAACTAGTTTCCTCTTGCATTGTTTTATGCTTTAGTTTTGAAATCTTGGCACTTTGGTTTTAAAGTGACTTGGTTTTAAGAAGCGTAAAGTTTTTGTGAAATGATTTTCAAATAAATAGGGAATGATTTGGTTTATGAAATGGTGGAACTGAATTTTTAGAATTGTTTTGAAATGTAAAATGGTGTTCTTACACCTCTTTTGAAAGAAGGAACTATATTGAAGTTGGTTTTGAAAAGTGTTTCCAATAGAGTTTTATAAACAATCAAAGAGTGTTTTAATGGGATGAGATGTTTTGAAATTGATGTGAATATTTTTAAAGTGAGTTCTTTTCTAAATGGTTGTCTTTCTGAAAAGTTTTGTAAGATGTGAGTTGGGATTTTTATCTCGTGGTTAGTGGTTTTGAGAAAAAGGATGTGTTGGTTAACCGTTTTGGTTTTGAAAAGTGGAAAGAATTTTTGTTTTAACCTTCGGTATTTTTTTGAGCAACCACATGCATGGGGTTATATGGGAAGATGGATGGTTTATGACATGACTAGATGAGTTTCGGGATGGATATGAGGAGGGTGCCCGGTGTGGCACAGAAACATGCATGTGTAAGGCCCATGGGGTACCATTGGTGGATGTGCTAACCGCTGAACCATTTGTTTTCAAAGAAATGTTTTTAAAGAAAAAACATAATGTCTGGATGAATTGTTTGGGATGGTTTATATTATGTGTTTTTGGAAAATTTCGATGTTGTGGGATGTTTTGAGTCCAAAAACCCCTCCTGTTCGAACTGTGTTTTGGGTTTGTGTTTGGTTGGTAAGCTGGGTAAAAGGACTGGTTAGTAGTCTCCTATGAGATCTGTTTCAGGAAACCTTTATGGTGGATCCCTTCATGTGTTTGAATCTGGTTTGTGGCACTTTTTGGCCAATGTACCAGCTTGTTTGGGTCTTTAGGTTCTCTTGTTGGATAAGGTATGCCCCCATTAAGGGTTAATGCAAAACTGAAGTGCAACCCAGATTGTTTCTCCATTGGAAAATCCTCCAGTTGATCAATATAAGGAATATTTTTTTTCTCAAGATCTATAGATTGAGTCTACACCCATTCCTTTCTTTTATTTTTAGATCCTCTTGTAATGGGAGAGTTCTCGTGGAAGGTTGAAAGAGACCTTAGTTTCTTAAGTTTCCTGATTCGTCGAAGGTGGATGTGGTCTAGGGTTGTTAGTGTGGATGAGTGTCTTGATGGTGTCTAAGAGGAGATTTGGGTTCTTCAAAGTTTCTTTGAATCATGAGTTCATGTTAAACCACCGGTGTGGGAAATGTGGTCATGATAGGATATTGTGGCCACTTTTTATAATTGTGTGTTGTTTGGGGATGTTGTATAAGGTCCCTATCCATGCATTGTTTATATTAGTCACAATGGTCATGTTCGGTGATGCCTTATGATGTCATGTGCTCGATTGACCGTATCGGTGAAAGTCGTGAAATCCTCTGAGATTCCCTGTTATGTTGGGAGAAAGTATCCCTTGGAAAAACTTCAAAATATTACATTTTAGAGGAAGTGAGTGTAGGTGTTCTTTACTTCTATTGTTTCTCACCTAAAGAAATAAGGTGTGATGTGTGTGCATCTTCTTAGCCCTTGTTTTAGTGAAATATCAGGATAGGGTAAAGTGAGTTTAGAATGTGTTATGTCTGGAAAACTTATCTGGGATTGTGGTGTAGTTGTTGGTGGCATCGAAAGAAGAATTCTCATTCAGTAGGTTTCCCAAGACTAACTACGAGGCTGAAGATGCTTCAATCATTTGAGCTCCAGACATAGGTCTCAGAGAGAAGATGGCTCGTAGTCAGGGGAAATAACAGGGTCATTTAAACCCTTGTACAAAGTCCTATCCTAAATATGAAAGATAAGAAGAGTTTAAACCTCTGGTATCATAATATTTCTTCTGTTGTTCACATTTGGTGGAAATAGGTGGAGGGCCTTGTACCCAGTTCATCGCCCAATGTTATTCCCTCTCCCTTTGATTTCCATTGAGTATTTGGAGAATGGTTGGAAATTTGGATAGATAGACTGAGCACATAGTTTGTGAATGATTAATATTGATTGTGTTCCTGGAAGCCATGTGGGAAGATTGATCAGCACAGTTAGTTCACGGTTTCACAAACTGTCCAGACTAACTGTGTGACCATCCCAAATCTTGAAATTTTTGGGTTTTTCTGTGTTGGCCCATCCTGGTCGGTTAAGATGGTTGGTTCTTATGGTGGGGAGAACCACTATGATTCTCATGTATGTTCATTCAGAAATTTTGAATGGAAGTCTACCTTATGTACCAGGGAGTCCGTTCGGGCCTCCCCCAATTAGTGTCCCAATTCTGTCTTAGAAAAAAATTATTGGTTGTCTCTTATGGTGGGGAGCGTATTTGTGTCCCCCCGTACCGGTAACTTAGATTTATCTATGGTCTTGGATTAGTGTAAATAGTATAATTTGGAGATATCTAGCTACCAACATCTTTTTTTATTAAACGTTGGGATTGGAGAGCGCCCAATGGTTTAGTTAAAGTAAGTTAAGTGTAACCTTGTTCAAAGTTGTTGTTCGTTTGGGTGAATTGCTTAAGTCTTGTTCGGATAGTGTTTGAGGAGTTTTATTTTGGGATAAAGTATGAATGTGATTGATCATTTCAGGAAAGTGGTGTAAGTTTTGGTTGTGATATTAATCCTTCTTTAATTGATCACTGGAGGTGTTTTGTCCTTTGGGGGCGAAACCTGGCAAGGGAGTACCTATTGGTTTCTCAGTTGGATTTGGTTGTTGCTTTGACCTTGCTGTGACTTTCCGGGGCACATTGTTTTAAAGGTGGGGAGAATTGTCACATAAATAACTTATTTTAAAGTTATTTTTAATTTTTTTTCTATTCATGCTTTTTTTGGGGTTTCCCAATCTTTTAAGGAGGAATGGGTGAGTTTTCATGAATTGGGCCAAACCGTGAGCCCAATTCCAGATTTAAAATAATTTTTTTTTATTTTATAACTCATTCATTTTTCAACATTTTTTATCCATTAAAATTCCTAATTGTCCTCTCCTAACCTATTAACACCAACATTTAAATTTGGATCCTTTATAAATCCATAATCATGGAGGATTTTGGTTTTTATTTAAGAATTGGGTCAACCCGAAATCCCATTTTCCAGTTTTAAATTGTTTCTTTAATTTTTTAATATATTTTTAATTATAATGAATTTTTCGGTGATTCCACCTCCCTCTCTACCCTAAGAATCCCATGCGTGCTACCATTGCCTTTACCCCCTCCTTGGAGCTCTTTGAAATTGAGACTTAGGGAAGAACTTCATAGGGTGTCTCAAATCGACCAGAATTGAAGAGGTAACTTCATCCCTTCTTAACTTTCTCAATTATAACTATTTTCCCTCCATTCCAGTTCCTAAATGACCTCCTAAGTATTTTTCGAACAACCCATTAATTTTGGAGGTTTTCAATTTCATCTACTATTGTTCTTGGAGTGATTAATTCAAGATAATTCAAGTAAGTGGGTCCATTTCTTTCCTCTTCCAAATTGCTTAGGGTTTCATTTGTTTTTATTAGGGTTTATTACCTACTAATTGAAGTCCCAAATGACCAAGGGGTAGGGTTTCGAACCTAATTTTTAACCTTGGGTTTTATTTTCCAATTATTGTGGTTTTAGGTTTGATCTAGGTCCCTCTTGGTGCGGCGGTGGGGCGATTTGATTTTCGCACAAAGGATTCAAGGTTTTAACTAATTTGGTAGGTGATTCCATATGTATTCAATCTATGTGAATTTACTTGATGTTTTTATGAAATTTTCATGTTAATTTAATTTTATGGTTGCTGCAAAAAATATTTTTAGTGGTTTTTGTAATGCAAATGAATTTTTAATGCCAATTTTAGGTGAAATTGGGGGTTTTTCATGGAAGTCTCTTATTGGTTCTTTTGGGTATGCCCTATCACTACTTATTTTATTTTATTGGGATTTAATAGGGCTTAAAATACCGTTTTTAATGTTTATACCATCTTTTCGTTGCTGCAGAAGTTGGTTTTAATGGTGTTGTGGAACTTGTGAACTTTAAGTGTTATGTTTGTTTAAAAATGGAAGTTTTACAAAGATTACATTTCTTGGTTCACATGGTTCTGCCCTAAAAATTTATTTTTTGGTTTAATTGAAATGTATAAGGCTGTATTTTCTGTTTTTGTAACTTATAGGTGTGCATATAGTGTGAAAAGTGGGGTTTTCAGGGAGTGTTGGGTGCAAAACAATGCGGTTTTTTGAGAAATTGTTTTATGGAAAATCAAAGTGTTTTGTTGTGTGTTTTTAATGGTATAAAGTGTGTATAGATACTGTATTATTTGTAAGTGACCATTATTGGTGTTTTTATATGAAAATGGATGCATGTGGCATGCTGAATTTGTTTGATCACAAAGGGGAATCCTGGGTACCTAGGTGGGGCAGATGTGTACTAGTACGGCTAGTGGACCGGATGGGTTTTGTCCCTGTTTCACCTAGAATTTGGATAATGGAAACTTTAACTAAACTATGTGGATGATTATTGGGTAACACTAGGTTATGTTTATGTTCCCTACTAGTGTATCATGCATGAGAATGGATTTTACTATGGTTACTTTACACCGAGGTATGAGGTACATGGGGCCTGAGACTATCTAGTGCCTAGGGGTGTTCCCGATTTTGTTGCTCATTTTGTTTGTGATATTTTCCATTATATTTGGGTGTTTTTTTCATTAATTTACATTATCCAACATGTATATTTAAATGTGTGAATATTCTTAAAATTTTATCTTGAAAACTATTTTCAATTGAAAGTTGCATTTCTTAGATTTTATCACTGTCTTTCTTTGTGTACTAAAACTGCTTGCTTTTTCACATTGTATTGCATATTCTTTAGAATAATTGGGTGGTATACTATTGTTCTTAGTCTCACACCATACTTACACCCATTGGGTGTAATTAGACTTGGTTATTTTTGACTCAGGTAAAGGAAAGTCCAAGGGTGATGGTGGTTCAGGGTGTTAGTTCCCATCGTTGGGGCGGAGTTGTGGAGACGACTTGCGGGTGATGACCCCCTTGTCATGTGGAGTTCTTGGGGATGTCTTTATATTGTAATTATTTGTATTTGGACCTCTTTTATTGTCTTAAATACAATTTATTCAGTTCTGGTTTTTGGTTAAGACTTGTTTGGCTTGAAAAGTTTAGATTTATATTATGGATTGTTTTAATGTGTTATGCTTTCATACTTGGGTAAATCGTTCCCATACCTAAATTAATGATACCCAGGAACTTTTCCCATCCCGTGGGGATAGTTAAATCCCTTCAGGCCTTGGCACAGGCCAAGTTTGGTGCTGGTTTGATGGCGACAAGATCCGGTTCGTGACAAGGGGCACTTTAGGAAACTCTCAAAAAATTAAAATATAATAAGACTATTCTAGATCTAAATAATTACAAATGGACCATAAATTAAAATTAGAATACATGTTATACTATATCCTACCCCTTGTGATTATTTAACATTTTTTTTATTTTTAAATAGTTTAATAATAAATTAATTCAATAAGATATTATTATTGCCGAATTTAATATTATTCAACTAATTTGACTTAAAATATAATAAGAAAAGGTGGTAATTCGAATATATTACTTTAAAATATCTATAATATGTCATATATATATATATATATTAATTTTTTTATAAAAATTAAATAATCCAAAATATAAAAAAATTAATAATATTAAAATCATTTATTCTATTTTTATGTTACTTGAATAAATATTTTTTTTTATAATTGAAGAGACTTTTAACATAATTATATAACACCTAAAATTAAAAATAAATTTATATAACGAAACTAATTTCATTTATATCAAAATATCCATTTAAATTCGTTCATATCTTGAGTTTCGCTGCATATGGACCCATAAAAGATATTAAAATACAAGATAGTGATATTTTGTAAATATCTTTGATTTAAATAATATTTAATTTATTTTCATGTACAAGTGTCCATTAAACATATCCAAATAAATAATAATGTTATAATTATTTAATCTTATTCATCCAATATTTGTTTTGGAAATTTTTTGGTTTTATTTTAAACCTTATAATTTGGATTTACCCTTAATTAATTCTTTTAACTCTTACCATGGAAACATGTCTTTTTATTACTAAGGGTTAATATATTCACTCTAAAATGAAAAATAATCCATAAATGGACTATTGGTGACATATTTAACTTCATCCCAATTAGTTTCCCTAAGTTTATATTTTTAGGTATTTTAAATAATTTAATAAAATATTATTTATTTTAAAATTCCAATAGTATCAACTTTGACACTATTCATTAATTGACTTTTTAAAAATATAATAACCTAAAGATATGTTCAAACCAACTCCTTTAAACAATAAATTAAAATTAAAATTCATCTATAAAATTAGTGTATGACATTAATTTAATGAAATTATATTTATTTTAATATTTTTAATATCATTTATTTGATATTTCTATTTATAAATTAATTTCAGTGTCATTATTGAGTCATCGTTAATGGTAATTATTTAATCTCTAAAAATTATAAATAAATATCTATGATTTAGGAAATTCTATTAAATTTCTATATACTATGTATAGTCTATTTTATATTCTGGTTATCCCTATATTAAAATTAATATACTTATATGAAATGAGAGTGTGACATTTTGTCACATTCATTGATGTTTTATAATATTCATGTCAAATTCATGGTAAAATGTCAATTAAATGATTCTATTTATAAAATTATATGATAAGGGTATAATTTGGTCATGCAATGTGATTTTTATAGGTTTTAGGATAATTTATAATATTATTTTTATCTTTAGTTACCCGATTTACCCTTAACTGCGGTAATAAAAAAATTACAAAAGTTACTATTCATAATGTCCAAAAATAAACATAACCTATTAACATAATTTTAACCCACTGATTCAAAATATGGAATCCTTTTTTCAAATTTCTAAACACATAAGTTTCAGTAATTTATTTAAAATTAATCCCGTTGTCGGAATGAAAAATGGGTTTTTAAAAGTTAAAACATTGCAAAAGATTGAAATGTTTTTATATCAAAAATCATGGTAAATTTAATTCCAATTCCCATAATTACATTAAAGTATAATAATATATTCTATTATTAATTTAAAACCATTCAATAATATAATTTATTCTCATAAATTATTTCTATGAAAAAATTTGTTTTCAATTATCATTTAGTATATTTTTTACTATTTATCAAAATTTAAAACTTATCAAAAAAATATCAAAAATTAATCCAAAGTAAATTTTTATATCTTTATTCCATATAAGAATTTTATTTTGTTAAATATAATATAATTAAGTTTCAAAAACTATATTTATATTGGGTGCTCCATCAAAAGGTGGTAAAACAACATTTTTTTAATGCTTCTTTTATCCGAAAAAATTGAATTTGTTCCTATATCGTGTATATAAATTACATAATATGAATATTAAAATTATATAGAATATATAAAATTCAAAATTTGGTTAATATTATTCATAACCGCTAATTTAACAGCTCTGTTATATATTATAATAATATTTTATTAATATATTGTTGTTTATTAAAACTGGGTCTTGTGTGTAACACAAGCCAACTTATTGTAGTGTTTAGCATAAGCTTAACATGGTGTTGTGTAAAAATAAAGTAACAAAATTAAATTTATTCATAAATAAAAATATTGTAAAGTCTTGGGTTGTTACAATGATATTAGTAATTGATAATGCATGTGATTATTCAACTGGGAGAATATTTATGGTTAAGTTTCACTATCATATGATTATTTATATGGAATTATTTATTAAAATTTTATTCATACAATATTATGATCAGGTTATTGATTAAATGGTATGTGTTTCAATAAATCAACTTTCCATAATCATTTCTTCTTGTTTATGATAGCTTCCACTATATTTCTTACCCTTACTGAGCATCTGAGCTCACCCATTTATTATGTTTTATTTTTTCACATAATGTGAAGATTTATATTATGAATGGATTTTAGGTATAATCTAAGAGTTTATGGATATTTCCAATGGAGTTTATTTGTTTTATTTTCTTACTTTCAAGTTGTAAAGTAACAATTATGTTTGTATCTGGTTTTCAAAATCTATTAAACTACTTAGTACTTCAGGATGTGACTTCCTTGTTTATTATACCAATATAAATAAGTAAGGCACCAGTTCTATAATACAGGGGTTTGGGTTATTACAGATATGTTAATTTCAAAAATAAAAATTATTTTCTAAAATATATTTTCTAAAATTGAAAAAAAAATTAAAACAAACCCCAAAGATGTGATGAGAATTGGGTTTTCGAGAAGTGTATTTTTTTCAAGCATAATATGATTTATATTAACTATATAACTAATAATAATCATTATAAGAATATAAATTAGAATAAATTGATATATAATTTATTCTTTTCATTTAATAAATTCCTCATTAGTTATTAATTAAAAATTAGAAACATTATGCACTTTAAAATAGTTTTCAGAAAAACCAACTTTTTAAACCAAAAAATAAGTTTATGCTAAAACTGTTAGGAAATGGGGCTATAAAAAATATTCAAAAACATTGTTATAGTCTATAGAATAGTTGGTAAAGCCTATACCAATGGTTCACCAGACTTTTGGTTATAATACCTTGGGTATAGTTATATACCAGCGATTTAGAGTGAACTGTTGGTATAGGCCTCATGGAGTTTCATTTTACCAATTACTCTAACAAAACCATTGTATATGTCATTACCAATAGTTTTAAAAATATTTTATAAATACCTATACCAATGTTTTATAAACCATTGGAATAACCTTTCTCGGTTGAAAGTTATAACATCGGTTGTATGAAACTATTGGTATAGGTCTATACCAACAGTTTTCAAACTATTGGTATAGACCAGCTATTCCTTCCCATGAAGTATCACCCCCACCATGTAAAATTACCTATATAAATCACTAAATAGATGTAGTAAAGATCCCCAAACAATATAAAAACAATGATAATACAAGAAACTAATTAATACATTCAACCAATCATGACACACATTTAAAAAATCACATATATTCATTCACATCCAATCATCATAATCAAGTTTCATAATATCATTAAAATATGAAAAATATCAATCTCTCTCATCACAACCAATATCATAATAATCATCATCAACACCATCATCCTTACCATCTCAATCTCTAAGGTTTTCATCATCCCAACCACTAATAGGACCATCACCTAATGCACCATATAACATACTCATCATTGACATATATGTTTCACAAGACATAATAGTATCTGGTACAAGTGATATCCGTAAGGCTTCCATAAATTTTATAAATTCATTTTTGACCTTTTGATTCTATTCATTCGACTGTATGAACCTTTTTTTCCCTCTTATACCTCAACATGATCTTGTGGTTCCTTTGTACAAGTTATTTCTAAATTAGTGCTACCAAAATAGGCACCTGAAGTGGGCCAATATCTATTAGGGACAGTATTATTCCCTAGTCGATAGCATACTCTGTCATGGTGCTCATCTCCTAATACCTGATGTAAATTATCATTTGTCCCTAATTTACCAGTTTTCTTCTCATCAAGGGCCTCCAAATCTCGCTCTTACAAATATTAATAAACGATTTAGTTACGAAATAGATATTAAAATTTTAAATCAACAAAGTAAAACTTATAATCTACTGTTATGTCTATTCATTTACTATACTTCCATATTTCTCCTTTTTACTCAAGAAAAACAATTTTTCTCAAGGAATGTGTCCTTTAATATTCAAAATAACCCTATGAAATGAAATTTAATTTAGGAAACCATTATTCAAAAAAGTTTATTAATAATGAATCTTATATATAAAATAAAATGGATATACTCAATGATGCAATATAATTTGTTATAATGATTGATTACTTTGTGATAGTATGATATGAGTTGGTTAACAAAATAAATTTTATATAATAAATTTGTAAAGTTTAGAATATGATTAAATAATTATTTTATAAATCAACTTAAAGTTGAATTTTTGGATTCTTGTTTGTATATATTATTTCCATTAATATTAGGTAAATTTTATTATATAATAATTGAAAAGTAATGTCTTTATTGAAAAAAAAAATCCAAGATTAAATACATGTATAATATGGTAAAATTGATAAGTGAAATTTATCCTAGATTTGTTCCTATTTGGTTTTTTCTATGTTTTTATGATTTAATTTGAAATTGGTTAAAATAGGTAAAAGCAAGGTAAATTTTTCATTGATGGATATTAATTAACATGTATAGACAACATGGATTTTATGTGTGCATTTTTATTTTGATGAAATTTAATTCCATTTATTTTTTGTTAAGTAGAAAAATAATATGTTAATGATTATTTTTAAAATTATTGTGATTAATGGATGTTGGAGGAATGTTTAAGTGGGAATTAGAATAAATTGAATGAAATTTATTTGTATATAATTTTTATTTATTGTGTATAAGGAAGGCATAATGGGAACTACGATTTATGTTAAAAGTTTTATTTACATGACCAAATATTTAATTGTTGTTTTGAGAAATTAGATAAAATCTATTGGTGTTTTTTTAAGAAACATGAAATAATTGGATTTATTATTTATTTTGTTAAATAATTTTAATGTTTAGTAAGAATGAGAGTATGTGAAATTCAGATTTTATGTTCTAGATATATTTACAATTTGTTTGTTGTGTTGAAATTGGGATGGTGTGTCTATTGTTTTTCGTATGGCTTGGGTAAAAGAAAATAGATTTAGTTTCTTTTCTGGTTTAATTCTAGTTTTTATATAGTTCTTATTGGATTCTTGAAATTTGGTAATTTGAGTGGGAATTATGCTTCTAATCCTTGTGAGGAATGGTGACATACCTTAAGGTAAGTGGTTATAGACTTATTTGATATTATAATTCACTAATCTAGTGTATTATAGTTAATATGATAATTGAATTTAGTTGTATCTAATTTTTTGATATGAAATTTGATAATAATTCAAAGAATTATGTGCTAACATGATTTTTTATAGATTAATAATGAGAACAGATGTGAAATTATCTTGTGTTTAGATTAGAATATTGTAGTGAATTAAGTATGTTATGGAATAAAATGAGTTTTTTGATTTAATAGAGACAATAAGTGGAATAAAATGTTTTATGATATTTTATTTTATTGAATTTATTCTATGATGACGTGATTATATGGTATTTAATAATCATCACATGTGATTTAAATGGGTAAATTTATGGAATAATGTTTAAAGGTGATAATGGTGTCAATTATTGAATTAATAAAACTAAATAATATTAATGTATTTTAATTTTTTAATAGTTTGTTTTGTGTATTGATTGATCATTAATGATCTATGATGATTTTTTTTAAATCACCACGTGGCATTTTGACATGTAAAATGTATTTTACATGACGTTATTTCTTTTTTCGTTGAATAACTTGTGTGTACTTCTGGAATTTAGTTACAAATTGAGATTAAGATTGGTATAGGTGAATAAATCATATGTGAGTTTTAAGGGTAGTGAGTTATTAAATGGGAATAAGAAGTGGTTTAAATAAGGGTTTAATATGGAAATTTCTACAATGTTCAATGATGGAAAGTAAGGAATTTCATCCTATAATCCTCTACAAATTCCTTAAGTCCACCTTCGAGTTACAGAGATGTTTTTTAGCACTTATACCTATTTATAGATATAATTTAAAGGGGGTTGATTGAAATTAATAATTTTTTAAGTACTATTTAATTTTTTAAATTTGATGATTAAATTATTAATTAATAAACCCAAGATATGATTTCTAGAGTGGTGTGTTTGCGTAGTGGGGTATAAAGTATGATTAATTTTTTATACTTAAATATGTGTTTGGTATGAGGTTAAGTAAACATTAAATAATGAATTGAATTTAATACCTTGTTTCTAAATAAATTGAATGTGTGCCTATTGATCATTTTTTCTTTAAAAATGTTGGTCTTTATTTGATAACTTTAAACAATGAAACTATTTTGAGAAGTTTTTTGGGAGAAGTTTGACATGGATGTGATTCTTATTTTTTTCTTTTTTGGTCAACACAAAAATCATGTTAAACCCAAAGCGATATTTAAAGATTCATTTGAGATGATTTTCATTCCAATATTTATGGAGCTTTTTAGGATTTTGGAGAAAATTTGGAAGTATTTTGATATGTTTTTTAATTTGGATCAAATTTAAAAAAAATCTAGGTCTAGAGGTGTATGAGTTATATTGAATGAAGTAAGAGTAGTTACAATGTAATCTCTCAGCAATACTATAGAAAATTATGTTATGTTGTATACATGGAATAGAGTTTGAAAATAATAATAATAAGTATAAAGAAGAATAAGTTTAAAAGTAACTAAAAATGTTATATTACTAGAATTTGTATTTGAATTTAAATTTCAAAATATATTTTTTGATGATAGTGCATGTTATATGTTGTGATTCATGCTTTCATGTTGTTGGAGTGGTGTGTGATAGAAAAATAAAAACAATGATTACTCTTATAGAAATTATCAAGAATAATTTTGAGTAAAACAAGAATAATAAGTGTCTATGTGGATCACAAAATGATAATAAGTAACCTAAAACTATATAACTTGAATAAGATATACTTTTTGAAGTTAAAGAATTTTATTTTAAACGATATGTTTTCCTAGAGAATTATTTATTAATGATTCAAGTATGATTATCCATCATATTCTATGACTGGTAATCTGTGATATGATACAAAAATTTCATAAGGATGAAATTTCAAAGTGGTTTTTTTATTATACGGATTACATAATAAGATTAATGTAATAGACACAACTCGTTACACAATATTTTTATTCTACAATATTTTCAAATATTAGTTGTTTGAAAACATTTGTTGTTGGATTTCCATAGATTAATTAATATACATCTTTGATGGGTATAATTTTTCTATTTCTTTCATTGTAATATAATTTATTTCAGTATATTGTTTTATCATGTGTATCACACATTGGTTATACCTCAAATAAAATTATTTTGTTGGTAATGGTAACCATAAGAAAAATCAATAGACAAGTTCTACCTAATCCTTCATTAGGAAAGGTTAGTTTTTCCTTGATATCAAAAGGGATAGTTTATTATTTGGGATCCTCCTTAGTAAGGTATTATCCCATAAAAATATAGATTTTTTCTATACTATAAGAATGGTTGTATTTAGTTTCTAATTCTATGTGTGAAAAAATAATATTTCAAATACTTTTCAACATTAATCCAAACTCTTAAGTCAAGTTATCAAAAAAACTATTTAAACTATTTTTTCTCATCAATATATTGTAAAGTTCATAAATTATCAGGAAAATAAATATATTTGTTATAAAAAAAATATAATGAATCTATATAATTTACAATTGAGAAAATTTTATTTCCATAATTTATTTAAATAGAAAAATTATAAATGAGTTTCATACCTGCATCCTCTCATGTTCTAACATTGTAGTCCACCCTAAAGTGTGGAGGTATTTTGTAGCATCCTTATTTTTTTATTTTTTTATGATGCTTCCTAAAAAGGAATTTTCAATAATAAAAAATATATAATTAATGAAAATCATCATAATTCTCAATCAAAAACCTCAAATTTGAATAGTAACTTAAACTTGATACTCTTCCAATGAGAAATCATTTCCCAATAATGTGATACTAGACAATCATTCATTATAGTTATAAACTCTAAGTCCATTTCAACTCTAGAAACACATCCACTATACAACTCAGGATTATATTCTATCCACAATTCACCTAATTCTATGAGTTGTGCCTTCCTCACAGCCGCACCATCAGTAAAATTATAATCAATCTCGCACTAAAATATTAATTCATATAAATACAATAGCAATATAACATTAAATCTAATGATTTTACTTACCCATATTTATGACCAAGATTTATCTTTTACTTTATTTTGAAGGTGTCTCTAGGAGAGTGGCCTAAAGGGAATGATGTTAGAGTATTTGGAAAGTATCACCAAAAGAATCCAATCATATCACCCTATTTTTTCAATCATTTTATTATCCTCATTGTACTCAAACAGCAGTTTTTTATGACAGTTCCACACCTCAAGAATGCTTGTACACCCAGACCACCTAGTGGTGGATCCACATGTGAAATAAAAAAACTAATTTTATATCAATACATCTTATAATGAAATTAAATTATGGTCAAAAAAATTAACTAGGGTTCTATAAATATTCCTAATTTGGGTGGATAAGTGGGTACCACCAGATCCCTAATATATAAAGGATCATTAACCTGTATATTATGAGTGGGATCCAATGTTTTCTCATGAGGCTTAAAATGTGTTAGAGTATAATTCAAAGGAGCATAAATGAGGAAGATTGGGGAGAAGGAAGTATAAGGAAAAGAAGTTGGCATAGACATCTATGAAAAAGTATAATATGGATGGGGAGTTTGAGCCATCATTAGATAAGGTAAAGAAATAAGAGGAGGATCAGATGTAAATTGTAGTGAAAATATAGGCGGCCTAAATATCTTGGGTGCCTCTAACGACATTGTGGAATAAGAAAGTATGATAGATGGTATATCTGGTGAAGGGATAGAGCATGATCGTGAATGATGAGTGATCCAAGTAGCTCTTATACCACCCCACCCTCACATCATCTAGGTGACCACTGCTGCCACTAGGTTTGTTGGAGATTAATTATCTTCTAGGCAGTGGGTCCTAATTAAAATTAAAAAAAATCACATGAAATTATATGTTATTGATATAAATATTTTAAATAATATACTTACAATAGAAAACATAGGAGGAATTCCCAACTATACTTACAATAGAAAACATAGGAGGAATGCCCAACTCTCTCATGTGGTGATTATTTTTTGAAATCCACTTCTTTCGTACCTCTTGAATGTTTTTCACTTCTTGTATTTGAAAAAAATATTCATTTAATTATAAATTCATAAATAATTTTTAATCCAAATAAGAAAGAACATGTGACATGACTTAATTAAGGAATAAAAATTATCAAACTAAATAAAGGATACGTAGTGACATAATAAAATAATGTTATATTTAGCGGGAATACTATCAAAAAATAAAATACATGTCATAGAAAAATCAATATATTCAAATTAGCATGTTTATCATCAGTATGATAAAGTTTTAATATTCTATTTTCAATTAGATCCAATTTAGTTTTGGTTAAGACATTTGGTTCATTTTTGTCAATTAATTAGGTCATTTATTTATTTTTTGGGTTAGGTCATTAGGTTCATATTTTTTAGGTTAGTTAATTTTTTCCATTTTTTGGTTAGGTTATTCTTTTCATTGGTTTTGATTTTTATTTGAATTATTTTTATATGTTTTAATTTAATTCATCTTGTTTTTTGATCTAGTTGAATTTTTTTAGTTTATTTATTTGTTAGGTTCTAATATAATTCAATTCAATATTAGAAAATGTAGTTCAAAGAAAAATGAAACTAGTGTATATTGAAAATATAAATAAAGTTAAAGTTGGATAAAAAATATTTATAATAAATAGTAAAGAAATTTTAATAGTACAACCTAAATAACCAATTTAAAGCTAAAACAAAATAACTGAGAACACATATGGATGATTCTATATATTTCTAACCACAAATTCAGGTTCAAAATAAACTCTTGTAGTTAAACTATTGGATACATCGTAAGTGATAAATTGATTGGGTCCAATGGGGGCATTGATGGTGTCAATTCCATCATCATCATCATCAAAAAAAATCATGGGATTACTTCAATAATGACACAAAATTTAGGTTATGGATGATCTTTCACATAAAAAACTCATTTATTTGTTGATTCCAATATATATGAATCATTTATAGCAAGCATGTAATTCGTGTCAATAACTCAAAATCCAAAATCATCACTAAGTGTTTCATGTATCATCACTGAATCAACCCACTTGTATTCCTTCATAGTGACTCAACCATAATAGTGATAATCCAATAATAGTATTTTCTCAATGAATTATTAAAAATATAATTTTTAAAATCAAATTCTAATATCTGATGTACTGTAATAATAGTTTATTGTGTTATTTACCATAACACCATCATATTTTTCTAATGTTCTTTTCTCCTTCTGTGATAATAAATTTGTACCAATTAATCACAATTGATATGCATTCATAAACCACAGAATTATGACCAAAAACCAAATATCTCATTTCCTCAGATACAGAGTCAGAAGGTAAACTCGATAGCTAAAATATAAATTAAAATAAAGATTAAATAAATGTTAATTTTATTAATTTATTATTGTAATACTTATACCTTCAATTTTAACCAAGTAGAAAACTCTTTGCTATGAAAATTCTCTCTTTTTATCAAAGATAAATAATGATGATTTCTATTTATAATTTATTTATGTTACCTATAAAAATAGAAATATTTTAATAGATATATACAATTACATGTAATGAGATTACACATACGTGTTCAATTTACTTATTTAATGTAGTCATCCAACAAATCACATTTAGGCAAAATTGCAATGCCCCGACCCTAGTTACCCAAAGTCGGTGCATTATTACATAACATTGGAATGATCACAATAGATCAAGTCTCAAAAGACCGATTAGTTTAGTAGCCTTGGAAGTACTAAATACATACATAAGTTTTACCTTACATCATGAGATAAAAAAAGAAACAACATTTTGTCCCCTTTAAACACACTTATATCTCTTAGCCTATCCTTACAGTTCAACTATAAAATAATTCTTCACAACCTAGGAAAAATAAAACCTATAAAGGGGTGAGCTTAGATTCTTATTATGGATAACAATATAGAGGAAACTTTCATAAATAAGCGTAAACATTTAAGGCAATGTATAAGACTAAAACATAAGCCTTTTAAACTTAAACTTCATAATAATATAGAAAATATAAATTGAATAATTCCATTTTCTTATTCACATAGATATTCTACTAGTCGAATAGTCGCATGCAATATCAATAGCCAATTTCATAATGATGGAATGCATAATGTTGTACATAATAACCACATAGTCAAGGCCTCATGCCAAGACTACAAATAATATTTTTTCAAGTCCTTGTTACAAGACACTAGTTTGTCTCATGAGACCTACCAATGCATCGAGAAGCTATAGCGGGCTCCACCCATCACTTACTAAGTCCAATTAATTCCTCATATGAAAAGGTTGAAACATAACATAAACATTCATATTAAAACTAGCATACAAAATGTTAATACTTTAAACATAAACCATGAATGGTATAAAAATAACACATCCACAATCAAACATATCAAAAAAAATTCAATATAATATGGAATATTTGTATCATAATAAATTAACTTCAAACAAGTTTAAAATCCATCAAAGGATGTTGATATAGATGAAATCAAAACTATTTGAGCGAAATATCTATTTCTATTTTGAAATAATTTAAAAGTAACATAATTATAAAAGAAAAAAATTATTTTGAAAATATTCTTATAATATTGTAAGTGAAGCTTCAATGATTTTATAATGGTGGAAAATAGCCGCACTCACTTTATAAGTTAAAAAATACATTCTTACCTTAATTTGTCAAAAAGGGTCATAAAGTACCTTGTTTGGAAAATGACAAAAAGATTACTTTCAAAAAAAATTATAGATGGTCAAACAAGGCTATAAATGACTTTAACCCATATTCTAGGAAATATTAAAAAAAATTGAAATAAATTTTTAAGAAACACGGATGTGAATGATAAAGAAGTCCCAGTAGATACTTACATATAAACAACCTCGGATAAATAAAGAGATTGTAAAATTAACCCTTACCTTGTAATTTTCCTTGGTATAGGTTACGTTATCCTCCTGTATAATATATAAATCATTGTTATTATATTATACAATAACCATATACATAAATATGATATCATATATGATCTTTTAATATTGTTTTTTTTAATGATATTTCAGTAGTATCATCGTTTCGGGTGTTAACTGATTTCTTTTCCTTTATATGTTTTGTTAAGTAAGTATTATTTGTTATGGATAGGATTTATTTGATTCATTTCCAGAATAATATTATCTTCTTAAACATTATTTTTAATCAAAAAATTAAAATTATTCTTTAATGGTTACGATGGGGAATAAATATCATCGCGTTCGTGGAGACGGTAATTCGCACGTACGCACGAGACACAATATCATTCTATTGATGGTGAAATCATATGTAATTTTATGGTATATCATATATAAAGAATCCTTAAAATTTTATATTGATTATTTACATCATTTATACTCATTATTATGCCCATCCAAATAATGAAGTGTTTGAATAACAAACTACACCACGATGTGGAGATGGTAAGTCGTACGTACGCGCGTATGGTGACTTGTCATTCATAGGATGGATAGAATAATTAATATGGTTGTACCACATTTATAATAACATAATAGTATTTATAAGGTACTGGATTTATTATTTTGGTATGGAAACAATAAATAAAGAGTTAGTGGAAGAACAAAACAACTTTGAAAGAGGTGCTGAAATTATTACCTCTTTTTTGGGTTCTTCCTTTTGATTTGATAAAAAGGGATCCTTAGGTTGGCTTTATGATCAAAGTAAGGACTATAGGTTTAATTTAGGGTAGTTGGGAGGATATTTGGGTAGGTTTTGGTAGAGACAAATGGATTTGGATGTGTGATTTTGAGAGAAGGGTAAGTACTCTTTTATAAGAGAGGTGATGGTCACTTTAGGAAAAGCTTGAAATATTATTTTATTATACAATAATATTTGGTTTATAATGGATTTAAAAGGATTTATTTTAAGGCTAAGGTGGGTATAGTTTTAAAAACTTTCAACCAATAGGTTTTAGATAGGTTTAGGTCACCATATTAACCTTATCTTTTAGATTTAACTCTTGATTAAATAGTTTAACATTTACCATATCTCTTTGTATTATTATAATAAATAGTTAGTAAACATTCTATAAAAAGTAAAATGAACCCAAAGTGGTTCATTATTGATATATCTAACCTTATCTAAGTCCTTTTTCCAAACCTTATATTTTTAGAAATATTACATCAATTAATAATATAGTATTTGTTTTAAAAACTCATTTATGTCAATTTTGACAATATTTTGTATTTTGTTTTTGTGAAAGTCATAACAACTTTATCACTTCGAAAAAAAATATTTAATAAACCCTAACATGTCATATTAACCTATAAAATTATTTTAATTAATCATAAGTCTAAATTTACATTTATTTGGATATTTATAATATCAATTGTTTTAATCTTTCATTAATAAGGTAATTATTGCATCATCATTGTGTCATAAATAAATTTAATTATTTAATTTCTAAAAATTATAAATAAAATAAAATTATTTAGGAAATATTTTTATCTTTATAATTAATATTTATAGTTGAATTTATCTTATGTATAACCCTATATTAAAAATGGTTTAGTTATTTAACTTTGAATTTAACACTTTTAACTCTTCTTTAAATAAAATAATAATAAATGTCCTAATCTAATCCAAGTGGACCAAAAGGATCATATTTTATTCCTAAGGTTGATTTTGGTCGAAATAAACTTATCCAATAGAATTATGACATGTGTTAGTGTAATTATAATATCATTTTTTACCTTTAATTACCCTATTTACTTTTAACCGTGGTGAATAAAAGTCAAAAGTTACTATTCACCAAAAATTATTTTCATCTTATTGAACCACATTTTACTTACTGATGTCAACCATGTCTCTTGGATTTTTTAAATTCAATTCACATAAGTGGTAAAATTATGTTTTATGAAAATTTTCAAATTCTCCTAGAAGGTGGGTAAAAGAGGGTAAAAAGTTCAATAAAATTTTATATATCTAATATTATTATAAAATGACTCTAATGAATTAAATTGAACATATATGGGTATTATGTATCTATTTTTACCTAAATTAAATTTAAATAAAATAACTAATTATTTAAATATAAAGTTGGTTTTTAATAATAATGCAGTGTTTTCACTATTCATCAAAAATTGAAAGTTTTCAGAAAAATACCAAAAATTAACCCTAAGATAATTTTGATATTCTGAATCCAAAAATGAAGTAAATTTTGAAAAATAAAATTTATAAAATTTCAAAAAGTGGGTATTACTATTCATAACAGCTAGTTTGATTGGTCGTGGTGTGTTAGAACTCGAAGTTGAGTATAGCGCAAGCTATTGTATTATTCAAAGAGAAGCATATTGTGGAAGCTTGGGGTGTTACAAAAACTATTCTATATTCCATCTCAATATCTTCGTCTCTTAATGTATTAAATGTATATGATCTATAAAATCCCCCTTTTGGGGGAATTTATGGAAAATTGAGTTCAATTTTCTTATATTGCTCTTCTTTATTTATCATTATACTATTTTGTCTCATAGTCACATCAGAAAAATACATTAAACTGAACTCCATATATTCTTGAGCCAAGTAACATTTCATGACATAAACTTTAGTATAATTCATATTCTAGAAATAAGACTTCAATGTGTGCATATTTATTTTAGTTGGATACATCTAATGAAAATCAATAGGTTCCCAATGAAGTATTTCGGTTGGAAGATGGATAGTCAGATGCAACATGAATATGAAAAATGATGGAGGAAATATTTTCTATAACTCACAAAAAATTAATGGTGCGTCTTCCAACATTTTTTTTCAAAAAATACATGGAAAACTTCATAGCACAAATATATCTTTAAAAATGAAACAACTAAATAATTACCACCCTTAAATCATTGGACTACAGATAATATATTGTTATTATAATCAACTCATACAGAAGGATGTGATAATCATGAGTCTTCAATGATTTTAGCTTTAACTCTCTTCTATTGAACTTTTTGATATGTTTCTTTAATATCCATCTATAACTTTGATAGTCTCTAGTACTTTAGAATTTTATTTTTTTTCTTCATGTTTTATCACATATGAAGCACATGGAACTTTCCATTTATTTTCACTGAAACACACAGGATGCGATTATAGTTAAATACCCCAATACACCAAGTCATGATAAGATCAAAAATCAAAATTTTTATTTAAATTAACATTTAAAATAATTAAAATTAACATTTCATGTGTATTTTTTCAATGTCCATTGTGTCTAAGAAATAAACTAACAAATTGGTTGACCAATAAGGTAACTCAAAGAAGATACTTTTCTTCTTCTAATTGTAATTTTATTTAGTGGAAACATTTTTCCTCTTTCTAGATTTCATCTGACCCTTACCAAATAAATAAATAACGTCTTGTAATTCACTAAGAATGCCAGTTTTAAATATATGATGAGGTGGATATTTTCTCTCCATGGTATTTTCAAACCTTCGAAGATTATTCCTATATGGATGATCCAGTGTAAAGAATAATTTATGTCCTATAAAACTAAAACTATGATGATATTTAAGTCTTATGGAATATGTATTCTTCATAAAAATGGTACATGAATATGTTCTCTTCATTCTCTATCTATACATCATTTCATAAGCAGAAAAGTCATTTATCATCAACATAAGCGCAACACGCATCTAAAATATTTCATTCAAATAAGCATTGTATGTGTTCACACCCACATTATAAAGATTATTCAAATATTTTATTAAAGGTTTTTTGTATGTATTTATATCATTTCCAAGTTCATAAGGTCTATATTTGAGTATACTTGTGAAAGTGAAAGGTTTTTTCATACACATCTCGAAAGAAATTTTATAAATGTGTATAAAAATCGACCATGTGTTGTGTGAAGTAACCATATTTCTTTAATCAAAAAAAAGTAACCATATTTCTAGCTAGATTAAAACCATCACATCATATAACCAACCACACATTACTCATTTCATCTAAAAAATCCGGATATCGATAATCAAATGTCCACCATGTTAATCCATCTACAGGATGAAAAAACTCATCATTATCCTCCCTTATCTCAGTATCATTCCATCGCATATTTATTTATATTTCATCAGACATGAAAATATTCTGGAGTCTGGGAATCAATTGAAAGCTCCACATTACTCTATGTGGCACACGAGATGGTGTTCTATCATCATTTTGATTCCATCAGGATGTGACACATTTTAAATGATCATTTTTTTAGCAGTTTCCTCCCAAAATAATCTGTAATATTTCAAGAAAGCATTGATTTTGTTTTTATAAAATACAAGTTTATCAACTAACTTTCATGCTATATAATGGTTTGAGGGAATATTTGTATCATATATAATTAATTCATTCAAAAAGGTAATAATATAATCGATATAAGTATTAGAAATCTCATACATGGTTTTCCCATGAAATAGTCGGATTAAAAATTACAGCTTTTTCATTTTACCACATTGTTGATATACTAGATTCATGGTATCATAATTCAATTTTTTCTCCTTTTCAACATCATCATTTTCAATACATGAATCATGTGTACTCATATCAAAGTCTTCTTTGGTCAGAATCCTTCTTTTCTCATGATAGATAATAAATGGAAACCACTCATCTAATAAATTATTCAATCCAGACCTCTCATTATAATCATAAAACATTTGGGATTGAAGTTTCTCCCCATTTTTATACTAGAAAAAGTAGTTTTTTTAAACCATATTTGGTTATATGGAAGCTAACTTCATTATTACTTAACTAAGTTCTTCTAACAAAATTATAACATGGTCAGTGTATATGATCATTATCTAAAGCATTATTAAGTGAAAAATCTAAAAATCTCCCCAAATTTTTTTGAAAATATCTTGATATTTGATCAGTTTCATATATCCAACTTATATCATTTCTGTAAAAAAATGTTATATGTCATGTCGTAAAATAAATGAAATAATTTTGATGTTAAATATAAAATATATTTAAAGAAACAAGAATTGTTTACTTTATAAAAAAACCATAACAGACACACTAGTCCATTTGAGAATCATAATTTAAATGACAGCAAAATACTATATATATATAAATACTATAAATATAAAACCATGATATTGAATTCCATTATATCAATGAGTAATAATTGTTCATAATACTACACAAAATTGTGTTTATAAATGTTTTTCTATTTTTTCTCATATTCGCTTCACTTTTGAACTTATATTATTCTTATTCTATAAATTAATGTATAAAATATTACTATTTCTAGGTAAGAATATTCTGGAACACACATAACTTATGAAGCTAGGTTGTATAAATCCATAATTAGTGGTTTTTCATATTTAATTATGTTAAATTTTTACTTGTGATATTTACTAATCATTCCCCCATTACTGTAGTTTGTCTATCAAGAATTTGTTATAGACCCCATTTATATTGAATTCAGTAGATTTTATCTTTCTTTCCAATGGGTTTATGTTATATTTAAAAACTAATTTATGTACAAAATGAATATAAAATTATTTTAGGTAAGATATTATAATAATTTCAACCATTGAGGATGCATATTTTATAAAATTAAGAACAGGTTCTTCCTAATTTATTAAATAATAAATTATGAGTATATTTAATTCATAAGTTATTCTAACTTATATTATCAAAAGTTTGTATTTTAGTTCCAACACATTGTATCTTTGTGTTAAGAGAATATGAAATACCATAAGATTTATTGAATCTCTCAATGAATCTTGAATTATGGTCCCTGAAGACAGCACCTCATATGTGCATGTTTGGATTTCCTATCATATCGCATTCAATTATAGTTTTTGTCTAACCTAAAGTGGTAAGTTAATAGAAAATTGTAAGAGGCATAATGAATTTTTTGATGTTTCCATAAATTAAAAATATTTTACAACTAAAAAATAACAACGTTTGTTATATGATAAGTTTATAAATATTTTTAATGTCATTTAAAATAGTTTCCATTATGTGTTTCAAGGCGGAACTAAAAGAGGATACCTTAAATTCATATATATTTGAATTATGATTCCAATGGATAATATGCATTAATTCTGTAATTGGATCACATAAAATATGTTAATATTTAATTGGATATTTTAGATTAAGGCATAAAAAAATAAGTTCATCGTGAAATTCACATTCTAATACTATATCTCAAACAAATGAAATTTTTTTGTTAAAATGGTACTTATAATTATGTATCACGTGAAAATATGATCAGAACATTTATTCTGAATCTTTTATAAACCATAATACAATCAAATATAAATCATAAACTTTTCCATGTAATAGTTAATGGGGATTCGATTTTGAGAAGTTTTCCATAGAATCCACTCCCTGAAAGGTTTTATCCAAAGATAAAATAAATTTTGAATTCAAGATAATTCATTAATGTTTCTTTTAATAGTGAATTGATAATAAATATTCTTACTAATAATTAAAATTATAATAATTTTATAAACCAATATTTCACTAGAGGAAATAAAATATTAATCATTAATAAATAACCTAATATTATTTTGATGGCTATTAAGATAATTGTATAGATTATCCTATATAAAAATGGTAGGAAATAAATTGATTTTAGATACTACACATAAATAGATAGAGGTGTAGTTATTTAGTTTTAAATCCCAAATCTATGTGAAGGGTTTTTGGAGATCAAAAAAATTTAGTAAAGACTTATTTTTATAAATGTGGGTCCATTTTCATGTTATATAGAAGATTTAATGTAATATAGATTTACCACTTTGATTATCTCCATGAATATAGACATCAATAAAGAAATATTTTTATATTTAACATTAAATACTTTCTATATAAAAATTTCACTTAAATAATAATTACATTTTGTAGGTTTTTTAACACTCTACCCTACATTAGTTGGACTATTGTAAGTTTTTCAAGGCATTTAAACCATATTTTTCTCAATTATTCTTCCTTCATTTTTTTTTGATAAATGAGTTGAGACTTTTAATGAGATAAAGTGATTTCTTATATACAATATAATAATATAAAAATTTAACCATAGTCATATATTTCACAAGTATAATCCTATAAACCATTTAAAAGGCATTACCCTTTCAGGTTTCGAGATGGTTATTAATTTGATAAGAAATATGAGAAAAATAGGTGATCGTTTGTCTTCCCTTGAACATAGGGACGCCTAAATACTTAAAGGGAATGGATCCTACTCTTAAGTAATTCATCAAATTAATCTTTAAATAATGACTGAAACCTTTTCCAATGTAATAAAATTAATTGATCTAGTTAATCTTCTTCCCATATAAATTTTCTCAATAATAGAAAAATATATTTGAGATTTTGAATATTTCTCTTATCTTCTTAATAGAAGAAGATAATTTCATTAGTATAAATATGTGATGGGGAAGAAATGATTCGTATATTTTTAATAACTTTTATCTTACACAAATTCACCTTGTTAAGAGTTAATTGATTGAGGTAATATTATATAATGTTAAAAATAGCAATTGAACATGGATCACTTTTTGTAACTCTATATTAGTGGACATAATAACCTTTGACTGAGCCATTAATGAGAACAATAAATTAAATGTAGTGGAATTGGATCTCCACATATTTATTAAATGAAACATTTAAACCAAAATATTTGAGATGAATTAAAAATAAATTTCAATTTATAATGTCAAATGCTTTCATGAAATACATTTTTAATCAAATATTTTCCCATATATTGTTCTTATTAAATTTATTAACACATTATAAGTCTATGATATGAAAACCTTGAATATTAAATACATAGATGAAACCAAATTGATTCAAAGATAAAACTTTGTGGATAACCAAATCAATCCTATTTTCTATTATTTTACTAAATCAAGTAAAAAAAGTTAGCCAAATCATTATGCTTAAAGAGTTGAATCTTACTTTGATTTTCTATTTTCAGAATTAGAATTGTGAATTGTGAGCTAAGACCTGTTACAAGTTAGCCCTGTAATAAAAAAAATAAAAAATATTTTTATATCATAATAACTAAATATCCAAAAATTCCTAAAAAATTATTTTTGAATCCATACACCCCTAGTGTACTTCAAAAATTAAAACTAAAAACGTCATTTGTTTCCATCTGATAAATATTTTTTTCAAGTTTATATTATATTAATCATTATGAATACTATGTATTATGTTATTCATAAATTGATAATTTATAAGAAAAAATAATTAAATATATTTTAATTAGAAATAACATTACTATAAGATGTATATTGAAAGAGAACTTTACTATAAATGGCCCATGTAAAACATATATAAACATTATTTATTCTTTAAAACAAATATATATATTATTATACAACCAAATATAAATAGGTCTATTAAAGAATAAAATTAGGTTCGTATATCATTAATACATATAAATTTTAAATATTATTTAATTCCTTCATCATAATCCTCCTATATACTTTCATAATATTCTAAACACTTATAACCGGCTGGGGACATACATCAAGGAAAGGGGGAGATAAAAAACCTAATAATTGGGAGGAATAATTATAAATTAATGAAAAAATATATTATTATTTTTATATAAATGATCATTAGTCATTAACACAATATAATCATGGGAAAAATTATAAGATTATTGAAATCAATGAAATTAGTCATGGAATGTGCTATATTTATAATAATGAAACATCATAAGTATAAGTTAAGGGTTTCTACTAAGACAACATAGCATAGTCATATTATGATATTTATGCATTCCCTATGTAAATTATTTCATGAGATAAAATCATACACAAATGTATTCATAGGATTATAATTCTAGACCCACCCATCACATCATAATATGATCAAAATAAAGAATGAACAACTATAAAATTAGCAAATTCTCCTTTAATATGAGTATGAGAAACCCCTATTTTAATAGCATATGAGTGCATTTAGACATATAAAAAAAATTAAATATTATCAAGAAAATAATCTATGGTGGTGTTTTAGACCTATAATAGAAATTAAATTGATGGTTGATAGAAGATATAAATGATTTGGAAGTCACCTGTTTAATATTGGAGAAGAATGGAATTAAAATAAGAATAGAGGATATATCTCTATAAGTAGAGAAGAAAATGGAACACTGAGTTCTACTAGGGTATTTTGGATGTGAATGATATGGGAGGAGGGGATCCCACGTGGGTTGGATAGATGTAGAAAGGCTATGCCGGTGGTTTTTTAAAAAATTTTGTATAGGCAGCTATATACCAATGCTTTTTTAAAACCATTGGTATAGACATATCTATCCCAATAGATTTTTAAAATTTTTGGGATGTCCTTGAGAAAAAATTCATGTACCAATAATTATATTGAACTGTTGGAATAGGACCACCTATACCAATGGTTTCTGAAAACCATTGGTTTAGTTCTGTGGGTATAGTCTAGTTTTCAACTAGTGTAAAATCCAATATAAAGTTGATTCAAAAATAATTAATTGGATTAAATAGAACTAAATAATACTTATGTTACTTTAAAACATAATGGGGCATTAAAATTACTTAATTTATTAAAAAGAAGTTATAGTTTTAAAAAAATCAGTATTTTCACTATTCATTAAAAAATCAATATTTCTGAAAAATCCCAAAATTTCACCATAAGTTAATTATAATATGATGATTTAAAAAATTAAAATTAATTTTATAAACTAAATTTTATAAAATATCTATAAATTAATTATAATATTTTCTCATAAAAATAAGTAAAAAACATTTTTGAAGAAAATGTATTTTTGAATAACATAATTACTTTACTAAAAATTGATTGATTATTTACTAAAAAATTATAAATAAATTTATATTTAGTAAGAAATTTATGTTTATATTTCATAAGTATTCAAAATTGGATAGTTTATAATGGTCATATTTAAAATAATACTCTTTCATGGATCATTGAAGCTTGGTGTCGCGTGTCATGCACGCTATCATTGTTTCATGTAACGCAAGATAAACTCAATGTTTTGTATAATGCAAGGTATATAGATTAATTTTTGTAAAATAAGATAAAATATTTTTTTTTAATGAAAAATATCAAAAATATTAAATTTAACTAAAAAATCACAAAATCTTGGGGTGTTATAATGTCATCTTACTTCTTTCTTTATATGGCTTGTGTAATGTTCTTCTCTATTTGAATAATGATTCATCACTTCCTTTCCATTTCCTAATAGTCCACTATTTATAAATTTGGTTCATTTTCTAATTCCTTTCCTCTATAAACACTATATTTCCTTTGATTGAAGGGTGTTAACCTAGATTTTATACGATGTAAATATTATATTCTTAATTATCTTGATTAATATATATTTACTAAGAAATTTACTGAACATATTTAGATACTAATTTATTTTCCATGAGTTCATCATTTTAGGATTATTGATGGAATTATGATTGATTTATTTATGTGATTCTATTTTAAAAGTATATTAAACCCATTTTCTTCACATGGGTTTTCATGATATGTTGAATGATTGATATCTATGGAACACATATGTATGGATTATTATAGTTTGGGTCATATATCACCCTAAAATTAATTTTCTATGGATTTATATCTCATGAGATATGGTATTTAATCATAAAGAAGTATTTGGTCATAACATGAAGCATGAACATTTGATTTGTTCACAATATGAAGTGTGAAAAAATTATTTTTTCATAACAGTAAGCATATACATTATTTTGTTCGTAATGTTATAATTTCATAATACTTATGGTTATGACACAATTATCTAAGTATTTCTTATTTCTATGATATGTAAAATTTTCATGGTGTATTCTTATGTTATTTCATGCTTTATTATTTGTTTTAATCTATTTTTTTAGTATAAATTTATTATGTATTCTGATTATACTCATATATTCATCTCATGCTCACTTATGATCTTTGATTATCATATCCTATTTTTACCCTTACAAAGAATCAAAGATCAACCTTTTCTTATATTTCCACTTCACTAGTTTAGAATAAAATTAATTTATATGATGTGTCTCGAATAGTGTCATGCATGATGAAATTGTGGGATATGTTTAAGACTTGTTATATATTAAGCATATTCTTATATGGTGGAAAAAACATCAATTAGTTTAAAAATACATGGGTTTTGTTAGTCAATGTTTTGTTCTAATTCTATAAAACTCTAAATATAAAAGATCTTGGAAATTTATTATAATTTAATTTTTTATTTTAATTTTTTTAATTATGATATGGTCACATTTTTTGGATTTCATAGTATTTAAAATGGAATACATGATAATTCCTATAGTGGACACATTAGGAATCATATCCATCCTATCAAACTATTTTTAAGGATGTGTAATCTTCCTAAGTTACATACAATGAAAAATTATTAAATATCCCTTTTATATTTCTCCACGTTAAACCTCTTTATAAATTTACCCATATATGTGTTTTGATTTAGTCAAAGAAAACTCTTTAATCTATATTTATAGATATTCATACACAATAATTAGGTTTCTTAAACCATGTTTTTTATCAAGAATAGTTTTCCCAACCACACCTTTATAGAACAAAAAGTCATAATATTATCTCTAATAAGTAATATTACATATATATACAATTCCACAAATTTCACAAAACTCCCTCCAGTAAACTAGTGTACACAAGAATAATTCGGGTTCATTATGAAACTAAATTCTTTTACTTTATCATCAAACCATATATTCCAACTCTAATAATCTTAGTTAAATACAAAAAGAGACCATTGTAAATTGAAATCCTTAGCATGCTCATTTAGAACTTCAAAACCTTTAGGCTATATATTATACACATAATTTACTAAATTCGCTTTAAGAAAAGTGTTTTTGACATCCTTTTGATATATCTCATAATAATAATGATCTATATTAAAAGAAATATCAAAATAGATTTTAACATCAAAACTATAGAAATGGTTTATTTACATTTAATACCATGAATTTTTTTATAACCATTTTATACTAGATGATAATTATAGGTAGACACTATATAATCCATATTAGTTTTCTATTGAAAAACCCATTTTCACTATATGGGTCTCACCCATTCAAGAACATCCATAATTTTCCAAACATAGATAGTGTATATAGATTCCATATCTAATTTCATAGAATTTAACCATTTCACATAATTCGAACACTCAATAGCCTCTTAGTAGATAGTTTTTTCATTACATATGAACAATAATTCATCATCATTTTTTATAATAAATTCATATCTCTAGGGCTCCTGATGAATCCTGTCGGACCTTTCAGGTTCTTGTATAAACTAAGTCAGTTCTTCTTCCACAAATCTTTATAGAACTATCACAACTTCTATCTTCAGAACACTTCATATTTATTGGATTTTAACTTCTAAAAAATCAACTTTACTATCTCTAACTCCTCGGATAATATATTTTTTATCATGTAATATACCATTTCGAGCCACAAAATCTTTTTGATTGGTAATACTATAGCAATTATATACTACATTTTCCTTTGGATAACTAAAAAAATCTTTTTTTTTCTGATTTAGGGTTAAGTTTGTTAGAAAATATACATCATATGTATTCATAAAAACACCAAATATTTTTAAATTACATATTTATAAATTTCCTAATCTATATATAATATGGTTCCATTATGACTTCTTTATATTGAATATATTTAAGTAGTAATGAAGCAGTTTCCATAAATATACATATAATTCTATAAGAATGTCACACTAATTTATAATCAATCAAACCATGTATAATAGGGTATAATTCCTCCCTTCATACATTCCATTCCACTATCGTGTTATAGGAGGATCAAGTTGTGGAAAAACTCCACAATCTCTTAGATAATCAGTGAATTCCTAGATAAATTATTCACCACCATGATCTGATCAAATAATATTAATAATTTTTCCTATATAAATATATACTTCATTCTAAAATTATTTAAATTTTTCAATAGTTTTAATTTTATTTCTTGTGAGAAATGCATAACTATACAGACCAGTAAAGGTTTTAAAGTACTTATAACCACCAATTTCTTGAGTACTCATTGGTCCATATACATCACTACTTATAAGATCAAATGGTCTATTATCCCTTTCACCTTTTCCACTAAAACATTATTTTTTCATTTTCATAATAAATAAGAGTTACGTGTATCAAATAGTTCATAGTTTAATGAATTCAATAATCCATATCTATGGATTCTTTGAATATTTTTTACATTTATATGTCCAAGGTGAAAAGTATAAAGATAAGTGGTATTAGAATAAACCATTACATTATTATTCTGAATGTTATAGATAGGATCACCAATGTCCAAAATATATAAACCAGTTACTATATTCCCAATACTGTAAAATAAGAAATGAAAATATCATCACTAGTAGAAAAATATACTTTAATGTTTTTTTTTAATGTTTTTTCTTGAATAACCAATATTAAAATGAATTTTTACATAATTTCATGATGAACTGATGTTAAAATTCCTCACATATGACTTTTTACATCATTTCATTGGGAAACGATGTTAAAAGTCCTCTTTTGACATCGGTTCCTAAAGAATGGACATTAAAAAAACCAATTCATGAATATTTTTAACATTTTTTTTCAAACAAACAATGTTAAAATGTAGAATACCTAAATAATGGGTTGTAGATCATTTCACAGGCCTCTATTTTATAGTTCATGGACTAAAAGGGACTTATGGATCAAAAGTTATGGATATCAGAAGTTGGACTTCTCTAAGAGAAGTATGACTTTCAACAGCAATAAATTTTGATCCATAAGTCTATTTTAGCTCCATGACCTATCAAATCAAACACTGAAAAATAAAATATGACTTTATATTTTTGGTTTTGACATTTATCACATCAATTATTTTAAAAAAATGTTAAAAATTTTCTAAAAAAAAATTTAACAGTGGTTTTTTTCTTAATTGATGTTATAAAATATTTTTTATAATATTTTTAACATTAGTATTATAATTTACTGATGTTTAAGGTGATGTTATTTTCCAGTGTTTGCCAAATTTTAGGGCCTGAAAATCGGAAAATGGATAGAGTTGCTTTCGGAAAAGGGAGGTGCATGAAAAATATAGTGTTGCGGGAAATATTAGTGGGGTGCGTGAAAAAATAATGTGGAGTGAGAAATATTAGCGGGGTGTGTGAAAAATAAAGCGGTGTGCGAAATATTGGCGTGGTGCGCAAAATAGAGGAATGAAGTTTTTTGCAAAAGATGTGTTTCGAGATTATAAGCTCGAAAATTGGCAAAGGCATGAGGTGCGCAAAAAATTGGAGCATTGCGTGAAATATGATATTGCGTGAAAGAGTTTTTATATGCATGAAGATGGTTTTACGTGCGGATTTGTGTTTTTCGTTCAGGGTCAAAAATGCCTATAAATATGAGGTGACCCCATCTCATTTAAAAAGGCTCGACACTTAGATAAAATCTTGAGCTCTGATGTGTGTAAAATTATACACTAAGTGAGTTTCGTGAAAATCAATAGGTTTGTGTGAAAAGAGAAAAGCTGCATGAAAAAGTGGGAAGTTGTGCGAAAAGTGAGAAGTTGCGTGAAGAGTGAAAAGTTGCATGAAAAAGGAAAGTTGCGCGAAAATGTTTTTTGCACCAAAAGGGAATTTTTACGCACAAGCCATTTGAATTTCACACAAGGTACACTAAAGACTGCGTGAAAAAGATTTGGTCTTCACACATATTTGGTTGTGCATAAAATAGTTCTTACCGGCTTCTGGGTAAGAAAGTGAAGATTTGTACTTTAAATAATACACCTGTTCAATTTTAAAGAATCACTGAAATACTGTAAATCCCTATTTTTTCTAAGAGGGTGCACACACACTTGCGGATTGTTTTACAAGTGATACACGAGTGTAAGGGTATATCCTACTCGTTTTATTTTACATCAAAGGATTGTTTTCTAGTGGATTGTATGGTACTAAATTATTTCTGTACCATACCAAGAGCGTAGCTACTCTTGTTGAGTAGTGAACCTTGTAAATATTTTTTTTCCTATGGCTATGTGTGTTTATCAGGGAAGAAACTCTTTAACGGGAGGCTAAGGTTGTTTCAAAAAGAAGGAAACATAAAAAGAAATAGATATCACTGATTCACCCCCTCTCCATCTCCGTGATAATTGGATCCTGACTGGAAACTTTAGTATCCTATGATAAAAATTCATATCAATGTCTATTTATGAGTTTACATGCCTTTTGGCACAAAAAATGCATCTCAACACTAAAAATGCATGTTTTTTATAAACCTACATAAAAACTCAGCTTGGGGGACTATTCTAGAGATTAAGGATTGAGTGCGCGAAACTCTGGTCCATTATGCACAACTCTCGAGATTGGAACACAAATCAATTACCTGAAAAATGTGACTTCAACTACTCCAGATTGTGTGAATTTTGGAATAACCCTCAAAAAAAGGGGGATGTTGTGCGTAACTTTTTGCACTTACATGAAGCCTCTACATTGGATCATGCACAATCCACTTTCATGAGAAAGGTGAAATAAAATCACTACCTTATGTGATCATCCCATAGAGAAAAAGGAATGAGAAGAACACAGCCTATAATTTCATGAACTAGCCACATGGTTTGTGACATGGTTGAAGTTTCATGACCAATTGTCTGGCCATCCTATTTTCCTATAAAGAGAGTATCACCCCCCCCCCATTTTCGAGGACAGACCTCTAGAAGTTGAAGCATCGAGCTTTCATTTTTTCAACTCATCCTTTCATGAATTCATGCAACTTGAAGCTTCTAATGGATTCCTACAAGTAGAAAACGTGTGTGATATCCTTTACATGGTCCCCAAAAAAATCAGATTATGTTAAATATTGTCTCATGTGACTTTCCTTGATGGCAAGAAGGGTTTTCACAAGATGAACTTCCTTTATGAAACCCTAAGCTTCACATAACCCCAAAAGTTTCATGAAACCATCCCTCATGAATTGTCTCCCTATCCTTATGATAGAGGCCATGGATCACACAACTTAAAAATTGTGCATAACTCCAATGTTTTTTGAAACAAAATCTGGGTCCCCAACCCAGCACCTCCTTCCTCCAAACCTATTGGCATGTAAGTTGAGTTCTCATTTACCCTGCATCCAACCAATCTGGGTCTATTCATGACCCGATAATCTTCATGTTTGACATCATTAATCCTCATGTTTGGACCCTTTTCTTCTAGTACAGCCTGGACAGTCCCATCATCTCTTTCTCTTAAAAATTGGAACCCTAACATCATAACCCATGTTTTCTACCTCAGAGGCAACATAATCAAGGTAAACCACTTAATTTTCCCTTGAATAAGGGGTAGTATCATATCCTCCACTCCTATTTCCCTAACTGGGGATGGGATACCCCTGGAGTAAGCCCCAAAAATGTCTAAGGTATAAGACTTTAAATTGCACAGAACCCACTTCCTAGTTACATGATGTTAAACTACACAACAATGTATTGGTTGTATGGTGTTAAAATACATTTCAATATCCTTAGGACATGATGTTAAACTATTTCCTTACCCTATATAACAAACACAATATGACTCATTTAAATTATGAGATGACCCCCCATATTTTGAGCATCTTCCACATGTAAGCTCCACACTATCCCTATGTAAGCCCCACACTATCCCTTATTGTCATCCATTTCATGAAACAAGAGTCTTTACTGCATAACGTTAAAATTCCTAGACCAGTCTCATCACACAACCTTAAACTATGTACATAAACTACATGGGTTTTGATCTTTTTCTCATAACAGGGTATGTAGCATTCCTTCCTGAGGTTAAACACCAATACCCCAACACCACCATTAAATCTATATATCTCCCCCTAGGAAGAGTAAACTCCAATTTGTGATTATTTCCCCCCAGGAACACACTCAAAATTACCACCCAAACTTAAGATCCCCATTTGAACTTAGCATCTCCATGTGACACTAACCCATAACCATCCCAGTGCATGATAAGTGTACATGGGAAATGTCCCAATGGGACATTAAACTTGTCACCTAATCCCTATAATACTTTAAAACTAGTATCATTTTCCCACAAGACATTAAATATATAACCCTTACTGATACATCAAAATATCTACCTCGTGTGATAAATATGTGATGCCCTAGATAACAATCTCTAGATGCCTTAGACCCCTAATGAAAGTTTTTACATAACATATATGGATTCCTTGGTTTCAAACCCTAAGACACATCATGCATGAGATGACCTTAACTTCTAAATATGATGACTTTATAGATTCCCAATACACCCAATATCTACTGATGTTGATACATGTCCAACTTCACCATCAACTCTGACCACAGGTAGCTTCCCTGTCATGACATAGGCAGTGTAATTAATCAATTCCCACTTCAAAATTTTACAAGGAATGAGCTTCATAGACATGACATAAATCTATAAGGGATACCCATACTAGGAAATGATCTTCAATGAGGAATACATGGAAGGAGTAATCAACATCCCATCCTCCCATTCCAATCAAGGATCCAATATCTTCAACCATGGTGGTAGAGGTCACCCACCTTTGGAAAGTGGGAATGTGGGGTAAGGAAAAGTGTGTCACCACCCTGATGCATACCCCAATGGAAATTTTCCTAATACAAAATGGTGAAACTAGTTTGAATCTCTTCTCCTTTAATATTGAGCGGATTAGTAACATTGGAAACCACCTAATTTGGTCATTGCCATATCCATATATATATAGAGTCAAGATTCACCAAAAAAATGATTTTTTTGACATGAGGTTCATATCCTACAACTAGGGGTAAATGAAGAACATTTGGAATCCATGGTCTAATACATCATCAATGTTGATCCTTTATATAGATTGTAGAGGATGAATAATGTTAGGAACATTAGGCATCACCTTAATTGTACCTATATTGATGGATGATCTCATGTATCCTATAGGACTCAAGCCACAGGAAATACTCGATGACCCACCACCAATAGGCATGAGGAAAAAAGAACTAATGATGTAGTAATATGGAACAATTATGCTCCTACTGTGATGGGAACTACTCCCACAGCTACCGAGCACCCTCATCTTATATCTCCCTCCACAATCATCCAAATTAGGGTTATTGATGCCCTATTTCATCGCTATGAATAGTAAAGGGTCATCCCAATAAAGAACATGGTCTGATGGGACCTAGAAGCATTGATTCCACACCAAACATCACCACCCTCAGGAGCTGCGTAGGAGGAAACCCCCTCCCTCCATGATTGTAAACCATTTCAAGATCATCTTCTCATAAAGTTATGATGGATCACTCTCCTATGCTGAGGAGGTAGGTGATGATCAGGTTTCACCCAACATGACCACTGTATGGGAGCCAACTAGGAGGGCTCCCACCTAGCCATGTCGACTGGATCTACAAGGAGAAGATAAAGCTGATACTATCTCTGCTTTACTGACCTAGGTCCAAAATAATTGGTTCCAATTATAGGGGAAGTTCACCAACCCTTACCAACCATATTTCTATCCATCGGACCTAGTGGAACCTTCCACCATCATCACACTTCATCCTCCCCTCACAACCACTACACATGGGACCTTCTTTTCTCAATTTGGATCAAGACCTCAACCACTAACTAGGAAGTTCAATTTGACTCTCCCCATCAGGGGATCCACTAGAAACCGTCACGGTTTATCACATGATGAAGGGTTCTTTCATGGATTCCCTACCTACAACACCATAAACCAATATGTAGGTCCTACCTATGAAAATAATTTCCCTACCCTAAATATATATCCCAGGGTGGGAGGGAAAACAACTTCCACAAGGGCCATACCCATATTGTCATTAGCAAAGCACATGGAAGAAATTATTTCTACCCATAGAGGATCATACTTAGAGAAATACCATGCTAGATGAGGCAATAATATGGTAACATCATGTCACCATTGACATCTCATAGTCCAAGGTAATGGATGACTCGATGGAAGCACCTCCACCCCCACCACTAGAGTTGGGGTAGGAACTCATCATTTGAGGTTGACCATCCCCAAGTTCAAGGTCCATAAAGTCACTTGATACCTCTATAGGTATGTTCATGTGGAGGATTTATTAGTTTCATTTTAGTGACTATATTTATAACTATCCCTACTTCCATCAACTTCCCTCCTCTCTACCTTTACCATGGAAGTAGGGGAGACATTAGGATATGGTTTACCCCAATCTGGTGTTGGTGAGCACTCTATCTAGCCACTGAGGGATTATTTTCTTCCCAATTATTATAATTTTATTGATACCCCATCCTATATGGACATGGTCATTAAGCTGGGGCCACATTCATAAGATTCTATAATGTTTTAGGGATGGTTTTTCTATATGACACCCTCTCTACCAAGAAATAAATAGCAGAGAAAATCTATGTCAATACTACCCTCATCCTCCCAAGTATCCCTAACTATATCCTAGGGTGATTAGGAAAAGTATTACCCTATATACTATGATCATGATTAAGTTTAGTGGGATATCTTGGCCACTGACCAATTATCGATCATGTTCTGGACACCTGTAACTTTATGTTTCACCATCCCAAGATCCCTCTAAGAGGACCATGAATCATTATTAAACCAAAATACCTATGAGACATTGAATTTTCTATATGATCACCAGTTTTAATATCCCATAATCTATGAGCATCTTGATTCCATTCATTAGTAGTGCTGGAAGGTTGACATCATCGTGCTCCCAGTGACCCAGTACCCAACTCATATGGGTACTGCCAGAAGTTTATGAAGACCTGCATTAGGAGACTTTATATGATTTAGTGATTCATGAAAGGGGTGCCTCACCATGTGCATATCAGAGGTTGGGGGTAGTATGTGAGTTCCCTTCCATGATAACAATGATATCATCAGGTTAGCCCACCCACTAATAGTGAAAGATCCCTTCCTACCACCAACGTCATGAAGTTACTTGTAATCAATCCCCTAAATGATTAGAGAAACTAGGTCTATAATATGGAATAATATGGAGATAAACTTCCCCAAGGAGAAATACAGTATCATGTAGATATTTTGGTAGGTTCCCACACTCATCGGCAGAGATAGATGTTGGGCCTCAGAAGTCTCCCTACTGATGCATTTCCTCCTAGTCATTGACATATTGATAATGGAAAGGGGGTTACCAAAATCATCAACTTGTATGAGGCCACACCAAAAATAGATTCATATTCTAGGGTGGAAACTTTTCTATAGGATATTGATGGCTAAAAGAGGATCACCATCGAACTCCTTGTCGAATAATTCTCAGAGTGAGACAATGTCAGATGGAACCATTTCCCTCATCCTATCAAACATTCAGTCCTTATCTAGGCACCCAAGGTCAAGGTAGGTGGTCTCGTACACCCTTTCAGAGTAAAGGATGAAAGCTATGGAAAATGGCATAGATATGACCTGCATACCCTACCTAGGTAGCATGAATTCTCACCTTGGTACCATGATCACTTTGCCTCTCAAGCTAGAAGGTTGTTCAAAGAATTGGAGACTAACCCTCTCCAAGACGATGTGATAACTTCTCTCATCACCCATATTGAGGATTTTAAGACATAATAGGTTTTCATCCCACTTAAAGATAATCCATATTTGTAATGTTTGGACCACATTATCCAACCTATAGAGTTTTGTAATCTAAGTTTAACCCCATTAAATGGAACCATTGATCCACTACAGCATCTATATCACTTTTCCTCATGGTGTTCTCTGATGTTGGGGAATCCAGAATTGTGGGAACCCACCAAGATTCAGTTTTTTATCAGACATTAGAGGGGCTTAATTTCATCTAGAATAGTTAGATGGCCCCAAGATCCATTTCCTTCTAGGAATACCTCCACAAGAAGTTCATATACCAATTTATATCCACCTTGTACAATTCTAGTATATCTGAATGCTCAAAATACAAGAAGATAGATGATGAGTTATTCATTGACTTAATTTCCCAATGGAAGGCACTTATGTACTCCCTTAAAGTATAAATTTCTCAATAATGGCTATTGGGGCTGTGTGTGGAGAATGTTTGTGATGATCTAATTTATACTCTCATCTTCTTAAGATATCCAGGTAGGTTTTGAGAATCCATTGATAGAGCTCTGAAATTGGAAGAAGATTTGTAATGGAACAAATAGTTGTCACATTCATTACCCCTTTTATATCCCTTGTGAAGTCATGTTAAGGAAGAAACATCCATCGCTATACAAATTGAGGCCCCAAATCCAATCCACCTTTAGGAGCCTCTACCATACTGGCCTCACCAAGTACAACCTCATCAAGCATAGCCTCATCTTAAGAACATGGCCCAAGCCCCTCATTAGGGCCAGGAACCTAGAATTCCCTTCACTGAGTGGCATAATAAGGTTTACTCCTTCAAGAATGCATAGGTACCTGGGTAGATAATTTTTTCTATGAATAATTACATCCTAAAGTTTCTAGAATATAGAATTACTCAAGAATCTAAACTCACTAATCATGCCAATTACTTATGGTTCCAAAGTGTCCTTGGAAACAACATCAAAGGGTGCTTCATCTTCTAGTATTTGCTCTAAGACTTGGTATACCATGTCCTAGTCGAGTTTTTTGATATCCCAACATAGGTATAATATATCTTTTTCACCCTTGATAGTGATGATAAAGACTCTAGTAAATGTAAACAGGATCATGGGTGAGGTATAGTGAAGTAAAATTACTGGTTGGATCACAAGATGGTCACCCATTCACATGGAATTATTCATGCTTGTTTGAGTACACCAGAACCCCATACAGTATCCATGTCTTCTACAATCACCAAATATGAATCATATCCTCCCAAGTATTGGAAGAATAGGCACTAACTGCACTAGATAAATTATATTCTCTCATAAGTTCTAAACCATACTTTACTCTCAATGACTTCATGCCCCCCGAATTGGAAAAATCCCTCAAAATTAGTCCCATCCTAGAATAATCCACTAATAATTAATAGGAATATGATTTTTTGAATGTTTTTAGGTTGGTGGATATATATGAATTACTCAGTTATTAGGAATGCTACTTGGTCCCTTTAAAAACCTTTGGGAAATTCCATCAAAGAAGTGGAAGGTGCCATACTTTCTAATAAGAAATTTGAGCCTGTGATTTAGAAGGTATTATTCATTCCATTGAGACAAGATAGAAAGCCTCATGCAAGGATTAGTAGCCACAGTCCTCATAGGTTGCTTCATCGGGTACACTTCTGTAACCAACCATATTGTTCAATCATGTGAACCAATCATATAAGCATTGTACTTATCCCCAACCATCCAAGGCTTGATCTCATTCATCTAGTGCTTATCCTAATCCATATAATTAAAAATGGAACATGGAATTCACCAATCAGGCCCCATCACCTCAATCAGTTGTTCCCACTAGGATCTCTATCAAAGAGAGACCCTTGGGAAGTGGAAATATGCCCCTTTCCCAAAATTATGATATATTAAAGACCCTCTCTAGTATACTAGAAATTATCCTGATACATGATGTACTTAACTTATCAAAGGAGATGTGTGATTTATTAATTGATTCCCTAAAGATCCCTCTCTAGTTTGAGATTGAGGTAGATTCTACTGAGGCCTACCATGTAGAGGAATCTAAACATGTGGAATAACAAGTCATCATTTCATTCTCTAAGGAAGATGAGGGTGACTCCATTTAAGGGAACATACGCATGTTGTATTTCATAATAAAATTCAATGATATGGAGATACATTGATGCCTAGTGGATACTAGATTTGAGATTAATCTCATCCTAAACCAGACGCTCTACAAACTAGGGTTTATAGAAGCAGATCTGACACCCTCCAACCTAACAATTCAGGGGTATAATGAGAGAAAGTATAATTAACGTAGCAAGATTCATATGAGAACCCAATTAAATGAATTAGTATTAATAATTAATTTCATGGTTATCTCATATGAAACTACCTAAAATGCCTTATTTGGAAGTCCCTATCTCTATCTGCACATATTGGTCCCCTCTTTATACTGTCAGTGTCTCAAGTACTCCCTCAATGGTCAAGTAGGGGTACTGGTGATCCTTCACCCTTAAACTCTTGTAAAACCTAATACCTAGAAATTGGGTACTAAAAATGGAGGTAAAGTATCTCCAAACTGGTAGTATTGAGAATATCAATTCCCACTACTACAAACATGGCTTTTATCAATGCTAGAAAAGCGCATTAACAGTGCTAAAAAATCACTATTAATCAAGGCGAAGATAAAGGGGGGGTCCCTTTTATCAGCGCTCAGAAAAGCACTGATAAAGACCCCTTTTATCAGTGCTAAAAAAAGCACTGATAAAACTCAAAAAAAATAAATAATAATTTATATTCAGGGAGGATCTTTTAACAATGATTGACCCCCCCCCCCCCCCATCAGCGCTAGGAAGCCCCCTCCCACTCTCGCGCGCTTCCCTTGCCTGTGCATCCTGCACTTGCCCGCGCACCCCTCCTTACTTCCACCCGGATTCGATCCCACGACCTCCCCCTTGCGCGCCTACACCTTTACCACTAAGCCATTTCGTTTTTTGTCTATTTAATGATACATCTATTTATTTATATATATATAGTTATATTTATTTGTATTTTAATATAGATTCATTTTAATATAAATATATTTAGTTATATTAATACATATATATTTATTCATATAGTAATATATTTATTTATTTATTTATTTATTCATATATTAATATATATTTATATTTATTTATATATATATATAGTTATATTTATTTGTATATTAATATAGATTCATATTAATATAAATATATTTAGTTATATTAATACATATATGTGTATTCATATATTAGTATATATATATTCATTCTTATATTAATATATATTTATATCTATTTATATATATATTTGTAGTTACAATTTTTTATCCATATATTTATTTTTATATTAATATATATTTATAAGATTAGTTTTAAATACATTTATAAAAAAAATTATGTGTGTTTATAAATGAATAATTAAATACATACGTACATACATATATACAACACACACACACACACACACACACATATATATATATATATATATATTTACGAATAAATACATATATATGTGTATTTGAAAAGCCATAGATTGTTAAAACGACCATAACTTATAATTCAGAAGCTCGTTTCAACTCTAAAACCAGCCAAATTGAAGAAAATGAAACAATATTCGATATGATATGTGGTATAGGGATAACGGACATCCGGATCAGAAGTTATACCTATTTGAATGTTAACAAATCGGGGTATGCTGACTAAAAACTCAATTTTGTAGGCCTTCTGGGCCTTTTTGGCCTTGAAAAATGTGACAGAGGTTTTTCCTCAGTCACTAGAGCATAGAGCTCATCACAGGATTTGATTTGATATGTTGTAGAGCTCAAACGAACACCCGGATCAAAAGTTATGGTTGTTTGAAGTTTGAGTTAAATTTCCAACGTATTTTAGATCTTTTATTGATTTTTTTGATTTTTTGTGTCTTCAAATTTTTATTAAATGATTATTAATCGATGATAATTAGTAAATTATTAATTAATAATATTTCTAAAAAAAATTAAAGTCATTTTCACTAAATTTCTTATATATGAAATGTAGTAGTCTATTTATACTTTTCTAAAACATATTTAAAAAATATATATTATATTTATATCAATATAAATATACTTATATAACAATATATTATTTTTCATGATTATTTTTTGAAATATAAAATTTATCAGTGCTAGGAAAAAGCGCTGATAAATCCCCCCTTTATCAGCGCTAAAAAAAGTGCTGATAAACGGGGGGCCTTTATCAGTGCTAAAAAAAGCACTGATAAAAGGTCACTTTTAACAGTGCTTTTTCTATCCCTGTTAAAAGTTCCCCTTTATCAGTGCTTTTTTTAGCACTGATAAAGGCCCCCCTTTTATCCGCACTTTTTTTTTAGCGCTGTTAAAGGGTGGCGCTGCGGAAACCCAGTTTTGTGGTAGTGTCCCCTAATGATCTGATAGCCACTTTATCATATCCTTAGTTGGATTTTAAAGACAACTTCATTCTACCAATCCACCAGTTAGATCCCACAAGCTAAGATCTTTGGAGATGTTTCATAGACCCCAAAAAGGAGGAATTATCACAGATTGACTTGTATTCCTACATAGTATAGGAACTATTGATACAAGCAAATATTTCTCCTATTTCATACCAAGATTTTCAGCCCATGGTCATCAATCTATAACACTACTACATGTTCCAGAAATTAGGGCTGACTTGGTGGAGGTCAAACTGACATCATTGCTTTGATATTAAAGTTGGGTCTTGTAGTTGGAAACCACACTAGATTGTCTCCTCATACTTTGAATTTATGGTCTCTACAAAGTAGGAATCCATCATTGAGAACTACACCCCTCTTGAAGAAGATAATGGTACCAATCTCGGGTCTATAGCTCCAAGGGAGTCACTTCTTACCTTTGATCCTCATGTTTCTAATGACAAAAAGGATCTAGATGAAAACCCTACATCATTTTAATAAGAATTCATTTCTAATATATATGAGTTTATCTAGTTGAATCTCATCACTAAGGAAGATATGTGTATGACACTGATCACCACAGTCATGAATCCTAAGGAGCAATAGAAGTATGTGGATCTCTTGAAATAGCACCATGATGTGTTCACATAGAGCTATAAAGAAACTATAGGAATCAATACCAAGGTATTTTTTTATCACCTTGGCCTACTAGTTGGCCACTATGGGTTCAAACAACCTCCTAAGAAGATTCACCCTTCCCACAGTGACATGGTTGAGGCTGAAGTTATCGATCTTATTAAGGCCAACTTCATCGGGGAGGTCTAATACCCCAACTGGTTGGAAAAAAATCATCCCAAATAAGAAAAATAATGGATAGATAAGTGTATTTATCTATTTTAGGGACCTAAACCATAAATTCATGAAGGATGATTTTCCCCTTTTGGTAATAGAGTTGCTCAATGATGAAACTGTCAGTTTCTAGGCTCTATCCTTCATTGATGGATACTCTAAGTATAATTAGATCTAGATGTCCCCTGAAGATGAAGAATCCACCACATTCAGGGAACCTAAAGAAAACCTTATTCTACGGAGTGATTCCATTATTTTTTTATAATGTTAGGACTACCTACTATAGTTCCATGCACTATATCCTCAATCCTCTCCTTGGGAAATTGGTGGAGTGCTATATGGATGACTTTGTGGAAAATTGTTCCAATGTTAGGACCATCTCAAGTATCTTGAGAAATTTTTTTACTTGATCCTCTCCCATCACCTAAGGATTAATCGATTAAAATGTGAATTTAGGGTTACCACTAGAAAGTTCCTCAGCTCCATCATCAAATTCAGAGGCACTGAGATTAATCCTGAGAAAATCAAGGCTATTCATGTGATGCCTCCTCCACACAACCTCTAGAAGTTGTGTGGTATACAAGGAAACATGGACTATATCTAAAGATGAATTATGAATTTGGCTGGAAATTGTAATCCAATTTCAAGACTCGTAAAGAAAGGTGATTCCTATTAGTGGGATGAATATTTTCAGGCCTCATTTGAGGAAATCAAGTGGTATCTGTCACATCCTTCACTCCTGATATCAATAATCCCAAAAAAGCCTTCAGTACTTTATTTGACCTCCCTAGAATAGTCCATAGGTTCCCTTATAGCTTATAAGAATGGTTAATTCAGGTAAAATAGCCTATAATATATCAATCTCATGCTTCTTTATGTGGAGACCGGACATTCTCCCATCAAAAAAAGATACATCACCCTAGTCTTCACAGTTTAGGAATTACGACATTACTTGAAGCACCATGAGATACTTATGGTATCTCACATCAATACACTTAAGTATATACTCAACCTCTCCAATCTTACAGGGTAACTAGTGCATTGGTTAGTAATTATATAGTAGTTTTACATTAGGATTGTCCCCTAGAAATCTCTCAAGGTCCAAGTTTTGGAAAATTTCTTGGCATCCCACACATCATGATATCATGTACAAGAGAATGGGTGGACTAGGGCATTCAAGAAAAACCTTCTCTAACATATTTCATAAGATAATAGGCCATAATAAAAATATTTATCCAGATAATCTCTTGAAAAACCCTTTGGTAATATCAAAAAATGACTTAAAATTCCACCCAAGTGACTCCATACTTTAAGGTGTATGTAAAATAAGTAGTGTTACCTATATAGGTTTAGTTTTCATCACATCAAATAGACATTTATGATCATCAGACACCATAACATTGAGTTAGAGTCTATATAGTCATTTTTTAAGCCTTTGAAGAAAACTACCTTTAGGCACTGCATAACATGTAAAGACATCAGAATTGGGTGGAAGGGGAATTCAACAAAAAGGTTCACATTTTCTCCTTCCTTCAAGGTGATATGGTGTTGTCTCTAAGGATACTAATGAAACCTGGGAAGAATCCACTAAAGCTAGAACCCAAATTGGAAGGGCATTTTTTTATTAATAAGGTCCACTCTAATTTTTTATACTCATTGATCACCATGTATGGGGAGATCATTACACCTCCAACCAATGTCGGGTTCCTCAATCATTACTTCATGTGAACCCTTAAATATGAGTTGTATTCCATTAAACTAAAAAGTCCAATGTCCTGGTCATATGAATAAAACTATATGATATTGTCTCAGTCACATGACATTAAACATTGGGACAATGTATTTTCCACATTATGTTAAAGTATGAAAACCTCTGGTCAAATCTTTACGACCTTAAATAGAAAAGACCATGCATCCTCACCATAATATTTTAAATTACATGTTTAACATCCTCATAGTAAGATTTTAAACTACATGATCCACATCCCTATCACATGATGTGAAACTGTATAATACCTTAGGTCCTCACTAGAGAGGATTCCCCCCTCCTCGTTTTGATCATCTACCACACCACATTCTAAAACTACGTGCAGCTTGATACCATTTTCTAATGGGATGTGTAGTGACCCCCATTACTTATTTCATGGTCCTAGTCCTACCTCTAACCTATTTCAGGGCCTCATCCCTTTGGAACATGTTCAATTATCGCCTTCTAATATTCCTATCCATCACATTCAATCACATGGTATAATAGCTTATAGAGTGTTTATATCCCCCTTGAAAATTCTGACATGTTCACTTCCATACTTCATTCCTTCCTTGTTTTGGATCCTCATAATCCTACCAATCCAAATAGGCCCCATAATGGTGATGGTGTTTGGACAAGCTGGCTCACCTCCCATCCTGTGTACACACCTCAATGGATCCCTAATGAAAGATGATGGCTCCCAAGTTTCAAACATGATCAATAGTGTATCTTATATTTTCTCACCTCATCCTTGAAAGGTGTTTTTTTTCAACCTTTGTTTGTAAAAAGTTCAATAGGTGTTCCCTACCCACCGTTATCCCCCTTTTTTGTTCTAATCTTGGAATTCAGTTCTACCTCCCTTTCCACCTCCCTTTATTATGGTAAAGCTTCAACACCATTTTTGTTATACCCCCATGAATTCATGCATGATAACTAAGAAATTCATAATCATTGGGACCTTCCTAATTCATATTATCTTGATCCATATTGTGCTCTCCCTTACAATAAGGTGAACTCCTCACTGCTCCTTATTTCTCACACTATTCATGGATCGCGTGGTATTAGAAGTCATAGTGGAATTTTCCTTGAGCCTGGTTGAGGTGCATAGATGTCTAAAATGGAATTTAACCCCCCCCCCCAACATTCTAAGAATAAAAACCTAAAACTATGTGAAACTTTCCTTAGATATATTTTTGTATAGTATTGGGCCTCCTTGGAGGGCCTTTACTCTTTTTTTCTATATGAACATCCCTGAGACACAACCCCTTAGTCCAATCATCATGTCCTTAAACTATTTAAAAATTCATGTTTCAATATCTATGACCTTAAACTAGTATCACCCCCTTTTTGTACAAGCACCATGACCTTAAACTATGTGCAAACCTTCGATTAAAGTTATGTGACCTAATACTGTAGCAGCCAACATCCTAGTCATGTGACATTAAATAGTATGACAACATCCTAGTTGAAAGATGTTAAGATGCATGATTTTTGGACCTAGTTGTATAAAATTAAACTATGTAGCTAAAATATTCTGGTATAATGTTTTAAACTATAGAATCGTCTTATCATCCTCACTTGATAAGATCACCTCATCCACTTCTACCATTGGTCTCCTACTACACCGCATTTGATAACTATGTTTGGAATGATTCTTATCTCCATGGGATACATAGTGACACTTATACCTCCTATCTCAGGCCTATCCACAATTACACCCATATAGTGAGACCATTTTCACTATCATTTGGATACCTTATGACCTTTTTTTGTGACTGGTTTGTTAATAAATGGTTGAAGAAACCATCTCACCCTCACTATTGTTCCAAGAATCATGCCCATAAACTATGTTCATCTTTCCCTATATACATTTTCATTGAATTATTTACTCCTTATAACTCTCTTAATAGTTGGTTCAAAACTCTCTAGTGCCACACAAACACTTCTAAAATCCCTCTACCTTAGTCAAAACTCCACTACTTTAAACTAGTAGAAACCCCACCATGGTCCACACATCATGACCTCAAACTTTGTGAAATTTACCTTGGATATGTTTATGGGCACAAGGAATCCTTGTCCCTCCTTTCACATCAAGTTGGTAATCACTCCTATGAAACACAAATTTCTCTAGAATACCCCATTTGGTCCATGCATCATGACCTTAAACCATGTGAATATAGCCCCTATAACTCTCAATCCATATCTAGTTTTCATCACCTCTAGTATTTTAGCAGACTAATTCCCCATTTTCAATATATCCTCACTTGATAGGACTATCCCTTTTGGTTTTTTTATTTTATCATGCTATGCTCCATAACTATGTGTGTCTTGATTCCCCATTCGATGGGATACATAGGGGTGAATTGATCACCTATCTTTGGGCCATCCATAAATCCTCTTGCCACCCCACCTTATTTTGGCACCCCTTGTCCAACTTCATATCTTAGTGACTTTATGAATACCAAGGTGGTATGACGCTCATATAGATATGGCCCACATATTACGACCATAAAATATATGAAAACTTGTACTATATATTTTTGGCCATCTCTCCACATCAGGTCTATAATACTCCCCCCACCACACAAGCTTCTATAAATGGTCCAAGATCTATATCCCTAAACTTAAATACCATGTACAAGTATCATGACCTTAAACCATGTGATATCATTCCCACATACGACCATAAATGTGTGTCTATCTGGTATAACTGGCATGACCATAAACTTCTTAAGTCAAGATACATAGATGTTTATCAGGTTGAAAACCAGTAAGAAAAATATGATAAAAATTCAGACATTCCCACTAAGTCACCCCTATAACTTGGGAAAAAGTGAGGTCATTAATGGAAAAATGAATAAAGATTTTAGGTCTCACCACTAGGCCCTAGAAAAAATCTAGCTATTCTCACTAAACCCACTATTTTAGGAAAATGTTAGAGCCAAAATTTATCTCCCTTTTCCCTTTACTTTACAAGGTCCTCCATGAGGTACCATCCTTTGTGTTCCCCTATCATACATCCTAGTACATTGAAAATATGGAATCTATTCATGTCATGGTCATAAGACACTAAATTGTGCTATGTACATCCCAGTCACATGATGTTAGAATGTATGATGCATCATCCTCAACGTACAATGTTAAACTACACATTCAATATTCTTGATATAATATGTTAAAACACATGCCTTCTATACATATTTTATTTCATAAAATTGTAAAATATTTAGGCCATCCCTAGATAAGACCTTTTCTCCCCTTTGGTTTTGGTCACCTACCACAACACTCGAGTTCTTTGAACACCACTTGGCATCCAAAACTATGCTCCTATTGGAAGATTGTTATGTCTTTCATTTAGGCTGATACACCCAACCATTGTTCTCCCTTCCAGGGTGGTTTAATTCCTATAGCATTGAATTTCATTTGATAATTTTCTCGATTCACCCCTATACTTAGTATCTTCCTTGATTTGGATCCCCACCATCTTCCACATCAAAACAGGCCCCCTAACGATGATGGTGCCTAGCTAAATTGGCTCACATCCCATCCTGGGAACATTCCTCAAAGGACTTTCAATGAAAATTCAATGGCTCCCATGTTTCGAACATGTTCAACGATCAACCCTTATTTTTATGCCACCACTTATGAAAGTAAAATAGTGGAACCTATATTTAAAACATGGTCAATAGTTATTCTATATTGGCATGTTTCTCCTCCTTTTGTTCCAAGTCTTGGATGTCTCAAATCATGTCCTCCATATTACCCCTTTTTTGAGTAGAGTCCAATTCCCCTGGAATTACCCCTCTCATGAACCCACTTATGTTGAGAAATAAATTCATTTTTACATATTCCCTATCTCCAACCAATGTTTTCCTAGTCAAGACACTCCCAATAGTCAATGTATCATTCTGAACCTAATCATTCAGTCCCTATATGACACTCTCATGTAAGCGAATGGTATTATATTTATAACTTGTTTTTCACATCGATCATCACTCACATGGGCTTAGAGGTTTATGGTTAGTTTTCTTGTTAATTTGATTGATATGTAAAAAAAGATATTCATATAAGGAATTGAAATTACAAAGTTTTATTTCCTTCATTGGGGAGGTTCATCCATCAGCTAGATCTTATCCTTTATTTTAAAAAGAGAAAGGCATAATAAAAGGAAGGTCCTCGTATGGCTCAGTCAAAGCAAGGGATTACTTCAGTTAGGCCAACCTCTTTCTATTGGCCTTAATATCCATCTACCACCTAGCCAATTCTACCATATCCTCCTCATCCATAGGGAAAAAATTGTCGTCTTGGATTTTCACCCAGACTAATTTTTCCCTATCCTCAACCACCAAGGATGTTTCTCCCACCACTTAAACCTTGATCGCTGCTAGTTTTTCCCTTTACTAGCTGATGATCTATCTTTTAGTAGTGGTGATGACCTCATGTCTTTGGACCTACTCCTCCAGCTGAGAAATATCATGTTTGGCCACATGGAGTGCTTTGATTCCTGTGGAAGTGTCCTTGTATCGAGTGATGTAAAACTCTCACTATTCCTTTCACACCCACACAAAGAGGAAGTCTTAGGACAGTGTATAGAGGGTGTGAGAGTCCACCCCACCAGTCCTGCGTTTAGTAACCAGTGGTGGAGGGATCTCATCTAGCTAACTAGGTCCACTGATGGTGTGTGAGTGATGAAGTTCTACATGTTCCTCCACTCCCTGCACTGTATGACCCTTTTCTCCTCATCAATGTTGGACCCATAATTTTTTAGATCCACGAGTGGTGTTGTCTGGTAATCAAGGAAAGTTATGAGAACATTAGAAGTGGGTTCCTCCTTGATCATCCTCTCAGATGAGTTTCACTCCATGTAAAGATGGAGATCATCTTTACTCAACCCCTAACCAATATTGACTCCCTCTCTATCCTCAAGATCCACCATCTCCCTAGCCACATCCATTGGTTGAATGGGATGATCCTCTTTGAATAGGGGTCAGTTTACCATGTACTTTTTACCCCTTTGAACTCATCTTGACCACTAGGAAAAGAAACATAGGCTTAGGACCCTCACGCACAATGGGATTTTTTGATACCCCCATGATCACTATCATAAACAGAGATAAAGTGGTCAAATTAATCAAAAATGGGTAGGGGAAGTGCATTATTTGTGAGAGTAAACTTACAAGATGTGAGGGAAATGATGACACCCATATCTTTCATCCCCATGGTGACCACCTCATAAGTGGATGCCTCCCCAGCCAACATCTCCATAAATGGGGTCTCAAAGGGGGATTCCACTATCGGAGACCCCTTTATACTAGTCAACACCCCTAGAGTTGTCGTAGGTCCCTATAAAACCATAGACCTGAGACTTGTACAAGATAAAAAAATTACTACATAAATTTTAATCAATAGGTAAGAAAATCAAAGAAACTAGGTTAAGTGGAATCCAGATCTTACCATGGGGATGCATAGGGATTTAGATAATCAGCCACATTAGGTGAATGACCCAATCAACTGAAGTATTTTTCATTGGAATGTTGGGGGTATAGATGATTGGGAGAGTAGGAAAGCTCATAGCCTTCTCCCCAATCTCCTCCACAGGTACCTCTTCCATTGAGGCTTCATGAGAAGAATAAAAAGTAGGCTCCTATGTTCCCATAAAATCACTCTCCCCACCTATAGTACAGGTATTCTATCCCTCTTATGATGATCCCTACATGAATTAAAAATAACATGTTATAAATGATGGGAGGGAAAACAAGGCTCAATAAAGACCTAAAAATTTTGAGATAAAAACATACCTCACCAAAGAGGAGATTTGTTAGACCATTATCCTCAAGGGTCACCTTCCCACTCACTTGAGGACTATACTTCTCAACATTTGACCCCTAAGACTTCGAATTACTAGAGCCTTGGGAGAAAATTTTATGATTTGATGTCACTTGGGAATGTGATTCAGACATAGTCACCTTATAAGGATCTTCTCCAAACATCACCAGTACATAGGAAGTGGTAGGCTCTCCCTCATCATTCCACCATGAAATATCATCCATATCTTATAGATACATGTTCATTTCCTATAAATCCACCAAATATTTTATTCTGATGAGTTCGACCTCTGGCATCTCAATATTGGCCCTGGTGAACCTCCTCCATAACAGATCATGTGACTAGGATAGTCGTTGCATCCCCCATTCCTCCCAATGTTTAGGGTAGATAGAATCCTCATCCTCCCACACTAGGTGGAAAATATTCTTCCCTAAAGTCTCCTGGGACATGCCTTCTATGTCCTAGGAACCGTTATCCTACTCTCAGGGTTACTTCTAAGGGAGTTAGACTCTATTAGATTTGCTAAATCTAGGTGCCCAATCAGAAATCTAAGGTGTGGAATCCCTCTGAGATCCTTCATTTACTCTAGCTTGGGTGCTCCTTGATGTCTGGAAATAACTCTAGAGAGCTTTCCAACTTCCACCCTGATACTCCTATGACTCATCCAAGAGGTCCACCCTCCTCTCCCATTTTTGCATCACTACAATTGGGTATACTTCCACCTAGTTATTGTAATAATTCTGGGTGATTCCATCATTGGGATTGGTTTATGGAGGCATTATCACCCCTCTAGATCCTTCAATAAAAAACATCCACCGTAGTTGGTGAAGGATGAAGGGGTTTTTTTAATAAACCCCTATGTACACCTACCTTGTCAACTAATAAATGCACCTGAACTATTAAATGAATAGAAATGGGGTGTATGGTTCACAATAATTGTTTTAGTTAACCCTCATAACCAACACCCCGTCTTAGAAAGCTTGAAGATATTCTCTCTACTATATCTCCCCCTCTAGGTTATCAAGAATTTTTCCAATCAGGGTTGGGAATGGGTGGAATTTGAAGTTCCCAACATTGTTGATATTGTTTGTTAGCTCAGCCTCACTGATAGTCACTATTAAACCCCTAGTGATGTTGAGGATTTGATTTCAAATACCAACATTATGGGGTAATGGAGGTTGATATTTCATACCCCCAAAGTGCACCATGATCCACCTGTGCAGAAACTAGAATGGACCGCAAATTCACCCAACCATGTCCTCCCTCATGACATGCCCAGGATGGTTATACATGAGGGATAATATCAAAACACTCATGTTTACCTAGTTTTCATATTCCATGATTATATTTATCACTAGGTTCCCCATCCGTAAACCCATATGAGAATCCCTAACCGACAACAACCACCCACTCATAAAGGTGGCTAGGAACATCATGTATCAGGTCTCTAGGATCCACTCCATCATGTTATTTCCCTGGATCTGATATTATCCCTATTCTATAATTAGCTAACATGACCCTGAACTCCTCCAATATTGGGATCTGAGGCACTGGTTTATCCACTATGGCATCTTGACTACTGGATCCCTAAGGAATAGGCTCACCCATTTCTTTAATGTGATGTCTCGGTGGAAGGGTGGGTGATACCTCATAATCAGCATCATCTGATCTAAAAAAATATCTATTATTATCATTGTTTGTGTGATATCTCCCAAATAAATGGGTACTAGGAGTAACTCATCATACTGGAATCTCGTTAATTAGATCTCATAGATATGATATAGGTCTCTCTGGCTTATCCCCACTTCCCTATAATGCTAGTGGAAATTTTTCGTGTCATGGGACCACTGACTGAGGAGATCTAGTAGCAGCTCCAACTAACATTAGAAGTGGAATTGGTATATCCACACTTCATCATATATTCTAATATGCTGCATAATATACCCATACTCTTTTCATGTGTAGCGTTCCTAATACACCCATGACTATTCATCCATGAATTTTACCTCAACCTATAGGTCATAATCCTCATACCAGTCCATCTAGTTGTTCAATATGTTGGCTTAAAAAATTCTTTAATAATGGGTGGGGAACTACTTGTCTGTTCTCCAGTGATTTTCCTCATCCTTCCATTCAAGATGTATACAGCACCAGCTTTATGCTCCCTAATCAAGTTTCATGCGAAAATAATGTTCCATCACTGAATTTCATCATGTTAAGAGAACCAGAAACTCATCTTATTGGTATGAATTCCCTCTACATCATCAATAAGTCTAAAATTATATAGTGACAGATTATTTCTTAGTAGATATCCTCTTTTCACCTTCTTCATCTAATCTATTAATACCATGTTCTTAAATACCACCCTCCTGGATTGAGTTTTCCATCCATTTCATCTATTCTAGAAATAGTAGCAGTAGTGTTAGTAGTTTGAGAAACCTGTTTGACCATTTCTAATTGGTTTTGATAAGTCTCTAAGTATGGATCACTTAACTATCACAATTTCATGAAAATAAAAACATGTATTGAAAAATAATATAGTTTCAATGAAGATCATATTGAATATGTTTTTTTAGTGCAAGGTATATCATGTAATAGTAGTGGTGATAATGTTATGGCATTAGTGATTAGGATTTCGCACAAGTGGTTGAGTTCTATACACAGGATAATACTTTTCATGTGTGAAATTTAGGTGGTTGTACCAAGGGCCCACCTCAAAATATTTATATACATGGGACACTGATAATTTTTCATGCACAACTGGGTTATGTGACCTAATGTCAAAGTTGCATGAAACAGAAAAAAATTGCCTAAAGTGTAGTATTTTCCTTAGAATTAAACCCCATACTCCCCCATCAACTCCAACTCTAGGTGGTGGAATTTTTTGGTGTAAAATATTCATCTCAAACCTCAGAATACATTTTTTTCAAAATCAATGTAAAATCTCATCTCAGGGTGATATTCCAAAGCTAAAGGTGTGATCATGCGCAACTCCAAGCCATTGTGTGTAACTCCCAAGATTAGTGCACAAATAACTTTCATACGAAAGGTAATTTCAACTACTCCAGCTTGCATGAATGTTGAAAAGTCCCTAAAAATAGAGAGGATAAGTCATGTACAAATTTTTTCACTTGAATTCAACATACAAAATGGAGTACAATACACTTTCACAAGAAAGGAAACATCAAATAATTTCCTTATGTGATCATCCCCTACACAAAAAGGCATGAGAGGCATACACCCCCATAGTTTTGAAAACTATCCAAAAATTGTGTGACATGGTTAAATTTGTGTGACCAAGTGCTTGAACAACCAATTTTCCTATAAATAGAGGATCATCCCCCCACCCCCTAATTTTTGGGGAAGTACCTCTAGAAGTTGAAGTGTTGAGATCTCATTTAAGAAACTCAATATTTTATAATTTAATGAAACTCAAAACTTATCATAGATTTCTACATGTATAGAAATAGTATGAAATTCCTAAAATGTTCCCCAAAACATTTCATATTATGTTAGATATGGCCTCACATAACTTACTTTTATGGAAATAAAGTTTCATGTAGGATGAATTTCCTTTGTGCATCCCCAATATTCAAAAAACCCCAAAATTTTTGTGTGACCATCCCTCATGAATCATTGCCTTATCCTTTTTCTAGATCTCATGAATCCCATAACTCCTAAATTTCATGAATTTATAAAGGTGTGTGATACAGCCTTCAGTTCACCAAACCAATACCTACTTCCACTAAACCTAGTTGTGCACATGTTGTGTTCTTAAGTTACCCACACCCATCCAATATAGGTTCATTCATGCCTCGATCATCCATATGACTGGCATCATTGATAAAACACTATTTTATTGAATATTTTATTGATAATAAATTATATAATTTCCTCACATTGTGTTAAATGTGTTTAATTAGAAAGTATTTGTAATTAGATCATTCATTTGAATATTTGATGAAAATTCCAGTTTTACCCTTTATAGTCCACTGTAGTATTTCGAAGATAAATATTTTTATATTTATTATTTGAATTTTAAATTTTTTAAACGTGTTCCTAACATAATTATATACAACTTTTATTCAGGACACTAAATCTAAAGAGTTCATTATATTGTTGAAAATGGGCCATGAAATCAAAGTTGGGTTGGACTCTCCAGAATGGAGAAGCTTTGGTATTTCAGCCATAACTCCTACATCTGGGCCTGGATTAAGCCCAAATTTTTAAAAGAGATACAGGACCCATGTCCTCAAATATTATCCTTCTAGAAGGCCAGACAATTCAAGCGTTTTGGTGGTCAAATTGGAGGTGCAATTTGAATTAAAATATTTGGCCGAATTTCCATATTCACACTTGAAACCACTTGTAACCTCTCCTCCCCTCCCCTCTATAAATTGGAGTTTTTCTCATTTTGAGGGTTTGGGACGTGAATTGGGAGATTGGAGTCAGAGGAGAATTTGTTTCACCCAAATTCTCCAACCATTGTAAGAGGGGTAGCTCTTGAAGCAAGGATCCCCTCATCGAAGCCTCCTTCTCTTCTTCATTTTGTAATGTTTTCATTTGTGTAATAAACTTCTTTGTTCTTCATTTTTTTCTTATCTTTTCTTCTGTTTTGTTTAAATTTATTCTTCTCTTAATATTCCTCTTTGGGCAGGAATTGTTGAGTAGAAGCGTTATTGGGTTATACCCATTATAAACCTTTGCACATGCAAAACGCTTCTACGATGATTACGCCACCCATGGAAGAGTAGTCTTTTAGTAATCGATCTATCTTCTACCCTCTTCATTTAATTATTTTGAATCATTGAGATACTGTAATTCACTTAATATGATACATGAATTGTTTTTTTAAATTGTAAGAAACTAAGCAAGCAATTGAACAATTAACACAAAAACACGTGAGGTCGGGATTTTGTGTAAATTGTGAGAGCACGATCTTAATCGGTAATACAAGACCACACGGGATAAATTTGTAGAGTTCAAATATAATCCCTAAACAAAATTCATCCTCATTTCTAGAATGGATATGTGCCTTAATTTACCACTGACCATAAGCTAATCTTAGAACATCAATCAAAGCAGGGTGTTGCGATTGCATGTTCCGAAGTTAGCCTAGGGTTAAATTCACTTTATCTTCGTGGTAAAGTTAATTCTCGTAGGGTTCGGGATTTAACAAATTAAGGGATCATAATTAAGTGAATATTAATTTAAATGATAATTATTAATAAATTATTGAAGAGGTAGAGTTAGATCGATTACTCCTTTTAAAATAGATTTCTAAAAAAACATCTTCTTGTTGTGTCATTCTAATCGAAACTTCATTTCAAAATTAAAAACAAAAAAAAAATGAAATCTTCTTCCATAAAACTTATTCTAGATTTATAAACTATAAACAACCACCCCCATACTTTCAAGTAGTGTTTTTATTCCCTTTTATTTTTTTTCTAGAATACCTCTGAAAAGTTGTTTTAATTCACTTCCTCCTTTGAGAGACGACCTTGGTCAGCCACTCTGCTGCACCTAAGTACCCCAAAATCACACTAATCATTTGAGGGCGCCCACGACAGTGCTCTATAAAATTGGCATTGTTTCCGGGGAGGCAAGTAATTATTTCAACCAATTAGAGGTATTTATTTTATTTTACATTTTATTCTCTTCCTCACTTCTTTCTTCCTTCTTTACCCAATCTGATTTTTCTTCTTCTTCTTTTATTTTCTTCCACTTATTTTTGGACCATCAACTCAAACTTCTAATTTTTATTTTACTATGGTCCACTTTCGCTCTTTTCATTTTTATTTGATCTATGACTCTAACTAATCCCAAAGATCTCTTAGATCTTGACCCTGAGATTGAATGTAGCCTTAGGGCACGAATCAGACATTCTCAATCTACGGGAAGTTCCAATATTCAACCAGTTGGTGAATTCCTCTCTTTTGGAAACATTGAAATTGGAAGAAATTAAAATTCAAACATAAAAGAGGATCCAATGGCTGGAAACAATGGAAATTAACTTAATAGAACCATTCAAGAATTGGCTGCACCTGATGTTAACTATCAACCAAATTGTATTGCATACCCAAATCTTGAATCGGACTTTGAACTAAAATCTGGGTTAATTCACTTACTTCCAAAGTTTCATGGCCTCTCTGGTGAGGATCCCAATAAACATTTGAAAGAATTTAATGTGATTTTCTCAACCCTTAAACCAAGAAATGTTTCTGAAGATCAAATCAAATTAAGAGCATTCCCATTCTCACTTGATGGAGCTGCAAAAGATTGGATGTATTATTTGCAACCTGAAGATGTAACATGTTGGAATGATTTGAAACGTCTTTTCTTGCAAAGATTTTTTCCAGCATCAAGGACCACATCCATTCGAAAGGAGATATCGGGGATCAAGCAAGCACAAGGGGAGTCAATGTATGAGTACTGGGAGCGATTCAAGAAGTTGTGTGCAAGCTGCCCACATCACCAAATCAGTGAGCAACTCCTAATTCAGTACTTCTATGAAGGACTCACACCCATGGAGAGGAGCATGGTGGATGCTGCAGCTGGAGGAGCATTGGTGGACAAGACACCAGTAGATGCACGAGCATTGATCGACAAAATGGCCCAAAACTCTCAAGAATTCAGTGATAGAGGTACACCACATGTTAGAGGAGTACATCAAGTAAGTCCTTCTTCTCTTGAAAGTCATTTGATTGATACTAAGTTAGAAGAAATTACAACTATCTTGAGGCAGATTGCATTGGCTCAAAAGACATCCCAACCCCCTCCTTCAAGGCCATGTGGCATTTTCACTTAGACAAGCCACCCAACTGACTGTTGCCCACAACTACAAGAGACAGAATATTGTGAAGCAGTGTTCCCTGGGAGACCATTTCAGCAGCAACAACAACAACCATATCCCCAAATGAAGTTTGATACAGTATACAACCAAGGGTGGAAAGATCAGTCAGATATGAGGTATGGCTCTGGACAATAACAAAGTCTCCATTTTCAACCAAACTTCCAGCAGCCTCCACCTTACCAACAAGGTTTCCAACAACCCCAAAGGAGATTCGAAGCTCAAACATCAACGAGTCAACAACAAGGGAATATCCAACACAAGGTAGACTCTAACACTGATGATCTTTTGAAACAAATTGTTCTTAATCAACAGAATGAGATGAAGAGTCAAGGTTCGGATCTGAGAGAGTTGAAGACTCAAATGAGTCAGATTGCCACCGCCCTCCATGAACTTGTGAGTAAGAATTCTGGAAATCTACCTTCCCAACCCACTCCAAATCCAAATGGGAATGTTAGTTCCATCACATTGAGAAGTGGGAAGCAAATGAATGATACATCTGGACCTACCATTCCACCGGGATTCACCTCTACTCTAGAGAAGCCGCATTCCATACCAACTGATTAGAAATCCAAGGAGAAAGATAAATGTAAGAAAAAGATTGATGATGTACCTCCTAAAACCCTTCCTTTTCCAAACAGGGTTGTTCAAACCAAGAAGATGGCTGAAGAAGAAATACAGAAGGAGGTTTTGGACACATTAAAGCGTGTGGAGATCAACATTCCTCTACTTGAAGCCATTAAGAAAATTCCAAGGTATGCGAAATTCTTAAAAGAACTTTGTACCAATCGAAGAGGGATCAAGGGAAATGAGAGGATCAACCTTGGAAGGAATGTCTCGGTACTCATTACACCAACTCTAGCAATGCCAAAAAAGTGCAAGGATCCCGGGACATTCACCATCCCATGTACCATAGGGGAGTTGCACTTCTCTGATGCTCTTTGTGATTTAGGAGATTCAATAAATGTGATGCCTCACTCTGTATTCTCTTCCTTGCAGGTTGGTGAGTTGAAGCCAACAAGAATAGTGGTGCAATTGGCGAATAGAGCTACGACATATCCAGCGGGAGTTATTGAGGATGTACTTGTTTGGGTAAGAGACATGATCTTTCCAGCAGACTTCTATGTGCTTAACATGGAGGATGATCAGGTAAGTTCTCATGCCCCCATTATCTTAGGTAGACCCTTCCTCAAAACTGCAAAAACTATCATAAATGTCAATGAGGGTACACTTTCCATGGAGTTTGGAGATGAAGTTGTGATATTTAATGTTATGGATTCCATGAAGTACCCCTCAGAGGACCATTCTGCTTTTGTTATCTCCCATTTTGAACCACCAAGTAAAAACATCATGGAATTGGATTGTCCTATGCTTAGGGAGATTATGAGTATTGGTTCTAGTTTGATGTCTAAGAGTACTTCTACACCCGTTTTTAAGGAACAAGACTCTCTAAGATTTGATTTTGAAATGGAATCATATTCTGATTTTGATCATGTGAACTCTGATTATGACATGGCTATTGAGTATGATGATGGATTTGGTACTTTATTCTCTGATTGTGATGATTTTTATTCTGATACTGATGTTCATTGTGTAGATATGTTTGTTGCGTCAATTTCTCCATCCATACTACACCCTCCTTCATTAGAACTCAAGCCATTGCCACCAAATCTGAAATACTCATACTTGTTGATTGGTGAGAGATTAAATGTTATCATTTCTAACAATATCCCTTTTGAACATGAAGAAAATCTTTTGAATATTTTGAGGGAGAACATCAGGGCGATTGGGTGGACCTTGGATGACATATCAGGTATTAGCCCCTCCATTTGCATGCATAGGATTCTCTTGGAGGATGGGGCTAAACCGGTGAGACAGCCACAAAGGAGACTCAATCCCACCCTCCTGGAAGTTGTTAAAAAAGAAGTTGAGAAATTGCTCGAGGCAGGTATAATCTTTCCCATTTCAGATTCTCATTGGGTAAGTCCAATTCAGGTTGTGCCTAAGAAAACTGGTTTTACTGTTGTTAAAAATGAGAAAGAAGATTTAGTTCCAATGTGGGTGAAAAACAGTTGGCGTGTGTGTATTGATTATAGGAAACTAAATAAGACCACTCGCAAGGACCATTTCCCCTCCCATTTATTGATCAAATGCTCGAGAGACTAGCTGGGAAAACACACTATTGTTTCTTGGATGGATTTTCTGGATATTTTCAGGTTCCTATAGCTCGAGAGGATCAGGAGAAGACTACATTCACCTGTCCCTTTGGCACATTTGCCTACCGGAGGATGCCATTTGGACTTTGCAATGCCCCGGGTACCTTCTAGAGATGAATGGTGAGTATTTTTTATGATTTTATTGAGACCTGCATGGAGGTATTTATGGATGATTTTACAGTGTATGGGTCTTCATTTGATGAATGTCTAAATAGTTTGGGAAAGGTGTTGAATCGTCGTATTGAGAAGAATCTGGTCCTGAACTTTGAAAAGTGTCATTTTATGGTAGAGCATGGCATTGTCTTAGGGAATGTGGTGTCAAAACATGGGATAGAGGTTGATAGATCTAAGGTAGGAATTATTTCATCCTTACCCTATCCTTCATGTGTGCGTGATGTTAGATCTTTCCTAGGGAATGCAGGATTTTATTGGCGTTTCATCAAAGATTTTAGTAAGATCTCTCTTCCTATGTCACGATTACTTCAAAAAGATTCTGATTTTGTGTTTTATGATTCTTGTAGGACTTCCTTTGATGAGATAAAGAAGTGTATGACCACTCCACCTATCATACAGCCCCCAAGGTGGGACCTTCCATTTGAGCTTATGTATGACGCCTCCAACTTCGCGGTTGGAGCTGTCTTATCTCATAGGGTGGAAGGATGTTCACATGTGATTGCCTATGCATCAAGGACATTGGATTCAGCCCAATCAAACTACACAACCACGAAAAAGGAGTTTCTTGCTGTCATATTTGCTTTAGATAAATTCCGTTCATATTTATTGGGCTCTAAAGTAGTTGTTTTTTCTGACCATGCAGCTTTGAGGTACCTCCTGAAGAAGCCAGATGCAAAGCCACGACTTATCTGTTGGATGCTCCTTCTTCAAGAGTTTTACATCGAGATAAAGGACAAAAAGGGATCAGAAAACATGGTGGCGGACCACATGAGTAGGATTACTCACACACTAGAGGATGACACCTTGGACCAGGTACCACTTTGAGACACTTTTCCCGATGAGAATCTTTATTCCATCTTAGGTACGCATCCTTGGTATGCTGATTTAGTGAACTACATTGTTGCCTCTGAAATCCCTGCAAATTTAAAGAAGCATCAAGTCCAAAAATTGAAAAGTGAGTCTAGGTTTTATGTTTGGGATGATCCTTACCTCTGGAACATGTGCAGTGACCAAGTAATTAGGAGGTGTGTTCCTGGTCATGAGTTTGAGTCTGTCCTACATTTCTGTCATACACTTGCCTGTGTTGGACACTTTGGACCCCAACGGACAGCTAGGAAATTCTTAGACTCTGGATTGTATTGTCCTAGTTTATTCCATGATACCCATGTGTTTTGTAAGTCGTGCTCTCTTTGCCAACACACTGGGAACATTTCTAGGAGACATGAGATGCCCCAACAACCCATACTATTCTGTGATATTTTTTATGTATGGGGCATTGATTTTATGGGTCTTTTTCCTAGTTAATTTGTATTTTTGTATATTTTGGTTTCTGTTGATTATGTGAGTAAATGGGTGGAGGCCAGGGGCACCAGGACTGACGATTCTCATGTTGTAGTGGATTTTGTCAAGGCTCAAATTTTCTGCAGGTTTGGAGTACCAAAGGCCATTATTAGTGACCAAGGGACACACTTTTGCAATAGGAATTTTTCTTCCCTCCTTCGAAAGTATGGGGTGACACACAAAACATCAACACCATACCACCCCCAAACAAATGGCCAGGCTGAGGTTTCAAATCGTGAGTTGAAACAAATCTTGGAGAAAACTGTGCAGCCAAATAGGAAGGATTAGAGAAAGCGCTTGGATGATGCATTATGGGCTTATAGGACAGCATACAAGACCCCCATTGGTATGTCCCCATTTCGGATTGTTTTTGGGAAAGCGTGTCATCTCCCCGTGGAAGTTGAGCATCGGGCTTATTGGGCTATAAAGAAATGCAACATGGATTTGGCCCAAGCTGGAATTCAAAGAAAGTTGCAAATTCAAGAGCTTGAGGAGATTTGACTATCATCATATGAGAACTCAAGGCTCTACAAGGAAAGATCAAAAGAATCTCATGACAAAATGATCCAACAAAGAGAGTTTCATGTTAGAGAGAAAGTCCTTCTCTATAGTTCACGACTCAAGATGATGGCTGGTAAGTTGCGTTCCAGATGGTTAGGTCCTTATATTGTATCTAATGTTTTTCCTTATGGTGCAGTGGAGATCACACAAGAGGACACTGGAAGGAGCTTTACAGTCAATGGGAAACGTTTCAAGAGATACATTGAGGGACATCCTACTGATGCAGTGGATTTTATCACACTGCATGACCCCATCATCACTTGAGCACATCAGGCTATTCCTTACCCTTTCACTTTTATATTATTTGTCCTATTTAAAAATTATAAATTTCACGTGCATATATCATCTCAGGGGTTCACATTGAGGACAATTCAATATTTTAAGTGTGGGGGAGAGAACCTTTTAGTTTAGTAATTTCAATTGCTTTCCTGTTCAAAAAAAACAAAAAAATTGTGTGTTTTTCAAATTTTGTGTGTTTATTTTTCAATTTTCTTTGTGTTTTTGAAATTTTTGAGCTAAAATGATTCTCATCACCATTTTGAAATGCATATAAATGAGTGAAACAATTTACCCCTTGAAACTAAGCTTAAATGAATGCTGAAATGACTTTGTTTCAAGTTCAAATATTTAGTAATTTCATGGAAAGTACACCGAATTTTGAATCCCATGCCACATCTCACTGTCTTTATCTTTGAAATCACTTTCCTGTGAGGCTTCTAAACCATTATTTTCATATTCTTTACATTCACCTCAATTCTTGATAGAACCAAACCATACTTGATTTAACCAGAATTTGATCTATTCCTGTCAAAACTTGAGGGTTTGAGGTACTTATGTTTAAATGATTGAGGCATTTGTTTGGTATTAAAGCCCCTATTTCAAAGAATCCTTTTTTATAATGTCCTACCTTGAATATTTAATTCTTTTATCCCTTAGAATCCATGCAAAGCCTGTTAGGTTAGCCACATTACAAGCCAATTTTCCCAATCCAACCAACTCTTGAAGTGAAATTGCATAATCTAGTTGAGATTAAGTGTGGGGGAAGTTGTCTTGTGTTTTTCCACCACATTCTGTGATACTTTGGGTGGAAAATTAAATTCTGAAGAGATGTGTTTGCTGCTAAAGAAAGTCATTATATTGAAAGCTATGCCTTTTCTGGAGCTTTCATGACAAGTGAAGCTCTGCCTTTTCAGGAGCTTCTAATTGAGGTGGAAAGTTGTGCCCATCTGAAGCTTTCAAGAAAATAATGTTTGAGAAGATTGACATTTTTTATGCTGAAATGATGAATGGTGTAAACCTTTCATGACTTTTCAGGATGATTGAGCGGAATTGATACTATGGGGATTGAAGAGAAGACTATATTTAAGTGAAAATTAGATTAATGCAATTTTTCTTCAAAAGAGTCAAGCCCTCCTCATTCAGCCTCAGAGTTTTTCACATCTTAATCCTACCAACCGAAAGCCACAGAACAACCCTGAAAAGTCCTCATGATAAACATATTTCCTTGACTCACATCGGGTAGCGATGTAGGAATCTATCAATCCTATGGTGACCCTTGTATGAGTTTGGATGAGAAAGACATTGCAAAAAATTGATATTTGAGTGATGAGAGAAAATTCAAGCGAGGTAAGTGTTTTATGCATGGGAAGATAAATGAAGTGGAAATATATTGAATGATATAAATGGAGAACTTGAAATAAGGTTTTTTATGAGGCATGATATCTTTTGATTCTTGGTGTGAAATTGATTGATCTTAAGGATATGTGTTTTAAAATTGGTTTTGATTTGATATTGATGTTTACTTGATATGAGGTTTTGCCCAGGTGTGCAAAAGGGTAAGTGTGGGGGAGTTGATAAAACACTATTTTATTGAATATTTTATTGATAATAAATGATATAATTTCCTCACATTGTGTTAAATATGTTTAATTAGAAAGTATTTGGAATTAGATCATTCATTTGAATATTTGATGAAAATTCCAGTTTTACCCTTTATAGTTCACTGTATTATTTCGAAGGTAAATATTTTTATATTTATTATTTGAATTTTAAATTTTGTAACAGTGTTCCTAACATAAGTATATACAGCTTTTATTCAGGACACTAAATCTAAAGAGTGCATTAGATTGTTTAAAATGGGCCATGAAGTCAAAGTTGGGCTGGACTCGCCAGAATGGAGAAGTTTCTGTATTTCGGCCATAACTCCTTTATCTGGGCCTCGATTAATCCCAACTTTTTAAAGGAGATAGATGAACCATATCCGCACATATTGTCCTTTTAGAAGTCTGGCCAATTCATGCGTTTTGGTGGTCAAATGGGCGGTGCAATTTGAATTAAAATATTTTGCCGAATTTCCACATTCACACTTGAAACCACTTGTAACCTCTACTCCCCTCCCCTCTATAAATTGTAGTTTTTCTCATTTGGAGGGGTTGGGACGTGCATTGGGAGATTGGAGGCATAGGAGAATTTGTTTCACCCAAATTCTCCAACCATTGTAAGAGGGGTAGCTCTTGAAGCAAGGATCCCCTCATCGAAGCCTCCTTCTCTTCTTCATTTTGTAATGTTTTCATTTGTGTAATAAACTTCTTTGTTCTTATTTTATTTCTTTTCTTTTCTTCTGTTTTGTTTAAATTTCTTCTTCTCTTAATCTTCCTATTTGGGCTGGAATTCTTGAGTAGAAGCGTTATTGGGTTATACCCATTATAAACCTTTGCACATGCAAAACGCTTCTACGATGATTACGCCACCCATGGAAGAGTAGTCTTTTAGTAATCGATCTATCTTCTACCCTCTTCATTTAATTATTTTGAATAATTGAGATACTGTAATTCACTTAATATGATCCATGAATTGTGTTTTTAAATTGTAAGAAACTAAGCAAGCAATTGAACAATTAACACAAAAACACGCGAGGTCGGGATTTTGTGTAAATTGTGAGAGCGCGATCTTAATCGGTAATACAAGACCACACGGGATAAATTTGTAGAGTTCAAATATAATCCCTAAACAAAATTCATCCTCATTTCCAGAATGGATATGTGCCTTAATTTACCACTGACCATAAGCTAATCTTAGAACATCAATCAAAGCAGGGTGCTGCGATTGCATGTTCCGAAGTTAGTCTAGGGTTAAATTCACTTCATCTTCGTGGTAAAGTTAATTCTCATAGGGTTTGGGATTTAACAAATTAAGGGATCATAATTAAGTGAATATTAATTTAAATGATAATGATTAATAAATGATTGAAGAGGTAGAGTTAGATCGATTACACCTTTTAAAATAGATTTCTAAAAAAACATCTTCTTGTTGTGTCATTCTAATCGAAACTTCATTTCAAAATTAAAAACAAAAAAAATTCAATCTTCTTCCAACAAACTTCTTCTAGATTTATAAACTATAAAAAACCACCCCCATACTTTCAAGTATTGTTTTTATTCCCTTTTATTTTGTTTCTAGAATACCTCTGAAAAGTTGTTTTAATTCACTTCCTCCTTTGAGAGACGACCTTGGTCAGCCACTCTGCTGCACCTAAGTACCCCAAAATCACACTAATCATTTGAGGGGGCCCACGACAGCGCTCTATCAAATTTGCACCGTTTCCGGGGAGGAAAGTAATTATTTAAACCAATTAGAGGTATTTATTTTATTTTACATTTTATTCTCTTCCTCTCTTCTTTCTTCCTTCTTTACCCAATCTGATTTTTCTTCTTCTTCTTTTATTTTCTTCTACTTCTTTTTGGACCATCAACTCAAACTTCTCATTTTTATTTTACTATGGTCCACTTTCTTTCTTTTCGTTTTTATTTGATCTATGACACGAACTAATCCCGAAGATCTCTTAGATCTTGACCCTAAGATTGAACGTAGCCTTAGGGCACGAATCAGACATTCTCAATCTACGGGAAGTTTCAATATTCAACTAGTTGGTGAATTCCTCTCTTTTAGAAACATTGAAATTGGAAGCAATTCAAATTCAAACATAAAATAGGAACCAATGGCTGGAAACAATGGAAATGAACTTAATAGAACCATTCTAGAATTGGCTGCACCTGATGTTAACTATCAACCAAATTGTATTGCATACCCAAATCTCAAATCGGACTTTGAACTAAAATCTGGGTTAATTCACTTACTTCCAAAGTTTCATGGCCTCTCTGGTGAGGATCCCAATAAACATTTGAAAGAATTTAATGTGGTTTTCTCAACCCTTAAACCAAGAAATGTTTTTGAAGATCAAATCAAATTAAGAGCATTCCCATTCTCACTTGATGGAGCTGCAAAAGATTGGATGTATTATTTGCAACCTGAAGATGTAACATGTTGGAATGATTTGAAACGTCTTTTCTTGCAAAGATTTTTTCCAGCATCAAGGACCACATCCATTCAAAAGGAGATATCGGGGATCAAGCAAGCACAAGGGGAGTCAATGTATGAGTACTGGGAGCGATTCAAGAAGTTGTGTGCAAGCTGCCCACATCACCAAATCAGTGAGAAACTCCTAATTCAGTACTTCTATGAAGGACTCACAACCATGGAGAGGAGCATGGTGGATGCTGCAGCTGGAGGAGCATTGGTGGACAAGACACCAGTAGCTGCACGAGCATTGATCAACAAAATGGCCCAAAACTCTCAAAAATTCGGTGATAGAGGTACACCACATGTTCGAGGAGTACATCAAGTAAGTCCTTCTTCTCTTGAAAGTCATTTGATTGATACTAAGTTAGAAGAATTGACAACTATGGTGAGGCAGATTGCATTGGCTCAAAATACATCCCAACCCCCTCCTTCAAGGCCATGTGGCATTTGCACTGAGACAAGCCACCCAACTGACTGTTGCCCACAACTACAAGAGACAGAAGATTGTGCAGCAGTGTTCCCTGGGAGACCATTTCAGCAGCAAAAACAACAACCATATCCCCAAAAGAAGTTTGATACAGTATACAACCAAGGGTGTAAAGATTAGTCAGATATGAGGTATGGCTCTGGACAACAACAAAGGCTCCCTTTTCAACCAAACTTCCAGCAGCCTCCACCTTACCAACAAGGTTTCCAACAACCCCAAAGGAGATTCGAAGCTCAAACATCAACGAGTCAGCAACAAGGGAATATCCAACACAAGGTAGACTCTAACACTGATGATCTTTTGAAACAAATTGTTCTTAATCAACAGAATGAGCTGAAGAGTCAAGGTTCGGAGCTGAGAGAGTTGAAGACTCAAATGAGTCAGATTTCCACCGCCCTCCATGAACTTGTGAGTAAGAATTCTGGAAATCTACCTTCCCAACCCACTCCAAATCCAAAGGGGAATGTTAGTGCCATCACATTGAGAAGTGGGAAGCAAATGAATGATACATCTGGACCTACCATTTCACCGGGATTCACCTCTACTCTAGAGAATCCGCATTCCATACCAACTGATGAGAAATCTAAGGAGAAAGATAAAGGTAAGAAAAAGATTGATGATGTACCTCCTAAAACCCTTCCTTTTCCAAACAGGGTTGTTCAAAACAAGAAGATGGCTGAAGAAGCAATTCAGAAGGAGGTTTTGGAGACATTCAAGCGTGTGGAGATCAACATTCCTCTACTTGAAGCCATTAAGAAAATTCCAAGGTATGCGAAATTCTTAAAAGAACTTTGTACCAATCGAAGAGGGATCAAGGGAAATGAGAGGATCAACCTTGGAAGGAATGTCTCGGTACTCATTACACCAACTCTAGCAATGCCAACAAAGTCCAAGGATCCCGGGACATTCCCCATCCCATGTACCATAGGGGAGTTGCACTTATCTGATGCTCTTTGTGATTTAGGAGCTTCAATAAATGTGATGCCTCACTCTGTATTCTCTTCCTTGCAGGTTGGTGAGTTGAAGCCAACAAGAATAGTTGTGCAATTGGTGAATAGAGCTACGGCATATCCAGCGGGATTTATTGAGGATGTAGTTGTTCGGGTAAGAGACATGATCTTTCCAGCAGACTTTTATGTGCTTAACATGGAGGATGATCAGGTAAGTTCTCATGCCCCCATTATCTTAGGTAGACCCTTCCTCAAAACTGAAAAAACTATCATAAATGTCAATGAGGGTACACTTTCCATGGAGTTTGGAGATGAAGTTGTGATATTTAATGTTATGGATTCCATGAAGTACCCCTCAGAGGACCATTCTGCTTTTGTTATCTCCCATTTTGAACCACCAAGTAAAAACATCATGGAATTGGATTGTCCTATGCTTAGGGAGATTATGAGTATTGGTTCTAGTTTGATGTCTAAGTGTACTTCTACACCTGTTTTTAAGGAACAAGACTCTCTAAGATTTGATTTTGAAATGGAATCATATTCTGATTTTGATCATGTGAACTATGATTATGACATGTCTATTGAGTATGCTGATGGATTTGGTGCTCTATTCTCTGATTGTGATGATTTTTATTCTGATACTGATGTTCATTGTGAAGATATGTTTGTTGTATCAATTTCTCCATCCATACTACACCCTCCTTCATTAAAACTCAAGCCATTTCCACCAAATCTGAAATACTCATACTTGTTGAATGGTGAGAGATTACATGTTATCATTGCTAACAATCTCCCTTTTGAACATGAAGAAAAGCTTTTGAATATTTTGAGGGAGAACATCAGGGCGATTGGGTGGACCTTGGCTGACATATCAGGTATTAGCCCCTCCATTTGCATGCATAGGATTCTCTTGGAGGATGGGGCTAAACCGGTGAGACAGCCACAAAGGAGACTCAATCCCACCCTCCTGGAAGTTGTTAAAAAAGAAGTTGAGAAATTGCTCGAGGCAGGTATAATCTTTCCCATTTCAGATTCTCAGTGGGTAAGTCCTATTCAGGTTGTGCCTAAGAAAACTGGTTTTACTATTGTTAAAAATGAGAAAGATGATTTAGTTCCAATGAGGGGGCAAAACAGTTGGCATGTGTGTATTGATTATAGGAAACTAAATCAGACCACTCGCAAGGACCATTTCCCCCTCCCATTTATTGATCAAATGCTCGAGAGACTAGCTGGGAAAACACACTATTGTTTCTTGGATGGATTTTCTAGATATTTTCAGGTTCCTATAACTCCAGAGGATCAGGAGAATACTACATTCACCTGTCCCTTTGGCACATTTGCCTACCGGAGGATGCCATTTGGACTTTGCAATTCCCCAGGTACCTTTTAGAGATGCATGGTGAGTATTTTTTCTGATTTTATTGAGACCTGCATGGAGGTATTTATGGATGATTTTACAGTGTATGGGTCTTTATTTGAGGAATGTCTAAATAGTTTCGGAAAGGTGTTGAATCGTTGTATTGAGAAGAATCGGGTCCTGAACTTTGAAAAGTGTCATTTTATGGTAGAGCATGGCATTGTCTTAGGGCATGTGGTGTCAAAACATGGGATAGAGGTTGATAGATCTAAGGTAGACATTATTTCATCCTTATCCTATCCTCCATGTGTGCGTGATGTTAGATCTTTCGTAGGGCATGCAGTATTTTATCGGCGTTTCATCAAAGATTTTAGTAAGATCGCTCTTCCTATGTCACGATTACTTCAAAAAGATTCTGATTTTGTGTTTGATGATTCTTGTAGGACTTCCTTTGATGAGATAAAGAAGTGTCTGACCACTCCACCTATCATACAGCGCCCACGGTGGGACCTTCCATTTGAGCTTATGTGTGAAGCCTCCAACTTCACGGTTGGAGCTGTCTTATCTCAGAGGGTGGAAGGACGTTCACATGTGATTTCCTATGCATCAAGGACATTGGATTCAGCCCAATAAAACTACACAACCATGGAAAAGGAGTTTCTTGCTGTCATATTTGCTTTAGATAAATTCCGTTCATATTTATTGGGCTCTAAAGTAGTTTTTTTTCTGACCATGCAGCTTTGAGGTACATCCTGAAGAAGCCAGATCCAAAGTCACGACTTATCCATCGGATGATCCTTCTTCAAGAGTTTGACATCGAGATAAAGGACAAAAAGGGGTCAGAAAACATGGTGGCGGACCACATGAGTAGGATTACTCACACACTAGAGGATGACACCTTGGACCAGGTACCACTTCAGGACACTTTTCCCGATGAGCATCTTTATTCCATCTCAGGTACGCATACTTGGTATGCTGATTTAGTGAACTACATTGTTGCCTCCGAAATCCCTGCAAATTTAAAGAAACATCAAGTCCAAAAATTGAAAAGTGAGTCTAGGTTTTATGTTTGGGATGATCCTTACCTCTGGCACATGTGCAGTGACCAAGTAATTAGGAGGTGTGTTCCTGATCATGAGTTTGAGTCTGTCCTACATTTCTGTCATACACTTGCCTGTGGTGGACACTTTGGACCCCAACGGACAGCTAGGAAAGTCTTAGAATCTGGATTGTATTGGCCTAGTTTATTCCATGATGCACATGTGTTTTGTAAGTCATGCTCTCGTTGCCAACACACTGGGAACATTTCTAAGAGACATGAGATGCCCCAACAACCCATACTATTCTATGATATTTTTGATGTATGGGGCATTGATTTTATGGGTCCTTTTCCTAGTTCATTTGGATTTTTGTATATTTTGGTTTCTGTTGATTATGTGAGTAAATGGGTGGAGGCCAAGGCCACCAGGATTGACGATTCTCATGTTGTAGTGGATTTTGTCAAGGCTCAAATTTTCTGCAGGTTTGGAGTACCAAAGGCCATTATCAGTGACCAAAGGACACACTTTTGCAATAGTAATTTTTCTTCCCTCCTTCTAAAGTATGGAATGACACACAAAACATCAACACCATACCACCCCCAAACAAATGGCCAGGCTGAGGTTTCAAATCGCGAGTTGAAACAAATCCTGGAGAAAACCGTGCAGCCAAATAGGAAGGATTGGAGCAAGCGCTTGGATGATGCATTGTGGGCTTATAGGACAGTATACAAGACCCCCATTGGTATGTCACCATTTCGGATTGTTTTTGGGAAATCGTGTCATCTCCCTGTGGAAGTTGAGCATCGGGCTTATTGGGCTATAAAGAAATGCAACATGGATTTGGCCCAAGCTGGAATTCAAAAAAAGTTGCAAATTCAAGAGCTTGAGGATATTCGACTATCATTATATGAGAACTCAAGGCTCTACAAGGAAATATCAAAAGCATCTCATGACAAAATGATCCAACAAAGAGAGTTTCATGTTGGAGATAAAGTCCTTCTCTATAGTTCACGACTCAAGTTGATGCCTGGTAAGTTGCATTCCATATGGTTAGGTCCTTATATTGTATCTAATGTTTTTCCTTATGGTGCAGTGGAGATCACACAAGAGGACACTGGAAGGATATTTACAGTCAATGGGAAACGTTTAAAGAGATACATTGAGGGACATCCTACTGATGCAGTGGATTTTATCACACTGCATGACCCCATCATCACTTGAGCACATCAGGCTGTTCCTAACCCTTTCACTTTTATATTATTTGTCCTATTTCAAAATTCTACATTTCATGTTCATATATCATCTCATGGGTTCACATTGAGGACAATGCAATATTTTAAGTGTGGGGGAGGGAACCTTTTAGTTTAGTAATTTCAATTTCTTTCCTGTTCAAAAAAAAACAAAAAAAATTGTGTGTTTTTCAAATTTTGTGTGTTTATTTTGCAATTTTCTTTTTGTTTTTGAAATTTTTGAGCTAAAATGATTCTCATCACCATTTTGAAATGCATATCAATGAGTGAAACAATTTACCCCTTGAAACTAAGCTTAAATGAATGCTGAAATGACTTTGTTTCAAGTTCAAATATTTAGTAATTTCATGGAAAGTAAACCGAATTTTGAATCCCATGCCACATCTCACTGTCTTTATATTTGAAATCACTTTCCTGTGAGGCTTCTAAACCATTATTTTCATATTCTTTACATTCACCTCACTTCTTGAGAGAACCAAACCATACTTGATTTAACCAGAATTTGATCTATTCCTGTCAAAACTTGAGGGTTTGAGGTACTTATGTTTAAATGATTGAGGCATTTGTTTGGTATTAAAGCCCCTATTTCAAAGAATCATTTTTTATAATGGCCTACCTTGAATATTTAATCCTTTTAGACCTTAGAAGCCATGCACAGTCTATTAGGTTAGCCACATTACAAGCCAATTTTCCCTATCCAACTAACTCTTGAAGTGAAATTGCATAATCTAGTTGAGCTTAAGTGTGGGGGAAGTTGTCTTGTGTTTTGCCACCACATTCTGTGATACTTTGGGTGGAAAATTAAATTCTGAAGAGATGTGTTTTCTGCTAAAGAAATTCATTATATTTAAAGCTGTGCCTTTTCTGGAGCTTTCATGACAAGTAAAGTTGTGCCTTTTCTGGAGCTTCTAATTGAGGTGGAAAGCTGTGCCCATCTGGAGCTTTCAAGAAAATCATGTTTGAGAAGATTGACATTTTTTATGATGAAATGATGAATGGTGTAAACCTTTCATGAATTTTCATGATGATTGAGCTGAATTGATACTATGGGGATTGAAGAGAAGACCATATTTAAGTGAAAATTAGATTAATGCAATTTTGCTTCAAAAGAGTCAAGCCCTCCTCATTCAGCCTCAGAGTTTTTCACATCTTAATCCTACCAACCGAAAGCCACAGAACAACCCTGAAAAGTCCTCATGATAAACATATGTCCTTGACTCACATCGGGTAGCGATGTAGGAATCTATCAATCCTATGGTGACCCTTGTATGAGTTTGGATGAGAAAGACATTGCAAAAAAATTGATATTTGAGTGATGAGAGAAAATTCAAGCGAGGTAAGTGTTTTGTGCATGGGCAGATAAATGAAGTGGAAATATATTGAATGATATAAATAGAGAACTTGAAATAAGGTTTTTTATGAGGCATGATATCTTTTGATTCTTTGTGTGAAATTGATTGATCTTAAGGATATGTGTTTTAAAATTGGTTTTGATTTGATATTGATGTTTACTTGATATGAGGTTTTTCCCAGGTGTGCAAAAGGGTAAGTGTGGGGGAGTTGATAAAACACTATTTTATTGAATATTTTATTGATAATAAATGATATAATTTCCTCACATTGTGTTAAATATGTTTAATTATAAAGTATTTGGAATTAGATCGTTCATTTGAATATTTGATGAAAATTCCAGTTTTACCCTTTATAGTTCACTGTAGTATTTCGAAGATAAATATTTTTATATTTATTATTTGAATTTGAAATTTTGAAACAGTGTTCCTAACATAATTATCTACAACTTGTATTCGTGACACTAAATCTAAAGAGTGAATTAGATTGTTTAAAATGGGTTATGAAGTCAAAGTTGGGCTGGACTCGCCAGAATAGATAATCTTCTGTATTGCGGCCATAATTCCTTCATATGGGCCTGGATTAAGCCCAAATTTTTAAATGAGATAGAGAACCCATATCCGCACATATTATCCTTCTAGAAGGCCGGCCAATTCATGCGTTTAGGTGGTCAAATGGGAGGTGCAATTTGAATTAAAATATTTGGCCGAATTTCCACATTCACACTTGAAACCACTTGTAACCTCTCCTCCCTTCCCTTCTATAAATTGGAGTTTTTCTCATTTGGAGGGGTTGGGAAGTTCATTGGGAGATTGGAGGAAGAGGATAATTTGTTTCACCCAAATTCTCCAACCATTGTAAGAGGGGTAGCTCTTGAAGCAAGGATCCCCTCATCGAAGCCTCCTTCTCTTCTTCATTTTGTAATGTTTTCATTTGTGTAAAAAACTTCTTTGTTCTTCTTTTATTTCTTCTCTTTTCTTCTGTTTTTTTTAAATTTCTTATTCTCTTAATATTCCTATTTTTTCTGGAATTCTTGAGTAGAAGAGTTATTGGGTTATACCCATTATAAACCTTTTCACATGCATAACGCTTCTACGATGATTACGCCACCCATGGAAGAGTAGTCTTTTAGTAATCGATCTATCTTCTACCCTCTTCATTTAATTATTTTGAATCATTGAGATACTGTAATTAACTTAATATGATCCATGAATTGTGTTTTTAAATTGTAAGAAACTAATCAAGCAATTGAACAATTAACACAAAAACACGCGAGGTCGGGATTTTGTGTAAATTGTGAGAGCGTGATCTTAATCGGTAATACAAGACCACACGGGATAAATTTGTAGAGTTCAAATATAATCCCTAAACAAAATTCATCCTCATTTCCAGAATGGATATATGCCTTAATTTACCACTGACCATAAGCTAATCTTATAACATCAATCAAAGCAGGGTGCTGCGATTGCATGTTCCGAAGTTAGCCTAGGGTTAAATTCACTTCATCTTCATGGTAAAGTTAATTCTCGTAGGGTTCGGTATTTAACAAATTAAGGGATCATAATTAAGTGAATATTAATTTAAATGATAATTATTAATAAATGATTGAAGAGGTAGAGTTAGATCGATTACGCCTTTTAAAATAGATTTCTAAAAAAACATTTTCTTGTTGTGTCATTCTAATCGAAACTTCATTTCAAAATTAAAAACAAAAAAAAATGCAATATTCTTCCAGCAAACTTATTCTAGATTTATAAACTATAAACAACCACCCCCATAATTTCAAGTAGTGTTTTTATTCCCTTTTATTTTGTTTCTAGAATACCTCTGAAATTTTTTTTTAATTCACTTCCTTCTTTGAGAGACGACCTTGGTCAGCCACTCTGCTGCACCTAAGTACCCCAAAATCACACTAATCATTTAAGGGCGCCCACGACAGCGCTCTATCAAATTGGCACCGTTGCCGGGGAGGCAAGTAATTATTTCAACCAATTAGAGGTATTTATTTTATTTTAAATTTTATTCTCTTCCTCTCTTCTTTTTTCCTTCTTTACCCAATCTGATTTTTCTTCTTCTTCTTTTATTTTCTTCAACTTCTTTTTGGACCATCAACTCAAACTTCTCATTTTTATTTTACTATGGTCCACTTTCTTTCTTTTCATTTTTATTTGATCTATGACACAAACTAATCCCTAATATCTCTTAGATATTGACCCTGAGATTGAACGTAGCCTTAGGGCACGAATCAGACATTCTCAATCTACGGGAAGTTTCAATATTCAACCAGTTGGTGAATTCCTCTCTTTTGGAAACATTAAAATTGGAAGCAATTCAAATTCAAATATAAAATAGGAACCAATGGCTGGAAACAATGGAAATGAACTTAATAGAACTATTCGAGAATTGGCTGCACCTGATGTTAACTATCAACCAAATTGTATTGCATACCCAAATCTCGAATCGGACTTTGAACTAAAATCTGGGTTAATTAACTTACTTCCAAAGTTTCATGGACTCTCTGGTGAGGATCCCAATAAACATTTGAAAGAATTTAATGTGGTTTTCTCAACCCTTAAACCAAGAAATGTTTCTGAAGATCAAATCAAATTAAGAGCATTCCCATTCTCACTTGATGGAGCTGCAAAAGATTGGATGTATTATTTGCAACCTGAAGATGTAACATGTTGGAATGATTTGAAACGTCTTTTCTTGCAAAGATTTTTTCCAGCATCAAGGACCACGTCCATTCGAAATAATATATCGGGGATCAAGCAAGCACAAGGGGAGTTAATGTATGAGTACTGGGAGCGATTCAAGAAGTTGTGTGCAAGATGCCCACATCACCAAATCAGTGAGAAACTCCTCATTCAGTACTTCTATGAAGGACTCACACCCATGGAGAGGAGCATGGTGGATGTTGCAGCTGGAGGATCAATGGTGGACAAGACACCAGTAGCTGCACGAGCATTGATCAACAAAATGGCCCAAAACTCTCAACAATTCGGTGATAGAGGTACACCACATGTTCGAGGAGTACATCAAGTAAGTCCTTCTTCTCTTGAAAGTCATTTGATTGATACTAAGTTAGAAGAATTGAAAACTATTGTGAGGCAGACTGCATTGGCTCAAAAGACATCCCAACCCCCTCCTTCAAGGCCATGTGGCATTTGCACTGAGACAAGCCACCCAACTGACTGTTGCCCACAACTACAAGAGACAGAAGATTGGGCAGCAGTGTTCCCTGGGAGACCATTTCAGTAGCAACAACAACATCCATATCCCCAAAAGAAGTTTGATACAGTATACAACCAAGGGTGGAAAGATCAGTCAGATATGAGGTATGGCTCTGGACAACAACAAAGGCTCCCTTTTCAACCAAACTTCCAGCACCCTCCACCTTACCAACAAGGTTTCCAACAACCCCAAAGGAGATTCGAAGATCAAACATCAACGAGTCAGCAACAAGGGAATATCCAACACAAGGTAGACTCTAACACTGATGATCTTTTGAAACAAATTGTTCTTCATCAACAGAATGAGCTGAAGAGTCAAGGTTCGGAGCTGAGAGAGCTGAAGACTCAAATGAGTCAGATTGCCACCGCCCTCCATGAACTTGTGAGTAAGAATTCTGGAAATCTACCTTCCCAACCCACTCTAAATCCAAAGGGTAATGTTAGTGCCATCACATTGAGAAGTGGGAAGCAAATGAATGATACATCTGGACCTACCATTACACCGGGATTCACCTCTACTCTAGAGAATCCGCATTCCATACAAACTGATGAGAAATCCAAGGAGAAAGATAAAGGTAAGAAAAAGATTGATGATGTACCTCCTAAAACCCTTCCTTTTCCAAACAGGGTTGTTCAAACCAATAAGATGGCTGAAGAAGCAATGCAGAAGGAGGTTTTGGACACATTCAAGCGTATGGAGATCAACATTCCTCTACTTGAAGCCATTAAGAAAATTCCAAGGTATGCGAAATTCTTAAAAGAACTTTGTACCAATCGAAGAGGGGTCAAGGGAAATGAGAGGATCAACCTTGGAAGGAATGTCTCGGTACTCATTACACCAACTCTAACAATGCCAACAAAGTGCAAGGATCCCGGGACATTCACCATCCCATGTACCATAGGGGAGTTGCACTTCTCTAATGATCTTTGTGATTTAGGAGCTTCAATAAATGTGATGCCTCACTCTGTATTCTCTTCCTTGCAGGTTGGTGAGTTGAAGCCAACAAGAATAGTGGTGCAATTGGCGAATAGAGCTATGGCATATCCAGCGGGAGTTATTGAGGATGTACTTGTTCGGGTAAGAGACATGATCTTTCCAGCAGACTTCTATGTGCTTATCATGGAGGATGATCAGGTAAGTTATCATGACCCCATTATCTTAGGTAGACCCTTCCTCAAAACTGCAAAAACTATCATAAATGTCAATGAGGGTACACTTTCCATGGAGTTTGGAGATGAAGTTGTGATATTTAATGTTATGGATTCCATGAAGTACCCCTCAGAGGACCATTCTGCTTTTGTTATCTCCCATTTTGAACCACCAAGTAAAAACATCATGGAATTGGATTGTCCTATGTTTAGGGAGATTATGAGTATTGGTTCTAGTTTGATGTCTAAGAGTACTTCTACACCCGTTTTTAAGGAACAAGACTCTCTAAGATTTGATTTTGAAATCGAATCATATTCTGATTTTGATCATGTGAACTCTGATTATGACATGGCTATTGAGTATGTTGATGGATTTGGTGCTTTATTCTCTGATTGTGATGATTTTTATTCTGATACTGATGTTCATTGTGCAGATATGTTTGTTGCATCAATTTCTCCATCCATACTACACCCTCCTTCATTAGAACTCAAGCCATTTCCACCAAATCTGAAATAATAATACTTATTGAATGGTGAGATATTACATGTTATCATTGCTAAAAATCTCCCTTTTGAACATGAAGAAAAGCTTTTGAATATTTTGAGGGAGAACATCAGGGCGATTGGGTGGACCTTGGCTGACATATCAGGTATTATCCCCTCCATTTGCATGCATAGGATTCTCTTGGAGGATGGGGCTAAACCGGTGAGACAGCCACAAAGGAGACTCAATCCCACCCTCCTGGAAGTTGTTAAAAAAGAAGTTGAGAAATTGCTCGAGGCAGGTATAATCTTTTCCATTTCATATTCTCAGCGGGTAAGTCCAATTCAGGTTGTGCCTAAGAAAACTGGTTTTACTATTGTTAAAAATGAGAAAGATGATTTAGTTCCAATGAGCGTCCAAAACAGTTGGCGTGTGTGTATTGATTATAGGAAACTAAATCAGACCACTCGCAAGGACCATTTCCCCCTCCCATTTATTGATCAAATGCTCGAGAGACTAGCTGGGAAAACACACTATTGTTTCTTGGTTAGATTTTCTGGATATTTTCAGGTTCCTATAGCTCCAGAGGATCAGGAGAAGACTACATTCACCTGTCCCTTTGGCACATTTGCCTACCGGAGGATGCCATTTGGACTTTGCAATGCCCCAGGTACCTTCTAGATATGCATGGTGAGTATTTTTTATGATTTTATTGAGACCTGTATGGAGTTATTTATGGATGATTTTACAGTGTATGGGTCTTCATTTGATGAATGTCTAAATAGTTTGGGAAAGGTGTTGAATCATTGTATTGAGAAGAATCTGGTCCTGAACTTTGAAAAGTGTCATTTTATGGTAGAGAATGGCATTGTCTTTGGGTATGTGGTGTCAAAACATGGGATAGAGGTTGATAGATCTAAGGTAGACATTATTTCATCCTTACCCTATCCTTCATGTGTGTGTGATGTTAGATCTTTCCTAGGGCATGCAAGATTTTATCGGCGTTTCATCAAAGATTTTAGTAAGATCGCTCTTCCCATGTCACGATTACTTCAAAAAGATTCTGATTTTGTGTTTGATGATTCTTGTAGGTCTTCCTTTGATGAGATAAAGAAGTGTTTGACCAATCCACCTATCATACAGCCCCCACGGTGGGACCTTCCATTTGAGCTTATGTGTGACGCCTCCAACTTCACGGTTGGAGCTGTCTTATCTCAGAGGGTGGAAGGACGTTCACATGTGATTGCCTATGCATCAAGGACATTGGATTCAGCCCAATCAAACTACACAACCACGGAAAAGGAGTTTCTTACTGTCATATTTGCTTTAGATAAATTCCGTTCATATTTATTGGGCTCTAAAGTAGTTATTTTTTCTAACCATGCAGCTTTGAGGTACCTCCTGAAGAAGCCAGATGCAAAGCCACGACTTATCCGTTGGATTCTCCTTCTTCAAGAGTTTGACATCGAGATAAAGGAAAAAAAGGGGTCAAAAAACATGGTGGCGGACCACATGAGTAGAATTACTCACACGCTAGAGGATGACACCTTGGACCAGGTACCACTTCGGGACACTTTTCCCGATGAGGATCTTTATTCCATCTCAGGTATGCATCCTTGGTATGCTGATTTAGTGAACTACATTGTTTCCTCCGAAATCCCTACAAATTTAAAGAAACATCAAGTCCAAAAATTGAAAAGTGAGTCTAGGTTTTATGTTTGGGATGATCCTTACCTATGGCTCATGTGCAGTGACCAAGTAATTAGGAGGTGTGTTCATGATCATGAGTTTGAGTCTATCCTACATTTCTGTCATACACTTGCCTGTGGTGGACACTTTGGACCCCAACGGACAGCTAGGAAAGTCTTAGACTCTGGATTGTATTGGCCTAGTTTATTCCATGATGCCCATGTGTTTTGTAAGTCGTGCTCTCGTTGCCAACACACTGGGAACATTTCTAGGAGACATGAGATTCCCCAACAACCCATACTATTCTGTGATATTTTTGATGTATGGGGCATTGATTTTATGGGTCCTTTTCCTAGTTCATTTGGATTTTTGTATATTTTGGTTTCTGTTGATTATGTGAGTAAATGGGTGGAGGCCAATGCCACCAGGACTGACGATTCTCATGTTGTAGTGGATTTTGTCAAGGCTCAAATTTTCTGCAGGTTTGGAGTACCAAAGGACATTATCAGTGACCAAGGGACACACTTTTGCAATAGGAATTTTTCATCCCTCCTTCGAAAGTATGGGGTGACACAAAAAACATCAACACCATACCACCCCCAAACAAATGGCCAGGCTGAGGTTTCAAATCGCGAGTTGAAACAAATCTTGGAGAAAACCATGCAGCCAAATAGGAAGGATTAGAGCAAGCTCTTGGATGATGCATTGTGGGCTTATAGGACAGCATACAAGACCCCCATTGGTATGTCCCCATTTCGGATTGTTTTTGGGAAAGCGTGTCATCTCCCCATGGAAGTTGAGAATCGGGATTATTGGGCTATAAAGAAATGCAACATGGATTTGGCCCAAGCTGGAATTCAAAGAAAGTTGCAAATTCAAGAGCTTGAGGAGATTTGACTATCATCATATGAGAACTCAAGGATCTACAAGGAAAGATCAAAAGCAGCTCATGACAAAATGATCCAACAAAGAGAGTTTCATGTTGGAGAGAAAGTCCTTCTCTATAGTTCACGACTCAAGCTGATGCCTGGTAAGTTGTGTTCCAGATGGTTAGGTCCTTATATTGTATCTAATGTTTTTTCTTATGGTGCAGTGGAGATCACACAAGAGGACACTGGAAGGAGCTTTACAGTCAATGGGCAACATTTAAAGAGATACATTGAGGGACATCCTACTGATGCAGTGGATTTTATCACACTGCATGACCCCATCATCACTTGAGCACATCAGGTTGTTCCTAACCCTTTCACTTTTATATTATTTTTCCTATTTAAAAATTATACATTTCATGTGCATATATCATCTCATGAGTTCACATTGAGTAAAATTCAATATTTTAAGTTTGGGGGAGGGAACCTTTTAGTTTAGTAATTTCAATTGCTTTCCTGTTCAAAAAAAACAAAAAAATTGTGTGTTTTTTAAATTTTGTGTGTTTATTTTTCAATTTTCTTTGTGTTTTTGAAATTTTTGAGCAAAAATTATTCTCATCACCATTTTGAAATGCATATCAATGAGTGAAACAATTTACCCCTTGAAACTAAGCTTAAATGAATGCTGAAATGACTTTGTTTCAAGTTCAAATATTTAGTAATTTCATGGAAAGTACACTGAATTTTGAATCCCATGCCACATCTCACTATCTTTATATTTGAAATCAATTTCCTGTGAGGCTTCCAAACCATTATTTTCATATTCTTTACATTCACCTCACTTCTTGAGAGAACCAAACCATACTTGATTTAACCATAATTTGATCTATTCCTGTCAAAACTTGAGGGTTTGAGGTACTTATGTTTAAATGATTGAGGCATTTGTTTGGTATTAAAGCCCCTATTTCAAAGAATACTTTTTTATAATGGCCTACCTTGAATATTTAATCCTTTTAGCCCTTAGAATCCATGCACAGCCTGTTAGGTTAGCCACATTACAAGCCAATTTTCCCTATCTAACCAACTCTTGAAGTGAAATTGCATAATCTAGTTGAGCTTAAGTGTGGGGGAAGTTGTCTTGTGTTTTTCCACCACATTCTGTGATACTTTGGGTGGAAAATTAAATTCTGAAGAGATGTGTTTGCTGCTAAAGAAATTCATTATATTGAAAGCTGTGCCTTTTCTGGAGCTTTCATGACAAGTGAAGATGTGCCTTTTCTGGAACTTCTAATTGAGGTGGAAAGTTGTGCCCATCTGGAGCTTTGAAGAAAATCATGTTTGAGAAGATTGACATTTTTTATGCTGAAATGATGAATGGTGTAAACCTTTCATAACTTTTCATGATGATTGAGCTGAATTGATACTATGGGGATTGAAGAGAAGACCATATTTAAGTGAAAATTAGATTAATGCAATTTTGCTTCAAAAGAGTCAAGCCCTCCTCATTCAGCCTCATAGTTTTTCACATCTTAATCCTACCAACCGAAAGCCACAGAACAACCCTGAAAAGTCCCCATGATAAATATATGTCCTTGACTCACATCGGGTAGAGATGTAGGAATCTATCAATCCTATGGTGACCCTTGTATGAGTTTGGATGAGAAAGACATTGCAAAAAAATTGATATTTGAGTGATGAGAGAAAATTCAAGCGAGGTAAGTGTTTTGTGCATGGGTAGATAAATGAAGTGGAAATATATTGAATGATATAAATGGAGAACTTAAAATAAGGTTTTTTATGAGGCATGATATCTTTTGATTCTTGGTGTGAAATTGATTGATCTTAAGGATATGTGTTTTAAAATTGGTTTTGATTTGATATTGATGTTTACTTGATATGAGGTTTTTCCCAGGTGTGCAAAAGGGTAAGTGTGGGGGAGTTGATAAAACACTATTTTATTGAATATTTTTTTGATAATAAATGATATAATTTCCTCACATTGTGTTAAATATGTTTAATTAGAAATTATTTGGAATTAGATCATTCATTTGAATATTTGATGAAAATTCCAGTTTTACCCTTTATAGTTCACTGTAGTATTTCAAAGATAAATATTATTATATTTATTATTTGAATTTGAAAACTTTTAACAGTGTTCCTAACATAATTATCTACAACTTTTATTCAGGACACTAAATCTAAAGAGTGCATTAGATTGTTTAAAATGGGCCATGAAGTCAAAGTTGGTCTGGACTCGCCAGAATGGAGAAGCTTCTATATTTCGGCCATAACTCCTTCATCTGGGACTTGATTAAGCCCAAATTTTTAAAGGATATATAGGACCCATATCCTCACATATTATACTTCTATAAGGCCGGCCAATTCACGCGTTTTGGTGGTCAAATGGGCGGTGAAATTTGAATTAAAATATTTGGCCGAATTTTCACATTCACACTTGAAACCACCTGTAACCTATCCTCCCCACCCCTCTATAAATTGGAGTTTTTATCACTTGGAGGGGTTGGGACATGAATTGGGAGATTGGATGTAGATTATAATTTGTTTCACCCAAATTCTCCAACCATTGTAAGAGGGGTAGCTCTTGAATCAAGGATCCCTTCATCGAAGCCTCCTTCTCTTCTTCATTTTGTAATGTTTTCATTTGTGTAATAAACTTCATTGTTATTCTTTTAATTCTTATCTTTTCTTCTGTTTTGATTAAATTTATTCTTCTCTTAATCTTCCTCTTTGGGCTGGAATTCTTGAGTAGAAGCGTTATTGGGTTATACCCATTATAAACCTTTGCACATGCAAAACGCTTCTATGATGATTACGCCACCCATGGAAGAGTAGTCTTTTAGTAATCGATCTATCTTCTACCCTCTTCATTTAATTATTTTGAATCATTGAGCTACTGTAATTCACTTAATATGATCCATGAATTGTGTTTTTAAATTGTAATAAACTAAGCAAGCAATTGAACAATTAACACAAAAACACGCGAGGTCGGGATTTTGTGTAAATTGTGAGAGCGCGATTTTAATCGGTAATACAAGACCACACGGGATAAATTTGTAGAGTTAAAATATAATCCCTAAACAAAATTCATCCTCATTTCCAGAATGGATATGTGCCTTAATTTACCACTGACCATAAGCTAATCTTAGAACATCAATCAAAGCAGGGTGCTGCGATTGCATGTTCCAAAGTTAGCCTAGGGTTAAATTCACTTCATCTTCGTGGTAAAGTTAATTCTCGTAGGGTTCGGGATTTAACAAATTAAGGGATCATAATTAATTGAATATTAATTTAAATTATAATGATTAATAAATGATTGAAGAGTTAGAGTTAGATCGATTACTCCTTTTAAAATATATTTCTAAAAAAACATCTTCTTGTTGTGTCATTCTAATCGAAACTTCATTTCAAAATTAAAAACAAAAAAAATGAAATCTTCTTCCAGCAAACTTCTTCTAGATTTATAAACTATAAACAACCACCCCCATACTTTCAAGTAGTGTTTTTATTCCCTTTTATTTTGTTTCTAGAATACATCTGAAAAGTTGTTTTAATTCACTTCCTCCTTTGAGAGACGACATTGGTCAGCCACTCTGCTGCACCTAAGTACCCCAAAATCACACTAATCATTTGAGGGTGCCCACGACAGCACTCTATCAAATTGGCGCCGTTTCCGGGGAGGCAAGTAATTATTTCAACCAATTATAGGTATTTATTTTATTTTACATTTTATTCTCTTCCTCTCTTCTTTCTTCCTTCTTTACCCAATCTGATTTTTCTTCTTCTTTTATTTTCTTCTACTTCTTTTTGGACCATCAACTCAAACTTCTCATTTTTATTTTACTATGGTCCACTTTATTTCTTTTCATTTTTATTTGATCTATGACACGAACTAATCCCGAAGATCTCTTAGATCTTGACCCTGAGATTGAACGTAGCCTTAGGGCAGGAATCAGACATTCTCAGTCTACGGGAAGTTTCAATATTCAACCAGTTGGTGAATTCCTCTCTTTTAGAAACATTGAAATTGGAAGCAATTCAAATTCAAACATAAAAGAGGAACCAATGGCTGGAAACAATGGAAATTAACTTAATAGAACCATTTGAGAATTGGTTGCACCTGATGTTAACTATCAACCAAATTTTATTGCATACCCAAATCTCGAATCGGACATTGAACTAAAATCTGGGTTAATTCACTTACTTCCAAAGTTTCATGGCCTCTCTGGTGAGGATCCCAATAAACATTTGAAAGAATTTAATGTGGTTTTCTCAACCCTTAAACCAAGAAATGTTTCTGAAGATCAAATAAAATTAAGAGCATTCCCATTCTCACTTGATGGAGCTGCAAAAGATTGGATGTATTATTTGCAACCTGAAGATGTAACATGTTGGAATGATTTAAAACGTCTTTTCTTGAAAAGATTTTTTCCAGCATCAAGGACCACATCCATTCGAAAGGAGATATCGGGGATCAAGCAAGCACAAGGGGAGTCAATGTATGAGTACTGGGAGCGATTCAAGAAGTTGTGTGCAAGCTGACCACATCACCAAATCAGTGAGCAACTCCTCATTCAGTACTTCTATGAAGGACTCACACCCATGGAGAGAAGCATGGTGGATGCTGCAGCTGGAGGAGCATTGGTGGACAAGACACCAGTAGCTGCACGAGCATTGATCAACAAAATGGCCCAAAACTCTCAACAATTCGGTGATAGAGGTACACCACATGTTCGAGGAGTACATCAAGTAAGTCCTTCTTCTCTTGAAAGTCATTTGATTGATACTATGTTAGAAGAATTGACAACTATGGTGAGGCAGATTGCATTGGCTCAAAAGACATCCCAACCCCCTCCTTCAAGGCCATGTGGCATTTTCACTGAGACAAGCCATCCAACTGACTGTTGCCCACAACTATAAGAGACAGAAGATTGTGCATCAGTGTTCCCTGGGAGACCATTTCAGCACCAACAACAACAACCATATCCCCAAAAGAAGTTTGATACAGTATACAACCAAGGGTGGAAAGATCAGTCAGATATGAGGTATGGATCTGGACAACAACAAAGGCTCCCTTTTCAACGAAACTTCCAGCAGCCTCCACCTTACCAACAAGGTTTCCAACAACCCCAAAGGAGATTCGAAGCTCAAACATCAACGAGTCAGCAACAAGGGAATATCCAACACAAGTTAGACTCTAACACTGATGATATTTTGAAACAAATTGTTCTTAATCAACAGAATGAGCTGAAGAGTCAAGGTTCGGAGCTGAGAGAGTTGAAGACTCAAATGAGTCAGATTGCCACCGCCCTCCATGAACTTGTGAGTAAGAATTCTGGAAATCTACCTTCCCAACCCACTCCAAATCCAAATTGGAATGTTAGTTCCATCACATTGAGAAGTGGGAAGCAAATGAATGATACATCTGGACCTACCATTCCACCGGGATTCACCTCTACTCTAGAGAATCTGCATTCCATACCAACTGATGAGAAATCCAAGGAGAAAGATAAAGGTAAGAAAAACATTGATGATGTACCTCCTAAAACCCTTCCTTTTCCAAACAGGGTTGTTCAAACCAAGAATATGGATAAAGAAGCAATGCAGAAGGAGGTTTTGGACACATTCAAGCGTGTGGAGATCAACATTCCTCTACTTGAAGTCATTAAGAAAATTCCAAGGTATGCGAAATTCTTAAAAGAACTTTGTACCAATAGAAGAGGGATCAAGGGAAATGAGAGGATCAACCTTGGAAGTAATTTCTCGGTACTCATTACACCAACTCTAGCAATGCCAACTAAGTGCAAGGATCCCGAGACATTCACCATCCCATGTACCATAGGGGAGTTTCACTTCTCTGATGCTCTTTGTGATTTAGGAGCTTCAATAAATGTGATGCCTCACTCTGTATTCTCTTACTTGCAGGTTGGTGAGTTGAAGCCAACAAGAATAGTGGTGCAATTGGCGAATAGAGCTACGGCATATCCAGCGGGAGTTATTGAGGATGTACTTCTTCGGGTAAGAGACATGATCTTTCCAGCAGACTTCTATGTTCTTAACAGGGGGGATGATCAGGTAAGTTCTCATGCCCCCATTATCTTAGGTAGACCCTTCCTCAAAACTGCAAAAACTATCATAAATGTCAATGAGGGTACACTTTCCATATAGTTTGGAGATGAAGTTGTGATATTTAATGTTATGTATTCCATGAAGTACCCCTCAGAGGACCATTCTGCTTTTGTTATCTCCCATTTTGAACCACCAAGTAAAAACATCATGGAATTTTATTGTCCTATGCTTAGGGAGATTATGAGTATTGGTTCTAGTTTGATGTCTAAGATTACTTCTACACCCGTTTTTAAGGAACAAGACTCTCTAAGATTTGATTTTGAAATGGAATCATATTCTGATTTTGATCATGTGAACTCTGATTATGACATGACTATTGAGTGTGCTGATGGATTTGGTTCTTTATTCTCTGATTGTGATGATTTTTATTCTGATACTGATGTTCATTGTGCAGATATGTTTGTTGCATCAATTTCTCCATCCATACTACACCCTCCTTCATTAGAACTCATGCCATTGCCACCAAATTTGAAATACTCATACTTGTTGAATGGTGAGAGATTACATGTTATCATTGCTAACAATCTCCCTTTTGAACATGAAGAAAATATTTTGAATATTTTGAGGGAGAACATCAGGGTGATTGGGTGGACCTTGGATGACATATCAGGTATTAGCCCCTCCATTTTCATGCATAGGATTCTCTTGGAGGATGGGGCTAAACCGGTGAGATAGCCACAAAGGAGACTCAATCCCACCCTCCTGGAAGTTGTTAAAAAAGAAGTTGAGAAATTTCTCGAGGCAGGTATAATCTTTCCCATTTCAGATTCTCAGTGGGCAAGTCCAATTCAGGTTGTGCCTAAGAAAACTGGTTTTACTGTTGTTAAAAATGAGAAAGATGATTTAGTTCCAATGAGGGTGCAAAACAGTTGGCGTGTGTGTATTGATTATAGGAAACTAAATCAGACACCTCGCAAGGACCATTTCCCCCTCCCATTTATTGATCAAATCCTCGAGAGACTAGCTGGGAAAACACACTATTGTTTCTTTGATGGATTTTCTGGATATTTGCAGGTTCCTATAGCTCCAAAGGATCAGGAGAAGACTATATTCACCTGTCCCTTTGGCACATTTGCCTACCGGAGGATGCCATTTAGACTTTTCAATGCCCCAGGTACCTTCTAGAGATGCATGGTGAGTATTTTTTCTGATTTTATTGAGACCTTCATATAGGTATTTATGGATGATTTTACAGTGTATGGGTCTTTATTTGATGAATGTCTAAATAGTTTGGGAAAGGTGTTGAATCGTTGTATTGAGAAGAATCTGGTCCTGAACTTTGAAAAGTGTCATTTTATGGTAGAGCATGGCATTGTCTTAGGGCATGTGGTGTCAAAACATGGGATAATGGTTGATAGATCTAAGGTAAACATTATTTCATCCTTACCCTATCCTTCAAGTGTGCGTGATGTTAGATCTTTCCTAGGGCATGCAGGATTTTATCGGCGTTTCATCAAAGATTTTTGTAAGATCGCTCTTCCTATGTCACGATTACTTCAAAAAGATTCTGATTTTGTGTTTGATGATTCTTGTAGGACTTACTTTGATGAGCTAAAGAATTGTTTGACCACTCCACCTATCATACAGCCCCCACGGTGGGACCTTCCATTTGAGCTTATGTGTGACGCCTCCAACTTCGCGGTTGGAGATGTCTTATCTCAGAGGGTGGAAGGACGTTCACATGTGATTGCCTATACGTCAAGGACATTGGATTCAGCCCAATCAAACTACACAACCATGGAAAAGGAGTTTCTTGCTGTCATATTTTCTTTAGATAAATTCTGTTCATATTTATTGGGCTCTAAAGTAGTTGTTTTTTCAGACCATGCAGCTTTGAGGTACCTCCTGAAGAAGCCAGATGCAAAGCCACGACTTATCCGTTGGATGCTCCTTCTTCAAGATTTTGACATCGAGATAAAGAACAAAAAGGGGTCATAAAACATGGTGGCGGACCACATGAGTAGGATTACTCACACACTAGAGGATGACACCTTGGACCAGGTACCACTTCGGGACACTTTTCCCGATGAGCATCTTTATTCCATCTCAGGTACGCATCCTTGGTATGCTGATTTAGTGAACTACATTGTTGCCTCCGAAATCCCTGCAAATTTAAAGAAACATCAAGTCCAAAAATTGAAAAGTGAGTCTAGTTTTTATGTTTGGGATGATCCTTACCTCGGGCGCATGTGCAGTGACCAAGTAATTAGGAGGTGTGTTCCTGATCATGAGTTTGATTCTGTCCTACATTTCTGTCACACACTTTCCTGTGGTGGACACTTTGGACTCCAACGGACAGTTAGGAAAGTCTTAGACTCTGGATTGTATTGGCCTAGTTTATTCCATGATGCCCATGTGTTTTGTAAGTCATGCTCTCGTTGCCAACACACTGGGAACATTTCTAGGAGACATGAGATGCCCCAACAACCCATACTATTCTATGGGATTTTTGATGTATGGGGCATTGATTTTTTGGGTCCTTTTCCTAGTTCATTTGGATTTTTGTATATTTTGGTTTCTGTTGATTATGTGAGTAAATGGGTGGAGGCCAAGGCCACCAGGACTGAAGATTCTCATGTTGTAGTGGATTTTGTCAAGGCTCAAATTTTCTGCAGGTTTGGAGTACCAAAGGCCATTATCAGTGACCAAGGGACACACTTTTGCAATAGGAACTTTTCTTCCCTCCTTCTAAAGTCTGGGGTGACACACAAAACATCAACCCCATACCACCCCCAAACAAATGGCCATGTTGAGGTTTCAAATCGCGAGTTGAAACAAATCTTGGAGAAAACCGTGCAGCCAAATAGGAAGTATTGGAGCGAGCGCTTGGATGATGCATTGTGGGCTTATAGGACAGCATACAAGACCCCCATTGGTATGTCCCCATTTTGGATTGTTTTTGGGAAAGCGTGTCATCTCCCCATGGAAGTTGAGCATCGGGCTTAGTGGGCTATAAAGAAATGCAACATGGATTTGGCCTAAGCTGGAATTCAAAGAAAGTTGCAAATTCAAGAGCTTGAGGAGATTCGACTATCATCATATGAGAACTCAAGGCTCTACAAGGAAATATCAAAAGCATCTCATAACAAAATGATCCAACAAAGAGAGTTTCATGTTGGAGAGGAAGTCCTTCTCTATAGTTCACGACTCAAGCCGATGCCTGGTAAGTTGCATTCCAGATGGTTAGGTCCTTATATTGTATCTAATGTTTTTCCTTATGGTGAAGTGGATATCACACAAGAGGACACTGGAAGGTGCTTTACAGTCAATGGGAAACGTTTAAAGAGATACATTGAGGGATATCCTACTGATGTAGTGGATTTTATCACACTGCATGACCCCATCATCACTTGAGCACATTAGGCTGTTCCTAACCCTTTCACTTTTATATTATTTGTCCTATTTAAAAATTCTACATTTCATGTGCATATATCATCTCATGGGTTCACATTGAGGACAATGAAATATTTTAAGTGTGGGGGAGGGAACCTTTTATTTTAGTAATTTCAATTGCTTTCCTATTCAAAAAAAAACAAAAAAATTGTGTGTTTTTCAAATTTTGTGTGTTTATTTTTCAATTTTCTTTGTGTTTTTGAAATTTTTGAGCTAAAATGATTCTCATCACCATTTTGAAATTCATATCAATGAATGAAACAATTTACCCCTTGAAACTAAGCTTAAATGAATGCTGAAATGACTTTGTTTCAAGTTCAAATATTTAGTAATTTCATGGAAAGTACACCGAATTTTGAATCCCATGCCACATCTCACTATCTTTATATTTGAAATCACTTTCCTCTGAGGCTTCTAAACCATTATTTTCATATTCTTTACATTCACCTCACTTCTTGAGAGAACCAAACCATACTTGATTTAACCATAATTTGATCTATTCCTGTCAAAACTTGAGGGTTTGAGGTACTTATGTTTAAATGATTGAGGCATTTGTTTGGTATTAAAGCCCCTATTTCAAAGAATCCTTTTTTATAATGGCCTACCTTGAATATTTAATCCTTTTAGACCTTAGTATCCATGCACAGCCTGTTAGGTTAGCTACATTACAAGCCAATTTTCTCAATCCAACCAACTCTTGAAGTGAAATTTCATAATCTAGTTGAGCTTAAGTGTGGGGGAAGTTGTCTTGTGTTTTGCCACCAAATTCTGTGATACTTTGGGTGGAAAATTAAATTCTGAAGATATGTGTTTTCTGCTAAAGAAAGTCATTATATTGAAAGATGTGCCTTTTCTGGAGCTTTCATGACAAGTGAAGTTGTGCCTTTTTTGGAGCTTCTAATTGAGGTGGAAAGTTGTGCCCATCTGGAGCTTTAAAGAAAATCATGTTTGAGAAGATTGACATTTTTTATGCTGAAATGATTAATGGTGTAAACCTTTCATGACTTTTCATGATGATTGAGCTGAATTGATACTATGAGGATTGAAGATAAGACCATATTTAAGTGAAAATTAGATTAATTCAATTTTGCTTCAAAAGAGTCAAGCCCTCCTCATTCAGCCCCAGATCTTTTCACATCTTAATCCTACCAACCGAAAGCCACAGAACAACCTTGAAAAGTCATAATGATAAACATATGTCCTTGACTCACATCGGGTAGTGATTTAGGAATCTATCAAGCCTATGGTGACCCTTGTATGAGTTTAGATGAGAAAGACATTGCAAAAAAATTGATATTTGAGTGATGAGAGAAAATTCAAGCGAGGTAAGTGTTTTGTGCATGGGAAGATAAATGAAGTGGAAATATATTGAATGATATAAATGGAGAACTTGAAATAAGGTTTTTTCTGAGGCATGATATCTTTTGATTCTTGGTGTGAAATTGATTGATCTTAAGGATATGTGTTTTAAAATTGGTTTTGATTTGATATTGATGTTTACTTGATATGAGGTTTTGCCCAGGTGTGCAAAAGGGTAAGTGTGGGGGATTTGATAAAACACTATTTTATTGAATATTTTATTGATAATAAATGATATAATTTCCTCACATTGTGTTAAATATGTTTAATTATAAAGTATTTGGAATTAGATCATCCATTTGAATATTTGATGAAAATTCCAGTTTTACCCTTTATAGTTCACTGTAGTATTTCGAAGATAAATATTTTTATATTTATTATTTGAATTTGAAATTCTTTAACATTGTTACTAACATAATTATATACAACTTTTATTCAGGACACTAAATCTAAAGAGTTCATTAGATTGTTTAAAATGGGCCATGAAGTCAAAGTTGGGCTGGACTCGCCAGAATGGAGAAGCTTCTGTATTTCGGCCATAACTCCTTCATCTGGGCCTGGATTAATCCCAACTTTTTAAAGTAGATAGAGGACCCATATCCTCACATATTATAAATGTATAATTCCGGCCAATTCACGCGTTTTGGTGGTCAAATGGGAGGTGCAATTTGAATTAAAATATTTGGCCGAATTTCCACATTCACACTTGAAACCACTTGTAACCTCTCCTCCCCTCCCCTCTATAAATTGGAGTTTTTCTCATTTGGAGGGGTTGGGACGTGAATTGAGAGATTGGAGGCAGAGGATAATTTGTTTCACCCAAATTATCCAACCATTGTAAGAGGGGTAGATCTTGAAGCAAGGATCCCCTCATCGAAGCCTCCTTCTCTTCTTCATTTTGTAATGTTTTCATTTGTGTAATAAACTTCTTTGTTCTTCTTTTATTTATTCTTTTTTCTTCTATTTTTTTTAAATTTATTCTTCTATTAATCTTCCTCTTTGGGATGTAATTCTTGAGTAGAAGCGTTATTGGGTTATACCCATTATAAACCATTGCACATGCAAAACGCTTCTACGATGATTACGTCACCCATGGAAGAGTAGTCTTTTAGTAATCGATCTATCTTCTACCCTCTTCATTTAATTATTTTGAATCATTGAGCTACTGTAATTAACTTAATATGATACATTAATTGTGTTTTTAAATTGTAAGAAACTAAGGAAGCAATTGAACAATTAACACAAAAACACGCGAGGTCGGGATTTTGTGTAAATTGTGAGAGCGCGATCTTAATCGGTAATACAAGACCACACGGGATAAATTTGTAGAGTTAAAATATAATACCTAAACAAAATTCATACTCATTTACAGAATGGATATGTGCCTTAATTTACCACTGACCATAAGCTAATCTTATAACATCAATCAAAGCAGGGTGCTGCGATTGCATGTTCCGAAGTTAGCCTAGGGTTAAATTCACTTCATCTTTGTGGTAAAGTTAATTCTCGTAGGGTTCGGTATTTAACAAATTAAGGGATCATAATTAAGTGAATATTAATTTAAATGATAATGATTAATAAATTATTGAAGAGGTAGAGTTAGATTGATTATGGCTTTTAAAATAGATTTCTAAAAAAACATCTTCTTGTTGTGTCATTCTAATCGAAACTTCATTTCAAAATTAAAAACAAAAAAAAAATGAAAACTTCTTCCAGCAAACTTCTTCTAGATTTATAAACTATAAACAACCACCCCCATACTTTCAAGTAGTGTTTTTATTCCCTTTTATTTTTTTTCTAGAATACCTCTAAAAAGTTGTTTTAATTCACTTTCTCCTTTGAGAGACGACCATGGTCAGCCACTCTGCTGCACCTAAGTACCCCAAAATCACACTAATCATTTGAGGGCGCCCACAACAGCGCTCTATCAAATTGGCGCCGTTTCCGGGGAGGAAAGTAATTATTTCAACCAATTAGAGGTATTTATTTTATTTTACATTTTATTCTCTTCCTCTCTTCTTTCTTCCTTCTTTACCCAAACTGATTTTTCTTCTTCTTCTTTTATTTTCTTCTACTTCTTTTTGGACCATCAACTCAAACTTCTCATTTTTATTTTACTATGGTCCACTTTCTTTCTTTTCATTTTTATTTGATCTATGACACGAACTAATCCCGAAGATCTCTTAGATCTTGACCCTGAGATTGAACGTAGCCTTAGGGCACGAATCAGACATTCTCAATCTATGGGAAGTTTCAATATTCAACCAGTTGGTGAATTCCTCTCTTTTGGAAACATTGAAATTGGAAGCAATTCAAATTCAAACATAAAATAGGAACCAATGGATGCTAAAAATGGAAATGAACTTAATAGAACCATTCGAGAATTGGCTGCACCTGATGTTAACTATCAACCAAATTGTATTGCATACCCAAATCTCGAATCGGACTTTGAACTAAAATCTGGGTTAATTCACTTACTTCTAAAGTTTCATGGCCTCTCTGGTGAGGATCCCAATAAACATTTGAAATAATTTAATGTGGTTTTCTCAACCCTTAAACCAAGAAATGTTTCTGAAGATCAAATCAAATTAAGAGCATTCTCATTCTCACTTGATGGAGCTGCAAAAGATTGGATGTATTATTTGCAACCTAAAGATGTAACATGTTGGAATGATTTGAAACGTCTTTTCTTGCAAAGATTTTTTCCAGCATCAAGGACCACATCCATTCGAAAGGAGATATCGGGGATCAAGCAAGCACAAGGGGAGTCAATGTATGAGTACTGGGAGCGATTCAAGAAGTTGTGTGCAAGCTGCCCACATCACCAAATCAGTGAGCAACTCCTCATTCAGTACTTCTATGAAGGACTCACACCCATGGAGAGGAGCATGGTGGATGCTGCAGCTGGAGGAGAATTGGTGGACAAGACACCAGTAGCAGCACGAGCATTGATCGAAAAAATGGCCCAAAACTCTCAACAATTCGGTGATAGAGGTACACCACATGTCCGAGGAGTACATAAAGTAAGTCCTTCTTCTCTTGAAAGTCATTTGATTGATACTAAGTTACACTACGGGAAAAATGGGTATTTGCGACGGGTTATTTGCGACGGGAATAAATCCTGTCGCAAATAGTCCCGTGAAAAACTTATTTGCGACGGGGGTATTTACCCGTCGCAAATAATTAGGCTTTTGCGACGGGATTGCTTTCCCCGTCGCAAATAGTTTTCCCGCGATGCGCGCCAAATCGCGGGAAAACTATTTGCGACGGGGGAATATACCCGTCGCAAATAACCGGCGGCGGTAAAAGGTATTTGCGACGGGAATATTCCCCCGTCGCAAATAGTATGTCGGCAGGTGGTTATTTACGACGGGACCCGTCGCAAATAACTATTTACTCGCTGACCGTAATAAATGTTGGCTAAGGTATTTGCGACGGGACCCGTCGCAAATAACACTATTTGCGACGGGAATCCCGTCGCAAATGGACCCGTTGCAAATAATCTAACCTATAAATACCTCCATCCATTTTTTTCAAATCATTCTCATTCTCTATCTTCTCCTGCTCTCAAACTTTTGTTTTTAAAGTTTAGTTTTTCTTCAGTTTAAATTTTTTCTTCGGAGCTGATATTAAAGTTTTGAAGAACGGTCAGAGCAGATCAGTTTTCAAGGTATTTATGTTCATTTTAATTTAATATTTATTTTTAATTTTTTATTAGTTTCAATTATTCTTAATTAGTTGTAATTTAATTATGTTTATATTGTTTTCTTACTTAATAAATTTAAATTATTAGTATTGTTCATAGTTAATGGTAATTAGGAATAATTAGTAATAATTTTTAATAATTAAGAATAAATATTAATAATTAGTAATAAATACCAATAATTAGGAATAAAAACATTATTACATTATTAGTATATTTTATTATTAATATTAAAATAATATAATTTTTTATATATATACAATTCTTTTTTCATTTGTGTGTTTACTGTCTTCACATGTATTATTTGTATGTGGAGATAGAAAACGCACAGATGAAAAAAGAATTGTATATAAATCAGAAAATTATATTATTTTAATATTAATAATAAAATATACTAATAATGTTATTATTTGTAATTATTGGTAATTATTCCTAATTATTGGTAATTATTTATTTAATTACTAATAATTAGGAACAATTATCAATAATTATCGATAATTAAGAATATTTAGTAATAATTAGTAATAATTAAAAATAATTAGTAACAATTGGTAATAATTATCAATAATTAGTAATAATTAGTAATAATTACCAATAAGTAGTAATAATTAGTAATAACTACCAATCAGTAGTAATAATTAGTAATAATTACCAATAAGTAGTAATAATTAGTAATAATTACCAATAAGTAGTAATAATTACCAATAAGTAGTAATAATTATGTATAATTTGGAATAATTACCAATAATTAACAATAATTAGTAATAATTAGTAATAATTAGTAATAATTACCAATAATTACCAATAATTACCAATAATTAGTAATAATTACCAATAATTGCCAATAATTGCCAATAATTACCAATAATTAGGAATAATTAGGAATAATTAGGAATAATTAGGAATAATTAGGAATAATTAGGAATAATTAGGAATAATTAGGAATAATTAGGAATAATTAGGAATAATTAGGAATAATTATCAATAATTATCAATAATTATCAATAATTATCAATAATTATCAATAATTATCAATAATTATCAATAATTATCAATAATTAGGAATAATTAGGAACAATTATCTATAATTAGGAATAATTAGGAAGAATTATCAATAATTAACAATAATTATCAATAATTACCACTAATTTCCAATAATTAGCAATAATTAGCAATAATTAACAATAACTAACAATAATTACTAATAATTACCAATAATTACCAATAATTATCAATAATTACCAATAATTTGCAATAATTAGTAATAATTAGTAATAAATACCTAAAATTAGGAAAAATTAGAAAAAATTAGGAAAAATTAGAAAAAATTAAGAAAAATTAAGAAAAATTAGGAAAAATTCTCAATAATTAGTAATAATTACCAATAATTAGTAATAATTACCTATAATTAGTATTAATTACCAATAATTAGTATTAATTACCAATAATTAGTATTAATTACCAATAATTAGTAATAATTAGGATTAATTAACAATAATTAGTAATAATTATCAATAATTAACAATAATTAGTAATAATTAACAATAATTATTAATAATTACCAATAATTACCAATATTTAGTAATAATTAACAATAATTGCCAATAATTACCAATATTTAGTAATAATTAACAATAATTGCCAATAATTACCAATAATTGCCAATAATTACCAATAATTAGTAATAATTATGAATAATTAGTAATAATTACGAATAATTAGTAATAATTACGAATAATTAGTAATAATTACGAATAATTAGTAATAATTACGAATAATTAGTAATAATTACAAATAATTAGTAATAATTACGAATAATTATCAATAATTACTAATAATGAGTAATAATTACTAATAATTATCAATAATTACTAATAATTATCAATAATTAATAATAATTAGCAATAATTACTAATAATTAGTAATAATTAGTAATAATTAGTAATAATTAGGAATAATTCGTATTAATTAGGAATAATTAGTATTAATTTGGAATAATTAGTAATAATTACCAATAATTAGTAATAATTATTATTAATTACCAACAATTAGTATTAATTACCAATAATTAGTATTAATTACCAATAATTAGTATTAATTACCAATAATTAGTATTAATTACCAATAATTAGTATTAATTACCAATAATCACCAATAATTACCAATAATCACTAATAATTACCAATAATTGCCGATATTTTCCAATATTTTCCAATAATTATCAATAATTACCAATATTTTCCAATAATTACCAATAATTACCAATATTTTCCAATAATTACCAATATTTACCAATAATTACCAATATTTAACAATAATTACCAATATTTACCAATAATTATGAATAATTACCAAAAATTATGAATAACTACCAATAATTTGGAATAATTACCAATAATTTGGAATAATTACCAATAATTTGGAATAATTACCAATAATTTGAAATAATTACAAATAATTAAGAATAATTACCTTATTACATTATTTGTATATTTTATTATTAATATTAAAATAATATAATTTTCTATATTATATACAATTCTCTTTTCTTCTGTGTTTTTTCTGTCTCCACATGTAATATTGGCATTCTTTTTCAAAATTATCTACCTACTCGCCAATGGAGAGGTGAAAGTGAATGTCAATATTACATGTGGAGACAGAATGTGAAACACACAGATGAAAGGAGAATTGTATATAATATAGAAAATTATATTATTTTAATATTAATAATAAAATATACTAATAATGTAATGATGTTATTATTATATAATTAATATTTATGAAAAAAATTATATTAGTATTATTAAAAAAAATAAAAAATCAATATAATATTAAAATTATCAATATTTGTAACAGGTTTTGCTTTATTCTCAATATATTCAATCCTTGCTTGTGTTTTTTCTAACAAATTATTCAAAACCAGTAATGCTTTTATATTTTATAGAAAAATATGGAACAATGAGGTCGTCAACAGTCATTATTAGATGACCGCATATGGATAAATAAACGTAGAAATCCAAATGGTTCTGGTTTAAATCCAGTATATATAGAGGGTGTGGAGATTTTTTTATCATTTGCGGCATCAAATCCAGAATTTGTTTCAGAAGGAAAGATAAAATTCCCTTGTAGAAAATGTGCATTGAGAACGTTTGACACGTTTGACAAAGTGGGGGAACATCTCTTGCGTTTTGGTTTTCAAGCAGATTATGTTTTTTGGTATCAACACGGTGAACGCAGTTCCAGAGCAGGTGATACCAACTTGATTCCGGATCCATCCCAGTTTCAAGATTTAGTACATGATGTTGCAGGTTCATCTGTTCAACATACAGAAACTCCGGCCGATATAGCTTCAAATCCTGAGTTGGGACCGTCTGAATTTTATGAGTTGTTGAAGTCTACTGAGGATGCATTATATCCTGGCTGTAAGATGAGCAAATTAGAAGCAGTTGCAAAATTTATGGCTATCAAATCAGATAACGGAATGTCAAACACCTGTTTTGACCAGATATTTTCTTTGCTGAAAACACTGTTACCCGAAGGAAATGTTTTACCTGCAAATTACTATGAAAGTAAGAGGTTGGTTCGAAATTTGGGACTTACTTGTCAGAAGATTCATGCATGTTCAAATGACTGCATTTTATATTCTAGGGAAAATGAGTCATTGGATAGTTGTCCCACATGTGGGCAACTGAGATATAAAGAAGGACAACACGGGAAGTCTGGTTTGATTCCTGTAAAACAGTTGAGATATTTTCCGCTTACATCCAGACTTCAGCATTTATTCATGTCTAAGAATACAGCGACAATGATGTCATGGCATAAAGAGAATAGTTCAACTGATAAAATCTTGAATCATCCAGCCGATGGTGATTCATGGAAACATTTTGATAGAGTGCATCCATCCTTTGCTTTAGAAGCTAGAAATGTTCGACTGGGCCTTTCCACTGATGGTTTCTATCCGTTTGGATCTTATGGTAGTCAATATTCATGTTGGCCTGTTTTTTTAACTCCGTACAATTTACCTCCATGGATGTTGATGAAGGAGCCATATATCTTTTTGACTTTACTAATTCCAGGACATCCGAAGAAAAATATTGATGTTTATTTGAAGCCATTGATTGATGAATTAAATTTATTGTGGAGTACTGGTGTCAGTACATATGATGTTGCAACGAAACAGAATTTCATACTGAGAGCAGCATTGATGTGGACAATAAGTGACTTCCCGGCTTATGGGATGTTATCTGGCTAGAGTACACATGGTCAGAAATCATGTCCTTACTGTATGGGAGAGAACAAAGCATTTATGCTCATTCATGGAAAAAAACCTTGTTATTTTGACTGTCATCGCAGATTTCTTCCAGCTGATCATCCTTTTCGCAGAAACAGATCTCATTTCAGAAAAGGAACAGCTGAAAGGGATGGACCTTCAAAAATGCTATCAGGTTCGGAGTTAAAATCAGTTGTATTTTCATTACCTCCCATCACTTTTGGTCCCACAATAAACCAACAGAAAATTTCTGGTTTTGGGAAAGAACACAATTGGATTAAACGTAGCATATTTTGGGATTTGCCATATTGGTCTGATTTGTTGGTCCGACACATGTTAGATGTCATGCATATTGAGAAGAACTGTTTTGATAATTTTTTTCATACAGTTTTGGATACGCCAGGAAAGAGCAAAGACAATGTAAATGCAAGTTTAGATCTTGCCCAAATTTGCAGGCGTCCAAAATTGGAACTATTTGAGAATGTCAGAACAGAAAGGTTAATGAAACCAAAAGCATCTTATACACTGTCTAAAGAAAACCGTTTATTATTTTGTCAGTGGATTGCAGATTTGATACTTCCAGATGGTTGTGCTTCCAATTTGGGTAGATGTGTAAAGAATGGTCATATTACTGGATTAAAAAGTCATGATTGTCATTTTATAATGGAGAGACTTCTACCCATTGGATTAAGAGGTCTGTTGAATTCTGTGATTTGGGATTCCATAACAGACATGTCTCATTTTTTTTGGGAAATTTGTGCGGCTACGGCAGATTATAATGCTCTAGGGAAACTTGAAAAAGATGTTGTTGTAATTATATGTAAACTGGAAAAAATATTTCCGCCGTCTTTCTTCGACTCAATGGAACATTTGATGTTACATTTGCCATATGAAGCCAAATGTGGAGGTCCGGTACAGTTTCAATGGATGTACCCATTTGAAAGATGCATGCAAAAATTGAAAAGAAAAGTACGCAACAAAGCATCTGTTGAAGGATCTATTGCAGAAGCTTATTTGCAAGAGGAAATATCTTTTTTATGCTCCCATTATTTTGAATCTGAGTATCCTTCAAAACACAACCGAATGGGACGGAATGAGAGGAATATTGATGAAATCGACAATCAATTATCTGTTTTCAACCAGTCAGAGCTTGGTTTTGGTGGAGTTTCTGAACGCTGTCTTTCAGATGATGAACATCATAGAGCTCATACGTATGTTCTGCTCAACTGTGAAGAGATGACATCAGTTGTACTGTAAGTGTTTATATCACTTATTCTATCATTTATGTTACAGTAAATAACTTTGGTTTTTATAGGTTGTATGATAATCATATCAAGAAACAAATTCCACAAATTACAGCAGCTGCTCTCGAAGAACGTCGACTGAAAAATTTCTCTCAGTGGTTTCAAAAACTGGTAACATAAATTCTTTATCTTTTAGCAACTCATTCAATGTATAGTTTACTATATTGATAATTATTTTACAAATTTTCAGGTGTCTCGACATGCTGATAAAATTGACAAACGGCTGTGTGTATTGAGTAACCCACCTTCCAAACTTGTTAAAACTTATAATGCATATGTGGTGAATGGATTTCGATTCCACACACATGCATATGGGGAATCGAAAAAAACAATGAACAGTGGAGTTAGCTTGAGAGGATCTCATCATCGAGAAAATGAAGTTGACTTTTATGGAATACTTGATGAAATCATTGAACTCTGTTATCTTGGACAACATTACATAACCATGTTCAAATGTCGGTGGTTGGATACAGAGAGAGGCGTGCGTGTTCATCCGACTCATGGAATCATCGATATTAAATGTAAAAGTGTTCTCGCAGTAAATGAACCATTCTTATTGGCTCAACAGGCATATCAAGTTTATTATGCAAAGTACTGTGCAACATCAAGAGACTTGACTGATTGGTGGAGTGTAATAAAAATCAAAATTCGAGACAATCAGTTTAGTCAAAGTGAATGTGCTTTCACTGATGTGCAAAGAATTGAAGTTTTTCAAGAGAGTACTCAAAATCAATCTTTTTTACAAAGAGACATGAGTATCGATGACGACACCCCACATTTAAGAGTCGGTGATGACGATGATGTTAATGATGTCACACATGAATTTGAAATGGTAAGAGATGAAGCAACTGCAACTCGAATGGATATCGATGATGTTGAGGAGGAATATGAAGATGACATTGACATATATGAAGATGATGATGAAGATGAACACTTATAGAATTCCATGGTATTTATATACAATCATAATATGTATATATGTATATATAATAGTAATTATCAATTATTTTCTAACATTAACATTTTCTGTTTCAGATGGACGAGGCCACATTTCGTGCGTTGGCGGATGCTGACCTGCCTTTCGATGCGGATGAGTTGCTGGCAGATGACCCTCAGCCTGCAGGCGCTCCAGGGAGTACGCGGAGGGGGTGCGGTCTTGCACGATTGATGATTCCTGACCCCGTCCCCGAGCGACGTCCATGTCTTGGGTTTGATCCGCGCACCCGAAGGTGTGATAACCTGTGTGATAACCTGTGGATTTGACTAAGATTTCATTAATCCATTCACATAATAAATGTTTATTATTTTTTCAGTTTTTCGCATATAGCAGTCGGACAGGGCAGCGCTATTTTGCGCAACTATTTCTCTCAGCCGTGGACCACATGGGAGCAGATTCCCATTGATGTGCAGCAGGCCATGTTCGGCCATTGGTTGGTACGTACGTAAATAAATAATTTTTATTTTGAAAATTATCTCATTTCTAACTTGATATTTTGATTTATTTGTAGGGTTTATGGTATCCGATCGAGGATATCATGCGTGACGCCATCCACGAGGCATGGGAGGTGGCCATGCGTGATCGCCTTCGTCAGTTTTTGCACAATTTAAGAAAAGCTGCGATGAAGAAAACAGGAGTGTCAGAGTTTGATGAGTCATGTAGAGCACACCGACCAGAGTATATTTCATCCCATGTATGGGATGGATTATGTGCGCACTAGTTGAGTGGTGCCTTTCAGAGGAGATCATCGGTGGGGAGGCAGAATCGGGGGAGGCAGGAGGTGACTCATCGAGCTGGGAGTCGTTCTTTCAGTACTCATAGACAGCATCTGGTACATACATTATTTATAAATATTTTATATAACTATAAATATTAACAGTTTATTTTTTATTCTTATAGGCTGTCGAGCACCCCGATATTACAGAGTACGACGTATATCGGAGGATGTATAGTGATCCTGCTACTGGGGAGCTCAGAGGTGATCGTCAGCATCACATCGTGGTCAGTATTATTTGTTTTCAAGTTTAAAAATTAACTGCATATAATATATTCACAATTTTAATTTTAAATTGCAACTATATGAGTCATATGAGGTCGCAGCGGCACAGGCCCGGCCTGAGAGTCAGGCCGAGTCATCAGATCAGACCACTGCCCGTCAGTTTGATGAGGCGGCATGGATGTAGGCCACCCAGTATGCCTTCGAGAAGGGTCGGGTAGTTGGTATCGGCTCTCGACTGACTCCCGGGGATTATTATGGCAGTGCTGCGATGTCGGCGTCCAGCTCGAGAGGAGCTCGTGCATCTTCTTCTACACAGTATGAGGATCAGTTGCTATCTCAGACTGCACAGATAGAGAGTCTCCGACAGGAGCAGGAGCAGATGCGTCAGCAGCATGAGGAGGAGCGTCGATGCCAGCAGCAGCTGTACGAGGAGCAGGCGAGTCGGTGGCAGCAGCAGCATCAGGAGCAGATGGAGTACATGCGCCGACTCACTCATGCTTTAGGGATGGAGTTTCCTCCACCACCATCTGCAGATCCCCCACCTCCCCCCCCCCCTCCCCCCCCCCCCTCCTTCAGATTAGAGTTTGTATTTCTGTTATAAAATTTGTGAAATCAAAATATTTTTTTTTCTATTTGTAGTTTCTGTCTCATTATAAAATATTAATAATATTATATTTTTAAATAACAATATTAATATGAATAATAATATTATTTATATTTTATAATATTAAATTTTATATATATATTAAAATTTTATATATATATTAAAATTTTATATATACATTAAAATTTTATATATATATTAAAATTTTATATATATATTAAAATTTTATATATATATTAAAATTTTATATCTATATTAAAATTTTATATATATATTAAAATTTTATAATATTATAATTTAATTATTTTTTTTGTAATACTTGAATTATTTTAATATTTGAATGTAAAATAAATCTATTATTTTTATATTAATTAAAATAACTTATTAATATTTTTTTATTTATGAATTATAATTGTAATATTATTATATTAATTAAATCATTTATTAATATTCTATTATTTTTTATTTTTGAATTATAATTCTACTATTATTATAGTAATTAAAATAATTTATTATTTTCATTTGTAAATTATAATTCTATTATTATATTAATTAAAATAATTTATTAATAATTTATTTTTTTATTTTTTTTATTGTATTTGCGACGGGATATTATGCCCGTCGCAAATACTAGTATTATTAATAGGTTTTTATTTTTTTTTAAAAATAGTATTTGCGACGGGTCCCGTCGCAAATACTAGTATTATTAATTTTTTTATTTTTTTAAAAAAATAGTTTTTGCGATGGAACTGTCGCAAAAGAGATTTGCGACGGGTCCCGTCGCAAAAGAGATTTGCGACGGGTCCCGTCGCAAAAACTATTTTAAAAGTTTTTTACAAAAATACGGAATACTATTTGCGACGGGGAGAATGTCCGTCGCAAAAAAAGGCTTTAGCGACGGGCCCGTCGCAAATAAGTGTAGTTGGGATGTGCATTGGGAGATTGGAGGCAGAGGATAATTTGTTTCACCCAAATTATCCAACCATTGTAAGAGGGGTAGCTCTTGAAGCAAGGATCCCCTCATCCAAGCCTCCTTCTCTTCTTCATTTTGTAATGTTTTCATTTGTGTAATAAACTTCTTTGTTCTTCTTTTATTTATTCTCTTTTCTTCTATTTTGTTTAAATTTCTTCTTATATTAATCTTCCTCTTTGGGCTGTAATTCTTGAGTAGAAGCATTATTGGGTTATACCCATTATAAACCATTGCACATGCAAAACGCTTCTACGATGATTACGTCACCCATGGAAGAGTAGTCTTTTAGTAATCGATCTATCTTCTACCCTCTTCATTTAATTATTTTGAATCATTGAGCTACGGTAATTAACTTAATATGATCCATTAATTGTGTTTTTAAATTATAAGAAACTAAGGAAGCAATTGAGCAATTAACACAAAAACACGCGAGGTCGGGATTTTGTGTAAATTGTGAGAGCGCGATCTTAATCGGTAATACAAGACCACACGGGATAAATTTGTAGAGTTAAAATATAATACCTAAACAAAATTCATACTCATTTCCAGAATGGATATGTTCCTTAATTTACCACTGACCATAAGCTAATCTTATAACATCAATCAAAGCAGGGTGCTGCGATTGCATGTTCCGAAGTTAGCCTAGGGTTAAATTCACTTCATCTTTGTGGTAAAGTTAATTCTCGTAGGGTTCGGTATTTAACAAATTAAGGGATCATAATTAAGTGAATATTAATTTAAATGATAATGATTAATAAATTATTGAAGAGGTAGAGTTAGATCGATTATGGATTTTAAAATAGATTTCTAAAAAAACATCTTCTTGTTGTGTCATTCTAATCGAAACTTCATTTCAAAATTAAAAACAAAAAAAAATGAAAACTTCTTCCAGCAAACTTCTTCTAGATTTATAAACTATAAACAACCACCCCCATACTTTCAAGTAGTGTTTTTATTCCCTTTTATTTTGTTTCTAGAATACCTCTAAAAAGTTGTTTTAATTCACTTCCTCCTTTGAGAGACGACCATGGTCAGCCACTCTGCTGCACCTAAGTACCCCAAAATCACACTAATCATTTGAGGGCGCCCACAACAGCGCTCTATCAAATTGGCGCCGTTTCCAGGGAGGAAAGTAATTATTTCAACCAATTAGAGGTATTTATTTTATTTTACATTTTATTCTCTTCCTCTCTTCTTTCTTCCTTCTCTACCCAATCTGATTTTTCTTCTTCTTCTTTTATTTTCTTCTACTTCTTTTTGGACCATCAACTCAAACTTCTCATTTTTATTTTACTATGGTCCACTTTCTTTCTTTTCATTTTTATTTGATCTATGACACGAACTAATCCCGAAGATCTCTTAGATCTTGACCCTGAGATTGAACGTAGCCTTAGGGCACGAATCAGACATTCTCAATCTACGGGAAGTTTCAATATTCAACCAGTTGGTGAATTCCTCTCTTTTGGAAACATTGAAATTGGAAGCAATTCAAATTCAAACATAAAATAGGAACCAATGGCTGCTAACAATGGAAATGAACTTAATAGAACCATTCGAGAATTGGCTGCACCTGATGTTAACTATCAACCAAATTGTATTGCATACCCAAATCTCGAATCGGACTTTGAACTAAAATCTGGGTTAATTCACTTACTTCCAAAGTTTCATGGCCTCTCTGGTGAGGATCCCAATAAACATTTGAAATAATTTAATGTGGTTTTCTCAACCCTTAAACCAAGAAATGTTTCTGAAGATCAAATCAAATTAAGAGCATTCACATTCTCACTTGATGGAGCTGCAAAAGATTGGATGTATTATTTGCAACCTAAAGATGTAACATGTTGGAATGATTTGAAACGTCTTTTCTTGAAAATATTTTTTCCAGCATCAAGGACCACATCCATTCGAAAGGAGATATCGGGGATCAAGCAAGCACAAGGGGAGTCAATGTATGAGTACTGGGAGCGATTCAAGAAGTTGTGTGCAAGCTGCCCACATCACCAAATCAGTGAGAAACTCCTCATTCAGTACTTCTATGAAGGAATCACACCCATGGAGAGGAGCATGGTGGATGCTGCAGCTGGAGGAGAATTGGTGGACAAGACACCAGTAGCTGCACGAGCATTGATCAACAAAATGGCCCAAAACTCTCAACAATTCGGTGATAGAGGTACACCACATGTCCGAGGAGTACATAAAGTAAGTCCTTCTTCTCTTGAAAGTCATTTGATTGATACTAAGTTAGAAGAATTGAAAACTATGGTGAGACAGATTGCATTGGCTCAAAAGACATCCCAACCCCCTCCTTCAAGGCCATGTGGTATTTGCACTGAGACAAGCCACCCAACTGACTATTGCCCACAACTACAAGAGACAGAAGATTGTGCAGCAGTGTTCCCTGGGAGACCATTTCAGCAGCAACAACAACAACCATATCCCCAAAAGAAGTTTGATACAGTATACAACCAAGGGTGGAAAGATCAGTTAGATATGAGGTATGGATCTGGACAACAACAAAGGCTCCCTTTTCAACCAAACTTCCAGCAGCCTCCACCTTACCAACAAGGTTTCCAACAACCCCAAAGGAGATTCGAAGCTCAAACAACAATGAGTCATCAACAAGGGAATATCCAACACAAGGTAGACTCTAACACTGATGATCTTTTGAAAAAAATTGTTCTTAATCAACAGAATGAGCTGAAGAGTCAAGGTTCGGAGCTGAGAGAGTTGAAGACTCAAATGAGTCAGATTGCCACCGCCCTCCATGAACTTGTGAGTAAAAATTCGGGAAATCTACCTTCCCAACCCACTCCAAATCCAAAGGGGAATGTTAGTGCCATCACATTGAGAAGTGGGAAGCAAATGAATGATACATCTGGACCTACCATTCCATCGGTATTCACCTCTACTCTAGAGAAGCCGCATTCCATACCAACTGATGAGAAATCCAAGGAGAAAGATAAAGGTAAGAAAAAGATTGATGATGTACCTCCTAAAACCCTTCCTTTTCCAAACAGGGTTGTTCAAACCAAGAAGATGGCTGAAGAAGCAATGCAGAAGGAGGTTTTGGACACATTCAAGCGTGTGGAGATCAACATTCCTCTACTTGAAGCCATTAAGAAAAATCCAAGGTATGCGAAATTCTTAAAATAACTTTTTACCAATCGAAGAGGGCTCAAGGGAAATGAGAGGATCAACCTTGTAAGGAATGTCTCGGTACTCATTACACCAACTCTAGCAATGCCAACAAAGTTCAAGGATCCCGGGACATTCACCATCCCATGTACCATAGGGGAGTTGCACTTCTCTGATGCTCTTTGTGATTTAGGAGCTTCAATAAATGTGATGCCTCACTCTGTATTCTCTTCCTTGCAGGTTGGTGAGTTGAAGCCAACAAGAATAGTGGTGCAATTGGCAAATAGAGCTACGGAATATCCAGTGGGAGTTATTGAGGATGTTCTTGTTTGGGTAAGAGACATGATCTTTCCAGCAAACTTCTATGTGCTTAACATGGAGGATGATCAGGTAAGTTCTCATTCCCCCATTATCTTAGGTAGACCCTTCCTCAAAACTGCAAAAACTATCATAAATGTCAATGAGGTTACACTTTCCATGGAGTTTGGAGATAAAGTTGTGATATTTAATGTTATGGATTCCATGAAGTACCCCTCAGAGGACCATTCTGCTTTTGTTATCTCCCATTTTCAACCACCAAGTAAAAACATCATGGAATTGGATTGTCCTATGCTTAGGGAGATTATGAGTATTGGTTCTAGTTTGATGTCTAAGAGTACTTCTACACCTGTTTTTAAGGAACAATACTCTCTAAGATTTGATTTTGAAATGGAATCATATTCTGATTTTGATCATGTGAACTCTGATTATGACATAGTTATTGAGTATTCTGATGGATTTGGTGCTTTATTCTCTGATTGTGATGATTTTTATTCTGATACTGATGTTCATTGTACAGATATGTTTGTTGCATCAATTTCTCCATCCATACTACATCCTCCTTCATTAGAACTCAAGCCATTGCCACCAAATCTGAAATACTCATACTTTTTGAATGGTGAGAGATTACATGTTATCATTGCTAACAATCTCCCTTTTGAACATGAAGAAAATCTTTTGAATATTTTGAGGGAGAACATCAGGGCGATTGGGTGGACCTTGGCTGACATATCAGGTATTAGCCCCTCCATTTGCATGCATAGGATTCTCTTGGAGGATGGGGCTAAACCAGTGAGACAGCCACAAAGGAGACTCAATCCCACCCTCCTGGAAGTTATTAAAAAAGAAGTTTAGAAATTGCTCGAGGCAGGTATAATCTTTCCCATTTCAGATTCTCAGTGGGTAAGTCCAATTCAGGTTGTGCCTAAGAAAACTGGTTTTACTGTTGTTAAAAATGAGAAAGATGATTTAGTTCCAATGAGGGTGAAAAACAGTTGGCGTGTGTGTATTGATTATAGGAAACTAAATCAGACCACTCGCAAGGACCATTTCCCCCTCCCATTTATTAATCAAATGCTCGAGAGACTAGCTGGGAAAACACACTATTGTTTCTTGGATGGATTTTTTGGATATTTTTAGGTTCCTATAGCTCCAGAGGATCAGGAGAAGACTGCATTCACCTGTCCCTTTGGCACATTTGCCTACCGGAGGATGCCATTTGGACTTTGCAATGCCCCAGGTACCTTCCAGAGATGCATGGTGAGTATTTTTTCTGATTTTATTGAGACCTGCATGGAGGTATTTATGGATGATTTTACAGTGTATGGTTCTTCATTTGATGAATGTCTATATAGTTTGGGAAAGGTGTTGAATCGTTGTATTGAGAAGAATCTGGTCCTGAACTTTGAAAAGTGTCATTTTATGGTAGAGCATGCCATTGTCTTAGGGCATGTGGTGTCAAAACATGGGATAGAGGTCGATAGATCTAAGGTAGACATTATTTCATCCTTACCCTATCCTTCATGTGTGTGTGATGTTAGATCTTTCCTAGGGAATGCAGGATTTTATCGGCGTTTCATCAAAGCTTTTAGTAAGATCGCTCTTCCTATATCACAATTACTTCAAAAAGATTCTGATTTTGTGTTTGATGATTCTTGTAGGACTTCCTTTGATGAGATAAAGAAGTTTCTGACCACTCCACCTATCATACAGCCCCCACGGTGGGACCTTCCATTTGAGCTTATGTGTGACGCCTCCAACTTCACGGTTGGAGCTGTCTTATCTCAGAGGGTGGAAGGACGTTCACATGTGATTGCCTATGCATCAAGGACATTGGATTCAGCCCAATCAAACTACACAACCACAGAAAAGGAGTTTCTTGCTGTCATATTTTCTTTAGATAAATTCCGTTCATATTTATTGGGCTCTAAAGTAGTTGTTTTTTCTGACCATGCAGCTTTGAGGTACCTCCTGAAGAAGCGAGATGCAAAGCCATGACTTATCCGTTGGATGCTCCTTCTTCAAGAGTTTGACATCGAGATAAAGGACAAAAAGGGGTCAGAAAACATGGTGGCGGACCACATGAGTAGGTTTACTCACACACTAGAGGATGACACCTTGGACCAGGTACCACTTCGGGACACTTTTCCCGATGAGCATCTTTATTCCATCTCAGGTACGCATCCTTGGTATGCTGATTTAGTGAACTACATTGTTGCCTCCGAAATCCCTGCAAATTTAAAGAAACATCAAGTCCAAAAATTGAAAAGTGAGTCTAGGTTTTATGTTTGGGATGATCCTTACCTCTGGCGCATGTGCAGTGACCAAGTAATTAGGAGGTGTGTTCCTGATCATGAGTTTGAGTCTATCCTACATTTCTGTCATACACTTTCCTGTGGTGGACACTTTGGACCCCAACGGACTGCTAGGAAAGTCTTAGACTCTGGATTGTATTGGCCTAGTTTATTCAATGATGCCCATGTGTTTTGTAAGTCGTGCTCTCGTTGCCAACAGACTGGGAACATTTCTAGGAGACATGAGATTCCCCAACAACTGATACTATTCTATGCGATTTTTGATGTATGGGGCATTGATTTTATGGGTCCTTTTCCTAGTTCATTTGGATTTTTGTATATTTTGGTTTCTGTTGATTATGTGAGTAAATGAGTCGAGGCCAAGGCCACCAGGACTGACGATTCTCATGTTGTAGTGGATTTTGTCAAGGCTCAAATTTTCTGCAGGTTTGGAGTACCAAAGGCCATTATCAGTGACCAAGGGACACACTTTTGCAATAGGAATTTTTCTTCCCTCCTTCTAAAGTATGGGGTGACACACAAAACATCAACACCATACCACCCCCAAACAAATGGCCAGGCTAAGGTTTCAAATCACGAGTTGAAACAAATCTTGGAGAAAACCGTGCAGCCAAATAGGAAGGATTGGAGCAAGCGCTTGGATGATGAATTGTGGGATTATAGGACAGCATACAAGACCCCCATTGGTATGTCCCCATTTCGGATTGTTTTTGGGAAAGCATGTCATCTTCCCGTGGAAGTTGAGCATCGGGCTTATTGGGCTATAAAGAAATGCAACATGGATTTGGCCCAAGCTGGAATTCAAAGGAAGTTGCAAATTCAAGAGCTTGAGGAGATTCGACTATCATCATATGAGAACTCAAGGCTCTATAAGGAAAGATCAAAAGTAGCTCATGACAAAATGATCCAACAAAGAGAGTTTCATGTTGGAGAGAAAGTCCTTCTCTATAGTTCACGACTCAAGCTGATTCCTGGTAAGTTGCATTCCAGATGGTTAGGTCCTTATATTGTATCTAATGTTTTCCTTATGGTGTAGTGGAGATCACACAAGAGGACTGGAATGAGCTTTACAGTCAATGGGCAACGTTAAAAGAGATACATTGAGGGACATCCTACTGATGCAGTGGATTTTATCACACTGCATGACCCCATCATCACTTGAGCACATCAGGTTGTTCCTAACCCTTTCACTTTTATATTATTTGTCCTATTTAAAAATTCTACATTTCATGTTCATATATCATCTCATGGGTTCACTTTGAGGACAATGCAATATTTTAAGTGTGGGGGAGGGAACCTTTTAGTTTAGTAATTTCAATTGCTTTCCTGTTCAAAAAAAAACAAAAAAAATGTGTGTTTTTCAAATTTTGTGTGTTTATTTTTCAATTTTCTTTGTGTTTTTGAAATTTTTGAGCTAAAATGATTCTCATCACCATTTTGAAATGCATATCAATGAGTGAAACAATTTACCCCTTGAAACTAAGCTTAAATGAATGCTGAAATTACTTTGTTTCAAGTTCAAATATTTAGTAATTTCATGGAAAGAACACCGAATTTTGAATCCCATGCCACATATCACTGTCTTTATATTTGAAATCACTTTACTGTGAGGCTTCTAAACCATTATTTTCATATTCTTTACATTCACCTCACTTCTTGAGAGAACCAAACCATACTTGATTTAACCAGAATTTGATCTATTCCTGTCAAAACTTGAGGGTTTGAGGTACTTATGTTTAAATGATTGAGGCATTTGTTTGGTATTAAAGCCCTTATTTCAAAGAATCCTTTTTTATAATGGCCTACCTTGAATATTTAATCTTTTTAGCCCTTAGAAGCCATGCACAGCCTGTTAGGTTAGCCACATTACAATCCAATTTTCCCTATCCAACCAACTCTTGAAGTGAAATTGCATAATCTAGTAGAGCTTAAGTGTGGGGGAAGTTGTCTTGTGTTTTTCCACCACATTCTATGATACTTTGGGTGGAAAATTAAATTCTTAAGAGATGTGTTTGCTGCTAAAGAAAGTCATTATATTGAAAGTTGTGCCTTTTCTGGAGCTTTCATGACAAGTGAAGGTGTGCCTTTTCTGGAGCTTCTAATTGAGGTGGAAAGTTGTGCCCATCTGGAGCTTTCAAGAAAATCATGTTTGAGAAGATTGACATTTTTTATGCTGAAATGATGAATGGTGTAAACCTTTCATGACTTTTCATGATGATTGAGCTGAATTGATACTATGGGGATTGAAGAGAAGACCATACTTAAGTGAAAATTAGATTAATGCAATTTTGTTTCAAAAGAGTCAAGCCCTCCTCATTCAGACTCAGAGTTTTTCACATCTTAATCCTACCAACCGAAAGCCACAGAACAACCCTGAAAAGTCCTCATGATAAACATATGTCCTTGACTCACATCGGGTCGCTATGTAGGAATCTATCAAGTCTATGGTGACCCTTTTATGAGTTTGGATGAGAAATACATTGCAAAAAAATTGATATTTGAGTGATGAGAGAAAATTCAAGCGAGGTAAGTGTTTTGTGCATGGGAAGATAAATGAAGTGGAAATATATTGAATGATATAAATAGAGAACTTGAAATAAGGTTTTTTATGAGGCATGATATATTTTTATTCTTGGTGTGAAATTGATTGATCTTAATGATATGTGTTTTAAAATTGGTTTTGATTTGATATTGATGTTTACTTGATATGAGGTTTTGCCCAGGTGTGCAAAAGGGTAAGTGTGGGGGAGTTAATAAAACACTATTTTATTGAATATTTTATTGATAATAAATGATATAATTTCCTCACATTGTGTTAAATATGTTTAATTATAAAGTATTTGGAATTAGATCATTCATTTGAATATTTGATGAAAATTCCAGTTTTACCCTTTATAGTTCACTGTAGTATTTCGAAGATAAATATTTTTATATTTATTATTTTAATTTTAAATTTTGTAACAGTGTTCCTAACATAATTATATAAAACTTTTATTCAGGACACTAAATCTAAAGAGTGAATTAGATCGTTTAAAATGGGCCATGAAGTCAAAGTTGGGTTGGACTCGCCAGAATGGAGAAGCTTCTGTATTTCGGCCATAACTCCTTCATATGGGACTAGATTAAGACCAAATGTTTAAAGGAGATATAGGACCCAGACCCTCACATATTATCCTTCTATAAGGCCGGCCAATTCACGCGTTTTGGTGGTCAAATGGGCGGTGCAATTTCAATTAAAATATTTGGCTGAATTTCCACATTCACACTTGAAACCACTTGTTACCTCTCCTCCCCTTCCCTCTATAAATTGGATTTTTTCTCATTTGGAGGGGTTGGGACGTGCATTGGGAGATTGGAGACAGAGGAGAAATTGTTTCACCCAAATTCTCCAACCATTGTAAGAGGGGTATCTCTTGAAGCAAGGATCCCATCATCGAAGCCTCCTTCTCTTCTTCATTTTGTAATGTTTTCATTTGTGTAATAAACTTCTTTGTTCTTATTTTATTTCTTCTCTTTTCTTCTATTTTGTTTAAATTTGTTCTTCTCTTAATCTTCCTATTTGGGCTGGAATTCTTGAGTAGAAGCGTTATTGGGTTATACCCATTATAAACCTTTGCACATGCAAAACGCTTCTACGATGATTACGCGACCCATGGAAGAGTAGTCTTTTAGTAATCGATCTATATTCTACCCTCTTCATTTAATTATTTTGAATAATTGATCTACTGTAATTCAATTAATATGATCCATGAATTGTGTTTTTAAATTTTAAGAAACTAATCAAGCAATTGAACAATTAACACAAAAACACGCGAGGTCGGGATTTTGTGTAAATTGTGAGAGCGCGATCTTAATTGGTAATACAAGACCACACGGGATAAATTTGTAGAGTTAAAATATAATCCCCAAAAAAAATTCATCCTCATTTCCAGAATGGATATGTGCCTTAATTTACCACTGACCATAAGCTAATCTTAGAACATCAATCAAAGCAGGGTGCTGCGATTGTATGTTCTGAAGTTAGCCTAGGGTTAAATTCACTTCATCTTCGTGGTAAAGTTAATTCTCGTAGGGTTCAGGATTTAACAAATTAAGGGATCATAATTAAGTGAATATTAATTTAAATGATAATTATTAATAAATGATTGAAGAGGTAGAGTTAGATCGATTACGCCTTTTAAAATAGATTTCTAAAAAAACATCTTCTTGTTGTGTCATTCTAATCGAAACTTCATTTCAAAATTAAAAACAAAAAAAATTCAATCTTCTTCCAGCAAACTTCTTCTATATTTATAAACTATAAACAACCACCCCCATACTTTCAAGTATTGTTTTTATTCCCTTTTATTTTGTTTCTAGAATACCTCTGAAAATTTGTTTTAATTCACTTCCTCCTTTGAGAGACGACCTTGGTCAGCCACTCTGTTTCACCTAAGTACCCCAAAATCACACTAATCATTTGAGCGCGCCCACGACAGTGCTCTATCAAATTGGCGCCGTTTCCAGGGAGGCAAGTAATTATTTCAACCAATTAGAGGTATTTATTTTATTTTACATTTTATTCTCTTCCTCTCTTCTTTCTTCCTTCTTTACCCAATCTGATTTTTCTTCTTCTTCTTTTATTTTCTTCTACTTCTTTTTGGACCATCAACTCAAACTTCTCATTTTTATTTTACTATGGTCCACTTTCTTTCTTTTCATTTTTATTTGATCTATGAAACGAACTAATCCTGAAGATCTCTTAGATCTTGACCCTGAGATTGAACGTAGCCTTAGGGCACGAATTAGACATTCTCAATCTACGGGAAGTTTCAATATTCAACCAGTTGGTGAATTCCTCTCTTTTGGAAACATTGAAATTGGAAGAAATTCAAATTCAAACATAAAATAGGAACCAATGGCTGGAAACAATGGAAATGAACTTAATAGAACCATTCGAGAATTGGCTGCACCTGATGTTAACTATCAACGAAATTGTATTGCATACCCAAATCTCGAATCGGACATTGAACTAAAATCTGGGTTAATTCACTTACTTCCAAAGTTTCATGGCCTCTCTAGTGAGGATCCCAATAAACATTTGAAAGAATTTAATGTGGTTTTCTCAACCCTTAAACCAAGAAATGTTTCTGAAGATCAAATCAAATTAAGAGCATTCCCATTCTCACTTGATGGAGCTGCAAAAGATTGGATGTATTATTTGCAACCTGAAGATGTAACATGTTGGAATGATTTGAAACGTCTTTTCTTGCAAAGATTTTTTCCAGCATCAAGGACCACATCCATTCGAAAGGAGATGTCGGGGATCAAGCAAGCACAAGGGGAGTCAATGTTTGAGTACTGGGAGCGATTCAAGAAATTGTGTGCAAGATGCCCACATCACCCAATCAGTGAGAAACTCCTCATTCAGTACTTCTATGAAGGACTCACACCCATGGAGAGGAGCATGGTGGATGCTGTAGCTGGAGGAGCATTGGTGGACAAGACACCAGTAGCTGCACGAGCATTGATCGACAAAATGGCCCAAAACTCTAAACAATTCGGTGATAGAGGTACACCACATGTTCGAGGAGTACATCAAGTAATTTCTTCTTCTCTTGAAAGTCATTTGATTAATACTAAGTTAGAATAATTGACAACTATGGTGAGGCAGATTGCATTGGCTCAAAAGACATCCTAACCCCCTCCTTCAAGGCCATGTGGCATTTGCACTAAGACAAGCCACCCAACTGACTGTTTCCCACAACTACAAGAGACAAAAGATTGTGCAGCAGTGTTCCCTGGGAGACCATTTCAGCAGCAACAACAACAGCCATATCCCCAAAAGAAGTTTGATATAGTATACAACCAAGGGTGGAAATATCATTCAGATATGAGGTATGGCTCTGGACAACAACAAAGGCTCCCTTTTCAACCAAACTTCCAGCAGCCTCCACCTTACCAACAAGGTTTCCAAAAACCCCAAAGGAGATTCGAAGCTCAAACATCAACGAGTCAGCAACAAGGGAATATCCAACACAAGGTAGACTCTAACACTGATGATCTTTTGAAACAAATTGTTCTTAATCAACAGAATGAGATGAAGAGTCAAGGTTCGGAGCTGAGAGAGTTCAAGACTCAAATGACTCAGATTGCCACCGCCCTCCATGAACTTGTGAGTAAGAATTCTGGAAATCTACCTTCCCAACCCACTCCAAATCCAAAGGGGAATGTTAGTGCCATCACATTGAGAAGTGGGAAGCAAATGAATGATACATATGGACCTACCATTCCACCGGGATTCACCTCTACTCTAGAGAAGCCGCATTCCATACCAACTGATGAGAAATCCAAGGAGAAAGATAAATGTAAGAAAAAGATTGATGATGTACCTCCTAAAACCCTTCCTTTTCCAAACAGGGTTGTTCAAACCAAGAAGATGGCTGAAGAAGCAATGCAGAAGGAGGTTTTGGACACAATCAAGCGTGTGGAGATCAACATTCCTCTACTTGAAGCCATTAAGCAAATTCCAAGGTATGCGAAATTATTAAAAAAACTTTGTACCAATCGAAGAGGGCTCAAGGGAAATGAGAGGATCAACCTTGGAAGGAATGTCTCGGTACTCATTACACCAACTCTAGAAATGCCAACAAAGTGCAAGGATCCCGGGACATTCACCATCCCATGTACCATAGGGGAGTTGCACTTCTCTGATGCTATTTGTGATTTAGGAGCTTCAATAAATGTGATGCCTCACTCTGTATTCTCTTCCTTGCAGGTTGGTGAGTTGAATCCAACAAGAATAGTGGTGGAATTGGCAAATAGAGCGACGGCATATCCAGCGGGAGTTATTGAGGATGTACTTGTTCGGGTAAGAGACATGATCTTTCCAGCAAACTTCTATATGATTAACATGGAGGATGATCAGGTAAGTTCTCATGCCCCCATTATCTTAGGTAGACCCTTCCTCAAAACTACAAAAACTATCATAAATGTCAATGAGGGTACACTTTCCATGGAGTTTGGAGATGAAGTTGTGATATTTAATGTTATGGATTTCATGAAGTACCCCTCAGAGGACCATTCTGCTTTTGTTATCTCCCATTTTGAACCACCAAGTAAAAACATCATGGAATTGGATTGTCCTATGCTTAGGGAGATTATGAGTATTGGTTCTAGTTTGATGTCTAAGAGTACTTCTACACCCGTTTTTAAGGAACAAGACTCTCTAAGATTTGATTTTGAAATGGAATCATATTGTGATTTTGATCATGTGAACTCTGATTATGACATGGCTATTGAGTATGCTGATGGATTTGGTGCTTTATTCTCTGATTGTGATGATTTTTATTCTGATACTGATGTTCATTGTGCAGATATGTTTGTTGCATCAATTTCTCCATCCATACTACACCCTCCTTCATTAGAACTCAAGCCATTGCCACCAAATCTGAAATACTCATACTTGTTGAATGGTGAGAGATTACATGTTATCATTGCTAAAAATCTCCCTTTTGAACATGAATAAAAGCTTTTGAATATTTTGAGGGAGAACATCAGGGCGATTGGGTGGACCTTGGATGACATATCAGGTATTAGCCCCTCCATTTGCATGCATAAGATTCTCTTGGAGGATGGGGCTAAACCGGTGAGATAGCCACAAAGGAGACTCAATCCCACCCTCCTGTAAGTTGTTAAAAAAGAAGTTGAGAAATTTCTCGAGGCAGGTATAATCTTTCCCATTTCAGATTCTCAGTGGGTAAGTCCAATTCAGGTTGTGCCTAGGAAAACTGGTTTTACTGTTGTTAAAAATGAGAAAGATGATTTAGTTCCAATGAGGGTGCAAAACAGTTGGCGTGTGTGTATTGATTATAGGAAACTAAATCAGACCACTCGCAAGGACCATTTCCCCCTCCCATTTATTGATCAAATGCTCGAGAGACTAGCTGGGAAAACACACTATTGTTTCTTGGATGGATTTTCTGGATATTTTCAGGTTCCTATAGCTCCAGAGGATCAGGAGAAGACTACATTCACCTGTCCCTTTGGCACATTTGCCTACCAGAGGATGCCATTTGGAATTTGAAATGCCCCAGGTACCTTCTAGAGATGCATGGTGAGTATTTTTTCTGATTTTATTGAGACCTACATGGAGGTATTTATGGATGATTTTACAGTGTATGGGTCTTCATTTGATGAATGTCTAAATAGTTTGGGAAAGGTGTTGAATCGTTGTATTGAGAAGAATCTGGTCCTGAACTTTGAAAAGTGTCATTTTATGGTAGAGCATGGCATTGTCTTAGGGCATGTGGTGTCAAAACATGGGATAGAGGTTGATAGATCTAAGGTAGACATTATTTCATCCTTACCCTATCCTTCATGTGTGCGTGATGTTAGATCTTTCCTAGGGCATGCAGGATTTTATCGGCGTTTCATCAAAGATTTTAGTTAGATCACTCTTCCTATGTGACGATTAATTCAAAAAGATTCTGATTTTGTGTTTGATGATTCTTGTAGGACTTCCTTTGATGAGATAAAGAAGTGTCTGACCACTCCACCTATCATACATCCCCCACGGTGGGACCTTCCATTTGATCTTATGTGTGACGCCTCCAACTTCGCGGTTGGAGCTGTCTTATCTCAGAGGGTGGAAGGACGTTCACATGTGATTGCCTATGCATCAAGGACATTGGATTCAGCCCAATCAAACTACACAACCATCGAAAAGGAGTTTCTTGATTTCATATTTTCTTTAGATAAATTCCATTCATATTTATTGGGCTCTAAAGTAGTTGTTTTTTCTGACCATGCAGCTTTGAGGTACCTCCTGAAGAAGCCAGATGCAAAGACACGACTTATCCGTTGGATGCTCCTTCTTCAAGAGTTTGACATCGAGATAAAGGACAAAAAGGGGTCAGAAAACATGATGGCGGACCACATGAGTAGGATTACTCACACACTAGAGGATAACACCTTGGACCAGGTACCACTTTGGGACACTTTTCTCGATGAGCATCTTTATTCCATCTCAGGTATTCATCCTTGGTATGCTGATTTAGTGAACTACATTGTTGCCTCCGAAATCCCTGCAAATTTAAAGAAACATCAAGTCCAAAAATTGAAAAGTGAGTCTAGGTTTTATGTTTGGGATGATCCTTACCTCTGGCGCATGTGTAGTGACCAAGTAACTAGGAGGTGTGTTCCTGATCATGAGTTTGAGTCTGTCCTACATTTCTATCATACACTTGCCTGTGGTGGACACTTTGGACCCCAACGGACAGCTAGGAAAGTCTTAGACTCTGGATTTTATTGGCCTAGTTTATTCCATGATGCCCATGTGTTTTGTAAGTCGTGCTCTCGTTGCCAACACACTGGGAACATTTCTAGGAGACATGAGATGCCCCAACAACCCATACTATTCTGTGATATTTTTGATGTATGGGGCATTGATTTTATGGGTCCTTTTCCTAGTTCATTTGGATTTTTGTATATTTTGGTTTCTGTTGATTATGTGAGTAAATGGGTGGAGGCCAAGGCCACCAGGACTGACGATTCTCGTGTTGTAGTGGATTTTGTCAAGGCTCAAATTTTCTGCAGGTTTGGAGTACCAAAGGCCATTATCAATGACCAAGGGACACACTTTTGCAATAGGAATTTTTCTTCCCTCATTCGAAAGTATGGGGTGACACACAAAACATCAACACCATACCACCCCCAAACAAATGGCCAGGCTGAGGTTTCAAATCACGAGTTGAAACAAATCTTGGAGAAAACCGTGTAGCCAAATAGGAAGGATTAGAGCAAGTGCTTGGATGATGCATTGTGGGCTTATAGGACAGCATACAAGACCCCTATTGGTATGTCCCCATTTCGGATTGTTTTTGGGAAAGCGTGTCATCTCCCCGTGGAAGTTGAGCATCGGGATTATTGGGCTATAAAGAAATGCAACATGGATTTGGCCCAAGCTGGAATTCAAAGAAAGTTGCAAATTCAAGAGCTTGAGGAGATTTTACTATCATCATATGAGAACTCAAGGCTCTACAAGGAAAGATCAAAAGTAGCTCATGACAAATTGATCCAACAAAGAGAGTTTCATGTTGGAGAGAAAGTCTTTCTCTATAGTTCACGACTCAAGCTGATGCCTGGTAAGTTGCGTTCCAGATGGTTAGGTCCTTATATTGTATCTAATGTTTTTCCTTATGGTGCAGTGGAGATCACACAAGAGGACACTGGAATGAGCTTTACAGTCAATGGGAAACGTTTAAAGAGATACATTGAGGGACATCCTACTGATGTAGTGGATTTTATCACACTGCATGACCCCATCATCACTTGAGCACATCAGGCTGTTCCTAACCCTTTCACTTTTATATTTTTTGTCCTATTTAAAAATTCTACATTTCATGTGTATATATCATCTCATAGGTTCACATTGAGGACAATGAAATATTTTAAGTGCGGGGGAGGGAACCTTTTAGTTTAGTCATTTCAATTGCTTTCCTGTTCAAAAAAAACAAAAAAAATGTGTGTTTTTCAAATTTTGTGTGTTTATTTTTCAATTTTCTTTGTGTTTTTGAAATTTTTGAGCTAAAATGATTCTCATCACCATTTTGAAATGCATATAAATGAGTGAAACAATTTACCCCTTGAAACTAAGCTTAAATGAATGCTGAAATGACTTTGTTTCAAGTTCAAATATTTAGTAATTTCATGGAAAGTACACCTAATTTTGAATCCCATGCCACATCTCACTATCTTTATATTTGAAATCACTTTCCTGTTAGGATTCTAAACCATTATTTTCATATTCTTTACATTCACCTCACTTCTTGATAGAACAAACCATACTTGATTTAACCAGAATTTGATCTATTCCTGTCAAAACTTGAGGGTTTGAGGTACTTATGTTTAAACGATTGAGGCATTTGTTTGGTATTAAAGCCCCTATTTCAAAGAATCATTTTTTATAATGGCCTACCTTGAATATTTAATCCTTTTAGCCCTTAGAAGCCATGCACAGCCTGTTAGTTTAGCCACATTACAAGCCAATTTTCCCTATCCAACCAACACTTGAAGTGAAATTTCATAATCTATTTGAGATTAAGTGTGGGGGAAGTTGTCTTGTGTTTTGCCACCACATTCTGTGATACTTTGGGTGGAAAATTAAATTCTGAAGAGATGTATTTGCTGCTAAATAAAGTCATTATATTGAAAGCTGTGCCTTTTCTGGAGCTTTCCTGACAAGTGAAGCTATGCCTTTTCTGGAGCTTCTAATTGAGGTGGAAAGTTGTGCCCATCTGGAGCTTTCAAGAAAATCATGTTTGAGAAGATTGACATTTTTTATGCTGAAATGATGAATGGTGTAAACCTTTCATGACTTTTCATGATTATTGAGATGAATTGATACTATGGGGATTGAAGAGAAGACCATATTTAAGTGAAAATTAGATTAATGCAATTTTGCTTCAAAAGAGTCAAGCCCTCCTCATTCACCTTCATAGTTTTTCACATCTTAATCCTACCAACCGAAAGCTACAGAAAAACCCTGAAAAGTAACCATGATAAACATATGTCCTTGACTCACATCGGGTAGCGATGTAGGAATCTATCAATCCTATGGTGACCCTTGTATGAGTTTGGATGAGAAAGACATTGCAAAAAAATTGATATTTGAGTGATGAGAGAAAATTCAAGCGAGGTAAGTGTTTTGTGCATGGGCAGATAAATGAAGTGGAAATATATTGAATGATATAAATGGAGAACTTGAAATAAGGTTTTTTATGAGGCATGATATCTTTTTATTCTTGGTGTGAAATTGATTGATCTTAAAGATATGTGTTTTAAAATTGGTTTTGATTTGATATTGATGTTTACTTGATATGAAGTTTTTCCCAGGTGTGCAAAAGGGTAAGTGTGGGGAAGTTGATAAAACACTATTTTATTGAATATTTTATTGATAATAAATGATATAATTTCCTCACATTGTTTTAAATATGTTTAATTAGAAAGTATTTGGAATTAGATCATTCATTTGAATATTTGATGAAAATTCCAGTTTTACCCTTTATAGTTCACTGTAGTATTTCGAAGATATATATTTTTATATTTATTATTTGAATTTTAAATTTTGTAACAGTTTTTCTAACATAAGTATCTACAACTTTTATTCAGGACACTAAATCTAAATAGTGCATTAGATTGTTTAAAATGGGTCATGAAGTCAAAGTTGGGCTGGACTCGCCAGAATGGAAAAGCTTCTGTATTTCGGCCATAACTCCTTCATCTAGGCCTCGATTAAGCCCAAATATTTAAAGGAGATATAGGACCCATATCCGCACATATTATCCTTCTAGAAGGTTGTCTAATTCACGTGTTTTGGTGGTCAAATGGGTGGTGAAATTTGTATTAAAATATTTGGCCGAATTTCCACATTCACACTTGAAACCACTTGTAACCTCTCCTCCCCTCCCCTCTATAAATTGGAGTTTTTCTCATTTGGAGGGGTTGGGACGTGAATTGGGAGATTGGAGGCAGAGGAGAATTTGTTTCACCCAAATTCTCCAACCATTGTAAGAGGGGTAGCTCTTTAAGCAAGGATCCCCTCATCGAAGCCTCCTTCTCTTCTTCATTTTGTATTGTTTTCATTTGTGTAATAAACTTCTTTGTTCTTCTTTTATTTATTCTCTTTTATTCTGTTTTGTTTATATTTATTCTTCTCTTAATCTTCCTCTTTGGTCTGGAATTCTTGAGTAGAAGCGTTATTGGGTTATACCCATTATATACCTTTGCACATGCAAAACGCTTCTACGATGATTACGCCACCCATGGAAGAGTAGTCTTTTAGTAATCGATCTATCTTCTACCCTCTTCATTTAATTATTTTGAATCATTGAGATACTGTAATTCACTTAATATGATCCATGAATTGTGTTTTTAAATTGTAAGAAACTAAGCAAGCAATTGAACAATTAACACAAAAACACGCGAGGTCGGGATTTTGTGTAAATTGTGAGAGTGCGATCTTAATCGGTAATACAAGACCACACGGGATAAATTTGTAGAGTTCAAATATAATACCTAAACAAAATTCATCCTCATTTTCAGAATGGATATGTACCTTAATTTACCACTGACCATAAGCTATTCTTAGAACATCAATCAAAGCAGGGTGCTGCGATTGCATGTTCCGAAGTTAGCCTAGGGTTAAATTCACTTCATCTTCGTGGTAAAGTTAATTCTCGTAGGGTTAGGGATTTAACAAATTAAGGGATCATAATTAAGTGAATATTAATTTAAATGATAATGATTAATAAATGATTTAAGAGGTAGAGTTAGATCGATTACGCCTTTTAAAATAAATTTCTAAAAAAACATCTTCTTGTTGTGTCATTCTAATCGAAACTTCATTTCAAAATTAAAAACAAAAAAAATGCAATATTCTTCCAGCAAACTTCTTCTAGATTTATAAACTATAAACAACCACCCCCATACTTTCAAGTAGTGTTTTTATTCCCTTTTATTTTGTTTCTAGAATACCTCTGAAAAGTTGTTTTAATTCACTTCCTCCTTTGAGAGACGACCTTGGTCAGCCACTCTGCTGCACCTAAGTACCCCAAAATCACACTAATCATTTGAGGGCACCCACGACAGCGCTCTATCAATCATCAATCCACATTTCTGGAGCCTTTGATCTAAGTACAACCTGGACAGTCCCACCGCCTCTTCCTCTTACGCATAGGCACCCTAACATTGGCACCCCTTCATGCTTCCCTAGAGGTCACATAATCAAGGGAAACCACATGATTTTCACTTTAATGAGAGATACTACAGTATATACCTCTCCTCTTTCCCTAAATAGGGACAGGATTCCACTGGCATTATCCCCAATAGTCTCTGAGTTTTAAAATTTTAAATTTTATAGCATCAACATCCTAGTCTCATGATGTTAAACTGCACAACAACGTCTTAGTCATATGATGTCAAATTGAATGACAATTTTTATGTCATATGGGAATATGGAAGATGAAATAGAGGGGGTGAATATACCAAATTAAATTTTTTTTAAAGATATGGATTAATTATACAAATTAATTAGTAGAGTTATTTAGCAGGAGAATAAAAGAATGAACACAAGGATTTTTTATAGTATTTTAGTCCAAATTGGACCTGGTCTACTCTAATACATCTATACTGGGTGAGTCATATGTTGTGAACTAATCTAATTTTTTAAGGGGAATCATAACCTAATTACATAATCATTTTCTAAAAATTGTATGGATAACCACACTGACACGCTATCTTTTGTATAGAGAGTCCTAACCTAAATACAACATTGACTTTAGACAATGGGAGTTACAACCCAAATGATCCTGAATTTATCAACTAGGATTCACAACCTGAAAAAAGAAAACAATAAGTTTTTTAAAAAACATAAACATAAAATTGAGTGTACATGAAATATGGGAAAAATTGTTATAGACACAAGAAACTCGAACAAAGGAGAAATATAAACAAGATAATCATAGGTAATGGTTCTTGAGTAAAGGATCATATCATCTCATCAAGGTAGAAAAGAATTTATAGAAATTTTATTTCATACTTTGACAGATCATCTAGTAGTACTGAGAAATTTTTATCATAAGAACAATGTACACAACTTCACAGTATCAACACCGCCACACTCTACACACTATATCACTTGAAAATATAAAATTTTTCATCGAATAAGTATCACATTAGTTGTTTATTACTTTTCAAAAATAATATGGCTTAATATCATTTATAAAAAAAATAAACTCAACATAATAGATATATGTTAGAGAATTAAAAAAAAGATAAAACTAAATTATCAGAGAGAGATGGAGATAGAGAAAGAGAGATCTTATTATTGCCTAATAATCACTCAAAAAACAACCAAAATTTAAAATAATAAATAATAACTAAAAACAATTTGAAATCATTATATTAAAAAGTTTAAAATAATTTTTTAATAATAGGTCAATGAAAGATCCTATGAAAATAGAATGTTGGAATTTGAAATATGAAATTCAAAAACATTTTGTTTAAAAAAAGAAATAAATATGTAGAGATATTCAAAACTTAATAAAACTACATTAAAAATATTAAAACCAGTTTTAATGAATTTAATATTGACTAATATTAATTTATAAATAATATAATCAAAGAAAAAAACCCAAAATAATAGAAATGATTTTTGAGTTTCAAGTTGTAAGTTTCATTTATGAAGACAGGACAGACTTTGATCTTCATAAAAATAAGTTTAAAATAATGAAAAATTATTCTCATAGGTTCTAAATAATTAATAATAATTTAAAATTTTACTAAAAAAAATTTAATATGTGAAATAAACATGAATCAAATCAATATATAAATAATTATGTAAAATGTATCATTTTTCCATATTTTAGAAAAACCTGAAGAATTTCACTGAACTACGTAACCAAATTCATGTAGGGGTTTTTCATATAGGAATTTTTCTCTACATAAAAAAATTGACTATGTAGGTGAATCAATGTAATCAAATTCATGTAAGTGATTCACATAATTTAATTCATCAAGTAGGTGATTCATGTAAATTAATTGCTCATGTATCCAAATTTCTCATGTATCAAAAATTCTGAAAACTATAAACAGATTGAATTTAAAAATTTCAATGATAAAATAGACCATGATAAAGGAATAATTATCTTTTGGTCCTTTTTACTTGTATTTATAAAATTTCATTATATTTAAAAATAATAAATAATCACATTAATCATATTTTTATAACATATTTTATGATTAAATAATAGTAGAAAAATTGTTCTAAAAAATTGCAGAAAATAGACTGAAAACATTCATTAAGTTTTAACCTAATTTCAGATATAATAGAGATCGATTCAGAATTTTATATATTCTAAAGAAATCAAGATAATATTATTTTATTTACATTAAAAATCAATCAATTTTGAGTTCTATATATCAATATATGTTTGGAATATAGAGAGTAACAGACTCTAAAAAATTGGCTATGTGGATCACAAAACAACTACTTGAATCACAAATCATCTACATGGATTTTGATTTTTCTATGTGATAAACAATACTTTTTCTACATTTTTATAGTAAAAAACATGTCTAAATGATATTTTAAGGTCCCAAATAAATTATTTATCCTAGGAACTCAAAATAAAACTTTTAGAATATGTTATGACCAATCAAAACAAGAAATATAATGATATTTTAAGCAATAAAATATCATGATGTGATCAGATTTAAACATACTTTAATCAATATATAATTAAAATATATTAGATACATAACAAGATCAAAATATATAATTGAACACAATTAAATTCTTAAATGTATGATAATATTAACCAATCACGAGAGAAGTTATAATCAAAAAAACAAAAATACATGTAAGCATATGCACAAACAATCTCCTCCTTTTTGTTTGATTAAAAAATCTAACATCAATAACCAATAAATTCTTCCCATTTTTGTAAGTAAACAAAAATAAATAAAATTATTATTTTTAAATAGATATTATCATAAAAACTAATTATCCCCCTTTTCATTATGAGCAGATAAAAACATTTAAGAACATATTAAATCCAAGCATATGGATATCAAAAACCTAAACTTCTCCAAAACATATGCAAGGATAAAACAATTATGCTTCCAACATGCCAAGATAAAATTTAATATTTTAAAATTGAGAAAGTCTAAAGGCTTAGTAAAGATAACTGCAAGTTGATTCTCTGTAGGAACAAACTCTAAAACAATAACTCCCTTATTCATATGATCTCTAATAAAATGAAAGTTAACATTGATATTATTTTTTCTAGAATGTTGTAAAGTATTATTAGAAATTGAAATTATAGATATATTATCACAAAAAATAAGCAATTTATCAAGATAAATACCAAAATCATATAAATTTTTCTTAATATATAAAATTTGATCATAATAACTAGTAAAATAGATATACTAGGCTTCTAAATTAGATAAATAAATAGATAATTTCTTCTTATAAGACCAATAAATTAAAAAAATTCCAAAAAAACGACATGTATATGATGTGATTTTTTTCAATTCTATAGCCTTAAAAATAATTCATAATAATATATTAAATCAAAAAATATATAATTAGAATAAAACAAAATGGACTTAATAGTTTCTTTAACATATATAATTATTATTTTCATGGTTTTAATATGACTCATTTTAGGATAATCTTGAAATATTAAACATAAACAAACACTAAACATGATATGAGATCTATATAAAGTTAAATAAATAAGTATACCTATCATGACTCTACAAAATTAAATATCAATAGATTTACCAGATGCATCAACATCTAATTTACTACTAGTACTTATAAGAGTTTTCATATACTTACAAGAGTCAAGACTAAACCTTTTAACCAATTATTTAGAATATTTAGATTGATTAAGAAAGATCCCATTCTACTTTAAAAAATTTGAAGTCCAAGAAAGGAATTTAATTCTACTATTAGGCTCATGTCAAACTCATATGACATCAAAGTAGAAAAATAATTAAAAATTAGTTCACTATAAGAACCAAAAACTATATCATCAACATAAATTTTCACAATTAAAATATCATTAGAAATGTATTTAATAAAAGAGTAGGATCAATACTACCATTCTTGAAATCTTTATTCAATATAAACAAAGAAATCCTATCATACCAATAATGAGGTGAATTTTTGATACCATAAAAGTATTTTGATAATTTTAAAAAATTATTAGAAAATTTTTCATTTTCAAAACATGGGGGTTGAGAAACAAAAACATATTCAGTTATAAAACCATTTAAGAAAGTACTTTTAACATCTATTTGATATAACTTAAAACCTTGAAAACAATAAAAATATAACAATATTATAATATCCTCTAACCTATAAATAGGTAAAAATGAATCTTTAAACTCTATACCTTCTTATTGATAGTATACTTGAGAAACTATTATGGATTTATTTTTGAAAATCTATCCAAATTCAACCAACTTGTTTCTAAAATTCCATTTAGTTCTAATTACTATATTATCCTTAAGTAATTCAACTAAAGCCCAAAAATTATTTCAAAAAATTTATTAAGATTAAATTAAATATAAATAATCCAATTTGGACAATTTAAAGCATTGGTAACATTTTTAGGAATACGATCAGAAACAAAATTAGAGTTAGCAAAGAATTTTAAAGTAGTGATTCTGGTTTTCAAACCAGAACCAACATTACCAATAACATTGTCAATAGGATGATATTTATGAATCTTCCAAGACCCATGATTAGGTTGATAATTATTATGCTCCTAAATAATTGATTCATCCTTATCATGAGGTTTTTCTTCACTAAAGTTAAAATATCTAAACTCATCATCAAAAACATCAGAATCCAAATTTAATTTTACATTATTTTCATCAAACATAACATGAACATATTCTTAAATAATAAAATTCCTTTTTTATAAAATATATAAGATTTACTATCATTAGAATAACTAATAAAAATACCTTCATAACTTTTAGTATCAAATTTATCTAAATTATATTTTGAATTCAAAATAAAAACTTTACAACCAAAAACCCTAAAATAACAAACTTTAGGCTTTTAACTTTAAACATTCAGAAGAATTTTTAATTAAAAAAATATAAAAAGAACAATATTTTAAATACAATAATAAAAATTGGCATCATTCCAAAAATATCTAGGAAAATTATATTCTCTTAACATAGTTCTTTCTATTTCAATAAATCTATTTTTTTATTTGAAAATAACATTTTATTATGTCATTCTAAGATCAGAAAAATTATGAAAATAACTACTATTTTCTGAAAAACCTTCATATTCTAAATTATAAAATACACCTCCTTTATCACTATGAAAATAAGAAACCATAAAACCATTTTAATTTTGTACTAAATTAAAAAAATCAATAAATCTTGATAAAGTATCATTTTTATGAGAAAGAAAATAAACCCATGTAAATATGATTTAATGATCAACAATAAATAAAGTATATTTCTTTCCTCAAGGATATAAATTTGAGAATGATCAAATAGATATATATTTACTAATATTAAAGGTATATTATTACTTATCACATTGATAGTTCTAAAAGATACTTTCTAGTATTTACCTTTCATGCAAGCATTACAAACATGAAGTTTTTATTTCTTCAGGATAGGTAATTATAGCACATTATCATGTTTAGAGAAATTATTTAATATTATGAAATTAACATTACCAAATTTTTTATGCTAAATAATGTTATCATTTTTTAAATCATTCAAATGCTTAATAGTTTGAACAATTAGTTCAGCAAAATCAATAGTATAAATATTTTCATTTTGATTATAATAGAATAATAAATAATCATCCCTAAAAATTAAACACTTATCATTTTAAAATTAAATTCTATTAAATCATAAAATAATTTATATATACTAAATAAATTATGTTTTAAACCTTAAACATGTAAAATTTTATAAATAAAAGAAGAATTAGAAATACCAAATTTACAAAAACTTTTCACTTTTCCTTTGTAATTTTATCCAAAAGTAATAGTGCCTCCATTACATTTTTTTATGTAATAAATTTTGATGTGTATATGATCATATTTCTACAGCATCCACTTTCCATATACTATATGTTGTTCTTAATACACCCAAGTAATTTTTCCTACAAAAATAAATTACTTGACTTTTTTGTTACCCAAGATACCTAGGGTCCTATCAAATTAGTAAAATAATTATTAAGTACCCATGTATAATTTAAACAATTATTGTATGGTACTCTAGATAATAAATATTTATAAATATGAGTCTTTGTAAATCCCAAATATTTTTTTAATCTAAGATAAAAATCATTTTTATAGCTACCTTTTATGTCACATTAAAAATAAGTAAAAGTATAAGTACATCCATTTTTACTTTTAAAAAAATGATTTTGATACATTTGAGGTAATCTTATATCACACATAATTCCATTTTTTTATTTAATTTATTCAAGAACATCATTTTATGATATTTTTCACAACCTTGAATAAAAGAAGACAAAAATTTATTAAGACTTTCAACTTCATTTTTCAAATTTTCATTCAAATATTCTATAGATTTTAAATTATCATAAACTGTAGAATGAGAAGAATTAGCAGTATTACTTAGTTTTCCATTCTCTTGTAAAAAAAATTATTTTCATAAAAAAAATTCTCATTATTTTCTTTAAGATTATTATATAAGTCAGTGGCTTTTAAAGTATCTTTTCTCATCCTTCCAATTTCTTCATTTAACTTAGAAACATTTGGATTATCATAATTAGAAAATATGGAATAAAAACTCGAATCACTAACCTTTTCCATTGAATCCATGAGGAAAATTTTAGTATATTCTTTCTCATTTTTAGATTTTTCATTATAATAATATTATTTAGTACAACTCTAAATAGTTATCAACACTTTTATCCTTATTTTTGTATTTATTTTTATTATTTAGTTTTGGAAATTCAGACTTGATATTCCCTTTCTTCATACACTCAAAACAAGTAATATATGAAGTATTATCATTAGTACTTTCCTTCATATATCTCTTTTGTTTTTCCTTTTTTAGGTTTCTTCTATATTGGTTATTAAATCCTTTATTTTTCATTCATTTGTAGACTCCAATCACAATATGATACATATATTTTTTTTACTATCCTATAGTTTAGAATCAAGAGATTCAGTAAAAACAAAATTCATAGATTTAAATTTTACACCTTTTTTATCTCCTCTTAGGTGATGTTCTTCAATTAAAATTCTTACTGAATCAGTGATCCAATAAATTCATCAAGAGTGTACTCTTTAAAGTTATTTATTTCATCAATGATGACTTATTTATGATCCATTTCTTTGGTAGTTCTCATAGTATTTTTTCAATAAGTATGGGGTTCTCCAAATATTCTCCAAGAGAATTCATTCCATTCACAATACTTTTTAATTGGTGGAACATTAAATTCATAGTTTCATATTCATCCATATTGACGTCCTGGTAATCTGTATGAAGAATTCCAAGATTAGTTCAAATCAATTTCTCTTAGGCAAGGTGAGTAATTTATATAATCTTCTAAATCTCATGAACAGTCTTACAATAATACACATGACTAAATACACTTATGTTAATAGCACAATATAAAATATTCACAACTTTTTAATTTAAAACATATCTAATAGCATCATTTCCTATAAGAGTATCTTAGTCATCATTAGGTATAGTGTATGATTTTTCCATGATCGAATAGTGTTCAATGCTTAACTATTTGAGTTATGCCTTTATTTATGATCTCTAGAATCCATAATCATTGTCATCAAAGTGAGGTGTATTATGAGGAATCCATGCATCATTTTCATTCATTCCTGCTATCTTATAGATTATGCCTTGGACTGTGAGGTCTATCAAAACATTAGCATAATAAAATTTAAGCAACGGACTCTATATAAGGATTAGATAAATTCCAAAAGGAAATACCTCTGATACCAATTGTTATATTGTATAGGAGGATGATAGATGGTCTAGATGGGGCTGAATAGATCAAATTAAAATTTATTAAGGATATGGATTAATTATCCAAATTAATTAATAGATTTAATTAGCATCAGAATAAAAGAATGAAAAATAGAATTTTTTATAGTAGTTTTAGTCCAAAGTGGACCTAGTCTAGTTTTATACCTCTCTACTTAGTGAGAGACAAATTTTTCACTAATCTGATTTTTGAAGGGTAAAATTACATAATCCCTTTCTACAAAGTGGAGGGATAACCACACTGACACACTGAATCGTGTACTATGATTCAAAACCCAAATACAACACTAACTTTAGATAGTGTGAGTCACATCCCAAATGGTCCTAACTTTATAAACTGGGAGTCAGAACCCAAATAAAGAAAATATGAATGGGTTTTTTAAAAAAATAAACATAAAAATTAGTGTATGTGAAAAATGGGAAGAAGTGTTATAGACACAGGAAACCATAAAGAAGAGGATAGATAAAAAAGAGAATCACAGGCACTAGTTCTTGAGTATAGGATTGGATCATATCTTCATGGTAGAAAATAATTCCTAGAAATTATGTTTTATCCTTTGAGAGATCATCTAACATTATTAAGAAATGTTCATTATAGTTTGAATGTATAAAAATTCACCATATCAACACCACCACACTCTTCACATTGTATCACTTGAAAATGTAAAAATCTCTCATCAAACAAGTATTGTAAGAGTATTATGTTACTTTACCACACCAGAAAGGCTTGAAATACTTTATAAAACAAATAAACTCAACATAATCAATAGAGTTAGATAATTCAAAATTCAAAAATGATAAAATATAATTTTTGGAGATAGAGAGAGAAATTATATATCATTATTGCATAATAATCTCTCAAATCATTAATGAAATTTAAAAAATTAAGGAATAATTCAAACCAATTTGAAATAAATTTATTAACCAAGTTAAAATAATTTTGTAATAATAGGTCAATGAAATATCCCATGAAAATAGAAATCTTTAATTTGAAATAATAAATTCAAAAACATTATATTTAAAACAAGAAGTAAATATACAGAGATATTCAAAACTTAATAAAACTACATTAAAAAAAATAAAATAGTTTTAAATGAGTTTAATATCAACTAATATTAATTTAGAAACAACATAATCAAAGATAAAAACATAAAATAATAATAATGATTTTAAATTTTCAAACTGTATGTTTTATGCGTAAAGAAAGAACAACCTTTGATCTTTATAAAAACATGTTTAAAACAATAAAAAATTATTTGCACATGTACTATATAATTAATATGAATTTATAAATTCATCAAGAAAATTTAAATATGTGAAATTAACATACATAAAATAGAGATATAAATCATTATGTAAAATATAAATTTTTTTCATATTTTAGAAAAAACATGTATAATTTCATTGAACTACGTAGCCAAATTCATGTAGGGGTTTTTCACATAGGAATTTTTCTCTATGTAAGAAAATTGACTACATAGGTGAATCAGTATAACTGAATCAATGTAAGTGATTCGCATAAGAAAATTCCTCACATAGGTTATTTACATAAGTGAATTAATCATGTAGGTGATTCACATAAGTGAATTTCTCACGTATCTGAATTTCACAGGTATTAGAATTTCTAAAAACTATAAACTGGTTGACTTTTCAAATTTCAGAGCTAAAATAGATCTTGATAAAGGTGGAATCAGCTTTCAAAAAATTTACTTATATTTAGAAAATTTAATTATTATTCCAAATAATTTAGAATTACCTTAATCAGATTTATATAATTGAATTTATTATCAAACAATAGTAGAAAAACTATTCTGAAAAACTATAGAAATTTAACTTAAAACATTCAATAAATTTTAACCTAATTTCATATATGATAGAGATTGATTAAATGTTAATTTCAACTATTGAAATGTAGATAATCTTATTATATTTCTAAAAACAAAAATAATCAATCTATTTAGAGTTTTTTATCTCAAGATATGGTTGAAATACAAAGATTAACTAATTCTGGGAAACCTATTATGCGGATCACAAAACGGCTACATGAATCAAAAATTAGCTATGAGGATTATGATTTGGCTATGTGTTGAATTGTAATTTTCTTACATGGTAATAGTAAAAAACATGTCTAAATGATATTTTAAGGTCCCAAATGACTTATTTATCCTAGGAACTCAAAATAAAAATTGTATAAAATGTTATGACCAATCAAAACATGAAATATAAAGATATTTTATAAAATGAAATATTATGATATGATCAAAGTTAAACATACTTTAATAAATATAAAATTAAAATATATAAGATATATAACAATATTAACACATGAAATTGAAAGAAATAAAAAATTTAAATGTATGATTATATTAATTAATAATGAGAGGATATGTAATCAAACAAAATAAAAATATATGCAAGAACATGCACAAAAAACAACATCATCAGTACATGACATTCAACTTTATCCATACCCTGTTTCACAAACATAGGATGCCTCATATAAATCATGAGATAACCCCCCATATTATAGGAAGAATCCATGTGTAATCCCCACACTATCCCTGTGTAAGCCCCACATTATCCCTTGTCATCTCCCCTTTCATTACACAAGTGTCCTTACTGCATAACTTTAAACTAGATGAACCAGTCTTATCACATGACCTTAAACTGTGTGCAAGAACTACATGGGTTTTAATCTCTATATCTTAACAGAGTATATTACGAACTAGTATGGTCAACCATATAACCTGACACTCGACTCGTCCCATTACATGGCTCGAAGGTTGTTTCCAGTCCCCATGATCTAGAAACTAGTGCCTGTGAATCACATAACACCTATGGTAATAGTTTAGAACATGAAATAATTAACCAAAAAAACAATAATTGTATACAAATAAATCAACATCCAATTCATGCCATAATAAAAAAATGTAATAATGATACAAAAGTCAGTTGCACATTTAACAAGTGCAGCTAGAATCAAATCTATAAAAAATGGGGAGGGGATCAACTAGGTGAAGAAAACATCCATGCAGCATGAGGTTCAACACCCCATGACACCACCACCAACACTTTCCCAAAATGATCAATGCCACAAATAACCACCATCACCACCATAGAAGGCCTTTCCTTTACCTGGTTCAGAAATAACAATTTTTACATACACCCAAGGATGAATATAGGGTGTGAGATAAATTTCCCAGTAGGATACGACCAAAAAGATTCCATGTAATGATATTAAATAAAAAATTAACACACTAATTTTTTAAATAATGAATTTAAAAAAAATTAAATTATGTAAGAGTTCAAATAATGTAAATGTGATTAAAATGGGATAAAAAATAAAATCCCCATGGGAGAATCCCTAAGCAGCTAGGTTGTTAGAGACATAGGGTCCTCATACCCCAGTGATCAATCTATATAGAACGTTCTCATGAAAAATCTTCTAGAGAGGTCACAACCAAAGTTATAGTGGTCCCCAAGTAAACATAATTCATTTAGTTAGTGTTGTAGCATGAACTTGTGGGAGAGTCTGGGTAATTTCCCAACCGACCCAAACAGTGTACTAGTATTTAGAAACCCACCAATATACACAGGGTTCCCAAGTTATCTATTCCAATTTCTATATCAAATTAAATTACTTTTCATACAATCACAATTTCAATAATTTAAAATACACATGAAAAAAACCATTAACAAATTGAAATTCACCATTAAACCTTGAAATCACACCAAAACCCGTGAAAAAAACATTTCAAACCACCCACACGATTTATAAAACCCATTTGGAAACTAAATAAATCATAATAAAATCATTAAATAATGGCATGGAATGGTACCACCTACCTCTTGCTTGAAATAATCTGAACCCAGTTGGAAACCACAAGTCTCAGCAAGGAGAGTCCCTAAGTAATAAATAACACACCAAAACTAGTAAAATTCAACCCAAAGAAATGGGAATTAACCCAACAGAGGTTAACCTAACCACTGGATAAGTGATAACACAAGAAAGAAGAGAGAAGATACTAATAATAGGGAAGAATATAAGAGAGGAGGAACTTACTTGATGTTTTCTTGAAGATTACAAGCCAAATCACCCAAAAACTAGAGACAAAGGGAGTGGAGGAGGAGAGGGGGTGAACCTAGGGTAGTGGGGGTCGAATGGGGTGATAGTGAGGTGTTGGGGTCTTAAAATAAAAATGGGTAGAATTGGAATTCCCAAAATTCTAAAGTTCTAGAAGGCTTCATGGTTTGACTGCATGGGTTACCAGACTGTGCTCCAACCATGCAGCACCTTTATCTAAAGGAAAAAAGGGAATGTATGGTTTCCAAGAGAGGGTGCATGAATGTGTTCCTAGTTGTGTGGCTTGGATAGTTCCATTGTCCTGGTCACACATTTTTCACTGGTATGGATCATGGTTTCTACTAATCATGCACTAACCATGCGCCTCCTTCTATCCACTTGAAAATTTTCATTTTTTTTAAAAACACCTGGGAAATCCATAGAATAAAGGTAATACCAAAAATTAAAGATAAAATACCTCAAAATAACACCATATATGTGAAAATTCTTCCCACCATGAGAACTTTTTGCCCTTAGAAATCCAAATAGAAGTCTGGTCAAAGAATAAATGAGGATACGAATCCTCCACCTATGATTTCCATTACCATATCTCATGATCATCATTTTCGTGCTTCTAAGGAAATGAACCAAAGGTATTTATTTCCCCATAATCAATTTCACTTAGTAATACACAATCTACACTGATTTTTCGAACACATACCAATCAGATTCCAACTCTAGATCTTCCCATTTCAGCACATGAGACGGGTCTGGGTTATACTTCTTCAATTGTGATACATGGAACACATCATGGATTGAAGTTAACTAGGATGGTAAATCCAACCTATATTCCACCTTACTGATTATTTTGGTAATTTCAAAAGGTCAGGTATACCTCGGTATAAGATTCCCCTATTTTCTAAGCCAATGGTGACTCAGGTGAGGTGTCACCTTTAGGAACACTTGGACAACTACTAAAAACTACAAGGATTGGCATCTCTAGTCAATTTAGGACTTATATAAGATATGTTCCATCAATAATTACTAACTAATCAGTTGAAATTTATCATTTTTCTCTTGAAAAAGGCTTGGTCCCACCAAAGAGGTCTTTCAGACTTCCATCCAACACCAGGGCGACAAACATGGACAACTATAAATCACTTCAAGGGGATCCATTTTAATTGAGGGTGGGTAACTATTATTATAATAAAATCCCACCAATACTATATGGTTATCCCATGAGCCTATGAAATTGATCATGCACACATGGAGCATATATTCAAAATTTTGTTTCACCCACTTAGTATGGCCATCTATTTGAGGATGATATGTCATACTAAACTTGAATTGAGATCCGATTTATTTTTTAAGGCCTTACTAGAATAGAGAGGTAAAAATGGGGTCCCTTTCTAAAATGATATCTTATGGAACACAACGAAGCATCACAATTTCATGAATATATAAATAGCCTAATTATTCCACCTTGGTCAAATCCTTGATTGGAATGAAATGGGATGACTTGGTCATATGGTCAATAACCACCCAAATGTCATTCCTTCCTTAGGGTGTATGAGTAAACCCAATTATAAAGTCCATGGAAACTTTGTTTCACTTCTAGTTAGAAATGGGGAGTGGCGATACCTATGGTTCTCGGCTTTAATATACTAAAAATTATATCACCTGGATACAAAGTCAGTTATATCAAACCTCATTCCTAGCCACCAAAATAGGAATTGTACATCATAATACATCTTAGTGGTCTCAGGATGAATGGCCCAATGAGACTGGTGGCTATCCTACATCACCACCTTCTGAATAGATAATGACACCATGAAGCGACCCTCAAAATAGATAATTACCTCAGATGGCATAGACCATCTTTTATACACCGTCCAAATATTTAAAATCTTTATAGATCACTTACACATATCATATTTAGGTTTTTATTCTTGAATGTGCTCTAAAAGGGATGGAATCAACTGGATGCTAGCCAAGAATGTGTCACCCCTATGCTCTTTGTCTTCCAAGTGCATCTGAGAAAAATACCCTACAAAATTTCATTCATCACTAGACTCCTTTATAGATTGCACCAGCATCTTACTTATTAGGATGTATGCCACCACATTACCTTTTCTCGAGGTAAAGACAATATCAAATTCAACCCACTAAAGGTACTCAACCCATTGGAACAATCTCAAGTTCAAATACTTTTGATAGAAAATGTAATCTAGACACTTATGGTATGAGTATACTATAAATTTCTCCCAAAAGAGGTTGTGACACCATGTTTTTAAGGAATGCATCACCACCAACAGTTTAAGTTCATGGGTTGTAAAATTCATTTCATGTGGTTAGAGTTCACAAGAGTTTTACTCCATTACATGTTCATCCAACATCAGCACACAACCAATACTTGTACCTGAAACATCATAGTAAACCACGTATCCCTTTTGAAATTTAGGTAATATTAAAATAGGGGTGGTGGTCAATCACTACTTGATCTCATCAAAAGATTCCTAACATTTTAGTTTCCATTAAAACTTTACCCCTTTTTAGGTAAGCATGATCATGGGAAAATAAATTTGAAAAAACATCTGACAAACCATCTGTAATACCCTACCAAGCCTCAGAATATCTTGATCTCAAAGATATTCCTTAGTTTCTCCCATGACATTAATGCTCTAATTTTATTAGGGTCTAATAAAACCCCCACATTCTGAGCTCACATAGCCCAGAAACTTGACTTCCTAGATCCATAAAGTTTACTTGGATATATTTTCATAGAGACGGTGGTCCCAAAGAGTTCCTATAATGATCCTTAGGTGCAAAACCACTAGAAAAGTGAAACTTAAAAGACTAAATTTTACTACCTATGTCAATAAGGCGCGCCTTTATTTTTGGGAGCCTATATGATTAGAACTCCATAGTTAAGTTTGATTTTCCTCAAGTAGTGATCAGGATGGGTGATATCCTAAGAAGTTTCCTTAAGTGTGTGAGAGTGAGGAAAAAACACATTAAAGGAACATGTGTTGGCCTATGGGGAAATTCATTGGTCTGATAAGTGACCCTAGTGGGTAATAACCTATGGTGTGCTAGGAAAGAAACCAGGGTATTATAGAAAGACCCATGGGGTCAGGTAACTAGTTTTATGGCTTAGGGAAGGCTAGGTCAAGGCAAATGGTATCAGAGCCAATACTTAGCTAGAAGTGTGGAGGCACTGCCTGGGTTTGAGTCTTAGGGTCCACAATGAGGGTGTTTTTCTTTGAAGGGGTGAAGAGTGTAAAAAACCTATAAAAGTGAGATTTAAAAGGATAAATGTTACTAACCATATCAACAAGGTGCACCTTTCTATTCAGGAGCCTACCTCATTAGAACTCCATAGTTAAGTGTGCTTGTCTTGGAGTAGTGGTCAGGATGGGTGACCTCATAGGAAGTTTCCCAGGGTGTGTGAGAGTGAGGAAAAACACACTGAAAGAATATGTGTTGTCCTATGGGGATAGTCATTAGTCTGGTAAATGACCATGGTGGGTAATAGCCTATGGTTTTTTTGGAAGGAAATCAAGGTATTACAGGAAGACCCATGGGGTTAGGTGACCTGGTTTTTCATGACCCCCTCCCCACAAAGTGTACCTCTCCTGGGTTGGTAATGTGAGAAAAGAGATAATGACCCCCAAGTCCCACCTCCAGTAGGCCTCGAATTGGCAACTAGCACTGAGAGTATAATAAACACACCAATGGGAGGAATTTCCTTCTAATAGAACGCATATGAAAGAGAGTGATAAGATAGACACCAACCAACTCTATCTCAGACCACAATGTAAAAGAAAACCCAAGTACACATATGTATTGTCATGCAAGATCTACTAAAACTAAAAATGGAAAAATGAAAGTACCAAAATAAAGTAAAATGGAAACGACCATGAAGCCCAAACATCTCCTACAAAACCCCAATCTAGTAGTAACCAACCTGATCTCAAACCTACTCCAACTAACCTAAAAAAAAGTTTATGTAACGTAGGGTGAGTATAATAGTATACTCAGTATGATCCTTCCTAGAGTCTCTCATGTAAAAGTAAAGAAATCATGCTAAAGCGCATTGAACAACAAGTGAAACTAACTGATTGCCTAAACAGGTATACTAAGTTCTCAGCCTCACTATGGCTACTCTCACCAAGTATTGCATACAAGAGTGCATAATATAATAAAGAATGTCAATATTACCCCGCTACCACTTCCCCATTGGTTTTCCTCTTTGCCCCAATATCACACATCCTGAGCATCTATCTCCAAAAAGGCTTTCCTACAAACACCTCGGTGAAGCACCTCAACATGAACCTCGTGAAACACAACCTCCACTTTCATGTAACCAAAGTAACTAGGTATTTTTTAGGAGCCACCACATATCACATAACTTTTATCATATGTATGGTATTATACCTCAAGCCATTATAGCCCATACACTGAGTAAGGATCCTCAATCCATCATAGCCAATACACATCATACCTATAGTATTATATAGGAAACTATATCCATAATACAGGTGTGTGAAATAAACACAATCCATTACATCCTTCTACACACATATATGGGGAAAACTAATTGTTGTTCATACCAACACAAGTAACTACCAAGAGAAGAGAGTGGTTCCAAAGTGGGTAATCAACCATCCGTCCTCCCACCAGAATGTTGGAGAAAACACCCCCTAGGGATCAGGATCCATGGGGTGTCAGTTTCCCTAACTGATAGGGTGTAGTATTTTATAGAAACATAAAAAGTGAAGAATATAATATATCTCACAACCACACTATAGACATAACCTAGTCTTAGACAAAATTGTATCTAACATCTCTAGTACTCCCAACTTCCACTTCTAAGACTATATATCCTATAAGTATAAAACTATTTAAAGAGAAACATTAATTTACTTTATCCTTTTTCATCAATTTCAATTTATATTAATTAATTATTTAAATGTTAATTAACCTTTATCAATTTAACAAAACATTCCATTTTCATTCCAACCAATATTCATGCCCTCTAGGCATAACCAAACCGATTCCACGATTTCTCATAATCATAACCTCAGTATTGCACCCCAGAAATCTCTAACCCCATGGGTTAAACATTTATTCAATCATTTATTAATAGAATTATCACTTTTCCATATTATCAGGAATTCTAGAGAAGTATTTTAAGCTACCAAACACAATTGGATCAACACGGTGAGTAGATTAAATACCCTTCAAGTCTTTTACACCTATAGAAAGAGCTTAGACCCATCCATCCTTAAGAAGCTAAAAAAGGAAATCACGTGGCATACCATGCACGTATTCGCCTCTTTTGGAAGGAGGGTAAGCAAGAATATTTTCCTCAATAAGTGGGGAAATTAAAGTAGATAAACTAACAATAGATTCAACAGAAACCACTTTAACATCAATGGGAAGTACCATCTTCAGCCCTTCCATCATTCCTGGTGTCCTCCATGAAACCCACATGCATAAAATAATGCATCTCGCCACTCTAGGTATCAACTGCTGCCACAACCACTAGGCCTACCTGCCCCCACATACCATAATATCCCTCTAGGATCAACCATCCTAGGACCACACCATAACACAAGTAGCAGGAAATAAACAAAATAGAAACTGGGGTCTTGTACCTAAACAATTCATTCAGCCTTCACACATAATGAGCACTCATAGTTCCAAAGAATAAAGCACTTGGCCTTTACAAGCAAGTGGGTAACTCAGAACCCTACAAGGCATTATATTTATAACACAACCAGTTCCTTATTCCATCTTAAATTAACCAATTCAATTAAACATTCATAACTACATCCATTTGATTATCATCAAATCACAACAACAACAACTAGATTCATCAACATGACTCTTTAAATATTTATCCAATTAATTATCAATTAATCCCACATTTACGTTCTTTACCAGTTTCTATCAAAAAAATTCTAATAGTAAAGAAAATATATCGCACTATCTAGAAAAATCAATAGTCAATAACATCGCTATCCAATTCATACCAATTCTTTAATCCGGTTCAAATATTTAATTAGGCCAATTTCATTGTGATCTAGGGGATAAACCATGCTAACTGTACAATTTCACACAAGTAAATAGATAAGCAGCGGATCCCCTACCTCAAAAGGTTTTCAAAATTATTTGTATGAGAATGGTCTAACTCAATAGATCATGATCACCTCTCCCGCAACAACTACATCCACCCGAGGACATAGGAATCAACCAATAGCCAAGAAAGATCCATTAGAAATATGTAGCTCACATGCCATCACATGGAAAAGAGAAATAGGAGGAAATAGATAAAAGAAACCATAAGAATAGAGGTATAACATACCTTATCAAAGATGGATCGACACTTAATACTTGCACCAAAACAAGGGGTGCGCATGCAGTGGGGAGAAACTCTAGGGAAAATATGATCCAAGGTTTACAACAAAAACACATGCCTCCTGTGGTAGGAAGAACTCTGGACATCCCATACTAGGGGAAAACATAGAAGGAGGAACAAGGTTTGGCCTTTGGAAAATATAAACGGATCATCCATTTAAGATACGGTTTATATTTTACATTAATGGAGGATCTGGTCAACATCATGCATTTTGACTGAGTAAAGGCATTGGGACCCTTATAGGAAAGTTTATATATGAGTAACATGCATTGAATCATCCTTAAATACCTCAAAAAGGTTTTAAAGGCCTTTTACGTCAAAGAAAACGTTATAAGGGAGAAACCGTAGGAGTTTGGAAACACTGTTCATGAGTTTCCATTGCACGAGTAACCATTGGACGAGTTGTCGTTGGAAGAGTCATCATTGGATGAGTCTCTGCCACTGTTGGAAGAGTCATCGTTGGAAAAGTCTCTATTGGACGAGTCTTCGTTAGATGAGTATTCAATGGAAAAGTCATCATTGGATGAGTCATTGTTGGATGAGTCTTCATATTATGAGTTGTCATTTTCGTTAGACGAGTCACCATCGGATGAGTCTTTGTTGGTACGAGCTATCATCACCATTAGAAGGATCTACCGTTACAATTGGAATGAGCTACCGTTACTGTTGGAATGAGCTATCGTTACTGTTGGAATGAGCTACTGTTACTATTGGAATTATATAACCTTACCTTTGGAATGATCTATTGTTACCATTGGAACGAGCTACCGTTACCATTGGAATGAGATACTGTTACCATTGGAAAGAGATATTGTCTTGGAAAACTATTCAAAAAGCTGGAAATTGTGGAAAAGTGCTAGAATAAGTCACCTTGACCTCCCAGAACACCCCAAACACCATATTTCAACAAAGGAATGGACCGAAGAGGTCTATTCCATTACATCATATACCTCTCAAAAAATTATCACCCTCGAGAATCCAAAACCAACCTAGAGAAGAAACAGAAAAGGGGTCATCCAAATATCCACCCCATGAGATACCTATCAAGTCTCTTGCCACCATAGGAGCTCAACCGCTTCATCAAGAATAAAATGAAACCATGTAAAAACTAAAACCATCTCCTAAACACTCTCCCAGAAGGGAGGTTCCTCTCAAAATAGAGAAATCCACAACAAGAAACAAGAGAAACCCATCTCATAAACAGAAGGGTATACAACCATCAAATGAACAATATTACAAGAGAAGATCTAAATATCAAAAAGCTCAGGATACTAAGCATGTATCTATGACTCGCGTTACTAGGTAATCTCCTCCACACCAAAGTGCCACCACAAGACACTAACTAAGGGTATAACATGCATGCACAACACCTTATCCTTATATTCCTAGATCTCTATAGGCTGCTCTTCAAATATTGCATCATCATCAACATCTATTTCACCTCAATCGATAACATGAGAGTCATCATGAAGATAATGATACAACTGCGATACATGGAAAACATTGTGTATCCGGCTCATTTGTGGCTCCAACACAAGACAACACCTCAAAAGGCCCAAAAAACCAAGGATAAAGCTTACTCCCATGACCAAACCTTTACTTCCCATGATGGGGAGTCACCTTTAAAAACATTTTATTCCCAACATCGAACTCCAGAGGTCTCTTCCTATGATCATCATAGGAATTCTGATGATCTTTTGATGCCTTCATCTGCTCGTGAATCACCTAAACCATCTATGTAGTATTCTGTACCAGTCTCGGACTGATAATTATTGACTCTCCAACCCCAATCTAGCACAATAGAGAATGGAAAGGTCAGTCATACAAGGCTTCAAACGGCGGCATACCGATGGCGGAGTGAAAACTATTGTTGTAATATAAATCTACCAAGGTAATGTGCCTCATCCAAAAACCTCCTAAATCCAAGACCCAAGAGTTCAACATGTCTTTAAGAGTCTGGATGGTCCGTTATGTCTGACCGTCTTCCTGTGGATGAAAATCAATGCTAAGGAAAAGTTGAGAACCAAAATCATGTTGTATACCTCTCCACACCTTAGAGGTAAAATGGGGATCCTGATTAGTAAACTAGTAAAAAATTCCATCAAGATGTCCTCCCACTTACACTGAGGAACATCTAACGGCTGGATCAAACCACCTGGAACACGGTGCTCAGCCTTCACCTTCTGGCAGACCAAGCATCGAGAAACAAACTTTGTAACTGCATGCTTCAACCTGGGCCACTAGAAATTACTCCTCAAATCTCAGTACATCTTTGTCACGTCAATATGTACCAATAAGGGAGAACTATGGAACTCTCTGAGAACCATCTCATGCATCTCCAAAGGAATGAAAATACTTCCCTGAAACAACACCTGGGGTTGTTCATCCTCAAACCAACCATCAAGGGCCTTGCCACAAACAACTTGGTCTCTCCAAACCTCTATCTCAAGGTCCCCCAACTGTGACTCTTCCACATTCTACACCAAATATGATTTCATCGTCATCTGAAAAAGACTACCTCTACCCCCAAATTATCCCATATCTAGATTTAATGCTGAAATATATTCCATTACTCTCCAAGAATCACTCAATTCACGCACTGCATCACTACGTGACTTCCTTCTTAGAACATTGGCTACAACATTCCCCTTTATAGGTGTATATGAGATTTCAAAGTCAGAATCCTATAAGAACTCCATCCACTGACACTGTCGCAAGTTCAAGTCACACTGGGAGAAAATGTACCTCAGGCTCTTATGATTAGTGAAGACCATGAAATGCTCCCCAATAAGGTAATGTCTCCACAAATTCAGGTCAAATGCCACTACAAAAAACTCAATATCATGGGTGGAATAGTTATGTTCATGGAGACACAAATTCCAAGACCCATAAGAAATAACTGATCCCTACTGCATTAGAACATAGCCTAAATCCAGACATGAAGCATCATAAAAAACCCCAAACTGAACTCCTTCTACTGGAAGATAAATAACTGGACTATTGACCAACTTCTCCTTTAGATACACAAAAGATTCCTGACACTGATTAGTCCACAGGAACACCTAATCCTTTTTGGTCAATTTTTTCAGAGGAGTCATAACCCGATAGAGATCGGTAAAGAACCACTTATAATAGCCTGTAAGACCAAGGAAACTTTAAAACTCTACCACTGTATTGGGGGATGCCTAAGACGTAACTACTTCTATATTTGATATATCCACAGATACTCCCTACTGGGGATACAACATTCACCAAGAAACAGACTTCTTGAGCCCAAAACTCACACTTCAAAAAATTCCCAAATAGTTGTTGTCGACAAAGAACTCCTAAAATGGCACGTAGATGCTCTGCATGATCCACCTCAGATGCAGAGTACACAAGGATTTTGTCGATAAAAACCACCACAAACTTATCCAGGAACTCACAAAACACCGTGTTCATCAACCCCGTGAACATAGCTAGAGCATCCCTCACACCGGACGACATCACCATGAACTCGTAATTCCCATGAAGACAACGGGAAGCAGTCTTCAGGATATCCTCATCCTTCACACACATCTGATGATATCCTAACTGCAAATAAATCTTCAAGAACCAGCTTTAACCCTTCAGTTGATTGAATAAATCATCAATATGTGGAATAGGATGGAGGTTCTTCATTGTCACTTGATTCAAGTGACAATAATTTACACACAACCGCAAACTGATATCATCCTTCTTCATGAATAAAATCGGTGCACCCCATGGTGACACACTCAGCTAAACAAAACTGCACTGCAACAGGCCATCAAGCTATATATACAACTATCACAACTTATAAGGCATTATCCTATATGGATAAATTGAGATAGGAGATACGCCTGGCTATAGCTCGATCCCAAACTCGATCTCCCATTAAGGGGGTAATGCTACAACCTCTTTTGGAAAGATATTAGGGTACTCTTCTATGACCCTAGGAAATAGTGAATGTTGAACCTCCGATGAACTCAACATCAGATCATCCATCAAGGATGACAAAGAAGGAATGCACCTCTAACCCATTTGAGGGTCTTTCTCACCAACAAACGCCTCTGGCTCTCCATCAACATCGAAGAACACCACCATCCTCCTAAAGAAATCCACGATAGCCTACACCAAATACAAATAATCCATTCCAAGGATGACATCATATGGTTGTATCTATAAAAATAGGAAATATACCCAAGACAGGTGTTACCCCATCACTATCTCACAGTCTCTACATACTTCAAATAAGTTAGTTAGGCCTCCAACTAGAATATTCAACGCCAAGGGCACTGGAAGCCTCTCTTCCTCAAGTCCCAAAGCATGGAAAAGGGAAGGTGATGTGTGAAGGATTATTTCACTCCAAAATAAAACAAAGCATACACCCAAGTAGAAAATAAGCAAAGCATACCTATAATTATGTCTGGATGGCCTAGCACTGGAAAAAATAGAGCATGAAACTGACCACAACCTGCTCCATGGCCTATCTGACCCTAATGATGACCACCACCATGATCGCATTCTTCTCTCTGAGGATGGGGAGCATCCCAAGGTTGTCCTCTGTCTACCCCATCTATTATCTATTAATTCAAACTGGTGTAACCTGCTGCTATTACCTCAACTGAAACTACCTCAATGGAGGAACCTGAAGCGGAACACCTGACGCACACTAACTACTCAAAAAGTTCAGACACTCTCACTGTTGATGACCTCAAACTCTACAAAAAAAATAGGTGCATGGTCCCTTTTCATAGGTCTGAGAGCTTCCACCCCTGGAGAAACAAGATAATAAGGATTGGGACCTACCCCCAACTGAATGGAAACTCTTCTTCCCTGAAAACTAAAACTGTGGACCACATCTCTTCTTCGTGAGGAATCTTTATGACTCCCCTCTCATGATGATCTAGTTATAGATAATGTACTCTTGATTACCTATTCTCTCTCCATCACCTCAAGATATGTCTTCAGCATAAATGGGGTGACCTGGCGTTGGATATCTAGATGAAAAGCATCCTAAAAATGTCTCTCCCTAGCCTCCTCATCTAGGAACATGTCTGAAGAATATCGCAAAAGGTTCCTGAAATGGATTCCAAACTCTCTCACACTAGAGCTCCCCAATCGAAGGGTAAGTAGATCTTTGTGATTGGATGCCTTCACGGTCGAATAAAGGAACTCGACTCTAAACTAGTCTCAAAACTCCTCCCATGAGACTGTCAACTCCTTGAAATCTCTAAGGAACAAAAACCACAATTTCCTCACTGTTCCATGCAGCATCGTCACAACCAATGACACCGAGTGCTCCTTATAAGAACAAATCAAACTAAAATCTATCTCAACCTCCTCCAACCAGTCTTCCCTGATTGAATCTGAAATGGAGCCCTCATACTTTTGTAGACTCTGGTGTTGAAACTCTCAGAGTGTCCTCCTCAAATTTTCATTGTCATCAACCTCTACTCTATGGTGATCTATTGGTGCATCCTACTAAACATCTTTAGCACAAACCTGACGAGGATGTTGACCTGGATCCATACCTGTAAAATTACAAACATTTAGAGATCCTAAACCTGGAATATAGAAGACTTAACATTAATTAATTATTTTCTTTCATTCATTTTAGGTTAACCTATCCCAAGGTCTTTCCATTCAAATATAGGTGAAAAGAAGAATGATGTATGATAATTTACTAGGTCTCTACCCTGTAACTAGTATCACTTCATTTAGTAGCCACTGTAAGATTAAAGGTCCATACATAGATCACTGGGGGCCCTAAATACCCATGTCTCAGCCAGTCTCCCATGTTTAAAATTCTTTATAAACTTAGCTTACATGGCTTCCCTACCAACTCATGCAACCTCACCTATGCCTAACTCCAAAATCCATCCTATCCCTCAACCAGAGATCTGATACCACTCTATCATGACCCACTCCCCACAAAATATACCCTTCTTAGGCCGGAAATGTGATAAGAGAGATAATGACCCCCGAGTCCCACCTCCAGTAGGATCTAGGTTAGATACTAGCACTGACGGTATAATAAACACAGCAATGGGAGGCATTACCCTCTAAGATAACACATGCAAAAGAGAGAGATAAGACAGACACCAACCAACTCCATCTCAAACCAAAATGTAAATGAAAACCCAAGTACACATATGTAATTTCATGAAATAACTACTACAACTAAAAAGGAAAAATTGTAAGTAGAAAAAAAAAAGTAAAATGGCAGTGACCACGAAGCCCAAAAAGATCCTTCAAAACCCCAAACTAGTAGTAACTAGCCGATCCCCAACCTAATCTAACTAACCTGACAAATAGTTTATGTAACATAGGGTGGGTATAATAATATACTCGGTAGGATCCTCCCTGGAGCCTCTCATGCAGAAGTAAAGAAATCATGCTAAAGCACAGTAAACAACAAAAGAAACTAACTCATCTCCTAAAGTGGTATACTAAGTTCCCAGCCTCACCATGGATACTCTCACCAAGTATCACATTCAAGAGTATAAAATATAATAAAGAATATCAAGGGTACCCTACTACCACTTCCCTACTAGTTTTCCACTTTTCCCCAACATCGCATGTCCTGAGCATCTCTCTCAAAAAAGGATTTCCCCCAGAAACCTAGGTGAATCACCACAACATGAACTTTATGAAACACAACCACCACATCCACATAACCAAAGTAACCAGGTATTTTATAGGAGCCACAAAATCTATAAGAATGTGTATCATACATCGGGTATTATACCTCAATTCATTACAGCCCATACATTGAGTAAGGATCCTCAATCCATCAAAGCTTATACACATCATACCTATAGTAGTCCGTAGGAAAGTATATCCATAATACTTTTGTGTGAAATAACCACAAGCCATTACAACCCTCTACACACATATATGTGGAAAACTAACCATCATGCATACCAACACAAGTAACTCTCGTGAGAAGAGAGTGGGCCCAAAGGGGGTAGTCATCCATCCGTCCTCCCACCGAAATGTTGGGGAAAACACCCCCCCCCCAAGGCTTAGAATCCATGGGGTGTCAGTCTCCCTAACCAACAGGGTGGAGTAGCATATATAAACACAAAAGTTACATAATATAATATAGCTCACAACCACACTATGGACATAAATTACTCTTAGACTCAACTCCAGCTAATGTCTCTCGGACTCTCAGTTGTTACTACTAAGACAAGATATCCTATAAGCATACAACAATTTAAAGAGATACATTAAGTTAATTTATCCCTTTTCATCAATTTAACTTTATGTTAATTAATTATTTAAACATTAATTAACCATTATAAATTACAAATTACATTCCATTTTCATTCCAACCAAGTTCCATTCCCTCCAAGCATAATTAAACCGAGTCCATGGTTTCTCAAAATTATAACCTCATCATTGCACCACGGTAAGCTCCAACCCCATGGGTTAAACATTTATTCAATCATTTATTAATAGCATTATCACTTTTACATATTCCCAAGAATTCTATAAAATCATTCTAAGCTATCAAACACAAAGGGCTCAACTGGTGAGTAGGTGAACTACCCTTCGAGTCTTTTCCACCTATATCAAGAGCATAGACCCATCCTTCCTCAAGAAGCTGAGCACAGAAATCACATGGAATACCTCATGCATCTTCAACTATTTTGGAAGGAGGGTAAGCAAGTCCATGTGCCTCAAGTAGTGGAGAAAATAAATTGGATAAACTAACAATAGATTCTATAGCAACCACTTCCACATTAATGGGAAATCCTAGCTTTAACTTATTCCATCATCCTTAGTGTCTTCCTCAACACCCACATGCATAAACTAATGCATCTCGACACTCTAGGCATCAAATGTTACCAAAACCACTAGGCCTTCATTCCCCCACATACCACAAAATCCCTCCAGGCTCATCCATCTTAGGCTCACACTATAACACAAGCATTAGGAAACAAACAACATAGAAACTGGGCTCTTGGTCCTAAACAAGGAATTCATCCTTAACACACAACGAGCACTCATAGCTCCAAATAAAAAGGTTCTTGGCCTTTACAAGCAAGAAGGTAACTCAGAACCCTACAAGGAATTATATTTATAACAAAACTGGTTCCTTATTCCATCTTTAATTAACTGATTCAATTAAACATGAATAACTGCATCCATTTGATTATCATAAAATCACAACACGACAACTAGATTCATCAACATTCCTCTTTAAATAGTTATCTAATTAATTATCAATTAATCTGGAATTTACATTCTTTACTAGTTTCTATCAAAACAACATGCTAATATAAATGAAAATATATCACACTATCTAGAAAATCAAGAGGCAATAACATCACTATGAAATTGATACAAATTCTTTAATCTGATTCAAATATTTAATTAGTAAAATTTCATTTTGATCTAGGGTATAAACCATGATAACTCTATAATTGCATGTAAGTAAATAGAGAAGCATTGAATCCCCTGTCTCAAAAGGTTTACAACATTATTTGTATGAGAATAGGCCAACTCAACAGATCACGATCACCTCTCCTGCAACAACTGCATCCACCCAAGGATGTCAGCATCAACCAAGAGCTAAGAAATATCCATTAGAAAGATGGATATCACATACCATCATGTGGAAAGGATAAACATGAGGAAATATATAAAATAACCCATAAGAATAGAGGTAAAACATACCATATCAAAGATGGATTGACACTTACTACTTAAACAAAAATAGGGGGTGTGCATGCAGTAGTAAGAAACTCTAAAGAAAACACAATCCAAGGTCTACAACACAAATGCACATCTTCTATGGGAAGAAAAACTCTGGACATCCCATACCAAGGGAAAACATAGAAGGAGGGAAACGGGTTGGCCTTTGTAAAATCTAAACAGAGTAGTTGTTTAAGATACAGTTTAGATTTTCCATTAAAGGAATATATAGTCAATCTCATATATTTTGAACAAGCAAAGGAACCAGGACCCTTAGGAAAATTTAGATGGGAGTAATGGTATTTGAATCAGCCTTAAATACCTTAAAACAAGGCTTTGAAGGCCTTTTATGTCAAAGAAAATGTTAAAGGGGAGAAATTGTAGGAGTCTGGAAACACTGTTCATGAGTAACCTTTGGACGAGTTTCCATTGGACGAGTCATCGTCACCATTGGACGAGTCTCCATTGGATGAGTTGTCATTGGACGAGTTTTAGTTGGATGATTTTTCATTGGATGAGATTTCATTGGGCGAGTTGTCGTTGGATGATTCTCCATTGGATGATTCTCCATTATCGTTGGACGGGTCGCCATTAGACGAGCCACCTTTGGCGTGATCTATTATTACCATTGGAACGAGCTACCATTACTGTTGTAATGAGCTATTATTACTGTTAGAATGATATATTTTTTTTGTTGTAATGAGCTACAATTACCATTGGAATGATCTACAGTTACCATTGGAATGAGCTACCGTTACCATTGGAACGAGCTACCGTTACCATTGGAACGAGCTACTGTCCTGGAAACACTGTTCACAAATTTGAAAATTTTGGAAAAGTGTGGGAATAAGCCACCTTGACCTCCCAGAATACCCCAAACACTAGATTTCAGCAAAGAAATAGACCAGAGTGGTCCAGGTCATTACATGGTTCATGGATTAGGGAAGTATGGGTAATGAAATCAGGTGTTTATCGCTCTCTTACTCTATCCAAGAATAGACTAGTATGTCATCCAAAAACACCATGGCAAAAGAGTCAAGGTACTTATGGAACAGATGATTTATAAGATCTATGAAATTCACCGGAGTATTTGTTAACCCAAATGGAATGACCAAATAATAAAAGTGTTCATACCTACTTTGGAAGTTTGTCTTGGAAATTTCTACCTCTATAACCCTAACTTGATGATATATGGAGTGTAGGTCAATCTTTGAAAACAAACTTTCCTCCTTGATCATATTAAATAGGTCGTCCGTACGGGGTAGGGGTATTTATTCTTAATAGTTACCTTATTAAACTTATGATATTAAATGCACAATTAGAGAGATCCATCTTCCATTTTAGTAAATAGCACTGGGGTGGCCCAAGGTGCACCTTTCTATTCGAGATCCTACTTGATTATAACTCCATAGTTAAGTGTGCTTGTCCTGGAGTAGTGATCAGGATAAGTGACCTCCTGGGAAGTTTTCCAAGGTGTGTTAGAGTGAAGAAAAAACATACTAAAAGAATATGTGTTGGTTTATGGGGATAGTCACTAGTCTGATAAGAGACCCTGGTGGGTAATAGCCTATAGTTTGTTGGGAAGGCAACCAAGGTATTGCGGGAGACCCATGGGGTTAGGTGGCCTGGTTCATGGATCGGGGGAGTATGGGTAATTAAATTAGGTTTTTCCATGTTCTTCCTCTATACCATAGTAGACTATTATGTCATCCAAAAACACCACAACAAAAGAGTCAAGGTACTTATGGAACACCTGATTCATAAGATCCATGAAAATCATTGGAGCATTTGTTAACTCAAATGGCATGACCAAATAATCAAAGTGTCCATACCCATATTGGAAGGATATCTTGTAAATTTATACCTCTCTAACCCTAACTTGATGATATCTAGAGTGCAGGTAAATCTTGGGAAACAATATTTCCCCCGTGTTCTAATCAAGAAATTCATTAATGCGGGTTAGGGGATATTTATTCTTGATGGTTACCCTATTCAACTTTTGATATTAGATGCATAATTAGAGAGATATATCTTCTATTTTAACAAATAGAACTATGGTTTCCCAAGGTTCACCTTTCTATTTGGGAGCCTACCTGATTAGAACTCCATAGTTAAGTGTGCTTGTCCTGGAGTAATGATCGGGATGAGTGACCTCCTAGAAAGTTTCCCTGGGTGTGTGATAGTGAAGAAAAAACATAGCAAAAGAATATGTGTTAAACTATGGGGACAATCATTAGTCTGATAGTCAATGCACAATCAGATATATTCAACTTCTATTTTAGAAAATAGCATTGGGTTGGCCCAATTTGAGATGTTCGGGCAAAGAATCCTTTGGATTTCAAATCTTCTAGTAGTATATTTAATTCCCTCAAATTGGTGTGGGACATATGATATGATGGACGAGATATCAGTTGTGTTCCAGATGCCAAATTGATGGTGAACTCTACATTCTTCTCTGGGGGTAACCCTGAGAAATCATCTATAAATTCCTTTAGAAAATCATCTACTATAGGAGGTAACCAATTATCTATACCTATACTATCACCCTCAAATATAAGAGGATATACCTAGAAAATGAGGCAGCCTAACTCTAGATGTGGAGGTCCATCTCACCATGATCATAGATCCTATTCACCATAGAAGACTTGAGTACTCCCATAGAGTTCCATAAAAGTTACTTTCTGATGATAAAAATCAATATAAACCTTGAAATTCACCATCCAATCCATGCCTAGGATCACATAAAAAATATACATTTCTAGAACTCGGAAGTCTCATTCTAATTCAACCCCTGAAAGAGTAAGAGCACAAGACAAACATCTGAAACACTGTTCCCTCTTCTTTCCAGGTGGAATAACCAACTCCATGTCATAATTCATAATCTTAGTTGGTAATTTTAGTTGTTCCAAAAGAATTATAGAAATAAAATAATTATAATCACCCATATCAAATAAATATATGGCTATGTACGATGCAATAAAAATAGTACCTTGAACTGTTATAGGTTCTGCATTTGATTCCATTGGCACCTGATCCATATCATTAAGGTGCATAATCTATTTCTAGGACTGGAAATGACTACTAAATTTTGGATCTACCTTAAGCTGACTCTACCCAGTAGTTGATCTAGCCTGGCCACCATGACCACCAAACTGAGAACCAACAATTCTGGATGGTTCTGACTGATTTTTCACACCCCTAGAGGTTAAGGATTCTTTACCACCCTAATATGGGAGTGAATTTATGAAAAACTGATTTAATTTCTCCATAATTCCACAAAAATGACATCACCTAGGTGGACCTAAACAGGTGGTATGTACATGTTCGAGGGATCCACATTGATGGAAAATGACTGACCCACCACCAGTAGTTGTAGAAGAAGGTGGTAAGCATGGTTAACCAAATTTATCACCTCCCTTCTTCTCTTGATCATTACACTTCCTTTTCTTCTCATCTGTGCCATGACCACCTTGGCCTACTACTAAAAATTCTCCAAAGAAACCAGATTTACCAGTCCAACCAATCTCCACCATCAAGGATCGATCAACCACCTTAGCATATGTTTTTATCTTGAATAAGAATACATGGGATCTAATATCTAAACACAATACCATTTCAAATAATTGATCCTTTAACTACTCATTAGAAACCACCTTGGGTGTGAAACGGACCAGTTCTACAAAATGGTTGGCATATTTCAACGCAGTTCGATCCCCCTAATGGAGATCCAGAAACTCCTGGGTCTTGGAAAGGTATAATTTATCATGGAAATACTTCTAATTATAAATATCCTTGAAATATTTCCATCCCATATTCCCATGTTTCCTGGCATGAACCAATGATTCCCTCCACCTATGGCTAGACCCATCCAGTAGGAATGTAGTGAAATTTATTTTAACAGCCTCCGGAGTCCTAAGAAACTCAAACATACTCTCAACCTTTTCAATACATTCTTAATATTCTTGAGGGTCTATAACACCCCAGAAGTAAGGGGTATATTTTTTAGGAAATACTAAGCTTTATAACTTTCTTGAATTGGTTCATCCTTCATCGCCTAAGTAGGGACAGACCCTGCTCCCTGATCTAGTTCCCAGACATCTTGAACTATTAACTTAACTAATCTTTGATAAACTGGTGAGGGAGAATTATCTATGGTTTCTTCTCATGGTTTCAAGGTAGGTCTCTGAGGATTAATGGTGATAAACTATTTATCAAAAAAAAAAGGAAACCATTAACACATCACCCATAGAAATTTTAGTAATAACAAGATTAAAACATTCTCATAAATCAAAACCAAACCATAATAAACACAAGCACAAATTTAAACATCTCCACCCCATATCGGCTTCCTTGTGTAGTCTACAGCATGTGTATCACACCAAGAGGATGATTCAAACCAAATCTTGATTATCCCATGGTGACCCAAGGCCTTTCACAAGATGTGTTGGCCAGACATGACACTCGCAACCAGAACCTCAAGCCCTGACAGTCCTATGTCATGTCTATCCAGACTCTCCCAAATAACATGACCCAAATAAAAGAAAAAACTTTCTATAATACCATTTTTTTATTAACCAATCTAGTCTTCCATCCAACCTGACACCAAAACCATCCCATGACATAGACTGAAGGGAATTCATGATCCCTACAGGCTAAAAACTAGTTCCTAGGCATCATCTAACTTCTTTGGGAATGGTTTATACCATGAAATAATTGACCAAAAACAAAAAATAATTTCATATAACTAAATCAACATCCAAGTCATTACATAATAAAAGGGGGAATAATGATACAAAAGTGAGTTACACTTTTAACAATTACAGCTGTAATAAAATCTATCAAAAGAGGGAAGGGTTCAACTAGACAAACAAAACCTCAATGCATCATGTGGATCGACACATCATGACACAACGACCAACACCTCCACCAAAAGGATTTCTAGCACAAATAACCACCATCTCCATCGCGGAAGGTATTTCCTTTACTTGGGCCAACATAACAAGGTCTACATATAACCAAGGGTGTATGTAGGGTGTGAGCTAAATTACCCAGTAGAATACCAACAAAAAGATTCCATAAAATGACATTAAATGAAAAATTAACAATCTATTTTTCAAAATAATGAATTTAAAACAATTTTGAAATTAAAATAGTTTTTATTTATATAAGAGGTTAAACAATGTAAATGTAATTAAAATGGGTTAAACAAAATAAAATCACCATGGGATAATCTCAAAGAAGATAGGTTGTTAGGTCCCTAGTATCCTCATAAATCTTTGATCAATCCATATATAATGTTCTCATGCACGAGTCGCTATATAGTTCACATCCAAAGTTTTAGAGGTCCCCAATTCATCAACATTCTTTTAGTTAATGTTGTAGTATGAACTTCCTAAAGAGTTAGGGTCATTTCCTAGCTAACCCAAATAGTGTAATAGTCCATATCAAAACACCTATATATATAGGGTTCCCAAGCTCTCTATTCCAATTTCAATATCAATTGAAATCCCTTTTTATACAATCAAAATTTCAATAATTGAAACCACGCTTTAACAACAACCATTTAAAAATATAAATTCACCATTAAACCTTGAAATCACACCAAAAACCTTGTAAATCACCTTTCTCACCACCCACACAATTTATAAAACACATTTTTTAATCAAATAAAGCATAATAAAATAATTAAATAATGTAATTTCATGGAACCACCTACCTCTTTCTTGAAATCACCCGAACCTGGTTTGAAACCACAAGTCACGCAAGGGGAGGCCCTAAGGAAGAAGAAACACACCAAAACTAGGAATATTCAACCCAAATAAATGATATTTAACCCAAAATAAGTCATCTTAACCACTAGATAAGTGATAACACAAGAAATAATGGATGAGATACCAATAAGAGGGAATAAGATAAGAGAGGAGCAACTTGATTTTTTCTTGAAGATTCCAAGACAAATCACCCAAAAATTGGATCCAAAAAGAGTGGAGTAGGATTTGGAGGTGTTCTTAGGGTATAGGAGGTCTAATGGGATGATATAGGGGTATAATTTTAATTCCTAAAATTTTAAAGTTCTGGTAGGCCGTACGATTTGGTTTCATGGTCTTCTAGACCATGTGCCAATTGTGTGGAACCTTTTTCCAAAGTAAAAAAAAATTGAATGCATGGTTTCCTAGAGAGGGAGAATTCCCATGCACCTAGCCATGTGTCTTAGACAGATCCATTGTCCCGGTCACACATTTTTCACTAGTCTGATGCATGGTTTCTACTAACTATGTGCCAATTGTGCTCCTCCTTATGTCCACCTAAAAAATCATCATTTTTCTTGAAAAAAAAATAGGTAAGAATTGTAATAAATTTATGACCAAAAATTAAAGATAAAATACCTCAAAAGAACACAATGGTTATGGCAAGGTACATAGGACTCCTCTCTTTGGTTCATTCCTGATACCCAAACACCACCATTAAATATTTCTATCTCCCCCTGGGAACTGGAACCTCTAAAGTGTAATCATTTAACCTAGTAACACACTTAACCTCACCACCAAAACTTAAGGTCCCCACTGGACCTTGGAATCACCATGTGATGTTAACCCATAACTAGCCCAATACGTGACAAGTGTACATGGGAAATGTCCCCACAAGACTTTAAACCTGTGAGAATATCCCTAAAAGACTTTAAACCTATGACTATGTCCCCAAAATACCGTAAACCTATGATATTTCCTGATACACTAGAATATATACCTCATATTAAAAACATTATATGGCTAAGTTAATGAGCCTTGGATGCCTTATTCCCCTAGTACAAGTTTCCCCACGATGGACATGGGATTCCTAGGTTCTACACCTACGACGCCTCATGCATGATATTCCCTTGTCTTTGAAAGAGGATGACTTTATAGATACCCAACACACCCAATGTAGATGGATTTCCAAACAATTCCAATTTAACCATCAACTCTGATCGTATATATCTTCCATTTCATGATAGAATCGTCATAATTAACCAGCTCCCACATCAAGATGGCACTAATAATGAGCTTCATGAACATGACTTAAATCTATGAGGGAGATACAAAATAGTCAATGAGCTACAAGGAGGAATCCATGGAAGGGTGAATCGACATCTCATTATCTCATTCCAATCAAATATCCAACATCATCAACCACGTTTGTAGAGTTCTCCCACCATTGGAAAGTGGGAATTCAGGGAAAGGAAAAGTGTGTTTCCACCCTGATGCATACCCCGATAGAAAGTGTCTAAAAACACCTATAAAACCACATGGGTATGGGTAGAGTGACTAGGGGATTATAATGGGTTGGGTAAGAGAGATAGGGTAGATTTAAGTCTCCTCAATCTATTATAAGTTTTATTTAGAACTTAAGTGAATTGTATCACCTAGAGACTATGTCTCCAAGGGGTGAAGGTGCTGATTTGAATGATGTGAGGCCATGTGATCACCCAAAAGGCATAATTAATTATATTAGGGAATCAATTTAAAATTTTATAAACTCAAACTAACACTAAAAAAATTTAATGTAGCAGTGTGGAAGAGAAGGTAGATACCAAAGAGAAGGGTAAAAGTCACTTAGAAAATTTAATAAATGGGTTGAAAAAAAGAGATTCAAAATTGGTTTTAGTTTTGATCAATGAGATGACCATACCAATATTCTGTAAATCTATGTTCATGCACTTAGTTAAGGAAAAGTAATATGATTTAGTTTAGATGTTTTTGGAATTAAACTCTAGTGAGCCTCCTCTAAGAGTAATCTCCCTCTATTATATAGATTCTAATTTCCCATCTTAGTTACTTGGTTTAATATATAGATAGGTATTCAAAACCCATATTTAAACATAATTACTCTAATACATGAATTTTTCATGAATTAGGAAAGATTAATTAGTTAGTAAATTCAAAGTCACACCTTGTTCAATCAGTAATGTTCATGCATGATAGAGGAGGGATAGAATTTAGAAATTAAATAACAAATGCAATAACCCATCTTAAACCAACCATAAAATACTATTCTACTAGGTGAAGTCTCCTTCCATTATATAGCTTGGTATAAAAAATATCACCCCATAATTATATTCATTAGTGGATATAAAAATGAAAATATACTTAAATTAGTAATACTTCACAACATAGAATCATCACTCCAGGATCCATTCGAAGTTTCCCCTCCAGTAGTCCCCTTGCACATCATCCTAGCCTCTTTATTTGTAGGCAGAAACCTTGAAAAAGTTTCTTTTGAACCTCATTTACTTTATACACTTTTACTCAGCCATAAAACACTTATAAAAAGGTATTCTAAAATATTTAAAGTGTCCCATGTGTAAAAAACATTGAATTGTCCAAAATATAGAGAGTCGGAAGAACTTTGATATCTCCAAAATCTATTATCTCCCTCTAATATTTCTTCTTAAATATTTGATATTCCAACCTTATCATCCTCCCTTTGTGTTGTTTAAAACTACTCTTATATATTCATGGTTCCCATGTGATGGTTTTCTTTAAAATCTCCCAAATACATCCTATATCATTCCTAGGTGAGATAAGTTTGGGAGTTTGAAATCATAGATAAAACCTGACTATGGCATGGAAAAAATCACTATGGTGTATCCATTTTCTCTTTTATTATATTCTGGGTCTCATACTAGAGTATAGTTTCCTTCCTCACTCATTTGAGTGGAATTTATAAATTCTCATGGAGCATGGCCATGAATTTCTTATTATGTATTATTCCCAACCACATCATAGCATATTTCTCCTATTTTATTATTTTTATCTATAGTGAAACTAATATCCAAAGGTGTATCCTCCTACATAAATGATTTTATTTGGGTTTTTTATATGTTTTCTGGAAAAAAATTGAAAATGTGTAGGTTAAATTTTTTAAAAAAATGTGTATTAAAGGTGGAAGGTGCGTTGTTGTCTTTCGGTCCAGTCCAAAGGCAGCAGCGTGCCTGCCGCCTTTCTACTAAAAAAATAATGATTTAATTGTATATGTTATTATATTTATAAATATATAGATTTGTATATTATGATATATATATATATATATTGTGTTTGTTTTATGTGGTTTAGAATTATGTCAATAACATTTGAAAGTGAAAATGTTTTGTTTTTAGGTAATAACTTTTATAGCGCTCAAATTTGAGACATTTTTATGAACTAAGTATGGGTTATGGTTGATATTCAATTTGATATAAATATAATTGTGTAAAAATGGGTCTTTAAGAGAAAAATGGTCATGTAATTTAAAGTGAATAGATATAAAGAAAGGCCAGTGACTAAAGGGTTTAAACAATAATAAGGCGTTGGATACAATGAAAAAATTTCATCCTAGCCATCCACCTAGATTGTTATCACCACTTAGTTTGTTTATCTATGGAACACGGAATTCACTAGTTCATCTGGGTCATTTCACCACTACCTCTTTATCAGGGGAACTGATTATTCCATAGTCATTCTCCCTATTTTTTATGCGATGAATCGATCATTTTTTCTTTGGATCCTCCTCAAAATCCTTCTTTTCTATCTCACTTATAAGTAACCCTAGAGTGACATCAGAGAACCTTAGTTTTCATCCACATAACTACTTATCAATGACTTTCAGTGGAGATCCACTCATCACTCCATCCTCATAAATGAGATCTCATCCTGGTGTACATTTTTTATTGGGATCCAGTTCCTGTCTTTAGTGTGTAGTATTTGACATGCATTCATCAAATCCAAAACTGGTTGTCACCAAGGAGAATCAATATGAAAATGTTATGTTTTTAATCAGTATATTTTGTGGTGCTTAAATTTGAGGAATTTTTAAGAACTAATTATGGGTTCTTTTTTATCTTCAAGTTGATATAAATATCATTGGGTGAAAATGGATCTTTAAGAGAGAAATGGTCATGGAAGAGAAAATGGGTCTTTAATGGGGTTCAATATCTAGGGTTAGTTTTAAACTAAAATGTTCTGAATCTATCAATATTTTATTAAAAAATAAATTTTAGTATTGTTTTATTCCATTACAATGGTATTTATAATATTTTTTTACATTCCTTTCATTTTCATTTATTTATTTTATTTATGAAACTCATTTTATTTTAAACAATTTTTTAGATGTTTAGGATCTATTTTAAATTTTATTTATATTGTTTTTATATTGTATATTTTATAAGATTTTAAAGTTAGATACTTGAAATTTAATAATTATTCTTATGTTTCAAGTAGTCAACTTTGAAATATTATAAAATATAAATTGCGCCAAAAATATTAATGAAAACTGAAACACTGGATAAACATGTAAAAAGGGTCAATAGTAATAAAAATATCTTTATTTTAGTAGAAATAAAACATATACATTAATAATTACAACCAATGTCTATGGGAAGGATATTCCATCCCATATGGTGGTCTGCGAAGGGGATGCCCGAATCGAGATCGTTGAGCTCCATACTAGGGTGGAGTCTGATGACCTGGAGAGGGCTGATCCTTGGGCACTAGAACATTGACCGTCTCATGATCCACCTATGTGTCAGTGGGAGGAGGTGTCAACTACATTTTGTATTGTGCTCTCGATCCTTCTCCCAGTAGGGTATTAGAATTACTTTCAATCATCGTACCGTTGAACCAAGTCTGTGATGGATATGGACCCCAAGACTGCGATGGATATGGACCCCAAGGTTATGATGGATATGGACCCCAAGATGGAGAGAATAGTGGATATCCTATCAAGAAAGATGGATCCCATACTGCCTGAAGCACATCCTCAATCAGCTGAGGCTGGAATGCTAGACGGTCGACCTATGCCTATGGAATAGGTGAGGATTCACATGAAGCACGACATGGGCTACGTCATCATCGTCGTGGATCCTCATCACCAGCAGATATTGGAGGATGTTCCACCCTGGCAAGAACCTCCTATCTTTGGGTTGGACTCTCAAAGATTCTCTTGGAAAGAGTACAATAATATGACCTCATCTTCAGTGTTTCATCATGGATTGATGCTCAACTAAAGACCCCCTCCTTCTCTTTATCACTCATGAGAATAAGATGCTCTATGTGAGTACCCTATAAAGAGATTCCAAATGAATTATAAAATAGTTCAATAAACAAACTAATGGAAATGTATTGAATTACAATCTTATGAATCTCTATTTCGTGTCGGGTAAGATATAGTATAAACTTCAGTCTATACCATGGATCATACTTGATCTTCTCTGAAAGAAGAATCGCATCATAGGTACACTCTGGATACAAAACTCTGTAATTATACCCTAGTGGCCAAGAAAGTCGACATGTATTCAGCACCAGTCATCATCCTGCCTCCCTATCAACTCCATGAAATGAAGCTACTATGTCTATCTCGATGGCAATAGAATCGGTTGAACATAGAAAAACGGGCGCATGACTCTATCAGGCTACTACCACCCAATAATATTGAAGTAAATGAGGGGAAATACAGTCATAGCATCATCAAGTCCAGTAGTGTAGTATGATGGTAACAGGTCCAGTATAATTCAATATGGCATCCATGTAATCTTAAATGACATGTAACCTTTTTCAAAAAAACTCCTTACTAAAATCGAAAATTGATGCTATTATTAAAAAAAATAGACAGTGATAGATTGTATATATATACCCGGTCAGGTAAGAGACAGTCCAACTTGAGGTGATATGCACCCAAATAGTGTGTCAGAATCGTGATGAAATTATGTCTATGACACCACCTATAAAATACAACATCAAAAGTGAAAAATAATGAGAAATTAAATTCAATAACTCCTATTAGCATAAAAAACCAATAGAGATGAGTGATCATACCAACTTCCATGTGGAGAATCATGCAGCATCTCCATAGGGAGATGCTGACTAGCAAGCTGAGGGTGGAATGAGGTAATGCGCTCCCATGACCTCATCTGAAGAAGGATGATGTATCCCCTGAGATCTATGCGGTCTCTCTAGGATACCCTACATAATGCTATGTATTTTTATACCAAGTAGGATAATCCCCAGTTGTATGTATCAGCCTAATTAAAGTCCTTCAGTAGGGCTAGATACATCATGTGAATGTGCACCCCCAAATGATCAGAAAATAAGGTCCCTCCAATGAGCCATAATATATATGCACGGGCATAACACATGACAGTCTGGTCGTCAGTGTCATCAGGTAAATGTGAAATCTGCTCCTCCGACCAGGGTATAGATATCGACCCACCATATGTAGCCCTATGGTCGGCCAAAATATTGATGCCTAACAATCACTGAGCAAGATCGGGCCAAGATGCATGGGTGGGTCTAATAAAATCTTCCCCATGGATAGGAAGAACGAGAATCACTGTCACATACTCGAGGGTGATGGTCATCTCTCCCACAGGAAGGTGGAATGTGTGTGTCTCCTGTCTCCACCTCACCACGAGGGTAGCAAGCAGGTGATGGTCAAAAATGTGAAATATGGTATGGTAATTCCATAGAATCCATAATGGCACAAGTATGGTCTAATGGCGTGTTGAGGCTCTATGTGATGAAAATGTTACTCTCAACGAACCTTGATCAGTCGAACCTCACCATCGTCTAACACGACTTGGGAAACATGCCTATGTTTCTCAGTGAGTAGTATGGTATCCTTCATCTGTACATAAACAAATGAAATGAGTTGTAAGTGTAAAATGTAAATATAATTTTATGGTTAGTAGAATGTTATGACTTGTAGAATGTAAGACAGGTCATGTTTATTCACATTGTTTTATGAAGTTATTTCTTACCAAAATAAAATTTCATGTCCTTATGTTTTTTAAATCATATTACTAAATTTTTTTTAAGATATGATTTAACCTAGAAAAAGGTGTTTTGTAAGATATGGTTTTATATATTTATATATATAAACATTTTGTCTTCGTTATGTAAATTTTTATTAGAAAATGGTGTGCTTTGTGATTTGTGTATGATTTCCCACAAGATGGTATGTTTCATGATTATTTTCTCACATGTATTCTTTATGGTTTAGCCATGTATAGATTGATTATGAATTAATTTCACCTCAAATGCACTTTTCATATTCCTTTTAATTTTATTATTAAAGGCTTATTATTATTTGATAGTAAAAGAATTTGGAAAAGTCGGAAAATTATACGAAATGAAGAATCATATTCACAGATGCACATGATGCGATGTAGATCATATATTAAATGAAAAAGGGAATGTCTTCAAACTGAGTAAGGATATTCTTATATTACACAACCAATAATGGTACTTAGTATAGATGATTTTGTAACACTAAGTGAACTTCAAGAAAGAATTCGTGGGAAATGAACCACGGAGCAGGAGGAACGGTGACAACGACGATGGTGATGATGTAAACCCATTGTCATTTTATCAATGATAATTAAATTTATTTGGTGTTATTTTCTTTTTACCTCACCTTACAATGTATTACTTCCATTTATTCACTTTCATCCTCTTCCCGGTTATGGAATGGTTTTACGTCATCATCGTCGTCGTTGTCACCATTCCTCCTACATCATGGTTCATTTCCCAAGAATTCTTTCTTGAAGTTCACTTAGTGTTACAGAATTAGCTATATTGACCACTTTTGTTGGTTTTTTACTATAAGAAGCTCCTTTCTTAGTTTTAATAACCTCCTTGTAGTAGTACACATAGAAAAAAAATGACTCTCTACGTCGAAAATGTTTTCTAATCATGATTCTGATAGTCTAACTAATATTGACAAAGATGGTTGATCATATAATCTTTATTATACTGAAAGTTTATCAAATTTTTCTATATCTAATATATGATATGATTTTTTATTTATATAAAATTTTATTAGAATATCAGTCACAGAATGTTTTGGAAAATGAGTTAAAAATGATAGATATCACCATATAATTTACAATGTGAGAATATCATAATGAAGACAATACATAATTATGGATGAGAGTGTGAACTCGACCCAAAAATGTTAGGGCATAGTTTCCATTTATGACCTTATTGATGACATATGGTGCATCTCAAACTTTTTCCTGCATCTTGCTGGCCTTCGGTCTCCCACGGTTATGAAACTGGTTGATATCAGGTATCACTATCATCTAGACTTCGAGCATTGGAAAATAATGAAACTCCCTAATAGGTTTCCATGGTGCAGCATAATAGTTAAAAATGGTGTCCATCTGGTACAATAAATCAACATATGCTTCCCATGATATGTTCACAGATGCACATGTTGTGATTGTGTGTGTGCATGGAAACCATAAGGCCTTGAAGTTTACACATTGGCATTGAGTCTCTTCTAGTAATAACACCATTTTTTCACTGATTCTATTTGTGATGGGTTATGAATGCTATTGAACTTCAAATCGAGAGTCTTCTTGGTGTAAAAGTATGACATGATAACTAGAATCTTCTTCAATGTTCTTTTCAATATCTCGTTGAAATTTCCTTTTGTACCGTAGCCCCTGCCGAATTCCATCAGATGGTAGTTTTTATCTATCAAAAAATTACTTTACACAATGATATAATGTCTCTTTAACTAGGGAAGTTATATGTAACTTGTGAATCCCCTTGAATATACTATTAATAAAATCCACAATGTTTGTGATCATGTGTCCATACCTCTTCCCCCCATCATATGTCAATGTCTATTTTTCTATTGGAATCTGTATCATATAATAATACACTTCTTTATTGGACTTTCGGATTTGTTTGAAATGTTCTTCAAAACACCATTGATATAGCTCATATGCTACATAGAAGTTATCATATTTCACATAAATTGATTTTATCTTTACATTGAAATAGTAACAAATAACAAAGACATTGCATACCTATCCTCGTGGTTTCCTTCTTTATAGTTCACTGTGGAATTTTTTCCTCACATTTCTAGAAATGTGTCTAATGCAATAACAATGATGTGCATTTGGGGGTCTCCATGTATCAGGGTCCACATTGATTTACTCAATGATTTCTTGATACCGATAATATATCAAAAAGACACCCTGAATGCGAGTGAAATGGTTGCTGATACATGCCAAAAACCAACTCTATGATTCATAGTTTTTCTTATCTACAATGGAAAAGGAAAGAGGAAGAGGTCAAAGGTTTCCATCTTGGGTTTTCGTAATCAACAATATGCCCTTGTATTTTCTGTATAGAAATGTTACATCAATCTGAATAAACTGTTTGCTGAAATGAAATATGGAGATACAGGGAAGGAATGCCTAGAACAACCGATGAAATTGAACATGATATGTATCAAGTCAGTCATATTGATACACATGTTCCTTTGTATCAAGATAGAATACAACTTGGTTAGTGTGCCTCAGTATGGCTAGAAATTGTGACAACACCCGATACGAGTCATATCGATCACCATAGACCTTCACAATTGCCTTCTATTTCTCCATCCATGCCTTATTATAGGAAATATTATAACCAAATGTTTGTTGTATCCTCTCTTGAAAAAGGGCTACAGGAACATCTTGGAATGTCCTAATCATCTCAACAATAATGGATGACACAAATTATGCATCCAATGAGGTATGATCTTGTGTCAGGCTTGGCTGAATGAAAGTATGAGATGCCTCAATCCTCAAGATTCTCTAACCTCTAAATGAAATGTTCGGAATCTCCCTTAAGAAGAATATACAATCATCCTCATACTTCTCACACCATATGAGATATTTATTACGGCCTGATTCTTGAACTATATATCTACAGTGCCTCTCAATGTGAAATCTCTTTAGCGTGCTTTTTAATGAAACTTTACTTGGAAAATTCCTTCCAACATATAAGGTTTTTTACAACTCACTAAACTTATCTGGTACAACTCCGGGAAACTCAGTTACAGGTGTGAGAACATTGTAGTCGAATTCATGCACACATGTCATTACTTCTAACCAAGATACAAAGAGTGGTGGGTGATTTATTGTGGGTCAAGGCTGTTGTACAACTAATGCATTTCTAGAAACTTCCTCCCCAACTTCCGCTGCTCCCTCCTCATCAACACTGTTTTCACCATCTATTCCATCATTACGAAAATCCTCATAAGAAGTCAAATTGACATGTATATCTTGGAGATCATCTAGGTTTTCCTCTTCTGTATCATTTGGAATAGGATCTATTTCATGGGTCAGACTATCTTCAACCACTCTTGTAAGTATACATATTTGTACAACTGGATGTTGTTGTTGTACAGTAGAAACATCAACATATAACTCTATCATGGTACCATCTGACCGCTAAGAAAATAAATTTATTGCTTGGACCCACTGTGCATCTGCAACCAATGGACAAGCTAGATTCCACAATTTTGTCGGGAATTGAAAATGTCTATAGCTCATAGACCTGATCTCTTGATCAGGTCCCAGATTTAAGGAACTAGGAATTATGTTTTGAAGGTCACTTAGGGTTACACAATTAGTTGTACTAACCACTTTTTTTGGTTGTGTATTATAAGAATCTCTTTTATTAGTTTGAATGACCTCCTCATAACAGTACACATAGGAAAACATAACTCTCTACATCTAAAATGTTTTTTGATCAAGATTATGATAGTGTAACTAATATTTACAATTATGGTTGACTATATAATATTTATTAGAATTAAATTTTAGGATGCCTTTTTATACCCTAAAATATGATAGTAATGTTTTATTATATAAAATTTTATTAGAACATAAGTCACGGAATGTTTTATAAACTGAGGTAAAAATAATAGAAAACATCAAATTAGTTTATTTATCATTGATAAAATGAAAATTATGATCATATAAAGTGAAATGGATAAGAACAAACACATTAAATAACACATTAATTCTTTAAAATATACAATAAATACCATCACATTTTTCAATAGAACACAGTTTGGATGAGATGATCCTCACTTCGGATATGAGGTAAAATCTAGTTTATTTTCAATTAGAAACTTAATAACATCTTCTAAAGAGATGTACTTAACTTTTGAATTTTCAAAAGCTTTCAGACTTCTAATGACATATCTTAGATGTCATCTTAGATGTCATTATAAGGATGAAAAATTTTGAAAATTCAAAAGTTAAGTACGTATCTTTGAAAGATTTTATTAAGCTTCCAATTTAAAATAAGATAGATTTTACCGCACGTCTGAAATGTGGATCATCTCATATAAACCAAATTCAATTGAAAAATGTCAAGGAATTTCTTATATGTTGTAAATATTCATGTGTTATTTAATTTCTTTGATCTTCTCCATTTCACTTTATATGATCATAATTGTCATTTTATTAATGATAAGTATTATTATGTAATCATTATATGTATTCATTTTTTAATCCTAATTTATTCATTAATTAATCTATACTTAATCATTACTAATAATAACTATTATTTAAAAACTATATAATCTTTATGATACTAAAATTTTAGAACATCTTCTTATATACTAAACTATGATACTAATATTTCTTAGTACATTTTTTAACTATTTAATCATTCTTTAATCACTATTTAATCATTATTAATTTATTCTTTTGTTAATCATTATTTAATTATTCTATAATTGTTCCTTATTCAATCATTAATCATATGATATTCATTAGTTAATGATTATTAACTAATCATTACATTTATTCATTTTTTAATCCTAAGTTATTCATTAATTATTCTATACTTATTCATTTCTAATAATAACTATTATTTATAAATTATATATAACTAATTAAACTACTTAATAAATAACATATTTAAAAGTAACTAAAAATAATTCAATTACTAATAATAAGTTTCATTATTTAATGTCTTTTTCCTAGTCCGTTTCATTTTATATGAACATAATTATCATTTTATCATTGATAAATATACCGATTTGATGATTTCTTTTATTAGGTATTTTAGTAGCTTATAAATAAAATATAAAGCATATAAAGCATATACCCTGGGAGTGTTAAGCTAGGAGTGTAGTGATGCCCATTGTTGTGCACCAGTTCCCATTCGAGTCTAACTCAAAGCATTGTTTTTGAGTTTGACCCCAAGGTACATCTATGTTAGATCCACATCCACTTGTTTGTATCCAGACATGGATTTGATTACTTATATAACCACATAATATTTATGATACTGATATTTTAGAACATTTATTCCTAATTCATTCTATAGTTAATCAATACTTAATAATTACTAATAATAACTATTATTTCAAACTATATATAACTAAATAAACTACTTAATAAACAAAATATTTAGAACTAAATAAAATACTTAAAAATGACATTTAAAACTAAAAATAATTCAATTAAATAAATAAATAACTTTAAATTAAATAAAAAATACCTCTAAATGTTTCTTTGTAAAAAAATTGGCACTTCTTTTAGACCACCACACGTGAAACTGACTTTTTTAGAGAGAGAAGTAGTAGAATGAAGAGAGATGAGCAAAAAAAGAAGTGAGGAGAATGGGGAATGTGTCCTTTTATAGGGAATTAAGGCAAAGGCAGCACACCCCCTACCGTGTTTTCCATGTCATAAATTCAGGCCAAAAGTAGTGGAGGGGGAGGGAAGGCAGCAGCCCCACTACCGCCTTTGGACTAAACCAAAAGGAGACAGTGGGGATGCCGACTTTCAAGCATATTTTTTAAAAAAATATTAACCTAGAGACATTTAAAAAAAATAAAAAACATATAAAGAAAACTACCCCCACTACTTTTGGCCCGGATTGATGACATGGAAAAGGCGGCATGGGATGTTGCCTTTCACCATTATGTTGGGAGAAGGAGAAAGTGGGGTTTCCACCTTTCACTAAACATAAAGGTGAAAGGTGGAACCCCTTGCCACCTTTTCCTTAATGCCTTATAAAAGAGCACCCCCCCCCCCTTCTCCTCACTTCATTTTGCACTCATCTCTCTTCATTCCGCTACTTCTCTCTCTAAAAAAATTAGTTTCTCGTGCATTGGGTTTGGTAGTCTAAAAGAAGTGCCGGTTTTTTTAAGCATCATTTAGAGGTATTTTTTTATTTAATTTAAAGTTATTTATTTATTTAATTGAATTATTTTTAGTTTTAAATATGTCATTTTTTAAGTAGTTTAGTTAGTTCTAAATATTTTGTTTATTAAATAGTTTATTTAGTTATATATAGTTTGAAATAATAGTTATTATTAGTAATGATTAAGTATTGATTAACTATAGAATAAATAAAGAATAAAAGTTCTAAAATTTTGGTAGCATAAAGATTATGTGGTTATCTAAGCAATCAGATCCATGTCTAGATACAAACAAGTGGATGTGGATCTGGAATAGATGTACCTAGGGGTAAAACCTGAAAACATCGGTTTGAGCTTGACTCAAACGGGAATAATGCATGACAACAGGTCTTTCTGCACTCTTGGTTTGACACTATAGGGGGATATACTTTGGATGATCCATATTTTATTTATAAACTACTAAAATACCTAATAAAATAAAACATCAAATCAGTATATTTATCAATGATAAAATGATAATTGTGTTCATATAAAATGAAATGGACTAGGAAAAAGACATGAAAGAATGAAAGTTATTATTAGTAATTGCATTCTTTTTAGTTAGTTTTAAATATGTTATTTATTAATTAGTTTAATTAGTTATATATAGTTTATAAATAATAGTTATTATTAGTAATGAATAAGTATTGAATAATTAATGAATAACTTAGGATTAAAAAATGAATAAATGTAATGATTATTTAATAATCATTAAATAATGAATATCATATGATTAATGATTGAATAAGGAACGATTATAGACTGATTAAATAATTATTAATTAAATAATAACTTAATAATGATTAACTAGTGATTAAATAATGATTACTATACTAAGAAACATTAGTATCATAGTTTAGTATATAATAATATGTTCTAAAATTTTAGTATTATAAAGATTATATAGTTTATAAATAATAGTTATTATTAGTAATGATTAAGTATAGATTAATTAATTAATGACTTAGGATTAAAAAATGAATACATATAATGATTACCTAATAATACTTATCGTTGATAAAATGAAAATTATGATCATATAAAGTGAAATGGATAAGAACAAACACATTAAATAACACATGAATTATTTACAATATACAAGAAATTCCTTGACATTTTTCAATAGAACATGGTTTGGATGAGATGAGCCTCACTTCGAGCGTGAGGTAAAATTTGTCTTATTTTGAATTGGAAGCTTAATAACATCTTCTAAAGATATGTACTTAACTTTTTAAACAAGAGTAATATGAAAAGTTCATCAATGAATCACTTCATTACTCACACTAATTCTTGAAACCAATCAACTACTTTCATCACAAACCTTAGTTGTTGTGATATATATTCTTTGATCGATCACTGCTAGCATCGTTAGATTTAATACTCCCCTTAACTTTATACTCTCCCTATCTTGTTTCTTCGCCTGTCATTTTCTCCTTGTGTCTTGACTGAAGACAATTTCTCCCCATTAATATTCACACTTGACTAAAGACACTTTCTCCCCTTTAATAGTTACGCTTTATCCCCCTTTGACAACAAACCCAAAGGTCACTCATTTGTGGTTTTCAAAAAAGTAGAGAACACATATCAGTGCATTAGGAAAAAATGCACCATACCTCAGGGAGAGGGGAATGGTTCCACATCCACACTTTTTCAAGTGAGGGGAGTTGACTGAACCCCCAGAGTTAGTCGATACCTTTCAAATGCTTCTTTGGGTAAAGCCTTTGTCTGGATGTCTGCAACCTGTAGTTCTGTAGGCACATACTCCAACTTCACAATCCCTTGCTCTACCTTCTCCTTGATAAAATGATATTTGATTTCAATGTGCTTTTTTTTTGAGTGATGTACTAGAATTTTGATAAGATTTGTAGCACTTGAATTAACACAGTGGATTCTGATCGGAGACTTCACTTCAATTCTCATGTCATCAAGCTGTTGCTTCATCAATAATAGTTTCATGCATGCTTGAGTAGCCACAATATACTCATCTTCTACATTGCTCAATGAAATTAAATCTTGTTTCTTACCCATCAAAGAAATACACAATCCACCAAGATAGAATGCACCACCTGATGTTGACTTTCTGTCATCTTCTAATCTGGTCCAATATGCATCTATATATCCCAATAACTCCTTATGATATTTTCTATTGTATATCAAACTGAAATCCATTGTTCCCTTAATATACCAAAGTATTATTTTCACTACAATCATGTGGATTTATTTGGGATTACTTTGATATTTCCACATGGCAAAGACAATATCAGGTCGTGTCACTATCAAGTACAATAGGATTCCAATTATTTGTATGTACTCTCTGATATTAACTACCTTGACTTCATCATCTTGTGACAGTTTCATATGGGTAGCCACTAGAGTCTTCATATCCTTGGAATTTTTCCATTTCAAATCTTCTCAGAACCTCCTTGGAATATTTGGATTGAGAAATTAAAGTACCATTCCTTCCTTATGTCACCTTTAAACCAAGGAAAAATGTTATCTCACTAATCATTGATATTTCAAACTCACTTTTTATGAATTCAAAAAACTGTATTCATTTTGCTTCATCTGATCCACCAAATATTATGCTATCGACATAAACCAGCACCATCATCCTTTGATTACTATCATTAATGACATAGAGATTGTAATCAACTCCACCACACTAAAAATCGATCTTCTTCAAAAACTGATCTAGTCTTGAATACCATGCTCTTGGTGCTTGCTTCAACCCATATAGCACCTTTTTCAGCTGAAAAACTTTGTTCTCGTCTTCATGAATGAGGAATCCATTTGGATGCTCAATATAAAATTCCTCTTCCATAACCCCATTTATAAATGCTTACTTGACATCCATATGAAAAATATTGAACTTTTTTGCACTGTTATGTCCAAGAATAATCTGATTGTGTCTAGTCTTTCAATAGGTGCAAATATTTTATCAGCATCGATACCCTCTATCTGAGAGTATCCCTTTCACACTAGCCATGATTTTTTTTTGAATCACAACACCATATTCATTCATTTTATTATGAAAGACCCATTTTTTCCTGATGATATTCTTATCTATTGGGATCGAAACAATCTCTCATGTCTGATTATTCTCAATCTAGTCTAGCACTTCATTTATAGCCTGAACCCAGTTTTCATCTCCAACTACATTAGAAAAACATTTAGGTTCTACCTGAGATAGGAAATATGCCTATTGTAATAACTTCATTATTCTTGTTTGAACATACTCTATCTGATCACTAATGATATTTTTCCTATCAATTTAGGCTCGACTCTTTGGCTTCTATGTAGACACGGACTTGACTTCCTCCTACTCATCATCAATGTCTTCTTCTGAATCAACATGTGCCACTTCAACTCCCCCTATGTTTCTTTTCTCCTCATCACTTTCATCGAGAAATTATTCATTGTGTTGTTGAGTATTCTCTTTATTTTCCACTAGAGTGACATAATTTCTCTCAACTACTTTGCTCAGCCTCTTATTAAATCATTTTTATTCCTTTATTTTTCATGAGTATCCAAGGAATATCCCTTTATCTCCTCATGGATAGAACTTCATGTGTTTCTATTTGTTGAGAATAAAGCACTTACTTCCAAATATTTGAAAGTATTTTAATGTTGGATTCTTTCTATACCACATATCATATGGATTTTTTCCTTCCTTCGGACACAAAAGAGCCCTATTAGAAATGTAGACCGATGTCAAGACTGTTTCCTTCTAAAATTTCTCTGGTAGGTCTTTTTCAATAAGCGTTGTTCTAGCCATGTTGTTGATGATCTGATTTCTCCTCTCAACCACTCCATTCTATTAGGGAATTCTCATTGAAGAAACTTGATGCCTTGTCTCTTGTTTCTTGAGATATTCTTTCACTTGACTATGAATTATGTACCATTATCAGTATGAAACCTCAAAATTTTTTGTCCAAGCATCCTTTTTAATTCCCTCATATACTGTTTTATGCAACTAAACACATCAGACTTATGGTAAATGACAAATACCCATGCCATTATTCTATAATCGTCAATTAAAAGAATGTAATATCTCTTCCCATCAATGGCTCTTGGTGAGATAGGTCCACACACATCAGCATGCACTAATTCAAGCACTCTTGTTGACTTCTCCTTTTCCTTTTATGTATTTATGATGATCTTACCTTGTTGACATGCATCGCGCGTATGAGTACGATCACATGATAGCTTAGGGAGGTCTCTAGATGCATCACACTTTACCGGATCTTCTACGGATGGTTGGAAAATATGGCCAAGTCTTTTATTCTGCAACTTGTTTTCTTCCTCTCTGGATAAAAAGCACATATTTTCTTCCCCATTAACAAGGTATAGATTCCCCTTTGTCTTTTTTCCCTGTAGAAAAATTGTACCATCTCTTCCTTTGACTATACATATATTCTTAGTGAATCTTATATCATGTCCTGAGTCACCTAGTTGATTAACACTTAGCAAGTTGTGACTAAGGCCTTCTACTACCAAGACATCAGCATGTCTCATTTCTTTTCCCCCAAACTTGGCCTTTCCTGATCCAATTATCTTCAGGCCTTCATCATTTCCAAACTTGAAAGCACCTTCTTTGTCATATTTTATGTCTGTAACTATATCCTTATTCCCTGTCGTATGGGATGTGCAATTGCTGTCAAGGATCCATACATCAGAATGATCTGATGCTTTAAGGGAAATTTCAGCAACCACCGCCTTCTCATCTCTCTTCTTCTTGATCCATGTTTTTGAATTCATACTCGGTATAGATTTACAACCTTGATATTATTCATAATATGATGGACCAGCTTCATCCTAAAAAGATTCAAATCTATTTTTTGTTTTCAACTCACATGTTGATTCTTTGATTTACTTCTTGCGACTACTTTGATTCTACTTTGGAACATTCCTTTGAATGGTTGATGTACAATATCTAGCCATATAACCAAATCCTCCACACCAAAAACAATGTCCCTCCAATTATATTCTAGAGTATTGAGATTTTTTTGGCAGCCACTGTTGTTCTTGTGCCCTTTGATATCTCCTGGGTATAGAACACACCTTTTTTGAATGTCTCGTCTTTCTACATCAATAACACCTGATGTAAGGTGTATTCCTACATGTTACTTATACATTTCTAGTCATCCCTTGGGTTCTCTGAATCTTCTGATTCTACTTCATACCCAAATCAACTTTCAATCTCAGAGCGGGTGCTTGCAGTCTGACTTCAACCATGACTACTTTCTATTTTTTATCAAGCCCCATACCAGCCTTACCAATTAGATTTGATTGTTTATTTCATTCCACTGGACCTATATACTCCACTTCCATATTTTCCATCTTTTTAATGATATGATTTCCTAATGTCACATTTGGAGTCAATAGTTTTTCTTTATCCTTAACTTTTCATCACAGAATGGTGAATTCTTCTTCAAGTTCTTCGATGTGTTTGATTTGATCTTTCATTGTGTTATTCAAACCATCAATATCCCTTATCTATTCTTCAACCTTGATTTTGTGCTCACTAAGTGTTTCTGAATCCACTGGAAATGAAGACTTGATATTCTCAATTTCTTCCATTAACTCGGACTTCTCTTCTTCCTGTTGTTGCATGTAGAGTTTGGCATCATGAACCAATTTTTTGGATTTCTTCATTTTCGCTCTCCAAAAATCTATCTCCTCTAGATCTACTTCTAATTCAGCCTCCATATTGATTTATCCTTAAATTTATTCCTCATCAATGTCGGTTTATTCATTTTTATAAGGACTACCAAAAACTGCCACCATGGAATTTTCTCCACAATATTTATAGTTCTCTATCTCTTCAACCTTTTTAGACTCGATTAATCTGAACTATCACATTCTTGTAAAAGAAGATTCTTTTTCTTTAAAAAATCTCTTAAAATTTTTATTTCCTTTCACATAGGCCGAATACTTCTTTATAGGGATTTCAACTTCATCCTCATCATCTTCTTGGAACTTCTTGGGGAACCTTGTTGTAAGATGACCAACCTTTCTACATCTAAAGTAAGCAAGTGGAAGCTTCCCCTTGAACTTTCATTTTCCTCTTTGTATATTTGAAGAAATTAATGACATCACCTCGTCAGTCTTCTTCTTCCTAGTAATCTTTAATAGTGAGCTTCTTCATGGACTTGAATAACATCTCTTTAGATTTCCCCTTTTCCACAGCATCATTATCATCATTTCTCATTTCATATTCTATAAGGTTACTATGCAAGTTATCCAGTGTCAGCTCTTTTATATCTTTATCTTCCAATATTGAAACTTTTGGATTGAACCGAGGTGGAAGTTTCCTCAAGATATGCTTCACAGTATTTATATATTCAATGACTTCTCCAAGACCTTTAATGTCTTCCACTACAACATTTACCCTATCAAATAATGCATCAAAAGACTCATTTGGGTTCATTCTCAGATCTTCATACTTGTTCCACAGAATATAAAGCTTTGCCTTTCTGATCTTTGAATCGCATTTATATATATTCAATAGATTTTCCCACATGGCATGTGATGTTTTACATGAAATCACCTTCGTATATATTGCATTGGATAGAGATCCCCCTAAAGCATTGATTCTTTTGACATCAGCATCCAATTCCCTTATTTCAACTTTTGATAAAGAACTATTGTTTATATCAGCTGAAATACCATGCATCGCTGCTGTGAAGACATACATTACTAAGGATTAGAAGTAGTATTTCATCTGATTCTTCCATAACTGAAAATTATTCCTGTCGAAGATCGGAATACCTTTGTGATTGATGACTTCCATTGAGAGAGAAACACTGATATTAACCTTTCGCTTTGATACCAATGGTTAGGTCTACAAGGTCAAATACCCTAAGAGGGGGGTGAATCAGGATATGACAGATTAAAACAACTACTCCTTTTGATCTTGTTTCGTTGTTAAACAAAACTCTCTTCTCTCTCTTTCCCATAGAAAATTATGAACAAAAATTAAAGCATGCACAAGACATAGTAATTTTTACTTGATTCTCCCTCACTATGCTACATCCAAGGAGCATACAATGGAAATGTACCAATGTACCAAATCCACTAAAATCACACTATTGTTTGCAAAATTTGGAATGGACTCACTATCCCTCCTGGTTTATAACCAATCACAATTTGAAAGCTCACTGCTCTCTCAACTGAAGTGTGCTCACTGCTTCTTTAGAAGATCCACTTACAGTTTATAGACTTTTAGGTCCCTTAATTATCTCTAATGAATGCATCCTCCACTGTATGTAGATGTTCTATTAATGTCCCACTTTCATCCACTGATGAATACCACTTTACCATAGATGTACTGGGAAACTCCAAATCTTTCGTGCAACCCTTATTGCGTCTTGCGCGCAACTTTAATGGCTTACGCACAAGATTCCACTTTTTCTGTGAAACACCTCTTACGTGAAACTTCAATATTATGTGCAATTCAAATCTTACGTACATCTTTCTTAGCTTATGCACAACTCAAATTCTTTCACGCAACTCCCTTTACACAAAATTCTTACACGATCCAGAGCTCGGATTCTCTCTAAGTGTTGATATTTTACAAATGAGGGGGGTCACCTCTTATTTATAGGCAACGTCAGCCCCTGTGTGGAATATTCAACATGTCACACAAGATCCTCTTTAAGAATGAAAAATCCCATTTGACGTCGCATTCCTCTTTCGCACAAACTCATATTTCGCACACATTTCCAAATCTTTCACTCACTTCATTCCTTTGCCATGTTTCGACATTCTAATCCTGAAACATACCTTGCACCCAATTATCCAAATCACCTTCAATCTTGCATGCAACTTCCATTTCCAAAAACATGTTTCTCCATTTTCTGATTTTGTGGCCCAAAAATTTGGAAAACATTGGAAAATGGTGTCACCTTGTATCTATTTTTTTTATATCACCTCTATATCATCCATTCCTTTTTCATGGTTCTTTTTCAACATAGTTTGTGAACAATATCTTTGGAACACCACAACTGACCAAGGAAACTCTCTTTGTCAACAAACACAATCAACCCAAAAATTATTTAATGTTACCTTGAGGGATTTTTTCCCAACATATGACTTGGTTACAAACATTACATCTTGGTGAATATTGGACATATAATTGTGGTGAGAAAAAAACCATTGAAACTCAAGGAGTATCTAATATGTCTAACCATGTATTTTGTATTTGGATTTGAACAGCTAAACTAAATCATTTCCAACTTCCAACACATTTTGGTGTAGTTATGTTTATATATATGGTATGTTTTATGTGACAAGGTGTGATAAAATGTTGATATTATTCAAAAAAACAGAGATAATTCTAGAGATATTTTTTCTAGGTTTGAGGAGAATAATTAAGGTTCACACTTGATCAAACTTGTTGCTAAAGTGGGTTGCCTAAACCTGACATGAGTAGTACTTTTTGATTACCTCATCATGCATACAAAGAGTTATGAGGATTTATTTTTATCGTAACAGTTAAATTACTTTTGTATATACTATTTACATGGTAATGTATTTAGATTTCATGTCGTATCAAAATATTATGGTTCCAACTATAATGAGAACCTCAATATATTATGAAAATAATCTTAGACATATGTCTTATGGTCCAGATACATCATATTAATGGGACACAGATGATTTCTGGCTATCAGGTGTTAGGGGATCATGGGAATTTAGACTTCTTATCATGAATTTTGCACATGGTGATCTTGAATTGAAGAGATCATGAGGACTAGTCCACCAATAAGAACATCAAAGGTTTCGAGTGTCATTGATTATTCCTATCTATGAGCATGTGTCGTAGTATCTTCACTTAAAATCATTATCAATATTTATCATTTGATCACGTACTTTGATTAATGATGAAAATCATGATATCTTATGTTTATGGTGAGTTAGTATATGTCACATGTTTCGTTGGTGGTATGGCATTGATTGAATGATCAAGATAGGATTTTTCACTTCGAATTATAGAAAAAAGATAACTTTGTCCACTTAACTATGATGATACTACCCTAACTAAATACATATCCATAATAGATGAAGGAAAGTCTATACAGTATCGTTAATAAAGATAAATAAATCATTAAAAGATGATGAAACAAAGTATGCATCATGATTTATAAGATATCGTGAGATAAAGATATTGTATTACACAGTGTGTGTTAGTAGGTGGTTGTCATGGATATAACATATCCTCATATTTTTAGGGTTCATGATGTATTGATAAATACCACTCTCGGTCTACGATTATGAATCACTACTATCAAGATAAGGTCTTAGAGTGTTACACAATAAGTATATCCACAAGTTCCACCAATTTGGATGAATTGGAGTTTGGGGTGAAGTGAGTCCCACATGCAGAGGTAGGTGAACATCCGAGTGTGAAAAAATAAAAATTAAATAATGAATAAATTAAATTATATGTTATTTGATTTTAGAATAATCCTAATTAAATTTATTTCTTAGGGTATTCAAAATTTATTTTAAGTATAAAAAGTGAATATGGGAAATTTTGTTTTTAGAATGAATATTACTTATTCAAGGTTCATTAAACTAATTCAGAAGGAATGAGTTGAGTGGATAGATCATAGTCTATCACAAGACATGTTAGAGTGTTTCATGTTAGTGGTGAGATATTCTAGACATTTATGATATGTTTACTAATTAATTCGTGTTATGTTGGGTTGGTTTTAGAGGTTTAACTTGTCTAAGGGACTAAGTTAAATTTTAAGGATTTAAAACTAACTATTTAAGCACATTTTTGACCCATAAATAGTGAGGAGAATTATTTACATGAATTTATCTCCTCTTACTTCATCTTTCAAGGTTTATAGAGAGATATATTAAAAGGAATAACAAGATCTTATTGATTTCATCGAATGAATCGATCACTTGTTCTTCTGAAATTTATGAGCATCATAAAGCACTTTGTTCTTCTATGTTAGCACCTGAGAATTGAAGAAAGAAATTATAGGGTTTCTGGTACATGAGTGTATGATATATAGGGATCATATCTTAAATCATTCAAGATACAGTGATTTAAATACGAGCAGAGTATAACGGGATAACATTTTTCCACCAAGGTACCGTTTATGTTTTTTTAATTTTTTTTCATACTTAAATTTATGTTCACTAAATCCATGGATTAACTTGAACTTGGTATGCATAATATGGTGTTATGATACTGATCCAAGTCAAAAAAAATAAAAATAAAAATTATTAACCCTTCTATCATGCTCAATTTTCATCAATTGGTATCAAAACGATTGTGAAAAAAATTAAATTTAAATTTAAATGAAATTTGATAGAATTTGGATAGATGGTGTTGATATTGTTAGGATTAACTCTTGAAAACAATTCGCACATTATAAATTGTTGGATTTTGGTGTGAGAAAATTTTTCTGTTTAAGTTTTTGAATTTCCAAAATTTATCTTTCTGGAATTACACTTGGTGAAACCAAATGGTGACATGTTCATCTTCACTATGAATGTTTGGATTCAGGTCAGGGGAATATCATCAGTGCTCTTATACCACTTTTGGTGAATTTCACCATGCTACTTGCATTAGGATCCCATACATTAACTCACCCCATCCATGGAAATAAAACCAATGAATTAGAACCATCCAACCTCCTACTACTGTAAGTTACTTATATACCTCAACCTGTGAAACAAGGCCACTAGAAGGTATGGGATACCACATCACACCCTAGTGGAATAAATTTCTATAACTAGAAAATTCAAGAACCCTAGACACTATATTGATCCCCCCTTCACACTGATTCTAGTAACTTGATGGACTTCAACGAGATCTTTTGATTCAACAAGAAATCAAGAACAAAGACATGACATAAATATAATAAACACAATGCATGAAAATTACATGGTTCAGACTTTTTTCCTACTTCATGAGGGAATACACTATATCTTTCCTTAAGGGAAAAAATGAGTTACAAGGGAACCCTCCTTAAAGAAACCCTACCCAATATGAGTTACATGGGACTCCTTCTGGACACCCTACTTAAAGAACCTCGCCTCCAACGACTCCTCCTAGTCACAAGAACTTATGTGGGGAAGTCCCCCATGGGGATAGACACCACTCCAACTTCTTTTTCTAGATCGAATCACAATTGATCCTATCACTTTAGACGCCATTACTCTAGAACTTTCGTGCTCTGTCACATACCACCAAACAAGTGAGCATGGGCTCTCTATTTATAGAGCTTCACCACAGCTGACAGTCAGTCATTGTAGTTGCACCACCATCTTAAATTTTCAGATGACCCTTTGTTTATCCAAGGAAACTGGTTGAGCATCACTATCACAACTGGCCCTTATAGTGAATAGTGTAAGTTTTTCTTACATAGCCCTATGATGAATCTTATGTGGCCTTTGTAAAATTGCATGGATACCTTATGTGATTCCTTCATAGTGATTCATCCACAATGTCTTCGTTCACACTCCCATCATCCAGAAATAGTTTCTACCAATATCTACACTTCATTTGGGGATTTATGCCAAATTTGAAACTACTATTCCTTTTGTGTGACTTCATCCACCAGAACATGGATGCTCCTTAAGTGTATGTGACTGGGTGTTCTTCCTTATACATTCCCATACCTAGTCACCATTATTGTTGTTACTGCTTCCACTAACCTGAATCTGGACATTCGTGGTGAAGGTGAACATGCCTCCATCTGGTTCCATAAAGTGTAATTATGGAATGAAAAGTCCCTAAAATTTAAACACTTAATCAAAAAATATTTTTCACTCCAAAACTCAATAGATACAATCCCAACACCATCGACTGCACATCAATCAGAGATCTATGGCAGATTTATGGTTATCCAAAGATTAAATGATGATTGGATATCCAAAAAATAGGAAGGAAATACCACAAATGTGATCTTCACATGTGCATGGTGGATCACTGGACACAAATGAGAGACCATCATTTCTTTAAATAAAAAAAACATTTATTACTAGCGATAAACAGTCGCTTGCGGACCAACTTGTCGCCCCCAATCAATGGGAGTGATGCCACTTTCTGAACACCCACACCAAAGGCACAATCAATATATATAAATAAAAATTTAAAATTTTTTGTTTTCCAATTGTAGGAAGATTCCATGCCACCGAAGGTGCCCCAAGCGAGACGCCGCCTTCCATTGACATTGACCAGGTGACTTACGAGCAAGCCCTTGCCCCATCCCAAGCATGTCGACCTATCCTAGGTCATATTTTTTCCTACCCGAACTAACATTTAAGGCCCATTATGGGCCTAGATCTCCTCTTGGTCCCTTTTTTAACCCAAAAAAATGACAGAAAAATTTTTAAATCCCTGAAAATTATTTTAAAGCATCAAAATAATAAAAAAAAATATTAAGGTATGGGATGCATCAAGTAAGAATTAAAATTATTTTAATGGAATTATAATTCTTTATAAGTCCCCAAGATGAATTTTAATAATAAATAAAATCTTGGGGTGTTTCCCCTCAAACCCATAAGGGTGTTGTCCCATGTCCCCACTTGCTGATAGAGCAGTGAGATCCCTATTAAAGCACTATCACCCTCAAACTTCTACACCATTTTTATAAGGACCCGGCCTTATTACATTAAATAATCTTGAATTTAGTCAATAAATCACTTCATTTCTCATTTAGGATATTTTCAAGTTTATAGATTTAGAGAATTGGGACATAATACATTTATAAAATTACACATTATTATAGATTGGATACCATAAAAATAGTATTCATTTCTTGCAAAATATAAAACTTTTCACATAAAATGTGATTTCTTTGACAAATATTCAAACACTTAACTTGGATTCCCTATTTTTCTTAAACATCCTTATAACCTATGAAAATCATTTAAAAACTTGGGATGAGCACAAAAATCTCAGTAAGGGATATAAAAATAAGGAAATAACATATTAGTCCATGAACACTTGTAACATATGAAATCATTTTCAAAAGACATATTTTTCACCCATATATACTTACTTTGTGAAACATGATATTTACACAAGATCCACACAAAACATAAGAACATAAATATAAAAATAAAGGTATCTTGGGGCATTACTTACATAATCTTGTAACCCTCTCGGCTACCTTATCATTTGTAACTCTCACAGTTACTTTACAATTTGTGTAACCATCGCAGTTACACTTGGAGTAACCATACGGTCGACCTCCAAATTACACATACCCAATGCATTGGAGGTAGATATATGTCCCACACTTCATCATAAAAAATGCCCAAGAACTATAAAACTATCATAAAACATGAATAATTTCATAAAAACATAGCTTTTGAATTTTGTAAAACAGTATTTTAAAAGAGGATTTTAAAATCAAAGCCACTTATAAATATCATACAATTGAAGAGAGACTCAATATATTGTATGTAATATGTATATACATTGTAATTACACATAATTAAACATAATATAAACAAAACCAATCACACAAACAATTTTAATATCACATAAATAATGAAGAATAAGGTTAACCCAAAGAATGGAAATCGGGTTAAGAATTCTCTTACCTTGGGTTTGTCTTACTTCAAACTTGTTTAAACCTCCAGTATAATGGTTAAAATAGTGTTATTAATATCTTATAAAAACTTATCCATGTTTATAATACCTTATATGATCATTTCATTACATCATTTCACCCTTCAATTGTTAATATTTTGTTCCTTTCACTGTTTTGGGTAAGTTCTTTACATGATTTTCATTATTGGTTCATAATGGTTACTCTTGTAAATTGGAAGTGAAACTCCAGAATTTGAATGGAATGGTAATTAAATATTTATAGAACCATAAATTATACCATTTATCATTTTTAATTCTTACATGAGGATGATTCATAAGTTAAAACATTATTGATATTTGTTTAGGTCATTTTAGCGATTCTTCAATCGTAAAGAAATAATTTTGTTTCATAAATTAATAACATGTGTATAAAATGATTCCAGAACCATGGATAAGACATAATACATATATCATAACCAGTTTCAACCATAAAAATGGTTTCATGACCAGAATCAAAATAATTAAATCAAATTGAAATCACATCATCTACGATGTTGGTAATTTGACACATCACGAACAATGTTTTTATTCCTTGAATAAGTGGGAGGGGAGAAGAAAATTGGTGAGGAATTTTCCATGAACATGAGAACATAAATAATATAAATTATTATGGAGCTTTAATTCCTCTTTTATAAGAGTATATGAGGAAATAATAAAATAAAGGAACTCAAAATAAAAGAAAAGTTGAGAAATCTCTTATAAAAATTCGGCAACCTAACGGCGTCGCTTAAAATTTCATAAAATATTTTGATGAGATAAAAGGGGGTCTCTCATCATTCATACATAATATGGACAGTAATTTGGATATGTAATTACATACCCCAATAAAATTCAAAGTAAATTAAAAAATAATAACATAAAATGAAAGAAAAGAAAGAAAATGAAAGAGGATGTTACCTCTTGATCTCTTCTCCTTGAGATCCTTCTTAAGGGCTTGGGTTTTGGCCTTTTGGTGAGACCAGAAGCTCTAGGAAGTGGGGAAGAGACTTGGTAGGAGTATTGGGTAGAACATAGGTAAGGCTCAAGGCTTAAGAGGTGTGGGAGGAAGAGGGGAATGAGGGTGGTATTTATAGTGGAGGATAGGGGGTATTTTTCATCATTTTAATCATTATTATAATATTTTTTCTCAAGAATATGAATAGTCTTAATTCATGTTACCCCAAATAGTAATAATGTCATGTGAGTTCGAAAAAAGTGGCCTTACATCACTTATCATGTCATAAATGGTGTATTTCACTGATAATTTGAATATACGGTATTTTACTGTATTTCACTGTTCATCAAAAATTCAAGAATTTCAGAAAAATACCAAAAATTCACCCTTACCATTTTTCAACCTGAAGAATTCAAAAATTAATTCCATTTTTTGAAAATAATTTTCTTAATATCATTAATTTAATTTTAAATAAAATCATACTTAATTCAAAAAATAATAATTTAAAAACTATAACTGCTTTTATATCACATTGAAAAATTAATCAAAATGTCATTATCTTAAATCCTTAAGAAAATAAAATAATAATACAATTTAATATTCATTAGGGTCATATTACTATTCATATTACTATTCATAATGGAATGTTACTATTCACCAAAAAAATAAGTTGGTTCCATTAGACTCCAAATAACATACTGAACACAATTGTAGATGACCATCTTTTGAAATTCAAAACATAGAAGTGGAAAAATTATTTTTAAAGGCTAGTTATAAATATCTACTTAAAACAATTTTTCATGCATTTCAAATTATTTTTAAAACCTTGGGGTGTTACATTATCCCCACCTTTTGGAAATTGTGTCCTCGTAATTTTATTTACTTATTAAACAAGTGAGGGTACCTTTCTCTCATAGCATTTTCAGACTCCCATTTTGCTTCTTCTACTATGTGATTTATCCAAAAAACCTTTACCTGGTAGATTATCTTATTCCACAATACCTATTCCCTTCGATCAAGAATCTGAACTGGTTTCTCTTCATAAGAAAGGTTCTCTTCCAGCTGAACTGCTTTTAGGCTCAAGACATGTGATGAATCTGGCACGTACTTCCTCAAAATCAAAACATGAAAAAAATCACGTACCTGAGATAAACTCGGAGGCAAAGCTACTCGATATGCAACTGATCCAACTTTTTCCAGGATTTCAAATGGACCGATGAACCATGGACTTAGCTTCCCTTTCTTACCAAAACTCATCACACTTTTCCAAGGAAAGATTTTAAGGAAAACATGGTCACCTACCTCAAGAGAGAAGTATTTCCTTATGTTATCTACATAAATTTTCTATCTGCTCTGAGTTTTCCTCATGTGTTATTGGATCATCTTCACTTTCTCAGCCACTTCCTCTACTAATTCTGGCCCCATCAACTTTCTTTCACCGACTTCATCCCAAAACGCTGAAGTCTGACACTGATTCTCATACAATGCCTCAAAAGGTGTCATCTGTATACTAGAATGAAAACTATTATTATAAGAAAACTCAAATAAAGAAATATGTTGATCCCAACTTCCCTGGTAGTCCATTGAACAAGCTCGAAGCATATCCTCCAAAGTCTGAATCATTCATTCTGACTACCCATCTGATTGAGGATAAAAAACTATACTGAAATTTAATTTTGTGCCCAAAAACTTTTAAAGTCTCCTACAAAAGTTAGAAGTAAACTTGGGATCTCGGTCAGATACAATGGAAATAGGAACTCCATGTAACCTAAGAATCTCCTTGAGGTACAGTCAAGAAACTTGATCCAAAGACATTGTATCTTGAATAGAAAGAAAATGTGCAAAATTTTTCAGTTGGTCAACAACAGCCCAAATTGAATTATTACCTTGAGAAGTCTTAGGTAGTCCCACCACAAAGTCCATAGATATATTCTATCATTTCCACTCTGGCACTGGAAAAGGCTGAAGTATCCCCTTCGATAACTGCCACTCTTCTTTAACCTATTGACATGTCAAGCATTTCATGGTAAAATCAGCAATATCCCTTTTCATTCCATCCCACCGGTAATACTTCTGAAGGTCTATGTACATATTAGTACTGCCAAGATGAACTGAAAATGGAGAACTATGAGCTTCACACAACAAACCTTTCTTCAACTGAGAATCACAAGGCACGCACAACCTTTTACCAAATCTTAAAATACAATATCTATCAAAGTTAAATTCTGGAAACTTACCCATTTTAACCAATTCTACCTTTTTTTGTAGCTCATGGTCTTCCTACTACGCCTGCTTAATTCTATCTGATAACGATGACTGCACTGAAACCTGAAACAAAACAGAGGTATTTCCTGCACCAATAACTTCTGATCTAAAATTCATCAAATCATTAATCAATGGATCATGTTCTAAATGTAACATGGTTAATGATGCATGATGTTTTTGACTCAAGGCATCTGCCACTTTGTTTGCTTTTCCCAGATGGTAATTAATTGTGAAATCATAATCCTTTATCATTTCAAGTCATCTTCTATGTATCATGTTTAATTCCTTCTGAGTGAATATATATACTTCAGACTTTTATGGTCAGTATATATTTGACATTTGGCTCCGTATAAATGATGCCTCCAAATTTTCAAAGCAAAAACCATAGTTTCCAATTCCAAATCATGTATGGGATAATTTAACTATTGAGGTTTAAGTTGTCTTGAAGCATAAGCAATTACTTGATCATTCTTCATCAAAACACAACCAAGTCCCTTCAAAGAATCATCACTGTAGATGACAAACTCGCCATTTTGGGAAGGTAAGGCCAAAACTAGAGCATTCACCAATCTCTTCTTCAGTTCCTGAAAACAAACATCACATTCTTCTGTCCAAATAAATTTAACCCCTTTTCATGTTAACTTAGTTATCGGTCTAGATAACCGTGCAAAGTTCTTAACAAACTGTTGGTAATAACTTGCTAATCCAAGAAAACTACAAATCTATATAAAATTTGTGGGTATTGGCCATTCATCAACCACTTTTTTTGGCGGGATCAACTATTATTCCATCCTTATTTACAATTTTCCCAAGAAAAGAAATCTGTTGCAACCAAAAATCACACTTGCTGAATTTTCTATACAGTTTATTTTCTTTTAAGGTTTTTAAAACAACCCTTATATGTTTTTCATGCTCTTCATTACTCTTATAAAATACCAAAATGTCGTCAATAAACACAACCATAAACTTATCTAAGAACTCATGAAATATTCTATTCATAAGATTCATGAATATAGCAGATTCATTATTTAACCCAAATGGCATAACAACAAATTCATAATGCCCATATCTAGTAAAAAAGGTTGTTTTTGGGATGTCATCCTCCTTCACCTTTAGCGAATGGTATCCAGATCTCAAGTCAATCTTAGAAAAGTATTGAGGTCCCTAGAGCTGATCAAACAAGTCATCGATATGAGGCAAAGGATACTTATTTTTAATAGTGATGTTATTCAAAGCTCTATAATCAATGCAAAGTCTCATGGAACCATATTTCTTTTTAAAAAACAAAACAGGAGCTCTCCATGGTGAAGTGATAGGATGAATGAAGCCTCTATCAAGAAAATCCTGCAACTGATTTTTCAATTCAAGAAGTTCTATTTGATCCATACGATATGGGGGTTTTAAAATTGGATTAGCATCAGGAACTAAGTCAATTGTAAACTTGACTTCCCGATCAGGTATGACACTGGGTAACTCATCAGTAAAAACATCAAGGTATTCATTTACCACTGGCACATCATTAATCTAAATAGTTCCATTATTTTCAACAATATGAGTAAGATAAATTTCATTTCCATCTTTCAATAGTTTCTCAACTTCATGATATATTATCAATTTTATGGGTTCATTCTTATATACAAACTGAAACTCTTTCTGAAAAACAACTTCTTTAGCTCTACAGTCAATCTTAGCATGATAAAAAGAAATCAAATCCATTCCCATAATAACATCAAACTCGACTAAGGGAAAAACAACAAGGTTTGCAGGTAAAGTATTTCCACAGACCACAGTAGAAAGATTCTTATAATTTCTATTTGATATAATATTCCCCCCTACTGTATTAACAAAAAGTTCATGTTTAATTTTTTGAGGTGATATTTCCAATTTACCCGAAAACTTCTCAGAGATGAAGGAATGTGTAGACCCCGTATCGAATAAAACTTTAGTAAATTATGAGTAAACAAAAAAAGTACCTGATACAACTTCATTGGATGGCTCAACATCTGCTGACGTAGTCACAAAAGATCTCACTACACCTTTCTGCTTATAGTTTGGATTCTTTGCATCATTCGGATCTCTCTTTGGGAAGGTATCTGCATAATGAACCATCTCACCACATTTAAAACATTTTACAGTTTTCTTATCAGGATTAGTATTAAGATCATTTTCATTACAATATCGGGCCATATTTCCAAACTTACCACATTTAAAACACTTCCCAGTTTTGGTAAGATATTCCCCAGGGTGCTTCTTCCCACACTTTTCACAAACTGGAAACTGGATTTTCTTACCATCAGATTTCTTTTATTGATTCTTACCCATCAATTTCCATCTAGACCTCTTCTTCTCCTTGATTCCAAAATGCACATGATCATCAGAAAACTCCATCTCTACCCTCTCAACACATCAAAAAAGTTTTTCATAAATTTTTAATTCAAGGGATGCCAACGCCCTTCGATACCTTGGAATCAGTCCTGAGTAAAAGTGGTTGATTTTGCTATCAAGATCCAGAATAAGATTTGGAGCATACCTCTCCATTCGGGTGAAGTTAGCTTCATACACAGCCACTGAATCCTCATCCTTTTTTCTTCAATTCAAGGAATTTCTTCTACATCCTAAGTATCACCGCCTTAGGAAAATATTTTTCAAGGAAAAGACTTTTAAATTCATCCCACTCTAAGGCGTCAATATCCTCTCTATCCCTGATATTCCTTACCATTGACCACCACTGATTAGCTTCACCTTCAAAAAAATAAATGGAAAAACTTATCTTTTGATTATCTAAACATCTCATAACATCGAATATCTTTTCAAGGGCTTTAATTCATCCTTCAGCCGCTACTAGGTTAGAAGATCCATTGAAAGTGGGAGGGTTTTGTCTCATAAAATGTTCCACAATTGTCATGTTTCATTGTGGTACCTATGGTTGTTATATTGCATGGATTTCACCACCATTTATTGCCTGTGTTATCTGAGTTATTACTATCAAAACCTGCTTGGTTCCAATCCCTACCATTTTGGGCTGCAGATTCGGGAGGATGTCGTTCTGTCGATGCCTCTCCTCTTCAGATTCCTTATTTCTTCTGCAGAAAACCATTCTGAACAAACATATCTTAGATGAAGAAACATGGTAATATTTAAATGATATAACATTTCAAATTAATCATAGAGTAAAAATCATTTATGGTATTATTTTAACACCATCTTAACCCCTAAAGTTATCTAAACCATCCTCTGATACCAACTATAAGGACCCAGCCTTATTACATTACATAATCTTGAATTTAGTCAAGAAATCACTTCATTTCTCATTGAGGATCTTTTCAAGTTTAGAGATTTAGAGAATTGGGACATAATAAATTCATAAAATTAAACATTATTACAGAGTGGATACCATAAAAACAGTATTCATTTCTTGAAAAATATAAAACTTTTCACATAAAACATGATTTCTTTGAAAAATATTCAAACATTTAACTTGGATTCCCTCTTTGTCTTACATATCATTATAAAACTCTTCCGTCATTCTCTTAATTTTGTTTTCTTCTCACCTTCCTATTGTGGTTTCAAGCTCGGACTCAGTGCCGCTTCAGTTCACGATACTCGGGCGTAAGACCGGTTTGCGACGAGGTCGCTTTGTTCGCCGGCTCACTCTTTGGAGCGTTCGTGGGATCACGGTTTCTGGTGGTGCGACTTCATCCTAGCTTGTCGAAGCTTGAGGGTTGTGGTCATGATATGAAGGATTGTATGCTTCGAAGTTTCGTGGTGGTCTTCTCCGGTCGGGCTGTTGGCGGCGACGGGATATGATTGGTTGATCTATCGTGTCCGAGCATGGTGATGGGTTCTCTCTCTCGACCTTTTTTCCTCTTTCTCTTTTTTGGATTCTTCTATTTCTGTTGATTCGAGTTCTACGTTTTTGTGTTGGTTTTATTTGGATAAATCTCTCTGGGAATTTCATTGTTTTGTGTTACGCGATGGTTGGCTATGCTCCTCCAGCTTACTAGGATTGGGTCCTGCTCGTTCTGAGTCTGTTTTCCTAGGATTTTCTCTTTGGAAGAACTTGTGATGGTTTGTAGTGGGAAGAACTTGTGATGGAAATGGATTTGTGGTGATTTATGGTTCTTCGTATTTGGCATGTCGTGTTTAATCGCTGAAATCGACATTTAAGGAAGCAAGTTGTTTTTTCGATTTTGGCTTTCTCTGAGGTGGATGGATGGAAGAGGCTCCCTTGTTGGAGTTGATCTGTATTGGCGAATCCGGTGGAATTATGGGGATGTTGGATTGCAGTTTGTGTGTTTTCTTAAGTGTTTGCTTGGATGGTGGTTGTGGTGACGAGCCACTGCTGTCGACGATGACGGTGATGGTTGAGAAGACGACGATGCTATGTTGATGTGGCGGTGGTAATGGTATCGAAGATGCTGGATGGCGGTTTCTATGGACGATGACCAGCGTTGTTGGTGTCAAAAACGCTTGGAGAGGACAACAGTGATGAGGATGACGGTGATTGGACAATGTAGTCGATGATGCAATGATAGCGCTGATGCTTTGGATTACACTATGACCTGGCAGCCTGTCTCACGGCCATCGAGGAGCTGATTTGGTGGGAATCGAGTGCGTTTTCATTTTTTTGAATTTGTGGATCTTGTTTGGTTTTCTGTTTGAAATCGTGAACATGTATCGTTGAAATCGTGAACCTGTAACGTTGAAATATTGTTGTATTTTGGATCTTTTGCAGTTACCACTAATCCAAAAAGTGGCTTTTAGAAAATACAAAAAAGAGATTTGTGGTGGTAAAAAAAAGACATACTTGTCACCCATATATACTTACATAATCTTGTAACCCTATCAGCTACCTTATCATTTTCAACCCTCACAACTACCTTACAATTTGTGTAACCATCACAGTTACACTTGGAGTAATCATACGGCCGACCTCCAATTTACACATACTCAATGCATTGGAGGGAGATATAGGTCTCACCCTTCATCATAAACAATTCCCAAGAACCAGAACACTATCATAAAACATGAATAATTGCATAAAAGCATAGCTTTTGAATTTTGTAAAAAGTATTTTAAAAGAGGATTTTAAAAGAAAAGCCACTTATAAATATCAAAAAATTGAAGAGAGACTCAATAGAGTGGATGGAATACGTATATACACTGTAATTACACATAATTCAACATAATATAAACAAAACCCATCATGCAAACAATTTTAATATCACATAAACAATGAAGAAGAAGGTTAACCCAAATAATGAAAATCAGGTTAAGAATTCCCTTACCTCGGGTTTGTCTTACTTCCAACTTGTTTAAACCTCCTGTATAATGATTAAAAGAGTGTTATTAATATCTTAAAGAAACATATTCATCTTTATAATACCTTATATGATCATTTCATTACATCATTTTACCCTTTAATTGTTAGTATTTTGTTCCTTGCACTGTTTTGGGTGAGTTCTTTACATGATTTTCATGATTGGTTCATGATGGTTGCTCTTGTCAATTGGAAGTGAAACTCCAGAATTGGAATGAAATGGTATTTACATATTTCCAGAACCATAAATTATACCATTTATCATTTTTAATTCTTACATGAGGATGATTCATAAGTTAAAACATTATTGATATTTGTTTAGGTCATTTTAGCGATCCTTCGATCATAAAGAACTCATTTTGTTTCATAAATTAATAACATGTGTATAAAATGATTCCAGAACCATAGATGAGACATAATAGATATATCATAATCAGGTTCAACCATAAAAATGGTTTCATGACCAGACTTGAAATAATTAAATCAAATTGAAATCACATCGTCCACGATATCGGTAATTTGACACATCACGAACAATGTTTTTATTCCTTGAATAAGTGGGAGAGGAAAAGAATATTGATGAGGAATTTTCCATGAACATGAGAACATTCAGAATATACAAGATTATTGATCTTTCATGCCTCTTGGATAAGATGATATGAGGAAAGAATAAAAGAAAGGAACTCAAAATAAAAGAAAAGTTGAGAAATCCCTTATGAAAATTCGGCAGCCTAACGGTGTCGCTTAAATTTTCATAAAATATTTTGATGAGAGAAAAGGGGATCTCTCATCATTCATACATAATATGGGTAGTAAGGTGGATATGTAATTACATACCCCAATATAAACCAAATGAAATTAAAAAATAATAACATAAAATGAAAGAAAAGAAAGAAAATTAAAGAGGATGTTTACCTCTTGATCTCTTCTCCTTGAGATCCTTCTTAAGGCTTTGGGTTTTGGCCTTTTGGTGATACCAGCAGCTCTAGGATGTGGGGAAGATCCTTGGGAGGATTATTGGGTAGAACATATGTAAGGATCAAGGCTTAAGAGGTGTGGGAAGAAGAGGGCAATGAGGGTGGTATTTATAGTGGAGGAGAGGGGGTATTTTTCATTATTTTAATCATTTTTATAATATTTTTGCCCAAGACTATGAATATTCTTGATTCATGTGACCCCAAATAATAATAATGGCATGTGAGTTTGAACCAAGTGGCCTTACATCACTTATGATGTCATAAATTGTGTATTTTACTGATAATTTGAATATACTATATTTTACCGTATTTCACTATTCATTGAAAATTCAAGAATTTCAGAAAAATCACCCTTACCATTTTTCAACCTGTAGAATTCAAAAATGAAGTCCATTTTTTGAAAATAATTTTTTGAATATCATTAATTTAATTTTTAAATAAAATCATACTTAATTCAAAAATTAATAATTTAAAAACTGTAACTGATTTTATATCACATTGAAAAATTAATCAAGATGTAATTATCTTAAAGCCTTAATAAAATAAAATAATAATACAATTTACTATTCATTAGGGTCATATTACTATTCATAAGGGTATGTTACTATTCACAAAAAAACAATTTGGTTCCATTAGACTCCAAATTGCATACTGAACACAATTGTAGATGAACATCTTTCGAAATTCAAAACATAGAAGTGGAAAAATTATTTTTAAATGCTAGTTATAAATATCTACTTAAAACAATGTTTCATGCATTTCAAATTATTTTTAAAACCTTGGGGTGTTACAATTGTGGTTGTTTAACTCCATGTTTCATAATAAATTAAATGAGTAATTATTTATTGTTTATTATGCAATGTGGGTATTTATTGACTGATCATGAGCTGATATCAACCTGTGTGTGTTTGGGTGTTTATTTATTCAAATTAATTATTGCATTTGAGCTTTAAAATGTAATAATTATTTATTAAAATTTATTATTTGACAGTCTGTAAATCATATCTCCTTTAATTGTATAAGAGTCTGTGTGTCCATATTTGAGTGATAAAATGTAATTTCCACATCTAGTGTTCCCCTTTCTTGCATTTGAGTATACAATTTAGAGAATAGAGGTGTTCTTGATGATGCGATTCGAGACAAGAACTTGCAGGACTCGAACCAAAGACGATACATGGGAGATGGTAGGCGTTATAATTTGATCCATTATATGACTCAAAGAATTCTCCTAGGGTCTCGTTTGATCCATCATCTGCTCGAGGGATCAACTATTAGAAATCAACTCATGATCATGTCATTTTATTTATTTTTTTATGCATGGTTGCTTTTTTAATGATGTATTGATGGGACACGATCACATAGGATAGTTAATAAACATGCATACATAAAATGAATAAATGTGTGATGAATTATTTTCTATTTATGAATGGTTAAAAGTTCTAATTGTGATCACATAGCAGCATGCATGATAAATATAATTAGATTTCAGTCATAGAGAAAGTAGATAAAACTTAAAACCACTCAAAGAAAAATATTAAGTTGTAAATGTATTACATCACTTATGTTTGAATGAAACCATAGTTCAAGGTACTTTTCAGTCATAATTGAGGGTACCTCCTCCTATTAGGGAATTTTAACAAGAGTTATGGGTATGACTTAACTAAAATTAGCATCAAATAAGTAGTTGTAGCTAGTTTGGTGCAATTTTAGAGGCAAGTGTTGAGAAAATCCAAGTTAAGGATTCTTGGGAAATGGGATTCCACTCAACGGACCAAGGATCCATGAGTTAAATACAGTTGACCAGAAAAAATCTTAACTTAGACTTTAGGAGTAGTGGTGATTCCATAGATCGGGGTATGAAGAGAGGTTTAAGGATTTTTTCCACTATAATATTTAAGTGACAGAGTATTCTGAATTTAGTAGTTGAGAGCTACTGGGATTTGAATAAAATAATGGGAGACATTTATGATTAATAAATCAATAATATTTTAAAAATTGGTAATCAATATAAAAGTACTTATCTATTAAAGTTTTATTTTGTAGAAAAAATGGAAAGTAATATCACAAAACTAGTGCAATCAATATTGGACAAAGAATATGTCCTCAACGGCATAAAATTCTAAGAGTGGTACAGGCTCTTGCACATAGTGTTATAATATGAAAAGAAATTGTATGTGTTAAAGTCCCCACTACCTAATAATCCACCTTAGGAAACAAGTAAGGGTGAAAAGGATGATTACAGGAGACACATGGATGATGAATTTAATACATACATATCATTATGTTATCAGCAATGTCCAGTGAGTTTCAAAAGAAAAATGAAGATATGGATAGTTACACATGTTATCTCATCTCCAAGAAGTTTGTGTAGAGAAAGTGAAGTAAGAAACAAATGATATTGTCATCACACTGATCACGTGTAAATTAAAAGATGGAATCCAGGTTGGTCCCCATATACGTAAGATGATAAAGTACATTAATTGATTTATAGAGTTGGGATTCATGATGAATAATGATCTTTCAATATTTATCATTCTCTCATCCTTATCACCCACTTGCTCCAATTTCATTGAGAGTTATAAAACAAATGTTATGGAGAAACCACTTCACCATATTTTGGATTTGGTTTGTTGAGTTTATAAAAACAAGAAGAAAGGTAAATCCTTAGCTCTTATGATGAACAAGAAGAAAGGAAGGAAAAAGGACAATGAAAAATATAACGCCAAAAGCACATTTATAACACTCTTCTAGGAAACCAAAGATAAATAGGGAGAGTATCAAATAGGAAGCTATTTGCTTCACATGTGACAAGAAAGATCACTGGAAGAGCAATTGTAATGTATTGAAAAAGAAGCAAGCAGAAGCTTCTATTTTAGGTATATTCATCATTGAATGTAATATTTTTGTTTTTCTTATAGGGTATTAGATATAATATGTGACTTAAACTTGTATCCAAAAATAGTAACCAAGGAAGTTCAAATTGATTGCAAGAGTGAAGTAGATCTTTAAGTTTTTTATGGAGCATGATTCCGACATTAGCTAGAGTATATCATAACTTCACATTGCCAAGTGGAATGATTATTATATTTGAAAACTATTATTATGTATTGTGTATTACTAAAAACATTGTCTCAGTGTCAAGTTTAGATACAATGAGATTTTATTTCAAGTTTGAAATAAAATTGTTAAAGAATATTATACTTGAATAATAGCTTAATTATACATGAATCAGAAATATCATGTGTCTTCAATTAATGATGAATATAAAAATATAAGACTCGTATAACACCTAGTTGTGGAAAGATAATTATTGGTCAAGTGATACCAAAAGCAAGTGTCGAAGATATACCAAGTAGGGTGTTTAGACTCTTTTGAACTAAAACTCTTACACATTTCACATGATTGATTACATGGTATAATGAACAAGAAATCTTTTGGTGTTAAAGGAGATAAAGCCACGAAGTTTCTATATTTAGTACATTATGATACGTGTGAACTATTTCAAATTGAAAATAGAGGTAAACTCATGTACTTCATGAGATTCCTTTAAGGGGTTTAAGGATGTAATGAGAATTAAAAAATAATATTTTTGGTAAGAAGATAAAAGAAACTTTTGGCAGGTGAGATGGAGAATATCTCAATCAAGCATTCATTGATCATTAAAATAGAGTTGTGTTATTCTTAAACTCACATTTCCTTATACACATCAAAGTTATGATGTTAGTAAAAGGAGAACCGATGAGGAGTCTTTATAATTATTGAAAATCTTCCATTATCTCTTTTAAGACATGCTTCATAAATAATGACATTGATAATTAATTGCATGTCAAATAAAAGTTAAATAAATATCATATAAGTTATAATATGAAATAAATCCATTATATGACAAATTTTGTGTTTAGATGCAAAGATTTTGATAAGGATAAGTCAAGAAATGAACTTGCATTAAGGAAAACAAAAAATGCATCTATGTGAATTATCCTTAAGTTATAAAGGATATTTCATAAATCCACATGATAGAAAAGTAAAAGTGAAACACTGTATTTATATAAGGGGTTCGCATATCTATTTAGATAATGGGAGAGATATTGACTTTGATAAAGTCAAAGCTCGAGATGCACAACAAGTTGGCATTGGAAAAAGTTTCACAAGAGCTCGTGTAAAAAAGAATATTCCAGTGACACATACTGAGTAAGAAATATATTTTATAATCACCAGTTCGGTGATATATTATTCATTAAGAATAATGAATCGTTATCAAGGAAGAATTAGATGGAAAAAAAGATAAAATGGAAAATGGATCTAAATTCAGAAAAGTGGATTCCATGTACCAAAATCAAGTCTATATTTTAATAGTATCTCCAACTAATGTAAAGCCCGCAATGTCCAAATGGGTATTCAAGAGAGATCTGGACAGGATGGTAAAGTGAATACTTATAAAGCAATATTAGTAGTTAAAGGTTTAAGACAATCCAAGGTGTTGACTATGTGAAAACCATTTTTTGTTAATGAAGGCATTAAAATCCATTTGAATTCATATTGCCATAATATCTTACCATGGTTATTATATTTTGTGGTTGAATGTCAAAAATGTATTCCTAAATAAGAACTTTTGAAACAAGTCTATTAGACATAATCAGAAGAATTCATGACATTAAAAGCAGTCAATATAATGTGCATGTTGTAAGGAACTATTTATAAGCATTAAAATCATGGGATAATTATTTTTGTCATATGTCTATAAGAGGTTGGTGGGAAAGCCATAGTTTTCCAAGAGAAATATGTTGATAACATATAGAAAACAAATATTAGTCTTATAGTAAGTTAAGACTAACTGCAATTTACTGCAATTTTATTCTTTGTGTTGTGTTCCGTAGTGGCGGATGTAATCGACCTAATATCTCTCCATGAATTGACTTAAAAGTAGAACTCAGGTTCTAGAGAACTAGATCTATAGGGAATTGTTGTCTATGTCACGTTGCATAAATCTCTCCAAGAAGACGTGATTAATACACAGGAAGAGATTAAAAGGATGAGTAGAACTCCATACGCTTCAGCGATGGATCTATAGGAAAATATCAAATAAATCTAAGAGAACTGCATAGGGAATCAATCAGAACTATCCAATAGTACTTGAAAACGTACAAGGGATATGTTCTTAGTACTTAGAAAAGAAAGAATGCTAGTTGCCAAGTGGAATCAAAACTAATCTTCCTACAAATCAATTATATCTAGTATCATGCTTAGGCTAAGGAAATGGGCAGGAGAAGCTCGTTGAAGCTAGTGGTAGCTATATCTACAAATATTAAGTATGTTGCAGCTTTTGATGCAGTTGAAGTAGTTAAAATACGCAACGATTTGTTCCAAATCTTGAAATTGTATTGAAAAATAATGTATTGTCACAATATACGTTGTGGTAATATTAAAATGATGGTACTAGCAAATTGTCAGGGTTGTGATGGTGGATGAATGGTATATACTTGGGATATTCATCTCTCAAGAGAATTTTATTCAAGGAGATGGAGTTGCAAATGGCATAGTAACTTTGAAGAAAACGTTGCAGACCCAATAACTAAAGTCATAACTCACTAGAAAGCATGATTTATCATGTGAGAGTTAAGAGGATGGTTAACAAGTTGGCTTTAATGCATGTGGGAGTGTTGTGAAAGTGAGTGCTCTAAACCCAACTTGAGTAGCATTTTTCAATTATCACATCATATAGAGAGAGAGTTATGCATGGTTTATTCTTATCATAATGGTGTTTTACTTCGGTGTACATTATTTACATGGTAATATCTTTGGAGTACATATTGTATCAAAAGGTTATAGCAGTTCTCAGTTATAACGAGTACCTCCAGAAACTATGACAATAATCATAAATATATGTCATATGATCTAGATACATCATACTGACAAGACATAGATATGTATGCTATCAGATGTTGGGTGCTTATGAGCATTGAAAATTCTCATAAAGTTCACACTTAATGATCTACAGTATAAGAGATCATGAAGAATCACCCTTCAATAAAAACTCACATGTTTTGAGTGTCATTGGATATTCTTATCTACGAACATGTGTATTAGTCTCTCGACTTGAAATTTGTATTAATGTGTATCATTTAATCACATAGTTGAATGCATGATAAAAACCATGACAATGACAATTTATGTTAGTGGTGAGATAGTATGTGTCAAGTTTGGTGATACGACACTAATCAAATGATCAAGACAAGATTTATCGATTTTTGTTATAAGAAGAAAGTCATTCTTGGCCACTTGACTAGGATAGGAGTGTCTTGACTAAATCATTGGTCATGGTAGATGAAAACAAATCAATCTAATACAATCAACAAAGATAAAGCATTAAAGGGTAATGATGTAAAGTATACATCCTACTTTATAAGATATCAAAGTGATTATTTGTGCAAAGTCAAATGAATTAGTGCTTAAGTTGAAGTGTGTCCCACTTTGGTAAGAGGACGATCGCTAGTAAATAATAAAGACTCAATTATTTGTTATTTGAGTTTAGAATAATCATAACTAAATATTCACAAGTTTTTTAACCATAAAAAGTTAAAATACTTAAAATACTGGTGATGAATACGCTTAAGTTCCTTCACAAACACAAGAAACTAATGGATATTGCATTCTTTTAATGACTCGAAATATCCAATCATTGATGTGAACCAATCTATTTTTTATTTAATGAAAAGCTCAATCAGACAGAAAAAGATGAAATAAACCATATTTCTCATTGAAACAATTAATAATTTCAATGCTAAAATGCCGTTGGACAGAGTACCTAAGCGTGCCGCAAAAAAACTACAAATATAATATGACTAACAAAACTTATTAAAAAGCCGAAAAATGGACCGCTATGTGGTGCGGGGGGAGTGGAGCCGACATGCCCCCGAAATAAAATCCCAGATTTGCCCTCACCATCTTCTGCCACCGCCCCGGTTTCTCCCTCCCCTCCCACCGCCACCTCTCCCACCAGAAAACCTGCCGCCGCCGCGGCCTCCGAACCTCCCCACCTTGGATTCCCTCTCCTGCAGACGAGGCAAGGCCTTCACCACCTCTAAGGTCACGTCACCCGCATTCCTCTGCCCTGCAGCCACAAATAATCATACTGACAATCCAAAAGACTTCCGTCAAAAGTAAAGGGCAATAAAAAGGAAACAAAACAAGACCTGATAGAAACACGTCAACATCTTCAGCAGGAACATCAAAAACGGCGGCGCTTCCATCGGCTGTAAGGGCAAGCCCCATCACCGATTCCACCTTATCTTCCGGCAAGAAACGCCTCAACACACTGTAGGCAAACGACGGCGTATACATGGGCCTCCCCGCTTCGAGAATCACAGTAACAAAGTTCTCCATGGAAGTGAGCAGCGATCTGCTCTTGATCTCCGTATAACCAGAAGCCTTGGCGAGTGCCTTCGCAAGCAACTCCACCGCAGAAACACCCGAGCTGTTCAACAGCTCCTCAGCTGCAGATTTAAATGCAGGGACAACGCTATCAGAGACCTCAGTGATTGCCTTCGCCGCCTCAGCACCAACAGCTTTAGCAATATCACACGGCTGAGGAGCTGAGATGTGTTCGAATTTCACACCCGATTCCCTCTCTATCCTCGGTAAGTTGGATTTTCTTGGGTCGAAAAGCAAAACAGCCACACCCGTGTTCCCAGCTCGACCCGTTCGTCCAGATCGATGAATGTAGGCTTCAACATCGCGTGGCGGCTCGCACTGGATGATTAACTGCACTTCGTTGATGTCTAAACCCCGAGCCGCCACATTTGTAGCCACCAAAGTCAGAAACTTTCCTCTTCTAAATGCAGCGAGAGTAACCTCCCGTTGGGATTGCTGTATGTCACCGTGCAGAGCCCTCGCCCCGTTCAAGAGGTCGGCGAGTTGAGAAGCTGAATCTTTTGTCTCAGTGAAAATAATTGTCCGGCCCCCACTGCAACATACAATAATAGAAAAAGACAAATCAAAAAGACTATAAAGTGAAAAAAAATTGATCAGGGAGGTGCGGAAAATAAATAACCACCTGCTGTAACATCGAATGACATCAGGGATGAGCCGAGGTATAGCTGTAGCAGAACAGGGAAGAGCAATATGCCTAACAGTGGTGCTGGCTTTCATCTTCTCATTGCCAACAAGATCTGCTGTTTTCTTGTCTGGCTTCAGAAATCTTGAAGAGATCTGGGAAAGTATAAAAATTGGTTTAGTCAAATAGAACATATGTATTACTGGTGTTATTTACAATCACAGAGTATTGTTCAAAATCTCAACTCTAAGGCTGCATTTGATTTCACAACACTTAAAAATTGTTGTTTTCAGATTGCTTATTGAAGAAGTGATTTCATGTCACTTTTTTAAGTAGCTTTCAGAAATAAAAAACGCTCAATTTCCTAACTGTTTGTTCTGAGCAGTTTTCAATAAATGTTAGTCAAACAGACCCTGAACTGAAAATTCCATTAAAAAGGGCGGAAGAGAGAGAGAGACATTTTTCACCCATTCTGGCAGGGTGGCACTGAAAAGAAGTGTCTGGACTTTCCTTACATCCTTAACCTTGCCTGCAAAACCATGGAGTAAAAAGTCAGCAGCATTTGGAAGGCAAAAAACATTATTGGTTGATGTCACTCAAAAATCCAGCATCACTGAAGGTAGAGAGGTGGCAATTTTGAACCCAACACAATAAACACAAGTAAAATGAGAGACGGACATAAATGGGTTTGTGTTGTAATCAGGTTGAGTAAACTGACACGAATAATATTCACATAGTATACAGATTAGCCATTCCTGAAACATCCAAACCAGTGTATCCTGATAAAAATATAAAATATTAAAAATATAATAATATGTTTTATTCTTATAATCAACTTATTTTGAAATAATTTAGCATGTTTATAACACCATACTTATTTATTTTAACTTTCATATTAATTAGATTAGCAATTCAATTTTGGTAAGGCCATTGAGTTTATGTGATATTAACTAATTGGATGTGATATGATGCATTATATGTTACATATTTGAAGTTAAAGTTAACGGGTCAGGTTGGGTTTAACCCCCTTCATGGATTTGGTCATGTCAAACCGTTTAATTAAATGGATGGGGCTAGAGTTGGGCTTAAATGTATTCACAGAACGGTCAACCCAACATGAACCAAACCCATGAACCTAAATTGTCACCTCTAGTCTCCATCATGTACAAAAGATACCCATCTAAACATATTTAATGCTGAATTATGTCATCTAAAAAACAATACTTCACCCATAAAGTTTTAAAACAGTAGTGCAAAAAATTCTACAAGTTTCACCACAAGGAAATGGGATATGCAGGCAACATGTAAAAGAAATAAAAATGTAAATCGGTTAAAAATCACAAGTACACTGTAGAATTTCATTCCACGAGTCCACCAGAAGACAAGGCCTCGCTAAAAAGAAAACGTTCTCATATGAGTCACTTACAACATTCTCAATGAGCATTCATGATTACAAATTCTAACATCCCCATCTGCTGAATCTAAATCAGGGTCAAGGTAGATATGGCTACTTGAGAATTTATTAATATCCTCAAACAATAATAATTTACAACGATTGGTTTTTGTCACTCATGTATTCAAGTTCAATGGTTTGAATCCCTCGCACTCACAACTCATTTTGTCACTCACATTCCCCCACAGGTTTATGTAAGATTGAGCATTACATTTATAAGAGCTTGAAATTACCACCAATACTTCAAAGAAAAGGTTAATGAAATTGAAGTGCATTTACAACAATACAGAAAATAATTTGTAAGGATGAAGTCAGCATGCCTAAAATGAATTTCACACATTTGACAAAACCCGATATCTATATTTGTGCATTATTAAATGGCAGAATAGTGTAACAAACCAAGGATGAGTTCAACATCTTCAACAAAACCCATCCTTAACATTTCATCAGCCTCGTCAAGAACTCGGAATTTTAATGAGCTGAGATCAATATTCCCTCTTTCAATGTGGTCCTGCAACAAAATCCCCATAGAAATAAAAACATCAAAATCAACATATATTGCTCCAACATATGGAGCGCCAAATTTTGGTAACAATAAATGTTCAAAACAAATGGCAACCTTAATGCGCCCTGGTGTGCCTACAACTATATCAACCCCCCTCTTTAATTGAATCTGTTGACCATTGTAGGGAGCTCCGCCATACAAACAACATGAAGCCAGCCCCACTGCTCGGCCATAAACTTCAAAGTCAGCAAACACCTGTGTTAACCAAAAGTAAGCATATTGATATGGGAAGGGATTATAGTTTGCAAAGTAAAGTTCACTGTATCATATGCCCCTTATTACCTGCTTGGCCAACTCCCTGGTTGGTAAAAGCACAAGAACGCTAGGCATCCGCCCATATACAGTCTGTCTGGAGGCCTTTAAATGCCCGTTTGTCAAGGATTCCAAAATTGGCAACACAAAGGCTAGAGTTTTACCCTGTTGGCAGGTAAAGATTAGCCACAAGCAGTTGCATTAAGAAAAAGTGAAATGTGATAAATTGATAATTGATGAAAAGACGCAAAAGTTTAAAGACATTAAATTGCCCTTCACAATGTAAAAGAGCTCATAGCAATCGCATTTGCGAGGTGCCACATTGAAATGTATAAAATGATGATGGTTAAATTACATGACCAGCATGACAAAAAACAATAAAAGCATAACAAATAAAGATGCAATCAAAAATGTGTGTATTTTCAATGAAAAACACACTCGCATACACATTGACACACAAAGTCTTTGAACAAACTATTAAGTTAAATGAATTATACAAGAAAACACAAATTCCCAGAAGAGGCATCATTTGCTGTACAATAATCAATCAGATAAATGGGAGAGGGAAGATCAACATCATAGAAGGCAATAAACAGTAGAAGTGTAAAGATTTTATTAAGTGACGCGCTCAGCAGATTACTATGAAAAATATAAATTATTTTGTATATTACGTAAGTTTTGCAATGCAATGCAACATAATGAAACAAGCTTTCCACATAAACTGGAAGAATATTTATGAGTTAAATTAATCTACAAATTCTAAGACATTAATTGTTCGTCATCATTATCATCTCCATTTTTATAATCATCCAAACTTAAATGTTGTAGGATGAAATCCCATAATCACTTAAGTTGATAAGAGGTGGAACTCGTTATTTATAGATTGAGCGAAATGATACAACCTAGAGAAATCGTATGAGGGACTAATACACGACGCTGGGCTTGGGCCCTAACCTGACTGCGTCCCAACAGCTGTAATAATCAAAAATAATATTTTAAAAATAATATAATCTAATAATCATCACATGAAATTTAAAATTAAATACATCTTTTTTGCAATGTTCTTAAGCCCGGAGGCAGAATGGATGGCCCGACCGGTCAGACAGCCGGACGGTGGGGTTTCTCACGCTGTACGGGATATAAAGCCATTTTTTGCTTTTGGGCCTGTTGCAGCTGCCCAAAACCGGTGAGAAACCTGTCGGACCAGCCGGTTCCAGCAAAAAACTGAACCGGATTGGTTGATTTTTGCTTTTTTAAAAATAATATTTTTAATTGTTCTTTTTATATTATAATAATATAATATTAAAAATAAATGAAATAATAAACCGGTTCAACCATCCAGCTTAACCGATCAGACCAGTCCAACATTGAGCCGCTCCCTTGTCCGGTTAGGACGCCTGTCCTGTACTGAAAACACTGCTTTTTTTTGGTCGGGTAGAAGGTCACAAAGTGCAATAAAAAATCTAAAATAAACAATTTTAGCAATTGAAAAAAGCACATAACAAAGATCTCATAGTGATTCTATTTCCATGATTAGCATAACTGGTCGTCGCTGTCCCAGATTTAAATGATACTAGAAACCTTCCAACATGTTGTGCAGGAAAAAAACAATAGACAACTTCAGCAATGAAAACGTGACATGGTGGCTACAAAAAAGTTGTTAAATCAGCATTATTTATAAAAAAAATATCAAAATATGCCTGGAAAACAAGTTGTGAGCGGACAAGGAGTGCCGCAAGTGGCTCTAATTCCATTAGATTCTACAATTTCTACCATTCATCCATGAAGGACAGATTGATGTGTTTATTTTAAAAGGAGTAACGAAACAACCCAAATTATGCAGAACACTAAACTTTTACCTGTCCAGTGCGCGCTCGACCAACCAAATCAGATCCATCAAGAATGGTATTAAATGTCATTGCCTGGATCGGGAACAGAGACTCGATCCCCTTGGTCTTTAGCGTAGCTGCTAATGATTCTGAAATTCTAAAATTGGAAACCGCGTTCGGACCATCCTCCTCATGCCCACTCTTCTCCTTATCACTCTCCTCCACCTTGGCCTTCTTCTTCTTCTTCTTAGACTCGATCTCAAGCGAGTTGACCGGGTCGCCCAATTCAGAACTTGTCTCGCTCCTCGCATCTTCGTAGTCATCCTCAGCCCGATCCGAAGCCTTCCTCTTTCTAACCTTCTTCTCGCTGCTAAACTGGGCTTCCGAGTCGGAGTCTGATGCAATCAAGTTCTTCTTCTTCTTCTTTTTGTCCTTTTTTATCTTACTTCCCATCACAGTATCGGATTCTAGGGCGTCAGCGGAGGCGAGGTGTTTCGTCTTCTTCTCCTTTTTGTTGGTTTTAACGCCATCAGCAGCAGCCAAGGTAAGAGAAGGCATGGCGATGAACAGATGCAGGGACGATAATAAACAATGGGAGTGATGAGACGGGGGACTCCTCTGCTTCCTGAGCCTAGGGTTTATCTGCGAGGTGCATCCACAGAAGGCAAGGCGAATAGGGTTTGCAGATATGATTATATATGTATTTTGACGGCCGGATGGTAGGACTCGCGTTATACACGGAATATATATACAGATATATAAATATAGGTGCAGGCAACTAAAGATATGTTTTATACCGGTGTTCGCTCGGTTTTTTTTTTTTTTTTTTTTTTTTTTAATAGGGTTGAGGGTGTTTTTTTTTAAATTAAATGGGGTTAGATTTTTTAAAATTTGGGATATGGGTGTATAAAGCATCATATCAAATGACGCTTTAGGTATAGATCCAATTATAATTATGTATTAACAATTTTATATATATATATAGATTAAACTTATTTTAAATGTATATATAAATATCTTTTAATAATTATATAATTATAAATACATTTATATTTATATATGTTTATTTATAATTATTTATATGTGTTTATTTATAATTATGTATATATTTATAATTATATTTATTTATAATTGTAAATATATATTTATATAAGTAGATTTATGTTTATAAATATATATTTATAATTTATTATATATTTAAAAAGATTATAAATTTATTTATAAATAAACATATATTCATAACTATATAAACATATATTTATAACTATATAAATATAGATTTATAATTATAGATTTATAATTATAGATTTATAATTATATAATTATAAATATATTTATAAGTATAATTATAAATAATTTCATATTTTTAAAAATATATTTATATATATTTATAAGTGTGTGTATATATATATATATTGAATTTAAAATTATTAGGTGTTTAAATGTATATTAAATTATATAATTATAAATATAGTTTAAATGTATATGTGAATTGTAAATATATTTATAATTATATACTTATAAATCTATCTCTATAATTAAATATTTACAATTATATAAAAAATATATTTATAGTTATTTAATTATTAAAATATATTTTATATACATTTAAAACATATTTATAATTATATGATTTAATATACATTTAAACACCTGCTGATTTTAAATATAGTTTTGTTACATATATACATACAAATATAATTTTGTTATACACACACATGCAAATATATATTTAAAAATATGATTGTGGAGATGTTGTTGCGCTCTCGCGGTTTCATGGCGATCTTACAGCGTTTTAGGCGACGAGGGCTCCTATGGCATCTCTCCTGGATGATTCGAAGAATGTTGAGCTAGAATCTTCTCCTCCTTCGATCTTGGACCTGGATTCAACAGACAAGGGACTTTCAAAGGACCAGGCTCCTGGTCTCAGCGCTTCTTTTGGTATTGCGATCTTAAAACCTGATTGTGTGAAGCCCTCTTATTCGAATGCCAAAGGCAAGAGTATCTTGAAGTCGACGAACCCTTCAGATCCTAAAGATTCTTGCGATGTTCGTCAAAGGAAAAGTTGTTCTTACACGGAAGCTGTAGTCGGGATTGCTGGTCCATCGACTACAGCGCTTGTGAAGAATTTCACAGGAGTTAGGGATTCTAGAGTTACAACCCCTAAATTTGCTTCAGCAGCCTTTCGTGATGATGCATATGAACATAATCATCAAACCTTTGAAGGAATCCATTGGGACTGTAAGTTCGCATCCCAAAAAACCACGAAGAAGTGATAAATTGCTTTTGTGGAAGCCATCCAAGGAATTATTGTAGACAAGATAAAGGAATGTAAGTGTTCTATTATTGCCTATTTATCTTTTCAAGCCAAAGATAGATGATGGAGTTTAATTGAGCTTAAGAAAATACTTATTGAGATCACTGATTTTGATGGTTGGAAAATTACATCATTAGGGAAGGGTTTCTTTCATATAGTCTTCCCGAATGCAGTTATGGAATCTAGGGCATGGGGGTTTGGCTTTGTGAACCTGAAGTCTGGATTCCTCAGGATACAAGACTGGGATCTTGTCTTTAACCCACTAAATACGAAGAACTCGCTTACCCATATTTGGTTGCGAATTCATGGCTTAAGCTGGTTCCTATGGTACCCACATATTTTATGGGAGATTACCTTAGCCATTGGTGTTCCGATTAAAATGGACAAGGAGACGTAAAGGGCAAGATACAACCACTTTACTCGTTTGCTCATGGAGGTTGACCTCTCTCCTCCTTTGATTAAAATAGTGGTGCTTTCAATTAATGACTTCAGGTTTGATCTAAATATTGACAATGAAAAAGTGTCTGATTTTTGTACAGACTGCCGCAATATTGGACATACATTTGAGAGATGTAAAATAAGACTTGTTTGTAACTCTTGTGGGATGAAGGGTCACTCGGCTAATAACCGTAGGTGAGCTATGACCAAGGACTCCCCTTCAAATGATGATATTCTTGGGTGTGATTCCAAAGATGATCTAAGACAACAGGGTAGTTTGGATCCTGGCTTTCAGGGTCACATGGGCGATACTCAATTGGAGGGTGGCGAGTAGACATGTGCTCATCTCCTAGTAAATGACCAGAATAATCTGGTGCATGAAGAAGGTGGTCTAAAAGATCACAACAATGATATAACTGGGACTGATGTATCTTGTTACAAGAACCAATTGGGCTCCCATAAATTAGAGGGCATTAATGAGAATGCTCCTTCTGATTCACAGGATGTGTTTGACTTCTCAGGTGCTATGTAAGATCAGACTGATAAATATTTGCACTCCTCTTCCATAAAAGGGAGGAAGCCTCTTGACATGTCTTCTCTCTCATTTGTCCAACTCATGAAGCCTAAGCCTGGGAAATCTAAGGCTTGGGCTAATAAAGGTGGCATAGATGGTCAATAGACTTTGACACTTAATGCTTTAGTGGTTGATCCACTTGATGAAAATCAAACATGGGATGTCAGCATCACACCTGAAGTTGGTATTATTATGGTTGTTTCACCCTTTGCACATGATCCTAATGGAAAATCTAAGGAAGTTGCATCCCCCAAGGAAATCCCCTCCCACGGTCCCCGAGGCAGTTGACATAGTTCGGCCTACTGCATCTGCTAGTATGGACCCAGGTTCCACTCGTAATGTTGCACAAGGCTCAACCACTAGTGGTACATTCGCCAAGGAGATGCTATGTGCAATAGTGAACATGGATATGGTTGAGGCTATTATTAGACCTGATTATCCATCCAACGGCCCGAAGACCTTCAAATTTTTATTTTGATAAAAACCCCTTTTAAGGGAAGAAGGGGGGAAAACTCGTGACATCAAGACTTAAACATCAAACCAAGTCCCAACAGACCAAAACTAAAGATCAAGAACAACCCTCCCTACAAGAGATCAGCTCCTCCCAGCAACAAAATACATTAAAAACCAGCTTCCATTGTCTCATCGCAGCACGACTAGCTGTCCCGCGCCAAAAGCATGGGCCTGGTACCGATGGAAAAAGCCATACCCTCTCAAACATCCAATTCCAAGAAGCCATGAAACAATGAGAACTAATTTCCCTCCAGGGAGCATGGATGCATGTTGTGTTAGTACTGAGGGGAAAGGATTGTTTGATCGATAATTCAGGCAGAGCCAATACCAGGGAAGCTTTACTGAAGGAAGCTGACATGGCATAACCCACTGAGGTTCAACCGAAAGTAAGGGAGCACTCACATAGTCTGCTTGATATCTTAAATAGATCCAATAGCAGAGAGGTTTTCCTTGAAGAATTCAGCAACACTCATGGGATGGTCTGAGTCAAAGGACAATCACCAAGCAATGAGACTATCAATGCAAGGATTAGTTCTGATCTCACTACTACAAAAAGGCCTTTAATAGTGCTTGAATAGACCTTTATCAACACTAAAAAAGCGATGACTACCGGAGCATGGTTAAAGGCTCCAGGATTTTATCAGCGCTGAAAAAAGCATTGTTAAAAGGGGTAAAATTATATTTTTTTGGACCACTATGAGCCCGACCCCTCTATCAACGCTTCTACGACACCTTTAACAATGCTCTCCCACCCCTTTATCAATGTTTGTCACCCCACCACCCCTTTTATCAAGGCTTGTGAATCTCTAGCCTCAAGCGCACCTACCTGAATTCGAACCTTGCACCTCTCCTTTGAAGATGAAATGCTTTTACCACTACACAATGTTGTTTTGTTGTCTCTTTAATGATAATTTTATTTATTTATATATACATATATACATATTTTTTTATTCATATATTCATATAATTATTTTTAAATACATTTATAAAATATGTGTGTGTGTGATATATATAGTTATATTTATTTAAATACATCATATATTATATTCATTTACATATACTAGAATATAATATAAATATATATCTATTTACTAATACACACATATGTATCTATAAACACTATAAATATATTTGTATATTGTAAAAAAATGGTTAGATATTGTTTTAAATACATTTTTAGAATATGTATTTATTTACATATCTTAGAATATACATATACATCTATATTTGTTAATTATTGACACACACACATTTATATATAAACATTAATTGTATAAGTATATATATACATATTATTTCATTTTTATAAGGTAAATGAAATGGACAATTTTTTACTTTAAATCAAATGAATAATAAATATTTATTTTATATATTTTAAAATACATTTTTACGTAAATATGTTGATATATGTATTTATACAAGTGATTTATTATAAGTAAATATAAGAAAATATGCATATATTTAATTATAAATTAAACTACATTGTGAAAAACACTAAAATTTAAAAATCAAAATATCGATATAAATGTAATTCCTGGGAATAAATCCAGTCTCCACTGAAAAAAGGCAATAAAAACCCCTTAAACGAGCTTGAAAATTTATCGAATGTTAAAAAATTGGAGTACCCTAACTAAAAACTCAGTTTTAGAGGCCTTTTGTGTCTTTTTTGGCCTCAAAAAATGTGATAGGGGGTTCCCTATATTAATAAGACATAAAGATTGTTGCAGGCTTTGATTTGATATGTGGTGGAGTCCAAATGGACACCCAGATAAAAAGTTGTGGATATTTGAAGTTCGAGTTACATTTTTAACTTATTTTAGATCTTTATTTTTATTTTTATTATATTCAAATTGATATTAAATGACTACTCGGTAATAATTAGCAAATTATTAATTTAAAATATTTTTTAAAATATTTTGTAAGTCATTTTCACTGAATATCTTATATATTAAGTGTAAATACCTATTTACCTTATCTAAAACATATTTAAAAATTATATATTATATTTATTTATTAATATTTTTTTTATGAAATGTTTTTTTTAAAATATACCCTTTGTTAGTGCTAGTAAAAAAGTACTGATAAAGGGGGGTCTTTATCAGTGTTTCTAAAAAAGCAATGACAAAAACCACCCCTTTATAAGTGTTTTTTTAGCGTTGTTAAACACCCCCTTTAACAATGCTTTTTATAGCGCTGACAAAGAGGGTCTTTAACAGTGCTTTTAGCTAGCATTGTTAAAGCCCTAGCACTGGATAAACCCAATTTTGTAGTAGTGACTGAAGATATTGTCAAAGGGTTATGGTCTGGATTGAGAATAAGACCTTTGACCACTTAAGGATCTCACCCCACCAGATGACAACTTTTACCCTCAAGTTGATGATGAAAAGACATGAAAAAATCCCAAAACCTAAAGAAGGGCCTATCACGACCCATCCCAATGGGGCTCATGCCGTAACTGCCCCAAGCCCACCTCCAATAGGCTATGGGCTAGCGGTTAATGCCGAGTAGGCATGTCACTACATGGGATGCCTTAACCTAATGCACTCGTACACACACTCACATATCCAAGCTCATACAATGCTGAAATGTAAAACAATTGATAAAATAAGCATGCATACATCTAAATCCCACAATTAGAGTACAATAACAAGTAAGAAAAGCAAAAAGGGTCAAATACAATCCCACCATAAAGAGACTGAAAATAAGTCCAACTTGAAAGTATAGAAGGGGACTGATGTCAAGGTAACTGTCAGAATACACCTCGGTCAGTCTAGCTCACTAAGCTCCGCCTGGTCCTGGTCCCTCTAGAACTCCATCAAAAGGTTGATCATCTACATAAAACAAAACACATGCGGGAAAATCCCATGCAGGGGTGAGTATAACAATACCCAATAGGAAACCCCAAAATCACTAAGCATATAACAAGAATAATAGTCAGCTCATCACAGGTACCTTTCTACAGAATATATAACAAGAATATCTATATATACTCAATAAAGACACACCATCTCAAGGTAAATTCAAAACCGTAATGCTGGTCTAGGAATCATGCTTAAAGGTTCCATGTAGCACTCATTCAAACATATTCCATGAGTCACATAGCACCGAGGGCATCCATCTGAGGTGTCATGCTCGTTAGATCTCACCATAAGAAGTACATGCTGGGAGTTTGAGGAGAACAATATAGATATGAGGATTACACCCAAGGCCATGGTGTATACCAACAAATCAATCTGGAATAACCTGGTAAGTAGAGGATTAGCGTCCGTGTAGTGTTGGTCACGATGATACTAAGAACTCCACCTAGGGAAAGATGATGATAGAGGATCTCACTCCAAGCCTCATAGAAGGGTTCCAACAACTCTATCTAAGAAGTCCCACTGAAGGGATCACCATACTATGTATAGGATATGATTCCATACTAACCCTTAGAGAATGGATCAAAGGAACGATCCCTAACTAAACTTGTCCAAACTGAAGAGGAAAAGGACTCTAATCCATCTTTGAAAGGAGTACACGATGTGTACTTGTAGTACATGGCAAGTCCCTTTGGCACCGGGTCCTACCCATGTATCACAACCCATGTCCATGTAAGAGTACATGACATGTCCTAGCCCATGTACTCGTAGCCATGTCCAAGTACACAGCTCAACCCGTGTATGCCTAGTATGGTCGTGTTTGTGTCGGAGTACATGGTGTGTCCATGACCGTGTACTCCTAGTCATGTCTGGGTACCCTATGAGGTACACTCTAAGCTGCCAGGTTGAGTCACATGCTGTGTAATAGGGGTCACATGTTGTGTAACATTTAAATTTTCACGGAAACCCTAGCGCTGCACTAGGGGTTCCCACATGGTGTGTAGCTCCGCAATACATGTAGTGTAATGTGGGATTTTCCAAAAATCTAGAATCTTCCTTCACGTCATCGCCTGCTCCTCCAACCTAAAATTTGACCATGAATCACGTCGGGGAATGTAGACCTGCTTCAACCGAGCCTCACTGTCGTCGTTCACCGAAATCCAGTCATCCGATTCTCATGGGAATCAATTATCATTTGTCCTCATCATCGTCGCATGCACCGATCAAACCAGAGGTCTTTGATCTGCTCTGTTTCTCTTATTTCCACCACCATCACATGATCCCCACATTATACCAAGCCTCGATATATGATAACAATCTGTTACACCAAGAAACTGGTTCATAACAATTATTTATCCAGAATTTGTCGAACCGTAGGCCAAGATATTTTCCCGTGATGAATAAAGAAATAGGGGAAGAAGTGCACAATCACAAACATGAGGAATGAACCTCATCAAACATTTGTGTCAGCATTGGTTTGTTACTATTAGAATTATGGATAAAGAGATGATAAAATAATCACAAAGTAATTCCCAAACCTGGGATAAATCTAACCCATCCCTGCAATATGCCTGATTCGCGAATCAATCTATTGGTCAATTGATTCATGTTCATCATATGAATAATAATATAAGAATAAATCCAAATAAAACAAACATTCGACCTCGAATTAGATCTATCGCTGATGAAGAACGACCACATGTCGTTATTATTGGTGAGATCCACACGTTCCACTGCACACCGATCGATAATCCACAATTCAGTGGTTGTTCATCTGAGAAAGATCCGCCAACACTCTCTCTAAAGGTTATCTAGATCTACAGGTTTTAGTGTCTAAACCTAATATCTCTTTATAATTGTGTTTTTATTGACAACCTCAGGTCACAACAAATTAATTAAATAAATCAATTTAAATCAATTAATTAATTTAATTGTTTTCCCATGACCACGCCCAACCCAAGCGTCTGACGTTCTCTAAGTTTATGTCGTGCCCAGGGTAAAGCCCAGCGAGGCCCATTGGGCCTGACCCACTAGCCAGGCCGGGCTAGACCTACCCTAACTTGAATCAGGTCAGGTCAGGCCGGTAGAATTAAACTGGGGTATGTGAGACCCTCAGGTCGGTCCGACCGGGTCGGACTAGGCCTAGACTCAACCAGCTCTTGATTACTAAAACACCCATATCTTACAGGCCGAGCGTCCGTTCGATACGCCAGTTGTTGCGTTGGAACCCTTACGACGAGAAGGTATTTGGGGTTATTCTATGTGGGACTTAGTGACAGTTGAGGTATTACCAATGGATCAATAAGCAGTCGTGTGGATCCTTAGTGTCCTGACAGATGAGCAACTGCCGTATGGATCCTTAGTGGCCTGACAGACGAGCATGAGCCATGTGGATCCTTAGTGTCCCGATATATGAGAAACAGCCGTGTGGATCCTTAGTGACCTGGTATATGAGCAGTAGCTGTGTGGATCCTTAGTGGCCCAACAGACGATAAACGATTCATCAGGGATGAGTCCCTCAATAGTACGAAACGTTCATCACTATAGCCAATGAACCTTCTTCCCATGCTTTAGATTGTACTTGGTGTGAGTTTTCCTTACTTTGTGGCTTCGTCCACACGTGTTGTGTCTTGTGTAGAAGACGAATGTTTTGATGGAGGACTTGGTGGCCTAGAAGCTAGCGTGACCCAATAGGATCAAGAAGATAAGACGTACTACTTCAGCTTCCAATAGCTACACTACCCTTACTATCGAGTGGGGATTTCAGTGGATGGCTACCCGAGTCCCTTTGTACTTTCCCGTTTTTAGTCTTTTTTTGGGTTTGTATCCTGACTCACTTGTTTTCAGTTGTACTTGTACCCAAAACTTATTTCAGTATACTTGTTTTCCCCTTTTAGTTTGCGGGACATGGTTGGGCGTGTGTGTGTGTACAAGTACTCAAGCAAATGCCTCCCACTTGCAGGTTGATGCCTTCGGCACCGGTCACCAACCCTTGGCCTTCGGGAGGCAGGATTGGGGTATGTCATAACATCCACGACACCAAGGGTCACACTAGAAAACTGATGAGTAATTGGCTAAACCCTTCTATACATGAGTTTATCCCACACTGCTTGAGTTTCCTTCTCACCTACAAAGGAAAACCTGGTCCCATCACTGCGGACACACTGCATCCTCTATTTGAAATAGTTTATCTGGGTATGAACTATAGATAACCAATCCATACCTAAGATGACTTAATAAGACCTCATTGCTACTAAAAATAGATCCCAACATAAATTCTCACCTCCAAGAGTTAGGTCACACAGTCAGCAGAAGTGTGTGATTGCTGAGTCACCTCCCGTAGGAGTCTTCAAGTGCAAGGGTCAAGCCAAAGGCTCAACCAGAATCTCTAAGCCTCAAGCCAGATATGTGAAAATAAAGTAATGACTAACACCTGTGTCTATCAGTGTTGTAGCTAAGGTAAAAAAGACATAGATCGTACCTTGTATCATACCCAGAGCTTCTGGGTCATAATCCTCAACTTCTTGTAGCCACCCACACCCCTATCATCCAGCTCCCCGAGTCTTGCATGGACCACCTGGGGTGGTGGTGGTAATAAATCGAAACATATAACACATCCAACTTTTCTCCAATATCCTCTACCATGTCTAATACCCTGCGGACCTGTCTGCTCCTAGCGCCGCTGATCATACCACGATTCACAGTTTTATTTCACCCTTATACCAATGCATTAAACTGGTTTTGTATTGAAAATTCCAAGTATAATAACAAATTTCACTTCATTTATGATTCTATTATTTTGTGTTTAATAATTTTAAAAAGGAAAATATTACTTTTTTTATAATTACATTGTACGTGGATGTGATTTGGAGGGCCCATGATGAAGTCCAAGAAAAATGGGCCAAACCGTGCAAGATCCGAGCACACTAGTGTACTAAAACACATAATTTTACTAAACCGTAAATCCAAGTGGGCTTAAATTATTTATTATGGTCCAAAATTTAATGGTCTACATTTCATCTGAAGAAACCTAAGCCCTATTCGGCCTCTACAAGGCCCATCCAAACTGATCTATCTAAGGAATCAAATCTGCACAAAGTCAAAATCGGTGTTCATTATTCTATCAATATTTCAAGCTTTAGCTATGAAACTGGTGCCAAATTTTCAGTGGAGATAGTAAATATGTAGGGATACAACTTTTTAGTTTTTTATAAAGTGAGATAAGATTGTATGGTGGTAAAAAACAATGGACCAAGTGGTTTTACACAATATATGTGCCCAAAACCACCTTCCACTTTTCCTATAAAACGATACATTGGGCACCTCATTTGGAAGTTCATCCAGGAGGAAAGGTGATGTAATCCTGAGCTTCATGTTTGTATTATTTTGAATGATCCTTTTAATTCCAGGTTGTATGTTGTTTTTATTCATCCTCTCTTCTTATTTAATTGATTTATGTACTGGTATGTCATGCTCGAACTCATATGATCATGTTTGGGGGTACCCTTTCATGTGATGTTTCACACACCGTTCATCCACTTTTCTCCCCCCTTTCAATTATGGTGTTTGTGTGGTTCATATTGGTCAATTGGACTATCATAAATACTGTCAAGTCCATGAAAATTTATGTCATGATATCACAAATAAATAAAATACAAACCTGGATAGCGCATCGAGTTCTTTGTATGTTGCCTTGGTGAGTTTCAATTATGAAGTCGAACACAAATCACCCAATCATCGGTGGTATCTGATGAATCATTATGTGTTTTCAAATAAACCCTAGGTGGTATCCTAGTTTAAACTTAGTAACATTCTGTTTCTAGGTGTTACAAACCAATGATTAATAGATCATAACCATATCTCTTGAAGTGATAAAGGATGTGCATCATGAGATTTCCCCATGTTGATCACACTTAATCAAATCTGTTAATTTCTATTTTATTATATCACTTTGTTTTATACTCTTTCATATTAAATAAAAAAACCCAAATTTCATACAATATCATTACCATTTTTCTTAATAAAAACATTCTTTTTAAATTAATGATTTAAGGCTCCATTGAGAGATGACCTAGGGTTCCTGATATACTGTAGAAATTCTAGTAAAAACTAAACATTTAATTTGACGTGCTCGACAACACAATCAAATTTTTGTGCTGTTGTCAGGAAGACAAGACCATTTTTTTATTTATTTCCTTTTATTTCTTTACTTTTATTTTTACTTATTACTCCTTTTTATATCCTTCCCCCATTTGATTGTTTTTGTTTTGGTTTTGGTTTTTATTTTTGTTTATTTTTGTGTGTTCTTTCTCTCTCTCTCTTATTATTATTATATCTTTCTTTAATTCTGTAGTATAACATTCTCTTTTATTTTCTCTATTTACCCTTTTTAAGTGATTTTATTTTTTACATCCTCCATCATAAAAAAAAAAAAAAAAATCACAACTTATTTTCATGACCCGACCAAAAAAGGAAAAATTGCTTGAATTTGACCTAGAAATTGAAAATCCACTTCACTCAAAAATTAGGTCATCTAGAGTAGTATAATCAAGTAACACTGATGAAACCCTTGTGGAACCTCAATTAGTCCCAAACCAATCAAAAATTGAACCAAACCAAACCCCAGAAATCATGGCTGCAAATAATCGAACCTTAAAAGAACTGACCACCCGGATGTGGAGTACCAACCTACATACATCCAATATCCTGAGGAAGTAGCCAACTTTGATCTAAGATCAGGACTAATCCAAATCCTTCCTAAATTCCATGGTCTTCCTAGTGAGGACCCTCACAAACATCTCAAGGAGTTTCACATAGTGTGCTCCACTATGAAACCCCAAAATATGTCTGAGGATCTCATTAAGTTTAGGTCCTTCCCTTTCTACTTAATAGTGTATCCAAAAACTAGATATATGATCTTCCTACCACAATTGGGGGTTGGAATGACCTGAAAAGACTCTTTTTAGAGAAGTTCTTCCCTGCCACCCAAACTGCATCAATTAGGAAAGAAATCTATGGCATTAGGCAATCACAGGGAGAGACCCGTCATGAATACTGGGAGAGATTCAAAAGACTTTTCTCAAGATACCCCACCACCATATTAGTGAAAAATTGTTAATAAAATACTTTTATGAGGGAATTATTCCCATGGATTTTGGAATGATTGATGTTGTAGCTGGTAGTTCCCTAGTTGATAAAACTTCTTCCGCCGCTCGTGACTTAATATCCAACATGGCTCAAAATGCACAATATTTTGGTACACGAGCTATTACACCCACCCGAGGAGTTCATGAGGTAAGTCATTCATCTCTAGAACAAAATGTAGATAACAATCTTGATGAGATGCATACGCTTTTAAGGAAATTATCTCAAACACAAGGTAACTCACAATCTCCTCATGTTCCATTACATTATGGTATTTGTTATGATAACACTCATTTTATAACTAGTTACCACAAATTTAGGATTCAACCGAGTCTTGTGCAGTAGTATTCCTTGGGCATTAATTCCAACAAGTACCTCCCTTCAAGCAAGAACCATTTAGGCCAAATCCAAACCTGTAAGAACCCGATTCTTATTATTGAGGTACGAGTTTCTTCTTTTCATTTTCCTTTAATGTTTTTGAGAAAATAAGGAAAATGGGGAAAAATCCCAAAATTTATGGGTACATGCTATGTACTTTTCCACACGCCGTGTACTTTGGCTGTGTGGGATAAGAATATAGGGCGTGTAGGCTTGTCGGCGATTAAGGGTGTAAAAACTAACTACACACCGTGTACTTAGTAATACATGCCATGTAATCAGTCGGCAGGTGAACAATAAGTCGGTGGGATTAGCCACCAGTGGAATTATAGTACACACTATGTAATTAGTAAAACACGCCATGTAATCAAGTCTGCAGTTGAATAGTGATGCGGTGGAAAGAAGCCGCCAGGGGAACATTTAAAAAAATGGAAAGTACACGCCGTGTACTTGAGAGTACACGCCGTGTAGTTATGTTTTTTTTATTAAAAATGGGCAGTATAATCCTCATTCAGCAGAGGAGGCATAGAACTCGGCGGGAGATGCGGGAGAGAAGGCCGAGACTTGGAGGAGCTCCTGATCGCACACCGGGACTTCGATTCTTCCGCCGTCGATCTCATTTGAACTACGCATATGATATCTTCTCTCTTATTGAACCTCTCCTTCCAATTCTTGACCTAAGGGAAGTTATTTGAGTTTGAAAAAGTAAATGGTTATCCCAGATATACGTTGTTCTCAGTTGATTCGGGAGGTGTCATTCACGTATATCGATCAGAGGAGATCGAGGTAGGTGGTCTTGTGTTTATTTCCAACTGTTGAGTTGATTTTGTGCACCGTTGTGCCACACTCCCATGTTTGGGGTGTCGTGTGGCTGAGACCTTGACTTTTTAGATACCTAGAATTGCATAGGTGATCTCATGAATATGTATGAACTACTGTTTGGGATTGTTGCTTTGATACAGGGCCACCCCGAGGGTGCGGTTCCCTTGTTTAACCGTTTGGCCAGGATACCCGTGGGTATGCCATGATTATAGCATGTTTTGAGTTTTCTTGAGAGGAAACATATATAAATTGCTTGCTTATGTGTTGGGATCAGCCCGATTACTTTCTTTTGTTCTGTTTAGCCTGAGGGAAAGGTTCTTTTTAGCTTGAGGGTGAGGTTCTGTTTAGACTGAGGGAAAGGTTTTGTTTAGACGAAGGGCAACATTTCTTATGCCTGAGGGCAGTGTTTGATTAACATGAGGTAAATATTTTGTTTATCCTGAGGGTAACGGTTCTTACGCCTGAGAGAAATATTCTTTATGCCTGAGGGAAATCACCTGAGGGTTTCGTTTCAGTTTGCCAGAGGGTAAGGATTTGCATGTTTGAGGACATTGTTTACTTGAATATTCACTATGGTGATTTCTTATGATGTACCTTCCAAGCTAAATCATAGGCTTGGAATTGTTAAATAATTATTAAATTGGCAATATAACTAGTATGAGTAGCTACTTTTGAGTACTTCCTAGCTTACTACATTTCTTTATTGCATACTGCTGTTGCACATTTTCACTAACAGTTGGGCACAAACCTTTGATGGTTGCCTACTGGGATTTATTTCTCACACCCTGTTTGGGTCATGTCTTAGACCCAAACAGATTATATTGATGCAGGTGTTGATAAGGGCAAGAGTCCCTATATAGGTACTTGATTGTTGTAGAGGAGTAAAAGAGCATGGGACCGAGCTTAGGCTTGCAATGCTGCTGAGTTCCTGCTGCACTGTTTTGTTTTGATTTGTTGTACTTGTACCTTGTGCTGTATTTTTTTAGATTGCAGTGTATTCTATTTTGGATGCTTTCTTAGAATTAGGGACATATTGCATCATCATATATATGACTGTTGATCATCTTTTATTTTAGTACCATTGTCCATTTCATCTTGGTATTATTTACTGTTTCCGCTTTTGGTATGTTTATATTTCTCCGCTACGCTACACTTTAACAAATGAGGTCATAGTTTCCCCACTATCAGACCTAGGCCCTCGCTTCTAGTCAGTAGCCTCTGGCATTTGGGGAAATGTGCTTGAGGTCATGTGACCAACCGGGTTCGGGGCACCCGTGGTGTGACACCTAGATTCGGGACGTTACAAAGTGGTATAAAAGGCATTTCTTTTCTCTTGACTTACTGTTTGAAGCCTTTATCCAGGGATATGAATGAATAGGTACTTGGTAATAAGATGTTCCCGGGATTAGCTAACCCATGTACAGGGAAAAGCCAATCTACCTCGCTTAATTACAATTTTTCTGTTTTGCACTTTTACAATCGATTTGATTTTCACTGTTGGGTGATGCACGTGTGGTGTGCTGTTTATATTTTATACTTGGGTTCTATTTAGTTGCAACCCGATGAGATTAGGGTATGACATCTCATGCATCATTTAGGCACATATTAGAATCACATGTCATGCATAGTTTCCATGCCATGTAGGTGCATTAGAAATTGCATGTTGTTGTGATAGATGTTGTGCTAGAAAATGCATGCTATTGTGATAGATGCCTTGATAAAATACCTGCTATTTGATAGGGTATTGTTATGTAAGGTTTTGTAAATGAACACCAAACTTTGGTTCTTGAGGATTATGGGCCCTCATCAACCGGAATTTGGTGGATCATCGACTTGTTTACTTTATTATAACACGTATAAGATGCCAAGCTTTGGTTCGTGGGGAGTATGGGCCCTCACGGATCAGAATTTGGCACTTTGGTGTTCGTTCATTGGTTTTTCTGGACTCCGGAGTAGTTTCTGAGGCTTACTGTCTGGAAAAACCTAGAATACACGCCATGTAATTTTGACTACATGCCGTATACTCTTCTGTTCGGGAATAAATGAAAATTTTTTAAGTACACGCTATGTATCTTATGTACACAACGTATAGTATCTAACCGTGTCATAGGCCATGTGGATAGAAACATGGGATGGGGAAGTTCTTATGGGAACACGCCGTGTACCAGGTGTACACGCCGTGTCGTGTTGACTCTGTGTCCGCTGTATGACTAACAACACGGACATATACGCCTTCATTTAAACACACTGTGTCACTTATGAACATGTCGTGTAGTGCAATCTAGGAATCCGGTCGTGTAACTAACAACATGGGTCAATGTTATCCTTTATAGTACATGCCGTGTCCATCGGGACCACGCCGTGTAGTGTGATCCATGTATCCGGCCGTGTCTCGAACAACACGGGTTGACGAAGCTTGTCTAGTACACGCCGTGTACCTGTGGGACACGCCATGTAGTCTTGACCGGTAAGAGACCGTGTGGACTTAGCCGAGTGGCTGGGGAGACGGAGTGGAGTACACACCGTGTGTGGGTGTAACATGCCGTGTACCTAGGGTTGAGACACGCCTGATCCAACATCAGAACATGACCATGTAAGAGCCTAAGGGAACATTCCATGTAGACCTTATACACGCTGTGTAGTATCGTTCAAAAAGAGATCCGTGTGGCTAATCTATGTAAGAGGACTCAGGTAGTGGAAGAAAATTCAGGTACACGCCGTGTGTTTGGGGTGTTACACGACCAGTTCTGGAAGAAGTACACACCCATGTGAAAGACTTAAGGGCACATGTCGTGTAGTTATTATACACGCCGTGTAGTTTTTTTTGTAAAACTTTAACGTTTTCTTTCTCCTTTTCCATTCTTACGTTTCCAGTTCTTAGTCCTTGATGATCTTGATCTAAGGCGGGTGTTTGACCTTGTAGAGTCATGCCGCCGAGATGAACAGGAGTTGTTCTCCAATAGAGTGGCGATGATTATACTCTAGAGATGGTAGGACATGGGCTATTGATAGATCCTCCAGCAGTTCCAGATGCGACGCCAACCATTACACCGGACGCAGGCGTAGATGCGCAGTTCTGTGAGGGCTTCATGCGGTTCATGCAGACCTTCCAGGGAGCACCACCGGTTTCCAAATCTATGGAAGAGTTGACACGTATATTCTAGCAGCAACATCCACCTACATTTTCAGGGGATGATGGACCATAGGTTGTGGAGTCATGGTTGGGTTTTATGTAGACGATCTTCAAGCATCTGGAGACGCTTCCTGGGAGGAGGGTCAAGCTCGCTACTTATATGCTGCGTGATTCTGCCAAGAGATAGTGGGATGTTACCACCCAGACTGAGCATCACCGAGACATGGCGTGGTAAGATTTTCAAGTAGTATTCTATGAATTTTTCTTTCCGGAGACGCTGAGGTTAGATCGAGCTCGAGAGTTCATGAATCTGCAGTAGGGCACCATGTCAATGATGGAATATTCTGCCCGCTTCATTGAGCTACAACATTTTTCACCTGTTCTTGTGAGTGATGAGACGTTGAGGGCTAGATGCTTTGAGGATGGTCTATGATATGAAATCCACGTGCTGGTGAACGTTTTCAGGTTGCCTACAGTGTATGCTATTGTGAACCAGACATTTATTACTGAGCGGAACCTGCAGGAAGCTAGTGGTGCAGACTAGGGCGGTTCGACACCGATCTCTGGTACTATTTCTACCGGCAAGAGGAAGAGGCAGATGTATTTCTCTCATGGTGGCAGTACTATCCAGAAGAATTCTTCAGGTGGCCCGGTAATGTACAACCAATGTGGTAAAGAGGGGCACAAGAGACCTTAGTATCCACGTGACCCAGTGGAGTGTCGAGCTTACGACAAGATGAGTCATCTGCAACGTTTTTGTAGGGCGTTTCCACCAGTGACTAGTGAGAGGGGTTCTGTGCAGACTCCACGTATAGGAGCAGGGCCAATAACTTCATATTAGTCAGGGAATTGGAATATGTCTGGACATTAAGACTGAGGTGGTGGTCATGGACATGGTAGCCAGACACCAAGATCTTAGAGACAGTAGGGCGGGTCAGCTCAGGGTAGCCAGGATGTGTCGTAGGGCCACGACATTGGGTATGCATATGCGGTGCAATAGACCCAATAGAAGCAGGACCCCATACCTTCCACTGTTAGAGGTACTATTATAGTTTCTTCTATTTTATCTTCAGTACTTTTCGATATTGGTGATACTCATAGATTTATATCTATGCCCATTATGGAGAGCCTTGGGCTCTTTGTTTCTTCTTCTTCTGATATCATGATGCTAGAAACTCTGTTGGGAACTAGAACGACATGTGTGCGTCAGTGCAGGGAGTGCCCCCTAGAGGTTGGTGGGTGTCACTTCCTATGGGACCTCTATATCTTAGAGATGATGGGCTATGATGTCATTCTCAGGATGGATTGGTTGGTACCCTTTCAAGCCTTTGTAGATTTCTATCATTGTAGGGTGAGTTTCACGTCACCAGAGGGCAGAGAGTTTCTATACAAGGGCGAATGAGATGTCTAGGTGAGCCGAGCTGGACCCGAGCATCGTGAGTGAGGTGGAGTGACAACCCATATTGTGAGTTTGTATCTGGATGACCAGGGAACTTTTCAAAAGGATTTCCCTCCGGTGGTTAATCATTTCAGGGATGTCTTCCCAGATGATTTTTTAGGTCTACCTCTAGAGCCAGAGGTGGATTTCTCTATTGAGCTTGTTCCAGGACCGACACCGATGTCCATTCCTCCTTATATGATGGCTACACCAGAGTTTTAGGAGCTCAAGAAGTAGTTGGAGGAGTTGCAAGAAAATGGTTTCATCCGAACCAGTACTTCTCCTTGGGGTTTTTCTATCCTATTTGCGAAGAAGGCGGATGATACCATCAGATTTTGTGTGTATTATCAGAAACTGAACTAGTTGACGGTCAAGAACCGATATCCCTTACTAAGGATTGATGATCTTTTTGATCAACTTCGAGGAGCACGTGTGTTCTCAAATATTGACTTGATATTCGGATATCATCAGTTGCATGTTCGACCATCGGACATACCGCTTATAGCCTTTTGAAGCAGATATGGTCTATACAAGTACTTGGTCATGCCGTTCGAACTCATGAACATGCCAACAGTTTTCATGGCTCTAATGAATCATGTGTTCCACCCTTATCTGAATTATTTTGTGGTAGTCTTCATGGACGATATCTTAGTGTACTCTCACACTCGACATGACCATGATACCCATCTTGAGATTGTACTGAGTACATTGAGAGAGCATCAATTATATGCTAAGCTCTCAAAGTGCCACTTTTGGATGGACCAGATTCATTTCCTGGGTCATATTATCTCAAAGCCAGGAGTTGCAGTAGGCTCAGAGAAAGTGAGAGCAGTAGTTTCCTGGGAGCATCCTAAGAACGTGTTTGAAATACGAAGTTTCCTGGGGCTGGCTGGTTACTATAGGCACTTTATACAGGACTTCTCCTGCTTAGCAGTACTGTTGATGGGTTTGACTAATAAGTGTGTGAAGTTCATTTGGTCATAAGCTTGCGAGACAGCCTTTCAGGAGCCGAAGGGAAGGTTGACATCATCACCAGTCCTGATACTTCCAGAGCAAGGGAAGATCTATACAGTTTACTGTGATGCATTAGGTATTGAGATGAGAGCAGTATTGATGCAGTGTGATCGAGTAGTTAAGTATGGGTCTCGGCAGTTGAGTCCACATGAGAGGAATTACCTGACGCATGATCTCGAGTTATCTACAGTTGTTCATGCATTACACTGTTGGATACATTATCTTTTGGGAGAACATTTTGTGGTGTTTAAAGACCACAAAATTCTGAAATACATATTTACCCAGCGTGACTTGAATCTGAGACAACGAAGGTGGGTTGAATACCTTCAGTCCTTCGACTTTGAGCTTGCCTATACACCTGGTAAAGGTAACACAGTAGCTGATGCACTGAGTAGGAGGACTCAGATACATGTAGTGTAGGAGGCCAATGGTGAGTGGAAGCTTATGGATTTGTTCTCTGAGATGCATTTGGAGGTGCACGATAGTCAGGGGAGAACCTATATTTCATCCTTAGATGTGACTTCTACCCTCCTGGATAGAGTGAGGATGAGACAACTATTAGATTCATAAGGCCTAGTTCTACGAGAGTCGGTGGTAAGTGAGGACCCTCCTCCTGGTTGGACGATAGGCGATGATGAGGTACTGTGTATCCATGGACGAGTGTGGGTTCCAAGGGATATACTCAAGGAGTTGATCGAGAATTTCATGCTTCAACTTGGTCAGTGCATCTCAGAGTTACCAAAATGTACCGTGACTTGAGATGTCAGTATTGGTGGCCGGGTATGAAGAGAGAGGTAGCTGGTTTTGTTACGAGATGTTCCACCTGTCAGCAGGTGAAGGCGGAGCATCAGAGGCTAGCTGGACTGTTACAAAAGTTACCCATTCCTGAGTGGAAATGGGATGATGTCGCGATGGAATTCGTGATCGGGTTGCTGAGGTCACCTCGAGGCAATAATGTCGTATGGGTTGTTGTGGAAAGACTTACAAAGGTATCTCACTTTTTTCCAATCAAGGAGACCTTCGGTGTTGATGAGCTCGGGAAGTTGTATATCCGAGAGGTGGTACGTCTTCATGGGGTCCCTCTTTCTATCGTTTCATATAGGGACACCTATTTTACATCTCGTTTCTGGAAGAGTTTTCAGAGGGAACTGGGTACACAGGTGCTTCTGAGCACAGCTTACCACCCTCAGAACGATGACCAATCAGAGCGTATGATACAGGTTCTTGAGGACATGCTGCGTGCATGTTTCCTGGACTTTGGGGGCTCTTGGGAGAAGCACATACCCCTGGTCGAGTTTTCCTATAATAATAGTTTTCAGAAAACTATTGAGATGGCACCTTATGAGGCTTTATATGGTAGGTCATGCCAATAACCTTTGTGCTAGTTGGAGGCAGGTGAGGCAACTTTACTGGGACCACGTCTCGTGTAAGAGACTTCATATTAGGTCTAGTTGATACAGAAGCGGATGGCTACTGCACAATCTCGTCAGAAATCTTATGCTGATTGCCACAGACGACCCCTGGAGTTCGTAGTTGGGGATCATGTTTTCTTGTGTGTTTCACCGAGGTTGGGACACAGGAAGATCAGGAGATAGGGTAAAATTTCAATGAGGTGTGTGGGTCCGTTTGATATTCTAGAGAGAGTCGGGACGATTTCTTATTGGTTGTAGTTACCACAGAGGTACCGGGCCATGCACGACGTCTTCCACATATCTCAGCTGTGCCGTTATGACTTAGACCCATCTCATGTTTTTCAGCCTGAGGAGGTTGAACTTCAGGTCGATGCATCCTTTGAGGAGCATCTGATTCGTATTGTTGATAGGAGCACAAAGGTTCTCCGAGGCTGGTCAGTTCCTCTCGTACGGGTGCTATGGTAGCATGGCCGAGTGCAGGACAAAACATGGGAGCGGGAGATTGATGTATGTGCTCAGTGGCCAGAGTTTTTCTAAGATTTATCTTCACCACCCTTGGAAGGGAAATTCAGGGACAAATTGATTTAAGGGGGAAGTTTGTAAGAACCCAGTTTTTATTCTTGAGGTACTGGTTTCTTCTTTTCTTTTTTCCTTTAATGTTTTTGAGAAAATAAGGAAAATGGGGAAAAATCCCAAAATTTATGGGTAAACACTGTGTACTTTTCCACACACCATGTACTTTGGCCATGTGGGATAATAATACAGGGCGTGTAGGCTTGTCGACGATTAAGGGTGTAAAAACTAACTACACGCCGTGTACTTCGTAATACATGCCATGTAATCAGTCGGCATGTGAACAATAAGGAAGTGGGAGAAACTGCCAGTGGAATGATGGCACACGCCGTGTACTTAGTAAAACACACTGTGTAATCAAGTCGGCAATTGAACAGTGATGTGTTGGAAAGAAGCCACTAGGGGAACTGTTAAAAAATGGAAAGTACACACTGTGTACTTGAGAGTACATGTCGTATAGTTATGTTTTCTTTGTTAAAAATGGACAGTAGCCTCCTCATTCTGCGGAGGAGGCATAGAACTCGACGGGATCCATGGGAGAGAAGGCTGGGACTTGGAGGAGCTCTTGATCGCAGACCGAGACTCCGATTCTTCCGCCATCGATCTCATTTGAACCGCGTGGGTGAGATCTTCTCTCTTCTTGAACCTCCCCTTCAAATTCTTGCCCTAAGGGAAGTTATTTGAGTTTGAATGGGTAAATGGTTATCCTAGATCTATGTCATTCTTGGTTGATTTGGGAGGCGTAGTTCATGTATATCGATCATAGGAGATCGAGGTAGGTGGTCTTGTGTTTATTTCCAACTGTCGAGTTGATTTTGTGCACCGTTGTGCCATGCACCCATGTTCGGGGTGTCGTGTGGCTAAGGCCTTGACTGTTTAGATACCTAGAATTTCATAGGTGATCTTATGAATATGTATGAACTGCTGTTTGGGATCGTTGCTTTGATCCAGGGCCACCCTGAGTGTGCAGTTCCCTTGTTTAGCCGTTTGGTCAGAATACCCGTGGGTATTCCATGATTATAACATGTTTTGAGTTTTCTTGAGAGGAAACATATATAAATTTATTGCTTATGCGTTGGGTTCGGACCAATTACTTTCTTTTGTTCTGTTTAGCCTGAGGGAAAGGTTCTGTTTAGCCTGAGGGAAATGTTCTGTTTAGCCTGAGGGCAAGGTTCTATTTAGCTTGAGGGCAAGGTTCTGTTTATCCCGAGGGTAAGGTTTTGTTTAGCCTGAGGGAAATGTTTCTTATGACTGAGGGTAGTGTTTGATTAGCCTGAGGGAAAGGTTTTGTTTATCCTGAGGGCAACAGTTCTTATGCCTGAGGGAAATATTCATTATGCCTTAGGGCAATCACCTGAGGGTTTCATTTCAGTTTGCCTGAGGGTAAGGATTTGCATGTCTGGGGACATTGTTTACTTGAATATTCACTGTGGTGATTTCTTATGATGTACCTGACAAGCTAAAACATAGGCTTGGAATTGTTAAATAATTATTAAATTTTCAATATAATTGATAAGAGTAGATGCTTTTGAGTACTTCCTAGCTTAATGCATTTCTTTATTGCATACTACTGTTTCACATTTTCACTGACAGTTGGGCACGGGCCTTTAGTGGTTGCCTACTAGGATTTATTTCTCACACCCTATTTGGGTCATGTCTTGGTCCCAAACAGATTATATTGCTACAAGTGTTGATTAGGGAAAGATTCCCTATACAGGTACTTGATTGTTGCAGAGGAGTAGGAGAGTATGAGACCGAGCTTAGGCTTGTAATGATGCTGAGTTCCTGCTGCACCGTTTTGTTTTGATTTTCTGTACTTGTACCTTGTGCTGTATTGTTTTAGATTGTAGTGTATCCTGTTCTGGATTCTTTCTTAGAATTAGGGACATATTTCATCATCATATATATGACTGTTGGTCATATTTTATTTCTGTACCATTTTCTATTTCAGCTTGGTATTGTTTACTGCTTCCACTTTTGATATGTTTATATTTCTCCATTGCGCTACACTTTGACAAATGAGGGCATTGTTTCCCCACTATCAGACCTAGTACCTCGCTGCTAGTCAGCAACCTCTGGTGTTTGGGGAAATGCGTTTGAGGTCATGTGATCAACTGGGTTCAGGGCACCTATGGTGTGGCACCTGGATTCGGGATGTTACAAAACCTCAGGTGGTAAGAACAACCATAATATTGACAAGGAGGAAATGAAAGCTACCCCAAGCACAACTTGTATCAATAAGGCCAAGGTATGCAACCTTATTATCCATAAACATCTCAAAACAATCCTCCTCCTCCCAAATCTAAACCAAGTCTCGAGGACATGGTAAAGAAAATGGCAACCCAGAACCTCCAGTTTCAATATACCATGCAATCGGCTATTCAAGTCCTATAAAATCAAGTGGGACAATTTGAAAATACCATTGGTGAGATAATGATGCAAGGTTATGGACAACTACCTTCCCAAACTATTTCTAATCCAAAATACAAAGGTAATGTTTGTATAATCAGACTTCGTAGTTGTAAAGAAGTTTCTTCATCTAATGATTCTACCCAATAGGTATGTCCCCCTCTTGAAAATACTCTTTCTCCACCCATAATAGATTCCAATGAAGAAAAAAAAATAAAAAGGGTAAACAAATTATCATTGAGGATTACCATGAATAATTTGTTCCTCTTCCTTTCCTCCAAAGACTCTCTAAACCTAAGAAAAATTCTGATAATGATATTGATAATAAAATAATGGATACATTTAAGAAAGTTCAAGTTAATATTACTTTATTGGATGCAGTCAATAAAATTCCCCATTATTACAAATTTCTTAAAGAACATTTCACCCATAGAATAAGGCTAAAGGGGAATGAGAGAGTAAACCTGGGAAGAAATGTCTCAACCTTGATTCAACTAGCAATTCCAACCAAGTGCAAGGATCTGAGAACTTTCATGATACCTTTCTCCATAGGGGAGACATTATTTTTAAATTCTATGATAGATTTAGGTGCTTCAATTAATGTAATTCCTTACTCTATGTACACTTCTCTATAGGTTGGATTGATTCAATCGACATGCATCATAATGAAACATGCCAACTAGAGAACAATACACCCATTAGGAGTGTTCGAGGACGTCCTCGTAAAAGTAAATAATCTCATATTCCCCATTAACTTATATTTTATTGAGATTGGGTATACCCAAACCCAATGATATTCCCCTCTCATACTTGAAATACCATTCTTGAAAACAAAAAATATGATTATCAATGTTCACAATGGTACGTTGTCCATGGAGTTTGGTGGAGAAAAGGTAAGTTTTAACATCCCTGAGGATATGAAACACCCCATTGAAAAGCACTCCACTCTTCCTATATATTCGATGGAAGTGATCTCAAAATATGAGCACACACACAATTATCTCCTTGAACCATACTCTGATTCATTTTACTCTTCTTCACCCTTGGATGATTTGAGTTTTGATTCATGTTTTGAGTGTTGTGTGGGTTCTGTAAAGTGTAAATTTTTTTCTTTAATTGATGAGTATGTTCATTCTGAGGTACCCATGACAATCGATGATTATGTAAATCTCATTTCAATTGATTCTCTATCCTTATAGAATTAAAATGATCATATAGACATTTTCATAGACCTCACCCCCCCTAAATCACCTCCCTCAATCCAAAAACCACCGATATTAGAATTAAAACCACTTCCATCTAATTTAAAATATGCGTATCTTGTGGGTATTGGACAATTGACTATAATTATTTCCAATAAACTCTTTTAATAGTAAGAATCAAAGCTACTTGATCTATTGAGAGAGTGTAAAAATTTTATAGGATAGACATTGGATGATATTCTCGGGATTAGCCCATATATTTTTATGCACCATATACTTTTGGATAATGAGTCTAATCTCAAAAGATAATCTCAATACTAGTTAAACCCAACTCTTTTTGATGTGGTAAAATTGGAAGTTAGTAAATTACTTACTACTGTGATCATTTATCCTATATCTAATAGTAAATGGGTTAGCCTAGTTCAAATTGTGCCTAAAAAAACTGTAATAATAGTAGTTTCAAATGAAAGGAATGAATTGGTTCAAACACATGTGGAAAATAATTGGAAAGTCTGTATTGACTACTGTCGACCAAATCAAGCCACACAGAATAACCATTTTCCCCTACCTTTCATTGACCAAATGTTAGAATGATTGGCTTGTAAGTACCATTATTGTTTCTTTGATGGCTATTCGGTTTATTTTCAAATCCATATAGCCCCTGAGGATCAAGAAAAGACAAAATTTACATGTCCATTTGACACATTTTCATATAGAAGGATGCTTTTTGGTCTTTATAATACCCTTGGTACTTTTTAGAAATGCATGTTGAGTATTTTTTCTGAGTACCTAGATAATTGCATGGAAGTTTTTATGGATGATTTCACGGTTTATGGAACTTACTTTGATGAATTTTTGGAACACCTAGGTTTTATCCTCTACCGTTGCATTGAAAAAGATCTCATATTAAATTATGAGAAATGCCATTTCATGGTTGAGCGGGGAATGGTTCTTGGTAATGTTATTTTGAAAGAGGTAATTCAAGTGTATAAATCAAAAATTGAATTAATTTTAACCCTTAAATATCCAAAATGTGTTTGTGAGGTGTGATATTTCTTGGGTCATGCTGATTTTTACCGCTGATTCATTAAATAATTTAGTAATATTTCACTTCCTTTGTCTCAATTGTTACAAAAAGATTCTTAGTTTATGTTTGATAAAAAGTTTGGGGATGCTTTAAATTCACCAAAAAAGAATCTCATATCACCTCCCATCATCCAACCACCAAGGTGGGATCTTCACTTTGAGATTATGTGTGATGAATATAACTTTTTAGTTGGGTAATTTTTATCACAAAGGGTTGAGAAGGCTCCTCATGTCATTGTGTATGCCTCACGTACCCTTGACCCTGCCCAGAAAAACTACAAAACCAATAAGAAAGAACTTCTTTATATTGTGTTTGTCTTGGAAAAATTCCATTCATATCTTATCAGGTCATAAATAATTGTCTTTTCTGATCATCATGCCCTTCGTTTCCTCCTAAAGAAACTTGAAGCAAAGCCACGCCTCATTCAGTGGATGATCCTCCTCCAAGAGTTTGATCTTGAGATTATAGATAATAGAGGAGTGGAAAATGTGGTAGCTAACCACATTAGTAGGATTTCCCCACCACTGGACCACCATCTTCACTCACCCCCCCATTGAAGAATTCTTCTCTCATGAGAATCTTTGTGATGTTATAGACCTTAATCCCTAGTATCTAGTCATTTTGAATTTTCTAGCAACATCCAGGGTCACCACTGATTTCATCACTTCACAAATCCCAGATACTTAAGAATTATTCAAGATGGTAAATTTGGTATGACCCTTACTTGTGGAGAATTTGTAGTGACAAAATTGTTCGTCGGTGTGTCCCTAACCATGAGTTCACCTCTGTTTTGAGCTTGTGCCACACTTTTGATTGTGGGGGACACTTTGGATCTCAATGTATGACTTGAAAAGTCATTGACTGAGGTATTTATTTTCCAACATTGTATAGGGATGCCCATCAGTTTTTTAATTCATGTACTCAATGTCAATTCACAGGGAATATCTCCAAGAAGAATGAAATTCCCCAATAACCCATGTTATTTTTTGAGATCTTCGATGCATGGGGCATTGAATTCATGGGGCCTTTTCCAAATTCATTTGGCTTTGTGTACATATTATTGTTTATTGAATATGTATCTAAATGGGTAGAAGCAAATTTCACTAGGACTGATGACTCTCGAGTTGTTGTTTATTTTGTGAGGTCTCACATTTTTAGTAGGTTTGGTTTGCCAAGATTCATCATTAGTGACCGGGGTTCACTTTTTTTAAAATCATAACTTGAAAAACTTACTCTGTAAGTATGGGGTTGTTCATAAATTATCCACTGCATATCACCCCTAAACTAACATACAAGAAAAAATCACAAATCAGGAAGTTAAGATAATCTTGGAAAAAATAGTACAACCCAATAGGAAGGATTGGATTTTGTGCTTGGATGATGCACTTTGGGAATATCGTACAACTTTTAAAACCCTGATCAGAATGTCACCATATATGATTGAGTTTGGAAAGGATTTTCACCTCCTAGTGGAAGTATAGTACCGTGCATATTGGGTTGTGAAACAATGTAATATAAATCTCTCAAATGCAAGTGATCATAGGAAGTTGTAGATTCAGGAGTTGGAAGAAATTCGGCATGATGCATATAAGAACTCCCGAATCTATAAAGACAAAACAAAGGCAATACATGATGGGATGATTCATCAGTGGAAGTTTCATATTGGTGAGAAGGTCCTCATGTATAATTCCAGGCTAAAGCTCCACCAAGGTAAGAATCATTCTTGATGGCTCAGTCCTTATACTATTACCGATGTTCACCCATTTGGTGTTATACATGTTTTTCATGAGAAGAGTGGGAAGAGGTTTATTGTTAATGGGTAGAGGCTCAAACACTTCTATGATTATTTTTCAAAGATTCTTGTGGAGGAAGTCCAACTGATGGATGCCACATATGACACCACTTAACAGGATGTCCCTTATCCAAACCTTTATTTACTTGTCTATTTATTTAACATACTTACATTGAGGAAAATGTAATTTTTAGGTGTGGGGGAGGGTGACATGTCATATTTAGGATAAAAAAAACAAAAAAAAAATGAATTTTCCTTTTTTGATTTGTTTTTCTTTATTTTGTGTTTTTATAAAAAAATTAATCTTAAAAAGAATAACCAAAATCATTTTTCATGCTTGAGTTGATTGTGTGGAAAATTTCATTGTTTTTGGAAAAATGTTTTTTAAATGAATATTGATATGGAACCTTTTTTCTATAATTTGTATTTTCAAATCATTCATAGGTGTTTAAAGTATTTTTGAAACCCATGCCTCATTAGCACTAACCAATATTGTAATCCCTTACCTAAGAGACATTCTAAGCCCTTTATTATATATTCTTCCTTTTAATAACTTTCTTAAGAGTCTCGGGTTATGTAGAGAAGCTAGAACTTTCCTTGATTCTTTTTAAAGCCATAAGATTCAAGTGTGATACATTCATGATAGAGGCCATCGTTCATTGAAAATCCATTTGTACAATTGACCTCTATTTTTGGCCACCTTGACATTTAACACTTCTTAATACTTAGAGACCATGAAATTCATGTTAGATAGCCAAATTACAAGCTAATTTATCCCTATCTACCCATATATTGTGTACATTCTTGTTTTACTTTCAGAAAGTGTAGAGGTGAGGGTGTTTCCATAGGAATTATTGGGAAAGAATCATTGTTATGGGTTGATAGAATGGGTGCCTACATTTTTCTTGGGAAGTGGGTTCACAATATATATTGTATAATTGTTTTCCACATGTTTCCCTCTTTATCTACAATGAAAATTATAAAAAATATAGTTCTATAAATTGAAAAAAAAATAGAACAAAAAGGAAAAAAATGGAGAAAAGAAGAAGTTTATTCATTATTATTAACTAATCAGTTGTGACCCACACAAATAGACAATGAAGATAGTGAGATGGAAGTGATACACATTTTGAGGGGTTGAGTGTGTACATTCATTATGAGAACTTGATGAATTTTTACATGTTTTGTACTAAAGATGTTAAAACACTCCACTTTTGCCTCAGTTTTTTAAACATTAAATCCTACCAACCCTTGAACCTCAGAACAACTTTTTAGAAGTCCTCTTGTGTAACACACTAGTTTCTACTAGAAGAGAACTTAAAATATTGGAAAGAATGTGGTAAGATCACATGAACTCTGGGAAAAGACCATAACTCTACTTTCATATGTTCCTTGAGTGAATATGGGAATTTTCTATGTGAGTTAGGTTGTGACAAGTTGCATGGGTGAACGAATGACGTTGAATAAATTCTAATGTGAGATAAGAAAAATGATAGGAAAATTGATTTCATAAATGAGACATGATGAATTTCATTTCATAAAAATCTTGAAAGTTTTCTCACCCTTTATTTAGGAATTATAATTGATTAGGATATAATACTTTTCCCAAGAGTGTAAGTGTTTAGGTGTGGGGGTGTGATCGTACCACGATTCACTGTTTTATTTCACCTTTATACCAATGTATTAAATTGGTTTTGTATTGAAAATTCCAAGTATAATACAAATTTTCACTGCATTTTTGATTAATTTATTTTGTGTTTAACACTATTAAAAAGGTAAATGCTACTTATTTTGACAATTACATGGTAGGTGGAGGTGATTTGGAGTGCCCATGATGAAGTCCTAGAAAATTGGGCCAAACTGCGTAGGATCCAAGCACACTAGTGAACTAAACCACATACTTCTACTAAACCGTACATCCAAATGGAATGAATTTTTTTTTTCTGGTCCAAAATTTAATTTTCTACATTTCATATTAAGTAACACAATCCCCATTAGGCTTCTATAAGTCCCATCCAAACTGATCTGTCCAGGGAATCAAATCTACACAAAGTCAAAAGTGGTGTTCTATATTCTGTCAATACCTCGATATGTAGTTGTCCAAATGGTTCCAAATTTTAAGTGGAGATATTAAAGATGTGGGGTTACAACCTTTTAGTTTTCTATAATGTGATATAATACTGTATCGAGGCCAAAAACAATAGACCAAGTGGTTTTACACAATCTATGTGCCCAAAACCACCTTCCACTTTGCCTATAAAATGATACCTTGGGAATCTCATTTGGAAGTTCGACCAGGAGGAAAGGTGTTGAAATTTTGGAGTCCTAAAGGATCCCTCTCATAATTCCTAGCAGTTCTAGAGGCTATGTAAAGTGATTCTTGAACATCTATGGTTTCCTTCTTTTCCCTGGGGTTCTAAACTCGTTGTGATCACCCGGAGAGGAACGCGTTGTAATCCTAAGCTTCATGTTTGTATTATTTTGAATAATATTTTTAATTATAGGTTGTATGTTGTTTTTCTTAATTATTTGTTCTTATTTAATTTATTTATGTACTGATATGTCATGCTCTAACTCATATGATCATGTTTGGGGGTACTCTTTCATGTGATGTTTCACACACTGTTCATCCCTTTTTCATCCCCATTTCAATTGTAGTGTTTGTGTGGTTCATATTGATCAATTGAACTATCATAAAAATTTTCAAGGCCATGAAAATTTATTTCATGGTATCAAAAATAAATAACATACAAACCTGGACAACGCATCGAGTTCTTCGTGTGTTGCCTTGGTGAGTTTCGGTTATGAAGTCGAACACAAATCACCCAATCATCAGCGATATCCGATGAATCATTGTGTGTTTTCAACTGAACCCTAGGAGGTATCCTAGTTTAAACTCAGTAATATTTTTTTCTAGTTATTAAAAACCAAGGATTAAAAGATCATAACCCTATCTCTTGAAGCAATGAAAGATGATCATGATGAGATTTCCTCGGGTTGATCACGCTTAATCAAATTTGTTAATTTCTGTTTTCTTGTATCACTTTCTTTTATATGCTTTCATATTAAATAAAAAAACCCAAATTTCATACAATATAATTCCCCCTTTTCTTAATCAAAATCTTATTTAGAAATTAATGATCAAAGGCTCCATTGAGAGATGACCTAGTATAGTGGTAAGTATTCCCACCTGTTACGCTGGTGACCCATGTTCCTTCCCCGACAATGAGGGTGACATGTCATAGTTAGGATTAAAAAAAAGAGTTTTCCTTTTTTTTTATTTTTTTTGTTTTTATAAAAAAAATTATCTTAAAAAGAATATCCAAAATCATTTTTCATGCTTGAGCCAATTGTGTGTAAAATTTCATTGTTTTTGGAAAAATGTTTCTCAAATGAATGTTGATATGAAATCTTTTTCTAGAATTTTTATTTTCAAATAATTCTTAGGTTTTTAATGGATTTTTAAAACCCATGCCTCATTAGCACTGATCAATAATTTAATACCTTAACCAAGAGAAATTCTAATCCCTTTATTGCACATTCTTACTTTTAATCACTTTCTTGAGAGTCTCGGGTCATATAGAGAAACTAGAACTTGCCTTGATTCTATTTTAAGCCATAAGATTCAAGTGTGCTACATTAATGATAGAGGCCACAATTCATTGAAAATATATTTGTACAATTGACCTCCATTTTTTACCACCTTGACATTTAACCCTTCTTAAGCCTTAAATACTATGAAATGCCTTTTAGGTAGCAACATTATAAGTTAATTTATCCCTACCTACCCATATCGTGTGTACATTCTTATTTTACTTTCAGTAATTGTGGGGGTGAGGGTGTTTCTATGGGAATTATTGGGAAAGAATCATTGTTATGGGTTGATAGAATGGCTGCCTGCATTTTCTTTAGGTAGTGGGTTTCATTCCATATTGTATCATTGTTTTATACATGTTTCCCTCTTTATATATATCCAATGAAAATTGTAAAAATTATAGATCTGTACATTGAAAAAAAAACAAAACAAAAAGGAAAAAAATGGATAAAAGAGGAAGTTTATTCATTATTATTCATTAATCGGTTGTGACCTACACAAATAGATAATGGGGATAGTGAGTTGGAAGTGATACACATTGTGATGGGTTGAGTGTGTACATTCATTGTGAACACTTACTAAATTTTGACATTTTTTATACTAAAGATATTAAAACACTCCTCTTCTACCTCTTATTTTTAAACATTAAATCTTACCAACCCTTTAACCTTAGAACAACCTGTTGGAAGTCCTCTTGAGTAACACACTAGTTTATGCCGGTAGAGAACTTATAATCTTGGAAAGAATATGGTAAGATCACATGAACTCTGGTAAAAGAGCATAACTCTACTTTCATATATTCCTTGAGTGAAGAGGGAAAATTTCCATGTGAGTCAGTTTGCAACATGTTTCATGGGAGAACAAATAATGTTGAACAAATTTGAATGTGAGAGAAGAAAAATGATAGGAAAATTGATTTCATAAATGAGACTTGATTAATTTCATTTCAGAATAATCTTGAAAGTTTTATCACCTTTTATTTAAGAATAATAATTGATTAGGATATAATACTTTTCCTAGGAGTTCAAATGTTTGGGTGTGGGGGTGTGATCATACCACGATTCATTGTTTTATTTCACCCTCATACCAATGTATTAAACTAGTTTTGTATTCAAAATTTCAAGTATAACAACAAATTTCACTTCATTTTTTATTCAATTATTTTGTTTTTATCACTGTTAAAAAAGTTAATGTTACTTGTTTTAATAATTAAATTATAGGTGGAGGTGATTTGGAGGGCCCATGATGAAGTCTAAGAAAAATGGGCCAAACTGCGCAGGATCCAAGAACATGGGTGGACTAATCCACATATTTATACTAAACCATGCATCTAAATGGGCTGAAATTTTGTGTTCTGGTCCAAAATTTAATGGGATACATTTCATACGAAGGAAACCAATCCCCATTCGGCCTCTACGAGGCCCATTCTCACTGATCTGTCTAGGGAATCAAATCTACACAAAGTCAAAAGTGGTGTTCTGTATTCTATCAATATCTCAAGATGTAGTTGCCCAACTGGTTCATAATTTTCATTGGATATATTCAATATGTGGGGATACAAATTTTTATTTTTTTCCAAAGTAAGATAATACTTTTTGGAGGTCGAAAAGAATGGACCAAGTGTTTTTACACAATCTGTGTGCCCACAACCACCTTCCACTTTGCATATAAAATGATACCCTAGGCATCTCATTTGGAAGTTCGACCAAGAGGATAGGTTATTCCATTTTAGAGTCCCAAAGGAGTCCTCTCATAATTTCTATTAGTTCTATAGTCCATGGTAAGTGATACTTCAATATCTATGGCTTCCTCTCTTTCTATGGGGTTTTAAACTTCTTATGATCACCCAGGGAGGAACGCGATGTAATCTAGAGCTTCATGTTTGTATTATTTTGAATTATATTTTTAATTATAGGTTTTATTTTGTTTTTATTCATATTATATTCTTATTTAATTTAGTTATGTCCTATTATGTCATTCTCTAACTCATATGATCATGTTTGGGGGTAACCTTTCATGTGATGTTTCACACACCATTCATCCCTTTTTCTCCCCCTTTCAATTTTGGTGTTTGTGTAATTCATATCGGTCAATTTAAATATCATAAATACTTAAAATTCCATGAAAATTTATGTCATTTTATCACAAATAAATAATATACAAACCTTTACAACGCATCAAGTTCTTCATGTATTGTCTTGGTGAGTTTTGGTTATGAAGATGAACACAAATCACCCTATCATCAGAGGTATCTGATGAATCATTGTTTGTTTTTTTAATGAACCCTAAGAGGTATCCTAGTTTAAACTTAGTAAAATTTTGGTTCTTGGTGTTACAAACCAAGTATTAAAAGATCATAACCTTATCTCTTGAAGCGATGAAGGATGGGCATCATGAGATTTCCCTGGGTTGATCACGCTTAATCAAATCTGTTAACTTTTGTTTTCTTATATTGATTTCTTTTATATGATTTTATATTAAATAAACAAAACCCAAATTTCATAAAATATCATTCCCCATTTTCTTAATAAAAACTTTATTTTTAAATTAATGATCTAAGCCTCCATCGGGAGATGACATAGGGTTCCTGTTATACTGCAGAAGTTCTAGTAAAAACTAAACATTTAATTTGACACACTCGACAATGTGATAAAATTTTGGCATAGTTTCGAGGGATCCAAGATCATTTTATTTATTTATTTCCTTTTATTTCTTTATTTTTCTTTTTTACTTATTACTCCTTTTTATACCCCCCATTTTATTGTTTTTGTTTTGGTTTTTATTTTTGTTTGTGTTTGTTTTTGTGTGCTATACCCCCCTCTTATTCTTCTTCTTATTTTATCTATCACTATCTCTAATTTTGTAGTAAAAAATTTGGTTTTATTTTCTCCATATCCTCTATAAAAAAAAATTCACAACTTATTTGCATGACCCGGCTAGAAAACGAAAAATTGCTTGAATTTGACCTAGAAATTGAAAAAACACTTCACTCAAAAATCAAGTCATCTAGAGTAAGAAAATCAAGTAACACTGAGGAAAACCTTGCAGAACCTCAATTGGTCCCAAACCAATCAAAAATTGAACCAAACCTAACCCCATAAATCATGGCTGCAAATAATTGAACCTTAAAAGAACTGAATACCTTGGATGTGGAATACCAACCTACGTACATCCAAATTCCTAAGGAAGTATCCAAATTTGAGATGAGATCAGGCCTCATACACCTTATTTCTAAATTATATGGTCTTTTTAGTGAGGACCCTCACAAACATTTCAAGGATTTTTATATAGTGTGCTCCACCATGAAACTCTAAAACGTGTCATAGGATCTCATTAAGTTTAGGGCCTTCCCTTTCTCCCTTGATGATGTATCCAAAGACTGTATATACTATATTACTACCACAATTGGGGTTTGTAATGATATAAAAATAATCATTTTAGATAATTTATTCCCTACCTCCCGAACTACATCAATTATGAAAGAAATATATGGCATTAGAAAATCACAAGGAGAGACCCTTGATGAATACTGGGAGAGATTCAAAAGACTTTTCTCAAGATGTCCCCACCAACAGATTAGTGAACAATTTTTAATCCAATACTTCTATGAGGGACTTATCCCCATGGATCATGGAATGATTTATGCTTTAGCTGGTGGTTCCCTATTTGATAAAACTTCTTCTATTTCTAGTGACTTAATAACCAATATGCCTCAAAATGCAAAAAAAAATGGTACATGAGCTATTTGAACCACCCAAGGAGTTCATGAGGCAAGTCATTCATCTCTAGAAAAAAGGTAGATAATAATCTTGATGATATTTATACCCTTATAAGGAAACTAGCTCAAGCACAAGGTAACTCACAATCTCCTCCCATTCCATTATAGTGTGGTATTTGTTCTGATAACACTCAAATTTCTGACCAGTTCCCACAACTTCAGGATTCAACTGAGTCTTGTGCAGTAGTATTCCCTAGGCATACATTTCAATAAGAACCACCCTTCAAGAAAGAACCATTTAGGCCAAATCCAAACCTAGGGTGGCAAGGCCAACCACAGTACTGACAAAGAGGAAACTCAAGCTACTTGAAGCAGAACTGGTATTAACAAGGCCAAGATATGCAACCTTCTCATCCATCAACATATCAAAACAATCCTCCTCCTCCCAAATATAAACCAAGTCTTGAGGACATGGTAAATTAAATGGAAACCCATACCTCCAGTTTCAACAAACCACATAATTGGCTATTCAAGACCTATGAACTCAAGTGGGACAACTGGAAAACACCATCAATGAGATAAAGATGAAAAGTTCTGGATAACTATCTTCCCAACTTATTGCTAATCCAAAAGACAAAGGTAATGTTTGTTCAATCACACTTTACAATGGTAAAGAAGTTTCTTCATCCAATGATTCTACCCAACAGGTATGTCCCCCTCTTGAAAACACTCTTTCTCTACCCATAAAATATACTAATTAAGAAAAACAAAATAAAAAGGGTAAACAAATTATCATTGGGGATTCCCATGAACAATCTGTTCCTCTTCCTCCCCCCCCAAAGACTCTCTAAACCTAAAAAAAATTATGATAATGATATTTATAATGAAATAATGGATACATTTAAAAAAGTTCAAGTTAATATTCCTTTATTGGATGTAGTTAAGAAAATTCCCTGTTATTCCAAATTTCTTAAATATCTTTGCACCCATAAACAAAGGCTGAAGGGTAATGTGAGAGTCAAATTGGGAAGTAATGTCTCGACCTTGATTCAACTAGCATTTCCAACTAAGTCTAAGGATCCAAGAACTTTCACAATACCTTTCACCATAGGGGATACATTATTTTAAAATGTTATGAAAGATTTATGTGCTTTAATTAATGTAATGCCTTACTCTGTATACACTTCTCTACAGGTTTGAGAGTTTCAACCGACGGGTATCATAGTGAAACTTGACAACCGGAGAACAACACACCCATCAGGATTGGTTGAGGACATCCTCATAAAAGTGAATAATTACATATTCCCCACCGACTTATACATTCTTGAGATAGAGGATACCTGAACCCAAGGACATCCCCCTCTCATACTTGTAAGTCCATTCTTAAAAATAGAAAAGATGATTATCAATGTTCACAATGGTATGCTGTCCATGGATTTCTATGGAGAAAAGGTAAGTTTTAACATCCTTGAGGCTATGAAACAACCCATTGAAGAGCATTCCACTCTTCCTATTTGTTCGATGTAAGTTCTCTCAAATGATGTACACACACACAATTCTCTCCTCGACCCATACTCTGATTCATTTTCTTCTTCTTCACCCTAAGATGATTTGAGTTTTGATTAATGTTTTGAGTGTTTTGTGGGTTCTAAAAAGTTTAAATTTTATGATTTAATTGAAAAGTGTGTTCATTTTAAGGTACCCATGATTATAGATGATTCTATAAATCTCATTTCAATAGATTCTCTATCCTTAGAGAATAAACATGAGTAGATAGACAGTTTCATGGACCTCACTCCCCCAAATCCCCTCCCTCAATCCAAAAACCACTGGTATTAGAATTAAAACCACTTACATATAATTTAAAATATGCTTATTTGAGGGTATTGACCAATTGCCTGTAATTATTTCCAAAAACTATTTTAATAGCCAGAATCAAAGCTACTTGATCTTTTGAGAGAGTGTAAAAATGTGATAGGATAGACATTGGCTGATATTCTCGGGATTAGCCCATCTATTTTTATGCACCATATACTTTTGGATAATTTGGATAAGCTCTTAAGATAATATCAATGCTGGTTAAACCCCACTCTTCTTGATGTGGTAAAATTGATAGTCAATAAATTACTTGCTACTGTGATCATTTATCCTATATCTAATAGTAAATGGGTTAGCCCAATTCAAATTGTGCTTAAAAAAACTGTAATAACAGTAGTTTCAAATGAAAGGAATTAATTGGTTCCAACACGTGTGAAAAACAATTGGCAAGTCCGTATTGACTATCGTTGACTGAATCAAGCCACATAGAAGGACCATTTTCCTCTACCTTTCATTGAACAAATGTTAGAATGATTGGATTGTAAGTACCATTATTGTTTCTTTGATGGCTATTCGGCCTACTTTCAAATCCATATAGCCCCTGAGGATCAAGAAAAGACAAAATTTACCTATCCATTTGACACATTTTCATATAGAAGGATGCCTTTTGGCCTTTGTAATACTCTTGGTACTTTTCAGAAATGCATGTTGAGTATTTTTTCTGAGTACCTAGATAATTGCATGGAAAATTTTATGAATGATTTCACGGTTTATGGAACTTACTTTGATGAATTTTCGGCACACCTAGGTTTTATCCTCTACCATTTCATTGAAAATGATATCATATTAAATTATGAGAAATTCCATTTCACGGTTGAGCGGGGGATGGTTCTTGGTAATGTTATTTCAAAGGAGGGAATTCAAGTGTATAAATCAAAAATTGAATTAATTTAAACCCTTAAATATACAAAATGTGTTCGTGAGGTGTGATATTTCTTGGGTCATGCTGTTTTTTACCACCGATTCATTAAAGTCTTTAGTAAGATTGTACTTCCTTTGTCTCTATTATTACAAAAAGATTCTGAGTTTGTGTTTGATAAAAATTTTGGGGATGCTTTAAATTCACCAAAAATGAATCTCATATCACCTTCCATCATCCAACCACCAAGGTGGGATCTCCCCTTTGAGTTTATGTGTGATGAACCTAACTTTTTAGTTAGGTAATTTTTATCACAAAGGGTTGATAAGGCTCCTCATGTCATTGTGTATGCCTCTCGTACCCTTGAACCTGCTCAGTAAAACTACAAAACCACTGAAAAATAACTTCTTTCTATTGTGTTTGTCTTGGAAAAATTCCATTCATATCTTATCGGGTTACAAATAATTGTCTTTTCTAATCATGATGACCTTTGTTTCCTCTTAAAGAAACCTAAAGCAAAGCCCCACCTCATTCATAGGATGATCCTCCTCCAAGATTTTAACCTTGAGATTAGAGATAATAGAGGAGTGGAAAATGTGGTATCTAACCGCATTAGTAGGATTTCCCCACCACCAGGACACTATCTTGACTCACCCCTCCTCATTGGATAATTCTTCTCTCATGAGAATCTTTGTGATGTTGTGAACCTTACCCCCTGGTATGCAGTAATTTTAAATGTTATAGAAACATCCAGGGTCACCACTGATTTCATCACTTCACAAATCCCAGATACTTAAGAATTATTCAAGATGGTAAATTTAGTATGACCCTTACTTGTGGAGAATTTGTAGTGACCAAATTGTTCGTCGGTGTGTCCCTGACCACGAGTTCACCTCTGTTTTGACCTTGTACCACACTTTGGATTGTGGGGGACACTTTGGATTCAATGAATGACTTGAAAAGTCATTGACTAAGGTCTTTATTTTCCAACATTGTATAGGGATTCCCATTAGTTTTTTAATTCATGTACTCAATGTCAATTCACAGGGAATATCTCCAAGAGGAATGAAATTCCCCAATAACCCATGTTATTTTTTGAGATCTTCGATGCATGGGGCATTGAATTCATGGGGCCTTTTCCAAATTCATTTGGATTTGTGTACATATTATTGGTTATTGAATATGTATCTAAATGGGTAGAAGCAAATTCCACCAGGACTGATGACTCTCAAGTTGTTGTTTATTTTGTGAGGTCTCACATTTTTAGTAGGTTTGGTTTTCCAAGATTCATCATTAGTGACCAGGGTTCACTTTTTTTAAAATCATCACATGAAAAATTGCTTCATAAGTATGAGGTTGTTCATAAAGTATCCACTGCATATCACCCCTAAACTAACGGACAATCAAAAATCTCAAATCGGGAAGTTAAGAGAATCTTGGAAAAATAGTACAACCCAATAGGAAGGATTGGATTTTGTTCTTGGATGATTCACTTTGGGTATACCGTACAACTTTTAAAACCCAGATCAGTATGTCACCATATATGATTGAGTTTGGAAAGGATTTTCACCTCCTAGTGGAGGTATAACACCATGCATATTGGGTTATGAAACAATGTAATATAAATCCCTCAAATGCAAGTGATCATAGGAAGTTGCAGATTCAGGAGTTGGAAGAAATTCGTCATGATGCATATGAGAACTCCCGAATCTATAACGAGAAAACAAAGGCAATACATGATGGGATGATTCATGAGTGGAAGTTTCATATTGGTGAGAAGGTCCTCATGTGTAATTCCAGGCTAAAGCTCCACCAAGGTAAGCATCATTCTTGATGGCTCAGTCCTTATACTCTTACCGATGTTCACCCTTTTGGTGTTATATAAGTTTTTGATGAGAATAGTGGAAAGATGCTTATTGTTAATGGGTAGAGGCTCAAATACTTCTATGAGTATTTTCCAAAGCTTCTTGTGGAGGAAATCCAACTGATGGATGCCACATATGACACCACTTAATAGGTTATCCCTTCTACCTACCTTTATTTACTTGTCTATTTATTTAACATACTTACATTGAGAAAAATGTAATTTTTAGGTGTAGGGGAGGGTGACATGTCATAGTTATGATTAAAAAAAAAACAAAAAACAAAAACAAAAAAAACACATTTTTCTTTTTGATTTGTTTTTCTTTATTTTGTGTTTTTATAAAAAAATTGATCTTAAAAAGAATAACCAAAATCATTTTTCATGCTTGAGTTGATTGTGTGGAAAATTTCATTGTTTTTGGAAAAATGTTTTTTAAATGAATATTAATATGGAATATTTTTTCGAGAATTTGTATTTTCAAATCATTCATAGGTGTTTAATGGATTTTTGAAACCCATTCCTCATTAACACTGACCAATATTGTAATCACTTACCTGAGAGACATTCTAAGTCTTTTATTGTATATTATTCCTTTTAATCACTTTCTTAAGAGTCTCAGGTCATGTATAGAAGCTATAACTTGCCTTGATTCTATTTAAATCCATAAGATTCAAGTGGGCTACATTCATGATAGAGGCCATCGTTCATTGAAAATCCATTTGTACAATTGACCTATCTTTTTGGCCACCTTGACATTTAACCCTTATTAATCCTTAGAGACCATGAAATTCATGTTAGGTATCCAAATTACAAGATTATTTATCCCTACCTACCCATATCTTGTGTACATTCTTGTTTTACTTTCAGAAAGTGTGGGGGTGAGGGTGTTTCTATGGGAATTATTGGGAAAGAATCATTGTTATGGGTTGATAGAATGGGTGCCTACATTTTTCTTGGGTAGTGGGTTCACAAGATATATTGTATCATTATTTTGAACATGTTTCCCTTTTTATCTCCAATGAAAATTGTAAAAAATATAGTTCTGTACATTGAAAAAAAAAACAGAACAAAAAGGTAAAAAATGGAGAAAATATGAAGTTTATTCATTATTATTCACTGATTAGCTGTGACCTACACAAACAGACAATGAAGATAATGAGATGGAAGTGATACACATTGCGAAGGGTTGAGTGTGTACATTAATTATGAGAACTTGATGAATTTTGACATGTTTTTTACTAAAGATATTAAAACACTCCACTTTTGCCTCAGATTTTTAAATATTAAATCCTACCAACCCTTGAACCTTAGAATAACTTGTTAGAAGTCCTCTTGAGTAACACACTAGTTTCTGCTAGTAGAGAACTTAAAATCTTGAAAAGAATGTGGTAAGATCACATGAACTCTGGGAAAATACCATAACTCTACTTTTATATGTTTCTTGAGTGAATATGGGAAATTTCTACATGAGTTAGGTTGCGACATGTTGCATGGGTGAACAAATGATGTTGAACAAATTCGAATGTGAGAGAAGAAAATTGATAGGAAAAATGATTTCATAAATGATACATGATTAATTTCATTTAAGAATAATATTGGAAGTTTTCTCATCCTTTATTTATGAATTATAATTGATTAGTATATAAGACTTTTCCCAATAGTGCAAATGTTTAGGTGTGGGGGTGTGGTCGTACCAGGATTCACTGTTTTATTTCACCCTTATACCAATGTATTAAACTGGTTTTGTATTGAAAATTCCAAGTATAATAAAAAATTTAAATTCATTTTTGATTCAATTATTTTGTGTTTAACACTATTAAAAAGGGAAATTTTACTTATTTTGATAATTACATTTTAGGTGGAGGTGATTTGGAGTGCCCATGATGAAGTCTAAGAAAATTGGGGCAAACTGCACAGGATCCAAACACACTAGTGGACTAAACCACATACTTCTAATAAACCGTACATCCAAATGGGATGAAATTTTGTTTTCTAGTACAAAATTTAATTTTCTAAATTTCATATTAAGTAACCCAATCCTCATTTGGATTCTATGAGGCCCATATATACTGATCTTTCCAAGGAATTAAATCTACACAAAGTCAAAAGTGGTGTTCTGTATTCTGTCAGTACCTCAATATGTAGTTGTCCAAATGGTTCCAAATTTTAGGTGGAGATATTAAAGATGTGGGATTAAAACTTTTTAGTTTTCTACAAAGTGATATAATACTGTATGGAGGTAAAAAACAATGGACTAAGTGGTTTTACACAATCTGTGTGCCCAAAACCACCTTCCACTTTGCCTATAAAATGATACCTTGGGCATCTCATTTGGAAATTCGACCAGGAGGCAAGGTGTTGAAATTTTGGAGTCCCAAAGGAGTCCTCTCATAATTACTAGTAGTTCTAGAGTCTATGGTAAGAGATTATTGAAATCTATGGTTTCCCCCCTTTCCCTGGGGTTCTAAACTCGTTGTGATCACCCAGGGAGGAATACACTGTAATCCCAAGCTTCATGTTTGTATTATTTTGAATGATATTTTTAATTATAGGTTGTATGTTGTTTTTCTTAATTATTTTTTCTTATTTAATTGATTTATGTACTGATATGTCATGCTCGAACTCATATGATCATGTTTGGGGGTACTCTTTCATGTGATGTTTCACACACAGTTCATCCCTTTTTCTTCCCCATTTCAATTATAGTGTTTGTGTGGTTCATATTGATCAATTGAACTATCATAAAAATTTTCAAGGCCATAAACATTTATTTCATGGTATCAAAAATAAATAATATACAAACCTGGACAACGCATCGAGTTCTTCGTGTGCTTTCTTGCTGAGTTTTGGTTATGAAGTTGAACACAAATCACTTAATCATCAGCGGTATCTGATGAATCATTGTGTGTTTTCAACTGAACCCTAGGAGGTATCCTAGTTTAAACTTAGTAATATGTTTTTATAGTTATTACAAACCAAGGATTAAAATATCATAACCCTATCTCTTGAAGCGATGAAAGATGATCATTATGAGATTTCCTTGGGTTGATCACACTTAATCAAATTTGTTAATTTCTGTTTTATTGTATCAATTTCTTTTATATTCTTTAATATTAAATAAAAAAACCCAAATTTCAAACAATATCATTCCCCATTTTCTTAATCAAAACCTTATTTTTAAATTAATGATCTAAGGCTCTGTCGAGAGATGACCTAGTATAGTGGTAAGTATTCCCACCTGTTACGCGGGTGACCCATATTCGCTCCACGACAACGAGGGTGACATGTCATAGTTAGGATAAAAAAAAAACAAAAAAAAAGTTTTTTCCATTTTTTTCTTTATTTTTTGCTTTTATAAAAAAATTTATCTTAAAAAGAATATCCAAAATCATTTTTCATGATTGAGTCAATTGTGTGAAAAATTTCATTATTTTTAGAAAAATGTTTTTCAAATGAATGTTGATATGGAATCTTTTTCTAGAATTTTTATTTTAAAATAATTCTTAGGTTTTTAATGTATTTTTGAAACCATTCCTCATTAGCACTAACCAATATTTTAATACCTTACCCAAGAGACATTCTAATCCCTTTATTGTATATTCTTCCTTTTAATCACTTTCTTGAGAGTCTCGAGTCATATAGAGAAACTAGAACTTGCCTTGATTCTGTTTTAGGCCATAAGATTCAAGTGTGCTACATTCATGATAGAGGCCATAATTCATTGAAAATCTATTTGTACAATTGACCTCTATTTTTGAACACCTTGACATTTAACCCTTATTAAGCCTTAAAGACCATGAAATACCTTTTAGGTAGAAACATTATAAGTTAATTTATCCCTACCTAACCATATCTTGTGTACATTCTTATTTTACTTTCAACAAGTGTGGGAGTGAGGGTGTTTCCATGGGAATTATTGGGAAAGAATCATTGTTATGGGTTGATAGAATGGGTGCCTGCATTTTCTTTAGGTAGTGGGTTCCCAATCCATATTGTATCATTGTTTTATACATGTTTCCCTCTTTATATCCAATGAAAATTGTAAAAATTATAGTTCTTTACATTGAGAAAAAAAAAACAAAACAAAAAGGAAAAAAATGGATAAAATAGAAAGTTTATTCATTATTATTCATTAATCGGTTGTGACCCACTCAAATAGATAATGGGGATAGTGATTTGGAAGTGATACACATTGTGAGGGGTTGAGTGTGTACATTCATTGTGAACACTTACTGAATTTTGACATTTTTTATAATAAAGAGATTAAAACACTCCTCTTCTACCTTATATTTTTAAACATTAAATCTTACCAACCCTTGAACCTTAGAACAACCTGTTGGAAGTCCTCTAGAGTAACACACTAGTTTCTGCCAGTAGAGAACTTATAATCTTGGAAACAATATGGTAAGATCACATGAACTCTGGGAAAAGACCATAAATCTACTTTCATATATTCCTTGAGTAAAGAGGGAAAATTTACATGTGAGGTAGGTTGCGACATGTTACATGGGTGAACAAATTATGTTGAACAAATTCAAATGTGAGAGAAGAAAAATGATAGGAAAATTGATTTCATAAATGAGACTTAATTAATTTCATTTCAGAATAATCTTTTAAGTTTTATCACCTTTTATTTAAGAATGATAATTGATTAGGATATAATAATTTTCTTAGGAGTTAAAATGTTTGGGTGTGGGGGTGTGATCATACCACTATTCATTGTTTTATTTAACCCTCATACCAATGTATTAAACTGGTTTTGTATTAAAAATTTCAAGTATAACAACAAATTTCACTCCATTTTTGATTCAATTATTTTGGTTTTAGCACTATTAAAAAAAGTTAATGTTACTTGTTTTAATAATTACATTATAGGTGGAGGTGATTTGGAGGGCCCATGATGAAGTCCAAGAAAAATGGGCCAAACTGCGCAGGATCCAAGAACATTGGTGGACTAATCCACATATTTATACTAAATCATGAATCTAAATGGGGTAAAATTTTTCTTTATGGTCCAAAATTTAATGGGATACATTTCATATTAAGGAAACTAAGCCCCATTCGGCCTCAACAAGTCCCATTCTGACCAATCTGTCCAGGGAATCAAATCTACACAAAGTCAAAAGTGGTGTTCTGTATTCTATCAATATCTCAAGATGTAGTTGTCCAGCTGGTTCCAAATTTTTGTTGGATATAGTAAATATGTGGTGATACAAATTTTTAGTTTTCTTCAAAGTAATATAATACTTTCTGGAGGTCAAAAAGAATGGACCAATTGTTTTTACTCAATCTGTGTGCCCAAAAACACCTTCCACTTTGCATATAAAATGATACCTTGGGAACCTCATTTGGAAGTTCGACCAGGAGGATAGGTTATTTCATTTTGGAGTCCCAAATGAGTCCTCTCATAATTTATATCAGTTCTATAGTCTATGGGAAGTGCTACTTCAACATCTATGTATTCCTCCCTTTCCATGGGGTTTTAAACTCCTTGTGATCACCCAGGGAGGAACGTGATGTAATCTAGAGATTCATGTTTGTATTATTTTGAATGATATTTTTAATTCCAGGTTTTATGTTGTTTTTCTTCATCCTATATTCTTATTTAATTTAGTTATGTCCTATTATGTCATGATCTAACTCATATGATCATGTTTGGGGGTACCCTTTCATTTGATGTTTCACACACCATTCATCCCTTTTTCTCCCCCTTTCAATTGCAGTGTTTGTGTGATTCATATTGGTAGATTTAAATATCATAAAAACTTACAAGTACATGTAAATTTATGTCATGGTATCATAAATAAATAATATAAAAACCTTTACAACGCATCGAGTTATTCATGTGTTGTCTTGGTGAGTTTCAGTTATGAAGCCGAACACAAATCACCCAATCATTGAAGGTATCTGATGAATCATTGTGTTTTTTTTTGAATGAATCCTAGGAGGTATCCTAGTTTAAACTCAGTAAAATTTTGGTTCTAGGTGTTACAAACCAAGTATTAAAAGATCATAACCCTATCTCTTGAAGCGATGAAGGATGGGCATCGTGAGATTTCCCCGGGTTGATCACGCTTAATCAAATATGTTAATTTTTGTTTTCTTATATCTATTTATTTTATACAATCTCATATTAAATAAACAAAACCCAAATTTCATACAATCTCATTCCCCATTTTCTTAATAAAAAATTTCTTTTTAAATTAATGATCTAAGCCTACATCGGGAGATGACATAGGGTTCCTGCTATACTGCATAAGTTTTAGTAAAAATAAAACATTTAATTTGACGCACTCGACAACGTGATAAAATTTTGGCATCATTTACAGGGAGCCAAGATCATTTTATTTATTTATTTCCTTTTATTTCTTTACTTTTCGTTTTTACTTATTACTCTTTTTTATACCCCCATTTGATTGTTTTTGTTTTGGTTTTTATTTTTTTTGGGTTTGTTTTTGTGTGCTCTACCCCCCTCTTCTTCTTCTTCTTATTTTATCTATATCTTTCTCTAATTCAGTAGTCAAAAATTCTATTTTATTTTCTCCATATCCTCCATAAAAAAAATTCAAAACTTATTTGCATGACCCATCCAGAAAAGGAAAAATTGCTTGAATTTGACCTAGAAATTGAAAAGACACTTCACTCAAAAATCTGGTCATCTAGAGTAAGAAAATGAAGTAACACTGAGGAACCCCTTGAAGAACCTCAATTGGTCCCAAACTAATCAAAAATTAAACCAAAACAAACCCCATAAATCATGGCTGAAAATAATCAAACCTTGAAAGAACTGACCACCATGGATGTGGAATACCAACCTGCGTACATCCAAATTCCTGAGGAAGCATCCAACTTTAAGCTGAGATCAGGCCTCATACACCTTATTCCTAAATTATATTGTCTTCCTAGTGAGGACCCTCACAAACATTCACTACTGGAAAAGTAGGCTATACCAACGGTTTAAAACCGTTGGTATAGGCTGGAAAACTGTTGGTATAGGCTGGAAAACCGTTGGTATAGACTATACCAACGGTTTTCCAAACCATTGGCTAGTAAGCCGTGAGGAAAGCCCTATACCAATGGTTAAACTTAAACCGTTGGTATAGGTGTTCCAGAATTCTGGAAAAAGATATACCAACAGTTCTGAACCATTGGTATAAGGTGTTCCAGAATTCAATTCATTAAGCACATTAGTTCTAGACATACGCTGAGGTGGATCGTCATTCTCCATGGTATTGTCAAATCTTCGACGATTGTTTCTATATGGATGGTTCATTGGCAAGAATCGTCGATGTCCCATAAAACTAAAACTACGACGATATTTCAGTCTTCTCGATCGAGTATTCTTCATACAAACAGGACATGACAATTTTACTTTTGTGCTCCATCCAGACATCATTGCATAAGTAGGAAAATCATTGATAGTCCACATAAGTGCAGCACACATCTGAAATATGTCTTTCGAACATGCATCGTATGTGGGCACACCCACATCCCAAAGAAGTTTCAACTATTTTATTAAAGGTTGAATGTATACATCTATATCATTTCCGAGATCAGAAGGGCCAGATATCAGTATACTCAAGAAAGTGTAAGGCTTTTTCATACACAACCAAGGGGGAAGGTTATAAATGTGTATGAAAACTGGCCATGTGCTGTGAGAAGTAAGCATCTACCCAAATGGATTAAAACCGTCACATGAAAGACCCAGTCTCACATTACACACGTCGGCTGCAAATTCAGGATATCGAGCATCAAATCTCTGCCGTACAAATCCATCTGCAGGGTGAACCAACTCTTCATTATTCTTTTTTCTCTCTGTGTCATGCCATCGAATTTTTACGGATATTTCATCAGACATGAAAAGGTTCTGTAATCTGGGGATCAATGGAAAGTGCCAAATTACTTTTTGTGGCACACGAGATGGTGTTCCATCATCTTTTGGCTTCCATCGGGAGGTTCCGCATTTTATACAATCATTTCTTTCAGCAGTTTCCTCCCAAAATAAGCTGTAATCATTCGGGCAAGCATGATTTTTTTTTGAGAATCCAAGTTCATCAACCAACTTCCATGCCATATAGTGGTTTGAGGGAATATCTGTATCATCTAGAAGTAAGTCCTTCAAGAAGGTAAGAATGTAATCAATTTTAGTATTTGAAATCCCATACATAGTTTTCTCATGAAACAATCGGATTAAAAATTCCAACTTTTTCATTTTATCACATTTCCGATATACTGGAGTCGTCGCAGCATCATTCAATTTTTTCACCCTATCAACATCATCATTTTTATTGGACGCATCATGTGTGCTTGTATCGAAATCTTGTTGGCTGGACATCCTTTCCTTCTCATGATGTCGAATAAATGGAAACCGATCATATATCAAACTCTCCAATTCAGTCCTATCATTTGGATCATCAACATTTTGAGATTCCATTTTCTCTCCATTGTGATACCACACATAATAGTTTGTTTGGAAACCATATTTGGTTATATGATAGTTAACTACTTCATGGCTCAACCAAGGTCTTCCAACACAATTAAAACATGGGCAGTGTATGCGACCACTATCTGAAGCCTTGTCAAATGAAAAATCTAGAAAGCTGTTCAAATTATTTTGAAAATCGGTTGAAATCCGATCAGTTTCGTACATCCAACTTCTATCCATTCTGTAAAAAAATAACAATAAGTCATTTCAAAGCAATTCAATAATATTAAAGTTTAATCAAAAAAATATTTACGTAAATGACAATTTTTTACTCTATATAAAAGCATAACTGACACATTATTCTATATGAGAATCATATTAAGAAATACAAAAAAATACAGTGTATATAAGAAAATAAGATACAAAATTTCTAATGCCTATATTCAAGGATTGACCAGTAAGATATTGGAAGTGGATCAAGGAATACATAATACTTAAGGGTCTTGTTGGGAGTATATGAGTTTTATACTTTAACTTCTTCAAGTAGATCAGGATTAGGAGTAGTATGAGGATCATGGGAGTGGCGAGACTGCCCAAGGGGGGTGTGGCGTGTCCAGGGGGGGTGCGGGGTGTCTAGGGGGTGGTGGGGCCGTCCGGGGGTTCGGAGGTGTCCAGGGGGTGGGGGGCTGTCTAGGGGGGTCGGGGTGTCCAGGTGGGCGGGCTGTCCGTGGGGGTGGTCAGGATGTCCAAGGGGGTCGGGGTGTATAGGTATATTTATATGAAAAGAATACCCCCACAATAATCATGCATCCCTGTCATTAGTCTAAACCCCTAGAACACATAAAAGAAGCCAGTATGGACATTTACTAAAATATTTAACACCATACGAATGAAAATACACTCTAAATATAGTTTGATAGGATATAATGGTGTGTGTGGAAAAAATGATATTAAATCAATTTAAATGAATATGGAACAAATGAGGGTTTATAATACACTAAGAGTACCTCAAACAATCCAAAACCACTATAGCACCACATATTCAACTTCATGAAACAGGACTTGGAAATCTTACCTATGACTTTACTGATGACCACCTAATTGGAACACTCTATTTATGGTTATTGAACACAAGGAACAAACAATGTTTGGTCTTTACCAACCCAATCACCCCCTTGTAGATCATAATCTCGTTTCCCCTTATACTAAAATGGTCTCACTGGAAGATACTATTAATACCGGACCTAAACCATTCATTATCCATAAAACAATGATCAAAGAACCATCGGAGGTATCTCTCATATAACGACAACCATTTTATCTATGATGTAACGAAATTCACAAGAATAACTTTTATTCAATAACCTTTTGGTATATAATTTGCATCAACAATGGTTCAATTATATGGTTCATCACATTCCAATTTATTAATCACCCATACATGATAAAAATTGAACATTGAATTTCATTTAATTACAACCATCATATTTCATTTAATTCTTAACAAGCATAGAAGCATGGAAATTGGAATCTAATAACTTTAATTAGTCCCCAAAACTTTTTAATAAATTTAACATGAAAAATAAAACACTTTGAAATCTAAATAATCACTATGAAGTAACATGAGCTTGGAATTCTATTTCATAAGTAAAAACACTCAATGATGGAATATATGAAAAGATTATTAATATAAATTATTGACACAAGATAATAAAGTAACTATTAATGTTAAAACTAAACATGTGATTGAATTTTATAACATATAATAAAAATTTCTTGGTAATGAAACATGAAAGGCACATCAAAAAATTAGACAATCGTCTAATGCAATCTATATGGGCTGGAATATGCATGGAATTTAATAAAGAACCGAAACATAAATAGGGCTGGAACATAAATTGGGTGGGAATATGAGAATAGAAATTGGTCTCATCCTAAAGAGAAACATATACACATCAAAATCGAAAATAAAAATTAAAAGTTAAAGAAAATAACTTACCTTGGATGGGATAGAGGAAGAGAACCGAAAGCACCTCCAAAATCGCTGATAGCTCCCGTTTAGGGCTCTGGATTGCGAATGGGGGAGAGGATGGGCTACTTCCAATTTGGGGGAAATTTTTACCAACGGTTTTTAAAAACCGTTGGTATATACATTCAGACCAAACCTTTACCAATGGTTCAATGAGAACCGTTGGTAAAAGGTCACCGAAATCCAACTTTTACCAACAGTTCTCATTGAACCGTTGGTAAAAACTCCTCTATACCAACAGTTCATTACAACCGTTGGTAAAAGTGTCTATAAAACCATCTATACCAACGGTTTCTGAGAACCGTTGGTATAGATGGCTATTCCCAATGGTTTAGTAAACTGTTGGGATATAACCGTTGGTAAAACTAGGATTTCCAGTAGTGATTTCAAGGATTTTCACATAGTGTGCTCCACCATGAAACTCCAAAATGTGTCAGAGTATCTCATTAAGTTTAGGGTCTTCCCTTTATCCCTTGACGATGTATCCAAAGACTGTATATACTATATTCCTACCAAAATTGGGGGTTGTAATGATTTAAAAAGACTATTTTTATAGAATTTCTTCCCTACCTCCTGAACTATATCAATTAGGAAACAAATCTGTGGCATTAGGCAATCACAAGAAGATACCCTTGATAAATACTGGGAGAGATTCAAAATACTTTGCTCAAGATGTCCCCACCAATAGATTAGTGAACAATTGTTAATCCAATACTTCTATGAGGGACTTATCCCTATATATCATGGAATGATTGATACTTCAGCTGGTGGTTCCTTAGTTGATAAAACTTCTTTTGTTGCTAGTGACTTAATAACCAATATGGCTCAAAATGCACAAAAATTTGGAACAAGATCTATTTGAACCACCCAAGGAGTTCATGAGGCAAGTAATTCATCACTAGAACAAAAGGTAGATAACAATATTGATGATATGCATACCCTTATAAGTAAATTATCTCAAGAACAAGGTAACTCACAATCTCCCCCCGTTTCATTATAGTGTGGTATTTGTTCTGATAACACTCAAATTTCTGACCAGTGCCCACAACTTCAGGATTCAACTGAGTCTTATGCAGTAGTATTCCCTGGGCATCCATTCCAATAAGAACCACCCTTCAAGAAAGAACCATTTAGGCCAAATCCAAACCCCGGGTGGCAAGGCCAACCACAATATCGACAAAGAGGAAACTCAAGCTACCTGAAGCAGAACTGGTATCAACAAGGCCAATATATGCAACCTTCTTATCCATCAACATATCGAAACAATCCTCCTCCTCCCAAATCTAAACCAAGTCTCAAATAAATGGTAAAGAAAATGGAAACCCATAACCTCCAGTTTCAACAAACCATGTAATCGGCTATTCAAGACCTATGAACTCAAGTGGGAAAACTAGAAAACACCATCAATGAGATAAAGATACAAAGTTCTGGATAACTATTTTCCCAACCCATTGCTAATCCAAAAGACAAAGGTAGTATTTGTTCAATCACACTTCACAATGGTAAAGAAGTTTCTTCATCCAATGATTCTACCCAATAAGTATGTCCCCTCTTGAAAACACTCTTTCTCTGCCCATAAAAAATATTCTAATGAAGAAAAACAAAATAAAAAGGGTAAAAAAATTATCATTGAGGATTCCCATGAGCAATATGTTCCTCTTCCTCCCTCCCAAAGACTCTAAACCTAAAAAAATTATGATAATGATATTGATAATGAAATAATGGATACATTTAAAAAAGTTCAAGTTAATATTCCTTTATTGGATGTAGTCAAGAAAATTCCCTGTTATGCCAAATTTCTTAAAGAGCTTTGCACCCATAAACAAAGGCTGAAGGGGAATGATAGATTCAAACTGGGAAGTAATGTCTCGTCCTTGATTCAACTAGCAATTCCAACTAAGTCTAAGGATCCAGGAACTTTCACAATACCTCCACCATATGATAGACATTCTTTTCAGATGCTATTCAAGATTTAGGTGCTTTAATTAATGTAATGACTTACTCTGTGTACACTTCTCTACAAGTTGGAGAGCTTCAACCGACATGCATCATAGTGAAACTTGACAACTGGAGCACAACACACCCATTAGGATTGGTCAAGGACATCCTCATAAAAGTGAAGAATTACACCTTCCCCACCGACTTATACATTCTTGATATGAAGGATACCTGAACCCAAGGACATACCCCTCTCATACTTGGAAGTCCATTATTGAAAATAGAAAAGACGATTATCAATGTTCACAATGGTACACTGTCTAGGGATTTTGATGGAGAAAAGGTAAGTTTTAACATCCTTGAGGCTATGAAACACCCCATTGAAGAGCATTCCACTCTTCCTATCTGTTCGATGCAAGTTCTATCAAATGATGAATACACACAAAATTATCTCCTTGACCCATACTCTGATTCATTTTATTCTTCTTCACCCTAAGATGATTTGAGTTTTGATTCATGTTTTGAGTGTCGTGTGGGTTCTAAAAAGTTGAAATTTTATGCTTTAATTGACAAGTGTGTTCATTTTAAGGTACCCATGATTGTTGATGATTCTACAAATCTCATTTCAATAGATTCTCTATCCTTAGAGAATAAACATAAGCAGATAGAAAGTTTCATGGACCTCACTCCCCCTAAATCCCCTCCCTCAATCCAAAAACCCATGGTGTTGGAATTAAAACCACTTCCATATAATTTAAAATATGCCCATCTTGAGGGTATTGACCAATGGCCTGTCATTATTTCTAATAACCTCTCTCAACTGGAGGAATAAAAACTGCTTGATCTTTTGAGAGAGTGTAAAAAGGTGATAGGATGTACATTGGATAATATTCCCTATATTAGACCATTTATTTGTATGCACCATATAATTTTGGATTATGTGGCTAATCCCATAAGACAATCTCAATAGCGGTTAAATCCCACTCTTCTTAAAGTGGTAAAATTATAAGTCAGTAAATTACTTGCTGCTGGGATTATTTATCCTATATCTGATAGTAAATGGGTTAGTCCAGTAAAAATTGTGCCTAAAAAACTGGAATAATATTAGTGTCAAATGAAAGGAATGAATTGGTTCCAACATTTGTGAAAAAAAGTTGGCGAGTCTGTATTGACTATGGTCGATTGAATAAAGCCACACGGAAGGACCATTTTTCACTATCTTTCATTGAAAAAATGTTTGAATTATTTTTTAAAAAGGGAATTCCCTTGTGTGGCCTTTTAGAACCCTCCACACAAGGAAACCCCCCTCCCCACGAAGAGGTCACTCCGGAGAGAGCCCCAGCCGGGAAGGATCCGTTGCCAGCCGAGATGGCAGAGCGTCCTGGAGGGTGACAACCCGGGCAGTGATGGTTCGTCAAGCAATCCGTCAGCATGGGTGGGTTGCGACTCATTTTGAAAAAATGTTTGAATGATTGGATGGTAAGTACCATTATTGTTTCATTGATGTCTATTTGGGTTATTTCCAAATCCATATATCCCCTAAGGATCAAGAAAATACAACATTTACCTGTCCATTTGGCACATTTTCGTATAGAAGGATGCCTTTTGGTCTTTGTAATGCTCATGGTAATTTTCAGCGATGCATGTTGAGTATTTTTTCTAGTACCTAGAGAATTGAATGGAAGTTTTTATGGATGATTTCATGGTTTATGAAACTTATTTTGATGACTTTTTGGCACACCTGGGTTCTTTCCTCCACCTTTGCATTGAAAAACATATCGTATTAAATTATGAGAAATGTCATTTCATGGTTGAGCGAGGGATAGTTATTGGAAATATTATTTCAAAAGAGGGGATTCAAGTGTATAAATCAAAAATTGAATCAATTTAAACCCTTCCATATCCAAAATGTGTTCGTGAGGTTCGATCTTTCTTAGGTCATATTGGTTTTTACCGCCAATTCATTAAAGACTTTAGTAAGATTGCACTTCCCTTATCTCGATTGTTATGAAAAAATTTTGAGTTTGTGTTTGATAAAAATTGTGAGGATTATTTCAATTCACTAAAAATGAGTCTCACATCACCTCCCATCGTCCAACCACTAAGGTGTGATCTACCCTTTGAGCTTATGTGTGATGCCTCTAACTTTGCAGTTGGGGAATTTTTATCACAAAGGGTTGAGAAGGCTCCTCATGTCATTACGTATGCCTTACGTACCCTTGAATCTGACCAGAAAACTACAAAACCATTGAAAAATAACTTCTTTATATTGTGTTTTACTTGGAAAAATTATGTTCATATCTTATTGGGTAAAAAATAATTGTATATTCTGATCATGCTTCCCTTCATTTCCTCCTAAAGAAACCTGAAGCAAAACCTTGCCTCATTCAGTGGATGCTCCTCCTCCAAGAGTTTGAACTTGAGATTAGATATAAGATAGGAGTGGAAAATGTGGTAGCTGACCACATTAGTAGGATTTCCCAACCACTAGACTACTATCTTGACTCACCCTCCCCATTGGATAATTCTTTCCTCATTATAACCTTTTTGATTTTGTGGATCTTACCCCTGGTATGCGGACATTGTGAATTTTCTAACAATATCTAGGGTCCCCACTAATTTCATAACTTCAAAATCCCAGAGACTTAAGCATGATTCAAGATGGTACATTTGGGATGACCCTTACTTATAGATAATTTTTAGTGACCAAGTTGTTCGTCAGTGTTTCCCTGATCATGAGTTCACCTTTATTTTGACCTTATGCCACACTTTAGCTTATGGGGGCCACTTTGGATCTCAACGTATAGCTCAGAAAGTCCTTGAGGTAGATATTTATTGGCCAACATTGTATAGGGATTCCAATAGGTTTTGTAATTCATGTACTCGATGTCAATTCACATCAAATATCTCCAAGAGGAATGAAATGCCCCAACAACCCATGTTATTTTATGAGATCTTCGATGCATGGGGCATTGACTTAACAAGGCCTTTTTAAAATTCATTTGTCTTTGTGTACATATTATTGGCTATTGACTATGTATATAAATGGGTAGAAGCAAAGTCCATCAGGACCGATGACTCTCAAGTTGTTGTTGATTTTGCGAAGTCCCAAATTTTTAGTAGTTTTGGTTTTCCAAGATTCATCATTAGTGACCACAGTTCACATTTTTGCAATCATAACATGAAAAACTTGCTCTGAAAGTATGGGGTTGTTCATAAAGTATCCACTGCATATCACCCTCAAACTAACGGACAAGCAGAAATTTCAAATCAGGAAGTTAAGAGAATCTTGTAAAAAATAGTACAACCCAATAGGAAATATTGGAGTTTGCACCTAGATGAAGCACTTTGGGCGCACTGCAAAACTTTTAAAACCCCGATCAGAATGTCACCATATAGTATTGTGTTTGGAAAGGCTTGTATATAGCGACTCAGATTTTTCTTACATTACTATTACATCATTTCAAAGATAAACAACATAATAGTATTACACAAAGAGGATCCAAAGGCTTAGTGTCTTGGGAAAACTAGGACCACACATAATAAATACAACATCTAGCACAAACATTTATTCAATTTCTTCTTCTCTATCTTCTTATTGGAACTTGTCCTCTCCTTAGTACATGTAGCCACCTGAGGATATAAATCAAAAGGGGTGAGCTAGAAGCCTAGTAAGAGGATAGATAAGAACAATATATCATGGGGTGAACATAATCATAACATAGGCAAAAGATCATGAACATGAGAGGAGCATAAATAAAAGACTTGAAATGTGGCAATGCATAAAAATGAAACATCATGTCTTAGTGTTTAACTACCACACATACTTGTGAACCAATATATAATCTTGTTCACACATCATTTCACATTTACTCATGAGATTCATCACTTTACCCAATGCATTGGAGCGCTGTATAATTCCGGGAGCACCCGTCACATCATAACATTATCATTATCATGCTTGCCACATGGAACATACATAAAAAGTAAACATAAATAAACCATGGTAAGGGATGGGTTTCATATCATAAAAATACATTCATAAGCTTTGGGTTCCCAAAAGAAATATGGAATAACATACTTGATACAAGAACCATCAACCATGAATGAGAGGTAAAAGTTGAGTTCTTAAAAGAAGAGTTCTTTTGGAAAACATTTGGATTGACATAAACTTCATTAGAAAACATGTATATCACAGAAAAGGAAAGAAAATGATGAAAAAAATGATCTTTAATGAGTTACCATATCAAAAATGGAGTGAAAGAGGTAGAACCCGAAGGATGAGAGTTGGGTTCGAGAATTTCCCCTTACCTTGTACCCGAATGCTTCCTTCTCTTTAATGTCCTGTATAATAACATTATATTAATTAATTAGAAATACATAACCATTTTTACATTAATATGGTTCATTATGGTTTCATTATTTCATATTATTTTCCTTTGGATGACTTATAGAGTTTAAAAACATTGTTCGGGGATGTTCCTTTTTATGGTTTTTCTTGGGTGGTTCACTTGTATTCTTAAATTGAAGTTTTGGTAGAACATGAGTAAACATCCAGAAATTATATTACATGTTATTAATTATATTACATGATATTGAATGATTTTATAATGAATTATATTAGATCCATGTGGATTAATCATTAGATAAGAATTAAATGATGGTTATTTGGGTCAATTTGGGCGGTTTTTGGATCACAACGAACTTGTTTTAACTTATCACTTAGTAATATGTCAATATGTTATTTCTAGAACTTTAAATAGAACATAATACACATAAAATATTCTGGTTCAACCATAAAAATGGTTTCATGAACAGATATGAAGGTAGAAATGGAAGAAGAAAGCACGTCGTTCTTGAAGGTGATAAATTAACATCTCACGAAAAACGTTCTCTTTAATAAAATAAAAGGAAGAGGGAAAGGGGGTTGGATGATATAATATCCCTTTAGAATAATAAAATAAAATTATATGTATAATACTGGAGTTACAATACAATTTGGATGAAGATAGGTGGGGAGAGATCAAGAAATGAACTTGAATTTGAAAGGAAATTAAAGGAGAACAGGGAGGGAAATTACCTCTTGAATCCTTCTCTTGAGAACCTCCTTAAGGGCCTAATATTGGTATTTTGATGAGACCAGAAGATCTTGGATGTGGGGGAGGGGATAGGGAAGGTGTTTGGGCAGAGTTTAGAGAAGTCTTGGAGCTTGAGAGGTGTGAGGAAATGAGGGTGTGAAGGGTGACTTTTATAGTGGAGGGGAGAGGGGTTTCCTTAATATAAAATTCATTAGTTTATTATTTCCACAAAAGACAAGAAATAGTGAGTCTTTAACAACAAAGAATAGTAATTTTATAATTTAATCCCGAACCATGTGGGCTTACATCAGCATAACATCACACATGACCCTATAATTAGCTTATTTAGCTTATTTTGTAAATTACGGTATTTCACTATTCATAAAAAATTCAAGTAGCTCAGGAAAATCCCAAAAATTTACCCCAACCATTTTTTGATGTGTAGAATCCAAAAATGAAGTCCATTTTTCAAAAATAATTTTCTAAATATTATTAATTTAATATTTAATTAAAATCATAATTTACGTAAAAAAACAGTTTTTAAGATTAAAACTGATTTTATAGTGCTTTCAAAAATTACGTAGGGTCTTATAAAATTATATAAAAACTATAAGACATTGATTAAATAATTTATGAATACATTTTAGGGAAATACATATTCTTTTAAATTAATTAATTAATTATAATTAATTATTTATGACTTACAAAATACCAAATCGTTTACTAAGGTCAAATTGTCACTTTTTAAGTTGTCTAAATTTTATTTTATTATTAATAGGTAATGTTACTCTTATTTTGGATGATTTACTATTTATAAGGGTCATATTACTATTCATAAGGGTATGTTACTATTCCTAAGGGTACGTTACTATTCACCAAAAATTATTTTTGTTTCATTAGACTCCAAAAATCATCTTGAACACAACCGTGTATGTCGGATTTTCAAAATTCCAAACATAGGAGTGACAAACTTATGTTTAAAGGTCACTTATCACTTAGTAGTTCATTATTTTGTGTTTTCAAGTTATTTTATGACATATTTATAAGAAGGGAATTTTCATTGAAAAACTCTGGGTCGTTACATTCTTCCCCCCTTAAGGAATTTCACCCCCGAAATTTCACTTTACATAAACAGGTGAGGGTACTTCTCCTTCATTGCCTCTTCTGGTTCCCAAGTTGCTTCCTCAAACTTATGGTTCCTCCACAACACTTTGACAAGATGGGTTGTCTTGTTGCGTATAACCTTATCTCTCTGATCCAGAATCTTTACTGGCTGCTCCTCATAGGAGAGATCATCTTTCAGCTGCACCACCTCTGAGTTTAGTACATGTGAGGGGTCTGGTATGTACTTCTTCAGTAGTGATACATGAAACACATCATGAACTTGATCCATATTCAGTGGAAGTGCAAGACGATAGGCCACGACTCCTATGTGGTCAAGGATCTCAAAGGGACCAATATACCTTGGGCTTAGCTTCCCTTTCTTCCCAAATCGCATGACTCTCTTCCATGGAGATATTCGAAGGAAGACTTTATCTCCAACGTCGAACTCCAAGTCCCTTCGACGGTTGTCATCATAGCTCTTTTACCGACTTTGAGAAGCTTTGATATGTTTCTGGATAACTTGAACCTTCTCTGTCATCTCTTGAACAAGATCGGTCCCAAGTAGATTTCTTTATCCAACTTCATCCCAACATGTTGGAGTTCTACATCGCTTTCCATATAGAGCTTCATATGGAGCCATCTGGATACTCGAGTGGAAGCTATTGTTGTATGAGAACTCAACCAATGGGAGATGATGATCCCAACCACATTTGAATTCAAGAGAGCAGGCTCTTAGTATATCTTCAAGCTTCTGAATAGTCCTTTCAGATTGGCCATCAGTTTGGGGGTGATAGGCCGTGCTGAAATTCAATTCAGTATTTAAAGCATGTTGAAGGCTCCTCCAGAATTTAGATGTGAATCTTGGATCACAGTCAGAGACAATTGAGAGTGGAACACCGTACAGTCTCACCACTTCCTTCACATACATCTTTGCAAGTTATTCAAGTGAGAGGTCTTCCCAAATAGCGATAAAATGGGCAGTCTTGGTGAGTCAGTCAACCACAACCCATATCACATTATTTCTCTTTGACGTCTTCGGGAGACCCGTGACAAAGTCCATAGTAACATTTTCCCATTTCCACATGGGTATAGGTAATGGCTGCATCATGCCTTTGGACTTTTGTCGCTCATCTTTAACTTGCTGACATACCAAGTACCTTGATATATATACTTTGCAACCTCCTTCTTCATGTTATCCCACCATAAGTGTTCTCAGAGATCACGATACATCTTGGTACTCCTAGGATGGATAGAGAAATTTGAGCTATGTGCATTATCCAATAGCTCCTTCTTTATCTCGGGTGATGAAGGCACAAAAATCCACGTTCCAAACCAAATCACACCATCATCATCGATATGGAACTCTTGTAGCTTCCCTTCCTTTACTGCATTCACCCTCTTTTGTATCTCCACATCATCCCTTTGTGCTTACTTAATCTTATCTTGGATGGATGGTTGCGCAATCATTTGGGAAAGGTAGGATGTATAACCTAACCTTATGATTTCCAAATCCATTCTTTGCATATCCAAGAAGATAGGGTCTTTCTCAATCCACAACATGGATAGAGTAGCGGGTTCTTTTCTGCTTAGAGCATCAGCTACCTTGTTCGCCTTTCTAGGATGATAGTGAATAGAGAAATTGTAATCCATGATTAGCTCTAACCATATCCTTTGATGCATGTTGAACTCTTTTTTTGTGAATATATACTTTAGGATATTGTGGTCGGTGTATATGTCACACTTCTCACCATAAAGGTAGTGCCACCAGATTTTCAAGGCAGAAATCACAGCTGCCAACTCTAGATCATGCGTCGGGTAGTTCTGCTCATGGATCTTCAACTGTTGTGAGGAATAGGCTATCACATTATCATTTTACATGAGTACACAACCCAAGCCTTTCTTTTAAGAATCATTGTATATCACAAAACTTTCTCCACTTTTCGGTAGTGTGAGTATAGGTGCAGTGGTCAGCCTTCTCTTTAGATCCTTGAAGCTTCCCTCACATTCTTCCATCCAGACATACTTTACCCCTTTCCTTGTTAACTTAGTTAGCAGGCTTGACAATCGTGACAAGTTTCTCACAAAACGTCGGTAGTACCCATCTAATCCAAGAAAACTACGGATTTCTATGACACTAGAGGGCCTAGGCCATTCCTCAATCGCCTTTGTCTTTGAAGTATCCACATAAATTCCCTCACTTGTGATCACATGTCCTAAGAATGTGACTTGATTCATCCAAAAGTCACACTTACTGAACTTGGCGTACAACTTCTCCTTTCTTAATGTCGCCAACACAAGTCTTATATGTTCTTCATGTTCCTCATTGTTCTTGGAGTAGATGAGAATATCATCAATAAAAACTACCACAAATTTTTCAAGGTAATGTCTAAAGAATCTATTCATCAAATCCATGAAGATTGCAGGGGAATTAGTAAGTCCGAAGGGCATCGCCAAAAACTCATAGTGCCCATACCCCATACCATGTGCAGAAGGCAGTCTTCTGAATATCTTCCTTCTTCACCTTTACCTGATGATATCCAGAATAAAGATCCACCTTTGAGAAGTATTGAGCTCTTCTTAACTAGTCAAACAAGTCATCAATCCTTGGGAGAGGATACTTGTTCTTTATGGTGATCTTGTTGAGTTCCCGATAATCGATACACAGACGCATTGTTCCATCCTTGTTCTTCACAAAGAGCACTGGCGCACCCCAAGGTGATGCACTAGGGTGTATGAACCCTTTGTACAGATTCTCTTGCTGCTGCTTCTTTAACTCCTCCAGTTCGATAGGATCCATCCTATAGGGGCACTTTGAGATAGGAGTAGCTCTAGGTATGAGTTCAATTGAGAACTATACCTCACGATCCAGGGGAATTCCGGGTAACTCTTCGGAAAATACATCGCCGTATTCCCTCATGATGGGCATTTCCTCAAGGTTGGAACTTTCCTTTGACTCAACCATTTGGACGAGGTATGCTTCTTCATAGGGAATCAACACCCACACCATTGAAGGATTTTTCAAAGAAGATTCATGATCTTCCTTGCATTTGTAGAGGAGTATGGGATGGTTCAGAATATGAAAAGATATTTCCTTTTCCTGACAGTTGATATGCGCTCTATATAACGAGAGCCAGTCCATTCCCATTATAGCGTCAAATTCCACCAAGGGAAGTATTACGAGATTTTCCAGAAGAATCTTCCCACATAAGCCAACAGGATAAGAGTAAAACACTTGGGTTACAATTATTACACCACTTGGTGTTTTTACAGATATCTCTACTTCAAGGTTTTGGGGCTTCGATTCTATAGTTCTAGCAAACTTGCAAGATATAAAGGAATACGTACAACCAGAATCAAATAATACTTTTTCCATTCTTGAGTGAATAGAAAGTGTACCTTGTACGAATTAATTATCATGCTCCACCTCAGCAGTAGTGATGGCATAAGCCTTCCATTGTTCCTTTGGCTTTGGTGGCTGTTGACACTGATTAACCTCGAGAACTCGAGGTTTAGTGCACTGGTTTGCATAGTGCCCTAGCTCCTTACAGTTGTATCATTGAGCCATGAGTGGTTCTCTCCTTTAATCGGCTACATTATCCTTCATTTTCATGTATTTTTGACACTCTTGTTCATGATGACCTTATTTACCACACTTTAAGCATTTCCCCGTCCCTTTGAGGCAGTTCCCATAGTTCAACTTCCCACATTTTTGGCATGTGGGTCTTTGATTTTTATTCCCACCTTTGTCACTATATCCACCGGATTGAAACTCCATCTTTCGTTTATTATCCCCATAGCCATGGTAACATTCTCCAAACTCCATCTCCACTTTGAGAGCACACCAAACAACTTCTTCATAACTCCCAAAGTCTCTAATTTCAAGATCCTTTCGAAGGTGTGGTTTTAATCCACTAAAGAATCTATCAATTTTTCTATCATTGTTGATAACAAAACCCGAAGCATACCTTGTGAGCCTTGTGAAATTCGCTTCATAAGTTGTGACAAATTCTCCTTCTTTTAGCTTGAGCTCTATGAATTATCTCTCCATCTTCGTGCGAAGAGTTTGTGAGAAATACTTATTAAGAAACATTATCTTAAAGTCTTCCCATTCCATCTCTTCAATTTCCTCCCTTGGCTTGGTGTTCTTAATCAATGCCCACCATTGATCAGCTTCTCCATCTAGACGATATATGTCTAGAGTCACCTTCTCCGTCTCAGAATAGTGAAGCACAGAAAAGATCTTCTCCATGGAGTTGACCCACTGTTCCGCAACTAGTGGATCAGAAGATCCAAAAAACGTCGGTGATCGTTGCCGCATAAAACATTCGATAGTCAGTTGCTCCCTCTTTGGTGAAAGAGGAAATTCCCCATTATTATGGTTATTATTCATAACCTGATAAAATTGGGTAAGAATCGCCATGAAGTTTTGAAATACACCTCCCAAATCATTAGGGATGTCGTTCGGGCAATCGTTGCATTGGCCCTCGCATGAGTTTTGGCCTGATTTCTCCTAGTTCCCACCATTTTCTAAAATAGAAAAGGATAGAACAAAACATAACTAAAAAAGTCATGAATAACTTATTAATTTAAACAATTATAACAAAAAAATAACATATGGGATCCCTAGGTAAATATTCTTGTGTGCATATTTTTACTTAGTCTCATACTAGAGGTTTTCTCTAGGGTTCACTAATCCTAATTCCCAAATTAACTAAACCTTGCCTCTGATACCAACTATAGCAACTCATATTTTTCTTACATTACTATTACATAATTTCAAAGATAAAAAAATAATATTATTACACAAAGAGGATCAAAAGGCTTATTTTCTTGGGAAAACTGGGACCACACATAATAAATACAACATCTAGCACAAACATTTATTCAATTTCTTCTTATATAGCTTCTTATTGGCACTTGTCCTCTCCTTAGTACATGTAGACACCTGAGGATATAAATAAAAAGGGGTGAGCTATAAGCCCAGTAAGAGGATAGATAAGAACAATATATCATGGGGTGAGAATAATCATAACATAGGCAAAAGATCATGAACATGAGAGGAGCATAAATAAAAGACTTGAAATGTGGCAATGCATAAAAATAAAACATCATGTATTAGTGGTTAACTACCACACATAATTGTGAACCAAGCTAGCATATTTTTCACACATAATTTCACATTTACTCATGATATTCATCCCTTTACCCAATGCATTGGAGCACTGTATAATTCTGGGCGCACCCGTCACTTTGAAACATTCATAATTACGCTATATAATTCCGGGCGCACCCGTCACATCATAACATTATCATTATCATGCTTGACCCATGGAACATAGATCAAAAGGGAACATAACTAAACCATGGTAGGGGATGGGTTTCATCTCATAAAAATACATTCATAAGCTTTGGGTTCCCAAAATAAAGAGGGAACAACATACTTGATACAAGAACCATCAACCATGAATGAGAGGTAAAAGTTGAGTTCTTAAAAGTAGAGTTCTTTTGGAAAACATTTTTATTGACATAAACTTCATTAGAAAACATTTATATCACAAAAAAGTAAAGAAAATTATGAAAAAATTATCTTTAAGGAGTGACCATATCAAAAATGGAGTGAAAGAGGTAGAACTCGAAGGATGAGAGTTGGGTTCGAGAATTTCCCCTTACCTTGTACCCGAATGCTTCCTTATCTTTAATGTCCTGTATAATGACATTATATTAATTAATTATAAATATATAACCATTTTTACATTAATATGGTTCATTATGGTTTCATTATGTCATATTATGTTCCTTTGGACGACTTATAGAGTTTAAAAACATTGTTCGGGGATGTTTGTTTTTATGGTTTTTCTTGGGTGGTTCACTTGTATTCTTAAATTGAAGTTTTGGTAGAACATGAGTAAACATCCAGAAATGATATTACATTTCATTAATTATATTACAGGATATTTAATGATTTTATAATGAATTATATTATATCCATGTGGATTAATAATTAGATAAGAATTAAATGATGGTTATTTGGGTCAATTTGGGCAGTTTTTGGATCACAATGAACTTATTTTAACTTATCACTTAGTAATATGTCCATAGGTTATTTAAAGAACTTTAAATAGAACATAATACACATAAAATATTCTGGTTCAACCATAAAAATGGTTTCATGACCAGATCTGAAGGTAGAAATGGAAGAATAAAGCACGTCGTTCTTGAAGGTGATAAATTAACATCTCACGAACAACGTTCTCTTTAATAAAATAAAAGGAAGAGGTAAAGGGGGTTGTATGATATAATATCCCATTATAATCATAAAATTAAATTATATGTATAATAATTGAGTTAAAATACAATTTTTATGAAGATAGGTAGGGAGAGATCAAGAAATGAACTTGAACTTGAAAGGAAATTAAAGGAGAAGAGGGAGGGAAATTACCTCTTGAATCCTTCTCTTGAGAACCTCCTTAAGGGCCTAAGCTTGGTCTTTTGATGAGACCATAAGATCTTGGACGTGGGGGAGGGGCTAGGTAAGGTGTTTGGGGAGAGTTTAGATAAGGCTTGGAGCTTGAGAGGTGTGAGGAAATGAGGGTGTGAAGGGTGGCTTTTATAGTGGAGGGGAGAGGGGTTTCCTTAATATAAAATTTATTAGTTTATTATTTCCCCACAAGATAAGGAATAGTGAGTCTTGAACGAACAATAATATTAATTTTATAATGTAATCCCGAAACAAGTGGGCTTACATCAGCATAACATCACACATGACCCTATAATTAGCTTATTTAGCTTATTTTGTAAATTACGGTATTTCACTATTCATCAAAAATTCAAGTATCTCAGAAAAATCTCAAAAATTTACCCCAACCATTTTTCTATGTGTAGAATAAAAAAATTAAGTTCATTTTTCAAAAATAATTTTCTAAATATTATTAATTTAATATTTAATTAAAATCATAATTTACTTAAAAAAACACTTTTTAAGATTAAAACTAATTTTATAGTGCTTTCAAAAATTACGTAGGGTCTTATAAAATTATCTAAAAACTATAATTCATTGATTCAATAATTTATGAATACATTTTAGGGAAATAAATATTCTTTTAAATTAATTAATTAATTATAATTAATTATTTATGACTTACAAAATACCAAATCGTTTACTATGGTCAAATTGTCACTTTTTAAGTTGTCTAAATTTTATTTTATTATTCATAGTTAATGTTAATCTTATGTTGGATGATTTACTATTCATAAGGGTCATATTACTATTCATAAGGGTATTTTACTATTCCTAAGGGTATTTTACTATTCCTAAGGGTACTTTACTATTCACCAAAAATTATTTTTGTTTCATTAGACTCCAAAAATCATCTTGAACACAACCGTGTATGTCAGATTTTCAAAATTCCAAACATAGGAGTGAAAAACTTATGCTTAAAGGTCACTTATCACTTAGTAGTTCATTATTTTGTGTTTTCATGTTATTTTATGACATATTTATAAGAAGGTAATTTTCATTGAAAAACTTTGGGTCGTTACACTGTAACCTCCCAGTGGAGGTAGAGCACCATGCATATTGGGCTTTGAAACAATATAATATGAATCTCTCAGATGCAGGTGAGCATAAAAAGTTGCAAATTCAGGAGTTGGAAGAATTTCGGCGTGATGCATATGAGAACTCCCAAATCTATAAAGAGAAAACAAAGAAAATCCATGAAAGGATGATTCATCAGCAGAAGTTTCATATTAGTGAGAATGTCTGCATGTATAATTCCAGACTAAAGCCCCACCCAGGTAAGCTTTATTCCTTATGGCTCGGTCTTTATACTATTACTGATGTTTACCCTTTTGGTACTATATAGGTTTTTTATGAGAAGAGTTGACAAAGGTTTACTGTCAATGGAAATAGGCTCAAACACTTCTATGAGAATTTTCTAAAGCATCTTGTGGAGGAAATCCAACTGATGGATGCCACATATAACACCAGTTAGTAGGTTATCCCTTCTCCCGAACTTTATTTACTTGTCTATTTATTTTATATAATTACATTGAGGAAAATGTAATTTTTAGGTGTGGGGTAGAGTGACATTTCATAGTTAGGATAAAAAAACAAAAAACAAAAACAAAAAAAAATGCGTTTTCCTTTTTTATTTGTTTTTCTTTATTTTGTGTTTTTAGAAAAAAAATTATCTTAAAAGGAATATCCAAAATCATTTTTCATGCTTGAGTCAATTGTGTGTAAAATTTCATTATTTTTGGAAAAATGTTTTTTTAAATTAATGTTGATATGAAATATTTTTCTAGAATATGTATTTTCAAATCATTCTTAGGTTTTTAATAGATTTTTGAAACCCATGCCTCATTAACACTGACCGGTATTTTAATCCCTTACCCAAGAGACATTCTAATCCGTTTATTGCATATTATTCTTTTTAATCACTTTCTTGAGAGTCTTGAGTCATGTAGAGAAACTAGAACTTGACTTCATTCTGTTTGAATCCATAAGATTCAAGTGTGAAACATTTATGATAGAGGCCATCATTCATTGAAAATCCATTTGTACAATTGACCTCTATTTTTGTCCACATTGACATTTAACCCTTCTTAAGACTTAAATACCATGAAATTCATATTAGGTATCCACATTACAAGCTAATTTATCCCTAATTACCCATCTCTTGTGTACATTCTTCTTTTACTTTCATCAAGTGTGGGGGTGAGGGTGTTTACATGGGAATTATCGAGAAAGAATCTTTGTTATGGATTAATAGAATGGGTGGCTACATTTTCCTTGGGTAGTAGGTTCACAAGACATATTGTATCATTGTTTTACAAATTTTTCCCTCTTTATATCCAATGAAAATTGTAAAAAATATAGTTCTTTACATTGAAAAAAATGAAAAAAATGAAAAAATGGAGAAAAGAGGAAGTTTATTCATTATTATTCACTGATCGGCTGTGACTCACAAAAATAGACAATGGGGATAGTGAGTTTTAAGTGATACACATTGTGATGGGTTGAGTGTATACATTAATTATGAACACTTTCTAAATTTTTACATGATTTTTAATAAAGATATTAAAACACTTCTCTTCTGCCTCAGATTTTTAAACATTAAATCCTACTAACCCTTAAACCTCAAAACAATCTGTTGGAAGTCCTCTTGAGTAACACACTAGTTTTTACCAGTAGAGAACTTAGAATCTTGGAAATCATATGGAAATATCACTTGAACTCTTGGAAAAGATAATAAATCTACTTTCATATATTCCTTGAGTGAAGACAAAAAATTTCTATGTGAGGTAGGTTGTGACATGTTGCATGGGTGAATAAATGATGTTGAACAAATTCGAATGTGAGAGAAGAAAAATGATAAGAAAATTGATTTCATAAATGATACATGATGAATTTAATTTCAGAATAATCTTGGAAGTTTTCTCACCCTTTATTTAGGAATGATAATTGATTAGGGTATAAGACTTTTCCCAGTAGTGAAAATTTTTAGGTGTGGGGGTGTGATCGTACCACGATTCACTATTTTATTTTACCCTTATACCAATGTATTAAACTGGTTTTGTATTGAAAATTCCAAGTATAATAAAAAATTTCAGTTCATGTTTGATTCAATTTTTTTCTATTTAACACTGTTAAAAAGGGAAATTTTACTTGTTTTTATAATTACATTGTATGTGGAGGTAATTTGGAGGGCCCATGATGAAGTCCCAGAGAAATGGACCAAACTACACAGGATCCAAGCACACCAGTGGACTAAACCACATAATTATACTAAAAACTAAATCCAAATGGGATGAAATTTTGTGGGTTGGTCCAAAATGTAATGTTATACATTTTATATGAAGTAACCCAAGACCCATTCGGCTTCTATAAGGGCCATAAGAACTTATCTTTCTAGGGAATCAAATCTACACAAATTCAAAAGTGGTGTTCTATATTTTGTCAATATCTCGAGCTGTAGTTGTCCAACTGGTTCCAAATTTTTGGTGGAGATATTCAAGATGTGGGGATACAACTTTTTAGTTTTCTTAAAAGTGAGATAACACTATTTGAAGGTCTAAAACAATGGACCAATTGGTTTTACACAATCTTTATGCCCAAAACCATATTCCACTTTGCCTATAAAATGATACCTTGGGAACCTCATTTGGAAGTTCGACCAGGAGGCAAGGTGATACCATTTTGGGGCCCCAAAGGATTCCTCTCATCATTTATATAAGTTATTGAGGCTATGGTAAGTGATACTTCAATATCTATGGATTCCTCTCTTTCCATGGGGTTCTAAACTCCTTGTGATCACCTGGGGAGGAACGTGATGTAATCCCAAGCTTCATGTTTGTATTATTTTGAATGTTATTTTTAATTCCAAGTTGTATATTGTTTTTATTCATAATTTATTCTTATTTAATTAATTTATTTAATGGTATGTCATGCTCAAACTCATATGATCATGTTTGGGGGCACCCTTTCATGTGATGTTTCACACACCGTTCATATCTTTTTCTTCCCCCTTTCAATTGCGGTGTTTGTGTGATTCATATTGGTCAATTGAACTATAATAAACACTATCAAGGCCATGCAAATTTATTTCATGGTATCACAAATAAATAATATACCAAATTGGACAACACATCAAGTTCTTCGTGTGTTGTCTTGGTGAGTTTTGGTTATGAAGCCGAACAAAAATCACCCAATCATCAGAGGTATCCAATGAATCATTTTGTGTTTTTGACCAAACCCTAGGAGTTATCCTAGTTTAAAATCAATAAAATTATGCTTATATGTGTTAAAAAACTTGTATTAAAATATCATAACCCTATATCTTGAGGAAATGAAGGATGAGCATCATGAGATTTCCCCACGCTGATTATGCTTAATAAAATCTATTAATTTCTATTTTCTTGTATCAATTTATTTTATATGCTTTCATATTAAATAAAAAAACCCAAATTTAATACAATACCATTCCCATTTTTCTTAATCAAAACTTAATTTTTAAAATAATAATCTAAGGCTTCATCGATAGATGACCTAGTATATTGGTAAGTATTCCCGCCTGTCACGCGGGTGACCCGAGTTCATTCCCTGAGGGTGACATGTCATAGTTAAGATTAAAAAAAAAGAAAAAAAGCATTTTCCTTTTTGATTTTTTTATTTATTTTGTGTTTTTATAAAAAAATTTATATTAAAAATAATATCCAAAATCATTTTTCATGCTTTACTCGATTGTGTAGAAAATTTCATTATTTTTGAAAAAATGTTTTTCAAATGAATATTGATATGGAATATTTTTATAGAATTTGTATTTTCAAATAATTATTAGGTTTTTAATGAATTTTTGAAATGCATGCCTCATTATCACTAACCAATATTTTAATCCCTTATATGAGAGACATTATAAACCCTTTATTGCATATTCTTCCTTTAAATCACTTTCTTGAGAGTCTTGGGTCATGTAGAGAAACTAGAACTTTCCTTGATTTTGTTTGAAGCCATAATATTCAAGTGTGCTACATTCATGATAGAGGCCATCATTCATTGAAAATCCATTTGTACAATTGACCTCTATTTTTGGACACCTTAACATTTAACCCTTCTTAAGCCTCAGAGACCATGAAATGCCTATTAGGTGGCCACATTACAAGATAATTTATCCCTACCTACCCACATCTTGTGTAAATTCTTACTTTACTTTCCACAAGTGTGGGAGTGAGGGTGTTTCCATGGGAATTATTGGGAAATAATCATTGTTATAGTTTGATAGAATGGGTTTCTACATTTTCCTGGGGTAGTGAGTTCACAATACATATTGTATCATTGTTTACACATGTTTCCCTCTTTATCTCTAATGAAAATTGTAAAAATATAGTTATGTACATTGAAAAAAAACAAAAAAAAGGAAAAAATGTAGAAAATAGAGTTTATTCATTATTATTCAATGATCGGCTCTAACCCACACAAATAGAAAATGAGGATAGTGTGTTGGAAGTGATATACATTGTGAGGGGTTGAGTGTGTAAATTCATTGTGAACACTTGATGAATTTTGACATGTTTTATACTTAAGAGATTAAAACACTCTTCTTCTACCTCATATTTTAAACATTAAATCCTACCGACCCTTGAACCTCAGAACAACCTATTGAAAGTCCTCTTGAGTAACAAACTTGTTTCTTATAATAGAGAAATTAGAATCTTAGAAAGTATATGGTAAGATCACATTAACTCTAGGAAAATAGCATAACTATACTTTCATATGTTCCTTGAGTGAAGAGGGAAAATTTCTATGTGAGGCAGGTTGCGACATGTTGCATGGGTGAGAAAATGATGTTAAAAAAATTCGAATGTGAGGAAAGAAAAATGATAGGATAATTGATTTCATAAATGAGACATAATGAATTTCATTTCATAATAATCTTGGAAGTTCTCTCACCCTTTATTTAGGAATGAAAATTTATTAGGATATAAGACTTTTCCTAGGAGTGAAAATGTTTAGGTGTGGGGGTGTGATCGTATCACGGTTCACTGTTTTATTTCACCCTTATACCAATGTATTAAACTGGTTTTGTATTGAAAATTACAAGTATAATAAAAACTTCACTTAATTTTTGATTCAATTATTATTTTTAACACTATTAAAAAGGCCAATGTTACTTGTTTTGATAATTACATTGTAGGTGGAGGTGATTTGGAGGGCCCATGATGAAGTCCAAGAAAAATGGTCCAAACTACGCAGGATCCAAGCACACTAGTGGAATAAACCATATAATTATACTAAACCGTGAATCCAAATGGGATGAAATTTTTTGTTCTTGTAAAAAATTTAATTGCGTACATTTCATCTGAAGGAACCCAAGCCCCATTCGGCTTCTACGAGGCCCATACAAACAAATCATCTCCAGGGAATCAAATCTGGACAAAGTCAAAAGCGATGTTCTGTATTTTGTAAATATCTCAAGCTGTAGTTGTCCAATTAGTGATAACTTTTCAGCAGAGATAGTAAATACATGGGGATGAAATTTTTTAGTTTTTTTAAAAGCGATATAAGACCTTCTGTAGGTCAAAAACAATAGACCAAGTGGTTTTACACAATATGTGTGCCCAAAACCACCTTCCACTTTGCCTATAAAATGATATATTGGGAACCTCATTTGGAAGTTCGACCAGGAGGAAAGGTGCTTCCATTTTGGAGTCCCAAAGAATTACTATCATCATTCATAGTAGTTATGGAGGCTATGGAAAATGATACTTCAACATCTAAAACTTCCTCCCTTTCCATGGGGTTCTAAACTCCTTGTGATTGCTGGGGAGTAACGTGATGTAATCTCAAGCTTCATGTTCGTATTATTTTGAACGATCTTTTTAATTTTAGGTTATATATTGTTTTTATTCATCCTCTCTTCTTATTTAATTTATTTATGTATTGGTATGTCGTGCTCTAACTCATATGACCATGTTTGGGGGTACCCTTTCATGTGATGTTTCACACACCATTTATCCCTTCCCCCCCTTTCAATTTAAGTGTTTGTGTGATTCATATTGGTCAATTGAACTATCATAGACACTGTCAAGTCCATGAACATTTATTTCTTGATATGACAAATAAATGACATACGAACCTGAATAGCTCATTGAGTTCTTCATGTGTTGCCTTGGTGAGTTTAAGTTATGAAGTAAAACACAAATTACCCAATCATCAGTGGCATTTGATGAATCATTTTGTGTTTTTGACTGAACCCTAGGACGTATCCTAGTTTAAAATCAATAATATTCTGGTTCTAGGTGTTACAAACCATGGATTAAAATATCATAACCCTATCTCTTTAAGTGATGAAGGATGAACATCATGATATTTCCCCGGGTTGATAACGCTTAATCAAATCTGTTAATTTCTATTTTCTTGTATTGATTTATTTTATACGCTTTCATATTAAATCAAAAAAACAAAAATTTCATACAATCCCATTCCCATTTTTCTTAATCAAAACTTTCTTTTTTAAATTTATTATCTAAGGCTTCATCGAGAGATGACTTAGGGTTCCTGGTATACTACAGAAATTCTAGTAAAAAATAAACATTTAATTTGACGTGCTCAACAATGCGATCAGTCACCTCTACCTAAGTATCTCATCCACAATCTCTCTATATGCACTACGACAGGTCGGAAAATCTCGTGAAAGTTTTATCATGCCATCACAAGAGTAAAACCACCACTCACTAGGATGACTAGACCCATCCCGTTAACCATGAACCACAGACCCTCTATCTTTAGATTGTGTTAACCCAAATAGGTTAAATATCCCTAGGGGAGGGGGTAAATTGAGGTATGAAAGATTAAAACAACTTCCACTTTGTATCTTGTTTCATTTTTAAAAAAAATATTCTTCTCTCCCTTTCCCATAATAATGTATGGACAAAAATGAAAGCATGCATAAGACACACCAATTTTACTTAGTTCATCCTTACTAGGATATGTCTAAGGAGCATATAGTGAAAATGTGTTGATGTACCAAATCCAATAAGGCTCAATACCAAATTAAGGTTCATGATAGATCACTTATATAACTAGACTCACTATCTTTACAAAGTTTAGGGACAACTCACTACTTACCAAGGGTCACTCCCTAACTTTCTTTTGATGTATCATTGTCAGTTAAAAGGATCAACTGCTTCCTCTTCCTTTCCTACTTCTCTAGAAATGATTCAAACATAGTTTATGGACATGTAGGTACCTTCATTAGACATAATGAATAAATCCTTATATATATATATATATATATATGCTCTATTGAATTATTACTTTCACCCACTTGATGAATATCACTTTACCACAAATTCATTGGGAAATCCTTTATGAACACTTTTGCGATGTTCAATATCTTCATGAAGCACAAATCTTTCATGAAGCTCAAATAGACTTCGTGAAGAAACCTCCTTTTACGAAGATCACTTAGCCTTCATGAAGCACACAACTTTCACAAAGCTCACTTAGCCTTCACAAAGGTCACGAATTTTGATTAAATTTTTATAGCCTTTGATAACATCAACACTTTCACGATGCTTCTAATTTTTGATCAGATTTCATAGCCTTCACGAGCTTACTTTCTTTGCAAAATGTTTCACAAGAACCACATTCATGAATCTGGAGCCTTTGAATATTTTTTAAGTCTTTCTCTACTTTTCTGAGGGGAGTAGAGGCCTATTTATAGGTGTTGCCTCCCATTCTAGAAGTTTCCATCCATGTCATCAACATTTTGCGAAGCTCACCCATCTCTTTCATTATGCTCCATGTTTTGCGAAGCTCTAGAGAATTTTCATCATTCTCAAAGATTATCATAGTCATGGAGAGTACCATAAATCCTTTGTGCATTTGCGATGCTCATTCATGATGATACACACCTTCATAAAACACCCTTAATGAAACCCAGTCTTTGAAAAACTAATGAATTTACCATATTTATATAAGGCCTTAAAGGAAATCCAACTTTCATGATGATTGGGGTATCCTACAAATTTTGGACCCCAAAAATTTAGAAAACACTGGGAAATGGCGCCAATTTGTATACGCATTCTTCTTTACCACTTCCAGGGCATCCATTCCTCTATCTTGGATATTGTTTCAACATAACTTGTCAAAGATCTCTCTACAAATCCACAACTAACCATGAAAACCTTTTTTGTAAACAAAAAAAATCAACCCAAAAACACTACAATGTTACCATGAGGGATTTTTTCCCAAAATATCGCCTCATGAAACATCTCACATGTCTAAGTCCCTAAGACTTACATTGAATCATTCCTGACAAAGCCTCTTCTCTTGAGTACCCACTACCAGAAACAATTGTCTACATCTGCTCAACTAAGAAACTCTCAACCAACAAAGCCTTCTCCAACACCCCAGTATAGGTTGGAATGCATATAGGTGTAACAATGGATCATATGTCTCTACACATTCCTCGCTCAAAGGTCGAAAGAACTGATCACAAACCATATCCATAGAGTACCCAGAGAGGTTGGTGAACCTCGATGAATACTCAACCACTATTTTACTACCTTGATAAAGTTTTAAAAGCTCTTAGATACATACAAACCTCAACATAACTGGAGAGAACTCTTATATAAAAAGGATCTCACACTCTAACCATGAAAGAGTCACCTCATTATATTACTAGGTCACTAAACACCACCATCATCCTACAAAGCCAAGGAGAAGGCTTGCTTCTGGGACCACCATATGATCTATCGGTGTCCCAAAAATATGGAAAACTCCTGTCACCACCTCAATCCAATCCTCATACGCTTGTGGGTCAGGCTCACATTGAAACCTAAGGGATATTAATTTCTAAAACTCAGGAAGTGTGATCAACCTGTAGACCTCATCCGATGACACTACAAGTACCATCTGCTACTCAATAGGTGGTGGTATAACTGGTGAACCACATAGTGGTAAAACCTCCTGAAAAGGACCCTGTATCGATGCCTCTTCACTGAGGGGATCATCCTCATGACCCTGATACTAAAACCTAGCTGACATACAACATATAGGCATCTTGATATAGAAAAGATATACCATGGTCAATGAGTATATCTGAAGAGATGACATAATAAATAAATAGAAACTACAACTCATTCCTATATGAATAACATACCAATGTTTTTCCCCTTAACCAATACCTACATGTATCAAGTTGAAAGACAGGTCATTAGAGTCCTGGTGTATGGATACATCGGTCGTTGCACCAACACCAGAGTCTCTAGCATAAAATACAAACTTGAAACACTTAACACTATTTCCCTAAACCAATCTCATAGAATCTAGTCCTAATGTAGAACTGAATACTCTGATACTACTATTTTATAACCCGTCTTAATGGGACCTATGTCACAACTACCCCAAGTTTTCCTCCAAAAGGTCAGGGGATGGAGACTAGCACCGACTAGGAATATCACTAACATGATAGTCCTTAGCCTAATGTACCTTCACACACACACATACATATTCAAGACCATACAATGCTGAAATGTAAAAAAACTGATAAAACATGCATTAATACATCTAAATTCCACTATCAGAGTAAAACAACAAGTATGAAAATAAAAATAGGATAAAATAAAATCCCACCATAAAGAGACTGAAAACAAGTCCAACCTGAAAGTATAGCAGGGGACTATTATCAAGGTAACTATCAGAATACACCTCAGTCATTCTAGATCACTAATATTAGGCTGGTCCTGGTCCCTCTAGGACACCATCAAAAGGTTGATCATCTACATAAGACACAACATATGTGGGAAAAGTCCATGTAGGGGTGAGTATAACAATATCCAATAGGACACCTTGAAATCACTAAACATATAACAAGAATAGCATTCATCTTATCATAAGTATATGTCTATGACACATATAACAAGAATATCCAGATATACTCAAAAAAGACACCCCATATCAAGGTAAAGTCACAATCATAATGCTAGTCTAGGAATAATTCTCAAAGATTACACATATCACTCATCCAAGAGAACACACTCCATAAGTCACATAGCACCGAGGGCATCCATCTGAGGAGTCATGTTCGTCGAATCTCTCCATAAGAAGTATATGTTAGAAGTATGAAGAGAAAGATACACATATGCGGATCACACCCAATTCCATGGGGTATACCAACAACTCAATCTGGAATAACCCACTAAGTAGATGATTAACACCCGTGTAGTGTTGGTCGTGATGATACTAAGAACTCCACCTAGGGAAAGATGGTGATAGAGGATCTCACTCGAGGCCTCATGGAAGGATTACAACAACTCTATACAATAATTACCACTAAAGGGGTCACTATCAATGTGTAGAATGTGATTCCATACTAACCCTCAGGGAATGGATCAAGGGAATGCTCCCTAATGAAATTTGTCCAAGATAAAGAGGGCAATGGCTCTAAGCCATCTTGAAGGGAGTACACAGTGTGTCCCTTTGGCACCGGGTCCTACCCGTGTATCATGGACCATGTCTGTATCTGTATTAGAGTATATGGAATGTACTAGACTATGTACTCCTAACCATGTCTAAGTACATGGATCTTTCTATGTATGCCTGGCCTGGTTGTGTTTGTGTTGGAGTACACGGCATGTCCACAACCATGTAATCCTAGTCGTGTCTGTGTACTCTCTAAGGTACACATCAAGCTTCCAGGTCGAGTCACACACCATGTGACATTTAACTTTCTGCAGAAACCCTAGCACCACACCAGGGGCACCCACACAAAATGAATCTCTGTAATATATACCGTGTACTACATGATTTTCCAAAAAATAAAGAATCTCTCACCACGTCATCACCTGATATTTTGGCCTCAAATCCGACCATGAATCACACTAGGGAATGAAAATCTACTCCAATAAAGCCTCACCATTTCCATTCACCATAATCTAGTCATATGATTCATATGAGAATCGATTATTATTTGTCCTCATCACCGTCACATGTACCACTTGAATTAGAGATCTTCGATTTAATCTGATTCACTCACCATACGATCCCCATGTCATACTGAGCCCAGATCTGCGATAATAATCAATTGTGATAAGAAACGGGTGTGCAACAATTGTTTATAAGGTATTCACTGAACCACATGCTAAGATATTTTCCCACAATGAATGAAAAAACGTGAGAAGAAATGCACAAACAGAAACACAAGGAACAAACCTCAACCAATGTTTGTATTGGCCTAGATTAATTACCATTAGAATGACAAATGAATAAATAATAAAATAATCACAAATAAATTCCCAATTCCTAGATAAATCCAACTCGTCCCCAAAAATACGCATGATTAATGAGTCAATATATTGATCGGTTGATTCAAGTTCATCGTAGTAATAATAAAACGAGAATAAATCCAAATAAAAAAAATTTCCTACCTCTATTTGGATCAATTGCTGGTGAATAACGATCACACATTACTATTGTTGGTGATATCCACACATTCCATTTCACACCAATCGACGATCCACGATCTTGTGGTTATTCTTATGAGAAAGACCCTCTGATGCTCTCTCCAATAATTCTTTAGATCTACAGGGTTTAGTGGCCAACCATGAGATCTCTTTATAATTTCATATTTATAGATATCCTCGGTTCATAAAAAATTAATTAAATAAATTAATTTAAATAAATTAATTTATTTAATTATCCGCCCACGACTGTGCCCAACCCAATCATTTTATGCACTCTAAGGTTATGTTTCACCTTGGGTAAAACCCATACTCTGAACTGAATGTCAACATCAAATTTTTGATCCGAGCCTCCATTTAGAAGATATTCCAATTTTTCAGAAAAACTGATCATGTATGCATTTAATATATTTAATGTATTTCAAAAATTAATACTAGGCACACTAGGCCGAGGAATATCACGTTGTCTCCATGCCTTACTTTGAAAACAATATATATAATATTCCAAAACAATACATGAAAAAATCAGAGTCTTTATAAGGCCATCATTTGAGAGGCAGGGGTGGTGGTCAATCTTAGTCCAAAAGATAGATTTTCTCCTCTTTTTATTGGGTAGATATTTTCTTTGCTTTGTGGTAGTGGTTTGTCACTATTTTCTATATGCCATCTCCCTCTACACTTTGTGTTTGTTTTATATTTAATAAATTTTGAGATCATGGGCTATAACCCATGGTTCGCGCTGTTTTGGGTATATTTAAAAATATATAATTATTTATAATCATATTTATAAATATATTTATAATTATATAATTATAAATATATATTTATTTATAAATAAATTTAAAATATTTTTAAATATATAATAAATTATAAATATGTATTTATATAAATATATATTTACAATTATAAATAAATATAATTATAAATACGTATATAATTATAAATATATATATACACACACAATTATAAATAAATATACATAAATAATAAATATTTATAATTATATAAATATATATCTATCTCTATAAATAAATATTTATAATTATATAATTATTAAAATATATGTATATATATATATATATATATATATATATATAATAGGAAATGGGGGCGTGGAAATGGGGGAGGCACAAAAGCTGCATTTGATCTAGTGATTTTGGGTTTATTCAAAAAGTGCCATTTGATTTGGTGCTTTATACACCCATTTACCAAATTAAAAAAAACCTAATCCCATTTAATTTTTAAAAAATAAAAACACCCTAAACATAGATTTTTCCATGAAAAATATACCCCTGAACGAAGTTGTAAAAACTCGATTTCTCTGTTAAGTTCTCTTGAAATTCATTTTGTATTTTGTTATCATTTTAGTTATTTTTTCCCATTTGTTTTCATGTATTTAACTGAATTTAAGAATAGATGAAGTTTAAAACTAAAGTTTTATTATTTCTTGATCTCTATCAGGTACCTAACGGGCGTCACTTAGAACCTTGTGAGCTAACCAGAGTCATCAATCACTAAAAACTCAATGATGAATCGCTGGATACTTAATGTCATAGTCCTAGATGCTTGCCTTTTTTATACTCTCTTCAGCGTGATTTAGGATTATTGTTGTTATCCAACCTTATTTTTTTAAAAATATTTCCGTTATCATGAAATTATATGTGGTTTCATGTCAACACTACCTTTATATCAATAATGTTTCAACCATTTATGGATAATTGTGTTATAAATATGAAAAATAACCAATTTAGTGTGAGTTATTCCATTTTTGGGATTTCTTAAATGTTTCCCCAGTTTTAAAATGATTATTAATTAATAAATAAAAGTTTTATGGGTTTTCTATTTTATTACATTTTTTTGGATTTTAATAAATTTTTTTATTCGATTTTGACATCTCATATGATCCCCACTTGTTTTGTTATATTTATATGTGAAACTATTGAAAATATGGATTGTGAATCATTGTTTGTAAATGATAAAGGGGTTGTTTCTATGAATGGATAATAGATTGGTGAGATGGGATATTTTTAGTGGAATGATCCATGTTTTCATTTTATTTTGAAATATCATGGGTGGGCTAAGGGTACCTTAAATATAAGTGCTCCATCAGTTAGGAAAAGAGTGTACACACCAGTTGATTTCCCCCGATCATTATTAGATCATGAAAGTCAAGTGAGTGGGTATAATCACATCAATTCCAACAGGGTGGTTCCATTTAGCAGAATTATGTTTTAGGTTCTTTAGAGTCGGTTAGCCTATGATGAGATTATTTGATCGGGTTTATTTAAAAGGTGGTTCATGATCACTTAATATTTCAAACCATTTTGGTTTTAAAAAGGATTTGATTATCTAAATCATAAAATTTTACCTTCAAAGTAACTTATTCTTTCCTTCATAAAGCTTTTTATTCATAAAATAGTATTTATTTTATTTATTCTCATTTAAAAACTAGCATATGGGTTTTGATATTTGAATGGTGGTATATAGATTTTTTAGTATCATTATATTAGTATATGTGCTCACATCCCACATAAACACTTTAGTGTGTATGTAAATTTGGTTTTAGATGATGCAACTAAAGGAAAAGACCCACATTTAGTTAGTGGTTGGTTTTTGTAACAACCCAGACTTTTTGAATGATATTTTTTTCTTGAAAACGTGTGTTATATTATATTATACACAAAAAAACCATATCTATTTAATAATGAATTGAATATAAAGGGAAATTTGACCATCTGGATTCGATCATTGTATGACCATTGTTTAATTATGACCATTGGTCAATATGACCGTTGGGAACTATACTCTTAATAATAACTTTAACGTTATAATTAGTATTTATAAGTAAAAATTGATAAAGGATAATTGATATATAAAGAAGAGATGATGGCCTCAACCAGTAGAGTCATGATGTTTGAAGCCCATCTATTAAAACTTGGTAGGGAGGTATGATCACTAGGGTTTTCCCATGACTAATCCCAAGATGAGATTCAACAAGTTAAGCTTGAACAAAATCACCTATGGGAGAAGTTCAAGTTAGTGGAGATTACCACTTGGTCGATGTTAGCCGAGGCACCTCATGAAAATACCACCATTGCACTCCTTACTATTAGGGAGTACGCTGGTGTAATAAGTGGTTATGTTTCTAGGACTTAGTTACTTAAAGTGTAATTCCTTTGTATAAATAATATTTTTATTCCATCAATCCCATTTTAAGAATAGTTTTGATAAATTGATTTTTCAGACACAAATTGCACTTTTCAAAAAAGATGTAAATATTTCATAATGAACTTTGGTATTATGAATAATATTTATTTTAATTAAATATTATGATAAAAACACTCTTATTTAAATACAAATGATAAGATAATTTTATTATGACATTGAAAATTTTTAAGCGTCAGAAATTTTACAATGCATTTTCAACCCACTATTTTTTTAATAAATAAGTATTTTTATATTTAAAAGTAAAAATTATCACACATAGATAATTATTGTGATAAAATAAACATCATTTTTTAAATCAACACGTTAAATTTAGATTATGGTGAAGTAATTATAATTTCTTAAAATACTTTATTTTTTTGTGAATTGTAAAAATACAGTTTGAGGTTTTTGGTATGTTTAATGAATTCATAATTATTTAATAATGATATAATAATTATTTAACCACAATACACTACCTAAAATGTTTTATTTTATTAATATCAATTATTTTAATATATTTACATCAATTTCCAAACCTATAAGTTACTTTCCAAAGTCTAAAATGGAAACTTTAACATTAAAAATATTATTTTGTGAAAACTTTACTTTTAATTTCCAAAATAAGTAATATAATATTATATTCAGTTATTTTGGGTTAAAATGACATAAAATATGTCCCAAATTTCCAAAACCATGGGCACAAACCATGGGAAAACCCATGGTTTTCTATTTTCAACAACCTAGATTTCCAAGGCCTATATTTGAAAATTAATAAACAAACCTCCACTTTTGCTATAAATACCCACCCATTTCTCCATTTCCTTTCACTCCCAATCCATCATAAAAATATATATGATATTTTTACCTCCCAATGAGTCCTCATAAGATTTCCTCAATCCCCCAAGATCCTAATCCTTATGTTTTAGGAGTTACTTTTCAAGGTAAGATAATTCTCCTTCATTTCTCTTCAATTCAAGAACCATTTTTTGTAAGTGTCTTCTAATTGTTATGATTACACTCTTTTATTACAGTTTTTATCCTACCATTACTATAAAATTATTTTTTTATCAATGTGATACCCTTGTCCTCACTTATTTTACCCTTTTATAAAACCATGTTTTATACCTGTTATGCTACCAGATTTACTTCTCAAAATTTCTCTCTTCTCCACAAAAACTTCTATTTTATTTTCTTCTGATGAATACCCAAGACTATTGATTTTATAAGGGTATTAAACTAAATTTAAAAATTATTTATTTGATTTTGGGGTTAACATACATGAAACCCACATTTCCTTTTTGTGGGTTGAAAATAACATAATTATTATGTTTTTAAGCACTTTTAAAATGCCATGATTTTGATATAAAAGCCATTTTTTATTATCTATGGGTTATTTATGAAATGTTTTATTATGATATATGTATATCACATCAAATAATACATAAGAAGGGTGAACCCAAATATCACTCTAATTTATTGGTAGATAATTTAATCTCTAGAGACAATATGTTTTACGATGCCCTGGTGAATAACCTTGGTAATTTTCATTTAAGACACCTTGGTGATATGATTATAAATGTATAAGTTAAATATTGTATAAAAATTTCCATTTTATGATTCATGTTCTTTTTATTATTATATTCCTCATGTTCTCTTGGTCATTCCATATTGATATTTCTTATGTTCTTATTGATATTCCTTAAGATTGCATGTAAACTGTTTCACTTGATTATTCCCTTAATGGGCCTTATTCTCACCCTTTCCTTTGATGTATATCTATAGGTTATGAGATGTAGTAAATGTAATTAGGATGAACCAATGAAGAATCATTTCAAGTGTATTATAAGAATGTTTAAAGTTTTCTTGTATTATATAACTTGTTTCCAAGAAACTAAACTTTAAAAGATCCTTTGTTTGTAAATGTAATGAAAATTTATGTAATAAAAAGGTGGGATTCCATAATGTTGGATGTGTAATAAAATGTACATGAATGAGATGAATTTACACATGCTTGTGATGCTGAGATATTACATGACCTAGAACCTTCTAAAGAGGAAATTCAGGATACCTCCAATGCCAAATCATCCATCCTTGAGGCATGAAAATCTATGCAAATTGAGAAAGAAGCTGGGCAATCTGATCTGAAAGACTCGTTAAAAATTTATCTTGAAAAATCTTTCCAATTAGAGGAAGACTACTTAAAATTGAGTGCTAGAAAAGGTAAGAAAGCTATAATTGACTCTGATGGATTCATCACGCTGAGTTCTAGAAACACCTAGAAATGTAGGGATAAAACCAATATAGAAAGAACAATTATTACGTGTTACCTTACTGCTAGCATGAAGGAAAATCTTCCCCCATATCCAACCCTATTGATAAAGTAAATTCCTCCTCATATGCTGCAACATTCTCTTTTTAATCTAACTCTAAACAGTCATCCAGTGAGAATAATGACCCCACATATAGGGATTCCTATCAACTTCTAGAGGATCTAGATCTTCCAAATGAGATTGAATCATGGATTGACTAGAAAGACAACATTGCTTTTAGTTAGTATAAAAATGGAGAGATGTCAAATGATACCTGTCTTGATCTCCAAAATAGGATGTTCATCAAAGTGGTTGAGGAATTTCCGAAGGATCCAAGCTTTAATTTTAATGACATACCTTGGAAATGATCTTTGTTAGGGGATTCTGGTTGAATCTTTTCTGGATGCTCCCTCAAGTAGTGTACCCAAATTTTTTCTAGATATGTGCTTCACTTCTCCTTTGTAGTGTACCTAGTTTTTCATTGGTTCGATTCTTCATCATCCTGTTCTTTCACTGGCGATCACTATAGGGGCGACCTGTCCTCTCTGGATTTGAATCACTTGTGAAGATGCATGCCCTTATCTATCTTACTATGATGCTCCACACTTTTCCAACCGGTTCCATCTTGTCCCAATGGTACTGTCCAGCAGATGGTTGTAGACCTTTACTTTGGAGGACCCACTGTTGACCTATTTTCTTAAATTTACAACACTGGAAGAGGCTATCTCATGTGGACTCCTTGAGAAAAGGTGAAGTAGGTTAGAGGATTCTTATTTGGTTCCTCATTCCATTATGAAATATATATAATTTTCTACTGGTGTAAGTGAATTGAACCTCATGATTTCTATGGTAAAACTTTTGATTTTAATAAATTTATTTAGGCATGAATTGGGTGTCCAATTCATGTCATTTTCTTTAAAAAATATATTAAAACAGCTGCATGCAATGAAACAGTTAGCACACTCTCTCCTAAGTGGTTTCTTTAGAATCAAACCAATGGTTGATTCATTAAAGAGATTTGTATTTATTCATTGAAGTGTTTAATGAATAATTTACCCAATGGGTAGTAACACGTGAGATGTGTTATGAAAAAGAGCACCAAGCTTCACCTGTATATAAATAGAAATGATCTATTTATTTGGTGTTGTGGTTCACATTCATTTGACGTTACCGCGATCATCAATTTCATGTAAAGCTCATAAAACTCTCTTCCTTATCAAAGTGTTGTTTATTATTTCTCAATGAAGACACTAACATCCCATCAACATTCGATTATCATTTTTTATATGATCAAGGATCCTTTGGATAGTGTATCATCTCAGATCCAATAATCTAGCAATGAAAAACCACCCCATGACCTGCTGTCTTCATGGATATGGGGAAAATGCGGGTAAGGGTGTAATTTTGGCTCAACAACCCAAAATCCTGAGTGGCCTGACCCAAACAATCCTTAGTTGGGCCAGGATTGGGCTGTGAAACCTAACCTATAAAAGCCAATATGCTCTAAAAAAACTAGGAAACTACTGGTTTGGAGACTCAAACCCCTTACCAAAAGTTTCCAAAGTTGCACTTGGACCAACTGGTCTGAGCGATGCACCTGGGTAAAAAATACCAGACTACACACACACACATATATATAAATAAATCCATTAATAAGATATGTATAATTATATATCGATGATTAAACATAATATATATATAATAACTCATTATATATTAACAAAAAAATAATATTCACCCAATAATGTTCGCGCACCCCCAAACCTCATTAATTTTTTTAAAGTATGTCACAACTTGCATATTATATATATATATATATTTAGAAAAAAATCAACCCACCCACTAGTGCGCACCCCCAACCCCTTGTTAAGTTTTTTATAACATACACATATAATATATATATATATATATTAACATATATATATATATATATTAACATATATATATATATAAATCTATTTAGAAAAAAAATTAACACACCCACTCATTGATACAAAACCCCCGACATCTTATTAATTTTCTTCTTATAAATTGCACATATTATTATGAATGTTATTTATTAAGATGATTGATATTTATTTAGACATGGAAATCAGTGCATATTCATTTTTTTTAATCAAACATTTTCAAATAAAATTTTTAAACTTTAATTATTTTCTGAATTGGTCTATATTTTATATTTTTATTAAATTAAAGAAAATATTATAATTATAACAGGCATGTGATGCTGGGCTTGAGGGTTTGTGTGAAATGCATGATGTGAGCAATTTAAAACATGTAAAATGACTGAGAATTAAATGAAAAATGTTTCAACTATATACTATTAATCAAAAAAAGAAAATAAACATTTAAAAAATGTTAAATGTCTAAAAAACACATTTAAAAAAATGACGTTATAAAAAATATGTTTTAAAAAAGTCATTTAATTTTTTTTGAAAAAATATAAAAAAGAACATTTAAAAAATTCGTATTAATTTTTTTAAATAAATGTTTAGAAAAACATTTTTTTTAAATTTTTGAAAAAAACCATTAAAAAAACATTTATAATTCATTTTATAAAAACTTTTAAAAAAATGATTATGAAAACACGTTTTATAAAAATTAAAAAAAAATATAAAATAAACTTTTTTAAAAAAAATTATTTTTTTAAAAATCATTTAATATGATGTTTAAAAAAATTAAAATAAAAGTTTTAAAATGAACGTTTAAAAAAACATTTTAAAAACATGTTTAAAAAAACTTTTTGAATTTTAGAAAAAAACATTTATAATTATTTTAAAAATACGTTTAAAAAAACGTTTAAAAAACGTTTTAAAAAAATTGTTTTCAAAAAACATTTTAAAAAAACATTAAAAAATATAAAAATTCTATGAAAATAAACATTTTAAAAAAATGTAGAAAAAAATTTAAAAAAACATTTTTAACTTTTTATGTATTTTATTTTAAAAATAATAAAAGCCCGTAAGGCCTTGCCTATGGCCCGACCCAAAAATCCCAACCCGACCAGATAGTTTGGGCCAGCCTGAGGCCGGGCTTGGGTCGCCTCATGAGGTTGTTCAGGATGGCCCAACCTGACCTGAATAGTGGTTCGAAATTCATTTTTTTGGAGGGAAGGCCCGATCCAGCCCGACCAGATCTGGGTTGGCCTGGGCCGAAATTACACCCTTAGATGCGAGGCGGAGTAGGCCTAAAATTTTTGACCATTAAGAGTGCGAGCCAATGTGAATTGATTTCACATGGGTGAAAATGAAGGAGGGTTGAGACTGCGTGGGTGGGGGCTTATCTGCAAGCCTAATTTATATAAAAATCATTTTTTTACAATATATGATTCTTTAACATTCTAGTTTTTTTAATAAAAAATCATGATTAAACCAGGACATATGATTTTTCTATGTAATGGTCATACTAATTCACCATTCATTCACATGTGAATTTTAAATAGGTGTATATTTATTGTTTTAATATGATATTATGATATTTATATAGAAATTATTAATCATATTCACATGGTGTGTCATCCCACCTCTAAAAAAATGGAATTCATCACCCTTTCACATGGTTTCATTTCTAAAAGATTTATTATAATCATAATATTTTTTGGGTTGATTTATTATCATTATCATATAATTTTATTTTGATATTAATAAAATAGGAAAAGACCTCATGGGAAGCCTAATAGCCTCCTCTGAAATCGATCACTACCTGAAGAGTCATCATTCATTCACAGGTCTAGCTGTTCACATCACCACATAACCAACATCACCACTCATCGCTCCTCACCTATCACTCATCTACTTTGCATCGCAACAGTTTTCTACCACATCAGTTTTACCGCATTCCACCATTAACCCATAGAAAAATGTCCCATCACATCCCTTAAAACTCTATATATTGTTGATCCATACTTCTTCCCACAACTACCATTAAGAATGAGAAAAAAATATAATATTTAAATGATTATAAATAGTATATTTTTTTAAATGTGGGAAATCTCGCGGGCTTATGAGGAGCAGGGCTGGCTTGAATTTTTATGTTCACATTATATGCGGGCTTTTGCAGAAAAACCCACACAAGATCAAACCTACATGGGCATGGCCTGTTTTCCCTACCCCACCCATTTCACATTATTATAGGAATTATATGTTTGTTGATTCAAGTGATTTTCATTAGGCATTATCTTTTGAATAATGAATAAGGAAGTTATTTCAATAGATGAATCCAAGGTACCTTGTTTGTCTCTATTTTTTGGATATTTTACATGTTTGATTTCTCAAAGATAGATCAAGATATTTTTAGGTTGTTTTATGCTATCAATAATCACAAGATGATCAAATGAAATACATCGATGGCATTAGAGGGAGTTTCTTGAATATTTAAACATGTTTGAATCACTTATTTTTACAACACCCCAAGATTTTATGGTATGTTTTCTTTTTAAATAAATTTAATATCTTGCGTTTCACACAACACCGAGTTCGAATGTACCGTGATCTATTAATAAGAGATTGTTATAACCTAGCCATTAAAATAGTAGTAGTGAATAGTATTAACTACATTATGAAATTTATATATCTAATATTCATCCAAAATTTTAGATACCCTTTTTTTCATTTTAACAATTTGAAATATTTCTATATATATTTCTAAAGCTAGGCACTGAGCCGACGTGCAATTATGAGGCCTGGTGTGCCCAAAATTAATTTTATAAATATATCAAATATATTTTATACTGCGTGCAAGTTAGTTAAAGAAAATGGGATAACTATTAAATAGTTGATCAAATCGGAAATCCAAGACCATGGTTGGGTCCAGAATGCGGTGTTTGCCCTAGGCGTGACATAAAATGAGCCGGTGCAGGACGTTTGGACCCCTCCCTCGTTGGCGGTGCGTTAAGTTTTTTTTAAGGTACGCCTTTGCCCAAATGACCAAAGCACAAATTTATTAAAAGAAAGTTTACAAAAGTCTAAAGTACGGGATCATATTACAATCTTTTTCGTGAAAGGGAATAAGAGAAGCGGGGAGGTCTTCACACCAGGTTATGTCTTGATTAACTCCCAAGTTGGATAAGCCACCAGCAACCATGTTTGATTCCCGATAAACATGTGTGATGATGTAGTTCAGGTCGGTGAGCGAACATTTGCATTCCATCCAATGGGTAGTAATCGGCCAAGCTAAATGAGTTATGCCATTCCAAATTGCTTGAACGATGGTTGTTGAGTCATATTCAATCCATAGGTTGTTACAACCATAAACCATGCAAAATTTAATCACATGAATAAAACCCATCATCTTAGCTTTAAGGGAGGAGGCAATGCCACAATGACCCATGAAGAAACCTAGAATCTTTCCGAGGCGATTCCGGAAGACAGTGCCACACCCTTTAGGTCCCATATTTCCCTTAGAGGTTCCATCTATGTTGATTTTTATCCATCCAAGGAGAGGAGATCTCTAGAACAATGGTTTGGTGAGCAAATCATAGATTTTGAATTGTTGTGGTATAGGGATGCTCTATCTATTGGTTTGAGATATGAGATACAATATATAAGATATAAGATACAAGATACAAGATACAAGATATAAGATATGAGATATTAGATATAAGATATAAGAAACAAGATATAAGATAAAAGATATGAGATATAAGATATAATATACAAGACATGAGATATAAGACATGAGATATAAATATTGGTTAAATAATCTTATATCATTTATATATTTTAACTAAGGCATCTATTTGATGAACCATCAATGAAAAAATGATCCTAGAATTGAGATGGTAATTTTAATACTGATGTTGGATACCCTTTTCAGACTCGTGCCTCAGGTCAACAAAACACCCAATAATAATAAAATTATTATTATTTTAGAATATTGTATCCGACATATCTCCCTCATATGATGTTGGAATGATGAACTGTCTACGATGTTACGACCCTAAAATTTAGGCAGACATTTTAAGATCAATATCGGGTATTTAATTTGGACTAGTGGCTTGGACCCATGAGATGCCATTCGAGCATGATGCAGTAAAATGTGACTTTTTACCAGGCATCTGATTGAGGCAAGTGAATAACCTATCTTGAGCATTTTTTTCACATAGAATGTGATGGTATTATATATTGTGTCTTTTGAGTTATTAAGTGAGATGTTTTGATCATGAAACACTAAGATGAAACCCTATGACGACAACAATCGTACAAGATCACTATAACTTTCCGGGCTTACTCACAACCCAAGGTTGAGAAGTGGAATTTCCTAATGATATTTCTGAGTTATGATCCAGCACGGTTGGGTAGTGGAGTTCCTAAACATTCTGAGTTACCCTCTAGCAGGGCTGGGCAATGGAGTTCCTTAATGTTTCGGGATTACCATTTAGCAGGATTGGGCAGTGGAGTTCCCCAATGACCTTTTCGGTCTTACCCTTTAGTAGGCCTGGGTAGTGGAGTTCCCCGATGACCTTCTCGAGTGATACCATATAGTAGGACTAGGTAGTGGAGTTCCTCAGTGACTATCATAGTAGGAACCTCCTTTCATAACAGGACATGAGATCCTTACCTTGAATTTGTAGCCCCTAGACTGTGCAGAACAATAATGAGATGTGATTTTATGTGGCTTTATATTCACAAGGAAGAGGGATTATTTCCCCACTAAGACACATTCAAGTGATGTGACCTAAAACTATGTGGGAGAGTTAGTGCCGCCCAAAGTGGATAGTATCAATGTGTGGTGATTGAGTCCCTTGGACTTGTGTGTTTGGGGAAGATGCATGAGATGTTGGGAATCATTTATGGACTTCTTTTAGAACTGTTGGCGACTCTTCTTCTTAAGCTGAGCTATGAGATAGATATACCATTACTCTCTCGTTTTGGATTCTTTAACTAAGCATATATATATATTCTTTCTTTTGGATTCACACATTGTATTTGGATAATATCCTTCAAGGAGAGGTGAAGACATGTGGGGTATGCCACTTTCTTTCCGTGTCCAGCTTCTTGTGGTTGTATGAGTCTACTCTCCTGCTATAGGTGGCGAAGGATTGATGGGTAGTTCATCTACTCACCACTTTTATCCCCTTATGCTTGGATGAACTTAATTTCACTCTTTTTTTGGGTTGAGCTATACTCTTTCACTATACCTTGTTCTATCTACTGCTTCCCTCTTCAGTTGTATCTCTTACTACTCCCCCTTTACCCCTTTTGGGGCATTCTACTTGGTATATATATACTCACCCATGTATGGGATTTTCCTACACATGTCGTGTCTTTTAAAAATGATAGATAGGTAGACCATGAATTTATAGGTTCTTAGAGATATTGGGTGTTCGGACTGTGTACGGTGGTCTTAGCTTGGGATACAGGAGTTGGGATCTCTCAGCTATTTACTCTTTTCCAGTTTTATCAGTTTGGGACACATTTATGGTTGGGCGTGTATTTTCCCCTTCACTTTTCATTTTACACTACTGTACTCTTGTATTGTTTAGAGGTTCATGCATCTTTGGTTTAATTTATAGTAGTGTTGCATCTTTTCCCCTTTCCCTTTGCAGTTTTTTCATTGAGTTGGTTGTGTGTGTGCGTACATGTTCTTAGGTAAAGGCTTCCCTGAGTTAGTTACACCTTTAGTGATTTTCGCCACCTCCTAGCCTATAGAGCTAGGCTTTGGGTAGTTGAGTCTCGATCCCTGGTATGGATCAGGCCATGAAAAAAATATTTTATAGGCATAATATAAGAATGAATCCAATTTTACGTATTAAAGACTATATTTTTCTAAAGGTAGTTTTACCGCCTTTTGATGGCACACTTGTTTTAAATCTAGTTTTTTACACTTTTATAAATTCTATTTGACAAAAATAAACTTCTTATTTGAAATCATAACATCAAAATTTAATTTGGTTCAATTTTTGGTATTTTCTGATAAGTTTCATGTTTTGATGAATAATGATAAAATATTGCATTTTAATTAAAAACAAAATTTTCATCTAAATAATTTATAGTGTTAAATTATATTTTTAATTGGTTTTAAAGTGAAATTAGATCAATTTTTTACCATTTAATTCAATGTAGTTTATTGGAATAAATTTTACATTCAATTTGTATATAAAAACATTTCAATCTTTTGAATGTTTTCACTTTAAAAATCTGTTTTCTCATTTCGTCAACGGGATTAATTTTAAATTAATCACTGAAACTTCTGTGTTTTGAATTTTGAAAATAGGTTATATATTTATAAGCAGTGGTTATAAATTATTTAAATAGGTTTATTTTATTTTTGGGCATTATTAATAGCAACTTTAGTAAATTTTTGTTAACACAGTTAAAGATAAATCAAGTAATTAAGGGTAAAAATAATATTATAAATATTAGAAACTTACCCTAACACTTGTCCAAATTTAATTTTATGAGTGAGTGTCTACAAAAAGAATCCTTGGTATGAGATTATAAAATTTGTAAGACACTTGGATGAGAGTATCACATTTATTATATGTTATTTAAAGAGAAGTTAAAGATGTCATACTCATATTTCTAATAAATATATCATTTTTAATATAGGGTTATACATAATATAAATTAAAATAAAAATAGTAAATTGAAAGATAAAATGTTTATAGTGATCCTGGAAATTTATTTTTAATTCTTAATAAATAAATAATTACTTTAAAGGCTTATACAATGATGATGCATTAATTATTTAATTAATGAAAATATCAAATAAATTATAATAAAAATATTAAAATAAATATAATTTGATATAATTAATGTTATAAAATAATTTTATAGATTAAATAGACATATTATGGATTTATTAAAGGTTTTGGTTTGAATATATCATGTTTTTATGATATTTTTAAAAAGTCAAGTAATGAATAATATCAAAATTGACGTTAATTTTATATTAAAATAAATAATATTTTATTAAATGATATAAAATTTATAAAAATATTAAATTCATCAAAATTCATAGTATAAAGTTAAATTTTTTATCCATGACTCATTTTAGGTTCTTTTGGAATTTTATAGTAACTATATTAACCTTTAAAGAGTAAAAACACATATTGTCGCCGTAAGAGTTAAAGGGTTTAAATAAGGGTTAAAACCAAAAGATAAGGGTAAGAATGTAACCTAAACTTATAAAAAAATTATTTTTTTGAGAGTATTTACACCCATAATCATCTATTCTTACAAATAACTCACCTTTGAGCTATTTAGAATTGAAAATTAATTTATATTAAATTTAATATATTCTGAGTTTCTAAAAGTGCCCCTCTCCTTAATTATAAAAGGGAACCTCCTCCCTCACTTCCTCACACAACTTTGAGCCTTCTATCTTGAAAAAAACTACCCATTTATTCTAAAAATATCCTTATACAAGTTCTAGAGATCCTATTCTTACAAAAATACCAACTCTAGATTTCTTAAGAAGAGATCTAGAGGAAGTCCTTCAAAGAAGAGGTAATCATTTTTACCAACTCATTAAAGTTCATTTATTCTTATACTTCCTATTAATATGTTGTTTCTATTATAAAGTAATAAACACAGTATCATATATATGTTGATATGTTAATATGATTATGGTACAACCATATTACACCTTTTATCCATCCTACAAAAAATGAAATCATTATGCGTGCGTACGTACAACTTACCATCTCCATGCTGTGGTGTAATTTGTTTTTCATCACCAATTTATTTGGATGAGTATAATGATGAATATAATGGATATACATAATAAATATGACATTATATTGATTATTTATAATTAATATACCATCCAATTCCTTACCCTCTCACCATTAAGGGAATGATATCGTCACTCGTGCGTACGTATGACCTACCATCGCCACAACGCGATGTGATTCATTTTCCATGTTAACCATTCAAGAATAGTTATAAAAATGAATATAATGAGTAAATATAATATCTATGAACTTAATATAATTCACTACTAAAAAACATGCATTTAACAACGTCGGTATTTATAATTATAAATAAATAAATATTTTTTAAAAGTATTTATATAATTATAAATAAATAATTTTATATATTTAAATAATTATATATATTTAAATAATTATTAAATTTAAAATAAATTTACTTAAATAATGAATATATTTACTACATTTATATTTATATATATTTATAATATATATATATATATATAATTATATAAATATATATAATGATATAAATATTATTTTTTAAAAATATTTATATAATTATAAATAAATAATTATATTTTTAAATAATTATATAATTATAATAAATATATTTAAATAAGAAATATATTTACTATTTTTATATTTATATATATATTTATTAAGTATATATATATATATTTAGATTTTTTTATTTATAATTATAATTATAAATCATTTATCAGTGCTTAAGTAATAAGCGTTGATAAAAGAAATCTTTATCAGTGTTAAAAAATCATGATAAAATCAATATTTATCAGCTCTAAAAAATCATTGATAAAAGTGTCCCAATCTATTAAAAAAACCTAACCAGTTGAGAACCCATCGCGATATCAGAAGCTTTCCATGGAATCCACCCACTACTGGTGCTCCTCCTCAATGAATCGAAGCTCAAATCACACAAACCCACTCGACTACCTCGAGTTGCTCGAACATCATCCGACATCCAGTGTTTTCTTGCAGTTAGGGTTTCTGAATAAAACATCGAGAACTAGATCTGAGGGTCTCAAATTTTATTCAACCTAGTGAGGTAGGCCTGTGTTTTCTTTTATAGGTTCCAACTTTCTTTCTATATTTATCATTTCATTTTTGATTTCTTCTTCGATGATGTCATTAGTTATTTATGTTTGGGTCATTGTATACTATTTTTATTTTATATTATGAACAAAACTCTTTGTTTATGGTCAGTTTTTTGATTGACCACTGATTTGGATATCCTGTTTTGGTCTTTTTAAATTATTGTTTTGAATCAATTTGATTCACTGTCTACATATATACCACAACTTACTCCGTAAGCTTAATTTTGGAAATGTTTTGAAATCTTATAAAATCACCTCTGGTCTGTAGATAAACCAATTAAATAAATATTTATACCATTTTATAGAAAATGGGGGTTTTGGATATAAAAACCTTAAAAGAATGATCAAATTGATTTAGAAAACCAATTCTCAGTCTGGTGATGGTGCGAAGTAGAAAAAGAAGCTAATTTTACGCAATTCATATAAGGTAATTTATTTATTTAAATTCTATTTTAATATTTTGGTGTAAGTTTTTTTCCTTAAAAATTTATTTTATTAGAATTGTGTTGTTTTATTTTAATAGAAATATTAGTAAGGGTGATACCATATTTATTTATTTTCAACGAATCTCTATTTTTAAAATTAGTATGGGGTTGTATTTATTTTACTATGTTGTGATATTCTACTATAAGGGTTACATATATTTTTATGAATTTAAGTTTATTTTATAAAGATATAAATATATGTAAATATATATCTTTCTATATATTTATATGTGTTTTCAGAACTTATAATGTAAGGGTGATTTTATAATTATTTATTCATAAATTATGGTTCTGGATTTCCAAATTAGGCATGTATTATATTTATTTTTATTAAAAATTATGTTTAAATGTGAATTTGTTTTGCAATTATGTGTATTATAAATTACATGTTATATATATATATATTTAAATGTGTATGGGATAGACGTTGCAAGCGTTGGTGTGTTTTTCTCCCTTGTTTATGATATATCTTGTTGATGTATATAATTTATTTATGTCAAATTCTTTATGGACCTCCCTAGAATATCAAGGATGGGTAAATGTGTATTAGATGGCCTCCTTAGAATCCTTCATATGGGTAGATCTGATGTGAAAACCTCCCTATAATCCTTGGGATGGGTCGGTGTGGTGATATGACATCCCAAGAGTCTTGAGATGTTTTCAAATATTTTATATACCATTCATTTTAAATTTAATAATTTCTTAGGTTGGTACATCACTTGTTCCAAAAAATAGAACAAAAGTTATCAAATTATATATATTAGAAATTATCTTTAGGTATTCATCATTTTAGGTCTACATGTATTGGTCCCACCCCTAGGAATCTCTAATTACTATCCATGTATATGAAATAACTATTTATTTATTAAAATGTTTTATAAATACATTTTTATATCTTATAGTTGATTGAATGAGAGTTTATTATTCTTATTTATCATATTTAGGTTTCTTATTACTGTAGAGACCCAGTTATTTTCTTATAAGGCTTTGAAATATTTCTATATATATTTCCAGATCTAGGTGCTGAGACGACATGTGATTCTGAGACCCAGTGTGCCCAAAATTAATTTTATAAAAACATTAAGTATATTTTATACCATGCACATGAAGGAAGCAAGATATCTCTTAAATGGTTGATTAGATCAGAAATCTGAGGCCATTGTTGAGTATGGAGTGTAGTGTTTACCTTAGGTAGTGCATAACTTTTGTCGATGCAGATCTTCTGTAGAAAAAGAAACTGAGGGCGTAATCGTAAATAAAATAATTAAATAAAATTATTTTATTTTGGATGATGTTTTAAATAACTCTTGAACAGGGGCTCAGATTTGAAATCTGAGACCACTTTTGAGTTTGTAATGTGGTGTTTTACCTGACCGCAACCTAAAGTGAGAGGGAGCGGGATGTTCAGATCCCACGACCATGGCGGGTGACCTAATTAAATTCTTAAGTAGGTCATTATAGAAATGACCTAGGGTTTGGATCATAAATCTCCCACCCACGGTGGAGCTCTCTCCCTCCCTTTGGAAAATCAACGTCGAATCCATGATAGATCATAGCGACACTGTAGATTTGATAAGATCGGAGCGCGACAAACACAACAATCATTGGTGGGTGTGTTCAGCGATGATGAATGGATCTGAATCCAGGTAGGATTATTACTTTGGATTCCTTTCCCCATTCTGGAATTATAAATTTTTTTCCTTGTCAATTTCATCATTTTGAACATCATCATCGATGGCCAAACTAACATAACCATCGATTTATACTTGGATTCCATTTATTTTTCTCCCCTTTATTATTTCTTCATGCTTTCTTCATTGTTTACTTTTTGGTGCATTGAAACGACAATGAATTGTTGAGCGGGGCATAGAGCTGTATAGATTAGGGCCTGAGGATCGCAGATCTATGATCGTTTTAATTTTCTGGTTTGGAATGGATCAGTGGTGGCTCATGGAAGGTGCGACAGTTTCGTGCGAGATGTACGAGCGGAAAAGGTGGTCTGGATAGCAGTCCGGCAGATGGAAGTGCACGAACTCCGGGCGAGGCAGGTGGCATCACGACAGGGTGTGACTCCAGGTGAGGCGACACGAGGTAGGCGGCAATTTTGGTGAGTGGGGTGGTGTAGGTAGTTGGTCGGGATGACGGTGTACGGTCCAAGTGGCCGGTGAAGCAGCTGTCCGGTGAGAGGGTCCATGACATTAGGGTGAGGTGGACAAAGGTGGTCCAACGAGTGGGGTCGACGTGATAGGCGGGGTCTAGGTGGGGCAGTAGGGATGACGGCCGGCTGCGCACGGTCAGGCGATGGATGCATGAGAAATAAGGGGGAGGGGGGTTAATGATTTTTTAATAAAATTAAATACAATAATAATAATAATAATTGTATTATTATTATTATTAAATGGTTTATCCATTGTAACTCCCTCATGTAGCATCCCTTTGACGTGCCGTCAGTAACGATGCGACCCTGTCTTTGAGGTGGTCATTTTAAGACCAATGTTGTGTAAATTTTTTCAACCTAGGGATTAGGTCTATAAAACTCCCTATAAAAATAATAATATTATTATTTTTCAAACGTTGATTCGAACACAACTCCTACATAGAGCATCCTATTGAGGTGTTGTCTACGACAACACGACCTAGTTTTCGAGACTGATGTTGGATGACTTTTTTGGGTTTGCGGATCAGGTCCACAAAATTACCAAATAATAATAATATATTATTATTATTAAAACTTTGACCCGCCAAAATTTCTACATGAGACGTCTAATCGACATGCCGTTAGTGACATTGTGATATTGGCATTAAGGCAGACCTTTTGAGACCAATATTGGGATTTTAATGCAGGATCGAGGTGCGAGTCCCATGAAGCCTAGTTCGGGCATGTTGTAGTGAAATGTGACCTTTTCACCAGGTGTCTGTTTTGGAAAAAAGGATAGTCAATACCGTATGTTTTTCCGTGAGGATCACAACCATGAAATCTATATATTTTATTTCATAGTCGATAGGTGGGCCCCATGAGACACTATTTGTGCACAATGCGGTGAAATTAGGTTTCTTCACCAAGTTTCTGATTTGGGAGAATGGATAGTTGATCTTTTGTGATTTTCTGAAAGGATCTCAATGGTGTGATTCATTTGGTTATCCAGGGACATTTGAGGAGGCATGTTAGTGAAATTAATTTTTTTTCCCTTTGAACCAATGACGAGCATCATGAGCTCGTCAGACTTTTGGCCAGATATGCCATGTACTTTAGGAGTACACAGGCACGCCTAGGGGTAAATGTACAGTTTAGTACTCAAGTATGGCTATGTACATGGCTGGGAGACGAGGCGGGGCCACACACTGTGTGAACCCCATACGTGCAATGTACCTCATTATAAATCTTCTACCTCTTGTATCTTCTTCTTTTGTACTCATATTTGGGCCCATGAGTTTTCTATCTAGAGTGTTTTTCCATGTAGAATGCAATGGTGCCTTCCATAGTGGATTTTGAGATATGATGTGAGATGTTCCATGTGTGACATCTATCCGAGGTGACAGTCGATGACAGTTGTGATTAGGCAGAATCACCAGAGGCTTCTTCTAGAGTAGAACCCCCCATCAGCATGGTTGTAGTTCCTCTATAGTTACTTCTGAGTAGAACCCCCCTTACCAGGTAGGGTGCGGGTCCTTGATGGCCTAGAGTGGAACCCCATTTTGATACCAAGGCGCGGGTCCTCTACCTTCCAAGTAGAACCCCCTAACGCACCAGGTCATAATTCCTCGCAACATCAGAGTGGAACCCCCCATTGATATGGGTGCGGGTCCTCTACCTTCTGAGTGGACCCCCCTGACACATTAGAGAATGAGTCCTCGATGACCAGGGTGGAACCCTCTATTGTACCAAGGCACGAGTCCCCATGACACTAGAGTGAAATCCACCATTAGTATGGGTGTGGGTCCTCTATAACTACTATTATAGTGGACCCCTGACACATTAGGGTGCAGGTCCTCTACTATGAAATTGTGATCCCTCGACTATGCGACATAGTGACGAGATGTGGTTTGATGTGCCTTTAGACTCACGAGAAAGAGAGACACTTTACCCACCGAGACACATCCTTTTGACGTGAATTAAAACCGTGCGGGCGAGTTAGTGCTGCCCAAAGCGGGTAGTATCAAGGCGTGGTGATTGAGTTCCTTTGACTTACGTGTTCAGGGCAGACATGTGGGATGTTGGGCATCATTGGTGGATACTTCTGGAACTATTAGAAACTATTATTCTTGGGCTGGGCCGTGAGATGGAGATCCCCTTAATCTCTCGTTTGGGATTATTTTATTGAGTATATATATATATATATATATATATATATATCCTGTTTCAGTACCCACTCCTTGGGTTTTGGTTACTCTCCTTCTAGGAGAGGTGAAGATGTGCTGGGTATGCCATGTGCTTTCTGTGTCTAGATTCTCGTAGTTCGATGAGTCTACTCTCCTACTATAGGTAGTGAATACTCAAATAGAAGTTGATCTTCTCACCATTTTTTGCTCCTTGTGTTTAGATGAGTTTACTTTCACTCTTTTGTTGGGTTGAGCTGCACTATTTTACCGTACCTTGTTCTATCTACTATTTTCATCTTCAGTGTATCTCTTACTACTCCCCCTTTACCTTTTCAGGGCATCCTAATAAGTATTTTTATACTCACCCCTACATGGGCTCTGCCTGCATGTGTCGTGCCTTATGTAGATGACAGACAGGTTAATCATGACTTCAGAGGAACCTAGGGATTCAGGGTGCTTGGATCGTGTATGGTGTTCGTAGCTTGAGATCCAAGAGTGGGGATCTCTCAGCTATTTTACTTTTCTATATGGGTATTTATTTACCCTCTTTTCTTTTAGTTTACTTTAATGTACTTATACTGTTCATAGGTCTATGCATGCTTGGTTTATTTATAGTAGTGTTGCATCTTTTGTTATTTTTCCCTCCCACTTTTGCATTGAGTTAGCTATATGTGTGTGTACATGTACTTAGGAAAATTCCTCCTAAATTTTTTTTTGCCTCCAAAACTTTTCAACACCCCTAGCATATGGAGGCGGTCTTGGGGTAGTTACAGATCGAGCCCTGACATGGTTCAGATCGTGACAATTACTCCTTAATTTCCTATATTATATTTTCATTTGTTTAGGGGATTTAAATAAAGACTTGATGTGTGTCAAACAATAGTTATTATTTCATTTTTTTATTTAGACTCATTCCCCATCTCTTTTATAGAAAATTATCATCCTCTTCAACTTTATCTCCCAAATAGTCATTATTGCAATTTGTTACTTGAAACTCACCCCCATCTCTTTTATGTTGCTTGTACTAATATGAGAATTAGTCATCCCATGGATGAATATTTATTAGTGTATTTAAAGTAACATATGTGCATGTCCGCAAGAGATAAAGGATGTGTCAAACAACAAAATTCAATGATAAATGTTCAGGAGATGAGTTGATGAGGATGAGTTGTCTATAACTTTCCCCTTTGAATGAATTCATAGGATAACACCTGCCATAATGGAGTAATTTTTTTCTTAAATTCAATTACCCATTTTCTTCAATATACTAAAATTATTTTAAATAATAAATTGTTGAGTTTCCCTTATTATAATTGTATATAACGTTCACCTTTGATAATGAATATCTTTTGCATATTTATTTATTTATCATACAAAATTAATCTTTTATGAATCCAATAGGATGGATATGAATCGAAAATGGATGCACGCTAATCGTTTGAAAAAATAGTATGAATATGAAGTTAAAGAGTTCATCAAGTTTTCAATAGAGCATGAATACGACCTTTCTTTTTAGTATTACTCACATAATAATTGTTTTATTATATAGGTGTATTATTTTGTTTGAGTTGGGGTGGTCTATCCAGATTTCATGCCTTTCTGTACCAAAACTTCTATAGAATTCTTCTCCCTCAAAACCTTTTCACCCCTTAATTTTTGCATTTATCAATTTACTTCAAGTTATCTCCACTGCCTTTATATGAAGAGTAATGATGCTGCCTTTGCTCAATCAGAGAGGCAATCTTGATGTTTTCATAGTAAAATCATTGTCCATAGAATTAATGAATTGTTTCATATTTATGTTTAATTTATTTCTTTTTAGTATTACTCACATAATAATTGTTTTCTAATACAAGTGTATTATTTTGTTTGAGTTGGGGTGATCTATCCATCTTTCATGCCTTTATGCACCAAAACTTCCACAAACTTCTTCTCCCTCAAAACCTTTCACCCCTACAATGTTGACATTTATCACTTTCCTTCAAGTTCCCTCCACTACTCAATAACAGAGGTAATATTGATGTTTCCAAACTAAAATAATTATCCATATAGTTAATTTATTATTTCATATTTATGTTTAATTTATTTCTTTTTAGTATTACTCATATTATATTTTTTTTTCTTATATAAGTGAATTCTTTTTTTCGAGAAGGGGTGGTTTATTCGAAGTTTCTGATGAATTGTTGATAGTTCAACAAATAAATTCAATATATATCATGGTAAAATTTACACTTAGGATTTTTTTGAGACTTTGGGATGTGTAGGAATTAGCCACACCTCAATCTGATACATAATGTGACTGGTATGACTCCAAGTACTTCTTTCTATTTAAAATTGACATTAATTTTAGTAAAATAGACAACTGACATACTCAAAACTGAGAAAAAATATTCATATTGTTTTGATACTTTAATATAATGATCCAAAATTCATTTGTGATGTGTAAGAATCAGCATCACCTCAATCAAATACACAATGTTCTTGGTATGACTCAATGTGTCTGTTATCAGTTTAAAATTGGTATTTTAGTTCAAAAAGTGTCACTCAATGAAAACTGATCAAAAACGATTGGATTTTTCTTAATAATTTAGTAAAATTATTTATAAGTCATTTTTTATGTGTATGAATTAGTTTCATATCAAACCAATACATGATGTGATCATAATGAGTCAAAATTGCGTGTTTCCAGTTTAAAATGGCATTTTAGTAAAAAAGAAAACTAACATACTCAAAACAAAGAAAACACATTAAAATTGTTTTTATACTTCATTAAAACAATCCAAAATTCATTTGAGATGTGTAGGAATCATCCTCACCTCAATCTGACGCACAATGTGACTCGTATGACTCCAAGTGTGTCTTTTTATTTAAAATTGTCATTAATTTTAGTAAAATGGAAAACTGACCTACTTAAAACTGAGAAAATGCATTCATATTGTTTTTATAATTTATTTAAACAATAAATAAGTCATTTTTTACGTTTATGGATCATCCACACCTCAATATAATACACAATGTTCCCGGTATGACACAAAGTCTTCGTTTTTAGTTTAAAATTGATATTTTAGTTCAAAAATTGTCACTCATTGAAAACTGATCAAACACACTTGGGTTTTCTTTATAATTTATTAAAATGATTCATAAGTCATTTTTCATGTATAGTAATTTGTCTCACATCAAACCAATACATGATGTGATTGGATTGAGTCAAAGTGTGTGTTTACAGTTTAAAATGACATTTTAGAAAAAAATAAAACTGACGTACTCAAAACTAAGAATACACATTATAATTGTTTTTATACTTTAGGAAAATTATCCATAATTAATTTGATACATTTAGGAATCATCCTAACCTCAATTCGACCCACAGTGTGACCGTTATGACTCAATGTGCGTATTTTTATTTAAAATTGACATCAATTTTCGTAAAATGGAAAACTAACCTAATCAAAATAGATAAAATGAATTCAGATTATTTTGATACTTTATTAAAATAATCCATAAGTCATTTATTATGTGTAGGAATTATAAACACCTCAATCCGATACATGATGTCCCCAGTATGACTCAAAGTGTCAGTTATCAGTTTAAAATCGACATTTTAGTTTAAAAAGTGTCACTCACTGAAAAATTATCCAATATGATCTAATTTTCTTGATAATTTAGGAAAATGATTTGGTCTCACCCAAATTTACCCAAGATTTTAGGTTTAAGCGGTCGCTTGTAGTTTAGCTTGGGTTGTCGAATCTTCAGAGACTTAAAAAGTAACCTACAAACATGTACATTCTATGGATTGTTTTTTTGGCTATGAATTGACCAACTTGGGTTGATTTTAGATGGTTTTAAAAGAGCACTAAGATATCTACGTGAATTCAAATTATGAGAAAATTAGTTGATCCTAGGTTATTTCCTAGGGTGGATTGGATGAATTTCTTTTTTAACGATTTCAATTTCATTAACTCGAGAAGGATTCATTCAATGAATTCAAACTAACCTCATCACTTACTGGATAAACACCTTCACAAAAACATTATAATCACCTATAAACTTATAGGATCATTTTTATGAGCACTCCAAGGTAAAGGATCTTATTAGAACATACAATTGGGGTGAATAAATTAAACAAGGAAGAGGAAGAGAGAAAATTATTGAATAAAAGAAACTCAAATAAAAGAAATTAATAAACTTTTAGAGATTGATAAATAACATCCAATCAATACCCTTGATAATCCCTTGGGTCAAACAATAAAATAGTTATACCTCCATTGATGACATGTTCTCAACGAAAGCGGGAAGTAGACTCATACGGGTAGAATTGAAGAAGTAAAAACAAAAAAATAATGATCACTCCATCATTGTGTGAAGAATATCACAAGGTTTGGTGTGAATAAGTTTACAACTTGAGGAAATGGTATCAACGTGATATGAATAATAACAAAATAATATAATAATAAGAACTTTTATTAAAAACTAAGGTTATTCGAACAACTTACATGAGAAAGAAGAATGTTTCAAAAAAAATCGACATAATAACATTATAATGAAAAAAATCTCCAAGATGATAAAATACTATACCAACACTACCTTAAATAGTAATTTTTAAGACTTGGGTCAAGAATACAATAGTTCAATTCATTCCACTTGATTATGGTAGGCTTAGGGTGGTGGAAAGTTTGTGAAATTTTATCTTTTCCACCCTTGACCCAAAGTTGCAGCCAACTTGAATCCACTGAACATAGGAGCTGAAATGACCTTCTAGATGGACTAATTTGAGTGATCCATAGAATAATAAAATGGATCAACTAATGCCTCCTAACATACTGTAAAATTTCAGACCAAATGAATTTTTTTCTAGATATGTTCGAAATGGTGGGATGTTTTTCTAGGCCGTAGAATCTGGCCTAGAATTTCCTCTTCAACTTGGGCCGCCTGAAACTCCATTAAAAAATTATAATTTTCTCTTTTCACTATTGGATGAAATATTCCCCATGATGTCCTCTATCTTAATTTAAATTTTTATAATCATTGGGATTGAATCTTGGCTGCTAAATTACTTTTATTGGGCTACTATCCATTTCACTTCCCCCATAATGTTGTTGGTTCAAGGCCCACTTTAGTGGTCTTCCAATGTGAATATTCAAGTTATAAAAAAGCATGAATTGTTCCTTATATAATTAGAGACTTGAAAATAAAATATGAAAATAAAATCAAGACCATTTTTTATTTTATGAGGTGTTAAAGAATGTACCATGTAATAGTGCATTTTAAGAAGGAATTACAATCATAATATGAAATAATGTTCAAAGTGTATAATAAAATAAAAAATGGTGTTTATGATTAATAAATAAAATAAATATTATAATATAATAAATTAATATTATCCTCTTTCAGTGGATAATCACACCCCCAACTTGAGTTTTTCTAGTCCCGAGAAAAATGTATCAAAAAAATATGAAATTTGAATTCCCTTTTCCAAAAACATTTTAATACACAATGCTCACCAAAAGAAATCATACCAAACAATTATGAAGCACATAAAAATCATTTATAACAAGCTAGGTCTATAGGAATATCCCAAGCCCAATCCCATTCCTTTTTTCAAATTCATCGCCACATTTCATCCAATTTCAATTAAGCATGATGAAGTATTGTGCGTCAAAATAAACATGAGGGTTCATCTTTATTCAAGATAGAAAAGATAGAAGTGCTAGGTGGAATCAAATTTTAATATTAATATTAGTATTCATTTTTTCTATTTTTTAATTTTTTTATGTTTTTGCTGTTGTAATTTTTCCATGGTAATTGAAATTGAACTCAATTGAGTCAACACATATAGCAAGACTTTGCTGATGACTCCTAGGCTCAAATACCTTAGGGCACTAAGTAAATCTCACATACTCAGGCATTATCTCGAGTTTACTCAGTCAAAAAAAATAATAATTCAAATTACCACAAATAGAGGTAAAATTCCCAAATTTGGGCCAGACAACTATGGATTCACGATCCCCAAGTGCTGAAAGGTACACATTAGGTCAATCCATTGCTCTACGCGCAATTGATTTTTTTTGTCTTGATTTTTTTGAATACTCATGTTAAAATTAAAATGATTCCCAAAACTATTCTATTTATTATGGGACCCCAATAACTCCAACTAATACTCCACAATCTAGAGGACATGAATTTTGTTATTTTGTTATTAAATGGATGAAAATATAAACGATATAAAATCACATCAGACAACAAAACTTTCTAAAATCTATGCACATGAACTTAAACATGCATTAAAATAAAAATAAAGGAATGAAAAATTATTTGATATTAAATTTCAATGTGTTAAATTTGAATTATCATGTTCAAGGTTAAAGAAAATTTTCCTTCTACACATTTTTTTTATGCACATAAAAGAAATTTTTTTTCTCTTTCTTTTCACCCCCCAACTTAGAATAACACTATCCCCAGTGTGTAAAGAAAAGAAAACTTAGAAGGTGGTATAGGATAGGAGTTCAAAGGGGACATTGAAAATTAGAATCATGTAATGAAGTCACCTAGTGGTTGAATTTGATGTTCGTGCTGTTCCAATTTAATCCTTTGATATCCATGTCACTCTCCGAGTTCCATAGTGGAACAAGGAAATATAAACAAACAAACAAAATAGAACAATATATATATATATAAATGTAAAATATAAGTACATATAAAAAAATTATAGATTAAGGAATCACTATAATCCGTATGTCAGTGGAAAGCACGTGCCCCTGTCTCCCTTCAGTCCTGGTTTTGAGTCCCCCCGGCTTTGCCGGTTGTGACGGGGTTTTCCCCACGACCTACGACGCGTCCTTTTTTTTTGTATTTTTATTTTAATCTAAAAACACATAAAAATAAAATAAAATAAAATAATGATACATTGTATTCTTTTTAAATTTATGGGTAAGGTATTACTCAAGGATCACACCACGTGACACAGATGAATACAATTCTCTCCTTTCACACCCATCCATACTCATAATAGAATAACTGGTCAACAGTTTATGGTACTTTCATATTAAAAGTTTATTGATTAAGTATTTTTTTAAATATCAAAATGATTCATTAATCCTATTTAAAAAATAAATATGATTCACAATGATTGGAAACATAAAAACTATGGGTTGTCTCCTGTGAAACACTTAGTTTAAAGTCGTTAGCTCAACTTGAACCCCCCAAGTTACCCCATACCAACTTTAAAAATTTTAAGGACCACATGTTTCACCAATTATACTAGGTTTATATTTATTCTATGTTTAGAATTTGTTTCATTCACAAAATTATATTCTAAAATGAGTTGGTAAATCCCATGAATATCAGAAATGGTGGATCTAGTTGCTTCTCTAGTCTTGCATAAGACATCAAGGACCATTCCTCTTTTATTTGTATCAAGATAAGAAACAATGAAAACATGAAGGTTTTGGATATTCCCAATGAATAATTTTTTTTAGTGGATGGAGAAGACATATGTTTAAGTTAATACTGGCTAACACTTTCATACATATGTTGGAACTTTGAATAGAACTCAGTTTTATTTTCAAAATTTATCAATAGAATTGGTTCATTTGGAATAGAAGATTCAACGAAAAAATTGGAAAGATAAATGTTAGGAATGGGTATGGACTCAAAGTTTGTAATTTATATTAATGGTTCAGTGATTGGTATTTTATAAAAATCATCAATGGAGTTATATTCACAAGACTCAATCCATGATGTAAAATTATCCTATTTTGAATAAAAAAAAATCAATTTCCTCTTGATTTAAATACCCTTCATTAATTCTTTTATATTATTCATCTATCTCAAATCCAAAGGTTGGTTCTTCAATAAATTCATGAGAGGTTTTTAGGATAAAAGAGTCTTCTATTAATGACGAGGAAGGGATAGAATGAGTGTGAATGTGTTCCATAACCGTCTCAAAGTTTTGTAGTTCAAATCACAATGATGAAACCTAAAAATTAATTATCTACATTTATTGACACAGATTTTTAAGTAATGGATGTGGATTATGATGGATAAGGGGTTGAGACAAATGGTCTATTCCAGGTGGATAATTAAGTTGTTGGAATTGCACAGGAGGGTGTTCAGATTGGATTTGTGGGGATTGAAACTCATTATATGTTGGAATGTTTTGAGGATCATAGGAGTTAAAACATTTTGGTTCATTAGGTTGTTGATGATACCACCATTATAAATTATGATGGTCATTTTACAAAACACATGGGGTTGGGTGATCAAAGTAGGGATAGGTTCCCCATGTTTGGATTTGTTCAAAATTGCCTTCTATAGGAGTGAGGGGGTGAGGACACAAGAGTGGAATGAAAAAAAAGATTCTAGTGTCTAAGATAACTTAGTTAGTTACCTGAAAATGGTACCAAAATTTGGTCTCACCCATATTTACCCAATATTTTAGGGTTAATCGGTCGCTTGTAGTTTAGCTTGGGTTGTCGAATCTTAAGATACCTAAGAAGTTACCTACATACACATACATTCTATGGATTTTTTTGGCTATGAAGAGACCAACTTGGGTTTCTTTTAGATGGTTTTAAAAGAGAACTAATATATCTACGTGAATTCAAATTATGAGAAAAATGAGTTGATCCTAGGTTATTGCTCAGGGTGGATTGGATGAATTCTTTTTTAAGGATTTCAATTCCATTAACTTGAGAAGGATTAATTCAATGAATTCAAACTAACCTCATTAATTACTGGTTAAACACCTTTATAAACACATGATAATCATCTATACACTTGTAGGATCATTTTCATGAGCACTCCAAGGTAAAGGATCTTATTAGCACATAAAAGTGGGGTGAATAAATTCAATAAGGAAGAGGAAGAGAGAAAATCATTGAATAAAAGAAACTAAAATAAAAGAAATTAATAAACATTTAGAGAGTGAGAAATAACATAAAATACACCCCATTTATACTCCCTTGGATAAACCCATAAAAGATTTATCCCTCCATTGATGACATGTTCTCAATATAAGTGGGAAGTAGAATCATAAGGGCAGAATTGAAGAAGTAAAAACAACAAAATAACGATCACTCCACCGTTGTGTGAAGAATATCACAAGGTTTGGTGTGAATAAGTTCACACATTGAGGAAACGGTATCAATGTGATATGAATAATACCAAAATAAGATAATAAGAAATTTTATTAAAAACTAAGGTGATTCGAACAACTTACATGAGAAATAAGAACGTTACAAAGAAAAATTGACATAATAACATTACAGTGAAAACAAAGCTCCAAGATGATCCAATCATCCACCACCACTGCCTTAAATAGGAATTTTGGAATCCTTGGTTGAGAATCCAATAGTTCAGGTCATCGAACTTGATTATGGTAGGATTAGGGTGGTGGAAAGTTTGTGTAATTTGATCTTTTCCACCCTTGACCTGAAGTGGTAGCCAACTTGAATCCATCATACATAGGCGCCGCAAAAACCTTCTAGATGGATGAATTTGAGTTGTCCATATATGAATAAAATGGATCACCGGATGTCTCCTAACAGACTATAAAATTTCATCCCAAATGTAATTTTGGTTTTCAAGAGATGTTTGAAATGGTGGGATGTTTTTCTGGACCGTAGAATTTGGCCAAGAATTTCATCTTCAACTTGGGCCGCCTGAAACTCCATTAAAAAATTAGAATTATCTCTTATAACTGTAGGATTAAATGTTCCTCATGATTTAATATATCTTCTGTTAAATGTTTATAATAACTGGGATTGAATCTTGGCCGCTAAATTACATTTATTGGGCTTCTATCCAGTTCACTTCGCCCAGAATGTTATTGGTTCAAGGCCCACGTTGGTGGTCTTCCAATGTGAATCTTCAAGTGATCCAAAATAATGAATTGTTACTTATAGAATGGGAGACATGAAAATAAAATATGAAAATAAAATCAAGACCATTTTTTATTTTATGAGGTGTTCAAGAATGTACCATGTAATAGTGCATTTTAAGAAGGAATTACAATCATAATACTAAATAATGTTCAAAGTGTAAAATGCACTAAAAATAGTGTTTATGATTAATAAAGAACATAAATATTATAATATAATAAATTAATATTAGCCTCTTTCATTGGATAATCACACCCCAACTTGAGTTTTGATAGTCCTGAGAAAAATGTCTCTCAAAAATATGAAATTTAAATTCCCTTTTCCAAATACATTTTAATACACAATGCTCACCAAAAGAACTCATACCAAACAATTATGAATCCCATTACAATCATTTAAAACAATCTAGGTACATAGGCATATCCCAAGCCCAAACCCATTCCTTTTTTCAAATTCACGACCACATTTCATTCAATTACAATTATGCATGATGAAGTGTTGTGCGTCACAATAGACATGGGGGTTCATCTTTATTTAAGAGAGAAAATATAGAAGCGCTAGGTGGAATCAAATTTTAATATTAAGATGAGCATTAATTTTTTCTATTTATCAATTTTTTTATGTTTTTTTGTTGCAATTTTTCTAGGGTAATTGAAATTGAACTCAATTGAGTCAACCCATGTAGCAAGACTTTGCTGATGACTCCCAGGCTCAAAGACCATATGGCACCAAGTGAAGCTCACATAATTAGGAATCATCTCAAGTTTAATCAATCAAAAAAATTCAAATTACCACAAATAGTAGTAAAATGCCCAACTCTAGGCTAGAAAACTATGGAGTCATGATCCCCAAGTGTTGAAAGCCACACATTAGGTCAATCCATTACACTACAAGCAATTGATTTTTTTTGTCTTGATTTTTTTTGATTTTTTTTGAATACTCATGTTAAAATTAAAATGATCCCAAAAATTATTCCATTTATTATGGGACCACAAGAACTCAAACTAATACCCCATAATCTAGAGGATGTTCATTTTGTTATTTTGTTATTAAATGGATGAAAATATAAACAATTAAAAATCACATCGGAAAACCACACTTTCCAAAATCTATGCACATGAACTTAAACTTACATTAAAATAAAAATAAAGGCATGAAAAATTATTTGATATTAAATTTCAAAGTGTGAAATGTATATTATCATGTTCAAGGTTAAATAAATTTTTTCTTCCAAACATTTTTTTATGAACACAAAAGCAGTTTTTTTCTCTTTCTTTTTACCCCCCAACTTAGAATAACATTGTCCCCAGTGTGTAAAAAAAAGAAAACTTAGAAGAGGATAAAGGAGAGGAGTTCAAAGAGGACATTAAAAATTAGAATCATGGAACAAATTCACCTAGTGGTTTAAGTTTACATTTGTGCTGCTCCAATTTAATCCTTTGATATCAATGTCACTCACAGAGTTCCATAGTGGAACAAGAAAAAAAAACAGAACAACTCACACACACACACACACACACACACATATATATAAATGTAAAATATAAGTATATATTAAAAAATTATATAATAAGTAATAACTATAATCCATAGGTCAGTGGAAAGCATGTGCCCCTATCGCCCTTCGATCCCGGGTTCGAGTCCCCGTGGTTTCACCGGTTGTGATAGGGGTTTCCCCACAACCTACGATGTGTCCTTTTAATTTTTTTAATTATCTTTTTGAATTTTTATTTTAACCTAAAACACATAAAAATAAAATAAAATAAACTGATGATACATTGTCTTCTTTTTAAATTTCTGGGTAAGGTATTACTCAAGGATCACAACATGGGACATAGATGAATACAATGCTTCCCCTTTCATACCCATCCATACTCATAATAGAAGAATAGGTCAACAGTCTAAGGTAATATCATATTCAGAGTTGATTGATTGAGTATTTTTTTTAACTATAAAAAAGATTCATTAATCCTATTTGAAAAATAAATATGATTCACAATGATTGGAAACATGAAAACCATGGGTTGCCTCACGTGCAATGCTTAGTTTAAAGTAGTTAGCTCAACTTGAACCCCCCCAACTTACCCAATAAAAACTTTTAAAATTTAAAGGACCACATGTTTCACCAATTATTCTAGGTTGATATTGATTCTATGTTTATAATTTGTTTCATTCACAAACATATGTTCTAAAATGAGTGGGTAAATCCAAGGAATATCAGAAATGGTGGATCTAGTTTATTCTCTAGTATTGCATAAGACATCAAGGCACATTCCTATTTTATTTGTATCAATATAAGAAAAATGAAAACATGAAGGTTTTGGATATTCCCAATGAATAAAAAATTGTGTTAGGATGGAAAGGACATATGTTTAATTTTAGGTAGGCTAACACTTTCATACATATGTTGGAACTTTAAATTGAACTTAGTTTTATTTTAAAAATTTATCAATATAATTGGTTCCTTTGGAATTGAAGATTAAAACACAAAATTGGAAAGATCAGTGTTAATAATGTGTATGGACTCAAATTTTGTGATTTCTCTTAATAGTTCAGTGATTGGTGTTTTATAAAAATTATCAATGAAGTTATATTCACGAGACTCAATCCATGATGTCAAATTCTCCTCTTTCGAATCCAAAAAAATAAATTTCATCTTGATTTAAAGTCCCTTAAATAATTACTTTATCTTCTTCATATATCCCAAATACAAAGTTTGGTTATTAAATAAATTCATGAGAGGTTTGTGGGAGAAAAGCGTCTTCTATAAATGATGAGGAAGGGATATCATGAGTGGGAATGGGTTCCATAACCATCTCAAAGTTTTGTAGTTCTAATATCAATGATCAAACCTAAAAATTCATTATCTCCATTTGTTGATACAGTTTTGTAAGTAATTGATGTGAATTAGGATTGATAAGGGGTTGAGGAAAATGGTCTATTCAAGGTGGATAATTAAGTTGTTGGAATTGCACAAGAGGGTGTTTAGATTGGCTTTGTGGTGATTGAAAATCAGTATATGTTGGAATGTTTTGTGGATAATAGGCTTTAAAACATTGTGGTTCATTAGGTTGTTGATGATCCCACCAGTAAAAATTAGGATGGTCATTGTACATCACACATGGGGTTGGGTGATCTAATTAGGGATAGGTTACTCATGTTTGGACTTGTTCAAAATTGCCTTCCATAGGAGTGAGGGGGTGAGAACAGAGAAGTGGGATAAAAAAAAGGATTATAGTGTCTAAGATAACTCACTTAGGTCCCCATAAATGGATCCAAAATTTGGTCTCAGCCAAATTTTCCCAATATTTTTGGGTTAATTAGTCTCTTGTAGTTTATCTTGGGTTATCGAATCCTCAGAGACCTAATAAGTAACTTACATACACATACATTCTGTGGATTGTTTTTTGGCTATGAAGTGGACAACTTGGGTTGATTTTAGATGGTTTTAAAAGATCACTAAGATATCTATGTGAATTAAAATAATGAGAAAATGAGTTGATCCTAGGTTATTACCTAGGGTGGATTGGATGAATTCTCTTTTTAACGATTTCCATTTCATTAACTCGAGAAGGATTCATTCAATGAATTCAAACTAACCTCATCTCTTACTGGTTAAAAACCTTCAAAAACACATGATAATAACCTATAAACTTGTAGGATCATTTAAATTATCACTATAAGGTAAAGGATCTTATTAGAACTTAAAATTGGGGTGAATAAATTCAATAAGGAAGAGGAAGAGAGAAAATCCTTGAATAAAAGAAACTCAAATAACAGAAATTAATAAACATTTAGAGAGTGAGAAATAAAATCCAATATATCCCCTTGATACTAACTTGGATAAAACTATAAAATATTTATCCCTCCATTGATGACACTTTCTCAACAGAAGTGGGAAGTAGACTCATAAGGGAATAATTGAATAAGTAAAAAAAACAAAATAACGATCACTCCACCGTTGTGTGAAGAATATCACAAGGTTTGGTGTGAATAAGTTCACACCTTGAGGAAACAATATCAAAGTGATATGAAGAAAAACATAATAAGAGAATAATAAGAACTTTTATTAAAAACTAAGGTGATTCGAACAACTTACATGAGAAAGAATAATGTTACAAAGAGAAATCAGAAAAATAACATTACAATGAAAAAAAATCCAAGATGATCAAATCCTCCACCAACACTATCTTAAATAGGCATTTTTTAAGCCTTGGGTCAAGACTACAATAGTTAAAGTCACCCCGCTTGAGTATGGTTTGATTAGGGTGGTGGAAAGTTTGTAGAATTTGATGTTTTCCACGCTTGACCTGAAGTTGTAGCGAGCTTGAATCCAACAAACAGAGGCACCAAAATGACCTTATAGATGGAAAAATTTGAGTGGGACATAGAAGAATAAAATGGATCACCATATATCTTCTAAAATCCTGTAAAATTTCATTATAAATGGAATTATGGTTTGAGATATATGTTTGAAATTGTGGGATGTTTTTCTGGGCCACATAATCTGGCCTAGAATTTCATCTTCAAATTGGTCCACCTGAAACTCCATTAAAAAATTAGAATTATCTCTTGTCACTATTGGATGAAAATTTCCCTAAGATGTCCTCTATATTTAGTTAAATGTTTAGAATCATTGGGATTGAATCTTGTTTGCTAAAGTACTTTTATTGGGATGTTGTCTAGTTCACTTCACCCAGAATGTAGTTGGTTCAAGGCCCACTTTGGTGGTATTCCAATATTAATCTTCAAGTGACCCAAAATCATGAATTGTTCCTCATAGCATGGGAGACCTGGAATAAAAATATGAAAATAAAATCAAGACCATTTTGTATTTTATGAGGTGTTCAATAATGTACCACATAATAGTGCATTTTAATAAGGAATTGCAATCATAATATGAAATAATGTTCAAAGTGTAAAATGCACTAAGAATGGTGTTTATGATTAATAAATAACATAAATATTATAATATAATAAATGAATATTAGCCTCTTTTAGTGGATAATCACACCCCCCAAATTGAGTTTTACTAGTCCGGAGCAAAATGTATCTCAAAAATATGAAATTTGAATTCCCTTTTCTAAAAACATTTTAATACACAATGCTCACGAAAAGACCTCATACCAAAAAATTATGAAACCCATCAAAATAATTTAAAAAAATCTAGGTCTATACTCATATCCCAAGCCTAATCCCATTCCTTTGTTCAAATTCATCCCCACATTTCATCAAATTTCAATTAAGCATGATGAAGTGTTGTGCGTCACAATAGACATGGGGGTTCATCTTTATTCAAGAGAGAAAAGATGGAAGTGCTAGGTGGAATCACATTTTAATATTAAGATGAGTATTAATTTTTTCTATTTTTTATTTTTTTTGTGTTTTTTTTCGTTTCAATTTTTCCATGGTAATTGAAATTGAACTCAATTGAGTCAACCCATGTAGCAAGACTTTGCTGATGACTCTCAGGCTCAAAGACCTTAGGGCACCAAGTGAAGCTCACATACTCGGGAATCATCTTGAGTTTACTGAATAAAAAAAAATTAAAATTACCAAAAATATAGGTAAAATTCCCAACTCTAGGCTAGACATCTATGGAGTCATGATCCCCAAGTGCCGAAATACACACATTAGGTCAATCCATTGCTATACGCGCAATTGATTTTTTTTCTTGATTTGTTTTTTGTTTGTTTTTGAATACTCATGTTAAAATTAAAATGATCCCTAAACCTATTCCATTTATTATGGGACCCCAATAACTCAAACGAATACCCCACAATCCATAGGATGTGCATTTTTTTTGTTATTAAATGGATGAAAATATAAGCGATGAAAAATCACATTGGGAAGCCACACTTTCCAAAATCTACGCACATGAACTTAAACTTGAATAAAAATAAAAATCAAGGCATGAAAAATTATTTGATATTAAATTTAAAAGTTTAAAATGTGTTTTATAATGTTCAAGGTTAAATAAATTTTTCCTTCCAAACATTTTTTATGCACACAAAAGCAATTTTTTTCTCTTTCTTTTTACCCCCTCAACTTAGAATAACACTGTCCCCAGTGTGTAAAGAAAAGAAAACTTAGAAGCGGGTAGAGGAGAGGAGTTCAAAGAGGACATTGAAAATTATAATCATGGAATAAAGTCACCTGGTGGTTTAAGTTGATGTTTGTGCTGCTCCAATTTAATCCTTTGATATCAATGTCACTCGCAGAGTTCCATAGTGGAACAAGAAAAAAAACCAACAAACAAAACAGAACAATATATATATATATATATAAATTTAAAATATAAGTATATATAAAAAAATTATAGAATAAGGAAGAACTATAAGCCATAGGTCAGTGGAAAGCGCATGCCCCTATCTCCCTTTGATCCTGGGTTTGAGTCCTTGTGACTTCACCAGTTGTGATAGGGTTTTCCCCACAACCTACGACATGTACTTTTAATTTTTTTAATTATTTTTTTTTGTATTTTTATTTTAAACAAAAAACACATAAAAATAAAATAAAATAAACTGATGATACATTGTCTTCTTTTTAAAATTCTGGGTAAGGTATTACTTAAGGATCACACCACGTGACATAGATGAATACGGTGCTCCCCTTTCATACCCATCCATACTAATAATAGAAGAACATGTCAACAGTATAAGGTAAAATCATATTCAGAGTTGATTTATTAAGTATTTTTTTTAAATATCAAAATGATTCATTAATCCTATTTTAAAACTAAAGATGATTCACAATTATTGGAATCATGAAAACCATGATTTTCCTCTAGTGTAACGCTTAGTTTAAAGTTTTTAGCTCGACTTGAACTCCCCAACTTACCCAATAAAAACTTTCAACATTTTAAGAACCACATGTTTCACTAATTATACTAGGTTTATATTGATTCTATTTTTATAATTTGTTTCATTCACAAACCTATGTTCTAAAATGAGTGGGTAAATCCAAGGAATATCAGAAATAGTGGATTTAGTTGATTCTATAGTATTTCATAAGACATCAAGGATCATTCCAATTTTATTTGTATCAAGATAATAAAATATGAAAACATGAAGGTTTTGGATATTCCTAATGAATAAAAAATTGTGTGAGAATGGAAAGGGCATATGTTTAAGTTCAGGCAGGCTAACACTTTCATACATATGTTGGAACTTTGAATTGAACTCTGTTTTATTTTCAAAATTTCTCAATAGAATTGGTTCCTTTGGAATAGAAGATTCAACCAAAAAATTAGAAAGATCAGTGTTAGGAATGGTAATGGACTCAAAGTTTGTGATTTATCTTAATGGTTCAGTGATTGGTGTTTTATAAAAATCATCAACATAGTTATATTCACGAGTCTTAATCCATGATGTAAAATTATCCTCTTTTGAATCCAAAAAATAAATTTACTCTTGATTTAAAGACCCTTCAATAATTAATTTATCTTATTCATCTATCCAAAATCCAAATTTTGGTTCTTAAATAAATTTATGATAGGTTTTTGGGATAAAAGAGTCTTTTATCAATGACGAGGAAGGGATAACATGAGTGGGAATGGGTTCCATAACCGTCTCAAAGTTTTGTAGTTCTAATATCAATGATGAAACCTAAAAATTAATTATATCCATTTGTTGACACAGTTTTTTAAGTAATGGTTGTGGATTAGGATGGATAAGGAATTGAGGTAAATGGTATATTCCACGTGGATAATTAAGTTGTTGGAATTCAGAGGAGGGTGTTCAGATTGGATTTGTAGGGATTGAAAGTCATTATATATTAGAATGTTTTATGGATCATAGGAGTTAAAAAATTGTACTTCATTAGTTTATTGATAATCCCGCCAATAGAAATTAGGATGGTCATGCTACATCACACATGGGGTTGGGTGACCAAACTAGGAATAGGTTCTCCATGTTTGGATTTGTTCAAAATTTCCTTCCCTAGGAGTGAGGGGGTGAGAACAGATAAGTGGGATGAAAAAAAGGATTATAGTGTCTAAGATAAATTACTTAGGTCCCTGGAAACGGTTCCCAAATTTGGTCTCTCCCAAATTTACCCAAGATTTTAGGGTTAAGCGGTCGCTTGTAGTTTATCTTGGGTTGTCGAATCCTCAGAGACCTTAGAAGTAACATACAAACATGTACATTCTATGGATTTATTTTTTTTCTATGAAGTGACCAACTTGGGTTGATTTTAGATGGTTTTAAAAGAGAACTAAGAGATATATGTGAATTAAAATTATGAGAAAATGAGTTGATCCTATGTTATTGCTCGGGGTGGATTGGATGAATTCCTTTTTTAACGATTTCAATTTCATTAACTCGAGAATGATTCATTCAATGAATTAAAACTAACCTCATGAATTACTGGTTAAACACCTTCAAAAACACATTATAATAACCTATACACTTTTAGGATCATTTTCATGAGCACTCCAAGTTAAAGGATCTTATTAGCACATAAAAGTGGAGTGAATAAATTCAATAAGGAAGAGGAAGATAGAAAATCATTGAATAAAGGAACTCAAATAAAAGAAGTTAATAAACATTTATAGAGTGAGCAATAACATCCAATAAATACCCTTGATACTCCCTGGGATCAAACCATAAAATAGTTATCCCTCCATTGATGACATGTTCTCAACAGAAGAGGGAAGTATACTCATAAGGGCGGAATTGAAGAAGTAAAAACAACAAAATAACGATCACTCCACCGTTGTGTAAAGAATATAACAAGGGTTGGTGTGAATAAGTTCACACCTTGAGGAAAAAATATCAATGTGATATGAATAAGAACAAAATATGATAATAAGAAGAAATTTTATTAAAAACTAAGGTTATTCAAACAACTTACATGAGAAAGAAGAAAATTACAAAGACACATCGGCATAATAACATTACAGTGAAACAAAGCTCCAAGATGATCAAATTCTCTACCACCACTACCTTAAATAGGAATTTTAGAAGCCTTGGGTAGATCCTACAATAGTTAAATTCATCCCACTTGATTATGGTAGGATTAGGGTGGTGGAAAATTTGCTGAATTTGATCTTTTCCACCCTTGACCCGAAGTGGAACCCATCTTGAATCTACTGAACAGAGGTGATGGAATTAAATTCTATATGGTGGAATTTGAGTGGTCCATAGAAGAATAAAATGGATCCCCAGCTGTATCCTAACATTCTGTAAAATTTCAGATCAAATTTAATTTTTTTTGCGAGATATGTTCGAAATGGTGGGATGTTTTTCTGGGCCGTAGAATCTAGACCAAAATTTCATCTTCAACTTGGGCCACCTGAAACTCTATTAAAAAATTATAATTATCTCTTGTAACTGTTGTATAAAATTTTCCCAATGATGTCCTATATCTTTATTTAAATTTTGATAATCATTGGGATTGAATATTTTCCACTAAAGTACTTTTATTGGGCTGGTGTCCAGTTCACTTCGCCCAAAATGTTGTTGGTTCAAGACCCACTTTGGTAGTCTTCCAATGTGAATCCAAAAGCATGAATTGATCCTTATTGAATGAGAGACCTTAAAATAAAATATTAAATAAAATCAATACCATTTTGTATTTTATGAGGTGTTCAAGAATGTAACATGTAATAGTGCATTTTAAGAAGGAATTACAATCATAATATGAAATAATGTTCAAAGTGTAAAATGCACTAAAAATGGTGTTTATGATTAATAAAGAACATAAATATTATAATATAATAAATTAATATTAGCCTCTTTTAGTGAATAATTATGATTCATAAGTCATTTGTGATATGTAGAAATTGGTTTCACATCAAACCGATACACGATGTGATCATAATGAGTCAAAAGTGCGTGTTTCTAGTTTAAAATGACATTCTAGTAAAAAGAACAACCGACGTACTCAAAATTGAGAAAACACATTCATATTATTTTGATAATTTAGGAAAAAAATCCACAAGTCATTTTAGACATGTTGGAATCATTCTCACCTCAATCCGATGCATGGTGTGACCGGTATGAATTAAAGTGTGTCTTTTTATTTAAAATTGACATCAATTTTAGTAAAATTAACACTTTATGTTATTTTTTTTATATTATTACTAAAATAAGAATTTTTTTCTTATATAGGTGCGTTATTTTTCTCGATTAGCCGTGGTTTGTTCAGCAATAACATGATTCAGGGTCAGGATTAAAAGACAAAGGAACATTGATATTTTTGAATGTATGTAATAATTTGTATTTATGTAATTGTATAAATTAATGTTTAAAATGTCTATAATATAGTGTTTTTTCTTATATTTGTGTTGTAAATTTAATTTAATTTATAATCTGTATTGGGACTTGTTTTTGTCGATATCTGGTGTGTTTTTGGTCCTGGGGTGTGCTGTTACAGCACATTGCACTTCTGCTGCAGTGTGCTGTTGCAACACACTACAGTATGACTCTTTATCATCGCTTTTTAAAAGCACTGATAAAGGACACATTTTTTTTTATCACTTTTAAAAGTGATGATAAAGGAAAAATTTTTCATTTCTTTTAAAAGTGCTGATAAATGACACATTTTTCAGCACCTTTAAAAGTGATTATAAAGGTACACTTTATCAGTGTCTCTACAAGTGCTTTTTTAGCACTGATAAAAGACTAGATCTTTTAATCTCGCTCAGATAGTCAAAACCTTTCCAGCACTGATAAAGGAAATTTCTAGCACTATTAAAGGCTGATTTTGTATTAATTATTCTAGAAATGAAATCAATATATCCTATGCATAAGAAACATGACTCACATGACAAAACATGCATAAGAAAATGAAGCAGTTAACACCAAAACAAGGGTAATAAAAAAATATTATTACCAAAATGATATAAGAAGATATTATATGATATCATAAATATGTATATGGTTCAGGTATATATTAATAACATTATTTAAAACATTATACAGGAGGTGAAATCACATTCAACTAAAATAAATTACAAGGTAAGGGTTAGTTTCACAATATCATTATTATTCGGGATTGTTTATACGTAAGTATCTACTGGGAAATATTTATCATCCAGGTCCATGTTTCTTGGTAATATTTTCAAAAATATTTTTACTATTATCCTATAAATTTATAAAGACCTTTTACCCATGTTTGACTTTTTATAAAATGGTTTGAAAGAGATCTTTTTTATCATTTCCCAAATGAGGTACTTTATGACTATTTCGACAAAGATATGGAAGGAATGTTTATTTTTAACTTATGTGGCATGAGTATCTTTTTCCACTGTCATGACACATTAGTGTTTTGAAACTTAATTTACAATTTTACAAGGTTATTTTCAAAGAAATTTTTTTTCATTTATAAATGAATGGATTTTTAAATAAATGATTTCAAAGTAAAAATGGGGTATTTATCTCAAGAAATTTTAATGATTTTATTAGACAAATTTCATCTCTGTCAACATCCTTTGTTAGATTTTATGCTTAATTGAGATTGATCTCTTATGATATCATATACCATTTTTTATTTAAGGGTTTATGATCAGTTTGATCATGGATGTGCTATTTTGATACCATTCATGGTTTATGGTTAAAGTATTCACTTTTAATATGCTATTTTTTCAATACAAATATTTATATTGTTTATGTTTCACCCTTTTCATATAAAGAATACATTGGACTTAGTAAGTGATGGGAGGATCTCGCTAAAACTCATAGATTTATTAGTAGGTCTCACGAGACAAACTATTTTGGGTATTGCCTGAGGCCTTACCTATTTATGTATGGTGTCTTGGCTAAAGCCTTAATGGTATGTTTATGATGTTCAACATTATACATTCCTCATTATGAGATTAGTTATTGATATTCCATGTGATTATTCGATTAGTAGAATATCCATGTGATTACTTATATGGAATTATATGATTTTCATTTATTCTTTCTATATTATGCTCAATATTATGTTGAAATGGCTTGTGTTTCAGTTATACACCTTACCTTAGTGTTTATGCTTATTATTCATAATATATTCCACTGTACGATTACCCTTATTGAGAATTTGAGCTCACTTATTTATTATGTTTTATTTTTCCCAGGATTCCAATATGTGTATTATGACTAATATACAGGGTTAATACATAATAATATTGATTATCTTAAAGAATTAACTATTTTGTACTTTATAGCTTCAATCGTAATGTAAGGTTCATGCATGTAATATGGCTTCCAAAACTAATAAACTGATCAGTCCTTTGGGATTCAAGTCTTGTATCTATGCTAATGTAATAAAGTAAGGAACTAACTATGGGTTATTGGGGCCAGGGTCATTACATTTTTGATTAATATCATAGCTGGTTTTCAAAATATAGCATTATCATAAATTGGTGCAGCGTTTGGACCCTTATGTGAGATATATAATGGTAATAAGAGTTTTACCTTTACGTGAGGGGTTCAGGTAAAGGTAACATTATACTTATCTTTATGTGAAGGGTTCATGTAAAGGTAACTTCTGACTCACCTCTACATGAAGGGTTTACGTAAATGTAGTTTGGGACCTACCCTTACGTGAAGTGTTCATATAAAGGTAGTTTAATGCTTACCTTTATGTGAATAAATTCATGTAATGATAATATAAAACTTATCATTACGTGAAATCATATTCATAAAGGCAACTAGAGATATCCTATTTATAGTAAGTTCTATGTAAAGGTAATAATAATGTACCTTTATAAATATTGGTTTGAAAAAAGGTAGTTCCCTCCCAACCTTACACAGATTTTCACCGCATAAGGATATTTTCCATTAACCCTTACATGGAGTGTTTATGTAAAGGTAAAAGTGAGGTTTCCCTTATAGTGTCTATGTAAGGGTAAATGGAGGTTACCCTCACACAAAATATAGATTCTGTGTAAGTGTAAACAATATTGTTTAAAAAAAATAGAACTATTAATGATTTAAATGGTTTTTATGGTTTATAAAATGTTTATAAATTATGTTAAAAGGTATTTATGGGAATATTTAATTTATGAGGAATTTAAAAATAACTAAATTGATTATAAAAGGTTTATAATTAATTAAAAAAATATTTTTGAAACATTTTCCCTAAATATTAAATGTTAATAATAAAATATATTTTACCCAAATTATATGGAATGCCTTATAATATGTAAATAAAAGGGTTTATTTATAAATCATAAAGGGTAATTTATAAAATATCTATAAATTACAAAATATATGATATTTAGATCATATAATATGTTTATATAATATAAATTGAATTATAAAATGTATATAATTCATGAAATATCATATAAATTCCATATAATACGAAATATGAAAGATTTCATATTGAAATGAATATAAAAATGTTTATATTCTTTTTAATTTATAAAATGTTTATAATTATGATTTATTTATGAAACCTTCATGAATGTTTATCTCATGTTTTGAAAAATAAATAAAATATTTATTTATTTGTTAAATTCTTTTGATAATATTGTTTAGTAAATTATTTATGAAATTTGAATATTGTGTATGCTTTATGTTTAATTGTTAAACAATTTATAGGAGTTAAATCTATACATTACAAGTTAGGTATAACTCTATAAATTTTAGTTTTCATCTAACTTAACCTTAGTTTATTTTTGAAGTTATGATCTTGAAAATAGTTTTTGGATATAGTTTGTGTATATTAGGTGTTAAATATATCATGAATTGAATTCTATCTTGAGTAAAGTATCCCCGGGTAGAGGGAATTGAGGTCAGACTACCTATCAGCCCGAAGGCTATTATTTTTCTAAAAATGTGAACGAGGTTGGCTATCTATCACTATGGGCTTACTCATGTGGATATTTCCAATCTAATATAAATCTTTGCCTTTACATGAATAGTTCATGCACCTTATTCATATGATGTATTCATATATGTATGAATATGTTTATCGTCTTTTTTTGGGTGAGTAAAATAAACTTGTAATTTGTGTAAAGAGTTAAATATTAATGTGGTTTAAACACATTAATTTGGTGGATGAAATATGGATTCTAAAAACTAAATTACTAGAATCATGCATACACAAAAGGTAATAAAGCATGAGAAGATAAGGATTAAATAAGTTACAATATTTATGAATTTAATATGCATATGATATATATTAAATTGGTGAGACTTTAAATCCCATCAAATACTAAGTGTGAGAATCCTTCTAAATTAGTACTTTTTAAGGCCTTGATCATTCAACCAAGTAGTTTTTTTCCCTGGCAGGGTGCCCCTGAATTATATTGTGCAAGGAAACTAAGTGATAAATGACATTAGATCATCCTTGGGTTAATTCTACCCTAGAAGGGTGCCTTTGGATTGACTTTTGTTAGTATTTTCTTTGTGTTTTTTTAGGTTACACTTAGTTAGGAAACACTTAAGAAGAATACTAGAGGAATAGAGTTGAGTGAATCTATATGATGGATTTGGATAAAGAGTTATACACTCAAATATCCATCAGTCACAATTATTATAATCAAGATGATTCCTTACCTAAATAATTAAGTGATGACAGGAACACCCTAATAGACTCATTGGTTAGTTATATATGGATCTTTTCTCACTAAATAGATATTATGTCCAGGGTAATCATTTTTAGTGGGAACACTTTCATTTAAAGTCCTTTATGAAAAGATATAATACATGATACTCACCCACTGATATGTATTTTTGTAGCTAATTACATACTTAATCCTATTCATTTTGAGATATCTAATAGTTATGACATATAAAATAGTTAAATATTGGTATATAAGGTTGAGAAATGTTCTCAAAGAGAAGCATTGTGAGCATCTGATTGTGAATGTTATTGAGATTAATTCCACCAACTCCGACTCATGACCGTTAGATACCAGGTGTGTATCACGAATTTATGATGACAAACAAAAAATTAGATATATGAGGGAATTAATGATGAGAGAATTAGAACTTCATGTCGGTAATGAATAAAGAGATTATATATTAGAATTCAACACTTATGATCTAAGTATTCCAAGCAGATTAGTCCTAGAATTGAAATACTCTTATTATATTCCCACCATAAACATAAATTTGATTTCTACATCTTGTTTGGACAAGATGGGTTTTCTATTCATTATTAAGAAAATAATTTTTCTATATATAATAATGACATGTCTTATGGAATTGGTAATATAGTGAATGGTTTATATATTCTATATATGGATAATCATTTTTCTAAAATTCAAAAAAAGAAGGTCAAGGTTGATTTTAATACCACCTATGAGGCGACCCAAACTTTAAATACATAAATATTGCATCTTATTTGATGAATATTCATTACATATCATTACGATCCATGCTAGAACCATAATGTTTTAGTGAATTTTTAAATTTGTGTACATAAATAATCGATACATAAAAGATCTATACCATATCCCACTAAGTTCTTTACAAATAGAATCCTTCTTAGAAATATCATACTTAAAATCTTTCTTCATATCTTGGAGAAAATGAAACATAATAAAGGATAAGATTAGATTATTAGTAAGGGTAAATAAGGGAGATATCAATTGATGATAATTTTTAATCATAACATGAACATAATGGTTGTTGATACCCACAAAATGAGCATCAAAAAATTCAAAAAGAAATAAATACCTAAATATGAGAATTATTTTCCATGAAAAGAAAAGGAATAGGAAGGTGGGACATGATATCACAGATCACGTGCACCCCTAGGAGATACGTGATCAAATGAACAGTAGTGAGTCATGTAGACGGGCATGCACAACGCATAACCTATGACATATCTCGCAAATCCCCTACTGACAAGTCCTTATTCTCTCATGAAGTCACCTTACAAAATCAGTGATCATGCAAAGGATTCCAATAAATCACCCCAAAACATGTGGATTGTCAATTGTAAGACACCTAAAAAACCCTCATAAAATCCTTCAAAAATAGGAGGAAAATTTCCAAAAGGCAGAGGCCTCTTGCGGTCGTAAAACTCACACGACATATCATTGATGGGGAGAGTGATTATCCTCGATAGAAATCAATAAAACTCATGAGATCCATACACCTTTTAAAATAACCAAAGGAAATAAAAAGGGAATATATGGGAGCCTCTTGTGGATATAAACATCATACGACGCACCCTTGGTGATCTGCGAGACACTACAAGCACCCAACGACATGTCCGCCTCATCTCGCGAAATCCTGCTGGCATGACATCCTCATTACATGAAGAGCCTCAGGTACATCTAGGAAACCTCTTGATAATGTGAAAAACTTTGGACATACCATCTATATTATGTGAATTCCTATAGAAAAGTCAATTGGATCATACAATTGTGTTCAGACATGTCAGGCAAACACCCTCTGACATATCAAGTAGGCAATCAAGGAATGTCGAACAAACAATCAATACATGTCAGACAGGCAAGCAGGTCGGGTTAATAGGAAATCCTAGGATTTTATAACCTTGTCCATCCTCAGTGTGTAGCCTAGACTATAAGGGAATACTAGGATTTGATAACCTTGTCTACCCTTAGTGTGTAATCCCCAGCTATAAGGGAAAATTCAGTGTGTAAGCCCTAACCAACTAAATTATGATGACTCTAAGTCCTACTATAACCAAGATACATATGATGTATCTCCTAGTCTTGAGATCTATATTAAACTTGGAATTAATTTCCCAATACATAAGTCCCACATCTATAAGCAATGAGAATGATTATTTTCCATCCATCATTTCTCATACCGATCATATATCACGTGGGATTAGGGAGTTGAAATAATCATATCATTTGAACCGTAAGACTTTATTAATCAGGGGAAACCTCAGAGTATAAAACCTGATCAACAACATACTATGAAATACACTACATGTAAGGGAAACATCAGTGTGTAAGACCCAATTAGTTGAACTATAAGGACTCTAATTCTTTCCATTACCAGGATACATATGACACTATCCTAAGACATGATCCAAAACTCAAATGGGCATCCACCTCAGAGTAAGTCCTGCCATGTTTTTGTCATTTCAACTATCAGGACACAATCATTCCCATGGGCTGCTCACTCTACCTAATCCATCAGTGTAATGAGAAATTAGTTGAACTACAAGGACTCTGATTCATTCTATAACTAGGATATGTAGGACAAAATCCTAAGGGCCGAGCTTGATCTCAAATGGGCATCCAACTCATTTTAATTCCTACAATGTCTTTGAAATTTCAACCATCCAGACCCAATCATTTCCATGAGATGATCACTCTTCCTCATCCCTTAGTAGGCTGATAAATCAGTTGAACTACAAGGACTCTGATTCCTTCTATAACTAGGATAAATTGGATTCCATCCTAAGGATTGAGCCCAAACTCAAATGGGAATCCACCTCATTGTAAGTCTCTCTATGTCTCTGAAATTTAAACCATTAGGACCCAATCATTACCATAGGTTGATCACTCTACCACATCCCTTAGTGGATTGAGAAATCAAATGAACTACGATGACTCTGATTCCTACCATAACCAGGATACATAGAATGCCTCTCGGAGGCCCAAGATCCATATAAATCATCCCAAGGGATTCCACATAGCATAATTCATGCATCCTCATGTAGTGAGACTGATTAATTTTTATCCCTTGTTTCTCACACCGAGCATTTGTCACATGATCTTAGGGAGTTGCAACAGTCATATCATTCGCATCATGAACCTCCACCAGCTAAGGAAAATTTAGTGTGTAAGCCCCAATGACTGGCATGATATATCTACCTCCATATAAGGGAATCTACCTTGGGCCCACTCCCAAGGGCGTGACTTAACTATAAGGAATCTGATTCCTACAAAAACTAGGATATGTAGGATGCCTTTCTAAGGCCCGAGCTCAAATAGGAATCCACCTTAGTGTAAGTCCCCCCATGTCTCTAACATATCAACCATCAAGACCCAATCATTCCCATGGGATGATCATCCTACCTCATATGTAAATGGATTGAGAAACCAAATGAACTACAAAAACTCTAATTCTTGCTATAATCGGGATACATAAGACGTCTCCTTGGGACTCAATCTTGGATACCCAGTGCCCAAGTTCCCACACACACGTCCTTTCTATACGATGTTAAATTACATAGATTTAACGAAATATGTGGGTTTTTATTCATACCATAACCAAGATACATAGGAAGCCTCATAATGACTCAATACCCTCCTCATAATATTAACCACCACCCTGCATGGAAGCACATTCCGAAGCACCTGGTTATATGGCTTCAACATATAAGTACCAGCTCCAATGAGCCAAATTTTTTATCAATGGAAATCAACTTATTATAATTATTTCATATAGTATAAACCACATAAAATCACTTTGAGAACACAATAAAAACTTTATAAATGTATAATGAATGAAAATAAAAGGTATTTCTATAAATTAAAGAACCTATCTTGATAGAATAGTAACCTTACCCTTAGAATAGTAACATGACCATTGGGAATAGTAATTCAGAAAATAGAATAGTAACCACATATATGAAAATATAATTAAAATTTAGTAATATTATAATTGATAATATGATATAATTATATCATAGTATAAGTAAATAATTTTTTTAAAAAATTATTAGTTGAGTGTTGGTATTTTTTTAAAACATAAATGTTTATTTATAATTTTATAATTAATATATTTATTTAAAAGAAAATTTATTTTCATAAAATAGACTCATAAATTAATATTTTTTTTTCTTATGATTATAAGATAATTTTATGATACCTTAATTATTTTTTCAAAGTGTTATAAAATCAGTTATAATTTTAAAATCGGTATTTTTTGAATAAATGAGAATTTTAATTAAAAATTAATTTTATAATATTTATAAAATTATTTTCATAAAATGGAGTTCATTTTTTAATTTCAAATGTAAAAAAATGGTTAGGGTAATTTTTTTAGATTTTTCTAAAATACTTAATTTTTTTTGAATAGTAAAATACGATAATTTATAATAAAAGCTAAATACATGAATTATTAAGTCATAGATGATGTATAGATGATATAAGCCAAAAATATCAAACTATACTTTATTATTTTAATATATTTAGTTATAAGTTTAAAACTATTCGTAGTCTTGAGCCAAAATAATAAACTAATGAATAAAATAATGAGAAAACACCCCTATCCTCCCCTATAAATACCACCCCTCACCACCTCTTCTCCTCACACTTTCAAATCCTTGAATATTTTCTTGATTATGCCCAATAATATCAAAAAACCACTTACCCACATCCAGGATCTCTTGGTCTCATCAAAAGACCAAACCCTTTACCCTAAGGAGGTTCCTAAGAAGGAGAAATTCAAGAGGTAAAACCCTCTTTCTTTTTCTTTTAATTTATTTCCAATTTCATTTCATTTCTTATCTTATCACCACCTAAACTTATAAAATTGGAATAATAAATACAATATATTTTATATACTAGAATTATATTATGTTAATGGAATAATTCATCTTCTAATCTCTTCCCTTTTCCTTTTATTTTAAAAATAAAAATATCATTCATGGTGTGTCGATTTACTACCACCATGGACGATACATTTTCATTTTTCACTATAGAATTAAAGGATATTAATAAAACTATGATTATGGTTAAATAATATTTTATTATACATTTTATAAGTTTTATAATGTTCTGGATCCAATATATAAACATGATGTTAAATAAAATGATATAAGCTCATAATGGTCGTAAAAACCGCCAAAATAAATTAAATCATTTTCATTAACTATTTATCTAATGATTTATCCTCATAACATATAAAAAAATGATATATAAGATTATTTAATATTATGGAAGTTCATTAATAACATATAATTTCAATTCTAGATAACTATTCAAATTTTACATGAACTTCCATACTCATATACAAGCAAACCGAACCTGAAAACCAAGAAAACTAATACTTCTGAATGATGGAATTGAACTCTATAAATCATCATAATGGTAAAAAATGAACTTAATAAAATTATAATAAATTAAATACATGTATAATATTGTTCTAAATTTATTAATTAATGAATTTAATTTTATTATCCAGGAAATTAAAGAGAAGAAAGTACTCAGACTTAAGGTAAGGGGATTCTCAAACCCAACTCCATTTCCTTGAGGTTTCCCTCTTTCACACCAATTTTTGTATGTATATTAATTTAAAAATCCTTAAATACCATTTATTTATTATACCTTCATTTTCTTAGATATACATGTTTTTTACTTGAGTTTATGATTATCACAATGTTTTCCAAAAGAATTATTCTTTTTAAAAACACACATTTTACTTCTCTTGAGATTATTTATTCTTCACTCAAGATTGATGATTCTTATACCAAGTATGTTATTCCCTATTTAATTTGGGATCCACAAAGTTTATTCATGAATTCATTCTTTATGAAATTAAACCCATTAATTTTTATGGGTTATATTATTTCCAATATTGATATACGTTCTATGTAGCATGCATGATTATATAAATGTTATGATGTGATAGGTACACTCAGAATCATATAGTGCATTTAAATGTTATGATGTGATGAGTGTGCCTAAAATTATATATCATTCTAATGCATTTGGTAATGTGATATATCTCATGTGATAATGTGAAATATGTGTGAACATGATGCAAGATTTGTTCATAACCATGTGTGGTGGTTAACCATTATGACATGCTGTTTCATTTTTATGCATTAACAAATTCCATAACTTTATCTAATACTTCCTCTCATGATTATGATGATGATACCTTACTTATGTTATGATGATGATGATTATTCTGACCCATGTTTCATATATCTTATTCATCCTCTTACTGGTCTTTTAGCTCACCCATTATTTTTATGTATATACTCAGGTGAATACTTGTACCAAGGAGAACATGAGAGCCAATAAGAAGATAGAGAATAATGAATTATTTTTTTATGTTTTATTATGTAAAAGTTAAGTATGGTCCTAATTTTCCCAAGACACCAAACCTTTGGATCCTAGTTTTATAGAACTATTATTTTTTTATCTTTAAAATGATGTAATAGTTATGTAAGAAAAATAAGGGTCGCTATATTTGGTATCAGATAATGGTTTAGTTAATTTGGGAATTAGTATTAGAGAACCTTAGTGAAAAACCTTAGTATGAGACTAAGTATAAATAAGCACACAATAATCTTTGTTTTATAAAGATTCTAAACATAGGGATCCCACAAGATATGTCGTTAGAGTTAATTTTACAAAGGAATAAATTATTTATTCATGACCTATTGACTTATGTTTTGTTCTAACATTTTCTATTTTAGAAAATGGTAGAAACCAGGAGAAAACAGACCAACAACCCATGTGAGGGACAATGTATTAATTGCCTGAATGATATCCCCAATGATTTGGGAGGTGGAGTTCAAAATTTCGTGGCGATTATTACTTAGCTGTCTCAGGCTATGAACAATAACCTAAATAATGTGGAACATACTCCTTTACCTAAGAGGGATAAATAGGCTATAAAGTCTTTTATGCGGCAACAACCACTAACATTTAGTGGATATTTTTATCCACTATTCATGGAATAGTGGGTCAACATGATGGATAAGATCTTTTCTATGCTCCACTATTCTGAGAAGGAGAAGGTGAATCTTGCCATTTATCATATATATGGAGATGCTGATCAATGGTGGTCATTAATTAAAAACACTAAGATGAAGGAAGTAATTGAAGAGATAGAGTGGGAAAACATTAAGATAATGTTTCTTAACAAGTATTTCCCTCAGATTATTCGCACAAAGATAGATAGAGAATTCATAGAGATGAAGCAAACAGAAGGTGAATATATCATGGCCTATGAAGAAAATTTCACAAGACATTCAAGGTATTATTAGGGTTTTTTCATCAATAATGATATAAAAATAGATAGATTCTTTAGCAGTTTAAAACCACACCTTAGAAAGGCTCTATAAATTTGAGACTTTGGGAGTTATGAAGAAGTTGTTCTATGTGTTCTAAAAGTATAGATGGAGTTTGGATAATGGTCCCATGGATATGGATATAATAAACTAAATATGGGGTTACAAGCTGGGGGATCTAATGAGAAAGGTGGAAAGAAATATCAACCACTCGCATGTCAAAAATATGGGAAGAAGAATAATGGGAATGACCTCAAAGGGATGGGGAAATGCTATAAGTTTGGGAGAGAAGGACACCAAGATCATGAATGTAGAATATACATAAAGAAATTGGCTGATATTATGGAGGAAATAAGATCACCACCCATGGATCAATGCTACAATTGTAGGGAGTAGGGTCCCTATGTAATCCAGTGCACTAAACCTCAAGTCCTCGAGGGTAATCATCATCATCAACCACCAAAGACAAAGTATAAAGGGAAGTATTATACCATCACTACTACTGAGGTGGATCCCAAAAATGATGCAGTGACAAGTAATCTGGTTATTCATTCAATAATAATAAATATACTATTTTATTTTGGTTCTACACATTCTTTCATATATTTTATAGTAGAACTATTTAAATAGCCCCTCAAAATATAGAGGTTGAGTTATCTGTGAGAACATAAATAGGGAAATTATTGCATCCAAAGTATATAAATCCTCCCCAATTAATGTTCATGGACTAAACCTCCCAAAAAATATTGTCTTACTTACTTTGGTGGAGTTTGATGCTATTTTGGTCATGGATTGATTCTCTTTATACAAAGCCAAGATCAATTGTTGGGAAAGGTAGATCACTTTTTAAATCCTGAAGCATCCTCCAATTCTATACAAGTGTAATGAGAAGGTTGAATATTATTTGGATCCATATTCTAAATTTTTGATATTATTTACTTATGAGCAAGAATATCTAGCTTAAATTATTGGGACAAAGAAGTGAATCATGATTTAATACATTCTAATTGTGAGGGACAACATTGATGTGTTCCCCAAAGAATTGCCTGGTCTTCCTCCTGATCAATAGGTTGAGTTCTCAATTTAACTTATTTCTAGATCTCTGCCTATATCAAATACACCTTATAGAATGGACACCATTAAGTTGGAGGAACCGAAGAAGTAGTTATAAGAGAATCTAGAGAAGGGTTTTATATGTCTGAGTGCTTCACTATGGGGTGCACCGGTCCACTTCATCAAGAATAAGGATGGATCAATATGCCTCTGCATTGATTATCACAATCTCAAAAAAATCATGATAAATAACATGCATACCCTTCAATATATATATGAATTGTTTGATCAACTGCATGGGGACAATTATTTCTCTAAGGTGGACCTTCGGTCAGGATATCACCAATTAATGGTGATGAAGGAAGATATTTCCAAGACTTCCTTTCAAAAAAGTTATGGACACTATGAGTTCATCATGACACCTTTCAGACTTAGTAATGCTTCAAAAGTATTTATGGAATTAATGAATAGATTCTTTAGATATTACCTAAACAAATTTTTGGTAGTATTTATTGATGATATTATGATATACTCCAAGAGAAAGGGGGGACATGAGGAGCATTTGAATACTATTCTAAAGACTTTACGGAGGGAGAAACTTTATGAAAAGTATAATAAATTCAAGTTCTATATAGTGGAAGTATCATTTTTAGGTAATTTTATCACCAATAAAGTAATACTTGTGGAACCTTACAAGAAAATGAAAATCAAAGAGTGGCCCATGCCAATATTTGTAATGGAGATTCATAGTTTCCTAACTCTAGATGGGTATTACTAGATATTTGAGAAGAACTTCCCATGATTTTCAAACCCATTAACCAAGCTAACTCAAAAGGGAGAAAAGTTTGTTTGGACCAATTAATATGAAGATTTCTTCAAAGAGTTAAAAAAGAAGATTATCACCACGCCAATACTCACACTACCAACAAGTGGGGAACTCTGTGGTATAAAATGATGCTTCAAATAAGGGATTAGGATGTGTAATGATGAAAAATGACAAAGTGATAGCCTATTCCTCAAGGCAGTTGAAAATTCATGAAAAAAACTATATAACACATGATATGGAGTTGGTAGCTATGATATTTGCATTGAAAATTTGGTGGCGTTATCTCTATGAGGAGAAGTGTGAAATATTTACTGATCATAAGAGGCTCAAATATATATTCACCCAAAAGGAGATTAATATGTGCCAAAAAATATGGTTAGAGCTCATCAAGGATTACAAATTCTTGATCCACTACCATCTTAGAAAAGTGAATAAAGTGGAAGATGCTCTAAGTAGAAAAGATCCCACAACATTATTAATGTTGAGAATTGAGAAGTATCCAACATTATTAGATTTTTAAAAGATGTAAATGGGAATCATTAAGGTTGGAACATCAACAATCCTTTCTGAAATGACTTCTCAACCATCTCTCATGGAGAAAATAAAGAATTCTCAAAGAAATGAGGTGGAAATTCAGAAGAAGGTGGAAGCTATGAGAAAGGGGAAATCATTAGAATTTAAAATTAATGAGGAAGGAATTGTAAGATTTGGGTCACGACTATATGTACCATACAATCCAGAGATATAGAAGGATATTCTGAATGGTTCACATAGCTCAACCTTCTCTATTCACCTAGGGAGCATAAAGATGTATCAAGATCTCTCAGATAACTATTGGTGGGACAATATGACTAAGTAGATCACTAAATATACACAAAAGTGAATGGTATGTCAGCAAGTGAATTTTTAAAGACAAAAGTCTAAGGGGATGATGTAACCATTACCCATACTAACATGGAAATGGAAAAACATCACCATAGACTTTGTCACCGGACTTCTGAATACATCTAAAGGGAAAAATTATATATGGGTTGTGGTGGATCATATTACAAATATAACTTATTTTATTGTAATTTGAGTGGACTTATCACTTGATCAAATTTCATGGATATACATCAGAGAAGTGGTAAGGATTCATGGATTACCACTATAGATTATAACCGATCGAGATCCGAGATTCACCTCCAAGTTCTGGAAAAGTATCCATCAATATTTAAACACTAAGCTGAACTTTAGTATGGCCTATCATCCTCAAACTGATGTCCAATATGATCAGACTATTCAGAAATTGGAAGACATGTTGAGGGAATGTTCTATGGACTTCAAAGGAGGATGAGACCAACATCTACCTATGGTTGAGTTCTATTACAACAATAATTTCCACTCGAGAATCCAAATGGATCCATATGAATCACTTTATGGGAAAATATGTAGAAAATTAGTGTGTAGGGATGAAGTTGGTGAATATAAGCTGCTAGGACCTAAAATGGTTGAATAAATAGTTTAAAGGGTGAAAACCATTCAACATCAAATCAATACAACCCAAAATTGATAGAAGATCTATGAAAACAATCATCAACAAAACCTAGAGTTTAAGGTAGGAGACATGGTATTCCTCCATATATCTCTATGGAAGAGGGTCATGAGATTTTGGAAGAAATGAAAACTGAGTCCCAATTACATTGACCCCTTCGATATTTTTGATCATGTCGGAGCTTTGGCCTATCGATCAGAACTTCCACCTACCATATCTCAAGTACATGATGTATTCCATGTATCTCTCTTAAGTAAGTACATACCAAACCCCACACATGTACTGAATATAGAGGTGGAATTTTTAGAAAATGATATCTCTTACGAGGAGGAACCAGTGAAGATCTTGGACCATAAAGATAAAGTTATACACAACAGGACTACTCACTTGGTCAAATTACTATGGAAGAACCATAAGTATAAGGAGATAACATAGTAACTAGAGGAAGTGATGAAGGATAATTACCCTCACTTGTTTTCACCATAGTATGTAAAACAAAATTTCAAGGGTGAAATTTCATAAGGGGGAAGAATGTAATGACCCAAAATTTTTATCAATGGAAATTCCCTTCCTATAATTATTTCATATAGTATAAACCACATAAAATCACTTTGATAACACAATACAAACTTTATAAATGAATAATGAATAAAATAAGAGTTATTTCTAGAAATTATGGAACCTATCTTGATGGAATAGTAACCTGAACCTTAGAATAGTAACATGACCATTAGGAATAGTAATTTATAAAATATAATAGTAACATCATATATGAAAGTATAATTAAAATTTATGCATCTTATAAATGATAATATGATATAATTATATCATAGTATAAGTAAATAAATATTATAACAATTATTATTTGAGAGTTGGTATTTCTATAAAACATAAATTTTTATTTATAATTTTATAATTAATATACTTATTTAAAAAAATTATTTTTATAAAAAAGATTCATAAATTAAAATTTTGTTTTCTTATTATTATAATATAATTTTATGAGACCTTAATTAATTTTTCAAAGTGTTATAAAATTAGTTATAATTTTAAAATAGGCATTTTTTTGAATAAATGATGATTTAAATTAAAAATTAAATTTATCATATTTAGAAAATTATTTTCATAAAATAAATTTCATTTTTATATTCTCCATGTTAAAAATGGTTAAAGTTAATTTTTGATATTTTTCTAAAATACTTGAATTTTTGGTGAATAATAAAATACAATAATTTACAATAAAAAATAAATACATAAATTACTAAGTCATAGATGATTTATGGATGATGTAAGACCAAAATATAAAACTCTATTATTTTAATATATTTAGTGATAAGGTTCAAACTATTCATATTCTTGATCCAAAATAATAAACTAATGAATAAAATAATGAGAAAGCACCCCTCTTCTCCCCTATAAATACCACCCCTCACCACCTATTCTTCTCACACCTCCAAAGAATTTAAGATTGTCTAGATTCTGACCAATACTCTTCCCAATACCTCCCTTACATCTAGTATCTATTTGTATCATAAAAAGACCAAACCCTTTTCCCTAATGAGGTTTTTAAGAAGGATAAATTCAAGAGGTAAACTCCTCTTTCTTTTTCTTTTAATTTATTTTCAATTTCATTTATTTTCTTATCCTATTCTCACCTCCACTTATCCAAGTGGCATGATAAATTCAGTATATTTTAAATAATTTAATGTTATTATGTTTATTTAATAATTCATTTTCTAATCTCTTCCCTTTTACTTTTATTCTAAAAATGAAAATATCGTCCGTGGTGTGTTGATTTACTACCAGAGTGTATGATGCATTTTAATTTTTCACTACCGTTTTCAAGGCTGGTCATAAAACCATAATTATGGTTAAATAAAATTTTATTATACATATTATAAGTTTAATAATATTCTGGAACCAATATATAAACATTATATTAATTAAAATGATATAAGTTCGTAATGGTCGTAAAAATCGCCAAAATAAATTAAATCATTTTCATTATCTATTTATCTAATGATTCATACTCATACCATATAACCAAATGATATATAAGATCATTTAATATTCTGTATGTTCATTAATAACATATAATTTCAATTCTGGATAACTATTCCAATTTTACATGAACTTCCATACTCATATACAAGCAAACCGATCATGAAAACCAAGAAAGCGAACACCCCAAAATGATGAAATTGAACTCTATAACTCATCTTAATGATAAAAAAATGAACTTAATAAAATTATAAAAAATAAAATACATGTATAATATGGCTCTAAATTAATTAATTTAATTTGATTATCTAGGAAATTAAAGAGAAGAAATCACTTGGACATAAGGTAAGGGGATTCTCAAACCCAACTAACTTTCCTTGGGTTTTACCTCTTTCACCCCAATTTAAGTATTTATATTAATTTAATAGTCCTTAAATATCATTTATTTATTATCCATTTTCTATTTCCAGGATATACATGTTTTCTAATTGAGTTTATGACAATCATAATGTTTTCTAAAAGAACTCTTCTTTCTAAAAACACACCTTTTACTTCTCTTGATATTGTTTCTTCTTCACTCAAGATTGATGATTATTGTACCAAGTATGTTATTCCATCTTTCTTTTGGAAACCCCAAAGTTTATTAATTAATGTATGATTTATTAAATGAAACCCATTCCTTTCTATGGGTTATATTATGTCCAATATTGATATATGTTCTTTGTGGAATGCATGATTATGTAAATATTATGATGCGATGGGTGAACTCAGAATTATATAGTGCATGTAAATGTTATGATGCGATGGGTGTGTTCAAAATTATATAGCACTTAAATGCATTGGGTAATGTGATGTATCTCATGAGATAATGTGAAATATGTATGAACACGATGCTATCTTTGTTCACAACTATGTTTGTTGGTTAAACACTAAGACACGATGTTTTATTTTTATGCATTGCCACATTCCATGATTTTATGTAATGTGTCCTTTCATGATTATGATGAAGATCCTTTTCTTATGTTATGATTATGATGATTATACTCACCCATGTTTCATGTCCCTTATTCATCCTCTTACTGGGATTTTAGCTCACCCCTTCTTTTGATGTATATCTTAAGATGAATACTTGTACCAAGGAGACCACGAGGGACAATAAGAAGCTAGAGAAGAAGAAATTAAATAAATGTTTTATGTTTTATTATGTAAAAGTTATGCATGGTCCTAATTTTCACAATACACTAAACCTTTGGATCCTAGTTTTATAGCACTATTATGTTGTTTATCTTTAAAATGATTTAATATTTATGTGAGAAAAAGCAGGGTCTCTATAGCTTCCATTACTGGAAATGGATAAAAAAACAGATAAATATAGATGGATTCACTAATGAGATCCATGTATTATGTATACAAAAGATACTTAACCTATAATAATTTCTTAGGGTAACCAGTCCCGTATTGGGATTTTTAAGAGATTCAAAAACATATCTTAAATCTATAAGAGAGTACCATAGTAGACAAAAATTCCTAAAAAAGGGTGCAATGATCCCGACCTCCTATCCTCTCAACCAATGTGAGTCCCTAAGTATCGTTGGGTATGAAACCCCAATTGACCACCTACCTTTGGAAAGCAGGTCTATACCTGGTTATGGATGAGGGAACCATTGGGAGTTTCCATTAATAATGAGAATGGTGACCCGATGTTATGAGTTGTGTAAGAACTGAACCCCTCACAACCAACCATCAGACCGAACTGAATCCACTTCGACGAGGGTTCTAGGTTGTATCTTCTTTGCTAAAACAAAAAATGGTGAACTTGACATGAATATCTAAAATAATAGAATGATCAGGTTATTATCTATTGGGCCACTTTTTTTGCACACTATATGAAAACAAAAATGGTGAACTCGATCTGAAGCTCTCAAATAACAGAATGATTGGGTTAATTATCCATCATACCATTTTTTGCACACTCTAGGCAAGTAATGATCCCAACATAAAATCCTAAAATGGCGAGATGGTTAGGTTACCATGTGTTATGAAACTTTTTTGGCATATTAAACGAAGATGATAATACTGGATTAAATCTTACAGCTGATTCTTTGTAAATGGGGTTCTCATGAGATAAGTCCATCCTTGCATTGATAAGTCCACATGAGCAGAATGACCTTATTAGGAATAAGAGAACAATTGTGTTAACCATGAATATCCTATTGAGCACATCATACCTATGATAGTTCACTAATCAATGAAATTGTTCTCTATCTTTTGCATGACTGTCGATACTTCTCTCATCAACAGCATCCCAATCCAAGATAATTTCTTCATCATCCAACAACCATTATAGTAAATCAATTATTAATACAACCCTTATAGGTTACAAAATGATCTCACTTTCTCGAAAACTTCAATGTTAGTTGGTGAACACAATTGTCTAAGAATACCACTGACATGGTACAATCCCTACCCTTGATGCTACCCGTGAGGGTCTCCAAGTGTAGAAACCATAGAGTCTGCATCATCCAGGGAAATCTAAAACTAATCCAGTGGCCCTAATCGACACAACCAACTATTTTAGGAGTTTATCCACAGAGTGTGACAACTACCACCTTTAGTCTCTGATGAAGGTAGACTAAAGAGTCAAATACAACTCCCTTTTAGTTTAGGGTATGTTGAGCAGGGATCCTATTTAAATTTCTAGAACCATCCAACCGATACCCATCAGTCGCCTGTTGAGGGTACCACCCTACACATTGCCACCTCTAACGCCCATGAACGAGCAACAAGGAAGAAAAATCAAGTGAGGAAGGATATGGATATCTGTGAGTGGGCTCATATTCCCACTCCCACTAATAAATTTTAACGACATATTTTGATGGTAAATAGTGAGAAAGATCATATCCCTACTCACTTGAGATAAGTTTGTGGGCATATTCCCATAGTAGGCATGGGGGTGGTGAATATACCTACCCCATGCATAATGCCCATCAGCATATTTCGGTGGCACAAGGAGGAAATAGGTGGGATTATATCCCCACTTCAATAAAAGACATATTACAGTATATAATGGAGATGGAAAATGTTTAGGATTATATACCGAGACCCACTTTGCTAAAATTCCAATAAATATTAGAAATAGCTGAAGAACTCCACCGACACATTCTGACACTAGCTCAGATTCAGTGATAGACATATATTCCTATCCCTATAGCCAGTACAACTCAACAATCTGATCATCATGAACAAGTGGTTTCTCCTAAGAAAGTGCACATTCTTGCTTCCATCCAAGAGGATTATCGGTATATTCCGGTAAAGGACGAGGCATCAGATCGAGCTCATATTATAGTTCCAACTAGGGCTCACCAGGTGAAAGAAGCACATGCCTTGGGATAGGGACACATGCCTATAAAAAAATTCTGGAGGCATATTATAAAGGCCTAGGATTAGGGTCATATTCCCGTTCTGGTCAGGACTCAACAAGTGAAAGGGAAAAATGCCTCAGGACAGCCTCATATTCCCATCAAATAAGTCCAGTGGCATACTCTAAAGGCCTAAGATCAAGATTATATCCCCATTATGGCTAGAGATAACCAAGTTATTATGGAACATGCCTCGGGAAAGGTTCATATTCTTATCAGTGAATCTTCATGGCATATTCCAGTAGATCAAGAAAGATAAGTTCATATTCCCACTTTCACCAGAAAACGACTGCACTGACATCCTTCCAAGGTAATAAAAAAGTATGCTCATATACCTTCTCCCATTCTAGAGTTCCATCAGCATATTTGGTCAAATAATTCATATTCATACTAGGATATTATTCCTATTCCAACCAGGGCTCACTAGGTGAGAGAAAAACATTCCTTGAGGCATGCTCATATTCCTTCCAAAAAAGACTAGTGACATATTCCAAAGGCTCAAGATTGGCCTCATAATCACATTCTGAATGAGGATCACCAATTGAGAATGACACATGCCTCTATATAGACTCACATTTATATCAATAATGAGATATATCATTGGCATACTCGATTAGCTTCTCAGTAGAGAGCTCACACTCTCATAACACCATACAATTAAAAAAAAGTTTCAAAAATCGTCATACAATAGACTCATATCTCTACACAATTTCAAAAGGTAGGCCAACATATTCTGTCCATGATGTAGATCTAGATCCATATTCCTAATCTGATCAATGCTAGTGTCCTTGATGTTGTTCGGGACACATTCTCAACACCATAAGGGTTTTTAGCTCTTCAACCAAAGTAGAATACAATCATTACCATGATAGTCCTCATGGTATTGTGGATATGGATCATAGGGACTCTACTCCTGAAATCCACTGTGGTCAACCTCCCCATGATGATATATCCCATAGATAAGAAAATACCCCCTTTCCTAGACACTTTCATATAGATAGGTGTTCAAAACTCTAACACCTTCATATAGAGAGGTGCTCTAAACATTGGGGTGAACCTTATATAGTTCCCCATTAACTTCCAAAAACACTCCACTCCAGTAAACATGAGACCCTCAGAAGAATCTTCTATGGTATTACTAAATAGAGGCATGTAATACTGATGAAGAGGATGCTGACATTACATATGGAGAGAGTTACCTTGAAACAACCTCCCCATCATGTTCTGGACCCTCGACACTTTTGACTATGAGGTACCAGATGAGATAGAGGAGTGCATGCCTTATCTATGAAAAAATATATGGGCAACTCATTTAAAAATAAAGGCTTGTCATATCCTCTATATAGGATATGAGTATCATATTCAGTTCATTAATACACTCGATTTTCTTCTAGATGTGGCCACCTTTTCTATGGCCCAAAACCCAGAAGTGGAAGATCATGAAAAATTCCTACGTAATTTTTGTCATAGTACTGAAACAACCCTCCACCGATTAATTTCTAAAGTGTCACTAGATGTTCGTATCTGAGGATGGGAGAAATATGGAGCATTACACTTCACTATGTCCCAATAATAGAATAACCCCTTAGATTCAGTGTCCTATAATGTTGTATCCTCCAGCGAAATTAGGGGACCAGATAAATCTTGATCCAGTTGGTCACTACAATAGAATTCCCACACTTCAACGATGTCTAAAAATCACAAAAAGAGGGAGATTATATCCAAAAAGTCTTCTAATTGAGTCCCTCAAAGAAAAAATAATACATTTCAGACATGGAATCCAATGTTTCAACCAACCTAATGACATATTGTAGAAACTGAATCCTGTCATGGGCTATTGTTTCACCCAGCTCTTACATGATCACAACCGTGCTGCATCAAATGGGCCGCAATAGTAGCTTCCACAATAACTATCCATGAGTGGAACCAACTCTCTAGACTAGGGGAATATCTACCACCACCTCCACCTTTTGGATTGTCAATTTATGAGAGGATCTAGGAAATATCATCAAAAATTGTAAAAAACCCCCATCCCACTGGGATGGGGGGAATTTATATCTTAATCACCATCACCAGGTTAATTATCCCCTGACAGGGTCTTGGGGAAATCAACAGTGATTCCAGATCAACCACATCCCATTGGGATGGGGGAATTTATATCATCATCATCACAAATAGATTCAGTATTCTCCATGTTGGGAGGTAAATATTGATGGTCGACATCTCATCTGTTCCTCCCACCTCAAGAAAAACCTCTTCTATTCTAGGCCCGTTCAAAAATCATGACTAAAAACTCCATCACTTTCACTATTTATAGACCAAGACTGGATTACCTTATGATGAAGGCAATTAGAATCCACTAGGGTCACAATACAAACATCCCAATATGAACAAGGGTTTTAACAACAACCCCGATGAAGGTAGTGTGAAATCATCATGTTTCATTGAAAGTAATGGAACAACAACTATTTCCTGACATGCCTTTATGAATGTTTTCATTTTCAATATGACATATATTGTGGACCAAGACAAAAATGCATAGTTCCACAACATGGAAAACCTACCTTGAGAGGAGGGTGATCTAGATGCACCAAACAAGGCTACATGCACCTGGAACTAGAGGAGGCTCCAAAACCTAGAACCTTCAAATGTCGAGTTTCCACATACAAAATAGTGCATTGCCAAAGAAAGAGGGAAAGGTATGGCTACATCCCAATCACTGCCCAAAGAATAAAAGTTCCTTCCATGGAGGAATAGTTATTGTAATATGAGAATGAAATAAAAACTATCAGAAAACTCAATGAGGAGCTACCCAGGGGAAATATTTCCATTGGGTATCATCTTTTGGATGAGGAAAATATTCCTCCTCCCACACATCTGGAAAATGAAAATCCACCAACAATAGTAACATATGAGTGTTAGGATGGCTCTTGATCTAGACAACCGATCTACATAGACGAGGAAGTCAAAAATGGCCATGACTTACCTCCCTTGCGGAAACAAACTCTCCCTTTCTAGGTAAATCATTCAGTCTTAGGATGAATCGAGAATCATCAAGAGATGAAGGTAGGGACACCTCATCAACCTCCTCCTGCTCACTATAGACGGGAGGTGGCTTAGACAGTAGCATCCCCGGAGCTACTTAACATCATCGAGTCCTTGGATACTTTAATGTAATATATCTTAGGGTGACATTCACCTATGTAGCCTAAGAGGAATCCATATCTCGAGTGAGTGGACGACACTTTTCCCCAACCCAACTTTGGCCATCCTACCTTCTCTACATTTGACAGTGCAAGCGACCCCGAAAAATATCTAAAACACTTCGTATCCTGATACGGGCTGATGATGGAGCCTCGAGATCAATATGAGGTGAAAAAGATGAGGTTTTTTGTACAAACTTTGATAGGGCCATCCTTTGTTTAGTACAATGGTTTTCCATCAGAATGGGAAGACCTTCATCATAAATTCTTTTATCAGTTCATCTCTATATTGAGGAAAATGAAAATTTTCAACCTAATGAACTAAAAGAAGCTAAAAAATGACAGGGTGTCTAACTTTATAGCCAGGTGGAATGGTTTAAGCTATTCAATCAGTATCCCTCTCCCATAGAAGAAACTACTGGAGCTCTATGTTGAAAATTTACGGGATGAGTTGCAGACACCTCTGATCCCAATGAAGTATCTAGTTGGGTTCCATGAGTTATAAGAAATGGTACAATGTCTTGAGAATTACATTAAGTAAACCCTATCCATGTATCGACTCATGCCCTTATCATAGGGGAAAAGTCTAGGAAAATCAGAAGGTGCAACTATCACTATCAATCTAGCAGTAGTGCCCTCCAAGTACCTAGGAAGGTCCCAAACTTCCCAACACCTCCTATCGAGAAATGAAAACCATAGAATCACCCTTGTTTAGAAACATAGTAAAATCAGGGTCACCCAAGATTTGAGGAATGGTTGAATAAATCATTATTCTTATAAAATGAACAAGTCCCCAGTTATTTTTTAGCAGCCATGGAAAATAGACTATTCAGGATTCCATATCCTAGGAATCTCGATGAGGTCAACCTCATCAACCGTCCGGACTACTACCCTTTCCATAGAAATCTGGGTCATAATATATAGGACTGATTCATCTTAAAATACATCCTTCAAGGCATGGTTAATTCTAGATATGTGGTGGTAGATAAATCCTTAGAGTAGGTGGCCTGCATAACCATTGCCTAGTCATAAGAAGAGGGTTGTTATAAGAAAGTTCCAGCCAGACATGAGTGGAAGTTCGACAACTGGATGACTCAAAAAATAATTGACTGAGATCATGAAATCTTAAAAACATAGCTACACAGACCCAAAATAGATCCACCACCCAAGGAGGTAACATCAGATAAGCCTCCCAAAAGTGGGAGTGACCATTTAAAGTAGATGAAATAGAAGATTAAGAGTTATATTTTTCTCCAACACAAGATCTAACTCTTAAATATTCCTTCCCCATAACATCTAAAGCATGGGAACCACCCCACCAAATAGAATAATCATTGTATGAATAGATCATATTTGGTTCTTTCAATGTTGTACACTTGGTATAGATCTTCTCTGATAATGAATATGCCACAAAATATGAGTTTCCTACACATAACCGGGGAACATGAGTCCACATGCATAGGAACCAAGGGTACATGGGACAACAGGGGAATGGTTGGACCCAATATTATGGTCAAATCCCCACAAAGGACATATATACAGTTTAGACCCATGGGCAGGCACTATAGAAAGCCTAGAAAAGATATAGAGATGTCTCTAAACCTTCCAGTAGTTGTATGCACCCAATTTTCTTGCATGAATGCCTAGTGGAGGTATTATTATTCGATAAACCCAGGAAACAAGGAAGGCTGATACAACCCACTCCATTAGAAATATATTCTCCCACAACCTCTTCACAAGAATTAAGACTATCCACCTCAAATGCCTTGGCTTCTGAACCACATGTTAAAGAGCAACCCCACCTCAGGATGCAATTAACTCTAGAACAAAACTATACCATTATGAAATAATTGGAGGTTGTCCCAGCCAAGATATCAATCTTGGATGTATTCCATCTTTCAAAATAACTCATAGAGTCACTCATTGAATCCCTCCCTATCCCATATTATTTTGAGATAGAATTCACTACAGCTGAGGTTTATCGAGTGGAGACCATGTCAATAGAATTCCATGTCACCATATCATTCATAGAGCATAACTAGGAAGAGGTCATTCAGGGACACATCAAACTTCTATATGTTTTGGGTAGACTCAATAATGTTGACATCCAAATGGAATTGATTGATAATGGATCTGGGATCAATCTCATCTTGGTTTTAACCCTTCAATGTTTGGGATATAGAGAAGGGGGATTATCTCCCACAAATATGACCATTCAAGGGTATGATAAGTGTGATAAAAGTCCTACCAGGAAGATCAAACTTGAAGCTCAGTTTGGGGATCTTGTATCTTAAATTGAATTTATGGTTATCTAGTAAGACACTGTATAATGTGTCCTAATCAGAAGGCCTTGGATCCATATACACATAGTAGTACCTTAAGCATTCCATAAATGTATGAAATACCCCATCAATGGAAAGGTCATAATACTACATAGTGATAGTGTCCCCTTCGAGACTTGCAGAGCCACATATGATGAATCATATATCTACAAAATGGGAGGAAAAAAACCAATAGTGTATGATTATATACAAGTTTTAGCCCCCAATGTATTGGGTACCACCCCTGCGAATCCCTAGAGTATTCTCAACAATGACTGTGTGCTCCCTATAAATCTAGTCAAGGTAATAGACCTAGTCCCAGAGACCCAATCTCCTCATGTCCCTAGTGATAGTGTAAAAAAAAATCAACTCTAGCATCTCTATGAAATGACTCAGGAAGTAGAGGATGATAATGTCTCTCCTCATGGTCTCTCTCACCTCAATAGTGATAGAGAACCCCCCAGATTTCCATCTTCATATAAAATTGTCTCTATAGACTCAGAAGTTGAAGAATATAAGGATGACATTAATAACATCCCTCTCACATTTGAGGAAGAAATATCCACCATGATTAATGAGCTTAGATAGATAAATATGGGAACAAAATAAGGACCACCGATTACACTGATTAGTTCCACCATTCACCTCGAAGAGCAAGATATATACATCACATTTCTCAAGAAACATCGATATATGTTTTCTTGGAACTATAAAAAAAATGCTCAGAATGAATCCAAATGTGGATACACACTATATCAGCTTACCTGATGAGCATCAAGACTTCAAGCAGGTAGCTAGGAGGATGCACCCATCTCATGCCACCTATGCATAGGCAAAAGTTAAAAAACTGATCAAATCCAACTTTATCTAAGAAGTGAAATACCCAAAACCAATTTATAATACCATACCTATTAAGAAAATGAATGGGTATATTATGGTCTTCATTAGTTTTAGAGACCTTAATCAGCACTTCCCAAAAGAGTATTTCCCATTGCTGATCATAGAACTCTTGATCGATGCAACAATTGGCTTCCAAGACCCTTTATTCATGGATTAGAATTTAGGGTACATTCAAATAAATATTTCCCTTGAAGATAAAGAAGACACTACCTTTAAATCACACTAAGGGATCTTTTGATACCAGGTCATGACCTTTTTCTTAAAGAATGATTGTGACACATATAAATGCACCATTAATCATATCTTTAGTCCATTCTTGGGAAGGATAGATAAATGTTATGTTGATGACTATATTGTTAAATCCTGATAGCGATGTGATCACTTTACGAATCATCAAACAATCTTTGATAAACTATGATAATATAGTATGAAGATGAATCCACTAAAATGTACTTTTAGGGTAACATTAGTAAATTTCCTTGGCTTTATGGTATGCCATAATGACATCAAGGTCAACCTAGATAAGTCTAGTGATATTTTGTCAATGCCAACCCCTAGAAATATCAAAGAAATGTGGGGTATCTAAGGGAACCTCAGCTAAATTCAGAATTTCATAGACAACTTGAACATAAAAGATCTCCCCTTCACCAGGATAATAAAGAATGGGATCACCTATCAATGGGACAATGACTGTTAGGGGACCTTTGAAAGTATTTAGCATAACCTACTACACCCATCGATTATGAAGCCTTCGATGGAAGGGAGGCCACTCATATTGTATGAAGATGCCATGGAACACTCACTGGGTTGCCTCCTCAGATATAAAAATTATTTAGGGAGCGAGAACAATATCTACCACCTCAAACTAATTATTATGGGTACTAAGAGATGATACTCTAATGTAGAGAAGAACTTACTTGCACTCATTTTCACAGTGAAAAATCTAAGGAATTACTTGTAGCACCACAAAGTCCATCTGGTCTCTCACATTGATCAAATCAATTACATAATTTTCACTGTAGCAATATGACATCCAGTTCATGTCACAAAAGTCAGTAAAAGGGCAAACTCTGGCTGATTTCCTTACCGCACATCCTGCCCCCAGAGAATACAATGATAGACACCGAGCTTCTAGATGATGAGGTCTTCTATGCCTATAATTCTCCCCCATACATGGGAGATGTATTTTGATGGCACCTCCTGAAGTCTTACTGACAAAAGGATGGAAAACCTGAAGCTCAATTGAGTTAACTTAGGGATTGTATTTGTCTCTCCAAACAAAATAGTTTTCCCCAATCTTTCTCACCATCTAAAGGATGCATGAATAATGAGGTAGAATACCAAGCCCTCATTGTTGGATGGGACTGGCCCTATACCTGCATAAAACCTACCTAAATATCAAATAGGATTTAGAACTAGTGATAAAGTAGATCAATGGATAATATAACATAAAAAAGGAAGAACTGGCCCCTCTCATTAGCTAAATTAGGGGACTGATGGAATAGTTCCCTTTAAAAACCACATTTCATTATGTTCCCCGATCAAAGAATGATCGTGCTGATGCATTGGCTAATCTATCCACCATCCTAGATAACCCTGACCAGGAGGAATAAATCATTCGTATCATGCATCAGAGAATGGTCTCGTTGATCTTCATCTGTGACATAGAAGAAATCAACTAGGTTAACACCACCCCAGATCATGATAAACTAGAATCCACCAATGGATGAATATATCCCATAATTTTTTATCTCTAGAAAAAATCTCTACAGACAGACCGAGCTGAGAGGGAACAAATTTAGCAATATGCAACGAACTTTACCCTACAGAATGGTCCAAATGAGAAAAAATTCCTTTATAAGAGAGTATTTGTTAGAACCCTTCTCATATTCATAATAGAAATATAGATTCTTGCTTTCATGGAATAATTCCATGTCGGTTCCTATGATGATCATCAGTCTGGGACTAGTCTTGTAAGAACCCGGTTCTTATCTTCGAGGTATAGACTTCTTCTTTTCTCTTTTCCTTAAGTGTTTTTGAGAAAATATGGGAAATGGGTAAAAATCCTAAATTTTGGAACTACACGCCGTGTCATTTTTCACACGCCGTGTACTTTTGGCCGTGTGGGATGAGTACACGGGGCGTGTAGCCTTGTCAGTGATGAAGGGTGTAGGAACCAACTACACACCGTGTAGTGGTACTTTACATGCCGTGTAGTCAATCGGTAGGCCAAAACAGTAAGGCAGTGGAGCAGCCGCCAGCTGGGTGACAGTACACGCTGTGTAGTTAGGAGTACATGCTGTGTACTCATGTCGACGGATGAACATTGTGGCAGTGCCACTAGAGGAACAATTAAATGAAGGAAGTACACACCGTGTAATTTGTTTTTTTTGCTTAAAATGGGTAGTAGCCTCCCCTGTTCATAGGGAAGGCCTAGAATGGAAAGAGAGCTCGGGTGAGGACGACCGAACCTTCGGAGATCCGCCGGGCGCACGTCTGGAATCTGATTCTGTTTAGGACAATCTCGTTGGAACCGCACGGGTAAGCCCTATATTCTCATGGTGTGGTTCTTACCAATTCTTCCCCTAACAGAAGTTATTTGGGTTTAAGAGAGTTTTATTCTTTGTAAGATCTACGTTGTTCTTGGGAGTTTTTGGAATCGACGTTCGTATATACCGCTCGTTGACGTATAAGGTAGGTGGCTTGGTGTTTGTTTTTCCAACTGCCGTGTGTTTTGTGAGTTTTTGTGCCACGAACCCATGTTGGGGTGTTGTGTGGCTAAGGCTGTTTCTATATTTAACACCTAGAATTGATTAAGTATTTAATTATGATATTAAAATGCTGGTTGGGATCGTTGCTTGGATCCGGAACCACCCCGGGGGTGTGTTCCACTGTTTAGCCGTTTGTCTAGGATACCATAGGGTATGACTTCAAAGTAGTAATTGTAGAATTTCCTTGAGAGAAATTTCTTGTTACTGCTTGTTTACCTGTTGGGCATGGCCGGGTTACCTGTTTAGCCTGAGGGTGTTGTTGTGATTAGCCTGTGGGCACTGCACTATATTAGCTTGAGGGCGTGAATGTATTAGCCTGAGGGAAACATACTACTTCACCCGAGGGAAACCTTTCGTGCCTGAGGTCTTGACTTATGTGCCTGAGGGAAAAACTTCCTATGCTTGAGAGAAATTTCTGTTACGCCTGAGTGCTATACCTGCGGGTTGGATTCTTCTTACCTGAGGGTAAGGTTTTGCTTGTCTGAGGACATGGACTGTTTTCTTAGAAATGCACTGTGGTGATTTCTAGTATATAATGGATTAAATGAATAATAAAATGGAAATTTAATTATTAAGATTAGTTACTTTTTAGTACTACTTTATTGAATTTTACTATTGCACACTGTTGTTGCATGCTTACACGCAGTTGGGCACGAGCCTTTGGTGGGTGCCTACTGAGATATATTTTTCACACCCTGTTTGGGTCATGATTTTCAGCCCAAATAGATTACATTACTGTATGTGTGAATATGGGAAAGAGTCCCTATACAGGTACCTGATTGTTGCTGTGGAGTAGGAGGGCAGGGGACTGAGCCTAGGCTCGCGATGCCGCTGCCAGCTGTTTTGTTTGTTTTGCTGTACTCCGCTTTTTGTTGTACTGTATTGATGTATAACATGTTCTGTCTATTTTATTAGAACCTGAAACATGTAGCATCATTATTTATATACTGTTGGTTATATCCACTATGGTCGTTTATTTCAGTTGTGCATGGTTTACTGCTTCCGCTGTTTGTTGTATGTTTTATTTCATTACGCTGCACTACACTTTGACAAATGAGGGCATAGTTTCCCCACTATCAGACCTGGGCCCTCACTGCTAGTCGGCAGCCTCTGGCGTTTGGGGAAATGCACTTGAGGTCACGTGGAAAACCGGGTTTGGGGCACCCGTTGTGTGGCACCCGAAACTGGGACGTTACAAAGTGGTATCAAAGGGGTTCTTTTCTTTGACTTACTATTTGGAGCCTTAGTCAGGGATAGGACGGACCGGTAGTTGGTAATAAGCTGTTCCTGGGCGTAGCTAACCTGTGTATAGGGAAAATCCAATTTACCTCGTGCTGCAATTTTACTGATTTTTCAATTTACAGTTTATTTGTTTTCACTGTTGGGTGACGCACTTGAGATTGTGCTGTTTATACTTGATCTGTGGGTTCTATTTAGTTGCAACCTAATGAGATGAGGGTATTCCATCTCATGCATCATATAGGCACATGCTAGATATCACATGCCATGTATAGTTTCCATGCCATGTAGGTGCATTATAATTTTTCATGTTGTTGTGATAGTTATTGTGCTAGTAAAGCATGCTGTTGTGATAACTGCTCTGATAAAATACCTGCTACATGATAGGGTAATTTTATTTGAACCTGTTTATAGAATGAATGCCAAAATTTGGTCTTTGGGGAGTATGGGCCCTCACTGACTGAAATTTGGTGGATCATTAGATGTTTATTTTGTTATAACACAGATAATATGTCAAACTTTGATTCATGGGGAGTATGGGCCCTCACGGGTCGGAATTTGACACTTAGGTGTTGTTTTTCGGTATTTTCTGGGTTCCGGGGAAGTTTCTGAGGCATACTGTCCGGAAACCCTGTATACACGCCGTGTGGTATGTTAAACACGCCGTGTGTGGCCTTCTGTTCGGGAAGGAAAAATAAACTTTTTAAGTACACACCGTGTATCTAGAGTACACACCATGTAGTCTCCTCCCATGTCACAAACCGTGTGGGCAGTGACATAGGGGAAGGGAAGAGCTTGGAGAACACACGCCGTGTACCGAATGTACACACCATGTAGTGTTGACCTAGAGTCCGACCGTGTAACTAAAAACATGGGTCGGTGAACTCCTTTACAGAACATGCCGTGTCAATAATGGACACGCCGTGTAGTGTGACCTGGGGACTCGGCCGTGTAACTAACAACACAGGTTGGTGTCACCCCTCCTGGAACACGCCGTGTACCTATGGGACACACCGTGTAGTCTTGTTCGAGGACAAACCGTGTGGACTTAGCCGTGTGGTGGGGAAACGGGGTGGTGTACACACCATGTGCTGATGTGACACGCCGCGTAGTTTCAAGCCGAGTAGTCGGACGTGTCACAAACGACACAGGCAGTTGGAAAATAACACCATACATGCCGTGTAGATATTATACACACTGTGTAGTTTTCATTCAATGGGAGCTGTGTGGCCTAGCTGTGTCGAAGGACCCGGGCAGGGGAAGGGGAGTCAAGTACAAGCCGTGTAGATAGTATACATGCCATGTAGTCTTGTTATGTATATCTTGAAATGCCTTCTTCCTCTTGTTCCCTTTGTGGTTTCTTCATTTTCAGTCTTGATAAATCTTGAATCTAAGGCGTGCTTTTGACCTTGTAGTGTCATTCCATCTAGACGACCACGCGTTGTTCGCCAGGAGAGCGACAACGACTATACTCCGGAGATGGTGGGCCATGTGCTGCTAGTTGATCCACCAGCAGAGCCAGATGTGGCGCCAACTGCTATACCAGATACAGGCGCGAAGGCGCAGTTCCGTGAGGGCTTTATGTGGTTCATGCAAACCTTTTAGGGAGCACCGCAGGCTGCCACATCTATGGCCGAGCTGAGACGTATCTTCTAGCAGCAGCATCCACCTACGTTCTCAGGGGATGGCAGACCACAGGCTGTGGAGTCTTGGTTGGGGTCAATGCAGACTATTTTCGAGCATCTAGAGACACCTCTAGGGCGGAGGGTCAATCTTATGACTTACATGCTGTGTGATTCCACCAAGAGGTGGTGGGATGTTACCACCCAGTCAGAGAATCACAAGGACATGGTGTGGGAAGACTTTTAGGCAGTCTTCTATGAATTTTTCTTCCCAGAGACGTTGAGAGAAGATAGAACTTGGGAGTTCATGAATCTGCAGTAGGGCGCTATATCGGTGATGGACTATTCTACTCGTTTCACCGAGCTTCAGCGTTTTGCACCCATGCTGGTGGGTGATGAGACGTTGAGAGACATACGTTTTGAGGATGGTCTTCGTTATGACATCTGAGCGTTGGTGAATGTTTTCAGGTTGCCTTCAGTACACCCTATTGTGAACCAGGCGCTGATTACAGAGAGGAACTTGCGGGAATCTAGTGGTGTGGGCTAGGGCAGTTCAACATCAGTTACTGGTACTATTTCTGCTGGCAAGAGGAAGATACAGATGGAATTCTCTCAGGGTGGCAGTACCAGCCAGACAGCTTCTTCAGGTGGCCCAATCAGGTGCTACCAGTGTGGTATAGAGGGGCACAAGAGACCTCAGTTTCCACAAGACCCAGTGGAGTGCCGATCTTGCGGCAAGATGGGTCATCTACAGTTCTTTTGCAGGGCGTTTCTACCTGGGGCTAGTGAGAAGGGTTCTATGCAGACTCCGCGTGCGGGAGCAGGACCAATGGCTTCTTACCAGTCAGGGAACTGGAATACGTTTGGGCGTGTAGGAAGAGATGGTGGTCGTGGCCGTGGTAGCCAGACACCAGGATCTTAGAGGTAGCAGGGCGGGACAACTCAGGGTAGTCAGGCTGTGTCGCAGGGCCACGACACTGGGCATGATTATGCAGTGCAGCAGACCCAGCAGGAGCAGGATCCCGGACCTTCTACAGTCAGAGGTACTATTATAGTATCTTCTATTTTATCTTCAGTACTTTTTGATATGGGTTCTACGCATAGTTTCATATCTGTTCCCATTGTGGAGAGCCTTGTGATCTGTGTTTCTTCTTCTTCTGATATCATGATGCTAGACACTCCGTTGGGAACTAGGATGGCTGGTATGCGTCAGTGCAGGGAGTGCCCCCTTGAGGTTGGTGGGTGTCACTTTCTTTGTGACCTCTATGTCTTAGAGATGACGAGCTATGACATCACTCTCAGGATGGATTGGTTGGTTCCATTTCGAGCCTTTGTAGACTACTATCGTCGCAGGGTGCGTTTCACGTCACCAGAGGGCAGAGAGTTTCTATACAAGGGAGAGTGGGATGTTCAGGCGAGTCGAGCTGGACCAGAGCATCATGGGTAAGGTGGAGTCACGATCCAGATTGTGAGTTTATATCTGGATGACTAGGGGACTTGTCAGACAGATTTCCCTCCAGTTGTTGATCGTTTCAGGGACATCTTCCCGGATGACTTTTCGGGTCTACCTCCGGAGCGAGAGGTGGATTTCTCTATCGAGCTGGTGCCAGGAGCAACACCGGTGTCCATTCATCCTTATAGGATGGATACACCTGAGATTTAGGAGCTCAAGAGGCTGTTGGAGGAGTTGCAGGAAAAAGGCTTTATCTGACCCAGTACTTCTCCTTGGGGTTCTCCGTTCCTTTTTGCGAAGAAGGCAGATGGTATCCTCAAAATTTGCGTGGATTATCGGAAGCTGAACCAGTTGACGGTTAAGAACCAATATCCCCTTCTGAGGATAGATGATCTTTTTGATCAGCTTCGTGGAGAACGAGTGTTATAAAATATTGACCTGAGATCAGGATATCATCAGCTGCACGTGAGACCATTGGATATACCAATTACAGCTTTTCGGAGCAGATATGGTCTGTGCGAGTACTTGGTTATGCCATTTGGACTCACGAACACGCCAACAGTTTTCATTGCTCTGATGAATCATGTGTTCCATCTGTATCTTGATTCTTTTGTGGTAGTATTTGTGGATGACATCTTGGTGTACTCTCACACTCGACACGACCATGCCACCCATCTTGAGATTGTATTGAGTACACTAAGAGAGCATCGGCTATATGCTAAGCTCTCAAAGTGAAAATTTTGGATGGACAAGATTCACTTCCTGGGTCATATCATCTCAGAGGCTGGAGTTGCAGTATACCCAGAGAAGGTGAGAGCAGTAGTTTCCTGGGAGCATCCTAAGAACGTGTTTGAGATACGGAGTTTCTTAGGGCTGGATGATTACTACAGACGCTTCATACAAAACTTCTCCCGCTTAGCAGCACTGTTGACGGGTCTGACTAAGATGGGTGTGAAGTTCATTTGGTCGGAAGCGTGGGAGACAGCCTTTTAGGACCTGAAGGGAAGGTTGACATCAGCACCGATCCTGATACTCCCAGAGCAGGGGAAGAGCTATATAGTTTACTATGATGCATCAAGTATTGGGCTGGGATCAGTGTTGATTGAGGGCAACTGAGTTGTTGCGTACGGGTCTCGGCAGTTGAGGCCACATGAGAGGAATTAACCGACACATGATCTCGAGTTGGCTGCAGTTGTGCATGCGTTGCGCTGTTGGAGACATTATCTATTGGGAGAGCATTTTGTGGTTTTCACCAACCAAAAAAGCCTCAAGTATATCTTTACTCAGTGTGACCTGAATCTGAGGTAGAGGAGGTGGGTCGAGTACCTACAGTCCTTCGATTTTGAGCTTGCCTATACACTTGGTAAAGGTAATTCAGTAGCTGATGCACTGAGCAGAAAGACTCAAATACAGGAGGTGTAGGAGGCCTGTGGTAAGTGGCAGCTCATGGCCTTGTTCTCTGAGATGCATCTGGAGTTTCATGACAGTCAGGGGCGGTCTTATCTTTCATCTTTAGCTGTGAATTCTACCCTCCTGGATAGAGTGAGGATGAGGCAGCTATCGGATCCAAAAGGCCTAGTTCTACGGGGGTCAGTGGCGAGTGGGGACCCTTCTACTGGTTGGATGGTAGGCGATGACGAGGTCCTGCATTTCCATGGATGAGTATGGGTTCCAGGGGATACACGCAAGGAGATGATGCGAGAGTTTCATGCTTCAGCTTGGACAGTTCATCCCGGGGTTACCAAGATGTACCGTGACTTGAGGCGTCAGTAATGGTGGCCGGGTATGAAGAGAGATGTAGCTGGTTTTGTTGCAAGGTGTTCCACCTGTCAATAGGTGAAGGCGGAGCATCAGAGACCAGCTGGGCTATTACAACAGTTTCCCATTCCCGAGTGGAAATGGGATGATGTCGCGGTGGATTTTATGACTGGATTACCGAGGTCACCTCGTGGAAATGACGCCGTTTGGGTTGTTGTGGAAAGACTCACGAAGGTAGATCACTTTCTGCCAATCAAGGAGACCTTCGGTGTTGACGATCTCGAAAGGCTGTATATCCGAGAGATCGTCCGTCTTCATGGGGTCCCTCATTCTATCGTTTCAGATAGGGATGCCCGCTTTACATCTTATTTCTGGCAGAGTTTTCAGAGGGCACTTGGTACATATGTGCTTCTGAGCACAACATACCACCCTTAGACAGATGGCCAGTCAAAGCGTACGATATAGGTGCTAGAGGACATGCTACGTCCATGTGTTCTAGACTTTTGGGGCTCTTGGGAGAAGCACATACCCTTGGTTGAGTTTTCCTATAATAATAGCTTTTAAGAAAATATTGAGATGGAACCATACGAGGATTTATATGGTAGGCCATGCCGTTTACCTTTGTGCTGGATAGAGGCATGTGAGGCAGCTTTACTGGGGCCACAGCTCGTGCAGGAGACATCTGAGTAGGTCCAGTTGATTCAGAAGCGGATGGCTACCACACAGTCTCGTCAGAAGTCTTATGCTGATCACCGTAGATGACCTTTGGAGTTCGTTGTCAGGGATCAGGTTTTCTTGCGTGTTTCGCCGAGGTTGGGACACAAATGGATCAGGAGACAGGGTAAGCTTTCATCGAGGTATGTGGGGCCATTCGAGATTCTAGAGAGAGTCAGGATGGTTGCCTATCGGTTGTAGTTACCTCAGTGATACCGAGCCATGCACGACGTCTTCCACGTATCTCAGTTGTGTCGCTATCATTCAGACCCGTCTCACATCTTTCAGCCTGAGGAGGTTGAGTTGGAGGCAGATGCATCCTTTGAGGAGAATCTGATCCATATCATTGATAGGAGCACGAAGGTTCTCCGAGGCTGGTCAGTTCCTCTCGTACGGGTGCTATGGTAGCATGGCCGAGTGCAGGATGAGACCTGGGAGCGGGAGGCCAACGTACGTGCTCAGTGGCCGGAGTTCTTCATAGTTATATATTCTCCACCCTTGAAAGGGAAATCCGGGGACAAATTGCTATAATGGGGGAAGTTTGTAAGAACCCAGTTCTTATCTTCGAGGTACATAATTCTTCTTTTCTCTTTTCCTTAAGTGTTTTTTAGAAAATATGGAAAATGGGAAAAAATCCAAAATTTTGGAACTACACGCCATGTAATTTTTCACACGCCATGTACTTTTGTCCATGTGGGATGATTATACGGGGCGTGTAGACTTATTGGTAACAAAGGGTGTAGGAATTAACTACACACCGTGTAGTGGTCCTTTACACGCCGTGTAGTCAGTTAGCAGGCCAAAATAGTAAGGCGGTGGAGTAACTGCCAGCTGGGCGACAGTACACGCCGTGTAGTCGAGAGTACATGTCGTGTACTCATGTCGAAAGATGAATAGTGTGGCGGTGCTGCCAGAGGAACAGTTAAATGAAGGAAGTACACGCTGTGTACTTGGAAGTACACGTCGTGTACTTTGTTTTTTTTCACTTAATACGGGCAGTAGCCTCCCCTGTTCACTGGGAAGGCTTATAAAGGGAAGAGATCTCGGGAGAGGATGACCGAACCTTCAGAGATCCGCCGAGCGCACATCTGGAATCTGATTCCGCTTCAGACGATCTAGTTGGAACTGCACGAGTAAGCCCTCTCTTCTCCTGGTGTGGTTCTTACCAATTCTTCCCCTAACAGAAGTTATTTGGGTTTAAGTGAGTTTTCTTCTTCGTCAAATCTACGTCGTTCTTGGGTGTTTCTGGAATCGGCGTTCGTATATACCGCTCGTTGATGTATAAGGTAGGTGGATTGGTGTTTGTTTTTCCAACTACCGTGTGTTTTGTGCATTTTTGTGCCACAAACCCATGTTGGGGTGTCATGTGGCTGAGGCCGTTTCTATATTTAACACCTAGAATTGATTAAGTATTTAATTATGATATTAAAATGCTAGTTTGGATCGTTGCTTGGATCCGGAACCACCCTGGGGGTGTGTTACACTATTTAGCCGTTTGGCCAGGATACCCGAGGGTATGCCTTCGAAGTAGTAATTGTAGAATTACCTTGATAGTAATTGCTTGTTACTGCTTTTTTACCTGTTGGGCATGGCCCGATTACCTGTTTAGCCTGAGGGAGTTGTTGTGATTAGCTTGTGGGCACTGCACTGTATTAGCCTGAGGGCGTGAATGTATTAGCCTGAGGGAAACATACTACTTCGCCTGAGGGAAACATTTCGTTCCTGAGGGCTTGACTTCTGTGCTTGAGGGCGACACTTCCTACGCCTGAGGGCAATTTCTGTTACGCCTGAGGGCTATACCTGCGGGTTGGATTCTACTTAACTGAGGGTAAGGTTTTGCTTGTCTGAGGATGTGGACTGTTTTCTTAGAAATGCACTGTGGTGATTTCTAGTATATAATGGATTAAATGAATAATAAAATGGCAATTTAATTGTTAATATTAGTTACTTTTCAGTACTGCTTACTTTATTTCATTTTACTATTGCACACTGTTGTTGCATGCTTACACACAGTTGGGTACGGGCCGTTGGTGGGTGCCTACTGAGATATATTTCTCACACACTGTTTGGGTCATGATTTTTGGCCCAAACAGATTACATTGCTGCAGGTGTGAATAGGGGAAAGAGTCCCTATACAGGTACCTGACTGTTGCTGTGGAGTAGGAGGGTAGGGGACCGAGCCTAGGCTCGCGATGCCACTCCCAGCTGTTTTCTTGTTTAGCTGTACTCTGCTTTTTATTGTACTGTATTGATGTATAACATGTTCTGGATGTTTTCTTAGAACTTGAAACATGTAGCATCATTATTTATATACTGTTGGTTATATCCAATGCGGTCGTTTATTTCAGTTGTGTATGGTTTACTACTTTCGCTGTTTGTTGTATGTTTTATTTCATTCTACTGAGCTACACTTTGAAAAATGAGGGCATAGTTTCCCCACTATCAGACTTGGTCCCTCACTGCTAGTCGGTAGCCTCTGGTGTTTGGGGAAATGCGCTTGAGGTCACATGGCGAACCGGGTTCAGGGCACCCGTTGCGTGGCACCCAGAACCGGGACGTTACAAGGATCTCCCACTAAATTAGGAGGTTGGGTTACTACCAAAAAACCATAATACAGGACTATATGGAGTTTAATAAATTTTATGAATTCTATATCCATGAAAACCTCATTTATTAACCCTGATAATTTCTACATACGACTAAATATTCCTGTCCATTTTCCATTTGGGGAATGGATGTTGTGGGGCCATATCCCCCAACCAAAGATAAGAAGTTAAAATATATCATTACTACTACCGGCTTATTTTAAAAATGGGATGAGAAAATATCCATCAAATAAGTTAGGAAAAAGAATACCATAAAATTCATAAATTCCCATATCATCATTTGGTTCAGGGTCCCTCACATAATATTGATGAAAAATACACCAAATTTTGTTTTACAGAGTTAAATAAACTGTACCCAGAGTAAGATGTTGAGTCCAATCATTCATCTTGCTATCATGAAATGAAAAATGGATAGATAGAGTCCTTCAATAATACTATGTAAAAAATACTCTATAAGATGGTGAATAAGGATAATAAGCCCTATCCAGACAAGCTCCTCCATACATTATGGTCCTACTGTACCACCACGCATACTACTACACGAGAAAAACCATATTTATTGGTGTATGGGACCGAGGTAGTGTTACCCATAAAATTCAAGATGCCTTCACTATGAATAGAAATTTTTAGATAGCTCTCAGATGACGAGCAATTGAAAAAGAGTCTAGATGAATTGGAGCGGCTTGATGAGAACATGTTGTGTACATTGCACAACCTTAAAGTACATTAGAATTAGATCACACAAGACTTTAATAAAAAGGTTCACCTACATTCATTCCTCTAATAAGAACTAGTATTGGATCTCAGAACCCCAATGATACTAGGGAATAAGACTCCAAAGATTGAACCCAAATGGGAAGGTCCTTACATCATATATAAGGTTTATCAAAATTAAGCCTACTCATTGGCCATAATGGATGGGGAGCATGTCATACCCCCCACCAATTAGAGACTTCTCAAGAAATAATTTTCATAACTATCATAAAAAGAATCCATCATCTTGATTATATGATGTTAAACTATATGATCTCATCCTAGTTACATGACATTAAACTATACGAGATTGTCCTGGTTATATGAAGTTAAACTATACGATATTTTCCTAGTAACATGATGTTAAACTGTACAAACTTGTTCGAGTTACATGACATTAAACTATATGATCTGAACTTAGTTGTATGATGTTAAAATGCGCAATTGATGTCTTGAACACATGAAATTAAACTATATGGAGACATCATTACTGTATGATGTTAAAATTTATGGATGAGGTCCTCACTACATGATGTTAAATATCATAGAAAACACCATCTCACTAATGGATCACCACACACAAGCTAGATCTGTATGAAAAAAATGAAATGCCCTAGTCTCCATATGAGAGTTAGATATATCTAGGGAATCTCTTTGACTAATAACTACACGCGGCTTGATTCTTGTCATCATAGGATACATAGTGACACCCGAACCTCTAGAATTGGTCACAATCACAACCTTTATTTTCCTTCACATCAGGTGATCCATGTCCTTACCATAAGATGTTAAACTTTATGGATAATGTCCTTTCTACATGATGTTAAATTTCATGTGTTTTATAGAACTATGTACGACTTGATTCTCATTTTCAATGAGATACACATGGATGCCTCGATCTTATATCTTGGTCCAACCACCACATGATACAAAATACCCCTATCCTATCCTTATCTACCTATGCATGGTGAGAGTAACCCTTGCCATTCCTTATTTCTCACACCGAGCATAAATCATGTGAGCTTAGGAATTTCAGTAATGGCTTCCCTGCATAAACAAGGTATAAAAGCTCATGATAGGCTCATCATAGCCCTGAATGAAATACCCTAAAAGGCAAACCATGAGTCCTCACTGCATGAAATTAAATTGCATGATCGATGTCCCTTAGACGACATAAAATTGTACATTCCTATGGACCTCACCTGATAGGAAAATCATTGTTGGTGTTGGTATCCTACCACACCTCCATTCAAGAACTACGTGTGACTTGATTCCTAACATCACAGGATATGTAGTGATGCCCAGATCTTTAATCCTATGTCTAGACCAAAAAAATATAAAAATTACCCCTCTCTGTGTATAGTCCAGACTTGTGTAGAACTTTCATTCCTCAAGAACTATGCTGGATTAATTACTATTACCATAGGATATTTAGTGAAAACCATACTTCCATCCTTGGATCCATCCAAAATTCCTCTTTTCATGTTGGGAGGCCCACATTATTTCCATATAATGTTAAACTATAAAGTTACTCAAGAACTATGTGTGGATTGATTCCTATTATCACATGATATGTAGTGACACCTAGATCTCCAATCCTAAGCCTAACTACAATAATAAACAGAAAAAATTACTACCTCTGCGTATGGGTCAGACCTTTGTAGAGAGTTTCTCATTTAAAAACTACATGTGGCTTGATTCCTGTCATCATAGAATACGTAGTGACACCCAAATCTTCAGTACTGGGCCCATCTACAACAATTGATAAAAAATGTACCCCAAACACATAAGGATTGAGTCACATAATCTCATTTTCCTACATACGATCCAGATCTACGTATGGATTTCTTGTGTACACAATATGTCATGCAAAAAATTTTCACATCAGTTCTCACATCCTTACCACATAATGTTAAACTGCAAGGAAAATGTCATGGTTGAATGACATTAAAACTGAACATAATTTTATTTATTACTGCATGATGTTAAAATTTAAGTCAAATGTTTGGGTCACATGACATTAAAACTGAAAAACAAGAACATACTTACTATATGATGATAAATTTCATGAAAAATGTTCTTACTGCATGATGTTAAACTACATAGAAAACATCCCTACTACATGATAATAAACTATGTAGTCCATCTCCCATTTTTCATCCCCTATCAAAGGACCAATAGATATATACCCCATATAGCCAGAGTATATGGTGCTTACATTATCTTTTAAGTCACCTCAATACATAAATCATACTTCATGTATATAGTGAATCAAATCACCGAAAATTTCCATAGACCTTGGGAAAGATACCCAAATTCAAGGGACTTTTTTTTACTATGCATACTTCCCTATGGCTCCTGAATATGCGTGCCTATGGTCGTCAACCAAATAAATCACTATGAAAAAAATGGATTTTTGATCATTGTGAGCCCAAAAATCACTATGAAAAACTAAATGTCTCAGTGTGCTATGAAATACTCCCATTATAATTGTCCCATATCATTACTCATGACCTGAGTACCTCAATTCATGATTTAAAACATTTCCACCTTCTACTCAAAAGGATGTTGGGGTAATATTGACCCTGAGTATCCTAATTGGGTGCTTGTGTATCATCATACATATTAGGTACATGTGTGTCATGACCTTAAACTACATACACTTTAGTCAAATATATATGACCTTAAGATCTATCCTACAATGCTCTAAATTGAAAGACCTTAAACTGCTAGCAAAAGAGACAAAAAACTTGTCAGGTCAAAAACTTGCAAAGGGTGGTCTGAGAAAAAGTCAAGTCTTTGCTCACTAAACTCTTCATATCTAGAGTTTAAGAAATAATTAGGGTGAAAATGAATAAGGAATAAATATTATAAGGACTAATCTATAGCCCTATTAAAATCAAAGTTATGCTTGATGGACCCCCTGGTTCAATAAAATGTTAGAGTAATGATTTGTCACATCTCCTTGCCATGAGAATATATTCTCTAGGTGACGAAACAACTTTTAGGGTGCTCAAACCCTTCTTGGATATTACACTTTCCACAAATCACACTTCATGATTTGAGTTCCTAATATCACTGTATCCTTCCATGGCCATTGGAAAGGATACCTGACTTCAAGGGACACTTTTCTTGACTATGAATGTATGCCTATGGCTCCTGCATATGTGCCTATGGTTGTCAACCAAATGAATCACTCTAAAAAAAGGGGTTTCCAATCCATGTGATCCCTGACATCACTATAGAAGAACCCAATACCCTACTATGTTTTGGGTCATTCATGGTATCATTATCCCACATTATCCTCCTAACTCAATAACTTTGGACTATGATTTGTAATCTCTATACCAATCTATCCAAGCAGATTCGACATCCTCGACATTATGTCACCGTGTATTATACCCTTTCTAAAAATAGGAATGTGACACTCCATTCCCAAAACTTTGATGGACCACACCTAGTGATTTGAAACCACATGGAATAGGGCTCAAGCTTCACAATTAAGTGATAAACTACCCTATGGTGCCAAAACCCTTCTTGGATATCTCTCCTCCATACCCAAACTCATCATCTAAATATTTGAATCTTCAAAAATCTTTCATGTCCCTCATAAAGGAGTGAAGATCATCTTTTCTTATCCATTCTATTGATGCATAAGGTATTTGACTCACCAACTAAAGGAATCTTCTTATTATAGGAAAGAAGATTCAATCCTTGTGAGACCTAGAAACACTACAGTGGAACCTAAAACCTCAAGATGTTATGGGTCATCCTCGACATGTCTTCCCCAAACCATATTCACGGAATCAAACTTTTGGTTTATGATTTACATCATCCAAATTACAACTATCTAGGAAGACATATAATCCCTAATATTTCACCCTCAATCAATATTACCCCCATAAACCTTCCATGAACCTTGGAAAAGAGTATATAAACCTCCTTTTGGTAATGTTTCTGATGTATAAGGGATTTGACCTACCAACCATAGGTGTATCCTCATTTCAATAAAGGATATTTGATCCTCATGATCCTTGAAAACACCATGATAGAACCCATTATCTTAGTATGTTTTGGGCCATTCCTGGTATGTCTGCACCATATTCTATGATCATCGATTATGTCTGAGATAAAAGCCCCTAAACTAAAATAATAGACGGTCCAATCTAAAATACTCTAAAATTCAACAATAAAAGGTCTGAGCTAAAAGAACATAAACTACAATAATAGAATTTTCAAGCTAAAATATCCTAAACTACAACAATAGAATGTCCGATCTAAAAGACCCTAAACTACAACAATAGAAGGTCCAAGCTAAAATAACCTAAACTATAGTGATATAAGGTCCAAGATAAAATACCCTTAACTACAAAAATAAAAGGTATAAGCTAAAATACCCTAAACTAAAATGATATATGGTTTGAGATAAAATACCCTAAAATACAACAATAGAAGGTCCAAGATAAAAGAACCTAAACTATAACACAAAAAAATATGGTATGAAAGAATGAAAAAGTTTGTAAGGACCACTATATGGTCTTAGAAAAAATCAATATTTTCTCACCAAGCCTATCGACTTTAGAAAAAGAAAGAGAACCCTCCCTCTGGGACATATATTCTACCCAATTATCCTTTTACGAAACAAGTGATCTCAAGATAGTTGGAGAATACATATCAATGAAGAATCTCATGTTGGTGGGAATTAATGATAATTTTTACATTAAATTCAAGGAATTTCTGTTTACTTGATACTATGAAAAGGTATGGGTATCATTAGGGATTCATATAATATCAGAATAGTGAAATTTCATGCATATCATGGATGAAAGGAAAAATGGACAGTAACATAGAAAGTTTAGAAACATAATTCATTGATAATGTGAAAAAAGGGGAGGAAAATCTACATTTCAGAGTCTCTATGATAATCTCATAAAAATCATAATACATGTCAATGATCAAACTATAATAAGATTCAATCGAATGAGTTGGCCAAGTTGGTAGGAGTCGAGTGGGAAGCGTTGATTGAATGCTAGAGTGCTGCTCGCCCCACCTCTTCTACTTTTTACCCAGGATGAAGAGTTATCTAGACTGAAGTTGTAAGCTACTCAACCCTATTTTGAGAAATCTCCAAGTAGGATGATGATTTTGAAAGGTCATAACTCAGGTGATCTATGATTTCCTCATGTCTCCATATTTTCATGGTTTAGGCATCCATCAGATCTTGCATTATAGATATCAACTAGAAACCCTACTCCAATGCCTCCAACACCTCCTTCATTTGACCAATAAGGGTAACCTCATCTACAAAATCATGCAAGTTCTTCTCATTGGTGGCCAAATCTCACTGATTCAGAAAAATTTTCTTTATGATTTTGTACAGTGGATGTCGATCAAAACCACCTGACCCAAGTCATGAAATAGTTTATGAAGAAATTCCCCATGGCCACGAAATACTTTCAAAAGAGTCTCAGTAATCATGTTGTGAATATGTTGTGCTGTGTTTGAGCTTCTGTGACTAGCAGTATGGGCACACAAAAAGGAGGAATAGCTGACTGAGCTAGCATGGAAATGGGAGAGGAGGCTCTACACATCACCCCCTCAACATAGAAATCATCCGTTTATTATTCTATAGGGATTCTTTCATCAATAGATTCACTCCCACTATTGTGATAGTCAGCACCAGGATGAGTTAACTTCCTCTAAGTCTTTCCCAAATCTTTAATCAACTCCATCATTTCCATAGATAGAGGGGTTGGTGAGGGAAATGGATTGTCCACACAATGAACCAATTAACTTAGAATACCATTAAGATAATATTATACCCAAGATTGGGCATAATCCTAGGAAAGGAAGGAGGTAACATCAGTAGGTGGAAGAATGATATCAATATTAATGTATTTATGTGAAAACATCATACAAAACTAGAAGATGATCTCAGGGTTCTTCTCTCCTCATACTCCAGCCAAAGTAAGAGGGGGGAACCTTTGGGTATATCCAAATTGATGAGAAAACTGATAAGATGTATATGTCTCATAGATGATCAGATTATCCACCCTAGTTGTAATAAACCTATCCCAAAGAGATATAGTATATGAAATTTTATTAAGGTAGATACTACCATTGTCAATAATCATCCCAATCAGTGCACGATAAGGGGTGAAATCAAAGCTATTGAATTAGATCAATTCATCTCTAACCACATCAGGGCTTAGTGACATATCCCCAACCCCATACATGTTCCACAGTCTAGGATGCGATAAGTCAGTAGGGATCCTAGTGGAATTGTAGTATTCATAACAATAGAAATGCTCCCCTATCCAGCCAAACAAAAATTGTAAAGGACCACTGATCTTGTAGGGGATGCTACCTTTTTGAATGTGGCCCAAGAGTCAATAAATGCATGCAAGGACCGACACTTCCAAATTGAGGTGCTATCCTTCTGCTAGACATGCTTCCATCATCAACATGATGACACATACCCCTGAACGCGCATCCTAATATGGGAAAATCCATATATTCAAAAAAAATTCCACAAAACTCAAAAACCTATGGTTCGAAGAAATCTACGAGTTTACTCGGTATCCCCATGAAGTATAGTCCCCAGTATCCAAAATGGCCCAATATTATCGAACACTATCATAGACCTACTGAGAAGGGAACTGATGGGGGTGTATGGCAGTTGGCTTAACCCCGATACAATAAAGGAAAATATTGACCTAGTCCTTGAAAGAGATAAATGAGCGTATATTCAGCTACTTCCTCATATTATCCTTCACAATGGTGATCATTTCCCTTAACAAGACTAGAGTTTACAAGGGATCATACCAAAAATCTAAAGTAGAGAGGAACTCATAATATATCTCTCTAAGAGGGGGAATCCCACCCAGTTGGTAGATATACCATATGATGATTCCAACTTTACCATGAAAAAAATGGAATGTATTGGTACATGGGAACCAATGACTGATTGGTTCTTAAAGAAGACCAGGATGGAGATAGACAATAAATTGGGGAATCCACACAACTTCATAAATATAGACCCTGGATAACTGGTTATAAAACTCTATGCATCTTTTCCAGGCCTAGAAGGGCCATGTCCATTCATCAAAGAAATTACCACCATGAAAAATATACCATTTTGAGATCTATCCACTATTAGGGTTATTTAGAGAAGAGATGACAATACTTGAATAAATCTAAGAAATAGAATGATGAATAAATTCATAGTCATCTAGACCTAAGGGAGAGTTCTAAAACATATAAGGCAACCCCTAGGATCAAGCTGTGACCAGTCGACCATCCTCAGTAATTATTATCTGGATAGAGTCAAGAGAAGTTGACACGTATCAAGATGGAAAGTTAAAGTACGAAGTAGGAATGATGGAATCATCTAGCAGGACAAACCTGTATAGAGGAAGCTGATTTGAAAAAGGATAATTTTTAAGCTCAAATGGGAGAAACCGCTTCAAAACTTCGTTATCGGAATTCACATGGTATCAGGGGTCAACATTGAGATTTGTAGTGATCATGACCATTTGATTAGATGTAGAAGAGGAAAATTGATGAGAACCAGAGTATATCTCAACAAAAGTAAGTGGAAAATGTTATATAGATAAAAATAAAGTATTTTCAAAGCAAAGAAATAATCTGGTATCATCATACGCATAACATGAACTAGCAAGAACATTCATAAATCGCCTAAAGGAATCACAAATCTCCTGACTCTTGAAAATATCATGGGTCACATTAACCTGTAGGGCATCACACAATCACATGACCCCTTAGAAGACTCATGATCTCATGACCTTGACATGGTCACACAAGTCATATGATAGTAAAAGGATCACACGATCAAGCATGAAAATCCCATGAAACCCTCAAAATGATTGATCATACCCATGGAAAAATTTCAAACAACTACTAAAATTTAGTTCGTAGTTAGTTCAAGTGGGCACCTAAGAAAAAGTGGTCTTTTAGAATAGTTCTCATGAAATGGGCTTGCGGTGAGGTCTAACGATCGGGTCTTGAAAAATGGTCTTGTAATGGGGGAACACACCTAAAGTAGGGTGAGATATCTTTGAAGAATGAGTATACAATGAGTGAAAACCTCTTAAATCCCCTATTTATAGGACATCCCATAGAATACCAAACGTCACCTAATAGACCAAGAATCACCCAAGATACTGATTTGAAACAATTCCGAAGACTTAGGATGGTATTTAATTTCCACAGAACTGATCCCTTTTCCCCGTAGATGTCACTCTTATGGGGGGGGATTTGTTGATGACTGCCAGATGAGCATTAAAAAATCCACAAAGGAAGAAATACCTAAATATGAGTATTATTTTCCCTACAAAGTAAAATAAGAGAAATGTGCCCATGATGTCACAAATCACATGAACCCCCAGGATACATGTGATCACATGACCAGTAGAGGGTCATGTGGATGGGAATGGACAACACATAACCTATGAAAAATACCATAAATCCCATTATAACAAGTCAAGCTCTCACGAAGGCACCCCAGACAATTAACAATCATGCGACAGATACCAGGCAAGCACCCACAGGACACCCATATTGTTAACTAGAAGATGCCTAACAAACCCTCAAAAAATCCTTCAAAAACAAGAGGGAAATGTTCAAAATTAAGAGGCCTCTTGTGGTTGTAAAACTCACGTGATGCATCACCAATGGGGAGAGTGATTATCCTTGAAAACAATCAATTAAACTCATCATATTCATAAACTTTGTAAAAAAAATAAAGGAAATAAAAATGGAGGAGGCAGGATCCTCTTGTAGTTGTAAAAATCATGCAACGTTCCCCTGGTGATCCATGAGACACCACAACCACCCAACGATGTTTCCACCTCATCTCACATAATCCCACTAGAATGACATCCTCATCATGCAAAGAGACTTGGGCATGTCTATCAGACCTCATGCTACCCCTTTGGATCCACTAAGACAAATAGATGGATTTTCCCTTGAAATGATTGTGTATCCCCAAGGACCTTTGAAAGTCACATGATGCATCACCAAGAGGTAGAGTGATTGTCTTCTACAAAAATAATGAAACCTCACGAGATACACAAAATTTTTAAAATAAAAAAATGAAATAAAAATGGGAGGAGGAAACTTTCTCTCATGATTTTAAAATTCTTGCGACATGCCAAGGCTGTTCGCAGTATGGTCTTTCTAGAATGCCAATCAATTCACCATAGATCACACGAAATCCTTTTGATAGGTGCCCTGATCTCATGAAGACCCTTGGACATGTCGATAAGACAATATGGAAGTCCTTCAGCATTCCCACATAATTCAAAAAGTCCCCATTTATCATAAATAATCTAGTAAAGGTGACATTGATGGGATGGACTCACGGTTGCTGAAAATAAGGTGACTCCCCTGGGGTGATCCATGATAGGGAATCACGAAGACGTGTGCCACCAACACCCTCCGCCAACACCAACCTGGATTCATGTGATATGTGACGTGTATAGTGGTGAAAAATAGAGGTGGATAGGCCTATAAATTTCCCACCCTATCATGAAAAATGCCTGACTACTCTCTGAGAGGAAGATACATCTAAGCACTAAAGAGGATTTCTTGGAGTGAATGATCTCACGACTGACAAGTTTTCTATCAGTTAAGATACCAATGAACAACTAGAGTGATCATAAAACATGCATAGGTGCTTCGCATGATCACTAATAGATCATGTGAAGTAATTCTAGAAAGATATGTGAAGAACATCCCACACATCTGCTAAAACAGATGATACTTAAAACAGGATAACACTGAAAAATGTAAGGATTTATCAATAAAAAGGACAGAAAAAAGACTAAAATATGGAAGAATTAAGTAAAGAACATATACACCAATCCTATTTCACTTTACATGAACCATTTGGGTCATGAAAAGACACCAGGACATGCTAATAATATCCCATGAGACTCCCTTGGCATACTATTTGGATCATTAAAATTCCCCTAGAAATGTTAGAGCAAGTCACATAGAGCCCCCATACATTCTTTCCAAGTCTTGAAAAACCCTCTAGGATCCAAGCCTCATGGTTTCCTTCATACATGTCGCCTATCCCATATGGAAGTGCTATTTCATCTTATCTAAGTCTTGCAGTAGCACCCAAGTATGTCAATTGGCTCTCACAACACCCTCCAGGCACGCCAACCAGGTCTTTTGATGTTCTTCATACATGTCATCCAGGACATGCGACACCCTCTAAGACATGTTTCATTGACTCTCATTATGCTCTCTAAGAGTTTCGTCCAGCTCTTGAGATGACACCAGGGTATGTCAGTTAGATTATGAGACACCCTCTAAGCATGTCATCCAAAATCATGTGATGGATTCCAAGGTCATCTGGCTAGGTCTTGCGATGTCCTCTAGAAAATTCAGCCCTGATCATGTGATAAACTTCAATCATGCCATCCGGATTATGTGAATTCCTCCAAACAAGTCAACTGGATCATAAAATTGTATTCAAACATGTCATAAAGACACCCTATGACATGTAAAATAGAAAATCAAGGCATGTCGAGCAAACAATCACCGAATGTTAGGAAGGAAAGTAGGCTAGTTCAATAGGGTATTCCAAGATTTGATAACCTTTTACATACTCAATGTGTAATCCTAAACTATAAGGTAATACTAGTATTTGATAACATTTTCCATCCTCAGTGTGTAAGCCCTGACTATAAGGGCAATGTCAATGTGTAAGCCCCAACCAAATGAACTATGATAACTATGATTCCCACAATAACTAGGATATATAGGATGCCTCTCTAAGGCCTAATTTATATATTAACCTCTAAAGAGTTGTCCCAGTACATTGATCATTTTCCATCCCTTGTTTCCCACATTGAGCATATATCACATGGGCTAAGAGAGTTACAATAATCATATTATTTTCATCGTAAGACTTTATCAAGAAAGGGAAAACTCAAAATTTAAGACCCAATTAGTGACATAATATGGCATACACCGCATGTAAAGGAAACTTCGGTGTATAATATACAATCATTTTAACTACACACACTTTGATTATTTCCATAACCAGGATATGTAGGACGCCATCCTAAGGCCTGAGCCCAAAATCAAATAGGAATCCACCTCAGTTTAAGTCCCTCTATGTCTATAACATTTTAAACATTAGGACCCAATCATTCCCATGGGTTTATCACTATACCTCACCCCTCAACAGATTGAGAAATAAGTTTAACTATGAGGACTGTGATTCTTTCCATAACCAGGATATGTAGGATGCCATCCTAAGGCCCAATCCCAAACTAAAATGGGCATCCAAGTCAGTGTAAGTCCCTCTATGTATCTGAAATTTCAACCATAAGGACCCAATCATTCCTATGGGATAATCACTCTACCTTATCCCTTAGTGGACTAAGAAATCAGTTTAACTATGAGGACTCTGATTCCTACCATAACCAAGATATGTAGGATGAAATCCTAAGGCTCGAGAATGAACTAAAATGAGAATCCACCTCAGTGTAAGTCCCTCTATGTCTCTAACATTCCAACCATCAAGACTCAATCATTACCATGTGATAATCACTCTACCTCATACCTCAGTGGGATAAGAAATAAATTGAACTATAATGAATTTGATTCCTACCATAACCAAGATACGTAGGACACCTCTCCAAGTTCCAAGATCCATAGAAATCATCCCAAGGTATATCTTAGAGTGTAATTCTTGCATCCATATGCAGTGAGACTGATTACTTATTATCCCTTGTTTCTCACATTGAGCATGGATCATGTGAGCTTAGGGAGTTTCAATAGTTATATCATTCGCATTATTAACCTCCACCAGCTAGGGAAACGTCAGTGCATAATCCCCAATGAGTGGCATGATATATTTGCCTCTATATAAGGGAACATACATTTAGTCTAGTCCTAAGGGCATGACTAAACTATGAGAAATCTAATTCCTATAAAAATCAGAATACGTAGGATGCATTTTTAAGGCTCGAGATCAAATAGGAACCCACCTTAGTGTAAGTCCCCCCATGTCTATGACATATCAACCATTAGGACCCAATAATTCCCATGGGATGATCATTCTACCTCATCTATTAGTAGATTGAGAAACTAAATGAACTATGAAAACTCAGATACTCTCCATAATTGGGATATGTGGGACGTATCCTCGGGACTTGATCTTGGATACTCAGTTCCTAAGTGCCCACACTCATGTCCTTTCAATATGATGTTAAACTTCACTGGTTTAAACTACCTGAGTTTTCATTACTACCATAACCAGGATACATAGGAAGCCTCACAATGGATCAATACCCTCCTTGTAATATTAACCACCTCCCTGCATGGAACTATATTTTGAAGCACCTGGTTATATAGATTAAACATATAAGTATCTTCCCATTACTAGAAATGGATTAATAACCTCAGATACATACATATGGATTCACTAATGAGATCTCCATATTCTGTACATAAAAGAGACTTAATATATAATCATTTTATTAGGGTAACCAGTCCTGTATCAGTATTAGGAAGAGGTTAATTAACATATCTTATATCTATAAGAGAGTTCCAGAGTAGGAAAAAATTCCCCCCAAAAGGGTGTGATGAGCCCGACCTCTCATCCTCTTGACCAATTCAAGTCCCTAAATGTCATTGGGTCTGAAACCCTAATTGACTACCTACCTTCAGAAATTAAGTCTATACATGGTTATGGTTGAGTGAACCATTAGGAGTTTCTATTAATAATGAAAATGGTGACCCGATGTTATCAGTTGTGCAAGAACTGAACCCCTCACAACTAACCATCGAACACAACAAAATCCACTTCGATGGGGGTTCCAGGTCATATATTCTCTGTCAAAACAATGGTTTAAAAACATAGGAATAAATTTTTTAAATCATACCCAATAATTCATAAATCATAATCACGATTCATGACATAAATCTTGGTAGTTCATAAGACATGAGTCACAAAGAAATCAAAGAACATGATCGATGGGATCATAAAATTAGCATAATATTATATTAAAAAAGAGTGAAATAAAGTGTGAAATAGTCATAATCATACAAATATTATATTGAGGCTACCTACTAATATATTCATCACATGTTAGGTTTGGAATAAACACCTGTGTGCCTACTTTGGGATTGAGATAATCTCTCATGTACCCTCATTTTGGTCTTGGGATAACCTCCCATATACCCTTTAATATTATAAAAAATTAAACTTTAACAAATTCATTGAAGGTATATAATGGATCCACCCATCAAAAAATCATAATCCATTAATTATTTATACCACAATATGATTAAAAAATTTATCATTTCATCATAACTTAACTCGTGGAAAAGAAAATGGGTTTCATTAACATTTCATCCTCATAATAATAAACCATCCAAAGAAAGAATAAAGATGGTAACATTAGATCATATCCCAAGTAAATCATAATAAATATAAAATGATTTTGTGATAGATTAAAATAACTTTAAAATATATCTGTAATATGAATCTAGGATAATACTATTTTCATTTTGAAATCACTTATTTAAAATCTAAAAATTTCCAAAATATTAAAGAACAAATTTTCTTTGAAAATAACTATAAAAAATTATAAAGGAAGCTTAAAATAAAATATTATTCATAATGGTGGGAAAGCTTATTCATGTGGTATATGTTAAAACAAATATTATTTTCACACATTTGGGAAAAATTACTTCATTCGGGAAACAGTAAGAAAATTCTTTCTAAAACCTTTTTATATAAAGTAAAACATGGGTAAAAATAAATTTTATAAATATTTGGAGAATACTTGAAACATTCTTGAAAAAAATTTAAATAAAATATGGATATATAAGAAAAATATTCCCACCTAAAGAGAAAAAAAGTTGGTTTTCCTTAAAAACATTATTTTGGACCGTTGAGCACTTAGAGAGAGGAAAATTAAATGAAAACTTGCAATCTATATAAATAACCATATGATTATAAAATAAATAATATTTTTTGGAAATACATCATATAATTTCATCATTGAAAATTTAAGGATAAAAAATCATGGTAAAAAGTGAGATTGCAACTTAAAACCCTTACCACTTTGGTAACCATTGAATCACAACCTCTATAAAAGAAATAAATTCAAATAAAACTTTAAGTTCCATGAATATAAAGAGAATCCTGATATAACATATGAAAGGGGAATCATATACACTTTATAAAATAAGATAGTTGTATAATATAACATATATCCCAAAGAAAACAATTTGATACGATAAACCCTTACCACTTTGGTAAATTTTGAATCGAATTTCCTTGGAGGAAATAATTTGGATGCAAAATTTAAATGTAACATCCCAGTTTTTTTAAATGATATTTTTTTCCTGAATAAATGCGTGTTATATATTAGATAATATTATACACATAAAAAATAAATAGAATCTAATTTTTTTATCTCATTAATAATGATCATTACCCCCTCCAAAAATTAATTTTTTTATTCTAAAAAATACTTTTGAGTAAAAGTGATAAACCAAAAAGTTATAAAAAGTAAGTTAAATAGTGTAAGATATTACAAAATCATTAAAAACAAGTCTGAAGTTGTTGAATTATCTTACCTTATAGAACTTCCAGAAAAGAGAATACACCTTCAAGTTTGGGTTCTCTTGGAGTAGATCTTCAATGTGACTATCCATCTTGTCCCATGTGTGATAATACTCCTCAACATTAATCTTCCCCTCATTGAAACCTTGTGACATAATTTCATCTTTTTTACTAATCTTAGCCTCTTATTCCTCATTAGATTTCACCCATGGGAGTATCCCCTAGATTATGTCCATCTCTTCCTCTATGGCCTTGAGTTGGAATGACTCTAAGGGAAATTATTCAATGGAATATATAATAAGATTCAGATGTTTACCTTCCATATTTTACTAACCTTCCTCTTTGGTCCCTTACACTTTATCCTCCATATTATCTTGGCCTTGTTTACGATATTAATTTTTCCCCTTTTGTAGGGCCTGTATTTCCTTTCTTACACCCTTCTTGGATGACCTGGTTTCCATTGATTTGGGAAAGTGTGAATAATCTTTGGGTCCTTTTTTTTAATTTCCCCCTTAGACACAATACATCTACTTGAGTCTTGATTTCCCTTTTCCCCTTTCTTCATTCTTAGGATATGGAGTCCTTGCCCTTGAATTACCTCCAAACTATCCATTTAAAGTTGGATATAACTGTCACCACCTGATTCTATCTCATTTTAAACCTGTACTAGTTCTTGGACATCCAAACCTTCAAAGCGGTTGCCCAAATTTAGCCCTGGGGCTTCCTTGATGAGGATCATACTACTCAAGGACTTCACCCTTCCCTTATTAACCTCATAGGCAACCTTAATTCTAGTGCACACAACCTTTGAGTAGGATGGGTCATTGTGCCTAAGGGGAAATGAAAATATAACCTAAGGGGGAAATTTTAGTGAATTTTGATTGAAATAATGAAGTGGTGTTTATAGGGTATAAAGTAAAATGTAACCATTGGCATTTGGCTATTAAATGACTGTTAGTAAAATATGATCATTGGTCAGTATAACCATTGATAACTATACAGTTGGTTGATAATTTTACCATTATAGTTAGTGTTTATATGTAGTAATAATAAAGGATAATTGATGCAAAAAGGTGAATTAATGGCCTAAACCAATAGAATAATTCCTTTTGAAGCCCTTTTGTCAGAACTTGGGAGGGAGATAGAATCACTAGGGTTCTCCCTTGACCAAGCCCAAATTGATCTTCAAAAAGTGAATCTTGAACAAAATCTCCTATGGTAGATATTCAAGTTAGTATAGATTACCATTCAGTCAATGATAGCTGAGCCACCCCATGAAACTACTACCATCTCACACCTCACCCTTAGGGAATATGCATGAGTAATAAGGAGTTATGTTTCTAGGCCTTAGTTTCTTAAAATTTAATTTATTTTGTACAAATAAAATGATTATTTCATCAATTCCATTTTAATAATAGTTTTTATTAATAAAATTTATGTTTAACTGAGATGAATTTGATAAATTTATTTTTGGACATAAATAAAAAATAATTGAATTTTTTAGAAAATATATAAAATTTTATAATAAACTAAAGTATTATGAATAATATTTGTTTCAATAAAATATAATTTTAAAATACTCTTACCTAGATATAAATAATAAAATAATTTTATATTGTCCTCATATTTTTTTATATGTGTCAGAAATTTGACTGTGCCTTAAAAAATGATATTTTTAAATAAATAAGGATTTTTTAGTTAAAATTATCATATTTATATAATTATTATAAAAAATAAAAATTATATTTGAATTAATAACATCAAAATTAGTTTAGGGTGAATTTATGAGAATTTTCTAAAATTTGTTATTTTTTCGCGAATAATATAGTTTTGGGTTTTTGGTATATTTTATGACTTAATATTTATGTCATAATGGTATAATAATTAATTAAAAATAATAAAAAACCTAAAATATGTTATTTTATTAATATTAAGTATTTTAATATATTTTAATTAATTTAAAAACCTATAAGTGACTTTCCAACTTCAAAAATAGAAAATTTGATTTTAAAAGCATTATTTTGTGGAAAATTTAACTTTTCATGTACAAAGTGATATTAAAAAATGATATTCAGTTTCTATGTATTAAAATATCATAAATTTTGGCTTAAATTTTCCAAACCATGAGCAAAAACCATGGGTAAGATAATGGTTTTTCATTTTACACAACCTAGATTTCCATGACCTATATTTGGAAAATTATTAAATAATTCCTCCACTTTTTTTATAAAAATAACCACCCATTTCACCATTTAAATTCACTCCAAATAAATCCTACAAAAAGTTTTGGTAAATTTTCCTCCCAAGGAGTACCCACAAGGTGAACTCAAGCCCCAAAGGTTTCATCCTCAAGTTTTAGGAACAACTCTTCAAGGTAAGGGAAATCTACACTTCTCTTTCCATTCAAGGTCCCTTTTTATGTGGCATGTCTTATAATTTGCAAAATAAGTTCTTTTTGTCAAATTTATATTATAACATTACTATAATAATATTCTTTTATCAATGAGGGTCTTAGTTCTCCCTCATTTTACCCTTTTCTAAATCCATGTTTTATACTCGTCATGCTGCCCAATTTACTTCTCAAATTTATCTCTTTTATTTGAGGTATTCTCATTTGTTTTATTTTTGTGAATACCCAAATATATTTCTTTTACATGGGTATTTAACTAGTTTTAATAATTATTTATAGATTCTGGTATTTACATAAATGAAACCAACATTTTCTTTTCATGGGTTAAAGATGACGTAATGATCTTGTCTTTAAGCACTTTTGTACACCATGATTTTGATAAGAAACCCATTATTTATTCTGTGTAGGTTATTATTGAAATGATTTATTATGATATATTTGGATAAAATTATTTAATACATATAAAGGATTTATCTTGATAGTGATCGAATACATTTCATAAATAATTTAATATTTAGAGATGACATGTTTTACGATACCTTATTGAATAACCTTGGTAATTTTTATTTATGACACCTTGATAATAAAACTTGGTGATATTATTATTAATTTATCATTTAAATATTTTATCCAAATTTCCATTTTATGATTCATGTTTTTATTATTATGACATTTCTCTTGTTCATGTATTATTGTTATGCATCATGTTCTTATTGATATGTCTCAAGATCACATGCTTTTTGCCTCCCTTACTTATGCCCTAACTGGGCTTCATGATCACCCATTTACTTTTATGTATGTATATATGATATTATATATAGTAAAATTAACTTAGTTAGAACCCATGAATACTTATTTAAAGTGTATTTAGAAGAATTTTTTTATGTTTTCATGTATTATGTACCTTATTTCCAAGAAACTAAACTTTAAATGACCCTCTATTTTCCCCATGTAATGAAAAGTTATGTAATAAAAAGGTGGGATTACATATTAAATACCATTAATTAATAATGATACATGATATAACATGTCAATTTAGTAGTATATGCACCTCATAAATATAAATAGGTACACAACATCAAACATGACTCAACGAAACAATATTGAGATGAAGAATCCTCACCTTATATCCGACTTGATTCGTAACTACTCTAAACTCATTTATAATAAATTTATATGTATTATAATTCTATAATAAAACCATTTAAACAATTATAATATCATATATGATCTACTTATAACATTTTAACATGCATTTATTAATAATTATTTATTAAAATCCTTGTTTCTAGGTGATAACTGTTTCGTTTTTTAGGAATGTTTCAGTTTTCCAATTATGGTCCTTGAAATTTGATCATGGTTACATAATATCCAGAATCCTAATCATTTCATAAGTATCATATTTAATAATTTTTTATAATTTTATAAACTTTCATATAAAACAGTGATGAAAAATGAATTACCTCACTCTGTAGAGACGGTAGTTTTCATGCACGCAGGAGTGATGTTTCCACTTTTTAATCGATGAAATAGAAGTAAGGTAACCATAATATTTATTATATAAAAATTATAATATATATTATTTAAATCTCTAATTATTACCATCCATGTAAATCATAAATGAAAAACTAATCACATTACTTCGTGGAGGAGGCAGTCCACACGTACGCACGAGCGATGTTATCATTTTCCAATAGATGGGATGATAAGAAGGTTGATAAGATAGTATAATTATATAAGAATAATTATGTCATAAATATAATATATAAACAATAAATCCATCATAATAACCAACCATGAAAGTTGGTTATGGAAAAATGAATCATATCACTATGTGGAGGTGGTAGTCCACACGTACACATGAGTGATACTTCCATTTTTCATTTGATGGAAAAAAGGTAGAAAAAAGATTATGCCATCATCATAATAATATATAATTATATTTATTATACTAGATACATAATTTTATGATATATATAATAGGTTTAGAGAAGTGTTAATAAGGAAAAAAATTAAAATAGATTGGTTAGTATTTACAGCTCTTCTTCAAGTGACCTCCTTTGGATTACACCTTAAGCCTTAAAATATCAGTCTTAAGAGAATAATAGGGGATCTAGGATAAAGGTAAGGAATATAGTAAGGTTTTTGGTAGGTATTATCTAATATATAAGTCTAATTTTTTTTGAATAAGTGAATATAGAATGTTCTCTTTTATAAGTGAGGGAGAGAACACATATAGGATTATTTAAAAGATTTAAATAATATAATGTCATTTTCTTGTGAGTGTATCCAAATGGAAAATAATTATAATATAAGATAAAATAGGTTATAAATATTTTTAAACAATAATAATTATACTAGTTTATATTGAAATATTACCCATACCTCTTAGTTTAACCCACTAGTAATCCTGTTTCAACCTTAACCGTGGTAACCAATTTTTAATATTTTTACTATTCATTATGACATAAGATAAAAGTGTACGCATTAATAAATTTAGAAATGATGATTTTGAATATTTAATAAATTTTATCAAATTTAATTTCTATAATTAGAAAATTTTAATTTTAAAATAACCACACAAAACACAATGAAAACCCATTTCTAGAAAAATGCATTTTAAGCATAAAACTGAGTTTACTTTCACTCATTTTCTAGAAATTATCATTATATGAATGTAAAAATATATTATATAATATATAATATAAAATTTAATTATAATTATTAATAAATTGTGATTAATTTAATTTATTATGATAAAAACACATTGCGCACTTAAAAATATTTTTTAGAAAAATATGTTTTTAACCCCAAAAAATGAACTTTAGAAAAATCAAGTATAATACCATCTATAATATAATTAATTAGATTATTTATAATTAAATAATAATTATGTTAATTTAATGTCAAATTCAAAACATAATGGTACTTTTAAATTATTATTTTAATGAATGAAATTATAGTTTTATAAAACTCGGTATTTTTCACTATTCACTTAAAAATAGATCTTTTCAAAAAATACCAAAAAATTCACCCTAAGATGATATTGAAATACTGATTTAAAAAATTATATTCATTTCCTAAAATATAATTTCTAATAAAATTATAAATTAATTATAATTTACACACACAAAATGTAATAAAATCCATTTTAAAGAAAACATATTTTTGAAGCCTAAAATGACTTTACTAAAAATTGTGTAATTATTTATTATGAATTAATTGATAAATTTGAATTTATAAAAAAATTATACATATTTTTTATAGTGTGGTTATTCTTATTCATACCACTGATGTAACGTCTAGGTTATAATATATCACAATTAATTTTAAGCTTGGTGTTTCATGTCAAGAAACCTATCGAACACCTACAATTTATTTAAAGAAAAAAATATTCTAAAATATCAAGGTGTTACAAACTACCTTTGTAATTATTTCCTTGGACATATAAATGAGAAACATGTTCAAAGACTCCATAGATATGGATTTTTGGACTCATTCTATTATGAATTATTTGATACCTGCAAAATATTATTTATTGGGAAAAATAAAAAAAACACCTTTTTGGATAAAAGATGAAAGAGCCAATGAAATATTGAATCTTATATATAGTGACGTATGTGGACCAATGAGTACTCAAGAAAATGGTGGTTTTAGGTACTTCATTACTTTTACCAATGAATTTAATTAGTGTGGTTATGTATTTATGATGAAACACAAGCATGAAACTTTTTAAAAGATTGAAGATTTACAGAATGACATACATGATGAACTAGGAAAGAGTATTAATATTATTCAATTAGATTAGTTTGGTGAATACTTGAGCCAAAAATTTACTGATCATCAGAGTAATTGTGTAATTTTTATACAATTCACTAATTCTAGAACACCTCAATGGAATTATTTTTCTAAAAGGAGGAATCATACCCTACTGGACATGGTTTGATCAATTATGAGTCAGTGTAACCTTTATATTTAATTCTAGGGTTATTATTTGGAGACTAATACATTCTTAATAAATCATATTCCATCTAAAAAAATCATAAATACACTATATGGTATATGGTATAGGAAACATCCCATTTTATATCTTATGAGGATTTAGGGTGGTGAAGCATTTGTGCGATGATTGTATTCAGAAAAAACTAACTCAAAACCTAACTAGATATTATTTATTGGTTATCCCAAGGGAAAAAATATGATTTTATTTCTATAATAATACTGATCATAAAGTGTTTGTAGCATAATTTTCTATATTTCTTAAGAAGGAAAATATAAATCTATGTGTCAGTATTAGGAATGTTAAACTTAGAGAAGTTCAAGACTAAAAAAATAGTAAGAGTTCTTGAGATGGAGGTTGAGGCAGTTTCACAAAGAGTTATATAATAAGAACCAAATAAAGTTATATAATAACCTCAAAGGTCTGTTAGGACTCATTAGGAATCTAAGAGATATGGATTTTGTAGTAACCCTGACCCCATTATCCTAGATCCAGTGTCTGCTTTATTACATTGTCATATGATACAAGGAATCACATCCCAAAGGACCAAATAGTTTAATAGTCTTTGTAAATTAGATACATAATTGAGTCTTGAATTACATTTGAAAACACAAATTACAACATAATGTTTTTTGAGAATATCATTATTACCTCTATCATATCCTTTCATATCATTCATAGTAAACTTCTTGGATTCCTAAGGAAAAGAAACAAAATAATAGTGATATCAAATGCTCAGTAAGGGTTAAGTACAATGGAAGAAATAATAAATCTATAATAATAATCAATATGAAATGGTAAATAACTAAAAACACATTCCATGTAATCAATAAACTGAGAAGGAAGTGCATCCATAGATAATATTAATGCAAAAATATAATGGATAATAATCAATATAGAAAGGTAAATAATTGAAAACACATTCCATTTAATCAAAAATGAAGAATGAAATGAATCTAGAGATAATATTATCATGAAAATTTCATGGATAATAATAATTGAAATATTAATCAAGGAAATGCTTAATTATTGGACTCCATGATCTCAAGAATCATGATACCTATAAAATCCTGACATAAAAGCCACTAAATAGTGCCCCTATCTAGTGGGTCACATGGAATAAAGCATGAATCCCTGTATGACAGATCCTGTTGACTATTAGTGAGGTTCTGTGATAGTATGGTGGGGAGACTATACCCTCATGATTAGAGTAACACAGTGGTATAACAAGTAAATAAATCAGCAGAAGCATCATATAAATCACTGATAGAAACATCTAGATGATAGTAATAAAAGGTAAAAAAATATAAGGGTAATACAATATACAAGATGAGTATGTCATTTCTCTATACAAAAAGGCAGGCAATACACGAATACAAGAATATAGTACAATACATGTATCTAAAGTACAAAACGACAAAAAAAAACTATCCCCAAATAGCATCATGAGCCTAGCTCAATCCTGTGATCCCCTGCTCCCAAGTATAATCAATCTATAATCAGAAAGTGGGAACTTTCCCTAGTCCCTACAAGAATCCATGATGTTTTTCTAGGTATCCAATGATGGATCGAAAAGGGTGTGAGATAACACTCAGTAGGCCACCACCAATGATGTCTATAATAAATCCAGTTTATATATATAAGGTGAAGCATTGTACAATGTATGATAGTAATATAAATGAATAATGAAGTAGGATTAATACTATCTAATCTAGAAACTATAATCAAACACCCATACTAAGGATGTTTATAAAGAATTATATAGCATCCACTACTACCTATGCTGAGTAATCCAGTGTCAGACCCCAAGGGCTGGATCCAAGGTATAAATACCAAGTCAACCTTATTGTGTCAGGCCTACCTGGTCTATATCCAAGGTATAAAGACCAATGAATCCCCATCATGTAAGGACTACATGGGTTATATCCAAGGTAAAAATGACCAATTCATACCCTAGAGTCCTAGGACCATCTCTATAGAAACTTGGTAATGACTTAGTTAGATCCCAAGGATCATGAACACAGAGCTTGTACAAAGCATTCGAAGTAATCTGGATCCAAGGAGTAGTAATGTACTTAGCCTTCAAAATAATCTAGATCCATGTAGTTGAAATTTCCATGGAATCTAATGTTAGACCCCATGAGACAGATCCAAGGAGTAGAAATGTATTTAGCATCCTCAATGGATGATTCTGTGTAATCAAGAGTCAGACCCAAATGGGTTGGATCTAAGGAGAAGAAAAGTCATGGGCATCAAAATCATTTATCATCTCATTAATCATTTCATAATCATACAATAATCCATGAGTTCATCCAAATCATTACACAATTTCCTTTTAAAACATTTTACCTTTTCAATATCATGTAATCACATGGCAAGGAGGAATAATACCTCTCCTAAAATATCATTCAATTCAATAAGGCTCCCAATAAGATGGAGAGATCATACACCCCCAACGAGGTGGTATAACATGAATAATATACCACAAAAAAACCTCACGTGTAGTCTGGGTTGAGGTTGAAAACCTCTAAACATCACACGGTACTAAGTGGGAAACCTAATAAGGTTCCAACAATTTAATCATGGAATTAATTTAATTTTATGAGAAATTCTAGAAGGTACAACATGCAGTACAATGACAATAGGGTATAAAACAACTAGATCATAAGGGAAAAGTTATATACCACCTACCATATGTCCATGGTATAACAATCATCCAGTATTAACCTATGGTTCGGTCCAGATCAATAGAAAAAGGAAGAACATATGAAAACCATGGAAATAGGTCATATTATCTTGAATCAGAATAAATCTTTCAATATAAAGACAAATGAATAAAGGCACAAGATGAATGTAGAATTTACCGATGTTGAAACAACGAGACAAAAAATGTTTGAATTAGACATTGGATGGATTAATTACACCAAATACTAGGAGAATTATTGAATAAAATCTCTCGTTGGATAATAATAGGAATCCACTAGATGAAAATTGTATAGGTTTTAGGTTATAATAAATTTAAGGAAAAAAATGTAATTTTACCCTTAAAATACTGGGTCATGTGGTTTGGCCACATGATTAGCCAAACTATGTTCCAATAGTGCTCCCTTATCTGTCCAAGAACCGAGTTGCATAGTTCATATGAATTGTTTTGGGAAAACATGTTCAAACCATGATTTTATCCTCTACTAAAAAGTATAGGTGGATTGTATGGGTGTGCCTCCCTAGCGGCATGATTTCATCAAACTGTGCGGCCTAGGAAAGACCCCTAAACCACCCCACATGGTTACTCCTAACTATGAATCTTGGGTCACATGGTTTCTAATAACCATGTGGCCCTGCTACCTTTTCCAAAAGATGATCCTACGGGTACTGAACACGCCCCATACATTCCCTAAAATCCCACGACCTCATTAGGCATTTACATTAGGTCAAAAACAAGAAATTAAACAGAAATTAAAAAGATTCGTACCTCAAGGAAAAACCCAGGATCTTACAATCTTCCCCCCTTAAAAAATCATCCTTGAATTTCCCTTCCAAAGGTTTTCAAGAATATTTTGAGAATAAATCTGTCCACTGGGCATGTACGTCAGCCTCTCTCTCCTAATGATTGTCCTATAAAAGTTCATGTCATCATAACACCCATACTATAGGAAATGGATGGTCTCAGAGATCCTTTGCACTCCTATCAATTATATGAATAGGATTCTCCTCAAAAGATGCATCTACATATAACTCAAACTCATCTAGCTAAAGATTATGAGATATTCCTGAGTGATAACGTCACAGACGAAATACATGGAAGATTTCATGCATGTATTGATACCTATGAGGTAACTGTAACCGATAGGCTATCTAACCAAATTTCTTTAAAATCTCAAAAGGCCCAAAATATCATGCCAAAAGCTCACCCTGTCTTTGAATCCATCCATGTCCCAACCTTGGTGAGATACGTAAAAATACCCAATCCCTAAACTTAAACTCTAGAGATCTCCAAAGATGATCATCATAGGATTTCTGTCTATACTGAGCAATATACATCTAATTTTTGATCAACTAGACTTGATCTAAAGTCTCTTACACAAGACACAGTCTGAGAAGTGTTGCCTCTCCTTTCTCTAACTAGCACAAAGGTGATTGACATGTCCTACCGTACAAATCCTCATAAGATTATATCTGTAAAGTCTCTTGATATCTATTGTTGTAGGTGAACTCAAACAGGGGTATATATCTCTCCCAAGAGCCCCAAAAATCAAGGACACATTCCCTAATCATGTCCTCTAAAATCTGTATAGTGTGATCAGACTGGCCATTGATCTAAGGGTGATATATCGTGGTCAAAATCACATGTGTACCCAATTAAATATACAATATTTTCCAAAATGGAGATGTAAAATAGGAGTCCCTATTTGATACAATGGTATGAGAAACCCTATGAAGTCACACAATATCATGGATATAAAGTCTACCAAGATCATTTATTGGGAAGGTCTACCTGATCGATAGGAAGTGGGTGACCTTTGTGCTCCCGTCTACAATGACCCATATGGAATCACTACCTCGAGGTGACCTCGGTAACCCAGTCATGAAATCCATCATAAAATTATCCCATTTCTACTTAGGAAAGGATATCTACTATAAAATCCCTACTGGTCACTGGTGTTCCACCTTCACCTACTGATAGGTGGAACACCTCATGTCAAAACCATCCACTTCCCGTTTCATCCCCACCAAACAGTATTGATGAAAAAAGTCACGATACATCTTGGTAATACTGAGATGTACTTCCCAAGATGAGTCATGAAACTCTCACATTATATCCTCGTATATTCCATCTAGAATCCAAATGCGACCATGTATACATAGAATTTCATCCTCACCAATGCTCCAACCAGGAGGTGGGTCCTCACCTGCCACACTCTCCCGTAGGACTAGGCCCTCAAAATCTAATAGCTGCCTCATCCTCACCCTATTTAGAATAGTGGAATTCACTACTAAGGATGAGATAATAGTATTACCATGACCATCATTCACCTCAAATTGCATCACTAAAAACAATTCCATAAGATTCCAATCACCATTGGCCTCCTAAACTTCCTATATACAAGTCCTCATTCTTAGTGCATCGATAAATACATTTCCATTTTTTGGTGTATAATAAAGCTTAAAGTAAAAATAATTTAGGTACTCAAACCACCTTCATTTACTAAGATTAAAGTCATGCTGTGTAAATATATACTTGAGGATTTTGTGGTTTGTGTACCCCAAAAATGATCTACCAGTAAATAATGCCTCTAACAATGCAAAATATGAACAACCGTGGATAACTTGAGATCATACATCAGGTAATTGCTCTCATGTGGCCTCAAATGACAAGACCCATATTCCATGACCCATTCCCCATACATCAGAACTGATCCTATCCTAATACCTGATTTATCAAAATATACTATATAGATTCTGCTTGACTTTGGAAGAATTAGGAATGACACTGAATTCAATCTCCCTTTTATCTCTTGAAAGGATGTATCACAGTTATCTGACCATAAAAAATTCACACCCTTCTTATTAAATCCCATAATAGGTTATACTAATCAGGATAAGTCCTGTATGAAACACCTATAATAACTAGATATCCCTAAGAAACTCTGTTTGAAAAATGAGTTCTTGGAATGATCTCAGGAAACTATATATTTCACCTTCCCTAAGTCAAATGATACTCCTGTCTCTGATATAATATGACCCATGAAGTGAATCTTATCTATCCATAAGTGTCAATTCGTGAGATTATTATATAACTAATGATATCTCAGTGTATCCAATATGATCTCAAGGTGTTTGGCATGGTCATGTTAATTGTGAGAATACACCAATATATCATCCACAAGTATCACCATAAAAAAATCTAGATAAGGATGGAAAACATGGTTTATCAGTTCCATAAAAACTATTGGCACATTCATAAGACCGAAAAATATAACTAGATACTCATATAGAACATACTTTCTATGAAAAGTTGAATGAGGTTTGTATTAAGGTTAAACACACACACCTGATGATAACCCAACCTCAAATCAATTTTCAAGGAAACTTGAGCTCCTCAGAGCTAGTTGAAGAGATCATTTATCTGTGATAAGAGATATTGGTTCTTAACTTTCAACTGGTTCAATTTCTGATAATCCACACATAGTCTAAGGGTTCCATCCAAACTTTTCACAAAAAGGACAGATGAACCGCATGGATAAGTATTGTTTTGTATAAAACCTTTCACTTACAAATCCTTTAGCTACCTATTGAACTTCTGAAATTCTATAGTATCAATCCTATAAGGAAGAATGGATACTAGTGTAGCTCCCGACACTATCTTGATGGAAAACTCCACCTCTCCCTCAAGAGGTAAACCAAAAAGGTTTTTTGAAAAAACATCCCTGAAATTATCTACCACTAAAGGGAATCCAGTCTGTAGGATTACTTGATCATCCAGATAAAGGATAGGAATTTGGACCATCATGCCACTCATCCCATGATGCTCTTGTCCAACTCTACCAGCCTGGTCATACCATTCACCCTTGTAAATAAAACCCCACCCTCTGGTGATGTGAAAGTCACCCTCCAATGACAACAATCGACATGGTCATGATAGGAAACTAGCAAGTCCACCCCAAGTATGATGCGAAATCCTATCATTTTGAGGATGAAAATATCCCATACAAAGTGATACCCACTTATCTTAAGGGGGAAATCTCTTCACTAGAGTACACTCTTCGATCTAATCTCCAACAGAGTATTGAGTTTCATAACGCCATTAGAAAACTGAATAATGAGCCCGAGGCTCTCCACAATATGTAAAAATATGAACTAATTTGAAAAAACTATATCAAAAAGGGAAAATACTAGAGTAGAGGCTAATAAGATCATACCTCTCACAGTAGATGGATCAACATTCCGATCCTTAGGTGTAGGCTATAAAAAATATATCTAGCCTGAATTGTGGGATAATGAAGCAACTTGACTACCCGGAAGGGGACCAATCTACTATCGTGGTGAAACTGGTGTCTAGATCCTTTAGCAATGAACAACTCCTTAGCCTAAACAACCAATTTTACTCCAGCTCCCAGCCTGACACATAGTTTCGAATCCCACTCCTAAATCTAGAGTCAATGTCTACACCCTCCCATTGACCACTGGAGGAAAGGTCCTACAAAAACACTGTACATGGCCCATCCCCCCATAATCTCGTCACTTGACTGAGTCTCCATTATAATCACTCCTCACATGTCTACACATTCCACATTGATGGTAGAAGAAAGAAATACTAACACCCACACTTTGGTTGGTATTTCCTTCATGAGAAGACTCAAAACATTTCTTCTTACCAGCTATCACTGAACCACTAGGTCGAGAAGCTACACTACCCTACTCTGGGCCTCCAACATTCCTCAAGTTATTTTTAGTAATAAGAACATGATTAACTATCTTATTAATTTTATTCAACCAAAAAACATTCACCTATGACCATACGACATTCTTGTGAACTTGCTTGAAGCATCTCACCTTAGACGACTCATCAGAAAGATACACATGCACAAAGTGCTGAAGCCCTGTAAATCAGGATGAATACTCCTACTCCAGATGCATAAACTCACCGACCCATTCAACTCTCAGGGTCTAAACAAAATAACTATAAAATTTGGACTGGAAATACCTCCAAACTATATCTCAAAGTATATCATCCTAGTTCAGAACACCACACTAGATCTTATCATCTCCCCAAAGAATATACATCATGATATTAACTCTCCTCTCATGAGGTGTCTCTAGATTCTCTAAAATTGACAAAATAGTCTCAAGACACAACTGAGCAGTATATGGACCACCATCTCCTAAAAAAGTAGGTGGATTCTAATACTATAACACACACATCAACTCTACCATAGATGACTCAGGATATGGGGATCCCTAAATGTTTTTTATAAAGAACATGAAAACTTATAAAAATTGGGCATTATCACCCATATCAAGATAAATGAGCAATTTTTCAAGTGGCACTATTGGAGGTTCTACTAGTGTCCTAGGGCCCACCACCTTTGGATCATGGTAATCACCACCCTCCTAGTGCATGAATAGATTTATTCATGGTGGAATGTCTCTATAATGATAATAACACACAAAAAAAAAAATATTTGATAACAACTAGATCACAAATATAAACATAGAACATATAAAATATTTCCTATAAACAAGCCAAACCCCTATATCTGCTCCTAAAAATGGACTAGGTAAAAGAAACAACTAAAAATAACACCAGAGACACTACCTACTACCCACTCTAAAGCTAGGCCTAGGTCAAGCTCTTTATTTCATATCACGATTATTGGTTTATAGAATATAAATAGTAATTGGAAACACTATTTAATGATGACCTTTCCATTTAAAAATTTAAATTTCATTAATTTTTTTTTTCAATTCTACTTAAATGGTTGAACCAAATGGATCACCACTTAGAATATATAAGGGCCAATACACCTTATAAATCAATGTTTTAATTTATTTAATCCCAAATATAACACGTTCCAGTCCATGCGACCAATGGTCCATGACTCAACATGCCATAATTGAATGATTAAGGTGTCTGTTATAGCCCATGTAGGAAAACACAGTTTGGTTATGACAGGAACTCTAAGTACCAATTATGTTTCTAAATCTTCTCCAAGATACATTATTCAATGAAAATTTTTATATAACAAGGCACACATATTAAATGTCATTCTTTCAAGAAATTCATCCTATATGTCATGTCATGTGAATCCTGTAAGGTGCCTAAAATGATGCATAACCCCTAATTCCTTTCCATATCAATCCAAGGATAAACTGAAATTCCTCAATAATATCAATAATAAAATCATATATCATGTGAATCACCCAATGGTGGAATCAAATAAATTTTAATAGGTGAAAATCAGAACATCATATCCCATCCTAGGTAATTTGGATTTTTCCTGTATGTGGGTTATCTAGTCCTAGGCATAACTCATTACCAAATTCCAACACATTCCTATTTCTCCATTCTACCACCCCAAAAAGCATGTTAGAAAAAGAAAAGAAAAGAAAAACCTTCTCTGATTCCACTTTGTAACATCCTGACCTAGAAGCCATTAAATGATGCCCTGAGCTGGTGGGTCACATGGCCTTAAGCATTCCTCCCCATACGCTAGATGTTATTGAATAGTAGTGAGGATATTTGATGGTATGGTGGGGAGACTATACCCTCATGACCATAGTAACATAGTGGTATCACAAGTAAATAAATCAACAGAAGCATAATATAAATCAATGATAGGAGATAAATATCCAGATAACAGTAGTAAAAGGTAAACAAATCGAAGGTAAATATCATATACAAGATGATTATGTCATGTATCAATATAAAAAAGAAAAAAAATACATGGATACATGAATAAAATATAATACATGAATCAAAAGTACAACAAGACCAACAAATTCTATCTTCAGATAGTATCACGATCCAAGTTCAGTCCTATACTCCCCTGCTCCTAAGAATAATCAATCAAGAATTGGAAAGTGAATGATTTCCCTGGTCCCTACCTACACCCTAAAGTCTTTCCAGGTACCCAAAAATGTCCTAAACAGGGTGTGAGATAGCACTTAGTAGGTCACCACCAATGGTGTCTACAACAAATACATTCTGTGTATATAAACTGAAGTAGTGTACAATGTATGATAGTAATATAAATGAATACTAAAGTAGGAGTAATACTGTCCAGTATACCAACTCTAACCAAACACCCATACTAGGGATATCTATAAAGCATGATATATCATCCACTACAACCTATGCTGAGTAATCTAGCATTATACCCCAAGGGTTGCATCCAAGGTATAAAGACCAATGCATCCTCATTAGGTTGGGCCTACATGGTTCATATCCAAGGTATAAAGACTAAGTCATCCTCATCATGTTAGACCTACATGGGCTAGATCCAAGGTATAAATGACTAAGGCATCCCCTTAAGTCTTAGGAGAATCCGAATGGCCTGAAACTATTCTTTTATTATTTATTTTTGATAATACCCCTTTTAAGGGTTGAAGGGGAACCCTTACATGGGCCATAGGATTCATGACATTATAGGACCCGAAGGTCCTAAAGGAGTTTATATAGACTATGACTACTTGAAACTATCCCTCCCCATCATCTTCATCATGATCAGCTCTCCACCTTTGCATGGATGATCTCCTAGATGTCCTATTCAGAGATACACAAGCCTAGTACCGATGAAAAATTCCATACCCTCTCATTATTCCAAATAATATAGCTCTGTTATGGTGAATGCATCTATTATTAATCCTCAACTGGAGCTTGTTCCTTGTAGAATTTTTCTAGCTTTCATCTACATATCAGGTGGCCCAAAGGCCGTGAGGTGGCCTAAAGGCCTTAATGTGGCCCAGATGCCTTAATGACCTGAAGGCCTGGGTAGCCCGAAGGATTTAAAGACTTTAGGACCAAACCAGTGGCCCAAAGGTGAATAGTTCTAGATGCTACAGTACTGAAAAATACCTGCTATAATACCTACTACAGTGCCTACTACAGTCCTGAAAATATGCCTCTACTCGAATTTGAATCTGGGTATCATAGACGCACTTGAAGAGTCCTCACCAACCGGGCTGAGGCTCCTGTGTGAGTCTTAAAATAGTCTCTATAGAAACTCAGTAACGACTTGAGTGGATCCCAATGAAAATGTACAAGGTAGTCCAAAAAATCTAGATATAAGGAGTATCAATGTCATTGACATCCAAAATAATCCAGATATATGGAGTATAAATTTCTATGGGATCTAATTTCAGACCCCATGAGCTAGATCTAAGGAGTAGATATGTCCTTTTCATCATCAATAGATGATTCTATGTAATCAAGTGTCAGAACCAAATGGGATTAATCCAAGGAGTATAAATTTACTTGGAATCCAAATAATTTATCATCTCATTTATCATTTCATAATCATACATAATCCATGAGTTCATCTAAATCATTTAACCATTTAGATATTATGTAATCACATGGTAAGGAGGAATAATCCATCTCCTACAATATCATTAAATTAAATAAGGCTCCCACTAAGATGGTGACCTCACATGCACCCAATTAGGTGGTATAACATGGGTCATATACAATAACACACCTCATAGGTGGTCTAGGTTGAGGTTGACAACCTCCAACCATTACAGGGTACTAATTGGGCAACCTAATAAGGTTTCAAAAACCTAATAAAGGAATTAATTTAATTTTAAGAGAAATAAAAAAAGTTCTAGTATGTGGCACAATGAAAATAGGGTATAAAACAACTAAACTTAAAGGAAAAAGGTATAGACCACCTACTATATGTCTGTGGTAGAACACTCATCCAATATCGACCTCTGATTCGGTCTAGATCAGGAGGAAAAGGAATAACTGATAAAAAATCTAGAAATAGGTTATATTATCCTTCACCAAAATAATATCATTGATATGAATAAAAAAATTAAAGGTGTAAGATGAACTTATAACTTACTGGAGCAGATCCAATGAGATAAACAATGTTTGAATTAGATATTGGGTGGATGAATTACAAAAAATCCTAAAAAAAGGCTTTAAGAAAATCTCTCCCAGGAGAAGAATATGAAGCTAATGGAGGAAAATCAAATAGGTTATATTTTATAATAATTTTAAGGGTGAAAAGGTAATTTTACCCTCAAAATACTAAGTCGCATGATTGGCCAAACCATGCACCAACTGTGCTCCCTTATATTTCAAGGATCCCCTCACACGGTTCATGCACACTGTTTGGGAAACCATATTAAAACCGCGATTCTAGCCTATGCTAAAAATTATTGGTGAATTATGTGGGCATGAGACCCTGGTTTCATAGTTTCATCAAACCATGTGACCCTACACAGACCCCTGGACCACCCCTCATGGTTTCTACTAACCATGGGACCCAATTTCCTTTTCCAAAATCCAAGCCTCCGGGCTCTGAACAAGCCCCATACACCTTCGAAACTCCTATTAACTAATTAGGAATTTACATTAGGTCAAAACCAAGTAATTAAACTAAAACTCAAAAGATCCTCACCTCAAGGAAAAATGATCTCACAATACCTCTACTGTAAATACCTTTCACATGATAGTTTAAACTACAGGTTGAAACTTGTTTAATGAAAAATTACTTATTTATATCATAATAACTAATGATGCATCAAGAGTATATATTATACTATTACCCACCCATCACTATAGTCCCGAATAATTCCTCATATATCGAATAATTTATTTAATTCATGAACAATGTTCCTTATCATCAAATATCCGTATTGAGTAAAGAATACAAATTTATCAATATTTCTCCAGATAAACAAATAACTTTCAATATAGAACACCATATGTAAAAATTAAATATGTTTTAGTCAATAAAAATATCCATGATAAATAATATGTATATTTAGGGGAACTCAATGTCTATAGGAAAGTGAATAATTAAATGGAAAGTTAATGACTACAAAAAAATGAATCAAGGAAGTGAATTTCAATACTTTACTTGGTCAAAATGATAATAAACCATCTAGAGGAATAATATTTATGGTATCAATAAAACATATACCCATTGTAGTAAGAATAAAGGGTTTTTATTATTTATGAATAGAAATAACATAAAATGATATTTAAAAACATTCATGAGGAAAATATACTTTTCATTTTGAAAATAAATTTTTAAAAATGAACGTTCACAAAAAATTTTGAAAATAAATTTCTTTGAAAATAACCTTTCAAACTTATAAAGTAAGTTTTAAAACATTGTGTGGTCATGATGGTACGAAATTATATACATTCTGAGCATGTTAAAATGAATATCCCTTTCACTTTTTTAGTAAAATAAAAATGAGCATTATTTTGAAAATGACATGAATATTCCTTTTAAAAAAAATAAAAATGGATAAAAATGTATTTAATAGATAATTTGTAAAATTTTAAAAACTTTATTTAAAACATTTTTGAAAACATTATTCTGGAAGAAAACATATTTTTGAATGAAGAGGGAAATGAAGTTGGATTTTCTTAAAAAAAATTTCTCAATTTTTTTAATAATCAAAGAGTGGATAAATGGAACCATTACTTTAAAAAATCATGAATAAATATAAGAGTATAAAATTATATGGTTTTATTAGACAATGATCAAATAATTTACATCAATTTAAATTCAATAATAAATAATCTCAATCAGTATGTGATTGTGAAATAAACCCTTACAATTATCATAATGTTGAAGTGAGGATTAATCAATAAATCAATTATGTATATCAACTATAAATACACATAAAAAAGTGTAAATAAAAAAATTTATAGTTAAAAGTCATTACACACATAATATTATAATATCAAATACAACAAAGGAGTAATATAACCAAATGAAAAAATTGAGTTGTGAAATTCTTTACCACTTGGTTACTTTTAAGTCAAAACCCCTTGGATGAAATAATTCAAATTGAAACTTAAAACACCATGAATTATTATGAAATAATTATATTACATGTCAAAGGGGTATTATATACACCATATAAAATAAATTAGGTGCATAAAATTACAATATGCCTCAATGAAATGAAATTGAGATGAAATCCCTTACCTCACGCTTCCTTTTGATTGAACGTGATTTAAACTCATGTATAATTGTTTAAAACATGTTATTAACTTATAAAAGATCCATATTAATATTTATAATATCATATATGATACTTTTATAACATATTATCACCCTTTCATGAACAATATTTCATTATTTTCATTGTTTCGAGTGTTAATTGCCTTGTTTTCTCATTCGTGGAGATGGTAGGTTGTACGTACGCACGAGCGATGATATAATCCACCTAACAAGTGAAAGGGTAAGGAAGTGCGTGATGTATTATTTTTCAGAAATAAATATCATATCATATTTATCACATATATTCATTAAGATTATCTTTATTACATTCCATGTATATCAAAAGTGAAAAATGAATCACAACGCTTCGTGAGGTGGTAGTCTGCCATACACACGAGCGACACTATCAAATTTGAAACATAATGGAAAGTAAAAATTTTATATGTGATATTAAGATTATAGAAGTATAATAATATCATAAATATCATATATATTTGTAAAATCTGTAATTATGTCCAACCGTGAGAGGTGGTAATGGAAAAATAATTGACATCTGTTCACGAGGCGGTAGTCCACCGTACACACGATCAATGATTTATTTTCCCATTTGATGGAAGAGGAGATGGATAATTATTATTATATAAACATAATAAAATATAATTATATGGTAAATACTGGTTTTATTATATTATAAGTGTTTATACTTAATTGAATGTTGAAAAATAAAAAGGAAAATTAAAGAGCTGTGTTAAGATAACTACCATATCTAAGAGAAACCTCAATTGGATCTCCTCTTAAGAACCCTAGGGATGGTTTTTTAAAGAAACATAAAATATATAATTTAACTAAGGATTTTAGGGATATAATTTGGTAGGGTTTTTTTGTGCCAAAGGGCTTTGGAGATGTTAATAAGTGATGAGAGGGAGTGCCCTTTTATAATTGGGGAAAAGGGACCTCCTTGGAAATTACTTGGGAATTTCCCAAAATAATAAAAAATGATAAATTCATTCACATGAAAAAGGATTAAAAATAACCCTAAATTATAAAATTTTAAGTATAATGTGTCAATATTTCCAAAAAATAACATTTTGACAATTTTTAGGTTATTTTTAACCCTTATCTTCTTAGTTTAACCCCATGGTAAACCCATTTTTACCTCAACTACAATAAATATTTTTTTACTATTTTCATTATTCATTTTCGTAAAAAATTAATTTGAAAAAATTAGATAATATAAAATATTTTAATTCTACATACTGAATCCATTTTTTCAAATTCTATGAACATAAGTGGAAAACTTCAATTTAAAATTAATTCTACAAACGTGATGAGAAAGAGGGTTTTTAAAGTGAAAATGTTCAAAGGTTTACGAAGTTTTATATCTAGATTCAATATAAAAATGATTCTAATGAAAAAAAATTGGATTAATAGATATATAATTTAACTAATTTTACTTTAAAATCAATTCAAAATATAATTTAACATTATAAATAATTTAAAAAAGGTGGTTTTCAATTAAAATTTAGTATTTTTCACTATTCATTAAAAAATGTATCTTTTCAGAAAAATACCAAAAATTTACCCTAAGTTAATTTTTGTATTCTAATTTCAAAAATGAATTTTATTTTTTCAAGTTATTTTTCTAAAATTTCCAAAAAAATAATTTTATATTTTGTGCGCAAAGCACGACTAAACCGTCTTTTAGAAAAAATACAGTTTTTAGAAAAACTTTTCTTTATTTATTTTAAATGATTATTATTTTATTTATAATAAATAAATATATTTTTTTTATAATTTAGTTAATACTATTCATACCTTCCATTCCAATGGCTAGGTGATAACTATTATATTAAATAATAATATTTTATTAATATTTCACATTTCTTTTAAACTCAGTGTTTCGTGTAACAAAAGACAAACTCAGTGTTGCGTGTAATGTAAGATAAAATCAGTGTTATATGTAATGAAATATATTTATGTGATTAAAGTTATTTAAAAATAAATATATCATAGTATCTTGGGATGTTATATTTTCTTCTAATCTTAGTGGTGCGTGTTATACACACCATCAAATACAATGCTATTATTTTAGAATTTTGGGGTGTTACATTCTACCCACCTTAAATAAAATATATCCTTGTAATTTAAAAATTATATCAGTAATCAGGGGTTTGATATTTAGAAATAAAATTATTGAAAAACCCACATCATAAAATTATTAATAAAATATCCTTTCAATAAGAGATAATCAAAAGTACAATGGTAACATGGAATAACACATAACTTGGTTTCCAAGTAGGAGAACATTAGTGGAAAGTGATGATATAGACATGGAATAAAAGCATAAATAATAATAGATGGTGATTGAGGTCATTTATCACAAGCATGTGAATGATCAATGGAAAGTTAAGGGACTCAAAACCATAAATCTGTGATGATTTAAAAGACCATGTGATTCATCAAATATGAATGTAATAAGATAACATTTCCATTTCAAGATCATTTTCCTATATTTGAGGCATTATTTTACTATTTAAGTATATAAGTAAATATACTTACTTGATACATTTCTATTTCATAATTATAATTTTATCATTTGGTTATGCTTTGTTAAATTTCCAATTCATCGGTTACTCTAAGAAATGAATTTCCAAAAATGTTTTTTATGCCTAGAGCACTAAAATTCACTTTTAACAGATCATAAGATCCATAAAAGAGTGAAAAGTATTTCATTAAATATCTAAACATCTTCAAAAACCAATATGGTTAACAAAATTTATCTAATATCTTAATTTCCAAACCTTAAAATTAACACCACTGGTTCATCATTAATATTTATTTTCAAAAAATTTAATTAAATACCATGAAATATTAACCAAGAGATCACATATTATAGTGTTAGGTTATAAACACTTATTGTCTTTCAGTTATGGTTTTAATCCCCAAGGCCTTACCAGATGTGACAGGTTTTCACCTAGCATGTGGGTTGTCATTTTTATAAACAATATTAATATAATTACAATAACATTTCCAAAAAAATATAATGGACATCTTTAAAATAAAATTAATCCTTAAATAACCTTTTTACTAAGGTCTTCAATAAAACTTATTTTTTTCCCAAAAATCCTAATAATCATATTTTACTATTATTAAAATTTCATTAATGATCATATCAACCCTAAAGGTTATCAATTCCTTTATACTCATGTCTATAAAATGTAAAGGCATTATTCCTCAAATTATTTTTCCACTAAAATATATAATTTCCAAAATTTTCTCCCAAAATATCATTAATCTTAGTATACTCCCATTATATAAAACCTAAAAAGAGGTTTTTAATACTTTGAAATTATGATCAATCTTAAACTCATTAACCCATGATGGTATACATAACTCTTAAGTTAATGAAGTCATATATTATTCTAAAATTTAATAGAATCCTTAAATATTTCATAATTATTATACCAAAATACAATTGATAAAAATAATTTTATAATATAATTCTAGAATCCTAATAAATACTTCAACCATTTTATTTCAAAATAGGTTCTTATTTGGTCTATGAGTTAACCTTTTGATGAGGGCATTGACTTAGATGATGCCCATGTTTCCCACATTTAAGACAAAAAACTATAAATGGATCCCTAGGATGAGATTTATTTCCTTCTATTATAATCTTCATATTTCCTCATCAATTCATTAATTTATGTGCTTATTTTCTACACATAAAACATTTTCCCATTCCTTTGAGACACCTTATTTTAAATCTAATACACCTTAGGTTTAACCTAGGTCATTCATTTTCATAATCTATTCCAATCCTTTATAATGGTTTGTAAAGAAAATGTGAATTATCCTAAGCCCATCCCTTGAGGTTGTCATACTAGGTTTGTAGTAAGTCCCTTTTTCATGCACCGGGTGATGACCGGGTCAATCCCAATGCACCCTTATTAGAGTTATTTCCCTTAGTTACCTCTATTCTATAACCACTTCCACTTGTAGTTTTTAGATAGGGATTTATTTTCAAGAAAAATCACATAATATTTATATTATGAAAACTTCATTATGTTCTTCTATATGAATCCTCAAAGTCTATCATAAGGTTGTATTCCCTAATCTATGTTTTCCTTAATCTAGTTCCAAATGTTTCTACTAAAATTCCTTTGATACCAAATGTAGTGACCCCAACCCTATTAGATCTGATCTAATGTATGCTTTATTACATTGGCATAAGATACAAGAAATCATATCTTAAAGGACCAAATATTTTAGTATTCTTGGTATACTAGATACATACTTCAATCTTGCATTATATTTGAAAAAAAATTACAACATATTTTCTTTCTAAGAATATCACCATTAACTCTATAATATCCTTATATATCATTCATAGTACACTTCTTGGATTCATGGGTAAATGAAAAAAAATAAGGGTGAGATCAAATGCTTAATAAAGTTCAAGTACAACATAAAGAATTGTGAATCAATAAGCATAATCAATATGGAAATGTAAATAACTAAACACACATGCCATATAATTGATAAAATGAGAAGGAATTACATCCAAATATAATATCAATGTGAAAATATCATTTATTATAATTAGTATGGCAAGGTAAATAATTGAAAACACATGTCATTTAATCAATAACATGATTATCATAATTGGAAAAGGAATAATCAATATGGAAATATAAATAATTTAAAACACATTCCATTTAATCAATAACTGAGAATGAAATGCATCCAAATAGAATATAATTGTGAAAATATCTTGGATAATAATAAATTAAATCTTAATAAATAAAATTCTTCATTATTAGATGCATGATCTCAAACATCATGATACCTCTACTATCAAGACCTTTCACAAGACAGTTTAACTACAGGTAGATACCCATTTAATTCCAGATTACTTATTTGTCCCATGATACCTACTGATGCATCAAGGGGATATATTATACTATCCCCCACCCATTATTGCAGGTCCAAAGCATTCCTCATATATTTAACAATCGATTTAATTCATGAAAAATGCACCTTATCATCGAATATCTACATTGAGTAAAAAATACAAATTTATCAATATTTTCCCAAATAAACAAATAAATTTAAATCTAGAACACCATATATAGAAATTATATATGGTTTAAGAAATAAAAATATCCATGATAAATAATATGGATATTTGGGAGAAATTCAATGTCTATATAAAAGTGAATAATTTAAGGGAAAGTTAATGACTACAAAAAATGAACCAAGGAAGTTAATGTCAATACATTACATGGTAAAAATGATAACAAACCATCTATAAGAAGAATAATTATGGTATAAACACAATATATACCCATTGGAGTAATAATAATGGGTGGTTATCATTGATGAATAGAAAGACCATAAAAAGATCTTTTAAAACATTCTTGAGGAAAATATATTTTTTATTTTTAAAATAACTTTTTAAAACTAAAATTTCACAATTGGTTTTTGAAAATAATCTTTTAAACTTATAAATTAAGTTTTAAAACATTTATTTATCATAAATATAGAAATTTCAAACATTATAAGTATTTTAAAACAAATATTTATTTCACTTTTTTAGTAAATATCAAACGAGCATTGTTTTAAAAAAAACATGAAGATTAATTTAAAAAAATTTTAAAAAGAAAAAATGGGTAAAAATTTCTTTAATAAATCATTTTTAAAACTTTAAAAACATTTTTTAAAATAGATTTGAAAACAAAATTTTTTATGAAAATAGATTTCTGACTAAAGAAATAAATGAAGTCAGATTTTCTTAAAAACGTTTTCTCAATTATTTTAAGTTACAAAGAGTGAAAAAATGATACTATTAATTTAGAATAACATGAATAACTATATTAGGAGAAAATTATATGGTTTTATTAGACAATGATCAAATAATTTCCTTTAACTGAAATTTAAGAATAAACAATATCGATGAGAATGAGATTGTGAAATAAACCCTTAAAATAATCACAATGTTGAAATAAGGATTAATAAATGAATCAAATATGTGTATCAATGGTATTAAAACAAATTTTTTTTTTAAATAAAAACATATATAGTAAAATTTCATTACACACATAATCTTATAATATCAAAGACAATTAATGAGTAATATAACCCAATGAAATAAAATTGAGTTATGAAATTCTTTAGCACTTGGTAACTTTTAAGTCAAAAACCCTTGGATTAAATAATTCAAATTAAAACTTAAAAGACCATGAATTATTATTAAATCAATATATTACATTTAAAATTTCCAGTATATACACTATATAAAAAAATTAGGTTCATAACATTATAATATGCCTTAATGAAATGAAATCGAGACCAAATCCTTAACCTCCTGCTTCCTTTTGGTTGAACGTGATTTAACCTCCTGTATAGTGGTTTTAAACATATTATTAACTTATAAAAGAACCTTATTAATATTTATAATATCATATATTATCATTTTATAACATCTTACCACCTATTCATTAATAATCTTTCATTATTTTCATTGTTTTGAGTGTTGATTACCTTGTTTTCTCATTCGTATTTTGTTATGAAAGTTTTAGTTCTTTCTCATAGGATAAAATAAATCATATACAGAATTATAATAATTTTATAAATATAATATTTATACAATATATACATTATTATAATTATTATTAAAATTTTGGCATGAAAAAGGAGTCGCATCGCTTCGTGGGGATGATAGACTGTACGTACTCACGAGCAACAATATCATTCCATTAATGAGTGAAAGGGTAATGAAGTGAGTGATATATTAATTTTAAGGAATATATTTAATCTCATATATATCAAATATATTCATTAATTTTATCCTTATTACATTCCATGTAAACATAAGTGAAAAAAAAAATCACATCGCTTTGCGAGACAGTAGTCTACCGTACACACGAGTGATGTTATTGTATTTGAAAAAAATTAAACGTAGAAAGGTATATGAGATATTAATATTATATAAGTATAATAATATCATAAATATAATATACATGTGTAAAATCCATCATAATTTCCAACTGTGAGAGGTGGTAATGGAAAAATGAATGACATCAGTTCGTGGGGCGGCAGTCCGCTGTACACACGATCGATGTTTTCATTTCCCATTTAAAGGAAGTGTAGATGAATAATAATTATTACATCAACATAATAAAATATATTTATATGTTATATACTTGTGTTATAATATTTTCATGTTAAAACATAATTTAATGTGGAAAAATAAGAAATAAAATGAAAGAGTTTTGGTATGATAACTACCTTCTCTAAGTGAAACCTTCTTTGGATCTCCTCTTAAGGACCCTAGGAATAATATTTTGGTATGACCAAAAACTCTAGAATGTAACTAAAAAAGTTTATGAGATATTTTAGTTTTAGATATTTTTGAGCCAAAGTGCTTGGGGGGGTGTGAATAAGTGAGGGGTGGGAGTGCCTTTTTATAAGTGGGGAAATGGGACCTCCTTGGAAATTACTTGGAAATTTCCCAAAATAATAAAAAATGATAAATACATTCACATGAAAAAAGATAAAAAATGAACATAAATTATAAATTTTTAAATATAAGGTGGAAATAGGTCCATAAAATAAGATTTTACAAGTTGGTAGGTCATTTTAAACCCTTATCTTCTTAGTTTAACCCCATGGTAAACCCATTTTTACCTTAACCACAGTAAATAATTTTTACTATTTCACTATTAATTTGATCAAAAATTAATTTGATATTGTAACATAATATAAATTATTCTAATTCCAAATATGTAATCTATTTTTCTAAATTCCAAACACATAATTGGAAAACTTTAATTTAAAATTATACCTGTAGACATGATGAGAAATCAGGTTTTTAAAGAGAAGATATTCAAAAGTTTACAAAGTTTGTATATCAAAATTAAATATAAAAATAATTCCAATGACATAAATTGGATTAATAAATATATAATTGAACTAATTTTACTTGAAATCCAATTTAAAATATAATTTAAAATTATAAATAATTTAAATTAAAAGCTAGTTTTCAATTAAAATTTAGTATTTTTCACTATTAATCAAAAAATGAATCTTTTTAGAAAAATCCAAAAAATTAACCCTTAGATAATTTTGGTATTATGATTTTAAAAAATAATTTTATTTTTTAAAATAAATTTTCTAAAAGTGGTAAAAATTAATTTTAAATTATGTGCGCAAAGCAAGACTAAACCATTTTTTTGAAAAAATACAGTTTTCAAAAAAAATTTCTTTTTTATTTTAAATGATTATTATTTTATTTATGATTAATAGATAAAAATATTTTAATAATTTAGTTAATAATATTCATATCCACCCTTTGAACAACTATATGATAACTATTATATTAAATAATAATATTTTAATAATATTTCACATTTTGTTTATGATGGTTCCGAGCATAGTGGAAGCATGAAATGGGTCATACCCAACTTTAATTTTGTTATGATCGATGATAAATCTGAGATTTACATGAATATTAACACCATGATAAAAAAAATTGAATAGAATAAAATAAACAAGGGATATAATTATAGAACCAAGCGTAGGATAATCACATATTATTTATAATTAATTTAATCAATTAAAAAATTACGTTGCGTGGATTATTTCTTCATTGATGGATATAGAAATAGATCTATGTTGTACCATCATTAATTTTTAGGAATCAATATCATATTCCCTCTAGCGATGATCCACACATATTCCACAAATCTCCAAACATTACCGTAGGAATCTTCGGGTGAGAGCGCTAAAAATCCTAACACTTGTATTGTTCTCTTTTGATTTCCATGAGAATCAATTCCAAAGTGTTCTCCCTGATCTCTATAGACTTGAGAGTGGGAGGTAGAGGAAGATATCTCTCTATTATTAGGAGCATTCTTGTAGAGGGAGCTCTATTGGGATTGAGAGGATTCTCTCTAGCTATTGTTGTGCATAACACAAATGAATTGGATCTAATAAAAAATAATATAATTGGTTTTATATACCACTAGGGTTAGAAATAAATAATTGCACAAGTGACCATTATTATTTATTTAATCTCTATGAAACCCCATGTCAATAGTAATATTAATAATAATATTATTTCTTGATATGCGCTTAACTTGCAAATTAAATTAAATATTATTTAATCAAATAATATTTAATATATAATACTTATCACCAACCTAAAAACTCAGTCCTCCATTCCTAAAAAATATTTATCTAGCCATAAATAATGAATATTTATTTAATAAATAAATATTACTGCATTACTCTCTAATAAATAAATAAATATTACATTCACTAAAAAGAAAATAAATATTTATTAAATATTCCACTCACATAATATTATCTCAAATAACGTTATCAAGTATGCATGAATAATTATTAAACCATGAATGGGAATAATATTTATTCAACTTGTTTAATAATAAATAATAATATATTATTTAACTGAGATTCTTGATTCACTTAGTGTGTGACCCTCTAGTCCTCTTTCTCAGCAGAAATAAGAGAAGCAGCCTAAAATCCAATTTTATCATTTAGCAACACGAAAAGGCACCCATAGAGAAATAAGTTAATACCACAATAAAATAATACCTTATATGGACACTCACTGTGTAATATAATACCTTTATCATGACATCTCTAATTAAGCAGGTTTCACGATGGTGCCATCAACCTATGTGCTCAATGTATCTTTATTTGTCTTTCTAGAAACTAAATTTACCTATAAAATACCATGGACATGGATTTATTTAAGCTATATCATTTCCATAAAAGGGCCTGAGATATCAAATTATATTAAAGAATAGAAGGGAAAAATCATTTCTCACATTATTCATTAATGAAATATTACTCATGACGCACCCAACGTGTCCCACCTCATCACAAACATATATCATCACAATTGTCATCAATACATCAAAGTACATGAATTATAATATTCATTAATAATAATATTAATGTTCAAGGATCAATATACACATTTGCAGATAGGAACATCTAATGAAACATATGAATGTAGATTTTCTACCGGTGGGTCTCGTTCTCATAATATCCTATATTGAATATTACCAAGGGAGTACACCATGAAAAGGTGCCTCAAAGTCCTATGAGCCACCACCCCTGATTTCCTATATCATTTTCCCTAAAATGATATCATCTAACTATAGAACATATATTTAAGAATAGTTTCATAACACTTATGGGTTCTCATCATAGCGAGAAACTGCTATGACCTTTTAGTATGACAACTACTCTCATGCCATTATCACAGTTTATGTCATGAATAATAACTATCATGATGTGATAATAAGTTTATTAATATTCAAAAATGTGAATATAGGTTATTATAAAGTATATAGAAGTTGGTTATAGGGCACCAACTCCAACAGGCTCCCACTTGTACTAGAGCCAACTGCTAACAACCTTCAGTCCATTAACTCTCACATGATACTCTTACTTTTACTGAGATAGAACTTTAGTCAATGTTTCCAAATCTTTCTCTTTAATGGGTACTATACTTACTACAAATTCACCCATTTTATAATAATAACTCAAGAGGTGATACTTCTAGAGTATATTATTTGTCCATTGGTGTGACCTTGGGTCTTTTTCAAGATCCACCATTGTAGTATTATCACAATACAATGTGATTGTCTTTTTACTACTAAGTACCACATCAAGATCCTAGAAAAAGTACCATATCAAAAAAAATTCTTTGGATACATCAGAAGACTCTATATACTCGAACTACGCTGTAGAATCAACAATAATTGGATACTTTAAAATCTTCTAGCTCATGGCTCCTCTATTGTGAAAAAAAAACATATCCTGACTACGATTTCATGTCATTATCATATGTTTAAAAACTAGTATCAGTATAACCCATAATGACAATCTCCTCATCTCCTCTATACACCAGGAACATATCTTTAATTCTTCTTAGATACTTTAGGATAACCTTAATAGTATACCAATGCTGTTCTCCTATATCCGCTTAATATCTTCCTACCGTGACCAATAAATACAAAACATCAAGTATAATACATAAAAAGGCATACATGTTTGATCCTATTGATGAAGAATATAAGATCTTACACATTATCTCTTTCTAATGTTGTATCTGAGGACACATTTTTTTAGAAAGACGTATACCATGTGACATTGGAACCAATCCCCTATTGGATTGTTCCACACTAAATATATTTAGTATCTGGTCAATATATATACATTGAATTAGTCCAATTATCATCTTGTATATAGCACAAATAATCATAATCCCTAGAATATGGGATACGTCACCTAAGTCCTTCATGGAGAAACACTTGTTTAACTAGTCCTTAATATATTTTTAGACTGGTATATCATTTCCAATAAGTAATATGTCATCAAAATATACTAATAAGACAATGACCAAATTCCTACTAAAACTCTTGTAAACACATGGCTCACATCCATTCTTAATAAAACCAAATTCTTTTATAGCTTAATTTAATCAAATGTTCTATGACCTATATGATTTCTTCAATCCATAAATAGATCTATGAAACTTAAAATATTTTTTTTTCACCACCTGGGGTCAAAACCCTTCTGGTTGTGTCATATAGACATCTTCTTGAAGGTTCCCGTTAAGAAAAAAAGTTTTGAAATCCATCTTCCAAATTTCATAGTCATGGTAAGATGCTATAGTAAGTAAAATTATGATGGATTTAAATATGGAAAATGGTGAAAATGTTGCATCTTAGTCAGTTCCTTGGTTTTGTTTAAACCCTTTAGTCGCTAGCCTTACTTTACATGTATTTAATTTACCTTTCATGTCCATCTTTATCTTGAATACCCATTTTCACCCCATGGGCTTCACATTACCTGGTGCATCGAACAAAATCCAAACTTGGTTCGGATACATGGAATCCATTTCATAATTCATGAATTCTTACCATCTTGTAGTTTTTGAGCTCTCTACTGCCTATTTGTAGGAGAGAGGTTCATCATTGTCAACCAATAATGAGTTTCCATATTCGGTGACTAGAAAAATATATCTATCTGGTTATCTTACCTCTCTTGTGATCCCATGTAGTACTTGTGTTTTAGGAACTACTTCTTCCATGGGGAATTTTGGAATCTATTACTCTGCTAAGTATTGTGTATCTTGAGAATCAACTTCATTGAATTAAATCTTTCTCCCACTATCCTTTTTGAGGATGTGATCCCTCTCAAGAAAGATGTCTTGTCTGGTTATAATTAATTTCTAGTCTGAGGGGTAGTATAGGTAGTATCCATTTTTTTCCTTGGGATACCCTATAAAGATACACTTTGTGCCCCTAGGTGCTAGTTTTTTTATCATATGTCCTTAACAAACATTTCTCAACCCTATACATGTGTATGTGAAAAAATGAGTTTTTTTTTCACTTCATAACTCAAATGGAATTCCATTTACCACTTTAGTTGGTACTCGGTTTAATTTATCTAATGTTTTTTGTAATTCATATCCCCAAAATAATAATGGAATATCTGTATGACTCATCATCGACCTTACCATTTATAATAAGGTATGATTCCTCCTTTCACTAACACTATTCCACTGTGGTGTATAAGGTGGAGATATTTGAGATAAAATCCCAAACTCCCATAAAAGTTTGATAAACTCTTAGTTAATATATTAACCACCTCAATCTGTTCAAAGATTATTTATCTTATTTCTAAGTTGATTCTCTACTTCATTCTTGAATTCCTTGAATTTATCAAAGGAATCAGACTTATACCTCATCAAGTAGACTTAACCATATCTACTCAAGTCATCAGTAACAATTATGAATTAAAAATTCCCACCACTAGGTTCTACTATAAACGGTCCACACAAATCAATGTGTACCAATACTAGAAACTCTATGACCCTTTCACCCTATCCACTGAATAAAGGTTTGGTCATTTTTATTTATAAACAAGAATGAAATATTTCAAGTGGTTTTAGCTCAGAAGAGTCTAAATAACCATCTTGAGAGAGTGTTATCAAATTCTTATTGTTTACATGACTAAGATGGTGGTTCAAAAAATGGGTGTTATATGAGTCGTGTGAACATGATTATTTATCAATTTCCAATACCTGGTTTTCATAATTTAATACATAAAGATAATTATTTAAATGCACTATACCATAACATATGTTGAATTTATAAAATAAAAAAATTTTATTTACAAACTTAAAAATAAACCCATCTGCATCTAGGAATGATACATAAATTATGTTCTTGGTAATGGTTGGTACATAATAACAATATTTTAAAACCAATATCATTCCTATTGTAAATGAAAGGTGGTAGTCACCAATGGACAGAGAAGCCAACCTCACACTATTTATAACTCATATATCCACCTCTCCTTTAGAAATACTTTAGAATCTACTTGGTTCCAATATTTGAATATAGATGTGAGCACCGTAAACTGTATCTAATAACCAATGTGTAGATATTGAAAGATTACACTCAATAATAAACACACCTTTATCTTACCCTTTATTCTGGGTGTAGTTCCTATTCCAGTGTCTTTGCTTTCCACATGCAAAACATACTGCCACTTTTTCCTTACCCTACCTCTGGATCTTCATCTTCTTAGAAGGATATCACTCGAAAACTTTATACTTGTTATGAGTCTTGGGACCCTTCACCCTATTATTTTTTTCTTATTCACTATAAGGACAACGATTTTATCACGCCCCATGTAATTATCTACTTAGAGAACCAAATTAAGAAGTTATGAAAGACTCTTCCCATTATTTCTAATATTATAATTAATAATATAAATCTAGAAGGTCTTGGGTAGTGAGGAGAGTATAAGATCTATGTGAAACTCATCCAATAATTTATTTTCTAAGGTGTCTAAGCATTCAATGTATCTAATGTTCTTGAATACATAAAGGAAAGATGGAAAAAACTCTCCAATATTAGTTATAAACAAAGAATTTGAGATCTCATATCTCTCTTGTCTCACCTTCTCTTGATAGAGATCCCGAATGTGAGACATCAAACTATACATATCCATGTACTCATGTTGCTTCAAAAGATCATTGGTCATGTTTGATAATATAAAAAATTGAACATCTGTAGCATCATTCAAATTTTTTTCATAGAGGGACAACTCTTCATCACTAGCTTTATTTCTAGACAATTTAGGAATTTGTTCTTCTAGAACATAAAATTTCCTTCAATGGAGAAGGATAATGCATAAACACCTTTTCCACTCACAGAAATTTATACCGATGATATGATTATACTTCTCAACTATGGATCATAGTGATATGTTTGAATTCGTTTTTATTTATATTTCTACAAGTAAGATGAGTATAATTATAGTAATTTATTTGATAAAATTATACCGATAAATAAATAATATATTTATGAATCTCCCACTATTTTATAGAAACTTAATATCCCTCACCATTTAATTCAGAATATCCTATTTATTGGACATTCTGGGGTCAAGGATCCATATTCCCCTTCTCATTACCCTAAATTTGGTTGGTCAAGCAACTTGAATGGTTTTATATAGGCATTCCAAATTCCAACTGCATTAACTCATATTTTCTTGATTCGTTGATTGGACTCCCCAATCCTAAAATCCTAAAATTGGATTTCCTTAACACTTGCCTCTTAGTTACACCAAGTCATAATTTTTTAGTCAACCCTTGATGTGAACTAATTTAATTTAAACTAAAAAATCATGTTAGAATTACCCAATAATTAAAATCACCCCAAATTTGGATGGTTAAGAACTTTGAAATATGGTTTGATTTTAACTGAAGTAGTGGAAGGCTATACCAACTTAATATATATTATTGAGGGATTTTATCCTTTTATGAACAGATTTATAATTATTATCTTTATTAAATTTTTGTTAATATTAATTGGATTCACTTAAGTGATTAACCGTGTCTTAGACAACATTTATGTATAAGACAATGTATTTTAATTCTATCTTGCATTATTTTCAGTTCATTAATTAATGTGATCACAACAAAACATTAATAATTAAATAACCATGAAATGTGAAAGAAATAAAATAATAAAGTGGTATGATCATGATCTTTTACTAATGGTTAGTTTATCTAGAAGATGATAAAATAACCATCAACCTAGGAGAAAAACACCTTGAACCAATTAAGGTTCATGTTATATCTTTCCACTTATCCACCTATGTATCTCTCTCATATTTGTTTCACCTCAACTGAAAACTTGAACCGTCTCTACTAGATTGGGAGATCCATACATTACATATGATTTTACTCACATGTAGGTGATGAGAAGGGGTTTACATAAAAGAAACCATGGGAACACATGCCCTTACATAATAAGAGGAGATATGGAACATATTACAACAATTTAATTTAATAATAAATTAAATTAAACCAATCATATACAAAGTCCTGGTCTATGTTCATGATCATCCACATTCATGTAATAAATTACACATTTAATAAAACTAGCATTCAATTCTTAATAATTCTTATTTAATATAAATCATGCTCAAATCAATAACTATATTTTTTAATTAATCAATTATTTTATTTTAATTCTCATCCAATTTTCTTTGAGATTCTCATCCATAATAATTTTAAAAAAATTAAATAAATTTATTTAAAATTAACTGTGTACATAAATTTACCTTAGAGGAAACATAGTGAATACCCATCTGAATCTACCCAACATGTATTATACTAGTATAATGTGTACTATTGTGAAATATGGAATACACAACTTATCATGTACTTTCATGAGATGTACTATAAACTCAGTGATTACATTAATTACATGATTTTTTAACATGTTATGTTTCAATGAATGTAGAGTAATAACTATAATACGAATCATACATGCTATGTAGATTTGAACATTATATATAAATTAATTAAACACACACACAGACACACACACATATTTAAACCCATCACATGGTGTGTCCTATAAACTTAATGACTATATGAAAACAAATGTCGATAAGGTTTACACAATATAATAAATTAATTTTAATTTTGTGTAATTTGGTATAAGTAAATGACCTGTACAAATGAGTTACACGACATGTACATTTCTTACCCTCTATCCGAGGCACACACCTAGGGACTTGGCGTGTAAATCGTTCCTAATAAAAATTGGAGTACATGACATTTACAAGGTTTACATGGTATGCAGTGTCCGAGTTACACGGTCACTGGTTAGGTAGGCTGTGTAAACTGTTACATGGCCCATTTGTGACTACAGGACTACACACCATGTACATGGGATGCATGGCATGTACTCCGGCTGACCATGCACTAGGATTCCTCATTCAACATGTGGTGTATAATTAAATACACCACATATATTCGATACACACAACTTTAATTAATTCTTAATTAATTATTGGTGCACTGAAAACTAGTATACGATTTGTAACTATGGTTATAGGGTGTGTACTCTTGTGTTATCCAGCCAGCATCCTTGGCACCTTCAGATGAGATCTTCAATTTTATTTCATTCATAAAATAAATCAATTTGATTATATATATTATAAACAAATTAGGAAGAAACAGATCTTTCCATTCAGTTTAAAGAATGATTAAATATTTAATTGAAAACTAAATGATAAGTTCCTAAATCAATCAACGATCAATAAATAATTATAAATAATTATTTGAACACTATGATACCATTTAAAGGTTCTGGTCACAATTGAAGTGTGTGATGGGTCATATCCAACTTTTATTTTTGTCATGATTGATGATCAATCCTGGATTTACATGACGATAAATGCTGTGATTAATAGAATTGAATCAAAGAAAATTGACAGGGGATAGAATGCCGGAACCAACCACAGGATCATCATGTATTATTTATAATTAATTCAATCAATTAAAGAATTACCTTGTGTGAATTATTTCTTCATTGATGGATTTGAAAATAGACCTATGTTGTACCATTGTTGTGTTATAAGAATCAAGAGAAGATTCCATCTAACGGTGATTCACACATGTTCCAAAAATCCCCAAACATCACTATAGGAATCTCTGGGTACTAGTGAGAAATATTATAACACTTGCATCATTTGATTTTGATCTCTATGAGAATATCTTCCAAAGCATTCTCCTTAATCTCTCTATACTCAAGAGTGATAGGTGGAGGAAGACCACTATACATTCTTGGGAGTGTTCTTAGAGATGGAACTATCTAGGGATTGAAAGGATTCTCTCTGGCTGTCATTAAGAACAAAAAAAATTAATTGGATCTAATGAAAAATAATATAATTGGGGTTATATACCACTAGGGTTAGAAATAAATAATTGAACAAGTGCCCCTTATTATTTATTTAATCCCTACAGAACCCCATGTCAATAATAATATTAATATTATTATTATTTCTCAACATGCTATTAACTTTTGAATTAAATTAAATATTATTTAATCAAATAATATTCAATATATATTATTTATCACCAGACCTAAAAACTTGGTTTATTATTCCTGCACAATATTTATCGGGCCTTGAAAATGTCTATTTAATTAATAAATAGATATCACTAAATTATTCTCCAATAAAAAATAAATATTATATTCACTAAATAAAAAATAAAGATTTATTAAATATTACTCTCACATAATATTCTCTCGAACAACTGGTGTTGGAATATGTGTGATCAAGCATACATGAATAATTATTAAACCAAATGTGAGAATAATGTTTATTCAACTTGTTAAATAATAAATAATAATATATTATTTAACTGAGATTCTTGATACACTTAGTGTGTGACCTTCTAGACCTCCTTCTCAATTTTATTAGGCAAAGTATCCTAAAGTGAAAGGTTAGTATCTAGCAACACGCCAAGGTTCCCATAAAGAATGAAGTTAATGCCAAAATGACATAATACATCATAAAAACACTCACTATGTAATATAACCCCTTTATCATGATGTCTCTAATCAAGAAGGTTTCAATCTAGTGACATCAACCTATGTGCTCAATGTATCTTTATTTGAATTTCCAAAAATCAAACTTTTCTATAGAACACTATGGCCATGGATTTATTTCAGTTATATCATTTCCATCAAAGGGATTGGGATATCAACTTCTATTAAAGAACATAAGGGAAAAATCCTTTCTCACATTATTCATTAATGTAATATTACTTGTAACGTACCCAATGTATCCTACCCCTCCACAAACATATATCATCACAGTTTTCATCAATACATCAAATTATGAAACTTATAATATTTATTAATAATAATCTTAAAGATTAGGGGTAAATACACACATCTATAAATAGAAACATCCAATGACACATATGAATGTGGATCTCCTATTGGAAGATCTCATTATCATTATATCCTACAGTGCATATTACCATGGGTTTATACCATGAGAAGGTGATTCAAAGTCCTATGAGTCTCTATCCTTGATAGACTATATCATTTGTGTCACTCAAATGATACCTTATGGAAATAGAATATATATTTAAGAATAGTTTTGTAACACTTTTGGGTTCTCATCTTAGCACAGAAATGCTATGGCCTTTTAGTGTGACAACCAATCTTAGAAAATTTTCACATACTATGTTACACATAAGAACAATCACGATGTGATAATAAGTTTATAAATATTCAAAAATATGAATCATAAAGTACACAAGTTGGTTCTACAATACTAACTCCAATAGTTTAAACTTGGAATTGGGTATAAGAGAAGCTAAAATCAGTGTTGCATGTAACACATGATAAACTCAGTGTTGTGTGTGATGAAATATATTGAATAGATTGAATTTATCTGAAAATAAATATATCATAAAGTCATAGGGTGTTATATTTTTTTCCATGTTTGGTGTTTCATGTCATACACTCTACTGAATAGAATGTTATTATTTTATAATTTTAGGGTGTTACATATTTATCATGGTAAATGATGATTAAATAATATTCATATAAGATAAACCTAATTCCTAATGAGAGGATATTAAGAATTCTAATTTTAAGAAATGGTTAAAATCCATGGGATCTGAAATGGACTCCATGTACACTAATCAAGTTTATAAATTTGTGGATGCACCTAAAGGGGTAAGAAATATAGAGTTAATGGGGATTTTCTGTAATAAAAATGTCTTGGATAGTATAGTGTTTACTTATAAAGAATTTTTGGTGAAAAAATGTTACAAAAAAATTCATGGTATTGAGAATGAAGAAACCTTTTTACCTATTATGATGATATATTCTATTCATATTTTTCTTACCATAACATCTCATTATTATTATGAGATATATCAAATGGATTTAAAAACTTCTTTACTTAATGTGAATTTAGTAAAGAATGTGCATATGATACAACCCGGAGGTTTTGAAGTTCAAAATGAGAATGTTAAGGTATGTAAGTTGCAACATTCCATTTATGGATTAAAACAAGGTTCTTAGAGTTAGAATTTATAGTTTTATGATGAAATAAAAGAGTTTAGATTCCTTAAGAACATAGATTATTCTTGTGTATATAAGCTGGTTAGTGAGAGTGTATTAGTATTTCTGATATTTTATATATATTACATAGTTCTTATCAAAACTAGCATTTTAACATTTATTCTGTGAAGGTGTGTCCAGGTAAATGTTTCTCAATAAAAGACATGGGTAAAGAAACCTATATATTGGGTGTGAAGATCTATTGATATATATATATATATAAAATAAGTTTTTTGGACCGAGTCAAAACACATATATTGGTAAATTAATAAAGCGGTTTGTCACAGAGAACTCCAAAATGGGTTCTTTACTAGTGTTTCATGTCATGGATCTTAGGAAGATTCATGATACTTATAAATAGTTATAAGGATGGATATGATTCCTTATGCATCCACTATAGGATCTATCATATATGTCATGTTATGTACTCGACTAAATGTATATTATGCTTTGAGAATAACTAGTAGATACTAATCTAATCTTACTAAGTCATTGGATTTCTATGAAGAAAATTCTTAAGTAATTGAGAAGGACTAAGGATATGTTCTTGGTCTTTGGATGAGAGGATGAACTTTGTGTAAAGTGATATACAAACTCTAGTTTCCAATTTGATAATGGTGATCTAAGATCTCAATATAGATTTGTGTTTTGTCTAAATAGTGGAGCTACCAGTTGGAAGAGTTCTAAGAAAGAAATAATAGTAGACTTGAAAATAGATATAGAGTACATAGTTGCATTAGATTCTATTATGGAAGCTATTTGGATCAAAACATTCATTACTAAACATGGAGTGGTTCCTATCATTGAGGGAACAATTGAGATATATTGTGACAAAAATGGAATCTTTACTCAGGATAAGGAACCCAAATCTCACCAAAGGACCAAACACATCATTCAAAAATACAATCTCAGACAAGTGATCATTGATAGGGGTGATTAAAAGATAAATGGGTGGATACAAAGGAGAATGTAGTAGATCCATTAAGGAAACCATTACCACAACAACAACGTGAGGTTCATATAGAATTTTTGGCATGTAAAAACTTGATATATTGGTTATAATGGTTTTAAATGTATCATCTTATTATAATAAATTAAATATATAATTTATCATTTATTTATGTGTGAAATTATTTATTTTTCATGAATGGTTGAATGATAATATCACATCAAAGTGAAACATTAAGTTTTCCCTAATCAAAGATCATTAAAGAGTATTATGGGTTGTAATGATATGTTAAGGCTAGCTTGAATAAATTCTTATACTCATTAAAAAGAGTTATATATGAGGTATGAAGAATAAATTCATGATATATTAAGTAGAGACTTATTTCTTGGACTTATCCACAAAATTATATCTCATGGAATGTCATACAGTCATTGATATACATAGAGGTGTAAGCTTATTATCAATCCTTCTTACCCGATGTTTGCGAGATACCTAGACTAAGAACCTTTATACTTTGATACCCTATTTACACAAGTTTTAAAAAAACTTATCTAATAAAGGGACCAATTAAGATATGTGTGATCAATGAGAGGGGGGGGGGGGGGGGTGAATCAATGATCTTTATTTTTTGTGTTTTCTTACTTTATAAATAATCTTCACCTCCAGTTAGTAAGAAATAACTTTGCTAGAAAATAACAACCAATCACACCCACAAGAACACAGGTATCTACAAGGTTCACTACTCAATAATAGTATCTGGTCTTTGGTATGGTTTCTAAGTAATCTAAAACCACACAACCACTAGAAAAAAATCCTTTTGGTGATTACAATAATAAGGGAATATACATCATTTTTATAACACTATAATCCTTTGACAATGCATGTGATTCTCATAGTAATAAAATGATATAATAATATTTTAAAAGAATAATAATAACCTTCACTAATAGGTTTAAAAACATTTTCACCATGCTACTTTAACTTTATTCATGCTTAACTTTTTGCAAGTTCTTCTTCTTCATCTTCACTTTATTACACAATAGTAAGAAAGAACTTCTCTATACAATTATTTGTCTGGACCTATCTATTCTATAATCTCTATTTGGTACTCTAAATTAATTATCCTGAATATAATAACCTCTATCTAGTACATCATTCAACTAATACCAACTAATTCCCTGTTCTTATGATCATCTCTTCACCCAATTCATTCAATACCACTTGATAGGATAAATCCTTTGTCTTTTATCACTATGTCCAGTGTTATTACTTTAGACTATATGACACAATATCTTTCAACCTATTCTATTAGCACCTTAATTATTTATAAATTTTCCCTATAGTAATTGCATATGAAACCTTTTATCAGGGAACTTTATCCCCTTTATATAGGAATCATTTCTCCAAAAACATAGAGAGTATAACTGAATACAAATTCTAAGTTCCCCCTCAAAATTTTAACATCCTAATCAAATATTTCTATGTTTTACTACCTTTAGTCCTCTAAGTAAATAAGATTAAACATTCATTTAAAACACTTTCCTAATATATAGGCATCAACATTATTCAAAATTTTCTAAAATCTTGGTTGGAATCATGATTATTCACTTGTGATTATTGGAGCATTGAACGACCTTATCAATAACATCACATTAAATTTATTTACAAAATAATTTACAAAGATCCCCACAACTTTGTTCGGTTCATATTCATAGGAAATCATTTATCCAGTAGTCTTTATAATTTTCTTTCTAGAAGCCTTTAAAAGTTTTTTTTCTCAAATCTCTTTGAGTAACTATATTTGAGGAGTTTTCTTGGAATATTTTTTATGATGCCTATAAAAATTATTCATCTAGTAGATTTTTTAGAAGCCTCTATTTTATAGCTTCATTTAGAGTTCTTATTTTGAAAATTGTACTTTGAAAAACATCTGTTTAATATACTTATCCCATAATAAATTATCACAATGATGATCTTTTCATGTTTACTATGTATAATGAATTTTTTAGTAAACCTCTATATGATCATTCAAATTTTTTTTTCCGATAGAGTCTATTTGATAACTTACTAAGTTCTTATAATAATCTTTATACTCTTTTTCATATATTATAATATCATTAGTAGCTTCCAAAAATATTTTGTATAATGATCTTATAAATACTCTTCCTTAAAAAAAATTAATCCGGAATCATGAATACTTTCTTATAAAAATTATTTTTGTGTACTTTAATGATCATGAAAGTATCACTTAATTTACTTTATCAAACATATCTATCCAATAGAAATGTGAATATAATCAAATAAACATTTAATTCCACACTCTATCTGATCACTTTAGTATGATGGACTTCATCCAATTCACTAACGAATTCCTATCTAGAACCATATTTATAGAAACTTTATAAGGAATTATTTTCAATGCTAATAGATTTATATTTGACAACAAAATATAATACATAAGAAACCCTTCTTTATTTTCCACAAACTTCTTCTTAACAAAACAACACCTCAAGTCTATTTGGTCTCAATAATATCCCATTTGGATTTTGTTGTAAACCAAGGAACAAAAATAAATGAAAATATAAAACACAAGAAATAGATTACTTATACAAAAATTCAAATCTTAAGCGAGCAAACTTAGTGTAGGAAACAAGAATAGTTGAACAACAATATAAGACTTTCTGTAAATCAGTGATTCACAAATGTTTTCAAACTTCTTCCATTACCACATCTTCATAATTGATCCTATAAGAAACATTTCATGTATCCACTCTAATAAACTATTAAAATAGTTCACACACACTGAACCCACAACTTACCCCTTTTAAAACCCCCTAAATATATGCTCTCCCTTTATAGGTAAAACACATATTAATGAACAAACTTCTGTTTCACATTTTCTTCCACTTTGAAAACACTATCCAAAGATAAGATGAGTTAGGGGATAGAATTCACATACCTCATCCTTAAAGTGAGTGAGGTTATACACCCATAATTAATCTCCATTTATAAATTTTTTCCTTTGGAAATGGTTTAGTGAATATATCAGCAACCTTATGTGTTGTAGAAACAAACTCCATCTTTAGTTTATTTGTTTCCACATTCTATTTGATGAAGTGATATTTAATATAAATGTTCTTATAATGAGAATGTTGCACTGGATTATTAGTGATATTTATAGCACTTTGATTATCATAAACCAAGAGAAGTGATGAATTCACATCAACCAACAAATCTTCTAGTAGTGTCTTCATAGACATTAATCATGTTTTAACTTGAGTGATAGCCAAATACTAAGATTTAGTAGTATTGGGGGTAACTAATTTTTTCTTATTTTTATGCTAACACACACATAATTCTACAAAGAAGAAAACTCCACCATACGTGGATCTTCTGTCATCGACACAACCAACCAAATCTTCATATATGTAACCAAAAAAATCAATCTTTCTCATGCTATCATATTTTATTCTAGAAACAATTATTCCATTTATATATTTGAGAATTATTTTTTCCATCCATTTGATGAGATTCATTTGGAGCGCTTTGATACTTGACACAAAGTTTAACAACATAAATTATATTTGTTCTTGAAGCTGTTAGATATAATAGACTTCCAATAAAATTTCTAAACTCTTTAGGATCAACCTCATTTACTTGCCCATATTTTTACAACATTGTTTCAACTAAAATTGGTGTGGAAACAAGCTTTGAATCTTCAATTCCAAATTTATTTATAATTTTTTTATTATAATTCTCTTGGTATAGGAAAATTTAATTCTTCTTTTTAGATATTTTTAATCTAAAAAAGAATTTCATTTCTCCCAGCATGAACATTTGAAATAAATTCTTCATCTCTTTAACAAAAATTTCACACATTTCTTCATAATTCCCTTCAAATATGATACCATCAATATACAAAATTATAATGAGGTAAAAATCTTGTTTTTATTTTATATAGAGGTTACTATCAAATCTTAATTTCTTGAAATTAAACTTCCTTAAGAAAGTATCTAATTTAGAATACCAATATCTCAAATATTTCTTCAACCCATACAAATCCTTCTTCAACTTACATGTATAAATTTTATCATGACCAAACATGAAGCCACATAGTTTATCAATATAAACTTCTTTATAAAGTTTTTCATTATGAAAATACAACTTGACATCCATCTAGAATATATTCTATCTTTATTGTGTAGAAACAGAAAGAAATATTTTGATGATTTTAAGTATTTATACTAGATTAAAGGTCTCATCAAAATTAATTCCTTCAACCTATGAGTTAGCTTTATTAACCAATCATTCCTTATTTCTTATCACTTCACCTTTTTCATTTAACTTGTTTCAGAAAACCCATTTTTTCCAACCATATTCTTATTTTATTGTTTGGGTATAAGTTCCCATGTATCATTCTTCTAAATCTAATTTAGTTCTCCAATAATGGAATAAATCTAATTATAATTCTCCAAATATTCTTCAAAATATCTTAGCTCAACCTACGAATAAAATGAGGTATGTTAAATTATCCCCAATATTTTTCTAGTTTGAACCTATTTACCTTGATGTCTAATGATGTTTTGGACCTATACCTACTTTATCAGCCTTGGATGGGATGAAAAAAATTGTCTCTCATAACTTGAAATTACTAAATCAACATCTTTATCATTTACAGTTTCTACATCATCACTTTTGTTAGAAACTTTACTATATTATTTAATAGCAACAACTTAATCTTCAATTTATCTTATATTTTCAACCAAATGTGAAAAATTTATATCAGAATGTTCCATAACTTTCACATCTACTAATTCAATAATAGTTCCCATTTATTTATTACAACATCTATAACCTCTACCACTTGGAGGGTATCCAAGAAATATTCCATCAACACCTCTTTGATCAAACTTCCCAATATTCTCACCATTGAATTTGATAATGAATGGAATTAAAAACAACCATATGTATTTAAAAATTTGGGTTTATTTGTAATAAATCTCATAAGGATTCATATCAAAGTTTTTCTTATAGAAATAGTGATTCTAAATATGAACTATTTCTCTAATAGCTTGTCTCCAAAAGAAGAAAAAAGTATCATGTTTCATTAATATTCTTTGTGCCATCTCAAAAAAACTTTTGTTATTTTTTTAGCAACACCATTTTTATATGGAGTATATAGTGCACTAAATTAATGATGAATTCTATATTTTTCAGCATAGTCTTTGAACATCCCATTTTTGCACTCAACATCATTATCAGTTCAAAGATTCTTCACATAATATCCAAATTCCTTTTCAGAACTTCTCCTGAAACTCTTAAATTATTTGAGAGCCATTGATTTTTTTTCAAAAAAATAATACATATAATATGATTAAAGTCATAAATAAAGTAAATAAAGTAATTATCTCTATTTGTTGATTAATTTCTCATGGATCCATTTTTTTCAGAATATATAATATCCAAGGGATGAGTTGAATGTATCTCAACTTTCTTCTGAACAAAATGTTTGATATTCCCTTCCTAAAACATCGAACAACACCAATATGATCTTCTTATCATGTTAGGAATATCATGAATAATTTATATCTTTTTCAAATTTCTAATATTCTCCTTGAATATATACCCAAGAATCTTATTCCATAATTGACTTTTTTCTATCATACTCAGATAGAATAAATCTTTTGCATCACTAACTTGAGACAAGATTCTCTTGGTTTGTTTCCCTATTATAACAACTTTCCCATATTTAATCCTTTTAACAAAAAAACAATTTTTTAAACACAACTTAATTTTCTTCATCATAGAGTTGTGAAATACATAACAAGTAGTGTTTCAGTCCATCAATAAATAAAGCTTCTTTGGATTTTAACTTTTATTTTCCAATGATAGAATATCCAATACCTTTGATTCTAAGGGACTATTCATTTCCAAAAATGTCACCATACCTTATTTTTAATCATTCCTATTCTTTAATAAATTAATTTTTTTGGTCATATATGAGGAACACCCACTATCTAATATCCATGTCTGCTCTCTTTTTTATCTATGAGAGTAGTTTCAACCACCAAGGCCTTCTCTTTTCCTTTTTCATCCTTCACATGAGAATTTTTAGATTTTTTATATAAACTTTGTTGAGAAGGTATCATAACAAGACATCATTTATCATGATGTCTAGGCTGATCACATCTTTCACAAATAGTTTTCATAGGTTGGAATCTATCTTCAATCTTCAAACTAGTTTTTTTCCAGGTTTTCTTATTTGAGTGGGTTGACTCCCAATCAAGATATTCCCTCTATCATATCCTATATTCATTGAAGTGTTGATGATAGAACCATCAGATATTTGATATATTCCCAAAGCCTCTATAGTACCGGCAATATCCATAGAAAGAATATTTTCCTTTGTAACATATATGATAACCAAAACTATATACATATTTTCCATCATATTTATCACTATAATATTTCTTCATATTAGAATTATTTTTATCCTTAAAAAGTCTCTATTTGTGGTGATTTTTTATTCAACTTTTTATTTATTAGAAAATTTAGAGTTTTTAACTTTTCTAGTTTTGTAAACATACATTGTATTCTTAACTTTATTTTTCTTCAAAAAATATTCAAAATTGTTATTAACCTATAAGTATGATCTTGGATTATCTTTATAAGGTACAAAAATTTTATAACTTTCACCAACTTATGTAATTGAGTTTTGGAAGTTTGTAATTCCTTACTCAGCTTTAATAATTTTTCAGTGAACATGATCAAATTATTTATCCTTCACAATTACATTTTCTTAAAGCCTGATATCAATTCTTTTATCTTCATCAAGTAACTTCTTTAGATCACCATTATCTTTTAGCAACTTAGATTTTTCTCAAAGAATATATTATTAATTATTTTCTAAAAGATCTTCTATCTTAAACTTATTTCTATCTCTTTCAAGTTTAACAATCCTTGAGAGACATTATCACAACTATATTTTAAGAATAAACTCCACCTAAGTATACTAATATTCTTATTATTTAGAAATGCTACTTCCATTACAGGTAAAATTCTTTTCATTCAGTTTTCAATAATCAATTTTTTAGTAGCATCATCATTTTAGTTTTTAGTTTCCACTTCATTATCATCATCTTCCTCACACTTAGATTTTTTTTTTATTTTTTAATTAGATAACTTCTTATACTTTTCCTTTAAATATGAATTTAATTTGTTTACATTATTCTTTAGATATATTATTTATTTTATACCTTCTTTATCACTATATTCATCTTCCATTATTCATAGAAAATTTTCTAAAAAATATCTAAACCATCCGCAACTAAATAAATTTAATGGTAACTTTTCTTTTCACTTACCTGTTCCTACTTTTAACTTTCTAAAAAATAAATATGTGAATTCATCAATTTTATTACTAAAATCACCTTCATTTTTTTATTCACTGACTTCTTCTTTATGAAATTTCATATACTTTCCTTACTTTTCACCTTTGAAAGAGATTTCCCGATCAAAATTTTCTTTATTCTTGATAGAATTTTATCTTCTCAACTCATATATAATGATAAATCTATGTAAATTATCTAGAGAGAGATAGAGAGAAAGTTTTAGGATCTCTATCTTCAAAATATAGTACCTTGGTATCAAATATATTAAGGATAATTATTAGAATCTTTTCAATAATAGTTGATCTTCCAAATTCTCACCTAAAAATATTATGTTGATTATAATGTCACTAACTCTTGTAAATAATCCACCAAAAAATTCATTATCAGCCATTTTAATATCTTCATACTTTAATCTTCAGATCAATAACTTCAATTTCTTAACTTTCATATTTCTTTTATAAATATTATTCCTCCTTTCCTAAATGAATTTAGCTATTCAGATTCCTTTAACCCTCAAAAATTTACTTTTAGAGAGTGAAGAAAGTATAGAATTTCTAGCTCATATATCATTTTCTAGATTATTATTATTAGAAAATGTTAAGGGATAACCCTCAACTAGAGGAGGGAAACTATCTATAGTAGCTTTAATAACTTTATAGAAAATGGATATAAGATAAGACAATATTCTATATTTCTAGATATAATATTTATTTCCATAAAAGATAGAAATACCCTTACCATTAAATAAGTTCTGAACGTCCATGGAAACTTTTCTTTTCCTTAAAACTTAAAAAAAGATTCAATGAAGGAACCTTCCCTCTAATACCAATTAAAAACACCAATCTGGATCTATGTAATCACTAAGAGGGGTAGGGAGTGAATTAGTGATCATCTATTTTTTATGTTTTCTTACTTTATAAACAACCATCACCTATAGTTAGTGAGAAATGACTTTACTGTAAAATAAAAACCAATAAAACCTACAAGAACATAGGTATTTACAAAGTTCACTACTCAATAAGAGTATCTAGTCCTCGGTAAGGTTTGGATGTAATAAAAGACCACACAACCACTAAAAAAATCCTTTTGGTAGTTACAACAAGTAAGGAATATCCATCACTTACATAACACTATATTCCTTTGACAATGTATGTGGTACTTACATAGATAAAATTATATAAAAATATTTTGCAACATCAATAAGAACCTCAACCAACACACTTCAAAATGTTGTCACCATGATTCTTGAAATTTATTCACAATTTCCTTATTAAAAGTTCTTATTCTTCCTCTTCAATTTCTTATATAATAGTGAGTAAGAACTTATTAATCGAATTATTTGTCTGGATATATCCATATGATAATATCTATCCAATACTCTTATTTTACTATCCTCGATTTGACACCCTTTTTCTAGTACCTCATTCATATGATACCAACTGATTCCCTATTCATTCAATCATATCTTCACCCTATTTATCTGATACCACTTGATAAGAATACCCCTCTATGTGGTATCACTCTATCTAGTTCTATTGTATCTGATCCCATGATAGAAAATATCTCAATCTCTTTAGTCAAAACCTCAATTATTTATAAATTATCCTAGAAATAATAACATCAAAAAACTTTTCTTAGGGAACTTTCTCCCCTTTATATAGGATTCATTTATCCAAAAATATATACAGTAGTGCACACTTCAAATTCAAAGTCCCGACTCACACTTTGAACATCCTACTCAAATATTTATATGTTTTACCACCTTCAAACCTCTTAGTAAATAGGAGTAAACATTCATTACAAATACTTTCCTAAGATCTTGAAATCAATGTTGTTAAAAATTTATTAAAATTATAGATAGAATCAAGATTATTCCTTCTTGATTATTGGATCATTGAATGACCGTATCATCATTGTCACATTTAATGAATTTGAAAAATAATTTACAAATATACCTAAAACTTTATCTATTTTATCTTCGTAGGAACTTCTCTATCCAGTAGACTTCATAATTTTCTATATAGAATCCTTTATAAGTTTATTTTTATCAGATCTCTTTGAGTAACTTTGTTTGAAGAATTTAATTGGAACCCTTATTTTGATGCCACTATAAATTATTCATCTCATAGAATTTATACGAATGAATCTATTCTATAAATTAATTCAGAATACTCTATATGATGATAGTAATTTGAAAAACATCTATTTGACATAATTATTCCACAAAAACATTCCATTTTGATGATCTTTATATGTTTCCTCTATTCGATAACTTTTTTAAGAAACCATTGTCTAATCATTCAGAAACTTATATCTAATAGAGTCTTTATGATGAATCACCAAGTTAATCTGACATACTTTATACCAATTTTTATCCATTAATATCTTGTTAACAGCTTCCAAAAATCTTTGTTCTGATGGTGTTACAAAAATTTATTCCTAAAAAAACTTAATATAGAATCATGAATAACATCATATAAACATGATGTTTTTTCAATTTTAAGTTTAGTAAATAATTTCTTGATTTACTTTATCAAACATATATATTTGATAAAACTATGAATATAATAAGATAAAAATTTAGTGCCACACTATGTCTGATCACTTTAGAATGATAGAATCCATCTACTGGATTGATGAATCCCTATCCGAAACCATATTTCCAGATACTTTATAAGGAAGGCATAACAATGTCAATTGATTTAAATTTTAAAATAAAAGACAATACATAATAATACCTTCTTTCTTTTCAATGAGTTTCTTCTTAACAAATTAACACCTCAATGAGTCTTGGTCTCAATAGATAATATAGGGGTGGTTGGGTATAAAGTTTACCATGTCGTCCATTGGATCACAACCAAGATGGTATTTGTCCACTTGTATGATAAGTAAAGACATATTTCCTTTGATTTAATTATACTGAGGGAATGAATGGGCGTGTTTAGTTGAGTCACTGATTAGCCACTAAATGAGGCTAATATTCATTGTTAATATACTTAATTTTCATGTTCTTTGTTATTCATAAACACCATTTTAGTGCATTTTACACTTTGAACACCATTTCACATTATGATTGTAATACCTTCTTAAAATGCACTATTATGTGGTACATTTTTGAACATCATTTAAAGTACCCAATGATTCATCTGATTTTAAGGAATTTAATTTTACATATTTTAATTTGATATTTTTGGAAATTGATCTAAACTTAAATATGAACATGTTTGATTCAGGGATCAATGGAGAATTCATGGAGGATGATGGAGATATTTGGCAATGAAAGGAAGCAATTCTGGAGAAGGCAGATTGGACACCAGCCCACTGATGAGACTGTGGGGCCCAACATACAGGCCCAATTAATCCCAAATTTCGTGGGATGATAGAAGAAATGTACAGGAACAAGTCACTATTCAGTAGTTAATTCTAATTCGGCCTCAATGTTGGTAATTTAGGCGGCCCAAGTTAGAGATAAAATTCTGGGCCAGATTCTGCGGCCCAGAAAAACAGTCCACCATTTTGATCATATATCGGAATACACAACTCCAAATGGGCCCAAATTTTACATGCGGTTAGAAGACATCCGGAGATCCATTTTCTTATTCTATGGCCCACCCTGATTCTGCCATCTAGAAGGTCATACAAACGCGTCTGTTCGGTGGATGAAATCTGGCTGCCACCTCGGGTCAAATGTGGAAAATTCCAAATTCCACAAACTTTCCACCACCCTAGGCCTACCATACTCAAGTGGGATGACTTGTACTGTTGAAGGCTCGACCCAAGGCTCCAAAAATGCCTATTTAAGGCAGTGGTGGTGAAGGAGTTGAAGATCTTGGATGCTTTGTTTACTTGTAATGTTATGCTGCATTTTTGTTGCCTCAATTTTGTCTTTCACATGTAAGTTGTTCAATTCACTTTAGTTTCTTAATAAAAGTTATTCTTCTACTCTTATTCTGTTGTTCTTAATATCACTTTGATACCGTTGGATTAAGGTGTGAATTTATTCACACCAACCCTTGTGAAATTATTCACACAACGGTGGAGTGATCATTTTATTTTTGTTGTTTTCTTTACTTCTCCATTCCTCCCTTATGAGTCTACTTTCCGCTTCCATTGAAACCATGGGATCAATGGAGGGCTAACCCACTTATGGGTTGATCCAAGGGAGTAGCAAGGGGCTGGATTTGATGTTATTTATCACCTAATTAATGTATAATCACTTCTTTAATTGGGATTTTTATTTGATGATTTTTAAACTCCATCGTCCTTGTTGAATTTAAGGCCACACACTTCAAGTACTAATACGATCCTTTACCTTGAAGTGCTCAAAACATTGATCCTTCAAGTGTATAGGTGATTAGTATTAGAGGGTGTAGGCATTAAACCAGTAAGTGATGATGTTGTTTTATCTCCTTAAATGAACCCATCTCAAATTTAAGAAATTGAAATCATTAAAAAGAAAATACATCCAATCCACCCCGAGTGATAACCTAGGATCAACTCATTCTTTTAAATTGAATCCACTTAAATCTTTTAGATATCATTAAAACCCATCCAAAATCAATCCAAGTTGGCCACTTAATAGCCAAAAATCCATCCCTTAGGTTTTGTATCTTAGGTATCTTCTTAGGTCTCTGTGGAATCGACAACCCAAGCTACACTACAAGGACCGTTCTACCCTTCTTCTCTTGGGTAAATTTGGGCGTGAACCAAATTTTGGCGCCGTTGCCGGGGACCTAAGTAAGTTATCTTAGACACTATAATTCTTTTTTTATCCCACTTCTCTCATCTCATCCCCAATTTCATTCCTATGGAAAACCCTTTTGAACAAATCCAAACATGGGGAACCTCTCCCTACTTTAATCACTCAACCCCATGTACGATGTACAATGACCATCCTAATTTCTACTTGTGGGATCTTCAAAAACCTACTGAACCACAATGTTTTTATTCATATGATCCACAATACATTCCAACATATTATGAGTTCCAATCCCAACAAGGCCAATCTGAACATCCTCCTATGGAATTCCAACAACATAGTTATCCTCCTGGAATAGACCATCTGTCCCAACCCCTTGAACATCATGATCCACAACCATTACTTGAAAAATTGTGTCAACAAATGGAGATAATGAATTTTGAGGTTTCATCATTGAGGTTAGAACTACAAAGCATTAAAACTTGTGAGGAACCCATCCCTACACAAACTATCCCTTCCATAACATTATGTGAAGTGTCTAGTTTCACACAAACCCCACATGAATTTATTGAAGAACCAACCTTTGGATTTGGGATAGATGAAGAGGATCAAGGAAATTTTGAAGGGACTTTAAATCAGGAGTAAATTATCTTTTTGGATTCAAAAGAGGAGAATTTGACATCATGGATTGAGTATCCTAAGTATAACTCCATTGATGAATTTTCAAAAACACCAACCTTTGAACGATTGGGAGAAATCATAAACTTTGAGTCCATAAACACTCTTAACACTGATCTTTCTAATTTTTGGGTTGAATCTTCTATTCAAAAGGAACCAATTGTTTTGAGAAATTTGGAAAATGAAACTGATTTGGATTCAAAATCTCAACCTGTGTTTGAATGTACTATCCAACCTGAGCTCAAAATTGTTGTCCTTCCTTCCATGATCAACTATCCCTTCATAGGATATAACCATGAACATTTGTTTGGAATTAATTCTTCTCTTGAAACCAAAAAAGTTGGAATTACCATTGATGTCTTTGGAAAAACTACAGTGGAAAATGGATCAACCACTTCAAACATTCTTTGGATTTTCCCACTCATTGTAGAACATAGGATTGTGAATGAAACAAATTATAAACATAGAATCAATCTCAACCAAGTAGAAGGGGTGAAACATGTGATCCTTAAAATGTTGAAAGTTGGTATTGGATAAGTTGGGGGGTACAAGTCGAGCTAATGACGTTAAACAAAGCGCTGCATGGGAGGCAACCCATGGTTTCCAAGTTTCCAATAATTTTGTTGTTTTAATAAACTTTATATTTTAAATAGGTTTAATTAATCATTTTGATATTTAATAAAAAAGATAGACTTTTGACCTGTTCTTCTATTCTATTTATGGATGGGTATGAAAGGGGAGCACCATATTCATCCGTGTCACGTGGTGTGATCCTTGAGTAATACCTTACCCAGAAATTTAAAAAGAAGACAATGTATCATCAGTTTATTTTATTTTATATATATACTTATATTTTACTTATATATATATATATACTCTTTTGTTTTGTTTGTTTGTTTTCCTTTTTCCACTAGGGAACTCTGCAAGCGACATGAATATCAAGGGACTAAAAGGGAGCAGCAAGAACTTCAAACTTCAACCACCAGGTGACTTCATTCCATAACTCTCATTTTCAATTTCTTTTTTAAATTTTTATTCTCTGCCTCTACTCCTAATTTTTCATTTCTTCAAACACTAGGGACAGTGTTGTTTTAAGTTGGGGGGGAGATAAAATAAAAAAAAATGCTTTTGTGTCAAAAACAAAAATTGAATGATTTGAAAAAAAAAAGTAAATAGAAGGAAAAATTCCTTTAACTTTGAACATGGTAATACACATTGTACACTTTGAAACTGAATATCAAATAATTTAGCATGCCCTGATTCTGATTTTAATCCTTGTATAATCTCATGAGCATAGATTTTGGAAAGTGTGGCTGTCCAATGTGATATGTCATCATTTATATTTTCATCCAAATAAAAAAAATGCCACAATGCACGTCCTCTAGACTGTGGGGTACTAATTTGAATTTTTGGGGTCCCATAATAAATAGCATAGGATGGTTTTATTTTTATGAATAATATGAGTACTTATTAAAAAAAAAATTATTAAAAAAAAAATTATTAAAAAAATAAAAAATAAAAAATAAAAATAAAAATTTGCGTGTAGAGCAATGGATTGATAAAATGCGAGGCTTTAGGCACTTGGGGATCGTGACTCCAGAGTTGTCTAGCCCTGAGTTTTTCAATCTATCTCTATTTATGGTAATATGAATTTGTTTTTGATTAAGTTAACTCGAGACGATGCCCGAGTATGTGGGCTTCACTTGGTGCCCTAAGGCCTTTGAGTCTGGGAGTCATCGGCAAAGTCTTGCTACATGGGTTAATTTGATTAATTGCAATCTCAATTACTATAGCAATATTGCAAAAAAAAAATCAAAAAAAAAGAGGGATGAAGAATACTCATATTAGGATTAAATGTGATTCCACCTAGCGCTTCCATGATTTCCCCCTTGAATGAAAATGAACCCCCATATCTATTGTGATTCACAACACATCATTACACCTAATTGAGTTGGATGAAGTATGATGATGGATTTGATCAAAGGAATGGGCTTGGGATTGGGATCTGCTTATGAAAATATCTTGTATTAAAATATTTTGATGGGTTTCATGATTGTTTGGTATAAGGTTTTTTGGTGATCATTTTGTATTAAAATGTTTTTGGAAAAGGGAATTCGAATTTCATTTTTGATGAGATATATTTTGCTCGGGACTAGCAAAACTCAAGTTGGGGGGTGTGATTAGCCACTAAATGAGGCTAATATTCATTGTTAATATACTTAATTTTCATGTTCTTTGTTATTCATAAACACCATTTTAGTGCATTTTACACTTTGAACACCATTTCACATTATGATTGTAATACCTTCTTAAAATGCACTATTATGTGGTACATTTTTGAACATCATTTAAAGTACCCAATGATTCATCTGATTTTAAGGAATTTAATTTTACATATTTTAATTTGATATTTTTGGAAATTGATCTAAACTTAAATATGAACATGTTTGATTCAGGGATCAATGGAGAATTCATGGAGGATGATGGAGATATTTGGCAATGAAAGGAAGCAATTCTGGAGAAGGCAGATTGGACACCAGCCCACTGATGAGACTGTGGGGCCCAACATACAGGCCCAATTAATCCCAAATTTCGTGGGATGATAGAAGAAATGTACAGGAACAAGTCACTATTCAGTAGTTAATTCTAATTCGGCCTCAATGTTGGTAATTTAGGCGGCCCAAGTTAGAGATAAAATTCTGGGCCAGATTCTGTGGCCCAGAAAAACAGTCCACCATTTTGATCATATATAGGAATACACAACTCCAAATGGGCCCAAATTTTACATGCGGTTAGAAGACATCCGTAGATCCATTTTCTTATTCTATGGCCCACCCTGATTCGGCCATCTAGAAGGTCATACAAACGCGTCTGTTCGGTGGATGAAATCTGGCTGCCACCTCGGGTCAAATGTGGAAAATTCCAAATTCCACAAACTTTCCACCACCCTAGGCCTACCATACTCAAGTGGGATGACTTGTACTGTTGAAGGCTCGACCCAAGGCTCCAAAAATGCCTATTTAAGGCAGTGGTGGTGAAGGAGTTGAAGATCTTGGATGCTTTGTTTACTTGTAATGTTATGCTGCATTTTTGTTGCCTCAATTTTGTCTTTCACATGTAAGTTGTTCAATTCACTTTAGTTTCTTAATAAAAGTTCTTCTTCTACTCTTATTCTGTTGTTCTTAATATCACTTTGATACCGTTGGATTAAGGTGTGAATTTATTCACACCAACCCTTGTGAAATTATTCACACAACGGTGGAGTGATCATTTTATTTTTGTTGTTTTCTTTACTTCTCCATTCCTCCCTTATGAGTCTACTTTCCGCTTCCATTGAAACCATGGGATCAATGGAGGGCTAACCCACTTATGGGTTGATCCAAGGGAGTAGCAAGGGGCTGGATTGGATGTTATTTATCACCTAATTAATGTATAATCACTTCTTTAATTGGGATTTTTATTTGATGATTTTTAAACTCCATCGTCCTTGTTGAATTTAAGGCCACACACTTCAAGTACTAATACGATCCTTTACCTTGAAGTGCTCAAAACATTGATCCTTCAAGTGTATAGGTGATTAGTATTAGAGGGTGTAGGCATTAAACCAGTAAGTGATGATGTTGTTTTATCTCCTTAAATGAACCCATCTCAAATTTAAGAAATTGAAATCATTAAAAAGAAAATACGTCCAATCCACCCCGAGTGATAACCTAGGATCAACTCATTCTTTTAAATTGAATCCACTTAAATCTTTTAGATATCATTAAAACCCATCCAAAATCAATCCAAGTTGGCCACTTAATAGCAAAAAATCCATCCCTTAGGTTTTGTATCTTAGGTATCTTCTTAGGTCTCTGTGGAATCGACAACCCAAGCTACACTACAAGGACCGTTCTACCCTTCTTCTCTTGGGTAAATTTGGGCGTGAACCAAATTTTGGCGCCGTTGCCGGGGACCTAAGTAAGTTATCTTAGACACTATAATTCTTTTTTTATCCCACTTCTCTCATCTCATCCCCAATTTCATTCCTATGGAAAACCCTTTTGAACAAATCCAAACATGGGGAACCTCTCCCTACTTTAATCACTCAACCCCATGTACGATGTACAATGACCATCCTAATTTCTACTTGTGGGATCATCAAAAACCTACTGAACCACAATGTTTTTATTCATATGATCCACAATACATTCCAACATATTATGAGTTCCAATCCCAACAAGGCCAATCTGAACATCCTCCTATGGAATTCCAACAACATAGTTATCCTCCTGGAATAGACCATCTGTCCCAACCCCTTGAACATCATGATCCACAACCATTACTTGAAAAATTGTGTCAACAAATGGAGATAATGAATTTTGAGGTTTCATCATTGAGGTTAGAACTACAAAGCATTAAAAATTGTGAGGAACCCATCCCTACACAAACTATCCCTTCCATAACATTATGTGAAGTGTCTAGTTTCACACAAACCCCACATGAATTTATTGAAGAACCAACCTTTGGATTTGGGATAGATGAAGAGGATCAAGGAAATTTTGAAGGGACTTTAAATCAGGAGGAAATTATCTTTTTGGATTCAAAAGAGGAGAATTTGACATCATGGATTGAGTATCCTAAGTATAACTCCATTGATGAATTTTCAAAAACACCAACCTTTGAACGATTGGGAGAAATCATAAACTTTGAGTCCATAAACACTCTTAACACTGATCTTTCTAATTTTTGGGTTGAATCTTCTATTCAAAAGGAACCAATTGTTTTGAGAAATTTGGAAAATGAAACTGATTTGGATTCAAAATCTCAACCTGTGTTTGAATGTACTATCCAACCTGAGCTCAAAATTGTTGTCCTTCCTTCCATGATCAACTATCCCTTCATAGGATATAACCATGAACATTTGTTTGGAATTAATTCTTCTCTTGAAACCAAAAAAGTTGGAATTACCATTGATGTCTTTGGAAAAACTACAGTGGAAAATGGATCAACCACTTCAAACATTATTTGGATTTTCCCACTCATTGTAGAACATAGGATTGTGAATGAAACAAATTATAAACATAGAATCAATATCAACCAAGTAGAAGGGGTGAAACATGTGATCCTTAAAATGTTGAAAGTTGGTATTGGATAAGTTGGGGGGTACAAGTCGAGCTAATGACGTTAAACAAAGCGCTGCATGGGAGGCAACCCATGGTTTCCAAGTTTCCAATAATTTTGTTGTTTTAATAAACTTTATATTTTAAATAGGTTTAATTAATCATTTTGATATTTAATAAAAAAGATAGACTTTTGACCTGTTCTTCTATTCTATTTATGGATGGGTATGAAAGGGGAGCACCATATTCATCCGTGTCACGTGGTGTGATCCTTGAGTAATACCTTACCCAGAAATTTAAAAAGAAGACAATGTATCATCAGTTTATTTTATTTTATATATATACTTGTATTTTACTTATATATATATATATACTCTTTTGTTTTGTTTGTTTGTTTTCCTTTTTCCACTAGGGAACTCTGCAAGCGACATGAATATCAAGGGACTAAAAGGGAGCAGCAAGAACTTCAAACTTCAACCACCAGGTGACTTCATTCCATAACTCTCATTTTCAATTTCTTTTTTAAATTTTTATTCTCTGCCTCTACTCCTAATTTTTCATTTCTTCAAACACTAGGGACAGTGTTGTTTTAAGTTGGGGGGGAGATAAAATAAAAAAAAATGCTTTTGTGTCAAAAAGAAAAATTGAATGATTTGAAAAAAAAAAGTAAATAGAAGGAAAAATTCCTTTAACTTTGAACATGGTAATACACATTGTACACTTTGAAACTGAATATCAAATAATTTAGCATGCCCTGATTCTGATTTTAATCCTTGTATAATCTCATGAGCATAGATTTTGGAAAGTGTGGCTGTCCAATGTGATATGTCATCATTTATATTTTCATCCAAATAAAAAAAATGCCACAATGCACGTCCTCTAGACTGTGGGGTACTAATTTGAATTTTTGGGGTCCCATAATAAATAGCATAGGATGGTTTTATTTTTATGAATAATATGAGTACTTATTAAAAAAAAAAATTATTAAAAAAAAATTTATTAAAAAAATAAAAAATAAAAAATAAAAATAAAAATTTGCGTGTAGAGCAATGGATTGATAAAATGCGAGGCTTTCGGCACTTGGGGATCGTGACTCCAGAGTTGTCTAGCCCTGAGTTTTTCAATCTATCTCTATTTATGGTAATATGACTTTGTTTTTGATTAAGTTAACTCGAGACGATGCCCGAGTATGTGGGCTTCACTTGGTGCCCTAAGGCCTTTGAGTCTGGGAGTCATCGGCAAAGTCTTGCTACATGGGTTAATTTGATTAATTGCAATCTCAATTACTATAGCAATATTGCAAAAAAAAAATCAAAAAAAAAAGAGGGATGAAGAATACTCATATTAGGATTAAATGTGATTCCACCTAGCGCTTCCATGATTTCCCCCTTGAATGAAAATGAACCCCCATATCTATTGTGATTCACAACACATCATTACACCTAATTGAGTTGGATGAAGTATGATGATGGATTTGATCAAAGGAATGGGCTTGGGATTGGGATCTGCTTATGAAAATATCTTGTATTAAAATATTTTGATGGGTTTCATGATTGTTTGGTATAAGGTTTTTTGGTGATCATTTTGTATTAAAATGTTTTTGGAAAAGGGAATTCGAATTTCATTTTTGATGAGATATATTTTGCTCGGGACTAGCAAAACTCAAGTTGGGGGGTGTGATTAGCCACTAAATGAGGCTAATATTCATTGTTAATATACTTAATTTTCATGTTCTTTGTTATTCATAAACACCATTTTAGTGCATTTTACACTTTGAACACCATTTCACATTATGATTGTAATACCTTCTTAAAATGCACTATTATGTGGTACATTTTTGAACATCATTTAAAGTACCCAATGATTCATCTGATTTTAAGGAATTTAATTTTACATATTTTAATTTGATATTTTTGGAAATTGATCTAAACTTAAATATGAACATGTTTGATTCAGGGATCAATGGAGAATTCATGGAGGATGATGGAGATATTTGGCAATGAAAGGAAGCAATTCTGGAGAAGGCAGATTGGACACCAGCCCACTGATGAGACTGTGGGGCCCAACATACAGGCCCAATTAATCCCAAATTTCGTGGGATGATAGAAGAAATGTACAGGAACAAGTCACTATTCAGTAGTTAATTCTAATTCGGCCTCAATGTTGGTAATTTAGGCGGCCCAAGTTAGAGATAAAATTCTGGGCCAGATTCTGCGGCCCAGAAAAACAGTCCACCATTTTGATCATATATCGGAATACACAACTCCAAATGGGCCCAAATTTTACATGCGGTTAGAAGACATCCGGATCTCCATTTTCTTCTTCTATGGCCCACCCTGATTCGGCCATCTAGAAGGTCATACAAACGCGTCTGTTCGGTGGATGGAATCTGGCTGCCACCTCGGGTCAAATGTGGAAAATTCCAAATTCCACAAACTTTCCACCACCCTAGGCCTACCATACTCAAGTGGGATGACTTGTACTGTTGAAGGCTCGACCCAAGGCTCCAAAAATGCCTATTTAAGGCAGTGGTGGTGAAGGAGTTGAAGATCTTGGATGCTTTGTTTACTTGTAATGTTATGCTGCATTTTTGTTGCCTCAATTTTGTCTTTCACATGTAAGTTGTTCAATTCACTTTAGTTTCTTAATAAAAGTTCTTCTTCTACTCTTATTCTGTTGTTCTTAATATCACTTTGATACCGTTGGATTAAGGTGTGAATTTATTCACACCAACCCTTGTGAAATTATTCACACAACGGTGGAGTGATCATTTTATTTTTGTTGTTTTCTTTACTTCTCCATTCCTCCCTTATGAGTCTACTTTCCGCTTCCATTGAAACCATATGATCAATGGAGGGCTAACCCACTTATGGGTTGATCCAAGGGAGTAGAAAGGGGCTGGATTGGATGTTATTTATCACCTAATTAATGTATAATCACTTCTTTAATTGGGATTTTTATTTGATGATTTTTAAACTCCATCGTCCTTGTTGAATTTAAGGCCACACACTTCAAGTACTAATACGATCCTTTACCTTGAAGTGCTCAAAACATTGATCCTTCAAGTGTATAGGTGATTAGTATTAGAGGGTGTAGGCATTAAACCAGTAAGTGATGATGTTGTTTTATCTCCTTAAATGAACCCATCTCAAATTTAAGAAATTGAAATCATTAAAAAGAAAATACATCCAATCCACCCCGAGTGATAACCTAGGATCAACTCATTCTTTTAAATTGAATCCACTTAAATCTTTTAGATATCATTAAAACCCATCCAAAATCAATCCAAGTTGGCCACTTCATAGCCAAAAATCCATCCCTTAGGTTTTGTATCTTAGGTATCTTCTTAGGTCTCTGTGGAATCGACAACCCAAGCTACACTACAAGGACCGTTCTACCCTTCTTCTCTTGGGTAAATTTGGGCGTGAACCAGTCACATATGATGTGTTCAACTACTTAGATGAGTGGCATGGTATGTACTCATATGTGAGATAAATGACATGTGATATATTCATCAACTTGGGAATTATTTTTCAAATAATGAATAAATTATGAGTTGGATGTACTATATTAACATGTTCTATGTTTAGTGGTCAGTTGATGTTATTGACAAAGGAATTATATATGTATAAATATGATTTATATGATACATATTATGGGGGATTGTTCATGTAGAGACATGAGTGTGTTTTATGGAGATCACATCATAACCCTTAGTATCATGAGTAGCACTTATTCTTATCTAGATGATGCACTTTTCTTACTTATATGAAATAAGGATTTTATATTTTTTTAATGCTGCTAAGGCCTGCAAGGTTGCATAGTTAGACCCATAGATAAGGTTATAATTTTGTAAAAAGTGTTTTTTCAAAATTAAGAGAGTTTGATAAAAATATATAAAAAAGAGTTGTATGTATTCACAAAGATTTGTGAAGTTTTTCATAAAGTCCTTATGGTATTTTAGTTCAATTGGGAGATTTTTGGATGTGCACTAAAATGTATATGCATAAGATGCATGTAAATATTCTTATGATGCATGAAGTATATATATAATACATGATATTAATTTATTTTTTATTATCATGCATATGATACATGAATAATATATATATATATATATATATTATATTTGCATGAGATGCATATTAAAATTTTACCAACTCGAACATTTATAAATGAACTTCCCTTTTTAAATAAGTAAATTCCTTATCAATTAATGTAGTTATAGAAAACACATGCACCAATTTGAATTTTTTGGATAGTTATAGTTTGTTGGATTTAAAATAATATTTATCATAATAACCATTGATAATATATTCATTGTACAATGACCATTAAGATTAGTATATTAAGGTTTATGATAAAGTCCAATTGACACAGACCAAAGAAGTGATACCCTTGACCAGTAGGATCATACCCTATGAAGCCCATTTATTAGAGTATCTGAGGGAGATAACATCAATATGATTTTACCTTGACCAATCCTAAGCTGTGACTCAACAACTAAAGCATGATAGAAACTATTTATAGGAGAAGTTCAAGCTCATTGAGATCACAACCCAAACCATGTTTTTCGAACCACCCCAAGAAAATATCTCTATCACACACCTTACTCTTAGAGAATACATTGGTGTAATAATAGGTTATATATTTACACCATACGAATATGATTTTTTATATTTTTTTAATAAAATAATTATTATATTTATCCCTTTAATTATTTATTTACAAATGATTAAATAACGAGTTTAATAAAAAATATATTTTAATATAAAAAAACTCAAATTGTATTTTTGGTAAATATATAGTTTCAATCGGGACACTACTTTTGATGAATTTAAGAAGTTTTTTTCAAATAAATGTTAATTTAAAATAATAATATTATTAAATAATATTTAATTAAATATAAATTATAATATAATTTTATGAAGTAAAATGTAATATTTATAAGGGTCATGAACTTTTTATTGTAAAAAAACCCATTATTTTTCAATAAATGGATATTTTTGAATTAAAAATATAATTATAATATTTTTAGATTTATTTTGATAAAATAAAAATTATTTTTTAAATCAGAACATCGAAATTATCCAACAGTGAATTTTTCATAATTTCTAGAGACAATCGATTTTTTGGTAAAAATTAAATACAATATACCTATAAAGTGGATATTACAACATCATAATGACACAAAAGTGATGTAATATATTAAATAAAATGTATCCATGACCAAATATATATTTTAACTTTAAAATATTTCATTTTTGTGTTATTTGATTAATTTTATAAAGCCTTAATGAATCCTCCAAAACCTATATTATATTTTAAGGTTTTAAAATCAATTATTTATAAATATGAATCACTTAAAAATCATCAAGGATGTTATTTTTATGATTTTGGTCCTTATCCTTATATAATAATGAATTCCACACGTCTTTGGAAGAAACCATAGGAAAAAAATATAAGATGGTTTGTGTTTTAAATTAGTATATTTTGTAGAGTCCAAATCCTGAATTTAGAAATTAATGAAGAATTCCCCTATCTTTTGAAATATAAACCCACCCAACCCCCCATTCCTCTTCTCTAAAACCCTTATAACACAAATTTACTATGAAATTCACTCTCTATAGCCCTCCTAAGGCCCCCGATCTCTAAAAAAGATCATCCCATTATTTTAGAAGAGTCATCTCAAGTTAAGGTATAGAGACCTACAATTTTCAAACATAGACATAACATATTAATAGATGAATATTCATTACATAACATAATGACCCATGCTAGAATAATCTGGGTCTAGTACCTTTGGAAACTTAGACACATAAAAAACTGGTACATAAGTGATCTACATCATCTCCCACTAAGTTCCTCATAACTATCACCCTTATTAGTCATATCATATATAATAAATTTCTTCACAACATAGGGAAAGAAAACATAAGAAAGGGTGAGCTCAAATATTCAGTAAGGGTAAACAAGGGAGATATCAATATATCATGAGCATAAAGGTATGAGAACATGATAATAACATTTGGAAACCATACCCTGCATATCATAGATCATAAACTTGAGTAATGAAATAAATCTTGGTAGTTCATAAGACATGAATCATAATAGAATAAAAAAACATGAGCCATGAGAGAATAATATTGGCAAAATACATAGATTTTTGGTATACACATAAGCATATAAAATCTTCTATAAAATTTACCCACCAAGTCATTCATAAAATTTTAGTCTTGGGTTAACCAGTAGTGCACCTAATTAGGGATTGGTATAACCTTCTATGTACCTGCTTTTGGTATTGGGATAACCTCCAATGAACCCTCTTATTTAGGATTAGGATAACCTCTTATGTACCCCCTTTTTTGGGCATGAAATAACCTAATGTCTATCCTCTTTTTTGGGCTTTGGATAACATCCCATGTACCCTTTTATACCATAGAATATTAATCATCACCCAATGTATTAGAGAGTGATATAGGTCCCACTTGTCACATAATCCATACATTTTTGTTCCACAAGATCATAAAACATTCATTATATCATAACCCATGAAATGTTAATGGGTTTCATAAACATTTTATCATGGTATAACCAATGAGAAAGGAAAGAGTTTCATAAACATATTTTCATCATAATAATAAATAATCCATAGAAATAATAAGTATGGTATCATTGGATCATATTCCTATAAAAGCTTAAGTAACATCAAATTATGACACTTTAGATGGAAAATTATTTTGAAAGATCACTTTGAACATTTATTGAAGAAAATAACCCCTACACTTTGAAAACACTTATTTAAAATCTAAAAATTTCCCAAATATTAAATAAATTTTTTATTTGAAAATGAACTTGGAAAAATTTAAAGGAATGGTTAAATCATTTAGTGGTCATGATGATGGAAAATTCTATTTATTCCATACATGTTAAAATGGATATTCCATTCGTATTTTCATAAAATATCAAAATATCCATATTGAGAAAGCGTAAAAAAGATTCATTTTAAACCACTTTTTAAAAAGTAAAACATGGGTAAAAATGTCTTTAAAAAATTATTTTTTAATAAATTATCTTTAAAACATTTTTAGAAAACATGTACATGGAAAGAAAACGTTTTTTTACTGAAGAGGGAAATAAAATCGATTTTTCTTAAAAATATTATTTTGGTCTCTTTAATCCTTAAAGAGAGGTAAATGAAAGAAAAAAATTTATTATATGTAAATAAAAATATTAGAATAATATTCATGAGTTTCTTGAGAGATAGATCATAATATTTCATCATCATAAGCATAATCGTAAACATTCCTGATAAACAATGAGACTATAACATAAAACCTTTACCAATTTGGTAATGTGTCAATCCTAAGAACCATGAAAGAAAAAAATATATAGATATTTATATACCATAATTTTTATTATAATAATAAAAATAGACATTCATGGAAATTATATACACCATATAAAATAAACAAGTGGTGAATATGGCATGTGTCCCACAAAAATAAAATCTAGATGAAAATCCCTTAACTCAAGTCTCGACTTTCTTCATACACATTAGAACCTACTATATAATAAATATAGGTTTATTATATATTTATTATATAACTATAATCATATATATCATACCATATATTATTTACTTATGATATTTTATTACCCATTTACTAACAATTTCCTTGTTAAAATCATGTTTCTGGTAATAACTGCTTCCTTTTTCATTTAAGTTTTGGTTTGGTTTTTTCCAGTAATTATACTTTGATCATGGTTAAATAATATCAAGAATTTTAAACATGATATAAATATAATATATATTAATTATATATTCATTAATAGTAATCCATAAAAAATAGAGATAAAAAATGAATTACATTGTTCATAGAGATAATAGGCCATGCGTACGCATGAATGCTGTTTCCATTTTCTTGATAGACTGAAAAAAATATAGGTAAATATTAATCCAAATTTAAAGAATTATTTTTATATCATAGATATCATATATATTCATTAAATATACCATCATTACCATCCATTTCAAAATAAAATGAAAAACATGTTACATCGCTTCATAGAGGCGACAATCCATATGTATGCATGAGTGATGTTATCATTTTTCATAAAATTGGGAGGTTAGAAGGTATATGTGATATTATAATTCAAAAAGTATAATAATTTAATAAATATCATTTCCATATGTTAAACCCATCATTATATCATTTTTTGAGAGGCGGTGATGGAAATCTAATTACATTGGTTCGTGAGGTGGTAGTTCGCTATACACACGATTGACAGCTTCGTTTCCCATTTAATAGAAGAGGAGATGGATATATGTTATCAAATTAACATAATAAAATCTAAATATATGGTATATACTTATTATATTATATTATAATAGTTGAATAATACTTGAATGTGGAAGAAGAAATAATATAAAAATGCTCGATTAAGAACGATACCTCTTCTTCGGACAACCTCCTTAGGTTAGCATCAAAAGAATTTTTATAAGGTTTTATTAATAAAATTAAGGTATATAGGTTACGGGGAGGGAATTATGTAATATATTTGGGTAGGTATTTTCTGAACCAAAAGGATTTGGGAGTGTGAATAGGAGAGGATAGAGGATTTCCTTTTATAAGTGGGGGAGAGGACACACTTGGAATTTTTGAAAAGAAAAAATTATACCCCTATTTTACACATACAAAAAGGATAAAATAGATATTATCTAAAATTATATGATATAAGGTCTAAATATGTCCATAAAATTGGATTTGAACAAGATTTTAGGTTATTTTAACCCTTACCATGTTAGTTTAACCCCTACTAAACCGTTTTAACCTTAATTGTGGTAACTAATTTTTAATATTTTTACTATTCATTATGACCAAAAAATAAATTAACATTATTATATAATATTAATTATTCTGATTAAAAATATCAAATCCATTTTTAAAAATTCAATTCACATAAGTGGAAGAATTTAATTTAAAACTAAACCCATAGACGCGATGAAGAAATGGTTTTTGAATGAAAACATTTTTATAAGTATAGAAAGTTTTAATATCAAAATTCAATATGAAATTGGTCACAATGAACTAAATTGGATTAATTATGATATAATTGAACTAATTTTACTTTTAAAACCATCTTAAAACAAAATATATCTTGTAAATTCTTTAAATGAAAAGGTAGTTTTTAATAAAAAAGCACTTTTACTATTCATTAAAAAATTATTATTTTTTTATAAAAATCCTAAAAATTCACCCAAATATAATTTTGACATGTTGATTCCAAAAAATAATTTCATTTTATTAAATAAAATTTCTAAAAGTGTCAAAAATTAATTTTATTATCTATTCACAAAAAGTAATAAAAATCCTTTTTTTGAGAAAAGTGTATTTTCAAAACTTATAAAGATTTTACCAAAAATTAAGTACTTATTTATTAGTATATTTCTTTATCTAAAAATTTCAATCTTATTTTAAGAAATTTTGTTATAACTATTCATAATGCTAAGTTTTAATATTGAGATTATAATGATTTTGTTTAAATAATAATATTAATAGTATATAACAGTTCATTAAAATTCGGTGTTTCATGTATCGCAAGATATCAATGAAATTAAATTTATTTGAAAAAAACATTTCACAAAATATCAGGGTGTTACATAAGGGATCTTATACTTATACTCTTTATTCAAGCATCTTATTTACATTATACCTTTTGATTTCAAATTGTTCATGATGGTATATGTTTTTACACATCCCTATTACTATTCTTTTGATGTCCATGTGATGAGAGACCCCTTTCAGTCTCATTAAAACCTTCCATGAATATTTATATACCCCCATATGTTTCCAAATTTATCCTACAATTTCCATGCTAAACATTTTTATAGTGAATACCCATCCCCATTTCCACTTAAGGGTATTCACCTATATATACCTATATATCGTTGATTGGGGACTTCCATGTATGTAACCCAAACTCCTTAATTGTGGGATTAAAAGTAATGAAAGACATACTTACTTTGTATTATCTATATGGAACACCTATGCATGTACTTGATATGAATGTGATGGGAGAGCCCAAAATTATATAACCATCCAATGCTTTTGGTAATGTTTTTTCTAATGAGGTGTTATGTATGGGATTGTAGAGTGAACCTAATCCATTACGGGACTTGTTTGACCATGTGATATTGTCTTTGTAGTTAGTCTTGACTTATGCTTATGTCATATTTTATGTTGTTACTACATTACTATATTTCCTTCCTGTTATCATCTTATATTATTCTTTGATATGGATGTTTTTGATTATCACCCCTTTTATTTCTCGTTGATATTCCTATTGACTAACATGTATTACTTTCATCATATTATTCTTTGATTATTCCCTTAATGAGATTTATATATCACCCCTTTCTTATGTACATTCCAAGGTTATCCCATGTAGTTTTGGTATATCCAAGAGATATAAAGGCATGTTTTAGAGTTCTTAAATAATTATGTTGTACCAAAATTTGAAATTAATGTTCTATGTAACTAATTTTATAAACACATTAGGACTCACTATAATATGAGATTTTATTAAGTGTATCCTTATGTAATAAATCATGAAATAAATTTTATTAAAGATATGGGTTTTCATAGTTGGTATCAAAGAAAATTCTAGTTATTTTTGGGGATTAGGATTAGAAAAATAAAGTGAAAGCCTTTGGGATAATACTAAACATTGGAAAACATCCCTTAATTTTGGTAAAGTATAGAGTAAGTGGTTTCCAAAAAAATACTTCCATGTATGGATACTATAAGTGAAAGTGTATCTAGTATAATTTTACATAGGGGAAATAACCCCATAAAGTGAGAATTGATCTGAACTTGATCGTCACCCAGTTCATAATAAGGGACCTTTCTACACACCTGGTTTGACACTCCTAGGGGATATGATTTGGTAAATTCACAAGTTCTTTATAAAATATTATGAAGGGAATAATAATGCCTCTAAATTTTTATGTTAGGAAATAGAACATAGATATTTTTGTTCCAAACCTAGAAACTCACAGGTTAAGGAATATATTTCATTTATGATTTATCCGTTTAATGTTCATAGTTTCCCTTTTATATGTTTAATAGTTTGAAAATTATCATCCCTAAGTCTATTTCGGTTGAAGTAATTGATTAGAACCAGAATAAAATATTTAAAGGAAATCTTATCATATATTTATGAACTTCAAATGTCATATGTGTCTATGGTTCTAGGAATTCTTTTATAACATGAAATTTTAGTATAACTTTTCAAATACCACCTCAAAAAATGGATGTCGAGTTATCAGTGAAGATGAAAAGGGAGTCAATTGTTGCATCCCAAGAACATAACTCATCCTCTATCCATATTTTGGGGCTGAATTTCCCATCAAACCTTCCGATACTCCCTTTAGTAAAATTAGTTTATATTCTAGGCATGGATTTAATTTCCTTGTATAGATCCAACATAAATTATAGAGAGAAAGAAATCACCCTTTGTATAAAAAATATACCTATAATTATATAAAAATGCAAGGAGGAGGATGAATCTTATTTGGTAATATTATATTAAGAATGGATATTATTACCTTGTGAGTAAGAATATCTTTCTAAAATTATTGAGACTAAAGAAAAGACCATCCATGATGACATTCCCATTATAAGGTAATTTGCTGATGCGTTTCTTGAAGAATTACTTGGTCTTCCTCCTAAATTTGAGGTTGATCTCTCAATTGAGCTCATAACCAAAGATTTTCCAATATTAAAGACTTCATATAAAGTATCCATTGTTGAAATTGAATATCTGAAGAAACAATTACATGAGAATATGGATAAAGTGTTTATATGCAAAAGTTCTTCACCAAGGGGTGCACCATTCCTCTTTGTTAAGAATAAGGATGTGTTAATTATCCTCTGAATTGATTATCATGAGCCTAAAAATATTACAATAAATAACAAGTATCCTCTACCATATATTTATGACTTGTTAGATCAATTATGTGGATCCGACACTTCTCTAAGGTAGATATTCGGTCTGGATATTATCATGTTAAGGTTAATAAGGAGTATATCCCCAAAAATACTTTTCATGCAAGGAATGAGCACTAAGAGTTCATAGTGATTTCATTTTGAATCATTAATTATATAATAATATTTATGTATTTAATGGATAGAGTCTTTAGGGATTACCTCGACAAATTTTTGGTAGTATTTATAGATGGTATTCTTATCTACTCCAAAATAAAGTAGTAACATGAGGAGCATTTAAATACTATATTAAAGACCTTGTGGAAGGAAAATTTATTTAAAAATTGTAGTAAATGTGAGTTTTGGTTGGATAAAGTAACTTTATTAGGGCATGTTATCACAAAAAAATGGATATTTATGGATCCATAAAAAATAGAGGCAATTAAAGGATGGTCTAGAATGAAATATGTGATGACAATAAAAAGTTTCTTTGGATTATTCGTGTACTGTTATCAATCTTTCAGAAACTTATCAAAATTTTCAAGACCACTTAACAAGATTACTTGGAAGGGGGTCTAGTTTTTCTAGAATAATTAATGTGAATAAATCTTTAAATAGATAAAATAATAGGCTAATCACTGCACCAGTGCTCGAATTACCCATCAACGGGGAAGGATTTATGACCCATAGTGATGAATCTAAAAATGTATTGGGTTTTTTATCTCATGAAAGATGAAAAAGTGATAGCCTATGACTCCCAAAAATTAAATATACACAAGTAGAACTACCCAAAATATTATCGAGAATTGGCTATAGTGATCTTCGCATTAAATATTTGGAGACATTTTCTCTACGAGGTGAAGTGTGACACATATATAGACCAGAAAATACTCAAGTATATATTCATACAAAAGGATATCAATATGTTCCAATAGAGGTGTTTAGATCTGATCACATATTATGATTATTTAATCCATTACCATCCTGGTAAAGTGAACAAAGTGACAGATGATCTGAGTAGAAAATATCCCACAACTCTATCCATGATGAGAATTGCAAGAGATCCAATCTTCTTAGACATGCAAAGGATAAATATGGAAATAATAAAATGATATTTACCCTATATTTCTTAAATAAGTTCTCAAATATATTTTATTGATAGGATCAGGGAGACCCAAAAATATAATTAGGTGCTATAGAAAAAGGTAGCGAATATTAAAAAAACTACAATAATTTTATTAATAGAGGGAAGGGGAGAAAACAAGAGGAATTTCTAATGATGGTATGTAATGATGAAGGCCAATGGAATCCCTAATAATAAGGTGAGAAAATCATGTGGGAAGGGAACTAGTGTTAGAGTAGTGCATAAGAGAAGAGTCTTGGGACTCTCTAGAGGTAAGAAAATTAGTAACACTATTCCCTTCATGCCAAGTGTGAATTTTCTAAAGATGGAGTTATAAGGTTTGAAACCTGGATATTTGTCCCATCAAAACCAGAACTGAAAAGGGAACTTATGGATGATGTGTATAGATTATTTTTCATTATTAATCCAGGAAGCACTAATATGTATAGATATGTGAAGAAAAACTTTTGGTGGGATAACATGAAGAGGGAGTTGTAGAATTTGTATCATGATTCTTGGTTTGAAAATAAGTTACGGATGAATGAAAAAATTCTAAGGGTATGATGAAATAATTTCCTATACTAGTATCTAAATGGAAAAATATAACCATAAATTTTATTGTAGGAATCATTAGGACCCCTAAAGGAAATAAGACCATCTGGGTGGTAGTTGATCACCTTTCCAAGTCATTGCATTTCATTTATATCAAGGAATATTTCTCTCTAAAACAACTCACCAAGATATACATAAGGGAAGTGGTAAAACAATATGGAGTTCCACTCTCTATTGTATCTGATCAGGACCCAAGGTTTACCTCGAGGTTTTGGAGAATAATTTAGCAATCATTGGATAAAAAAAATGAGATTCAACACTTCTTATCACCCTCATATGGACGGTCAGTCTGAAATAACCTTTCAAACTCTGTAGAATATGATGAGATCATGTTCAATGGATTTAAAAGGATGTTAGGATCAACATTTTCCCACAGTAGAGTACTCATTATTGTATTATAAATGTTTAGGAAGAACCCAATACTAAAATTATGAACATTACAACTTTTTTCCTTTATTATTTACTTCAGTTAAGGTCTTTTGGGTCTAGTTACTCCTCCCCCAAGGCGTACTGGACTTTATTATCATTCATGCATTGTTCTAAGAAGATCTTCAGTAGTTTATAGACATGAGGGTCTACCCATGATAGTTATGGTGATAATTTATTTTTTATATCTTCAACTCTATATGGATATACTATTACCATCCTCATTTACTACCTATTAATTATTTAAAACTAGATATTTTTAACACCTTAGTGTGAAGGTTGATACTTCTTCATCTTTCAACACATTAATAGCAAAAACTATTTTTCTATATGAGAATAATTTCATAGTATAATTATTCTATTGTATTATTCTTCAATATCTAGGTGTATCAATGGAAAAATTATTTATTTGAGCATTTTTCTTTAAAATAACCAAATATGATCAATTTTATTATATCCCAGCTTTACTTCTTCTTCTTCTTCCATCAAACTAGATATGGAGATATAATTATATTCTCTCCTTTCTTAGAAGTATATATATTCAAATAATAATAATATTGTCTCACATATAATCTCTTATTCTTCTATTTTCCTTATATAATCACTGAAATATTCACATGTGATCACTTTTTATATTTTGAATATGAAATTATCTTGTAATCTAAATCTTGAGATTTATCATTTTATGTTTCCAAAAAACTCGGTTGGACAGCTCAATATTATTCTTCTATATTAAATAATTCTATATTTAAAATGCGGAAACTTTGAGAAATATAATTTTATTTATTTTCAAATGGTAGTAGGATACTCTTTAAGATCCGAGTCAAATATGACTCCTTTAATACTTAACCCATTTCTGAATATTCTCAAATAATTCTATACGAAATTATCTATAAAATCCACCAGTATATTAATTCAAATTTGATTATAATATCAATTATAAAACATAATTGATAATATTAAATATACTCCACATCACCTACTGAAATTGATCTATATGTATATAGATACTCGCAATGTGATATTCTCTCTTATGGTGTTAAGAAATGATCTTCAATGTGACTTTAGTTAAGAACCAAAACCAAAAATACGTAATCTCATAATTTTAAATCACCATAAATAACCAAACATAATCCTATTTAATTCCACTATGATATTCTTCATAATGGGATGATCATTAATTTTACAATTTAAAACCGAATCTCCTATATAAAACCTTCTCCTAGTCTTACGCCTCACAAGCTACCTCACTACTTTTCAAATTTTCATAAATGAAAAATTCTTACGAAGTTGAGTATTGTCTTACAAAGTCCTATTAAGATGTATTACATGAACATGTGGAATTATATACCTTTTCCAAAATATTGAGTTTGTGAAGTCTTATGAAATTCACTGATTCTTATGATATTTCCTTACCTTTTCCGAAAATAAATCATATAAAGTCTTACAGAAACTAAAGTCTTATAAAAATTGAAGTCTTATGATATTTCCAAAAATTATTATAAATACAATCAAATTATTAAAAATATCACCAAATCCTTACAAAATATTCAAAGTCTATTGAAACACTACATAGTCTTTATTTTTTTTACCAAGTCTTAGAAATATGCATAAGGCCTTATGGATATCACAAAATGCCTTAAAAACATCAAGAAAAGTCATATGAGCTTTTCTTTTTCCATTTTCTATATATCTGCTCAAAACTAGATTTAATAAAGAATAATTTAAAACAAAAAAACTTATTTAACCCACTTAATCAAATCAGAATAGATGAAATCTAGTCCCTCTTATATTCTTCTTCTTGAATCTCTATTTAAATACCATATACTTGAAATGAATAGGGATATCAAGAAATTTATTTTCATTTACCTACTAGTACTTATGCACCACTTCTTCATAGATTCCATGAACATCATCATATTCTATGACTCAATATTTTATAAATAACTCCAAAAAACTATTTTTAACCAACCAACCATAATAAATAACTGCATATAAGTCATTATAATTCATTCAACCATGAAAAACTATATTTTCAACAATTTTAATCAACTATAAACACCGAATCTATATAAGTCATTGTCATTCCTCACAGATATCCATCGCACACATCCACATAGATCACTGGTACACATTCCACCACTTGAATATATATTGTAAAAAAATCCAATACACAACCACTTGATTGCAACATTCACCCATTTGGATATTTTGACAATTTTACTTAAAATCCACTGTCTCCTCATAGCTCTGAATACCACCAAAGTCAAGTATAGATTTTAATGTCATACTTTTTCCTTTTTGTAAATAAAATATAGAGGATATTACAACTTTTAGTCTTGGCTTTAAATTATCTCCCCTATAGTTCTAAATTCCATGGGTGGTATCCATCATTTTTTTTATTTTCCCCTTAGTAAATATTTTTATTATACCAATTGTTTAATGATATACATAGAGACTTTGTTGGGGAAATATAATTCCATCAGACTTTAGGTTAAGGGAGTTTATAATCCTCATTTTTCTACATATATCCTTACAAACTTATTAAAACTAGTAGTTTACATATAAAATTATATTTTCTCTGTAAACCCTTAAAATTTTTTCTCTAAAAACATAGGGTTGTTTGTTCAACTATTACTTCAAACTCTGTATCCATCTACTTTTTGATTGACCTCTTAGTGTTTTTTACTACTTGTTGATATTTCTAGTCAGATTATCTAACTCCAAAACATATTCCCTTTAATCCAAAAAATGATATCTAGAATACCACTTGTTGAATAAAACAAATTCCATATTTTTCACTCCATCCACTAAATAATCTGTTAATAAATTTAATTCTATATTTAATCCTTTTAATTTTTGAGTCACTTTATCCACTAAAATTTCACTTTCCTTATAGATACCAATGAGTGAATCTTACCACATAGAATTTGATTCATTGAAAAATACTGTATTCCCACTAATCCAGATCTTGGTTTGGGAAACAAGAGTTTAAGTCAACAATCTCAAGATGTCCATATCACTCACTTTCCTCTAAAAACACAAACAATTGTACCTTTTTTATTTTCCTCAAAAAATCATCCTATAGTCTCAAACACACTCACACAAAACTATCATTATATAAACAGTAAAGAATCAAGTGTGTGAGTCATACCACTTACTGAATCAATATATACCACTTAATAATAAACTAGTGATACCACTTGAACTCAAAATTCATTAATTATTCATAGGGATCCACAATTCTAGATGAGACTTATCATCCTTTGACTAGTCACCACTACCCCCCAGATTTTTAGTATCATAAATTGAAATATCCTTCAATTTAGTGATTTTATTTAATGAGAATAATTATTATTCATAATCTTTTAGTATATTGTAAAAAAACAACTTATACTACTGGTTAGTATATACAAGAAAATAAATAGAAAATTCATTCATGTAGTTGATTATTCCTCTCAATCTACCTTCCTCTTCTTAGTGGTCCAATTCCACGAAATACATGGCCCAATATTACTTGTTGTAAGGCTATTTTATCATGATGTTAATGGTTATTTTAGGCGGGGATTTGACACCGTATTTTATTTCACATCACGATCCTCTTCACGTAGTTTGATATTTAACAAGTGAGTTTATTCCAAATCTACTTTTAAAAAACAAAGTGGTTGATTGACACCACTTGTTGAGTTAAGCTAGGTCCTTGTCACTTTTGTTCAAACCTAACACCAAATGAGATTTAAAATAATCCCGACTTCACTTATTGTATGCATTTTATATATTTAATAAGATCCACCTTCAAAAAAATCACATGTGATTTTTTATCACATCTAGACCCCATGGATCATCCCCCCCTTAATTTTACACCACTTCAAATAGTGGTTAGAATCATTTAGTACATGGGGAGTGGGGTACCTCTTGTAACACCCCAAGTTTTCGTACCCATTATATTTCATTAAATTATATGTCTATGATTCCAATGAATGTTTTTATATTCTTTCAAAAGAATTAAAACTTGATTAGAGAATACACCATACAAGATATAAACCAAGATAAAACACTTTATTCAATTATAATAGAATATTACAAAAAAGGTAAATGAAACTGTGTATTTCATAGAATTTATATGTATATATCATGGATGATTACATCCATTAATAATGAATAATTAAAAGAAGACAATAAATAGAAAACACTAATATCTTTAAAACTAGAAAATACCCTAGATCACTTTCTCCTTTAAGAATCACTAATAGTATAAAAAAACTACAATGAGAAAGAATATCATTAAAGGTGAGAGCATGATATAAAATCTTAAATGGAAACTAATGGAATGAGAAGTGATATTTAAGAGGTAATAATGAAATGAATTTATAGGGGTAATATATCAGTTATAAAGGGAAATATGGTAGTTGAAAAAATGATAATTGAAAATACATGTATCCAATAGGTATACTGAAGTTTTGAATTGTTAGTAAAAAATTTAAATAATATATTTTAAAAAAATAATGAGACAAAATAATAATATTAAATAAAAAAACATTATAAAATATTTTTATTCCTTAAAAATATTATTATTAAAGAATGGAATGATAATATTAAAATAAATATGTTAACATAAATATATTAATAAAATAAAATTATTAGAATATAATTAATTAATTTGACTTATATTTCGGTTACGATCATTTAATATAAAAGGGTTATTTTTCAAAGAACTATTTTTATAAGTGTTTTGTATTTTTATCTTAATACAATAAATCATGAATAAAGAATGATTTTAATTATATTTATTGATAATATATGCAAGTAAATAAATTGAAAATCATTCTATAGTTATTACTAGGAAAGTAATAAGAATAAATTCATTTTATGCTTAAAAATATATTTCACTAAAAATTACCCTTTTATGCGCTATGCATTTTTACTTTTGGAAACTAAATATATTATAGTTAAATGATGATAAAGTATATAATTAATACTAATAATATATTAACACTAATTTAATTTTTAATCGATAGGAAATAAGAACAAGAACAATCAATATTTTAAAAAGTCATTTTCTTATTAAAATTGTTTTTTCATTATATTTTTTGATTCCATTTAAAAGTTAAATTCCTAAATTTTAAAATTATAAATTTAAAAAATTAATTTTTTTTTAATTCATGAAGAAATATTATCTTAGTATGAATTTTTGTTATTTTTTTGAAAAGATTGATTTTAATTGAATAGTGAAAAATACCCTTTTTATAGATATCGTGGATTTTATGACATCATTAGGATATAAAAATAAATTAAAATTTATAAAAACTTTTTATTGAAAATATATTTATTTCTTAAGTAAAATAATAAATTTAAAAATATTAATTATAATGTACCAACCTATATTGTACATTTTAGAACTTAAGTTATATTTTTCTCTAAAGATGTTTTTAATGCGTTATACATTTATTATTTTAGAATTATTTTTTTATAACTTTTAAAAAATTTATATAATAAAATTTATTTTATATTTTGAATCATAAGTTTCAAATTATTTAATATGGTTAATTTTATTTTTAGGCATAAAAAATTAATTACTTAGGTAAAAATTAGTTACCAGGTTAAAAATCAAAATGGATAAAGGGATAAATCACAAGGCTAAAATGCCTAAAAAATGTTAATAAAATATCTTTAAATGAGTTTTTGAGGGATTTATTGGCCTTTAATTACCCCCAATTCATTATTTTCCACTTTTAGATCCACTTACCTTGAATAATACACCCCCAATTATAAAAATGCCACTGTTCTCACTTATAAAAAGGAGCCATTCACCACCTCACTTATACTCACACAAAAAGACCTATAGTTTTACCAAAATATATCCAAATAAATCCCCAACACTATTATCAATGTATCATATTTTATGGTCTCCTCAAAAGATCACCTCTCAAAGGATTAATATAATTTATAAATGAGTTATTCCAAGGAGTAAGATAAAAATTCCAAAATCATTCCTTTTCATTTTTATTTCTTTAAGTATTATTATTCTACATCAAAGTATATTATAACATAATAAAATAATAACATAATTATCATTATTATAATTATTTATTATTATATTTATGGAAAAATAATTATCTACCTTCCTCCTGTTTTTTTAGAAAAAATGAATATGTAGTCCATATATACATGCGTGCTACCTCCTCCATGAAATACGTCTTTTATTTTTCATCAAAACCTTACATGGATGGTTTAAAAGTGTAATTTAATGAATAGACATGATATTTATAAATTTTTTATTATTCTTAAATAATAAATTATTCTTTATTTTCCTTTCAATCTATGGAAAATGAAAATACCATCCATGTATACATACAGACTACTCCCTCCATAGAATGATGTTTTTTGATTTTTCATAACCATCATACTTGGATGATTATAAGAATTTATATAATGAATTAAAATTATGTTTATAAAATTATTAAGGCTTTTTAAAATTTATATTAACATTTTACTCATTATTAATGTATCAACATTTTTTCATAAAAAATTATCGAGACATGCTCGTCACTGATTCTCTCTTCATGATTGATGACTAAAACTCCCATGGAATGAAATATGAACTTAATAAATCATTATAAGTCATATATTCCTATATCTTGTATAATATAGTAATTATGAACTTGGTATAAATGGTTAGGAATCAATTTATCCATTACATAACATGTGTGAAGCAATCAAAATTACTAACATCTGATAATGAAAATAAACATTATCTAACTAATGAATATATAAAAAATGATTATCATTAAAGAATATAAATTTTAATAAATATGAATAAAGATCTGAAATAAATTAATAATATGGTTTTGTGTATTATATAGGAGGTTAAATATATTTTATATAATTCAAGAGTAAAAGGTAAGGGTTTTTATTGACTCAACTTATTTTGTCGAGTTATAATTATTCATCTTTAACTATGAATTTATGAGATTTTTTTCTCATATAATATGATGATATTATATTTAATTTCATCATTTTTTGGGGAATTATATTTTCATGTCAAATATTTCTTCTCTGATGGATTTATTTCTTCATAAAATTTGATGATGTTAAGAATAAGTCACATCCTTTCCAAATGATATTTTCCACTTCCATGTCCATATTCACTCTTCCTGCCAATGTAACCTTCATTATTTTTAAATAAAAATAATAATTATTTATATTTATATTTACCCATTTTAAAGTTTAATATTTATTGCTATTTTTTATCATGTAGGTTTCAATAAAGTTATTTTTAATATTAAAAATGTTTTTCCTTTCATGATTGTATATTTTATCTTCCACTCCACATTTCCTTTAAAAAAACTTTATTTCATTTTTAAGAATAATTTATTGATATTTCCTGTTAAATAATATTTGAATAAATTTTTATGAAAACCTTTCAAAAATTATCTTTTTGAAAGTAACTTAGAACTTCTTATCTTTATGATGATGTTAAGAAATGTTTTCCAAGGACCTTTTTTTAAGTTTCACTTCCATTTTCCTCTTTATTTCAAAAGGGTATGTCTCCAATGAAGTTATGTATTATGAATAACCTTATAAATGAATTTATAAAATGCTATTTTTTTGTGATATAATTTTTTAATCATTTGATTTAATTCTTAAATTAATTTTATGTGATACCATTTGGAAAATTTACTAAAAACATTTTATTTCAATGGGTTACTTATGATATGATAAATGATTTATTTCATATGGAACACATACGTATATATGTTGATGTGTGGGGTCCTATATTTACCTCCAATTCATTGGTTAAAGTTTTATATCTCATGATGTAATGATGTTTTTTTTTGTGGAAATCATTGTAGATAGTTTTTTCCATAATTTTTTGTGTGTATATGATTGTAGACAACTTTTTTCAAAAGTCTATTTTATGGACATAATTATGGATATATTTTTTCATAGGTTTGTTGTATAAACATGATTATCAATAAATTTGATCATATTTTTTTGTGGTAATGATTTGGGTATATTTGTTCACGACATTCTCTATGGACATAATTACTGATAGAATTTATCATAATGTTATGATTTCCTTATAATTATGCTCATCCCACATTTCTTTATTATATTACTATTTTATGATATATAGGTTATGATTATTTTCTCATGATTATTCACTCTTATTCCATGGTATATTTTTTATTATTTGAGATTACATGACCTTATATTATTCCTTATGGAGAACTCTTATTGTTCTATATTCTTTTTAGTAAGATATTTCTCTCATGCTCATGTTTTCTGACATTCTATGATCTAACCCTTCATGATATGTTGATAATTTGTTCCCTTACTAAGTGTTTGATTTCACCACTTTTATTTGTTTTCTCATTCCCTAAGTTATGAAGATGAGTATAACATATGATATGTCTAAAAGGAATTCTATTATGATGTGATTATATATAAATGTTCACAAATATGTGAAATAATATTTTCATGTAGATAATCTCCAAAGGAAACCTTTGGGTCTTGGGGTTGTGTGATTATTGTGTGATATAATTTATAAATTATGGAAATACATGCAAGTTTTAATTTTTCCATATCACTCAGTATCAAATCTAGTAATTAATATTTGTTTTTTAGCACTAGATCTGAGAGCACAGGTTTGGGGTTCCTTAGTTGGTATCAAAGTAAGGTTTAATTATTTTTAGGGATCAAAAATAGAAAAAAAATAGTGAAAACCCTAGTGATAAGTCTAAGTATAGTAAAACATTCATAATTTTAGTTAAAGTAAAATGTATGATTTAATATAAATAAAATACTTGTCTAGATAAAAACAAGTGGATGTAGGCTCTGACATAGATGCAATAGTAATAACCCTAGAAAAGAATTGTTGGGTATTAACTTGATCTTCACTCAGTGAATAACAAAGAGACATAACTGCACAACTGATTTGAAACTCCCAAGGGATATGTTTTAGTGATTCACTTGATCTTTATAAACCATTATAAATCATTTGAAAACATTTTTATGGAATGGTTAAAGAACTTAATAGGAAATATATAATGAATAACCAATTTTTAAACTTAGATATTCATAAGTTAACTAATGCACATCATTTATGAGTTACTTAATATAAGTTTATAATTTTTTTATATATTTATTAATTTAAGTATTATCATGCCACAACTTTCCTTTATTAAAGTAATGAATAGACCATGGGGAAGTCGAGTTGACAATGGATACAATGGGAAATGCAGTGATTATCCCAAAGTGAAAGAAAATGGGATGGAAGCTGGTGTTGAAAATTCGATGCTTATTCTCACCCAACTATTACTATTTATGATTAATGAAATGATGATGATGGTGTCTTATTATAGTTTTATTCTAAGTACTATAGTATATCTAGGAATTTTTCTAAGAGAATTAGATCACCACCTCGATGATTTTATTATCTAATAAACCTTCTTGAATTATGATTATTGTATCCCAAGATGAAGATTATAGGAATGTGCTTTATGAAAATATCATTAATTCTTCATTTAGATGAATTTGATGTGAATTTGTAAATGGATTATTTATCTTCACATAGACTACATATTAATTAAAAAATTGTGAAATCAATTTTCATATTTCAAAAAAAAACCTATGATAATTTATCAGTGAAATGCTGACTATGAACTCTCTAAGAAAACGAATTTGATTCTAAGAGTCTTGATACCCAATCATGAGGGATTTTTAGCTAAATTATTAGAGGAAAACTCAACATTTGGTATAATCATATTCTGAGGAAAATTATACGTTTCCTAAGTTTGTAGGGATAATATTACAATTGAAATTATATCTTGAGTCTTATCTATATTTTAGACACCTTAGCTTAATAGTGCGTGATAATTTAGATTTGAAGGAATCAATTTGTATAGGGGAGGGGGGGATGTAACACTCCATGTTTTAAGAACTATTATCTTTCCTTAAATTATATGTCTATGATTCTACGGAATGTTTTTATATTCTTTAAAAATAATTAAAAATATATTATAGAATGTGTCATGTAAGATACGAACCAAGCTAATAACACTTTATTCAATTGTAATGAAACATTAAAACAATGGTACATGAAACCATGTAGTTCATACAATGGATTATTACATATCATAGATGATTAAATCCATTAATATTTAATAAATTAAAAGGGAATAATCATTATAAAAAAATACATTTAAAAACATTTTTATCTAAGTTTTCTAAAAACATTGATAATATTAAATTTAGTAATGTTTTTTTAGAAAATGTGGCTAAATTAATGACATTTTTAGGAAATTTTATTAAAATGTTTCCAATTTTTAATTTAGAAACATTTTCTTAAATACATGGATAATTTAGTCACATTTTTAAGAAAATATAGCTAATAATATTTATGTGAGTGTATATATATTTTTATAAAATATTAATAATATATTTTTATTTATTATTAATAATAATATATATTGTATGTATTAATAAATATAACAATAATATATTATATATATACAATAATATATTTTATATTCAATAATTTACAATATATATGTATATTTTATATTGTATATGTTAAAAAATATTCTATATATTTTATATTTTATATTTTATACAGTATACAATATGTATTGTATGAATATATTGTATACAATATATATTGTACATATATTGCATATGTTGGACAGATTATGTTGTTCTAACATGTCTCAGTTTTTTTGCATTTTGATGATTCACAAAATAATTACTTTTAATCTAATAATATTATCTTAAGTGTTTCAGACAATAGTTTTAAGAGTTTATCTTACATTGAGTAAAGTATTTAATCTACACCAAATTGTTTTATCTTATGAGAATCGAAGAATATGTTCCATCCACTTAGAATTAGAAAATCTATATTATAAGAATTTATCTTACAAAGAGAATGGTTGAGTTATAGAGTGATCAAGTCAAATGATTTAGTTAGAATAAAAATATGAGAATACATTATCTTATGAAAAGGATATTTTTAAAATATTATCTTATAAAAGAAAGAAGAAGTTGAAGAATCTAAGTGTCACGTCACAGTAACAAATTTTATCTTACACTGAAGAATTATCATATGCAATGAAAAAGTCTGTTTATTTTATGCTTAGTTTGATTAAGATACATTATTTATCTTAAAAATCTCTTGAGAAGTTATCTTACGATGAATAGTACTATTAGTTGAATATCTTATAAAGATCTAACTATTATACAGAATATCAAAATTTCTTTGATAATATCTTAATAAGTCATTTCATGATTTTAGAGTGTATCAAAGAATGGATTATCCATTTAAGGAAAATTGATAAGCACAATATGTTTCTTTGCTATGAATGGAAATATACAAATAATAAGAAGATTTCTAACATCGCTACTACAAAATTAATTTCTATATTTGGAAGGAATAAACACATGAACTTAATGGATTATCTTATTAAATTCTCAAAGAATGTATCGCCTGACTATTATAATTATCTCGTGCTTAAGTTAAAGATGAGATATAAAAAATAAAAAATTGGCCACTTAATGGATATATGAACGCATATACATTAATATGAATACTCTAAATTCCTTTACATAGAAGTGATAAAACATTAACTCTCATGCTATTCTTACCAATTCTATCAGTTACACTAAAGATAATTTTGAGATATAACTTGAAGACTATCATATTCTTAGAACACATCTTCCACTACAGTCAGTTTCTTCTTAAAACTATGTGCTACAACCATTTATTTCAAAGTTTATTCATTCTATTTTATTTAAAATTGGTTTAAGAGTGTGTGTTGAGAGCGAGGATAAGTATTTTAAAGGGATATACTAGTTTAAAGTTCTAGGAAATTTTTATTAAGTTATAGTTTCTTGTACTTAGCTGGGAGCCCTTGGTAAAAGGGTTGTTATATTTAGAACCACCAAAATCATTGAGTAGAGTGTTGGTGGAGTGGACTGGGGGGTTTTTATTCCACGAACCACTATAAATATCCAACATTCAATATATTTCCTTTATGTTTTTATTTCGAATACCTATCATTATTAAGGAAAAATATTTAATCAATCAAACCTGAAGAGGGTGGTTTTCTGTAAAGAAAATTTTAGGAACTCAATTCACCCCCTCTCGAGTTTTTAGTTATCCATTATCTAGGAAAAACATTGGTATAAAAGAAAGTGATTATTGAGTTCATTACTATAAAAGGTTGAAGTCTATTGATCGTTCATTCAAACAGCTTCCATTGTTAATAAACAAAAAGGTATGCCAATGGTTAGAGATACTTACATGAATGGTGAAAACTTTGGTTTCTAGAAGGTTGGAATGATTATTTATCTAAATAATATTGGATTTAAATTTTATCTCAAATAGGTAAATTCCTATGAAATTCATAAGATAGAACCTCAAATATGGGATGCTAAAACTAAAGCGGAATATGATATGAATTTCAAAGCTATGAATTATATAATCTATGGATTAAGATAAAATTAATTCAATATAGTTTCTTAATATCCAAAAGTATATGAAATGTGGACCACTATAGTAGTTGCATATAAAGGTACTAATAATGTGAACTATCTTAGATATGACACTAAAAAACTTAAGTTCGACACATTCAAAATGGATCAAGGTAAAAGTATTACTGAACTAAATGGAAGGATTACTAAGATTGTAAATAATATTACTTCTTTAGGAATACCTATCACTGAGCTTGAGAAAGCGCTAAAAGTTCTTAAATTATTACCACCCAAGTGGAGTGAAGTCAAGAAATTCAAAATAAAATATTTCATCATAACTCTCATGATGTATGAAGTTGAAATAGAAACTAAATCTTGAGAATATAAAATTATCAATAAATAAAATATTTCCTTGAAGGTCTCTACTTATAAGGATGATAGGTGTAACAAAAGTTTACAAATCTCTAAAAAACCATAATAATATGACTCCTCAAGAAACTATGGATCAAATGATGAGATTGCATTGTTTTATCAAAAGGTAAAAAAATTATATAACAATAAAAGAGGTTTCATAAGTCCTTTCAACAAGTACAAGAAAATGGTAAAAATAATTAAGAGATAAGATGTTATGAATGAAATAGGTTAGGACACATCAAGATTAATTTTAAGTCGATTAAGCATGAAAAAAATATAGAAAAGAAATAATTCAAGAGGGCTGGTTATAAGAATAAATCAAAGAAAGTTATAGAGGCCACTTGGAGTACTTCTGATGACTCTTGTGAGTAAACATCGTCAGAATAAAAAGTTGAAACTCTTAATCAAAAGGTCATCATATGCTTCATGGAACATTAAGATTTGGTACATTCTTATCATTCTTCTGGGCTTGATCATGAATTATTAAATTAAAAATGTTCATATAAAGAATTAAATGAATAATATACCATGTTGGTGACTAAATATGAAATCCTAAATAAGAAAATAAAGGCTCTTAGTAATTTATAAAATAAAATTGTTAATGAAGAGGAGGACTTGAACAAATAGATTTCAAGCTTGAAAAATCAATTAGAAAAGTCTACTTTCTTCCTCAAATAATGAACAAGATAAATAATAGAGAACCTATTGAATGAGGATGAAAAAATTAAAGATACCATAAGTGTCTTTAATAAAGGAGGAAATTACCTAAACAAAATTCTTGGTTAACAACAACTTAAGAAAGGCAAGTTTGGAATAGGACGTTAGGGTGAAAAGACCAAATTCTATCAAAAATAATTTTTACCTAGTTTAAAAAAAACCTTTGTAAATTTACCTATTTTAATTTTAGAGAAAATAAAAATTATTCTGATATCTTTAATTTAAAAAATCTTCAATGTATTGAAATCAATAATTCCTTTATTAAAAAATATTTTTCAAAACATGTTGCTATGTTTTCTGGAAAACAAAAACAAATTTTGATAACTAGATCTCTTATAGATAACATTTCTGGACCTAAAAGATTTTGGGTACCAAAAAATTTTGTTTGATTTGTCATTGTAGGGAAAAAACACAAGAATTAAAATAAAAAAAGGTTTATGGATAGTGGTTGTTCAACACATATGTGTGGTGATTTCTCAAAATTTCACTCACTATCTAAGATTGATGGAGGCTATGTCACATTTTGTGAAAATGAAAATGGAAAAATATTTGGTATTGGATCTGTTGGAAATCCTTATTATATACTTACTAACAAAGTTATTTACATTGAAGTCTTAAAGCACAACCTGATAAGTATGCCTCAACTTTTTGATGATGGTTATTCTATTTATTTTTCTAACAATGCATGTTTATTGTTTAAATATAATTTTCTCACAATTAAAGAACCTAAAATAGATAATTTTTACACACTATATCTTTATTATTCATGTATAAAAAATGTAAATTTTTTGAATAATAAAATTGATGAATCATGGATTTGGAATAGAAGGTTTTGACAATAAAATGTCTATTCTCTAAAAAGTTGTTTTTATTAATTTATGTAATATTGTGAAAATGAAAATGATGATAAAATTTTTAATTTATTAAGTGATAATGGAGGTGAATTTGAGAATCATAAATTTAATTCATATTTCTCTAAGTAAGGAATTAAATATACATTCTCTGCCCCTATAAAACCTTAAAAAATAGTGTCGTTGAAAGGAAGAATAGGAATTTTCAAGAAATTGTTAGGACTATGTTATTTGAATATAACATGCCCACTCATTTTTGGGATAAAGTTTTTAACCCCACATGTTATGTCATTAACAAATTTCTAATAAGACATATCTTAAAGAAAAAACCCTATGAGTTATGGAATAATAGAAAACCAAAGGTAAGATACTTAAATGTATTTGGATACAAGGTTTATATACTGAATACCAAATATAATCTTGGAAAGTTTGATCCAAAGGATGATAAAGGTATATTCCTAGGTTACTCCACTACTTACAAATCCTATAGAGTTTTCAATAAAAGGTTAAGGATTGTTGAAGAATCAACTAATAGGAATTTCGATGAAATTGATCCTTTTGATCATAGAATAACTCAAACTAATGAACAAAGTGATTCTTTAGAGGATGTAAGGCCTGAAATCCTCTTTAACAACAATAAGGATTATGATTCGGAAGTTTATTAATTTAAAACAATTCCAAAAAGGGTTTATACTAGTGAACCAAAAAGTGTGTTACCTAGAATAGTTAGAAATCTTAAAGACTATCCTATAGAAACAGTTATAGAAAGCTTAGATGAAGAAGTAATAACTAGAATAAATATAGGAAACCAAGTATAATTATCTACCTTTTTGTACCAACTAGAACCTAAATATGTAGAATAAGATTTATTAGATGAAAGTTGGTTCTTGGATATACAAGAAGAGTTAAATCAATTCAAAATAACCAAATTTTGGGAATTGGTTAAAAGTGTCACGACCCATCCCCTAGGCTCCGTGCCGTGACTAACCTAATCCCACCTTCCATAGATCAGGGGATGACGACTAGGACCAAAAGGAATATACCAAAAAGGGAAGGCATTTCCGTTAACCTATACACATGCACACATCACAAACCGCATAAAGGTAAACACTAAGTAAATTAGAACTATCACAAGACAACTACAGTGAGTACAATACAAACTGAAAGTAAATGTTTCAGAATACAAACCCAAAAAAAGATAACTAAAAAAAGGGAGTACAATATCGCTGATAAGCCGTCCGCTGAAAACCCCACCAAATTGGTAAGCTTCGAGTAGTTATCAGAAGCCGCATAAGTATTCCCCGCTTACCTGATCTCATTGGCCACCACTTGGTCATAGGCCACCGAGTCCTCCATCAAGGCGTTTGTCGTCTGTAAAAGACACGACACGTGCGACTGAAGCACATGCATGGGTGAGTAACATAATACTTAGTAGGGACCCTAATCCATAAAGGAAAGACCAAAAAGTACAACCACAATGCAAAAAAACAAAGCAAAACCAAAAAGTGTGATAAAAAAGCAGAACAACTCACACCAGGTATAACTCAAAGTACAGGAAGTAGAATTATCGTCGTAAAGATAAACATTCGTACTGCTGAGGAATTCATCATCAGGACCCGCTCATCACCTAGGCTAGTTGGATCACTGAGACCCTCTCGTCTCTAGGGCCAGCTGAATCACTTAGAACCGATCATCTCTGGGCCGACTAGATCACTTAGATCCACTCGTCTCTAGGCCAGCTAGATCACTAAGACCTGCTCGTCTCTTAGGCCATCTAGATCACTTAGACTCAATCGTCTTTGGGCCAGCTAGATCACTTAGACCCACTCATCTCTGGGCTAATTGGATCACTTAGAAATTCTCATCTTTGGGCCTACTAGATCACTAAGACACACTCATCCTATCCTTTATTTCACAGCCATCCGTAGGATTCCTGATCGTAGCACGCTTGATTTTAGGATAATATACTCCTCAAGCCATCAGTTTCATCTCAACTACAATGAAATATCACCTAGAGTATTCCCAAAGGACCGTCTCATCGCTAGGGTCCCGACGGCATAGACGACGTGTCAATCAAATGCCCGATCTGAAAGATATTAGAGTTTTAGTAAATATGGACCGATTGTATTTGGGCCCAGTCTGACCTGTTCAGACTGACCCGACCAACCCGGCCCGGGGGTACTGCATGAACCGACCCAGTCCGGCTGACCTGACCCAACCCGGTTGGGTCTGGGCTGGCCCGGTCTGGCCTAGCCACTATGCCAGGCTCGATGGGCCATGGGTCCAGCCCACGAGGTCCTCCAGTGATCCGGTTCCATTTGGCCCGGACCACACTGACGGGATGGTTCTACCCACAGCTCAAGCCGCCCAGTGGCCTGGTCGACCCCGTCGGCCCATCCTACAAAAGCGGTCTAGTTTGCTTCCAGCCCAGGCCGCCCAACAGCTCTGTTCGTGCCATCGGCCTGACCCGATGCTGGGTCCAACCTGCAGGTCCAGCCCGACCTGCTAGGCGGGCAGGTTTTAGCCACCCGGGACACGACGAGCATTGCATCCCTGTTCTGCTGATGAGGCTCGATGAAGCCATGCCCCTCCCCTCTACCGAGACATCAAGCCACGGCCTGCTGGCATCATGCGGCCGACCTAGGGTCGGTTGGGTCCTCCGCACGCGGTCCTGCGTGGAACACATACCATGTGTGTTGCGGCCCACTGAGCGGGCCACTCCTCCAACGCAACACTCGAATGATGCCTCCCTGCTAAACTACCGCATCCACCATCGACTCTGCGTGCCAATGGGGCATGCTGCCTTCTGCCCGTGGCCACCACCAGCATCGGCGCGTCAGCGGTATCTTCCACGGACTACCGGGTCCTCTCCGATTATCCGTTTCTTGAACTGTCTATGCCCTCGAGCTTCTTCGATATCTACCATTCCTACTACTGCCTCGAGGTTGCCTTGACGTTGATTTGGGGGTTCGGTCATGAAGAACACACAAACTCCCAAATGGAACAAACCAACCTTTGTTCGTGTCAGCTCAAATTTGTTCCCGTTATAGGAAACATGAAGCATATACAATTATAATTCACTAGGATTTAATATTCCCTTTTATCCCGTATATTTAAACATCCTGCATTAATTATCAAACCGTGGGTTAAATTGTTGTTAGTTTACCCACATTCGTCATTTAAAATAAAGAATAGAGAAAAGAGAGAATTCACTTAGAAAAAAACCCCTACCAGAGATAAGATTGTTGATCGAGGAAGAACGAGATCGCATGCCTCCGTTATTCATTATTGATCTGTAGCCCACTATCGCTATTGATTCTTTGAAGGGTGAAAGAAGGCGTGTTCTTCGTTTTTCATCGTCACCCACCAAAGCCTCAGAGAAATTCCAGAATTGTGCCAGAAATCCTGCATTGTTTGTTAGGCTATTAATTGACAAACGTGAATCAATGTTTCTATTACACTATATTGCAGCTTCATCATGATGACTCATTAATGAGGTTTATTAATGAGATTAATCATTTCCTCATTGCTACACCACAACGATGACATGCCACTACTAAACTATGAAGAAAAAAAAAATTAAAATAACATTTTAAGCTATTTTATTTTTCTTTCAAAAATTCTGAAAATTAAATTTCACCTTCGACCCCTACTGTAACACCCCAATCTTCCATGGTACGCTTCTCTTTCAATAATGCAATAGCTTGCATTGTATGCAAGTCCGAGATTCTAACACACCACGACCAATCAAAGTAGCCGTTATGAATAGTAATACCCACCTTTCAAAATTATATAAATTTTATATTTCAAAATGGACTTCATTTTTGGATTCAGAATATCGAAATTAGCCTATGTTGAATTTTTGGTATTTTTCCGAGAACTTCCAATTTTTGATGAATAGTGAAAAATACTTAAAATCAACTTTTTTAATAAAAATAATTTATAGTGATAAATTACACTATTTAGTGGTTTTAAATTATAATTAGAATATAATTTTACCATTTTATCCAATGGTGGTCATTATAATTAATTTAACTTTGAAATTGGACATAAACAATTGTCAATCTTTTGACTGATATTGTTTCTTAAAAACACGCTATTTGTTTTGACAACGAGAATTAATTATAAAATTAATTAATTCAACTTATATGTTTTGAATTTTGTAAAATAGACATCATTTTTGAATTCGGAATATCAATTATATCTTAGGGTGAATTTTTCGTATTGTTCTGATAAACTTCAATTTTTGATGAATAGTGAAACCACTAAGTGGTAGTTAAAAAACTAATTTTTCGTTTAAATGAAACTTTACCACTTCCGTGAATTGAATTTCAAAAATCCGACATACATGGTTGTCATTAGTAAGTAAAATGTGGTTCAATAAGATGAAAATAATTTTTGGTTAATAGTAACTTTTAAGTTTTATTAATCGTGATTAAAGGTAATTAGTGTAATTTAAGTAAATATAATGTTATAATAATATGAAATTAACTTTACACTTGTCCTACCCTTATTGTATGATTCATGTCCGACCAAGAAAATCCATGGGTCAACTTGGGGACCCCATGGAGCCACTTGGGTAAGAAAATGACATTAATAAATTTTTATTTAAAGTAAAAATAAAATTGTTACAAACATGTGTTGTTTTACTAAAACAATTATTACATGGGGTTATATAAGTTAAATTTTCGACTATAAATATTAATTGGAAAGCTAAAAATATTTCCTACATCATGGTAATTTTTTTATAATTTTTATACATTAAATAGATAAATTTATTTATGACACCTTGATGATGGAGTGATTACCTCATTAATGAACAATTTAAATAAAATGAAATGATAAGGTAAAATATAAGACTTAAACTTGTCTAAAACCTATTGGATGGGTGTATTTCGAACCCTTATCACCTTATCCTTGAAATATATCATTTTGGGATCTTTAAAATCTAAAAATAATTTCATAATAATGTAACATTTCATGACTTTCCAAGAGTGCCCCTCCTCTCCTCTTATAAAGCCCCCCACCTCTACCACCTTATTCACACCATAAAAGCCATTTGTATCGGCCAAAATCTTCCCAAATACTCTTTCAACTTCCCTATATTACTCCTAGAATCCTCACTTTGGGAAGAAGTCTTCTCAAGGATGCCTTTGGCTCAAATCAAAAAGAGTTACCCGATTTAAAGGTAATGTCTTCTCTTATGTTCTTTTGTATTATTTTGCTTCTCCAACCCCTTAAACTATTTTTATTCCTTTATTTTGTAAAAAAAGTAGTATATTCAATATACTAGGATGTTTTTATGATAATTATTTGATTTAAACTTACACACACCTTCGTCTAATGGTAAAAGAACATACTGTTTCTGTGGGTGGTGAATTACTGCCTCACGAAACGATGATTGTTCAATATTCTTTTAACACCTCTCATGGTGGCCATTATGATGAAAATATTTATATATATGATATATATTATGTTTATGTCTTCTTTATGATTCTGTATTTTTAATTTATGTCATACCTTTATGATTTCCATTATGGGTAAACGCGATAATTTCATTTTAGGAAGTGCGGACTACCACCCCCTCAAAGTGATTTGAATCGTTAATGCCATATGTGGGACATATAAAGGATGGAGTTAATGATATTATATATGATATTATACTGGAATTATAATATACCTTTATATAATTATGATTTCATTCTATTAAATACAATATAGAAATGAAAGTAGCATTCATGCGTACGTACGGCTTACAGTCTCCATGAACGGTGCATTTCATTTCTTACCTCTAAATGTTATTTAATATTATAAATGCATGTATATAATGCATATATATGATATATATGATATATAAATCATGAATATAATTCTTGAGATAATGGATATTCTACCACATAAACAACTTGTAATTATAAGAAGTTTATTGTTGACTCAAGTACCAAAGATCGACAAAATGACCGTTATTAACTTAAATGACTACATAATTTTCATAACATGGTAATAAGTGATATAAAAGGGATAATGAACTTGAAAAAGGTTCTCAAGAAAGTATATATTAACTCTAGTTTATTATTCTAGATATTAAAGAACGATCGAGTCAAGTCGGACACGAGGTAAGGGTCTTCGTGTCAATCTCCTTTCATTGAGGCATATTTCGTTTTATACACAACTTTCTTTTATACGATGTATAAACCCCTTTGAATTTTACTTTTATTCAAAAGGAATATTTTTTAATGAAGCATTTTACTAAATGAAAAAAGGAATTTTGTTTTCTTACGTATGCAGAGACAACGACTTCTCTGCTGCCGTGACCATTATTTGTGTTTCGGCTTCCTCTACAAGCCATAATTTTTTTTAAATAAAAAATAAATACCAAGTTTTACTTTTCTTTTATTTTTGTATTGAAAATGGTTTTGATAATGTTTTGATTATATTAATGTGTTGTATTGATATCTTATGATTGAAATGTGGAAATGTTATGTTTCCTTTATGCATGTTTTATGTGATACGATTATGTTATGGTTTATGATATGTTTAAACCATTTCATATAAGGAATGAATTGGACTTAACAAGTGATTGGTGGAGCCCGATATAGCTCCTCGATGCATCGGTAGGTCTCATGAGACAAACTAGTGTCTTGGCACGAGGCCTTGACAAAACCTTATTTGTATTCTTGGAACAAGGCCTTGGCTACGTGGTTATGATAGTCTGGCATTATGCATTCCATCATTATGAAAGTGGTTATTGATATTGCATGTGATTATTCGACTAGTAAAATATCCATGTGAATAAGTAAATGGCATTATTTCATTTTACTTTTTCCATATTATGTTGAAGTTCAAGTTTAAAAGGCTTTTGTTTTAGTTATACATTGCCTTAAATGTTTATGTTTATTTATGAAAGTATCCACTATATTGTTATCCTTACTGAGAATCTAATCTCACCCCTTTCTATGTTTTATTTTCCCAGGATGTGAAGAAATATTTTTTGACTGACCTGTAGGGATAGTCTGAAGGGGATAAGAGTGTAGACTGTGGAGTCTATGTTATTGTGATTTTTTACTTTATGATGTAATGTAACATTTATAAATGTATCTAGTGTTTCCAAGGCTACTAAACTAATCAGTCTTTTGAGACTTGATCTTTTGTGATCATGCCAATGTTACGTAATAATACACTGACTCTAGGTAACTGGAGTCGGGGCATTACAGTTGGTATCAGAGGCAGTTTAGTAATAACCTTGGAAACTAGATTTAGATAAACTCTGATTATAGTACATATCCCTAATATTGACTTTGAGGATTAGTATAGAAGAACTTCCTAGAATTTTGGTATTCTAGAGATTTTGTGAGTTTTTCAAGCAATGCATCCATGTCTGGATACGAGCAGGTAGAGGTGGCTCTGGCAGAGGTGTACCTAGGGGTAAAACCCGAAAACACCACTTTGAGCAAGACTCGAACGGGAACTGGTGCACGACAACGGTCCTTGTTGCACTCTTGGTTACGAAACTCCTGGGGGATATGCTTAGGATAATTCTCATTTTCATTACAAACCATTATGAAGGGTTTATGAGTATATACTTCTTCAAATAAAACATCTTTATGATTATGGATTATATCCATAAACCGTTCAATTTACATTAAGTATTTTACAAGTTTGGAATTATTCATTGTAATTCATAAACTGACCTAGTTTATGCCATTGTATAGAAATTATACCTAGTATAAGGAATGCAAACTCTAGAAATATGTATGATCCAAAGAGTAATAAGGATCATATCTTTCATGGTATTAAGCTGACATTTAGAAGGGAAATTGTCTCCCATGTTTTCTCAACATATGAAGAAATAGTATCATGTGTTAATAAGATAAGTAAAGAATTCTCTGAGTCCTATGGATTTGAAGGTATGCAAGAGAAGAAAAGGATGTAAGAGAGAAAGATGGATAAAGGTAAGATGGAAAAGAAGAATTTTCCAATATGTGATAACTGTGGGAAGAAACACCTTGGAACTTTCCTGAAGGGAATGAGAGTTTGTTATAAGTGTAGAGAAAAAGGACACCAAGTGCGTGACTGCAAGGGTAAGAAAAAGGTTTCAAATGTACAATGCTTCATTTGCAAGGAGTGGGGACACTACATAAACCAATGTCTAAATCATCAGAGTATGACCCAAATGATGCTATTAGATAATAATCAAGTTATGATACTACCATAGATGAGGGAGAATGATTAGAGTTCTTATGTTTTTATTAAAGAATTATATCATTTTAGTGTTGTATCAATGATGTACTGGTTATAATAATTATGGAGTATATAAGGATTGTACTGCGGTACTATTTCATTAAGGACTTGAGATTGTGTGGAACCAAGAAAAGTGACTCAATAACAAGTTATCTTTTTTGGAAAATATATGGTTAAGAGAAATATAAACCATAATATGGTTCTGATACCTAGATAGTGATTTTGGAATAATACATGATTGATTTGGATAAATTATATTGGATATTCTTGACTTCCTTGAAGCTGATTAATGATTTGTATACATTTTTGGATAGAAGGAGTATATCTAGTATTCTATAAGGAATAAGGGATCATGAATGTAATCAATAAGGATTTATGGTAATTCAGGATGTTGTATTTTTTTAAAAGAATACATGATGAAGGTATTCACATGTTATTACGCAACAAAAAAGATCTTCATTGTGTTTACCTTCCTTATAAAATTTGGACTGTGAGTTTGGACATAGGTATTTTGGATAACTATAAAGGATGGAATGGATTAAGTTGAACTTTTGATAGTATTGTTTAAGGTTAAAACATTTCTGAAGATTATTTTTGGAATATTATAATACTATAGTTTTAGGAAAAGGACAACCTACAGGTCGGGGGATAACCCATCGCGTCGGATAAAGCTGTAGGAATCGAACCCAAAACCATAGTGTGACAGGACTTTACTTCCTACCACTAGCCTACAGGAAGTCCCTGGTTATTAAAAAATATTTTTCCTAATCTAAATGGTATGTGTTAATATTTTGAACCTTGTATGATTAGGATAAATATAATATTTTCGAGTTTTATTATCTTTTTGAGTGAAAGATGAGTTTGTGGTAGAAATTAGTTGATGGTTGAAAATCTACTTGTCAAGTATATATATATACCTCTATCTTATTCTATGAATAAATTAATTATTAAACTTTAGGTAAGGGATATTAAAACAAAAATGTGTTATCCTAATACCGTATGTTTTGTTGAACTGATGATATTTTCATCATAGATTGATGGCTTTGAGGCCCTAAATTTTACACTTGTTTGTGATTGATGACCTCAATCAATCCCTACAAATATTTACGTTTTCCCTCCAAATATTTGTCTCTAATTTCCACCGATATTCTCTTAATCGAGATCATAATTTGGTGGTGACTTTTTCATTTCCCTTTCCCTCTTATTAAGGCTAAATTTTATTAACCTTATTTCCGATGTGGGGTTTCCACAAAGGTATTTTCTACTTTCAACCTTTTATTTTCGAAGAAAATTTTCAAATTGAGAGGACGCAATTTATTTAAGGAGGGGAGAATGTAACACCCCAATATTCCATGGTACGCTTCTCTTTCAATAATTCAATAGCTTGCATTGTATGCAAGTTCAAGATTCTAACACACCGCGACCAATCAAAGTAGCCGTTATGAATAGTAATACCAACTTTTTGAAATTATATAAATTTTATATTTCAAAATGGACTTCATTTTTGGATTCAGAATATTGAAATTAGCCTATGTTGAATTTTTGGTATTTTTCCGAGAACTTCCAATTTTCAATGAATAGTGAAAAATACTTAAAAACAACTTTTTTAATAAAAATAATTTATAGTGATAAATTATACTATTTATTGGTTTTAAAATATAATTATAATATAATTTTACCATTTTATCCAATGGTGGTCATTATAATTAATTTAACTTTGAAATTGGACATAAACAATTGTCAATCTTTTGATTGATATTGTTTCTTAAAAACACGCTATTTGTTTTGACAATGGGAATTAATTATAAAATTAATTAATGAAACTTATATGTTTGGAAATTTTTAAAATATAAATCATTTTTGAATTCGGAATATCAATTATATCTTAGGGTGAATTTTTGGTATTGTTCTGAGAAACTTCAATTTTTGATGAATAGTGAAACCACTAAGTGGTAATTAAAAACTAATTTTTCGTTTAAATGAAACTTTACCACTTCTGTGAATTGAATTTCAAAAATCTGACATACATGGTTTTCATTATTAAGTAAAATGTGGTTCAATGATATGAAAATGATTTTTGGTGAATAATAACTTTTAAGTTTTATTAATCACGATTAAAGGTAATTAGTGTAATTTAAGGTAAATATAATGTTATAATAATATGAAATTACCTTTACACTTGTCCTACCCTTATTGGATGAGTCATGTCAGACCATAAAAATCCATTGGTCAACTTGGGGACCCCATGGATCCACTTGGGTAAGAAAATGACATTAATAACTTTTTATTTAAAGTAAAAATAAAATTGTCAAAAAACATGTGTTGTTTTACTAAAACAATTATTACATGGGGTTATATAAGTTAAAAGTTAGAATATAAGTATTAATTAGAAACCTAAAAAGATTTCCTAAATCATGGTATTTTTTTATAATTTTTATGCATTAAATAAATAAATTTATTTATGACACCATGATGATGCAGTGATTACCTCATTAACGAACAATTTAAATAAAATGAAAAGATAAGGTAAAATCTAAGACTTAAACTTGTCTAAAACCTATTGGATGAGTGAATTTAGAAACTGTATCACATTATCCTCGAAATATATCATTTTGGGACCTTTAAAATCCGAAAAGCATTTCATAATAATGTAACATTTCATGACTTTCCAAGAGTGCCCCTCCTCTCCTCTTATAAAAGGCCCCCACCTCTACCACCTTATTAACACCATAAAATCCATTTGTCTAGGCCAAAATCTTCTCAAATAATCTCTCAAATTCCCTATATTACTCCTAGAATCCTCAATTTGGGCAGAAGTATTCTCAAGGATGCCTTTGTCTCAAATCAAAAAGAGTTACCCGATTTTAAGGTAATGTCTTCTCTTATGTTCTTTTGTTTTATTTTTCTTCTCCAACCACTTAAACTATTTTTATTCATTTATTTTGTAAAAAAACCAGTATATTAAATATAATAGGATGTTTTTATGAGAATTATTTGATTTACACTTACACACACTTTCGTCTAATGGTTAAATAACATACTATTTCTGTGGGTGTCGAATTACTGCCTCACAAAACGATGATTGTTCAATATTCTTTTAACACCTCTCATGGTGGCCATTATGATGACCCTATTTATATATATGATATATATTATGTTTATTTTTTCTTTATGATTATGTATTTTTCATTTATGGCATACCTTTATGATTTCCATTATGGGTAAACGTGATAATTTCATTTTAGGAAGTGCGGACTACCGCCCCCTCAAAGTGATTTGAATCGTTAATCCCATATGTGGGACATATAAAGGATGGAGTTAATGATATTATATATGATATTATACTGGAATTATAATACACATTTATATCATTATTATTTCATTCCATTAAATATGAAATAGAAATAAAGTATCATTCATGCGTACGTAATGCTTACCGTCTCCATAAACGGTGCATTTTATTTCTTACCTCTAAATGTTATGTAATATTATAAATGCATGTATCTACTGGAAATATATGATATATATTATATCTACATCATGAATATAATTATGGATATAATGGATATTCTACCACATAAACAAATTGTAATTATAAGAAGTTTATTATTGACTCAAGTACCAAAGATTGACAAATCAACCGTTATTAACTTAAATGACTACATAATTTTAATAACATAGTAATAAGTGATATAAAAGGGATAATGAACTTTAAAAAGGTTCTTAATAAATTAGAGATTAACTCTAGTTTATTATTCAGGTGATTAAAGAATGATCGTGTCAAGTCGGACACGAGGTAAGGGTCTTCGTCTCAATCTACTTTCATTGAGGCATATTTTGTTTTATACACAACTTTCTTTTATACGATGTATAAACCCCTTTGACTTTTAATTTTATTCAAAAGGAATATTTTTGAATAAAGCGTTTTACTAAACGAAAAAAGGAATGTTTTTGTCTTATGTATGCAGAGACAACGACTTCTCCGCCGTCGTGACCATTATTTGTGTTTCGGCTTCCTCTACAAGCCATAATTTTTTTTAAATGAAAAATAAATACCAAGTTTACTTTTCTTTTATTTTGGTATTGAAAATAGTTTTGATAATGTTTTGATTATATTAATGTGTTATATTTATATCTTGTGATTGAAATGTGTAAATTTTATGTTTCCTTTATACATGTTTTATGTGATACGATTATGTTATGGTTTATGATATGTTTAAACTTTTTAATATAAGGAATGCATTGGACTTAATAAGTGACGGGTGGAGCCCGCTATAGCTACTTAATGCATTGGTAGGTCTCATGAGATAAACTAGTGTCTTGGCACGAGGCCTTGACAAAACCTTATTTGTAGTCTTGGCACGAGGCCTTGGCTATGTGGTTATGATAGTCTGGAATTATGAATTCCATCAATATGAAAGTGGTTATTGATGTTGCATGTGATTATTTGACTAGTAGAATATCCATGTGAATAAGTAAATGACATTATTTAATTTTACTTTTTCCACATTATGTTGAATTTCAAGTTTAAAAGGCTTTTGTTTTAGTTATACATTGCCTAAAATGTTTATGTTTATTTATGAAAGTTTTCGCTATATTGTTATCCTTACTGAGCATCTGAGATCACCCCTTTATATGATTTATTTTCCCAGGATGTGAAGAAATATTTTATGACTGACCTACAGGGATAGTCTGAAAAGGATATGAGTGTAGACTATGGAGACTATGTTATTGTTATTTTTCACTTTATGATGTAATGTAACATTTATGAATGTATCTAGTGTTTCCAAGGCTACTAAACTAATTGGTCTTTTGAGACTTGATCTTTTGTGATCATGCCAATGTTATGTAATAATACACCGACTCTGGGTAACTAGGGTCGGGGCGTTACACCTACCGGTTGAGGTTATGCTTTTCCTAAGGTAAAAACTCCCTCACAAGCTCAATGGTTCTCTCAGCTTTCAAATCCAAGTTACCATTTTGGAGTTATAAGGTTTTGAAAATAAAATAATTGTTACTTAATTATTTTATTTATGGCCAAAACTACGTTCCACTGTTGGCCCGCGTCGGCCAATGTGAGGCCCCTCTAGGTGAATCCTGACACTCTGAGTTCAATGGTGCCCTTAGATTTTTGATCTAGACACCGAGTTAAAATTTATAAAAAACCACACACATGTTTATTTAATGAACCTTAAAAATAGTTCAAAAATATGTTTCGGCTACTCCGAGCCTCTAAATTACGTGCCATCTCAGAGCCTAGTCTCAAAATAATCCAATTTAATTTTCAAAAACAATTCATGGAATTCCGAGGTATTAAAGAAAGACCTTATGACTATCCTGTATTTGAAAAAAATGGGGTTTTAATAACAATCAATATGATCATGGTGTAATAACTAGAAATAAAGATAGATTAGTTTCCAAAGGATACAATCAAGAATAAGGAATAGATTATGAAAAAAACTTTTATCCTGTAGATATGTTAGAATCTGTTAAAATCCTTATAGAATATGAATATTATATGAATTTTAAATTATATCATATGGATGTTAAATTTTCTTTTCTAAATGGTTTTTTATGGAGGAATTTTATGCAAAAAAACCTCATAGTTTTTAAGCCCCTCACTTTCAAAATTTAGTTTTAAACTTACCAAATCTCTATATAGACTTAAATAATCACCAAGATCATGGTATGAATGATTAAGTTCTTTTATTTTATCAAATGGTTTTATAGTAGGAATGGAATATCCTATATTATTTAAGAAAACTTAGTCCTCATATATTTTATTAGTAAAAATACATGTAGATGATGTTATTTTTAGATCAAAAAATAAAAAACTGGGAAATAAATTTCAAAACTTATGCAAAAATAATTTGAAATGAGTATGATGGGTGAGTTAAAATATTTTATAGGATTTTAAATCTATAAAAAATATTTTGGAAATATTTTAAACTAAATAAAATATGTACTTTATTTACTTAAAAAGTTTTGACTTAAAAACAGTAAAACCTACTCAACTCTTATGAGCTTTAATATTAATCTTGATATGGATGAAACTAGAAAAATAGTTAAAAACATGTTTTATAGAGGAATATTTGGATGTTTGTTATATCTTATTTCAAGTATACCAGACATTATGTTCTTAGAATTTATTTTTGCAAGATTTCAATCCAAACCAAAATAATATCATTTAAATGTTTCCAAAATAATTTTAATATACTTAAAGGAAACATGTCTATTTTTCTTATTTTTCCTCAAACTTATGACTTCAATATAACTTCATATTTGGATTTTGATTTTTTTGGATGTATAATATATTTTAAGATCACCTTAGGAACCTATGATTTTCTTATAAAATCACTTGTATCTTGGCCAATTAAGAAAAAAAACTCGATAGCATTATCAAATGCTGAAGATGAATATATTATAGCAAGAATTTATCATGAAAAATTATTGTGGATGAAACACACCTTAATGGATTTTGGATTTAATTTTAATTGCATGCCGATAAAAATTGATAACATAAGTGCTCTAAACTTTTTAGAGAATTTGATAAACCATTCAAGAACGAATCATATTGATTTAAGACATTGTTTCTTAAGATATCATGCAAAAAATAATGACACCTCTTTTGAAATTGTTTTCACAAAAAATAAATTAGCATAAATTTTTACCAAAAATTTACCTACTAAAATATTTGATTTCATTAAATCAAAATTATGTTTTTTTAATTTTACTTAATGTTATTTTGAATATATCATATTTTTGTATTCAAAGAATATATGTTATTTAACTTATTTTATTTAGTTTTTGGTGATGTTTTTTTGAGTATTAGTCAAATAAAATAGATCACATCACCTTATTTTATTAATAATTAATCTTCACATTACATCACAACCCCTTGATTACTGCAAATAAAAAGAATTGTATCGACTCTACGCACACATCATTTTGAAAACCTTTGAACCCTATTTATATTTTCTACCCAAAAAATTGTTTCCTTAACCCTACGACCTTCTGAATCCCATCATCAATAGAGAAAACAAAGAGAAAAAATGGTTCCTCATTGAGTAGAATCAAGCAGGAAAGTTCTAAGTGGACAAGCAATATATCTTTATTGGATTGATAAAATGGATATTCCACTAAAGAAATTTATCAACCATAAAGTATTGGAATATGTATTTTATGAAATCCAAACATGGTTTGTGTTTTAAATTTAAGTTCATTAGTTATATGTGAACTTAATGTTTAATTTTGGTGTTAGTGATGACTTATTCGTGACAACAGTGAATCAGAAGAGTTTATCATTTACTTTGTTTGGAATGGATGAAGTTTTCAAATGCCCACATGAAGGTTATACTAATTTCAGTTCCTCATTTCATTCCATAGATAAATTTAGTCCTCTTGAGATTATAAAGTCTCTGTTTGGATCTACTAATATGGAGAGGAAACTATTCAAGTATTTAGAAGTAGAAAAGAAAGTCCTCATCAAGTTCATACAATCCACCATCGCTCAGCACAATGGTGAGTTTGAAAAGGTTTTATTGCAGGATTTTACTTTGTTATACTTTTTTATGATTGAAAATATCATTAATTTATCATGGTATATCATAATGTATATGTGGAATGTATATAACAAGTCTATAAATTTATTTCATTTTAGTAGAATGTTAACTTTAGTCTTTCAACAAGATGGAATTTTTTTGGATAAAAATATAGACACTTGTTATCATGGGTTGAAAATGTTAAGTGAAAATGATTTGAGAAAAAATGATTTGTGTTTGAATTCATCTTTGACCAAGTTAGTACTGGTAACTTTAGAAGGTGAAGTTAACCCCACTTTAACATAGGGGGAGTCATCCTGCCTGCAAGAAAAACAATTTTTAGTATATAGAGCACTTAAAAGTACTAAGATAAGAGAAATTCCTAATGATGACAAGAATATTTAAAAAAGGTGAAGGAGAGTTAGAGTTGTTCTTAAAATTAGAGAATCAAATTATCATCAATAGATCTCACCTCATATTCTTGTTTATACTCTATTCAATAGAGAAAGGTTAGCCTTTATTGACACCCATTTTTTATGTAGTTCAATAAAAAACTTTCTCCTTAAGATCAAGAACTTCAACTCTTATAATTTATTCTCATTCTAAAGAATTGGGTAAGTTAGGTGCAATAATAGTCAGATCTATATCTCATGAATCTCATCATGTTGAAGATTTACCTTGTGTTGGAGAAATTCATCCATAATGTTCTAAATGTATAGAAGTTTAACATATATATTCTCATCTATTAATGACAATTGTAGAAATTCGAAAGCACCTAAATCTAGTAGAGATAACAATGAAAGATATCAAGGTATCTATTCAAATTTTATGTTGGAAGTGTAATCCATGGAATCCTAGTTATTCAAATAAAAAAATTAAATAAGAAATATTCATGATAATGTTATTTTAAGATATGATGTAAATGAAGTGAAGTTGTTAGTCCATTCAGTGGTTGAAAAGTTGTCAGTGGAACCCTCCTCTGAAGCCTCAAGTCAAATGAATGCTTGTTTCAAGTTATAATGAGTTCTTATGGATATAGACACAATTAATTCTACACTCACCTTAATTCAGTGTGACATACTTCTAAAAGTAGTAATTCTGGATCTTTAAAGAAATATAATAGATAAAATTAGAAGGATACTTGTATTTACACCTAACTCTATTGCATCATTTGATCAGTAAAATAAGTAAATATTTACTATATTATAAGAAAAAGTTCTAGAAATTCATCTGTTAACATCTCAAGTGAAAAAAATATATGTTTCATTATCCATGGATTGCAAAAAAATGGATAGATCTCTTGACAACAATTTTGAAGTCTTAGAGAAGAGATTTTAAGATTTGAATCAAGTAGTTGTAAATAGTATGAATCCATAATCTTATGATGAAGAAGAAATTGAATCCTTTATTCAGGACCAAGAGTGTCCAGTATTAGTAAAAGATAAAGAAATTGTTTCAGTTGATCATTCAGTCACTGTGATAGAGAATCAGTTTGAAGCGATAAAGAAGTTAATAGTTGCTTCTTCTAAGAAGGGGTATATTTAAAATCTTCTTAGAAATTATTCACCAAGGATATGTAATGGGTTTAAAACTATTTTATGTTTTTGTAATAATTTCATGGTGAAAAGGATTGATTTATGTATCGATGATTTGTTTCAGATGAGGGGAAGATGTCTGCCTAGACCTCCCATCACTAATCGTCATGTTTATACCATAAAAAGAATAAAATAAATCTTTAATCAGACTAAAATCATTCAAATGGAAAATCTAAGGTTTTTTAAATAAGTTTCTTTACCTTTACCTATTTAATCCTCTTAAATATCCTTTTTTAATATAAATAAATTCTATTTGATGAGAGATCAATGAGCTTCTCTCCACATCTAATCCACACTAGTAAGGATCGGTCGAAGAGACCGAGTAGGTCTTGGAGTATCTCTATTGATGTTGGGTGATGTTTTTGGTGAAATAACCAATGCCCCTCTATCTAAATCATCTTTACCCTCTATTTAGACTTTATCCTTTAATAAACCACCCCAAAGAACCATTTCATGTTCAATAGCTGGTACACCTACACCTTTTAGATTGCATAATTGGTTTCCCGATAGAGGGGAACTTTACAAAAATTTGAATAATGCCTAGTTTAATGAAATATTTAAGTATTTGAATCTTTTTAAGATAATATTTTAATGATTGAATTATTTTTCTAAATTCATGATTTTAATATTCTTTTTAAGATGTTTATTTATGATATTCTTCTATGTGTTTAGAAATTATTAACTATTCTTATCTTATGAATTTTTTATCCTTTTAATCTATACTATTTTAATTGTTTATCCATATATTAAATATGATTTAGTATCTGTTTTCTATTCATATTTTAATTTATTTATTTTCTTAATTATTCCTATTTATTATTTCTACAACTTGATTCCAAATTATACTCAAAATCAGTAGCATTTACTATTTACTATTTTTTATGTGAAATATTAATGGTATTCCTTTTCTCTACTTCTTTTAGATATCAAAAAAGGGAGAAGAAAAGGAAAATAAAAAAATCTAAATTATTAATGTTATTATACACAAAATTCTTTTTCAAAAGGGGATACTAAAAGAAGAATATAAAAATTTAAATTTTAAAATTATTACTCTGTGAATTGAAAAAGGAGAATGTAAAAGAAAGAATATATTTTAAAAGTTTCTATCATGAAATTTATGTTTTCTAATTCATGGGTTTTGTGATCATAAAAGTGGGGATATTGTTGGAAATATTATGTTGTTCCAACATATATTAGTTTTTTTGTGTCTTGTTGATTCAAAAAATCCCTAATTTTATTCTAACAATATTATCTTAAGTGTTCCAGACAATAGTTTTAAGATTTTATCTCATGTTGAGTGAATTATTCAATCTACACAAAAGTGTTTTATCTTAAGAGAATCAAATAATATCTTTATTATACTCAGAATCATAAATGATCTGTTGGAAGACTTTATCTTATGAAGGGAATGGTTGAGTTTCTAAATGATCAAGTCAGATGATTTAGTCAGAATGAAAATATGATAAGATGCTATCTTACAAAAAGGATATTCATAAAATATTATCTTATGAAATTTAGAAGAAGTTGAATAATCTAAGTTTCACATCATTGTAAAATATTTTATCTTATGCTAAAGAATTATATTATGCAATATAGAGGTCAGTTTATCTTTTTCTTAGTTTAATTTAGAGACCGACTTTGTCTTACGCATTATCTTGAGAATTTATCATATGATAAACAATACTATCAGTTGATTATCTTAAGAAGATCTAGATATTATGAAGAATGTCATGATTACTTTTATAATATCTTGAAAAGTCATTTCATGATTTTATAGAATATCAGAAAATGGATTATCCATTTTAGAAAAAATCAATATGCACAAAATGTTTCTTTGTTATGAATTGAAAGATCCGAAGAACAAGAAGATTTTTGATATCACTAACGCAAAAGTAATTTGTATATTTAGAAGGAATAGAAACATGAAATTAATGGCTTGTCTTATCAAATTATAAATGAATGGACTGCTCAACCATTATAATTATATCATGCTTAATTTTAAAATGATATATAAAAAAGGAACAGTGGGTCGCTGCATGGATATGAACATGCACATACATTCATACGAATACTATGAATTATTTTACATAGAAGAGATAAAACATAAATGATCATTATGTGTTTAAAAATTCTATTAGTTTCACTAAATATCATTCTAAGATATACCATGAAGACTATCATCTTACCATAATACATCTTTCACTATTATTAGTTGATTCTTGAAACTGTGTTGTGAAACCATTTCTTCCAAAGTTTGTTCATTCTATTTAATTTTCACTTAGTGTAAGAGTGTGTTTTTAGACTGATGATAGGTCTTTTCAAGGTAGAGTATGGTTAAAAGCTCTTGGACCTTTGTACTAAGTGACAACTGTTTGTACTCAGTTGAGAGCCCCATGTGAAAGGGTTGTTATAGTTAAAATCACTAAACTCGTGGAGTAGAGTGTTAGTGGAGTGGACAAAGAGATTTCTATTACCTGAACCACTATAAATATATTACATTCAATATCTTTCCTTTTAAGTTTTTATTTCCACTGCCTATATTTATTAAGGAAAAATATTTAATCGATTATACAAGAAGAGGGAGGTTTTCTGTAAAGAAAATTTTGGGAACTCAATTCACCCCCTATTGAGTTTTCAGTTAGCCATTATCTAGGACAACATTATATTGAATATTTTATATATTAACAATAATATATATATATATATTATACTAATAATATATGTATATTTTATATTTTATATATTAAAAATAATATATAATATGTTTATCTATAATATTATATATATATATACAATATATAAATAAATAAATAAATAAATATTTATAATTTTTTTTTTATATATAAAATATAAGTTTATATATATAAATACATAATATATATTGTATATATTAAAAATATTTATGTTTATATATATGTGTGTTTATAATATATACTATTAGGTGCTCGAGAGTACAATTACATCAAATACACACCCACCCACCCATATGCCAAGGTCAAACCCCAGTCCATACCCCCCCCAGGGATAGACCAGAGATCATTCCTTGAACTATATATATATATATATATATATATATATATATATGGGGAGCTAGTAGGTCACCCACTTCATCCCATCACCCCTGCCATTAGGTGGGGGCACATCTATGCATTGGCCATGTAGTAGCACAAACCATCATCATGTCAGTCTCTGTTGACGTTGACCGAACATCATCCCCTCCCCCCTGTCGTTAGGTAGAGGCTCATCAACATCTCCAAGGAAGTAGCACGAGCTCTCCTCACACTAGCGTCAGTTGTCACTAGCCAAAAATCACACCCCCTACTGACCGTTAGGCGGGGGCACACTTGAATCACTGTGAGCCTCACACCGCCACTAGAGACCACCATCTTGCATACGCCTACACCAGTCACCCATGGAAAGCCTCCAAACTGACCATATCAAATATCCTCACCCATTAGACACACAGGTACTCAGAGACCTCTATCCCACACACGACCTCATGGAGACCATTTTCTGTAATCGATCTCCATCCATAAAGCCACCGTTGGCTGCCCTGTCCTCCTGCACAACTATGCGCCACCCCAACCATCGAATGGGGACCCCTTCAGAACACCGATTGTGATTGCGCCCCAAAATTCTTCCACCCCCACCATCGAGTGGGTGTCCATTCACACCGCCCAATGACCTTCCGTCATAGTTGGTGTCATTTGACGTCATCCCACACCAGTATCCCCCATTTTATTAGAGGCCAAGAAGTAATGTGACTGGGAATCAAACCCAGCTGCCTAGATGCCATGCGGGGCGTATTGAACTAATCAGGTGTGCCCCCACGTGAAATGTGTGTTTATAATATATTAATAATATATATACATATATATTTATTTATTTATTAACAATATACATTGTATTTCTAAGCATTATAATATATTAATAATATATATATTGTATATAATATATTAATAATATTTATGCATATATATATATATGTTTTTATTTATTATTATTATTAACAATACATATTTATTTATTGATATATATATATACATATATTAAACAATATATATTAATAATATAATATATTAATAGTTATGTTGAAATATGATCACATGGAAACTAACGTGGGATTGAGCAAAATTTTTTAAGTAAATAGGGGGGAGAAGGTATGTGAGGGTGAGAAAGGTGGTGGTTACCAAGGTAGGTGAGCAGGGCTAGGCCACTGGTGGCGGGGTGGGGCTTGTGAGGTGGGGGTCATCAGTTGGCAGTGTTATAGGTGGGGCTGGAAAGGTTGGAAGTGGGGTTGGTGGGAGGCGGAGCTAGCGATATGGGAGGGAGCGTGCTGGGGTGGGAGACATAGCTGTCTAGCTGAGAATGATATCACGGTGGTAAGAGGCAAAGTTGGTGAGGCGGGAGGAAGGGTCGATGATCATGGGGAGTGCACGGGGGTGGGAAGAAGAATTGGAGGGGATAGTTTAATTCTAAATTCATTAAATGTCTAATTCCTAACATTTTTAGAAACATTGGGAATTAATGACACCACATTTACCTATGTTTTTTAGAAATTTTGGCAAATAAAATGCCCGATTCCCAACATTTACAAAAATATTGGTTAATAAAATGTAATTACCTATGTTTATAGAAACATAGGTAAATGACTAATTAGAGACATTTATAAACATAACTAATTTATGATACCACAATTACCTACATTTTTATAAAACATTGTAAAATTAATTATCTATGTTTATAAATGTTTCTAATGAAAAAAAATGTAGCTAAATTATGTTTTTTTATTATAGTGAAGAAATAGAAAAGAATAATATATTTAAAACTAGAAAATCCCCTCTATCAACTTTGTCTTTGAGAATCACCATCAGTATAAGAAAACCTACAATTAGAAATAATATCATAAAATAAGAAAGGATGACATGATATCTTAAATGAAAATTAAGGGAAAGATAAATGATATTCAATAGGTAAGGATGGAACAAATTTATAGGGGTAGTCTAGCAGTTACAAAGGGAAATATGGTTGTTGAAAATATAGTTATTGGAAATATATTCATTGGAAATACACGTATCCAATAATTATACTGAAGTTGTGTATTGTTAGTAAAAAATTTAAATAATATATTTTATAAATAACAAATAATGTAACAAAAAATATAATATTTAATTAAAATATTTATTATAAAGTATTTGTATGTGTTAAAAATATTATTATCAAATAATGATATGATAAAATTGAAAGAAATATTTTAACATTAACATATTGATAAAATTAAATTATTATAATATAAATAGTTGATTTTAATTTTATTTTGGTTAAGATCATTTAATATAAAAGAGATTTTTCAAAAGACTATTTTTCTAGAAGTGTTGTGTATTTTTAACTTAATAAAACAAATCACTAATAAAGAATGATTTTAAATAAATTTATTTATAATATATAAGGAAATAAATTAATAATAACCTTATAGTTATTATTAGTCAAGTACTAAGAATAAATTCATTTTACGCTTAAAAATGTATTTTACTAAATATTGTCTTTTTTATGAGATATGAATTTTTTTACTTTAAGAAAAAAATTATATTTGAATTAAATGATGATAAATTATATTATTTATAATAATATATTAATTTTAAATTTATATGAAATAAGAGCAATAATAATTAATATTTTTAAATTTCATTTTCCTATAAAAATGGTTTTTAATTTTATTTTATGTTTCCATTTAAAATTTTATTTCCAAAATTTTAGAATTCTAAATTGAACAAATTAACTTTAGTTTTTTAGATTCATCATAACTATATTATATTATGATGAATTTATGCGATTTTTATGAAAAGATTGATTTTTAAATGAGTAACGCAAAATACCATATTTATAAATACTGTGACTTTTATGACATAATTAGGATATAATAATGACTTAAAAATTTATGAAACCTTTTTTATTGACCGAATATTTTTTTAAGTAAAAATATACATTTAAAAAAATTAATTCTAATTTATAAACCTATATTTGACTTTGAAGAATCGAAATTATAATTTTCATTAAAACTTTTACCAGGAAAGTTTAGGTTCTGAGCGAACTCAGCACTAATAATTATTAATTAAAATAAAAAGTAAAAAGAAAGAAACCAACCACCATGTGGCTCATAAGGTCCATTATATTTTTAGGTATAAAAAATAAATTACCTAGGTAAAAATTAGTTACCACTGTAAAAGTATAAATGGAAAAAGAGATAAATAAAAAGAGTAAAATACCTAAAAACTTTAAAAACATCTCTCTAAATGATTCCTAGAGGTATTTATGGATCTTATGTCACCCCTCTAAATTACTTTCCACTTCTTGAGAAACTTTATTACAAAAATTCCACTCCTCTCACTTATAAAAGGATCCCTTCACCATCCCAATTATTCTCACATCCAAAGACCTTTAGTTTGAGAAAAATATATCCAAATAACTCCACAAAACTCCTAGAAACCTTTTAATGATTTTTATCCTCAAAATATCACCCTTTAATGCCTTAATCTTATTTTCAAAGGAGTTATTCCAAGAACCAAGGTAAAAATTTTCAAATCATTTCTTATCATTTTTATTTCTTTTAATATTCTTATTTCACCTCAAATTAAATTATACCATTCTAAAATAATAACATCAATATCATTATTATACTTAATTATAATTATATTTATAGAAAAATCATTATTAATATATCCCCTTCTCCTTAGAAAAAATGAATACATTGTCCATGCATACGTGTGAACCACCACCTCTATGAGTGAAATGTTTTATTTTTCATAACCACCTTATATGGATAGATAAAAAAATTTATTTAATGAATAAATATGATATTTATAACATGATAATTAATATAAAAAGACAATTCATTCTTTATATTGTTTCTTTTATATGGAAAACAAAAACGTTGTTCGTTTGTACGTGCGGACTACTGTACCCATGGAACAACATATTTAATTTTTCATCACCACCATACTTGTATGATTATAATAATTTATATAATGAATTAAAATGATATTTGAAATTATTAAGGTTTTTTAAAGGTTATATTAATATTTAACTCATGATTAATATACCTTTTTTTTGTAAAACATTATCAATACAAGATCATCATAAATTCTATCTTCACTGACTATAACTAAAACTAGGATGGAATGAAATTAAAACTTTATAAATCATTATAAAGAAACTATTATAGTACATTTTATAATATAGGAATGATGAACTTGGTATCAAAGAATTGTAATTGATGTCACTATTATAAAACATTTCCGCAACAATAAAATTACTAACATCTAATGTTGAAAATAAATACTAACTAGCCAAAAAATGTTTAATATATTTTTTACAATGGGGTTGTAACAATTATTTTTTAAAATGGATGTTATAATTTTTTTTATTATTTAAATTTTAAGCATTTTAAGAAAATAATTTTCCTTTATCTTTCATATCGGTTATTATAAAACCAACATGAAAGACGCATTTTTTTCATCTATTAAAAAAATTAAATGATGTAAAAAACCTAACTTATTACATTTAATATTAAAAAATTACATAATTTTTTATTTTAGAAATCATCATATTATTTTTCTCTAATTAATTAACTCCTCTTCATATCCTCATTTTATTCTCCCTAACTATTGGTTGTGATATTTTTCTCTCATTCATCCTCATCATCCCATCACTTATTCATGCCATTTCCATTGCCTTTACCATCATCATCACCATCATCATTGTTGTCATATTCTAATTCTTCACCATCCTTTATTGTGAATTATCTCCAATATATCTTTATAGCGTGTATTTATTGTTCCAATTTTCCATATATCTAAGGTAAATTTAATTTTATGAATGTTGTTTTAGAGTTTTTGTTTTCTTGAAGGATATCTACCACTTATTCTTTTTGACATCTATTCATGATTTAAATTTATAGCTTTTATTATTTATGAATATAAGGTATTTTTAAACTGATGAATGAATTTTTTGAGATTAATATTTGATTAAATGATTATTTGATGAATTGGTGTTATAAATAATGTTAATTTACTAATTAATGGGTGTATTTTAAGGCCCAAGTTTCTTTTTGGTTGTATTTGGTTACATTTTTTGTAAATAGTTTAAATATGTAGGAAATTGAGTAGAAGTGGATAATTTATTTTTGGAATAACTGAGAAGATAGACCGAATACAGGAAAAAAGAGAAACTAAGGTGTAAAATTATATTTACATACACACCTTTCCGTATACAAGTGATTGGATATAGGTTCTGATCAAATAAAATCTGACAATACTTTAATGATATTTTAATCCCACTAAATCATGAAATTATCATGATACAAGCTATAGTTTTAGAAGGAATAAATGAAAGTTTCTAGAGTTTCTAACATTAAAGTGTTCTGAATGCAGCTTATCGAACCAAGGTGCACCAGTTGCAAAAGATTTCAGAGATCTAGAAATGGGAATTCACTAAAGTTCCTAAAATTTTCAAATTAATGATCATGCTAATCCATCAAATAAACCAATTCATCTGATGTACTGATAAAGTATTAGAATCAGTGTTTCAACATATTCAAAACATCGGACTGCCAGAGTTTATGTATATGAAAGTGAAGAGTTTTTTATATCAATCCATCAGACATAGAATTGTTATGACATGTATGATTGGTATGAGAAAATGTATAAAGATTTATATCATATTGCTGAAGTGATTAAATATGTGAAACATGACGAATTTTCTATTAGAATGGATATAGGTGACTAAATTCTATAGAAGTTGCAGTAACTTAGTCAACCATTTTTAATTGGATCGAAGCATCAAAGCGAGAAATCATTTTATTGGTTTTATTCTTCAGTGGGTCAAGAGAAAAAGTTATGAATTCGTTTAGTTGGGTTGAGATTCATCATACAAGATTTGAAACTAATTAATCAGATGAACTTTTTTCACAGATTCATCAAATCAATGTGTGACACTAATCCATCAGATGTAGAAAATCCATCAGACAAAGTTTTGTTTACAGAATACGAATTGATGATTGAGTATTCTTCAAGTGGATGAATAGAAATTTATAGATGGTGAATCCTTCGTATTATCATTTATGAAATAATTTCTAATAATTTGATAAGTTTTGTGAAGATTAAATAAGTTTGAAGAATTCATCATAAGAATTGAGAAGAGTTTAAATGGTTAAAGATGAATCTCAAATTTAAGTGAAATTTAGGCAATTAGAAATTTGAGTGAGTGTGAAAAACATTTTAGTTTCCTAAATTTTCTATTATGGGAATCCTATAAATAGAGAGAATAATATATTCATACATTGTGACTGTTCTTGTGCATGGAAAGATGATGCTTTGAAATTTTTGTGATAGATTGAGATCCCAACCAAAGTTTTCTTTCAAGTTGAAGCTAAGAAAACAAGATATTCATCGGAGTGAGATCCATCATAGTGAGATCCCTTGAGAGTGGTCTATCAGAGTGAGGTCCATCAGAGTGAAATATATTGCAGAGAGATCCATCAGATGGAGATACATCATACAAAGTTCCATCATAAATATCTCTGTTGGTCATATAAGAAGTTGTGAGTTGCTGATTTATTTTCCACTCAATTGAATAAGGAATAGAAAAAGTAGAATGTGATATAGAAAATCAAGATGGCTAGCATTGGAAAATGTTTACCAGAATGAGGTTTAATGAACTAAATTTTTCAAATTATGTTTTTCCGGATTAAAATTCTATAAGTTCTCAATGAGAATATTCAGATTTTTTAAATATCTAGATAAAATTTCAATACAAATTTTTTTTAAGAGAATTGTTGAAGTTCTTGAATATTTTAAACACGTGAAGTTGATCAAGATTACTTGTGGAGGAAGTGAATAACTTTCTAAAGTGGATCTAAAAATATGAAAAGTGAAGCTTGTAGTTGGGGGTATAACCAATTTCTCGAGAGGCTTATTTGTTGGGGTGTATAACTAGTTATGAATAGAGAGGATACAAAAGGATAGTTGGGGGGGGGGGGTTATAACAAAATATAGTAGAAATGTTGAACACTAAGTTGTAAAACTATTTACTACTTGTGCATTTGTATTATAAAAAAAGTTAGTAAAAGAAATCCCTATTGGGTGGACTAACCAACATGGAAAGAAGTAGTTATTTGTATCGAACCTTATAAATATCATGTTCCGCTCCTTATTTATATTTTTTGTATATGAAAGGTGAGGATTGAGATTTATATTTGAGTGGATCATAACTCTAATTTTTTTTTCAGAGGTTAATAAATTATTCTAAAGAATAAGATAAGAAAATTTATTATAAAAAGAAAGGTGATCACTAATTAACCCCTATATCAATGATCTTGATTCGTTTGGGAACCTCAGTTGGTATTAGAGTAACTTACCTCTAAAAGATCTAACTCTGATAATGGAGAACTTCAATTCAGTAAACAATAGGAGTGTTATTTTGTTAATGGAAAAACTATCATAGTTGTAAGAATATTTTGTAACCATATCTTCTATTTCTTAGACTTGAAGTTAGAGATGCAACAATAGTGGGATTTCCTCCCATAAAGAAAGACTCTCTGACAACTTCTGATAAGAGAAGTTTGGAAGATGATGAAAAATCTCAGAATGGAATGTTGATGGTTCTTACTATTTTTTATACAAATATTATGGAGTTTACAACATTTAATAAAATGTGGGATAAGTTGAGAAGTAGTCAGGAAGGAAATGATAAAGCTATAGAAGCCACGTTAAAAATATGGAGAAGTATATTTGAAGATATTAAAATTTCTGATGAAGAAAGTATTGATGATTACTTTACAAGAGTAAATGAGTTTGTGAGAAATATCAGAGGTTTTTATGAGAAGCTAGAATATTCTACAATTGTTAAGAAACTGATGAGAAACTTTCTAGATAGATTTTATGCCAAAGTTTAAATATCATAAGATCATAAATATTTATCCTTGGATGAAATTTAGAATATTCTTATAGAATATGTGATGAAAAAAGTTTCTATCATCCAGAAAACAACTAATAGAGAAATTTCCTTCAAATATTTGTTAAAGAGAAATAAAAAAGATAAAGAAGTTGTAAAATAATTAAGTAATTTATAAGAAGAATAATAAGAATAATATTTCAACACTATTGTTTCTCTCCTTTCTAAAAGACACATCCAGAGCAGTTGGAAGGGTAAAGGTAAAAATTCTCTCAAATTTTGGGATTTTGAAGGGAAATGAAATTCTGCACAAAATATTCCTCGGAAGAAAATCAAATAGTATGATTTTGAAGAAAATGATACAAAACCTTGAAAAAAAGTGGGATAAACATAAAGAATAATTTCCTTATGACAAGAAGAAGAAAAGTTATTTAAGCAGAGTAAAGAAGGATGATTATTTATCCAGTGATGAATATGATCACCAAGCCAGGTTCCTTGTTCGTGTTAGGAATGAAAGTGTTTTATAAAGAAGTGATGCAGATTGTGAAGAGGGAATAGAACTTGAGTTGGTTATTAAAGAAAACTTGGAAAAATAACTTGATAACAATACTAAAATAAATAAATAAAGAATAAATTTAAATAAATATGTTAAATATACAACCTTTGATACTGATTATAAAATAAATAAAGAGGAAATAAACCTCAATTTGTTTAGATCTAAGAAAATGAAGACCAATGATATTTAAATAAAAATAAAAAGTTATGAAGAAAAGTCATTTGGTGATGAGAATATCAACATGATATAATTCACACTTTTTGAAGAAAATAAGCAGAATAATTTGAAGATAGTCAAATCCAAGAATTTGATAAATGATCTGAAAGATAGTTTGTCTGATAAATAAGATGAGTTATTGGAAACACAATTTATTTTTCTTAAAAAAAATTGAGACAATAACGATAATATAATACTTCACTAAAGTATTTGAGGTAAAGGGTAAAACTTCTAAAGATAGTGAAAATTAAAATTTATAGAAGCAAGCTATTTCTTTTCCTCGACAATCATAATTTAAATAAGTTTATACAAACACTATAGGTTCAAAAAATTAATATTTGTGATAAATCATCATACACTTAGAAAGATTGGAATTATTCAGGAAATTATCTCTTAAAGAAATGTGGTATACAATTTATGAATAAAAAACAATAATAAAATACAAAGAAGTTTTACTATTAGTTTGAAAGATCAAGATTCATAGGTTACTATTGGTATTTTGCAATTTTTATATAGAGAGATCATTCATGTTGTTACAACATATCTCTAATAGGAAACATATATTAATAAATGAGGAGTTGTGATGAGTTGGAAGATCAAAAATTATTAAAAAATTTATAGAACCAGAAAATAAAATTCTAAAGGTGAAGAATGTTAAAGCCTCAAAAAAAGATAAATAGAAAAATAATTTTTTTTGCATACTTTAAGGAATTTGAGAAAAGTAAAAATGATAATAAATAAAATAAATAATTCTTATTTATTTGAAAATATAAATATTCATTGGAAAAAATATTAGAAAAAGAATAAAAATTTGATGAAGAAAATGGGAATAAAAAGTTTTCTAAAGATGAGACCAATGTTTATAAAAAGACATCAACATATTATGGTTTTAAGATCCAGAAAAGGTGAAAGTTATGTGAGAAAGAAGGGAATATTACTAAAAGTTGTATGAATATTTTTCCACCCCAATAGGAAAACATAAAGATAATATTATAAACTCATTATAACAAAAATGTTACAAAAGTTGAAGAGAAGTTGAAATATTCATATGAATAAACTACATATAAGAAGAAACATGTTATAAAATTTGAGATGGATGAAAATAAGGAAGAAAACAGATCTAGTGAAAAATATAATAAAAAGAAGAAAAAGTTATGGATGATAGAATATTCTCACTTTGAATGTTATTGAGGTTTTTCATTATTCCCAAAATATTTGTATATTTGTACTAACTTGAAGATAATTGAAGTATTTGAAGTTAGAAAGGTGAGGTATAATTATATTACTATTATTTCCAAAGAAAGTAATGAGGTTAAGAAAGATTAGATTTTGGGAAATTTGTGTTTATACACTTGTTTTTTTTGATATATTTGTTGATATGGGAGTAGGTTGTTTTTACCTTAAAATGTTTATGAGATTTCCCCATATGTGAGTATGGTGAAAGAAACACGAAAAATTATTACATGAAATTTGTGTTATGGAAAACATTGATAACCTTGATTATAAAATATTTTTTTCTACACCAGGTTTTCCCATGTAGACTTAAAGATGTTTAGTTAAATGATCCCTGTTAAAAAGTTCATGTGATACTATTCTTCTCCAGAAGAAAAATTTCAAAATTCATGAGTGGCCCCTTTGAATTTGATTGTCAATAAGGGGGAATAAAATTAAGGAGATCAATAAAATTAAAACAACAATTAGGGAGAAATATGATTCTATATATTGATTTTGAATATGTTTGAAGTTTTGTGTGGGTATTGAAAATATTTGGGGAAAAAGATGAGTATACATATTGATTTTGAATATGTTTGAAGTTTTTTGTGGGTATTGAAAAAAAGCACAAAGGGGGAGATTGTAAGGCATAGGTTGTATTTGGTTGTTTTTTTGTCAATAGTTCAAATATGTAGAAAGTTGATAAGAAGTGGAAAATTGATTTTTGGACTGACCAAGAAGATGGACCAGACACAAAAACTAATAGAAACAAAGGGGAAAAATTATGTTTCCATACATTCCTTTATGGATGCAGGTGATTAGAAACAGGTTCCGATCAAATAAAATATGACGATGCTTTACTGTCATTTTAATGAAACTAAATCATGAAAATCTCATGATACAAGCTGGAGTGTTATAAGGAAGAAATAAAAGTTTTGAAATTTTATGACATTAAACTATTCTAGATGAAGCTCATTGGAAGAAGGAACATTAGATGAAAATGATGTCAGAGATTTGGAAATGAGAATTTACTAAAGTTTTTAAAATTTGAAAAGTAATTATAGGAATGACCCATCAAATGAACCAATTCATTTGATGCATTGATAAAGCATCGAAATCATAGTTTTATTGAAGCTAGAACATTAGACTACAAGAGTTTATATATATATGAAAGTGAAGATCTGTTGACACCTATCCATCAGATAAATATTTTTTATGTCAAGTATGACCAATATGAGTAAATTTATGAAGAGTGATATCATAATGAGAAAGTTATTGAAGACATGAGACATGATAAAGTTTCTACTAGAATGGTTTCATGTGTTTGAATTATATAGAAGTTGCAACAATGTAGTCAACCATTTTCAACTAGCTCGAAGCATCGAAGAGAGTATTCATTTGAATGGTTTTATTATTCAGCGGGTCAAGATAAAAAGTTATGAATTATTTCAATTAGGTTGAGATTCATCAAAAAATATTTTACACTGATTCATCAGATGAACATTTGACACTGATTCACTAGATGAATGTGTGACACCGATGCATTAGATATAGAAAATCAATTAGACACATTTGTTTAGAGAATAAGAACTAGCAACTGAGTATGTTTCAAGTGGGTTAAGAGGACTTGAGAGATGATGAATCCTCCAAATTATAATTTCTAGACTGATGTCTTAGAATTATAGAAGATTTGTGAAGATTCAATAAGTTTTAGTAAGTAATCATAAGAATTGATAAGAGTTTAAATGGTTAAATATGGAGCTAAAATGAAAGTGAAATTCATATAATTGGAAAT